>OZ010742.1:75136283-85136283 GCA_963932245.1 Tachinus rufipes
ATAGCCGCGAAATGACTGCCAATTGCATAAATGCAAAAATGATACCGATTAATGCGGACATTTTAGTATTAATAATTGCAACTAGATGGCAAACCAGTCTTTCGTTTGATTATTTATAATATAAATATAATATTAAAACGGCGTTCAATATTTCAAATGTTTTTACAAAGAATTGTTTCTTAATATTAAACAAATAGAAATAAACTTTTAAATTTCTGGAAATCAATAAAAAAAACTTTTTATTGCGCTAATTTATGAGAGATCTAAATAATTTAGCTAATAATTTAATTTAAGGTTGAATAGTCAATGTTTAAGCTAAGAAATATTTAATTAAACAATAATAGAAAAATTTTAAACTTCTATTTATTCAAAAAAAATTGTTCAAAAACGAAAAATGTAAATTACAGCTAAAATAATTGGTTATATTTCTTGGCTAACACAATCTTGTTTAAGAAATTGATCCGCAATGTCTCAGCTGATAAATGTTTCTATTTAACTATCAAATAAAAATAAAATTCAAACTTCAGAATATCTTACCGGAAAATGGGTCAAAAGCTGAAAATGTAAAAAAAACTAAACTGCCAGATTGAGTTTCTCGAGTAACACAATCTTAATTAAGAACTTGATCCGCAATGTCTCAGCTAATAAATGTTTTCATTTAACTAGCAAATGAAAATAAAAATTCAAACTTCCGGATATCTTACCGGAAAATGGTTCAAAAAAGGAAAATGTAAAATTAGCTATATTGGTTGATTAAATGTCTCGGCTAACACAATCTTATTTGAGAACTTGATCCCCAATATCTTAGCTGATAAATGTTTCTATTTAACTAGCAAATGAAAATAAAAATTCAAACTTCCGGATATCTTACCGGAAAATGGCTCAAAAACGGAAAATGTAAAAACAGCTATTGGTTGATTGAATGTCTCGGCTACACAATCTTATTTAAGAACTTGATCCCCAATATCTTAAGTAGAGTAGCTAGGAGAGTTCTGGGACAAAATCCCATAAAAATTTACACAGGGGTCTAAAATCGCTTTTTATCCCCACTCCTCCTCCATTTCGGTCGCGTGGCCCGGCCCGCTATGGTCAACTCGCCATGTGATGATAAGAGAATACTGCTGTCGGAAAACCCAATTATGGCGAGATGGTCAAAGTGGCATTTGGGGACAATCAATTGAGGGGTTGGGGAATTTGGGGGGTTGGTCAAATGGGGGTTTGAAATTTCATTATTTTAGATTTGGGGTAGGACCACCCCTAACCGAGATACCGCGCAAGGATGTCGCCGTCCAGTAGATGAGTCATCCGCGCCTCTGCGTCGAGTATGTGACGTCATTATATCAGCCGGTCACGCAAGTCGATTTTATAATTTAATAGTGATATTAAATATGAATATGGGCTTATACAATGATGGGATAGTAAGATTTTCAGACATAGACAGATTTTAGTCGGCTGATATGAATTATAGAAAATCACTATCAGAACATCCTGTTTATCAAAAATCGACTTGCAAATATAGGAAACAGTTCGAAATTATTTTCATGTTACATATTTTGTTATACGCGAAAAAAAATAATCGCATCAAAACCAACTTGCGGTTTACTACTGGAATCCGAAATTATTTTCATGTTACATATTTTGTTATGCATGAAAAAATCGCATCAAAATCGACTTGTGGTTTATAGTAAATGAGACGATGTACAAATTTTCCACGTTGTTTTTATTGTAAATTATTAAATCGCTATCGCACAACATCAAAATCGACTTGTCAGGTACTACAGGAATATTCTTATGGGAAAGTGCGACTTATTCGTAGTTTTCGCGGAAAGCTATAAATACGGGAAATGATTGATAACACTGGCCAACAAAATTGAACTTTATGACTGATGAATAACTTATGTCACTTGATGTTTACTAATTTGGCGTCGCTGATTCCAAATATAACCTCATTTCTTTTCTGACAGCTCTTGTTTACAAGTTACAGCTTTCACTTAAAATTAGCTTTCTTGCTGTGTTTATTTGCTATTAATTTACAAATTATTGAGTTATCTAACTATATTTTGATATGGCATCGTCAAGAAGACATTGTGTGAATGATCCAAACCATTTTTGTTTCATTTGCGGAGAGTATATGTCTAAAGTATGCCGTTTAAATGTGACAACGTTCGTAAATGAGGCTTACAAAAATTACTTTGGGCACACGTTGGATATGAAAGATAAGCCTTGGATTCCTCAAAAGGTATGCAAAACGTGCGTTGAGTTTCTACGCTTATGGACAAATAAGAAAAGAAATAGTTTCCGGTACGAAACCGCTATGCTCTGGAATGAACCACGGAACCACCATGACGACTGCTATTTTTGTTTGGTGAACATAACTGGCATTAACCGAACAAATAGAGCCAAATGGAAATATCCGTCCATACGATCGGCACATAGATGTGTCTTGAGTCCTAAGACACCTGAACCTGAAGCTTATGCTTCACAGGAGGAGCCATTTGATTTGGAGACGAAACTTGACAGTAGTGATAGTGACTTTGAATGTGACCTGGAAAAGCCAAAACCATTCAACCAAGATGATTTAAACGACTTAATTAGAGATCTGGGACTGTCGAAGTCTGCTTCAGAAATTTTGGCTTCTAGGCTTCTAAAATTTCATATTACCGCACAAGAGAACAGAATCTCCTAAAATATTTTGATGAAGAAGATGATTTCGTATTTTGTAGAGATGTACCTGGTTTAATGACTGCAATGGGATTACGAAATTATGTTCCAAGTGAGTGGCGTTTATTCATAGATTCGTCAAAACGGAGTCTAAAATGTGTTCTCTTACACAGTGGGAATAAATTAGGGTCATTACCTATTGCACATTCTACTAAAGTAAAAGAAGAATATACATCTATTGCTCTGGTTTTGGACAAAATTAAATATGTGGAAAACAACTGGCTCATATGTGTTGATATAAAAACTTTCTATTAGGCCAACAAGGTGGTTACACAAAGTATCCCTGTTTTATTTGCTTATGGGATAGTAGAGCTAAAGGTCAACACTGGGTTAAAAAGGATTGGCCTACTCGGGAAATGTTAGTTCCAGGACAACAAAACGTTATAAACCCCCCTTTAGTATCAAGGGATCGTATAATTTTGCCTCCATTGCATATAAAATTAGGGCTTATAAAACAATTTATTAAAGGTCTTGACAAAAATGGAAATTGCTTCCTTTTTCTACCAAAAAAGTTCCCAAAACTGAGTGCAGAAAAGATAAAAGCGGGCATTTTTGATGGGCCACAGATAAGATCATTAATAAAAGACACAAATTTTACGGACACTATGACAGAGATTGAGAAAAAGGCATGAAATGAGTTTGTTTGGCTTGTTCAAAATTTTTTGGGAAATAAGAAAGGTGCTGACTATTCTCAACATGTTGAACAATTAATGAGTCACTTTCAAGCGCTTGGATGTAACATGAGCATCAAGTTACACCTTCTTTACAACCACCTAGACTATTTTCCTGCTAATCTTGGGGATGTAAGTGAAGAACAGGGCGAGCGATTCCACCAGGACCTTCGTACGATGGAGGAACGCTATCAAGGCTACTGGAACGCACACATGATGGCTGACTATTGTTGGAGCATTCAGAACAGCTCTTCAACTTCAACTTCTGTAAGGAAGTCTTATAAAAGAAAGTTTTTTTAACTTAAGAAATCAATAAAATAGGATTAACTTTAAACGTGTTGTGTTTTATTGTAAAACGGCTCATGTGTCATATTTTTTAAACAAGAGCTGATACATAAATTTCGATCACAGATTTGAAAACGTCATTAAAAATTAGGCTAGTATCATGTAACATAACTCAATCATCAGAAATGCTGTTGTCCAGTGTAATCATTCAGTCATCGACCGTCTTTGTGACATCAGTGACTTGTGTTCGAGAGCGTCTTTGTGTCAACTGAAACTTGTGCTATATTGTGTTTTACAAAAATTTCATCGAAAATCAAAAGGTAAGTTGAATTTTGCTTCGGATGGTAGCCTTACCATTCTTCAGCACATTTATTTACTGTGGATGAACACGTTACCATTCTTCGGCAAAATCGTCAATAACCAGAAGCTTTCTATATTAATATAATTTGAAATCACAGTTTTGTGTGAGTTATCTATCAATCGAACTCATCTTTTAAACGGGAAGAGATAACTTAAAAATTCAAAATTTTTTGAAGGCGCGCCCTTTTATTAGCCCCAGGCACATATTTTCAAAAATTTTAAAATTTATTTAGGGCCCATCAAAATTAGAAATTATTTTATTAAAATTATTAATTAATATTAAATATTAGTATTTACTAGAGCGGAAGTTGCGCTTGATAAGGAGTTTATATGATAGTGGAATTTGCTATATAAAAATAATTATTTAATATACATTTTAAGAAAATATTTATGATGAAAAAAAGAAAACAATTTATTTATAAGTATTATATATATACACTAGTCCAATGTAACAGTATCCTGATCATATCTGTAGGACGTTTATATCAATACAGAAATTTTAATTATATTTATACTTTTCACTCGATACAGCATTAGCTGTCGTTTAACCACCGATTAGCCGCCACTTAACTGCTATTCTTATAGATTTCGACTACTTTTAACTGAAGTATATGATTGTAAACAATTTCTCGATTGTTTCAGATGACAACTAAAAATATCAACCAAACCTTTAAACAAGTAGTCGAGGAGACTAAGAGTCACCTAATTACAATCCATAATGATCCTCATGCAATTGAACCGGCAATCAAAGAGTGTGGACGACACATTCGAGCCATGAATGCTGCGCTTAAGTCCGCATCTTCCGTGGGCGAAAAGCAACACATCATTGGTTCTGTTGCATTAATGAACGGATTCAGAAGTATGATGAAGGATCTTCGTCGGATTAGCGGTTCAGGTTATACAAAATCCGACCCAAACAAACAAAATTATGCAAGTCTTAGAGTTAAATGGATTGATCAGGAGTCCGCTTTTGCTGGGAGAATAAGGACGGGTCTTATTGTCAACTTAACCCACAAAGACGTTGGCGAATTCCTGGCTGATTGCAAGGACATGTTTCGGCGACGCATCACCAACATGGTCAAGAAGGAACCGGCTGTAAAAGTTAATGCATCTTTCTGTGGAGAATTTGTTGTCATAAAAGGTGATGAGGAGATTTATGAATTTAAATACATGAAGTCTAAGAACGCTCCTATTTACCGAGACACCGATATCAATCTCTGGTTTCTGGATAATATCCACAAATTAATCCTTGCACAACAGGATTTCCAAGAAAAAGATAGTGGGTGGAGTTTGGCTACAATCATAAACAGCACCTTCAACATCAATAAGTTTACACCGCAACTGGGCTCTTCCTACATTAGCCTACCTCAAGAAATAAAAAATAAACATGCGTGCGTCAATGTTAAAAACCAAGATAATGCTTGTTTTGCGTGGGCGGTAACATCAGCTCTTCATCCTGTTGCACATGGTTGTAATCCCGACCGCCCTTCGTCCTATCCTTATTATTCCACCGTCCTTAATTTAAAAAACATAACCATGCCTATGACGATTAAACAGATACCCCGGTTTGAAGCTCAAAACGCGGTATCTGTAAATATTTATATATTGGAAAAGACGAGCAAGAAAAAGTTCAATGTCGTTCCCACGTATTTGTCAAAATCAAAGCAGTCGAGACATGTCAACCTTCTCTTACTTCAAGATTTTTACATCAATGATGAAGATGATAAAGATGACGATGGAGCCAAACCGATATACCACTACGTGTGGATAAAAAGCCTTTCTCGACTTGTCTCATCACAACTTAGCAAACGCAATGGGCTAAAATATTTTTGTGATCGCTGCCTTCACTACTTCCGCACCAATCAGAAACTGGAGGCCCACGTTGAAGATTGCACCAACATCAATGAGTGCAAAGTGCGTTTACCTAGAAAAGGTGAAACAGTGCATTTTAAAAACTATATGAATAAAGAGGCAGTAGAATGTATACTAGCACCAGCTATAACAAATTAAAATAGCGGCACCCAGAAGCTTCAAGAGCATGTACCATATAGCATAGAATATTATGCAAAGTGTGCTTATGATGATACGTTGTCATTCTATAAATCTTATCGTGGTGTCGACTGCCAGCGGTGGTTTGCTGCTGAAATGAAACAGCTGGCTGAGAATGTTGAAACGGTGTTCCTTTGCCCGTTACCAATGGAGCCTCTTACACCAACGCAAAAAGCAGAATTTATTTCCATCCCCCACTGTCACATATGTGAACAGGCTTTCAATATCTGCGACATCAGAGTTAGAGATCATTGTCACCTTACCGGTAAATATCGCGGCCCCGCACATGAAAAATGTAATCTAGAGTATCAGGATAGTCATGTGGTTCCAGTTATTTTTCATAATTTAAGTGGGTACGACTCCCATTTTATTATAAAAAATTTAACCAAAGATTTTGAGGGTCGCGTCGACTTGCTTCCAATAAATAAAGAGAGGTACATCTCCTTTACCAAACATGTTAATCAAAATTTAATAAAATTTAGATTTATAGATTCTTTTAGGTTTATGGCTGATGCTTTAGAAAAACTAGCCTCATATTTACAAGAAAATCTAAATTTAAAGTCACAATTTTCCAATTTAGATGAGCTAAAATTTAATTTACTCACGCGGAAAGGGGTGTTCCCATATGATTATATAGATTCTTTTTCAAAATTAGATGAGATTCAATTACCAGCAAAAACAAAATTTTATAATTCATTGACTGACACAGACATTAGTGATGATGACTATGCACATGCCAATAATGTGTGGAACTTTGGTTCGGTTGTCGAAATTTAGGAGACTATTCGGATTTATATTTAAAAACGGATGTTATATTGTTGGTTGATGTGTTTGAGCAATTTCGTGTAACTTGTATACGAACTCATGGACTAGACCCAGCGCATTATTACACTCTACCCGAATATACTTGGGATTGTATGCTTAAGTATACTTCTATTAACCTCGAGTTGCTAACAGATATCGATATGGTTCTGTTCGTTGAACGAGGTATCCGGGGTGGGTTGAGCCAGTGCTCTAAAAGGTACGCAGCAGCCAACAACAAATATATGCCGAATTATGATCCAGCAATACCGTCTAAATTTTTAATGTATAACGATATCAATAATCAGTACGGGTGGGCAATGTCACAGTGCTTGCCGTATGGTGGATTTGAATGGATTGAGAGTGATTTAAGTAACTTCAACTACATTGTGCCTGAAGATTACCCTGAAGGTTACATTTTAGAGGTGGATTTAGAGTACCCCGAATCCATTCACAACACACATAAAGACCCCCCATTTTGCACCGAGCATCGCGCACCTCCAGCATCAAAAGATACAAAATTATTAGCCACTGTTTGCGATAAGATGCGATATATCATCCACTACCGTAACTTACAGCAATGTTTAGAAAACGGTCTAAAATTAACAAAAATTCACCGCGTTTTAAAATTTAAACAGTCACCTTGGCTTAAAAATTATATCGATTTAAATACGAAATTAAGGACGGCCGCAGTAAATGATTTTGAAAAAAAATTATTTAAATTAATGAATAACGCTGTTTTCGGCAAAACAATGGAGAATATCCGCAAGCACTCAATCGTTAAGCTTCTTACAAAATGGGAGCGTAGGTACGGAGCGGAGGCATTAATATCAAAGCCTAATTTTAAATCATCGACAATTTTCGATCAGAATTTAGTAGCAATTGAGTTAAATAAATCTGAAGTTTATTTTAATAAACCCATTATGTTGGGATGTGCATTTTAGATATTTCAAAATTAAAAATTTATGACTTTCATTATTCGTATATGAGAGATCGGTTTGGTGACAAAGCCTCCGTTTGTTATACCGATACTGATTCATTAATATATGAAATTGAATGCGACGATTTATATGAAGTAATTCGGTGTGACGTTCAAAATTATTACGATACCTCTGACTACCCTGATAACAACATTTACGGCATCCCTCAAGTCAATAAAAAAGTGCTCGGTATGATGAAAGACGAGAACGCCGGTAAGGTGATGACGGAGTTTGTTGGACATCGCTCTAAAATGTGTGCAACTAGAGTGGAGGCAGGGAATGGATAAGGATAAGAAAGCTAAAGGTGTAAAGAGGCACATTGTAAAGAATCGCATCACTTTTGCCGATTTTGTAGAGTGTTTGCAAACGGGCAAAGAAACCGTTGTAGAGCAGAAACTATTCAAGTCCAACAAGCATAATGTCTCAACCATTATGCAGATTGCAGACCAAGATCGCACTCAGTCCGCATGATGATAAAAGATACATATGTTCAGATGGCATAACCACTCTGCCATGGGGGCATTACTCAATCATGGAGTCATTTTAACATGCCGTCTCCACTTTCAAGCAGACGAAAATTACTCGCAGTCCTCATGATGATAGAAGACATATTTTAACAGGGGACATTGGATAATAATGTCATTGGAACATTTTACTTAAATTTATATTATACACCTATAATATTAGTTATGTTGTTTTTCTTTTATATTTTATGATTTCGAATGTATAATGTTACTATAAAACATATATTTTATTAAAATTATAATTTGTCCTGATGGAATTAACACGCTAGCGTGGAGTAATTGTTTAATTATGGAATCATTATGCAATCGATCTGAAAAATAATAATCTGAATTTTAATTGCAATCAATTGTAGCAAAAGATGTTTATTATCATTCAGTTAAATTTTGAAATTTGTTGTTTTGGGGTTTGACAGCTGTCCGGATCTGTACAACATAACCTCAATTCTGTTCATCTGTGTATTTTTATTTAATCTGTGTATTTATTTAATTATAGTTTGAATTAAAAATTAAACAATTATGTTAACTCTAGGAGATTATATGGCTCATTCTGTTCAATCTGTGGTGAGTTTAGTTATATTTTATAATAAAAACATTTATGTCCTATAACAATATACAAACACCTTACAGGTAGAAAGTCAATTGAATAAATAAATAAATAACAATATACAATAGTAGTTCTGTACTATACTGCCTGTTTCCCACCTTTAAGTACAACCAGAAGATTTATTTATAGTCTTCGTTTAACATACTCTACGCTCATCCGCTTAATCCATAAATTTTACAACTAAATTATATTACACTAAATTAATTTTTATGCTTTTAATATTACTATTGATCTAGGTGTTTTTACTTGATAATCTTTCAATTGTATGCTGTGGTAATGAATTATTTTTTATTTATTATATATTAGATACATTTGGGATGGTTATGTGATGATTTGATATATCATTATAGTTGGTCATCTTCTGGCTATTAGGTATATTTATTTGTGATAGTTATGTGATGATATAATGATTATGTATATACAACAGAGAAGTTGTTCCAAATGGTTGCTTTAATACATAATTAAAATATAATTCAACATCACAGCATGCAATTGTATATACAGGCTGCCTCAAAATTGACGTGCCTTTGGGATTTGACTCAGGAGGCTAAACAAATTGAAAATTAAGAGTAGAAAATTTTCCATTAGTCCTTCGTTATTGAAAAAAATGTAAATAATAACTTTTTCTACGACCACTACTTAAAACACAATTTTAATTTATTTATTTTGTTAAATCTAGTGACATAACTGTCAGATTTGACATTTAGTTGTGTAACATAATTCAATTATTTTAGAATTTGTGAATCGTTTTCATATTGATAATTATTTTGGGTTTGTGGGTTTAAAATGGAACGATACTACTGTAATCGAGGTTATGTCGATATGTTGAAAGTATTAGGGGCATGTAATGACAATGCCGTTGTGGCTAGGACTTATGCGGAGAGGTTTTCAAATTGTCAGCACCCTGATGCAAAAACTATAAGACGGGTAGAACAAGATTACTAGAAACAGATCATTTAAATCCTCGCATAAATTAGGCAGGGCATCAACAACAAATAGTCATAATTTGCATTAATGGATGAATCAAAACCTTCACTTAATACGCCAAAGATCTTATCAAAGACTATGGTCAATTAACATTTAGGCTGGGTTATTGAATAATAATGTAATTGGTCCACACGTTCTACCAAACCGACTTAAAACTTCCAGGAAGGTGAATTGGAAGAGATGGGTCAATACCATGGCCTCATGACCCATGGATCTGAATTAGTTGGATTGCGTTTTCTGGGGTTATTTGAAAGAACAAGTTTACTGCAAACCTGTTCTGAATTCTGAAGATATAGTAGCTTGTATTCACGCTGCTGTTACGTTAATAGACAATAATATGCTACAGAGAGTTTGCTTCCATGATAAATAATGTAAATGTTTGCTTGAAGTAGGAGGCGGCCTATTTGAACACATTATTTAGTGTAAAAAATTGTGGAAAATATATTATTTTTTTAATAAAGTTTAAACTTAAAATGTTAAATTTTTGTTTTTATCAATAACTCTGTAATGAGGGACAAAAACAAAAATTTGCACTGTTAATTTTTAATTTGATTTAGCCCCTTGAGTCAAATTCCAAAAGCACGGGCGTCAATTTTGAGACACCATGTATAAATTTACTTACAATTACTATATAGGGTTGGGTAAATGTATGGGAACACTCGATTATTGGCTATATTTTTAGTTTGTGTAAAAAATTACCTTAACAAAAGTTTTTGTAGAAATTTTAATCTATATAATGATGTATTTTGATTTTTAATACTAGCTATGTTTTACGAAATATGACGTCATTATCAGTTTTTTTAAATTGAATACCATGTATTTTCTTTTATTTTTAGAAAGAACATTTTTCTCCGACTTACGGTTTTTGAAATATTTATTCGTAGACACATTGTAGATAAAAAATTCTCTTTCTAAAACTCACGCGAAACGAGGCATGCATTGAAAATCAAAATACGTCACTATATAGATTAAAAAATATACAAAAAGTATTATTTAGGTAATTTTTGAAATAAATTAAAAATGCAGTCAGAAATTGGGTTTTCCCATATATTTACCCAGCCCTGTATAATACATTTTTAAGAAGCATGCATACAATGACTAATCGTAATAAAATATTTTATGTCAATATGACTAAAAAATAAAGTACAGTATAAGCTCGATAATGTGTGTTATTTTGAAAACGAGCTTTGTAGTATTTTATATGAATAATGCAAGAAACCGTATTACTATTAATAAAAAGAGATAAAAGGAAGTAGCATTGGTAGGTGCAATTGAAACTATAAATATATAATTGAGTTAATAACAAAAGAAATCAGGAAAGAACAGGGGATATCAAGAAAGAAATCGAAGTAAGGATAGCAGAAAAAGAAATACAAAAAAAAATCAGAAGAAATAACATATTATAAAGGGAAAAGAGTTTAAAATATAGAAAGCATAAATACTTTTCTAAATGAAGTAGTGGAGGTCGAAGCAGAAATTGCGGACTTTTTCAAAATTGACAGGGTGTAGTAAAGTTCAAGCAACGAATGAATAAAGAATGATATACAAATACTTAATAAGAGAGGCAGTTAAGATTGAGAGAGAAAAGGGACATCAGATAAAAATTGGTTAATATAATGAAGACGACATACAAAAAATTATTAACAAAGAATGCAAAGAAGCGGATTACAAATTTGTAATAGTGGAAAAAAGAACCCAATAATGGCAAAAGAGAGTGATACTGGAGTATTTAAAATGATGATGAAATAGGAAAAGAATCGGGTATTCTACTTCAAGCCAAAGTAAAATACCCAGAATTAATGGAGGGAGAAGTAGAGGATGAAATTTCATATATAAAAAATGTGGTAAAAGTGCACATTAGAGTCAAAACAATATGGAAAAGGGAGATAAATATTTTAATGGTAATTGAAAAAACACTTAACAAAGCAAAAGCATTAAATATTAACGAAATAAGTGTACCAATACCAACTGGAATAGCACCAAGAGAAACAAAAAAATTTATGGAGATGGCACGAAGAAGAACTTGTACAAAAGTAAGACTGTGCATGCAACATGTATTAGAGACAAATGGAGAAAGAAGACCAGGAACAGAGACAGGAGCTATAATAGTGAGCAAACAGTGGGTAACATGCAGACTTGCTGAGAAAGGCAAAACTACAGATAAAAGGATCTACATTCAAGTAGATAAGAGAAACAAAAAATGGGGAGTTGTTATTAACCCTTTAACTGTTAATTCCGTGTATATACGATTTTAAACTGGCGCCAGGATGTGCTATTACCGTATATATACGTTTCGGGTTTTTACTAATGTGTGTACCAATAGGGTACTTTTGTAAGTACGAGAAATTTATTCAAATATAAATTGTAGCAGCATCTTTTGGCTTTGGATCTTTTATGACAAGGTGTGCGCGTGCTGAATAATATATGAAAATAAATGGTTTTGAGTGGACAAAGTGACAATAAAAATAACAAACAAATATGCACTGAATCGGAAAGCATTGATAATAATTTTAATAATAACAAAAAATAATAATACCATTTTAAATGCGAATGCGGATTTGAATGAGAATGCGGATGCTGATGGAAAAACTCGAAATGTGAGTTTTCAAAAACAAACAAAAAAAGAACGTTAATGTTCTGGCTTCTGTTACTTATTTTATGATCTTCTATGTTTGTATAAGCAAAAAATAATCGATTGTGACCACAATGCAAATATTTTTGTACTTTATATCTGTATACATACGTACGAGGATATAGAAGAAAATAGTAGATTGCATGCCATATATGTATGAAAGCTGTTTTTGCATTTATACGTTTTAGACGTTTCTTAACCCAGTACACAGATTCCACATTGTGTTTCTTGACGTAGCAGTTAAAGCGCTAATAACAAAGGGAAATGAGACCCCAAAAGAGATGGAAAAATAAAGCCAACAACGTACTCACTGAACTAGTGATCAAAGATATTAGTACGGAGACTAGCAGCGAAGAAATGTTGTAAGAAATTATGAACAAAACAAACACAGAAGTAAGTACAATAATATCTATGTATAAAGGAGGGGAAGAGAGGCGCACGATATGCTGATAACAACAACAGAGCAAATGGAAATAGACTTAGTGATAGTTAGTGAACCAAATAAAAACATACTAAATTGTAAGTGGATAAGAGACAATAAAACGGATGCGGCTGTCTTAGCTAGTGGAAAGTGTATGGACAAAGTGGAAAGATGGGGAACACCAAAAGAGGGAATAGTTTGGGCTGAAGTAGCAAGTATGATAGTATACAGCTGTTATGTCAGTCCAAACTGAGAACTGGAATACTGTCGCAACTGGATAGAAGAATTAGAAAGCAGTTTAAGAAAACAGAAAAGCAAAAAAATTATAGTAGGAAGAGATTTCAATACAAAATCACCGAGATGGGGAGGTTGCAAGAGGGATTTAAGAGGAAAAATTTTAGAGGAGATGATAGCGGGGTTAAACCTTGCAACAAAGGAGACTAACCGACATTTGTAAGAGGAAGCTCAAAATCACATATTGACATTACCATAGCAACATGGGAAATGGCAGGTATAGTGAATGAATGGACTGTGACAGAAGACGAACCACTGAGTTTACACAAACATATAATACAAAGGAGAAAGGAAAACAGGAGTACACGAGAGAAGGTAGATGGAACTTAAGAAGAATGGACAAAGAGAGCCATGGAAAAAGAAGAAGTGACAGAAAACGAAAGAGAAGAGATGCGAAAGATACTCAGATAAGCGGCGGATGAAGCAATTCCCAGGTACCAAGAAGGGGGGCGAAAAGGAACAGGAAGGAAAGTCAAAAGACAGAGATTAAGAGGAGAAAATACAGAGGAAACGAAGGAGGAACTAAAAAACGACAGAAAAATTAAAAAAATTAAGGATAGCAGAAGATGTTGATGATGGAAAGAAATTATAGAATCTATAGAAAGCTGTAGAAAATAATGGTGAACAAATTGGGAGGAAAAGCAAAGGTAGTCTACCTAAAAGAAGACAAAGGTGAAGAAGTCATAATTAAGAAACTGTTTTCCAAGACAGAACGGGTAGAAGAACCAGACAAAGAAGAAACAGTTATGGCAACAGTGGAAGAGATAAAGGAGATCATAAAAGAATTGCTTAACAACAAAGCACCGGGTCCAGATGAAATAACAACAGAGATTGTTAAAGCAGCTCTAAACAGGAACAAAGTAGAAATAACTGAAATAATTAACAGATTCCTGAAAGAAGAAACTTTTCTAGAATGTTTACGGATTTACCAAGCGAAGAACAACAATAGGAGCTACAGAAAAAGTGAAAGCAATAGCAAAAGAAGTACACAGCGGTTCGCAGAGGAAAAGACAACAATGTGATGTTGATAATGATAGCGTTAGACATGCAGAACGCGTTTAACAGCGTGTTATAGGAAACAATTATAGAGGTGGCAAATAAAAGAGAACATGAAAATGATCAAGAGAAAAAAGAAAGATTCAAACTTACTAGAGGGGAACCACAGGGTTTATAACAACGGCATTTGCGGACGACGTAGCACTAGTAGGTAGAGACTTAGAAATGGAAGTACTAAAAGGAAGACTAGAGCTGGCAATAGATATGATACAGTTATGGATGAAAAATAAGGGTTTAAAACATGGCTATCAACTAAGAGGACTAATAGAGGTACAGGTAGGAGCCCAAGTGATAACCATAAGAAAAAAAATTAATTACCTCAGAGTGACACTTGAAGCAAAGGGATGGATTGGACAGATTAAGAAAGCGGTCATGGGAACAAAGGAAATGGAGAGAAAGCTTGGTAGACTCATGCCAAACAATGGAGGTCCAGTAGCCAGAAGGCTAATAGCAACAGAAGCAAGAAGCAAATTATTACAGCCGCAGAAACATGGGGAGAAGCCATGAAGACAAAAAAAAACAGGAAGGACCAGCAGGGCTTAGAGAACGGTGTTACGGGAGGCAGTAGAGGTGATTGCGGCAACACTGTACTAAGAAAGAAAAATAAGGAGTTTGACAATGGAAGAATATTAAAAAAAAAAACAAACAAAATAAAAGCCATAGAAAAGAAAGGAGAGAAACGAGAGAAGCAAAATATAAACAGAAAAATAGGGAAAAAGATGAAAACGAAAGAAATAAGGAAGGACAGGACATTTATGCGTACTAAGAAATAGAAAAAAACAGAACATTTACAGAGATTACGATACGAATAAGTATAACTTGGATGGGTAAAGAAGAGAATAGGGAAAGAGGGGCCGGAGACAGCCCACCTCGAACTACTGCCAAATCTAGAATAGTTTGACAAGGACATTGTATCAACATTCACGCATATAAGAAAACCACAAGGTATTGCCATGCGTCATTCTCAATGGCTACTTGTTAAGGCCAACACCTCACTATGACCACACAAAAAAAAGATAAAAATAGATTATCAAAAGATTATAGATGAAAAAGTGTAGAAGTGGAATAATGCAAAAGAAGAAATATAGAAGTAGCAGAAATGGTACAAGAAACTAAAAACAGGAGAAAATAAATGAATTAATGAGAACAGCGAGACTAGAAAAAGGATAAAAATAGTGTTTTAAAATGTAGCAGGTCTGAAGAACAAGAACAAAGATTTCTGTGATTACATAATAGATTTTGATAAAATAGAATAGAGAAAAAATGGGTAGACAAAAACGATGTATAAAAATGGAAGACCAAATGCGTAAAGAAAAGTAAAAGAACGACAAAGACAAATGCAATTTTAAGATGATATATAGTATGAAAAAAGAAATAGTGATAAAACAATTACACACTGAAGAGGAAAATGGAAATATATAAATGAAGAAAGGAAAAGAAGAAACAAGAACAAAACAAACATTTTGGTGTTTAAAATTGTATAAGGAACAGAGAGAAAATGATATAAAACTATCTAACAGCTAGAACAATTAGACAAAATCACAAAAGAAGTAATATTAAGATTCATAGGTTTCCCTTTTTTGGTATAATAATAACAATTTTTTATTGACGCTAAAAATTTATATCTACATTATCAAAATATATAAATATAATATTGTCGGTGAAAGTGCAAGTTTTACACTTACAAAACCTTGAGTCTCTCAGTTAATCTAATAATAATATTGAGACCAAATTACAGATTGGTAAATTGCATTAAAAAGAATATTATTTGAAAAACTTTAAGTGGTTTGTGTAAAATTAATAAAGCGGAATAATGAAACTCATTCCTGAAACATTGATTAGTAAAAAAGTTAACTATTTAATCACATGGTTTTAGAGGAAATATATTAGAAACGATAGGCAACGTCCCATGTTTAAAATCGATTCGCAGTCGACACATACAAATATATTTTACCATGACAAATATATGACGGTAGATCATTTCTATAAAGCAGAAACGTTAGTGGTCTCAGCACACTGCTCTGAAGTGTTCCCATGTCAAGATTATAATCTTTGAGCATTCTCAAGATATAATGTTAATTGTTTATGTTTGACATATGAGGGTAGCAATAAGTTCATATTACGAGGGACACTGCCAAAGTTTGCGGAAAATGTAAAGCAAAACACAAATTACGTTATGTAAATTGCTTTATTGCTTCTCAAAATATTCTTCTTTAAAATCTATACACTTTTGCATTCGATGAAACCTATCTTCAAAACAATTTTGCCACTCTGAGCGAGGTGTCGAGTGATTTAAATTAGTGATGCCGCCGGAACTGGATCCAGATCCGGTATCCGGCGGATTCGGCCAATATTTGAAAGATTCGGTTCCGGCCGGATCTTGATAACTATCCGGCCGGATCTAGTTTTTTTTTAAATATATGAATCTAATGAAAGTAGAACTAAAATGTAAAAAAAACAAGTGAAATTTATTAATAAAATGTTAAAAATAATAATAATAAAAATAAGTATAATATAATAATGTTAATAAATAATAATTAAAATACCATATTAATCAATATTACTATTAATATAACCTTAAATTATAATGTAGGAATATTATTTTTTTTTTATGATTTGCGTACAGTCTATTTCTTTTTTTTCACAGACATTGCCAGTTTGAGAAAATAATCTTTTGCTGAAGACGTTGGATGCCGGCGCTGATAAATATTGATTATGTATTTTTTTTATACTTTTATGGATCCGGCCGAATCCGGTTAGATCCGGTTCCGGTTTTTTTGTAAGCGATGGTTCCGGTATCCGGTTCCGGCCAAAAAGTGCATCCGGCGGCATCACTAATTTAAATGCTTCAACGGCCTCTTTAGGCGAAAAAAAAACGCTCTATACGCATTTTATTTTTGATATGTCAAAATAGGAAGAAGTCATTGGTAAATAAATCAGGCGAATATGGGCAATGAGTCATTAATTGGATGTTGTTACTGGTCAAAAACTCTACAGTTCGTCGTGCTGTGTGAGCACTTGCATTGTTATGATGAACAATGATTCGCCGGTTTATGTTGTTCCTTCTGATTTTAGCGATAACTTCCGGCAAACAAATTGAAGTATACCAGTCAGTATTTACTGTCCTTCGATCCTCTAATGCAACAGTTGCAACATTACCTGTTTTTCCGAAGAAACAAGCAATCATTCTTTTCGAAACGCTGCGTGAACGCACCACTTTTGTGGGTTTAGGTTCATTTTGAAACACCCATACAGTCGATTGCTGTTTAGTTTTAGGCTCATATGAATATATATATATATCCAAGATTCGTCACCTGTTACGATGTTATATACCAAATTTGAACGACCCCCTTCAAATTTTTTTAGCATTTCCTTGTACCACTTGACACGTGCCCGTTTTTGTTCTTATTTCAAATTGTGTGAGATCCAACGACTGCAAAGCTTCCTGACATGCAAATGATCGTGCAAAATCGTATGTATTTGTTTCACTGCAATGCCTAAGGATGCTTCTATCTCACTATAGGTCACATGCCGATCCGACAAAATCATTTTACGCACAGGATCAATATTTTTTGCGACACCAGAGGTGCATGGACGACCTTCGCGAATATCGTCATCAAACGTTCGTCTTCCACGCTTGAATTCTGCGAACCATTTGTAAACCATAGTTTTGGATGGTGCTTCATCCCCAAATAACGAACTAAGTTTTTTCACACATTGCTGCTGTGTTAAACCGTATCGAAAATCATAAAAAATTATCACTCGGAAGTCACGATTCAAAATTTCCATTTTTCACACAATTATTACTCTTGTTAAATTTTGTTGAAACGAAACCGAGCAGTTTGAAATTGAACTGTCAACTGAATTATAGGTGAAGCACGTCAAATTTTACGAATGCTGGCAATACAGGCAGTACTTGATTCCGCGAACTTTAGCAGTGCCTCTCGTAATACCTGAATTGTTTCATTTATTTTTTAGTATTAGACCGAGAGCTCGGAGCTAAAAAAACTATGAAAGTATAAACGCTAGTTTTTTTTAATATATCATTCAAGCTTGTGTTGGGACAGGTGCCATTGGTGCGTCTTCAAACATTTTGTGAATACTGAGGTAGTAAAGTAAGTTTATAAAGGCTGAAACTGATTAAATATTGAGTATAATGAAAAATTATAGTAATCAGTCAGGTGTATATAGGGACGGGAATTGGTCAGTCGGGCCCTAAGTATGTTTAAAAAATTAACAAATGTGACACTAAATAAATTGTAAGTGTCAGTTTTGACATTCATATAAATATTTTTCATACATACTTGTGGCTCTTGGTGCCAGACTGACTATCCATAAGTCAGTCAGACTACTATAATTCTTCATTATATTTAATATTTAATCAGTGTCCAAAGTTTAAGCATTTATAAACCTATATTAATACCCCGGTATTCACGACAAGAGCTTGACTGACTGTAGTATGTTAATGTGGACCACTACTAGAATGATATATTAAAAAACAACACCCTTATGCATAGTCATATTTAGTAACTACTAAGGTGTTACTAGCTGAATATTACTGTTGATCGTATGCATAGTGATATTTAAAACGCTACTAAGCCTAGTTGTTGACTAAAACGTTAGTAGCCAGATTTCCTTGTTTTGCATGTGATCAAATACATTGTAAATATAACCTACAACTGTCAGTTGTAAATATTGAGATATTTATCACTATTTAATGACATATTGCTTTATTTATTGCAATGTATGGTAATATTTAAATATTAGCACCAAAATGTAGTGGTTGCGTCAAGTATAATTAAAGAAATAAATTAATGTTATTTATTTTAATAATTAAATTAGTTTAGTGTTTTTTTGTAAGATGGCAGCACATCCAAAATTCAGTTATAAAAATTAATATGGCAGCAGCAAACACATCTGATCTTGTGCATTTTGACTCTAAAACTTACTCTGACTAAACATAATAGTTGTTTATTAATTTTAATAATATTTTAAAATGATTATAGCTCAAAAGTAATTAATTGTGTAGCCTTATTATTTCAAGCTCCTTCAATTGCAATAAATGCATAATTTATTTTTTTAGATATCTACAAGTTACATTTTAAAACAAAATAAAAATATATTTTTACATTTGCATAATTTTTTTTAATCAATTTTGTTAATTAAGTTTTTATTTACAAGTTCTATAATAATTATTGAATCTTTATATTTGTGCAAAATCTTTTCATTATTTATTTTTACCGCGCAAAAATGGGACATGAAACAAACTTCACATAATGCTGTGTTGCCAAAGCATAATTTTATAGATAGTAGCTACTAACTAAATTATACTAAAAATCAACTATGCATATGCCACATTTAGTATGTTGTAAGTAGCTACTTGTTAGTAACGTGTTAGTAGCATACTAACCAAACAACTATGCATAAGGCTGCAAATGTTTATACTTTCATAGATTTTGTTGGCTCTGAGCACTCGGTCTAATATAGTGATTGAGAGTGTCAAATGCTCTTGAAAGATCAAAGAACACTTCTAACAACACATACATTTTTTTATATGCGGGGAAAACAAAGAAGTCATAGAAGAGCAAATATTATGGATTATGGGGAGAATTGAGATCTGTATGACTGGGAAATAAGCATAATAGTACCAATACAAGGCGACTGGCGAGACTGCAAACATTACAGAGAGATGCATCATCTTATTGAGCATGGTAGCAAACGTTTATGAAAGGTTGCTAGAAAATAAACTGAAAGCAATAACAGACGCAAATCTAGAACAGTCGCAGAGCAGGTTTAAATATATATATTGTCTTTATTGACCTAGAAAAGGCATTTGACAGCATCCCAAGAAAGGAAAAGAAGAGGAGTCAATTGTAGATTAATAAGCAATATAGCCAGCCTGTGCCTTTGCAGGCGATTTAATGATGTGCCAAAGACAAGAAAGAACTACAGGATAACCTGAATATATGGAAACAATTTTTTTTTTAAATAATTATATAGAAAAGACCAAAAGCATTCAAAATAAACAATAAAGATATAGAACAAACATATAACTTCAAATACCTAAGAGTAAAAATACAAAAGCAAGGAAAAAATGATGCTGAAATAAATAGCTGAATAGAAAACGCAACAAAATTGTTCTACTCACTGAGTTAGGACTTTATAAGAACATTTCTATTTTTAACAAAGAAAACAAAACTAACAGTATATAAAACAATATACAAACGTACTAGACTGACATATGTAAATATGATGGAGATCAACCGTAATACAATGTATCAGATGTTCCGAAATAAGGGAGGAGCCTGCAATCAAGGTTGGAAAGTAGCTAACCATCGAAATATAATCAACTACATGTTAGAGTTTGGATAAAACTATGACTATCGCTTTGGTTCTAGCATGGTATTCTTGTTTTTTGCTTTAAAATTTTAGTTTATTGAATTACTAGGATTTGTGATTTTACACTATCTTTCTACTTACACGGTACTTGTCTACACGATTTCGGTTTGTCACGGTTGATAAATTAACGAATTTAAAAAAAACTGGTAAAAATGTATATTAAAGTGGTTTCATCACATCACTTGTTATTATACATCACTTATTATTTACATCACTTATTATTATTATATACTTTTTTTAAGGATCTTGTATATAAGTTGTTCCTAATAAAAATGAATGAAAAATTAATTAAATATGTACTTATATTACTTACATATATTTATTATTTTATGAATAAAGTATAATTTTATGTTTTACAAGATGTCTTACTTTTGTTTTACGTAAATAAACGACTTAATTATAAACATTTTAGGGTTTTTTTGTTTTACAGGGTTTTTCATAGCAAAATCCAAGATTTTGATATACACGGTTTTGTGCGGAACTTATCTTCAATGTAAATTGAGGGATAGGTGTATATTGTTTTATTATACAAATCATTAGTAAGATCTCAACAGAAAAACGGTTCTGTTATCCAATCTCCATATCTAAAAGGGCAATCTAATAAACCGCAACCTGTCCAAATTGATTTTTTAAATACTTACTACAATAAGTTTAAAAGGCATCTTACACGATCAATAATACTGACATTCCAAAATATTGACAGTATCACAAAATACTGAATCAGTATTTTGTCTACCTTACACGGTCATTCCACACTGCCAGTATTTTTCTCAGTATTTTAGTATGGCTAATCCAAAAAAAAAAAAACGTGTCTGCAATAATTCTCGCTTTTAGTACAAAATGCAGGGTATGAAATGAATGAAAGATTGGTTGAAGAAGCTTCACACTCGCACACTATAATTGCAGAATATTATATTAAACGCTAGATAAAATAAATAATTTTAGATAACAATTTTAAATACTCGATGAAAGTATTGTTTTGTTTGCACAATAAAAGATAAATGCTAATAATCATAAATAACTCATAATTTATTTCAAATGCTAGATAAATATAGTTAATATTAAAAATTAAAAATGCTTATATATACACGCATTGATGTAGGTAGCATCTTCTGTTGCTTTTTTTCTGAATTTAAAATTATTTGAACAAAATAATAAAATTTAGCAATGTTTGCATCGAAATCGCATCCCTGTACTAAAATACTAATGTAAAATGACCTTACACTATCAATATTACTGTTAGTATTCCCACCATTTTGTAGGCGTGGCCATGATATTAAAATACTGATGCTTGGATTATGAAATATCCGGAAATACTTCAGTATTTTCATCATTCCATCTGTACTAGACCTTAGACAATCAATAATACTGTCAATATTTTAGAATGCAAAATTGCAATATTTTAATGAACAATGTTAATTTTAATATTTGTGTGACAATTTTTCTGTTATTTAAATACGAAATTATTTGCATTATGAAAAGTATTATTTGTTTAATCTATTGTACTAACTTAAGAGTATATATACTGTTGTATGTTTAATTGTTGATTGACAAATATACTAAGATACGGAGCTCGGGGTTTAATACTGTTTAATGTTTATTATATTTTTTCTAATAGATTCTTCAGTAAATTATTATTATTATTATTATATAACTAATAACTAATTTTGGTGAGTGAGGGTACCATGCTAGGGTTGAAACGAGGGTTCTCGTTGTGTTTGTTGGCTAACATTGTGCTGCGTTGATGTATTTTGAGGGGGGTTTTAGTTAGTATGAGTCTAACATACTCTATATGTAAGATCATAAAGAGATTTTCCTTTTCCCTCTGAAAAAAACTAATTGTCTAACTTTTTTATTCAGAATCTAATTCTTTATCAAATGCAGAATACCTTAACATTTCTGGGATACAAGATATTATTGTATGTTAAAATTAAAGTCAATCTGTAATACTACAGCATTTACTGATTAAAAACATCTCTCATAGTTTTTGAAAAATTGACAAACAAGTTCCTAGTAACACAATATAGAATAAACTAAAAAAATATTTGCATGTTTTATTGTACATATGCTTAAATAATACATTTTATTTTTAAAAATATATACTATTATGTATATTTTAATAATAATAATATTCATCTTTATTTTGCAAAATTACAAAAAAGGCGAAGTTCATCACATTGATGTTCTTCTACTTAACCTTAATTTCAACAGTTAATTTGATACATAAAATCCTGGTTTCTTGTGGTGGGTGGCTAACTTATCCTTCCATTTTGCAATTAATTTGCATTTTTAAATGTTTACGTTTGTTTTCAGATCAGATCACACACATGGACATCTGTGCACGTTGTAATGGGAAATGAGTCCACCGATTTGGATTCAATGGTGTGTGCTTTATGTTTGGCCTATTATTATAGTGTGGCAAAATACGAGAATACCGAAACTGTAGTAATTCCACTATTAAATATGAACCAAAGAGATTTTCGTATTCGATCAGAAAATTTATATGTTTTAAATAAATTCAAACTTCCGGAGGATGGACTTGTTTTTAAGTACGTAATAAATTCAATTATAAGAATAAATGTAACATTCATTAACCTAAAAAGACATAGTTAGTAAGTACTGGTTTTCTAATGAATAGTAATTTAGAACAATTCAATCTTGGAGGATTCACAGTTTCAAAATGTTAAGTTGTCACTTTTGGAAATATAACCATCTTTGCAAATTGTTTTTTTCAAAATTTGTAGCAAATTCAGTTTATCATAAATTTGTAGCAAATTCAATTTATCATAAATTTTTTTACCACCGTGTCGATTTTATTAGAAAACATGAAATTTTTATATACCAACTTCAAAAATAATATCCAATGCATTAATTTTAATCCAGTGGCATGGGTGTAAAATTATTACATTACAGCAAATTGCAAACAACTCCTCTACTGTTATCTGAATGAAATTTAATAATTTTATTTTTATGTCATAATTCTACTTACAATGAGTGAGTTGTCTATTTTTTCCATAAAATCTATAATAAACTTTCTAATGAAAATAGCTTTATAATAATAATGTTTTTTTTTTTGGGTCTGTTTCAATTAATTCGACAGGTTTAACATAGGGGTTGCAGCTACTTCCAGTGTTTTGATTATTTTATTTAAAATCTATGCTTCTTTATTAAAGTTTTAACCCTGTATTACAACAACTTTATTTTGTTAAACAAAATATTATTTAAAGATTTTGTGGAACTTTTGTATATATTGGACAAGACAATTTTTCTTTATTGTTATTATATTGAGCAGTAAAATAATAAAAAAATATTATTATTAGTATTATTAATAGTCTAGATATATTTTTACTTCTTCTTCAGCTTGTTTTTATTCATTGTTGGACATAGGCCTCTTTCAAAACATTCCATCGGTTCCAGTCTTGTGTTTGGTACCATCTGCTTCCTGCAGTCTATTTTTTATTTTTTTTTTATTGAGGGGGGAAAATGCCTTTTCGCACTTTGTGTGGAGCTCCCGGTTACCCGTATACCTACTAAAAACCCTAGAACCTTTAAGCCCTCCAGGTCTTGCGGGATTACCGTTGTGGTATTACTTCACAAAGTCTAGACACCATCTATTCATCCTACTATCCTTGACTTCCTGCTCTTGCTGTAACGTAAGGTGCATATATAAAGGAGTATTTAATTATTATTAGATGTTACTTTATTGTCGTCTCAGCATACAATGTCTGGCAACTATGACATCTTAAACTCAACCTCGCATTCTGCGCACACCATGTGACCTACACATGACATCTTCCCTTACAAAAATTAAAAATAAATATAATGCAGTATTCTTTTACAAACACAAAATAAAGTATCTATAGTAACATATTTTCTTACCAAATTACCAAAAATTATATAAATTATATTTGTTTACATAGCCACATACCTATCAGGCACTTTAACTCTCCTCCCGCAATTAGTGTGTGATGGAGGTACATACTCAGCCTCCTCTTCTGTTAATGTATCATTAATATTATGTGTTATCTTTTCATTATGATTTGTTGCAATTGTTTCTTCAGGAATGATAGCTAAATACCGCCGATTTTTCTTCAAAATATTGTTTTCATCTGTTTTAATTTCATATGTCCTTGGCATGGTCTGTTTAACTATCTTTCCCGGAAACCATTGTTTTTGGTAAGGTTGAGTGGATTGTACATATACTCTTTGTCCTGTTTTTAAAATTGGCAATGGTTTACTTCCTCTATCGTAATATTTTTTGTATTTTAATTGATTAGCTTTTAATTTTAATATTGTATCATTTAAATCTATGACTTTTGGAACCAATAAATTACTTTTAATTGGAATTAAACTCCGCAATCTACGTGACATTAATAATTGAGCGGGAGAACCCAAATTATTAACTGGTGTATTACGGTAATTTAATAAAGTTAAGTACAAATCTTTATTCTCACTAATAGCTTTTTTAAAAATATTTTTAATTGTTTGCACCGACCTTTCAGCCAAACCATTTGATTGGCTGTTATACGGGCTTGATATAATATGTGTGAAATTCCAGTCTTTAACAAAATTTTTGAAGTATATAGATTTAAATTGTGGACCACCATCACTATAAAAAGTTTCTGGAATTCCATGTCTTGAGAAGATTGATTTTAAAAATTTAATTACACTGACTGAATATGTATCGTTATCTAAAATATCCATTTCAACATACTTTGAATAATAGTCAACTACTACCACATAATTTTTGCTATTTAAATGAAATAAATCACATGCTAGCATTTGCCATGGTTTTGTTGGAACTTGTCTTTCATAGAGAGGTTCCTTTACATTCGACTTTCTGAATTTCATGCAAGTATGACATTCTGAAATATAATTTTCTATATTTTTGTGCATATTCGGCCAGTACACGCTTTCTCTTGCCAGTGATATGGTCCTTTGTATCCCTTGGTGAGTGTAATGCAATCTTTTCATTATATCTGGTATCTCTGAAGTTGGAATTACTATTCTATTATTATAATAAAGTAAATCTTCATATTCTGACAAAGACTCTCTTATTTGAAAATATGGTTGTAATTGCTTATCTATTGACCTTGGCCAACCATGTTTTATATATATTATAACTCTGCGTAAAACATCATCAGTTTTTAAAGATGCTTGTAATTCCTTGCCTCTCTGTGTAGTCATTTTAACATTATATTTAATTAAACAAACATGACCTTCTATAATTTTATCTAAATCCTCATTGTTGCTGCCATTTATATACGCTCTTGAGAGAGTATCTGCTATAAACAATTCTTTGCCTGGTTTGTAATATACATTTAAATCATATCGCTGCAATCGTATTAACATCCGCTGTAATCGCATAGGGCAGTCATTTAATTTCTTTTTAAATATGACCACCAACGGTTTATGATCGGTTTGTACGTTTATCTTTTTGCCCAAGATGTATTGAGAAAATCGTTCGCACCCAAATAATATTGCTAGCAACTCCTTCTCTATTTGTGCATATCGCTTCTGTGTGTCTGTCATGGCCTTTGATGCATATGCACACGGCATGTTCTTTTGCATCAAGACTGCCGCAAGACCGTCTTTTGATGCATCTACTGATAAGGTCGTTGCAGCATTTACATCGTAATGTTGTAATACAGGTGACTTAGTAATAATTTCTTTTAATTTTACTACTGCTTCATGGTGTTTATTTTGCCATTCCCATAAATTATTTTTTTTTATTAATTCGCGCAACGGCGCTGTTATGGAAGACATATTATAAATAAATTTACCCACATAATTTACCATTCCTAAAAAACGCTGTAGTGATTTTTTATCTGCCGGTGTTGGCATCTTTAAGATCGCATTTATTTTTGACATATCGGGTTTTAATCCATCTTCCGATATCACATGTCCCATAAAAACCAATTCTTTTTGCAAAAACTTACATTTCATTTTATTAAATTTAATATTATTTTTTCTAGCAATATCCAATACAATTTGTAATCTTTCGTTATGTTCTTTTAAACTTGACCCCCAAATAATCAAATCGTCAATAAATACATCCACTCCTTCCATGTTGAATATTCTTTTAAATGTTTTATGAAATATTTCAGGAGCACAACTTAATCCATATGGCATTCGTAAAAAACAGTATCTCCCAAATGGTGTACTAAACGTGCACAATTTTGCACTTTCCTCATTTAGAAGGCCAAAATGCTTGAGATGAATCAAGAGTACTAAAATATTTAGCACCCTTTAATTTACAAGTTATTTCATCTAGTGTTGGTAGTTGATAATATTCGCGTTTAATTGCTTTATTTAAGTCCGTTGGGTCTAGACAAATTCTCAGGCTGCCATTTGGTTTTTTAATAATAACTGTCGGATGGACCCAATCAGTTGGTTCGTCTACTTTTCTAATTATTTTAAGTTCCTCCATATCATTAATTGTTTGTTTAAATAAATCTTGTAGGGCTATGGGAATTTTTCTAGGACCGTTAACTACAGGAGTTGCACTTTTATCTACTTTTATATGATACATTATATCCTTCAAACAACCAATTCCCTTAAATAAATCTTTATAATTTTCCATAAATGCAGAATTATTATTATTATTAACTGAATCAATTCGATTAATTAAATTGAATTGCAGACTGTCTTGTAAACCCAGAATTGCTGGTGCCATACTTGAATCAACAACAAAAAATGTAATAATTTTATTAATATTCTTATAATTGCAATTTAAATCAATCTTCCCTAATACTGGAATATCCGAATTTGTGAAAGTGGTTAATTTTGTTTCACACTTATTAAGTTTGTTACTTAAATCTAAAATTTTAAATATGTGCAGAGGTAACACATTAACCATTGCCCCTGTATCAATTTTAAATTTAATTGGACCTTTATTTTCTACTACAATGTGTACATTCCATTCAGACTTACTTACATTTTCTTTAACAGTTCCTATAAAAAAATCGTTCTGTTCCTCGATATCATCTGCACTGATATAATGTACTTTATTTTTACAATACGCCGCAAAATGCCCCTTCATTTTACATATATTGCATATTTTTTCGTATGCCGGGCAATTGTTAAATTGGTGATTTTTTCCTCATCTTCTGCACTTAAATTCTGAGGTTGCTTGTTGACCGTGCGATGACGTCACTGTTCCACGTGGTGGTGTTGTTCTTTCAAACTGACGTAATGAATTTCCTGGTCCATATGATGATTTAATCCAATTTTCATTTTTTCTTCTGCTGTCTGCGTTCTTTCTGTTGCCCATAATCACATTGATGGGCTCCTTTTCTGCTACCGCTGTTGAAATATTCTTTGATGCCTCTATTGATCTGCATGTTGATATTGCTTCTTCTAGCGTTGTTCCTTCCTTTTCTAATAATCGTTGTCGCATTTCTTCACTTAAAATTCCACATGTCAAAATGCTTTTTACTATATCGTTTTTTATTTCACCCAACTCACAAGAAATCGAAATATTTTTTAAAACTGTAACATATTGTTCCACTGTTTCACCCAAAACTTGCTTTCTTGAAAATAATTTATGTCTTTCAAAATCAATATTTTTTTTAGGCGTGAAATGATCGTCGAATTTTTTAATTAAATGTGTCAATTTATTTTTTTCATCTTCTTCAAAGGTGAATGTATTAAATATACGGAAGCCATCTTCTCCGATATAATGCAATAGTTGAGCACATTGTGTCTCTTGACTCTTTTTTGTATATTCACTTGCCGTTAAATAATTCTGAAAACGTGTTTTCCAGAACTTCCAGTTATCGGAAATATTTCCATCCATAATCATCTGGCCTATTCCTTTTAATTCAGCCATTATAACACTTCACTTTTACACTTGATGTTCTTTAACCGACTGCGCCATGTAACGTAAGGTGCATATATAAAGGAGTATTTAATTATTATTAGATGTTACTTTATTGTCGTCTCAGCATACAATGTCTGGCAACTATGACATCTTAAACTCAACCTCGCATTCTGCGCACACCATGTGACCTACACATGACACTTGCTTTCTCCTCTTCCTCTTTTGTTGCCATAATTCTCCGTATGCCTTCATCAATGGCCCTCCAGTTGTATGCACTTTCAAGCATAAGTGAGGTCAGGTTGTTTACAGTTATCTCTTTACCGACTTTAAGCTGCATCTCTTCTCTGGTGCTTCTCCAGCGAGAGCACTTCACCAGTGTGTGTTTTGGGGTACCTTTCTCTCCACACCAAGGGTATGAGGGTCCGTGTCCATCTGGCGACGTCACCCTTGCACTGCCATTCTGCTTCCCATTTTTTCGTCGTCTCCACTCTTTTGTCTTTCCTGTGCTCCTTTGGTTGTTTCCCTTTTTTTTTGGTCTGCTCTTGGGCGAGGAGGTGTATGGGGTTTATACCCGTTATTGTTTGTATAGCCTTGGACGAAACTGTTCTGTAGGCACTGGCTATTCTAATTGCCATTTTTCTTCTTGCCCGCTCTAGTATTATTCTGTTTTTTTTTTCTCGCAACTTTCTATCCAAATGGGTACGGCGTACAACATATTGTGTCCACCGTTGCACCTATTACTTTACGTTTCTCCGCCCTTGATCTACCTCCTTATCTTATAGGACGCCCACTCTGCCTCCTCTTCTATTTCCCTTATACTGTTACCCCTAACAACCATAGCTAGATCATCAGCATATGCTATTGTGGTAATTTCCTGTGTCATCTGTTCCCTCAGCAGACCATCATAATATATATTCCACAGAGTGGGACCCAGGACAGACCCCTGAGGGACCCCACAAGTCATTTCCAGAGTTGCTCCGGAGCTGCATTCTATGATTCTATCCTGTAGATAGTGGCATTGGCATAGGATTTTTCTGAGGTATGTTGAAATTCCGCTTCTCTCTAGTTCTTCCATTAGTCCTCTCCAGGGCACCGAGTTGAACGCGTTCTTTATATCGAAGATGATCAACACCGCAAATTTGTGTGTAGGGTGTTCAGCTACCTGCCCCACTGTTTCCCTAACATGTCTACATAAATGCGTCCAGTGTAGAGTGACCTCCTCTGAACCCGTGTTGGTTTCCACTCAGGCCTCCATTCCTGTCTAGTTCTTCTGTAAGTCTCGTGTTGAGGACGTGCTCATTAGGTTTCTTGACTAGTACTAATTTTGCCCTTTTCCAGTTCTTGGGGAAGGTGCCTTGCTTAATGAGTTTGACAAGGACCCTTGTGCAGAGTTGAGGTCTTTTTGTTGCTATCGCTCTGTCAACTCTGGCGGTATCATGTCTGTCCCGTGAGCCTTTTTCCTTTTAATTTTGCTACCTGCCTTAAGTATTTCTTCTTCTGGATCATATCTGTAATATATTTTAATTCATTTAGATAGCTCAATGGTAGAGCACTTGCATATCATGCGAGCAGTCCGGGGTTCGATCCCCGAAATATGACTGAAATATGACTGAAATGATAACTTGCTCTATATCTACCAGCGTGGTTCGGAAGTCACGTATTAAGCTGTTGGTCCCATCAAACCACTTTAAACTTATTGTGGCGATGTAAAATAGCCGTAAAAAGCATAATAATAATAAAAAAAAAAAAATTTGAAACTTTCATATATAACAAATACTACCAAATAAATTATTGTTGCTTTAATCAAATTTATTTATGATATTAATATGTAAGTAATCTTGCATATTGTTGTTGCAATGTAAACAGTATTGTTTCTAGCTTCTTAAAAATACACGGATATAAAATTTTAATAGCATAAGAAAAAAATTAAAATTATGGTAGGTTAAATTCCAAACTTTCTTTGCAACACATATATTTGAGAAGAAAATGTAAATTGAAAACGCATAATTTCACTCTGATAGCAAAAAAATAAATTTCCAGTTTCAAAAAAAGAAAAAAATGCCGTGTCTAATATACACAATTTTATAACCAGATACTTTGAAAAATAATAAATTTGGCTTTGGTTGGAGTAGGTTATTGTGTTTGGTTTCAAAAGGAAGGTATTGAGATAAATAATCATAATCTAAAGTTAATAACATATAATAAGATTATATAAATATTAGTGATGGGCAAACTCGAGTCATTAATCGATTTCGAATCGATTATTAAAACATCTCGAGTCATTAAATTAAACATCTCGAGTCATTAAGGACTCGAGTCATCGACAACTCGAGTCATTGACAACTCGAGTCATTTTTGAAAACGAGTCATTGACATCTCGATTCATTGCCGACTCGAGCTGTTTTAAATTTGAAAATTTATCTATTTAAAATAAATAATGAATTCAAGAAAATCAAGACATATATACGCTGCATCATCGAGATTCAAGATCGTGAGTATAAAAACCTCTGTTAACTATAAAATCATGTTTGCATTATGAATTGTTGAAAATTGAAGCGTTATTAATTTATTTAAAAAATAAATGTGTTATTATTAATATAAATAATCAGTAATCTTATCTAACTAATTACTATTACATTAGTAATGGTCTCATGTACAATTTCATTTGTTTGATTAATTAAAAAAAAACAATAATGGTCATCAACTTCACACTCCCAAATTTATGATTAATTTCCCCAATATCTTCGGTTTTATTCAGTGGCCTCGGTATAGTTTACAAATATTCTAGATTTGTTGAATGGAACCACAGGTTAAAATATAAAATAAATAATATAATTTTTATCGATATATAAATTTAGTGCAAACAAAACAACACAAAGTGTATTAAAAATAATAATTTCTATGTCCGTCTATCAGTTTTTATAATCGATTCAGGGACACGCATTTTAAAATGAATTTATACTAACTTTACTAATCGGGGAGGGGGGGTAAACGATTATTAAATTAATCGAATACTAGATAATCGATTATGCCCATCACTAATAAATATATTTATATTGTATAAATTTTAAATAAAATTATCAAAACAGGAAGTAGCTGCAACCCCTGTGATAAATTTGTCAAATTAATTAAAAAAGACCAAAAAAAACTTACTATTTTCATTAAGATAAGTTTATTTACAAGTCGATTTTAATGAAAAAAAATAAACAACTCGCCCATTGTAAGTAAAGTTATGTCATACAAATAAAATTGCAAAATTTAAATATTTAAAAAAGTAACAGTAGAGAAATTATTTGCGATTTGCTGTAATGTTGATGTTGATTTTTTTTGCAAAAACACAATTTGCGAAGGTGATTATATTTTCGAAACAAAAGCGACGACTTAATATTCTGGAACTGTGAATCTTCTGGGATTGAATTGTTTTATATGGGTATGATGGGAAGACCCTGCTTTTTGATTGCATTTTTAGTTTATTTCAAAAATGACCTTAATAAAAGTTTTTGTATATTTTTTAATCTATTGAATGCGTGTCATGTTTTGCATGTTATGATGTCATCATCAGTTTTTGAAATGGAACACATTGTATTTTTTTAACAATTACATGCGAAGCAAAGCACGTATTGAAAATTCAAATACGTCACTAAATAGATTAAAAAATAAACAAAAACTTTTATTAAGGTCATTTTTGAAATACAGTTTCCTAACTGGAGGCGAAAAATAAAACTTTAGGTACATTTTTCAATTTCAAACAGAAAATCTAAATAACTTTTTGTCTATCTCGCTTAGTTTTCAAGATAATCGAAAAATACACATTGTTTAGCAAAATTTAAGTAAAAAAAGCATTTGTTTATCAAAAACTGCGTTAACTATGAAATTAAAAAATGTACATCAAGTTTTATTTTTTGCCTCCAGTTAGGAAACACCCTGTATAAATTAAAACAATACAAAAAATTTCATTAAGGTCATTTATGAAATTAACTAAAAATGTCAGAAATTGTCCCACACACTATTTTCAATAAATATTTTAAAAAATGTTGTTTATTGACCATAGAAGCATGTTTTTCCGTCTTCAACTGCAATAAATATCTTCAAGTGCCGTTTATAAAAAATATTGATTTGGTCATATTTTACAAAAATATTTAAAAAAAATTATATATTTTTGTATCATTTTCTCCCACTGATGCCATATGGAGTCAAATATTTAAATTTGTGCTGCACTTTGAATTAAACTTTAAAACAAAAGGGTAGAAATATATTTGAGTGCTACATTGCTTGTTATCACATAAATAGACAAAACAGTATAACTAATAATTATTATATTTTAATATGCATTATATTACTGAATTACTAATAAATTTTACATTTTAGGAACAATCTTGATTTGCTTAATATTGCAAAAACATGTCGTTTATCTGTGACTTTGGTTGACCATCATGTCCTTTCTCCAGAATTTAAATTCTTAGAAAAGAACGTTGTTGAAATATTTGATCATAGACCATATGACAAAAATACTCATTGGGGAGGAAATGTGAGGATACACATCAAAGAAGTAGGATCCTGTTCCTCATTAGTTGCATTAGAAATTTTTGGCGGAAGTATTAAATGTTTATGTACAGTTGCTATGTTATTATATAGTAAGTGCCTTGAGTACATAACAATTTTAAACGTAATACAAAACTGTACATTTTAGCTGCAATTGTATTTGACACTATTGGATTCAAACCAGAAGCTGGAAAAGCTAAGGAACTTGATGAACAAATCGCAAGCAAAATTGAAAAATCATTAAAAATCACTAAATCTCGAGGGGATTACTTTAATGAATTGTGGAAAGCTCATAATGATATTTCAAAACTCAACTCATACGATTTACTTATGAAAGATCTCAAAGTTGAAGGAGAGGTATATATTCCTGGATTGCCAATGTTGGTTTCTGAATTTTTAACAAGGCCCGATGCTCGTCATATATTAGATGATTTTTGTGCAAAAAATAAAGTATCTGTATGCATATTGATGGGATTAGAAGCCAAAGATGGATCAATTAAAAGAGATATAGCTCTGTATTCACCAAAAGAAGAAAATATGTTGCTACATGTGATTAGACATTACTTGGTTAATGTCAATAGAGTCCTGGACCTGGAAATTGAACCAATTGGCCAACCTTCTATTATTTATTACAATCAAAAAAATACAACCTATTCACGTAAACAAGTTATGCCAATAATAAAAAAATGTTTGGAATTACAATAATAATTGTATTTAAAATTTTGTTTAACTTGACATGTAAATAAAATTATTGTATTATTTCTAAATATTTTAAACGGTTGTTCGTGAACATGACAATTATTTGACTTTGTCAACTAGACGTGATGATTAAAACTTAATCACTCATATGCATCTTGATAAATACTAATTTTAAGCAGATGAGAGGCATAATTGTTCTAGAAAAGGTAAGATTAAACTAAATTTTGGTGGGTATATAAACAACAATCTACTAATTAGTTATATGGGTAACTTAGTCATCGTCACAGAGTTGGTTAAATTAGCAAAGTAGGACAAACATTTAAGGGAAACTTTATGCTATTTTTTAATTTTACACAAGTCGTACCTTATTTTTATTTAAAATGATTTTTGAAATATAATCCAAACTTTTTTTTAAATTTTAATGACAGTCTTAGTTTTGGTCTTTTTCACATATATTCCTTATGTCTTCGCATACAGCCGCCCGAATGTGAAAGTTGCCATAGAATATGGACCTCAAAGAATATTATACAAAAATAAAATAAAAATGTTAAATATTGATTGTGATAGAAGCAATATTATTTTTGTTAACAGAGCAGGCATTCACTATCACGATATAGAATGTGTTACCAAAATACGGATGGAAAGTTTTAATTTAGAAGAAATTCAAACTATGTACACAAACAAATTACTGTGCATAAAACATTGCATATTATTTATTAATAAAAACTATTTCAAATATGTTGAATAAATTATTAAGATAAAAATGGGTCTGACATTAAGTAGAGTTGATATAGGTGCGGAGCAATGTAATCCCGGTAAAGTTAATATTTATTTAAGATAAAAATGTTTATATTTAAATCACATTATTTTCATACTATGTACATTTTTAAAATGCACAGTAGCAAATGTTGATAATATTTAAAAGATCAATTAAATATCTATTGGTGCTGGAAAGTATATTTAGCAATGTAGGCCAAAGGTTTTGTCTTCCAACTATCTGTCACATAGAGATCTATACAGATTCCAAAACTATCTTCTTTTGTCAATGTCTTGTTTTCTCAGAAGACGTTGGCAGTTGTGATTGTTATCTAGACGTTGTTGACAAAAGTAATCTCGAATGAGTTAAACTTAACCAAGATATTTGTTTTCAACCGGAATTTTTTCTGTCTTTTATTTTACCTTGCATTGTATTACTCTAAAGAGAGAGAGCTTGCGTATTTTGATGTCTATAAGTAGTTTGAGCACTTCAACTTGCATTCTTCTCAGAACCTCTGCATAAATGACGGTGACCATTCAAATTGAGCGTTTAAACAGACCTTATATTTTCTGGACAAGAGAAAACCCACAAACTGAAAAAGATACTATTTTAAATCCTCCTATTGTTATACTTACAATGCTATTTTACTTTAAGCAAAGATCTTAAATGAAATACTAGAAAAGCAACAGATATAGAATCACATTCTCCACAATCTAAATTGCCAACATGGGTTTTTCGATTGTCACTTGTTTAATTTTTCTTTAATCATTCTTAAAACATTAACAAATGAATTGGTTCCGATTTTGACTGAAATATTTGATTTCCATTCAAAAAAATTGTTGAATTGCAAATATTGAACTTTTTTTCCATATAACTTTGAATGCCCAAAAAATAAATCATTTCACCGCCACTCATGCACGCCTGAAACACTTCTTTATGACAAAAGGAAAAAGCGGTTCGATAAGGTCGATAGAATATACACTAATTTCATCCATTGTCATTTATTAAGTTCAATAAAAATAATATAATAGTTTTTAAATAGTATGATGGTATGGAGCAGGTGTTGGTACACTCATCAAAGGTGAATTTATGTCAATATCCATTTCTGCTTGAACTACAGGTTCTTGCTGTGAATTAATTTTTTCTTGTAAGGCTTGATACAATGCATGTACTTTTTCTCCATGTTGGTGGGTTGGTTGCAAAGCTTTCAATAGAGTTTGTATTCTATTACTTGGCAATTTTGTATTCACATACCATAATAATTTTAATAAATGTCTTGTTACATTATCCCTAGATAATCCTGCAAAGAAAAACTCGTCAAACAGTCCTGTGCAAAAATCAGCTGTAGCAAATTCTTCTGGTACATGTATTAATAAGGCCACCTAAAATATATTAATAGTAATTAAGTAAGTCTTATTAAATAACTTTTATGTTTACCAAAGAATGTAAAAATGGATCCTCAAAAGCACGATCATCTTTACAATTAGCAAGAACTGTTAAAATTCGTAACAATCCTACTCTGTCCTTATGTCTTGCAACATGTAATGTGTAATACATAGCTAAAATACTTGCCACAGGGCTTTCTTGTATATATGCTTCTACAGCATCAGGCAATGGTCCCGAATGCTCAATTACAGTTATAGCAGCTTCCCTTTCATCATGTGGTAATTTAGCGGATAATTGTCGGACTTGATCATCTACCATTAAAGACATAAGTGCTGGTATAAATTTTGTTACAACTTGGCTATCCAATTTTGGTTCTTTAAAATCTTGAGATTCAATCATAACCCATGCACTTAGCCCCAAAGCTAACATTCTTAATAATAATATTAAAATTGGGTTATCCTAAAATTTAGTTTTATTTTATATTTGATACTATGAGGCAGTGTCAAATGAAAACCTTAAAAATACACCTAACAGACCTTTTTCTATATAATATTATTTTTGAATGTATATTTTTTTTGGTTGAAGTTATGTTAATTTTGTTTTAAAATTTAGGTGTAAATAAATAAATAAATACTCTATTAGAGCATTAGAGATGAGCAGTGTTACACAGTGAATGAGTGAATTGATATTCATCGTAAAATGTAGTATGGAAATTCATGTCCGTCGGTCCAGCAAGTTTATGAATGGAGTAACATATTTAAAAACTGGTTTACTTTCATATTTAATTCTAACTGACTTGGTCAATAAAAGTTTGATGAGTCTAGTTGAAGCGTTAGTGAAAGAAAATTTATTAGGTGTGAAGAAATTTGAATGAAGTAATAATTCAGGTGATATTCAAAACTTCCAAAACAGTGGAGGAGGTACATAGCACCTAATGGGGACTATAATAAAAACTGACATAAACGTTTTTAAGGTTTTCATTTGACTGCCTCGTACAATAATAATAATATATTATCATTGATTGAAATATAAAAAAGATATGCAACCTACAGTGGTTGTAATTTCCGTTTAGAGTTTTTTATAATATATAAAAAGATAACCATTTTTTATTATTAATGTTTCAATAAATTATTTTTCTTAATTTATTTTATTTTCACAACCAGTTTCATTATATTAAATTACATTTTCAACTTGAAAATGTTATTTATTTAATATTATTATTAACCAATCAAATATGTTATTTATTATTATACAACCCACTTTAAAATGTTATTTATGAAACTGGCTGTGAAAATTAAAATAAATTAACAAAAATAATGTATTGAAATAATATATAAAACATTAATAACAAAAAATGGTAAACATTGAGTTTCATAAAATTATAAAAGAAAATATTGAATATGTATATTGTATAGCAAAAAATTAAATAATTATTTTATAAACTTTATAGTTTTATTGAAATGATATAATATGTATATTGAAATTGATGGAGAAAACACTTATAGTATTATTTATATAAAATACAAACAATTCCAAAATATATATTTAGTTATAATTTAAATCTTATTCATAATGTGCTACAGCCCCATAAAATTATCAAATGTTACTCATTAATTTCATTAGTATTAAAAGATAAAAGTAAACCTCTTTTATTATTTCTTTACAGATTTTTTAGATACTAATGGCAATATTTGAATTTTGACATCTCCATTTACGTTAGTGAGATTCCCAAATAATTAAGTTACTTGATAGTCGGACAACATTATGTTAAAAGAAAGCATCTATAGCTTTTGACTAAACAGCTGCGATTGTAAAATTGATGAATAATTTAACATTACAAACAATTTAAGTATTGTAAAATATCTATGACAAACAAGTGTATTGAAATGTTCCATATTTTGTCAAAATCTTGTGAATATGGTTGAATAAATTTTTCATTAATATAACAAGTGTACTGTTTAATCCCAATATGAATCAATAATTTCAGGACCAATACAAATCGTCAATATAATTTGATGTAACAAACTTTTCAATAAATTGGAATTGTTGTAATTTATTATTTACCGGAAATATTATTCATCTTCAATTACTGAATAGAAGAGTAGTGCAAATACAAAAAAAACTTACCCTAGGTAAAGCTTCTATATTAATAAGATGTTGCACAATTTTAATTGCTGATGTTGCAAGAAAATTTATTGCATAAGGATCACATAACGTCATGGATAGGTCCCCAAGTACTTGTTCTTGTCCTCTTTTAACATTATCTAAAAATCCCTGAAGTTCCCTCGAGCGTTTAATGTCAACATTCTTTTCACGAATACACGCATCTAAACACCAGGTGAATTTATGACAAGGGTCAACGGAAATAATATCTTGCACTTCTAAATCATGTAATGCCATAAGAAGCTCTGCCCTTAATGTACAGTAGTGAACATTTCTTGTTCGCAAAAATAATGTTCGTAAAAACTGAAGAACCATATCATATAATTTTACACTATTTCCTATCATGTGAGCAAGTTTTTGTACTACTTCTCCTTGTCTTCGTACCTTAAAAATACCAACATTTTCTAAATATTATAACATTTTATTTATTACCTTTGGTGAAGGTCCAAAAAATTGTATACTGCTATTATGATGATCAAAAAGAACATTTTCTTTTTCAGTAATATATTGGCTAAGCAGTGGTGAAACTTCATCACCAAACAAAGACTGATTATCTTTCCATATTTGACGCTTCACTTCAGTATCTGTATCTAAATATAATTCTCTATCTCTAACTAAAACTTTTAAATATTTATCATCTATTGTTGGAATATTCCTTAATATACACATAACAATGGGCCTTAACGCTTTTACTTTAACAACAGGAAAACTTTTTACTAACAGTTCTTGTAATTTCTTATCTCTTTCTGTACCAGTTTTTAGGCCTATTTCATTTATGTGGGAAACTAATTTTTCACGTAATTCCTAAAAATCAAAATTTTCATTAAAAAGCATATTTTTATATAAGTATTAGTTTAGAACAGATGTTTAATCTCTTACGTCAACTACAGATGTATGGAAATCCAACCTTCTCATGCCATGCAAATCCAACAGTGGAAGCATGGGCCGTAATGATGGTAGTAAAATTCCATTAGTAAGCTATAAAAAAACTTTTTTTAATCACCCAGGATATTATATACTAATGGTTCATTCGTTATTAGTAATAATAAAATTGTATTTAAACTAAAACAGTTTATGTCGTAGCCACATTACAAAGTTCGACTTTTTATAAAACATGTCCAAATTGATAAAGTTGCATTTATTATAATATTATAAAATTATGAATAAAAACAAAAAGGTTCTGAACCGTTAATAAACTTCTTCTAGTCTGTTCATGCGTCCTTCTTTGATGTTTTGATTGCCTTCTTTGCTGCTCTTTTCTATTCTATGTGTTTCTTAATTATTTGCTGCATTTACATCCCTTCAATATCATTTTTCCTCTATTGCCTTTTTAGCCTTATGCATGGGAGCTTTAGCTCTTTTATTTCGTTGTTCACCAGTATGCTGCATAGCTTACTATTTGCGTTTTTCCTTCCAAGTGAAATTGATTATGCTCATCAAGATGCATTAAGTGGTTGCTGTGTCTTTTTCGATCATTGCCATCAGGTGTTCAATCCTCTATATCAGCAGTTCTTAACCTTTTTCGCTGGCAATCCAGTGTACAAATATATAAAGCCCATGACCCTACCCGTTTTATTATATAGTATAACATAAGACAGGTAGATGGTAAGGTATAAAATTTGTATTTTTATCCATAATGTGAAATAAAAAATAAAAACAATAGTGTTTAACACTTTAAGTATAGAAATAATTTTTTTATTGAATATTTTAATTATCATCAGCATCATTAGTTAGTGACTACTATTGTGTTGTATTTTTGTGCGAAGAAGACTTATACAAAGTGTTAAGTTTATAGAAAGTGTACACCGCATGCTATGCTAAGAATCCAGTCTATTTCTGTACTTATTTATCATGACAACAAAACAGGAAAATCCTACTTCAAACAAATAAATATGACAGCAAGGCAAGTTTTGCCCAAAATTTCATCAGCAGTAGCAGGGTAGCTAGGATTTAAAACGTACTGGAGCGTTATTCTGGCGTTAGCAATATGTTGCATGACGTCACATATTAATTAATTAATAATTTCATGTTGACCATTTTCTCATATTTTCGAGCTCAAACACAATAACAATCCTATCATATGTTTAGTTTAATAGATGGCGCCATCCTTTCTTTGGCAATACCTTACAATGGCAACAGAATAAGGCGTATCAATATGTGACAACATATTGCTAACGCCAGAATAACGCTCCAGTTTTTGTCATTTTTTTTTGTGCAATCATAAGCTATTGTGAAGTACAAAACTCTATTCATAAAAAGTCAAAAATTAAAATATTTTCAGAAAGAACCAACATCCGGCCAAAAATGTTAAACATTTTGAAAGTGCAAAACTCTATTTATAAAATGTCAAAAATAACAAAACCCAGCTTTAAAACATCAAAATCCTAAGCACCAAAATTCGGCCATAAATAAAACTGTTGAAAAATGCAAAATTCTATTTATAAAACGTCAAAATTAGTAGTATAAAATAAAAACTTCAAAAAAAATCATAAAATGTCAAAAATAACAAAAACCGGTCATGAAATATTAAACAATTGTAAAAATATTCCAAAATCCAGCCATAAGACTGTTAAAAAATGTAAAATTCTACTCTTAAAATCTGGCCTTAAAAAACCAAAATACTGTTAAGAAGCAATAAAACCCGGCCATAAACTGATGATGATTAAATTTAAAATCTATTATTTATTTGTAAACATTTTTATTGTATAATAAGACCTAATATATTTTTAAACATAATTAACATTTTGGCAATTATAATTTTTATTTATGAAGCTATTTTAAAGTTGTAAATATTTTTAATATAAAACTACAACATACACAATATTCATTACAACAATAAAGTAGAATGGCCTTGTATATATTATTTTTTTTTACTTTAGCTTAAACTCTTCATCTCCAAAAAAGCAAGAATATTTTAGGTAGCAATATAATAAATTAAGTTTAATACACCGTTATTGAAATTACAATTTAAAACTCTCAAAACAAGCATGTAATGTAACATTTTAGTAAGTTGAGACTAAACTTAAGTTTCAATCTGCAGAATCTGTCAATCATGTCAGTCGGGACTGGACTTAGATCCTAAGTCAGGACACTAAATAGTAGCAAAAAACTATTGGAAAATTTTACAAAATATATTAAGCAAATACAAAAATAAAATCTTTTTATAGTTTCTGTGACAATCTTATTCAATAATTTTTTGAATAAAATTATTTATTTATAAGATAATTTCTAATAAATTTACATACATTTAAGGCTAATTTATTCATCTTTCCGTAAAGTTCTCAATAGCGTTAGTAATAAGATTGCCATGAGTCAATTTGATTCATCTGTCAATTGTGACAACCTGTCATCAAATCAAAGGGTCCCCCCCTCCCCGATTAACATAGATGAAATACCCCCATAACAAATATCCAAATTATCTTAATAAATACTTTCCTAGCATCAAAAAAACATGTTTGGTAGGGTTTTAAAATTTTGATACCACCAAATTTTACATCGAGTATGTATCTTGGGTATAATATTTTCATCAATTTGCAATGATTTGACAGCTCAAAACACAATTTATCGTATTTTTTACAAGACAAAAAACAAATGATGTAATTTTTTTTCAAATTTTTAAATGTCAGATTCGTATTCCTGGCATCAAAATTAGTCAGTAATCTAATTTTCATCAAAATTAGTAAAGGTCAAAAAAACCACCCTTATCAAACTTTTTTCACAATTTTAAGACTGACTTTTTGCACTAAAAATCAAAACTCAAAAACGGTTAGTAATAGGACACTGGACAAACTCCATCATCTTCAGAATGATAAAATCTATCAAATTAATCGGTTTAATTTTTTTTTTATTTAACTCTTCTTTTTAGAAAAAACATGAAATTTACATCATTTTTAAATGGTTCAACTTTTTCAATTTTAACTTTTTTATTGGATAGGGTTTATCAAAAACTTTCTAATGATGTATGTATAATAAAGCAGCATATTCTATGCAATCGGAGGTTTAGATAACCTAAAATCAATTTCAACTCTTCTGGTTCACCCAAAACTGTAAAATATGACAAAAAAGTAGAAAAATCGATTTTTCATAGCGCCACTAGCAAAAATCTTTCAAAATAGTTCAAAAATCGATTTTTAATAGTGGCAATAATCTCAAAAAATTCATAAATGTAGTATATCAATTGCTCATTAAATAAAAAAATAAAATTCTATGCAATCGGAGGTTTAGATAACCTAAAATTAATTTCAGCTTTTCTGGACTGTGTGTTTTAACTATCTCGTCCCGGTGTCCTGACAATTGTTTTCGGGACAGTTAATTGTCCGGGTTTTAACTTTTTTTGTCCCGGTGTTCCGACAATTCTCTTCGGAATAGTTAATTATCCCGGTTAACTAAAAATCTTTTCCACAAATAATAAAAAATTTAAATTTAATTCCTGATTTTGTAAGAGTGTTAGACTTGGTAGAGTGATATTAAACTTCACAATATTATCCAACATTGTTAATTAGTAATTTTATTGTTACAATTTAATATTTTACTTTTTATTTGTCTTGTTTTATGCTTGTCACCGAAACTTATTATTATAAATAAATTTTAATATGTTTTATATTTTTATTAACTATTTATAAGGTACTACACTATTCACAAATTGAATTTTGTAATATATTAATTTTAGTTATTGTGTAATATGACATGTGTAAAGTATTCTGCTAACACTAATAAACATTATTATTATTATATAAAACAAAGCAATTTGGCTACTAACGTTTTAGTTAACAACTAAGCTTAGTAGTATTTTAAATATCACTATGCATATGGTTAACAGTGATATCCAGCTAGTAGCACCGTAGTAGCTACTAAATATTACTATGAATAAGGGCGTATATGTTTAATGGCATTTTATGAATACGTACATCTAGCATATAATTATTTGACATCTCACAAATGTGGTTATATTTTATACCAATATTATTAAAGCTAAAAACAATTAGTTTTGTGATTTATTTATTTGTAACATTAATTAAATCAAATCCCAATTTCAACTTGAGAGTGGTGCCCCCTATTCGTAATTAGTAATACAGCCAAAAATATTCTGGCAATGAAATGACAAAAGTGCGAAAGTGATACATATGCAATAAATAATTAAATCTATATGCAATGATTATTGTAACACAATTGCTATTGGCCAATATTTGAATTTTGCAGACTTTTAACCGATTTAAAAAAGCATAAAAAAAGTAAAAAAACCAATCATAGATGAATATTTTTAGTTTAGATGTATGTATACTTAAGATGTGCATCAAATTACATTGTAAGCTCCATGATGACATTTACTAAATCGTTCTGCTTATTTTTGAATGCTTTAATTGCTTTAGAGTGAGTAACATTAGTTACATTACTCCTCTAAAATTATGAAATAGCCAATATATGCATTATAGATGTAGAAAAAATATAGTGTACAATTCATGCAGAATAAGTATTGGAAAAATGAGTAACATACACTATTTTACATTAAACTGATGACATTATTAATCATATATCAAGATCAAATTTACTTTTAAAACTATAGCACTTGATATTAACACATACCTGAAATTGTTCTATAGCTTTTAAAGGATCAGTACAACTTAATAAAGCCTGCTTTAAATAATTTGGTCCATTAACATTAACAGCTTCTAGAGGAAATTCCGATTTTGAAGACATTTTATTATTCATTTGTAATGATTTTAATTCTAATTACTTCATGTTTACTATACAAAACAACAATGCAGTAAAATGTAAAATTGACATTTGACAATTCTCAATAAACAATAAACAGTTGTTAAGTAAGCACAAAAATAAGCAGATTGCCAATGTAGTAAAGCGTATACCCCTATAAAAAATATTTATAATTCTCATTATTAAACAAGATATATCATTAATAACTAAGCATTATGCCTGAATATTAGAAATGATCATAATTTGCGTACTAAATAACATACATTTTATGTCACTTTAGACTGTTTATTTATTTAGTAATATTTTTATAAGGTTGGTGAACTTGTTGAAAGTAACTAACTTGTCTGTGCCTGTATTAACAATACTATGAGAGGAGGTCCTTCACCTGATTTGAACGAAGCTACCCGATTGGGTACTGTAAAGTACTCGAGAAGCGGTAAGTCTCAAACTAGTGTTTGACTTCCGGTTTTCGAAGAGACGTTTTTCAGTTAGGGAAGTTAATCCAGACGATAGTTGAATGTAAATTCCTAATTTCAAATAGTGGTTTGATATTTCGCGTGAAGGGGTGTATAGAACAGAATTCGTTATTAAATAGCTAACGACCAAGGCGATAAATGGGCCGAGACGTTGTATTCATCAGTCAGTTATTGTGGGAAGCCTAACTAAAGCTTGTTTGAGAAATGCCATTCTTTTTGACAACTGTTGAAAAATATCGTTTAAGTTAATTAACTGCCCGTTTACTTTGAGAACAGCTATGGAGTAATGTTTGGGTTTCTAATATATTTTCTGGAAAAAATAATGAATTAAAGGAAGTTAAATGTATTGATTACAGTATAGGTTATGTTTCCAACTTTCATTAGCATCCTAGGTGTGTTTATTGTTGACTAATTTACTGTGTTAAATGTTTTGTTATTAAACAATTCTTATATTACAGATATTCAATCATGGTGGGAAGTTCCCAGCATTGCTCATTTTTGTTCTCTGTTTCGTACTGCATTTAACCTTTTGGATTTTGATATTGAAGTAAGTAATAAATTTACTTATTATTATTATTATTAATATATTTATTTATAGGACCTTGAAGAAGCTCTGCTAACTGATGGAACGGAAGAATCTTCATGGTTGCAAGAACTTATAGTGCTACTTTTAAAAGGATGTCTTCCAAACAATGCTATATCGCTATTCAATTATCAGATGTTCTTGAGGCGACTTTTTCGCCATAAATGCCTGGAACATAATATTACTAATCCGTTCAACACTGATACTGACTTTCAATTATTATCATTACGAGTGAAGGTTGAAATTCTTCATTTCCTTTGTGATTTCCGCCTGGAAGGTGGTGATGTAATAGATCAACTTAAAAATCTTGAAGCAGATAGCTTAAGAGTTGAACCATTAGGTTACGATTCTAATCATTCTGCTTATTGGTATTTTTATGGGACCAGATTGTACAGAGAGGATAATCCAAAATCTAAAAACCCTGTATGGCAAGTAATCTGTTTTACATTAAATGATTGGGAGCAATTGGTTGAGAAGTTGAAGAAATCCATACGTTCATCTGAAGTTCAACTATACCAGACGTTGCAGGAAAATTTCATACCAGAATTACCTAGGCTGTTTAGAGAAAAAGAAAACCTGGCTAGAAAACGGTTGCTTGAGAGGCTGCCGAGGAGATCTTCTAATCGTCTAAAAATAAAGGTGTGTGAAAGTGATAATGTGTTTGATTAACATGCTTTTTTACATTCATATTGAGGAACACATGAATTAATTGCAAAACACGACATCTTGAGCTGTTGGTGAGTTATTTTTTTAAATTATTATTTATCCTCAAACTTCTTCATAATAACTATTTAACTACAGTTTTTTTTTTATTTAATTTATACAAAATACTACTTACTATATTTGTCATTCCAATCATATGGAATTCTGTCCATTTAGCAGGAATTCTAATTGACTAGAGCCTGATTTCACTAACATCTAATAAATTGTCAAATAACTTTTTGTCGAATAAAATTTATTCATCAAATAAGTAATTTTATGTTTCACCAAGTGATTAAATAACTATTCAGAGATTTTAATCACGTTGGTAATATAATTGACAGAAAATGCGCCTAATAAGTTTAAATGAACCAGTATATATGTATACATAACCTTGAAATATTTGTGAATTAGGAATATATCAACACGAAACTGACAATACAAAGTTAAAAATATTTGTTGTAATACATTTATGCTCGTATTCATAAAAGTCAGTTACAGTAACGGATTGTTATATTTGACAACCTCAAAATTATTTATACTCATGCCCGTATTCATAAAAGCTGATTAAATTTAATGACTATTAAATGTGACAACATAACCTCACAATTTGATAAACGTCAAAGCTATTTTTATAAATTTGATAGAAATACATGTTATTTATTTTGCGTTATTATTAAATATTATTTTTCATTCATTTTTGATAGTTATTTATTATGCCAAACTTGTTTTTATGGTAGAATAAGTATAAATAATTTTGCGGTTGTCAAATTTAATGATCCGTTACTGTAACTGACTTTTATTAATATGGGCATAATTCTACTATAAAAACAAGTTTGGCATAATAAATAACTATCAGAAATGAATGAAAAATAATATTTAATAATAGCGCAAATAAATAAGATGTGTTTCTATCAAATTTATAAAAATAGTTTTGACGTTTTATCGAATTGTGAGGTTATGTTGTCACATAATTAATAGTCATTAAATTTAATCAGCTTTTATGAATACGGGCATTAAAATGGAAGATTGTCGATTTACAGTTAATTCAGTGAGTTTTCTGGTAATTCTTGGCACTATGGTGTTGAAATTGGATTTTAAAATGTCTGTAGAATAAAGCTACAAAGTTACTAAAAGATGATTTGAGCATCCAAATACTAATTCTTAATCTTCAATAGTGATTGTAAAGGTTCTATGTTTAATCAAAAATGGTTTTTGAAATCAAAATCTTCAAATAGATTGATTATATTATTAGTCGAATAGTGCAAGGTTTCCTAATTTAAATATTGTCTTTATCTTGTCACCTAGAGGTTTAGAGGTTATTTGATGCATTTTGATTGTTTAGTTTATTAGAGATTTATTTGACAAATAACGCTATTTAATTTATCGGACTAATAAATTTTTGAAACCGGAGCATAGGACTTTTGAATGCATTTGATTGTAATATTTTTTAGTATGAATGTACAATGAATATAAGGTGATTTTTTGCGAGATAATATTGCTTGCAATAATATATTTTGTCATTATTACATGTGGGTGTGATAAGCTCATTGATATGGTGGTTACCTGACTCTTGTATGTTTTTTTTTTTTTTATTATTTTATTTATTTAATATTGCACTATTTCTGCTACGAAGCTAATCACTGGCTTCAGAGGACTTTGTCCTCTCTATATGAGCCCATGTTCAGGTTTCTTCACAACATTATGCTTTGTCATGTCTATTGCTTGAGTTCTGTGTGGTGTAAGGTAAGTTCAGACCTCTTCTTTTCATTCAGATTTCTATTTCGCCTGTTGTCTATTCTACATTTCTTTCAATTACTTCCTTTATTTTGCATACCACCATGGCCAGATTGTCAGTATAAAGTCGACACAAGAACTTTATTATAGTAAACGTTTCATCATAGCCATGCTTGGTGTTTCTCTAATATATATATTTCTGTTCTGTAGGAAGCTACATATTAGTTTGATCAGGTGCGGTGCTATCTGTCTCTTGTGCAACTAGTCTATAATTCCTTTCCAGGGTACCAATTTGAAGGTGTTCTGGACGCCTAGTGTACCTAGGTTGAGGTTTTCCTGTTTATTTTGTTTCTTGATGAGATTTAGTTTAGCCTTCTACTCCTTGTGGAAATTTTTTTGTCAGCTTGTCTTACTTCTTCTAGGGTGCATGGTGGTATTTCTTTACTTTTCAAGTAAATTCTTGGCCAGGTTGGTTTGTTGTGTTTGGAGAATAGTTTTTGAGCTAGCTTCATTTGTTCTATATCTGTTATTGTATTTTGTATCCGGTGCTCCATTAGGTTTTTGTTTACTTCTTTGCTTAGTTTGTTCAGTGCTGCTATTCTTGAAGTTACACGCATATGTTAGTGCAGAAATCAGTTTGTGTAAAAAGTTTTGCATGAGAACAATGCTCCGCACGTTTTGGTATTCTTGAACACCCGTAGAATCTCATCAACATAACTTGTGTACGTTGTTTCTTCATTACTATGTGGCAATACTGTATTATACTGTCATTTCGGGTTGATTAGTAATTTTTGCACATATTAAGGGTTATATTTGATGTTATATTAATTAATTTAATTCTTATTTACTTTTTATAAAAATAAAAAACACAAGAATTAAATTAGTTAATGTTACGCAGCCCGGGTTCGATTCCCGGCAGCGGCAATATCTAATTTAATAAAGCATATAAAAGTATAAAAAAAAATTTAATTATACAATTTAAAATATCTAATTTGTCGAATATATTTTGATGTGGTTGTCTCCTTTGCAAGGCAATGGCAAACCAGCAAAGTATTTGCTTAGTAAACCCTTCTAGTGGTGTAGTTCGGATTTCACGTTAAACTGTAGGTCTCGTATGTTTGTGTGGAACTATTATCGCGCACCACATATATACAAGAATGTTACTTGAATTATAATTATTCTGTCAGATGCGTCATTACTTTCTGGATACTTGAGGACCTCGTGAGGCCAAACGAAAAGTTTTTCAGCATTTTGGAATTAAGATTTTCGTTTTCTTTTGGCACGATCTATAAAGTTACCTGGCGTTTATTTGCCAATATGGCAGATTCGAGTGTAAAACTTGTTTGTCTGACTTCGAGAATAGCAGAAGAAGGGGCTTCTTCTTTGATGTTTAGAAAGCCTTCTTTAGAGCTCTTTTCTCTTTTTTGTACTTTATGGTTATTTGTCAACAAGATATGGAAGAGACACAAACTCTTCCATATTATTTTTGGCTGTGGTTAATGCCCTTTTTACACTTGTGCTTTAGTTTTTTTTTTTTGTTATTCCAACAGTATGCTGGTATTCCTTCTAAGTCTAACATTGCATGGTTTGTTGATTTAACTTAGTAGGTTGTCTATCAACTGTTGTTGTCTATATGCGCTTCTTTTTTTTACCATTGTTGTCAGTTGGTTGATCTCCATGTTAATGATGAACGGGCTGCGCTTTTTATGTTGGACAACTTTTGTCTGTGTTATTTTGATATGAATGTTTTGTGTTTCCTGAGATTTTCTTCTTCTTTTACCCTTCATTTTCTAATGTGTTTTATTTACATTATTACGTTAAGGTGTCAATATGACTCATTTACCTCTAATGTGGGGGTGATTATAACGCAAATAGCTCTGCTCGCTTATCCACTCCGCTAACATGCTGTCCTCTTATTGTTGATAGGTTGGCATTAAAGCACTTGACAATGAAGATCTGTCTGGTGCTATAACCTAGTTCTACCAGATATTGCTAATCGGTTGTTATGTCAGGGGATATATAACAGGAGTATAGGAGTGCTATATATAACAGGAGTATAGGAGTGCTATATATAACAGGAGTATAGGAGTGCTACCTTTGTCTTGACCTTTACAAAACTGTTTCCCCAGCCATTTTTAGTAGGTTTGGATGTGGTATATTGCTGCATTTTTGTTTTGGTCTGTAAGCCATGATTTGTTCTTGTTTTGTTCTGATATCAGGGCAACTCCAGTGTTTTCAATAGAGTAGGTGTGACTTGGCAAGTCTGTTACTTGGTTCAGGTTGGTTTGTATAATTTTTATTATATGGTTGACATTTGCGCACCATTGTTTCTGCAGTTCTGAATCAATGAGCTGCTCAATATACTGTGCTTATTGTGTGCTCGATTCTAGTATTGCCACACATATTTGTTTAGATGGCAACATGTTTTATATTTTGTTTGAACAATGTCTATGGATATATTTGTAGAAAATGCAAAGATCAGCAACATTACGCCGATGTTGTAAAGTATCTAAGTAATTAGTCAATTTTAGATCGGCAATGGTTTCAATAGCTTGTATTTGAATAGAGTTTAGAAGAGATAGTGTAGTTTCAGAAGCTCCTCCTCATATTTGGGGACAATTTTCATTACAAGGACATTCATATATAGTTTTATATAAATTTAAATGAATTTTTTACATCTATATTATATTGGCATTGTAGGTTCAACATTAGGAGGATTTAGAATAGTAGACTTAGATGCAAATTGGTTTGCAAAAATGTCTGCTTTTTCCATTGGATTACTAATCCAGAAAATATCTGAGTTGCTGAGTCACTGATGAGTGACTTAACCATTCAGCATTATGTACATTATAATTTCTTAACAAAATTATTTTAGCTTACTTTGATTACCTTGAAGAAGCTTGTCAAAACTTTCAGAAAGGTTATCAAAAAAGTTTGGAATTGCTTTATTGGGAAGATTTAGTTTAAGATATATACTATTATAACCCAAGCTTTGAATTTTCTACTTCGTCAGTCTAGAATATGATTGTTGTTTTGTGGATGTAGGCACAAATACTCTACCCTCTTGGACAACAAACAAATTAATACTTTGCACGACCAAACAAATTAATGTTAGTATTATGGTCTCGGGGCAGGGAGTTTGGGTTCAAGAGGTCACCAGTCCTCGAAAGCTAGATTTAGCTTTTATACGTTTAGAATAGTAAGGAATAAGGAGTTCGGGTACACTAGGGCACTACTCTTCGAAAACTGGAATTGGCCACTTGAAGCCAGAATTCTGGCTTTGAATGCCAGATCCAGCTTCCCTACGGCAAATGGTTTTTTGATTACTATTCTTGCAACAACAATCAGCTTTAGTTTTTAAATGGTAACTTTTTTTTTTTTTAAATATAAATGATATTCTGAATCTAACCATGTAAAATAAATATATATTTAACAATGTTTTGCCATAGATTTAAAAAATATGTATTTGTTTCTGCATTCAAATTTATAGTAATTCAGTAGTTGGTCTTAAAAATAGTAAATAAATGTTTAATTTCTGGAGTATTTATTCACAATATTAACTTAAAAAATTATTTTCAAGAACAGTTTTATTATGTTAACAATATAATAGTATTTAAAAGGAATTCCGCGGCTACGGCTACTGTTTTTTGAGTACTTACATTAAATGTTTAATATGGTATTTTTTAGAAAAACTTTAATAGTATTTTTATGTTTACACTAGATAAAAAAATAATTAAGCAGTTAAGTGGCCAGTTAGGTATTCAGATTTACCTTATAATATTTTATCTGGTATAGTGTTTGCTGTAATTTAACAAAAGAAGGCCTTTTGAACTGTGTTTGTTAATAAGAAACTGTTATTAACTTATTTTAATCTATGTAACTGTATTTTGATTTTTACACCAGTCAATTTAATTAACTTATGTGTTAAATCACAATTTTTTTAATTTGTGGAAAAATACTGTTATGGAAGTACATAATAATTTTTCATAGTTGGATTCAGAATATTATAGATTTATCAATTTAACTAAAGTAGGTTGTCATTGCAAGTATACTAAAAACAGAAGCATAACATGTATGTACCTGCTTTTATAGTACTCAAAAAAACATTAAAAATCATTTTTAAACTATTCAAATTGATGTAAAATTAACGGAGTTATTCAGCTGTACGTTTTTTGTCTAACATCTTGTATATTTATATTCACAAGAATGCACATTTTGTGTATGTTGTTATCTCATATATACATTTTGACCATCGTTCAATAACTTCTAGAAAAATCATCAATAGGAGAAAAAAACTTAAATTTAAACTTTAGAAACACTTCATGCACATAAATTTTTTATTTATGTTAACGCAAATACAATTTATTTAATGTTGTAGACACTTTTAATGAAAGTTTGATGGGTCATGCGATGAATTGATAAATATGCTTTTAGTTTAGCTATTAGCCACCAGTGCTTATGTTAATTCTCAAATCTTATGATCAGCACGATTTAACCTACACCTGCCTCACCGACAATCAATAGGCAACAACAACACCGCACAAATAGACTTCCATTTAGAAATGGTTGTGGATGTTTTTGGGTCCTCATTAATGGAATAGATAAATAATAAATAAATAAAAAATACTTTTTTTAAATGAAAGATATTCAAATATAAATGTAATTAACTAGCATAAGACTATTAATAAATGCTTTTTAATATTTGTTTTAAAAATAGCCACTTACATTTCTTTTAAATGATTAGGCAAGTATAGCAAAAAGTTCTTTTTTGCAATTCTGAACTATAATATTGACTTTTCAGTTGTCATTTTCGATGTTATAACTACTTACTTTTTTTCACTACTAATAAAATTTAATTATTTTTAAAATAGCAAATGATATGTTTTTTTATTATTTTTTATCAACAAATTAAGCGAATATTAAATATATAAAAATGAACAATTATTTATTTAATATAAATATGAACGGTACAATTTGTTAAATTATTCAACTGAACAGAACCTAATGAACCGGTTGTACTACTATTATTAACTTCTCTTGAGGTTGCAGTACAATTAACAACTGATAAATTATTTTCTCCGCAGTCTTTTAAAATCGTAGGTTCTCCTAAAGTTTTTGCCGCAATTTGTTTTTTATTCTCAAGCGAGTTCTCCACATAACCTTCAGCAACGCTGCTAGATTTCCATCCTCCATGGCGTTTGAGAATTGACGTATCTACCCCGGAATCAGCTAACAAAGAAGCTGAAGATCTTCTGAAAGCGTGACCAGTATACTGATCACTATTGGGCAAAGTAAGAAAATTAGCAATTATTTTTGGAAAGCTTCTCTGTTTATTCCTACTGGTTGAGTGATGCATTTCCCGTTTCGTAACCCAACAAAAAAGCGGTTGATAGATTGTGGTCGTAGGTTTATATATTTCCTAACTATTTCAAGCAAGTTGACGCCTTGGATTTTTCCCTCTGTTACAACAAACTGTCTTGAAACTTTTGTTTTACTATCTGGCACAGAAACTTTTATGCATCCTCCAATATCTTCAATATCTGATACAGTCATCTTAGTTAGTTCATCTCGGCGACATGCACCAAATATACCCATAATTAAAGCCACCTAAGAAATATAATCGAAAAATTAAATTTAATTGAAAACATGTTAATATATTTTTACCTTCACTAGTAGATATGTTTCGTCATTCGCTTGAAAAATCAAATTGATGCATTTTTGAAGATGCATCAATTTGATTTTTCGTAAATATTTTGGATTTTTTAGGTTTATATCCTTCTGACTTTCGTTTCAAAAAAGCTATTACATTAGTAAATTTGCTGATATCTATGTTCTTTTTCATATTCAACGTAGCTCTTAACATTGAATACTGGGTCCAAGTTGTTGAAGCTTTTTGATTCGTCATTTTTTGTGCAAAATAAGCAAGTATTACCTTCTCCGTGATTATTTTAATATTTTTCAGTATGCACCATTTCTCAAATTTCTTGTATGCGGCTTCATATAAATGTTTTGATTTTGTTGGCAGCAAGGTTGATATAGCAGCTTGTGCAGCTGCTTCTATATCTGCAGGTATATCGTCGTCGGATTCACTCATATTTAATAATTGTTAATTCACAATGGGGTTGACAGCATCCACTATACTTTTTTATCGGTTTGTTTATGTGTGTATGGCAACGCAAAATAAAGTACGCTCAAAACTTGACGCAATATGTTAACTAGATTGTAATAACATCCATAAAAAAACAATAATTATCAGAAACTTGCGGATTATACTCCAAAATTGCAAAAAATAGTGTATGTTACACGTGTAAAATGCGTGTTTTTTTAACAAGTCGCAAATTATAGATCGAGTTCGAAGAACGAGATCTATCATTTTACAACTTGTAACATAAATAACTATTATATATACATATTAGATTTATGTCAAAGGATTGTTAATAAATGATGATACACTCAAAGCTAGTTTTCAGTCTCTATCATAATAGAAAGAAAACTTTATTAATGGTAGTAGCTGAAGCAGCCAAAGGTAAATAAAATATAAATTATTATGTATTATATTATATGCTTAACTTAACTTAACAGTAAAAACATTGATACATCTTACATTTTATTATTTTTGGGTTTTAAATAATTAAAACATTAATAATAATTTTAAAAACTATTTCAATAATCCGGACAAAAATTGGTTAATTCAAATAATCAATGTTATCATCATATACATAATGCATACGAGGGGCACTGCCAAAGTTTGCGGAATCAAGTACTGCCTGTATTGCCAGCGTTCTGCGATTGTCATATTTGTAAAATTTGACGTTTTTCACCTATTATTCAGTTGACAGTTTGATTTCAAACTGCTCGGTTTTGTTTCAACAAAATTTAACGAGAGTAATAATTGTGTGAAAAATGGAAATTTCGAAACGTGACTTCCGGGTGATGATTTTTTATGATTTTTGATACGTTTTAACACTACAGCAATGTGTGGAAAAACTTAAGTTTGTTATTTGGGGATGAAGCACCATCCAAAACTATGGTTTTCAAATGGTTTGCAGAAATCAAGTATGGAAGACCAACGTTTGATGACGATCTTTGCGAAGGTTGTCCATGCACCTCTGTTGTTGCGAAAAATATTGATGCTGTGCGTGAAATGATTTTGTCAGATCATGGCATGTGAGCTATAGTGAGATAGAGGCATCCTTAGGCATTGCAGCGAAACAAATACATACGATTTTGCACAAACATTTTAATGTCAGGAAGCTTTGCAGTTGTTGGATCCCACACAATATGAAAGAACAAAAAATGGAAATGCTAAAGAAATTTGAAGGGGGTTGTTCAAATTCGGTATATAACATCGTAACAGGTGATGAATCTTGCATATATTCATATGAGCCTGAAACTAATTAGCAATCGACTTGTATGGGTGTTTCAAAATGAACCTAAACCCACAAAAGTGGTGCGTTCACAAAGCGTTTTGAAAAGAATGATTACTTGTTTCTTAGGAAAAACGGGTCATGTTGCAACTGTTGCATTAGAGGATTGAAAGACAGTTAATGCTGACTGGTATACTTTAATTTATTTGCCGAAAGTAATTGCTGAAATCAGAAGGAACAACATAAACTGGCAAATCATTGTTCATTATGACAATGCAAGCGCTCACACAGCATGACGAACTGTAGAGTTTTTGACCAGTAACAACATCCAATTAATGACTCATTGCTCATATTTGCCTGATTTATCGCCCAATGCGTTTCAAGCGTATTTCATCGCCTGAAGAGGCCTTTGAAGAGTGGCAAATTTGTTTTGAAGATTGGTTTTATTAGATGCAAATGTGTAGATTTTAAAGGAGAATATTTTGAGAAGCAATAAAGCGATTTAAATAAAGTAATTTGTGTTTTACTTTACATTTTCCGCGAACTTGTTAAAACTTATTTTAGTTGGTAATTACACTGGAAGAATTAATTCAGTTTATTGCACTTATAAAAAATTGTAATGTGGATGGGACACACATAAAGTTTACAAATAAAAATCTAAATGCACCACGTAAATGGCGTAATAAATTATTTGTGATGCTTTACGATTGTTGCCGATTTTTGTATCGTTTCTCGTAAAAAAGTTATATAGGTTTAATTTTTAACAGAATTTTAAGTTTTTTTTTAATTACTGTACTGCAAAAACCACTGCATACACAAAGTTTAACTAATGTAGTAATGTTGTCCAAAAAATTGGCTTAAGTTGGTAAGTTTGTTTAAAAGATATTAATAGTTTATCACATTTGCATTTTTTAACTAATTGACATTTGGAACCGTTTAATAGTTACTATGTTAATTGCATACAAAGCATGTTTTAAATGTTTAGAATACTAAAATGATTAAATGTAAAATGATTTTAATACATGTTTAGTTTATAAATGAATGGGATTATGTAATCACTTTAAATATGCCGCCTTTTTAAAATTGTTCACTATACTACATATGTTTTCATGTGTTTGTTTGACAGCTGTCAAAGTTGATCTGTCAAAACAAATAGTTTAGTGAACAATTAAAAAAAAGCGGCACATTTAAAGTGATTACATAATCCCATTCATTTATAAACTCCCTGTATTAGCACACACTAAATGGTTGCTGTAATATAATTTTTGTCACTTTATAAACGCCAATCGGGTATCCATGCACAAAACAAATAATATGAAAATAAAGTATGTTCCTGTTTGTTGCTCTATTTTTATATTTTATTTTATTAATTTTTTAAATTTTTATTTAAACACTAAAAACTACTTTTAAATTACACTCTTTAATCATAGCGACTGAATATAAGAGCTTTTAGCTAATATTAAATTTGGAATGCTATTTCACTTGTTATCTGATAAAGAGTTAAACCAAATTTTTCTAAAGATGTCTTACATGTATTTTTAACAGACAGTAAGTAGTTTTTAAAATTTACACGTAAACATTATTATATTATTACTGTATTACCTTTCGTTATTTGCAGATTTGTGCTTTTACGGAATTTTAAAACTGCTTTCTCTTTCTCCACTCCACTACATTTAACTTGGGGAGTGGTAAACAAGCGGACCAAAAAAAAACCACTGATTTGCGCAATTACAAACTGCTGATTTGCAAAAGACTTTTGCTACAACATTTATCTTGAGAAGTAGCAAACCTGCGGACCTGCTAAACCACCGACTTTTAAAACCGTAGACTTGCAAAAACTCTAACTTGCAAAACTGCAAATCCTCTCTCAACATCTAACTTAGTAAAACTACATGACGGACCCGCAAAATCGCAGACTTGCAAAACCGGAAAACTGCAAACCACTCCCTCTAGTACATTTAACTTGGGAAGTGGTAGACCCTAAAAAACCACAGACCTTTAAAAGCAAAATCGCGAAAGAACAATTTTCTTTGCAAAAATGCAAATTATATAACTTAGGAAGTGTTAAAATTGCAGACCTGCAAAAGCACACTATCAAAATTGCAAAATTGAGATTCAACAAAACTGCAAGCAGAAACCCCGGATCTGCAAAACTACATCCTTTTGAAACTGAGGATCTATAAAACCTTGAACCCACGGTCTTGCAAAATCGCAAACCTACGGTCTTGCAAAACCGCAAACAAATGAAACCTAAGTATTATATTATTATATTTGCAAAATTGCGGGCTGCTCAACCGCTGACTTACAAGATTGCAAACCCTTACGACATTTAACTTGGAGTAGTAAACCTGCGGATCTGCAAAACCACGGTTCTACAAAACTGTAGAATTGCCAAACCGCGGATTGATATAATGTAAAAAATAAATAAGTATTTAAAATTAAAAAAATGTGTATAATATTGTATGATATTGATGGATAATAAATAATAGAAATTATTGTTAAATACAGTAATTTAATATTATTTTAGTTTGAAGAAGAAGGGGAAAGAGAAAGGTTTTTTTACAATTAGTGTAAGAAATGTCTTTCATGTCATTTATTAAAAAAGCATTAATTTATGTTTTAATATTAATCTAGTATTTGATCAAGGTTTGTAAAATAACATATACAGGGTGTCCGGAAAATACGTGTACAACGTTTGACGACAGACTCCTGACGTCAAAATAGGTTGATCTAAGCCGACTTAGTTATATCCAAAATTGTCTCGTTTAGCCGGTAGAGGGCGTCAAAAATTTGTAAATATTAAAAAGAAATTACCTGTAACAATAATTTTTTAAGTGACCTTGTTGCTATGGCGTTTAATAATTTGACAATTATTGACAAATTGTCACCAGTCTATGAAATTTACTCAAGTATACGATCAACATTCTTGAATTACAAGTTCATTTTACCATTAAAAATGGAAAATTATACAAATTCTCAGAAAGTTGACATGCTCCTGGTATACGGGTTTTGTCAAGGAAATGGGCGTCAGAGTGTTAGGGTTTACATGGAGAGGTTTCCTAACCGTCGAATACCAAACCACCAAACATTTGCCAATATTGAGCGTCATCTTCGGGAAACGGGCAGTTTTGAGAAAAAGTTTAAAGGCAGGGGTCGTATGCGAACAACTCGAACTGTGGAAACAGAAGAGATGATTCTGGAAAGAGTTGAAGAAGAACCAAGTACCAGTACCCGTCTCTTAGAACGTGAGTTAAATGTTCCTAAAACGATTGTCAATGAGGTTTTAAGAGAACAGTTGTTACATCCTTACCACATACAAAAAGTCCAGGAACTTTTACCGACTGATCCCCCCATGCGGCTTACATTTTGTCAATTTATTAGAAACAAAAGAATCCTTGTTCCAAATTTTTGTAGAAAAATTATGTTTACTGACGAGGCATGCTTTACAAGATCTGGGGTAACCAATCTGCACAACGAACATATTTATTCCGATGAAAATCCACATGCCATTAAAGTTGCATCATCAGCATCAATTTAAAATTAATATTTGGGCAGGTATTATTGATCACTACCTTATTGGTCCCATTGTTATTCCAGACAGGTTAGATGGAAATATTTATTTAAATTTTTTGCAAGACACATTACCAATTCTTCTGGAGAATTTGCCCCTTTTACTTCGGAGGGAAATGTGGTATATGCATGATGGTGCCCCGCCCCATTTTTCTGTTGCCGTTCGGCAATACTTACATCATCAATATCCCAACCGATGGATTGAAAGAGGCAATGATGCACCAGTAAAATGGCCACCACGTTCTCCTGAGTTAAATATGCGTGACTTCTTTTTGTGGGGCGCTATTAAAACAGAAGTTTACAAGACTCCGGTAAACACACGCGATGATTTATTGCAGCGGATTTTAAATGCAGGCAACCATTTTGATAATCCCGAGACATTAGATAGGGTCCAATATCATTTTTTAAAGAGTGTTAATAAGTGTATTCAGCAAGATGGCGGTCATTTTACACATTTGCTTAAGTAATGTTTTTGTTTTACTTAGTTTCTTACAATAGATACTTTCAACTTTGTTATACTTTTGTTTTTTTTGACGCTTTCTACCGGCTAAACGAGACAATTTTGGATATAACTAAGTCGGCTTAGATCGACCTATTTTGACGTCAGGAGTCTGTCGTCAAACGTTGTACACGTATTTTCCGGACACCCTGTATAGAAGGTTGTCTGGTTTTGTTTCTAAATGATTTAGGTATGGTTGTGGTGCAGATTAAAATTGTTTGATGACGTAGTATGTTTTGCTTTAGATGTGTTTTTTGTTATATCTAAATGGTTGTTCTAAATTAAGCTCAGTGAAGTATGCAGTATTTTTAATTCCTTTGTGGTTATAGGATTACACTACATAACACATGAATTATGTGTAAAAAATAATTAATTAATTTAATTATAAATATTGTTTGATTATATAAATAAGAGATTTGTGCTAGCGACCAAATCTTCTAAATACAAATTCTTTGTTAATCTTGGTATTTGATTCCTAAAATTTAACTTGCGTGCAAGATACCTTAATCCTAATAGAAATTATTTATATTTACATATATCAAGTTAGCGAATTCCTATTTTAAAGTGAAAAATAGACTTTACTCTATTAATGGCCGATCTCACCGACATAACTTAAAAATTAAGCCAGAGTTAAATTGCTAAGTGAGGCTTAGCGCGTTGCACCGACATTATTAACGCGTACTTAACGCTTAACTATTGGTTAAATATAAGCCGTCAATTTTGCCGGCTTAAAGTGCAACTTAACCTCAAATTTGTGTGTGACAAGTGAAATAAAGATGGAAAATATAATAATTCCTCAACACGATTTTTTTTTTATTTAATTATTTTAGATTTAATTAATAATGGAATTCCTAGACAAAAAAGTAAATGCTCAGTAAATTTGCAAGTGGTAAAATATCTGTGCACATCGTTGAAGCAGCCATAAATGTTCATGCAATTTATAGTTTTTGTTATACTTATTAAATAATTATTTATCTTTTTGTTGATGAAACTGTGCCTAATTGCATTCTCATTCTGCACAACAGCATTTGTCAAATAAAAAAGATCATTTTAAAGTTAAGGAATTTATTAAAAAACAGTATATTTTATAGTAATTAAAAAGTGAAAGCATAGCTTCAAGAAAAGTATATTGTACTAAAAAAAGTTATATAATATATAACAACAATAATATTAAAAATTATACATTACATTAACACAACAATCACAACCAGCACAACACCAAATCCAAATCACGTCTGTCAAATTTATTTTGTTTTGTTCTCATAAAGGGTGCGTTTTTAAATGACGCGAACAACGGTTTGAGCACTCGAACAATAAAATGGGCGTTCTTAAATACAACCCGAACGAACACAGCCGCGTTTTAATATTACTAAACTTGTTCGAACACCGTGTTCGAACAACATTTGCACGCACCTAGTCTAGAGGTGGTGCATGTACAGTGTTGCCACATGGCGAAAATAAAATAATATATTTATCATGATTTGATCAGAACATGGATACAGTTTTATATACATTATAAAAATATAAGATATAAAAGAAATATGCGCTCATACAAAATATGTGTGAATCAAGAATAATAAGATTTGAATATTTTACTTGATGCAGATTTTAATTGTCGTATTAATTGACAACACTGAGCATGTAAACAAAACAAACAACATAACCTTAAAAAACATATTTTTACATATATATTTATTTTTGATCTGAAATTATAAATTATAATAAAATTTATACATGTCATTACTAAATTTAAAATCACAGCTGCAATTAAACTGCTACCTGCACATATTATTAACTTATCAAAAAAATTTACAAGTTTTGACGTATGTTTTTGACGTTTGAGTGCTATATGCTGTTTTTAAATTAACGTGCACGATCACGTAGTGGAACAAATAAAAAAGTTGTTCGTGCAAAAATTGTTCGAACAGCCAGATCACTTTAAAAACGCACCCATTGTTATGCACACAATGCGATGAAAGCGCACGCAAAAGTTCAAGTCAATATAATGCATTTTGGCTGAAATTTGATGTGCCGCTCGCTAGTCAGAAATTCGACTATACTTAGCGTAAGCATCTGTTTCAAATGGTTGGTGAGACGCATATAAAATTTAAGGATAAGTTAACTATTAGGAAGACCTAACTAAGTATCGATTTAAGAAGTGTCGGTGAGATCGGCCATAAATGGCATAATATTATGTTCTTGTTATGATTTTGGGGAAACTCTCTTAAGCTTAAAAGTAGTTAAAAATAAGAAAAAAACATCATTAATATACAGCAACAACTTTTTTCATTCCAATGAGTTTGAAGCTGTGATAAATGATGAGACCAATGATATAATCAAAAACAGTGTTTTGATTTAGAATGTACTGTTTATGTTGAAGAAAGCTACTATGCTAGCATCAAAATAGTAGCAATGATAAGACCAAAGAATGCTTTTTGTTTGCATTTGCAAAATAGTTAATACAAGTTGTCAGAAAAAATTGCACTTACAGCTGTATAGCTTTGTTATTTTTCAACAGATTTCAATGATTCAAATCTGTTTTAAATATTTTCAGTACCATAAAAGATGGTATACACCTTTCAATGACATTCAATTTTATTTGTGCAACATATACATGTTGTTTTGTTAGTTTTTGAAATCTTTAAGTTATTTTTAATACATTGCTGGGTATCATCATTGTCATCAGTCCCTTTTCACGCTACTGTGGCTTCTTTTCTGCCCATAATGCTGGTAACTTACATTGCAGGTGGACCTACAGTTTTAAGTGGATTCTGAACTATCGGAGAGATTATTAATCTCTTTTGGACTAGAGACATGCTGGGTATAATAATTATATACAGTAAAGTCTGGTTATAACGAACTCGAAAAATGTACCAAAATCAGTTTGTTATATTCGAAGTTTGTTGTAAACGATAATAAAAAATATCGTAATTTGTTTTATATATTTATTATTCTATGTTAAAAGTAACGTAAGGATCGTTTTTCCAAAAAAAAAAACGGTATGTTGTCGTATATGTATGAAGACCTACAATTTGTAAAAAAACTTTGATCGTTTAAACGATTTTCCCATGTTAATCAAATGGATAATTTGATTTGCTTGCAGGCACGCGAAAATACGGTTAACAATGAGTTTTATTATTTCAAAATAGTTATTTATCATGAAAAGAAGACATTACCGCGCAAATCCATAAATCTGGGAACCCTAGAAAATAAACCCTGAAAAGTACGTTATAACAGGAAAATTGTGCCAATTTTAGATATATTTTGGTTCGTTTTATTCGAAAGTTTGTTATAAGCGGGTTTGCTATAACCAGTAAAAAATAACGTTGAGTTTATGAGAAAATTTTCGTTGTTTCAAATTAAGTACGTTTTACCCGAGAGTTCGTTATAAGCGGGTTCGTTATAACTGGACTTTACTGTACTTCCATCACAATATTTTAAGAGCCGTAATATTAAACTCCTAATAAAGTACCTAGTAAACTATTTAAGGAGTGTCATAAACTACAAGCAGAACTCACGTAATTTCCAGTCTAATGAAATAAATGAAAATCTAATACCTTCAATTGTCTATTAAATTTTGAAACTAAATTATTAATTAAGTAATTTTTTTGTTGAAATATTTGCTTAAACTTTAATGCTTGATTTACACTAGCGTTTACATATAAGCAAATTGTAAATGCAATTTCTTCCAGCATGTGATTGCATGGGCATGGTATAGTATATTCTATTGTGGACAAATATCTTGCCGTAGAAAGAGAAAACGCTAGAAAAAGAATGTGGGTTAAAGAATGGATAGCCAGAAGGCCTACTGTTGGTGGTTACGTGAAGTTTGTGGATATATTAATTTTTTTTTTTAATTTTTTTTAATTTTGTGGGTACAAAGATTATGCTGTCGAATTTTGGTTGTGATAAACTCTTTGGCTATAAAGTTTAAAGCTCTTTATTTTTTAACTCTATTCCTATGAATTGCTGATTTTATTTGCTATAACTCCGGAAAACCCACAAAAATATTTATTCAAAAAAAAAAAATGTTTCTTGTGTGAGGCTTTTGGTTTCCCATTTACCCACTAAAATTCTGAACCTCTATATTCTTCTAGGTTTGCGGAATCACTGTTGTGGTATCACTTCACAAGTCCAAAACACTTTCTATTTTTAGCTTTTAAGTCTTATTATTTCCTCTTCTTTTTTTGTTGCCGTTATTTTTCTTATTCCTTCATTAATTGCACTTTCTACCATAAGTGGGGTCAGATTGCTGTCAGAAAGGAAGATAACCATATCTTCTTTCTGACTTTAATCTGTACCTCCATGCTGATGTCTTTCCAGCGAGGGCACTTCACCAGTGAATGCTCTGGATTATTCGATTCCTCACAGTAGGTGCAGCCTTCATGCACCACATGACACATTTTTTTAAGTACAACCCAAAGCATCTGTCTTTATTCTATTGGCTTTTTGTTTTGTTTTTCTAGTTAGTTTTATATGTTATCTCACTCTTGGACAAGGAGGTGTATGGGGATTGTTCCTGTTATTGCCTGTATAGCTTTAGTCGAGACTGTTCTGTAGGCACTTGCTATTCTGATTGCCATTTTTCTTCAGGCCCTTTCTAGGATTACTTTGTGTTTTTTAGTGTTGCAGTTTTCTTTCTATATGGGCGCAGCATACAGCAGTATTGAGTCCACAGTTGCTTCCATTACTTTGCGTTACATTACGTTGTGTCAGAGCCATTACTAGTTTCTCTGCTTTTTGTTTGACCTCAGTTATTGGGAGGTTCAATGTTCTAGTTTTTTCTTATTCTCATCCCTAGGTGTTTAATAATATCTTGGGATTTGATTTTAGTGTCTCCTAGATTAATCTCGACTATGATGTCTTTCTTTCTGCCCAACGTAGTTCTCGCTTCTGTCTTTTGTGTTTCCAGCTCTAAGCCTATCTTTTTGGTTCACTTCCTAATCATATAGGACGCGATTTTAATATTCTCTATTTCCCTTATGCTATTGTCCCTGATCACCATAGCAAGGTCGTCCGCATAGTAAATGTTCCACAGGGTGGGGTCCAGAACGAAGCCCTGAGGCACCAAAAATATTTATTAAACACAAGGTATCTTCTTTTAATCACCAACGTTTTTGCTCCATTATGTACAGTAAAGCTCCGCTAATCCGAATCGCTTTAAACCGGATCGATTTAATCCGGATCGGCGGACCGACCATGGTTTCCCTACCTATCATGCCGAGAATCTGCCGACCAACGAAAAAGAAAAAGGGAAATTCCAGAATTTTTAGTTTATTTCAACATAGCACCAAAACGACCACACAAAATATTAACTCTAGTCGAAAAATAAGAAATAATACAAAAGTTTCGCAATGGAAGTTAAGCAAGGTTGCATTCACCAGACTAAAATATCGGGAGTTTTACTTAAAAGGTTTAATTTTTTCTTGAAAATTTGTTCTATCCACATTATAATAAAAGCTTAATTACTTATTTTATTATTGTGCCAGTAATACGGATTGTTCAATAATTTGGATCAAGCCATGTTTTAATTGATCTGGATTAGCGGAGTTTTACTGTATGTAGTTTTTGCACTATTCACTTGCACACAACTTTCAACAAAATATAGACTCGCAAGCGATTTATGTTGCAACTACTTGTTGGAGTCATACTTCGTTGAATATTAATTTTAGTGGACTTTTTATTGTGCTATAAGTTATTTTTCTAAAATAAGCAGGATTATGCTTGTAGTTGTGAATGTATGATAAATAGTAAAATTTGAAATTTCCGCTTGTGTTAATTTTTTTAACAGGTTGGTACTGCTGCTACATTAATTAAAATCATAAGTAATGGCTGCGTTCAGTACAACTCATCAGTTGCCAGCGCTGACCTATTAAGCGCTGAGCCCGTCTGAACGGTATTTTTTGCCACTGTTGCCAACCTCGTAAACTTTTATCAACTACATAAGCATAAATCTCAGAGTTTTGAGTTTAAATAAATGATTTAATTAATTTATGAAGCCGCTACTTAACGAGATATAATATATTCTCAATAAGTAATGCCATCTAAGGTAAAAGTGTAGGATAAGATTACCTTGAAGTTGGCAACGAAGTACGGCAATTGATTATCTTTATTATTTTTTACTTCTCTCACTCAAGTTATTACAGCGTTAATATTACGTTGTAATCTCATTTACCTATGTTGCTCTTTTTTCCATTTAAAAACATATATAACTGCTCTGTAGTTTGGTTTTGAAATTATGAATTTATTTTTCAAATAAAAGCGCGGACCAAGCGAACCTAGATGTATGATGAGTAAAATGACAAGCGCTGCCAGCAAACGATTGTCATCAAGCGCGTTCAGTACGCATGATGAGTCGTCCTGAACGCGGCCATTGTCATATTATAAATTGATAGGTTATGGCGGACTGTTGCTTGATAATATAATATAATTGTGATATACGAGGCGTGTAGTTTCAAAAGGTACAATCTCCACCTTAATCAATTTTTCAGAAACTTCAAAAACTGTCACAACTAAAGTAATTCTTAAAACTGATTTCTGTGCGTTTTGAGTTGTTTACAAAACCTTTTTTAACATTGTTATATATTTAAATTAATTTGATCAATAGATTATCAAAATAAATCAAATTACAGGCATAATGTCTTTTTAAACTGAATCTTGCCAAAATTTTTTCTTAAGTATTAGAGCCGTCTTACACGAGACTGATTTTAATACAAGTCAGTACAATAATTTTGCGCGCCAATTATTTAAAAATTTAATTTTATAATCCAGTGTTCTTGGCGACATATGTATACATTGATGGATTTATGCGTCAATCTTTTAGTAAGATTTCATCCAAGAAATTAAAACTTGTTCTAATTTCTTGCTTAAAAGCTTGCTAAATATTTGAAAAAAAGGCGCGCAAAATTATTGTACTGACACTTGTATTAAAATCAGTCTTGTGTCAGACGGCTCTTACTTATTATTACTCTTACTAAATTAAAAAATAAATAAACAAAAGTCAATTTTATTGTATTGAATTTTAGTATCATGTTGTAGAGTGCGTAATTTGCTAAGATGGCATCACTAACTCAATAATTTCAAAAAGTAGTAGTATTGTACCTTTTGAAACCACATCCCTCAAATAGTATAGTAATTTCTATGATTTAGCTAATTGTTTATTTACTTTATTATAATGACCTAAACGGCTAGAATTTAATTTATAATGATCTAGCAAATAAAATACCATTACTTTTTATTTAATTTAAAATATTATTAAGACACTGTCTGTCATAACTTGTCAATTTATAATATAACTATATTTGTTCGTTATGATTTTAATTATTGTAGCAGCAGTACTAAACTGTTAGAAAAATTAATATCAAATTTTACATTTTATCATACATTCACAACTACAAGCAGAACTATAACAATTGTTATTATTTACACAGTGTGTGCTCCGGGGTATCTTTCTCTCCACAATAGGGGCATTCGTCCTGTTCAGCTAGGCACATTCTTTTTAGATATGAAAAATGAAAAATTACTTATTGCGCAATAAAAAGTCTACTAAATTTAATGTTCAATGAAGTATGACTCTTAAAGTTTAAACAAGTATTTTGACAAAACAATTACAATTTAATAGACTGGAAATTTTATTCTCTACATGTTGCAAAAAACCGGTTTTAAAAATTGCATGAGTTTTATGACACTTCTTAAACCGTGTTCTTTTTTTTTTTCTTTTTGACCTTGAGCATTTAGTCAAAACCATGTAATAAATCTTAATTTTTTACAAATTCTCGTAACAGAACAAATATCTATGCCTTACTCGGGATTTGATCGCAGGACCTTCAGTACCGTAACTAGTCTCTCAACCGTTGCGCCACCGATGTTGGCAAAACTGTGCTCTTAATATTAACATTAAACATATTTGTTTTTGCACCTAAAACTAGTGTAATTAATGTGTTGTGACCTCTACTTCATGTTATTTATGTTAATGAAATAATAAAACAATTTACTACGTTTTTTATCACAAATTTATTCTTACGAATACATTACTAGTTTCGACTTTATTAAAGCCTTTTACAGATATATATATAACTTATTTCATCTGTAGAAGGTTTTAGTAAAGCTGAAACTAGTAATGCATTTGTAAGAATAAATTTGTGGTAAAAAATGTAGTAAATTGTTTTATTTCATTGATCGCTCAATTAAGACAGTTTAATCGTAGAAACAAATAACATCTTTATTAAATTTATGGAAAAATTTTAATTATGGAGGTTATTACACATTGTTGGATTCAGATTAACATGGAGATTTCAAAAATAGCTAAACAATATGTTGTTATTTAAAAAACTAAAGATGATTGTAGTTAGTTGTTAGTATTCAAAATAAAACTTTAAAAACAGTTTTTTAATCATTTAAATTGGTGTAAAATAATAAAGTTGTACATATATTATTTTACTATATTTCAAAATTTATTTCATTTATTTATTCTGTATCTAAAATTTGTTCAAATTATGATTTGATTGAGTTTGTATGAGTATTGAGACAAAGACTAATGTTTAATTTTTTGAAATTTGTTTTTGAAGTACATATTAAATAATGTAAATAATCAAACGAATGACTGTGGTCATACAAGGCATACTGACGAGGTTTGTAGAAACGAAACAATTGTCTATGCTTGACTGTTGGTTGTTGTGATTGTTAGATTGAGTTTGAATAAATTATTAATTCATTTTGCATATTAAATGTCAAAATTTGCTTTTATATAAAAATGGTCTTTCTTTATTAACCTGGGATTAGTTGCCTAGTTCTAACAATTTAAGTTATTTTCTCATCAAAACTGACCTATTCAGTTAAAATCTTGTTTCTTTTAGGAATGCCTTGAGTGTAGTCCTACCTAACACATGGCAGTCTAACGCTAACCTCAGTCAAGTACATTTGAAGGTATAGCCAGTTTGGCTATTTAAAGTACGACTAATTATGACATTATACATACAAAAAGCAGTATTTCTTAGAAAACCTTTGTAATTATATGGAGTTTAAAATAATAAACAACAATAAGTTTAAGCCGAGTTTAAGACTAATTGGTATTTATTTCTAAATGTTAGATAAAATCTAACACGTGACTGATTACGTTATAGAAAGGTGAACTAACTGACTTTGTGGACAATTTAAAAAAAAGCGGCATATTCAAAGTGATTACATAATCCCATTCATTTATAAACTCCCTGTAGGTACAACAGTAGGAGAATACGGGGCATTAGTAGTGACGTCACACGACAGTGGCTTCATTGGCGCCAATGTGGATTATCATAACATCTATTTTATACATAGGTGGAAATACTTGTTGGATTTAGTTGTGGCCTTATAAGATATTTTTCAGCAATTCAGTGTTTGTGCAGTGATTATTTGTTCAACAAGGTAATATTTTATGTATAATATGTAGATAATTAATAACAATTTAATTTAAAATATAACACATATTAAAACATTCACTACAATATAACCTCACAAAATGTTTTAATTAAATTTTAAAATACATTTGTTAAATTTAAGTTAATTAATATATTTTTTTATTATATCTATAGTATTGTATATTCAGTAAAACTAATTTATGATAATAGGTAGTATTTTACTCAAGAATTGACTCAAAGAATTGCCTCGATTATCCAAGATGATATTTTTGTTATTTGTTTATTAATTTATTGTATATGTAACAGTTTATATTTTTTTAGTTATTGACTTTATTAATGAAATTATAATAAACAGCTAAACTTTTTATCAAATCAAATAAGATTTTAGTTGAGTAAATTTTGATTATTTAAGTTTTGGATTGTATTATTGGCAGATCAAAGCAATTATCTATAATATATTTGTAAAATAAAACATATTTTATAAAATTCATTGTTAATACACAAACAAAAGCATTATCAAATAAAATATAATTGCAAAATCAATATTACATATAATCGGAACATAGATAATCAAAATTAATTATTACTCGATTAAATTCTTAAGACAATTTAATTAATTGATTATGTTTGTTTTCATTATGTAAAATAATATAATTGTATATATATTATATACATATACAGGGTGTAGATTAATTGGCGGATAAACGCCAGGTAACTTTATAGATCGTGCGAAAAGAAAACGAAAACCTTAATTTCAAAATGCTGAAAAACTTTTCGTTTGGCCTCACGAGGTCCTCAAAGTTTTGTTATGCTTGGCAACGTTGCAAACTTTCTAAATTCAAACCTATAATGTAGGCAACTTAATACACATAAAATAGGCAATTTAATACACACATCAAATTTTATTTTTTATTATAAACTACAAATGTTCAAATTGGCCACCGTTTACTTCTAAACACTTTACAGCACGTATCGATATCGAATTTATGACGTTCTCAAGCATCGCCGGTGTTAAATGTTAAATCTGTCAGAGTTGCTATATTCATGTCAATTATTTTAAATATATATATATAATCAGATCGCCCTTCTACCCATTGGGTGTAGGCTACTATGTGTTATTCTCCTTTGATAAATCTATTCCATGTCTTTCTATCGTCTGCCATATTCTTTGCTTCTTTCCATGTTTTTCCTTTTTTCTCGAGTATCTTTCCAATTGTGTCGTTCCATGTGGCTTTCGGTCTTCCTCTTTTTCTCTTTCCTTGGGCCTTGGCCTCCCATATTCTTTTTGCTGGTGTTGCCTCACTCATCCTTTGCATGTGTCCCCACCATCCCAGTTGTCTTCTTTCAATGAATTCTTCTATGGATTCTATTCCTAGTTCTTGTCTTATCTGCTCACTCCTAATCTTATCTCTTATCGTTATTCCTTTCACTCTTCTCAAGAATTTCATTTCTGCCGCCCTTAGTTTGCTCCTGTCTCTTCTTGAGAGTACCCATGTTTCGCATCCAAATGTTAGAACTGGCCTGTATACTGCTCTGAGTAGTAAATTCTGTTTGCTTTCTCTATTCTCTTGTTAATTTCTACTTCCTGCCTTCCTGTTTCATCAAACATTATTCCTAGATACTGGTAATTGTCTACTTGTTGGACTGCCTCCCCTTCTATCACTATGTTTATCTTTTCCTTATTTGTTGATATTACCATGCTCTTTGTTTTCTTTTTATTCATCTTCATCCCATTTTCTTCCAATACTCTATTCCAAACTTTCATGTTATGTTCGAGGTCTGTTTTATTTTTTGCTAAAATCCCCACATCATCCGCAAAGGCGCACTCTGCTATTCCTATCTTCTCCATCCTTCTGTATCCAATATATAGTGGTCTGGTTTTTTGCTTGGCTATTTTAATTAGATCATCCATAAATATTATAAACAGGAGCGGGCTCAGGCTGCCTCCTTGTCTTACTCCCTTAATTGTTTTGAAGATTTGTGATTTTCGATTTTTGCTAATTACGCAGTTTCTCGTTTCCTTATACATACTCATGATTACTCTGATCAGTTTCGGGTCTACCTTTCTTTTGTTTAGACTTTCCCATATCTTGTTTCTCGGTACTCTGTCAAACGCCTTTTCCATATCTAAAAACGCTAGATATGCTGTTTCTGATCTGGCTAGGGTTTTGCTTATTATTTTTTTTAATGTGTATATATGATCCTGTGTGCTTCTGCCTTGCCTGAACCCACTCTGTTCTTCTTCTAGTGATTTCTCGACTTGTTTTCTTAGTCTTTTTTCTAATATTTGTTTTCTAATATCAGTTTCGTGGCTGTGTTCAGCAGTGTTATGCCCCTATAGTTATTGCAGTCCATCTTATTTCCTTGTTTTAGTATTGGCACTATTAATCCTATTTCCCATTGTTTTGGTGTTTGTTCTTCTGTAAATACTTTATTGCAAACTTTGAGTAACAGTTCTCTTCCACTTTCTCCTATATTTTTTATCATTTCCGCTGTGATTTGGTCGTCTCCTGGGGCCTTGCCGACTTTTAATCTATGGATTGCTTCTTCTAATTCTTCCATGGTTATGTTTTGCTCTTCATTACCTTCTTTCTTCTCCCACCTACCCTTATCTTGATTTTCCTCTTCCTGTTGTCCCCTTTCTTCACCTGTGAGCAGATTTTGGAAGTATTTTTTCCATCGTTCCATAATTTCTTTTTGGTTGGTTATTATTTCACCTCTCTCATCTTTGATTGCGTTTCTCTCTGTTTCTTTATTCTTTCTCTGGGTTTTTAACACTCTGTAGAACAGCTTCTGATTTCCTTTACTATCTTTCTCTATTTTGTCTCCAAATTCTTCCCATGTTTTTTGCTTTGCTTCAGTTACCAAATTTTTAACTTTGTTTCTTTGTTCTTTGTATATTTCGTAGCTGTTTACTGTCTTTTTTTGTAGATTATTTGCCATTTCTTCTTTTTGTTTTTCACTTGCTGCTTTATTTCTTCTGTCCACCATGCTGTTTGTTTTTTGTGTGTGTTTTGTTTGCTGACTCCGCATGTATCTCTTGCTGCTTCTGTGATAGTTCTCCTGAATACTTCCCACAATCTCTCTATATCCATGTGTTCTGTTTCTCCTTTTGTTCTTAGGAGTGTACTCTTTATTCCTTCTTCGTACTTCTTTGCCAGTTCCTTGTTTTATTATTTGTAACTCCTTATCACTTTTATGTGTTCATTCGTTTTGTTTTCTCTTACAGCTTTGCTCTTTACCTTCCTTTCCTTGATTTCTGCTACTACTAGGTAGTGATCACTGTATATTTCACTGCCTCTTTTTACTGTTACATCCCGTATATCACTTTTATTTGTTCGTTTGACTATAATGTAATCAATTATTGATCGTTCTCCTCTGCTCCTTTGTACTCTAGTATATTTGTGGATATCCTTGTGCTCATAAAAGGTGTTTGTTATAATCAGGTCATGTTATTGTGCAGAAATCCAGTAGTCTCTTCCCATTGTTGTTTCTTTTCTCTTCTCCATATATTCCAATTGTGTTTGGGTATATGTGGTCTTTGCGTCCTACCCTTGCGTTTAGATCTCCTGCTATGTATGTCGTCCCTCTTGCTGTATCCATCGCTACACTTAGTTGTTCCCAAAATTTGTCTTTGTTTCCAGCTGTATCGTTTTCGTCTGGACCGTATACCGCTATTATTGTTTCCGTTTCTCTGTCTTGTTTCAGCTCTATCATTAATATTCTCTCTGATATTGCATCCCATTTATTCAGTGTGTCTTTTCTTTCTCTATTTATTATGCACCCCAGTCCCGCTCTTGCTCTTTCATGCTGTTCTACTCCGCTGTATACCAACAGGTGTTCCATTTCCATTTCCTCTTCTCCATTCCCTTTTTTCTTAGTTTCTGTTATTACTAGTATATCTAGTTTCGCCTTCTCAAATTCTATTTCTATTTCTTTTTCTTTCCCATTTAGTCCTCTTATGTTCCATGTCCCTAGTTTCTTATATTCTTTTTTATTTTTCCTTTCTTCTTTCTCTTTTTCTTTCATTTCCATTTTAGCTGCCTGTGTCTTCGTCCGTTTTCCATTTTCCTTCTTATTGTTTTTCAGTTTTTTGATATATCTTGTTTGTCTTTATCCCAATCGTATCTCTCTCCTTCGACGAAGATTTTGCTGTATCCCACCGTCACTTTCCTTCCTTTTGCTCTTTCGTCTCTCACTATGCTTCTTAGTTTACTTTGTACCCTTCTCTCTTCATATGTGAGGTCATTCTCTATGTATATTTCAGTTCCTTTCATCGCTCCTTTCTTTTCCATTATTAACTGTTTTTCTTTCCATGAGTTCAATTCCACCTGCACTATGTTTTTATTCCCCTTGTTTTTGATGTAGTAGCCACTTTTTATGTTTACTTGTAGGTTTAACTTATTTTTTATTAATTGTTCTACTTGCTGCTTAACTTGTTTTTCATCAATATTTGCTCCTATTATTACTATGTTATTCTTGCGTTTCTGTTTATCTTGTATTTCCATCTTATCTTCTAGGTTCCTTATTCTGATTTCTAACTCTCCTTTTTCCTTCTTCCATTCTTTTGCCATATTTTCCCATTCAGCTTTAGTCTTTTGGAATTCTTTGTTTTGTTTTGCGAATTCTTCTTTTAGTTCTAGGTGTTTCTTGTTGTATTCTTGTTTCATATCTGCTCTTAGTTCATCGATTTTCTTTAATATTTCCTCCATTTCTGTTGTTTCTATTTTCTTCCCCTTGAGTTCTTTTGGTTTTTGCTGAGTTCTGTAATTCTATTTGTTCTTGCTCCCACTTATCAAAGTCTTCGTTTTCTTCCCCCGCTCTTTTCCTTTTTAATAATTCTCTTACACTTGTTAAACTGTTTGCTCTAGGTCTATCACTTTTTGTTTTTTTGTTACTCATATGTATATCCTACGTTTTCTTTTACGCGTTGTTTTCAGATTTCGCGCCGTTTTCGTTTGTCGCTGGTTGTGCTGCCCGCGCACTTTTAATGGTGGCCGTCGAACAGCTGACTGGTTTTCACTATTTTTCTATTGGATATTTTAAATATATTTTCAAACAATCAATTGTGCATTAAAATAATTAATATTTTTATTTATGACAGAATCTAATAATTTATAATAGTTGTATCAGCTGCAATGTATAAATTGTTCTATAATTCAATAATAATTATAGTACCTATTTGCTGGATTCACACATTTATTTTGAAAACGCATTTTAGGCTGCAGTCTCACTGCACCACCCACCGCCACCAACTAAAATTCGAACACGTTAAATCATATGGCGACGGTCCCACTGATTCACTATTCTCGCCGGCATCTGTCATTTGGTAACCACCGTTTCATAATATCAAATCGGTTGATGGTAGCGCGGCAACAGTTGATCGTCATTTGAAACATACTAACTTGATATTTTATAAATCAAAACATATTCCGTCATTTTCGCTTTGATATTTGAGAATTTTAAAAACGGTAACATGGAAGAAACATGGACATCCGACATTGATAAACTAATTACATTAGTAATTGAAAAGCACAAAATATAAATATAGCATTCTTCTACTGACTTAGAAAAGAGTGGGAAATTTAAATATTTGGTGGTCACAAGTGGCTGCAGTGAGACCGTAGTACATTTTGGTGGTTAGTGGCAAACGGTGATAGTTGGTGGCGGTGGTGCAGTGAGACTGCAGCCTTAGCCGCATGGTGAAACGACAAAAGTCACCGATGGTTTTTGTCAAGGGTGGTCACGGGATTGACATAGCAACGTAGTAGTTAATCCGAGACAGACATAAGGCAGACCGCCGCATACTAGACGAACGCAACATAATATATTTCGCAAATGCATCAAAACACCATTCATAATTTAATAATGCGGTATGTGTCGTCAATGTGCAACCTCATACAATTTTAAATTAATGATTATTAAAAGAATAAAGTATATCATAATATTTAAATTGAATTTTATTTGAATTTAAAAGTCACTGATGACAAAAGTCACCGGAGATCAGAATTGACCCCCTGACATTTATTGCATTGCCTACTTTATAATTTGAATTTTATTAAAAATTTTGCTACGTTGCCAAGCGTATTTTTAATTTAAATTTGATTTATTCTTCAAAAGTAATTTGCACATTTTTCAATGTTTTTTATTATTAAGTTTCAATAAACCTTGTAATTTTTATTATACTAAAAACGAAAGCAAATTGGTACATAATATACGCAATTAAAACAATATTTGTATTGACAAAATTGAAACTTTGAGGACCTCGTGAGGCCAAACGAAGAGTTTTTCAGCATTTTGGAATTAAGATTTTCGTTTTCATTTGGCACGATCTATAAAGTTACCTGGCGTTTATCCGCCAATTAATCTACATATATATATATTAAATATTTTAAATAGCAAAAAAATCTCAGCCGATAAGCTTTTTCAAATCGCTTACTTATTGATTTTAACAAATGTAACGTATAATGATTAAATTTAAAAACATAAATATATGTTATTATAAAATTATAAAAACCGTTTCATGGTTCATTATTTAATATTATGTTTAATATTAACATATTTACATATTTAGTTACTTAGTTAATAATTTTTCTAAATTTATGAAATATTAAAATTTGCTAAATAAATATTTAAAATTAAACTTTAATAATAATTTATTGCAGTTGATCAAATTTACAGTATAATTAACATTGCATTCAAAAAGTATTTATTAAATATTTACAATGTTTGTGAGGTTATGTTGTATTTCTGAATTTCAATATGTGTTTATTTAAAATTGTATCATCTAATATATACAAATTGTACATCAAAATATGTCTTAATATAATATTTATCCATGTTGGTGCATTAGATTGCAAAAAAATATTTTATAACAACACAATTAAATCCAACAAGTATTTCCACCTATGTATGAAATAGATGTTATGATAATCCACGTTGGCGCCAATAGCGCCACTGTGTCATCACACTAATGCCCCGTATTTAAAATAGTAGAATTAGATGCAATTGGTTTGCAAAAACATCTGCTTTTTTCTTTGGATTATTAAGTTTAATTGACATAATCAAACAAGATGTTACTTGGTTACAATAAACAAGCATTAAATATTATATGTGCTCTTTTCTTTATGTAATAAATTATTTTTTTACATAATTTATATATATATATATATATATATATATTGGTAGTGGTGTAATTTTCTAACTACAAAGAAATTAAAGATGCTGCATGCTTTATTAAGTTTAGAACCAATATTTATGTAAAAAGAACATATCTAAAGACCCTTTCACGAAGGATATATTGATTTGGTTCAATCGGTTTACTAATATGATTGTTTGAATTGAACGGATCGAACGCGAACGACACATCACTACTCTATACTGCTTATCAAAACCATTCCAACACATGTGTCCTCTTCTTATGAATTGCGCGCGCATTTGTTTTTGTTATACAAATTTTGTGATTTACTCAGTGAAGAAAACTGTAAGGTAATGTCATGCGTAAGTTATTCTCAAGGGCCAAAACAATTAAAGGAAACTTGGTTATTTCATTATTCATTTAAATTTCTTGCTTCATTTTTGAACGAGAAGTTCAAGAGTACCAATAACACAAAATAGTACACAAATATGGCGGATTTGAGTGGAAAAGTTGTTTGTCTGACTTTGAGAATAGCAGCCCTGTTTATTTCTAAATGCATGAATTTAACATAAATTGGAGAATCTAGTACAGATTACTTGCTTAATTTAGAAACATGTCTATAAATAATGAAACAAAAGACTAGTATCGCCATCTAGTTGCAATTTAATATTAAAATGTTTGCATTAATTTGTATCATTTAGCATTTATGCAATTATCAGTCATTTCACGGCTTTTATACGATTTTGAATTGTCAATAAATTATGAAATGAATTAATAATTTATTCAAAATCAGTCAATCAAATCACAGCGGTCGAAACTGAAACATTTGTCAATGCTTGACCATTGGCCGCTGTGATTCGATTGATTGATTTTGAATAAATTATTAATTCATTTCTTAATATATGAGCATAATTTGCAGTTGTTGATTTTGCATATATTTATTATTTATATTGATCAACTTTATTATATTTTTGTTCTCTTATAACATATGAAACTGCATACAATGATTTTGATTGTGTAACTCCAAGTGTATCTTAATTTCTAGGCACAAGTTTAGACTTGTCTTCTTGATGCATTTACATAAAACCATTTGAAATAAATACAGTTTAATAATATTCAAATCTTATTTATTATTACAATTTTTGTAGGTTGAAGAAGATGAAAATAATAAACAAAAGGATGACAAGTTGGAAATGAAAAATAAAAAGATAGTGAAAAGAGATAAAATAGAGACAAATCAAGAAGTGAAACAAGAAGATCTTAGGAGCCTTCGGAACAAGAGGAGAGAGGAGTTAAGCAAACAGAGGGAAGTTAGTAGTGCAGAATCTCAAAGTGATATATCAGAATTTCGGTATGAGATGGCAGGTGCAAAGACAAAAGATAAGAAGAACAAGGGTAGGCACCTAAAAGATTCTAATGCAGGTAATAAATAAATATTAATTTTTAAATTTATTATTGTTATAAAACATTTATTAATTGTTTAATAGATGGAGGTGGACGATCAAATATTCGAAATTCTTCAAATGTACCTGATAAAAAAAAAGAAGTTGATGTGAAACCTGTTGGTCGTCAAACAAATAACTCGTTAGCTTCTGCAACAGGTCAAATTCTTATACAGCCTGTTTCAAATCCTCATCGAAAGAAACTAAAAACATCACAAGTGTAAGTTAATTTAGAACAATAATCAGAGTTTTTAACCTATATTTCCCATTTAAAACTAAAAGAAAATTTATAATCCAAATTTAATTACATTTTGTTTTTTTAGTAATTCTGGAATATTTTTGTACATTATTAAAATAAACTCTTATTTTGATGTCGGCTTTAATTTATACAAAATGCATGTCCTGTTTGCCATCACCCCCTCTGCTCATGTGAAGTCCATTATACCTTTCCTGCTTTCTGAGTGAAATATCAAATGCACTAACTTTGTAAATAGCTGTTAAATGCAGTAGTTTAACCTCAATTTTTGCATGAAAATGTCCTGGTAAGTGGTAATGTGATATCCCCATTTTTATTTTGAATGAAATTATCTTTTCAATTACTACTGTACTGTACTGTATTATTAAAAGTTTCTTTGTAGTTTCAGCCAGTCGGATGAGGATCTTGAAACTGGTTTACATAAGATCTTGAATCATGTTAAAAATCATGATGATGCATGGCCTTTTATTGAGCCCGTAGAAGAAGAGTATGCGCCTAATTACTACTCGATTATACGTAAACCTATGGATCTTCAAAAAATGGAAGAACGCCTTGATTCTGGTCATTACAAATCTTTTTCAAAATTCAAGACTGATTTTCAATTGATTGTCAATAATTGCCGGCTTTACAATGGCATTGATAATGGTTAGTTGATAATTTATGTGGTAATTAATATTAATGTTATCATATTTACAGAATATACCGAAATGGTGGATAATTTGTTAGAAGTATTTGACAGAGCTGTAGAACGATATTTAGATCAAATAACATCTTCAGATGAAGAAATAGCTGTTGAATATTCAGATGCAGATAAAGAAAAATCTATTAAAAGGAAGAGAACTGAATCAACTTCTTCGGCACAACCTTCTAAAAGGAAACCTACACTTGCTGCACAAACTGATAAGAAGAAAGAAAGATCACCATCTGTAGAATCTGTAGTTCAGGATAGTGATGTAGATGTAAAGGTTTCTAAAAAAACTGACAAAAAAGAAGAACTAATTAAAAATAACAAAAAAGATAAATCTAAGTTTAATAAGGAAAGCAAATCAAATAAAAAACATGATGTTGAAGAAGATAAAGAAGAAATAGTAATTAAAAAATCAAAGGAGGAAGATAAGCATAGTAAAAAGCATAAAGCAGATGAGAAATTGAAAGGAAAGGGTCAGAAGAATATACCTCAAAAAGAAGAAATTGTAAAAGGAAAGAAACAGAAACAAATATCTGAAAAGGAAGATGTAAAATCAAAGAAAATGAAGAATAAGATTGAAAAAACCACTTCAAAACATCAGAAATATTCATCAGATGAGGAAGATAATTTAAAATCTAGGAAGAAGAAAATTGTTCCAGAAGAAATTACAAAAACCAAAAAATCAAGTCTGGCAAAAGATGAAAATTCAAAAAGTAAGAAACAGAAAAGTAATATTGACGAGAAAATTAAACATAAAAAACATAAAGATTATTCAGAAGACGAAGATATTTATAGCGAAGATGAAGATGTTATTGTAAGTAAGAAACAGAAAGCATTAGAATCACCGAAAAAGAATAAAAAAGATGATAAAAAACACAAAAAAACTGAAGAGAAAATTAAAAAACATGAGACCAAGAAACAACACAAAAGTGCACTTCCAGAAAAGAAAAAGCCTGGTAGAAAACCTAAAGTTAAAGCAGTTACACAAAGTCCCAAACGACAAAATATTAGTAGGAGTCCTAGTAGAGATAGATGGAGTAGTAGTCCACCACCTTCATGGCCACCATCAAGTCCTGATAATTCACCCAAGAAAACAAATAAAAATACCCTTCATTCCAGTGATGAAGATCAAATGGATAATAAAGGTAATAAAAAATTATTCATGACATATTTCTTATAAATGTCAACCTATATTTGTTTTATTTATTTCTTATTGTTCTATTTTTATGCTCATATAAAAAAATACATTGATTGTAAATTTACATTCAGTGCCTCATTTCTCATGTAGAGAGGTTTACTAAATTTAAATTATTCACAATTTAGGTAAGCACAAACAGAAGCATGATAAGTGGAAAGAAATATTTAAAGAGGATAATGTAGAATCTAAAAGGGAAAGTACACCTACTCCTCCCAAACACAAGGATAAACACAATAAACTTCGAGAGACGATAGAAAAGTTGAAAGCAAAAAGTGATCTAACCAAATTTAAAGAAAAAGATTTAAAGGTATTTGATTTTGAAACTGAAAAGTGCAAAGAAAATCAAGATATTACTAAGACTGAAAAGAACAAAACCCAAGATACTAAGAAGAAGCCAATTAAGCTGAAGAAGGAAGATTATGAGGATGAAAATAGTACTGCAGACAGTTTTCAATCAGAAAATAAGGGCAAGAATAGTAAAAAAACTGCAAATTTTAAAAACACAGGTACAAAAAATGCGGCCATTGAAGCATTAACTTTGGCTACTGAACAAACACTTAAAGATATTAATAAATGGTTAGATGATACACCTCGATTTCCTGAATTTAGTTCTGCTAGTAATTCTCCATCACATTTTTCTGCTATAGATGATTTTGATAATTTAAATAATAAAACTGATCCAGGTAATTATAAAATAATTAAAATTACATTTTGTATTAATATTTTTAATTAATGTAGATAAGAAAAAGGCTGATAAACCGGTAATGCCAAAGAAAGATGGAATTAAAGATGTAAAGAAACGCCCATTCCAAAGAGATCCAACAAAGTTATTTAGAAGAAGAGAAGTACAAAGAACAATTGATAGATTACAACCTGGAAAGAGCAAAGGAAATTTAATTACAAATGTACAGAACACTGCAAAACCTGATGAGTTATTTGTTCTTGGTTCTTTGTCAAAAATAAAAGACACCAAAAATTCACTTATTGTAAAAACCGACGAAAGTGCGCCAAAACTAAGTCTGGGATCAGTTTTAGATAGTTTTGGTAAACACAAGTTTGTGGACGATGAATTAAAAAAAGAGGAAGAGGTCAAACCTGAAGTTAAAGAAGAGAAAGAAACAGCAGTTAAACCTGAAGTTGATACTAAACAAGAATTGCCTGTTAAAAAAGAGGAGTCCATTGTAGAACCCCCTAAATTAGACAATAGTCCGGGACAAGCAACGCCCAATCTAAGTGCCTGGTTCAAAGCATTTGGAGCTCCCAAAATACAGCCAATGGTGAAAAAAGTTGAGTCAAAAGAAGATAAGCAGGAAGTTGCTGAAGGCAAAAAGGAGGACATTACAAGTAAGTATTAAATTTTCTAAATCTTTTGTCACAGTGTTTATTTAGATTCTCTACCCGGTTTCTTCAGGATGTCTTAGATTAACAATATTTTAAGCTGCATAATGCAAGCTTAACTTACTCTGTTGTACTATAAGCAAAAACTTTTCTTATTTGCATCAGGCAAATCCTAAATATTGGTTTCTTGAGAATTTAAGTTCTGACACGTAACATTAATAATTGTCATCAATATTGTTTGCGACATTACCAAATTTATTATGTTCCTAGAGAAACTTGATATTACATTCCAATACAAATTGAAGGTCTTGCAACAAGAAGGTAGCTCCATTTTGGTCAAAATAAATTTAAGAGAGTTTAGCTGTTATTGAAGTAACAGTGTGTCACAAGCTGTAAGAAGGAATAAACAATTTTTTACTATGCAGTATGCTGCATTTTGTTGTCATATTATATATTTATAGGTTATGGCAGATGGTGGCTTGATAATATAATGTAATTGTGATTACAATAATATCAAGATATTATCTGTTAATTTATAATGGGTGCGTTTTTAAAGTGCTCTGGCTGTTCGAACAATTTTTGCACAAACAACTTTTTTGTTTGTTCCACTACGTGATCGTGTATGGTAATTTAAAAACAGCATATAGCACTCAAATATCAAAAACATACGTCAAAACTTGTAAAGTTTTTTGATAAGTTAATAATATGAGCAGGTAGCAGTTTAATTGCAGTTGTGATTTCAAATTTAGTAATAACATGTACAGGGAGTTTATAAATGAATGGGATTATGTAATCACTTTAAATGTGCCGATTTTGTTAAATTGTTCACTAAACTATTTGTTTTGACAGATCAACTTTGACAGCTGTCAAGCAAACATATGAAAACATATGTAGTATAGTGGACGATTTTAAAAAGGCGGCATATTTAAAGTGATTACATAATCCCATTCATTTATAAACTCCCTGTATAAGTAATATAATAAATATATATATGTAAAAATATGTTTTCTAAGGTTATGTTGTTTGTTTTGTTTACATGCCCAGTGTTCTCAATTAATACGGCAATTAAACAAAATCTGCATCAAGTAAAATATTCAAATCTTATTATTCTAGATTCACACATATTTTCTATGAGCGCATATTTCTTTTACATCTTAGATTTTTATAATGTATATAAAACCATATCTGTGTTCTGATAAAACAATGATATATTATAATATTAACCCTCTAATGCGGGGTACACTTAATAGCATATAACGTAAAGTTCAAATATGTTTTATTCTTAATACACAAATTTTTGGAAAAACTGTAAACAATATTGAAATGCACACAAAACTTTCCTTCGCAAAAAAATTGCACTCATACCTGGCAGGTGTAAACAAATGATTCAATGTCGATGAAGATTAAAAATTGGGGCATTAGAGGGTTAAAACGTGGTTGTGTTTGTTCGGGTTGTATTTAAAAGCGCCTATTTTATTGTACGAATGCTCGAATTGCTGTTCGCGTCATTTAAAAACGCACCTATTGTGTGTTAAAGTCGACACAATAATTAGTTATTTATTTGATAATTTAATTTATCGATGGGTACTAAAAACAAATTTTTATAACTGGTCAAATATATATATTTATATAAGTCAATATATAACATACCTTGTTCTGATTGTTCTTGTTCACAAGAATTACATGAAATAATATTCCCAGCATTTAACTTTAGTTACTTCAATTCCAATTTAAATACTCTCTTTGGCAGTAATAACATGAATATATTTCATTTTTATCTATCATAATATTTGTAAACTGCCGCTTGTCAAAACATTTTAAAACTTTTAAAGGTTATGTTTTGTTTATTTATTTCATGCACCACTTCTTGATCTGGTGCATGAAATAGTTGTTCGAACAAGCTGTTTGAGCAAGTTAAATAATATTAAAACGCATGTCATGTTTGTTCGGGTTGTATTTAAAAACGTCCATTTTATTGTTCGAGTGCTCGAACCACTGTTCGCATCATTTAAAAACTCACCCAATATGACTATATTCATTCATTATGATTTTAATTATAGTGCGTTCCATATATCAACCGAAGCGATCGAAATCCCAGTTATCCTGAAACAGGTTTATATACGGAACGCGGTTACCTGAAAAAAGTCGCAAGGGTTGCTACCGCACCATGATACTAAAACAGTAAGATATGATCAAGCGCAGGTTTCTCCCACTCTTTCAGTCACATGACGCGGCCGATGACGCAAAAGAGACCTGCCGGCTGTTTCTGTTTACTACAGTAATTCAATTTTCTTAAGATTATTGTAAATTATTGTTCTATTTTAAATAAATAAAATATACACCATCATAATATTATAACTACATTTAACATATAAATACATGCACGTTTCTCGCGCCAGGTTCTCTTGATGACGCGGTGCGCTACACGTACCAAAACGCGTCCGGGTGATGATCATATCTCTATAGTTTTAATATCATGCTACCGCACTCACCATGAACGAACGTCGGTGAATAAATCGTGGTTATTCATGGCGGTAAATTTGAAATGCAAATAAAAGTGAACAAAAGCTTCACATGTTACTAGTCTAGCGTCTAGAGTTCTGTTCTGTGTGTCTAGTAGTTGGGACGTTGTGTGCATTATGAATTAAAAAATAATTAAACTTTTTATAACCTTAAGAGCCTTAATGTTAGCTGCTGAGAGGTGTTAATAAAATAAAACAAATTAAATTAAATTAAAAATTAGGTTATTCTGCCATATTATGAGTTGGATATTACGGCAATAAAAACAAGAAAATATTATAATAAATAATTTTTATAGGGTTTATTAGAATGTGGACATTGCCAAGTTGTTTTGGGAAAACATGAGTATAACAGAGCAAATTGTTTTGCTGTTATACCGGCTAACCTATACTGGGATTACTGTACAAGAAGGTAGATAAATACATATAATCATCTAGGGTTAAGCACTGAAATTAAAAATATATAACTAACGCTAATGACAAATATTAAACCATAAATTATAATAAATAAATTCATGAGGTTTGAGTTTGAGTATATAACTAACGCTAATGACAAAGATTAAACCATAAATTATAATAAATAAATTCATGAGGTTTGAGTCCATAATATGTTAACATTTCAGTTTTTAATTTTGTCGTTATTTATAACCGCTGTCGTTCCATAAATCAACCAAGATTTTCAGCAACCGATCATAGCCGTAACCTAACCTCCGGTTACTTCGGTTGATATACGGAACGCACTATTAATGTGGCAACAGTACCAAACTGTTAAATTAATACACGCGGGAATTTCACATCTTATCATACATTCACAACTACGAGCAGAACTGTAACAATAACTTATAGCACAATAAAAAGTCTACTAAGTTTAATGTTCAATGAAGTATAACTCTTAAAGTTTAGGCAAATATTTTGACAAAAAAATTACAAACTAATTTCAAAATTTAATAAACAATTGAAGGTTTTGGATTTTTGTATATTTTATTAGATTGGAAATTTCATTCTCAACACGTTGCAAAAAACCGATTTTAAAAAGGAGTTAAATTGCGTTAGTTGTGCTCGTAGTTTTATGACACTCATCAAACTGCCCCTTAAGAGAAAAATTAACATAGGTAAAAGTTGGTTACAATTTTAAACAATTAAAAGGAAAATTAAAATTAAACAAATTGAAAAATAAAAAATAGATGAAGGGAAAAATGAATTGGAAATTAATTAACATCTAGACTATGCAATACTAAAACATGTTTGCATAAATGTACACACAGTGTCTCAAGTATACTAAATGTAACCTGCAACAATGTCTCACATTCTAGAAATTACAAAATGTAAATATATAATAAAATAGTCTAAAATCATCCATATACAGGGTGTAGATTAATTGGCGGACAAACGCCAGGTAACTTTGTAGACCGTGCCAAAAGAAAACAAAAATCCAAATTCCAAAATTCTGAAAAATTCTTTGTTTAGCCTCACGAGATCCTCAAAGTTTTGTTACGCTTGGCAACGTGGCAAAATTTCTATTTCTAAATTCAAACCTTTAATGTAGCCAACTTATTACACACATCAAATTTTATTATTTATTATAAACTACTTGTTCAAATTCTTCTAAACACTTTACGTCACGTATCGGTATCAAATTTATGACATTCTCAAGCATCACCGGCATAATTTACATTTTCATTCAGTAGTAAAAGTCATAATAAAATAGAAATATCAACTGATATTTATTGTATTGCCTACGTTATAATTTGAATTTGATTAAAGTTTAGCTACGCTGCTAAGGATATTTTTAATTTAAATTTGATTTATTCTTGGAAAGTAATTTGCACATTTTTCAATGTTTTTTTATTATTAATTTTTAATAAACCTCGTATCTTTTATTATATTAAAAACGAAAACAAATTGGTACATAAAACTCGGAAGGCCAAACGAAGAGTTTCTCAGCATTTTGGAATTAAGATTTTTGTTTCTTTTGGCACGGTCTACAAAGTTACCTGCCGTTTGTCCGTCAATTAATCTACACCCTGTATAATTAAAAATTCAAAAAGTGTTCCTCTTGAAGTTTTTTTTAATAGAAGAAAGAAGCTCAATTGAATGGCTTTTAGTTTTGAATTACAAACTTTTTCAAGTTTATGATTTTTAAGCATAATGATTTTTAACAAAAATAACAAAAAAATATTTTGTCTTTGATTTATGACATGTTTACGGTTTGAGATAGATGATGCTGTTCAAAAAAGATGGACAATTTAATTGCCTATAATTTTTATATCCTATTATTTTTTTTTATTTAGATTTTTAAAAGAGATATTTTGAATATTGTAAAAAAAAACAAAAAAAGTTTTTGACGTGCCGCTTCTAGGGTGAACATGGTTGCCTATGAGTTTGTAAATAAAAAGTGTCTCAAATGAACCCTAGATATGTGTTACCCCTACTCATTAACACCTTGTATATACTATTATATTTTATCTCAATAGTGATATTGTATTGACAAGAGTTCATTATTTTTATTTGCTATGTTAATATATAAATAGATATGTAAATACTTGCTAACAATCATAAATTTATCGCCATAAGTAACCTCGCTTTTTCCACAAATTTATATAGTTGTGCGGTTGCAATTGCAGTGAAATCTCCATTAAGCGGACACTGACGGTTCAACTGATTTTGTCCGCTTAAAAGAAAATTGGATAAATATACACATGTACATTAGACTGGTTTTTAATTTTTTTTGTGTGGAATGTCTTTGTGTGCACCCTCAGAAAGAGATCTTTATGCAAAAAAGTAACTTGTGCGAAATTTCAGTCTTTAAAAAATCGAAAGAACACGTGTCGCACTTACTTAAAATAACATTATTAGAATGTTACAAATTTGACAAAATGAAAAAAAGACGTACAATACTTCATTTTAAAGGTTTACTAAATTTTAAAAAAGTTATAGACCTAAGCCTCAAATTCTAATAATTTTTGTTTACGAAAATTTAAAATATAATAAAAATATGTTAAAAAAAAAACAGTATATTGATATAAAGTTTTATGTGGAACTTAATTAGCAAGTACTCAATTGCTCTTTTTTTTTAAGAACCAATTAAATGTACAATTTAACTCTTAACTACAGACAACCTATTATTAAAACGTTATAATAGACCGGCTCTACTAAATAGAAAAAAATTAAGAGTAGTAAACATTTTTTTTTTAATTTCATGAGCTTCATAGGTTTTCTTAGGGTTCTTAGATTTGCTAAAACTAGATAAACAATTGATTTTAATAAAAAACAAAGTTTATTGCACAAAATATATTGCACGACCATTTTATTTGAACATTTTTCAATAGTTCGAAAATTAAATTTTTTAAATGTCATTTTAACAACAAAAATTGGTTCATTACAACAAGTAAACTTAAAACATATTAAATATACATAAAAAAAATAACAAAACAAAATATGAACTTCAGAAAAAAAACAAACGGCAAAGTTGAGAAAAAAATTTAAGATGCACACTCCTTGCAAATTCTTTCGGTGCATTTCAAACCAATCGCAAATATGCGTTGTTTTTCTTTCTTTTTTGACTGGACACACTGTCATGGTCTGATGGTACATAGTTGGTATATGCTTCTAAATCGTTTATATCAGATTCAAGTTTTTAAGCCATTTTTGTAACGTCTTTTTCGAAATCTTTATCCTTAAATTTAGCTCTTTTTGAAGATGGCCTAGAATTACATCATCTGTCCATTTTTTTACCCTAAATAGAAAAACACAAAGTAATAATAAAAAAACTTACATTTACAGACATTTACCTCCTAGTTTTATATAATAAGAATAAAATAATACTTACAAAAACACACAGACATCGATAAATTGGAAACGCCTACCGGTGAGAAATACCGATCATCTGTAGTGAAGGATTAAATAAAATATAAAATACAAAATAAACTACATTCTCAATTACATAAATAAAAAATGTCAAATCAAAGAAATTATATGAAAATTTCAAATATGTACATACATACATATAAAATATTGACTGTAATAATTTCACAACCACATTCACATTGGATTTACAATGAAAATACTCAATACATTCTATAAACTGAATCATGAAATAAAACACAATAGACGCATGTGTTCATTTTTTGCGCTCTATAGAAAAGGGAGCTTCATTTATCAGAGGGAGTTTTGTTAAAAATTACAGAATTTTAGAGTTAGACTGCTTATTAGAATGTCCGCTTAATAGAGGTACACTTACATGCGCCGTATATGGACGTTTGTCGGTGCATTCTAAATTATCTGTTTATGGAAGTTGTTTGCTTTATGGAGGTGTCCGCAACACTGTATTTGTAACTAATTTCAGGTAACCGTGCTCTGTATATTAACCTATTTTAGGATAAACGGGATTTTGGTCACTTTGGTTAATATATGGAACGCACTATATAATTAAATTTAAATAATAAAAATTTGTTTTAAATATTTAATTATGCTGGGTATAATCTATTTTATTATATCCAGGACAAAAACTGTTTTTTTTTTTTAAATTTTCAATTTTTATCAATTTTATGTTTTCTCAACTATTTAAAATATTGTTGTTGCCAAATCTATTTTATCAGTTAAATAATTAATCATGATTAATTTTTATGAATGCCATAAATAATATAATTTCTATGAATTTCATCATCAGTATAACAATAATGACAGATGTTTAAATGCACTTTTTCTATTTCTGATAAATACAAATAATTATTCTGAACAATAATATACAAAGTATGTATATTTTTGTTCTTTTTCTTAGTTATTCACTTTATTTAAATTCTATATTATTTGTTGTATGTTTACTTTTATTAATTTATATATATATATATATATATATATATATATATTATTGTTTTATCTATAGTCATTCTTATAATAAAAACTATTTATTTCAGGTATAAAGAAAGTGCCGACACCTGAACCTTCTCCAAACATTGATAGCCCAGTATTGCAAGGTCAATCGATAACAAGACAAAGGAAAATAAGTACAGGCAGTAGCATGTCAGAAAGGTCTTCATTTTCTCAAGATATGGATTCTCCAAGAGTTGGTATTGATGAACGTTTGGGGGCATATCCTGCACCTTATCCATCTCCTTTGCATAAATCTCCATCAGGTGCATCTCCAAACTTAAGATCTCCATTACCTGATGTTTCTCCAAAATCTGCTTCCTATCCATTCAATGGACAGATAAGAGTGGGTTTTTATCAAGATACTGTTTCTACGAAAAGTAGTCCTGATAAATCTTGTAGTCCAAGAGATAATCCACAATCTCCATACACGCAATATTCTGAACATGTTTACACTCCACCTACATCACAGAATGTTTATTCATATAATAATCCTTACTATTCACAACCACCAAATTATTCCAGTTCAAATCCCACACCACCATATAATTCAGAACAGAGTAATCCTCCTTCGTATTATGACACCAACAAACCTTTAACAGACCAGTATCAAGATAAAAATAATCCCACTTCACCTGTAAATAGCAATACAGTTAATAGTCCTGTTACTCCACAACAACCGTCACCATCATCAATTAACCAACAGCACTCACCTAGTATAGATAATTTTAAACAAGCACAACCTTCACCAAATATTGAAGTCTATAATCAGCAAAATTCACCTACAGTAGAATCGTTTGCCCAAAATCAACAGACAAATGCTGATACTTATAGACCAACGGAGCCTCCTAAATACCAAAGTCAACAGCAAATTCCTCCAGCTGAGAAATTTAGACAACATACCCAAGAGGACTTTAATAAGTTGAATATTCCACCTTCAAATCTTGATGTCTACAATCAACAATTATCACCTAGTGTTGATAATACTTACAGGCCACAAACTACAAGTAGCATTGAAAGTTATCGGCAACAACAACAAAATCAACAGCAAATACAACAGCAGCAGCAGCAACAACAGACACAACAGCCTCAGCAGCTACAATCTCAACAGCAGCAATCTCAAAATCTAGAAACCTTTAGACCTGACATGCAATTGAGAGAGAAGGCAGTTTTGCAACCTACTGCTACATTTCCTGTTAAAAAGAGAGCTTATAGTGAAGTGGACCAACCCAATAAGTTTGATGAACCATACAATAGAAACAACTTGGAGTTGGGGCTATTATCAAATAGGTAACTAAATTTATTTATTTTATTAATGTTTTTTATCTATTATATTTGTTTCTATTAGAATGTCTGCAGAACCAACACGAGATACCCCAAAATATGTTCATCAAAATATTCCTGAACCAAGGGCTCTTAATGCACAACAACCTAACAACCAAGAAGCAAATACACTTGCAATGAGAAATGTTAATTTTCCTTCTAATTCTTACAATTATAATGAACCCTATTCTCTTAATATACCAACTGCTTCTAGAAGTGTGGATGGTGATAGGAAAGTTGATATGTCTAAATTTACTAACATGGGTTATACAGGTCCAGAAATGAACTTTGCAAGAAATCAACCACAATATAACAAACCAAATGTGCCAAGTGCTGCCAATGCAGAGCAGTCTAATAGCCAAAGGTTTACAGAAAATATGAATATTACTGGTTTTAAACCTACACAACCTTCTCACATAGCAAATACGAATGTGCCTGAAACTACCAATGTTAATAATCGTTTAGAAAATGCAGTTACTCGAATGGATAATTACAAACCTGAAGTTACAATACCACGTCCAACATATAGTGGCAATATAGCTAATCTTTCACATATAGTTGATAGATTTCAAAATGATGAGAGAATGCTTTCAGGACTTCAGTCATCAGCACCTTCATACTTTGCAGATAAAAATATACCTGCACAGCACATGTTTAGTAAACCTATAGCAACTAGTTCATCCGGACTGCCCATGTTCTCACAACCAAATACAATGCCTTATACTCACAATATTCAATCCACGTCATCCATGTATAACAGACCAATGCCTGAAATGCAAAACACTACAATGCTACAAAGTCAGGATAGGACATCATTGCAGCAACAAATGCAGGAAAAGAAATCTAAAAGAAGAAAAACCAGCAAAACAGGTATGTTTTAAATTTAGTAAATAGTTTGTAAAGTTCATTTTATATCAAGGGTTTTCCAGTAGGGCTAGTTGTGTTCGATGAGTAGGAGTAGTGAATAAACACCAGAGGCGATTTATATTTTTATAGAGCTTGTTAAAAGGAGCAAAAAACATTTGTTTTTCAAACTAGTTTTAGAATAAAATACTGTATTGATTTAGTTTGCCTAACTTCAATTCAATAATGGAATGAAACTATTAGTACAACAAATCAATAAGTCATTCCAACATGTTACATTTACTTCAGCTATATATTGCATAAATAATGAAATTGATTAAGGACACAGAAATTTAACTCTGTTATAAATTGTATTAATGGACACAAAGAACATGAAGAAATATCTAATTGTATTAAATCAAAACCGCCATTTTTGGCTAAGGCTTAAGTTTGGTCTCTAGGGTTGAAATGAAATACAGTGCTTTGTTAGAGTGGTGTAGTTAAACTATAAGAAAAGAAATTCTACTAATACACGGCTGCTTGTAGTGTGTATGTTGCTAAAGTCATCAAATCAAAACAAACTAAAATGCTATTGATAACCAAAAATTAAAAAAAAAAAATTAAAACAAGTATGCAATGTTTAAAACTGTTTAAACATAACAACCCTGGCCTCAACCTAACCTAAACCAACAGTTTTGAAAAAGACGAACAGGCAGGCATATCATTAAAAACGTTTGTCAGAATATTTTCTAAGAACAGTTATATGGTTAGTATGCTTAGAAGATATGCTACTTAAACGGTACTAACTGTAGTATCTTTTTATATCACAGTAATGTCGGTACTAATATGGGGTTTTCCAATAAGAGGTTTCATTTTGATTTCATTTAGAAATCAATAAATGTTTATTTTATTATAAAGAGGAAGGTATGCCATTAACATTTGAAAACGATATCAGTCAAATGGCCGCCACGGTTACGGTTGCAGTACCACATTTTTTTCATGAAATTTTCCATGACCAATTTGCACATTTGCTGCTGTATCTCCTCAATAACTTTACGAATTCCATCTTTAAGGTCTTCAATTGATTGTGGATCATTGGCATAGACCTTATCTTTCACGTGGCCCCAAAGAAAAAAGTCTAAAGGTGTTGAATCACAAGATCTCGGTGGACAATAATTGTGATCACCTCTTTGAGAAATAACAAGGTCAGGAAACTTTTCTTGTAAAATTGGCCTAATCACTGAAGATACGACGTTTATGGTGATTGACCGGCTTGAGTTTTTGTGTTAACTGAACTTTACAAGCCTTAAGACTTAAGTCTTTATGCAAAATATGGTGTAATGTCGTTTGTGGAATGTATAATTCCAAAGACTTACGAGGAATCGACAAACCTGGGTTTTCTTCAACACTACGGGCTACATCAGCAATATTCTCATGTTTCGTGTATCAGTTATCAGTATAACATAGGTTATGTTTTAATAATGAATTTAGAGTAGTTTACTGAAATTGATAAATGATTAATAATAAATATGTTTTACTATATACTCTATAAACCTTAACATAAATCTAAATAAATAAATCTTGAATTTATGAAACTATAGTTAGTCCGAGATTTGATCTGTAACTATAGTAGGGTATAAGTAAATCATATGCATAGCTAATTTTTAGTATAATTTTAAGTTATGACATCACGTAAACAGGAGGTCATGACTTGACTATTGCTTATAGCCAGTTGTTAACTATTGTGTAATTGATTTCAAATAAATTTTGCTCACAGTTAGCTTCACACTACTGTAATTGATGAGATGATAATAAATGACATAAAAGATATTTTGAAACAAAACATAATAGGTGTTTTGCCATGATCATTATCTTATGATTATTATTAATTTAGTAAAATATTTTTTATATAAACATTTACTTTAAATAGAATAATAATTTTTAATAATTAAAATGATTGTCTGTTCATTCTACAACAACCATTGCACTATCATCACGTTGCATGCTAGTGGATCATAACTTGTGCAAGTATTTATCCAACAATTTGAAATAGGATGCAGCATTTAAACGATGCGGCAGAATTTGTATTTTCAGTAGACGACCACATCACATGTTAATTGAAAATCAGTCTTGAAAACGATGTCTTATAAATGCATGCGGGTTTTATTTTTACCATACATGCTCATTGTGTCAGTCATTGATAACGTCTGTGGTGAAAGTGGTTTTGTTGGATCACAAAATGTAACAAATAAAGTTAGGATCTTGCCCATGCTATTTGAGAAGAAGCCATCATGAAAATGCTGATGTACTGCAACACTTGATTTTTTGACATTTTGAGAAAGTTGCAGATAATAATAACTTTCTAAAGCATTGCCATTGCAAAAGCCTTTAAACAAAAATTATAATGGTATATTCTTCATTCCGAATTGCGTTCTTGACAAAGTATGTGACAATTGTCAAGAACTAGTAAATAAGTCTTTTTGTTTTAAAGCATTTTATGGGCAAAAATTAAATAAATTTTGAATACTTCATGCCTCGAACAAAGGCGAATTGGAAAAAAAGTTTTGCATTTTTTGTTTAGAATCCAATCACTAACAAGTTGTTTGCCTCTTGGTGTAAATCACTCTGTTAGTACGAAATTATATCATTATACGTCATACTGTTGATTGATAAACGTACCAATATATTTCTTATTTTCATTCACATATTTTTTTAAATGGTATATATAAAATTTTCTCAAATAATTTATTATTTTAATTATCATATGAGCAGTAGCTTTGTTTCAATAAAAATAACGAGTCTGCAGTTCATGTATGTACTTGTTAAAGAAATGCATCTAAAATTATATTTTAGTACTGTTCTGCATTAATTCTTTCATTAAAAAATATATTTTTATCTTTCTTCTTCATTAAATTTCTCTCAAAATGATTAACTATCACTAATTAATAATTTTAATTTTAATAATTTTTTTTTTTAATTATATACAATTACCTTAATTACTTTTCCATGTTCCATATATTAAAATAATTTTAAATTTATTATTTAAAACAAATAAAAATATAATCCGTGTTGCGATGTAAAATAGCCATAAAAAGCACAATAAAAAAAATTAACTAATAACTTTTTTGGATCACAGCACTAGCTGCACCCTGTGCATCTTTAATAATTTTTTAAAAATTTATATTATTAATGTGAATTTTCTTATAGTTTATAGTCGTATGTCTATTCATGACAACCACTGACAGTTTGAACATAAACTGTAAAAAAATGCATGTTAATATTGCAAATTAAAATTAAATTATTTCAATAGTTGCACTGAGTAGTATATTAATATACACACACTACCAAAAGTCTTGGACTCCTTGGTATATTGTACTATATATATTTTTTTATTTATTTTTATTTAAGTTATTATTGACTTTTTAAATTGCAAAAACCTTTGTACTATTAATTAATTATTATAATACTTCAATAGTAATTACATCAGAAGTACAATTAATAATATTATTATAAATCATAAATGCAATTTTGTATTCAAGTATTTCTAGTGGAATTTCACAGTTTTTTTATAAAAATATGTATCTAATTAAAATAAAAAACTAGGTTATGTTTACACTTAAAGGCACCATAAACGTCTTTAACCCTCTAATGCCCAGCGCCGTCTCAAGACAGGGTACACTTAAATAAAAAATAAAACATATTTGAACTTTACGTTATATGTTATAACGTAAAGTTCAAATATGTTTTATTCTTAATACACAAATTTTTGGAAAAACTGTAAACAATATTGGAATGCACACAAAACTCACCTTTGCAAAAAAAATGCACCCATACCTGGCAGCTGTAAACAAATGATTCAATGTCGATGAAGATTAAAAATTAAGGCATTAGAGGGTTAATAGAACAAACATGACACTTTAAAATTATTCCTCCATTAGTTGCTATTGTTACATTATTTTTATTATGAAATCAATTTATGAATTTCACCATTAGTGTAGGAAAAGCAAATGTTTAAAATAAAAATATAAAATTTTAATGAAACTTTACTATCTCTTGATAGCAAAGCTATAGGAATCATTTGTGTTTGCATCTAATTTATCAATGGGTTATTGTTTCATTCATATGTTAACAAATTTTAAGATAATCTTAATTTTAAAATACTACACTGACTCACCAAATGCTACTTCAAAAGATATTATACTAATTTTCATCATAGAAACTTATAATATACATAGTGATAATAATAAACTTTTATGCAAAATAGATCAGCTGAACTACAACTGCCATTTCTAAAGGCCACATGTACTGGAATGCCTTATTGTTTTATTAGTTTATGATATGTAAGATGAGCAAGATGCAATAAAATTTATTTTAAACTATATAAAAATGCACAACAACCATAATTATATTCAAATCTCAAAATATATTTGAAGTGCTTATATTAGCTCCATATATTACACATTTGGGTATGTATGAAATTTTTAACTTGGGTTGAGTCATTCTTCTGCTCTTAAAATGTCACTTTACTTACTTTCATTGCACTTTCAATAATAGTATGAGGGTTGATTAAAAGTAAATTTGGTGGTGGAATACAAGAAAAAAGAAAATGAAATGGCGTGTTTATGCTCTATCAACCTGGTCTTAAGCAGACCAAAGGTTCTTTAGAGTGCATGGAATAATTCAGCCTACCCTCAGTTGTACTTGTAACATTGTTTGTATTTTTATTAATCCTTTAAAAAAATTCAAAAATAATTTAATAATAAGAGTAACTTTTCTTTAGCTACTCCACCAGCTAGTACTATAGATGGTACAACCAATCCAGCTCCAAACCAAGGCTTTCAATCTTACACAGGACTTAAGAATCCAACGTCTATGGAACCCAGTGCAATATCATTGAAGACTGCCAGTGTGGTGCCAGGCAGTGCTTTCAATTTCGGTCCAACAGCAACTGGATTAGGTTTAGGTACCGGTTTGTATGGTGATAAAGATGCATATCCTAACTTTTTGGAAGATTTTCGATCAGCTCCCAATTACTACATGGCTGCTGCAGCTGCCGCACATCACAGATCAACGCCGGAGAATTCAGAAAAACCTGTTAGGGCCGCACATCAGTCGTCCAATCCTCAAGCACCAAGTTATCCATTCATTGGTGCTCCACAACCAAGACCAAGTTATCAGTTAGGTGCACCATTTATGCCACCACATCAAGCAGGTTTAATGGATCCAAGTTCACCTTTATATCAACAGTATCTTCAAGCTGGTGTTTTGCATCAAGGATTATTGGGCCCACCAGGAGCTTATCCGCCTGGTTACCATCCAGCATTAAGTATGAGGCAACCGTATGAAACCATGACCAGGCCTTCATGGCTGTAATTAATATGATCTTAGAAAAAATTTGTTTCTTTTACCAAAGACTTATTTCTTGTACATAGTTTTGACTACATATAAAATGTGTTAGTGTGCATAACAATTATTACGTTGAAAAAGAACATTATTAATATTCATTGTTGCATTTTAAGTGCAGTGTGTGGAAATGTGATTCTCTTATTTAATGTATTTTAATTTGATTATATATATATATATATAACAAAGTATTAATAATTTGTATATAAAAATTCAAACCACACAATTTATTTGTTATTTAATTCTCTTGACTTTTTTACCTCAAATAATTTTAATGTACATTGTTACACACTGCATAAGATTTTATATAATTGTTTAATTAATTGTTAGTTTATTTTGTTAACAGTTTTATACAGAATGTTACAAATTAACTGAAGATTTTTAATTTAATATTGACCTTTTATTATTTTTATAAATTTGTAACATACTGTAGAAAGACCCAAATTTTCATATTTTAACACATTCCTGCATTTTCTTAAGTGCAAGCAACATTTCATAATTTATAATGTAGAATTAATTATTAGCCAATTTTGGATTGGTAGCCTATATCAATCGGTAATAACAAATCATTTTTATATATCATAGAGTTATTGAGAAAAAGTGAATATAATTTATATAAATATTAATATTTTATATTACATATACTACCATAAGTTTAATTCTATACAGGATTACTTTTGTCCGATGAATATAATTTTATTTATTGTTGCATAAAATCCTTTGTGGCTGTTTGCCTTAAAATATATTTGTAAATAATAACAAAAAGGAACATCGACAATAGTAATGAGATGGCATAGTAAGGATATCAAAAAAAATGTGTAGCATAATATGACAACACAGTCGTATAAGCTTTAATCTAATCGTATTGTACAAAATAAGTAATTACAAATATCAAAACATAAGAAAATGTATTGAACCCTGTAAATAATTAAAATGTAAAATTTTCAGACATATGTATTGTTGTACAATGAAATAAATATTTAGCAATTTGTATTAATAAACTTTATATTTATCGGACTTTCTGGGATGCGGTTCATTCTGTATATCATTCCAATATCTGAGTTTGTTGAAGTCAAATGGAATTTCTTTAATATCTGAAATTAAAATAATTAAATGTAATGTTTTTAGTCTACTAAATAATAGCATGTGAAACAAAAATGTAGAAAGAATGAAAAAGTAAGTTTTACCCTTATAATGTAATTTTATTCGTCTCAAATCCAAGAATGGACAAATTAGTACCTCAATAAACAACACAGTATTCAGTAAAAAATGAAAAATCTTAATAACAAGCGTTTTTACTTATTTGTTACTAAGGCTTTAGCCAAGGCTAAAAATTACTAGAAAGCTAAATACATTTTTATTTAGAGCCGTCTGACACGAGACTTATTTCACGTTTAAATTGAAAGCAATAAATGCGCACGGCCCCGCGCGCAGATATTGTACGATTTGAAGCAAGAAATTAGAACTTGTTCTAATTTCTTGGATGAAAACTTGCAATGCGCAGAAAGATGCGCGTAGGAAAGTGACAGGTTTGAGGTTATGAGTTTGTTTACGTCTGAACTATTTTCGTCAGATGCTATTATTTGACATTTGGTGACAGGTCGGTTCAATGGCTCATGAACTTAATTTACAAACTTACGGACTAACTTTACAAACTTACTTGTCATACAGCAACACTGGAAATTGTACTAAATATTGGTTTAAATATTATTGCTTTCAATTTAAACGTGAAATAAGTCTCGTGTCAGACGGCTCTTAGATTAAAATTGTTTTAAAATTTGTATCAACATGAAATTTGTTTATAATACTAGTAGTTAGTGCCGTTTTGAGTTAAAATTTTATCTTTAGGAGTTTAGTCTCAGTTGAATAGTAACAATTTTGCCATCATTTTAGTTTAAAATAATCAAGTGCAATACTTGATATATACAGGGTGTTACACAAAAAACGTACTGCTGATAACTCCGTTGTTTTTAAACCGATATGAACGATTCAAACTATTTTAAATGGATTTGAGTACTATAAAATCAGTTATATACATAGATGCTTTTGTTTTTAATATACTTTTATTATTATATTTTTAAAGCTTTTAAACATAACTCATATAATTTCATCTTTTTTCCGGTTTCAAGAGCCTATATATTTTGGTCTTGCGCTTGTGTTGCCACCTCGCGTCAACTGCCTTTGAATCTGAAGTTGTAAATTAAATTTCACAAAATATATTACTAAACCCGTTAATTGAGTTAATAGAGGCAGTATATATACTGATGTTTACAATGACAACTATTAGACCGAGTTTGAGTTAGGTTAGGTTACAAAAGTTTCCAAATTTTAGAAATGTGGCACATTTTTTTTTTAATAAACGAGTAGCTTCACAAAACTGACCCATTGAAATTTAATTTAGTTGTTAATTTTACACTTGAAAGAGTTCTTTTCATTTCTTGAGCTTTAAAAAAATATTTATTGCTATACTATTAGTACGGGCATTATACCCGAGATCTAACCTCGGATTAATTCTCAGTTCGTTGAGAAAATATTATTATACTTGTATGCTTCGACTAGTTTCGACTTATTTAGTCATCTTCAGGATATTTTATCTCAATATGTGTCGCCACTCATTTAAAATCTTGCTCCGTCGACATCCTTCCAAACGGATGCGTTTTCATCGGACTGTTTCTAACGCATAGTGTGACACTATACGGTTTTCAAATCCACGCCGGACTAAAAGTATGTAAACAAAACCGCGTGATAAGCACGTGAACATACGCAAGCCTGCATGCGATTAGTCGTCAGCATGGGGCAGCTGCTCAATCCAGACCCCATTAAGTGAGATTTTATACATTTGCGGTTGTTAGAAAATATTTATAATCGTAGGTACTTGGACTTAGACCCTAATTATGAATGTAATGTGAATGTGTAAGGGAAATCATTTTAAAAGTGTTTGCGCATGTATATGTAACGTACAACGTTAAAAATGACAAGTAAATAAACTAAAAACATAACCTCAACATAGGGGCAATCAAATTACTTATATATTAATATCTAATTTTGAAAATAAATTGATTACATTTTTTAAAATTTAATTTAATTTATACAAAAATAGAAACTCATATTCATTAAGTCTAATACACATCAAATAGGCGATGCATTTAGCGTCGGTGCTGAATGCGACCCTGTCTCTGTAGGCGTGTTCGAGCTGTGCACGTGAACAAAGTAAGCGTGTATTTGTTTACTTCTAGTCTAGCGTGGATTTGATTTTAGTATAGACTTAGTTGGCACTGTTCTTTCAAGATTCCTGTCATAATTTGCAAGTTCTTTCTGTATAGTTGCAAGTAGTAATCGGACGTCTTAGCTTTTAGGGCCTTCATTGCTTCCATCAAAGTTGTGCAAAACTAAGCGCGCCCAGGCTGCCATTATTCCGTAGTAGAATACTGTTTCCTAGTATGGATACATAGATCGCATGTAAGCAAAGTTGATATCCAACTTAATAACACAATGAGAACACCAAGAGAATGGCTGCCCATCCTGAGCTATATTCCGCCGCCACATTTACGAAAAATTCAGGTCCTACAGAATCTACTCTGGAAAATACAAAAGAACATCTCTCTCCCAATCCACGAAGATATGAGAACACCCCCTGATCTAGGTTAAAATTAAGACAAGCCAACCTGATTTCACTAAACAACAACTTTGATATGCTACAAACATGGAAAGAAGAGTGAAGAAATTTCAAACCTGGCAGAAACGCCCACTTTAAACCGCCAACAAAGACACCCGGGTTTGACCTCTCCCGCCATCCATGGACCAGGTTAAACAGGATCAGAACGAGCCATGGGAGATGCGGAAGCATGTTCATAAGTGGGGCTTCCCATACAATGGAAACCCGTAAAACATAGCAAACCTCACTCCGAATGCAATCCAATGTCTAATCAATTTAAAAGTAGATTTATGATCTGAAATGTATTTACTTATTTATTCCATAACTGTACTCTAATGTCTCATGCGAAATATATACAAGGTCCATTATGAAAGTAATGCGCATTTTCTATGAAAAATAGATATATTGATCGTACTGGTACAAACGCTAAACATTGTTTTTAAATATTTTCCCTCTTGCATCAATACACTTTCGGAGACGTGTCTGCTACGCCTGGAAACTCCTCAACAGGAATGTTTTTTAATAACCTCGTAACATGCTATTAGATGTTTTCCATGGACTTCCAATGCTTTTCTTTCAGCTCTCTCTCTTCAGTCGGAGAAACAAAAAAAAGTCGCACAGAGCCAAATGGGGACCGTAAGGAAGATGGGGGACCACCGAGGTTTTGCTTTGGGCCAGTAAGGTGGTAACGATGACGGCCGTTTGACTGGGGGCAGTCATAGTGGAGCTTGACCGTGTCTTTGGTGTCAGTCTTCACGCGCGCAAACCAGCGTTTCAATCTTTTGAGCACCTTGAGGTAAAAGGTTGAGTTGACAGTTTCTCTTTGCGGTACAAACTCAAAATGGACTATACCTCAGACGTCAAAGAAGATAATGAGCAACGTTTTGATGGTAAACTTGCTCATTTGCGCTTTCTTGCGGCGAGAGAGATGATTTTGTGTGCCACGCACTGCTTTGCCTTTTCGGTTCTGGGTTGTACTCGAAAATCCAGGATTCGTCTCTACGACAGAGTTAAGAAAGTCCAGTTCATTTTGAATCAAATCCAAAAGATCTTGACAGCGCAAAATTGCGCTGTGTTACAAAGTTAAAAAACACACTTCACGCGGAGACACGTCTTTCCGCTCAGCCGATGCAAGTTGGCGGCCGGTTGCGTTGGTATGGCATCCTCCACTACATTTCCCGACCGGTTTCACTAGGCGTCTCAATAAAATCATGCGCATAACTTTAGGGTTCATTAGACCCTATATATATATATAAATGTTTATTATATTAGTTTAACGGGGTAGTAAGTCTTCTTTATTGTAAAATAAAAATTTCTTAATAAAATAAAAATTGATTTATATTATAACGTTTCTTATTATTTTTACTTTACAATAAAGAAGACTTACTACCCCGTTAAACTAATATAATAAATATTGAAAAAAAGTCTGTTAACCATCTATATATAAATGTCTAATCCTATACGTCCAATCCTAGACATTTATATATATATATAGATGGTTAACAGACTTTTTTTTCAATATTTATTATATTAGTTTAACGGGGTAGTAAGTCTTCTTTATTGTAAAGTAATCACTTTAAATATGCCGTTTTTTTTAAATTGTCCACTATACTATTTGTTTTGACAGTTCAACTTTGACAGCTGTCAAGCAAGCAAGGTTATAAGAATGTATACAAATGAAGAGAATATTTTTATTATTGAATCCTACTTTAGGAATGAGCGGTTAGATAATGGAGAATGGCTCTATTCTATTCCGGATTGTGCTCGAGAGTTTACAACTGATAATTATAAACATGTAAACAATGTAATCATATGAAAATATTTTTATTATTGAATCATAAGATAGTCAACTTTATTTACGCATTTAATTAGACTTAAACTTAAATAGTTTTTTTGTGGAGTTTCTTTGGGGGCACCCTCAGAAAGTAATCTTTATGCAAAAAAAGTAACCAATGCCAAATTTCAGCCCTTAAGAATCAGAAGAACACACACACACACACACACACATATATATATATATATATATATTTATCCATATATACATATATATTGTATATATATATACACTGAAAAATAGCGAAAAAGGCTTAAATTTCAAGTATTTCTGTGGATACATTGTAAAATATCTCGGAGCGTAGTGCACGGCACTTCCTGTTTTTTAAAGTTCTACGAAATTTTTAAAATTTTTGGCTGTGAAATATTATTTTTTAAACAATTAAAAAAAAAAGAAGTTTTTTACATTTTTTTCCTAAAAATGCAATCCTGAAAAGGATCAGAAAATGTGAAAAAACGCAACAAAATTGAGTTTTTCAAATTTTGATTGCTTATTACTCGGAAACGGCTAACTAAAAAAATCTGAAGAAACCCACATGATCAGAAAAACTTGCTCTGGAAAAAACTCTTATGACCACTTGGCAACGTATTAGCATGCTGAAAATCAAATCCCGAATGTAAAGGGGAGGAATTTTTATTCTTCCAAAACGGCAGTTTGGAGCTGATGGTGATTGTTTGGGTCCACTCCTCGTGACTTTATCAATCTTTTCAGGTAATCCCATCCGTTCTCTATAGAATGAAGATCTGGAGTTCGCAGACCAATCCATGTGCGTAATATTGTTCTCTTCAAAAAATGCATTGATTTGCTTTGTTCTAAGAGGACGCGCATTATTATCAACAAACACGAAACCATAGCCTATTTCATTGCTAAATGGCAACACTACAAGTTTTAATACCTCATTAAGATACCTGACACTATACATTGTAGCATTTCCAAGCATAACCAATTCAGTACGAGTCGCAGAAATACCTCCCTGAACGTCAATTAAACCGTCTCTATAAGCTTGATGGTAAGTTACGTGGCTCTCAATATAGCGTTCTCCTCTGCTTCTCCAAACTTTCACTCTTCCATTGGAGCTAGGGAGACGCACTCTGGTCTCGTCACTGAATAAACAACCACCCGAATCTTTAACACTCCAACTTGCATGTTGGTGTGCCCACTCTAGCCTTCTTCTTTGACCAGATCCCGGTCAACAATGGACATTTTTTAGAAGATCTGGACCTTACATTTACCGCATGGAGCCTTTTTCTTACTGTTTGAGTAAATACTTGAGTACCTGTTGCATTTAAAACTTCGAGTACTCTTGCAGTAGAAAATCTATCCCTTCGACACTGACTGTTGTTCTGTTGGACAGTTCTAATGTCATTAAAACGCATTCGAACTCTTCTGATCACATTGTGTTCTTAGCAATGCACCAGTAATAAGCATTCCCAGCGCTTGGCTCATTTCTTCAACACTTAAACGCCTTAAGAGCATCTTTAAAATGCAGTCAACCACTCTGAATTAAAACTTACTCGAGATATTCTCATAAATTCTCATAAATTTAATTAAAAGTATAAGATGACAGATAAACAACAATTGTTTCGAAAATGTTATTCGATAGGCATTTGTTTGCATTCCGAAACACAGCCTATATTATTGATATTATTATTTTGTTATTATTACTTTTACTGCATGTTATATACGCGTACCAGTTTAAATGTTGAGGAGTGTATATTGCTTCCTTTGCCAGTCTGCAGCCCGGAGTTGGAATGTCCTTTCTATTAAATGTTTGATCCCTCAATAACAATCCGATAAAACTACTCAAAAATCATTTCTAACTCAAAATTAAAAATTATTTCAAACAAAAAAAATACCCTTCTTGGCATTAAAATTATTTGTGTTAACTGTTTGATGGTATTAATTAATTAATTATTCTTTATTCAGAATGTCAAAAATAGCATTTTGCTCCTTTCCTGTTGAAAGGTGTAAAATGCTATTTTTCATGGTCAGATTTTGTTTCTTTCAAACAATATTTTAGATATTTTATAGTAGAATTTTACACTTTTTAACAGTTACAGTTTTTGGTGCTTTTTTACAATTGTTTAAATTTCAAAGCTGGATTTAATTTATTTTTGTAGTTTTTGCCACATGTTCTAATATTTTATGACCGGATTTTGTCATTGTTGACTGTTTATAAATAGAATTTTGCATATTTTATTTTCTATTTATTATCAATAAACTGGATGATTTCTTACAATATTTTCCTACTTATTAACTGGATTTTGTTATTTTCGACATTTTATAAATAATTATTTTTTGCTAATTCTAACAATATTTTAATATTTTATAGCCGGATTTTGCTATTTTTGGGATTTCATAAAAAAACTTACAGTTTTCAACAGTTTATGGCCGGATTTTGGTAACAATATTTTGATGTTTATGGCCGAAATTTGCTGTTTTTGACATTTTATAAATAGAATTTTGCACTTTTTGATAGTTTATTGTTGGATTTTAGGTTTTTTTTAACAATGTGATGACATTTCATGACCAAATTTTGCTGTTTTTGGCATTTTATTTAAAAAACTTTGGTTAGATTTTGATTTGATCTGAAAATATTGTGATGTTTTATGATCGCAGTGCAGTTAGTTTGACTTTTTGAAAATATTTTTTTTTTAGTTTATGACCGGATTTTGGTGCTTTTTAACAATATTTATTTATTGTTTCAAAGTCGGATTTTTTGACGTTTTATAAGTAGAATTTTACATTTTTAACAATTTATAGCTGGATGTTAGTTTGCAAGCCAGATTTTGCTATTTAAAGATTTCATGAAAATTATAGTTGGTTTCTGATAATATTTTGCCGGTTTTTGTTTTTTTAATAGATTTTGCACTTATTAGCTTATTTTAATCGGGTTATGGATCTTTCTGAAAATAATCTATTATTTTATGACCGGACATTGTTGACTTTTTATGAATAGTTTTGCACAAAAAATAACAAAATTGTGTGAAAATGTTTGTTTTTGCAAGAAATGGCTTAGCTGAACCATTTCACTGACAAAGCTGCTTGCAGGTATGTTGCTAAAACTGTCAAACCAAATCAACACTAATCAAAATACTATTTAACTGTTAAAATATTTGAGGTTAGGGTATTTTAATAAAATTTATATATACTTTATTGTGCTGATTTTAATTTTAATTTTTATTAAGAGCGGTTTCGGCTGTGAATTCACACCACCCGCAACACACAACAACACCTGTGAAAAGAAAAAACTGATGATGGCCTAACAGCCGAAACCGGTCTTAATAAAAATTAAAATTAAAATCAGCACAATAAAGTATATATAAATTTTATTAAAATACTTTAACCTCAAACACTATTTAACTACTTTATATTTTCTGGAGATAAATAACCAAATATTTAAAAAAACACATATTAAAAATAACAATGTTTAAAACTGTTTAAAATAAAATAGATTTTGTTTTAAACTAGTTCAAACAAATTGTTTAAAATATGACAACCCTGGCAACGGCGTTCAGTTCGCATGATTAACAGTGATGATCGTTCTGCACACAGCCATTGATGATTGGAGCTCAAGGATGTTATACTATATACTGGATTGGCAACCACCGTATATTAACATAGGGAAATAGTGTGTCCAAATCCGTGGGTAGGCAACTTGCCGTTGTGCCGTATAAATTTGTATGTTTTACTCTGTCGCACTAGTCACTACGCCATATACGGTTTAAATGAGCAATATTAACAAGCGAAATAATGGTTAAATTTGGATGTAAATCTTTGAAACAAATAGGAAATGGAATTTAGTTTCATTAGTAAGCATTTGCAATTAAAATATGTTATGTGGTTTAATATAGAAATTATATTAAATGCAAGTAAACAATATTGTTGGGTAATAATTATACTTTTATATGTTAGTTTTGTGTTTTAATTTTATTTAGAATAATTATTACCTTCCCCTTAAATATCTTATATATAAAATATATGCAAAAGTTTACAACAAACATTTTGTATTGTGATTAATTGTTGTTTTTGATCATTCTATTAATATTTATATCATTGTAGTTGTACTAATTTTATAAAGTAGATCTTTATGTTTAATACATTTAGACTCAATATAGCTTATTATTAATACTTTACTTTCGAGTTTATGCACTTTTTTAAAATTATTTGTAATAAAATATAATAAAATTAATACTTTTTTAAAAATTACTAACTCTAATTTTTTAACTGTGTAAGAAATCTATTACTGTTTCTATTAAGTAACTTAAGAGTTAATAAATAAATTTATTTTGTAAGATGTATCAGATACAAGTAAAAACTGACATACGAATGCGTAACTTTAAAGCACGCATTATTCACGGTTTAGTTAACGAATTATTATGTGAGTACTATATTATGTATATTTGTCAATATATTTTATATTTTAAACAAATGTACAAGTTAGTTTTACGTTTTTATTATTATTCTTGAATATATTGAGTGTCTGTAATAAGAAAGTTTGTTTTATTTTTTTATAAATCTTATTAAAGTCATTAATAATTTGAAATTATGTTACTTTATTTTATGAGAAAGATTAGTAATACTTGGTAGTATAATTTGGTATATAAAATAGTAAAATACAGTTTGTAATTATTGTTTTAAATCATTTTTTCTAAAATTCTGTCTCTCTTGCCTCGTATACGACTGTGAGATAAAAAGAGATGCTAAAGCGGCACAACGGCGGGTTGCATATTTCGATATTTTTCCTCACTTTAAGGGGCTTGGTTGCCAATCCAGTATATAGTATAACATCCTTGTTGGAGCTAGGACCGCCATTGTGTCCGCACCTTAAGGCGCGTGTTGCATATTTTTCTAAAAACTATATTTTACGTTTTTATGATTGAAATATGTTTGTATAAACACCGATATTTGTAAACACAAAATTCACGTGTAAATAACTACCGGTATTGAAGAGTTTACTGTTTTGAAACCAAGCGGCCGATTATGATGTACTAAGCAAGAGCAAGCTATATTTTTATGGAAACACTGACTCTGTGTTTTCAGCTAAATTAATACAATTCTATTTGGCCGATACAGCGTCATATGAGTGACATATAAATTATGTTCTTATAACAGTACAATAACTTACTTGTTTCAATAAAATGGTAATTTCACTTTCTGCTACTCTCCTGCCAGGACACATTCTAGGGCCGTGGCCAAATGGTAAAGATGCAAATGGATGTACACAATTGTCATTATTTCTTAACCACCTATGAGGATTAAATATTTCTGGATCTTTAAAATATTTTGCATCATTTGAAGTAATAGAACTAAACGCTGATACCAATGTCTGAAATAACAAAATTAGATCAATATTTTTAATTAAAATTTAGTAATAAATTAGTTTAAATTATGAATAATCAATTTAGTTCCTTGCTAATAGGTACTATTTTGTCGTGGTAAAAAAGCCAAGTACGTTCTGAGTGAGTAAGAAAACTAATGGTCGTGTAGGACCACCTATGTTAGCTTGTCAATAAACAAAAGTAAAACAAAATGTACGCAAAGCCATTTCAGGCTATCTGTTCCTGTTTATTTTGTCATCTCTATATTCTAATTCTAACGCAAATTTTATTAATGATGGTCAAAAATACATCTTTTTAAGTTGAAAAACAACGTTTTGGTTGTTGTTGGACTAATTGCTTAAAAGTTGGCACAGCTGATCAATTTGTATCAATAGATATTGCTACCAACGCCTAATTAGACAAAGTTGAGGAGCTATTTAATAATCATTCAATTTATTCAAAGCCAAAAACGAAGAAAAGCAATGTTATTTTAATAAATACTATTGTTGGGGATGCAAAAGAAGGATTTGTTTATCCTGGTATCTAGAAAAAAATGCAGCTTTGACAAAGTAGGTTTTTTTGTACTAAGTAAATGATTGTATTAGTGAAACTAAATCTCATTCAATTTTTTTTTAAATTAAAACTTGCAAACATGAAACTTTTGCATAGATTTTTTTTTAAATATAAGAGATTAAGGGGTAATTGACGTATAGAGCTCGTCTCTTAACCATATATTAACATTTAACCGTTTGCAAGCACAAAGGGTTTTTTTACAGCCATATATTCCGGCAGTAATACAATATTGGCTTTAAATATCAGATGTTTTGTCATTTATCTGATATGTTTGCGCAAAAAACCTTTACATAATGTCACAAAATGCCAACAACTAATTATGTATGTAATTATAAAATACCCAAAATTACGTAATTGTTTAAAATTAAAAAAAAAATGCATTAAGAAAGCAATGACTGAAAACAAACTCTTGTATTTTTAAATTTGGTATTGCCTCCCACATTTACAGCCTAAATTTATTACACTAAAACTACGTCTTTATTAAAAATCTCAGCAGACGTCAACAATTTAATAAATAAATTTCTTTTGTTGCACATTTTTCTTTTCTCTAAAAAAATTAAAAAAAGTTATTAACAGCTTTAGCATCTTTACCACACCGGGAACAAGTAACGTGTAACGTATTCAGTAACTTCTCTTTTGCATGATTTAAATATGTCAACATCTACACACCAATATTGCTTACCTGCAGTCTAAATACAATTTTGAAAACAAATTGATAAAATCCATTGGTGGTCTTGCTAAACACTGTTGTTACACTTTTTACAAATGCTTGTACTACAACAATTTTCTGATCTGTGTAGCGAAAAACAGCATTTCCGCCATAACATGTAAATTACAGATCACCAAAAATAAAGTAATCAGAAAACCACCAATCAACAACACCAAATCTTTAATGTTGTTGATGGTTTTGTCGGCAGTGTGTACTTTCAGAGGTCTACATAATGCATGGATTTTCTCCCCATTTGCACCAATATTTTACATAAAAATAAGAAGGACTATTTTCTCCATACACTGCCACTATTCTCGCATGGATACTCTTTGAACTACAGCCTTCTTTCGATAAATTTTTCATAAAGCTTTTGTGTTTAAGTTTCAACCAGTCATGTTTTGCCTCTTTAAGATATTTTCTGTTACTGGACTTTAGGTCTGTTGGGAAATAAATTATTATTATTATTTTTTTTTTAGTTTGTTCTCGTGTTATTCTCGGTGTTTCTTCTATTCTACGGGCTATTATAGCCAGAGTAAAAATAATTCTATTTTAAAAAAATTCTTACTGTGCTGCATGCACCAAGGATTAGAGCGCGTTGCATATGGATGAAGATGTCTTTGTCAATGTCAAGTCGTAGAAGAGAATCATGAAGTGTTAAAGGTATTAATGCATTAACCGATATTATTATAGGAATTGTACAAACTTTGTCTGAGATATGTTTCTTTATTAGTTTTATCAACAAAAGTAATATCTGGTCTATTGGGACTTATAGACTTATCTGTAAAGATGCTTCTATTCCACTATAGTTTGATGTCTGCATTTTCTATTACGTTTTCTGGGGTGTATTGGTAATAAGGTAGTTTCTCAGTTATAAGACCATATTTAATACACAGTTCTGGATGCAGAATTTTCCCGTTTTGGGTGTCATCCTTAATGATGTACTTTTTATAATTTTTGTTGATATTACTTGATCTTGTATTGCAATTATTATTATTATTATTATTTTTATTATTATTATTATTATTATTATTTTTGTTTTTTCTTTCTAGCTTAATTGCTGTTTAATAAGTGAATATGCGGGTTGCCCAAGAATATATACATTTATTGCTAACTACTTTCTAAAAAGGATCTAGTAATATTGGCGGTGTCAAGTAGTACGGCTTTTTGTATTGCTTCCAGATTATATATGTCTATTTCAAGCATTTTTAGCATTTTTAGCATCTTTATTGTGTATTGTGGTACTATTCCAGTTGCTGATAATACTATGGGTATTACGTCTACCTTATCTTCCATATTTTTTAATTTCATATGTCAGGTCTTGATATTTTTCAATTTTTTTGGAAATTTTTTATTTAAATTTTCACTTGATGAAATAGCGGTGTCTATAAGGTATGTAAAACTTTTAATTTTATTTTTAAGGATAATATCTGGTCTATTGTTTATTATGGTTTTGTCTGTCTGAACTGGTAGATCCTATAGTAAGGTGTATTCTTCAGTTTCTATAGTTGGTTTTGCCTTGTATAAGTAGTATGGTTTTTTGCGGTCATTTATCTTAAGCGTTTTGTTTGCCAGATCTTAATGGATTATAGTAGGAGCTAAGGTTTTGCATCCAGTTATTATATGTCTTATAGACTTGCATTGTTTTTTACGTTTTCTGCATCAGCCGTCTATATTTTCTTTTAGAATATATTTGCAATTATTATTATTATTATTATTTTTTTTAAGCTAGCTTTTATTGCTGTATAATGTGTATATGCGGGTTTCCCAAAAATGTTTTAATTGCTTCCTAAGAACGCTCTTGTGATGTTAGCTGTGTCTAGTAGGACAGCCAGAGATATCGCCACATGCCAGAATAACCCCCCTGAATAAGGGTCCTGCCGTATTTCTTAGATGCGATTCAGTAGTATTTTGTGGTAAGAGTAGTGAGGGTAACATCATTGCTCTAGTAACAAGTTTTGTTGCTCAAACTTTACAGTTATCAAAGAATTACTTCTGATTAATGCATACAACCAATTAAAAGCAAGCAAAATTCAAATATGTATTAGCCAATAGCAATCAAATAATACTTCTTCAACCTTTGTATACTTTTAAAACATTAATACATTAAATATAATACAAAAAACGTTAAAAAGCAAAGTAGTTGAATTTATGAATTAACTACAAAACAATACTTTGTTAAAATAAATTAATAACTTATTCAAACTCAATCTAACGAATCACAGCGGTCAAGGGTCAAGCACAGACAATTGTTTTGGTTCTACAAACTTTGCCAGTGTGCTGTATGACTTCGGTGTCGCATGATAGCAAAAGAAAAATTTGAATAAATAATTCTGTGCTTATAAAAACAATTATGATGTAAATCAGGGGTGGCCAACCCAAATAATCTTGCGGGCCACTTTGAAAATGCTTTATAACTCCGCGGGCCGCATATAAAATTACATATCTATATAATAGATTTAGACTCACTATAGTTTTTTTTTTTAAGTGAAAAATTGAAACAGAATATAATTTAATTGTTTTGCAAACTCTAAGCCTTATATTCTTTGCAACATTAATAGAGAATATAAGAAAAGTCAAAAAAGAGCCAAAGACACAAGGATAGGATACAGAAAAATAGAACAAATTGGTATTCAAATCGTAATGTTTGCGGATGACATGATAATAATAGCAGACAAAGAAGACAAACTACAAAGAAACAAAAGAATATACAAAGAAAAATAAAAAGGATAAGCATGGCAAAAGAAAGACAATGGTAGTAGCAACAAAACCTAACAGGCCCAAGAAAGAATTGGATCAACAAATAATTGAACAAGTAAAATATTACTACCTTGTTACAATAATAGAAGAAACAAGGAATGTAGACATGGAAATAAGTGCAAGTACTGAAAAAAGAGGAAGAATATTCAATGCACTCAAAAAACAATTCTTGGTTAAGAAAAAAATAACGAAGACAATAAAAACAGAAATACAAAAGGTAGTAAGTGCAGCCCTAATATACTCGAACAAATCCAACAACAGAAAGAAATGAAAGCAAAATTAATGCAATAGAGATGAGATTTCTAATGATGACTGGATAGTACCAAAATAACAAAAAAAAAATACATAAACTGAGAATACAAAAAAAAAACAGAGAGCAGGCCCAAACAGGCTCTCAAAGCCGCAGAAAAAAAAAAGAATAGAGTGGAGCGAGATAGCAAAAATGGTCCAAAAAAGAGACAAACTTAAAAAAAAAAGAAAAAATGAATTGAAAATAATACAGTCCGACACACATATCTGTCATATATGAACAAAAATATTATTTTAAAATTAAAGTTAATTTTTGACATAGTTTCTACATATAATTTTTGAATATATGGATGCACAAATAATGTATTTTTTAAATAAATTGGTTTTCACTACTTTGGCCATTATTAAATAATAATATTTTGTAAAAGTGTTATATACAGGGTGTCCGGAAAATACGTGTACAACGTTTGACGACAGACTCCTGACGTCAAAATAGGTCGATCTAAGCCGACTTAGTTATATCCAAAATTGTCTCGTTTAGCCGGTAGAGGGCGTCAAAAAAAAACAAAAGTATAACAAAGTTGAAAGTATCTATTGTAAGAAACTAAGTAAAACAAAAACATTACTTAAGCAAATGTGTAAAATGACCGCCATCTTGCTGAATACACTTATTAACACTCTTTAAAAAATGATATTGGACCCTATCTAATGTCTCGGGATTATTAAAATGGTTGCCTGCATTTAAAATCCGCTGCAATAAATCATCGCGTGTGTTTACCGGAGTCTTGTAAACTTCTGTTTTAATAGCGCCCCACAAAAAGAAGTCACACATATTTAACTCAGGAGAACGTGGTGGCCATTTTACTGGTGCATCATTGCCTCTTCCAATCCATCGGTTGGGATATTGATGATGTAAGTATTGCCGAACGGCAACGGAAAAATGAGGCGGGGCACCATCATGCATATACCACATTTCCCTCCGAAGTAAAAGGGGCAAATTCTCCAGAAGAATTGGTAATGTGTCTTGCAAAAAATTTAAATAAATATTTCCATCTAACCTGTCTGGAATTACAATGGGACCAATAAGGTAGTGATCAATAATACCTGCCCAAATATTAATTTTAAATTGATGCTGATGATGTGCAACTTTAATGGCATGTGGATTTTCATCGGAATAAATATGTTCGTTGTGCAGATTGGTTACCCCAGATCTTGTAAAGCATGCCTCGTCAGTAAACATAATTTTTCTACAAAAATTTGGAACAAGGATTCTTTTGTTTCTAATAAATTGACAAAATGTAAGCAGCATGGGGGGATCAGTCGGTAAAAGTTCCTGGACTTTTGTATGTGGTAAGGATGTAACAACTGTTCTCTTAAAACCTCATTGACAATCGTTTTAGGAACATTTAACTCACGTTCTAAGAGACGGGTACTGGTACTTGGTTCTTCTTCAACTCTTTCCAGAATCATCTCTTCTGTTTCCACAGTTCGAGTTGTTCGCGTACGACCCCTGCCTTCAAACTTTTTCTCAAAACTGCCCGTTTCCCGAAGATGACGCTCAATATTGGCAAATGTTTGGTGGTTTGGTATTCGACGGTTAGGAAACCTCTCCATGTAAACCCTAACACTCTGACGCCCATTTCCTTGACAAAACCCGTATACCAGGAGCATGTCAACTTTCTGAGAGTTTGTATAATTTTCCATTTTTAATGGTAAAATGAACTTGTAATTCAAGAATGTTGATCGTATACTTGAGTAAATTTCATAGACTGGTGACAATTTGTCAATAATTGTCAAATTATTAAACGCCATAGCAACAAGGTCACTTAAAAAATTATTGTTACAGGTAATTTCTTTTTAATATTTACAAATTTTTGACGCCCTCTACCGGCTAAACGAGACAATTTTGGATATAACTAAGTCGGCTTAGATCGACCTATTTTGACGTCAGGAGTCTGTCGTCAAACGTTGTACACGTATTTTCCGGACACCCTGTATATCGCGGGCCGCAAAAAAGGTTCTAGGCGGGTTTGCCACCCCTGATGTAAATAATCAAACGAACGACTATGGTCCATTTTATACTAAATGTTTGCATTAATTGGCATCGTTTGGCGTTTGTGCAACTAGAAGTTATTTTGCGAGGTTAAACTATTTTGAATCGTCTATGAATTAATTATGAAATTAATTAGTAATTTATTTAAACTCAATTTACCAAATCACAGCGGTCAAGCCGTGTTTAAATCTTTGGCTTAGTTTGTTTTCATCTTCAATTTCTATTTCATGAATTCCTAACATTTTCTTCACGTGTTGCTTGATTTGCTGCAAGCTTTCTTGTTTCCTTTTTGATGAGCTTGCTAGATATGCTTTTTCTGTTTAGTTAAAGATGATCTTCAAATTAAGTACGTACAAGCCTTTTGCATTTGCTGTCTTTCTTCTACTTAATTTTACTTTTCCATTATTTTATTTGCAACCCACTTTAGATTTAAATAGAAACAATTTATCTAACGCTTTTTGTATTGACATTAAATTTTAGTTTAACTTGGGTACATACCAAACGTCTTCTAAACAATATTGGTATTTTTGGCCATGTATTTCAGTCTCAAACTTCATATTTCTTGCTCCAAAAGCTTTAATTTTATCTCCATTTAGAACCTTCACTTTTCTGGGAGCTTTAAAACTTAAAATGTATCTTAGCTCTTTAGTCATATATGTTGAGGCTCCTGTATCCGCTAGCAAATCTTCTGGTATTAAACCTTTTTTGCATATAAAAGCTTTTCTATTTTTACTACTTTTCTTTTGCTGTTTGCTTGTCCTTTTGCAACAGTTTTTGGCATAATGTTTCTTTATATTATATATAAAATATTTTCCTACAAATGTTTTCTTTTGAATTTACTTTCAATCTGAGCCTTTCCGTGAGCTTATTGTAATTTTGCTGATATGATTTGTTAATAATATGTCTAATCTCTAAGTTGAACTTTGCTCATAGATTGATCATATTTGCAGCCAAATTTCATAAGTATTACAAGTAGAGGTTAGGTCGCTATTTGCATCATTTATATTTTCCACCAAAACGATTTAAGCTAACGCGTCATCTTTACTGTTCTTTGCAGTTTTGTATGTTTTTTTCTGTTTACTAGCTACTGTACCCAAAGCAGTAATGGGTTCTTTTGCTCCTCCTACCGTTATGTCGTAATAGTAGTTTCACTTGCCTACGCCATTTCTAATGTGCTTACTGTTTTTTGTCTTTATACGCACTATAAATGTTTTATAACCTCACCTTTTTTTACAAACAAACAAAAAATATCATAAAATATCTAAAAAAATAAAAGATAATAGATTTATTGTTGCAAAAAAATAATTCAAATCAACAATATTTGACCGGACCGTATGACAGTTTATCGAAGCAGTCTATCCTGCAACTTGGCAGACGTGCTGACTTGCTGACGTTTTATAATTATTTTTAAATGTAGATTCGTCAAATGTACTTTTAGTTTTAAATTTATTTACAAGTTTACAAACATATAAACTGTAAAATGTCATTATTTTGTAATTTTATCTGCAAAACTTATCTATATTCAAGTGCAACAGCATTAAAACTGTTTTTGCTTTATCAGTGTACCAGCAGCCCAATAGTATATAATAGTACATCTTTATCTATCTATTGCCATAATGTTATGTATTCATCATCAAATGGTATCGGCCGACATCATTTGACAGTTGAAAATTTTTCCAACAAGTCCACAAACAAATAAAAAATTAAAATTAATGCTGAACTAGAACTAGAAGAATTACTCAGTTTGTAAACTTTTTTCGGATTGTGCTATTAAAGACCATACAAATAAGGATTGTAAAATGCATTGTTTTATCTAATGAAATAATTATATTTGATTTGTAACTACTCAAGAAACTACAAGCAAATGAAACAAAAGTAATTTGCGGCATTCAACATGCCAAAATAGTCAACATTAAAAAAAGACATGTTTTACTAAATTGTTGAAAAATTGTACATTTTTTCTGGTTACCAGTGTCCTTTAGGGACACGTCTCCTGAGTTAGTGTGCGAAGTTCTGTTGCTGTGTGTGTATTAGTTTGTCTGTGGGATTTTTTTTAGTGAAACAACTTTTTCCATTTCGCCAAAAATGTGATGTCTGGTTGTCGAAAGTAACGCGCGGCTGTGAAATTTTGTTTCCTGTTGAGGAAATGGGCCGCGGAAACTATTGTAATGCTTAAGACTGCTTATTGGGATGCTGACCCTAAGTTAAACCAGTGGTTTTTACGGTTAAAAATGGAGAAATGTCAATTCAAGACCAACTCCTTTCAGGACGTCCCTCAACGTCAAGCAGTAACAAAAACGTCGACAAAATTAATGCTCTCGTTTGTGAACCATTGATCAACTCTGTGAGATGTCTAGAATATCATAAAGTTCAATTCAGAGGATTTTATCCGAAGATTTGCACATGAGAAGAGTTGCAGCCAAATTTGTCACTCGTTTTTCTGACAGGCGAGCAAATAAAGTGTCAACTTCAAGCATGTTTTGAGCTTTAAAATCAGGTTAAAGAAAACACCGGTTTTTTTTTTCAAGTTGTTTACTGGTGATAAATCGTGGTGCTATGAATACGACCTCGAAACAAAGCAGCAATCAAGCCAGTGGAAGGCACCTGGCTCTCCTCGTCCCAAAAAGCTTGCCAAGTGAAGTCAAACATCAAGACAATGATCATTTGTTTGTTTGATTGCAGAGGTGTTGTACACGCGGAGTTTGTTCCTTCGGGTCAAACTGTTAACCAGAAGTTCTATTTGGAAGTTTTGAAAAGATTGAAAGAGAGTATCCGGAAGAAAAAGGCAGATCATTGGCGCACAAACAACTGGTTGTTTCATCATAACAACGCGCCGGCCCACACCGCTTTCTTTGTAAAGCTGTTTTTGGCCAAAAACGGCATGACATCAATTCTCCACCCCCTTATTCACCGGATCTAGCCCCCTGTGATTTCTTTTTGTTCCCCAGACTCAAAAGAGAGTAAAGCGTTTTGCCACAGTAAAGGAGGTAAAACAAAAATTGCTGGAAGGCTTAAAACACATCCCGATAAGTGAATTTAAAAAATGTTTTGAACAATGGAAGAATCGTTTGCAAAGGTGCGTTGTGGTCAAGGGAGAATACTTTGAAGGTGATCAAAACTAAGTGTAAAAATATTAAGAAATAAAAAAGTTATGACAAAATTCTCGTTTTTTTGTACCCCCTCGTACATACTGCTAACTAAACAAAAGCAAATATCATGCGTAAGTATTACAAGTAGAGGTTAGGTTAAGTTATTTGCATCATTCACATTTCCTACCAAAACCGGCAACTTTAGTTTTTAGTAAATAAAAGGTTTTCATAACCGCTATAATATTTGCCGAGTAAGTTAAATTGAAGATAAAAAATTTCAAGAAACAGGTACAGTAATAAATCAATAATAGGTCTAATATAATTAAAGGTTGGAACCTCTATTACGTGATAATTTATGATAAAAACATAGTCAATTGTTTTATTATTTTATAAACAATAATAAGTCACATGGTTCTGTAATAGTAAACAACCAACGGCATACTTTAATGATTTGTAATTGAATCTAGGGACTGTAATGTTGAAATTTTATACCTTTTTATTTTTTGATGTGATATTTAAATAGTGTTGTATGTAAAAATCACCCTACCGGTCATTACAAAACAGTAAAAAACGCAGTAGCGGGTATTCCAAAATTTAAAGATAAGATTGGAAAAGTGCTATAAAGAAGACGGTCGACATTTGGGCAATATTTTCTTTAAAATATAAAATCTATTTTTTAATTTTACGTTGGAGCACTTGGTCAAATATAAAAAGATTTAAGATGATTTTAACCGCTACGATAATTTCCGAATATAACAAAAACAAAAACTTTCCTGCATTCTTATCTCTATACCAAAAAAACGACATTTTTTTACCTCAAGCATTACACCCATTACGAGAGAACTATGTATTATTTAAATTTTACAAATTCAATACGGAACAAATATCCATGTTTTACCAGGGATTTGAACTCGGGGCCTCCAGTACCGCAACTAGTCTCTCAACCAACGCCAGCTCCTCTACGACAAAGAAATACTTAAAATTCACATTGAGTTGTTGCTTTTTGTGGTCAGTGTAGAAATATTAAAATTTAATTGTGGATAATGATACCCATTTCAAACGAGTGTAAACGTTACAGCATGAGCCAAAAGAGACACTTATATTCAACAAATTCAGTAGTAAAAAGTAACTTTAAAAAATTAAATTTATGAAAAAATTATCCTAAACTAAAAACATTCATAAACGCGTTTCGAGGTTTTACCTCTCATCAGTATGGCTTTATTTATTTAAACTTAATAATTGATTTGTAACTTACTTTGTCAACATCGTTCACCACCACAATTCAAAGTGAATATTTTAAAGGGTGTATTGACTATTTATACTAACTGACTTATGCCCGTTTGCACCGCTTCCACTTATCTCGGATTATCTATTGAGTTCCACTTAAGTGGACCTTAAAGTTTTAAACGGTTTGCACGGCACACAATGTCATACTTAAGTATTACCCAAGTTAAGCCTCAGAATTGTAAGGCTTAAGGTGCACATAAACATAACCTATTATGAAATGTCAGTTTAACACATTCAAATAATTTTATTTTTAATTTTTATAATGATATAGATCTGGCTGCATTAGAATTAATTGAATATGACATTAATTGTCAAACTAAAATTTGAAACAATTAGTTTTGAAACTTGTAATATTCAAAACAAATATTAAAGTCAATAACATTCATTCAAATTTAATTTATACAAAAAAAATTATTAATTTTGTATACTTAATATTATTTTTTGTAGCTTTTAGCGTCTCCTTTTTAATATCCAATTAATATCCATTAGAAAATTCCGATAATAATAAAATTATAAAGAAGCGTGAAGTTAGGCACATGTACTATCTAATCGAAAACAGTCGTTTATTTTCCCTAAACCACGTCGTAGCTAAGAAAACAAAATTATTTACACGTGCAAACCAATTTATGATAAGGTAAACCTTAAACTTAAGTGTAACCTACGAAAGGGTAAGATAAGCAACAGAACGGTGCAAACGGGCATTAATGACTTTATTTAATGGCTGTGGTTAATAGCATTCTGAGAATGTCTCTTCTTTATATGTTTTAAAAAGTAACTGGTCAGTGACAACAACACAATGATCTATTACAACTGCCAATTTACGTTTGGAGCAGTATAGTTAAACTTAAATATATATAAAATGATAAAGTATTTACTTTTAAAATTGTACAATTTTAACTTATTAATATACATACCCCTTTTGGTATATTATATTCTCCAATAGTTACATCTTGTTGTAAGAATCTGCTATTGGCTCCTGCTGTTGGTTTTAATCTTAACGTTTCCTTGATACACGCTTTTAAAAACGTATCCTCTTTTCTAGCTAAATCTTGCGCAGTTTTATTTTTTGAAAGATAATAAAGTGTAAAAGCTATTGTTGTTGCTGTAGCATCAATACCTCCTAGAAATATCTCCATAGCTAACATTAGCACATCATCAGAAGAGAATTTGTCATTTTTAAAGAGACTGTAGAGAAATGGGTGCTCATATGATAGTTTATTTGGGTTTTTTAAAAACGTGTTTTTGTGTGCTCTAAGCGATTCTTTAATTATTCTAAAACGAAATATTATATAAACTAAAATACTTAGTTATTACACCTTACCTATGAATTGAATTATGTGCGGATTCTAATTTTTTATAACCAGAGTTTTTTATTATTTTCCAAATTGGTGGTCCTAATAATGTAGAGTACAGCCCATCCATAAAATCTTTACTTGCATTTATTATCTCATGTGAAGTTTTAGTATTTTCATCGAAACAATTCATTTTATTGCCAGGACAAATAACAGATATTGCTTAAAATTAAAAAAATATTAAATTACAGAATAAAATAAATACAAATAAATACCTTCAATAGAATATAATAATAAATGTTGAAATACATCTTCCACAATACAATCTGAATTTTTTGTTTTTTGGATATAATTCACAAAACTATTTGCAACGTCTATATGTCTAATTTCATACGCTTTAACCATACTGTTCTTCAAAAGGGGTGTTACGCCACTTCTAAATCTGTACCATTCTTCCCCGTTGCCTGGTACAACTCCGACACTATTGAAAGTTTTTTGTCTATAATGTAATAATGCCGGAAATGCAGGTCTTAGTGGAAGTTTACCTTCGTTTCTAAAAAGAATTTGAGCGTCGTCAGCATTTAAAGTTATAAGTAGTTTTGTTCCACCTAATTTTAATTTAAATATTGGACCAAGTGTTTTTGATATATCAAAGATAGCTTCAGTCAGTTTGTCTGCTTTGTACTTCCCTAAAAATAAATGTTAAATGTAAGTATTTAAAATAAATAAACATATATTTTTAATATATAGTACGTATATATAACAATAAACAATTTAAAGTTTAAGAGAAAATAAATAGTACATAGTATTTTACCGCTACATATTTGATACAAAATACATCTACATAAACTTGTTGCTTACCGCCAGAAAAGAATAAATATGAATGTCCTAATAATGGATACGATTTTAAAGTTGGTACTTCGGAAAATGATTTAACATTATTTGAAAAAGATCTTTTCAAATTGATTGAATTTAAATTAGCAAAGTTTACTAATTTCATAATAAATGGAGTTTAATTTAATGCGTTTAATAAGCTAGATTATATATAAAATAATGATTTGATAGAGAAACACTTTACACGATATGGTCAACCGAGTGTCTAAATACAAAAGATCATGGGATACAGAAGATGGACGGCGTCCTTGAAAAAAACACGTGTTGACCCAATACGTTGCTTAGAACCTGCGCAGTTGAAAGCACATTATATCATATTTATAATAAAATTATAATATTGTATTTGAAGACCATTTGGTATTTTAGTATTTAGAAATTAAATTAAATTAGAACTATAATCATACTAATATGAAATTGCTAAACTAAAACTACTGTTTGTTTTTTTAATTTTTTTACAAAACTATAATAAATTTAATCTAACCTTGCCTTTACTTCATGTGTTACTTATATCAGAATGATTTAATTAATCGAACACTTCTTACACATCAATATGAGCATAATGAATACAATACTAGCTGTTGTATCTCTTTAATGTTGTAACTCTTCTGTTGATTGGGTTGGTTGTAGATGTTATTATATAAAACTTTGTTCACTACTTTAATATTATTTATTAATAATTATTTCTTTACTTGAGCCTTGCGGCCCAAGCTCAGAGCTACCGCTCTTTACAGTCTTTAAAATATAACTGACTTAAAACTATTTCTCTCGCATATTTATATTGGTAGATAGGGATGAAACCGACCCTTGACCATAAACAGATGGTTTATAATCTTAATGGGTTTTTACAGTCATAAAATCGGGTTGGGACACAACATTACTTCCCCCTCAAATTAGAACTTTAATGTTGTAACTCTTCTGTTGATTGGGTTGGTTGTAGATGTTATTATATAAAACTTTGTTCACTACTTTAATATTATTTATTAATAATTATTTCTTTACTTGAGCCTTGCGGCCCAAGCTCAGAGCTACCGCTCTTTACAGTCTTTAAAATATAACTGACTTAAAACTATTTCTCTCGCATATTTATATTGGTAGATAGGGATGAAACCGACCCTTGACCATAAACAGATGGTTTATAATCTTAATGGGTTTTTACAGTCATAAAATCGGGTTGGGACACAACATAGCTTATTAATATTATACATTTAGATAATTTAATATGTCATCAAAAAGTATTGTAATTAGGAAAAATAATACTAACTGAACCCTTCAATAATTTGCCAGTTATTTAAATATCACAACTTGAGTTGATAATATTATGTCTATAACCTACTTATATATTTTTTGTTATTACTGACAACTGATAAGAATACTTTGCATTGAATTTTGACATTTGATGTGCTATAGAGATTCCAGGAATTTTCTACCTTCTGTTACAATATCCAAAGCCTCCAGACGTTCAATGAATATTTACTATTTTGAATAAGCATATTTGAAAAGTGTATAATAAAAACAACTAAATATATTTAAATTGTGTATTAAAAAAAAATATAAATTTTTATTGAAATGTTTTAAAATTGATGAAGTGTAATATGTTAAGTGCAGAAAGGTACTGAAAAATATAACATTTATGTATGTAATTTTTTTGTTTTTACATTTAAAAATTAACAAATCAAACCAGTAAGTAGTATTTTTCTGTTTGCCTATAGACAAATGATTAATAATACAAAGAATAACAATGATAAAACTAGCAAGGTTTTGAGATATAATTTTTAAAATTTTGTTTATCAAGAAAATTGTAACATAATTTAGTTTACTATAATCACTTAAAAGTTTCAATTAAAATTATTGTCTTATTTTATTATGATCAACGCACACGACCAATTAGAAGCAAGCAAAATTTAAATATTGGCTATTTGCAATTATTTTACACGGGTTAATGCATATAACCAATTAAATGCAAGTTTAATATACAATAATAATCCTTTTACACTCAAAGGAAATATTTAATTTAATTATTTAAACGGCATGTAGGTGCTTTGCCATTCAATCGCCAGCCTACGATCAATACATTATTTGATACTTTATAATTAATTAAATTAAGGATGTTAAAGAGCAAGATAATTAGATTTATGATTTAATTACAGAAGAATAATTTTATTATGTAGTAAATAAATGACAAAACTTATATTTATTGTTATACTCATATTATTTCATATGTTTTTATTATTTATTAATTAATATATTATTTTACACAACATGTTTCGTTATTTTAATAACATTTTCAAGTAAGTATATAATATATTAAATTTTTTTTGATAGATTTATAAAAAAAAAAAATTTTATTAATCTATAAAAAAAAAAAAAAAATTAATATATTATATACTTACTTGAAAATGTTATTAAAATAACAAAACATGTTGTGTAAAATAATATATTAATTAATAAATAATAAATTTAGATAGGTTTTAGTGTTTAATCAAGCATAATTCTTTTTTATAGAAATATTAGTTTGTTGTATTTTAGTCAAAAAAATTTCTTTTTAAAATCATTTTGGTAAAATTGTATCTATTAATAAAATAATTTTTAACAAAACTTATTTTTTTATTAATTTTTATTTAATTTTGCATCATAAAATATCTTAAAAAATTACTTTCTTTAATGTCATAAATATTTTTTACAACCTTCTTAAGAGCTTCCATGTTTCCAAGAATATATAACTATTTGGAGTGTATGTAAACCAGATTTTGTTGTTGTTTTTTAAGTTTTAAAATGTGATATTTAGGAATTGCTTAATATGTCACAACTACATAAAAATACTTTTGAATTTTAGCAAATAAAACCACAGTGCAGTCTTTGAACATTGGTTTTGAATATTTGCGGCTTATAAGTTTCGGGAAATACTGCATATAGAAGTTGCCAGATATTATCAAAACCATTGCTACATATTTATAATTTAATTCTGAACCAATTTATATTTCCTAATTGTTGGAAATTTTCTAAGATTATTCCTGTGTTTAAGAACTTAAATCGCAATGACGTTAAGAATTATCGGCCAATAACGTCAATATCTAATTTTGCTAAACTGTTTGAAGTAATGCTGTATAAACCTTTATATCGTCACGTGAGTAATTTTATAAAATCTAATCAGCATGGCTTTGTGAAAGGGAAATCTACAGTTACTAATTTATGTAGTTTTACAGATGTTGTCTCAAGGGCCTTAGATGAGAAATATCAAGTTGATGTCATTTACATAGATTTTTCTAAGGCTTTTGACCAAGTTCAACACAACATTCTTATTAAAAAATTGCATTCATTTGGTTTAAGTGATGGCTTAATAAGTTTGTTGGCATCTTATGTTAACAACCGGGTCAATTTTGTTGATCTAAACGGAATAAATTCACGCACATTTATACCTACTAGTGGGGTTCCTCAGGGCTCAAATTTAGGTCCTTTGCTCTTTTTAATGTTTGTTAACGATATTTCAGAGGCTATTAATTCAGAATGTCTTATTTATGCTGACGATTTAAAAATGTTTAAAAAAATACGAACTATAGATGACTACGCTTTTACAAAACGATTTAAATGCACTGCAACTTTGGGCATCAAATAACAAACTCAATTTAAATACAGCTAAATGTAAAGTGATGCAATATAGTAGGAAGCAGACTAATATAACATATATGTATTCAATAAATAGTTTACCGCTTGAAAATATTAATTTAATTAAGGATTTAGGTGTTTACTTTGACCCAAAATTAACATTTAAGCAGCATATCGTTAATACAACCAAAGAATGCTATAAAACATTAGGCTTTATTTTACGAAATACCAAACCATTTACTGAAACTGCGCCGTTATTAAATTTTTATAAATCATTTATAAGAAGCAAGCTGGAATACTGTTCCATAGTCTGGCATCCAACAGCTGCACTGTACATTAATGAAATAGAAAAAGTACAAAGAGAATTTCTAAAATCTTTGTACTTCAGAACACATGGCATCTACCCAAATTGTGGCATCTTAAATAGTCTTCTTCAAAACGAGTTCAACTTACCAGCTATGGATTCAAGACGTATTATTGCGCAAATATTGTTTGTTTACAAATTAATAAATGGCCACATCAATGATGAATACTTGTTATCCAAACTTAATTTTATTGTACCCAGAACAAACAGAAGATCAAAAACTGTTTTTTATATAGAGCGTGCCATGACTAATCATCATCTAGGATCTCCTATTTTATCAATGTGTACTAGTGTTAATACGTACTGCAATGATGTTGATATGTTTAATACATCTAGTAGTAGGTTAGTTGAGTCCTTAAAAAATATTATATTAGACTGAATTATGTAATTAGATTTTTGTTCTTGTCAATTTTGTTATATTTTTTTATAATTTTTGTTGTTTTTATTTTTGCAAACTATATGTAGCATATATAGATTATGGTTAACTTCTTTCTATTATTATTTTTGTTATTAAAACAATGTGCATTATTTTTGGTTTGCTTAATATATAAAAATTTACTTAGTTTATTAGAATATTGTTGTTTTGATGAGTTATAATTATTATATGTAGTTATAATCATGACTAGATATTGTGTAATAAATGATTAATTAATATTTATGTTTGTATATGTACATAAGTACAACATATTGTATTAGTTTTATATTTAATATTATCCTGTAATTAGTTTTTTTGTAACTGTTGGATAATAAATATTATTATTATTATTATTATTATTATTATTATTTTGTTTTCTCGGACAATTCCGGTAGCAGTTACTTATAACGCCGGGTAAATACCAGAGGCTTTATAAGTTTGTTTTAATATATTTTAATTTAAAAATTTCCTAACAGTTCGACATGTATTTAAAATGACTGATTTTTGAATTTTAATGTAGATGTTAGCTGGTAAGTTTAGGGTTTCTATGGATTTATGCAAGCTGTGAGGAATAATGCCAGTACTTGATATAATTAATGGTACTATAATTACTTTATCCATTCCCCAGATCCTGCGTATCTCATCTGCCAGATCAGTGTATTTTTCAACTTTTTCCGTATAAGTTTTCTCAATATTATGTGTATTAGGAACGGCAATGTCTATTACATACGTAGTTTTATGACTTTTGTCAACTAGTGTTAAGTCCGGTCGATTGTGATGTATGGTTTTATCCGTTATTATTGCTCGGTCATAATACAATTTGAACAAGTTGTTTTCAAGTACTGGTTCTGCTATGTACTTATAATACGGTAAATCTACTGATGGCAACTTAGTGTTTTTTATAAGATGTTGATGTATTATATTTGCCACGTGGTTGTGTCTTTGCAGGTAATCGGTCTGTGTCAGTATTTTACAACCAGATGTTACATGCTGTATTGTTTCTGACTGAATATGACATCGTCTGCATTTATCCGTTGTTATAGTTATGTCTTTGATAATATACTTCCTATAATTATATGTATTAATGACTTGATCTTGTATTGAGATCATAAACCCCTCTGTTTCCGGGAATAAATCGCCATAATTTAGCCAGGCGTTCGACGCTTCAGTGTCGACGTATAATTGGTTTAAATCATGGTAATGTCTTCCATGTAGTGTTTTTTGGGCCCATTGATTTTTTATTTCTACATCTGTTGTTATAGAGTGTGTGTCATTAGCTATTGTGTCCTGGAGGTTGAGAGGTGTATGTCTGTTATCAGCCAAAACAACAGCCTTGTGGAGATGGGAACTTTCTTGTTTAGCATAAAAGAATTTTCTTAAACTGTGGATTTGTTTATTATGCAGTCTTAAAATATTTACCAGGCCTCTTCCCCCTTCTTTTCTTGGTAGGGTAAGTCTGTCAGTATTTGCTTTAGGATGATGCGCTCGGTACTGAGTTAGTGTAGTTCGGGTTAGTCTTTGTAGCCGTTCCAAATCAGTTGTTGTCCATTTAATAACTCCAAACGAATACGTCAAAACTGGTGTTGCGTATGTATTTATAGCCTTTATAATGTTTTTGCCATTTAAGTATGATTTCATTATATTATGAACTCTTTGGGTATACTTTTTTGTTAATTCTGTCTTAATATGTGTATGTTCTAACTCCCTATTTTGTTGGAAACCCAAATATTTATAAAATTCCCCTTCTTCCATTGGTTCTACAACTTCTCCGTTCTTCAAAGCATAGTTTGTAGATTCCCTTGTCCCTTGTGAGATGCACTGCACTTTGCATTTATCAATTCCAAATTCCATGCGAATGTCGTTAGAAAAATATTCAGTTATATTAGTTAACTGGATTATTTGAGTTTGTGTGTTTGCGTACAGCTTTATGTCATCCATATACATAAGGTGAGATAGTTTAAAGTGTGTTTTACTGTTTTGTTTTATATTAAATCCGTACCCCGTGTCATTTAATATGTTTGATAGTGGGTTTAACGCAAGACAAAACCATTATTATTATTATTATTATTATTATTATTATTATTATTATTATTATTATTATTATTATTTATTCAATGTGTTGATAGTTTGGCTAAAAAAAATTATAAAAGTTTTGGTCCTACATCTTTAAACTGTCAGTGAATATTTGTTGAAATTTTATTATATTTTCTAAACATGAATAACTTCAGAACTTTTAGTTTCAATAATTTTTTTTCTTGAAAAATCTTTGAATTTTAACCGCAATATCTGGACCTAAAAATAAAAGTTTAAGCGACAAAAATCTAAATATATAAATCTAGAATTAGAAAACTCCAAGAAACACATTTAAAGAACATTACCGCTTTTTCAGACTACACCGTTTAGATAAAACTTTTGCAAATCATATTTTAAAAAATGGTCACACATTTTCAGATATTGATAAACTTCACAACTGTTCTAAGGCAAAACATTAAAATTGTTAGAAGCTCTTAAAATTACTATATCAAAAAATAATCGTTCTGTAAACTTGCTTAATGACCAAACCGACTTGTATAAATCTCCTTTGTTTGAAATAATTTAATTCTTCCTTTTTTGCAGAATTTTCTGTGTTATAATTACCTTTAAGTAAAAACGCCATTCAATAATCCCTTTTCTGTCTACTTAATTTGTTTTTTTTTGTATTATTGTATGCAATGCATAATGATTTTTAATTATAATAGTTTTAATCTAATTTTTTACTTCTATGTATATTTTATGTTTTACTGTTGTTGTTGAATTGTAGGCTAATTCGATTGCAATAAATGTTCCTGGCATGCGACTGATAAAGCTAATGTCAGCATATCAGTTGCCAATTAAACAGCTAATAACAACAGATTTGTATGTTATACTAGACGGCCAGTTTTTAACAATTGTTGTGGAAGACTTTAATTCAAAGCATCCAGCTTGGCACAGCATACTAACAAATGCAAAAAATAAAGTAAAGTAAAGGCTATAAATACTAGGCCCAGACGTACCAACTTTTCACAGTTTCCTAGGGTAAACTAGAAATGTTTTTGACATTGCTTTACTCAAAAACATTTTAGCTCATACTGACATTTTTGTTATTAACAACTTTAGTTTAGACCACAGCTTACTAGTTTAAGATTTCTAAGAGAGATGTGAGAATAAGGTAAAATCGGTCTGCAAGACTGAGTGGTCCCTAGTTTTTATATCCTAGAAAACAGCATTAGATTACTACCTCACATTCAAACAGCTAAAGGAATTGACAGCGCGGTCGCTGACTTCATTAAATTCATCTTGCTAGCAGTGTAAAAGTCTACTAAAACTTTTCCAAAAACTGGATCTAATCGATTAGGTCTCGATAAAAAGATCAAAAACCTTATCTATGCTTAAAATCGTGCCAGATATAAATGGCAAAGGTCTCACGACTCGTTGGCAAAGTAAAAAAAACAATCAAGATGCACAAAAATTAGTGCTTGCTGAAAATCCGTTCTCGAGTTCTCTAACAAAGAATGATAATCTGATGTGGAAAAAAACCTTTCAAAATAAGCGTATTTTGCTTCCTTTCATTTATGGCAAAAGAGGCATTGAACACACTTAAAAAACAAGACCAAAGCATTTGCTGACAGCTATAAACTCCAATTTATATATTTGGACTACATAGCACGGCTTTACAAAAAAGTAAGACAGTGTTTACAGCGCACTGGCACCGCTGTAAATTGGTTAGGCCTTCTATGGTAAAAGATCATCACTCATCTCAAACCCAAATCGGCACCTGTTTCGGATTTCATTTTAAACAAAGTTTTTAGAGTTTTTTACAAACATTACAAATGCAATTCTAAAAACGTTTTATTTTTTTGTTTTTATGAAAAAGGTGTAATGTCATCTTATCACAAAGATTGAGAAGAATAGACATTTTCTACAGAATTATTGCCCGATTAGTCTTCTGTTGCAGAAACTGTAATTTTGGATAGAATTTAATTACACAGCGTCTAAAAACCTGTTGCTAAATTATCAACATAATTTCAGATATGAGCTCTCTACAACCAAATAGAGTTACCGACCAAATTAAAACTGGTTTGTACAAAAACGGGTTACTGGTGTCATATTCATCTGGTCTGGCACCATGGACTACTCTCAAAACTTTATCGATTCAAATTCAATCATAGATTGATCAAACTTATTGCTTTCTATCTGAAAGGAAAGACACTGACCGCAAAGCTGTATGGGCACGTGCAGAGTAGGGCAAAGTGTAGTCTGATTAACGATTAAAAAGATACTGACTAACAAATCATTACGAATAACGAATAATGACTAATAATTATAAATATGTTTGTTTTGATTAACGACTATCCGTATTTAATGATTATTAGTCATTAGTCACAGTAAAGAACGATTACTGACTAATAATCACCAATCAAAATTTGCATAGTAATGACTAACGAGTAACAACTAACCAAAGTTTGCTTAACTATTTTAAGAAAATCTGAGAAAATTTAAAATTGATTAAGAAAACATAAAGATTTTAAAGAAAATTATAAAAATCTAAAATAATTTAAAAATATTTAAAAAACGTATAAATTAGATTTTTATAAGAAAAAATTTAATGACATTTATGAAAATAAAAAAAATAATTTAGAAAACTTGCAAATAATGATGTGTGTGTCTACAACAAAACGTGCATTGACATTAGAGTTATTAAAGACTTGACAGTTGTGGCATGCTAGATATGCTACCAAATCTGATGTTGTATTACGCTGTAAAAGATTGTTATTTACACACTGGCATTTGATGCATTGACGTTATATGTTAACACCGTGTTTGGCATTCAGGTCTTCTGTTTAACAGTTTTAGTAACTTTTTGATAGATGTAATAAATTTTTTGACAACTTTGAACAAAATTTGACACATTTGGCAGATTGTATGCGTTTTATCACATTGTTGTAAACTGCTTGACAATTTTAGTAACTTTTCGACATTTTTAATAGTTTTTTAGACAGATTTAGTAACACTGTTAATAATTTAAAATAGATTTTTACATATTATATTGCTGTAAAATGTAACATTTTGTCAAGTTTAGAAACAATTTAGAATGCAATTTGTCAGATCTAGTAAGTTGCACATTATTAAACAGAGAGTCGAAACAACAGAGAAAGGGTGATATATATATATATATATTAATGGCTATAGAAAAAAATGCTTAACAAAGCAAAAGCATTAAATATTAATGAAATTAATATACCAATACCAACTGGAATAGCACCAAGAAAGCAAAAAAATGTATGGAGATGGCAAGAAAAAGAATTCATACAAAAGTAAGACTGTGCGTGCCAACTAGTGTTGGTATTAAAGACAAATAAAAGAAGAAGAGCAGGAACAAAAACAAGAGCTGTAATAGTTAGCAAACAGGGCGTAACATATGCAGACTTGCTGAGACAACAAAACTAAAGATAAAAAGATCTACATTTAAAGAAATAAGAGAAACAAAAAAAGAAAATTGTTACTGAAATAAAACCAAAAAGATATGAAAAAAATAAGTAATGGAATGGAGGGTTACAATGTAAGAAAAGCCAACAACATACGCACAGAACAAATGATGATCAAAGATACTAGTCCGGAGACACTAACAGAGAAAAAATGTTAGAAGAAATTATGAACAAAGCAAACACAGAAGGAAGTACAATAATATCTATAAAAAAGGGTATAGAGAAAAACAAACGGCTACAGTCAAGTTAGACAAAACATCAGCGGAACAAATAATAAGAAAAGAAAGAATAAACATAGGACTCATAAAATGAGTAGAGAATTAACAGCAAACAAGAGAAATATATGCTGGTTGAACAGACATATATATAATATCCGGCTACAAAAAAGAAACAAAGAAAACAAAAAACTAAATGGTAAGTAGATAAGAGACAATAAAACAAATGCTACTATGTTAGTTAGGGAAAAGTGTAGTGACAAAGTGGAAAGATGGGAAACACCAAAAGAGGGAATAGTGTGCGCTGAAGTAGCAAGTATGATAGTATACAGCTGTTATGTCAGTCCAAACTACGGACTGGAATACTATCGGAGTGGGGAAAAATTAGAAAGTAGTTTAAGAAAACTGAAAAACAAAAAAATCATTGTAGAAGAAGATTTCAATCCTTTGTAAGAGGAAGCTCATAATCACATATTGACATTACCATAGCAACATGGGAAATGACAGGTATAGTAAATTAGTAAATGAATGGACCGTGATAGAAGGGGAATTACTGAGTTTACACAAACATATACAATATAATACAAAAGAGAAAAAAAAAACAGGAGAAGGTAGATGGAACGTAAGAAGAATGGACAAAGAAAACAAAAACATAAAAAAGAGATGCAAAAAATTAATCAATTTTCAGGTACAGAAAAAGAGAGAAAAAGGACCATACTGGTGGTGCGAGAAAATAAAATAATGCAGAGAAACAACAATACAAACAAAGAGGAAAGTCTAAAAACAAAGAAAAATATGAGAAAATACAGAGGAAACGGAGGAGGAACTAAAAAACGACAAAAAAATCTTAAAAAAGACAATAAGGAACAGCAAAAGATGATAAAAAAAAATCTGTAGGGAAAGCCGTAGAAAATAATGATGAATAAATTGGGAAAACGAGCAAAAGAAATCTACCTAAAAAAAAAAACAAAAAAAAGAATTCATAATTAAGAAACTGTTTTTTAGAAAAAATAAATAGTTGTGGCAACAGTAGAAGAGAAATAACAACAGAGATTGTTAAAACAGCTCTAGTAGAATGTGAAGCGTAGAAAAAAGATAGAAAAACAAACTAGAAAATATACTGGAAAACAAAGCGGATAAAACAACATACATTAAAAAATGTCTAAAAGATAAAAATAAATGGAGAACGCTAAGAAACTTTGCAACAAAAATACTAAAAAAAATAGGACAGTTTGGCAATGAAAGAATATAGAGAAAAAACAAACAATAAAAACAAACACAAAATAAAATTTATAGAAAAGAAAAAAAAAGAAACAAGAAAAGCAAAATAGAAAAAAAAAATAAAAACAAAAAATAAAAAAAATAAGGGAGGACAGGACAATTATGCATATCAAGAAATAGAAGAAAACAGAAAAAACATTTACAAAGACTACAATACCAAACAAAATTACAAAAATAAGGAGCAGAAGAAAGAAAAAAAAATGTTGAAAGAATGCAGAACAACAGAAATAACGAGGGAAATACCAAATAGTAGATACGCTATCTTGAGGTTAACAAATAACGCAACTTTTGAGATGGTTAGAATATACATGTCAACAAGAGAACACAAAGAAGTAATTTCAGATAAAAATAGAGATATTATTGGAAGTAAAACTAATAAATCTAAGACTGCCAAATAGAATACAACTAATAAAACTGCATAAACAATTCATAAAGAAGAGATGATACAAATAAAAAAAGTGAACAAAGACCTAAAAAAACTAAGAACGTAAAACAAAATAGTTAAATAAATAACATACGTATTGGAGAAAGAAGAGAATGCAGAGCTGGATGTCAGTGCGGATACAAAAATCCAATAAAACAAAATAGACAGACAAAGGTAAGTACTATAGGGAGATAGGGCCGGGGACAGCATGCATGCCGCAGACTCTGTGTGAAAATCTGCAAGACAATAACCAGCCCACCTCAAACTACTGCCAAATCTAAAATAGTTTGACAAAGACAATAATAGCAAGATTTACGCAGAAAATAAAACGAAAAGTATTGCCTTGCGTAAGTCAGTAAGTGTAATTTTTTGACACATAATATTTTTGACAATTTAGTAGTTTTTTGACAATAGTACCTAAACTTTTTGACAATATAAAATACTATTTTTGAATTGTAAATTTTTTGAAACAGTTTAGAATACTATCTAACTAATCTTCTATATTTATGTCAACATAAACTATTACTGTAACTTGTTTTACAGTTTTAGAAACTTTTTGATAAACGTAGTACGTTGTTGAAAGTTTAGTATACACTTTGACTGATTTAGTACAGATTTACTAATTTATAAGATTTTTACACATATCTATGTACTGCTAAATTGTTCTATGGTTTCTCTAACTTTTTCACACATCCTACACACTTTTCTTTTTTTTTCATCTAAAGTTTACACTCTTTTTTTTTATTTTCACATCTAAATCTTGCATCATTTGTTTTTTCATTTTTCCATAAATTAAATTTTCTAGGTATTTTAGAATTGCATCCGTTATAATGTGTTCATAATTTAAATTGTACTGATTTATTTATCCGTGTTCTTTTCTCTTGCACTTGTATATCTGTATCTTTTATCATAATTTTTTTTCACATACTTTACTTTTATTCCTTTTTTTACTCTTTATACCTCATTGCACGTTTTCCTGCTTCTACTCTTAATTTATCTGTTTTAACTTCTTCCATTACAATGTATTCAAAAATATTTATGTTTACCTTTAATATCTATCTCCAGTATTTTGTTTAAATAGCCTAACTTTTTTTGCTATTTTCTTCCCCAAGTTTCTGCTATGTACAATAACATACTTTTTACTGAACTATCAATCATCATTCCTTTTATACACTCAAATTTTCTTTCACCAATTCCACATACTTGTCCTACCGCTTTATTTGCTTTCTTCAATTTCTTTTCTATCCCGTTTTCAATTTTCTACTCTACGTCTTCTTTCCCCATTTCTAAATGTCATTATTTTTGTTTTATTTACATTCACTTCTAACTCTTTTTTTTGAAAATACTTATCCAAGCATATAATCATTTTGTTCAATTTATTTGCTTGCTTTGCTACACTCGCCATATCGTCTGCATAACCCAGCAACGACACTTGCTTTCTTTTAAATGTATGTATAATGCAACAATAATAATGTATAAGAAATGACATCAGATCAGTATGTATTAATAAATAGACTAATATCAGTGTTTTTAAAGTAATCTTCTTTATACCTTATGTAAAATGACAAAAATTTTAAAAGAAGTGTATTTTATAACTTCTCCGGAGACAGTTTTAATAATTTTCGATACAGGCAATATAAATAATTAAAAAGAAAATATCTTTTACAAGAGAAATCGATCAACAAAATGCAATGCAATGTTAAACAAACAATGCAGAAGAAGAGGAAGAAAGCAGAGGATTTTGCACAAACAATTTTTACACGGAATTGGCGTGCCGTTTTACTTTAATCTGATACGGGTACTGTCGAGTTTATCCAAAAGAAAGTTAATAATAATATGTAGGGTAAATTGTAATTTCGCCGGCGCATATCTTAACCGCTACCGGCAAGAATGATCGAGGTCAGAGCCGTGCGTGAAGTGATGGAGAGCCGCGTGTAGAATTCTATCGACAGTCGCTTGTAGACGTTGAACTAGCGCGGGTTTCGAATACATTTCTATTTCCTAGCAAAAGCACGTGTAGACTAAATGCAGTATTATTAACTGTTTGAAAATGAAACTGTGTACGTAATCAAGTGTAGTGTTAAGTGTTTCTTTTTTAATTTAGTGTTACAATAAAGACCATGTTTCGCGTTTAAAAGCGCTCCATAATTTTTGGGATTACCTGTTATTGAAAGCTTGGAAAACTGGAGAATAACAAAGTAGTAAGTATTTCTTTTGATAATTTTGTATTGCAATTATAAATGTTAATATTAATTAACAGTAAATACAGAAAATAAATAAAAGTAAGCAAAACCGGATTTTACTTCAGTAAACAATTACATATTGAAAAACTAAATTACAATTAGTAACATTAAAAGAATTTATTTCTTGATACATTCAGCTAATTTCACTTATGCAAAATGCAACATTAATTTTTTATGTTTAATTTCTGAACAGACTTGTAACACTAATAACACCATACATTCAATTGTTAAATAAGTTACAATAAATATTTAAATCTAAGAAACAAAGTAATAATACTTGATAATTAATATTAGATAATGTTATATGCATTTCATTTTTTATTATTTGAAATAATGATAATAATTATTTTTAAAATATTTGCATAAACTGAAAAGAACAGTAATTATATTTCAAGATTCATTAAGCTTATAACTAAGTTATACCTCAATGATGCGGTATAGATATAATTATATTATTTATAGTATATGTAGCTGCTATTTTAATTGTTTACAGCTATAACTTCGTGTAAAGTTATATCTTCCGTAAATCACGCAAAGTATTGGAAAATTGGACGGGTGACTACACGTTCGATGACTTTAGCGTACACTGTACATACATAATACATTATTAGTAATATTTTATTGTATATTTTAGTATCTAACATAATTATATATCTGCAACTAGTGTACATATATGTATATATGTACATATGTATAATATAACACAATTCGAAATGATTAAAAAAAGACTTATTTTTAATTCACAAAGACTTAATTTGTAAATAGCCTGAAATTGGGTTTTTTGGCACATGTTTTCATAACTACTTAATATCTTTCAATAATATTAATTATTATCTAGAAATAGAAATTTAAATAAGTCATTAAATAAAATTATTAATTTCTAATTAAAACTGTAGGTATTTGAGTAAATTCAATATATTTTGCGATGACCTTATAATAGTGCAATAAAAGTATATATGCACATATCTTAATATCCAATCTAAAAGTACATTGGTAGATAGTGTGACAAGCAAAAGTTGTATATCTTGATAACAAGATTTTCCAGTGCGGCCTCTATATCTCTCTGGCCCGTTTTATAACTTTTACTGTGGGTACTCTCGCATATAAAACACTATAGAAATCGCATCTCTTTCCTCAAACATAACTGTAATTTTTAATTTCCATAAAATCTACACGATAGACCCGTTCTGTTGTTACCATCACACACGATATGCTTTTTATATTAAGATAAAATGTTCACATCTTAATTTATCCTGGTGTACAGAATAGTGTAAAATAATTTTAATTAGTCTAACAGTACTTATAGTTTTTATTATTAAAGTTATACATTAAAACAGTAATGTAATTGAATTATTAAATGTTAATTTTCATTTCATTTCATAACTAAAGATAAAGTTTAAAATATTAATACAAAAATTAATAATTACTTTGTTTCTTTTAATAGTCCAAAAAACAAATTTAATAAAGTGTTTTGCTCAATTTTTTAATTTTTTTTACTTTAACTAAGAAGAAGGTATATTCTAAATAATATATTCTATAAAAATTAGTTTTATATAGAAAGTTTAGGTTAGTAAATAAAATAATCTGTTAAAATTTGATCTCAAAAGTTTTGATCAAAAAAAGCTTTATGAATCAGACTTAAAGATAAAACCTTTAAGTTGCATATATAATAAAAATATACGTATATGCGTATACAATAAAGAATAAATTGATTCAACAACATTTATAAGTTTGCTCTCCCGTTTTGCTAAAGGCCGCGGTCTGCTAAAGCCAATTTTTGGCCTTTGATCTTATCTTTGATACACTATATACTATTTTTTGCCTGCCTTTACCGAAGCTCTATTCGGGCCGAAACGACGATTTAGCGGCCGAAGGGCCAAAAAGTGTTTTGCGGTATTTGATCTAAATCACAATTTTACATGTTATATCCTAAAATCTGATAATAGGGACAAATTATTATAAACTTTAAAATTTTCTGAAATACTATTTTTATTTGGGACAGGCAAACAAAACATTGAGTGTAACTTGTGCCAAAATGCGTTAGCAGTCCTTTGCATTTTACCTTTGTTCCTTATGCTGCTAAAAACGACAGGCTGCTACAGCCTATTTATTTTTGGCCATTGATACACTATATACATACTAATATACTACCGAATCCGTATAATGAGAAAATTCGTCTACTCATAAAAAATGTAATCATGTTTGCATGGACACTTTTAAAAAATGCTGTTATTTTAACGGAATACTTTGGTAATGGGTGCTAACAGGAAAGCGGGAGCAAACCCATACATTTGCAGCGGTATTTGCTACATTGATGGCGGTTTATTGCTGATTGATTCCGCTTTGCAAATTGGTAGAAGGGTAGTGAGATTTTATTTTTTATTTTTGGTAGCAACGGGTAGTGGTCTTAGTTCTGTAAAACGCTGGGATTCAACAATTTTGAATTGAAAAGAGTTGCTGCTAGATGGTGGTCTGAGTTTATAAAAATTGTGTGTAGATCTTGTCGCCAAATATTAGCTGATTTATTATTATATGCAGACAAAATTCCTAAAGATTTTTTAATAGGTTATGGGGAAATGCTCAGATATCTTCAAGACAATGGCAACTGGAGAGATATTGAAGAAGAGCTGAGCAATAAAGGGGTTAAAGCTTTAACATTTTATGATGTAGTTATGGATTATATTTTAATGGATGCTTTTGAAGATTTGGACACACCACCATCATCAGTAACAGCTGTCGTACAAAACAGGTGGTTATCAAATGGCTTTAAAGAAACAGCGCTAACAACGGCAGTTTGGTATGTTTTGAAAGCTAAACGAAAAATGTTAAAGTTTTCTACAGGTTTTATGGCACATTTTTATACAATCTCCGAACAACTATCACCATTGATGGCATGGGGCTTCTTAGGTCCAGACGAATCTCTCAAGGAAACTTGCGCTTATTTTAAAGAACAAGTTATGGGTTTTTTAGGAGATATATTTAATTTTCAAAAATGTAAATTTACATGTATAGAAGAATTGGCAAATGATGTATTTGCAGCGTTGAAAATTCGTGTGGATAATATTTGCCAGAGATTAGCAGCTCAAGCATAAGTGCCAAAACAGCTACCCAAAATTACATATTTTCTGTATAAAGTTAGATAAGTGAGTTGATCGCTCTAAAAATAATTTTAAAGAAATTGTTGCATGATTTTTTTAACTGTCTACTTCAATATTGTAACTATATAGAAAACATTCCTTTTTGTTCATATTTATATATATATATATATATATATATAAGGCGACTGTTAATTTACGCAGCAATCTACCAACGGTGGGTCAAGAACAAGATGTTTTCTGTCTCAATAAAGAAATGTTTGACAGCAGTGCGTTGGTTGATAATGTTGACTTTTGTCCGGATTTGAAATGGCTGCTGTGGTTGATATAGCTAGAACGTTTTGCAAGGGATTTTTTGTTATCTCAAAAACATATACATGCAGTTTTGTGTAATCGTCATATTCTAACCTAAATGAAGTATTTCAACGCTATTGCAATGTAAGACATTAGATACAATGTAAATAACTTTGTATGCTACATTTGAAATTGTTTTAAAAAGTAAATAAATAGGAATTTGTAATATTTCTGGGATCAACATGTTTCTTTGTACGACAGCGCTATCTATACCAACGGCAATTAAAATAATTGTTTTATGACAATTTAAAGTGATTTAGGATTTTATTAAAATAACTTTTACAGATTTAAAATAGTTCTTCTAGTTAAAAAAAAAACATACAAAGAAGTTTTATGTGAGACACATTGTACATATTAGCCGTCTTCTTTTGCTTTCTTTAATTGAATTAATTTTTATTTTTTTGTTACAAACAATCGTTTAGAGATCTGTAAAACTGTTGCTCCAATGGATTATGAAAATTTGATGATTCGACAATCAAATCTTGATTTGTTTGCGCCCTACGACGTATTTAGATTATATTATGGTGTATATTAAATAAAATATAGACCGTTTTTAAATAATTAATATTCAAATTTAAATTGATTTTTTTCCTATTTTATTAACAAAAACGTTATTCAGTAAATATTTCAGGTTTTGAAAACTAGCAAACGTTGGCACTGTGGGCTTTGTTTTATATTATTTTCTTGATTTGTAATATGCACTTACCGAATGGCTATTCTATTGAAATATACTATTAAATCAATGTTAGGTCTAAACATCGAAAACTTTCAGTGAGCAAAATAACAGCTATAACGCGTTGTGGATGGTGTTAAACGACCAAACACCAAAGTTAGAATTATTTTGGTGTATGATGCTTACTTAGTCAAAACGCGTCGTGTGTTCTGGATGTTTGAAGCAGTCACACACCGATTTTATTGATGTAATTGTAATTTTGTTTGCCATAAGTAACATTTTTAACATACATACTTAAGACTACTTAGTTAGTATTTAGATTTCACTGCTTACATGCTTCTTCTCTGTTTGCGTAGTTTTTGTGTGTAGCGTCAGTGCATCTAAGCAATATTTAGTTTAACAACGAGTTTAAAATGAAACATAATATGAAGATGGTATTCAACAAAAGAACGTGCTGGTTGTAGTTCCAAGCTACAACAAATCTGGTTTGTATAAACTGGAAACTAACTAAAGAATGAATTTATAATAGAAATGAATTTGTCTTAGTTTATTCAAATTTTTTTGCTTAGCCGGATGTACCTAACTTAAATAATTTACTTATTTTTAATTTAAAGTTATTTTTTAATCCTGTTAATTAAATCTTAAAGATTATTGGTTTTTCTAAATCATTCAAAACGCGTTGTGGCCGTTACTTAACAGCTCACAACGCGTTGTGGCTTAATAATCACGACCATACGCCAAAAAATGATCTGATTTCGATGTTTAGTTGTTGAACACTATCCACTACGCGTTATTGGATGTTTTTTTGCTCAATGACCGTTTTTGATATTTGGGTGTAAATCAAAATGCACGACCGTCCATCTACATTGCGTTATTATTTAGTAGCGCACCAGGTGCGATTAATATTTTGACGTCATAGAAATGTATTTAAAAACCAGTTTTATTGATGCAATATATCAATTATTATTTACCGTGAGTTTTTAATCATAATTAGTTATTTAAATTGTTAGTTATATTAATTTTATTATACAGTTTAAAATATTGTTTTAACATGTTGGGGTTTAAAAATTAACAAAAAAGTTAATTTTATTACAAATTTAATGATATTTTATATGAGTAACATTTTACTTGTATATGTACATACAATGTCACTGAACAACTTGCGCAATAATGTAGACCAAACAGTTGAGTAAGTTTGTCCCTGTGCAGGCATTTGTAACTTACGTTAATGACTGCACGTTTATCAATGTGCGTACATGCGTTAATGCATTTTGGGGTTTAAAAATTTAAAAAAAAGTTAATTTTATTACAAATTTAATGATATTTTATATGAGTAACATTTTACTTGTATATGTACATACCATGTCACTGGACAACTTGCGCAATAATGTAGACCAAACAGTTGAGTAAGTTTGTCCCTGTGCAGGCATTTGTAACTTACGTTAATGACTGCACGTTTATCAATGTGCGTACATGCGTTAATGCATTTACAACTATATCTAGTAATTTAAATGAGTTGTTTGTTTTACCTTTCCCTTTGTTAGTTTTTGGAGCCAAGAGTTGTTTTTTGCACCGCTCAAAGACCTTCTTAAAAGGTATATAGAAGTAATAATATTTCTAATAGTATAATTAGCTATTTTTGACATTTAATCATTTAATTTAAACAAAACTTTAGAAGAAGTAATGTGCATTTACAGGCTATATTTAACTGATTACATTTTGTCAAATTATTACTACTCAAATCTATGTTCAGTATTTGTCTTTGTTGTCATGATTAAACTGAATTGGAGAGAAATACTGCTTTTTCAAAATATTAACACTCAACTGTATAGTGAACTCTTTTAATTAATAATTTTAAGGTTATATTTTAATATAGTACGAGTTTAATTAATAAGATGTTATTTTTTTTATAATACTACAAACATGCATTAAACAACTGTAAACTTCGAATTAACTTGATTTTTTATTTGTTATAACATCTTGAAAATGGCCGACCATTTAGTACTACTGTATAAATTGTTCATTCTTATGCTATTTTTAAATTAAATATTATAATGTTGATATTCGGTTACTTATAGAGTGATTTTACATGTCGCTTTGTTTTAATGTCTTTTGTTTCGGGTGGATTGCAACCATGAAAGGTAACAATCCGTTTAATTATACCGAGCGTTTCATATTTGGGCACACACGCTGTATATGGATCCAGTCGGTGAATTTGCACGAGTCAATGCACCAAAATTATAAAAATTATTAAATGTTTGTTTTGAAAAAAATATTGTTGAATTTGTTGATATTTTTTACTATACGTGCAGGTTGCAAAGAAATCGCCGCGTAATTAATATCCCAGTCCGCTTTCCAAACATTAGAAAGTGTAAATCGTTCGAGATTGAAAATTATTATGACGAAGGTGTGCCCAGCTTCTAAACAAATTCGTGGAATATATTGAGGATGGATAATTTTAAATAATAATTAATTAATAAATAAAATGAAACTTGCAATACATGATTTGTAATGTTAATATTTTTGCACTTTTTTTGAATTAATATTATTATTCATTAGAAAATAATTAACAGTTTCAACTTTTTGATTTTAGTGCACTCAGTAATTTATATGGACATTTAGGGCCAACTTTTTCCATATGTGAGCTCGGGTCTAGGTTCCAAAGTTACAGCATGTTTATCCGCCAATAACATAAATCTCATGCGGCTGCAGCATGTCATATGCCATGCGTGTTGTACTACATTAACTACATACAGTTTATTATTCTTTTGTTATTAGTCAATTTAACATTATTGCTTACGTATGCAAAAATAATAATAATAAATTTTAATGGTTCAGTTAATCTGAAAAATTGATAAGTACATACATTGTATTTGTAATGCGGTACAATTACTTTTAAATACTTGCTAAATGAGTTCAATGAAATTGTCTATTTATTAATACTTTTTAGTTGAATCACAACTTATATTTATTAATTTGTAAATATTGGTGTTTATTACACTATACTATGTTTTTCTTTGTATTTTAAAACAAATTTAATACACTTGTAGGTATATATATATACATTCCACAAACAGTAAATGCCTACACAGTGCAAGCTAGCATCGGAGCAGGCCTTGTCAGTTACTGCAGTGCAGCTACTTGCACCTTGTATCCGCATCATACTAATTACTGTCATGTGCGAGTCGGTCTGTACTTTGCATCCGGTTACGGTATGAACTGTGATCAGTTGTGATTTTTTGACAACATTGCACTAAACCAAAAGCTACTATATGCGAGTACACATGTGCAGTAGCTGTCTAATTTTACGCCAGCAACTTGCACTTGTGTGACTGGGCAAGGCGAGTCGAACTACTGTCATGCAAGTATACAGGTGCAGTAGCTGTCCACTATTAGATCAGAAATTGTGTAACCAGGCCATTAGTATATTACCGTTTTTAAATGTTTCTGACATGTTTTTTTTATATCGTAGTTTAAATAATATTCTATGAGCTTTTTTTTTATTCCAAAAGCTTTTTCTACCGTAACACTACTTTCCCAAAATATGAGACCATATCTTAAATAAGAGTGAACGTTGGCGTAGTAAAATAGTTTTGTTATGTTAAAATTAGTAGATTTTATTAAGATTCTCAACCCATAACAAGCCCTACTGACTTTATCACATACCTATACAACGTGTGATTGAAACGATAATGTTTTTTATCTAAGATGATTTCTAAAAATAAAAACTTTGTGTTGTCGACAAATTTATAGCATTTGTTATTAAAATTAATTGAGACAGGTGTCTTAATAATTTGATTTGTTTAAAAAAACACCTAAAAGAATTACTTTTAAAATGTAGATCTTTTTAGTGCTGTAGTATCGTTTGCATAGTTTAATAATTTACTTTATGATGTTAAATGGATAGGTATATTATTGACGTATATGATAAAGAGTAGAGAGCCAAGAATACTGCCAGGATACCTCTACCAATATTAAGCTCTTTTGGAACGACATAATAGACTACTATACTTAAAAAAAAACAATGTAGATACAGACTTTAGATGATCACTACGTTAGCACAATAGACTCCAGTATGACGCAATAAATTAATTAAGGGCGCTATAAACTGTGTAATTACTTATTTTATAAGTGCATTAAAAGAAACATGTAGAACGAGTCTATTATACTACAAAAAGAACATTATAGATTAAAATGGAGCAAACCTGTCTGTTGACTGGTGCTAAAAACATTAAATGAACTTTATTAGTGTATACACTTGGAATCTTTAAATTGGCGTGAACGTTTTTAGTTGTAATAGTCTTAACATCTGGTATTAATAATTAGCTGCGTAGCAGAAATAAACCGACGTTAAATAATAAAGTTAAAGAAAAACTTGTAACATCTATACCGGCTTAGCAAAATGTTTGATAGTTCTTATAGCCTAGGCCGGTACAAGTTAACAACGTCCTTGGCGACATAAGTGATTATTTCTGATATCCCGGTTTAATATTTGGTTATCTTAACGCTAGAGAATTGTCGGGTTTAGTCGCCCCGTCCTGTTGTGGTGCCACTAGTAGTATTGTTATGGAAAAATATTAAATCCTATCACATCTACGAGAATATCGGTAAAACTTTTCTAAACAAATATTGACACCTACAGCGCCGTTTTTAAATTAAAATTGGTTCTTATAGAACAAAACGCCAATCAACTCAATATCTTAACAATAAGATTTTAGTCATCACTCTTTTTATATTTTGAACTACATACAATACTCTATGTCTTTATGTTTTTGGTTAAAGATTTGAAGTTATTTTTAACGAGTAAAAAATTAATAAAGAACTAATTAAAAGCTCACTTTTTAAAAATTAATATATTTATATATTATATTCATGCGTTTTCTTGCTGAGTTTGATGCTGTAAAGCCTTACAATAGAGCAACTATTTTCCCTCCTTAAAACATATGTTCAAAATATTGATTAAATTATTATTACATAGTACAGACTGTACTGGAAAATGTGTAACTTTATAAAAATATATAATAATCTTGTTTATTACTTTTTATTTAAATTATGGAACATTTATAAATTGAATGTAATTTAATTTTGTTTACAAAATTCAATTTTTCACATCAATTGACTACAAGCTATTGGAGAAAAGCCATTGTTGTTTAGTAAAAAATTCGGACAGTTTAAATTAAATTTGGCCAAAGTGAACTTTGTTAGTATTACCAATCAAATTTTCCGTTTTCTATAGATGTTAAAAAAATGCCACATGTAATAATGAAATTAAGATGCCGTTAAATTTCTTATTCAAGTTTATGAAGAAGATGCTTATAATATAATGACAGTCCATTGTTTATTTTCTCTTATACAAAATCAACATTTAATAGTTTTGTCCAGCATATTTCTATGCATTTTATTATTCATTATTAAATCGCTCTGCCACAGGAGGCTATCATTTAAATCTAGTTGAAAGTGTTGTTGTGATGTAATAATAATTACAACAATTAGAGCGAAAGGAATGGAGGTACTAGCAATTGCTTAGAGCGGGCGTCAATTATACTAACTGTGAAGTTCTACTCACTGCTAGAATAAATAATTTGCAAATGGTATTTGCTCAGGATGCAGCGGTGTAATGTCATTTGCAATATTTACATTTTTGTTGTTTGTTTTGAATGTAGTGTACTGTTATACTTATGTTTGTATAAATGTCACGCACTACAATCATTTAATTTTATATTATACTAACGGTAGTACGGTTAGTGACTTGGCTGCTTTATTACTTTAAATTTATAAAGACATTTGCTGAGTAATTTATTTAAAATTACTTACAGATCAATTAGGAAAATAATATGTAATTACAATTCTACAATTATGTTAATTGATATATGTATTTGAATTCTATCATTAAAATGCATATCAATAGATACATTCTTCTATTAGAAAACCAATCCTGCAACGTCTGTAAGTATTAAGTGGCACACAGAACTTAAATTAAAAGCCATGTATGTATTTTTTGTCCTACATTACATCTTTTAAAATAAAAAAACGCCGAACTTAGCAGATAGGTAGATCAGTATTATAATAGGTATGCTGAAGATTATTCTGTGTGGGGATGAAAGGTTGTTGAATAATAACATAAAACAATATAATACAATACAATAAAATACAATGTTTAATATTTCATCATAATCAATTATAACTGTTTGTTGCATTTGTATTTTATCAATAATAATTTTGTAAAACAAGGTTAATAAAATACCTAACTAATATTCTCTCATAAATCTTCTTTATTTTGATAATTGATTTGAATTTTAAGCATAATTTTATATTTTTAGTTATATCATTTAGAAAATATTAACAAATACATGCTACATTATATGTATATTATAAATGACTATATTTATTTGTTTCATTATTTTACAATTGAATTCACACTAACAAAGAATATTGTGAATCATGACGTATTTTTATTGTGTTCTAGCCGAACAGTTTCATAAAAAGAACGTTTTTATTTGCAATCGATAGTAACAGTAATGTAATCTATGTCATTTTAGTGTTGTAGTAGTTGAATGTCAATGAATACTCGTTGTAGTTGTGTTTGTGTTACACTTCACATACTAAATTTGTGGCAGCAACGACCTCGTAAACTGGATAACTTTTATTAAAAAAGTATGCACAAGCATACATGAAACGCATAAATATAAAAAAAATAAGTACACAAGTATATAAGTACATTGTGTGTATATGATTCAGAATAGAAAGTGAGCCTGTTAATAACAACGATAAACAGTTAGATGTTGAGACGTATTTAAATCGAAACTCAACATTTCAATAAATAATATGGTGATTTATTCTTTATTGAGCTGGTTCTCAACTAACTAAACGGTCTTTGAAGAAAAAAGCTAGATAACAAATGAACATGACTAGAGCTGAAACTATGAAATGTCATAATACGGTAGCAGCCGTGACCAAATATTTTCCGGGAGTATTGTGAAAGTATCTTTAAATGAACGTGAAAAATGAATTAATTAAATGTGAAGTTGATGATAAAACAAAAAATATTTTGACTTAACGCAACTACGTTGGTTGAGGTATACATATATTATACTTTGTAAAAATAAATGACTAAGAAAAATAAAAAAAAAAAATTTAAGCAAAGTCTTTTAACAAAATTTAAAAAAATTATAAACGATTTTTACATTATCTAAGGCGACATACAAATATAATTAGCGGTAAGCTGTTGTATGATCCATTCTTATTTGTTGAACAGATACCAAAAGGTATGCGCTAATAAAAAGTTGTCATCAGAATTTGCAATTAAGTACGGGGTTCCGTAAGGGTCTATTTTGGACCCTTTGCTTTTTGTACTATATATTAATGACTTGCAAATTCATAACTTTGATATAACCACAACTCTATTTGCTGACGATACCACACTGCAAAATTGCTCGTCTTCTATACAAACAGCTATTTCAAACAATAATAGTGCAGTAGAAACAGCTTCTCTTTGGTTTGCTGCAAATAAACTAACAGTCTACCCAGAAAAATTTACTAGTGTAATGTTTTCCTTAAAATCTGATATTGTAGTAAATAGCGCTAAATTCTTAGGTGTGCACCTGGATACAAAATTAAATTGGTATATACATGAAAATGAACTATCTAACAAAATATTCAAAAAACATATTTTTTTTAAAACAGGTGAAAATCAACTCCCCAGTCTTAAAAACAGTTTATTTTACAATGATTCAAGCTTATCTAAGTTATGGATTATTATCTTGGTGTCATTCTAGCCCTTTAAAGAGACTTTTTAGTTTTCAACGTCGGGCAGTTAGGATATTGGACTCGATTGACTATAGGGATGATTATCGGAACTCATTCACTAATTTGAAAATTATGACTCTCTCTTGTCTGTACGCTCTTGAGTGTCTTATGCACGTATTCAACAACATTAATTCTTACAATAAATGCAATCTAAACCATCATATAATACTAGACATAATAACCATCTATATCCTATTTGTCTACGTCTAACTAAGTCTCAAAACGGTATCAATTTCTACGGACCTAAATGATTTAATCTATTACCTGTAAATATCAAAACTCTTGCAGCAAACAATTTTAAACAAGCTTTAAAATCTTATTTTATACTGAAAGCATTTTACAGCATTGAAAAATGTTCAACTAATTTTGCCGATCTCAACTAATTTGGCTGTTTTACAAACCGTGATTAGTTATAGTGATTACTGCTTTTATTTGTACTCTAATTTTAATGTGTTATTTATCAGTAATTGTTTTGTTTACATGTAAACTTATTTTTTATACTTGCTTACTATATAGAGCTTGATTATTTTGATTCTATTATATTATTATTATTTACTTGTTTTTAAATATTTTTTAAATTTTAATATGTAAACTTTTGACGTATGTAAAATATCTAGTATATTACATGAATAAATGAATTGAATAAATTAAATACATTAATAGTGTGAACCAATAACGTGTTTCTGTCTCTCTAAGCCAGGGGCGCTCAGACTTAGAGCATCGGCGATCTACCATAAACGTATTAGACGACTAGCGATCGACTATGTCACTAGGTTCTAATGAAACCTAGTCACAAGGTAAAAATAATTGTTAAAAAATAAATATTTAGTGTACTTTTAATACAATACATGTCAGAAATTTTAAAAATATTTGATAAATGGCGATCGACTTAAAAGACTCTCGCGATCGACCAGTCAATCGCGATCGACTGTTTAAGCGCCCCTGCTCTAAGCTGTACACGCGTGGTATCTGCTATTCTTGGCAGGCGGGCAAGCAGACAGGTATTTTCTAAAGGCATACTAGAGGATAGAGCCCCAATAACACTTATTAGATTATTCTAGACTTTTAATATTTTTGATTTTATCTTTAATATAGAAATATTTGAAAAAGACAAAGTTCTACTACCACTTAACTTAACTCTACGTAGGTGGCGCCCTTTTTTCTATACACCGGATGACGCCAAGATGACAAACTCGTGTCAAAATAAGTATTTCATAGTATTTTTGACAAAAAATAGCAAGGACGTATAGACCTTATTTATTGTAGATCCAATGTTAAGAAAATATATAAAACAAACTCAAATACAAACGTGAATTAAAACCAAATATGTATATAAAATAAAATATAATTACATTATAAGAGTAAGCTAATTTACAATAACTTATTTACATTTTGAGCTAGCTGCAGTTTTTTTTACATCTGATCCCGTTCTTAAAAACTACTAATGCCTTTTTATGTGTGTAGCACTACTACTACTTAATAATAGCCGGAGAGTGGCTCAGTTGGGTGAAGCGCTTATCTCAAATCTCGGCGCATAAACTGTCGCAGGTTCGAGCCCTAGCTTTGGCTTGTGGTATTTATTAACTTAGGACATTAATCATAATACATCATTAGTGTTCATATAACCCATAATTACATTTAATATGAGAGTGTGAGTGAACCAGATATTAGGCCTCGTTAGTAACTGCAGCGCTATCATTATCTCTATTAACGGGTGCTATGGTATATATTTGTGTTTTCAGGTACATATTCAAAGGCAACTTGTGCGGTAGTAATACAACCATAAGCCTTAAAATACCAGCACTTGCAACTGAAAAGAAAAATGAATTATATTTATAAATTTAATAATAGAATTGAATAGCAAATTAAAACTAAATTAAATAAAAAAAAAATGAAAATTGAAATATGATTCAGAAATGTACAGTAGCTGCGTTCAGCTATCCTACTCGAGTCACTCTTTTTATTGTACGACCTTTCGGAATCATTTTTTTGCCGTTTGGCTATTACAGAGTAGAATAAAAGGAGCAACTCTATTTACCTTACCTCGACGAAGTAAAAACATGGAGATTATACAAGATGAAGAGGCTCTCACTCCGATAATTGAAATCGGGAATTTTATATTTGAAGATGAAAGTAATTTTAAATTGTACATGTACAAATGTACATTTTAAAGTTGTACTATGCATCTCTCTCGAATTTTAAATCAAATAGTTATTATTTTTAATATTTAGCAAAAGAAATTAGTTTTGTATTTATGGATGAATATATAAGAAATATCTTAAATATTTCTTCAAACAATCATGAAGAACAAGATAATTCAACTCTTTTGCTTTGTTTAGTATTTTGTGAAACATTTTGTAAATTGTTTGTTGTTTTGTTAGTTATTTGAGAGGTGACACTGACAAACTCCTTAATGCGTTTTTCATACAAAACACTTAGGTTAAGACGACGTTTGAAGAACCGACACAATTGTATGTGCTTGACTCTTTGGTTGCTGTGATCGTTAGATTGAATTTGAATAAATCATTAATTATTTTAGTTTTAATAAATACACGGATTTTTAATTAATACTGTTAACTCTGCCAATTCATTCATTTTTGATACTTGTTTGTAGCAGGCTTATTTTGCTCAAACGTGAGTAATTGAACGTATGAAATAGAAGACGTTTGGTTACCAATCACAGTTTCAAACAAATATTGTATTTTAAATTTATTTCATTTAGATGTTTTACTAGTTTACTAATTATTGAAAATAAAAAATATATAAAAAACTACATATCAATGATAGAGCCCTTGCATATCATCCGAGCAGTCCGGGGTTTCGGGGGAAATATGACTGAAATAATAACTTGCTCTTTATTCATCAGGGTGGTTCGGAAGTCACCTATCCCATCAAACCTCTTTAAACAAGTCATAGGCTTACTGGTGCGATGTAAAATTGCCGAAAAAGCACAAAACAAAAACAACTAAAATTATTATAAAATATAAATTATTTTGTATACTAATATTAAAGAAATACTAAAATTATAATGTAAAGTGTTTTTATGTTTATGAGTTATTTAATATTAGCTAAGCTCTATTAAAGGTGTAACAGTATTATGGATCTTGTACAAGATCGTAATAATAATTAATGTGCATTAATAGAATATATAAAACACGAAACATTGTTATCTACAGACACATTTATGTACAGATGTACGTGAAAACGTTACTCGTATTATATATATTACACTTTCATTTTGAAATATATCACTTTAATTAAAATCTTATTTTTAAATGTCATTTCTGGAATATTTGCTATAATTTTTTTGTCCATTACTCACTAAGCCATTAGAAAAAAGCCACAATTAAATTTATTTAGTTTTTTAATAGCTTTAAATTGATTTTTAAAATCTAAAAAATTAATTTATTTGTTCTAATTTTACATTTTTCTAAAGTTTTTTTTTAATTTCTAATTTGTTTACAGTGGTTTTTGTTAGCACTGTTTATAATATATGTACTACATAAATTATTATTTACGTACATGTGGAGTGTATTGAAATATGCAAATAACAGACCGAGTGGGGTTGTATATTATATATTGTATATTGACATTGAGGTACTCATAAACCAAGAGGGTCTTGGCGTTGAGGTCAGTGAGGAACTGAACAAATTTACCTACTGGTAAATGAGGTTTTGATGTTGTATGTTAACACCCTATTTAACATTGTACATAATAGCCTTTGAGAAAGCCATTGGGTTTTACTCAACATTTCTAAAAGATTGTTAAGCCTACATTAGCTGATGAGGCCTTGCACTTCTTGAGGTTGTATGCAAAACACAGTAAGTACAATAGTAGCAGTTTTATACATACTGATAAGAGTGCCTGTAGGTTGTGTAAGTACTTTGGTGTTATGGTATACTATATATTGTTATGATGAGGATTTTGGCATCACGACTTATTGGTGCTATGTTAGAGAAAGATCTTATATTATGTTGTATTTTATAATCATGTGCAAGTTGAATCGTTAAACGAGAATCAAGATCTAGCGTGATGCATCAGACGCGCGCTGAAACTGGAAGACGATATTACGTTTATTAAAAAAAGTGATTGTAAGGAAATTACAGTAACCATAATAATGTTTTTGTGATTTTATTTTTATCTATGTTTGCTTTATTTATTTGTTTTAATATTAAGGTTTTATTTCTTAATTCAATTATATCAAAATATATATTTTGAAAAGTTTTTTTTTTTAATTTGTAAGTTTGTTACTTAGATCAAGTATCAATTTTACAAATTTGATTATTTTTAAACTTATAAATAGTTACTTTAAATTTGTTGGTGCACGATTTTATCTACACATCTTTTAATATTTGTTTTGCAGAAATAGTTATTGTTAGTTTTATTACAACCGTGGGTTTTTATTATAAACATTAAATATTGAACATTAGGCATTCGAGTTAGTTGAAGAATGTATTATATAAATATTCAATTTGGTTTGTTGATTTGGCAACTTACATAGTTGGTTTCTTAAAAATTAATTATTTTATTTGTGACTAGTAATTGTCAGAAAATCCTTATTGAGTATAAAGTTATTTTTTCTAAAAGCTTGACAATGTGGGAATTGATAAATTTTTCAAATATTTTGGACAGATTGGACAGTAATGCAGTTGGTCTATAATTTGAAGAATCAAACTTGGCTTTCTTTTTAGGTACAGGTTAAACCTTGTACCTTAAAAAAATTGGAATGTTTTTATAAGTGATAATTAAATATTCTAGTTAAAATAAGAGCTAATTTATTTGCAAAAGTTTTAAGAATGGTAGGTGGAATTTTATTTATACCTGGTGTCTTTCTAATATTTAATTTAAGAATACCTTTTCAATTCACTTTAAGCAACGAGTTGTGTTGCTTAAAGTGAATTGAATCAATTATGTTATTACTTGTCAGCATCGTAGGTACAACAATATGAAGATTTAGAATATTAGAGTTAGATGCAACGCAACAACTGTGTTGCATAAATATTTTTATTAGGAAATAAAATATTATTAATCAAACTGCAATAGATTGCCCATTTAGAATAATGCCAAATAAACGCATCTAAAAAATTGAAAAAATATGGTAGTACGTAACAAAACAGAACGTTAACTATATTAATACCAATAAAAATAATCATCAAGGCAATCAAGAGCCAAATCAATTAAACAATGGTTAGAAAAAAGTTTAAAGAATAAATAAGATAAAAGAATAAACATACACTACGTTAGAGTACCTAAGAAGTTAGAATATCAATGTATTAAAATGGTAATGTGCAATTTAAGATTTTTAGAAGAATAGTTCATTTTTATCTAATTAAGGATGTGATTTTATTTGGGAATCAGGACTGTCAGACAAAATAACAAAAGAATATTATTATTTTGATAAAAGCTCTGATTATAAATATTCAAAGCATTCGAAATAAATTAGAGGAATTATAATCAAATTTCTCAATGTCATAACGATCATGCTATACAGAATAAACTTTTTATTGTACACTGTATACATTTGCGGAGTTGTTAATGCACATTTTTGCACAGACGATAGTTAACTCAATAGCTCGAGTCAAATAATTTTTCTAGATTTGGCATTTAGTTATTTTTCCATCTCATAAAAAATGCAGTATTTTTGGATAATATATTCTCGAACCAGCAGTATTGTCTTGCTGATTAATAAATTACTGGTAAGATCAAAAAGTTGTTAGTTAGGACGAGACTAAAAACAGAGTCAAGAAAATTGCAGTTTTACAATTTGTTAAGCAGTTATGACTGGTTTTGTTTTATGTCTAAAAATAATGACATACAGGGTTGGGTAAATGTGTGAGAACACCCAATTATTGACTTCATATTTAGTACATTTTAAAAATGACCTTTATTAAAGGTTTTTGTATATTTTCTAATTTATATAGTGACGTATTTTGATTTTCAATGCGTGCCATGTGATGAAGAGAAATCTATTGTCGTCGACTTTTTCTTTTGGCTCTATTTCTTATTTTGAATTTCTCTGTTTTGAGATCTTTGGGAACAGACACAAGCTCACAGATGTTGTAATTATCTGCGATACCATGCAAATGCACCCTTGTAATTGAAACTAATAATACTCTTGAATGTTTATTTTTGATAATGACATGTATTTTAATATGACTGACGTAAGATTGATTCCCACAATCTTGATCCAGAAATAAATAACTTAAACTAATAATTATATTCTATACAGAATATTGTGAGAGGGAAAATACAATCAACACCATGTTTCGCGTTATATAAATTTTGTTAGAGTTAAAATTGACCCTATTCAAATATTGTTTTGAGGTCTTTGTTTTGCCATATTTGTCAAAATGGTCTTTGGTATGAAGTGCGCTATCATCTGCAAAACTATTAATATTTTAGTTATTTAAAGAAGTTTATTAATATGAAGCAAAAATTAAGTTGGTGGCATTTGGGACCAGAGTTAAAACCATCAATTCTAACTATATTTTTTTCTATTGTCAAGAAAATTATTGATTAGATTTACAGATTTAAGATCAAGCCTTATACAGTGAAGCTTGTTGATACGATTAAGATGCCGTACCCTATCAAATGCTTTGGAAATATCTAGGAGCTACTGCAAGTTTTTTTATAAGTAGAATTTTATTTATGACTAATATAAGTCAGAAGATCTGTTGCAAACGTTTTGAACGAAATCTATCTGAGATGAAGTTATATTGTTCTAAGTACTTGACAATGTAAAAATTAATATATTTTTCTATTTTATTTTGACAGATTGGACAATAATGCAATTGGTCTATTATTTAAAGAATCAGATTTTTTTTTTGTTTTTTATGTATAGGTTGAACATTTGCATTCTTTTAATTTTAGTCAGAATGAGAGCTTATTGATTTGCAAATGTTTTAAGAATAATAGGTGGAAATTTATCTATCTTTTCTGGTATGTAATTTAAGAAAATATCTTTTAACAACCCGTTGTCTAAAATAAAATTTGGTCATTATAGGTTTAACAGTAGGAGGATTTAGAATAGTAGAATGAAATGCAAATTAGTTTGCAAAGATATCTGCTTTTTTTTGGATTAGATCATTTCGAAGAGGGGGTGGGGTATTGAAGATTTTGAACTATTTTGCAATGAATTTATTGTTTTATAGAAATTTTTGTTGTTTATGGAAAGGTGAGAAATTTGATTAGCTTTGTTTTTGTCAATCATATCTTTTTCAGATTGTATTATATTGTCACATTGTTTACGAGATTTTGTTCTAATCTTGATAAGTCTGATTGGTACGATTACCGACGTATTTGTTAAATGTTTTTTGCTTCTTATTAACTGCTTGTTTTGTCTAAATTGAGTACAAGTATTTTTGTTTTGGTTTAATAACAGAGAATGGAACAATTTTTTATGGTATTTTGAATAGCTTTAATAAGATTTTTTTGCTGCAGTATGTGGATTCTCAGAATATAAACAATGAGTATTCAAATCCATCCAATCCAATTGTTCTATTTTTGTTATGTTTATTTTAGAATAATGGTAGAAAATGCGCAGTTTAGGTTTGGTAGTAATACATTAAGAAGTTTTAACAACAGAAAAAATAAGTAAATTATCAAAATTTTCTAAAGCAGCTTCAACAGTAGTTGTTGTAATTTCTGGAATAATTGAAAGATACAGATCTAATAATCTTGGTTTATCAATTTTTATTTGGTTTAAATAAGATTCTGTAAAGCAGCAAAAAATATTCAGTATTAATATACATTAAAATCTCTATAATTACGAGGGTTGCTATTTATGTATTGAGAACTGGCAACACTGGTATTGCCAGGTGAAATCTGACATTGCCATAGTAAAGTTTGTCATTTTTGACATTATACGTACTCAGAACGTTTTGCCGTGCGGATCACTATTTGTGTTGTTTACAGTAAGTTGAATTAAGTCGCGAAAATGTTTGAGCTATGATTTATTATGACTTTCGACGTGGTCTAACTCAAAAACAGTGTTTCAATCAATTGAATTCAATTTTTGGCAATGAAGCGCCATCCACACCCATTGTATATCGCTGGTACACTGAATTCAAAAGTGGCCGTAGTTTGCTCACGAACGAATACTAATTGAAGAAAATTGTCATGTGACATATCGCAAAATTGAGACATGTTTAAGCATTAGTATGACCAGCATACATAAGATATTGCACAAACATTTGGGTGTTCAGAAGCTGTGTGCACATTGGATTCCACACTTGTTGATAGAAGCTCAAAAAATTGCTCGTGTCAATTGGTGCCCTAAAATGATTACAAAATACAACTGTGGTGCATCCAAAGCCGTATACAGCATCGTCACAGGTGACGAGTTGTGCATTTATGCATATGAGCCAGAAAGAAAAGGCCAATTGGCAGTTTGGGCGTTTCAAAGTGAAGAAAAGCCAACAACAGTTGTTCGTTTTCGAAACGTTAAGAAGCAAATGGTGGCGTATTTCTTTACGAAAGCCGGGCATGTGGCAACTGTGGTTCTTGAAAATAAAAAGTCGGTTAATTCAGCGTGGTATACGACCATTTGTTTGCCTAAAATTTTTGGTAAATTGAAAGACAACCCAAAACGACGAATCATTTTGCATCACAATAATGCAAGCTCACACACATTTCATGAAACAAACGAGTATTTGGACACACAAAATACCGAATTGATGGGTCATCCGCCTAATGACTTTTTTTTGTTCCCAGTAATTAAAAAGATAAACTGCGTGGACGATATTTATTGCCCGAAGAAGCGGTTGAGGCCTTCAAAACGCATGTTTTAGAGCTATCATCTTCTGACTGGACAAAGTGCTTTGAAGGGTGATTCAATTGCATGCAAAAGTGTATACATCTTAAAGGCGATTATTTTGAAAATCAATAAAAATATTTTTGATAAAATTCATTTATTTGTTTTTCTATTCTCAATAGATAATAGCAACTCTTGTATCTTGAAGAAGCCTGTCGAAACTTTTAGAAAGGTCATCAAAACAAGTTTGAAGTTGCTTTGTTTGATGAACGGTACATGCATATTACAAAATAGTTTTAGTTTAAAAAAGATGCTATTATAACCAATGTCTTGAACTTTGTAGGTTGTCAGTCTAGAATATTCTTGTTGTTTGTGGATGTAGGCACAAACATAGTCATAAAATGAATATTTAAAATGATAATTGGAATCTACTAGATTAAAGCGATCTGGAATTCTACAAACAATATAAAAAAATTGAGGTTAGGGTATTTTAATAAAAATTTTATACTTTATTGTGCTGATTTTATTTTTATATATTAAGACCGGTTTCGGCGGTTAGGCCATCATCAGTTTTTTCTTTTCTTTTCACAGGTGTTGTGAGTTTTTTCTTTTCTTTTCACAACACCTGTGAAAAGAAAAGAAAAAACTGATGATGGCCTAACCGCCGAAACCGGTCTTAATATATAAAAATAAAATCAGCACAATAAAGTATAAATTTTTTATTAAAATACCCTAACCTCAATTATTTTAATCCATTTATCTTAAAATGTGAACCTTATAATATAGAAGAATTTGTTGACTATTGTAAACAAATTTAATATTTAAACTAGTGACGTATTTCATTTTACTTTAAGTTATGTATGTACAAATATGTAATTCACAGTCTTTTTGAAATAAAATTATTCTTATTATTATTATTGTTTACTTTGATTTCAGTCAAAAAGAGTACATAAGGTTTTCTATGTTCGAGATGCTGATGAACAGAATTTATTTTTTTAAGATTACAAATATTAGAGAAATTAAAATTTAATCCACAAACTAAGTCAATGTTTGGTTGAGCAATGTTCAAAAAGTGAAAAAATTATCAATCAGAACTCCGATTATAGAATTATGTTGGTGTAACTGAAATAAAACCTGATCAGTGGCGTAGCTAGAATTTGTAGGTTCTCCCGCAAAATATTGAAAATGGCACCCTAAAGTTTAAAAATGGCGTGTATTTTATTATTTTATACTCTAAGGTTTTGATAAAAGCCCCTTTGTAGGATTGGAGGCTCCTAAAACGTCTCGCCTTAGCTACGGCGCTGCACCTGATTGTGATGGACCGATTAAATCAATTGATCCAAACAAAGTGTGTAGCGTAGCGGTAAAAACTCAGGGTGGTTTTGGTAGTAGCCAGCTTCTAATTTCCTTAACAACGTAATTAAATTGAAGAAGTGACTACCCAACACGTAAAACCAATAAATTAAAACGATATTTCCAAAATCAACAGAATTATATTAAGTCTAATAATATAATCAATATAAAATAAATAATTAATTAAACTTACCAGCTGATAATTAGCCATAAATCCGTAAGGCACACGAGAATTTAGTTAACGGTCGTTATAAATTATCAAAAATTAACTTTCTTCATTTTCTTTTTTTTTTAATTATTTATTTATTCTTATTTATTTTGTTTGTTTTGATTTTTTAAATGCTTACTTATTTTGTGAATAAATTTAATTTAAAAAAAAATAAGTATTCAAATTTGTTTCACAGTACGTGATGGCGTAATTTATATTACAAGATCATGTTAATACATTCAAATATTTCATTGACATTTCCAACTGTTTTGCATATTAACAGTTATCCGATTTGCAAACTTTTTTAAATTTATAATTTTCTATTGCCATGCGAAATCAGGAAGGAATTTCTAAATAATTATATATAAATATATATATATATATATATATATATATATATATATATATATATATATATATATAAGCAGTTATAATCAATAGACATATTCATAAAACAAAATATTATGTACATAAATGAAGACAAGAAACGGTTATATGATAATTTGTCACGATCGTTATAAACTACCTCTTGTTACTATTGTTTGCACACAGTGATGCCTTGAACACTTACATTTCACGTATGATTGATTCTAATGAAATAAAACTGTAAATATTTTCCACTTTAACGTTTTTAGTTAGATTTTTAACTTTGGTAGTTAAATACTAAAAGTGTATATGTTTATAGAATTACATTAACATTCAGAAAATTTAAACAAAAGTGATAGTTCGTTATGCGACGTTTTTGGGAATATATATTATTTTGATTTAACACTATAGTTGGTATTTTAGTCATAAAGAAAAGTTTTAAATATTTATTTAGATATTGATAAAAAGCAAGAAGCTGAAAAATATAAAATCATCATCAAATTTTAGATTGCTGTGCATTTAATAAATACAAGGTGGCCTATAGATTGTGTCACGGTTTTAACTATTAATAACTGGGTTGGCTGTGAATATTTATTTATTATTATAATTTAATTAAGATTTTTGAAGACACCATCCGGGCAGAAACAGTAAAAATATTTTAGATGGTGATATTAGTATTCAATCAGGGTGTTGAATCCGGCACTCTAGGCTGGAGTTCTGGTTTTGAGTGAACAGAACCAGCTTTTGAGGAATGGTGTCTAAACGTAGGGAAACTAAATCTAACTTTTAAGGACTGGTACTTTATAGTACATGAAATGCATGTCGACTAGTTCTGCATCAGAGTAATCAGCCATAGCAATAAAAACTTGTGCACTAACAACAACTATCAAACATTGAATGTTTATTTTACAAAACATCAGCCTACTATGATAAGAAAGTGCAGGCTTTTGCAAAACAAAAAATGGAGGGAAAAACAATAATAAAAATAAATAATGTTCCATATCTCCGAAACCGTTGCTATGACAACCCATGTTTATTAACATTTTTTTGTTTGTTGTCGCTTGTACTACCACGCCCTTAAATATTTAAATTTTTTTTTTCAAAATAAAAAATGGAGGGAAAAGAATAATAAAAATAAATAATGTTCTATATCTCCAAAACCGTTGCTATGACAACCCATGTTTATTAAGACTTTTTTGTTTGTTGTGGTTTGTACTACTACTCCCTTAAATATTTTGCATTCTTTTTTGAACACCCTGTATAGCTCTTCAAATAAAGTCTTAACATTTTTAAATATTTTATAGATTTTTTTAAAGTAATCATAATAATTTCAAAAACTTACTTAACTCAATATTGACAGCAGTTTTTTGTTTCAAGTGATTTTTATTGAACATAGGTTATTAGATATGAATATTTTAAAGATTACAACAATTACTGTTGAGGTTGCTTTAGTAAGTTTTTTTTATAATTTACTTATTATTTCTGTTAAAACTTTTCTTTCTATTACCATTAAAATTAAACCGTGCTAGGTTATTAGATATGAATATTTTAAAGATTACAACAATTACTGTTGAGGTTGCTTTAGTAAGTTTTTTTTATAATTTACTTATTATTTCTGTTAAAACTTTTCTTCCTATTACCATTAAAATTAAACCGTGCTTTATCGATTATTATTTTAACATACCAAAAATGCAACAATTATATTACGAGGATCCACATACTGTAACAGAAAATTTTACTAAAACCATTCAAAATAATATCAAAAAAACGTATTATTTTTTTAATTTTAACAAAAACACTTAAAAATATGATTGATTTAAATTTTCATAAACAGCATAAGTATAAAACAATAAATACATTGCAAAGTAATTCAAAATAAATACCTCCTTTTTCAAATTGATCAAACTAGTTAAGTTACTATTTTAAAAGAAAAAGCAGTGTTTTTGCAAGCCAATGTGCATCTAACTCAACCGTTCTGAATCTTCGTATTGTTATATTTTCATTGTTTGTAGGTGATAAAATAACGGGTTCAATTTATTATAGGCGACGGGTTGTCAATTTTTTTTTTTAATTATATACTAGAGAGACATCAGGTGTAGATGAAATTCCACTTATCGTTCTTAAAACATTTGCAAATGAATTAGCTCTTAATCTTACTACAATATTAGCTTTATCATATAAAAAAAATTAATCATTAAATTACAGACCAACATTACTTTACAATCTTTGTAAATATTTAAGTTTTTAGAACAAATTATTTTTATCTCAGATATTTACTATAGATTTTAATCAAAACGTTTGACAACAGATCTTCTGACAAAAAAGGTCTGTTTAAAAGTTTTGGTATTTTTTTTTTAACTTTACTCAACAACTTTTTTGGTCCTCTATTTACTCATTCTTGTTTTTTTTTGCCAAGAATACTTTTTTCTGTGCCATTTGCTGCTCTAACATTTAGATTTAAGATTATACTAAACAAAAACAAAATTTTGTCACTACTTTATCTCGGTTTTGTAGCGTTTGAGCAACTTGAACAGGCGCTGTTTCTTTATGTTGTTAGTGAGAACTTTTAGCATAATATTGGCGCAGACTTTTCTCATGTCAAAATTCTTGGTTAAAATGCGGTAAACAACTGGTTTGAGTACGCTACTTTTTTTGGCTAACGTCCGTAGGCTTACTTATTTGTCGATCGCTGTCCAAAAATTGTTGTATTTTTTGAACCATCATCAGTTTTAGTTGTTGTTAACGGTTCCCTGGTCCTTTCGGAATTTTGTGTTCTACTTGAAAGTTTTGTTCTGTGACATTGTAACTTCTTCGAATGCTTACCTAAACATTTTTAGCGTGTCCTCGCTATTTTTACCCAGTTTAATGCAACATTTAATTGCGTAACGCTGCTTCAATTCTAACATAGAGTATAGTGATTAGTGACTTGCTTTGCGCTAAGCACAAACTTCACCCAACCACTGCTCGCAGGCGATTGTAGACCTTGCCATTCTCTGCACAAGATCTACACTACTTTTCTCGGAGCCGCGCTGGCAAGCATACGTGGCAAGTTTTGGAAATTTACTACCCGAATATTTGGGACGGACTTTGTATGTTAGTCATAAATGGAATTTTGTTTTAGACAAACATGAAGAAAATCTTGCAGTAGCTATAGACATTTCTGTAGAATTTTATAGGGTACAGCATCTTAAGTTGTATATGATTTGATCACCAACCTGTAAGACTTATTAATACGAGGGTTACCTAATGAATATACCTGTATGTTAGTCGCACTAATGCCCAAGGATGTCTCAATCTCATGATAAGTCACATGCAAATCTTGCAGTATCAGTTCACTCACAGCATCAATGTTTTCCGGCTCAATCCCAAAATATAAAATAAAATATATTGATAGTTTTAACTCCGACTGCAAAGTTATAAATGTTGGTTATTTAAGGTTGTGTTTTTTTGACAACTCTATTTTTAATTTACATTTTCTTATTTATAGTTTTGCAGATGATATTATATTTTATACCTACTTTTATACTTATTGAGAAAAACCATATTGATAAATTTGCTATATTTGTCTAGGTTAGAATATGTAGCAAAGGATCTTGAAACCCCTGATTGGGGTACTTTTAACTTGGCCAATTTTAACTTGCTCTTGCTGCTAATATTGTGGACGATTTTTCAATATTAGTATATCAGATTTAAGAATGTTTGTTCTGTTCTCAATAAATTGTGTGAGACTAGACAATACTTATCTGTTATATTTTTTAAATGTGCAAATGTGGATGAACAAAGCATTATTTAATTGTTTGAATTTAGTATTATAACAAGCACATTAAATGAATTTGTACACATACATTATTAAATCAAAAATGCAGCTAGGCAAAACGTTTTGTATTATATCAAAACAGTTTAACACCCACACACATACCACTAAATCAAAAACATTATCTTTGAAACAAGACGTTTTTATCATCTTTATACATAAGTATTTCTTTTATCCATATTATTAATTTTTTTATTTTTTATTTTTCAGTAAATTTCAATATAATAATGCGTTATGTTCAAAGGTTAAATTATGAAAATAAGTCACTTACTATTTGTCAGTCAATCAAAGGTAAAGTGGTTATTCTTTTAATTTTATTTAAATACCAACATTTTAAATACTTTTTTTTTAATTTTTATTATTTAATTTATTAAAAATTTTATAGTACCCGAAGTAGATGATCATGTTGATTGCAAAAAATCTTAATAATACATACAATGCCGATTGAAAAATTGAAGTTGCATAGCCTAACATAACATGCGCGGAATGACTTTCAAGATAACAAAAATAATAAACTTTTTTTATCATGCAACTTTTGTCTTTTTTTTAAATTTAATAACAACAAAAATATAGTCTTTACCATTTCTTCATCCTGTATATTTGTAAGTTCGGCAATAAAATGTTTATAGAAATCGATTATGTATAAGGTGTTGCTTATGAGTTGTTGTTGACCTGTGCCATATACCTACTAAATAACAAGTATACCAGCAGGTCGGAGGTCGTATGCGATAGATATTGTATCATAATACAACAGTGACCATAAAAGATCTCATATGCATTTATTAATATAAATAAATCAATAAAATATATTACACTTTAAAATTTCATATTAAATTAAGTCTATTTAGTATTGAAATTTAGAAATTATTTAACAAACTTTATTCTTCAATTATTGACTTAATGTAGTTAACATTAGGAACCTATATATGAAAAAGTTTTTAGAAGGAAATAATAATTTGAAACCGAGAAGTTGAATACTAACACTGCCGATTCTGTTTGTTAACGTTGCTGTACTATTTGGGTTTACTCAAATAAAAAAATAAATGTTTCTATCTCAGTTGTTATATGCATTTTTTTAAGTTATTGACTTTATCAATTATATATCAAATTTAAAAATACAAAGTTAACCAATTTTATTCGAAAATAAACTGATCTTTCATAAAATAATTTGCAGTTGTTACTTGCTTTCGTGGTTTTAGTGAAATCGACCCAACTCTCTAATTGATTTATAAGTAGTAATCAATATTTGCGTTGTAATTTAACATTGTGTTTATTACATATATAAAATATAATTTTTCAATTTTTATAAAATATTATTTATAGATTTTATACAAATTATTTACATATTAATTATAAATAAAATTAGTTTTTTTATTTTTTTAGTTACATAATATAAATTTCTATATATTATTATGATGAAAATAACATTGGTAGCATTTTTAAAGAAATATTTATATATGCTTTTATTTTAATTATGTATAAAGTTGAATTTGAAGTTTTTTGTGGTAAATAAATTAAATTCAATTACAATTTTTATTAGCCCTTTCTAACCTCCGTTTGCTCAACGCAAAATATTAACCGGGGGCCCCTGTTTAGAACATACTTAATCAGGGCCGCCTTACAACAGGTCAATTACGACAGTGCCTATTGCCGATAATTTATTGGAATTTCACGAATGCATTTTTGCGGACGGCAATAACGATTGCCTATCGCGAAAATGCATGAGTGATATTCCAATAAATTATAAAGCAAAATTCTATGCAAGAGGGGTATTAGTAAGACTATTTCTTGAGCGACATTACATCATCTTTCAGAATGACATTTTAATATTAAAAAAATATATCAACTAATCACAATTAAGAAAATGTCATATATTTGACAATTTTTACGTTTAAGGAAATAGTCACTATTATTTTGTCTATATGTGGCTGTTTGCATATTATTTTTAATTGAAAGCACCGATTGATGAAATTTGCGAAATAAAAGCCTATGAAGGTCTTAGGATAGCCCTGTATTTAATGTAATTTAAGATATGCGCGTGTATAGTATCTGTCAATTGCAAAGTGTGTGCCTGGAATAATTTTGTTAGAAGATTTTAATGTAATTGAAATTTAGTTTAGTTTACAATGTTTACATAAAGGACTTAAAATTGATTTAAATATATTGGCCAGGTGACAACGTATCCAAACTCCTTGCTCCAGAATCATAATACCTGGTAAAACAAGCTACTATTATATGATAGCTTATTCTAGATTAATTAAATCCGCACATGAAAAAACTCTCATTTGGGTGTCTCTCTAAAAGCTAGATAGAGCTTCCTGCGTTTGCAATGAATAGGAGTAGGTTATTTTCACACGGGAGTTTGGGTATGCAAAAACATCTCCTCAAAAGCTGGATTTGTACTCTTGAGTGCTATAATGTTAAATTAAGCAATGTAATGAATAAAAACATTACTACAATTAAAGTTTAAATAAACATTTTGATACAAATAGACAATTAAGATTGGTTTTTATACGGATGGTCTCGAGATTGACTCCTCTACTCTGCAGTAAATTATTTGTAGATTTGTTCAGCCAGAAACAAATTAGCAAACATTAATCCTATAAGGATTTTTAGTCTGCTTGAACCAAGTTAGGTAAGGTTGGTAGAGTATAAAATTCCAAAATTTTTTTTATAAAATTAAAATTATTTAAAATATTATAAATTTCATTACTAATTTTTGTTAACCCTTAGTTACTGAGCATAGGTCAAAATGACCCGAGCAAAGTTTTATGTCGCCGCTATTCTTTGTAAGTAATTTCCTGAGATGCAAGAACATTTGTATTTTCAAATTAGTCAACCTGTTAAGTTAATATGTGTTCGGCGGTGCGTTTGCGCATATGGGCGCTCAAAAAAAAAAAAATCATTTGGGTCAGATTGACCTATGATCAGTAAATAAGTTATAATTTTATTTCAAGTTTTTTTTTACATAAATGTTTTTAAAGCTTGTTTGTCCAATATAGTACGATATGGTGATAGAGACTTTGAAGAAACAGTAATAAAACGGTTTCAGGAAACAGATAGTGATTGTGATAACGACAGACATGAAAACTATCTGCTTCAAAGTGAACATGGCAGCAAGTCTGAACAATCAAGGAAAAATGAAATTATTGACACTAATAGTGAACAAATTAAACCTAATTCGGAAAATACAAATAATTGTTGTGCTCTAAAGTATTTATAGAAAAACTGCCCATATTTGTGAAAAATGTATATGAATGTTTACCCAGTGCAGATTTTTTTACATTACCATTTTTTTGCAATTTTTTTTTTAATTAGTTAAGCATACATTTTTCTACAATATCTAAATATTAGAAATGGTCTGTTTTGTTTTAAATTAAAAAAAAAATTTTTTTTTTGTTTATGATTTTTACATACCACTTTAATTTAAATTTTATGTTGTATTGCAATAATAAAAAAATATTTTGATTTAAAAATATTTGATATTGAAGGACAAATGTTTCAATAAAGCTATCACTTAAAATTCAAAAATAAAAAAAAATAAAGAACACTATTAATTAAAGATTTGTAACAATTGGGTCAATACGACCCATGTTTAGTTAATATGTTCGAATTTGTATGCTCAGTAGCTAAGGGTTAATTATATTATAAAATATCTCTAAGGATTGCATTTACCTTTTAAGCTAAGATTATTTTTCATATTTAAATAAAATTCATGATTTGTACATAGTAAATGTGTTTTATTTCCACTATTCAATAATTTTTCATGTTTATTAATTTTTTTATAAAAATATGAAGTAATTTATTATTTTTTTGTATATATTTGAATTAATATTTATGTTCTTTATATACATTTAACTGCTTGAAGTGTATCGCTTGAGTACTTTACATATAGTGGTTGCATTGGAAGTATAAGAACTATTACATAAATTGTAAATCCTAGATAGGAGACGTTTTATGATCATTCGATATAAAAAGGTAAAAAGCTCATTCACTATCGAGAGTAACCGGTCCGAATAGCAGATATTGCCATCTTTATGGCACCGGGAACACAACAGAATCCAGTTCGTTTCGGTGCACAATCACAATTACGTGCGAATATTTGCAATGTTTCAGAAGTACATACATATAATATATACCAATTGAACTTCGTTAACATTAGAAAATCACACACAACGCTTAAGAATGCAAAATTATACTAATACAGTTATTATGAAATAACACATAATTTTTAAACTTTGCTTTCGGACTTTAAGCGTTCATGATTTCTGATAACTTCAAAAGTTTGAGGAAAATTAAAAATATTTTAGTAAATAAAAAATATATTTATTATACTAAATACATATATTAATTTTGAATTACTGAGTACTTTTGATTCAATAACAAAAAAGGAAAAAACATAAGAGCCTGTAACTCTTTACAACGTGAATAATACACACCATTTACTATAGGCCATTGATGATACAGAAGAATTGAAGCAACGTCAGTTAACGTCATTTTAACGACAAGGTCTTGTTTCTTCTAACAGCTGCCGTATTAAATTATATTTGTCAGCTTTTATATATGTTTTTTATGGTTTAATATTGTTATGAAAATAACAATAATAGCAAGGTGTTACAGTGCAGAATAAGGCCTATGTTGTGCGATGATATCCATTGAAACATTGTTTAATTTTTAATCCAAATTATATTTAAAACAAATTTATTGGCTCACAACTGTACAATGTTCATTTGACGTTTGCAAAGTAAAATCTAAAGAGAATCAGATATACAAGGTGGTTCAAATTGTTTTTGGGAAACTTAAACACTGTATTCATCTCATCAAATAGAACAAACAAGATGTTTTTTTTTAATTTAAGAGTTAAAGTAAGCTGTGGAAAAATAAATTAGTAACCCATCTGTCAATAATACACATTTGTGTTTTCAGTGAGAATTTGTTACATAGTTTGACACGTGTATTGTACCATGCCAAAACGCAAACATTGAATGAGTAGTGTTTTTCAAATGGAAGTGTGTCCAAGTATTCATAGATGTCCATCGACGTTTTTGTGAATTAGGTTTGAATTAGAATACTGATCAAAACAGAAATAAAAGTCTAATTCAATAAAGATAAATAATAACCGCATTCTTTGTTTATTTGGTTTAAATTGTAGACTCAGTTCTCAAACAATTTAAAATACTACGTACATTATATAAAGAGGCCAACAAAAAGTTTACCATTTGCAACATATTTAAGATTTGCATTCTACAGATCCGAAAAATCCCTTGTTGTCGTTGGTTACAATATTATACATTTTTAAATTATTTTAAAATATTACTTTATTAAGAAAAAAGAAGGGGAGATAAAACTCTTACTTTGGTTTACTTGCTATTTTACAAATGAAATAGGTGAAGTAAGAATAACTGACAATAGTGGCAAAAGGAAAGCACATATTAGCTACTTCCAGGAATTTTATAGTAACCCTAGGTGTATGAATCTTTGCAGTGTCTTGTTGGTAAAATGGTATTTTTAACCTTTTTAGATAGAGCATTAATGTTGGTTCTAGAATTATGTTATTGCGGCGGTTTGCGTTTAATGTTCCAGAAATGAACACTAGAGGAGACTTACTACCATAAGCGATTGCTCTCCGTACCTTCTCCCCGCATATGAGAGCTGTTTGTCGCTCTATAGAAAATTATAAATTTATTTGTTATCTTTGGTGACGTCTAACCATCTTACGACAAACAAAACCTCGATTTGTTGTTATAGATGACTTGCCCGATCATTACGTTCTGGAGTGTTTCTAGGGCGTCTAATTTGTAATCTTTGTCGCTGTTCTCTTTTTTCGATCCATCTACGCCAACATCTAGCTATTGTACTGAAACTTTTGCCAATTTGTTGGGCAATATCAAAAACTGACAAACCTTCTTCTTTAAGAGCGACTACACTACCGCGTTTAAAATCGCTTAACTGCTGAAAAACCCTAACAAACTTGAGTTATATTTTGATTTAAATGAGAAATCCAGTATATTGCGCATTAAAATTGAAGTGTCAAAATAAAAAATTATCTTCTTAAATTAAATGATATAGATGAATTTTCACCTATTATTTTTAAAACATTTGCAAATGAATTCCATTTTGACTAAAATATTTACCTTATACAAAAATGAAACATTAGCAAATTGTTGGAAAATTGCAAATGTTCAATCTATACCTAAAAAGGGAGAAAAGTCTGATTCTTCAAATTATAGACCAATTGCATTATTGTCCAAACTGTTAACATTTTTTTAAAAGTATATTAATTTTCATATTTTTAAATTTTTAGAACAAAATCTCAGATACTCAATATGAATTTCGATCAAAACATTCGACAACAGATCTTTTGAATTGTGTTAGTCACAATCGGAATTTTAATTTAAACAAACAAGAAGAAAATCTTGTAGTAGCTCTAGATATTTCTAAAGCGTTTAATAGGATATGGCATCCTAATCTTGTCAACAAGCTTCATTGTATAGGTCTTGATAAAAATACACTGTAAATCTTAACAGTAGTTTTCTTGACAATAGAACAATTATAGTTAGAATTGATGGTTTCAACTTTGACCCCAAAATTATAAATGCTGGTGTTCCTCAAGGTTCTGTACTTTTGCCAACTTTATTTTTGATTTACATTAATGATCTTCTTCAAATAACTGAAAGTCCTATTCATAGTTTTGTAGATAATAGCACCCTTCATACTTCATATCTTTCAAAGACTATAGTGACAAATATGGCAGAGCGTCTTCAAATTTCTAGGTTAGAATCTGTGGCTTTTATAAACAAAAATCTTAAAACTGTCAACATGGTCCATTTTAACTCTAAAAAACTCAACTTCTTACTGTTTCAAAATCTAAATCCGAGGTATCATCAGTACTAAATATTAAACTAAATAACGAATCTATATCTAATCTTCTTCAATTTGTCTTTTAGGTGTTACAATCTCACATAATCTTTTCTGGAATGACCATGTTGTCGACATAGCTTTGAAAGTATCGAGAAAACTAGGATTTCTTAATAAATGTAAAAAGTTTTTTACTTCCGTTCAACTTTTGCATATATATATATAAATATAAATATTTGTCCTTATGTTGAATATTGTTCTCAAGTATGGGGAGGAGCAACGGAAACTACACCATCTCTTCTAAACTCTATTCAGAAACGAGCTATTCGGATTATTGCCGATCTAAAATTGACTAATAACTTAGATACTTTACAACACAGGCGTAATGTTGCAAATCTTTGCGTATTATATAGATATTTTAATGGACAAACGAAATACAAGACATTTTGCCATCTAAACAAATATTTACTCGTAGTACAAGGCTTGCTAAGAATTCTAACAAATATTCTGACTATTCTAACTATCAATAAAAGTTAATTTTACTTATGAATATATTACTGTTTAAAACAAATAGCATGGCAAATTATTCAGCCTTTGTATAATAACGGTCAAGAGTAAAATAATAAAATTAATTTCTTAGATTTAATTTTAATTCAAATCAATTGTCACATAAGCTAGCAGCTTTTCATGCAATGCACATAGAGCATTTACAATTAATACATTATTGAATTACAATCTTAACTGTATTTAATCTTTTTATTTATTTATAAATTATAATTAGTTCAGAACTTTATAATCATATTCTTTCAATGTTCTTTTTATCTAAACATGGAAATATTTCTAAACGGGGAAAGCATGAAACAGAAGTTTAACTGATGCTTGTTCTACATTCTATACAATTCCTTGACATGACTTGACATTTAATATATTACTTAAGTTATCATGCACATGGCTAATTAACAGCGGATACTGCGGATGATTGAATTAAACTACACCTAACCAATTAAGTGCGTTTGTTGTAATTGAATAGACATTAATGAAATGCTTAAGGCATTGTTATATTCTTATGTTATATTATACTACTATAATAGTATACATCTAAAAGTTATTTTTTTAATTTAAAATCAGATCATGTTTTCTCTAAAATTATTAAAATTATAAAATATCAAGTAATGGGAATAAAATATTTAATGCATAATGCATAATGTTTATTCTACTCGATATTCTAAGAGAAATTTTAGTTTGTCTATATAATTAACCAATAATCAATTTAAATAGTACAATTTCTATTAATTTTCTTATAAATATTACAATATTTACCATGGAATATACAGGTTTTTGTTCAAACAGGATATACTAGACATGTCATATGAGTTGGTATAAGGTTATATTATAAGATTTAAAGAATCCAAGGCGTTTACTATATTCAGCATATAATAAAATGGCTATATACTTTTTACGGAATGTAATTATTGAATATTGTCTAAAAATGGATTTTTAAATGTTTATATTTGGCTGGCTACAGCCTTTCTGATCGCTATATTTGTATGTGATTTACTTTTTTTTTTAATTTTAAAATGTGAAGTTTAGGAATTACATATATAATATGCCACGACAACATAAAAATTCCTTTGAATTTCAACGAGTGAAATCACTCTTGCTGAAATTATCACATTGAAGACTATATTTAAGCAGTCCGTGAACATTGACTTTGAATATTTGTGGCTTATAAGTTTCAGGAAGTACTGAATTTAGAACTTTATTTGTCGATAGTACGGTTAAAGAAATCTTTCTTAAAAGTTTTGTACTACGAGTGAATATTTGTTTAAATGGTAAAATGTTTTGTATTTCGTTTGAAAAATGTCTATTAAAATATCTATAGAAAATGCAAAGATCTACAACATTACGCCTGTTGTTGTAAAGTAAGTCATTAGTCAATTTAGGATCGGCAATGATCCAAATAGCTTGTTTTTAAATAAAGTTTAGAAGAGATAGTGTAGTTTTTGATGCTTTTCCCCATACCTAGGAACAATATTTAATACAAGGACGAATATAAGTTTTATACATATGTATATATATATATTAAGAAATGCTAGTTTTCTAGATACTTTCAAAGCTATGTCAACAGCATGGTAGTTTTAGAGAAGATTATGTGAGATTGTAATACCTAGAAGACAAACTGAAGAAGATTTAGATATGGATTTGTTAATAAGTTTATATTTAGTACTGATGATACCTCGGATTTGGATTTTGAAACTGTAATAAATTGAGTTTTTTTAGAGTTAAAATTGACCATGTTGGCAGTGCTCTATTCAGATATTGTTTTGAGGCCTTTGTTTAAAGATGCTACAGATTCTAACTTAGAAATTTCAAGACGTTCTGCCATATTTGTCGATATGGTTTTTTGAAGTATAAAGTATGAAAGGTGCTATCATCTGCAAAACTATGAATAAGACTTTTAGTTATCTGAAGAAGTTCATTGATCAAAAATAAAGTTAGCGAAAGAGCAGAACCTTGAGGAACACCAGTATTTATGATTTTTGGGTCAGAGTTAAAACCATCAATTCTAACTATAATTTTTCTATTGTCAAGAAAACTATTGATGAAATTTACAGTTTATTTATCAAGACCTATACAATGGAGCTTATTGACAAAATTAGGATGACATACCCTTTAATGAAACAATCTTAAAATTCAGTGTTAAACTCTTGATATAATACTAGGTAAATTTAATGCAACACAAATGCCTAATAACAAGCAGAGTGGCAACAATTGTGATTAATTTGGAATGATAAGTTTAATGAATTATTAAAATAGCACAAGATCGAACCTAATTTAATATTTTTTTTACTATGGTTGCTCACAACACAAAACAGGGTTGACATAATTTAAATATGTTAAAGGTATCAAATATTACATGTTCATAAACTAATAGGCTATTATTAAAAACTATCGAATGTTTTTAGAGATAAAAGACATATGAGATAAATAAATTAAATTTTAAATTTGTTGAATTGATTTAATTTTATTGATAGCTCTGTAAAATTAAATTCAAATTTGTCAAAATTTTGTAGGAACTGTCAAATTTAATTAGATAAAAATCTAATTACACAAACTTTATTAAAATGTGTACCATTCAATTAAATTAATTTTAAAAATCTAATAAAGTGCTCTAAGAATTAAAAATTATGGAAATAAACAGTAATTTTGCAGTAGTTAATGTCAAATTTATAATGGAACTGCTAAACGAAATATTGAAGCAAATAATTAAAAACACTCATTATTAAATCTAAATATAACCAGGCTCAATTTATTTTTCAGATAGGTTTTCCGAGTGCTTCTCAACGCGTATATTTCAATGATAAGCGACATACCATTTAGTTTTCAGAATCAAAAATGACAAAACTGTTGGTGTTAAATAAAAAAATCTACTTTGATTGGATTGTCATAATACGAACACAAATATAAAACATTATTTTATAAAAAAATATACATTTAGTTATTTCGTTATTAAAGTTTATTAAACAATATTGTTACATAAAACTTAGCCCATGGTCATAATTGCTTACCTATAGCAAATTATAATAAATAATGTATAAAACGATTTGTTTTACCCAAGCGGATGGCGCAATAAAACAAGCCGGGATTTGGGACACTACTTTGTACGGATTTTTTTATACTTTTGGAAACCGAAAGATGATATCAGTCTTAGGGTTTGTTAGGTTATTGAACGACACACACAATCTTATCGCCATCTACCAACTGTTAAATTTGAATATCTTTTTTGACAATCATATTTCTAATAAAATTTCAATCAACGGTCATAGCGTTACCATTTTTACTTTTTTTTTGTATTATCTCACGTAGCCTAACCGGGAAATTTGGTCTGTAATCATAAAAAACAAACCATATGTTTTGAATAAATTTAATACAAAGATAACTTACAAAATTTGAGGCAAATCAAATATGAACGGGATTTTGTTATTATTTTAATATAATATAATAATTTATTTTTCTACAGTCTCCTGTTTTGAAAATACATTTTTCACAGCAGGTTCTTTATCCTAGTATCGTAGAATGAAATTGGTTGAGACAAGAGCCAATTGCGCACGAATTTATCCACGCCTTTGTCGTCTTCAAATCGTTGAGCTTTTTTAAGCGACCCAAACAAATGAAAATTGCTCATTGTAATGTATGAGAGTCGACACATAAGTGTATTTATGTCTGGTATTAAAGGTGTGATGGCTTGACAATTAGTTTTAAAAATATATATGTTTGTGTGCACATACAAAGCAACTTTGTAAACGTACAGGATGTCAATAATCTACATGTGTTCTATGGATAACTTATTTATTTTAAATGTTACAGTGTTGGTTAAATTAATTTTTAATAAACTCATCAAAATTTTTACCGGACCGTTTCTAACGCATAGTGTGACACCGGACGGTTCGATGAAAACGCATTTGTTCTGAAGGATGCCGACTGAACATGGTGTGGCGTCCGGTTAATCTGTTGAAAACGCACATATGTGTCGTCACTCATTTAAAACCTTGCTCGGTCAGCATCCTTCTAAACGGATGCGTGTTTACCGGATTGTTTTTAACGCACAGTGTGACACCGTACTTAAATGAGTGGCAACACGTGTGTTTTCAAGGGATCAACCGGACGCTACCTAAAACCGAACATCCGTCGGCATCCTTCAAAACAGATGCGTTTTCACTGGACCGTTTTTAACGCACAGTGGACATAGAGCGACTTGTTGAAGTCATCTTGTTAAAACGCACCCCGTTTTACAGGACCGCTTATAACGCATAGTGTGACACCACACTTATAAGTTTTGTTAATAAAAACAGATGCTGAACAATTGCAAATTCTAAAAATGCAAACTAAGTGTTTAAATAATGATGATTAAAAATCACCAGAATAAACCTAAATTTTCATAGATGTTTGTCACTTTTTAAGTACGGTTAATGTTTATTAAAACTAATGTGAAGGTTAATTTATTATAATAAAATGTGAATTGTGAAGTATTGAATTAATTATTATTTGCAAAAATAAAATATAAACATATTTGGTATTTTATTAAACTATCATTGCATTTTTTAAAGAAATCTACATATTTTTTTGTTGTGATACACTTACTTTTGTTAAAACCTAATTACAAAATAAGTCATACTTTTGGAATAAATAATAAAACTTTACAAAATATACCATATCACATATTTTAACTATTAAGAACGTTATATTTTTTGCAGTAATCAAAATAGATATTGCTAATGGTTTTTTTATAATTAATGTGGCATAATAAATATTGAAATACCAACAGGTATTGAAAAGTTATTGGCAATTAACAAATCAATTAAAAAGTATATGTACATCGACACTTATTTTTTAAATTTTAAATTATACAGGGTGTTAGGTAAATGCGGGGTTATTCTTTTGCTTGTTTTAAGAATATTTTGTTCTATGATGATTTCTGAAAAACCCCTTTGTTTTGAAGATACAGGGTGAACAAAATTTGCAACAGTTACAACATTTATTATTAAAAAGTACCTGTTAAGTTGCCGAATCTACAATAAATGTTTGAAAAGACTTTCTCCAGCTTGGATACAAGCATTCAATCTCCTCGTCATTGAGTGCCGAACTTTTTCAAACACACCAGGGCTGTTTCTAATTGAGAATTCTCTGGAGTTGCGTAAACTAATAACTTCAGATAGAAATATCCAGGCGGTTTAAGTCTGCGGATCTAGAAGGTCATGCGTGTGGCCCATATCGACCAATCCAGCGATCTCTGGTCCAATTAGATAGTCGCCCACAATTCCAACTCAAGCATTCAAGGAGAACTGATGTTGAAAACGATCTTCACATACCTGATGCGGATTTTCTTCTGCCTACACATGGTTGTTATGAAAATTCCTTATTACATTTTTTGAGAAACTGGTTTCATTGCTGAAAAGAATATGTGTCAGGAATTGAGGGATTAGAACTAATGTTTGCAAAAGCCATTGACACAATACGTGAAGGAAAATTAGCAGGTAGTAGTTAAGCATTACTACCTGCTGATTTTCCTTCCTCTTGAATGAGGTATGGATACAACAAATTGCCCATAATAATTTTCCAAACTGATCAATGACTTACATTCAAAGTATTGGCCTTTTTTGCGTAGAACTACTTGGATCTTCCTCTATCATGTCCAGCACATTCTGTTTCAGTTGTACCGTTCTTACTGTCATTGATCTTTCTGGTTCTATATTTCGTTTTAATGTGCCTGTTTCACGAAAACGTCAATGAATGTTTTCGAAGATTTTTTGGTCAGGGATATTACGGCCAGGAAACCGTTCAATGTACAATCGTTTAGCTTGTAATGAATTGCCTTCAGCAAGTCTATACATGAAATGCATGTCAGTCATGTCGGCGTTTGTATAGTGATTCATAGAGCGGAACGTCACTTAATCTAAACAACTGCGACCGATGCATGTGATGATCAATGACGAGACGTATTCAAATGAAATCCACTTGTACATTAGTAGATAAAACAGCCGTTTTAAGTTATTGTTAACAATTTTTTGTACTTGATAAACTCATTAATTTTTTGTACTTGATATACTCATTAGCGTACGCCATACCTTTATTTACATTATTGATTTCAACTAATATCGAATATGGTTGTCGTAAATTTTGTTCACCCTGCATCTTCGAAACAAAGTGGTTTTTCAGAAATTATCATAGGACAAAATATTCTTAGAATAGGCCAAGAAATAATTCTTTGAATTTTTGCCTCATATTTACCTAACACCCAGTATATTGGTCTTGGTAAATCCCAATAAAAAAAATTAAAAACAAAAATAAAACAATTATTTGGAAGTGAAGGAACCCGATTTTTTGGAATTAGTTAATTTAATTGAATGGATTATTTTAAAATCATGATTGAATACTTGTCACGTTATAAAATATGTAGTATTTTCCCGGTCCACTAGCGATTGTAAATGGAACAATATAACAATAAATTAAAATGTGTAATGTTATTTAAAATAATAAAAAGTTTTGTCAATAAAATTCTCAGCACGCGCGATATGCTAATTGCAGCGATAATTGAAACAGTATAAACAGTACGGGTTGATGGACCCATAAGGAAACTAACTATTTATAGGCAACCAGCAATTTTCTCACTTCCTTTTTGCAATTGAAGGATGTTTTTCAATTAATATGTAGATAGCTTCGACATAACTTTCGCATCGATACTACTTTAGTTAATACATTTTCAATGAGTATACTGTTAAACATCACAAATTTTATTTAATGATAATGGTAATAATTTTGTAAAATTTTTATATATGTGTGATAAGCTTTATGAAAGAAATATATATTCCAGCCCAACCAGTTAATTAAATAATTTAAATTTTAGTAAGGGTCAATACAATTTAATTTACTAATTTATGTATATACTAACGCCACCAACGTAATGACTTGAGATGATTTATATCTGATATGTAACAAAGATTATGATTAATAATGATGATAGAATTGAATTGATATTAATTATTTATAAAGTTGAAATGATACAACTTTTTAATATTCCGTCGGGTTAGTATTGTTGGTATGTATGGGCACTGATTAAATAATGGCGAAAGTTTTCGAGTCGCATCTCTTGCAGGTCTTTTTATGGATGTCCCATCATTTCCCAGGTCATTGCCCCATGAGGTCATTCCTGACCATTCTCACTTGTGCAATTAATAACGTAACCGTGCATTAAGGTAATGGGCAATGGGCGATCGCGCGATACGCACGCATCCAGATCATGTGAGGCATATGTGAGAGAGCGCATACTAATTAGCTAATCGCGTCGGAGATCGTCGAATGCTTTCCCACATCTCTCTTTTTCTTGGGAGCGAAGCTTTTCTTGTATGTACAAGGGACAAAAGAGGTATGAGTGTGTGAGTTACACTCGACTCTCGTAATTAGCCAATTATAGGATGAAACGGGCAAGGACTTCTTGGGGAATAATTATATAATGAAAAATATGTGGGTAATGTTTTATGTTTGCTTTGGTTTTAATATATCTTTCTTTTCTTACAGGTGATGAGCGATTACGAGCGGATAAGGAGGGCTTGCTTAAAACGCGGGGAGCTTTGGGAAGATCCAGACTTTCCAGCCGCTCAAACTTCGGTTTTTTATCATCAGACGCCTCCATTTCAATTTCAATGGAAAAGACCTAAGGTATTTATAAATACAACTTTAATGCAACAGCATCACACGTACTTTCATTTATTACGTTTTAATTGAAGTTCTATTATTGAAATAAACTATATAATCAGTTACTTAATAAATCAAAAAACTGTAGCTCAATTTTTATGAAAATTCAGATAACATGTAAATTATTTACATTAATAATGAATAAAATTTCAACAAAAAATTACGATAAGTTTTTTGAATTTTAATAATGAGTTGTCTCTCCATTTCTGAAGCACTTAGCAATTCGCCAGGCAAATTAAATTGTTAATCTCAACTTGAGGTGTTAAATTGCTCTCAAGCTTCGTGAAAACGCATCCGAATATTAAGTAAAGTAAGTGTGGGTGGCTAAAGATGGCCCAGTCTTTAACCGATTATATCCCACACGTCTTCAATAGGTGATAAGTCTGGAGAACGAGAAAGCTATGGAAGAAATCTAACATTAACTAGTTCCAGGAGTTCCAAAGTAACCCTAGCAGTATGCGACTTAGACAAGGCATCAATGTTGGTTTTAAAACCGTGTTAATGTAGCTATTTGCGTTTAACGTTCCTGGAATGAACACTAGAGGAGACTTATTTTTATAAACAGTTGCTCACTACACCATTATCTTGCGTGTAAGAGCTGTATGTCTACAGCAAACTGTAAGCTTTGTTGTTTTTCTTAGCGACGTCTAACCATCTTACGACTTTGTGGTCATACAAACAAAATTGTTGGTAAAGATAACTTGCTTTATTTGATTGATTGTAGTCTTTCGATGCAACATTCCAGACGGCACCGCTTATGATGAGGAGTTAAGAGCAAACAAAGAAAAGGGTTGTACGACTTGAGAACAAATGATTGAATTCTCCGGTAAACTTATCGAACGGATCCTTGGTTAGAGAGGTTTACTCTAGACATCTCCAATTGGTCTTGTTACTGAAAGTCCACGTGCTCGATCTTTACGTTCTGTAGTGTTTCTAGAGCAGTCATGTCGTAATCTCCGCCGTTGTTTCTGTCACTGCACAGTTAATCTAGAAAAATACTAAGTTTTGTTGAAATTTTAGTCATTTTTTAGTGTGAATAATTTAAAATTTAAGGTACGAGTTCTTGGTGTTCTTTTACTTTTGGCCATTAGTATATTTAAATTACAAAAATATAAATATATTTATTCTTCTTATAATAAATGTACATATCAATATATTGTATTTATATACAAAGTATTTTACTTAGCGTCCTTTGTTTTTTAGAATATAAAAATATGTCTTTCAATGATAGGTTATACTCAAGGTTGCAAAATTAGGTTGTCAAAGTAAAAAAAAGTTTCCAAATTATTTTAATAACTTGAAAAAAATTACATTCATAACCCAAAGTTTTACATGCACTACCTTGTTAAACATTTTTTGGTTTTCATATCTGTTTGATTGTTTTTGCAAAAATACTAAACAAACATTGTACGACACGTGTATTATTGACTGTTTGTAAATTTGTTGTAAGTTTGGTCTTGAGCAACAAATAATAATTCTTATAATATTTGTGTTGATAATTATAGATTAAACTGTTTATATATGTTATTTGTGTTTATTTAAATTCTGTATTTATCATTTATAATTTGAAATCGTGTTTTTGTAATAGAGAATTTTATTTTTGCTGTATGGTTGGTTTTAGGTTGCTATATTTTTTATTTCTTTTTGAAGTTTAATTTTAAATTTCTTTTTGTTCTTTTTGAGTTTGGTATCATTTGTAAGGTTGTATAAAATAGAAGCTTTTACAAAAAGGCTTTTATTTAGTTTACTTGTTCTATTGTTTGTTATGTGAATGTCGATGTTTTGTCTTGTGCTAAATATTGTGTACTTCTTCATTTGTTTCCAGATTTATATTGCTTTTCATTTCTTTATGTTTTATATAATGAATAATTGTGCATTGTTTTATTTTTATCATTTTGTTTATATATATTTTTATTTTGATATAAAGTGTTGGTTATATTATACATAACATCTAAATATATTTTACACCGACAATGGCTTAACCGACAAAACCGGTTTGTACGAAATAATAAAAATCTGAATCATATAATTTATAATTTTACTAAAACATAACTTAACTTTTGATTATTGGAATATACCGATCACAAATTTACGACTTTAGTACAACGATAATAAGAAGTTTGGATCAAAACCTCTATCACACCTTTCAAAATATACCACCGTATGTGATACTCATAATATAAAAAAATAATCATAATTAAAAAAAACTAGCTATATTAGTTGCACCACGGAAAAATTAAAATTAAATTAAAATATCATGCATGGGAAGAGCCTAGAAGTTAATGTTAACTAGTTTAAGCAACAAATGTAATGGAAAAGATAAATAATAATTAAATTTACAACTACCCTACTTGTATTTTAGTAGAGATGTAATAATACTATTTTACTCATAAGGTAACATTGAACGTATATGATATTTCATAGTTATTGAAATATGAAATAGAAGTTTGTTTTTATTGCATGTGCATTTTTGTTAGCAAGTGGTGTATGCGTTTGTTTATTTGATATTTTCATGATTTAAAGTGATGTTGTATCAACAGGAAAAACTGTTGCATTTGAAGTGAAGAAAATCTACAAGCGGTTCTTTAAAAGCTAATACATTTAGAAAAATGTATTTTTTAGTATGCTATATGGGCTGCGGGTGTCATCGGGTTTCTTTAAAAATGAAGCCGGCCAACGTTTGGTTGGCATGAATGTGTGGGAAATGTGGTTAGTTTGTGGGTGTTATTTGAGAAATTGGCGACCAATGTTTAAAAATTGGACTTTCAAGGTGGTAGCATTAGAGTCACTCCCAATGGTCATAATGCCCGAAATGATTATTTAAATACTAAATGGCTATTACATTTTAAAAACTAAATTCTATTAAAGCCAAAATTGTGCTCATTTTGTTAAATTGTAGGTGTTTTATTTCAATTTATTAATTACAATATTTTTTTATATCTGTAAATAGTTTTAAGATAATAAATATTAAACAAACCAATTATATATTATACTTACTATATTACTCATTTTTATGTGTAATTTATATTACTCATTTTTATGTGTAATTAAAATATTAATACTATTTGTCTATTCAATACTTGTATGTAAAAACAGCATACACAGGGTGTTCAAAAAAGAATGTAAAATATTTACGGGGGTGGTAGTACGAACCACAACAAACAAAAAAGTTTTAATAAACATGGGTTGTCATAGGTTTCGGAGATATGGAACATTCAGAAGAATTGGATTCTACGAAAAATTTCTGATCGATTTCACTAGCAATTTTTTTTGAGTTAAAATTGCAATTTTTAAACGAAAATTGCGATTTTTTAAAGTCAAAGTAAAATCGTAGAATTTTTTAAAAGGTTTCATACCCTCATGAATCGATCAAAAGACTACTAATAAATTATCGAAATGGAAAAAAAAATACTAAAGCAAATTTCTTCCCTGCTCTGGTTCGTTTGAAATGAAATTGCCAAATTACAAGTATGGAAAAATATACGTATTATTGTTAATTTCTTCAGCTTTATTAATATGTTATGTAATATATAATATAATGTTTAGTTTTTTTGTCCTTTCCATTTTCTTATTATATGTATTATTTATTTGTTTTGCTTGCTTGGCATTTTTGCAGCTTTTTTAACATATTTAATGCTTATTATAAGCCCTTATTTCAGAAAAATAAATGCTTTTTTATCTGCACTCTAGTGATGAGTACGTCTTCTTTCGGATAAAAATTTGCGGAAACATTTCCAGATGTAGTAGTGTTGATCTCTGGCGTCAGTGATTAGCCTCGCAGCAGAAATACATCGATATTAAATAAATGAAATTAAAAAAAGACTATACGCCAAGAAATACTATATATATATATTCAATAACCTCTTAATACCGTTAGGTGTCGAAGTGTCGGACACACCGAGCCACAGAGAAGACATGTATGGATGCTTATATGAGGTAACGGACCCATATTGGCAAGAACGCTACGCTCGGCATCACTTTGGGTTCACCCATCCAAGTTAAGACCAGAGCGGCCGTTGCTTAACTTTTGTTAGCGCTGGTATTTGTACATGCTCTCTCTGCCGTACTGCCGACTCAAGAAATACTAAATAAAGAATAATTTATTTGTTATATTAATAATTAATCTGAGATTTATTTTGATGTAAAGCTTATTTAATAACTTATAAAATACATTGTAAACTAATAAGAAGACAAAACATCTCATATACTACTTTTATAATCTTTAATCATGAAACAAAATATAGCGTATACTACTTCGGGTAGGATGCCTTGTTGTCACAATAGTATTTAGTGTATCAAGGAAGAAAAATAGGCTTTAGCAGCACGAATGAGCCAAGCGCCAAAAAGATGATTTTCGGCCCGCATCTTACGGCCGAAACAGATGCAGATACAGATAGAGGCAAGCAAAAAAACATATTAAAATGAATTGCTTCTATTGACTAAATAACTTATGGGGCCTATAGTAAATAGGTATGTTCCAATTGCCGGTTTGTACTGTTTTTGAACCGAGCCAATCAATCAGACAAATCAAATAACAAATAATGTGTATAAAAGATAGTAGTAGTAGTAATTTTGTTGGGTGAATGGATTTGCATGGTTTGCCAGGATGACCAGATTTTTGTGACTAAAAAAGAGTATAAACAATAAAAGATCCAATTTATTTTAAATCTCACAAACATACATACATACAGAATTAGTCAAAATTACAGGAACACCTAAATAATTCTTCAATTGTAAAAAGTTTCAAAAAAAGTTTCAACAACAATTTTTTTTGGTTTTAAATAAACTATTTTATAAAAATAATTTTTACATACAGAATGTTCATTTTATTATGAAAATTTAGTAAACTATTTTTGCAAATGGAATCTTGTATATTTTTAAATTTTTTTATTCCAAGATTAATTCTGAGTATTTTTTGTAAAAAATAGTCATTTTAACTTTTGAGTTATAAGTAATTACTCCAACTAAAGAACATTTTTCTACAAAAATACAAACTTTTTTTAACCAAACGAACAGTCTCACGGCTGAATTTAGAATCGCTTTCGTTAGATATCAGCCGCATGCGTCAGCAAACGTAGCACAGAGAAACTTGCCCAGTTTATATAAATAAATTTAATAAAAACCGGTAATTTTAGAGCTTATTAAAAAAAGAGTATATTTTTGGATATCTTTCAATTAAAAGAGTAAAGAGTATATGAACTTCAAAAAGAGTATACTGTCCTAAATAAGAGTATGTTTGGTCAGCATGGTTTGCAAAGTTTTTTTTTTGTTACCCACATTTCTTTATTGACTGATATGATTAAAAATTGAATATAATTGCAAGATTTTACAACAAAGATGCAAACCAACATAACATTTAATTAAATGGGTTAGGTTTATCGGCCCGACAGAATAGGATAAACGAACGGATAAAAAAATTATTTGCACGCCAGAAAATTTTAAATAACATCCCTAAAAAGTTTTGCACGACATATATTACACAACAAAAAAATTTACACGGAAAAAAAGTATATCGAACGACAGTAAAATATAATATAATTTGACGACATTTAAATACTTTCCAGACAGAAAAAGAGAATGCAAGAATATGAAAGCCACGACAACATATGAACGGTTAAATAGAACACGACAAAATAAAACAAATGCCCGACATAATAGGATATTTGAACGACAGCAAATTAATAATTAGAATAATTATCCTAATTAATAATTAAAATAATAGTCTACATTATTTTAATTATTAATAATATAATAATATTACATTGATTTTAAAAAATGATAGTGCTTATAAATAAAGAATGTTTATTATTTAAACATCAATATTTAATTAGTTTCTTTAAGAGAATTTCATACAGTTCGGAATGTAATATAATATTTGTAAAAATAATAGATTGTTATAAAGTTTTACAGTTACTAACTTACCTTGATTAATTCCAAATATTTTAGGTTATACGTACTCCGCAACTCTAGTCGATAAGAAAGTGACAGCTGGTGACAGCACGCATATTCAGTTCAGCCAATCGGTTATTTTCACCGATACACACAGCTTCGAGCCGTCAAATATATAATTCTGTCGTGGAATATATTTTTTGTCGTGCCATCTATTATTCTGAAATGCAAAACGTATATTATTCGTTGTGTTATGTATTATTTTGTCGTAGATTGCATTAATATTTCTCTTAATTAAATTGAGAGTTATTACCATAATTAAGCTTTGTTGTTTATATTTATATTTGCATTTTGTTTTTTTCCATATAACAAATGAATGGCTCGGGATAATAAGGCTATATGCCACAATTTGGTAAATTCCGACTTTTTATTACAAATCTTGGTTAAATAACGGTATTTATTTTGGGTATATTAATCTACACGTTTTTCTGGATAGTTTAGGCATATTTATATTAAATGCTTTTTTTATTAATTCTATGAAATTCATTTATATTTGTTATAATACATTAATAAATAAATAATAAAATCATATGAAATAAAATGAATATAATAACAAATATTTATATTAAACAAATAATAATTTAATTTAGAAATTGCATATTTAAAGCAATAAAGAAAACTTTAAATACGATTATTTTGGAACAACTTCTGAGGCATATAGCTTTATTATTCCGAGCCCTTCAAATAATATTAACATACTTCATACCAAACGTGAGTTAATTTCTTAATCATTTTTATGCGAGCTCACTGATCTTTATTGAAAACGACACGTCAAAATAATAAACAAAATAATACGAATTAATTAGATATAATATTAATTACTATATATGCATGTTTATGAAATAATTTTTGTATGTATTCAAACACTGCCTATTAAATGAGCAGGACGAACAACATTAACGACGAGAGAAAACATCAAGTCACGAGTCCTGAACGATTAGTTTTGAATCAGATAAATCGTAAGAACATGCTTCCACCTTGACCGTGTGTAAATAAAAGGATAATCGCTTCGTACCGATGCCGTACTTTGCAATGAATTAAAAAGCTGTAGGGAATTACAACTCGTTCCACATACGATAATTAAATACAATTTGAAGATTTTTTATAATCTGATGATGGTAATTGCATTATGTTTGAAGGTTGTAAATTAATACCCATCTGACTACTTGGAATTGAATCTTTGGATACTCAAGGCCAACAGAACTATTACAACTACTTGATTTGTATTTAAAAAAAACAGAAACATGTTTCAATATTTTAGTACCACATATTTCAATCTAAAAGCTTTATTGTGGTATGCAAAGAAGCCACGTTCCAAACAGCAATTTTCTATTCGAACAGTAGTTTCTCCGCAAAACCGCATACAGTTGTTGAGATTATTGGTTTAGATTGGTCTGCGCCGATGGTCTTATATGGTCGGTCAACTGATATTTGATTGCTCTTTTTTAAATTATGTTTGCGCATAATAATGCATTTCGCCCACATTCGGATCGCACACGACCACGCCATCCAAGTTACATGAATTGGCGTGCCACGCCTTAAATTTCACACCTATGATGCACCTGTAAACTCAAAAGTGATAAAGATTAATAATCTTGCGTGGTATGCCTTCCTTTTTTTGTATTGTCATAGGTCGCCATAGAAGACTTTTATATTATTTTCTATTTAAGAACTATGATTACTATAAGTTAGCAGTTGACATTATTAAGCTTTATTTTAAATTAGAAAAACACTTTGCAGTTGCAGCAATTAAATTTGTTTTAAGATACTTTATATTAGCAGTGAAGTTTTATTAACTTATATTGAACTTTATTAACTAGGAAATATACTTAGACCTATTACAAATATTATACAAATATATTAACTAGTATTATTTTACATTTCTTATTTAATTATTAATAAATTGATAATAGAAGATTAGTAAAAATAGATATTTAATTAAAGCAGTTTTAATAATTTAGAACCCATTTAAGTTAAATAGATAATTCTAGTAAAGTTGTTGCTACACGTAGAGGTCATCCGAAAACTGAAAGCGACATTTAAAGGAGTACGAAATGGGTTCATTGATTCTTAAATTTACATAAAATCTCGTTCTTGCCAATTGATAAATGTATCTGATGTAGATTGATATTTTTCATATACAAATCAAATACCCACTAACGTTTTCAATTTATAATGCTTACAAGACATAATTTTTGGTAAAATATTAAATAAAAAAGTTGAAATGGTTTATGCTTAGTTTAACATAAAAAAGATTTTATTTTATAATCACAAACATGTTTATAGTTTAAAATTTAGAAAGTTTTATAAATATACCCTACAATGGAATGGAAAAAAATTAAGGTAGTTAAGGTTTTTGAATTGTAACATTTTATTTCTTTTATTTTATCATAATTGATATTTTAATTCCTTGTCTGTTTTTAACGCTGATGACGAGTAAAATAACAGTGTCCTGATACGTTTGCAATGATGATGATTCATTGTTCATTATAGCTGATGAAGCTACTGTGTGGTGAAATAATTGTAGCATTACAATAGATTTTTTGAACCTTGACACTATATTAGTGTTATTATAAAAAGTTTAAATATATTATAAAAATTAAATCATAATAACAAACACACGAATAATAAAGTTCTACTGCAGAGCATAAATGTGTTTCTTGACATATTTTTTATATCTTGCAGCCGGTTAACTTTTAATTTTATTTGGTAGCAAGTTATAGTACAAAATAATATTTGTTTTTAAGAACCATTAACACTAATACGCGTATTTCAAAGTTTTTCTAGTAATGCTATGTCTATGATGAAAGAATTCTGTGAAATACGACTCCACAGCATTTTTCAAGTTGTCATTTAATAAAAAGCGGCGCTTTCTCTGGCGTTTTTTAAGTTTTGGAAAGAGATAACAGTTACAGGGGGCGAGGGCGGGACAAGGTAGATTGTAATTTTTTAAAACCGCAACTATTGATTTCTTTTTGAACAATTTGTGCTTTATGCACCCTTCAGTTGTAGTGCAGAAGCAAAGTTTTCTAAGCATAACAAAAGTTTTAATTGTCTTTTTTTAAACATTTGTCTTTATTGCAGTCGTCTTTTGGCACATACTCAATTAAGAGATTTTTACATTGTCCCAGAAAACTGTGGCTACTACTTTTAGCGCAAAAAAATGCATGGTGGTGGTGTAACCAGGACTTATTCCCAGTTTCAATTCTATAGAAGAAGTTTTTGTTCGAAGCAGATTCGGAGTCTATTTTGCTGAAATTTTTACTTGGTGGTTAATCAATATTAAATCTGCAACGGTGTTGATGATTTCATCAGTTTGTGCTTTACAACACTTTTTCATAATAAATGGATTCCTTGCCTCATTTGCACTGCTTGCACCAATTGAAAATTGACTTGAAAATAGGACGTGTTACTTTTTCTGTCACCATTTTTATGTTAAAAGTTAATTTTGGCTTTTTTTATATCTTTTTTTAATTGCTTTTATTAATATAGTTTGGAAGTAAGGCAAAACACATGTGTATTTTAAAGTGTTCTTAATTTTAAAACTATGACAAATATTGCTGAAATGTAAAGTCTTGATGAAGTTGTTAAAACTTTGGAAGTAAACTATTATTACTATCAAATTAGCTAATTTATTACGTATTTTTATTTAAATAAATCTAATACAAGATTTTACAGCTTTGTTTAAGTAAGGACCACACATCACATCTGCATAATTATATTTTGAGATCAAGAAGCAAAATCTTTGTTTTATTTATTTACTATACCAGTTAATACTGGTATATTTTCTAACTTTTGGAAACAAAGCTATATTGTACCAATTTATAAATCAGGTAGCAGAAATAAAATTATAGATGAATTCGGAATCAATTGGCTATCCCCAAACTGTTTGATGCATTGATTGCTGAGTAATTAAAATGGATGTGTAAACATGTAATTACAAACTAACAGCATGTTTTTTTTAAAAGGAAGATCAACAGCTACAAATTTTATGTGTTTCAGTCAATGATTATTGATGCATTTGAACAGAAAATGCAAGTTGATGCAACATACCCAGACTTTGCAAAAGACTTTCGATTGAGTTGATTATAATACGTTGATTGCAAAGTTAGTAACAATGGGATTTCATAAACAGGTATTGGTTGAGTATTTTTTCAAAATTAATACCCATCTATCAAAAATAGTCAATGTTACTTCAGGTGTACCACAAGGATTATATTGTAGACTAATTTTATTTCTGTTATTTATAAATGATTTATGCGATGCAATTGTAAACTGTAATTGTATATTGTACGCTGATGATCTAAAAAAATTTAAAAATGTTAAATCATTATTGGATTGCTATAACATTCAAATTGACTGGCATGTAGTGTCAAAAAAACAACTTGTTTTTAACCAAAGTAAACTCAATTTTAATACAATTATTGCATTAACAATACGCCTTTAAATGCTGTTGATGAAATAACAGATTTAGATATTATTTTTTATGCAAAGCTAAACTAACATTTGCTCAAAGGCAAGAAAATTGTTAGTTATTGTATCAAGAGTTTCTAATGAATTAAGTGCACCAACAAGTCTAACATTGTACAGATTGTTAATACGATCTATTTTAGAATATAATTCTTTAATATAGTCTACTCACCAGAGAGGAAATGTCTTAAAAATTAAGAAAATTTAAAATAAATTTTTGAATATATTCTCGTATAAAATTCAGAACAGTTCTTAACATGCATAGTTTGCAATCATTACATCACCGTAGAATTATTGGAGACCTTTGTTCAAAAAGTAATTAATAGATTTATAGATTGCACAGATCTATTGCTCAAAGTCAACTTTAACTTAGGTCAATAATGGTACACACGCCACACTTCTAGAGATGTAAAGAACATAAAACAGCATAAAACTAGTTATGGTTATTTTAACCCGGTATCCCATCTAATGCGAGAATATAATGTTTGTCAAAATGATGTTAATTTTAATTTGTTTCAAAATCATAACACGTTTAAATGTAATTGTCGTAAGATTAATTTAGTTTTATATTTTTAATTGTTTTGTAAAAAATACGATGTACATTGGTATATATTTTTTTTATTGTTTAAGTTTTATTATTAAAGTATTATTAAGTCGGAGCAAAAAGCTTTAACTTTTATGGGTGATTTGTCTCTATTACTATACAAGACTTTTAATTTAAGTTTGAAATAAATTGAACAATTTTGACCACAAAACTTTTTTATTTATTAATATATTGTTACCAAAATAGCTTATTCAAATGTTGTTATTATACTTATAATAATACCGAAAACGGAAATGAATTATCTTAATTAACTTCCGAGAAAAGCTGCACGATAGTTTTATGGGACAATTTTCCCACCTTAAAATCTAAGTTTTTTTTGTTTTTTTTTTAAGGTTTATATGTTTATTAAAACAACGATAGGTATTCTTAAACTTTCTATTCGACTTATGTTAACATGTCAAGGTACCGAACGTCATTAACAGACCTGGAAGCACATCAAACTGTCATTTTTTAAACATTCAACAAAAGTTCATGTCTAATTTCTTACGTTTATATGAGCAAACTTTGCTTGTTGAAGTAGCCATTGTGATAGAAATTGCTTTATCTCTAAACATGATTTTATTATGAAATGATTTCGCTTTCCATGGGCTTTAGTTCTAGAGTCAACTAAATTTTGCATGCACAATAATTTGTAGCAGAGTACTGGGAGTTGGTTTGTTGCTCTGTGAAGTAGAGCTTGCGAGGCGACGACAACAACGTCTGTTTAAATTTTTTTTCCGATTAAACTTGTACAGCCTGCTGCGGCAGGCGATTATGCACATCAAAATGATGATGCAACGTAAAGTGATATTTTCAAAATGGTATACATGACATCTTCTAAATATGGCTGAACAAACTTGACATCATACGGATATGGTGCGCAATTCTAAATGCAAGTGCTAGGACTTTATTTTTATTTGTATCTTAATAAATAAAATAATACAATAAATACTGGTACTTATTGCATATAAGTACCAGTAAAAAATACAAAGGTAAAATCACTGCATAAAATAAATTTTATATTATTATTAAATGAAATAAAAGTTGTGCAACATATACTATACATATATTATTTATGATTTAAAACAAAATGGGTATCATGTATGAAAATGTAGCTTAGATATTATTATAAGTATAATATCTAATATATCTGAGAAAGTTCTAACTACAGATCTATTTATAAATTACACTAAATAAAAAAGAATATAATTATTTCCGCCATGTTTTTATAATTCCCATTCTTATATACATAATGTAGTTAAATTAAACCATGGAAACACAGAGCTTCTATTTGATACGAGAGATGATACCACTAGATGAACCGGCATTTTATGAGTTGAAATAGTTGGTAAATTACACTGCGCAATAAAACAAAGCAAAAATATATAATAATTACAATTACAGTATGCGTTAATGCTATATACATACTGGTGAAGTAGCATAAACTTGTTGAATATCAATAAAATTAATGTTAAGTTTAATTGTTCATATTTAATCTATATTAAGCGCGGATTTTGTAAATATCTTCAGAAATGAAAAATTGTAATGCAGTTGTATATAAATATGAATCTATATAGTTACGTAAATTCAAATTTTTAAGTAATTATATTTTAGCAACACAATGCACAATCAAACACTGTGAATATGTAATTATGACAATAAATTTTATTATAATAAAAACTTTCCTATAGCTTTTCTTCATATTGTCGTATTTATTATAAACTGAGAAAGGCGGAAATAACATCTACCATATTTTAACCACGAATGAACGTCTGGACATTAACTGGAGACGGAGACATCTATAAAATATTCAAAAATTCCATTGCGCTCATATTATGCAATCGAGTATATATTATTCAACAATGTTGTTTGTTCTATTTTATTGCGATAGTCGCAATGCTGTTTTGCACTCAATACGGGATGATTAACGATCTATCGTATGAGATTGAGGCGGTAATTAATTCATGCATGGTTGGCAGATTCTTATTTATTCACACATTCTTAAACGGACAATGTTCCGAAGTGAGCACGGAAAATATTTGCTTATTTCATTATAAACTCTAACTTTTGCATCAGTATGTATCATATTATTATGTCAGTTTAGTTCAGTTAAATTAAATGCATGAATGAAATATAAGTTGTATGTACAATTTAATTACGTAAATTTGAGACATAAGTTTTTATATACATGTTTTAAATGATTCCGTTATGCAATAAGGAACTAATTGACAAAAATATAATTACATGTAAAATGAACAAATGACAAATGCGAAACATTGGTTTATATACAGGGAGTTTATAAATGAATGGGATTATGTAATCACTTTAAATATACCGCCTTTTTAAAATCGTTCACTATACTACATATGTTTTCATATGTTTGCTTGACAGCTGTCAAAGTAGATCTGTCAAAACAAATAGTTTAGTGAACAATTTAAAAAAAGCGGCACATTTAAAGTGATTACATAATCCCATTCATTTATAAACTCCCTGTATTAATAAAATAAGTAATGTGAACACTCTTATCAAGAAAAGAATCAACTGTTTTCTTTTTGAAAAAACATTATTTTCTTATCAACGAAGTTTTCATTAAACCTTTTATGTCTAAATGTCAGCATTGCCAAAGAGACATAAGTACGTAAAAAGGGTGGGCCGCCAAAGAAATTTTATCATTAAGTTTATTTTTTTAAACTTTTCGTTAAACTAAAGAAACTATTTTCAATATATTTTATATCTAAAAAATATTATATTTTGTAGCCTTTTTAATATTACATATCGTTATAGTCGTGAGGGGTACGGCTGTGTGTAACATAAATATGCCGCCTTTCATAGTACATAAAGTGAATAGCTTATGTATGTTGGCAGGATAAATTACACCATAACACTTGGCAACCGAGATTACCGGTAAACATTTTTTGATGAATTGCTGCATATAATTTATCAAAAAATAACGCGTAGAAATTTAATTTATGGCTTAAAATTTTTATATTAATTTATTTAAGCATAACAAAATTGCACAAAAAACTAATTTGTTAAAAAATTTACCATCACGCCAAAATTTGTTGATAAGATTGTTGGTGAATTTGTTTTGTATTCAAAGTTCTTTGTTCTGTTTCTTTACGTTGTGAAGCTGACTTTCCATTTGCTTTTTGAACGTGCCCAATGCATTTCTTCTTAATGATTGTAATGTCTTTGTAATGGAGCGCGCAGTCAACTAATGCTTTGTACGTCTTGCTGTCACTGTCGTTTACTTTTATATTCCCAGATGACTTTTGATGGTAGTTTCACCAATTATTCTCGTAACTTTTTTTCCAGCACAAATACCCAGGAGATTTAGATCATTTGTACAATGTTTTGCACTTCTTGCGGTAATATTTTTTTAATTAATTGTTTTGCTTCAAAATTCAATCAAGGGGGTGACAACGAAAAGCGACTAAAAATTGCGTTTCTGCTCTGTCTACTGAAACTCTCAAGTTTTTTTTTTCTTAAAGCTCGTGTAACGTACGCTGTCAAACAGCTGATTTCATTAAAACAAACTAGTTTCAGCGTCATTTGATAAAAAAAAAGTGTCAGTTTGCTACTCAAAATGACCGATAAGTAGGTTTTTTACAACTTTTGTTTAACAACGATAAATGCTACAAAAATTTATTTGTAGCAAAACTTGCTAATCAAACCATTAAGTCATAAAAATACATCAAAACACCACAATTGTTATCGATAACTTTACCAAAACTGGAAATTGTTATGGGTGCATACCAATAATAGATAAGAAACGCTCTATCGACAATATTTACTTTATTTAAATTACATATTATGGAGTAATTAACTTATTTTTTTTTTAATGTTTAAAGTAAATTAATAAATTAAATTTATATTTTAAACTTGTAACATAATATCACATATTATAATATTTTATTTTATGTAATATGACCAAATGTTTACACACAATAGGTATTATATATATGTTAGACCCCAGATACTACTTTTGCAAAAATGCTAACGTAATTGAGGAATTTGGGGTTGGGCAATAACTGTGCGAAAGTCAAACAGTGCTAATATTTTAGGAACGAAGTATATTTCTGTGCCTTATTTGGGATGCTCAACCTTGTTGTTTTCTATGGCACAGTAGAAGCAAGAGCTATTTTCATTTTTCTGTATCTTTACTGGATAAGATCGGAAGCATTTTTTTTAAACGTTTGTTTCTTGAGGTTAGCAGAAGTTTGGATTGGTTTCCGACTTTTGACATTTGTGGGATTGCTTTGGACATTAGTTGTAGTTATTTTAGCAGTATGGCATACTCTACAAAAGTGTTTTAAAATTGACTTTTTTTATAAAACATGTTTCTACAGGCAATATAGTCAAGTTTAAGCTACATTGTTTCCATTATTTTTAATTAGAATTTCTGGTTGCTTGCAGGATTTTAAAACAGACTTTTTTGGTTTTGAGGCATGTCAATTGGATTTAAATTCTTACCTTATCAGTTTTTGTTTTGTTTTTGGCTATGCTTTGTATTGCTTTTGTATTGAATTGTTTAGTAAATGCTTTTTGATTGTTTCTCAACATAACTATCAGTCAATTGAGATGTACTGTTATGGCTAATTGGTTTATTTTTGTTTATCGCTGTTATTGGCTTTTGGCTTTAACTCATGTACCGGGTCTAACATGTGACAGAAAAGGTTTAAAATAACGTTTATATATCATAGGCCACTCAAACAGCATCAATAATAATTTTTGATGCTGTATATTTATTCGCGTCAATTTGCGGGCCTTTCCTTCCAAAGACGTGTTCCGAGTAACATCGCAGCTAGAAGCCTTTTTGGTTATTATAAATTACCTGCCTTTAGGTAAGTGTTTCTTTATCATAATTATTTGATTGGTTGTGCATTCCCTAATTTTGTACCTTATATTAGGATTTTTATTTTTGTTTAAGTTTTACGATTGTACTTTTTCACCCTTACCGAAGATTATATTGTTTCAATATACAATCAAATTTATTTATCAAACACCAAACCCTTGAGCATTTTTCATGCCACAAACATATACATAAAGTAAATTTTACTGAGTAAGGCATTTACAGTTTGGTTCAGTAAACCTTAAATAAAGTTTTCTACCAGTCAGTAATTGTATATAATGAAACTTAGTTAAAATTAAATTGTCATACAATGAATATATTCATATTATTCTACATTATTATAAAAAAAAAAAACAATATACCTGAAGATAAGGAATCAGTCAAAGTAATCAGAAATTAATAGTACATTATTTAAATGTTAAAAGGTCTTTACTAAAAAAAGTTTTTTTTAGTTTTCACATTAATTAATTAATTAAATAAAAACATTTTAGACAGTAGGCTATAACTGTCATATTATCAAAATAAATATATATGAAAAATGAATAAAATAATGCATTGTTTATATATTAAAAATGTAACAATGAAGATGTTTATATACGAAAAGAGTTTCTTATGTCACCTACGTAGCTATGAAGCCAAGGACTTACAGGACAAAGAAAACTTTGTTTTTTAACGTAAGAACTATAAACACACTTATTACAACTTTTTTTGTAACGCTGTTTTTGAAACAAAAATCTTTTAGGTAATGTTGCAAAATACCACTCCAAATCGTTTTTCAAGTTGTCATTTGATAAAAAGCGACGAAGTGTTTTTTGAGTTTTGGAAAGAGGTAATAGACAGTAAGGTGAATGTTATAATTTTTTAAATTATTGACTACTTTTTGTACAATTTGTGCTTTATGCATCATGCAGTTGTCGTGCAGAAACGGAGTTTTCTGAGCATATATATGAGGTTTAGACATTTCCAGTAATGTGGCTCTATTTAGCATATACATATGGCAATTTTGTCAGTTTTTTTTTTTAACTATTATTTTTTGACAGGCTATTTTTGTGCATGCTTCTACCGAAACCTTTTTTGACCTTAAAATGTGGGCTGAAACGGCGATTTAGCGGTTTTAGGGCTAAAAAGTTAATATGCAGCTTTTGTGGTGTTTGAGTAAACTGAAAATCACAATTTAACATGTCATATTCTAAAACATGACAGTAGTGACAGATTATAATAAACTTTTCAAAATTCTTAAATCACTGTTTTTATTTGAGGCAGGTAAAAAATATTAAGTGTAATTTGTGTTGCCTTGCTTGTTTGTGCTGCTAAAGCTTTTGATACATAAGATAAATAATTCATTAAAATAACGACTACAAAATTTAAGAAAAAAATATTTGTCAAGACAAAGACCAAAGATAAATTTAAATTATGTTGTATGTGGTTACATATGTTTTGCAAAATACCGTTTTAATGTTTGTTGTTGCTTGGATTGATGTTGTTAATTTAACGTCTACTGTGCTGAGCAAACAATATTTGAAAAATGAGTGCCAATAAGGGCTAATGGGCTATCAATGGCTTACTTAAGTCATTTTACGGTTCAGTATTCAGTAAAAAATATCCAAGCAACATTTTTGTGTACATGTACAATATTCTGTATTTTTGGTTGGTATCCATAGGTTGTTAAAATTTTAAAAAGACTTTAATAGATAGGGTCAGATTATGTTTGTTTTGGTTATTCAGAGTAAATCCGACAGTAGTTACGACAACGTTATTAGTTTTGTTGAGGTTGCTTTACGCGTTTGAATAAACAATAAAATATAGCTTAGACGTCAGTTGAATTATAAGATATTGTAGTGATTTAGTCGAAAGCCACGGTGAGCTCATTCTCTAACAAAACTGCTTTCTACAGCAATATGATGAAAATGAAATACATACAAAATTCTTCGAATAAACTAAGCCTCATGTTTTTCAACTTATTTTTCCTATTTAACTTCTTTAGTTTTTACTTTGATTGTTTCTAAATCTAACGGCAACTATCTTTATAAAGTTTTTGCTTGCAAACTAACCTAATAAGCATGATCTATGATTAATAATTAACTATTACGGTGTGAGCAGTATGTCTATGCTGGATAAGCAATGCTAGTCAGTGCAGTAGATAGCGTAGATAACTAGATTTGTTTGTGTAGTGTAGTAAATGACAAAATGCAATTATCTCGTTGCGTGTTAAAGTTGCAACTGAACTGAAGTCTGGTACAATATGCAATGCATCTTTTATGGTCTAGAAGATTTTGAATGTAACACATTATTTTTATAAAATATAAGTCACGAGAAATTATATGTAGTATTTGAAATAAATAAAACAAATTTTTTATGTACCTACTATTACAAATATATTTAAAACACCGTAAGTATACCTACTTGTTTGTCACTATCCGATGATAGCCTTGTAAAGGTTAAAACTAGTTACAGTGTTTTAAAAATGTTTATGATATAGTAAAAAAAAAATATTTATTTTATAATAATCTAACACCTAGTAACGGCCACCACTATTCATTTTTTTTTAATTCAATGTAGCATTTGGTTACAGTTAAGTAATCACAGTTCAAGGTATTTTATGTGTTGTTTTATATTGTATCGACCTTATTCGGTATAGTCTTTATAAAAGATTATTCGGAGTGTGGAACTGAACTTATGCGAAATGACGAATGTATACTCGTATTAATGGGCTTATATAGCAGTCATAGCTGATACCACACATCACAATTAAAACCATGAATTCTGCAGGAATAATTTCTATCGCTGGTGAGTTTTGTATTGAACCCAGGACCTCTAATGTAGAAATCATTTTTTTTTTAACTAAGTTTGCTTAATATTATTTAAAAAATATAAACTAGTATTCAAGTTAAGTAATTTAAGGTTATTTTTATGAGATTGCCAACAAAGTGAAATATTGAACACAACTTTTAAATAAATTTCAAACTAATAATTATTATAGTTTAAAAACATACGGAGCAATGTTTATACATTATTATTCTTGAATGTATTGTCAACAAAGTGATTTTTTTGTCAAAACAATTACTTCGTATCACATTTGCAATCAATATTATTATTCCAAGAAGCATAAGGAGTTAATTTAATTTAATTCAGAAACGTTCGGCCATTATGAATAAATAAATATTTATTATGGCCATTTTTATCAAGATAGGTATGTACAAGTACATTGATATATTTAAATATGCGTTTGAACGAGTCATTGGGACAAGTTAGGTAGGTAGAGGCGTTTCTTCTTATTTCCTATGTTTAAAGGTATTCGCAATGTCAGCAGATAATAACAACTTTCAACTAACAAAGTATAAATACTAGTTCTAAGCAAAATAAAAACAAACACTCACGTGCATATTCTTCCTGTAGAAAGCGAGTTCAGTTTGAAACAGCTAGCATCGCTTTGAACAAAGAAGTAATGTATGATTACTTTTATTAATTAAAATGCATTTTTGGTTCTTTAAATGATAATAATAATAAATAATAAAATCAAACTAGATTTAGTCTGAACTAATTATATATTAAATTTGGCTAGTCAAACTATATTAAAAAGTAACGATATATGACATACACATGTACATACATACATACATACATACATACATACATACATACATACATACATACATACATACATACATACATACATACATACATACATACATACATACATACATACATACATACATACATACATACATACATACATACATACATACATACATACATACATACATACATACATACATACATACATACATACATACATACATACATACATACATACATACATACATACATACATACATACATACATACATACATACATACATACATACATACATACATACATACATACATACATACATACATACATACATACATACATACATACATACATACATACATACATACATACATACATACATACATACATACATACACACAGGCTTCTAATGAAATACGACTTTTTATAAAAAAAGCCTGGTCAGTAAATAGTAATAAATGTAATTAAATGTAATTCCGGCAGTTACTTTACACTTGCATCATCTGTCTAGGTTTTATGAAACGCAAAATAGTATATTTTATTTAATGAAGGTACACAGATGGTGTAGCTTAACAAAATTTATAGTAACTATCGGCAATACATAACTTTTGTAATTCACTATTTTTTTCATATAATTATAATAGAGTACTAAATGAGTACTAACATGTTAAAAAAAAGTAAGACATAAATAGACAATTGAAATAATAACTACTTTTTTATGGTTAGATTCTAATTCTAAACATGTCGTTTTGGAGTATGGCGTGTGACAGTTAATCAGTATCGAATTAAAATTGTTATTATTCTATTTGTATATATATAGTGCGAATATAAAATCGGGAAGCACCCAAATAAAAAAGTATTTAATGGTTTTAGAGAAAAACACAGAAACATGAAAGTTAGTTATTATTATAAATACTATCTGTTAATGTTTGCCATTTTGATTTGTTTTAAATTAACAACATAGCATTTTTATTTTAGATTTGTAGTTTTCTAAATACCAGTCAAAAAGTGCTAAATTTGATATAAAAAATTTAAAAAAACCCTTTTTTACAAGTATTGTTCAACATGATATGTAATAAAGGGTGGGCCATGTAACGTTTGGAGTTTGAACTATCATTTATTTTGTTTCTCAAAGGTATAATGACATTTATGAGTTAACAGAAATTTATTTTTATGTTTGATATTTACGAAATGGGACGTTTTACACTTGAACAACAAATTTGATAGAAAAGAAGTGCCTTTAACGCAGTTTGGGGACTAATTTGTAAAGCGAGTTTGCAAAACTGGATTGTTAGTGGATAAAACAGCACGTTCACGTTCTCGTCCAGAACGCTCAGCCAAAAAAAAAATAATAGTGTTGCTCAGAGTGTGCGTGAACATGAATGAGTATCAACTCTTCTGAAGAGAATTTTGCATAAAAACCTCGATTTGAAGGCCTACAAAATTCAATTAGTCCAAAAAATGAAGCCTCATGATCATTCGATGCGTGTTCAGTTTGCCTAATAGGTTAAAAATTGTTTGGTTGAAGATGAGCATTTTTATCGAAAAATTGTGTTTTCCGATGAAGCTCATTTTCATATTGGATGCTATGTCAATAAACAAAATTGTTGCATTTGGGAATCAGAGAATTTGTACATGAGAATATTGAACAGCCTATGCATTCACAACGAGTAACCGTTGGTGTGGTTTTTGATCCGGCAGCATTATTGGGCCATTTTTCTTCAAAAATGAGCAATTGAGCAGTAGCGAACGTTACTGAGCTATGCTAAACTAATTTTTGTTTCCAAAAATTGAAGAGTATGAAATGGATGACATTTAGTTTTAACAGGACAGGGCTACTTGCATACAGCCAACGTAACTATTGATCTTTTGCGCACTGTTTTTGGAAATTGAATAATCGGCCGAAATGCTGAAGTCAATTGGCCGTCTAGGAGCTGTGATTTGACTTCGTTGGATTTTTGTTTGTGTTTAAGGATAAGTGTTACACTAACAATTCAGAGATGATTGATGCCTTGAAACACAAAACCGGAGTTTCCATTTATGCGATAGGAGCCCAAACAATCAAAAAAGTACTAAAAAAATAGGTTAATCGGATGGGTGACTGTGTTTCATTCTTAAATGAAAATGTTCAATCTTACTAATAATTTTAAAAAAATATTTATTAGTTTTTTTACTTATAGATGATTCAAATTCCAAAAGTTAGACGGCCTATCTTTTATATACATTTCAATCAATTATAATTTATAACAAATAAATAATTTAAAAAGGATCAGCATTTCAATTGTTGTTATATACATATTAGTCAAAATTACCGGAACATTTAAATAATTCTGCAACCGTACAAAATTTCAAAAAAAGTTTCATACAAAAGTTGTTTGGTTTTAAACAAACTATTGATTGAAAGTATTTTCAATATACAGGGTGTTTATGTTATTGTCGAAAATTGGTAAACTTTTTTTTTACTTTCCGTTTATTTTGACTAACCCTGTATATGGCTCTAAATTTTTTTAGCCCTATTTAACGGCCGTCAGCTGTTTAATTTTATGTTTCTCTGGCGATCAGATATGCTATGTGGCAACAGCACGATTGTGTCCCTTCTTGTACTTTACGTTACGTGTAAGAATTAGAATCAATTGTTTGAAGGATGTGTAATTGGTAGAGTAAAACAGCATTCTTGGCCCCCAAAATCTTTGGACTATTTGGGGGGTTATATAAAAGATCTTGTATACCGACCACCATCACAGACTACTGAAGATCTTCATGATAATTTTGAACTGACTTTGTAGTGAATTTAAACTAAAATAAAAGTAAATATTGGTTTTTCTAACATTGTAATTATTTAATCAACAATAATTATTATGTTAATGCTATAAATAATAGTCTTTTGTTGGTTAATAAACTAATATGAATATACTAGTTTATGAATATAAAAAACCACGTTTGAATATTTCAATTTGAATATAAAAATCTCTTTTGATTATAAAAGAATTATATAATCAGTATTGTGTTTGTTGTCAAAACTTATTTGTTTCATATACTTGTGCTATTTCTACAGTGGTTTTAATTTATTGCTAAGATAGAAATTTTTTGTTATGAAACGGAGTAAATGTTTTGCAATCTATATGTTATACAGGGTTGATTTGCTAAAATTAGAATATGGTCAAGTAATTAAGGAAATAGATTTCTAAATGTAACCAGCACTTTCATTTTGTATTAATCTTTGTTTTTAGGAGATTATTTTATTACTGAAAAAGTAATATCATTTAAGTTTGCATGTAAGTGCTAAGTGCGTGATTTTAAATTACTTATTTTGAATAGTCTCACATGATGCCGTAAAGAACGTGAAAACTAGTCACGCACTTTACACCATCGAAAACGTTGAAAGTTATATAGTTTTTTTTTTATATCAATATTAGATCATTTGTCAACGAATTTGTCTTCTTTGGGTTTTGTCGATCTCAGATTTATTATCCTGTGTAATTTCTTTGCAGGTCTAGTCTTAAAAGTTGGATATTGTACTATATTGTTAACGCAATTGACTCTATGGCTAGATTAAATTGCTGAAAGTGTCAGCATCTGATTCATATTGTGAAAGAAATTTGAGACTTTATTTTAGGCCAAAACTTACTAAACGTTGTAGCAAAAATGAGCATATTGTACTTTTTTATGTGGTAAACAATAAATATAAAAAAAACTTATTTTTATGAGAATATCGGTTTATCTAGAAGTTTTAACTTTTCAGATCACACTTGCTGCCGATTTTTGACAATTCTAAGCTATAAATTAAATCTGGTATCACTTCTTCTTAAGTATTGATCATTTACGGCCAATGTCAATCTATCATAGCATATGGTCTTACTGTTTTGGGTAGCTTGACACAAACTGAACGTGTATTTAAAATGCCGAAAAGAATTTTACGAAATATGTTGAATAAAAATCTAAATACACCATGTCGTCAATTACTTATTGATCAAAAAATATTAACTGTGTATAGTTTTTATGCTTATAAATTACTTGTTAATGTTAAGAAAAATAAATGTAATTACAATTCAACAGAAAATTTATATCACAAAACTAGACATGGTACTACCACACTTGAAATTCTAAACCATCGATTAGCAATGTATGAGAAGGGTACAAGATATATGTCTATAAAATGCTACAATGTTTTACCGGTAAGCAAAAAAAAATTACTATTAATTAGAATTAAAATTATTTTAAAAGATTTGCTAATTTCTTAGGCGTACTATTCAGTGAAGGAATACTTAGATGAAAACTTCACAAGTTTTAATTTGTAAATCAGTATTATATTGAGTTGTAAATTATTTTGTAATGTTTTGTATTGTGTAAATTTTAAAGTGTCTATCTTATAACTACATTTTAATTTTAATTTTAAACTGACTTTTCATATCTAAATTGTATTTTTGGCAAAATGAGTAAACACTATTATTATTGTTATTATTATTATTTATGTTAATAACGTATTAAAGTATTTAGTAGTAATTTATTTATAATAATTTAAATAAATATGCAAATATAAATAGCGTTAAGCAATAATAAATGCATTATGCTATAAATTAAAAAAAAAACATGGTTTACAAACAAATACGTAACACTTGATCAATTCGAATTGTGATATAACCATTTATTGGCATATTTAATAAATTATTGACCGTAATAGTTTAGTTTCGCAATAAATGAATTTGAAATTTGATTAATTATTCTGTAATGTTATTTATTTTTTTATTATTAAAGAAAAAATGTTTACCAGATGTAATTTGACGGTTAATAAAATTATTATTTTATATTTCTTTATAAATTACGTTTGTAATATCTTAATAATAATTTTAATATGGGAACAGAGTTAATGTTACAAGCCTTTACAGTTGAATAAAGTAAAAGTATATGATATAACATAACAAATATATAATAAAATAAAGAAGAAGAAGAAGACTAATTGAGGACTAGTAATAATGGATTATTTTTAATATTTAACTAGTTTCATCTACAAATTCTTCAACAAATTGCATTGAGAAGGAAAATACGCGGACGTTCACTTTCAACAGCGTTATAAAAATAGCTACTTTTACAGAAGGCTATATAATAATCTCGAAGTGGAAGAACGTGATCAAGATTCCATCTGAAACAGGCTGCGATCAGTTTCCGCAACCGAACGCTACATATAAAACTTATTCATGATTGGACTTTAAAGGCATATGGTTTTTGTTTAAATATAGTTGATTTATTAACTTACACAAAACTACTCAAAATTAATTGATTTTGTCATTGTAATCAAAAATATTTTTGCATAATGTAAAAAGATAATAATAATAATAATAATAATAATAATAATAATAATAGTTTATTAACGGCATACCGCCTGTAAATACAGAATTAGTATAAAAATTAATTATATAATATTAAATATTAAATAGTGTATATCACATATAAATTTATAAGAAAAAACAAAACAATTTATAAATAGAAACTTAATAATACCATAAACTAACAATTAAAATTAAAGTACTGTTTTAGGTTAATGTTTTTACAATTACTTTTAAAACATTGATGCGATAATTGAAATAGATTAAAATTAGAATCCATCGGAATAATATTTGATTCTCGCATTATACGAGATATAAGATTATATGTAATATGCGTAGTTAGTTGAGTGTTGGTCACAGCGGAAAATGTAAGTGTTCCTATTGTATCGCTTTTGCCCAAAATTAAAATTCAACTTGTTTATTAATGCTGCACAATCTATATTGCCGCTAACCAGTTTTTGAATAAAATTTATATCAGTTATAAGTCTACGTTCTTCTAACGATTTAAGACTATGTATGTGCTAACAATAGATTGTAAATTGATGTCTTCTTTATTAATTCCTAATTTATAAGCAAACAAATTTATAAATTTACGTTGGATTCTTTCAATCTGCGCTGTATTTCCACTTTGGTGTGGCGACCAGATTAACGTACAATATTCAAGAGTAGATCTTACAACTGCTCTGTATAAAGTTAAAGATGCCTTCCTTGTTATAGATATTTGTTAAATGGTGTTGCATCATTACATAATAATTTTACACCAATGTAATTTTTTTTTTAATTTTTTTTTTTATTGTGAAATGATTTAAAACGATCTGACATGGTCATTCTATGAATACCGGAATATAAAATGATACTTCTAAATTCATGAAATTATTTTATTAGTTTTATTTGTTGTGTGGTTGGCAAACATTTTTATGAAGCCCGCATAAATTAAAAAGTAAATATTTTATAATTATTAACTATAAAAAGTTTTAGTAGAACAAATGTTTCTATAAAATAATATACTGAAGCTGTTGTAAAAGCAAGTATTGCATATAATAAATTTACCAATATCAGATAATAAAGTGTAAAATTTATATATTGCTCCAGGAACATTGGTGTTTTAGTTGATCGGTTTAAGAAGAATACTTCACTTTTAATAAAAATAGTATTCTGTGCTTAAAAGTCTTTTTTCATAAATTATTACTTTATGAACAAGGTGCAATTTTAATTTCTGTGATATTGCCTATGATGCCGCCACGCCTTTGATCAAACTGAATTTGTTGAATTTAAAATATGTAGAATTTATGCTTAAGATATTTGGAACACGCTGGGGACAGAGAATCTCTAATAAATTAAAGGAAATCAAATGGTTGTCTATCGAAAACTGTCGAAAGCTACATTCGGGTTGTTTTTATTACAAAATCATAAATAATAAATCTCTTCCATACCTATTTAAAAAGCTTACATTTACTACATTAGTGTTAGAAGTTGCTTTTAGACCAAGTTGCAAATTATCAAATATGTATATTATTTAATGTTAAAAAATAAAATTAAACTCTTAAGAAAATACGGTGTTTATGAAATCTTGTGTTCTGAATACAACAGCGTATATGCCAAACTGGCCGAAGTTTGGAAATATGATATACAGAGCATTTTTAACTAAATCACGATACAAGTTTTTTTATAAATTGTAATCATATCATTTTCGAAATTAATAAAGTTTAAATTTTACACATTAGTACAAACATTAATTTATAAATCTCCACTTTACTTAAATTTTAATTTTTCTGTATAAATGTAATTTTTTATTAGTTTGTTGTCACTTTTTAAGTGAAGCTATAGAAATAACATAATAACATAATAAAATTGTTGATCCAAATATGAATAAATGTACGTAAGAGTGTACGCTACGGGCATACAACCGAATGAAGCACTGCACTAACTATATTTGACACCTACCTGGAAGGCGTCATACTACTCTAAATAAAAGCAGAACCAAAAGTAGAATAACGTGCATATGTATGTTTATAGAGATCAAGTATGACAGAGCAAGAACAAGAGAAAAGCTTTTATTAAAATATGTTGGTCTAAATTTAACTCATGCAAAGAGTGCAAAGAGATTTAAAGATATACTCTTGTTTTTTTGAAAATTAAATACTTTTGTAAATAAATAGTTAATAAATTACTAAACAAAAAGTAATATTAAATATTGTTTGCTTTAAAGTGCGACTTTTAGGGCCAATTTTACAATTATTGGTTACACCAAGAATAAATATGACAATCTCTAGTTAAATCGTGGGTAAGATTTAGAGGGTATTGAAGCAGTTCTAATTGCCGTATACTTTTAACAACAATACACAATCTGTAATAAAAGAAAGAAAAAATAATTGAATTTTTTTTTTTTCAGAATATTACAATGTTTTGAAAATTTCATTATTGTACTATGTCGAATATTTTTGAATTGGATTTATTTGAATATTTGCCAAAATTTAATTCGAATATAGTACTAATAGTATGGGAGCTAGCGATCTTTTGGAGTTAGTGATCCAAACAAAATTAATATTTTTTATGTTTTATTTAATGTCAAAGTAAGCAGCTGGCGTAGTAACGGTGGGAGCAGCAGCTTTCCAAAGACGTAAAATAATGATTAAAAGAAACTGTATTAATAAAGCATTTTTTTTTAATATATATAATACATTATACATTAACAAAAAAACATAACTAATCGGTTTTATTGCAAAGGATTATGTTACAGCAAAAATGTACGTTAAGTAGATATTTCTAAGTTTGCAAATGCTGATATTTGATTATGCAATTGTGAAATAATTAAGTTAGACAAAAAATCAGTGCCGAGTTCTTTGCAGAGACTAATTGCTCAGCTGACGAGTGACAGATACAACCCATCGCTATATGATGCGACTTCGTCAGCTGAACACTTATTCTTTGTTAAACACTCAACGGAGTATTTTATTAATTATTACATTACTAAATTTTAGTTTTGCTGATTTCAGCTTACTTAGCGTATTTTTTTTACTTGTTTGTATTCGAAGCTGAAGCATAATCCCACAAAATAAAGCCACTTTTTTACGTTTTTTGCTATGTTATGAACACGTAAAAAACAGTTTTAGAATTAACAATTATTTTTTTAAAACTTAATTTTGCGTTTAAAAAAAAAATTTGTTCATCAAAATCTTGAACATAGACAATTCTATATCCTCTGTTTGACTGAACGATAGTAAATAATAAAGATTCAGATCGCTTCAATCTAGTAGATTCCGATTATCATCTTGAACATTCATATGCTGACTAACATGGTACCTACATCTACAAACAACAAGCATATTTTAGACTGACGACGTACGAAATTCAAGTCATTGGTTATAATATCATATTTATTAAACTAAATCCTTTCAATAAGACTATTTTTGTAATTTGCATATACCGCTTTCCAAATAAGGCAACTCTAAATTTTTTTGGCTTTTCTAAAAGTTTAGACAAGCTTCTTCAATGTAATCAAAGAAAAGCTGATTAATTTTATTAAGAGATTTTAATGTACATAATACTGAATGGTTAAGTCACTCATCTTCTACAACACTATCCGGACAACAAGCTATGATTTTAGTTGCTTTTCATAATCTTACTCAACTTATTAAGCAACCTACATATTGTCCACGTAATGGACTTTTGGTGAGCCAAGAGTTTATTAGATTTGTATCAAGGAAATTCTAATTATTCACTTACTACTTCTGTAGTTAACGCATGTGTTTCTATAACTACTAAACTTAATCCGCGCCTCATTTATTATTGTTCTAAGATAAACATAGTAAAAATAAAACATTTTTTAATAATTTGATTTTGATACTTATTGCTTATATTCTGAGGACCTACATATTGTAGCAGAAAATTTCACAAAAAATATTCAGAAGGTTATCAAAATCTTCTTTAATTTTAAACCAAAACAGAAGTACTCAGTTTTGACAAAACAGGCAGTTAATAAGAAGAAAAAAGGATTTAACAAACTTATTAATAATTGTTCTAATCAAACTAATCAGAATTATAAAAAAGCTTTTGAAAATTGTGATACAATCTGAAAAAGGTATGATTGACAGAAATAAAACCAATTTTTTTAGCTGTCCATAAACAATTTCTTATCTTATCTTAAACATAGCAAAATTGAAATATTTTTTTAATATTAGTTTGATTAATCATTCTGCAAAATTTTGGGGTTATGTTTTGGGTTAGAATAATTAAATCTTTGTTTCTTTATATAAACTTATATTTTTTACCTTTTTTGTTTAAAACAAAAATAATTAATTAATTAATTATTTTTATGTGTTTATAGTTTTTAACAAAAATGAATTTCAAAATGAAATTTGAAAAGTTAATTTTAATAAATGTTAACCATGTTTTGTCAATATCAAATTACTGTTGATATAAATGTTTCCAATCTGTTTTAGATAATTTCTGCAAAAACTGATTAATATTATATTCTGTTACTTGCTGTGGGTCTTGAAGTACCAACTATTCATTTTGATATTATTTTATACAATGTCTGATGCTGCACATTTATATTCATACATGATTGAACAATCGGATATATTGCATTAATATTATGTTAACAATATAATTGCAATTCCGCCATAAGAATCTTACCTTACAATAAAAAGATATTTATAAAAAATTGCGATTAGTCATTGGATTTGGTTATGTTGGCGACACATTTTTTTATTAGCCAAGAAAAAATATATACATTGTATCTATATGGATGCTTCTATTATGTTATCATATACAGAAATAATCTTACTTATTGTATGACTTTTTAATTATTTCCAAATCACTAATATCGTTTTAATTTCACCAATTAAACAATTGTAAGTAGATATTAAGTATTACATTCTATTGTGTTGCTTTAACCGTAGGAGCCAAATATGTGAATGCATTAGTGTGCAAGAGGGCCGTTGGTTGCATTATCATGATGCATTCATTGTCATACAACTGCAACACACAAGGCCACATATTCTAATATTTCATTCCAACACGTACTTAGAGAATAATAAATAAGTCGATTCAGATGGACGGTAGATGAATGGCATAATAAATGTTATGAACGTCAAATATCGGTTTGAATCGTAATGCTAATTTGATTACATCTTTATACATTAAAAGATAATACATTAAGAGGTAACAACTTCCTAAAAATAATTTGCAATTTGGTGATTATGTTGTAACATAAACTTTTCTTACCTGAGTAAATACATTAGAATAAAATATATTATATTTGCGTTTGTGGAATTTTAATATAAAATTTATTTGTATTTATTTTGTTCTTGCACGTGCAAGTTCTTGTTAAGTGTTTTAAGAAAACGCTCATAATTTTTTTACATATATATTATTTGTATTATAATGGAGGAGTAATTATAAATGTAATGTGTAATAACTAACAAATTACGAATTTAAATGATTTTTTTTATTGTTTGCAGGATTTGTGCAATAGGCCAGGATTTGTTCAGGATGGACCCGCTCAATTTGACATTACAGCTGGAAAAATGGGTAAGTGATCAAATAGTGAACAAATGATTTTATATGTTTTATTTAATATAAAATGCTAACATTTTCTTAAATTGCTAAAGATATATTCAACAAATTATTTTGTTGTTTATTTTACAACCCATATACATTCTGTACATTATCAAAGCAGCGCTATAGAATGAAACACTTCGGCGCCGGAGTTGCGGTGTTTTTTTCCTACAAATATACAAAATTGATAAGATCAAAAGAACATAAAACTATACTACATTGGTTTCAAAAATCAATTCAAGTCTGGTTGATTCATTAATTATTATTCTTACCACCGCCTTAAATGAAAATTAACCCCGTGGTGGCATTAAAAGTCGAATTAACAACAATAGTTATATATAATACGGTGATTGATTACGAGGTTTAGATTTGTCCAAGGACACATCCGTCGGTGGACAGTCTCTTGATGGACGTTGTTCAATTCTATCTTTCATGGAAATTTTAACCAATACTGGCACACTGTTTTACCTTGGTACGTTTAAGTTAATGTCTTCTTTAAGGGGGCAGTTTGATGAGTGTCATAAAACTACGAGCAGAACTCACGCAATTTAAATCCTTTTTAAAATCGGTTTTTTGCAACGTGTTGAGAATGAAATTTCTAATCTAATGAAATATATAAAAATCCAAAACCTTCAATTGTTTATTAAATTTTGAAATTAACTTGCAATTTTTTTGTCGAAATATTTACTTAAACTTTAAGAGTTATACTTCATTGAACATTAAACTTAGTAGTCTTTCTAAAGTGCTATAAGTTATTTTTCTAAAATAACAATTGTTACAGTTCTGCTCGTAGTTGTGAATGTATAATAAAATGTGAAATTTGAAATTCCCGCGTGTATTAATTTTTCTAACAGTTTGGTACTGCTGCCACATTAATTAAAATCATAATAATAGTGCGTTCCGTATATCAACCGAAGTAACCGGCGGTTAGGTTACGGCTAAGATCGGTCGCTGAAAATCTTGGTTGATTTATGGAACGGCAGCGGTTATAGAAACGTCAAAATACAAAATAAATATTATAGGTTCAAACTTCATGAATTTATTTATTATTAGCTTTAGTGTTATATTTTTTAAAATTTTAGTGCTTAATCTTAGATGATTGTATGTATTTATCTACTTGCTAATACAGTAATCCCAGTAGAGGTTGGCATGTATAACAGGCAACTATACACAATAATATAATGTTTGCTCTGTTGCACTCATGCCTTTGCCCGTTTTAGCATTAACAGGAACATACATATACATTATAACCTATAATTAATAATTTAATAAAATACACGAGCAACATTTGAAGCTTTTGTTCACTTTTGATTGCATTTCAAGTTTACCGCCATGAATAACCACGATTAATAGAAATTCACCGACGTTCGTTCATGGTGAGTGCGGTCGCAATCTTTGTAACCTTTTTCAGGAAACCGCGTTCCGTATATTAACCTGTTTCAGGATAACCGGCATTTTGGTCGCTTCGGTTGATATATGGAACGCACTATTGATGTTATATTATAAATTTATAGGTTATAACAGATGGTGGTTTGATAATATAATATAATTGTGATTACAATAATATCAAGTTACCGTCCGCCATAATCTGTTAATTTATAATATGACTATATTTATTCATTAGGATTTTAATTAATGTGGGAGCAGTACCAAACTGTTAGAATAATTAATACACGCGGGAATTTCAAATTTCACATTTTATCATACATTCACAACTACGAGCAGAACTGTACAATTGTTATTTAAGAAAAGTAACTTATAGCACAATAAAAAGACTATTAAGTTTAATGTTCAATGAAGTATAGCTCTTAAAGTTTAAGCAAATATTTCAACAAAAAAATTACAAATTAATTTCAAAATTTAATAAACAATTGAAGGTTTTAGATTTGTATATATTTCATTAGATTAGAAATTTCATTCTCTACACGTTGCAAAAAACCGATTTTAAAAAGGAGTTAAATTACGTGAGTTCTGCTCGTAGTTTTATGACACTCATCAAACTGCCCCCTTAAAGTAAATGTTTGGAAAAATTTTGTAAGACACTATTATACCATATGTAGGTTTTTTGAATAAGTGTGAATTGGGCATCAGGTACCTTTACTTGTTATTGTAACTTATGTTGTTAGGAGTTTTGGTTTACTCTGGTAGGTCGTGCAAAAATTGAAATGCCCTTTTGCTGACATTGCTTCTTGTAATTTTGGTCAATTTTTACATAAAAAATCTATCTATCTATCTAAATTTTATAAAAATGTTTTACAATCCCATCCATTCACTTTTTGCGTTACAAGAGAACTCATACTCAAAATGACTTCTTCATAAAATGTTTAGCAATTCATAAAGTATGAATAATAAAAAACCTACATACAGTTTTTATTTTTCTAATCTATATGTAAAAAGATCAACACATCAAAGCAATAAAAAATTAAAAGATTACATTTTGTAAATGTATTAATTGTAAACAAGTTTTTTAACACAAAACTAAAGATAATGTTTTACTTAAAACTCGTTACTCGTTCTTAATGTAATTTGACATATATTAGCAGAACTTTTCAAATGTTAAAACATAACATAGGAACAATACAAAACTAAAGAAAATGCCTGTGCTGCAATGAAATCCAAAACTGACATAAAAGGATAAAATCAATTTTTGTTATATTATAAATTCAAATTTTGTAAACTGTAACATTTTTGAGAAAACGTAATTCAATTAGTATTTATATATTTTTTATCTTTTTACAAACTAAATGGTTTTGTATGTAGGTTGTTTACGGAGATGTATAATAAGATTTTTGAGTTTTGACATAAAAATTTGTTACCAAAATTTTTGGCATCTTTGAAATTGAGATTGACTGTATAAAAGTCAACAAATGTTCAAAGTGAAAAATAGCCAAGTCTTAGTAGGATAAACCAAAATTTTTAGATAAGTGTTTTTTTTATTTAATAAGTTAAACAACGTGAAAACATGTTTTACAAAAAAATTGTTTATTAAGTGAAAACTTTGCAATTGAAAAGTTTATTATAAAATTACTAAATATTATTGTAAATTGTGAAGTGTGTATTAACGAACAAGACAGAAAAAAGAAATACAAAGAAGAAGATGCTGGTACAGTTTTAGCTTTAAATCTTTCAAAAAAATTGTTAAGAAACATATCAAAATACGCAAATGTGAACATATTGTTTTGGCCAAGTTTATGCGGTAAATAAAATTTAATTATACAGGTCTCAAAGACATCACACTTTGAAAATGAGAAATAAAGTTAAAAGATTTGACATTTGTCTTTGGATGGATGATCAAATTAACAACAATTAGTTTAAAAAAAAAAATATTATTTTTACGGGTGAATGCACTTTTTTTACAAACGGAATTGAGTGCACAAAAAACAACCAGTATTGGAGTGCAAGAAAGCCAAATTTTATAAATATTACAAAAACTAGTATATTTAAAAATGCTTAATACTTTTGTCTTAGATGCATTCGAAGACACACTATTAAATATTGCAATAATAATTGCTATGTTTTTAACTTGATGGATGTCAAGGTTGATAGAAAAACGTATATAGAAGGTTGCCTGGTTTTGTCTCTAGATGCGGGTAGTGGTGCGGAGTAAAATTTTTTGATGACGTAGGGGAGACCAATGTTTTGATTTAGATATGTTTTTTTACATAAATGGTTGTTCTAAATTAAGTTAAGCTTAATAAAGCAACTAAAATCTTAATTTTTTTTGTAGTTATAAGAGTACACCACTGCCTGCTAATATCCGCTAACTAAAAATATTTAATTAATTTAATTACATTTTTATATTTAAAAAACACATCTAATATTTATTAGCAATGTTTGTTTACTGTAACCAAGTATCATATTGTTTGATTGTGTAAATAGCAGACCCGTGCAAACGACTCCGCCCCTTTGCTAAAACCAGGCAACTTTCTAAATACAAATTTTTTACTAACCTTAGATGGATGTTCTACACACTCAACGCATAATGTAACAAATTAGATGAACATGGAATTTGGAATCAATTGAATTGGACGTGGTAAAAATCTCTGGCCGGGAGGATAAATAAACTTGATTTGTCAATTTGTGGAGATATCTAAAAAAAAGGTATATAAAACGCCAATGCAAAATGATATAACAGATTTTTTATTTTTAAAAGACAGAACTGGCTGCAGCACTAAATTCTAAAGTAGATGGTTTATAGATGAAACATTTTTCAAAAAAATTGGATGATGGTGTTTAAAGTTTGTGCCAGAGAAAATGTTTAAACAAATATGTTGATGTATTGTTTGATTGTTTGCTAGATAAATTACAACTGTTGTTCAACTGGTTCAAATATTATAATGTAGACCGAATAAATAGGTGCGGAAATGAAAGACGTTCTCTGTCATTTCTACATAATATGTATAATAGAACAACACATGGAGGTGATTGCACATGCATTTTATAGCATCTAGGGTGTGACTTAAATATGATGGTGATGGAACATCACATCTAACAATTTGGAAATTTATAGATGCTCTGAAAAGAAAAGAGTTTTGAAAGGAAAAAATCTTTATTTGGCCGCTCGTCAACCATCAAAGAAATTTTTAGAATAGTGCGATATTTTGCAATAAGACAGCCCATTAGTAAATATATTTGCAATGTTCTCCGCTAAAGTGTCCGCACGCCTAATTGACTGCATTGAAATAGACTTTATGCGATATTCTCGATTCAACTGCAATAATAAAAAAAGAGGCTCAACTCTTAAGGTTAATTAATTATTTAATACATAATTATTGTAAGACAAACAATATTTTCTGTTGTACTTGTCATAGAATATGTACATAAATAGACTTTTTATTCTAAATGTTAGAGCTGTAAAATTAATTACTATTTGATTGCAAAAAATGACCAATTGTTGGGTTAATATGTTATGTACAGAAAGGTTAACATAATAATATATGTATGTAAAAAAAAATAAAGGAAATTTAAAATTTTTGAAATATTTTTTAAAATAATTATGTATTGATAATGTTTTAAGTGCACAAACTCAAAATTGTTTTCTAATTTTTTTAATCTGAGGAGAGCATAATGCCTTTTTACACAATTTTGGACGTACAATAAAAAACGTACGATAGGTTGTTCATTGCTTTCATACTTAACGATAAAGCATTTGAAATTTACAAAGACTGAATTGCAACTTATTATATATATATATATGGCCATGTGTGAGTCAACACTATTGAAAATGCCGTTTTCTACATGAAGGTTGATCATGACATTTTTTCACATTTTTTCAGTAAGCCATTTTTGAGTAAAAGCAAATTTGAAAAAATCGAGTTTTTTGCATTTTTTACAATTTTTGATTGTAAGTAACTTCTCAGAATTGCATTTAAAAAAAATTAATAGGTACTATTTTTTTTTTAATTATCCAAGGAATAAGTTTTTACAAACAAAACAAAATTTCTTTAAATTTTGAAAATTTTATAGAACTTTTTTTTAAGATAACTGTTTTTTTTTTCTAAAATTTTCTCAAAACGTGCTTTTGTGCAAAAAAATTTCACAGAAATATTAAAAAATATCAAAAAAGGCTTAAATTTCAATATGTATTTGAGAAAAAAAGAAAATACTCGTTATCTTATTTTTAAGAAAAACTGTTTTTAAAATTCCATCACAATTTTCAAAATTTAAGACAAAAAATTGAAAAATTCTTTTTCCAAAAGTGAAAGAAAATCCAGGGTGTTCTATTTAAAAAAAACTGATGATGACGTCATATCTCTTAAAACAGGGCTTGTATTAAAAATTAAAATACATCACTATATAGATCAAAATTTCTACAAAAACTTTTATTAATGTAATTTTGTACATAAACCAAAAATGCAGCCAATAATCCCGATTATTGTTTCTATACATTTACCCAACCTTGTATTCTATTTATATACGTTATAATAGATATAAACATAAATAATTATCTTGTCATAAGCATTAAATAAAAAACATTTTTGTTTAAAGTATTTTATAAAAATTAGATATTGCATTGGTTTGTTCTTATTTTTTATTTAAATATTATTTTTATAAAAGTAATAACCACAATTTAATCAAAAATAAATTTTGGTTGTTTATTGAAATAAGGGAAATGAGAGTCAACAACTTGCAATTAAATGTAATGTAAATAAAGATTGTCATATTCTATAATTTTGCATTTTTTTCAATATGCTACTAAGTAGCATATATCTTATATTGCTATGTCATAGTTTGGTACATATACAATATTAGTTAATATATAGAGACGTTTTATTAATATGATCCGCGCTAAGAGCCGTCTGTCACGAGACTGATTTCATTACTTATGTCAAGTACAATTTTTAGCAAGCTTTTAACCAAGAAATTAGAACTACTTCTATTGCGATGAACTCTTACTGAATAATTAACACATAAAATCCGTTAATGTAAATGTATGTTGCCAAGAACACTGGATTATAAATAATTTTTTTAAATAATTGTTGCGCAAAACAGTTGTACTGACATAAGTACTGAAATCAGTCTCGTGTCAGACGGCTCTATGCAATAATCACTTTGTGGGATCAAAATATGTATGCTACTGTTTCTGCCTAACATAGTATGCATCGTTTAACATGCTAGTCAAGAAAACTAGAAAAAATGCATTGGCATTACAACTTTTATCTTACAGAACTTAATGACAATATACAAGGTGCTTACAGATAAGTAGTAGAGTTTACATTCAGTTTTAAACAAATGCTTTTTATAAAATAATGCTGTCTGTCTATAGAAACGACATAACTAATTAATTAATATATTGACACTATTAATCAAATTTTGATAAACAAAGTGTTCAGAAAATTAGAAAATAGAAAACTGTGATTTAAAAAAATGTTAGATAGAGACTATACCTAAATTTTATAGTAGAAAACAATTTAAACTAGAAAAACATATTTATGTATTTATGTAAAATTATGATTTTTTTTATTATATAATTTTGTCAGTTTAATTAACCAATTAAATATTAACTTATACTTTTATGATTTCTAAATAAAATATAAAATAACATTTTGAAATTATTTGCAGATCTACCTGCAATGAAATCACAATGGGAGTTAAAATTTGGTATGTGATAAAACTATGTATTAATTTGCAATTGTCTTTATAGAGGGTGTTACAAAAATTGCGTATTAATGGCTCATTGGTTAGATGTTTGGTGGTTTTGTGTAAGTATTTAAAAAAAATATTTAAAAAATTTGGTGTCTATTTTTCAAGTTTCAATGAAAATGATTTGATTTATTTAGTAGTTTATAAGAAATGCTTAGTAACAATATGTGTAGTATAATTTTATTAAAATATGTGATTTGTATTGATACTGTTATTAAAAAAGTACTTTTTTCAGTAATTAATAGTTTTATTTTTATTTCAATTGTAAAAAGTCAAAATAACTAATTGCATTATTTAAGTTTTTAATCTTTAAGGTCCATAATATCGACCTCCTAATAAAAGACCTAATAAACTATTAGCTGAATAACCTAACTTTTAATTTAATTTATTTTATTAAATTTTATGTATCTTGGAAAATAGACAACAAAGATTTTTTTAATTATTTATCAAATAATCACTGAGGGTCCACCAACATGGCATCATTGAGTTAATCGCCATTTCTGCAGCACGCTGTATACTAATTTTGCACAACTTCAATATTGTTAATTAATTAAAGTGGAAATATTACTATAATAAATTGTTTATATTAATACATATTATAATTTGTAACTAATTCATCATTTTCTACATCTACTTTTTAATGCGACTATCTAAAGATAGCACAAAAAGAAATGTAGAAGAGAAACGTTATTAATTAATAATTTATACTTTCCAATGCAGTTATCTTTAACTAATTATGATAATTCATTTTAATTGAAGTGTATATAAACTTATTTATTGTTAATACATCTTTATGCAGAACATGCAACTTCGCGCATCCTGTGGACAATTTTGAAAAACAACATCAACGTGCATTTCCTGCTTACATCATTTGCTGCGACTTCTTTGGCGTCTTAATTTTATTTAAATGCAATACTTGCATTCTAGTAGTACTTATTGCTGATATTAAATAGTATTTAATTTTAGTATATTTGTTTTAACTATAATTGTAGTTTAACAAAATATGATTTTATAGTTTAATAAAACAAAATGAAGAATTTGTGGTAAAACTGTATAATGTAAGTTAATACGGTCTCTGGGACCAGCCGCCGTAACAGTTTCATATTTGTTATGCACAGTTGCCTAATATCGTTTATTATAGCATTGAAAAAAGTAGATATAAATTTATTGTACCCATCTCAATTTTCCAAGTGCCTGGTTTGCACAATGAGTAAATATATAAACATATAATTAATATTATTAATAAATATTTTTTTAAATTATTTTAATGTATGTATTTATTTTATATATTTTCTTTGCCGTCGTCGAGTTTATCTTCGCCGCGTCTGGTGGACAAGTTCTCGCACATCGGATTATACGCCTTCATTCATACCATAAAAATAAATGTCAAACCTATTATATTTTATTAGGTATAGTTGGTCCACGTTAGGAGTACAGTTGTAGTTGTAGGAGCTTGGGAAATGCTCTAATTAGAAGTCTTTCCAATTTACAATATATGCCAGTTTAAGCAAAACTATTTGAATGCATTGAAATAAATTACAGTTAACTATTTATTATTGGTCGATTACTTGTGGAAAGTGATATCCAGTATTTCGTACTTTGGTTCAATTGTGTCTTTATTATGTAAACTGGGTCTCTTATCTTTGTTTTCTTAGTTTTGTTAATATCAATTCATAGAAAACTGTTATTTATTTTTCTTTTTTTTTTCCAAAATTTTGTTTCTGTATTTTATGGTCTGTCTTCTGTGGTAAATGTGTTTGGTTTTATAAAACTTTTGACTACATGTTTACAACTAGTGTAACTTCTTCTACTATAAGTTATCAAAACGCGTGGTTGTTAGTTTATTATTCCTTCAAGTGCAAGTTGAAGGAAAAATGTAACTGCAAGTTTAAAACTACAGGCCTGGTTTGCGTCTCTCCGTTTCCTACAAGAGCTGTGGAAAGTCAATGCAGATGTGCTACATTGGTTTAGAATAGGGTGTCCATACGTCACAGTTTTACCGGATTTTTCCCGGTTTTAACTTTCTCGTTACGGTGTCCCAACAGTTCTTTTCGGGACAGTTAACTGTCTCGGTTTTAACTTTTTTGTCCCGGTTAACTAAAAAAAACTTTTCCACAAGTTATTAAAAAAATCACAATAATAGAAGTTAAAGCAATCATAAACGAAACTATTAAAACGATAGAAAAATAGAAAATAGAATTCATGACAAATTTCTACCTATAAAAACAAATTTTTTTGCACGAACGTTTTTTCTTTCACTCGATTCTACAACAACCAATTCCAACCAATTGAAGATATCAATTTGCCGTTTTTTTTTGGTTGTATGTCCCGGTTAGGTCTTGACAAAATGTGGACACTCTAGTTTAGAATGAACTAGCCTTGATGTGCTGTGTGACACGAGAAGCACATATTGAACACCTTTTAGTTCTAAAGTAAACTTTCTAAATTACTTTATAAAATTCATGATAACATTATTAGTTTTGGATTAATAAGAGTCTATTTTTTTGTAATGAAACAGTCAACTTGCATTTGTATATAGAGCATTGCGCAAGTTTATTATATATAAAATATATAATTTTTATATTTTATTTGACATCGCTCTTAAGTCATACAAACTTTATCGACAATTTATTTGTTTACTTTGTTAAAAACTTTTTATTTGTAAATTTGTATAACACAAATATGGAATCTGTATTTAATGAAAAGGATTGAATTTATTGTATATTCCAAGTATATTATGATTATGAAAAAAATGTAATCTAATACATACTAGCCGTTTGCATTAAGAACTATTTAATCTGATAGGATAGCATATTTATAAGTAATAATTAAAACTTATCCGACAGGGCTTAAGACTAAGTTGTAAATTGATCAAATGTAATTATTAATTAGTTAGACAATACTTCCTTTTAGTTTTAACAAAACAATAATAAAACTAAGTACTTGTAAAATAAATTTAACAATAAATACGATTCACATTCAAAAGTTAGCATTGATTACTGTCAATCACGCTTTTCCGGTTTTTACTAAGGACAACGAAAGAATAATAATAACAAACGGGTCAGGTGTTTTATTAACAAACTGGGTCGCACCTGTACTGCATATTAACGATGTTTAAATTTGCCTATTTAAGATTTATTTATTCACGAATTGAGCCCCCAGGCGCATTCCTTCTGTGCCGTGCATAACAATATTATGTATGTAGTCTTTTTATAAGGCGCTGGGAAAAATATGATTTTGCGCAACAAATTAAATAATAGAAATTGTGAGTCAACATACATTCAATTCTTTGGTTAAATAAATGATTAGCCACGGGGCATCGGTTTACTAACTTCACAAAATGGACGGGTTCTTGGAAAATAAATGAAAATAATATTTGTTTAGAAGAAACTTATCTTTATTTTCAATACATAATCATACATTTTAATTTTTGATAGATGTTAGTCACAAAATTGGAATTGAACTTTGAAGAAACATGACAAACATCTTACATATTTCCAATGCGTTGTATAATTCTGGATCACAAATTATAAATCTATTATTGATGATTTAAACTCGGTCTCCAAAATTAAAGATGTTGGTGTTCTATAAAATTAGCCTAGATCTTTCTCCGATGAAGATTTGAAACTACCTTTCAATCAATTTGTTGTTTTATAGAAGTTTTTTGGTTATGGAAAGCTAAGAAATTTTATTGCAATGTTTACAATAATTACAAGACTTTTGAATGGCTTTAGTAAAATATTCTGTTGCAATATGTAAATCTTGCGAATATAAGCAATGGGTATTCATTATGAAATGAATTAGTAATTTATTCAAACTCAATCTAACGATCATAACGGCCAACGGTCAAGCACAGACAATTGTTTTGGTTCTACAAACTTTGTCAGTGGGCATTGTATGATCATGGCACTTCATGATAGCAAAAAACAAATTTGAATAAATATGATTGTGCTTATAAACACAATTAATGATGTTAATAATTTCAAACGAACGACTGTGGCTCCAGCTAAATTAATGTGGACAACTAGTATTAAATTGCACTAGCTGTAATCACAGTCGTTTGTTTGATTATTAATTCATTTTATAATTAATTCATTGACAATTTAAAATTGTTTAAAAATTGCGAAATTACTGTCAATTGCATAAATGTTAATTCAAGCCGATTAATGCGGACTATTTAGTATTAAATTGCACTATCTGAAGCTACAGTCGTTTGTTTGATTATTAAAATAAATATATTATAATAAATTTAGTTAATAAAAAAAAAATAAAAAAAATAAAATAAACCAAAATTATTATTTTATTTTTGCTTTGTTTATATTTGATTAATGATAGACTAGTCGCCGTTTATGTTTGGTAGTACTTGGAAGAATAATGTAATCTTTGTAATAGTTAAGAGATAAAAATCTAATAATCTTGTTTTATTAAAAACTTATCATTGGGAAAATGGGTGGGTTGTTCAATAAAAAGAGTAAGGTTATGAGAGCAGCAAAAATCATAACTTGCTGGCTGGTTAGTGATGAGTGACTTAACTATTCAGTATTATGTAGATTAATAATAATAATAATAATAAAGCTTTATTTCAATTGCCAAAAAGGATATGAAACGTCATAATAAATTACAATAAAATTGTGAATAACACTAAATACAATTAATTTACAAACATTTAAATAAAATATAAAAAACGTACACAGAAATGCTAATTGTAAACAAACATAGGTTTAACAAAAAAACATAAATGTTGTTAAAATTCACGTATATCATACAAACATTTTTTGACTAGATAGGTTTTTAATGTAGCCTTGAATACTTTTTGGTTTGATAATGGCATTGTAATGAGGTGATTTTTGTAAAGAGAAGATTTATGTGGATCTGCTCGAAATGCCTCTTTATTTCTGGTATTATAAGAGTGAATTTTATCATTTTTGGTGTAAGTAGAAAAATGGTTTTTTGCATGTATTATTAGTTTACAAATATAAATTTCCGGTACTGTTAATAGTGAATATTTTGTAAAGTAAGGTTTACAAGAGTTGCTTGAACTTATACTAAACATAAGTCTTATTACCCGTTTTTATTGAATAAGAACTCTATTTATATTGTTTGCTTTTCCATAGACCACTATATTGTAGAAAATATGTGAATATACCATAGCATAATACACATTTAATAGTGAAGTTATGTTGAGGTATCGGTTCATGTTTAGTATAGCAAAATATGACTTGTTAAGTTTATTACATATTGATTCAACATTTTCGTTCCATGAAAGTTTGCTGTCGATTATAGTTCCTAAGTATTTAGTTTTCTCGGACCTGGCAATGATTTTACTTTGAACTTCAACATTAGCAATCATACTTGGAACTTTGCGGTTGTAAAATTGGATAATTACTGTTTTTTCTGGGTTTAATATAAGCCTATTTATTTTGCACCAATTTGCAAAATCTGAAACGGTTTGCTTTATTTTTGTTTCTAGGTCTTCTAACGTTGCTGCTTACACAAGTACTGTAAAGTCATCGGCAAACATTATCAATAAGCCTGTTTTGATAAAGAAAGGAAGATCATTTGTGAATAACAAGAACATTAGTGGACCTAATACTGATCCTTGTACAATCCCTATACTTGAATCGTATGCTGATTATGTTTTTATAACAAAATAATTCAGTTAGTTGTCAGTCTGGAATGTGCTTGCTGTTTGTATGCACACCTTGTTATGCCCATAGTTCACTGTCAATAATTATATCTTGAATTATATATATAAAAATATTTAAATCTTAAAAAGTCTGTAAAATGCACAAAATATCATCAATCTTATTGTAGATTGAAATTTTAAGAATATTTTTAAGTTTTCTTTATAATTAACACATAAAATGTGAGAAAAAGCATTTTAATATAACCTAACTTTTTTTTAAAAACTGTTAATTCGTAAATTTTTTTGTCAAAAATAAAAACTTAAAATATTTTTAAAATTTCAATCTGCAATAAAATTGATGATCATTTGTGCATTTTACAGACTTTTTAAAGTTCTATCCATAATTATACAGGGTGTCCGGAAAATACGTGTACAACGTTTGACGACAGACTCCTGACGTCAAAATAGGTCGATCTAAGCCGACTTAGTTATATCCAAAATTGTCTCGTTTAGCCGGTAGAGGGCGTCAAAAAAAAAACAAAAGTATAACAAAGTTGAAAGTATCTATTGTAAGAAACTAAGTAAAACAAAAACATTACTTAAGCAAATGTGTAAAATGACCGCCATCTTGCTGAATACACTTATTAACACTCTTTAAAAAATGATATTGGACCCTATCTAATGTCTCGGGATTATTAAAATGGTTGCCTGCATTTAAAATCCGCTGCAATAAATCATCGCGTGTGTTTACCGGAGTCTTGTAAACTTCTGTTTTAATAGCGCCCCACAAAAAGAAGTCACACATATTTAACTCAGGAGAACGTGGTGGCCATTTAACTGGTGCATCATTGCCTCTTCCAATCCATCGGTTGGGATATTGATGATGTAAGTATTGCCGAACGGCAACGGAAAAATGGGGCGGGGCACCATCATGCATATACCACATTTCCCTCCGAAGAAAAAGGGGCAAATTCTCCAGAAGAATTGGTAATGTGTCTTGCAAAAAATTTAAATAAATATTTCCATCTAACCTGTCTGGAATAACAATGGGACCAATAAGGTAGTGATCAATAATACCTGCCCAAATATTAATTTTAAATTGATGCTGATGATGTGCAACTTTAATGGCATGTGGATTTTCATCGGAATAAATATGTTCGTTGTGCAGATTGGTTGGTTACCCCAGATCTTGTAAAGCATGCCTCGTCAGTAAACATAATTTTTCTACAAAAATTTGGAACAAGGATTCTTTTGTTTCTAATAAATTGACAAAATGTAAGCCGCATGGGGGGATCAGTCGGTAAAAGTTCCTGGACTTTTTGTATGTGGTAAGGATGTAACAACTGTTCTCTTAAAACCTCATTGACAATCGTTTTAGGAACATTTAACTCACGTTCTAAGAGACGGGTACTGGTACTTGGTTCTTCTTCAACTCTTTCCAGAATCATCTCTTCTGTTTCCACAGTTCGAGTTGTTCGCATACGACCCCTGCCTTCAAACTTTTTCTCAAAACTGCCCGTTTCCCGAAGATGACGCTCAATATTGGCAAATGTTTGGTGGTTTGGTATTCGACGGACCCTAACACTCTGACGCCCATTTTCTTGACAAAACCCGTATACCAGAAGCATGTCAACTTTCTGAAAGTTTGTATAATTTTCCATTTTTAATGGTAAAATGAACTTGTAATTCAAGAATGTTGATCGTATACTTGAGTAAATTTCATAGACTGGTGACAATTTGTCAATAATTGTCAAATTATTAAACGCCATAGCAACAAGGTCACTTAAAAAATTATTGTTACAGGTAATTTCTTTTTAATATTTACAAATTTTTGACGCTCTCTACCGGCTAAACGAGACAATTTTGGATATAACTAAGTTGGCTTAGATCGACCTATTTTGACGTCAGGAGTCTGTCGTCAAACGTTGTACACGTATTTTCCGGACACCCTGTATATGTATATAATTCTATAAAGAATTATAGATAGTGTCATACGAGCATTAGTCATCAAATATATGTTTGACATGATAATTGGAATCTACTAAATTAAAGCAATTTAGATCTTTATTGTTTACCTTGAGTTTAGTCAAAAAAAGAATATGGGGTTTTCTATGTTCAAGATGCTGAAGAACTTTTTTTTTTCTTTTTTAAACTATAAATTAAGTTAGTTTTTGGTCGATTGTATTTATTTGGAACATACTAGGTTTTCTTCCGTCAATTTAATTGTATTATATGCAATATTAGACGCTGTCGGTGGTTTGGCTAGTGTTGTAACTCTTGTTGATTAGGTTGTTCTTGTTATTTTAATTATTACAATTTAATGAATACATATTTTTTATTAGTACTTTATTATTGAACTTTATTTGTGGCCATTGCGGCCCAAGCCGGGAGCTTACGCCCGTTATATTTAAAATAGGACTAACTTAAAAACTACAAGTATACGTATTTATACTAGCTGAATATCTTGGTCAACGCGATTGTTACGGCTCTACCTGAGTCGCAACAATATACAATCCCTAATGCATTTATTATGAGGCATTAATGAACAATATATTTATTGAGGGCCAACAATGCAATTATTATCCAAAAAATTAACGTAGGGTCATAAATAGATTAGAGGGTATTTCCACCATCTGGTACGGGATCTAAAGACACCGGATGGATTTCGGCAATAGGGCTAAGTGGGTGGTAAATATATTATTTTTGTCCAATTACTGTAGTTGTCGTTACCACCACTTAGCCCTAGAACATCAACCCCACTCCACAAGGTTACATAAAAGTAGCTGCACAGAAGAAGACGATGCGATACATTATCATTATCAGTTACCAGTATTATTATTATTATTCAGTTGTTATACAAATTACTTACAGTATTTTATTAATATATATTTTATATTAAAAGTGGTTTTTATTACTTAATTACGCCACAGCGATCCTTATTCTCAAACAAATAACACATATTTAGGAATAAAGATAACAAATATGACAGGGTACAGTCGGGACATAACACTAGTTTGGCAAAAGTGCAAAATAAATTAATCCAGAACCTGCTGCCAGGTTGAGATTAGTAATTATTGGTAGTAAATAGCAGCGTTTTGTTTTACTAATGCCAATATTGTTTTTAAATGCAATAATCCGGTGTCTGTGTACGTACGTTGTGTTGCACTCGAACGTCATAATGATGCTAGGTTATGTTAGGTTAGGTTTAAGTGGCAGCTAACGCTCACATAGACCTCAGATGGGCCCGTTGTGTTACCACAGTACTTGAAAGTACAACCCTCCTCAGGGGATTTTGTCAAACCATTTTGAGCCGTAAATGAACCTCATGAGAGTCTGCGCATCTAGTGATGCTAGGTCAGAGAGGTCATCAAAGAAAGGTCGGCCTAAGAAGAGCAATCGTGTTGCGGACAGAGAGGGGCATTGGCATAAGTAATGCTGAACACTCTCCTCTTTCTTTTCGTCCAGGCAGCCTCTGCAGTAGTGCCGCTTCGTTATACCCTGTCTCTCTCCGCGTGTTTGGTTTGCCAATGGGACAGTGTCCCGTGATGACTCCCACTGCCAGTCTGATATCGTTTCTTTTTAGAGAGACGATGTTGGTGCTTCTTTTCCTGTTTCGGTGAGGCCATACTTGCCTGATTACTTTGCAGGTGTCTTCATTCCTCTACCTTTGCTTTGCTAGGTTTGAGGTTATTACGGCTATGGTCTCCTTGCACGAGGCAAATGGAATACTAATATCCCGTAGTACTTCGGTTGAGTGCAGTCTTGTGACATTCTTTGCAAGCTCATCCGCTTCTGTGTTATCTGGGATCCCGCTGTGGCTTGGTACCCACATGAGTCTCAATTTGTGTGTGCTGCCAGCTCGTTCAGCTTTCTTCGACAGTCAGAGACCACTGTTGAGTTGGTGCACACGCTAGTAATTGCCATGAGAGCAGCTTGGCTGTCGGTGTAAATGTGGATCTGTTCACCAGGGTTCCCATTTACCATCAGCCACTCTGCTGCTTCTTTTATGGCGGGTACCTCCGCCTGTAGAACGCTGCAGTAGTCTGGCAGACGTAGGCTGATTCTAAGGTTGGGGTCGTTTTAGAAAACTCTGCAGCCCACTTTGTCCTCCTTCTGTGAGCCGTCTGTATAGACCTGCGTGTGACCTGCTGGTATACCTTTCTTTTCCATCCACTCCTTTTTAGAGGGTATGAGAATTTGTTGCCAAAAGCAGGTGTTGCTAAACAGCGGTCTATGTTTTTGGGCACCCCTTTAAATTCATTGATTATTCCGGCGTGACCACGATGATCCGATGTCAACATTTGCACCGACTTTAGCCTGAGTGCTGTGGTAATGGCAAGTTGCTTGCCCATTAGATCGACCGGGGCTATGTCCAGGATTGTCTCCAAGGCTTTCGTAGGCGTCGTTCTCATGGCTCCCGTTATCATGAGCGCCGCCATTCTCTGCACTTTTGTAAGCGCCATTTGAAGGATTCTTTTATTAATTGCCGGTCACTATATGAACACGCCGTAGTAGAGTATTAGTGTAACTACGGCTCTGTATAGCCAGAAGGTAATCTTGGGGTTGAGGCCCCAGGATTTTCCTACCGCTCTCTTGCAAAAGTACAGCGCCACCGTTGCTTTCCGTACTCTTTCGTCTATATTGAGCTTCCATGATAACTTTCGATCTAGTATGAGACCTAAGTATTTGGCGCTCTCCTTGATCGTCAGTTCAGTGTCCTTTAGCATTGGGAGCTTGAATTCTGGGATTTTGTGTTTTCTTGTGAAAACGACTAGCTCGGTTTTTGCCGGCTTGACATCTACGCCACACCTTTTGCACTATTGCGCTAGTTTCGATAGGGCTCCTTCGACAAGTTGCGACATTATATTGAAGTGTTTCCCTGAGGCAGCTATTGCTACGTCATCCGCATAGGCAACGACCCTGCAGCCAGATTTTTTAAGTTGGAGGAGCAGCTCATTTAGCGTGATGTTCCAAAGCAATGGCGAGAGGCGCCCCCTTGTGGGGTTCCCTTACTCACCTTCCTTTTTATGTGGGATTTTCCCATTGTGGCTCTGATGTTCTTTTCACGGAGCATTTTTCCGATCAGGTGACATAGAGCGTTGTCTATTGCTAGTCCAGTTAAGTAAATTGACAATATATTGATGTTATAATGATAGTGCAAAAGCCAAAAAAGTGATTACAATTTCAACTCAAAACAGTAGTTTTTTTTTTAATTATTTTTTTCTAATACGTTAGACTTCGTTAGATTAATGACTTAGTTCTCCACAATATAAATTGAGATAAGAATGTTGGTTTGTGGTTTATCTTTCCAAATTTTTTGAATTTGGATATCAATCAAACTTCTGCCAATTATATCTTATATACTGTATATTGGTGACTAGTCTTAAAAACGGAAAGTTATAGATTTATATTGTTTACAAATTTTACTGTAACTTGCATTTTTGTGCTGACAAATATGGTTATTTTTTGATGATATGGGAATAAAATTGGTTTAGCATAGTAGTAATATAGCAATTTAAACTAACTATAATTTTAAACTGCTTTGATTACTTTGGTAGTATTTGTGTATAAATTTAAACTATTTTTATATGCAGATGATTTAATACTGCATCACATAACTGAGTCATACAAAGATTGTATTTAACTTCAAAATGATAAATATTTTTTTTATGTTTTTTGCATAAATAAATGTTTAAAAATTCAAACCAAATAAAAGATTTTGGAGTATACTTTGATAACCAACTTACTTTTAACAAACACATACAAAAAATATTAAAAGAATGTTTTCTCATGCCTCAAAACTAGTGCATTGTTTAATAATTTGGTCTCTTATGTATGAAAAAACTTATATATTAGAGAGTGTACATAAAAGGTCTCTAAGGTTTTTGTAAAATACTATGTATTGTATATCGACTATACAGCAGTGTACGTGCATTACATTGTTGATGATCATCAAACATTAGAAATACTTCAATTTTATGTTTTTTGGTTATTGACAAGTTATCTCAAAAGACTTACATAATAAATACACAACATTGCAATAACTTTTCAATTATTCGTGTTAGTCATACCTTCTATGACTATTTATATGGTGTTGACATATTTAACACATATGTATCACTTTCAAGAAGCTGTTCTTTTGTGTGCTCGGGACAAAATGAATGTGCTTAACAGAAATAAACGCAATGAACTAAAAATTATAGGAAATATCTTAAGTACATCTAAAGTCACAATAAAGTTGTAAACATTTAATCACACTATCAATAAAATGAGGCTGCTTTATTATAACTATTATCCAATAGTCTTCCATACCACCTATACAATCTAAAACCAATATTGAAAAACAACTTATGGAAAACATATTGGGTTTTGAGCTTCGTTACAGACGGATAAGTTTATCAAAATTATTATATAATAAAATTTAAAAGAAAGTTTTGATGTTTTAATGCCTATAGACAAAAACATGAAAACGCTGGAAAATGACATAAAAGACGTGTGGAACCTAATAGAAAGATTGTTATTCTGTATTTTATTAATTAATTTTGTGAGATTTATTTTTGTTATTGATTTTTTTTAAATTTATATCAATAGCTTAAAAACTGGATTCTTAATATACTTATTACCCATGATTACACATGAAACTATGAAACTATATTTTAGTAGTGATAACATACGGTGTTAGCCAAGTACGCCAGGTCTCATACCTGTTTGTGAAACCTTCCTTATTTTTTTGACATCGACAACTGTATGATGCAAACTCAAATATGTTAATCACCGCCTGATGCCCGGTTTCACCAACGCCTAATAAATTGTCAAATAACTATTTGTCAAATAAAATTTATTCATCAAATAAGTCATTTTACGTTTCTCAGGGATTAAATAACTATTCCGTGATTTTTATCAAGTTGGTAATATAGTAGACAGAAAATACGCCAAATAAGTTCAAATGAACCAGTATTTATGCATGCATAACCTCGAATTATTAGTAAAGTAAGAATATATCAACACAAAATTAAAAATATTTGTTGCTATGATCGTATTACACTGGCGGTATATAATTACAGATAAAACTTTAAAAGTCAATGCACAAATTATCATCAATTTTATTGTAGATTGAAATTTTAAGTACGATTTTTGTTTTTCTTTATAATCACACATGTGAGAAAAGATTTTTTATAATATAAACCCAACTATTTTGTTAAACTGCGTACATTTTTTGCATAATTATACAGACAAACTTAAATATGTTCTTAAAATTACAATCTACAATAAAATTGATGATCTACTGTGAATGTTACATACTTTTAAATGAGATTGTTTTGCTGATTTTGAAAATCCAAATTGTAATTATTTCCAATAGTGATTGCGTAGATTCTTTGTTTAATCAAAAACGATTTTTGAAATCAACATTATCAAATAAATTGAGCATGACATTCATTATTTACAATATATAGATGTCACACCTACATGTTTTGAGGTGATTTGTCAAGTTATTCGATGCATTTTGGCCGGTTATGCCCGGTTTCACCAACGTCTAATAAAATTTATTCGTCGAATAAATGCTTTATTTGCCCAATAAACGTTTCACCAACGTTAAATAGCGTTATTCGTCGAATAAATCTCCTAATAAACTAACCGGTCAAAATGCATCGAATAACTCGACAAATAACCTCAAAACATGTAGGTGTGACATTTATATATTGTAAATAATGAATGTCATGTTCAATTTATTTGATAATGTTGATTTCAAAAATCGTTTTTGATTAAACAAAGAATCTACGCAATCACTATTGGAAATAATTACAATTTGGATTTTCAAAATCAGAGAAACAATCTCATTTAAAAGTATGTAACATTCACAGTAGATCATCAATTTTATTGTAGATTGTAATTTTAAGAACATATTTAAGTTTGTCTGTATAATTACGCAAAAAATGTACGCAGTTTAACAAAATAGTTGGGTTTATATTATAAATTCTTTTCTCACATGTGTGATTATAAAGAAAAACAAAAATCGTACTTAAAATTTCAATCTACAATAAAATTGATGATAATTTGTGCATTGACTTTTAAAGTTTTATCTGTAATTATATACCGCCAGTGTAATACGATCATAGCAACAAATATTTTTAATTTTGTGTTGATATATTCTTACTTTACTAATAATTCGAGGTTATGCATGCATAAATACTGGTTCATTTGAACTTATTTGGCGAATTTTCTGTCTACTATATTACCAACTTGATAAAAATCACGGAATAGTTATTTAATCCCTGAGATACCTTGGCGAAACGTAAAATGACTTATTTGATGAATAAATTTTATTTGACGAATTGTTATTTGACAATTTATTAGGCGTTGGTGAAACCGGGCATTAGTTTATTAGGAGATTTATTCGACAAATAACGCTATTTAACGTTGGTGAAACGTTTATTGGGCGAATAAGGCATTTATTCGACGAATAAATTTTATTAGACGTTGGTGAAACCGGGCATGAGTGGTGTAGTGGTGTAGTGGTTAGCGTACTCGACTGCTATACCAGTAATCTTGGGTTCGAGCCTCAAGCTCCTTGTCTGGAGGGTCAAAATGTGTTGTTATGAGTACGTCTTCTTCGGATAAGAAGAGAAACTTTAGTAGTGCTTTGATTTTGCGTGCACGTTAAAGAACCCAATAATTTAGGTTGGAACTCCTGAGTTTGCGGCAAAATTCCCAGATGTGGTAGTCTTAACCTCTGGCGTCGGTGATAGCCTTGGCAGCAGAAATAGAACGACGTTAAATAATATAATTAAAAAAATATTTAAAAAAATAGTGTAATCAAAACCAAGTTTCTAGTATTAAATAGTTTTTAGCAGAAGATATTTGGAATATGATAATTCTGAAAATAGTCGGATAAAGCAGATGTAAATTAACAATATATTCTTGAATAAACATATGACTTGAATAATGAGTATAATTATCATGTATTAATTATGAATGGTTTCATTTCACTAACTTTAAAAGTAATAAAAATGTTTTTAGTTGATTAAGCATATGTTGACATACTGTGGAACATACAGTTAATATTCATATACATAATAATTAGGATGGTATAGATAAGACAAGAATAATTATTAATACTTGATGAATCATAATTGATTATAACATATGGTTTTTTCTTATAGTATAAAATTAGCCGCGAAATTCACTAAATCTCGAGGTTGTAATATTCACGAGCACTTCCTTAGTTATTTAAAGAATTCGCTTTCTCTCTACAACATATTTTCAATAAAATATCATCTATGCTTTATACGAAAATTATTTGTACATTTGCAACTAGAATATAGCTATACACATTTTACAATTACTTTAAAATAGGTAATATAATTAAGGTCCACAATATGGAGATTAAAATACAAAATATATTTTTTAGTTATATATTTACTTATTTATATATAAATATAATATTATATACATCTTAATACATTGTGATTGCCGATTAGAAACTATTATTATGTGTATAAAGATTCTCATATTATTGTTAAAAAGATGAAAGCATCTTGCATCCGTTATATTATAATTAAAAAAATCTATAATGAAAACCGAACGTTGAGTTTGTTCGGCAACACCGCTGGATCTTATTAATGTTGGAAGTGAAAGTGTCCGCATTGTTCTACAAAAAACGTTTAACTAATCAAAAGAAAATATTAATTGCAGCACAAAAGCAAGTAGAAATTTAAAAAGTAAATTTATTAACTAGTCAGTTATTCATACTTTATAATTTGAAATTCTATTTCTATTTGTTTTTGTTAAGGTTTATTTATTTATTTATTTATATATTAATCTTATAATCATTGAAATTGTTGTTTTTTCTTAATAAAGTTTTAAAATAATTTATCATTGTGTAGGGATTTTTTTTTTCAATATTTACAATAATTGTATGTTTGGTTACCTACATCGTATACCTTGGTTGTTGCCAATCAATTTTTTAATTTTCTTATAAGTATAATGATTAGAGTATCTATATGAAAATAGTTTTATTTATTGTTTTATGAATAAGTGAGTATTATGCATATAAATAGCAAATTATACGAAACGTATGCGTATCTAATATACAAATTAGCTTCAATGTTTAAATTATATGCATATACATATAATGATTTTAATCTAAAATTTAGAAAAAACGTTTTTATGTTCAATATTATTACGCATATGGAATGTATAAATTGTTTATACACACGGTATGTATAAATAGTCAATTGCTCATACATATAGTATGTAGAAATAGTGGCTATCCATTATTTTTTGTGCAAAAATGTATTGCTATTTTTTTTCCATGAACGATGAATTTTGAACACCTGGTTATATTATTCAAACGAACCAGGTTTCTATGCAAATTTCTGTGGGAAGCGCCCACTGTAATTTTGAACTGATTGTAACATAATCAGTTGCAAAAGAATTTTGTTAGCAAATAGAAAAAAATATAATAAACGCTTGAGAAACTTTCCATTTATTTATATTAATATATGAACATAAGCAGTTGAATTAATTATATTCTTTCCGGAGTATAAATATTTGGTTATACTCGAGGTTATACTCGTATTTCTTGGTTGCGACCTAATTTTACATTGCAAATAAAAAACAAACAATTAATAAGATAATTAATTAACTTTCACTATTAGATTTATAAAAACTGAATTGACGGTTTGTCTATTTAATTCGAATAGTTGCAAATATATTATAAATGTAAATTGACAAATAGCTATATGTAGAATTTGTTTTATAAGCAATGATACTACTTCAAGTCTGTACAAAAATAACTATTTTACTCGAGTTATGATATAGGTGTCAGAAACTCCGAGTGTAATTCTATTAAATACGTAATTGTTATAAAACTACAACTTGACTACGTGTTTCCTGGTTATGGAATTCAATAGTCACAATTTGGCCGTTTTTATAATAATGATACTATTATTTTTGTCTATCTCATTCTTATACTCAAATTCCCTAACCTACCATTACCTAAAATAAAAATTTAACATTACTTAAGAGCAGGGAAATTTTACACTGATTCGTAATTTGCAATTTTCTTAAAAAGTATTATTCATAAAAATGATCAAAATGCTTATGTTATTTCTTAAAAAAAAATATTTTGAATTTTATTGTTGTTTCTAAATGAATAAATTTACTATGCAAATTTATTTTGGTTTTATTCTTTAGAAAACAATTATGTACTTGAATTATTTACGAGTTTAATTATTAATAACAATTGCATGCGCGCGTCATAATTTAGTTCAGCGCATTGCTCACATGTTGGCTACATGATGTGGCGCTCCGGAAAATTTTAGCGAATCTGATAGGTTATTTCAGTTAGCTTTTTCCGAGTAATAGGCAATCAAAATTTGATAAAATTGATTTTTCACACATTTTTTGATTGTTTGTAACTTTTTAGGGTTGCATTTTTAGGAAAAAGTTGTAAAAAACATTTATCTTTTGAAATTGTCCATAGAATAATATTTCTCAGCCAAAAATGTTTTTTCTTGAGTTTTGAAAATTTCCCAGAACTTTAAAAAACAGGTTTTCTTAAAAAAAGATGACGGGTGTTTTCTTTTTTTCTCAAATAATGATAAAAACGTGCTTTTATATGTACAAAAATACCCTGAAAATTTTAGGAAATGCCGTGCACTACGTTCCGAGATCTCTTACAATGTATCAACAGAAATACTTCAAATTTAAGCTCTTTTTAGGGTATTTTTTGCACATATAAAAGCAAGTTTATATCAATATTTGAGAAAAAAATGTTCGTCATTTTTTAAAAGTTTTAGCGAGCAATGAAAGATTGATGCTAATTCTACCAAACTAATATATGTTTTTATAACAACACAAACCGTATCAAGACTGTAATGTTGTTAAAAAGCAAGTAATTAATTAATTACAAAAAAGTATAGCTAATAAAATGCAAAAAACCATCGTAATAAATCATTAAAAATACTTTTAATTTCACGTAATAAAACTGCAGTATGACCACATATGTAAATTTAATTAGCTGTGAATTAAATTAGTTTTTTTTTTAACGGGCTCTACCTGATTGTTAGTAATTTTAGAAGGCGGGTTTTGGACCAAATTGTAAAAACAATAATAAGTTCTGGACATAAAAATCGTTTATTTTATAAAGGGATTAAGGGCCGATTTTATAAGTTTTACGTTAATGTTCTATTAATTAATGTGACAATTAGTTTACTGGGAGATTTAAAAGCTTTAAAAAAAAAATTGATTTTATAATACTATTTTGACCGTGGTGTGAGTATAATAGTGTGTCCGTCTCGAGAACGCATTTTGATCCAGTTTGCGCATGACGTCAGGTGGATGATAGAAACTATGGCAACGCGCAATTCACACACTATTAAAATTGTTCTTAGATCAATGTATTATTGGCGTTGTCAGTGAATTATTAAATATATGTTTTGCTTTAAAAATGAAAGACCAAATAAATTGTTCTATGTATGGGTGGACAAATCATATACAAAAAACCAAAGGAACTGACATTAAATATTTCCGGTTTCTGTTTTTTGGGTAATTATCTGCACATTGGCAACACTGCATATTACCCACTTGACGTCACGGTTTAAAGAGAGATAGATAGAATCATGCGCATTGTCACACCTATATACTCACACCACAATTTTTACCTGTTTTTAACTAATGCTTCATTAGATAAAAAAAGATTAGGTTGGTACTAAGATTAAATCTTTTTCTGTGTTTTTTGCAGTGTAAATCAATAATCAATACATCATGTAATTAATTAATGTATTATTGACTTTTAAAATTGCAAAAACCATTGTAATATTAATTAATTATTGTAGTACTTCAATAAATATTACATTAGAAAAAAATTAAAAATATTATTATAAATCATAAATTACAATTTTGTATTCAAGCATTTCTAGCAAAATTTTACGTTTTTTTTATAGAAAATACTAATTAAAACAACAAAACTAGGTTATGTTTACACTTAATGGCACCATTAACGTCATTGATAGGACAAACATGACACATTAAAATTATGCCTATATTAGTTGCTACTGTTACATTATTTTCATTATGAAATCAATTTTTTTAATGATTCCATTAAATTTTAATGTAGCAATAAGATTAATTATGAAATCAGGCTTAAGTAACATTTTACTCTTTTCGAGAAAACCGAAGAAAATTCTTTTTCATAAAATGTAGTAGGAAGTTTTTGTTTTTTATTTTCTAGTTTGTTACACTTGCAAACTTTTTAAGAGTTAAATGTAAAATTTAAAATCCTGTTAAAAAAAGTTATGCCAAAATGAACAAAATGCACTTAACACCTTTATGAATTAAACTTGGTGGATACAATGTAATGTCTTGCTAAACTTAGCAAAAACTTTAAAAAAAAATTTAATGTTCAAAAAAATCTTACAGGTTCAACTTAACACAATGTTTATTCTGCTTCTTCTATTTCGTTGCGATTAGCTGCCTGTTTGATATTTTTTGCTTTTGTAGGCCAGTTAAGTATAGCATTATAAAAATCTAAATAACATTCTTTAATGTATGGGATCATTTTATTTAAATTCTCAACTTTGTCACCAAGATTGGCACTTTAGAAGCATATGCTTTTTTTGTCGGCATCATTAGTTTTTCAGTAGTTTTAGGCATATTAAGCAAGAAAGTATTACTAAAAAAACTATCAACATACTCTGAAGCAATAACGCATCCAGACTTTGTACTATTATGTTTAAAATAATGATATTTTGAAACGGAAAATGACATTCTGTTCGTTCTCGGTTGTTTCAGTGTTTCCAAAGATATTGACTTTTTTTTGTAGTACTTTGGCCACGAAGATTTAAAATCGAATATATCTTTGGTTTCAACTTTATTTACAGTAAAATTGAGAAGATTACTAGATTTGATAATGAGTTTAGTATATTCATGTACAGAAAATATACGACAGAATTAGTTTGCAATATTAGTTAAGTTTTCGACCAGCTTACCGGCAAGCATTTCCTATTTTCTTTCTGGAATGTCCTTTCTTTCAAATCTTTTATAAGCTATTCTTTTAACTCTTGCTTTCTTTATAACGTTCAGTGTGTACTGTTCAACATTTGTCACACCTTTTTTTCTTATTATTTTTGAAACTTTCTCATTACTATTATCACATGACTGTAGACTAACATCACTACTACTACTATTATTCATTGTTTTTATTTGAGCGGAATTATTAACGAAACTGGCCCAGAAACAACTGTTGTGTGAATGTTGAGGTTATGAATTATGCCTTTGATATTTCTCGGTTAGTTTTGTTCAGTGGCGTATGGTGGCGTATAGTGCATATAGGTATTAACTCACGTAATTAACTCCTTTATGCACCAATCGATTGTAAGCTTCTATTTATTTCAAGCATTTAGATGTATCGCATTTAACCCGTTTATGCACCAATCGATAGGTCTTGGAATTTACTATAATAAACCGTTTCTAACTCAAAACAACCAAATATGTTAGTTAACCCCTTTATGAAATAAACGATTCAATTAGACTATTAATCTTTTTCTTTCTCTTTGCAAACACACGAAGATTTTACAGAATGTATATAATTGTTGTAATATTTAATTCTAATTTAAAACTTTACTTTATATTTAAAAATAAACTTCAAAAAAAATTGTGGTCCAGAACAGTTTTTACGATTTGGGTCAGAACTAGGTATTTTATTTTATTTTATTAAGCTTCAGATTTTAAATTTTTTTAATACTTGACACTACACAAATTGTGATATGAGCCAGAACCCGCTTTCTATTTTATTGACCTCTTGATTTTGAAATTCTTTTATATTTTGAATTTTTTTTTTGCATTACTGTTTTTACAATTTAGTTCAGAACCCGCCTACTATTTTCACGATTTGATCCAGAACCTGCTTTTTGAAAGGTTTTTTAATAGGACGCACAAAATTTATAAGGTGCTAGTAGCCATGTTGTTGTAGCAACATTGGTCAAAATTGTTATGAATTGTTTAGTAGTATACTGAACAACGTGTGCAAATCATTAAATTTTATTCTAAAATTAGTGCTTTGTTTTGCGCATTACGTGTTTTTTAACTTTGCCTCAACCGTCCTGCCGAGTTGACTATTTGGCGTTTGGTGGCCAAATTTGAATCATCTGGTTTGATTAATAAGCAGTCAACACCCGTATGAACAAGCAAAATTATTGGATTTGGAGAGATGCCAATCTACACTAGATACACCAATACAAAATGCATTCCGCGAAAATCACTGTTGGTGCGGAATCATCGTTTAATACTTTTTGCAAAACAAAACTGGAGTTGCCATAACCATAACGGCAAGCACCCCAGATCGATGATAAGCAATTTCTTGTGGCCTAAATGGATAATAATGTACAATACTTACATACTTCTATATAAATATTTTTCATAAATTTCAAAAACATTTGTATTTAAAACTGTTGTAATTGAGTAGCTGCCCGTGAAAATTACAAACTTTTAATTTTATATTATGTTTGTTATTATATTTAAGAACAGTTTTATTATGTTATTAATATAAAATAATTTTAAAAAAATGTAGACCATCTACTTAATTATGATCGATTTAATTTTAAGTGCAAAAGCAACACATGTAAAGTTGGTTAAGATTAGTACAACGTTCTTAGTATTCTTATTATAATTTAAATCAGTTGAAAAATAAGTTATTCAGCTGTACGGGTTTTGCCTAACGTTTTGTGTATATTATATTATTAGAAATTTCTAAATTAAAATAGATTTGTTATTATTATACTATCTTTGTTGAGTTATAAACCTCAACTTTATTACTCTTGCTTTAATTTAAATTTTGTTGCAGGTGACCGGTGGTTGGTGTCGTGCCTTGGAGTTCTCTACCTAAACAAGGGACTGTTCTATAGAGTGGTGCCTGCTGATCAAACATTTTCTAATGATCAATACGCAGGAGTGTTTAGATTTAGACTATGGTGGTGTGGTGAGTGGACAGAAGTTTTGGTAGATGATAGATTGCCAACTGTTCATGGTAGATTGGCGTTTTTGCAGTCACAGCATTCGGATCATTTTTGGCCGGGACTATTAGAAAAAGCATATGCCAAGTAAGTTATATTTTGAATCAAACAAACATATATGAAAACACCTAATTATACTTTATTTAATATTAAAAAAAGTGCAAGTATCTTTTGAGGCTATATATAATTTTATTGGATAAGTTTCTCAATGTATAGTTTAGGTTTAGATTACAATATATATTTATAATAGTTTCAAAATTTTGTAAAAATATTAAAATTTTGAATTATGGTATTTTATATACCATAATTCAATTATCATTAAATTTAAATAATCCATTAACAAAACAATTTGCCGTGCAAAAAATATTATAACTAATCACTATTAGTTATTTCAAAAATTAAAAGTAAATTGTATATTAAAAAGAACTGACTAGTTTTCTTAATACTATAAAAATATTTGAAATTTTCTTATTTATTTATTTATTTAATTTTATGTCCTGTTTGAATCTTTTACAAGCGATGCTTTAGGGCATAATTACAATCTTTAGTGAAAGTCCTCACTCGAAATTGATATCATTTAAGCATCTGATTGAAAATAATAATAATAATTATGCTTATTTCAAATACATATAGTGTGGTACATTTGTACAGATTTTTTTTTTGGTTTTTCTGCGAAGCTTTCCGCCGGACTCACCACTTTTTTCTCCGCCATTTGTATATATTTTTTAATATATTTCTTTTTAACCAGTTTTTAAATTTTGTCTTCTACAAAATAATAAAACTTTTAGAGTTTGGATAAAAATCGATAAAGATAAAGCAGTCAAAAATAAATATACTGAGGAAGTTTGAATGGAATCTGGAAAAAGGAACTTAATAAACAGAAAGTTGCCGTAAAGTTTTTAAGAACATAATAGACTTCAGGTAATTGCGTTTTTTTATATTTATATGCATACTCATTTTTATCTCATTTTGTATACAAAAATGGGATGCCGCTTAATTGTGACAGCCGCAAAACAACAGAAACTATATAAATAACAGTAATTTACGTTGCTTATTTGTTTTAATTAGCTCTGATTTTATTAATGATGCTACTTTTTAGTTCTTTAAAATTTTTTTTTTTATAAATACAGATTACAAATTTTTAGTTAATTTTAAAACGACACGGTAGTAGAAAAGTCATTGTAAATTGAATATGCTGCGTTTTTGCAAAAAGCACAATGTGCGAATATGGTTATATTTTTAAAACAAACGCGTCGACTTAACATTCTAAAACTGTGAATTCTTAGAGATTGATTTTTTTTATATGCCGTGAGAGTTTCAAGATGATCTTATATGTACTTTGCGAGATAAGGAATTTTTTTTTTACATTATATTGTTTTTTTCCGTAATTAAAGGGAAGAAAGATGTGGGTATGGAGCCAAAACTTATCTCTTAGCAAGGGATTTAAAAAAATATATAAGTTGGATGCATGATTTTTTTGTATCAGCCAGATGCTTTAATTGACGCAAATATTTTTTTAAAATAAATTGTTTTACGTAAATAGTAACTGAATAACATGTATGTCTTCCCATAGCACAAATAACGCTACAACAGTTCTTGGCATGTTTTGCAAAAGTCTTTGAAGGTCTTTCCGCGCAAAACCGCCGTCAGCTACTGGATGGTCTGCGGAGCATCCGAGCAACCACAAACATTCTTGTCGAGCATATCTCAAACATGTTTTATAAGATTTAAGTAAGTTTAAGGACAGGCCAACCCATGGTTCAAATTTCAAGTTTTTGTAAAAAGTCTACTGTGATACTCGCAGCATGTAGTCTTGCGCTAACACAATGTTAACATATTGATTAGATTTCCTGGAACGAGAGCAAGGTTAGTTTAACTGTTTATACTAATCTCACTCTAAACCATAACCAAACCACCTTCAAATCTATCAACTTTCTGTACAGCAACATTTTTCTGGGCGTTTGTAAACGCATGCTCGGCCATTGCAACTAGTGATACGGACTTTTGACCAAAATCATAGCTACTTATAAGCAAGGGTCTAATACGCTTTTTCAAATTTGATTGCGTGGGAGTTTTTCGACTAGCGAGCTCTGCAAATAAGAGGACTTGAATATGAAATGGATGTAAACCATATGGTTTTAATGTTTTTTAAACTCGTATTTGTGGTACATTAAATTGTGCAGATACACAACGAACAGATATGACAGAATTGTTATAAAAATTGAGCACATTCTGTCAATTGAATTAATGAATCTATAGTTAGTAGAACGTATAGTTTGGCGATTAATCAATCTCAGACATCACTAGTTGTAGAAACGCTAAATCGGCTTTTTTGCGCAGAAGTTTCAACGGCGGAAAATTATATGGCAATGTAATTAAAATTATAATTTTTAGACTGCAAAATGCATTCTATATTGCGTATATGAATGCTGTTAAATGGGCAGCAGACTGACACTAAATGAGAGCGTACCAAGGCACAATAAAGTACTTTGAATATGCTTGGAGATAATACGCCAAAATCTGTGTAACATGATCCAAAACTTTATTATCGATAGCATATTCATACGATACTTTACTTAAAGTTCAGTTGAAGTTTATTAAAACATTTATTTGCATTAAACAACAAGTTATTACTAATAATATGTATAACTTTATTTAGTAAACAATATTTACAAAAATATATCTAATATTTAATTTACAAAAGTAGTGTCTACACAAAAGATGTATATATGTGCATACACATGCATGCAACATTATATACTCACAGAAAATACACAATAGTAATATTAATAAAAACAACAATAAGTTACAATCACACATAAAAAGAAATAAATAGATTAAAACTAAATTATTCAAAAACTCATATAAAGTACTTTATCTACAAGCAAAGTTTTTAATTTTGTTTTAATACACATATGTGTATTATTTATGCTTCTAATATTGTCTGCAAGCTTATTAAAGAACCTGTCTTGTAAAAAATTATAGCTATGTTGATTGTTATAAATACACATGATTGATTTGTAGATAAACACCATATATGGTTAACAGTCTCTAAATTTAATACCCGATATAACTCAAACTGCTAGTTTCTGTATTATAAATAGTCTTTACATATTTGTTTTAGTACAATTTCCCCAATGGATAATACCATATCGCATTATACCCTAAAAAGTAGTAAGATAAACCATTCTTTGAACAAAATATTTTTAGTGCATATGCTTTCATATTTAGTTTTTTGGATAAGAATTCAATATGAGAATTCCATTTTAATGAGTAACCAAGAATGAACAGAATCCAAGTTACTTTGCAAACTAAGACAGATTAAATTAACTTTTATTAATTTGATTAAGATTTTAAAACAAAATAACTATATTTATTACTAACATTAAAAAAAAATAAGCAAAGGCCTACGAAAGTCTTAAGACGGCGCTGATTATATCTTGTTACTAAATTACTACCACACATTATTTTTATTTATACTTCAATTATTAAAAGTAAATCTAAATGTTTCACTTGTACTCTATTTAAAATGTTCGTTCGATGATCTAAATGAAGCTGTCGCGCGTGGTAAAATGAAAGTTATTAAAGGGTTTATGTAACTATGGAGCACTCGTAACCGGTCCTCGCTTATTAAATTTTCTCTACATTTTACAATACCTACAACTATACTATAGACCAGTTTCCACAATTAATGTATTTAATCGCAGGTCATTGTTAAAACATATCTTTAAATCCTCTCACATCCGTTTAATTATATCGCTGTAAATTTTTAAAGCATGGGAATATTAGATGTGTAGTTTTGCAATAACTTATTATGACATAATATATATTTTTTAACAGAATTGAGAGTTGTTAACATACGCAGCATTGCTTTATTGCATTATATCTATTTTTATTATTAATTAGTACAAACATTAAATTGTATTCAATTATATGTAATAATCGTTTATTTAAACCAGTATTTTTAATTTGAAACAAAATATTTACACAAGATTAATACCAAAACCAACATTTTGATTAGCTTTTCAAACAGTGCCATATACGTTGTTATAACATACATTAACTAAACCAACATTCAATTTTTATGATATTATTGAAAAACAATATCAAGAAACATAGAAATTAGAATTATTGGGTAAGTGGTCAATAATAAATTAATATTTACTTAATAATCTTTTAATCGATGGCCAATATTTCGGAAAAATTTGTCTCCTTCATCAGGGCGAGATAACGAAGTTAGTAAAAACCAATTAGACACAACACTTTTCAAAAAACATATACTATATACGCTTAATTAGCTGAATATTCACCAAACAAAATAACGGGTTCATAGCATATCTGGCACAATCTAATAGATACATATATAATAGCACTAAATATGAAGATGTACGCAGGATCACGCTTCGGTTTGCACCTAGACAATGCTAAGCTATACAGTTAATCCTATTACGGTATAACTACGACTAATATTACTCTCATATATTATGTTTCCCATATGCATCATTTTATAGCATACTTAAAATGTAAAATTTTATTATTTAATTTTTATATAACACAATATGATTAAAAAATATTTATAAAACATCACAACATACGTGGTGTTTCGTGCCAAGGCGTTCTTTTCAACGTCTCGACAGTGGAAATGTTGCGTCGCCTAATCAAGTGGTCGTAAATCACTTGTTTCCTATTAAGCGATGTAATTTGAATTGGTAAAGGAACGTAAGTAAAAATCGAATGTACGATGTTGCTATTTTGCTTGTCGAAGTTAGACTGCCTCTTTATTTTAAAACCACACTATTTATATACAGATGTACAATATTTACAATGTTATTAAGGGGATAATCGGGATTAACAAAAACGACCCTTTCCGGCGAGATTTTCCCTAATTACACAGATGGTCCAGGTGCGGCCCGGCTTGTTCTTTGAAAAATTAATAATCCTGTAGCCTACTTAATATAATATAATAAAAATCTCGTTATTGTCTAGACACAAACACATATTAATTACAAGAAAATAATATTTACAATAATTTATAACTATAGAATTCAACACGTGGTGCTTAACAAAGTTTTTTATGTCTTCTTGACTTAAATTTCTTATGGTAAATATTAACAAGTTCAAGTTAAACATAACATAAATAAATAATGTTCTATGTACATTAAATCCAATTATACTTAGTGATGTTGCAACTAAATGAATTTGTAAATGAATAATTCTTAGGAACGTAAAAGGTGAAACTGGTCACCTAAATAATGACTGCAAAACAAACAATAAATTACTTTTTTTTGTGCAGGTTTTGAACCTTAAAGTTAAAAGTCTAACAACTGCTATAATGTACACAGCGAACATCTAGATTGAGTGACATATTTCTTTTACTTGTACTATTAATGGTTCTTGTAATGTTATTGTTGAACTTATTAAATATTAAAACATGTAATATAGTAAATTTAATTCAATTTATACAGGATTAGTCAAAACTAACGGAACACTTAAATAATTGTCCAACAGTAAAAAAATTTAAAAAAGTTTCAAACAAAAGTTGTTGGTTTTAAACAAAGTATTGATTGAAAATATTTTCAATATACAGGGTGTTCATTTTATTGTGGATTGTTGGTAAACCTTTTTAAAATAGAACATCTTATATATTCTTACATTTTTTGATTCTAAGATTAATTTTGAGTATTTTTTTTTTAATATTTTTCTACAAACACACACATTTATTTTAAGCAAACAAATAAAAAAACAATAACATCAAAAACAAATAACAAACCAATTATTAAATCATTAAGATTAGTTCTAATCATTAAAAATTTAAAAATATACAGGATGTTTATTTTATTATGGAAATTTAGATTTTTTGTTTAAATCCAAAACCTTATATATTTTTATTTTATTAGAGAAATTAAAGAATAAATTTGCCACCGTTTACGAGATATAGATGGTACTGACACAAAAAAATTATATACGTTTATATTACGTAAATTCTGATTACAATTTCAATGATATTATAGTGATATGTAAAAGTAAAATATTTATAATAATTGCAAAATCTTCTATTACAGTTTTATTAATAAATTAATTAATATTTTGACGTGTATACGCCATCTATGAACATAATATTATCTCAAGCTGCGTATCTAAAGCGGCCCATAGACTTTCAATTGATATTATACAACAATATTTTATTTCTTTTTTTGAACTATTACTTCATCTATTTGTGTTTTTTTTTTCTTTATTTTTAAAGCTATAACTAAAGCAATGGTCACACAACTTTGTTTTATTCCACATATTGACTGCAGAAGTGTCAGTAACTATCAAAAAGTTTGTGCAATTATATTGCAACGTGTATTGTGCAATAGATTGTTCAATATTATTGATGATAATATTGATTGGCCTTTAGTATATTAGTCAATCAACGGTTAGGTTGCAGTCTCACTGCACTACGTCTCTAACCATCACTGCAGCTACGGAGACTAGAGACTACCAAATATTTAAATTTATAACTTCTTTTTCTGTTAGTAAAAGAAAGCTGCCAATATAATTTTTATTTGGTTGTGACATATGTTATGTTTATGTTTAATGTATAAATAAAAAATTTAAAATAAATCACTGTTTTTATGCAAATTTGACTTGATAATATTTTAAATTAAATAAAAACTAATGGTATTTTATTTGCTAGATCATTATAAATTAAGTTCTAGCCGTTTATGTCATTCTAGTAAAGTAATAAACAATGAGCTAAATCATAGAAATTATATTAAGCCACCGTCCGCCATAATCTATCAATTTATAATATGACATTGGCTGCGTTCAGAACGACTCATCAATCGCAATTGCTGAGTCATCAATTGGAGGTAAGCGCTGAGCCCGTCTGAGCGGTATATTTTAGACTGTTGCCAACCGTGTAACTTTTATCAACGGCATAAACATAAAGCTAAAAGTTTTAAATTTAAATATTTTAATTAAATGATTTAATTAGTATATGAAGCTGTTACTTAACGAGATATAAATATATTTTCAATATGTAATGTCATTTAATTTCATTTTGTAATTTTTTTAGGTTTGATTATTTTTATATTTATTTATTTCTTCACCCAAGTGTTGTACGTTGTAATACCCATATATTTATTAATTATCAAAAATTGCCAGAACGAAAAACCGAAATATTAATTTAAAAACGGACAAAGAGAAACTTTCGAATATGTACGCAAAATTAATTTTAATATGCAAATAGCAAATTTAGTGTATGCAACCACTACAACATACGAAATTGTAAACAAAACAATCAATGTTATGAAGAGTGTTTTTAAAGTGTATGTGCAAGTTTGTTCGCGGAATTATTATTTTTATATATGACAATTTTAGCAATTAGTTTTAAAGGTAAATTATAGTGATATAACTGTTTTTGTGTTTAGATATATGTTTTTTTTTAATTTGTTTATTAGTAGTGTCCTTGACATTGTCATCACAATTTTATATTTATTTTAACTATCTTATACAATGTATGTTTGTTTTTAGCTCTGAGTAAGGCAGCAACGCTGCCGAGACGTTAGCTACTAAAAAAAACATATGCAAATAGTTTAATTATTATTTTTATCCTATCTTCAAAATAATTAATTTATAAATGTAAATTTGTAGCGCTGAATAACTGCTGAGTTGATTTGTCAGCAAGCAAGCGAACCTAAATGTATGCATATACATATGATGAGTAAAATGACAAACGCTGCCAGCAAACGATAACTCAGCGGTAGTCAGTAAGCGTTCAGTTCGGTTCGTATGATGAGTCGTTCTGAACGCAGCCATTTATTATAATTTTAATTAATATAGCAGCATTACGAAACTGTTAGAAAAATTAATACCCGCGGGAATTTGAATTTTACATTTTATCATACATTCACAACTACGAGCAGAACTATAACAATTGTTATTTTATAAAAATAACTTATAGCACAATAAAAAGTCTACTAAATTTAATGTTAATGAAGTATGTATCCTAAAGTTTAAACAAATATTTCGACAAAAAAATTACAATTTAATTTCAAAATTTAATAGACAATTGAAGGTTTTGGATTTTTATTTGTTTCATTCTCTACACGTTGCAAAAACCGTTTTTAAAAACGAGTTAAATTGCGTGAGTTCTGCTCATAGTTTTATAACACTCCTTTATCCGCGCTCTTAATTACATTGCTTTGGATTATAATTAGATTTTTTAACAAAGTTTGCGAATAGTTTTTTTTATTAATTTGCATTTGTAGTTTTTATAAATTTGTTAGTTGTAAATTGCGATATCTAGTCTCTTTAATTAATTAGCAGCAGGTTATAAATTTTACAATATCTACTAACATATCAAATTTGATTTTATCTGTATAAAATAAAAATCTACCTTGTTGCGTAATGAGTCTTAATAATTTGTTTTTCAAATTGTTGTTTCATAGGAATGATTTTAAAAGTAACTTGTATGCCAATATGACCTAAAAACCCTAAATTTTATGACTACCGATATATTGGTCATGTTCAAAAAAACTTTGTGTTCTAAAACCAGGTTTGTGAGGCCATATGCTAACAGATTATATAAACTTCCAGCTCTACAATTGGTGAATTAAACTTAACATTAAAGTATTCTCCATTAAAAATATGTTTCTAATGTCAACGTTATCTATTAGTTTGCCATAAAAATTATTAATCGCACGTTTACAGAAAATACATCATTTCTTAAATTTCAATGAAAACTTAATTGTTCATAGAAAAACTAGAAAACTAAAAAACATTATATTTTACAGATAAATACCGATAAAACACAATATTTTATAGAAGAATGACCAATAAAACCATATATGGTAAAAATATAACTAGAAAACACGATATTTGACAGAGAAAAACTAAAAAACAAGATATTCTACTAAAAATTAACTAGAAAACACAACATTTTACAGAGAAATATCATAAAAAACATGATATTCTACAAAGATATAAGTAGAAAATACGATATTTTACAAAGAAATAACTAAAAACACGATATTTTAACATAACATAATATTAAAAAAAAAGTATTATTTTATAGTTTTAATATGTAAGATAAGTAGTAGTAGTAATAGTACAAATATAAAGCAGATACAATAAACAATTATATGCTAATATCATTGTTAATTGTATTTTTAAAAATAATGGAAAAAACACTTTTTTCACAAATATTGAATTATTTAAATAAATTTTTTATACTAACAACGCACAGCATGGTTTAATGAAAAAGCGATCTATTGAATTGAATTTTCATGTAAATCAATAAACGGTTTTAAATTTCATAATTTGATATTAATATGGGGGTATCGTAGAGTAGTGTAGATGGACCATTACTATTTGTATTGTTTGTAAATGATATTACTGAATTTTTAGGTGGTGGAAAGTTATGCATGTTTGCAGATATAGGCAAACGTTATTCTTACACAATTCAGAGATTTGTGTAACAGAAATAAGTTAATTTTTGTAATTTTTATATTTGAGGGGTGTAGTTTCAAAAGGTACAATCTCCACTTTTTAAAATTATTATGTTAGTGATGCCATCTTGTAGCAAATTATGCACTCTACAACGTGATACTAAAACTGTTTTTCATAAAATACAATAAATTTGAGTTTTGTTTATTAATTTTTTTAATTTAGTTTTTACTGAAGAAAAGATTTTGGCAAGATTATTTTTCAGTTTAAAAAGACATTATGTAACCGGTAATTTGATTTATTTGATAATTTATTGATCAAATTAAACTTATAACAATGTTAACAAATGTTTTGTAAATAACTCAAAACGCACAGGGCAGCAATTCTCGAGTTCACTCGAATGCATTGCGTATACGCATATGTCAAAATATGCGAATGATATGCAAAATTTGTATTCTCGGTTTGAACGCATCGTGCGAGTACGCAAATTTGCGAGGGAAACGATGCGACTGGGTAATACCACTCGTAATTATAGTTACGAGTGAAAATGCTTTCAACATAACCTTGATATTATTTGAATGTCATGTTTATAATTTTTCAATATATTACAAAAATGAACAATATATTAATATATAATTTAATTATTTGTTAATTTATGAGATTATTATTTTAAAATATTTATTAGGGTAAAAATCCAATTAAAAATAAAACTCTTTTTCAAGGGTAATGGTTAATAAATAAAATAACTTTAATTGGTAATAGTTAATAAATAAAATAATTTTAATAATTTCACTTATTAACCAGAAAATTATATTTTTAATCTTCAAAATATATGGTTTTTAGTTTCACTTGGGTTTTTATTTTATAAGTAGACTGATTTACCTTAATAAATATTATAAAATAATAATAATATGTATACTTAGTCGTTACTAGAAATAAAGCACAATTTCTTATATAAAATATCAAATAGAAACAAAGAAAATTTGTTATAGAAAATGATGGGCTTTTTTTAACAGTGTCCAACTAATATATAAAAGAAATTTGAGGTACACTATATAATAGAATGTTATCTTCAATGCATCTAAATATATATGTAACAAAATTATTACACAATACTTTATTACATAAATATAATACAAAGGTTATATTTCAACAATATTTTAATTGTTTATAATGTCACCAAATGTCATGGAAGACGTCAAGTCCTACTTTATATCATGTCTAAATAACAGATTATAAACAACGTGAAGCTGGCAACTTATTAAATCACACGCATTTTTACAGTGTTGACAAGTTGTCATCGCAATTGCGTGCGATTCACTTGCGTGTCCACTTGGAGAATACCTATTTTAGTTTTCGCTCGTAACTTTTTGTTCGCATTCGCTATCGCACGTATATTTTCGAGTAAACTCGAGAATCGCAGCCCTGAAATCAATTTTAAGAGTTATTTTAGTTGTGACAGTTTTTTGTAGTTTCTAAAAAATTGATTACAGTGTAGGTTGTACTTTTTGAAATTATTTTTAAATAAAGTATTAAAAATATATCTTTAATGTCTTTCAAAACTTAAAATACATACACCGTCGATAACATGTAAAAGAATGTAATATTTTTACGAGTTAATTTATCTAATAATTAACATTGTCCGTACTGAATAAATAAATTGTTTTTATTATTTTAGCTTTAAATTATTATACGTAAGTTTGGCAACAGCGCGCGTAACGTTGTTATGCCCGTATTTTGAATTATATATGTACATATATGAAAACATTTAAATCTTAAAAAGTCTGTAAAATGCACAAATGATCATCAATTTTATTGTAGATTGAAATTTTAAGTACATTTTTAGGTTTCCTTTATAATTAACAAATAAAATGTGAGAAATAACACTTTTAATATAACCCAACTATTTTTTTTAAACTGTTAATTTGTTCATTTTTTTGCCTCAATTATATAGAAAAACTACAAATATTCTTAAAATTTCAATCTACAATAAAATTAATCATCATTTGTGCATTTGACACTTTTAAAGTTTTATCCATAACTATATATACAATTCAATAGAGAATTATAGTAGATGAGTGTCATACGGACATTAGTATTATAAAGTGAAGTTACAAATACAAACATAACCACAATCTGATCTGCGTCATTATGGAACTGGCGTGTGGTTTAATAACTGTAAAATCTCATTTAAATAGTTAAACTTTCAGTTTACAGTTATTTTAATATTAATACTTATGCCCGTATTACACTGTCAATAATTATATCTTGAATTATATATATAAAAATATTTAAATCTTAAAAAGTTTGTAAAATGCACAAAATACCATCAATCTTATTGTAGATTGAAATTTTAAGAATATTTTTAGGTTTTCTTTATAATTAACACATAACATGTGAGTAATAGCATTTATAATATAACCTAACTATTTTTTTAAAACTGTTAATTCGTACATTTTTTGTGTTAATTCTAAAGAAAAACTAAAAATATTCTTAAAATTTCAATCAACAATAAGATTGATGATTATTTGTGCATTTTACAGACTTTTTAAGATTTAAATATTTTTATATATATAATTCAATAAAGAATTATAGATCAGTGTCATACGGGCATTAATTACAATTTATTTAATTACATTCTTAATAAAGATTCAATGAATGAAGTAAGGTACGTTCTAAAGAAATTATGACAGTTCTAAAGAAATGATAATAGCAGAAAAAATTAAAAAAATCGGATGAATATGAACGAGGCTTAATACTAAAGATAAATTTTATTAAATAAATTTAAAGAACGTCCACGTGTTAAAATGATTTTTTTAAATTTGACCAAAATGACCTACAAGTGTGCCACTGGAACAGATACCTGTAAGTAAGGGTCTGCAATGCGGAAGGGCCCACAAATATAGGGGGCTCTCCGACGATTAATTCAAAACCTGCCCCCCCCCCCACTCAAAACTCAAAATTTACAAAATAAAAGTTAAATAAATTTTCAATGTTTTGCGGTGGGGCCCAAAAATCCTAGCTCCACCACTGCGCTGGAAACAAATTTATTTTGTTTTTTTTTTTCGTGGAAATTAACTTATTACAAATGATTGAAATAGGTCATACCAGTTGGAGAACCATGTTTAATGCACGTAGATCATACTAAACATTAAAAATATCAATTAAATATGTCTTTAAAAAAGGCAATGATTCTGGAAGAAAAGGTTTTACTTGCTTTTGAAGATAAAAACAACTTGTTCTTTTTGTTTTATGCAGTGGCAGCTCCGTTGTGACGTGAAGTTGCACTGTCTATCACTTGGCACGTACGTTTACGTACATTGTTGCCAGTTGCCGCCTGTAAATAAGTTTTGACTTCAAATTGAATTTTAATTGACCCTAATACAGTCGTCAGGTAGGACATATACATGTATATATGCTTATACATATATACATATGGATGCGGACGACCGCAGAAGGGAGAAGGTATACATAGGAGAAAAAACAAATTAACTCTTCTCGAGCCGGAGCCCCAGCGACTCTGTCACAACACAGGGGAGAGGCCTCGGTCGGAATATGTTAGTGATTATTGATGATTGATGATTGAGGGGCGAGTTAAAGAAAGTTAATGAACGTTAAATTGACGTGAACAGAATTAAAAAATTATAGGCGGAGTTTTATAGTTTTAATGTGATGCAAAAGCGAAGAATAGACATTAGCGTTATTTGAGGATATTAGTAGGTCGGCATTGGTGGGCAGTTCGATACCATATAAAGTCAAATTATTAATTAGAGCGGAAGATTGAGCACTTATTCGGTCACATCCCCATAGAATGTGGTCAAGTGTTCCCACTTCACCACATACGCAAAGTGGGTTGTCAATAATGTTTTTCCTGAAAAGGTGCCAAGGAGATAGACAGTGACCGGATCTTAATCTGCTAAGCAAACTGACATCTATTTTTTTGTGGAAGGGAAACTCTTTGAACCATGGTATGAGGTTGACTTTACTGTTAACTTTATCATAGTAATTTTTTCCTTTCGTTTGGGAGATGGACGAGAATTGATCTTGCCACGTATTTTTTGCTTGGTTTTTAAAGCTTTCAAAAAAATCGGTGTAATTGATAGATAGATCATTACACCGACTTTGGTGACCCCTGTTTGCCAATGAATCAGCACGTTCATTTCCGACAATGCCCATGTGGCTGGGTACCCAGCATAGTTCTACTATGGATTTTATTTTGCGAAGGTTACCCAGGACCACTTTAATATTGGATGCCCAGCAGTTGCTCTTGATGTTATGCGCTTGAGTGCATCTAGCATCGAGGGAACTTCTGGAATCCGTAACAATAAGAATTTTCTTCCATTTTTTATCCAAACTTATGTTTAGCGCTCTATAGATAGCGTAAAGTTCTGCTGCTGACTCCCAGAAATTTTTAAGAGGCCACGCGAGATATGGGAGTTCCATTGATTATAGGGACATAATCAACTGGGATCACATTCCGAGTGCGCGCTGTGAAGAACATACATTTGCACTTTTCTAGGGATAAATCAAGATTTCGTTCAAAAAGTAGGTCTGTGGTTTCCATTAAACATCTATCCATGTTTCTTAAAATACTGTCAGGAAAAAAGCCAGAGTGGTATATAGCTAGGTCGTCCGCATAAGAGATGATATTAACTGACGGAATTGTCGAGGTGGTTAATTTGATTAAGTATATGTTAAAAAGTATAGGACTCAACGGACTGCCTTGGGGCAAGTCTTGCAAAGATGTTCTAAGGTTGTTTTCGGCTCCAGAAATATAGAGTTTTTTAAGGCCGCTCAGGTTAATAACTATATTGATAAACGCGGGCGGGAGGTTTAAACTAATCAAGATCGACTTCAACGTCGCAATGCAGACATTGTCGTAGGCTCCCGTGATGTCCAGGAAGCAGACGCAGGTTGTCTGACTGCGGGACCCTGCTGAAATGACCTCACAGTAGAGTGATGATAAATTATCACTAACACTGTAACCCTTTCGAAAACCAGTTATAGAATGGGGGAATACGTTTTCCTTTTCGCGCCACTGCTCTAGTCGGTGTTTCAGAATGTTTTCGAATGTTTTCCGAACGCAGGATGAGATAGCTATCGGTCTGAAGCTATTACATTCTGGGGACGATTTTTTCGGAATAGTGCCGCAGAACGCCTTAAAACTGTCGCGTTTTTTGCGCAGTAAGAGTTTCCTGGCTTCCGCCATTGCCTTCCTTGCTGCTATCAGATGAGCTATTTTGCCCGTACAGAAATAAATTTTTTGGAGACGACGACGTTTATTAACGGCATCGGAACACTCTTTGTCCCACCACGGGCACGGCGAATGTTTCGATTGTGGTTTTTTGGGAGATGGAGAGGCTTTGATGGCAGAAGAGACTAGCCAATTAACTACTTGACAGTAGTCTGGAGATGGCTGACTTGCGTTTAACGAGTTAAGTTCTTCTCTATAAATGTTCCAGTCAATTTTTTAGGGTTTATTAACCGGGGAGATCTAAAGTCTGGGCTAGGGGTAAAGACATTATTTATTTCCGTGACTATGGGAAAGTGAATGCTACCACACGTATCCTGGAGAGTAGTTGAATTGCATCTGAACGCAATGTCAGAGGATGCAATAACTAAGTCAATAACATTTTTATAGATGTTAGTTGGAGAACCATCATTCAAGATTACCAACCCCAACTGGTCGATAGCAGCTTCTAGTTCTAAGCCATTGCGGTTATGATTGTTTTGACCCCAAGCCGGGTGGTGAGCATTAAAATCACCTATTAAGATAAAAGGATGGGGCATAGAGTTGAGGATGTTCAGCCATTGCTTCCTATTAATAGATCGGTTGGGTGGGCAGTAACCCGACAAAAAGGAGATATTAGCAATAGACGAGATTACAAATTGTACATGGGGGGAGACGTTAAAGGACTGTATTTTAGATTTAGTTCTGAGGGAGTAATGGAAGAAGGAAGAGACTCCACCATACCCATCATCTCTGTTATTGTGAAAAGAGCTAAAGCGAGGAATAGATAAGTATTTATTTGGTCGAAGCCAAGTTTCACTAAGAAAAATAGCATTAATTTGGTGTTCTTGGACCAGGTGACATAGATCTGGTTGTTTACCACAGCCAGATTGTATGTTCCAGCTAATTAGCCGAATCGACCCCTGAGCCATTGATAGATTCAAATAAGTTGTGAAGGTCGGATAAAAGATTATTCATGTGAGCAGAGCTATATGATGGATTAAAAGCTGAGAATTGTTGTATTGCCTTAATAAAAGTATCTAGTAGTTTGTGTATAAAGTTTGCGTCACAGAGATTATCTGGTTTATCAACAGGGAAAGCTAAAGGAGTATTAGGAACAGAAATAGAAGAATTGGTTTGAGAACAGGGGGCTTTAGAAATTTTGCGAGAGAGAGGGGATTTAAAGGACCTTCTTCTGCGTTTTGGGGATTGAACCAGCGTCGAATTAAAATCAGAGACATCCCTCAACGAGCTGGCTAAGTTGCTCTTAGCGTTAGTCTTGGAAGGTAGACGATTCGGGGAGAGGGGTTTCAGTTTAGACACCATCGTAGAAAATAGGTTGCGATTAAGAGTGCGAGGCGGTTCTACTTCAGGTAAGGTAGAAGGAAAGTCCCTAGATAACTGTGTAGGGTTTGTATTTGTTGAAAATAATTTATTGGCCTCGTGAAATGAATAACCATGGAATGCTATGGCTTCTTTAATTTTTGATTGTCTGTTATACTCTGGGCAGATTCTGTTTGCAAGAGATGTTTTATTTTCATTGCTAAAATGTTTACCTTTACAAAATATACAGGTAGGTGACTCTTTATTAGGACAATCGTCGAGTTTATGATTAGCCGCGCATGCCGGACACCTGGAGGTGTTGCTTCTACAAATTTTAGAGGTGTGGCCATATCGCAGACAGCTGATGCATTGTATTACTTTTGACACAAATAGTTCAATTGGCCTTGAATTGAGGTTATAGTAAAACGTTTGCGGGAGAACGTGTCCCCTGAATGTGTTTAAAATAGTGTTAGAAGGTTCATATTGAAAACCCGAGCCATCAATTGATTTGATTTTCCTATTTAGTCTTTCCACTTTTAGGATGTCAGTTCGCGACGAATTGCTTGCGTTCGTTTTTATGTCTTCTACCTTAAATTCCTTATCAACTCCGCGTACAATGCCCTTGCATGCGATGTGATGTGACGGAATAAATGCTCTTAATTTATTTGTATTTAAAAAATTGCCACTTAAAAAGTCGTTGGCTTGATCATATTTTTTGAAAAAAATGACTACACGATTTCGACCTCTGGAATCAACCTTATCCACCGTGTTAATGTTTGCCGAAATGATTTTGTTACCAATTCCCATAGACGTAATATTCCCGTTAGTGATATCAACTGGTTCAATATAAATTTGATATGGGCCGATGTCTGTGTTAATAAATTTGTCTACGAGGTGTGGTTTGGATGAATTATCTCCTTCCATTGACACCTGCATTTTTTCCCTCTTTAAACTCGGCGGTTCACCCATTACGGGGGCCTGTCCGAGACAAGCACACCCAGGGTTAGCATAATTATTAGTAGAAAAAAAATAATAAAAAATAAAAAAATAAAAAAATAAAAACAAAAACTCACCCACCCAGGTTAGTTTGGGGGGATTTAATCAGGACGGGAGAATTGGGTCCGAGAAAAAAACAAGCACTGTTCGCGTATCACCTACACCACTGTATAATTTAAACGACCTCCCTTCACCGAGGTTCAGAGAGGAATCCTAAAACAACTTAAATATTTAGATACATGGTCTCTACCGATTAGCTGACAGTGCCTCACCTGTAACACACTATTTATATAGATTTATATAAAGTTAACCCCAAGGATGTTATACGTTAAACTATATAACATTAAAAAATTAAATTTATGAAAAAATATTCTAAACTAAAAACATCCATAGACGCGTTTCGAGGTTTACCTCTCATCAGTATGGCTTTATTTATTTAAACTTAATAATTGATTTTTAACTTACTTCGTCAACATTGTTCACCACCACAATTCAAAGTGAATATTTTAAAGGGTGTATTGACTATTTATACTAACTGACTTAATGACTTTATTTAATGGCTATGTTTAATAGCATTCTGAGAATGAACAAATAAACTAATTATTTCGGGATATTTAGCTGATGGTAATGACATAAAAGAATTAAAAAGGAAATTTGAAAATTAAAAATAGAATAAATTTTTTGCATAAATTATAATTACTATTATACAATTTCGTGTATATCAGAACATATATAATTTATATTTTTTATATTAAACTATATACTGGATTAGCTAATATAATACATTTAAAATTTTTATTTTTCTAATATTCCCTCTTCTCTGGTTGCGTATTTCAATATTTGCCTCACTTTCGGGCGCTTGGTTACCAATCCGGTATACTTTAGAACCGTGTCCGGCTCCGCACATACAGAAACATCCTTTACTAAGTTAGACCAGTCTATTTCATGCACATCCAGAGCCAAACATTCCTCACGAGAATGTTATGAATGTTTAGCCGGTGAACATATATTATAATAATGAAGACGTGACTGGTTAAAAAAACATTAATTACATGTTTTTAATCCAAATGCTCGTTATCGCATATACATTTATGTAAAAAACATATTTTATGTATGTGGAGATCTTTTGCAGACAAAGTGTCTATATAAAAGTAGCAATATTTTGTCGTGACAAATGCATTGATTTTATACTTCAGTTACTTCAATGGAAAGGCGAACTTTCCCAAGAAACGCATATTTGATCACCGTTACAGTTATAATAAGCGCACTAAGATGTTATCTGTATAATTTAATTTCTACAATGAATTATTAAATGGCGAGAAACTCTTTTCAAAATTGTTCACAGTGTAATGAATAATATAAAAAACACTATTTTCTGTATGCTATAGAAACACTTACGTTTTAATTTAATCGCAAGATAGAGGTTCTATTATCTTGTTTAGTAGCATATATGAGTGCAGAATGAAAACTTCATGCGATTACTATAATTAGTTGTATAGTATTTATTCAATAAATGTATGCAATTGGAACAAAATGATTTGTAAATTGGATTTAACTTTAATAGGAAACACTTTCTACTTTAAGATGCAGATAATTCGTCTTAAAAACTTATATTACTATAATTGGTATTTTTAATAATATAATTTTATGAACTCTAGTAACAAGTGAGAAATTCAAATTTCAAATGTACAGTTTCTGTAAATTAGTGCAATATTATTTTAATGAAACTTGAAATTAATACATTTATAATAATAATAAATTATATTACTAATAGCAATGAATAAAACTTAAATTTGTTTGAAATAATATGATTAATATGATTTGGAAATAGAATAAAAAATAAAAATTAGTGAAAGTTAATTAGTTTAATGCCGACGTTTTGATAACTTCGTTATCTTCATATATATATATATATATATAATATAATAATAATAATAATAAATCTTTATTACGGAAATCTCATCAAGGCTAAAAAGAATTAAAAAATTACATTGTTGATTAAAACAAAAAATAAATGGAAGTAAATATTACAAAAAAAATAAATGTACAATTAAAAGAATCATAATACTCAGATTCTCCCAGTCTTAGCTACAGCGCTGATAATATTTATATCACAAATGTGAACTAATTTTGATATCGCGCCACGTCATAGATTTCCTTTACCGGAGGGGAAAGGTGACATTTAATTAATAAATTTATAATTAATAATACATAATAACGTTTAAAAATTCAATTGGTATTGAGTTTATATTACTAGATGGTCCTGTAGTTCGAAAAGAAATAAACGACATTTTTTTAAATTAATGTAGGCATCCCAGATCTACCTTTAAATTTTTGGTATACTTTTCATTGTTTTAAAATCAAACAATTAGCATACGCTAGTTTTTTATTTTCTTAAATTTTATTTTTAAATCATATTAATCATAACAATTAAAAAAAGGCAGTATGAAATAATAAAATAAAATATGATAGTATTCATTGAAACATGTATGTGCGATTAAATAAAATCTTTCATTTTAATAATATGAATACAATACAAAGATTTTATAATATAAATAAAGAAAATATAAAATAAATTAAATAAAACTTAAATTTTATTGTATTAATAATTATATAAAATAATTCAATAATTTATTCAAAGACAATCCTACAATCAACGAAGCTAAAAGTCAAGCTCAAACAATTGTTTCGGTTTTACAAACCTCATCAGAGTGGCTACAGCATTGCATGATAGCAACAGACAAATTTGAATAAATATTTCTGCACTTATAAGCACAATAGATGATGAGACGTTTTGTATTTAATAAAACTGCATACTAGTTTATAATAATGTCAATAATAGTAGCAAAAACTATTTAATAAATCTACCTTGAATACGTAAACACGTGGTACAAGACATTCTTTGACTTTTACACAAATTTATATTAATAAAATCACGTATCTATTGTTTTCAGATGAATGTAAATAGGAATTATATTTTATATTTGTTCAATGACATGTTACCTTCTTGTCATACGTAGCATTATTTCAAATAATATTAATTATTGTTTGATGTCGGGATAGTCCTTACATATTCCAAACTTTTTACTCATCTATGGACATTGTTCAAACGAAACACAAAACATATTGCCATCTAAACAAAGGCCGCGTTCAGAACGACTCATCATGCGTACTGAACGCACTCGCTGACTATCGCTGAGCATTATTTGCTGGCAGCGCTTGTCATTTTACTCAACATTTATTGGTTGCTGACCAAGTAGCACATCAATCAGTGAGAGATTTGTTAACCGTATTATTGACACATGGAATAAACTTTTATATTCAGTATTTCCACAGCCTGCTTAAATCAAGCCTTCAATGTGATGGTTTCAACGAGTGTAGTTTTACTGGTTGAAATTCAAGGTATTTTTTTGCCTCTACCAAAAGCATCTTTTTTGGCCCACATATGCTCATTGGCTTTTTTGGCTATTCGCGGTATTTGATTGGCTGTGAATTACAATTTCATATGTAACCTTAAAATCTGACAGTAGTTACAAATTATAATAAATATTGAAAGTAATGTTTTTAATTAGGGCAGGCAAAGAAATATTGAGTGTAACTCGTGCCAAAAGGCTTTAGCAGCCCTCACTCTCTTTGCTCATTTGTGCTTCTAAAAGCGGCGGGCTGCAAAAGCTTATTTTTGGACCTTGATACACTATATACTATTTATGTTACTGTGACAAATTAAGTAATTCTTAAATATCACATTTTGAAATTTAAAAAAATTATTATTGCGTAATAACGTTGATTGACAAATATACTAAATATGCAGCCTGAGATAATATTATGTTCATGACATGTAGATAGCGTATACACGTCAAAACATTAATTATTAATGAAACTGTAATAGCATTTATTTTGCAATTATTATAAATATTTTACTTATACTCTATTATTCACTATAATATCATTGCGATTTACGTAATATAAACGCTTATGTTTGCGTCAGTGCCATCTATATCTCGTAAACGGTATTTTATCTCAGGTATCTTAGTAAATTTATCAATCTCAATCAACTGTAATAGCAATATATATATATATACAGGGTGTAGATTAATTGGCGGATAAACGCCAGGTAACTTTATAGATCGTGCCAAAAGAAAACGAAAATCTTAATTCCAAAATGCTGAAAAACTCTTTGTTTGGCCTCACGAGGTCCTCGAAAGTTTCAATTTTGTCAATACAAATATTGTTTTAATTGCGTATATTATGTACCAATTTGCTTTCTTTTTTAGTATAATAAAAATTACGAGGTTTATTGAAACTTGATAATAAAAAACATTGAAAAATGTGCAAATTACTTTTGAAAAATAAATCAAATTTAAATTAAAAATACGCTTGGCAACGTAGCAAAATTTTTAATAAAATTCAAATTATAAAGTAGGCAATGCAATAAATGTCAGGGGGTCAATTCTGATCTCCGGTGACTTTTGTCATCACTTTTAAATTCAAATAAAATTCAATTTAAATATTATGATATACTTTATTCTTTTGATAATCATTAATTTAAAATTGTGTGAGGTTGCACATTGACGACACATACCGCATTATTAAATTATGAATGGTGTTTTGATGCATTTGCGAAATATATTATGTTGCGTTCGTCTAGTATGCGGCGGTCTGCCTTATGTCTGTCTCGGATTAACAACTACTACGTTGCCATGTCAATCCCGTGACCACCCTTGACAAAAACCATCGGTGACTTTGTCGTTTCACTATGCGGCTAAAATGCGTTTTCAATATAAATGCGTGAATCCAGCAAATAGGTACTATAATTATTATTGAATTATAGAACAATTTATACATTGCAGCTGATACAACTATTATAAATTATTAGATTCTGTCATAAATAAAAATATTAATTATTTCAATGCACAATTGATTGTTTGAAAATATATTTAAAATAATTGACATGAATATAGCAACTCTGACAGATTTAACATTTAACGCCGGCGATGCTTGAGAACGTCATAAATTCGATATCGATACGTGCTGTAAAGTGTTTAGAAGTAAACGGTGGCCAATTTGAACATTTGTAGTTTATAATCAAAAATAAAATTTGATGTGTGTATTAAATTGCCTATTTTATGTGTATTAAGTTGTCTACATTATAGGTTTGAATTTAGAAAGTTTGCAACGTTGCCAAGCGTAACAAAACTTTGAGGACCTCGTGAGGCCAAACGAAAAGTTTTTCAGCATTTTGGAATTAAGATTTTCGTTTTCTTTTGGAACGATCTATAAAGTTACCTGGCGTTTATCCGCCAATTAATCTACACCCTGTATATATATATATATATATCTTTTTTAACGTGTTAATTAAACTTTCTAAATTAGAGAACGTATTTTTTTAGTGTCTGCTAATTAAATGACAACTTTTAACATAAATTTTATTGTATGCCCAAATTATGTGGTTTTATTTGAATTAGCAATTCTAATACTAATACATCATTATTTTATTTCAGATTACATGGTTCATATGAGGCTTTAAAGTATGGTAGCTTACTGGACGGTCTTGCTGATTTAACAGGAGGCATTACAGAAAACATTCCAATCCGACAAGATGCTACTGCGTGTGCAAGACTTCTTCATAAATTATTAGACATGACCTCCATAATTACAGCTACAGTACAGCCACCAAATTATCAAGCAAAATCTCATGTTGAAAAGTTAGCAAATGGTATACAAATAGGCACTAATTATAGATTATATGCAGTTGAAAGGGTTAGTATGATTTATTTATTAATTAACAGTGATCTAACATTTTCTATTTGTAGGTTGAAAAATTTAGCGGTGAAGCTATACAATTAGTAAAACTACGAAATCCATTAGGCCCTGCAACTGAATATGTGGGTTCTTGGTCTGTTGATTCTTCGGACTGGTCAGAAGTATCTCCACATGAATTGGAACGGTTAAAAATGAAATCATCAGACGGAGAATTTTGGTTGTCTTATAATGATTTTATTAAAACATTTACAAATTTAGAAATAGTACACTTAGATAGTGATACGAGCAGAGACGAACCAAGTTTGCATAATAAAAATACTTGGCAGATGAGGCTATATCAAGGAAATTGGCAAAAAGGTGTATCTGCGGGAGGGTGTAGAAATAACCCAGATACATTTCATATCAATCCACAATTACATCTTTTGTTAAGCGAAATGGAAGAAGTTGTTGTTTCTCTAAACCAACACAGCATAATGGAACCTAAAGTCATTGGATTCACAGCATATTCTCTTCCAAAAAGTACAACAGAAACAATAGGTCGAGCTTTTTTTAAGAAAAATAAATCTTTAGTCAATTCTCAATATACTAATAGCAGGCAAGTCAGCCACAGATGCCAATTAGAACAAGGCGGCTATCTTATACTACCAACTACGTTTGAACCAGGACAAGAATGTGGGTTTACATTAAGAGTATATTCTAGCAAACCGTTAAAATTAAAATTATTAGATACAGTTCCGTATTTATTTAAATCTGCCATTGTTAAAGCCCCTCCTTTGTTAGATGGAAAAAGCTTTAGTCAATATGAGTCAGTTTTTTTACAATTAGCAGATGAACATAGGACAGTAAATGCATTTGAATTGCAAGAATTATTAGATGCATGTCTGCCCAATGACTACATAAAAAGTTGTGCATCGATTGAAGCCTGTCGCCAAGTCGTTCTAACATTAGATGTAAGAATACTCATTTGTTTGTCTTCTTTTTTCATAAAGTTATTTTGTATAATTTTTGTAGGCATCTGGAACAGGCAGATTAAAATTCAGCGATTTTAAAGACTTGATGTGCAGCCTTAAATACTGGCAGACTGCATTTAAAAACCACACAAAAGAAAAGACAGGAATTTTAAAAGCTGAAAGATTGCGTGATGCTTTATTAGAGGTGGGATTTCAACTTAGTAGTGAAGTTTTGGCAATTTTGATTCTTCGGTATATGCGTAAAGATGGTACTTTACGATTTGGAGACTTTGTCTCTGCCATATTACACTTAACAGTGGCGTTCAGTGAGTACTTTAATATAATTAATACTATGTAATGTTTTAAGAAAAATACTTTCCAGGTATTTTTGAAACTAAGGATCCGCTTCAAAATGGTAATATTAAACTTAGTTTATCAGAGGTAAGTCATTGTTTTTTTTATCATTTCTGTTATATTACTAATTTGTTTATTTTTATTTTTAAGTGGCTCAAATCATCTCTGACTTGTTGATACGACATGCACTTCAACATCTGTAAATATTTTTTTTATAAAAAGTTTGTGTATATTTATAAATTTTATATTTAAATAAATATTTTTTTTAATAACTTTGTTGTTTATTCTGATTTTGAAGGTAAACATAAAATTGTAGAAATGTGGAACTCTGTCTCTACTTTTAAAACTGTTAAATAATTTCAAGTATTCTTGTTTTACAAGGTTTGTATATTCAATTACTTGTTAGGTTGACGCATAATTATCTGCCGTTGGGATTTTTCTCTGAAACAAATTTGTATTGAAAATTCTTGAGGCACACATTCGGACAATTTCCTCACTTTACCGAGTTTTTTAAGATGACAAACAATTGTAGGCTAATCGGTGTTGAAGTTCTCAGCCACTGTCCTGGTGCAACTTTTGTCTTATTCCACAGTCGCCAGAAGGTTAAAAAGTTGTAGTTAAAGGTTACAATTTTAACAAATGATGGGTGCATAGATTTCAAATAAAATAATGAAAACCGGAAGTAGCTGCGACTTCTGTGTTAAATTTGTCGAATTAATCAAAACAGACAAACAACAATTGACTATTTTCATTACAGAAAGTTTATTTACCGGTCGATTTAACCGAAAAAAAATAGTCAACTTGCCCATTGTAAGTAGAATTATAACATAAAAATAAAATACAAAATTTCTTTTAAATAACAGTGGAACAATTATTTGCAGTTTGCCGTAATGTTAAATAATTTCACTCCCGCACGCTACTAGATCAAAATTAATGCATTAGATTTTTTTTTTAGGTTGGTGGATAATTTTTTTATGTTTTTTGATGAAAATCGTGAGTGTTTGCTTAAAATTGACACGGTAATAAAAATTTGCGAAGATGGTTATATTTCCAAAACAAAAGCGACAACTTAATATTCTGGAACCGTGAATCTTCTGCGATTGGATTTGCTATATGCTGTAAGAAATTGAAGATGATCTTATTTTTGCGAGATAATGAAGATTTTTTTTTTTTACATTTTAATAATTTTCTGTTATTAAAGGGAGGAAAGATATGGAACCAAAATTTACATCTTAGCAAGAGCTTTGAAAAAACATATGGGTTAGACGTATGACGAAAAACGGCGGATAATAATTATGAATCAACCTAAAAGATTTCATATACTGATTTTCATAAAAAACGCAACACACAAAAGTTGTTGATCAGTTTTAATAAAATTTTCACAAAATGCTTATTGTGATGAAAGAGACAAATGATATAAATTTGAAAACAAAACATCAGAAATAATTTTATTTCAATAATGAGTTTTGTTATGCATGCACTCATTTAAATGGCGGGGCATACTGTCAATCAAGTGATCAATTTTTTCATGCGGTATATCATTCCAAGCTTGTTGAATCCGCAGCCGAAGATGCTGCAAGTCGTTTGGTGAGTGTGGTAAATTAGCCAGTCTTCTACCAAAAATGATCTGTTACTATACCATATCATCACTCTTTGTGTAAGGACTGTGTTACGTTCCACAAAAAATGTTGAATATATGCGTTATCTGCGCTTACGTCTGACTTTCTTACGACCGTCGAACAAAATTGAGACTACTAAACTCTATTTGATGCCATTCTTGAGCCCATTTTTCTCTTTTATTGCTTTATTTAGTCTGCGGGTTTAAATGCAGTTCATAAGATTTTATTAGGCAATGAACAGATGACATTGACATGTCAAAAGACTTAAAAAGGATGTATAGATTTGATTTAAAATTGTTGTTTTATCAAAAAAGATATTTTGTGAAATTTTTATTAAAATCGATCAACTACTTCTGTGCGTTTTTGATGAAAGTTAGTACATATTGATTAAATAACTCAACAATTTTTTGTGTGTAATGTTTTGTTTATGTCAGATCTATTTTTGTTCTTTTATATGTTTTTGTGGCATTGCCGCCATAGGATTGAACAGGTGAATGAATGTCACAAAGGTCATAAAATAAATTATATAGTTTGTAAAAACCTGACAGAAAAGATTGAAAACTATTTAAGGACGCTATTTGTGGTTTACTTCTATCTAAGAGAAATCTAGGCAAGAGATTTAAATTCGGACAAATTTGCTACATTTGCAAAAATAGTGATAAAATCATCAATGGAATATTTAAAGAAGCCAAAATACGGTAAAACTTGATTGGTCGGGACAAATTGCAATCAGCTGCCACGCCAGATATAAGAAGTGTTTAAGAGTACATCCATAAGCAATGTGAAACAAATCAAAAGGAAATGTTTGCAAAGGTCAGTTTTGCAAAAAAACCGGCCACTGTAGAATGAAAGCTAGGCAAAGTAACGACAAAAATAAATTCAAGAGGGTAAATCTAAAGTGAATGTTTGTCAAGACACAATTAATCATCACTCAATTTGAAATATAATAAAACCATTTTCTGTTTAATAGACACCGGATCTAAGTTTTTCTTAATTAGAAAAAATATAACTTTTTAAACAGAAAAATTAAGTTATTCAATTTTGAAATGCTGAGCGGCAAAAACGTAAAAATCATTGGCAAGATAGATCTAGTGATAAATAACAATAGTATTAGCGTGGAATTCGCTTTTTTGTTCTACCAAGATGTTTGATATTATTGATTCAACGTGGCAACAGTATATCCAATGTGGCCTAAAGAATACTGAAAGAGACAAACTATACAAATTACTTACTATCAATTTTCTGATGTATTTGCAACTGAAACTATGGACCAGATCAACCAAATTAGTTGTGGATTTGCACTCAATCGCATTACCATAAAATATTGTTATTGTCTTTATTTGATCAATAATTTAGTGGAAAAATTTATCAAAAAAGATTTTATATGATTTATATTTTTGATTTATTTTTTATATTAGGACTTTCTATCGGTTGTGTAAATCTTCTTTTGCATTTTGCGGTCGTGTTTTGTAGCCTTCTTCCTTGGTGGGCCAAAAGCATTATTGGCATTTTATGATTAATATGCAGTTATTCGTTATATGCTGAAAAAAGATTTTTTTGCATGAGGATGTTATTGGGGTAGCATAGCTTTTCTGTACGAAGAAGTGCATGCTTTTATAAAAATACTATTTGGATTAGAAGTTTTTGGTTATTAACGTCTACATTGCCAGTAATTATTTTAATTTTAGTGTTACTTTGTCTCCTCTTGTCTTTGAAATAATCTTCCTTGATAATTTCATTATTGAGATAAAGACGCGGCTGTGGGACATGTGGCTCTTATTGTATACGACTAGCTCATATAGTATTTGTTTAGATGTGTTAGCCAGTATTTGGAACACAAATAGTATTCATGACAAATTTGCTAATTGAATTTTGTGATGTTATTTTAGATTATATGAAATAATCAATCAATAAATCCAGTATTAAAGATTATAAAAGACAAAGCTGGGAGACTATTGTGTATAATACAAATACTACAAGCTCATATTTTTGGTTGCGGAACCACTGCCACTGATTAGTCATTATAGTTTAAAAACTTAATAGTAATTGGTTCAATTAATCTTTGCTAATTTGAAGGTTGAGATATGTGTTTTCAGACTATATGTTTGCTATTAAACTTCAATTTCAAGCATAAAAACTTTAAATTGTCAAGAAGATGGCACAAACATTCAAAATGTCAATATTTCACAATAATTTTAAAATTTAATTAAGTTATAGCCAAAATATCTACTACTCAGTAAACTAATTATACAGGATCTTTTTCGTTCAAAAATGTTGTACAAACCAGCCTTTTACACAGGGGTGTGGAGTCGTTAAAAAATTGTAGCGACTACGACTCTGACTCCGACAAAAGTAAGTAAGGCAAGGGCTCCACGTGCGACAAATTGACGCTAGCAGCAGCAGTAAAATTACTTCGGCAGTACAGCAGTAAAATCATGGCTCCACAAGAGCAGCAGTTTACAGCGTGGATAGCGCCGCGTCTTGGTCTTGTCGTGTCTCCATAAGCCTTAGTATGATGTGTCTACAATCAGTATACAATCTTTTTATGTGTATATAAAAAAAGATCCCTGTGAATAGTTGTGGGTAAATTCATATCGATAATATATAAAAGAATGTCCTGACAAGTTTTTTGAGTATTACAGGATATCAGTATCTTATTTTAGTTTTCCATGCATTTAATTTTTCCTCCGATTTTAAATATACAAACAGTCATTCCATTGAACTTCTAATATTAATAGTTTACTGTCAAACTCAAATGTTTCCATTATATTGCAAGATACTAAACACAGAAAAATAAACAAACAAAAAACACAGATCAAATGACAATTGTACCTACGAGTACATATGTACGAGTACATGAGTAGTGGTAACACATAAACATCAGCACAAAACTGCTTGTGGAGCCAAGAATAAACTGTAAATAACTGCTAAAAAATAGGTCCGTACCTATCCGTCCGCAACATAATCTTGACGACGCGCCTCTTCCCTCTCTCAAGCGACATTCTACAGCTCAGTGTAGCCACCCACTGCAGTCCCCGTTGGGTTCATTTATTACGCTTCATTTTACTGCTGCTGCTAGCGACAGTCTGTAGCACGTGGAGCCCTAGCCTAAAACTAATAAAATTGGATTTAAGAGCAACCTTAAAAGAATATATTTTAAAAACAATTTTATTTTTGCAAACACACAGTTTTTAAATGTTTGATTTATTTTTTGTAAAAATTACCTTATTAAAAACATTATTAAGAAGTATAGTTTTTTTGTATACTATTTCTTAATTTGTGTATTATTAAGAAGTCTGAGTCGACTGTAACTAATCCGACTCCATAGTTACAGTCGACTCAGATTCCCGACTCCTCAAATATTGGCAGACTCCACGACTCCAGACTCCGACTCAAACTCCGACTCCACACCACTGCTTTTACAGACAAGTCAGCAAAGTTACAGTTTGTAAATTTGTATGAAAGATTTTGTGATTAAATTCTTTTTATTTGATTATTGGCCGCTATTCAGTTTTTTTTAAGCTACTTTTATCGGTTTTGGCATTTTTTTAATTAAAAGTTTTGACTTATCTTTTAAAGAATCTTGTAAAACTATATTAAATCTATTTTCAAGCATAAATTAGATATATTTGGCGTTCAAACCGGAACAGACGTTTGCATAACCATCTCGTCTTCCTGCAATTACTAATTTATATTACTTTTTATGTATACGGAGCAATAAATAGCGGTATTATATCTCCCAAACATGCAATTGAAAAAAAATGTAAAAAAATTACAAAGCATTATTTAGTCGATAGAACGTAATATTTCAATAAACACCAGCGCGTTGGTACTTTTGTCGCAACCAACATTCAAAAAATTCTTTTATGTAGCTAGATTGTGTGTTTTTTGTTCTGCATATAATGCCTATGTGTTTATTAATAAACTTTTAATAGACCTCCAATATTTTATTTAGTTAAAAAAATGATTGTTACAGGTTACCATACTACTTGAAAGTGTTTGCACAGCTTGGGGGTAATTGATCAATTGATGGATAAACGGATGCTGATGTTTTTAGAAAATTAACATGTCCTTGAAGTGTTCTAATTCTCATTTGAGCATCCTCAAAGTTTTCATTCAAATTGTTAATTTGTGATTGCATTTTTTGTCTGATATCATCACGATCTTTTTGTGCAGCTTTGGCTTGGGCTCTGCTTTGTGCTAATTGTTTTTCTAAATCTGCTACTTGATTTTGCATAGATCTTCGGATAGTTTCACAGCGATCTTTAGTACGAGCAACTTGTCTAGCCGATTCTTCTCGTACATTTTCAACTTCAGCAGTAAGCTGAGCAATCTCATGAAGTTTTTCTTGTGCACGCTTTTCCGCATCATCTACTTGTTCTTGCATATCATCCATCCTTTTTAGTAATATTTCATTTTCATCAGTTAGATCTGTAACCCTCTGTTCTAATTCGGCGTTTTTTTCAGAGACGGACTGCTTCTCAGCATCATCAAGTGCTTGGTTGCTTCTTGATTGTTCCATATGCTCAGCATATATTGCGGCCTAAATAATTTAACTTGTATCAATTATAATTAAATTTTAAAAAAATATTGCAACATGATTTATACCTTATCTCTAAGAGATTGTATATCTCTTAGTAATGCTTCATTATTTCTTTCGGCTAATAAATGCATTTGTTGGGCTTCTTGTAGTTTTATTTGCGTTGCTTTTAGTATATCTGGCAATGGAGTCAATTCTTGCAGCTTTTCTTGAAACTGATTTTTAACCCTTTGTATTTCTAAGTTTACTTGTTCGCCTATTCTATTATTTTCAAGCTCCATTAAATCAATCTGTCGTTTTTGTTCTTCTACTTGTTGTTGTGCTTCTAAATACTATAATAATAATAAAAATAAAAATTTTAACAAGAAAATAAATATTTAAAAAAATCAACCTTACCTTATTTCTATATTCAGTCAATTGCCCTTGTTGTTCTTCTGTTAAAGCGCGTAGTTCTTCCATTTCATCTTGCGCTTCACGAAATCTTTGTTTGGCAACTGATAATTGTTGTTCAAACTCAACTAATTGTTCTTTAGAAAATTGAGAACTAGCATTGCTTGCTTTAAGTTCTTTTAATGTTCTTTCTAATTCTTTTATTTTATCTTCTGCAGCTTTTCTAGAATCTTGTGCTTCATGAGCAATTGCTTTTAATTTGTCTACGTCTGCTCGTAAGCCTGAAACTTCTACTAATTTTGATTTATAATCATCTTGCAGTGTATTGTATTGTTCGCGTAATTCTCTAAGTTGCGAATTGTCTGCCTAAATCAAACAAATTATTATTCTATATACAATTGCATTATAAAACCGTATATATTTACTCTCGGACATGGCGGTACACAGGCAGCAGGACACTACAATTTTTTTTGTTTATATATTATTATTGTTATAATGATAATAATAGTTACGGTTGGGGGTGTAGTCATTGGAGATAGCATTCTGCGGTGCTGTTCTAAGTGCAACCTCTCTTGACGAACAGTACATAACTCGTTTTGGATAGCTCGAACTTCTGCTTCCATGTCGTTTAATTGCTTTTCCTATGAAATTAAACTATATTATAAATATTTATTTATGATAAAAAAATAATATTGGGGGAGTGCCCACTATATTTATAAATATTTATATAATAAAATAACTATTACCAATTGCCTGGTCTCCGATTCTTCTTCCTCTGCAGGACATGGTCTTCCTCTTCCACATGGCATTCTTTGTTTTGTATCCTAAACTTAAATTATGTAGTTTGATATGATAGAATTAATCAATATCCTTACACCACAAGTTTGACAAGGAGGCCGACTTGGAGGACAAGGAAAGCACGGGGAACAAGGTGCACAAGGTAAACAAGGTGGACAAGGTGGACAAGGTGGACAAGGTGAACAAGGTAGACAAGGTGAACAAGGTGGACAAGGCGAACAAGGTAATTTAGGCGATGGTGGACTTGATGGTTCCTTTTTCATACAAGATGGTAGGCACTAAAATAATCATAAATAATATATTTACAAACAGTTTAATAATATTGCTTACCTTTGATTGTAACTTAGAATTTAAAAGACCGTTTTCTTTGACAACCATACGTAACTCCGACTGGAGACTCGTGAGTTGTCTTTGGAGGCTATCAACGGTCTGGTCCTTGTTAAGGAGGTCCTCTTGGAGCTGGTACCTGTGTTAATGAATGAAATAGAATGTCATTATATTGACAGGTGATTACTTGATTATATTTACCTTTTTCCTTCCAAATCTGCATTTTCTGCAGCTAATCGTTCTTGCATATCATAACTTTCGCTTAATCGTTTTGCAAATTGTGGCATGACATTCTGAAAAATAAAACAGCATTATTTTCTAACAGAAATGATTTTTTAACGTACAATACAAGGAGGTGGCAATTGAATTGGCATTCCACATGGTGGTCGTTTTGGGGGTGGACATGGCAAAGGACATGGCTGAGTACACGGCTGAGGACATGGCTGAGGTGGGCTTATTTGTCCTGGACAAGGTGGCGGTAAAAACATTTCTTCTTGTCTAAGCGGACAAGGTGGTGGTGTTCTTGGACAAGTTGGAGAAGTTCCTGTTATTGGATTGCATGGCGGTCTACGTCCAGTTCCTCTACGTTTTTTGTCATCACATATAATAAACTTTGGCATGTTATTTTCTGCCAAACCACAGACCACAACTTTTGGTAAAGAGTCTTCATCATATGGTTTATCAAAATCTGGTTTTTTTGTTTGACCAACAAGTAACTCAATTCGTCTAGTTTTTTGCTCAAGCAAAGACATTTTCTCATTTAGGAGCTTTTGTTTTGCTTCAAGTTCTTGATCTTCTTGTGATGTACGCTCGGATTTCTAATAACACAATAGATTGATAGCAAATTCTAATCAATTATTAAAAACTCACATTAAGTAACTCTGATACTCGACCTTTTAGTTCGCTTAATATTTTATATATTTCCATGCATTGAGCTTCACATTCTTCAACTTCTTTGAGAATTTTTGTGTCATCTTTAGGTAATCCCTAAAATTTAAATAAAATTAATAGGCTGTATAGAAATAAAAAAACCATACTAATTCTTCTTCTAATTGATCTAAATCTTCTGAAGATTTTTTGACACTTTTCTCACTAGATTTTAAAGGATCCTACAAATATATTTTACAATAAACTTAAACTCTATTAATATTTTACATGCTTTTTTTTTGCCCTCTCCTTCTCCTTCTTCTTCTCCCTCTCCTATTTCTTCTCCCTCTCCTTCTCCCTCTTCTTCTCCCTCTCCTTCTCGCTCTCCTTCTCCCTCTCCCTCTCCTTCTCCTTCCCCTTCTTCTTGTGCATTCAAAACGGGTGTTTCTTCTTCTTCTGCCATTTTAATTGCACTGGTTGTGTCAAAATTACTAACCGGTGAATAAAAAACTTCTTCTTCTTCTGAAGATTTAGGTTGAAAACTTACAGAGTCTTCGCTTACAGTAGTTAACTTACTCTTGGAGTAATCACCTTGACCTAATTGTGGTTTTACTTTTTTCTTTTCCTAAATTACACATATATAGATATTTACGTTATGAATATGTAAATTTAAAAAAAATTCTTACAGTTCTACTACTTTTAGGTCTTCTTTGTGGAGGTAATTCTAAATCGTCGTAATTTCTAAGTGTTTTTTTGAAATATGTTTCAGCGTCTCCGAAACTATACACAGTCTTCTTAAATAATGTATTATATGATTGTATAAATGCTGCGCTCTTATCATACAAAGAGGAACTACTTGGCCTCTTTTTTATTTTAAGATCGGTGCAACTTTTACTCCCAGTCGACTCACTTACACCTAAGTCAGAGAGAAGTCTGCGGTTCTAAGAAATAGTTAATTGTAAGTTACAACTGGATGCTCTAAATACATATTAATGTTACCTTCATACCGAACACAAAACGTTCTTCATTAAAAAGTACCCATCAATTTCAAGATCCTGAGAAGAAATAAATGGGCACTAGTATTATAATATATATACAAAATTATCAAAAAAAGAAGTAAAATTAAATGGATAGATTTTTTGACGTTTATAAACAACTTACAATTTAAACAGACTAGATTTTGATGTAATTTTTGGTAACAAATTATTAATCATATCGCTGTGTTCGTTCTAAAGTAAAGCTACAAACACAACGCGGACTCTTGCTCTAACTATAGAATCGTACGTTTAGTCATTGCTCAACGCTCCGACCTTAAAACACTGGAGCTTCAAGTCTAGCTTGGTACCTTCTACCCCGCTCATCGCTCCAATCTTTGTAGTTATATATTTCACATAAGTTGTGTTGTCAACATGGATTTTTTGTTAAGCCCCTAGTAAACAATATTTATGTATGCCTAAAAATGTACTAAAAATTCTTTATCCTGGTTCAGGTTTTCATTTTATTGATAAAAAATTTGTTGCGGTTTTTGATTTTTTTAATCGCTTAAGTCGCATATGGTGATCTTATCTTGTAGAGTATTTATGTAGAACTCCTGATCATTATAATGTTGTATATTATATTTATTTTAATGCATGTACATAATAAAAATAAATAAAATTGTTAAAATAGATAAATCAATAAATGCTGATTTACAGTTTTTTCATCACGAGTAATGTATTTTCATAGTATTCTAAATACGTTGGTAAATGTTGGAGCCTGGTCCCAATTTAATGTTACATACCGGATGTTAGAATAGATCTTAGCATAAGACGTGGGCCAAATGTAAAGTAAACGTTCTAAGGAACGACGCGTAGAACCGTTTCGCATAAAACTAGTTACTGATTTAAGAACATTATTTTTGAAATTTTTTAAACAGAACTGTTTGTAAAGTTTTAAAAACACGTTGTACTGAAACATGTGTAAATTAGTTTAATAACATTGTATAAATAGTTATCCTAAAACAGGTTAATATACGGAATGCGGTTACCTAAAATTGGAGTCTAGCAGTTGCGACCGTATTCACTGTAAAATAACATCGGTGAATTACAATAAATTGCGGTTACTCATGGAGGTAATTTTAACATTCTAACAAAAATAAACAAAAGCTTCACACATTAATTGGTGGTGGCCGTTACTAGTGCGTTCCGTATATCAACAAAAGCGATCGAAATGCCGGTTATCCTAAAACAGGTTAGTATACGGAACCCGGTTACCTGAAAAAGGTTACAAAGGTTGCGACCGCACTCACCATAAACGAACGTTGGTGAATTTCAATAAATCGTGGTTACTCATGGCAGTAAATTAGAAATGCAAACAAAAGTGAACAAACGATTCATGTTGCTCGTCTATAGTTTGTCTATGTTAAGACTGCAGTCATGGGAGTGATTTATAAAGTCAGTGTCACTCAACTGTAATTGCAACAAGTCTTTGTTGGTATTATAATAAAGCTAACTTCACTATGTTTATTATACTATAATAAAATGATTTTAAATTATTTAAAAACTTTAATGCTGAAACAATATAGTTAATTGCTTCTTAATTAAATATTATTATGTTTAATAGAAATGTATATTAGTCACTTTTAATACTAAAAAAATATTAAAAACAATTTTTAGAATTGCATGACGTTTACTCACATTTAAGTTTTTGAGGTTATTAACTAAATTTATTCAATTACAAATATTGAAAGAATTTCTTAACTCTGAACACAATTGCAAAAGCTTCTTTATTGATTTGTGAATATTTTGCTTCAGCAGTTAATAAAGTTCTAGAAGCGTATGCAATTGGCCTTTCTACGTCCGATTCCAAATTTTGATGCATCTACGATTACTTTGATTTCTAATTCGGGGTTATAATAGACTAGGAATTCATCAGAGATGAAAATTTGTCTGATATTATTAAAAGAATCTTAACATTCCGTTGTCCATGCCCATTGAAAATTCTGCTTTATAAATTTATAAAGCAGGTGCACAATATGGTCTTAAAATGATCCTAATTCATTTATGTTTTTAGGGTTTGGCATTTCATTAATAGCCTTTATTAGAATTAGAGTCTTATGAAGTCCTTTCTTGTTCTAGATAACAAATTGATTGTTGAAAAAAATTACATTTTACTTTCTTTACTGCTAGACCTGAATCTTGTAATAATTTAAAAACATTTTCTAAATTATCTAAATGTTTTTTATCAGTTCTTTCAGTAATCAATATATAATCTAGAAACACACTTATCCAATTTAACTTTCTTAATAAACTTTCCATAATGCGTTGAAAGTGTGCAGAATCTGAGCTTACTTCAAACGGAAGTTTATTATATATAAATGTACCTCCTATGCGTTGATATGGCGGTCATTGGCCTTGATTGATTATCAAGCAATATCTGTTGATATGCATGACTTAAATCAATTTTTGAAAATTTGATTCTTTTTTGTAATTTCGAAAATGATTCCTCTATTCGAGGAAGAGGATATCTGCCATATTTAAAAATCATAATCATTGCAAACCCTTACTGTATTATCATCTTTCATAATTGGTACGATAGGCGTATCCCATTCACAATATTCAACCGGAGATATATTTGCATTAAGTAGCCTGTCTAATTCAGACTTACTTTATTTTTAAGTGTGTATGGCAGTGTACTGGGCTTAAAAATTTAAGATTGGCGTTATCCTTTAGTGTTAATAATAATCTTCCCTTGGTAAAAGTTTCTAATTTATTTGAAAATACTTGTGAATATTTCTTAAATAAATATAGATAGTTAACTAAATTTTTGTCCTTAATAAATTTAATTTTAAAGTAAATAAGATAAATGCGTGTAAAAAATCCCGACTTAAAAGTAGAGGACTTTTTCCTTTGACTACATAAATATATAGTGGTTGGGTTGTTTTATTATAAGAAATATATATTTTACCAATTCGGTTTACGTTTGACCCAGTATAGGTTTGCAACATTAAATAATTATTTAATAATGGACAAATATCATTTAATTTCTGTTTCTAAGTATCTTCAGAAATGACTGACGTTGCAGCACCTGTATCTATCTCCATTTTCAATATTACAATATCATTAATTAAAGCCTCAACATATATCGGCTTTCCATTGAGCGTTTTAAGGTTGAACAATGACAACTCATTACGACATTTTATACTTTTAGGTTTATTGCAAATTGTACTAATGTGTCCGTTAAATCCTGCTACTGATCGGTGTGGTGCGCGCGCCTTCCCGATCCAACTGGCTGGGTCCTATGTACGCACCCCGTCCTTTTCCGCTGCTGCTCTTTCCAATGCTGCGAGTTTCCCTGCTTCCCTCACGTGATGATCGGGATGATCCTGATTTTGCTCCCAATCGGTTAACATCTTGCGGTTCACCCTTTATCGTACTCCATGTGAACTTTGGACACCATATTCTAATTGAGCCACTTCAGTCGCCAGCGATATTTGCACTGCCTTACTAAATTTTAATTTTTCATCTTCCATAAACAATTTACCCCTCAGTCTTCCAGTTCACAAATAAATGTATCCCTTAATGCGATATCTATTGTCCGAATTTACAGTCGGTTGCTAAGTGTTTTAATCTGGAAGCCCATTTGGAATATGTTTCAGTCGCGGATTTTTGTGAAGCATATAATTTATATCTTTCCGGATATAATGCTCTATGTTCTTTATAAAATGTATTAAAATGCTCAATAATATCATCATATTCGCACTCATCTGGGATAGTCGGCGCGATCAAGAATTGCCTTATTCGACCCAAATGTACTTTCCATTCATAGATTTTAGGATCGAATTCAAATTGTAGGCCTATCAACGCCATTTTTACCACGTGCAAGTGAAATTTCTTTTGCATATTATTTATTCTACATAAATCACTAAACTCACTTTTGTAACTTTGTTGCCACTTTGGTTTAATCCTCGTCGCCACTGTAATGTCCGAGTGGGGAAGACTGCGATAATAAATGTTAATAAAATTGCATAACAAGTTTACTGTGACACTTTTTTTAATAATCTGTTATTTTGTTACTATGGTTAATTGAATACAGCCGCCTCAACCATTGGTGCGTTTGTTTATTCTACTCCACGTGCTCCTTTAACTCTAATTGCTCTTTACGCGTTCGGCAATGTCAAACAGAACAAAAAGAGCACGTTTTTAAGCGTTCGGATATGATGGAGTGGAGATGATGGTGTCCACTCCACATGCACAACCTCGAGAGATCGTGTGAGACGGAGTGACAACAGTATTTGAATTTTATTACATTTATTTAATCGTGAAACTTACTTATATTTTTGTAAACATTGACAAATAAAAAGAATGTCGCAAAAATGTAAAAAACCGAATTCGATTATAAATGCATGTTGATTATTTGTTTAAAATTAATGTAATAAATGGCTTCAAACTATTAAAATTTTAAATTTCTTTAAAATTCATTTTCATTGATTTTATAGGTGACAATATAAAATTACTAGTGTAATATAATCAAGTGTTTTAAATTTTTATAGAAATAAAAATAATAGTTCCTTTAAGAAATAACTTCAAATTAAAATTAGTATAATATGTTTATCTAAATGGCATTAAGGCTGGCGAATTTCTGCTATAAACTGGGGGCATGTTCATTAGGAAAACTACTGAACGCAGAAATGTGAAATTTTCAGGAATTGTTAATGATATAATTGTTTATAACTTGACATATTTTGTTCATTTTTTTACGCAATATTTTACGAAATAAATGTAAATTATTTTTTTACCAATTTTAAATTTATGTCACTATATAGAGAAAAAAATCAGGAAAACGAATATCTTTTTTGTTTTTTTTTTTTAATTTGCATTAATAATGGAGATGAACTTGCCCCAAGATTGATAAAAATATATTTTTTAAGTCCCCACTCCGCTTTCCTATTTCATCAGCACGCTCACTGTCGTACTTCCCACCACGGAAGTGGAGCGTGGAACTACCGCCACCTACGGCAAACTTTACTAAAAAGTCACGCCACCCTTAAGGTTATTATTTCTGACGTCGAATCAAATTACAACATTGCGTTCGGATATATGTATTTACTCTAACAACTATCCACACCACTCCAGTCTATTCTACTCCAAATCCACTTTCCTTAAACGAACGCACTACATGTAAGCCAGAAGTATCATGTCGGCGCACATGCACACATACTTATTTAAATAAGGACGCGTTTAATAATATTTTTATAATAATACATTTCATTTTTATTTTTCATTTCAATATGATGAGTTTCTTACAATGCTTAATACATGTATTCTGGTTTGTTCACCGAGTAACACATTGTATAGGTCACAAATCTGTAAGTCTTATCAATAGCTTTTTTAAAATTTATAGTTAAAATTAATGCTTTTAACAATAAAATAATAAATGTTGATGTTTTTCAAGGTTTTGCTCTTTTGCCGACTTTATTTTTGTTTTACATTAATGAAGTTCTTCAAATAATCAAAAGTCTAAAGGTGTTCTTACATTTGTCAATTTCTTGTTCAATTTTAAGAACTTACTGACCTTGAAGCCCCAATCAGATTAAATTGTCACTTTACATTTGTCAATTTATTGACCAATTTATTGTCAGATTAAAATATCAGATTAAAACATAATTTACTTTGCTTCAATTTATTGATGAAATTAGGTGTAGCCAACTGCAAAATATATATGATTCAGTCACAGTGCATAAATACAGAGAGTTTATAAATGAATGGGATTATGTAATCACTTTAAATGTGCCGCTTTTGTTAAATTGTTCACTAAACTATTTGTTTTGACAGATCAACTTTGACAGCTGTCAAGCAAACATATGAAAACATATGTAGTATAGTGGACGATTTTAAAAAGGCGGCATATTTAAAGTGATTACATAATCCCATTCATTTATAAACTCCCTGTATTTACATCTACCACATAACCTGGCGATCAGCTGTTTTATTATACAGTTGGCAGTATTGAAAATTGAACAATAAATTGCCAAGTGTAAAGTGAAACAAATCTGCAATAAATTGTCGTAAAATTGACGGCAATTAATGAGATAAATAAGTACTTAAAATTGAACAATAAATTGACAAATGTAAAAACACCTTTACTTATAGGTTTGCAGATAATGGGTGCGTTTTTAAATGACGCGAACAGCGGTTCGAGCACTCGAACAATAAAATGGGCGTTTTTAAATACAACCCGAACAAGTGTTCGAACAACATTTGCACGCACCTAGTCAAGAGGTGGTGCATGACGGGCATGTACAGTGTTGCCACATAGCAAAAATAAAATAATATATTTATCATGGTTATATCAGAACATGGGTACGGTTTTATATACATTATAAAAATATAAGGTATACAAGAAATATGCGCTCATACAAAATATGTGTGAATCTAGAATAATAAGATTTTAAATATTTTACTTGATGCAGATTTGAATTGTATTAATTGACAACACTGGGCATGTACGCAAAACAAACAACATAACCTTAGAAAACATGTTTTTGACGTTTGAGTGCTATATGCTGTTTTTAAATTACCCTGCACGAACAAACAAAAAAGTTGTTCGTGCAAAAATTGTTCGAACAGCAAGAGCACTTTAAAAACGCACCCATAAGCACCTTCATACTTCATACTAAAGTCATATTGACAAATACGACAAAACGTTTTCTAGGTTAGAATCTGCAGTATCTATAAACAAAAACTTTAAAACAATATCGGAATGGGGTCAACCAACTTGGTCAATTTAAACTCTAAAAAGACTTTTACTGTTTCAAAATTAAAATCCGAAGTATCCTCAGTACCAAATATTAAACCAAACAACGAATCCATATCTAAATCTTTTTCAATTTATTTAAGGGTTACAATCTTACATGATCTTTTCTGGAACAACTCTGTTCTTGACATAGCTTTGAAAGTATCCAGAAAACTAGGATTTCTTAATAGATGTACAGTTTTTTACTTTTGTTCATATAATATATAACATATATTTTTTCTTATATGTATAGTTCTGAAGTATATAGAGAAGCATTTAAAATCACACTATCTCTTTTTTAAATTCTATTCAAAAACAAGCTATTTGGATCATTGCTGACCCTAAATTGACTAATGACTTAGATGCTTCACAACACTGTCGTAATGTTGCAGGTTTTTGCATTTTCTATAGATATTTCTACGAACATTGTTCAAATGAAATACAATACTTATTACTATCTAAACAAAGTACTTGCTAGGAATTAAAACTTAAAAAAGAAAATTTTAACCGTGCTATTGGCACATAAAATAAACTTCCAAATTCAGTATTTTCTAAGACTTATAAGCCACATATATTTAAGATTATGTTCAGACTGGTTAAATCTAGTCTTCAAACTGATAGTTTTAAAAACATGTCAAAATAGTATTATGAAATCAAATACTTGAACAAGGTTTTTAAACCATCTAATAAATTGTTACATTAATTAATGAAACATTGACGTATAACTTATAAAATCGGAGCTTAATAACTCAATTGTATACTAGTATAGCAACGTTAATATTTACTAAAAAGCTTTGACAAATATAAAAGAATAAATAAATAATTTAATTTAAGATTAAATCATAGTGTTAAACCAACGTTTTAAAATTGAGCTTAATAAGATTAATTTTTAAGCAATATTTTATATTATACTCCTTCACATTTAATGTTATAATTAAGTTAGCACATCGGATGATTTGATTAAATTGAAGGCAACCCAACTAGAGAATGTCTTAATACTACTTCCACAATTTGCAGTATAAAAAAATCAATAATGCTTTAATAAATAAAACATGTATTATGTTTCATTGATGGTTGATAAAATTATGATCTATTCTTAACCCGTAACCGCAGACCTAGGGTCAAAATGACTCCTTCCATGTTGTGAATTTCTGGTATTTCCCCACCTCTGCTAAATATACGCCTGATAATAATAATAATAATAATAATAATAATAATAATAATAATAAAAATAAAGAAAAAAGGGGGTTGAGGACTCGTCAACATTGAAAATATGTATAACAGAATTAATCTGTGTACATACTTAAATGTCCTTCAAAAATCCGATCCTCTTATAAAACTAGTTCAAGATCATGAAATAAATCAACAAGGAAGCTTTCTACGTCAAGCGGCACTAAAAACAATATTAAAACTTCAATTAGAGAACTTAGACGATCTTAGAATATTACCGGTATCAGAAGTTAAAAACTTATGCAAAAATGCCAAACAAAATACTTTACTAACTAAACATTTAGATAAAAATATGCACAGTATCTTTTTTAAAAACATCCGAGATCTCAAATTATCGAGCCAACTTACTTTTTCTTTTTTGCATTCTAGCAACCTTAGATCAGAAACCGAAGGTTTTATCACATCGTGCCAAGGTGGCGTGCATAACACTCTACTTTATTCAAAGCAAGTACTAAAAATGCAAAATATTATAAGCACATTATGTAGAGCATGCCACAAACATCAGGAATCATTAATGCACCTTTTATCAGCGTGTCCTCACTACGCAAAAACAGAGTACATAAGCCGGCATAACAACGCGCTTAAAGTGTTATACTTTCATCTCAGGCATTACTTTAAAATAGATGAAAAAATAATTGCATATTACCTTCAAGACGACATAGAGACCGTTGTATCTAATAGCAATTGTAAACTGTTTTGGAACTTTAGTTTTTCTACAACACGACAAATATCAGCTAATAAACCGGATATTGTATTGCAGGATTTAAATCAAAAAATTATGTATATAATAGAGTTTTCTTCTCCCGCAGAAAACAATATATTAAAAAAATTCACCGAAAAAGAGCAAAAATACCGCCCGCTTATCTCCGAGTTAAATGTTACTTACCCAGAGTATGCAATTAAAACCGTTACACTCATAATAGGCTGTTTAGGCGGCATATCAACAAATTTTACAGAAAATATTCAAAAATTACCTGGTTGCTTTAAGAATCATAAATCTCTTGCTACAGAGATGCAAAAATGCATCTTACTTGGTTCTGCCAGACTACTAAGGGTGCACTCGGCTCACTCCAGGGCTAATTAGTTACCATGCGGTCGCATGGACTTGTTAGTCACTTGCCTCGGGGCAACTTAAGGCGCGAATGGACACCGCACTTAAGAGGCAAAAGCCCTTGTAAAAAAAAAAATAATAATAATAATAATAATAATAATAATAATAAAAATAATAATTTATGAACAGACTTGTATTGAATATCAGGGTATACCACTCAAGAATAGGACAACCATCAGTAAAATTCCTTATTCGACAAAATCAAAAGAAGTGATGAATGAACTAAATAAAAATTTAGGCAATGTGTTTGAAAATATCAATAACATGGAAACCCTATGTCATTATGTTTACTGTGCGGCAAAAGTCGTAACTCAACTACTTGGTATTAAAATTCGACAACCTATTGTAATTCAAAGTAACAACAACATCCCGCCTTGTGAATTCAGATTGCAAGAAAAAATTAAAAAAATTGAGAAAACATATTGGAATACTTTATATCTTTTTAACAAAACAACCTAGCCGCAAAGTAAAAAAGAAAGTTAGAAAATATGCCCAAAGCATTTTATTAAAACCATCTCACCCTAAGTACCGAGAAACACTTGAAAAACAACTTGAACTGAATAAACAGAAAATTGCAGCATTAGGTAATAGAATTAGACGATATCACAAACGTCAGAAACGATACAAACAAAATAAGTTATTTGTCTCCAGCCAAAAACAATTTTTCAGACAAATTGATGCAACCATATTACCGTGCTCTACAGTACCATCGTCAGAACAAATGCATGCATTTTGGAAAAACATCTGGAATAGTGAACAACAACATGACAAAACAGCTTACTGGTTAAAATCTGAACAAAAAAAAAATGAAGATCTACAAAAAATGGCACATACAAAATTTACCATAAATCAAATTAAAAAAATTGTCAGCCGGCTAAAAAACTGGTCAGCTGTGGGAAGCATAAGCGCCGACTTTTGAAAAAGTTAATGGTGGCAGGGTTACTTGTGCTCAGATATTTGGGCTGTATGGCCACATTTCTTATATATATTTATGAAAATATTTATTATAAATTTAAATTTTTATTTTTTATGCATATAAGCCAATATTTCAATGGGGGCGCTGCCCCCATAGAATATGACAATGGGGACACGCGCCCCGGTGCCCCCATGTACTCGGCGCCCATGGTGGGAAGTGACAATATCCATAACTACTGGTGGAAACACATAACGTCAGCCTATGTGGCACTAACAAGATCTCTTAATAAACTTCTAGAAGATCCATCTGCAATTCCAATGTTTTTTTACAAGAGGACGAACATACATGCTACCTAAAACTCCCAACCTTATAGAACCCAAATCATTCAGGCCTATTACCTGTTTACCTAACGTATACAAAATATTTTCAGCAGCTTTAGCTGAAAAGATAGACGATCATCTAAAAAATAATAACATAATGGCTTGGGAACAGGCAGGTTGCAAAAAAAATGCAAAAGGTAGCCAAGAACTCCTGGTTATTGACAGCATTATTACAAAACAAGCTAAATCTAAACAACGTAATATATCCATAGCTTGAATAGACTATGAAAAAGCCTATGACTCCGTTCCTCATTCGTATCTTTTAGAAATATTAAAATTGTACAAAATTAACAATTCTATTATTAACGTACTTGAATTACTGATGTCTAATTGGTGCACAATTATCCATGTTAAAAGTGACAACAAATCTTACATTACAGATGAGATTAAAATAAAAAGAGGAATTCTCCAAGGAAACACATTAAGTCCCTTGTGGTTTTGTTTGGCCCTTAACCCTCTTAGTAGCATACTTAACAATTCAAAACATGGGTATGCACTAGAAAAAAGACAAAACAATCTCACATCTGTTTTATATGGATGATTTGAAATTATATGCAAGGGACGATGAACAACTGAGGTCCGAGTTAGAATTAGTAAAATCATTTAGCAAATCGATCAACATGAAGTTTGGTATAGAAAAATGTGCTGTGCTTCATGCTAAAAAAGGTAAAATCACAGAACTAAACAACTGCCAACTTATGGATGGAACTGTTGTTAGTGACCTTACAAATTCAAATTACAAATACCTAGGAATTCAACAAGCACTTAATATAAAACAAAGTGAAAATAAACAACGCAAAAAAACGGAATTACTCGACCGAGTAAAACGCATATTAAAAACGGAACTATATGCTAAAAATAAATTTCAAGCTATAAACGCATGGGCTATACCTGTAGTACAATATACGTTAGGGGTGCTAAACTGGTCTAAAACTGATATACAAAGCTTAGACAGAGCAATAAGAACAATGCTTACCAAGCTAGAGTACACCACCCAAACAGCAATTGAACGTCTGTATTTTCCTAGAAATAGAGGAGGCAGAGGACTAGCAAACTTAGAAATGCTAAACTATAAACAAATATGCAGACTCCAAAACTATTTTTACAAACATAATTCTGTACTGGTTAGTACTCTTGTAAAGCTGGATAAAGGATACTCAGCGCTTAATCTAACAGCAACCTACTTAACGCACTTATTCACTCTAAACGATCTCGAAACGTCCTGGAAAGAAAAAACATTGCATGGTAGATTTTATGCTAGTTTAAAATCCGACAATATAAATAAAACAGAATCAACAGCATATCTTAAAATGGGCCATTTGTTTGGGGAAACTGAGGGATTTATTTCTGTTATCCAAGACCAAGTTATCTGAACAAAAGCGTATAGACGATACATTTTAAAAGAAGATTTAGATTCAATAATGTGTAGAATGTGCGGCAAACAACAAGAAACAATTCAACATTTAGCATCGGAGTGTAGCTACATGGCGCCAACATACTACACAGAACGATATATGCAAAAAAAAACATGATTAATAAGTGAATCTCAACCATATTATAAGTATAACCCAAAACCCGTTTAAAAAATAATGACTGGAAAATATGCTGGGATCTGACCACACAAACCGATAGACAAGTTGAACATAATAGACCCGATATTGTCGTTTGGAAAAAGGTTACAAAGAAAGTATATCTTATAGATGTATCTATACCATTAGATGAAAACGTAGAAACATCATAAAAGAAAAAAACAGAAAAGTACTTACCACTTCAAATTGGTTTAAAAACTGATTGGAGTTTAAAATTTATTAAAACCTTACCGATAATTATTACAGCTAACGGACTTGTCAATAAAAACTTACCTGGACACTTAGATGAATTGGGGTTAAATATATCTAACATTAAATGGATGCAAAAGGCTACATTATTAGGCACAGCATCTATAATACGTAAATGCTTGAATAAGTAGGTGACAAATGGGATAGTCATGGCTTAAAACAAGCCCGACTATGCCAAAACACCAGAGCAATCTGTGAAATTGAAAAAAAAAAAATTGTTAATTCTGTTGACTCATTCACTGAGTATAGAACATGTCAAATTTACATGAAAATACAACATATATATATATATATATATATAAATATAAAATTACAAAAAATAAAATACAATAAAAAACAATATACATAAGTTATTGCACAAGTTAAAATAGTAGCTTAAAACAACAATTACAGTTAGTTAAAATATTATAAAAAACACGTCATATTCACTTCATTGTACTCTTCTACAGAATATAAACATAAATTTAAAAAACATTTTTTTAACAGTTTTCTTAAAGATGGAATACTCTAACGCTCTTGTTGGTTCTGGTAGTTTGTTAAATTCTTTTATTCCCATACAAAGCGGGGATTTTGCAAACATTGTTGTTTTATGTTTAGGAACTTCAAGCAAGTGTTCATGTCTAGTAAGGTATCCGTGATTGCTACCGTTTTGATTGTAGTTCAGAATATGTTTTTTCGTATACATTAAAAGCCGATAATATATATTATATAAAGACTTAATATTTTGTTTTTTAAAATGTATTCTACATAATTCATGATATCAAATACCTACAATACTACGTAAAATTTGCTTTTGTAAAATAAAAACTCTTCTTGCTTCAGTGCTATTATACCAGCTTTCTGTTATATATGAAAATAGCGAATGAACATATGCAAAATAAAATGATTTTAAAATATAAGCACCGCTGGCAATTTGCTTTAGACGTTGAATAGCGTAATTTGCACTTGCAAGTTTTTTGCAAATCTTAGCAACATGGTCAGTAAACAATAATTTATAATCAATAGTGATTCCTAAAAATTTTGTATTGTTTACTTGTTGTAGGGTTTGATGTTTGTATTTAATTAGCAAACTGCTATTGTGTTTTTTTTGCAAAATAAATAAAAACTGATTTGTCTTTATTCAATAGCAGATTATTTTGTTGATAGTAGGAACGAGTGTTTATTAGTATGTTGTTCATGTTTTCTACAACAATCTTGTTCATGTATGCACTTTAAAAAAATGTTGTATCGTCAGCAAAGCTAATTAATTATTTGCATGGTACAACACAATTTAAATCATTGCAATAAATAATGTATAGTAATGGACCTAGTACGGAGCCTTGCGGTACCCCCTGTTCAACTTTTAGTGTAGTTGACTGTATGGAATCAATTTGAACATAGTGGTTCCTTGACATTAAATAAGATTTAATCCATTTTAACGGTACGCCTCTGATACCATACATTTCTAATTTCTCTAATAATATATCATGGTTTACACTATCAAACGCCTTTGATAAATCTATAAAAACTACAACAGATGTTTTGTTAAAATCCATATATGCGTATAAATGTTGAAGCAACTCCATAACAGCATCCGTAGTTGATTTTCCTTGACAAAATCCAAACTAATTTTTAGCAAAAAGTTGATTACTATGTTCCAGTACCTTCCTAACTCTTAGAATAAAGTTGTCTGCCAAAACAGTAAGTTGCCTCTGTGAATAGTTTGCTGTTTATAGCTTGTTGAAAATTTTTAGGGGTCAAAAAGACGTCAGGTCTGTATTTAAGTGATAATATTTGTTTTAGCACAAAATTGATTTTTGTGTTTTTTTTTAGGTTATAAATGAGTAAAGAAGTAATGCCTGGGCCATCAAAGAAAATAAAGTATGGAAATAAAAATTATGAAGAAACATTGCTGCAATGGATGGAAGAAGTGAGTTCTGGCGAAAGTGATGAATCTGATGCTAATTATGTTGTAAGCGATCATGACACCGAGTCTGAAATAGAAGCAAATAAAGATTTTGAAAATGATATAAATGAATTACAACTTGAGAAATCAAATCCCTTTCCTAAGACAAAATATTTCTATAGCCAGAATCGCTACAAATGGTCGAAGGTACCTCGATGTAGTAAAACCACTCGTATTTCTAGTGACAATATTGTTATAAAATTCCTATTATTAAAAAATTGTTCTGTTCACAAAGAAGAGTAAGAAAATGTGTGGAATACTCTATTTGATGATAATATAATTGGAGTTATTTCTTGGTGAACAAATACAAGCATGGTTACAATACGATTGAAATATAAAAATGAAGCTAAAAGTGATCTCCGTGATTTGGATGTCTTAGAGCTTAGGTTTGCTATTGTTTACTTCAATATTTAAGTCTAATCATAAAGATTTACGATCCCTATTTGCTACCAATGGATCGTGGTCGTGACATATTCAGGAGCGTTACAAATGCCAATAGATTTGCAGTGATTCTTTTAGCTTTAAGGTTTGACAATTCTGAAACTAGGCTTAAACGTAAAAATAAGCATATTCTGGTTCTAATTTTAGACATTTTAATGCTTTTATTTCTAATTGTCAGAAAGTTTACACAATAGGTTTTTGTGCATGTGTAGACGAGATGTTAGTTTCATTTAGAAGCCGTTTATAATTCAAAATGTACATGCCTCAAAAGCCCTGCAAATATGGATTAAAAATAATGGCTCTAACGGATGCAAGAAATGGATATCTACTAAACGCTTATATTTATAGTGGTAAAGATTCGGATGGATATGAAAAAGTACTCAAAGCCAACCCAAGCTGACTTAAGCTCGCAAAACCAATTATTGGTACAAATCAAAACATAACTGTCAATAATTGGTTTTCTTCCATCAAAGTGGTAGACGCATCTTACTTATGTCGGAACACTAAAGAAAACAAGAAAGAGATTCCTCCACAGTTTCTTCCTAAACAAACGAGACATGTAAGCTCATCTATATATGGATATACTAGTTACATTACGATGATTGATATGATCATGATAAAGAAAAATAAAACTGTCATATTAGTTTCTTCGGTTCATCATCAAGAAGGCACTGACAATGGTAAAACAGAAATAATCTCCTATTGTAGTGATACAAAAGAAGGTGTGGAAAGTCTGGATAAAAAATGTAGTGTTTATTCAACAGGTCAAAGGACAAGGCGATGGCCATTTTACAGAATGCTGGACATTTCTTCTGTAAATTCCTATATACTTTATAAATCATATAGAGATAATCCAAAACTGACTAGATATAACTTTGTTAAAGAATTAGCAATGCAATTAGTCAAACCTGAAATGGAACGCAGGTTACTAAATCAACGCATTGCACGTGATGTTAGGATTTGTCTTCGAAGAATGTTACAAATAAAAGAAAAATTAAAAAAAAAAATTTGAAGTAAGAACTACTTGTGGAAGATGTCCTGCAAGTAAAAGAAAAAAGACTTCCAGTTTATGCGTTATGTGTAAAATACCTATTTGCATGGAATGCACAAAAAGACTATGTATGGACTGCGCATCTTAAAAAACCTGTCACAAAACCGGTTGCAGTTTTTTTTATTATAAGCTGTTTTTATGTTATTTCTTGTTTTTTATGTTTATTTATATTTAAACTTAAACTTAAAGACGGTCTTTCCACTTCTCTATATATTATCTATTATCTTCTCTATAAGTTAGTTTATCTGATCGATAAGTTATTTGACAGTTGAAGCAGACCATAAATATTTATTGACAAGATAACCTATAGTATAAACTTTTATGAATTTTAACATCATGGAATTAAAGATTTGGAACTTTTACTAGATGAAGAATTGATTGATTTAGTTGATATTGTTAATCTTGAACGTAAGCCTTCTGTAAGACCCGGAGCAGACAATATGAATTTGTGGGATAATAATAAGTGTTTATTAGAAGATTTCAATTATCCAAGAAAAGTGTAAATAATATTTTAGATCAAATAGTAAATCAACTTATGGCGGAGACAGACAGACGAGCGCGCAGAAGCTGCAACGCGGCAGTCAGGATTTGAGTAGTGTTCGATCGTTTGGCAGGGTCTTTGAACACGTGCTGCGGCAGCAATGCAACGTACCTCAAACAGTTTCAGATGGATAAATGCGTGTTTGTCGCGTGTTTGAGGTAAACAAAATTACCCCTCGGCATTGCAGCCGCTGCGCGGTCGTTTGTCTGCGCCATTATGTACCATACAGAGAGGTAAAATGATGATTTTATTATGCGATGGCCTGGTGCAACTCATGACGGTTGCATTTTTAATAATTCAGCTATTATGATGCGTTTTGAAACAGGTCAAATGAAAAGTTTAATATTGTTGGGAGATAGTGGCTATCCTCTGTGTTCTTATTTATTGACACCACTAAGTAATCCAACTACTGAAGCACAAGAATTATTTATTGAAGCACAAATCAGGACAAGGAATGTAATTGAAAGAACTTTTAGAATTTATAAAAGGCGTTTTCATATTTTATCAAATACAATAAGATGTCATTTGCCTTAGACTAATGTAGATTGTAGGATTATAGGGTTATGTATACAAGTTCCGACATGAGTGCGTTCTCGCTTCCACGCACGTAAGAATTTGCGTCATCTCACTCTTTAGATTGCGTAATGAGCATTGCCAACATAAAAACTATTGATAAATTATCCCCATAACTATTTAACAGATGATAAATATCATTGGGAAAGACGGAAAGGCTTAATGCTCTCTATAATCTTATGCCCGTATGACACTATCTATAATTCTTTATAGAATTATATATATAATTATAGATGAAACTTTAAAAAGTCTGTAAAATGCACAAATAATCATCAATTTTATTGCAGATTGAAATTTTAAAAATATTTTTAGTTTTTCTTTATAATTGACGCAAAAATGTACAAATTAACAGTTTTTAAAAAATAGTTAGGTTATATTATAAATGCTATTTCTCACATTATATGTGTTAATTATAAAGAAAACCTAAAAATATTCTTAAATATCAATCTACTAAATATTTTTATATATATAATTCAAGATATAATTATTGACAGTGTAATACGGGCATTAGGAATAAATTTATCTCCTTTATAGTAATTGCGAACTTTATCGAGAAGTGGAAAGACCGGCCCTAAATCTATTATATTACAAAATAAGAATAGTTTTTATCACTTTTCTGTGTGCAATTTTTATAGTGAGACTGTCAAAACCGATGAAAAAAATGTATTTAAAATAAATTTGCATAAAAGTACACATTGTTTTAATATAAATCTGATAAAACCTGTAGACATTTAATAATTAATGCTCAAATAATACTATTATGTTGCAAGAGTTGCAAATGTTTTGATTTTTTTACATTATTTAGCATTTTTTAAGTAGGGGTCGTTATGACCACACGTCTGTGCTAGCGAGACGCTCATTTCACGTCTGTGGTTACGGGTTACAACTTTAAACTTGCGACAGATTTGATAATTTAAGAATAAAAGTTGCTTTGTTTTAAGCATTGTGCCAATCTAATCTTTTTTTGTTTAACAAATATGTCAAAATTAGTCATCAAATTCAGCTCAATAAATTAATTGTCACATTAATTAATGGAACATTAACGTCAATCTGTCTTAATTAAAGTAACCATTAAGGTTCAGAGGGAGCGGACCGCTTCCGATGTAGAAAGGACCACTAACCGTAACGGCTAGACGGGAGCAGACCGCTACATTTGTAGCGGTACTCGTTGCTTCACAACAATAAAATATCACTTCATTGCAACCGATTTGCAAAGCAACACCAATCAAAAGCAACCGGTGCTTGCAGTAAGGAGGAAGCAAAAACTACATTTGTAGTGGTCTCCGCTACATTGGTAGCGCTCGCTTCTGATTAGTTTTGCTTTTCAAAACGGTTGCGGAGAACCAATCAAGGACGTTCTGCTACTAATGTAGCGAAAACCGCTACAAATGTACATATCACCCATAGCCACGACACGTCTGTGGCGGTTACATGTCTGTTGTAGATGTAAATCTATCATGATGTAAATCCACCTTAACCCAACCATAAATTTCATCAAAGTTGCCAACACCATTATGGAGTATTTAATATTTTAATTACTTGTAATATTTGTACACGTCACCCTTGAAATTTACAAGATGCAGATGATTTTTGTTGGTTGGTCATAATTTAAAAAGACTCAACAATAAATAATCTATTTTTATGACCGCATCATAACCATAAAGCAGTATAGAGACAGAGTAAATATTAATATTTTGTCTCATTTATTGAGACTGAAATAGTTTCATATAATTCGCTAGTATTTTTATAGAATTTCAAGTATATTTATGCTGTTAAATATTTACAAATAAAATAATTGTAATAATTATAATTTGAAAATAAATAACATTCATCACAGATGATAAACAGCTGTTGCATCATCTGTGCTGGAGGTTTCCGAAGTTTAAGGACCGCTGAAAACCTGAGAACTGTCAGAGGTCACCACTCACCCAGCACAGAGACTCGTGTTTTCGACTTTTCAGTTTGACAGTCTAAATGCTAGAATTAGTGTTCCACCAACTCAACCTGAGGTAGTTTTGTAGGATAATCTGCTCATAGGTAGATATTATTTTATTGTTTCAACTTAATCGCACATGTAAGATTCCATTTAGAACAATTCTGATTTGGATACCTCTTTGTAATAACCAAGAATGTATCACCTTATTTTGCACCCAAAAATCCAATGGGATTAAAAAACAAATTGGATGTTTATCATTGTGGATGTTTGTGTAACTTTTATTACATACTGATTGTTAAAAAAACAATAATTTTATTAATATAAATTATACTGTTTTTGTAGTAAAAAAACATACTGAGTATTCTGTAAATCTTTTTTACGATAATCTATCTTTGATATGAGTATAATATTTTATATTAATTCTAGGTTACATTCGACAGTGTAACAATGAGCAAGTGTATCAGTACCGAATTTTGTATATAAATATATTTAAATTATCTCCACATCACAAAATACTATTGCTGGTAGTAAAATCAAATGGTCGACCAAATCATTGTTACAATACGATGGCAGAATGGTTCCAACTTTTAGAATCCAACGATCAGAAGCAGGTCGATGAAGCCAAACGCAAATTTCACGAGCAATTCAATCATGGTAAATATCTCTTGATATAGGTTATGATAATTTTACAAATATGAATTACAAAATCTCATAAACTATAATAAACAAGTACTTAGTAATACATTATAATGAATTAATTGAATGATTAACATTAATTTAGCAAATTGAAATTAATAACAACATTGTTTTTGTCTTGCTGCATGGTTGGAATATATACATCGTTTATACCTTACCTGATCTTTTAATAATTATAAATATGTTAAAATATAAACTCATTTCAATTTGGTATGGTTTTTTCATATAATAGACCAAGAGCTCTGAGCCAAAAAAAAAACTATGAAAGTATAAATGTTGGTTTTTTAATATATTATTTTAGTAGTGATACACATTAATATACTACGGTCAGTCAAGCCCTCGTTGGGACAGGGACAGTAAAATAAGTTTATAACGACTGAAACTTTGAACATTGATATTCACGAAAAGTTTGAGGATGCACCAGTGGCTCCTGTCCCAACAAGAGCTTGACTGACTGTAATATGTTAATGTGGACCACTACTATAATGATATATTAAAAAACTACCGTTTATACTTTTATAGTTTTTTTGGCTTCCAGCTTTTGGTCTATAATGTATGTATTTAATTTAAATATTTTATTATGGTATTTTTTTATAAAAAATTAGTAGCGTTTTAATTTAAGGAAATTATAAATTTTGAAATAGCATAGATTTATGTACTAAACAAGGTATCTGAAATGTAATGAATCAACACGCTGCTTGGAAATTTTACGTATTAATACAATAGCAAAAATTGTTTTGTATTATTTACTAAAAGAAACGTTATCTGGACTCTTGTGTGATTTAACATTATAAAATAATAATAAATATGTTATTGAAAACAATTTAAATATAAAAAATAAACTTATCATTAAATATGTTGAGTTGGTTATATTATACTTAGGGCAGTGATATCCACCTCCTAATAAAGTACCTATAGTTTGTTCGCGTTAAGACTGCAGTAGTAGTTGTTATGGCAACTGGGAAACAATGCTCTGGTTGGCTTAGAGGCCTACCCAATTTACAATAGAATAACTACCAGATTAAAACAAAGCTACTTGTAATTGAATAAATTTAGTTAACAATTTTTACTGTTTAATATTTATCAGTTTTTTGCGTTATTGTAACTAGGTTAACGCATTTGTAAATAATTATATGTATTTCAACTGTAAATTACATTTTTTTGTTGATGACGTACAGTATAACCTCAAAAACTTAAATATGAGTAAACGTCATGCAATTCTAGGAATTCTTTTTAATAAATTTTAGTATTAAAAGTAACTAATATACATTTCTACTAAACATATTAATATTTAATTAAGAAGCAATAAACTATATTGTTTCTGCTTTAAAGTTTTTAAATAATTTAAAATCATTTTATTATAATATAATAAACATAGTGAAGTTAGCTTATTTATAATACCAACGAGGACATGTTGCAATTACAGTTGTGTGACACTGACTTTATAAACCACTCCCATCACTGCAGTCTTAACGCGGACAAACTATAATAAACTATTAGCTACATAACCTAACTTTTAATTTAATTAAACGTCATTTATTTTCTTAATGCTTCTGAGCAGCTAGTACATTATATGCTCAATGTTTTTATTTGTTATAAATGTATATGTTAAGCATATATTTAATTGGCTATCCATAAGTTTTAATAAAATAAAAAGTTAGGTTATTCTGCTAATAGCTTATTAGGTACTTTATTAGGAGGTGGATATCACTGCCCTTACCATATAAGTTTTTTTTAACTTTAGAAATTAATTTTTTAATTTTGTTATTTACAGTGAAAGAAGCATGGCTTCTAAATGGTCTTTACGACTACTATCTATCAACAAATTCAGTTCCTTCTATGGAAATTTTAATAAACATCAGAGAACCACACCACAGTTATCTCTTTGATAAGTAAGTAATAGTTATGCAATTAATATTTATATACTTTTGGATAAAGAATTTGTTATTTTGACACGTTCGGACTATTCCTACTCCAATATGATGAATGATTATTCCATCTTGTGTGTGCATGGCTCTGATGCGAGTCAATAAAAATTACTAAAATATATTTTTTTTATGAATTATATGAGGATTGTTACTATTTTTTGCAACTTAAAGTCAATTTTTGGTGAAAATTAATATCAGGATTTTGATGGGCATGCCCATACGCAGAAAATGTGCTAACGTAATTAAAATTAACAATAAATGATGTTTAAGGTCTGGGAATTTTAAGTGGATTAAAACTTCTAATAGAAGTTCAGCAATTTTTAACTTTTTTTTTTAATTGTTTTTTTCAATGTGTAGAGCAGGGTTTTCTAAACTATATTAGTAGTGAATACTGTTCTATGATAAATTAATATGAGCTAGAGTTTCAAGTAGATGTCATCTTGCTTGACAAATTTAATTTAAAAAATTAAATAATTATTTATTTAATTTAATTAATCACTAAACACAGGTGATTTTGAGTTTCAAAGATTTATTTAATAAACTGCGACATGTTTCACTCTCCACACAGTAGAGTTTAATTTAATAGTTGGCTGCTATTTTATTACATTTATTTATATAATCACTTGTCATAAGAATGTTGTTACATTGGTAGCTGAGGAGATAATTAACTCGGGTAATATTCTCACTTAGTTAAAATTAATCTTTTGATAATAAGTTGCAGTTTCGCATTTCTACAGTATAACATAATAGTATTGATTTGTCTCCCACTTTACAGAAAGTATTGACTAAAAGAAATTCTAAAATAGATAAAAACAATATATAATTTATAAGTGTTTCTTAGATAACAGATGGTTGTAATATAAACTGGAAACTTACAAAGTTACTGGCATGGCTGTGAGTTTTGAAATTGTCATATGTTGCAGTACCTACCAAAACTCCTAGCAAATCATGAGATTTACACAAATGTGAACAAACCATATCATTGTAACGGAGACCAAAAGTTTTGCCTCTACAGAGAATATCATAAACAGCTTAACAACATTAAGTAATTTTTGACTGCAATAAGCAATCTTTTGATGTGAAATATAGAACAGGCGGTGTGCTGCAATTATGTTGGTGGCCTCTTATGGCAGATGTTGTTGGCATCTTTTATGGTAGCCTTACATCAATGCACCATTATCTAAGATGTAGCATGCAAAGTATTTGCATTATGTTTTGTCATATTGCAATAGCATATTGCTTTAGTGTTACTTGATTTCTACAATCAATAGATCAATATCTAGAAGCACCATTGCCTTGCTTACATTAGGTTTCTATGAAAGAAAGATACAGCTTTCTTTCAGCAGCAAAGACATTATACCATACTACCAGACTTAGACTACGTCTTTCCATTAAGACTTTTTTAGGTTGCATCCAGAACCAACCTTGGAATGACATTATATAAATGGAACTTGCAACGCATGAAACAAAAACACATTCTCACAAGTAGACATATCAAGCAAACTAGAATGATGCTTACCAGCTATTCTATATTTTTCAAAAGTCAGTGAACATGAAGACTAAAACTATAATAGAATCCAAGATTACATAAAACAACTACTATGTTTTTATATCACTATTTATTTTGTCACACTGTGACTGCAGTTTCGGTTGAACCTCAGCCTTCTTCAGACAATACATGAATTCATGTATTGAAATAAAACAACTACTATGTTTTATTTAATCTTGTATTATGAATTATCACGTAGTAACGGTCAACTCCATCAACTATATAATAGAATCAATTAGTAACTGATTTAACTTTAATCTTGCTGTGCTCTTCGGGTCTATTTGACTCAAATAAAAAAATAAATGTTTATATTAGTTATATAAATATTATTTTTTAATTTGTTTATCTCATTCATTTTATAACAAGTCTTAAAAATCCAAAATCCAAATCTTCTTAATTTTAGTTGTAGATTTATATATAAATATGAAGAAGGTTAGCAATATGCACTAACTTTAAGTATTTAATATAATTAATAATTAATAAAAAATATATGAAACCTTAAATTAAAGTATTATTTCAGATAAGTTCTTCATTTGCGTAATTAGGAATTTAGTAAAATAAACATTTTATGTAGGTAAAGGTAGTTTGAAATTGCAAATAGAACTTGTCTATTTTCACACCTTTTTTGCAATGTATAGAGAATTTCTAATGACATAAATGTATATGTTAATGTTAAGGTAAGGTAAGAGAAAATGCGTTTACTACTTAAAAAAACATATTAATCAGGACATGGTTTCTAGAAAACTATCTGTACATCTCAAAAGATGTTGTCAAAACAGCAATGGGCAATTTTTTTGGTCATGAATTCACTGAGTTTTAAAAGATTTCAAAATACTTATGACATTTTTCTCAAAACGTTTTTTTTGCAGTTAATTAATATCTTAAGATAATTTGTCATTTATTAATATAAATAATTAAATAATTAATCATTTTTGGACCCTAATTATTTTATAGCTGTATTTTGAGTATTTTATTATAGCGGTTTTAATAACATTTTGAACATTTGGCCAAACAGTGATTTTAACAGCAATGTTAACTAACAATGCTGTCAAAATACGTTCACAATAGTCATTAATAACATAAATATATTATTTATTATTACGTTTATTTCAGGCTGAGTGATTCCATAAGGGGTTCTAAAAATGACTCTAAAGTACAAGCATTAACACTCTTTGGACATGTAGTACGAAAGCATCCAACATGGCTACATAAGATAACGCAACACACACTATTCAAAGATGTTATTAAGTTATTAAAAGTATGTTATCAGATTCAAATATATGAGTTTACAGATTTTTAGTTACATTTAATAATTTCAGAATGAAAGTGATATATTGCCACTTCTGAGTGCACTTTTAGTGCTAATTGTACTCTTACCATGTATACCTGCCTCAATGAGTCAATTTTTATTTGATGTTTTTGAAATATTTAGGTATGTAAATATATTATTAAAGATTAGCATTAACTTTAAAATTATTCAATAGTCGTTTAGCTGCATGGAATTGTAACAATCCTGGAAAACTAGTAGAAGAACAAATGGTTCATATGCAAGTTGGATTGTATGCTCTATTCCAAAGACTGTATGGCATGTATCCATGCAATTTTGTAACTTACCTTCGCAACCATTACAGGAATAAAGATGTTTCGCCGATTTTTACACACACTATAAAGGTTTGTACTATATCATTACTTGAAAGATTTAATTTATATATTATAATATTTTTAGCCAATGTTGCAAACTGTACAAATGCATCCACTACTAGTAACAAACTCTAAAGATTTTGAAACAACAACAGAAAGGTTGGTGAGGAAACAAAAAATATAAAAATAAATATTTATAATTATATCTGTTAGGTGGAAAAAGATGGAAGCACATGACGTTGTTATGGAATGTGAAAGGTTTTCAATGGGGTTTAAGGACCGATTTTCACATGATACGTGTATGCCAACAGCTTTTAGGTCAAGATCTGGAACGACAAACTCAGCCACTTTTGGTATTGCTCTTATTTTAAAGTTAAATGCAATATAATAATATAACATTTTTTTAGAGTCTCCATATCAGTTTTTAAAGATTCCACCAACTCCAAATTTAATATATGATTGTGATTTTTTTAGTCCATCACAAATGGTTTTTCATAGTCAAACACCACCCGTTAATGAAACTAGTGTTGCAACAGCTATACCATTATCCAGTGTACAGGTTAGATTAGTTAATATTACGTTTTTATTATATTATTTATAAATATGACTGTAAATCATTCGCCCCACTTCGTTGGCAGTCGAGATGCCTGAGGTTCGAAATATTAATTTTTGTTACTTATGCCTTTAAATCCAGTCATGCTGCTCTATTTCTAATTTTCAATTACAAGTTAATTGATAATTTTATAATTAAATAAATAAATATATAATATTTAAATTAATGGGAATAAAAGATTAATTTACTTTAAAAAATTGTCTATTGAAAATATATACATGGTGCAGATTAATTGAAGGATAAACGCCAAGTAACTTTGTAGACTGTGCACAAAGAAAACGAAAATCTAAATTTCAAAATGCTGAGAAACTCTTGGTTTTGCCTCACGAGATCCTCAAAGTTGTTACGCTTGGCAACTTAATACTCACATCAAATGTTATTTTTTATTATAAACTACAAATGTTCAAATTGGCTACCGTTTACTTCTAAACACTTTACTATTATTATATTAGTATTGGTATCGAATTCATGACGTTCTCAAGCATCACCGGCGTAATTTGAATATTCATTCAAAGTAAAAGCCATAATAAAATAGAAATATTAACTGACAATTGCATTGCCTTGGTTATAATTTGAATTTTACTAAAAAATTTGGTACGTTGCCAAGCGTGTTTTTAATTTAAATTTGATTTATTTTTCAAAAGTAATTTTTTAATATTTTTTATTATTAATTTTCAATAAACCTCGTAACTTAATATAATATTTATTTCTTGCCTTTCGGCCTTGAAAATTCTACAACTTTACAAAACATATACAATATAAACTTAATTCACTTCTGATATAACATATAATCTTAATTACTCTAAACCCTGTTTTTAATTAATTATTTATTAGTTTCGTTTCAATTCGTAATTTTTATTATACTAAAAATGAAAGCAAATTGGTACATAAAATACGTAATTAAAACATTATTTGTATTGACAAAATTGAAACTTTGAGGACCTCGTGAGGCCAAACAAAGTGTTTCTCAGCATTTTGGAATTAAGATTTTTGTTTTCTTTTGGCACAGTCTACAAAGTTACTTGGCGTTTGTACGCCAATTAATTTACACCGTGTATATATTTTAGTTTTGATTATGTTTATTTTTTCAGTGATTCAAAACTATAATAGTATATTAAATATCGAATTTTATAAAGCACACTTTTATTGCATGTGTCGACAAATACAAAACTGAGTTTTTAAACGACAAATCGTTCGAAACAAATGTTATTATATTTTTTGGTTTTGCATCTGAGTTTCTCTTGGCAAAACATAATTTAAAAATATTCTGTATCGTAATGAGTTTATATACGCATAATGAAATCTCATTTTTTAATCAATTTTGTGGCGAACCAGTATGATGATTTTTATTGATGCAAAATTGAAAAAATCATTTGTTTTAACTATTAAAACATCTAAAATGTATTATTAGAATTATTAATAAATATCAATTGCTTGCTTCAAACATACATTATTTTGAACATTCTAACCACATTAATTTTTGTCTATGCTATTCCCAATTAATACGATAATACATAAATTAATTACTATAGAAATTATATAATTTTACAACAAAAATGATGCTTAATTGTGGCTGAACAGCCTGTATAATTAGTTTGGATATAGCATAATATACATTACAAATTCATTCATTTATTTAATTTACATGATTTACATTCATACTTACTGGTCATATTAATTCATTTGGCACGGCTTGTGTAGGGTGCTGGGCAAAGCTTGATATCGAGTGTTGCTCATCAATCTCAAGAAGGAACATCACCACCAGAAGCAGCTATAGAAGCTACACCTGAAACCACGCCTATCAAGGTACCTTATCAAACTTAATTTTACGTTCATATTAACAATTACTTGTGCTTAAGACAATTCTATATTATTTAACTATTTCATGATCATTATTAACAATTTATTGCTAAACAAAATGTGTATATATATGTGTTTGTGATTATCTCATGGGCTTGCAGGATATAAGAATGTTGTCTAATAGACAGCATCCTCCGAACACGACCGTTATGCGGGCGCTGAATAATTTCGGTACTCGTAGCTGGTCTGTCGGTTCATCTAATACAACACCTACACACTCACAACCATCATCACCTATGCGTAAAGATTTCCCTTCTGAAAATCTCCACATGTCTGCTTTTGGGTTACCTAAACGGGAATCCTACGCTCATCAAAAGCTGCAAAAACTAATACAAGACAGATCGCAAGTAAGCGGTGTTACTATTAACAGTATATATTTTTTATCTTAAATTTGTTATTATAAATAGGTAAGTGAAGGAATGGAAACCATTCTAAAATGTAAACCATTGATGGCTCCAACTAGTCCATTAAGAATTATTCCACCAACTTCTTCAACTGATAACAGTATACCAAACAGTCCGCTGCCTTCCCAAAGAGTTGATTCACCGGTTAGTCAAGAGGATGAAGAAGTGTTAGCTATTGTTAGACAGGGGGAGTTAAGTAAACATCCTGGGTTACGTCAGTGTGACAGTGTACTGCATGATGTAGATGGTTGTCGATCTAATGAAGATGAAATTGAAGACTGTGAGCATGGCTCACCTTGCACATCTGGTGGATTACACATGCCTAACTCAAAACAAATGACTGTTTTCCGTAACAATATGAAGAGACTCCGTTACCACAGCCAATGTGCACCTGATGGAGAACAAGTGGATATATCAACCACGGGCAGCAGTCCAGGAAATTGTAAGTCAATTTATTTACATCTATTATTTACTCACAATCTTATTTTGATTTTAAATTTCAATTAAAAATACATAATTTATGTAAAAAGTGTTAAAATGGTCAATCTTAAAGGTATATGATATAAAAAAATATGAAAAATATGTTTATTACAGAATCACCAATCTTATCACGCTAATGTTAAGTTTATTATTATATATTAAACAATAGCTCAATACAGGTATCTCTTATATAACACTGTGCACAGTTTTTCATAACACTATGCATATTCACATTACACGATGTTTATTATTATACAGTCTTAATGATAAAATGGTGGACTTTAAATTTATTTGTTTATTTTAATTTTACAAATTATACATGCATCAAATATTTGGGACAACAAACACCCCAGTTACAGTGTCACTTAACCTTTTACAATTAATGGTAGTTGGATAAAATAGTAGCACAATTCAGTTAGCTCACAAAAAACACATTCTATATAGTAGCAATACTAACATCTTTTAAATAAGTATTGAACTTTTAGTTTGCAGAAGTCATTATTTTTATTTGGGAGGGTGTTATTATTATTATATTGGCTATAATATTGACATTCTGGGTATTTCAAAATGTAACTAGTTTGAGTTGTAATACTAGGCAGTCAATCTCTGAGTGAAATAATATTAGTGAACATAACTATAGTTGGTAACTCGGAAACAATGTTCTGGTTGGCTTAGAGGCCTACTCAATTTACAATAGAATATCTACCAAATTAAAACAAAGCTACTTCTAATTAAAAAATTTAGTTAAAAATTTTACTATTTAATATTTATCGATTTTTTGCGTTATTTTAACTAGGCCTTTGTAAATAATTATATGTATTCTATTTAGGATGCTAGCATGTCTTTATTCCGATCGTCCTTGGGTGATCTCCATATACCAGACTTGGCATTGAAATCCTTGCATATAATAATTTTTTTCTGTGTTTTTTCTGGTTTTTGCTTAGTTTTGCCAGCCATTTTCCAAATTGCTTGTTGCTTACATTTCAGGAGAAGTAATAGGAGTACATAACTGGATCTTGTGACAACGCCCAGGAGAATCACTCACCACTTCCTGGTTTTGTTACTTGAAATTTTGTACAGTTTGGAATGAATATTGCAGCATCTTCCTGTTTGTCTCTGATTCATCTCTTTCTGCTGGCAGCCATTTTTTTGTTTGGTTTCGAGACTAAGGCAAAGTCTGCTCTTGTTTTTTGGCAATTTTATTCTAGTAGGTTCATTGCAGCTCAACACTTGTTTAGATTAACCTGGATTTCTTTTATTGTTTGGCCCTGACAGCCCTTTCTTTCTCCTTCTGTGCTTGCACTACTTTCATGCTTTCCGTTATGTGGCTCTCAATCTTGCACTAGTAGCGCTCCTGTTTGTTGGTGCACTCTTTCAATTTATGCTTAGTAGCCCCACAATTTCTGCAGGGTTCACTCTCTGTTTTATTGCACTTTGTTGCCCTGTGACCTTTTCTATGTTATCTGTAGCATTTTATCTTATTCCATTTTGGTTAGCCTTTTCTGCTAGTTTCACTGTGTCTACCTTGACACTGAGGTTGTTTCTCAGGAGTATCTTGTTGATGACTTCTCTTACTTTAGGCGTTTTGCCGTGAGAATAGAGTAATTTTTTATACTTAATAGCAATTTTTAATAATTATTTTCATAATCATTCTAGACAATTCATCTCATTATAGGTTAGGTTAGGTTAAATTAAATTTAACATATTATCGAACATATTAAATTGCTTCCAACACAATAACCGGTAACTCGCGACAACGCAACGGTTTAAAATCATTTCATACCACAACGTCAACGGTATCTCACGGCAAAATGCTTTTTGTCTTTATTGAGGTTTTCCTCTAAGTCTAGAAGTCTTATTGTCTTCTTTCTTTTGTTAAGTTTTATGACTGCTACCTTACCGATTTTTTCTTCCGGTGTTTTCTTAAAATCCTTTGTCACTTCTTCCTTCTTGCTTTTAATCACTATCCTTTGTCTTGTTTATTTCTGATATTATGATTTCTCCTGTGTCCACCTCGTTCTTCATGCATTTTATTACTTCTGCATAACTGGAGCCATCATTTGGTTTAATTAGTATCGTGTCCTTATGTCTGTTTCTTGGTTTCTTAGTTATGTCAGTTTTCATTTTACAGTGTATTGTCATATTACCTTCCTTATTAAGGCAGTATTCCTGGCCATTCCTGCTTCTGCATTCGTGACGTATCTGCATTTGTGGCGCAGGCTAGTTTCAATTTTCCTTTCCTAGTTGCCATCTCTTTTATTTCTTACATTATTACCTTAGTTATTCCCTTTAGCCATTCCAGTGTTTCCATACTCACTGTGGTTTTTACTACCTATGTAGCTTGTCGTTCTCCTCTTCTGGTTTGCCATTTTGAGCAATGATGGATTTTTTTGTGACTCCACACCACCTTTTAGTACTTTCTTGTTGTTCTTCTGTCTATGACATGCTACAAGTTCCGGGTGACTTTCCGTTATTCTTGCTGGGCAACCCTTTGAGCCCTTCCTGCTGCTTACTATTACGACTACGTTTTTCTTACTGTCTGCCCTGAAGGTGAATAGATCTTTAGGAAAGTCTATGTCTACCAGAGTTTGTATTTCTTTGACACCTTTTTTGTGTGCAAGGCATTCTTTGATCTTATCCCTGTGTTGTCTTTTCTTCTCTGACTCAATTTGCTCTGCTTTATCCGCCACGCTACATTCGGGGTGCGGGTCTAAGTTGGAACCTTGCCTCTCCAGTCTTTCTATTACTTTTTCTACAAAGTTAACTCTTCCATCGGTCTTAGGTCTCTGCTTTCCTTAATTATTTTTCTTAGCAGCTTCTTTATGCGCCTGTATTCCTTCTTAATTTCTTCAGAGTTTGCGTATCCTTTTGGAGGTGTGACGGCCATTCTTATTCTTTTGTTTCTTTGTGATTGGAGTTTTTCAGCATTTTTTTCTGTCTCCTTCCTAGTTGGTGTAGCAGGATCATCACTTTGCTTCTTTGGGACCTTGAGTTCAAGTTTTTCTTCCTCGTCCTTTAAATCTTGCTCTCTCTGCTTCTGTTTTTCAGCCATCTTCTGGCCCTCTGGTGCTCTTATCTTCCTTACCTCATGATGAGATCTAGTTGTGATCCCTGGTTCTCTTTTAAATATTGTTGCCTGGTCGTCGCATGATCTTTCGCTAGTTGTCAGATCGTTGCTCCCCCAGAATCCGTGGAGCTGCTTGCCTATTATTTTCATTTACTGACATTTTCATATTTTAAATTGCATAAGTCTGTCCATTTTATACTTCTTGGCAGGTTTATTGTCGTCATAGTTTCTCCAGTTTGTTTGGGAAAAGAGAGAAACAGAGCATAGGACATGTTTTTTGGGTCCCTAGCCTTTGATACCTAATAGCGTCGGGAACTGAAAGGTGGTCAAGAGTAGACCGAAGAATATTGTCCAAGGATGGTCGATAGTTCATAGTAGGAAAGTGTAGAAGAAGAGAGATGGGGGTTTTGGTCCGCGTGTGCAATACCCTATCCGCCACCTTCCGCTGCCTCCGAAAGTAGGAGTCTGAGTATAATAAGAGATAATAATATTAATATTCTACTTTCTACTAAAATGTTAGAGATAGAACTAGATACAAACCTAATGGTGTTATTCTGTACCCAAATGTTAACAGCACTGTAAACTGTTAACATCAATGGGTCTTATGAAAACGTTATTTCTTACTCTCAACTATCAACATTTTTTGATGTATAATAACAATTTTTAGGAGTTAGTTAAAAATTTGAAAATTTTATTATTAACCTATAATAATTAAAGCAACACTCGACAGAATGAAAACTTTTATTAGAGACAACAAACAAACAGACAGTCAATGACTTATTAAAAGATACCCAAAAACACTTAAAAGCTCTTACAAAATACCTCAATCAATTACCATACCTATAAATAGACAGACAGTTTTAGCAGCATGCATGTCTTATTGTACAAGGCCATCTATAAATAATGTCTTATATTAAAAATGCACCTTTTGTATATAGAAAAAATGAAAAAAAAAAATACTTATTGTGCAAATGATGAATTAAATAAATTAGTAGTTAGTTCATGGATGTTGTGCTGTAATAAACTGCTTAACATCAGGCTGTTCAAAATAGTTTTTTTAGCTGCCGTTATTAAATATGACATAACATTGCAATGTTAACTATATTGATGTTAATTGACCAGATTTTTGTCAGTAAAAAAGAGTATAAACAATAAAAAATCCAATTTATTTTTAAATCTCACAAACATACATACATACATACATACATACAGGGTTAGTCAAAATTACCACACTTAAATAAGTCTTCAACGGTAAAAAATTTTTGGTTTTAAATAAACTATTTTATAAAAATGTTTTTAACGTACCGGGTGTTCATTTTATTATAAAAATTTAGTAAATTATTTTTTCAAAAGGAACTTGCTGTATATTTTTATATTTTTTATTCTAAGATTAATTCTGAGTATTTTTTGTGAAAATAATTTTTTTATAAAATTCATCATTTTTGAGTTATAAGCAGTTAATTTAAACTACAACTAAAGAACATTTTACCACAAACATAAATATTTTTTTTTTAACCAAATGAACAGTCGCACGGCCGAAGTTAGAAACGCTTTTGTTAGATATCTGCTGCATGAGCAAGCAAACGTAGCTTGAAACTTGCCCAGTTTATATAAATAAATTTAATAAAAACCGGTAATTTTAGGGCTCATTGAAAAAGAGTATATTTTTGGATATTTTTCAATTAAAAAGAGTAAAGAGTACATGTCCGGTCAGCCTGTTTTAAATTTTCATTTGTTCAGATTAGCATCATAAAATGGAATACACTATGATGTATTATGTTCAAAGCTATCAAGTGTTTGTGCATTATTCAATTCTTTCTGTAAGTTAATTTTTAAAGAACTTAACCTTTTAACATTTGTATCTGTATATTTTTAATGTTATGTTTGTCTTGAACAACTTTAAAATTCTGCTTGTAATAATATTCATCTTGTCTAACACGAAACAGATATGTTTTACTTACTTTACCTAAACAAATTAAATAATTTAGTCCCAAAAGTTTTAATCTGACTTGAACATCTGTAGGCGCTTACTTGCTGCAAGATCGATTTTTGCAGGGCCTTTTAAAAATAATACAACATGAAGTAGACGTTTTGCTTTTTGTTATCAAAGTTTCTTCATGGCGCTGAAATAGCATTTTATATATTATTTTAAATGACATAGAAACAAATTGCACACATGATGACTTATGTGAGAAGAACAATCAATTGGTTTCTCATTTGTTGAATTTTTTGTTGTTATTCATATACATTTTGATAAGGGTACTGCTAGTCTGAGAATAAAGTTGATACGTTTCAATGTTATTGAATAGTTATAAGATTGTTTATGACTTAAATTGTTATATTGTATTCGAGCACCCTGAAGATTTTTTTATTCATTAAAATATTATTTAATAAAACTTTGGCTTTGAGGAAGCTTGTATAAGGATTGAAGCTGAGCTTAAAATCAAAACTTAGTTCTAGATGTTTACATGAGAAGGGTTAATGGTTTTAAATTAGTGTTGTTAGAACTCCCAAACTGTTACTGTCTAAAGCGCTAAATAAAATTTTCCAGATTTCCACTAGTTGAAATAAAAATATTAAAACGGATGAAATTTTTTTAAATCATGACAAAATAGGTCCTAGAACATTTTTAATAATACATGAACAATTGGTTCTTTTTAGTTTGACATTTTCACTGATCTCACCTGGAAATAAGTTCTGCTGTATATAAAGCTAAAATTTTAGCTTGAGTCAGCTCATTTGTACGAGGAAACTTAATTGTTACCTAGATATTTTGCTGTTTACCAAACATAATATTGCTGGCAGAAATGTGCTTTTTTCATTTGATATGTGTTTTTGAACATTAAAGCTTAATATAATAATTGCTTTCAAATAACATCCGGCATTCCGGCGACGAATACAATATAAAAATTAAAAAATAAAATAAAGCTTGATACTAATTACTTTGCGACTCCTGCTGGTTTTACGATACTGAAATGCAAACGAATAGACGGTGTGTTTTTTTTTTATTTCAAATGTAGGGAAATTTTCTTGCATTTTAGTTTGTCTTTAGAAAGATTTTTGTTTTATTAAAACAGTATTTGCTTTAAGAATGTGTCGGCCGTGGTCACAACTCAGATCGGGTATTGACCCAATTGGAGACTTTAATGCTACACGCTGGTTACTGTCTTAAACGGGAACAGGCTTGATTGAGTGTAAAAAAACACATAAAAGTCTATAGTAAAGATCACGACTTCAAGTTTGTTCATAAAAATTGTTTGTTGATTTTTTTCGATTTTTTGATATGTCTAGAAGAAAATGTGATATTTTCTTTTTGTTATTAGAATTATTTGTTTATTTATTTGAAAAAAAAAGATTTTTTTTTTTTTGGTGAATTTTTTTACTTTATTAATTTTTGAAATAAAATATAAATAATTATTTACGAAAATAATTTTTTTATGTGAGTATATAAAAACAACTTCATTTAAAAATAATAAAACAAAAATTTGTAAACAAATATTAAAAAAATAAATAAAAATAGAGTGGGGTTTATTAAACCTCACCTTAAGCATCTTTGGGTTAAATAAACAAATAAGGTAACCTATGGAGTTTTACAGTATCTGAGCATTACAAGCTCTACCTAGGCTTTTTATGTAAGCCTTTTACAACACTATAAGATGACGACAAATACACTTGACAATAATTTAATACAAGTTTTATTAATTAAAAAACCGTAAATAACACTAAAAATCATTATTATAAATTGCAACCTAGATGACCAATTTGCAGAAGAGGAATTTTTTCAAGTATAGTGTCATTGCATTTCACTGCATAAATGTATTTTTTTTTTTTAAATTTTAAAATGTGATATTTAACAATTACTTAATATTTTACAAAAACATAAAAATACTTTTGAATTTCAACGAGGGAAACCACACTTGCTGAATCTATCACATTGAAGGCTTATAAGTATTTAGTATAGTTTATTCTATGTATTGATAGTAATGTCTAAAAGATCTCTCTTTTTTTATTTTCTTTAGATTAGTAACTAGTAATTAGTAGTTTTGATCATTTCAAAGATGAGGAATTGAAGATTTTGAACTACATTCCAATGAATTTATTGATTTATAGAATTTTTTTCTATTTGTGGAATAATGAGAAATTCGATTAGCTTTGTTTCTGTCAACACTATCTTCTTTAGATTGTCACAATGTTTATAATTCTGATTAATTTGATTGGAACGAAATACTTTTGTTTTAGTTTAATAACAATAGAATGGAACAAATTTTATGACATTCTTTATAACTTTTGTGAGATTTGCTGCTGCAATATGTGGATTCTTCGAATATGAGTATCAAAATTATTAAAAAATTGTTTCATTTTTACTATGTTTATCTTCATCTAATAGATGAGGCATGGTTTAGGTTTGGTAGTAATAGGAAGAGAAGTTTTAACAGAACTAATAAGTGAATGGTTGGAATTTCCTATAGCAGCCTCAACAGTAGTTGTTGTAATCTCTGGAATAGTTGAAAGATAAATTTACTGCATCTACCCCTAACTCCACAATCTACGAGGTAGCGTAAATAGAGTAATTTTATTTAGCCGGCCAGTTATAGAGTGAAAAGAGTGATTCAAATAGGATAGCTGAACGTATACATATTGTTTTTATTTAAATGAAATTCATCTAGCAGGGTTTTTTAAAGTATGACGATAACAATGATTTTGAGTATTTAAAATATATTTTTGTTAAGAAGTATGATAGGATTTATAGAAGTTAGGTATACTAGTGTCTTGAAGTATGCCGATTGTTATGCTAACAATTAAAATAAATACATAATGCACAACGATGAACTATTTTAAAACTTTATTTAAAAAAAAAAACAACAATTTCAATGATTATACATATAATATACAAGTAAATAATAAAATGTTGCTATGTTTTAATTAACAAAATTACCATTATGAAAAGTAGCAAATGTTTATTTTTATTTGGTTAATTATTAATAAAAAATATTAATACTCAGTATTTAACATAATAATAAAATAATAATAATAGGCAATTGTAGAAAATTGTGAAATGAACTATTAAATTATATGTACACTACAGTATACACAAAAACAGAATGTTTCTATAGTAAAGATTTATTATCCTAGTAGAACAATCAATAAATATGGCACAGGTAGTACTCTCTTCAATCGTACCCGAATCAATTTAGTAAAGTTTTATAAAAAAATATAGGTTTATTTATTCTTTACCTTAAAATTGTAACCCAAATACCAATTGAGTGTAAAGTTGTTTTGTGTAACTAATAGGGATTGAAAACAACCACAAAACTTCATTGGTAAAAAAATCTTATTCAATATTTCATCATTATTTATATTGTAAACAACTTTTTTAATTACAATGAACAGCATGTCAGGTGGTTTCTTCTAACAGGTGCATAATTTTTAGTTTGTAATTCACAACCTTTTTATAAGAAATTCTGGAGACCGAAGAGAGTACAACCAGATGCCATCCTTATTGATAGTTCCACTGCGACTATAAAATCACTCTATTCTTGTATAAACATTATTGTACATATAAATATCCAATTCATAGTATGCATAACACATAATTCATTATTTCAAATTTACACCAATAAACATGCAATCCAAATTAGTAAAATAGTTTTTTTTATATTTTATTAGATTACTTGTTTTTTTTATTCAAATGTTATTGCTAATACAATTGCTTTTAAATGCTTAATAACTACAAAAAACCAGAATAAAACATGATATTTTAAATGCCGTTCTTATCAATATTTCAAATTGTTTAAAGTTTTATCTTTCTAAGCTTGATGTCATGTTGTTAATCATAATTATTATGAAACCATTTACTCAAGTTGCTTAGTCATTTTTGTTTTGTTTTTATTACTTTGAGTCATTGACCACTACTGCATTAGTAAATCGGTTCATGTAGATTAGTAAATCGGTTTATGTAGATTATTACTACTGTTAGAAGATCTTTTGTTTGGTCGGAATCTTTACTAATATTTTTTTTTTTTTATACTTCTCAAATTTTAAATTATAAAGTGGTGTATTTGGGTCTACTGTATCACAGAGGCTATGTTATTTGTAACAAAATTAAACTATATTATAACTATTGAATTTGTATTTCATTATTAGTTGTTTTAAAACATATAAGAAATCATACTTTCCATATTATTTATAGTTAGACAACTATTTAAAACTGACAGTGTGCATTTGAACTTAATTTAAATTATGGGATATACATTACGTACGTAACTTTTATGATGTTTTTGTTCTTTTTAATTCTAGTGCGTTCTTTTGTTAAAGACATTGCACAACATTTGGACAAATTTAGATAAAGATCATTTACAATATACCAGTCGCTCAGTTGAATTAATGCCCGGTTGCACCAACGCAACTTAAAGTGCAGCTCAGCTAAGGCGGTTTTGCAATAAGGGTGCCTTAAGTTTTACATTTTGTTGTACCATTTAAATGTGACAGCGTCTTACCTTAGCATTAAAATATGTTTGGCAACTGCGCAATATGCAATTCAACAAACTATCAATAGATGTAGACATAGACAGTTGTATCTTAAAAGTTCTAAAACGCAATGAAATGAATGAGATTTTAAGATGTAAGCAAGCTTTAAGCTTTAGCAACAGCTTAAGGTGCGTTTGTGCAACCGGGCATAAGTCTTGCTGCAATAATATATAATCTGTTTCTGATTGTAAATCTTTAACTGTTTTAACTTATTAAGGAATACAATACTTGAACTTTTTTATTTAAAATGAAATTCCTAATAAATCATTTGGAGCACTGGTGAAAAATCTTGTGTAACTTACAGATATATCTTTGTTGATATGAATGATTCTTGTTTAATGATATGTTCGGAAAGGAGATTATTATGTACAATTTCTAAGTAAATTATTGACAATGCTTATTACGCAGGACAGTTCTGTTTTGTCTAAACTTCAATATAAAAAATTCAGATATATTATCTATTTTACTAATTTAAAACTTATTTTTCTAAAAAAAATGTCATTATTATTGAAAATTAATAGAATAAAAATATAAAAATATGGCTTCTTTGAAATAATACATTCGAATATATTTAGTAGTCAATTTTTAATATAACTTTTCAAAATTTTTTTATATATTTATTTATAAAATTATTGAATAATAAAAATGAAAAACATTGATTAATCACAATAAATTATTAAACATTTAGACCCAGTATGCTCTGCTGAACATGTGATCAACATCATCAATCTGATGCGGCAGTTCTTGGAGAAATCAATAAAAAATGATAAACAATTTAGGGAACATTACAAATATTTCAAACAGGACACTTTTAACATAACAACAATGCCTATTGGTACATAAATTGACAAATATGTTGTGTGAGGATAATCTCTTCTCTATGCTTCGACCTTCACGATCAATTTTAATTGTAATTGCACTTTAGAAAGATTGCAGTTTGTTGTTTTGAATAGGAAATTACTAGTCGGCCAGCTAGATAACATCAATTGCTGAAGGGATCTACAAATATCTTGAGCTCAAGATGTATTTAAACTGTTTTGAAGTCTTACCTAAACGTGGATAGTACAAACATTTTGAAGTAATAATAAATATATTAGGTTTGGGTTTAATAGTAAAATAATGGGTTCAATTTATTTTAGTCAACGAGTTCTCAAAAGATATCTTTTTAAATTAAATACTAATGGCATCAGGTATAGATGAAGTTCTATTCTATTTATCTTGAAACATTTGCAAATGAAAAACATTTTCGAATTACTGGAAAATTATAAATGTTCAACCTATATTTAAAAAAAGGAAATTCATTGTCAATTTATGAATCCAGGATTAATCCGAGATTTAATCTCTGACTATTAGTACGGGCATTATATACTCATGCCCGTACTAATAGAGAGATTGATCCTGGATTCATGAATCCGAGATTCATTTTGCTATTTGTTGATTGGCTCTAAGCCAATTCACGGATATTGTGACGGCAACTTTAGTTGCATTTGGCTATTGTATTCCTCGCTTAATTCTCAGATCGAGTTGAAAACTATGCAACCATCAATATTCAAATAATCTTGGGTGGTCCCAAGATTGTTTGAATCTAGGATTATATTGACGGTTGCATAGTTTTCAACTCGTTCCACGCCGTCACAATATCCGTGAATTAGCTTAGAGCCAATCAACGACTATCAAAATGAATCTCGGATTCATGAATCCAGGATTTAATCTCTGACTATTAGTACGGGCATCAATATGGATTCTGATCAAAACGTTTTACAGATCATCTGACATTTGTTAGTCATCTTGAATTATAAATATAATTTTTTTTGTTATTTTAATTTTATTTACAATCTGTTTCTATTGAGTGAATAAGTAAATGGTTTGAAGTATACAATTTATTTTGGAGAGATGGGAGATAATTTTATTGAGTTATTTTTTTTTTATAATGGGTTTTTAGTTAAATCTTGTTGTTAGGTCTGTTGGTTTTAGTTGGCGCACTTCACCGTCAGTATTGAATAGGTCTTTTGCAAGTCTATTTGGGTGTGACGATAGTCTATGTTTGTATTTGGCACTATATCTCTTAACTTCACTAATGACGGAGGGGATTTGTAGGCCCTTTTCTATTATATGGTTGGGTACGTACCATGGGATGTCAATCATATTTCTTAGAACTTTGCTCTGGAACCTTTGGATAATTTTTAGGTTGGAGTGGGAGGCATATCTGCAGAGCTGGATTCCTTAGGTCCAGATGGGCTTTATAATTGCTTTGAAAACGAGAAGTTTATTTTGTAGTTTTGATTTTTTTCCAGTGATCCAATAAGTTGTTGTTTCTATGACCCAATTGTTTTTTCTTGTTGAATATATGGGTCTGCCATGCCCACAGATCATACAATAGAAGATAAGTCAATTCCCTATAAATATTTCGCCACGAGTTTTAGCGCCTCTTAGCTCCTGGGAAGAAACATTAAGTTTGTAAAACGGACGCCTAGCGGCGCTGAGTTACGTTTGCGTCAATAAAAGGCGCTATTTTTAAAACCCTCTTTATTTTCGGGCTGGGAACTGACAACAGCAGAGTTAAAAATGGCAAATCCACACAGAATTTGCAAATAAATAAAAATTCTATTAAAATAAATAATAATTCTTTAAAATAAACAAAACATAAATTCTGTAAAAATAAATAATACATATTATAGTCCTATAACTGCTATCTGTTTTAGAACTATAATATATATTATTACAAAATTACACTTTTCATTTACTATATTTGCAAATACCTGGTGGTGACATTTTAAAGCCATTGAGGTAATCCTTAAATTTAAACTACAAAACTAATAACAATAATAGGTTATGCCCGTTATGCCGGCATTCATGGCATGATGTGCATGAAATTGTTCGTCTAAATAAACAGCTGTTCGACCTTGACGAAAATAAAATAAAACCATTATTCGAGCCACTGCTTGACTCCTGGGTCAGTGCAGTTCGTGAATTATACGTGTGGCCATATCCGCTGTACCCATTGATACCCCCAGGCCATGCCAGGCCTTTGTCCAAATGTATACCTAGGTACTTCCCACTGTTTGCTTAAGTTAATTGACAGCGGTTTAGGGTAACGGGAGGGCATTGTACTCTTTTTGTTGTAAAAGTTACATGTGTGGATTTGGTCTTGCTTGACTTAATTTTTGATTTCTTCAACCACAATTCTAATTTGTTTAGATTCCTTGATGCAATTTTGTGGTTTTGGTGGGAAGTCAGTATTGCCATATCATCAGCAAAAGTAGACTGTAGTTAGGTCTGTGGTGTGCAACAGGTATAGTCTGGTCCTAGTACACTTTCTTGAGGAACCCCGGAGCTGATATGTTTTTTTTCTTATTTTTTGCAGTATCTGACATGTTATAAGGTCAAATCCAGGTGCTTTGTTTGGGTTAATGTCTTTTATGATTGTTTGCTTAATTTTACTGTATCTGAAGGGCTTTATTGGTTTATCTATCTGGAATGGGGTCTCGAGAAAGTTTATAACTTCTTCTATATTGCCCTGGTCCTCAATATCAAATGGTTTGAAGATGTTAGACAGCCAAATGCATTGGCCTTTTTGTTGTCATTTTGAGCCCACTGCCCCTCTTTGTATTTTATGGGTGGAGTAGGTAGTAGCGGTCTATTTAGTTTTCTTGTTGCCTGCCAAAGGGAGTAGTTGTTGGTTGAGGAGAGCGATAGGTTCTACCGATTGGTTTTTGATTGACAGCAATAGTTTTTTTAGGTTGAGATTTGCTTTGTTAAGTTTTCTTTTATCTGCTGGTTGTCTTATGGTTTGCCAGATCTTTCACAGTTTCCATTTTTCAGCTATTCTATTATCTTTTACCGATGTAGGATTTTTATCTCTTTTACCTTTGGTCTTGGTGGCAGGGTTGGCTCCCATGCTGCAGTTTGGATGGACTTATATAATTATAGATAGAATTTTAGTGCATAATAACTGCATAAATGATTATTAATTTTATTGTAGATTGAAAATTTAAGAACATTTTTTAGTTTTTCTTTATAATTTACTTAAAAAATTTGAGCATTAGCATTTGTAACATAATAACTACTTTGTTAAAATGCATACATTTTTTGTGTTAATTATACAGAAAAACATTTTTTTCGATCTACAATAAATTTGCATTTTACAGACTTTTAAAGTTTTTGTTATATAATTCAAGATATAATAGATAGTGTTTTACGGGCATTAGACATTTATGAAGAAATTCTTTCAGTAGCTTTGACATTTCTATAGAGATAGAGTATGGCCTCTTATTAACAAACTTCATTGTATAGGTCTTGATTACAAATTTATAACAATTCTTTCTTGACAACAGAAAAATTATAGTTAGAAAGAATGGTTTAAACTTTTATCTCAAATTCATTTCTGCATGCAATTGGTTGTCTGCTGTGGGCTCGGCTGCACGATCCAAATCTCTATAGCTGTATTGAAGCTGTGCATGTGAACAATGCGTGTATTTGTGTATTTCGACTCAGCGTGGCTATGCATAGACTATAGAGTTTCTCATGATTCTGCAGTTTTGCCTTCTATATTTTTTATTTACATTAAAAAATTTCTTAAAATAACTAAAAGTCATATATATATATAGTTTTGTAGACTTTCAAAAAACCATATCAATAACTATGGCAGTGCACCTTGAAATTTTTTTTAAGACAAAATCTGACTGGGGCATCTCTTAACATGGTCAAATTTATTTCTAAAAAAGCTTTTTAATTATTAGTCTAAATCTGAAGTATCAACCTTATATTATCAAATATTAAACTAAACAGCGAATCTATATCTAAATCTTTTTCAATTTGCTAAATTATTGTTAATAATAATAAGTTTAACATATTAAATTTTTTTTCTTTTCTTTTTTTATAATTTTGGGGTTGCCAGCACATTATTAAATCTTAAATGCATCATCTGAAGTAAAGAAACACATCATGTTTTGTAAGAACAGTAGATAGAATTTAAAATTTATGTGAGCGGATAAGAATTTTTTTTTTTTGGCACAGAATTTTCTAAACAAAATTTGTTAAATTAACAATTTATTATATTTAAGTGTTTTTTACTTAGAATGTTTATTTTCAAGATTGAAATATATCAATATAGTTTTTTGTTTTCAATTTAGCTGTGCCATCAAATAATCTAACAGTACGAAGAGCTAATTCTTGTCCTGAAATGAAAAAGGGTACTGTGGTCAGTGCCAAAGACAACTTTAATAAAACACTGGAAGAGAATGAAGAAGAAACAAATCAGGAAGATAAACATATGAACGGATTTGAACTACAAGATGTAAAAAAAGAAAGATATAAAAAGCTTGCTACATCAGAGACACAAACAGAAAACTTTTGGCCAATGCCATATGAGCATTTATTTCTTAGTATATTTCCATCATTAGAAAACACTGATGTGAAACCAAGTCCTGCACCCAGTCCTGCTCCCTACAACTTACAACATGAAAAATACACACCTACATCATTTAATGATATTCTTGACAGGTAAAAAATATTTAAAATAAGTTAGATAATAATTTACATTTTATTAATTATTTTAGATATATAGATGTGGCTTGTCAAAGCAACGAAAAGGAAACTATGAAAGTTTTAAAAGATCAAGTGCAATTGTTGCATCAACAATTACTATTTGAGAAGCATAGACGAGAAACTCATGCTATCAGAAATAGAACGTTGTTTACAGATGTAACGAAAAATAAGGTCTTAGAGGAACATAATTCTGCACTGGTAATTATAATTGTACTATATTTGATGTAATAAACTAAAACTTTATTTTGTCAGACGGATCAAGTTAAACTGCAAGAAGCGGACATTGATGCTTTAAAAATGCAAATTGATATGTACAGGAAAGATAAACATTGTAGAGAAATGGCAGCACTTGACACCGCTAACTATTGGGAAACAAAATATAAGGAATTAGAAAAAGAGTGTATATTAGTAAAGGAGAAGAATGAAGACTTACAAAATGCTTTAGAATTAGAAAAAACCAAAGTTCAGGAAATAGATAGCAAGTGGCAAAATGTCGAATCTACTCTGTTAGATGCAAATGCTGAAGTTAGAGTAAGTATTAATAAATTTGATTTATATTGTTTTATTATTCTAATATCCATAAACAGATAGCAAAGGAGCAAGTATTAGCTGGAGAGAAAGGTAGAACAGAACTTGAACATGTTAACAGGGAGTTATTATTGGCAGGTGAATTGATATTGAAATATAGGGAACGATTATCAGATCTAACATTAATCAAGCAGTATCAACAAGAATTATCAAAGACGCAGGAAGTATATCAACATGAAATCAAAGGTATAAAATGACACAATAATTGATGAAGTTTTTATTATAATATTGATTTTTCTATAGGATTGCAACAACAATTAGAATTAAAAATAACATCTTTAGAAGCTAGTAGAACAAGGATCTCGGAACTGGAACACAATATTCTCCAGTATGATGAAAATAGCTCGGTACAAAAGAAGATTTTAAATGAAGTTAAAGAAGAATGTCATGAAAAACTGAAGGTTTTGATACTCAACTATTAGAAGTAGTTTTGTTAATCATTTATTTTTAGGCTGTTGAAAGTAAATATCAAACTCAGCTTTCAATAAATAGATCATTAGAAGAAAAAATGTTAGATATGTACCAAAAAATTGATTTCTATTGGCGAGCAGTGCATTCACCTGACACTAGTAGTTGTCATGAGGTTAATGCTACCATCACAGACCGTACTGGTACTGCACCAGGTCTAAGTCCACATTCTTCTCCTTTATCAGCGTCGCTTGCTTCATCTGAAGGCAGCATGGCTTTTATTCATACTGATGTTAGAGAGGTGAAAAACTTGCAGGTAAATATTAATGTTATTATAATAATAATAATAATAATTAATTATTTTGCATTTACTATTTCTGTTCGATATTAATGTCTACGACATTTTTAATTTTTTTATTGACATGTTGAATTGCATTAGGAGCTATAACTTGTGATTTATATTGCAAGAATGTTCTGTTGTAGGTTATAGTGGATCAAAAGGAATCAACTGTAATGCGGTCAAGTAGCACAATAGACAGTGATTTGAGCCAAGAAGCCTGTTCACCATCAAGTCAACCGCAGACTTCGACCAGTAAAACTGACTGATTTTTCCATTTCAGCTATTTTTTAACTGCTAGTGATAAGAATTTTTCTAAGAAAACAAAACAAAAATTGAATTGGCTTTACAATGCATTTGCAATCGGGCAAAAAGAATATATTTTTATTCTTGTACTTGTAGGTTTATATATGAATGAATTATGAGATAGTTTGCCCAGGATTGCAGGAGACATATTTTCAATTGAAGTGAGAAATTTGTTATGTACATCAGTGATTTTGTGATGGTTTTTAAAACAAATATGCTAAGTTATGGAATGATTATTGTTATAGGCTGATAATTATTATTATTGTTATGAAAAATTCATTTCAAAATGATTTTTATTAAATGTGTTTAACTACTTATTTTTTTAATTTCAAATATCGTTTTATTGCAAATTTCAGAAATAATGATACCTACATACATATAACTTGGGTAAGTACAAATGATTTAAACAGCTCAACTGACATCTATCCTTTGTGTTTGTAACTTATTTGCAGTAAAATTGAACATGGAACTTAGTATGTATTATGGTTGAGAGAAAGAATATTAGAAAGTAACACAAATATATTAGCCTTGTGCCTCTTTCTAATATTCTTTCACTCAACAGTATTATATTGGTGCATACAGATAATACCATCAAACTTCCAACAACTAGTTTATTAAAATACTATCATATTATTTAATAAAATATGTAAGTAAGAGGTGTGGCAATTGAATTTTCAGATTAAGAAATGATTTAACTACACTTGGACCCAACCATGTTGCCCCGCACCGGGCGCAGCATGGTTGGGTCGCAGAAAACCTCCTAAACTTCATAATTTTGGAGTTTGGAGGGCCCAAAATGACGCTCTCGCACCGGGCGCATCAGAAGCTAGTTACAGCACAGTCTTCAGCTAGTAGTTATTTCTGCATTTTCTTTAGATGGTACAAAATGATTAGAACGCTTTTAAAATTGTTAAATATTAATGTTGCAAAATTTACATTTTGGGCAATCTTTACATGTTAATTAAGAATATGATAATTCACACTTTTGTTTTTATTATTTAAATGAAGATGAATTAGCTTATAGTTTTTTCCAGAACGGTAGGGCAGATGATAACACCTTAAGTTGCACAAGTGTTTATGAATGACATTTTAAAAGATGGACTTAAGGATGTTTCAAGATAAAACAATCATTCAATATGCAGATTTGATTGCAAAAGTTTGAGAAAAGTCTCAAACATAGTTATTTCAGATGAACTGCAAATTAATATAGATACAATTTGACAAATTTTACATCAAGATTTAGAAAAGAAAAAGATTTTTGTAATGTTTGTCCTGAAGAATGTTACTGATGAGCAAATACAAAGAAGAGTTGCATCATGTGAAGAATTTGTTTAAGCTTATTGTGACAATGCAAATATTTGATAAACACTGCGCCATCTACAAGGATATTTTGCCTGAACGACAAAACAGTTAATTTTGCATTTTACATTGCTGGGATGAAGAAATTATTAAAGCACATTGTTCGAATGTGACTGCAATAATTGTATTTTGATCTACAAATATCTTGTTTTTCTTTGTATTGTGCTAATCCATGAATTTAATTGCCAAACCTTGTAATGAAGTGTCTAAACATATATTTAACTATCCTGGCAATGAAATAAATACCTTAAATTATAAATCATTTATCATTAAAAATAAACACTTCTTTTATTATACATATATGCAACAATAATTAATAGAAAATAGTATATTATGTTGCTAGGGATAGAATGTTATTTTTGTTGGGTCTAGATGATTGCAACTGGATGAAAGCTTGGCCTATGGAGATAATGATATTTAATGTGTAGAAGCTGCTAAAAAGATTTTAAACAATTCAATATATTTGCGAATATTTATCAAAAATCTAATACTCATTTTCCAAAAAATAGACATGGTTAATATTGTCAGTTATTATGCTGCTTATTATCTTGTTTCACTTTTTTCCATGCATATTTAAATATCTATTGAGATGGTAAAAGGGCTAACTTTCATAAAAAGTAAGTATTTAATATGAAGTTATGTAATTTTTTATCCACATCATTTAACACTAACCCCAATTATAGACTGATGCCCGTATTCATAAAACGTCATTAAATATATAATGATTTGTTAAAAATATAACGAAACGTTTAATCGAATTTTCGTATTCATAAACACTCATTAGCAATAATGTTCATTAAATTATTCATTAAATTTAACGCACTATTTTTGGTCCATTAAAACAAAACGAATCATAGAAAACACACACGTATAGAAAGGCAACTCAGCCCATTTTCTGTCACCTTGATAAGCGCCATCTTACGAAACTCACTACCGAATTTTGTCGGTAAATTAGAAAACTTTAATTACTAAATTTGCCCGCTAAATTTGAAATACTAAATTATTTATTTTGCGCACTAAAATTGAAAAACAAATGTATTTATTTAGCACGTTATTTTTTAGTAATGCACTTACTTACCATTTAAAACCTGAAATACATGTTTTAAAATGAAAATCATTTACATACTTACCATTTAAAACCTGAAATATACGTTTTAAAATTAAAAAAACAAGTTATTTTTTATGAATTTTATTTATGTATAAGTTATGTACTGTAATCTGACTATAATACATATATTATAATATATTACATATACAATACCTATATAATTATAAATATTTTATTATTTGTTATAAATAAGTATAATAATTTACAAACTTATACATTATGTACTAACCTTTTTAAGCAATATGCAATTGTAAATTAAACTATACACAAAAAGATTTCACAGAAAACACAGTGATAATACAAAACAGGCAGGATGAAGCACAAGATGAACGAAACGAACGACACGAACAAAAAATGTAATAGATGTAGATGTACAGTAACACTGACAAACTGACAATTAATCAACAAAACAAGTGTCATTTGGTCATAGCTGACTTGACTCATCATATGATCGTAGATTTTACGCTCTCAGCGCCCTCATTGGAAGTTGCTACCACTAATTGACGAATTTGACCAATTACATATAAGTGAACACACCATGAAACAAATCATTAAATTGACACATCTGTTTGATTTAAAAATGTCTAATTATCTGAGGTGCGATTCCGATAGAACGGTGCTAAAATTGTAGCAAGTTTGTTCAAATAAGCTTAAATTCAGAGAAAAATGCGACAAAAAATGTTAAACCAATGTGTAAGAATATATACGACGATTTAGGAAGTGCGAGAGAGATGCTTTAAATCACTTTAAATGCCGTAAAAATTGGTGGTGGGGGAAGCGAAAATTTAGTCGTCAATTCATCTAAATCGTGATTTACTTTTTGATGACATTAATTATTTTTAGGTTATCTACTTGTCAAAGTGACTTTTGTGTTGTGTACCAATTAAAGTGTTGTGGATGTTGTGTTGTATCTATTGTGTTAAATGTAATGCTAAATGTGAATTGTGTTTGTAATACATAAATATTTTATATTAATTGTATATTTTGCTTTATTTATTTTATTTATTTTATATATTTATTATTAATAAGAATAATAAGTAATCTATAGTTTATTTTTTATTACTATTTATTTAGGTTTATAATTTATTAAAAGAAAAATTAAGATAAGTAGAAAAGGTTTGTTCTTATTGTATAATATTACAATTTTAATGAAGCCCAATTTGGAAAAATTAAAATTTAGTGATGCTCGACAAACTAAATATTTCAAATGTTAATGTAATAATATTAGCATGTTGGAAAAATATCTGCCAGATAAATTTGAGTCAGTTTTGCAGAGTAAAGAGAGGAAAAGCTTCATAAATTTATAATAGAAGCCAAAGCAGTTTCAAAGAAACACCAATATATTCATTGATGCTGTCTACCGTTCATAGCAATCTTGTGGTTATTCTTATTGTTTAGTTTAACATAGTACATTCTTTAATATATTTATTATAAATATTGTTATTATATTCTAGGTTTTTATTAGTGAGAAAAAAATGATTTTTTTTTAATAGTTTATTAAATATATTTATTTTGTAGCAAGAACCTATGATTTTTACCAACATTTTACTGATTTTTTATACGTTTTTTGTTTTAATTTAGTTTTTGCATTTTTTATTGAACATTTACTCTTTCTATGAAACATATAAAGTATAATATGTATCAAATGTTTATAAATTTTATCAAGCGTACCTTATTTTTAAAACGCATTAACAGTTACTTAGCATTTAAAATCATTTATGAACCATTTAAGATTATTAGTTTCTTTTTTGCAGGCAAACATTTTTAACTAAAATTTAATTTTAATAAGCATATTTCGATTAAAAATTGTAATTGCAGATTATTACTGCAATTACAATTTTTAATCGAAATAATGTATCGTACAATTTGATAAACATTTTGTAGCTTAAAAACAACATGAAATCTAAGAATTCAAATGTTTGTTATTTAAATGGCAAGTTATTATTTTAATAATATAGTAGAAACATAGCAGCTAGATAAATTTGCACTAGAAGCTTTAGAAACACCAATTACTTTATCGATGCTGTTTACCGTACATAGCATTCTTATTATTATTATTATTGCTTAGTTTAACATACTTCTTTAATATATTTATTATAATTATTATTACTGTTACCGATATGTTCTAGGCATTTATTAGTTAGAAAATATGAATTTATATTTTTTAATCGTTCATCCAGTATATTTATACTGTTTTTGTTTTATTCATCATTTTATAGCAAGAATCTATTATTTTAGACCTTGCATTTACTAGTTTTATTAAACGATTCATATTTTTAATAAGCATTTGCACTTTTTGTTGAATTTTTACTTTTTATCGAACAATTACTTTTTTTAGCAAACATTTATAAATTTTATCAAGCGTTTCTTATTTTTAAAACTATATTTATCCAGCATTTGAAATAAGTTATGTCTATTTATGATTATTAGCATTTATCTTTTTTCTGCAAGTTATATTTTTATCGACCATTTTAAATTGTTATCTTGATATCTACCAAACATTTAATTTGTAGGTTAAAATAAACATCAAATATATCACACATAATTATTTCAAAATCATCATATTTATAATAACAAAGAAGCTGTGTTAATATGGAGTAATTATTTATAGAGTTAATTTTTAATTAATATTTATATTTTAATTATTGTTTTGTTCTTTTTTACATTAAGTTTTGCTCAAATTCAAAATTCCCGCGTTTATAGTTTGTGGACGCCTACGCATAAATACGATGTGATTGGTTACTACTATAATAGAATGATGTGTGAACGCCACCATTAAAAAGCAAACATTTTTCGAATCGGCGGCCGGTTGACAGCTATCGGAATCCCAACTCTGTATTAATTCACAGTATTTGAGGTTATATTGTATAGGTTAACATATTAATAACTAATAAAAAACAAAACTAAAAAGTTACTAAATAATTAAACTAATGACAATTTGTTTATGAATATCATTATATTTTTAATGTTCATTAAATTATAATGATTCGTTTGATAATGAATCGTTACAAAAATGTTTTATGAATACGGGCACTAAACTATTAAAAAAAGAATTTGGGCATTTATGAATAGATGTAAAACGAATACCAATCAGTATAATTTTGTAGCAAATTATGCAAGATACAACAAATTTAATTTATAATTGTTAAAATAATTAAAAATGCTTGCAACATTGATACCAAAATTTAAAAAACTATGTTTAATATAAAAATGATGCTCAAACTGTATATAATTTCAATTAAATTAATATTTATACTGATGTATATAAGGTGGCTAACGTTAGCTTCGGTTATGCCATTCAGCTGGCAATTATATGGAGTGAACATTTAACTCCATTTGAATTTGGAGCATGATCAAGAGTCGGCATGGACAGTAGGTTTAAATAAGTGATTTTGTGTCGTTTTTTTTTTTAAATTTAAAATATATACACTGAATTAATTAGATTAATTTTACTATTATTCATTATGCTAAATGTTTTCAATAACAGAAATTATTTTTGAAAATAAACCAATGATTTCAAAATTAATGAAATTAAATTCCACCAAATACAGACAAGATATTACATTAAAGTACTTTATATCATAACAAATGATATACTGGTGAATTAGATGCCTAAACTGTTAGAATATTGCACTTTAGATGAAACATGTTAGATTAAAACCAAGGTATGGTTTTAAACGTCATCCGACTATGACCAGTTACAGCTAGACAAATTGTGTGGTCGGTATAATAGACAACTTAATATACACAAAAATTAAGTTGGCTGTGGTTAAACTTATGCCTTTGCCTGTTTTAGCATTTTTCAATCTCAGAATAGAATGTATAAAATGTAAGCGCAAATGAAAAATGCTAAAACGGTCAAAGGCATGAGAGCAACAACATAATTTTTGTGTATATTAAGTTGCCTATTATACCGGCCACACTATTCATGTCTAGCTGCATATTTGAAGAATATTTTATTCTGCAGTACTGTAGCTTCTGCTGCCAATTGAATAAAAATACACCAATACATATTAACACAATGATAAATCAATGTCGACAACCGAATTTTCAAAAACAACTAGCAAATTAGCACATCTAGATGTGATTTCAATTGTTGAACATCTTGGAGTCCATGTACCCCTCCATATAAACTATGTTTTAAAAATCTCCAAGAGTAAAGAAATAAAATCTAATTGTTTAAAATAAAAAAACAAAAAAAAACTTTTTATAGTGTTTATTAAAGACCTTACAAATGAAATTACATTACTTAGCGTGCGCTTGAGCTTTACGCATTTGAGTCAAGATGTTTGAAAGTTCTTCACGCTTCCTCTTGGCACGGATGTGGGTTCCCAAACGACGCTTCAAGAATTTCAGAGCCCTCTTATCCTTGGATACCTTCAACAATTCCATAGCCCTCTTTTCATAAGGGGCATGTCCACATACTTCACGTACCAAATCACGCACAAATTTTGTGTGCTTGGTTTGTCTTCCCTTCAACCTGGATGGTCTGATGTTATCAGCCCTGGTTTTGCCTGATGGGATCTTTGTCGTTTTGTGGCCTTTGTTAAGACCAATTGCTATCTCATATCTTGGCGCCATACTACAAAAATAACAAAAAATGTATTAGATTATTATAGTAATATGTATGTAATATATTAAAACCATTAATCAAGAATAAAAAAGTGAAAGCAACCTGAACCCATTTACTTATAAGCCAGATTTAATTAACATGTTTACTGCCACGTGGTGCAGCGTATGTACAAAGAGCAAACGACTCCGATGTGGTACAGACACTTTTATTTTGCGCAGTTCTATAAAGAAATCTAATCATGAATATTTTTTTAGATATTAGAAGCATATACATAGCTTTATAAACTCAATAACATGAAAACCCCCAGAAAATTGTTTTAGGTTGCCTACATAGCATTGAAAAGAGTTGAAATCAAAAATAGATATTTAATTATCTTATGAGAGAAATATTGTAACAAAAGTTTATTTTATGTTATATAAACAATAAAAGTACAATATAATAAATAAATATGAGTTTTAATTATTAAAAACTTTTATAACATAAAAGAATAATGATGAATTTATAATATCAATTGTGTTCATAAGCACAGAAATATTTATTCAAAATTGTCTTCGCTATCATGCGATGCCGTGGTCGTACAAGGCATACTGACGAGGTTTGTAGAACCGAAACAATTGTCTATGCTTGACCCTTGGCCGCTGTGATTCGATTGACTGATTTTGAATAAATTATTAATTCATTTCATGAATTTATTTGACAACTTAACATTTTATAGCAAAAATATCATGTGCATGTCTATTTGTGTTCAAATTTGTGGTACGTTTGTGCCAAGCGGCATCATCTCTCTTATTGAGATTGTCTGGTCTTTTTTCAATTTCGATGGCTTCTCTTGTTATTCTAGTATAATTTTGAAGAAACTAAAGTTTTAGCAAAAATTAATCATTTTCATACTAGAATGACAAGAGAAGCCATCGAAATTAAAAAAAGACCAGACAATCTCAATAAGAGAGATGATGCTTTGCGTTTACTATCTACTTGGAAAACAGCATTGGCAACAACTAAATTAAAATCAAAAAAACACTAACAACTTCTTTACCAACAATAACTAATATAAATACAGCATCCAAACCACAACCAGTTCATTTACAAGTTTTGACTGTAGAAAGATCTAATCGACCAACAACCAGAAGTCAAACAAACAAACTTTACACTCAATAAAGTTTCTTGTAAGTTAGCTTTGACAACAAAATTAGTTTCATATATCAATATCATATTGATATACATGGTGTAGATTAATTGGTGGATAAACGCCAGGTAACTTTATAGATCGTGCCAAAAGAAAAACTTAATTCCAAAAAGCTGAAAAACTCTTCGTTTGGCCTCACGAGGTCCTCAAAGTTTCAATTTTGTCAATACAAATATTGTTTTAATTGCGTATATTATGTACCAATTTGCTTTCTTTTTTAGTATAATAAAAATTACGAGGTTTATTGAAACTTAATAATAAAAAACATTGAAAAATATGCAAATTACTTTTGAAGAATAAATCAAATTTAAATTTAAAATACGCTTGGCAACGTAGCAAAATTTTTAATAAAATTCACATTATAAAGTAGGCAATGCAATAAATGTCAGGGGATCAATTCTGATCTCCGGTGACTTTTGTCATCAGTGACTTTTAAATTCAAATAAAATTCAATTTAAATATTATGATATACTTTATTCTTTTGATAATAAAATTGTGTGAGGTTGCACGTTGACGACACATACCGCATTATTAAATTATGAATGGTATTTTGATGCATTTGCAAAATATATTATGTTGCGTTCGTCTAGTATGCGGCGGTCTGCCTTATGTCTGTCTCGGATTAACAACTACTACGTTGCCATGTCAATCCCGTGACCGCCCTTGACAAAAACCATCGGCGACTTTTGTCGTTTCACCATGCGGCTAAAATCCATTTTCAAAATAAATGTGTGAATCCAGCAAATAGGTACTATAATTATTATTGAATTATAGAACAATTTATACATTGCAGCTGATACAACTATTATAAATTATTGGATTATGTCATAAATAAAAATATTAATTATTTCAATGCACAATTGATTGTTTGAAAATATATTTAAAATAATTGACATGAATATAGCAACTCTGACAGATTTAAGATTTAACGCCGGCGATGCTTGAGAACGTCATAAATTCGATATCGACACGTGCTGTAAAGTGTTATAAGTAAACCGTGGCCAATTTGAACATTATTAATTTATAATAAAAATAAAATTTGATGTGTGTATTAAATTGCCTATTTTATGTGTATTAAGTTGTCTACATTATAGGTTTGAATTTAGAAAGTTTGCAACGTTGCCAAGCGTAACAAAACTTTGAGGACCTCGTGAGGCCAAACGAAAAGTTTTTCAGCGTTTTGGAATTAAGATTTTCGTTTTCTTTTGGCACGATCTATAAAGTTACCTGGCGTTTATCCGCCAATTAATCTACACCCTGTATAGTATATATTATTTCAATTTAATATAAATCACTCCAGATGATGGCAGATGGGATTCTGCCGAAACAAGTACAACTCAAACAACCAACACGAGATAATCCGAAAACAAATAAAAATATATATATACAGGGTGTAGATTAATTGGCGGACAAACGCCAGGTAACTTTGTAGACCGTGCCAAAAGAAAACAAAAATTTTAATTCCAAAATGCTGAGAAACTATTTGTTTGGCCTCACGAGATCCTCAAAGTTTCGTTACGCTTGGCAACGTAACAAAATTTCTAATTCTATATTCAAACCTATAATGTAGGCAACTTAATATACACATCAAATATTATTATTTATTATAAACTACAAATGTTCATATTGGCCACCGTTTACTTCTAAACACTATACGATATCGAATTCATGACATTCTCAAGCATCACCGTCGTAATTTGCATATTCAAGTAAAAGTCATAATAAAATAGAAATATCATCTGACATTCATTGCATAGCCTACGTTATAATTTAAATTTTATTAAAAAATTTGCTACATTGCCAAGGGTATTTTTAATTTAAATTTGATTTATTCTTGGAAAGTAATTTGCACATTTTTCAATATTTTTTTATTATTAATTTTTAATAAACCTCGTACCTTTTATTATACTAAAAGAGAAAGCTACTTGGTATATAAAATACGCAATTAAAACAATATTTGTATTGACAAAATTGAAACTTTGAGGACCCCGTGAGGCGAAATGAAGAGTTTCTCTGCATTTTGGAATTAAGATTTTCATTTTCTTTTGGCACGGTCTACAAAGTTACCTAGCGTTTGTCCGCCAATTAATTTACATCCTCTATACATAACTATGTGAAACTTTAAGTTTGTAAAACAAACAAAATTTAAGTACATGTTTTGGTTTTTCTTTATAATTAATGCATAAAATGTGAGCAATAGCATTTGTAACATAAACCAAGTATTTTCTTAAAATGGCTAATGAGTACATTTTTGCATTGATTATAAAGAAAACTAAAAATATACTTTAAATTTCAATCTAAAATAGATGATCATTTGTGCATTATACAGACTTTTAAAATATTATCTGTAATTATACATGTACATATATAATTCAAGATATAATTTGACAGTGTCAAACGAGCATTAATATTAATAGTCCAAGAGCTGACGTCAAAAAAATGCAAGAGTTATTGGAAGCTTAATATTTTGAGATTGGGTTCCATTTCAATCATGAAAAGCATGCCTAGAGTCAGCAGGTCTGCCATTGGGGCACTTGGCGCTGAAACGCTTGCAAAGATGTAAAATTAATTAACACCTCCAAATTGTTTTCGGAAAGCTCAAATTTGTATATCATTAGTGAATCTAATCTAAAACACAAATCCAACAATCAAACAGCCAAATAACGGGAAGCGTTGTCAGCGTTACACTATACATATCAAAAAAATGATGCTAGCTCAAATGTTTTCTCAAGGCTCAAGGCCAGGTGTCCCATCGGCTGACTTGCTGACTCTAGGTAGGCTTTTCATGATTAAAATGGAACCCAATCTCAAAATATCAAGCTTCCAAAAACTCTTGCATTTTTTTGACGCGAGCTCTCCGACTATAATATAACCTTTGGTAGAGCACCAATTAATTTATAACATTGCTATATTACATATACTTTCAATAAATATAGTAGTTCCAAAGTGGTAAAATTATTAAAATATGAGAATTTTGCATTTTAACATAGCACAATAAAAATAATTCATTTTCTTGTCAGAGCAAATGTAGAATTGAATTATAGTTTATAATTTTAATCTCAATTGTAAAACAATACACAACTATTATTAGGTTTGTTAGCATAGCCAGTTATATCCCAGCGTAGTTGTGTCAACTGCAGCGTAATGTTTTAACCTCATTTTATGTATAAATTTCTCTACCTGCATAGAACCTTCTCTGAGAAGCTAACTTGAGCCGGTTGATATTCTAGATCAATATTTTCACTATATAATTAGCTCTTAATATCACAAATCATTACCTAAATTGATTATTAGAGTAACCACTAGTAAAATAAAGTAAACAAAAATAATAATTTATAAATGAATCAGCAAATTTTACGACTACAAAACTTGTAGATTATAAATGCTTTTCCATAATTATTAATTAAAAGATTTTCTCAACACATGACCTCTGCATGTTTTCCAACATGCCATATTATTTGCAAAATTCAAAGAAAATACTAGAATTTATTATCAACCATAGTATATTCTCAATCAATATTTATACCTATTACGTTATTTTAATAAATTATGATTTATTCACTTACTTTTAATATATTTATTAAAATAAAGCACACCGCGTGTTGTTTCTTGAACCTGTCACGAACTAAAAGAAAGATGGAGTATTTTGTTTCCGCTATGATTGCTACAACTAGTAATTTTTGCAATGCCAACTTAAATTATAAGTGGGAACTCTCATTTTGTAGATCAAAATAAAAAATAATCTATAAGTTAATCATATCAGATATCTTATATGTTTATTACTATTATAACAAAATTAATATATAAATTTATTCCAACTGTAATAAAAAAAACAATTTCAAATAATAATTGAATTTCTAAAATAATAAAAATTTACCTTATAACTAAATAATAGTCTTTTAAACTATTTTATATTAAATTAAAACTGACTTCTCATAAACAAGTTTAAGTATAATTGTACTGTAAAGTTTTGTTGCTAACTTCATGAGTAACACTGTTTAATTTTATAATTATTTTTGGCAACACTGTTTGCGCTTTATTTAAAGTCTTAAAACTACATACACTATTCAAGTGGTTCTCAAATTTTATTGTGTGACAAAACTCTAGTCTCTAGTAGCAATTTGCGAGATGTTTTAAAATACTTTTTTTTGCGGACGTATTAAAATTAAATTAAAATTATTGTTAGTTGATCAGTTTATTTATTCAATAATTTTTGTTTAGTTTCAATGGCTTTTTTATTTGCCAATACGGGTATAATACCCGTATGACACTATCTATAATTCTCTATTGAGTTATATATATATATATATATATATAACTATGGATGAAACTTTAAAAGTCTGTAAAATGCACAATTGATCATCAATTTTATTCTAGATTGAAATTTAAAAATTATTTTTAGTTTTTCTTTATAATTGACGCAAAAATGTACGCAATAACAGTTTTAAAAAATAGTTAGATTACATTATAAATGCCATTTCTCACATTTTATGTGTTAATTATAAAGAAAAACTAAAAATATATTTAAAATTTCAATCTAAGTTTTATCCATAATTATATGTATATATAATTCAATAGAGAATTATTGTCAGTGTCATTAATTGAAAAAAGTGGAGGTAACAGTTCTTTTGGGTTAATAATTATAAGTGTTTTTTTTTTGTCAAAAATATTCACCTTACTTCGCAAATATTTGGTTGTTAAAAAGAACAGTTTACTGTTGTTTTTCTTACTTACTATTTTTATTTAATTAAATATAATAATAGTTAAATAGTGTAAAATGACAAAAAACTATTTTTCTTTTTTAATTAAAATTCAGTTGATTACAACTTTTAGATTTTACACAATAGAAGGGTCCGTTGTAAAGTAAGGTAAGCATAACTGAAAATAGTGGCATATTAATCAAAGTAACCAAAATTCTGTATATTGAAAAATACATATGTTCAAGTACTTCTTCTTGTCATCCTTTCTGTTATCGCTTTAAATAGTTTATTTGATGTGCAAACAAACTATTTTTTTAAATTGTTAAGCCAGGAAATTTTTGTCCCTACTTCTAATTCTATTAAACTTTTTTTGTGTTATGAGTACATACTCTTCGCTTTTCATAACGTGTCCCATTTACGCTTTTTTGTAGTTTTCATTAGTTCCTGTTTTTGTCACTCTATATGTTTATAGTATCTTCCACATTTTTTTATAACACCACATTTTAAAGACTTCAATATTGTCAATGTTTTTTGCCTCATTGTCTGATCTGTATAAGAGTGTAGAAAATATGTAACATTGTAGTATTCGTACTCTGAGATCTAGGTTTATGTCTCTGCAGCATATTAGTTTTTTCATATTTATAAATGCCTGTTTGTCTGTTTTGTTATTTCAATTTTTGTTTTTATTTCTTTACTTTGCTTATTTGTGTCTATAATCCATTCCCTAATTGTATGATGTGATATATCTGAGTATTATTTATTGTTACAGTCAAATTTCCGTCTATGTTATTTTTGTTTGTTTTTACCATCAATTTTGTTTTGTTTGTGTTTAATTTAAGTACACAATTTTTGCTGTGGTTATATATTTCTTTCAGTAGGAGCTGGAGTTTGTTCGTGTTTTCTGCCATTATTACCGTGTCATCACCGTATAGTATTTTGTTGAGGGTTTGTCAATTTATATTTATGTTTCCATTGTTGTTTCACTATAAATACTAAATAAGAGTGACAAGAGTACACACCCCTCACGTACTCGTTGTCAAATTTCTACTTCATCTGTTACTTTGAGTACCTTTACTTTTGCTATATGATTTTGATAAAAGCTGGTTATCGACAATGAGAATGACATTTTTTTTACAATTTTAAATTCGGTCTTGACACTAAATGCGACAACCATATTTGTTGTCTATGTCATTTTTGGATTTGTTGGGATGTTTGAAAACATAGTTCTAGTTAACAGAAAGAACACTGTACAAAAATTGCTCTTGAAAATTCAACTTTAATTCAAACGCCTCCCCGACATTGCAGAGCATAACCCGCTATAACTCCTTCATTGATCCAATCTCATTTCTCCTGCACCTACTTACTAATTGACAGCAAAAAACTCGACTCACATCGTCTCTGCTGTTTTATCTTAGACTATTAATAACTTAAAAATTCTTGCGTATTTGTGTAATTAATTAATTTAATAATAATATGTAAATAATTTATTTACTAAAAAACATAAGTCGTTATTTCCAATCGCAGAAATAAAGTATACCGTTCAGACGGGCTTAGCGTTTACCTTCGATTGATGACTCAGCAATTGCGACGGATAAGTCGTTCTGAACGCAATTTTCAATTAGTTTGTTTGACATTTTTAAGGAAATTGAAAACTTTAAATGTAATAATAAGTCATTGCACTTATTTTTTAATGCTTCTTCTAATGAATTTATATTTCCTCAATTATAAAAACAAAGCTACATTACGCCTTTGTTTAAATCTGGAGCCAGAGAGGATATCATTAACTAGTCAGCAGAGCTGTAACAAATCATTTAAAAAAAAAAAATTAAATCATAAGTCATAAATCATTTCTTGTGTAAAAATGATTTAAATCATAAGTCATAAGCTTTAGTTCTAAATATAATTGATTTAAATCATAAGTCATAAGCTTTAGTTTTAAATATAAATGATTTAAATCATAAGTCAAACTTTACTTTGAAATAGAAATGATTTAAGTTTTAATTCTTTTTTTTTTAATGATTTAAATCTTAAGTTTTAAGTTTTTTTTTATAATTTAAGTTTCTTTAAAAAGTTTAAATCTATTGAAACAAGTTTAAACATAAAACTAAAACATATATATATATATATATAATTAAAAAAAAGATAAATATATATTTGTATAGTACAAAAAACAACATATAAAAGACCGTTTCTAACGTTTTAAAGCGTTGGAAAAATTTACCGGTTATGTTACTTGTTTCAAATATGGAATATCGGTAATTTTTAACAATACAAAACTGATAAGCAAAAAATTTTTAGGGGGGTAATTACCCGATTTAATCATTTTAATTGATTTAAATCATTTTGTTGACTTAAATCTTTTGATTTAAATCATTTTTTTTAATGATGACTTAAGATTTTTGAATTAAATTATTTTATAAATGATGATTTGTTTTTTTATACTTATTTAAAATATTCAAAAGACTTAAATCAAAAATAATAATTTAATTAAAAAATATCAATGATTTAAATCAAAAATAATGATTTAAATCAAAAATAATGATTTAAATCATTATTTTTGATTTAAATCATTATTTTTGATTTAAATCATTATTTTTGATTTAAATCATTATTTTTGATTTAAATCATTATTTTTGATTTAAATCATTATTTTTGATTTAAATCATTATTTTTGATTTAAATCATTGATATTTTTTAATTAAATCATTATTTTTGATTTAAGTCTTTTGAATATTTTAAATAAGTATAAAAAACAAATCATCATTTATAAAATAATTTAATTCAAAAATCTTAAGTCATCATTAAAAAAAATGATTTAAATCAAAAGATTTAAGTCAACAAAATGATTTAAATCAAAAAAATGATTTAAGCATTTTGAATTCTTACAGCTCTGCTAGTCAGTTATGGATGTGTCAAAGCATCTTAGTAGAAGAGCGTCGTGGAGTTTGTGAAGAGCGTTCCACACTAACTAATTGACTTTGTTATACAAATAATATTTTAACTGCATTTGAATCAAAAGTACAAGCCACACTATTTAAATTGCTAAGCTCAGTCCTCTGGGTTTTCATTGTGATGTAATTTCGTGGTTATTTAGCTTTTTGAAAAATTGCACGCAGTGTGTAAAACTAAAAACTTTTTTGTGAATGCCGAATTCAAGACATAATTATGGCGGTCTTTTTAATTGAAATTTATTGACGATTAAAATTTGGTTCTTGGAAATTAAAATGGGCCCAAGCTACAGAACTTCTAAAATTTGTAACACAACGTTTTATACGTTAATAACCTGGAAATAATTTTTACTTGCGCTTTGTTTTTGCAAAAAAACTACATTTTATCGCATTGGTTTGAACATATCTTAGATTAAAAATGTTTTTTTTATTGTACTTGTAAAAAACACACAGGGTGTTTCCTAACTGAAGACAAAAAATAAAACTTTAGGTCCTTTTTTAAATTTCAAACAGAAAATCTAAATATCTTTTGTCTATCTCGCTTCGTTTTCGAGATAATTGAAAAAAACACATTATTAAAAAAAAAATTGTAACAATGGTAACAACAAACAGAACAATATTACATATTTTAAGTGGGCTTATGATGTTTGAGATTGATTGCCAAGAGCTACTTGTATCTCTTCCGTTTCAGATATTCGACAATAATCGCCAAATTATACAGTCTTCATTATTTAGAGAATCTATACATTTTACCAACTATGGATTCAATAATCCATTGGCAGAATGTATAGAATTGCAAATAGCTTATCTAATAACATCGATTTGTTTTGCGTTTCTAAATTACATTTAAAAACCAATTAAAATGTGTTAATGAATCATTTTATATTTTGTCTTTATTTGTATATATTTTCTGTGTTTATTTTGTATTTTTTATATTCATTGCCTAGTTTTAAGTATTACACATTATTTGTATCATTCATAATTATTTATGTGTAAGATGATGTAGATGTAAATAGTTTTTTTTATATGCCGTTAATACATAATTATTAAAATTCTCATGAGCGTTGATGCAAGCATTTTTTTTAGCAAAAAAAAACAACATTACTTTAATAATTGTGCGTTGTTGCAAGCTTTTCATACTTCTCAAAGTTGTTTCCTTTGGTTTAGTTAGTAAAATTTTATAAAAATGCTATTCAACAACGGAGAATACACATACAAGGTGTTAAAAAAAGTAAACTATTTAAGCGGGTGGTAGTACAAACCACAACAAACAAAAAAGTCTTAATAAACATGAGTTGTCATAGCAACAGTTTCGGAGATATGGAACATTATTTATTTTTATTATTCTTATCCGTTAGCTTATTAGTTATTTGTTTTTTAGTGAGAGTTATATCACTATCCATTCATGTTCTTTAAAGTTCAGGCACAATCGTTTGTAATGAGCGCTCCTAGGTATATATATATTTGCTAACGACCTCGTATCCATCTATATGTGTTATGTCTGTATTATTGTTGTTGCCTCGGTATATCATCATGATTTTTGATTTGCTCATGTTACTTTTCAGTTCATAGCTCTCATTCTCTGTTTCAATGTCTGTACCAGGCTTATAAGTTATTCTGCAGTTGATGCTAGTAGAACAGTGTCGTCGGCATATCTAAGGTAAAATATTTAAGGGGATGGTAGTACGAACCACAACAAACATTAAGTCTTAAGAAACATGGGTTGTCAAAGCAACGGTTTCGGAGAGTAGTTTAAGAGGTGTTTTAGGTATATATAAGGAAGGTTTTCTTAAAATTTTAGCAAAAAAATGTAGGTAAAAAAAAGTTACAGCGGTTTTAATGTATACAAAAATGAGCATTTTTGACCAAATTACTAATCTTTGAAAAGTTGTATCTCACAATTTACTGGTTCGATCTAGAAAAACTTTGCAAAACTTTAAAGAGCAATTCAAAACAAACAAATTAACCTAAACCTAATTTGATTAAAATTTGACATTGTTACGACATTTTCAATGTAGGGCTGGTTTTGTAATTTTAAGCTATTTTCACAACGACCTACGCTCAAGGAAATGAAGAATGGCTAAATAAAAAAAACAAGTTAAAGTACAAGAAATTACAAAAAGAATCAGACTTTGCAGAGATTTTTCTAATATTTCTACGCTGAGAAAAAAAAAATGTTGAAAATTACCAAAAAAATTGATTTTTAAGCGTTTTTCTAAACTTTGAGAGACTCCCAAAAATTGAGATCATTACTAAATGAGATGAAAATTTGGAAAATATGTTTTTTTGGTAACTACTCAGTTTTTCAGTTTGGTCGAAAAGTAATGGGCTAAGTTATGCAGGTCATGCTCATGCCGATTAATGTTTTGTTTTAATATGTCTAATTTTTTGTATGTTATTTTTGTCAGTATTCTTTATTTTTATATCGTAAAACATCATATATTTATCTATACAGGGTGATTCTTAACCTATGCGCATAAACTCGAGGAATTATAGTTTACAATCAATATTATTGATAAATGTTAATAAAACGTAGTAAAAGTTTTATAATAAGCGATATAATGAATTATAAAGTTTCTGAAAAATTAAAATTTATTACTTGAAAAAAATAGGTGTGGCATGCCAAAATTAAAATAATAAAAATGTAGTAAAGCTTTTAATCAACTAATTATCAAAATAATAAACAAATAATAAAAATGAAAAATTATTAAAACACTTAATACCGTAATAGATGCTCAAAATTATTTTCTCTATTTTCCAAACACATCTGCGCCCGCCGAAACGATGTTGCGCTACATACACGTTGAAGTCTCGGTGGTTGCCAAATTGTGTCAGCGGCAGCTAGTATGCAATGTCGCAACTCTTCAACACTGCACATTTCGGTAGCGTATACCAGATGTTTAATATGCCCCCAAACATAAAAGTCTAGGGGATTTAGGTCAGGTGATCTAGGAGGCAAGACAGTTAGACCTCCTTGACCAATCCACTTCCTCGGGAACACATTGTTCAAATGTTATCGCATATCTATTGCAAAGTGTGATAAAGCTCCGTCGTAAAGATACCACATGCGCTGTCTAACATTAATTGGAACTTCTTCCAGTAGTGCCGGTAGGGTCTCTTGTAAAAAAATTTAAATAAACAGCGCCCGTTACACGATTTGGCAACAAAAACGGTCCAATAAGATGGCCGATTACAATTTCAGCCCATACATTCACCGAAAATCTGTGTTGAAAGTTTGTACGCCGGGCAATGTGTAGATTTTCAACTGCCCAATAATGCGTATTGTAAAAATTGTGCACACCGCTACCAGTAAAAATTGTCTCATCACTAAAATTTGGATTCAAATCATGCTGACGCAACAGCCATTCGCAAAATACTACCCGAAGAGGAAAATCTGTTGGTAACAGGGCATGTACACGCTGCACATGGTAGGGATACAGTAATTCATGCGCCATACAGTTGACTGCGATACCCCAGTTTGATCGGCAATTATCCGGGTACTGATGTCAGGACGTTCTTCAGCAATATCGACAATATCTTCATCGAGATTAAAAATATGCCTTGGTCTAGAATGTCCCCCATATTGTCCAAGTCTGGGCTGCAAGTGCCCAGTTTCTCTTGTACGCTGTACCAAACGTACAAACGATCCACGAGCCGGATGATACCTTTGAGAGAATCTCTCGGAATAAAGGCGAGCTGCAGCCACTGAATTTTGATGAACTTCTCCATACATCAAAATCATATCCACAAATTCTGCATTGGTCATGTTATGTTATGACAAGCGCCACCTAGTTTTTTTTTCAATTTTTCGGCAACAAACGCCGGGACTTCAAAGTGCATTATTTTAATTTTGGCATGGCACACCAATTTTTTTCAAGTAATAAATTTTATTTTTCCAGAAACTTTATAATTCATTATCTCGCTTATTATAAAACTTTTACTACATTTTTTTAACATTTATCAATAATATTGATTGTAAACTATAATTCTTCGAGTTTATGCGCATAGGTTATGAACCACCCTGTATAATGAAAGATTTTTAATATTTTTTAATGTAAGATGAAAGATTTTTATACCGTAAATAAAGTACATAATTATTATTACATAATGTTTTTTATTATTCATGAAAAACTTTTATGCAATTCTTGCATTTTTTTTTTCATTTGAGTATTTAATATCCAAACCTATTCACTACCCACAAAATAGTTTCTACACAAACTCGCCACGTGCTCGCCACTCGCGGTAGCCTGGTTGAGAACTGCTGCTCTATTCCATTTGTTGATTCTTTTTTGTTGTGATTAAGAGGTTATCATTTTGTTTGAGTTTAAATAAAACAATCATTCTTGGACATAAATACTGAGAAGTCTTTGTTAAATCATTTTATATTGTTGTGACTTAAAATGAGGGCATTAATTATATTATTCATTTGTTTGTCATGGAAAAGTGCTTTAGGATGGAGATTTTTTCATAGAGGAAGAACTGTAGGAGGAAATTTGGGATCACCATTTGGTCATGAAAGAAGTCACAAAGTTCAAGAAGATTGGTTCGATCAGACATTAGATCATTTTGCTCCTGGCGATACCACGACATGGAAACAGGTATAAGTTTGTTATTTGTTATATACTAAATTTTCTGTCATGAGATACACAACACATTTTTTTCAAATTTAAATCTTTTAAATCATGTAGTTTATATTTTAAGGTCAAATAAATAGAAACTGATATTCCTTACGGTTTTTCATATAAAGCCTAGACAGTTCATGAAATGATAGACTGCATATTTTATTTTATTTGTTGAATTAAATTGTTATAGACTTAAAGATATTATATTTGTTATATCAGACTGAGTACTAAACTTTTTTTCTTGGTGATTTAACTCATTAATATAGCAGATGGTTTGAATATTCCTTAAAATAACTTCTACAAGAAAACATTGTAAATATTTGTCTTAGACTAATTGTTAAATTCAAATAAACATAATGTATAATATAAGCTGTGACAACAAGTTAATAATTTAGAAGCATATAATATCATGCTATTTAACTACATTTGATGCAGACTGCAGTTGATCTATACAATTCAATAGAATCAATATTAATTTAAAATTTTGTATTGACATTTAAAATATCTTTAGAAACTAACTGCCATAACATTCATTGATAATTCAGTACTACAAACTTTAAATCATTTGAGGTTTTTTAAAAAAATTTACTATCAAATAATAAATTGTTTTATTATAATGTAATCATAAGCATATGTATAAAAAAAAAATGATTCACCATAATTTTATTTTTTTATATTAAATAAAGGTTTATTTAAAATAATGCAATTGAATTTATAATTTTCATCTCTTGAAGATAATAGCTTTAAACTTTTGTTTTCCCATTAGATTGAAATGACTAAAATCAGTAAGTTTTATGCTAATAGTAAAATTTAAATCATACTCGGTGCTGTATCAAATTTATTACTTAATCAATTGTTGTATACTCTGTATGCCGGATGTTTATGAGTATAACAAGAACCAAAAAGTTTATTTTTGTCATTAGAAACAAATTTTTTCTTTGTCAAAAAATACAATTCACAAAATTAGGAAAATCGAAAATAATTATTTAAATAAAATGTTAGGTTGAGACTAAATGAACGATCAATTTTATAGCAGAGAAAATTTCAAACCAGATTCAAATACAGGTTGTCGTTTGCTAATAATTCTCTTCTTTCTATCTATCTTTTTTTTTAAATTACACTTTTGTATTTATATTGAAATCACAAATAGTACTTTTTAAAGAAGCAAATAAATCTTGAATATGATGCATTTTTTAAAACTGAATAATAAACTTTTTATTTTAATGTAGCATTAGAAGCAGATCAATCTTCTTTAGTATTAGACTTTCTATAACACCTTCTTTTAGTTAAGATACTAATTTAATGGAATACGTTATCTGGTGGCAGATTTGTTAACAAGCCGATGTTGAAATTTTGCTATGTTCACAGTAGTCATGGGTACATAGTGTTTATACATATCAATTTTATTGACATATGAATGACACATATCTTGTTTACTTGACATTTAATATAAAACTATCATTTGAATGGTAATACAATAGTTGTCCTTTCAGCCACAGTGGAGCTAACAACTTAAAAAGTAATCTCAAAACCAAATTACCAAAACAACTAATTTAAAAAATAATATGAATTTAAATATTTGCAATGAAAACAAGTCACTTTCATTTATGATAATTAAGAGGAAATTGTTCTATGGGCTGTATATCCAACTCCTAATAAGGCACCTAATAAACTATTAGCTGGATAACCTAACTTTTAATTTGATTTATTTTATTAAAACCTATAGATAGCCAATTAAATATATGCTTTAAGGCCTGTAATATCCAACTCCTAATAAGGCACCTAATAAACTATTAGCTGAATAACCTAACTTTTAATTTTATTTATTTTATTAAAACTTATGAACAGCCATTTAAATATATGCTTAACATATACATTTATAACAAATAAAAACATTTAGCATATAATTTATTAGCCGCTCAAAGATGTAACAAAAATAAATCAAATTAAAATTTGAAAAAAGTTAGGTTATTCAGCTAATAGTTTATTAGGTACTTTATTAGGAGCTGGATATTACGGCCCTAAATCAAATTAAAGTTTAAAAAAGGTTAGGTTATTCAGCTAATAGTTTATTAGGTGCTTTATTAGGAGTTGGATATTACAGCCCTAAGTTTATTTTGTTTGGAGCTGTAAAAGATCTAAGTCATATTCTTTCTTTTGCACATAAAAGGTGCAGGTCTACACGCAGTTCACATGTATTCTACTACTTCTATTGCAACTGCTTCCTTGCAGAGGTTAGTTAATATTTTTTATGAAGTCACTGTTTTCATTAGTGTGCTAAAAACAAGAATTTGTTCTAAACTCGGACCACGCACACCGCTCCAGCCTCGTATTTATATTGAACTGAAACTTTTTTATCGGCGTGAGAGTAAAATTATTTAGTAATTAAAAAATATTATGTAATAATTTTACTCTCACGCCATTAAAAAAGTTTCAGTTCAATATAAATACGAGGCTCGAGCGGTGTGCGTGGGTCCGAGTTTAGAACAAATTTTAGTGTTCGATGGTCGGATCGCCGTTGTGGCCACACACTAAGTGTGCAATACTGTCTGATGTTGGCACAATTTAGCCAATATACCACAAATGCAACCATTGCTCAGTCCTATTGTGTCGCCAGTATCACTAATAATATTAACAACTTTAGCCTTGTAGGCCAGTAAACCATTGCCTGTGTCTCTAGCACTATGTGATTCATCGGAACACCAAAATATTTTGATAAATATCTCTATGTTTAATATGTTAAACACTTGTGTTTAATAAACAAGTAAACAATTTTTTAAACTGGTTGTGATTATACAGGGTGTTAGACAAAAAACGTAGGGCTGAATATCTCCGTTGTTTTTTAACCGATTTATATGATTTAAAAACCATTTTAAATGGTTTTTTGAATATTATACATTACACACATATTTGTTTTTATTTTTAGTATAGTTGCTATGGCAACCAACTTTATTTTTTAAATGGCAACATACATTTTTTATTTTATTTTTTTAATCTTTGTAATATTCTTAATATAACCATGTAAAATAAAAATATATTTTTATATCAAATTTTTTGATAAACTTAAAAAACTTATTATTTGTTTTTTATTTAAAATGATTGTAATTAAATAGTTGGCGTTGAAAATTAATAATGTTTATTTTTTTGGAAATCTTTACGCTGTTATTCATAATATAGAAACAAAAAATTAACGTTTTTAAAAATTAAAAAAAAAAAAAAAAAAAAAAAAATTAATTTTAAAATCGTAATTTTTTAAGTTACTATATTATGCATAATAACATAAAAACACTCAAAAAATTAACATTTATTATTTTCAGTGCCAACTATTCAATTACGATCATTTTAAATCAAAAACAAATATTATGTTTTTTAAATTTATCAAAAATTTTTGTTATAAAAGTATATTTTTTAGTGCGTTCCGTATATCAACCGAAGCGACAGAAATCCCGGTTATCCTGAAACAGGTTTATATACGGAACAAGGTTACCTGAAAAAGGTTACAAAGGTTGCGACCGCACTCACCATGAACGAACGTCGGTGAATTTCTATTAATCGTGGTTATTCATGGCGGTAAATTTGAAATGCATTCAAAAGTCAACAAAAGCTTCAAATGTTGCTCGTGTATTTTATTAAATTATTAATTATAGGTTATAATGAATATGTACATATGTTCCTGTCAATGCTAAAACGAGCAAAGGCATGAGTGCAACAGAGCAAACATTATTATTGTGCATAGTTGCCTGTTATACCTGCCAACCTCTACTGGGATTACTGTATTAGCAGGTAGATAAATACATAAAATCATCTAAGATTAAGCACTGGAATTTAAAAAAATATAACACTTATGCCCGTATTCATAAAACGTCATTAAATATATAATGATTTGTTAAAAATATAACGAAACGTTTAATCGAGTTTTTGTATTCATAAACACTCATTAGCAATAATGTTCATTAAATTATTCATTAAATTTAACGCACTATTTTTGGTCCATTAAAACAAAACGAATCATTAAATTGACACATCGGTTTGATTTGAAAATGTCTAATTATTTGTATTAATTCATAGTATTTGAGGTTATATTGTATAGGTTAACATATTAATAACTTATAAAAAACAAAAGTAACTAAAAAGTTACTAAATAATTTAATTAATGACAATTTATTTATGAATATCATTATATTTTTAATGTTCATTAAATTATAATGATTCGTTTGATAATGAATCGTTACAAAAATGTTTTATGAATACGGGCATAAAGCTAATAATAAATAAATTCATGAAGTTTGAGCTTATAATATTTCAGTTTTGTATTTTAACGTTTCTATAACCGCTGCCGTTCCATAAATCAACCAAGATTTTCAGCGACAGCTCTTAGCCGTAACCTAACCGCCGGTTACTTCGGTTGATATACGGAACGCACTATTTATTTTACATGGTTATATTAATGTTATATAGATATAAAAAATAAAATAAAAAATGTATGTTGCTATTTAAAAAAATTAAGTTGGTTGCCATAGCAACTGTACTAGAAATAAAAACAATTATGTTTGTACCTGCCTTTATAATACTCAAAAAACCATTTAAAATGGTTTTTGAATCATATAAATTGGTTAAAAAATAACGGAGATATTCAGCCGTACGTTTTTTGTCTAACACCCTGTATATGGTTTTTTTGTGAGTAAAAAAAGTTTTTATATAAACACAATCAATTTAAAAAATTGTAATGACTACAAAAAAATGATTATTGTTTAGTTTTAAACAGGGTTAAGGATAAGGTTAACAGGATTAATAATTAAATAATTATTGCTTAAAAATAATTCTATTATTAAAAAAGAAACGTATGGTCATGGAATTATTTTAAGTACATAATTTGATTACTCTTGCTATAATAAATGTAACAATCTAAATTTAGTTGCTATTTTCAATATTTATTGTGTACAACAACTTCGCGATTATTTAAAATAATATTTATTTTATTAAAATTGTAATTGTGCCATATACCCTATGTCAAAAATTAAAAAAGATAAATAATTATGTAAAAACTAGTATTGAATAATCCTATGCAGGTAAATTTCAAGACATGCCGTTTGGTTGATTGTTTTAAATGTCATTAGGGTTGTTTGTTCAACTACACAGAGCTCTCAAATTAGGAGCCATTGTACCAACAACTGTTCAGTTAGGTCAAACCCAAATTAATTATGTCAATAACTGAAAATTTCTTGGTATTTAAGTTGATTGTAATATTGATTGGGAATACCATTTTATAGAATTAATTTCAAAATTGAACAAAGTAAGTTTATCATTTTGAGCACTAAAATCATATATAAATGATAAAACAATGGAAATTATATACTGTGCTAATTTAATTTTATTCAATTTTGTGTTACAGTATAATTTGTTGGTTATATGAGTTATGTTTAATATGTTAATTAGACTGTCTTGCAGAGGAATATTTAAACAAAAAAAAGGCTACTGACACACTCCACTTGTTATATTTTTGAATGCCTATATTAGTCCCTTCAAATTTGACAAAAAATCGACGTTTTAGAGAAATATAACCCACAGCTTAGCGACCTGTATACTTGGGTGTATTTGGACCTGAAGACTATTTTCACCTAGCGCACGCATGAAAAAGCGTGGTTTTCGAGTAATAGACATATTTATATAAATTTTTGCGTTTTTGAATGGTTTTTTGCATTTTTATCAAAAACTGCGTTTTGGGAAAAATTACTTTTATTAAAAGTTGTAGAGCAAAAAATTTCCAATCGATATAGGTCATTTAAATTTTCCGATAATTTTACGATTTTGCACGCTCTCGCGGGCAATGCACGCATTATTGGAAAAATCGAAAGACCTATATCAATCGGATATTTTTTGCTCTAATACTTAGGTCTCTTATAATTTTTCCAGAAAATGCATAGTTTTGGTTGGAAAATCCAAAAAATCAGCAAAAGGTCACAATTTGCGACATTTTTCAACATTCTTTAGCGGAAAATGCTCTCAATATCGGGAAATCCAAATAGCTCTACACACAGATCACCTTAAAGATGCAGCGTTCTCATATAAATTATAGGCAACACATTAAGCAGATAACTCCGTCTATGCTTCACAGATGTCGCGCTTATCAGAACAACCTGGCGAGCGGGAGATTTAAATTTAACAAATAATTAAAATTAAATTTTAACTTTATAAAATACACTCAAAAATGAATACATAATTAATATATTATATTTTTACTTAAATATAAATATATTATGTATTCATATTTATGTGTAAGGGTAGTTTACATGTATATAAATAAAAAGAACAAATATTTAAGTAATAATAAAAATTTAATTTATTTATAACAAATACAGTAATAAAATAAATATTTAATACATAAAAAATTATGAATTTCTTACTTTTTGAAGTTCAGGTACCCATAATTTGACTTCTATTTTCCTTCGAAACTAAAAATAAATACATATGAATTAATACAGGGAGTTTATAAATGAATGGGATTATGTAATCACTTTAAAGTGAGTAAAGTAAATATGCCGCCTTTTTAAAATCGTCCACTATACTACATATGTTTTCATATGTTTGCTTGACAGCTGTCAAAGTTGATCTGTCAAAACAAATAGTTTAGTGAACAATTTAACAAAAGCGGCACATTTAAAGTGATTACATAATCCCATTCATTTATAAACTCCCTGTACAATAAATATTATTTTTAAACATATGTATGTAATATAAAATTAATTTTATGTCAATTAACATCTATTCTTTTATAAATATCAACTAGATATAATGATGTCGTGACAGTACAACTTTTCTAAAAAATTAAATTGTCAAAGTTAACAAACAAATTAAATTTGAAATTTGATTTAATTTGGCATTTCATAGTTATTTATGAAGTGCTTTTAAAGTTGTTCGTACTAACATAGCATTGCTCGTAGTACGAATAAATACTTTAACAAACAAAATTTACTTACAATATTGTACGAGTAATAGAAGTAATCTCCTTTTTGTCGTTCATCTGATCAGCAGCAGCTCCCATTTCCAATCTTTTGCAACTTCTTGAAGACTCGATGATGATTATTATTAAAGCGAATATGAAATAATAAAACAATAATATTAATAACAGATAACAATTTGTAACAAAAATTAAATTATAATTAATATTTTTACTAATTATTTATATAGAAAAATATAAAAATATAGTTTCTAGTAAAAGACATATGATATATTTTGTTTCACAATTATTTATTAATTTTTTCCGATTTAAAAAAGGATGACTAAACAAAGATAATGATTTGGCAGTAGAATCTACATTTATCAAATCCGGAACAACGTTAGAATTCACCGAACAATCTAAACTATTTATAACCTGAACCTGAATAATTGGATTAACAGAGTCATGACCCGACAAATCAATGCTATCTACACTTTTGAATATAATTGGTACAGCATTACGATTTAAAGATTTTTTGTCAGAATTACGGAAACAATCAATCGAAAAATGATTTGTACAAAATATGTTTTCAGATAAAACTCTAAAAAAGTTTATATTTTTCCCATTGTTTAGCAACTTGCAATAATAAACGCTATCGCACATAGGTGCTTTACACATATACCCAAATAGCCCTTTCTCTGACATCTTATATTATTATAATTAAAGAAAACTTACCTGAATAAATGCACCTGTACACAAAACACACGATACACACACTTTAACCGGCTAGCTGCATCATAACTTAAAATGGCGTACTAAAACATCAACAAGTCCCGTCCTTGGCTGCTTGGCTCTTATTGGTCTAATTTAAAATACAAATGTGGCGGCAATTTATAATTTAATAAGCGTCGTTTTATGCGCCATCTGTGAAGCTTCAACGGTCCTAAATTGGCGGTGCCAGTCGCTGCATATCTTTCACCCACCCCTGGCTCTACATCTTTGATCTCTTGTAATTTTTATCAAAATGCATAGTTTCGGCTCTAAGTGCAAAAAAATAAAATATATACTTTATTTTCCTCGCCTTTTAGCGGAAAAACTGAAAACTAAGAAAATTCAAATGACCTATATCGATTGGAAATTTTCCGCTCTACAACTTTTAATAGAAATAATGTTTGCCAAAAACGCATAGTTTTCGCTAAAAATGCAAAAAACCATTCAAAAACGCAAAAATTGATATAAATATGTCTATTACTCTAAAATCACCCTTTTTCATGCATGCGCTAGATAAAAATAGTCTTCAGACAGTGCAAATAGACCTTAGTATACAGGTCGCTAAGCTGTGGGTGAAATTTCTCTGAAAAATATCTAATTTGAAGGGACTATATCTAAATATAAATATTGACTAACATTCTCTGAACATCTATGCAAGCACGATCATGATACAAGAAATCTAAATAAGATTTATTACAATTATTATTCCCAGTATAGTTTAAATAATAATAACAATTTACTTATTAATATTGAACTGTATGATTTAAATGAATATTTTAAACACTTTGATAACAGTATAGAAATTTCTTAAGATGTATTCATTTTTAGTTGACGTTTTTTGTATTTATGTACAAAAAATTTATTTTATTGTTTGTTTATTTTTAAGAATAAAATTTATTAATATTATTATTAAAATAAACTTTCATTCATATTTGTTCAAGATTATTTATCTAACTGAACATTGGCAATCTAACGAACAATTGTCATTGCATAATATTTTAAATGCGTTTTTACTAGCTAACATGTATTTATAGGCCACCCAGTAGTGATATTAATTTTTTTCTTTGAGTTTTACAAATATTATTATATGGCATTAAGTTTTTTTAGTCTAATATACAAAAAATCAAAACTAATTAACAAATATTATTATGCAATAACAACACATTTTTTTATTAGGTGACTTTAATATTAATTTATTAAAGTATGATAAATACTCAAATGAATTCAACAACTTAATTAATTCATATAATTGTAGATTTCTAATAACTGAATGTACTAGTATTAGCGATCATTCAAAAACATGCGTAGCATTTAAAACTTTCTAACTAAGGAATCTTGATTAAATGTGTACAGAAAAGAATACTTTTTATTTTTGTGAGGGGTGAAATCAATTACGCACATTGTGTGGGGCTCCCACTAAAACTCTGAACCACCATATTCTCCTGTTGGCTTGCTCTTGGACGAGGATGTATATGGGGATTGTACGGGAACAGTATTGCCTGTATAGTATTAGTCAAGACTTTGGACTTTGGCCCTCTCTAGAATTACCCTATATTTTTTAAAGTTACAGCTTTCTTTCAATATAGGCGCAATGTACAACAGTATTGAGTTCACTGTTGCCCCATTACTATACACTTCTCTGCTTTTGAGCCGTCCACGTTTGGCATGATTTGTGCCACAACCATTACTGGTTTCTCTGCTTTTTGTTTGACATCTGTTATGTGGGGTCCCATGTTCCAGTTTTAACCTATTCTCATCCCTAAGTATTTAATGGCCATGGATTTGATAGTAGTATTCCCTAGATTGATCTCGACTATGATGTTCTTTCTTTTGCCTACCAGGAGCATGGGTTCCGTCTTTTTGTGTTCCCAGCTGTAAACACATTTTCTTGATTTGATCCAAATGATATGTCTTGCATTTTTCCATTTTAGTAGGTTTCTTGATTAGTACTAGCTTTGCCTTTTTCTAGCTCGTTGGAAAAATGCCTTGTTTGCTATCGTATACCTCTACACAGAGCTGATGATTCCTCAGGCGGGATCATGTTTGTGCCATGGGCTTTCTTCCTTTTAATTTTGCCACCTGCCATCTGAATTTCTTTTTCTGTACATTTCGGTATTATAGACACGTCTACTCTTAGCTTTTTTCAGGTTGTTTTGCTTTGGTTTGAAAATAGTTTCCTTGCTTTGACCATTATTTTATCTTTTGTTAGTGTTAGTGGAGATCTTTGCCTTATTTTATTAGTAAAGATTTTGTAAACTTTGCCCCATCACTTTCTGTGCTTGCACTAGTTTTCTGTATGCAGGGCATTTCATGATTTCCGTTTTATGATCCTCTACCTTGCACAAGTAGCACTCCTGTTTGCTGGTGCACTCTTTCAATTTATGCCCCTTACCCTCTACAATTTCTGCATTTTTTGACATCTGTTTCTTTACACTTCGTTGCTCTGTGATCTAGTCTATGGCATCTGTAACATTTAATTAGAAAGCCTCCATAACTCTCCATCTGTTTCTGGTTGAGCCTATTCTTCTTTTTTGCTGTAAGGTGTTCTTCTGTCTTTTTCTGCTTGCTCACAAAAGCATATCATACTCCATTTTAGTTAGTCTTTTTTGTCAATTTCACCGTGTCTACCTTGACACTGAGGTTGTTTCTCAGGAGTACCTCGTTGATGGCTTCTCTTACTTCGTTAAAGTCTTCCTTTACGTCCAGAAACCTTATTGTCTCCTTCTTTCGTTGAGTTTTGTGAATTTGTTGATTTTTTCATCTAGTTTTTTCTCTCCTTTCTCACTTCTTCTTTTTGACCACTGGTTTAATATTGCCATCCTTTGTCTTATTTATTCCTATGATGATGATTTCTCCTGTGTCCATTCTTTGATCCTGTCCTTGTGTTGTCTTTTCTCCTCTGCCTCAATTTGCTTTGTTTGCTTTGCTTTATACACCATGCTACATTTGGGGTGCTGTTCTATGTTGGAACATAGCCTCTCCTGTCTTTCTATTAATTCTCCCACAAAGTTTACAATTCCATCTGACTGCAGCTTTGATGTGTAGCTAAACAAGAGATTCTATAAATTACAAAAATGCATATTTGAAATTTTAACAGAAATTGAACCCTTTACTGTTTATGGAATTTATAAACTATAATATTGATAATTTTATATCTTTCTAAGATATAAAACACTACACTTGACACTCACTCTAATATTATGTTTTTTACATTTATATTTTTTGTAAATCTGTAGCTTAATGTTTATTAGAATAAAGTAATTTATTATTTATTAGTATTACTTAATTTGTGAGATCTTTGAATCTATTAACGAACGGATAGTAAAAATCGAAATTAATTAAGACAATAAAAATGATATACAATGTGGAAATTAATATTTGGGTGTAACAAATATAATATGAAAATAATAATTTTGAATATTATCACAGTAATTTCGAATTTTGCAGAGGTACTATGTGAATGATGAATTCTATAATGGCAGCCAAACAGGTCCGGTGTTTTTAATGATTGGTGGTGAAGGAGAGGCTACTATTAAATGGATGACTAAAGGAGCATGGATTGATTATGCAAAGAAATTTAATGCTCTATGTTTTCAGCTTGAACATAGGTATTATGGCAAAAGTCATCCTACTAAGTAAGTTTCTAAAATATTTTACTGTTTTTTAGAAGAAATTAAATCATAATTTTTAATATTAACTTGGCTTTAACATGACAATTCTAAAAATGATTAATAAAACATCAAGTTCTATAATTTATTAAATTTTAAATTGGTGAAGATGCATACATATTTTAATAATGTTTTTACTCCACTTGTATTGAAAATATCTATTATATTTTATTTGGAAATTTTTTACAATATTTTTTTAGAGATTTAAGTACAAAAAATCTCCAATATCTGACGAGTCAGCAAGCTCTTGCAGATTTAGCAAATTTTATTTCTTCCATGAATGAAGCATATAATATGACATCAGATGTGAAATGGATTGTATTTGGAGGTTCCTATCCAGGTTCTTTAGCGGCGTGGATGAGATACAAATATCCTCATTTGGTTCATGGGGCCATGTCTGCAAGTGGCCCACTATTAGCACAAATTGACTTTAAAGGTGTTGATAAGTTGATTATATGTAACAAGTAAGTGATACATTTTTTTATTTTAGATTATTTTCGAGTAGTAGATGATGCTTTAGGGACATACAGTGATGACTGTGTTACAGCAGTTAAACAAGGGACGGCCCAAGTAGGAATTTTACTAAAGCATATGGTAGGGCAAAGAAATCTCAATGACAAGTTTAAATTATGCGATCCAGTGGAGAAAGCAATTAGTAATGACATATCAAATCTTTATGAAACTTTGGCTGGAAATTTTGCTGGTATTGTGCAATACAATAAAGATAACAGAATAGGAGGAACAAGTAATACAACAATTGATACATTATGTGATATAATGACCAATCAAACATTAGGACCACCAGTTACACGTTTGGCTGCTGTTAACGACTTAATTTTAACTGAAAGTAATCAGACTTGCTTAGATTATAAGTATAGTAAAATGATTGATGGTAATAGGAATACTAGTTGGGATAGTGAAACAGCTGAAGGAGGTAAAATATAATATTTTGTTTGATTCTAATAAATAATATAAAATTTATTATTTAAGGTCGTCAATGGACATATCAAACTTGTACTGAATTTGGTTTCTTTCAATCGTCATCATATACACCTCAAATATTTGGTGACGATTTTCCAGCTGATTTTTTCATTCAGCAATGTATAGATATATTTGGTCCTAAATATAACGCTGGATTTTTGAACAAAGCAATTGATAGGACAAATATTTTATATGGAGCCCTAGATATAGAAGTATCAAATGTTGTATTTGTGCATGGATCAATTGACCCATGGCATGCCTTAGGGATTACAAAAACTGTGTATCAAGGAGCACCAGCAATTTATATTGAAGGTTGGTATAGTTTTTTTTATATAAAAAGAGAAAAAAAAAAGATATTTGTGATATTATATTTTGGTTATGTTATAGGAACTGCCCATTGTGCTAATATGTATCCAAGAAAAGACGACGATCTGCCACAATTAAAGGCCGCAAGAGAACAAATTGAGTCTTATATTGATTCCTGGATTCGTCTTTAATTTGAGTAAATTTTTTTATTGTTTTGTTTCTTGTTTGATTATTAGAACTGAATAGTGAGTTATGTATAATTTTTTAAATATATTTGTAATATCAAGTTTTTTTTCTTATTACCTGTGTATATAAATATATTTTAGACTCATTCAGCTTTAGTGTAGTATCAGTTACAAAAAAAATAGGTTTCAATGGTCAAATTTTTAAAATTTTGTATGTGTATTATTGGGTGCGATTCATCTGACAGCGATAACATTCTTCTTATGGAAATGCAGCACACTTCACACTAAACTATTTAATAATATTAATATATAAAATATTTATTAATAGGCAAATATAGATGATTAATAAATAAATTACAGTAAATTTGAAATATGTATAGCAAATTTATTTATTATTATTTAACATTTATTTATTCTGTTTATTTACTTTCAATATAATATAATTCATTATTATAAGATAATACAACACAATAAAATATACGAAAAAAATTTAATTTAAAAATTCAGCAATATTAATCATTTACGTATGCATATGTTAACACAGATTTTAAAATCTTTAATTAGATAGTATTTTGATATGCATGTATTTGTTTAGCAATACATAATAATTGTACTATTTGCTGTATTTGTTAAATTATATAAAAAAATCAATTTTTTTTATTTATTCAATATTTTGTTTGGAAATTAATTGATAGTTTTGGAACAGCTCGATATTTTGTAACTATAATCACAGTAATTGATGTTACTCGACTTGATGTAAAAGGGATAAGCAAACTACGAAAAAGGTATTAAATAAAAATTATTAGAATTAAATTATTATTCGAATGGTGTTTGCTTTTCGTTTTTAATGCAATTTTTACTGTGCAGGCAGAAGTAGATGCAGCTTATAAACTTTTAAACTTCGTTTGCATGTGAAGTAGATATACACATAACATTGATTTTTAATAATAGTTATTTGAGCTAAATAGTAATACTTTATGATATATAATTTGTTTTGTAGATTTGTGGATATGCAGCAATAAATGAGGCTCAGACTTCCAAGTAGCTTTAAAAAAATCAGAATTCAATTTTCACAAGTATATGTGACTGATGATGAATATTTTTTTTGTCTGCAGTAATAATTTATAGACGATTTTGAATTTACAATTTTTTTTTCAAATTAAATACAATTTTAAGTTGATGGGATTTAAAATTCAAATGTCATATTTAACAAATTAAAATTAAATATTACAACTAATATGCACAATCTTTTTATTAAATTATTATAGTATAGAAAACAGTATAATGGGTATTATTACCTCAAATAATTAATAATAGCATTCATATAATATACCATAAAATATTATTTACTACATAGACAATCAATTATACAAATGAAAAACATCAATACAAGGACAGATGTTCCTGGCAAACAAAAACAACTGTTATTTATTGATATGGATCCCATGAAATTATGAAATTGTAACTATACCAAGAGCAGACAGGTTTGTAATGGCAAATGGCACCAAGCAAACCACCTTGATGAAAGGAAGAATAAGTTGGGGCTTATAGTCAGTAAAAACCTGACAGTACTAGACAGTGGCTTTTAAAAATTTTCCTCTTCCTTCAAAAAAAAGCTTGTCTATTAACCATCAACAGATTAAAAAGTTTACTTACCTTTTTATTTTAGAGGAAAAAATGAAATATATTTTTGTTGTATTAAATTTATATTGAACAAAAAAAAACAAAATGCATATTTGCTTATGCAAAAGAGAAAAAACAAAATGTTTTCAAAATATGTACTAGAAAATCAACAATCAAATATATGCAGTTTAAATCTGAAAATTAAAAACAAAATGAAACTCAATATTTTAAAGCATTTCTTTTGTTGTATAGCTCTTTCAACATGAATTCTCGCTTTTCCTATACTTTCTGTTTGGTTCACTTGATATGAGTAAATTGAGCATTCATTAAATACAGGTATATTGGCAATAAATCTTTTAATAAAAATCCCTTATCAGCCAAAATAAGATCAATGATCAGAAGTTGACCACGGATATAAGCTGCGTATAAAAGTAACACCATTTGGTGCATCATCAATTAATGCTTTCCAGGTATTGCGATGTTTGTAGGAGCTGTACGTAGCCTCTTAGATGAATGAGAAACAATCGTTGCTATTTCTGTACAATCTAAAATTATTCTACAATTAGTAAATGTGCTGAAACTATTAGGTAAGCAAGTTGGGTTTTAGAGCTTTTCAGAATTCCGCTCATAAATTGTTTAAATAACACTTCTTGTATAAAACATGAACCCATGTTATAACTAATTTGCTCACAGTTGCCTGTGATACTTGAAACCTTAGAGCAAGATATACGCACGTGGAATTTTGTCACACATGAAAAGTTGATAAATTTTGGCAAGCTTAAACCGATGTATAAAATGACAACTTATCATTATTTGCAAATTATTTTAACATTGTCAAAAGAAAATCCTTTTGAACTACTGGACTTTAATTCTTATTTTTAAATAAAATTTTCCAATTCCTGTTTAACAGAAAGCAAAGGTACTGTTAATGTAGCCGCAGATGTTGAAGGCTCAGAGGATGTTGAAGACTCGGCAAATAATAAAGGCTCAGCAGATGTTGAAGGCTTAACATCTAAATCAATATCTTCCATTAAACTAAAATCAAAAAGTATGGTTATTGAAACAAATTAAAAAAAATATATAATTATTAAATTATACCTTTCAGCAGTATTAGATGTTGATGCAGGTATTGCCTTAAATCTTTTATTTCTTTCCGGACTACTGTACTGGAAAATTTTTGATTTGTTACGAGCAAATATTGATGGTCCGTTTTCTTTTTTTCCATCACGAAAGTGACAGCTGCATAAAAAAGCTCCAGGACCAGGTTCTACATCACGTCTACTCAAATTTAATAATAAATGATAATATATTTGATAGTATTGACATAATTGTATTAAAGTGTAATTTTTAAGCTGGTAATTTAGATTTCTTACCGAACAATTTTTTTCCATTTGTTTCTTATTTTAGGATCTTTCGGAAATTGAAAGAACTTGCAAACTTCCCGTACATTATAATGCTTACAATCGGGAGCCCAACACATAACCATTTTATATCTAAAAAACAGAATTTCATTTAATAATTGAAAATATATCATAATTAATTGCTTGTGATCTGACAATAAAACAGTCCAAACATATAAAATCAAAATTTACTTGACTAAAATCTTATTAATTTGATGAAATGTTTAGTTAACGTTTATCATAATTTCATTAACAAAAGCATTAAACCTAATTCTTAGAGTTAATTCTTGAGTACAATGCTACCTATTACCATAAATTAGTTTTACTGAATATTTAATATTATAGATATAATAAAAAAATAAATGAATTAACAAATGTATTTTTAAATTTAATTAAAACCTTCTGTGAGGTTATGTTGTAGTGTTTTAATATGTGTTAATTTAAAATTGTGTCATTAATTATTTATATATTATACATAATACATTACCTTGCTGAACAAATAATCACTGCACAAACACTGAATTGCTAAGAAATATCTTATAAGGCCACAATAAAATACAACAAGTATCACCCATAAGAAATACTACTTTCAAAAACTTTGTTTAGATAATAGAAGCCTAACAGCTGACTGTGGATCAAAGCGAGGATTAAAGTTAAATTTATTTTATAGAAATAATATTTATAATACATATTTATTGTAATAAAATATTTATTTGAATTGGATTTAGCACCTGGTTTGGCAAAAGGACGGATTAACCAGGTGAGTTTCAAGGGATTAAGTAGTTTAAAACTATTCAATAGCAATAATAATTTATGTAAAAGTAATAACAGTTTTACGGCCTAATTGCTATTACATAATTAGCCAAGTTGTAGAGATTAAATGCTTAAAATTCTTCTAAGAAATGTTTGTTCACAAATTTTAAACGTCTGCAATTATTGTGAGCAATATAAAATGAAAATTGAATAATCTGGATTCTAGAATATGCAGCAACAACAATAAAGTACGTAATAACTAATGATGCGCTACCAATTTATTACTTAATCTTGTAAATATGTCATACTATATATATCAATAACTTATTTCTTAATGACAATTTATCAAATTCTTTAAAAAATATCATGTTTGATAAAAACAATTAAGAAATACAAGGTATTATGTTCTAGAACAATGTTCTTTTAACAACTATAAAATGTAATATAATTATTTCTTGATCAAACAACTATTCATATAATATATATATACCATCAACCAAGTGTCTGTCTCTTCTTAGTTTTCATAATATTCTCGTTAATAAAGAAGAAGGATAATATTCTCGCACATTCTCCGTGTTATTTCAGTTATTTCTTTTTGAATATTGTCTTTTAACATCGGAATTGGAAAATAGTGAAAAAAGGGATTGAAATTAAGGAATTCATTATCACTTTTAGACGGCCGGGAAAAGTTTCTCGTAAAATTGCAAGTATTGCAGCTCCAACAGATCTAATTCGCCCAACTACATTGTTTTGTGTAAAGAGCTCGAATGTTGTTTGCATCTACATTATAATTTATAATGACTATGGCATAAATAAAAACGCTGATTAAGTGGCTCATTAAAAAAATAGTATGTTTTCTATTATTTTGAAATAGCAAAAGTATATACAGCATACGAGCTTCAAAAATAGTTTACGTTACTAAAAAAGAGTATGTCTGATGGGCATGGTCACGACCACCAGTAACTGTTACATCGTTTCCTCCTAATACCATTGCGCAAAGTCATATGGCATCATACTGTCAATCTACAAGGATGTATGTTATTAATATAACTTATATAATATAAACATTAAACATATAATAGGCGTTTTCCATTTGAGCGTTTCATGCACCCGGTGCGTTAGAATTTTTTTAAATTTTTTTGGCAATATCGTCTCACACTTGATAAACTAGAACTAAAAATATTTGGCGTTTGTAGGACGTTTTCTAACTCGAAAACAAATTAAAAATGAAAGCCGCGTTTTACAAATAAATTAAAAAAAAATTGAATTAGCGCCACCAAGTGCGACTATTTTGTCAAATGGAACTATTAAAACTATCTATTTTTTACACCCTAACTTTACTCTGCTATCTTCATTCTATACATTCTTTCTGTCAATTTGTTTATCTCTTATTTTACCAATTTTTTAACGTATGCTCTAAAGTTTTTTCACACAGTCTTCATTTTTTTTTTAATTTTTACATCTACATCTTGTTTTTTTTAGTTTTTGACTTATTTTATTTTTGTTTTATCTCTAGCAGAACGTATGCTGGAGTCTATTTTTACATTCATTTCCAGTATTTTATTGCAAGTTTTTGGTGTTTATTCTAACCCCATTTTTTACTTACATTGGTAATAGTTATTTTTAGCAAAAGTTATTGGTTGCTTTCAGAACGACTCAACTCATCAGTTGCCAGCGCTGACTTATCAATCAATCACTGACTGATGAGTTACTTAGTCAGCAACCAATGAATGATGAGTAAAATGACAAGCGCTGCCAGCAAACGGTAGTCAGCGAGCGCGTTCAGTACGCATGATGAGTCGTTCTGAACGCGGCCAAATGCTTTTAATGGTTTTTTAGCAATCTTGATATAAATTCTTTTTTTGCATTTTTTTTTACTTTGTATACATTGTTTGCAGTGCAATGATTTAAAGTACTTTTTGATATAAATATATTTTTTGCGCAATGTAAATTGCAATTTCTGCGATTTTTAATAAGTTTTGTAAATGTTGTAATAAATGAGCAAGTTTTTATTTTGATTGCTTTCTAAGATTTGTTGACTGTTTTTCTTTAGAGTATCATTTAATATTCAAGTTAATAGTCTTTAAACTAAATTGTGGAAACGTTTGATTAGCTACTTCTATTATAGCAATTTATTAAACTATTTTTTGATTGGATATATTTTTTCAGACAATAAACATTTTGCAGTGAGATATTATTGTTGTTGTGGTGTCAAATGGTTTTAAACCGTTGTGTTGTCGCGACTTACTGGTTATTTACTTTTTGGAAGCAGTTTAATTTGTTCGGTATGTCAAAATTAAATATGAACCTACGAATTCATCTCATTATAGGTTATCATATTCATTATTGTGAATGATTATGAAAATAATTAGTAAAAATTGCTATTAAGTATAAAAAAATGAATATTCTCTGTAAAGTAAATATAGCAAACATTTTACTAAATTAATAATAATAAGAAAACTAATTTCCGCGATCAACCAAAAATATAAAGCATTTTGCCATGAGATACCGTTGATGTTCAAAAAACTTCCGAGCACAACTCACGCAATTAAACTTAAACGTGTAGGAGAATAAAATGTTCAGTGATATGAAATATATAAAAATCCAAAATATTCAATTGTTTAAATTTTATTAAATTTTCAAATTGTAAATTTTTTGTTGACATTTTTATCTAAATGTTAAGAGTATTACTACATTGCACCGCAAACTTAAAAGACTTTTTATTTTGATACATATAAGTTATTTTTCTAAAATAGCAATTGTTATCGTTCTGAATTCTGTATTGTGAATGTATGATAATGAATTAAAAGTTATGGCGGACCCAGTCTTGGTATTATTATATGAAATATTTATTGTATTTTACAATTAAATAAAGAAACTATTTTAGTATTTTGATAATTTTTTTAATTATTAGTTTATAAAATGCCTATGTTCATGTATATTGTTTAAAAAAATATAGCAGTCGCAAAGCTATAACAATTGTTATTTCGAATAATAACTTATTGCACAATATAAACCTCTTAAAGTTTAGACAAAAATTTCAAAAAAATATTCACAAATTAATTTTAATACTTTTAATACAAACAGTTGAAGATTTTAGATTCTTATATAATTTATGTCACTGAACATTTCATTCTCTACACGTTGCAAAAAACAGTTATATTGCCTCGGTTGGGCTCGAAGTTTTATGACATTCAAAATATTCCGCCCTTAATGTCATTTATTTATTCAAATTGAAATTAATTAATGTATGAATAATTTAATATAATGTGAAAGTAAAATTCATTTTTTAATTAAACATTTATTTATTTTAACAAATGTTTAAATACTTTAGTTTTTAAATACATTAATATTGTAAAATTACTATATTTTATTAAATGACATTTATTTAACTCACTTAGTATAAATACAATTAAGTACACTTAATAGCATGTTGCTATTTAATGGTAAAAATTTAGATTTGCAGTGAAAATTTGAACAGGTAAAATTTCTTAGAATTTTATTACCTTTTTCATAAAACGAGAGTGGGGATTATAACATTTTTGTATAAATACCTGAGTAATTTTACTTATATCCTTACTCAACTAGTTAAGCAAATTCAAAATGTCATACTCTACTAAAGAGTTTCAAATCGACATGTCTATGTTAAATACTCAAGCAACCGAAAGTGTTTCCGATCTTCAACTTGCTGCAGAATTGGGCAAATTATTACTTGAACGCAATGAAGAATTGGAAAGTGTATTACGTGTATGTCATGAAAAAATTGATGATCAGGAAGAACAAATTAGAAATTTATCCAAGCAAACCAGAGCATTACACGAAGTAAATGATTCAAGACTAAAAATATACGAGCAGTTGGAAATCAATATTGAAGAATTAGAACGAACAAATCATAGATTGGCAATTCAAAATTCCAGTGAGCGCGAACAATCATGGCACTTGAAAGATAATATATGTAAATTAGAAAATAAATGTTCAGATTTACAAGAAACAATTGAGGCATTAAACAAGCAATTAGTAATATGCAGACAACGGTCAATTGTTATTGAAAAAGAAGTTGAACAAAAATACGCAAATGAAACTTTTACGGTTTCATATACAGATAGTACACCTAAAGTTATTGATGCCGAACTAATTGAGCAAACTAATTTAACACAAGAAATATCAATCTTAGTAGCCGATCTTGAGACTAGCCAACAGCAGTTAACCATAGACAGATCTAAAATATTAAAATTAGAAGAAGAATTAGCGCAAATGGTTCAAAAGAATAAAGATCTAGAAGACCAAATTGTATCAATCAATGAACAAGATAGTTTTAAGAGTGTTGATTTGCAAGATCTGGACGGAATATGCACAAATGGTTCTACCCCTGAAGGCATGAGTTTATTTGATGAAATTGAAGAGGATGACAGTTTACTAGAAGCTATAGGATACAATTCCGAATGTGCATCATTTTATGGAGGTCTTAATGATATGGCATTAACATCAACTCCACCAAAACCAAAAGCAAATTTATATAAAGAACTAATTGATAAATATGAAGCTCTATTAGAACTGCATAATAATAGACACGAAGAGTTAGTTAAAACACCCGATAGTGGTGTAAAAGTTGGATCACCTACAAGTTTTTCAGAAATTAGTACGGGTTCGACAGATTGCAGTTGTATAGAAATAGGAACTCAGACTGAAGAATATGCAAACTTGCAAATTGGTCAACATGAACTTGTCCTCTACGATCCTTCTAATAAAATTAGGAAGGTGTGTAATCATCCAAAATACAAACAGCTTTTTCTTGCTTTGCTCAAAGAAATTGAAAAAGATGCTGGTGAAAAAATTGATAAAGGTAGTTCAACCACTAAATCCGCTATTGAAGCCACCACAGACTATAATAGGAACGCTAGTTCTATTGCCAAACCTGAATTGGTTACAGAGCAAATTACAATTAATGTAGATAAAATTGAGGAGTTAAATGAGAAAATAAAAATTAAAATTGAAGCAGATATTATCAAGCTTTCTGAAAATGTTCAAACTAAAAAAAATGAACCAGAGTTGGTACCTTACATACGTAAACCAATAGAAGAAATTTATGTTCAAAGCAAAAAAGTTCTCAAAAGAAAATCAAAATCAAATGAAAATACACAAACACCAATATTGGTGGGTTGCTCCAATATTAAGTATTTAAATAAGAGTGCAGATTTAGATATTAAAACATCTACGAATCTAATAAATTTTCATTATCCTGAATATAAGAAAAGTTCGGCTAGAAAATATTTAAATAAATTACAAGATTTAGACAGTACTTATACAGCAGTTTTGAAAAAATCTAATAACCGGTTTGTTTCAACTAATAATTAGTATTTATTTTGAAATTTAATTTTGTATGTATGTATATTGCAATTTGTATATAATATGTGAATTAAATTCACTTTAACCATTAACGATTTAATTTTATAAATAAATGTAATAATTTAAAATTATGATAATAAATATTTGTTAATAAAGATGTAAAATTTAAGAAGTAGTTTGTACTTTTAATACCCTACATTATACCTACCTGTTGTAAATGATTTCCAGTTTAATCTGTTATAGTAAAAGGTAAATTAATCTTTAAGTCTTTAGCGGATTATGTCATCATAGGCCATTTTAAAAATCAAAAGTGATAATTAAGTTAGGTGGTGGGGATAATAGTATTCTATATAATGTGAGGGTTATGTAAAATTCTAATTATAAATCGTAGATATCTTAAACAAGCAACATAAGTTTAAATGGCGTATTCAATTAAAGAGTTTAAAATTGACATTTCGATGTTGAATACTCAAGCAAAAGATAGTCCTTCTGAATTAGAACTTGCTGCTGAATTGGGAAAAATGTTACTTGAACGCAATGCAGAATTAGAAAGTGTATTATGTGAATGTCAAGAGAAAATAGAAGACCAAGAGCAAGAAATCATAAGTTTGACCAAGCAAAAAACACATCTACATGAAGCAAATGATTCAAGATTGGAAATGTGTGATCAATTAGAAGTCAGCATTGAAAATCTTGAACGCACTAAAGAAAAACTGGCAATTCAAATAACAAACGAACGCGACCATACAAATATTCTTAAAAATAATTTGACAAAATTGGAAAATAAATGTTCCGATTTACAAGAATCTATCAAGTTTTTAAATAAAAAATTAGCAACATGCAGAAATCAGCCCAAATACTCATGTGAAACATACAATATTGATAATAATGAAGATGTTAGAGTTTGTAATACAGATATAAATTTATTAAAACAGGAGTTGTCTAATTTATTGTCACAACTTGATAATAACGAACATCAATTACTTGACGAACGTGCAAAAATATTGGTATTGGAAAAAGTAGTTACAAGAATGCACACAAAGAACAATGATTTAGAAGACCAACTAAAATCTATTATAGCAAATGACAGTTTCAGAAGTGTAGATTTATACGATTTTGAAGAATCCGATTCTAAACTATCATCAAGAAGTTGTATTCAGACTAGTTTGTATGATGAGATTGAAGATGAGCGATTAGATGTACATTCAGGAATATTTTTATATGACATGGAAACAATAAAAACATCAACTCCCGCAAGCTTAAATGCAAACGTATACCGAGAGTTAATTAAAAAGTACGAATTACTTCTTGAGATGCACCATAACGAAATGGATACAGATGACAGTGGAATAAAATCATTACCAAATAATAATTTTGGAAGAGTTTGCACACTTGAGATGAGCACACAAACTGATGATTTTATGATAGAAGTTTGCCAAAACATTGTTGCATGTGAAAAAAAATTGCAAAATAAATTTAATTTATTAAATTTGTTTGTTAAAATAAATGAAATATTAATCGAAAACATTGTAAAGCCGCTAATTTTAAGACCGCCACAAATGATTGTTGCAAGTTTGGTTTTACTTTTAAACACCAATTGGTTACAAAGAAAATTAAGATTAATGTAATTTTTGTTGACACATTGTAAATTAAAATTGTACAAACTGTCTAATCATTTAAGAAGAATAAAAATATTACTCTAACGTTCCAGTATTGTGGTAGTTACATAGATTGAAAACTGCAGTGGAGTATGTACTGTTACGTACGATTATCTGTAAAAATATAAATAATTTTGTTAATTTTATTGTAATACATAACTGCATATTTATAATAAAAAAATATTCAAAAATTAATGCAGTGTTTGTTTATAGTCTCCAGTTTCTTCTTTTCAGATTTAACTAAGTTTATCTAAATTTGTGAGTTACATCCAGTTTATCTATTATATTAATTTCGGCGATACACAAATCCCTTTCGGCTGTCATGTGATTTTATATAGAGTGTAGTTTGCAATTTGTTTTACTGTTATTTATTACTAATTATTTTTACTCACATTGATTACGTATGCAGATAAAGAATGCAAAATTGTACTTCTTTTATTGTAATGATATATTTAAACTGATACTCACCTTTTTGTAAAGTGCTTAGTAGCGTTACGGCTAACATTGTCATGTGTAAACATAAACCAGATATTGAGGCCACTTATTTGGTTAGTTAAATGAGAAAATATAAATTAAAGTTCAACCATTCAAACCTTTTTAAAAATGTTTAAATTATAATAAATGAACCCGTGTTGGTACCTTAAGATCTATTTACTTTTTTCAATTTAATGTTATGGCTGTATGACACTGTGCATATTTCTGTATTACTTTCTACAGGGAGTTTATAAATGAATGGGATTATGTAATCACTTTAAGTATGCCACTTTTTTAAAATTGTCCACTATACTATTTGTTTTGACAGATCAACTTTGACAGCTGTCAAGCAAACATATGAAAAATTATGTAAGTATAGTGGACAATTTTAAAAAGGCGGCATATTTAAAGAGATTACATAATCCTATTCATTTATAAACTCCCTGTATATAGTCGACTGTACAATCCAAAAAGGTACAGTGTCATACACGAATACAATTTTCTATATGGTTGATTATACAGAAATATTAGGAAACATCATTTTATTGTATAGTTTCTGCGCAGAACACAAATTCAAATACATTATGTAAACAATAATGGCGGCGGGTTATTTTGTAAAGTTATGTCAACTCGATTAAAATCGACGTAAATAGGTAAATAAACATAACAATCTCGAAACGCTGACGCGCGTGCCGCAGAAAGCAGCCAATAGAATGCCGTCTTTCATTCATTTTTGCTAAACTGCATAGCATTATACAGAGAAAAATTAACTGTATACACAAGGTGCTTTCCTGCAATAAGAATTTTAATTTCTCTTTGCCTATGAGGTACTATCAAGGGGTGGAAATTAATTAAGTAATATTTTAAAATAATTTAAAAATGTATAAAATTGTAAACAACTACAATATTTGAATTTTAATTAAAATAAGAACAAACATTTGTGAGAATAAGTGAGTATTTTGGATTACTTTGGCTTACCTCACTTGGCAAAAGGAAAGCAGTTACATGTTGTGTATATTATTGTTTAATTTTCAACACTTTCAACTGTTATTGTTTATGTTAATGGCTGAAATAAATATATGGCAATAGTGTACAATTTCTTTTTAATACTTACATTTTTTTAAATAGTATAATAAATATCAGTATTTACAACGTATTTTTTATGTTATGAAGTGGCAACACAGAAGTCTCTAAAAAATACTAAACTTTGTCAATAAATTGATGTAAAACGGTTTTTTTATTGGGTGCGTTTTTAAAGTGCTCTGGCTGTTCGAACAATTTTTGCACGAACAACTTTTTTGTTTGTTTCACTACGTGATTGTGCACGGTAATTTAAAAACAGCATATAGCACTCAAACGTCAAAAACATACGTCAAAACTTGAAAAGTTTTTTGATAAGTTAATAATATGAGCAGGTAGCAGTTTAATTGCAGCTGTGATTTTAAGTTTAGTAATGACATGTATAAATTTTATTATAATTTATAATTACAGATCAAAAATAAATATATATGTAAAAATATGTTTTTTAAGGTTATGTTGTTTGTTTTGTTTACATGCCCAGTGTTGTCAATTAATACGACAATTAAAATCTGCATCAAGTAAAATATTCAAATCTTATTATTCTTGATTCACACATATTTTGTATGAGCGCATATTTCTTTTATATCTTATATTTTTATAATCTATATAAAACCGTATCCATGTTCTGATAAAATCATGATAAATATATTATTTTATTTTCGACATGTGGCAACACTGTACATGCACCACCTCTAGACCATGGGGGGTACCGTAAAGCCCGCCTGAACGTAGCAAGAATTCAAAGGAATCTGTAAAGTCGATGGAGATCACGTGATTGCATCAACCAATTGCAGCAGCAAACTTGGCTCCACCACAGATCAGCTGATTTTAATAAGGTTCTAACCTTTGCTAGCGTTTCTTTCTAACTTAAATTGATCAACATCATCAACATGTTATTAATGTGTAAATTGTGTTTAGTGTATAAATACTAAAAAGTAAGTATTCTGTTAATTATTATAAAACATCTATTATTTGTATCACATATATTCTTAATAAGTGCAGCCAAATTCAATTAATTTAATTAAAATAAATTTAGCAACAAACCCTTATATTACTTAAAATGTCTTCTACAAAATTAAATTAGTGCTTTATTAAGAGCTATGTTTCTTCATCTTTATTATTATTTTTTATGCTAGCACATTAAAATTATTATTAATACAACTCTAAATAGAACTTAAATATGTCAAAACTGTTTAATTCAATCAAAACTATATATATGTTCGATAACAACACAACAGAGTATGTTATTTTGAACTTTGGTTTTTTAGGTTAGTTGCAATTTTTTTAGAACTTATTCTATGTTGTATGATAAATATAATGGAGTGTGAAATATGTTTGCGCTTTCCAAATCTGTATATGCACTATTAACAATTTGTTTATTTTGTTTCATGTATTCATTTCATCGTCCATCCATCTTAACAGACTTCCACCGTCTCGGTAAGTTTTCTTACTTATAAAAATAAAAGTGATTATTTATTTATACATACATAAATCATATTTCATTGTTGTTTTATTTTTTGTTTCATGTTATTGGTCACGAATTCAATCTACAACCAAAATAGTGAATGTGTATTTATAATATTTATTTGTGATTTATATAAATTTTATTGTCAATAAATATGTTTTAAAATAAAAGCTTTTTATTATTTAGTTTTGGTTATTTTGATATTAAGGTTATGTCATAAATAATGTATTCAATAGGTGTGTTCCATTTGCGCACTTTATGCACCCGGTGCATTTTTACATTTTTCAATATTGCGAGCAACAGCGTCTCACACTTGACAAACGCAAAGAAAATATTTGGCGTTTATCTTGAAAAACACAAAAAATGTAAAAAGCGTTTGACAAATAAATTCAAAAATCAATGAATTAGTGCCACCAAGTGCGACTATTTTGTCAAATGGAAAATCTCTATTATAATATTATTTATGAAAATTCAGAAAATATAGTATAATATTTAAATAGATTAGTTTCCCGCCAATAATTTTGAGGTGATGTGGCGCCATCTTTTGAGAACTTCTATAGCTATTTTGATGAAAAGCGCCTCTTAATTAACGATGGAGAACTATTTTCGATTCTAGCCAATAACATGTAAGGTTCACTTCTTATATTGGATATTCTGTGCTCTAGACTAGGTGCGTGCAAATGTTATTCGAACAAGTTTAGTAATATTAAAACGCGGCTGTGTTCGTTCGGGTTGTATTTAAAAACACCCATTTTATTGTTCGATTGCTCGAACCGTTGTTCGCGTTATTTAAAAACGCACCCTTTCATGAATGTAACCAATATTAAGCTGTTTTTACATTTGTCATTTTTAAGGATTTACTGACCTTGAAGTCCCTTCAGATTAAATTGTCACTTTACATCTGTCAATTTATTGACCAATTTCTAGTCTGATTAAAACATTAGATTAGAACATAACCTATTTTGCTTAGTTAAGTGTTGCCAACTTTTTCTACATAACCTCAATTTATTTAAAAATAATGGTGTATTTTGTTAATCCAGTGTAGTATAATCTGTGTTTTGTGTTGATAAGTACACACATACATACAAAAGAAAATTTTGTGTAAAGATAACCTATAATGGCAATGGCTATAATTCAAAATTAGCAATCAGCTTATTAACCAATTATATACAGTTGACAGTATTGAAAATTGCGTGTGTCAAGTCATTAAAATTGAACAATAAATTGACAAATGTAAAAACAGCTTTACAATAGTGGTTTGAACTGCAAGTTTACTAACTGCTAGTTAAAATTTTAATTGCTAGTTAGTTGGAACGCGTATTACAATTGTCCCTATATTTTATGTCAACAAAATATTTAAAACCTATAAATTGACGCGTAAAAAAATTGACATTAAAATTTTATTTAATAAAAATATTGCAAATTAATAAATACGGATAACTCCTTATAAACAATAGTAAGTTTTCAGTAATCACTATAAATATAATACACCCATTTCTTATAAGCAACAACTGTCATAAAGGTGAGTTTAGACGTGCATGGATTTAGTGGCGCCATTAAAAACTGGTGCGCCAGTAAAATTAAATTGCATCTGTAACCATCAACTGGCGTGCAATTTGAAATCATGCATGCATGGATCGGAAAAGTCTGCACCCTTCTGAAATCACTGGTGCCAGTGATAACAAATACGTGCAGCAAAACAAAGTTTGCGTGTGTAAACAAATGCTTGTACATCAACTCGCTAGTTTTTAGTTAGATTTAAGTTTTGGTTGAAGTCCTAATTTGTGTTTATTGTAGTTTGTATAGTTTATTATGGCTAAAGAAAAGTGGTTGGCAAAACTGACAATCAAATTTCTTGAAGGCTATAAATCTTATCTGTGTTTATGGGATGTACATAGTAGTGCTTATAAAAGCAAAGATGGGCAAGAAAACGCTTATCAAAAACTTTGCGAATTAATGGATATTGAAGGCTTTAAAATTGCTGATGTAAAAGCAAAAATACGTTCTATTAGAAATGCGTATGCTTTAGAATTAGCAATAATTAAGAAAAGTCAACATTTCGGAGCAAGTACGGATGAATTATACAAACCAAAAGTGCTATGGTTTGCGGTAGCGGACAAAATTTTGAAGCATGTTGTACAAATAAGAGAAACACAAGCATCACAAAGTCTAAGTTTATTTACATTCTATGGATTATTTTCATTTGCCAAGGGACAGCTCCGTCACCTATAAACTAATCAGCTAACTTATTTCTGAGCTCTGCAACATTTTTAGAATAATTACGGCTCTCGGCGGCTAATCTTAAATCTGTGAGTTCTTGACTTTAAATTTTGTGTCTGCACAGACCTTCTACTAGTCCACCATTTTCAAAACCTTCAACGTCTACATTGTTTCGGGTTATATATCTATCAGGTGTTTTACGCAACCAGTTATGTAACGCACAAGTAGTTTTCACAAGAATATCAGCTTTTTCGGGAGATAACGCAACGGGTTTTTCAAATATACGAAACTGAGAAACAAGCAATCCAAATGCGTTTTCTACAATACGTCAAGCACGAGAAAGCCGATATATATTTTTTTTTGTGTTAGGGGACCATGGTGTGAACACGGTTTTAGTAAACATTCTTTAAGAGGAAAAGCTTCGTCACCTACAAACACGGTATTTGGGGGAAGCTTCAGTAAATTATTTTCTATTGCATTCTACAAACTGTTTTTTGAAAATACCCCTCCATCAGATGCTCTTCCGTTTGCACATCTATATATTCAAAACAGTATTGGTCATCAACTAATGACAGCAGTATAATACTGAACGTTCCCTTGTAGTTGTAAAATTCTGAGCCTTAAATAATATTCTTCCATTCTTGTTTAGAGCTTGGCACCTGAAAATTATAACTTAAATTACTTTAGTAAGTATCTTTAAAGATATTAGGTTTTTATTATTTATTTATTTTTAGAAAATTGAACCACAATCTCAACTGGATAATTCTCTATAAAATACGCAGTCAGCAACTATCAAAATACTGCCGTCTTTCCCGTGGCCAGAAAACCAATCGCACAAAAACTAACTTTAAACAGTCCAAAAAGAGTTTCTAAAAAGAACAAGTAACACTTATAGAGCTATACAAGGGCTACAGGAAATTGCACAAAAATTAGATGATAAGTCTAAGAGAGAAAAAGACAATGAGTTTGATTGTTTTGGCAAGTCGGTGGCTTTTTTGTTGAAGAGGCTAACAGAATCAGTTGGTTTGGAATGAATGGAGTACATACAATCTTATCTTGTACTACAACGGTTATCAAATACAAAGCATTCCCAGCAAGTATTACGCCCTTTCTCATCTGCCTCATCAAGTAGTTATGAATATGCTGCAAACCCATGTTCAAACCGTTCTTACAATGCCGCTAATAGTCAACAAGACCAGTCAAATCTGTTTTGAAGAAAATAATTCTTCAGTCCAACCCCATTTTTACTACAACACTAATACTGATTTAAATTTACGTTTCAAACATCGGCAAGAACAGGCAGATCTGCTTTCACAGGCAATAAATGCATTATTGTATGACGAAAATAATTAAAAAATCTTTGTATTTGTTAGCATTATTTATCTTAAATTACAAACGTTGAACAACTATCTTCTGTATATTATTATGTATCTGCTTACTTTAATAAAGTCTTTTTACGCATCATAAATGGCTTGGCAAACTTCAGGAATAAAATTTGAAATTGTGCATTTTAGAACACAATACAAATATTGCAATAAAGCGAAAGAACCTCCTGTTGCCAGATATCTTAATGTCACTTCTAATTTTAATTGTGGTGTTAACGCATATCTCATGTGGATATTCATTTTTATAATACTTTGCGTCACACAATCTAGAAGAGTATCAAATTTTTTTTTTGCAGAAGCCACCAAAGTAGGTCGACGAATAATCCATGGTTTAACCCAGACACGACCTTTTTGTCGTTTCTTTTTCTGTATTTTTTTATTATTTTTTCTACTGAAAGTTTACCGACTATTTTGCATGCTTTGGAAAGTTTACTCGACATATTTATTGCGCACTGTAAAATACACTTTAAAAATGAAAGGCGTGTCACTTAGTTTTGTATTTGCACATGTAGTGTAAACCTTTACTGGCGTGCAAATAAAACTTGCGCGACTACTGGCGCCACTAAATCCATGCAAGTCTAAACTCACCTTAACTCACATAATTTAAGGTTATTTAAACTGCTAGTTAAATCGTTAATTGCCCATTTCCGCCAGTGCTATTAAGATATTTTAATCAACAGTTAGCATTAATTCACGTACGTGTGAGTCTAACCACTATTGTAATTTTGCTCCTTACAAAATTATACATATTTTTTCAAATTTTTATGAGCCTCAAGCGGAGTTATGTATGAATACCAAAAAAAAAAAACATTTTCAAAACTTGGTTCCGATTGATTAAGTCTAAATGATGCCGCAAGCGCAAAAACAACCAAACAAGAGGCAAAATTGGTTCAAGCAACAAATGAACTTTTGAAATAAGCTCAATAAACTTTTTAAATTGAATATCACTAACTCGAACGTCGTACAATGAAAAGAAGGTATGCCAAATAATCTTATATAGAGATCCAATACACTTAATGAATCGTATGCCTTCTCAACATATAACTTTTTCATTCAAATCTGTTAGTTGAATGGATGTTAGATCAGCAATAGACTGTTTAACAAACAGCAAAAGTAAAGACTATTTTGGTATACCGGTTGCAGTAGTCAAATGCGTAAAAGATATAGTGATTGAACCATTAACAACTTTGTTTAATAACTGTATTAATATAGGATGTTTTCCGGATGTACTTAAGCTGTCCGTGGTAATACCTATATTTAAAAAAGGAGATGAAAACTTGCCTGACAATTATCGTCCTATTTCACTACTATAGTTTGTTCGCGTTAAAACTGCAGTAGTAGTTGTTATGGCAACTGGGAAACAATGCTTTGGTTGGCTTAGAGGCCTACCCAATTTACAATAGAATATTTACGAGATTAAAACAAAGCTACATGTAATTGAATAAATTTAGTTAAGGCCCGGTTGCACCATATGTAGTTAACTGCCAGTTCAACTAACTGGGGAGTCAACTTTGACCTTGGTTCAACGGCGCTTGGGTTGTACCATACGTCGGTTAACTAAACTAGGTTATTATTTTTTTTTCTCAAGTTGATGGCAGGGAATCTAGTTATATCTAGGGAATTCCCTAGATTAATGGGTCGCGCACAAATGTTTAGTTTTCTAAAGTTTAAAAAAATTGTGCTGTATTAATTATAAATGCGGGAAATACAATTTTTTTTTTTTTAAATAAATTAATCAAATATAAATATATCAAAATTAGTTGTAATAAATTAAAATAATAAAATAATTTACTGAATTTATTTAATCCTATTATACAAAAACATAGAATGGTAAATCTATTATTATAATATATGATTTAATTAATTTAAAACTTTGTAAATTAATACAGTATTATGGTTATGTTAAAGATCACTAAACTTCAGTGCATCTGAAAAAACTATTTTATTATCATTGGTAAAAAAATACCATGATCAAATTGAATGCAAATGTGATTTGTTAATTCAATTTTATATATCCCGCCATAAAAGTCAACTAAAATAATAATCAAGCGTCATGAAACATAAAATAAACTCTCGTAAATGTCAACAATTAAATAGGGGTTATGTTTAACTGCAAAATTTGTAGTTAACTGCCCGACGGCGTCCGTTTAACTTAACCTTGAGATCAACGAGTTCATCAAGTTGGTACAACGTAAATTTAACGTTGAACTCGTTCAAGCAATGAACTCAAGATGAACTTGGTTGGTACAACCGGCCCTAACAATTTTACTATTTAATATTTATCGATTTTTTGCGTTATTGTAACTAGGTTAACGCATTTGTAAATAATTATATGTATTTTAAGTTTAAATTACATTTTTTTGTTGCTGACGTACAATATAACCTCAAAAACTTAAATATGAGTAAACGCCATGCAGTTCTAGGAATTGTTTTTAATAAATTTTAGTATTTAAAGTGACTAATTATTCATTTCTACTAAACATATTAATATTTAATTAAGAAGCAATAAACTATATTGTTTCTGCTTTAAAGTTTTTAATTAATTTAAAATAATTTTAATTTTTTTAAGTCGTAGTGAAGTACTCGCTCTGCGAACACACGTTTTGTTACGGCCGACAAACAACTCGTAAATACGAGACTTATCGCCAAAACAAAACGGGATAAATCAATTTGATACTAACTCTAGTGTAAATGAAGTGCAGTGAGTAAACAAAATTTAAGTAAAAGTGATAATAATAATAAACACCAACAAATAACAATAAAATAGCCAGTCAGTGTGGAAGAGAGACCGACCCACAGCATGCGCGCCGCGCTAGAAAGAGAGAAAAGCGACTAGGGAACAGCTGCGACTCAACCAGACGACAAAAAAAAAAAAATAAATCTGCTAAGTAAAAAATTATATTTCCTCCGAGAAGTTGATTCGGGTTAGCGTTTGCGCGGTGAGTAACGCAAAGCATAGCAAGGTAACAAAGAACAGGCCCGTATTAAATAAAATTAAATAAATTAAATATATTTAAATATAAAAATAAATATATTCTGAATAACAAATAAATGAAGGAAGTTGAAGAAGATATAACTAAAAGGAAAAGAGAGGAAGAAATAATGAACAAAGAGGGAGAAAATCACTTTAGAAAATCTAAAAAGATACTGAGATCACCAGAGCAAAGAAAAAGAGAAGAGAATAAAAGAGTGGATTTTGGAAAGGATAATAAAGAAGTAAAAGTGGAAAATACAAATAAGGAAATGGATGAACTTAAAGAAATGATGAAAGAAATGATAAAGGAAGTCAAAAAAGGGACAGAAGAACTAAAAGAAGAGATACAAAGCGTGAAAAACGAGTTAAAACAAATGAAAAAAGAACATGAAGAGAAGGAAGAGGAATGGAAAACGGTGAAGATGGAAATGATGAGAAGAATTGATTTATTAGAAACAAAAGAAAACGAAAAAGAGAAAAGAGAGAGGAAGAATAATATAATAATAACAGGAAGAGAAGAACAGACAGAAAACACGATTGAAGACATTGAAAAGTTCATAAAAGAAGAGTTGAAAGTGAACGTGAAAATTAAGAAGGCATACAAGATAAATAAAGAAGGAAAGGTAAAAGTAGTGGTAGCTGAAATTGAAACATGGGAAAAAAAACAAGAAATCATGAAAGCAAAAAGCAACTTAAGAGGGAAAAAAATCTACATAGATAACGACCTAACAATAGAAGAAAGAAATGTTCAAAAACAAATAAGAAATATTGCCAAAGAAGAGAGAGAAAAGGGAAATAGAGTAAAAGCAGGATACAGAAAAATGGAAATGAATGGAATACAATACACATGGGACGAGAAAGAAAAAGGATTGATAGAAAGGGGGGAACAGGGTGCAAAAAATTCAAAAAACTATTAGAAGAAAAAAGAAAAATATCGGCCAAAGAAAAAAGAAACAGAGGAAATGCTATGGAAAAGGAAACGAAAAAGGATACTGAATACGAAAACAAAATTAGAATAGGAACATGGAATGTAAGAAGCGTAAAAGGAAAAGAGGAAGAAATAGTCGAAGAAATGATAAAACATAAAACAGCAATACTAGGAATTACGGAAACAAAAAAGAAAGGAAGGGGGATAAATACGATACACAAGGGTTACATGCTGATATGGTCAGGGACAGAAGATAAAAATAGAGCAAAAGGAGGAAGAATGAGTGAAGAAAGAAATACTAAGAAAATTTATGAGACAAGAGTAACAGGAGAACAAAAAAGAGGAAGACCCAGAAAAGAATGGAACAGCGCAATAAAGGAAGAAGCTACAAGAAAAGGAAACACGTGGGAAGAAATAAAAGAGATAGCCAAGGATAGGAAGAAATGGAGAAAATATTACACAAAATAATAATGTATACGCCTGACACCGAAAGGTAAAAAAGGCAATTGAATAAATAAATAAATAAAAATAAAATAATTTTATTATAATATAATAAACAAAGTGAAGTTAGCTGTATTATAATACCAACGAGGACATGATGCAATTACAGTTGTGTGACACTGACTTTATAAACCACTCCCAACACTGCAGTCTTAACGCGGACAAACTATACCAATATTTGCAAAGGTTTTTGAAAAAGTGTTGAAAAATCAAATTTCTCAATATTTTGAAAAAATAACATTATCTCGAAGTGTCAATACGGATTTCGTAAAGGTATGTCTACAACGGGAGCCGTGTTAGACTTCATAGAAGAAACTATTGATTGTTTTGAAAAAGGTCTCTATTCGATGGGTACTTTTTTAGATTTAAGCAAAGCATTTGACTCGGTGTCTCACAGTATTATGTTACGAAAGCTGTATTCTTACAATTTTATTCCATTAAGCTGCAGATTATTAATGTCTTATCTGTCTAATAGAAAACAGTGTGTAAAAATCAATGACGAAGTATCAGACTTTCAAGGTGTTTTGCACGGGGTACCTCAGGGTTCCATATTAGGTCCTTTATTATTTTTAATCTATGTCAATGATTTTCCATATCACATTGAAGAGGGAAAAGTCGTGCTCTTTGCTGATGACACGACTATATCAGTAAAAGATAAAAATCTAATCACAGCATCACAAAAGGCTAAAGATGCAGAAGTAAATGCTAAAGAGTGGTTTACTGCAAATAAACTTTGTTTAAATGTTAGTAAGACTATATCAATGGAGTTTACTAATAAGAAAGTCGATGAAGAATTATTGCATACTACTTTATCAAAATTTTTAGGTTTTTATCTTGATAGAGAGTTAAATTGGCATCAACATGGGAATTACGTGGCTAACATTTTAAGTAAGCATGTATTCTTACTTTTCAATCTTGCTGCTTTCATAAACTCTACAGCTGTGAGAACTGCTTATTTTGGTTTGTGTCAGCCGTATTTGCAATACGGTCTTATAATATGGGGACATTCTGCAATACGGCATAGACTTTTTGCTCTGCAAAGAAGAGCTGTAAGAATTGTCGCTAGTGTGGGATACCGAGAAAACTGCAAAGATAGCTTTAAAAAACTGGAAATTTTAACTCTACCATGTTTATATATATTGGAATGTTTGTTGTATGTTCACAAAAACAAAAATTACTTTACTGCAAATTATCAAATGCACGCATATGATACCAGACATAAAGACGATTTGAGAGCCCAAACAAATCGACTTTGCAAATCCCAAACAGGTACACGCTTTTACGGTTTAAAGTTTTTCAATTTATTACCAATCCATGTTAGAAATTTGTCTTATAAAAACTTCAAACAAAAAGTGAAAAAATGTCTTATATCAAAATCTTATAATAGCTGGGATGAGTTTTTATTGGACGATTTAAAAATGTATGTTTGGTAATTTTATATATGTAACTGTATAGTAATTATTATAATTATTATACTGTTTTTTAACTATTTTGTAATGAAATAATTATTTTTTATTTTTTATTTTTATGTTATTTTATATTATTATTGTCTATGACGAGTGTAATAAAATGTATTTTTTAAACAACACAATAAACTTGAACTTATAAAATGATTAAAAATAATTGTATTTATTATTTTGGAAAAAATTAAGCTGGGATAATTTATTGTCTATTGACTACATCTTCAGGATTTAGAACAGGTTTGCGGTAAACTTGTCCTTTCAAATAGCTCCAGAAAAAACAATCCAACGGATTCAGATCTGGGGATCTAGGAGGCCAATCCTATATCTTCCAATTCATAACAATAACATTTTTTAAACTGTCATGTTGACAAATAATTTACTTTGAAAAATTACAAGTTAATAGAGTGTGTATAAGAAATTAAATAAGAAAAGACAAGATTTTGATTAACATAGAACATAGAAACTCTACTATGCTGCAGGTTCCGCAAGATTTTTGAAAATAAGTGAATTAATTATAATGTAAAATTAATGTTAAGTGGAAGAGCAGCAATTGAGTTGAACTTTGCCATTTTCATATTGTTATTGTATATTATGCATAAATAAAGACACACTGACACTGACACTGACACTGACACTGACACTGACACTGACACTGACACTGACACTGACACTGACACTGACACTGACACTGACACTGACACTGACACTGACACTGACACTGACACTGACACTGACACTGACACTGACACTGACACTGACACTGACACTGACACTGACACTGACACTGACACTGACACTGACACTGACACTGACACTGACACTGACACTGACACTGACACTGACACTGACACTGACACTGACACTGACACTGACACTGACACTGACACTGACACTGACACTGACACTGACACTGACACTGACACTGACACTGACACTGACACTGACACTGACACTGACACTGACACTGACACTGACACTGACACTGACACTGACACTGACACTGACACTGACACTGACACTGACACTGACACTGACACTGACACTGACACTGACACTGACACTGACACTGACACTGACACTGACACTGACACTGACACTGACACTGACACTGACACTGACACTGACACTGACACTGACACTGACACTGACACTGACACTGACACTGACACTGACACTGACACTGACACTGACACTGACACTGACACTGACACTGACACTGACACTGACACTGACACTGACACTGACACTGACACTGACACTGACACTGACACTGACACTGACACTGACACTGACACTGACACTGACACTGACACTGACACTGACACTGACACTGACACTGACACTGACACTGACACTGACACTGACACTGACACTGACACTGACACTGACACTGACACTGACACTGACACTGACACTGACACTGACACTGACACTGACACTGACACTGACACTGACACTGACACTGACACTGACACTGACACTGACACTGACACTGACACTGACACTGACACTGACACTGACACTGACACTGACACTGACACTGACACTGACACTGACACTGACACTGACACTGACACTGACACTGACACTGACACTGACACTGACACTGACACTGACACTGACACTGACACTGACACTGACACTGACACTGACACTGACACTGACACTGACACTGACACTGACACTGACACTGACACTGACACTGACACTGACACTGACACTGACACTGACACTGACACTGACACTGACACTGACACTGACACTGACACTGACACTGACACTGACACTGACACTGACACTGACACTGACACTGACACTGACACTGACACTGACACTGACACTGACACTGACACTGACACTGACACTGACACTGACACTGACACTGACACTGACACTGACACTGATATTCCTGGAATTTTTTTATTCAGGGTATTTCTCACTTCTATTCCATAATGCGCCGGTGCACCATCATGTTGAAACCAACAATTTAATCTACCTGCTAATGGAACTTCATCAAGTAATGGAAGTGTTAAATTTTCATTTAAGAATTGTAGATACAAGGCTGGTTGAATCCTTGGACCAATTACATTATTATTCAAAACCCAGCCCAAATGGTCTTTGGCAAATTAAGTGAGGGTGTTTATTCATTTATTGATGCAGATTATGAGTCTTTATAATATCTGTTTCAGTAAACTTTGACTTACTGTACAGAATCCTTTCAATAATATGTGGATCATTGTTAACGCTATCAACAACTATCTACAAAAGATGACTCGAAGGTCCTTAACCCCTTAAACTTAAACTTTTTGAGGCCTAAGTGAATGCAAACCATTTCTTCTTAATAATCTGTTAATAATGTCTTTTTCTTTAGATATGAGTGTGGAGAAGACGCGGAGAAAGATACGCTTCAGTTTGTATTGATCAGCGACTTGCATTTGGCGGTGGGTCGGTTATGGTTTGGGCAGGAATTTCTAACGAAGCACGCACAGAATTGGTCTTTATAGAGAATGGTTCCTTGACAGCTCACAGATACATTATGAAGGTTTTCGAAGATCATTTTATGCTCTTTATAACAACTACGGCCAGCTCTCAGTTCGGACATGAATCCCATTGAACATGTCTGGCATGAGTTGGGACGATGTATCAAAAAGCATACACCTGCTCCAAGAACTGCTCAGGAGCTAAGACAGTTGCGTGGATGGTTCACTAAGCAATGTGCCATGCAGGGATGTGTGTGAGGGTGTGTGTGAGGGTGTGAGGGTGTGTGTGAGGGTGTGAGGGTGTGTGTGTGTGTATGAGTGTGTGTGGAAAAACTCGTATGGGCATAGTTAGAAATAAGTGGGTAATAAACGAATGTATTTTGAAAGTAACACTGATATACCAGTCCAAACGTAGTATTCTACGTTAGTTTGTCCATGTTGAAAGAATGAGTGAGGATAGAATAACAAAACTAATGTGTTTGGATTAAAATACAGAAGAAGACCACGTAAAAGTTGTTGTAACTTTTGTTGTTTTGAAACTTTTTACACTGATTTATAGGTACCTAATAAAGAATATACTAAAAGTCCTGACGTATGTGACACCAGCTCTAGCGGCAATGACCAAAAACAAGACACTTTTTTTGGTTTTTTACCTCCTACCACAGTTCTCGAAATATTTACAAAAAATCAAAAAAAGTGCCCTGTTTTTGGCCATTGCCGCTAGAGCTTGTGTCATATTTGTCAGGGCTTTTAGTATATTTTTCATTAGGTACTTATAAGTCAGTGTAAAAAGTTTCAAAACTTTTAGATTTTTTAGAGGTGACATCAGTTTATGAGCATATTTGAATGGACCACTGGAACGGTCACGAGTTGGATGGCTCTGCATTACTTTATTGAAGACACAATAAAGTAATGCAGAGCGTATTCGTTCTTTCCAAATGAATCCGTTACTTTATATAAGCATCTAAATATACACATATCTTCTCTGTGGCTTGGTGTGCCCAACGCTTCGATTGCCTATCCCGAAAGGGAACTGCGTGACATTGCGTATAATATATTTATAATCTTATATTTTAATTTAACTAGCAATTGATATTTTGTAAATTTTGTTAATAAATTGATGTTGGAAAACAACTGACGCCCGATATGGTTCTCGAACCGTGCACCGGTCGAGAACGGTGCAAAACGGAGGTTAGAATAAACCTATTATCATTTTGGATTTATAAACAATTTGTTTTAAAGCCACTAGAGTATTAACACTGATTTTTGTTGAAATAAAACTAAGCGACGTTTTTACTTATCTTCATTGATAACTATTTTCATCTTATTTATATGTTGTTTTGTTCTTGATAAAATTTACAATTAAAACAAAAAGATATTTTAAATTTGATTAATATATTATGGGAGCTCAAGAATTAGGGATTAATTATTTTTTTATATGTAGGATGTAATACTTAGAATTATAGGTTATGTGGTGTTTATGAATATATCACCTCCCATTACTCATAATATATGTAATCACAATTACACCGAAGATGGCCTAACAGCCGAAACCGGCCTGTCCTTAATAATAAAAAATACAGCATATAAAAGTATATTCATAAACACTACATAACCTATATAATAAAATATATGCACAAGATCAACTCAACTATACTTAGAATTGTTATATGTTGCATTAATACAATTAAAAAATTTGTGAAAAGTGATTTATGTACTAATAAAACAAACCTACTGGTTAAGAGAATGTAATTTTTATGTATGTATTTTTCAAAACTTTTGCTAATTAATCAATTACCGGCAAATAATACATAAATGTTATTAAATTTATAGTATATTATTTTTATTATTTTTAATTAATCATGCCAATTGCGCTATTCAAATGTTCTTTTATTTTATTTTCACCTTTTTCTTTGTCAGGTTCTTCTTTGCTTGGTTTTTCTTCTGCAGTACTATTTATTATTGATATAATAGATTGTGGAATTTTGGTACCAACACGTGCACCAAAGCCAGTAACAAATCCACTTTTAAAACCACTATCAAAACCAATAGCGTAACAGGATTTTACTTTTCGCAGAAATAATGTAAAAACACATATTGTCATAAGTACTTTTAATACCTTCATTTTTATAATTAAATTCAGTACTGAAAAGAGGATGAACTTATATGTGTTAGTTGTAATTGGTCTACCTATTAAACAATGGTTCATAAATCGTTACTATATCAATAAATTATTTAAATTGCTGCTTTGAAGTATTTTTAATAAGGAAATATATGCCAAGTTGATTTAGTATATATTTTATAGGCAATTATTCATTTAAATAAAAAAAATATATAATTCATATCAAGTAATAAAAAATGTCAAATTATAATTTTAAAAATATTAAAAAATTTAGTTTATATACAACTAGTAACAATTAATAAGTAGACAATTTTATCTTTATATAATATTTTAACCTTTAAATACCTAGGTGTAATAGCTTCCAGGTATGTATATAATACAAACATAATTGTCTCCCCGAGGCGATTGGTGTTAAAATAATCCGCAGAGATAATTTAAGCTCATACCGTAGACACTATGTCTATGGCTATACTATATATACAGGGTCAGTCAAGAGAAACGAACCAAACTCTAGGAGTGTACTGTAACGTAAAAATAGTGTACAAAACTCAAATATTGTTATCTAATTTTTATTTGTTTTTAAGTTGTAGCTTAATTTTCTGAACTTGAACTGAATATTGGATTTTAAACAAAAAATACGAAATAACTTTTTTCCTCATCGGCATGTTATAGAGATATCAAAGTTCAAACTTTAAAAAAAATTTGTGTTTAATAATAAAAATAAAACAAAAAACTAATAGTAGGACATATGAAAACTTTATGCAATCACCATTACTTTAATTGACAACTTATGTTCGAAAAGCTTGGCAAAGCAAAACCACTGAAAAAAACTGCGGCAAAATCAAAATCTTGCTTCATTTCAATTTGAAGTGCAGCGTTCATAATTTTGTCTTGTAATTGCTCTTTACAACATTTCTTCTGCATACACTAGTTGTTTTGAGTAGCCCCAGAAATTAAAATCTACTAAACTGGACCGTGCCTATCCACCTTTCATTAAAATGGTTGTTTAGCCATTCTACAACAACTCTTGCAGCATGCAGTGGCGTAACATTGAGTTGATACCACAACACGTTGCGCAATGTAAGTAGAACATTTGATAACATGGGATTGTTTTATTAGCCAGTAGCTTGTTTTGTTTTATTTTTAGTTTAGATTTTTGGCGTATCAGCCTAATAAGACTATTAACGAAGCTTGTTTTGTTGATGGCGTAATAGTTGTTATAGTATTATGGTCAGTTCATACAATGTTTTGTCAGGTGTCTGACTTTGCCTAACACAACCTTAAAGAAACAGTTTTAGGTTGTTAGGCAAGGTTGTAAGGTCACATGACGTTAGATCAGACATTAATCAAACTGACTTTAAATTACATCAACATGGAAGTTGTCACAATGAAGTCGTTGATAGATTTATCAAATGATCAAGAAACATTTTTGGAAGGCGAATAGTGTGCTTACACCTCTCGCTGGCTTGTAAGTTGTAGCTAATAACATATTTTTATAGTAAAGTTGTACATACAGTGTTATAATAATAATAATTATTATAATAATAATAATAATAATATTTATTTCAGTCGATCTTCTACAGACATAGGAAAGGTCAAGAATAAACAACATTATAAACATAAAAACATAGAAATGGGGTTACAATTAATATCAATACATTTTTTTTACAAATAACACTTTACAATTAACAAAATACTAAAAAAGTGCCAGCAAAAATTTATTTAATGAATAAAGCAATTTTTGGATCAAAATATTTAATACTATGTTCAAATTTCAAAGTTTTGTGGTTTGGTACCTCATATTGAAATCTGTCTTGTATTGTAATTGTGAGTTTTATGGCGGGGGGCTACACTAAAGTGAGAAAGCTGGGCGGCACTCGCGCCATGGCCAGCCAAAAGCCGCGGGTCTTAGCACTATAACACACTGACGCGGGTTAAATATTGTTGTTAATCAGTAAAAATGTACGACATTTAGCAAAAAAACAAAATTAATTAAAGAAAAACACAAGGGTTCTATAAATTAGGTTTATTATTGTAAAGTTAAATTAATAAAATGATCTTTTTTAGTTTAATTTTACAAAAATATTTGTCATTTTTTAGGCTCTAATTTTATATTTAATAAAAGTTATACCGAGAGTTATACTAATTTTATAATAAAACTTTATTCAAACCCAATTTCAAATTGTTGAATTGAATATAAATAAATAATTTTATTAATGATTTGCCGCAGGTTGCTCTAAATTATCCACGTTTGGCCGCACGGAACTTTGTGCCGCGCGGGTTGGGCCGCCGGCTTTATGTTGCTGTAGGTTTCAATATTTCAAAGAAGTTTTTGAACAACTTTGCCGGACGGCACGAGTAGCCCGGCGTTCTCGCTTCAGTGTAGCCCCGCCATTATTTAGACATTTGAATTTCTTTTCATTTATTTTTGCGTATACAATAAAGTGGTGTATAACAGAAACAAGGTAATGTTAAGATATCTAATTTTCTGAATAAATCTACACAATGTGTTCTGGCTGGTAAATTTAACATTTGCCTAATAGACTTTTTTTGTAATTTAAACAATCTTTCCCAATTTGATGCAGCTCTCCAAGCTAAAATTCCAAAAGACAATATAGACTGTATACGTCCAAAGTACAGTAAGTTTAAAGATGATATAGTTATAATGGGCTCTAATTGTTTAATTATATAACATAGAGCTAACTTTATTATATAAAATATCTACATGAGTAGTCCAGTTGAATTTTTCATCTATATAAATTTTAAAGTAGATTGTTTTTTAATGCTATTATTATTACATCTTATTAATGGGCTAATGTGTACAGGTAATTGTAAAAAATTAAAATCCATATAAGCAGACTTTTCTGGATTAATTATTAGTCTATTGTTTTGAAACCATTCGTTTATTTTATTTACATTTTTATTTTCTCGATTTATTGTATTGTTAAAGTTACTTTTACCATTAAGAAGGGACGTATTATCTGCAAAAAATGTTGTGTCTTTGATGTTTATGTCATTCATATATATGATCAAAAAAAGTGGTCCAAGTACTAAATCTTGAGGTACACTGCATTGCATTATTAATGATTTTCACTTAATTTGATTAAATTTTACATAATATCTATCTTCCAAATAACTGGTGAAGCGGTCAGTATGCCGTATACCTTGATTTGTAGTACCTACTTTGGCGTCATTACTGTTTCTACATATAATTAAATAATCAATTTATTTTTTTACCACTACATTTAGAAAGGATCAAACTGTGATATGTCAGAGTGTTTTAGTCAAATAATAGTTAGGAAATAGCCGAAAAATACATCAAATATTGAAATAAATGCTTTTTTATGTACTTTTGAATGCATTTTGTTGCTATTTGCAAATATAATTTAACAAAAATAACTCCGACATATCATAGTTTGGTCCTTTTTGAATGTACTGGTAAAAAAATAAATTTTCAAATTATATGTAAAAACAGCAATGACGCCAAAGTTGCAGTTTTTGTTGAAATACTACAAAACAAGGAAGCAAACCTTGTTGTTGTACCTACATTTAGCTCAGCACTACTTGAAATAATCGTTTTTGCAAGCTTCTATCAAGATTCAATTTTGTTGATAACTGCTTTTGTCACCGGATCGACAACATTTAAAGAGTGGTTCACCTTCAAGTTTTTATAGCCATGCTCAGTCAGGCAATCATACGCTTTCTAATAATCAGAAATTATTGTAGATCTTTTTTGATCCATTTCTTGATTATTAAAACTAGCGTATTACTATTCCTCTTTTTCACAGTTACCATAAACACTTTACCAGTACCACGTTCAAATCTCTAAAAACTACTGACCATCAACGCAATGTTCTCTGTAGTATTTCTGTTTACCAAACTTACTTTTTTTTAATTTTGACTATAATTTCAGGACCTCCAATTTTGACTGGATTAAAAAATAAAAAAAAAATGATCTAAAACCACTTCACTACAAAAAGAGAACTAATTCACGCAAGTGTCATGTAAAATTTGCAACTGCCAAATGATAAATTTTAAACTGACATTACCCACTCATAAGTTTACAAATAAAAGATTTTTTTTAATGGTAAATTTTGAACCGGCAAAAAAAGTTCTTGTCCGAAAAGCTATATCAGTTCTACATAATTTAGGTTTCTGATGACTTTTAAAAATTTTGTTATAGCATTGCCATCGATATCCATTTGTACTAAAAAACGTTTAACATTAACTATTAGAGAAAACCTGGTGACAAACATATCATTAACAATTAACAATATACAAAATTATCTTTTCTAGTAGTTTGAATATATAACCATTTTAAATGAAAATTAGACAGACATCAAACTCATACAAATTCTGTTTCTATGTACAATATGTTCCTCAATATATTTTGTTGTTATCATTATATAATAGAAACAATAAAAAAAAATCATTTAAAAAATAACAAAAAAAGATTTTTTAAATTATTGTATTGTAAGTATTGTAAATAAAACATAATATATAATATACAAGTAGTAAGTAAAATTTAATTTTTTCTCCTTGCATCATAAATATCACAATACAATAATTTAACATAAAACAATTGAATAACAAAACAAAAATATACACATATGTACATCAAAGAAATAAAATATTTATGACACTTGTTCAAACAAAGATTTTTGTCAACAATAACAGATGACAATTTATTTTATTTTTCAATTGCATACAATTCACACCATTTTTATCCAATCGGTTCCGTGAGTTAAATACAACTTCTTTCACAGACTGTATTATTTGTTCTGTGACTTACCTACACTTCACAAATACTATGTTATTCTAATGTAGGCACATTCTGCATGGCCTCAGTGACAAAATACTGAACTTGGTCTGGATTTTTCTGCAAAACGTAATTTTTTATATGTCTCAGAAATTAGACAATTTTTTTTAGTTAAAATACATTTTTTATTTTTATTTTTAGAAAAAAAAAAAAACATTTTCAAAACTGCTGTAATAAAACATAACTATAACATATATATATATATATATATATATATTTTTGTGAAAAAAAAAAAAAAAACGAAAACAAGATAAAGACAACTAAGACATTTTAAAAAATTGCATCACCTGCACACTAAAATAACCACAATCACTGCACTTTCATTGTATTATGTTTTACAAAAAAACATTCTACACAAAAATATGAACTGCACTTATTATTATTTCGTCAGTAATGAAATATTTGTAAAAATAATACGGCGGTTTTTGAGTTAATGAAGCTACAACTTCGAACGGAATACTCAAATTTAAAATCAAATACCTTGAGACTTTGTCTTGGGACAGTAGTCTATTTGATTTGAGATGATGCAGGAACTTGTTTATTTTTATTTGGGAAATTACTTGTCATCAACGTGCAAAGAAGTTGTAGCTAAACATTTTAACCTTTTTTGACATGGTTCTTCGTTTTCACTAGATTTTGAATGCAATGGCATATAATCACTCATAGAATCATCTCCAAAGGGATCATCAAATTCTTTGTATATCTACTTATTTATTGTGCATTTGCTTAAAGTAATTTTGTTTTGCTTCATAATTATTGAACGTTTTTGCCATGATAAAAAGTTTGAAACTAATACAAATCACAAAAATTGCTCGTATAGATTAAACAAAATAAACAGACTAAACTTTTTTGCAGGTTCAAACGTGAACTTATACATGTTTGAACTTGCAATTTCTTGTGTGCAACAAAGCTAGTAACGCTGTATTAGACTTGGCGCTCTTTGAATTATATACAACTCACTCCTAAAAGTCATAGAAAAAATCAAATTTTGATAAATGTATATCATTTTCAAAGCAAATCAAGAATTAAAAAATGTGGCCACAAGAACATTATTTTTTTTACATTGTGGCAGCAAATGTGTTTGATGCACATAAAGTATTATGTACAGATGATACAATGTTTTGAAATATACTAACAAAAAAAACAACTTTAGTTCCTCTAGTTAACACTATATGGCCATAACTACAACAAAATTTTGGGAGGTTTCAATGACATTCTCCTCCCACCCTCTTCTTGATACGGCGGGTTATTATTATTATCAATAATAAATCCAATAATAATTATGAATGATATTACTTTTTCTTTTCACTTACATAAAACAAATGGATTTCAGTTTGAGTAATTAACTGAATCCTGTATAAAAGGCTATTCATAAAACGTCATTAAATATAATGATTTGTTAAAATTATAACGAAACGTTTAATCGAATTTTCGTATTCATAAACACTCATTAGCAATAATGTTCATAAAATTATTCATTAAATTTAACGCACTATTTTTGGTCCATTAAAACAAAACGAATCATTAAATTGACACATCTGTTTGATTTAGAAATGTCTAATTATCTGTATTAATTCACAGTATTTGAGGTTATATTGTATAGGTTAACATCTTAATAACTTAACTAAAAAGTTACTAAATAATTTAACTAATGACAATTTTTTTATGAATATCATTATATTTTTAATGTTCATTAAATTATAATGATTCGTTTGATAATGAATCGTTACAAAAATGTTTTATGAATACGGACATAACAATATTAAAATTACACTAGCACTATTTATCTATAAACACTGATAAAATAAAAAACCTACAATTATACTATCAGATACTATAAAAATATCGTTATTAGCTACAACTTACGAGCCAGGAAGAGGGTTCATTACAAGTGCTTCGCTACATTTGTAGCACATGTAGTCGCCTTCTTTTTGAACTAACTTCCATTTCTGTAGCTGGTCCAGAAATTTTTCTTGATCATTTTATAAATCTATCAACGATTTCATTGTGACAATTTCTATGTTGATGTAATTTAAAATCAGTTTGATTAATGCGCATGCTAAGTATGACGTTATCGTTTGTTACGCAGTTTGTTAATTTAGCGGGGTAGCGCCTACTTGATTTGTATGATGATAGCAAGGCAGCAATACAATTTTTTATCTCTGTATTCGTATAAATTGCAAGCAATACCGGTTTGCCAACCATTTAAACAATTTTAAATCAATTCATTTCCAAAATATGATATTAATATGTAGGTACTTTGATTACTTCTATATTAGGCGCGTTCGTTTCGCAATATCACTGAAATTTTGATCATTTGGTGATAACGACAAATCACTTAATTTTTGTTTAAAATGTTACAAAGAACAACAAATTTCACTTTATCGCAGATTGTGTTATTCATTTAGGACTACTTTTTTTAAGTTGTTAGCGCCATGGTGATTGAAATGTCATTGGTTGCGTTCGGTACAACTCATCAGTTGCCAGCGATGACTCATCAATTGGAGATAAGCAATAATTTTTTTTTTAAATATTTTTGCCGATTAAACGCTGGTGGCTAATAAGTTGCTTTGTCAGCATAAAAGCGTACATAAATGTATGATGAGTCAAATGACAAGCGCTGCCAGCAAACGATGATTCCCGCCGTCCGTTCAGTTTGAATGATTGACAGCGATGAGTCGTCCTGAACGCAGCCAACTACTATTTTCATATGATTGTTATGTTTAATTATTTTACGTCATTTTTGTTTTTATTAGGTTATATAAACAATACATGCGTTATTCATATGCCAAATTTTAACAACGGCTTGTTGACAAATCTGTCGCCAGATAGCGTATTTTTAAATTTATTTTATCAAATTTACTCGTTTGTTGACGTGGTTACTCATATGCGAGGACAACCGACCTTGAAGTGTTGCAAATGCAAAAGCGTATGTATGTTCCTGGTTGAGAAAGTTCCCGCTAAAAAAATAAAAACTAATTTTTTTGATTTGAAAAAAATTAATAAAATATAAAAAAATTTGTTTTTGTTTTTGTTTAAACAAAATTAAAAATAAAAATTTATATTTTGCCACTTGTTTCATCAGTGATCAAATGAATTTGGTTTAGAGGTAGTGCAGTTGCGACGTGACTTCATTATTTCCATTTCATAGGTGATATTACAACGCCGCACGTGCAATTTTACAAATATGAATCACTTTAAATGATTTAAAGTGAAAACATCAGTCAAACAAACGCAACAACTGATGCGACGTGATCGAAGTGTAAGTAATATTTATCACTTTAAGTGATAATATCACACAAACGAACGCACGTATTGTTTTAGTTTGTTTACTTGTCATGTTTAACATAACAACACATGTGCGTTCGGTTGTCCGATATTATCACTTCATATTACTTAAAGTGATAAATATTAATAATTTTGTGCGTTTGGTGTGCCAAATTGCTTGTCATATGGATCATATCACTTACTTCAATCACGTCGCATCCGCAGATGCGTTCGTTTGACTGATGTTTTCACTTTAAATCAGTACATTTAGAAAGGATTAGTCTATATTGGGTCAGATTATTTTATTCAAATAATAATTGGACATAGTCGAAAAATGAATTCAAATATTGAAATAAATGCGTTTTTAGCTACTTTTAAATGCATTTTAAAGCTACTTGTAAATATAAGTTAACTACAATCTTCTGAGAAAATATAGTTTAATCTTTTCTGAATGCAGTGGTGAAAAAAATAATTTTATCAAATTATATGTGAAAATAGAAATAACGCCAAAGCTGTTTTCACTACAATACGGGAAATAAAGGTAGCTGTCGGTATGCTCTTATAGATTCAAAAACCAATAAAAAATATAATGTTTGTTTAAAATATTACTTAGAGTTACTTGAATCTACCTATAATATTAATAAGCTTTTTTTATTTTGGTTCCAACACTGATGCATCATGGGCAAACTAGTTTTTGTGATGTGTTCTAGATTGACAAAATTCTCGATAAAAAAAAAATTAAAAAAAATATTTTTTTTTATTTTGTTTGATTTAAAAAACCGAAACATTTTTAAAATGTTCAAAAAAATGTTGTTTAAATTTTGTTAATTTTTAACTTTCTCAATATAGAACATAATATCCGTCTTACAAAAAAGGCATTTCCAGCACTTCTAGGTCGGCTGCACTCACAATTTGAATAATCACTTCAACAAACGAGTAAATTTGGAAAAATAAATTTAAAAATATGGCGAGTAATGATAATCTGAGATAAAGTGAAATTTGTCGTTCTTTGTAATGTATCATTTTAAACAAAAGTATAATAAGTAATATTTGTCATCATAACCAAGTGATCAAAATTTAAGTGATATTGCGAAACGAACGCGCTTATGTGCTAGCAAGAAAGCAATTAGATGATTGCCGCTTTCAGTTTGCTCGTGCAGCCAAACATTGGCATGCTGAAAACACTAATTTCATACCCTTTAAGCCTGATTTACACGGGATAGTAACTTGCAATAGCACTTCTGAGAATTAGTTCTAATATAATATAAAAATTGGACACAAATATGCGTGAATTATATAATTTGCAAATGTTGATTTTGAATTACCGTGTAAGTATATTTTTTTATGTTTACTAAAACGTGGTTTGAAATTTTGACCAGTTTGACCTATGTATTCACTTTCACAATCACTACATGTTAGCTTATAAACTTCTGATCCTTCAAGTTTATTATTTCTTTCTTTGGCGTTATAGAAAAAATTGCTTAATTTTATTTGCGATTTAAAGGCTAATTTTAATTTTTGTTTTTGAGAATATTTCCTATAATGAATTATCACGTTATAACGGTCAAGTCCATCAACTATATAATAATAATTTTGTATAAGTAATAAAAACGTAGTATTATATGTAAAATAGACTCCCAATGCTAGTTTGTATTTTTAATAACAATATTATTAACATCTATTTATGTATGTTGCAATTCAATCAGTTTTGGATCGAGACAAGATCATAAAACTCAACCAACAAAAATCAAAGTTGAGACGTTTGAAATAAACAAATCGGTTGCGAACTACACGTCACTATTTACTTGCACACAACTTTCAACAAAATCGAGATAAATTTTAACTTGCCTAGAGCGCTCTTCCAACTTGTTTAGACCTGCAAGCAAGACACTGCTTACATTGCGCAAATCATTTGCAAGTACTCTTAGATATAAACTTGCTATAGTTTTACTTGCCCGTGTAAATTGCGCTTTATACTATTTATAATATTCCGACCATGTTAAGCAGTATTTCGAAGTCATGGCGCACTTTCATAAAAAAAAACTTTAGAATTATTTACACTTCAGCAATAATAGCTGCTTTTCCATTACGTTCCGACAGACCCCAGTTACTTACACAAATGTCGTTTTCTGGCGAGTTTACTTGAGTTACCTAAAAGTATGTTTCAGTTACATTCGACGTCATACGCTAACGTCACAAAAAGTTTACAACTACAAATGACAATTTTATAACTTATAATTATGAACATATCATTTTTTTAATGTATTTTATAAGTTTACAGAAATGAATTTTGTAGTTTTTGTGTTTATGTCCAATGTTTCAATGTATTAAATTAAATCATTTTAACGCACATGTAAACATAAATCGGCGCCCGCACTTTACTTTTTTCATATACGGAGGTCTAGATCTCTGTAAGTTTTCATGTTACTTTGAAGCATACTCAAGTAAAGTGTGACGTCATCAGTAAGGTCGCCAGAATATGAGTAAGGTGTAACTGCAACTTACCGAAGCTTACTTTTTCTCGCCAGAAAACGACTAAAGTCTTTCTTCTCCGTTCTCTTCTAGCCCCAACCGTTCAAGCGGGGCAAGTTGCACTTGCTCATTTGATTGGCTATTTACAATATTTGACGTGAACGATCAACGGAAGAAATTACAAATCAAAAAGAATAAAGAACAAAAGAAATTAAAAAAATTAGAACGAAGAAACTAATCAAATAATAATTACATAAATGTAACTAAAGGTTACAGCCCGTGTTCCCATAAAGGTACAAGACACTCGAGTGTAACTTGCTATGGCGCGCGCTGGCGTAAGGTTCCCTGAGTTAGTTATCCTAGTAATTGGAAAGCAGCTAATACTTTTATTATTATAGATATTGACATAGTTTAAAGTTTTTTATTATTAATTACTTTTTTTACATACTAAATATTTATTTACATGTGTAAATGTAACATATTGTTGTTTCTTTTTATATTCTTAGACATATTTATCTATTGTAGATAGTTAATTTTTAATTTTATGTTTAAAATCAAACATAACTATTAACACATTTGCATGCATATTTTGGATGCCTACCTATGTATGAGTTTATATTAAGTTTTAAACATAATAGTAATGAAAGTTGCCTAATTATATAATTAATGTTAACATCTATTGCTATAAATATGTTTTAATTGTTAACATAGAATTTTCAATGAGCTTGAATTAGCTAAAAGTCGCATAAAAGAGTAACTTCCATATCAAATATTGGAAGTTTTTTAAAATTATTATGTTCAAAAGCTATTAGAATGTGATTAGTTGTTTTATAAGGAATTGTCAGTTATCTGAGTAATTCCAAATTAATACCTGATTCTCGTCGCTACCAAACAAGCGCATAAAAGCAAGCTCTTTAAAATGGCGACCTTAAGTCACAAATTGGCATTAGTGAGGTGACATTTTTTTGTTTAATTCCGGAAGTACCGCTGTAAAAAGAGCGACCCGCTTTTGTGTTCCAGTACGCAAAAGCTTCATGCCGATGCCCAATTTGAACTCTGCTTACATGATCCTTTTTTTGTGCAAAATTATTTTGTATATGGTACTGTGATTACAAGTCTTCTACAGACTTATATTTTTAAGTTATTTTTTAAGTAATTGATAATATTAGATTTTTAGTTGCTGCATTATTAGTCTACAATTAATTAATTATTAGTCTACAAGTAATTTAAATTAATAATACACATAATATTTTTCATCACATCTGATGTTAGCTTCCACTATACTTTTAAAATATTTCAAATAAAGAAAACCGAGTGGCCACTTACATTTAAAATAAAGGAATCTATTTTGTTTAGCCTACATAGTTACTGTATAGCTGCACAATTACAATCATCTTTATTATTTCAATTGATTTAGTTTTCCTCATAAGAAAAGTGTGGCATATTAACTTCATATCTTTTATTTTCTCTTTAGACTAAGAACAGAGAAACTCGCTAAAAATTATAGGAGAGAAAAACAAATATTTTGATAACATAAATATATTTTTTTTAAGTATCTATATTACATTAGTTTATCTCACAATCTCTTTCTTAAATAACTTAAAATCTATCAATAAAATATCTTAATATTAATAAAAATGTTTTGGGAAGTTCATTGTCTAAATTTTCGTTGTTTGATGTCATTTAACATTTCGATGTTCTAGCAATAGGGTTGTTTAAATTACAATAAAAGAAAGGGAATGCCTATTTCAATGGCACTATCAAGTGGTCACCTTCCCTGAATAAATAACCTTAAAATGTCTACTGTTAAAAAACGTACACCGGTACAATGTTTATTCGTTTCTAAATAATTGTAATTTTTGTCGTCAGTCAATAGATCTTATTAGGGATTGTTTGTGAATTACATTAGCCTTTCTTTATTTCGATCTAACGGAAACACATGTTTACGTTGATTATAAAGCAAGGCCAAGGAATTCATCGGTTATATTTGGTTAGTGTAATTTTTATATTTGTTTTTATTTACATGGTAAATTTTGTGTATCCATTTAATTTAATTTGTGGCGCTTCGGAATAATATTTTTTGTATTTGTTTTAAATAAATAATAAATTAAGTAAATTGCTTAATCGTCCAATTGTACTGTAATAAACATAATAGGTCGTCAATAGCGTTTGTGGTCACGGGGTGGACGAGGATCACGCCAATCCCTTCCATTTTCTTTGTGCGGCCTAGCATCATGGTGATGATGATGGTGGTGATGTCGTTTCTTCTCCTTGTTTCCGAATGCTGTTACGTCGGATACAACCAATTCAGATCCGTCTCTATGCCGTTCGCTATTCCTATATGGTTCATCCATAGTTTCTTTTCGTCTGAGGGGTGAACCATTTGGTTTAAGACCAGGCTTACTACCAGCGGATTCATGAAGATTTTCCCATGCTTGGCGGTAGTAACGGTTCAAACCGTTACGGGATTCTGAACTGGAGGAGTCGAACGATGCCACCGTATTGCAATCGGGGGATGCACGGTGACGGTAATGTTTGGCACTTCGATTTCTAAAACAAAAGAAAAATTAGTATATAAAACTTGATTTTAATATTTATATCCACCATACTTTACTACTAATATTATTAGTTTGATCTACTAAGCGATGTATTTATGATATTACTACTACAAAGCGATAAATATGAAAAAAATATGTTGACAAAATGATAATTATGACTAAAATAATTAGAATGTGAGTGAGGTAATTAACTAAGCAATAGACAAGGCATTGTAAATACTAGTAATTAAATATAATCATTTGCACTTGGGAGCAGTTATGTAGTACGGCCGCCCATAACCGGATGTTTATTAAGTGGTATCTTCATGACATCTATCTAAAATACAATCTACAGAGACCTTCAAGTGCAAGTTTGGTGCAGATAGAGATATATAGTAAAAGCGTGCCCGAGGCCAGTAAAAGGGAGACGGTGCGCGCAAGGGGTGCATCATAGATGCATGCGGTGGTGCAGTGCGAGCGGGAATTACTCTGACGGGATGCTAGCGTACCTGGACGCGGCTTAATTCCCCCAACTAAATGGGGTTGGAGAAGTATCCTGCCCGATGCGTTCTGTAGTTGCGGGAGAATTCCCTACGTCCAATCTGCTGGTCGGGGAAAGGCAGGGCCAGCAGCGTGTACCATCGTGATGGCATCGCACTGGCGGCCGGCAGTCGGTGTGAGGACCGAGCTGACGAGCCCGCACTGCGACCGCATAGAGAAGGAGAAATGAAAAACGAAAGGACAAGCTTAGTTTTTTATACAACATAGCTTAATAGAACCTTTCAGGATTCTTTAAGCTATCCTAAAATAAATAGTTTGCGGACAGGCGGGCTGACTTACCTTCGAACAAGGATGACTATAGTTGTTATGATTGCTGCTAAAAAGACAAATCCACCAAAAGCGCCTAATGCTATAATAGCGCCCATATTTAATTTTGCTCCAAACGGTTCTCTTCTTTCTGCACCATCAATTGATAATGGTATATTAACATTTGGACTCTCTCCATGTTGAACATTTGAACTTCCCGCAATTTCATTATCTTGTGGATGCCCAGATACAATAATATGCGAATGAGATGATGATTCTGTTTGTTCAGTAGTAGTTGGAGTTGGTCTAAAGCTAGGTCTTTTTGTTTTCTCCGCTTTTATTATTTCCATATCGGCTCTAATTGTTGTAGGTACTGGCCTTGTAGGCCTGGTTCTGAATCTAGATGTTGGCGCTCTTGTTGTTTTAACTGTTAGCGGCGGAGTTGTTGGTATTGTTGATGGTGTATCATCTAAAGCTAATATAATTTATTGTATTTAAAATAACTAAAATAATAAAACTTACCTTGACACGAAGGAGCCGGTAAATCATATTGGCCTGTAGCTAAACAAGTGATTGTTTTTGAGCCGAGTAGTTTATATCCTGGAATACAACTATATTCTACTATTGTACCAAATATTGACTCGTTATTGCTAATTGTTAATGCACCATTGGAAGGTTCAGAAGGTGTAGGACATGTCACAGCTATAAAGAATATACATTGTAATGAAACATAATGTTAATTACTTAAAATATTATGAACCTTCGCATCGTGGTGGTGGTCCGTTCCATCTTTCATCAATATCACAAGCAAGCTGTGCTCTTCCTACCATTTCGTAACCTTCATCGCAACTATAGACAACGCGACTTAAATAACCAACACTGTCATTTACCAAGAGGTATTCTCCGTTCGCTATATCTGCTGGATATCCGCACTGAATTCCTTTAAATAATTATTATTTATAATAAAAAAATAAAAAATAAAAATGCTTTCTTACTCTTGCAGACAGGTGGAAATTCGTTATAGAATCCTGTATCCAAACAAGTTCTTGTTGTAGGTCCTACAAGCAGATGTCCTTCATCACAGGAGTATTCAATATTAGCTCCTACATTAAAGTTTTGCGCAACCATAGTTGAATTTGGTGGTTGTTCCGGCCTACCACATGCTTTAGGTTCTATAAATAAAAAATGTGTTTTTTACAAACATGATAAGAAATTAATTTGTTTTTTTTTAACTTATATACTTTTGAATTGATTTAAACTATTACACTAATCTTGATTCAATGACAATTAATTAATATGGAAATGACAATACTGCATTATTACAGAAAATTATTCAAATTATTTAGATTATGCTATTAACTAGTTTTAAACACAAATTTAGCGACTCCAATCCATAACATAAATAAACACTTTCAATTTAATAATTAATTAAAAAAAATTAATGATGTAATTAGTATTGATCAATTAAATTAATAATATTTTAATGTTTCAATTGACATTTCTACATATTATAGTAAATGAAAGTGCATATTAAATATATAATGTGTATAATAATAAATATATATGTATATATATATATAAATAATATAATTCTTACGATGTTGGCAAATATAATTAAGGTGCATTCCGCAATCAGTATCTGACCAGAGCCACCCTTTAGTTCCGTCATATCTTGCACAATCCCCGCTACCAACTGGCAGATTCCAAAAAGAAACTGTTACTTCTTCTCCTTTTAACCAATTCCAGCCACCGTGCTGCTTATCTCTAATAGCTCCCATCCAATACTGGCCACTAGCATCACTCCTATGTCGCCTCCAAAGTTCCCAACTGATAAATCCTTGTAATGCTGGGTTGCTTTCATCTACTAAAGTACCCCCTCGACTTCTGCAGAATGCCAAAGCATCTCTGAATTTTAATGGTTGTCTGTTGTAAAATATGTAGCATTTCCCATTGTAGGTAGCTGTGCTACCTGGCGGTTGGTCTCTAAATTGAGGACAACGTTCAATTGGCAAAGCTTGATCTGTATAAACAAAAGCTTCACATATTGACAATTGGCTGGCTGTAGGAGCTTCAAGATGAACGCTTACAAATGCGCCTGGCATGGGTGGATTGCACGGTAAAAATAGTGGTTGTCCTTCTTCAAGATAGCCAGTAAAACGATTGCAGATCGGATTGGTGCCTAAATCTGGTCTATTATTACCAACTCTCACGACAATCGTAGCAGGTTTGTTAGTTCCTAGAAATAGTAAAACAAAAAAATATATAATAAATTAGTATACTCTTTCTATTTAATAACTAGTGGTGCAAAGTAATTGTAACTATATTGTTTTTGAACTTTTGTTTTTTATTTCTATTTAATGTGCATATAACTAAAGAATTAATTAATGTAGTTAATCAAACAATAAAAAATTTAAGTTATTAAAGTTTAAGAGTAAAGTGCCGAAAAACAATTTTGATCTTAAATATAAATTATTATTTATTTTTTTAATTATTTTAAATTGATCAGAGAAATTATACAATTAGTAAACATTATTAATAATGATCTATTTAGTAAAATTTGATATCATTCATTAAGCGATGACTCAATTAATTAATTAATATTTTACTTCCTCTAGATATCCATGTAATTACTAAAATTTCTCTACTTATTATGCGGCACACCGTCTAATAAGATGCCCACTCATTTAGATTGCGTCTCGTGTCAGAGAAAGTGCAATTTAGCCTGGAAAATATGAAGAAAAATGCCCACTTTTATACTGGGTTGTAGTTTTAAATTTTTCTTATTACACATCCTTTTTTCAGCGTACACCGGTGAAAGTCGTTACATACCATTAAAAAAAAATATTATAATGAAATTCTCAAGAAAGAAAAAGGAAAATCATTTAAATATTAGTTATCTCTTTATTATAATAAATTGTAAATTTACTTCGTCGCTATACTTATTATAATATTATTAAATAATTATTAAGAAAGAAATACCAACATGATATTTTGAAATATTTAATTACATAGTCTGCAAAATAAAACTAATTTGGATGTTTTTTTTTTCGATATTAAAATATTTTATTGAATTACTAAATGTTTTTTTATTTTTTTATTTGGATTACTACTTTTATTTGTTCGATCCCAGAAGCATTTGATAAAGAATTATAAAAAGGTTCATATTCATTAATGCTCCGAAACAAAACGTCTGTAAGATATTTTTTGTAATACCAGTTTTAGAAAGTGAGTAGAGATATTTTGAAAAAGTTACGTAAATATTATTCGACAGTAGAAATATTATTGCTTCTTAGTTGTAAATGGAATATTTTTATATATTAGTATTATATTATAAGATATTACTTATAATATAAGAATAACAATTTGTTACCTACATGTTACAATATTCAAACTGGAAAAAATAACTAAACGCATAGAGAATAGAGCAATGGAAGCTGTGACAAAATTATACTCATCTGTTGTTCAGTTATAAAAACATGTTAATAATTGAAACTAAAAAAATAATTTTTGATTGTTTATTGTTCATTATTTAAGCAAAATGAGCATAAAATACAAAATGTTATAATTAAATTATGATAAAAATATGGTTTTCTTTGTTAATATACATAGCACATCTATTACATAATTTAGCACTATTGGCTCTAATAGTCAGAGATTAATGCTGGAATTCATGAAAGCCAGTTAAAGTAACGGTTGATTAAATTTGACAACCGCAAAACTATTTATAGTAATGCTACCACAAAGACAAGTTTGACACAATATATAACTATCAGAAATAAAAAGAAAATAATATTTGTAACTATCGCAAAGTAAATATCAAGTATTTATATTGAATTAATAAAATTAATTTTGACAGTTGAGGTTATGTTGTCACATTTAACGCTGATTAACGTTAATCAGCTTTCATGAATTCCACCATAAATCTCGGATTGATCCTGGATTCAGGAATCCGAAATTCATTTTGATAGTCGTTGATTGGTTCTAAGCTAATTCACGGATATTGTGAAGGCGCGGAACGAGTTGAAAACTATGCAACCGTCATTATAATCCTAGATTCAAATAAACTTGGGACCACCCAAGATTATTTGAATATTGATGGTTGCATAGTTTTCAACTCTATCCGAGAATTAAGCAAGGAATACATTGGCCGAATGCAACTAAAGTTGCCGTAACATAATCCGTGAATTGGCTTAGAGCCAATTCAACAAATAGCAAAATAAATCTCGTATTCATGAATCCAGGATCAATCCAAGATTTAGGCTCGTTTCACACGTATACGGTTCCATTCGGTTCGGTTCGTTTTCGGTTCGTTTTTGGTTTCTTTTTGGTTTGTTTTCGGTTCATTTTTGGTTTTTATTTGGTACCTAATAGAAACAGTATAGCACCGAATACTCCCTCGTAAAGTGATAAGATAGTGCTCCCAATGAATTCCTCTTTCGTTTTTAAATTTTTCTAGCTACCGAAAACAAATGAAACTTTTTCACACATTCACGGTTTGTACCAGGTTTTGTGTTTTTTTGTACACAGGCTCAATAGTAATCATATTGGAGAGAAGTCACGTTGTTGCCGTGTTGTTTCTTTATAGAAAAATAAAAAAAACGAAAGAGGAATTCATGAAAGCACCATTTTATCATTTTACGAGGGAGAATTTGGTGCTATACTGTTTCTATTACCGAATAAAAACCAAAAATGAACCAAAAACGAACCGAACCGAATGGAAACCGTATATGTGTAAAACGAGCCTTAATCTCTGACTATTAGTACGGGCATAAGAGATTATGTAACCCAACAAAAATAAATTAAAAAAGATTTAGATATATATTTAATGCAACTGATACCTCAAATTTTGAATAGCACTAACACTAAGAAATTGATTTTTTTAAATCTAAAATTGATCATTGTAAATATTACACTCGGAAATTGCTCCATGATCTTTCTTTATAAATGCTATAGACCCTATTTTGGGAGTCTGAGTTACAAAAAGTACCAACTCACTATAATTTTTCTGTTGTCAAAAAAGTTATTGATAAGATATTAAGATTTGTGATTAACACCTATACAATAAAATTTGTTAATAAGATTAGGATACCATACTTTATCAAATGCTCTCAAAACGTCAAAAACTGCTGTAAGATTTTCTGTTTTGATCAGAATGTATCAGAGATAAATTATTTTGTTCTAAAAATTTAACAATGCCAATTTAATATATTTCTGTTTTTAATAGATTAGACAGCAAAATATGAAAAAGCAAAAATATTGTTTAGAATAGAGGGTCCCATCTCCTCCGTTATGAGCAAAATACTTATCTATACTTGATGCCTCTTTAGTATTTAATTTAAGAAAATATTGCAATTTCGGTTTGGTAGAAATAAGAAGAGACGCATTAACTACAGAAGTAATACAAACATGATCAGAATATCCTAATGCAACCTCAACAATATTTATTGGGTTGATAAATAAAATAACAAAAATTAAATGAGAAGCAGGAAACACAATAGTTTGTTGAGTAGCTGGTGTTGTAAAATATGATGGAGCTATTTAATGTAATGTTTATTAAAATCTATTAACAAAATAATTTTAGCTTTTTTGTGGTTACCTTGAAAAGCTATTGATACTTTTAGAAAAGTAATCAAAAAAGATTTGAGTTAGTTTATTTGGAGAGAGATAAATGTGACACTAATCATTAGGTTAATGCACAATTTGAGCAAAAAATTAACATTTGTCATAATATATTTTTGATACGGTTATTTAACTAAAATGCGCATTGATAACCATACACATATACACCACATTGTGCTGTACCACTTTGAGAAACGATGAAAACCCGCTAAGCCATTTTGCAATCTCCACAATCTTTTCGGCAAAGAAACGATTAGCAAAAAGCATGTCGAGAATGGTCTGTTTGCTTTGAAAATGGTGATAATTAGCTTACATAATAAGTTAAGAAAGATCAATCTTCGTATTTTGATGACCAACCCTTCCTGGTGGCTGAGGAAGAGAATAAAAGTTTCACCATCAGGACACTGGTTGAGAATTTTAACACCAATCAGTCTACAATTGTTTATCATTTTTAGAAAACTTGGCAAGATGTGGAAATTGTCCAAATGTGTACTTTATAAGTTTTCAGACAAATACAAGGCTATCCAAGTCCAAGTTATTACCAATTTGTTTTAGAAAAATTAGCAAAACCCAAAAACGGCAAATAATTATCCATCAACCTAATAGATTAATCACAAAAATAGTCATATAGAAAAAATTTGCTGTTAAAAATACAGTAAATTTTGAAAGTCGTCAATTTAGAATATTTTTATTATTTGTGGATGTACGCACAAACATCTTAGTTACTCAGCAAATGAATGTCCAATATGATAATCAAAATCTACAAGATAAAAGCAATTTGGATCTTTATTGTTTAGCTTAGTTATGTTAACGTCAAGTTGATTAAATTGGTTTATAGAACAGAATAGGCATTGTTACGGAAATTTAACTGTATCATGCCGCTTTTGACCTTGTAATTGTATTTATTTTATTCAGTCTAAACATCTAAAAAAAGTCTATCCGCAATGGTCTTTTCGATGACCCGTTTTAAATTAGTCTGTAGTCACACATTCAAATAAAAGGCTCTGTTGTATATGCAATTGATTAATCCAGAACAAGCCATTGTATAATATTATATCATCATAATTTTAACTATGCATTATAAAAAAATAAATAAAAGCTACATTCAACTTTAGAAATTTGGTGTATTATAGTAATCAAAGTGCAGCGTAGAATGTGTAAAATTTAAGCTCAAGAAAAAGTATGCTAAAACAAGCAATCAGTGCAACAGAGCAAACAATATTTTTGTATGTATTAAGTTGCCTGTTATACCGACCACGCTGTACTAAGATTACTGCACATGACTATAAAATATTACAAAACTAAAAATTAACTTACCACAACAAGATTTGCCAAAATCCAATCGTACTAGTTGAACCATGTATGGTTCTAAAAGATTTACGTACCACCAGGGTGTACGTTCAGCTTTTGTAAGTGTACATGTTTCAGCACTGAAGAAAGCACTTGTGCTTCCATCAATAGCTTTCTGTGGGATTCCTCCAGATTCAGTGCTGATTTGCATAGGCGCTTTGCCAGCAGCTACGTTTAGCACTGAAATAAAATAATATATGTTAATATAAATAGTAAATAAGATTGCAATAAAAATAACAACCTAAGTTCATGTAACAATAATTGAAAAGCAGAAGCAACAAAGGGGCTAAGTACCAAAATTGTTAAACAGAGAAATTGAAACAAAAAACCTCCACATACCAAAACAAAAGACTTTTTATTTTCAAATAATTGCCTATCTGCCTGTTTATTTACTAAATTCGAAGTCTTAGTATTTTACAGTCTGATATGATATAGTCGATGGCACATAGAACCTATCTTTAGAAAATATTTCATGTTTTGGCCAATTGGCACTTAGTCCCTTTGTTACTTCTGCTCCTTAATTGTCTTAACAAACACAGTAAGTAATTATTTTATTTGTTAACTGATAACATATTTATTTATTTATTTATTATTTATTTATTAAATCTTTATTTACATATTACTTATGTATAATATATAAAATAAAATAAATATTTGAGTACATTATTTAAAATAGTTTTATTTCAATATTGATTGAATAACAAAAAAAAAGCTCTATAATCAACCTAAGTTAATTAATTTATTAATAATTGTTAATATTTTAACAAATCATTTTACTTTCTCGATATATTTTTCTTAATTCGTTTTGTGAAATTAAATAAAAATCTTCGCACGGTTTTATTTGGGTTATGCTATTGTTCAAGACCGATGTAGTTGTTCTATATAACTATAGTTATTGTTCAAGTTAAGAGATCCATGTGTAGAATAAAGCTTTATGCAGTTTTATACATTTATTTGTCTTTGTTTAGCACGATCGGAAAATATTCACACGTACACGCCATGCATTTTATGACTTGTGTGTAAATCTAGAGTATAATATATGGATCACTAGTGCTAATTAAGTGAACACAGTTATATTTATATTATGATGGACAAAATTTTATTTTGACATACTATTTAGTATTAAATACAATTAATTTATTATTATTTTTTTAATTTGTAGATCCACATTTGCTTCATAGTTTGTAATTAACAATATGCCATTATTTTAACATACATATACCCGTATTCATAACATAACCTCACAATTCGATAAAACGTCAAAACTATTTTTATGAATTTGATAGAAATACATGTTAGTTATTTTGCGTTATTATTAAATATTATTTTTCATTCATTTCTGATAGTTATTTATTATGTCAAACTTGTTTTTATGGTAGAATAAGTATAAATAATATTGCGGTTGTCAAATTTAACGATCCGTTACTGTAACTGACTTTTATGAATACGGGCATTAATATGTTTTTCTTAACAAAACAAAAAACGAGCACCGTTTTGCTTTTTATATTGTTACTGTAGTAACCATAGTATATTACAATCTGATAGTTGCTAAATGTTCTTAAATAATATTACTGATTGATTAAAACAAATTTATCTCAAGTAAAAAAGCTTTTTTTTAAGATAAATGTTAAAAACACAATTATTATAATTATTCACATTCAAATTGTTATTGACATTGCTTCATCCTGCTGAAAAACAAAGTTTTTCTCGTTCTCATGCACAAATACGTTTCTTCTGCCCACAAAATCTTCCTTGACTTTTGCATTTACATAAACACCCTGTTGTTTTAAATTTATTGTACCAAACGTAGACCGACGGTCTAGTACAACGGTTCCTAACCTTTTATCATTACCGTACCCCGTGATATGTTATTTCTAGTCTAGTACTCCTCATTTAAGAAAATTAGTAAGTAATCGCATTAAATTGAAATAAAAAACCTTCATTACATGTAAAAATTCATTACAATACAAATATAAATACTTTAAAGATGATTTTTTATATTAAAAATATTATTGCACAAAAAAATTAACTTTAAAGTATTTAATTAAAGAAGTTCAGTGTGAACCTTGTCCTTGTTTTTTCTCGCATAATTGTTTTTGTCAGGTTTGACTGATAAGGTATAATCTTAAATCTGGAAATTTTTCTGTACACCTAAACAACCTATTGCGTACCCCAGGTTGGGAACCGCTGGTCTAGTAAATAGTGATTTCCCAAAACGTTGTTCGAAAATATTGTTGAACAGTTTCAAGCACACATTAGCGGTTTTTTATTTGACAAAATAGTCGCACTTGGTGGCACTAATTCAGAAATTTTTGAATTTATTTGTCAAACGCGTCTTACATTTTTAATGTGTTGTTCAAGGTAGAGAATATCCCACAAACGCCAAGTATTTTCTAGTGAGTTTGTCAAGTATGAGACGCTCTTGCCCACAATATTTGAAAATGTAAAAATGCACCGAGTGCATGAAACCTTCAAATCTAATGTGATTTCTCCGTAGAGTGTTCAGCCATCTTAGCTATTATGCTGGTGCGGTATTGAAAACTGTACTATCAAAACTCTTACAGCTCCTAACCTAACAGCGCAAAATGCATGTCAATATGACAAATAACATTGGTTTTACACAATACTAAAAGTGTTTATTTCTTATGTAGTAAGCATATCTTAATTTCTAACCGTTATTCATTATATTATTATTCATATTTATATCATTTGTTAAAGTTCTCAAGCTAATACGTCATCTGACTAAATATACTATTCCCACAACAAACTTTACTACGAGGTTAAGATCAGGTGTATTCTGGATGGGTACATATTTTTTTATATTTAGTCATAACCAGAAAAACACCAAACTGTTAATATTTGTAAAAGAGTAAATTTGTGGAATTAAAATTGAGATTTCCTTGAATGTAAATATTTAGTTCAGATTTATCAAATGTATAACGAAATGGCGTAATTAACCGTTTAGTTATGATTATTACTGCTTTAAAGTTATTATTTTATTTTTTATACTCTATAGAATTATTTGTTATCACTAGAATTCAATTAACTTGTTTTAGCAAATCAAATATTACTTGTGTCCATGTTGAATTTTTCACTTATAATTTATGTAAATTCTTATCCACAACATTCTGTTTAGTTATCCATTTTAAATTAACGAGATGATAAATTATTTCAAAGATAATGCGATAATTAATTTTTACATCGACCTACTTTTTAGAGAAAATAGTAGTCTCCTCTTTGTTATATCTATAATATATATATTTATAATAGCATTTACTTAATTAGTTTCTTTTAATCATTTTACCATGCTATTAATTAACCATAGTATTAAAGAAACTAGTTTGATGCACAAACGTTATCTAATCGATTTTTGTTGCATCAACAATAAAATATTGGAAATTTATTTAGATTCGTTTTCGCTGGAATGCTTTTTGATCTCATCACTGAAGCAAAAACCAGGTCGCGTCGCAACAGTTTTCAAGTCGCGGTTTTTATATATAGGTCAATTTTTCTGCAAGCGATTATTGTGACAACTAAATAATTCAAATTGTGAGAAAGAATATTATTATTTAAATACTGAAATAATTTTGTTCTAATAAATTTTTACGACAAGCATTCGCACTTCCAAGTAATTGATTCGCCAAATTGTGTCTGTATATTTTTTTAAGTGACACAAGAAACGGTTTCATTCAAGTACAAGGTGAGGCAATATTAACTAGTTAGGATGTCTCTTAACGGTGTTTCTCACACATTTTCGTTTTCATTATTATTCGGCGCGGTGCTGCCCGCAGGATAAACTGTATTTTTAATACATATCACTGTTGAGGCCTCTTTAATATATTCACCGTAAAATTGTGAGAATAGAATATAATAATTAAATTAAAACTAAGTAATAATATGAACAATTCTAGATAATTAAGCTTGTATTGTGCATAACAACTCATAATATGTAATTATATTGCCGACAATAATTTTAATTAAAATTCATTGATATACATATGTATGAGCGCAAATTAACAATAATATATTATTTATTAAGTTATGTGTCTGAGCTAGTAGAATTTAGTCATAAATGATCACTGAACATAGCGCCGAAAGTAAGTCGAAACGAAATTATATATTATGTATAAACATACAAATTATAGTACATGACAAATATTAAGTGAAATTTTGTTTGCATGTTTAGTGAATGTTAGAGTTAATTATAAATCTAAAAATCAATTAAATAATAGAGCATGTTTTCACCGGAAGTTGTTTAAAAAATAAGTAAACTTTCATTTTTTTAAATTCCATTTTCTAACAAGATGTAACTTTTCAGATTTTTGTAATATTTGGTTAGAAATGCATTATTAACACATAGTATTATTTTTTTTTGCAAACGTAAATCTTATATACTCATACATAATTAAGATATAATTCAAGTATTTGCACATTGATACCAAAGTATACAATATATTTTTTTTTGTATTTATAGTAATTTGAACATGCTGCAAGACGACTTGACTGACAAAAATCTGTTCTACATTAATAGTTTGTTTTTCTTTAGAAGTAATGAGATATTGCCCTTAGCAAATAGCGAATGCGTAAATCCTGTTGTTATAATGTCTTTGTCAAACTAGTCTAGATTAGGCACTAGTTAGAGGTGCGCTGGTTATTGCTTTGCGGATTTTCACGCTGGATTTGCGGCATGCATGCTGTCTCCGGCCCCTATTTCTCTATAACCCCTACTTTTGTTTCTTTTGCCTTTTTGTATCTTTTTATCTGCAATGACATCCGCACCGCATTCTCCTCTTTCAATCCGTGTGCTATTTATTCTAACTATTTGTTTTGTCCTCAGATGCGCTCTTAGTTTTCTTAAGTATTCGTTTACTTCTTTTTTAGTTTATGCAATTCCATTAGTTGTATTACTTTTGGCAGTCCTAAATTTGTAAGTTTTACACCTAGTAAAATCCTTGTTTCTCCATCTAGAATGACTTCTTCGTGTCTTCTCGTTGCCAGGAACATATATTTTGACCATCTCAAAGGTTGTGTTATCCGTCAACCTCGTTTGCCTCGTTATTTTTGATATTCTGTTTTCTTTCAACATTTTCTTTCTTTTTCTCCCTATCTCTGCAATTTTGTTTGGTATTGTAGTTTCTGTAAATGCTCTTTTTTTCAATTTTTTTTTCTCTTATTTTTTGGTATGCATAATTGTCCTTCCTTTTTTATTTCTTTCTTGTTGGTTTTTTTTCCTGTTTTTTGTTTCTATTTTGCTTCTCGCGTCTCTTTCTTTTCTCTTCTGTGGTTTTTATTTTGTGTGTTTGTTTCCATTGTTTAATTTTTTATATTCTTACATTCTCCTCAATTTTCTTTTTTAGTACTCTTGTTGCAAAGTTTTTAAGCGTCTTCCATTTGTTTTCATCTCTCAGGCGTTTCTTAATGATAGTTGTTTTATTCACTTTGCTTTCTAGTATATTTTCATTTTTTTTTCTATCTTCCTTCCACGCTTTGCATTCTTCTAGAACAGTGTTTCCCAACCTTTCTTGTTCCATGCCCCACCTAAGCTTTTCTAAAATTCTTATGCCCCCTATGTAGCATATTCATAATTTTTAATATTAAAAAATTAAATTGTTTACTTAAGAAACTTAAATTATAGGTTTTAGGAAGAAATCACTAGGAAATTTTTAACGAAACACAGTAAGTAAATTTTTAAAACATTCAAAATAATTTTAATAAAGATTTTTCTATATTAATTTAATATTTTAATTTAGTGAGATCCTTGCATGCTGCACAGAGATTTTATGTTAGGTTTCAATTTGGTTAGCTTCAGTCTCACGTCTCCCCGTTGTGTTATATCCAAAAAAAATTTTTTTACCAGTAAATTATTTACAGCACTAAATTCACATTCAGCTAAATATGTAGATGGAAACGGTAACAATAGTTTTCTTGCACATTTGGTTAAATTTGGGTATTTCATTTCTGTTTTCTCACAATGCCATTGCTTCTTTTATATTAAATAAAGTTTTAACTGACTCATCATTTTGCATTTCATTGAGTTCTTCTTGATACTGCATATTTGATATATCAGACAAATCCACTAACATTGGCTGCATCATCCATGTTGATTTGTATCATTTACTTCACATTTTTGGAGCCAATGAAACTTTTCAAAGTTTTTGTTGTTAATATATGTTTGACATAACTCAATAAAGGTAATGAAACCTTATATCTTCGCTTTTGCATCGACAAGAGTTTTATTTGTTGCTTGCGTTCGGGGGTTTCCGCGGAGCGGAACTTAACGACGGCGACGCCAAAAACCCAGTTAATATTTTGGTCTTGTCAAACAAATTTATAATATTTATTGGCCTCAATTATTTAAGAATTTGCTTTTTTTTTCAATTTTGGCACCAAAATCTAGCATTGCATTTAAATGGCCCGGAGCAAAACTCGTGTTGAGTCCATTTTCGAAAGCCCCCTTTACAATCAAATTGCCCCCCTGTGAGGCGTGAGCCCCACGTTGTGAAACACACTAGAATGTGTTCCGTATTATTGTGTGTTTCTTCCAGACAAAATATACATCTTTCCTTTTTTTTAATTATTTCAATTTTTTTAACTTTCTAATGACTCCGTTCCGGGTCTTTATTTGTGTTTTATAACAGCACGTCTCAGGTTTTTTCTCTACCTATTCTTTCATCTACGGAATTATTTCTCTTCTCCATTTCTCTTTTCTCTATGTTTGCTTCCTTTTTACTGGTTCCTTCTTTTACTAGTTTTTTTTTAAATATTTTTATCTTCTTTTCCACTATCATATTCGCGGGAAGTGTTGCCGCAATTACCTCTACTGACTCCTGCGACACCGTTTTGTAAGTCTTTCTGATTCTTAACGAGCTTGATCCGTAACTCCTCTTATTTTGTTTCTGTTTTTTTGTCTTCATGGTTTTTCTCCATGTTTCTGCGGCGTATAACAATTTGCTTCTTGCTGCCGTTGCTATTAATTTTCCGACTTCTTCTTCTGGACCTCCGTTTTTTTACTTAAGTCTACGGAGGTTTTTATCCATTTTTTTTTGTTCCCATGACCGCTTCCTTAACTTGTTCATTCCATTCCTTTGAGCAAGTTAAGGAAGCGGTCATTAATAGTAAAATACATGCAAAGCTAAAAGTTAATACTTAGTACGTCAACGATATAAAATTGTAGATTACACACTGAAATATTGTGTAAATGTTAAACTTGTATTTTATGAAAATAATTAATTGACTCTTTGAAACCTTTGGGAGTTTAACAAACTTAACAAATTGGTTTCTTCCTTAAATTATCCACTCCTGTCATATATTGACGACGTAAAATTATTAACATCACTGTCCATAAGCTATTGTTGGAGTAGATATTTTAACTGTAAAAAGGCAAGGAGTCAAATAGAATCAAATATAAGAACACAAGAAGATACATGTTTCAAATATTATAACAAATATGTTGTTTTTAAACTGTGCCATAAAAACTGGCTTAAGAGCGCGTTTCAAAGAATGTCATAAATCTACAAGCAGAACTTACGCAATTTTAACTCTTTAAAAAAAGTGTGAAGTGTGTGAGTGAAATGCATAGCATCAGATATGTTTGCTGCTGCCATATTAATTTTTATAAAACAGTTTTAGTTGTGCTGCCATCTTACAAAAAAAAAATTAAACTAATTTAATTATTAAATTAAATAACATTAATTTATTTTAGGATTGGGGATATTTTGTTAAAAAAAACTTTTTTTTTAACAAAAATTCCCCAATCCTATAACAAAGGAAGGACGTCTAATCAATTAAATATATTAATTTATTTTATTAATTATACTCGACGCAACCACTACATTTAAGTGCTAATATTTAAATATTACCATCTATTGCATTAAATAAAGCAAAAAATTATTAAGTGATGGTAAATATCTCAGTATTTGCAACTGACAGTTGTAGGTTATAATTATAATGTACTTAATCACATGCAAAACAAGGCAATTTGGCTGCTAAAGTTTTAGTTGACAACTAATCGTAGTAGTGTTTTAAATATCACTATGCATATGGTCAACAGTAATATCTAGCTAGTAGCACCTTAGTAGCTACCAAATACGACTATGCATGAGGGTATAAGAGTCAGACTTCAATGAACATTAAATTTAGTATACTTTTTATTGTGTTATAAATTATTTTTCTAAAATAACAATTGTTATAGTTTTGCTCCATGTACAAGTTATACACAACAACAAGAATATGAATGAAAAACAAAAAGCTAACATTTAAAGAAGTATTTTTGGAATCCATTTGGTCAACTACAGTTCAGTGTTTGTTTGCCTCGAATAACTTTTGCACACGCAAAAAAAGTGAATAGATCAAATCTCAAAAACACATGTTCACGTTAATAAATTCTTTAGTTGATTATTCTAAACTGAATTTCGTTTGTTTGGTCTTTCATATTTGTTTTAAATAAGATTGTTCATTAATCATGCTTCTCAACAAATTTATCGCACCACTGATAACCTTAAAGCAACATAAAGCCTATACTATATTAAATATCACAAACTAACGTCCTCTTTCTCATATATATTATTTAGAAATTACTTAATATGTCACAATATCATACAAATACCATTGAACTTCAACAAGTGGAGTACTTGTTAATACTATGACTTTGAAGACAAAATTTAAGCTGTCTGTTTAGTAAAATTCTTAGGAAGCCTTATTTACAAATAAATAATTGATTTAATCATGGATATATCTATATATTACTCCGATGATGTAAAGTATCTAAGTCAATTTTAAATCGGCAATAGTTCAAATAGCTAGTTTTTGAACAAAATTTAGTATATAAGATTTATGTATATGCAAAAGTTGGACAGAAGTAAAAAAAATGTTTACATCTATTAAAAAGTCCTAGTTTTCTAGACACTTTCAAAGCTATATCAACAACATTATTGTTCCAGAAAAGATTATGTAAGATTGCAACCCCTAAATGACAAATTGAAGAAGATTCTCATACAGATTTCGTGTTTAGTTTAATATTTGATACGGCCAATATTTTAGATTTTAAAACAGTAAGGGATTTTTAGAAATAAAATCGACCAAGTACTCCAGTCAAATATTGTTTTAAGACCTTTGATTATAGATGCCAACCTAAAAATTTCAAGACTTGTTCTGCCATATTTGTCAATATAGTAGTAGTATACTTAAGGATTTTTGGTTATTTGGAAAAGTTTATTAATGTAAATAAAAAACAGAGTCAACAAACAAGCAAAACCTTGAGAAACACCAGTATTTATAACTTGGGGTAATTAACTCTAAGAAATTAAATTGACCAAGCTGGGAGTACTTCAGTCATATATTGTTTTGAGATCTTTGTTTATAGATGCCACAGATTTTAACCTAGAAATTTCAAGCAAAACCTTGAAGAACACCATTTTGGGGTAATTAACTCTGATTCATCAAAATAAATTGTAAACATAATTTTTTTGTTGTATAGAAAGCGATTGATAAAACTTACAGATTTGTAATCAAGACCTATTCAATGGGCCTTATTACCATGTGTTTTAGAAATGTTTAAATCTACTGCAAGATTTTCTCCATGTTTGTCTAAAGTAGAATTTCATTTGTGAATAATATATGTCAGAATATCTGTGTAGTTAAATTTCACATTGATTTAATTAAAGAAGAGGTATTGGGGATTTTAAACTACCTTGTAATTTTTTGTTTTATAGAAATTTTTGTTCATGGAAAGCTGAGAAATTCGATTGGCTTTATTCCTGTTAATCTTATATTTTTAGCTTGAATTAGACTGTCGCAATATTTACTGATTTCTATAATTTTATTATTTTTTTAATGAAATATTAAATATAGATAACATCTTTAAAAATAAAATTTTCAACAGACAGATAAACTAAGTAGGTACATAATACACTAATAAAGATTTCTAAACATATTTTAAATTAAATCTAATAATCAAGTTAATAAAAATAATTAATAAAATCATTACAAAGTCATGGAAAGTAATGGAAATATACGGGAGCTACAGCGTTTGGGTCGCGATGTGGGTCTTGGGGTCAAATGCAACATGCCACAGTAGGTCGCTCGACTGCACATACACACACCCACTCTCTCTCCACGGCCAAGAATCAAGAGCGCTCACATTCCACAAGGACAACGTCACATCACGCACGTCTTCAACCAAAATAAATAATTCAAGAAACTATTTTCGAATAATTTGTCTGTGATAATAATTTGCATCACTAATTAAAATCTAATAGCATCTGATTAAAATGATTAATTAATAAAAAAACTGCATTTGAAAGTTTTTTAAATTAATTCAAAGAGACAGTTTTGTCTGCACAATCAAACAGAAATCAAATAATTTTTCTCATATAACTTTGTTATTCTAGAAGGTACATCTGGTGGTTACAGATGGTAAAATGATTGCATTGATGCAATATAAAGTACAATGATTTCTTCATCTCAATAGAGGTGTTTTACTATTATATTTACTTTAATGATGTTCCATCTATCCATACTATACTATTCTTTAAGATCCGGTGAAAGTAAGCTTTACCATGTTATAATCTTATATTTGTATTAGGTATTATTAATTTAAACAATAAGTTATACACATTTTTTCTTATTTGCCAGTATTTGCTATTTCTATAAATATTCAACAAAATTAAGTTAGGTGCACTTTTGCTAAGAAGTACAATCAATTTAGGTAGTAAACATTGATATGAAGTAATTTGCTTTAAACATTTGAAAACATAAAATTCAACTGCGAGCATAACAATAAAATTATTTTATATGCAACCCGTATAATCGGCACTAGCGACTTAGAATAGATCACGGGTTAGACTGTATTCAAAATTGCAGCAAATGTTTAAAAGCTTAGAATTAGCGTCTTCAATTAAATTTCAAATTTTAATAAACCCAACCTGTTTTGTAAATAAATATATTATAGTATTTACAGAGGATTAAGCAAGCACTCTGAACGCATTCAACATAGCGTCAGTTAAATAATCTAGTTTGTTTAATTATTTAATAAGTTGTCATAGTTATTTGTTTAGAATTAATTTAACATTCAATAAATATAATAATAACAATACAGAGATTTTTACAACAGTTTTTTTGTGTTAGAAACCAGTGAAAATGTGCTTTGGTTTGATTCCGCTTCAAGCATAATCAATCACAATCCAACAAGCCGCTACACCAACCACTATAGTTACTACAAAATATGTTACTTCACAATTTCTATAATGTGAATGTATATTGTACAGAAACTAAATAAATATAATTATATACAATCTAAAAATGAATTACACGACATATGACTGACCAACCACCTTGATAGAATACTTGAGAGAAGCAAATGATTTGTTTTGAAATAATGATTGCATATTTTATAAAAAAGTTTTGGTTATATCCTGTAACACATTACTCAAAGAATCAATTATGTTGCAGTAATCATAGTAGTTGTTGTAAACATCTCTAAATTGCATTAGTGTTCAATAATCTTTTAGTAAGTACACTATTATAGATGTATACTTTTATAAATAGATATATTAAACACCATCACTTTTAATGCTGGAATTTTTTTTTAAAATTGCAAATTTTTATTTATGTTATGTATTTGATTTATTAATGGCTCATTCAAAGTGAGAAATGAAATGAGAAATAGTATTTATTATTTATACAAATAACTTGAATGTATCTTTAAAAGTACGTATACAAATTGGGGAAACCATTCATATTGACTATAGAGAATGCGTCTCCTCCTTATGAATAGTGGAAGTGGTAAAAATTGCAAGCGCATTCGTTTTCGTTATGCAAGTGTGTCTGTGTGTGTGTGTTAATTTAGCAATATTTAATTTTTAAATACTTTTCGAATTTAGTTGAAAAAAAAAATAGAATACGAGTAGAAGCACTTGTAACAATAAGACTGTCAGAAGATTTTGCCATTGCAAAAGTTATTTTCTAAATAAAAAACCAAGCTTTGAGATGGCGTTAATGTGTTTTTTTTTAATTAATTCGTTTAAACTTTTTTCATTTGTTTTTTAATAACATTTAAAAAACCAATTAATTTTAATAATAAAAAGTTACAAGACATTTGTTTGGCATTTTGATATTTACTAGTAAAAATTGCACAAAAAGATAATTTGTTTTAAAAATCAAGCATTACGTTGTAAAGCATTTTACCTTTAAACATTGCTAAAAATATTTATTGCCTAAAATTCTTCACACAGAACACTACATCTAAGTCAAAATTTGTATAAAAGTAAATTTTATCAATAAGTACAATTCTTTATAAAAAAATGCAGTTTTTGATGAAACTAATGTATTGCTTAAATTTGCTCATAGAATTCGCTTATTACAAAAAAATGGTTAGACAAAACTGCAGACTTGTCAATCATATTGCTCAAAAAATATATTTATAGCATAAAATCTATAAAAAGTTGCGCATAACACATTTGTATAAATTTAATTATAAAACGCAGTAGAAAACCTAGGATTTTTAGGTCTCACCGCAAAATATTAAGAAAGGCTTCCTCAGGCACGGGTTGGAAAACAGCGTACAATTTTGTATAGAAGGTATAGTCTCATGTTCTTCTTTATCAGTGCTATGTCTGTATGAATTAAATATACTATCTATACTCACCCCCATGGGAGGGCTTAAAACTTATAAAGATGCCTATAGACAAACGTACATGTTCAAAGATGTGATTATCAACATGTATACAAAGCTTTAGTTATGTTTATCAATCATGACAAATATGACATGAGTTTATAATTTTAGCAAAACGTTTCAAACAGCTTTTCCCTTGCATCGATGAAACAAACTACGACAATTTTCACGTGCATACTGTAATGTTATTGCTGAATTTCCTACAGCAACCGCTATTTTTTTCCCATCCAAAAAAGCTTGACTGAAATTATATTCATAGATCCATGCAGCATCATCTGAATGATAAGACTCTATGAGAACAATCAAAAAGTATTGATTATCAATTTAGTGTCGTGCAAGAATTTGACATATATTTACTTTAAAGAAGATATTAGCTTACACGTACCAACATGCAATATTGTGCCTGTATTGGCTAAGATTTCTATTAGATATGGCATTAAACAACGGTAATCTAAAGTCTGCTCTCCAACAAATTTGTCACTTAAACGAATTTAAACCATAGATAACAATATCTAAACAGTATAGACTATACCACCAAAACGTTTCTAAATGTAACAACCCTTATTTAATTTACAAAACAGTTTCTTTGACAATGGCGATAATGCGAAGTTGAACGCAAAATTTGCTGGATATTTTTTTTAAAAGAAGATATCAAGAAAACGCTATTTTAATTTCTAGCCAAACAAAATCAACGAACAAATTCAAGAATGTTAGCTTTAACGTACCAGAACGCAACACTGACTTAAGTCAACATAATTGTTGACCAATATGTACCAGCCATAACTTTCATAGTTGAATTAAGTTTTCATCTACCAACTACGTCTTCTAAATGATTTCCTTCAATTAACAAATTAAAAAAAAAAAAAAACATACTTCTGCGCAATATTCTCTTCAGCCAACATAAAGTACAAACTGTAGCAGATATGATGTCTATCAAAGGCTGAAATAAACAGCAAGAGTCAAATGTTGCTTATCCCGATAAACCTAAACAGTGTAGCAACTAATCGCATTATTAAGTAAGATGTGTCAACAAAAACAGTAAAAACGGTTGCAGAAACTTAGTACGTCAGTGTAAACGACGTTATCTAAATGTGTCTATTTGCATACCACCATCAAGTCTCCTTTGCAACATCAAACAAAAAACTAACAACAAAGTCTAACCATTATTGAGCCAAGTTAGTTTAAACTTTTTTTGACGGCCTAAAAAACTGTTAATGCCAATACTATAAAGTTAAGAAAGAGTACTATATACGACAAAGCAAATGTCATAAGACGGACAACTTGATCACAGATACATATGACACCACCTTCATCAATAGACTCAACCAAATCAGCCTTCAAGAACTTGAAACCAGCTTGAGACCAAGAAACTGTTTTAATTTTTGATCATTTTCCTGAAGGCCCAAAAACCAATTCGTGAGTCATCACTAAGAATATGTCTTAATCACTTGACAACCTTAACTGTGAATACAATTTTCTTTAAAAAATCAAAGACTAATTTGAGCATCAGAATGCAACACTGGCTTTTACTGGTACCTAGCCGAATTCTTCTTTTACAACACCCAAGGCGGAGTTAACTAAACTGCGATTTAGAGACTTAAACTTAAAGCGTATAGTAAAATCATAGTTAAGATTTCTGGGCACTACCGCTAAATATTGAGATAGCTTCCCTCAGAATAAGTTAAAAAAAATACTTTGCTTTGTACTGGTTTATAAATTTTGCAATTTTTAAGTAATCATATTAAACACCAGCATGTGAGTTATAATAACCAAACCTACATATGTACTGTGCAAACAACATAATAATAATAAAAATACATTCCAATAACAAGAAAACATCCAATTTAGTAATAATATTAATGCGAGTACTAAAAAATTAATTAAAAAATAAGTATAAAAAAAAGATAATTATTGAAAAAATAGAACAATGAAAATAAATATAGAAATAAAAAACACACAAAGTGATACTTATGTATTACCCAAGTTAAGCCTCAGAATTGTAAGGCTAAAGGTGCACATAAACATAACCTATTATGAAATGTCAGTTTAACAAATGCAAAAGATGGTTTTTAGGATTGATTTTTATAATGATATAAGTCTGGTTGCATTAGAATTAATTGAATATTATTATTGAAATCCTTGTCAAATTGAAATTTTAAACAATTATATTGAAAATTTGTAATATCATAACAAATATTAAAGTCAATTACCTACATTCAAATTAAGTTTATTCAAAACATTTTATTAATTTTTTATACTACATATTATTATTTTTTATAGCTTTCGGCGTCTCTTTTTTTAATATTCAATTCTGTTTTATAATACAATGTCGATAATAATGGAAACTATAAATAAGAGTGAAGTTAGGCACATATACTATCTAATCGAAAACAGTTGTTGTTTTTCCTGAAACCACGTCGTAGCTAAGAAAACAAACTTGTTTACACGTGCAAACCAATTTAAGATAAGGTGAACCTTAAACTTAAGTGTAACCTACGAAAGGGTAAGATAAGGAACAGAACGGTGCAAACAGGCATTAGAGAACTAAATCAATTAATTGGTTCTAAGACTGAGTTTTTAAATGTTTGTAGTGATTTACAAAATATATCAACACTGTATAAAATACTATGATATGACCAAACCATTCTATACATAGACAAATTAAAAATTAATAAACTGTATTAAGATCAAAGTAAAATGTCAGTGGATTTTGCAAAGCAACACAAGATATTGCATTTTTGATTAAAAACATTATTTTAAATGAAACAAGTGTTCTCATGTAAATAGATATAAATAGCGCTGTAAAGTCAACATTTAAAAAAAGACAATTTAAAGCTATCCAAAAACTTTTAAACTAATCACATTTTCGTATTAAAATTAAATCATCTTTCGAGTGGTATCAAGAAACAAGTGTTCTTCTGGAAACAAATACATAGCATTTCAGTTTGATTCAACTACTCTAAGACGTACTGTAGAAGTGACAATCAAATTCACATCACATATTTCATTGTAATAAATATTAACTTATACAATTTCTTGAAACATGTACAAACTTGCAGATTAATAACTATGTACATGCTGAAATTTGATTTGGTTTATAATTACAATTTATTATTATTAATTCTTGCGCGGATAAAATATTTACTTCTACGCCACTGGCATGCAAAAAAGCCATGTAATTAAAAGTGTTTTTGTCTGCTTCTACCAAAACCATTTTTTTTTGGCCCTAAAATGCGGCCATTTTGAAAATTTACAAACTGCATAGACATTGCTAGATATTATAAGTAAAAGGAAGAAAACTAGCGTTGTATAATTTTTTTATTAAATTTGTTTGTTTAATTGTTATTAATAATTTAAAGAAAAATAGATAAATTACGTAGAAATTATGTTGTGTTAAAAGTTTTGAAACAAAGAACAATAAAATGTAACATGTTTTTGATAATTGGCTACAATATATTTTTTTTTAACATGAAAACATTTTAGAATTCATGTAGTTTGCTCGTTAGATGTGACAACAGAACCATAATACTGCCAAAATTCAAACTACGATAACGTTTTTGCTTGTATATATGTGCGTGACAATATCTACATGTTTTATGACTGTGAATTTAGATTATTTCATAAACACTACTGATACTGCCGCTCCTGTCTGAGGTAGAATTTAAAAGATGATATAGCTATATTATTAATTTATAATTACAATTTTATTGTATATCAATTTTTACACAAATTTCAATAAGTTCTCATGTATTGTTTATACATTGTTGTAATTGTAAATTGCTAAGATATTTATTATTATTTTGCAGATTCTAGATTTGGCTCTATCGGGTTGTAATTGTAATGATATTTGTTGTACGATATCGGAGAGAAGCATTCAACACTGTAGTTTAAATAACCTTTAAGATTTAATTTGTTAAAGACAATGAGAGGTCTGATTAACTAATTATCTATTATTTCTATCGACTTATTCAAACGCTTACGATGTGTTTTTTTTTTTTGTTAGCACCTTTGAATTTTGGGATGGTTTTATTGTGCCATACGTAATATTTGTGCCGAACTTCTTATAAATGTGGATTCATCAGTCAAAAAAATCTTTTTGTAATCAAATTTTCATGTAGAAACGTTAGGTACAGACTAATGTATATTACAATGTTTCTAAATATAAAAAAATACAAAGAGTTACATTCGCTACATTTTTCATTTTTTTTTTCTTCATTAACTCAAAATGAATTAAAACAATTTTACGATTTTTCAATTGATTGAATAATGTTTTTTCAAAATTATAATTAACACGCTTCTCATTTCTAAAAACATGAATAAATGCTATTAAATATAGTGCGGTTATATATTTTTAATTAGATAATTATATCGTCATCATCATCAGCGCTTATATATTCACTACTTGTTGAAAATTCTTCTGAACACCTTTTGCTAATCTGATCTAACGTTTTCATCACGATGAATTATTCTTGTCGCAATGGTATAACTGACTTAAAAGTGTGATAACCTATGAAAATTATAATGTAATTTGGGTGTAGCTACAATATACTTGTAATGATTAAATTAGGTTATGTGAAATAATAATTATGATCCGTATTCACCACCTTTATTAAAATCGATATTAACGAATATCATTTGCCCAGCACTATCTGCTCTGCAAATTATAAATTATTCAAATAAATTATTTTCGATTTGCAATATTAACGTATATTTTATTACAGTTTAAGTTCGAATTGTCATAACATATAGAACATAACCCATGAGAAAATACATATTAATATTAAAAATTAAAAAAACCAGTAGTCTGAAAACGATATTAGTTAATGTCGATTTTAATAAAGACGATGAATACGGATCAATATCTTGGCATTGAACTTATGAATTTATATTATTATTTATTAACATTGCAATTGCATATGGAATGAATACAAACTATATTTTATTAAATTTGAAATTAGTTTAAATATTTAATTGACAATTATAAAGAAGGTGAATTGATAAAATAAGTTAAAAATATATACCAAAAAATTGCCATAAAAGTATAATTACCGCCCAAATAAAAAAAAGATTTTCATAATATAGCTGATAATGTATAAACAAACACAATTTTTTTTAATAAAAATATGCTATATGAAATATGAAATATGAAATATGAAGTAAAAATATATATTTGGTAAAAATGTGTTTGAATTTATCAGCCCTACAAAATAGTACAAACAAATGTTGTTACACAAACAAAACATTAATGAAACTACAGTACATGATACTTTAAATATAAGTGATCCGGAACCAAAGACCACTTTTGCTTGTGTAGAAATAATTCTAAAACAAATGACTACACTTGTGAATTTCTGAGGGGACCAACATATATAACATAATATATTAAAGTGTTGAAATAAAATAAAAAAATTTATATACTTATATAAGTATTTATATATATTTATTTTAATATCTTATTTCACTATTGTTGCATGTACATATATTATGTACTCATATATTTATGTTTTCCTACCGTAAATTTTCTATTAGAATCGCCCAACTGCAAAATCTAAAACCGCCGATAAGGCAATACAATCAAATAGATATATGAGACAGTTATAAATATTTGGTTATTTAGGTAATTCAAAGAATAGCTTCAGTAATGTCGGGTACATATGTGTGCCATGCTAACAAGCGTAAAACACGACATTGAGGGATCTGTGGCAGTTAAACGTCCTTCCGTTACTCTGTCACGCCGGTGCCACCAAATTCTCGTCTATTTCCACGTTCGTGCTACCACAACAATGTGGATATTGTAAATAAATGTCAATTTAAAGTTAATTCTCTTTCATAAAAATATATTTTTTTAGTATGTCAGAGAAAGTGTTAATTATAACCAAATACAACTCAAGTTTGGTAGATTAAATGATCATAATCAATTGACTGTATAACAATATTTATTAATCATATTTATGTGATACGCATTAATAATAAATAACGTCAACTTAAAAATGCATTTATGTAAAATAAAATATTTAAGACTAGAAAATCCTTAATTTATTTTAACCATAATGCGTTACGTGAAATTTTGAACATTTAATAGCCTATAAATTAAAAAAAATGTTTTGAATTACCCGTTAGTTTTGAAATAAAAATTGTTATGAGGATGCATTAACGTTGTTAAAAAGGTGAATCCGACCAACTCATGTAAATACAAAGTTTTTCTCGGTTTAATCAGAGGAAGTTCAACGTAACCATTAAGTGAACATTACACGCAGTATGCAGGGATGCAATGTTATGGGTTGATTTGTGAACAGCAAGAAGAATGCGTTAGGCGGGATCCCGTTCATTCTTCTACGTGATGACCTTAACCGATCGTCCGAGGATCGGCCCATCACCTTGACATTGTATTGCCTGCCTGATGCTCTTCTCTTGTTTACCATTCAGCCATCCACCTGTATGAGAGTGCCCGCATTAGTCAGTACCGAATTACGCAAATTCTTCAACCTTAACTAGGTCACAAGCACCACGTTATGCTCCAATGTTCTATACCAGACCATTTTTCTTTATACTGGTTGTTTTTATTTTGATAAAAAATTATGTACTTAATTTTATTGTTGCATATTTAATTACTACAATTAAACAACATTCCGTCGCGCTTCTGCGAACACCTTCATCTTGACGCTAGATGACAGATAGTTTTGTAAGAGTTAATTGGGACGAGCTAAGAGGAGCGTTAAATCTGTGATGAACATCGACAGTTAATAATTTATTTAATAATATATATTATAAAATTAAATGGTTATACTTTATTGGCAAAAAAGGTTTAGTTAAAAAAATGCTGCGATTTTAATTAAATAAAAGCTACATAAATATATATGTATATTATTCTATATATATATATATATAAACACATGTAAGTAGTGAAAAATAATTAATAGATTTGATAATTATATAATTATTTCAGTATTAATTTAAACTTAAAAATAACAAATAAAATAATCTATTGAGAATATGATTCATATGTTACAAGAAAAACTCTATGCATGCGTGTTTCCGAAAAAAAGTGTGAACTTGTAGTCTGATTATGAATCAATAATTATTAACTCGGTGTGTTACCAATCTTAGGAAATTTTTGTCGTTAGCAATAAAACCTGTTGCAATTTTCGATAATAATCAGACAACTTTTTAAATTACCCTTGATATAACAAATATGATTTCTAATTTTGTATTCACAGCGCTGCGCTAGAATGGCAAAACGTCATTTGCAATTCATTGTCAATGGCTGCGTTTAGAACTGCTCATTACTGCTTGGCGATGAAGCAACAATTGTATGCTGTTTCTAAATTTTATAAACCGTTATAAACTTTAATTGGATTTATATAATTTAGTAAAATTGTCAGATGTGGCCAGTAGAATTACTACATTGGTTGTTTTAACAGTTTATAATGTTCCGAAATTTTTTCTAAATAACCACATCTAAAAAACTTTCATTTCTATTTTATAAATCAGTATAAAATTTTAAAATACATACATTTTATCGTTTCAATTTTTATTCTGTTGTAGAGTTGACTGCAGCAGAAAAAATGTATAAATACTTACTACATATTATTTCATCACTTTGCAAGTTAATCCAGGTTCCCAAGCATTTGTATTTGCCTACTTTTTCTATGACTTTATTTTTATAATAATAAGTTGTTCATTTTAATTTAATTTCTTGAAAAAGATTATAATTTTTTTTCAGGTTTGTATTTAATCGGCTGACTTCTTTAACCCACACCGGTTATTCTCTAAGGATTCAGAACGGTTATCTTCTAATAAAATATGCGCATATCGAATGGTGTTTATAAATCTACAGTCAACTCTGATACTAGCTGTTTCACTGCTAATTGCTTCTTCGATTATAATTTTGCAGCATAAATTATAGAATACGCATTCTTGTTTTACACCTCTTTTTATACCAATATTTTGTTGTAATATAGGTTGGTTGTAGTATAGATATTTATTATTTAGATTGACAAATTGCCTGCTTTTAAAGAATTTCATTAGCTAAGTATATTTTCGAATGCCTTTTCATAATCAATAAAACGTATACGTCTTTATTAACATCTAGGCATTGTTGGTTAAAAATATTTAAGCTAAAGAGGGGCTTTCGACATCTAATTTTATTTTGAAAACCAAATTGATTCTTTTTTATTTTGTTTATTTCTTTATTCAGTAATAATATCGGGTTGCACAATAATAATTATTACAATTTACATGTAGTACATATAAGTTTTACAACAACAATAATATTAAAAAGAACAATAAAAAGTAAATATATTTAGAGTAATAATAAATAATGGTTTGAAGTAGTGCAAGAATAAAAAATATCAATTTCATGACAGGTTAAATGATTCAAAGTGTATATAAAATAAAGTAGAGATTTGGAAAGTATGTTGGTATTGTATACTGGAACATAGAAATAAAGATGTTACTTGCACATTGAAGGAACCCGAATTTGTAGCTTAGACAATTTACCAGAGTCATTGATTAAATTGTGAATTATTATATATAAGAATGTTATTTGTCTAGTATTCCGCCTTAACTCTGGTAATTGCAACTCATATAGGGTCAATAGTGATCAAAATACCAGTATCCTTAAATTATAAAAAAATTAAAAACTTGCGTTAAACGCTTTTAATCGATTCTAAATACTTAGAATACAAAAGAGACCATATAACAGAAGCGTATTTAAGTTTAGTCCTTACAAAAGCATAATACAATTTTTTTATAGTATCCAAATTAGAAAACTGTCTACTATTCCGAACGACAAAACCTAACATTTTCGTTGCTAGTGATATCATCTCTGTGATATAAGTAATAATAATAATACAATTATTTCTTGTATTTCGGCCTTGAAAATTACATTTACAAATACATTTATAACTTTTCAAAATAATAAAACCTAATCCTTATAAAATTAACACAATTAAAAATATTTTGTTCTCTGTTCATCCATCTACTTCTTTTTTTCGTTTTTTGACTGCCCTCATCCATTCTATCCCTCTTCCTCTTTTCTTTCAATATCTCATTTTTTCCCATCTGTTCTTCTCTCATTTTGTTACACTCTTTCAACATATGATTTATAGTTTCCTTAGTCTCTCCGCACATTTTGCACATTTTCAAATCCTCTTCCAACTATAATCTTGTCACTCGTTCTTCATTACCACATCTGAATCTTGCAATCTTTTTATCATTTTCACTATATCTATTGCTCTCTAAGTACATTGGCGGTTCACTTTCTATAATATGTTAATATTTTGCGTTGTACCTAGACTCTTTCACTCGCATTCTCCTTTCTTGCCTTTGTATATCTCTATCTCTTTACATAATTTCGTACCATGTCTCTCTCCCAGATTCTCTCATTCTTTCAATTTCTTGGCTAGCATACCCATTTCTATAGTAATAATTTTTCCTGATCTCCCCTAGCTTTTCATTTCTTGCTCTCATTTTCTTTTTCATGCATTCTTGTAAACTTTTACATTTGTGTCTCTGTCTCATTCTTTCTTCATACTTCATTGCTCTTTTTCCTGCTTCTACTCTTAACTTATTTTTTTTATTCTCTAATTTTTCTTGTTCCTTCCATCCCCATATTTCTGACCCATACAATATCATACTTTTAACTAAACTATCAAACATAAGATCTTTTATTCTCATACATTCAAATTTTCTTTCACTAATTCCCCAAACTTGTCCTACTACTTTATTTGCTCTCCGAGCCATCTCTTAAATGTTAATTTCCAGTTCTCCACCTTTTTTCTCTCACCCCCCTTTCTGAACACCAAAATTTTTGTTTTTTCTACATTAACTTCTAATTTTTTTTTCTAAAATATTTTTCTAATCTTTTCATCATCTCTTTCATTTCCTTCGCTTCTTTTGATAGTATTACCATGTCGTCTGCATATGCTAGCAACCACACTTTTTCTCTACCTGGTATAAGTGAAAAATTACAAACCTGCATCAAAAACCACGCCAAGGTCTTTTACTGTTTTACCACCGAATAGAGATTTATTATTTATTGTTTTATATATGATACTACACAACACTTAATATTTAAATATTAGTAACCATGTTGAAAGTGTGTTATAAAGGTTTTTAGAAAGAATTGACTTTAGCACAAATAATCATTTTAAATATTTTGGACAAAATTGAAGATATGGCAATAGGCATTAAATTTTCTATTCTGTTTTTTGAATAAATGTCAACCTAGACGTTTTCCAGCAAACCGGAAAAGTAACACGCTTTAAGCATTTAATATAAGTGCCGGTATTTTGTCTGGCCCACGTGATAAATTGGCTTTAACTGTATCAGTTGCAGTTTTAATGTCAATTTCGGTAATGGTATCAAAATAAATATAAAAGTTACTGAAAACCTTTTGTGTGTACATGCTTTCAAAATATCTAAAGAAGAAGAAAGTAATATATAATTCTTACTTATTTTTTTTTTCAGTTTGTGGTAAATACGCTTGTAAATTATTTTGAACTGTATATTTATGTAGCACATTATATTTATCGTACGAATATCTCTTCACATTTTTTGGCACTTGCTCATTTAGAAATGTTATAATTGTTGAACACAGTGATTTTATTGGTACATTCTTATGTTTTAAATGGTATTAAAAAAAAAAAAAACTGATCGTTTTCTAATAATTTAAGAATTTTTATTAGCATTTTGTCTGAGTCAAGTGCTTCCTCATTTTTCATGTATTAAGTGTGTGTTTGACCTCTTTTTTGGTTATCAACATACCTGATTTTTGCTTTGTGCATAGTGTTAACTTTTAAGTTGCCTTTCATTGTAAAATAGTTGTTTTGTGTAAATGCATAAGTATCTATGATTATCTTGCAGTTCTAATGCATTATTTTGCAATTTTCTAGTTACATCTGTTATCTGATTTATTCTTTTGTAGACATTATAGAAATTGTATCTCTTATCAATTTCTGTGCATTGCTCTCTTAGCATTTTTTGCTTCTTTTTGTATTTGTTTAAATCCATAGACAATGGTTTTGCTTATTTGCTTTGTTTACTTTTTGCGATCTGAGGTATACATTTTCATTTTTTGTTTTTTTCCGTTTTTTCATCTTCTCATTTAAAATATTCTTCAATTTTATAGGAAAATTTAAAACCAATTTTGCAATATACTTTACTACTTTTATTTTGATAAACGACTTTAAATCTTGAAGTAAAACGTTTTGCTTAACATTCTCAAAAATACGTACAAAATGTTAACTGATTAATAATTAATGTTATCTCCATTAGTTTTTTTTAATATATTCGATCTCTATAGTCAGATATTATAGCACATTTATGATTGTAACTGCTTAGTAATACCAAAACAAGATTTCATCAAATAACATATTTTGTTGTTGTAGATAATTTTTAATTGCAACAATATTGTTAAAAATATTTGTCAATTACATTGATTTCTAATATGTTACGTTATTTATTTTAATGATGTTAAAAATGTTTCTAACATTTGTATGTTATGTCCCATGGAGGTACTCGGTGTTTTTACTAATATGTATGCAACAAACAATTTTTTTTAATTTTTTGCATTAAATCTATACTGCGCACAATTATCTTTATAATGCAAACACAGTACTAAAAAGAATAGCATTTATACATGCAAAAAACCTCCGGTTATCAATCCGTACCCTAGTTCAAATCCTTATATTTTTTCTCCAATTTTGACGTTTAAATCACAATATAATAATTGTTTTGTGTTCTTTTGATTGTTTTTAACAAAAAAACATTGCTTAATGTACTATCTATAGTTATTGTTGAGATAGATTCCGAATAGTACATTAATTTGTTTCAGTTCTTATTACTGTTGACTGCGTTCAATCTTGCCCAATCAACTGACGTTAAGATTAATTGTTGAATAATCAATAAATTAATATTGATTGCATTTTGCCATTTCCATAACTATATTTTTCATCAGTTTTATTAATTTACATTTAAACGTTGTCAAAAGTCTATGTTTGCACAATGTATTTACACCACTCGGAATATGTTATAAAACAAAAACTTGTCAGCCAGTGCATTGCTAGGATAGTTTTGCATGGCAATCAACTGAGAATACAACAGCTGTTCTTTTTTATGCCTTATTATAGCCGTAAAAGTACAGTGTACAATTTACACAAAATACCAATTTTCCATTTATAAATTGTAGCAGTCTCAAAGGTTTATCAGCAGCATAAAATCATTCAGTCTATTTTACAAAATTAACTACCTAAGATGTAGATAGTATCATGTATTATGATTTATGACGTATCTAGTGCAGACCTTACTTTTATAAATATGTTTTTTTCTGATAGAAATTATATCTGATAATTATAGACACTTTAATAGTGTTTTAGCCTCGGTTTTAGCTATTCTTAATGTGTTATTTTTAACAAATACATAGTTATTGAATTGATTCTGCGAATACATGTTGAAACTACATTTAACAATAATAATTAAAACACATATGGTTTTGTATTTCAAAAATTAATTTGAAAAATTGTTCTATGTTTTACCATACAGTGACATCATCAGGATCATGTGTGTCTTAATTATTAATATAAAAAACCTAATTCAAATCTAGAATTTACTTAAAAATGTTTTAATACCAATTCAATTCTGATAATATAGTAATATTTTTCTTGGGTTTTGAGGAAGAAAACATATTTTATGAAGTAGCTTCAGTTATTTATGATAAATAAAAATACACATAATTTAGTCAAGACGTTATAATGATGATAACACCCAAAAAACAACAATGTTCAAACTCTTTTTGCTCAAGCGATAGTAATTGCCTGATGTGCATTGTCATTTAATATTGCTCTTGGTGCATTTAAGATTTTATATTATGTATGCTCATTTTAATTTACATTTGGTCTGTTCTAACAAACAATCTATGCACTAAAAGTCCTATTTAGACAATTTTATTTGATATGTAATGTCATCAAAATTAAATTAAGTTCATAGTCTACTAGATTTGCTTCAAATAATGTGTTTGCTAACATCTTCTTATATATGGAATGTTTAGCAATTAATTATTTAAATAATCTGACTATCAAATTTAAAACGATAAGTAAACTATTGATTATCCTGCTGTCAACAATTAAAAATTATATCACCTTCGCCAAAAAAAACTGGTCATAACTGCATCATGATGCATTATTTTGCTGTGGAATATGGCACCTGCGTTCATAGTCATAGTTCATACGTTTCATACGATAGTCAAATATCTTTTGTCATTGACGTTCGTTTTGTTATTTGCGTTTACTTACTTTTTAGCATAGTCAAAAATGATTTAAATTTTTAATTTACATCATAATGGAATTAATATAACGTCTAATTTTTAATTGTATATTTGTATTTATTTTTCAAGATTTAAGAATAAACCCTAATATACTTTCTATTGCCAAGAAACTTTCAACAATTGTTGTATGCGACAATTTCATTCTAGGCTGAGCTACTAAGCGAAACACTAATTGCACATTTTCTTTACAAAACCAAAGTTGTAGTCATTGTCAATTTTAACTTAAATAGGTAGCATTGTTGTGATTGTAAAGGTACCCATACCCAAAATACCCAATAATATAAATAAATAGATCAAAATAATAAAAAGATTTTGATAATTTATTACTGGAAACTAAGGCAAGATGTCATTTCATATAAAATATAAACTTTGTGTTTTTTTTATTTCGTTAATCTTAATTTTGTTTAAAAAAAAAACATTTGTACTGCCCCATTTCATATTAGATAATATGTTTTATAAACAGCACAAAATTCAAAATTTTCAACAATATATTGATTTATTTAAATTTAGATGATTAATGGCGATAATAACCAACACCCTATAATTTATTAACAACATAACCTTTATTTTAATTTAGTTTAATTTATTTTGTTTTATTTAAATTCAGAGCATAAATAAACTATATTGTCAATGTTTTTATTTGTTATAAATGTCTATATTAAGCACATATTTAATTAGTTGTCCATAGGTTTTATTAAAATACATCATGCAAAAAAATAGGTTATTTTGCTAATAGTTATTATTAGGAGTTAGCTTTTAAATTATAAAATTATTTTTTTCATTTTTCTATGGTTTAGAAATACTATTTTCAAAATGTAATATTAAGAATAATATTGGTTTATATAATTATGTATAATATAAAATTTTAAATACATTTACGTACTATTTTTTAAATTTTAATTAAACACATGGTTTATATATTTTAGAAAGTAAAGCACTGAGATTATAAAGATAAGTTACACCGCACTTTACAGTATTCAACAACTTAACAGTATAGTCCAGTCCAACCATAAATGAAACACCAGAAACAAGAAGTATTTAACGCTATTTCCAATAAAAAACTAACAGTGAATTTTCCTGCTTGTAACTTACATCGGCATTAAAAATAAATAATCTTACATATAACGTGTTACAAATGTTACTAGGTATGCATTAATTAATAATGAAAAAGTAGTAACATAAAGATTATTTTGTTTCATATACAACTTTATTCTGTAGATCTAAACTAATAACTATTTTTTATATTTTTACTCAAATTATTTTAATTTTGTGAATAAATACCTAATATATATATATAAAAAAATATAAATTTTAATTTTATGTTTGAACAAAAACTGTTCATTATTTGCATTCTTTTCATTTAAATGCAATATGTGTTATTAAAAAAAATAGTTTATTTGAATATAAAAATATTGTCTAGCAAATACTCCAGACCACAACTATATGATTCCTTATTATGTATACAAGGTGTTTAAAAAAGACACTGACATACTTCGGGGGCAACTCTTTATTACATTTTAAGAAAAAAATGGGTCTAAAAACGTTTTGTTATTGAGTTACACAGAAAATAAACCTATTCGACCAATTTAATATATAATTAAAATCTAGTAACAAAATTATTCTTTTTATATTATTTAGCATTCAAATCTCTTCAATAGATAGCAGAAAAGTGAATTCTTTCCAGACATGTCTATTTTAAATATTTTGTTTCAAGTTTTGATGTACAACTAGAGAAACAAATGTCTCGAAGTTTCCGTTTTTTAACATATTTTGCGCATAAATCCACTGGTAAGAAATTAACAAAAAAAAACACAACCTCAAGCGGTTTTGATTGACATGAATGTAACCACAAACAAATAACAACAAGCAGTTAATGTCTGAAACAAACTGAAGTTTAATATTTGATAATATTAATACCAACGTTTTATCACACAACTTAAAAGCTTACCTTATACAATAAATAATGTTTATTAAGGGCCGATACATTCACTTTTAGTAAAGTGCTTAATAGCGTTAACAATAAGATTGTTATCAGCAAATCTGCCAGTAGTGACATCTTTTCATCGAATCAGATTTACAAAATAACAAGAAAAACAGGTTATGTTTTTCTTGTTATTTTGTAAGCGGTTCACTTATTTTATTACAACTTTTTATTGTTCTGCAAAATCTTTAATTGTTTAAATTATAAACAATTACAAATTATTAATTAGTATGAATTGTAGCAATCCCAAGATGCGCGTGCAGTATTCATACTTGCACAAAATAGTTTTTTTGTGCTTTTTGAAATATAGGTACCTCAAGTAAGTTTGTCAGAAAACGACTCTAGACTTGGTTAGACAAGAAAGCAACGCTCTCGTATTTTGAAAGCTTTAAGGTGTCACTCACAGAATGAAAAAAAAAAACAGTTTAATTTTAAAATTTAATAATTAATGAAAATTTAAGATGTATTATATTATACTTTGTGTCACTAATTTTATTATCTACGCGTTGCAAAAAACCGATTTTAAAAAGTTCCAATTGAAGTTTTAAGCTACTTAAAATAATTCTATTTTGAGATTCATTTATTAATATATTTGTTTGGACAGTGACTGCAGGCAATAAAATAATCACAGTATAGTCGCTTATTTTTCTCTTTTTTTGGATTAGCATTACGTCAAAATAAATTTTCAACTTTATTATTTTGTGTGATAAAATTTTGACAGCCTATATTTATTTATTTGTATATTTTTGTTTAATTATTTTTTCATTATAACACAAACTGTAATCTATAGTTTATATATAGAAAACAAAATATTGACATTATTATCATTAAAATCATGATTTTTTGTCAAATAAAAAAAATATTTGTTTATTCAATTTTATAAAAAAATAGTAATAGTTTACCAATTGTAAAACATTCATTTATTCGATTAAACTACTGACTGCATATTACTTTCCAATTATCACTAATTATGAGTGTCATTGATATTTTCTAATAGTAATCACAAGTTGTGTATGTATATGTGTGAATAGAGATTTTATTATTTCTCTGGTATGATATAGAATTATGCGGGCGAATGCAAATAAAGAGTGCGAGAAAGTTCAGTGCGATCATTTTTTCATGAAATGGAGCATGATCTTTGATGAATCGATATGGTTCTCTCGCCAAGGCGATGTCGTTGACCGTCCAGTTGCACCCGCGGTATCTGATCACCTTCTGCAGCGCAGCAATTCCAAAGCTCAATCACAATGTTTTGCGGTGCTAAATTAGATGGATGCGATTAGATCCAGTGCGGAATGTTGCAAGTTTATATACCGCAAATATGTAGCATAGGTATTTCTTGGGATTAATTATAAGATAGGTTTATTTTATTTATAATTATTATCTATATCAACAAAAAGTTAAAATAATTTATGTGATTAGTAAATTAACGCCATAAATAAGTGCACATATTAGAAAGTTATGTATGTGGTTAGAAAAAAACATGCAAATGCTTGTTATGGTTGATCATTTTTGCATACTTGTTATATGTCTATCAGTTAAAACTTCCTAAACATATTTTACTGGAAAAATTAGAGCTTCAGTTTTAGAAACGCCCAATCTTTAATTTTCCGCCATAATATTATGTTGTGATATAGTAAATAACCAGATGTTTGTTAAACTCCATGCATATTTTGATAAAGATTATAATATACGTGAATTATATTTTAAAACTAATGATTTTAGTACTATCAACAAATATTTAAATTGCGGCATTATATGGATAGTTCGTTTGAGTACGTACTAAGGATATAGTGAGATATTACTATTGACCGTATTACATTTAAAATGCAAATAAGCATTTCAAGACTGCAAATTGGTACAATTGCAATACAAATAATGTAAATAAAACTGTAACATTTTTTGGAATAAATATTTCATTTCCATTTCAATTTGTACTTATGCTGACAATTCTTTAAATCAGTGGATTGAAGATATTTTGTTTTAAATTTATAACATTCTTAGCAGAAAAATAATTTTTATTAGACAAACTGTCACACATTTAAAGAGTTAAAAAATTTTCTTTAAATTGTCAAAGTAAAAAAGTATTTTTAAATATTTTAATGGTTCGACAATACTTTTACTATAATAACCTTAAGTTTTACTAGGGAAGGATCTGAAAACTCTTCTGCTGACTCAACGCTTACAACAATCATGTTTACTAAACCAATTAAACCAATATTAATAATTGATGTTATTTAAAGTCAGCGTTAAATTGAATATTATATTTCTCTGTTTAGAAAAAAATACGGGCAATAGTAATTAAGCATTATGATCATTGTTTGTAGCATGCCGATGTTAGTCCTTATTGCTTTATGTAGATCCTGAAAGATGATAGGTGATGATAAAGATGACTGATCTATCTAATTATTTCAAGTGTTGCAGTGGTAAAAAATGTAGAATTGTTGTTTGTGTTAAGTGTGGTAGTTTTTTTCAGCAAAGTTGTGCAGATCAAAGGAAGAATGAAATTAATTACCATACTAAATTCATCAAAAATTATATGTAGTGTAGGTGACGAATCTGAACTGGATTCTAACTTAATTTTCCTAGAGAATAAAAGCTTAACGTTGCAGGTAAACTTAATGAATAAATTATTAATTGAAATGTAAGACAAGAATAATATTCTCAAAGATAATGCAAAACTTTTAAATGAAAAAATTCATAACCTAACTAAATTAAATTGTAAACAAACATACTTAAGTCAGAACTGCGGTGGCGTCGATGGCGCCCTTTCATTATTCATTCATTCCGGAAAAACAGCAACTAAGCCAAATAGAAAACCTTTAAGATCAAATTCTATTGGGGATATGAACTCGGATAAATCGGGTAGTAAAAAACCACAGACATCAGGTGAACAGGAACTTAAATCTGTAGTAAATAATTTAACAATTCCTGTATCTACATATGCAGATGTCATTAATAAAAGCATACCTACTGAAAATTAACTACCTTTTATTTCACATGGAAATAAATGGCAGAAAGTTAGAATAAAACATTAGAAAACTAGCTTTGAAGAAAAGGAAACAAACAACGAATTGCCACTAGTAAAGAAGAAGAAATGGCTTTTTGTTCCAAGACTAGCGAGTCATTGTACAGCAAAACAGCTTAAAACAAATTTAAATAATAGAATAAAAGCTAATTATGTTGTTATCAAATTAAATTTAAAATTTGATGCTGTACATCTTTTAAAATTGGCATACCAATTGACACAGAGAACATAATTTGCAATCCAACATTCTGGCCGGAAAGATTGTTGCACCACAAGCCAAAATAATATAAAAAATTTAGTTTTTGGATGTGTATCAATATTGGCAGAACAAAACATAATATGCACTCGTCTAAACGCAATAGAACGTTTATCAGTACCATATGAGATTGAATTGGCACAAAACAAAAATGTAACTATAGCAACTGTTTAGTGATTTCAATATTTTCTTAGATGTTTTAGAACAAGCTCTTATCATCTTAAATAGTTATGGAAAAACCATCATACTTACAGGTGATTTTAATGTAAAATTTAATCAAAAATAGGATCCATATATTTATCTAACTATTACACTATTGTTGTCGTATGGTTTAAAGTCAAACTTAAATGAAAACACCAAAAAGACAATATCTTTACTACAGCAAGAAATGATAATTATAGCATGGAAGTCATAAATTTTGGATTTTCAGATCAAAATGCAATAAGTTTTGTATTAAAAAGTAACATAAATAATAACATAAAAACACGAATTAATCTTTAGATCAGAAATATGACAATTTTGTACATATTATTACTGATGCATTTTTTTTTTCCGGAGTAAACTAAATTAATTAACAATAACCAAAAATGTGTTGGTTTTCCCATAATCTTCATACAATAAGACAGCAGATATTCGATTTAATTGATCTTAACAAATTAATTAAGTCAGACATAGTAGAGTCAGAAATAGAGTCACTTCGGCGATCCTATAAAAGTAAAATTACTAGATTTAAAAGATTTACACATGACAATTACATAAATAAGTCAAATGCCCTCAGCGTGCAATGTGGGACATTATAAAAGCACAAACTCGTAATCATAATAACATAACAACAACATATCCATTCATATCTGATAAATGCAAAGATTATTTTTTAATCATATCACACGAAATATTGACTAACATCACATCAAAACTGTCTCACTAACAATTATTTATAACAGCCTCCAGAATCATTACAAAAGTTTAACTTTTGTGATATTACATTTATACAAATGCGCGACATAATAAAAGATATAAAAAACTCCATTAACAAAGATTGATATAATCTTACTGCAAGAGCAATAAAATCGGTTGTAAACCTTATAACACTTCCACTAACAAAGCTGTTAATATGAGTATTACAAACAATTATTTTCCAAATGCTTGTAAAATTTCAAAAGTGTCTATACATACAAAAGGTAAAGTTAAATTGTCAATTTTTGAAATATCAACATATCTTGAACATAATAAATTGTTATATGAACATCAATACGGCTTTAGAAATAAAAAGTCGACTACACTTGCTATACATGATCTAACTCAAATTATATTGAGTGGTTTTGAAGAATTAAGTCAAACTTATGTTTTGTTTTGCGATCTAAGCAAAGCATTTGATTGTGTGTGCCATAAAAATTTATTAATCAAACTAAAATCTATGAACTTCAGTTTACAAAATATAAACTTTATATCTACTTACTTAAACAATCGTTTACAGTATGTTTATATTAATGGGGTAAAGTCGCAAACGTGAGCCTTAATGTACCACAATGGTCTGTATTAGGACCAATTTTATTTTTAATGTATATTAACGACTTACACTTTACTTTGTTTGCCGATGATACTACTATTGTGTTGAAAAATAAAGATTTTCACAATCTTAAACAGAACATGAGGGATACACAGTTTAATGCAAACCAGTGGTTCTTACCAAACCAATTATGTCTAAATGAATCAAAAACTGATCATGTAGTTTTTTCACTAAGAAATGTTCTAAGGTAGAAAGTGAGTCAACTAAATTCATAGGGTTACAAGTTGATAATATGCTGTAATGGGATAGACACACAACTTACATATCAAATCAAATATGCAAACAAATTTACTTGCTAAGAAAATTATCAGAAGTTTATTACGCCAATATACACTCTTTAATCTCATGTAGTATTTTCAACTGGAGCCATGCTCCTACGCTAACAAATAATGTATTTAGAGTACAAAGACGCGCTATACGAGTTATAAGTGGATGTAAATACAAAGATGATTGTAGATCTCAGTTTATAAATCTTAGATTTTGACAGCTCCCTGTGTTTATATTTATGAATGCCTTATTTATATAAAACATAACATTAGCCAATATGACTTAAATAGTTCAATTCATGCGTACCCAACTAGACATTCACATTTTATACGACCTGAGTTTAGACGTTTACAAATCAAGAGATAGGAAAAATTACTACACAATAAAGTTTTACAATGTTCTTCCTATACAGATCCGTGAACTAAGTATGGATTGCTTTAAGAAACGATTAAAAGATTTACTGATATCCAATGCATTTTATAGTATCTCTGAATATTTAGAATACAATTTTGAATGATTTATTTTTTCTATCTTTGACGTATATTGGACTGGTTCTTAAAAAAATAGTGCAATTTTTGTGTGTGCACCCCCAGAATGTGATCTTTATGCAAAAAACGTAAACCATGCCAAATTTCAGCCCTAAAGATTCAAAAGAACACGTGTCGCACTACTTTTGAATTTTCAAGATTAATATACTTAATAAGTATCATAACTTCCAGATTTGAGTCAGATGCATACCTTGGGTCCTCAAAAAAGAAATTGAGTACTTGCTAATTAGGTTCCATATAAAACTTTACATTAATATATTCTGTTTATTTTTTTTTTTAATGAACATATTTTTATTATATTTTAAATTTTGAACATAAAATTAGACTCGTAAACAAAAATTTTTAGAATTTGAGGCTTAGGTCTATAATTTTTTTAATTCAGAAAACTTTTAAAATGACGTATTGTACTTATTTTTTTTTATTTTGTCAAATTTGTGGCATTTTTATAATGTTTTTTTAAGTAAGGTAAAAGGTTTACTTTTAAAACTTCAAAAGCAGTGCAACACGTGTTCTTTTGATTCTTAATGACTAAAATTTAGCATGGCTTACTTTTTTTTTCAACAAAATCACTTTCTGGGAGTGTACACAAAGAAATTCCACAAAAAAATTAAGAACCAGTCGAATGTATATAATATAATACTTGAATAAACACTATTACTATTAAAGCGAGAGCAGCAGACAGTAAATGATGCAAATGCTTTTTTGCCTGTGATGCTTACAACTTTTTTTTTTAATCTGAGATTTTTTTTGCCTTTACCAAAACTATCTGTTTCTCTAAATTGCAGACCAAAACAACAATTTAGCGGGCCAAAAAAGCTGAAAAAACTTTTGAGGCATTTGATTGGTTGTAAATCACAACTTCATACCCTAAAATTTGACTAAAGTGACAAATTATAATAAACTTTAAAATTTCCTGAAACACTGTTTTTATTTGAAAAAGGCAAAAAACTGAGTGTAACTTGTGCCAACATGCTTTAGCAACCTGCTTGGCCTATTTTTTGTCTTTGATACACTATATACTGTTTCTAGGACTACTACTACAAAAAATTCTCGCCCTAGCGTCGCAAAACATCACTTTCCAATCCAAAATTCAAATAAAAAAAATTGGTTTTCAGAGTAAGCAGACAAAACAAATTTACGGTTCTAATTCAGTCGCCTTTCAAATCGTATTGCCAGTCATAATAAAATTTATATGCATTAGCTTACAAATAAAATTGGGTAAGTCAATGTAATGCTTATAGTTTTTAATAATAATAAAAAAAAAAGTATTAAATTATGAGCTGCATTTGTAAAGTAAACATAATAAAAACATGTGTACGTATAAGTACATTAAATTAAAAACAATATATTTAAATTTATAGTGTAACTGAATCAGTCTAATTTAATTAAAGAGTTCTTTACATATAACAAAACATAAAAGATGGACTATAATATCAGTCAATATCATAGTTTGTAGCTTGTAGCTTTCGCTAGCTTAATTTAACTGTGGCGTAATTCGGACTGCGATAGAAACACCTGCATTGTATACATTTTACTTATTTCTTAGAAAAGTACTGTTCTTAATATTTCAGAATATTTAAAATAAATATAAAAATAATAGTATTCCCGCGTAAAAATATTAGATGATCATTCAAATTCAAAAGTGCTTGTTTTTTAAAGCTTGATATTTAATGCTTGCTCGAAGTGCCTTCTGGTGATGTTAACAATATGTAGCCTTGCATTATTCCGCTGGAATAAGACAATGTTTACTAAGTAGTGCATTTTATTTGAAACTGAGTGTACTAAAAATTGACTGTGCACATAGTTAACTTATTTTGTAACTCATAATAAACCGTTAAATATGATAGCATATCCACAAAATTTAATAAAGTGTCAAAACTATTTTAATTAATTCATTTTGTTATCTAATCATATTTTGTTTCATGTCTGATAATTATTACACCAAATTTGTGGTAACGTTACTATAAATAACTTTACGGTAGTCAAATGTAATAAATTGTTACTAAAACTCAAGGTTAGTAGAAAATTCGTATTTAGGTTGCTTGGTTTTAACAAAAATTCGAAGTCGTTCCCATTCACACAATATGTTATTTAATTTCAGAAAACAAGCATTGTCATTAAATATTATATGCGCCCTTTAAATATGAAACATGTAATTAAATTAGTTAATTAATTTATTAAGTAGTAGTAGTAGTATTAAGCAAGTAGTGGTATAATTCTATAACTTATTGCATACTTCATTAAGCTTAACTTAACTTAAAACAACTATTAATGTAAAATTTGATCTCCGCCTACGTCAACAAACAATTTTATTGTATTCCGCACCTATATTATTTACAGGCAAAACCAGGCAACCTTCTATATATGTTATACATACCATACCAACGTTGACTTTAACTGCCTTTATAAATTCCAGCATAAATATGGTGTAAGTAGCTAGTAGCTAATTTTATTTTAGCAAAGGTTTAAATAGCCTTTGCCTATCCAAAAATACATGTGTATTTTTTAATTAAAAATTACTACTGAGAGGCGGTGCACATATTATAAGTTTTACAAATTTTGTTTCAAATAATACTTTTATGTTAATATTTTGTTCATATCACAAGTATTTTATAGTACACGTGTTAACATTAATAGTAAACCCCGACTTGAGCAACTTTTGGAAATTTATGAAAATCAAGATAAATCAGATTTAACTGTAATCGTCGTCACACAAAAGATAAAACCCAAAATAAAATTAGCAGTACCAAAGCCAACTAAAAGCTTTCCTCCTTCTTTCGCCTCTTTATCTACACTTCAGTACTATTTTCTTGATTACCTATAGATTCAATAGTCAACTTCCTGTATCTGGAGTCTTAAACACGTATTTTTCATTTTATTTTTACAATTTATCCATGAAACCATTTTAAGCTAGTTCAACTAGTAGAGCGCCTAAGAGTTGGGAACCCCAGAAAAGATGCGTTTGTAGAACATTGTCTTTACATCATATCATATGCATTTGCAACGTCAAAGAGTACAGCAAAAATATGTTATTTCTGTAAAAAAAGGTCATCTTAATTGCTATATCCAACTGAATAAAGTGATCAACCACATTTAATATCGGCAAATAAGTTTCTTAAACTTAATACCCAAGTAAAACTTGCATAAGCAACTAGTTAGGTAAATAAACTTTTTCTTCTTTATTATGTTTAAGTACTAGTACTATAAAGCTTCCAAATCTCAAAGCATGAAAAAATCCGGACATAGAAAACCAAAACTTAAAGTTTGGCAAAAGTACTTTGATGCTTTACCATAACATTGTTGACTTTAGCTTGTTGGTACTCAAAATTTCATCAAAAAACTAGTTTTTGCAACCGCAAAATATTTGCATGTGTGCCCGTATGATAGAATCAATAAAAATGTCAAAAATTTTCGTCAATATTAGTTTAAACACTGTCATCATAATAAAATACATAAAAAACATACCCCAATCAACATTTTTTATTTTTCAGTTTTGATACTAATTTTCAAAAATTTTGTAAATGTACAATGAAAAATAATCATAAAGATGTTTTAAGACTTCCCAATCTAATAATGCTGCAACAGTTAGAAAACAAATTGTAAAATCAATAGCAAAAAATCATCTATTGATCACAAAAAATGAGGCATTGTTACCTTTATTTAAAATATATACATCCATTTCTAAACGTAGATTGGCCAAGTTGTAAATTTATACATCGCTTCGGTTTGAGTTTCATATTGTGTAATGAGTATTAAAATCACCCATAAGCAAAATTGGGGACAAAAGTAGTTTAAAAAATTAATTTGTTTAACAAATGTCAAAGTTAAAATTGGGTAGAATATAAATAGAGCAAATAGTTAATAAAAAATTAAAATGTATATGAACAAAAACCGTTTTCAACGTAATAGTGATAAAGTAAAGCTGTTTCACACAAATAGATAAAATATCTGTTGATAAAGCTATTAACATTTTATATTAGTTGCAAATTAAAAAAAAAAAAATGCCGATTTCATGTTTTCATTGATCTAAGTAAATTTTTGAACGCTAAATTGAATAAAAATAGTGGCACATCTCTAAAATGTATAGAAAACCTTTTATAGCAAAATATGCCTATATTATTGCTTTCAAAATACAACTTAAATTTGTTTGAACAGTGGCCACATCTCATTTGTAACTCTGTTCTTGAATATTTTTATTCAGAAAAATTTTAATAATTTGCGACAACACTGTCACATCTATTTTCAATTAGAGAAAAAGGAGAAAAGGAGATATAAAAAAATCATAATAAGGTAAAAAAAAATGCAAAGTATTTAGGAAATTCTGGAAAAAGCTATAGAAGTTTCAAGATGAAAAATGTTGTTGAAGAACAAAAAATCCGATAAAACCGTTTTACAACAAAATAATCTATTCCAAAAATATCGGTCTTTGGGAAATTTAGAAGATCAAAGAAGTTTTATAGCTGCGCACTTACATACACAACCTTATACGAGTATGTAAAATATGGGGGATTTCTAGAAAAAGACAAAAGAGGAAAGCATGGAAATTACAAAAAAGTTGATCAATCGATTAAAGATGGAATATTTTCTCAAATAAATTCTATTTTTCAAATTAAATCCCATTATCTGAGAGCACAAAACACGCGTGAATTTATAGAAGGTGAAACAACTCTTATGGATGGACATAGAGATTACGTGGAGTTGTGTAAAGCAAAAAACAAGTAAAGTGGAAATTACACTTTATATACAAAAATTAAAAAAAAAAAATTTTAACATATTTTTTTTAATCCCACAAAAGGACAAATGTAGCAAGTGTGCAAAATATGAAAACCCAGAGAAGGAACGTTAGTTAGAAATGCAGAATGATATGGAAAATCATACTTTACAAAAAGTACTTTCAAAAATGCAAAAAAGATGGATATTGCAGATGCAAGAGAAGGGAATTTTGTTACTTGTTGTTTTGATTTGCAGGCAGTATTGCCATCACCCACTGGAGAAATAAATAGCTTCTATTATAAGTCTTAACTGGCTACATATAAATCTACTGTGCATGATTGCGGTAGAAAAGTTGGCCATTGTTTTGTATAGAATGGGAGTGAAGGAAACAGAGGGGTCAACAAAATCTCTGTTTATGTTTATACTTTTTTTTTAAAAACCATTGTCAAGAAGGTAATCCAATAATTTGTTTTGCTGATAACTGTTCAGGTCAGAACAAAAACTAATACTTGGCCTGTATGTTGATGAATTCAGTACAAACTTTGAATATACCTTCAATAGTTCTTAATTTCATAGTTGTTGGCCACACGCAAAATGAGGGCTACATGATGCATTCGCTAATTGAGAAACAAACAAAAAAAGGCACTAAAATCAGGACTAATATACGTACCAGCTTAGTGGGTGTCAATTATTAAATCCTTTAAAAAGAGAGAGAGCCGTTTTTAGTGGAATTTTCCGACTTAAAGAATTCCAAAATATGAACTGAAGAGATGGAGGAAAACTTTACAATAGACATAGACGGACAAAAAGTAGTATGGAATAAGATTTGTTCTATGAAAGTTTAAAAAGATACTCCATTTCTTTTAGAATATAAAACCAGTTACCAAGAGAAAGACTACAAAGTAATAAACATTAGAGAAGGAATGAAATTTTGCCAAAAGAAAATGTTCAAAATCCACTTAAAACCAGCATTTAAATCCAAAAAGGTCATAACTATTTCTTTTTTAAAATATAAACACCTAAAAAAATTATGTCAAAAGAATTTAATTTTACCTAACCAGGGGCCCGCAGTTTAGATTGAAGTGCAGATTTGAAAGTTTTGACTTAGAATGATTTTCCGCCTGTTGACCTTTTAACTCAGGACACGAGTTGCCACCTTGATTGGTCTAGACCAAACCGTAGTCTTGAGTGTTTTAGACTAATTTACTTGTACAAACTTTTTTAGAATGATGCGCCCGCAACCGAGTTTTAACACTTAACAGAGAAAGTCTTCTTTGTGTAGTGATTTCTTGTTAACAGTTTTTTTTCTTGTACGAAATAAATACAAATGATCTAAAAAAAGTAAAAGCCGCCAGAGCTCTTTTGAGCATCAATATAAGAATTTTTTATCTTCTCTTGACAATCCCGTGAATACACAGAATGTTTACCTCCACAACTAGTACAAAAGATAATATTATGTTTGTTTTTAACATATTTACAACAAGTTGCAATAGCAGAGCACCTCGATGTGTCTGTTTTTATTGCCAATAGTTTGGCAATAAAAACACCTCATTGTATTTGAAGCACAGCGCAAGAAACCAGTTTGACTTTTTGAAAAATTTGTCAGAATCATATGTGAGAATCATACACGTTGTTTGCAGTCAATGACTTGCGAAGCAAGCTCTATCTTACACTCTTCTACTTCTGTATACAATGCGTACTTGGTAAATTTTTCAAAAAAAACATTCTATCAAAATCTGATTATGAACTACATCTTTTGCTTTAATAAATACCATCTATTCATTTCTTACAAGACTTTGACAGTTTTCAAAACAGACTTATGATTAAAAATGTTTTTTTCATGGTATAAATAAGGTGTTATTTAAAATTATGTCATCTGTCAACTGACACACTGGGTTTTTAACAAAGTTATCTCTTTGCTTATGGGTCTCCTTTTATAACCAGCAAGGGGCTAGCAAGAATTTTTTTAAACCACTCCCTCCTGCAGATAATGATGATACATAATTGTTATTTCAAGTTTCAAAACAGCCTGTTTCGTTATGGCCTAAATCTCTGAAACTGAAGATTGCACATAATTAAACTAGATTACGACTAATGATCGATCGAGAGAGTTAAGACTCTAGATTTCTGCAACATTTGAAAAATAAGAATACCAAACCCATTGTATCATAGTATGTTTTATTATTTTTAAATAATTAAAAATTTAAATGGGCAGAAAGAGTTTGGTCAATCGCCTTTTTTATATTCATACTCATTTTTACTGTAATTTTAAATATATATGTTTATTTTCTTTATAAAATTTTGTATGTGTGTACATATATGAAATAAATTTGTTTACTACTACACAAAAATTTAAATGAAAACATTTCATTCATGGTGAAAACATAATACTGTTATATAATATACAACTTTGATTTATTTTTAAGTTGGGACAAATAATGCAAAAGTTCTGGGAAATTAAATCATTTGAATCAATATAAAGAAAGTTAAACAGAAAACTAATATTTTGTTTTATAATTATTAATTTTAATTATTATAGTTACTTAAATAGATCGCAACAAGACTTAAATTTAATTACATTAAAAAAAAAAAATACATAAAATGTAAAAAAAAAACAAAGTGTTTAACTATTCATTACTTATAAAATAGGAGTATTATTTAATGATGTTATTAGTTATTATTAACTACAATAAAAGTAAGACGCTAAAATAAAATAGGTTATGCACTTGTGAAAATAAAAACTACTATGACTAGACAACTTTTTTTATGTAGTAATAATTTATTGTACGTATTACTGAATAAAAACTTTATTAGGCATTAAAACGGGACATACATTTGTCATAATTTCTTACAAAGTAAAACGTGATATAATTAATGACTGATATTTTTAATTATTTTTAATTAGACATTGCAAAAATACAGTTTATCACAATCAAATTTATAAATATAAATAAAATCGTATAAACAAGGCCATTATAGAATTTTTACTATAATCTAATTATTTCAAACCACGCAATAAATGCATTTGTTGTATTTATTAAGTAATTTCATACCACATAAAATTTCAAAATTTAAAAATTTATATTTAAATAAAACGCAGTTATTGTTATCAAAAAGCAAAAGATGACATTTTGTTTAATTATTTCAGGTTCTAAGATTTAAAAAATGTAATTTTAATTGCAGAACAAACTTATATCAATTAATGAAAATTAATATCGTATTCTAGTATTAGTTACTGTGACTAAACTGTTCAAGCAATATGTATTAACATTTTATTCAGAACTAAGGATTAGAAACTGTCGTTTGAAGCGTTTTGTTTTCTAATCATTAACGCCACTTATTTTTGAATAAATGCCACAAGTTTTTTCGTGCAACCATTACTGTATTGATTATTACAACGTAATTCATTAGAAATAAATTGAAGTTGTAATGATGTTTTATAACAGTTAATTTGCTTTAATTGATAACCAGGAAGAAGATACTACACATTTAAATGTTATCTAAAAACATTATTACAAGCGTTATCTATAATTGTAGTTGCATATACTTCTTACATTTATTAACATTTATCAAATTTAAAGGTGTTATAACTTAATGCAAATGTCACATAAAATATACATAACAACATATTGACATGCTGTAATATTTTTAACATAGTTTTAAAATACTCAAGTAGACTTGTCTGGAAATATAATACTCAGACCTTCATAAGCTTTAGTTAAACTTATGTTTTCATGTTATTGAAGCTTGAGTAACGTCATTAGTAATGTCGCCAGAATACGAGTAATGAGTAACTGCAACTTATCAAAGCTGAATATTCTCGCCAGAAAAAAACAACTTTTAAACATAGAGTTAAATTAAAATAAATATGACTAGTTCAAATATTTCAAAAAAATTTAAATACAGATCAATCCTAATCTAAATTACAACTATTAGTTTCAATTGTTAATCGACTACGGTTTTATTATTAAATATTTCCGTTGCAATAACTAACTAAACATTCTAACTACAAATCTAAACATACAAAACTAAAATAATCTATCTTGAAATCTGACAATTAATTCAGATTAATCTTTAGTTTTTTTATATATATACATATATATATATATATATATATATATATATATATATATATATATATATATATATAATGCCCAACTCAATATGTTTATTAAGTATTGAATGGTCTGATGATAGTCTTGTAGAAGGATTTATGGTTTTTAAATATATTTGTGATATAGTACATAGTAAATGTGTTTTATTTATGTTTATTATACGCTGCTTGTATATTGCGATATTTGAGTTACAATGCAGTTACTAAAACATGCATAGTCGTTTTTTAGTGTAATAAGGCTTTACATGAAAAGACTAGGCAGTTTGTTAAATTCAACAGGTTACCTTATTTGTGTATTTATTTGATCTAGTATAATTTATTTTAGCTAAATCTGGTCTTACTTGCCATAATCTAATCTATAATAATTTTTTGCATCATATAAAATAAAATATAAATAATAACAAATAACTTCATAAAAAGCTTGAGCAGATGATCATATATAAATTTTAAACCCTTATTACACTATAAAACTATGACACACACACTTATATATTAAAAAACCAACATAAATTAGAAAATTATTATTTATTCATAATAAATATTTCCGAATAAAAAAACAGTTTCAGTGGATATTATTTTACACGCCAGTTGTTTAAATTTAAGTATACATATATATGTGTATACATATGTTTTATCGCTGATTTCATCTGCATCTACTACTGTTTATACAAAGTTAACGTTACTTATATGGATGAAGGAACCAAGAGTTAAAATCAACTACTTCATATAATATGTTTTGCTGTTATATTTTCACAAATGATAATTATTAACTGCACATGTACTTAAATGCCGATAATAAATGGTTAGAGTCCATGGATCGACTTGCAAATACCCTGTAACTAATCAACTTTAATGTAGAACTACACTCATCATACTGCATTAGTCATATACATAATTAAAAATAAGTAAATATTATTCACAAACTTTCTCTAAGTAATTAATCCAATTTATACATTTAATATTAATTAGATTATTAAAGCAATTGCATCGAAAGTTACTCAATACGATTCACACTTATTTAACTGCCGTATTTATTTAAAATAAAATTACTTATATTTGTATAATTTTACGTTAATTTCAATAAAATACACAAATTCAATACAAATTGAATAATATGTTTTGTAACTAAATTTCTAAATATATTTAAATTGTGTAAACGATAATTAAGTATACAGTGTCAATCAACGTGAGTAATAATGTATTTCTTAGGTATTTAATATTGTTTGTAAATATCTGTTGTAATTTTCTGAATATTGTACCATATCGTTAGTACAACTGAAATCTTCACCATTACATTTAATAACAAGTTTGTAGTGCAAACGAAATGCCAACTAATTGGGGACATTTTATTAAGTGCTAGGTTGAGCAACAAGATGTGATGTATTGTTGCCCTGAAGAAGCTGCACGTTTATAATTTCGAATTAAACTGGCGTTTAATGTTCAGAAGTGTAAACACAATTGCGTTGCGTAAAACCATTGTTAAACGGGCTTGCACCTGCACAAGGCAAATATGCTTATAGGGAAAAAATAATAATAAAATATGAGAGAGTCACTTTCGTGAAACAAATGTGTTACTTTGTGGTAATAAATTATAGGTGCAAAATTTTCGATAGATTCTAGGACAAGTCATAAAATGCTGCATCGGTTAGCTGGATTTGAAATATATTTTTTGTATAAAGTTCTACGCTTGCCATCTGTTCATTTTACAATTGGCACGGTATTTCTATTCGAAATTTCCAATGAACATTAAATTTTAGGTAGGTTTAAGATTTATAATTAAATTTATTATAATATAATGCTAATAGACTTCTTTTATAATAAAGTATGAGTATATAATATATATTTAAATTAAATTAAATTAATTGAAAAAGTCGACAATCTTAAAAATGCCTCTAATATAAGTTTGATTTAAATGGTTTAGTTCTGCATTGATAGCTTATTGTAACACAATTAGTGTTGTTCAATTGACCACCCAATATGATTCACAACATGCTTCATTCGATTATTATTGTAGTTTTAAAACAAATTTGCTTTTGGTGCACTGAAAATAATACCTAATAACTATAGATATAGATCAATTCTCTCAAATACATATACACTTAGATACGTTAAACAAAATGGAGAAAAAAGTATACATCTACGTTTAATAATTAATCCAAACCAAACAACTGTTCATTATGTAACGTAGATGTACCTGGAACATCTAAAAGATCATAAAATTTAATAAAAAATTTATCAGTAGCAATTCACCAATAAACTCAGCGTTTTATAAAAAATCAACAAAAAACGAAAAACAAAACTATATTTGCTGCATCAAAACGTTCAAAGTCTAAGTAATAAAATGTGCAGTTTAGAAGTTTTATGTGTATCAGAACATGGATTGCGCCAACACCAAATTGACGTAATTTCTCTGAGTGGTTTTTATGTTGCTAATTACTATTGCAGAGAAAAATATAAAAATGATGGTGTTTTAATATTTGTGGCAAATAAATATATTGTATCAAATATAACATTAAATGAAACTTGCATAGAGAAAGACTTTGAATATATTGCAATACAACTACATTGTATAGAAGTCCAACAGCTGACTTAAAAGTATTTAAAAAAAATTGTGATGTCTTATTGAAACTTAGTAACAAATCAAAACAACGCTTAATACTATTAGGCTACTTTAATATTAATTTTCTTGTACGTACAAAAGAAACAAAATAATTCTTAGATTTGCTGAATGAATTTAACATTATTCCTAAAATAAATAGTGCTACTCGTTTGAAGAACTGTATTGATCATATTTTTGTAGATCAAACTGTTAACTGTGTTGGTAATGTGGTAATTAATAAATTATCTAATCATCATGCTCAGCAATTGAAATTATATGAACAAATTAAACCAGAAATTAAAAGTATTATAAAAATAATAATAATAAAAATTTTTATCACAGAAAATTATGATATAAGTAACCCTATCAGATGTCGTCCAATATGTTAACAATTATTTTAATAAGATGGCTGCCAAATTGTTATTAACAAATTAAATATGAATTATATTAAAGAAAATAATAAATCTTTTTATTTTGAACTAGTGACAGGGACTGAAGTACATAATGTAATACAATATTTAAAAATTACCAATTCATCAGGCTATGATGAAATTAATTCAAACATATTATAAGCATGTTCTTTGTCAATATCAAAACCATTAGCAGTACTTATTAACAATTCCGTCAGTCAAGGAATATTCCCGAGTGAGTTAAAGTTATCAAAAATTGTGCCAGTATTCAAAAATCAAGGAAGAAAGAACGACCTAAATAACTATAGGCCACTGTTTATTTGCAGCACATATTCAAAGGTCATTGAGAAAATAGTTGCTAATATACTAGTACAATTTTTTGATAAATATAAATTATTTAATAATAGGCAATTTGGATTTTGAGAAGGTAAACCGACATCAATTATAGAGTTTTTAAACAGTTTGTATACAAACCTAGACAAAGGAGAACAAAACCTTGGTATATTTAGAACTGAATAAATATGATGTGCGTGGTGTTATTTCTGAATATTTCGGAAATAGAATAATAGAACCTAATAATACAAAATTTCTGGGATTATACATTGTGCAAATGGGATGTGCACATTGATAAATTGTCCAAAAAATAACTACATACTGTTACATTATCAAACAACTTAGGCCGGTAATAAACCTTTTTATTTTAAAATCTTTTTATTTTGTAAAATTACAATCATTATAGACATATGGCATATTAGCATGGGGTCTATCCACAAAAACTATACGTCCTAAATATGCAGCCATACAATGTTTCAATAAATTGCCTCAAAATATTAGTATAAATTTTTTTAAAAACAACATTAAATCTATATTATTGCAAATATGTTACTATACATACAACAATTTTTTTAATGATGATTGGTAATGTGATAATGATGTGATACTATATTATATGTTTTTTGTTTAAGTAATTTGTTTTAAATGTACTTTTAGTTTTATGACTGACACACATTTTATGTAATTTTAAATTTTTCTTAATTGTAAATTAATTTTTAATATAACCTGACTGTATCTATACCTTGCTAAAGGGTCAACTAGAATAAAGAATTATTATTATATTATTATTATTACTTTTTCAGTATCTTTAATACACATGTTTATCTAACCCAGAAATGGGTCTAAGATATTCTGGTAATAACTTGAAGTTGGCTTCGATGCTTTCATTGACAATCAAGACTGTCAAAAATACCGTAGATATTATAACGCTCTTTGCAAATCATTTTCTAAACCACTGGCCTTATTCAACATTTAACAGTAAAAACCCTTCTAAAGCATTTACTATAGCATACATTTGTCGTTGCGACTCTACACCGCCTTTTTATAAAAAATCCCTATAACATAGAACTAGACATTAACATATAGTTTTAGTTTTTTATGTTTTTTTCAAAAATAAAAAATTAATGTGACTCTTATTAGTACAAAATGTAATTAAAAAATATTTATAAACTCATTGCTGTTGCCAATAAGTTGATAGATAGATAGATAGCTACAACTACCTTACTATATTACCATACACCAATTTACAAAAGAACCATCAAATGAAAATTTATATAGAATAATGGATGTGTTCCTAATTATTAAAATCATCTTCTTTAAGAGATTCCATTTGCACAATAGATTGTGCGTCGAAATCTAACAAACAAACACTACAAGTGTTTAACTGCAACTTTAAGTAAATTCTCTAAAAAACAAACCAACTATTAATCGCACTTTTACAAAACGCACAAAAACAACTTGTAGACCAGTTCAAACCAACTCTGAGCATGTGTATTAAACCAACACAAAAAACTGTTATGATTTGTATAAAATGGTTACGCAAAGGAAGGTTTGCAATAGCTGTTAGATAAGTTTTTAATTATTATTGCACAATACCTTAAAAAACAAACAAGCGTTAAGATACCCAAGAATAACAAAAAAGCACCACAATTCACTTTGCTCACAACCACCAAAGATATCTTTATTTGTTTTAATTGAACAAGTTTTTATAGTGGAAAATATTAAGGTAATCCCTAAACTAAAAATTTGGATTGTTTTGTAAGTTGTTTCTATAAAATAAAAAAAGCTGTATTGATAAAAAAAATATGACATAACAATTTAAAATAAAATTTAGTTTGTTTGTTATCTAAGAATTAAATTAGTTTCAAAAATAAACATTACCTAAATATAAATCAAAATAAGTTTAACAGCTCTAAAAACAGTAAATGATAAACATAAATAATCACTTAAAAAAATTAGATTTATTCAGTTGTAAATGCTTTCATAAACTTTGACAGTCAAAAACTCTATAAAATAGTCTAGACCTACGCAAATTAACCGTGGCATATGTGTGTGTGCAAAAATGTATGTAAGAACAAAAAATATAGACCAAAACTTAAGTTGAAAAAATAAAATAAAAACATTTTGTTTTAAACGGGTCCACGGACCAAAAATTGCCAGTAATAAACCCCACATGTACTTACAGAGTTTGATGAACAGATCTCGACCCATAAACAGAAGTGTATAATAAAAAGCAAATTTGAAAACAAGAAATAGAAGATTCCTCAATCAATACATATTTATGATGTTGATCATTGTTACCATTTTTTTCAACAGGCAACATAGCATGTTAAGAGTTTTTTTACATTCTAAAAAAGTAATTGATATTAAACTAAATAGTTTATTATTAATACAACGTTTTTATAAATATTTTTAAGAACGTGTAGATTGAATTAATTAGCTTATTGTTGCAATGACAAAATACATTATCTAAATAGATCTATAGTCTATATAAGACCACGCTGGAGAAAATAAACAAATACACGCATTGTTCACGTGCACAATTCAGAAAAATTTACAACAGCTAAATTATTAAATTATTTAATTTTTCTTTAATTTAATTTAATTAATTGGTCTTTATCATGAATGAAATCAATGAGCTTTAAATTGAGCTTACTACGATAATAGTTAACTACAACATTTAACTTACAATTAAAAAGTATTGAATTTATCAATTTATCTTAAATAAGAAACAAAATTTGTATTTAGTTTTAACCTAAACCTTTGGTGAGCTGCACCCTTATTTATAAGTTTCGTAAATTAATATTTATTAATTGAAACCAAATAGATTATTAATTGAAATAGGAAAAACACCAATTAAAAAAATATTTATGAGGTATAGGTTTAGGTATATTAATAAATATTAGGAAAGTACAGATATTACATTCGTATTAATGAATATTTTCTTAACAACCGCAAATATTTTACTATGTATAATATCTCACTTTAACGCGGTTTTGTTTACATACTTTTAGTGTAGCGTGGCTTTGACTACAGTTTAGATCAGCGCAATATAAAAGCCATACTAAAACACGGAGTAAAAAAGTATTGTACAATAAGTTAAAATTATAATTTTATGCTGATGATATAATGTCTAAATGTCACCCAAGTTATTAAAAAATGCAATTTGTTGTAAGGCACTATCATTCATTAACGTAGAAAACGATTAATATAGGCAAATCAGTAGATGGAAAAGAGTATTGTTTAATAAGACAATGAAGACTGTATAAAATAAAATAAAAATCTTTCCATGGTCTCGTTATCAACTCTTTTATCTATTTAATACGTCTGGAATACGAACAACCTAACTTACTTTAAAAATCGACTAATCAAACTTAAAAAGCTTAATATGAAATTTCACAAACTATTATTATAACAGTATTATAAACATTAAATTATAAAAACTCATACCACAAATAGTTTAAATCATTACTTACTTGCGCTTATAGTTTACAGCTAGTAAAGATAATTGTACTCACCTGAAAGAAAGAAATATAGATAATGTTAAATAAATACAATATACAAACTAGCAGGAGTAATTATTTGTTAAAATTTTAATCATATTTTACTACCAATAAATTGCACATTTTATACGTTTATAAAAATGTTAAAAAAAATCAAGTTGGCAAAAGTACAATGTTATTTATTTCTTGACATCTTACATTACAATACAAATAAAGTGGTTTAAAGCATTAGTAATCTTATCAAACTGATATTTTAAATAGTTTTACAATTTTATTAACAAAATTTCCTTTTTGAACTGCAACATATTATATTTTATAAGTTGAACTTACGCCATGGTGTATAGATAAGAATGACTTTATAAACATTAATCGTTACTGTTTAGATGCAAATAGACAAATTGTAAGCAATTTATTAAAAAAAATGAAAACACAATTTAATAATTCATTTTAATTCATTATTGGTCGATTCTTTACAAAATTAAGTTAAAATTGTGCGCAAGTCAATTATTTTCAAATAAATTAGAAACTGTTGCGCAAAATACTTATTTAATAAATTACTACTGGATATAAAGAAACTAATCAATCATGTTTTAAAAAACTTAAAAAAATATACTCATTATAGGTGCATACTACGTTAAAATATTTCATTAATGTTTAAAGAGTGTTTTGACCTAACAAGTTAATGCATTATTGTTACTTTTATATTTTTTATTTAACACATAAATGCTCAAACACCTAATTACCACACCAAACAATATATAATAATAATTAGTTAAAGTCTATTTTTATTTTAACTTTACGCCAATTTTTTCTAACCGTCGTCAACTGCTATTTTAGCAACCGGATAATTCCACTGTAAAAAATAAACAGTTTATAGGGTATAGACCTGCTACGCTACATCTTAACGTTCACTCACTTTTAAGTTTGGCTTGGCTCAAAGCATCTTGTTCTCCTGTTTGAGTGCGACTCTAACAAACTTTTACATAATTATTAAAAAAAAAAAATAGCAAATCCCCATTATAACACCAATACATAGTATAACATAATACAATGTATTTATAAGAATTCTGCACAAAGTAACTTCAATATCAGTCTAACTTATTATACACACCTCCAAGGCCTTCGGAGCCTATGTGTGATTAACCGCAGACAGTTGTAAAGTACTTTAAATATCTCAATGCCCTTTGTTGTATATGCCCTCAAATTCATTTTGGTCTATGTGTGACTAACCGTGACAGTTATGAAGTACTTCAATGGCCTCAATGTTAATGCAATTTTTATATACACCCATAAAACTTCATTAGTCTATTTTTGAATAATCTGAGATGAACATACACACGCCTCCAAGACCTCTTCAGTATATGTGCTATTAACCTTAATCAGCTGTGAAGTACTTCAATCATCTTATGCCAATATACTTTGTTATACACACCATCAAAACCTTTTGGATCTATGTGTAAATAACCTCAAAAACTCATGACAACTATAAAACTTCAATACTAAGCACTGTTCTAGTCAATTTGTAACTAACCTCAGACAGTTGTTAAATACCTTAATAGCTTTAATATCAACGTGCTTTATAAACACCCTCAAACCCCTTTTAATTGATGGGTAAATTACCTCGGTAAACTTCAAGACACTATTCTGTACGTAAATAACAATGTATGTAGTGCATTTATTATTATAGACAGTGTCAAACAAGATCATGCGCTGTTAGTGATGGATTCTATTAGTAATTCATATTCATAATCTATACATATGGTCGCTTATGTTAATTATGTTGTAAAAAAACTAAATAAGGTCTGATCTATCTACAATAAGCACATCTTGTGACTTAAATTATATGTTCTTTGCATGTCCATTATTAGAACCTTACACATCATTATTGACGAAGCTACATCCCGCTCGAAGACTTTCCGTGCTAAAAGAAGAATAAATTAGAACCAATCCAATTTAAAAGCAATTCTGGCTCTGATACCCAAAATTAGGTTATCTAACAAATATAATAGCGCAAACAACGACACAGTCGATTTAAAGTCAAAGCTTAAGAACTTTAGAAGATAGTGACAATTTTTTGCGCGTACGATACTTTCCGAAAGAACATCATTGAAGACAATCTTACAACGGCCACAAAAGTTATCTAAAAGTTTTTTCATAATGATTAATTGGTACTTTAATAAATAGATTTACTTATTTATTAATAATTAAACTACCATTTGTGTATTACCAACAAAAATGTTATTACTTTTTTTTACCAATTAATGATAAAATTATATATTATAAAATTTAAAGGTTTGCATTTAAGTAGTTTTTTTTTAAGTTATATAATAAACTTTGATTGATTGACAATGTGTAACTTTACAATCAACAAAAAAAATCATTAGTTTAAATAAATTGTATCTTTTAGCTTATATTATACATACTAATATACAGAGTGATTCTTAACATATGCGCATAAACTCGAGGAATTATAGTTTAAAATCAATATTATTGATAAATGTTAAAAAAATGTAGTAAAAGTTTTATAATAAGCGAGATAATAAATTATAAAGTTTCTGAAAAATTAAAATTGATTACTTGAAAAAAATCAGTGTGCCATGCCAAAATTAAAATAATAAAAATGTAGTAAAGCTTTTAATCAACTAATTATCAAAATTAGAAACAAATAACGAAAATGCAAAATTATTAGAACACTTAATATCATAAATGCTCAAAATTATTTCCTAGATTTTCCAAACACATCTGCGGCCGCCGAAGCCATGTTGCGCTACATGCACGTTGAAGTTGCGATGATTGCCCAATTGTGTCAGCGGCAGCTAGTATGCGATGTCGTAACTCTTCAACACTGTGAATTTCGGTAGCGTTGGCCGATTACAATTCCAGCTTATACATTCACCGAAAATCTGTGTTGAAAGTTTGTACGCCGGGTAATGTGTGGATTTTCAACTACCCAATAATGCGTATTGTAAAAATTGTGCACACCGCTACAAGTAAAAATTGTCTCATCTGTCACTAAAATGTTAGTAGAAAAATTTGGGTTCACATCATGCTAACGCAACAGCCATTCGCAAAATACTACCCTAAGAGGAAAATCTGTTAGTAACAGGGCATGTACACGCTGCACATGGTAGGGATACAGTGATTCATGCTTTAATATGCGCCATACAGTTGACTGCGATACTCCAGTTTGATCGACAATTATCCGGGTACTGATGTCAGGACGTTTTTCAGCAATATCGACAATATCCTCTTTAAGATTAAAAATATGCCTTGGTCTAGAACGTCCCCCATATTGTCCAGGTCTAGGCTGCAAGTGCCCAGTTTCTCTTGCACGCTGTACCAAACGTACAAACGATCCACGAGCCGGATAATACCTTTGAGGGAATCTCTCGAAATAAAGGCGAGCTGCAGCCACTGAATTTTGATGAACTTCTCCATACACCAATATCATATCCACAAATTCTGCATTGGTCATGTTATGTTGTGCCATAATTTAATTTTAGTACACACTGACAGGCGCCACCTAGTCTTTTTTTTCAATTTTTCGGCAACAACCGCCGGGACTTCAACGTGCATTATTTTAATTTTGGCATGGCACACCGATTTTTTTTCAAGTAATAAAATTTAATTTTCCAGAAACTTTATAATTCATTATCTCGCTTATTATAAAACTTTTACTACATTTTTTTAACATTTATCAATAATATTGATTGTAAACTATAATTCTTCGAGTTTATGCGCATAGGTTAAGAATCACCCTGTATTTAACATAAAAACTATAATATTTAATTTGTACAGTTAGACATAACAATAAATACATAAATGTTACAAAGTGTAAACTAACAACGTGAAAATTAACCAAAGTGTATCACATATAAATAAACCTAACCTTCTCAAACAACTAGCAAATAATGAACAAAACTTATTAAAAAAATATTGTAGTATCTCATAAATCTACACAGAGGCGCATGATTGTACAAATAAAAGGCCAACTTGAATGTTCTGGCATGATGTGTGCTTTGATGAGGTGGTGGTACATGAAAATAAAGTTTTTTTTTAAATTAAGACAGTGGATGTTTTAATTAACCAGTTTATGCAAATTACAAACATCAACAGTTCTTCTGCTTTGCAACGGTTCAATGTTTAAAATACGTAAAATTCATCTTATGATCATAACCAAGCGATATGCTGCTAATTTTAGATATTTCATAAACATGTTCGTTAAAGTAATAGTCTTTTTAAACAATCCTACATCTGCTGGATAATATAGAAACACAAAGTTTAAACCAAATTGAGTGGTGTAAAATCAATCAATTTTTAGATAATCTCTTATTACTTGCGTTATATTTAAAGACATTAGTTTTAAACATCATAAAGCATTGCAATAATATTAAATTCAATATCAAATATGCGTCAGTCAAATCAACAATTTTAACGCTATGGCTATTTTATTATTTTTAATATGTTGCATAAATTATATTAATTAATCAGAATTTTGTATAGTTTGGATAGACAAACAGTGATGCACATAATTCTAAAAAAATACTATGCATTATTGAATTGAATATTATTGTCTAACAACTTTATGAACTTGTTTTTTTAAATAAAAATAATAAACAAATTAAGTTTTATAATACTTAACTTAACTGTACACAAGTAAGAATTAAGATTGAAATATTGTTACAATATTATTTAAAGTTGCTAAACTTATCTGAAATTGACAAAATGTATGTAGAAATAAACTCAAAAAGTAGACGACTAAATAAGATCCTCATTTGATGCGTGCAAGAATTATTTCTTTATACATTCTATAGTTAGTTATAGATCATAAAAAGTTGCATGGTTGTCAATGAATTATTTCGGTACTTTTCTTGTCAACGTAATTAATTTTGGTTTTTAAAATGCAACTTTCACGCAACCGAAGTTAAAAAAATAGTATTGTTAATGATTGTTTAACACAAAATATATACCTCAAATTAAGAATTATTATTTAAGTAAAAATGTGTTTCCTGTGAATTACGTTTACATAACATAGAGACATTATAATATACTATTGGTAAGAGCAAATATATGATTATCTGAAGTATTATAGTATATTGGTTATTGGATCACATACAGCAAACCGGTAAACTGAATTCAAGATGTAAAATAATAATTAACAGTACTATCTACTTGTAGTCGACAATCTATGAAAGATCAATGTTCAGATGTGAATACGATGCATTGTGGTCAATTTTTTATGTCCGCTTTAAAAGTAAATCAAGACATTGTTTCTATTGGTATCGGAGCGGAAGAACTGTATATATTCCGTAGATAGACAGTTACCAATGCAATGCAGATGAGGACAAAAAATACAGCTAATTTGCATGTACTGATGATTTCAGTTGTAATAATGTGATTGAGCTCACACGCAAAGACTAATTAATGTATTAAATACAGAGAATGCAAATTGTTAAATGGTTATTTATGTATTAAACAGTCTTAAAATCCTCTCTGAATCTCATAGATTACAACCATAACTAAATAGGAATTCTGTGATTCACAACATGCATTATGTCATTTCATAAAACAACTCGTTTTCTGTTTTTATTAATAATGCTTATTACATTGTGTGATTGATGATGCAAATATAAAAAAAAATCTTTAGACCAATTTTTTATGTCCGTCCTACTTTTTATTATAACTACTATGAACCTATTATTGTTATTTTAAATATATTCAAAGATAAAATACATTCTGTATGTGCAATGGCCATAATCAATGGGTTGCGTGAACAGCTTATCTACGCACCTGATAAAGATACATATCTTAAAGCCTACATAATATTATGCATTTAATATATGTTTATTATTTATTACACTTAAAGTTACAACTTATACTATAGTGTCATTTATTCACAATTTTTGTTAATACTTTAAAACAAACAAAAATGTGTTGATTATATTCACAAGAGCATATTTATCTAAATAAATTTGTTAATAATGAATTATTAATAAAAACATCAAGGTAGATCCTATAAGTTTATGTTTATATTCAATTTGAGGCAATAATAAGAAAATGTGATAATGGTACTAGCATGTTTCATGTACCACTCAAACTATACAGCATGTTTTCGGATAAATGTAATAAGAAAGAAATTAGTTTATTTTAAGTTTTTACTACATGTAAAAATCCTTTTCTTTTTAGCAATGAGTATAGAATCATCTAAACGCAAAAGACGGCAACATTAAGCCGATGTTGCAAAGTCATTAGTTAGTTTTGGACGGGCAGTGATTTGAATAGTTTTAGATGCACTTTCTCAAACTTGAAAACAATATTTAATAAAACACGGGGGTCTACGAACCTTAACAACCAAAAGTTTAGACGATACCATTTTTTTATTATTACTTACAGATTTTTTTTTCTTTAAATTGCTACTTGATGCTACCCGACAACAAACAAATCTACCCTAACCTCAGCTCAGTTTTTTAACAAAAAACTTACAACAGTCCATCAAAATTCTCAATGTATAAAAATAAAATATCCAAATTGGAAGTGGTTTTTGACTGCCATGAACATTCTCTGCGCCACAGAACATTGGCTTATTAAGAGCATACCGACCGCGCTGAAACTGAACTAAAACATTTAAAACTAGATTTAAACAGTGAACATTGATCATAAATCTCGGAAAATACTGAATTTAAAAGTTTACTCCACGTGTCCATAGTACGATTAAAAACAAACTCTCTTAAAAGTTTAAGTTTGTATCTGTAAACTGTCGGTGAATATTTGTTAGAATTCCTAGCAAGCTTGTATTACGAGTAAATATATGTTTAAAGGGCAATATGTTTTATATTTTGTTTGAACAATGTCCATAGAAATATTAGATATATAATGCAAAGTTCTGCAACATTACGTCGATGCTGGAAAGTATCTAAAACATTAGTCAATTTCGGATCAGCAATGATCCAAATAGCTTGTTTTTCCAAATACGAACATAAGTTTTGTATATTTGTAAAAGTTGAACAGAAGTAAAAAAATTGTTTACATCTATTAAGAAACGCTAGTTTTTTAGATACTTTCGAAGCTATGTCAACAACATGGTTGTTACAAAAAAAATTATGTGAAATTGTAATCCCTAAACCATCCACAAACTGACAAAGATTTAGATACGGATTCGTTGTTTAGATTAACATTTAGTATTGATTAATGTCATATTATAAATTTATAGGTTATGGCAGGTAGTGGTTTGATATAATATAATTGTGAGTACAATATTATCAACAACAAATATATAATATGACCATATTTATTCATTATGATTTTAATTAATGTAGTAGTAGTACCAAACTGTTAGAAAAATTAATACACGCCCGAATTTTAAATTTCACATTTTATCATACATTCACAACTACAAGCAGAACTAACAATTGTTATTTTATAAAAATAACTTATAGCACAATAAAAAGTCTATTTAGTTTAATGTTCAATGAAGTATAACTCTAAAGTTTAAGCAAATATTTCGATAAAAAAAAAAATTAAAGTTCAAAATTTAATAGACAATTGAAGGTTTTTGATTTTTATATATTTCATAAAATTGGAAATTTCATTCTCTACACGTTACAAAAAACCAATTTTAATAAGTTACATTGCGTGAGTTCTGCTCGTAGTTTTATGACACTCCTTAAACTGCCCCCAATGGAAATCTTAAATGAATTTATTTTGAATATGCAATAGAGTGCATTATAAATAATAAACGGTGATTTGTGTTATCACTATACCAATCAAATTAAGTAGGTATAAATGTATTTATGAACAATATCAACTTAGTATTTCAATATGATGTATATGTAATATTTGCAAAAGATTTTAATATAGATTTTATTTATAGACATTTAATTAAAAAAATTACTGAAGCACCAAGTGAATCTAAATTTTGTTTAGTTATTTTTTTGGCTGATGTGCAAAATATAACTATTTTAAAGTTATTAAATCTGCATTAAGCAATTACAAAAATATTAAATTAGAAGTATCTCATGACTTGTGTCCCAAAATCACATTTCGTATCTATAAACAATTTTTTTCTAATAATAAACAAACCAGTGTTTTAGCTAATAACATTGATGAAGAAAATCTACCCATTAAGTTTGATAATTATTTTATATTAACGTTTCGAGGTCTATGTAATTCATTAAAATATACTAAAAACACGTTTTAACTTGTGATTCATACAATACGATGTCAATGTTTATGTATCCTACTACAAGTGTTAGATATCGCAAAATTACTCCAATACAAAAAATCTTATAGATTTGATAAAATATCTACATAATTACTAAAGCAATGTATATTAGTATTAATAAATCTTTTAACGCAAATAATATTGCTATATCATCTGGTAAATTTCCAACACTATCAAAATTGGTATTACTCAAACTACTGTATAAATAAGAGATTTAAATGATATCAGTAATTACATACATATTAGCTTACTGTCAGTATTTTTCAAAAAAAATTAAAACAAATATACAAACGGTTATTTAACTTTTTAACACAAAACATTTTGTTTCATAAATTTTAGCTTGGTTTTTTGCCAAAAACCGAAGCAGTATTTTATATGTTCAAGAAATATTATTAAACGCAAAATGTGGAATATTTCTTGACATTACGTTTGACAGTTTAAATCACTCAATAGTAAAAAATAAAGTGGAACATATTAAAGAGGTAAAAAAAAGACATAGAAAACACAAAGTAGTTTTATCTAATTTGCAATAGTGCATTAATCTAATATTAAATTGTTTAATATTAGTGTTCCTCTAGAAAGTATCTAATTAATTTTTCTAATTTATACAAATGATTTATATCAGATTGGTGATTTATATCAATTTTCAAAAATTATCAACTGTACTGATGATTCCAATATAATTCATGCAGAAGATTTCAACTGTAGGTCAAAATATTATCACGGTAAAAAAAATCATTTCACAATAACAGTTTTTTATTAAATAAACAAATATCTAGCTGCATATTCTTACATGCAAATTGATGCCAACAAGAATTGCCAAAATCAAATTTAGCTATCTTAATGCTGTAGAACACACTAAATTTCTTGGTGTAATTGTAGATTCACAATTAAACTGAAACAAAAATACTGAATACATTTGTAATAAAATGACCTCAATATGTTTTGCTTTAAGATCTCTAGACTTTTGTCGAGAAATATGTAGAAAAATAACGTTAATTACCTTTGCATGGTCTATATGTATACACAATTATGGAACAAGAAATGCTGGAAGTTTTGCATATCCTGTACATCGTCTAACCTTGACGGAGCGTAGTTGTTTAACTATTTATAAGACTGCCAAGTGGCATTAAAATAAAACTGCTATTTTAAAAGATTTAAACTGTTATGATATAACTTTATTTGTTTAACTGAACCGTATAACTTAATAGAGTATCTATATTAAGAAAGAACCATGTATTGCAAGACTATTATTACTTAATTTGTAAAATTATGATTTCATACAAATGCACAATTAACACTACTTGTGCTAAAACAATTAATATTATTTGTCTATATTTACCCTTTTGAAAAAAGAAAAATATAAAAAAAAACAAATTTTTCTGGAATTTTAATGTTTGTACGACTGCTTTTTTTAATTAGTTTTTGGAGTCGAAAATTTTTAAAACAACAGTTATTAATGTGGTAAAAATTGGTCGTAGTAAAACTACCTCAGAAGATATATTAAAATTATTGTGAAGCAATTCCATAAAGCAAAAAGCATGAAATTATTTTTAGAATTTAACTTTGTTAGTTAGTTTAGATTTTTGGCATAAGAAGACTATTAATGACGATTCTTTCCTCTAACTATAAAAAATGTAAAATAATATACTGTAAAATGGCATATTAAAGAATAAAATTATATAAATAAATAAATAACAAAGATAAAATAAACATTTACAATTTATTAAAGACTTTAGCAAAAATTACTAGATAATTCCAACAGTATCTAAGGTGTAAAAAGTCCTAAACACTTTTTGAATTTAGCAATGTCAACTGTATTCGCTACTACAGATATACAGCTGGATACAAAATTTGTAAAAGTACCGGCCAACCTAATACAATAACATGCAGAAAGAGAAGAATGAAAATATGTAAAGTCACCAAAGAACCACTATAAAGGAGATAATGGCATTATTTAATAAGGAAATAGGGACACATATTTTGCAAAAATGTTGTAGGCACTAGACCCATACATCAAGGCTCAGTTTTTATAAGTTGCATACTAAATGAAATATTAAATAACATTACTTGTTTTAATTCACTTTTTTTAACTGTTTAAAGCTAAAAATACCTCTGTTAATGTTAACAAACAGAAGAAAAAACGTCTAATTTGAGTTAAAACTAAAATGTCTTAGAAAGTTTTTATATTAAATGTAGTTATGAAAACTAATCACAGATTAGATTAATGTCTTGAAATAATGTCATAAGAGTTTTCTAAATGTTTTGCTGGATCTAAAGATCGATCTGCAACAAATTATGCGCCGAGATTCAATGTATGTGCTTTACTCACCTATACTGTTATTATAGTCTTTAAAAAGAATTTTAGAGATTATATTTATAAGCAAATATTTTTTAAATCATTAAGAAATTATGAAAGATTGTTTTGTGAAGGATTTTTTTATTAGAGTTTTTAATAAGAAGTACAAACCTACAAACCTCGTCAACCTGGCTATCATCAAAAAGGTTTGGATTTTATTTGTAAGCTTTTTAGAAACAAAAAAAGATGAAATTTATTTATTCATTAAAGTATATAAAACTTATTTAAAATGAATATAACCTCAAAGTGTGCAAAAACCAGATTCAAATACTAATGAATAATAATAATTAATTCATCTTGTTATTAAACAAAATGTAAATTTGCATTTTCATGTTAGCTCATAAAATGTTACCACCTTCACACGTGATAGATGACAAAAACGCTTATAAAGATTTTTTATAAAAAATACAATCAATACTGCCATTATCTATTGTATAACCTTAAAATCATATTTTTGAACTTTTTAAAAATAAGCCAAAAACACATTTTTATAAATAACATTAATATTAAATGCGCTTTAACATAAATGTATAAAATACCCAAATCCACGTAATAGTAGTTTAATATAAAAGATGGTTGAGACCTTTAATAATCTCTAACAATATAAACCACATTCTCAAAGTCCTCAAAGGTACCAATAATCCAATAACCCTAAAGATTTCCTAAAAAAAAATTATCCTTTTAATCACGCAAGTATTAAAAGTATGTCACCAGTTAATATAGTTTCTTTGTACAATCAGTAATTACCAGCTCTGATTGATACCAGAAGTGATATATGTTATGATAAAAAGCAATAGAATGTAGTAACACACCTATTGTTCTCTCTTGTTGACTGTGGTAAACTACTGCAACGTATAAGTGTACTTAGACAGAAACTAAACAGTCGCATAGAAAACGACAATTTAGAATTGCCTTGGTCGGTAGACAATATGATATTGAGCAAGTAAATTAAATGTCCACAATTGATATAACCAGTTAATACTGTCAAACTCCTTTGCAATTTTTAAACATTTTACTGGTTTTGTGGCAGGTTTACGTTGCTACCAATTTAAAACAATGTCTTTTTTAAAACTAATTTAATTACCGTCGGTCTATTTTTGCTGCTAAAGCTTATCACCAAAGCCAGAGGTTAAAACTACCACATCTGTTTTTAACCAGAAAAACTGACTCTCCAGATAGGACACTTCGACACAAGACTCCTGATGTAGAAGTCGAGTACTATAACCACTACACCACCTGGGTGATATGCTGTCGTATAGACTTTAGAATTTTTGCCAGCACATAAACTATTTGAATAAAATTTATATAAGACTAGATGAGAGACCAGAAATTAGTTACCCTCAATATGTAAGATCAATAATAGAATGTAATCTAATCACGTGTTACTGCAACGTAAAAAAATTAACACCGTTCCTAGAAAAGACCCACTTCCAGCAGTCAGGACAATTTTTATTTGCATATTTCTAGTCAAACCATTTTACAGTTTTAATTAATCATGGTTATTTTAGCTATTTACAATCACGTCGACTTGTTTTAGCTTATTACAAAATGGTATCTTAATTAGATTATTTCTTTAAATATATATTAAAAAAAATGTAGTTGACAAAACATTGTTGCGGTTTCCTCCCACACCCGCTGGAAAGCGTTTTCATGTGTCAACAGATCAGCCAGTACAAATCCTTTTAAATACTGATATCAAAAGTATTATAACTCAATTTTCGGTATAACAATAATAAATTCTTGAGTAAAATTCAATACTTAGAAATTGATAACTATAAAAAACATGTTCGCATCTACTTTAATGTCAAGTCAAACAAGTATTAAAGAACATAAAAACTTATGGTAACAAAATTTTTTGCAACAATGTGATGTGGAAAATCCTAAATAAACAAGATTTTTTATAAATTTTGTTGTACATGGCCGGCATTTAATATAACCTCACAGCTGCCTTTGAATATGTACCAAAAAAAAATCTAAATTAATGAGTACAACGAATTATGATTTAGATCTAAATCACGTTGGTATGGTCCACTACAAAGTAAACAACTTCTTCAGAAACTCTAATTTTTATTTTCTGATAACATAAAAGCGGCTCCACGTTGTTAACATGCCAAAACTCGGCAAAAATAAACAGTTACTTAAATATTGACGCCACCGCACTAATGTATGCTTACAGACCGGAAAATCGCCACATTTTTTTAAATTAATAATAAAAAATACTATATACCTGTATGTAAATATAGAATAGAAGTTTAAATTGAACCTATCCAAAAAGAGCAACATTTCAGTGAGGCTGAAAAATATTGTATATTAAGTATTTGTTTAAAATATAAAAATATTATTGAAAACAAATCTATTACCACAAATAAACAAATTAACAAATTCACTACTTAGAGGTTAGAGAAGCACTGTAATTAAAATAACCGGCAGTAATCAGTCCGTTTGAACCAGTCAGTTTTTAGGTGTTTAATAACAAAGTCTTCAGACTGGCCGTTGTTAGTGTAAGGTTGAGCCATAAACCTTTATATTTATAATCTGCAGCACCATTCTCTCAATTAAAGGGTTTGGCAGTATATATTTGTGTTTATATTGTATATACATACTCAAAGAAACCAAGAAAGTTTAGTGTTCGAGTAGAATTTTAGTAATAAGTTACAAATTAATCCAAGAAACACATAAGGGTAATAGCTTCACGGAAGGTCTGTGATTTATTACTTTTTTTCTTCAGTATAACACATACTAATAAAATTAAGGTAAGTATATAATTTTATCAAATTAATAACATTTACTTTTCTATGGCTAGAAATATCTGTTTTAAAACGTTTGTTAATTCCTTTATTATTTTTGAACAAAATTATCGTTACACTGCTTAGAACAAGTTATTCTTAAACTACGCTTTTAACAATATGATAATTAACAGAACCAATACTTAAAATAAATACCAACTAATCATAATTTCAAAGACTGCTCTACCAGAATATTTATATTTTACTACGCAGTCATTGATTATTCCAATGTATGGGTAATTTTAAATATTCCTGAGTTGAGTAATTTTTTTCTAGTACAATTATACTTTGTATTACTTATGTACGGATGAAAAGAAGTAGCAATTAAGACGCACAGTTATTCCGGTTAATTTGAGAAACGCATAATAACATTTAAGTGATGCACAATACAAGCTATATACAAATCAATACCAATTCTGCAACCAACCGACAGATGTGTCGAACAAACATAGAAATTTACAACCGTGACATGCAAAAACAAACAAAGGATAAACGTAAATGCAAATTCTAAACGTTGTAGAAAATATACCCAGAGGCATCATAGGTTAGTAGGATATTGTGGTGAATTTTTTGCATATTTTGCATAATTTAAATTAATTAAGTTTTCATGGAATGCTTAATAAATCTAGTAATTGGAATTAAACAAACATAAACAAATTATAAATTATTATTAATTAAGTAATAGATGTGTCTATCAAAAAAAAGTTGTATCACAATTAAATTTATGATAACATAATCCTGATATAAATACCATATAAATTGATAGGATATATACGATATAAAAATTTATTAAAAATTAAATTAATTTTATATTTTTCTATCCTCAATTCATTATTCAAACTCTACGATTGCTTTAAAAATGCAGAAGGTAATTAATGCTCTACATTAACATTAAATATAATTTGCTACAGATAGTATCATAACATTTGAAAGTTTACTTTTCCAAGAATACGTACATAATGATAATTTTCACTTTCATATTGCTTGACGATTTTTTAATAAGCTTCATTTCAGATTAGATTAAAATATCTTCATTAAAACTCTTACTTATATAATTATATGATTAACTCGGAAAGTGTTTGCAGTCATTGTATATTTGGTATACATTTATACCAATAATCTTCAAAATTTCTATTAACATAATAGATAGATGATAATTATTTTATTTCCAATCATTACTATTAATATTGGTCTAATACATACGTGCTATTTTTGCCCAATTGGTACAGCAATTGACGTTTTTTTAATTCTTTCGCGTGCCTCTTCCATAAGAAACAGTTTACGTCGCTGCACGTATTTGAGACGAAGCATAAATCTAATAAATATTTATAAGCAATAACGGTTCATTGTATTGTTAGTTGGCGAATTATTTTAATGTTTGCTTCTGAATTGGTTTAATGCAATTGAAGAAACTTATATAGAATTAAAGTCAAAATAACTGAATTGCAAAAACCCTATCATGTTTATAATTGTGCCTCAAAATATGTTAAAAAAGTGAATTTAACCGTTTTCAAATTTAGTAAAGTATTATTTATTTCAATTATAAATTAAATTTATCATTTTATTACGTTTAATGATAGTTAGTCATTAGTTAGAAACTTAAAATATTAACAATCTATTTATAGAATTTAAGGTTTACGATTATCATAAAATAAAATATATCTAATATTCATTCAATCACTATTGTAGATTTATTGTACTATAATTATCTTAAGCTCGTTAATTCGTTGATTAATCATATAAACACTAAAATGTAACACATTTTGAGAAATTAAAGAACATTCAATCACTGGATGTTATAAATAAATCAACTATGCCAAAATGCCGAGAAAGTGGAACAACAAATTAGCGAATACCTTCGCAAAGAAAAAAAAATGATAGTTGAATGTATGTGAAATTGGTCTTTATTTAATAAATATAAGTATGATATACCTAAATATGAATGAATGCAAAAGCCATTATTTTATTAAGGTTTATAAGTAATCACCAACTATTATTGATCCTATTATATATATATATATATATAATAGCAATTTTATACTATTTTATAATCAAGATGAACATTAATTTAAAATTATTCTTTTTTTTTTCATTTTATACCAAATCCGTTATTAAATGTTTAAAGGCAACGATAGCTACATTTTAGTAACGTTTATAGTTATAAACTGACAGTTTAAAAAATAATTTCACTAATATATGTGATCTAAAATAGAATTTGAATTTCATATGTGACTGAAAATAAGGTGAACAATAATGATCCAGATTGCTTTAACCTAAAATTTTTACTGACCAACAAAGTTATTAAAGAGAGTTTAACGTTTTTTAAATAAGGATATTTCAAACTTTTTTGTTTTGATAGATTTCGTCAAGATAACAGAAAAACTGACATTATTTTGAGAGGAAATTTTATTGTACATAATGAATAATCTTCTGCAACACTATCCGGCCAACAAGCTATGATCTTTGTTGTTTGTCATAAGTTTACTCAATCCAGCAACCCACCTATTTTTTAGATAACAAAAAGCATTTTTTAGATCAAAATATTTTAATTATTCCAGAGATTTAAACTATTACTGATGAAGCTGCTGTGATAATTTTATTATTACTTTTGTAATTAAAACTTGTTTCCCATCATTATTTTAAGATGAAAAACAAAACAATTTCTTATTTCTTTTACTATATTGATTTTGAGCATCAAAGCTTATACATTATTATGACAATTAACATATTGCAGCAAAAATCTCACTATGTAATTTAAAATCAAAACCAAAGTACTTGTACTCAATTCAAACAAAACAGGCAATTAAAAAAAATCAAACAGGTATCAACAAACACAATTGATAATATTTATAATAAAACGAATGGCTGTAACTTATCAGCGCAAAATGATTTATATTTATTATTAATTTATTGACAATTAAAAATTGTTCAAACAAGGAATATTATTGCCAATTGCATAAATGTTAAATGATACCAATTCGTTTCATTATTTATCAATTGTGTTTATAAGAAAAAATATTTACTCAAATTTGTCCTTTGCCATTATTTAATGCCGTAGCCATATAAAGCACACAGATAAGGTTTGTAGAACCAAAACAATTGTCTGTGCTTGACTCTGAGCTATTAGATTAAGTTTGAATAAATTATTTATTAAAAAAAAACACTCCAAAACACCAAACGTATTAGGTGTGGCAGATGTTGAACTAAATAACAAATCTATATCTAAATCTCTTTCAATTTGTCTATTCTGAAACGAACATGTTGTTTATGTAGCTTTAAAAGTATCTAGAAAACTAAAGTTTTTTTTTAACATATGTAAACATTTTTGCATAAATAAATATGGGAGGAGCGTTTAAAGCTACACTATCTCTTCTGAACTCAATTTAAGCTATTTAAATCATTGCCAATCCAAAACTGACTAAAGACGTAGATGTTTTGCAACATTGGCGTGATCGTTGCATTTTCTATAAATATTTTTTATAGACATTGTTCAAAAGAAATAGAAAACATATTTCATTTAAACAAATATTTACAAAGTTTGTTAGGAATTCTAATAATTATTTATTGACAATTCAGAGATGTAGCACCAAAATCTTTAAAAAAGATTTTTCAACAAATAAAATAAGTTTTTTAATTTACTTAACGAGCATAATAATTTGCAACTGATCATAGGTTCAGCAAGTGAGGTTTTACTTGTTATGTTGTTATGATATACTATTTCTAACTAATTTACTTCAAGAATGTATCAAGATATTGGTTTTCATTGCATTATTTTTTTTTTAATTCTTAACACAATACATGCTGACGTGTTGTTTAAATAAATTGATAATGTTAGATTAAGCTGAATTAAATTTCCTTCAACGTAGAATTTTGGTAAAATCGGTATACTCAATCAAATCAACAAGACAAAACAGCACTAATCTGACAATCATAATTTAAAGGGTAGCGTGCGGCAGACGCATGAATTTAAAAATAGAATAAAACGCAGACTGTTACTAAATGATTATTTTTATATTTTTTTCCTGATTCATTAACATGGGAAATTTAAGTTTACCCAGTTTCGAACAAAAAAATGACCAAACACTGAGTAAGACTTTTTCTGATGTTTTTGTGCACTCCTTGAAGCATTGCTACAGGAATTTTGTCGATTTGGGGCCTCTGTTGGAGCTCCTAGGATTTGTATCAATCCAACAGCGCATATTCTGTTTATTGACATATCCTGTGAGGTAATAATATATCTCATCAAAGAAAAAAAAATCGTTTCAAGGCAACGCAGCAAGCATGTTTTCACTAGCAAGTTGTCTAGCTTCAAAATTACGTCGCTTTAATTCTTGGACAACAATCAACTTAAAAGAGTGCAAATAAGAATGTTCATTAACAATTCGTCGAATGCAACGCTTAGAAATGTCAAGGACACCAGTTTGTTTCTAAATTGAACGCTTGGGAGATTGTTAAATTGCAGCTCAAACCCTCTTAATGTTTTTGGGGGTAGTGACGGTATTCTGAGGCTTCCTGCTTATTCTGGACACATTTTCGTTATCCTAAAATGCATTAACTCACGCGAAAATTTGATTTCAACCTTAAATTAAACGCACCCTGCACACAGACGATCAAGCGGGCGTTCGACAAATAGGTCTGCACACAAAAAACAAGTTCTTGATCGGACAATACCATTATAGAAACTGAAACCGCGTGGGACATAATCTTCCCATCCCCCTCAAATTGCTCCACTTTCAACATTCTAGGACCGTTAGGAACAAAAGAATTACCTTTTAAAATCCATGCGTCTGCCGCGCACCACTTTGTACAAAATGTTTATGATTTTATTTTTACGCTAGTTAAATTCCACGGGTTGGAATGAGACTTTTTAAAAACTATTAATTACTTTTTATTTAAATCATCAAACTTTACATGGTTTGATCTATTCTAATACAATTGAAGTTGATTATAATGGTTAATTATAATGATTAAATATTAATTATTAATTGGTCATAGTAGCTCGCGATTTGCAGCGAAGTCTAGTTACCGATTTTAGGTGTACTTGTTACTACTATATGTTGGACTGGCTCCTCTGGGAAGCGTCGTCGTATTTATATGTTTTGTTGTGATGGCTCAGCATTTACTGTATCATAACACCATCGGCCTAAATGCGGAGACATCCCCTGTGTTGACTTAAGGAATCCAGGGGTGGGTCCCATGATTATTTGCGTCTTGGTCCGTGAGACTTACATTTTCAAGATTATTTTCTGAAACTGATAAAAGTCATTTAGTTTTAGCATATCTTAGTATCAATATAATTGCTCCAATGATTAGAAATCCATAAATGAAGATTGTCCAAATTGTTGGAGATTGTTTGTAAAGTGTATTTGAATTCTTCAGGATTTGAAGGTCCTTTTGAAGTTTGATTAGATCGTCATTGATTCCACTTATGTTTGTTATATGCATTTTATTTAGTTTTGCTAAGTGCGTTTTCCATTGTGCTGGTTGAGCTTTCTCTTGTGAAAAAACTAGTTTGGGTATATTTGGTATACTAGCAATTTTCTTTTCTTGATAACTGGTTAATGTAAGACTCTTTATGTACAAAGAACATCCTGATGTCACTTTTGCAAGGTAGGTACCATTGATTACGTCCAGTTCGTTCTGTTTGTTGCATCTTTTCTCAATCTTCTGATCGAAGGGTGAAACGATCATCCATAGATTTTCGTAAATTTTTCTTATTCACGGTTCTTGAATTGTTTCATAGTTATGCACACATTTTTGATAATGATTTGTGTAAGATAATAACTGAACTTCACATGGTGAATCTTGAGTGATCTGTAGACTGCTTGAAGCTTGGCACAGATACTGCATAGTTGATATTTCTTGGCAGGATTCAGTGAGAGATACAAATTTTTCACGATCAATTGCCAAAAATGGATGATTTGGTATAATATAATGGAAAGAATTGTTATAGTTTCGAATTGGTAAAGGATATAATTGATAATATGAATATTGAGAAATTTCTACTAAAGGAATTTCTAGGATAAATATGATTGAATTTTCTTTAGTATAAGCTTTTACTGTGACTATTTTTTCAATCAAATAAATATTTTCTGCTGTTGGTTCTTGTAACAATTTTTCTGTTTTTAGTGTTTGACTTAGTTTATTTAATTCAAACATTAGATTATTGGTATCCATTATTGATGGGTGATATACATTTAGTTTGGCAAAAGTTACGGCATTTATTAGCGTAGACAGAATATTATTTGCATTCTCTATCAGAAATATAAGTTGATTGAAGGTAGCATAGATAGTAATTCTATGTGCTTCTTCTAACTGGTAGAAAGTATAGTTTTTCATAGCTTCGTTAATTTGTAGCACTCTTGAGTTCAATAGTAACTGATTACTTCTTAGTTCGAATATAGTTTTATTGAATTCTTCAATTGCTTTGATTGATAAAGAAATTTGTTTGTCTAATATTAATTGAGTTTTGGATTGTGATTGAATTATGTGCTCGATTGCTTTATCGTATTTTTCTGCATCTTCATTATCCAAATTTCCAGTAATTTTCTTTATTATCTGGCCTAGCACGTCAATTGCTCTTTTAGTTATTCGTGAATTTGGCTGAGGTACAATTTGATTAAGTTGTCTTAACATTTTGTATCTTTTTACAGTTAATATAGATAAGTAATTTGACATTTCTGTGCTGTAGTGATTTCCATGTGTTCCCTTTTTTACTATGGTTATCCAATCAATACAATTTTTATTAAGATCTTGAATTTCTTGAATAAGATGCTCAAGGTGGTATATAGTTGTTATTTTCCATATGTTTGATTTTATTTGAGCTTCTCCTAACTTTATAGGAAGAAGACCTGAGTTGTCAGTGATTGGTTCTAGGGTAATGTCGCTTCTGATGTTAGGGATGTAACATCCGAAGAGTATTAATAGTATTAAGGTGGTATCCATCTGGTATTAATTCAAGTTTGAGTGAAGTAATCCAGGTTAGGTTCACTTAAAGTTTAAAATCTTTAATTTCTAATATTCGTTATCTGCTTTAATCGTTAACACGAACCGTCGATATTTAATACGTTGCAGATAATCCTGTCCGCAGCGCCAGTTAAATTCCACGGGTTGGAATGAGACTTTTTAAAAACTATTAATTACTTTTTATTTAAATCATCAAACTTTACATGGTTTGATCTATTCTAATACAATTGAAGTTGATTATAATGGTTAATTATAATGATTAAATATTAATTATTAATTGGTCATAGTAGCTCGCGAGTTGCAGCGAAGTCTAGTTACCGATTTTAGGTGTACTTGTTACTACTATATGTTGGACTCCTCTGGGAAGCGTCGTCGTATTTATATGTTTTGTTGTGATGGCTCAGCATTTACTGTATCATAACACGCTAAAAAATTTAATAAAAAAAAATATATTTTTAAATTTATTTTCAAAAATTGTGCAAATACTAAATGTTGAACACCGATTTGCCGCAGTTGATCAACGTTATTGTCTTGTTGTAAAACGCAAAGTCTCACACGATGTTTTGCCTAGGTTTTGCGGTTGCAGCTGCTTTAACTTTTTTTAAGAGTTCTTGCAAATAATGTACTTAGCAAAAATATTTATTTCCAGTCAATTGATTTAGCAACACAAAAAAAATGCATGTAAATTTTTGACTGCTCAGTACTATGACAGTTATTTATGCCGTTTACTTGTAAACTTTGCCTTATCAGTTGCCAATACAGTAGAAAAAAAGTTTGGAATTTTAGCATGATTTTGTAGAAACCATTTGTAACATTGGGAACGTAGAGGATAATATATACGTTGTAAAGATTGTACTTTTTGTACATGGAAAAGATACATTTTGCTTAGTGTTTGCCAGATAATCCGATTTAAAACACCAATGCCCGTTTGCACCGTTCTGTTGCTTATCTTACTCTTTTGTAGGTTACACTTAAGTTTAAAGTCTTAAATTGGTTTGCACGTGTAAATAATTTGATTTTCTTAGCTACGACGTGGTTTAATATTTGTTTTGAATGTTACAGCTTTCCAAAATAATTGTTTTAAATTTCAATTTGACATTAAATAGTATGTTTAATAAATTTTAATGCAGCCAGATCGATATCATTATAAAAATCAAAAATAAAATCCATATTTTGAATTTGTTAAACTGACATTTTATAACAGGTTTTGTTTATGTAACCTTAAGCCTTACAATTCTGAGGCTTAACTTGGGTAATACTTAAGTATTACTTTGTGTGCCGTGCAAACCATTTAAAACTTTAATGTCAACTTAAGTGAAACTCAATAGATAAAAACCGAAATAAGTGGAAGCGGTGCAAACGGGCGTTACTGGAATAGGCGTTGGTCTGTTAGAAAACCGTTTCTACTTTTTTAATTAAAATTTCAGAACAATTATGTCAAACCAACAATGCATTGACAATTGATAAAATAGCTTGACATATAGAAAAAAATACGGATAAACTACACCTATATGTCCCAAAATAGCATAAAAATTGAAACCACTTAAAACACACATGTTTTTGAACTCAACGACCAATAAAATATACCAAATCAGTGATTTACGGTATTATCGCAAATTTACAAATATTCTATAACAAACAACTGAACCATAAATTGCTAACAAGAACTATCACCGAATGACAACTATTAATCATAAACGCCAAATATTGGCTGGCTTTCATAAAAACTTGCGGTTGATTATACATTTAATTCAAATTTTACATACCTAAACGTACATGCATTTCCCATTGTGCTATTAACGCCTATGTCATCTTATAAATTATTAATACTAATACCGTATTTATTGTTAATATCGTTAACAAAGAGCTCTAATTAGCTATTAAATTGATTTAAAAATTTAATTATATAGCTAACTCCTTTCTCAGTTTGTCCTAATAATTTGTATAAAATGTCTATAGAAAATTATATAAAAATTTCCATTTCATAACATGATGAAACAAGTAATTTATTATTACGTTAATAATATGATTTATCACATAACTGACAAGATACAATTCTTTAACAAAATTCAATAAAAAATAACCATTGAGTAGGCGTACAGATTCCTCTTTAATTATAATGTAGACACAGCTATTCAGTCATAATTTTAGCGCGGAATTAACGGTCAACTACCTGTAGGAAGAATTAGTCAGAGCTTCAAAAACATACACCGATCGATTACATCATCAGAAACTAAAACTTATTTGGCAGGTTATTTTTTATGGTAATGTGACACAGTTATTTGTCCACGATGGCACGGATTCCGGAATCAATTAGCGAATTGTAAGAATTCAAATGAGTAGTTGGCGTTTATAGTATTTGTACAAAACAGTTATATTCGTGCTTTATTGGTAGTAGAAATTTTTTAAATCGATAAGCGGCATCGATTGAAAAAACAAAAATTTATTGCCTTTTATTATTTATTGCTGTATGTGCAAATTTAATAGCTATTTATAGATAAAATTTAGCTAATAGAATATCATGTTCAGTTTAAAATACAAGCACATAAAATTAATTAATAAAATTTAGCAACTCCAACTACTACTTCTTCAGCAAACAAGTGACAGATTCTTACATGCAAATTATATATTGTAAGACTAATAAATTAGATGAAACAGCCTTGAAAATTAAATCAATTAATAGTACGAGTGTTATTCAGAAGTTTAATGCACAAACTTAATTATTTGGCAGTTAATATGTACAAATTATGTTTTTTTTTAAATTTAATAATATTTTTTATTAAATTATTAAAGTTAGTGGTTTTATGATATACATATTTACAATAAAATTAACGTTATGTAAAGAATCACTAAGCAAATAATCTTAAATATTCACAATTAAATTTATTAAAATACCACCAGTTCACTCTTATTACAGAGTGAACTGGTGATTAAATCTAAAAAAGCACAAAAACAAAGCTTACTTGCGAATAAACACCCATGTTGGAGTGTCTATTCATATACAACAATAAAATATAAATAATTTTCAATAAAAGTAGGCAAAAAATGCAGCTGCAAAGTTAACTTATCCACAGCGTAGAAGATATTAATGTCTGGCAAAAACAAACCACTTGATTTAAAAAATACATTCTTTTAAACACTAGAACACCACAGACGTGAATATTCGACAAACACATAAAACTATACGCATAAATTAAACTTATATATCTACGCCATAACCATTTTGTAATAAACAAAGTTGAGCAAATGTATTTTGCATGTATAGAAATATTATTATAAAAAATAAATTTGATATCTTTAGCAAATAATCGCATATTTAAATACCATTTAGGTGCTTTTATTATTTAGTCACATTTAGAACATTGATACTTGATAATAAATTAAATTAAAAATCTTAAAATGCAAAATATGTAATTGAATTGATAATTTAATTACAGACAAATTATTTTATTATTTATTCAGAGATGAACCACAAAACCAATACTTTTGAGCTTTAATAATGTAATAACAATAATTATTATAGCGATAATAGTAAAGTTTATGATGTAAATATAATTTGTAAATAGATAATGTAATATTACATTAACAAATCTTAATCCAACCTTAATAAAACTGCAGTTTGGTAACATTTGTTGGTATGAAAAATCATTGCCGCCAAGATATTCCAACGATGTAGTAAATAATAAAGTATTTTAAATTATATTGTTGTTTTTCAGAGATGCATACAGTGAGGTTATGTAGTGTTGCGAAATAATAATATAATGTACTTGTATGCTTTTTTTATGTTCTTTATTCTCGACTAGTTTCGACTGTTAAGTCATCTTCAGGACACACATCACATCTACATTACAACAAAAATTGTAAACTATAAATTAATCCTGAAGATGACTTAACAGTCGAAACTAGTCGAGAATAAAGAACATAGAAAAGCATACAAGCATATTATATTATTATTTCCCAACACTACATATTTTCAATTATTTTATTTATCCTTTCTCAGACTTGGAGCTAAACACGTGTACGCAGTAATAATATTCTAAATAAATTAACATCAAATGTGTAATTGTTTTAATTTATATTTATAAGTGGTGACCACGTCGTGATCTGTAACTGCGTTACGCACTGGAAGTGAGAGACATTATCGGAAAAAAACTTCGGAAAACGCTATAAAAACTGAATTAATTAAGAGCCTATAAGAGTTTATACCAAACGTTGATATGTTCATTAATTATAATTGCTGCCGATTAAATTCAATTTAACGTACTATTATAATAAATATAATTTTAAACTTTCTTTATTATTTTTATTCAAACAATATTTAAAAAATATGTTATTAAGTCAACAAAATCAGGAGAGATAATTTCTTATTTACGATCATGCAATTTGTCACTTTGTTTATTTAATTTCTTTTATGTTCATTTCATTTTATATGAAATTTTTAGTTAAGTTAATATATCCATTTATTTGTGTATGAGTTTAATTTACGATGCGATCTAGAAGAAGTAACAGCAATATCAGGTTTAAATCTGATTTACAAGCTGATCTAGATTTGCTTTTGTTACTAACTTTTTTTTGTATTGGTTAAAGTATATATATAGTGTTTTGACAATTGACAAAGCTGTGGCCAGCTTACGCAATCTGATTTGCCAATTTGACGAGTTAGGAATGATCTTTATTTAATTGAATAAATTTGCAAGGTTAATTTTCATCATATTTTTTCTTTACACTTATGAATAACAAAATATAATTAATTTAATAACATAAATTATTATGCTAACATAAATATTATTTATAACAAAATAAATAAAGGTAAATTACAAGCTTCTTATTTTGAAACAGATTTTGAAGATTCTGATAAAATAGATTGGGAAATAAAAAACAATTTGTCAGAGTCAGAACATGAAGATAAAACAGGACAATTAGCAGCACCATAGATTTTCAGTTGTACTTCGCAACCAGAGTTTCTCATTACCGCTACTTCTGTATATACAGGGAGTTTATAAATGAATGGGATTATGTAATCACTTTAAATATGCCGCCTTTTTAAAATCGTCCACTATACTACATATGTTTTCATATGTTTGCTTGACAGCTGTCAAAGTTGATCTGTCAAAACAAATAGTTTAGTGAACAATTTAAAAAAAGCGGCACATTTAAAGTGATTACATAATCCCATTCATTTATAAACTCCCTGTATAAAAAGGTTTTCGTAAAGAAAGCTCCTACACACGGTTCGCGAACGTGCCCAAACGTTCGTGATTCGTGCATTCGACGGATCGTGTGTAGGGTACACGAACCGCGAATGTTGGCGTTTGTCTACGTTCGCTTAGTAAGCGGTAAATATTGCACGAATCAAAGGAAGGCAAATGGAATCCTTTCTCCCTACACACGGTTCGCCTAGAATCGTATATCTATTGTAAATTGTGCGTTTATTATTTATGATTAAATGATGGTTTCCACCTTTATTGTGTAGTAATTTTTATATAAAAATAAAACAATGTTTAATTATATTTTAAGTAATTCCCAAATATTGCATTTTAAAATTAACAAATAAAAGTGGTTGCAGTTATAATTTTCTTTTCATTACTTATCGTACAAAGTGGTTTGTTTTTAAAAACTTACAAATTACAAAGTAATCACTGCGCACTACTAATGACTGACAATGCCAACGTAGGGGTACGTACGCAAATCGTGTGTAGGGTACACGAATGGGTGATTGACAAACCTGCACAAATCTCGTAGGGGCTTTATTATTGTAAAAATGTTTGGATGAACTTATAAAATATAATTGTCATAAAATCAAAAGCATATACTTCACTGTATACTCAAAAAGAAAAAGTAAATGTTAGAATAAAATCACGCATCAAAGATTGGACAGACACAAAAACAATAAAAATAACAACATTATTTGGATTTTAAATTTTACAAGTTTCTTTAAAACTCAACTGACAAATGCATTAATACGTTTTTCTTACGTTTTTTTTTTTGAAAAAAAGGTATTGCATATTATTAACTTTTTTTACATTTTACACTATATGATAAAGTAAATGAATAAATTAGAAGAACTGAACTATAAGAACTAACAGAATTAAGATTACTCAAAAAATAAAAACAAAAATGTTTTATAGTAATGTTTAGAAAGAAACCAAATAATCATAAAATGAAGAAACAAAAAAAATGTTTTAGTAAGCACAGTTTATGATGGCTCTATGAAATCATCAATAATTAAGGTTAGAAATATAATTGTAAAAGTAGTTGTTGTATTGAATTATAATGCAAATATAAAAGGAGTTAAACTTAGGCAATTGCAAAAAACTGTTTGAAGAAATATACATAAAGATATTCCGACATTTTCTTGACCTAACCTGTTTCAACTATTTTCAAACTTATAGACAACTTGAAAAAAGTTAAAAATAAACGTTGTAATAAAATTAGATGAAAAAAAAAAACAGAACTATCCCGTTTTGAACATTTTGCTGAAATAATTCCTGCTACTACAAAACAAAAGCCACAAAAACTGGTCTGAAAATATCCGCCAGACGCGTAAAATTCATAAAAACCAAAGTAGTTATCAAATGCTTTACTATATAAATATGAAAAAAGTGTAAAATATATTAAGATTGTTTTTACTCACAGAGCACCATGGACTGTGAAACAAGATTTATAGTAATTGTGCAATTGAATAGTAGATGGAAAACATTTGAAAATTAAAAATATGATTTTTCAAATAGTAGTTCTTTAGCTGCTTCTATTATATCGGAGGCAAACAGTAAGGGTTTTTTATAGAACATATCAATTAAATCATGCAACATTTCATGTCTTTTTTTTTGTTTTCACTTTAAGATCACTAGATAAATAAAAACTGGTGTAAAGAAAGACCAATAAATGGTATGTGCAATGTTGTTTTAAAAATAAAAACAAAATTATAATCTTATATATATATATATTTAGTCAATAAAATATGAACATTTGTATTTTTATACTTATTGTTAAACAATTTAGATGTCACTGTTACAACATTGATTATTTAATAACACTCGGAAAACTGTACACGTTATCTTAAAACAAAAACCATTTTCTATAATACTACTTCCCATATCATAAACGTTCTACTTTTTACCATATATAGCAAACAGTCCATTTGAATAATTCCCAATTCCGCGTGATTATGATTAAAAATATGTATTTGTGTACATACATATACGAGAGGCGACTGGCCGTCAACTAGAAGGAAGCAAATTCCATCCCAGGGCGTTTTCCGTCCGAGAATCTAATTGATACCTTCACGTTCTGCTTCGGTCAGATGCATTCATCAGCATTATGCAATACACATTAATAACTATTTTTTTATATGTATAGATGCAGATTATTATCAAGTTAAATTCTTGTAGAATGTAATTTAAAATAGAACATGAAAATATGTCTATAAAAAATGAGATATGTGTGTAAGAGATTTTAAATGTAATTAAGCAACCGCAATTATAAGTCCTTTGCCTTGGCTTGATTATACTTGCTACTTTACGAACAATCTATATAAAATAACCCATGCCCATGTTCGGAATTTTCATTAATAAATAAATTATCGTCAATAACTTGCAAGTCATGATGTACGTTAGATATTTTGTATCAACAATAAATTATTACAACATATAAAGTATATAATTAATATTAAATATTTAATTATTGTTTTAAAATATTTTTTAAACTCTATAGATTTTACTACTTATTTTTTTATATTTTAAAGCTTATGCTTGTGTTGTCACCTTACAGTTTCTTTGAGTATAACTTGTAAACTACACAAATATATACTACCAAACCCATTATTTAAGCGAATACAACGCTGTAGATACTGACAACTAAAATAAATATATTTGTTTTAATTTGATTGCAAATGTGCTTTGATTGATACATTACTAAAACGTGGAATTTTCTTTTCAGTTTCTGTAAGGTGTGATTAATGTTTTGATTAACCATAGTATGTAAGAGCAATTCATGACAAACAACGTATCTTTAAATAAACATTGGTTTTAAGTAGCAGCTTTTTTGAGTTTGTTGTTTTGGCATTTGTGCTAGTCAGTGCTTACTATATCATACACGCTTCAACAGCATTTACAAATTATTCAGACGTTCTATTAAAATTAAGGTTCAGTCACGACCACATTATGTACATTAACTTCAACTTTCTGTTATTATAATAGTACAATTCAAAAAACAATTCAACGTCTTGTGGAAAAATTCTAATCAACACATTCACTAGTGAGACCAAAAATTGCAAGGAGCAAGAAGAATACTGCGATAGTATGTTTAAAGTGTTTGTGAAATTTGTCAATTCGTCGTCGATCTCAGACTTTAGAAATTTTCAACATCAGTTTGTACAAATAATATTGAGCTACAAAATTGCTTCAATTTAAATACTCAGAAATACTCATATAATGTGTCGCAGATTTAGTAATTGAGCTTGGTAGACATTTAAAAACGATCCCGAGTTTTGTAAGAAAATGATTTTCAACAACATAGCTCATTTCTGGTATAACAATTTTGTAAACAAACAAAACTGCAGCATCTAATACAAAAATGAACCAAAAGCAAACAAACATTAGATCCATGTGAACTGACTGCCATTCAATATTGACAGATTCTTTTGTCCCAAGTTGGATGCTCTCGACATAGACAACATGTGGTTTCAGCAAAACAATGCCACTTGTCACAATGCCAACCAAACAGTACTCAAAGAAACGTTCAGTAAATCAATTATTTTAATAAATGCCCAAGTAAACACTTTTTAACTTTTTTTCTGTAAAAATATGTTTTTAGTTTACGCAAACAATCCAGAAACATTAAACAACTTGCAAGTCAAGCTTCCAAGAAGGTCATTTAAATGATGTAATTTACACTAAACTATAAATAATATTAATTTATTTCCAAAATCTGTGTTTTATTTTACAAACATTTTACAAACAAAATGTGTCGTTTTTAACTTTATATTGATCTGAAGATTTGTCCATAGCACCTGCAAAGAGCTGCATTGCAAAATACATATACCCATGTAGTTTATATTTTATGCTAGTTTTTGATTAACTATTTCACACTTTTTCAATTTTTATATCGAATTACGTTCCAGATTTTAATATTAATATTCCATATCTTTACATCACCTACATATCAATTCAGCGCTTTTTGTTGTTTTTCATATTGTGTTAACTTAACTATTACTAGGTGAATAGAAAATACTATCTAAGCTTCTTATCACTCACTGTTCACAGCCTTCTTTCAATGTGTCAATGTTTGTTTTAACAATACAACTTTCTGAAATGAGGTTGTAATATATTTTTAAACTATAACAACTATATATTTGATGTCAGCTGCCTAGTAACTAATAAATTTAAAAAAAAAACATTCTATCACCACACTCGCAACATAACTGGAATGACCCGTTTACGGCCATCCAACTTGGATTGTATGTACGTATTCTTTATATTATTTAGTACATACTAATTTTTATAATTATGTGTTTGGTAAGTAATTTTTGAGTTCATTAAAAAAGTTAATTTTTAGACAAAAAAAATCATCACCACTAAATGTGAATTAACGTTATTATGAATTTAGTTCTAAAACATTTTGTTGGAAGTTACAAGTTGATTGTTTAATCATTAATCAAATTATGTACCAGTAATTTTGTAAAAAAGTTAACCACGTGTCATAGATTCATTATTTCAAAGCCTTATATTTCAATAGTAAATTAATAACATTTTACGCATAAAAAACCTATTCTCCAAACTTTTAATAAATTTGAAATTGATAGTATTTTTTTTAGATACAATTGAATATGCACCTGTAAATTAATTACGTAATATCTACTACCAAACACGTTAACTAAAACAATGGGAGTGCTGTAGATACTGACGAGGTCTAGTATCTGGTCCATCCACAAGACTCATATTAAATGTAATTTTATTATAGTTACATGACACTAATCATGAATTAGATTAATGTTCTGAGTTAATAAATGCCACAACATCTTAAAATCATATATATATATATATATATATATATAATACAATATATATTAGTAAAAAATGTTTGTTTCAATTTTGAGTTAACTTATAGTTTAGTTTTACAGTTGCATAAATTTAAAATTTGATACAAAACAACATATTTTTTAGTTGATTATTTTTTAACTAACTTAACTATAACATATAGAAGGTGATCAATCAATTAGTTATTTTAGATTGTAAGAAGATTTATGAAGATACGTTTCTAGCCGAGTAGAAACTAGTAATGTGTTAGTAAAATTTATTCATGTGATAAAAAAACATTTAGTAATTTATAACTAATAATTATTATTTAATTTTGGTTTCTTTTTGAATGTACAGAATTTATATATATACTATATATATACATATATGTATAATAAAAAAATTCATTTGTAATGTAATTTTTAAATAATTCTATTACAATTAATAAATTTAATGAATAAAGTTTTGGAAGGTATAAATCGTAAATCTGAAAACAATTAAAGTACTTAATATTATTCCTTTACGGGTTCATACCAAAAGCTAATTTGATATCTTTTATAATGTATTACTCATCTTAGCACACGGTGATCCTACATGACCTACTTTCATGTACACTTAGTCCGTTAATCCGCAAAGAAAGAGAGAGAGAGAGAGAGAGCCGAAAAAAGTAATAACAGTGAAATTTTTATTTATTAACGACTCAACTCGTCTGAAAACCCTATGCGCAACATTTATGCAAATATTACGCTTAATTCTTTTTTTGAGAAATACTTTCTATTGATCTAGATTATTTAAAAGAGAAAAGGACACGGAAATATCATGATTAAATGGTCAAATTTGATCCACCTGCATAACACTTTTACTTGTTTCGAAATGATCATGATTCATTAGTTTCAGCGTCAAACTAGAATGCTGCATGCTTAAAAACTGTTAAGAGTCAAAAATTAATAAATAGGTTAATTACCATTGATACTCCAAAATATTAAAACAAGTGAGAACAAGCACAATTAAAACACTCCTTACTAACTACAATTTTGAAACTTCCACTATGCTAATAATTTCTGTGTTGTTTAATTTTTTTTATATTTACTGATAGAATTAAACTATAAAGTGCAATTAATAAACAACAAACAATGTTTGTTGCAATGTTTTCTCTCATTTATTTTAGTATGAATGTTATTCAATGTACTTACATTATTTTAAAGATATGTATTAGCTATTTTAAAATAAATTTAAATACCGGTAACGAGCATTTTCAAGACAAAAAAATACAGGTACTTACTTTATAATGACATTAAAAAAATGAAAAGAATTGAAATATTTAATAGTATTTTGAATGTTGCTAAGTAATGTATGACAAACTATTATTCTGGTAGATAAAAAGTGATTTTATCGATCGATGTTAGTCAAGGCCGCATCTATAACGGGGAGTAAAATCTAACAGCTTTTATAATCTCTCCTCTCCTCAAAGTTAACATTTTGCGGCCAGGTTCTATAAAAATCATCCTATACAAAGTCATTTGTATAACAACATGTAAGGTGAACTTATTGAACAAATATACCCTGTATATTTATAAGTAAAAACAAAATTAAGTACAGATAGACACGAATAGTGTGGCCTGTATAATAGGCAACTTAGTATACACAAAAATTATGTTGAATGTAGTAAACTAATGCCTTTGCCCGTTTTAGCATTTTTCATTTGCGCTTACATTTTAAGCATTCCATAGGCGACGTTTGGATGCGACAATAAAAATAATGAAAAGTTGGGATAGAAAAATGCAAAATTATTTTTCCATAGTACTTCATAATAAACGATAATATTATGATAGACAAACTTCAAATTGATTCAGAAAATTTTGCCAGCAATTTCTTTTTCTACATCATCTAGTAGTATAAACATTTTTGAACATCATATTAAAGGTCAGGTTAACATAATAATGAGGCTATTCTGTAAAAATTTAACATAAAAGTTTAATTACAACTACTGTTACAATCAGTTTTTAGCCAATCGATTACCAAGTTTTTTTAAATATTAACTGGCAACGTTCTAAACATTAATTAACAGCGCTGTTAAAACTATACAGAATACGGCCATAAGAATTGTAAAATACTGTGTAAATTCAAAATATTGTAAAGCTTATTGTAAGTGTGAACAGTGCTTTAGATCAATATAAATTGTGCAACTGTTGATTTGTACACAGTTGTAAATTGCAAGATTAAATTATTCAATTATTTACACCAAAACATAATGCAAAGTAAAAGCAAATTTAAGTGATTATTTGAATTTTTTTTAATCATACCTTTTCCAATAAAAAAGTAATATCTTGAGCAAGACTACAACTTAAGAAAAACTATCATGCCTGACATATATTCATGCCAACTCATTCTACCACTAATAACAAATTTTTTATTTGAACGTTCTGTAACATATATTACTTCAAGCAAAACCAAACAAAAATATCATTACGCTATTATTTTCAAGTTAACTTATTCTGCCACTGATAATTCCAATTTTATTTAAAATGTTCTGACTCAATGTGTTACCTTAAACAAGACAATACGTATGTACGTAATAGAATATCAATACGTCATTAAATTTGTACATTAAAAGTATAATGTTTTGGTATAAGCACTATTGTATAATTTAATCGTGCATTTCACCTATTCACAATTTTGTACAAATTGCAGTGTGCACAGTTCACACTGTTCAGAGTTACATTAAAATTTCCACTAATCAAAATTTACCGAAGCTCAACAATACACTATCTAATTATGTTCAATACTGACATTTTTATATTTTTAATAAAAGTTATAAAAACATACAATTTTCATAAATGTTTATTATTTCAACCAACTGAAAAAATTAAATGTGGTTTTTTTAACGTTATTTGTTTAATAATATAATCATTAAAAATGCCATAGTTTTTTATAGTAAAGGTCTAAGAATGTTTTTGTTGATTTATATCAAAAGTGTACGTTTAAATCTAAATGCCTATATCGTAAACCTAAATATGTCTTGCTTTCAGTGTAGAAAGTTCATAATAATTAGTCAAGTAAACATTTTAATTTTATTTGTTAACATCTAAATTCATCATTTAAGAATTAAAAATTAAATTAGCAAAAGTCTAGTATAGTAATGTGTGTATTTAACCTTTGTCAAGAAAAAGGGTAAAATATTATGCTTGAAGTTCCGCATGTGCATTTTTGTATACAATGCATGTTTTCTGACGAGTTTACTCAAGTTACCTAAAAATATGTTTCAATCACATCCGACGTCATATTCTAACGTGACAGAAAGTCTACAAAAAGTTACTTGGTAGAAAACAAAAACTAACCACCGCTTTGTTTACAATTACCAATGACAATTATAAACCAATACTTTTCAATATATCATTTTTTTAATCAATTTTTTTGTTTTACAGAAAAAAATTGCATTAAATTAGTCCAGATCTCCGTAAACTTCAAAAACATGTTGAGAATAAGATGTCATCAGTAAGGTTGCCAAATTACGAGTACACTTCTAACTGCAACTTACCAAAGCTTACTTTTTCTCGACAGAAAACGATTATAGAGTGTGCACTTAAAGTTACAAGACCATGTTTGTTTTTGGCAACTGGTACATAATTTTTAAGACAAAATTTATGTATAATAACAAAATGTTTGCGGGGTCTACTATTTAAAGTTATTTTTAATATTTTCCTCCAACGAGGTGGTATTGCATACTTCTTTAATTTTACTCTTGCAAACACTGTAGAATTACTCGGATACGTTGTACAAATATTGTACAACAATAGATAATAGAGAGCTGTCGAGCTGTAGATAGATTCCAAGTTACATTAAAACCGTCTTAAAATTCTATTGACATAGGCGCCAAAAAAAAAAAAATGGCAATTTATCAAAAATTAATGTTTTGAATTATTATCAGTAGTCTACAAGAATTATATTTTATTAGTAAATAACTAATCACATGTTTCAATAAAATTTTGAAATTAATTAATTACAATTTATTTTCAAAAGCCATAGAATCGCATTATTAATATTAATTAATAGTAATTAATCTTTATTGGTATATTAACTATAAAATCGCGTATGACGAGTATGTATATTATTAAATTTAATGTTTAATTTAGATTAAGTTGAACTTGTCCTAGCTCCAGTCCTAGTATTCTCGTGATTCACTTTTTAAACTAAATATTTTTTTAATTTAAAATAAAGTGGCATTGTAATCAATTACATTAATTAAGTGTTAAATAAAATAACTACCTCATTCAGTAATATCATTAAAAAAAAAAATCTCATGTTTTTAATTTTATTGAGCAAGGGTGCCATGCTCAACCATCAATTATTTTTAATTTTTGTTAGTGTAGATACACGCTTTTGAATTGGCCTTTATAAAATAGACATATCATCATGCCTATGCGAAATAAAATATGATTGAAATAATAATTTAAGAAAATAAATGTAAAACGAATCAATGTAAAAAAAATTATTATGAAACTGTACAACACATGTGACAAAAATATAAGTCCAAAAATGCTATAATTATAAGCATAAATCAAAATCTTTTTATAATTTTTGTAATTGTTATTGCCAAAATTGTTATACATTAAACTAGTAAATTTCATTACCTTTAAACAATATTGATTGGCATTGACGCCTGAGTTTAGAACTCGTGTGCGTCGTGAGGGCAAACAATTTTGTTATTGCTAAATACAATATAAAAAACACAGAGTAAGACGAGTAATAAAAATAATTATAAAAAAACCGTTTTAACTAAAAATTTGAAAACAAATTCAGTTTGTAAGTAAACAATTACAATATTTTAACTAATTTGTCAAATGACAATTGAACAAATAATTTTAGTTGCAAAACAAAAGTTTTTTTTATTGTTTATTTGTTTTATCTTAAGCGGGACTTCATTATATAGTTTTGGTCCTATATAAGAGATATTTTTTAATTTAAGTTGTTATGTATATTAGGTAATTTTACATTTAAGTTTGTCTTTTGTTGTGTACTATAAGAATGTACATTATATCTTTTGTATTGCTTTAAAATTTAATAAAAAATATTAATATTGCCTGCTGCGTAAACAATGACTTTATGTTTAGTAAATTCGTTTCTGAATATAAACTTTTTGTTGGAAAAAGGCGTTCTTTTTTAAATAAACATTTGATTAAGTAATTTTGCGTAATTTGCAGTGGTGTTATTGTGTTGTCATAAGTCTATTCCGTAACGTAATAATGATTCAAATAGGCTTTTGTATACAATTATTTTTGTTTTGTATGATAGTATGTTTTTGGTTTCATTAATAGATATTTTATTTTACAAATTTTACCAATTAACTTTTCAATATGTATTTTCCATTTAAGGTTTTTGTCAATTTCTATACCAATATGAAGATATATTTAGACAAATTGGTTATACATTACTCTTATCAAGTTTTAATTTTATAGAACTTAAATTTAATAACTTAAAAAGAAGTTATAGTTAATTTATATCATAATTAAGATTCTTTTTTGTGCATCAAAATCAGTTATTTTAAAGTAGGTGACGGAGCAATTGCGACAATTTTAAGTAAAATTTTATCATTTTGTCTATTTCACGCTCCGTAATTTCAAATTAGATGTTTTTTGCTTTCTGTTATTATTAAGTGATTCAGTTACTTACCACAAAACGGAATGCCTTCTGGAAGCCACTGCCCATGCTCACACGTCCTTCTGGAAGGACCTAACAATTCAAACCCCCTTTCACATGTGTATGTTGCTACAGAGCCCGGCCCTAGTGTTTCATCTGAGAAAACTACATTTGAGTGAGCTGGTGCACCGGGAAATTTACATCCTTTGATATCTTCAGAAGATATACCTGAAAAAAAAATGAAGCATTAGTACTTATAACAGTTGATTCATATATACTTTTCAATCTTTAAACTGCATATTTTAACAACTAGACTATTTAATATTTTATTGCTTAAACATGTAGAAATTATATATATATATATATATATATATATATATATATATATATTAAATACATACAATACACTGTCACTTTATTTTCTATTCTAAATTACAGTTTAAAAACACACTCTTAGTTAATTTGTATAAGAAATGTTTTGCAGCAACAAAGCTGAACAACGCGACAATGAAGATTAACTGGAACAACATTTTACTACTACAGCTGATTATTTTACTACATACTAAACATAATATTTTTAAATCTTTTTCTAAATGTATAATTCTGATGTAAATGTAAATTAAAACTATATTAAATGTAACACTTTTAAATTTCTACCTTTTTAATGAGACGTCACTTTTAATAAATTAAAGTATCTGCATATGATTTACATTAATGATTTTTTGCTGAGCCGCCTCTTAAAAGACAAGTTGCATGCATTAACTGGGTCACTAGCACACTGAAAGATAAGAACCCAGCCAAGCCGGGGAAGATGTATGACAAATGTTATGGTGTGTGATCGAGTTTATTCTTTCAAGTAGAAAATATACACAAACACTTATGGGTTTTTAAGCTTACCGACAGATTTCGTGTTGACAAAAATTAGATTATTAACCTGTTTAAAGTTTTGAATTAGCATAATGATTCAGTTATCACGAACATCGTGTTTGTCTATATCATGTTATTACACATATTAATTATTATAATTTAGTAGTAGGTATATCTCTAATTATGGTAGGTATATGTTTTTGAAAAGTAAACATTTCGGTTTTTGTCTATTCATATTCTATTTTTAACAATATAAAATAAATAATTACAATCTTATTCAAATTATCTTTCTATCTGGCTCGAGATATATGCACTAGTATTTTACGATATGCAACACTGTGTCTCACATCTCACTATTTGAAAAGATAATGTGCATAAACATTTTAACGCATATAATAATATAAATTCATACAATGCAAAAATCTTACTTGCAGTTCACAAATTGCCCAAGTGAGTTTGAGGCGTATCATCATCTCAAAATTCGTTCAAAAATCACATTTGTTTTAAAGAATTACAAAGTGTTTTTATCAGAATTAAGGTTCTGTCCGAAAATTAAGCTTTGATTTCTATACTATTTAACATGTAAATTGCAAATGTAATGTATGCAATCTTAACATCATAACTTATTTAGTAAACATTACAATCGTTATTGGTTTAGTGCAAGTTTGTAGAATTTTTATCAATGACAATTTTAGTAACTATATTAAGTGATATTGTATTGTTATAACTGTTACTATAATTGTAGTATTAAATGTTTGTTATTGAAATTTGTTTATTGTAATGTCGTTGACATTATTACTATTTTATTATTTTTATTTTTACAGTTTGTACAATTAAATTTGTTTGTTTTCAGCTCTGAGGAACTGAGTAACGCTGCCAAAGCGTTATTTATTAATAGAAATCTTAGTTTTCTAGATACGTTGAAAGCTATATGCTTGTTCCAGAAAAGATTATGCAAGATGGTAATACCACTAAAACAAATTAAGAAAGATTTAATATTAATAATAAGTGGTTTTTATTGTGATTGATTATACATACAAATTGACAATAAGATACATGGTCAGCTGGACTAACAATTCAAATTGAGATGTATTAAATAGATATAAATAGATTAAATGGTAAAGAACTAAAAAGTTTGTTTTAGAAGATACGGTATTTTTATTAAACTGATTAAGTAAATTTGTTTATTAAATTTATAATTTTGTTAATTGTTTTTGTAATCATGTTTGCACATATATATGTATATATATATATTTATATTATGGTTCTTATTTTAATCCATCTAGAAAATAAGCTGCATGTGTGACTAAAAATATTTTTGTCAATAGGGTCTATAATACCGTGTTCGTAACAGGTATATATTATATTTATACATTATAAAAATGTTTTTGAAAAAATTAAATCTGGTTGATGAATTTGGGCCATTGACTAAATAAGTAGATATATTATATACACTCTCCTCTTGGCCGTTTTTTGTTTATTTTAATGAATGCTATTATGTGTTTGTTTTGTATGTATTGAAGTATTGGGTACTTAGGCTTAGTAGGTATAGGTTTAGTTATAATATGACTGATGAAGTTATTGATAAATGCCAAATCAATTAAGATTAAATAATTGATCTAGAAATAACGGTCAAGTTTGTTTACGCCAGCAGCTTGCAGTTAACTCGACTTAATGAAAATCCATTTAAAACTTGATTGTAGAACCTGCGAGGATGTATTTTTATGAAAATACAATTATAACAGGACCGTTTACTGACATGTACTAATGATAGGATAATATTAATTCAATTATGAATAACTTCTGTACAACATTCAGACTTGATAAAAATTGAATGAATATTTCAATTAATTTTAACGGTCATATTTAATCTAAGAAGAAATTTTATTTTTATGTCATTATCCATATTTATTTTTGTATTATATATGCAGTGTTGCAGAGTAGTGCAATATCAGTGAGTACTAAAAAAGTAAATTCTTTGTTAATGTATTTCATTTATAGTTGTTAATTTTTTATATATTTCATACATTTTAATAGATTATTTCAAGTTTGTAAGTTAATTGTGCAGATTAATAAAAAAATACCTTAAACAATCTGTTGCTTATTAACTTTAAAAATAAACTGCACAAGCCACAACGTTGCCAGTTTTATTATAATAAAAACTGGCATATTTCAAAAAATAGATTACCAATATTTTTAAAATGATTTTTTCAATTCACTAAGGGTTTCCCTGCATGGAACCATTCCGTTATTACTTCATTTTTGCAGCACCCTGTATATATAGCTTAGTCCTACAAACATATTTTAGATTCGTACTGGATATAGTTAATAAAACTAGTAAGTAAAATAAAGTTGATACATTCCAACAACTATAATGTCGCATTGTAAACAAACACGTAAAGCATTTGCTCATAGCTATAATATAACAAGTATAATTAAATATCATAAAGTTGACATCTACGCACATCCACTTGTTGAGTTTACATTCCCAATCGATTCATTTCATCTATAAAAAGTAGTTTCTAGCAGTATTGAACCGTTTGATGCACTCTACAATTGCCACTCGCCTCGTCCGCCTTTTAGAAAACAACCATTACATTTTCATTCACCCTCTCTCCATTCCATACATTTATTTTTCTGTGTACTTTAATCATGTATGCGTTTGGATAACTGCAGTCTATTATAGTGTTTAATTAACGGCGTGAAAATATAATTAGCTCGCTATGCGATCGGAACAGTTATCGCACCTACGTAGCAAATGACATCATGTGATTATGACGGGTTTGTTATGATGATGATGATGATGAGGCCGAATATTCACGTCTACCATATGCCTCGACTTGCATAATTACCGCAACGGGAGAAATATCCAATGCATTTAGCAAAGACAATATTTAAACGATACAAAAGCGATGCAGACAATTGCAAATTTTCTTTATTTAATAGTTTTTAAACTTGTTTAAACATACTTAAAGTTGAACGTTTATGAAATAGTTTTTTGTTAATTAATGAATTGTTTCATTTAATGGTTTTTATTATTATCAAATAAAAGACTTTGTTTTATTTTACAAAAATTTACGTTTGCTTCTCAAAAAATAAAATTCGAGTAAAAAATATTCTATACATTTTACCCCGATGTCGATAGTAAAAAACCATGTAAACAAGACGTTTCTAACCTTGAAATATTAAATCTGTCGTAAGTTTAAAGTTTCAAGAATGGATAATAATTTTATCAATAATCAATTCAACATACAATTAATTAAACCTGTGTAGTATTAAGTAGTTATTATTGTATATTAGTACTCAATAATAATTACATTAGTAATATTATTACAAATCATAAACTGCAAGCATTTGTAGCATAAATCCATGATATTTTAAATAAAAATATATAATTAAAACAAAAAAGTTATTTTTATTATAAAATAAAAAAAATAATTATAATTTAATTAAATTTTAATGTAGTTTGATTATGAAATCGAGCAGATATTGACTATTTGCGTTTTCGGATTACTGCACTAGTACCGCACTGAGAAGCACTCATCAATCATGTTTGGCTTATAATTGTGGACTGCATATTTCTCGTAAGTCCTATCGTATACTCGGTTTATTCCAAAACACCCAAATAGTTTACATTTTATGCAGTTTTTTTTGGCACACTGCGACTTTCAGTGCAAATATGACAGAATGTTATTTAAATTAATGAGAAATTGCTAGAAGTATTATTACAAGTTTTTGTAATTAAATGTATGTGAAATATAAAATATTAATCATAAATGCATGTTAGTTATTTATTAACATTGTATCTTATATAAATTATTAATTATTATGTACAATTGTTTATAATAAAATAAATAATATAAAATTGATAAACGTATATTTATTATTTGTGTTTTTAATAAACGTATATTATTATGTTTTATTATATTTTTAATTTATTAACAAATCTGTTTTAACCGGTCGATATTAAAAGTATATGTTTGTAGGAGAGTTCCCATTTATGTATTAAGAACTGGCAACACTGTTGTTACTAGGTGCGATTCGACTACACCATTGCAAAGTTTGATATTTTTGACAATATACGTAATCAAAACGTTTTGTCACATAGACGTTATTTTTATTGTTAACAGTGTATTGATATGACTTTTTAAATGTAAACTTCAAACACTAATATTTACATACAAATGTTACCGGCTCGAAGCGCTGTTTGATAATTGAAGAAAAAAAAATGGTTTCTCCCAGTCTGTAACCCAAGTCCATTTCTATAAACTTCTATGAATCGTTAGGTATCTACTGACGGCGTCAGATAATGAGTTGAATGCGTACCTTTCTTGGATTGGCAACACTTTAAGGTTTTTTAACAATCAAAATTTTGCACTTTTAAACAATTTATAGCTAGCTATTTTGGTGCTTCCTGACAATACTTTGATATTTTATGTTGGCCAAAAATGGATTTAAATTGTGAACATTTTCGTGCAATGATTTTTTACAATTTCGACGTGGATTATCTCAACACCAGTGTGCCAATCAACTTTCTGGAGCTTTTGGTGATAAAACACCATTCAAGACCCCAATATATCGATAATTTAGTAAATTCAAACGTAGCCGTACTTTCTTGGCAGACAACTTTAAAGATGGTTGCCCAAAATCGGTAGTTGTGCCAGAAAATATTAATGCTGTTTTCAAACTGCTAATGCAAGATCGTCATGTGACGTATTGTGAGATTGAGGCTCTTTGGGCATTAGTATGACAAGCATACATAAGATATTGCATAAACATTTAGCCGTAAAAAAAATTGTTTGCGTTGGATTCCAAACAATTTTAAAATCGATTAAAAAAAAACTCGTGTGAATTGTTGCAAAAAATGATTACAAAATTCAATCGCAGTGCATCAAATGCAGTGTATATATAGACACAAGTGACAAATCTTGGATTTATTGTTATAAACCCAAAACTAAAAAACAGTTCTTGCTGATGCATTTAAAAACCATTTTTTGGAGTTACTTACTTCGGAGTAAAAAAACTGCTATGCCAAATAGTTTAATCAAATGCAAAAATGTGTAGATCTTAAAAGAGAGTATATAAACTAGGATTTTTCTAGCTGTACCAAACAGCAAACTGTTGTTAAAAAAAGATTTTTTCAAAATCCATATTATAAAATACTTTTGTATTATGTTATAATATTATTCTCAAAAAAAAGTATGGTCTAATAATAAATGTGTTTAGTGTTTAGTTTAGTCATTGGGTACACGTGACCTGCTTGAATTTATGGTTTTCAGTCATTCAAACTGTGGCACAACTTTAGGTATTATCATTTGCACACCTACGTGGAAATAGACCTTGTAGCTGGATATTATTTTGTTACAAAACTCAGATATTTTTCCAGTTTGTATTACAATCCAGTCAGCAAGTTTGCCGCGGTGTAAATGATCCTAAGATCAAAACCTAAGTTTTATTCCTAAATCAATTCAATTATAAATTGAACTAGTATACCGTTTATTTGTTTAATAAAATTTCTAGTTTACTTTGGTTTTTATCAACATTTATCATGCCTAAATTTTCTTTAAAACAAATATTTTAAATATGTAATGATTGATTAATTCTTATAAACTGTTTAAGTTTTATTGTAACAACTAATTACTCAAACTGAATAATAAATTAATCAAAGACATATGAGTATGTTATTGATATCTTATTGTAATATAAAATAATTAAACCATTAATTTTTTATTATTTCTGTTTTGGATTTATATTTAATAAACAAATCCTACAACTCTTAATTTTTATTCTATTTTAATTAATTTTAACCAACTGACACATCCATGGCATGCGCCCTATTGTCTATAGTCACCTGTCGACAATATAATGCAGGTGCTATGTTTTCCCGCACAACTCCCCGCCGTCATTGGGCCGGAAGTGGTAGTATACAGAGCGGAACCAAACTAACTCGCCAGTGAGTCGGTGTCTTATCCCATGAATAACTTCCATGAGAAGTATGTATTATCTATATTTTGTATTCTTTTCACTACCAACACTGGTTTTCATACAAATACGAAGTCTAATATAAAAGTAACAGTAACTTATTTATAAAAATCTCCTTAATTATATTAATTTATAGAAACCAGATGTCTTTTCGAACGTAATCGATTCAAAAATTAAATTAAATTAAAAAATATTTGTTTGAATATTATAATTGATTTTTTTAAATTTTATTGATAACAGAACCTTAAGTTCTATTAAAAATAAAATAGAAATACATGTAACGGTGTATTATTGGAATTGAGTTTTTTTTAAACTGTTAAGTAATATTTGCATAATATAATATACAAACAAAATTAATTAACAGTTTGAATGATTTATCAAATACACTTAATAATTCAAACGTATACAATACATTTGAATTAAAAATCAATATTTTTATTACCACATGGTAAAAAGTAACTGTAAATTTTAAAATATTTATTAACTATATATAAACCTGATTAAAGTTGATTGTCATTGAAAATTAAAACTGCTCATTTGTGGATTTATGAATTATAATAAATTAAAAAAATAACTTATTTGATTAGAGTTTTATTTTATTCAATAGAAATGGTGCATTTTCTATTGATTTAATATATTTAGTATTTAATCTCAATTAATATCTTTTATGGCATAAAATATATTGCTATAAATTAATCTTTGTTCCATAATGTGAAATCTGTTGCTATCGTTCAGGTCAAGCGACTTTTTGTATCTGTTGTTGCTATTTGAAATTGAATAAAAATTATTAATAATTAGAAAATATGCTTTCAAGATTGATGAGATTACTGCATTGATCCGGAATGATTTTAATTAGAAACCCGCTCTGGTTATAGCCAGATGGACTGACATTGCAGCTTCATATCTACTTACATTATATAATATCTGCAGAACGTAATAGAAATGTAAATAAATAAAAAATAACAAACCTTTCTTCTTTTGTTTAATGTGTATATACTAATGCAAATATATTTAACAAATTTTAAATTCATATTTTTATTAGTTAATATTGTCTAATATTATTTTCTAATTAAATTATAAATATTACTAAATAAACTTATCATAAGATTATGTATTAAGTAGACTGGCAATGATTTAGTTTTATAATATTTAATTAAGATTAAAATATAATCTAAAAACGATGTGTATAAGAGTTTGTAAGTATAATATCTAAACAGTCCTACAATTAGTTTCTTAAGCTAAGACTAAACTTAAATAATATAAGGAATATTGTGAAATTACAATAATTTAGCAAGTTTAACTGAATTCCATGTCAAAACTACTGTTCTAAATATATGCAAGTCCTCATCATAGGTTAGTCGCTTGACCCACCATTCACGTTTTAGTACTTTCTCCAACTACAAAATGCACTCATTCATAAATCTAGTATGTTATTCTTGTTGTTTTCATTTTAAAGTGTACCACAAAAAAACATATAAGTATTTAAATAATGTCGCTACACAATATCATTTACAATTGAGACCATTATAAACATATTTTTTAAACAAAATCATGTTAGATGGTGTTAATGTTAAACCCAAGTTGTGTTACTTTGAATGGGCACAATTATATACTTTTTACAACAGCTACAAAATAGTCCCGCATTATCATAGTTATTGCAGTTATATGAAATTAAAATCTAATAATATCCTGCAACACATCTGTACTAACTAAATCATAAGATTTTTCGATATCATAATAATGTTTTATCCTTATATTTTGCTAGATTGTTAGTACTTTAATGCATTCATAATTAATTTAAAGTAACTTTGATAAACAATGCACAGTTACTGGAATAACTATATTTGACGTATCTGCATTAAATAATAAAATTCAAAATATATTAGTTAATATATATTTATAACAAATATTGCAATCGGAAGTAACCTGTAATATAAGCACTAGTTTTTGTAAATTTGATTAACCTTGTATATCTTGTTATATCATATGGTATTTTATTCAAAAAACTTTTATTTTATGATTAAAAAATTATATAGTAGTATATTATATAGTATTATATCACATGGCATGTTGTCATATTGATCTTATTAAATAGTTCTTTTTAGGTTTTTACCACTTAGCTAGTGGATTATCCAAAATTAAATTAATTATCACCTAATATAAAATAGCTCTAAAAAATGATTTCTTAAATTATTTTTTTTGTAAAATAAATATACGTTGTACATATGAAGCTTGTCCCCACAGCAAAACATTATATGATAAAATAGAGTACGCCATTATAGTAAACATTTAATAAACCAGATAAGTTTAGATTAATTTTTAGTTAAGATAGTTGTTGCCATTATTCCTAAAAAAAATTACAAAACTAAAAGGTTTACTAAATTTGAATGAAAGTTTAGACAAAAAATTTATCAACAAAATTACAATTTAATTTTAAAATTTAACAATCAATTAAAAATTTTAAATTTTTATATATTTCATATCAATAAAAATTTCATTCTCTACATGATGCAAAATATCAAGCTCTTAAGTAAAACCGTACCCAATTTTTTTTTTCTCTTTTGAAATAATCCCATAGAGTTACTTAATTTATACAAAAACTTCTTCAATCAAATATCAAACAATTTAGATAGAAGAAGAGAATAAACGTTTTCATTGTTTGTTTTCCTGTATTTCTTTTGATACATAGTTTTTATTACAACTTATTGTGTGATGAAGTAGATATCATATCCGCCTGATATGCAAAAAGTCCCCTGTTTGATCACGGGCAAAAACAACTCTTTTAAATTATGGGATCCAATTTTGGTCTTAAATCCGCAGTTTGTTTTGGTAGTGTAGTGGTTATCAATCTATTACATAACATTTTTATTTTTTATTTTATAGTCTCATATAAGTTTTTTAATTCAGATGTAACATTTTTTCAAGCTATTTTTTGTGTTTGTTAGTTACGCCATCTGTTATATGGTTCTCAATAATATTTTTATAAATGTTGCCCTTTTTAATTTTATTATTATCGGTTCCATAGTTTATATATATATATATATATATATATATATATATATATATATATATATATATATATATATATATATATATATCACTTTAAATGTGCCGCTTTTTATAAATTGTTCACTAAACTATTTGTATTGACAGATCAACTTTGACAGCTGTCAAGCAAACATATGAAAACATATGTAGTATAGTGGACGGATTTAAAAAAAGCGGCATATTTAAAGTGATTACATAATCCCATTCATTTATAAACTCCCTGTATATAAATATATATATATATATATATATGTATGATGAACTGAAATGAACTGAAAAAACAACCAATCGCAACGGTCCGTTTAAATCAATCAATTCAAACCAACCGTTTTGACCATCGGATTAGTGCAACCCAGCATAATTTGAATACTTTTGATTGATTTTATTATTTTTTTTTTATTTTTAAACAATAGTGTTTATTCTCTATAATCTTTAGGTGTTATTCTACACTAAATAATAACGTAAACCTTATTTCAGACAACACAACTTTAAAATTAAAAAAATTAATTATGTTTTATCTTTGATTTATAATTATCAAATGCAAAATAATGCTTAATTTTTAAATGTATAGCTTGTAACTACATTATTCATTTTATTAGTAAAGAAAACCTGGTTTACTTTGTTTTTTTGAAGATATGATCTTTAGTATGTTAGTATTTATAGTAAAATTAGTAAGTATCTAGACAGTCAGATATTCTTAATATAAGCTTAAATTTTAATGGCACAAAAATAAACCACGGCACTGTACATAATCAACAATAGGGGCCTTATATCAGTAAGTGCATTATATCCGATTGCACGTTTATCGTACATTCTAGTTTATGTCGTACAAAGTTGGGCATTACGAGATTGCGTAATATTTATATATTATATATTTTACAGATAATTTTGAGTCACTTTAAGTATACTGCTTTTCAGATCTATATTAAGTGCATGAAGTAACTAATTAATTACATATAACATATTAAGTTAACAGACACTTAAATAAAAAAAGAAATTTGCTTTAAAAAGTCTTTGGCATAGCAATTAATTAAGTAAATACAGTTTCAATATTAAGCTAATAAATACGTTAACAACAATTGTTCAAAATTATCAAACTACTGTCTAACTAAAGATAAAACTCTGAGAAGAAATTCATAAACATATAATTACAAGTACTTTTTAGATATTAAAAATATTTTTGGTGTATAATACCTTCACACCAAAAATCTAAGCTACATACAAGATTCATAGAAATTTGACCAAATATTGTGACAGCATATTGCTTTAATAATAATAGTAATATGTTTTATTTATTTTGTTGATTTATTTACAAAATATAAAACATGTTTAAATTACAATATATACAAAAAACACGTAAAATAATACTATAAATTTTATTAAAAACTAATTTTTAATTACTTTTTTTATTCAATAAATAGCTAAATTTTAAGGTTCATTACACAAATAATATCTTGATGTTGCCTAGTTTGATGTTTATCTTTTGCGTAATTCTATTAATAATGAAAGTTTGATGAACAAATACTACAAAATTTATTTACTAATAGGCAAATATTATTTAGCTAACAAGTATGCTGGAGACATCATACGACATTTTCGGGAACTGAAACGCTCATGTGATCTAGACCGAGACTTGTCTAGTGTACATTGTAAAAAAACACGAGATATAAGAGAACTTCACATTTATTCTAGAAACAACCAATTACAGGCCCTCACCCCACTCCTATAATATTATTTTGGGTTCATTTATTAAAGGCAAATGAGTTTTTGCAGTAACGTTAACATCGCTTTTATTTAAACTTATAATTATTATTATATATTTTTTTAATAATTTGTACAATTATAAAAAAATTAAATAAAACAACCGGTGTGTACAGATTAAGTTTAAAACAAAGAATAAAGTTTTTCTAGCTTAACTCTCTATTTTAAATAAAAATGAATTTAATCATAACCTGGTCAAGATATGTGCTAAAAAAACTTACAAATGCATAATTAAGAAGTTGCGTTTTTATTAATTTCTTGGCACAAGCAAATCAAATTTCTTAGTAAAAAATAAAATAAGTAAATTTATTGCAAGATAATATCTCAATATTTCAAAATGAACAAAATAATTAAGATACTAATCTAGAAGATTTTAAAAACCTACGTTTTTGCAAATATCTCTTCTTTTTTAATTCTACACATTTTATACCTTCAATGCACGTTAACAGTGAAGAAATGGTCCCAAATTTATTCCTATAATAAAATAATTTGTTGCATTTGTGGCAGACACAAAACGCATCAATATTAAAATGGCTTCTACTAAATTAATTAATTCCGCATTTAGATAAGACTATTATTGAAATAAGCATATATCATCAGGCCAACAAGCTATGATTTTTGCTGCTTTTCAAGGTCTTACTCAACTTATTTAACACAATATTTTTTTGTGATGATCTTCTTGGAAAACTAAAGCAATCTCCATATTTCAATTATTTTTGAGATTATAACTAATGTAAAGGCTGCTTTGGAAAACTCCAACCATACTTTATAACTTCTATTGTTCAAACTTTTTTATCTTTTATTACCAAAGCTAATCCGCAACTCATCTACAATTATTATAAAATAAACATGGCAAATTAAAAAAAAAATATATTTTGGTTTGATGCTTATTGCTTAAATGCCAACAATTTCACTATTCTCTGTTATTACAATAAAACAAAAGTACTCACTTTAACAAAAAAAGCAAAAAACATACAACACATATCAATAATAATAATTATCATTATTACATTACATTACAATAATGAAAAAAAAAAAAAAAAAAATTCAAACCCATTTCTCAACTTTCTTTAAATAACAAAAATGTCTCTCCTCTTTCCAATGATCAAAATAATTTAGTTATTAATCCAAAAAAAAGCATACATTATTGCATCAAATTCTAAATCTATGTTGTACATAAAATTTCGGTTAGTATTAAAATAATTTTAAGTCCAATACAAGCAACAAATTGTCAAAAGATATCTTTTTGAATTAAAAACTAGAAAATAGAATTATGACTAAATTATTTGCTTTGGGATATATAAAAAAAACATTTTCAAATTGTTAACAAATTGCAATTCCATAATAGGAAGAGAAGACAAGTCCGATTCTTTAAATTGTGAACCAATTGCATTACTGTCCAATCCATTCAAAATTTTTAAAACAAAATAACTTTATCTTTATTTCAATACTCAATATAAATATATATAACTTTTTTGTCGACTATGTTTTTAATTTACATTAATAAACTTCTTTAAAAAAGAACGTATCGAAAACGTTTTAAAATTTTTAAGTCCGAATTTAAATCTCTATAAATAAAGATATTTTAACAATATGTAATTAAATAACAAACCAAATTTAATTTTAGAAAACGGAGTTTTTAAGATATCCAAACTGTTTTATAAGGTAATATACAGAGCAAACTTATTAAATGGCTTCATTCATTTTATAGATCTTGATCACAATCTGTAATTTTTATTAATAGCTACCTTGATGGTTTTAATTCTACTTCCAAAATAATAAATGCTAATATTCTTCAAAGTTTTTAACATTTTCTTGTTAAAAAAATACGAAAACACTTCATTTAGACAACTGGCCAAAATCGGCGGGCATTTTACTACTGTTTTTTTTTTTTTTTAACAATAGGTTTAAACTGCTGTTTTGACTTGTCCTCCGTAAGATAGTTTTAGCACATGTATCATTCGTTAAAATTTGGGTCTTTTATACTATTATGTAATTAATTATATAAATAACTTTATTTCAAATATTAAAATTTAAAAAAACAAAAAGTATTTATGAATCTTAGTTAGGTTTTTTCATAAATGATGTTCCATTTATAACATGATAAATTGATAGAACAAAAAGATTGGTTTTGTGAAGAAACCCACGTATTAAATCGTTTATTAGTAGTATTTTATAATAGTGCAATTAATCATTTTGGTATTGATATAGTTATAGACAGCCAGAAATTTAGTATACCATGTTGCCAAAATTTCACAAATTTATGGTAAACAGAAGAGTGAACAGCTAGAGGCGTATGTACTAAAATATATATATATATATATATATATATATATATATATATATATATAGATTAAAAAATCTTAATTATTGATTAATTCTAAAATTATTACTCCTATATTTACTTTAAAGGTTTGCAAAATTGTGTATTTTTTATTCTTAAATACTTTCTTTATTTTTAAAATAAAAAAGTAATTATAATTGTAGATTATCATGCATATATAAAATAATATTATATATATTTTAAAATAGTATAAAAAATAACAACAAATTTAATTGCCTAAATGAACAATTTAACAATAAATACCAACACATATACACTTTTCTCAAACCAAACACAAATACAAAAATACAATAAATAAATAACACTTAACATTAAACATTAATCATCATACTACATTATATACATCATTTTAAATTTGTCAATTTTATTGTCAAAATTTTTTTATACACATTATGTAAGTGAAATCTAATTTTATAATATTTTTATTTTTATTCATATATAGTTTATAGTTATTATACCAAAGATGATCTAACACCAAAACTAGTCTATTTTAATAAAAGACAATTAAAAGCATATAAAAGTATATTTTTTATAAATATAATTTTAAAATATATAAAAAAGTAATTGTTATACAAGTATTTTTTGAAGTTATATTCAAACAAATTGTTGCTACATGTCTATTACATTTATTATTTTATATATTTTACAAATACGCAAAAAAAAAATTTAAATTTCTTACTGATGTTTATAGATTATTTATAATAAAACTCAAACGACATTTTTTATTCCGCAAATGAAGAAATGGATATATACTTTTATGAAGTCATAAATTACATCAGAGAGTTGTTGGTATTGATAAAGAAATCCTATTAAAATGTTAACAATATTAGTATAACAGGACAAGCGCGTTTGTGAGTTTAGTAGCTCAATGACCAATCAAAACGCAAAATATCCTATCCCACTATAATCTCGACAACACACGTCAGAATATTATTTTTACTATATCTAACTTCATTAAACTTTAAACTCGATTTGTACAGTGATAAGTTGGAAATTGATAAAAAATCCTTAAACATAAATCATTACACAAATATAATATTGATATTAAAAATAATTAATAAATTACTATACTATGAGACAAGAAAAAAAATCGTCTTCTTACTGTAATATGTTCATCAGCAATTGGTGTTGGTAATGAAAAGTATGTTATTCACACAAAATGCGTCCAGAAAGTGCCTATTACACACAAAAACATCGGAAAAGTGATAGATAACCTATACATCTCTCAAATAGTTTAATTCTTTATGTGTACGTTATATATAAGTATTGCAGTTGTAGAAAAAGCTTGGTGTGCATCTCTCTCAAACTGCTCATTTCCCACTTGTATGAGTTGCCGTGGTTTGTGGGCGACGTTCATACTTGTGGAAAATGAGTATCAAACCGTACTCGTTACACAATATACTATTATATATTCAATTTGTCAATGATTACTGTAGCAATGTGCTCTTACCCATAAACTATTTGGTACTTTTGTAAATACATTTATGCCATCTCTATAAACAAATATATTTTTTGGTTATGACATGATTTATTCAAACTCAATCATCACAGCAGCCCTTATTTATATATTATTTATTGTTTTTCTATAAGTAAGCCAAAATATAGAAGTAAATAGCCATGTGTTAATTAATTAAAAGAAAATATTATTAGATATGCTCAAATTTATTTTTTTAATTGAACCTCAGATCAACCGCCACCACTTCAAGTTATAACAGCACTGTAAAGCCGATGTAGTCTTTAATTAGTAATAATAATAATAATAATAATAATATATTATAATCTTAAAAATGTAGTAATACAGCAGACAAGTCAAAATTCACAATATAAAAGTAACACATTAAAATACATAGTCTATTACAATACAGTAGTTACACATTAAAATATAAAATAAAATAAAACATATAAAATCATTACATTTATAATTTAGTAGCATAAAATTCATTGAGTTCATAAAACGGATTATCTAATAAAATATCAAAAAGTTTTTGTTTAAATTGTATGTATGGCAACATTTTCAATTCTTTAGTAAGATGGCAAAATATTTTAATTCCCACAATATTGGGACTTACACTATTTATATGACTTGTGTGTGCCGGAATAATCAGCTCCGTACGGTTTCTAGTAGAGTAAGTGTGCAAATCCGCATTAGTTTTATAATCTCCACGCATTTTCTTTTGTTTTGCAAAACAAGCCAGTTCAAGTATGTATAAATTTAATAATGTCAATATTTTTAACTTTTTAAAGTATGGGCGACAGCTATCTGAGATTTTAATATTAGCTATTGCGCGAACAGCACGTTTTTGAGAAATTAAAACATTTTTTGTATGTGGTGACAAACCCCAAAATATTAATCCGTATTTTAGGAGTAACTGTATTTCGCTAAAATATGTTATTCTTAAAATATCTAAAGTGACGCAATTTCTTAAATTCCTTAGAAGATATATTTTGGAATTTAGTTTTTTTGAAAAAATGTCACAATGTTTGCGCCATGTAAGAGAATCTTCCAACTCCAAACCATGAAATTTGATAGATTCAACTCTTTCCAAAAATACGTCATCAATTTTGATCTCAAATAAAGGAATGCGTTTCTGTGGATTGTGTATAACAATATATTTTGTTTTTTCGGCGTTAAACATTAATTTGTTTGCTTGAAACCATTTTGTAAGGTCATTAAGCACATTGTTTATTTCCAATACCATATCTACAAGTCCTTCCTTGGAGATCAAAATTGAAGTATCGTCTGCATATATAGTTGTTGTGCAGTTTTTTAAGAAAATTGGAAGGTCATTAATATAAAGAGTAAATAAAACCGGTCCAAGAATAGAACCTTGTGGCACCCCCATTGATGTTAATAATTTTGATGAGATTGACTGGGTATTTTTTGCAGTTTTTGTTATTTTGACCATTTGATATCTATTTGTGAGATAAGACAATATCCAATCTCCTGCCTTTCCTCTTAGTCCATAAAGCCTCAGTTTTTCAGTTAATGTTGCATGATCAACACAATCAAACGCACGACTCAAATCGCAAAAGACTGCTACAGGTGTTTGTTTTTTCTCCATGTTGTAAAGAGCACTTTCTAATAACGAATTTATTGCAGACATTGTGCTTCTATTTGGACGAAATCCATGTTGATTACTTAGTATAACGTTATATTTATCAAGAAATGGTTGAAGAGAGTGCAGCATTGCATATTCAAATAATTTTGAAAAGCACGATAACAGTGAAATCGGCCTATAGTTTTCCATATTTAAATGATCATTTTTTTTATAAATTGGTACTATTACGGCAGTTTTAAATCTTTCCGGAAAAATACCATTCTCTAAGGAAAAGTTTATCAGATGTTTCAGTGGTTTTAAAAGTTCACTTTTAAACATTTTAATAAATTTATTAGAAAAGCCACATATCCCTGTAGTTGTCTTAGCTTTCAGTTTATTTAAAAGTTGATTCATATCATTGTCGTCTAATGGGTTTAGGTAAATGGTGTTATTTATTTTTAATTCTTCAGGAAAATTATGTTCAACAAATGGTATTTTATTTCTTATATTAGGAGCACAATTTGCAATAAACTCGTTAAATACATTTGCTATCTCTAACGGATCATCAATAGTTGTATTATCAATATTAATTTTATCGATATTATGTTTATTTTTATTTGCATTTTTAAATTTGTTTACGCAGTGCCATAATGCATTTGATTTGTTTTCTGAAGCGCTGATATAATTAGAATTAAATTCAATCCTTTTATTGTTAATATTTTCTTTGTATTTCTTAGAGTTGCTTTTAAAAAGTGGTTTAAGAATTGGATATGATTTTTGTAGGACGTATAGATCATCAAGATTCCTTTTTTCTATTAATAATTCGTTTGCAAACCACTTACTTTTATTTTTATTTTGAGTTGTTTTAAACAGAAGCAAAGATCAAAATAATAAAACAACGTCGTCAAGAACATTTCAACTTTATCGTTTAAATCATTTTTTTCGTACATGTCCAGCCATGTTTCATTTTTTATTATAGATTTAAAAAAGTCTTTATTTTCTGTATTAAAATTTCTATATCTAATACTTTCTTCACTACATTGTAATTCAGTTTCAAACGTAAGTTTTATCATTTTGTGATCAGACATGTAGCAGTCTTTTACAAGTGCTGTAAACTGGGTTTTGTGAATATTTAAAAATATATTATCTATAATTGTGGCGGAGTTGAAAGTCACTCGCGTATGTTGTAATATTGATATATTAATTGATGAATAAATCTTGTAGTAATAATGAATCTGGGTTACAAGTTCCAAAATTAATATTAAAATCACCACAAACAAATATTGGATAATCAGCAGTAAAAAAATGGTCGAGCACTTCTGTTAACATTGACATGAATACGTTTGTGTTACCTGACGGTGGTCTGTAAATGCTAAATACATAAAATGGCTTGCTTGTTTTACAAAAAATGCCACATATTTCAACTTCCTTTTCTATGCAAAATTCTTGAAGTGGTAGCAGCTGAATATCTATATTATTTATAACCCATATAGCTGTACCGCCTCTTTTAAAGATTTTTCTACAGAAACTATTTCCTAATTTATAATTTGTTAAATACGTACTTTTTATTTCATCATCGCGCAACCATACTTCACTTAATAGTTTTGATGCAGTCTAAGTAGCAGAAATTTAAATTTGAAAAGCTTTTATAATTCTGTTTTAATGTTTCAATTGATATGTTTACATTGTTATTTGACAAATTTCATACATTATTTACCATCAAATATATGCATGCATAAGTAAATTTAATTGTGAATTTTGACATTATTTCAAACTAAATAATTAAATGTATTGTTATAGTTTAGAATATGCTATGATATAGTTATATATCGTTTATTATTGTAAATAATGTAACTATTTATACTACATATAAAACAATTGTCCACTTTAAATACATTACATTTGCATTGATATGTTTAAAATTATCTAATATACAAGTATTATAAACAGATGTTAGTATTGCACGATTTGCAGCAAAGTAATATTACTAGCAATCTAGTATATTAATAATAAAAATGATAAATTAATTAATTTCAACTAGAAAACAATTTTGTTAAATTATAATATATAAAAACTAATAAACTAAATTTTGATAGGTAATATATTTTAAATTAATTTGCACTATATTATATTATTGAAAAGAAATTATATTCGTACCTATTTTATATAATAATTTATAGAAATATTAAAAATTAATACCTCATAAAGTATTTTTAAATATGCGATAGTTAAATAGCATATTATTGCATCAAAATCATATTTAAATGCAATTGAATGCAATTAAAGAACAGTTACTATTCGACCAGGTACTGAATCTTAAAATAAATCAAAATTTATTATCAATGCATTAAATTTATGTATAAATCCCTTGAATGAAAATATTACAGTGATTTCTAGACATTATTATTTACTTCAGTAACTAATTTTAATTGTGGCCACTATATTAACAGTTATAATATTGTTTATTTAATTAATTATTCCACAAATATTGTTTATAGTTTCATACAGGTTATTAAATATTTTAGAAGCATTACATTTGAAAATATAGTTTTGAATCTCTAATACATCTGAGTTCGTTAACATAATTATTGTTAGACAATTATGTGGGTACACGCTGTGATTAATAAATTGAGTTCGTCGTTCGAAGCTTTAATTAAACGGATTTAATGAGTATGCTTATCAGAAAGCATTGGAATTGTATCACATTTAAAGAAGAATATACGATCTCGGTTAAGCTGAACGTATGTTTAGTTAAACTTGTTAAATAATTACTCTATTCCGTTATTGGAGAGCGCGCGCTCGTGTTATAAATATTATAATGTACCGCTGGTCCGCACGGCCTGTGGGCCTGCAGACCTGACGGCCAAACAATTTATCGGGCGCTAACTTTATTATTATATTTATTAATCTTTTGCTTACCGTTTATCAGGGCTATAAGTCCTATTATAATCAGTAAAGAAGGCCTAGTCCGACCCTCGGAGCACTGACACCGCACCATTATTATATGTAAAAATATAAATACGCAACGAACTGTCTGTTGTTTTTAATGTATTAAAAGTTAAATAGCCGCGTAAAGCTCTTGGTGGAGCTCTTAAACCGGCACCGCAACTGACTGCATGCACGCGACGACTGCCATTTCACAAGGAGGCCATCAGGAGGACCTGGCGCATCACCACTACCACCACCATTTCAACCACCACTCCGGTTAAACACTTGTTTCACTTGAGGATCTCGATATCTTTTAATGCTTTCGGTCTCATGCTCATAGAAATATTTGTACTTTTGGGCACAAGCTCAATATTCAATAATTGATGCATTTATTCGAAAAACATTCGTCTTGAATTACACATCTTTATTTTATGAATATTAATTAATTGTCATGATATCTATTTTATTAAAGAAAATTATACAACATAACCTTTTTTTAATTTAAAAATATAATATTTGAAAATTACTTGAATGGTTTTAACAAATTAAAAATACCTTTGAATTTCAACAAATAAAACTACTTGCTTAAACTATTTATTAAAGCTTTGGAGATTTAAACAATATGTGAACATTGATCTTGAATAGTTGCGGATTATAATTCTCGGGAAAATTAAAGTTGATAGTTTTCAATAGCAAATTACAATGTTTAATAGTATACATAGACATAGTTTGAGCATACGGAGAATCAAAGCGAAACGTCTTAGCGGCATCTTGTCTGTATGCCTCTGTCTCATTACTTTTACCACAACGCGTTTAAAATACCTAATACGAAAACAAAACATTGATACAGACAGATTACCCTTAAAAGGGTAATGCGTGCACTTTTTTTAAAGAGTAGTGGTATTGGATGTTTTTTAAGTGGTACGCGTAACTTAAAAATTTGGAAACATAACATTTTATATATTTCTCAAAATAAAAGCTATTACTTTTTTTTTTTTGGATAATTACTTACCATTTCATTTTTAATAGTTTTTGTATATTTTATAATTTTCTTATTATTAGTACTGTGTGCTCATTAATGTAATTTCTAGAAATACCAATATCCTGGTGTTCATTTTTTCAAACAAATGACGTAACAACTTAAGTAATTACTAGGGCAACCAAAAATATGCTCTAAAAAAACTACTTTAAGCGCTTAAAAAATGCTCTATAAAAATGAAAATATGCTCTATAAAAGTAAAAATATGCTTTATAAAAATAAAAATATGCTCTATAAAAAATTAAAATAAGCATTTAAAAATGCTAATCATTTTAAATCTATAGGTAATATTTTTATTTAGAATAAAAACTATAAAACATAAATAGATTTAATTTAAGTATTGATTACAATAAATGGCAAATATCTCACTTAAACTGTCAAAAAGGAAACTATGTTTGTGCGCAAGACATTTTTATAAATCAAAAAACTTCACTCCATATCAACCGATGTGATGGGTGCAAATTTAAATGACATTGTTATTCTCTAACACTGTATTTTTGATTTGTTGTCGTAGATCCTTCAGCCAAGAATGCCGAAATTTCTTTCAAAATTAAAAAAAACACCATTTTTTGAAATTTGTTTTTTTTTTACCAAATTTTTTTTAACCAAGTTAGCTGTTTTACTATATACGTTATTGCTGTTAATTAATAATAATTCTGAACATGTGTTACCACCCCAATCTGTACAGAAAGTGGCAGCCCAGACGATTCTAATATTTTTATTGGTGCGCTTTGAAATCCATAACTTGATGCGATGAAAATTAAATCTAATTTTATTGTATCGTCACTTAGGAGATCTTTTGAAATCTTAACTGACGCGGCATCCTCTTTGTCCAATGAATCAAATCACAATTTTTTCAAAGTTGGTGGCATAGTAGTTTGCGGCGTCCATATATGTAAAAAAAATTACCCTTGATGGCGCTTTTAAAAACATTTTTTTTACATTTGCTATAAGGCGATGCTACAAATTTGTTCATATACTCGATGAAGTCCATGTGCAAGATAAATGAGATGTGTTATTTTTGGGTAAAATATTTGTATGGCCTGTGCTGCTTTTACTATGTATAGAGCAGCATCTGATATAAAAAGTAGAATCAAATCTCGATTGAAATTTTAATCAAAATCTTAATTGAAGTATCTATAGTCTTTACCACTTCTTCAATTACGATGTAGTTTAAATATGTTTTATTCACGCGAGCGAAGAGAAGAGCACACAATCTCTTAGAATTATTACGCGTGACTAACGGAACGGAACGGTCGGAACGGAAAATTGGCCGGCAAATAGAAATCGGGGAACCACCTAACGAGTCTGGCGACAAAACGGAACGCACGTCGCAAACTCTCCTTTTTCCCTCTCTCACTGCCGCAATTGTTATATTCACTATTTTGTTTTTCTTAATTAGCACTACATATTTTTTATTTTTTAAATAATCAAATATAACTATTTCCAAAACAATTATTTATGTATTTCAAAGTTTTTCCAAATCATTAAATTTATGAAAAACAAAAATATCAAAAATACGCATTAAAAATATGCAGTTTTTTTCCAAAAATGCCATATAACTTTTAAACTTTATAGATGAAATATGCAAAAATATGCCCTAACAAATAAGGCTTAAATGTCACAATTTAATCTGAAACAAATTTTTGTCTATTTTACTACTCTATCAAATGCTTAAAAAAAATATGCATTTGCATATTTTTGGTTGCTCTAGTAATTACCTACCAATTACTATTGGTCGTCGTCAGCTGCCATTTTATAGAAAGTATAGTTTTACTACGCTAAGTAAACCGTTTTTTTTTTTTTTAATTTATGCCAGTATTGCTTACTTTTTACTTTCTAATTTGGCTTCACTCAAAGCAGTTGGTCAAATACAATCTACTTTGTTATAAACATCCAGAAGGCTTCCTTGGCCTAAGTGTAAACCATTTTAGTATACAAAAACTCTTAAAGCCTTCTCGATCTATGAGTGTGAGATTATTATCTTATGCTTGTACTAATAGTTGGAGATTAAATCTCGGATTGATCTTAGATTCATGAATTCGAGATTCATTTTGCTAATTGTTGATTGGCTCTAAGCCAATTCACGGATATAATTAGTCGCGATCGACCAATGCATTGCTCGCTTAATTCTCGGATCGAGTTGAAAACTATGCAACCGTCAATATAATCCTAGACTCAAATAATCTTGGGTCCACCCAAGATTGTTTAATAGTGTGTCATATATTAGTTCTGACATTTGGCAATAAAATACATTGGTCGATCGCAACTATATTTACTATCACAATATCCGTGAATTGGCTTAGAGCCAATCAACGATTAGCAAAATGAATTTTGGATTTATGAATCTGAAAATTAATCTCTGACTATTAGTACGGGCATTAGACAGCTGTAAAGTGTTTCTATGATTTTAATGCGTACCTCAAAAAAATATTACAATAGAATCAATGTTATAGACTAGAGGTTGGCGTTATAAATTTTGTTAAAATCTGGCCCGGCCCAAAATCTAACCCCAAAACCCGGCCCGGCCCAAAATACAAAAGCCCGGCTTGGCTCAAAACCCAAACCCGGGTTTCGGGCCGGGCCGGGCCAAAATTGCGGACCTCTATTATAGACATTTTTAAGATCAGAGATGTACGTATGAATAACTTTAATGTTAATGTACTGTGATATATACATTTGCAAATTCTTCTACTTGTGAATAACAGTAGAGAAAAGCAATGACTAAAAAAAAAAGTTTAAGACAAATATTATAAAAAATTACTATCATTTTTAAGTTACACAACAGCACTGGAGTACTACTACTGGTTTGAACTTAATTGGTTTAAAAAAAAAATTCATTTTAATACAAGCAGTTTAAAATACAAACAATTAGTTAAAACTTTAGCACATAATCCCAAAAATTGCTTTTTGAACGTAAATAAACTTCATTTACTTAAGAACAACCTTATTTAAATAATTGGTTTAAGCAACAGACTCAATGTAACAACCAACCAACAGTTTACTAGCTTACAATCATTATCAATTATTATTTTCTAATAGTTTGGAGACTAAATAATGTGTAGTTTGTAACAATTTTGATTTTAAACTTAGGTGCCATTTAACCTGCAGTAAAACTGTGTTTTAAATGACAATACGAGGTTTTAAATAGTATAAGTAATATACAGTCTTACATTTTCTAAAACTTTTATAAATAGTTTTCATGACTTTGCACAAAATATAGTTGCTCCGACTGAAACATCTTTTGATCAATACAATTATTCAATTATTACATAGTTGGACATTAAAATAATTTACTCATTAGAAACTGGTGCAATGGTTAGCGTACTCGACTGCTATACCAGTGGTTTTGGGTTTGAACCTCAAGCTAGGGAGCTTGAGGCTCAAACCAAAACAGATAGGGATCCGAATAGTTAGTTTTTCTGGTTAGAAAAAAATGTTTTGTAATGAGTACGCCTTTTTTCGGATAAGAAAAGAAACTTTAGTAAGTCCCGTGTACTGCTTTGATGTTTTAGGTTGGAATTCCTGAATTTTGGCAAAATTCTCAGATGTGATAGTCTTAACTTCTGGCGCCGGTAATTAGCATTAGCAGCAGAAATAAACCTACGTTAAATAATTGAATAAAAAAAAATGTTGGTTGTTACAATTCTTGGTAGACCAATGTAACATTAATCTCAAAAACATTGTTAATTTCTTAGAATAAATGAATAAATATTTTACAGTGTTTGGAGCACCTAAATAAATCTCAAACAATAAGCTCTTACAAAACATCTTAGTACATTACATCTTAGTACATTATAATATATTAATTATGGTCTAAAATTTTAATCTGAAGTCAACATGGAAAACACTAACTTTACATTATTGTAGAATTTAAAAAAATTAATAAAATGCAACAAACGCTATCACTTCTCACAGTAAAAAACATCAACACTTATCAACTCATCAAGTTTCTAACCAGATATCAACTTAACATAAGCATATTTGTTTTTTTCCAATTTTAATTAAATTATTCATTTATAATAATATAATACAATCTTTTTCTTCCAATTTACTATGTGACAGTAGAAAAAGAAGTAAATATTCATTTAATCTAATTTATGTCAGCCAGCTTACAAGCCAATATAATCACTTTGGCAGAACATCTTGCGCATGATCATTGATCGGTATTTTGGATATAATTTATTGTTTAGACCGAGAGTAAAGCTGTATAGGTTTCGAATTACTCCGCAAATCCAAGCATTCTAATTTAAACTACCGAAATTGACAACAATGTTGCTAAATTTATTATTTTAAAAAAACGCGTATCTTAGACAATAATAAAACAATAATTTTCAAACATTTGTTTTAATACTCACTGACATTCCCCAACATTGTTCCATTAAGTTAATACGTCATTTTTGTAGCACTGTATATAAAACTCCGGATACAATACCACATTATAAATATAATCAGAAGTAATAATAGTCTTCATCTTTAATTTTAGAAATTAAAAAATAGGATTAATTGCGTAAAAGAACTGTTTGCTATTAATTTTAAGTGTGTCATATATTCGTTAGAAAATATCACATTAAAACACATGTATTTACTGTGACGCATACCGACAGACACCTAGAATCGACCAGCTCGTTTCTGAGTTGCGAGAAAGGCTTTCACCACGGAAAGGCCGAATTGCGTCCGGCATCTTCACGGTTCTTATTGTTATCCGCACCGGTCACTTCCTCGTCTATTATTACCGATCCGCATGTTTAATAATCTTTTACGGAATTGATTTACCTTCTGGTTTCGAGCATTTTACCATCCGAAACACTACAGTTTTTAAACACGAATATGCATTTTATAAAATGCAAGGAAAACAGGAAGTAATTAAAGTTTCTCTTGTACAATATAATAATATATGATACGATATCTATAATTTACATCAAATACTTTTCCTTATAATAAAATTATGAAGTACATTTTATTGTTTCACATTACGTATTAAAATTGTATGACTTAAATTAAATGTTTTTAGTTAAATATTTTTTTAGTGAGAAGAAGTTTAAACAGGTATATTACTTTTACAATTTTTTTTAAATAAATATTAATTATAACATGTTCATAAGTTCAAATTTACGTTTTTTTTTATTTAACATAAAATGAAAAATAATACAAATTATTAATTCAAACAGTTTTTTTAACTGTCTGGCACATGTATCTATTGGCAGATCACATTAGAATCTTCCGTTTACCACATTTACCAATTTAATATATAGTTTCTCTTCAATGCCAACGACAAGCTACAGTTGACTTTTATAATTTAATTTTTATTAAAGTTAGTGTGAGTATTAAAGGTTAGTTTTGTTTTGTTTGAGTAAATTTTAATATGATTAAAAGTTTGAATATAATACAATTATGTCATAGTTTTAGCTATTTTTTTTTGTTTCTTGAATTCTGATTTTTATTTTTTTGAATTTCATTTAGTAAATTATTAAGTTTATTGCTGCCTTCTAGTAGTAAGCATTTATTAAATATAGTTGTTCTGTTTTTTAATAATTATATTGCTTTTTTGCCTAGTGTCGTGTTCGTGTATGATTTCATTTTTTTTTTCAGTTATGTTTAATTTTTTGATGTAATTTATATATTGTATGTACAATGTAAGACTTAAACTAACTTGTAAGGTGTTTATGCATACATATGTAATTATCAACAATCACATGCAATTTACAAATTCAATGTGTTGTCCAAAATATTTGTCTTGTCATATTAAAAAGCAACAAAGTTTTTAAAAACTTTAATTGCCCTATAATTAAAAAAGGAGACAAACCTTATTGTTCAAAGTCATTAATAATCTTTTTAGACTGATATGCTAAAAATTTAAACTAACCTTATTGTTCAAATTTTAAGTCAACTACTGGTTAATTTCCAATCTAAATTTATTTGTAGCAAGTTGCTTTGTTATAAAAATGTTAGTATAATCTGTGCAAAATATAAAACTTTATTAAGATAACAAATGTTTTATTTATAAATAAGACATTTGTTATATAAAAAAAAATATTTATGATAAAAATATAGAGCATTTAAGATAATCCACCATATATTTTGATTAAAGTATCATTCAATTAAATTAACGAGTTTGGTAATTTCTGATATTTCTATACAAAATACAGTACGATTTTCTGTAAATAGCAACACAACAAAAACTTGTAGACTTGTGCCAAATTGCAAACACATTTTTTTTGTGTTATGAATTGCTTTGGTTTAAATCATATTGCAATTAAAATTATTTAAAAAAACTGTGAAACTTAATTTGCTATTACAGCTATAATGATAAAAAATTCTGTTTATCATTTCTATTAAGAATAATGGAAAAGATATAAAGTGCAAAGAAAAAATTTCAAATTTATTTGGTGAACACTTTACTAATACATCCACAAACAAATAAACAACCACATTGGCAGTATTTCACCAATACCATGCACAAGTTTTATGTACTATGTATGTAATTCAATGTTTTTTGGACCAGTTAGTATAGTAGATATTGTATCTGTGTGAAAAATAATAGTTCAAAAAGTTACGATAATCTTCCTTTACAACATTGTCAAATTGTTTTAAAAACAATTGTAAACCCATTGTGTACAATGATAAATAAATCATTAACTGAAGGCGTGTTTTCCAGTGGTTTAAAACTATCTCGTGTTGTGCCAGTTTTCAAAACGGGCAATTCCAGTAACGTAACTAACTATAGACCAATTTCAATCTTAACTGTATTTTTCAAAATATTTGAGAAGATAATAAGCAAGAAGATGTGATGTTTTCTTAATAAAAATAAATTAGCGTTTTTCATTGTGTTAATTTTACAATTTTAGAAACTAAATTGAGCGGGTTAGGGATACGTAATGTTTTGCGTTTTAAGTTATATTAGTAATAGAAAATGTTATGTAGACATCAATGGCTATAAATCTAACAAACATGAATGTATAGTAGGTGTACTACAGGGTTCCATACTAGGATCATTGCTATTTACATTATTTATTAATGACCTTAAGTTTATTGTAGACCAAGGAAATCTAATAAATTATGCTGATGACACTAGTGTGGCATATGTGCCAAAAATTAAACAGATTTGCAAACTGCTGTAAATACAATAATAGTAGCAATATAATCTTGGTGCTTTAATAATAAACTTATTTTAAATTAAAAAATATCAGTGTTTGTAATTTTTTTTATTAGAAAACCACTTTTAGTTAGTGTTGTAGATTGTAGTGTAAACACAAAGTTTTTGGGTATATATGTTGACCAATCGTTAAGATGGGATTGACATATTGAGTATGTTGCCGATAAATTATATAAAACCTATTTAAATGTGTTAAAGTTAAAACCGTATGTAAACGGTTTGTCATTAATGACTATTTATTACTCGCTTGTTTATTCACATTTGACTTATAATATTATTATTTGGAGTAAAGCAGTAAATGTTAATCAATTATTTGTTGCGCAAAAAGGAATTATAAGACTGATTTATGGTTTAGATCAAAGAGAATCTTGTAGAGACATTTTTAAACAAAACCGTATTCTGACTCTAACATCAATTTATAGATATATATATATATATATATATATATATATATATATATATATATATATATATATATATATATATAAATAAATGTGCACTCTATACCAAATCTAATATTTCTAATTTTAATAGAGTTAGAGATAATCACATTTATGCAACATGAAATAAAGACATTTTAAGAATTCCTATTTACAACACAAATTTTTTTGAAAATGCACCTATTTATGTTTGCTATACTATTTATAACAAGCTTCTATTGTCTTTAAAAGAAAAGCAATTATTAAAATTCAAACAGGAGTTTAAACTTTATTTAATAAACAAATGTTCTTATAGCTTTAACGATTTTTTAAATAATAATCTGTGATCTATAATTTTGTTTATTTTAATGTTTATTGTTTTTTGTTGAATCAACTACTGTTTATAATTATGTATGTACTTTGAAATTTCTATTTTTTATATATTTTGTAATTAAGACTTGTCTTATGTTCAGTTTTTGAAACTTTGTGGATTCAATAAAATTATTATTATTATTATTATTATTATTATTATTATTATTATTATTATTATTAATATTATTATTATTATTATTATTATTATTTTTATTTTTCAAAACTCGTAATACATAATACGGAAGATAAATTAATTTACGAACCTTTCGGTTAAAGTAAATAAATATATTATATTTTTTATTATTTTAAAAATTTTCTAACGGTGCTGCAGGTATCTAATATAACTGCACGCTGCAATTGAATGTAGATTCTTTTATCCAGCTTTAATTCTTTCAAGGCGCCATGTAATGTTATTGGAATGATGCCGGTAGCAGATATCACAATAGGAATTATACGTATTTTTTTCATGCTCCAAAGTTGTTCAATTTCTATAGATAAATTTGTATACTTAGTAATTTTTTCGTGTAAGACTTTTGTAAATTGTTTGAACTCGGTATTGTAATATCAATCAAAAACGCAATTTTATTAATTTTATCGACAAACGTTATATCCGGGCGGTTGTGGCTTATTGATTGATCCGTTAAAATTGTTCTATCCCAATATAATTTGTAATTTTCATTTTCCAAAACTTTATCTGGCGTATATTTATAATATGGTCTTTTATTAGTTACTATAGAATTTTGAAATGCAAGCTCTTGGTGAATAATTTTAGCTACATTATCATGTCTATTTTTATAGTCGGTATTTGCAATAATAGAGCAACTTGATATTATGTGCTGAATATTTTCGTTATGTGTTTTGCACTTTCTACATTTGTCGTCTTGTGTTCCGTCTTTGATAATAAATTTTTGATAATTTTTTGTTTTAATCACTTGATCTTGAATTGCTATTAAAAATCCTTCAGTTTCAGGGAAGAGTGCTCCATAAGTTAACCAAGCGTTTGATGCTGTGAAATCAACATGAGCTTGGATTAGTTCTTGTAAATGTTTGCCATGTAATGCTTTCTCTTTCCAAGATTCTATTTTTTCATCAATTGTTGTAATTCTAAATTCTATTAAGTTAGCCATATTTAATGGTGTGTAGTTTTCGTCAGCATTGATTATAATTCGATGTAGTTCTGATGTTTCTATTTTGTCATAAAAATATTTTCGAATTTTTATTTTTTGTTTGTGATGCATATTTTGTATATCGATTATACCTCTTCCACCACTTTTTCTTGGTAATGTTAATCTTTCTGTTGCTGATTTAGGATGATGAAAATTTGCCAAAGTTAGTAATTTATTAGTTTTTCTTTCTAAATCTTTAATTTCTGTATTTGTCCAATTTATTATACCAAAAGAATATATAAGTATGGGAATTGAATAACTATTAATTGCTTTCATAATGTTTTTGCCATTTAACTTAGTTTTAGTTATTTTTTTAATTCGTTCAAGATATTTTTCTGTTATGTCTTTTTTTGTTTGTTTTTGATCAATTAATTTTGATTGGTTCATTCCTAAATATTTGTATACTTCATCTTCTAAAAGTCCTTTTATTTCTTGGTCATTTTGTAGTTGGTAGTTTAATAATTCACGTATACCTTTGTTAATACTTTGTGTTCTGCATTTATCAAGACCCATTTTTATGCGAATGTCAATACTAAAAACCTCAACAGTTTTTAACAAATGTGCTAGATTTTGTTGAGTACTGCTGTATAATTTTATGTCATCCATATATATAAGATGAGTTAAATTGTAGATAGTTCTTCTGTTGTTTTTAATATTGAATCCATAAGTAGTTTTATTAAGCATATTTGAAAGAGGTTGTAATGCTAAGCAGAACCAAAGTGGGCTTAATGAGTCACCTTGATATATTCCTCTGTTTATCTTAATTGGATCAGTAATTATGTAATTATTTTCTTTGTATAATTTTATTATAGTTTGCCAAGAAGACATAGTGGCAGTTAAAAACTTTATAATAATAGGATCAATTTTATAAATTTTAAGAATTTCAACAAGCCATGTATGAGGTACTGAGTCAAAAGCTTTACAGTAGTCAATGTATGCAGTGTAAATATTTCGTTTCTTTTTGTATGCTTGTTTCATTATTACTGAATCAATTATAAGTTGTTCTTTGCAACCTAGCGATAATTTTTTGCATCCTTTCTGTTGTTCTGCAAGTATGTTGTTTCTATCACAATGATTATATATTAGTTGACTGAGACATGCTGTGGTTATTTTATAAATAGTTGGTAGACAGGTTATTGGTCTATAATTACTGGGATCTTTTGCATTTCCTTTTTTATATATTAATGAAGTTACTCCTTGCGTGAAAAAATGCGGTACTTTCTGGGTCTAGGACACTTCGGCGCGGCCGTTTCGGCGCGGCCGTTTCGGCGCAGCCGATTCGGCGCCGGCCGTTTGGGCGCTGGCCGATTCGGCGCCGGCCGTTTCGGCGCCAAAACTTTTCAAATAAAACATAGTATATACAAATATATTATAATCATAAAAATTTATTTGGTATTTTTTACTATTTTATAATTTTATTTATTTTAATAAACTACTATCCTTTATATTTTTCAGGTTATTACCTATCATTAAAAAGTGATAATTAATTACCTTTAAACTATTTGCGGGCCAAAGTTATGTTTATTTATTATAATATATATTGTATATTTGACAATTTAAATATGTACGTACATATATTATGATTTTTATGTATAATTTTTGTTTGATATGTTATGTAATTTATATGTATTTTATATTTTATTTATCATACATTATTTATTATGTTTCACAAAACAAATCAATTATTATTATAATGTGTATATATACTTTTATTTTATTTGAAAAGTTCTGGCGCCGAAACGGCCGGCGCCGAAATGGCCAGCGCCGAGGTGTCCTCGCGCCGAATCGGCCGCGCCGAATTGGCCGCGCCGAATCGGCGGCGCCGAAGTGTCCCATTCCGGTACTTTCTGTGGATATTTTATAAATTGATTTATAAATTTAGTTAATATTGAATGTATTGCATCAAATTTTTTATACCAGTAATTATGTATACCGTCTATTCCTGGAGTTTTCCAATTATGAGTATTTTTTATTACTTCAGTAACTTCATTTTCTGAAAATTGTATAAACTGCATATTATTTATATTTTCTGCATTTAATTTTTCATTTTTTAACCAGCTAGCGTTTTTGTTGTAAATTACGTTTTCTGACCAAATATTAGACCAGTATAATTCTATATCAGTTTTAGTTGGAGTTTCATTTGTTTGTTCTAAATTTGTTGAATTCATATATCTATAAAAAGCACCCTCTTTGTTTCTAAAAAGATTATTTTCATATTTACGTTTAGTACAGATTTTGTATCTTTTAAGTCTTTTAGATAAAACTGTTAATTTTTGTTTTAATGTATCTAAAAATTCTTCAATTTTATTATTTGGTGCATCGTATTTAGTATGTATCTGATAATTGTTGTAAATTTTTTTAATTTCTTTGTTTAGGTGGTTAGATCGTATTCCATTTATATATTGTTGAAGTTTATTGACATTACTTCTTAGGTTATAAATTCTTTTTTCAAGGCGTGATTGCCATTTTGGTATAGTTTTGTTTTTTCTTGTATCTAATTCCTCATTTATTTGATAAATTTTTGTTCTGTTTTGTTCTACACACACAAGAGCAGCACAGTATACAAAAGTATGTAGCTGTTCAAATTCTACTATGTTAGGAACGTATTCATTTAAAATTATGTTCATTTTGTTTACTATGTTTGTAAATTTGTCTGATAATATTTGTTTAGGAATTAATGGTCGATTTGTTGGATTACTACCAATATATTCTTTAATTTTTAAATTTAAAGCATTTTTCAATGCCGTTATTGTTATGTCATTAAAATCGTTGTGACTAGTTATATCATTAATGATAAGAGTGTTATTAGGAATTATGTTTATTTCAAGAAGTTCTATATCTTCGTCTGCATAATTTGTTTGTTCCTCTGCGTTTCTATGTTCATCCAAAATATTTCTTTTAATTTCTTCAATTGTAACATCCGGAAGTAATTTATTTTTAATAATTGCTCTTTTCTGATCAGCAATTCGTTGTTCGGTTGCTATTATATTTGGATATTCTGTTTTAAAAAGTTCATACATTCTTTTTCTATATAAAATCATATTATTTTCTAAATTTGTAGATAAGTAATAACAACGCATAACACATATATTCATTGCTGTTGTCCATAATGCTCGTTGTCTTACTTTACCTGTTTTGGTGGTAGTACTTTGAGTAGTTACTAAAGCACCTTCAACAGGCCGAGGATTCTCGTCAATAATATCATTTTCGTCCAGCATAATTCAATATTTTAATTTATATTTATATTAATAATATAATAATTTATAATTTGACTGACATACATCAAAATTAATTTGTCAAAGATTTCGTTTCCATTTTCCATTCTTTTTAACCAAATATTTATTGTAGATTAATATGCAATTGGTAGCAAATTTTTCATTTATACAGTAGACCAAATTTATTTTTTAAATTTGTTTTAATTATTTGAAAATTTTCAATTTTTGCCGGGACTAAAAAAAACTGATGTTTGATTTAAACAGTGGCGTGATATTATTATTATTATTATTATTATTATTATTATTATTATTATTATTATTATTATTATTATTATTATTATTATTATTATTATTATTATTATTATTATTATTATTATTATTATTATTATTAGTTTAGTATCTACTCTTTATATTATACATATCATCTATATCTACATTATAGATAGACTACTAAGATGTTTATAAAGATTTGGTAGTGACGAATTAAAATAAAGAGGCTTGCTTGAGAAACAATGTTTGTTATTGTCAAAGAAAAATTTATTATTATATAAAAAACATTTTCCTTACTTAACTTTCACATACAATCCAGCTTTAACAAACATTTAATAATACAAATTGCATTACTAGTAACCAAAGTGTTTTTTGTATGTTGTATCTTCAAAAATATATTTACAAACTCACTGTTTAATACTAAAAAGTGAATATAATAGCAATGTTAGCTAACACAAATGTCAAAATATGTCAAGAAAAGGCCTATAATTGGTATTTTTTTTTTGTCAAGTGAGATAATCTAGTTGCAACTAAGGTAAGCAAAGCAACTCACCTTACCTCACAAACAAAAAGAACAGTTTATTGGGAGACTACTATAGAGAGCTGAATTTTACTTATTTGTGTTTTTAAAATTTACCAAAGTTAGATGTAAATGACTGAACGTCCTTTTTAAGATTACGAATTTAATTTATAAATTATATTTTCAAATCAATTCTATCGGGGTTTCTCCATCTATTTATAATTAGATGGATGAAATGAATTATAACCATAGGAATAGATACAATTGAAAGAACAACTTATTTCTAAATAATTATGTACACCGTTTGTTACATTTCATAGCTTAATTCAAATAAAATATGTGCTGAAAAAGACAACTGGGGTGCGTTCCAATTTAGAGGAGAAACGCGTCCGGGCGTTATTTTTTTATCACAGCTCGTTCATAAATGCAGGACGTTCGTCCGAGGAAGTTCGTCCAAGTCGTTCGTAAATACAGGAAAAAGACGCCCGGGTAAAAAAAGTTTACCCGAGATGGGTAAAGAATACTAGGCGCGGAAGATTTAAAATATGTTTCTTTAGTGTGTCATGAAGTAATATTATTATGAAAACTAAGTTTTTTATATTAAATAAAATTATAAATTATTACAATAAATTTATTTTTATAGTTACTATAAATTCAGTTTTATAAAGTCAAAATATGTTTGATAAGTTGAATCAGTTGACAGATGTCAAAAGGTAAAAACTGACAAACGCGTTCTTTTTTAAAAGAGAAAAGACGTACTTCTGACGTCTTACGTCAGGACGTTCGCCCAAACTACACTCTCTAAATTGGAACGCATCCCAGTAGTTGTCAAAACGTTCACCTGTTTGTTGTGATGTTTATGTAATAAAAACATATTATAGTCCTATTGGCAAATTTTGTTTTCTACAATAGTATTTTGTATAACAAGAGTGAATAGTATGCCCATATCGCACGAAGACGAATTTGGAGCACGACGCTGCAGGCGGAGTGCTCCAAACGTCTAAGTGCGATATAGGCATTCCACTCGAGTTGTACAGGTTACTTTTTCTACGACTGATAAAAATCTAAAAATTATTTTAAAACTTTTCAATTAATTATTTAACATTATTTTATTTTGAAATAAATTCAGGTTAGGTTTGACATCTGACGTTTCGCATTATTATCAAATTCAGAACTACCTATAATTTTGGTTAAATTATGCTGATAAAATATTTAATTAAAAATGTTTTTAAGCTTTATTGTATAATAACAGTTAATAAATAAGACATTCTTAATATATTTTTGACATTTTACAAATAAAAAAACCATTTGTATTTAGCGACGTAATCAAATAAACATTGTGATTTGTATTTTTTGTTTTTATAGTTGGTACGGCATATCATATCCACACTAGAGTGAATATATGATACATATCCATTCAGATACCTACTCCGTTTTTAGCAACAGCTGTGACGTATATCCACGTGGATATGAGCGCCAGAATACCGCTCCAGTTAGGCGTGAATAAAAGTGACAATATATTAGGTGTGTTCCATTTGAATGCTTCATGCACCCGGTGCGTTAGAGAATTTTAAAATTTTGCGGACAAGAGCATCTCTCGGCTTGACAGACAAACCAAAAAATATTTAGCATTTGTAAGACGTACTCTATCACAAAAACACATAAAAAATGTAAGAATCGTTTGAAAATCGAATTCAAAAATTACTGAATTAGTGCCACCAAGTGCGACTATTTTGACAAATGGAACACAGCTATAGAAGGGAGTAGAAAAAATTAATAAATTAAATTCCTAAATTATGAAAGTGTTCATAATAAAAATATTATATTTTAATTTATTTAGTTTTCATTGTAATAATAATAATAATATTTTGTTTTTCATTTTTTCATTAAAACGTAATTATTTAACAATTTATCATGAATGTTTCATATAAATAAACTAGCCAGCAAGATACCAACCACACTTTTTATCATTTGTATATTAATAAAAACTTTAAAGTAAACTATTATTGTATTATAGTTTTTATTGATTATTTTGAAATGCCGTAAAGTGACTTAGTTCTTTTTAATAATAACCAATTCATACATATCCTTATTTAAATCACTTTTACGTTATAGTTGCCGACTGTAGGAAAATTCATCCAATGCAATTTTTTTTTTCTACAGAAACAAGTTGTAAGAATTGTATGTAACTAAATTTAATACTCTTTGCAAACCTTATTATACACATCTTTAGCACGGTCTCTTACATAAATTTTGCAACAATAAATGATTGGCATGAATATCCAACACGGTTTAGTAAAAACATCAAAACAACTAATTTTAGGTTGGCAAAATCTCAAATTAAATATTAAACTTTACAACTCCTTGCATAGCTCAAATATGGCCCCATATTTGGTTCTAGAATTTTATCAAGTCATACTTTAATGTTTTAATTTATATATATATATATATATATATATATATATATATATATATATATATATATATATATATATATTATGTTAACCCGGCAAGTCGGGCTCGTAAAATATATATTTATATTATGTCATATTCTAATGTATTTTGTCAAACTAACCTCCTAGGGACAAACAAACCCTTGTCAATTACTTCAAATAAAAAAGTTATAGCCACAATGGTATAAATCCGGCAAGTCGGGCTCTTTGCTACTTATTGTAATTCAAAGTAGGTATAATATTTTTAAAATATATTTATAATTTATTGTTATTTTCATAGCTTGTAAACGTTGCTAATACTTTTATTTAAATTTTTTTATAAATAACCTATGTTTATTTGAATATTCGTGTATAAACTTGGCAACGTGGGCTCTTATTAGAATTTATTGTATAAGTCCAAGTTAAAAAATGGTTTTATAGAAATATTTAGAATCTATTATCATTTAAGTTGTTTCTAAATATTTCTTATACATTTGTGATAAAAAAGTTATAAATGTTTATTTGAATGTTCGTTTATAAACTCGACAACTTGGGCTCTTACCGTAAAAGTTATAAGAAATTGTTTAACAGAAATGTTTATAATCTATAATAATTTAAAATGTTTCTAAAAGTTTACTTACACAGTTACGATGAAAAAAATATAAATTAAGTAAGTTTTGTTGAATGTTTATGCATAACATCGGCAATTTATATTTTGATTTTTTTTAGTATTACTTATTATATTCTTTTATAGACTTCTTTGCATGTTTATTTGTCAAATAATTTAATGATGTAGACTACAACAAAATAGTTGCATGTATTTGAAACTACTATATTATTGATTAACAAGTATAAACAATATTCAAAGTATTACATCTTTAATTTTTATTATTATCAATGAATTTATGATGAATTATTTTAAAAGCAGTAAAACTAATTTAAGGTCAGTCTATTCATGCATGTTTTTTTTAATTTACGACTTCTTTATTGTCCTGATATTTATTCAGAATTTCCTTACATCTGGATAGTTGCAAAAAATAACAAGCGGCAATAGTAACAAGTTATTTACATAAATTTTAATATTTATTAAAAGTTATATAAATTAGTAATAGTGCAAAAGGAAAATATTTATTTTCCACTTGCATTTGAATCACCATCTTTGTAATTTTGAAAACTGAGACTTAAGTTTTTAATCTTAAGTCATGTGATTCATTACATGGCTATCACCTTATGATTTTATGTTTGTTTGTTGTGAAATTAAGAGCATTCAAAGTAATGTCAAAGTTTTAATCAAATTATCAATATTTAAGTGAATAATTTGAATCATATTTTTGTTCAAATACAATAAATTCTGCTAACTTGACAAATAGTTGTTAAATTACGAGCAGACAAAACTTTGATATTAATTTAAGGATTAATAATTTTTTTTAAAATTTAGAAAATTTGTAAAATTTATTGGTTTAGCTAAAAGTTGCGGTTTAAAGTATGCAAATTACAATAATGTGGTGAAGTTATAAGCATTCAAAATTTTGATATGCAGTATCTTGGATTTACTTAAAATTTGGTTAACAACGATTTTATTACTATAGACTTAGCTGACATTTTTAACAAAAATGTTTGATACAGAAGTTTCAAAGCAAGCGGTCAAAAGTAAAGTTGAATTATAAGCTTTCAAAGTAGCAGGTCCAATATGTGTGGTCATATGCAATATCTTAAATTTAACTGAAATTTAGAAATCATAAGTTTTATGGTTTGCAGATTACAATAAAAATGACAAAATGGAAGAAGTCTGACTAAATTAAATCAGTAAAAGCAATTGACTGTGTTTGGGGAAAAAAATTGTTTAAAATTTTGAAAGTGTTTATGAGACACTAAGTAGCATTGAGGTTAAATGACCAAAGTACTAAGTGGATTATAGTTAAAAAAAGAGTGAGACAGGGTTGTTGTTTATCATCAACGTTGTTCTATATGCATGCCAAAAAGATGATAGCAAAGTGCTGAAAAGGGAAAGATCATTCCTTTGTTACATAGGAGAAAGAAGAATATAATCTATATAATTTGCCGATGATATGATCGTGTTTGCAGAGAACACAAAAGCACTAAAGTACTGAGTATAAACAAAAACAAAACAAAGGTTATGAGAAAGAAAAAACGTACGTTAAAAGAGATAAATTGGAGCAAGTGAGAAAGTATTGCTACTAAAATAACAAAGAATTAGAAAAACAAAGATAAATAATAGTTAGCATAGGAATAATAATAAAGCTTTTAGAAAGAAAAGAAAGATTTTGAGTAGCAAGTTAGGTAAAATTTGCAAATAACAATTGTAAAATGTTAAGCATAAAGTGTGAAGCTTGGATATTACGTGGTCAGACAAGATCCGGAATAAAAGAGTATTAAGAATGTCTGGGGAGGAAAGAGCGCTAGTAAGAGAGAAAAGGCGGATAGTACATGCAATGAGAAGAGATTGTTTATTAAAGAACGTGATCAAAAGAATGGTAAGTGCAAATCCGTAAAGAAAAAGATAAAGAAAAAGATGCAAGATAACTGATGTTTTAAGGAATAGGGAAAGGTACAGTGAACAAAGCAAAAGACAAAGAACAAAGAAAACTGAAGAAGATACACTTAGAACCTGCAAAAAGCAGAACATTAATAATGATAAAGTCAAAATGTCAAAATGTCTGTTAAAAAGTATGGATTTAACTAAAGTTTAGCAAACAGCGTAATATCAAATAAATGAAAAATTAAAATTAAAATTTCAAAATATTTGGAGAATACTGGTTTTAAATTATGCAGTATATAAAAGTAATAATAAGCATTCAAAGAATCATTTTAATGTTTTGATACACATGGCCGTGCTTTTACTGTATGCGGATTATAATAATAATACCAAACTAATATTATTCAAAGTAATGTTATCAAAATTTATTTTAAAAATTTATAAAACTTGCTTAAATTTAGCAGTGATGGTGGATTAGCGCATAAAGTACACACAATTATTTGCAATTGTTATAAATATGATTTATGTTCAAAAACATTCAAAACAATGATGTTTAAACAAACTCTTAGTACATAGCAAAGCATTTTAACACTTACATACTATATTTAGATATGTAAGACTAAAACTTTTACCAAGATTTTTTTTAACTGGACTATCAAGACAACTATTTGGTTTTTAATTTCATAATTTTCTAAGAATCAAAAATTGCTACTGTTCTAGATTAATAATCAGTTTTTCTTTAAGAAATGTTAATTAAACTAATTAAAATAATTTCTCGTTTTTGAAATATATATTGTGGGTCAACAACATTTTGTTATGATAGTTTGAAGAATACAAAAATTAAAAACATAGATGCAATCGGAAGAAAAATAAAGATATTTAGTCGAATGTTTTATTATCCGCATAAGATTCAATTAAGCATACATTAGATGTTAACATCATGCAATAAAATAATGAACTCTCTGTAGATATTTTTATATAAGTATGCAATATAATTATTTCAACAAAATCAAAAACTAAAACAGATATCTGCTGACTTTTGAGCATTTGTAATAAATAGCACAATAACCTGTTTTGATAGAAATTTAAATTAATCTATTCCATCAGAAGAAAATGTAAGATACACATTATCTAAAAGTTGAACATATTTTTAATTGTGTAGCTATTGCAAAAACAACACGACGTATTATGTAATATAATTCTATTATATTTATGTTTAAAATATTTCTATAGGCCTCAATTAGGTCTATAGCAGCAGGTAGTGTCATAAATTAAAGTGATAACTTCTCATGTCCGGCACAGAATCGTATTATAATGCAATTTTAATATTTTTACATTTATAATATATATCTAATTGAATAATAATAAATATTTAAAACAGTTTTTTGTTTTTGTTTTACTTATTGCTATTTAATTGCAAAGAGGCAATTAATGACGTGTATTATAATGAAGCCGCGTTGGAAGAATGAAAACATACGTTGGTGAAAATAGTTAGTTTTGTTATATTTATGTTTAGGTATATTAAGATTTTAATTAATTTTGTTATACTATTATTATTATATTTTATTATTACATAAATAACATTTGAAAACTTATACTTAATTATATAAATTAATACAAATTGTTTTTAAAAGATAAGGATATATGATTGCAATAGATAATTAGCCAATGGTAAAACTTGTGGCTCAGTAATGACATGAAAAATATAGAATATGAAAGATTTTTACAAATAAAACTGCACATCTGGGCTATAAAATGTTCTAGTACAATGCATATAAAACAATTAGAATAAACATTTAAAATAAGAATATACAAAATTTCTTGCCGTCGGAACACGACTCAATATACACATTTGCTGGTAGATTTTAAATCTCGAAGTCGGTTTGTGGTGAAGGCCGATTACAAAAAAGATCATAAATAAATGTAAAGAATTTAGGGTCAAATACTTGGAAACATTTGCTCGTAAAGTGGCAATGTTTTCATTCAAATATGTAATAATCATAATACATAATATATAATTTGATTTTACCATAAATTATTTTTATTTGATACAGAAGTAAACAATGATTAAGAAAAACAATATAAATTTAAATTAATTACGTTTTTTGATTCAATTAAAATTGGCATGTTTTTTTATATATATATTTATTCAACAATACAAAATAGTTATTTATGGATCAAGTGCAGTTTACAATGATTTTTTTATTATTATTACTGCATGATTGCTAAATTTCAATAGAATACAAAAATTCTAATTTTATTATAATTGAAAGAATTTTGAAAACTTTTGGTTTTTGAGGTAGTCTAGCGACTACAATTTCTTGTGTACCTTGTTTTTTAGTAAATCCAGTTTTTTTCAGAAATTTTTGCTAAGAGATAGACTGTTTTAAGCATTTCTTTGGTTAGCTTCTGCTTGCCAAAGAAGGCTCTACGTTGCGTATTGTAAGCCTATTTAGATTATAATTTTTTGGTATGCAGATGAGGCGGACTCTGTTGTTTGTGGCAGATTGTTTATGAAGTTTATCACTACTTTGCATTTAATTACTGACAACCGTATAGCCTATAGAACCGATTAGCTCTGCGACATGATAGTTATTGGTCAGTTAAAGTATTGTCTTGATTTGATGTTTTTAGAGCTACATTTAATAATAGCTAATTTTGCTTGAAAGAGCATGTTTGTCCAAGGATCATTCCGGTTCTGAAGCTATTGTAATGTTTAGATCTATCTGTATATCATATAAATTCTTTTGCTTTGCGACGGTAGTATTAAATGAAAAGATTTTTTCATGCAATAACTTTTTATAAAGTGTGATATTATTTTCAGTGTTTTTTTCTCATGTAACACGTTTGTTAGTCTAGGAACCTCAAGATTTACGGTGTGTTTGTTTATCTATATTTGATACGTTGCTTACTTCCCCTCCATCATAACAAATAAGTGAAGTAGTGGTAGCAAAAGCAGTGTATCCATAGCTCCTGTGAGAGTTGTTCTCATTGTTTTCTTTATTTAATTGCGTTGACTTGTAGCTTGGGGGAGGGGCATCCGCCAGCAATTTTAGCTCTTTTCCTATAATGTAATTGTTTTAGTTTGATTTTTGAGCATGAAGTTCACCCAATATCTAAGAAGAAGTAAAAAGCTTCTGTTTTCCATTCCCGTAGCAGTTTATTGAAAATGAAGTATTGTCAAATGCTCCTTAAATGTCTAAGAAAGGTCCCAAAAAAATTTCTTTGCAGTGGATAGTCATTTTGCACCTGATAGAAAGCTGATTTATAGCTAAATTGAGGATATAACTTAAATGCCAAAAGTTTGACACAACTATTTAAAACACTTATACCTTAACACTATCGCTGTAATCCTCCAACTGTAAAACCTTTGTATGCAAAATTTTAGTAAAATCTAAAAATATTGAATATAATTAAATGTCAACATTTCTACACAAAATAGTGAATTTGGTATAGATTGTATTAATTTAATAATTAATGTCAGAATGTTGGCATTACTACTGTGATAACTCATAATCTAATTCAATCATCATTAAAATTTTCAAAAACTTAAAAAAAGCATGTTTGTTGAATTTTGCAAAATTCTAAAGTATTTAACTTAGTTTGTAACTTTTTGACATTGTTATTTCTATAACATATAATCTAACACTACCATTGTAATCCGCTTACTTCAAAAGCCGTTTGTCAACCAAATTTAATTAAAAATAATGAATTTTATAATTAGGGGTTGTTAAGGGTAAACTGCGCAAAATAATAAAATAAATTTAATTGTGCTTATTAATTGCTATTCCAAGAAGCAATTACTCTAAAAATTTTGTTATTTAATTTATTTATCAAAATACTAATTTAGGGTTGTTAACAATTAAATAAAAAATGTATTGGATGTATCTATACTATCTTGTAAAGTCAAATGATTTTTATTACATATCAAAATATTTTTGGTGAAGGTGCCGTGGAGCCCGACTTGCCGGATTAGTTCCCGAAAGTGAACGGCAAGGTGACACACGAGCCCGACTTGCCAAAAAGAGCCCGACTTGCCGGAATCATACCCAGAAAGAGCCCGACTTGACGGATTAATATACATATATATATATATATATATATATATATATATATTTTCTATTGAAAAGTCAAAAAAAAGGTTATTACCTTGCTTTATTTTATTTTAAGGCATTATTGACAAAATAAATATATTTTATTTTGAGATCATGCTTGTAGTCTGCTGTTGATAAAAAGAGAGGTCAAAATTTTACTTTGGTTTATTTGCTAATTTACAAATGGGACGTTTTAAGATTAGTGACAGAAGTAAAACACCTAATATATTATATTAAAAATGTAGATGAGAAGAAATAGTGTTTACTCATATTTTCGTTTTTGTACTTAAAACGGCAAAATAATTAAATATAGTATAAGGCATTAAAGAAATTTTTGCAATGCATAACTTCAAATTTGAACACATTATTACGGTATATTTAAAGATATAAAATTAAGAATTGAGTACCGTTAAGTTACTTTCTTACCTTCTCTTAAAACTTTTCAAAAATTGTTAAATTTACTGGAAAAAAGAGTTAACAGTTAAATGGCTCTATGTAAAATTGATCCAAAATCATATTTACAGATAAAAAACTTTAACATGGTATATTTTATATTTATAGACAAACGCATAAAAAAATTGTTTGCAGCATAAGAGGTAATATGATATTTTCAAATTAATATTTTTTTGGGAAAAGGTAGCAACTAAATCTGTTTACTGTTGTACCAACAAAGCCATTTAGTAGCAAATTAAACCCATCAATATGAAATATCTTTTTAAATAGTTTATAAAATTGTACCTATTATTCTTTAAACGTATGCAAACAAATGTCTCTAAATTATTTAATTTATCATAAAAAAACATTTGCAAATTGTTTGAAATGTACAAACAATCAACCAACACTTAAAAAGACAAGTCCAGTTTATTTACATTATTGGCAATTTTATTACTGTCTAATCAATTTAAAAAAAATAAATAAAAAAAAATAACAGTATCTTATGCACTCAGTATGGATTCCGATCTAAACGTTTGACAATTTATCTTCTGACATATTTTAGTCTCAAGTAAAATTTTATTTTAGATAAACGTTTTTTTTTTTTTAAATTTTAAAATTTGATATTTAAGTATTACTTAATATGTGTGAAATGAATGAAACCACACTTGTTAAAACTATCACATTGAAGAATAGATTTAAGCAGTCTGTGAACATCGAGTTCAAATATTTGCGGTTTTAAATCTCGGAATATACTAAACTTAATAGTTTATTTTATGTGTCATTACTACTGTTAATAAATCTTTTTTAAAAGTTTTGGTCCTATAAGTAAATATTTGTTTAGATGTCAATATGTCTTGTATTTTGTTTGAACAATGTCCATAGAAATATTTAGAATAAATACAAAAATTAACAACACGTGTTGCAAAGTATCTAAATTATTAATCAATTTTGGACCGGCAATAATCCAAATAGCTTTTTTGTGAAGTTTAGAAACATAAAGAAAATCTTGCAAAAACTTTAGGCCTTTTTATTTGAAAATGTACAATAATTTTTATTGTATAAATATTAATTGCAAAACTATAAAACTTTATTATTAGTTTTTTTTTTTGTTAACAGAAAAATTATAGATAATATTGACTTTAATAAACTTTTAAACGTACCAAATTATTAACAAATATAGCATAGCGTTTTAAAATGTTTAGCTTAGAATTTATAAATCAATATTTTAAAACAGTATTTGACTGGGGTAGTTCCAACATGGTCAATTATAATTTAATAAAAATTAAGCCTAGTATGTAGATTAACTAACATTTTTAAATTTAAATTGCACATTTGGGCATGGTTTGAAACTAATTTTAAATAAGTAAAATAAGTAAAAGGTTATTTTATATTTAGTTAAAGTAGTTTTTTATACTATACTAACTAAACGTCATTAAGAAGTTTTTTTGCAATAAAAAATTATAATTCCATGTAAACACAGGTACAAATTAGACCTAGTAAAATATATAAAAATAAACAAACATTTAAATGAAGTAATCACTGCTTTAAGTTGTTATTAAATATGCAAGATATCTATTATGTTAAACAATACTTTTACTAAAATTAAATAATTTATTAAAATAAATGTGTTGTAAAAACTAAATTATCCGTTTTTTAGCAAAAAGTGTAGATTGAATTTATTTTATTTTAAAGACAAATTATCAAAGTTAAGAGCATTTTTAATAATTAAAATTTTTATAGAAAAATACATCCCAATAATCTCATGATACCACCATGCATTCTAAAAGTATTAGAAATTGTAAAATAATGATTTTTCTCAGCACAATTGCAATATTGAAATGCAACTTTGTTATTAGTAAAACAATGTTGATTTATCAATTAAGATTATCACTTAATTCCAAAGTTTGTCTAAAATAAAATAGTATTATTCTGTTATGATATTTTTAATTCTAGTTTGTACCGCTTTATTTCTATGAGAAGTTTAGGGATCTTTTTGACTAAATAAAAAAGTAAAATTACTGCTTTATTTATTTTTGTTTTTTTTTGCTTCTTTTTAACTTCTTAGTTCTTTTTACAAATTTTGTTACTAATAACTAATTGAGCAACTATATAATTTTTTTTAATTCTTTAATTATCTGACTAAAAGATTGCTAGTACCATAACATTGAATCAAATATGTTTGCTCTTATAAATGTAACAGATGTAAGTTAAAAAGGTAACTCTAATAATAATAATAATAAAGTGTAAAATTTTGAAATAATTGTGAGTAAAAAAAAAATTATAATTCTAATAATGAAAACTGTTTGTGTATCTAAATCTAAATCATTTTAAATTTATTTTTCTGGCATTACAAAAACGTTGATATAGCTCAAGCAATTATTTTTAATAAACTTTTTAATCTTTAGTTGTTTATATTTTCGTAATAGTTCAGCCACATGATGTCCAAATTAGTTTTTAATCTCTCTGAAGTTTTCCATAATTTCTTTTATATAATAAATCATCCAATCAATAGTTATTTTTGTTGTGGTTTTTTTGTCCTTCAAATCAATTATTTTTAATAAATCTTTTTGTTTATTTACTACTAAGACTTGTCCGTAGTTATTTATTCTCTACTTGTACACACCTATACACATTGTAAGTATTTTGGTTAAAATGTTTACGTACAATTTAATCTCTATCTAAAAAAATGTTTAAATTGCATTTTCTTGACTTTTAACTTTTTTTGAATTATATATTTAATCTACACACTTATTTGTATTATTTTTTGTCTTTAGTTACACTGATCCGTGAAAACCTTGTGCATAAATTCCACAAAGGAGTATTTAAAACTGCAGTATTTTTTTTAGTTTAGTTCATAAACGAGCTATTTAAGAGCATACCGACCGCTACCTTGATTTGTAGTATTTTAACAAAAACGGCAACTCTGGCTTCATTGCTGCTTCTACAAATAATTTGATAATCGATTTTTTTAACCAGTACATTAAGAAAGGATTAAACTATGATATGTCAAAGTCTTTTAGTTTATTGTAATAGATTATAGCTAGATACTGGGGATTTCATTTATACAAAGTGAGTGTATGTAAAAGTAGTGCAAGATTGCTACCATGTTTTATGTTATGCTCATGTGTGTTATTTAATGTGCATATATAAATAAAAATGGTAGTGTTAATTTTTTTTAATTTTTAATTAAACTTTTACAATTAGTTCTACAATGCATATTGAGCATGTAACGCACTATTCATTTGTGTAGCTTAAATATCCTATCAATAGTCTTAGACATACCCCAAACTAATATTCCATACAACACTTTTTTTTTGGCAAAATAAAACATTTTTAAGATGTCAATATCCGCAACACTTCTTAATTGTTTAGTCATGTAGCACAGTGTTTTCATTCTGATACAAATTTGTTCAATGATTTTACTCCATTTACAATTTTTGTTTATAAATACACCCAAAATCTTTGTAACGGTTTTGTTTTGTATACTTTTCTTTTACAGCCAATTAAATAACTTCTGTCATTTAATTTTGAACTTGAAAATTGAAAGCAAAGGTAAACCAATTTTTTGTTATTTATTGCTATTGTTTTCTTGTACCATTTGCAAATATCACTTATACTTTTAGTTGCATGTGTGCTGCTTTTTCAGAATCTTTATTTGTTACTAAAAGTGAGGTATCGTCTGCGAAGAAAAAAGTACTATTTATATTAAGATTATTAATAAAAATTATTTTAAAAAATGAGTCCTAATACTGATATTTGTGGCACCTCTTTGTACATTTTCAAGATTTAAAATTTTATTTGATTTATATCCACATAATGATACTTGCTTTTCAAGTAACTTTTAAACCAAGCTAACATAACACCACAAATTCCTTACGATTCTAATTTGTTTAGTAGAATGTTGTGATTTGCTACATCAAAGGCTCAAAAAAATATTCTTAAATCTTTTTTGTCTGTTGAGTGTATAGGTTATTGATAAATCTTAAAATATGATTTGATGTTGATCTGCCATGATTAAAAAAAAAATACAAAAAATATTACAATGTGATAGTTTTAACAACTTTAGTTTTACTAACATTTTAAAATTGACAAATCAAAATGTGTACTTGTTTTGTTAGTTTAAAACTTCTTTACTATTTATTACATTTTTGTCTTAGTTTTTTGCAGTAACTTCTTGGTGTTTTATTCTAATTTATTTAGTTTATTGTTATATTTAGTTTTAATTTTGTACACTAATATGACAGTTAGTCATAGTTTGTTTGTTAGTCTTGGGAAAATCTATCGGTATAGGGCAACCTTTTGATGCAAAAATATAGCACATAGTCTTGAGAGTTGTGCCGTCTAAAACTGACTCAGGTGAATAATTAAATCTGGGTTAATAAACTTGTTTAGAAAAGCCTGCTTTGTCTCATCTGGCATTCAAGTTGCTATCAGTTTTCTTTTGCCAAGTCGTTGTTTTGTTTTTTAACGTTTTAGTCAAGCATATAGTGGATCAACTTATACACTTGGAAGATTTTAAAATGTTTTTGACATGTGCGGATTCTTATCTCCCAAGCTATGGAACATGAAACGGTAGGTAATTGTTGCCTTTTTTAAACGCTTAAAAATACACAATAATATGAATTACAAACATTAGTAAGAACGGTTAGGTGGCAAACGTCTAAAAGTTATCAAAACCCAAATTCATCTAATTTCAATTTGCTTGTATTAATCTAACATATTAGTTCTTTTGCCGTGAGATATTGTTGATGTTGTAGTTGCAATTAGATTTAAACGGTTGCGTTGTCGCGTTGCAATTGAATTTATTGTGCACATTATGCCAGCATACAGAAAATTGTAGTTTGAAATTAATACAATTAGTTTATTTTTAAAATATTTATTTAATTTAAGAAGTTAATGTTTTAGAGCCGTCTGACACGAGACTGATTTTACTACTAAGGCTTGTTTTACACGTATGCGGTTTTATTGGGTCCGATTTGTTTTCGGCTTCTATTCGATACCTAATAGAAACAGTATAGCACCGAATTCTCCCTCACAATGAATTCTAGTATTCCTTTTTCGTTTTTTTTTTTTTAATTTTTCTGCAAAGAAACAACATAGTTTATATTAGGTTTTGTGTTTTTTCCGTACTCAGGCTCAGTAGTAATCATAAAGGAGAGAAGTCAAGTTGTTGCCATGTTGTTTCTGAAGAATAAAAAACAAAGGAGAAATATTAGAATTTATTCGGAGTACCTCTTCATCACTTTACAAAAAAGTATTTGGTGTTGTATTATTTCTATTAGATACCGAATAGAAATTAAAAAAGAACCGAAAACAAACCTAACCGAATGGAACAAACCACATACGTGTGAAGCGAGCCTTATGATGCCAGTACAATAAGCAAGCTTATAAGCAAGAAATTAGAAAAAGTTTTAATTTCTTAGATAAAATTTTATCTTATTTTATTATAAAAATATCTTTTAAATAATTGCAAAAACAGTAACAGTAACATAAGAACTAAAACCAATCTCGTGTCAGACGTCTCTTAGTAAAACTTGAAAAATTACTGTAGTTAAAATTTCAAAAGTTGATGCAGTGTGTTATCTGAAAACAGTGTCCGCTAAAACAACGGTATGAAGTTGATCATATTGGCATAATTAACTCATCTACAGACCAGTATATTTGTGTCCGTTATGTTAAATTTCCAATATGATAATCTATAATAAGATTTATAAGATGAATTCTTAAAAATTATTAGGAAAGTAATTATAAAACTTCTATTACATTTTAAATAATAAATATTTTAGTAAAGAATTTTTTATAAACACCTTTACTTTACAAACAAATATTTTACTAAACTAATAAAAATGACAAAAAAATCAATGACAGATGTATCCGTTTATGTTTCCGTAAGTTGTCTGAGATCAACCAAACATAGAGGGGAATAGAACCGCTGGTTGCTTGCTAGTATGCACGCTTTCTCGCAGCAAAAGGCTTATGTATACTCCAAAAGCCATAACCAATAAAAATGGAATTTTTAAAATCTTGTTTTCAGTTTGTCAAACTCGAGTTCATTCGAATCTTTTACTCAATTGATGCAATACGTTGTTACTACAATAAATGATTATAAATTAAAAATTTAAAAAAAAATGTAATTATAATTGCTAATAATTTGAAAAGTATGCGTTACTAATATGTTTACGTTATGCAAAGAATGTTTCTATTGATTTATTGAGATTTTGCATATTTTAATCATAAATACAAATTATCTTCAAAAAAGTTTAAACATTTAAATTCTCTCTCTCACGCTTTAATTTTGTTCAGCATTTGATGGTGTTTTATTTACACAAATTATACAAAATGCACAGTATGCAAAGGGAGTTAAATGCTTCTAGAAAACCTTTTATAATAAATGAACAGATTCATAAATACATAATTTCAATAAATACAGAATTAGTTTTCAATTATAATATAATTTATAACACATAGTTATTTATATTTTATACTTCCTTAATGGATCAAATTTAATTACTAATAACTTTCTTGTTTGAGTAGTGAAAATAAACTTAATTTGAGTACAATGAAGCTTGTCATCAATTAATGCAACGAATTGGATTTGATTTGAAAGAGTCACCCAGGAACTTGTCAATTCGGACAATAGCCAGTATATTGGAACGGACATCGAAAAGAAAGTTTACACACCTTGCACCTTCTTTATCCACCGATAACAATAAACGCTCATAACAAACGGGTTCTCCCTATTAATAATTTGCATAGTATGTAAAGATTGAACAATATGTAATTGTTTCGTGTCATAATGAGACATCAGTCCATATAATTAAAATCAAAATGTGAATGTACCTATTATTTTTTGAGGAAACATTCATTCCATATTAATTACCACTTTAGCTGGATATTTAAATTGACAATAATTTAAAAAAATACTTTCTACTTGACTTTACGTAATAAGAGTATCAATTTACGTTATAAATTGTTAATAATAAGAGTGAATTAATGTTCGGCAAGATCATCAAAAAATTATAGTGTAATTCTAATTTTTTTTATTAACATGACCAATTTGCTCGAATCTTTACGGATCGTTGATAATATCATATAATTCGAGTAAAGTGTTTTTGTCGTACAAGAAAATTCAGCATGTAAGTGAAATTAGTCCAGGCATGTAAAAAGGAACTGTCATCATTTTTTCAAACCCTAATAATTTCTTTAATTGAGCAACGGATTAGAATTAAACAAACTTGCGAAGTTAATTTGAGTATTGTGATATACGAGTATGTAGGTTTATTTTATTTATAAAAAACAATATACTAATTCTTATAATTAGTAATTTGATTTTAAAATACTTATTATAATATTAATAATAATTATAATAATTTTATTTTTAATAATAATATTTCACATTTTACAAATATGATTAAAAAAAATGTTATTTGTGTTTGACATACATTTTAATACATCTATATGTAGGTTTATTTTGTTTCTAGAAAAAAAAAAAACTAATAGTAATCAATTTATTTATGTCGATCTTTTTGCATAAATTAATTTTTTTAAATTAGTTTACCATTTTTACTACAGACTTACATTTGGTTTAGGTTTTCTTACCTGTCTAGAATAATTTGTAATTAGATGTGATTTATTTCTTGTTGTATAATTTTATACTTGTAGAGTGAATATGTTGCTTTACATGCAATAGATATTTATAAACATATAGAAAATCATCAAACTGCAATAACTATGTCAACATACATCTATGTATCCTTATTGTACAACTATACTGCTCGCCACTAGATTTTAAATAATGTTAACACTATGTCTATAAAATAACGTATAGTGGCAGAACGCAATAATACACAGAATTCTATAGAAACAAAAAAAGCTATACACAGGTGCATACATATGTTTGTGTTTATAGAGCTAAATACTTTAAACAATAAGTATCATTTTACTACTATACTACAGTAATCTTATAGCTTGGCTTATGAAAAGAGTAGAATAAGAACGCAAAAAAAGAATGCTAAAACGGGCAAAAGAATGAGTGCAATAGAACAAACAATATTTTTTTGTGTATTAAAATTCTTATTATTGCGTTAAGCTGTACCGGGATTACTGTGCAGATAGAGTAGTATCTATGAAGCAAATACACATTAAACTTTTTATAATTAAAAAGCAATTTAAAATTATATTTTTGTTGATACATACAACTAAATTTAAATACAAGGTAAGCCAGTAGGTATTGACCATTTTTAAGGTAGAATTGTAAGCTTATTAATTGAAACACAGAAATTAGCATAATATATGTATATTAATTACATTTAATGCAGTTTTGATTGATATTTAAGTTTTAAACACTAAGTTTAACAAATGCGTTCCATTCAATCTTTTGCATTTTTAGATTGCAAAATGATTGCATGACACGTTGCAATATAACCGGACTAATGGCTCTTATTTCCTGTCTGTCTAATATTTTGTCTTAACTCTTTTAATGTATTGGGCTTGTCGACGTACACTTTTGACTTTAAATATCCCTATAAGAAGAAATCACTACGAGTTAAATTCGGAAATATTGCAGGCCAATTAACATCGCCGTTTTGTGAAATCAATTTGTTTCTTGTGCAGTGTGACTTGTTGCTTCATTTTGCTGAAACCACAATTTATGTATGTCTTTTCCCAACCTCTGAGAAGTTCCGGAAGTAAAAAAGTTTCTAGCATTGTTATATACTGTTGAGAATTTACAGTAACCGTCCAACCATCTTGTTTAAAAAATAAAGCCCAAGTATTCCAAAAACAGAGACGCCACACCACACTGTGACTTTTGCGGAATGTAAGGGTTACGCTTGAACTGCTCGGGGTTGTTTAGACAACCAGTGTGTGCTTTTTCAAATCAAAATAAATTATGCAAAACTTTTGCATTATTGCAAAAAAGAACAAGAAAATCTGCGCAAAAGTGTTGCAAAAACGCTTTGCTCGTTCGTGCTGCTAAAAGCGGCGGGCTGCTAAAACCTATTTTTGGCCTTCAATACACTATACACAATTTATACATATTAGATTTTACTAGATTTTATAATAAATTAGTACCTCCGTTTAAAATAAAAATAGCAAAATAATTGTGTGGCAGAAATGGCTGTTCAGCTGGGCTGTACACTAAATAGTATACTTGATACTACACTTAATAAATGCAACACATTATCTATATTATTGCTCTGTATTAATAAAATAAAAATTAAAACTTTAGCAATATATTAGTAGACTTAACAAAAAAATAATAAACGTTTTGATAAATAATGAATTATTTTGCTGGAAGTAATAGTAAAATAAAATTTAAATTAAACTATACTTGTACTCAAATAAAAAAAAACAAGCAGTTAATAAAAAGCAAAAATCAGTATAACTATAAAAACCTGATAAACAAAAAACAAAAATTATTGCAAAAAAAATTAACATTTTTAATACATTTTTTTTTATAAATAAGCAAACTACTTCAATTACTAAACTTATAAAAAATCAAATTTTTGCAAAAAAGTTTTTGCATTTTACAATGCCAGTTAGTATTCAAATAATGGATTCAATTTACTTTAAGTGATAAGAAATGGCACTTATATTCTTAAAATATTTGCAAATAAATCAGCTCAAACAAATAGCCGAAAAAAACCATCAAATATAGAAATAAATGCGTTTTTCTGTATTTTTGAATGCATTTTGTTGCTATTTGCAAATATAATTTCACAAAAAAGACTTATCATAGTTTAATCCTTTCTAAATGTACTGGTAAAAAAATAAATCGATTATCAAATTATTTGTAGAAGCAGCGATGAAGGGGAAGTTGCCGTTTTTGTTAAAATACTACAAATCAAGGTAACGGTCGGTTGGTCTTAAGGTTTTGCTTTTTGTCGTTTGATTTATTTTAATGAACTTTTTTTTTGCAAAACTTGCTATTTTTTTTGTTTCCATAACTTATTAGTAGTATAAAACTTTTTAATTTTGATTCTAAAAAATTGATTTTTTTTGCTTTAAAATTGCAGTTTGTAAACCAAAAATGCAATTTTTCAAAGTTAAAGTTAAAAAACAATAAAAAACTTAAAAAAATTGTTAATATAAACCCTTATGAACCAATCAAAAGACTACCTTCCCTCCACCCTGGTCTGGTCTGTTTGAAATTGAATTGCCCATTTATATATACAGAGTGTCTCAGACCACTCGCCTTTTACTTCAACAACGCTGATGAATTTATTTTTTACCGGAATAATGCACTTTCGTACCCGGAACCAAAAGCAACTTTAAAATTTTAAATAGCAACATAGGTCGAGTATAGTATTAATTAATAGGATTTTTTTATATAAAACAACTTATATTAAAATGTTTTTTTAATATTTTGCATATTTACGATAATTAAAAAAATACCAATTGTTTGAAAGTATTTTATTCAACAATTTAAATAAGAGTGTGAAAGTAAAGAACATACTTAATAATTAAAACAACTATTCAATTATTTATGGTATGTTCAAATTGCTTTCCTTTTTGATCAATGCATCTTTGTAGCCAATTTCGAACGTCGTTGACGGGCCCGTAAAATCTCATCTTTACTAAGTGAACGGAAGCTTTTTATAGACTAGGTCTTTGATACGTCTCCACAAAAAGAAGTCAAGAGTCGATATGTCAGGAGAACGAGGTGGCCATGGAAATGGTCCTAGCCTTCCAATTCATCGGCCATGGACAAGACGATCAACGGTTTGACGAGAAACTCTTGCGTAATGAGCTGGACAACCATCTTGTTGCAAATACATTGTTAAACGTGTCGCATATAAAACGTCATCTAGAAGGTCAATAAGATTTTTTTTTTAATCAGTATTTTTAGCTCCGTTTAATGAACCATCAAAAAAATGCGGACCAATTATTTGGTTTCCTAAAATACCTCACCAAATATTAAAGGTCCATTATCAACTTCTCTTAACCAATGAGAGTTTTCATTACTCCAGTAGTAAGCCATATGTAAATTAACAACTCCGTTGCTTTTGAATATCGACTCATCTGTCCATAAAATTTTGTAATGGAAATTATAATTTGTATAGGACAACCATTCACATAAATTCAACCTATCTTAAAAATCCCGTTTTTCAAATTTCTGGTGTAGAGAGATATGGTATGGATGAAATTTGTTTATTTTTAAAACTCTCCAAGCAGTAGGGCGACTTATTCCAGCATCGATTTCAATTCTTCTAGTCGAGATGTTTGGGTCCAGAGCAATTGCTGCAAGAACATCTGGTGCTCATTCATCTTGTACAGGTTATCTGAGACTTTGACCTTTGTTGTGGGTATTACTTAGCATAAATTTGCTCAGCAGCACGATAGTTTTGACCGCATTCACCTAATTTTGTCAGCATCTCAAAACCTTCAAGGTTTGTAAAAACCATGTTGACACATTCAATACTTTGACAATAGTAATTTATATTACTTTAAATATTCACGAACGTCAATTATTTTGACATAACTAAAAAGCAAAGCCAACTTGAAGAAATTGATTGTTGAATGGATAACTAATTTTCAATTCAGTTTTTTTTTGTTTATTTTTGTAAATATGCAAAATATTAAAAAAAAAACTAAATAAAAGTTGTTTTTTTAAAGACCTATCAATTATTACTATACTTGACCTATGTTGCCTTTTAAAATTTTAAAGTTACTTCCGGTTTCGGATACTTCCGGTAAAAAATAAATTCATCAGCGTAGTTGAAGTAAAAAGCGGCTGGTTTTAGACACTCTGACACTTGACCAAGCGTTGTCGAAATAAAAGGCTGGTACGGGTGGTTTGAACTGTAACATTTATAAACAATATCTGTTAGAAGTATTACCAACTTGTCAATTTTAACTATAAAAATTCTAACTTTTTAATGTTTCAGTGAAACTTTAATGTATAGCCGATACATTAAGTTTTAAACTAAACAACAAAACAGTATTTTTCCAGTTTGTTTTCTTGAGATTACAATGTTACATAACATAATTTTCTCTGAAACAATCATGTTGTATGATATAGCGACTATAGTATTAAGAAAACTTTTTTTTTACTTTTGTATAGCTCTCATGATGTGAGGTCAAATTTTAAAACATTCTATAAATATGTCAAAAAAATGTAATTAAAAAATATTGTTTTTATTTTGGTATGACAATAAAAAACTAATTTTTTATATCTCCAAATAAATAAAAATTATACAAGCTGATTGAGGTCAAAATTACCTTTTGTTAATGATAAAAAAGTTCTGATCCAATATTTTATTATTATTTAAATTTTGGTTAAACTAGTTGCAAAATGCTATTTGTTGTTCATAATTGGGTAAAAGTAATTGTTGAACTACAGATACCTTACACAGGTGCAAATGCAAATTTTTGTTTGTGCAGATAGTTTCAATAATATTTGGATATTTGTAAACTTTGTTTTGTTTGCAATACCAAAATTTGTAAACAAACTACTGTTAAAACAAATAAATTGAGTGTACAAAAAAATGCTCAATAAACATCAGCATAGTTTTTGCAACGATCAATCAATTTTAACACTGCACTAAATTGTATCAAATAAATACACAAGATGCCTTATTCTGCAACTGATAACAGTGTTTTTGATATATATTTATAAAATCAAATAATTGGTGTAATTATTGACTTCAAATAAACTCATTTTGCCTTGTTATTTACTTTATTTAGCAGTTGTAAAAATTCTTGTTTGTGTATTCAATAAATAAATATTTTATAGTAATGCTTTCTAATATAAATGGTTAAACAAACGCCAAGATAATTGATATATATTTTATGTATAAACAAGCCAATACAAATTTGTTAGATGCTAGTTAGATTAAATATTTTTTTGTAATTAATAAAATTTCTAATTAACAATTCCTGATAAAAAAAATTATTTTTATTTATTAATATAAAACAGAAAAATTGAATTGATATAAAATGCCAAAAACAATAATTGTAAAATGGGATTGAAATGTGATGAACATGGTAAAAGAAATTTTAGGTGTTTCTACTAAAAAATTAAATATGCTTGTATCTATTGTAAAGCATAGTTATATAATTATTTTTTTTTATATAACTAACGCGACGAACGCTAATCCTCCGTGCTTAAACAACGTACATTAATTAACTTAACATTATTCAGCTATATATATAATAATGAAGGAGCGACCGTTGTCGTCAAATCATTTGAACGCATTGCTTCACTGCGCAAAAGTTATTAAGGCTCCTGTGTACGTCCCGCACCCGACTCTCAGTCTAAGTGTAGGGACAAAGTGGAAAGATGAGGAACGGCAAAAAAGGAAATCGTGAGGGCTGAAGTAGAAAGTATGATAGTATACAGCTATTATATCAGTCTAAACTGCGGAATAGAATACTATCGGGAGTGGATAGAAGTATTAGAAAACCGTTTAAAAAAACAAAATAGCAAAAAAATCATAGTAGAAAAAGATTTTAATGCAAAATCACCGAGATAGGGAGGATACAAGAGGGATTTAAAAGGAAAATTTTTAGTGGAGATAATAGCTAGGTTAAACCTTACCATTTGCAACAAAGGAAACAAACCTACGTTTGTAAGAGGAAGCTCAAAATCACATATTGACATTACCATAGCAACATGGGAAATAGCAGCTATAGTGAATGAATGGAACGTGACAAAAGAGGAATCACTGAGTTTACACAAACATATACAATATAAAACAAAGGAAAAAGGAAAACAAGAGTATACGAAAAAAGAAAGATGGAACGTAAGAAGAATGGACAAAGAGAAGATAAAAAAGACATAAAAACAGAAGAAGTTACAGAAAACGAAAACATAGAGAAGAGATGCAAAAGATACTCAGAAAAGCTGAGAAAAACGGCGAATGAAGCAATTTCTAAGTACAGAGAAGGGAAGCAAAAAGGATCATACTGGTGGTGCAAGGAAATAAAAAAAAGCAAAAAAAAAAACAATACAAACAAGGAGAAAAGTCAAAGGACAAAGAAAAAGAAGAGAAAATACAGAGGAAACGGAGGAGGAACTAAAAAACGACAAAAAAATCTTAAATAAGGCAAAAGAAGATGCTGGGGAAAACCGTACAAAAGAGTGATGGGAAAAAAAGCAAAGGGAGTTTACCTAAAAGAAGACAAAGGAGAAAAAGTTATAATTAAGAAATTGTTTTCCAAAGAAGAACCGGTAGAAAAACCAAAAAATGAAGAAGAAAAAACAGTTATGACAACAGTGGAAAAGATAAAGGAGATTATCAAAAGAATTGCTTAACACCAAAGCACCTGGTCCGGACAAAATAACAACAGAGATTGTTAAAGCAGTTCTAGAAGGGAATGAGGTAGAAATAACTCGAATAATCAACAGATGCCTAAAAGACGGATTTTTTTAGAATGTTGGAAAAAAGCCACCCTAGTACTGATTGAGAAAAAGAAAGAAGTAGGAAAAGCAATTTCATAAAGGCTATTATGTTTAATAAACACACTAGCTAAAATAATAGAAAAAGTTATTGTACGGAGAATAGAACAAGAAATAGAAAAAAAAAAGAAGATAAAAAATACAGATTTACCAGGGAAAGAACAACTTTAGAAGCTATAGACAAAGTAAAAGCAATAGCAAAAAGCAATTATAGAGGCAGCAAAGAAAAGAAAATTGAACAAGAAAACAATTAAAATCATATGGAACTACTTACAGGGTAAAAACCTAGTGATCAAGAACAGAAGATGTTTATAATGAGTTACTTTGAATGAGGTTGCCGAAAGGCGTGACAATAACGGCATTTGCGGACAACGTAGCACTAATAGGTAGGGACGTAGAAATGGATATACTAAAAGGAAGACTAGAGCTGACAATAGATATAATACAGTTATGGATGAAACTTAAGGGCTTAAAATTAGCAACTAATAGAGGAACAGGTAAGATACAGGTAGGAGACCAAATGATAACTATAGGGAAAAAAATTAAATACTTTGGGGTGACACTTGAAGCAAAGGGATGGAATGAACAGGTTAAGGAAGCAGTCATGGTAACAAAAAAAATTGAAAGAAAGCTCGGTAGACTTATGCCAAACAACAGCCAGAAAGCTAATAGCAACAGCAGCAAGAAGCAAATTGTTATACTCCGCAGAAACATGGGGAGAAGCTATGAAAACAAAAAAACAAAAATAAAATAAGAGGAACTACAAGAGCCAGTTTGTTAAAGATCTGCAGGGCTTACAGAACGGTGTCAGAAAAGGCAGTAGAAGAAGAAAGAAGAAAGAATAGAAATAAAGAAACTAATAAAAAAAAAAATTATTAATTTAAGAGCAAGAGAGAAGACAATAGAAATATGGCAGAGACAGTAGAATAGAGAAGAAAAGAGAAAATTGACAAGAGAACTAATCTCGGAGATAAAAGAATGAGTAGAAAACAAACCCGAGACGTGTTATTATACAACACAAATACTGACCAGACATAGAACCGTTAGAATGTTCTTCCAAAAAATTAAAAAAATCAAGGAAGACAAAAGATGTACATTCTGTCAGAAAAAAACACACGATAATACAGAACACAATCTAGTAGAATGCAAAGCGTGGGAGGAAGATAGAAAAGAACTAGAAAAAGTACTGGAAAGCAAAGTGGATTAAACAAATATTATTAAGAAATGTCTAAGAGATGAAAATAAATAGAAAGCGCTAAGAAACTTTGCAACAAGAGTACTAAAAAAAACAATAAGGAGTTTGACAATACAAAAATATAGAAAAAAAAACTAACAATAAAAACAAACACACAAAATAAAAGTTATAGAAGAAAATGGAAACAACAAAACAGAGAAAAAGATCAAAAAGAAAGAAATAAGGAAGGTCAGGACAATTATGCATACCAAGAAATAGAAGAAAATAGAAGAATATTTACAGAGACTACGATACCAAACGAAATTGCAGAGATAAAGAGAATGAGAAAAAAAAAGTTGAAAGAATGCAGAATAACAGAAATAACGAAGCAAATACCAAATGGTAGATACGGTATCTCGAGGTTGCGGATAACGCAACTTTTGAGATGATCAGAATATACCTGGCAACAAGAGAACACAAAGAAGTAATCTCAGATGGAGATACAAAGATATCACTGAAGGTAAAACTAACAAATTTAGGACTGCCAAAAGGAATACAGTTAATGGAACTGCATAAACTATTTATGAAGAAAAGAAGATACAATTAAAAAGAAGTGAACAACGATCTAAGAAAACTAAGAACATATCTAAAGACAAACCAAATAATTAAAATAAATAACACACGGATTGAAAAAAGAAAAGAATGTAAAACTTGATGTCAGTGCAGATAAAAAAAAGTTAAAAAAAAAACAAAAGAGACAGAAAGGGGCATAAGGTATTGCTATGCGTAAGTCATTCTTAAGGGCCACTTGTAGAGGCCAACACTTCACTACGTCAAAAAAAAAAAGGTTTACGGCTTGTAAAAAGGGGTTGATGAGACCAACGGCTTGTTAGGTGACTTTTGAAGCTAACGCTCTATAACTGAGCTATCTCTTTGTTATTTATCTGTAGCATACAACTGGTAGTTATACCGCATTCTCTACAGTTACACCAACCACCTAATTAACACATTTCCAAGGTATACTCTAATACTTGTGTGTTTATAACTGCTTCTTACTAATGTAATGTGCCTTGCATACAACCTCATGACCCAACTGGCCTGTGTAAGCTTGACAATCTTTTGCAGCTAATTTGCAACTTTAAAGCCTCAACTGCCAGTGCACAAACATACCTCAACAGTTTTTACGTATAAAACCTCAATGACAAATACGGTGTTAACATACAACTCTTAAGCTTTGTGCCAGTGTATGAATAATCATCTTTTACCGTCTAGTACCACCCTAACTTTAGCAGTGTTTGTTGTATGCTACAACTGTCAAGTACCTCAATGATTCCAATGCCAATGTACTTTGTTTTACACACTTCCAAGACTCTTCTCAGCCTATAAGTGAATAACCTCAGACAGTTGTAAAGTACCTTAAAGTAATCTATATGTGAATATTTATTTTATAAAACAGTGCGTCTATTTTTTATGTAAACTTGTGCGTGTACTATTTTCTTTGTCTCTTAAACAAGTTATTTTTCTATCCGATTAAAAACAATGTTTTGTTACACCAATTTTTATAGATGGCAACAGACAAGATATTGGGAACTATCGTGGTATCTCTATACAATCAACAATATCAAAAATTTTTGATAAACTTATTGCTGATCAACTTATATGGAGTTGCAAAAACTTTATTATTAACATACAGCATGGATTTTGCACAGGAAAATCAACAATTACCAACTTAATAGAATACCAAACATTTATATTGGAAAGCATGGAGAAACGAGCTATGAGAACTTTAGGATTTATTAATCGTTTTAGCAAAGAATTTTCAATTAAAACTACCAAATTACTTTACATGTCAGTTGTACGTTCTCAATTAGAATATGGTAGCTCTATATGGTCACCTTACTATAACAACAAAGTTCTGCAATTGGAAAAAGTTCAAAATAAATTTTTAATAATAGCTAATTATCGTTTAGGTATTAGTCGCGAGCAATACAGTTGTAGACATGTAATTTTGTTACTTTACATTGATACTTTGAGCAGTTGAAGAACATAAATTGATTTATGTTTTTTACATAAATTGGTTAATGGCAAAATAAATTCTATATAAATATATAGTCAATAAACATAAATTTGCAATACCATATAATCGAGCTACTAAATATCTTATAACATTTAGGTTAGGAGTTCATAGCAGTAATTATGGCAGGCACTCACCAATTTGCAGAATGATGCAGTTCTATAACGCAATATGTTCTAAAACTTATTTGAACATTTAGTTTATTTCAGATTTGTTATTATAATATTGTATATTGTCAACTTTTACATTATCTTTTGTTGTAATTAATTTATAAAATTTCTAATTTTACATATGCTCAATTTAATTTTTTTTAAATTAACATATTTCTTTTATATTTTAATTTTTGAACATATAATTAGATTGTAAACAAAAATGATTAAAATTTGAAGATTAGGCCTATAATTTTTTTTTAATTAAGAAATCATTTAAAATGACTTATTGTACGTATTTTTTTCATTTTGTCAAATTTGTAGCATTCTAATAATGTTTTTTTTTTTAAGTATGATAAAAGATTTACTTTTAAAACTTTAAAGGCAGTGCGATACGTGTTCTTTTTATTCTTAAACGCTGAAATTTGGCATGGGTTACTTTTTTTGCATAAAGATCACTTTCTGAAGGTAATAATTTAAGAACCAATCTAGTATATATATATATATATATATATATATATATATATTATATGTAAATACTATGTATAAATTTAATTGTATGTTAAAAAAGTTTTCTGTTAAATAAATAAACATTATTATTATTAATGAATAAATTATGAAAATTAACAATTCTATTTTGTTTTAACCCAGTTTCATCCGTAAATAAAATTTTGAGAAGAAACTGCGGGTTTTCAGCATCCTTGCGTAAAAACCAGCAACAAAAAACCAAACGTGCCTGATGATTACTTAAATTTAAGGCATGTACTTGTTGTACATAGTATGGTTAGAGCAGCTGCTTGTGGAGGGTTCTTCAAACAAAAGTAGCACCAATTCCTACCTCGGCTGACATCCTACATACATTTGTCCCTAGATTATGCTCTACCCGTGCTATAATTTCTTGTTCTGCTCTAGGAGTAGATACCGACCTTGGTCTGCCGGAAAGATAGCACTGTTTTTAAAGTGAACCAGTATTTTTCAATCTCTGGTAAATTCTTTCAAACATACAATGTGAAGGAATCTGGCGGTTTGAATAAGCTTCTACATAAAGACGTTGCGCTTTGGTGGCAATCCTATTAGCACGACTATACATGAGATGCATGTCGGCTAGTTTTGCATTAGAGTAATTAGCCATAGCAATAAAAACTTAATAATAAAAATAAATAATTAGTCCTATTCTGTATGTATTGCTAGCTAACAATATTGTTATCGAGCAAGTTTGCTTAGCAATTTAGTAAAAAAAAAAACGTAATAAATACACAACATTGCTTAGCAACCTTTTTTTGCTTAGCAGTTTAGTAAAAATAAGTAATAAATACACAACATTGCTTAGCAACCTTTCTCGATAACGATATTGATAGCTAGCAATATGCATACAGAATAGGGCTAATTGTTCCATATCTTTAAAACCGTTGCTATGACAACCTATGTTTATTAAGACTTTTTTGTTTGTTGTGGTTTGTACTACCACTTTTTTAAATATTTTAGATTCTTTTTTAAACACCTTATAATAAAATCAAATCAAATAAAAAAAAAAAAATTAATCACAGACATAAACAAACATATGTGTATTAAATTAAACTAAAAAACACTATATAGCACATATCCAAACCAAGTTAATGATAACCATAAAACAAACTAATAACACTAAATAAACAAAAACAAAAAATAAGAATGGTAAAAAAAATTAATAATAGATGTTGTTATTTAATATCATAAACAATATTCTGTGATATCTTATCTCTGTCTCATCAGGTATACTACAAACATTGCTAAATTATTAATAAACTACATATTATATAAAACACCTTGGAGTTATATTTAATGTGAATCTGAGTTTTGTAATACATGTTGACAAAATGTATAATTGCGTATCAACAAACAAACATAAAACTCAATTGAGAGAAATGAGCGTAAATTTTGCTAATTAATTTAATTTAAAATGGTTATTTTGTTTCAAAGCTACAGTTTGTCTGTAATTTTAAATTATTTATGCTTGTCTTAAACTCAAAATAAGTTTGATGACACTTTTAAATACGTAATTGATAGAAATATATAATATTCAAAATGAAGATACCTTTTGTGGGTTACAAACAAAACTTTTGTATATTCCGTTATCTGAATTAGTCTGGAGAGAAGAAGAATATACATTATTTTAGAGACAACAATGAAATACTTAACTCAAACAACAAATAATACCAAGTACACAGTGATGTTTTCAATAACTGCATTTTTAATTGTATTAATTTAAATTGATAATTGTTTTATTTGCATTCTTTTTGCTAAAATTATATTTATTATAACAGTAAATGATGCAGAGTGGTGTTTATTTATTTCCTCTCAACATAAATGAAGAAATCAGAAATAATATAATCAAATAATTCTACAATTCAATAAATTGAAAAAAGTTTGAAAGATTATTTCTCTTTTTGGTTTCCATTTGGCAACAAATTTTTAAAAATTGGTCAAATTATTTTCAATTTATTTTCACTTTTTTGTTATAATATTACCGACAATAATATTTTAACATATCAAAATTAGTCTGAAATAAATAATGATATTAAAGTAAAATTATTTATTTAATTTATATAATGAATAAATAATATAATAATAGATTAATTTATAGTAGTAGTATAGTATTTGAAGGGAATTTATAAATATACAATTATATGCTGTGATGTTAAGTTAGTTTATTTATTTAGGTATTTGGTATAAAAAAACACTTATGGTGCTATTGTGATGATAATATAAAATTTAGATAAGTATGGCTCATTACCACTAATCTCGTTCACTCTACAACACTTACAATTCTTCTGTTTATATCCTAATTTACTATCACATACGATACCAACCGTTTAGTGTTTTATATTTTATATTATCTTCACATAACTATTACAAATGTATTTTATGTCCGATGACAAGAAGATAATCAAATTGGTTAAAAATGTCGGTAATACATAACTAACTTAACATTACAGCATGCAATTATACAAGGTGTTTTCTAACTAAAAGCAAAAAATAAAACACATTTTTTAATTTCAAACAGAAAAACTGAATAACTTTTTTGTCTATCTCAAAATAATCAAAAAACACACACTATTTAGAAAACTTTTTATTTATTAAAAAACTAGCATTGAAGGTATATTTTACATATAATATACCACTTTTTATTAATTATACGAGAGCAATTATTACTGTCAAATTGCACATGACATAGATAAGAGATACAACTAAAAAAATTAAGTTTTGCAACTCAGAAGTGACACTGACTTTCTTTAGTGGAAATAAATTTAAGCTAGAAATATGTCGCTTTTCTATAACAATAAAGCAAATACTTTTTTCATAGTACATATTGTATTAATTCAAAATGGCACAATTTTAAATATTTTATTTACCAAGCGTAACAGTTTTTTAAATCAAAAACAATATATATATATATATATATATATATATATATATATATATATATATTTAAACTTATTGGTGTAGTGGGGGCGCTTGCAGAAATTGCAACACGGACAATCTGATTTAATACAATTTTTAATTTTGTGTTGGTTAAAGCACGACGGACATTTAACACTACTTTTGCACACCTTTGAAGTGTGGCCATGCCGCATGCACTTGAAACATTGAATAACTTTGAGAACATCTAACAGGTAGAGAATTAATTAAAAATCAAGTTTTTGGGGTGAACATGACTTTTAAAAGTAATTAGTATCGTATTTGATGGCCCAAATTTGAACCCGTTTTTATTTGAATTTTGGACCTTTCTATTAAACTTTTTTACTTTTAAAACGTCAACCTTAAAGAAGTTAGATGCATTGTTCTTGATTTCGGCAACATCAAATTTGCAGTTTACACCGCGTATCAACCCCTTGCAGGATATGTGGTAAGACGGAATTTAAGCTTTTAAATTGTGGTTAATGCAGAAATTGCTATTTAGTAGTTTATTAACGTTGACAATTTTAAAGAAAAAAACGTTTACTTTATTTTTACCTCTGGCTTTAACTTTAGTGACACTAACCACCATACCGTTTTGTATTTTACTGTCAATTGCAAGTAAAAAAATATTTTGGTTGTCATTAGATTTTAGATAGATCTGGTAAGGGCCAATGTCTGAGAGGATAAATCTTTCTACCAACGGGTGTCATGATAACGGATTGTGTCGGTTGAATATTGGTAGTATTATTAATTACAACAACCATATTAACATTTTGATTGACGTTATCACCGTCTCCATTACCACCAACAGATATGAAAGAGGGAGGGGTTTTCAAAGTGGTGGCTTGTCTGAGCCAGGCTCACTTTAAATAGATTTAATTAGTATAAAGTATATAAAAAGAATAAAAATAGATGTCACTTGCAGCTTATTCTGAAACAAATAACCAGCGTACAACACAATTTGTTTGGTCCGAGGTTAGAACCCGAATGATTAATTACAATAATCATAAAATATGTATGGTGGTTGAAATGTCAACTACTCCTTGTTGACGTGTTTATCATATAATTGATATGTTTATTTGTTTTTGTTTATAAAAATTTATTTGTATAAACACTTTCAGACGTGACTTATGTGAACCTACCAAAATTTCAAGTTTGGTTAGTTGACAAATCTGCAGTCAAATAGCGTATTTCTTAGCTGCAATCCTCAATTGTTTCAGAGTCGTCTGACACAACACTGATTTCATCGGGGGCGTTTTTAAATGACGCCAACAGCAGTTTTGGCACTTGAACAATAAAATAGACGTTTTTAAATACAACCCAAAGAATACAACCGCGTTTTACAATTTATAATTTTATTACTAAATTTAAAATCGCATTGCAATTAAACTGCTACTTGCACATGTTAGGCCTGTTCCAACCTACGGTTTGGACAGTTTGCAATCCGTCTAAAAACGCACTCTTTAACGGTTTTCTATTTGACTAATTAGTCGCACTCGGTGGCACTAATTTAGTGATTTTTGAATTCATTTGTAAAACGCGTCTTAGATTTTCGATGTGTTTTTCGAGAATGTCTCACAAACGCTAAATATTTTCTGGTGCGTTTGTCAAGTGTGAGACGCTCTTGCTCGAGAAATTTAAGATATAAAAATGTTTTGGTTTAAACATACATCAAATAATACTAGACTTAACGCACCGGGTGCATGACGCGCTCAAATGGAAAATATCTATTATTAGTTATGTCAGTACATCAATTTGGCGCGGCAATTTTTCAAATATTTAGCAAGCTTAGAACAGGTTTTAATTTCTTGAATAAAATCTTACTAAGTTTTTGACGCATAAAAAATAATGTAAAATATTTAAGGAGATGGTAGTACAAACTATAACAAACAAAGAAATTTTAATAAACATGGGTTGTCATAGCAACGGTTTTAGAGATATAGAACATTATTTTTTTTTTCTCCGTTTTTTTTGCAAAAAAGAAAGTAAAATATTTAAGGGGTGGTAGTACAAACCACAACAAACAAAAAATCTTTATAAACATAGGTTGTTATAGCAACGGTTTTGAAAATATGGAACATTATTTATTTTTATTATTCTTTTTTCCAATGTTTTTTTTATTTGCAAAAACGTACATTTTCTTATCATAATTGGCTGATGTTTTGTGAAATAAACATTCATTATTTGACAGTTGTTGTTAGTGCACAAGTTTTTATTGTTATGGCTAACATGCGTTTTATGAATGGTCGTGCTAATAGGATTGCCACCAAAGCGCAACGTCTTTATGTAGAAACTTATCTAAATTGCCAAATTCCTTTACATCGTATGTTTGGAAGAAATCACCAGAGATTGAAAGATACCGGTTCACTTTAAAAACAGTGTTATTTTTCCAGCAGACCAATGTCGGTATCTACTCCTAGAGCAGAACAAAAAATTATAGAACGGATAGAGCATAATCTAAGGGCAAGTGTGCGGAGAATATCAACCAAGGTAGGAATTGGTGCTACTTTTGTTTGGAAAAGCTTCCACAAGCAGCTGCAATTCATACCATGTACAGCAAGTACAAGCCTTAAATTTAACTAATTATCAAGCACGTTTGGTTTTTTGTTGCTGGTTTCTACGCAAGGATGCTGAAAACCCGCAGTTTCTTGCCAAAATTGTTTTTACAAATGAAGCCGGGTTCACACAAAATAGAGTTGTTAATTTTTAAAATGCACATTGTTGGGCCAACAAAAATCCCTATGCTGTAGTTAAATGTAGACATCAGACACGTTTTTTACTAAACATTTGGATGCGTATTGTAGGCGACAGGTTTCTATGGTTTTACCAAACCGATTAACAGGCGCTGCTTACCTCAACTTTCTGCTGACATTTTTGGATGACTCTGCTTTGGCCCACAGGCAACAAATGTGGTTCCAGTATGGTAGTGCTCCAGCTCATTTTTTGATTGTTGTTGAAGAGCATTTAGACCAAACTTTTTCACATAGATGGGAAAAGGCGGGCCAGTTTTATGGCTAGCAAGATCGCCGGATTTAAACTTTCTTGATTTTTTTTGGGAAAATTTGAAATCATTAGTGTATGCTACTCTTGTAAATAGCCTCAAAGAACTGCAGTTAAAAATTAATAAAAAGTGCTAAGAAATCCGAGCCAATGAGGGAGTTTTAGATAGAGTACAAATGTACTTAAGACAAAAATGTTGTGCTTGTTTGAAAATAGAAAAAGGGCACTTCAAACATCTTTTATAACTCTGTTTTTTGTAAAAATTTATAAAAATAAATAATGTTTCTATATCTCAAAACCGTTGCTATGACAACCCATGTTTGTTAAAACTTTTTTGTTTGTTGTGGTTTGTACTACCACCCCCTTAAGTATTTTACATTTTTTTTTAAATGTATATTGCCAAAAATACTGAATTATATATTTTTTTTAAATTAGCTATCTATAAGTTTTAAGCAAAACACATTACTGATAGTTTATTAGGTAGTTTATTAGAAGGTAAATATTAAGGCCCTTAAACTTATGAAAATTTTAATTGCCTTTAATTCATAATTAAGTGCACACAACGTTACAATTAATAAACACACAAAACACTAGACTAGCAACGTATGAAGTTCTTGTTCACTTTTGTTTGCATTTTAAATTTACCGCCATGAGTAACTACAATTTATTGAAATTTACCAATGGCCGCGTTCAGGACAAGTCATCATGCGTACTGAACGCGCTTGATGACTATCGTTTGCTGGCAGCGCTTGTCATTTTACTCATCATACATCTAGGTTCGCTTGGTCCGCGCTTTTATTTAAAAAATAAATTCATTATGTCAAAACCAAACTATATAGCAGTTATATATGTTTTTAAACGAGAAAAAGAGCAACATAGTAAATGAGATTACAACGTAATATTAACGCTGTAATAACTTGAGTTAGAGAAGTAAAAAATGATAAAGATAATCAATTGCCGTATTTTGTTGCCAACTTCAAGGTAATCTTATCCTACACCTTCACCTTAGATGGCATTACTTATTAAATATATTATATTTTGTTAACGCTAGAGAATTGCCGGGTTGCCACTAGTATTATTGTTATGGAAAAATATTAAATCCTATCACATCTACGAGAATATCGGTGAACCTTTCTCTCTAGAAAAATATTGACACGTACAGCGCCGTTTTTAAATTAAAATTGGTTCTTATACGACAAAACGCCAACCAACTCAATTTCCAAACGATAAGATTTTAGTCATCACTCTTTTTATATGTTGAACTACATTCAATATTCTATGTCTTTATGTTTTTGGTTAAAGATTTAAAGTTACATTTAACGAGTAAAAAATTAATAAAGAACTGATTAAAAACGTCACTTTTCAAAAATTAATTGCAAAGAAACGACTTATTGCATCAAATTTCTACAAGTTTGAGGACACAGATTTGACTTTCTTCTATAATGTGTAAAAAATTTATTTAATTATATTCAGGCGTTTTCTTGCTGAGTTCTCCCCCCTTAAGTAGCGGCTTCATAAACTAATTAAATCATTTATTTAAATTCAAAACTCTGAGCTTTATGTTTATGTAGTTAATAAAAGTTCACACGGTTGGCAACAGTGGCAAAATATACCATTCAGACGGGCTCAGCGCTTATTGATTGGCTGCGTTCAGGACGACTCATCGCTGTCAATCATTCAAACTGAACGGGAGGCGGGAATCATCGTTGGCAGCGCTTGTTATTTGACTCATCATACATTTAGGTACGCTTTTATGCTGACAAAGCAACTTATTAACCACCAGCGTTTAACCGGCAAATATATTTAAAAAAAATTAATTATTGCTTATCTCAAATTGATGAGTCAGCGCTGGCAACTGATGAGTTGTACTGAACGCGGCCATTGATTAATAGGTCAGCGCTGGCAACTGATGAGTTGTACTGAACGCAGCTAATGTTATTTTAGGGTTAGTAGGGTTGCAACAGCACTATGAAACCAGACTCGTGTCACTGCTCTTACAGTATAAAAATTGTAAAAAGAAGTTTTAAAAAATCATGTTTTTTTTAACATTATAATTAAAAAAATGTGAAATGTATTATTAAAATTAATAAATAACCATTCATTTACCTGCAATTTTTTTAATTAGCAAATCATACATGCTCTACAATTATCATCAAATGCTTATTTTTGTACAAAACGTTTTATTTTTGTTTTACCGCATAGAAATGTAACGTAAAGTCGATAATGCTAGGTTTTCTAAGCATAATGTGATATGTGTTTTATGAAAATTGCTTCTCTACCGAGTGTGAGACACATACACTAGTGTTTCAGGGTATGCATATTTTATTGTTATTAGTAGTTACTAACTAGATTATACTCAAAATTTGTTATGACACATTTAATACGGTATAAGTAGTTTTAGTGTGAGTGCTAACCAAACAGCCAAGCATAAAGCTGTAAGTATCACTTACAGCAGCAATGTTGATTTGGTGTTTTTATACAACTTATAACAGCCGTTTTTTATTAGCAATATATCACTCGTAATTGATTTTGAAAAGATAAAACTTTATTTATTACAAGTTATGTATTTATAATAAGATAATTTATTTAAAAGAATGAAGCATGAATTGAAAATTAAGTTAAAAAAAGTAAATAGAAAATAGAAAATAATAAATAAGTAATAAATGAGTTTCTTTTATTTCAAAATAAGATTATATTCATAATAACAACAAATTGGGTTAAATCGTGAATTCCATTAATGACATATAATAATTACTTTTCTTACTTTTACTAACTAATATAGTACATACTATAAAGATCAACTTTTTAGTTAATTTTTTTCCTAATTCATATAATATGTTATAAATTATATTTAAAAAAACTAATATAGTTCGTGAAAATTATAAAAATAGCTGAACTTTCTAACAGTAAATAGATTTCCCATAGGTAATTAGCGGATTCATTAGTGATTAATTAATTATAAAGTAGTAAGTTTATAAAAAAAAACATATTTCAATTACATAAAATGTTGATTAAAATATTTATTTGTAATATTATATTAGTTCACATTTAAATTGTATCATACTAAAGATGTATGATAAAAAGCAGGAAACCAAAAGTAAAAGTTCTAGTATTTACTAAAGTAAAAAAGTATATTAAAATTTATTGTTAATAATTATATGCATACTCATTTTTATTAACCTATTTAAAACTAAAAATAAAAGTTTCTTTTTGATAATAATACATATTATAGCAACAAATTTTCATTTATGATTTTTTTTGCAGATAAAAATAGTTCTGGTGTTTTAAGACTTGAATTTCTTACTACTAGAACCTTTTTCTGATCTTTACTTGTGCACATTACATACGGTGTAAGTCTGCTTTAATTATTTGTGACTTAAAATAGCTTACATTTTTAAGCTATAAAAGTTTTGTAAATACCATTTTAATGACAGAAAAAAATATTTTAAACTAATAAATAATTTTACAAAAGTTGCATGTACTAATTTAAACAACAACGATAATAACATATTGATATACAACCATTTTATTATTGTTGTTGTTAAGTTTGTTTCACATACTTTATCATAGTAAATTAATATTTTAAAGATATTAAATAGCATTGATCTGGGTGGAATTAAAGTTAAAATAGATCTTGCACATTGGCAGTTAGTGAAAGTAATTTGACAAGTACATTAATGTACAAGTTTTTTCTAAAATAATTAAAAAAAACTTAAACAACAACAAAATATTTTAAAAATACAAAAGGTTGCATCATTATGTGATTCTTTTTAACAGAATAGACATCTCTCCTATATTTTTTGTTCATTTTTTTTTCTCTTCCTCTCCACTGACTTTGCTATCTTTTCAATATCTTTTCTTTTGCTCTTATTTTTGTTTTATTTTTACTAGTTTTTTCTTTCACTAGTTTTTTTTTTAATTTTTTTCCTACCACCATCATATCTGCGGGAGTTGTTACCGCAATTACCTCTACTGCCTACGTCAGTAACACTATTCTGTAGGTCCTGCTACTTCTTAACAAGCTTGTAGCTTTTATTATTTTATTTTTGTTTGTTTTTTGTTTTTATAGTTTTTTGCATATTTTTAGGGCATAAAACAGTTTGCTTCTTGCTGCAGTTGCTATTAGCCTGGCTTTTAATCTTAAATCTCCGTTGTTTGACTTTTCTCTCTATTTCTTTTGTTTCTCTGACCGCACCTTAACCTGTTTGTTCTATTATTTTGCTTCAAATGTTACTTCAAGGTATTTCATTTTTTTCTCTATAGTTGTTACTTGATTTCTTACCTGTATCTTATCTGTTCCTCTATTAGTCATTTTAGTTGATAACTATGTTGCTTCTGTTTTTTTGTGTTGCCAATTTTAAACCGTTATTTTTTATTTATATTTGTATTATATACTGCAAATTCCGTTATTGCTACGCTTTTAGGTAGCTTCATCTTAAGTAACTCATTAGATACTAGGTTTTACAGTTTTGGTCCTAGTTCTGAGCCTTCGAGTACTATTTTGGTTTTTATTTTGTAAGTAATTTTATCTTGAATGTTTTTTGTTTAGTTTTCTTTTTTTTTGTCGCTTCTATAATTGTTTCCCATAACACATTGTTAAACCCGTTCTGATGTTCAACGCTATCATTACACAGTGTTGTTTTTTGCTATTGTTTTTACTTTTTTATAACTCCAAAGATTGTTCTTCTTTTGGTAAATTTGTATTGTTTTTTTTTCAACCTTTTTCTTTCTTTTAATTCTTATTCTATTCTTTGCACAATGACTTTTTTTCTTATTTTAGCTAGGGTCTTGATTAAACATATTGGCCTGTATAACTTTGTTTTTTCCTTTTTTTTTTCAATTAGTACTAGTGTAATATATTTCCAACATCCTAAAAAAATCCTTTTTTAAGCATTTGTTAACTATTTGAGTTTTTTTACCTTGTTTCTGTATGGCGTTGCTTTTGCAATCTCTGTTGTTATTTTGTTCAAACCTAGTGCTTTGTTGTTGGGCAATTCAATTATAATCATTTTTATTTTTTCCTCTGTTGCCATAATTCTAAAAAGCTGATTTATTGCCAATAAAATGATTTTTTTTTTAAATTAAACAATATACTATTAAGAAGTAGAACTAGTCTTTGTTAATGTTTTTTTAAACAATAAACAGAAAGTAATTAAAGTTATTTATTTTATAATAAGTTTACCATATTTATTTATAAAATAATTAATTAATTATTAGTAGAGACTATAATTTCAACAATGTATAAATTTAAATGATAATTATGAAGTATGTCCTGTCAATAATGCAAGTCTGCGGGCGCAGTTAGCAATGGAATTTTAAACCTAAATCAAGTGTTTTAAGACCATTTTGAAAAAAGACATTTTATTAATTTTGAAAATATAAATTTTTTTACAGGAAACCTTCTCTAAAAAAACGCTTAATTAGTGAGATGCTTTACATCAATTTAAATTATACATATAACTTTAATTTAGATGTTAATAATTTGATTATTATCTATCATAACATTTTACGAATTAACAAATTCGTTGTTTTTTGGATGGGAGTTGTCAATGATGATGTTGTTTGTGTGTTTTTATAAAATAATATAATTAATATTTCTATAAATTCATAAAATAATAAAAGATTCCATATATAGTATAAGCAAATAAATAAAATTTCTTTCAATAAAATAAAAAATAAAAAAAGAATTATATATAAAAACTTGATATGACATATAATAAAAATTGTATAAAATAATTTTAAATTTATTATAGGATATTCATATATAAAATTAATATTGTCTCGTGGAGACATATAAATTGTAATATATTTCACTTGTCTTTAGTCTCCCATCGAAGAAAGGTTGTTCCTTTTACTTAATCATTGTTTAACATCGATAATTACAATTGTTTGACACATTATGTTGTGGAATATTTTTCTATGAAATTATATTTCAATAATGTCCGTTTTAGTAATTAATTTACCTATGGTGAGTTATTTTATATTTATATATTTTAATTTTACACTTCAATTATAATTTATATACATCGTCTGCCTGTGTTTACTTTTTTTATATATATTGTTTTCACTATAATCTATTATTTATAGTGTTTTTTCTTTTCTTGTTTTATATTTAAAATATTTTCATATTTATGTGTATCTTATTGTTCCTTTTATTATTTTTATTAGTCGCTGAGGAAGAAAATATATTAATTTTCGAAACGTTCGACTTTTGTAATTCGTAAATAAAAAGCTAGTCCAAGAAGCCGTTTTTTCTTTATAATCAAAAAGAAAAATTAATCTATCCCAAATTACAATATATCAAAGGACGGAAAGAAGAGAATTTAATCCATTAAATATTAGTTTTGTTCAAAAAACTCCAGAACACAGTTTAAAGCAAAGACACATGTTAGTCAAAAAGAACCCCACCAAAAAGACACAAATATTACGGTTTAAACAAAAAAAAAATCCTTTTTTTTACCCATTTTTTTCTAGCTCAATTTTTTTTGAGTTATGGCCTTTACTTGTTTGGCAATGATGTCTCACTTTTTATCGCTTTCAAGCATACGATAGAGTGCTAGACATACTGTTTCCAGTATTTATCAGTCCTTGTCTTGTGTTCAGTACAAAGCTTCTTCCTCAGTCTATTTCAGGCACTAGATGTTGTTCAGGCGTGTTAACCTTTTTGCAGTACATGCAGTTATTATTATCTATAACGACCATCCTCTTCAAGTAAAATCTGAAACACCTATGTCCTGCGAAGAACTGGGTTAGAAAGTAGTTTAGTTTGCCGTGGTTTATGTTTAGCCATGGTTTCAACTTGGGGATAAGTGTTTTTGTCTATTTTTACATTTTTCTTGTTCTACTCTTGTTTAATTTGTTGAGGATCTTATCTCTAGTTGAAAAAATGCCGTTTGGTATTTTCCTTTATTGTACGATCTTTCTTCAGCCAGGTGAATGGGGATCGTGCTAGCTACCACTTGTATTGCCTCTGTGAACACGGTTCTATAGGCGCTTGCAATGCGTGTGTCTCAGCCTGCATCTGCACTTGTTTCAGCTTTTTTCTGGTGCATGATGATCGTCTTTTATGTCTTCTCTTCCTTTCTCACCTATTACCATTGCTAGATTGTCCGCGTATCCCACACCACACCTACGCACAATAAAAGTTGTGTAAAATAAATTGTTTACTACTATTTGCGGACTAAACAAAATTTTATTTGTATATTTATTTTCAACACAAAAAACCCTGTTTTTAGTAAATAATAAAAACTTAGATTGCTTTTAAGGCCGTATCTGATGGGGAGTTTTGGAAGTTTAACCCCTCTCGGTGTAATATTAATTTAAATATGTCAATTAAAAAATACTTAAAAAATGCAACATTAAAAATAGGTTTAAGAATATAACTTTATTTCAAGTTTTACGCGCTTTTAATTTTCAATAAAATTTTGGTCCAGTAATAATTTTGTCGGTAAAACAATTTTCAGCCAAAAATTGCCTACAACCTAATTAATTAACAAGCAGAGTAGAGGCTATACGTCAGCAGTGGCGTGCATACAGCTAAAGAAAGAGACAGCGACTAGCATCTCACATCTGCATTAAATCTATCAACTCATCCTAACCACAAAAACATTTTTTGTTAACCAACAGTGGTGCACACGAGTAAAAAGTCTGCACTTTATCTATTGACTTAGAACAAGCGCAAATATCCAAATCAAAAAACAATTATTGATAGCTTTATTGTCAAAAATTGAGCTCTTGGTCACATGCTGGCTAATTTTTTTTTTAATTTTCAATGTTGAACCACTGAAAATACACAAGAAAAAAAGTGGAAACAAAAAACCTTTTGTTAGAGCCTATGTGCCGTTCCTGGAAAAGATTCTTACAACTTTTTTCTAAAAATGCAACCTTGAAAAGTTACAAACGATAAAATAATTTGAAAAAACCCAAAAATTTTTTTTTCAAATTTTGATTGCTTATTAAATAGAAATGGCTAACAGAAAAAATCTGAAAAAAAATCACACGATCAGGACCCCTTTTCTGGCACTTATTGCGATGTCGCGCCACGTCATAGATTTCCTCTACCGGAAGGAAAGTGTGACATTTAAATCATAAATTTATAATTAATAAAACATATTGACGTTTAAAAACGCAAATAATTTAAAGCTTGGTATTGAATTTATATTACTAGATAGTCCTGTAGTACAAAAAAAGATCACCGGCAAATTTTTTTAATTAATGATGACGTCATTAATTGCGATCAGCAATATGAGATATATTCCAAAATAACCCCTCTGGATTCATATAAAGAAAGGCAATTTCATTAGATTGAGAAAAACAAATTTTCATTCTATACACTTGACTCATACATGACTATATATAAATATTTATCTGTAAATCCCCCCCCCCCAAGTTTTTTTCTAGATCCGTCCTGATTGCTTTAGTAAATTTTAATTAATATCTACTAAGCAACAAACATTTACAACCAATAAGCATAGAAATATCAACCTCACTTGAAAATCATTTTTTATATTTTAATTCATTTTTTTCAATATAATGTTGTGTTTGCTGAAATATTAATAATTTTATATTAATATTTCAGCAAACACAACACTATCCGACCAATAAATTATAATATTGATACTGGGCTTCTCTTAGAAAAATTTTATTATTCTTTTTTTACTCTTGTTGTTAAAAAATCTGTTCTTGTTGTTACAAAACCCAAACTTTAGTTTTTAATTTGGTTTAAGATTTTACTTTTGATAGTGTGTTTCTTATTACTACCGAGTTTAATAGTTATTTTATAATTTTTTATTTATATGTTATTTTGGAAAACATGTTTCCAATTAATTAATAGATTTTTAATGCTGTTAAATAATTATAGCCATACATTTTTCTATTAACATTACTGCCGACTTTTCTTATAACAAACAATTTCACTGCAACTTTTGTTCTGTAATAATTGGCCATCGATTTATTTTTATTTTCTTTTTTCCATGACAGAAGAATAGTTATTAGTTACGTGCAAACGGAATGGCACATTTCACACAATAAATTCTCCTGATGCAAAGGTACTAATTTCATTGACTAGTAATATTATCTATCTTCTTTTCCCCATTCTCACGTCGATCATTATCAGACGAAGTGACTCGAATATGATGCACGGCTGGATGTTGTGTCTATCATCTCTCCATGCACGTGCATTGCTGCTAATTAATAACCTCTGCGATTAATTGCTAAAAATAGAAACTGCTGCAGAGGCGTGAATGTAGAAAAGAAAATACGTCATTGACTATTGTAATTAATTTAAATAATCTTAAGATCTTTAAGAAAATTAATAAAATTATGATTAAATTATAGTATGTATTTAATATTATAAATATACCGCAATCAATTATTGATTGACTTATTAGTGTCAACTATCGTATTAATATAATAATAAAATAATAGTGTTTATAACAGGATTTTCTATGTGAAGTAATAGATTACTTTGTAATCAAAAAAGATAATGTGGAACATCATTTGAAATGATTTTATTGTACGTACATTGAGTTAACTTTTCATTTTTAATTGTAGTCTACACGAAAAAAAAAACAACAGCTCATGATTAGTAGCATCTCATAAAGTTTAATACTTGCTAACATGCTAATAGCTTTGCTACTAACTATATACGGTTTTAATATCAAATAATAATGGTGTATTTAATTTTCTCCTAGTCTGATAGGATTTTCTAATAATTACAAAACATGTTCAGTTGCATAAGTAGGAAATAATAATTTTTATGTAATTGTTTTTGCTTCATTAAATAAAAATCAACGAACTGATTGATTTGAAATGTTGTAGTTATTAATAATAATAATGTCATCATGTTCTAAAGTAATGCAATATCATGTCCAAACAAGTCCCGTTACATTATATATCGCTAATTTATAACTATGTACTGTACAATTTATGTCATAAATCTTGATGATGATAAAAAATAACCTACATAGATATTATAATAGTCTTTGCATTATGTAGAAATATGAGAAGACGGTCATTTACTTAAAATAAAGCAACATATAGTTAATTGAAAATGTTCCTCAACATAATTCAATGTGTTATAATGGCCCGTGTTGACAGTTCGAGTAAGTAATTCGGCACATTTGAGATAACAAATGTCCTTAAAATGTTTCAGTGCGTAGACGCGATGAATTATCTTAGCATCTCTTGTTAAGTCGATCACTGCCAAAAAAAAAAGCGCTAGACACGCGACTAATTCATTGAAAATTTCTTCTCGGAATGAAACTATTCGACCTTTTGTAATTGATATTCCAGGGATTGCCGATACAATAGCAACGGCACCGTCGTACATCGTAACTCCTAGTAACGGTCGTGCAATCGCGCTAGTTTGTCACATCTCAATCTAATTTACAAAAATCACCGAAAACACGTCTACTTGAAATAATTTTAGACACAGTTTGCTGACACATAAAAGTTAATTAAAGACAAACACACCCGAATATCTGGGTCTCTCTGCAGCTTGCACAACTAAACAATATACATACTGATTTTTGTAATGATAATAAATTCGAATTAATTTTATCCGGAAGGAAAGGGTATTACGCGATTTAATACGCAAGATTAATCACAAATTAAATAGACGATTTGCATTTGGAAAGTATTGCAATATTATTACTTTGTTGAAACCCTTTTGTTGACGCCGTATATTTTATGCAATGAGTACTCTCACATCATGCTAATTACTATGTTTGCATTTTTTTCTGCAAATAAGAAAGTTAAATTGCCACTTTTTGTTTGCTTGGCCGTCCATTCATCTACAATATTACTATACTATTATGTATATTATGTTGAATTATATATTTAATTCAGATTTCATTTCCGACTATCCAAGGAAATTGAGAAATAAACTTTTGAAATCTAAAATAATTGTATATATATTTATAAAATAATAATTGATTATGGTTAAATGCTTCTTGTTTATACTGAAAAAACATTAGATTTAGTTAGTTTAGTCAGTATTGTTTTATAAATAAAATATTTAATTAATGACGACTAAAAAAAGTAGCTTAGTTATGAAATAAATCAATATATTATTCAAACTGAATTCAACGATTACAGCGGTTAAGAGTCAAACACAGTCAATTTTTTTGGTATTACAAATTTCAAATAATAATTGAGTAAGTTGTTTGTGTCATTATTTATAGCTTAGTTGTTTTAGTAAAATTGTATAGCTATACCTGCACATAGTGACATGACATGTCATATAAAATTTTCATAATTTGATTAATGTAAGTAATCCAAACAAAAAACTTTTAATAACATTTGGGACTAAAATTAAAGCAATTGTCATGCAATTGCTTTACTTGAAATAGATTTTTACGTATTCACTTGGCCAATAAATGTTTCTGGCATCAGCAAGTAAAAGCAGTGTCCTCAAAATAAGCATTAATTTTAATTTAATAAAAAAATAGCCAATAAAGCAGTTTAGTCAGTTACGCGAATGGCTTATTTTATATTTATTTAATCTTAAGTGTGTAGTGAATCCAAAAACTAAAAAATATATTAAATTATAAATTTTACAGGGTGTTAAGGGACAAACCTCAATATTTGAAAATGTTCAAGGAAGCAAAATTGAACAAAAAAGCCTAATAACATATAGTTGAATATCAAGCATGAGTATGTGAAGAGAAACACAAAAGTAAAATAAATGTGGTTAGGATGAGGTGGAAGTGTGTGTGGAAAAACTCGTATGAACAAAGTTAGAAATGAGTGGGTAATAAACAAATGAAAGTAACACTGACAGACCAGCACAAACGTAGTATTCACGTATACACGTTAATTTAGATATGTTGAGAGAATGAGTGAGAATAAAAAAAAACAAAGTAAATCTTTGATTGAAATGTATTTGTATCAAAATACAGAGGGATCCCACGTAAAAGTTGGTTAAATGTTGTTGATAAATACGTGCAAAAAAAAATTAAAAGTGACAAGAATAAGAGAGCATGCATGACCAGATGTATAAATATTGCAAAAACAAAAAAAGTGTACTACATTAGTACACAGATAGTTTTGCAACGCTTGCCGACTTTAGTCATCAAAAATATAAAAATCTAGATAAAAATGTATTCCAGACAGTTTTTAACTTTGCACGTAAGTACAAGTCTTGCAAAAATAATTTAATATTGTAATATATATTCAGTACTTTCAGGTTCTTCAAGATGGTAATAATGCTTTTCGGTTGCGTTTTTGCAATTGTATAAACAAAAACTGCATTTTACACGTAATCTAAAACTATCGGCGCGATCATAACGTTAGTAAGTATGGATTTGATTTAAAATCAATAACGTTGTTGTGCTAAACAATCATCTTACTAGATGTACAATGTTTCTTTGCATATTAAGCAAAACATCTACTTGAGCATGATGGGAACTCTGCTCATTTTAATTGTGTTAACAATTGCTTTCCACAACGTTGGATGGCCGTGGTAGTTTCTAAAATTGGCAATCAAAGTTACTAGAATAAGAATATAATCTCTTAATTACTTTCTGTCAGAATGGTTTTACTCATTAGTTTATGCAACAAAAAAGCTCTATTTGATCAATTGTTTATTGTGAAGCACTCATAAAAGGTAATTACAGTGCACTTCAACTAGCCCAAATAGCTATATATATATATATATATATATATATATATATATATATATATATATTTTATTTTGCCGTTTCAAAAACTTATGTAATATGTATTTTTTTTTAAGTGAGTATGTAAAAATGATTAATATTAACTCACAAATTGTACCTAATATTTTGCAACACATTATTTTATTACAATATTTGAAAATATTTAAATTAAAAGTTAAAGCAAAAAAGTATACAATGAGATATAAAAAAACAAGAAATAAAAATCAAAACAAAATACAAAACATAAGCAGGAGAAGATTGAGCAAAAATAGAAGTTTACAATAAACAATTGACAAAGTTTAATATACTATTAAAGAAGTTGCAAAAATAAAAATAAAGACAAAAAAGAAATTATGTTAAGAAATAGACATATATATTCAGGTACAAACAGGTAAAAATAAATCTAGGTACAATGCAAGTTATGTACATATTATAAAAAAGAACTTCCAAATGCAATTTAATACAAAAAAGGAAAAAACAATAATTGCAAAACTCAGATGTAGGAATAAAAAAAGTGTGCACATTCTGCAAGGTGTGTGGAGAAGCTAGAACATAATATATTTTATAACAATAATAAACGTTTATTTTGTGTCTGTTAATAAAATGCAATGGACAAAATATAAAAGAGTGCAATAGCACATAATTTTTGGGGTTATATATTGATTTAGCTTGCAAGTGGGATACACATGTAGCTTAAACTTATTGTGAATATATTTATATTAAAAACGTTTTATTATGCCAAAATACAGTCCATAATGACATATGCTATATTAGCATAGAGCATATCAACAGACTTAATTCGTTTGTTTAAAATACAAAAAGGACAGAAATAACGTCACAATTGACATTTTTTAAAGTACATATTTAAATTATATCTACTGCAGAGTTCAAATGATAAAATATTAAAAGTTTCGTTTTAGACCAAATATACACTGCAGAGAGTTGGATAGACTTTGAGAACGCAAGATTTAGAAATAATTTTTTGTGCAAATTTAGGTTAAGTAGAAGATTTCTATTTAATCTACCATTGCAATTTATATATAACGCTTTACTTTATGCAAAAGAAAATATTATAAACATTAAAACATAACTAGAATGCACTAAATGAAATGACATTAGAAATACCAATACACAAGTTAACAAAATATAAAAAACGCTTTATATGTGTATCCATACAATTGTATAATAAACTACCAACTAACGTTATTGGTATATTAATAAAATTAATATACCAATAACAACTGAAATAGCGCAAAGAGAGGCAAAACAATACGTACTCACAGAACTAGTAATGATCAAAGATATTAGTCTGGAGACTAGCAAGGAAGAAATGTTAAAAAAAATGTTAAAAAAAGTTATGAACAAAACACAAAAGAAAGTTTGATAATATCTATAAAGAAAGGTTATAGAGAAAAACAAACAGCTATAGTCAAGATGGACAAAAAAGCAACGAAACAGACAATAAAAGAAGGAAGAATAAATATAGAACTTATAGGATGCAGAGTAGAGAAAGTAAAAGCAAACAGAAAAAAAATTTTACCAATGCTAGATGAAAGAACATGTAGCGGCGGAATGCAAAGGAGAGAATAGGTCATCAAATAATAAGTCGCAGAACAGGTGAGAAAAGATATCCGGCTACAAAGAAAAAAGAAACAAAACAAAAAAACAAAGACAAATATAGAGAACAACAACCTTAATATCTGTAGACAACACGAAGAGCAGATAACAAACCAAAATGTATAAGTTTATACAAACAAACATAGAGATGGGAAGAGAGACGCACAATATACTGATAGCAACAGCAGAGAGAGAAGATATAGACCTAGTAATAGTGAGTAAACCAAATAAAAACAAACTAAAGGTAAGTGGATAAGAAACAATAAAACAGATGCGGCTGTTTTAGCTAAGAGAAACTGTAGGAACAAAGTGAAAAGATTGGGGAACACCAAAATAAGGAATAGTGTGGGCTGAAGTAACAAGTATGATAGTATACAACTGTTATGGCAGTTCAAACTGCAAACTGAAATACTATCGGGAGTAGATAGAAGAATTAAAAAACAGTTTAAGAAAACAGAAAAGCAAAAAAATTATAGCAAGAGGAAATTTCAATGCAAAATCACCGAGATGGGGAGGATATATAAAAGATTTAAAAGGAAAAATTTTCGAGAAGATGATAGCGGGGTTAAAGCTTACCATTTGCAACAAAAAAAAAAAAAAACCGTAAGATGAAACTCAAAACCACATATTGACATTACCATAGCAACATGAAAAATAACAGGAATTGTAAATGAATAGATCGTGACAAAAGAGGAATCACTGAATTTACAAAAGCATATACAATATAATACAAAAAAAAAGGAAAAGAAGAGTACACAAGAAGAGATAGTAGGAACGTAAAAAGAATGAACAAAGAGAAGATAAAAAGAGCTATAAAAACAAAAGAAGTAACAGAAATCAAAAACATAAAGAAAATATGCAAAAGATACTAGAAAAGTTGAGAAAAGCGGCTGATGAAGCAATTTTCAGGTACAGAAAAGAGAAGCAAAAAAGACCATACCGGTGGTGCAAGAAAATAAAAGAACACACAAAAACAATACAAACATTGAAGAAAGTCAACAGACAAAGAAAAAGAGAAGAAAATACAGAGGAAACAGAGAAGAATCTAAAAAACTACGAAAAATCTTAAAAAAAGCTATTAGGGATAGCAAAACAAGTTGTTGGAAAGAAAAAAGCCGTACAAAATACTGATTAACAAATTGGAATATAAAACAAAGGAAGTCTACTTAAAAATAGACAAAAAAGCAAAAGTTGTAATTAAAAAACTATTTTCAAAGAAAGAACTGGTAAAAGAACCAAAAAAAAAAAACAGTTATGGCAACAGTGGAAGATAAAAGAGATCATAAAAAAATTATCTAACAACAAAACTTCAAATCCTGACAAAATAACAACAGAGATTATAAAATCAACTCTAGACGGGAACGAGATAGATATAACTCAAATAATCAAAGAAGCCACCGTAGTACTGATTGGAAAAAAAGTAAGAAAAGCAACGTTAAACAGGCAAATATGCTTAATAAACACACTAGCTAAAATAATGGAAAAGTCATTGTACGGAAATTAATACAAGAAATTAAAAAAAAAAAGAGGATGTCAAAGAAACAATACAGATTTACTAAGAAAGAACAACCTTAGGAGCTATAGAAAAAGTAAAAGCAATAGCAAAAGAAGCAAACAGCAAAACGCAGAGAAAAAGACAACACTGTAGTGTTGATAATGATACCGTTAGACATACAGAACGCTTTTAACAGCGTGTTATGGGAAGCAATTATAGAGACGGCAAAAAAAAAGAGAACTGGACAGAAAAACGATTAAAATCATATGAAACTACTTACAGGGTAGAAAACTAGTGACCAAAAAAAATATTCAAATTTACCAGAAGGGTACTACAGGGTTTAGCACTAAGACCAAAACTATAAAACCTTGTTTATAATGAGTTACTTTGAATAAGGTTCTTGGAAGGCGTGACAATAACGGCATTTGCGGACGACGTAGCACTAGTATGTAGAGACGTAGAAATGAAAGTATTAAATGGAAGACTAGAGCTGGCATTAAATATGATACAGTTATAGATAAAAAATAAGAGTTTAAAATTAGCAACACAAAAAAACAAAAGCTGCATGGCTATCGACTAAGAAGACTAATAGAAGAACAGGTAAGATAGGAGACCAAGTAATGACCATAGGAACAAAAAAATCAAATACCTCAAAATGACAATTGAAACAAAGGAATAAAAAGAACAGATTAAGGAAGCGGTCATAAAAACAAAGCAAATGAAAAGAAAACTCGGTAGACTCAGCCAAATAACGGAGGTCCAGAAAAATAATTGTTATTAACTTTTACTTGTTTATAAGCTTAAATCAATTAATTTTTGTAGCTAACTTAAGAGGTATTTTTCTTGATTTGTGTTTTACGGATATTGATGTTCAAATATGTCTTCCTGATGATATTTTACTTGTTCCAGGTCATCATCATTTTGCTTACTTTTGTACATTATCAACATTTTCTAATGTAGATACTCTAACAGGCAATAAAATGCGTTTTAACTTGAAAGAAGCAGATTATGCAAACCTTAACTTTTTTTACACGGTATTGAGTAGGATCTTGATTTAAATAATAGCAATTTATATTTAACCCTTGAAACTTTTTATTATTATTTGCATCAAAGCATGGATATGTTTATTTCAACTAGGCTTATAAAAATGCGTAAATTTAATTTTGTTTGGTTTAATAAGGAACTTATTAATAGAGTTATAAAAAAGAAAATTGCACATGCAACTTATAAAAAAACTACAACATTTTTTGCAAATTAAGAACATTGTGCAGTAAGGTATTTAAAACCTTACATAAAAATTATTTAGAACTTGTTGAAAGTAATGTTAACAAAAATTCTACTTTTTTGAAAATTTGCTAAAAATGCTCTCACTAAAAATGAAATTTCAAATTTAATAAAACTAAACAACTAATCTGCTGATAAAAGTTGTAATATAGTTAATTTATTTGCCGAGTATTTTTTTACTGTTTATAAATCCGATCAACCTAACGTTAACTACCCTTACTTTAATAATAAACATCAAATTCAAGATAAAGTTTTACATATTTTACTTGAAACTATTTTTAATCGTATTATAAGTTTAAAAAATATTTTATTTGCTTTGCCGGATCGTGTTCCTTTCAACTAATAAACTGTGTTTACTCATTAAGTAAACCAATACATATTTTTTTCTCAAAATTCTTATTATTTGGATTCATTCCAAAACATTGGAAAGAATGTTATATTACTCCTATTTTTAAAAGTGGTTTTTGTGGCAATATTGATATATGACTATTGTGGTATAAGTATACAGTCGTCAATACCAAAGTTACTTAATTAAATAATTAGTAATGAGTTAGCTTGGATGTCACAATCTACAATTTCCGATAATTAGCATGGTTTTCAAAAAGATAAATTGACTTCAAGTAATTTGTTGCAATTTAAATAATTCATTTCAAAAGCTTTTGATTATAACTGTCATGTAGATACTATTTACGCAGACTTTTTAAAAACATTTGGCAATGTTAATCATCATGTTTTGCTTACCAAACTATTTATGTTAGGTTTTAATAACAATACTATGTGATGGCTAGCATCTTTTTAAAATGATCGTACCCAGCGTGTAAAAATTGGTAATTTTGTATCAAATGTAATATTTGTTAGCTCTGGGGTTCTACAAGGGTTCCATATTGGACCTATTTTTTTATTTATTAACGATTTAATAGATGTGTTTGAATTTGGAGAATGTCTACTACTATATGCGGACGACATGAAATTGTATCAGATAGAAAATAATGTGCAAGATAGTATGCTTTTACAGGCGGACCTGAATTGCTTAACTCAGTGGTGCAATGTTAATAAATTGTTTGTTAGTATTGATAAATGTGTATCAATGTGATTTTCAAGAACAATGTCTAAAGTCAAATTCTCATATTTTATTCAATCTTTAAAGTTAAATTCCGTTAAATCTTTTAAAGATCTTGGCGTATTACTTGATAATTGTCTATTATTTAAAGAACATATTAATGCAATATGTAACAAAGCGTCTAAACTTTGGGGATTTGTGTGGAATATTGCTAAAGAATTAAATATAAACTGCTTAAAAACGTTATACTGTTTTTTAGTTTGTTGTCACTTAGAATATTCTTTGCCGGTATTTTAATTAAATATCTTAAATAAAATTAAATTTTTAAAAAGTATTGAATACAAACTTAGAGTAAGGCATATTTTTGGTTGTTACAACAATATTATGAATTTGCTTCATATTTCAACTCTCAATAGTCGCAAGATTGTTTTTGATATTTGTTTTCAATACGATTTGCTTAATGCCAATATACGTTACTTTTATCCGAAATTAGATTTCATGTGTCTAATTATTTGTTAGCTTTAAGAAATTGCAATTTATTTAGAGTTATGACACACAGTTCAAATTTTTCTAATAATAATCAAAAAGTCGCATGTTTAGAAGAGCAAATCTTCTAAATGAAAATAAATAGTTTAATTTGTATAACTTAAATAAATACACGTTAAAGAGGCGACTGTTAAGACATATCTTAAGCTTATGTAATTAGTTAGATAATATTATATTATTTAATATGTTATTTTATTTTATACCTCATTGTTACTATACATAATATTGTATATACTTACAGTCTGTCTATTCTGATTTTAATTGTATTTTTTTAATACTATAATAATAATAATACTTGTATTCTTACTGTTATTTTATTGTGAAATTATTAATTTATGTAATTAATTGTATACTGGTGATAGACGTTAAACTATTATTATTATTATTATTATTATTATTATTATTATTATTTTTTTTTTTTTTTTTTTTTTTTTTCCCAGGTATTATCCTGGGAGTTATTTATTGGACGGGTACGGGACCAGGTCCAGTAAAGATTGTCATTGTTTTAGAAAAGACCTAACGATGTTACATGTTTTTAGTATCACAGCCTTTTGCATAGGTATTATAACATATTCTTTAAGCTGTATTTTATTTAGGTTTTCCTTTAGATTTAGTGGCACTATACCTGTTGATGACATAATTATGGGGATTATTCTCACTTTGTCTTTCCATATTTTTTCTATTTCGTGCGCTAGAGGTAAGTACTTATCAATTTTTTTATTATTATTATTATTATTATTATTATTATTATTATTATTATTTTTTTTTTTTTTTTAGCTTCGACTACTAAGGTCATTAGCTATTTATTTTAATAATAATAACCTCAGGTTATAGACCTGAGGAGACAAAACAACACATTAAAATGGTTAAATAAATAAATAAATAAATAAAAACTAAATCTAATATCACAGTTGCTTAAATTAAAAAACTAATATCACAAAACTTACTATTTAACCTAACCTAATATCACAGATGACACCGAAGCTGTAAAATGCTTCGATGCCAGACCCTAAAAACTAAAGTAACTAAACCTAATATCACAACTTAACCTAATATCACAACCTAACTTAATATCACAGATGACATCGAAGCTGTAAAATGCTTCGATGCCAGACCCTAAAAACTAACTAAACCTAATATCACAGATTGCACCGAAGTTGTAAAAGACTACGATGCTTTAAACAACTCAACAACACAAACTGATCAATAAAAATAAATAAATAAGTTAACACCAAAATCATTATAAGACTACACAAAAACTTGGTTACACCTGTTTGAGGAGTCCTGCGTCTTTTAAGAACTAGACGCACCTTCCCATGGACTCTTCTCTATTTAATAAAATAGACGCCACGTTGTTAGGGAGCTCGAGCCGATTACGGTGGGGAAGGTAGACTCGGCATTCCTCCAAAATGTGCTTCACCGTTAGAGGGTCGTGACATTGGCATTCTGGTTGTTCGTCGCCGGTCAGGAGATACGAAGAGGTCAAATTGGTATGACCTATGCGCAAGCGACATAGGGCAACCTCCTCTCTCCTGTTGAGATCTACCGGCGACTTAATTTGCTCTCGAAGCCGTTCCATACTCTTTGCCAATCCTCGATGACCTTCGATATGACGTAACCTTTGAGATCATCGGGCCTTACGGGAATGTTGTCCGTAGGATCCGCGTCAGCCGCCTGACGGGCGGCTTTATCGGCCAGCTCGTTGCCCTCGATACTCACATGACCCGGTGTCCAGACAAAGATAGCTCTCTGTCCAAACCCGGCCAGGCGGAATATCAAAGTTTGTACGAGCTGGACCAGCGGATCGACCGAGTACATAGACTGTATACTCAGGATGGCACTCAGCGAGTCGGAACAAAGGAGGAACGAACTGTGAGATGACGTCTCACAGTTTAGCAGGGCTTTATGCAAAGCATGTAATTCTGCGGTGTACACGGAAGCCTCTTTAGGGACAGACCATGAATGGGCCGTACCGTCTAAAACGAAGGCACTTCCCACTCCCCGATCCGTTTTCGAACCGTCCGTATACAACCGCGGAGAGTCTGGGTATTCGGCAACAATTTCAAGAAACTTGCTCTTCAAGACGTCGGGGCAAGTTTCTCGTTTGCTCTTGGAGGTCAGATCAAGACGAGTTATAACCCTCGGCAACAGCGAGGGTAGAAACTCGCCAGAACCGACCTCGAATACCATCGGATAATTAACGTTGAGACTCTCCTCTAGCTCCTGCGCTCGGACGCACACCGGCCTACTGACGGTAGGCCTAAGTCTGTATTTACGTTGCTGCGTTTCGTTGGCGGTAAATATGAGTCGGTTGTTGTGACCCCTCTTTGCTCGCATTGCCGCGGCGTACGTGAGTACAAAGCGACTGCGACGAGCAGCTAGAGGGAGTACACCCGACTCGCAGCAAAGACTCGGTGCGGGACTCGTCAGGAATGCTCCCGTGGCGTATCTAATGCCTGCGTTGTGGACTGCGTCTAGGGCTTTCAACCGGGATTTTCTGGCGGATGAGTATACCGCGCAGCCGTAGTCGACCCTGGATAAAACCAGAGCTTTGTACAGCCGCAACAGTACCTCTCTCCGCGCACCCCAGTTGATGTTGGCCAAGCACTTGATCACGTTCAAGGCTTTTTTGCACTTTGTGACCAATTCATCAATATGTGCCCGAAAGGATAAGGTCCTATCGAGCACGAGCCCTAAGAAACGGACTGTTTCGACGCACGTGATTCTGGAACCCCGCAAGACAAGTGCGGGGTCCCGGTGAGGTCTTCTGAGGCGGCAAAAATGCACGCACGAGGTTTTCGTCGTAGAAAAGCGAAAACCTCTCGCCTCTGCCTCTCTTCCACTTCGTCTATGGTGATCTGGAGTTGACGTGTTATGGCAGGGATGGTATCTCCCGCCATGTAGATCACCAAGTCGTCGACATACAGGCATTTTTGTAACCACCGAAGCCGCAATATCATTAACCGCAATCGCAAAAAGGGTAACGCTGATTGTCGACCCTTGAGGAACACCGTTCTCTAGACATAATGTCTTTCAGTTAGTGCTTCCCACCCTTACTTTAAATTTGCGATCGCGCATGAAAGATTCAAGAAAAAGAGGCATATGGCCCCTGAATCCTCATGCGTACAGCTTCTGCAAAATTCCATATCGCCAAGTCATGTCATACGCCTTCTCCAGGTCGAAAAACACCGCTACGAGGTGTTTTCTTGCTAGGAAGGCGTCTTGGATAGAATTTTCTAGACAGATTAAATGATCAACGGTACTGTGATTTCGTTTGAGACCCGCCTGGTATTTAGCTAAAAGATTGTTACTTTCCAGCATCCACACCAGACGGTTGTTGACCATTTTTTCTAAAAGTTTACTGAAACAGCAGGTAAGTGAAATCGGTCTGTAGCTGTTGACGTTGTTTGGATCTTTGCCCGGTTTTAACAACGGCAGGATAATGGCCTCTCTCCAACATTCCGGGTAGACGCCGCTTTCCCATATCAGGTTGTAGATTTCCAGCAACCGCTCCGTCATGCGGGAGGGAAGCTGCCGGATAACCTGATAAGGCACGTCGTCTGGTCCCGGTGCGGAGAAGGTACCATACCGTTAATTGCCGTTTCCAACTCTTTTAAGGAAAATAAAGAGTTGTAGGGCAAAGAATCCGGGGAAGAGAAATTTAGCTGAGTTTCTAATTGATCTTTTTGACGCAGGAATTGCTCACTATAATTTTGAGAGCTACTGGCAGACGCAAAATGAGTTGCCAATGCGTCTGCAATGTTGGCCGCTTCGGTGACTTCGCGTCCGTCGACGATTAGGATGGGAGCCACAGAGGGAAATTTCTTTCCCGACACGGCTCCCACCTTTTTCCACACTTCGCCGACCGAAGTGGTCGGCGTGATCGTCGATACGTAGCTCTCCCATGATCGTTGCTTGCTTTCAAGAATTTTGCGGGGCGCAACGGTTCGCTTCTTCTTTAAAGCGATCATGTTTTCCTGCGTCGGAGATCTTTTGAAACAATTGAAAGCTTTCTTTTTCTCTTCCACAGCTACTCGTATATCGTCGTTCCACCAAGGAACCGACGGACCGGCCAGCTGACTGCTGGACTTTGGGACAAACACATCTGCTGCTCGGACAATACAATTAGTGAAAACCTTCACGGCGGTCTCGACATCCTCACCATTTGACTCTGGTAGGACCAGACTGGCTTGGAAACCTTGCCAGTCTGCGCGGTCGAGACACCATCTACGGGGACGGACTGTCTGACCCGTTTGACGATGGTTTTAATAACGATGGGAAAGTGATCGCTACCGTGAAGGTCTTCTAATACATTCCACGATAGACGGGTGGCTAAACGTGGGGACGATAGAGACAAATCAATTGCCAAAAAGTTTGTACCCCTACCTCCAAAGTGTGTGGCGGAACCCGTGTTGTGGAGGACAGCGTCGCTTTGATCGAGAAAATCCTCAATCAAACGACCTCGCGTGTCTTTCCTCAGGGAACCCCACAGCAGATTGTGGGCGTTAAAATCGCCCACCAGGAGGTAGGGCTGTGGAAGCTGCGAAGTAAGTTCTTGTATATTTTCCAGAGAAGATACAGGTTGCATATTGTGGCTTTTATCGGGATGGTAAGCCGGATTGCGATTGCCTGGAGTCTAGTTCTGAGGGTTATTTCCGTAAACGGCAAATTTTCCCTCAGAAAAATAGCGACTCCACCTTTGGCTCGGGCACCCAGCAGAACGTCACTTCTTGTGCACGTAAAGCCCCGAAGATTGAAATTTTCTTGGGGCTTGAAGTGCGTTTCCTGTAAGCACACGCAAAAGGGCATGTGCTTTACCAGGATCATTTTCAGCTCACAATAGCTGCGTTTGCAACCGTTGCAGTTCCACTGTACTATCGTCTCCATAATTTTAGATGACTATTAAATAAATCAAATAAATTAAGAAATAAATAACACGTAATAGACGGACAGCTATTAAAATAAGTTAACACAAAACAATTAAAACACCAAAGTTGTAAAGGGACTTTGATGTTTAGACATAGACAAGGCAAAAGATACATTCTTAAAGCTAATATTACAGATGACATCGAAGTTGTAAAATACTCCAATGTCAGAACCATAAAATACATAAAACTTAAAACTAATATCACAGATGACATCAGAGTTGTAAAAGACTTCGATGCCAGAACCATAAAACAAATAAAACTTAAAACTAATATCACAGATGACATCAAAGACAAAAAAATCTTTAATGCCAGAACCGTAAAATGGAAAAGACAATACAAGTACACAAATGACTCCGCAGTTGTAAAGGACTGCAGTGCCGATACATAACAACACATAATTAAAAAACATAATAGAAGGCCTACAGCTGTTTGGAGCGTGATCTGCCCTTTTTCCAGCCAGGTTTCCTTCTTCTTCTGCCTCTGGTACTGCCAGTGTCGACAACAGAAACTTCTGATGCCGTACTGGATCCGTCGTCACCGTTGCTGGAAGAGGGGTCATCCCGCTTCCGTTTACCCGGATCAAACAGATCCATATCTATTTGTTTTGGCGTTTCTGCCAAAACAAGTTTGGTCAGGTCAGTTTCAAAACCAACCTCACGTTTTTGGTTAAAGAAACCGAAGTTTTCCTTAACCATTGTTGCCCCGGAGGTTTGGGTGGGGGCATATTTGGTTTAATGACCGGTATAAGCGGTCTTTTTGCTGCAAGAGGTTGATTGTGCCCGTTTAATGCAGCAATAAGGGGGGGCAACAGTTTACTTGTAAGGTCGTTTACGTCTACAGGGCTTTTAGATGTAGTCGCCGCTATGGCGTATGATATTCCGGCAATTGGTGTTTGGACTAATACCAATTTGCGGGCTTCAAAATATGATAATTTGTTTTTTGTCATTATCTCTTTGATAGCAAATTCCTCTTTGTATTTAGGACAATTACGTGATCTTGCAGAGTGTTCTCCTCCGCAATTGACACACGTAATTGGCTGTTCACATTCGCTATCGTCATGCAGAGGTTTTCCACACGCGCAAATCTGCTCCTTAGAACATCGGGCAGCTGTGTGTCCAAACTTCTGACATTTGAAGCAACGCATTGGTGCCGGAATATATGGCCTGACTGTGAGGTTATAAAAAGCCCTTTTCACGTTGGTGGGAAGTTGTGGACGGTTGAACGTCAGTATATGGTTAGGGGTTTCTTCGCGTTTACCGTCTCGCATACTTGAAATGCGACGCACGTCGATTACCCCCTGACCACTCATGTTTTCAACAATTTCTTCCAACGTGCAGTTTAAGAAGTCCCTACAATAAACTATGCCCTTACAGGAGTTTAAAGTTTTATGGGCTGAGACATTAACATTCATTTCTGCAATTCGAGAACATTTTAAAAATTTTATAGACCGTTTCCACAAGAAGGCCATCTCTGACCTTCTTGATAGACTTGGTGTCACCGATCAGTCCATACAACGCTCTACTTATTAAGAAGGGGCTAACTTTTTCAAAGTTGCCCTCTTCTCTAGTGACCAGGATGAACCGAGGGACAGGTCCCGCCTTCTCATCACTAGCACTGTTTGACAAAATTACTTTGCCAGGCTTCTTCCCTTTTGTCGAAGAAGAAGCTGGGGGTCCAATTTGTCATCGGACGGGGATCGGGTAGCATTATCCATTGGCACAACCCGATCAGTTGCACCAATTTCCGAACAATTGACTACTGCGCTACCGGAGCATTGTTTTCCCACTCCGGTAGTTGCCAAATCCGTGCCGATTATGAAGCCCCTGTCAGATTTAACTGACGGCACGGACTGGGGGCGTGAATTATTTTTAGACATTATACTAAAAAAATGCGTTTTTTACCTACCGCCAGGTTGGAAATGAAAGGAAAAGAATGTTAAGGGTAGAAATGGAAATGACAGGATAAATAAGGAAGGTAGCCAGGAATGGCTTTGAGTACATTTGGTTTGGCTTCTGCTCATTGACCCATCCGGCATGAGTGGCCCTGCCAGGAGTTTAAACTCCCGCCGGCATAGCTCGAGCAGAAGTTACTCAGCCCCCTCACCACGACAAGATAGTAAAAAACGTGAAAAAGCTATGAAAACAAACAAAAAACAGAAAAGAAATTAAAAAAAGCTACAAGAGCTAGCTTGTTAAGGATCAGCAGGGCTTCACAGGAAGCAGTAGAAGTGATTGCGGCAACACCGCCCGCGGATATGATAGTAGAAAAAAGGATAGAAATAAAAACACTTATAAAAAAAAGAACCAGTAAAAAGAAAGCAAAGTTAAGAGCAAAAATGAAGACGATGGAAAGATGGCAAAGACAGTGGAATAGAGTCAAAAAGAGAGAATGGACGAGAAAACTAATCCTGGAGATAAATAAATGAGTAGAGAACAAACCTGATTATACAACACAAACACTGACCGGGCATGGAGCCTTTGGAAAGGTTTGCAAAAGATTAAAAAAATTAAAAAAGACAAAAGATGTATATTCTGTCAGGAAGATACACACGAAAATGCAAAACACACTCTAGTAGAATGCAAAGCGTGAAGATAGAAAAGAAATAGAAAACATACTAGAAAGCAAAATGGATAAATCAACAATCATTAAAAAATGTTTAAGAGATAAAAATAAATAAAGAGCGCTACAAAAATAATACAAGAATAATAAAAAAAAATAAGGAGTTTGAAAATGAAAAAATATAGAAAAAAAAAACAAACAATGAAAACAAACACACAAATTAAAAGCCATAAAAAAGAAAAAAGAGAAACAAAAAAAGCAAAATAGAAACAAAAAACATGGAAAAAAAATAAAAATTAAGAAAACAGAAGAACATTTACAGAGACTACAATACCAAACAAAATTGCAGAGATAAAGAAAAGAAGAAAAGAAATGTTAAAGAAAAAAGTAATTCCAGATGGAAATACAAGGACATCACTGGAGGTAAAACTAACAAATCTAGAACTGCCAAAAAGAATACTACTAATAGAAAATACCATGAAAAAAAGGTAAACAAAGACATAAAAAAACTAAAAACATATCTGAAGACAAACCAAATAATAAATAACACACAAATTGGAGAAAGAAGAGATTGCAGAGCTGGATGTCAGTGCAGATAAAAAAGTAAAAGATACAGACAAAGATAAGATCTATAGAAAAAGAATTTAAAATTAAAAATCACCGTAATTAAGAACTACATCAACAGCACAAAAAATGTAGAAAAATGTATTACTCATATTAATATCAAAAAGTAGAACACCTACAACCAAGCAACGCAGCACAACAACTTGCAATTTCTCAATGGCTTTTTAAACCATTTCAACTAAATTTTTTTTGTAATTCAATATTGTGGAGCAATAAATCTATGTTCACAAAAAATGGCTTTAACAACATACATAATGAGCATATCTTTTTATTAGAAAATCCGTACGCAATTAGGGTACAAGGTTATCAACAAAGATTTTCAGTTAACACATGGTGTGAGGTTTTTAATAAATTAAATAAAAAATTTGCTGGATAACAAAATTTTTCTTGCCTTACTTAACAGGATGTGGTAGCAACACGATATGTAGATTGGTGGTTCAACAATAATTTTAATAATAGGTGGATTAGTAAAAAAAGTTCAGTTAACATGCCTGCAAGATCTTCTGATATAAACTTGTTGGACTTTTATGTGTGAGTACACATAAAACAATTGGTTTATGAGGAGCCAATAAACAACGTAAAACAGGTACAAAAGAGAATTGCAAAAGCTGCATTGCACTTTTAAAAAAACAATAGATTTTGAAGCAGTTTATCACTTTTTAAGTGAGTTATTATGCTTGCATCGACGCTTACGGTAACCATTCTAAAAACTTATTAAAGTAATATTGTTTTGTTTGTTGCTACCATTGTTACAAATGTTTCTTTTTTATTTAAATAATAATTAAATGTTTTGTGGTTTACCTAGTACCTGATGCAAATAGGATTTTGTATAAAAGACACATAAAGCACAGCAGAAAAGACTCGTTATTAAAATAAATAAATGCGCGGTTTGCAAGATAATTTTTGCCACATGTACTGAAAAGATGTTTCTAGACTTGCTTCTTGAGCAACTTCCGGGCCTATCACGCTTATCCCTTGCAATTTGTAATACTTGTGCGCTAACCAGGGCCGGACTAAACGTTTTTAATTTGGCATACATTCAGTTTTAAATAAAATGCATCACCCAGGGAAATTTGTTTTTACAAAACAACATTTTCTTTTAGTCTTCATTTATACCAATCAAATTAAAGACTTACATTAACTGCAGTTTACAAAGTTGCCAGACTTATATGACCAATTTAATAAAACTGTTTTTAGTGATAAATCTAAAGATTAACACTTGGGTGTATTATGTATTGGTTGAATATCACTACACTTAAGTTTATTGCAGACTCTCTAAATGCATATCGTTACATCCATAATGTATTGGAAGTAAGTTTAGTGCGTTTTGTGCAGATTATTCTAAATGGTCGTGCTAGAAGAAGATAATAAAAATCACACACTATAGCTCCAAATATTGCCTTGGCCTGCACAATCACCCGACTTATCACGAATTGTATACCACTGAAACATGATGGGTTGACGGCTTAGAATATTGTTCAAGCCTCCGAACAATTTGAACAACTTGCAATACCACATCAATCATCTTACATTAAGCATGTCACAAAAAGTAAATTTTTGCAGTGATGCACGTAAAGTTGTCACTCATTTTTTATTTTTTGTGTTTTTTATTATTATTTAATAAAACTTTGATCAATTCATTATTAAACATTATTTTACCAAGTTTTAAAAAATTTGGGCACAATGTTTACTTGTTTATTATTATTTTATTGCAAGTTTATTTTTAGAATATTTGATGCTTGATAATTCATTCAAATAAAAATTTTAAAAGGTAATAATTTAGATTTATGGTTTAAACACAGAATAATAATTTTATCGTTTTATAAATAGTTTACAAGTTGACACAGAGGGTGATCACTAATAGTTTTAAGCTTTAATAATGTAATATTAGTCGTGTTTGTTTTATTCTCAGATAAATGCTTCTGCTGTGTACTTCAGCTCTGTGAAGTCAATGGCTGCGTTCAGAACGACTCATTTCCAATCATGTAAACCAAACGCTACTCTGGCTACCGTTAGGTTATTGTATGCTGGTGAGCACTTGCCATTTTACTCATCAATTTTTAAGATATTCAACTTGCTTGCTAACAAATCAACTCAGCAGTCACCAGCGGTTAAGCGCACAAGTTATATTTGAAAAAAAAAATAAAGTGGATGCAAATTTATAAAAACAACACTAAAGTAATTAAGTAATAAATCGTTTATACAGCAAGGTTTGTGTACATATTATAAAACTTTTTAAAAAGTGGAACCGGTCCGAAGCAACATAGATAATGAAAAAAGATAATAGATTACAAAGTAATATATTAAAAAAATAAAGATAATCAAGTAAAATAGCATTACAAAGTAGAATTAAACATTGGCAATATATTAAATCTATCTAGTGGTTAAGTTAATAACTTATTTAAATTTAAAATTTAAGAGCTTTATGTTTATGTACTTGGTAAAAGTTTACAGTTAGCAACAGTCTAAAGTTAACCGTTCAGAAGGACTTAGCTGCTTATTTCTGATTAATGACTAAGCGCTTGCAACTGATACATCGTACTTGATACAGGTATTGTAAAACAAGAATCTTAAGCTAACGCATTATCTGAGTGATCCCACTCACATAAATTGTAAAAGAAACACGGTTTTTATTGAAAAATAACCATATTTAGTTTTAGTTATGGCATTTAAAACATAATTTTTCATTTGTCAGATTTAATTTTGTGCATCAATCGTTCGAATACCATAATTATATATTACAATAATAAAAAAAAATGATTATAATAACTTATGTACTAAAATCTACCGACGCTACTCTGTGCACATCCTTCCTTTACCAATTATTAATTGAATTATTATGCAAATAATATCCATCAACATTTATTTTAATGAATATAAATTAAAAATGCATTAAATGCTTCTTTATTAAATATTTCATCAGTTTAGAAGGACAAAATTAATAACACATAAAACATTTTGATTGTAATTTTTTCAATTAAATTTAGTTATTACATTTTGTCTAATTTTTATAAATAATATTTTAAATAACTAATATTATATTAGTAAATTTAAATTTAAAAAAAATAATATTTTATTGCAAAATAATGTCATGTATTATTTCATGCGCAATGAACAATAATGTCGTACCATATTTGTAAAACTTTGTATGTCAATCTATAAATGTCAAATAACATATATAATATATTCAAATAAATCTAATAAATAATGGATTATTTTCATTATAAATCATGCTGCGGCAATTTGTAAAGATGTATGAATATTCTTTATTGTTGGTTTATCCGCAGCGTTCCGTTTCATTCCGTTCAATTCGATTGCATAACTTAATAATTCCAATGCCAAGTAGCATATACATACTAAAAGAACATATATTTATAGCACTTCATAGATCATTGACTTTAGCCTTTAAGCCGGAAATCCCTCGGTGCAAGGTTCGCCAAAAAGTAAATACTAGCCCGTCACCTACATACCAATGCCGATGACTACATGATGAAATGGAAACGAATATGTTGAAGTCATTTGTGTCATCTTTAATTGACCATCGACCTATTTTCAGACAATAACAAATAATTTATAAATAATATTGCAAATAAATTAACAACAATCAATTTACTAAAAACCTTAATCTAAATAATGTTCTTAATAAGTTCTAATTAGATTTGAAGCTATAAAACAAATAAAGATATTTTGTTTATTTTTCATATATTTATCGTGATAAATGTATTTAATATGTTTACAAAATATTTAACTGCAACATAATTAAGAAATACATATATATATATCTATAATTAGGTCAGTAATTTATGGTTAACTATTTACTGTCCTAAATAAGCAAGTACACACTCGTGCCGTCCGAAATATAATAATTAATATTTGTTACGCTGCCATTATCATTTGCGAAATGCGACTTCCTTCCTTCGGACGTTGCAAATGCATGTATCCTATTGTTACATATAGCCTCCGATATAATGTAATAATGTAATAGTGTAAACTTATTTAAATTATAAATTACTTTAAACTGTCGCAACCGGTCGTATCGTGGCACCCGTCATAATAACTCAAGAAATTAAAAATATGTTTTGATCGACGTTTCCTACGATTGTTATTGTATTTCAAATCAATTTTGTTTATCCTATGAGTTAATTAAACTGCTAACAAATTGAGCATGTTTAATTGTAAATGAAATAAGTTAAATTGTGAATCAAAATTGCTACAGAACAAATTTGCAAGATAACTTTTTACTTATTACACTTTTTTCTATCTGTTTTAAGTTTTTTTTATTAATTTAAATTTACACATAACAAGATTAATTCAAAATTTGGTATATCGGGTAAGTCAGTATATAATTATCGAAAAACTTTTTTGAGCAAATATTATAAAGTAACGAAATAACTTTAACAATTTATTCAATTATTAAGTCAATCTAACAATCAAAACGGATGTAGTCGTAGAACCATTTCTTTGAATTTTATAAATCTTAGTTACTATGCTTTGAACTGAGTTGTTTATAATTAACACAAAATAATAAGTATTGCTTTTATAGCAAAATTGTTTTTTTTTTTATATTTACCAATAGTGTACTTTTATAAGCAACTAAAAGTACACTATTAGTAAATATAAAAAAACCAATTTTGCTATAAAAGCAATACTTATTATTTTGTGTTAATTATAAACAAATTCAATTACAAATATCTATTATAATTAAGATTTAATTGGGCACTTCAAAATTTAAAAAAAAAAACAACATATTCAATACACGTTTAATAATAAATAATCCTAAATAATAAAAAGTTTTTATCTTTTAATTGGCAGGAATAATAACATTATAAAAATTACATATATTTTAATATTTAATTTACTACATTTTAATCAAATAAATATTGTTGAAACAATTAATACTGAAGTATTTAACATAATATATTGTAAAGTACCAGTTTTATTATAACAAAGAACATTATAAACTGTGCACACATTTTACATGATTGTGAATGTGAATGATTGAGTTATATGTGCAATGGGTGTTTACACAAGAATAAAAGACTTTTATAGTAAATGCTTATTGCACTATAATTTAAAGTACACGACAATAAATTGCATATAAATTACCAAACATGGGCTCATAACTTTGTCAATACAGCTTAACATCATGTTTGAGTTGTAATTTTAAAGAACAAACAATTAAACTTTTATGTTTCAATACAAATATTAATGCAGAATGAATTAACGGTTGTTTTCACTACGCTTGCCAATTTTTTGTAATACACCTACATCACTCTGCATTTTCAGTTAACATAAATATTAAAAATCACGCAAGAAAAACTTTAAATCTTTAAACCAATAACACAAGTAAGACAATATAGTTTTTATAAATGCTTAAATCAAACAGGTTTATTATTTGTGCAAGATATTAACATATGTTGTTACCCTTCTCGTATGTTTGAGGTAAGCAATAATAGTTTTACACAAACATGCGGGACCTACTGTTTAACGTGGAATCCGAACCACATCACTAGAGGTTTAATTTGCAAATACTTTGCTGGTTTGCCATTGCCTTGCAAAGGAAACAGCAAAATATATTTGACAAATTAGATACTTCCGCTGCCGGGGATCAAACCCGAGCTGCCTGCTCAACAGTGCTGGCACTAGACTATTGTGCTACGGTTGTCACTAATATTCCTATACAAGGTGTTAATTAAGTATTAAAACAAATTTAGAAGGCTGATTTTTTGGTCAGTTTTAATATAAACGCCCAGTTTTTCCAGCATGTCTGAAGAACTAACTAGATTTGATGCTAAGTCTTAAACGCAAACTCAGTTTATTCAACTCTACCAAATAAAGTATTTCTTCTTATTCGCGTCAAGTAAAGCTAAAAATAAGATGTCGTTTTTGAAAGTTCAAACTTGAATACGTATCTTTAATTAATGTCATTAAAGGTATTTTATTAAGTTATACATCATTGTTTATTTAATGTTAGTATTTAGCTTTTTTCTAGCATGTTTTAAGACGTAACTAGATCTTAAGCTACCAGTTTACCTACAACAAAATAGCAAACTAAAATTATTCTTAATGTAGAAAATTTAAGAAATTGCATATAGAAATCATAGGCCGTTATTAAAAATACTTGTGATATTTTTTAACGATTCCACCAATTGATGCTAAAGCGCACAAATGCATGCATTGAGGCTGGAGGTGGTTATTTGAAACAATTGCTATGAGACAATGCGCTTTCATTCATTATTGCTATAGCAATATAATATTTAAGTTTTGTATCTATTGTAATGCCCGTATTACACTGTCAATAATTATATCTTGAATTATATATACAGAGTGTCTCAGACCATCCGTACCAGTCTTTTATTTCGACAACGCTTGGTCGAATGTGACTGGGACAAAAAAATGTATTACCAAAGTGAACCCAAGTAATCCACTGATGAATTTATTTTTTACCGAAATAATCCGGAAGTACACGGAACCAGAAGTAACTTTAAAATTTCAAATAGCAACATAGGTCGAGTATAGTATTAATTGATAGGTATTTTTAAAAGAAACAACTTTTATTAAAATGTTATTTTAATATTTTGCATATTTACGATAATTAAAAAACATCAATTCTTTAAAAATATTTTATTCAACAGTTCAAATAAGAGTGTGAAAGTAAAAAAAATAATAATTAAAACAACTATTCAATTATTTATGGTATGTTCAAATTGCTTTCCTTTTTGATCAATACATCCGATTTTGAACGTCGATGACGGCACTTAGTATCTCATCTTTACTAAGTGAACGGCAGACATTTCGTATCCTCTCCTTCATATTATCCTTCGTGGATGGAAGCTCTTTATAGACTAAGTCTTTGATACAAAAAGAAGTCAAGAGGCGATATGTCAAGAGAACGAGGTGGCCATGGAAATGGTCCTAGCTTTCTAATCCATCAACCAGGAAAAAGACGATCAATGATTTAACAAGAAACTCTTACGTAATGAGCCTGGACAACCATCTTGTTGCAAATACATTGTTAAACGTGTCGCATATGGTACGTCATCTAGAAGGTCAATAAGATTATTTTCTAAAAAATCAGCGTATTTAGCTCCGTTTAACGAACCATCCAAAAATAAAGACCAATTATTTGGTTTCCTAAAATACTACACCAAACATTAAGGGTCCACACGTGTTGATTATCAACTTTTCTTAACCAATGAGGGTTTTTATTACTCCAGTAGTGAGCATCATGTAAATTAACAACTCCGTTTCTTTTGAATGTCGATTTATCTGTCCATAAAATTTTGTGATGGAAATTATAATTTTTATAAAAAAACTATTCACAAAAATTCAATTTATCTTGAAAATCCTGTTCTTCAAATTTCTGATGTAGAGAGATATGGTATGGATAGAATTTGTTTGTTTTTAAAACTCTCCAAGTAAGCGGAGCGATTTTTTCCAGCATCGATTTCAATTCTTCTAGTCGAGATGTTTGGGTCCAGAGCGATTGCTGCAAGAATATCTAGTTCTCTTTTATCTTGTACACGTTTTCTGATACTTTGACCTTTGTTGTGGCTGGGCTGTAGCTAACCAGTTGTTTTAACTCGTTCTGCAAGGCGCCGAAAAACATTTTCTGACTGGTTGGCTCGTTGAGGGTATCGCTCAGCATAAATTCGCTCAGTAGCACAATAGTTTTGACCGCATTCATTTAATATCATCAGCATATCAAAACCTTCGAAGTTTGTAAAAATCATGTTGACACATTCAATACTTTGACAATAATAATTTATTTTACTTCAAATTTTTACAAACGTCAATTATTTTGACAAAAAAGCAAAACCAGCTTGAAGAAATTGAGTGTTGAATGGATAACTAATTTTCAAATTAGTTTTTTTTTCTTTTATTTTTGTAAATATTTTAATAAAAGTTGTTTCTTTTAAGACTGGTACGAGTGGTCTGAGACACTCTGTATAAAAATGCTTAAATCTTAAAAAGTTTGTAAAATGCACAAAATGTCATCAATATTATGGTAGATTAAAATTTTAAAAATATTTTTAGGTTTTCTATATAATTAACACATAAAATGTAAGTAATAGCATTTATAATATAACCTAACTATTTTTTTAAAACTGTTTATTCGTACATTTTTTACTTCAATTATAAAGAAAAACTAATAATATTTTTAAAATTTTAATCTGTAATAAAATTTATGATCATTTGTGCATTTTACAAACTTTTTAAAGTTCCATCCATAATTATATATAATATATATATATGTAGGAAATAATAATATTCAGCGGCAAATAAAACAGTCCCACTCTATTTAATTCACCTGTAGGTTTATTGTGATCAGGGTTTTTTCATATGACAGATTAATTAATCACATATTACATCTACACTCTTGATACATTTTTATAAATTAACTAATATAAACGTACGAAACAATTAATAGCGCGATCCTTACTTCTTAACTCTTGTACGTGACGTTCGTCTTGTCAGTTCAGTTTCGACTCTCTCGGGTCGGGCGGTTCCAAGCGTCTTGTATCGTACAGGGGCGTCCGGTCCTACAACTCGGCCATCCGTACTTTCGATCTCGTCCTCGTGGTCGACGCCGGTTGCCTCATCCTCGGATTCGTCATCTTCTCCACGGTCGCCTTCGGAACAGAGTGCTCACGGTTTCACGAAGTCGGCTGCAGTGGATGTCTTCTTGGGACCCTCTTCTGGACCAACTCGTTCCACGTCGTATCGGTCGTGTCTTTTGACTCTGGTTACTCTGTATGGACCTAGAAATTTACGTTTTAATTTGCCCAAATTGGTGAACTGGGTTCGCTTTATGGCGATGAGGTCACCAATCTGGTAAGTTCTGGCCAGCTTCCGTCGTTTGTTGTAGGTTCTTCGGTTCTCTTCCTGCAATTTCAAAATTTGCTCTTTAGCAGCTTTTCGGACTTCTTCTCGATCTTCCAGGAACGTTCGACGGTACTCCTTTTGTATTAACTCTTCCAAACCAGGATCACTGGGATGACGCATCTGCACTCCAAACAACAGTTCGAATGGGGTTGTGTCGATGCTCCTTTGGTGAGTCCTGTTCAGTGCCCTTTGTACGTCTTCTACATTTCGGTACCATTTCGCCTCTTCTTCCAGTGAAAGTTTCGTAAGGATGGGAATTATGGTTTTGTTCATTCGTTCTACCTGACCGTTCGCACGAGCAACTCCCGTGGTGATGTGGGTCAGATCGATTCTTTCAGTTCTGCAGTAATCTTCAAAGGCTGTAGACGTGAAGGCGGTCCCTCTGTCTGCGATAATGCGCTTTGGATTCCCAAAGGTGTGCTTTTGGACCTCAAGCTTTGCAATGGCTTCTTGACTTGTCACCGTTTTCGTAGGGTACAACCAGACAAATTTGCTAAATCCATCAATGATTACAAACAGGTACTTGTATCCCTTGCCTGTGGCTGCCATAGGACCAAGGTGATCGATATGGTAGGTAGTAAGTGGTAGCTCATCCTTGCTAATAGGATTCAGGAACCCTTCGGCCTTTCCCGTCTTCTTTTCGGATAGGTTGCATGGGATGCAGTTCCTCACGCATTCCTCAATCCTCTCTTGCATCCTTGGAAACCAAAATTCTCTGAGAACCAGGTCCTTGGTCTTCTTGATAGCAAAGTGACCATTGTTCTCATGGAAACTCTTTACGATGCCAGCTTGCATCAGCTCTGGGACGACCAGCAATGTCCTACCCTCGTGTTCTCGGTAGAGCAAGTCGTTCCTCAACACGTACTCTTTGTATGGTCGACCAGTGGATAGAAGTTGCCTAATGACGCATAGATGCTCATCTCGTGATTGAGCAGACTCCACGGACACAATCAGTTCATTCTTGACGACTAACATCACACTGTTTCGGGATAGAGCGTCAGCATGTTTCATCCTGGTGCCAGGTCGGTGCTCGATGGAATAATTGAACTCGCTTAACAGCATGGCCCATCGTGCGACTCTAGTACATAAGTCTTGTTTCTTCATCGTTAACTTAAAGGCTGAGCAATCAGTTGCGATTTTGAATGTCAACCCGAGTAGGTATACTCTGAATTTTCGTAAAGCGTATATGACGGCGAGAACCTCCAGTTCGTAGCTGCTGTACTTTCGTTCGGCCTCTGAGGTTTTTCTGCTCATATAGAAGATTGGGTAAAGGTTACCGGAGTCGTTCTTTTGTAACAAGATCGCCCCGAATCCGTCTATACAGGCGTCTGTATGCAGTTCGGTGACCGCGTTTACATCGTACATCCCCAGGACTGGTTCTGTCGACAGTATTTGCTTCAACTAGGCTAGATTTTCTTCGTCGCCAAAGGTAAAAGGAACATTCTGTCTTGTTAAGTTGCTAAGGGGTCTTGCGATTATCGAATAATCCTTAACAAACTTCCTGAAGTACCCCGTCAAGCCTAGAAAGCTTTGTACCTGCTTCACCGTAACGGGTTTGGGAAATTTCATCACGGCATTCACTTTCGCTGACGATGGCCTTATCTTTCCGTCTTCGATCCGATGTCCCAAATAATTGATGGTATTCGTTAGGAACTGACACTTCTTCCATTGAATTTGGAGACCATACTCTTCAGCCGTCTTTAAAACTATGGCCAATCTCCTCACTGCTTCTTCTTCGTTTTTGGCGAGCACTACCAAGTCGTCCATGTAGGTTAATAAGATTCCATCTTTGATGTGTTCTCTGAATACTTCGTTGATGAATCTCTGGAACATGGCCGGCGAGTTGCACAAACCAAATGGCGTCTTTATGAACTCGTACTGGGCTGTTGGCGTGACAAAAGATGTATATTTTCGACTTTCTTCATCAATTGACACGTGGAAGAATCCGTTTTTCAAATCCAATGTACTAAAGATACGGTATCCTTGCAGACGATCTAATTGGTCTTCGATCAAGGGCAGAGGGTATCTGTCCTTGACGACTTGTTCATTCAGTCGTCTGTAGTCTTGGCAAATTCGTACTGCTCCGTCCTTCTTCTTTACCAAAACGATCGGACTCGCGAATTCTGACTGGCTAGGTCTGATTATGCCTTCTTGTAGCCATTCTTCCATCTGTCTGTCCACTTCGATTTTTTCCGCATGTGCCAACCTTCTGGGTCTGTGATAAATGGGAACTTCGCTCTTCAAAATGATCTTCATCTTCAACGAACTCTCCTTCGTCTTTTTAGTTGGATCGTAAGTCTTGTGTAACTGGTTGATCTCGTCTCTCAGGTCAGCGTTGATGATGTGACCTAGATCTAGTACAGGTGTTTCACATACAATGTTTAACATCTGTGCTTCGTCATCGGAAAGGTCGTCGCACACTTTCTTCGTCACCATTATCCCATTTGCGTCCATCTTGATGACAACGTTCTTCAAAAATTCTTGGCCGATGACCATTGGGATCTTCAAAGCGTCGCTTGGTACCACGTACATCTTTGTGCTTACCACGACATCGTCGACTCCAATGTCGATTTGGAAGTTGCCTAAAGTGTCAACTCTGCTGCCTCCAATGCCTGTTAACGTTATTGTATCGTTTTGTAGACGTATTGGACCCAACGTCATAAAGGCATCGCGTTTGATTAGGTTGATGTCGCTTCCGGTGTCAAACAATGCAGGTATAGACTTTCCTCGTATGTTGACATCTTTGACAGCATGGTTCTTCTCGTGGTTGATCAACATGGTGCTCTTGGTATTGGTATCTTTTGGTTTGGTAGGACACACCCCCGCCTTGTGTCCAAATTCGTTACAGTTGAAACATTTTACTCCTCGTTCCTTGAACGGACAATCCTTAGATACGTGGCCTTTGCTTCCGCATCCATAACAACGCATGCGCGTGCCCTCGTCTTTCGTGGTTGGAGGTTTTCCACCACTTGGCGTTTTCACTTTGGTGTTAGGAGGTTTATCTTTTGAGTTTGATTCCGTCGTAGTTCTTCTGTGCATCGCTTCGTAGAGTTTGATCTTTGCTTTAAACTCTCGGAAGTCGTTGGCTCCGTACAAAATCATTTTGTTTGCAGGATCACCTGGAATTCCATCAAGGATGTATTGAATGGTGGTTTCTGGTTCGATGTATGCGCGGCTAGCTATTTCGCGCATGACCAGAGTGTATTCTTGCATCGTTTCTTCTTTCTTCTTAGCTCTGCCCATCAATGTTCTATGCACTTCCGCGCTGCTAACTTTCTCTTCAAATTCCCTCTTCAGTAAAGCCTTTAATCGATGCCAGGTAGTTATACCTTTTTCGGACTGAACTAAAAGCTTTGCAAGTTCATCTAGAAGTTTTTTGGCATAGATCACTTTCTGGAAATCGTTCCAGTTTGCAAGTTTAGCTAATTCTTCGAATTCGTCAATCCATTTCAATATAGGATATCCATCCTTGCCGTTGAATCGTCTTATCGAATCTTCCATATCCCTAAAAGCGATCGAACAGGCTGCAAAACGGTTCCTCATAACGTCATAATTTCGAGCTACAGCACCTTCATCGTCGTCGTTGGTGTCTCCAGCTCTACTGTTCTTCTTTGATTTCGTCTTATTTGCATCTTTCGTCTTATCACTGTCTTCTAACCCATCTGATCCGTCTTTTCCGTCTTCTTCGTCATGTTCGTCGTATTCGTCGTCTTCACTTTCTTCTTCGGCTTCGTCTTGGTTAATTCTTTCATCACTTTTGTCTACGATATTGCATAGAAATGTCAATATCCTTTGCCGAACATCGTCTTCGGACCCGTCGTATTCGATATTGAGTACATGACACACTGACACTAAATCTGCATACGACAGTTTTGCTTTCATGTCGTCTAATTTTAATGAGTACTCATCTGAACCCGTTTTGTACGTAAATCCTTGGAATTCTCTTAACATCGTTCTGTTGAGTCGTCGGTTCGGATCATCGCATATTATTCTGAATAATACCCGCAACGTTTTACACTGGAGATGCGTAATATTGTGGTCAATATCGGCAATGTCCCCTAAAGCGGACATCTTAGCGCGCGCCACTATAATACCAGCTGTACTCAAGACTTTACTCACTGCGTGTTCTGTATCCCGGTTGAGCCCCCAAGTTGTAGGAAATAATAATATTCAGCGGCAAATAAAACAGTCCCACTCTATTTAATTCACCTGTAGGTTTATTGTGATCAGGGTTTTTTCATATGACAGATTAATTAATCACATATTACATCTACACTCTTGATACATTTTTATAAATTAACTAATATAAACGTACGAAACAATTAATAGCGCGATCCTTACTTCTTAACTCTTGTACGTGACGTTCGTCTTGTCAGTTCAGTTTCGACTCTCTCGGGTCGGGCGGTTCCAAGCGTCTTGTATCGTACAGGGGCGTCCGGTCCTACATATATATAAATAATTCTATAAAAAAATATAGATGGTGTTATACGGGCATAAGATTGTTTGTTATTAAATAACTTTTTTTTTAACTTTTGTAAACTGTATTTTAAAAACAAATCCGTTTTGCCCTATGTAATCCGGCATTGTTGTGGTCTTTCTGCAAACATCAACGTGACTCACCAATTTAAATTTAATTACAAATTTTGCGTCATCTAAAATGTTGCAATCGTGCTATTAAATTTTAACTGACAATTAACTAACATAGATTTGTAGGTGCTGTGTGTACACATTAAACCCGTATTAAATTTTGTCGATTTTGTCAGTTTCAACTGTGTTAATTTTATTTGTAAGCAATATTTTGATTGATTTGATTGATTCAACAAATGATAAATTTAAAAACTGCCGGCAAAAGTTACTAAGAACTTTCCGTTCAAAATATATGATAGTCAGTTTTAAAATATAATTTTAATTATCTAAACAATGTGTTCTACATGTATTAGAACAAATCAAAAATAACATTATACTACAAACTCTACGCAATAAATCAATATCTACAATGAACCAATTATTCGATTTAGAACTGCAATTTTATGCCACGGGATTCTTTCAAATTATAATTGGGATAATTTTAATGTGACAAAAAATATTATTAATAAAAAAATATATATAATCTACAACAAAATAAAGTCTGTAATGAATTTTTTGCCATCTGTAAGTTTTCAAATATACATGAAAAAATTTTGTTTGTCAAATGTACAAGCAGTTTGAAATGCAAAACTGCATATTGATGATATTGTAGGCTAGAAAGTACACATTACTCTTAAATATTTGATAATTTGCTACTACGTGCATAGTTTAAAAATTATGAACTTGGTACCAGTTATCTACTAGGAAATAGTGGCCCTTGCACACGGCATCTGTTAACGCTGCTATTACATCCAACCACTTTTGCAAAACAAAGATACAACAATTTGCATATAAAAACAAGAAATATAATTAAAGGACGTTTGGCGACAGTTTTTATGTTTGTCATTTGGCTTAAAAATTGCAATGGTTAAATCAGTAGCAGTTATTGTTCTGTATTTTACAAATTATTTGCATTAATATGAATAAAAATTTGGATAATCTAGTTTGCATGAAAATAATACTGTAAGAATTGCAATAATAAAAAAAATATTTAGGTACTTTTTATTATTATTTTTACATATCAAGAACATTTTTCTTATTTGTCATAATTATTAATTTTAATTTTTGTATTTTAATTTGCTTTTTTTAGAATTAAAACATACTTTTCAATTTTTTCTTCACAATTTCAAATTTTATTTTAGATTTTACCTCCCTTATTTTTTGTTGAATTTATTTTTTTGTGAGATGATTCACTAATGGTGTTTTTTTGATTTGTACTAATGGCATTTAATTCAACATTTTTGGCTTGCATCATTTTCTAAAAAAAAAATTAAGCTATGAGCTTAGTTATAATTTTATCAATAATAAACTTAAAAAAATAATAACATTTTATATACAACATAGTGTAAATAAAGTGTTATTTGTTAAACAGTTTTTTTGTTTTTATTTTTTCAAAATCACAAAGCAGTTTTAAACAATCTGGTTTGTAATTTCAGTTTATATGTTTTACTGATTCTGCCCATTTTTTTAACAGTAATAACATCACCAGTTAATTTTTTTTTTTTAATAATTTGTGCATTGTGAATACTGTTTTATTATAAAAGATAATGCATTGTTTGCTTTAAAAACTACTATATAACTTATCTTCATCTGTTTTATATTTTTTAGCTTTCTGCTTTATATTTTTGTGCAGCAGTTAAGTGCTACTTCAAACGACTGTTAGTTGAATTATTAAATTCATATGCAGAATTGTCTTCTAAAAACATTTTATGTAGAAAAAAATTAGTTGATTTGATAAAATTTTGAGAAAATTAGATTTAAAACGTCTATATTTTTGTTAAATCCAAAAGACTGGCATTCTGAAAAACAAATTATTAATTTAAACAATACTAATAAGTATTTTATTAGAATTGAATTTTAAAAACATTTTATAAAAAGAAAGAAATTGATTAATACAAAGAAATTTAAAAAAAAATTAGGTTTGAAACAGTTTTACTTCGTTTGTTAAGTCTAAAAAACTGACACTTTGAAGATTAAATTGACCATTTAAACATTACTAGTAGGTGGATTTATATTTAAAATGGTCTTCTAAAAAAGTTAAAAAAAATCGAATTTGAAACAACTTTGTATTGTATTTTTAATAAATCAAAAAACCAATACGTAAAATTATATAAAAAAAAAATTTCTAAGAACATTTTGTATAAAGAAAAAAATTGTTAATTTAATTTTTTTTTTTTAATAAATTTGACATAGCGTTAGTCTAATTTTTTGTTAAATCCATGAAATGGGCATTTTAGAAGTTTATTATTAAAATTTATTATTTAAACAATACCAATAGGTGAATTTATATGTTCAATTATCTTCTGAAAAATTTTGAAAAAATTTGATATAAATTAGCTATAGTCTGGTTTCTGGTTGAATCCAAAAAATGTATTATATAATAACTAAATTTATTATTTAGTCAATAAAAAAAAAACTAGTTGATCAACCAAATTAAAAAAAGAGTTTTTTTACTATAGGTGCTGCACTAATGACTTTGTAAAATTTAAATTAACTTTAAATATTACTATAAATGTATATAATTTTTGCAAAAATAATTGCTTCGCTTTTATAGACTAGTGCCCGTATTCATAAAAGTCAGTTACAGTAACGGATCGTTTAATTTGACAACCGCAAAATTATTTATACTTATTCTACCATAAAAACAAGTTTGGCATAAATAAATAACTATCAGAAATGAATAAAAAATAATATTTAATAATAACGCAAAATAAATGACATGTATTTCTATCAAATTTATAAAAATAGTTTTGGCGTTTTATCGAATTGTAAGGTTATGTTGTCACATTTAATAGTCATTAAATTTAATCAACTTTTATGAATACGGGCATAGCTGTTACTAACGTTGCGATTTTATTCAATAGACAAGTGTAGAAATGTTGAGCGCAAAAGTGCACTTGTCTACAGCATCTCAAATTATACACAAATGAAATAATTGAATAAAATTATTTTATGTCCTTTTTTTGTGGATTAGCAGTATGTCCTTTGTCAGTGCAATTATCTAAAACTCGTAGTAGTAAGATTTCATTTAATTAATAATTTTATTAAAAATAAACATGTGTAAATATTTCAAAATAAAATAAACCAAAATTGTGTTTACGAATGTCGCGCAAATAATTTGTCTATTGAAATAAGTAATTAAATTATTGCTACCTAACCTTCCACATACTGCCAATTCAATAATATTAGTTGTTCAGACGCTGTCTGCCTTGTCTGCTGCTAAAAATTATTGAAAGAATAGAGCAAACTTTGCTGTGTTGCCACATTTATCTGTACCTTACTTGAATAAACCTTAAAATACAGTAGTACAACAAATTAGACTTGGATATTAGTAATACTTGACTAAGGTCAAGTTTTAAACAAGATAAACAGAACAATTAAAAAAAAATTATGGCAGCTATTTGAAGAAATTTGACTGCACCAATATAAATAACAATAACAATAAATAACAAATTTAAATACATTAATCTTTTGAATCTATAGCAATTAGTCAGCTATAAAAACTAAAAGAATTAATTTGAAAACTGTATCTTTATTTACCTTTTCTCTAAATATGAATTAAATATATTGAAAACTATGTCAGTAATCTCAACAATTCTAAGAAAAGATTTTATTTAATTCAACGTGTGGGTCAAATATCGTTAAGCATCAAATTAGTTTAGTTTGATATAATATATTTGTAAACAAAAAAACACCAAAATCATTAAAAATTTAATTTTTTTTTCTTAAAATTTATTATATTTTTTAAAGTTTTTTTTTGTTTGTCTTGTGCTTAACAAATGTTACGTACTGTAAACTTTGCACTTGGGACATTATATATAGAATATTTAGGTCTTATAATCATGTCTACGGTTTTTTTTTGGCAAACTGGCCGTCCGCCTTAAGGTTTTTTTTTTTCTATAGTTTGATGTATGTTTAATCTTAATTACAACGATTTGGTTAGATCATATTTTAAATTAAAGAAAATAATGATTGTAATTTATTTATTTTAAAAAAACTTACTTAAAGTTTTGCAGAATTTACAAAATTTAAAAAAAAAATTGTTTGTGAAAACTTTTCTTTAAACAAATTTAAATGCAACCCTAAAAAGTAAATTTTAAGCTTATTTTCTCATAACGTAGCACACGGCACTTCCTAAAATTTTCAGGGTATTTTTTGCACATATAAAAGCACGTTTTGATCTATATTTGAAAAGAAAAGAAAATATTTGCAATATATTTTTATTAAGAAAAACTTTTAAAGTTATGAGAAATTTTTCTAAATTTAAAGAAAATAATTTTTGGATATGAAAACTTATTCTTTGGAAAATTTTAAAGAAAAAAGTTTCTCCAAAAAATGCAGTCTTGAAAAGTTACAAACAATTCAAAAATGTTAAAACAATTCAAAAACCTAAATTTTTTCAAATTTTGATTGCTCATTACTCGGAAATGGCTTACTGAAAAAATTTAAAAAAAATCACATAATCAGGATTCATGTAGAGGAAGGCATTTTCAGTAGTTTGAGCAAAAACAAATTTTTATTCCGTGTGATTGTTATTTCCTAAATCGCGAGTTTTTTTAAAAGGACTAGTTAAATGTCTTCTTTTCATGGTAAATAACTATTTTAAAATAAAAAAACTTATTGGTAACCGTATTTTTGCGTGTTTACAATTTGTAGGTCTTTATATATGTTAACATACCGTGGCAAAACTTTAAAAATAGTGTATTGAATACAGTAAAAAAAATGCAACAAGAAGAATATTTCTGGTTGCGAAGTTTAAGTCTGTTACACTAAAAAAAACAAAAAAACAGATCAAAGAAATTGCCATGCATCTTTATCCAATTTTTGATGCAAAAGTCATAAAATAACGTCAAAATAGTACAAAATTTGTGTTCTACAAAAAATTTATGATTGATTACAGCACCTTTGACATTTTGTTACGTCAAAATGACGATTTTTGAAAGAAAATATATTTTTCCAATTTTTGTCAAAAAAAACATCAACATAGTTTTGCAAAACTGATCTGCATTCGACCGATGTAAGTTTTTGACTAATTGCAAGCTCTTGCAAATTCGTTAAAACCAATATCAAAACTTAAAAAAAAATTAATGTATTTCTAAATTTCTATAAAACTGTGTTATGTTTTTGAATAAGATTTCAAAAGTGATTGAAGGTTGAAATATTCTTTAAATTTTTTTGCGGTCTGTTGACCGTCTCTATTCTTTTAATCAAAATAAGAATATGTTTCAAATCAGATTCTAACAGTAAATATTTAACATATGGAAAAACTGAAAAGATTCTAAACGTACCGGCATTGTCAAATGGAAAATGTTGCATCCAAGCCAAATATGTTTATAAAGCTTTGAAACAGTGGGGATTGACTGATGTTTTATGTAAAATAAAAGATATTGTCGCTTTACTAAAGAATTACTTAATAGCAAACTTCCGCGAGATGATTGCTAAGAGCTTCTAAATCTTGCTCGAGTTTTTTGAAGTTTAGTCTTAAGACATAAAATTACTTTTAAAAAACCCATTGGGTGCTTTTATGCACTGTGGATGTCGAAGACATCGTATACTATTTTGATGTACTTTGCAGGGATTCTTACCCTTTATTAGATGATAAAGAAGTCAAGTTGTTTGACATTTGTTTATTTATAATATTTGTTTATTTAAAACGGTAAACCACGTTTATTTGGCTCTAAATGCACTGAAAAATAACATGAAATTTATAAAAGATTTATTTGAATACAGAAAAATTGATCCGGAAGTCGAAAATAAATCTCTTTGAAAATTTAAAAATCATTTTTATTTAAACTCAGAAGTCAACGTTTTTAGACAGTTTAATAAAATATAAATATGGCTCAATAATGCCAGATGATGAAAGTGCACAATACACCGTAACTTTCTAACGTTTTTATTTGTCTTATATTAACTATTTTGTTTTTTTTTTGTAAATTTATTGAACTAAAATTATGCTATATCTGACATAAACATGCGGTAAATAAAGTTTTTATCATTATTTACACGTTGCAATATTTTGGACTACTTAGACTTTGTAACGGTAAAAAGATGATCTCTAGTGCGGATGTAACTTAAACTCTTTCAATATTTTTCTTTGTTTTTTTTTTTACTTTTTTGTTCTCGGAATAATTGTTGTATAAAAGTCACAGTCACCATTTTTATAAAATTATTTTGCCCCATGTTTAACAAATGACATTAAATGTCAAGCAATAAATCAAAATCTCAAATTATTAAGCTTTTAAAATTTTCTGTTTCACTGGAGGATTCTGTATAAAGAATTACTTTATGGTAGAAAAACTAAGTAACAATCAGTCATTTATAATGCAATTGTATGTAAATATATTTTTGTTAATTTTGTGTTATTTTATTGTAAACAATTATAAAAAAGTAATTAATAGTAAAAAAATAATTTTAATATTTAACCTATATGCATTATTGCTAGTTATTTTAAACATTTAATATTTATAATAATACTTTCAGCAATTTTTCATTAATTAAAAATCATTTTGCTATAATAGTATGAAAAGTTTTTTTTTTTTATTTTGTTTAAATCTTAAAATCATGTGCATAAATATTAAAATGTTGACACCGCTACTATATTCAAAGTAGCGGTGTCAAAATCTAATTTCACAATCTAAACCTTATGTCCTTACATCATTTGTGGCATTTATAAAACAAATTATAACAAATTTGTCAAACTTTTTTATTACTTTTTAAACACACTCTGTTTGGTAAAACCACTTTAGCTTGGCCGGTGTAATATTAACTTGCTTTCTGTTCTTTCGATATTCAACGCAAAACTCAATATGTAAAGTGGCTTCATTGTATAACATGAATGTTGAAAGCCTTAATTATAGGTCAAGACACAAACTCAACTTTTAGGTATTCATTTTGAATGTGGTTGGTTATTTATAAATAAATAAGTACTGCAATTGGCCATTAATACATACTGTATGTATACACAGCTAGCTATTTATACATACTATATGTAATTTTTAATTCTGTGCAGCATACATTTTTATATTCATTTGTTTAAGTTTTTTTATTATCTTGCTTAGAAAACGTTTGTCACAGACTGTTTGAAGGGTTTAGTTATCGGAAACTGTCAATTTTACTATATGGAGTAAAACAAAAAAAATAATTATTTCTAAATAATATTAAATGTAATCATGATTTTTTTTTTAAAGAATTAATTTTAATTTAATTTGTTTCATTAAAACCTATGGACAGTCAATAAATATATGCTTAACATATACATTTATAACAAATAAAAATATTAAGCATATAGTTTATTAGTTGCTCAAAAGTGTTAATTAATTAAATCAAATTAAACTTTTAAAAAAAGTTAGGTTACTTAGCTAATAGTTTATTAAATGCTTTATTAGAAGTTGAATAATATATTATTTAGATATGTTTTTTTTTTTTTAACTCAAAATAGTAAAAGTGGCGTTTGCCCAATTTTGCAACTAAACCTCTCAATTAAGCTAATATTGTAATAATAAAATTGAAGCTTTTATAGATTTAATTTTATAATTTAAATGTTTTTTTAAAATATGTTTTTAGTTTTGTCGTAAATTATAGATAATGCATGGAGGCGGTTTTAAGCATGTCCGTGCCATGTTATTTTCTTTGTGAGCGCATGCAATTAAACAACAATGTTAATCAAAATTTAAGAAAATTACATTTTTATGTTGTGAAAATAGTATAATTACTACTTGTTTCATTAAATATAAATGTATTTAATATTTATTTTGTAAATATTGCGTAACATAATATTTTTGCTTGTAAAAAAATCTATAATAATAGATGTCGACAACATTGTACTTAAATTTGTTTATAAGTAATACAATTTTAAAATTGTTTATAAGTCTACATGTTTATATTACAATATATATAAAAATAAAATATTCCGTTTGGAATATTAAATTGTATTTTCCTTTTACAGAACAACGATTAAAAATAAATAGCTAATTTCGTATACAAACTGTATGTACAAATAGCCAATTACATATGCATACAGTTATGTATATAAGTATAGCTAATTACTTAAATGATAACACTAGCTGCATCTAGAGGAACTGCAAAATTTTCTTATTGTTTGTCTAAAGTAAAATTTTATTTGTGACTAACATACATCTGAAGATCTGTCAAACGTTTTGATCAAAATCCATATAGTATATAAAGTATCTGCAATTTGTATTTGTAATAAATTTACAAATATAATCGTAAAAAAAAGAAATTAAAACTGAATCTATCATGAAAGTACTGCAGAAGTCCCCCTTGCCAAAAATTAGGCTTTAAAATGAAAATAGAGTTAAACTTAGCATCATTCAAGACTGGAAAAACTATGGGCATTCTAAAAAATGATATTTTGAGTCAATGCAGATTTGTTTCTGAATTTGAGAAACTTAACAAAATTTTAAAAGGAACATTGTCTATTGAGCCAAAGATACAATTTTTAATAAAATAGTTGCTTTAAAAAAGGTTCGTACTTAAACGTGATGGTGTTACTATCAGTAGTTTACGCAAAATACATATTTTATTAAATTGCCGATATGAAAATATTGTTTAACTAAAAGTTGTAGTTAAAAAAATCTATTCTTAGCAATGGAATATTGCATCTTTATTAGATAACATGCTGACTTTATTTACTAAATTGCAAGTTAAATGCATCATACTTCAAGTATTACAAGGATTACGATACTTGCATCACAATTTCATCGTTCATCGTGATTTAAAAGTTTCAAATTTATTAATAACTAATAAAAGATGTGTTAAAACAGTTGATTTTGGTTTGGCTTGGTGTTTTTTTACAACTGATGGCACTGCATGTAGTTACTTTATAGTATAGAGCTCCTGAATTCTTGTTACAAGCACCGACACAAACGAGTGTTGATATGTGGGCTGCTGAATGTATTTTGAGCAAACTATTAGATCATAAACCATTGTTACCTAGTCGCACCAAAATATAACAATTGGAATTGATTATTGATTTATTGGGTACACCTTCAAATGCTATTTGGCCGAGTTTTAGTTATTTACCGGTTTTACAAAATTATACCTTAAAACAACAACCGTATAATAATTTTAAACAAAAACTTTTATGGTTATTGGCACCCGGTTTAAGGCTTCTTAATTTCTTATTCATGTACCATCTTAGAAAGAGGGCAACTGCTGAGGAGTGTTTGCAGAGTAGTTATTTTAGAAAACGCCACAACTCTGTGATCTAAAAATGATGCCGTCCTTTCCACAACATAGGAGTATTAAAGGAAGAAGTAGCAAGATTGATAAGCAAAAGAATGTTAATACGGGGGTTGGTGATCAGACCAATAATCTACCGAGTATATCCGATTTGTTTGGGTCACTTGTTAAGAAGCGACGGGTGGAATAGTTCCATTACTGTATGTTTGTGTTGTATGATTTTGTGTATGTCTATATGAGTTAGATTTAATATTAAAATATATTCAATTTAAAATTTAATTTAATATATTTTTCAAAACGTTTTTGAAAATTGGAAAATAATGCAATTGGTCTAAAGTTTGAAGAATTAGACTCAACTCTCTTTTTAAGAATAGGTTGAACTTAAATTAGTTTATTTATTTTATGGTTCTTGCACCAAAGCTTTTTACAAGTATTGTGTCATTTGTAATATTAGTTTTAAGTTTTATTGATTTCATAGTTCTGACATAATAATAATATATATATATATATATATATATACTTTTACGATTACATAATTACAAAAATATATTTAAAAAAAAAACAAATGTTTGGGCAATAGGTTCAAGATTAGATTGAATGTAGTAACATTCATCTAGTCTTCTGTTTAAACCTGGTCTATACTAGAATTTAAACATAAACAAAATTTAAAAAAAAAAGAACTAACTCAGATGTTATCTGTAATATAGGTTTTACTTATAGTCGTTTTACAACTGTAGTGTTTTAAATGTTACATGTTAATTTGTTTATACATAGTGTTAATTATGTTACGTAAACAGACTTAAAAGGGTTATTCTTAAATAAGTTATAATATTAAAAGTTCATACAAACATGAGCTTAGAACAAAATTGATTAAAAAAGTAGTTATTTGTAGTTGTATAATAAAGTAAGAGATAAGTTTATTTAATTGTTTTTTGTAACAAAATGGCACTGACTGCACTTTCTGTATGGAATGACTTATGGTAACGCTTGCACAACAAGATTCTATTCAATTCAATTTATTTTGTCTAAGAACAATAATGATTTAATAATAAAATAAAACACTGTCTACGTTTTTTACCACAAATACTTTATTGATATAATCTATATTCTAAAGAATATATATTAATATTAACAAAAGTTCACGACTCGAGTTTCGACTTTTGAAGGCCATTGGCCATTACTAGTGGTCTAGAGGGATTTGAAAAGAGGTGATTTATATTGTGGTAAGTCCTTTTGCTCATTGAGAAGATTAACAAGAGGATTACATTGTTTTATGTGAATTTCTGTTAGAAGCCGCCGAAATTCACATAAAACAATGTAATCCTCTTGTTAATCTTCTCAATGAGCAAAAGGACTTACCACAATATAAATCACCTCTTTTCAAATCCCTCTAGACCACTAGTAATACGATTTATTTTTCCCTCACTTCAATTTTTATAATAATTTTTCTGTATAAATGTATTTCTTTGTTAGTTTGTTTTCACTTGATAATGGCCTTCAAAAGTCGAAACTCGAGTCGTGAACTTTTGTTAATATTAATATATATTCTTTAGAATATAGATTATATCAATAAAGTATTTGTGGTAAAAAACGTAGACAGTGTTTTATTTTATTATAATTACTGATAAAGTTGTTAATTTAATAATAATAAAAAATAAAACTTTTTTTATGGTTACTTTATAAATAATTTTTTGAGATTTTTTGCTGCATTATGTATGTTTTTGAAATATAAACAATGAGTATCATAATCAACTAGCTAATTTTTATTTTGGATTAATGGTAGATGAGGCGCGGTTTAGGTTTAGTAATAATAAAATAAGATAATTTATCAACAAAATTAATAAGTAAATGCCCGGGATTTCCTAAAGCAGTCTCAACTTTTAGTTACATATCTATTGTGGCATGTAGTAGTGGACTTTTACGGTAGCAATCATTTTCCTATTGCAATTAAACTCATCGTTAAACGGGTTAGGCAGTGTGTTCGGTAGATAGTGTCTCGACCGCGCAGACTGGCAAGATCAGTCTGGTTCTACAAGAATTAAATGATAAAAATGTCAAAACAGCGGCAATAAAATTAAATAAAAGTTTTTACAGATTGTATTATCCAAGCAGCAGAAGAATTTATTTTTTATTGGGCAGCTAACCGGTCAGTCTATTTGCTAGTAAAACAACAAAAGTAAGTAAAAAGTAAACAAACAAAAAAACTTTTAAATGTTTTAAAAGAGCCATGACGCTGCAATTATGATTGTTTTTAAGAAAAGAAAGAGCTGCGTGTAGACAATCAAAAAATTGCAATCTTTTATCTAAAGTTTTAGACAAATTCATAATACTGTGAATTATCTGCTCTATTTAGATAATTAATCAAAAGCACTGTGTAACGGTATATTTCGAACGAAAAAAGGCGAATGATATAACACCGCAATATAGAATTTTAAATAAGTTGCACGCATGGGGATTCAAAACCCGTGTGCTCCTTATGACATATGTTTATAGAACAATGTTTTTTAAAAGTTAGCAACTTGTTTTGTTTTTTTTGCAATTGCGGCGACGTTGGTGAATACACTTAACAACAAATATCTGTAAATCAACGATTTATTGATCCACATTGCAAAAGATACCATACCTTTTATAACATCTTAGACCAAATTACCATAGACAAAGTAAGTTTGAAGAGAGAGGCAAAAAGATTTTGATTTCCTACAACAAAAATCTCGTGCATTTTTGCTGTTTCTGTTGTAGGTATGATAGTGTATAAGTTGAATATTATTAAAACATATTAGATAACTTGTTAGAGTTTTTAGTTTGATAGTTCTATAGATCAATTTTTTCTTTTAGTTTAATTTGTAAGTTATTAGTTAAAATATTAATAAAAAATTATCAAATCTTATCTTTTCCAATTTGTATGTAAAATAAAATAATATTAAAACGATAGGTATGTTGGGTTTCTGTAGTTTAGGTTTGCCATATAGGCTGTGAGTGTTATTATTTAAAAGTTTGTTTTTAGTATTATTGATTTTTTACTTGGCAGTGTTTCTATTTCTCCTTGTTTAAGAATTTGTAAAATATTTTCTTTTGAACTGCAATTTCTGTTTCTATTGATTGTGTTAGGAGATTATTCTAATTAATTTGTATTGTTTATATTAAAAAAGTAAGTAACTACTTTCTTAAATTATTTAAAAATTAAAAATTAATTTCAAAGTATAAATTTTATTATACAAATACTGACTTGTATGCAAAACAGTGAGTGTACATGTACTTTTAAAAATGTGTGGCGTAAATTAGTCAACAATTAATGCGTGTTTACAACATTTTTTTTTATTAATTAAGTCAAACTGTTGTCATATTGTGTGCTCTAAATATTATGAATTACATTAAAACAATTATTACATATTACTAAATACATAAATAATTAGTCTATAATTACAAAAATATGAAACAAAAAGTAATCTAATTATTCTTCCAAATACTTTCTTAAAAATAGCAATATACGTGAGATATTTTCTTAATGGGTGTATTTATCATGTATCTATAAATATAAATTTTAATGATATGTTAGCACTTTCTATTAGAACTATCACAATTGTATATATGCAAATGTTAAAGCTGAATCTACACATCTCTATTAAAACTAATCTGAAGGTGCTTTGTTTTATTGGTTTGTAGTCGTCCGGCTTATGTAAGTAAAGAATATAGCTCTGGACACTTTCTACAGCAATTGTTCCCAAACGCGATGATACACAGCATAAAACTGATGATCAACATTACCTACTATCAAAGCACTGTTTTCGTCATACGGGAAAAACTTTCCTTTCTTAAATTATAGTGGCATCGTAAATGCATGTAATTTTTCTCTTACAACGCTTTGCCTATATTTTACACAAGATTTTTCAAGTAACTGGAGCGATAAAAGTATTACGAGTATGGAATTATTATTGTAATGAGCAATGACATTTATTGTAATAATTTTTTTTTAAAACATAATTTTATATTCTAGTTCTTATTTTAATTTTATAAATAAACAAAATAAATTTAAAAATCAAAATTTAATTAATAATTATTAACAAAATATTATTTTTTATGTTTATCGTTTTGAATAAATTGAAAATAATTGTTTCAACATTATATTTAACATACAATATTCATCTAAGATTAAAAGTGCTGCATAATTAATGCAGGTTGCTTTGTTCTAATTTACAATATAAAACTCATTTATTTCTTGCATCAGGCAGATTTCAAAAGGCCTCCAGCATTTACCTATTTATCGTTGTTGATAATCTAAGACGCATACATATGTACATGCACGTTATTTTTATTTCACCTTCATCATAATAATTATTTTTATTTATCTTTAATAAATCTAGTAGTATTACTTTATTTCCCGGATTTTGTAACACGTAAGAACAGCCATGATTTTAATTTTGTCAGGCATCGTTTTATATTAACATTATACTATTTCTATATTCTATTTCTAACCATATAGCAAATAACATTCTTCTGTTACATCATTAAAACATTTTGTTTTCTAAATTCTTTTTATTTATTTGATATAGAAGACAACTATTGTGTGCTATAAATTAAAATGATCATACATAATCATTTAATAGACAATATAAATAAATTCAATGTTAATAATTTTTTTTAAAGAAAACTTCACTTGTTGAAACATTTGCAATAAAATTTTAAAAGTTTGTTAAAATTGACCTTAGATACTTGCGGATTATATAATTGCGGAGTATTTTTTTTTTTTTTGAGAAACAATTAATTTTAATGTTTTTTTTTTATTTGTTAACATTCCGTTTTTTAATGATTTGGTCTTGATTTTAGTCTTATATATGTATTAGAATTCTTATCAAGCCTACAAGTATAAGTAAATATGTATTTAAAGAGCAATATGTTTTTTATTTCTTTTCGATTAATATTTATTCTCTCTTTCCTTTGATAAAAATTATTTGGAAAGTGGTAGAATTTAATAATTTAATTCAGGATACCAACTGTAGAAAGTAGAAAATAGTGTTGCTGGCAGTTTTATTGCAAAACTTTCTCAGTAAGAAATTTGAGTCTAGCACTATCATATAAAAAACCGATTTTTTGCACGAGTACCATACTGTGTTTAACAATAGCATTGTCCCTACAGCAAACAATACCAACACCCACAAAATTGATATCAATGATCAGACTCCGGTTGGGCCTTTCGTTATACCCATAACGCTTGCCAGAAAACTCAGATATTTGAACAAATACATAAACTCCTGACCAGTGGGATAATAGAGTTACAGCGCTCTTGTGGTATTAATAAACCAAAATGATAAAAAACTAAGATTCTACATCGATTAACGTAAGCTCAATGAAACTCACTAAAACCAAAGCAACACCATTACCAAAACTCCAAAAAAAATTGCATGATTTTGGGAACGCTTAAGTATTTACTAAACTAAATTTAACAACAAAATACTGGCAGATACAAATGGAAGAAAACCATAAGCAATACACCGTCTTTTTAGCACCGGATGGTAAAACTTGCCAGTTTAAAGTAATCCCATTCGATCTAAAGAATGGGCCAGCTACCTTCCAAAAGTATATGTTTTGAGTATTGGATGAGCTATTAGGAAACATGTTACTTGTCTACCTTGATTGCATCATGGTATATTTAAAAAACGCCGACCAACACATTGACCACCTTAGAAAAATGTTAGAGCAACTATAGGGATATGGACTTAAGTGCAAGATGTTTAAATTCAAATGCGGCAAGAATAACGTAGAGTACTTGGGACATAAAGTCGGTGCCCAAGAAAATAGACCGCTACAACATCATTTAACACCTGAGAAAGACTACTTAACTTTGATCAATAAAAAACAATATGTACATGGCTCAGGGAATATGTCTCGGATTTTTCCATCATAACGTATAATGAACGCACTCCAGAAAACACCAACATCTTTCCTGACGTTTTGTTCAGAAACTCAGGAAATGAGCTAGTAGACTCAGACCTTAAAAACAATGATCGACTATTGCCGCCCAAAGACAACAACAATCTGCCAACCTTAAGCTACCTGATCAGAACAATTGCCAGAGTACATCCTTTCCACAAAAGAATTAACTGAGTCAACTTACTTAAAAGTAAAACCTTAGCGGAAACAGCCAAAAGGAATGTCCATAAACCCAAAATATAATCCAAAGTTACCATAAGCTTGCAGCAGACCCAAATTACCCAAAAGAAGTTGACATAGGTTATTGTTTAGAGCATAACGGCAAATAGATCAGCACTTTCGCCGGATAGAAACAATTATCAGTACTACCAAAGGCAAAGAAAGAAGTAGTAAAATACCACCACAATACCGACATGGCAGGCCATCCCGGACGTAACAAAACCCACAAGGTAATTCTAAAGTTTATTATTAAACTGGAGTTTATTTATTTATTTATTTATTTAGCTCAAACAGCTAGAAGTACCCAATTATAAAGTAAATAAAATATTAAAAAAAACATAAACAATAATTTTTAAAAAAATCTAAAAAACAGAAGTTAGAGCAGACGTAAAAATCTACATTCGACGATATCTAAAGTCTTCACACACCAAAACTGACCCCCAACAACCGAAAGCTCCGCTCTTGTTACAACCAACAGGAAAACCCTGGTAACGTGTAGCAATTGACTACATAAGACCTTTTAACACCACCAGAGCTGAAAACAGGATTTTACCATCATGGATCTATGTACCCAATAGATCAAAACTGTGCCGTTACCCTCAAAACCCAGCAAATTGACTAACCAAGTTTTTGAAACCCATCTGGTGTACAAATAAAGATACCCAAAAATTCTCATATTGGACAATAAACCTCAGTTTCAAAGCCAGATGTTTAAAAAAACTATGCAGCTCTGAAAAGTAAAACAGCACACCACAGCTACTTACCATCAGTACAGACAAATCCAGTCAAATGGCGCCTTAGTGAACTAAAAAAGTTTATAAAATTGCTGATAGAAGAAAACCCAAGAAAGCATTGGTACAAGCTGTTACCGCTTGCAGCCATCGGAATAACACCCAGCAAATTGTTTTTGGGCTATAATTTAATAAAACTTGCGCAACTTCCGGTAACCTTTTACTCGGAAACCCATTCCGCAAGGTTACCCAAGCGGACTTAACACTTGAAAACCCATTTTGGTAAGCCACGCCAGACGGCTTATTGCCCAGAATCCAATCTGACAGGTTGCACAAACCTCGGCCATACACAACGGCAAGCAAAACTAAAAGCAAACAATCTTAGACGGTGAACGGCTTGCGGGCAAAAACTTGGCCAGAAACAACGCTATCACAATCTTGTCTCTGGTGGATTGCCAACAGAACCGGACGTCAATAATTTGTCAATGACATCTGACAACAGCAAGTGCTAGCAGCTTAAACTACTACAAGCCGCAAGCACTCCCATTTATCAAAACAATTTATTGATTCAACTAAAGCAAAATCAATTTAAAAAATTAAAAGCAGCTGCAAAGTACTACTACCTGAAAGATCATCATCAAAAGTTTTCAAAACAAACCTGCCACGAGCAAAAAGTTCTTACCCAGCTACATCATCTAGTTTACTGTCAGAGCATAATTAATTCCCTGTACATACAGAGTCACTCCGCAAGGGACTCTAATATTGTACTGTCAATCATATAGAAAAAAAAAATTATAAAAAAATTATAACAATAAAAACAAATTATAAACCATTTTTAGCATTTTCAATAAAATCAACCAACAATAAGGCCTGGAAGATAAAAACTGTTTTACAGCTTTAAAAAAACACGTTGAATCCCAGGCATTAAAAAACAAAACAAAAAACTAGCATGTATAAACAGATGGAGATCTCAAAACAATACAAAAAAAGTTGTGCTACAAAAATTTGCAGAGCCCAACCTTAACATTGATCTTAGCCAACAGTTGTGGACTAAACATAATAACCTGCCAAAAACCAGTAACTACATTCTGTTTGCAAAATAGTGCACTATTGACAAATTACCCCGGAGGCGTCAGAACAAGTCATGGCAGTTGATAAACTTAGTAGATTCCCAGATTCAACACATGGCCAAGATTACCAAATTTACAAGCTTGAAACATTTTCGTAAAAATCTGACAAAAATTAATGCTAAGTTGGCAAGATTATGCCAGCAGCAAACTTTCGAACGCAAGGCTCAACCAAAAAAAAAAAAAAAAAACAAAAAAGGTTTAAGCACAAAACAACGGCCAATTCAAGTACACATTAGGTAAGCTGGAAAAGACTATCTACTCCCATAAATACTAAATAAGTAGCTCTGATTGACAGCGGAGCAAATTTTAATTTTTCTTGCATTGTCTTTACAAGTTTACAACCCACTATACAAGTCGCACTGTAAACTAACCGCAACTACAAATTTCAAATCATTAAAAAAGCAACTGCCAGCCATACAGTTGGAGGACACAAACAAAAACTGTTATTTTTACATGTTCTTACACTGAAAGAAGACATTATTTTAGGGCATCCGTAATTGATAGAAAAGTTTATTCACCTTAGCCAGAAATATTGAGCAGTTGTTTATTAAAAGCAAACAGCCCAAGAAAAATTGACCTCAGCAGAAGTAATCATGCTCAAATACGGTTTTTTAAAGCTAAACAAATTTTGTAGTAAAAGAACTTGCCGGTATCTTTGTTGAAAGGCTTACACCATCTACTACAAATGCAGCAACCTACATTATTAATTTGAAAAACACTACACTTTTTTGAGTTTGAGAAAACACTAATTTGCTCTTTGCAGTTTCTCATTTTTGGTTTTGACGTCATTCTGTATTTGGGGTTGTTGTGTTTTTCATACACTGGGTTTTACAAAGTTTGCATCTAACAGGTGTGAGATTGGTTGCGGCATTGGTTTGGCGTTGCAGTTGGAAAATAACCTTGGGAAGTAGCTTGTCTTATGACTTTTTTCTGTCAAGCGTCTTAAGGTTTTTGTTAGTTCTACGTGGCGTTTTTTTAGAGGGTTGGCCTAAAGATAGTATGTAGTTGTATGATAATTACATTTACAGCAGAAAATTGCATTCTAGAATCGTTTGCTAACAAACTGGAAACAGTTACTGTTGAGTATGACTATACCTTTAGAAAATCTGATCTAGGATAACAATTCAAGTTAACGTGCGCAGATATGTATGATAATGAGAATAAACTTGTTCCCGGCGGAAGTAGTTTTCAGTAAGCCGACAAAGTTGATTAAAATTTTTGAGGATGGCTTTTGATTTTATCTTGGCATACTAAATGTTTTGCAAAGTTGGTATTATGGTGATGATTAATGACTTTTTGCATTGCCAAAGAGACTACTGTACATCTAGAGTTTGTACGGATTAATTCTCCGTCTTACACAACTCAACCCGGTATCTCTGTCTAGTTTCTTTGAAGATTTTGACTTGACAATTAATTATAATGCACGTCTGCCTTTTACTGCCGCGGCCAGATTATTAACTTCAAGAGGTTGCACAGCAAGAATCTACTGGCGTTGGTTTACTGTGTATAAAAGATTGCCTAAGGTTGACAAATATTTGTTTGTGTGCACAGTTTGAACGGTTTGCAAACCGTCCAAATCGTATGTTGGAACAGACCTACAATTTAAATAAGATAAGATTAACAGAAACAAAGCAAATCTAATTTTTTAGCTTGTACACATAAACAACACACACAACACAATATTTTAAAACAATAAATTTATTGCAATGTAAAAATCTTTAATACTTCCTGATCAAAACAATTTAGATACTAATAGAAATGAAAAGATATTTTTGCAAACTATTTTGCATTTAACTTTACTACTCTAAATCCTCTTACTATTTTAGATAAAATTCCACGTATTATTCTTAAAACATTTGCAAATGAATTAACCCTCATTCTAACTAAAATTATTATACAAAAAAGAAATATTTTTGAACTGTTGGAAAATTGCAAGCCCATATCTAAAAAAAAAAGACAAATTTCATTTTTCAAGTAACAGACAAAACTAATTACTGTCTAATTAATCCAAAAATTTGGAAAAACGTATTATTTTTTTTATTAACAAAAACAAAATAACTTTATCTCAAATACTTAAAAAGGATTTTGTTTTTCAAATCTTCTGACATATGTTAGTCACAAATGGAATTCTTCTTTGGACAAACAAATCTATAAAAATTACAAAGATCTGCAACATTACGCCTGTGTTGTAAAGTGTCTAAGTCATTAGTCAATTTTGGATTTGCAATGATCCAAATAGCTCGTTTTTGAATAGAGTTTAGAAAAGATACTGTAATTTCCAATGCTTTTCTCTATACTGGAAACATTATTCAAAAAGCACAATAATATACGTTTTGCATATATGCAAAAGTTGAACAGAAGAAACAAAATTTTACATCTATTAAGAAATCTTAATTTTATTGATATTTTGAAAGCAACATAGTCGTTCCAGAATAGATTATGCAAAATTGTATCTCCAGGAAGACAAACTAAAAAAGATTTAGATATGGATTTGTTGTTTAGTTTAATATTTGGTACTGATAATACCTCAAATTTTGATTTTGAAACAGTTAGAAGTTGAGTTTTCTTAGAGTTAAACTTGACTATGTTGTGCCCTTTTTAGATATTGTTTTAAGGTTTTTGTTTATAGATGCTACAGATTCTAACCTAGAAAATTCCAGACGCTCTGCCATATTTGTCGATATAGTTTTTGAAAAAAAAAATTGTAAAAAAGACTTTATTATTATTATGGCTGGAACATACAATACAATACGTAGAAAATGTATAAAAAAAAGTTATATTGAACATTTGTTTAAAAACCTCCAGCACACAAATGTTATCTTTACTGGAGCCATTTATTGGAATAATCGGATTGTATTAAATGAAATGATATATAAAAGCAATATTTTACTATATGAAATGTGCAATGAATTTAATTACACAAAAACAAACATAAATACTATCTTAAAAAACCGATTTCACCAAAAGCACGTAAATTATTATAATCAACGATGGAAGTTTATTATTACAGACAAAATTGCTAAATTTATTGTATTGTTTAAGTATTCAATATATTCAAATTGATAATTTAATACATATCATTACAACAAACTCGACAACAACAAATGATACATCAACGCATAATAACTGTATCACTGTTACCAACGACTCCAACGCGCTACATAATCAAACAAGTGAGACATTACCTCAATATATAAATTTACAATTGCAAAAAAAAATTAAACAATCACTAAAAAACTATCTGTCATTGAAAAGCAGTTTGTTAAAAAAAACAAATCGACACTGAAGGAGCACCTACTAGAAACTCTACAAGTAGAACAATAAGTGAAATTAATATCTACTACACTAATATGGGATCACTAAGAAATAAAAAAACATCATTTAGAATTTTTTATTGAAAATAATAATGCAGACATTTTAGCAATAACTGAACATTGGCTAAATATAGATGAAATTGACAAATATAAGAAAATTCAAAATGTTAATATAGTAGGAAAATCATGCAGATCTGAAGGTTATGGAGTCTTGTTTTGCAAAGACAGCATAGTAGGTAGTGAAATAAACTGTAACGACATAAATATTGAAAGAGAATTTGAATGTTGCGGCGTATATTTTAAAGAATTAAATAAAACAATATTTACTATTTATCGACTTCTAGATGGAAACTGTGCAATGTTTTTACAACAGTTAGAAAAACTATTAGAAAAACATAAATATAGATAAGATAACTTTATGAATATTATGACCGCTGCAAATTTAAAACTCTTAATAAACGAACCAACCAGATATGAAAAATACAAAAACAGTTGCATAGACAACATATTTACAAATTTTGGTGTAAAAAAACAAAACGTATCATTGAATGCACAAAAGTTCTCCAATCATCTTAGTATTAGCCTAACTATGCCAAATACGCCAATAAATAAAATCACTTTTTTTAACAACAAGAGAAATATCAACTCAAATACATTAAAATTACTATGTGATGCTGTATATAATGAAAACTGAAAAGAAACACTAAAGTGCAAAAACAGCGAAGAGAGTTACAATATTTTCTATAAAACTTTAATGTATTACATTGACAACACAATGCCGATTAAGAAAACAAAAATCCACCAAACTCAAAATAGAAACTGTATTTTTTCTGAAGAAACAAAAAAGGTTAAGCAACTATTAAATCTCGTCAAAGAATGTCATATAAATCATAACACAGCGGAATTAAAACAACTATTCAACGAAATCAAAAATAAATACAAGCTATCTCTAATTAAAGACAAACGGGATAAAAATGACTATGATATATTAAGTGCAATTAACAAAATTAAACAAGTGTGTCAAACAATTAATAAGGAATCGTCAAGAAATATCAAATATGTTGGACGCACCGATCTGAAACCAGATGAAATAATTAACTTTTTTATAAATATTCCTCATGAAATTGCAAAAGATGTTAGTGCAAATTGTGTGTCAGGAACTAGAATGGTTCAAAAAATATCTAATTATAATTTTTTTATGCAACCTACAACTACGAAAGAGATCGAAGATATATGCACTCAATTAAAAACAAAACATGCAGTTGACTGTGATAACTTAAATACTGTAGTTTTAAAATTTATATCTAAGTATATCTTGCAACCGTTAGAACACATAATAAATTTATGTATGTCACAAGGTGAATTTCCGTCTAAATTAAAAACTGCAGCGGTAACTCCTATATTTAAGAAAGGAGACAGAAATGAACCCAAAAACTATAGACCCATATCTGTTCTACCAGTTATATCAAAAATATTTAAAACTATTATGAAAAACCGTTTAATAAAATACCTTGAAAATAAAAACCTACTTGGCACAGAACAGCATGGATTCAGAAAAAATAAATCAACGATTAGTGCAAATTTGGAGATAGTTAAATGTATAACGGGTGCTTTAGACAATAAAGACTCAATATGCGTCACGTGTCTTGACCTATCTAAAGCATTGATCTGCGTAGACCACAAAATTCTAGCTAAGAAACTAGAGAATAGAGGTATTCGAGGTGCACCTTTGAAACTATTCAAAGATTACTTATCACATCGTCAACAGTTTGTCAAACTAGAAAATACACATTCCCAAATAAAATACATAAAAAGTGGCGTTATATATAGACGCTAACTTTTGGTTTGCTATGCATAAATTAATGCTTAACGACGATAAAACCATTAATATTTTATACAGTCAAAACCAACCAACCAACTCGCAAAGTACAATTAATATATTAGGAGTTCATTATGACACTAAACTAAAATGGGATATAATGATAAATAAAACAGCATCTAAGCTTAATAAATCTGTTTACGCACTTTCGCAGCTTAAAAAAATATGCTAATATGAAACTATTCGAACTGTCTATTTTGATTTATTTCATTCTCAAATTCAAACGCTGAAAGAATTTTGAAGATCCAAAAAAAGGTATTAGGATAATGTTCGACGCATCATATACAGAACACTGTAAACCATTATTTATAGAACAAAATATATTAACATGCATATCTCAATATATATTACAAGCTGCATGATACATAAAAGATAATATTGATAAATACACTCTAAACAAAATGATACATGATCATAGCACCAGCAAGCATCATAAAATACGGATCAAACTAAAAAAACTAAACAAAACAAAAACAATGGCAAACTACTGGGGAATCAACATTATCAATAAAATTGTTACAGAAAAACCACGTACAAGTAAATTATTTAAAACAAAACTGAAAAGACATCTTCAACAACAACCGTACTATACACTAGAGAAATTTTTCAAAGATGATCATATTCTTTCATAACCTACCTAGTCAGTGCTTTTAATGTGTTTTTTTTAAATATGTGTGACGTTTTATTTTAGAAACTTTTATAAAATTTTAATGTGTGTTATATTTGTATTAATATTATATTATTACATAATGAGGTGTATTATGTAAAATTTTATGTTTATTTTAACAGCTTGTAAAAAATATAAATATAACAGACCTGTTAATTTTTAACGTTATATTGATATTTGGTAACTGCAATATTAACATGACTGTTATAATACATGTTTTTAACAGCATGTTAAAAATTTGTCATGAAGTTAGATACAAATGTCTACATTTATGCGTAAAGTCTAGTTCATACTCATCCGATTTGCGTTTTGGGATTTTTTTTATTGTAACAAAATATTTCTCGCAAAATCTCGTTTATACTGATCCGATTTTTTTATTGCAATTTTTTCTAGTGACATTTTGTTTTTATTTTAGTAACTTTTATATTTATACTAATATTTGATTTAAAAATTATATCTATAATACCTTTCAAAACTTAAAAATATGTTTTAATTTAATTATACTTGTTTTAAACAATAATTATTTTATTGTATTTAAACATTACTAATTACTTAAGTTTAAAAGTAAAATTTTTTTTTTTAGTATTTATATGAACCAATTTTCACCACATATTTAAAACTAATTATTTATGTAAACATAGTTTTATGTAATTTGTAATAACCAATAAAATTATTATTTTTTAAATACATAACCTACATGACATATCAACCTTTAAATTAAATGAAGTTATGCACTTTTATTAAAAATAAAATTGCACAATGTTCAAATTGATTCAACTAATACAATTAAAAACAGAACACATAAACAAATGTAGATATGTTACAAAACGCGTAAAAAAATGATTATATTTTTGTAATGTTGTTAGAGTTGAATTATTTTACTTTATTTGATGTTTTAATTAATAATTAACATTGAATATTGTCAGTACTAAATAAATAAATTGTTTTTAGCTTTAAATTATTGTACTTAAGTTTGGCGTCGGTTAAACGAAGAGTATAATGAAGTGAAGTTACAAATACAAACCTAACCACAATCTGACTGTTTCATTACAGAACTGGCTTTTGATTTAATAACTGTAAAATCTCATTTAAATTTAGTTAAACTTTTAATTTACAGTTATTTTAATAATAATACTTAATTACAATTCAATTAATTACATTATTAATAAAAATTCAATGACATGAAGTTAGGTACATTCTTAAAAAAATCGCAAAATGTTAAAATAATCGCAATTTTTTGGTTTGACAGGCGGCCATTTTTAATCGCAGAAAAAATGAAAAAATCGGATGAGTATGAACGACAAAACATACGTCAGACTTTTTACCTCAAAATTTGGCAAACGCCGGTGATCGTAAGTAATCACAAAACAATAATCGCATTAGTTTTAATGCCCGTATTACATAAAGCATTTTGCCGTGAGATACCGTTGACGTTGTGGTATGAAATGGTTTTAAACCGTTGCGTTGTCGCGAATTACCGGTTATTTACTTTTGACTCCGAATGTACCAACCAGCGAGGTAAATTTAAAACCCTTGTTGGAAGCAGTTTAATAAGTCTGGTATGTCAAATTTAAATATGATAACCTATAAATGAGATAAGTTGTCAAGAATGATTATGAAAATAATTAGTAAAAATTGCAATTAAGTATAAATAAAATGAATATTCTTTGTAAGTAAATGTATATATAGCATATATTTTACTAAATTAATAATAATCATAAAAAAATTAATGACATGTGTAACCGTTTACAACCAGTACGTTTTCGTGAGATTTCCGCGATCTCCCAAAAATAGAAAGAGATGGAAATAAAACCGCTGTTTGATCGCTGGTATGTACGGTTTCTCACGGCAAAAGCTCACAATAATTATATCTTGAATTATATATATAAATATATAAAAATCTTAAAAAGTCTGTAAAATGCACAAAATATCATCAATTATTGTGGATTAAAATTTTACGAATATTTTTAGGTTTTCTTTACATTTAACACATAAAATGAGAAATAGCATTTTTATTGTATAACCTAACTATTTTTATAAAACTGTTAATTCGTACATTTTTTGCGTCAATTATAAAGAAAATTAAGATATTTTTAAAATTTCAATCTGCAATAAATTTGATGATCATTTGTGGATTTTGCAGACTTTTTTAAGTTCCATCCATAATTATAAATATATAATTCTATAAAGAATTATAGATAGTGTCATACGGGCATAAAAGTGAATTAAAATGTCGAAACGCGAAAGAACGACTTAGAAAGCCTGGTAACTACCATGTCCATAAAAATGCAAAGCACACAAAACCAATAGTTTGGTGTTGCAGTATTCCTTCGTATAACTGCCAAATGAGGAGTAATAGCATTAATTAAATATTGGGCTGCAATTTTATTTACACAAAATAATTTTAAAAAAACGAAGTTTTAGGAAGTTTAAGTGGATTTGACATATCCTGTAGCTATCGATTATATAATCTCAGCCGATTCCTTAAAAATACAAAATTCTTTTATTGATGCATGTTAGAATTATTTAATAACTTACCTTCTTCTTCTTTCATGCAAATTTTCATTTATTTGAATGGCAATATAACCTATTGCAGCTGCCATTTTATAGTTTTAACACCCTGTTAAAAATTAAAAGCATGTATTTACATGCCTTTAAATTTTTTAACTTAACAGGCAATTTTAATAGTGCTTGTTAAAATTTTAACAAATTTGTGTTTTATAGAATACCAAATATGACTTTAACAGGCTTTTAATTTAAACAAGCTGTTAAAATTAACATTTATTTTTACAGAATACACCCCAATGAATATATGTAATTTTATTTTTTCTGTAAAATACGTATAAACATGTAATAAATCTATCTATCTATAAAGTATAAAGTATAAAGGGTGAAATCGTCTGCAAAACTATGAATAAGATTTTTTGTCTTGTGTTTTGTTTAAACAATGTTTATAAAAATATCTTTAGAAAATGCAGAGATCTGCAACATTACGCTAGTGTTGTAAAGTATCTAAGTCAATTTTGGTTTGGCAATTATGTGAATAGCTCAATTTTGAAAAACATTTAGAAAAGATAGTGTAGTTTTAGATGCTCCTCCTTATATTTGGGAACAATGTTTAATACAAAAAATTAAACTAGTTTTATATATATATATATATATATTAAAAGAACACGTGTCGCACTGTCTTTGAAGTTTTAAAAGTAAACCCCTTACTTTACTTAAAAAACATTAGAGAGATTTGACAAAATAAAAAAAAATACGTACAATTTTAAAGGTTTTCTAAATTAAAAAAAATATTAACCTAACCTTCAAACTCTAATCATTTTTGTTTACAAGTCTAATTTTACGTTCAAAATTTAAAATATAATAGAAATATGTTAATTAAAAAAAAGAAAAACAGAGTGTATTAATGTAAAGTTTCTCGTAGAATCTAATTAGCAAATACTCAATTTCTTTCTTGAGGAACTAGGATATGCACCTGACTTAAATCTAAAAGCTTTATAATAAGTATATAAAGTATATTAATTTGAAAATTCAAAAATAGTGCAAAACGTGTTTTTTTATCTTAAGGACTGAAATTTGCTATGGCTTTTTTTTGCATAAAGGTAGGTTACTTTCTGAAGGTGCACACAAAATTTTTTTTAAAATAAGTTTAAAGAACCAGTCTAATATATATAGAACATAGAAGTAAAAAACTAATTTTTAAAAATGGAGAAACAAACCACACAATTATAGAAATATATAAAATAATTAAAAATAAACTGGGAAAAAAATTGTCAAAAAAATTAAACTACGCCGACAAAGTTGTGCTAATATCACAAGATTGCAAAAAAACTTTAAAAAAAGTGAAGTAAAACTAAACGTAACAAAACAAAAAAATATTCCAAAATAGACGCAATAGGAAACAAAACGTATTTTGTTGGAATGACAAAAAAACAAAAAATAGTTAAAAATATTAAATATTTAAAAAAATTAAATTTCTGAAAAAATATTCTAAACTAAAAACATCCATAGACGCGTTTCGAGGTTTACCTCTCATCAGTATGGCTTTATTTATTTAAACTTAATAATTATTTTTTAACTTACTTCGTCAACATTGTTCACCACCACAATTCAACTGTCTCATTTGAGAACATTGCGTCTCTTCTTTATATATTTTATATATTAAATATTTTATTATAAAAATCTATGCGGAAACAATAGAAGCATTAGCAAAAAATTGTGAAAAGACATTGTTAAACTAAAATGATACTTTTTGACGCAGTAGTAAAAAGTATTTTGAAACTGAAATATAGAGTTGAAAAAAAAAGAATCAATAGAAAAACTACAGTATACATTTATTAGATAAGTAAATTATTTTCCTTTAAGATACCCTTCTCAAATATTGTTTTATTCTTTCTGAATGTAGCTGTTTTCACTAAAATAATCGAAATTAAGGTAGCGGTTGGTATGCTCTTAATTATAGGTAAATCGTTGCCATTTGTCTCTTGGCTTAGTATTGCTTCACGTGCTTTCTTCAATGCGCTGTCGGTATAAATGTTTTGTCAAATTTTGGATATTGCGGTATACTATATAGGTTTTGTAAGTGTGTTTTTTTAATAATTGGAATTAGACTGCGCATTCTTCTTGTCGGTGATATTATAACCTAAAAATGACAAATTGGCGTTTTTGTAAATTTAAACTAAAACAATGGATCCTACACATACTTTTTTAAATTCTGTAAATGGTACTTTTTCAAGCACCCTACAACAACTAAGTTGTCCATATACTTGAAAGCTTTTTCCAGTGTTAAAACCGCAAAAGCTAGACTCATCATGCGCTGGAAACTGTTGGGACTTATGGTTAATTTAAATGATAGTTTTTTAAATCTAAAAGTACTCTTGTTGGTCGTAAATGTTCTCTTTTAGAATGGACTCTACTTGCAGGTACATTTCTTCTACAGTCTATTACAGTGTATTGAGCTCACCGACACTCGGTGTTATATACCCATAGTGTGTTTATAAACAGTGGCAAAATGCGCTTACGGTGCAGGGTAAGCACTATTTTATTTACACTTATATTTATATAACTATACAGTATTTTAGAAACAATATTTATTAATATTATTTTCAACCCTGTAGGAATGCCATTACAAAAAAGTAGACAAAATCACGCTTGAATAAATACACTATTATGCAAAAAAGACAAAATAGCAAATGGCAATAGGGTGATTCCACTGATGTTCGGACAATCGTCCCCACATCGATATCTTCGATTTTGCTCAAATTTTGTACACATGTTTGGGGTACCAAAAACTTTAAATCTCTAGGTGTAATAGAGTCTAAATGGCGGCCATTTTAATTTTTTAGAAGATATTTAGTTTTTTTTTTAGTTTTTGCTCTGTAAATAAGCAAAAAATAGACAAAACTCATATTGAAAAGGATGTATCTTATAGGAAATTTTTTGTAGAACACGATCCCAACTTTGGTTTTCAAAAATTTTCTGCGAAAAATTGAAAAAATACTGTCTAAATTCATTAATTCCCAAAACTTATAATTTGCAAATATTCAAGGTCAGTGTTCACATACTGCTTAAATCTCATTTTCAATGTAATATTTCAATAAGTGTGGTTTCACTCGTTCAAATTTAAAATTAAATGTATGTTGTTGTGACAAATTAAGTAAAATACTACAATGTATAGTAATTCCAATAATAGACAACTTAATATATTTTACACATTAATTATTAAGTATTAATTAGATTACGTATTATGTTTCAAAAAAAGATATATTAAATAATATATGTATATTCATATACATTATATAACAATTTCATTGAGATGATGCATAAACAAATTTTCAATGTGTTTCTATTTATTACATAAAATATAAAAGAAAACAAAAACTTTAAAAAAATATTATTATTTTTTTTGTTATTTTTTGTAAACATTTTTATTTCTTTTTAGGTCATGGTCGTTTATGACGTATATTTGTATATCAGCGTTGTGTTCACAGTAATAATATTAATTCCTATAGCAGCTATACTAGCAAACAATTTAAAACATACAAATCTATTAAATCGTTTATATTAATTAAATAAATTGTTTAAATTTCATTATATTAAAGTTTTTATTTTTTTAAATACATAACGTACGCATTAATAATAAGTTTGTGTGTGATTAATATAATTTAAACTAGATTTTATAAATAATTTATAAAACAAATGATAATTATTGTAAATGTAATTTTGGTATGTAATCAGTTTAGGTAACAACACTGTGATGAAAAGTTTGCTTAAAATCTTATATAATTTAATCATTATATAGATGTCACCAACAACAATTAAAAATAAATAAGAATTAAATAAATTTTGTAAAAATATTAAACTAGAGTTGCTTATTTTATTTTACAATCAAGTATACACTTGTTATGTAAAAGAATATTTTAATACATAATTATTATTAGAGTAGAAGCTTAACTGAAAGTCCAACAGCCAATGATCTACTGTTATTTTATAAAACTAAATAACATTATTATTAGAGTAATAGTTGATATTACGACTTACATAAAATTTTATTAAAATCTATTATATTTATTTTTTATTATATAATAAATTAATAAAGATTATTGATGTAATTAGTTTATGAAACTTACCGTATGACTTTCTTATTAAATGAGGAAATACTAAATTGATCATTAATATATAATTTATATAATATTTTATAATGTTCTTAGAACCAATAATCATTTAAAAATGATTATTCGATGTATATTTACTTCCTTTTATATATCTTCATAAGCATCCTATAGATCAAAAATAATAAACCCCGTCACAAACCAAAATCAGTTATTTCTAATAAAAATTATGTACCTAATTAAAATCAATTTTATAAAATTTATACAATTTCAGCAACTGACCCTGCATAAATTAACTTATTACGTCAGTACAATAAAACATAGAAAGGATTTTATAACATTTACATTACATTAAGTTGTATTGTAGCATCAAATAAATTCTTTGTTTCAGCTACAAGACTGGCTCACTAGTGTTACATCTCACTTAAATACTTAAACATATTAAATAGTTAAACAATCGGCTAGTACAAATTATTATTTACTATAATAGGCATATATTGTTCTCTAAATAAGAAACTTCAAACTTTTTTGCTGACCTTTCTGAAAGTTTTGACAAACTTCTTTATGGTTAGAAAAGCTGAAATAGTTTTGTTACAAGATTTTAATGTACATAATACTGAATGGTTAAGTCACTTATTTTGTACAACAATGTTCGGACAACAAGCTATAATTTTTGTTCCTTCTCACAATCAGAAAAGCACCTTACACGATCAATAATACTGACATTCTGACAGTATCACAAAATACTGAATCAATATTTTGTAGATAATCAAATAAAAACGTGACTGCAATAATTCTCACTTTTAGTACAAAACGCAGGGTAGGTTGGATGGATGAACACACACTATAGTTGCAGAATATTATATTAAACGCTAGATAAAATAATTAATTTTAGATAACAATTTTAAATACTTGATGAAAGCATGGATATATATATATATATATAACTGGATACCTGACTCCCTATGTTGATGCGTTTCTATAGTGAAGCAAATTATATTACGGCGGCCATTTTATGTGTGATTTATTAATACAAAAAAATATTAAAAACATCTTACATTTTATTATTTTAGGGTTCTATACATTTAAAACATACATTATATGTCACTAATAGTAACAAAAAACCATTTAAATGATCCGGGCTAAAATTGGTTAATTAGATCCGAAGTTAAGACAAAAAATGTGTTTTTAATAAACAATTAATACCTTTTAAATTGACTTACCAACTTAAACCAAATTTTTGGACAACATTATTACACGTATTACTGACGTTTTATTATCATAGTCAAATTTTGTATATGCAGTGGTTTTTGCAGTAAGGTAACTTGAAAAAAAAAAACACTTAAAAATTCTTAAATAATCTAAACCTGCACAACTTTTTTATGAACAATATTACAAAAACCGGCAACAATCGTAAATTAGCACAAAATCTAAGCCATTTACATGGTGTAATTAGATTTTTGTTTGTAGACTTTCTGCGCGTGACATCTGCAATAGAAATGATGTTTTATATGCGCAGCATACTGAATTAACTTCTCCAGTGTAATTATAAACTAAAATATGTTTTAACATTGTATACATTATATGCATTACGAATATGGTAATAATGTTAAAGTTCTATAAAAAATTCAAAGCAATTGTTTTGTAAACAAAACAGTAACCTTCAAAAGAACAAAAATTGTTATTTTAAAATTTAAATCTTATTTTGATCTTTTACAAACCAATTTTTTTGAAACTTTTACAAAACTTCAACGTTATTATCATATACATAATGCATATAATGTATACAATGTTAAAACTTATTTTAATTGGTAGTTACGCTAGAAAAATTAATTCAATTTATTTAACATATAAAAAATAATTTCCATTGCAAATGGCACGCACATAAAGTTTATACAAATAAAAATCTAAATGCTCTACGTAAATGGCCTATGTTTGATGATGCTTTACGATTGTTGCCAATTTTTGTATTGTATTGTAAAAAAGTTATACGGGTTTAATTTTTCAAAAAAAAATAAGTTTTTTTTTTAAATTACTGTTTTTCAAAAACAATTAAATTTACAAAGTTTAACTATGATAGTAAAACGTCAGCAATACGTGTAGTAATGTTGATTTAAAATTTGGTTCAAGTTTGTAAACTCGTTTAGAAGATATTAATTTTTTATCACATACGCATTATTGGTCTTAACTTTGGATCCAATTAACCAATTGTTCTCCAAAACATTTTAATAGTTAGTTTACAATGTTAGTAGCATATAATGCGTGTTTTGAATGTTTAAAAAACTAAAATAATAAAATGTAAGATGTTTTTAATACATATTTAGTATTATCAAAATGGCCGCCGTAAATTATTTTGCTTCATTTTATAAACGCGAGTTAGGTATCCAATATATCCATGGATGAAAGTATTGTTTGCACAAAAAATGATAAATGCTAATAATCATAAATAATTCATAATTTATTTCAAATGCTAGATAAATATAATTAATATTAAAAATAAGAAATGCTTATATATTCTTACACGCATTGATGTAGCATCTTTTGTTGCTTTTTTTTCTGAGTTTAAGATTATTTGAATAAACGTTACTAAAATTCAGCAACGTTTGCATTGGAATCGCATTCCTGTAATGAAGTACTGATTACTACTGATGTAAAGTGACCTTACACTATCAGTATTAATGTCAGTATTCCCACTACTTTGTGAGCGTGGTAGTATAAACATAAACCTCAAAATAATATCTGAATTAGGTTCTTCCAACTCAATTTTAACTCTAATAACTAAAATTGAAGGTAATATAAGTACTAAATATTAAACAAAACAACAAATCCATATCTATTTTTTATTATAGTTATAATCTTACATAGTTTTTTTAAACGATAATGTTGTGGACATAGCTTTGAAGTACTTAGAGAACTATAATTTTTTAAAAGATGTAAACAGTTTTTTACTTCTGTTCAGCTTTTGCATATACATATATCAAACTTATGTTTTTGTGTTGAAAATTGTTCAATCCAAAATTGACTAATGATTTAGATACTTTACAACACCGGCGTAATGTAGCAGATTTTTGCATTTTATATTTCCATAGACATTGTTCAAAAGAAATACAAGACATATTGGCATCTAAACAAACATTTATTTGTAGTACAAGTCTTGCAAGATATTCACACAACAAACATTCACTGACAATTTAGAAATGTATGACCAAAACTTTTAAAAAACCTTAATATAAAAAATTTACAGACCGCATAAATCTAGTTTTTAATGTGATAGTTTTAGCAAGTGTAGTCTTACTCGTTAAAATTCAAAGGAATTTTTATTATTAATATTTAGTAATTTTTAAAATAAAAAATAAAATTATAATTAAAAAAATCTTGTTTTCTGTTAGATTTGCTTTGCAAACATTTAAAAAATTAAGTTATATAAAAATTGCATGTTTGGTTAAATTTTTTAAAATAAGATTTAAAAATAATAAATAAAATTTCTATTAGACTTCTTATAAAAATGTGCACATTAAACAAAGTCAGCATACAAGAATTTGTTTATGTTTAATGTTTTTAACATTTTTGTCTTTTAGGCTTTTGCTATAAAACTAATATTTAAATGATGTTCAACTACGATGAGGCATTCTATATACATTTTTTTCTTTAGTAATTGTTTGGTTTTTAAATAGTTTTTTTTTTTTTTATAGTAAATTTAAGTTTTTTGTTATGTCTGTTTATGCGTCATCTATATTTTACCACATACGTTTTTAAAAATGTCTTTGCAAATTATTTTCAAAATCACAGTCTATGTCAGTGCAGTAAGATTACAGTTAGACTTAAAACTTTGCATTAATTGTTTCAAGTCTAATCACACAAGTTTTTTATGCAAATCTACAACAAACTACATAAAATCTTAATGCATTTTGAAAAATTAAACGACAATATCCTCAAATCAGAAACTTTAAACATAGATTTGGTTTTAGCTTATAGCACTACTAAAAGAATGTTTTGTTATCAAAAGTATTAATTTGGTTTTTATAGTTTAATATCATTAATCTAAAACATTAAAAACTATAAGGTATTACGGAATTAAGCATACATTCTACACAGATTTTATCATTATATATGTATAGAATGCATAATGATTACAAAGAAACTGTCTCAACGAACAATAAAAATCAACGTCTTGTACATTCCTGAGAATATTTAATTGGCAGATCCTGATTTTAATTAACTTAATAACCTTTTCTGTGCTTAATTTTTTTTTATTAGGTCAGATAAATTTAATCATTTATTTGGTTAAAATTTGAAGAAACCTTTAAAAACAACTGATTTCTTTTTACTTATTTTTCTTCTTGAAAAAAATCAATTTATATATAACGTGCTTTTAAAAAAAAAAAATAAAAGAACAGTATATTTAAGTTTATGCCAGAATATAAATATTATAGACTATACTTAATTATTTAGCTATTAGCATTATTATGTTTTTAATAAAAGTAACACTAAGTTAAGACATTTGGTGCATCAGCTAATACGTTATAAGGTATATTATTAAATAATTTGTTAATAATAGAACAGATAGTGCAGAACAACATATTATCAATAATTTTACAATTTAGAATATACAATTTTGTGCTTTGTTTTAAATAAATTTTATAAAATTGTTGAGCTAACAAAATTTAACTAATAAAAAAAAATAACAAAAACAATGACATAACTAATTTAAATTTAATTGAAGTAAATATTGTGTCTATAATATAGATGTGAGAAATTAAAAAAATTAAAAAAACTAATAGTATCTGCTACTTCACAAATTTTTGATTGTTTTATATTAATTAGACAAATAATTTTACGTGTTAAGTTATTATTACAAAAAATACAAAAACAAAAATTTGATTGAAATAAAACACGTCATCATCATATAATATATTTACAAGTAAATAATCTTCTTTATTTACTACAAAAAAATGAACACATACAAGAGTTAACAAGAAAGGCAAACAAGGTGGTAGGACAAGTGTGGGAAATAAGTAAAAGATAGTTTGAATGTATGAAAAGAAAGAGTATTATGTTTGATGGTCTAGTCTCACTATATTTAAAACTATGATGTTTTATGAGTCGAAAATTTGAGGGTGAAAAAAACAAAATAAATTAGGCAAAAAACTGGAGATAGACAGTAGAATTAAATAAGAAAATGGTGTTAAGAAGAAGTGAAAAAAGATAAAATAAAAGTAAAAGCACGAAAAAAACGGTAAGATATGAAGAAAAATTAAAAAAAGAAATAATTGCAAAATTTTGTAAGAATTTACAAAAAAAAATAATGAAAAAAGGTATGAAAGAATAAAAGTAAAAAAAAATATTAAAATAGAAAGAGATGACAGTAAAGAAGTAGAAAGAATAAAAAATAGTAAAAAAGTTATACAGAAAAAAAAAAACAATGCGTGATAGGAATATAAAAATGCAATAACTAAGATTAAGAGTGACTAAATCGAGGTACTACAAGAAGTATGCTATTAATATGGAAAACAATATTTCAAAATACTTTGATAAATAAAAGTACACAAAAGCGGAAAAAATACTAGCAAAATTTAAAAATGTGTAGAATGTGTGGAAAAGCATATAAATCATACGTCAAATTTTTTATTGAGATAAAAGAAGAACAAATGAAAAAAAATGTGTTGAAAAAAGATGGGAAAGAAATAGTATAGATGAAAAGCGTAGTTAAAAAAAAGAAATTGACAAGGATTGTGTAGTGCAATTTGTAGAATGTTACAAATTATGATATGTTAAGTTTTATTAAATATTGATTTTGTTTAAGTGATGTTAGAATTGCAACATGTAAATTCTTTTTAAAGCCAAATGACAAAAAAATAAACTATTATTATTAACTACTAACAATTTTTTTTTTACGTATGCCTTTGCACTACAATATGTTATTAAGTAACAATAAAACAAATGTGTTAAATTACCAAAATAATGCAAACCACGACGTATATATATAATACATTACACAACAAATAATAGATTTTGCACTTCAGACTTTTTTTTGTAGTGTCATGTATTGCACTACAAAAAAGTTTTACAACTAAATTGTATATTTTAAGACAAAATTAACATTGCATAAATACTTGTATATTAGCAAAATTAACGGAATTAATAAACTGAATATACATCCCTAAATATTATTTTTGACGTTTAATATTATAAAAATGATATCAAAAACATAACAAACACTTTCAAAATAATTAAATATTTAACATACAGAAAAATATATTACGGCACACAACATTTATAACTTTGCTAATGTACTAGCTTAGTCATAAACTCTTTGCTACCAGTATAGTAGGGTAAATCACTATTGAACCAACAACAAAAAATAAACAAAAGTAAACATATTAGTTTAAATTTAAGAAAACATTTAATTGTGCAAAAACAGATAAAAATATCTATTTCTGTTGTAGATCTACCTTTTTGTGTAAAACCGGCATTTTGGTTACATATCTTTTTTTTTTTAATTTAATTTTTTTTTAAGATATAGTAAAGTGTTGGTCTCAACAAGTGGCTCTTGAGAATAACTAGCGCATAGTAATCCCTTACGGTTTTTTTCTCTGAGTAAGTTCTGCTGTTAATTTGTCTTAGTTATTGTTTTTAATGTAGTAATAGTTTCTTTCATAAATATTTTGAGCAGCTCTATTAAGTCTATCCGCTTTGGTAGTCTTACATTTGCCAGTTTAAATTGTGAGATTCTTAAATCTTTATTTGGGATTAGTTATTTATTAGATATACTCTGACCATTTGAAAGATGTTCTGCGTCGTCATCTTGACAAAATATACATTTTCCTCTTTCTCCATCTTATTTATTTTTTGTAAGAACTTGCCAAAGGCTCCATGTTAACATACGGAACACACTCATGATTTTAAATTGATTTATTATATTATGTTTTGCCGTCATATGTTTAAATTGTAAAACCAAAACTTCTTGTAACTTAACGTTATTAACTTAAACTTATTGTTTAGGGTAATAAACAAAACAACTTCTATTTATTCTACTTATTAAGTTATATTGGCTATATTCACATGCTCAGAAGGACTGCATTTTTTAAAATAAATAACATTGCATCATCAATTTATAAGCAAATAGTATTAATATTTTGATTACATATAAAAATTAGTAATTTGTTAGTGTTTTGAACTAATAACTATATATTAATAGTTAATAAAAAAAATTGAATTTGTATACTATTTTTAAGATACTTTTCTAATTGCACGCACCTAGTTAAGTTCCTGAGTAAAAAAAAACAGAGAATTGAAAAACTCAAGCATTACCAAGATAACGATTAAGTATAGTTTTCAAATATTTTTGAAAACAAATATGGTCTAAAATAAATTTTAAGACACTAGTAGTAGTAGTAATAGTAGCTCTCAAAAGTACTATTTACTAGTAAAATTTAATAAAATTTCTTGATTTTGTCATATATACTTGAAATAATTAGAAAACATTTTATTTCAAAGTATTTTAATATCACTTTAAATTTGTTTTAATAGTCTACTCTTATAATAAAGTTTTTTATAACACAAAGTAGTCTTTAAAACTAGTAATATATTATAAAGTCCTCCACAAGTTGTTGAGGGTTCAGGTAAGCCCTAAACGCTTTTATAGTTTAGCATATTTAAAAACGAGGTCCTCAAAGTTTAAATTTTGTCAATACAAAATATTGTTTTAATTGCGTATTTTATGTACCAATTTGCTTTCATTTTTAGTATAATAAAAGTTACGAGGTTTATTAAAAATTAATAATAAAAAAATATTGAAAAATGTGCAAATTACTTTCTAAGAATAAATCAAATTTAAATTAAAAATACCCTTTGCAACGTAGCAAATTTTTTAATAAAATTTAAATTATAACGTAGGCTATGCAATAAATGTTTGTTTATATTTCTATTTTATTATGACATTTACTTTGAATGAATATGCAAATTACGCTGGTCATGAATTTGATACCGTATAGTGTTTAGAAGTAAACGGTAGCCAATGTGAACATTTGTAGTTTATAATAAATAATAACATTTGATGTGTGTATTAAGTTACCTACATTATAGGTTTGAATATAAAAATAGAAATTTTGCTAAGTTGCCAAGCGTAACAAAACTTTGAGAATCTTGTATGGCCAAACGAAGAGTTTCTCAGCATTTTGGAATTAAGATTTTCGTTTTTTTTTTTGGGACGGTGTACAAAGTTACCTGGCGTTTGTTTGCAAATTAATCTACACTCTGTATATACAGGGTGTCAGACTCCTGACGTCAAAATAGGTCGATCTAAACCGACTTAGTTATATCCAAAATTGTCTCGTTTAGCCGGTAGAGGGCGTCAAAAAAAACAAAAGTATAACAAAGTTGAAAGTATCTATTGTAAGAAACTAAGTAAAACAAAAACATTACTTAAGCAAATGTGTAAAATGACCGCCATCTTGCTGAATACACTTATTAACACTCTTTAAAAAATGATATTGGACCCTATCTAATGTCTCGGGATTATTAAAATGGTTGCCTGCATTTAAAATCCGCAGCAATAAATCATCGCGTGTGTTTACCGGAGTCTTGTAAACTTCTGTTTTAATAGCGCCCCACAAAAAGAAGTCACACATATTTAACTCAGGAGAACGTGGTGGCCATTTTACTGGTGCATCATTGCCTCTTCCAATCCATCGGTTGGGATATTGATGATGTAAGTATTGCCAAACGGCAACGGAAAAATGGGACGGGGCACCATCATGCATATACCACATTTCCCTCCGAAGTAAAAGGGGCAAATTCTCCAGAAGAATTGGTAATGTGTCTTGCAATAAATTTAAATAAATATTTCCATCTAACCTGTCTGGAATAACAATGGGACCAATAAGGTAGTGATCAATAATACCTGCCCAAATATTAATTTTAAATTGATGCTGATGATGTGCAACTTTAATGGCATGCGGATTTTCATCGGAATAAATATGTTCGTTGTGCAGATTGGTTACCCCAGATCTTGTAAAGCATGCCTCGTCAGTAAACATAATTTTTCTACAAAAATTTGGAACAAGGATTCTTTTGTTTCTAATAAATTGACAAAATGTAAGCCGCATGGGGGGATTAGTCGGTAAAAGTTCCTGGACTTTTTGTATGTGGTAAGGATGTAACAACTGTTCTCTTAAAACCTCATTGACAATCGTTTTAGGAACATTTAACTCACGTTCTAAGAGACGGGTACTGGTACTTGGTTCTTCTTCAACTCTTTCCAGAATCATCTCTTCTGTTTCCACAGTTCGAGTTGTTCGCATACGACCCCTGCCTTCAAACTTTTTCTCAAAACTGCCCGTTTCCCGAAGATGACGCTCAATATTGGCAAATGTTTGATGGTTTGGTATTTGACGGTTAGGAAACCTCTCCATGTAAACCCTAACACTCTGACGCCCATTTCCTTGACAAAACCCGTATACCAGGAGCATGTCAACTTTCTGAGAGTTTGTATAATTTTCCATTTTTAATGGTAAAATGAACTTGTAATTCAAGAATGTTGATCGTATACTTGAGTATATTTCATAGACTGGTGACAATTTTCAATAATTGTCAAATTATTAAACGCCATAGCAACAAGGTCACTTAAAAAATTATTGTTACAGGTAATTTCTTTTTAATATTTACAAATTTTTGACGCCCTCTACCGGCTAAACGAGACAATTTTGGATATAACTAAGTCGGCTTAGATCGACCTATTTTGACGTCAGGAGTCTGTCGTCAAACGTTGTACACGTATTTTCCGGACACCCTGTATATTGAATTATAAATGGAACTTTATAAGTTTGAAGAACGGACAAATGGTTATCAATTACGCATTAGCAGTTTTAACACAATGGTTAAGTTGTGCTACAAATGGCGTTGCTTACATTGTATGCGTAAATTATAAAAAAAAACTAAAAATGTTCTTAAATTTTCAGTCTACTATAAAATTGACAATCGTTTTTGCAATCTTTTAAAATTCTCTCTATAATTATAGATAAATTTAAAAAAAAAAATTTGTAAATACCACTAACAAAGTTATTTAAAGGGTGTTAATGCTATCTAAGAGCCGTCTGACACGAGATCGATTTTAATGATATTAAACAATGCGCACACTGAGTTAGGTAGGTTCTGATGCAAAAAAATAGAACATATTCTAATTTCTTGGACAAAGCAAAAAAGCGCTTGCATCCATTATTTGAGAGGCCTAGTTGCAAAATCGGACAAATGCAATTTTTACTATTTTGAGTAAAACAAAAAATTAATGTAATAATGATTTTTTAAATGCATTTTGCTAAATTTTTAACAGAAATCTTGTAATTTGATAAATAAATATGGAACTGTCTAGTTTAGCAACTAATAATAGTAAATGTTTGTATTTGTAATAGACATTAGAGGTTTAAAAAAAAAAATTCATGTCAATACTAAACCGATTATTGTATTAATAAAACTATAAAACTAAAACATATACAATACAAATTTTAAATTTTTAAATCACTGATTTTCTACATTTTTTTCCAAGTTTCTTCACTGGTCTCAATAATTTGTTTAAATTACATATCTATAGCATTCTTATAAAATCTTAAGTCGCACTGATTTTAACATTCATTTCCAAAACATTTTTTAGAAAAAAACTAACATCATTAAGTTTTTTTTTCACTAGACCTTTATTGGCATAATAGCTAAGGCTACAATTGTTACGGTTTTATTCTTTTTAAATACAGGAAGATCTTTTCCAATATCTGGTCTATAAAAAGTTTCTCCTCGTACAAGAATTTTTTTTTTATTTTTGATGTTTTTTTTTTACTTTCTAGTTAATAATAATTCTTTTAAAAATGCTTGTTTTAAAATGCCAGTTTCCAAAGGTCTTCAAATTACAAGGCACCGATTTTCAGTAATATATTTGAAATTCTACTTCCACTTGTATAACTGTAATAAATGAGTAATAGTACACATTTTTGTTTTCAGTTTGCCCGAATACTCTATCCAGAAGTATAAAGCTGTGCTCAGTAACGGAAAAAAATAATTTAATTGCGGTTATGTTTTGTGGAGCGTTGAGTTAACATATTAATACCAGCGTAAAATTTTTATTCTGTTCTCCACAACTATCATCTACTAATCTAATTATTTTAGCAGTTATTATTCTTTTAATAATTGTAAAACTGTAGGTGTATTGGCATATTTTTTGCCAGACATAACTAAAAGTTATTATTTCAAGAAATTTTTGTTTCAATACAATGACATTTTGATACTTTCGTTCGGGCGCAAACAAGTTTAGCAAACGTCTGAAGCCGGTGTTCCAAAACCAATATCAAAGAAAGTATTAATAACATTGCAAAAAAATAAATCTTTTACTTTCAAACCTTCTTCAACTATATTGTTAGTCATTTGCCATACTTTTTTATATTCAAATTTGGCATTACGTAAGTGCAAACTTGTGTAGCTGATCGGCAATAATGTGTTTCTACATATTTCAAAGGTTCAATATATTTCTTTACCTTTTTTCTCTGCGAACTCTATTCTATTAAATAGGCTGAATACATTACTGACAGAACAAAGTTTTTTGTTTTGGCTCATACCTTTTAGGTACTGTCATGTTACAGTGCTTTAAAATAAAAACGTCTTGAGTATTTTTTTAAACTCGTTTGTAAAAAATCATTTTTTTTTTTTTTATTTATTTATGCTTTTTACGGCTATTTTACATCGCCACAGTAAGTCTACGACTTGTTTGAAGTGGTTTGATGGGACCAACAGCTTAAAACGTGACTTCCGAACCACGCTGGTGGATAAAGAACAAGTTATCATTTCAGTCATATTTCGGGGATCGAACCCCGGACTGCTCGCATGATATGCAAGTGCTCTACCATTGAGCTATCACACCATAATTTATGGTAAAATGACGGCATTAATGTGCTTGAAATGCTTTGTGGTTGCAGTTGGGATTTTTTTAGCAAAAACGTATTTAAATATATTTTATCATTACTGGTCATCTACTGAAAATTATAGTAGTATTCTCAAAACTCTAAAAAAATATTGTTTATAGATTTACAGCCATTTTTTTTAAATTATTTTAGAAAAAAACATGTGAATAATTTTAAATATGTTAAAAACAGTGGACTGATGTGCTTATTGGCTTATTGGTACGTTAAAAAAAAACATTAGTTGTTTCTGTATTAATCCAAAATATAATTATGTGAACGTTTCACCATTATTAAGTATAGTTCAGTTATGTTTATTTCCATTTTATGTTACACAATTAAATTTATTGGCGTTTTTTATATTAATAAAGATCATTGATCACTAATTAACTTCAATAATTCACATATTTTTGTAAAACGTCAACATCGGCTATATTAGTTATTTACTAAGTTAAGGTTTTTTGATTAGCTCAGTGGAAATGTTCAGTTATGCTACTGATATAAGAGTGGATTTGTCTACTTTTGCATTTCAACCTACATTTTATAAAAATATATCGTCGGCGAAAGTGCAAAACCTCGTATTTGCATTTTTGTCAAAAAAAATTTGTCTCATTCAAACCGGGGTTGTTCTACACATACGTGTAAAAAACCTCAAATCTTTTAGTTTATTTTAATTATTATATTATCATTCATAGTTATTCAGAAAGATTGAACATAAAACTCTTTTATTTATAATTGAAGTATGAAGTTTTTATTGTCTCCTGTACATTTTTTTGTAAATGTACATACGAGGTCTTGCACTTTTACCGACAATATGTGAAATGTCTTTGCTACTCTTTTTTTTTTTTCATATTATAAAGAATATTTTCTAAATAAAACATCATTTTTGCTAAAAATGGAAATGTCCACATTTGCATCTATACCACTCATTTAATATTCAATGTAATATTAAAATCAGTCTTGTGTCAGACGGCTCAAAGTTGAATTTAAAAGCTCTTAATTTTTGTTTTTATTGTTTTTTGTTTATATAATTTAATAATAAAACTGTAGGTTTTCTTGACGTAAATTGTTATTGAAGTGAGCATAAATCCATTTTAAAATGTATTACCAATATCTGTTGCATAAAACCGCAACGTTACTTAAAGCTAATTCAATGATAATACAATATTGTTTTACTGATATTGATCATCTAAATAGTAATTATTAATTTCTAATAGTGATTGCACAAATTATTTGTTTAATCAAAAACGATTTTTGAAATAGTACAAAGTGAATCGATATCAGGCGCGTTTGTTTCGCCAATATCACTAAAATTTTGATCACTTGGTGATGACCTAAAATATTACTTAATTATTGTTTAACATGATACATTACAAAGAACGACCAATTTCATCTTATTTCAAATTGTTTTATTCATTACTCGCCATATTTTTAAATTTATGTCACCGAATTCGTTCAATTTATCATCACCAAGTGATCAAAATTTCAGTGATATTGGCGAAACGAACGCGCATAATATAAAAATAATGCAAAACTTAATTTTAATTAATATTTACAATAATTTTATTACTAATTAACTATTCTATTTGTTTTTTTTTTTATTTATTATGTATTAAATATTAAATATATTTAATAATATTTTTAACTGTTTTATTTATATATTAATATTTTATTTAGGTAATATTGTTATTAATTTTAAATTTTGTTTTGTTTTTTTTTATTTAATAACTAGATGTCATTTTAAATGTTTTTGCTTGACAATGACGAATTTAATACTTTCCTAGTTTCAAATTGGAATTAAAAGATATTTATTTATTTCCGATATAATGAAACAATTCCAAAGTCGCAGTTTCCAGATTATTATAAGTAAAAATTAAATAACTATTTTATGATTTGTATGAAATTGTTAATATAATTGACAGAAAATGCGCAAAATAAGTTCAAATGAACCAATATGTAAGCATACATAACCTCAAATTATTTGTGAAGTATAAATATATATTAACACAGAACTAATAACACAAAATTAAAAACATTTGTTGAAAGACTAGAAGATTAATAGATTGATGATTTACAAGTATTTAAGTATATGTGATTCAGCGAGTTATCAGGTAATTCCTGGCAATATGGATTTTGAAATGTTAAAATAAACACCAATGTCTGTAGCATTAAACCGCAAAGTTACTAAACTCTGATTTAATGTGATGCAGGATTGTTTCACTGATTTTGAGCATCCAAATAGTAATTATTAATTTCCAATAGTGAATCACAGATTCAACTTGATCAGAATCATCAAATTAATTGATTATTTGCCAAATAATGCGAAGTTTTCTAATTTGAAAGTTGTCTTTGGTCGAAAATAAATAAATCTTAGAAGTAGGTTTATTATTTATAATATGTAAATGTCATCTAGTCTTTTTTAGGTTACTTGTCGAGTTATTCGATGCATTTTGATCGGTTAGTTTATTAGAAGATTTATTCGACGAATAACGCTATTTGGTAAAAGGTTTATTAGTCGAATAAGTTATTTATTGGACAAATAAATTTTATTAGACGTTGGTGAAACCGAGCACTAAACAAACGACGTTATTTGTTGAGTTGGTGAAACCGGGCATAAGACGTTTGACGTTATTTATAATGTCCTGTGTTGTTACCGATACAGCCTTGACGTCGTTATCTAAATATCTACAATAATAAAATTATGAATTATCTTTAATGTTAATATATTAAACCTATTTTAAACCTACCCCATAACAAAGCAAGAAGACAACAAAATGTATATGAAGGTTTGTTAACAATTAGATAGATATTACATAATTGTATAGTAAAATACAAAAAAATTATAACTTTTTTTTTGTAACCAGTTAATTGACATTTGTTCCATGTGTACTATTTATGTTATTCTTCATTACTCTGCATTAAACATATTTAACTAATAAAATAAACTAGTTAACATTGTAATTCTCAGAAAATCTAAAATTTATTCTGTTATGTAGTTTCCATAAATGAATGCATTTAGATAGCTCTTGAACCATCTATCTTATTGTGTCTGGTTTGTTGACCCATATATTGAAAAGATATGTTACAAGCCGATAGCAGTAATTCCAACACCTTGACCTCGCTTGAAGAATGCACATTGGTGTCTACAGATTACTTTTTTACCTTTACCCATCAACAAACAACGTATATTCTTGTCGGTTGGGGAGATTAACATTTTTATTCTCTCCGTGCATCGTAATTTAGTAAAACAAATAAGCTAATATAACTCGTAATTTTTATTTATTAAAACTAATAAAACACCCTCGTTTAAAATTATGGATGCGTTAATGCTTTTAGTAAATTAAATGCATTCCAGTCTTATCTGTTACAAATCGGATATTATTAAACCTTTACCTGTAATTTATGAGGCATTTATGTTAGCTAGACGAATATCTCCAGATCATTACACGTGTAATTATACATGGGCATTTATAATTACATCGAATGCATCCATAAGTTGCCCAAAAGTAGGTCAGTTGAAATAGAAATCTGATCTACTTAAGACCTAGTTAAGGGCATACGAAAGTGTATTATGTATTCTCTTCAGCTTGGGGTATAATTTATAAATTCATTCAAACAACACTAATTTATAAGCAACATTATCTACTTGAATGCAATTGTGTAATACGGTAACATTAATCGTTTTCTAAGTATATTATGATAAAATAAGAAAATTATAACTTATTTGATTTTAATAAATTTCCCGGTTTATTTTATATTTAATTATACAAATACTCTAAAACATAACATATAATATATAGAACGCATTAAATTAAACTACAACTTAAATGAACCAGTTATGTATATTAAATACAACAATAGTTGATACAATTTATAACATATTATTAACGGTTCTATGTACGACACGTACGAAAATTTGAGCGACGTCAACTGAATAATAAATCGAGAATTTGTATAAAACATATTTATGGTAATACGGTTATATTACTTGGTCTTTCTCTGCATTCTTCTGATTGTGAATGAAACCACCGTTGCATGTTCTACTAATATTGCAACTAATATGGATAATGATTTGTTATAAATCGAATATTTAATTAAGTGAATTATTATATACATATTTAATTATCCAAATAGAAAAACTATTGTTTTATGACTCATAAATTATTGTATTTTATATAGTTATTTTTAGTTTTCAAATGGTTTATAAAATGTGTAGAAACGCTCTTGATTTTGTATTTGACTAATTTATGGCTTTATACACAATTTTAATGTATCTATTGAAAATTTAAATATTATTTAACAACAGAAATCTAATTTTTTATCTTTTTTAATTAAGAAAAATAGATAACAACTTTACTATTAAATAAATATACTTTTTGCTATCTTGTATTGAAATGTCAACATTTTATTTGTTAGTAATAAGGACTTGCTTTTTTGTATTGAAATGTCAACATTTTATATTTTGTTAAATAACTTACTTTTTTACTAGTATTTAAGATTAAATAAGTCATTAATATTATATAATTTATGATTTAATATTCTTTTTATTAAAAATAATAATACATTTTTTTCATGCTAGTTTTTATTGCATACTTACTCAGTATTATTTATACATTTTGATTGACAATTTAATTAAATGATTTTAATGTTTTTGTTAGTCTGCATGTATAGCAGTGCGGATAAAAAAGTATATTTTTATTAATAAGCGCTTATAGTAAGAGCATTAAAAATGTTAAAAAAGTTAGAAAGACGCCAAAAAACAAGAATAAAAAGTTTGTTGATTGATAAATTATATTATAATTATACCGTATTGCAAGTTTTAATCAAACTATATTAGGAAAATAATAAGTTGTATAAATATTAAATACAATTACAAACCATGAAGTACAAAAGCTAAACATTATTTTAGTACATAATATAGTTACTGAAGCAATTAACAATAATACATATATTTTTTCCAAATTTGTAGTTATAAAACTTTGTCTAAGGTCTGACAAAATATTTTTATAAATAATAAGCTTCTCTTATTGAGGTAATAGGTGCAAATTTAAAAATATTTATTAGATTTTATACTCTACTTAATATTCAATAAAAACCCCGATTAAACTATTGAAGGCTACGCTATTGATATTTCGATTATTAATAATTCAATAATAATTTTCACACAAACATCAAAAACAAAACATAGTACAAAACAACGTATAATAAATAATTTAATAATTAAAAAAAAAACTAACAAAAAAATACGAAGAGCCAAAAAAAAAGCACAAAAACTTCAAAAAAATAAGCATATGCTGAACTACTCAATTTTTATTAAACATCAATTTTTAATAATATTTTTTGTTCATTAATATGATCATATTAAAGGCCACATTACACAAATAATAATATACAAAATTAATAATATCTTTATGTCATTCAACAGTTTAATGTTAGTTAGTGCAAGAATAATGATAGTTTAATGAATAAACACTACATAATTTAACTATGTGTATTAACTAAATTACGATAATATTGACTCGAACGCTAGAGACATCATACCACATTTTCGGGAACTGAAGCGATCACGTGTTCAGACCGAGGCTCGGCTGCTTACATTAGTTACATTGTAAAAATATTGAAGATTTCCAATGACACGAGATATAGAACTGAATATTATATAAAGTAGAGACAACCGTTGACCTATCTCCACTCCATTCCTATGATGTTATTTTAGATTCATTTATTACAGGCAAATGTTATAACTTGTACGCTATTAGGCAATATAATATTTGATACTTTGTTATATATTTTTAAATACATTTGTTTGTGTAACCATGTATAAAATAAATCAACCGGTGTGTATAGTAATCCTTTTTTTTTAGAAGAAGATGAAGTCTGTACGTGCGGGAATAATACTATTCGTATGTAGAAAATAATATATAATTATAAAGTTGACTATTTGAATCAAAATTTATGTAAGTTATTTTTTTTTTAAATAGTACAAAATATTATTTAAATTTATTTTATCAAACTTACTTTAGACATACCATTATAGACACGTGCATATTATAGTGATTTTTGCTAGATTTAGGAATTAGTAAAAATAGTTGGAAAATATTAACTATTAATTAGTAATTTTATTAAAATATTAGGTGTAGCTTCAATTAAGTTAAGCTATGAATATTAAAAAAAAACATGATCAAATAATTTTTTTTCTAACTTTTCTTTTTGTCTAAAATAAAAATGAAATTAATAATAATGTAATTGAAAAATCATAAATCCATAATAAGAAGAATGCTATTTTTACTAATTTCTTGACTTAAGCAAATGCTTAAACACCTTCTTTTCAAAATGATATAATTTAAATACCAATCCAAACAAAAAAAATCTATATTTTTGTATTTATTGTTATACTCATATTGTTTCATATGTTTTTATTTATTAAATAATATATTATTTTACACAACATGTTTCGTTATCTTAATAACATTTTCAAGTATATAATATACTATATTTTTTTTGATTGATTTATAAATAAATTAAATTTTTGTTTCTCCCGCATTCCCTGATATCCGTTTTTTTTTTAAGTCCTTTGAAGTTTGATACATATAAGATAGAGGTTATATTTGTTTATAAAGATACCAACATTCAAATAATTATTTTGAATTTTAAAATTTTATTTATTTTTTATTTTATTAAAATATGAATTAAAGGTGAATCGTATAGCATTAATTGTTCATTTATAACTTCATAATTTTGATTTTTAATATGTTTTTTAATTTCTAAGTCTTCCAAAAATATAAGATTTTTATCCGAAATGTGTAAAATTACAAGTGTGTTGTCCTGTGAATTTGGTTTATGTTTATTTATAATAAATGTTTTGCAAAATTTGATTTATCTAAATATAATAAAATTATTTTTGTAGAGTTTATTAGAATGTGGATATTGCAAAGTTATTTTGGGAAGACATGAGTGCAACAGAGCAAACATTATTATTGTGTATAGTTGCCTGTTATACCGGCTAACCTGTAATGGAATTACTGTACAAGCAGGTAGATAAATACATACAATCATCTAGGATTAAGCACTGCAATTAAAAATATATAACTAACGCTAATGACAAAGATTAAACCATAAATTATAATAAATAAATTCATGAGGTTTGAGTCCATAATATGTTAACATTTCATTTTTGAATACGTGGCATTAGTGTGACGTCACACGACAGTGGCGCTATTGGCGCCAACGCGGATTATCAAAACATCTACTTTATACATAGGTAGAAATACTTGTTGGATTTAATTGTGTCGTTATAAGATATTTTTTTGCAATCTAATGCACCAAAATGGATTAATATTATATTAAGACATATTTTGATGTACAATTTGTATATATTTGATGATACAATTTTAAATAAACACATATTGAAATTCGGAACTACAACATAACCTCACAAACATTGTAAATATTTAATAAATACTTTTTGAATTCAATGTTAATTATACTGTAAATTTGATCAACTGCAACAAATTATTATTAAAGTTTAAGTTTAAGTATTTATTTAGCAAATTTTTATATTTAATAAATTTAGAAAAATTATTAACTAATGCCCGGTTTCACCAACGCCTAATAAATTGTCAAATAACTATTCGTCGAATAAAATTTATTCATCAAATAAGTCATTTTACGTTTTACCAAGGTATCTCAGAGATTAAATAACTATTCCGTGATTTTTGTCAAGTTGGTAATATAGTAGACAGAAAATTCGCCAAATAAGTTCAAATAAACCAGTATTTATGCATGCATAACCTCGAATTATTAGTGAAGTAAGAATATATCAACACAAAATTAAAATTATTTGTTGCTATGATCGTATTACACACTGGCGGTATATAATTACAGATAAAACTTTAAAAGTCAATGCACAAATTGTCATCAATTTTATTGTAGATTGAATTTTTAAGTACATTTTTGTTTTTTTTTATAATCACACATGTGAGAAAAGAATTTATAATATAAACCCAACTATTTTGTTAAACTGCTAATGAGTACATTTTCAATCTACAATAAAATTGATGATCTACTGTGAATTTTACATACTTTTAAATGAGATTGTTCCGCTGATTTTGAAAATCCAAATTGTAATTATTTGCAATAGTGATTGCGTAGATTCTTTGTTTAATCAAAAACGATTTTTGAAATCATCATTATCAAACATGACATTTATTATTTACAATATATAAATGTCACACCTAGATGTTTTGAGGTTATTTGTCAAGTTATTCGATGCATTTTGGCCGGTTAGTTTATTAGGAGATTTATTCGACGAATAACGCTATTTAACGTTGGTGAAACGTTTATTGGGCGAATAAGGCATTTATTCGACGAATAAATTTTATTAGACGTTGGTGAAACCGGGCATAAGTAACTAAATATGTAAATATGTAAATATGTTAATATTAAACATAATATTAAATAATGAACCATCAAACAGTTTTTATAATTTTATAATAACATATATTTATGTTTTTAAATTTAATCATTATACGTTAGATTTGTTAAAATCAATAATGCCCGGTTTCACCAACGCCTAATAAATTGTCAAATAACTATTCGTCGAATAAAATTTATTCATCAAATAAGTCATTTAACGTTTCACCAAGGTATCTCAGAGATTAAATAACTATTCCGTGATTTTTATTAAGTTGGTAATATAGTAGACAGAAAATTCGCCAAATAAGTTCAAATGAACCAGTATTTATGCATGCATAACCTCGAATTATTAATGAAGTAAGAATATATCAACACAAAATTAAAAATATTTGTTGCTATGATCGTATTACACTGCCGGTATATAATTACAGATAAAGCTTTAAAAGTCAATGCACAAATTGTCATCAATTTTATTGTAGATTGAAATTTTAAGTACATTTTTTGTTTTTCTTTATAATCACACATGTGAGAAAAGAATTTATAATATAAACCCAACTATTTTGTTAAACTGCTAATGAGTACATTTTTTGCGTAATTATACTGAAAAACTTAAATATGTTCTTAAAATTACAATCTACAATAAAATTAATGATCTACTGAGAATTTTACATACTTTTAAATGAGATTGTTCCGCTGATTTTGAGAATCCAAATTGTAATTATTTCCAATAGTGATGAAATTTGAAATCAACATTATCAAATAAATTGAACATGACATTCATTATTTACAATATATAAATGTCACCTAGATGTTTTGAGGTTATTTGTCGAGTTATTCGATGCATTTTGGCCGGTTAGTTTATTCGGAGATTTATTCGACGAATAACGCTATTTAACGTTGGTGAAACGTTTATTGGGCGAATAAGGCATTTATTCGACGAATAAATTTTATTAGACGTTGGTGAAACCGGGCATAAGTAAGCGATTTGAAAAAGCTTATCGGCAGAGATTTTTTTGCTATTTAAAATATTTAATATATATAATATATACACAATAAATATTATTTTACATAATGAAAACAAACATAATCAATTAATTAAATTGTCTTAAGAATTTAATCGAGTAATAATTAATTTTGATTATCTATGTTCCGATTATGTGTAACGAAACTATGCATATATTGTTTTTGCAATTATATTTTATTTGATAATACTTTTGTTTGTGTATTAACAATGAATTTTATAAAATATGTTATATTTTACAAATATATTATAGATAATTGCTTTTGATCTGCCAATAATACAATCTGAAACTTAAATAATCAAAATTTACTCGACTAAAATCTTATTTGATTTGATAAAAAGTTTAGCTGTTTATTATAATTTCATTAATAAAGTCAATAACTAAAAATATATAAACTGTTACATATACAACTAATAATTAAACAAATAACAAAAATATCATCTTGGATAATCAAGGCAATTCTTTGAGTCAATTCTTGAGTAAAATACTGCCTATTATCATAAATTAGTTTTACTGAATATACAATACTATAGATATAATAAAAAATATATTAATTAACTTAAATTTAACAAATGTATTTTAAAATTTATATAAAACATTTTGTGAGGTTATATTGTAGAGAATGTTTTAATATGTGTTAATTTAAAATTGTGTTATTAATTATCTACATATTATACATAAAATATTACCTTGTTGAACAAATAATCACTGCACAAACACTGAATTGCTGAAAAATATCTTATAAGGCCACAATTAAATCCAACAAGTATTTCCACCTATGTATAAAATAGTTTTTTGGTAATCCACATTGGCGCCAATGGAGCCACTGTTGTGTGACGTCACTACTAATGCCCCGTATTGTGTCGTCATTATAACCGCTGTCGTTCATTAAATCAACCAAGATTTTCAGCAACGGATCATAGCCCTAACCTAACCGCCGGTTACTTCGGTTGATATACGGAACGCACTACAAACTTCAAAGGACTTAAAAAAACCGGATATCAGGGTATGCGGGAGAAACATAAATTTAATTTATTTATAAATCAATCAAAAAAATTTTAATATATTATATACTTAAAAATGTTATTAAGATAACGAAGCATGTTGTGTAAAATAATATATTAATTAATAAAAATAATAAAAACATATGAAACAATATGAGTATAACAATAAGTATAAAAAGGTTTCATAGAGTAAAATAAAGAAAGCATTGAATATATTTTTGTAAATCAGTTTGTAAATACTTCTATTATCTGCAGGGCGTTTCCTAACTGAGACAAAAAATAAGACTGTAGGTACATTTTTTTAAATTTCAAACAATAAATCTAAATAACTTTTCTGTCTATCTTGCTTTGTTTTCGAGATAATAAAAAAATACACATTATAAATAATATAAAAAAACTTTTTATTTAGCAAAAAAAAACAAAACAACATTGTTTTAACATGTGTGCGTTGATGCAAGCTTTTCATACTTGCCAAAATCAATTTTTTTAGTTTTGTATGTAAAATTTTATAAAAATGCTGTTGAACATCGGAAAATACGCAGGTATCATTTGTTTTGTTTACGGATTCTGTAATGGTAATGCCCTAGCTGCATGTCGCAATATCAATTAAGAATTTCCGACAAAAGACAACCTTCTCGTTGCGTATTTTCAGACGCATTTCGAAAGCTTTGTAAATTTAGAATTAGAAATTGCCGTAGTGAAAGTCCACATCGACAGCACGTTGCGGCAGAAAAAGAATGATGCAGTTCTTGATCAACCAAGCAACGCAACACAACAACTTGCATTTTCTCAATGGCTTCTTGTTGTTCAACAACAAGATCCTAAATTCTTTAGTTCAATATTCTGGAGTGATGAATCTATGTTTACGAGAGATGGCATTAACAATATACAAAATAAGCACATTTGGTCATTAGGAAATCCGTACGCAGTTAGGGTACGAGCTTACCAACAAAGATTTTCAGTTAACACATGGTGTGAGGTTTTTAATGAGCAACTACTGCCAATTCAAATCTTACCACCTCGTTTAAATGCTGGTTTATTTAAATCAAATGAAAAATTTGCTGGATAACAATGTTTATCTTTTATCATATATTGGACATATTTTAAAATCTAGTATAATTTGCTTAAGAACTCCTGTCTAGGCAATGCAGAAGATATTGATTTAAATACATAAATATCTAATTAATATATAAAAATAAAATCAGCACAATAAAGTATAAATTTTTTATTAAAATACCCTAACCTCAAATATTTTAAACTGTGCAATAATCAGAAACAAATACTATCAATAATAATGTTATAATGCAATACTTTAATTTTTAAAAACAAATAAACTTTTTATTAAAAGGTTTATATCAAACAAGGTGCAAAGCAACAACTTTGTCTATTAATGTAAAATATGATTACTACGCATTAGTACACAAAACCTAGCCATAGCCCTTTTAAAGTAGTAAAAAAATAAAGTCAAAACATAACAAAACATAAATTAACTTAAAGGTTATTTAAAGGAAAGTTAACGACATAAATTGCATTGTCTGATTGGAATTACTTTTTAAGTTGTTAAATATGCGTCATTCATTGATTCATATGTCAATAAAATTGATAATATGTATGAACACTGTGCAGGCATAACTACTGTGAACATAGCAAAACTTTAACATTGGCTTGTTGACAAATCTGCTGCCAGATAGCGTATTCCTTAGTTGCGATCTCCAATAGTGATTACGGAGATGTTGAATTGACTAATTAAAAAAAAAACAATAAATGATACAGATCTATTTGCGTCTGCTTTTATAGAAACAACTAATGTTTTTTTTTCAAACTTTAAAGAAAACAGGACATACAATTAGTTAAACTGAATTTAATACCAAAGCTGGGCCAGAAAACCTTGATTGATAGCCTTGTTCATATTCAAAACAACTATTGCCACACATATATAATTATTTGTGTGTATATAAATATAAAATTAATATATTTATTGTTGATTGGGATTAAATGAAACACCACTCTCTCCTAATGTAAACTTCTCTTAACAAAAAATAAATGTTTACAAACATTCTTAAAGTTAAACATTTTCAAACTAAACATTTTTTAAACTACATATTGCATCTTTAAACAGTTCAAATTTTAGACGCCTTAAAAGTTTAGAAAACACATCTGCAATTTGTCTGTCTGTGGGACAATATTTGATAATCACTATTCCTTCGGACACTTTTTTACAAATAAACTTATAGCTCACATCTATGTGTTTGCTGCGTTTGTTCATAATTCCATTTTTAATTAGAGACTCTGGTTGTCAATTTGTAGATTCAGTTTTACTTGTGCAGTTGTTAATTTGGTCTCTAATTATTTTAAGTATAGAAGTTACTTTGTACACTCTGCTGCTGCGATGAATTCTGCTTCTGTGCTTGATAAAGCCACAATAAGTTGCAATCTTGCATTTTCCAGAAATACTACGTAACCTGTTGTAATCCTTCTTGTACTTATATCAGCTGCATAGTCGGAGTCACGGTATGCGTTTAGAATATTTATGTATTTTTTATTTTGTACTCAATGTCACTGTTTATTGTTCCTTTTAAATGTTTTAGGCATTTTTTTAGATCAGTTACGTTCGATAAAGTTGGGTTTTCTACAAAACAACTGCAAGAACTTACAGCGTAAGTCAAATGTGGTCTGCTTTTAGTAAAGAGATATAGGAGGCTTAAAATTGCTTCTCCACACAGAAATGCACATTTTTGTATTTTAATCTCTTGTTTGGGACGTTTTGCTTCTAGCACTCATTTTGCAAATTCTGTTTGTTTTAGCTTGAGTCTATCTGCACATTTTTTTAATCTCTATCCCTAAGTTTTAAGTTCAGTATACACTGTTACTCTAAATTTTTGTATCAGATTTATTAGTAGTTTATCGATTTTGTTTTGATCACTTTCAATTATGATTTCATCATCCACATATATAGCCAATATTATTTTATCGTTTTTGCTTTTATAAACACAATGTTTGCATGAGATCTGTTGTAGTTTGTTGCGTTTCAAAAAATTGTTGAATTGTTTTATTCCATAGCATTGGACCTTGTTTAAGTCTATATAGAAATTTTTGCAAATTACATATTTTGTTCTGATTATCAAATCCATTTGGCATTTGCATGTAGGTTACGTCATGAAGGTCTCCGTAGATGAATGCTGTCTTTATATCAAATTCTCTAATTTTATAATTTTTAGCTGCAGCTAGTGCAAATAGTATTTTCAGTAAAGTACTATTTACCACAAGACTGAATATCTCGATGAAGTCAATTTCATGATTTTGTTTGCATTCATTACCAGTCTTGCCTTGTATCTTCCATCATTTTTTTACTTTTAAAATCCATCTGTTACTGAATATTTTTTTGCCTTCTGCTTTATTTTTGTCAACTTCTATCCAAACTTTGTTTTCTCAAAGTGGTTCTTTTTTCCTTTTTGATAGCTTTGCCTCTTCAAAAGTTAAAAAAAAGAAGTGTCATATTTTTTTGGTATTTTACTTCTCGTTGACTTTTGTGGTTTGTTATTGTTTTCTTGTTCTTGTTCTTGTTCTCATTTAAGCTATGTCCAATCATTACTAATTTCTTACTTTGATCATCCAGTTTCTTTAATGTACTTAGCACTTTGACAAAGGCGTCACTTTCAAATACTCTTACTCTGGAAAGATCAGGTTTCTTACTTGTTAATTTTTTATGTGGAGTTGTATCATCAGTTGATAAAGAACTATTATTTGTTAGATAGGCTGCTGTTCTTACAGCTTCTCCCCACATTTCTTTGTGTTGGTTTCCATCCAAAATTAATGTTCTGGCTTTTTATAACAAGGTTCTGTTCAATCGTTCTGCTTTACCATTGAGTTGAAAGGTATGTGGAACTGTGTAGTCTAAAATAATTCCTTTTTGTTCGGACCATGTCTTGATTTCTTTGGAGATGTATTTGCCACTATTGTCAAATCTGAATTTATGCACTTTCAGATTCCATTTTACTTCGACCATATTTATGTATTTTTTTATTGCATCTTTGACTTGATTACGACTTTCTAACAGGAATACCATGCAGTGATGAGTAAAATCATCAAGAAAAGTGATAAAATATTTGTTCCCATTCCACGTTATAAGATTTATTGGGCCATACACGTCTGAGTGTATTATTTCTATTGGTCTAGTTGCTCTTGTTTTAAAAGGAAATTGTGTCTGTTTTGCTCGTACTTAACATTTGCATATCTCATTCAAAAAAATAATTTGTCTTTTGTCTAAAGTTAGACCAGTAATTAAGTTTTTTTAATTTTAATAGGTTTTCTTTGCTTAAATGACCCATCCTTCAGGGCCACAGTATTTTTAATATTTTTGATGTTGTTTTTAAAGCTGTTTCTTGTTTTTCACTGTTGAAATTTATGCTGTAAAAGCCATTTTTTTCTTCTTCTAACACCTTTATGTTATTTTTGTATATCTTAACCTTTTCTTTAGTAAATTTAATTTTATCTTTATTTTTGGTTATTGAACATACTGATAGTGTGACGTAGATCCGGAGTCTACTATCCAATCATTTTTATTTGTTTCGATCAAAAACAATATCTCAATTTTGTTTGCTAACTTTTTTTACTGTAGTAACAATCTTTTTCTGCGTGATTGTTCTTCATAGAAATGCTGCATCTCGATGAAAAATTTTTAGTTCTGCATTTTGCTGCCAAATGTCTTCTTGTATTACATTTAAAACATTTTTGCTGTTCTGCAGCATTGAACGCCACTGTTTCATCGCTTTTTTCTTTATCTTTTGTTCTGAATTCTTTGCTGAGCAGTCTGGTCATCAGATTTTCCAATGTATTGTTATCTTAAGTTGTTGACTCCCATGCACTTACAAAATGTATAAATTGATCGGGCAAACTTGACCAAATTTTTGACATAAGCATTTCAGAACTTATTGCTGCATTTAATCCTTAAAGTTTAAACACCATATTATTTATTTTAGTTAGGAATGTAGCCATACCAGCTTCTTTCTTATATTTATGATTAATAAAAAACTTTTGCATTGAAATACACTTACGTTGTTCTTCTTGTCCTTTATAAATGTTTTTAATTTTCTTATACATGTCATTGCTTGTTGCAGAATTTAATACATGTGTCAGACATGTCTTTGAGATCGTCGATACTATAATGTATTGAGCCTTTGCGTCTTTTTTATTCCGTTTTTCACGTGCATTTGTTGCAGTGTCAGGTGTAATTTCAGACTCATTGTTTGCTACTTAGAGTAACTCATGAGCTTTCAGAATAATATCCCGCGCATATGATGGTGGAGGAAAGAATAGAAATAAAAAAACTTGTAAAAGAAGGAACGAGTAAAAAAAGCAAAGATAAGAGCAAGAGAGAAGACTATGGAAAGATGGCAGAGAAAATGGGATACAGGAGAAAAAGGGAAATGGACGAGAGAATTAATCCCAGACATAAAAGAATGGGTAGAGAAAAAACCCGAGACGTGCTATTATACAACACAAATACTGACCGGGCACGGAGCAATTGGAAAATTCTTGCAAAAAATTAAAAAATTAAATGAAGAAGAAAGGTGCACATTTTGTCAGGAAGAAACACACGATAACGCAGAACACACTCTAGTATAATGCGAGGCGTGGAAGGAAGATAGAAAAAAACTAGAATAAAAGAAGCAAAGTGGATAAAACAACAATCATTAACAAATGCTTAAAAGATGAAAATAAATGGAGGGCGCTAAAAAACTTAAAAGTGCACTAAAAAAAATTGAAAAGTTTGACAATAGAAGAATATAGAAAAACAAACAATGGAAACAAACACACAAACTAAAAGCTATAGAAGAGAAAGGAAAGAGATGAGAGAAGCTAAATGGAAACAAGAAAACAGAGAAAAAGATCAAAAAGAAAAAATAAGAAAGGACATGACAATTGTGCATACCAAAAAACAGAAGAAAAAAGAAGAACATTTACAGAGACTACGATACCAAACGAAATTGCAGAGATAAGGAGAAGGAGAAAAGAAATATTGAAGGAAAGCAGAATAACAAAAATAACAAGGCAAATACCAAATAGTAGATATGCTATCTCGAGGATGACTGAGAACGCAACCTTTCAGATAGTCAGAATATACCTGGCAACAACAGGACATGAAGAAGTAATTCCTGATGGAGATACAATGATATCACTGGAGGTAAAACTTACAAATCTAGGACTGCCAAAAGGAATACAACTGATGGAATTGCATAAATTATTCATGAAGGAGAGGGGATACAATAAAGAAAAAGTAAACGAAGACTTTAGTAAGCTAAGAGCACATCTGAGAACAATTTATATAATTAGAGTAAATAACACAAAGATGGGAGAAAGAAGAGAATGCAGAGGTAGATGCCAGTGCAGATAAGAAAAAGCAAAATGACAAAAGAGACAGACAAAGGTGCAGCATGCGTGCCGCAGATGATGCGTGAAAATCCGCGAAGCAAAAACCAGCCCGCCTCAAACTAGCACCAAATGTAGGTTAGTTTAGACAGGGACATTATAACAACAGGATTTGCGCAGAGAAGAAAACCGGAAGGTATTACCATGCGTAAGTTATTCTTAAGGGCCACTTGTTGTGAGCCAACAACTCACTACGTCAAAAAAAAAAAAAAAAAAAAAAAAAAAAAAGAATAATATCTATCTCAAATTTCTAAAATTAGAAATATATATCAGTAATAAAGTAGACACAAAATATATTTTGTTAAAGTGCCAGTTTATATTGTTACAAATCAAGACTTGTTAAAATGACTGTTCATACTGCTAGTAAGCAAGATTTGTTAAAATAAAGTTTATATTGTTAGTTAGCAATATTTATCTTGCCTACTTCTAGCAATGTGCATAGAGAATAGCCCCGATTATTTAACATTTACTACTACTACCAGGGGTGCGTTCCAATTTAGAGAGTGTAGTTTGGACGAACGTTCTGATGTAAAACGTCAGAAGTACGTTCTTTCTTCTTAAAAAAATTACATTTTGTCATCTGTCAATTGATATATATATATATATATATATATATATAACAACTTTATAAAATTGAATTTATAATAACTATTAGAATGAATTTATTTTAGTGTTTTATAATTTTAGTTAATATAGAAAACATAATTTTTATAGGTTTAAATAATAATATTACTTCATAACACATTTTAAAAAAAGCATATTTTAAATCTCACGCAGTCTACCTGCCAGGGTAGACTTTACCCATTTCGGAAAGACGGGTAAACTATTTCTACTCGGACGTCTTTCTCCTGTATTTACGGCTGAGACGTACATTCTCAAACGTTTAGCATTTATGAAGCATATAAATCCGCGGACATTCTATATACAAATCCTAACATTTTTATGGCACGATTGCACATGATGTTTATATGATCAACAAATGTAAGTTTATGATCAAAAATAACGCCTAAATCTTTTATTTGTGTGACTTTGTTTAACAATTTAGTGTCAATTATATAGTTAAAAGAAATTTTACTTAAAGTTCTATGGAAACTTATTGAAAAACATTTATCAGCATTAAAAAATAATTTATTAATAAAACACCAAGTATTTATAGAATCCAAGTCCAGTTGTAAAAGATGGCAGTCATTGAGAGATGATATTCTTCTATACATTTTTAAATCATCCGCAAATAAAAGAAATGACGATGAATTGATATACTGTGAGATATCATTAATGAAAAGCAAAAATAAAATTGGTCCACAATGAGATCCTTGAGGAACACCAGATGGAACAAGAATGGGCTGTGACAAAAAGTTATTAATTTTTACACACTGCGTGCGATTTTTCAAAAAGCTGAATAACTAGGAAGTCACATCATGATGAAATCCCAGAGCACTAAGCTTAGCAATCAAAATATTATGACTCACACGATCAAACGCCTTTGAAAAATCGGTGTAGATTGAGTCAACTTGTACTTTAGATTCAAATGCATTTAAAATATCATTTTCATAACAGAGTAAATTAGTAAGTGTGGAACGCCCTTCACAAAATCCATGCTGCTCTTCTATTAAGATGCTTTTGCACATCCATTGCAACTGACTAGTTACAATTTTATCGAACAATTTAGGTATAGCAGATTGAATGCAAATGCCTCTATAGTTAGTGATATTCTCTTTGGCTCCAGATGTAAACAAAGGCGTAATATAGCTTTGTTTCCATATTTGAGGAAATTTAGTTTCATTCAATGAAGCATTGAAAAGTAAGTGCAATGGCTTTGCAATAGAATAAATGCACTTTTTTAACAGTAAAGAGGGAATGCCGTCGGGTCCAACGCTTAAATTACATTTAAGGTTTTCAATTCCCTTAAAAACATCACACAAACTAATAAAAAAATTTGAATGTATTACGTTATTATTAAAATTAAGCAATGGAGTTGGATGAGTTTCGTTATCATAGACTGAAGAAAAAAAATCTGCAAAATTAGTTACATAGTCGTTCCCATTATTACAAGTTTGATCTTTATAATGCATTGTGGCTGGAAAACCATTAGTTTTTTTGATCTCATTAACAAATCTCCAAAAATGTTTTGGATTATTTTGAATTTTACTTTCAGTTTGTAAAATATATTGCTCGTATTGATGAGCACTGAGAATAGATTGGAATTCATTATAGTCCGACAATAGTTTAGAAGATTTATAACGTTTGTGTATAGTTTTCTTGAGTTTAGTAAGTGATATCAATTCTTTGTTGAACCAAATAGGAAAATTGCTTTCACGCCACAGTTTTTTAGGGACAAAACAATCAATAACATAATCGATTACAGAGTAAAACACATCAAGACACATATCAATATCACAGTTATAAAATAGTGCAGTCCAATCAACATTCAACAAATAATTATTGATTGCGCTGTAGTCGGCAAGTTTAAAATCATTAAAAACATAATTACAATTTAAAATATCACAGGTAGTATCACATTTTATAGTTAACAAGTACGCAGTATGGTGTTGGCTTAAATTTAATAAAACATCTACAGCTTCTATCACAGAAATATTACGATCGTTAGTAAAACATAAATCTAAAAACACACTCTCACTATTAGGAATAGAAATGCATTGTACGCAGTTTAAGAACCCAAATGAATTAGCTACTAAATGAGCAGGGTAACTATCATTACAAATTACTCCTATACCTAAATCATCGTTAACCCAAGAGGCTGCAGGTAGATTGTAATCGCCCAATAAAACTAGTTTACTGCTTGGAAACTCGTCGGCAATAGATTCGACGGAATAACAATGGTCAAGATATTTGTCACTAGTTGAATTAGGTGGTAAATATACCCCACAAATTATATAAGACACAAGATTAAACTTAACAACTACAAACAAATGTTCAACACTAATAAACGTGGGGTAAAGTAATACAGATTTAAGGTGAGTTTTGATAGCAATTAAAACACCACCTCCACTTTGTTTAGGGCTTGTAAGGGCCGAGCGATCACACCTAAATAAATGATAGCCTTTTAGATTTAATTCAGAGTCACTGATGTCTGTAGAAAGCCAGGTTTCAGTGAAAACAATCACATCGTAGTCTGATACGGCTGAGAGCTAGCAAGAGTTTTCTGAGTTTAGTTTTTAAACCCCCGACGTTCTGTTAGTAGATGGAGAAGCCGTTATCATTCCTGAAGATGGGTCCAAGCTGTTGACAGGATTCAGGCTCCGAAAATCCATTGGAGATGAAGCAGGAACATTTTGTGAACGACCATAACTCACAAATTTTTTGACAGCAATGTTAGCTGGCCAAAAGTCTTTGCAAATAATAGCTCGAACATGGTCGGCTGGAACCGAGACTTTAAAGCTACTGTAGCTTCCAGATTGTACAACTAGATCTACAGCGTCGATTGATATATCGGGGTATTTCAATTTAATGTAGTTAATAACATCGGATTTTTTAGTTCCGCGTTTAAGTTTTGAGACATGTATATATGAGTTTGGCACATATGCCTACAACTTATCGTTACTTGGACCACAACCAAAAATTGTTGGGGTTTTAGGTTGAACTTTCTGTTTAGGTTTTGTTTGAGCAGTAAGGGTTGCAAAAGAAGAAGAAGAATTATTAATTACAGAATTAATTGCAGATGGAAGCAATTGAATTTCCTCATTAATAGTTGGTGTAACTACACAAGGCAAAGATTCTTGAATACGAGTTTTGTATTCAAGTATTACCTTATCTTTGTCTGCAAGCTTCTCTTCAAGATACAATACTTTATCTAATAGCAATTTATTGTTAGACCGAACTTCATCTAACAAAACTTGATACAGTACGATAGTCTCTTTATAAAGCCTGGGAAGTTCGGAATCGTCAAGTTTGTATGACGTACCACAGTGACATTTTTTATGGCGAATGGCGCAACTGTTATGAAATATAATTCCACAACTAGTACATGTTACGCCAGATTGTGCAACACTTTTGCATTTGCACGCTTGACCGAACATAATAAATTAAAATTTAAAATATAAAAATTTAACTATAAAAGTGATTAAATATTTAGGAATAAAAAATAATACAAGGATGATACAAGGATACACAATTCACACCGGTGCGGTCCTTCACCTGGTGACTAACTACAAAACAAACAAAAGCAGACCACGGTTGGGATAACACAAGAAAACAAAGGAGTGTTTAAAACAAGCTTAAAATATAAAATCACAAATTAAAATTTAAAATCACAAATTAAAAGAACGCAAGTTACGCCACTGGTGAGAATATTGGTTTGCGCTGCGCGGATGAGAATACGCGAGCGGCGGCTATAAATTTAGGTTAAGTTTTAATAAACAAACTTTACCATAAATTTACTGAATTCTGATTAAGATAGATAGCACAAACAATCACAAATATAATTACCAGTACGTTAGGTAAAACTTCACAATTAAAAACACTTATAAACAGTTAAAATTGAAAGAGCAAAATATCACAACTCAGTGCAGTGCAGGTTTTTGAATATTTATATACTAAACTAAAAAAAGCATTTAGCCGGTAGAAACCTGGCACTACTGTGTAGCGTTGCTGCCAGTGTTTTAGCTTGAAAAATTATTTTTTTAATAATTTTCGTTATTTTGTTTTAATATATATCTTTATTATAATCTGTGTATAACTATAATGTATCTCCAAGTTGAACGCATAAGATCCACATATTATGATAAATATTTCTTCAGTACGAATTTTATTGAGATACAATGTTACTACCTATTTATTACTAAAGTAGAAACGGTCATACTAAATTTTTTCATTTATTTATTTATCTAAAGAGAATGCCAATATTTTACTATTTACTCTTTAGTGAATAAATAAATAACTTTCATGTGATCATAGTTACGAGACGTCAATTTGAATGTTACCTGATTCGGGGTTTCTAACTGTTGTTATAACATACACGCGCTCTTTAGTTTTGCACTGCAATATTGTAAATTATATTATTACATTTACAAATGTTTATTGTCATGTTTTGATTAATAATAAATAATAATGTTGTTGTTAGTGTAGCAGGCAAATGCCCGTATTACACTTTGAATTATATTATGGGCAATTCCATTTCAAACAGACCAGAGCAGTGGGAGGGGGGGGGGTGCATTGAGAAATTTGCTTATGTATTTTAATTTTTTTTTTAGTTTCTTTAACTTATTAGTAGTCCTTTGATCGGTATATAAGAGTATGAAACCCATACGATTTTTTTTAGTTTGTTTGTAGTTTTTTACTTAACGCATTTTTAACTCAAAAGAAATAAATTTACTAATAAAATCAACCCGAGATTTTTTGTAGAACCCAAATCTGACGCCATTTTAAGTCTATACCCTGTCTATAAGCCGCAAATGCCATAAAACCATGTTTTTGTTCTCAGTGAGCTGGGCAAAAAGGAGCATTTTTAATTTTTTTTAACCATCAAAGTTGACGTATTTTGATGTAAATTAATTAGAAAATATAAATTTGTTTTGTGTATTTGGGTTTTAAAGGTCTAAATCTCAAAAAATCTGCAAAGTAGGCTTACTCTTTAACATAAACTCTTACAAATGCACGTTTAGCAGCGCTCAGAGGAACAATTGAATTGAATTGAAGAATTGAATTGAGATGACGTCAGTGATTTGATCGTGTTTAGCTTTGGTACTTCGTCATGACAAAATATTCGATAAAAATTTTCTCGGGTATAATCGTAATCGCTTTTTAAAGTGAATGCGCTATATAATGAAGATATTGTGTGCGACAAGGATAGTATCAAAAATGAATATATTTTAATTACAGTGCTGCTGATTGGCCGCAATAATAGACAACTTAATATACACTAAAGTATTGTTTGTTGCGTTGCACTTGCTCATGCCAATCAAAAGTGCTGTGTACATAATATAATATATAGTATACATAAGCTTTTAAACTTGCCATTATTTTTTATATAGTCAAATTTCCCAAAAAAAAATATTTTTTTTAGTATCAAAAAACGAAGATCTAGTAAATAATATCGTGCTTTTATTTCAATATATTGTAAAAATTTTGAATGTTAACAATAATTTTAAATATGGTAAATAATAAAAAATATGTGATAAAATACTGAAATCATATTCAATATTGTGAATACAATCAAATTACCTAATATAATAAAAATAAATTTTATTATTTGTATAGTTCAGAAATTTCAATATTAATTTTCATAATGGAACAGATACTTTAAACAAGTTTTTCAGTTTACTTAAAAATATGATATAAATAAGTTTATTATAATTAACATTTTCACTGTTTTTACAATGAGATGCTTTTATATTCTTTATAATTATACTATATATATATATATATATATATATATATATTTAGATTCTCAATTATTTAATATTTCAATCAATTTTGATATAAAAAATAAAAATTTGTTAATGCTTTCTATTCACCCTCATGTTGCAATTTGAAGATAGGGATTAATGACGATACATAAAAATCAGTCGCTTTGAGTAGATTTGATTTGAACAAAATGTTTAAAAACTGACGTATTCTATGACAGAAAGCAATAACGGAGTACCGGAATTCTATCGATATAACCGACCATGGTGTGTTTAATTAGTGGTAGCAACTTCCAATGAGGACGCCAAGAGCGTAAAATCTACGATCATGTCGATCATATGATGAGTCAGCCATGACATTTTTTTGAAACTTGTTTTGTTTATATTGTCAGTTGATCAGTGTTCAGTTTACATCTATGATTTACATTTTTTGTTCGTTTTGTTTGTTTCGTTCATTTTGTGCTGCATCCTGCCTGTTTTGTAATATTACAGTGTTATGTGTAAAATCATTTAGTGTATAATTTAATTTACAATTATTGTATATTGCTTTTAAAGTTAGTACATAGGGCCGGTTGCACTATATGTAGTTAACTGACAGTTCAACTAACTGGGGAGTTAACTTTGACCTTGGTTCAACGGCGCTTGGGTTGTACCATACGTCGGTTAACTAAACTAGGGAATTCCCTAGATTTATGGGTCGCGTTTAGTTTTCTAAAGTTTAAAAACATTGTGCTGTATTAATTATAAATGCAAATACAAATTATTTTTTTTTTATAAATTAATCAAATATAAATATATCAAAATTAGTTTTAATAAAGTAAAATAATAAAATAATTTACTGAATTTGTTTAATCCTATTATACAATAACATAAAATGGTAAATCTATTATTATAATAAATAATTTAATTAATTTAAAATTTTATAAATTAATACAGTATTATGGATGTTAAAGATCACTAAACTTACTATTTTATTATTATTAGTGAAAAAATACCATGATCAAATTGAATGCAAAAAGTAATTTGATAATTCAATTTCATATATCCCGCCATAAAAGTCAATTAAAATAATAATCAAGCGTCATGAAACATATAATAAATTCTCGTAAATGTCAACAAATAAATAGGGGTTATGTTTAACTGCAAAATTTGTAGTTAACTGCCCGAGGGCGTCCGTTCAACTTAACTTCGAGATGAACGAGTTCATCAAGTTGGTACAACGTAAATTTAACATTGAACTAGTTCAAGCAATGAACTTGAGATAAACTTAGTTGGTACAACCGGCCCATAATGTATAAGTTTGTAAATTATTATATTTATTTTTATAATAAATAATAAAATATTTGTAATTAATTATATATATATTATAATATATGTATTATAGTCAGATTACAATACATAATTCAATGTTTTACTTTAACAATTTCTTGAAATACAGAGATTTTTATTTTACATGTATTTCAGGTTTTAAATGGTAAGTATAGAAATTACTAAAAAATAACGCGCAAAATAAATACATTTATTTTTCAAATTTAATGCGCAAAATAAATAATTTAGTATTTCAAATTTAGCGGGCAAGTTTAGTAATTAAAGTTTTCTAATTTACCTACAAAATTCGGTAGTAAATTTTGTAAGATGGCGCTTATCAAGGCGACAGAAAATGGGCGGAGTTGCCTTTCTATACGTGTGTATTTTCTATGTAACCGACAAATTAAATGCAACGATGCCAAGACAACATTTATATTCGATCCACAACAAATGCCTCTATATTATAAAACCTTAATTGTAATTAATAATATAGTAATTATTTCTGAACCATAAATTTCTTTGATGTGTTATTTTGTATTATTAACCCTTAATTAAAAAATATATAATAGATTTTTTATCATATTAAATGTATACTATTGCAATATTTTGAACGATCCTTTTCTCGCACATGCACTTATATATGTTTATCTCACTCTATTTAAAAGTCAATACGTCAATACCGATCTTTTCTGAACTATTACTTCTGTAGTAGTAGGCGGTGTAAAATCATTAAAGCAATCGATTAAATTCTCTGACGTCATTTCGATTCGATTGCGATGCGTTTTGCAAGGCGGAGTGTCACTGGGTGCGTACAGAAACATAAAAGCGGACCGCTCTTTTAGAGCGGTACTTGTTGCTCCCGGAAATAAACAACAAAATGACAAAAGGTCGCCATTTTGAAGAGCTTTCTTTTTTGCGCTCGGTTAGAAGCGGCTTGAAGTTTTTATTACTTACCTTTAGATATTTAATACACTTACACAAATCACATAAACAGCATAACAACTATGTTATAATTACTGATTATAATCAAACGTCAGATTTTGGAGTTTTATGTTTATGTAGTTGGTGATTGTTTACATGGTTGGTAACTACTGCTACCTAAAAACCGAAAACTGCACATAAAACCGCTATTTAAGAGCAGTCCGCTCTTAAAGAGCGGTCCGCTCACAATATCCTTTACGCGCTCACTACAGACAGAATTGACAACACAAAATTAAAAATATTTTTTGTAAGACTGGAAGATTAATAGCGTTGATTGACAAATATAATAAGATACGCAGCTTGAGATAATATTATGTTCATGACATGTAGATGGCGTATACACGTCAAAATATTAATCAAATTATTAATAAAACTCTAATAGCATTTATTTTGCAATTATTATAAATATTTTACTTATACATATCTTTATTGTTTACTATAATATCATTGCAATTTTAAACAGAATTTACGTAATATAAACGTTTATAACTTTTTGTGTTAGCGTAATCTATATCTCGTGGACGGCATTTTATCTTAGGTTGCATACATTGCGTATCTAAAGATATTTAAATGTTGTGAGAAGTAGTTCAGAAAATTTTCTAGTAATTCGTGGCACTATGCGACATACAGAGGATTTTGAAATATTGAATTATTACTAATAAGCATTTTGCCGTGAGATAAGGTTCATGTTGTAGTATGAAATGTTTTATACCGTTGCGTTGTCGCGAGTTACCAGTTATATACTTTTGACTTCAAATGTACTTACCAACGAGATAAATTTAAAAGCGCTGAAGGAAGCATTTTAATTTGTCCGGTTGTTAAATTTAAATATAAAAACCTATAATGAGATAAATTATCAAGAATGATTAAGAAAATAATTAGTAAAAATTGACAGATGTGTGTTTACAACCGATAAGTTTTTGTGAGATTCTTGCAATACGGTTTCTCACGGTAAAACACTTGTCTCTTGTCTGTAGCATAAAACCGCAAAGTTACTAAAAGCTAATTCAAAGGTAATACAAGATTGTTTAATTGATTTTGAGCATCTAAATAATAATTATTAATTTCCAATATGCACAAGTTCATTGTTTAATCAAAAACTATTTTTGAAATCAAAATCATCAAATTAATCGATTATTTACCAAATACTACAAAGTTTTTTGTGTTTGGTCAAAGAAGAATAAATAAATCTTAAAATTTACTGTATGTAAATGTCACCTAGACTTTTTTAGGTTATTTGTCGAGTTATAATTTATACGTTTTGTTGGCCGGTTAGTTTATTAGGAGATTTATTTGACGAATAATGCTATTTAACGTTAGTGAAACGTTTATTGTGCAAATAAGACATTTATTCGACGAATAAATTTTATTAGACGTTGGTGAAACGTGAAACCGAGCATAGTCGCTTAGGTGTGCTCAGAAAAAACATCGAATAACAGCACATCTATTATAAGCACATTTTGAACGTAAAATTTATCGTATAAATTACAAACTAAATCTTAACAATGTCGCGAAAGTACTTCAAAATATGTTAGATGAACTGAGACAAGAAGATATTATGGCTCAGAACTCTAGCTGCGTACACATTTTAAAGTTTAATGTCAAGATGGTTAGTGTGCATAAATTACTTATAATAACAATAGTTTCAAGGGCATCTAACTTTAATGTTTTTCTTATTTTTTTTTAATTAAAATAAATGTTGAATTTTTTTTATTCTGACAAACTCATATTGCAGAAAAATTAATTTTATTATTTTTTATTGTTGTTACGTTAGGTTGGCTGTGATGAGTGTGATGTGTCACTATGTGACAGGTGTGTGTGCTTCTTGTAACCAAAATTTAAAGAAATGCGTAACTAAAGAATATAAAATATGTAAAATGCATCCCTATCGGATGGACTATATTTCATCAAAAGTGAGTAATATTAAACAATTTTATAATTATTAAACAATTTATAATACAGCGTAATGAGCTTTAGCAACATTAAGGAAGTTATGATAACCAATAAGTTCATCACAATTATGTTTCTCAAATAAATTGAATTACTTATATTACAACATATTACTACTTATTTATCAGTTAGTCGTTTAATTAACATTATTTATTATTTTTTAATCAATTGTTTAAGTATTATTAATTAAATTTTAAGCCTGGTACATTCATATGCTGCTTAATACCGTAGACATAATAGCTTTGCCATGTTGATTGAAATATTACAATGCTAAATTGCACGATCAAAATAGTCGGTTTAAACGTATAGACTATAGTTTAGAGACAGACCCACTCAGAAAGTACGTTCCAAGGTTCCAACTGATGCCCGGAATGGTTCTCAAACTATGCAAATCCCCAATAAAACAATATTTATATTATTTTATAACGGGAGATTAAAATCCTTTTTTTAATTAAATTTTAACTTGTTATATATAATTAATATTGAAAAGTCTATTAATCAATTATATATAAAAACAATATTTCTGTTTGGGCAATTTTATATACACATTGTTTAGTTTGCACCAAATTTGTTTGCACAGGCCACAGTTTGAGAAGGGTGCAAACCTATATATATAAATATATTAGAAGTTATTGTACAAATATACTGCTTTAGAATATTTAAAAATACTCAAACTTGTACTTTTTAAATATTAAAGCAGTATAATATACAGAGTGTTAGACAAAAAACGTACGGCTGAATAGTTTTGTTTTTTAACCAATTTGAATGATTCAAAAAATATTTTAAGTGGTTTTTAAATACTATAAAAATAATAACATGTGTGTACTGTGTGTCAACTATAATTTTTTTTAATACCAATATATATTTTTTAACCTCCATAATATTTTAAATCTAACTATGTAAAACAATATTATACTTTTATAACAATATTTTATGATAAATTAAAAAAAAAATACATGTTATTTATTTTCCATTTAAAATAATCAATCGTATTTGAATAGTTGGCGGTGAATATAACTATTGTTTAATTTCTTTGGTGTTTTGATGTTATTATGTATAATTAATAGTGCGTTCCGTATATCAACCGAAGCGACCGAAATTCCGGTTATTCTGAAACAGGTTTATATACGGAACGCGGTTACCTGAAAAAGGTCGCAAGGGTTGCGACCGCACTCACCATGAACGAACAAATTTGGTAAATTTCTATAAATCGTGATTATTCATGGCGGTAAATTTGAAATGCAAATAAAAGTGTACAAAAGCTTCACATGTTACTTGTCTAGCGTCTAGTGTTTTGTGTGTCTAGTAGTTGGGACGTTGTGTGCATTATGAATTAAAAGATAATTAAACTTTTCATAAGCTTAAGGGCCTTTATGTTAGCTGCTGAGAGGTGTTAATAAAATAAAACAAATTAAATTAAATTAAAAGTTAGGTTATTCTACCATATTATGAGTTGGATATTACGGCAATAAAAGTAAGAAAATGTTTTAATAAATAATTTTTGAAAAGTTTATTAGAATGTGGACATTTGGACATGAGTGCAACAGAGCAAACATTATTATTGTGTATAGTTGCCTGTTATACCGACTAACCTGTACTGGAATTATTGTAGAAGCAGGTAGATAAATACATACAATCATCTAGGATTAAGCACTGAAATCAAAAATATATAACTAACGCTAATGACAAAGATTAAACCATAAATTATAATAAATAAATTCATGAGGTTTGAGTCCATAATATGTTAATATTTCATTTTTGAATTTTGTCGTTATTATAACCGATGTCGTTCCATAAATCAACCAAGATTTTCAGCAACCAATCATAGCCGTAACCTAACCGCCGGTTACTTCGGTTGATATACGGAACGCACTAATAGTAACTTAAAAAATTACGTTATTTTAATCTAAAAAAAATCGAAATAAATTAATATTAATAATTCATACATGTAATTGTTTTTTAACACTACTTATCAGAATGTATATTAATATTCCAGTAAAATGCCATGGAGATCAGTTTGATTTGGAAATAGAATTAGTATGTCTTTATTTCATCATATATAATAACAATAAGTAAAAAATCTTGCAGAAGTTGCAACATACCAGTGTTCTTCTACATTTTATTAATCAAAACCTTGATTTTTTTATTTGATTTGCTTATACACATCTATTAACTTGTAATTTTTTTAAAGTAAATTAAATATTTATATTATATTTGTCAATCTGACAGTTTAAAAATAATTCCTGCAAATTTGTAGCGTACTTTCAAAATAGCAGGTTCTAGTTAACAAGTAATAACTTTTATGTAAACCCAAATAACATACCAATACCAATTTTTACTCAATATTTTACAAATTTTATTTATAAGCATAATGTATTTGCGATATTAACTAAAATTTGTTGTTTTGTCTATTTGTAATTACATTCTGATTAATCCAAAATAATTGTAGATATATACTTCAATTAAAATACAAAACTACTAACTCAATAAATTAAGTTTAATATACCTAAAATTGACGCCAACTGATCAGATTAAATAAGTAATTTTTATAAAATTATAAACAATATATTGACAAACATCTTTGTTATACAACCCCAATGCATCAACTGTCAGTGTGTAAATAACAATCTTTTACAACCTTCCAAGTATGCTATCGCTGTCAATATTTTAATGAACGTACTGTATACTGTACACCTTTAAGACCCCTTTTGGTCTATGTGTAAATAACCTCTGGTTTGCTAAATTACACTCCTAAAAGCTTCCCTAGCCATTATGTAGTTAAAACTCTTTCTCTTGAAAGTTGTAAAATAAAGATTCACCAATACTTTTCATCAACAAAGATTATAACAATTTATAAATAGTTCATTACTTATCTACTTTTAACACAACATCAAACACTCTACTCTACCTTCACGCAAATAACAATGTTTATGGAACATTAACTATTATAAACAATGCTAACAAATAACACTGTTAAAGATTCGCGCAGTTTACTACTTTTTCATTATTAAACAAAACATCAACTTTTCAGCAAACTCAATCATCAATTGAACAACCAAGCAACCGTCAAACCATTACCGTCGGTTTGAGAAATCTCAATATCATTCTCAACGAAAATTTGAAAACACTAAAACAGCAACATTGATAAAGGCACTCAAACAACCATCTAATTATTTAACAAACAACTACTACACTGCAAAATAAGCATTTTTTTCAACAACAACTCAACAAGATTTCACAAAATAAGAACAGAAAATATTACTTATACAAGATGTTTCAAAATTGACGCTTGTGCTTTAGGATTTGACTAAACCAAAAAAATAAGAGTAGACATTTTTTTATTTGTCCCTTGTTATAGAGTTATTGATAAAAATGTAAATAATAACTTTTTCTACAATCACTACTCAAGACGTATGCAAAGAGGTTTCCAAATCATCTGCACTCCAATGCAAAACCTATAAGATGGGTAGAACAAAGTTTACTGGAAACAGGTAATTTAAATCCTTGCAAAAAATAGGCAAAACGTCAACCTACACTAAGCGTCTATCAAAAAGAGCAAATTTATAAATTTGTTAATTTGAAACCAAGTACAAGCGTTTAAATTGTATCGTTTCAAACTCATATGTAAAAAGACACTATTTACAGATTATTAAGAGAAATGGTTTGCATCCATTTAGAACTCAAAAAGTTTAAGTTTTGCACAAGGGAAATAAGGACCTTTAAGTCAACTTTTGTAGATGGTTGATGCATAGCGTTAACAATAATCCTCATTTCATTTATAACAATTAAAAACATTGAGCATATATTCAATTAGCTGTCTACAAGTTTTAATAAAATACATTAAACTAAAAGTTAAGTTATTCTACTAATAGTTCATTAAGTGTTATATTAAGAGTTGGATATTATTTTTGACTATACGTGTTTGCTTCTAATTGGTATATATGTATTTACAACGTTTTGTGAGGTATAAATTTAATTCTCAAAGTTATAGTTTTTTTTTTAGTTTTAATTGTTTATGTTTTTACTTTTTTTTAAATTTTAATTTAAAAAACAGTAAGTCGATTAGTTTTTTTGTCTTTTAATATTTATTTTAAGTTAATTTTTTGGTTATAAAGAATAAACTACTACTAGCTACTTTTTTAATATTGGTTACATTACAAATACTTTTTACGTACATTTTGGACGCATACATTGTCAATCCTCAGCGCCATAATTTAAAAAAATATAAAATAAATAAGATAAAAAAAAATATAATTTGTAATTTATTTTTATTTTGCAAAATCATTATAAAACTAAAAATTTAATTTAATTGTCAGTTATTTGAAAAATGCTGCAATAAATTAAATTGATTTTAATTCTTTTTTACAATGCTTAAGAAAAAACTAGTCAAGGATTTTTGAGCTTCACCGCAAAATATTGAAAAAAGACGGTTTTGTTTTAGAAAAAGCGTGTACAACTTTTTTATTTTAATTTTTAATCGGGTCATAAACTATTAAAAAGTGCAAAATTCTATTCATAACATCTCAAAAATTAAAAAATCCGGCTTGAAAACATCAATTTATTGTAAAAAAATGTTTTCATAAGATGCAAAATCTGGGCATAAAATATCAAAATATGTTAAAAATAACAAATCCGGCTATAAACTGTTGAAAAGTGCAACATTCTTTTTATAAAATATCAAAAATATTTAGTTAAAAGTATGAAACACCAAAATTTTAACACAAAAATTTATTTATTAAATGCCAACAAAATTCAAGACTTTGGTTATAATAACATATTTCTGAAAGTAAATCTTTCCAATAAGACTATTTTTGTATTAGGAATTGTTCTTCAAATAAAGCAACTCCAAACTTTTTTAATGATCTTTTTGAAAGTTTTGACAAGCTCTTTCAAGTTAATTATAAAAAAATAAAATATTGTCAGATTTTAATGTAATAATATTGAATGGTTAAGTCACTCAAGAACGCTATCAGCACAACAGGCTAAGATTTTTGCTGCTTTTTACAATCTTACTGAACTTAATTAGCTTTTCTTGTGATGGACTTCTTGATAAACTAAGATTATTAGATACATATGTTTCAACTATTCCAGAGATTACAACAACAACTGTTGAGGCTGCTTTAGAAAGTTTTGATTATTCACTTATTACTTTTGTTGTTAAAATTTCTTTTCTTATTACTACCAAACATAAACCGCGGCTTAACTATCATTATTCTAAGATGAATATAGTAAAAATTAAACATTTTTTTAATAATTTAAACTTTGATACACGTTTGGAGAACTCATACATTGTAGCGGAAAATCTCACAATTATTTTTTTATATTTTGTTTTTAAACCAAAACAAAAATACTTGTACTCAGTTTAGACAAAACAAGCAGTTAATAAAAAACAAAATGCATTTAACAAATACACTAGTCATCATTCTGATCAGATTTATCAAGATTATTAAAAAGCTTGTAAACAATGTGGCAATCTAATACAATTTGAAAAAGATATGTTTCACAAAAACAAAGCTAATCAAGTTTCTCAGTTTTGCATAAGCAACCAAATTTTCTAGAATACAATTTATTTTAGGTTGTTAAAAAATATTTTCTTAAATTAATTAAATTTATTTGATACCTTTCTGGTATAGAAAATGTTACTTATTATTCTTAAAACATTTGCAAATGATCTAGCTGCTATTCCAATTGCAATACTATTCAATCTTGAATGGTTGAATCTGATATATGTTTGAACTCTTTTATAACATTTATAACTAAACACAAATAAAGTAAAGATTTAAAAAAATAATTATTGTAATACTGCAATTGTTTTGTCACACAGTGACTTTATCAGGTATCATTATTGTTTATTATACTTGATGAAGCCACTGTGTGAACTGTCCAATCTGTCAAAAAAATATATTAATTTCCACATTGTCAAGTTTTTTATTCTTAGAACAAAATAACTTTATCTTAGTTACTCAATATAGGTCTTAATCAAAACGTCCAACAATAGATATTCCGGCTTATGTTAGTCACAAATAGAATTTTACTTTAGACAAACATGGAGAAAATCTTGCAGTAGCTATAGACCTTTTCAAAGCATTTGATAAGGTATAGTACTTTAATTTTGTTAACAAGCTCTATTGTATAAGTCTTGATTACAAATCTGTAAGTCTTATCAATAGTTTTTTTTACAATAGAAAAATTGATGGTTTTAACTCTGACCCCAAAATTATAAATGCTGGTGTTTCTTAAGTTTCTGCCCAACTAGCACAATTAGTCGCGGGAACGTAGCGGCAACTGTTGTAGAAACTTTAAAGTGCTTGGGCACTAGCTATGGGCACGTAATAGAAACGTTCCAATTACGTTCGTGCGACCTAAATGGGGAATATTCTGTCGGTGACTGCAACGTAACGGCAACTTGCCTGGAACTTGTACGGCTACGTTCCAGGGACGTAGTGGTGGCCGTGTTGAACATGAAACCTCCCTCCTACTTTTTAAAACTTTTAATAGCGCTTGTTTTGTCTTGCAACAGACTTTGTTATTCTTTTGTTTCACTCCTACATAATCCTTGTCTGGTTTACTTAAACACTCAGAAATAAAATTGAATACTTGGTAAAAAATAATAATATCCGAAACAACTTGCACTCTAATTCCTTATGGTCTGAATTAAAACGAATGCTACTTTACTGATAAACATAAAGGTGCCAAGTTGAAATCGAACATCGCGCTATTCAAAGTTGTATGTTTATATTAAAATATTGTCTTTAAAATATTTAATGTCATATGAAAATATAGCACTTAGATACTAGAAACATTTTAAAATCATTATTTCGCAATTACACGCATTCATTTGTTATATTTTGTGCAAAAATTATAACAAATTGACCATTTTTTAGTCATTATGACATATTTTGAACTAATATCGTCACAGGTGTTGTCCATAAAGATGGCGATTTTTTAAAAAGTAACTTTAAAGTGGTTATTACTAAAAAAAGCAACTTCAAAGTAATCGTCAATTAGCAATAGTGGATCGGAACTGTGAATGTGTAACTTTAAAGTAATAATTACTACAAAGTGCCAAATAGAACTGCAATGCCACTTTAAAGTTCCCTGTTGGTCCTCACAGTACCACCTGGGACTCAAAACTCATATTGGGTGGTTTTAACCTTACATGGCTTTCTCAACAAGTGTCAAGTACAACCACAACCTAATGTTGAATTAAATTAATCCCGTTAATCCATCACATAAACATCGTAAAACATAAATTTTGTGCTATACACTGCACTTAACAATAATGCTGCACTCAGCACAAATTTTTAGGTTAACTTTTTAATTTTATAATATTATGCACCGCTCTTCAGTATTGGCATATTGGGAACTGTATGGTGAAATCTACTTTATGGTAATTTTGAGAGGTGACACGGACTTTGTAGTAGCCTACAGCACAATTCTATTCAACTCTGCAGGTAACGACAACGTTATTGACACTAATATATATTACTTATAAGTTCCAGGCAGTTAAAGTTGAGCAGACGTCTCGAAATCGTCGCGGGAACTATCAATGCTACTTGAAAGTAATTAAAATTTTAAAGTTGCATTTTAGTAGCATAAGATAGTCGTTGCTACTATCGTTAGCCACCATTAAATTTCAAAAACTTTAAAGTTGTCCCACTAATTACTACGACGTCCCAACTACTATAAAGTAGCCATTCTTGGTAAAAACTACGTAGCAGCGACTATAAATTTGTTAAATAAAGTTATTTATTTACCAAAGTTGCAGATTTAGTGGCAGTTACGTAGCAGTTACTGGTTCAAGGTTTCCATCTCAGTTGCGGCCACTTTGGTGCTAGTTGGGTGCTATTTCCTTAACTTTATTTTTGATTTACAATATTCCTATTCATAATTTTTTCTTTTATAATTCATATTTTCCAAAAACTATCTTGACAAATTTGGCAGAACGTTTTGAAATGATACAGATTCTAACCTATATGGTCCTATATAACCTAACCTAATCTATAAGTTAGAATCTGTAACATCTATAAAAATAGACATCAAAACAATATCTGAATAGAATATTCCCAACTTAGTCAATTTTAACTTTTAATTAAAATTCACTTGTTGTTATTGGTTATAATTTTACACATTTTAAAATCATTTAAAAATGTATAAAACTGTAACTAACCACAACAAGTAAATTTTTATTAAAAAAAAAAACAAATATTTGTAGGTTAAGTGAGTATTTTGCCTTACTTTATTTGCAAAAAGAACGTGTCTTAAGTTGTTTTTACATTTGTCAATTTGTTGTTTAATTTTAAAGACTTACTGACCTTGAAGTTCCAATCAGATTAAATTGTCACTTTACATCTGTCAATTTATTGACCAATTTCTAGTCTGGTTAAAACATCAGATTAGAACATAACCTATTTTGCTTCAATTTATTGACGAAGTTATGTGTTGCCAACTTTTGTTACATAACCTCAATTTGTTTAACAATATGTTAAGTGTATTTTGTTAATTCAGTGTAGTATAATTTGTGTTTTATGTTGATAAGTACACACATACAAAAAAAATATTGTGTAAAGATAACCTATAATGGCAATGGCTATAATTCAAAATTAGCAATCAGCTGATTAAATAATTGTTATACAGTTGGCAGTATTAAAAATTGAATAATAAGTTGGCGTGTGTAAAGTGAAACAAATCTGAAATAAATCGCCGTAAAATTAACAACAATTATGCCCGTACTAATAGTCAGAGATTAAATCTCGGATTCATGAATCCGAGATTCATTTTGTTAATCGTTGATTGGCTCTAATCCAATTCACGGATACCGTGATAGTGAATATAATTGCGGTCGGCCAATGTAATTTATTATCAAACGTCAGAATTAATATATGACACACTAATAAACAATCTTGAGTGGACCCAAGATTATTTGAATCTAGGATTATATTGACGGTTGCATAGTTTTCAACTCGATCCGAGAATTAAGCGAGAAAGCATTGGTCGATTGTGACTAATAATATCCGTGAATTGACTTAGAGCCAATCAACAATAAGCAAAATGAATCTCAGATTCATGAATCCGAGATTTAATCTCTGACTATTAGTACGAGCATTAATGAGATAAATAAGTCATTAAAATTGAGCAATAAATTGACAAATGTAAAAAAGCTTTACATCGTTTAATGAAAACATTATGAGTAAATGGAGAGCCATCATAATTATTTAATAAAAATATTAAATTATTTCATGAAAGAAACAGACCAAGTACATTGTGTAATAAAGCAGCATTTACATTTTATTTTAAACTAAAATTTATTTGTAAAATTAAAAAAAGGTTAAGTGGAAGCTGTAAGCTGAACTTTGCTTTTTTATATATTGTAACAAAATGTAAAGATTGAATAAATAAATAAGTAAACAACGTATTTATAAAGATTTTGAAAATGCCGGTTTATAATAATTAATATAAAAATCTATTGTCAACTTAAAAAACTGAACTTTTTTTTATGTTTTGAGCAAAAGTTCTACCTTTTAATCTCTACATTGCATGATGTGGTTAGTTGTGTAATTTGCTTGTAAATCAATGTAAACTTACTATATAATTTTCCATATACGATGCAACCAGTCGTACAACAATACCGTCACCTTAAACTAATTAAGTTTGTTGGTGATAACAATATTTTGCCATAAAAATGAAGTTATGTAATTTAAAACAAGTTACTAACACTTTTTGTATTAACAAAAAGTATTGAGATTACTTTTTAAGTTGTTAGCGCCATTGTAGCTGGAATGATAACTATTGAATGTGCTGCAACGCCAATTATTAGAGTGGGACTTTTGATAATAAAAAAAATGGCGGAAAATGAATGAATGTCAAGTTTGTAACTATAAAATTTGTTTGTTTACATTTTTTAATAAAACGTCAAATAAAAGTTGTTAATTTTTAATTGTAATATTTGTTATTATACAGGGTGTCCGGAAAATACGTGTACAACGTTTGACGACAGACTCCTGACGTCAAAATAGGTCGATCTAAGCCGACTTAGTTATATCCAAAATTGTCTCGTTTAGCCGGTAGAGGGCGTCAAAAATTTGTAAATATTAAAAAGAAATTACCTGTAACAATATTTTTTTAAGTGACCTTGTTGCTATGGCGTTTAATAATTTGACAATTATTGACAAATTGTCACCAGTCTATGAAATTTACTCAAGTATACGATCAACATTCTTGAATTACAAGTTCATTTTACCATTAAAAATGGAAAATTATACAAACTCTCAGAAAGTTGACATGCTCCTGGTATACAGGTTTTGTCAAGGAAATGGGCGTCAGAGTGTTAGGGTTTACATGGAGAGGTTTCCTAACCGTCGAACACCAAACCACCAAACATTTGCCAATATTGAGCGTCATCTTCGGGAAACGGGCAGTTTTGAAAAAAAGTTTGAAGGCAGGGGTCGTATGCGAACAACTCGAACTGTGGAAACAGAAGAGATGATTCTGGAAAGAGTTGAAGAAAAACCAAGTACCAGTACCCGTCTCTTAGAACGTGAGTTAAATGTTCCTAAAACGATTGTCAATGAAGTTTTAAGAGAACAGTTGTTACATCCTTACCACATACAAAAAGTCCAGGAACTTTTACCGACTGATCCCCCCATGCGGCTTACATTTTGTCAATTTATTAGAAACAAAAGAATCCTTGTTCCAAATTTTTGTAGAAAAATTATGTTTACTGACGAGGCATGCTTTACAAGATCTGGGGTAACCAATCTGCACAACGAACATATTTATTCCGATGAAAATCCACATGCCATTAAAGTTGCACATCATCAGCATCAATTTAAAATTAATATTTGGGCAGGTATTATTGATCACTACCTTATTGGTCCCATTGTTATTCCAGACAGGTTAGATGGAAATATTTATTTAAATTTTTTGCGAGACACATTACCAATTCTTCTGGAGAATTTGCCCCTTTTACTTCGGAGGGAAATGTGGTATATGCATGATGGTGCCCCGCACCATTTTTCCGTTGCCGTTCGGCAATACTTACATCATCAATATCCCAACCGATGGATTGGAAGAGGCAATGATGCACCAGTAAAATGGCCACCACGTTCTCCTGAGTTAAATATGTGTGACTTCTTTTTGTGGGGCGCTATTAAAACAGAAGTTTACAAGACTCCGGTAAACACACGCGATGATTTATTGCAGCGGATTTTAAATGCAGGCAACCATTTTAATAATCCCGAGACATTAGATAGGGTCCAATATCATTTTTTAAAGAGTGTTAATAAGTGTATTCAGCAAGATGGCGGTCATTTTACACATTTGCTTAAGTAATTATTTTGTTTTACTTAGTTTCTTACAATAGATACTTTCAACTTTGTTATACTTTTGTTTTTTTTTAAGCCCTCTACCGGCTAAACGAGACAATTTTGGATATAACTAAGTCGGCTTAGATCAACCTATTTTGACGTCAGGAGTCTGTCGTCAAACGTTGTACACGTATTTTCCGGACACTCTGTATAATAGCATGAGCAATTTCAGTCTTAATAAATAAAAAACTAATTTAAACAAAGTAAAGAATAAATTTTCAGTTTAATTTTAATTTATTTTGCAGTTTTGTACCTACCAAACTTATAAACATGTTTTTATTTTTAAATTTAATTGACTTTCCTTAAGAAACATTCAAATGATTAAGAATTAATTTTAAAACATATATTTATAATACCATCGAGTTGATTTGTTATAGTAAGAAACAACAATTAGAAAAAAACGCAAGGATACAAATCAGCCCAATCATGGTCTGAAGCACGGTACGGCAAGTCGACAGCGTTTAATTACCATGACGTCATTGTTTCTCACTCAAATAGGATTAGTTTACTTTTGGTATGTCTAGTGTTTCTACTCAGGACGATTCAAAAACAAAACAAATTATAACTTGCGAAATTCTTGTTTGGAGACATTCGACTTCTCGTGGCACAGTTCTTTCTTTACTACGCCAAGATATTAGGGTCATTGCCGATTTGGGTTTTAAAGATTGCAAGTCACATTTTAAAATTGTTGAGTTTATGACAATGCTTAGTTTGATACGTACGACTGTTTAAAATATATAACGTATACGTATGCAGCATTTTACGACTACAGTACCAGAAATCAAAAATTTGAAACATAACTTTATTAGACTTTTTAACTAAATGTGGTCAAATAGAAAGTTGTGATTTTTTGTCGTAATACGAGTTAACCGTAATAAATGTCTAGTCTACTACATTTCTAAAAACAAACCAAATATCAAATATTGTCAGTAAACTGTGATGCTTTATTAACGTACATGTGCAATTTAAATTTTTTACTTTAATTAGTCTTGTAGTAATATGCAGACAGACAGATTAAATTTCAACTATGTCAAATTTGCAAAAAAATAGTATTAAGCGGTCATCAAATTCTTTGCATTAGAAGGTTTTACTTCTCATCAATCTAAACAAAGATTGGATGGCGTATGCGGTAAAAATTCACTTTCTTATTCTACCGTGAAAAAATGGGCCAAACTGCTTAAGATGGGCAATGAGTTTTTAGAAGATGAATCACGTTCTGATTGACCATGGCCACAATCTTTTGAGATTGTGAGGGCATCTTGATGATTAATTTTAAAAAAGAAATACCACGGTAAAGCGTCAAACAAAATTAACAAAAGAAGTTGTTGCATCGTTGAGTCATCAATCGGAGGTAAGCCAATCGTGTAAACTACATAAACATAAAAACTCATAAGTTTTGAATTTAAATAAATAATTAAATTAATTTATAAAACTGCTAAGACATAATATCATTTTAATATGTAATGTCATTCAATCTCACTTTGTTTTGTTTGATTGATTTTATCATTTTTTATATTTTTTAATTTCTTTATCCAAATGTTGTACGTTGTAATTTCATATATTTATTAATTACCTATATTGCCTTCTTTCTCAATTTTTTTAATAATATGTAAATTTATATGCGCCGATTTACTGCTGAGTTGATTTATTTAGCAAGCAAGCAAGCCTAAGTGTATGATGAGTAAAATGACAAGCGCTGCCAGCAAACGATGACTCAGCGGTAGTCAGCGACGGCGTTCAGTACGCATGATGAGTCATTCTGAACGCGGCTACTATGTTTATTTAAACCGCCTGTAGAAATTTTTTTTTTTATAAATGCAAGACATTAGATCTTATTTTTAGTTTACGGTGATAAAATAATAATATTAATAAATTTAATAATTCAAATACTTGAAAGAATGATACGCATTCGTCACAAATCAATTTTACCCCGCACCTATACCCCTTGGCGGAAGAACCAGGCAACCTTCTAAATACATACTATTCTATCAACTTTGCTTCATGGTTGCCTCTGCTACATACAGTACATTTGCACTTGCTTGACTTAGCTTCTCCTAGGGGCAAATTGACAATTTTTATTACTTTTACTAGCGCCAACCTGATGAACAAGCCATTTTTGATATTGCATTATTCACCGCTTCCAAAAATGTTACTGTTTTTTTTTTTCTTCTAACAACCTGTCTTGTACTATATAACCACGTTTCACAAATTCCACTTATGTAGCTTCAAATTCACCATTAGATGCAAATAATCGAAATTTAGCCGACCATTCCTTTGCTGTTTTATGAACATTTTTTGTTGATGTATAAAATTTATGTGTTGCCGAAAAAACTGAATCTTGTGACTAAAAATGTCCAGTTAATATAGTTAATTCTTGATAACTTTTTGCTTTTGGACACATTAACATGCATAGATTGTATACTAATCTATGTGCTTCCTCACTCAGCACGTTTAATAAAATTGCACTTTTTATTTATGTTTCACAATTTCATTTGCAATTAAATAATTTTTAAGTTGTGATTTATATAATAATCACTCCGCAATTTTCGGATCAAACTTTCTTAAATTTTCCAACTTTTCACTTTTATTTGCAGGCATTTTATGCACGTGTTTTTATTTTATTTAAAATTACTATTTATATTGTCATATTTATTATATTATTAATTTTGTAATAATATAATTACATTAATTTTTCTCGTTGCCACTGAAGTATCCGGGGTAAGAATTACTTTTGTATTCGGGGAGAAGAAATAATATGACTTTAACTAATTTTTTATTCAATATGGAATAAACCAATGCTGAAGATAGACTGGTATAAGTATAACAAAAAAAAAACACCAATACAAAAAATATAGAAAATACCTATGAGTTGTCGTGGGTCCGATTTATTAAACCGCACACAAGCTTTATTTGATCTATATAAGATCCGTGGGTCTGAACTAATTCGCACACGGGATCTTTTGGTTGTTGTTTAATAATAAAAAGAGCTTTCAATTTACTTATTTATATTTATCTTATTTGATGTTATATCTGTTAAACTTTATTTCCAACTAACTAAAAACTAACATGCACATTCTATTTATCCACTAGGTTTGGGAGGGTAGTGGCTTATCAATAGGGTAATTAAAATTGGGAGCAAAGGTCTGATTTTAATGATGTCTGGAAACGTGACATTGATGGGATTTCTGAAAAGGATGTTTGTTTTAAATATTTCACAAATATTTAATAACCAACATGAAATTAAATACTTGTGTGATAAAAATAGGGAACTAATAAATTAGGGCAAAGGTCGGATTTTAATGATGTCTGGAATGGATAAGGGACGTAGTGGGATATAACATTTCTTCCTTCCTTACATAAAAAAAAAGAATGTAGAATACATTATTTTTTTCTACATCGACAATAAAAGAAAAGAAATTCAATCTTATTCTAAATATAAAAACAAACATGCAAAAACTATAATAAACATACATATTATAATATATTATAACTACTCATAAAAGAATGTTTTTTTTTTACTTTTTAGTTTTCCTAAAAATAAAGTATTATTGTCTTGTAAATTGTTCATAATAAAACTAAAATTTGAGAATTTATAAAACTGAACAAGGAGGCACTCGCACTAAACTCTGTTAAAAGGATTAAACCTTTGATTAATTCTTGCAGATCTTCTGAGGGGTGTTGGTGGAACTGGTATTTCGATTTCAGCTGCTTGCTGAAATATTTCATCATTTTGACCATCGTCTTGATCTAACATATTATCTTGTTCTTCCTCATAATTGTCTTCTATTTGGGGAGCCTCTAACATATCCATCCTTAAATTGACTCGCGGGCGAGGTCTTTGACGGCGTCGTCGTGCAGCTGCACATGCTCTTTGCAACATACAATGTGGGCAAATTGTTTTAAATACCGTATACAATATGTATAAAATAACAATCACTGAAACAATTAAAGGCAATACTTCAATTGTAGTCTGGTGCCATTCAGTTGGATTGTGAATTTCATTGCTAATTTTTATTATGTCATCTAATTTATGACTAGCAATATTCAAATCATCTATGTGGCTCGTGATTTGAGAATAATGATGGTCCAAGACTAGTTGACTTATATTTAAATTGGAAGAGGATTTAATTTCTTTGTGAATTAAATTTACAAAGTCCAAATCGGGCAAGAGTTCGCTGGATTTTGGATTTCCAGAAATGACGTCGCTTGGGTTCAGCATGATTGAACTACTAAAACCTTTGCACCTATTATCTATGGTCAGTGCACCTGTATTTCTCAACACAACATCGATAGCCACAGCTCTGTCCTCACAACTCAAGGTTATTACTTCAAAATTTGGTACTACAAAAATCCAAGTGTTTGAATTTTGTAGTTGTATATAAATACTTTTTTTAAGGCTAAATATTCGTTTATCGCAAATAACCGGAATTTGGGAAATTGATTGAGTAAAAATTTTGAATTCACAATTGTCGTGAAGATGTGCTAAATTAATGGGTTTGTTTTGTTTGCAAATCGTCTTTAACGAACCGATGTTGGTACAACTTTTTATTTCAGATTCTGAGAATTCTAAAAATTGTTGTTTGTTTTCATCGACAGCAAGGAATTTTGTTTTTGGTAAAATCATGACAAATTTATCTTCATGCAATTTTGATGGAAAAGGTTGTACTTTTAATAATTTAAACAAATTCGATTCTATTAAAGGAATGCGAATTATGTAGACTAAATTTCCGTTTTGTACATAAACAACTAGTTGCACGATATCAACTAATGTATGCGCGTTTTCCAATGTAAGGGGAACAGGAAAATTTAATCCGCGAGGAATGTTAACTTTTACTGAATTTAATTCTCGCACAAGATTTGAAGGGCTAAGTATAGATGGATGAAGATTTCCTCTTTTAGCTTCTAAAATTGCATTTGTGATTGTCATAACATCGTTTTGATGCTGACGCAACATATTGTCAAAATCATAAATATGTTGCTGCAAATCTGCTTTTAACGCGATATATTTAATATTTTGAACTTGTGAATTTAAATGATCGTTTACCTTCTTAAAATTCTCAGACAAAATAATCTCATTATGATTTAATGAATCGATGGTGGCATTAAAATTTAAAATTGTAGATTTTACTACTTTTGATTGTTCTATAATAATATTTTTTATATAATTTTCATTTGTGGCATAATTTTCAATTATTTTGTCATATTGTTCGGCATCATCATTATCTAATGTACCAAATAATACTTTTGCAGCTTTTCCTACAATATTGAACCAACCGCGGCGTACGCGAACATGACTAACCATTTCATCGATGTGTGACATTTCTAAGTTAATTTTCTTTAAAATTGTTTTAGAGTTTTTGACAAAATTACTGCACTCTCTATTGAATCCTAATGTATCATTCGCACAAATTTCTCCGGTTTTTAATGAAAATATATTTAACAATCTTGCTTTTTCTTTAAAACTTGTTAAATTTACATAAGTTAAGACTTCATAAGTTTTTGTAAACAAACGCAAGTCGGACAATTGTTCAAAATAAATACCAGGTGATGACTGATAGCTATGTATGGTGTAAGGTAATGGTAATGTTTCGCTTAAACTGTATGGCAGTAACCACATCAGTGTAAAAATCCTGAAAAATAAAAAATAAAATAAAAAAATAAAAATAAATTGCATCAATGGTAAATTTAATTTATTTTTCTGATTAATTTTTAAAATGTTTGAGTCGATTTGCATTTACACGAATTGACTTTCGATTAACCTTAATGGTATAATTTAAAGAAGAATGTTTACTAATTATTATATAAGGTCCTTCCCACAAAGGCATTAACTTTTTACTTAATCCTCGTTTAAGTATTACATTTTTTAATAATACTTTGTCACCGACATTAAATGTGTTAGGATTACACTTTTTGTCATATTGGACTTTAGATTTATGTTTACTAATAGCTAGATTGTCGCGTGCTAATTGTCTGACGTTTTGCATTTTAAATTTTAAATCTTTAACGTAATCATCGTACGCATAAATTATTTCTGTGGGTTTTACAATTGAAGATGGTAAAACGGCGTCTACACCATAAAGAAGATAATATGGCGTGAATTTAGTTGACGTGTGTGGAGTGGTATTATATGTGAACATTGCAGTTTGCATATGTAAATCCCAATCTACTTGATTTTGTGAACTGAAATGACGCAAATATTCGGCAAGAGTTCTGTGAGATCTTTCTAAAGCTCCATTTGTTTGTGGATGGTATGCTGTTGTTTGAATCTTTTTTATTTTTAATAATTTGCAAGTATTTTTGAATACATCACTTAAAAAGTTTGTACCTTGATCAGTCAATACAGTCTCGGGAATACCATGTCGGCAGATGATGTTGTTAACAAATTCGCGAGCAATTGTTACAGCTTCTTGATTAATTATGGGAATTGCTTCTGCAAACTTAGTTAAATCGTCTTGAAATGTCAATATGTATTTATTTCCGGTTTCAGTTAATGTCATAGGACCAACTATATCTAAATAAACTCTTTCAAAGGGTTTAGAAGCAATGCTTGTAATTGCCATTGGCATTTTTGTACTATTGTTAATTAATTTATTTTTTTGACAACTTTCGCATTTACTAATATAATTTGTTATGTCGTCTCTTAAATTAGTCCATTTATATAATTGTTTAATCCTGTTATAAGTTCTGTTTACGCCTTGATGTCTGCCTAAAGGAGTATTGTGATATTCTTTAATTATGTCTAATTTTTGTTGTTGCGAAAATTCATTAAGGTTAGTCAAGTCATCTTTAATACAAATTTGAGTATTATAACCCTTAAGAAGTAAACGTAGCATTGATAAAATTTTATTCCATTTAATCTTTCCCTTTTCAAACTTTAAAACAGCTACCTTTTTTGTATTATTACCAACATTACTTTTGTCTAACAATTTAGTAACAGCACACAATAACGTCCATATTTGTTCATAGTCGTGATTATCTACGTCAAATTCTCTGTCAATTAAACAATGTAATTTTCCTTCAGAATTGTCAATTCTATTTAAAGTTAAAATATTGTTCAAGTCTGGATTACTTTGTTTGAAATCATAAAATAAATTAAATTTGTCATCTAATGCATTCAAAAATTCATCTGATTCATCTAAATGTTTAGGTATAACCATAATTAAATCGACATTACTTTGCATAGAAAGGAATGGTTCAAGTTTTTCATTTATATTTGCGTTTGTTATCAATTTTGTATTCATTAACTCTTCAAACTCAAAATATCCTAGTTCATTTATAATTGTTTGTTTGGTATCAAATTTAATGATTCTACTCAATGCGTCGGCATTAGTGTTTAATTTACCCGCTTTATACACAATTGAATAGTTTAGACAGGGACATTAAAACAACAGGATTTGCGCAGAGAAGAAAACCGAAAGGTATTACCATGCGTAAGTTATTCTTAAGGGCCACTTGTTGAGAGCCAAACAACTCACTACGTCCTAAAAAAAAAAAAAAAAAAAAAAAAAAAAAAAAATACACAATTGAATAGTCGTGTTCTGCTAGCAGTAAACGATACTTAGTTAACCGAGAACCTGGATCTTTTACTTTAAAAACTTGTGATAATGGTTTGTGATCCGTAACAATGGTAAATTTAGTTCCAAATATATATGGTCGATAATGATTTAAACCAAAAATTATTGCCTTCATTTCGCGCTCTGTTGTGGAGTAATTTGACTCGGCTTTATTTAATGTACGGCTGGCATATGCAATCGGTCTATCTGAACCTATTTCACCCTGAGATAAAATTGCGCCCAAACCATATTTACTCGCATCGGTAGTAATAATAAAAGGTTTTTTAAAATTTGGATATGCCAAAGCAGGTGGATTAGTAATGTTAAATTTTAATAAATCAAAACCAAGTTGACATTCGGGAGACCAAATAAACTTTGCATGCTTATGTAATAATTGATTCAAGGGATGCGATAATTTAGAAAATCCTTTAATAAAACTTTTGTAATATCCTACTAAACCTAAAAATGATCTAACCTGCTTTTGAGTCTGGGGGTATTAAAATTTATTACTGCCTGAATCTTTAAAAGGTCGGGCTTAATTCCATCTTCAGAAATTACGTGCCCAAGAAATTTGCATTCTTTTCTTAAAAAGTGACATTTTGATAAATTAATTTTTAAATTAGCTTCACGTAATCTATCCAAAACTTCACATAACTTATTGTTATGTTCATCCAATCCATTCGCATATATTACAATATCGTCAATATATACAAAACATTTAACACCTTGCAAACCGGTAAGTACAGAATTCATTAACCGTTGAAAAGTTGCTCCGGAATTCTTTAAACCAAACGGCATTCTATTATACTGAAAATGACCAAATGTAGTACTAAATGCTGTCTTCTCAGCATGGTCTGGATGCATTGGGATTTGGTGATAACCGGATGCCAAATCTAAAGTAGTGAAATACTTAGAATTTCCGAGTTGGTCAAGGATATCAGTAATGTTAGGAAGAGGAAAAGGGTCACTGATCGTAATTTGGTTCAAGTTACGATAATCAACAACAACTCGCCATTTTACAACACCGTCAGCGCTAGCTTTCTTTGGTACTATTAACAAAGGTGCATTGTAAGGAGAATTACTGTTACTAATAATATTATCCTTAAGCATTTGATTAACCTGTGTTTCAATTTGGTTTTTTTGTTGATTAGGTAAGCGGTAAGGTTTAACAAAGATGGGCGGTTTATTAGGAAGCGTGATTATTTTATGAGAGACGCTATTCGTACAACTTAACTTGTCTCCATCTAGGTAAATTACATCTAAATATTTCATACAAATATCATTCAATGCGCTTATTTCTTCTTTGTTTAAATGATCAGTTGAAACTAATTCTTTAATTTGATCTAATCTGTCTAAATTAACATTATTATCTTCGATTAATGATCTATTATTTGAAAAATCATTGGTTTCATGTATAAAGTCGAATGATAAATTGGGTGTTTTAATAATTTGATCGCATTCCGATATGTTCAAAATACCAACAAAACACTTTTTATTTTTAATATTTGTAATACAAGAACCTACAATTAGTTCATCGTTTATTACATTTTTATTGCAAATGACTTGTCCATCTTCTTGACTTGTTGATATTTCAGTGATGAATTCACTTCGAGCCGGTATAAATATTAAATCTTCAGTTTCGTTTGTTGAAAATATTTTAAAAATATGATTATTTATTGTGAATGTCTTATCAACATATGAAATTACTGCACGGAAATATTTCATAAAATCTCTCCCAACAATACCATCTACTTGAAGATTACAATTATTATCTACTACATGAAATTTATAAGGGATATCTTCATTATTAATTTTAATTATTGTTGTTAACGATCCCAAAGTATTAATTTCATTATTTGATATACCAATTATTGTAATTAAGTCTTCTGTATTTATTTTTAATTTATTTTTAATTTTATCAAATTTAATTAAACTTGTTTGAGCACCCGTATCTAACATCATGCGTGCATTATTTTTATCTATATCATCGTTTAAACTCAAATAAATTATATCAGACTTCTCTTCACAATTATACAGTATAGATTTTTTTGTAATTATACGGTCATTATTCATAATTGGTTTTACCTCTTCAAACACTTTGGACTGAGTAACAATGTTAACTTTTTGTAAACGTTCATGACTATTTGCTATTATTTCCTTATTTATCGAAATTTCTAATTCATTGTTTTTAATTTCTTCAAGTTCATTACTTGCACTGTTAATTTCTTTTAACATTTGTGTATTATTTTCAATAAAAATTTCATTTGTTTTAATAGCATTATCATTTGCGTCATTTAAAATGGTTTGGTTTTGTTCAATGTCAATGTCTGGAATCGCCCTAGCTAAATTCTTTCCATCTTCATGATTGTTAAACCAATCCGCGTGATACACATCGGGAATCGCCCTAGCTAAATTCATAATGTCATCACGTACTTCTATTTTATTATTTAAGTTAATAGTATCATTATTTTTGTTAATCGTGTCAAAAGATTCGCCAATTTCTAAATAATTACACCTACTCGATTGAATTGGTGCACGATTTAATTTTGATTCCTTGGTTGGACGTGCGCGTCCAAGGAACGATCGTTTCCCGAATTATTATTGGATTCGTTATTATTTATTTGAGGTTCATTTTGACGAGGATTTTGATTAAAATCGCGTCTTTGATTATAGTTACCTCGGTAATTATTACCTCTATAATTAAAATTATTCCCTCTATAATTACCATTACTATTGTTAGTTTGACTGAAATTTCTTCGATTGTTTTGTTGATTTTTTAAACGGCATTCGCTTTCTACATGGTTAGGACGGTTGCAATAATTGCAATATACTCGAATTTGATTCACGCGACTAAATGGTTTATTTTCAATCCCTAAAATATTTTTAAAATTAATTGCTTCATTAATGACCTTTTCTAATTTGGTTTCTTTGCAATTTAGTATTGCTGTTTGCAATTTCTCGTTAATTACACCGCGCTTAAAAGAAGTTATCGCGATCTCTTCAAAGCTATCTTTTTCAGCCGTGGTCGCACCACTATCATTTTCATAATTTAGGAAAATTTGTTTTAATTTATTGCCAAACGATTCGACCGATTCATTTGTACTTTGTCGCGCGTTAAAGATTTCTGCGATCCAACCGTGTTTTGTTTTAAGAACTTGTTTTGTGAAATTTTTCAATAAAAAATTTTGGAAATCGTCGCAAGTAGAGTACGCGTCAGTACTGTTTTTTAAAATATTCACACAATCACCTTTTAATTTAAATCCGGCAAGCAAAGCAACAAACTCATTAACTTCATCGTTGGCTACTTTAGATACCGCAGTTTCACATTGTAAAATGAATGTATTTAATTTGTCGGAATTACCGGAAAAAGGTTCGACTAGTGATAATAACTCTATGTTTGATAACGGCATTTTTATTTAAATAAATATTACACCTTATCGAAAGTAATTAATTAAAGAAATAATAAATTATTATATTTTATAATAATTTTAATTGAGTTGGACACAAGTGGCTTAAATTATCGATGTGGCGCATATATATATATAAAAAAAACAGAGAATGACCAAGACAACGCGCTTGAAGGTTCAAGTACTTACATTAGCATCATGCTGTTAGCGTCTTTGTTTGGGGGCTTGGGTAAGTTAAACGGCTCAGCGGCTGGCTTATCGATGATGGTTCTTCTCGGCTTCAACTCGAGAGATGGCTTCGAATGGCACTTAGATTTCTTCTGTGTTGCACGTGATTCTTTCAATCCCACCGCTGTCACCAAAATTTGTCGTGGGTCCGATTTATTAAACCGCACACAAGCTTTATTTGATCTATATAAGATCCGTGGGTCTGAACTAATTCGCACACGGGATCTTTTGGTTGTTGTTTAATAATAAAAAGAGCTTTCAATTTACTTATTTATATTTATCTTATTTGATGTTATATCTGTTAAACTTTATTTCCAACTAACTAAAAACTAACATGCACATTCTATTTATCCACTAGGTTTGGGAGGGTAGTGGCTTATCAATAGGGTAATTAAAATTGGGAGCAAAGGTCTGATTTTAATGATGTCTGGAAACGTGACATTGATGGGATTTCTGAAAAGGATGTTTGTTTTAAATATTTCACAAATATTTAATAACCAACATGAAATTAAATACTTGTGTGATAAAAATAGGGAACTAATAAATTAGGGCAAAGGTCGGATTTTAATGATGTCTGGAATGGATAAGGGACGTAGTGGGATATAACAGAGTATATTATAGTATAAGTCTTGATCACAAATCTGTAAGTCTTGTCAATAACTTTCTTGACAATAAACAAATTATAGTTAAAATTGATGGTTTTCACTCTAACTCTAAACAACAATATATAATATAATTAAAGACCTTAAAACAATATCTGAATAAAGTACTCTTAACTTAATCAATTTTAACTTAAAATAATCAAAGGTATCATATCAGTACCATATATTAAACTAAACAACAAATTTATATCTAAATCTTCTTCAATTTTTCTTCTAAAGGTTACAATCTTAGATAATATTCTCTGAAACCATGTTGTTGAGATTGCTTTGAAAGTATCTAGAAAACTAAGATTTCCTAATAGATGTAAACTATTTATTACTTCTGTTCAACTTTTGCAAATATGTATATAAAATTTATATTTGTTCTTGCATTGAGTTTTTTTTTTAAGAAATCAGTTTTAGCGCTTATTTACTCTTACCATTTTGCTCTCTTTTATAAGAAAGATAATTTAACGATCCACGAGCGCGTAAGTTCTAATTGTCAAAGCGTATTATTTTTTTAAATTTTTTTAAATCTTGTAATTTGTTAATAGATTAGTAATAACATACTAAAAAATACAAATGACTAAAGACTTAGATATTATATTGCAGATCTTTGCATTTTGTCTAGACATTGTTCAAACACAATACAAGACATATTGCCTGAACAAAAATTTACTTGTAGTATGTACAAGGTTTACTAGGAATTCTAACAATTATTTACTGACAGTTCAGAGGTGTAACACCAAAACTTTTAAGAGAGATTTTTTAACCGTATTTGACACATCAAACATACTTCCAAATTCAAGTGTGAACTTGATAAACGCAACCGAAACTTATTTTAAATATCACAATTTAAAATTAAAAAAAAAGTACTATTTTAAACTTAACGGCTCTAATAACGCTTAGTCTTTTTCACTGGCAACTATTTTAGACGTCGCCGCGCCGTGCCGTGGAAATCCTGTGTAAAAGCTCCCATTTCATTTCTTATTTTATAAAAAAAAGTCAAATATAAATTTTTATTATTGTTTTTTGCCGATTTCGACACTTATTCCATCATAAAAACCTAATTTATTTCAGATAGTTTATTTTGTCACATATGTTAATTGTGTGGTCACATGTGTATAAACCGCATCGGTTTATTCACATTTTAAAAGCTTAAAAACATTATTTAACAAAGATACCATATAATAATATAACAACTATTGATATTATTTTTAAAATTTAATTATTTCTTATAGAACAAAGAGTTATTAAAATCTGACCTATTTTACGCTATAAGATAAAAACATGTTCAATTTAGGTAAAATAACTTTATCCTTGTGTAAACTGTGCTTCCACACAGAAGAGGTCTCACAGAATGTTAACAGCTATTAACGTATGCCACTAAATATACACCACCGGGGGGGTAGCATGGATAAAATTATTTTGTTTTCTGTATTTAGCCATTATATTGAAAATGTTAAAATTAAAGTATTTTGAAAAAAAAATCGAAAAAAAAAATCATTTGTTTTTTCCTGCTGTTCTAAAATAAATGATTGTTCCCGCGCATATTTGAACCATTACTGTGCACGGTTCATACCGGTCTTCATTTGGATGCGCGCGGAGGGAACGATGGAACTATCGGTTGTGAAACAGCCTCTGAGCCGCCATATTTACTATTCCCATGCAGTGAAAGTGTCAGTGAGATGTTTAATCGCAAAAATATTTCGGAGTTTCCCGACTTTTCGCGTTAAAAATCGTACGTGCAGACATGTCTAAGGACGGCGACAATAGCCGCAACCGCGATTCGCCGTTATCTAAAGAATCGGAAGCAAACAAGGTAAATGTGTGTGCAGTTAGGGTATATTCGCGCGTTCTCACCTCTAAAAATAACTGCTTCTTTAAGCGTGTACAACTTTAATAATCGGTTCAAAATATTTAAACAAACTTTATTCACAGCCACCTATGCGAAATTAGGCGGAATAATGTTGTTAATAAGCTGTTCACTTGTTTATATAAATCAGCAGTGTTGTTTTAACCTTGAATATTTGGTTGTGCACAAAAAACGATTGAAAACAAATCTTATGCTTATGAGAAATTGATATTTACATATTATGAAACATGTGACTAACCTGGTTTTCATTTTCAGTCTTTCGTAAGAAAAGTAAAATCTCGTGTGTCTGGCTTTATTCCATCATCATTAACTAAATGGTTTGGAGGAAACGATGGTCCTAAAATTCGACAAAGAGAAGAACTTGAAGATGAAGAGGAATCATTTCAACTACAACCTCCTACAAAACGTGTGAAACTACCCAATGATGTTGCATTGCGTGATCATCTTGAATTAAACTTTGTTTCTACACCTAAATATAGCAGTCAAATCCCCATAAACAATTTCAGCTTACACACTACTTATGACGAACCAACTCCAGGTCCATCAGGTGTGAAAGCTCGAAAGTTGATATTACCTAAAGTGTCAACATCAAATCATCATTATAATGGCACTATTGAGAATCACAATGGTGACAAAGACTCTGACAGTGGAGAGTCCACTAGTGGATATTCATCTATGCCGCGAATCGGGAGTAAGGAGCAGGTTTCCGAAATTACCGATAAACATTGTACTACACAAACAAAACCCCATAATCGAAGTTTATTTAATACATGTAAGTATTATTGATTTTATTTTATTAGTAAATTATTTCAGTGATGTTTTTGTTTGGCTCATACTACGAAATGTATATATACAGGGTTGGGTAAATGCATGGGAACACCTGATTATTGGCTGTATTTTTGGTTTATGTAAAAAATAACCTTAATAAAAGTTTTTGTAGAAATTTTAATCTATATAGTGATGTATTTTGATTTTGAATACAAGCTCTGTTTCAGGAGATATGACGTCATCATCAGTTTTTTTAAATGGAACAATTAAAATGATAATAAAGTCTACGATTTACGGTTTTTGAAATATTCATTAAAATAATAAAACCATTTCGTTTAAAAAAACTGATGATGTCATATCTCTTGAAACAGGGCTTGTATTAAAAATCAAAATACATCACTATATAGATTAAAATTTCTACAAAAACTTTTATTAAGGTTATTTTTTAATAGGAGTGTAATAATAAAAGTTTTTATGCAAAAAAACATGATAATTTATAATATTTTTTAATATGCATGAATTTACTCATCAGCTTCTTATGTTTTGATAAATCTGTTAAATTTTGTGGTTAAGTAAAAGGTATTAGTAGTTCACCAATGATATTAATATTATGGTTTTTACTATATAATAATTATTATTATAATAATGTCTGAATAACAATCATTATTCCCTCTTGTGCTACAATTTATACATTGACCATTTTTTATATAAAAAATAACTTTAGAACTAGAAACTTAATGAATGAATATGCTGTAAAAGTGTGGAACAAATTGTGGAGAAGAAGTAACAAAGAGGCTAAGTAGCAAAACTGTTAAACAGATGGTATGTGAAGGTTTTTTTGTTACCTTCACATACCAAAACAGAAGATTTTTTATTTTCAAATAATTACCTATCTGCCTGATTGTTTACGGAATTTGAAGTTCTGGTACTTTGCCGTCTGATAGAATATAGTTGATAGCACATAGAACCAATCTTTAAGAAGTATTTCATGTTTTGGTAAATTGGCACTTAGCCAATTGTTGGACGAACTGAAAATTATTTAAATGCATAGGAGCCCAATACAAAGCAATTCTTCCAGTTTATTTTTTTAATTCGGCTTTTTAATTGAATTTATGTTTGCTGTCATAAACGCTACCATTAAGTTGATAAGAAATTTTATTTATTTATTTTTTGCCTATTAATTGTCAGTTAAGCTTTCAATTTATTATAATTTAATATTAGTCATTATCTTTACTATTTAACATTAATTAAAGTAAATATGTTAAAATAATTTTTATTATAAATTCAACCACACAGCCAATAACCTGAAAGCATATTCACAAAGCTTCGATAGCGCTAACCTGTAAGTTAAGTTTTGTTACAACTTTTATAACCTATTTCAAGAAACAGTCATTCACATATTTTAGCAATCTGTTGTTAAATTTAACACGTTGAGTGCCATGTGACATAATGCGCGTGCCACACATTGATTTGTTCTAGGGACGTTGCGACACACATGCTTTGCCTCACTGTGGACTGTTTTATTTTGTGCTGTGATATCAGATATGTCTCACCACTAAAGTTGTTTTATGAAAACTTAGTTTTTAAAGTTAGTTTGAATTCAAAAATATTATTTACTATTTATACTTATGGCTCGTGGAATCAAATTTTTTTATTCTACAGTGGCGCTCAATGTGTTAATAACAGATGAAGATATATTATTTAAATAGTTATATTGATAAACAGTTTCAACTCCACTAAAGTTTTCCCATACAAAATTATAAAATAGATTCAATTATTTTATTAAAATTAATGTAATAATGCCTATCTTGACTAAAACTTAATAAAAAGCTGCAGTATTCCATCAGTGGGATTTAAAAACTTTCAATTTTTTAAAGAAAAATTATACTTCATACAATAGAATAGCTGCATGAACAAGTTTTTATATTTATTTTAATACTGCTTAAGAAATTAAAAATAATTTGGACATAAAGCAAAAATTTTAATAATTTTGAATGCAACGCTTTGTTACATTCAACTTAATAATAATATCACTATTGTATTTATTTAGTTTGTTTTTAAAACTTATTATCTGCTTGTCTTTAGTGTTATTTATTATCCAAATTGCTTAAATCTATAGCAACAACACTGTTTATGCACTTGGTAACTAAAAACTGTAAAGGAACAGTTTGAAAAAGTTATTGCATATGTATAATAGTCATAGTTGCAGTTAACATTTTAGTTGCATGTAATTTCTTATTCATTATGAATAATAACTAAACTATCATTATACATTTAACAATTTATTATTTTTCGTAGAACACTAATTGCTTTAGTATTTGAAATAACAATAAATTTATTGATATTGTATATATAAACTTTCAATAACAAAATTTTCTAATGATATCAAGTGATTCACTACTTATTAATTTGTTTATCTTTTTCTAATAATCATTATCTGATTTAATCTAACGTAATGATTCAGTTTGATAATTGTTGATTGTTTGAAACACTATATATCAATTACAGGGTGATTTAACATTTTTATATGGTTGTGGTTAATTTATTAACCATATCTTTTATAGTCGACGATGATAACTTTTATACTTAAAAAGTGGTCATTTATTCAATCACAATGCGCTTGTGCATTATTTCTTAAAAAAAAGAATGTTTTTTTGTATTACTTACTATGCATTAATCTATTTGAATGTCCTCACAAAATTTTAATAAATATTTACTTTTGTTACTTTTATTTGCTAATACATAGAATTGTACAAAAAATTAGCAGCGATATTTACGTCCAAATTTAATTTCTTTAGCTCAGTAAAAATTATCAAAAGTTTGTCTATTTATACCTGTTACACTTTGTACATATTATTAATCTCTGCATATATGTACATCGTGATCGGATGATACAGTATCTTTCATCAATTGTAAACGTAGTTTTTGGGCATTTATCCTATAGCAAACTAGGGTTGTCATTTAAAAAAGGCAAGTTTGGTTTATATCAGGGCTTCTTAAACTATGGGTCGCGACACCTCAAATGGGGTTGTTTAGCAAAATCCTGGGGTTGCGAGATTCTAAATGTATGTAGGTAATGCAATTTTGTTACTATATTTATATGGGGTCGCCCAAAAATTCACAATTATAAAAGGGGTCCTGAATGAAAAAAGTGTAAGAAGCACTTACAAATATAAATATTACGCAACGATTGTGGTAACATTTGATTTTATATGATTCTATAAATTTATCAAAAATTGTTTAAATATCTTTTTATATACAGTGTTATTCTTTAACTTTTTTCCTGCTTGTTATATAAATGCGTTTTACGTTGAGAAACTCTAATTTTGTTGTCCAAAAAATATAAATTATGATTGTATAATGAAAAATTGAAAATCCAAAAGAAATTTTCATGGGAATTATAAATACTATGATAAAAAAGTTTTTTTTTTATTTAATGTGATGAGAAAAAAATTGTTTTTATTTTACTTAAATAATGATGTACGCCCAGCAAAGTTTTATTCAACATGAAACCCTCTTACTTCAACCCATTTTTCCATCTTTTGAATTTCATTATAAACATTGTGAATAATCTCTGGTGTCACAAATGTAAAAGCATTGGTAATTCTGCTTTTGGTGCGGAGACTGAGCTGGCCAGGGTAAAGAGTTTCCAAATAATAATTTAAGTTCAGCCTTCCTTCCAGGAAAAATGGACTAATTACTTTATTGTAGGTTAACACACACCATACGTTAACTTTCTTAAATTTCTTACTGTTTGTACAAATACTAAAGTGTGGATTTTCTTTTGCCTAAAAGCGACAATTTTGACTAGAGGGTATCCCATTTGTTGTGAACGTAGATTAGTCACTGAATATAATATGATGGTGAAAATTGCGGCGTTCAAGTATGCGTTTACCCATTAATAAAGAGAATTCTAGTCGGTATGAATTATTGCCTTCTTGAAGTTTATGAATAAAGGTTGGTTTGAATGCATTATTATTATTATTATTTATTATGCTTTTTACGGCTATTTTACATCGCCACAGTAAGTCTACGACTTGTTTAAAGTGGTTTGATGGGACCAACAGCTTAATACGTGACTTCCGAACCACGCTGGTGGATAAAGAGCAAGTTATCATTTCAGTCATATTTTGGGGATCGAACCCCGGACTGCTCGCATGATATGCAAGTGCTCTACCATTGAGCTATCACACCATAAAATTAGTAGACAGAATATTACATAGGTGACTTTTAGATAGATATACCACCTATCTCATTTACTCTTGGTCTCGATTTTTAACATCACTATAAACAATAAATAATCAAACGAAAGACTGGTTATTTATAATATCAATTGTGTTCATAAGAACAGAAATATTTATTCAAAATTGTCTTTGCTATCATGCGATGCCGTGGTCGTACAAGGCATATTGACGAGGTTTGTAGAACCGAAACAATTGTCTATGCTTGACCCTTGGCCGCTGTGATTCGATTGACTGATTTTGAATAAATTATTAATTCATTTTATCACTATAAACATCAAATTTATGTACCAAATTTCTTAAAGCAATTACAGATACTTGCAGGCCAGGAAATTTCCGGTGGAAAACTTCAATTGTGTATTTATAGGACACCTCTTCAATACCATAAAATTTGATCAAGTAAATGTGCTGCGTTCAGTACAACTCATTAGTTGCCAGCGCTGACCTATTAATCAATCAATAAGCGCTGAGCTTGTCTGAACGGTTTATTTTGCCACTGTTGCCAACCGTGTAAACTTTTATCAACTACTTAAATATAAAGCACAGAGTTTTGAATTTAAATAAATGGTTTAATTAGTTTATGAAGCCGCTACTTAACGAGATATAATATATTCTCAATAAGTAATGCCATCTAAGGTAAAGGTGTAGGATAAGATTACCCTGAAGTTGGCAACAAAGAACGGCAATTGATTATTTTTATCATTTTTTATTTCTCACTCAAGTTATTACAGCGTTAATATTACGTTGTAATCTCATTTACCTATGTTGCTCCTTTTCCCGTTTAAAAACATATATAACTGCTATGTAGTTTGGTTTTGACATGATGAATTTATTTTCCAAATAAAAGCGCGGGCCAGGCGAACCTAGATGTATGATGAGTAAAATGACAAGCGCTGCCTGTTCAGTTCGCATGATGAGTCGTCCTGAACGCGGCCAATGTTACATAAGCATTACTTGACAGCAACAATCTTGATTTCCAATTACAAAATGAGATTTTATTCTTAATATCAAATATAATTCTCCAAGAATAACTCCTATAAAAAAAATATTTTAGCATGTCGATATCTTCTTCTAAGCTCTTTCTAACAATATTTGGATTTACAATATTTTTGTTTTTCAATATTGCATTTTTATATTTTTTAAGCACCCTGTACAAGGTAAGGGCCACTTGTTGAGGCCAACACATCACTACGTTCACAAAATTGATATATCAATGATATATTTTTAATAAACATAACCTATAAAGTAAAGCTCAATAGGAATTGACAACTTAAGATGTAACATCTTTTAAAAGAGAGCTTTAGATGTAAGCAAGTCTCAAGCTTTAGCTACAGCTTAAGTTGCGTTTATGCAACTGGGCATAAATGCCTTGCAATTTCAGGAAAACTAACACAATAATTTAAATAAATACCTTTATTAAACATATTATTTAATTAACATGTAATCAACTGTATTGTTTTTGCTTAAAAGTTTTTAAATTATTTAAAATCATTTGATTTTTAGTCCAAAAGTATAAAGTAATAAATAAATCAAAGTTAAGTATAATGCGAATAAACAACTAGATACCCTTGCAATTAGTATCATACTTTTCAAGTTGCTCTAGTTTGTTGCCTTGCCTGTATACCCTGACTTTGCATAAGAAAAACAATTGAAATTGGGATTTGATTAAATTAATTTATTGTAAAATGTCACAATTAAATAAATCAATTTATTTTACTTCAATGTTTGAGAATTTTGTTGTGAAAAAGTTAAATCATTTTAAAACACGTTTGTGTTGTATTTAAAAATATTTATAAGGTAACCGCCATAAATACCCGGCCTAACAAAAATCAAGAACTTAAAAAAAAAAAATATTATTTTTCAATATAATCCCCTTTAACCTCAACACACTTATTACATTGCTTAATTAGTAATTCTATCCCCTCATAAAAATATTCTGAAAATTTGTCATTAAAATGCTCCAAAACAATTATGAAGACTGATCGATTTTTTGAAAGTTGCATTCTTTTCTGGCAAGTTGAGCGACTTGTGGTGTGCACAGGTGCGTTGTTATGCAATAACCTGACTCTTTTTGTTAATTTTCCTCCACTCTTTGCTTGAATATTTTCTCTCAATCTATGTAATAAGGTAGCATTATAAGTGCTATTCAAAGTGGTATTTCTTTCTTTAAAATCAGTTATCAAGATGACCTCACAATCCCAAAAGATTGTGTGATGATCTTTTTGAGTGAGTCATCTTCTAAAATCACATAGCTCATCTTAAACCTTTTGTTTAATTTGATGAGTGGTAAGACCTTTCAATGTGAAGAATTTGATAACTGCTTTTTACAATGTCTGTCTGTCTGGGTATCGCTACAAGACTAATTAAAGTAGAGCGTTGAAATTCCACATGTACGTTAATAAAGCATGACATTTTACTGACAATATTTAACATTTGGTCTGAAGTTTTTAGAAATGTAGTAGGCCAGGAATTTACGGCGGTCACCTTGTATTTTATAGTTTGAAACATTGTTTGCATGATTTAAAAATGCATATATAAATTAAATTGGTTTAAATGATACATCTAAATTAATTTAGATAATGTAGAAATAAATATTTGTTTTGTTATATAAGTTACTGTGCTTTGTTACATCAATAACACCAGTTTTTGTTCTTTTGTAGCTGCAATAAATGAAAGATCATTATTTGCCAACGAGTTAACTGGATCTCAGTCAAACAGTTCATTGAGTTCAAGAAGACCGGCATTTAATGCTACTACATTTGGCTCTCCAAACTTTATGGATAGAACTTTGTCTACAAAACGGATAGTGAATTCACCATTCTATGTGGGACGAACAACATATGGAGGTGCATCTGCATATAGTCGAAACCTTATCAAACGTTCTCCTGAAGTAAACAATTCTCTTAAAAACTTTGTGCAGCCAAAACCAGTGAATAAATCATCAGACAGAAACCTGCCTTTAAGTAAAACAGCCAAAAGAATACTTGATACTTTGGAACAATACACTAGCCCCAGTGAAGATGTACGAAAAATTCCAAATCCCTCTAATAAACGTGTACAAAAACCTGAAGGTTTGATTTCAAAATATACTGGTGCTAATCCATATTTAGTAAGAGATTTAAAAGTCCCTTCAAATAAAGAATTACAAGTTCCTACTATGACAGACTTATTGAAAATGAAGTTAAAAGAGCGTCTACAGGACAGCACCGTGTCCGTCCGAGAAATTGCTACAAAATCAAAATCGGTATTAAACACTGAGGAATACAAACTTAGAACAGTAGAAGAGCCAACTAATACAAAAAGTACCAATAAAATGAAAACAAAGGTATCGAATGTTAGGCAAAAACAACCAATTGAAAACACTGTGAGTGAAGTTAAATTGCCTGAAGTAAAGTTACCTATTTCCACATTACCTACCTTTAATTTCACAGTCCCTTGTCCTAAAAAGGACCTAGTTAAATCAAATCCAATTAACATTATAGAAAACTGTGTCATTACACCGAAAAAGACAAACCCTTCTTCCACACAAAACCCCTCCCCCAAAACTGAGAATAAAGACTTGCAATCAGTAGAATTTAAATTTTCTAAACCACTAGTTATTACCGAAAACTTGAAATCCATCAAGGCAATTAATAATTTTAAATTTAGTGAGCCATTATGTAAAAAAGGACTGAAGGCATGTGATTCAAACAACTTCAAAATTATTGAGAATGCTTTTGTACCTATCAAAAAGATTACAACTAAAAGTAATGGTGAAAATGGCCCTATATTGGCTTCCAAAGAACTCGTTTCTACAGGAAGTGTTATGGATATTTTAGGAAAGAAAGATAGTCTCATGGCTAAATTCAAACCTGCAGAAGGTATATTTATAATTTATTGCAATATTTGAAAATAAACAATTTTATTCTGTTTCAGGAACATGGGAATGTAATATGTGTATGTTAAGAAACCTTGAGGATAAGAAAAAGTGCATAGCATGTGAGGCCCCAAAATTGAATGTAGTTTCACAGTCTACGAAAAAGCCTGAATCATCACCAGGTTTTGGTGATCAGTTTAAAATTACATCTGGCCAGTGGGAGTGTTCAGTGTGCATGATACGTAATGATGCTGCTAAAACAAAATGTGTAGCTTGTGAAACAAGCAAAGTGTCTCTAAATGAACCTAAAAAAGAACAAAACAGTGGGTTTGGTAGCAAATTTAAATTAAGTTCCGACAAATGGGAATGTAGTGTTTGTATGGTGAGAAACGATGCAATTCAACAAAAATGTATTGCATGTACTACACCTAAACCAACAACAAATGGTCCATCTGCATCTATCTCTTCTATTGTGTCAGGGTTCGGGGATAAATTCAAGCCATCAGCAACCAGTTGGGAGTGCAGTATGTGTTTAATTAGAAATGACATTGACAAAACCAAATGTGCTGCTTGCGAAACACCAAAACCAGGACATAAAAGTAATATAGGTAAGATTTTTTATTTATTTTTATCCATTTAAACATTTTGTTAACCTGCATCAAATAATATATACAGTATGCAGTCAATTAGTAATTAAAACAACTAATTGAACACAGTCACGTGTAACAGCCACTTACTCGCAAAATTTAAAGAAAACTATTTTATACCACAAAGAATACTAGATAATTTTTCTTAATACTAATATTTATAAAAAACAAATAAAATCTTGCATCAATTAATATTATCAATCATTTCAATTCATACAAAAAAGACTTTTTTGTTCTATTTTATTTTTCTTACTTACGTTGTGCCAAAGAATTCCACCTTATTGATTTTATTTCATAAATACTGTCAGAAGTCAGAATGTCACAAAAATGCAATGATCAGATAAATTTCACTTACTTTACTTACACAATGAGATAGTCTAAGTGCTGTAATATTTAAGACCTATGTTTTAGAGCAATGTATTTTATTAAAACCTATGAAAAGCTAATTGAATATAAGCTTAATATATACATTTATAAAAAATAAAAAGAACGAGTTAATAAAAACTAATTTAAATTAAAAGTTATTCTACTAATAGTTTATTAGGAGTGTTTTTACATTTATCGATGTCAGTTTATTGACCAATTTCTAGTCAGATTCAAATATATCATATTAGAAGTTATGTCCTATTGTGCTTCAATTTATTGATGAAGTTAAGTGTTGCCAACCTCTGCTATATAATATTAATTTGAAGTGTTTTTATGTTGATTTAGTGTAGTTATCTGTGTTTTGTGTTTATAAATACATGCATACAAAAGGAAAGATTAGGTAATGATAACCTATAACGGTACAGTTGGCAGTATTGAAAATTGAACAGTAAGTTGGCATGCATAGTGAAATAAATTGCAATAAAATTGACGGGAATTAATCAGATAAAATAAGTCATTAAAATTGAATGTAAAAACAGCTTAAAGCTGAATGCTGAAGTTGTCTTCTAACTGTCATCCATCAAGAAATGAATTCAATCTTACTAATTTTCACAAATTTGTTATGTATTTTGTTGTTTTTATATTAGTGATTTCTTTTGAGAATTCTGCTTTGCTGTGCCAGACATATATTAGTCAGAGGAGTGGTCTATCCATTTTGTAAATTACAATTGTGATATTACTTGTCTCAGATCTGGCAGTGTAGCTCTGTTTTGAAATTTTGCAACCGTGGCCAATTGTTGTCATAGCTTGATCAATTCAGTTGGTTTATGCTTTTAGAAATGATTATTTGTTAATGACAAGAATTAAATTTTGCTAATTCTGTTTGGAATGAATGTCTTTGTATAGCTTTGATTGGGATCTGGTTCAATCTAAGACTATAGTGGAGTCGGATCAATTATATGTTTATTCAATGCATTTTTTGTTGAAAGTTTGCACTACATAATTCCAGGTGCGGAATTGATTGTACTTTTAATTAAGCCACGATATGCTTTTTCGAAGTGTCACAAAAACTGTGCAATTCGATTCTCTCTTGATTTCTTTCTAGTGCTTGTTTTGTGCTTCTGCTCCTCATATAATAATTGAGCTGATTTGGATCAAATATCTTGTTTATTGATTTGTGGAATCTGTTGATATATTAGTGAACTCAAATTTGTCTTCTATACTAAACCCATAGTAACCCTAATGTTTCTGATTTTGAGTTGATGTTAAAAAGGGAGGTTCTTGGATATGTTTCCATTATCAATGCGGAGTTTTCAAATATAGAATCTACCTGTCTGAAGTATGTTAACTAATTCATTTTGTGTTTGGAATACTTCTGTTCAGTCAGAATTTGTTGCTGTTATGCAATCTCAGCTTGTTCTTGCTAAGCTACTACATTAGTGATCGTTGTCAGCTTGTATCGGGCGTTCCAACATGACCCCAAATCAGAAGCATGTATTAAAAATCCGGAACCGCCAGACATGCGCAAAGATAAAAATGTTACCGCTATTGAAATTGAAATAAATATTGCAGCATCTACTGCGATTTATTTGTCTGAAACTCGGTAATAACTTTAGTAAAAAAATAAATTATTACATAATTAATTAATCATTGTAAAATACCTTTTTAACACTAGGATGCATGGGTGTGGTCTAATGGACCTTATGCTGTATACATTGTAATGCCATTATTATATTACGTTTAATATAATTATTTCCGTCAAGGAATGCTTTAACCAAACATGCTAGTTTATTATTGTCATGTATATTTAAAAAAAATCATGTTGCTCATGCATCTTAGATGATTAATCGTTTAATTATTTATTTTTGTATAAACCCAATAATAAAATAGTGTGGTACGTATAGGGTGTCCATACGTTTCGGATTTGTTCTTGTTTTATCTTTCTGGTCTTGGTTTAAGTTTTTTTTTTTTTGTTCCGGATGTCTCGGTTAGGTCCTGAAAAATATGAACACCCTATGTACATAGCGTCAGGTGTGATATGTTAAATAATTTTAGTTTTTACTATTTCTTTACACGACATAATTACTTTTTAAACTGTAGACAAAAGTCAAAAACATGGTTGTGGCTTGTTCCAACCGACAAGTGGTTTGTATTCAGTCAGAGACTAGTACAAAAATAATCCATGTATTAGTCGCAACTAGATTGCAAACTGCCGAATGATGTCGGTTGGAACAAACCTTATACCCCTATAATATCTTTTAATAATTTTGATCATCTTTATGAACTATTATTTGTCGGTACATTTTTTCTTCTGTTAAACCCGTTTGACACTGTCTATAATTATGTCTTGAGTTATATATATAATTTTTATTAGAATTTGTGCAATAATTCCATATATAAAATTTATAGCCTGTATGACACTGTAAATAATTCTTTATATAATTATAAACTACGCATGCGCGTTATCTATGATCTGTCAAACAAGTTTCAATGTTTACTACACTTTGCAGGTTATGTCATTTGTTTTGAATTGATTATTACTACAGTTAGTTATACAATTAATTAAAATAATAAAAAATGGAAGCAGAACAAATTAAAAAAGTGGTAGCAATTGCTATATGTAGAGCTGCAGTGGTAAAATTGAAAAAAAAATTAAAAGTACAAAATAAAATGCGCACATCACGTTCGCGTCGATTATAGATGGGAAAATAGAACATGTTCTAATTTTTCAAGATACAATTGTGACCTTGACAATTTGTGTGTTTTACACACGTGAATGGTCTGATCTATAATTATATATATAATTCAAGACATAATTATGGACAGTGTCATACGGGTTTAAGATCATAGCGATGCATTTGAAAACTTGCTAGAATTGCTAACAAATTATCTTGTGTGGTTGGTCCAATAAAGAGTGAGTCATTTAACAACTTCTTGTTCTTGATGACACAATAAGCATTTTGCTTTGAGATATCGTTGATGTTGTGTTATCAAATGGTTTTAAACCGTTGCGTTGTCGCGACTTGCTGGTTATGTATTTTTTACTCTGAATGTATCAACCAGCGAGGTGAGTTTAAAACCGCTGTTGGAATTAGTTTAGTTTGTCCAGTATGTCAAATTTAAATATGATATCTATAATGAGGTAAATTGTCAAGAATGATTATGAAAATAATTAGTAAACATTGCTTTAAAGTATGAGAAAATGAATATTTGATGTAAAGTAAACGTTTATATAGCAAATATTTTACTAAATAATAATAATCATAAGAAAATTTATATCATATGTAACAGTTTACAACCGGTACGCTGTGTACAGTTTCTCCCGGCAAAACGTTAATGGTGTGGTAGATAGTAACCACTGATATCATTACTCTAATTTTGTTATGTGCCCCATATACTTCTTCATGAATTTATATGCTTTTTTAGTAGTTGCTGCTGCTTTCTTTGATGAACCCAGTTTATTTTGGTTGAACGGAGTTTGACAATGTATTGTTTATCTCTTTAACTCTGTTTTTGGCTTTGAAGTATTTTTCACATATTCTTTTATGGGGAGTAAGATAATGTTTTTGGGTCATTTGATTTACATAGTTCTCAAAATTGTTGCAACCTTTTGTCAATTTTCTTTTTACTCACTTACATCTTGCAATAGAAGCCAGATAGTTCATCGACGGAAGCAGGCTACTGCAAGGTGGAGTGCTATCGCCAATACTATATATATTATACATAAAAACGACATATATGGTAATAAGACAAAAAAATACAAAAGATATTGGCATAAAAATTTAATAAAATAACATACCAATTACTTGACAAAATACTTAGGAATAATAATAGCAGAAAAGCTAACAAGGGATACACATATTAAGAAAATATTAAAAGAAAGTGCAGCAACATTATAGAAAGAAAATGTATACTAAAAGAAACTATTTAGCTAAAATTAATTATTTAATAAATATACAAAAAATACAAAATACTTAAAATAATTCATAAACTACTAAAGTTAACAGAAGAAGTATAAAAAATAATAACTAATATATAAAATTGAAAATAAAGAAAAAAATTATGGATAACATTAGAGATTATGCGAAAATGGTTGCATGATGTAGATAGATAAATTCTAATTCTCAAGATATGAATTTAACAAATAATAAAAAATATCACCCAACTACACATCAGTTTGTCAACTATTTAATTTTTATTATATATATAAATGACATTATTCATATAGATAAAGCTAAAATTGTGAATTATGCTGATGATTCTAATATTAACATTCACGATAAAGATATGGATGAAGTACTGCAGATTGGCTATACAATTATTAATAATACAATGACTTGGTTCAGTGATGAACAACATAATTGTCAGCAAAAGTAAGCCTGCGTGCGTAATATTTAGAACAGATAGATCTAATATATTGTGTTCAGATAAGTTTACATTAGACAAAACTGGAATGAACATATTAAGTATCTCTGTGTTAAAATTAGCAAAATTTGTTTTGCATTAAAAACTTTATCGAAATGTTTAAATTGTCAATCTTCATGTTCTGTATATTATGCAAATGTATACTCTCATTTGCAATATGGTATTTTTATCTGGGGATGATCTAATTTAATTGATCTGTATTGTGTACAAAAAAAAAGCAATTAGAATAGTTTTCAAAATGAAATGTTTAGATTCATGTCGAAAATTTATTTAGAAATAATAATCTTTTGACAATATATGGAGTTTATATTTATAAATGTTTAAACTATCTAGCCAACAGTCCTAGTATATTTGATAAATATAAAATAAGCCACTCTTATAACACCAGGAAAGATGGCTACTACTAATTTACAAAGCAAAGGTTAACATTAATCGAAAAAAACTGCGAATATAGCTGCCTCAAGTTCTTTGAAAAACTTCCACATGAAATTAAAGATTTGATCTTTTTTAATAAAAAGCTTTTAGAAAAGTCTTTAATTTATATGTGCAATCGAACCATATGATATAAGCAAATTTTACAATTATGTAAATATATGAGATATTTTTACTATGACCTGTTTCAAACATGTGTACTAACCCATTTTATGAATGTAATATATGTATATTGTGTTTGTATGTACCATGTCTACTGAAATAAACCTTTATCTTATCTTAGACCAATCATAAAAAGTTTCAAAACTTGGTACCGATCATCAATTTTAAAACATGTTCTTAAAATAGATAGTGTTTCTTCTGCTAGAGATTTTTTCAAAGCCATTGATTTATTAGATGCTATTCATTTTATTAACGATGCACGGAAAAACAGCTTAAGTCTGGTCCGGTTATAACGAACCCGCTTATATCGAACTCTCGGGTATAACGTACTTAATTTGAAACAACGAAAATTTTCTCATAAACTCAACGCTATTTTTTACTGGTTATAGCGGAACCCGCTTATAACGAACTTTCGGATAAGGCGAACCAAAATATATCTAAAACCGGCACAATTTTTTTGCGCGGTATTTTCTTAGAAGTATTGTATTTTATTTACATTACATTAGGGTATCTGTTATTTTCCAAATCGCGATTTTTTTTAGAGGACTAATTAAATGTCTTCTTTTCATGATAAATACTTATTTTGAAATAATAAAACGGTAATCGTATTTTCACGTGCCTGCAGGCAAATCAAATTTTCTATTCGATTAACATGGGAAAATCGTCTTTAAACGCTCAAAGTTTTTTTTATAAATTGTAGGTCTTTATATATATCGACCAACATACCGTTTTTTTTTTGTAAAAACGATCCTTACGTTACTTTTAACATAAAATAATAAATACATAAAATAAATTAAAATTTTACCGTTTATCACGAACTTTTGATATAACGAACTGGTTTTGGTACATTTTTTGAGTTTGTTGTAACCGGACTTTTTTTTTTTTTTTTTTTTTTTTTTTTTAATTGAGGGGGGAAAATGCCTTACGCACTTTGTGTGGGGCTACAGGTTACCCGTATACCCACTAAAAACCCTAACCTCTAAGCCCTCCAAGCCTTGCGGGATTACCGTTGTGGTATTACTTCACAAAGTCTGGACACCTTCTATTTATCCTACTATCCTTGACTTCCTGCTCTTGCTTTCTCTTCTTCTTCTTTTGTTGCCATTATTCTCCGTATGCCATCATCAATGGCCCTCCAGTTGTATGCACTTTCAAGCATGAGTGTGGTCAGGTTGTTTACGGTTATCTCTTTACCGACTCTTAGCTGCATTTCTTCTCTGGTGCTTCTCCAGCGAGGGCACTTTACCATTGTGTGCTCCGGGGTATCTTTCTCTCCACAATAGGGGCATTCGTCCTGTTCTGCTAGGCACATTCTTTTTAGGTATGACCCAAAACATCCATGACTTGTTAGGATCTGTGTGAGGTGGTAGTTCAGGTTACCATGTTTTCTGTTTACCCACGGTGTCACCAAGGGTATGAGGGTCTGTGTCCATCTGGCGACGTCACCCTTGCACTGCCATTCTGCTTCCCATTTTTTCATTGTTTCCACTCTCTTGTCTTTGCTGTGCCCCTTTGGTTGTTTCCCTTTACCTTCGGCCCGCTCTTTGGCGAGAAGGTGTATGGGGATTGTGCCCGTTATTGCTAGTATGGCTTTGGACGAAACTGTTCTGTAGGCACTGGCTATTCTAATTGCCATTTTTCTTCTGGCTCGCTCTAGTATTATTCTGAATTTTTTTTTCTTGCAGCTTTCTATCCAGATGGGTACGGCGTACAACAGTATTGAGTCCACCGTTGCACCCATAACTTTACGTTTCTCCGCCCTTGGACCCCCTACATTCGGCATGATACGTGCCAGGGCCATTACAAGTTTCTCTGCTTTTTTGCTTTACCTCTGTTATATGAGGGCTCATATTCCAGTTTTTACCTATCCTCATCCCTAGGTATTTGATGCTGCCTTGGGATGTAATTGTTGTATCTCCTAGTTTGATTTTAACTGTGATGTCCTTCCTTCTACCCACCAGGACAACAGCTTCCGTTTTATGGGTTGCCAGTTCTAGACCCATTTTTTTGATCCACCTTCTTATCTTGTAGGACGCCCACTCTGCCTCCTCTTCTATTTCCCTTATACTGTTACCCCTGACAACCATAGCTAGATCATCAGCATATGCTATTGTAGTAATCCCCTGTGTCATCTGCTCTCTCAGCAGACCATCATAATATATATATTCCACAAGGTGGGACCCAGGACAGACCCCTGAGGCACCCCGCAAGTCATTTCCAGAGTTGCTCCGGAGCTGCATTCTATGATTCTATCCTGTAGATAGTGGCATAAGATTTTTCTGAGGTATGTTGAAATTCCCCTTCTCTCTAATTCTTCTATTAGTCCCCTCCAGGGCACCGAGTTGAAAGCATTCTTTATATCAAAGGTGATCAGTTTGTGTGTAGGATGTTCAGCTACCTGCCCCACTGCTTCCCTAACATGTCTAAGTGCATCCAGTGTGGAGTGGCCAGATCTGAACCCGTGTTGGTTTTTACTCAGGCCACCATTCCTGTCTAGTTCCTCTGTAAGTCTCGTGTTGAGGACGTGCTCATACAGCTTTCCCAGTGGGTTCAGTAGACATATAGGTCGGTATGCCTTGTCTTCGTTTTTTTTGGTAGGTTTCTCGATTAGTACTAATTTTGCCCTTTTCCAGTCCTTGGGGAAGATGCCTTGCTTTATGAGTTTGTCAAGGACCTTCGCGCAGAGTTGAGGTCTTTTTGTTGCTATCGCTCTGATCACCTCCGGCGGTATCATGTCTGTCCCGTGTGCCTTTTTTCTTTTAGTTTTACCACCTGCCTTAAGTATTTCTTCTTCTGTACATTCCGGTATCATATCCATATCTGTTCTTATCTCTAACCACGTTGTTCTGCCTAGGTTCGGAAAGAGTTTCTTGGCTTCAGCCGTTATATCCTCCATCTCCTTCTCATGTTTGCAATATCATCACTCCACCAATACATTGGTTTGTAGTTTACCCTGCCCCCTTTTTTCTTTAAAGTCTTTTTGCAGGTTTTTATTATAGATTCTTTTAGCTTCTCAGCAGTGTGTTCCATTCCCGTTGTGTTTAGGTCCAGGTTTGAGAGGAATTTTGCCTCTTGCTCATTGCGGAAAGACCATCCGGTGGTTTCTCTTGTCTTCTCCCAAGTCTTTACCTTCCCCGGCCTGACTTCGAAATGTATGTTCATGTGATCACTCAGATTCTCTTCCTCGCCCACATGCCAGTTGCTAATTTTTGTTACCATCTTAGAGGTGCACAGGGTCACATCTATGAAGGATTTTACTCCGTTTTTTTGGAACGTAGGTACTCCCCCTCTATTCAGGACGCAGAGTTCGTTTTCGTTTGCCCATTCCGCCAACATGTCACCTTTCCGGTCGTCTTTGGGAGACCCCCATATGCCTGACTTGGCGTTGAAGTCCCCGCCAATGATCTTATGTTTCTTGTGTTTTTTTTGGTCCTTACTTAGTTCTGTTAGCCACTTTTCGAAATGCTCAATGCTTTCATTTGGGGAGAAGTAGCAGGCATACATCACTGTGTCCCGGTCCTCCACCCAGGTGTAGCCCACCCCACTTCCTGATTTTAATGCCGGCGATTTAGTATTGTCAGGGATGTATATTGCCGCGTCTTCATTTTTATCCATAATCCATCTTTTCCTAGTTGCTGCTATTTTCTTATTTGGTTCCGAGACTAGGGCATAATCTGCTCCTGCTTTTTGACAGTTCCATTCTAGTAGATCCATAGCCGCTCTACATCTGTTTAGGTTAACCTGTATAACCTTCATTTTCTAGCCCTTCCGGCCCTTTCTTTCTCCTTCTGTGCTTGCACCAGTTTCCTGAACGCCGGGCATCTCATGCTGTCCGTTTTGTGACCTTCTATATTGCATAAGTAGCACTTCTGTTTATTGGTGCAGTCTTTCACTTTATGTCCGGTCCCCCCACAGTTCCTGCAGGGCTCGCCATCCGTATTTTTACAGTCCATTGCCTTGTGACCTATTCTATGGCATTTGTAGCATTTTGGCGGAGCAAATACCTCCATCACCCTCCATCTATTCCAGCCTGAGCCTATTTTCCTTTTCCTTATAAGGTGCTCTGCTGCCTTTTCCTGCATGTTCACAAAGGCATATCTTACTCCATTCTGGTTGACCTTTTCTGATAGTTTCACCGAATCTACCTTGGCGCTCAGGTTGTCTCTCAGGAGCTCCATGTTGATTTCATCCTTCACCTCATCTTCATTGAAGTCTCCGTCCACGTCTAGAAGCCGTATTGTCTTTTTTTTTTCATTTAGTTCAATGTTGGCTACCTTGTTGATTTTCTCATCGAGTGTTTTCCTGAACTCCTTCCTTACTTCTTCCTTATTATTTTTAACCACAAGTTTAATGTTGCCATCTTTCGTTTTATTTATCCCTGCGATGATGATCTCGCCCGTGTTCACCTCATTCTTCATACATTTCATTACTTCTGCATAGCTGCAGCCCTCTTTTGGTTTGATTAGAATCGTATCCATCTGTCTATCCCAGCGCTTCTTTGGCATCTCGTTTTTTCTTCCTTGCGTTGATTTCCTTTTGCCATGGATAGTCATTTTAAGCTCCTCATTTTTAAGACAGTATTCCATCACTTTCCTGGCCATATCTGGTTCTGCATCCGTGATACAGGCTAGTCTCGATTTTCCCTTTTCCATTGTCATTGCCTTTACTTCCTGCATTGCGTTGATTATTCCGCTACTTCCTTCTAGTGTTCCCATCCCCTTCATGGTTTTCACTACATACGTGAGTCTTTCATTTTCCTCTTCTGCTTTGCCATTTTGGGCAATTATGGAGCTTTTTGTAACCCCACACCACCATTTAGTTTCTTGTTGATCCTCCGTCATTGCTGCTATCAATTCCGGGTGTCTCTCCGCTATTATTTTTTCAGGGTATCCCTTTGTGCTCTCGCTACTACTTAATATTACTAAGTCTTCCTTACTGTCAGCTTTAAAGGTATCACTCGTCTGCTCGCAATTCGTGAATAGGTCTTCTGTCCAGTCTACTTCCATCAGCTCCTGTAGTGCTTCGACCCCTTTTTTGCGGGAAAGGCATTCGTTGATCCTGTCTCGTTGATTCCTTTCCTCCGCTGTCTCCATTGTTTCTGTTTGCTCCGCCTTATCCACTAGGCTTATACATTTCGGGAGCTGTCCTATAACGGACCCCTGACCCTCCTGTTTTTCTAACATTTTTTCTAGGAAGTTAATCCCTCCATCCGCTCTCAGCCTTGATGAGTAGCCATACAACCTGTTGGCTGCATCTCTAGCTTCCGGTTTCATTCTATTGCTTACCAGCGCAATGTTTCTCAGATTTGAGCTCTCTGCTATTATTCTCCTTAGAAGATCCTTCAGCTTTCTATAGTCTTAAAGTCCTCTAGATCTGCTTCCCTCTTCTGGGGAGAGTCAGCCATCCTCATTCTTTTATTGCTTTGGAGCAGGGTTTCCTCCGCTTTTATTCCTGTTTCCTTAGATGGAGTAGCGGGAAGTTCACTTAGGTTTTCCATGACTATGTGAGGTTTCCCATCCTTGTTCTCTGTTTGAGCAGCCGGTGTTTCTTCCTTTGCATCCGGGATCCTCCTGATAGGTGACCTGCTCAGGCTACCCCGTTTGCCCTGTTCCTTCAAAAGCTCCAGTTCAAATCTTCTCGTTTCCTCTTCTTTCTCCCTTGCCGGGTCGTCATCACCCTTGTTGTGGTGTTTTGCCGATTGAGGTGCGCCCTCTTGATCGCGCTTTTCATCTTCCTCAACCAAGTTTTTTGTTGTTTTGGCGTAGTCATTGGCTGGCGATCGTAAGTGGTCTACTACCTCGCCACTATCGACCGGTTCTGGGGATCCGACCCCTGTCCCGTAAACGTTTGTTTTTTGCGTTGTATCTTCCATATTACCAAAAAATCTTGTCCTTGTCCATTCTTTTACACCTATCTGGACTGAAAGGTGGTCGTCGTTGGGGGTCCAAAATGGGAGGGGTTTTTGGAGATAGGGGATGTCGGGTTAGGGACTATTTTTTTAATAGGTTATCCTCCTCTGTAGGGTACGAGAGATTGCTTTTTGGTTCCCTAGCCCTCGATATCTAATAGCGTCGGGAACCGAAAGGTGGTCTAGAGTAGACCGAAGGGTTTGACCAAGGGAGGTCGACAGATCATAGCGGAAAATGAAGAGAAAGTGTTTGCCAGAGCCCCTTTAGTTTCCATGCAGCGGGCACCGCTCGCAGGCGAGGTTGACTTGAGTTGGGCTTATCATCTTGCCATCTCCTTACCCGCTGTAACCGGACTTTACTGTATTTAGGAATTACTTTATATGGTTCAACAACATAAAAATACCTTTGAAATTCAATGAGTGAAATCACACTCTTGAAACTTATCACATTGAAGACTAGATTTAAGCAGTCTGTGAACATTAACCTTAAACATTTATTTGTGGGTTATAACTCTCGGGAAATACTGAATTTGAAAGTTTATTCCATGTGTCAATAGTAAGGTTAAAAACAGAAGTAAAATACTTTTTACGTCTATTATGAAATTGTAGTTGTTTAGATCATTTTGAAGCTATGTCAACAACATGATCGTTCCAGAGAAGATTATCCTAGATTGTTACCGCTAGAAGACAAATTGAAGAAGATTTAGATATGAATTCATTTTTAGTTTAATATTTGGTACTGATGAAACCTCAGATTTTGATTTTCAAACAGTTAAAAGTTGAGTTTTTTTAGAGTTTAAGTTTAATTGACTATGTTGGAAAAGCCACATTATGATATTGTTTTGAGGTCATTGTTTATAGATGCTATAGATTTTAATCTAGAAGATTCAAGACGCTCTGTCATATTTGTTGATATGGTCTTTGGAAAGTATGAAGGGTGCTATCATCTGCAAAACTATGAATATGACTTTTAGTTATTTGAAGAAGTTCATTAATGTAAATCAAAAATAAAGTTTTCGAAAGAGCAGAACCTTGAAGAACACCAGCATTTATAATTTTGTGGTCAGAGTCAAAACCATCAATTCTAACTATAATTTTTCTATTGTCAAGAAAACTATTGATAAGATTAACACACTTATGATAAGACGTACACAATGGAGCTTGTTGATAAGATTAGGATGCCATACCCTATCAAAAGCTTTGGAAATGTCTAGAGCTACTGCAAGATTTTCTCCATGTTTGTCTAAAGTAGAATTCCATTTGTGACAAACATTGTTCTTGAAGAAGAAATCGATGAGGATTCTGAAGAAGATTGTTATGATGGCATAGAGTTAAATACTTATAAGGATGCTCTTAAAACAACGTAGGTGTTAAGGAGGTTAGCAAGAAGACATGGAAATCTTTGTGCCTTGGAGCTTATAACAAGTTTAGAAATTTAATTTTGAAAATAATATTAGTCTGAAAACAGTACGTCAAAGCAGCATATTAGAATATTTTTGTAAAACTTAAATAGTAAGTGTTCATTACATATAATGCAAATTTACTTGCTAAAACCCATACGACACTGACCATAATTATGTCTTGAATTATATATATAATTATAGATCAGACCATTCACATGTGTAAAACGCACAAACTATCAAGGTCACAATTATATTTTGAAAAATTAGAACATGTTCTATTTTCCCATCTATAATCGACGCGAACGTGATGTGCGCATATCATTTTTAATTTGTTCTGCTTCCATTTTTCATTATTTTCATTAATTGTATAACTAACTGTATCAATAATCAATTCAAAACAAATGAATGAGAATTTACCATTCTCAAAAATATACAGATGTGTCAATTTTATTAATTCTACTGGTTGATTCATTGTAATTATGGGTATTATCAAAAACTCTAAACCGGAGTATGACTGTGCAATATACTTTTCTGTTATGTAAAGTACTTAACCCTTAAGTTGTCGCTAACTCGCACTCAGTGTTCCGGCGTCAGAAATTGCGACGTCGTTCTGTCAATAAAAGTTTCTTACTTTTCTGAGTCTAGCTAACCTATGGGAATGATATAATACAGTGTCTGTGTAAAAATTTCATTTAACCTGGCAGAAGGCGCTGGTCTAAGACTTATGTTACCGGTCGCTGCTGGTCAGTTTGACCGAAATTTAAAATCGACGGTAGGAAAAATAAATAAATACTGTAAAAATAATAATAATAGTGTCGTAGAAATTAACTTTTATTATATTGAGTTATAAAAAAACAATTGCACATTTAAAAAAAAATCAAAATGAAAGTAAATTAAACAATCTATTTTCATATTAACTTCTCCGGTGTATTGTTTAGCACATTTGTTGGAATGTGCATTATATTTGTTGCAATTTTTGCATGTAGTACCACCGCATTTTTCTCTAAATGATTCCAACATTTCATCTATTGTTACATTCGAACTAACAATATAATTTTCTATGCAACGTCTAACACTCTCTTGCTGTTCCAAAAGTAGGGGTGAAGGGTCTTTACTGACACCCATATCGTATCTTTTTTACTGTCCTCTATGAGCGGGGGAAATATCACTCCCAATCGAATTTGAAGTAGTCTATCAAATTTTTTTTAAATTATTTTTGTACGCCATATTAAATAATAAATGATTTAAAACATTATTAATATAATTATCTTTATTCTGACATTCAGTTCTTATTTATATTGTTGTTTATATCTTTAAGTTTTTAATTTTTGGCAGTCTACCCTAAACTCTTTTATAAAATGTGTTCCTTGTTTGATCATGTGACATCACTTTTGTCAAGGTGTCTACCCTCACTCCGTGTTTAGGAACCTAGTTTTGCCACACTAGGGGCATCTGCATGCATCGGCATACTTTTATGAAATCTTATCTGCTTACTGTTATGCACTGTGCATTTTCCTGTATAGAAATCTATATAAGGTCTGTTCCAACATACGATTTGGACAGTTTTCAAACTGTGCACACAAACAAATATTTGTCATCCTTGTACAATCTTTTATACACAGTAGTTTGTTTGTGTGCATATAGAACGATTTGCAAACTGTCCAAATCGTATGTTGGAACAGACCTATAGTTTCTTGTTGAAATTGACTTTTAGCTTTTTCTAAACAATTTCTTATACAGTTTATATATGCTGTATGACAGTGTTGTTTTTTATATAGAAAATTGGATTAATCTAGGCATGCTATTGGCTTAATAGCACACTATTAACAAATATTTCAACTGTGGTGCGTTTCGATTTAGAGAGTGCAGTTTGGGCGAACGTCCTGATATAAGAAGTTTTTTTCCTTTAAAAAAGAAAGTGTTTGTCAATTTTTACTTTTGTTATCTGTCAACTACGCACCTTAACCTTCTAAACAAACATATATTTTGACTTTATTAAATTAAATTTATAAGCTATAATGAAACATATTTTAAATCTCCTGCCGCCTACCAATCAGGAACGCGTTGAAAAAAAACGTCTGGGCTCCTTTCTCCTCTAAATCTAAATCAAAAAAATTATATATTTATTGAAATAAAAGGTAATTCAAAATGGTTGTCAAAAGATATTTTCTTGAATGTAATACTAGAAATTCCACCTATTATCATTCTTTAAGCATATGCAAATGAATTAGCTCTCATTCTGACTAAAATATTTTATTTTTCTTATATACAGTGAAATCACTATTAAGCGGACACTTGACTGCAACTGATTTTGTCCGCTTATGGGAGGTATCCTCTTAGAAGAAAGTTGGATAAATATTTATATGTACATAGTATAAATTTATTTAAACAAAATATAAAAATACAAAATAGACTACATTCTCAAATACATATGAATAACAAATGAAAGAAATACATACATATAAAGTATTGTCTGTAATAATTTCACAACCAACAAAATTGGTGACTAAATTTACAATGAAAATATTTACTATATCCTATAAAATGAATCACGAAATAAAAAACGACAGACGTGGGTGTTCATTTTTGCGCTCTATAGAAAACGGAGCTTCTAATGTCCGTTTATCAGAGGGAATTTTGTTAAGGTGGGAAAATTGTCCCATAAAACTATCGTGTAGCTTTTCTTGCTTAGCAATTTAGTAAAAAAACTTAGTAAATACACAACATTGCTTAGCAACCTTCAAATAACAGAATAAGGCTAAATGTCCAATGGCTGCTTAAATCTTGTCTTCAATGTGATTGTTTCAATGAGTGTTGTTGCACTTGTTGAAAAATTCAATGGTATTTTTATGTTGTAAGGCATATTAAGTAATTTTATTCCTAAATATTATGTTATAAAATTTAAGAAAAAAAAAATAACTAAGCAAGCATCGAGTATTGGATGATGTTGCATATTATGCCTGTCATCTGACATTTTACAATAAGTTTTTTATTTTATATATAAATTATTGCACAATTGGAAACATAACAACAATATTTAATTTTGATCATTCACATGCTTCCTACCTTCTCTGATACAATTACTTAAAAAAATGTTTTTGGATGTATAACATATTAATATTCTGTTTTAGTTATTCAGATCATTAATCAAGTGTTTGTATTTTTAGGACTAGGAAATATAACCAAGAAAAAGAACGAATGGGAATGTGATAGCTGCATGGTAAAGAATCCTTCTGAAAGGACCAAATGCCAGTGTTGTGAAAGTCTTAAACCAGGATCTATTGTTCCAGTTGCATCCATAAATCTTTCTCAAGATGACAGTATTCCCAAGTTTAGTTTTGGCATTGATAAAGCACAACTAAATGGCAATGGTTTTACTTTTAGTATCAAATCTGATGCTAAAAAAGATGATGTTATTGGTAGTGTACCACCATCGTCCATATTTGGTGAATCAGCCAAACCACAAGCAGATACATCTACTGCTTTTTCATTTGGTGTGAAACCATCAAATGGAGCAAATCCTGTAACAACGGATAAACCTGTAGATATAAAACCTACTGAAAGTAAACCAGAAACTTTAAAAGATATTTCTTTTGGAACTTCTTTATCTACAACACCGAAGAGCTTGAAGCGTTCTGCTGATAATAGTAGTACTACAACTAGTTTAAATTTGAAGAAACCTGATATTAACCCAAGTTTACCATCAACATCTACCGCTACATCTTTGAATGGAGTAGTAAAGAATGGTGAAAACCCACTTAAAACAAATACAGATTTAAAAAAATTCTCATTCAGTACTGCTAATACTGAGACATCCTCCAATCCAACTAACTTGTTTTCATTTGGTGGAAAACCATCATCAGACAACGAAGCTGGTTCGACATTTAGTGATAAAAAAACAGAAGAGCAGTCTGTAAGTTTTAATATTAATGAAAAATCTGCTCTCTTAAATATTCCAACAATGTTTAGTACACCAACAAATAGTAGTAATGGAAATGTAAATACTTCTTTTGGAACAAATACTCCAAATTCATCATTTACATTACCAGCAAGTAAACCTTCATTTGGAGCTGCAGATTTTGGAACTTCTTCATCAAAAGAATCTCAGTCATTTGCATTTAATGATAATTCAAAACCGGTTCAACCCAGTGTACCTTCGGCAGGATTGTTCTCTTTTGGAAGTAATAAACCTTCAGAAACAATAGGTACAACTTTAAATGCGGGAAGCAATCCACTATCAACTGGTGGATTTAGTTTAGGCTCAAATGTTAATGGTAGTTTTAATAATCCACCAACCACATCAAGTGGTGGGTTTAGTTTCTCAGCACCTAGTGGTGGTTTCAATTTTTCGGCTACCAAGAATGATGCACCTGCTTTTGGAGCAAATCCAATACCTCTACCTTATGGTACTCCAAATCGGGCCAGCGCTCCTACATTTGGATCTACATCATCCAACACTCCTAGTTTTGGTGCTACTACATCTAACACTCCAAATTTTGAATTATCTACAAATTCTACATTTGGAACTACACCAAATCCTCCAGCATTTGGAACTCCAACTGCCAATCCCTTTGGTACACCAACTGCTGCAACATCAACATTTGGATCATCTTCATCTTTTGGAGCACCTTCAACAGATGTAACTTCATTTAGGGCAGCACCTGTACAACCTACTCAGAATGGTATATTTAATTTTGGCAGTGCAGGTTCAAATACTACTCCAAAAACTGGTTTTAATTTTGGTGCAAATACTGCTTCACCAGCACCATCATTTAATTTTGGTTCGAATCAGGTAAATTTCAATATTCAAATTAGAAAATAAATATTATAATTAATTCATTTTAGAACACTCCAAGTTCCGGATTCAATTTTGGGCCATCCTCTTCTACGCCATCTTTTAATGCAGATGTAAAACCAACTTTTAATTTTACTTCAGGAGCTGCACCGAATGTATTTTCGTAAGTATCTTATATGTATATAGTAGTAGTATATTTTTGTCCAGGGTTTCATTACAACAAAGTATTGTAAGAATAGTTATTTGCTACAGAAATGATTAATATTAAAGCCTGGTTGCACGCACCACTTTAAAACCAAGTAGCTGAAAATAAAATTGTTAATAGGTTAAATGTACTTATTTTACAGCCCACAGAAAATTCACATTAATAATATTTACGGTTGTATTCACCAATCTTTTATAGCTTCTCTATAGTTATAGCTGTAGACTGTCAGAACAGAGTGTTTTTTTACATTAATGCCCGGACTAATAGTCGGAGATCTAATCTCGGATTAATTTTAGATTTATGAATATAAGATTTATTGATGTGGATTGTTGTATCAAATAGTCATAAATTAGTGTCCTTGAATCCTCTCACTGAGAGATGGTGATATTTTTATTAAATTACTGAATTCTAATTTTATTGATGTATGCGGTTGTAACGTTTTTATAACTACTTTACTTGTGAGAAATTTGTTAGTGAAATAATATATTAAAGAAATAAGTAGAACTTTTGTGGTTCTTTTAACAGTCACACTAAATTTATTTTATTTATTATAAATTATAATATAACAAATTAAGTAAAGTAATCTTTGATTAACAAGTGTTGATTTTATTTTATATTAGTTGTGGCACATTATACCGAAAGGGATAATTTTTTCATAGCTATGTTGATTAAACAACATTCAAATATTGAAAACTTAAAAAAAAAACGATAATGTTACCGTACAAGAAAAGTTTAAGGAAGGGGAAGTGTTGACCTCCAAATATAATGGCCAATCAAATGTCAGTATAAAACAACTATACAGTTTCCTTAAGGGGGCAGTTTGATAAGCGTCATAAAACTACGAGCAGAACTTAAGCAATTTAACTTCTTTTTAAAATCGGTTTTTTGCAACAAGTTGAGAATGAAATTTCCAATCTAATGAAATATATAAAAATCCAAAACCTTCAATTGTTTATTAAATTTTGAAATTAATTTGTAATTTTTTTGTTGAAAAATTTGCTTAAACTTTTAGAGTTATACTTCATTGAACATTAAACTTAGTAGACTTTTTATTGTGCTATAAGTTATTTTTCTAAAATAACAATTGTTACAGTTCTGCTCGTAGTTGTGAATGTATGATAAAATGTGAAATTTGAAATTCCCGCGTGTATTAATTTTTCTAACAGTTTAGTACTGCTGCCACATTAATTAAAATCATAATAAATGTCATATTATAAATTTATAGATTATAGCAGATGGTGGTTTGATAGTATAATATAATAGTGATTACAATAATATCAAGTTACCGTCCGCCATTCAATGGGTGCGTTTTTAAATGACGCGAACAGCGGTTCGAGCACTCGAACAATAAAATGGGCGTTTTTAAATACAACCCGAACGAACACAACCACGTTTTAATATTACTAAACTTGTTCGAACACCGTGTTCGAACAACATTTGCACGCACCTAGTCTAGAGGTGCTGCATGTACAGTGTTGCCACATGGCGAAAATAAAATAATATATTTATCATGGTTTTATCAGAACATGGATAAGGTTTTATATATATATATACAGGGTGTCCTGAAAATACGTGTACAACGTTTGACGACAGACTCCTGACGTCAAAATAGGTCGATCTAAGCCGACTTAGTTATATCCAAAATTGTCTCATTTAGCCGGTAGAGGGCGTCAAAAAAAACAAAAGTATAACAAAGTTGAAAGTATCTATTGTAAGAAACTAAGTAAAACAAAAACATTACTTAAGCAAATGTGTAAAATGACCGCCATCTTGCTGAATACACTTATTAACACTCTTTAAAAAATGATATTGGACCCTATCTAATGTCTCGGGATTATTAAAATGGTTGCCTGCATTTAAAATCCGCTGCAATAAATCATCGCGTGTGTTTACCGGAGTCTTGTAAACTTCTGTTTTAATAGCGCCCCACAAAAAGAAGTCACACATATTTAACTCAGGAGAACGTGGTGGCCATTTTACTGGTGCATCATTGCCTCTTCCAATCCATCGGTTGGGATATTGATGATGTAAGTATTGCCGAACGGCAACGGAAAAATGGGGCGGGGCACCATCATGCATATACCACATTTCCCTCCGAAGTAAAAGGGGCAAATTCTCCAGAAGAATTGGTAATGTGTCTTGCAAAAAATTTAAATAAATATTTCCATCTAACCTGTCTGGAATAACAATGGGACCAATAAGGTAGTGATCAATAATACCTGCCCAAATATTAATTTTAAATTGATGCTGATGATGTGCAACTTTAATGGCATGTGGATTTTCATCGGAATAAATATGTTCGTTGTGCAGATTGGTTACCCCAGATCTTGTAAAGCATGCCTCGTCAGTAAACATAATTTTTCTACAAAAATTTGGAACAAGGATTCTTTTGTTTCTAATAAATTGACAAAATGTAAGCCGCATGGGGGGATCAGTCGGTAAAAGTTCCTGGACTTTTTGTATGTGGTAAAGATGTAACAACTGTTCTCTTAAAACCTCATTGACAATCGTTTTAGGAACATTTAACTCACGTTCTAAGAGACGGGTACTGGTACTTGGTTCTTCTTCAACTCTTTCCAGAATCATCTCTTCTGTTTCCACAGTTCGAGTTGTTCGCATACGACCCCTGCCTTCAAACTTTTTCTCAAAACTGCCCGTTTCCCGAAGATGACGCTCAATATTGGCAAATGTTTGGTGGTTTGGTATTCGACGGTTAGGAAACCTCTCCATGTAAACCCTAACACTCTGACGCCCATTTCCTTGACAAAACCCGTATACCAGGAGCATGTCAACTTTCTGAGAGTTTGTATAATTTTCCATTTTTAATGGTAAAATGAACTTGTAATTCAAGAATGTTGATCGTATACTTGAGTAAATTTTATAGACTGGTGACAATTTGTCAATAATTGTCAAATTATTAAACGCCATAGCAACAAGGTCACTTAAAAAATTATTGTTACAGGTAATTTCTTTTTAATATTTACAACTTTTTGACGCCCTCTACCGGCTAAACGAGACAATTTTGGATATAACTAAGTCGGCTTAGATCGACCTATTTTGACGTCAGGAGTCTGTCGTCAAACGTTGTACACGTATTTTCCGGACACCCTGTATATATATAATCAGATCGCCCTTCTACCCATTGGGTGTAGGCTAGGTTTTATATACATTATAAAAATATAAGATATAAAAGAAATATGCGCTCATAAAAAATATGTGTGAATCTAGAATAAGATTTGAATAATTTACTTGATGCAGATTTTAATTGTCGTATGACAACACTGGACAAACAACATAACCTTAAAAAACATATTTTTACATATATATTTATTTTTGATCTGTAATTATAATAAAATTTATAGATGTCATTATTAAATTTAAAATCACAGCTGCAATTAAACTGCTTCCTGCGCATATTATTAACTTATAAAAAAACTTTACAAGTTTTGACGTATGTTTTTGACGTTTGAGTGCTATATGCTGTTTTTAAATTACCGTGCACGATCACGTAGTGGAACAAACAATAAAGTTGTTCGTGAAAAAATTGTTCGAACAGCCAGAGCACTTTAAAAACGCACCCATTATGATTTTAATTAATGTGGCAGCAGTACCAAACTGTTAGGAAAATTAATACACGCGGGAATTTCAAATTTCACATTTTATCATACATTATCAACTACGAGCAGAACTGTAACAATTGTTATTTTAGAAAAATAACTTATAGCACAATAAAAAGACTACTAAGTTTAATGTTCAATGAAGTATAACTCTTAAAGTTTACGCAAATATTTCAACAAAAAAATTACAAATTAATTTATAAATTAATAAACAATTGAAGGTTTTGGATTTTTATATATTTTATTAGATTGGAAATTTCATTCTCTACATGTTGCAAAAAACCGATTTTAAAAAGGAGCTAAATTACGTGAGTTCTGCTCGTAGTTTTATGATACTCATCAAACTGCCCCCTTAAGATTTAATTTTAATCTATTGATTTAAAAAAATGCACAGATACGTACATTCCTATTGGGCAATCTTTATTATCCAATTGAAAATAATTTAAGAATCTTTTGTAAAAATACGAATTATAGGTTATAAATGTCAAATTAATTAACAATCCAGAATTGATCTTGGGTAGGAGCAAGATTGTTTGAGAGAGGATTATTTGCAATCTTGTTGTACTAGCCATCTTTCTTTCCGGAACCCATATTGCTGGTTGAACAGGTACTTTTGTATTTTGACAGTCAGTTGCTGTTCTAGGAGTTTTCCCATCGTGTTTACCATACAAAGTGGTCTTCTGTAATGTTGCTTTGGTGTTTCGGAGTTTCTTTTCTTTCTCTAGTACCACCAATCGCTCCGTTTTTCAGATTTTGGGTATTCTATTACTAGCAGTTGGCTTAGCAACTTTATGCAGAAGTATGGAAACGCATTTGCCATTGCTGTTACTAACTTTAGAAGTATTTTGTCTAGGACGGGAGCTTTTCTTGTTTTCATTTCGCCTACGGTGATAGTTTTTTTTACCAAGTTCTATTCTTGTCAGTAAACATCAATATAGCTTTCAATAACAAAGATTACTTTTAGGTTAATTACATTAATTGCCACAAAATTTCACAATAGGAAATGCAGCTATATCAAATCTTTGATTTTGTTGTGGCGCTTAGTACTTTTATATATTTGTATTGATCTATGGCCGACAAGATTAAGGCTTATTCCAGACTTTAAATTAAAGACTACTAATTTGGGTATGTATATTGTCATTGTATTTGCCAAGTTCTGTATGTGCATTCATTAAATACAATTGGTTTTGTTATAATATAACATTTTTTTCTTGTTCAATTGTATTTTATTTATGATATTCTATGTACTCAAAAAATCATATTATATTATATAGATTAGATGATATTAGACTTGGAATTGAAATTACAAGTTCATGTTTGTGACAACTGATATATTATTTTAAAGGCACTTCTAAACTTAATGTATTCACATTTTAAAGAAATATATTTTTATCTAGTATAGTTATCACAATCTTAGTGCTTTTCTGAAACATAAAAAAAAATCAAGGATTGAAAAACTGGATTAAAGAAAATCATTTTAATAATATAATCATGTTGAGATTATGTATAATTGCACATTAAAAAAGAATACCATATAAAATATGTATTTTAGGATTTTCAGAGATATTTAACATAATTCATTCAAGTAACAGATTTCATACATTGTTTTATTAAAAATGGCAAATAAGTTGGTTTTAGACAAAAAAATATCCAAAATCACTCGACAACTCATTTTCATTTTTTAATGAGCAGATGTTATTTTTTTTTTCAGTTATAAATTTTTCTTGTATTTAATTTAATAATTTTAATTTTGTTTTTATATTCTCTAGAGCACAACCTCAAAGTGGCGACAGTAAACCACAACCTCACCGAGTTATCAGAAAGGCACACAGGAGGACGCAACAAAGATAGTTGGTGATTGTGAATGCATTGAGAGAATTGGTTGTTTGGCCGTCGTATGAGTAGCAAAAGCGAGAGTATGATCTGTTGTATAGTCAGTTGCGACACTTAGCATTAGCCTTATTTACTAAAAAATATATTAATATAACAGTGTATGTTTTTTAAACTTGTAACATGTGGAATGAATGTGTTTATGGTGACTTTGTAAAACAGGAGTGTTAACTCAGACCTGTTGGATGTTACCTAGGTATTAATTATATTTTACACGTTGTCCAACTGTGAATATTTAAGGTGCGGCATTCATCATTTCGACTTTTTGTAATATAATGTTGACTATATTTAGAATTTATATATATATATATACCATATCGGAATGCGACTGTAGCCTTCGAAATGTTCACAGTTGTGTCACGAGTACTTGCAAGAGGGTGCAGCTGCGTCATATTTCTTTGTAATCAGCTACTCTTGCATTGTGTTAATCCTACATTGTATACTATAGTGTGGGCAGTTTCATGGTCTGATCCATAGAATGAGGAATTTTATAATGTTTTTGGATGGATGTTTTTCATCAATTTATAAGGTGCGATGAAATACATAAATGAAAATTTGAAATGTACCATATAAAATATTTATATGACTGCCGTAATTGGCTTCTTTACTGTGATATTCTTATGGGTCAGGCCCCCCCAGCGTAACTATTACGGTATACTGGTAAACACAGGCAAAACAGACTGAACCAATACAGATCTCCGAAAGCACAATATTTCATTTTTATAATTTTCACACAGTACAGAACTGTGCAATAAATGAGACTTTTTTTATTGACAATTATTCAACAAAATGTTTTGTCTGTGGTCGGTCCAGTTTATAATTAAACATAATTTTTGTAAAGTAGACTCACTCCTTATTTTTTTAATTCTGTTAAAAAAACTTGTAAATAAATTAAGTCTAATACAAATTGTGATTATTATAGCAACACATTGATTTCCTTTTATCCTACTATATATATAACTAATTATTTCACCAACCCGAAGATATTAATTTAATTTGTATTTTTCATAAATCCTTCTCCCCATTCTGATGTGTTGTTAATATTATGAAGAGCACATTTGCTACTTTTTTAAATAATGAAAAGGAGTTAGACTGCTTGTTGTATATATAATTTCAAGTGTTTAAGAATTTAACACAATTGCTGCAATTTCCCATATATGCAGATGAATTTTCCAAAATCCTTTTTTTAATTTAATATACATACCTTCATTTTACTCAAACTTGGGGAAAATTTCAGCAACTTGTGGCTTTATTTTTTTATTTATATTGTTTTATCAGTTGTATCTTGGCCTAGTCCTACTAACTACACCATCTTTACTAATATTCTGCAAAATTGAAACTGTAATTATTTAGTCAATAAGCATTGGACACAATTTTATTTCATATTTTACAAATCTTAATTACATTTAATAATTGTGTTCCTTGCAAATTTTGAACAAGATATTTTAATTTAGTAAATAGCATTCCTTAAGCGAAATTCATTTAAAGTTTCAGTTAAGCCAAGTTCTGTTAAAAAATATTTGTTTTTTTTTTTGGTTAAGTTAATAAAAGTACATATATAAGTAATTCAACTTCATATATTTGAATGTGTTACCTAAAAAAATTACATCATTTTATTCCTTCAGTTTTATTTTCACAAAAAAAGAACAGAATAAATAGATTAAAAATGTTTCTTCTTTTTTAATGTTACTTATTCTTGGAACATTTTGTTATGGTTATTATAGTTTTTTTTTTAACAGTGACATGCACGCATTACATGAAGACAACTATACAAAAATTGAATTCTTGCCAAGGAAACTAATTTAAAGGTGCTTAAGAAAGGCATTGTCATATAAATAGGGTGAATAATTTCAATAAAATAAATTAACAAAATCTGTCATTTTCTCACAAGTAACAATTCTTTTACATACAAGAAATTTTATAATACATTTATTTAAATTTACCTGTAAATAAAATTCGTAAATAATAGATCCACAAATATATACGGGCCGTAACGTGACTAGAGAAAATATCAACTCTAAATAAATTTTTGTGCCAGCTTGTGGGTATAATAAATATGTCGATATTTTTGCTGGTCGGATGTTTTCAATTGCGGCCTGTCAATATATAAAGGGTTAAGACACACAAGCTCTTGAAAAGAATGTAAACAACACATACTTTATTACATGTGTGGGTGGTAGTGGTCCAAATGTAGCTCCATTGCATTGGAATTGTGAAGAGTAAAAATGTATGTGTTTTTTACGATGAAAACTTACAAATCATTTTTTATGAATATCACATGTTATTTTCTCATGAATTCAATCTATTAAAATAGGACAATAAATCTATTTTTTTTTCAAAATTCTAAACTATTTTATTTCAGAGGGCCATACCAATTTAATGAATGAAGTTCCTTATCCCACCAAAGAAAATGAAGAAAAAGTACTCTTCATTTGATCAATTTACTTTATGCAGTTCTACTGCCAATATTGATCAAACAAGTTTCTGATTTACTTCAAACAGTTGATGGAACGTTTAAAGACTCCTTTATTTATGTACATCTTCGTTTCGCTAGGGAAAATGAAATCAATTTTTCCTAATTACAATACTATCTGAATAAATAATAAATTACTTAATAATAATATATAAGGAAAAAATAGTTATAAGTCATCTAAATTAATAGTAGCGAGAAGTAAAAATGCCAATAATTTGTACTAAATTTATTTTAAATACCTATACCGATAAATATTCATTTACAATATAATGGATTTTAAAAAAGTTCGTATAGATAGATTAGATATAAAATATATTTACAACGTACAGCAAACGAAAATGTACATAGCTAGGATGTAATGAGAAAAATAATAAAACTATATGTCTAGGGGATTATTCATTTTCTAAATCTAAAACATAAAACCATCATAATACAAATACAAAGTCACATATTCAATAAATCTACCTAGAGATAGTCTTTAGTTATCTATTTTAATAAAATGCCTGATAGGCCCTGCAAGTGTTCCTCCCTCTTACATAGAACAGTTGCTTCAAAGGACGCGACAAAATTAATATACATCGGCTGTTGAAATTTAAAAAAAATCATACTATATAATTAATATACACATTTGAAACAAATGTGCACACACATATAAATATATATGCATACTTGCTTTCTTCCATTTAATTAAAAACGATTAGCTTTAACACAAAAAAGTGTGAGAGACACCGAACCACTAAGAGTCATCAGACATAAAAGAATTTTGTGACTTCATTTCCTCCAGCATTTTAATTTGTTGACGAAGAAATAATATTCTGTAAAAATAAATAATTAGTTATATTTTTAAATAATTGTAAAAAATATTACCTTTGTTCTTGCAGTGTTGCTTGTATTTCAGTCAATCGCACTATTGACCTCGCGGTTTTCAGTTCTGCGGAGACCTTTGAACACTGAATACTACCCATAATATGCGCCTCTTCTGAATGTTTTTGTGCCTTGAATATTCATAAATTAAATTAATAAAACAGTTAACAATATTTTAAGATTTATAATTAGTATTGAACCTTATTTTTTCTTTAAATATTTACACTGTCATTCACTATTAACATATGCTGCCCCCGTGTTTGATACAAATTGTTAGCTATACAAACATCAAACTTTGTTGCCAATGTTGCAATTAAAAACTAAACTAATAACTAAATAATAACTATTTTAAATTACATTTCTTTAATGTGTATTACATTATTATAATATATTTAAATAATCGGCAAAATAAGTTAGGATTTAATTTATTTTTGGTGTATATAAAAATAATATATATTATTATTATTATATATTATAAGATTATTCAAAACTCCCGGAATGATAGCATAAAATAGCACTTGATGGAATCACAGCCATTCGTTTCATTATTTAAATTATTCACTACTCAAACACAAAATACTTAAAAAACAATATTGCCTGGCTTGTCTATTAGCTCCAGTATGAAACAACCAATACCTACACATAAAGGTACAATGAAACACATGCACCTGATATTTTTAGTCTATAAGAAAGGACCACATTCGTGATGTATTGGAATGATTTGTACAATCTGCATATTTAAATAAATAAAATTGATTAACATTACAAACAAACATCTGTCTGCGTTATGTATGTATATAGTTGTAAAGAACTGATCAAGCAAATTTGCAAACGACTGATGCGCTAAAGACGATCCTTTGTTGATATTTTAATTCCAATTTCAAAATGTGATATTTAAAAATTGCTCAATATGTAACAACACCCAAAATTCTATTGACAACAAGTGAATCACTCTTGCCAAAACTATCACATTGAAGTCAAGAATTGGCAACCATGAGGTAATAGAGATAAGAAATAAAAATTTAAATTTATTTTTGCCTTTTCATTTTCAACTCCAGGATTAGCATTTTCAGTTTCTTTGACTACACAATAGTATCATTTTTTCCTTTTATGTTCTGTCCATTCAGTCTCCCTAATATTATTATTTGACGTTTTGTATCATCCATCCTTAGTTGTAGGTCACAAAAAGGCAGAAGGGATAGTATTAAAATTGTCATCTTGGAAAACAAAGAGTAATAATACAGAGAAAATGCAGAAACTGATGATGATGAATGGATGTACTGTCTGTATACATACAATAACTCTAATTCATTAGGAATTTAAAAGAGATCACAAAACTGAAGCCAGCTTGGATCACAGGTACAGTTTAAAAAATCCAAAAACTGCAAGTGAAAGTACCTATTACTTTCCTTTTGTCAGTAAAGTAAGCTAAAATACTCACTCAAAGAACAAATATTTGTGAGTAGGTTTCTTCTTCTTCTTCTTCTTTGTCAGCCATTCATACGCCACTGCTGGCGTCTTAGCCTCTTCTCTGCTTGTAATGCTGGCAACTTACATTACAAGGGACCTACAGTTTTAAGTGGATTCCGAACCACTGGAGAGAATTCATCACTCCTCAGAGAAGGTTTTAGCCGTAAAACCCCATGCTGGCAAGGCGGGTTGGGGAGTGGGAGAGCGTATAGAAAGTGAAAAATATATCACGGTATATGGGAATCGAACCCACGATCTTCGGTACAGCGGCCGGATGCCTAGACTACTGCGCCACACTCTCTCTAGTGAGTAGGTTTACCTCACCTAAATTAAAATTCAGCTATTAATCCGAAGTGAGAGTAGATTTTTTGTCACATGATCACGGTGTGAATGGAGTCAAATATAGCCGAACACTAATGGAGTCTGTCATTTCCGTCAACTGGTTAGTTGTCAGATCTATATTAGGTTAAAACTAAAGTAATATTTCAATATTATTTGTATTAATATAACATGCTTTAAATGTAATACTTCCTGTTCGTATTTGGTGAAATCTATTTACATTATTAATTGTGAAATAATTATATTTATTTCACATAATATTAATGAATTAATAATTATTTATTATAATAATTATTGAAATAATTTACCGTAATAATAAATTAGTATTGAATTGTGAAATTAATCTAATTTAAATTTTATTTTATTTAAAAAAGAACTGCATTTTCTAATGTATTTAATAATAATTAATACTCTACAAACAAATCCAAAACTATGTTTATATTAAATTTACGATGTTAAGTTTATTATCATTGCATTCTGTCTGCAGAAATCTATTAAAATTTAATCATTTAAAACTAATGCGCATGCTGACTCTTAAATCCACGATTGGCAAGATAGAGTAAATGGATGAATTAACTATTCATTCCAATCCGTAATAGACAAACGGCAACAAACTAACTCCATGTACTCCAAGCAATACCCAAACAGCCGTAGTGACACTCGAGTAGGATAGTCGAACGCAGCTATTATTTGAAAATTATTTAAAAATGTTTAGAATTATAACCAAATTTTAATTAAAAAAAGCGAGTATTTTGGCTTACCTCACTTGGCAAAAGAAAAGCACCAAACGTGTGCGTTTAGGGAATGCAAACTTTGATAACTGTTGCCAACAGGTTTACTTTTCAATTATTGCTAAACAAATGTGCTGAATAAACCTTGACAACCAACAGTTGACCGTTGTAGTCAGCGGTAAAACTTTAGGTTGTTTTAGCTTTTATTCAAATTTTCCACTTTTGACAGAGCTTGTGTTCACTTAATGCGCCCATTGCTTACAATAAGTTTAAAAATCTAAGATACCTGTTTATTGGAGTTCTACATAATTTAACCTAAAACGCCATTAGAGCTGGAAAAAGGCATATTTTGATATGCAAAATCGAAAAATATTTTAAATTTGAATACAAAATTTTAAAAATAATTCAAAACATAAAATAAGATGCTATTGGATTTGATAATATTAATATCAATATAATTATATCCTTATGTTTTGAAATATTTGTAAAAAAAAAAATTATGAATGACCAAATCAGGCTCGAGGGACTCAAAATCGTCATTTCGGCCCGCATTTAAGGGCCAAAACAGATGGTTTTGGTAAAGGCAGGCGAAAAAATTAATAATATTCCCCAAAAATGATTTTTTATGTGTCAAGACTTACAATTGTTTAATTATGTTTGTTATAATAAATATTTCTTTCTTTTTATTTACTAATATATTCAATGAAACTTGGTTAGAAATAATCATAATAACTGAATTATTAAAAATGTAACTGTCATGAGTTGCTACAATGTCTGTAATATATTTTTTTGCATTGCAGACGATTTGAACATTTAGAGAAAAATAACTCTTCCTGTTTCGAAATTCTCTACAATATCCTCACCTTGAAAAACGATATTTGCTAAGTTTATACAATACTATAGGTTATCTTGTCAATAAATATTTATGCTCTGGTTCAACTGTCAAATAACTTATCGATCGGATAAACTAATTTATGGAGAAGATTATTTTTAATCAAATAGAAATTGTGTATACTTTTACTCAAATTACTTGAATGTTTTCAGTGAATTTTAAATATTACCTCTTTGCGTTACCACCTTCGACAATTACTAAACATAAACTGTTTAATAGTTACTGTGATTTTATGTAAATTGTCTCTTCGACCAGTGAGATGCTAGGCTCTTACTGAATGAAAAGGCAATTTACATAAAATACATCATTTATTAATTTTAAATTATCTCTTTGGGTAAGTAGTGTGTTGTTTTTATTTAAAATTGGCTATCTGCACTAATTATTACACTAAAATAAAATAAATAAAAGCAATGTTATAAAATGGTGTAAATCATGTTAATTGAGAAGTCTACCAAAATATAAATAAGATGCACGAGTTTTAGTTAATTGTGAAGTTATTTGTTACTCCTATAAAATTCATCTAAACGCAGATAGCTGGTATTACAGTTTTACCGACAATATGTATGATAGTCTTTTAATATCATTTTAGTAGTGGTACACATTAACTACGGTCCTCAAAGATGTTAATACTGGAGTAATAAAATGAGTTTATAAAAGTTAAAACTTTGTACGCTGATTAAATATTACATTAATGAAGAATTATAGTAGTCAGTCAGGTGTATGTAGCGACAGGAGTTGGCCAGTCAAGCCTTAAGTGTGTAAATAATTTATGTAATTGTTAAAACTGACACATACAATTCAGTTTTACATTTTTTTATTTTTCACCTCTGCTCACTAACAACAAGGTTTATTATTTAACAGCCATGAACCTTCAACATTTGTGTTTACTAAAATGGAGACCCAAACTTATGCATTTAAAATTAGTTTGGATAAAAACCTTGAATTTTGTTGTCAGAAAATTGTCAAGTGAGCTATTCTAAAAACTCTTAAAACATTATGATTGGTCACTCATTAATTCAAGTCATAACAAATATCAGTGTGATTCAATCTGCGATATGAATCTCTAAATTTACGCCCGGATTCTCCAGCATGTCTTAAGCCCTAACTAGACTTAAGCTACGCCTTCAGCCGCAAGCTGAGCTTATTCCGTTGCACCAAAGCAAAATCTCAGCTTATTTGTGTCAAGCAGAGCTCAAATAAAAGATGCCATTTTTGAGAGCTCAAGCTCCGAAACGTAACCTTAATATTGCAATGATATTTTATTAAACTTAAAAAAATTATTTACCATCACTTGCCTTTGTGTATTGTAGTGCATATTAATTTTAATTTTAATATTTAATAAATTACAGTGTAATTGGCTTTAAAATATTCTAATTATTGTTTTCTTTAAAAATTATATTTATGTTATAATAAACTAATGTCATTGAAAAACTGATTAAGATGTTTTTTTTTTACCAATTAGAAAACAGGGGGGTTATTCTGGCATGTATCGCAATTAATGGAGGGGAAGTGTGACATTTAAATCATAAATTTGTAATTAATAATACATATTAACAATAAAAAATACAACTAACATGAAGCTTGCTATTGAGTTTATATTACTAGATGGTCCTATAGTACGAAAAGATATGCGATACATGCCAGAATAGGAATCCTGAATAGTGAATATTGGCGACATTGCCAAATCTATTAAGATCCTAGCAAAGAAGCCCTTTCTAAATGCATAGTGGAATTCAAACTCGACATGAGCTGAGCTTGATTCTGAGCTGAGCTTCGTCAAGTGACGTTCGAAAAACCGGGCGTTAACCATGTTAATTAATTTAACCAGTAATTGTCAAAATTATTTTAAATTTTGGGATATAGTTGTATTGAAATTTAAGATATATACTTAAAGCAGACTACATATGATTTATGACTAATTAACCTCTGTATATCAATATAGCGTTTTTCTTAGATCTCACAAAAAGACAGAAAGAATAATTATACTACAAATGATAATGTCTTAAAGTTTTTTAATAGGTTTTGTACAAGGCAAATGACAGATTCTCAAGAAACTGCAGTAACAGTAAAAAACAGTATGCATTCAGTTGTATCCTTTCTAGATTTAAGTAAGACATCTTTCATGAGATTCTTAGAAGAAAACTCTACATTTATTACTTTTACCCTACTGCCGAAATCAATGTTGAATGTTTTTTATGTAATAATATTTTCACAAAAAATGTGCAGTGACATAAAAGTAAATTATTAAATATTATTTTCATTGCATTTTAGGAGTTTTAAGATACTACTGTCTATGTCTACATCTATTGTTAGCTAGTTGAATCGCATTTTGTGCAGTTGCCAAACGTATCTTAATACTAAGGTAAGATGCTGTCACATTTAATTGGTACAAAAAAATCTAAGGCTCTTATCTTCAGAGCGCCTCAGCTGAGATGCACCTTAAGTTGCATTGATGCAACCTTGGCTTTAGTTATTCATATGATAAGTATGACGTATACAGGGTGTAGATTATTTGGCAAACAAACACCACGTAACTTTGTAGACCGTGCCAAAAGAAAACAAAAATCTGAATTCCAAAATCCTGAGAAATTCTTCATTTGGCCTCAGGAGATCCTCAAAGTTTCGTCACGCTTGGCAACGTACCAAAATTTCTATTTCTAAATTCAAACCTATAATGTTGGCAACTTAATATACACATCAAATGTTATTTTTTATTATAAACTACAAATGTTCAAATTAGCCACTGTTTACTTGTAAACACTTTACGGCAAGTATCAGTATCGAACTCATGACGTTCTCAAGCATCATCGGTGTAATTTGCATAATCATTCAAAGTAAAAGCTTTAATAAAATAGAAATATCAACTGACATTCATTGCATTGACTACGTTATATTTTGAATTTTATTAAAAATTTTGCTACATTGCCAAGCGCATTTTTAACTTAAATTTGATTTATTCTTCAAAAGTAATTTGCACATTTTTCAGTATTTTTAATTATTAATTTTCAATAAACCTCATAACTTTTATTATACTAAAAAATAAAACAAATTGGTTCATAAATACGCAATTAAAACAATATTTGTATTGATAAAATTGAAACTTTGAGAACCTCGTGAGGCAAATAGCAAAAAGTTTCTCAGCATGTTGGAACCAACATTTTCGTCTTTTTTGGCACGGTCTACAAAGTTACCTGGCGTTTGTCCGCCAATTAATCTACACCCTGTATATTCAAGCTAAACAAACTTTTTCATGAATGTTGCAAAGTAAGCATTCACAGAAGAATTCTTCAAAAAAATAGCCCAGTACTGTTTCAATAAAAAAATATACTATTGTAATGTAATTTTAACAATATTTATGAATGTATCATAATATTAAATTTTTGAAACAGCCTCTTCAAAATTCTATGCATCTTCACAGCAAATTATAAATTTTAAATTGTCAGTACTTTCTAATTGCATTAAACTTTTTGGGTTTTAAGTTTCAGAAAAAAATATGTGGTTGAAATTAAATGAAAGCAATGATATTGATTTTGTAATTTTTTCGAAAAAAAAAAAAAAATGTTTATAGAAAAGCTTTTCCATATAATAGTTTTTTAACAATCAAATCTTATCTAGGCTTAAAACTACTACATTATTATTATATTATAAAAAGTCACAATTATATTTAGAAATACAGAGCAAGTTTTATTTACTTTTTTATAATCAACCAAAATTACTGTATTGCAAATGATGAATATAGTTTGTTTTATAATTATGTATAGTAACAACTACATATGGTTTCAAATAAAAACCATGTGCTAGTTCAAATACTCTGACCAAGTTTCCGACTATTTCAGACAGTATTTCTTCTTTAATAAAGTGTAAATTAAATTCAATATCAGTGTCATCTTGGCTATCATTACTACTAAATTATTATTCATATTCAGCCTTATGCATAGTTGTTTGATTAGTATGCTACTGAAACGTTACTAACTAGTAGCTACTTACATGATACCAAATGTGTCATATGCATAGTTGTTTTTTAGTATAATTTAGTTAGTAGCTACTCACAATAACACTTCATGTCACATTTTTGAGCTGTAAAAACAAAAAATAAAAAGTTTTTGCACACAAATAAAGATTCAATATGATTATAGATTTAAAAACCAAATTAACAAAATTGATTTAAAATGTAATTTATCACAATATTTGCAACTGACAGTTGTAAGTTACATTACATTACATTTTTGACCAAATTACTAATCTTTGAAAAGTGGTATCTCACAATTTACTGGTTCGATCGGAAAAAACTTTGCAAAATTTTAAAGAGCAATTCAAAACAAACCAATTAAGCTAAACTAGACCTAATTTGATTAAAATTTGACTTTGTTACGGCATTTTTAATGTGGGGCTGGTTTTGTAATTTTAAGCTAATTTCACAACGGCCTACGCTAAAGGAAATAGAAAATGGCTACATTAAAAAAAACAGGTTAAAGTACAAGAAATTACAAAAAAAATCAGAACTTGCAGAGCTTTTTCCAATGTTTCTACGCTGAGAAAAACATAGTTGGAAATTACAGAAAAAATGTGATTTTTAAGCGTTTTTCTGAACTTTGAGAGACTCCCAAAAATTAAGATCATGACTTAAAAAGTTGAAAATTTGGGAAATATGTTTTTTTGGTACCTACTATCACATATTTAATTTTGAGCTAGTTTGGAAATACTCAGTTTTTAGGTTTGGTCGAAAAGTAATGGAAATTACCCATATATATATATATATTAGACTGGTTCTTAAAATTTGTTTGTGGAACACCCTCAGAAAGCGATCTTTATGCAAAAAAAGTAACCCATGCCAAATTTCACTCCTTAATAATCAAAAGAACAAGTGTCACACTGCCTTTGAAGTTATGAAAGTATGTAGGCACCATACATAGGTAAATAATGATGCGACATTTTTAGTGTACTTTTTCATAAAAATACCAAGGATTTATGTATATATAACTGGATACCTGACATTTTATGTGCGACTTTGTAATACAAAGTAAATATTAAAAACATTTTACATTTTATTATTATAGTTTTATACATTTAAAACATACATTGTATGTTGCTAACAGTAATAACAAAAACCATTTAAATTGGTTAATTGAATCCAAAGTTAAGACAAAAAAAGTGTTTTTAATAAACAATTAACATCTTTTAAATGAACTTATCAACTTGAGCCAAACTGTTAGACATTATTACACGTATTACTGACGTTTTATTATGATAGTCAAACGTTGTATATGAAGTGGTTTTCGCAGTGCAGTAACTTGAAAAAAAAAAAAAAAAACACTTGAAAATTCCTAAAAAATGTAAACCTGCACAACTTTTTTATGAACAATAGTACAAAAACCGGCAACAATTGTAAATTAGCACAAAATATAAGCCATTTACGGTGTAAATAGATTTTTATTTGTAGACTTTCTGTGCGTGCCATCTACAATGGAAGTGATGTTTTATATGCGCAGCATACTGAATTAATTCCTCCAGTGCAATTATCATCTAAAACAAGTTTTAACATTGTATACATTATATGCAATACGTATATGGTAATAACGTTGAAGTTCTGTGAAAATTTCAAATTAATTGTTTTGCAAATAAAATAGTAACGTGCAAAAAAACAAAAAGTGTTATTCTGAAATTTAAATCTTATTTTGATCTTTTGCACGTCACTGATTTATTTACAAACCGATTTTCTTGAAACTTTTACAAAACTTTAATGTTATCATCATATACATACATAATGCATACAATGTTAAAATTTATTTTAATTAGTAATTACACTAGAAAAATTAATTCAGTTTATTTAACATATAAAAAATCACTTCCATTACAGATGGTAGGTACATAAAGTTTACAAATAAAAATCTAAATACTCTACGTAAATGGCTTATGTTTGATGATGCTTTACAATTTTTTAATTGTTTTTTCGTAAAAAAGTTATACGGGATTAATTTTTCAAAAGAATTTTTAATTTATTTTTTTTAATTACTGTATCGCAAAAACCCTTGTTTATACAAAGTTTAACTATGATAGTAAAACGTCAGCAACACGTGTAATAATGTTGATTTAAAATTTGGCTCAAGTTGGTAGACCCGTTTAGAAGATATAAATTTTTTATCACAAACGCATTATTGTCTTCACTTTGGATCCAATTAACCGATTGTTGTCCGGAACATTTCAATACTTAGTTTACATTGTTAGTAGCATATAATGCATGTTTTAAATGTTTAAAAAACTAAAATGATAAAATGTAAGATGTTTTTAATACATATTTAGTATTATCAAGTCACTCACAAAATGGCCGCCGTAATATAATTTGCTTCACTTTATAAGCACTAGTCAACATGTAAAAAAATTAAGTTCAAATTTTATGTGTTGTACTTACACATACTGTGAACTTTTTAGTGAGCGAGCATTTAAAAATGCAGAAAACAAAAGTTATTCTAGCATGCATGCAACGCAATCGCATTTCTAGATAAAATCAAAGATCTCATTTTAATACTACAATACAATTGCTAACCTTATAAAAACATCAAACCAAATCAGATAAATTAAATCATGGCTATACAGAAATGAAACATAAATAAAATTGACCCATTTTTAAATATGCAAATTACAAAATAATATAAATTTGATTACAAAACAGTTTTAAATAAATAAATTACTGGTATTCCAATATTTGATTGCAGACAAGCTTGATGTTGTGGTAGTATCATCTTTATCACCTTCAGAGTTTAAATTACAATCGTAATCAAATTAATAAACTTATATTTTATACTCCAAGCACGTAAATCCTTGTTATATAGAAATTCTATTTGATAAAAATGTTTCGTAATACTTTCTTATACCCCATACACTGTATTCATCCAACAAGAGATACAAATGATACAATCAGTTAAGTAAAATGTTGGTTTAACTGCCCAATTGTGACTCCCATAAAATGCACATTCTTACACACAATTATTACATTATCACATTTTAAAACATAGGTTGCCTAGCAAGGTTAATCAAACTTCCAAGTGTGAACTGAATGCACAATAGTAGAATACTTAAAATAAATAAAATACATAGTAATACCTTATTTTAAACATTCATAAAAATAAAATGTTGGGTTAAAGACATCTTTAAAGCTTAACAAGCACTGTAGACATAATCGTTAACTTACTTATTCATAAATTCAAATCTTTAATTTAAGAAACAAAATATTTCACTGGCGTTACTCAATAATATATAATATTGATGTTAATGTGACATGTCAATGAGTTAGTAATTTCATATATCTTTAACTCATAAAGATTTTGTTATAGAATGTAGGTCTACCTGAATGTATCTCAAAAGAAATTGAAATATCAATACATAAAAATAGTAGGTAGGTGTACCTGAATGTATCTCAAAAGAAATTGAAATATCAATACATCATAAAAATAAAATATCAACTCACCTGCTTTTCTAATATATCAGCAGGCCACCCTCTAACATGATTAACTAAGTCATCTCTAACATGATTCGCTAAAGAGGGTGTTATTGTGGGTCCTTGCGGTCGTAAAGCTTGTAATGAACTAGCTACACCCTGTAGGGTAGATAGACCACCCCCAGTTGGAGGACTACTAGCTGGTACTGAAACTGCAAGTAATTTATTATAAGTAACAGGTTAATAATTAACAGTATACCTTTTGCACATGTTTCAGGTGTCTCCGAATGTGTTGGAGTGGGTGGACCTTCAGCCAGTGGTCCACTATGGTTAATATCCACAGATAAAGGCTGTACAGAATTATCACCTACTTGTCTAGACAAATGTATAGTTTGTAAACTTTTGGCATCACTAAGTTCTCCTGTGGAACTAGCAAGATGTGTTACAGGTGGCCCTGGAGCATTACAAGTTGTGACACTAGCTGTAGGCGGCACTGCTGATGGAGTACTCTGTGGATTTGTAGAGAGAGGTGAAGACTCTGATCGGTTGGTCGTAGGTGTTGATGGTAAATGTGTAGGATGAGAAATAAGTCGTGGCAGAGCATTGGCAAGCAGCACCGGACCATGGGAATTTTGTTCAACATTAGATTGCTGTGTTGTTGGGCCTGAATGTGAATATGACATCTCTGACGTTGGTGTGCTATCACCAGGTGAAATATCCATGTCTTGGGCAGATACATTTTCATCAGTATGCTTCCTTGAGGTTCTTGATGACTCTTTATTATGATCAGGATCATCTCTACTCCAATGTTGGCTGCCAGTTGCACTTTCTCTTAATACATCTTTACTACTGCTACTGCTATTGTTACCTCTGGAGTTGGAATGTTTATCGTGACCTTTAAAAATTTTATATAGTAGTCTAATGCTAGTATTCATAAACATTTTTGTAACGATTCATTATCAAACGAATCATTATATTTCAATAAACATAAAAAATATGATGATATTCATAAATAAACTGTCATTAGTTAAATTGTTTAGTAACTTTAGTTTTTTATAAGTTATTAATGTTAACCTATACTATATAACCTCAAATACTGTGAATTAATATAGATAATTAGACATTTTCAAGTCATCAAACAGATGTGTCAATTTAATGATTTGTTACACATGAGGTGTGTTTTTGGGCTTGTAATTTCTAACCATGATCCAATATTGAGCAATAGAACACAGCTAATGAGTACTTATTTGGGGGTACTCAGCTTCCGAGCATAGAATACTGAGGTTTCAAAAAAAAGTTGGCACAGAATACTGAGCCAGAGATATTGAACAACAAACAAATACATACAGGATACATTACCATAGTACAAGATTTAAAAATAATCATTTATCATATTATATTATCATAAAAATGAAATCATATTTTCAATATATTGAAAGCTTTCCCAAAATCATGTAACCTAGGAAAATACCACAACAATGTTGCCGATTTAAAGTTAGAAAGCAAAGCTTCACGACTAAAAGGTAGTGGACTTATTTGACAAGACAAATTTTGCTGTTAAACATAACCTTTCTTATTTGTTGACATTTAAATTAAATATACATATTAGCTGTCTTGCGCTGGTGTTAAATAAAAAAAATGTATGGGTTTGGGCTGTCTTATCTACTATGTTTATACAAGTATGTATTGTTTCTTTATTGAGATTACTTTTTAAGTTGTTAGCCCAATGTGGCTGGAGTGATAACTATTTTATGTGCAACAAAAAGAGATACTGTTGTAGTATCAAATAATTTTAAACTGTTGCGTTGTGGCAACTTACCGGTTATTTACTTTTGACACCAAATGTACCAATCAGCAAAGTGAATTTGAAACCGCTGTTGGAACCAGTTTTATATGTCCGGTATGTCAAATTTAAATATGATGATGAACTTATAAAGAGTTGAATTGTTAAGAATGATTATAAAAATAATTAGTAAAAATTGCAATTAAGTACTCCTATAAAAAAATTAATACTCTATGTAAGTAAATTTTTTTATCAAATATTTTACTAAATTAATAATAATAATAAGAAAATTAATGACAAGTGTAACCATTTAAAACCAGTACGTTTTCGTAAGATTTCCGCAATCACCCAAAAATAGAGAGAGATGGAACCGCTGTTTGATTGCTGGTATGTATAATCGCCGTTAAAAGCAGTCTAGTTTTTTGATATGATAACCTTGAATGAGATAAACTGTCAAGAATGAATATGAAAATAATCAGTAGAAATTGTCATTTAGTATAAACAATTAATTATTATGTAAAGTAAATGTTTTAATAAGGCCCGATATCATAATCAATCTCAATGCTACATTAAAATGTAGTTTTGACTTTATTGGTTATATCCTTTTTATATGTTTTTAATAATGTAACTTGGAAGTAGGATAATTTAAAAAAACTAGCGTATGCTAATAATTTATTGCAGACGCACAGTGGGGCAGAGCAACCATTTTTTTGGCAAAAAATCTGAAATTTATAAAACTAGTCCAAATTAAGCTTGTGATTACGAAAAAAATGATTAAAAAATTCTAATAATAAATATTTAAAATTGGGGTAGTTTTTAAGGGATGGAAGTAGAAATGGCTTAATAAAATTCTGAAACTTTGGTTCGTATAGACTTTGACCTACTTGAGCTTAGTGCGCTCATTACCTTCTTGATAAGCACCGTTCTTTTTCCTAGTTTTTAGCCAATTACTATATTTCATAACAAATCTAGCTTTTGATCTTACATTCATCCATCCTGAATTGAATTTAGACTAAAAGAGGTATACTTTGGTATATAGATCGTTCTTCAAAACACATTGACATTTCTTAAATTTGGTTTGTTAATAAATGAACTGATATTCAATTTAATTTTGTCCGGAATTTCTCAAAAACATTCATAAATTCTTTTTAAGTTGTGAACTTATTACCAGAAACCAAGAAAGATAATCATTTGTAAAATATGCTAAAATCGAAAAAGACAGCCATATAGTTAAGACGATTCCGACCGCTACCTTGATTTATAGTATTTTAACAAAAACGGCAATTTTGGCGTCATTGCTGTTTCTGCATATTATTAGATAATCAATTAATTTTTTTACCAGTACATTCAGAAAGGATCAAACAGTGATATGTCGAAATATTTTAGTCAAATAATAGTAAAAACTAAAATCGCAAAAAATAGCAAAATTTTAAAATGTACCCTAATTCTACTATGACTACACATTTTAACCATGTAAAAAAAAGTGGTCGATCTAACTCGATACACAACTAAAAGTTTACCTATATCTGCAAACACACTATTTTGCAGAACAATATGCAATGATAACTTCTAAACTTTTTTATTAAAGTGTTACTACTTTTTTACAAAACAAAAGTTACTGAAAATATAACACATATCTGAGGTTGACAGCTCCATAACAGAAAAGTTAAATTTAGAGCTTTTTAAGAAAAAAAACACAGTTATCAAAATTCACTCAACAAACAAATTGTTTTAAATACAACGCTAAACGCAATCTTTAAAACTTATTTTTCTCAACTGCAGCAAATGCCAAAACAAGCGTTATCGGTTCTGACACACGCACATTTTTACAGGCCCAAGCGTTGGCTACACTAGGCCATAAAGACAAATATGTTTTTGCACTTTAATTTTTGAATTAATACCAGCTTTTAGAGTAACTGACCCCACTGTGCAACGTTTCGATAACTTTGTTATCTTCCTCAGGGCTAAAGAGTTTAAAAATTACATTGTTGACTAAAATTACAAAACAATGTAATTTTTAAACTCTTTTTAGCCCTGAGGAAGATAAAGTTAACGAAACGTCGGCAATAAATTATTAGCATACGCTAGTTTTTTTTAATTATCCTACTTCCAAATTACATTATTAAAAACATTAAAATGTAATGGAATCATTAACAAAATAATGTAAAAATAATGTTACATTAGAAACTAATGGAGGTATAATTTTAATGTGTTATGTTTGTCCCATCAATGACGTTAATAGTGCCATTAAGTGTAAACATAACCTAGTTTTTTTTGTTTTAATTAGTATTTTCTATAGAAAAACGTAAAATTTCACTAGAAATGCTTCAATACAAAATTGTAATTTATGAATTATAATATTTATAATATATTAATTTTCTTCTAATGTAATTATTAAAAAGTACTATAATAAATAATTAATATTACAATGGTTTTTGCAATTTAAAAAACCAATATAAAAACAACGTTTTTATATTGGTTTTTTAAATTGACAAATATACTAAGATACGCAGCTCGTGATAATATTATGTTTATGACATGTAGATGGCTTACACACGTCAGAATATTAATCAAATTATTAATGAAACTGTAATAGCATTTATTTTGCAATTATTATAAATATTATACTTATACGTATCTCCATTATTTACTGTAATATGCTTGCAATTGAAAACAAAACTTACGTAATATAGACATTTATAAACTATTGTGTCAGTACCATCTATATCTCACAAAAACTTAAAAACCGTCATGTTTACACTGCAAAAAACACAGAAAATGATTAGTACCAACCTAATCTTTTTTTATCTAACAAAGCATTAGTTAAAAACATAAATAGTATTATGGAATCAGATTTTTTTAAAATCTTTTAAATCTCCTAATAAATTAATTGTCACATTAATTAATGGAACATTAACATATAACTTATGAAATCGACCCTAAATTAATAATAATCGTAAAATAATTAATGAAAGATGTAACCGTTTATTCAGAGATCAACCAAAAATAAAAAGATAAAATATAACCGCTGTTTACTTTCTGGTATGTACGGTTTCCCACAACAAAACACCTAAAGTCATATGATAATGTTCTGTATTACACATTCTTATGTGTATTTTAGGTTGTATTAATGAAATAATACATGCATCAGTATAATTGACAAATCTGCCGACAGATAGCATATTTCTTAGCTGCAATCGCTAATAGATAAATACATTTTAATGCTCCTCTTCATAACCTACAAATGTCAATATCAGTTAAAAATAAACATTAAAGTTGTCCCGTAAACCATTTCAGTTATGACAAAATAATTTGAAATGATTATCAAAAAATTATTTATGTAGCTATTAAATAATTGAACTTCCTAACTAATAGAAACTTTATAAAAAGGTGTATATTACATCCCTTAATGTATTATCGAGTATAAAATGTTTTAAAAGTAAACCAGCAACGAAATGACAAAATGATAACTGTTTATATGCAATATGCTTGCTTTTAATTGGTTGTATGGATTAATCATAAGCAAGATTCTTAGCTAGATTATAAACTAACTGGTTAATTTATAAAGAAACCAATCACTGTGATTATTTTAATGAAAACTTTACTTTCTACTAAAATAACATAATACAAGCATGTTTAAAATAATATTTACAAATATACAATACAAGAAAAATGTATGTATAAAGCAACAACCACATTACTGATTTTTTCTTCAGCTGTATGTATATGCTATGTATATAATTTAATTGATGTTTTTAAGATATTTAATAAAACAATAAATTACAGCATGATTAAAAATTGGACGCAATCTTCTAAAGATGTACATTATTTGGTTCAAAATAGGAAGAAATTTTAGCAAATGTCTCAAAATTGTTATAAAGATATTCATTGTTTAAACATTTTACATGCCTGTAATTTTTTTTTCAAAAATCTAAGTAGTTATGGTTGTAATTTTTATGGACATCAAACACCATGTGTTAATTTGTGGTAAAGTATGTAAAACTATTATTTATATATTTTTGTAGTAAAAATTTTAAAAAAAGTTTGTTAATTTTGTATATCAGCTCAAAAAGTATTTTGGGATTGTGTGGTATTAGTACATTGAACAAAACTACCTTACTTTAGAAGGATCATAAATCAGCAAATCAAAGCTGATAAAAAAGTATAAATTTTTAATTAAAATAACAGAATATAAAACCATCAAATAAAATAAATATTTTTTTATTAAAACATTTCGAATGTTGTTATGTACATATGTATATACATTTAAAAAAATTGCTAATTTATGGTTAAAACACGTAGACCAACATACAGGTATATAGATAGTAATAATAAATATTTATGACCATTAAACTGAAAATCCCAAAGTATTAAACATATTTAAGAAATTCCATTACATGGATTAAGTTAATCCTCTTTACACAAGAACTGCTTCAAATTTCAAGTAGATTATCCCCTCCTAAGTAAAATCAAATTTGACTTTATATTTAGTACAGTTCTTAATGTAATTCAGTGTACAAATATTTAAAGCAGAAGTAATTAGAATTAGATAGGTAAGTTTGAAAACCATATTAACAACTTTTCTAATAAGAATTCTTAACTCAATATAACATTGGCATTAAAAGTTTGCTATGTACATATGCATTTGAAAACTATACTTACGGGGACCTGATCTACTGGAGCTGCTATAACTCCTATCGGAATCCCTATCTCTATCTCTAGTCCTGCATCGGTCTCTCTCCCTTTCTACCCATTCTCTAGGTTTCACCCATTGGGAGACCTCCGTTTTACAGTTATAGTAATACTTTTTTCCAGACGAGCTTATGTGTTCAGACCAATCACCCACTCTTGCTACTCTTTCTCTATCATCCCTCTAAAATAATTAAGATGATTAACAGACATGTTTATATTAATATTTAAACAATTTACCTTATCAATGCAATTATTATGCATAGGTTTACGGTCCCTAGATGAAAGTTGTGAAACCTTTATGGGATGCAGTATACTCTTGTCGTCACTCCTGTCGTGATTGGTTCTGTGCTCAGAGTCACGACTTCGTTTGTCCTTTGGTGATCTGGCACAATCTGAAAAGTATTTACCTAGATAAACAAAATCGGGTTATTATATTTTGACTACCATTTCATTGCGATATCTGTTTAAAATGTAAATATAACAAATATATAACGTAAACAGTACCTGAGTGTTCTTTCAGAGGCAAAGAATGTAAATTCAATAACATTTTATTAATAAATATTTCACATAACCTGATAAATATTTAGAATTAATCAGAATATTATGTAAACAAATGTATTAATCATATTTTTTGAGTAAAAATACTCATTACAATCAGTGTAGAATTAGATTCATCATAGATAGGTAAAGTCAACAGTTTATTCAAATTATTATATACCTGAATACTTGTCTCGCTTATAGTCTCTATTTTCTCTCTCCTTTTCACGCATTTTTTGTAGATAAGATCCTTTAGATTGGTAGGAACGTTCCCGGTCCCTCGGAGATTGGGAATCCGGACTGTCAGAACGGTAGTTACCATTGGGAGAATCTCGAATTCGCTCATATCTCTCCGTGCTAGACCCATAGCTCTTTGATGAACTATATTTGGAGTTCTACAACAATAAAAACATAATTATGTATGCATAAATGTAAGTGTTAATTATAATCTGTAGTTGTTTATATTGAAAAATATTGGTAACATGTATTTATTATTTTAAGTAAATTATAAATGACAATTTATGATAAAGAAAAGTTCGAACCATTGATAAATAAGTAATTCATATTTTATTTGTATAACTTGCAAATATATGACTTTTAAGAAACATATTGATATATTTACAACATTATTGTAGTACAATATGTGTTTCTTTATAATAAAATCTTATTAAAAGTAACTGTCAAAAAGGTTAGATCAATTGTAAAGGCTGCCATTTTTGTTGTTATTAAATACCAATTCTAATCATGTTTTGGTAGGAGATGGATCAATTAGGGCATAAAATTGATAATCTCATTATAATTTTGTATTTTAGGAAGGTAGGGAACATAAACTTCAAGGAAACCGCGATTTTCCGACGTAAATACTAAATTAGAGATTTTGTGGAAATATGCAATTTAGATGGTGGAATGTCAAATGTCCATAATAATATTTAACAATTTTGTAATTTTTTTAATTAATTTCTTATTAAATGAGTTTTGTTTACCTGATAGGGATGGGCCTGGTGTTTCTCAAAGTACCTGTACATACAAAAAAAGTTTTTTAGCCGCTAATATCAAACGTAATGAAATACGGGCACATAGTGACCGAATTTCCGATGAATTAGTATAAATAAATGCCAGTGAGGTTCGTGCCTCACTGAACCTCAGTAGCACAACAAATGCTAATGAGGGTGAAATGCCTACCCATCGCTCATCCGCTGAGTTTTCCTTGCATGCATTACCATCAATGCAAGTCTCTAGATAATGTCTGTGGCTTTTATAATAAGCCGTTTCTTCATCTAATGTCATAAAAGTACAGTGTTTGACCGCTGTGCCCCGCTTAAGAACTAACTTTCCTCTCAGACGCCATGTCACATAAGGGAACAATTTGCAGCTGAAGGTAAATGCTCCTAATTTCTTCCGTTGCCTCATTGGTTGACGTAAGAAAACGTCGACATTGCCAACATTCAAAATACAAAATAACCAAAATAGTTTAGTCAAGCCATAGGCGTAACAATTTTTAACATTTAAATCATAAAATATTTTTAACTTTAAAATTCACCATCGTTATTAAGATCGATAATAACTAATATAGTTTTTGGTCTACTTCGCTACACACACTCAGACCAACATTATCCAAATATTTTATTATATTAGGTGGACTGTTATACAATGTTGTAACAATGTTTGCATACAAAACAAGCTTAAATTCAAATACATGTAAAATAAATTATGTTAAACATACACATAAACACAAAAATAGATAAGCTCATAAAATTTTAAAGTATCTGCCAGCATTTTATAAACTGCACGTTGAAATTGAAATTAATAATTACGGTAGCGAGCTGTATCTCAATAGATAGAAAAATGATCGTTAGGCTGCGTAAACTATCTAATCATGAAATCTGCTTTTTTGAAAGGTTTTACTGGTCTGAAGTGATTATTTTATAAATATTGTGAAAATCACTCTGTTTACATTTGTTTTGTTTGCAGTAAAAATCTTATTAATTAATATTGTTATCAACAATTTGTATGTAAATAAATTATGATTAATCAATGTACTTTTATAGAAAATAATACTATTATTAATACTAAAACAGTAACATATGTTTGCAGACTATTAATTAAAATAATTTGTTTAATTCTTGGTTAATTAAAGAAAAAAAATATTTACTTTACATAAGTCTACCCGTAGTTATCTGCTGTAAAATAAGCATTTACTGGAAAACCTTACATAAAGGATTCTTCGGTGCCGTTGCTTAAAAACCGAATGCGCAGTGGATTTATGGGTAAATTGTATTAAATAATATGTTTTGTTTATTTTATATTACAATAAAGTTGTACAAAATTACGTTGCAAATCAACGGTTCTCTAAACGCGCTCATTTTTTTTGGAATTAACTTTAATAATTGTAACAAATGTGTTGACGCTTTACACCGTTTTTTAAATTAACATATTAGGTATGTTCCATTTGAGCGTTTCATGCACCTGGTGCATTTTTTATATTTTTAAATATTGCGGGCAAGAGCGTTTCACACTTGACAAACGCAATAGAAAATATTTGGCGTTTTCAACTAAATTCGAAAATCATTGAATTAGTGTCACCAAGTGCGACTATTTTATCAAATGGAAAACCGCTGTGCGTTAGAAGTGTGACTATTTTTGATGTAAGTTTGAATTGAAATATTTTCAAGTTTTTTAGTTTTGCGGGCAACTGCGTTTCACACTTGACAAACGCTCTAGAAAATGTTTGCCATTTGTGGGACGTTTTCTACCTCGAAAAACACATCGAAAATGTAAGACGCGTTTGACAAATATGGAACAAATTACACAATTGAGTTAGTGCCACCGGCACCAAGTGCGACTGTTTTGTCAAATGTAAAACAGCTATGAGTGCGCTAATTTATCTTATCTAATGACTCTAGATATTTTATTAGTCGGCGTTTGTCAACCTATTCCGTTCTATTTTAATTTGATGAACAGTAATTAGATAAAATTACTACGCCGCCACTGTAATACATTTGTCGCATAAATCAAAAATATGAAACAAAACAATGTCGAATGATAATAAGAATGATTATTAATGCTATTTGTTATTAATAATAAAATATTGTTTGCATAGAGCGCTTGCTTGCGGTTTTTAAATTAATTATGTCCCTAGAAAACACAAATTTTTGTTCATGTTTGTAACCCTGATAAACCGACGGCCATATTGGAATCCTCGCTGCAACAAAACCATGATTGCAGATAGATTCGTGAAATATTTCATTGTTAATTTCGTGTTCATTTTGTGTAATAAGTGCTATCAATTACTTTAGTTTATCGAAAATATGGTAAGTGTAGTGTATAGCATATTTACACGTTAATAAAACTTCGCACTTAACAATTAAGTAGTGCCCCTGGAATTTTAGTCCCGCCTTTCATAGTCAACTCATTAAGCTCACATAACTGTTGTGATTAATAAACAACTCATGTTAAAGGGACATTTGGCTTTATTTGTTTTATAAGTATACATATATGTTTAGTGTAAATGGTACAATAATATAGGTTGTAAATATACATAATTTAGATTAATATAAAATTACTGTTTATCTAAATGATAACATTGATAACAGTATGGAGTATCTGAATAAAAGCATTTTTCATAAATAAATGTATAGTTTGGTTTTTGAGTATTATTACAATGATTACTAAATATTATGTATATTGATCACATTAGTTTTGTTTAGTTGTTGTCATGGTATTAGATTTCAAATTAAACACAAATTTGTTGTTTGATATAATCAATAATTATTTTAACAATTGGTTATTTGTTGTTCGTCGGTGAAGTACTAATGGATGAGTTTTTTAAGTGCCCTGGTTTGGACAATTTTTGCATGAACAATTATTTGTTTTATCACTAGATTGTGCATGGTAATTTAAAAAGAGCATACATAAAGCACTTGAACGTTAAAAACATAAGCCAAAACTAAGTTTTGATAAATTAATAATAGGTGTTGGTAGCAGTTTATTGGCAGCTCTAATTTTAAATTTAGTAATTAAATGTAGGCATCAATCTGTAATACTAATTAGATATAATTCACATATGTGACAATATGTTTTCTAAGGTTATGTTTTGTTTATATGCATCATTTCTAGCTAGGTGTGTGTTGTTTGAAAGTGGTGTTTAATAAGGTTTTATATTATTAAAATGCATGAGTGTTTGTTTGGCTTGCATTTAAAAATGCTAATTTCATTGTTTGAGTCAGTAGCAGAGCTACGATTTTTGGGTCCTATCACAAAATATTGCAATATTTACAATTTATAGGCATGTGTAAAAATCTTTTCAAATCTGTACTAAATAAGTCAAATTGTATACTAAACTATCAACAAATTTACCACGTCTATCAAAAAATTAATAAAACTGTGAAACAAGTTGCAAAATATGTTGACAGAATGTGTAAAAAATGTCTTAAGTTGGCCAAATGTATCTGTCAAAAAATTAATTCTATACTGTAGGTATATTTGGTAAAAATTTACTAAATTGTCAAAAATATTATTACATCTGTCATAAAGTTACTAAAACTGTCAAACAGTTTACAGCAATGTAATAAATACGTATCATTCATCAAAAAGTGAAAATTTTAAAAAAGTACTTAATTTGTTAAACAATTTATATATAGTAATAATTTATGCAGGCGGAAATATATCAGATCAAATAGTATTTTATTGCCAAAAATACTGTTGATAAGTAAGTACATTTGTTAAAAAATTACTAAACAGAAATATTACTACATCTTGTATACAATCATTCAAATTACTACATCATATTTTAAACTTTTAAAAATGTTACTATATTTGTCAACAAATTACTGCTAAACAATTTAAATATACAGTAAAGCTCCTCTAGTTCGAATCTCTTTATTCTGGATGTTTTTGTAGTTCGGACAAAATTAAAAAATGTAAATTTTACATGATGTACTTTGTAATCCGGATTGGCGGACTGTTCACGGTTCCCCTACCTATCATGTTTGGGATCTCCTGACCAACGAAAAAGAAAAAGGGAGTTCCTAGAGTTTTTAGTTTATTTCAACATGGCACCAAAATGGTCACACAAAACATTAACTCTAGTTGAAAAACAAGAAATAATACAAAAGTTTTTCTTGAAAATTTGTTCTATTGTCATTATTGTAAAAGTTTATTATTTAATGTGGCTTTTTTGAGAGTTTTTAATATTTTTGAGAAAACATTTTTGACGATTTTGTTTTTTTTTACATTTTTGGAACATTTTTGACAATTTTAAAACATCAACTGATTTGAGGAACATTTTTGACAATTTTGGAATATTTTGGACCCTTTTAAAACATTTAATATTTATTAATATTTTTGAGGATTTTGGAAAATATCAACAGCCTAGAGAAACATTTTTTAAAAATACTTGTCAATTTTAGTACATTTTTGACAATTTTAGAAAATTTTTGAACAACACAACAGATTTGAGGAACATTCTTAATAGTCATGAAAGGTTTTTGACAATTTTTGTACTTTTTAACAATGTTTAAACTTTTTTGACATTTGGTTATCATATTTATTTGTTTGTGGAATAAATTTGACAGCTGCGGAAATATTTTTAACAATAGTAGGAACATAAGTTTAGGAATGTTTTTGACACTTGCCAATCAGTTCTTACATTTGTGGAATATTTTTGACAGTTTTGGAATGTTTTATCAGCAGATATAAGTAATATTTTTGACAGTTTTGGAACATTATGACATACTTTCATTTTTGACATCTGTGGAACATTTATAACATTTTTGACTGTTACTTAAAAAAAACTTTTTGTTATTGAAACATTTTATGAAATTTGGAACATTTTCAACAATTTGATGGTTATGAAAGATTTTTGAAAACTAGGGAACATTTTGTGGCTATTGTGGATCATTTTTGACAATTGTAAGAACGTTTCTAACAATTTTGACAGTTATGGAATGGTTTTTGACACTTGTAGAACATTTTTGGAACATTTTGGAGCAAACTTGAACACAATCGTCAAATAATGACACAGTTGACATTGGATGACATAGCTATCAAAAAATGACATACCTCTCAAATCCTAATATTAAATATAATTAAACTGACATAAGTTATAACTATCAATAATTAATAATAAAGCACAACTGTCAAATAATAACAAAAATATCAACATGTATTTAAAGTAAACATAAGACGAAAAATTGTTAAATTTGAACCCAATTGTCAAATGGTTATTTCTTCTTTTTTATTTCACGTTTTACAGCTATTTTAAATCGCCTCAGAAGTCTTACGACTTGTATGAAGGGGGTTGATGGGACCAACGGCTTATTAGGTGACTTCCGAATCACCCCGGTGGATAAAGAGCAAAGTTATTATTTTAGTCATATTTGGGGATCGAACCCCGGACTATTAGCGTGCTACGCTAATGCTCTATAACTGAGCCATCTCACCGATTTAGCTGTCAAACAGTGACAGATACTGACTTAATTGACACAAATGTTTTTAATGAAACAGTAAATTAAAATATGGTTTTTATTTGTTTTTATTGGCTTTCAGTCTTAATTGCCTCAAACTGAAGTCAAAATGCTGTCAAATCTACATATCTAAAACTAACATGTCAAAACAACAAATAAACAAAATATAATAAAACTAATATAAAGAAAACAAGCAACAGTCAAATAACTGTCAAATACAGTAGGCATAGGATAACATACTTGTCAAATAATAACGTAATTGTACTCTCAAAGTTCACGCAACTGACAAAATTGCAAAAATTTTAATAAACATAAAACCATCAAAACATTGTCAAACAATGCTGTCACAACTGAACAGAACTGTCAAATATTAACATGTATCTAAAGTGAACCAAAAACACAACTGTGATTATAAACATTTTTCAAACTTAAACTCAATTGATTATTTAGCTGTTAAACACTGACAGATGATGATTTAGCTAATACAAGTGTCTACAATAAAACAGTGAATTAAAATTTGGTTTTCAGTTGAATGATGATCTACTGTCATTTAATAACGCACTCAATACTTTGACTATTAGTGACAGTGGTTTTTAATTTAACGTGAATGAAATACACATCAGACAGAAATAGTGCGTTGGGAGAGAAACATTTATCTATGCAATGCATATATTCAGTAAGATGTTTGATTATAATGATGTATGATGATATTTCTAACTTATATGTTTTCTAAATATATATAGCTATATATATTGATACATGTAGTTTCTCAACAGACAGTACTCGGTTTACTACTGTATTCTTAATATTCTTATTTTATCAATGACCTCTATTTAACCTTTGAATTCCTAATGTTATCCTTGTCTGTGGTCTATTTTTGTTTTCCCTGTTGGTGTGAAGAATTGTCTTTGTTATTTGCCCTTTTTTTAATTTATTTGATACATATAACAATTATCATGTTGAAAATTTTAACTTAAAAATTGCAAGTTTATCTCAAAAATTGCCAAAAACTTAAAAACAAGAAACTGAATAAACCTACAAAAATTTGTAACAATAATTATTTATATTACATACATATTTGAAGTACTTGTGTTTGTATTTAAAAATATAAATCTTTTTAAAGCAAATAGAGTAGAGACTACCATCAGTATGGCACAAGGCATAGAAACTATTTTATAGTTTCTAAACATCACACAAGTTGTTACAGATCAAGCCTTATGAATACTGGAAGCATACTCTTTAATAAACTTCCAGAAGAAATAAAAAACTTAAATTTTAGAGATTTATATATTTTCAATCAAATTGTGTTTGTATTGTCTGTATGGATACAAAATAAATGAATTATTATTATTAATTTTTACATTCAGTATTGCTGCCTTTACTTTTGTACAAAGGAACAATCACTGCATCCTTCCAATCATTTGGCACTGTAGATTTTCTAAAGCACAAATTGAATAAGCCAATCAGTTTATCAAAAAGTGATATGACTCTATATTTTAACATTTCACTTGTAATCTTACATTTGTGGCTTTACCATTTCTTAATAATTTTATAGCTTTTATCACTTTGTCTTTGGTTAGACAATCTGCCATTTCCTCAGTCTCTCTTTTGTCTATAGTAAGATTCACACAGTTGCGCTCTCTAATACCGTCCTCATTCCATATCATTTCTCCACGATTATTCTGAATGCTACAACTTTTTTCTTGCACCCTTTGTTTTGCTCTTTCACCCACTTTCATATTTTTTTATTTTTTTCAAAATTATTTTGCATTTTCTCCAATTCTTTTGTTCTATTTGTTTTTTGCTTTCTTTTAGTAATTTTTTGCATTCAGTTTTTTACCACCATTTTGTTCCACCATGCATCTCTCTTTATATTTCCAACCACCGTCACTCCACATACATCTTTTGCATAATCAACTATTGTCACTTTTAATCTATTCCACACATTTTCAATGTTCTCATTTATCATTTTCTTATTCATTTCATTTTGAAAATTTTCTACTTTTACTCTTAACTGTTTATTTTTCTTTCGCTTTTTCCTAATGAATTAATTTACGACTCAGGTGCACTTTGAATAGTTGATACTATTAATGAGATAATTATAGTGCCACTTTACATACAACTATAGTATTGTCATATACAGGGTGTTAGACAAAAAAACGTATGTCTGAACAACTCCATTTTTTTTAATCTGTATTCAATGATTTAAATCATTTTAAATGATTTTTAGAGTAATATAAAGGCATGTTCATACATTCAAAATTCAACAAATATATTTTGTTCTTGACAACACCATATTTTATTTTAATAATATAAATAATTAAATTTTGCAAACAACACAAGTTTTTTAGACCAGACTATAAAATAAATATTGAAAATAAAAATAATCTTTTTCTAATACATCTAAATGCACAGTTCGTTATGAATAAAATTGATTAATGTTTTTATGCACAATAAATAGTTATTATGCATAACTGAATGATGAGCGAAACTTGAACAGCTCAATATAATCAACTTAGATTATTTTAAATTAAAAATATACTACTGTAGAACAATGCAGTCATGGGGGTGCATTAATATTTACTAAAGAAAGCACAAAAGCTGAAATTATAAAACATTTTTAAGAATTAAATGAAGATAAAGTGTTTGAGAGTTGTGCTATCAAATATTATCTAAATAAACATGATTATTTTAACATATTAACGATTTATTGAAAGCTGTTGAAAATAAGAATTGTTTTAAAAAAAATAGATCATTATAATTGATTATGAAAAATAAAAAGGCTGTAATTGTTTGTGGTGATTTTAATGTTAATATATGTATCAAAAACCTACAAACTAAGCAGTTTATGGACTGTAATAATTCATTTAATTTAGTGTATTGCATAAATGAACCGACTCGCATAACGCCGACCAGTAAAACTTGTATTGATTACTAGTATACAATATCATAAAAAACAGTTTGAATGTGATTTATGCAGGCCTCTCTGATCATACAGCACAATTAATAGATATTCCATTAAAGCAGAAGTAACACAGAACCAAGAAATGATGTATGTTAGAAATTACGAGATGAAACCTATGCATGACATAAATAGACGGACACATTTCTCGGCTCATTTGCATGCTGCAAGCTAAAGTGATGGAAAATCTGTGCATTTGTTGCTGACTTAGTGTGCCATATTACGAGCCATTCATATGAGGCAACATATCTCAACTTGCACGCCATATGGTTTAAAAGTTTTAGCTAGCCATAGACGAACACATATCTTGGCACATTTGCATAGCTTGTGAGTTTTTAAAGTTTTTAGAGAGCCAAGAGCCGCGCCAATTTACTTGATAAATTGATTGTCTGAAACGTCTATAGACTGGCCGATTTACTACTTGTGACAGACCAGGAAAATTTGGGATATATTTCTATAATTTGAATTTTCCCTAACTTGAATTTTATTTGATGCTCCTTGAAAATTTGAGTTAGAGAAGATTGACTGTATTAGTCAGTATTTGTCTGCTATATTGTTTCTCATAAGTCAGTAGTAGTAGCAGATAAAATGTCAAAAGTTTTGTGCCATTAAATTAGTGTAGATCTATAGCAATAATGGTACCTGGCACCACTGCCATTGATTAACTGTTGATGATGCCAAATCATCGTCCTGAAGTAGTAAATGTTTTTGTATTAACAATTTGTTTATTAAACCTGCTTCATCATTTGCGAAGCATTTTATTTATAGTAACTATATTTTTAATAAATGTTATTATTATATTTGTGTGAAAGACAAAAAAACAATGTTTCTTATCATTAATAGTCGTTTAAATAAATCCAGTGGATTTTGAAATTAATAAATGGATAACACTTGGTACTAATTGATGTGGAATTGTTTAATAAACATTCTCTAAAAAATCTTACTCTAATGTATACAAGGTGCCTTTTATTAGTGAAAGTGTCACCGCGCTAAATTGAAATTATTTTTTGGAGTAATAACTCCAAAACCATCCAAGTGACTTTCAAATATATACTATATTACTCGAACACTATCCAAGTGACTTTCAAATATATACTTTGAATCTCAAAAAAGGTAATGTACTTAATATTACTATTTAAATAATATCAAAATTGGTTTTTAAAATTATTTAATCTTTACAAATATGATGAAAATTAAAATTTAAAAAACTAGGCACCGTGGTTTCATGTTGAAACTACATATATATTAAACATTTTCATGACCCTTAGAGGTTCAGTAAAATTTTGATCAATCTGCATTGTTGATGATTGTCACTGTTTAATAGTGCATTCCGTATATCAACCAAAGCGACTGAAATATTGGTTATCCTGAAATAGTCTGTTCAATTTATGATTGTTAACAAATATTTAAATATCTATTCATATATTAACATAACAAATAAAGATAATTAACTTTTGTTAATACAATATCACTTATAAACTTGATTTATGAAAAAAGTTAGATTAATTTTTTTATTATACTTCTAGATATTAATCATTATTCATCAGTTTTTTTTTTTAATTTATTTTATGAACTTAAAAATTCTGTAAACAAGTTATTCTGTTTTATTATTTATTTGTTTATCTGAGGCAATTATAGCTGTAACCTAACAACCACTGCTTACTCTTGTTGATAGACTGGTGGCATATGAACTTCAAGGCATTGGTTATATTAGCATATTTCTTAAACTAAATTCTCTTGATAAGACTATTTTTGTAATTGGCATATACCGTTCTCCAAATAAGGCAACTACAAAGTTTTTAGATGATCTTTCTGAAAGTATTGACAGGCTTCTTCAAGGTAATCATAGAAAAGCTGAAATAATTTTTTTAGGAGATTTTAATGTACATAATACTGAATGGTTAAGCCACTCGTCTTCTACAACACTATCCGGACAACAAGCTATGATTTTTGCTGCTCTTAATAATCTTCTGTTGTTAAAATTTTTCAACTTTTCTTCCTATTACTATCAAACCTAAACCACGTTTCATCTATCAATAATTTTGATTTTGATACTCATTGCTTATATTCTAATGATCCACATATTGCAGCAGAAAATCTCACAAAAACTACTCAAAATGTCATTGAAAAATTTGTTCTGATCTCTGTTATTAAACCAAAATAAAAGTACTTGTTTTCAATTCAGACTAAACAGGCAGTAAATAAGAAACAAAACGCATTTAAGAGACACATCAGTAATCATTCCGAACAGACCAAAAAGGATTTTAAATTAGCTTGTAATTATTGTGACAATCTAATACAATCTGAAGAAGATAGGATTGACTGAAACAAAGCTAATTTAATTTCTCGGCTTTCCTTAAACAACAAAAAAATTTATAAAACAATAAATTCATTGCAAGGTAGTACAAAATTTTCAATACCCCTTTTTTGAAATGATCATAACAATCTAGTTACTAATCCAAAAGAAAAAGCAGATATTTTTGCAAACCAATTTGCAATGACGGCTAGTGGAAAAATAATGGGTCCAATTCATTTTAGGCTACGGGTTGTCAAAGATATCTTCTTAAATTAAATTAAAAGGCATCAGGTATAGATGAAATTCTACCTATTATTCTTAAAACATTTGCAAATGAATTTGCTCCCATTTAGAAAAAATTAAACATTCCCAAATTGTTGGAAAATTGCAAATGTTCAACCTATTTCTAAAAAGAGAGACTAGTCTGATTCTTCAAATTGTAGACCAATTGCATTATTGTCATTCAAATTTTTTTGAAAAAAATACAGTGAAAGTTTCCTAAGTCGAAACTTCGAGGGGCATCAAGTAAAATTCGAGAAAAATATGCCTAATTTAAGTCTTAAAGTTTATTACATGATACATACTACAAATTAAACAAAACATTTAATTTTATAGTATTTTTATGGAATGAATACATATAGAGTGCAGATATAAAATCTAGAAACACCCAAATAAAAAAGTCAACAAATTTCCATGATTTACAAATTTTTGAAAAACTTCAATTTATAATTTTTTTAAATCAAATAAAGAATTGTTCAAAATGTTGTTTTTTGGTCAAATTATCAACATGCTAAACATACTTAACGCCATTTTATTACTTTACATGTGCTTAGAAATGCAATTCTAGCAGCACCTGACAAGTTTGTTTTCTATTGTTTCCGCAAATTGGTTAAACCTTGTAAGAATTTTCTGAAATATTTGAGTTAATAGCTACGCATAAATATTAGTTCGAGTTAGAGAAAAAATTGATAAATAGAAATTCGACTTAAAGAGATAAAAATTGGTATAAAAATTGTTTAAACCTTATTGTTTACGAAAAATATTTGAGTTATGAAATAATTCGATTTGGCACTCCCAACATGGTCAATTTTAACTCTAAAAAACTCAACTTCTTACTGTATCAAAATCCAGTTCCGAGATATCATCAGTACCAAATATCAAACTTAACAATGAATTCATATCTAAATCTTCTTCAATTTGTCTTCTAGGTGTTACATTATCACATAATCTTCTCTGGAACGACCATATGGTTGACATAGCTTCTAAAGTACCTAGAAAACTAGGATTTTTAATAGATGTAAAATGTTTTTTACTTCTGTTCAACTATATAAAACTTATATTTGTCCCTGTATTTAATATTGTTTCCAAGCATCGGAAACTACACTATCTCTTCTAAACTATTCAGAAACAAGCTATTTGGATTATTGCCGATCCAAAGTTGACTAATAACTTTACAACACAAGCGTAATGTTACAATTTTTCTATAGATATTTTAATGGACATTGTTTAAACAAAATACTTGCTAGGAATTCTAACAAATATTTATTGACAGTTAGGACCGACCGAAACTTTTAAGAAATGGAATAAACTTCCAAATTTAGTATTTCCTGATTCCTGATGTATATTTAATATATTTAAAGGTTAATTTAACATAAAATGTGAATTGTGAAGTGTTGTGTTAAATAGTATGAAGTAGTGATGGTAACTTTTGTTCGCCATGATGATCCGGTTCATTCGGATCGACTCACCGAAGTGATTTGTTCAATTTGACCTGTTTGAATTCAACGGTTTGTTACCTCATGTATATTGTTTTTGATTTAAAAACCTGTTACGCCTGCTAGATAAAATATTTGACAGTGACAGTATTAATTTCTCATATGTATTATATGTAAAATAGACTCCCAATGCTAATTTGTATTTTTGGCAGCAGTATTGTTAACTATCTATTCAATGATAAACTGATTCGGATCAATTGGTTCACTAAAATGATTTGTTTGAATCGGTCGCAAATGACACATCATTAGTATGAAGTTTATTGTAACTGAACAGTGTGTTATGCAAACTATGAATTTGGTATTTAAATTATATATACAATGGTGTTTTTACAAGAAAAGAATGCTTTTGTAGTGAACGCTTATTGCAGTGGAATGAATGAAGGCACATGAAAAATTTCTGCATGATCTTAATTTGGGAATGACTGGGATATAAAAAGGTCACACTATATAAACATATATACATATATTTTTAATTCTCTTTATACGCTTTTGGGTTTCGAGATTATATAAACATGCGTATATTTTTCTTAAAGCAATGATAAGAAATTTTATATATTTCAATTCAAATACATAGTAAATGGTTTTATTATTTTATAAACATGAATTATTACGTAGTAAAGGTTACAACCATCAATTATATTAGTTTTACTTTTATTTATTTTTTGAAATTGAATATCATATTGACAATCTGATTATGCTACCGAAGTGACCGAAATCCCGGTTATTCTGAAATAGGTTAATATACGGAATGCAATTACATGAAATTGGTTACAAATAATTGCGACCGCACAACTATGAATGAGAATGTCAGTTTATTTCCACAAAGCGAGGTTACTTATGGCAGTAAATTTGAATTTATGACTGTTAATAAATATTTAAATATTTATTCAAAATTACTCAAACCAAATCCAACTCCAAAGCTGCCAACCAAATACAGACAATTGTGTGCATTAGTAGTACGGCATCGCTTGATGGTAAAAGATGAGTTTGAATAATAAAAATTATTGCTGTGTAAGGTTGGTACTTAAAGTATATGGATCAATATAGCAACGAGCAGTAATCAATATGGCGTAAGAAGAACAGCACAAATGTGACTAACTAAATAAAGTATCTTTATAATAAAAAGTATCTCATTAATAATAACTATTAACGTTACACTATGTATTTATTTGCTGCTTACTTATCTTCATAAAATGTTAAAAAGAAACAAATTTTAATAATTTTTTTTTATGGAATCAATAACATGAAATAGGAATATTTTTTTAAATTATTAGTTATTAAGAGTATATATCGATTTATTTTAATGGATGCTGAAAGTAACAAAAAGAAGAAATGAAATAAAAACAAAATTGTAGTTGAAGTGTAATTAATTAATATTATTAACATTATATATATTATTAGAACAAGATATAAGTTCTCTTTATGTAGAAATTATGTTTCAAGGCTGAAAGGGAAGAAATATCATTTATTATATACATCTATTATTATTATTTATTTAAATTGTTAAGACGTATTAAAAATAAACTGCTGGATATATTATTAAACAATGTTTTTTTATTATTTTTACAGAAAAAATGGGCTCCAACACTGGTAATATTTTCCAGGGTGATTCCACCTATCGCAGCTCATTTTATAAGTCCAATGGTAAATATGAAATCTTTAATTATATATTATATAATAGTTGTTGAAATGTCAGCTTAAACGACAATAATCATCAGCTGGTTAAGCTCATTTTGAAGTATTCAATGGTAGCTGAAGAGCCTCGTTGCTTTTTTATTTAACCCTCTAATGCCCAGCGCCGTCTCAAGACGGGGTACACTTAATAACATATAACGTAAAGTTCAAATATGTTTTATTCTTAATACACAAATTTTTGGAAAAACTGTAAACAATATTGGAATGCACACAAAACTCTCCTTCGCAAAAAAAAATGCACCCATACCTGGCAGGTGTAAACAAATGATTCAATGTCGATGAAGATTAAAAATTGGGGCTCTAATGCCTCAATTTTTAATCTTTTTTAAGTTATTAATTTTAAATAAATACTTTTTTAATTATTAATTTGTTAGTAACAATCAGTAACAAGTCACTCAGCTGTTTCAAACGCTCCAATAATTATTTATGCAAACAAATGTGATTTGGTTGCCAATATTGTCAACTGATTTATATTTGTTTTTAGATTACGACATATCGCTAACACGCAAACAACTTTTGAAGATCACCAACAAGTATCAACAAAAACGGACTCGCAATATTGCTATAAATCAGTTAAGGTACATATTGAAGTGTAATTCATTTTTATATTTAAATAATTTTATTATTCACTTAATAACATTTAGTAGTTTGAAACATTATTTTGTGCACGTAAGAATTAAAATAAAGATAATATGAAGAAAGAAAAAAAAGTACCATGGAAAGAAAAGGAAAAACAAGCTTAATCTCATTTTAATCATGCATGCATAGTAATTAAACAAATAAATTATGAACAAGAAGCTGAAAAACTAAGAAGACAAGCAAGCAAGAAGATAGAAGAAGTATGAAGATTGTGAAGAAATAATAGATATTTAAAAAAATCATTTAAAAATTATTTTGTCAACTAATTGCATGGACTAACTTTGAATTCACTTATTACAATTTGAATATTTTACTAAACTAAACATTTGTTTTTAAAAATATAACAATTTTATTTCCTGGAAGAAAAGAAGAATTGACATAATTTTTATGGAAGATATTTATTGTTATAGATTATGCTAAGATATGTACTTCAGGTTGTATTATTATGTTACAGAGTAATAAAAAATGCACCAAGGCACTTAAGAACCAAACCAGAATTCATGAATACGGTGAGAAATGATCTTCTTGTATTGAGAGCCTACAACGATACAGTTTATAGGGTATATAATTATTTTGAGATGTAAATAATAAAAAGGTTATATATGATTAATTTACAGAAAACAAAAAAATTTCCTTATTCGAGTGCTCTAAACAATTTGTTGGTTCGTTATATTGCTTTAGAATATGAATTCTACATTGCTCAAAAAGGTGATGACAAAACTTTGCAAGAAGCGAGCAATAGATTACTATGTTTTTTGAGTATGATGCTAAATGACCCAAATAAGATGAATGAAAAAAAAACGAAATTGCTTACTTTAAAACTTTTACGTTCGTCACTTTCTGAATATAAGGTTAACCAGATATTTTGTGAAGAAATTATGCGGTAAATTATTACTACATATATTAATTAAAACATATTAATTCAATTATTTACAGAAAGGTGGCTTTGTCTTTAAATGTCTTGAATTCACTTGAACAGATTTGCAATAAACCCATGTATGCTGATAATATTTGGTTTAATACTGGCTTGAGTATTTTGTTACACCAAAGTGAAGATAATTATGGAACCGATTCAGATGAAAGTTCATGTGACGTAAGTATTTAATCAATTATTATTTCTAAATTTTATAAATAATATTTTTAGGAGCATGGACAAGATCTAGAAGAGCACTCTGAAATGGATGTTGATTATGCTGAAAGTATTGTATTTGGAAATGATTTAACAACTATAAAATTAAATAGCTCTTACAATTATTTATCACATCTTAAAGAAGAATTTGATGATGGAAGCTATGACACCAAGCGAACGGTAAAAACTGATCTCCAACTTAATAAAATCGAAAAATGTAGTACAAATAATAATTTAAAAAAGGTGATTAAAACAAAACGAAAAAGAAAAACTCGTTCAAGGATGTCAAGTACATGCCAAATGAAAATTGAAGATAATTTGATTAGAAATAAGACTGCAAAAAATAATACATTTCACAATCCTGATGAAATTATATTAATAGAGGATGATGACGACGATGATGTACAAATTATAACTACACTGTCTGAAACAAAATCTATGATTCCTCAAAAGAAAGAAAAACAAGAAACCATAACATCGTTTAAAAGTAATAAAGTTAATACTGATAATACAAAGAATGAAAATGAAACATTAAACCATTCTGTTGATGAACCATTTAATAAATTACAACCAGAATGTGAACAGAAAACTATTTCAAGAAAAGACACTTTAACATGTAATGTCCTGAATGAAAACCTACCAGATGCGAAAATGGAAACTTGTGAACACCAGAGTATTGATAATATATATTTAAATTTAAACAAACAAATTCAACTACCTTCAATAAAGCCTGAAGATACATCTTTTAGTGGACAAGTAAGTGAAATAAAACTTGCAGATAACTTAACTTGTCTCAAACAGCATGGATATGAAATCAGTATTCATGTTGAGAATAAAACTGATTTAATTGAATCTATTAATGATGCGTCTATTGTGAATAAAATTGATTCAACTAAATCTATTGATGATGGGTATATTGACAACAAAATTGATTCAATTAAATCTATTGATGATGGGTACATAGAATCTGAGGAAACATCTCCAATAAAATCCATTGAATCTACTGATGATGATGGGTCTATTGTGAATAAAATTAATTCAACTAAATCTATTGATGATGGGTATATTGACAACAAAATTGATTCAATTAAATCTATCGATGATGGGTACATAGAATCTGAGGAAACATCTCCAATAACATCCATTGAAGATAATGACACATTGTCGATATCATATGATGGTGAAAGAGAATGTCAAAATAAAATTGCAAAAACTATTGCCATTAAAAATGAAATTATATCACAAGATATCCAGAAGGTTATCAAAACTGAAAAACAATTCAATGCTGAAGAAAGAAATACTTCTTATAATCAACAAACAAAAACTGAAGATCAACATATTAATGAAAGAAATAATGATAAAAAGGATACAATTAATTCACAAAATTTAGAAAAAGTAAATAAATCTGATACATTTAAGGTTACAGAATCTGCATTGAATATAATTAATGATCGAGAATGTGACAATAAATTTGTAATATGTGAAGATCAACATGAGTCCGAAGCAAACTATGATGCAGAAAATGATACTAAATTAGAAGGTGAGTGTATGACTGAAATAGAAAATGTGGCTGAAATAAAGGAGGCACATACATTTTGTAGTGTTCATACATCTGTAATTAATACTGTTAATAATGATAGTACAATAACTGATCAAGAATATGAACATAAAATTGATAGTAAAATAATTGAAACCTCACAACCAATTCGAAAGAAAGTGCATATTTTGAAAAATTCACATAATGTAGTTCCAGATAATAGTATTAAAGATGATATAATTGAGATGTCCTCTAAAGAAGTTTGTAATGCAGACATGATAATAAAAACTCTAGAAGCAGATTTTACTACTGAAAAATGTAAGATTCTTTATGGTGACAACATTGAAAACTTGAGCAATGAAGACAATCAAATAATTTCCAATGATAAAGATTTGAAAGTAACAGTGAATGTTGCTGGTGAAAATCTGTTGGTTAAAGAAAGCTGTACATCAGCTACAAATGAAAACGATGAAGTTATTAAAGTTGAGAATGAAGAAAGAAAAACAGAAAATCCTATTAAAGAAAATTTAATAAAACCTAAAAATGATATAAATAATTCAAATGAATCTATAAAATCTCTTACAAGATCATCAAACATCAAAACTAACTTAAATTCTGTCATTATTTCTAAAGAAGGAAATTTAGAATATACAAAAGCCTTGCTTAAATCAAATAAAAGTAAATGTTCTATTGATCTATTTGATCAGTGTGATGATGCAGTTAAAATGTCCAATGTGTCAAAAACAACAGAAGCTGATACAATTGAAGGTAAAACTAAATTACCTGAAATAATTCAATCAAAAAGCACGTATAAATCAGATAAAAGCAAATGTTCTGTTGACTTATCTGATCAATGTGATGATGCAGTTAAAATTCAGATTGTGTCTGAAACAACACAAGATGATACAACTATAGAAGATACAGTACAATGTAAAACAAAATTGCCTGCAATAATTCAATTAGAAAGCACATTTAAATCGGATAAAAGCAAATGTTTTGTTGAATTATCTGATCAATGTGACGGTGCAGCTAAAATACCATTTGTATCAGAAACAACAGAAGCTGATACAATTATAGATAATACAATAGAATTTAAAACTATATTACCTGAAATAAATCAATCAGAAAGCACTGTTGAATTATCTGATCAATGTGATGATGCTGTTAAAATGAAGATTGTGTCTGAAACAACAAAACCTAGTACAACCATAGGAGATGCAATAGTTTGTAAATCTAAATTACCAGCAATAATTGAATTAGAAACCACAACCATTCAGAGTATTGTTTTGATTAATAAACTGGACTTCTCAGCATCATATTTGAATTTATCAGAAAATAAGGAAAGTATTAATGATAAATTAGATAATCCTGCTGTATTGAATGATGAACAGCAAACAGAAATAATATTAGCAAGCAAAACTAGTAAACATTCAGAAGTTGTTCTCAATGAAACTACCAATAATGTCTCAATTATTAATGTAGAGCAGAAAAATGATTCAATTGACAAAAGTATAAATACAATTTTATCTGATACATTTACAAAGAAAAATGAAATTGTTGAGAGTATGAAAACTTCAGAAGGTATTAATAACAATGATTCCATTGACAAAAGTTTGAAGACAGTTTCATCAGATGCAGTTACAAAGAAGAAGAAAAATAATGTCAAGAATCCAGATGAAATAGATAATGCCAAAAGTGTAAACAAGATTTCATCTGATATGATTACAAAGAATGAAATTGAAGCCAAAGATATGAAAATTCCAGAAGCTACAAATAATCTAGAAATGAAAATTGATACTATTGAAAATGGTATAAATACAATTTTATCTGACAGGATAACAGAGAAGAAGGAAATTGAAATCAAGAGCATGGAATCATTAGAAGATGCACATAATGATCAAAAGAAAAGTGATTCTATCAGCAAAGGTGTAAATACAGTTTCATCAGATATCATTAAACAGAAGAAGGAAATTGATGACAAGAACATAGAAAATGCAGAAGTTGAAAATAAAGCAGAAGAGAAAAATGATTCTATTGACAAACATATAAATACAGTTGTATCTGATATGGTAACAAAGAAGATAGAATTTAAAGTCAAGAATACAGAAACTCGAGGAGCTACAAATGATGTCTCAATTGTTATTGATAACGTAGAACAGAAAATTGATTCTATTGATAATATTATAAATACAATTCCATCTGATATGGTTACAAATAAGATGAAGTTTAAAGTCAAGAATACAGAAATTCTAGGAGCTACACATGTCTCAATTGATATTGATAACATAAAGGACAAAATTGATAGCGTTACAAAGAAGAACGAAATTGAATACAAGAGCACGGACACTCTCGAAGCTGCTCATAGCTTAATTATTATTGAGAATGTCGAGAAGAAAACTGATTCTATTAAAAGTATAAATACAATTTCATCAGATAAACAAAAGAAGGAAATTGATGTCAAGACTACAGAAACTGCAGAAGATGAAAATAAAGTAGAAGAGAAAATTGATTCTATTGATAAACGTACAAATACAATTCCATCTGATATGGTTGCAAATAAGATGGAGTTTAAAGTCAAGAATACAGAAACTCTAGGAGCTACACATGATGTCCCAATTGTTATTGATAACATAAAGAAAAAAATTGATACTACTGCCAAAAGTATAAATACAATTAAACTCTGTAAGATTACAAAGAAGAAGAAAATTGAAGTCAAGAATACAGAAGATATTTTACAACTTTTAGATGAAGCAATTAATGAAAAAAATAAAGAAAAATGTAGAATTAATGTTATTACTGAATCAAAAAAAATAATTGACAATTCTAATAGTACATTAATGCCTATTAAGAAAATTGATAAAGTTCAACAAATTGACGAAATGAGTAAGCCTGATCAAGTAGATATTGAAAATGAAAACAATTTTGATGTTGCAAATGAAGATTCATCACAATCGGAAACATCCAGTACTGAATTTGTGGAGGTTCCTGACAAAGATATACTTATTGAAGATATTATTTCAGTTGAATGTAAATCTATAGATGTAGAAAAAGTGGTTTCAGATAAAACTATGGAATTAAATAATTCCGATAATATACTTTTAAAAGAAACTGTAATTGTTGAGTCTACTACTGCCAATGAGCTCAAATGTGAGAATACTGTATCAAATATATTAGCAAAAGCAGAACTTTATGAAACACAAATTATAGAAAAAATGGATGATATTTTAATGGAAGTAAATGACGTTGATCTAACTAGTTCTAAAGATGCTTCAGAAATGAAATTGAGAAAAACTAGAACAGGTTCAAAGATTATTCATAGATGTGCAAACAAATTAAAAGATAAAAGGAAATCTCAAAACAAATCTAAAGAAAATCAACTTGAAAAGTCTGTAAATGTTGACGACCAACTAGATAAGGTGGGAGATTCATCAATTAATATGAAGACTAATATTATAGAAGCAGTAGATATGGGCACAATAAAAGATTTAGTTGTCAAAGAAAGTGAATTACTGTTTGTTAAGAAAAACAAGGAATCACCTTTTAATGCTGATGTCAATATTAATTTACAATTGTCAGATGAACTTTCTAAAACAGTAGGAATGAATGATTGTAGTAATATTGATAACCAAAAAGAGTATGATCGATTAAGTGATATAGATTCAAGTATCACTCAATCTAATACTATTGAAATAACGGATGAATCAAATAAATTGTCTAAAGTGCATTTTTCAGAAACATTGAATGACAGTTTAGTACAGTATGTTCAAGCAGAAACTGTCAATACTGAATGTATTGAGTTTCCCGACAACGAAGTAATTATTGAGTCTAAATCTAACGATACAGTTGCATATGAATCAGAATATGTAGAAGTGGTTCCAAAAGATGTTGAAATTGATTTAAAAGATTCCAGCAATGATTTATATTTAGAAAAAAATGTAGAACTTCCTCAAACAAATGAACATGATATGAAATGCAAAAATATTACATCAAATATACTAACTGAAGTGACAACTACAGAAAAAGAAATAAATCTAGAACAAACTGTTAAAATTTTTTTTACAGATAAAATTTCAACAGAAGTAAATGACAAACTTAGAGAAACTGGATCAAGTTTAACAAATAAAAAACATCGTAGGTTTGAATGCAAATCAAAAGATAAAAGTAAGTTTCAAACTGAATCTAATGAAAATACTAAACTTGAAAAATCTTCTTATTTTAAGTCTGTGGATATAAATAACAAACAACATGTCAATGAAACCAATATAAATGCATTTATTGACATGGGTCATAAATCTAAATTATTATTAGCAGAAATCAAAATGAAAGTTGAAGAAAACTTGGATTCAGAAACTATCAAATCTGATATAGAAATAAATGATGAATCGATTAAGTTGTTTAAAGTACAAACTCTATCAAAAACAATGATTCACAGTTCAGTCCAAGCTGAAACAAAGGCAGTCAATACAAATTTTTCTGAAAAAGAAACAAAGCTCAAATCTAATACAGTTAAATGTAAATTAAATCATTTAGAAGAAGCGATTCCAAAAAATATTTCAATAGATTTGAAAGATTCCAGCAAAGATTTATATTTAGAAGAAATAGCTGAGCTTCCTGGATTTACAACTGAAGACAAGCTGAAAAGTGAAAATACTACATCTAAAGAAAAAATTATAAAAGAAAAATCTTTTAAATTAAAAAATGTTGGAAAAAGTAAAACAGATCAAATAGTAAACACTGACCAAAGTGATTCTATAAATGATTCTGAAAGCAAATCAAGAAAAACTAGATTAAATTTAAGGAATAATCGTAGTTATGAACAGAAATCAAATGATAAAACAAAATGTAGAACTACATCTAAAAAAAGTTATAAATCAGGTTTTAAAAATAATGTGAAGACCAAAAACTTGGAATCTGTAGATAATGCGTTGAAACATATAAAGTTTGCTGAACCTGCCAAGTCGATATCAACAGAAGAAATTGTAGAGACAGTGGTTATTGATAAAGATTACAATGATCAAATATTAACAGAAACATGTGAAATAGAAGTTATTGAAGAGATTATAGAGCACCACATATCAGAAGAAGAAACTGAAAATTCAACTAATATAATATTAATGGAAAGTAATAAAGAAGATGATAATAAGGACTTTACTATCAATATAAATACTAAAAATGAACACTTGTCAAATACAAATAAAATGGATTATGAGCAAGTAAATAAAGAAAATATACATAATATTCCGAAAGAATTACCCACACAGATTCAGGAATCTCTACAATCAAAATCTATGGAAAATAATGCCATTGTAACAGATATTGAGAATGGAAATGATAATATTAATAATACACAGTGCAAAGTTTCAACAAATGAAGAAGTATTTGATGATCATTCTATAGATATTATTGGATGTGAAGAAGTTGTTACAGAAGAAATTGATGATTATGAAGTATCAGATATGACAGTATATGAAACAGCTTCATTCATAGATGATAAATCATTATCAGGTGATTGTAAAATGGTTAAAGACTATAACACTCTTGATGACTTTGCTACAATAGCTCTTGAATGTGGAGAAATAAATAAGATGATAGAAAATGAACAAAAAGAAGTGCAAGCAGTGCAACACCAGGAAATAACTAACCATAGTATTGATGTTATATTGAGTAATACTGATATAATTTCTGATGATAAATCTCACATTAAAACAAAGGCTGAATTAAAATCATTTTTACTACATGATAATTCTCATCAATCAACAATGATACTTCGTTCTAAAAGCTATGAAGAGAGATTAGAATCAAGTATATTTAGACGTTTTTCTGTTGATGATAAATGTAATAGTGGCATTGACCAACAAAATATTAAAAACTCCCCTATAGAAGTATGTTTGGATTTGTCAAAACAACCTGAATTAAAAATAAGAAAATGTTTGGATGATACAAAACCATTAAAATCACCCAAAAAACAGTTAGCATTCAAACATTTTCAAAATTTGAAGAACGAAATGAAATCTGATAACATAGAACCCATTGCACCAAAAATAATTGAAGATGATAAATTGACAAGGCTTTCAAAAATATCTCCAAAGAAACGTTGGGCAAGTGAATTGGAACTTAATGAAAAGAAAAACAATGAGACACAACAAACTAAGCCAGTGAAGTGTACAGAAGTTGCTCCAATCCAAAAATTGCTGCAAATTGAGTCAGTGGATAATGAAGTTACTACAATCAATCAAAAATCAGATCAGGCACTTATTGATACAACCATAAAGTTGAAGAATAAGGCTATTTCAAAAGAAAGACAATCTAGAAAAAAACATGTATCTGAAATAAAAGATAAATTAAAATTATTTGGTAAATCTGATAGAAATAAAAATATTCAAAAGAGTTTAAAAGGTGATGGTGATCATAGTAAGCCAAATAGTTCTAAACATGCTAACATGGACAGGCAAAATAGATCCAGTAGTAGTCGGGAACATAGATCTGAAAGCAGATCCTCAGTTGAATCAAATGGTCGTGGAATTGATAAGAGCAAGAAGGAAAAAAATAAATTGGATAAATATGATGATGTAAAAAGTAAGAAATTAAATAATAAAGTACAAAACTCAAAAAAAGAAAAGGAAACTTCAACTAAACGTAATAAATTTGATGCAATAGATACAAAGCTGGAATTAAAAGATGAGACCAGTTTGAAAATCGAAAAAAATAATAAAACAAGACGTAGTAAAAGTAGCGATATTAATATTGATACCAAAGTCAAAACATGTGAAGCCAAACTAAATACTAAAGATAAAAAGAATGAAAAGGCAACAGCAGCAAACAAATTAAATATAGATGAAATTAAGAAAAGACGAAGAAGCAGTGCAGAAAACTCTAATAATTTATCAGATTCTATACAATTGAAAAAAATTAAAAATAGAAAGGGAAAGGAAACTACAAAATTAGAAACTGATAATACAAAACATCAATCCAATTATGAAAGAACAAGAAGAAAATCTGTTAAGATAGTTTCTAAAGACATTGATGAAAATCAATCAAATTCTGATACCAAAAACAAGAAATCCTGTATACCTGATGTTATGATGACTACCAGATCCAGATCTAAAGATATAAAAAAAGAAGATAGTACTAAAGTAATTGAAGTTGTGAAATCTGAGCATGATCTAAGAAAAAGGAAAATTAGTGATGTTGAAAAAGAAATTGATGATAAAATAGTTGATATTAGTACAGAAACACATGATTTAAGAAAAAGGAAAACTACTGACAGTGAAAAAGTAAGCGATGATAAATCAGCCGATATTGCTAAAGAAACGCTTGATTTAAGAAAAAGGAAAATTACTGACACTGAAAAAGCAATTGATGATAAATCTAGCGATATTGCTAAAGAAACACATGATTTAAGGAAAAAAAAAATTACTGACACTGAAATAGCAATCGATGATCAATCTTGTGATATTGCTAAAGAAACACATGATTTAAGAAAAAGGAAAATTATTGATGTTGAAAATGAACCTGATATTATGGATAAAAATCGGAATCCCAAAAAACAAAAAGTAGAGCAAGCAGATGTTGATGTAGACAGTAAGCGTAAACGAAAAACTCTAAAGAAAACTGTAAAAAAAACTAATTTGACTGAAGGTAATGTTATTTATATGTTATGTGTAGCAAGAATTAATATATTTTTTTATAGCATTAATTCCAATAAAAGAAGCGAAGCAAATAGTAAAGCAGTTGGAAATTCAAAATGTTGATGGAACCATTAGCACTGATAAATCAATATTCAAGGAAAGTGTTGTTAAAAGAATTAATTTGCAATTGCAGGAAGTTGAGGCAACTAATGGTGATGATAAATCAGAATGCAAAGTCCACAAATTTGTGACAACAGATATACCTAATGCAGAAATTGAAGGAAGTATACAAGATACTGTTGAATTGGTCAATGAAAAAGTGGAGATGAATGATATGGTTTATAATATAGTTGAGCCTAAAGTGGATTTGTTATCAAATAGTACTACATTGCAATCTTGTGATTCTGTAATACAGAATGTAAAAGGATCGTCAGATTTGTTTTTAAAAGTTAAATCAAAATCAAGAGGTAAAAGAAATAAAAAAAATATAAAGGAGGAAATGTTCATTTCTATAAGTAAAGATGTAGAAACTGAGAAATTAAAAGAAAATGATGGGAAATTACAAAATTCTTTAATGGATAATGTTGCTAGAAATATTGAATCTAACCATAAGTTAGAAGCTATAGTAAGTCACGAAAATAAATTAATATTGCCAGATAGTAAGACGGAAAACGTTTTATTTAGAAGTATGGAAGATAGTGCAGAGACAAAAGAAGAAAATATATTACAATTAATAAACAAATCTTTAGAAAGTACTGAAGTAACTGTACAGGATGAAAATAATTCTACTACTTTATTAAAAGAAGACAATCAAACAACTGTAAATGTTACTCCTACATCTAAGAGAATTGACATTATAAAAGACTGTATTAAGCCTATAAAAGGGGTTTCATTAGACAGTTTGGTATATCATGCATCTTCAATTGGTTTGAAGGAAGATGATCAAATAGAAGCTTCAAATAAAGTAATTTCTAATGATTTAATTAATGAAGTATTGAAATCGTCAGAAATATTGGAAAAACCTATAACTGTTGATAAACTTTATCAATCTACAAACATTGTAACTTCAGATGACTCTGGAGATACCTCGTCTCAAGTTTCAATATCGCAGGAAGATGATCAAATAAATTTATCATATTCTGGCAAAACGGTATGTGATACATTAAAGGAAACTGACAGATTGAATACTTGCATTGAAGGTTTAGATAATCACTTAATATCTTCTACTCACCAATTGACATCAAAGATTGATACATTAAAATCAACAATTGAGGAAAGCCATGAAATAACTAAATCGTCTTCACAATCATTGAATGAAGAGTCTGCACCTTATATTTTACACACATTAAAAGAAGATCACGAATTACAATCATTGGAGATTGAATGCACTGAAGTTTCTATAACAACTGAATCACATCCAATAGAGGAAGTTGAGGAATTGGAAATACACCCATCAAAAGAATCTCTTCAAGAATCTGAATCATTAAAGAAAGATGATGCTGATGATAAGATAACTGTTCTGCCATTAAAGAATAAAGAAAATGTATCTGAAACGACTATAATAGATTCAGTAATTGATAATACACTAAAAGCACCAGTTGATGAATGCAAAACTAACAAACAGTCTGCATTATCTACAATCGATACATCAAGAAAAGATGATAAAATAAAGTGTCATCTTTCGGAAGTTCAACTTTTAACTGGAGAAGATAACTTAATCGCACAAACAATTAAAAATAGTGAATCTATAAGTTGTTTTAAAAGAATTTATGTCGATAATGTAACTGAAAAAGTTGAGATGAAACCAATAATTGATACAGTAGATTCTGTGTTGAAGAATGATGAAAATATTAAGGTTGCAGAACCAGTTTTGGAAAATGTTGATGTAGTCATGATGATAGAATCGGGTTCTGAACATAATATTGCTAACGAAATCACTTTATCAAAGGATAAAGACGTAGTAGAAATATCAAACATTACAAATAGTAAAAATCATGAAATTGGAGATAAAGTAAAATTAAAACTTAACATAAAGAAAATAAATGAAAAGGATGATGAAAAAACGGAAGAAAACATTTTAGAAGTGGTTTCTATTAAATCCAATAATAAAATATGTGAATCAAAATCTAGTTCTGATGATATTTCGAATCTGTCTATTAAACCTGGCATAAATACATTAGAGTTAATAAAGGATACAACAAATATTAGTAATATTTCCACTACTGAATTTCAAGCATCTAATTTAGATATCACCAATAACAAAGTAACACAGATTATTATTAAAGAAAATGCAAAAACTAATAAAGTTTGTGAGTTTAAGACATCAAATAAACCAGTAGGTGATTCACAAAATGACATAGATAATTCTTCATCTAGTATAACTAAGCTAGATAATGAATTGATCAACCAAACCAAAAATAAAAAAGGTGGAGTAAAAAGAAGTCGCGAAGTAGATACAAGTCTTGCAAGAAAAGATAAAATCAATAAAAGACCATGCAGCATAGAAGATATAATTAAAGACTTAGTTGACAAAAAACAAATAGGAATAACAAATCGAACTGAAGAGAAAAAAACACAAAATAAATCTATATTAAATTTAAAGGAAATTGAAAGTCAAAAGGATAGCAACTCTTCAAAATTGATTTTAAACTCTCAACAAGTTAATACTTCTATTGTATCAGAAGCTGATACAATAGAAGTATTAACACAGTCTGAAGATGGGAAAGTTAATATTGATGCTGGCAAGAAACAAGAAAAATCTTTGATTAATCCAGAATTGGACAATATTCCAGATAAAATATGCATTACATCAATTACTGAAACTAGCACTGAAAATTCAACATCTAAATTACATGATGTCATTACCAATCAAGATTTAGAAAACGATGAAAATCGGCATAAGTCTGACGAATTCACTGACTCTATGGCTTCATCAAGTAAGAAATGTAATGATTATATTTCAGAAAATAAAGGAACAACAATTACTAATTACTTATCTTTGTCAAAAAACAATGAAGTTGAAGTAGCTTCTATACAGAAACCTTCAAAATCAGAAGTTAAAATATTATCAAACGATTACAAACTACCAAAAGAAAAGTCATCAGAAATCATTGAGGAATTAAATGATAACTTAGTAGATAAAACTTTGTTATGTAATACTGCTAATCAATTAGATATATATTCTGAAAAACCAAGTGACTGCCTTATTTCAAAGAAAAAATCTCCCAATGTTATTGTGGAAAGATTACCTCAATTCAATGATCAAACTCCTCATTCTACTAGCGATACTTCAATACTTAAATTAGTGCCTGCTGCTTTTGAGTCTCTCGTGGAATCTGATGATTTAAAATCTCCAAAATTAAAAGATTCATGCATATCTGAAAATTTACTTGCCAATGAACTAATTTCTGTAAGTGTTAAAACAGTTCTTCCAACCAGTAGTAGTATTGGTGTGGTTGAAAATCAAGTATTGACATCAACTGTGAGTTTGTGTAATTCCTTGAACACAAGTTCAGTGAGTTTTGTATCTAATTTACATGTAGGCAGTGATTCTGATTGTCAAGCTACAAGATCTGATATTGATACTATTGATGTTGATGAAACTCCTTTATGTGAAAAAGTTAGAGCTTGTGGTTCAATTCTAGTTGGAACTGAAAGGATTCAGGATCCCGAACAAGTGACTGGAATTGGTAAGTTTTCTATAATATTTTAGTACAAACTGTCAAAAGCAATAGTTTTACAGGTGGTGTAATAAAAATTTCTTTTAATATGCAATGAACAGGCCATATATTCACCTGTAATGCTATTCATGGCAAGCTGTACATGATTTCACATAAGTATTAATAATATTTATGTGTGGCATACTCAAATATATAATGTGATAATAATATAACTATATTTTTTGATTAGGGGGTCCTTTTCTTGGCGGACAAGTTTTAAAGAAGTCTACAAAGTCTTCATCAAAAGATGAATGCAATAAAATAGATAACAAACAACAAATAGATGAAAATAAATGTCAATTTTCAATGGAGAAACTAGATTATCAATTACCAGAACAAGATAATCTTGTATTTGATTGCCTGATTCCATCAGGATCAGGTGACAATATGTTTGTTCATGATATATGCAAGGTAGAACCATCAGGCGATGAAGTCTTTGATAAAGTAATGTCTGATGATAAATTGAATGAGTTTTTAAGTAACTCTCTTAAAGATTTAAATATATTAACAGGGGTTCAACGAGTTTGTAAAGATATTTCAGAATCAGATTCACTTGATTGCTCTTCTGACTCGATGTTACCTGAAGACAGTAGTACATCAAATGAGAGTACTATAAATTCCACAACTGATTTTGCAGTAGATAGTCTAGTTAAGTTGCAAGCTTCATCAGCTCGCAGCCATTCATTTCCACTTGCTAATATGGGCTTTGCTGATATGGATACCATTTCTTTCAATGAAGAACTTTCTGATTTAACTTGGAACCAATTACTGATTCTTCAGAAAAAAAGTGAGCGTTGGTCTCCAGATTCTAAAATACTGTCAAGAATTGCCCCAAAAGCATCTGATATTGTACCACAAGAAAAACAAAAGAAGGATGAATTGACAATTATAAAAGAAAAACCATCTACTTCTCAAATAACATTCAGTGAAAAGAAGCAAAAAACTAAAACAAAAAATGTACCAACAAATGTTAAATTAAAATTGGAAGTTACTGAAAAAATAAATTCTCTCCCTTTACGTAGTTACGAAAGAACACGTGTATCTGCTCCTAAAAAGAAAACACCACAAAGTCCTGTAAAACATTCAACCTCGACACCAAAGAGCTTTTTAATACATGATGTTTTAAACATGACTACTCCAACAACTTCAAGATGTCACGATCTACCAATATTAACTAAGGAAGTAATTCAAGAAGATATTAGTCAGGAAAATAGTGAAGAAATAAAATCTAAGAAACCTGCATTTGTCAAAACTATTAATCCTACAGTTTTAGAGAAACTAGAACCTGAGCTGGAAAAAAGAAATAGTGTAGAGAATTCAGGTAAGATGCATAACTCGTTATAATTGTTAATTTATTTAGTATTATCCATATTTATAATATAAACAGTTTTATCTGCATTATCATTTTCTTACCGCACACATTTTAAAGACAAGATGCAAGAGCTTTGTGTTGCATCTTTTTTCGTTACTAAAACTTTTATTTATTTTCAAAACTACAAAAATGTGATTCAAATTTTTAAGTTTTTTTTTCTCCTATAGAAGTTTATGTTTATTTTAGCAGAAACAAACATCAAAATATAGTTTTTAATATTTATTTGACATTTCTAAATATTATTAATTAAAGGTCAGGTTTTATTTTTATTTATTTAATTTTAAATTATTAAAATAATATGCTTTTACCGAATTCCCCTCACTGGCTTGTTCTGCAAGCTACTCATACCTATTATAATAATAACTCTTTCTTTTGAAAATACATATTATTTATCTTATCAAATTTTGAGTTTTTTACTTTACCGAGATATTTAGTGAAACACAATTTGAGCTGTTTTTGATTCTCGATTCAGTCATTGATTCTAAGATTCATAGCTGACTTGACATAAAAGATTAAAAGTAGTAAATCAACTGTGTAAAGTACATATCAACAAAAACGCTTTGTTGTTCTTTATATACAATGTTCAATTATCTGAACAGAACAGTTTAGTCTAAACTGAATGTTATGACACCATCAAATGAACTCGAAAGAATGAACGACGATCAGAATTTGTGCAAGTTAGTTCAGTTGATAGTTTACACATTACATTCTTAAATAATGAAGTTATTTTATAATGATGATAAAGATAAAATGACTTCAATATTATTTTAAGAATGCAATTTTTTTTTTTATAAACCTTACAGCTACACAAACTGGCCTACAATTATTATTCTTAATAAAATCATAATTTAATTAGAATCTGTATTAATAATTTTGCAATAAATAATCATAGAGAAAACTGAATTAATTTAAATTTATGAATCTTTATTAGCATAAAAACAGCCAGTGGAAACAAAATTTTTCCACTGGATCAGATTTTATTAAAAAAAAAGTTCTTTATTTTAAGCTGAATATAGTTTTATTTTTAATAGATAAAGATTTTATAAATATTTAAAATGAACACAGGTGGCAGCATGGTTCTTTATATAAAATTGTTTTTCTAAACTCAATTTAGGTGATCAATTTGCAATGATTTTTTATTTCTAAGAGGTCAAGAGTCTAATTCTAAATTCTACATGTTGACATCCGATAGTTGCAAGCCAAATGGCATTATAGGTGCTGGGAGACACCTAATATATATAATATATAAGTGAGAAAATGTTGTGGCAGAGTAAATTAGATTCTGAAAGTACATTCCACTATACCCGAAGTACCACTGGGAAAAACTACTAGAGTGGACCTGGCTCTGTGTTGATTCTTATTGATTGATAAATTATGTTTGTGAAATAATAACTCTTAACTCTTAACATTAATACAAAGCGTTTTTGGATATATGTTTCTATAAACTTAATTTATTAATTTGCTTGTGTTAAAAATATGCCCTTGAATTAGTAATGAACAAATAATAATAATTTAATACAAAATCAAATATATTTTTTTGCAGATAAAGTTTCTAAGCCAACTGAGAAAACTAAAATATCAAGCGATGATGATAGCACAGATGAAGAAATTTTCAAAGAATCGACAACTACTCATCATATCATGACCACAAAACAAATGAGTGATCTGTTTGATGAAGTAAAAAAAAAGAATGTAAACGATTTGCCGTTTGTAAGGAGCAGTGTTTACGAAGTAGATAAAACTTCAAAGAAGCGTTTGAAACCGGAATTTATACCTAAAGATTCTAGAAGCAAAGAATCTAATGGAAGTAAAGGTAATTTACAATTTAAACCTAATTAAAACTTAAAACATTTTACTAAACTATTGGATATTTGTTCATTCATACTTGTTTTTAAATTACCTTTTTAACACTAGTAAATTTCAATACAGGGTTACAAAATTTTTATTATGGATGTTGAATTTACTTCTAATAATCATTTTTGATCGAAGGCATTAGGGTGTTCTCTGTCCCTAACTCGATGAACTGGATTAGTTATTTGAACATTTTGTTCTTGGTCTGATGTGAGTCTAGTACAATTATGTCAGATGTACTAATTGTTGCTTAAAAAAAATAACTACTAGCAACTATTTTGATGTTATGGCTACTAACATCTTATTTAAATCTAGTATTTTCAAATAAAATTAAAAAAAAAAAATTATTACTGCAAGCTGACAATTTTATTTAAGAGTGTTATATCAATCCTCAGTATCTTGAATTGTTAAACATATTACCCCTTACTAAATGTTTGTGTTACTTCGATCACGTCACTAATGTCTTCCCGATAATTCTCGATTGCATTACAAAAAACGCGCAGTTGTTTGTTATTTAGTTTATAAACAAGTTTTAACCCAACTTAATTTAACTTACTGACCAGATAAAGCAGCATTTTGTTCTAAATAAGTGATGTAAATTACTGTTATTTCTATAATTTGGTATCTGTGCTTTGGTTTATATAAACGGCTAGTCTGATTAACCGGTGGTCTGATTAAGGGGAATCGACTGTATCTTAAAGTGACTTTACGTAAAGCTGATTTTGAGAAAGTAGCTTGAGACATAGCTTTGCCAAGCTCAGCTCAGTCAAATTCAGCTTATGTGGAGTTTTGCTAAGATCTGGATAGATGAAGCTGATATTTGCAATGGTGTTTTCTAATTGACTTAATAAATGTGATAGTGATAATCAGTTTCTACTTAATTTATTATAAAATATGGTTGTCATAAATTGTTACATTAGGGTTATCAGTGTGTTATATTAATATATAATTTTTAAAGAAAATGATAATTTGAGTATTTTGGAGCCAATTATACTGTTACTTATTCAACATTAAAATTAATATTACAGTAGGCAAGTAAGTAAACAATAAAATTGTTTATAACTTAATCTGGATACAAATGTAAACATGCTGTATGCTGGTTATTTATTTATTTATTTATTTCATTGCCTTTTTACCTTTTGGTGTAAGGCGTACATTATTAATTTGTATAATATTTACACCATTTCTTCCTATCCTTGGTTATCTTTTTTTTTTCCAAAAATTTCATTTTCTTGTAGCCTCTTCCTTTATTGCGTTGTTCCATTCTTTTCTGAGTTTTCCTTTTTTTGTTTTCCTGTTACTCTTGTGTCATATATTTTTTTGGGGTTTCTTTCTTCACTCATTCTTCTGATAAGATCATACCATCTCATTTGGCCTTCGGTAATTTTTTCTTGTATTGGTTTTATTTGTAAATTTATTTTATCTTTTGTTTTGTTTTCAATCTTCCTAAAGAATCTCATCTCCATTGCATTTATTCTTTCTATTTGTTTTCCTGTCATCATCCATGTTTTGCCGCTATATGTTAATGTTGGCCTGATTACATCTACTTTTTAAACTATTTCTGTTTTTGTGTTTTCAATATTTCCTTTCTGTTGAAGAAAGTGTTTTTTAGCTTGCTATATAATTTTGCTGATTTTCCTATTTGGTCCTCTCTTAAGACTTCTATAAATAGATTCTATTCTCAAGTACTATTTTGTTTCTTAAAAGTGTCTAGTAGCTCTTAATGTCTTTTAATTTATGACTTGCAATATCCTTTTAGACTTTCAGGTACATTGTTCTAAGAACTGATAATGTTTTTAAGACTTATCTATAGTAGGATTCATCCTTTTTTAACTTTTTAGCAATTTTATTTCAGAGCCTTTTTATGATTTTTTTAATATCTTGGACTTCTCGTAGTCTTCTAGATGGATTTTATATTTTTCTATAATAAACGTTTATTTCTTGCTTCTCGACCTTGAAAATTCTACAACTTCACATAACATTTACTATATAAACTTAATTCACTTCTGATATAACATAATTTTAATTACCTCAAACTCTAATTAATTATTTATTAGTTCCGTTTGAATTTTTTTTCTTTTTTTTATTACCACCATCATCTATTTTATTCTTCCTGCATCTTCTTTCAGTACCTCATTTCTCCTTATCTCATTGCATTTTAGCATGTGTTCTATGTTTTCCCTAGCTTCTTCACACATTTTACACATTTTCTTTCTATTCTCAATCTATCCACTTCCTCACTAGCATATCCATTTCTGTTCAAATATTTTTCTCTGCATGTTTCCATTTTTCCAATTTATTTTTCATCTTCAGGCATTCTTGTAATATTTTACATTCATTTCTTTCTCTCACTATTTCTTCATACCTCATTATATTTTTCTATAATCCTTGTAATATTTCTTATTACATTTTTATTTTACATTTAATATTTTTAGATGTGATAATAACTGATTTAACATTTTATATACAGACATACATACAGTAACTTCGATATATTTATATACAGGGTGGGCGAGAATGACTGAGCATTACGATGTAGGCAACCAAATATACACTTATTGTAAATATTAAAAAAAACATATCTCTAGACCAATACCATAGGCGTAACACAAATTTTGTTCATGTTTTAATTAATGTTATTATAAACAATTAAAATATACAGGTGTAGATTAATTGGCGGACAAACGCTAGGTAACTTTGTAGATTGTGCCAAAAGAAAACGAAAATCTTAATTCCAAAATGCTGAGAAACTTTTTGTTTGGCTTCACGAGATCCTCAAAGTTTTAATTTTGTCAATACAAATATTGTTTTGATTGCGTATTTTATGTACCAAGTACCTTCTTTTTTAGTAAAATAATAGTTACAAGGTTTATTAAAAATTAATAATAAAAAAATATTAAAAAATGTGCAAATTACTTTCCAAGAATAAATCAAATTTAATCTAAAAATACACTTGGCAACGTAGCAAAGTTTTTAATAAAATTCAAATTGTAACGTAGGCTATGCAATAAATGTCAGTTGATATTTCTATTTTATTATGACTTTTACTTTGAATGAATATGCAAATTACGCCGGTGATGCTTGAGAATGTCATGAATTCGATACCGTATAGTGTTTAGAAGTAAACGGTGGCCAATATGAACAGTTGTAGTTTATAATAAATAATAACATTTAATGTGGGTATTGAGTTGCCTATATTATAGGTTTGAATATAGAAATAGAAATAAATATTTTTATTTATTTATGCTTTTTACGGCTATTTTACATCGCCACAGTAAGTCTACGACTTGTTTAAAGTGGTTTGATGGGACCAACTGCTTAAAACGTGACTTCCGAACCACGCTGGTGGATAAAGAGCTAGTTATCATTTCAGTCATATTTCGGGGATCGAACCCCGGACTGCTCGCATGATATGCAAGTGCTCTACCATTGAGCTATCACACCAATATTAAACTATAACGTAGGCTATGCAATGAATGTCATTTGATACTTCTATTTTATTATGACTTTTACTTTGAATGAATATGCAAATTACGCCAGTGATGCTTGAGAATGTCATTAATTCGATACCATATAGTGCTTAGAAGTAAACGGTGGCCAATATAAACATTTGTAGTTTATAATAAATAAAACATTTGATGTGAGTATTAAGTTGCCTACATTATAGGTTTAAATAGAAAAATAAAAATTTTGCTACGTTGCCAAGCGTAACAAAACTTTGAGGATCTTGTAAGGCCAAACGAAGAGTTTCTCAGCATTTTGGAATTAAAATTTTCGTTTTCTTTTGGCACGGTCTACAAAGTTACCCTACGTTTGTCCGCCAATTAATCTACACCCTGTATACAAAGTACATAATAAACAATGATGAATTATTTTAAAACTTTAAATAAATTTCAATGATTTAAAATAATATTTGATTAATTAAATACACTTAAAACATTATGATAAATAACAAATGTATACTTTTATAAGGTTAATAATTATTGAAAAATTAATACTCAGTATAAACATAATAAGAATAATAACATCAGGTAATTGTTCTAGATTATGAATTAAATTATTAAATTATATGTATAATGGTGTTACGCAAGAACAAAAATTTTATTTGTGACAATGCTAACAATTAAAATAAATACATAATGCACAACGATGAACTATTTTAAAACTTTATTTAAAAAAAAAACAACAATTTCAATGATTATACATATAATATACAAATAAATAATAAAATGTTTCTATGTTTTAATTAACATAATTACCATTATGAAAAGTAGCAAATGTTTATTTTTATAACATAATAATAATAATTGTAGAAAATTGTGAAATGAACTATTAAATTATATGTACACTACAGTATACACAAAAACAGAATGTTTCTATAGTAAAGATTTATTATCCTAGTAGAACAATAGATAAATTTGGCACAGGTAGTACTCTCTTCAATCATACCTGAATCAATTTAATAAAGTTTTATAAAAAATATAGGTTTATTTATTTGTTACCTTAAAATTGCAACCCAAATACCAATTCAGTGTAAAGTTGTTTTATGTAACTAATAGGGATTGAAAACAACCACAAAGCTTCATCGGTAAAAAAATCTTATTCAATATTTCATCATTATTTATATTGTAAACAACTTCTTCAATGACAATGAACAGCCTGTCAGGTGGTTTCTTCTAACAGGTGCATAATTTTTAATTTGTAATTCACAACCTTTTTATAAGAAATTCTGGAGACCGAAGAGAGTATGACCAGGTGCCATCCTTATTGATAGTTATCCAATTCATAGCATGCATAACACGTAATTCACATTATTTCAAATTTACACTGCATTTTTAATTTATATTTTATTATTAAATTGACTTAAACATATTTTTAATAAACATTAACCTTAAACAATGACTATTATATAATTTAAATATTCAATTAACACTTTTGTTCAATCACAGTTTGTGCATAACACACTTCACACTATTTAAAATTTATTCGATACTTCACAATTCACATTTTATTATACTGAGTTAACCTTTACATGACTTTTAGGATTATTTTGTTCAAGGGCAACAGGTTGACAAACTGGTACACACTAAAATCACTAAAAAAATTTCCAGGAATATTTGAAAATCCTCGGTCATTCTCGCCCACCCTGTATATATTTATTAGTTATTTGTTTAGATTAAATTTGCTACTCTTTGAGACTATATTTACATTCAACAGATACACATATTACATACATTTAAAACTAATTATGAAACCAGAACAATTATTATTATAAACTCTGGAAGTCCAATTGAAAAATTTATATGTTTTACTTACAATTAAATGCTAAATAATCAATATCATGAATCACACTATAATTTTATACAGAATGATATAAAAAATACATAATAAATAAATTTATTTTTAGATAAAAGCGACATTCATCCTGATGAACCAAAGTCAAATACTACTGATAGTAAACAGACAAAGAATGATACAAAGAAGATCTGCTATGTAAATCCTATTGTCCGACCGACAAGACAAACTACAACTTCTACTATTAGTACACCAGTAAATAGAGTTTCTACGAGATACCCTGAAAGAAGTATTGAAAGAAACTCATCAAGAAACTCTGAAAGAATTAATCAAAGAAACAATGAAAGAAGCTCAGAAAGAAACATTGAAAGAAGTTCTGAAAGAAACAATGAAAGAAGTTCTGAAAGAAACAATGAAAGAAGTTCTGAAAGAAACAATGAAAGAACATCTGAAAGAAGTTCTGAAAGAAACAATGAAAGAAGTTCCGAAAGAATCTCAAGAAGTAATCGTGAAATCTATCAAAGTGATCGATATTTAAGGAGAAGTAGGTCACCATCAAGATCTCGACGTAGAAATAATGATCCTTATTACAATGACTTACCTCCTCCAATACGACACAACTTTAGTAATCCAGAAAATAATCGTGGACATTATAGTGGATCAAGTACAACACGAGATCCCAAGCAGCATCTATATTTCACTGAGATGATGCCAATGGGAATCTTGCTTAGGCAATATGACTCTGGCAGTCGGCAACTTACTTCACTTCCTTTTAGTCATTTTGAAGATGAGACTCATCGATCTTCAAATGGTAGACACCGGGAGTTGTTTGACAGGCCTATTGACAATAGAGAACACAATCATTGTCATTATGGTGGAAACAATTGAGGTAAGTTATTTAAATGTTCTCATAAATATAGTTGGTTTTAATAAATAAATAATTTTGTACAAAAGGACTAAAAATGTCCATTCTGGAATCTCTAGAAATAGACAAAATAAAAAATAACCCAAATATAATCTGCCTAAATGATCAACTTAACAACAACTTTCAACACATCTACACTTTCCTAAAAACTGATAATCATAAATATAAATATTAACCATCCAACAATACTACTAATGCCATCCCACGTAAATATCAATAACTAAGCAGCAACTACAATAATATCCCGCCTAACATAACCTCCTTCACATACGTTATGCTGCATCGCCACAAGCGTCTATAAATAATGTATTAATGTAAGTCATTCGGTTCTCTTTTTTTCTTTATAATTTATAATTTTATATTCTTTTTTTAACTTTTAACTTATATGTACCACCTCAACTGTATTTTATGTTAATTTATATGTTCTGTGTATTACCTTGCAGAGCCTGAAGATGATAATTGCTCATTGTTGAAACATGTTACATTAATAAAATCATAACACCACAAAGCATACTAGAGTATTATTTATTTATTATTAAAACAAACTATATTTTCACAAGTATGCAAGAAATGACTAATCAAAACAATGTTCTCATAAATGTTTAGTAGAATTAAACACTTTTGAAATTTTATCAGATTACCTATTTATATAAGATATCATACTGAAGAGGATTTAGAATTGTGGTAAACATAAAATGATGAATTTCAGTTTTAGTGAAAATATATGTTTTAAATGTCACTTGTCAAAATTGCTTTTTGTCAATACAAAAGTTAGTTAATAGTTAATATTTAATGTGAGAATATGAAAGTGATCATATCAAAATACACTGCTATAGTTTCAAAGTTAAAGGATATTCAAAGATAAATTAAAGAACTTTAATGGAACGACCAAAATGAAATTCAAGGTCATTTTGATTAATTATTATTGATAATAAATAGTGTCACGGGTCACGCCGGATGAAAAAATTGGGGTCAGTGGCCATTGTTTTGCTTCTTTTTTTAAAACTATCCAACAATTTGGATATAGGCAATCTGTGGCATCAACTAGATAAGATAATTTATTAAATTCTATCTTTTAATTTAAAAAATATGCTGTTTTGGGCATAAGTTTCATATACGGATAAGAATTGTACACTGACGTTTTTTATATACATATATGTATATGGGTATAACTTAAAAACTGAGTATCTCCAACCTTGCTCAAAATTAAATATGTGATAGTAGGTACCAAAAAACATATTTTCCAAATTTTCAACTTTTTAAGTCATGATCTCAATTTTTGGGAATCTCTCAAAGTTCAGAAAAACGCCTAAAAATCAAATTTTTTCGGTAATTTTCAACATTTTTTTTCTCAGCTTAGAGACATTGGAAAAAGTTCTGCAAGGTCTGATTCTTTTTGTAATTTTTTGTACTTTAACTTGTATTTATTTTTAATGTAGCTTCTATTTCCATTAGCGTAGGCCGTTGTGAAAATAGCCTAAAATTACAAAACCAGTCCCACATTGAAAATGCCGTAACAATGGCAAATTTTAATCAATTTAGGTCTAGTTTAGCTTGATTTGTTTGTTTTAAATTGTTCTTTAAAATTTTGCAAAGTTTTTTCCAATTGAAACATTAAATCGTGAGATACCTCTTTTCAAATTAGTAATTTGGTCAAAAATGCTCATTTTTGTATACATTGGAACCGTTGTAACTTTTTTCTACCTAAATTTTTTTTGCTGAAATTTTCAGTAAACTTTCCTCATTTATACTTAAAACACCTCTTAAAGTTTGGTTCTTGGGAATGAAAATGGGCCCAAGCTACAGAACTTTCAAAATTTGTAAATAACAACGTTTTATACGTTAATAACCTGGTAATAATTTTTACTTACGCTTTTATTTTTGCAAAAAAACTATGGTTTAAACATATCATAGATTAAAAATGTGTTTTTAATAGAAAATATATATTTATATATTGTATATAGATATATTTTTATTTTTATTGTACCTGTAAGACAAATACATAATTTTTGCTAAAATCATATCATGAAGACCTAATTCTAAATTTTATGACAAAGCACGCCAAAAAATACGCAGGGTGTTTCCTAAGTGGAGGCGAAAAATTAAACTTTAGGTCCTTTTTTTAATTTCAAACAGAAAATCTAAATATCTTTTTTGCCTATCTTGCTTCGTTTTCGAGATAATTGAAAAATACACATTATTAAAAAAAAACATTTGTAACAATGGTAATAACAAACAGATCAATATAATATATTTTAATAAGTGGACTTATGATGTCTGAGATTGATTGCCAAGAGCTTCTTGTATCTCTTTCATTTCAGATATTCAACAATAATCGCCAAACTAGACAGTCTCCATTATTTAGAGAATCTATACATTCTACCAACTATGGATTCAATAATCTATTGGTAGAATTGCAAATAGCTTTTCTAATAACATCGATTTGTTTTGCGTTTTTGAATGTACATTTAAGAACCAATTAAAATGTGTTAATGAATAATTTTATATTTTGTTTTACATATAATACATTTTCTGTGTTTATTTTGTATTTTTTATATTTATTGTCTAGTTTTAAGTATTATACTTTGTTTGTATTATTCATCATTATTTATGTGCAGAATGATGTAGATGTAAATGGTTTTTTTTTTAATATGTTGTTAGTAAAGAATTATTAAAGTTCTCAAAATGACTACCATAAGCGTTGATGCAAGCTTGTTTTTTTAGCAAAAAAAACAAACAAAACAATATTACTTTAACAATTGCGTGCGTGCGTTGTTGCAAGCTTTTGATACTTGTCAAAATTGTTTTCTTTGGTTCGGTTAGTAAAATTTGTAAAAAATGCTGTTCAAGAACGGAGAATACACATGTCATTTTTTATACGCGTAATTTCTCGAAAATCAGATGAAAAATTTGTTGGATAACAATGTCCTTCTTGCCTAACGTAACAGGATGTGGTACCAACACGATGGAGCATTAGGATTAGTAGAAGAGGTCCAGTGAACTGACTTGCAAGATCTTCTAATCTAAATCTATTGGACGTTTAGGTTTGGGGAGTGGGGACACATGAAACAATTGGTTTATGGAAATCCAATAATCAACGTGGAGCAGCTACAATGGAGAATTCCGAATGCTGCATTGCACATTCAAAACATAACAGGTTTTGAAGCAGTTAATCATTTTTTTAATGTATTGACAAGGTTGCATCAACGCTCTTGGCAGTCATTTTGAGAACTTATTAAAATATGTAATATTGTTCTATTTGATGTTACAATTGCTACAATTGTTCTTTTTTTACTTAAATTTTTCTAAATAAAAAGTTTTCTAAATAATGTGTGTTTTTCAATTATCTCGTAAACAAAAAAAAGATATTTAGATTTTCTGTTTGAAATTAAAAAAAGAACCTAAAGTTTAATTTTTCGCTTCCAGTTAGGAAACATCCTGTGTATTTTTTGGCGTGCTTTGCTATAAAGTTTAGATTAATTCTATGATATGATTTTAGCAAAAATTATTTATTTGTCTTACAGGTACAATAAAAATAAAAAAATATCTATTTATAAAAATACACATTTTCTATTGAAAACTCATTTTTAATCTAAGATATGTTCAATCCAACGCAATAAAATGTAGTTTTTTTGCGTAAGTAAAAATTATTACCAGGTTATTAAGAGGTGTTTTAGGTATATATGAGGAAGGTTTACTGAAAATTTCATCAAAAAAATTAAGGTAGAAAAAAGTTACAACAGTTTCAATGTATACAAAAATGAGAATTTTTGACCAAGTTACTAATCTTTGAAAAGTGGTATCTTATGATTTACTTGTTTGATCGAAAAAAACTTTAATAAAACAAAATTTTAAAGATCAATTTAAAACAATGTGGGGCTGAATTGTAATTTTAGGCTATTTTCACAACGGCCTACGCTAATGGAAATAGAGAATGGCTATTTAAAAAAAAATACAAGTTAAAGTACAAAAAATTACAAAAAGAATCAGACCTTGCAGAGCTTTTTCCAATGTCCTTTACGCTGAGAAAAAAAACTTAATTACCGAAAAAATGTGATTTTTAGGCGTTTTTATGAACTTTGACAGACTCCCAAAAATTGAGATCATGACTTAAAAAGTTGAAAACTTGGGAAATATGTTTTTTTGGTACTTACTATCACATATTTAATTTTGAGCCAGGTTGCAAATACTCAGTTTTTAAGTTTGGTCGAAATGTAATGGATTTACCCATATATATATGTATATATCAAGAAACATTGATTGACAAATATACTAAGATACGCAGACCACGATAATATATTTTGTTAAATTATTAATAAAACTATGATAGCATTTATTCTGCAATTGTTATAAACATTTTGCTTATACATAATTATTCACTATATCATTGTGATTGTGCCCAAATTTTTTTTGTGTAAACACTATTTACAGTTTGCATAAAGCAAAAGAGAGTAAATTTAGTTGAAACTCCTAGTAATAACAAAAAAAAAACATAAAAGTCTCTTCATTTCATAGTGGTTTTAACTCATTTTAAATATGAAAAATTATAGGAATAGACATTGAACTTTTTTTATTCTATTTAGTTTTTATTTAAGATAAAGGAAATCTATTTGTTTTGGGTAAGGTTAATTATTATACACAAACACAAATAAGGTAACTTATGAAATTTTAAAATAACTGTTGGCAGTAAAGCTTAATTTTATTTATTTATATGAAAGGACAAACCCATAAATTTATGTTACAGTAAATTAATATTTGCTTCGCAGCAACTATAATGTTTTCCCATGTTTTCAATATTATTATAAATCTAGTTGTTGTTTTGATTTACATGATAGTCTTTGTAAATTTATTAATATGACATTTTTATTATTATTACACTAGAAGATTATGACATATATATATATATACTATTGAAAATTTGTCACATTCAATAGTTTATTTACATAACTCGCTTTCATGAATTTCACAATAAGATTAATAAAATTTGTCAAAAAATGTCTGGGATATTGCTTTAACATATTTTATGTTTTTAGGACTCCGAATAGTGTCAATAGCACGAATGGAAAATGCCAGAGTAAGTGTATAGTTTTGATTAATTAATAGCTATGTACGTTTTAAGCGTAGTTTTTACATAAAATTTTGTTCTCAAACATTTAACATATGGCATATTATGCGAAAAATCTAAAACCTGCATGCAATAATCATAAATGGTTCATAAATGATTTTAAATGCTAATTAACTGTTAATGCATTTTAAAAATAAGGAATGCTTGATAAAATTTATAAACATTTGATACATATACTTTGTGTTTTATAAAAAAAGTAAAAGTTCAATAAAGAATGCAAGTAGTAAATAAAAATATGAAACGGATAATAAAATCAGTAAATTATTGTAAAAATCATAGGTTTTTGCTAAAAAATGATAAATATATTTAATAAACTATTAAAAATATAAAATCATATTTTTCTCACTAATAAATACCTAGAATGTAATAATAACAATAATATTTATAAAAAATATATTAAAGAATGTACTATGTTCAACTAAACAATAAGAATAATCACAAGATTGCTATAAACGGTAGACAACATCGATGAAAATTCTTCATTCATCGGTGTTTCTTAGAAAATGCTTTGGCTTCTATTACAAATTTATGGAGCTTTTCTTCTCTTTACCTTGCAAATCTGGTTCAAATTTATCTGTAATTTTTCCAACATGCAAATATTATTACATAAACAAGCAATTAATTTTTCCGTTTGAAATAGTTTGTGAAGCATTACAAAATTTTAATTTTTTTAAATTGGGCTTTATTATTAAAATTGTAATATTAAGGGCCGTAATATCCAACTCCTAATAAAGCACCTAATAAACTATTAGCTGAATAACCTAACCTAACCTAATTTGATTTATGTTTGTTACACCTCTAAGCCGTTAATAAATTATATGCTTTATGTTTTTATTTGTTATAAATGTATATGTAATAATAATACGTTTATTTCTTGCCTTTCGGCCTTGAAAATTACATTTACAAATACAATTACAACTTCCCAAAATAATAAAACTTAATCCTTATAAAATTAACACAATTAAGAAAATTTGCTTCTCTGTTCGTATATTTCTTTTCTTCGTTTTTTAACTGCCCTCATCCATTCTACCCCTCTTCCGTCCCCTTTCAATATCTCATTTTTTCCCATCTGTTCTTCTCTCATTTCGTTACACTATAAATGTATATGTTAAGCATATATTTAATTAGCTGTTCATAGGTTTTAATAAAATAAATAAAATAAGAAGTTAGGTTATTCAGCTAATAGTTTATTAGGTGCCTTATTAGGAGTTGGATATTACAGGCCTAAATACAATAAAAACAAACCTTTTCTACTTATCTTAATGTTTCTCTTAACCCTTTGTTAGTGTTATGCGGTAGGTCATACCCTAGCTGCTCTATTTATAACTCTCAATTAAAAACTATAACATCTAGCAACCTTTAGCGCTTAGTAGCTGTAGTTTTCTTATGTAAATTTTTTTTTTCATGAAAAATTATAGTTCCTATTTTTTATTTTGTTTGTTTGGCTTTAATAATAATTTCTAATTTCAATTTCAGGTCGTTATGTAGATTAAAACATTTTTATTTATGTTAATGTTTTTTTTAACCAAATTGGAGTTCTCTTGAATTTATGGCATTACGAAAATAATAAATATTGATAATAACATTTTTTTGTTTTATTTGACAAATATTAGTAAATAAATATGATTTAATAGTAAAAAAATTTAATTTTAAAATTTAAATTTGTTGGGGTAGAGTTTTGTTCTTGAGTTTATCAAACCCCACAACACTAGCTATGTAACTTTTTTTCCACCACACTAACGAAGGGTTAATAAATTGTAAACCTAAATAAATAGTAATAAACTCTTTATACATTAGTTTTAAATAATAAATATTTTCAGATAATCAAAATATACAATTAATATAAAATATTTATGCACAATTCACATTCAACACTGGCATTACATAACAATAGATACAACACAACCGTCTCTACTTACAAGCCGTGCTGATACGCTTGGCAACGTTGGATTTGGTCCCATAGGTAGGCCTACGTGCGGACCGAAAGAGAGAAGTCGCTATTACAATTTGAAAAAACAAACTTAAATTATTAAATTAAATTAATGTAAATTTTAATAATAAAAATCAAACCGTAATTAAAAAACAAATAAAAATGAAAATAAAACTCTGGAATCAATAAATATGAAGACACTTACCTATAACAATATTATTACATAAAAATGATAATTTCTGAAAAATCTAAATTATAATAACCACAGATATGATTAATAATACACACATACAAAATTGGCAATAATAATCAGACTTTATTAACTTATACAACATAAAAATTATAATTTCTGAAAAATAAATAATTTATAATACAGTAAAGCTCCGCTAATCTGATTGATTAATCCGTATGTCCTTGTAGTTCGGACAAAATTAACAAATGTAAATTTTACATTATGTACCTTGTAATCCGGACCGATTTTATCCGGATTGGAGGACCGACCACGGTTCCTCTATCTAGCATGCCGGAGATCTCCTGGCAAAAGAAAAAGCGAAATCCCAGAATTTTTAGTTTATTTCAACATGTCATCAATACAGCTACACAAAACATTAACTCTAGTCGAAAAACAAAAGTTGCGCAATGGAGGTTAAGCGGATTGCATTCGCCAGACTAAAATATTGTAGTTTTTTTTTAAAGGTTTAATTTTTTTTGAAAATTTGTTCAATTGTCATTATAATAAAAGTTTTATTATATAATGTGGCTTTTGCTTAATTATTTTATTATTGTTCCAGTAATCCGGATTGTTCAATGATTCGGATCAAGCCATGTTTTAATTGATCCGGATTAGCGGAACTTTACTGTAATGACCGGAGATATACATAAATAATAAAACACAAATACAAAGTTAGTAAAATTTTGTCAAGTAGTAAGTAATTTAATACTTTCGACTCGACTAAATTACATATAAATAGAAAACAAAATGAAGTATTACCTGTAATTAGCTGGTATGCGATAAACCAGCCAGAAAATAAAAAAGCTTTGTTATTGCACAGTACATTTTTTTTATAATAAATGCTCTGACTAAACAGAATACTTTCAAATTGACTTTTACAGTAAGTCAATTTTAAATTAGTAACATGTTTATTATTTTTACATCAAAAAAGGAAACTGCTATATTAATAATTAACGGCATACAAAATCATGGCAATCAAAATGACTTACTTACGTACAATAAATATGTTTACTGTTTTCTATATTATAAGACATCACTGGCACTAATTTACAACACTTCTATAACTTATGATAATAACTACATCCATTAGAGACATTTTCTCTTCTCAGGCTCTATCGGCTTCAAAAAGTTTAAACAGAATACTACAGATATCACCTTTTTTTAAACATTTTACTCAAACACAATATTATAAAAGGGTTCATTGCTTTGTTTACAATAAACTAGTGCAATTTATCTGTTCTTCATGTTGTAAGAAACTACGGGATCCACTTGTCTCCAGTGTATACATATATCCAGACATGTAAAATAAAAAGTACATGTTATTACATGCACAACAGACAATAGAATTAAATCACTTTATTTAAATTATTTAAATACAGCATTTAACTATTATTTAAGTATATTTATTAATTAATATTGACTTTAATCCTTTGTTAGCCTGTTGGAAAAAAGTTACATAGTTAGTGTTGGGGGGTTTGATGTACCCAAGAACAAAACTACCCAAACGAATTAAAATTTAAAAATCAGGATTTTTTACTATTAAATCATATTTACTTACTAATATGTTTGTCAAATAAAACAAACTGTCATAATCAATATTTATTATTTTAATAATGTCATAAATTCAACACAACTCCAATTTAGTTTGGAAAAAACATTAACATAAATATAAATGTTTAATGCCCATATTCATAAAAGTCAGTTGCAGTAACGGATCGTTAAATTTGACAACCGCAAAATTATTTATACTTATTCTACCATAAAAACAAGTTTGGCATAATAAATAACTATCAGAAATGAATGAAAAGTAATATTTAATAATAACGCAAAATAAATAACATGTATTTCTAACATGTTTATAAAAATAGTTTTGACGTTTTATCAAATTGTGAGGTTATGTTGTCACATTTAATAGTCATTAAATTTAATCAGCTTTTATGAATAGGGGCATTAATCTACATAACGACCTCAAATTAAAATTAGAAATTATTATTAAAACCAAACAAACAAACAAACAAACAAAATAAAAAATAGAAACAATAATTTTTTATGAATTTTCCACCCGCATTTTAGGGCCGAAACAGATGTTTTCGGTAGAGGCAGGTAGAATGACATTTTTCCTATCCACATATTATAAATATTTGTTAGACTTACCTTTAAATTTGAATTCAAAACACTTTATTTACATTCTTCCTACCACTATCACATGTGTTTAAATGCATTGCCAAGTTTACATAAGCATGGCTTGTAAGTAGAAACCGTAGAAACGACTGTGACACAACATCCACAACACTTTAATTTGTACACAACACAAAAGTCACTTTGGCAAGATAACATAAAAATAATTAATGTCATCAAAAAGTAAATCACTCTATTGCACTTGCTAAATTGTCATATATATATTCTTACACATTGATTTAATATTTTTTTCACTTTTTTCTCTGAATTTAAGCTTAAACTTACAACAATTTTAGTTACGTTTCTCAGAATCGCATCCCTGTGCATTCAAAACTAAAAAAATATCATTATATTCTTAATTATTATTATCACAAAATTTATTTGTAAATATTTCATTAATCAATGTTAGTACTTAAATTATTTGTGACATTCAACAATATAAATTAATTCTGGTAATTTTCCTATCTTCCTTTATATTTAATTGTAATGTGAGGTTTATTTTGTTAATTACAAAAACGCTAATAACAAATTTCTTTATTTATTTAATCTTGTAAGTTTGTATAATTTTTGTATAAATTTTACGCTATAGATAATTTATTTGCAAGATTTGGCAATTTTTGTGCCAATTTTATGTTGTTAATGAATTTTTTAATAAGCTGTAACTTGAATGTCCATAAGCATTTTTGTATCTTTTTTTGATAAATACTGACTTAGATTACATATTTTGTTGCTGGTCAACAATCATGATAAAACAATTCTTTCATCGATAGCTTTATCTAGTAAAAATAATGTTTATGGTGTTTCCTTACAGGACACGAAAGTATGAACTTCAAGGAATGTTTTGGCAGAAATTGATTACTTTGGTTCTGAACACTTCAATTTAGTACCTGAAAATATTATTGGGCGAATGTTTTAAACCAACACAAATAAAACCATAAATTTTAAGAATGTATGCTAACCGTTTGTAGACCAATGTTTGCTACATATAGTCGCCCACCAAGTCAATATTTTTAAGTTAGATAGTATAATTTTTATGACCCATTCACTCACATATTCTTCATTGGAATTGTTGTTTTCTAAAAGTCACAAGTTAATGAAGAGATCTGCAATTTCAGATTCAAAGAGAGCTTTGAAACCGACTCTTGCTCTAAGCAAATAAGTACAACATATAGGGAGTTTTGATTGTGGTGAATAGAAGAGTACAGTCATGTTTTAGTAGCTACAAAACAACTTTTCTAATAAAATTTGTTTTGAAAAATAAAACACAAAAAACATTTTAATTTTTTGCTAGTTTAGAACTTTTTATCTTTACGTTTCTTGTTTAAATTTTTTGTATAATAAAGTATTTATTTGCAGTTAGATCTCCTGTTTTAATAACAACTCTCATTAAATTTACATAACACTGTCAATTGTAGAATATAGTTCATTAGGTTTTATTTATCAATTTTATTGTTCTCCAACCAAATTTTTTTACCTGGATAAATAATAATTTACACAATTGAACTAGTACAACTCTTCTACTGATGACCTTTTTATTTCACGAATTTCTTGATTCTCCTCATATTAAAAATGTATTATTCAAACAAAATGTTAATAAATGTGTTTTTTTTTTTTAGAATGTTGGCGATTGTTCTAAAGGCAAGCATTGCTGGATGATAACCAGTTTTATTGAACATAAGTTTTATTTTTCTACTTTATAGCTAACATTTTATAATTAAATTATTTTAAATATCATTGCTTTAATTATGTAGTAATTATATTTGTATTGTATATTTATTTTTTTTATTGCATAAAACTTTATTAGTATTAGTTATCAAGTTCAATATATAAGTTTATTCAATGTGTAAATATAGATTTGTTTGTAAATTATATAGTAAACATATTATAGTTTTATCTGATTTAATGCAAATATTGAGTAACATGTAATTCATCTTTAATATAGAATATTTTGAAAAAATAACTTTATTAATGATGAAATGAATCTATCCGCCATAAAAAACCACCAAATTGTTTATTCAAATTTGTTCTTTGTAATCAAGCGATGCTGTATTCGTACAAATCACACTGAAAACAGTTGTTGACACATGGTTGCTTTGATTGTTGGATTGAGTTTGAATAATTTAATTACTTTATATAACTTTGTTTCAGCAGCCATCAGAATAATTTGTTGAATCTGCACTACAAATTAATTTGTATAAAAGGTAATAAATTTATATTTTGTTTGTTACCATTTCAACTTGATCAGTTCTGAATAGTTATTCTTGAACAAATGTATTGTAATGGTACAAATTGATCAATAATAGTTGTTCTCGAACAAATGTATTGTAATGGTACCTTGATTATGATGAAAAAATCAATTTATAAAATATACTACATATGTATAAAGCAATATTTAAATTAGACAATTGACTCAAAAAACGGTCCAGAGAAATTTGTTAATTCCACGAATAATGTACACATACTTTTTAAACATTTTGTAATTTTATCTAGGAAAATTCAAAAATTGCAAAATTGCAATTAATGTGTACAAAAAAGCAATTATATTTATTGATGATTAAGCAAACTTGATATTCATTTAGTTAAATAAAAAAGAATGATTAAAAACAAATGGATATTTTAGGTGAGTCTCATTCTGCGGTATATATTTTCAAAAAAAATCTTAGCAGGAATGGACATTTGGAAACTGTTATTATTAGTTATATTTCTAATTATTGGAGGAGGTATAAGTAAGTACTATCTTTTATAATTGGGTTATTATAGTATTTTATTGATTATATAATGTATATGTACTTAGTTTATATCATTTTGGAAGTGTAGTGTAGCCCACCACACAACATAGTGTAGGTTGACTAATTTATCTATAAAAATATATTAAATAGAATAATGATAAATTAATGTTGTAATTTATTATTATTTATATTTAATTCAAAATAAATTATTAAGAATTTTTTCTTATAATTTCATTCAAAATAAATTATTAATAATTTTTTCTTACAATTTCATTCAAATATTATACAGGGTCATTATAAAAGTTTGGGATTATGTAACAATCTAATGTACTGTTGTGCCGCTCTAGTAAAATAGTTCGGTGGTGTACGCATTTGAACACAAAACAATGTAAATAGTTTGGTGAATATTTTAAAAAGGCGGCACATTTAAAGTGATTACATAATCTCAGACATTTATAGAGACCCTGTACAATATGATTTAATGTACCATGCAAGACGTATATCCAGGAGGAAATTTATTTATAGAAGATAAAATAAATTTTTATATTCATGAAGTAACTTAACTACATAGAATGTGAAAGAAGAAAGTACTGTTCATGGTATCATAAATATTTCTATTTTATATACAGTGTATTCTTCGACTGAAACATGAATAGGTGAAAAAGTTTGAAATTTCATTTTCAGGGGGTTCAGCTTAGTTTGATTAGAAACTAATTTGTCCTAATTTGAGTTTCGAAAAACCAAGCAGGCCTGGTAAATTTTCAGATTTTTTTTTTTTGGTATTGAAGAAGTCTTGTTGATATTTTGTACACTAGCATAATTTTGTTCGGAAAGGTCAAAAAACGCGGTATGAAATAAAATTATGAACGAAAAGAGTAAATAACCCTACAACAATTGAAATAATGGGGTAATTAACATGGAGCTTAGAGATTTAACCAGTGAGTGTTCAAACACTAAACTGGAAATAAAAAAAGGTGGCAAATTTCCTAGAGATAAATATGGAGAGACTGGAGTTTGAAGATGTGCCGAAAACGGAACATGAGACAAAAATAGGGAGAGACAATACGGAAAAAAATATCAAGACCCATTTTATCTCGTACTAAGAGAATAGAAATGGGTAATGAACACGACATACAAAAAAATATTAACAAAGAATGGAGAAAAACTGACTACAAATTTGTATGGGGAGGAGCTTTGGAAACTACACTATCTCTTCTGGCTATCGGCTAAGAGGACTAATAGAGGAACAGGTAGGAGACCAAGTGATAACTATATGAAAAAAAATCAAATATTTCGGAGTAACACTTGCAGCAAAGGCATGGAATGAACAGGGACAGGAACAAAGGAAATGGAGAGAAAGCTCTGTAGACTCATGCTAAACAACGGAGTTGAGGAGAAGAATCCAGAAGGCCAATAGCAACAGCAGCAAGAAAGAGATGAAAATAAACGGAGGGCGCTAAGAAACTTTGCAAAAAGAGTACCAAGAAAAAATTTTAACAATGGAAGAATATAGAAAGAAACAAACAATGGAAACAAACACACAAAATAAAAGCCATAGAAGAGAAAGGAGAGAAACGAGCGAATCAAAAAGGAAACAAAAAAATCAAAAAGAAAAAAATAAGGAACGACATGACAATTATGCGTATCAAGAAAACAGAACATTTACAGAGACTACAATACTAAACGAAATTGCAGAGATAAGAAGAAAAAGAAACAAAAAGTTTAAGGAATGCAGAATAACAGATATAACGAGGCAAATACCAAATGGTAGATACGTTATCTCGAGGTTGACGGATAACGCAACTTTTGAGATGATCAGAATATACCTGGCACAAGGATATTACTGAAGGTAAAACTAACAAATTTAGGATTGCCAAAAGGAATACAACTAATGGAACTGCATAAACTATTTATGAAGGAAAGAGGATACGATGAAGAAGAAGTGAACGATGACTTAAGAAGACTATGAACGCATCATAAACCAAATAATTAGAATAAATAACACACATATTGGAGAATGCAGAGCTGGATGTCAGTGCAGATAAAAAAGATACAAAACGGCAAATGAGACAGACAAAGGTATGGAGCTATAGGGAGACAGGGGCCGGGGACAGCATGCGTGCGGCAGATTTTGTGTGAAAATCTGCTACTCAATGACCAGCCTACCTTGAACTACTGCCAAATTTAGACTAGTTTGACAAGGTCATTATAACAACAAGATTTACGCAGAGAAGAAAACCGGAAGGTATTGCCATGCCATTCTTAAGGGCCACTTGTTGTGACCTACACCTCCATACGCCCACTAAAAAAGCATATTTTTTTACATTTTGAACAACTTTTTCTAATAACTTTTTGTTGTATTAAGTATAGAAAACAAACTTTATTAGTGGGAAAGTTACAAATTAATTCTGGGACACACTGTGTTAAAGCTTGAGGACTATAAATATAGTGGAGCTGTTTGCGCCGATGATATTTTTTTCTAAAGAACATGATGGGGGGTAATCTTGAAAATTTAATAAATATAATGAATAGTATTTGGAACATTAATGCATAAAACTAAATTTTATATGACAGCCAACAATTAATTTTTAAATCTCAAAATATGTATATAGTTATTTTAGTTAGTAATTTTAAAATTTATTTTGAAATCTAAAATATTTCCTTTAGGTTACTTGATATTTAATTAAGGAAGATTTCAATTTAATAGTATTTCAATACGTGGTCTTTGAGTCTAAGTAAGTAAATTATTTGAGGAAATTTTATGAATATTGTTTATTTCAACCATTATGAATTCAGTCTTTGTAATTTTTATTTATGAGATGATTTAAAAAATAAAGTTTTTAAAACAGTATTTCTAATACCATTCTTTATTTTTTTAACAATATTTATAAAGTTTTGTTAAGGGGGCAGTTTTATGAGTGTCATAAAACTACGAGCAAAACTCGCACAATTTAACTTGTTTTTAAAATTGGTTTTTTTGCAACGTGTTGAGAATGAAATTTCCAATCTAATGAAATATATAAAAATTCAAAACCTTCAATTGTTTATTAAATTTTGAAATTAATTTGCAATTTTTTTGTCGAAATATTTGCGTAAACTTTGAGAATTATACTTCATTGAACATTAAACTTAGTAGACTTTTTAGTGTGGTATAAGTTATTTTTTTAAAGTATCAATTGTTACAGTTCTGCTCGTAGTTGTGAATGTATGATAAAATGTGAAATTTGAAATTCCTGTGCGTATTAATTTTTCTAACAGTTTGGTACGAAAAGTATGACGTTTGAAGGCTCCAAAAACTCCAAAATAACTTTTATTATGTTGTAACAACTTGAAAAATGTGGAAATTGATAAAAAAATTAAAAGTTACTGACAGATTTATTGCTAGTTTTAAAAGTTTTAATGAATGAATTAAGTGTGTAATAATTTGCGCAGTTTATTTTTCCTCAACATGCCACGTGTACCTTGTCTATCTTAAGCTATTGTAATTTATGTCGAATAAATAGAATTTGAGTTATATAGTATAGTAAGATTATAAATAGCAGCGAAATCATAGTTTGTTGTCCGAATACTGTTGTAGAAGATGAGTGACTTAACTGTTCAGTATTATGTACATTAAATCTCCTAACAAAATTATTTCAACTTTTCTGAGATTACCTTGAAGAAGCTTCTCAAAACTTTTAGAAAGGTCATCAAAACAAAACAAGTCTTATTGGGAAGTTTTTGTTTAATTTAAAATACGATTATAATTAATACTATATGCATAGTCAGCAAATGTTTGCGGTATCAATCGGAATCTACTAGATTAAAACGATCTAGATCTTCAAAATCAAAAAGAGGATATGGGGTTTTTTATATTTATTATGCTAATAAACAAAATTATTTTTTTTTAGACTACAAATATTAGAAAACTTAATTTTTAAACCACAAACTAAATAATTGTTTGGTTGATTAAATTGGTTTGTAGAACAGACATGGCCTTGTTCCGCCAATTTAATTAATAAGCCGCTTGGACTAGTGCAAGTACCGAAAAAGCATGTTGAGAGGGGTTTGTTTGCTTCAAAAATGGTGATACCAGCTTAGACGACAAGTTAGAAAGGGGTCGATCTTCGGATTTTGATGACCAGGCCTTTCTGGACAACCGCAAGGCCATTGAAGTCCAAATTTATACCGATATGTTTTAAAAAAAATAAGCTAAACCAAAAAACGGCGGATAATTATGCATCAACCAATTAATCTATAATTTGGTATAGTGTAGTTTACAAACCTAGAATGGTAACGGTTTTTTGTTTTATTGTCTTGGTATTTAGTTTTATTTAAAAAAATAAACAAAAAGCAATTTAAAATATATGAAAGTTCTATATGTTGTTAAACATTTATTTTCTTTAAACTTTTTCTCTAAAGAAGTTTTTGTTAGGAATATTATGAATAATTTGAATTTTTTTGAAACTTTAAAATTAGATCGTTTGCAGATTTAAAACATGTTTGTTCTATTTAATTGAACCAATTTAGATATGTTTATTAAGATTCAGTACTAGAAATTTAGTGGTTGTAGGTATTATTATTTATTTCTAATTCTTTGCTGTACACTTGACACTTTTGTTTTAAAAACTAAATCATTTGTTTTCTCCTTATTTAATAATAATAATTTGTTGAGAGATTGATGACATTTATATAAATAATAACAAACCCGTCAAACTTTCTTGTGGAATTTCTAATTCTATTTCTTTAAATTCGGATATATGGTCTTTGTAAACGATTTGACAAATATGATTTATTTGAACCATTTCTATACATTTTCAAATATTTGTCTAGTTTTGCAAGTAGTATGTTGGTACGGATAATAGGTGCTTTTGCTATCCTTTCGCCACTATTCTCACTTATTCTTACTTCACCGTACTTTCTCTTACTTAATAGATTATTCTATTTGTAAAATAGCAAGTAAGCCAAAGTAAGAATTTTACTTCTCCTTTGTTTATGGCGTCCTATCACGAGATGAAAATTAATTAGGTAATATTTTAAAATTATTTAAAAATGTGTAAAATTGTATAAAAGTAAACTTAAAAAATAGAAATATTTGTGAGATTAAGTGAGCACCTAATGTCAAACGCTTTGGATATATTTAAGAATATCTTCACTAGGTTTTTTCTAATACTCCAGAAAAACTATACACAGATATTTATACTCTTCACTCAGCAATTTATTGATTAATTTATAATTTTTATAATATATTTTTTTTAAATTTAATATCTTGTAACAGCAAATATATCACTTTTTATGTACTTTAAAAACGATAAGAAAGTAGTAAAAAAGAAAGGAAAACCAAATAAATAAGAATTTGAACAGATTAGAAGAGGTAGAACTACAAGAAAGACAAGGAAAAAATAATTACGGAGGACATAATGCCAAATACACAAATTTTCAGTGTAAGTTAAAGCGATTATAACAAATAAAATTGTTTATTGTAGTTTTTATAGTAATTGAATTGAACCCTGATCGGATAGTTTACAGTTTTGAAATGGGTTAAAAATATAAAAGCAAAGCTGGCTGAAGTTAGCTTCGGCTTCGGCTTTGGATCAGCTTCGTTTTTTATAAAAGTATGTGCGCACGCACGCTAGGTACAGTTGCCCAGCAAAGTCGACACGATGTTTTAAGAAACGCTGTCTTTTAAAATCCGTCGGCAAAATGAATTCCATATCTTTTTTATAAATAACTATAAATACGTATAAAATTGTCTTGTTTTTTTTTTAATTAAATTTATAAAATATATGAAATAATACCCGACAATTTACTGCATATTATAAATGTACACAGAGAAGGTAAAAGCAGTAAATGAAGTAATCGTGATGCTCGCAGATGAGCAATTATTACACAATAAAAAGAAATATTTTTATTTTATATTTAAATAAATTATCACTAAGTTAATAACAAATTAATAAGTTATTTCGAAATTTGAATGAAATAAAAATATTCTACTTTTACTTAAGCATACGCGCTCGCGGAAAGTTGAATGATCTCGCTTATGAAAAATATCTTCTCTTTTATTTTTCAATATGTTATTACTATATTAATAACAAATCACGAGATCTTTTCAAAGTTTAAAAAAAAGTAACTGATTAACAATTGGAGCACTTTTAATTAAACATACGCGCTCGCGGAAAGTTGAAATATCTCGCTTATGAAAAATACCTTCTCTTTTATTTTTCAATATGTTATTACTAATTTGATAACAAATCATAAGATCCATTCAAAGTTTAAAAAAAAGTTACTGATTAACAATTGGAGCACTTTTAATTAAACATACGCGCTCGCGGAAAGTTGAAATATCTCGCTTATGAAAAATACCTTCCCTTTTATTTTTCAATATGTTATTACTAATTTGATAACAAATCATAAGATCCATTCAAAGTTTAAAAAAAAGTTACTGATTAACAATTGGAGCACTTTTAATTAAACATACGCGCTCGCGGAAAGTTGAAATATCTCGCTTATGAAAAATACCTTCTTTTTTATTTTTCAATATGTTATTACTAATTTAATAACAAATCACGAGATTCTTTCAGAGTTCAAAAAAAAGTTACTGATTAACAATTGGAGCACTTTTAATTAAACATACGCGCTTGCGGAAAGTTGAAATATCTCGCTTATGAAAAATACCTTCTCTTTTATTTTTCAATATGTTATTACTAATTTGATAACAAATCATAAGATCCATTCAAAGTTTAAAAAAAAGTTACTGATTAACAATTGGAGCACTTTTAATTAAACATACGCGCTCGCGGAAAGTTGAAATATCTCGCTTATGAAAAATACCTTCCCTTTTATTTTTCAATATGTTATTACTAATTTGATAACAAATCATAAGATCCATTCAAAGTTTAAAAAAAAGTTACTGATTAACAATTGGAGCACTTTTAATTAAACATACGCGCTCGCGGAAAGTTGAAATATCTCGCTTATGAAAAATACCTTCTTTTTTATTTTTCAATATGTTATTACTAATTTAATAACAAATCACGAGATTCTTTCAGAGTTCAAAAAAAAGTTACTGATTAACAATTGGAGCACTTTTAATTAAACATACGCGCTTGCGGAAAGTTGAAATATCTCGCTTATGAAAAATACCTTCTCTTTTATTTTTCAATATGTTATTACTAATTTGATAACAAATCATAAGATCCATTCAAAGTTTAAAAAAAAGTTACTGATTAACAATTGGAGCACTTTTAATTAAACATACGCGCTCGCGGAAAGTTGAAATATCTCGCTTATGAAAAATACCTTCCCTTTTATTTTTCAATATGTTATTACTAATTTGATAACAAATCATAAGATCCATTCAAAGTTTAAAAAAAAGTTACTGATTAACAATTGGAGCACTTTTAATTAAACATACGCGCTCGCGGAAAGTTGAAATATCTCGCTTATGAAAAATACCTTCTCTTTTATTTTTCAATATGTTATTACTAATTTGATAACAAATCATAAGATCCTTTCAAAGTTTAAAAAAAAGTTACTGATTAACAATTGGAGCACTTTTAATTAAACATACGCGCTCGCGGAAAGTTGAATTATCTCGCTTATGAAAAATACCTTCTCTTTTATTTTTCAATATGTTATTACTAATTTGATAACAAATCAAGAGATCCTTTAAAAGTTAAAAAAAAAGTTACTGATTAACAATTGGAGCACTTTTAATTAAACATACGCGCTTGCGGAAAGTTGAAATATCTCGCTTATGAAAAATACCTTCTCTTTTATTTTTCAATATGTTATTACTAATTTGATAACAAATCATAAGATCCTTTCAAAGTTTAAAAAAAAGTTACTGATTAACAATTGGAGCACTTTTAATTAAACATACGCGCTCGCGGAAAGTTGAATTATCTCGCTTATGAAAAATACCTTCTCTTTTATTTTTCAATATGTTATTACTAATTTGATAACAAATCAAGAGATCCTTTAAAAGTTAAAAAAAAAGTTACTGATTAACAATTGGAGCACTTTTAATTAAACATACGCGCTTGCGGAAAGTTGAAATATCTCGCTTATGAAAAATACCTTCTCTTTTATTTTTCAATATGTTATTACTAATTTGATAACAAATTAAGAGATCCTTTCTAAGTTTAAAAAAAAGTTACTGATTAACAATTAGAGCACTTTTAATTAAACATACGCGCTTGCGGAAAGTTGAAATATCTCGCTTATGAAAAATACCTTCTCTTTTATTTTTCAATATGTTATTACTAATTTGATAACAAATCATAAGATCAATTCAAAGTTTAAAAAAAAGTTACTGATTAACAATTGGAGCACTTTTAATTAAACATACGCGCTCGCGGAAAGTTGAAATATCTCGCTTATGAAAAATACCTTTTCTTTTATTTTTCAATATGTTATTACTAATTTAATAACAAATCACGAGATCCTTTCAAAGTTAAAAAAAAAGTTACTGATTAACAATTAGAGCACTTTTAATTAAACATACGCGCTCGCGGAAAGTAGAATTATCTCGCTTATCAAAAATACCTTCTTTTTTATTTTTCAATATGTTATTACTAATTTGATAACAAATCATAAGATCCATTCAAAGTTTAAAAAAAAGTTACTGATTAACAATTGGAGCACTTTTAATTAAACATACGCGCTCGCGGAAAGTTGAAATATCTCGCTTATGAAAAATACCTTCTTTTTTATTTTTCAATATGTTATTACTAATTTAATAACAAATCACGAGATTCTTTCAGAGTTCAAAAAAAAGTTACTGATTAACAATTAGAGCACTTTTAATTAAACATACGCGCTCGCGGAAAGTAGAATTATCTTGCTTATGAAAAATACCTTCTCTTTTATTTTTCAATATGTTATTACTAATTTGATAACAAATCATAAGATCCATTCAAAGTTTAAAAAAAAGTTACTGATTAACAATTGGAGCACTTTTAATTAAACATACGCGCTCGCGGAAAGTTGAAATATCTCGCTTATGAAAAATACCTTCTCTTTTATTTTTCAATATGTTATTACTAATTTGATAACAAATCAAGAGATCCTTTAAAAGTTTAAAAAAAAGTTACTGATTAACAATTGGAGTACTTTTAATTAAACATACGCGCTCGCGGAAAGTTGAAATATCTCGCTTATGAAAAATACCTTCTCTTTTATTTTTCAATATGTTATTACTAATTTAATAACAAATCACGAGATTCTTTCAGAGTTCAAAAAAAAGTTACTGATTAACAATTAGAGCACTTTTAATTAAACATACGCGCTCGCGGAAAGTAGAATTATCTTGCTTATGAAAAATACCTTCTCTTTTATTTTTCAATATGTTATTACTAATTTGATAACAAATCATAAGATCCATTCAAAGTTTAAAAAAAAGTTACTGATTAACAATTGGAGCACTTTTAATTAAACATATGCTCCAATTGTTAATCAGTAACTTTTTTTTAAACTTTGAATGGATCTTATGATTTGTTATCAAATTAGTAATAACATATTGAAAAATAAAAGAGAAGGTATTTTTCATAAGCGAGATATTTCAACTTTCCGCGAGCGCGTATGTTTAATTAAAAGTGCTCCAATTGTTAATCAGTAACTTTTTTTTAAACTTTTAAAGGATCTCTTGATTTGTTATCAAATTAGTAAGAACATATTGAAAAATAAAAGAGAAGGTATTTTTCATAAGCGAGATAATTCTACTTTCCGCGAGCGCGTATGCTTAATTAAAAGTGCTCCAATTGTTAATCAGTAACTTTTTTTTTAACTCTGAAAGAATCTCGTGATTTGTTATTAAATTAGTAATAACATATTGAAAAATAAAAGAGAAGGTATATTTCATAAGCGAGATAATTCTACTTTCCGCGAGCGCGTATGTTTAATTAAAAGTGCTCCAATTGTTAATCAGTAACTTTTTTTTTAACTTTGAAAGGATCTCATGATTTGTTATCAAATTAGTAATAACATATTGAAAAATAAAAGATAAGGTATTTTTCATAAGCGAGATAATTCTACTTTCCGCGAGCGCGTATGTTTAATTAAAAGTGCTCTAATTGTTAATCAGTAACTTTTTTTTGAACTCTGAAAGAATCTCGTGATTTGTTATTAAATTAGTAATAACATATTGAAAAATAAAAGAGAAGGTATTTTTCATAAGCAAGATAATTCTACTTTCCGCGAGCGCGTATGTTTAATTAAAAGTGCTCCAATTGTTAATCAGTAACTTTTTTTTAAACTTTGAAAGGATCTCTTGATTTGTTATCAAATTAGTAATAACATATTGAAAAATAAAAGAGAAGGTATTTTTCATAATCGAGATAATTCTACTTTCCACGAGCGCGTATGTTTAATTAAAAGTGCTCCAATTGTTAATCAGTAACTTTTTTTTAAACTTTGAAAGAATCTTGTGATTTGTTATTAAATTAGTAATAACATATTGAAAAATAAAAGAGAAGATATTTTTCATAAGCGAGATCATTCAACTTTCCGCGAGCGCGTATGTTTAAGTAAAAGTAGAACACTTTTATTTCATTCAAATTTCGAACTAACTTATTAATTTGTTATTAACTTAGTGATAATTTATTTAAATATAAAATAAAAATATTTCTTTTTATTGTGTAATAATTGCTCATCTGCGAGCATCACGATTACTTCATTTACTGCTTTTACCTTCTCTGTGTACATTTATAATATGCAGTAAATTGTCGGGTATTATTTCATATATTTTATAAATGTAATTAAAAAAAAACAAGACAATTTTATACGTATTTATAGTTATTTATAAAAAAGATATGGAATTCATTTTGCCGACGGATTTTAAAAGACAGCGTTTCTTAAACATTGTGTCGACTTTGCTGGGCAACTGTACCTAGCGTGCGTGCGCACATACTTTTATAAAAAACGAAGCTGATCCAAAGCCGAAGCCGAAGCTAACTTCAGCCAGCTTAAAAGCAACGGGATTGGTAAATTCTAAAAAAAAGCTAGACATTGCTGCACTTAGAGCATCATTAGAATCTTTAACACGTTCTTTTCGGAAACATGCATTTTGGATAGCAGTTGGAACGGTGAGGCGGCGAATTTTGAGTAGTGAGGCGTTGGCCTCAGCAAGTGGCTTTTTGAAAATGACAAGCGCATGGCAATACCTTTTGTTTTTTCTCTGCGTTAGTCCTGCTGTTAATTTGTCTTTGTCAATTATTGTCACTAATGTGGTACTAGTTTGAAGTGGGTTGGTTTTGGCCTCGCGGAATTTCTACAGTCTGCTGCGGCGACACATGCTGGACTTTCCTACTTCCTACACTGACATCCATCTCTCCTTTCTCCGATTTTTGTATTATTCAGCCTAGTTATTTGCATTGAATTATTTTGAATCCTCTTTCTTTCACAAGTATTTTGTGCAGCTCCATTAGGTGTATCTCTTTTAGTAGTCTTAGATTTGCCAGTTTTATTTCTAGTGAGATTGGCAAATTATTAACCATAAAGATTATGATTGTTTAAAAGTTGAGTCTTAGAACAGATTGGCTAAGATGTAGAAATTGCTGCAATTTGATCTTTAAAGCTGTGTCTTCCAACGATGTTGTGTGGATTAGCGACAAAGCGTGTTTTTAAGGCTGTTGATAATCTTTGAAAATTTACTATCGATTTTTTACAGACCAAAAATTACTGTTTGGTGTGCTTTGACCTGTGTGGGCATCGTGCGGCCTCATTTTTTTTAAGAGAATGCGTTACTATTGCTGTTACTTATAAGACTATGATAAGTTAAAGAATTTAATTTGCTCAAATTTTTTTGCGCTGTTTTACAAGAGATGTTTTCTAGTTTACTAATCTTTTTACGAGAAGCCGTTCAATGACCTTCTTGCTCTCTTGATTTGAGGTCCTGTGACTTTTTTATGGAGGTTTTTCAAAGTTGAGATTTTTAAACATTGTCCTTACAAAAAGACTTTATTTATGGAGAAATTGCAGTGTTTGTCAAAGATGTTGGCGTTGAAAGGTATAATTTTTAAAACCTAATAAAAAAAACTTCAAAATGAAAAAAAAGGGCAAAATGAATTCAATACAACAACAGTAAAGAATTAATTAGGAATTAAATTGCGTATTAATTTTTATTAAGTTTGTAAGGGGGTTTGGGTTTTAGTTGCTATTATTTTGTCAAAAGAATTAAATTATAAGATTATCATGATACAAGGTAATTTAGATTGGTGCAAGTAAAGGTTTTTAGTTAGTTTAGATTTATGGCATGTCAGCTTAAAAAGAATCTTTTCTCTAACTTTAAAAAAATGTAAATGAATACGCTGTAAAATGGCACATTAAAAAATAAAGATAAATAAATAAATAGCATAGCTAAAATAAACTTTTACAAACTATTAAAAACAATAACAAAAATGATTAGATAATTCCAGTGTCTAGGGTGTAAAAGGTTCTAAACACTGGGTTTTACGATACACAAACATTAATCACAATAAATAAATAATCATATCTACATGCCCAGTCTGCTTCGTCGAACAACATCAGCGATCTGATCGCCTAAGATAATCAACAAACTGGGTGATAATTCAGACGCAACTCTTTATTCCGAAAACTGCCGACAATTCAATAAGATATGACGAAAAGTTAATGGAACATTACAGATATTACAAACTGGGGGCACCTCAGATGCCAAAAAAATGCCTGTAAGTTCATTGCAAGTTATTGAAAACTTGGCAAGTGCATCAGTTTTTTTTTGTTGTCACTGATTTTTACTGGACATTTAGGAAATAAACAGTGACAAGCAAGTAATGATCAGGATATTGTTCATATATGGCGATTAATGCACTCAACGAGTCTATACATATAGCATAATTTGTATGTGCTTATAGTTGGATGTAAAAAAAAGCCTGGTAGATAGCATACAGTTCTGGAGTGTAAACACTGCAGCTCATCTACCAGAAAAGCACAACGACAAAGTTGCTACTTTTTGAGCCATCTGCAAAAATTCAAGTGGCATTTACGTGCTTTGCTTAATTTTTTGCAAATTCAGTTCTATATTTAACTGGTTAAATTGATGTTTTTGAAAGGTCCAAGGTCCAAGGAAAATTGCGACAGTAAGACAGTTGGTAGCAATTTTTTACAGCAACTAGTTTTTTTGACTGTATCCTATGTTGTATAAATTGTTATGATTATTATCATGTATAACAGAAAACATCGGATACAAGCGTTTAACTTTTAGTTTTGCGGCTTACCTAAACAGTCAAGATATTACGCAGAAGACAGAGTGATGGTTCAGCTGCTTTGCACAAAACACTAGCAATAGGACTAGTGCGGAATGTGCCAGTTGCAAATTTCTGTATGGTGGAGAGGATTAACAATACGTAATGTTGATGGAGCTGCGGAGACATTGATTATGGAATTAATCTACTTTTGAACGCATCAAAGCGCGATGCAAAAATAGCATTGTTTTTCAATCCACTCCCCTAGACTTTCTACTTAACGATCTAAGCATGTTTAGTGCCTTAACACATCTTGATCTCAGATTTATTCAAGCACTGTCACACCGAGAAACACATTCTTGTTGGCACGTTTCTCAAGGCACAATAGATAGCCACGTCATCAACATACACACGTCCGCTGACCTATACGTACCTTAATTAAACGGGAAAGTTAAGAAGCTTTGTATAAACTATTGGTATAAACAATACCATGCTTCCGCGAATACCCCACAAATGAAGCGTACTTAGAACATTGTACTTCACGTCATATCATATGTTTTAGCAGTGTCACAGAGTGCAGCGACAAGATATTAATTCTGTACTAAGGCAGTTTTAATTGTTTTGTTCAGCCGAACAAGGTGATCAGTCGTAGAACGATGACACCTTGAACCACATTGAATATCAGCAATTTGACTTTTTGAGTTTAATAACCAATTAAGACGCTTTTTGATCATTTTCTCTAGTAACTCACACAAGCAGTTAGCGAGATAGGTTTATAGTTAGTTGGAAGGTTTTTATTTTTACCAGGTTTAAGTGCTAGTACTATGATAGCCACAACTGAGGGCACTACCTTGCTGACCATACAGGATTATAAACTACTAAAGGCTGAAGTATATTATTGTGTATTGAATTGACACCGTGCTAATTTTGATCTCTTAGAAATTTTTATTATAATTATCATCAGTGGAAGCGTCAAAACAAACATTGACAAAAGTATTCGAGATATTGAGAAGATTGGTAATTTGATTATTTGACAATAACTCACTAACGGGTACAGATGCGGTTTGGCCAGAAATTTTTCCGACTGTTTTCTTCAGCTTCTCGATAGAAATTGTCAAATTGATAGATGTAACGTATTTTGAATATAATTCTCTTAGTTTTGCAAGTTTTTTGAACAATTGCATTGTATTTTAAATAAGCTAATAAGTTCTTTTAGTTGGAGAGTGATTAAACTTTTGAAAAGACCGGCGTTTGTTTAGTTTAGCTTGTTCACAATTAAAATTCTACCAAGGTTTCCTTGAAGACAACGGAATACTCATATGCGCTGCCTGTTTCATGAAATTAGTAAAAGCATCAACACTTTTACCAATAGCAGCCTAAACACTGCCATCATGATCAAACACTTGATGAAACATATCTCAATCAGCTTTTATTCTCCAATTCCGACTTCCCAATCCAATAATGCTGCGATACTTGGAGAACAAATTGTAAGGTCAATAGCCAAGTACGATCTATTGGCCTCAGAAAAGTGGGTATTGTTACCTTTATTTAAGATAATTAAATCCATTTTTGAAAATAGATTGGCTAGGACCATGACCTTGCACACCGGTTTGATTTGAGCCCCATATAGTGTTATGAGCATTAAAATCATCCGTAAGGAGGAATGGGGACAGAAATCGTTCAAGTAATTGATTAATCACACAAATGTCCAAACTGACATTTGACAAAATATAGATTGAACTGTGAGTGAGAAAGAGACTTGTAATTGGACGTCTACTGTTTCTAATGAAGCGTTGACGTGAAACGTTTTGTTGAAAACCGTATTACGAACCAATAAAGCCGTTTTACCCTAAACAAAATCAACATAGTATAACCATGAAGATTAACTAAACTTTCAACCTTAATATTAGTTTCTTGTAAGGAAACGCAGATAAGACAATTTTTGTTTAATAAAATTGTAATAGATTTGTAATGTGCGTTTTATTGTATAAAAGTTGAAACTATTTTTTTAGTTACATTGAGAACGTAATTTTAACTCTTTGTTTATTAGTGTTTTTTGTATTTGATATCATTTCATATGTCAGAGCAGGAGGCGCGAAAGTAACATTCACTTCCATAGACACTGACAATATGTCAATATTAGGCTATGTGGGCACAGGATTGCTAGAATCCTGCATTTTAGGTGGCGGTAGCCTAGATTGGGATGTCCTCTTTGCAGTTTTTGATTCAGATTAATCTTAGCCTGTTAAGGCTTTGACTTGGAATGAGTCGCAGCCTTGGTTGGTTTCAGTCCGATACGAGCCAACACCTTAGATAGTTTTGGCTTAAGAATAGCTCCCATCTTTAGTGGTTTTGGTCTCACTCGTTGTGATCTTGATCGAGATTAGACTGTAGTTAGTTTTGGTTTTGTGCCTGATGAACAACCGATTACCTTTTCTATTAGAGTTCTTATTAGCAGAAGTTTTTGCAACAGCAGTAAATGTCATAATTGGTGTTTGTTGAACAATAAGGCGCAATATTACAATAGTGGTTTAAACTGCAAGTTTACTAACTGCTAGTTAAAATTTAAATTGCTAGTTAGTGGGAACGCGTATTACAATCGTCTTTATATTTTATGCCAACAAAATATTTAAAATCTTAACCTATAAATTGACGCGTCAAAAAAATGACATTAAAATTTAATTTAAATATATTGAATATCTAATAAGAAAAAAAAAATTAAAATTAATAAATATGGATAACTCTTTATAAACAATAGTAAGTTTCCAGTAATTACTATTAATATAATACAGCTATTTTTTTATAAGTAATAACTGTCATAACTTACATAATTTAAGGTTATTTAAACTGCTACTTAAATCGTTAATCGCCCATTTTCGCTAGTTAGCTATCCAGAACTGCAACAAACGATCTAGAAAAGACACCTTAAATGAAAGAAGTCCAATAATTGTAGAATTGAAAAATAAAGAAGACAAGGAAAATATATTGAAACAAGAAAAAATATTGGATCAATTACTACAATAGAATGTGGTTTGAAAGGAAAATCCAACGAAATATACATAAACGAACTACTAACGGCACATACAAACATGCTGTTTTTTAAAGCAAGAGAACAAAAAAAAAGAGTCTCAATACAAGTATTTATGGACCAGAGATGGGAACATATACATAAGAAAAACCTATACAAGCACAAAAATTAAAATTAAAAACGTTTCTGACATAAAAAGGCTAAAATAGAAAACCTAAAATAGAAAACCTAAAATAAAAGAAAAAAAAAACATATAAAACAATTCAAAATGTATTCAATATATTTACATAATGCCAGAAGTATAAAAAACAAATATGAAGAAATAGAACTCATTCCTACAATATATAATAAACCCACTATAATTGCAATAACAGAAACCTGGTTAAAACTATATAACTAAGACTTTTATAGACTAGATAATTACAATGCAGAATATAATTCAAGAAGCACTAAAGGAGCTGGAATTGCGCTGTATATTAAAAAAGATACGGAATATAAATTAATAACAAATAAAACTATAAGAGATATACAAATATTAACAATACAACTAAAAGAAGAAAATACAGCAATTACCCTAATCTACAATTCTCCACGAATAAACTTCAGAGATCTTAAAACGACACTAAAAAACAATATCATCAACAGAAAGAAACCACAAATAATAATAGGCGATTTAAACGTCAATATTGCAGAAAACGATAAAGAGACACGAGAATATAAAAACATATTATTAGAACATGGTTACAAAATAGTAAACAAAACATCAATACAATACTACACAAGAAAAAACCCTAACCCAAATGGAAAAAACTTTAAACAAGACCATGTTATAACAAATAATAAACAAGAAGTAAAAGATCTAACAATAATTCCATCAAATATATCTGATCACTGCGAATTAATAACTAAAATAAAAACAAAGCAAAAAATATGAGTATTTTGAACATATTTTCACAGATCACAACAAAATAACTAAAGAAATGAACAACATGAACACAAAAGAAATAAATAGCTTTGAAAACCTGTCAAAAAAACTACAACAAATTATAGAAAGTAACCAAACTACAAAGAGGTTTAAAAGAACAGAACAAAGCCCATGGATCAATACAGAAGTCCTAGACAACATTAAAAAAAGAAACAAACTTCACAAAAAACACCTTAGAAACCCAAACAATGAAACAATAAAAAACAAATACTGCAAACAAAAAAGAAAACGTTATACAACATAAAAAAACAAGTTTCAATCAAACAAAGATAACCCCACAAAACTATGGGAATTAATAAACAAACAGCTTAACAAAAAGATTACTAAACAAATAAACATTGAACAAATATTAAAAGAAAATGGAACAACAACTAAAATACCAATGGAAATTGCAAATGAAATAAATAAATATTTTACAAATATTGGAAAAAAACTAGCAGAAAAACAACTCTCAAGAACAAATAAAGAATCAAAAACTACAACAATAAAAAGAAAAATAAACAACATACACTTTGATTGCACATTGCAAGAAAAAATAAATAAAATAATCATAAAATTGAAAGACAACAAAACACCAGCTTTTGATAAAATTACAAACAACATAATAAAACAAAACAAAACCATTCTAACACCAATATTGGTGAACATAATAAATAAAGTTATCGAAACAGGTATCTACCCATGCAACATGAAACAAACAATAATAGTGCCTACATAAAAAAGAAGATGAAACAAAACCAGAAAATTATCGACTTATATCACTACTATCAACACTAAATAAAATTCTAGAAAAAGTGATTTATACTAGACTAACTCAAAACATAAACAAAAACAACATAATATTCAAACAACAGTATGCGTTTCAACAAATTTCTGGATCACAAACAGCTGCATATGATCTCATAGACCATATAAAGCGTAAAGTGGACCAAAAAAAAAACTGTAGTAGCAATGTACATTGACACGAAAAAGGCATTTGATACCATATCCAAAACAAAACTTATTAAAAAACTGGAAGCAATTGGAATAAAGGGTAAAGAACTAAATCTAATAGACACATACCTTAAAAACAGAAGTAAACTCTACAGAAAGCAAACCACTACAGGCTGATTACGGCATACCACAAGGAGGAATATTGCCACCCACACTATATATACTATACACGAATGATATTTTAGAACTTAGATTACATGGAACACTCTATATGTATGCTGATAACACATGCATTATATATTTGGGAAAAGAAAATATAGAATTAGAAAAGATCATCATCAGAAGACGTTAAAACCTTAGAAACATGGTATTACAACAACCTACTTACTGTCAACGAGACTAAAACAGAATACATGATTTTTAACAACAAACAGGAAACCCCTATAACAATAACAATAAATGGCAAAACTATAAGACAAATAAAAGAAGTGAATTACCTGGGTCTGACTATTCAAGAAAACCTGAAATGGGATGCTCACATAAACAAACTTGTGAAAAAAAAAATCTTCAACAATAGCGGCTGTAACAAAAATACGAAATTACTTTATTATGCAATATTTGCATCATATAACAAGTACCTAAACCATATCTGGGGAAACACAACAAAAAAAAAACATAAACAAACTACAAAGACAACAAAATAAATTCATCAACATTTTATACACACTGGACAGAAAAACACTTTTAACTAAACTATACAAGGAAGAATTAAATATAAATAAGATGATAGACTTGAATAATATACTATTGCTTTATAAAATAAATCACAAAATGATAAAAACCAATATAAAAATACAGTCAAACAAAGAAATACACAACCACCAAACAAGAAGAAAATCGCACATAAGGACTACAAAATATACAACTGTTAAATGCAGACAGACACTAACAACAGAAACTACAAAGCAATACAATAATCTGCCAACATATATAAAAAGTCTTAACTACATATCATTTAAACTAAAAATAAAACACATGCTACTACATGACAAAATATAAATTAAATAAATAAAGAAAACAACTCAAACAAGCCCTCAATACCGATAGCTTGAGATGGGAATGAATACCTCAGGACGATAAGAGAGGGACGAAACCATTTTTTATTTTATTTTATACATTAAAAATACATTTTTATTTTATCTTAATTTTAATTTGTTGCTAGAGATAGTTTTATAATTAATTTTTAGTTTAATGTATATATGTAATAATATTAATAATAAAATTCTTACTTACTTAAAAGAAAAGGTAAGACCTTAATTGCTTGATACTTTGTTTGAGCATCAAAGTAAGAAAGTTTATCTGTTACTGATTTCGGCTATTTTTTTTCATCTTTTATTTTTGGGCAATTTTGGAAATAAACAAGATGCTTATTACTACAATTCACGCAGAAAAATGAACTGGTGCATGAATCAGGGTCATAATTTTCTTTGCTACATTTTGCACATTACAATTACCTGGACATTTAACTGCAGTATGTTTAAAAAGTTGGCATTGAAAACACCTCATTAAGTTTAGAATAAACGGGCGGACCGGGCAAGTATTGTATATGCATTTTGTTTATGGCGTTGCCGATGGAAATGCAGCAAAAGCTCGTCGAATTGATCAAGAAAGGTTTCCAAACCGACAGGTACCAAATGAAAGAACATACATTTGTGTTCACGATCGTCTACATCAAACTAGAAGTGTACATAAAAGAGCTGCAGGAAATGGGAGACCTTGCCTGCTACCTCCGCAAATTGAAAAAGATGTTCTTCTAGAAATTGAAGACGATTCATCAACTAGCACTAGAAGAATAGCTTTAAATCTAAACCTTAGTCACGTTACAGTGCGGAGGATAATAAAAAATTAGATGTTTGATCCTTATCACATACAGCGAGTACAAGCCCTTTTACCAGCGGGTTTTCCGCAAAGATTGGTTATGTGTCAATGGTTTCAAAAAAGAATTGCGCAAAATCCTCGATTCTTAGAACAAGTTTTATTTACGGACGAAGCAAATTTTTCTCGCGATGCGATTATGAACTTCCATAATAATCATGTATGGGCCGACAAAAATCCACATGCCACAATGGAAAGTCATCATCAGCAAACATTTTTTGTTAATGTTTGGGCAGGTGTTGTAGGAGACCATTTAATAGGTCCATATTTTTTGCCGTTTACGCTAAATGGTCAATCATATCGTAATTTTCTTGAAAAAGAGCTGCCAGGACTTTTAGAAAACGTTCCGGTTCAATTAAAGAACAAAATGTGGTTCATGCACAATGGTGCTCCTACACATTTTAGTTTAGTTGCGTGTCAATTCTTAAATTAACAGTATAGGCATTGTTGGATAGGTTGAGGAGGCCCACAGGCTTGGTCTTTTTGGTCTCCAGTTCTAAATGTTTTAGATTTTTTTTTCTGGGGCACTTATAAAGTTTAGTTTACACTACATCAGTTAATACTGATGAAGAACTAAGAAATTGAATTATTGCATTCTGCAATACGATACGAAACATTCCAGGGGTGGAACTTCCGTGTGTCGTTTTGCTATCGAATCGAATCGCATTGACGTCAATATGACGTTGCGTTGCTGTTCCATTTATATAGTAACATAACAATGCGATTCGATTCGATAGCGAAACGACACACGGAAGTTCCACTCCAGGCATTTTTGAACAGGTACGTTACGCCTGCGTTACCGTAGGAGGAAGTAATTTTCAACAATTTTTGTGATGTTTTTTGTTTTTTATGTTATTGCTTAGATTTGTAAGATAAAAGTTTTGTGATCATGTTGCTATTTTTTCTTTCCGTTTCTGAGATATCGTCAAAAAATAAAAAAATATTTTTTTTTACACCCTGTATCTCAAAAACGGTGCGTTTGAGGAACCATGTTAATAGGAACTTTTTTTCTTATAATTAGCCAAGAAATCCCACCCTTTATTTTCTGACACATGTTTTGAAACACCCTGTATAGAGGATGTTCAAAAAATAAGAAAATTGTATTATGACTGAAGAAGTACTTGTTATTAGCAATAAATTAAAATATGTTGTAAAAAAAGTTGCTTCTAATGTTATTGTAAGTACATATGTATATGGAATTTGAACATTCTATCTGAAAGGTGATATTTTTGTATTGCAAAAAATATAAATTATTTAGGTTTGGTAATTTTTTTACTTTTAATGTAATATATCTAACATTAATCAGACTCTAAGTCTTTATCTTTTTTGTAGTCATCTTTGTCTTAATTTTCTTTATTGTCATAGCATATACAGGTATACAGGGTGAATTGGGAGGAACGGACTAAACTCCAGGATTGTATTCTACACGTGAAAATAATGTAAAAAAACTCAAATGTTGTTATCCGATTTTTATTTGTTTTTAAGTTACAGCGTAATTAAAAATAAACAAAATTGCATACATTTGTCTGGAAATCTTGGAGGCCAACTAATAGGACCACCGCGACTAATCCAACGCCCTGGAAACCTTTTGTCTAAATGTTGCTTGACCTGACGAGCAAATGTGCAGGAGCTGGTAGTACATTTGCATTCAAATGTTTAAAGGAACATCCTCTAATAGTTCGTGTAATTTATTTTGTAAAAAAATTAAGTAGTTGGCTCTTGTGAGGCGATTCTACAAAATGAAAAGGCCAATTAAATAACTATCGACCATACCACACCACACGTTTATTGAAAACTTATGTTGAAAATTACTTTCGACTGTTGCGTGGGGATTTTTGTCTGACCATACATGACAGTTGTGAGTATTATTAATGCCGTTACTGGTAAATGTTGCTTTCTTCTGTAAAAAGTATGCGCGATACAACACGAGGATTATTATTTATCCACCGACAAAATTCCGTACGTTTAGGATCATCTTTCGGTTGTAGGTGTTGTACTCTCTGTACATGGTATGGATGTAAGCCTTGCTTGTGAAGTGTGTTTATTACTCTTGTTTGTGGAATACTCAATTGAATACTAATTCTTTGTAAGCTGGGCGTTGCATCTTCTGCTACTACATCCAGAATATCTTCTAACTCTTCTAAATCTTGTCGAGTAGCACTTGCTGCTCTTTACCGTTTCTATATGGATGGCTGCAGAGATGGCTAAGCTGGGCTATTAGCAAGGTTGTAAATGCATCTGCAATACTATATTGTTGTGCAAAGTTATCCGTGCAAAAATAAAAAAACCTGTCGTTAGTTTAGTTTATTACTGTGTTGATATGCTGTCGTGCAAACAACCTTTTTTTTATTAATATTTTCCTTTTGTATTGTTTTTTCTGTTCTTGTTGTGTGCACATGTATATTGTTTCTTCTTTTAGTGTTATGTTCGTGAATTTCTTTGTTTAATCTTATTTTGATGTTTCTTTTAATTTCTTTATTTTTAAAATTAAAAATATTATAGTTTGAATTATTTTATCTTTATTTTTTTGTTGATCTTTGTTTCGTTAATTATTTTGTATACTTCTTCAGTTGTTGTTAGTTTGTGTATTATTTTTAGAATTTTATTCTGTTGTCTCTGTATTTTTTGTATGTTTGTTTTTGTTGTTTTACCCCATTTATTTATTAAATAGTTAATTTTTGCTAAATATAGTGAATGGTAAATATACCTAATGCAGTTTTTTTCGATATACATTCTCTGACTATACACAGCTAATATTGTTGTTGCGTTTTTTTTTAAATATTTTGTGAATGTGTGAGTTTCTCAGTTAATATTATCCTAGTATTTTGTCTGTTTTGTTTTGGTAATTGGTATGTTATTTATTTATTTATATATTTATTGTTTGTATGTATTTGTCGTACCATTTAGTTAATTTCTTAACGTCTTCATTTATGTTTCTTTCTACTGTTTTTTTATTTTTTCCGTGGTATATAATACATGTACATGTCATCAGCATATGTATAAACAGTTAAGTTTATATTATATTTGTTACCCCTAATGTAAGTCCGCTAAATTAAAGATTAATTAGTGAATCCGCAAGTTATCTAGCTATACACGTTAAAGTGCAAAATCTTAATTGTGCTGCGTACATTACATAGGTAATTTGCAGATTATGCAGTGAAAATTTTCAGATTACCGACTGAATCTTGGATAAAGTGCATAAATTATTGGAATAAAATATATGTGGAAAAAGGTGTGCTGAATTTAGTTTTACGGTCACATTTTTTAAGACCTTGACCTGAACCAAAAAATTGGTTTGTTGCGGTTTGGGGTAAAGAAACTTCTATATTAGAAACTTATCTTTTGTAATATTTTTTTTTTACAAACATTAAATTGTGATCTAGCATATAATTGTTTTAAATCTCTAGTTTTAGTACTTACATTGTAAAATCCATCATCAGTTTTATTAAGAATCACTGCCAATATTGAACAAGTATTCGTTTTTGCTCTTATTGGCTATTGGGTGATTAGCATCGGATATTGTTAGCATTTTTTGGCTTGTACTTCTAAATCTTTTTTTCTCGTTGTTTATCTTAATCAGACTGCCTTTTGCAAATTATACACAGCAAAGTCTTACTAAAACCTTCTTCTTTAGACTGAGCCACTCTACAAATAACGTGTAAACATGTTACATTTAAAGCACCTGTGAGCACCCGAGGTCTCTTTAAAACAAACAATACCAAAAAGATGATCTGTTTTTGGAGAACTCTCTCACCTAGGCTTAATACTAAAGGTGGTATTCATAGACAAATATCAATCTTAGACTCGACGCGATCTCCAAAAAATACGCGTACAGATAAACTTAGTTTTTTTTATTACCACCTTTTGGTTGATACAAAAAAGTCATACATCTAATCTATGTTTTTTTAGAGTCCTTGCTAAGATGTAAATTTTGGTTCTATACCTACAATTTTCTTTCTTTTAATAACGGAGAAAATCAATAAAAAGTAAAAAAAAAAGATCTTTATTATCTCGCAAAGTACCTATAAGATTATCTTGAAATTATTACAGCATATAGACAAATTCAAATTTTTATACACCAACCTCAAAAAACTTATCCAATGCATTAATTTTGATGTAGTAGCGTGGAGTAATTGCTCCACTGTTATTTGAAAGAAACTTTGTAATTATATTTTTATGTCATAATTCTACTTACTTATTGATTGTTTTTTTTTTCGGTAAAATTGGTTGGTAAATAAACTTTCTTTAATGAAAATAGTTATTTTTTTTTTGCTGTTTTGATTAATTTAACATAGAAGTCACAGTTACTTCCGGTTTTTATTATTTTATTTGAAATCTTTTTACAACAACTTCTTATTTTATATCGTACTCAAAAATATCATTTTATTGTAGTAATTGGTTTAATTTTTTTTTTTTTTTAATATTTATTATTATTATCTATCTTAATACGTTTATTTTGAGACTAAACACAATACTCTACTTCTACTCTAAATTGTGATATTAACGAGGCATGTTTTTAAAGTAAGTACCGTTTTGAAATAAAAGGAAAATATGTATGTTTTTTTAAACAATTTTATTTTTACATGGAAGCCTGTATCTTAATCATAAATTTACAAGTTTCAAACCTTTGCTCCATCTATTTTTATCTAAGTGATTAGCATATTTTCAATGTCTTGATTTGGTTGTTTTATACTGCTCTGACTCTGGTTGTGTTTTGGCTTACCATGAACCATGTTTAATTCTTCATATTTTCATAATATTTTTTAAAACTTGATTGCAAAATTTCCGACCATTGTCAGATTGTAATATACAGCAAAAGAAAAATGTCAAGCATGTGATAGGCTACTTATCGGCATGTGTTTTTAAAACAACAAATTTTCTTAAATGGTTTTGGTAAACAAGGAAATATTTAAACGTTTTGTCAAGCTGAGATTGATAGTCAATAAGATGGACTTGCCATCTGCTATTACAATGAAGTGATATTATTGAATTTACTACAATATCTTTTTTTTTTGCTTTTTTGTTTTGGTTGGCACTACTTGCATAATTCTAAAAACATTTTTATCTGTGCCTCAGTAATATTTTTGAAACATTTCTCCAATTGTTTTACCATTTTATTTTTTTCACTATGACCAATTGACGCATTCGTAACTTTAAGTCTTCTTGAGAATTCAAGAGTGACTCGATAAGTTTTTTACAACTATTTAATGTTAATACATTATACCGGGATGATTTTTTTTTTAAGTTTTAATTTGTTTAAACTTCAATTAATGACATATATTTTTTTGTAATTACAACACTATTATATTTAGCATCCTGACTCAAAAGTTTGTTGTTAAACTTATATTTCATGTTTGCATACATTGTACTAGTGGTTGCTTGCATTGTTAATTACAAGTAATAATAATTTGCAAGTAGTAAAAATAACGACAAACACGTCTAATTTGGCTTCACGTGTATTGAACAATTTATTTCTGTATGCATTTCTGCACTTTAACAAACAGCTTTACGGCAATGTGCAGATTATCTGAATAATATTAGAAAAACATAATAATTCTTGCATTAACTGAGTATTCCAGTGCCAGCACTCCACTTTGTGGTAGCCCATATTCAGCTTTTGCTGTTTCACTAAGTATGTTGTTTATTCATGTTTGTTGTGTTCTGTTCTTAATATATGTGTAAAACATAGATATATAACTTAATTTTTTTATATAACTAACGCGACGCACGTTAATTCTCACAACGACCACTTCGTGTTTAAACAACGTATATTAATTAACTAAACACTATTCAGCAATAATATCTTTTGTACGTCCCACGCGCGACACTCGCTCCAAGCTGCTATGCCCATCACTCACTGAATTAAAACATTCTCAAGGTATACTCTAATAGATGCTTTCCTTTCACTGTTCTGGACGGTTCCAAACAATTCTGTGCTTGACGCCCCATGTACCTTTCACAGAAAGCGCGACTCCCCAACTTGTTCCCAGTTTTCTTCCCTTCTCCCCTCATGCACTACCTATCACGACGGTGCATCAAAACGGTTTTGTGCGTCAAGCCCCGGGACCGTGTTGCTTTTGAAAAGAAAGCAGTAAATACCAGTGTGTTTATAACTGTTTCTTACTAATCTAACGTGCCCTGCATACAACCTTATGACCCAACTGGCATGTGTAAGCTTGACAATCTTTTGCAGTTATTGTACAACCCCAAGAACTCAACTGTGAGTGCACAAGCATATCCTCAACGACTGTTACGTATAAGACTTCAATGCCAAATACGGTGTTAAGATACAACTTCAAGATCTTGTGCCAGTGTATGAATAACCATCTTTTAAAGCCTAGTACAACCCCAATTCTGGCGGTGTTACAACTTTCAAGCACCTCAATGACTTCAATGCCAATGTACTTTGTTTTACACACTTCCAAGACTCTTCTCTCAGTCTATGTGTGAACAACCTCAGACAGTTGTGAAGCACCTCAATGACCTCTTGTCAATGTATTATTAGGTTCTCAGACAATACATGTACGTAAATAACATTATATACAGTACATTAATGATTATAAGCATTGCTAACAAAAACTACTTCTAACATTTAAGAGTTTTAAGTTTGTATTTCTTATTTCTTATTTCTAATATCTTTATTTTTTTAATCAATTTGTTTTTGTTGACTATTTCTCATCTAACATTTCTGCTTTATGTTGTATTATATCAGTTTTATGCTTATTGTGTTTAATTTTTTTTTAAATCGTATTGTTTTACATTTATATAGTTATATATTGCCTTTTCTGTGAGTTTGCTAAGAACTGATTTAAGTGATAAAGGTCTATAATTTTCTGATTCTGATTTTTTTTCTTTTTTGTGTATTGAATTTATAATTTGTTTTTAACACTTTATATGTTATTTGATCTTTTCCTAGCGCGCTTTTTATTTTTAGTTGTTTAATTATATTTATTATTTCTTCTTCTGTCGTTTTGTTAAACATAGCTGCTTTTTCTATTATTACGGTTGTTATTGTTTCCCTGCCATCATTTTTCTTTATTTCTTCTTCTTTATTGCGCGTTTAACAGATATTTTACATCGCCCCAGAAGTCTTACGACTTGTTTGAAGGGGGTTGATAGGACCAACGGCTTATTAGGTGACTTTTAAATCACCTCGGTGGATAAAGAGCATGTTATTATTTTAGTCATATTCGGGGATCGAACCCTTGACTGTTAGCGTGCTACGCTAACGCTCTATAACTTTTTTGTTTGTTTTATTTAGCATACTATTTGTTTCTGACCATTGTATAGCTTGGTTTCCATTTGCACCTTTTATTTTGTTTTTGTAGACTTTCATTTTATATTCGTTACTTTTGTATTTAGTTTTATTGTGTTTTGTAATATTGTTGTTAGTGTGTCAAAATTATGTACTGTTTTATTATCTATGTTTTTAAATCCTTTCTTAGTTTTTTGAATAGTTTATTTTTTTAATTATTTTTCATATTTTGTTGTTTTATACATTATATTCCATTCTGTGATTACCGCATTATGGTCTGACAGTGTTAGTTTTTTAATTTTTATTTTGCTGTTAAGGCTTTTTATGTTTGTATAAACGTTATCTATAATTGTGCTAGGTTTATCTGCGTTATTTTTTGTCACTCTTTCTTTGTTTATTTTATTTAAGATATAATAACCATTTTCTACGATTAGGTTTTTGTAGTTGTTTGTTATATTATTATTTTCTCTTAAATTTATGTTTATGTTGCCTAGTATTATATTTTTGGTTTTAGTTTTAGTTATTTTATCTATTACTTTAAAAAATTTATAGGAAATCGGGCAAAAGAAACACTATAGCTAGTAGTATTGTTATGGAAAAATATTAAATCCTATCACATCTACGAGAATATTGGTGATTTTTATTCTCTAGAAAAAATTTAACACGTACAGCGCCGTTTTTAAATTAAAATTGGTTTTTTATGGAACAAAACGCCAACCAACTCAATATCCGAACGATAAGATTTTAGCCATCACTCTTTTTATATGTTGAACTACATACAAATTCCATGTTATCATTTTTTGGGATAGGTTTGGAGTTATTACATCATTTTTATAAAGACACAAATTGGACTTTTTTCTACAATGGGTGAAAATTTTATTCAATTATATTCAAGCGTTTTCTTGCAGAGTTTGATTCTGTGAACCCTTATAATAGCGCAACTATTTGTGTTTATATGCATAATTATAGAATAAACTTATTGTGCATTTTTTTATTAATTTTGAGCAAAACAAACATTTATTTTGACTAATTTTCATTTTTATAGTTTTAACCTTACTAAGTGGTTTCTTTTGCCTGATTTGCTTGCTTTAAATGAGAAATCAATTCCTGTTTTTGATAAATTGATTTTATGCAATAAATGGGTGTTATGAGCATTTTTTATAGATCTAATGTTGTACACATAATTTTTGCACTTTGTTTAAAGATTTTCTTGCAAATGTTGCAAAAGTTTTTTGCGTAATTGTTGACAAATTTTATGGGTAATTTTTGAGCAAATAAAATTTCCCCGCAATTATAATGTATTTTTTGTTAACAGGTCTATTTTTTAAAAACTTGTTTAAGTTTGATTATTTAGAGCCGGTTGCACCATATGTAGCTAACTGACAGTTCAACTAACTGGGGAGTTAACTTTGACTTTGGTTTAACGGTGCTTGAGTTGTACCATACTTTGGTTAACTAAACTAGGTTATTATTATTTTTTTTCAAGTTGATGTTAGGGAATCTAGGGAATTCACTAGATTGAATGGTCGCTCACAAAATTTATTTTGTTTTCTAACCTTCAACGTAACCTCGAGATGAACAAGTTTATCAAGTTGGTATAAAATAAATTTAACGTTGAACTCGTTCAAGCAATGAACTCGAGATGAACTTGAATGGTACAACCGGCCCTTAATGTATTATATCTATCTAGCTAAACAAGCTTTCTTCACTTTTTTTAAGTGGTACAGTACTACTGCAAAGTTTGCTGTCTTTCACAAATATTGAGTTCTTTAAAATTTGTCTAATTTATTAATACATTTAAAAAACACTGGCCACTTTTAGCACAATACAATGGATAACTTACCCACGGTCGGAAAGTGGAGATATGGGAAATAATTAAAATTGTAAAATTATCATATAACAGTGGAATTGTTTGAAATTTACATAATTTATCTTTAAAACAAAAGTTAACCAACTTTTTAAAACTGTGAATTTTCTTGAATTAAATTAACTTGGATTATTTCGTACATTATTTTCTGTTATTAAGCGGATGAAAAATGCTTATAATAACACATAAATTATATCTTAGCAAATATTTTAAGAATATATATGGATTGGGTGCTTGATATTATAATATCTGATATTTCTTTGATTTGTAGTTGAGATTTGACTATAAATACCATCTTCAGTTTTCTTGTGTAGTACCTTAAGTTTTCAATAATACTCACAATTATGTATGTAAACGTTTACAAAACTACCTATTGTTAAAATTAAAATTTTGGGGCAATGTGTAAGTAAGATATTAATTAAAAATTTGAAAAAAACATTATAGTCACTTATAGTAGCTCTTAAAGTCTACATTTGTTTTGCAAAATCTGTTAAGGTTTCTTTGTTTATTTAAGTCTTCTAAGCAGTAGTAGCCAATACTTGCATTTTTGTGATATGCAATATATATTTATTAGATTAAATAATCTTAAAAAAACCGCAAAAGTTTTAGATGATTTCTTGAAGTTCCTACAAGATTTTATGTCAACTTTCTAAGACTTAACTATCCTTGTTACATAATGTAGCTTTTAATGTTTTTTACGATCTTTGCAATATTGTTTAAATTTTCCTATAGTCTTTTAAAGTTTTTTTAATGTTGTCTCAGAATTTTTTGTAATCTGTTGAAGAAAGCTTCCACCTTTTAAATATATTTTTTATTTTTTTTTAATACGGTGTAACGTATAGGTTTTACAGTTTTTGCTGTAATGTATATAAAGAAAGAAAATATAGAAGAAACAGATCTTGTCAACTATTTCTTTTTCCAGATTTTGAAGAAATGTATTGTATAAAAATACTTATACAAAAGTGACACAAAATTTATTGTAACCATTTCTTGAAAGATTCAAATTTATAATGCACATAGATTGAAAGTGTATATCTCGAGCTGGATGGAGAGTTAATTTATGAAAAATGCAACTATTTAAAAATTTCAAATGCTAGGTGGCGAAAAACATTGTTCACTTCATTTTATACTGTAGTAAGTAGGCTTTCTTGGTGTAGGGTTTCTTATAATTAATTTGTTGCTATTGCATTACTCTATACCACACCTGTATATTTGAATAATGTAATATAGCACTAGTTAAAAAATAAGTATATAAAACGTCACTTTATGTTTTTTTAATAATTTTAATACCTAGGTACTACTTTTAGATATGGTAGCAAGGTAAAAAGACTAATAGGAGGTAATGCTTAATTAAGTTTACAGGCACTGCTTTTCATCTGAGAGACAATTTGTATATGCAGAAATTGTATGAAATACTATTTTTGAATCTTTTTCCATGATATTATTTAGATGCAAAATATTCCACTATGCCGCTCTACAAGTATTTTTGCTGGGTAACGAAACGCTCATCGGTGATGTTGGGTTGTGACAGGGTATCCGGGGGCGGCTGGGCCCGCTCCAACTTGTTGCGCATGCGGCCAGCAAAGGCGCCGCCTGACGTCTAGACGCCTCCGAGTGTGACAGTCTCTCAAACTGCGTCCTCGCCACCGATACACAGATACCCGATATATCGATAAGACCAAGCAGTCAGTGTACACGCTACTCCGATAACGATCTTGTGTTCCCAACATATTAATTTGTGTTTATCAGTGACTAGAAACCAACCGTCCAATCAACAAATTATGCTTCACCATCTCGTTCTGTAGTTTTGTACAATCAGTCTCCTATAGGTATGTAAAATTAGCAGGTGTTGCATCTAATAATTATTTGATCAAATCAATCTAGTTTTAATACAATTTTAGCATGAGTTAATTAAATGCTGCAAGTACCTATTCAAAAACTTACTTGAATTCTTGTTGTACAATAAAATTGATGTGAATTTAATTTTACATTTTTATAAATATTTACTGTTGGTATTTTTTGAAATTATGCCGTATTCATATTATTTTGTATCCTAACGGAATTATTGTACTACTTTATTGGCTTATTTTTAACGTATTTACACAAACTTTGCCAACAATGTATAAAAGTTTAAAGAAACAATCTTCGTTTAATAAAAGTTCTGGTTTATCAACAAACATATATAATATACGTTATAATAATATCTAAGTAGTATTTAATTCTGATTTGAAATGTAATAAATATTATTCCTTATATAACTGTGTTAAAACGTAAGTGTATGTGTTCAGAACTTTGTTTTTATTACACGAGCTTGTTAAAAATTTATTCAGTCAGCAGCTGTTAAATTCAGATCGTCATTTTCTTCATTAAATCATGCGCTCATTTAGTGATAAATTAAATATTTAAAGTTTGTATGTATACTCTATACACTATACAAGAAAGAAACACTATAAAAATGTTGCCCACTTTTTTAATAAAATTTACAAAGAAGAAACTAATCATTTTACTGAAAAATCAATTTTTTAACAGTTATACGATTTTGAACGGGAACAAGTGGGCGACTTTGTCTTAAGCATCCTAGAAACAGCACGGAATTGGAACATTACGTTTTGCGACTTGTTGCTCTTTCGGATTTTTTTAACAATAAAGATACACAGAAAAAGAAAAAAAAAATGTTTCTATTTTTGACTGGACAGTTTGATAGAAATAAAGGAATAATATAAGGTTGACAAAAATACGTAAAGATTATTAACAGTTTAAATTAAGAACATAGCGACCACTACTTTGATTTCCAGTATTGTAGTGAAAGCAGCTACTTTGGTGTCATTCCTATTTCTACATATAATTTGCCACAGTATTTTAGTCAAATAATAATTAGAAATAGCCGAAAAATGTATTCAAATATAGAAATAAATGTGTTTTTAGGTACTTTTAAATGCATTTTAATGTTATTTTTTGCTAATATAGTTTGACTAAAACATTCTGACCAAATATAGTTTAATCCTTTCTGAATATACCTACTGGTAAAAAAATAAATTGATTATCAAATTATATATGAAAATAGAAATTAAGACAAAGTAGCTGTTTTTACTACAATACTGGAAATCAAGGTAGCGGTCTGTATGTTCTTAAGAACTAAATTTTATTACATATAAGATTTGTAATTCTGCTAAAAAATTGTTTTTGTGCAGACACAATTCTGTGTACAAGAAATTTATTTAGCAACAAAAAATGCTTTGCACACAAAAAAGTACATTAAACGACAGAAAAATATATTACATTGAATTTAAACTCATACCTGTATATTGTACGGTAAGAACTAAGAATATCAAACCACATCAATATTTAAACTGTTCAAGAGATTAAAAAATATATGTCATAACATAAAATAGATTAAAATTAACAGTTAGTATCTTTAAATAGTTTATTAATAGCTATACCTAATTTAATTTAGCATAAACTAGGCTTACATAATTTAGTGTAGAATCTTGATGTAATTTATTTTACTACTCCACACTTTTTATGAAACGGTCAATATCATTGAATGTCTGTGACACATAGGTTTGGTTTTAGCGTATCACCGTTTCACTTTAACTTTAATGGGGGGATGGGGTTATTTTATTATTTTAACTTGCTGTAGTTCAAACAGCTTATTATCGTGCCAAAAATATTTTCTCTAAATCAATTGGACTTTGTATGTGGTTCACATTTTTTTTAGTTTTAATAACAAAGTTTAATATAAAATATGCTCATTAGATATCCAAAACAATTATATGTGCGTGATTTTTGTCCGCTTTGATTGTTGGTTTGAGTTTGAATGAATTATTTAAGTATTCATAATTATTAATTAAAAAAAGAATAGCTGCTTTCCAAATCATTCAAGTTAATTATGTATATAAACAAAAACTTTTTAACATATTTCTTCATTAGATTGTGAAATATTGTAAAAACATAAAATTGTTCACAAAAAAATCATAGTAACGAACCGGTTATAAATGTTATTAATTTTCTTATTGTTATTTACATATTTAGTAAAAACATTTCTTGTATAATTATCTACTTTGTATAGAATATTTATGATTCTTTTATAATTAATGATAAAAATACTATTCACATAGTGTTTTACAACTGTAACAAAGTTTTTCACAACCGAATTGTTAAAAGCTTGCGTATTTTGAACATCTAACTAAAAGAAGCCATGTAAAAAAATAGTACATGTTTTTTTGACAATGGTACAAGCACTGAGTGATGGAATATTAAAAAAGGATACATGACTAATATTTATGGGTGTATGATTTTCGTATAAAAGTATCTGTTTTCGAGATTTAGAGATGAGGCATGAAGCTACCGCCCATGTGTATGAGCAGTACAGATACATTTATATTTTGCTTACACGAGTATATAAAATATATTTGCTTTGCACTTGTTCCTAATATTTCCTCACTCAACGGTACAAGTGAGCATGGCATATGGTGATGCGGCTAATTGATATAATATGAAAATAGATCTTAAAAAAATTATTATAACTATAAACTAATAATTAGCACACCATAATAAAGATATTAACTGGACTTAGTACTAATTCGATGATACATGCTACATATGTATAATACAAAAATAAAACGCTGTTGCTAATTGCTTTTAAAAAGTCTATTAAAACTTTACAAACGCATTCTTCATACAATAAAAAATGTTTTTATAGCATTAGAATAAATGACATGCCAGCGAACAATATTTAAAAACAAGTGGTAAATTCATTCCGAAAAATATCAAATAATCAAGCTATTTCTTCATACTAACCAAGAGATAATTCATGAATTTAATAATTTTTTTCATGTCTATATTAGTCATTAGACGACAAAAACGTAAACTTAAATACGTACATCAAAATAAAATCATGCTTTTATTGTATTACTGAAACATTCATATTTTAGGTATTACAGAGTATTGGTCTATTAACAACGATATAGAACTTACATTCCACGAAACGATGTAGCATTTAGTTATTGTAGATACTACATTTATGGTATAAGTGCTATGTAAAATTCAATCAAAAATTTAAAATATTAAGTTAGATTTTCAGATAAACTAAATACTGAAATAAGCAGAATAATGTGTTACTACCAGTTATACAATTAATTTTTTTATATAATATAGCTGACTCAACGCACGCTAAACCTCTTAACTACCTCACCGTGCTTTAACGTCGTATATTAATTAACGTAACACTAATTTATCAAACAATCAAGAAACGGCCATTGCCGTCAAATTAATCGACCCCATCACTTTACTGTGTAAAAGTTAGTGATGTTTTTTTCTTTGTCCCGCTCTTGCCCTACTACGTTGCGCTTGGGTTAACCCGGTCTATATCGTCTTCTCGCATCAGGGCTACGACTTGCTATCATTCTCACGCGCTTCTCTATAAATTGAACTTGCACACAGTTAATAATATATTCTGTAAAATTAGCAAACATAGAATTTCTCTCTAGCCAATAGGTCGAAATGCCAGAATCCGCATCTTAACATCAATACATAATACATCACAATACTAGTCACGTAATTAACACAACTCCAAGGTATATTTAATACTTGTGTGTTTTTAACTGCTCCTTACTAATGTAATGTGCCATGCCTACAACCTCAATATCCAATAGGCCTGTGTAAGCTTGACAATCTTTTTAGTTATTGCGCAACCTCAAGGCTGTTACGTATAAGGTTTTACTGCCAGATACAGTGTTACCACACAAGTACAACGTCTTGGCTGCCAGTGTGTGAATAACAATCTTTTACAACTCTCCAAGCATGCTACAGCTATCAGTATTTCAATGACCTTACTGTCAATGTATTTTATTACGCACCTTTTAGACCAGTTATTTACACATAGAATAACCTCCGATAGCTGAGTTACACTCTTAAAAGATCCTCTAGTTATTATGTAATTAAATCTCTTTCTCTTGGAATTTGTAAGTTAAAGATTTAGTAATACATTCCATCAACAAACGCAAATGAGAATGTTTATACATTAACTATTATAAATATTGTTAACAAAAACCATTCTCAAAAATAACGATAAAACTATTAGAATTAAATTATAGTTATTTATGTATTAAGTATGCAAAAAACATAACACGTATACATTCTTGACAACTAATTTTTATTGGTTGTGTAATTAACACACTTAAATCAAACAGTTTTGCAGAACCAGGCGGCATATCTGATAATATCATTAAAATTATTCATCAATATATACTTAAACCTTTAATTTGTATTATAAATCTACACAGGTACTGTACCAAAATGATTTAAAAACGCCATAGTCACCCCGATATACAAATCTGGTGTAATAACCTACATGTAGAACAGCAGATTGTTAATAATCTTGCTAAAATCTTTAAAAAAGCATTAAAGACTACTTTTATAAAATTTTGTGATAAATTTAGTATTCTATCAAATAATCAATAGGGTTTTAAAGCTGGCGTTTTAACAGAAAATGCATTAGTACACATTTTCATCTTAATTTTAAATAATTTCAATTTTAATAACAAGTGTGCTGCTGTGTTTCTTGATTTGGCTAAAGCATTTGGTATAACATATACAACTGTTGGTAAAACTGGAACAGTACGAAATTAGAGATGTTTCCTATAAATTGCTAAGACATTACTTAAACCTTTGGTCTCAACAAGTAAAAATAAAACAATTTAAAAGTAAAACAGACTTATTACAAAATAATATTCTTGGTGAGATAATATTTTATGCCGATGACACAGTTTTCTTTGTAAAATATGCATCTTGAGAAAACCTAAAATTAACTATCAGCAGAGATATGAGAATTATTAAACACTGGCCAGATAACAATTTTCGTTAACTTTATGGTGTTTACACCAAACAACTATAACCGTCCTAACTTTAATAACAAAAGTATACAACATAAACTGTGGTAGATACAATTAATTGTAACTGTAATAACTTCATACAATACGCTGACAAAACTAAATATCTAGGACTACTACTTGTTTGCTATTTAAAATAGAACCTTTATATAGATAATATCAAAAATAAAATTAGAAAAGTTATAATTAAATTCTACATTTTACGAGTTATATTTAATGAACGTATCCTTAAACAAATTTATTTAGCACTTGTTGAATCAATCTTAAGATATGGTACTATTGTTTGGAGAACAGCATATTATTTAAAACTTCTAAAAAGCTCACAAAATTATATAATTAAAATAATCTATCAAAAAAATAAACGTTTTAGTACAAACCTATTGTATGATTATCAGATTTTTTTAACATTAAGCAAATACATCTTTTAAGCACTGTTATATTTATTTATAAAAACAAATAATTGTTTCTATTGCCAGATCATGTACATAATACTAGAACAATATGCACAAATTTAAATTTTTTGCAGTTAAGTCCAACTTTACACCACCTACTGCATTAAAAATTATTTCAAATACTAAACATTTTGAAAAAAAAGTTAGAGTATGTTGCAAACATATAGTCCAGTCAAATATGCTCAAAAATTCTCTCACTTCTGGAAAAATCCAAAAATTTTGAAACTTTACTCTGATTTTCAGGTACCTAATGAAGAATGTACTAAAAGTTTTGTTTTCTTCATCTATCTTAGCGGTTCTTCCCTTCTCCCCCAACTACCTTCTCTTCCTTCCACATAGCGTTTACAAGTTTATGTTTTAGTTTTAGTGTCTTAATTCAGTGTTGAATTGTAGTGTTAGTGCGGTTTCTCTTTTACCCTCTTTGTTCGTTGTGATTATCATTATAATTTATAATAATAATAATTAGTGTTTGTTAATTTATTATTGTTTAGTTATGAGTAGGTACATACACATATTGCTATTTTGCTTGCTTGAAATGTCTGAAAAGTAGTGTATTTTATGTGGCAGACTTCTTGGTTCACTTCGCGGTGTAACAAGAGTTGGTGAGAAGGGAATGAAATCATTAGTGTTAGTTAGCGAGCAAAGAAAAGATGGTAGGGACTCTATGCTTTGTGGTATTGCATCAATTACAGTACACACTTTGTGCCGAAAACTTTTCTGAATTAGTAATCTATTGTTGAAGTAAAGAAATGATTAATACTGTATTGGCAGCTGCAAACAGAAAAAAATGATGATAAGGCAGAAGAAGTTAAGTTTTGTCTGTTTGCCGTTAGTGATCTTATTGCTGTTGAACCTAGACTGCTACCAACAATTGTTTACCCACTTATCCTCAGACGAGGACAAAAAACGTGGATGGCCTTAGTCGGATTACATTTTAGAGGCTATGAAAAAGATAAAGAACTGCATTAAAAATAGTAGCAAATGATCTTATTGTTTTTTTTTTATTTCTTTAACTTCACCTGAAAGACAGATATTATTTGTTAAACCAAGCCACGGCAAAATAGAAAGGAAGCTATATTTGAGTCAGCAGTTGCTAACTATGGGAATGAAGGACTGCATATTTTTTGTGCATGCATTCAGCGATTGTAATACCACTTTTGCTGCATATCAAAAAGGGAAACCTGTCTGTTTCAAATTGCTTAATAAGCAAGCTACACTGCAAAGTATTACTGATAGATTCAACAGCCCAAGTTCATTCCATGGGACTGTGGCTGAAGCTGGAAACAAAATATTCTTAGCATTGTACAATGCACCCCAAAAGAAACTTCTTTTAACATGTATTGTTAAAAATGCATTTACCAAATCGGTTTCGAATGCTAAACCAGACATGCTTTTTGTGCATACCACCAAATCCAATTTTGGCTAGGGAATGAACTTTTTCTAGAACAGTGGGGTTAGAAGTTTGTGAGCGGCCGGCTGATTTCAGTAACTACAGAAGACGCAGCAGCAGCTGAGGCAGTCCTCAACTTCATTTCTTGCAAATGTATAACTAGATGTTTAAACAGACGTGGCTGCCGAAAAGCAGGAATAATGTACACAAACGTTTGCCACAACTGTTATGGAGAATGTTTGAATGGATTTACTTTTACCCCCAAAGAAGATTTTGATGACCTTAAGATCTGGATTTCTTTATTCCTCTGGAAGAAACACAACAGTCGGTGGAGAAGCTTGCAAATGAAGATTAAAATGCTGAGTTTACAGGACCTATAACCAGAAATCAGATAAGATTGCATTTTCTTGTTCTTCACTGATTACGTGCAGCTTAGCAGTGGTTATCAGTAATGTTTATACTTTGTTTTACTAATTGCTTACTTTTTGTTATATACAGTACGGCTGAATAACTCCGTTATTTTTTAACCGATTTATATGATTGAAAAACTATTTTAAATTTTTGGGTATTATAAAGGCAGGTACACACATGTATGTATTTATTTTTAGTATAGTTGCTATAGCAACCAACTTATATTTTTTTATCTGGCAACATATACATATCGCTATTTATGTCATATCGCTATTTATGTATATTAATAGCAGTTTTTCTTTAAACGACAACTATAGGGCAATATAGATTATGTAATTGACATCAAGCGGTAGTTTAAATCTGAGGACATATTATAATATTTCTAAAGATTTAAATCTCGGTATTGCATATGCTTTTTATTTCATTTTGTATCTAAAATCTAATTTAATATGTTTGAATAAAGTTGCATTATGCGTATGAGTATAATAATATTTTCTCGAATTTAAACTATTGTTTGATTTGATTATTTTTAGTATATAAATAAATGTTTGAAATACAAAATGAATGTAATATATTCAATTATAATCTATTCACATCTATTAGGAAAAAGCAATTGCACATATTTATTTTATCTGATGTATATAAAATGACAACGTTAAATCACAAATTTAGTCTAGGCACTGTCAATATTTTGGTCACTTATTGAAAATGTTTACTGTTTATAGTTAAATATTAATGTCGTTTTAATCAACATCTGCATATACATTATTAATTTGGTTACATTTATTATACCACTGCAGAAAACGTAATATTTTCAACAAAACTTTGTTGTCAAATAATAAAAGTATAGTCTTAAAGTTATCTCTATAGCAACTTCAGATTCTGCATTAATTTATCATTTGATTTAGACTTTTTTCCAATGAATAATAAAACATGTTTTTGAGATACGTTTTTTATATATTTAGTCGTCTTTCAAAATAAATTACATTTGTTACAAACATTTTGCCACATGTTTATGGTTTTTCAAATCAAATCATAAATTAACAGTTCTATCTTTAGTGGCTTAGCTGAATTTTTGGTTTCACCGCAAAATATTGAGAAGGGTCTTCTCTTCAGACGGTTTAAAAATAAAGCGTACATAATTTTGTCATTTTTTTAAACCCTGTTATGAACTGTTTAAAAATCTAAAGTTTTATTTAGAAAATGTTAAATATCAAATGTTGGTCTTGAATCATCAAAATTTTGTCAGAAAGCACCAAAATCCGGTCATAAACTGTTAAAAAGTGTAATTTTTGTATGAAACTTTAAAAATAGCAAAATCTTGCTACGAAACATTAAAATATTATTAAAAACTGTTAAAAAGTCCAAATTTTCATTTATAAAATATGAAAAATAGCTCAATCCGGCTTTATAACATTTGAAAATTTAAAATCTACTCATAAAATGTCAAAAATAGCAAAACCCGGCATGGAAACATTCATATATTACTAGAAAGCACAAAATTTTTGCCAAAAACGGTTTAAAAATGTAAAATTTTATTTACAAAAAGTCAAAAATAGCAAAATTTACTCTTGAAACATCAAATTATTGTTAGATAGCATAAAAATCCGGCTATAAACTGTTCAACTGTGAATTCTAATTTATAATATCTCAAAAATAGCATAATCCAGTCTTGATTTATCAAAATATTGTTGAAAATGAAAACAAAAGTTTGATAAATAGTCAAAAATAGAAAAATCCGGCTATGAAATAATAAAATGTTGTCACAAAGAACTATAATTAGAGCATAAATAATTAAAAATGCAAAATTCTATTTATAAAAAGTAAAAAAGAGCAAAATTTGTTTATAAAATTGAAAAATTAAATCATTTTTATAAAATCTTAAAAATAGCAAAATCCTATGAAATATCAAAATATTGTCAGAGATAACATAATGTTGGTCATATAGTCAAAAAGTGCCAAATTCTGTTATAATATTATATATAATGTACCAACAAACTGCAAAAACAGCATTTTATTTATAAAAAGTCAAAAATGACAAAGTTTTAGTTGTTTTTGAAAATATTTTAAATTTTCAAAAGGAACTAAAATCTGACCAAAAACGATTGAAAATTGTAGGTACACATTATTATGAAAATAGCAAAACTCAGTTCTGAGAGTATATATTGTTAAAATATAAACCAAAATTTGACATAAACTGTTGAAAAATGCAAAATTTTCTTGTATTGGGCTTTCTTGTTAGCGCCGCGGTGGCTGGAATGATAACTATTGTATGTGCCGGTGTCATTTATATGATAGTTCTGGATTTTATGAAATTTTTTGTTTACATTAGGTTATATTAAATGTCAAGTAAACAAGATATGCGTCATTCATATGTTAATAAAATTGATAAGTATAAACACTGAACATAGCAAAATTTTAACAACGACTTGTTAACAAATCTGCCGCCAGATAGCGTATTCTTTAGTTGCAATCCCCAAAAATAGTGGGTGGTTTGTCCATCTGAACCAAATGATATGATACTTTGTTTATAACTATCGCACATTTGCCTTGCAATAAGGTCTGTTCCAACCCACGGTTTGGACAGTTTATACACAGTAATTTGTTTGTGTGCATAGTTTGAAAGGTTTGCAAACTGTCCAAATTGTAGGTTGGAATAGACCTATTCTAAAAACACAAACTTACATTCCGCGTTCAAAATAGTAATTTTTTTTTTATAGAATGGTGCGTTTGTTTATTTTACTACACGTGCTCCTTTAACACTAATTGTTCTTTATGCATTCGGCAATGTCACACAAAACACGAGAAGCGCGTTTTTAAGCGTTTGGATATAGTGGAGGAGAGTATACGGAGTTCACTTCACATGCACAACCTCAAAACGGAGTAAACGGAGTGACATCTATATTTAATTTAAAATTTCTTTTGACATCCATTTGTACCATTTAGTCATGGTTGCAAGTTATAAGCTTGGAAATTAGAGTAAATACAATTTTGATACAAAAATTTTTCGGAAATGTACAACGACATAGAAAAGCAATGCGCTCAAAACCGGGAAAATTTATTTAAAAAGAAACTAAAATATTCATTTTGAAAATTTAGTGAAAGGATTTAAAGATTTTGGACATCTATGAAGAAGTAATGCATTAATGCATTATTGCATTAAATTTTTATTATTAAATATGACCCAATTTCATGGAATAATGTTGTTAAAATTTATGAAACTGACAAAGCAAATTCCACAACTCGGGCACACCAATGCAACATACAAATTTTAAAAAACTCCTTTGCCATTTAGTATCTTCCATTTTACATAATGTTGCAAAATGAATCAGATCATCATCTAAACAACAAAATGGAACAGTTTGAAATTAACAACAATTCTGAGATATTTTTGTGCAAGCTATAATATTTACAAGCAATCAGCTTTTTATTGCAACGCTAAAAAAATGAATTGGCCGTAATAAACATTCGGCTTTAATATAAACCTTAAGTAATAGCTTATAGTTTTAAGCTACTTTCTCTGGCTGCTTGTTTCAAACATGGAACACCCAGTTTTTTTTTAATTTTTAAAAAGAGAACTTTTTAACAATTACAATGATATAAGGTGTTATGGGTTTACGACTTACGGTTTTTGAAATATTTATTAAAATAATAATACAAAATGATATAATATGATTAGTATACTTAGAAACTAAAAAGTGTTTTAAAATGATCTGTCATGTACTTGATCAATAATTGCGTTGACCATGGAACGTTACACAAACGAATAGCGAGTTTTAATAATAAAAACGTATCTAAAATATGATAAAGGTTTATCGGAATCAGTTGGGAGAGATTGTGTAATTATTGGTTGTTAAAATATACCAAATTATTTGTCAATTAAAAGACTGACTGAGAAATTTTATTAAATTGGCTTGATTGTGAAGGAGGAATCATCAGGTTGTCTGGTAAAACCAAAATTTATTGAAAACATTGCTTGCTTTAATAGGTTGCAGAGAATTTTAAAGAAAAAATGTACAACCTTTTTTATTGACTCAATAACTTCAGCCAGGTGGCATGAGTAACGGATTTCTTTGTCAATTGGTTGTCGGAAAATCAAAGAATAGACGCTAGTTCTGTTAGAAAAATTTTTTTAGCCAGCTTTAGCAATGAGACCCAGAGCAGATAATCTACATTTTGTATATGAGAAATCAACGAGTCACCGTTTGGTGTGGATTTTGTGCTGTTTGAGTGGTTGTGCCACAATTTAATGAGAAATTACAATATGATAACAAAGTTTTTGTTTTTGGTCGGTATAGATAGAGTAATCCATCACACTTTGGCTGTGTAAACTTACGCACTGGCGTCTTTTTGCAATTTTTTTTGTGGGTTTCGTAAAACACTCTTTTTTAAATGGAATCAAACATGCTTTCTCTCCACATGTACGTACGATTTTTAATTTAAATTTTAAAAAATGGTCGTAAAAGGTGACCCTTAGACGAGGAAACATTTTGTAATGTGACTTTTTGTTTATAAGAAAAATATATGGGACACTCTCTACATACAATTTTGAAAGTAAATATAAAATATGCTTATCCACTTCTACTGATTGTAAATAAAACTTAATTATTGTTATAATTAATAACGATGCCGAGTTTGTCGTATGTACATTTATGTATAATATGAAATTGCGTATCAACATTTTAATAACTTTATAATTGTATTAAATGCAAATTTTATAAGCTATTTAGTTATAAATAAAATTAAATAAGATTTATTTAAATAAATGAGTAGGAAACCATCAAAAGTCCAACACACCTTTGAACATTGTGTATTTATACGTAGACGACAAGCGATTTGTAAAAGCAAATTCTGAGATATTTTCGTGCAAACTATAATATTTACAAGCAATCAGCGTTTTATTGCAACGCTAGAAAATCGAATTGGCTGTAATAAACATTCGGCTTTAAATATAAACCTTAAGTAATAGCTTATAGTTTTAAGCTACTTTCCCGGCTGCTTGTTTCAAACATGGAATTTAAAATAAACATTTGTTATTGTAAATTTTATTAATGTTTGCAAATGCGATAGAGGTATGTGTTGTTGATAATAACATATATAATTTTAACATAAATAAATTCATAGTTAATTACGTTTTAAACTGAAAACAAAATGATTTATTGGATTATAAATTAGTAGTGGTAATATAAAAATTGCCTGTTTTGTTATACATTCTACCGCCGTATTAATACGCTATAAATTACAAGATTATCATTTTTACTTTGACTGTAAAAATATAGATTGTAATAAAAATTTATAATGTGAATAGTTTAAAAGTTTTTATTAGTAAGTTGCCAGTCAGAAAGACTCAAGTATAGCGTATCAATAAATTTTACTCATTGCAGAGTTTTGTTAAAATAAATTAGAAAGTTCTAAATCCATATTTAATTTACTCAAGTGGGTGCAATACTTACAATGACACGCATTGCAATCTTTGTGAATATATCTACTATTGCCAGCTTGTTGAATAATATACTATTACAACTTACTAATACCTACTAATAATTTAAAAAGAGGTTAGAAATGGTTCAGTTTTTTTAATTAATAGCTAACCATTATTATATCATATTATGGTGGCTTGATCTTAATAATTCCGCATTTAAAACTGCTTATCATTCGGATGTGCGGGCAGAAGCCGACGGGTTATTAAAAAGACTACTAACGCGTATGGAGTTTCATTAGATGCTTGAACTGAATCTAATAAATACAATCTTCTGTAGAAATAATCCACAGGACAAGCTGCTTACAAGGTCAAACACGGCTTATAATACAATTAAATTGGAACAAAGCCTAGTCTGTTTTTCAAACTAATCGAATAACCGAATTTATGGTTTAAAACATTCGCTGCCAAGATGTATTTTGAAAATTGTCACACAGGGCCATATATAGTGGCTTCTTAAGCATGTTTTTTAAATTTTTTATTTAGTTTTAATTTTTTAGTTAATTGATTTTTGTTAAAGTTATTAACAAATAATTAAATCGGACATGGATGTGTAATAAATATTAGTGCGCCATAGCGGACACTTTTATCGGTCACAAATTGTTCTTGATTGCGCTATAGCTGGCATAATAGCAAACACAAAAAAGTCAGCGGACACGTTTTTTTCAACTAATTCCTGGGAGAATGATAAATAAAATGTTTACATAAAGAGCTATGTAATGGGGACATGCAACTTAACAAAAAAAAGATTTATGACAGCAATCGCGCTAATTATGAATACCGCCTCAATTCTTCAATATGCATAGGGTTTAGTATTTCGTTTATTTTATTTATATTTGTTTATTATACTTTTTTGATATATTTGTTAATGTATTATTTTGTTAGCCGTTATTTTTAATATAAAAATGAATAAAAAATATTTGTTTGCAATAAAACTGTTTTTGACTTTGTGTCTACAAGACGCCAGAGCGGACACAATTAGCAGACACTCAGTTTATACATGTTTATACTTTCGACAATTGATAAACCACTTTATGCTGCATATAGACACAGGCCACGGCAGACACCCAAAAAAAGTATATGTAAGAAAACGATGTCATCTTGGCGTAGTTGTAAGAAAACCATTGCAGACACCCGTGTCCGCCGTGGCCTGGCGGTAGAATCGCTAGCGGACAGCGTTGTCTGCCGTGGCAGCGAATGTGTTAAATAATAATTTTACTAACATTTATGGTCTAAAAAATAATTTAATTTCTGTTTATCAGCAGTGGCGTAGCTTCAAATTCTGGGCCCCTCCGCAAAAATTTTCTTGGGGCCCCTATCGTGTTTGTATTATACTTCAAAATAAATTTTTAACGCCTTAGACTCGTTTCACACGTTTAGGGTTCCATTCGGTTAGGTTCGGTTTGTTTTGTTTTCGATTCTTTTTTGTTTTGTATTCGGTACCTAATAGAAACAGTATAGCACCAAATACTCCCCCGTAAAGTGATAATAGAGTGCTCCAAATAAATTCTAGTATTTCTCCTTTGTTTTTTTTATTCTTCTATAGAGAAACAACATGGCAACAACATGACTTCTTTTTATTGTGATTACTACTGAGGCTATGTACGGAAAAAACACAAAAGCCAATATGAACCGTTTATGTGTGAAAAAGTTTCAATCGTTTTTGGTTGCAACCGAAAACAAACCGCATACGTGTGAAACGAACAAATACGTATACATAAAAAACCTTTTTTTATAAAATAAAATAAATACTGAAAATGTAGGTACAGCCAGACACGAATATTGTGGCCTCTATATAGGCAACTTAGTATACACAAAAATTATGTTAAATGTAGTTAAACTAATGTCTTTGTTCGTTTTAGCACTTTTCGTTTGCGCTTACATTTTAAACGTTCCATGGGCGACGTTGTTCTGGGATTGAAAGATGTTAAAACGAGCAAAGGCATAAGTTTAACCACATTCAAAATAATTTTTATGTATACTAAGTTGCCTATATAGAGGCCACAATATTCGTGTCTGGCTGTACTCCCATGATTAGATTGATGTGTTAATAAATCTTTTTCTTCTTCTTTAATCCTTAATCCAAACATTGGGTTAACAAAATAAAATCAGATTTTTATAATCTATATTTGTATTTTATTAATTAAATATATTAACGACCATGTGGTCATCTTCAGGTTTTTACATTGAAAACCAACCGTTGAGTGCAGTTAAGAGTTGTTGTTGCATTTAAAATTAATAATTTGAAGTCTTAATCCTTTTGATGAGGAGGCTAGAATATCTACTGGAGGTTTTTACCAAGATTGTGTCCATTGTTGAAAATGTAAGTACTCTGATGATTGGATTGATTATCAGTTGGCACAATTAACGATTACTTTAAATATACTAAACAACATTACGCTCAACAAGAAAAAATACACAAAACACGAGAATGCGAGAGAGTGACAGTATAAAGAACAACACAAATGCAAAACTAAAGTTATTCTAGGCTATAACATCACTTGCACTGTCACTATTGCCGTTTAAATACCGCTTTATATGTATCGTAACAGCTCATTAAAAAATTGATGTGCCTGGAACAACCGAGTTCTTCATTGGCTAAAGCATGCAAACAAACCAACGCAACTTACGTGTAAAGACGAACTAAAGACAGCCGAATAAACAATAACAACGGCAACAATCAGTCCGGCTAAAATACTTATATACTAAATTAAACATAATTTTTTTATTTTGTAAAAATTTTGTATTATTTTTTTAATTAAATTACGATAGTGATCACTGAATTTTGTTAATTAATTTTTGAGGTTTAGGGGCCCCTATCAGCATCTTGAACATGAACATACAAAACTACTTATCTTCTTTTAACTGAAACTAATTTGCTGATCAACTACATCTACAATCAACAAGCATACTTTAAACTGACGATTTACGAAGTTTAGAGTACTGGTTATAATAGCATATTTTTTTAAACTAAATCTTTCCGATAAAGACATATATTGCTATTTAAATAAAGTAACTTCAAGCTTTTTTTAATGACTTTTCTGAAAGTTTTTATAGATTTCTTCCACACTATCTGAACAAGAAGTTATGATTTTTGCTACTTCTTATAGTCTTACGTAACTTATTTAGTAACCTAGCTGTGTTCTTTGTAATGAATGACCTTTTTGGTAAACCAAGATTATTAGATCTGCGTATTTTACCTACTAAACTACTCTTAGGCCGTTTTAGAAAATTCCGATCATTCACGTATTTTTGTTTATTGTATTGTGTGCTTTAGAGCTATTTTACAACGTCACAGAAAAATAACGGCTTAAAAGAAAATTTTTGAATTACCCCGGTGGACAACAAGTTTTTATTTATTTTGGGGATTGAACCAGAAACTGCTATAGCGTGCTAAGCTGACGTTCTATGACTAAACCGTGCTCATCTATTTATTTTCTAAAATGAACATGACTACAAACAACGGAACAAATACCAATCAACACAGGTATAAGATAAGGGGATTTGTTGAGGCCATTTTTATTCAACCTTATAATGAACGAAATGACAAGAAAACTACCAAAACAACAGAGATACAAAATGACAAATATTGTCGTGAATGTGATATGCTTTGCAGATGATGCTGTGGTCTTTGCAAACAGTGAAGATGAGCTGAAAAAACTTTTGTTCCAGTTCTATAGAACAGCTAAATTATTTAACATGTTAATAAATACAGAAAAGACAAAATGTATGACAATATCTAAAGAACCTGTCACATACAAACCAGTTATAGAAGGCAAAATAATAGAACAAATCGGAAAATTTAACTACTTGGGATAGAAATAAGAAGCGATGGTAACATAAATGAGACTATTAAGGCCCAGATTAATAAATTGTCGAGAATATCAGGATTCCTCAAAGACCTAGTATGGAGGAACACATATCTAACAACAAAGTCCAAAACAAGGATATACAAAACAGCGATACGGCCAATAACAGCTTATAGCACAGAAACCAAGGCAGACACAACAAAAACAAAGCAAATAATAAACGCAAGCAAAATGAAAATTCTAAGAATGGTCCAACAAAAAACATTACACGACAAAATAAGAAACAGCAAAATAAGAGTACAAGATGTGAACAAAGGCAGAAGGAAATATTGGAACAAGCACATCAAGCGTATGGACAACAACAGAATAGCAAAACAGATCACAAAAGGCCGACCAGAGGGAGAGCGAAGAGAAAGAGGCAGGGCCTCAAAGACATGGAGAGAATGCTGGACATTGACAACAGGGGAAGTATAACACTAAGTTGAAGTAAAACAAGCTAATAGCCTACTTAGAAATGAAAAAGAAAAAGAAGAAAAATATAGCAAAATAAAACAATTTCTTAATTATTTTGATTTTGATTTTGATACTGATTGCTTATATTCCGAGGGAAATGTTCAATATTTAATACTTTTTTTTTAAATGATTAAAACAATTTAGTTACTAATCAAAACGAAAAAGCAAAAACTGCAAATGGTTAACTTATACTTAAAAAAGAAGACTAATAGGAAGATTAATTTTTCCAAATTATAGACTGATTACGTTACTATTAAATATGATTTGTTTTTTGAGAAATATATTAATTTCCACATTTTTATGTTTTAATACTAAGCAACTTTATTTCAGATACTCTATAAGGATTTTGATCAAAACATGTGACAACAGACTTTCTGCTACATGTTAGCCATCAATGTAATTCTACTTTATACAAACATTTTCAATGCATTTGATAAAATATGTTATCCCAATATTATGAACAAGTTTTATTGATACAAAAATATAAAATTAGAATTGAAGATATAACTTATGATAAATGATGTTGTTTCTCAAGGTTTTGTTCTTTTGCCGACTTTATTTTTATTTTATATTAATAAACTTATTTAAATAATTAAGTGTTAATCTTTTTTTGAATCACTATGTTATTGATATAGCTTCGAAAGTATTTGGAAGGATTTTTTTAATAAAAGTAAACAGTTTTTTACTGTTGTACAACTTTTGCAAATTTACAAACAACTTATACTAGAAGGCGAAAAATCAAAGTTTGTGTTTGAAATTGGATTTTAAACAAAAAATACAAAATAATTTTTTTCCTGATCGGTTTTTGTTTTGGAGATATCAAAGCATGAAGTTATTTAAACTTATTTAAAATTTAATGACGTCACTGAAATATTTTGATACTTTCGGGAAAGAAAATGATGTTTGTTAATTTCTAAATAATTTGGTTTAAACCTTGACCACCTTCTGAAAGAAGTCTTAAGAAGTCGTAAAAAAAAACTCTGGCACTGGAAACAGTAAAAAATAGCAATTGAAATAAATATTTTATCAAAAAGAAAATAAAAAAGAACAATTCAACAAAAGAAGAATAAATCGAATAACTTGTATTTGTACTTTAGGTAGTGTAGGGGGTAAGTAGTTGTGGAAATAAATGAATGAAATAAAATAATTTACTAGTAAAGGGGCAAGTAAGAGAAATGTAAAAACCGGAAGTAGATGCGACACCCTGTGTTTTAATTTTTTGTTTTTTGGTATAAATTTTCCTATATACGCCTTTGTATTGAAAATTGTTTCTTGGTGCGGAAAGGAACATCTGACACTAGACTATCTTTTTTGAGTTCCATTCAAAAGCGAGCTATTTCCGATCCAAAATTGACCATTGATCTAGATACTTTACATTATTGGCGTAATATTTGAGATATCTGTATTTTTATGAACATGTAATACGAAAAATTTACTCGTTGTACAAAGCTTACTAGAAGTTCTATTAAGTATTTACTGGCAGAGATATAGGACCAACATTTTTAAGAGATATTTTTTTAACCGGACTATTAACAAATAGGTACACAATTCCAAATTTATTATTACCTGAGATTTATAGTCCGCAGCTATTTAAGGTCAATGTTCATAGACAAATTTTTGTTTCAGACTCAAGGCAGTCTTACAAATATACTCGTACAGATAAACTTAAATATTTTTTTAACATATTCTGGATGATATAAAAAAGTTATGCATCCAACACTTATTTTATCAAAACTTTTGCTATGAGATAAATTTTGCATCCACACCCACATCTTTTTTTCCTTCAATTACGAAGAAAATTATTGTAATGTAAAAAAAAATCTTTATCATCTTACAAAAAGGGTTTTCAAATAAGAAGTTTTATTTTGAATAGCAGGCTATTTGGGCAGCTGTCAATTTTAAAGCTATTATTTTTTGACATTTGACAAGTAAAAACTACGCCATTATTAAAAATGGAACGATACACGCTTCAACATCGTATTGAAATTATTAAAATTAACTACAGAAATGGTGAAAATTTTTCAGTCACAGTTCGCAAAACTAAAGCACTTTTTGGTCGTCGTAAAGCACCTTTTCGGCCGGCAATAGTAAACCTGGTGGAAAAATTTGAGCTGTTGGGACAAATTTGTGATGCGAAGAATCGAAACCGTGTCAAGAACACATGAGGATATTGCTGATGTAGCCTGGGGTGGAACTCCCGTGTGTCGTTTCGCTATCGAATCGAATCGCATTGACGTCAATATGACGTTGCGTTGCTGTTCCATTTATATAGTAACATAACAACGCTACGTCATATTGACATCATTGCGATTCGATTCGATAGCGAAACGACACACGGAAGTTCCACCCCTGTAGTGTTGAAGAAAACTCAGGTTTGTTGATCTTTGGAATTAGACATTCCACAAACGACATTATACCGTATTTTGCATAAAAACTTAAGTTTTAAGGCTTTTAAAGTTTAGTTAACACAAGATCTCAAGCCGGTCGATCACTATAATCTTTGCTGATTGGGTTCTTGAAATGCATCAAAATTATCCGGAATTTCATCGAAAAATCATCTTCAGTGATGATGCCTATTTTTACCTCGGAGGCTACGTTAAAATCCAAGAATGATACATACATATAAGATATAAGATTATTTTAAAACATCTATACCATACTTCGTCGTTTTTGTTTTGGAAATATAATCATCTTTGCAAACTGTGTTTTTGCAAAAACTGCAGCAAATTTATTTTACCATAACTTTGTATGTCAATTTTAAGTGGACACACACGATGTTTATCAGAAAATTTTAATTTTTTTTATACCAAGAAAAAAATCGATGCATTAATTTTAATTTAGTTACTACAAAAGTAGTGAAATTATTTAACAATACTGCAATTTGGAAATATTTCATAATTTTACTTACAATGGATGTCTATATTTTTCTTCGACATTGGTCTTATATATAATAAACTTTCTGTAATAAAAAAAGCTTTTTTTAGTTTATTTTTTGTGAGATCACTTTGAGTCTGAGATAGAGTCTATGAATACCAGTATTTCATCTTCAGTTTTAACGAGTGTGGTTTTGTTTGTTGAAATTCAAAAGTAATTTTATGTTGTGACATATTAAGTAATTCTTAAATATCGTATTTTAAAATTAAAAAATAAATAAATAAACAAAAATAAATGAATTGAAAAAGTGAATATTGATTGTAATTTCGCCGTTTGCTCAATACTTCCAATTGCTATTATAGGTCACAAACTTTTAATTTAGCACGCAGATGAAGCGGAGTTTGAAATACTCTCTAAAAATATATGGTTTAAATCAGGCGATCTTGTAGGCCATAAAACAGGTCTGCCTCTTCCTACCTATCTACGTGGAAAATTTGATGTAAATGTTCTCTAACAGCAATCGGAAAATGAGCTGGAGCACCATTATGCTGGAACCATATTTGCTGCTTTTGGTATTTGAAGTTAGCTGCAAGACAACATAGCAACCAGTAAACAACATGGCGTAGTAAAAGCAATACGCGAATACTAACCAATTAAAGTGTAATGATCCTAACGAGTGTTTTATTAATAATAACACTAATCTTAAACGTTACATGGTGTTAGGTATAAAAAATAATTAAAAGTGAGGATACATAATTAACAAAAGTAAGGGAACATAATTAATATAATAGTGCATCAAACAATAGAAAAATGACAAAAAGATTTTATGCGCCGCTCACGATGACGTTCGGTACCAATAATAGTGCACACGAATTGAACGAATAGCTTCAAAAACTTAATATTTAAATAGTCGCAATTGAAAAAAGCGACTGCGAAGAAAATGTCAAAATGGCAATGTTTTTTAACTTGATTGGCAATGTTGAGATATTTAACACATTAATACTAACGCTTGAAAAATCAAAGTTAACGGAGGTAATAAACATTGTGATCTAAAAAAAAATGTGGTATATGAAAGATACAAATTCTTAAAAGCAGTGCAGAAAGATGGCCAAACTGTTGTGCAGTTTCTAACAGAAATTAAATTATTGGCAGCGACACGTGAATGGGCATAAGAAAGTAATATGATACGTGACAAGTTGATAATTGGAATCAAGAATGAATCACTCCGGAGCTCCCTCCTGAGGTTGACGGTAGTTACGTTAGAAAAAACAGAAGAAACATGCATAATTCATAAACCAACAAAGCAACAGACGGAGAACATGAACCAAAGACCATTAAAAATAGAAATAGATAAAATAAGTAAAAATAATAAAAATTCTAATAATAAAAATAATATTTATAAAAATCATTTAATAATAAAAATTCTAGGAAATTATACAATTGTAAAAAATGAGCTACAGTATGGAGAGCGTGAATGGCCCTGCATATGGAAAAAATGTAATATTTGTAATAAACTGCGATGTTTTAAAAATATAATAAATAAAATCCATGTTGTTGAAAATACTAGTTCTGATAGTGATGAATTTTTTATAAATACTATTGTAAAAAATAAAGTAATTGCCAATGTAAATAATAAAATAAACAGAAATAATGAATTAATAGAAAAAGTAGCAATAAATAATAAGATTGTAAAATTCAAAGTAGATACGGGTGCTCAATGTAATATCCTTCTTACACAGTTATTAAACACATGTTTTGATAATACTGTAACAGTTAAATCAAGTAAGGCTAATTTAGTGGCATATGGCGGAAATAAAATAAAATTATTAGGTACAACTGAAATGGATTGCAAGAAAAATTGCAAAAAGTGTTATGCCTGAGTTTGAAAAAACTATAAAGCACTTAGAAAAAGCGTTCCGTATATCAACCGAAGTAACCGGCGATTAGGTTACGGCTATGATCGGTTGCTGAAAATCTTGGTTGATTTATGGAACGACAGCGGTTAATAACGACAAAATTTAAAAATGAAATGTTAACATATTATGAATTCAAACCGCATGAATTTATTTAATATAATTTGTGGTTTATTCTTTGTCATTAGCGTTAGATATATATTTTTAATTTCAGTGTTTAATCCTGGATGATTGTATGTATTTATCTATGTACCTGCTTGTACAGTAATCCCAGTACAGGTTAGCCGGTATAACAGGCAACTATACACAATAATAATGTTTGCTCTGTTGCACTTATGTCTTCCCAAAACAATTTGGCAATGTCCACTTTGTAATAAACCCTACAAAAATAATTTATTATAATATTTTCTTGTATTTATTGCCGTAAGGCCCCTTTCACACGTAGATTCAGAATCCCAGATTCAGAATCTCGGATTCCGGTGGTACATGCGTCTAAACGGGACCTTTCAGACGTGGATTCCGAATCGCGATTTTTCTGGATTCTGTCTGGATTCTCCAGCGATTCCGAATCTGAGATTCACGCTATACATTACGTTATATGTAGCTTTTCAGACGCGAATTCTTTTTCAAGCGACGGCTTCTTAAAGTTTATTAATTTACTCATATTGATTTTTTTAATTTATATAATTGTAGAAATTAATAAAAAATGTTAATAAAAATAATAATACATGTTTTATTTTCATTTTACTTATTAATTTTTAATTTTTTTTTTATTTATTATGCTTTTTACGGCTATTTTACATCACCACAGTAAGTCTACGACTTGTTTAAAGTGGTTTGATGGGACCAACAGCTTAATACGTGACTTCCGAACCACGCTGGTGTTATCATTTCAGTCATATTTCGGGGATCGAACCCCGGACTGCTCGCATGATATGCAAGTGCTCTACCATTGAGCTATCACACCATAATAATTTAAATATTCTACTTAAACATTTTTCTTTATTTTAAGCAGTTTTGCAATTAAAGTTGCATTATTTATAATTCATTGATTAATTATAAATAGCATTGATAATGCAAATTTAGTTTGCAAAACTAGTTTGCTTAAAATTAAAAAAAAATATATATAAGTAGAATATTTAAATTATTAATAAATAAAATGAATACATATTCAATAAAATTACAAAATAAAATATTAGTTACATTTTTTATTGTTTCTACAATTAATATTTAATATAAGTAATTGTTATTACTTATTTTTATTTAAGAATTTTAAATTGAAAACATTTTAATATTTTTAAAACATTAAAGCAATTTAGGAATATGAAGACATAAACATAAAACGTAAGAGATTGACCTTGTATATGTCGGCGCACATTGAGCTCAGGCGAGGTACCCTGTACAGGACATGTACGATACCATACTATACGGCACTGTACTCGCAAATGAATCCGGGCGACTGAATGCGTATACGGATTCAGAATCTGGGCGACGGAATCTACGTGTGAAAGGGGCCTAATATCCAACTTATAATATGGCAGAATAACTTAACTTTTAATTTCATTTAATTTGTTTTACTTTATTAACACCTCTCAGCAGCTAACATTAAGGCCCTTAAGCTTATGAAAAGTTTAATTATCTTTTAATTCATAATGCACACAACGTCTCAACTACTAGACACACAAAACACTAGACGCTAGACGAGTAACATGTGAAGCTTTTGTTCTCTTATAAATAACCACGATTTATAGAAATTCGCCGATGTTTGTTCATGGTGAGTGCGGTCGCAACCCTTGCGACCTTTTTTAGGTAACCGCGTTCCGTATATAAACTTGTTTCAGGATAACCGGGATTTTGGTCGCTTCGGTTGATATATGAAACGCACTATTGGTAATAAAAAAAACAAATTGAGCTGACTGATTGGGTGATATCGTAATTGTGGAAAATCAAACAAGAAACTACGAATATGTCTAGATCCATTGGTACTAAAAAACATAAAAAAATGAATATTATCACATTCCGTCACCTAAAGAATTAATAGCAGACCTAGTTGGAGACAAAAAAATTTCAATATTAGATTTGAAAAATTTGTTCTATCAAATAAAACTTAATGAAAGTTCATCAAAATTATGTACATTTGCAACGCCGCTAGGACATTTCAGATTTCTAAGGCTACTTTTTTGGATTAACACTGCAGAAATATTTAACGGCATAATAGGACATGCAATATATATAGACGATATGGTAATTGCAAGATTGTCAGAATCTTAACACTGAACTGAATACTGCTTTAAAATATGACATAACATTTAACAAGGATAAGTTTCAATATAAAAAGACAGAAGTAAAATTGTTAGGTTTTATAGTCTTTGAAAATAGAATAAAAATTGATCTTAATCGAATAGAGGCAATTACAAAATTGAAACGTCTAAAAATAAGATTGAATTTTCAAGATTTTTGGGATTTATAAAATATTTTGTTAAATTTCTTCTAAATTTAAATGAAATTTTAGCACCATTAAGAAAGCTTACGCACAACAATATGGGGTGGATGTGGGAACAAGCTCACACTGATTGTGTTAATAAATTATAATCCTAAAAATGTAATAATACAACTTGATGCTAGCAAGGATGGTATGGGGGCTTGCTTGTTTCAAGAACAAAATTGTACAGACCACATACCGTTATTGAGCATTTAAAAAAAAGTAACAACTAGACTTTAAAGGATGTTGCTAAAATTGACAAAATATGAGTTGGAAGTAACATACTTGCCTGGTAATAAGATGTACATAGCTGACAACTCAAAAAAGTGTATAATACTTAAGATAAAAAAACACATACCCATGTCTGACAATAAAAAAGCACAGGACATTGCAAAATCTTATTATGGACTAAAAGATGAAATATACTTATCAGATGAATTATTATTCTATGGGGATAGATGATTGTTTCTGTGACAATTTGCATGGAAATGCTTAGGGCAATTTAGGAATAAATAAATCTACTAAAAGGGCTAAAGAATGTCTATATTGGCCGGGTATGTCAACTGAAAATTTTATTTTAAATTATTTGAGAAGTAATAATCAAAACTTAAGACTTAAAAACGTACATGAAGTGATAAAAATATTAAATTCTGTAGTCTCAATTTTTAATTAAAAAAAAAACATTTTGATACAATAAATGTAAAAATTAAAACGTCTAGTCTAGTCCTAATTATCCTTGTAGTAATGGTATGGCAGAAAAATCGGTTAACATAAGAAAAACAGTATTGAGAAAAGCAATATTTAATAAAGCTGATATTAATTTAACTTAAAATACAGGAATACATCTATACCGGATGTTGGACTGTCACCTGTACAAATGATATTTAGTCGGCGGACAATATACCTTCTACATCTGATTTGTTAAAACCTAAATTAAATAGTCCACAGATTCTCAAACAAATATTAAAGCAAAAACAACTTAAACAAAAACACAGAGAATAATGTATAAATATAAAAATAAATATAATTGGGAAAGTGGGAAAATCATAGATAAATGTATTGAACATATATCCTTTATTGTAAAAAGTATAAATAATAATAAGTTATATAGTCGAACACAAGAACATTTATCTATAAAATCTGAAAATAAAACTTAATAATCTAAGAGATAGAAACTTAATAAAGAAATCTGATTACTTTATTAATTAAAATTGTTAGTGTGGAGATATAGAAAATATTGTAATTTTGTACTTAAAAATAGAATTTTGATAAACTTATATTTTTAGTATTAATATTTTAATTTATAGAATTTGGTTAAATTTATATTTTTAGTGTTAGCATTTTGGGTTAATTTTAAGATTGAATAAGTTTTGATTGTTGAAACAACATGGCGTAGCAAGAGCAACACGCGAATACTAATCAAACAAAGTATAATGATTCTAACAAGGGTTTTATTAATAACAACACTAATCTTAAACATTACAGTAGTGTCGTCAAAAAATCATACATTGTGTTCTGTAAAAAGTTTATGTAAGTAGCGCATGGTAATTGGTTTAGTAAAACAACTGGACCTAGAAACATGTTGCCTACAATATCTATCCAAATGTTTAATAAAAAACGTATCTGGTTCTATTAGAGGATGGGTATTTTTGTTGGCCCAAACATGCGTAAAAATGAAAATTAACAACTCTATTTTGTGTGAACTTCATTTGTAAAAAGAATATTGGCAAGAAAACGGGAATCTTCAGCATGATTGAGTAAAAAAATTATTTGAAAATAAAAAAACATTGTCTCAAATAAATAAACGTAAATTTGAATATTATAAAAACAAAATAAGCAATGCACAAGGCAACACCCAAAAAATTTGGATTGAAATAAGTAATATTCTTGGAGGAAGAACAGTAAAAAAAGAAGACAATAAGTACTATAGTAAATAAACAAAACAACAACTAACAGCAAAGGAGTAGCTAATACTATCAACAATTATTTTAGCAATATTGGAAAAAAAAACAAGATAAAGAAACACTAGACAAATATTCCGTTGTTGAAAGAACACCCATAAAGATGAAATAGAAAATATAATAGATAACCTTAAAAAAACTGCTGCTCCCGTAAAAGACACAATAACACACACCATAATAAAAAAACTAAACATGAAACAATACCAGTAATTGTGAAACTAACCAACAATATAATAAAAAAAGTGTTTTTTTAGATAAACAAAACTAAGATGTAGTTATAGCAATTGTTTACAGAACTCCTACTGGTAATTTTAATATTTTTTAAAACAGGCTCTTATTATCTTGAATAGTTATGGAAAAACCACCATACTATTACACTATTGTCGTTATATGATTTAAACTAAAACTTAAATACCAGAAAGAAGAATATTTTAGACAATATTTTTTTACTACAGCAGGAAATGATAATTATAGTATAAAAATAATTAATTTTGGATTTTCTGATCATAATGCAATAAGTTTTGTAACAAATATTAATATAAATAATAACTTAAAAACACAAATTAATTACACTCTTATATCTGATATTGGGCTATTTAACATGTATAATTAAAAAACTAGGAATTTTATAAATTCAATACATTTATGTTTAGATCAAAAATGTGACAATTTTCTACAAATTATTGATGCATTTGAACAATTTTTTCTGGAGAAAACTAAATTATTTAACAGTAACAAAAATTATGTTGGTTTTTCTATAATCTTCATACAATGAGACAGCAGATATTTGAACTAATTGATCCTAGACGATCAATATTATTATCAATAATATTGAACAATCTATTGCACAATATATTGCTAAGACCACCTAGACGTTGCAATATAATTGCGCAAACATTTTATTAGTTACTGACACTTCTGCAATCAACATGTGGAATAAAATAAAGCAAGTTGTGTGACCATTGCTTTAGTTATAGTTTTAAGAAAGTAGGGAAAAAAGGAAAAAAAGACGCAGAAAAATGAAAGAATGATAAAAAAAATAAAACAAATACTTTTAGGTTGGATTGTACAATAAAATAAATTGACTCAATATACTGCAATCTTTCAATATGGTCAATATTATTGTATAATATCAATTATTGTGCAACACATTGACTATAATATTGAACGTCTAGAGGCCGCTTAACAAATTAATTAAGTGAGACATAATAGAGTTGGAAATAAAGTCATGTCGGCAATCCTATAAAAGTGAAATTGCTAGATCAAAAAGACTTGCACATGACAATTACATAAATAAGTCAAAATACCCTCAGCGTGCAATGTGGGACATTATGAAAGCTCAAAGTAATCATAATAACATAAATGCTGCTGTTATGTTATTATGATTACTTTCCGTTCACATCTGATGAATGCAATGATTAGTTTTTAAACAAATCACACAAAATATTGACTAACATGACATCAGGATTTTCTCACTATGACAATTATTTACCACAGCCTCCAGAATCATTACAACAGTTTGATTTTTGTGAAATTATATTTATACAAATGCGCGACATAATTAAAACTTAAAAAATTTAAATAGCAAAGATTGTTATAATCTTACTGCAAGAATAATAAAATTGGTTTTACCGCCCACGGTAGTGCTTAGCGTACTCGACTGCTATACCAGGGGTCTTGGGTTTGAGCTTCAAGCCTCCTATCTGGAGGGTCAGTTTTTCTGATTAAGAAAAAATGTGTTGTGATGAGTACGCCTTTTTCGGATAAGAAGAAAAACTTTAGTAGGTTTTGTGTACTGCTTTGATGTTGCGTGCACGTTAAATAACCCAATAATTTAGGTTGGAATTTCTGAAAGATGTGGTAGTTTAATCTCTGGCGTAGGTGATTAACCTTATAACGCTTCCACTAACAAAACTGATAAATATGTGTATTATTAATTATTTTCCAAATGTTTTTAAAATTTTAATGGTGGTGCTTATACACAAAAAATGTAAAGTTTGATTGTCAAACTTTAGACTAATATCTATTGTTCTAATATTTGAAAAAATATATGAAAAATGTCTAGCTTTACAAATATCAACATATCTTGAACATCATAAATTGTTATATGAACATCAGTACGGCTTTAGAAATCAAAAATTGACTACACTTATACAGTTATACATGATTTAACTCTAATTATATGTTTTAAATAATTAACTCATATTTATGCTTTGTTTTGCAATCTAAACGATTGATTGTGTGTGTCATAAAAATTTGTTAATCAAACTAAAGCTATGAACTTCAGTTTACGAATACGAGCTAGAATTTCTTCTTTTGCTCTAAGAGTACATACCGACCTTAGTTTTTCAGATAAATAGCACTGTTTGCTAAATAAACCAGTGTTGCGCAATCCTTCCAAACATACGATACATGAAATGCATGTCGTCTAATAATAATAATAATAATTTTAGGCCCATGTTTATTAAGACTTTTTTGCTAATTTTGGTTTATACTATTTAGTACTACTTCTTTTTTAAACACTTTGTATATTAATTTTGTCTACAAAATTATTAATGTCAATTGATACAAGACAATAAAAATATGTAAATATAAATTTATAATTTACGTTATAGTGTAATTAAAAAGCACGTCTATTTTTTAAAAACAACAGGTTGATTAGAATCTTTGAATTTAGCATACTAATTAGCGCCTCGGAACTATATTAATGTTATACAAAATGTACACAAGTTATATAAAAATTATTAATTAATAAAACATTAATTCAGATATAAAAAACAAAATAATTCTGGTAAAATAAAAAAAAAATTGTATCACCAAATTAATCAATAAAAGATATTTTAATACAATCAAAAGTTTTAACTTTAGATGGCAGAACGTTACAAATTTTTACTGCAAAATAGTTTGTACTGTTCTCTGATTTTTTGAATGTGTTTATAATGAGTAGAGTGACAAAAATACAAGTTATTGTTATTATAAATATACAATGTTAATTCAGTAGCTTGTCCAAGTAAATAACCTAATCATTGTGCTACATTGACTCCGCACTACCATGTTGGTATGTTTATGCCACTTGTGATATGGGTCAATATAAACGCCCTAAAAGCGACAGTGTTGGATATTGTAGTATAGAAACTGAATATTGCATATACTTTTACGAAAACCACACTGGTTTCTATTAAAAATATGTTTTAGGTAAAAATATTCACTTATTTAACTTAAGTGGCAAGAATAGTCGCGCTATTATAAGGGTTCATAGAGTCAAACTTAGCACGAACACGCCTGAATATAATTGAATAAAATGTTTACACATTATAGAAGAAAGTCCAATCTGTGCCTTCAAACTTTTTTACTCGTTAAATGTAACTGCAGATTGTTAACTCAATGAATGAATGCATAGAATATTGTATGTAGTTCAACATATAAAATAAGTAATGAGACTGAAATCTTATCGTTTGGATATTGAGTGGGTTGGCGTTTTGTCTCATAAAAACCAATGTTAATTTAAAATCGGTGCTGTACGTGTCAACATTTCTCTAGAGGAAAAGGTTTACCAATACTTTGTAGATGTGATAGAATTTTAGTATACAATGTTTGCTAATAATATTTTTCCATAACAATACTACTAGCAGCACTAAACCCGGCAATTCTCTAGCGTTAAACAATTTTTTAAATAGTTTTGATACCACTGGCAAAATTGATATTGGTCTATTTGTCTCTGATATTATATTCTTTTTTGGTTTAGATACACAGTACTTATGCTAGTTTTAATACATTTGGAAACATTACTGCGGATACATACTTTTAACAATTTTGTTAATGATATACAAGTTATTTTAAAATATCAGCAGGGTTTTTGCCTTTAGATGTTTTTAATGAAATGATAGTATATCTAACTGTTATAAATAAAGCTTCTTCAAAAATAAAGGTACATTATTACTAAAATGGTTGCAGTTGTACATTAATAAAAAATTAAATATGTCTAATTTTAAGATTAGTATTAAATCTACATTAGTACAAAAATGTTATTACAGTTATAATAAATTTTTAAGTGACATTTGGTAGATAAATTATAGTTTATATGTTTATCAGGTTATTTATATATTATTTTTTAAGATTTGATTATAATTGTAAGTTATTTTTAATATTTTTACATTTGTGTGTCTAATTTTTAACATATTCGTATTATGTATTTATTTTTAATTTTTAAAATTGACTGTACCAATATCTTGTAATAAGGTCTCCTGGAATAAAGTGATATTATTATTATTATTATATAAGATGCACATCAGGTTATCTGTATCAATAGGGCTTTGTTGACTTTAATAGACTTTTGAACAAACTTATTGTTTGCTTTTATTTTATGTTTTCATATTTTAAGATTATACATGGCTTTATAATATTTTTTTAAATTTTGGATTTTTTAGTTCTGTAGTTAATTCATGACTAGTGTCCATGTAAACATAATTACATTTATGAAATAAATAAATAATTTATTCAAATTTAATATTCCGATCACAGCGGGCAAGAATCAAACACAGATAATTGTTTTGGTTTTACAAGTCTTGTTAGTGTGCTTGTATGACCACGCCATGGCATGATTGCAAAGGACACATTTGAATAAATCATTTTGTACTTATAACTACATTTAATATTAGTGTTGGTGGATTTAGATATTAGGCTTTGTCAGTATTTACAGTGACTATTTTTTTTTCAATTAACGGGTTTAGTAGTATATATTTGTTTTTGCAGGGGCACATATTCAAAAGCAACTGCGATCTGATAATACAGGCGTAAGCTCTATTATTGGCTTTTACAACAATATATGCGACAAGGTTGTTTACATTTTCCTATTGCGCCATAGCGCCACATTGGTTTTTTTCATATAATAGCTGTTTTGTAACACATATAAAGGTTTGGATAAGTTAATTAAAATGTTTGCCATGTATTTCTAAATAAAATTTTCTAACTAAAAACTAAAGTAAAAAAAACAACATTAAAAACAGTTTATTCTTTATTTTTAGTTTGTCAGCTTCTTCATTGCAACTAATACCTAAATATAAAAGTAAACATATATTATAGATAGCCAAAGCAAAATTGAATAAATTTGCTTCGACTTTACACATTAACTGCGGTTTATGATTATACAGTTTAAGTATGGGTAATCAACAGTACACTTTTCATCATTGTTAATACAAACCGTTGCAACAGTTTTTAGAGAAATAAAGCAATTTTGAATTATAGAAATTGATTTTAGTTACAGTTCTATTAATGACTATATAAAATAAGTTTTATCTAAACGGAAGTAGTACAAGCTGTGTATATTGATTTTTGAAAAAATCTAAAATTTAAACAACACGTTAGGTGTTACATTCAACATACTATCAATTGAATAAAATAAGTTAGTCTTGTTTTGGCTTCAAAGACCGATATTTTACGTCTTACGCTTGTGTTACTACCTCAGGTGCTGTTCTCCTCTTTTTGGCTCCCAAGATTTTTGGAATTAACTTGTTTAGATTATTATATGAAAGATTTTCTATACCAAACACTATGCAAGACTACTAAAAATTTTAGGAGACTTTTTTGAGGCAGCAGAACTAGTTTGAAATAACAATGATATGTTACAAAGGGCAACCAGATCTTCTCTATTAAAAAGAGCTATTTAGGGTAGATTTTTTAACTAAATTTGGTCTAAACATTACGTACAAAAAGTTGTGACATCACGTTGTGGAATACCCTGATATTGGTAATAAATTACAATAGTATTAGGCAAATGTTGCAACTTATTAAAAATAAAAACTGTTTCTTTATTTAATTAAAAATTTAATAAAAATAGTAGTTATGATGTATTATCATATAAAAAATATTTGATTTGTAGATCGAAAGCAACCAACCTGCGACAGTTAATTTTTTTAGAAAATTAACTAGGAGGGTTGGTACAAGTACGATTGGGCCTTTCCGCACTCTGCGTTACGGTTTGAAGGACGTGTATGTATGTTTATAGTAAAAATAAAAATAAATATTGTTATTTTTTCTGAAATTGCAATTATTTAATTATTCAATGCTTTTTTTATTAATTCTATGAAATTCATTTATATTTGTTATTATATTCATATTATTTCATATAATATTATTATTTATTTATTAATGTATTATTTACAACATGTTTCGTTATTTTTTAATAACATTTTCAAGTATTAATATAATATAATAAAAATTTATATATAAATCAATCAAAAATTTTTATTATATTATATTAATACTTGAAAATGTTATTAAAAAATAACGAAACATGTTGTAAATAATACATTAATAAATAAATAATAATATTATATGAAATAATATGAATATAATAACAAATATTTAATTATTAATAATTACATAGTCTGTGTTTTGAAACGTGTACTAAACAGCAAAATTTAAATGTGTAATAATTACTAATTTTAATGTTTTGGAAAACTTATTTAAACAATATATAAAAATAACGATATATATGTACATACACCTAAAATATATAAATTGCTTAAAAATAACAAAGTTATAGTTGTATATAAAAAAACAAATAAGGCGTTTTGCAGTTGATGCAGTTGCGACAACATTAATTACTTTTTATTCCAAATGTACTAACCGGCGACATGAATATGTAACCGCTTTTAGACGCAGTTTAACTAGTAGTAAATTTGTCGGGTGTGTCAAATGTCAAATACAAGATCAATGATTATAAGATAAATTTTTAAGAATGATTAGAAATATAATTGGTGGAAATTGAAAGTAAATGAATATATGAAATATATTATATATAAAAAATGACCAATGCAAGCGTTTATGACTGGTACATTTCCGTGAGTTTTCTGCGATTAACCAAAAGTAGAGAGATACGGAAACATAACTGCTGGTTGCTTGCTTTTACTATATTTAATCTATAGCTAGGAATAATGTATTCTATTCCATGTAGTGTATTGTATGTCTCCGATAAGGTGTTAGGAAAAAATAATGGTTTATGTTCAAAATAAATTTTAAGCATTTGTATATGTACACTGCTGGGTATGTTAAAATATTCATTCAAGAGTTCTCTGCAACCATCTCTATATTTCTTTTTCTTTATAATTATCATAGCTTGTTTTTGAAGAATAAACAAGCTATTTGCATATGAAGTTTTTCCTCAAAACAAAATTCCATACTTTAAATGAGAGTAAAAATTAGCATAGTAGAATATTATTGAAATATTTTTGTTGGTGTTTTTCAAAAGTATTTGCAGTCCAAAACAAGATTTACTAAGTTTTACCTCAACAAAATCAATATGTTCTTTATAATTTGAAGTTTCATCTAACATAATACCTAAAAATTTTGCATTCTGCGTATACGCAAAAAAAATCTCGGGAAGAGTTCCCGAGTTTTGAAGATAGCGGATAGTCGATAGCTAGTATGTGAGGAAGACAGATCATTTATATATATATATTTTCTAAATAGTTTGCAAACTTTTTTGATTTAATTTTACAATAAATTTGCATAATTTTAAAATTCTAAAAGAATCAACAATTAGCAATGTAGATTAACATGTGTGCAAAGTAAAATTAATAAAATAATATATTAAAATAGTTTTAATTAATAAAATAATCAAGAATGAAATTAAAAATACTCAAAAACATGTTTTAATTGTTAAGGTTAAATTTCACACGCCGTCATTTCTTTTAAATAAAGCAACATAGGTTTTTCAAGGTAAAAACATATAACATGAATGTAATGTAATAATATTTTAATATACCTAAACTTATTTAGTAATCAATTTTCCCCGTGGTGGATTTATAGAGAATCTAGATTATTATACCTATATCTTGCAAACTATCCCTCACTTACGATAACTATTTAAGCAAATCATTAAGATTATTATTTTTCTATTACTATAACTCCAAAACTTAAGTCATCTATCATTGTTAAAAAGTGGACCGACTGTTAAATTCTATTGCTTCTCAATGTACAGCAAAAAATTTAATTAAAATTATCAAACAAGTAATAAAAAAAAAAAAAATCAGTTATTAAATCAAAATATAACTTACTACTTTCACTTGATATAGACAAAACTTGCAGTTATGTCATTTGAAGCATAAGTTGAATATTGGTGTCAGGTGATTTAAAATTTCTTTTTGTTTTAAGGTAATTATAGACATGCGAAGTTATGTCTGAGGGTGTATTTGCACTTTTATTTAATAACTTTTTATTATTACTATATGTATAATACAAAATTGTTAACCAATAAAAAATATATGGATTATGTGTTTACTACACAAATCTGCTTTGTAATACAAAGTAAGTTTCCATTTTTAAACAAAACCTATTGCCGAGTTTGTGAAATTGCTTTACCTTTCAAATTGGCATTAATCATAGGGGAATAGATCAAATTATAATCAACTATTTACTAAAAATATTTGTAACAAATCTAACTTGAGTTTTATCGTAAGAGGCTCCATAAAAAATAAACATTTTTATTATTTCTTAATAAAATAAAATTGCGGAATATCTGTTTAAATGATACGTTAAAAGTTATATACCAATCGACGTTCATGTTTTTAGACAAAGTTTTTCATTCACTAAGGGCTATAATATCCAACTCCTATAAAACACCTAAGAAACTATTAGCTGAATAACCTAACTTTTAATTTTGTTTATTTTATTAAAACTTATGGACATGTAATTAAATATATTTTTATCATATACGTTTCTAACAAATAAAAGCATTAAACAAATAATTTATTAGTCGCTCAGAAGTGTAAAAAAAATAAATCAAATTAAAGTTTAAAAAAAAGTTAGATTATTCAGCTAATAGTTTATTAGGTGCTTTATTAGGAGTTGGATATTATGACCTTAAGACTAAAAAGCTAGGCATTTTATCAAATTGGCTTAACGTAAGCAAATACAAAAAACTAATAATGCTTGACTAACTAAGAGATTAATCAGTAATGGAATATAAATCAAGAATATTGATAAAAACAGTTGTGTTTACTACATCTAGAATTCTGTTTTTTTTAATCCACAACCTAGTAATACATAACGTTACCATTATATTCATAGATTGACCTTCTAACCTATATACATACTAAAATTATGATACTAATCAATGAAGTGTTTTAATAAATCGGCGCAATTTGCAATCAAAATTGCAGTTCTGGGCTAGCATATATTTATTCATACTATATAATTTTGTTTGCATAGAAGTTCATTATAAGCATAAATATATCTCAGTTGCTCTTAAATAGAATGCTTGCTTAATCAATAGTTATGTAACAAAACTTTATGATTAGGTAAATTTAATGCAGTCCTGGTGAAAAATATGTGAAATATTTACATATAAAACTTGAAAAGTATTAATGAGTTTATGAGTTGTTTGCACTTTTTAAATATAAGCTCAAACAATTAAAAATTTACAATACATTGTATGGCATTTTTTAAGTTTACCTCTTTGTTATAGAATTTAAGCATTATTTATTTTACTAGTTTTTATTAAAACACAGACACATGTTAATCTTTATAAAATTATTTATTTAAATTGTTATTCATATAAGAAAAATCCTTGTTATGTTTGAGTGATGTAAATAAGGTGATATTAAAGATGAAAACATCATTATTTATTATTATAGATATTTACAACGCATGTGAGGGTGGTGTATTATTAACATACGTTTGAGCAATTTTTAAGAAAAAACTGAAAACGTATTCTATAACATTACAGAAAGTGTCACATGTCAAACAAGTTAAAAATTATATAATTTAAGGCCTTTATTCTGTACAATTTTAACATCGATGTTAGTTAAAATTGCTGTTAAAATCAATTTTTAGCCAATCAGTTAGCAAGTTTCTTAAATATTACTTAGGAGCGTTCTAAATATTAATTAACATCGCTGTTAAATATGTACAGAATACGATCATAAGTTTGTATTTTGCTAAAAGATAGCATTTAGCTAAATAATTTTAAGTAAACTGTTACAAATACAACACTTCTTTCTACAAGCGGAAAAGAACATTTATTTTTATAATGTCTTTTTGCAAATAAAAGTGTGCAATAATTAAAGCAGTGCGTAAAATTCCTGTCTCAAACGTAACTGCAAACTTGTATACTTGAACTAAAATTTACTGCATGAAGTTTAGTATATTTTGTAGGAGTAAACAATTTTATAAAGACATAACTTTTTTTATATGCTAATAAATTGCTCTGCATAAATGAAAATATAAACAACAATTTTTATATGAGCTACTAAGAATACGGCCATTCAATTTTTACTTATTAGAACATTTTGTTGATATAACCCCTGGCGACTGCATGTACTGTCTCATATGTGGCTTTGTGGTAGATGAAGTTAGTAGAAGAGAAAATAAGAAGTTTGTATGGTATTTAATTGGTTGGAAAGTGGCCAGTCTAAATGAGATTATTTTTTTTTATTTACAGGATTATTTCCAACGTTATTACTGGTCTATTAAATTTTTGTAAAAAGGTAAAGTATCTTAGTAAATGAAGTCAAGGTTAAAATAATGCAGAAATGTACGTCTTCAGGAAATGTTGCGGAGATACTTTAGACCAGGTGTTGCCAACCCAAATGATCTTGCGGGCTACTTTGGAAATGCTTTATAACTCCGCGGGCCGCATATAAAATTATATGTCTATATATTAGATTTAGATTCATTATAGACATTTTTTTGAAGTAAAAAATTGAAACAAAATATAATTTAACTGTTCTGCAAACTCTAAGCTCTGTACTCTTTGCAACATTAATAGACAAAGCAGTAAAAAAAAGTCAAAAAACAGCCAAAGACACGAGGATAGAATACATAAAAATGGAACAAATTGGTATTCAAATCCTAATGTTTGCGAATTATATTAATAGCAGACAAAGAAGAGAAACTACAAAAAAACAGAATATATATACAAAGAAAAACTAAAAAAGATAGGCATGGAAATAAAGACAAGCAAAATAAAGACAATGGTAGTAGCGACAAAACCTAAGAAGCACAAGATAGAATTAGATTGACAAATAATTGAACAAGTAAAATATTACTACCTTAGTACAATAATAGAAAAAACAAGGAGTATAGACATGAAAATAGGAAGAACTGAAAAAGGAGGAAGAATATTCAATGCACTCAAAAGACAATTTTTGGTTAAGAATGAAATAACGAAGACAATAAAAACAGAAATACAAAAGGTAGTAAGGCCAGCTTTAATATACTCTAGCAAATCTTAGACAACAACAGAAAGAAATGAAATTGAAAAATTAATGCAATGGAGATGAGATTTCTAGTGATAATTAAAGAAATAACAAAAAAAAGATTAAGTGAAGAGCTCGAAAGTAAGAAATAAACTAAAAATTAAACCTATAGAAACATTAATAGAGGAGAGACAGTTAGGAAGGCTAGGACACATACACAGACTGGATAGAACCAGAATAACAAAAAAATACATAAATTGAAAATACAGAACAAAAAACAAAAAGCAGGTCCGAACAGGCTCACAAAACAGCAGAAAAAAAAAAGGAATAGAGTGGAGCGAAACAAACTTGGAAAAAAAGAATAAAGGAATTATAAAATAATACACTCGGACACACATATGTGTCATATATGCGCAAGAATATTATTTTAAAATCAAAGTTAATTTTTTGTCATAATTTCTACAGTTAATTTTTGAATATATGGATGCACAAATAATGTATTTTGTAAAAGTGTTATAAATATCGCGGGCCGCTAACATGTTCTAGGCGGCTATGCGGCCCGCGGGCCGCCGGTTTGTCACCCCTGCTTTAGACATTCGATTCTGAACGGCTTCCAGAAGAAGTTAGTGGCATACAATACTTGCACGGTTTGCCCGTTTGTTTTGAACCTAATGAAGTGATTAGGCTTCAAGATGAAATAATAATAAACAAACAGTTAAAATTACGTTTTTACAGTAGCTCTAAAATGATTTCAACTATTATACAATGAAACTCTAACCGATATAATGCACATTAAAAATCTTTTAAAATTTTATTAGCTGAAATTTACCTATCTGCGTTTTTTTCCAAGAAACTAATAACTTTAACGTTGAAAGTTTAATTAGCCTTTGTGGTTATACTTTTAGCCGCAAAAATTGTGTAAATGTGAGTTGTGCTCAGTGTGTATCGGTTTTTTAGTTTTCGATACGGTTTTCAGTTAAAAAAACTTTGTGAAATCACTTTTTTAGAAGCAGTAGCCGCTCAACTACATCTTGCTTTCTCACTGATCGTTTGCTGAATCTATATTTTGTCGAATGCCAGTTTGGATATTTGTTTGATGGATTAATTACGCTTTTGGGTGATTTTTTATGTCTATAACGCTATGCTTAATTTATTTTCATTTTTTTTTTAAATAACGGTTAAAATACTTACTTATCCGTGGCCAACAGATCATTCTTAGATTGGGAAATCTTGGAACATCTTTATGATAGTGACCAATAGTATTCAATATTCTAAATTAATGAACCGTGCTTGGTCATGAAATTTAGGAAAACAGTTGAAATTGGAGAATAAAAAATGCTGTGCGCAATATGTTTGTTTGAGTGTTTGATTATGATGACATTGTTTAAGCCAGTATTGACAAAAATGTTAACAAGTTAAACTTATAAACGCCGTTTTGAAGAGAATTTATTAGCTTATTTGAAGTACAAAGCTGTGGCGCAAAAAACTTGCAGAAAAGTTAAAAGAGAATTATAGTCAGAACACGTTACCTTAATTAACTCGAGAACTATTGAAAAAGTGTGAAAAGTTATTTTTTATAATAATGGATGAATATATTTATTATTAATAAAACGTCTTTTGGCTTTGAAAATTACATTTATAACTAACACAACTATATATTTTTTTCTATCTGTTTTTCTTTTATTTCGTTACAATCTTTTTACATATGTTCCATAGTTTTCTTAATCTCTTCGCACATTCTGCACATTTTCAATTTTTTTTTCATCCAAAGTTTTGTCACTTGCTCTTCATTACTACGTCTAAATCTTGCAATCATCTTTTTTTCATTTTTACTGTATCTATCGCTCTCTAGGATCATTATCAGTTTGCGTTTTATAATATGTTCATAATTTGCTTTGTACCTAGAGTTTTTAACTTGTATTTTCCTTTTTTATTTTTGTATAAATCTATCTCTTTCCATAACTTTGTGTTGTCTCTCTCCCAGATTCTCTCATTCTTTCATTTTTTTGCTAGCATAATCATATCTATTGTAATAATTTTCTCTGATTTTCATTTTTTGCTTTCATTTTCTCTTTTATGCTTTCTTGTAAGATTTTACATTTGTGTTTCTTTCTCATTCTTTCTTCATACTTCATTTCTCTTTTTCCTGCTTCTACTCTTAACTTATTTTTTTTGACTTCTTCCGGCATAATATACGCTGGAGTTTCTCTGTTTAAATCTAGCACCCATCTCCAATATTTTACATGTATTGCTTTTATTTTTTTTTGTTTCTTTCATCTTTATGTTTCTGACTCATACAATATTACATTCCTAACTAAACTATCAAACATAAAACCTTTTATTCTTATACACTCAAATTGTCTTTCACTTATTCCCCAAACTTGTCCCACTACTTTATGATTGAATATAGTCATGTTATAAAGCATTTTTTCTGATGTAAAATCTTAATTTCACTTGACTAAATTGCTTATGATATCGATTTAGTATTTAATTGAATTAGATGGATCGACATCTATCTGATTGACTTTTTGTGTGTGTTAAATAAGCCATCTTAAAAAAAAAAACACTTTTTTTTCAAAAAGACTAATAAGCCGTTATAAAAAATGCATTATAAAAAATGATAGTAAAAATCAAGTTTTTTTAAATCATTTATTAAATTAAAGCTAAATTTCAAATTATAACATATTTTTTTTCCAGTTTTTGTAAAAGTTACAATTTAAATTTAATAAACAAAAAACTGACTGATTCTCAATCTTTGTTTAATTACCCTTAAAATATTATCAAAAATATTTTAGTCCGCAATCGGTTATGCCAACAAAAATATTCATATATCATATTTTTAAGAGACAAATCTGGAGAATAAAGTGGATGAGGCAATAATTTATATTGAAACTAAACCAGTTTTGCTGTGACAAGGTTCCGTTTTGTGAATGGCATGTTTAAGGTTTTGAGTTGATTCTGCCGTATATAAGAAACAGCACACTATGTCAGATGCACTTGCACTGAAATTATAATTATATTTTATATTTATGCAATATAAAATGCATTATTTTTATTAAAAGACCTGAAAGAAGAAATATAATTATAAAATGTTTTGTTCATTTGTAGAATTAAAAAAAGTATACTTTTAATAGCCAGTTTAGGTTCCGTATGCAAACATTAAATATTCTATTAGGTTCCGTGTGCAAACATTAAATATTCTATTATTTGTTGATTGTCGGAAATTTGCATTTTCATAATGATTTATTCTTGTGTCGCACGTCTGATTATTTGCAATATAAAGAGAAAATAATATCTAAACTAATTAAAATGAGAATATGTCAGTTTTAATTAATTTTTAATTTTATTTAGTATTACTTATGTAGGTTAAGATTTTCTAATAATAATGAAATTATTATTAATATAAATTACAAATTAGTTAATAAATAAATGTTTTTATTAAGTTTATTATAATATTTTAAAATAAATTGTATTCATAGTAGTAGTAAATATATTTATTTCATGTTTTATACAGAAAGATGATTTTATATATGTATTACATACATTGTGAAAATGGTTGGTTGAATATAAAAAAGGCTATTGACCGAGGTCTTTCTGATTGTATTCGTATTTTCTTGCTTTAAAAAATATATCTAAACGTATAGAAATCGGTCATATTTAGTTTATTTTGTTTAGGTTATGGTGTATATTGAATGCTACAATCTATAGTAAATATCTTGAGTTTTTTTTACTGAATTTCGTTTGATATTTTTTTTATACAATTGTATACAATTTTCATATTTTGTCTTTTGGGGTTATGTAATTTACTTGTTAAAATAATTTTTATGTGTAATGCTATAAAGAATTTTAATATACAGCAAGTATCACAAAACATTAACACGTGGTGTAAATGAATTAGATAGATTGGTGTGGTAATAAATATTTACTGAACAATTTTGTTTAAATTTACTTGTAGTTATAGCCATAATTACATGTATTTTTTAAAATAACTGAATTTGGCTGGTAGTTCTTTACACCTCCATAATTAATTTTATTTAAAAAAAGACTCTAATAGTTTGGTTAAAATTTTCTAATTAAAAAAAAGGGAATTTATTATTTAACGCGTATCATAATAGACTCATTACTATACGGACCATTTGAACATTTTATATATTTATAAATTAGAAATGCAAACATAGTATAAATAACTCGTTTCATAAGACCATTTATTGGATTTGTTCTTTAATGCCCGTACTAATAGTCTGAGATCCAATCTTGGATTAATTCTAAATTCATGAATCCGAGATTTATTAGTCTGTATCGTGTATTCAATTCACGGCTTCGGGTAGTATCCTCCTATTGAATCTTGAGTTGATATTTTTAGTAATTTACCAAATATTACTAAATTTGAATTGACGTATTGACGAATTGACGCGCAACTACTTAACTTGTGAGGAATTTGTTTATTTTGATAGTGAAATATTACATTAAAGAAGTAAGTAATATTGTTGTTGCCAGAGATTTGTGTATACATGTATGATATAGGTTATGTTAGGAAAATATTTTATACTAGTATGCTTTTAGAAAGTTTTTTATTTTTGTAACTAGTTTTGACTGTTTAAGTCATCTTTAGGAGTGTTTTATCTTAAAGGAAAAAAAAATGTAATTCCTTTATAATAAATGTTTTGTATCTTCAAAGAAGGCTAAAATCTATATCCAAAAGAAACCAAAAAACTAGTATTTTCAATTCGAATAAATAAACTTATGGTTACACAACTGACCCGACAGTGAACATATATTGCAAGGTATGAGGAAAAATAAAAAATGTTATAGTAACTCGGATGCAAGGTACTGACCGATTTGCACATGATACTAACTAGCATGATGCAATCACACGGTGCGAGTAGCTGCACTGCATTAACTGACTAGACCAGCTCGAATGCTAGCTTGCACTGTATAACTAGGCTTTTACATATGGAATGAAACAAAACTAAAACTTGTTTTAGCAAGGGCTTGACTGATCGTAGTACGATAATGTGGACTGAAACAAGATAAAATTCTAGCGTTTATACTTCCATAGTTTTATTTGGCTCCGAGGTCTTTGTCTAACATTAATATTATAAAATAATCCAAAAATCCATTTTCTGTCAGTAGTTTATAATTTGTAAATTTAATATTTTTTCTTATTTGGATTCCACCTTACAAATTATTATTACACCTTCAGCCGGATTGTACAATCTACCTGAAATGACAAATATGAACTAAGAAAAATACTAACTAGTACAAAGCAAGTACGTATTTTTGTTTTTTTTTTTTAATAACAGATTGTAAAATTTATTATCTGGCTAACAGTTAAATTGTTAATATTTGTCATTTCAGGTGGATTGCATATTTTGGCTGAAGGAATAATAATATGTAAAAAGGTGGAAATGCAAATAGAATAGAATAGAATAGAATAGAATAGAATAGAATAGAATAGAATAGAATAGAATAGAATAGAATAGAATAGAATAGAATAGAATAGAATAGAATAGAATAGAATAGAATAGAATAGAATAGAATAGAATAGAATAGAATAGAATAGAATAGAATAGAATAGAATAGAATAGAATAGAATAGAATAGAATAGAATAGAATAGAATAGAATAGAATAGAATAGAATAGAATAGAATAGAATAGAATAAATTTATTTATGTTATTACTATAGATACAAATTTAGAACACATGTTAAAATTATATAAAACAATTTTAAAAAGCATAGTTTAAATATTCATCAAATGAAAAGAATGCTTTCTGAATCAATAAAGATTTTAGTTGTTTTTTTAGTTGGTCTATTGATAATTGTTTAAAAGCATTAGAAAGTTTGTTGTAAAACTTTGGCCCAAAGGAATTTACTGCATTTTTTGATTTTGTTAAACGCTGGAAATTAAGATGCAAGTGTGAAGCTTGTCGCGTAGAGTAGTGATGTATATCCGATTTTAAGTTGTAACTAGAGATACTTTGTTTAACAACAATTATACTGTTAAATATATATATATATAAACTAGGAAATGATAAATACCTAAGTTTATAAAAGCTTCTGCTGTATATGTAAGACCAGTCAATATGCGGACGGCTTTTCTCTGCAAACGAAAAATATCTATGGTATGTGACAAGTGTTCCCAACACAGTATTGCATTTTGCATATTTGATTAAAATAATCCATAATACGCAGTTAACGCTACTCGTGGAGAAACTACTGGAATTAAATTTTTTAGTAAATAAACTTATTTTGAAAGTTTTTGGCACAACTTATTCACATGATTTTTCCATGTTAGTTTTGAATCAATTTCAATGTCTAAAAAATTTATTGAATCTTTACCTTAATCATGTTGTGACTGTGAAAACATTATGTGCAAAGTGTTGGTTTTTATTTAGCATTAATGGGTTTGCTAAAAACCAACTATTTGCATAATTTTCAGTTTGAAATAGAGTATTTTGGAGAAACTGTAAATTTTTATTTTGTGAAATTATGCTAGTATTGTCTGCATACAAAACTGTCGACACATGATTAATTTTTAAATCATTGATACAAATTAAAAACAAGGTTGGACCTAATATGGAACCTTCAGGTACATTATGTGGCATTTTTATTGGAGCAGAATGTTCACTATTAGTGTATACTAATTGTTCTCTATTATCTAGATAAAATTTCAATAATTGAACACTATGAGGATTAAGCCCATAGTGCGCAAGCTTTTTTATTATTGTATTATGAGCTATGCAATCAAATGCTTTAGACAAGTTACAACAAGTAACACCAGTGTATGTTTTACTGTTAAAACCTTTTGTAATAAGCGCAATAAGTTCATTTATTGCGGTTAGTGTACTTCTGGCATGTTTAAAACCAAATTGTGATTTATTAAAGAGAAAATTTTGTTCAAAATAATCATGTCACTGCTGTTTTAAAATATATTATAATTTTTACGCTTATTTGTATTTCTTTTTTTTTAAATTAGATATGCATAAATTTAATAACTTTGTGAGTGGTGTTATAATGAGATTTAAAATACATATGAATAACATGTTAAAACCATATATGTCTTTTTTTTTTAGATTTTAATTTGTTTATTGCATTTTTTGTATGTGCTTCAGTTATCATTTCAAAATTAAATCTTTTTGTTACTGATAAGTCACAAAATAACTTTAAATTGAAATAAAACACAAAAAAATATTTTTAATATCTATGATATTGGCTTTATTTGACAGATAATTTTATGGCATTAATGTTTGAATATGATTTCGGGCATGTGTAGACTTTACATATCCTCAAAAAAAAAAAAAATCTAATGGCGTCATATTGCACAAACGAGGGTAATCATGTCTCTGTTCCGCTCACCGTTGACTGTAACGTTTCGACTAGAAAATGCAATATTGGGGTGGGATGTGTATCTCCAACAAGTATAGAATCAGAACGAGCATTTTCAGCTGCTTTTTAGGTCAGCACTAAAATAAAATCTAGACTAGTGACAAATACTGTATCATATTTGTTTTTTTAAATCATATTTTACCATCAAAAATTAAAACTAAAATATTGGTTAATTATTCTAGAATTCTATACTAGAAATGACTTGTATTTCAGTAAACAGTCAATATAAAAAACATAACTTCATCTTCTATAATTTAATATTCAATATATATTTTATATTAAAAAAGCAACATCTTCAATTTGATTAGTTAAAGCTGTTAATATACTCGCATTATAAGATTTAATGTTTTGATAATAAATAACTAAACAATAAAAAAATAACCCCAATCCATCAATTTTATTTATTAGTGGTGCAAAGTAATTGTAGCTCTATCGTGATGTTTCAACCAAAGGAACCAAATGCTAGCGATAAACTTCAGCATAGTAACTGGCAACCAAATTGAAATGTTTAATTAGGTAGACAATTAAATATAATTTATTAAAAAAAAATTGGTGGCCAGTTGCTATGCTTTTTTGATTGAAACAACATGATGGAGCTACAATTACTTTGCACCACTAATTATTGTTTATAACTTGTGTTAAAAGTACGTAAATTATTTGAATTTGTTCTTCACCATAAAGCAATTCTTACCACCAAAACACACTGATGAAGTTTGATTGGGTTTGAGTAATTAATTTTTTTTTAAATTTAATTTGACTTTCACTTTAACATATTCATAATTACTTATATACCATATAATATATTTATATATCTTACTAGTTAAAAAAAAATTAACAATACCGGGATTAATACCGGTATACCGGTTATTCTTTAATACAAAAATACCAAAAAACTGGTATTTATTTTTTTGCTCGGTATTGCATTCCCTAGCTTTGACCATCATCATACGTTTGGCTGCTACCGCTGCATTTCAAGAAAAAAAAGTTAATTAAGGGGTCAGCAGTACCAAACTGTTAGAAAAATAATACACGCGGGAATTTCAAATTTCACATTTTATCATACATTCACAACTACTAGCAGAACTGTAACAATTGTTATTTAAGAAAAATAACTTATAACACAATAAAAAGATTACTAAGTTTAATGTTCAATGAAATATAACATTTAAAGTTTAAGCAAATATTTCAACAAAAAAATTACAAATTAGTTTCAAAATTTAATAAACAATTGAAGGTTTTGGATTTTTATATATTTCATCAGATTGGAAATTTTATGCTCTACACGTTGCATAAAAACAATTTTAAAAAGGAGTTAAGTTACGTGAGTTCTGCTTGTAGTTTTATAACACTCATCAAACTGCTCCTTTAAGAAAGCACTATTACACTTAAACAATTTGTGACGTTTATGTTTCTTGATTTTCTCAAAAACCGTGTATTTGATCAAAATTTATCAAGAGGCAGAAAAGTTTTCAAATTATATTTTCTACAAAGAAATATATGTATAAATAATAACAAAAAAAGTTGATTTACTAAAAATTAAAAAGTTTCAAAAGGTTAAACATCTAAAGAATCTTAAAAAACTATCTTCCGGAAGACTTTTTTTATTCAAACTTTAACAGTTTGTGTAAATAAGAAATAAACTAATGTAAACAAAAAATTGTTACAAAATATTTAAAAAAAATAAAAATAAAAAAATCTGTAAACTTTAAAGAGCTATAACTCCGAGTTTATTAAAAATAATATACTATTTTATAAGGTCAATATTACTCAATTTGCTTGTAGTTTCTGGCATTCATTTTATGACTATTTAGTTTGGGATACCCTGTATAGCTCTCACTCCGTTGACTCTACTAAATTATATCCGAACGCTTAAAAACACATTTTATATTTTGATTTTGATATTAACATAATCATTTGATCAACTACTTTGAATTATAATATTAAAGCAGAACATAATATAACAAGGAATTATAAATAGTCAACTAGTACGTAATTAGTTATCAGCTCATCGTAGTATAACTAATAAATACTGCAACATTGCATGTGCCGGTTCCGTAATTTTTATGTAATTGAGTTCATATATCCATAATTACACAAGATATTATGTACACGTAATCCATATACAAATAAAACCCAATAAAATTATAGAATTTTTTAAATTATCTTAACTACAAAAATACTGTATCAATGGAAATATTGTTTCATCTTACATGTTTACTAAATTTAATTGGCATTGATAAGAAAAAAATCTCTAAAACATGAAATGTGTTTTGTCAAACATTTCTGAGAATAATATACTCTCATCAACAAAAATATATTGTCATTAGTTGCCAGCCGGCACGAATTAGTGAGGTTATGATTTTCAATTTATTTTTATTTTAAGTTATTACATTACATTTATAATAATGTCATTAATTTATAGTGTTTTCTAAAGCTTGTTAAAACGTATAAAACAAAATAGAAATAATAAAAGATTACGCAAAACTAAGAAATAGTATTAAAAAAACGTAAGTAATACCCGGCGCTTTCACCATAATTATATTATACATATTTTTATCCGGTAACAATTTAACTATGAAGTGTGTAAATTAAGTAACGAGACTGGCAACGTAACGTTCAAATTTGAAACATTTGGGATGCGGGGCTTGGAGGAGCAGCAGGTAAACAAGTGATACGGCTGGTTGTCTGTAGACATTTTTTTGTAATACAGTTTTTTCTAATGCGTTCTAAAAACGAGTGACATCAATTTTGATCAAAGATTTGCTATCAGGTTTTGTTTCAAAATTAAGCACAGTGCAACAAACACTTTTATATTTATTTTGGTGGCTTAAGGCGTTTTCAGAAGAAAAAAAGTCGATTGAAGATGAATCACGCAGCGGAAGGCTTTTATTTTCAATAACCGATGAAAATATTAACATTTTGCATTCAGACCATTAGTTGGACTGTCAGATTGATTGTGAAATAGTTGAATCACATAATGATAAAAATCTGCGCAAAAATGGATTTACTGGACCAAAAGAACATTAGATGGGAAAGGTCGTTTGATTTTTGAAATTGATTGAAAATGATCCTCATTTTATGGAACGTACTATTACAAGTGACGAGTTTTGGGTATTTGAGCATAATTTGGAAACTAAGCGCCAGAGTTGTTTTTTATACCCAAGAAATTGCTCACAAAGAGTCAACCGACAAAAACGTTCAAAAAAAGGCCATACGACAATGTGCTTTCTCACACAGTAATTTCAATAATGAAGTTTCTGGCCAGTAAAAACATTCTTTTGACTTTTTGACCTCCTTATTTTCCTGACTTGAGTCTTTCTGTTTTTTTTTTTCTTTCCAAAATTTCACATTTTGGGATAGTCAAAGGGCTGTAAACAACCAGTTAACTTCAAGTTCCAGCAATGCAATGGTAGTTTAAAGATCCGTTTCTAGCCTGTGTGGATTCACAAGGAATTTATTTTGAGGGAGACAGTATTGTAATTCTATTTGAATAAAAAAAATCAGTCTCATTACTTAATTTACACACCTTATATAAAATTATGATACTATGAATATAATGAATGAAATAAACTATGAATATAATACGTCCATACAGTAGACACGTTTTGGTTTTAATTGTTGCAGTTTATTTGTTTATAGAAACTGTAAATAATTTGTCTATTTTATGGTTTATCTTGCTTTTTTAAAATTTCAAACATTATACCCCAATCGACATTATCTAAGACATTTTTTAAATCAACAAAATGGTATGAATGTTGCGTTTCTTATTTTTATTCTGTTTTTTATGAATGTTTTTAATGCTAGAGTTACATTTAAATTGGTTTTTATTTAATTTTTTTGTATTCTTCTTTAAATTATATGTAGTATTTTGAGTTCATTTGGCAGTATACTTATTTATACTTCTAGGCTAATAGTACTATTATACTAAACTGATTTTTTTGGTATTTTTTCTACTTCATACATTTGATTAACAAGTCCGTATAGGATGGCACCTGGAAATAAAATACCCGACGTGAAACAAAACCTGACACAAAAAATCTCTACAAGCTCAGCGTCTGTCCTAAATTGGGCGGTTAAAAACAACATCTGCAACAGCTGATTTACGATTTGTAAACAGAACTAACCAATACGTTTGGCAAACGTGTCGTTTCAATGCCAACCACTCTTTAAACGATGGTGTCGAATTCACAAACAATATTACCCCAGGAGGGTACGGCTAAAAACCTAAAATTCTTTATTGACTTGTCGGTCCGCCTTATGGATTTTGGGGAGGCACAAATTTAACAAAATCAAAGAACCCAAACTACACAAAACAAAAAACTCATAGTAGCTATCTACAATATACGTACAATGAGATCACCAAAACATTTAGAGCAGCTTGAAGAAGCACTATCAAAAATAAAGTGGGACATACTTGGTATGCTGTACCAGAAAAGGAATGCTCATAAACAAAAACATAATGTTCCTAGTTACCAAAGTCAATATCAAACAGGGTTATATATATATAGTCCTAACACTAAACAACATATGCAAACTCCAGATTATCCAGGTTTATGCTCTTACAATCACCCATATCGACGAAGAAATAGATTTCTTCTACGATGACATAACAGCATAAACGCTAGAAAAAGTAAAATACTTTATAACGATGGGTGACTTGAACTAGGAAAAAGGAAAAACGAAGAAGATGTTATACAGAATATCGGTAATTACGGGCTGAGAGAAAGGATTTTACGAAAAGAACGTTTACTAAACTATTTACAAAGCAAACACCTATTCTATATGAATTTGTTTTTTAAAAAACCGGAACATAGACGGTAGACTTGGCTACAACTAGGAGGAAATGTTAAAAATGAATTAGATTTAATTAGCGACAAAATTATTATTACAAACATTATCACATTAAACAAGTTCCATACTGGTAGCGATCACAGACTAGCAAGAGCAGAAACAAAATAATCAAAAAGACAGATTATTTGAGGCAAAATAAAGATAGATATGCAAGCAAAATGGAAACAAAACTAAACTAACCTAATATTTTACAAATAAACAGCAAAGAGCTAAATGACAAAACAACAAAGAACATACAGACAATAAATAAAAAAATATGTGCCAAAATATAACTAAAACAAGACAAAATGATCAGTGAGAAGACAACAAAGCTCATGAACGAAAGAATCAATTTAAGTCAAACATCCGACAACTAAACAAAACCATCAACAAAGAAATAAGGCAAGACCATAGATAATACAATGCTAAATGCATAAGAAACACTATTGACAACAACAAGAAGTGTTTTAAATCGTTTCCTACATATTTTATTTTATTTTATTCACATTTATGTTTACATTTGCATTTATTACTATGACTGGTCTTTGCAAAGTGTAACAGTATAGCACAATCTGGAATAACTTGTAGTGGTTGTGGAGTTATTTTTCATAATAGCTGTGCTATTTGCTACAAGAAATGTCATTCTGGTGTTTTATTTGATTTTAAATTGGAATCTGACCTATGCAAACTATACACAGAAAACATCATGTTGTATCAAGTATTGTTAGATGAAGTTCGCTCTAACAATAAACTTTTAACTGACAAAATTTCTTATTTGGAGAAGAAGATAGCTCTGAAAGATATAGAAATTTTAGATTTAAAATCATGCCGTCTACTTGATTCTGTTTCTATTAGGTTTGTTATTAATATAGATTCAATTCAATTGCCACCGGCAAAAACAATTCTATCCAGTACTTCTACCACTACTAGTAGTTCACAATCAATTAAACCTAAAGTACACCACAAAACTCCAACGATTTTTGGATGTGGTCCAGACAATGACCAGCTACAAGCCTACGTTCCCATTTTATATGTTCATGTGTCAAAACTTAAGCGTGGAACAAATAAAACTGAAATTGCAAACTATATGAAAGCTAAACTACCATCTGTTTTGATTGATGTTGTTGAGTTGGTAGTGAGATCTGGAAACTACAGCAGTTTTAAAGTACCTATTCCAGCCGATCAAGCTGGTTTTGTTCTTTCTAAAAACTTTTGGCCGGCAAACATTGCCGTCAAGAAATTTATTAACTATGGCTGACCACGAAATTTACCAGCAACTCTTGCAGGGGATTTTTGGACTTTAAATCCGCTCAACAGTTTGGACCCGTCTTCAGGAATACCAACGGCCTCTCAATTTGCTACCAAAACGTTGAAGGTATAAAAACCAAACTAAAAAAACTTTTGTTAGCTGTAGTTTTGTCAAGTTATGACATTATTGTTTTAACCGAAACTTGGCTATCTGAAGACATCCCTGACTCAGAACTAAGACTAACTGGCTATAACCTATTAAGATGTGATTGATCTAATTTAACTAGCCCTAAATTAAGCGGAGGTGGCGTATTGATTGCGGTTAGAAGTCATCTTAAGTATACATTACTACATCCGCCATATGTGTTGAACATGTGTTTGTAATTGTCCACTTTAAGTTTGTATCGTACATAATTGGTGCAGTTTATTTACCCCCTCGTTCGGTTATCAATAAATATGCTACTGCTACTCCGTTGAAACTTTTGCTGATGTCTTTCCTAATAGTAAATTAATTCTACTGGGAGATTACAATTTACCAGAAGCAACCTGGCTAAATGGTGAATTTGGAACTGGAGTTACTTGTAACGAAAACTACCCTGGACATTTAGTTGCTAACTCATTTGGATTTTTAAACTGTGTTCAATGTATAACCATACCAAATAGTATGAATGTATTTTTGGATTTGTGTTTTACTAATGATTGTGATAATATTACTGTGATAAATGCTGTAGATGTTTTATTAGATATAAGTCAACATCATAATGCCTATGTGATAGATGTCAAATGTGATACTTTTTGTGATATTTTAAACTGTAACTACGTTTTTAATGATTTTAAATGTGCCAACTTCAGCGCAATCAATGATTTTTTTTAACCTTGATTGGTCTGTTTTTTTTAACAACTGTGATATTAATGTATGTGTTGATTTATTTTATTCTGTTTTGTATTATGCAATTGATTGTTATGTACCTAAAAGAGTGTGGAATGACAACAACTTTCTTATTTGGTTTAGCAAGGAATTAATTTCACTTACTAAATTAAAAAAAATAGCACATAAACGATTTAAATCTTCAGAACTTCTTTCTGATTACAATGAATTTGATTCTCTTTAGACTTCATGTAAAAATCTGAACGCACGTTTTTACAAGCAGTACATTTTACGCACCGAGAATAACATTCGGTCTAACCCAAAACATTTTTGGAAATTTGTAAATGAAGCTAGGAAAACTAATGCTTTTCCAGCTACAATGTATTATGGTGATCAAACCTGTATTAATGGTGACGATCTTGTAAACAAATTTTCAGATTTTTTCTCTTCGGTTTATAATTCTCAAATTCATCTAACTCCATTGTTTAAGTTTGATAAAAACGTAATTCATACAAATTTCTCAGTCAGTTTACTAGATATTTTTAATAAAATTACAAGCCTTAAATCTAATCTTAGCACTGGACCTGACGGTATTCCTTCTATGCTTTTAAAGAATTGTTATTATTCAATTTCAAAACCATTACATTTAGTTTTCAACGCTTCATTAAATAAAACTAAATTTCCTGATGTATGGAAACAAACTTACATTATCCCATTGCATAAATCTGGTGTTAAAGAAAATATTACAAACTATAGAGGCATTTGCATTCAATCTGCTATTCCGAAATTATTTGATCAAAATATAACTGGTCAAATACGTTGGATGTGCAAAAGTATTTTAGCATGGGTTTCGTGAGGGTCGATCTACACTTTCCAATCTACTTTCTTACGAAAATTACATTTTAAACGCATTTGAAAGCAAAACTCAAGTTGACTCTATTTACACCGACTTTTCAAAGGCCTTTGATCGTGTGAACCACAATATTTTAATTGCTAAGCTTCGTGCTTTGGGTTTTCATACTGCAGTGGTTTTTTGGTTATCTTGCTTTTTGAAAAACCGAACGCAGTGTGTAAAAATCAATAACTTTCTTTCACAACCTATTTATTACTATCAGGTGTTCCTCAGGGATTTCACTGCGGACCAATTTTATTTTTACTTTTTATCAATGATCTTTCTGACTGTATTAGTTCATCATCATTTCTGTTATTTGCAGATGATTTAAAAATTTATAGAAGTATTTTATCTATCAATGATTGTAATCTTTTACAACAAGATTTAGACTCTGTTAATGCTTGGTGTCTTATTAATAACCTTTTGTTTAATGTTAATGAATGTTTTGCAATCAGTTTTAATAGAACGCTAAGCAAAATTTTGTACGATTATACTATCAATAACAAGGTGCTACAACAAGTAACACAAATTAAAGGCTTGGGTGTAATTTTTGATTTTAAACTTACGTTTGTTGAGCATATCAGCTACATGTGTAATCGTGCTATAAAAATGTTAGGGTTTGTATATAGGATGTCAGCTGATCTTTCTCCAAGTACTCTTAAATTACTATACTGTGCCTTGGTGCGTTCTCATTTAGAGTTTGTTCCGTCAGTCTGGTGCCCTTTCTATGAAATCCATAGTCAAAATATTGAACGTGTTCAAAACAAAATTTTTTGTCTGTTGTCCTATAGATCTGGTATATTGTCGGTTAATTTTGATCGCAATTACATTTCTTTACTATACAATTTACCGTCACTAAATTTTTGGCGCAAAAGATCAGATCTCTCATTTTTGCGTGGTCTAGTGATGTCTGAAGTAGACTGTCCTGAGTTACTTCTATCTCTTCTATTCTACATTCCTATTAGTGAACGACGTACCAGGCAGACTTCATTATTTAGAGAATTTACACATTCTACTAATTATGGATTTCACAGCCCCATTGGTAGAATTTGTAGATTTGCAAACTGTTTAACAAACAATTTCAATTTTTTTTGTTCTAAATGTATGTTTAAAATTCAATTGAGTCATTTTGATTAAATGTTATGTATTTTATATTATATTATGTTTTTTATGTCGATGTTTTGCTTCTGTTTTTTATATTGATTATTTTATATATGTATTATATTGTTTATATTCATTGTATTTTTATGTAGATGTTTTACTTACACCGTAAATAAAGAATTATTATAAGAAGGTGCTAAGAGCAATCAGGTCTCAAGGAAGGTCAACTATCCATCAAGTTAAAAACCACAAAGGTAATATGGTGCACGACAAACAAGAGATATCTGATGTCATAAGGGATTTTTACAAAACTAAATAATCGAAACTATAACTACAAAACAGTAATGAACGTTTTAAATAATAAAAATCTTAAAAATAAAGAAAGCATCTTGGTAATTAAAAAATGGAAACGCCCCTGAAGAAGATAAAATAACGTGCAAAATGCTAAAACTTAAAAGAAACGCGGTTCTAAGTGCCATAAGAATACTTCTAAATAAATGTCTTGTTGAAGGGAGCATGCCTACAAATTGGCAGAACGCACGAGTGATTCTGTTACATAAGAAACACAAATATCAAAAACTACAGATTAATTGAGTTTTGCTTTTTTGGGTGGTAGAGAGCTTTTATTGCATGAGTTTTTGTTTTGTGGGAAAATCAGACCTGGGTAGTCTTATCATCAATTACAGTTTTATAAAAAAAGTCTTTTTCTTGGAGTAAAAAAGTATTTTTTTTTTGCAAATTTGTTGTCTACGTACGCAGTTATTTTTGAGGAGCAGTTGATTGTAGCCACAAATATTGCGATTTTAAAAGATTTATAATTTTTTTTTGTGTAAGTATTACTTACAATGGTTTTTGCAGTTTTATCCTGTAATGGTCCGATATTGATTTGTTGAAAATTGAGTTTTTGTAGACTTATTGCATTCATTTGCTTTAATTTTCTTGTTTTTGTAGTGTCTATCCGATTCAGATTTTGGCGACCAACAAGACTATTTGGACTGCAGCTCTAAAAAGTTTCATAAATGTTAAGGAAAACTATTGTCTGAGATTCTGAAGCCAACATTTGTTTGTAATCTTTATGTTTGTTTTTTTGTTAAAGTATATATTAAAATTTTTGTCAATCAATGTCAATATTGAAGATATTAATATTAGCTTATCATGCTTTTCATACATATACCATGCATTTGACATCTCTTCATCATTATAACAAAACCTGGGTTGCAAATAACTCTTCTCTCGTGCCTAATGCGTTTCGGTTTTGCATTTGTTGCATATTTTTGTTTGAATCATTTTTAAGATTGTTTTCAGAATGTGGCTTATGAGGTTTATAAACTTGTGGTTTTTGCATTTTTAGGCATTGGGTTTTTTTATATTTATAAATGTGAACTATACCCAGGTTTGAAGCATAAAATAAAGCTAAACGAAAAACAAATGCAACAAATAAAACAGTGATTAGATTTAGTGGTAAGTGAAAAACAACAGATAGACAAAAAATAGACAAGACTAAGAAAAAATGACCAAATTTTTAGCATGATGAAAGAAACATTCTGGGAAAGTAAAGAAATACATAAAAGGATGCAAATGGAAATAGTGAAAGAGGTGATAAGACCATCAATAACATATAGCAATAAAACATGGACTACAGCAGAAAAGCGCAAAATAAGAATAAATGTAATGGTCATGAGATTTCTGAAGAGAATCGAGAACAAGGCCAGAAGAGAATAAGAAATGAGACATACAGACAAAATTTACAGATAGGATCCATAATAGAATAGATAAACGAGTGACAGATGATATGGTTTAGACATATGCCGTATGAAAGATGATAAAAACATAAAAAGAATTTATGAAACATAAACAACAGGAAAAAACTAGAAGGAAAGATCAAGAAAAACATGGAGGAACAATATTAGAGAAGATGCAGAGATAAAGAGAATAGCTTGGAAATCAAACAACTAGCACAACATAGGACAATATGGAGAGAAAAATATAAGAAGAAATAAACTCTACACAACCACCTTACACCAAATAGTAGATAGGTATATGATTAAATAAAAATAATAATAAAATTAGTGATTACTAGTTGGTGTTCATCAGTGAATGTATGCAGTATCTTTTCACGTTTATTGCGCCGCTAACCCAGACCAAAGGGTCTTTGCATCCGATATCACTTTTTTAAAAACTATGATAGAATAATTTGATAGTTTTATCTAATGAGTTATTGGTCGAGGCATAAACCCGCAGAATATTAGATTTTGCAAGCGTGAAGTCTATTTAAACAAGCATTATTCTTTCTGAGATTAGGATACATTTTGTAATATGTTTAGTTATCATGCCTTTTTCATGCATGTGTATTGTATTAATATTTTCAGAGTAGTATAACTGATGGCTCATTATCCAACGTTAAAAGTTTAGCCAGCGCATCTCTCTAATTTTCATTAAGTCTACTAAAAGCCTTTTTATTTCTTTGATTGTGTTGAGGATTTTGCCTACTTTATATCCGAGTTGTTGGCTGATAAGAAGGGAATGCTTATTATTATTTTTATTTTAAACAATTTTAATATAATTAAAATACATAACATAAACAACTGCGGCGTACAATATATTATAAGAAATGTTACGTCAGACTAAACTAAATTAATTTAATTAATTACTGTGGGATTTCAATTTAATAATAAAATTAAATTGGCATAGTAATTCATTAATTAAATTTAATTATTTTTAATTTAACATTGTATCATAACTAATTGATTAAACATTAATATTTGTAATGTCAATTTGTTTATTACTGAGTAACTTAGTATGTAAAGTTGTTTTAATGATGTGCATACAAATCAATGTCTACATTCTCAAGCAATAATAATACCTTCAACATGCAACTCGACGTTAAAATTAGAAAACACTTGCATGCAATTCAAATGTTAATTTGCTGTTTGTAATTATGTTTTTAATAGACGGGCTAAGTACGAATGATTTGAATTAGTTTTTGTATTATCTGTATTATACGTTTAAACTTGTTGCATAAAATTACACAAAAAATTGTAATTTAATAACACGCACTGGTAAGTTAATAAAGGTTAAATATTACATAGCATAGATAATACTAGAGTTAGTGGACTATAAATTACTCAAAAGTAACAAAAAATATAGCAACATATAACATAATATATTGTAATTATAAGGTGGTTTAAGAGAGCGGAAAATATTACTTAATTGAATTTAATTAAAAAACACTATTTCTGTATTTTTATTGCTTTAACTACCTTGAGTGCTACGATGCCTGGACTGGCTGTATAATCTTGTTTTAACATTTTTCTAATTTTCATTTTTGTTTTGTTTTTGTGGTTAATTAAGAATAATTTTGTATTTTGTATTTGTTTGATCTTTAGTCATTTGGGTTACAGGCGACTAAAACCGTTAATATCTTAAAACTAATAATAGTCGTTTAAGAGCATACCGACCGCTACCTTGATTTGTAGTATTTTAACAAAAACGGCAACTTTCCCTTCAGCACTGCTTCTACAAATAATTTGATAATCGATTTATTTTTTTATCAGTACATTTAGAAAGGATTAAACTATGATATGTCGAAGTCTACAAATTACCGCATGTTTGATTGTAAATTAATAATATATTTTAAACATTTGAAATTGAATTTTATATGGTATTAATAAACAAAATTCTCCTAGAAAAAATTATGTAGATGGCCAGTTGTAGCAACTAAATACTTTATTGCAGACAAAAAACAGCCATCTGAAAGCTACGTTTTTATTTTTTTGTTATGATTTTTTTTTGAAAAAAATAATCTTGGGAAGTCATTTTGTTTTTTGTCTTATAACTTTTAAACTAAGCAAAATACAAAAATATGTTTCATTATATTTTATTAGTAAAATTAAAATATATCAATATTAAAAAAAAAAAAAAACTTTAAAATATATATGATGACCCTATCTGATAGGCTTCTAAAAATTGTCGTTTTTGGTTTTTTAATACATGTTTTGGTTTTTCAGTAAAAAAATGTAGGGCAATTATTCTGGGACACCCTGTACTTGCGTATAATTATTTTACAATAATAAACTTAAACACTCAAAATGTGATGTCACTTATTTATGTGTGCGCCTTCGGAATTAATTCTGTTCAAATGGTCTTATATCATGTATGCATTCAAAGAAAATCGCAAAATCCGCACTTCATCACGCCGATTAAGTGACTACTTCTAGTGGATTTGCTTCATTGAAGACGACTCTTTTGTTATACCGACAATAATCTGCACTCAGAAAATTGTCACGTAAATCTTTGTTTTAATAATGTTAATGCATGTTTAGTTAAAAAAAACAGACGAGCACTCATTGCTTTTAAAATTATTAATAAATTATTTTTTAATAAAGTAAATGTTTTTCATCATATTTATTGAATTCTTAAGGGATGTTTTAATAAATTATTTTGTTTACCGGCATGAGGGCATGGTAAATTATATGCACAGGCGGTTGCCTCGAACAACAAGCGCCTGTGTGCCATATTATAATGCTGTTAATTTCAATTAAAAAATATTGATAAAAATCAAATTAATAATTAAATACGAATCCAAAAATTTTATGACAAAAAAATTGCTCTTTTAACAGTCTAATGTAAACGGTTAAAAATGAAACTGAATTATATACGATTTTTAGAATATTATTTATCTAAAACTTTTAAACAAACTTGTTAAATTATTAAATAATGTTTATGACATTAGTGAATAATGACACCCCTCCATTGTATTATTTAGAGTAATACTATAGTATATAATATTATTAAATATTACTAGCTTAAACCAGTTTGTTGCTGTTTAAGGTTTATGATGATTTAACATATTAAAACGTATTTATTTTTAATTACTTTGAAAAAAGAAAATTAATTATACTAAACTGTTTTTATTTGGGGCAGGCAAAATAATATTGAGTGTAACTTGTGCCAGAATCATTCAGCAGCAAAGGGCTCACTTGTGTTGCTTCTTCGTGCTGCGAAAACTTATTTTTGGCTTTTGATACACTATATACATATTTAGTTTTAAGTTTACTTTAAAATTCATAATAGAATCATTTACTTTTATACTGATATATTATTTTTAATTTTTAAAATTGCTTATCTAAACATTGCTTTTTTGAATAAATACTTAAAGGAGTTAATACTAAATAAAAACTTTGATATATTTGTATCAGTGAAAGTAGGCTTATACTTTATACGAATGATGAACTATATAATATTTTAAGTTATTTATTTCTGCGAATAGACCGATATGGAAGAAGTGGTGGGATTGCCATTTACATAAAAACACAATTTTATTCAAAATATCTATCACCAAGGATACCATAGAACAATAATTGTGGGTTTTTTATTCAATTATAAAACAAACTTTGGTTTTGTTGTATGTTATAAACCTCCAATTACTAATTATAATTACTTTAGAGAAGAATTAGAAAACACGTTATGTTTTTACCACTAATTTATTGTTGTAAAATTATATATAAGGCGTATACAATTTTACAAAATACATTTCACGACTTAAGTTTCAACGTTTTACGGTCATTATCATTATTAAATATGAAGTACCACATAGTAACCGTCGCAACCATCTTGATGATTATTATGCTAAATCATAATAACAATGTAACACAATTGTTAGACATGGCAGAAGGATTTAGTTTAAAACAAATAATAATAAACCTACTAGGGTTACACTTTAACCACTCTTATTGACTTAATATTTGTAGGCAGTACAAAACTTGCAACTATTGGAAACGTGGAAAGTATTAATAATATTGCAGATTATGATCATGAAGTTGTTTGCTATTATTAAATAGAAAGGAGTGACACATATTTCATACATTTAGATCTTATGAAAACTTTGACTTTACTAAATTTACAAATGATTTGCACAGTATACTCTTTTATCAAATGTTTAATATGTTAAGTATAAATGATAAAGCTAATATTTTAACTATAAACTTGCAAATACTTGCAGATAAGCACATGCCTTTAGTGGTATGTCTTATCACTAAGCTACCAGCTCCATGGCTGACTAATAATATACGGAAAATGCAATTGCAACGAGACAGAGCATACGCAAAATTTAAAAACTCTCGGTTTCAAACTCATTGGACGTTCTATAAAATGATGAGAAATTTAGTTAATACTGCAATACAAAGAGAAAAGGAAGCATACATAACACATACAGTACAAAATACTTTCTAAATTACTCTGGAGAGTGTTAAAACAGACAAGCATACTTACTAATAGAAATATGAACTGTTTAGTTATTACAATCAAAATAAACTTTATAATAACAAATATTTTGTTCACTTATAGATAATTTGGATATTTGTGATATTGTCAAATTAATTAGCTCTAATCCAGTGGGATCTGATGGTATTAATATATATCTTATTAAACATTATAGCCCTTATATTTTACCATTTATTACACATTTGGTAAATTCATGCTTGCTAGAGGGAATATTTCCGTCTGTTTGGAAGCACTCAATCATTATTTCATTGCCAAAAGTAAACTAATCCCACTAACTATAAAGTGCTTTGCTCTTATAAGTCTGCTACTTGTTCTTTCTAAAATAATTAAAAGTTGCAAAATTTCTGGATGAATATAATTTACTACCATCTACAAAGTCAGGATTTTGTCGTTCTCACAGCTGCAAAACTGCCTTAACAACATTTATTGATGATATTGTAACAAATACTGATAATAATAAACTAAAACTGTTAGTATTAATAGATTATTCAATCGCATTTAATAACTCTTAATTTTAAACTGTTGATTGCAATTTTAAGATATATTGGATTAGATACCACATTATGCAATTTTTTTTTATAGTTATTTATCTAGTCGCACACAAACTGTAAAACTTGAAGAACACCTTTCAGTTTCTTTACCATTATCATCTGGTGTCAAACAGGAAGCAATCTTAGGCCCACTTTTATATACTAGCAATCTAAAAACTCTTTAACACATTCTCAAAATTACTTCTATGCGGATGACACGCAACTGTACTATACATTTTCAATTTAAGATAATAACAGCATGCAAAAACTTTAACTTTGATCTTAACTCGTTAATAGATTACTCAACAAAACACAATTTAAAAATAAATCTTAAAAAAATCGAATTAATTTTTGGACCTAAACGTTTACAAACAAAATTTTTAGAACTTAATTTGTCAATACAAATCATTATAAAGAATATGCAAAAAATATAGGTCTAATAATTATGTAAATCTCAATTTTAAACACATTAATAAGAGCGTACACAAAGTTATATACAAGTAGACACTACCTGACTAAAAAAACATAATCTCAGCTTTACGAATCTGTAGTACTTTCTCATTTTAATTACTGTGGTAGCGTTTATGGTCCATTTTTAAACAAGCATATAAAATCTAAAAAGTTTAAAACGCTTGTGAGCGATTGGTTTTTGGACTGGTAGTGGTGATTGGAAGGTATTGCAGAATGTCTTACAAACTGGTAGAATTAAGCTGGCTAAATATAAAAGCGAGAAGAAAAGTACATGTCTGTTTCATAAAATTATAGTTACTTTAAAACCAATTTGCCCGTATAACAAGATTAGCTTTAGAACAGACGTTCATAATTTAAATATTAGATTTAAGGATACTATTACTCTCCCTAAGCATACATACAAAAAATTTAAAAGTTCCTATAAATATCAAATATCATTTATATATAATGAAGTAAGTAACGATCTAAAAAAAAGCTGTCTATACATAAATTTAAAGTGTGTTATAAGAAAAAAATGTTGAATGGTATTATATAGTACAAGACTTTGTAATGTTCTAAACGTATATGTCAATTAAATTAAAAGATGTAAAGTGTGTAAGTGAAAAACGTATAGTGTGTAAAATTAAAAACATTGTTTAAATACAAGGAAGAGCAGCATCAATCTAAGGAAAGATGCTGAACTTCACCTTGAGGTTTTTCTTAATTTTGTTTTCAATTTAATTTATTTATAGTATATTGTATTTGTTATTATTATTAATTATTATTATTATATACTATTATATAGATATAGTGTACATTTATTATTCTAAAGCATCGTTTTTAATATGTATATAATGTATGTATCAAAATTTATATACAATTGTATGCTTTATCATACTATATTTATAAAAAGTGTGCAAAAAATAATGAATTATAATATAGTTTTTAAACCAGTGGCGAGAAAATAAAAATTAAATTTAACATCAAAAAATTTTACAGGTATCTGATAGAAATTTTGTAATTTTATTTTTTGTCATTAAACAACCCGGTGGAATTGTATGATTTTTTTTTTAATTTGGTTATTAAATAATCTTTTTATAAATTAAAAAGGGTGTTTTTTTATCTTAAATTAAATTGACAAATTTGACAGAGATTGCAGCAGCTTTTGGTTTGTACATTTTGTTGGGAATATAATAACATCTTCAGGTTGTAAAATTCTCAATTTTTAATTTACAAAACTGTACTTTTTTTATAACACAAAGTTGTCATTATTTATTCTATTGAGCTTTTTTTGAGCCCAAACATAATTGTCTTTTTTCATCTAAATTTCTGGCTTAACATATAAATTAAATTAAAATACGCAAAAATAAACAAGATTGATTGGTTTTTGCAGCTAGTTTTATGGTGCTTATTGAACACATAGTTACTAAATACGTTACCGAACAGATAAATATAGTGCTAAAATTAGAACCATTTTTAGCTGCAACTGTTTAAGCTATAATTATATATCACGTTCAAAGTGTTTTACTGACGCCTAAAAAATCGCTAAGTTATCTGTTCTATAAATTTGATTTATTGTCCAATTTTATCAGTAACTATTGAGCACTTTACTAAATGGTGAAATTTTAATTACATTTCTTAATCAACAAATTTACGGCACTTTTTTAAGACTGTTTTAGTTTGGTTGGTTGCTGTCTTATGTCGCCCGGAATAAATTTGGAATCTTTGTTGCTTTGAGCATAAGTAGCTGTAACGCAAAAAAGAGATCTATTACGTACTAGGCAATAGTTTTTCAAACATTAGAACAAATGTCCATTAATACATGACACAAGTGATTGCATACGTAAGCACAAGCCCAACGATTAATTCGTTTTTCAAGATGAATATTTAATCACTTGTGTCATGTATTAATGGACATTTGTTCTAATGTTTACATGTAATTATCGTTAGGAAATTAGTCCGAAAAATGTGAGACTTCTTAATCCTTCATTCTCAGAAGTCATTAATCCTTCAGATAGTATAAATAGTTCACCCCCTTTTTTATAAATTTAGTTTAAACGTTGCTACAAGACCGAGTTGACTAAGTAAGTTAATTTATCTAATTTAGAATTATGTTTAAGTCTAAAGTAAAGCCACACTGATGAGAAATAAATTTCGAAACGCGTATATGGATGATTTTAGACCATTTTAATATGTACATTTTGTAATTTCTAGACATTGTTGCAGGTTACATTTAGTAAACTTGAGACACTGTGTGTACATTTATACGAACATGTTTTACTTGTTCTAGTGTTGCATTGTCTAGATATTAATTAATGTCCAATTCATTTTTCCCTTTATCTATAATTTATTTTCAAAATACTCCTTTTTTGTTTAATTTTAATTTAATTTTAATTTTTATTATTTTAAATTCTAACCACATTTTTCAATTTTATTTTTTTCAATGTTGCAGTATTAGTAGTACTAACTGTAATGTGCAAGTTACTTTTATTTTCTAAGTAACTTGTTTTCGTCTTTGTAAGACGCGTATGCACAAGCCCAACGATTAATTTGTTTTTCAAGATGAATAGTTTTTCAAGCAGTCTTAAAAGAAACGCAGATTTCACTTAAGATAATTCCGACCGATACTGCAGAAAACATCAACAGCGTTGTTCCTATTTCTACATATAATTTTATAATCAGTTTATTTTTTTACCAGTACGTTCAGAAAAATCATTTCAATATTTGTATGTTTTTTGTTGATTATTTTCAAATATAACTTGAATAAAGTACTTTGACAAAGTATAGTTTGATCCTTTCTGAATGTATGTACTGCCAAAGTTACTGATTTTGTTAAAATACTAGAAAGGTAGTGGTTGGGATGCTGTTAAGTTTTTATAATGATTTCTCTTGTCTATCATCTGTTCTTATATGTATTATGAGTACATAATATGTGCGTTAATATTAATAGTTATGCATATATAATGTTATTTGCATTTGCCGTTTTAAAGTTCATGATAAAATCATGATGTTATTATTAAAGCAAAGTATTAAATTAAAATAATTATTAAAATTGCTACTTAATATTAAATTTAATCACTGTTTGTACACCGTGTGAACCATTGCGTTGTCATTTAATGTTATTGAAGTTACTGATTATTAACGTGCATTCGTGTAATTAATTTAATTTAATATTAGTTTTTAAAAGTATATACGTGATGCACATTTCTATATAGTTCTACAAAAACAATTGATTAAAAGTAAAATGACTTAAAAACACGCCTATATATAATATACTGTTTTTCATTATCCCAGTTTTATGTTTTGTATAATTTATAGTCCCTTGGAGTGTAAATTTTCAACTTGATTAAACCGAGCATCCCCAAACGTCAACTCGCTGCACTCCCTTATCTTTTAAATCGTTTCACCATTCTCTGGTGCTTTCAGCTCCGGAAATTCTTTGTGCGTTTTCATAATGTACTAACATAATTAATTAATTCTTAATGTAAAACTACTAAATGCATGTAATTGGCGTAGAAATTATATTTTTATTTTGTGCGTGAAATTCTAATGAATAATGTAAAATCAATGGAACAATTACTGGATTGGATAGGAACAGTTCGATACGGGATGTTCCCCTTCAACAGGTTGCCATGGTTTCGGGTGTGAACTTATGATACTGGAGGCATTTAACTATTCTTGTTTTGGATCTATTGTATGAACATTTTGTACTAAAATAGTTTTTATTGCATACGGTATCATTGAAAAATTGAGTTATTAAAATTTAATACATAACAATATAAGTCTTCTTTGTGTACAATGTTGTTCACCCTTTATTGCAAATATATAACATATGTTGACGGCGTGAAGAAAAATGATTTCAGAAGCAATATCAATAAAAATTAAATTATACACATATGTAGGTTATTATTATTGCTTCTTTCGTTTTTATAAAACAACAACGGTTTAATAATAATAATAATCGTATCGTATTTAATTCTGTTCTGTTATTGACGATACTATTTATGTAATTTATTTATAATGTTGCATATATTTTAATTAAAAAAGTTTAAATTGCTGGTAGCAACAATAACAACACTACCTAATTATTTTCTTTTAATAATAAGTTAAGTAAGTAAAACTTTTATATGCAAACAAACATGTTGTTAATTAAATACTAAAAAATAGTAGGTATTAAACAAGTCTATTAGCAATCATGGTTTTTGTTTATTTTTTTATTAAATATACCGCAACAAAAAATAAAATAGTTTTTAATAATATAAATAAATAGTTTTTAATAATATAAATAAATATTTTTTAATATATGGATTATTAAATGATTTATTCAAAGAGATCTAATTGAAAATTACTTTTTTATGTTACAATATAAAAATAAATTTAGTTAAAAAAATTGAAGGTTTTTATGTACGGTTAAAAAATATTTTTTAAACTTTTTGCCCACACACCTCTGAATAGTCGGTGAATAATTATTATAATTCTACTTGCTAACAAGTTTTTGAAAAAAAAAATGTCTAGGAGACAATATGTCTTATGCGTGTTATGTATTTTTTGCATCATGTCTATAGAAAATGCAATGCAACATTACATAATGTTATAAAGTACTCGTATGTACGTTATTAATTAATTTTGGATTAGTATACTGTCTAAAATATTAATTTTGGGTGCAAAGTTTGAAGACTAATTACGATCATTCCGCAACATAGTAGTCGTGTTGAGGGAAAGACTACCCGCGTGTTTGTACTGTGCGTGGAAATTTGTAAGGGAGGTTGAAGGAAACCTGCTGGGGTGGGGTGCGATTCCGATAGAAACGTTGCTAACATTATGCAATTTTGTTCAAATAAGCTTAAACTCAGAGAAAAAAGCGACAAAAAATGTTAAATCAATGTGAAAAAATATATTCGACGCAAGAGAGATGCTTTAAATGCCGTAAAAATTGGTGGAAGCAAAAACTTGCCAATATTTAGTCGTCAATTCATCTAAATTGTGATTTAATTTTTGATGACATTTAATTATATATATATTTTTTAAGTTATCTACTTGTCAAAGTGACTTTTGTGTTGTGTACAAATTAAAGTGTTGTGTTGTATCTAAGTGTAAATTGTGCTTGTAATACATAAATATTTATTGTTTTGATTAATCATTTTTTGCATACTTCTAAGAATAAGTGGGTTAGGTATAATTATACTCCGGTATGATCTTAGTTTTTATTGCGACATGTTTTGACAATTTAATCGTCTGCTTATTATTTTATTTATTTGTAGACACTTGTGTGTTTGCAATGTAACATATGTTACATATTACATATGTTATATTATTTATATTATTACATTTTAGGTATTTATTAGTGACAAAAATATGATTTTATATTTTTTAATAGTTTATTAAATATATTTATTAATAATTATTAATAAATAGCAAGAACCTATAATTTTTACCAACAATTTACTGCTTTTATATAATTTTTATTTTAGTTTTGCTTCTATGAAACACATAAAGTATATGTATCAAATGTTTATAAATTTTATTAAGCATTCCTTATTTTTAAAACGCATTAACTGTTATTTAGCATTTAAATTCATTTATGAACTATTTATGATTATTAACATGCATGTCTTTTTTTTGCAGACAAACATTTTAACTAAAATAAAAATTTTATAAACATTTAATAATCTGCAACTACAATTTTTAATGAAAATAATGTATCGTGCAAGTTTATAAACATTTTGTAGCTTAAAATCAACATCAATTTGGTTGGCAAACTTAAAGTTTTGTAATGTTTGATAAATTATTTAAATTGCAAGAATGTAAATTATTATTATTTTAATAATATTTGCGTGGTAACAGCTAGATACATTTGCACTAGAAGCCAAAGCACCTAAGAAACATCATTTTCTTTATCGATGCTGTTTACCGTATCATAGCATTCTTGTTATATTATTATCGCTTAGTTTAACATAGTTTATTCTTTAATATATTTATTATAATTATTATTATTGTTACCGATATGTTCTAGGCATTTATTAGTTAGAAAATATGATTTTATATTTTTAATTGTTTATCCAGTTAATTTATCATTTTATAACAAGAATCTATTATTTTGATCTAGAATTTACTGGTTTTATTAAACGATTCATATTTTTATCAAGAAAAAATAGCGACGACACCCCACTTGAAACGTCGATGATGTAGGCCACACAGAATTGCCTCAATAGGCGATTTTGTGGTGGCAAAGTCAAAAGACAAAACAAGGCGTGGTTGGCTGCTGCAAAGCAGGCAAACCTTGTTCCACGCTTGATAGACATCTAAGCTTGGATGGAAACCTCTCATAATATTACACAGAGGAAAAAACCTTTTTGGAACGGAAAGAGAAAATGAAAAAGTTTTGCGCATCTTGCCTAGGCAACCTAGGAAGATGGCGAATGAGTCTGGCTCTAACCTACAAATTACTCATTATTTAACAAACAAAAAATAAGAGTCAGCTACAAAGACCTTCAAATAGCTGTCATTACCCTATCTCATCTCATAAGCAAAACCACTAAAGCACATGCAGAGTTAATTAATGCTGCCCCAATTTGAGAACTGGATAAAACTCTGTTTATTACTGAGGAAGATTACCTGTGATAATGACACATTTTTGGGGTGGCTAAAGAAAACAATCTTTGGCTTAAAAGCAATGTGGCCAAAGTCTAAACTTAGCGTTGTGCAGACGAATCACCTACTCAGTCACTCTAAACTTGAAAACTATGTAGGTAAGTTGGGAAATTCTTTAACACAGGCGTACAAAAACTTTTCTTACTAAAATTGGTGTCTGGATCTGACATTACCATACCCTGATGGTGTGACAATCTCGAACGACTTGAAACGGCCGCAAAACAATTCTTTAACAGAGCAAAAAACTTTAAACGTTAATTACATTGAATGTTTTATAAAAACGTCCAAAAATATTACAAAAAACTTATTTGTCAACGACAAAGGAAAACATGAAGAACTTTTGCAAAATATGTTGAATGATGTTGAAAACACTTCTACTCCCGTAAGTTTAAAAAGATTTTATTAAAATTTGGTTGCCTAAAACGTTTGGATGGCATATAAACAGCCAACCTATTGAAAGCTACCAAAATACATTTAGAAACTCATTTTTCAGGCTGTATAACTTGAACCAGGAAATTTTCACTATACATAGCGCCAGGACTAGCCTACCTGGTGAGAATCATGGCCATGCATCGTTTTCCGCTACATCCCCATCACATGGAGAAAAGTAAAACTTGTATTTATATCAAATCCAGGACGCTGTGACACTAGCAACATCCTATTTCCATATAAGTCTTGCGTCTTTTCTTCTGAAGACATTTAAAAGAGTGTGCAAAAAATTAATTTGGAAAACAAGAAACTTATTAATACGCCGATACACTCAAACTAACACGCATACGTTCAGGGAAAATTTACTGAATCAGAACAGATCGTTAGAGGACAAGATGTCTACTCTAAGAGTATTTACATCAAAAGTGCATTTGACAAAACAATCATCCATAAAATAAAAATAGTACTCAACACATGTTAATCTAACAATCAGTGGAAGAATAAAACACATGCTAAAGAAAAGAGCCGCAACAGTTACTGTAGGCTAGACAATAGTAAAAAAGTGGTTTTAAGAGGGTGGGGTTCTATCACTACTACCATGGAGTTTTGTAGTAGACATTCTAATTCAACGACTTATTGACCTGGTTTCTACACAATTGAGTGATATAACGATTCTGCTAAGTAGCAAATTTGAGAGCATACTCTGCAGCCTAATGCAAAAAGTTTTAAAATAGAAAATTAGTGCAAAAATCAGGCTCTTACGGTTAACCCACAAAAAATCGAATTCTTTCTCTTCACAAAAAAAAGAAAAATTAACTATGTAAATCTACCAAAACTTCACACCCGATTAACTGAGGTAAAATACCTGGGTGTGATTTTTGACATCAAGTTCACATGAGACCCTACAGTGTACACATACATGAACAACAAAAGCAAAGAGTGGATAAGGACAAACTTTCTCAAATCTACACCAATGGCTTACAAACTTTTTGAGGTTTTGTAGCAAATAATTACTCTTAAGATCTAAAATAATATTTTTACTACTACAAGGGACACTGCCAAAGTTTGCGGAAAATGTAAAGCAAACACAAATTATGTTATGTAAATTGCTTTATTGCTTCTCAAAATATTTTCTTTTAAAATATCTACACTTTTGCATCCGGACGAAACTAATCTTTAAAACATTTTTGCCACTTTGAACAAGGTACCTCTAAAACAAGTGATTTAAATGCTTAACGGCTTTTTTAGGCGGTGAAAAACGCTCGCCACGCATTTTATTTTTGATATGTCAAAATAGGAAGAAGTCATTGGGCGATAAATCTGGCGAATATGAGCAATGAGTCATTAATTGGATGTTGTTACTGGTCAAAAACTCTACAGTTTGTCGTGCTGTGTGAGCGTTTGCATTGTCATGATGAACAATGATTCGCCGGTTTATGTTGTTTTTTCTGATTTTAGCGATAACTTCCGGCAAACAAATTGAAGTTTACCAGTCAGCATTAACTGTCCTTTGATTCTCTAATGCAACAGTTGTAACATGACCCGTTTTTCCGAAGAAACAAGCAATCATTCTTTTTAAAACGCTTCGTAAATGCATCATTTTTATAGGTTTAGGAAACACCCATACAACCGATTGCTGTTTAATTTTAGGCTCATATAAATATATCCAAGATTTGTCACCTGTTAAGATGTTATATACCGAATTGAATGGTGAGATGGCTCAGTTATAGAGCGTTAGCGTAGCACGCTAACAGTCCGGGGTTTGATCCACCGGGGTGATTTGGAAGTCATTATTAGCCGTTGGTCCTATCAACCCCCTTCATACAAGCCGTAAGACTTCTGGGGCGATGTAAAATAGCTGTAAAACGCGAAATAAAGAAGAATTTAAACAACTTCCTTCAAATTTTTTTAGTATTTTCTTGCACTACTTGACACGTGCCTGTTTTTGTTCTTCTTTCAAATTGTGTGGGATCCAACGACTGCAATGCTTCCTGACATGCAAATGATTGTGCAAAATTGTATGTATTTGTTTTGCTGCAATGCCCAAGGATGTCTATCTATAGGTTTGTAGTATAATGCCAATCTGTCAAAATCATTTTACGCACAGCATTAATATTTTTTGCGACAACAGAGGTGCATGAACGACTTTTGTGAAGATCGTCATCAAACGTTGGTCTTTCACGTTTGAATTCTGCGAACCATTTGTAAACAATAGTTTTGGATGATGCTTCATCCCCAAATAACAAACTAAGTTTTTTCACACATTGTTGCGGTGTTAAACCGTATCGAAAATTATAAAAAAATATCACTCTTCCGAGTTACGATTCGAAATTTTTATTTTTCACACAATCATTACTCTCGTTAAATTTTGTTGAAACGAAACCGAGCAGTTTGAAATCGAACTGTCAACTGAATTATACATATACAGGCAGTACTTGATTCCTCGAATTTTAGCAGTGCTCCTCGTAGCAACATATACGACTATTATCTAGGCAGAGATAACTGGAATAATCCATAGATTGATGAAAATAGTAACCCAAAAAATGTCTGGTAAAAACGTGCAAACTCTAAAGGAGCAGTTTTAGCTATAAAAAAGCCTAAAATTACATCGAGGTTAATACCAGGATGTTATAGAGTAATCACATTGGCTTCGTTTTGAACGACGTATCACTGTTAATCATGCAAACTGAACGCCGCTGAGTCATCGTTTGCTGGCAGCGCTTCTTATTTTACATTTACGCCTGGTTTTTCCAACGTCACTTGATACGTTACTTGATCAAGCTTAGTTCAGAATCAAGCCCCAGCTTATGTCGAGTTTGTGTTGCACCATGCATTTAGAAACAACAAGTGCGTTTGTTTGTGTGATATTATCACTTGTGGCCGCTTTTACAATCGACAGATAAGCTATTCGATAGTTATACTTGGTTTAACACGCAATGTATTTTGCAAATGCTAGGTTAGTTTATCTCTAGATAACCTATTGAAACGTCAATTTTGACGTAAGTTATTTATAAGTAAATTTAGATTGTCTACTTTACAAAACGTAAATGTGTTTAAATCAGATAGTAAAGAAAAAACAAAAATTGTAGCAACAAACCTTACTTTTTTCCATATCACTTGTAACATGGATCACATCAGCCACTTCGATCAGTTGTTGCGTTCGTTTGACTGATGTTTTCACTTTAAATCATTTAAGGTGATTCGTATTCGTAAAATTGCACGTGCGGCGTTGTCATATCACCTATGAAATGGAAATAATCAAGCTAGCACTCACGTTGCAACTGCACTACCTCCAAACCAAATTCATTTGATCACTGATAAAACAAGCGGCAAATTTAAAATTTATATAAAAATCAGTTGTTTCTCTGAAATGTTTATTACTCATTATCATTAAAAAAAAAAATCAAAATTTTTTTTTTTTTTTGAAAATTTAAAATAAAATATTTTTAGATTTTTTTAAATTTTGTTTAATTTGAAACCAAAATTTTTATTTTTTTTTTAAAGATTAAAATTTCAGTGAAACGAAACGAACACGCCTCTATAAAGTCAGCTGTCATAAAATATTTCATAACATAACCTGTTGTGCATCATGTCTGTCTATATACGCAAAGTTATTGCATTTGCATCAACTAACAAGTAGTTTTGGTAACATAAAATTAAAAACTCGGCGGAAAATGAATAAATAGATCTGAAATAAAGTGAGATTTGTCGTTCTTTGAAATGCATCATTTTAAACAAAAATTAAGTAATATTTGACGTCATCACCAAGTGATCAAAATTTCAGTGATATGGCGAAACGAACGCGCCTTTGTCTTTGCTAGGATCCGGATAGATTTGGCAATTTCGCCAATATTCACAATGCTGTTTTCTAATTGGTAAAAAAAAAAAACGTTCTTGTCTTAATAAGTTTTTTATTGACATTAATTTATTATAAAATGTAAATGTCAAAAATTGTTATATTATGGTTATCTATGTGTCAAATAATTATAATTTTTAAAGAACACATAAAATAGAATATTTTAAAGCCAATTATACTGTAACTTATTAAATATTAAAATGAAAATTAATATACTTTACAGTATAAAACTACAGGAGTAGATGAAAAAGAAAGAGCAAAAGGGGGAGTTGGTATAATAATAGCACCAAACAAAATAAAAGACATTACGAAAGAAAGATACATAAGCGAAAGAATCTTGTCAGTAGAAATAAAGCTATATGGAAAGGAAATATGGACTATAATAACAGCCTATGGAGAACACGAAGATGCTAAAAAGAAAGATAAATATGCATTTTTTGAAAAGTTACAGAATGAAATAGATGAAGGACTGGAAAATGTAATAATCATGAGAGACTTAAACGGACGAGTTGGAAACCAAAACGCAGGAATAGAAGAATACATGGGAAAATGGGGAGAAGAAACCAGAAACAATAATGGGGAAAGAATTATAGAACTGAGCGTGGAAAACAACCTTATTATAACAAACACAAAATTTGAACACAAAAGGATACATAAATTTACGAGAGAAGAACTGACTAGAAACAAAAAATCAATAATACACTACTTTACAATAAGCAAACAAAAATGGAAAAATGTTTTAAATGTAAGTATCAAGAGAGCCAGAAATCGGAAGCGACCATTACCTGGTAAAAATGGACTTGAGAAAAATGGAAGAAAAAACAGATAAGAGAAGAAAGAAGGTAAAAGAGAAAATAAAAAGTTACAAACTTAAAGAAAAAGAATTCAGAGATAGATTCCAAGAGATAGTAAAAAAGAAATGTAGTAAAATTAGAGAAACAAAGAAAGTAAAAGAAAAATGGGAAACAATTAAGAACACCATACTAGAAGCAGCAAAAGAAAGCTGTAGAACAGCAAAAATAGAGAACAAACATAATAAAAAAACTGAATGGTGGACAAATGAAATAAAATTGAAAATTAAAGAGAAAAAAGAAAAATGGAAAAATACATTAGTACAAAAAAGGAAGAAAACTATAAAGAATACAAAATTAAAAGAAAGGAAGTAAATAATGAGGTCCAAAAAGCTAAAAAAGAATCATGGAATCAATTCGGTAAAATGATGGCGGGAAACTATAGAGACAACCAAAAACTATTCTATGGAACACTAAAACAGACGAAAAGGAAGAAAGAATACAATATGATAAACATAAAAGACAAAAAAGGAAATATAATCACAGAAGAGGATAAAATAATGGAAAGGTGGAGAGAATATTTTAAAGAACTGACAGAAGCAGAAAACCTAAGCCCGGAGGAACATGAAGAAGATGATACTAACATGTCAGAAATTGAGGAAATAAAGGAAGAAGAAGTTATAGACGCCATAAAGAAACTAAAAATAGGAAATGCACCAGGCATAGACAACATAACACCGGAAATGATCAAATACATGGGTAAGGAAGGAATAGAACAATTAACAGAACTACTCAATGACATACCTAAAAACACAAAAATACCAACAGAATGGAACATGGGAATAATACTACCTATATACAAAAAAGGAGATAAAAGAAACTGCAATAACTACAGAGGAATCACGATCAGTAGTGTACCGGGAAAAATTCTAGCAAGAATCATAGAAAAAAGAATAAGAGACAAGATTGAAGATACCATAGAAGACACACAATGCGGATTCAGAAGAGAGAGAAGCACTCAAGATCTTATATTCATAATAAGACAACTAAGCGAAAAATTTTTAAATAAGAAATGGGACATCCATATCTGCTTCATCGATCTAGAGAAAGCATTTGACCAGATAAGAAGAGAATTTATATGGAAAGTACTTCAAAAGAGAGGCATAGACAAAAAAACTATAAATCTATTAAAAGCTTTATACAAAGAAAATAAGAATATTGATAGAACCAACAATGAAGAATCTCAAGAGTTTGAAACCAAGATCGGGCTAAAACAAGGGTGTGTACTGAGTCCAATATTATTTACAATAGTGTTAGATGAAGCCATAAAAAAAGCAAAGAAAAGTATGAAGTCTCTAAAAGTAGGATATCTAAAGATGAAAGCAACAAAGATTATGGAATTACTATTTGCAGACGATATGGCAATAATGGCGGAAACGGAGGAAAATTTACAACACAACATCAACATAATAGACATGGAATTAACAAAAATAAACATGAAGATCAACATAGACAAATCCAAAACAATGATAATATCAAGAGAAAACAAAACCCATAGAATAACACTACATGGAAAAAAGATTGAACAAGTTGAAAATTTTAAGTACTTAGGAACGATAATTAACAATAAAGGAAAGATAGACAACGAAATAAATGAAAGAATGGGAAAAACTGGGAAAATATTCAACATGATGAAAAATACATTTTTTGGAAGAAAAGAAATACCAAAGAACATAAAAACAGATATAGTAAAGAAGGTAATAAGACCAATAATAATGTATTTCAGCGAAACATGGACATTGTCAGAAAAACACAAAACAAGAATAAATGCAACAGAAATGAGATTCCTAAGAAAGATAGATAATAAAACAAGAAGAGACAGAATAAGAAACGATGTACACAGACAAAACTTACAAATAGAACCCATAAATGAAATAAATAATAGAGGGACAACTAAGATGATTTGGACATGTATGCCGAATGAAAGATACGCGAATAACGAAAAGAATATATGAAACAAGAGGAATGAGAAAAAACCCCCAAGGAAGACCGAGAAAAACCTGGAACGACAATGTAAAAGAAGAAGCGGAAAGAAAGGGAATACCGTGGGAAGGAATCAAACAAACAACTCTGGACAGGGAAAAATGGAGAGAACTATATCAAACGAAATAATGTAGAAAGCCATACACCGAAAGGTAGAATGGCATATGTTTAAATAAATAAATAAATAACAGTATAAAAAGGCAAGTAGTAGTAAATAATTGTTTAGAGCCTACAAAATAATATTGATAACAGCCTCTGCATTATTAAAGTTACGTTGCAGAGCATAAGCTCTTGAAAACGACATCTATTATTTGAGCTCTGCTGGACGCAAATAAGGTGAGATTTTGTTTTGGTGCAACAAAATATTCAGCTTAAGGCCTAGCTTGAGGTTTAGTTAGGGCTTGAAACATGCTGGAGAAACCTGGCGTTAGTTTCTTTGCTGACAAAGCATCATTAGACACCTGCGTTTAATCGGCAAATATATATAAAAAAAGAAAATGCAAGTGATGAGTCGTTTTGAACGCAGCAATATCAGCTTGCTCAAATACGTTAAGCTGTGCTGTGTGAAAACAGCCCAATGTTCAAAGAATATGAAATAAAAGACGAGACGACCAAGCACGTACTATGTACCTGCCCTGCGCTCTCCTACGCAAAAGAGTCCATGTTTGGGAATTGCTGGCTTGACATGGGCAGCATAACGAAAACCCTCCAAGCAATGTCTTAGCATTAGCATTACCTGCTTTATTAATTTTAAGCATTTTTTTTGCCACCTGAATAATACATTTTATATTTGTTTGAAAATCTTTAATTATTAACGTTTGATTGTTAGTTTTTAACTTTTATTAGGTTGGGTATCATTTGTTGTTTGATAGATAATATAACAACGCCGCACGTACAATTATATCACTATAAAAATTATTTCGAATTTAATTTGAACTTAAATGAGTTAATGTGAAAATGTCAATCCTGACTCGTTGCTGCAAGAACAAAGTAATTGAGTAAATGATCATGTTCATGTAAGAAGTGATATGTTGCGCCGAACATTTGTTTAGTCAGTTAGAAAACAGTGTTGGAATTATCGTTTCTATCCAAGACGCCGCCGGGTTTGTCTAGGTTAGCGACTTAACTTTTAACTAACTTTTAAATCTGTCAATTTGATAAATTTTTGGCCATTATAGTGCTATTATGTAATAATTTATGTACTTGTAGTAACCAGGACTACTGTTATGCAATACTGCAATATTGTTTATTTTTTATTGCTTATTGCATCATATGAGACAAATTTATGGAATCGCTGACTATCGATTGCTGTCGATTCAACGTTTGACTATTTGAAATGTAGCGCAATCTATTAGTAGAAACTTTCAATACGAAACAATAACAAACCTCAAATGAATTGCATTTTAGAACATAAATATGCATTATTAGTTATAAATTTATTTTAATAACATATACAAAATTTAATAATGAGTAAAATTGTTTTTTAAGTTTTATACAGGCAGATACACACATATATGTTTTTATATTTAGTATACTTGTAATGACAAATAATTTTAGTTTTTTAAATGGCTTATTTTTTTACAATTTAAGTACAATTTTTATTTAAAATGATCGTAATTGAATAATAATATTTATTTATTAAACTAGGCATAGCCTAATACAACAATATTTTTAAGTAGATACAAAATAAATAATAACTAATGTTTAATTTCTGGAGTATTTTTATATTATCGATAACATAATAACTTAAAAAATCAAGTTTAAAAATTAAAAACACAGTTTTAATAATATTCAAAATATTACTTTCTTGTCGCATAATTTAATAATAATTTATATTGTTTCAGATATGTTGTCCAACATAACTGGAGGACATTCAAATCAGGAGTTTGTATCTCCCGTAACATTAAGTTCAGACTGGTCAAGAGTTGCAAGATTTCTCTTGTTGGCGTCTTTGTCAGCAGTGGGTAGTGTTGGAAACGTATTCATGATAAGTGCCGTTATGATAGAGGACTACCTACGGAAGCGAGGTGAGAGCAATTTGTTTTCATTATTTACAATCATTTCCGTTATAGTCAGATTATAAACATAAAAGTAAGGTTTGTAGTATAATTACTTTTATTTTTATTTATTAACTTAATCACAAATATATATGTAATTGAAATAAGTTGATATTTAAAACATTCGGTACATTTCAATTATATCATAATTAACAACATTTATCAAATCACTCCAATTGCAAATACACAATATTTTATATACAAAATAAATTTTGTATAACAGGTTTATAAATAGAAACAATTTTTAATTGAATCGGTAATAAGTATTTTTTTATTTTTTTTTATTGACCCTTTAAATAGTATAGTGTTTTCCAATAAGAGGTTTCATTTTGATGTAAAAAAAAACGGGTATTTTTTAAGAGAAATCATTAAATGTTTTATTTATTGTAAAGAGGAAGGTATGCCATTAACAATTGAAAACGATATCAGTTAAATGGCCGCCACGGTTACGATTGCAGTACCACATTCTTTTCATAATTTTCCATGACCAATTTGCACATTTGCGGCTATATGTCCTCGATAACTTAACGAATTTCATCTTTAAGGTCTTGAATCGATTGTGGAGCATTGGCATAGACCTTATCTTTCACATGGCCCCAAAGAAAAAAGTCTTAAGGTGTTAAATCACAAGATCTCGGTGGCCAATTGTGATCACCTCTCGAGAAATAACACGGTCAGGAAACTTTTTTTGCAAAATTTATGCGATTGTTTTGTTGCTTGAGTGGCATGCAAAAGTGCAAAATAAACGTCGTCCACATTAATATCTTCCAATTCCGGCCATAAAAAATTATTAATCATAGCTCGGTAGCGTCATTTATTCACCGTTACAGTTGCACCAGCCTTATTTTCGAAAAAGTAGGGTCCAATCACACCGCCAGCTCAAAAACCGCACCAAACAGTGACACGTTGAAGATGCAAAGATTTTTCAACAATCATTCTTGGATTTTCTGAGCCCCAAATGCGACAATTCTGCTTATTAACGTAGCCTCCAAGGTGAAAATGGGCTTCATCACTGAAGATGATTTTTTGATGAAATTCCGGATCATTTTGATGCATTTGAAGGACCCAATCAGCGAAGATACGACGTTTATGGTGATCGACCGGTTTGAATTCTTGTGTTAACTAAACTTTAAAAGCCTTAAGACTTAAGTCTTTATGCAAAATACGGTGTAATGTCGTTTGTGGAATGTCTTGCATAAATGAACCAAACATTAACTTAGTTTGTGGCTTAAAAGTAAATTTTTCTAATATGTTCATCAGCATCTTGAACATAAAAAAAAACTATAAAAAAATTGTCCCTTGCACCCGAAAAAAATAGTTTGCAAAATTGAACTGGTGTATCTGTATTTAAACGGGTTAAGAGCTAAGTAAATTTTATAATTAAAGGTTTTTTTTTTATATAATTAAGCATTAAATCAGCCAACTAAACTAATGAAGATCATACTATTAAATTTATTTGACGTTTATAAATATTTAATAATTTTCAAGTGACATTTTAAGATTATTATTAAGAACTGATCAATTTTATTCCGCGGTTCATATAGAAAAAACAGGTAAAGAACTAGTGTTTCGTATTTGCAAGAAAATTATACTATAAAAAGTTGGAGTAATAAATGAAATACTAAAGAACTTTTATTATATATCAAGTTATGTAAGACTTCTGGGGCGATGTAAAAAGCTGTAAAACGCACAATAAAAACAAAAAACTATTTTGTGAAATAATTTTAACAATATTTAAAAGCATGTACCCGTGAACTAAACAAAATTTAAAAACACCTTGCCTGGAACTCTGAGAATGTTTATTTTTATAAATACTTAAAAATAGTAATTATTACTCTAATATCAAAACACTATTTCCATTTTCAATTAAAGTTGCAAGAAGTTTTCAAGATTTGTTTTGGATCTGCAATGTTGTTGTTTGCTTTATGATATTCCCTAAATAACATAATCTGGAGTAATAGTCATTTTACCAGGCTTATAATTGTTACTACAAATGATTGTTGCTACAATTATAATTACAATTATAAAACAAAGTATATTCCTGTAAAAAACATAACAGTTTTAAAGTCAATTATAAAAAAAACAAATAAAAAAATTTTCTTAATATTTTTAGAAATAATTGTGATCTTAGAATTAGTATGTTTTTTATGCGAATATTGTTTGTTTTATAATTATAATTGTAGTAACAATTATAAGCCATGTGAAACGGTTCTAACCTTTAAAACTTAGCTGCAAATAAAAACTTGATTGCAATAATAAGTAATCTTATGCAACAATTTTATTCTTAAAATTTAAATAATGTTGTAAGGTTTCGTAGCAAGAGAGAAGTTGTTTGAATTTTTATGTTTATTATTACTTCAAAACTGGAATGGATATTAATGTAGATAAATGTGATGAAAAATAAAATCATTACAGAATTGAAATGAACATTTTTTCTAGGTCGTTGGCGTAAAATAAAGATCCTCTCCTCCCTCCTATGAAAGTAATTGATTTTTACTATGTTCATTTTTGTAACTAGTTTCAGACAAATTTATATCTTAACAAAGAAATACATGTTTATTTAACTTTTTTATCACTTATCTGTTATATTAATTAATGTTTAATCATAGCTATTTATAATTAAATGTGTCATAAAACTTTCAGCAAAACTCGATCAATTTCTTTTTAAAACCGTTTATTGAAATGTGTAGAAAATAAAACTTTTAGTGCCATGAAATATATGAGAATTCAAAATTTTTGAACAGAACTATAACAATTGTTATCTTAGAAAAATAACTTATAGTGAAATAAAAAGTCTATTAACGGTACAATGAAATAATACTCTGAAAGTTTAGACAACCATTTCAACAACAAAATTATAATATAATTAAAAAAAAGGAGATAATTTGCGCGATTTGTGCTCGCAAAATATTGTACCATTATATGCAATGGTTAATGTTGATTATGATATTAAGTTAAATTTATAAAACTGCAATGTACTTATTGCTATAATATTTTATTAATTTAAACTCCAGGGACAAAATGTAACTATATGATAGAAGATAAAAAGCTAAAGTTTTATGTTCGATTAAACAAACCATAGCGGCCTGTAAAGGGTAATTACTTAAATCGCTTGGGAAATTTAATGCTCGAAGCAAATATTGATAAACGTTTGGCCGAAATTAATTATTTTCAATTAAAATATTTTCATTAAAATTCATCAGTATAACAAGAATTGTGTACATGGTTGCCTATAGTAAAATATGTTTTTCTCATAATAGCTACTTAAAAGTGGTTTATAAAAATGTATAATATATATTATGTATCTTGATCTCCGATTATTTTATTTCATTGCGTATTTCTAATCTAATTTATTATGATTAAAATTCGTTTGTATTTAAATGTATTAGTATTTTGTATAACAAGAGTGGATAGTATGCCCATATCGCACGAAGACGAATTTGGAGCACGACGCTGCAGGCGGAGTGCTCCAAACGTGTAAGTGCGATATGGGCATTCCACTCGAGTTGTACAGCTTACTTATTCTACGACTGATAAAAATATAAAAATTATTTTAAAACTTTTCAATTAATCATTTAATATTATTTTATATTGAAATAAATTCAGGTTATGTTTGACATCTGACGTTTCGCATAATTATCAAATTCAGAACTACCTATAATTTTGATTAAATTATGCTGTTAAAATATTTAATTAAAAATGTTTTTAAGCTTTATTGTATAATAACAGTTAATAAATAAGACGTTCTTAATCTATTTTTGACATTTTACAAATAAAATAACCAATTGTATTTAGCGACGTAATCAAATAAAAATTTTGTATTTTTTTTCTATGGTTGGTACGGCATATCATATCCACACTAGAGTGGATATATGATACATATCCATTCAGTTAGGCGTGAAAAAAAGTGACAACATATAGAAGGGAGTAGAAAAAAATAAGTAAAGTTGCTTTGTGAATCGTAACCATGGAGACAATTTACATTTACAATTTTTCAATTGACAATATAAAAAAGTTTGCAGCAAAAATGGTCGATTTTGCAGAAGAAAAGCAATTTGTGTTTGTTTCATTGTTACTAATAAAATCAAAAGCGGCGAATACAAGAAATTCAACGAATGGCGACTTTCCAAAAATGCAAAGCTTATAATATAACTTTACTTCTCCGTCGTCGTTGACAAAGTGATACTTTATCTACTATATTTAGTTATATAAACATAAGTTTAAAATACGAAATGAATTAAAAGTATTAAAATTCCTCGTTATATAAAATCATTGTTATTGCATTTCATCATTATTTATATATCAACTTATATTTTTTTATTGACTACTGAAACTACAGGAAAATATATCGCACGGTTCTGCAGGCGTCTCACGGTGGGAGAGGAAACCTAAAAAGTACGCATAAAAATGAAATGATGTATATTTAGCGTTTAGAATAAGAAAACAATATTCGTTATTGTAACAATTTTTTTTTTAATTTAACGTTCAGATTTACTTTGTAAATTTTGTATCAGGAGTGAATTATTAGGAATAGTTGTGATTGAAGCTTCAAGCTCAGCTATATTGTGATATTTAAATAACTATAAAAGTATACTAATTTAAAAAAAATGCAAAATTTATTATAATTTGTCACTACTGTCAGATTTAAGGTGTGAAGTCATTGTGAAATTGTGATTTACTGCCCATCAAATGCCTCAAAAGTTTTTTAAGCCTAAGGGCCTTTAATTTGTTGTTTCGGCCCGCGTTTTAGATGGTTATAGTAGGGACAGGCAAAAAAATAATTTTTGATACACTATGTCCATTATGAAAGTAATGCGCATTTTCTATAAAAAATAGATTTATTGATAGTACTTTCCCCCTGCATCAATACACTTTTGGAGACATGTCTGCTACGCCTGGAAGTGTAATTACCAAATATAATGCATTACAGCACACGGCACGCCCTACATTTTATAAACGGTAGTCTCTCCACTCTCTTCTTCTATTGCGGCTTCATTTTACCACATCTTGAATGTTGCACTGCTTTCTGATGTCGTGGCTTCTAATCTGGTCTCGTAAACTACACCCTGTCATACATATCAAAGTTTTCATCTCGGTTGTTTTAAGAAGTCGCTTTGTTGTTGCATTTTCTGCTTTGGTTTTGATAGCGTATGTTATGATCGGTCTTACACAGGTCTTGTATATTCTTGTCTTGCTTTTGATTTGACATCTATTTGTTTTGCCATACTATATCCCTCAGATATCCCAATATTAACGATGCTTTTATTATTTGGGCTTTCACTTTTTTCAATAAGTCTCTACTGCTTGTTATATCGGCGCCCAGGTAATTGAAGATTATTACTTGTTCTAGGCTCTTGTTGTATACGGCAAGTTTGCATCTGTGCGGCTTCTTAACTATGGTTAGACACTGTGTTTTGCTCGTCGATATCTGCATGTTAAATTTTGACGCGGTTTGTTCAAACTTATAAAGAAACCGTTGTTTTGTGATCATTTAGTCCATGATTATGTTGAATAGGGCAGGGCTTAAACTGTCTTATTCCAGTTGCTACGGGTATTTTCTCGGATAGCTTATCTGCTATTTTTATAGATGTGTAGTTATTGATGTTTAGCTTGGCAATGATAGTTGTTATGCTGGGGTGTATATTTCTTTTCTGCAGAAGCGGCACAACGTCAATTAACTCTGTCGAAGGCTTGGATAAGGTTGATGAAGCACATACAAGCAGGTCTGTTAAATACTATAGCTTTCTCAGTTATTTGTCGTATGGTAAATATTGCGTCTATCGTGGACTTGTTCTTTCTAAATCCTTGTTGTTCTTTGCATATCCCAGAGGCAGCAACTTCTAGTCTCTTGTTGAAAAGAACATGGATCTGATCTAATAATAATTTGCCCCCGTATTTGATAATTTTGTTGGATATCTCATCCTTCCCAGACGACTTTCTGTTTTTCAGTTTGCTGGCTAGTTGTTCTATTCTCTCTTGGGATATGTTTCATGGTTGGTGGGTGTTATCATCTGTTTGTGTTAAGGCATGTTTGGTGTTGTCTTCGGCTGCGGCGTACAGCTTCCGAAAGTGTTTTTATTAATCTTCAATTGAATTTTTCTTGGTTTGTATGTTATTGTTTATTAGTTTTTTTCTTTTTCTGAGCATTGTCCACACTTTTTTTTTGTTCTTTATAAAAGTTTTGCTTCATATCCTTGGAGAATTTTGTCCAGTATGCTGTTTTCATTGCTTGTTTTGCTGTTGTTTCTGTTTCTTACAGCTTATACTCGTTGTATGTTATTGATTTTGATTTGTACTGTAGGTAAGATTTTTGTATTTTCTCAGCCAGCGTCTTGAACTCTTAAGTAAATCAGGGTTTGGTATTTGGATTTTTTTCCCCCGTCCGGCGCTTTCTTCCTAGTGCTTTTTCTGCAGCTATTATTATGTTTGATTTTAGTTTTTGCTAGGCAGTTTCTACATCGTCCAGATGTTGTGTTTTGCAGGCCTGAATTTTTCCTTCCTGTCTCCGTTGGCACTGGTGTCTTTTTGAGGCATAAGAGAGAAATTCCACATTGATTTTGTTAGATCTTTTTGCCGGTTTACTTTTTTTCGGTTCCAGAGTTGCTGTCATTTTTTTTAGTACTAAGCCATTCGCTGAGGTCAGAGTTCTGACGTATTGGATTCTGCATGGGTGGATGTTTGTTCGTAATTATGTAGTCTATTACGGATTTCTGTCCTTGCGTATTTTTAAATGTAAATTTGTATTGTGACTTGTGTGGGAAGAAGGTGTTGTTTATTCGTAGTTCGTTTTAAGCGCATAATTAGATTAGTTGTTTGTCGATTTTATTCTTTACTTTTTTGTTGAATCTGTTTTTTTATTCCTGGTATATATTTGCTTCTAATTCTGGCGTTCAAATCTCTAAGAATTATTATTTCATCTTGTGGTTCGATCCCGCCGAGCACTGCTAGATATTTATTATTTCTTCTCTTGGCTTGGAGGTGTCGGGGGCAAAAACGCTTATTAGACTGTTCCTTGAAGTATTTTGAGTCGCTGATGTTATTTTTAAATTTCTCGCGTAGCAGTATCCCAACGCCAGACGTTTTTTTGTTTTTGTCTTTGTCGCTGTATACAAGTTTCCATACTTGGTGTTTTCCTTCTCTTTTTTCTTGGTTTTAGTGATTAGTGATTGCGCAAATGTCGATCTTGTGTCTCTTTATTTCCAACAGAATTTCCTGATCTTTGTTGTTCAAGGATGTTACTTTCCAGCATCCGATTCTTAGTGCTTTTGGATTCCGATGTTGCTTATTTCTTTTTTTTGCCGGGTCGTTATTAGTTGTTTCTGTTCTCCAAGGTTTAACTATGATAGTAAAACGTCAGCAAAACGTGTAGTAATGTTGATTTAAAATTTGGTTGAAGTTGGTAGACTCGTTTAGAAGATATTTTTTTTTATCACAAACGCATTATTGGTCATAACTTTGGATCCAATTAACCAATTTTGTCCGGAACATTTTAATAGTTAGTTTACAATAGGTCTGTTCCAACATACGATTTGGACGGTTTGCAAACCGTTCAAACTATGCACACAAACAAATTATTGTGTGTAAAAGATTGCCTAAGGATGACATATATTTGTTTGTGTGCACAGTTTGAACGGTTTGCAAACCGTCCAAATTGTATGTTAGAACAGACCTATTGTTAGTAGCGTATAAAACATGTTTTAAATGTTTAAAAAACTAAAATGATAAAATGTAAGATGTTTTTAATACATATTTAATAATATCAAGTCACTCACAAGATGGCCGCCGTAAAATATCCAGTATATCTATGGCATTAACGCCCGGTTTCTCCAACGTCACTTGAGACGTTACTTGACCAAGCTCAGCTCAGAATCAAGCTCAGCTTATGTCGAGTTTGTGTTGCACCATGCATTTAGAAACGACGTCTTTGCTAGGATCCGGATCGGTTTGGCAATGTCGCCAATATTCACAATGCTGTTTTCTAATTGGTCAAAAAAAATTCTTGTCTTAATAAATTTTTTACTGACATTAATTTATTATAAAATATAAATGTCAGAAATTGTTACATTATGGTTATGTATGTGTCAAATAATTATATTTTTAAAGAACACATTAATTAGAATATTTTGAAGCCAATTATACTGTAACTTATTAAATATGAAAATCAAAGTAGTAAATAATTGTTTAGAGACTACAAAATAATATTGATGACAATTGCAGAGCTTGAGCTCTCGAAAACGGCATCTATTATTTGAGCTCTGCTTGACGCGAATAAGGTGAGATTTTGCTTTGGTGCAACGGAATAAGCTCGGCTTTCAGCTTAAGGCCTAGCTTGAGGTCTAGTTAGGGCTTAAGACATGTCTCCAACCGGGCGTAAGTCACATACTAACATTCAAACCAAACAAAACAAAAAATATCATGTTTTGTTTACGTTGCTAGGCAACATTAGCACGTTTGTGATTATTGTTTATGTTATTCATTTGCATGGTAGAAATATATTTAGCCCTATTCTGTACGCATATTGCTAACTAACAATATCGTTATCGGAGAAGGTTGCTAAGCAATGTTGTGTATTTATTACGTTTTTTTACTAAATTGCTATGCAACCTTGCTTGATAACGATATTGTTAACTAGCAATATGCATACAGAATAGAGTTAATTGTTTAATATTTGAAATATTATGGTTTTATATTATATTACTCGTAGTATACAGTAAGATCAAATAATTAAAATAATTCTCGTCGATTAAACTATTGCATCAAAATCTTACCATAAATGCGTTATTCTATAATAATTATTAACAATTAAACAAATCAGCAAATTTTAACGAAATGTTTGGTCATATTCTTACTTTTTTTTAGTACATGTATCATCATTGTACATATATTTTTAAGATAGAACACATGCACCATTTATATAACATAATTAGAATTTTATCTACAACGATCATTCGAGAGAGTGAATATTTTTTGTCGTACTAGAATTTAATTAGTACTAAATAAAATAAACTTTATTTTTAAGCACATTAGTTTACTGATTTTATTAAAATATATGTACAACTTGTACGTTATACATCTATAATATAACTATATAATAATTACTCTTGAAGAAATCATTACGCAAATAATAAATATTCATTCATGTAGAATAATAAAGTTTTTTTATTATAATTATTAATAAAAATTTAATTGCATTGTGTTGTTTGTTATATGATTAAAATTTGTCTAACATTATACATAAAAAAGTTATTCAAGTTTAAAATATTGAGAAACGCGTGCTGTAGCGCATTAGATTTAGTAACAGTGTGCTGAGTTCGAGTATATTTTGAAATGTTCAATCAGTGGTTGATTATAAATGTAGGGCGTGCCGTGTGCTGTAATGCATTTTATTTAGTACTCTGAAACTCCTCGACAGGGATGTCTTTCAATAACCTTGTAACATGCTTTTGCATGTTTTCCACGGACTTTCAATGCTTTTCTTTCAGCCGAGAAAACAAAAAAAGCGCACGGAGCCAAGTCGGGACTGTAACGGAGCTGGGGGACCATCGAGGTGTTGCTTTGGTCCAGGAAGTTGGTAACAATAACGGCCGTTTGACCGGGGGCATTGTCATGGTAGAGCTTAACCGTGTCTTTGATGTCAGTCCTCACGCGCGCGATTCGGCGTTTTAATCTATTGAGCATCTTGAGGTAAAAGGTTGAGTTGACAGTTTTTCTTGGCGGTACTAACTCAAAATGAACGATTTCTCGGACGTCAAAGAAGATAATGAGCAACGTTTTGATGCAAAACTTGCTTATTCACCCTTTTTTGGGGCGGGAGGAATGATTTTGTGTGCCACGCGCTGCTTTGTCTTTTTGGTTCTGGGTAGTACTCAAACATCCAGAAGTCTCTGGTTACGATAAAGTTAAGGAAGTCGGGCTTATTTTGAATCAAATCCAAAAGTTTTTGACAGTGTAAAATCGCGCCGTGTTACAAAATTGAAAAACACACTTTACGCGGAGACACGTCTTTCTGCTCAGAACAGTCGGAGCATGTTGCCGACTGGCTGCGTTGAAAGGGCAGATTTTCCATCACCTTTCCCGACCGGTTTTTACTTTCATAATAGACCCTGTATACTATTTACAAACTATTTAAAACTATAATAAAAAAATACTTGATAACTCCATCAGTCTATAAGGTGTAAAAAGTCCTAAAAAATTTCTAGATTTTACAATACACAAACATAAACTAAACACAATAAATAGAAAATCATATCTATATACCCAGACTGATCCGTCAAACAAATTCAAGCAGACGATCGACAACTGGGTGATAATTCATACGCAGCTCTTTGTTCCAAAAACTGCCGACAATGTAATAAGATATGACAAACAGTTAGTGGAACATTACAGATATTAGAGACTGGGAGCACCGACATGAAAAAGTTGGAAGTCCAGTTCTTGAAGTATACTGCAATTTCTTACAACAACCGGCTATTGTGACCGTATTTTGATACATAAATTGTCAAGACCATTATTATGCACTACAAGAACCAAATTTAGAATGGGAAGGACAAGTCAAAGCACGGTTAAATGTAACACCAATTCATTGCAATTAGCTCAGTTTATAATGTGGTTGATAGTTAATTGAAAATTACGTTCTAATGTTGGAATGTTTTTAACATTGTATCTCCACGTCATGTTATATGCTTTAGCAATAGCAAAGAAAGCGGCATCAAAATATTGATTCTGTACAAAGGAATTTTTAATTGCTGAACAAGGTGATCAGTCGTAGAACGATGACGCCTTAAACCACATTAAACATTAAGCAATTAAACTTGTGTAGACTTAACAGATTTAATTGCTTATAACCTAGTAAGACCTTATTGATCATTTTTTAGTCGGGAGCTTTTTATTTTTACCAGGTTTAAATTTTGGTACTAAAATAACCAGTTCTTACAACTCAGGGCAGCACCTTTCTGACTATGTCCGGTTATAAACTTATTGATTATTTTTTAGTCGAGAGCTTTTTATTTTGACCAGGTTTAAATTTTGGTACTAAAATAACCAGTTTTTACAACTCAGGGCAGCACCTTGCTGATTATGTCCGGTTATAAACTGTTAAAAGCTAAAGTTTGGCAGAGCAACTTAAATGCTTAAGCATAGCATTGTGTATCGATTCGACACCTGAAGCAGTATTGTGCGCTTCAGATAACGCCGAATCAAGTTTTCAATTCCTTGTTGTTTGATCTCTTGGAAATTTTCATTATAACTATCATTACTGGGAACATCAAAATTAACATCGGCCAAAATATTTGAGATATTGAGAGGTACGGCAATGATTTGATCACTTGACAATAACGCACTAACAGGTTCAGATGCGGTTTGGGCAGAAATTTTTCTGACTTTTTTTTACATCTTTCCGATGTGGGTTTTTGAATTAATAGATATAACGTATTTTGACTATGACTTTCTTTTAGCTTTTTGTCAAGTTTTTTGCGCAATAACTTTCTACTTCAAATAAGTTAATAGGTGTTCTTCAGTTGGAGAGTAATTAAACAAAATTTTACCAAAAAACGAGCCCTTTGCAAGGTTTCTTTGAAGACAGCGGAATACTCACATACGTTGGCTGTATGATGGAGGAATTGGGGAAAGTCTGTCGCTGTCATCATAATCAAACACTTGAACAAACATATCCCAATCAGTATATTTTATTCTCCAATTTTGATGACGGTTTTTATAAATTTTATTACCAAGCACGCAAATGAATATTGGTTAATCACCTATCATAAAAATGTTCTGAGATTTTTTAATCGAATAATGCTGCAATTTTTTGAATACAAATCTTAAGGTCTATCTACTGGATACGGAAAAGTAGGTATTCATACCTTTACAGGTTGGCCAAGTTGCAATCTTTAACATTAATTTGATTTGAGTTCTACATGGACATTAAAATCACCCATAAACAGGAATGGGAATGGAAGTTGTTCAATTAACTAATCCAACAAATGAATGTTCAAACTAATTTTAGGCGTAATTTAAGTTGGGCAAAAGGTTGGTGAAAAAAGGAGTTGAACGGCTACTATATCTAATGCAGTGTTGATGAGGAGTTTTTTACAGTATCACAAACCAATAAAGCGGTTCCACCCTGAGCACGATCAACATTTACACGATAATTGCAATAAAACTAGTTTTCTGTAAAAAAACGCAAATAGGTGAATTAAAAAAACTGAAAAATCATCTGCGAAAATAGGTGCCCCGGGAATAACTTCTACTTCTACCAATTCTGCAATTTCAGTCCCACTTGTAGTGAAGTTTGTTCAGATTGGACTGTAGTCAGTTTTGGTTTTGAGCTTGATGAACCTGCAACCAAATTTTGAACTTTTATATTAGAGTCTCTATTAAAAAAGTTTCTGCAACAGCAGTAAATGTTATAATTGGTGTTTGAACAATGAGGGTTTTTAACAACTGCAGCAAGAAAAAGTAGAAGCCGTAATTGTTCTATATCTTTTCTGAGCATTAAACTAAGACAGTTGATCTGTTACTCTGATCTTCGCTATTTTTTTTTCTTTTTTTTTGGACAATCTATTAATCTTACTATTACAATTCACGTATAAATGTGAACTAGTGCATGGATTTCTTTGCAGCGTTTTGCACATGTTGCAGTACCTAGAAATCTAATTGCAGTATGCCCAAAGCGTTGGAGTTGAAAATATTTCACAAGGTTTGGAATAATTGGACAAACTGATCAAGTATTATATGCCACTTTAACTTCATCTTGGAGCCGTTCAAAATTAAATGTTAGGATCATAGATGTTGTATCCCTGACTTCATTATCCTTTATGCGGGTTAACTTTTTGCAATCATTAACGACTTGCAACGCCAGATTTTGTTTGCATTTTTTAACAATTGTGTATAACAACTGATAGTAACTCCTCTGGAAATATTTAAAGATTTATGCGGCTCAACTATTACCGCAATGTTTCCGTGTATTTCTGAATTTTACTGCTCTGCATTCTATCTCATAACTTTTTGAAAGTATTTAATGTTTTACTAATAATGGAAATGGTTTTTTGAATTAAGAAGGGAGGTTTTAGACTTTGGCCACTTTTCGAGCATCTATTAACTTCATTGGATCTTTTGTTTGGAGGTTTTGAATACTAATATTAAATTTTTTTAACTTATTGTTAATCGAGTGTTATAGGTTTTATAAATGTAAACAAAATATTTTTACAAACACAAATAATACTATCGGCTTCTATATCGTAGCATAGTGAAAACCTTTTATTAAAACTAGGTTAGATTTAACCTTTTGTTTTACCAGAAACTAGTGCCAAAGTATTGTGTTGGAACAATCACTTTTCTAAACATAAGTTTCACCGCGCACGGCAAACACGCAGGTGAGTTTTACAAGATTCAGTAAATTATGTCAAAAGTAAACTCACAAGTAAGTTTGACGTGTTTCAGACGTACTGTAGGTTTTTAACAAAGTTATCTTTTTGCCTATACGACCAGCAAAGGGGCTAGCGGAAGTATTTTTAGATACCAGGCAACTTTTCACTGACATTTATTTCTTCCGTAGTTGTGGAAACAAATATGGAACCAGAAAAACAAACAAAAACCAACACAGGAGATTATTTGAGGAACCGTAAATTTTCCAGCGATTTCAAAGACGCAATTGTAAAGTCAAAGCTATTGGGTGCTTAGAAAGTTTATGCAACAAAAGCAACGTCAATGGCAGCGACTTGTTATTGAAACAATGGTAGCACAAACAATGGTGATTATGTCGGGGACAGCAACTTTTGACACCGTCTACATTAGAAACTACATTTAGCACATAGGGTTGCAAAACCAAAACCTGTCTAGTACTAGCAAAAAAAAAATTCGCCTTGAAAGGACTTAAAAAAAAACTTCTATGAATACTCTTAAAGGCATATATAAGTAATAATTTCATAAAAATACCTTGATTGTTTTCTCAAATTGGAAGAAGCAGAAACCATTAAAACAAATATTTATGGTGAGCTAAGCCAACTAAGGAATGACTCATGACTGGCGAGTTGTCAGTTTTAAAGCGGATCTCAAGGAGACTCAACATGTCAAGCAACTGCATCTGAGTTGTTTGACAATAACCCTCCGGCTTCTGTTTTTCTTAATAGGAAGGCAACAAACCATCATCAGATGACCATAAAACTACATTAAAATTTGTGGTAAATATCCAAACCTGTAAATTTAAAAATACGAAATTTATTAGATGCTTGAACTTTACTACTTTACTGTGGATTGTAGAGCAAGTTGCAATAATCCACAGGGCAAACCGCTCACAAGGTCAAACATGTCTAAGAAAAGACTAAATTGACGGAACAAGGCTTTTTTCTGCTTCACAAATTAGTTTAATTAGTCAAACGATGACTTAATTTATGGATTGAAAGTTAATTTCTCTAATATTTGTGATTTACATAGAAAACCTTATCTCCTCTTTGCCTAAAATTAAAGTTAACAATAAAAATTTAGATTACTCTAATCTAGTAGATTCTAAGTGTTATCTCAAACATGTATTTGTTGACCAACAGTGTGTTTGTCCCTACATCTACAACCAACAATAATATTTTAGGCTGCCAACGTACAAAATTTGGTGCATTAGTTATAATAGCACATTTTTTAAACAAAATTCTTGCATATATCATTTTCCAAATATGGCAACTTCAAATTTTTTGATGATCTTTCTAAAAATGTTGACAAACTTTTTCAAGATAATTATATAAAAATTGAAGTTATTGTGTTAAGTAATATTCGGCCAACAAGCTATGATTTTTGCTAATTTTCATTGTTTTACTCAACTTTTCACGTAATGAACTTTTTGGTGAACTAAAGTTATTAAATCTGCATTTTTCAACTATTTCAGAGATTAGAATAATTACGGTACTTCTGTTGTTAACATATTTTTTTTAATTACTTTTAAACCTAAACCTAAACCTAACATTTTTTTAATAATTTTGGTTTTGAAACTTATTGTTTATGTTCAATCCACATATTGCAGCAGAAAATTTCACAAAAACTTTCATCACAAATTTTGTTCCTATCTCTGTTTATTTATTAATTTAATTATAAACCATTCTACCTTTTGATGTATGGCTGATCCAATCTCTGTTATTAAACCAAACAAAAGTACTTGTACTTAATTCATACAAAACAGGCAGTTAATAAGAAGCGAAAAGCATTTAACAAATTGATCAGTAATCGTTCCTGTCGAACTACTCAGGACAAACTTTTTTATACTTGTAAACAATGGATCAAGATAAAAAAGATGGGAAAGACAGAAACCAACTGAATGTATTAGCAACAACAACAGTTTCTATGAAACAATAAATTTGTTACAAGGTATTTTAAAATATTCATTCATTACCTACTTTTCAAAATGATCAAAACAATTTAGTTACTAATCTAAAGAAAATAGCAGATATTTTTGCATCTAACTCTACTATTTTAAATCTTTCTATTTGTTTAGAGCTCCCATTTCGACTAAAATAGTTGGAAAATTGCAAATATTTAACAAATATCTAAATAGGGAACAATTCGGATTTTTTTAAATATATTAATTTATACATCGTCTTAGTTTTAGAATAAATTTTTTTTTTTTAAGAATATATATTTATAGCGGGTTGCAATGTATTTTAGCGCCTTAGAGCGCTACATATCCTTCCTAAAAATCTAAAATATGAGCATAAAAACTGGTTTTCAGAGACAGGCAAAAAAATACTTTATAACATTGGAGTTGTGCCAATGCCAATTAGTGGTCAAATGATGGCCAATGGTTTGTCAAAAGATATCTTTTTAAATTAAATACCAGAAAGGCATCAGATATGCAGATGAAATTTTACCTATTATTATTAAGACATTCAAATAAATTAGAGCTCCCATTTCGACTAAAATAGTTGGAAAATTGCAAATGTTTAACAAATATCTGAATAGGGAACAATTCGGATTTTTTTAAATATATTAATTTATACATCGTCTTAGTTTTAGAATAATTTTATGTAAAACACTCGTTTCCTATTTCTTTAGCAATAACTAAAACTTTGACTCGGTTGTTAATCAACAATAAATCGTCAGCTGTGTTGATGATTTTGTTTGTGTTTCCAGAGCAAAAACAATATATTTAGAGGACTGCTGGATAATGACAATTGTCATGCCTGTGACGCAAAAAGTTATATCATCTTATTGGTTAGTCATATTCATAGGAATCCGGCAGTCCTGTGTAGTTTAGTGTTCTTGCTTCCAGAGGTGTTTTGCATTTTGGGTCTTGCATCCCTTCCACTATTCAAACTAGCTAGTTTGGAAACAGAACGGACTATTTATTCTATATACTGCCACCATTAGGCGAGTTCGTTTCGCCAATATCACTGAAATTTTGATCACTTGGTGATGACCTAAAATATTACTTAATTATTGTTTAACATGCTACATAACAAAGAACGACCAATTTCACTTTATCTCAAATTGTTTTATTCATTACTTGCCATATTTTTAAATTTATGTCACCGAATTCGTTTAATTTATCATCACCAAGTGATCAAAATTTCAGTGATATTGGCGAAACGAACGCGCATATTGTCTCATGGATATACTTTGAGTTACTGGCTTAGTTTACTTATTTTTTTAAGCTTTCATAAAAATGGCAGTTATACAAATTTATCATAATTTTGATAGTTTTTTGACGTTTATAAGATATAATTTGTCAAGTATGTAAAAAATAGATTAGTACGCAAAAAATTAATAATAAAACAGTCAAGCCATTTTGATCAACTGTATTAAGTCCAGAATGGCTCACAAGAAAACGGTTATGGCATTTATTAATTTAAGACGAAATATTAATGAACCTACTCTGAACATAGTTTAATGTTAACTATTAAAATCATTTTTTGGCTAATGACGCGGTCGTTGTGGCATGGCATGAGGCATGAAGTGACAACATCACTTCTAAATATTTATATACATGTATAGAAAAAATAAGATTTTAACATTTTGGTGACACGTCGTATGAGAATTCAATAATTTGGGTAGTAACGTTACTTAAAAATGTATGTGTAAATTATAATAGTTAGTATATATATCTATTTGAAAAGTAGTTTAATTGTATTTAAGTTTTATGGCTTAGGTAGTGTGAAAATAAACTTAGTGGGAGAAAAAGTATTTATCTACATATTATGAATTATAAAAACAATCTGCATGCAAGCGTTATTATTTTAACATGGCAAAGAATATTTATCAAGATTTTTATAAACAATAGACAGAGAGATCTCATCTAATAAATGTTCTGTTAATGTAATTTACCACAAGGTCGTTTTAATGTGTATAAAGTTGATTAAAAATTCTTATAATTAAAGAAATTAAAAAGCAATTAACGTATTTGTGATTATAACAAGTGCTGAAGCGACCAAAATAAATAAAGTAACTAAACACACTAATTCATGAAATTTATCACAGAACATATTTTCCAGTTTAGAAGTGACATTTCCTTTCTTCGTAAAATTTCTAATTGCTTTCTCACAACTGCAAGACGTATGCTATAAATTTCGTAATGTTTCGTCATTTGACATTTCATCCAAGTTTATTATAGTCGGGTGTGTGATTACGCGGACTACGCGACAGCTCGTCTCTGATATTGATCACATCATAGCACCATATGCAACACGCCTCTCCCTTCCTTTGTAACAGCCCCTGGGGGCATTCAGACGCATAAAAGTTGACCGGTATTACGACCGCTGCAATTAATCATGCATTAATGAATATCTATCCCAGTTTCCCATTGTCTATCTTATTAGCCAATAAATTGATATAAATTTGATTAGTAAGTAAATATGTACTATTATACATTCATCAGAATTTTAAATTATTATAATACTGGAATGCAATAATTTATAATATTTTGTTTTTTTTTATGTTTCATACTTAAAAACTAACCAACATTACAGGAATTGATGTACCTATTTCTGTAAATTAATCTAAATTTTGTCTGTTTTGATTTATTTTAATAAACTTTTTTAGATATTAGACTAGTGTCCTGTTCATACATATTATAACAGAGCTTCTTGATATTTCTAGGTTAGAATTTAATTTAATTTAATTTTAAAAATATTTCTCAATAATTTTGAATTCTAAGTATATTCAACTACTTATTGTTTTAAGGGCAAAATTTGAAATAGCCAATCCTATTTAATATTAGTATAAAATACGAATTTATATCTAATGTACAGTATTGTATTGAATTTACAAGAGAAAAAACTTTTTTATACTTTATTTGATGAAAATATAATTTATTTGTACAATTAATATTCATACAAGCGTCAGAAATAAATGATTACAAATTGTTGAGATAATACTAAAATTTGAAGTTTAATTGTTACGATTGTTGACATAATATTCTGATTAAAAAACATATTTAATTCAAAGTTATGGTTATAAAAGAATAATAAAATTTAAAAAAATCCTGATGTACATAATTTTGTAAAACATAAAAGACATGGCATAGTAAAACATTAAAAAAATTATGCAGGTAGTACACAATATAAAAGATGCCGCTACTGCATTGATTGAAAAATTAGTAAGAAGTAATTCAAAATTATTTTTGAAAAGAAGCGCTGGAAATACCATATTCAAAAGGTTTTGATATTTTTGAAATTGTATCCTTATGCTGATTTTAATCACACTTTTCAACCGAAAATTTATGGATTGGAAGTAAAGTTCTGAGAAAATGAAGGTTTTATTTGAATGTTGTATTTTCTGATGAGGTTACTTTTACTACAAATGGCACTGTTGTATAGCAGCTAGATTTTGCAGTGAAAAAATTCAAACTTTAGAATTTTAAGTTGTTCACAGTATTTTGTAATGTCAAACACGCACATATATAGAAATGTTAAACAATTTTCTTAGTGATGCTTTAAATAATTTACCTATTGACAATTGCTTAATGTGTTTTCAGCAAGATAAGTGACCAGCGGATTATTCTTGTAGTGTAGTTAAATAATGAATTTAATGTTAAATGAATTGGTAGAAATGAACCAATCCTATGGCCACCAAAAAGTCCAAACTTGGTAATTGCAGACTTCTACGTATAGTGGCTTAAAAAATTGGCTACATAAATAATTTACTCAATAACACCAAAATATTGAAAAATTATATAATATTATATAATAATTGTCATAATCTATTGTTAAAATTTTAAAACAGTAAAAAAATGCCGCAAAGTTGAATTGTGTTTAAAAAGGTGGCGAATTAGTAGAATAAACCTGTTTAAATTAAAACTATGATTAATTTTATTTATTAATCTGCTTTTTCCATATATTGTCATTTAAATATTAAATTAACCCATATCAATATTTCAACCAAAATATGCTCCGAGCTAGTTGTCAGCGTAGTTTTTTTAACAACTAAGAAATTTTGAACGCAGTAGAGTAATCGGGTTTAGCGAAGGACGTTCGTTAACATATGATATTGCTGAACAAATTTACAGAAGTGTCAGTATGATAGCTCAATGTTGGCCTAAATAGATTGAGGGATAGAAACAGCGGCGGAGATTACTACCTGGAAACCTTATAAACAATACAGAACATAAAGATTGAGCTCGTCGCTTTCCGGGACCAGTTTTTAACAACAAGAGCAATTAGAAATGTCTTTAACTAACCAAGGAATCTCCATTTGATTAGTATATTAGATAATTTATTCAATTGGTTTCAAATTGTACCGCTCTTTCTTTTGTTTGTCTTTAGCTCTTCATCATAAGAGGTGCCGGCACGTCTGGTCAATCAATGGAAAAGTTATTTTTAGCAACAAATTGAAATTTTGTCTACGTATTAAAATAAAAGAAAAACTTATCATAAATGTTTGTTAAAGTTTTAATCATTTTATAGTGTGAATAATTTACATAATATCTAAATAATAAAAATAAAAATCATTTTTGAACGTTTGTTTTAAGTTTCTCTTAGCCAAAATAAACCTGCACTGCGTTTGATGTCATCCATTCATTGCATGGGAAGTTTTCCTCTTTCTTTTGCTTTCTTGAGTTGTGAATGTACTATGATAAAAAAGACATTTAAAATTCTCAATCAATATTAAAAATAGCTTACTATGCTAACGTACATTTTTATATAAACTATGCTATACTTGTTTGGAAAAATTTAATTATATCTGGCTTGTCATATCAAGCTGATTATAGACAAGTATTAATTAATTAACATTTTTGCTTTGCTATCTCATTTTATGTATAAATATAACTAACTTTTTACTACTCCAAATTGTTTTATTGTTGTGTTTTCTGTGCCGGATAGAGGTAATATAATGTGTTCAATTTATTTATTTTTAAATTAAATTAAAGGCATCAAGTATAGATGAAACTCAACCTATTATTATTAAACACGCAAATGCATAAGTTCTGAATTTGACTAAAATATTTGCCTTATCAAATAAAAAAGAAACATTCCTAAATTGTGGAAAAGTTGCAAATGTTCAACCTATACCTAAAAAAGAAAACAAATCTGATTTTTAAAGTTAAACTAATTCTTTACTGTCCAATTTGTCTAAAATTTTTAAGAATTCATATTTTCAATTGTGTAGTTTTTAGAATAACTTTATCCCAGATACTTTAAATAGAAATCTTCCAAGATATGATAGTCTCAAATGAAAATCTGGTTTAAAGAAACACGAAGAAAAAATTGCAGTAGCTTGGGATAATTTAAAACACTTGATAAAATAGGGTATTGCATTCTTATCTTATTAACAAGCTCTATTGTATAAATCCTGATCACAAATAAGTAAAATTCATCAATAGCTTTTTTGACAACAAAATTATAATTTCTAAAATCATAAATGTTGGTGTTCCTTAAGGTTTTGCTTTTTTGTCTATTCTATTTTTATTTATATTATTAATTTTTTTCAAATAACCTATTTATACTTTTTATTTTCTATGAATGCAAAGCGTCTTAAAATGTTAAGTTAATTAATCAACAAATTTTGATTTGTCTTATTCAATTTGTTTTTTTTTTAGCAATTTGTTGATATAGCTTTGACAATATCTAGAAAATTAAGATTTTTTAATAAATGTATTTTTTTACTTCTGATATTTTTTGGATATATCGGGTGCGGCAGAAGTTACGCTATCATTTTAGTTCTTAATATAGATTTTGAAATAAAAAAGATTATTTTTATGTTTGATTATGTTTTATTAAAGAATTTAATTTAATTATGTATTGAAAATAATATTGACTGATTCAATTACACCTTTTCTATCTCCATTGAAAAGGCTGCAGTCTTGTTAAACAATGTTGCTTGTCAGTTAAGATCACCAAAACATAAAATTATAAATAAAAAAACACCAGGGAAGATTTTTTAAATTTGTATTGTTTTTTGGAATGTGTAAGAAACCATCTTGCTAGAACCAGATAATTATCAATTTTTGTTCTTTTAATTTTTATTTAAAAAAAAATCATGCCTTATAGCTTATTATCAACTTTTGATAAGAATCGTCAAATTTACAAGACAAGTTTAAAATAGCATTACTGTATTTTAATTGTGTTTTGGTCTTCTGGTAAAAGTTAGTAAAATTTATGAGCCTGCTCTACATAACTGTGGAAACCTTACTGTCAAACATCAAATTATAAAATGATAGTCTGACTTCTGCCCCACCACTTGACATATTAAGTAGTTACTCAGTATCACATATTGAAATTAAAAAAAAAAATTATCGGATCTTCTAAAGACCAATGATGGTTAATTTTTTATATAACTATGTATTATAAATATTATTGTATGATTTTATGATTGTTGCATTTGTTTTGAATCACCCTATACTTTTTTTAATACCTAATTAATAATAAATTTATTTTGTTTCAGGAAATGCATTTGTAGTAAATGTAGCGTTGGCGGATTTTATGGTATCTGGTCTCGTAATTCCAGCATCGGCAGTTGTGATTTTAGCAGGACTGCGTGACAACTTGGCAGTATGCAGGTTTCAATGGTTTTTGGCTGCATTATGCTTCTTGGTAACTGTATTATCGATAGCTGCGATTGCTGCTGAAAACTACGCCCGATTATGTTGTTCGATTAGTACTTATGAAATATTAACTCGTGGAAGGATAACTACAATTTTAATTATTATATGGTTAATATGTGCTATTACATCTGGATTACAATTTACTACTGATTTATCATTTGATTATTGTACAAGAAAGTATGCAGGTCTAATACCATATCAAGCTACAATTGGAGTGGTATTTGTCTTTTTACCAATTAGTTTAACATTTTGTTGTTATGTACGTACAAAGTACCAACTTAGAATGGCAAAATCTCGACCTAGTTTTAAGCCTCCTGCACAATTTGGATGGGATTGTTCTTTAATGGAAACCAATATGTATAGTTTTATTTTATTTGTGATATTTTGGTTGCCTTTTGGGGTCATATTAGCTGTGGGTACTATAAAAACAATACCGGATAGGTTCTTTTATAATCTGGCTTGGTTTGCCATTAGTAAATCTTGCATTAACAGCATACTATATTGCGGAACTAATCGTCATTTCCGCGGTGCTTATGTGAATCTGTTTCACTACTGTTGCTGCAAAACGACAGTAACATTTTCCAGGAGGCAGCGACCGGAAGGCGTGAGGCCATCTGGAGACGTGCGTGTTCACATAATTCACAATATGTATTGTAGTCCACAAAGAGGGCGTGAGGGGCAGTCTAAAAGGTGTTCTAGCCGACTGAATGGAAGTGATGTCTATGAGTTATGATGAGACGATTCCTGCCCCGGAACGGGTGTATGGGTATAACTTATTATTTTACTTAAATCCATTAATAAGAAACATGTCTAGCATTAAATATGTGTGTAATCATCGTTGCATAAAACCCAGCGCTATTGTAGTTATTGCTTATGAAAGTTCTTCGTCCAATATTTGCTTAAATATATTTCAAGCATAATTATTATCCATTCAGAAACGAAGCGAGACGTGTTTTTAAATACATTTATACATCTAAATTTGAAAAACAGAATTCATTACGTTAATAAGTTCGGGCAGTGCGATAATAATTTTATTGAATGCGTTTCTTCCAGCTTTCTTTATAGCAAGTCAGATCTAAATTATTATTATAATATGAAAAACTTATTGCCTTTTCAAGCTTTAATTATTGTATATAAGATACCTTTTTAATGATACTTATATATCAAGGAAGAAAGACTGAATAATTAGTTTTTGTACTCGACATTAACATTTTAAACAATTTAAGGTATGAAAGAAATCGATTTTATGTATTTTTTTTTTAATTTATATTTTTAACAAAATTATAATAAGAAATAATGTAATAATTACAACCAAATTACAGTATAATATACACATTTCATAAATATAATATTTATTATAAATTATACAAACCTATTTATTAACAAATAAATAAATTGTGATTTTAAACAAAGGGTACAATAAAATTTATTCAATTTGTTTAATTTTTATTAATTTAGATCCGACTTGTGAATAATAAGCAAACTTCACTCATTAATTAATCCGATTACTTTATATTTAACATGTTTTAGCGGACCTAACCCTTCGTGCCTGTTATAAGAATAAATTAATATTTATTTAAATTCTAGGACAATACATTTAAAATTCCATTGATGTTAAGAATGGAAATACAGGCGCTTAAAGAAATGATTTAAAGTGTTTTAAATAAATTAAATGTTTAAGCTGTAAGTACTTAATCAATGTTTTTATTAAGTTCCAATTATTTAAATATTTTTATAATAATTGGTTAATGTTGATTATAGTAATAGATTATCTTAAAAGGAGATATAAAAGATTTTTTAAAATAAGAAAAAAAATCTACTTAAGGTAATGTCAATATTTTGTTCAATATAAATAATATTTGTCATGCAATTAATGTTCGTACATCAATATTAATTTTAAAACGTTTATATAATGTTAGAAATTTTAAAGTATACGTATAAAAGACATTTTCTTTCATCATTTATATTGACAAAAACACACAAGTTTTTTTTTTTAAATATAGTCTATCCAGTCACTGTACATTTGAAAATGCAAATGAATCAAAAGACCATTTTTCTCTATTGTGTAAGAGAAGGTTAAAAAAGTTTAACCTCTTCAATCCCAAGGCCCGTCATGATTATACCAATTGTTCCCATAAACGAATCCTCCGAGCCGAAGTGAGAATAATTTTGTATTCTTATGACAAAGCATTGATTAAATGAATAGCAGATAACTCTGGAGCATTAGTATTGCGTATTGGCTGATATTTTTTTCATAAAACTATTGCATCTCAAAACTTAGGTAGAGCAACACTATTTTCCGTAAAACCTAAAACTAAATTTGGAATTGTAACTACAAGGTTGAGTAAAAAGCTTTGCATTAGAGACATTTATAAACTGCAGAAATGCAAATTTATGTTTTTTGTAAAAAAATATTGACAACATGTGGTATTACAGTTTTCTACTAGATTGGTTTTTGGAGTCACGTAATTCCTTCCATTGCGTGAAATGTTCCATAACCGTCGATGGTGTTAACGCTAAAATCTGCATTGTCAATCACAAACTAAGAAAATTTTCTAAAATACTGAATTCACCTTGATGTATACACGAATTTTTGGTTCACAAAATTGATGTTGATACAATTGTATACCTATCTGTATAAAAAACGAACAAAAACAAACAGCTGTTGTTATTGCGTGAGCTATTGATATATATTTTTTGTTCCAATTCTTAAAATTATTGCAATAAAGAAAACTTTCAAAAGTCTTAGGAGCAACGACATTTTTTAAAAAATTATCCGATTGGGATATTTTTTTTTGTAAGGAGTTTTTTTAGCGTTTTTATTTTATGATTACTTTAAAGTAATCTTATTATCAGTATTCCGAAAGCAAATAATGTAATTGCTTTTGTTTATCGATAATCAGGATGTCATGACCGTAATTTCTTTGTGAATTTTTATTTTACGGTTATGATATTAGAAACAAATTCTTGTTTTTAGATTTAATTTGTCGAGTTGCAAACTGCGTTAGTCTTTTATTCTCATGGTTATTGTATTGATTCATTTGCATATATCTGCCTATTATTTGGACGTAGTGACTGAACTATGTCTGTTTGAAAACATACAGTTTGTTTGATTCTCGTTGTTAGTAATTCAGTTGACACAAAACAAGCGTGGGTTCCATCTATTAAAAAATAAGTTTTTTATTGATTTATATGTTTAGTGAGGTACGATTTTAATCGTGATTAATACATACGTTCAATTAAAAACCAGCAAAATTTAAACATTACAATTTAAGTATGCTGAACATTAAAATAAAACTTATTAGTTGCAAGTATGTACATTTGTCATTTTGTCACTGGCCTACTTTTAGAACATTTCCTTCAATAATTTTATAATAATATTTTTTTTATAATAGCCATGTTTATTTTGAAAAATAATTGATCAGCGTCATTAATTTTACAAATTAATCTTCAGAATACTATTTGAACTATTCATTATATCAAATTAATTTGCAAGGTTATCTACTACATTATTGAGCATGTTCTTTTAGAAAATATTGTACGCGCAACACTTCTACTATTTTTGTGATTTTGAATGATATTTTTAATAGAGGTAGTATGAACCAAAATAAACAAAAAAGTTTTAATAAACATGGGTCCGCAAAGTAACGGTTTGGAGATAATTTTTTTTTTCTTGCAAAAACAAAAAAAAACAGTTACATAAGATGTTTGAAGTGCATTCTTTTTATTTTTAGGCAGGCACGACATCTTAGTCTGGAGAATATTTGAATTCTTTTCAGCATCATTGCAACTTGCATCAACTACCTATGATCAAAAAAAATTTGAAAAATAAAAAAAGAAGGTAAAAAAAGAATATCATTTTATATCTCCGAAACCGTTACTTTGCGGACACATGTTTATTAAATTTGCTAATTTTGTTTCATACTACCACCTTTTTAAATGTTTTACAATTTTTACAACACTGTATATATTATGAAACATGATTTTAGGTAAACTTTAATTGAATTATCAATTATTAATTTGGCATGTGCAGGTATGTGCATTTCATTGCCGGCTTACTTTTAGAATATTTGATATTTGATAATACATTAAATTAAATAATAAATATTAAAATGCAAAATAATTGGATTTATGATTTAATTACCGAGTAATTATAGTTACGGTTTTGTAAATAAATTACAACTAATCATTTTGGGCTTTGATAGTTTAATAATTATTATTATAAAAATAACTAGACTTGTTTTGACATTAAAAAAAATATTTATCAGTGTCAGCTGTCCGATAATTATTAGTTGTGTCCATTTTCCAAATAGCATTGTTATATTATTTATTATGTCGATTAAATTTGCAAAGGTTATCGCTAAATTATGTTTCTTTGGAAAATATTTTAAATTGTGTGTGAACAGAACAGATGATCATGATTTAACGGATAGAAAATGATGATAAAGATATATTCAATGCATATATTTTTTTACTGATGATTGCCATACGTTTTAAACCTCACTGGCAAATGTAAATAATCAAGTTTTCAAGACAGAATCTTTGAAGAAATCAACGTTTCTTGGATTTTAGACAAACTGCAAACCACATTTTTTTTCTTGTTTGTTGTCTCATAACGATTGTTGTGCCTACGCTCAATTGAATATAGCATTGTTCTATAGCAACACACACGGTTTATAACATTTTTTCCGCAGCACTTAAAGCCAAAGTTTTTGTCTCAATTAAATTACAAAAAAACATTTATACAAAGTACTCAAAAATTATGTTAAAATTTGTTTTAACTATAGCTTGAATAGTAATGATAGTAAAAGCGTGGTGGTGTCTTACCGTTGGTTTTTGCAAATATAGTCTTTGTTAGAAAATATGTAATAAAGTTTAAAAAAACTAATAGATATTACATATGTATGCAAGTAAGCTTCGGTCAACATTACTTGAAGAGCGTTCAAAGTTTATGTGCAAGCATCCACTATTGTCAATATGCAAGCGATCTAGTGGTTAGATTTGTCAAGGACTTTACGTGAAGTCACGCATTATAATATATAGTATGTTTGTGTTAAGACTGCAGTAGCAGTTGTTATAGCAACTGGAAGACAATGCTCTCGTTGGCCTAGAGGCCCTGCTAATTTAGCTAATACATACTCATTTTTTATGTTTCTAAACAAAATGTTTTTAGAATTATAGTCGCGACTTTAGTTTATTAATCTATCTTTACATGTTTTAAAGCATTACGTAAAAACTTATTTTATATATAGAGCTCAGTATGAAAATATTTGTAAATTCATAATTAGTGTAATGACACAGTTATTTGTAAAATATACTCGGTTTTGACATTATCTTATTTATTATATCACGTAAGAAACATGGGGAATTGGGATATCAAACTATAGTGTATAAATTATATTGTAAATACATATTATATTGTAAGTATATATATATATATATATTAATAATCTAATAACATAACGTAACAACATAAAGTAAAAATTAGATCATTTTTATTACATATTAATTATTATTATTGCAACTTTATATTTTTATAACTTATTGCATCCAGCATCATTTTAAATAGAATAAAGTAATAAAATAATTTAATTCAATTCAATTAAACATTATTTTACTATTTATATGAAGTAAAATATTTTATATACATATACAAGGTGTTAGCAAATTTTGCACCAAGTTTAAGAATATAATTTTATGCTTCAAAACAACTAATGCATAAATGAAAGAAATGCATTCTTTAGAACTCATGGATGCTTAAGTTTAATACAGAAAATAATAGACTATTAGAAAACTTGGATTTTTCAACAGATGCAAACATTTTTATCTTTCCTGCAACTTTTCCGTATATGTTGCATTGTATTGAATATTGTTCCCTAGTATGAGGAGGTTTTCTAAATTATATTTAAAAACGAGATATATGAATCATTGCCGATCCAAAACTAATGACTAATGAGATATTTTGGAACACTTTATTTACTTTGTAGGTTTTTTCACATTTCTTTGTAGATATTTTCTTAGTAATTGTTAAATGAAAATTACCATCTAAACAAATATTTAGTCATAGTACATGACTTGCTAGAAATTTTAACAATTATTCACTAATAGAGATGTACGACCAACATCTATCAAAGCCATGTATCTGAGCTCTCACTTCAAAATTGCTATTATATTTCATTTATATGAAAAAGTGGTGGAACTGCATTCCTAAATGATTTCTAAATCATGTTAATTTTAGGTTTTTTGTTTTAATGATTTCATTAAAAATGCAAATATTAATTTATTTTTAATATAGCTATTTTTATATTTTAAATAATTTCAAACTATAGTTTGTTCGCGTTAAGACTGCAGTAGTTGTTGTTATGGCAACTGGGAAACAATGCTCTGGTTGGCTTAGAGGCCTACCCAATTTACAATAGAATAACTACGAGATTAAAACAAAGCTACTTGTAATTGAATAAATTTAGTTAACAATTTTTATTAACAATTTTTACTATTTAATATTTATCAGTTTTTTGCGTTATTGTAATTAGGTTAACGCATTTGTAAATAATTATATGTATTTCAACGGTAAATTACAATTTTTTGTTGCTGACGTACAGTATAACTTCAAAAACTTAAATATGAGTAAACGTCATGCAATTCTAAGAATTCTTTTTAATAAATTTTAGTATTAAAAGTGACTAATATACATTTCTACTAAACATAATAATATTTAATTAAGAAGCAATAAACTATATTGTTTTTAAAGTTTTTAAATAATTTAAAATCATTTTATTATAATATAATAAACATAGTGAAGTTAGCTGTTTTATAATACCAAAGAGGACATGTTGCAATTACAGTTGTGTGACACTGACTTTATAAACCACTCCCATCACTGCAGTCGTAACGCGGACAAACTATATAAGGTTGATAGATTCCCGCATGTAGTTTAGATGGTTAAGAAATTGTATTATATTGTATTTCTTTTAAATAATTTAATATTTTTGTTTTAATTTGGAATATTGTTTAATTTTCCATTGTCTTTGTACTCCTTGTGATTATTTGTAATTCTAAGCAGCTGCATAGAATGTACAATATCAACAATAAAACATACGATTTTGAAATGGTAAAAGAAGATGTCATATAAGTAATCATTTTTGATATATTTTCACTATAAATATTTATAAAAAGTTTTTTTAATGTAATTTAACAATTCATTCATTATATAAGTGTTGCCTTCTTCCCAGCTGTGATTTTTCAAAACTAAGAAAAATATGGTAAAACAAAGAACAAAATTTTTAATTAAAACGAAACAAAACATGAAATTACATTGTTGAATAATTGTGATAGGGGACCATATAACTATGAAGAAAAATGTTTAAGAACGTGAGAATGAAAAAAAAAATAGAAAATAAATTAATACATAATAAAATTATAAAATTGTAATACGGCGATTCAACTGTGCGTCTAAATTATATAATTAATCTAAATGACAACGAATAACAAGTAACGTCGAAAAGTTTCATTAAACTGTTGATTTTTCATTAATATGTTCCGGGTAATTCGATCATGTGAACTGTTTAAGTAATTAGGTTTACATAGCAAGACTAATTTATAATTAAGTTGATTAAAACTTTGGGGTGGTACAAATGCAAATTTGCAATGAAGTTATTATTTACTAAATTTCATACTAGTTAAGTGTTAGACAATATGCAAAGTTTTAATTTAATTATAGTACTATAAGGTTGTTTTTAGTGGCCTTTTTGAAACCTATAACGTTTTTCTAAAGTAAGAACACAGTTGAATTGCCACTTAAATCTCTTATGAAATATCTTATTGTCCATCTATTTAATCTATAATATATAGGATATATGTAATATATGTAATGTACATAATATATTTAATCAATGTCATATATGTGAGTAATAACTTGCATAATTTTCATCGATGTTCACTTTTTTGTTCTTTTGTAAATAAATGTACGTCTATACTGCGGCTATTTCCGATTTCCTTTCGCAACAGAAGTTATTGACAGGGAAAAAAAACCTTCCTCTATGTGCCAATCTCTACTTCGAAGAGCGAAAGAAAATCTTAAGCTAGTCCTTACGCGCCTTTTAGGTTTATTATTTCGCCCCGTTGTTACGAGGCTTAAGCGGTATTCTAAATGGAAATATTCTTAAATATATTTAACAAATTATGTATACTCTTAACACATATTAATATTAAATGTTGTGATACAATCCAAATAATATAAACATAAAATCAAAATATAAAATGGAAAATTAATATTTACACTTTTATATTATATTATTTATTGAAATACGAGAACAAGACAAATGGTAATTTATTTAAAATATTTGTTTCAAAATGAAAGCAAATGTAATATATTATTTAAGAAATTTCCTTTTTAAACGCTGTGTGTCTGTTCTCAATTGGATATTTTGTATAAATATTTACATACCATTTACTATAGTTTATTTGTATATTTTTTATATATTATCTATACAATAGAATGCACAATATATTTTATGTATTATGTATTAAAATGCTTAATTGATATTAGATATATACATATACTTTTATAGAAATTATGTACTAATTAAATAGATTTTATAAGTTGTAATACATAACAATTTTATAAAAATATTCCATTGTTTTTAATGTTTCAATTAGTGTAATTTATATTAAGTATTTATGATATGTAGCCAAAACATTGGGTAATATAATAATGATGTTAGTTATGAATTATTTTTGTATTTGTTTTTTTATTGCCATTTAGTAATTTGTTTAAGTTTAAAAATAAGTTATGTTAAAAAAATACATACATATATATATAAATAATTATTGTTGGTTTTTTGTTTTTATAAATCTAGTTACCTATATTGATTTTGTTGATTATTTTGTGCTTACATTATTAATTTATATATTAAATAAGGTGAGTTGTTTGTTAAATTATGCTTAGTATGCAGTTTTTTTTTAGTTTTTTATTTAGTATCTAGTTTTGGTAGTTAATAATTGCTATCTTTATACTTTCTACAAAACATTTTTGTTAGTATTATTTAATATATTGACGTTTTTCTATTTGTATGTATGTATGTATGTATGTATGTATGCTATTCTTGTATTGCAATCACAATCTGTAGATATATATACAATATAATCATATTTTTTACTGCTAAAAAGACCATTACAACTTTTTAAGGTTACTACTTGGTTACGGAATTTCATGGCAACCTATTTTATCTTATCAAGTAATTACTACTTTGTTCACATAAACTCTATGTTTAAAATAACATTTTTAAGTTTTTATAACATTTTATTTTGGCACAGTGGTCGTGAATTATGAACACTCTGTACTTATTTTTTTAAATTTATAATGTGATATTGGATTTATGTTACAGCAACATATTACATCTTTAAATTTCAAGTAAAGAAGCTACATTTGTTAAAATTAGCACATTTAAGACAATATTTGAGCATTTTTAAATTCTTTTTTTTTTATCTTTTTCCCTGTTTTTCTGTTTCCATTTTGCTTCTCTCGTTTTTTTCCTTTTTCTTTTATGGCTTTTATTTTGTGTGTTTGTTTCCATTGTTTTTTTTTTCTATATTTTTCCATTGTCAAACTTCTCATAATTTTTTTTAGTACTCTTGTTGCAAAGTTTCTTAGCGCTTTTTATTTATTTTCATCTTTTAGGCATGTTGTTTTTCCTACTTCTTTCTTCTTTTCAATCAGTACTAGGGTGGCCTCTTTCTAACATTCTGAAAAAGTTCTTTCTTTCAAGCATTTGTTGATTATTTGAGTTATTTTTACCTTGTTCTCGTCAAGAGCTGCTTTCACTATCTCTGTTGTTATTTTGTCCGGACCTGATGCTTTGTTGTTAGGCAATTCTTTTATGATCTCCTTTATCTCTTCCACTGTTGCCATAACTGTTTTTCTTCTTCTTTGTATACACACTACTATCTCTAATTGCTATTTTAAAGATTTTTTTGTCGTTTTTTAGTTTCTCTTCTGTTTCCTCTGTATTTTTTTCTTTTTTTCTTTGTCTTTTGACTTTCTTCTATGTGTGTATTGTTTTTTTGTATGGTCTTTTTTGTCCCCTTTCTCTGTACCTGGAAATTGTTGTATCCGCCCCTTTTAGTATCTTTTGCATCTTTTCACTATGTTATGCTATCAGTCCTTTCTTCTTTGTAGTATATGTTTGTGTAAACTCATGTTGCTATGGTAATGTCAATATGTGTTTTTGAGCTTCTTCTTTTGAACGTTGGTTTGTCTCCTTTGTTGCAAATAGTAAGGTTTAACCCCGCTATCATTTGTTCTAAGATTTTTCCTCTTAAATTCCTGTTGTATTTTCCCTATCTTGGTGATTTTGCATTGAAATCTCTTCCTGCTATGTTTTTTTTTCCTTTTTTGTTTTCTTAAACTGCTTTCTAATTCTTCTATTCATTTTTGATAGTTTGCAGTTTGGACATACTTGCTACTTTAGCTCACATTATCCCTTCTTTTGGTGTTTTTTCTCTTTTTCTCTTCTTCTCTTCCTCTCTCTCTTTCTCTCTTTTTTTCTCTCTTATTCTATACAGTATTGTTCTTGCATTTGGCAACCTGGTGTCTCTTCTTTCCGCATTTTATGCATAGCAATGACGTACTCTCTTTTGCATTCCGCCGCTACATGTCCTTTCATCCAGCTTTTGTAACATTTTCTCTCGTTTACAGTTACTTTCTCTAATTTGCATCTTAAAAGTTCTATGTTTATTGTATTTGTTTCTGATTATTGCACAGTTTAAAATAATTGAGGTTAGGGTATTTTAATAAAAATTTTATACTTTATTGTGCTGATTTTATTTTTATATATTAAGACCGGTTTCGGCGGTTAGGTTATCATCAGTTTTTTCTTTTCTTTTCACAGGTGTTGTTGTGAAAAGAAAAGAAAAAAACTGATGATGGCCTAACCGCCGAAACCGGTCTTAATATATAAAAATAAAATCAGCACAATAAAGTATAAAATTTTTATTAAAATACCCTAACCTCAATCTATGTTTATTCTTCCTTTTTTTATTATCTGTTCCACTGCTTTTTTTGTCTATCTTGACTATGGTATATTAATTTTATTAATACTTGGAAACAATATTCAATACAACGACGTATTGATATATACATATGTAAAGGTTTTACTGAAGTAAAATACTGTTTCCATTTATTAAAAATCTTAGTTTTTTAGATACTTTCAGAGCTATATCATGTGATATTGTAACTCCTAGAAGAAAATTTAGATATAGATTAGTTGTTTAGATTAATATTTAGTACTTTTCATACTTTGGATTTTAATTTTAAAACAAAAAAAAAAGTTGAAATTGGCCATGTTGGCAGTAGTCAAATATTGTTTCAAGGTTTCTATTTATTAATGGCACAAACTCTAATCTAGAAATTTTAAGACGTTTTGTTTTGTTTTATTTGTTGGTATGGTATTTGGAAAATATAAAGTGCTATCATCCGTAAATCTATAAATAAGTTTATTAATGTAAATCAAATATGACTCGTAAAAAAGCAGAAAATTGAGGGATTAACATCATCAATTTTAACTATAATTTTGTTGTTGTCAAGAAAGCTATTGATAAGACTTATAGATTTGTGATGAAAACCTACAATTGATCTTGTTAATAAGATTAAAATACCATACCTTATAAAATGCTTTGAAAATGACTAGAGCTACTCCAAGATTTTGTTTATAAGGGCTCTAACTTTGCAATTTGGTAAATTAAAATCGTAAGCAATTCTGTTACGTTTTGTTTACGGATGAAGCCCAATTTATGACCGTAATCACCCTGTATACATCCACCAGGGCGATTCGGAAGTTACCTAATAAGCCGTTAGTTTCATAAAACACTTTAAAAAAGTTACAAGACTTCTGAGGCGATGTAAAATAGCTGTTAAACGCACAATAAAGAAGAAAAAAGAACAACAAAAATATGTTAATTTCAGTTTTAACTAAAGTGTAAGTAATTTAATTACATTTAACTAAAATTTAGTAACAACACTATTGAATTTAATAAAATTTTAATTGTTTATGGCTGGAGTTTTGATGGTTTGTAGATAGATGGCGTAAGGAGTATGTTTGTGATGTGTTTATTATATTTTAGGTGTTGTGTGAGATGAACAGGTATTTTTCAATTCAATAATCGCTTCTCAAAAATTAGAAAAAAATTAAAAAATTGCGATTACAGTGCCATCTACCTAAAAACAATGTTTCGGACATAGCTTATATAGTTTTTTTGCGTAGAATCCAATTTGTAATAAGGGGGTTATTACAGATTACAGACCCAATGGGAGGGGGTGAGGGATTGTGTTTCTTTTTAAAACAAAGGCTTGATATTAAAACAAAAAGATGTCCCCTTTAATAATATTATTTTTTTGCCTGGACAGACAGTGGACAAATCTAGTTTTAAAAGAGTAGTATCTTCACATACCAAAACTCCCGAGCCCCTGGTTAATTAATTTATTATGTTTGTTTTCATTATGTAAAATAATATAACTTTATAGTACACGGTGATTATAATGCCCGTATTCATAAAAGCCAGTTACAGTAACAGATCTTTAAATTTGACAACCGTAAAATTATTTATATTTATTTTACCATAAAAACAAGTTTGGCATAATAATTAGTTATCAAAAATGAATGAAAAATAATATTTAATAATAACGCAAAATAAATAACATGTATTTCTATCAAATTTATAAAAATAATTTTGACGTTTTATCGAATTGTGAGGTTGTGTTGTCACATTTAATAGTCATTAAATTTAATCAGCTTTTATGAATACGGGCATAAATGTTTGGGATTATGTAACCATCTAATGTACGTTCTAGTGAAATGCGTAAATAAAGTTTTTTTCATATATTTTCATTGTTTACATGTTTCTAATTATCGGTTGTAAACTCTCTAACACAGTCCGGAATAGAATAGAGCCATTCCCCATTATCAAACCGACTATTCCTAAAGTAGGATTCAATAATAAAAATATTCTCTTTATTTGTATACATTCTTATAACCTTGCTTGCTTGACACATGTCTTAGTTAAACTGTCAAAATAAATAGTATAGAGAACAATTTTAACAAGTGATATCTAATCCCATTCATTTATAAACTCCCTGTATAAATTATATTAAAATATGATATATTTTAATTAGCAGAAAAAATTCTTCCGATTTCAAATTGCTTACTTATTAATATTAACAAACGTATAATGATTAATTTCAAAAACATAAATATATGTTATTATAAACATTTAAAACATACATTGTATGCCAAATTTTTGGATAGCATTATATTACTGACGTTTTACTATCTTAGTCAAACTTTGTATATGCAGTGATTTTTAAATTTTTGGTTAGGTTTGGTTCGAATTTCTAAAAAAAGTAAACATGCACAACTTTTTTACAAGCAGTAGTACAAAAATCGGCAATCAGTGCAATTAGATTTTTACTTGTAGATTTTCTGTGTGTGCCATCTGCAATGGAAGTGATTTTTTATATGCGCAACATACTGAATTAAATTCTCCAGTACAATTACTAACTAATAGTTCGTTCCGTATATCAACCGAAGTAACCGGTGGTTAGGATACGGCTATGTTGTTGTTTTATGCAGTGGCAGCTCCGTTGTGACGTGAAGTTGCACTGTCTATCACTTGGCACGTACGTTTACGTACATTGTTGCCAGTTACCGCCTGTAAATAAATTTTGACTTCAAATTGAATTTTCATTGACCCTAATACAGTCGTTAGGTAGGACATATACATGTATATATGCTTATACATATATACATATGGATGCGGACGACCGCAGAAGGGAGAAGGTATACATAGGAGAAAAAACAAATTAACTCTTCTCGAGCCGGAGCCCCAGCGACTCTGTCACAACACAGGGGAGAGGCCTCGGTCGGAATATGTTAGTGATTATTGATGATTGAGGGGCGAGTTAAAGAAAGTTAATGAACGTTAAATTGACGTGAACAGAATTCAAAAATTATAGGCGGAGTTTTATAGTTTAAATGTGATGCAAAAGCGAAGAATAGACATTAGCGTTATTTGAGGATATTAGTAGGTCGGCATTGGTGGGCAGTTCGATTCCATATAAAATCAAATTATTAATTAGAGCGGAAGATTGAGCGCTTATTCGGTCACATTCCAATAGAATGTGGTCAAGTGTTCCCACTTCACTACATACACATATTGGGTTGTCAATAATGTGTTTCCTGAAAAGGTGCCAAGGAGATAGACAGTGACCGGATCTTAATCTGCTAAGCAAACTGACATCTATTTTTTTGTGGAAGGGAAACTCTTTGAACCAGGGTATCAGGTTGACTTTATTGTTAACTTCATCATAGTAATTTTTTCCTTTCGTTTGGGAGATGGACGAGAATTGATCTTGCCACGTATTTTTTGCTTGGTTTTTAAAGCTTTCAAAAAAATCGGTGTAATTGATAGATATATCATTACACCGACATTGGTGACCCCTGTTTGCCAATGAATCAGCACGTTCATTTCCGACAATGCCCATGTGGCTGGGTACCCAGCATAGTTCTACTATGGATTTTATTTTGCGAAGGTTACCCAGGATCACTTTAATATTGGATGCCCAGCAGTTGCTCTTGATGTTATGCGCTTGAGTGCATATAGCATCGAGAGAACTTCTGGAATCCGTAACAATAAGAATTTTCTTCCATTTTTTATCCAAACTTATGTTTAGCGCTCTATAGATAGCGTAAAGTTCTGCTGTGAATACAGAAGATTGATCAGGAAGTTTGCCACATTCTTCTATCTTAAATTGGGGAATATGTACCCCGTAGGATACCGACAGGGGAGGGTTAGTTTTTAATCCGTCTATGTAGATTTCAATATATTGTGGCCAATATTCGTTACTAAAATCTCGAAAAGCCTGATTAACCTGCGGGGGAGGTAGATTGGTGATTAACTCCTTTGAAAAAACCCTGAAAGATTTATCGGAGATAATAGATTCCTGAGGAATATAAAAGAGTTTTGAGAAAGCATTTTTGTTAATGACTCCAGAGAATTGGGCAACTTCATTATATGCAGAAATAAGAAGCGGTTGTCCTTTAGAAGCTCAGAACGGTTTTTTCCCAAAAAAATAGCTGGCACTGGTAGTGGCTTCCAAAGCCATACCACTGCCCATGGCAACCAGCTTTAAAACATACTTTTTGGCAAGAAAGTTTCTACGGATAGATAGAGGCATTATGCCCGACTCAACTTCCATGACATTAATTGGGGTTGATTTCATGTAACCTAAGCTTATTCTAATTGCTCTATTTTGGATTTTATCCAAAACAGCAAGAGCAGTCCGGCTACAAAAAGAGAAAAGATGTGAAGCAAAATCTAACTTAGACCGAATAAAGGCTTTGTAAAAGATCAGAAGAATTTCAGGATCACTACCCCAGTATGTGCCCGAGACACAACGCAGCATGTTAATCCCTTGTGCACACGACTTTTGTAGATGCTTAAAGTGTAAATTCCAGGATAACTTTTTGTCAAAAATGACTCCCAAAAATTTGTAAGAGGCCACGCGAGATATGGGAGTTCCATTGATTATAGGGACATAATCAACTGGGATCACATTCCGAGTGCGCGCTGAGAAGAACATACATTTGCACTTTTCTAGGGATAAATCAAGATTTTGTTCAAAAAGTAGGGCTGTGGTTTCCATTAAACATCTATCCATGTTTCTTAAAATACTGTCAGGAAAAAAGCCAGAGTGGTATATAGCTAGGTCGTCCGCATAAGAGATGATATTAACTGACGGAATTGTCGAGGTGGTTAATTTGATTAAGTATATGTTAAAAAGTATAGGACTCAACGGACTGCCTTGGGACAAGCCTTGCAAAGATGTTCTAAGGTTGTTTTCGGCTCCAGTAATATAGAGTTTTTTAAGGCCGCACAGGTTCATAACTATATTGATAAACGCGGGCGGGAGATTTAAACTAATCAAGATTGACTTCAACGTCGCAATGCAGACATTGTCGTAGGCTCCCTTGATGTCCAGGAAGCAGACGCAGGTTGTCTGACTGCTGGACCATGCTGAAATGACCTCACAGTAGAGTGATGATAAGTTATCACTAACACTGTGACCCTTTCGAAAACCAGTTATGGAATGGGGGAATACGTTTTTCTTTTCGCACCACTGCTCTAGTCGGTGTTTCAGAATGTTTTCGAAAGTTTTCCGAACGCAGGATGAGATAGCTATCGGTCTGAAGCTATTACATTCTGGGGACAGTTTTTTCGGAATAGGGACAATTTTAATTAATTTCCATTCTTCTGGGATTTCTCCTTGAACTAGAATGGTGTTGAATAGCTTCTGGAGAATGATTTTCAGCTGACTAGGCAGTTGTTGGATCATTGAGTATGAAATGTTATCATGACCTACCGCAGAGTCTTTTCTGCCTGCATTGGCTAGCATAATTTTATCTAATGAAATTTGGTTTGTGAGGGAATGGGAAGTTTGAGGGGGTTGATTGATAGGAAAGACTATGGATGGATGTAGTGTAGATGGAGGAGTTAATTCACACAAAAACTCTTCTTTCCAGTCTTTATCCTCAAGCAGCAGGGAGTGAGACCGGAAGGTTTTAGAAAAACGTTTTATAGTAGACCAGATGTAAGAAGAGGATGAAGTCCTGCTAAGGGTGCTGCAGAACGCCTTAAAACTGTCGCGTTTTTGCGCAGTAAGAGTTTCCTGGCTTCCGCCATTGCCTTCCTTGCTGCTATCAGATGAGCTATTTTGCCCGTACATAAATAAATTTTTTGGAGACGACGACGTTTGTTCACGGCATTGGAACACTCTTTGTCCCACCTCGGGCACGGCAAATGTTTCGATTGTGGTTTTTTGGGAGATGGAGAGGCTTTGATGGCAGAAGAGACTAGCCAATTAACTACTTGACAGTAGTCTGGAGATGGCTGACTTGCGTTTAACGAGTTAAGTTCTTCTCTATAAACGTTCCAGTCAATTTTTTTAGGGTTTATCAACCGGGGAGATCTAAGGTCTGGGCTAGGGGTAAAGACATTATTTATTTCCGTGACTATGGGAAAGTGAATGCTACCACACGTATCCTGGAGAGTAGTTGAATTGCATCTGAACGCAATGTCAGAGGATGCAATAACTAAGTCAATAACATTTTTATAGATGTTAGTTGGAGAACCATCATTCAAGATTACCAACCCCAACTGGTCGATAGCAGCTTCTAGTTCTAAGCCATTGCGGTTATGATTGTGGTGACCCCAAGCCGGGTGGTGAGCGTTAAAATTACCTATTAAGATAAAAGGATGGGGCATAGAGTTGAGGATGTCCAGCCATTGCTTCCTATTAATAGATCGGTTGGGTGGGCAGTAACCCGACAAAAAGGAGATATTAGCAATAGACGAGATTACAAATTAAACATGGGGGGAGACGTTAAAGGACGGTATTTTAGATTTAGTTCTGAGGGAGTAATGGAAGAAGGAAGAGATTCCACCATACCCATCATCTCTGTTATTGTGAAAAGAGCTAAAGCGAGGAATAGATAAGTATTTATTTGGGCGAAGCCAAGTTTCACTAAGAAAAATAGCATTAATTTGGTGTTCTTGGACCAGGTGACATAGATCTGGTTGTTTACCACAGCCAGATTGTATGTTCCAGCTAATTAGCCGAATCGACCCCTGAGCCATTGATAGATTCAGATAAGTTGTGAAGGTCGGATAAAAGATTATTCATGTGAGCAAAGCTATATGCTGGATTAAAAGCTGAGAATTGTTGTATTGCCTTAATAAGAGTATCTACTAGTTTGTGTATAAAGTTTGCTTCACAGAGGTTATCTGGTTTATCAACAGGTTGCTCTTAGCGTTAGCCTTGGAAGGTAGGCGATTCGGAGAGAGGGGTTTCTGTTTAGACACCATAGTAGAAAATAGGTTGCGATTAAGAGTGCGAGGCGGTTCTACTTCAGGTAAGGTAGAGGGGAAGTCCCTAGATAACTGTGTAGGGTTTGTATTTGTTGAAAATAATTTATTGGCCTTGTGAAATGAATAACCATGGAATGCCATGGCTTGTTTAATTTTTGATTGTCTGATATACTCTGGGCAGATTCTGTTTGCAAGGGAGGTTTTATTTTTATTGCTAAAATGTTTACCATTACAAAATATACAGGTAGGTGACTCTTTAGTAAGACAATCTTCGAGTTTATGATTAGCCGCGCATGCCGGACACCTGGAGATGTTGCTTCTACAAATTTTAGAGGTGTGGCCATATCGCAGACAGTTGAAGCATTGTATCACTTTTGACACAAATAGTTCAACTGGCCTTGAATTGAGGTTATAGTAAAACGTTTGCGGGAAAACGTGTCCCCTGAATGTGACTAAAATAGTGTTAGAAGGTTCATATTGAAAACCCGATTTGATTTGATTTTCCTATTTAATCTTTCCACTTTTAGGATGTCAGTTTGCGACGAATTGCTTGCGTTCGTTTTTATGTCTTCTACCTTAAATTCCTTATCAACTCCGCGTACAATGCCCTTGCATGCGATGTGATGTGACGGAATAAATGCTCTTAATTTATTTGTATTTAAAAAATTGCCACTTAAAAAGTCGTTGGCTTGGTCATATTTTTTGAAAAAAATGACTACACGATTTCGACCTCTGGAATCAACCTTATCCACCGTGTTAATGTTTGCCGAAATGATTTTGTTACCAATTCCCATAGACGTAATATTCCCGTTAGTGATATCAACTGGTTCAATATAAATTTGATATGGGCCGATGTCTGTGTTAATAAATTTGTCCACGAGGTGTGGTTTGGATGAATTATCTTCTTCCATTGACACCTGCATTTTTTTTCCCCTTTAAACTCGGCGGTTCACCCATTACGGGGGCCTGCCCGAGACAAGCACACCCAGGGTTGGTATAATTATCAGTAGAAAAAAAATAATAAAATAAAAACAAAAACTTACCCACCCAGGTTAGTTAGGGGGGTTAATCAGGACGGGAGAATTGGGTCCGAGAAAAAAACAAGCACTGTTCGCGTATCACCTACACCACTGTATAATTTAAACGACCTCCCTTCACCGAGGTTCAGAGAGGAATCGGTACGGCTATGATCGGTTGCTGAAAATCTTGGTTGATTTATGGAATGGCAGCGGTTATAATAACGACAAAATTCAAAACTGAAATGTAAACATATTATGGACTCAAACCTCATGAATTTATTTATTATAATTTACGGATTAATTTTTGTCAATAGCGATAATTATATATTTTTAATTTCAGTGCTTAATCCTAGATGATTGTATGTATTTATCTACCTGCTTGTACAGTAATCCCAGTACAGGTTAGTCGGTATAACAGGCAACTATACACAATAATAATGTTTGCTCTGTTGCACTCATGTCTTCCCAAAACAACTTGGCAATGTCCACATTCTAATAAATCCTACAAAAGTAATTTATTATAGTATTTTCTTGTATTTATTGCCGTAATATCCAACTTATAATATGGCAGAATAACCTAACTTTTAATTTAATTTAATTTGCTTTATTTTATTAACACCTCTCAGCAACATGTGAAGCTTTAGTTTACTTTTATTTGCATTTCAAATTTACCGCCATGAATACCCACGATTTATAGTGTGAGTGCGGACGCAACCCTTGCGACCTTTTTCAGATAACCGCGTTCCGTATATAAACCTGTTTCAGGATAACCGGGATTTCGGTTGCTTCGGTTGATATACGGAACGCACTATAACATAAGTTTTAATGCATTATATGCAAAACGTATAGGGTAACAACAGTGCCGTAACTAGGGCGGTGCCGTCGGTGCCCCCGCACCGGGCGCAATTTGGTTTGGGGGTCGCAAAACCCACTTTAATTTCATAACTTTAGAGTTTGAAATCGTTAAAGAGAAAAATTATAAATTTGCTAGCAAAAAAGTTAAGAAAAACGCAACGGTTTACTTGAAGCTTCCTTGTGAACAAAGAGAAGAGGGCGCAAAAGACGCTTTCGCACCGGGCGCATCAGAAGCTAGTTACGGCACTGGGTAACAACGTTAAAACTTTGCAAAAATTTTTAGAAAATTATTTGTAAATAAAACAGTAATGTGCAAAAGAACAAAAACTGTTATTCTAAAAATTAATTATTATTTTGTTTTTTTTTTCACGCCAATGATTTATTTACATACCCAATTTTTTTAAACTTTTACAAAACTTAAACGTTAAAACTTATTTACAGTAGAAAAATTAATATTGCACTTATAAAAAATTACTTGCAATCTAGATGGCACGCACATAAAGTTTACAAATAAAAATATAAATGCACTACGTAAATTATGATAAGAATTAATAATTTATTAAAAATGTGATTTAATTATTAATTTATATATTCAAAATCGTATAAAAACCGCCAAATGTCCAATGCCAATTGCATAAATGCTAGATGATACCCATTAATGCGGACATTGTAGTTTAAATTGCAACTAGATGGCGATACTAGTTTTTAGTTTCATTATTTACACTACGTAAATGGTTTATGTTTTGTGATGCTTTACAATTGTTGCCAGTTTTTGAATGCCAGCAGCCAAAGAGCACACCATGCAGCGAGATCCAGCCAGCAGAGTCACACCGAGTCACACCGGCAAAGTCACGCCTAAGGGTAAATGCAATTTTTATTGCAAACATCTGACAATCATTTGAATTGTTAATGGAAAATGATTAATTTCATTTTGTATTAGCATTTTATTTGTAAATCAGTGGTATTATTTTCCGGAACAGTGCCGAAGCAGCAGCCCAAGTTCCGCTCGGCCAGGCCAAACGACAACGGAGGACAGCAGGCCAGGAAGATAAAAATCCTCCAGGACCAGCTTAAAAAAGCGCTCATCTAACGGTTAAATACCGCCGTTCTAAAACCACCAGCTAATTCTGTGTTTTTCCCCTAGGAACCATAGGAATTAACCATCTTCCCATTGAAAAGTGGGAAAAGACAAGCGAAAAAGCCAATCGAATATGAAGAAGATTCTGCCAACTCAAATGAAAACGGCAAGATGGAACTCGACGACACGGACACACGCTCCGTCACCTCCGAGGTCTCCGCTGTCTCCCAAGCCTCCCGCGACTTCAGGAACTCCCAGGACAGGACTCGCTTACACCAGGATGAGTTTGCTTTAGCGCTCAACCGGAACCAGCGAAGGAAACTTGCTGCCAGCAAGAAGATAATGACGACTGAAGATAACAAGATATTGAGTAAAATTATTTTTATTAACTTTATTGATTTGTTCAATAACGCTGTGAGACACGCCATCCCACAGCACATTAATATTGATTCTGGCACACTGAATGACCAAATCAACTATATAAACTCGGGTTCAGTGCCAGCTCAGACAACTGGCACAATCGATTATTTAAATAAAGAAAATATCCATCATTTTTCTTATCAGACGGAAGCGGAAAAAACTCTCAAGGTGGTTGTTAGAGGCATCCCCGACTGTTTATCAGCTGAAGATGTTCAGGACCAACTTGCCGAGCGGGGTTTTAAGAAATTTTGACCGTAAGAATGGGGAGAAGGGAACGGGTTATTGCCATGCTCTGCATTCTCGCTAGTACGGCTAAGAGCCACGAAATATTCAATGTCAAATTTCTGTGTAACCTCGAAGTGAAAGTAGAGGTAAAAAGAAAACCGGGCGTAATTAGCATTTGGCTAATAAATGTAACGTCTGCGTTAAATGCGCAGGGCCTTATCCGACGGCCCGGTGTATCAGGAAGCTGGGTAAACGTAAACCCACTCCGCCTAAGTGTGCCCTATGTGAGGGAGCTCACACTGCCCGCTAGAGGCTGCCCGGTGCACAAAGCATCGACTCGACCTGCAAATAGCAGCAAAAAATCAGCTTAAAAATTTTCCCCAAGTCACAAAGGAGAAATCCTTTGCTAAAGCAACGGGCTCTGACGCAAATCCACCATCTTCAGGTGGAAAAAAAGTGGGTTCTTTAACTTTTGAAGCTCGCCACAATCTTCTGAGCAAATTAATGTCAGCTAACAAAAAGAACTTTGAAAAGATGTATCTCGCGTCATTAAACACAGTAATGTCATAATGGCTGACACACCTGTGGATAATATTCTACTTTGTATATGCTTAACGGCATAAATAATAAAAAAAGAGGTACTAGAGGCTTTTTTCTTTGATAATAACATAGATGTAATGTTTATATCAGAAACCTTCTTAGCACAGAGTAAAAGGCTTAACATACCAAACACGTTTTCATACTTGGGAAACACGTTTGGAGCATACAGTTGTGGAACCGCAATCCTCGTCAAAAGATCAGCTGACCACTCGGAAATCCCTACGCTGCCAATTGTCGAATTGGAGGCTAACTCGATTGCAAGCTTATCAGTCGACTAAACAACTAATAACAGCAGATCTTGATGCGTTATTAAACGGCCAACTTCCTACAGTTGTTGCAGGAGATTTCAACGCAAAGCATCCAGCTTGGCATAGCAGACTAACGAATGCTAAATGCAAAATATTGTTGAAGAATGCCCAAGAAAAGAGATATACTGTATTAGGCCCAGACATGCCAACTCATTATCATTCTCATGGGCATCCAGGAGATGTTCTTGATATTGCGTTGCTTAAAAATATTACAGCGTAAACTAAAATTTTTGTTATAAACTATCTAAGCTTAGACCACAGCCCAGTAGTCTTAGATTTCTATGGGAGGTGTGAGAATGGAGTCGATTTGGTCTGCTGGACCGACTGGCCTTTGTTTTCACACATTTTAGAAAAAAGTATCAGATTACCTGACATTCGAACGACTGAAGAAGTTGACAGCGCGGTCGATGATTTTATTAGCCTGATTTTGCTAGCAATGGAAAAATCTACAAAATGGCTTTAAAAGTTTTATCAAACAGATGGGGTCTTGATAGAGAGACTAGAAAGCTCATCCGTGCTCAAAATCGTGCCAGACATTTATGGAAAAGGTCACACGACCAGACTGATCGAACCAAGCTAAATAAGCTAAATGGTGAGGTAAAGAAGGCAATCAGGATGCACAAAAATTAGTGCTAGAAATCCGCTCTTGAGTCCACAAACGACGATAAAAGTTTGATGTGGAGGATAGCTAAAGCCCTTCAAAATAAGCGTACACTGCTGCTTTTCATTCATGGCGAAAGAGGTCTTGAATACACATTAGAAGGCAAAACAAAAGCATTTGCGGACAGCTTTGAACTCCAATGCAGGCCGGACTTCAAAAACGACTTGGATTTGGACCACGTAGATAGGGTTCACAAAAAAGCAAAATAGTGTATAGAGCGCACTAACACCGCTTCAATTCTAGAATCGGTTAGGCGTCTAGAGTGAGAGATATCATTACACATCTCAAACCAAAATCGGCATTGCATTCCAAACAAAGCTTTTAGAAAGTATTTTCTCACAAGGCTGTAATGTTCCTCACAAACATTACAAATTCAATCCTAAGGACGTCTTATTTTTTTAATTTTTATGTCAACCCTAAATAAGGTGACAGAAACTGTAATCTTGGATAGAATTTGAGATTACACGGCGGATGAAAACTTGTTGCCAAATCATCAAAATGGCTTCAGATTTGAGCTCTCTACAATCTATCAACTAACTAGAGCTACAGACCAAATAAAAACTGGTTTTTAATAAAACATGCTACGGGAGTCATATTTATTTATGTCGAAAAGGCCTTCGATATGGTCTGGCACGAAGGACTACTAGCAAAAATGAATTGGCTTAAGTTTAATCCTAGACTAATTATACTTCTTATCTGAAAGACAGGACACTGGCAGTGGTTCTTAAAGGTTCTATCACCGATGCTTTTCAATAAGTATGTAGCCGACATACCATGCATCACTTAAGGTGTAAAAATCACTTCAAGGAGTCTGTAAGTTATTACGCTAAAACTTCAAGCGGCATGTGAGGCTCTTGAAACTTGGCTTTGGTACTGGAGCGTAAAAATCAATCCGGAAAAAAGCAAGGCTATTCTTTTTACCAAATGTCACAAGCGAATTCCTCATGAGAACGTTTATCTCAACGGCGCTCGAATTCTATGGACGGATACTGCAAAGTATCTAGGAGTAAAGCTTGATCGTGGACTAACTCTTAGATTACATATTAAGACCATCTTGGGAAAGGCCAAGATGGTAAGTAATATGTTAACACCTCTTCTTTGCAGAGACAGCAACATGAACTCTACAAACAAGTTGCGATTATTTAAAACAATCATTTGCTCAATACTGACATACGCATGTCTAGCATCGGGCTGCAGAGTCCTATCTGAAAAAGAGTCATTTCAAAGTAAGACTTTGAGAAGGATTCTCAAAGCACCTCACTATGTGATCAGGAATCATATGTTGGTATTAGCGACAAATTTCTTTGAAAAAGTTGCAAATCACTAAGATCCGCAGTTAACTCGTCTTGTAGAGCAAGATGAACAATCTCTTCAATACAAAAGGCCTATCAATATGCTGGATGTATAAGGAAAACTCGTAGCTCTTCAACCGCCACCCTACTTAATCAACGCCTACAAGGCTGGCGCAGGATACGCACTTCTGAATGACCTCTTGAAAACGTCACTTATAAAGCACAGTCAGATTGGAAGGTTGTACACATTGATGTGTGAAACTTCCTAGTGAGAGAAAAAGTGAATCCAATACATTAAGTCTTTAGAAGATTCCTCTCTTCAGCAAACAAACAAAAAATTGTTTAAGTTTTTTTGTTTAAATTATTGTACCGCAAAAACTTCTGCATATACAAAGTTTAAATATGATAGAAAAACGTCAGCAATACGTGTAATAATGTTGACTTAAAATTTGGTTAGTAGTAATATAGTTAATAGGTCTGTTTAGAAGATATGAATTGTTTATTACAAACGCACGTTTGATCTTGGGTTTTGGATCCAATTGCTGTCCGGAACATTTTAATAGTTACTTTACTATGCATGTTTTAAATGTAAAAAAAAAAACTAAAATGATAAAATGTAAGATGTTCTTAATACATATTTAGTATTATCAAAGTAATATAATTTGCGTCACTTTATAAACGCGAGTTGGATATCCAGTATATCAATGATATTTTGATACGGTTTATTGATAAATTAATACTCAATTTTTAACATAATAAGAATAATAATAACAGGTAATTAAACAGGATTAAGAATAGAATGATTAAATTATACAGGGTTAGGCAAATGTATGGAAACACCAATTATTGGCTGCATTTTTGGTTTACGTAAAAAAATGACTAATAAAAGTTTTTGTAGATTTTTTAATCTATATAGTGATGTATTTTGATTTAATACTAGCCCTGATTTAGGAGATATGACGTTATCATCAGCTTTTTAAATGGAACACCTTGTATTTTCTTTTATTTTTAGAAAGAGCTATTTTCAACAATTACAACAATATAAAGTTTTATGGGTCTACGACTTACGGTTTTTGAAATATTTATTAAAATAATAAAACAAATTTTAGTTGACTTTTTGCTTAAAATACTCACTTATTTTTATGTTTTTTTAAATTGTATTGAAAATAACAAAAAAACAATATTTGTTTTTACTTGTTGCATTTTGTTTTATTATTTTAATAAATATTTCAAAAAAGACCAATAAAACCTTATATCATTGCAATTGTTGAAAAATTCTCTTTTTAAAAATTAAAAAAAACTCATAATTTAACTAACTTGTTAATTAATTAAAAACAAAAACTAAAACTAATTTAGCACAAAACAAAAGTTAACCTACGTTTATACTTTAAGTACAAGGCACCTCTTTCTAATATTCTTTTACCTAACGACAGAATTTTAAACGTAGTATTGTTTTTTACAGGTTTTAAATTCTGAAAAAAATTCAAAAAATAAATTTGTATGTGTTGATATATTTAATATATGTTTTCAGCTCTACAATAATGTTGTGTGTTTTACTCTTAAATATAATAAAAAATGCAAGACGTTTTTGATATGGTGTGTGTGTGTGTGAGTTTAGTTATTAAAAGAAATATATTTACAATTATTTATTCTTTACTTTATTCTACAACTAATAAGGAAATGCCATTCATGTTATGGTTTTTTTATATTTTTTAATAATGTACTTAACATGTTTATATATATAGCTAAAGCTTATTTTAACACAAATAAAATAATTATTATAAAAATGTTAATTTTGTCTGAAATAATTAGTACTTTTCTCTTAACACAGCTTTAAATAAGAATGTTTAAAATAAGCATTTTTTTTACTGTTAAATTAATTTTGTCAAGTTTTTTTTAATATGTAGCTATCTATAATTGGGACTTCAACTTTGATATCAAATTCTTACTTAACAGCAGCGGTACTTAGCTGACCTATATCTTTTAAATGCAACGACTGTGTGCTGCCAGATTTTAAATGTTATTATAAAAAAAATCATTACTAATAAAATCAACTGAGTATATAAGATTGCCTAAGCATGACAAATATTTGTTTGTGTGCACTGTTTGTACGGTTTGCAAACTGTCCAAATTGTATGTTGGAACAGACCTAATGTTGATAAAAGTTTACACGGTTGGTAACAGTCTAAAATATACCGTTCAGACGGACTCAGCGCTTATTGATTGATGAGTCAGCGCTGGCAACTAATGAGTTGTTTTGAACGCAACCATTTAAACCGTCGCTAGCTAGTATTTTAAATTTTAAATTAAAATTGAAACATTTTTTTTTTAATATTAAAAGAAACCATTTTCTGAAAAATAGTAATTTAAAAATTATTTTGTTTTATAGACAACATTTTTTTATTGTTAGTGTTAGTAGTAGTGGTTGTGCAATCTGTATTCTAGTAAATTTTGTGATGTCAAAATGTCACATTTCAGCTGTCATAGACATGACTGTATACAGTCTTTTTCAATAATGTTTCTCAGGTTGCTTAATGGATGTAAGTACTAGTACATCAATACTCTAAAAATAGTTAATTAAAAATTACACAAAAATGCATTAAAATATGTTTTAGAAAAGTGCGCTCTGCATTTCAATAATATGTATTATTGCCGCCGAGTTTTGGGAAAGATTCTCTTTCTGTGGACTTAGAAGTACATGTATATTTCAGATTAATTTATTTTTTAACTATATTAATTTTTGATTGCAGCTATTTTATCTTTATATTTAAGAAATGAATTACTTTTGGCGGAAAACAGTGCTACGGTTGTATATCATGTTTTTATTATGCTATGCTATATTATACCATTTGCGGGTGCTATTTGTGCAGATAGCTTTATTGGCAGATACCGAACAATATTTTACTTTTCTATTGTATATATTCTCGGAAATATATTTATGATTTTTGCAGCAATACCTACTATTGAAGTCTCGCCAATGTAAGTACTACTCATTAATTGAATATAATTATATTTAAATAATTACAGATGGGCAACTATTCTCGGTCTGGGACTTATAGCTATTGGTACTGGTGGAACAAAACCATGCGTAGCTGCTTTTGGTGGAGATCAATTCTACCTACCTGTTCAAAAAGATAAGCTCCAACAATTTTTTTCACTATTTTATTTTAGTATTAACTTGGGTGGATTTGTGGGTATGATAATTACTCCGATACTTCGGAAAGCAATTACCTGTTTTGGTGATGATACTTGCTATGCATTAGGATTCGGATTTCCAGCTGTGCTGATGATTTTATCATTAAGTATGTCATAAAATGTGCAAGTATTTAAGTTATTATTAATATTAATTTTAGTATTATTTGTGCTTGGAAAACCTTGGTATCGTATGAAGAAACCTAAAGGTAATATTATAATGGAGTTTGTAAATTGCACAATTGTAAGTATTTACAAAAGATGATTAACATATGTTATTTAGTGATGTGTTTTAGTATTCATTAACGCAAAAAATAAAATCACATGGAGTGCACGAAAACCATTGGCTAGACTATGGACTAGAAAAATTTAATCCAAAACTAGTATCTGATATGAAAATAGTTTACGCGGTATTACTTTTATATACACCTTTACCTCTATTTTGGTCTTTATTTGATCAACAAGGATCCAGATGGACTTTCCAAGTAATGTATTATTTTTATTTTATGATTTTTTACATAAGATATTACAATACTTATAAAATGTTGGCGCTTTCTTTAGCAGAAAGCTATTACAATCCATTTTATGGAATTGATCCCAATCGTTATGTGCATTACTGTCCTACCTGATAGTTCTGTCGGGTAAGCCTCCGTCCGCTAGACACGCCAGGTAGATCTACCGGCATCTCTAGCGTTTGACCTCCACGGCGTTAGATTTAATACCGAGAGGTCAGTATTCCACACTTTCACGGTGTTCAGCGTATTATTGTTATTCTGGGGATATATTTATATTTACAATTTATGTTAGATTAATTTGAGTTTTAATTATGAGTTAGTGTTTGATTTTCTTTATCATTATATTGTTTTATTTTATATGATTTATAGATAATAAATTTATATTTACAATAACAATTCTTTGTCTTGAACCCGGACAAAATCGCTGCAAACTACCCCGGCAGTAATGTAAGTTTTTGCCAGCCACGTCATGACAAAAACCATTACAATTGTTTATTTTTATACTATATCATATCATTTTTAGCTTTTAACCGCGTTTTTTCTACAACGTCACGCCGTTGCAAGTTTTCAACATGTAATTTTTAGTATTTTCTTTCTTTTTCTGCGTTTTAAGTCTCAATCTATCTATATATTAAATAAAATTATGTTTTTATGTACAGACCTCCGTTATACAGATGTTTAATCTGTTTTTTTTTCAGTTTTTTTTCTAATTTGATTATTCTAACTTTTATTGATTTTAAATATGTATTTTTTTTATTTTCAATACTATATGTATATTAATTATGTTGTAATATCAATAGCTCATTGTTGCACTCGTTAAAAAAATAACAATATTGAAAAAATGTATACAGCAATCCGGTTCAACTGACTTCTAATTTTTTAATATATAACACTTGAGCGGGAATTCCAGTTATTACTTCTTGTGATAGAGACTTTTAACGCTTGCTGAGAAACTTCTATTTTTTGATAATTAACACTTGGGCACTCCAGCTTAAACCATCCGTCCGTACTTATGTTCTGGAGTGAAAAATCCACTCGCCCAAGTGTTTGTCATTTATGAATTAGCTATCACCATCGCCTCTTTTCATATAAAATTATAAAAACTTTCTACGCTTGCAGAAAAGAGAAATTGTTTTATTAAACGATTCATATTTTTAACAAGCATTTGCACTTTTTATTAAACGTTTATTTTTTATTGAACAAATACTCTTTTTATCAAACGTTTATAATTTTTTTTTTGCCTTTCTCTACCAAACGCTTCTGGTTCGGCCCTTAAATGCAGGCCAAAAATTGACTTTTCGGCCTTTGGGCCTCTAAACTATTTGTGGTACATATTTGATTGGCTGTAAATCACAATTTCATACAATGACGTCATACCTTAAAATCTGACAGTAGTGACAAATTATAATAAACATTAAAAACAAGGTTTTTAATTGGGACAGGCAAAAAAATATTATGTAACTCGTGTGGTACCATTCTGCATTAATCAATCATTAAAAAATAGATAACCAATTATTTTTTGTCATTAAATTGCAATAAAGATTTTAGTTTTAATTGGGTTTTAATTGTTTTGACAAAGTACGAATATTTTTATTGGTCCAGGTTTGGCAATTTAGGCTGCAAATTTTAAGTTTTATGGGTAAAATGGTCTTATCCAATATTTAATTATTGTATAAATGTTTGTCAAACCCGTTGCAAAATAAACAATGCCACTTATTTTTCCTAATCGACTGAAAGTAATTTTTGAATTACCTTATACACTGCAAATTAAATAAAACGCATTAAAAGTTTTCAAAACAAATAAATCATTTTGCTTGTGTGCATAGCTCAAAACAATTTTCGATCTGTCTTGAGTTGGTGCTATAATAAAATCCAGTTTTAAATAAAAGAGATAAATATCTCTTCTTTCATCTTACCACATTTTTAAACATAAGCTCTATAGTAGCAGTTTTGCAATGTTTTTCTATTTATTTTGCACAATTTTTCCTGGTTTACACACAATAATTTTCTTTTTAGTTTACAGTAACTTCCATTATATACTTTAGTAATTTATTTTCCACAAAATATAGATAATTTTTAAGATGCCTTGATTTGTTTACACTTGTCTTTTTTTCTTGCAATATCTAAAAGCGCCAAATAGATACTTTGGAATTACATGTACAAAACAATGCAGATAAAAGCGATCTGCATAAATATTTTTAAAAAGATCTAATTTGTTTTTATTGGTAAATTGTTTTGTTACCAAATGGTAAAGTTTTTATAAAGAGAGAATTGTTTAATATGAAACAACTTTATCTGTGAAATTTTTGAAAAGCCTGGGTCTCGATAATTTTTTATTATTATTAGAAACAGCTGATCATGGTATGATTTTACTATGTCAATGTTGTTTTTGACACACCACACTACTTTCTGATTTATATTGCATCACACTAACTTTATCACCAACATTAATTGTTCTTCCTTTTTTCTGAATAATTCTGGATCTTTTTGTCTTATTTTTTTTTGTACAATATGTTTGATAAGTGGTAATAATAAATCAAAACGTGATCGCAAAGAATAATTGCGCAGGTGACTGTCCTGTTGTTACATGCTACGTATTTTGCATCTTCAATATGGTTATTAACGGTTTCACTTTTAATTACATCAGATTTGATGTTTTTACTGCATTTTTTGCTGCACTGTTTGTACGTAGATTGTATGGGACACACGTAATATGACAAATACCCTTGATTGTTTTGTTCTGACATAAACTGAGTTTTATTATCAGATACAACAGTCTTAGGCAAACCAAATCTAACAAAAGTTTTTCTTTATTTGCTTATTATATTTGATGTAGTAATGATTGGCCATTTCAATTTTTTTTATAAATTATTATGTGGAATCAACCACAACAAAATACAATTTGTTAAATAGTGGTCCCATAAAATCCATATGCAAACGTGTTCAATACGTGCTGACATATCGTTAAGCAATTAATTCCAATGTTGCAGGAAAATTAGCAATATTTTGTTAAAGATTTTTCTTATTTATGATTTAATTTTCATGATACCCAAGTAAACATTAAACATTAGTAATTCTTGAAAAATTATGTTTTATATGGTGTTAGGTTAGGTATGCGAATTTGCGGTATTGGGTGTATTATAAGCTCACATACTATAACCACACAAGTAAAAAGTTTAAAAAACTTCTCCGTAAATATGACAAAGCTACCTTAATATCACACAACACTTTCAAGAATGCTATATGTAACAATAAAAAAAAAACATAAATTACCGACATGGGTCTAACCGGACAATCCCTCAAACATGGACTGAACGCATTTTTTACAAAAATAAAATTTCTAATTTCTTTAAACACATTCATTTTAATAACCATAAACTCAATATTAAACAAAATTTTAAACTTTAACATAACTGTACAAAAGAACTAAAAATTTCTATTTTGAAATCACTAAAAACAGACAAAATAAAAAGTAATCCAAATATAATTTGCTTAAACGATCAAATTAACAATAGTTTTCAACATACCTACACGTTTCTAAAAAACTGATAAACAGTAACTAAAAATTAAAAACAAAAATTAATCACCCAAACAATACTACTAAAAGCCTGGTTACACAGTGCGAGCTAGCATCCGAGCTGACGTAGTCAGTTAATGCAATAAAGCTACTCGCACCGTGTGATTATATCATAGTCATGTGCAAGTCAGTCAATACTTCGCATACCAGTTACTATAGCGATGTTTGTTTTTACTTGCCTCTCGCAGTAGCTGTCCATTGTCAGGTCTTCTTCTTCTTCTTCTTTCCATGCCTTATCCGTTGCGAATATTGGCAATCATCATGGCTATCTTCACTTTATCCACGGCTCCTCGGAACAGTTGTATTGAGGTCACTCCATACCACTGGCGCAGATTTTTAAGCCAGGATATTCTTCTCCTTCCCGGACCTCTCTTTCCCAGCACCTTTCTTTCCAGAATAAGTTGGAGTATTTTGTACCTTTCCTTGTGCCTCATAACATGCCCAAGGTATTCTAGTTTTCTAACTTTTACTGTAGTCATTATTTCTCGATCCTTCCCCACTCGCCGAAGAATCTCCTTGTTAGTAACATGATCTATCCACGTTACCTTTAATATACGTCTGTAGGTCCACAACTCGCTTCTAGCCTGCTTTCAAAATCCTTGGTAAGAGTCCAGGATTCTGCGCCATACAGAAGAGTGGAAAATACGTAGCATCGTAGGATTCTGATTTTAAGTTGTAGAGTCAGATCTGGACTGGTGAATATTTTTTTCATTTGTATGAATGCAGCTCTTGCTCTCTCAATTCTGCATTTTATTTCCACAGAATGGTCCTATTGTTGGTTTATGCAGGTACCTAGGTATGGATATTTATCTACCTGTTCGATAGGTCAGTAACTCGTATTGTGTAACCAGGCTATAACGCTATCTCACATAAATACGATTAACTTTCTATGCTTCAACTTTGAATATTTGGCCTAACCTAACCCCGCACATGTTATTTTTGGTTGCAAATACACAACAGTGTCTACGTATAAAATATAATAATGTAAATCATATCATATATATCATCTTTATTTCCTACATTATTATTATAAAAATTAGATTCTGTAATATAACATTGAATCAATAAAATCGCCTTTGGAATATTTAATTTTATTATTACAAAGTAAATGTCTTAATTATGCCGGATTTATGACAAACATAACCACGATACCTGCAATACGATAATTTGTGATTTTTTCTACCGCATATTTTACAATATTCATGAATTCGGGTTTATTGCGGCGCTGCTGCTTAAGTTGGGTGAAAAACTCCTCCTAACAGTAGAACCCAAATACTTCCGATGATGTGCAATCTTGTTGATGATGCCTTAATTTGAAGACCGGGAAGGTCCAAGTTTATTTCTTCCTGCGATTGTGCTATACCAGTGAGACCGTGGCCTTGCTCGCATCTTCTTCTAGTAATTTCTTCATGATTTGTCCGAATAGAATGCCAATGACAAATATATTTTTCATTACGATCTTTAATTTATCACCAAATCCACAATTAGCTGCATAACTTTACTTGCGCAGCTCATTCTATGACAGATTCTCTTGTATCTCGTTTTGCGGCATACCTTGCCATGTGATTGTACGTGACTAAAATGGCTGGTAATAATTTTAATCAGATTAACAATTTCACAAATTTCTCACCAGTTTATACTTATCTTCACTTAAAACACTTAACAAAACAGCACTTTTAATTTTTAGTATAAAATTTTATTCTCCAGCAAAAATGGTTTAAATCTTTTTTTGAAGATGGTCCAAATTACCAAGATAATCACGAATTTGGGTCAAATTCAATTTATTTTTATCTGGCATATTTTTTTTACGTGTATTTTAAAATAAATACTTATTAGTTTTAATATTACTAATTAAGTAATATGCTAATTATTATTATGAATAATATTAATTACACCTCGTCGCCAATGTTTGTTTACTGTTTATAAAGAAAATTGGACTGCTTAATGTGAAACAACTATTCAGTGAGACTTTCGAAACGACTATACAATATAATTTATAACTAAATAATAAACAACTTTTTTATATACATATTTTTTAGTATTTTTACTAATGTGTCAATGCCAAATTAAAAAATCTTTTGCTTGTTTTTTTTAATCTCAAAAAAACAATTAAGACAGTTAGCAAACAGTTTAAACTATGAACACAAACAAATTACTGTGCATACAAGAATGCATAAGTACAACAAATATTTGTTTAAACAAGCCAACCATCTAAATTGTTTTAAAACAGACATAATAATAGCGTTTTTAGAGTTTTTTAACATTATAATAATAAATAAAAACTTAAATAACTTATAAATATCAAATCTTATTATGTTCATTTTTTAAAACAAAAATACTGTATTATATTATATAAAATTTAATAGGCTAGTCGAATGGATGGATTCTTCTTGGGCGTTCAAATTGTTCCAGATCAAATGCAAGTAATTAATCCAGCAATGGTTTTGCTTTTAATACCATTCTTTGATAAATATTTTTATCCATTCATGTCAAAACATCATTTTATTACAAACCATTTACATCGCATGGCAATAGGTGGCTTGGTAGCTGGAGCAGCATTTCTAGCAGCTGGAATTTTGGAATTAGTACTTGAACAAAATTATCCGCAGTTACCTGGTGACAAAGAAGCATCCATTAATTTTATTAATACTTTACCTTGTGACATAGATGTCATCAACCCATTTAATGATGTTTTACATTTAAATTTATCATCTAAGTATACATTTGCAAATATTCCTGCTCATAAACATTCAAAATATAATGTAACTATAAAAACGCCGCCTATATGCGGAAGTATCCCATTTACAAATACAGCAGCATCTATAACAGTATTGGCAGTAGAACATCAAGTAATATGTTTTAACTATACTTAAGCAATATTTTATTTATATCTTAATTATGTTCTAGGTAGATACATTGCTGATAGCTGTTAACGATGACTATGAAATTGTGGACTATATTACTGATCCAATTGAATTTAAAAGATCCCTTAGTGGCAAACCTAGAATTCGAATAGTATTATTGAAAAGAAGTCAAAACTTATGGAACTTAACATTAAGTTTAGAAGGTTTTGGAGGATTAACTGATATATACTTTCTCCCTGACAGTCAAACAGGAATGGTAGTTTCAGATTATATGGAATTGCCACCAGATGGGTATTTCTTCAATTTGCATTTAAAAATCAATCAGTCCAGTATTATTATTTTAGTTATATTTATAAATTTGATGGAAAAGGAATTAATTACCCATTTGAAAATCAAATACAATTGTCATTAGGTGGAATCTATACGTTGGTGTTATGTGAACGGAACAATGATATAGAGGTTATTGAATTTAAATACAAAAATAATAGTATTTATTTTTTATACATTTTAGTTTGAAAAATTATATACAATGAGTCCACCAAACACTGTTAATATTATGTGGTTAATTCCTCAATACTTCTTAATTTCTGTTGCCGAAATTATGTTTGGAATCGCTGGTTTAGAATTTTCATTTACTCAAGCACCAAAAAGTATGAAAACTGTGACCATTGCAGCCTGGTACCTTTCTGTCGCTCTCGGAAATTTTATGGTTATTGTAGTTACACAAGCTAAGATATTCAGAAGTCAGGTAATTATGATTTATTTAATTGATTTATAATAGAATCTATAATAAGTAATTATCGTCTAGAATGATTTTATATTAATAAAAATTTAAAGTGAGTCACGTGATATATAGCTATATGGGCATTGTTTATTTAATCAATGGTAGATTAATTTTTCTTGGTCATCGATTTGTTACACATTGTTTATAAGTGATTCATTATACATTGCCTATTGAATTATTGTGGAAACATTTTATTATATTTTTGATTATTTCTTTAATGTTTTCAGTGTCCTTAGTATATATAGTATGGGTAGGTTAAAGATGGCCAATTAGGACAAACAAAAGTTATGTTATGTAAAAAGTATTTTATTTTATACTTTTACAAGGGCAAACGTTTCGGGGATATGTCTATTCCCCTTCATCAGTGCAAGTGTAAAAATAGTTGAAATGAAATGGTGAAACAAATTTTATTTATTGTTATAGTTGAATTAATTAACTTATTATGCATGTGATTTGAAAACGAAATTTGTATGAAGGCGAAACACATCGTCCCAATCTAGAAATCAACTGCGAAATTAAGATTCTTAATTTTATTTTAATTGATGATGCAAAGTAGTTGTGTTCAAACTCCATCATGTTGCTTCAACCAAAGAAACCGAATATCACATTTTACCAACAGTTTACAATGTATCATGTTAAATACTAAGATATTATTTTTTTAAATATGCATTATTAATTTTAAGATTATCTGATATTGACACACCTTAGTTTTACTTGAAAATGTTCGTGGATTGATGCGTGTTCAAACACTCCGATTTTTTTTTAAACCCATAACGCCAAACAATATTTTTTTTACAAATGATTTTTTTTGTTTTAAAGCCGATGCAAAAAAATTATTGCAAAACATTACTTTCCAACCCAAAATAAGCGTGAAACCTGTTTTCAAAAGTAGACTGGCAACAAAAATGAGATATGTCATACATGTTTACAAATTTTTGTTTAGGGGCCAAAAGACTTTGATTAATAGCCTTTTTATATTTATATTTAGTTCTAAAAGAGTTTGTTTTCTTCATGAAATTTTATATGAATATATGAAATAAATTTATTTATTACTACTAGTTTTTGAAATAAAATCTTCAATTCTCAAAGAAGATAGCTATTATTCAAATTAATATTTTAGTACATTTATTAAGCACAATGAGAATTTAACAATTTATTTGTATTTTATAATTTACATTATTCTACATTTATTATGTACTAGAAACATGTCTGAATATCTATTTATTTATCTTAATTGTTCATAATCACTTCATTCACTCATTCATTCATAAAAATTGAAATATCTCAGTTATGAAAAGCAATTATTGTCTAATAAATAAGTTTTCCGACTAATATTTAATAAACTTTAAAAGATCAATAGTTTGCTTTCTTTTTTTTTTTTAATAAATCAATACAATCACCAATTTCTGCAACAATTTTATACTGTAAATAGATTTTTTCAATCGTGTTTCAAACAACAATAAACCAATAAATTCATATTCAACTTGATTACGTTCAAATTGACACCAAAATAATCAGATTATGTTCGAAACATCAAGTAACCAATAAAGAAAGAAATTTTTTAACTAAAAATAAAAAAGTACTACAACTAATTTTTTTTTTCAAAAAATTAATTTTGTTTTGTTTATGTTCAAAATAATTAAATTATGTTTAAAACAACTGTGGACCAACAAAGAAAAAAAATTTGATTGCAAAGGAGTTAAAAAAAAAAACAAATTTCTTATAATTTTGTCCAAATGTTTGAATTCTGTTTAAATCAATGAGTATGGAAGAAAGTAAAATTTTATTTTGGATTAAGTACCAAGATATATGTTTTTTACAAAATTGTTGATAAACTTTAATTTATTTATGTTTAACAACAATTAATTTCAATATGATTATGTTCAAATTGGTGCCGAAATGTTTAAATTGTCTTTGAAACAATAAAAAATAAATACAAAAACAAAATATTAATCAAAAATAAGCACTAGAACTGTATTTTGTATTAAAAACAAACAAAAATGATTAATTTTGTTTTGATTATGTTTGAATAACATATTTTAATTGTGTTTGAAGTAAATGATAACCAATAAAAAAAACAAACTTTAATTTTAAATAAGCACCAGACTAAATTTTTGTTACAAACACAACAACTTCAGGAAAACAGAATTTTAATTAAAATTAAGCACCAAAACTATGTTTTGTATCAAAAACAGCAAACATTTAAAAAAAAAATTGATTATGTTTGAATTTCATGCCAAAATGTTTAAATTGTGCTTGGAACAATTAACAACCATTGAAAAAAACAACATTTCAATTGTAATAAAATAATTACCAAATTAATTTGTATAAAAAATAACCAAATTTGCTCCAAAACAGCAGTTTTTCCCTTTTCATCGTCAAAACATTGTCTACCCAAGAGGTTTTTTTTATTTATTTTGAAAACAGGAAGTAGTCTAGACTGTACGAGGATAATCAATTTTTAATAAGCTTTTACAATAAATTTAAAAAAATTAAAAATTCTAAAACATTCAATAACTAGCAATATAGATTAAACATGTGTGTGCAAAGTTAAATTGAAAAAATAATATAATAAATTAATTAAGAATGAAATTAAAAATACTCAGAAACATATTTTTTTCACCTTTTAAAAATAAAACAAAATTTAATTAATTTGAAAGGTGCCTTTATTCCTCTTAATAAGTTACAGTATAATTGGCTTCAACAGTTTTTGCGTCCGTATTTTGAATCCTAAAGTGATGCTTTAGTGCCCTAGTGCCGTAGAATTCTTTGACGCCCATTAAGGGTTAAGCTTTTAAAACATAGATGGGGTAGTTTAAAATTAATATATTTATTGAATATAACACTTGATTTTAATTATACTAAATTAACAGTATTAATGATATTTTTAAATATTTGCTTGATTTGACATCATTATATACAAAAGATAATACTATTGCCATCTAGTGTAGAGTGATTGTATTACAAGACTTTTTGGTTACATTCTAACAATATTTGACAATTTAAACATTGGCTGCGTTCAGAACAATTCATCACTGTCAATCGTGCAAATTGAACGTCACCACTGAGTCATCGTTTGCTGGCAGCGTTTGTCATTTCATGAGATATCAACTCAGCAGACATATTATTAAAAAAAAAAGAGAAAAAGGGTAACATAGGTAATTAATAAATATATAAAATTTCAACGTACAACGCTGTAATGTTGAAGAAATAACAAAATTTGAAAAAATGATAAAAAATCAAACCTAAAAACTTTACAAAGTAAGATTAAATAGCATTACATATATAAATCTTGTTAAGTAGCGGCTTTATTAACTGTTTTGTGCCCGGTTGCACCAACGCAGCTTAAGGTGCAGTTCAGCTAAGGCGGTTTTGCAATAAGGGCGCTTTAAGTTTTACATTCTGTTGTACCATTTAAATGTGACAGCGTCTTACCTTAGCATTAAAATACGTTTGGCAACTGCGCAAAATGCAATTCAACAAACTAACAATAGATGTAGACACAGACAGTTGTATCTTAAAAGTTCTAAAACGCAATGAAAATATGTTGAGTATGAATGAATAACTGTAATATGTACATTGTATAAATGTTATATAAATATAGTTAGTTGGCTTTGAACTGTCTAAGTTTAATGATCTGACATATATAATAAAAAGGAATACTTTTTCGTGTGGTACTTAGTCTGTGAATTACCTACTCGTCCCGATATTAACAGGTTATGGGCCCAGATTAGTGAGCGTAACCGAGAAAAGGAAAAGAAACAGTGTATAATCCGCGCGAGTGCGTGCTCAATATGGCGACTGAAAGATATGCAGTTGCTAGACTGAACAACGATAATTATTTCAATTAGAAATTGCATGTAGAAATAGTACTAAAAAAAAAAAGAAACTGTGGCATGTTATCCACGATCAGGCAGTACAAACAGTTACAGCAGAATGGACAAAAGCAGATGAAAAAGTCTTTGCTGCAATCGTGCTAGTGGTCGAAGATGATCAACTACGGCACGTACGTAATCAAAAATCAGCAAAAGACCCTTAGAATGCGCTAGCAAATTTTTGTGAAACAAATACAGCCGCAAGTCGCGTTTTCGAATTAAGAAATGTGATGTCATTAAAGGCGGATGAAGATACTAACATTGAAGTACATGTAAATAAAGTTCATTACCTGTTCCAGCAATTACAGGCTCGTAGTGACAAAATAGATATTGAATTCTTAATAAGCGCAACATTATTAGGTTCGCTTCCAAGCAGTTATGACGGCCTAATTAGCGCGTTGGAAGTACGAAAACATGAGGAATTAACTTCAACTTTAGTGCGCTCAAAAATCGTTGAAGAATATCGCTGTCGGAAAGAAAAGAGCGTGGATCCCAACAATATTGTCTTAAGAGTTGATAATAAATTGTCAAGAATGAATTTAGATGGCGCTGCAAGAGTGTATTACACGCAACAGCCATCTTTCCTCTGTCATTTTTCCCAAAAACCAGAGCATACAAAAAAGGTTTGCCGGTCCTACGCAAGGTGGCGCCAGCAGCAAGATAGCTCACACAGAACAAAAGCAAACTTTGTTGATGATGATCGTGAACAAGATGCAGTCGTTTTACTAACTGATGCCACAATCAACAACAATTGGATTTTGGATTTGGGCACAACGAGTCACATTTGCAAAAATCGTGAATTTATTGAGCAGTTGAATAAAAATCATCAAGAATTTGTTACAATGGTTAATGGTCGGCAGGTTCCAGTACGTGGACGCGGAAATATAGAACTGCAAACAATTACCAAAACAGGAAATAGTGTTAAAATAATTCTCAGTAATGTGCTATACGTGCCAGAAATAAACTGTAATTTAGTGTCAATAAAGCAACTTGATAGAAAAGGTGCACAGCTTTAATTTACAAACAAACACTTTAACATATATGTAAACATTAAAATTGTCGCAATCTCATATTTAAGATATGGTCTGCACGTTTTAATACAATACACTCAACACAATGAAAACAGTGTTACAATAGGATCATGGTGTGTACACGAGTAGTATAGAATCTTGGGACATCGGGATATCAACGTAATTCAAAAAATATAGCGTAATAAAATACCAAAGTATTTGGTAGTGAATGTTATCAAAAAATAAATGAAGTAACTCGTTGCAAACTAGACGACAAAACTGAATTCGACATTGTGTTGGACGAGGATTCACAAACGAAAGGTTATCGTGTATAAAGATACTTGAAGTTACGAAAGAAAACCCCCCGACTGGTAAATATGAAGAGCACATGATCGACTTTGAAGTGACCAAAATCCAGTAAAAGAACCGACAGTCAACATACACCCAGTGAAGAGAACGCAATGCAGCTAGACTTGGCAGAGGATGAAAGAAATGCGTGCGTGAGTAAATGTGTTAGTGCGCAAACAAGAAAATTGTCACGTATGAATAAAGATGTACTTCCACAAAAATACTTGGAATACTGTAGGATTGCCAACAAATTACAGGAACCCAAAACTTACAACACTTGCTATAAAACCACTTGATAGTGCGCAGTGGGTGCATGCAATAGATAAAGAAATAAATTCAATAAAAAGGAATTATACATGAAAATTAGTAAAACGACAAGAAAACGCAAATATTATAAAATGTAAAGGGTCTTCAAGATTAAAACTCAGACTCGTTGTGCAAGAGTTTTCTCAAAAGTTTGGCACAATTATAATGAGGTGTTTGCACCTGTTGCAAGACAGACGATCCTAAGAATCCTATTAAATGTTGCAGGTATGTGTAATTTAAGGATAAAACATTTTGATGCAGAAACCGCGTTCCACCATAAACTGCATGAGGCTTTAACAGACTGTAGTTTAACACAAAGTAATAACGACTCTTGCTTATACATATACAAAACTCAACATGGTAAAGCATACATACTCATATATGTGGATGACATATTGTCAGTCGCAGAAATAAATGCGACGCATGAACACATTAAAAGAGCATTATGTGAACACTTTGAAATAATTGACTTAGGTTTTGTAAAACAATTTCTTGCGATGAGAATTACAAAAATTAATAATAACTATTGTTTGGACCAAGAAAACTATTAACAATATTATTTCAAAATATGAACTGTGTGATGCCAATATTAGCGACATCCCAATAAATGCACAGTATTATAAGGATGATATGAATGGTAACTATTTACTTAGCAATGCCAAATACAGAAAAGCAATTGGTTGTTTGTTATATGTATCCATTAACACTAGACCGGATATAGGTGCAGCTGTATCAATTTTATCCCAAAATATTAAGCATCCAACATAAGAGTTGGAAATGACAAAGAGATAGCACTTCTAGGTTACTTTGATGCTAATTGAGATAAAAACAAAATATGTAGAAATATGCGGTTTCATATTCTTCCTTGATAGTCCAATTTCATGGCTAAGCAAGAAACAAACTTTCTTTGCGCTATCGTCGACATAAGCTGAGTTTATTGCATTGGCAGAAGCAAGCAAAGAATGCATCTGGCTAAGAAACATCCTTTCAGAGGTTGGTATACATATAAAAGAACCAACAATAATTTACGAAGATAACCAAAGCTGCATTCAAATTGCAAAACACGAACGGATTAATATGAGAACTAAACATATTGATATCAAAACTTGTCACATCAGAGATTCAATTGAAAAAGGTATAATTGATTGCCAATACTGCCCTACAGATAAGAATATCGCAGATATGTTGACCAAGCCTATCGCATATCGCTTATCGCAATTAATGACGTCATCATTAATTAAAAAAAATCTGCCGGTAATCTCTTTTCGTACAACAGGACCATCTAGTAATATAAACTCAATACCAAGCTTCATGTTAATTGTATTTTTTATTGTCAATATGTATTATTAATTACAAATTTATGATTTAAATGTCACACTTCCCCTCTATTAATTGCGATAAGCGATATGCGATACATGCCAGAATAACCCCCCAGTGCTTATCTCCGTATATGAGTCATAAACAAAAACAGAATGTTTTTATAGTAAAGATTTATCATCGCATTAAAACAATCAATAAATATGGCAAAAGTTGTACTCTCTTCAGTCGTACATGAATTAAGTTGTTTCGTGTAACTAATAGAGATTGACAACAACTATCCAGATTCATTTGTAAAAAGGTCTTATTTAATATTTCATCAATATTTATATTGTAAACAAACTCTTCAATTATAATGAATAGCCTGTCGGGTAGTTTTTTCTTACAGATGCATAATTTTTAATTTGTAATTTACAACCTTTTTATAAGAAATTCTGGAGATTGCAGGTGCCATCCTCATTGATAGTTCCACTGCGACTATAAAAGCACTCAGTTTTTGTTTCCACATTATTGTACATATAACTTAAACAGCCAACTAATACTTGTAGTATGTATAACATAATTCACACTATTTCAAATTTACACTGCACTTTACAATTTATAATTTAAATTGAACAATGTCTATTATATAACTTAAATATTTAATTAACACTTTTGTTCAATCACATTTTGTACATAACGCATTTCACACTATTTAAAATTCATTCAATACATTACAATTCAGATTTTATTATAGTAAATTAACCTTTACGTTATTTTTAATAAACATTAATTTTACTTAAAAGTTGACGAACGTCTATGAAAATTGAATTCTGGTGACTGTTAAAATTACTTTGTTCAGGGTAAACAGGTTAAGAAATTATCAGTCTAAAATCAGTATAAAAAATCCCAGAAATATTTGAACAAATTTTAAATTTGAAACTTATTTTTTATTTGTTAGTTAAATAGAAACAAATAATTAAGAAAACATTTATAATGTTTTAATAAATAAATGTGTAGTAACTAAAAAAATATAATTAACCAACAGTGCTTGAAGCACGTAAAAGAAAGAAGTTAATTAGCCATACTCATTGAATTAGTCGCACCAAGTACAATTATTTGGTCAAATAAAAAACAGTTATTGATGAACATAGACGTGAAATGTTACTAGACACAAAGCAAGAATCGCATTTAGAATGCCAACAAAAAATTAAGGTTTGTCTACAATTTCAAGACAAATTTAAACGAGTTTTATAATCCAAAATTTTACATATTTTCTTTTTAAATATAAAACTTTTGTATGCTTTTAAAATATAATTGTTTTAATATATATTATTTATATAATTTTGTTTCAATTTTAAAAAACTGCAAATTAAGTTTATTTTACCTTGTATAAAGTATACAATATTTCTCAAATAATATTCATGATCACACAATTTCAATATAAAGTTGTTTTTTAATAATAAAACAACATAAGAATTAAAACCTAGTTTGTGTATAGTAGATAAAACATGCAAATGCAGTATCATTTTATTAATCAATTATTTGTTAGAAAGTTCAACAATTAGATCTTATCAGTAATGATTACTAATAGTTATCGAACAATCACAATGGTTTTGTTTGGTATCTACTTTGATTTATTACCTTAATCAAATAAAGTAATTGAATTAGATCAATGCATTTTTTTTTCTTTTCTGATCTCAAAAGGCCTAGTTTCATTTAGAATGCATAAAATTGCATTGTCGTAGTATACATAGTATATATTTTTTCAAACGTGCCAAAGTTACAGATATTTACTATCACAACTAGACAACTAACTAGGAATTATGCTTTTAGCTTATTTGGTTTAAAAAAATAAGTAAACTTTTGTATACTATACGGAAATGGATATTTTTAAATTAAATTATTTTTAGTATAATAAATATACAACAAATTATATTGTAAACTTAATGAAATCTGCTGAACTTTGCCTATTTCATTTATTGTAACTATATAATGAAATAAATACTAATACTAATAATATTAATAATAATATTTAAAAGCCGTTTTAAAGTGTTCGATTTCATAATATTGCTCAATACAAAATTTAGTGTACCGTTGGTTGTGGAGCAAATCTCACTAAACCACTGGGTAAATCGCTCACAAAATAAAAAATGGCTTATGATACAACTAATTTGGTGGAACAAGACCAAGTATGTCCCACAAAATAATTTAATCATGCAAACATTTTCTTAGTTTATGGTTTAAAAATTAATTTTACTAACATTACAAAAAATTAAATTTTAATGTTCAAAATGCTAGAATATAAAATTCTTCATATTCTCATTTTAGCTGAAACCAAGATAAACAATAAAGATTCTGATTGCTTTAATATAGTTAATTTTAATAATTATCTTGAACATTCATTTGCTGATATTGGTTGTAAAAGCATATTTCTTTAATTTAATCTTTTTGTTAAGATTATTTTTGTAATATGCATATGGTGCTCTTCAAACTTTGATGACTTTTCTGAAACTTTGATAAACTTTTCAAGGTAATTACAAAAAGCCTAAAATTATACTTTAGTAAATTTTAATGTACATAATACTCATACATATTACTGAATGGTGAATTCACTCATTTCTACAACACTATTTGGCCAACAAACTAAGGTTCTTACTGTTTCTCATAATCTTACTAAAACTATTTAAGATTTTATCACAAAAACTGTTATATTCTCTGTTATTAAACCAAAACACCCTTGTATTTAGATCAGGCAAAATAGGAACTAAACCAACCAAATTTTATTCAACTTTTTAAACCAAAACCAATTTGCATCTAATTCTACTATTCTAAATCTTCTATTGCTGTGTCGATTAGTGGTAAATTAATATGTCCAATTTGTTTAATCAAAATTTCAAAAAATATCTTTTTGAAGTAAATACTAGAAAGGCTTCAGGTAAATTAACATTCTGAGTATAATATTATTTTGAAATTGATCAATAATTTATTAAAACTTTATTGAGTTCACATTTGTTTTATTATTTTCCATAGGTTGCTTAGCTATAAAACTAAGGGTTACAGGACAAACAAAATTGCGTAATTTTTATTTTTTATATAGTTTGATAACCGATATATTTTTTACCAGTGCAAAAAAAGGACCAAATTATGATTTGTGAAAGTATTTTGGTCAAATTATAATTGGAAATTGCCAAATAAAATATCTAAAAATAGAAATAATTGCGTTTATAGGTAGTTTTGAAGGCAATATAATTTATATACTTTGACCTAACATAGATTGCTCATTTCTGAATGTACTGGTAATAAAATGAATTGATTATCAAATTTTATGTGAAAATAAACCAAAGTCGCTGTTTTTGTTATAAAACTACAAATCTAGGTAGCTGTCGGAATAGCCTTAACACTAAAACACTTACTTCAACGTTTTTTAGTAACGTTATGCCATTGAAACAAATTTTTTTAGTAATTTTGCAAAATACTCCTGAGCGTTTTCAAAGTTGTTAACAAAAATAATAGTCACAAGGAGCAAGGTTGGGACTGTAAGGTAGATGTTGTATTTTCTTAAAACAGCATTCAATGACTACTTCTTGAACAATTTGTGCTATATGCACATTGTAGTCTTTAATTGTGTATAGCCACTTTAATTTAATTGTGTTTAGTAGACATTTCCCGTTATTGTAGTCCTTTTTGGTATACACTATTAAAAAAATTAATTCAACCTCCCATAAAACTGTGGCTATCATTTATTGCGCAAAATATTGAGTCTTAAAATGGATTGCCTCTCCAATTTGAACTGTTTGCACTAATGTTTCACTTGAAAATAGAACAATCTAATTTATCTATACACTGCTACCAATTCCTCATGGACATCTCAAAAATTGTTGGAAAATGTGTAACCTATGCCTAAAAAACACAAGTTTGATTCTACAAATGATAGACCTTTTTTTTGTCTTTTTGCGTCAAAATTTAAAATTATTTTAACCAAAAATAAAACAACTTAAATGATATATTAAAAAATTTACAACAGAATAATTCAAAAAATTATTTCAACAAAATATGTAACATAGTAATATATTACTGTTCAATTTGTGAAAATTTTTTGAAAAATATATTAATTTCTACATTGTTCTCAAATTATCTCAGTTACTCAATATAGATTTCGATCAAAAGTTGTAACAACAGATCTGATCAGATTGTGGCTAACAAATGGAATTCTATACTCAGACCATAAACCAACTATACTTTTGATTCACAATAAAACATAAAAACTTCTTCAAATAATCAAAAGTTCACTTTTTATACTTTACACTTTCCATAGATATTGATTAATATAACAGAACGTTTGGAAATTTATGTTAGAATTTGTAACATCTATAAACAAATATCTTGAAAACATATTTTACTGTGGTACTACTAATCTTTGCAATTTTTATAGATATTTTTATAAACATAGTTTAAAAATAATATTCTAATCTTCTAAGCTTCTAATCTTCAAATCTTGTCCTTAATGTAATAGTGTTAAGAAGTGTAGTTTCCTTGTTGAAACTCAAAAATATATTTATGTTTTAACATTAAATAATGTTTAAATAACATATTTAAAAATTTAAAAAAAAAACTGCCGCAGTTTACTGGTTATTCTAAGAACTCTTAGTATGTATATTTTTTAAACTTGTGTTTATTTATGTGTACATAAAGCTAGTTACCAGTTATAAAAAATTAAGTTAAAATGCATTGTATTTAATTCTCAATAAAAATAATTTTGTTGCAATAAACTTATAGTCTAATCAAATGAACTTTAATTTATCCAAATTAACATCACATTTCTTAGTTTTATTTTCTCATACATTCTTGAAAGTACAAAACAATTATTTGAAGCTGTTATTGTTATATTTCCAGTGCTACTATAATCAGTATTACATATGTATACTAATATGAATATTTCAGTAGTTTAAGTGTAGAAACGTTTTTGTGTTTTTTAATCAAAGAATTCATCAATTTATATTTCCTATAATACTAAGATAATTAAATAGTGTAAACCTCTCAACTTACTGGGTTTTTATTACATTGTGAGTACCTAGTATTATCATTTATGCGCAGTATAATCAGTTTTTATCTTAAGTATTATGGGTATTTACTGCTCTTGCTAAATTAAACATACATACATTATTGAAAGATCATTTTTGCTGTGTATTTGACATTTAATAGTATTAGAATTCTTCATTTATTGCATTGTGTACTCGTTACCGGTATTTGAAGGGAGATTTTAATGATAAACAGTAGCTCAATTATTAACTAATTTATTTTGTAGCTTATTTCTTTTATAAAAAGAATATGTTTCTACTGACCTTATACCTGTAGGCTTTTAGTTGATTACCAAATGGTAGCCATAATTAAATTTCCATTTAATTCTTTAGTAAAAGGTTACATTTTATAAATTACATCATAAAAAATTATGTTAAAGAGAATATCCAAAATGGTGTGTGGATTTACATAAAAATAATTATATTATTTTTTTCATTATAAATAATGTTACCATAACTACAAATTTTATGGCTTACTTAATTAATTAACATTAATATAAAATAATATTAACATATAAAAAAATATAAATACTAAAACACGCTACACTACTCTCCCCGAAATGTAAAAAACTAAAAAGAAAAAATTATTAACCACTACAATAAACACAATGGTTAAATGAAACTGTCTTTTTAGCTTTGTCAAATTTTGTAACGGGCACAGCAGTGATGGGTTTTAATATAGATTTAAAAAATGAAATTGTTGACAATTCTAAATAAGCTGGTTTCAATCGATCAATTGAAACCGAGTCTTGTTTGTCATTAAATTGAACTGTAAAAAATTTCGATGTTCTAGAAATAACTAAAAAGGTTCGGAAAAAGTTGGTTCCAAAGACTTTTTAACATAGTCATTTCGAATAAAAACATGCAAACATCTTGTTAAATCAGGGTTTACGAAAAAATTTTGTTTAGTAAATCTTGTTTGGCAAGGTAGAAGTACATTCATCGTTTCTTTTAGTTTCGTTAAAAATAACGGTAAATTTGGATCTGTTGGTACAATGTGATCAGTATACTTCAGATAATGACCAGGCAAGTTCAAAGTAGTACCATAAACAAATTCTGCAGGCGTGGCATTTAATGGATTTTTAACAATTGATCTAAGGCTTAGATGAATTAAAGGTAACGAATCAACTCAATTAGGTGTTAATTTTGACAATTTAATAGATAATTTAATTTGTCTAGTAAGCCTTTCAGTTAATCCGTTACATTGTGGATGATATGAAGTAGTAGATTTATGATCAAAACCTATTAATTTTCTAAATTCATTCCAAAAGTTTGAGTGAAATTGCTTTCCACGATCTGTTACTACAGCTTTTAGAACTCCAAATCGGAAAACCCAAATACTCAAAAATGCTTTAGCAGCACCGAAAACAGTAATATCTTTTAAAGGAATTGCTTCAGGCCATCTTGTAAAACGATCAATACAGATCATGAGGTAACGATATCCGTTACAATTAGATAAAGGTCCTACAAAATCGATATAAATAATTTTGAAACGAAATTTATGTAAATCAAAATTCTGAATTGGACTTTTAGTGTGTCTATGAGTCTTGTTTTTTTGGCAATCAATACAAGATTTTACGACATTTGCAATGTCAGTTTTCATATTTGGCCAAACATAGTTCATAGATACAAGTTTTTGTGTTGAATTAATTCCAAGATGTGATAAAGAATGGAATTTGTTAATAATTGTTTTAGTTTTACGTAATGATTTTGGAATAGAAGGACGTACCATGTTATAAGAAACATCGCAAATAATAGACTGCAAGAAATTTGGTAACTGTCGTGGTTCCAGAATCAAATTCGTATTGTTAGAATTTAGTAGGTTTTGTAACTAATCATCAAAAAGCTGCAATTCGCTCAATTGACTCAAAGAATCAACTATTACATTTATCTCAACTCTTGATAAAACATCTGCCACTTTATTCGAGGATCCTTTAATATAACGGTAATGTCTGAAGTGAATTGAGAAATAAAAGCTAAGTTTCTTATTTCTCGTAACGAGTAATGAGTAAAATTTTGTTTGAAAGCTGAGATCAATGGTTTATGATCTGTTAAAATAAAAAATTCTCGTCCCTCTATCAGGTAACGAAATTTCTTGACGGCTAAAAAAATTGCCAATAATTCTCTACCAAAAGTAATATATTTTCTTTCTGTTTTAGAGAAAGTTTTTGAAAAATAAGATATTGGCTGTTGCATCAACAGATATTTGTTGTAAAACTGCTTCCGCTGCGAAATCTGAAGCATCGACCATTATGCTAATCTCAGATTTATCATCAGAAAAAACCAAAATTAAACGTTGACCTAATACTTGTTTAATCTTAACAAACGCATTAGTGGTTGTTTGCGTCCATGGTAGATCTTTAGAGTCTCTGTTAACTGTTGCAAAATCATTAAGTGGTGTGAGAATACTCGCACCTGATTTTAAAAAACGATGATAAAAATTGACTATTCCAAGAAAACGTAACAAGGAACGATGCGTTGTTGGTTGAGGATAATTTAGTATTGCCTTAATTTTATCTTGTGCAGGTATAACACCTGATGATGAAATTGTATGGCCTAAAAAAGTAATTTCCTCAACTCCAAATTTACACTTATCAGGATTAATTTTAATACCATTACTATCTAAACGTTCAAAGATTTGTTTCAAACGCATGAGGTGTTTCTCCTGATTTTTGCTAAAAATTGAAATGTCATCTATGTATGTAAAACAGAAATTTAGACCTCTAAGAGTATTATCAATAAATCTTTGAAATGTTTGAGCAGCATTTCTTAAACCAAAACCCATCCTTAAATATTCAAATAGACCAAAAGGGGTTGTTATTGCTGTCTTTGAAATATCTTTTGAATCTATTGGGATTAGATGATATGCTTTAATAAAGTCAATTTTAGAAAAAAATTGTTTATAAAATCCTGAATATGTGGTATCGGATAACGATCAGGTTTAGTAATTTTGTTTAAAGCCCTATAATCTCCACAAGGACGACAAGAATCATCTGACTTTGGCACCATATGTAAAGATGAAGACCAATTGCTGTTAGATGTTCTTACAAAACCAAGGACTAATAATTTTTGAAATTCCAATTTTGCCGTTTTAATTTTCTCTTGAGAAAGGCGTCTAGGTCTAAAAAATATAGGTGATCCTTCAGTTGTAATGCAGTGAGTTACATTGTGTTTAACTTTAACATTTAATTGTAATGGTAGAGTTAAATTTAGAAAAAGTTTTAATAATTTGTTGTAAGAGACTAAATTTCTGTTTAATAAAATTGGAGAAATTTTAGAAATATTTGATAAAACACCATTGCAAGAGCTGAAAGATTTAGAATCTATTAACCTATTATTATTTAGATCAACTGTCTTAAGAAATCCGCACCAATAATTGAATTTCCTATTTTTGCTAAGATAAAACGCCAAGACAAGATTTTATTTAACCCTAAGTTGATTTTAACAGTTTGATATCCATATGTTTGGATATGTGTACTATTCGCCGCTAAAAGAGTCATTGGATTTAATTTTAATTTTGACAAATTTTTGACAGCCAAAATACTAACTGCTGCACCTGTGTCGATTAAAAATTTATGTCTAGTATCTTTATCAAAAAGATAAAACAAACGACTAGGTAAAACCTCCAATAAAGCAGTCGCAACTTCAATTGGAATTACGGGTTTTTTCTTTAAAAGAACATGGTTCAATACACTTCTTCGTTTTATTAGCAAAGTTGAAATGGTACCAACAAAAGTCTGAATTTTTATTATTATGTTTATTCAAATCTGATCTTGTTCTTGAAAGAGAACGAGACCTTAGAACGGTTGTAACAATTTTTGTTAAGTCATTAACTTGTTGCTCCAATTTTGAAATCTGCAACCGCAATGAATTTTGTTCATCTTCTTTCGAAATTGAATTTACGGAACTTATTACTGAAATTTCAACAATCTTATCAGCTAATTTGGCTAAGTACGCTAGCGAAAGATTATCGGACGTCATAAGAAGTTTCCTTACATCAGTCGGCAACCTTTGTAAAAAAAGTTTTTTTTTAAATATTATCGTCCAGCTTCTTAGCACCAAGAAGTTGCATCAACTTACGAAGAAACTGTGATGGTGTCTTATCACCAATTTCTTCGTCAGTCGAGAGTTGTTTCAAAGTTTGTTGCTCTGAAATTGAGGTCCTTAAAATTAACTCGGACTTGAGTTTCTCGAATAGAAACTCTAAAGGAGGCTTAATTACTAAATCACGTATTTCCACAGCAACCTCCGGAGCTAAGGTAGACACGACTAACTCAAATTTTGTCTTTTCAGACAAAACTCGTTGCCGAGAAAAAATTGTTTCTAATTGTGCAAACCACAATTCTAGATCTGCAGCCCAAAATTGCGGTATTTTGAAATTCACTGCTTGAACGGCCACTGGTTCAATCTCGTCTGATTCATTAACCATTGAGTTTATGGTTAATGATCAAAATTTAATAATAATTGGGAAAATAGGTAGTAGTGCAGCGCGGTACTATATACAGGGTGTCCGGAAAATACGTGTACAACGTTTGACGACAGACTCCTGACGTCAAAATAGGTCGATCTAAGCCGACTTATATATTATATATCCAAAATTGTTTCGTTTAGCCGGTAAAGGGCGTCAAAAATTTGTAAATATTAAAAAGAAATTACCTGTAACAATAATTTTTTAAGTGACCTTGTTGCTATGGCGTTTAATAATTTAACAATTATTGACAAATTGTCACCAGTCTATGAAATTTACTCAAGTATACGATCAACATTCTTGAATTACAAGTTCATTTTACCATTAAAAATGGAAAATTATACAAACTCTCAGAAAGTTGACATGCTCCTGGTATACGGGTTTTGTCAAGGAAATGGGCGTCAGAGTGTTAGGGTTTACATGGAGAGGTTTCCTAACCGTCGAATACCAAACCACCAAACATTTGCCAATATTGAGCGTCATCTTTGGGAAACGGGCAGTTTTGAGAAAAAGTTTGAAGGCAGGGGTCGTATGCGAACAACTCGAACTGTGGAAACAGAAGAGATGATTCTGGAAAGAGTTGAAGAAGAACCAAGTACCAGTACCCGTCTCTTAGAACGTGAGTTAAATGTTCCTAAAACGATTGTCAATGAGGTTTTAAGAGAACAGTTGTTACATTCTTACCACATTCAAAAAGTCCAGGAACTTTTACCGACTGATCCCCCCATGCGGCTTACATTTTGTCAATTTATTAGAAACAAAAGAATCCTTGTTCCAAATTTTTGTAGAAAAATTATGTTTACTGACGAGGCATGCTTTACAAGATCTGGGGTAACCAATCTGCACAACGAACATATTTATTCCGATGAAAATCCACATGCCATTAAAGTTGCACATCATCAGCATCAATTTAAAATTAAAATTTGGGCAGGTATTATTGATCACTACCTTATTGGTCCCATTGTTATTCCAGACAGGTTAGATGGAAATATTTATTCAAATTTTTTGCAAGACACATTACCAATTCTTCTGGAGAATTTGCCTCTTTTACTTCGGAGGGAAATGTGGTATATGCATGATGGTGCCCCGCCCCATTTTTCCGTTTGCTTAAGTAATTTTTTGTTTTATTTAGTTTCTTACAATAGATACTTTCAACTTTGTTATACTTTTGTTTTTTTTGACGCCCTCTACCGGCTAAACGAGACAATTTTGGATATAACTAAGTCGGCTTAGATCGACCTATTTTGACGTCAGGAGTCTGTCGTGAAACGTTGTACACGTATTTTCCGGACACCCTGTATAATAATATAATAATAATATGTTAATAAATTACCAACATATAAAAAGATATACAGGGTGTCCGGAAAATACGTGTACAACGTTTGACGACAGACTCCTGACGTCAAAATAGGTCGATCTAAGCCGACTTAGTTATATCCAAAATTGTCTCGTTTAGCCGGTAGAGGGCGTCAAAAAAAACAAAAGTATAACAAAGTTGAAAGTATCTATTGTAAGAAACTAAGTAAAACAAAAACATTACTTAAGCAAATGTGTAAAATGACCGCCATCTTGCTGAATACACTTATTAACACTCTTTAAAAAATGATATTGGACCCTATCTAATGTTTCGGGATTATTAAAATGGTTGCCTGCATTTAAAATCCGCTGCAATAAATCATCGCGTGTGTTTACCGGAGTCTTGTAAACTTCTGTTTTAATAGCGCCCCACAAAAAGAAGTCACACATATTTAACTCAGGAGAACGTGGTGGCCATTTTACTGGTGCATCATTGCCTCTTCCAATCCATCGGTTGGGATATTGATGATGTAAGTATTGCCGAACGGCAACGGAAAAATGGGGCGGGGCACCATCATAAGTATCATGCATATACCACATTTCCCTCCGAAGTAAAAGGGGCAAATTCTCCAGAAGAATTGGTAATGTGTCTTGCAAAAAATTTAAATAAATATTTCCATCTAACTTGTCTGGAATAACATTAGGACCAATAAGGTAGTGATCAATAATACCTGCCCAAATATTAATTTTAAATTGATGCTGATGATGTGCAACTTTAATGGCATGTGGATTTTCATCGGAATAAATATGTTCGTTGTGCAGATTGGTTACCCCAGATCTTGTAAAGCATGCCTCGTCAGTAAACATAATTTTTCTACAAAAATTTGGAACAAGGATTCTTTTGTTTCTAATAAATTGACAAAATGTAAGCCGCATGGGGGGATCAGTCGGTAAAAGTTCCTGGACTTTTTGTATATGGTAAGGATGTAACAACTGTTCTCTTAAAACCTCATTGACAATCGTTTTAGGAACATTTAACTCACGTTCTAAGAGACGGGTACTGGTACTTGGTTCTTCTTCAACTCTTTCCAGAATCATCTCTTCTGTTTCCACAGTTCGAGTTGTTCGCATACGACCCCTGCCTTCAAACTTTTTCTCAAAACTGCCCGTTTCCCGAAGATGACGCTCAATATTGGCAAATGTTTGGTGGTTTGGTATTCGACGGTTAGGAAACCTCTCCATGTAAACCCTAACACTTTGACGCCCATGTCAAGACAAAACCCGTATACCAGGAGCATGTCAACTTTCTGAGAGTTTGTATAATTTTCCATTTTTAATGGTAAAATGAAGTTGTAATTCAAGAATGTTGATTGTATACTTGAGTAAATTTCATAGACTGGTGACAATTTGTCAATAATTGTCAAATTATTAAACGCCATAGCAACAAGGTCACTTAAAAAATTATTGTTACAGGTAATTTCTTTTTAATATTTACAAATTTTTGACGCCCTCTACCGGCTAAACGAGACAATTTTGGATATAACTAAGTCGGCTTAGATCAACCTATTTTGACGTCAGGAGTCTGTCGTCAAACGTTGTACACGTATTTTCCGGACACCCTGTATAATCAAATACTAATATGTCCTTTGACATACATCAATAAAAATTAATAGTTCGACAGCTTATTATAATTCATTCAAAACCTATAACCTCTTGATGGTTCAGCTTCCAGGGTTCTGCTTGTAAATAATTCCCTTCTGCTTATCCGTCTTCTTGTAAGTACTAAAATCACTCGAACAGTTCCTCCGCTTCCTCAGGCTCGTCTGGATCTTTTATGCCGGAATCCGTTCGTCGGGGTCACCAATTTTGTAGGCTTTTAGTTGTTTACCAAATGGTAACCATAATTAAATTTCCATTTAATTCTTTAGTAAAAGGTTACATTTTATAAATTACATCATAAAAAATTATGTTAAAGAGAATATCCAAAATGGTGTGTGGATTTACATAAAAATAATTATATTATTTTTTTCATTATAAATAATGTTACCATAACTACAAATTTTATGGCTTGCTTAATTAATTAACATTAATATAAAATAATATTAACATATAAAAAAAACACTAAACTAAAACACGCTACATACCTACAACTTTTGTTGTTTGAATATTGTTGGTAGCTGTTATATAACTATGTTTACAACTGTAAAATAACGGTTGATCTTTAATACAATTAAAGCTACTGTTTAATTAAACTATTGTCAAAACTTTGACATTGCTTTAGTTATATAATCAATCAGAAAAAAGTATTTAACGATAATAAATTTCAATAGTTTGAGATATACATACAATATATTTAGTTTTTTTACAAACGTATAAACATATTTTATACCAAAATTAATGTTTTATGACAAAAAAGTCATTAAAAAAACAGCAATGTTGCACCACCATATGTTGAGTTTACCTTCTAACGCTCGTACCAACCATGACTTCTATTCTGCAGCTCATTTCAATGTCGCGTTAATTCATAGATTTCCCGAACCGGGAAATTGTGACATTAGAATCATAAATTTATAATAATTAATACATATTGATGTTTAAAGTTGCAATTAATAAATTAATAAATGATGCCGTGCACATAGATCAACGGAAGAAATTTTAAATCAGTAGTGACGTCATTAAAAGCAATAAATGTTATCGCAATGCTGTAGAATAGAGCTACTAATAAGCAGTTTTATTACAATAAATAATAAAACGAGTGGTTGTTACTCCATCTACAGTGTGATCAACAAAGAATTAGGTTTATCAAATATTTTTGAGAATTTTTTTTGTGATTTTATTGTTTATCAGTTTCTTAACGTGTTTCCCCTGAACACAATAATCCTAAAAATCACCAGAATAAACGTCAATTTTTATAGACTAATATGAATAGAACTTTTGGTTATTTGAAGAAGGTCATTAATGTGTCCTGGTGTTCCGGTGAAACTCCTTACCTTCTAGTAGTAGACTTGAGCAATGGTATACTGGCCTACAAAGCTAATATTATTAATAATCCTAGCTTGTTTGGAGTAGTGTAAGCTTGATCGTCACGATAGGACTGTGCAATGGTTGCTTTTGCAATTTTTTTAATATTTGTGCTTAAGATTAAATTCTGTTTATCAACATCTTGAACATATAAAAGCTCATATCTTCTTTTTGATTAAGACCAAAGTATACAATAAAGACCTAAGTTGCTTTAATTTGGTAGATTCCGATTATCATCATGAACATTTATTTGCTGACCAATAGTATATTTGTGTTATATTTACAATGTATTTAATCACATGTAAAACAAACTAATTTGGATAAGCTTAGTAACGTTTTAAACGTCACTATGCATACGATTAACAGTAATATCTAACTAGTAGCACCTTAGTCGGTACTAAATATAATTATGCATAAGGATGTAGATGTTTTTGTCCTATTTTTGTAATTATTAAATTCAATTTAAGCTTAAGCATGTAATAAATGATATACGTTTTCATTGTTTTGTTCATTTTGCCGACGCTTAATTGCCTTTATTAATAAAAACAAAAACAACAATATATTACAAGTATTGCAATATTTTTATCAGTACTCGAATTTAATAATTGCGTTTTAATAAAAATTTAATTTTTAAATATAAACATGTGTAAGTAATTCATTTATTTATATTAGTTTAACTGTGTGTCATATCGCATATATTGTACTTTTTCAGAAAGTTCTGATAATAGTATATGAATCATTCTTAATAAATAAGCGCATTTTCAATTATATTGATGTAAATTAATACTTACGTTTAATTGTATGTTTTTGTTTTTATGACATGATTAAATTGCAATCAATGTAAATCAATTATTACAACGTAGAAATAATTGTTAATTAAAAATTATTATTTTGATTTTATATTTTTTTAATAATTCAAGCCATTTTATTTTCTCCGTAAAGTAAAAAAAAAAAGTTTTTGGTGATTAGATTAAATTTGCTTTAAACCTCTATTATTTTATGTTGTATTTGAATCCAAAACAGTTTTTAGGTTAATTAGTACACAAATTGTAACTGATATTTTAAGCAACTCGCAAGTGTATCATCCAGTAACAGTTCACTATTTAGCAAATAATTAACCTTACTTGTAGATAAAAAAAACATAAATCACTTCGTCAAGTAACACTACTCGATACTCTACTCAAAAATCAAAACCGGTTCTTAATTTGTCAATAAATTGATATTTGAGTTAAACAAAATTAAGTTGAAATAATAATTACTTATAATAATTAGTAGTACATGATGAAGAAAAGGCGTTCAGTGATGTAGTCTACATCAAACAAAATTGGAGTGCCGAATAAATTTGTATGCTTTATTATATGTTTATGTTATGTTGATTTTAAAGAAATATAACTTCTCTAATATTTGTGGTCTAAAAAAAATTTAAATTTTGTTCATCAGCATCTTAAACATAGAAAGCCCTATATTCTCTTTTTGACTTAAACCAAAGTAAACAATAAAAATCCAGATTGCTAGTAGATTTTAATTATCATTTAACATTTATTTGCTGACCAACATGGTGTTTGTGCGTACATTTACAAACAGATTAAGCATACTATAGAGTCTAGACTGACGCAAAAAATTCAAATGATCTTTCCGATAAGACTATTTTTGTAATAGACGTATATACCAATCTTCAAATAAAGCAACTCTAAATTTATTCGATAACCTTGTTGAAAATTTTTTTAGATAGTAGTAGTAGTATTTTTTATTGTTCATCAGAAAGTTGTACAATATATATTTTAAAACTAACTTAATTAATAAAGGATAAAAAATACAATATAAAACAATATAATACAGTAAATTGCCAAACAGTATAATAAAATAATCACATTATAAATAATTAAATAATAAAATAATAAAAACTTGTACTTTTCAAAAGTAATAACTTAAATTTATTGTAATTAATATATTATTTTACAACATGTTTCGTTATCTCATAACATTTTCAAGTTTATAATATATTAAATTTTTTTTTTTAATATATTAATTAATAAAAATAATAATAAACATACGAAACAATATGAGTTTAATAACAATAAATATAAAAGAGTTTCATAAAATAAATAAAGAAAACATTGAATATAATAACTTAAAATTTAAAAAAAATTATGCTGTATTTTATATTATAATAATACTGTATGGTTAAGTCACTCATTTTCTACAACACTATACGGACAAGTTATGATTTTTTATGCTTTTCACAGTCTTACTCAACTTATTCAGCAACCCACATATTTTTTTTGTGACTTCTTGGTAAACCTAAACTATTAGACCTGCATCTTTCAACTATTTTAGAAACTACAACAACTACTGTTGAGGCTGTATTAGAAAATTTTGACCATTCACTTAATACTTCTGTTGTCAAAACGTCTCTTCTAATTGACATCAAACCTAAACCGCGCTTCATCTATCATTATTTTAAGACAAACATAGTAAAAACAAAACAATTTCTTAATCATTTTGATTTTGACACTCATTACTTATACTCCAAGGATCTACATATAACATCAGGAAATCTCACAAAAACTATTCAAAAACAGGCAGTTAAGAAACAAAAAGCATTTAACAAATACATTAGTATATATGAAACGAATTAATAATTTATTTAAATTCAGTCAAGCATAGACATCGCATGATAGCAAAAAACAAATTTGAATATATATTTCTGTCTTTACATCAATAATTGTTCCAAACAGTCCGTTCAGGATTATAAGAAAACATTGTGACAATTTAATACAATCTGAAAAATATAGAATTAACAGAAACAAAGTTAACCAAACTTCTTAGCTTTCCATATATAAAAATTGTCTATCAACCAAGTTTATTGATCAAAACAGTTTAGTTAATAATCCAAAAGCAAAAACAGATATTTTGCAAATGAAACTGCATCAAACTGTGCAATTCTAAATTCTAGGTTGTATCTTTAATGTCGGCTAGTGCTAAAATGATGGGTCAAATTCATTTTAAGCAACAAGTTGTTAAAAACATTCTTATAAACTAAATACCTGAAAAGCATCAGGTATATATGAAATTCTATCAATTATTCTTAAAGCAATTGCAAATGATTTTTTTTTGAATTTGCATTATTAAAAAAAAAAAACATTCCCGAGTTGTTGGAAAATTGCAAATGTTTAACCTATACTTAAAAAAAGAGATTAGTCTGATTCTTAAAATTATATAACAATCATTTTAATTACTGTCCAATTGGTCTAACATATGTTAGGCAGAAAAGGAATTCTACTTTAGACAAACATGGAGAAAATCTTAGTAGTTCAATACAAATACAAAAATTAAACTTAGAATTTATAGTTTTAACTAGAACCCCATTAATTTTGATTTACATTAATGAACTTCTTTAAATAATTAAGTTTTATTCATAGTTTTGCAGATGAAAGCATCCTTTATACTTTTCAAAGACAAAATTCACAAATATGACAAAACATCTTAAAAATTTTAGGTTAGAATGTGTGGTAATGAATGTTGCATAGGTCTAACCCATAGTTAAATGGTTAAAAATAAAATAATTCAACACAAAAATAAATAATAGATCATGTGCACTACCTATACATTCTAATAATGATGACCATATTATTGAATGTATATATACAAAGAAGTTAAAATTTTAGATAAAGATAATAATTTTCATAAAATATTATTTTTAGAAATGGCACATATTCATACTAATAAAAACACAGTAAATGCTAGAGCAGATGTGGCAGGACTTATTATGTAATAAATATATTAAACATCAAAGACGTTAAATGCCATTCTCTGACATCAACGGATAATGTGTGTTCATTTAAAGTAGGAATAAAAGAATCGTTTGTACCAAAATTACGACTAGCAGATGTGTTTCAACTAAAGAGTTCTATAACTAGAGATTCCAAGCTGCCGATTAAACAATGTATAAGCGGCGTACACTTTCAGTATCTCCGTTTTTGTTGCATCATGACGTTTCTCTATTAACTACGTGGTGTGAGTATATACATAAATGCGGCAATGCGCATAGTTCTTTCTAAACCGTGACGTCAAGTACCTAGGTAATAAGAACTCGCATTATTAAGTATGGAGTTTTGTGTTTTCTACAATATTTGCATACATTCACCATTTTTATTTGTTTGATTTTAATTCAAAATAAATTAAATATAATTAAAATAGAAAACGCAAGGTTAGTAAAAAAAAATTGTTTAGAAAGTTGCCCGGTTTTAGCAAAAGGGCGGAGTCGTTTGCACGGGACTTCTATTTACACAATCAAACAATATGATTACTTGGTTACAGTAAACAAGCATTGCTGTTCTTTCTCTGTCCAACTCAAAATTATACGAGGAAGAGGATAGAGTGTGCGACAAGAACAGAGATATTAAAATTGTACGGCAAAACTCTGGCTTGGAATCGCTACTTATAGAACTCTTTGGCGGCCACCCGGAGTAGCTGTACGTGAATTTATTCCGTATAATAAATCATTGAAGAATAATAATGTTAATTTTTGGCAAAAAACACTGCAATCTTAAGGAAAAAGATACCTGAAGAAAACAAACCAGGTTATTTTTCATTATTTCACATTAATATCTGGTCTATACAAAATAAGGATTTTGAGTTGAGAAATATATTATTCCGATTTGGATGTAGTATCGGTCAATGAACATTCTTTACGACAAGATGAGATTAGTCTGCTTTAAATAAAAGGACATATTGTGGCTCATTCTTTTACCAGGAAGTTTACCATTTATGCAGGGACATTATTACACACTTCAATATAAGACCTTACCAAGTATTGACAAAATTTTTGTTAAAATGTCTTGTGAGGTCTGTGGCATATTATTAACAGACTGTGACACTATCTTTTTTTCTGTATAAATCTCCATTAGGGAATACTCAACTATTTTTAAACAATATATTACGACTTACTGAGAAAACTAGATAAATTCAAAATATCTGTAGTAATAGCTACAGATTTTAATATTGATTTTAATACACATCCTCCCCTTAACGCTAGAGAATTGCTGCGTCCAGTTGGAGTGCCGCTAGTAAAAATGTTATGGAAAAATATTAAATCTTATCAGATCTACGAGAATATCGGTGAACCTTTCTCTCTAGAAAAATAAAGACACGTACAGCGCCGTTTTTAAATTAAAATTGGTTCTTATGGGACAAAACGCCAACCAACTCAATATCCAAACGATAAGATTTTAGTCATTACTTTTTTTATATGTCGAACTACAAACAATATTCTATGTCTTCATGTTTTTGGTTAAAGATTTAAAGTTGTATTTAACGAGTAAAAAATTAATAAAAAATTAATTAAAAACGTCACTTTTTTAAAAATTAATTGCGGAGAAACGGCTTATTGCATCAAATTTCTACAAATTTGAGAACACAGAATGGACTTTCTTCTACAATGTGGGAACATTTTATTCAATTATATTCAGGCGTTTTCTTGCTGAGTTTTATGCTGTAAACCCTTATTATTTAATAGCGCAACTATTCTTACCCCTTAAATTTTTTTTTTAAATTTTAGACACATTTACATGAAAATACTTAAGTTACCAAAACATCAACTACATACATTTTAGCCAACCGTTATTATCTTTGCGATGTTAAAGTAGTACAGCTTTTTTTTCGGACCATTATATAATTAATATGAGAGTTGGAACACAAAAGGTTCATTTAATAACTTATAACCCAGTAAGATTTTAACACATAACAACTTACTAAAACTAAAACAAGTATGTTTGGAAAGCAACTAGTCACACATCTTATTATGTAATAATCCACTGAAGTGTTATGATATGTTTTATGAAATTTTAGGTTGTAAATAATAAATAATAATAAGGTTAAGCATTTATGGTATAACTAAGATCTTGCACAAAAAGAAACATTAATCTTATTGAGAATAATAAGTAAAGCTAGTCCTTGAAATAAAGTAAATAATCTTATTACCTAGTTAAAACTAGTATAACTAAGATCTTGCACAATCTTGCACAAAAAGAAACATTAATCTTATTGAGAATAATAAGTAAAGCTAGTCCTTGAAATAAAGTAAATAATCTTATTACCTAGTTAAAACTAGGGTAATAAGATTATTTACTTTATTTCAAGGACTAGCTTTACTTATTATTCTCAATAAGATTAATGTTTCTTTTTGTGCAAGATCTTAGTTATACCATAAATGCTTAACCTTATTATTATTTATTATTTACAACCTAAAATTTCATAAAACTATTGCTATTGCAAAAAAATTATGCACTAGTCAAAAAATTACCTTATCTTTGAATAAACCCAGACGTATTTGGCAAATAATTAATTGTTTGAGTAACAGTAATAGCTCCAATAATCAGACTATTGACTTACGGTCAAATAATTTTTAGTGTGCCTTTATACAAGCAGTTACTAAAATTGTTAGTAACCTACAACCACAAAATAATTATATAACCTTGTTAAATAACCAAAATATTTTACAAAATTATTTTTTTTATGTCACCAACCAACACAGAAACATAATATAAGGCATCTAAAAAAATTTAATGCATTGGGTTTTTATGGTATAAATGCATAGGTTTTGAAGTGTATCTGCAACAAAATAGTAGTCGTACTTACACACATTATCAATTTATGCTTAGAATATGGACATTATTCAAATCAGTTAAAGTTTGCCAAAGTTTACAAAAAAAGGACAGATCACAAGCAACTAACTTTTGACTAATTTCCATAATAACAATTATAGCTTAAGTTTTTGAAAAAAAATATATATGACAGATTATATTTTTACATGAATAAAAAAATTAGAGATGCTCAATTTGGATATTGTAAAGGAAAGTCTACATTAGGTACTATGTGTCAAAAATATAACAAAATCTTTTGAAATTAGAACCAGTTTAGTTAGATTCCACTTATATTGATTTGAGTAAAGCTTTCGACTGTGTCATGATCAAATGTTAAAAAACAAACTAGAGTATTGTGGAGTAAGGGGCAATGCCCTAATGTTCTATGTTTTAAATTGTCTACACTATTTGTAATATTTATTACTATATGCATGTGTTTTAGCTTATTTCTAATTATGTGTGTATGTCATCCTACCATCACTACAGTTTGCATTATTTTTCTTTTTGTTTACTGCTTATTATATTTTGTGATTCTGAACGTTTAGTTAATTATGACTATTATTTTGTACATATTTGGACGATGTTATACTTGTTATTTTTTTGGTGATTACAAATAAATATATTATATTAATATTAGTAACATTTATTTCTTTTTACTTAATTTTAACACACTAAGACATGACAAACCTCAATATGTTAAATATATTATTCATTATAAATTTATCATATAAATTAATCATTCTAATAATATCATAATAATTAATTATTAATATTATATAAAAAAAAGAATATCAAAATAACAAATATTTGATAAATAATTTTATCAGTCATTTATTATTTTATCTAATACACAATACTTGTCTATATTTATAGAAAACCATTTTTTTTTGTTTTATTAAATGTTTTATAATAATTTAACATTTAAAAGAACTGAATTAGTAAGTAAACAATTATTGTTATTCTATAGTTTATATACTTTGTATATTTTTTTAATAATGATCTGACAACCTCACAAACTGGTGGCAAAATATTAACCTTGTAATTTAAAGTTTTTTATTAAACCTAAACCTAAATAAAAGTAACAATAATTCAACAAATATAATCTAAACTATATTAGGTAATCAGTTTATAAAAGCATTAACATAATTGTAATAAACATGGGAAGAAAAGGAATATGGGTTGCATACTTAAAATAAGAAAAAAAAATTGAATATTTGTACGGAAAAAAGGAATTTTAAAAGTTGGGAATGATCTAATTAGGTACCCAGTACTATAAAAATTATTATTTTTAAGCAGGTTACAACTATCTATCAAATTGTTTAGTAGCTTAAATAAAAATTTGATATTCTAAACAGAGTGCAATTCACTGATACAGTGTATATTAAATTCATGTTCAATATTGCTATAATCTCAATGAAGTGATAGATACTTGTGTTTTTAAAAGATATTTTAAGAACCTTTTGTGTGGCTTTTCTAAAAGGTTAAGGTGTACATTATAAATGGGAAACCATAATAACTACAGTATGGTATTCTAGTTTAGATCTGACTTTAGTAGAATATAACGTCTTAATATCTTTAATATTAGTAAAATCAATAGTATTTCGTTGAAGAAATCCTAGTTAGCAAAAAGCAAATTTCACTTTCTAATTAATATGTGGAATAAAAGTAAATTTGAAATCAAAATATTACAAATCCATATAAACTTCATTTTTTAACACTTCTACATTTGATGCATATCAGGAGTTTATGTTTTATTACTTTATGTTCTTAATAGTATTAAACATATTTATTTATAGTAGAAATGTAATGCAATAATTTACAGTAAATTTAACAACATAATTTTTTAAGATAAATGATGGTATCTGATTAATGCCTGCAGTCAAAGATACAGTCTTTATTAATTGTAGAAATATTTACTGACTCAAGTAATAAATTATAAGAGCAATCTAAAGAATTATGTGATTGTGGTACATAAACCAAACCAAAAAAAAAATGCGAAGCTATAAACTATCAAAAGATTTATCTAAGTTTGAGTCATTAGACATGGTAAGCGTGAAGACCTTTGTTTAGATCTAATAAAAATAAAACTTAACTTTGAGATTCTAATTAGTGTTTAATCTTGAAGGTTTACATTTTTATTTAAAATGATAAATATGTTTTGTTTATTTTTATGAATTTTACCCATATCAATACCAATTTTATATTTTTTACAAAACCGCGGAAAAACACTCCTCAGTCCGCTGCCAGTGACTGTGTAGCAAGGATCAAGTGCCAGTGACGAAAGATTAAATAAATTTAATTTTAACATTTTTGTAATAATGTTAAAATTAGTATAATAATATTTAAATATAATTAATTAATTTTATAATTAATATTTTCTTCTTTTATTTTGTAGAAATTTTTTATATTTAACATTTTTTATTCAGAAATAATAAAATATTCTACTATATAATTATTTTTTTTTTAATGGCAAACATGTTTCGCAAAATGATTTGCATTTTCAATGCCATATTTATGATTAATTAATTTTAGGTTAAGTAAAGGAATTCGGCATATATATTTCTGTAGACATAATTAGACACTTGCTAATAATGTAATAACAAATAAAATTAACAAATCAATAGAATGCATCAAAACATATTAACAGAACAAATTGATAGATAAATCCAAACAAGCAAAGATAACGAATGTAAATATATCGATAAGTGCTCTTTTCATTTTCATCCGCACGCATATAAAGTCATACTTTGTTCAAGAAATTAGAACAGGTTCTATTTTCTTGCATCAAAACATATTAACTCGGCGCGCGCATCATTTAATATTAAATTTAATATTAAAATATGCATCGTGTAAGACGGTTCTAAGGGTATTAAATTCATCATGCATCAACTGATCTCCACCTCTTTTAATTTTTCGGTAAAGTTTAAAATTTTGAAAAGTATACCGAGAGGAGTAAGAGTTACAGTGAACATTACTTTTTTGATACAGAAAAACAAACTTATCAAATTTGGCATATAAAATGTTATAAATATAATCGCCAAATTTTTAGTATTATTGCAAAAATTGGCTACTAAAGACCAATCTGCATTAAAAATAAACTATTAAGATTAGTTTTCTTAAAATTATACTTCTTTTCAATGTTTACACAAAAAAACTTATTAACTACTTTGACTGCATGAACCGGAAATACAAATGTTAACGCCGGGTGGTACGGATCTTCTGCTAAAAAGATCTTTTTCATGAGTTACTTGGATAGGAGTATTAGTAAAAACTATGTCCAGCAATCTATTCAATCTATTCACACTATTTTTTAATTTTTTAGACAATTTTAAAATGTGCACTACACACCTACCCAATATATACATTGTTGCCCAATGTCTATATTGGGTAGGATTTCAAATGTGAAGTAAAACATCTCTACTTGATTTTAATCTAGTTATTTCAAAGTTTCTATTAGTTCTATAAACGTTAGAGAAAAGTTTTGCTTCAAAAATATCATCATTGAGTTTTGTAACTTAATCCCTGAACATACAAAACACCAAATTATTAAAAAAAATGTATGCACAAAATTATCAAAAACACTATTACTTTTATTATATTAAAGTTATAATAACATATTACCTTTAACAAATTTATATTATAATGCCCGTTTAACACTATAATTATATCTTGAATTATATATATATTAGTATAAAAGCTAGCAACGTCGCAAAAAAATTCATTTTAGTTTGCCTAGAATTTGTAATATTTCCCATCCTTATTGACGCTAGGTTGCGTATACCTGGTAGCACAACTTCCCTGAAGAGGTGAAAGTTGAGCATTTTCAAAACATTTTAAGACAAAAATCTTTTTTTTATCATTTTCTATTATCTCACTTTACCATTATAAATCTATCTTGCCAGATAGTTTTGCCACCATTAACATTGTGCCCGACATAATATGAATAATTAAAAAAATAATAACTAAAAGCAATTTAAAATGTCTGTCAATTTAATTTATTGTAATTCCATGATAAAAGAATATACTGTTTTGCCAGACAAAAATTTGTTTGTTATCTCTGTCACGCACCCGAGGAAATACATGCCGCGATCTTCCAACTCACCTATTCTTTCCTGGATGATCAACTCGCTTATTAAGAGCATACCGACCGCTACCTTGATTTGTAGTATTTTAACAAAAACGGCAACTTCCCTTTCATCGCTTCTTCTACAAATAATTTGATAATCGATTTATACTTTTACCAGTACATTTAGAAAGGATTAAACTATGATATATCGAATTCTTTTTTGTAAAATTATATTTGCAAATAGCAACAAAATGCATTCAAAAATACCGAAAAACGCATTTATTTGTATATTTGATGGGTTTTTTCGGCTATTTCCTAACTATTATTTAACTAAAAGACTTCGACATATCATAGCTTTCTAAATGTACTGGTAAAAAAATAAATCGATTATCAAATTATTTATAGAAGCAGCGATGAAGGGGAAGTTGCCGTTTTTGTTAAAATACTACAAATCAAGGTAGCGGTCGGTATGCTCTTAAGGCTTTAAGGCTATAATTTCTAAATCTCGTTGAATCAAACTACTCCGCTGCGTTCGGATATATGTATTTACTCCAACAACTATTCACCCACTCCATCCTACTCTACTCTAAGTCAACTTTTCTTAATCTAACGCACTAATTTGTATTGAAGTAAATATAATAACAAACTGCAACGTCAAACTTTGTAAAACGCTTACTTAAATGTTGTGTGTGGTTAAAGCACTTTTTTTTCAATTTATATCTCTACCCCAAATATTACTTCCTGCACCAATGAAAAATTGAAACCTAAAAGTCATATAAATGTGTGTTTTGTTAAAATGCTTATTGATTTTAACAAAAACAAGCGCAATATTACTGTTTATAATGAGAAGACGCTATTTTATTAATTACGATTAGCTTAAAAGAAAAGTATCTGAAACAATGTTATAATCAGTTGTTTTTGACATTTTTCTCATTTTGCTGTTCATTTTGATTGATTGTTTATCCGTGTTTGCGTCATATTTTATTTGAATAAAGAGTAGAACTAAACACAAATTTTGTAAAACAAGTACAGATGTTTAGAAGCATTACAAATAAATTAAATTCAAACTCCGCAACTTTTGTTACATCACAAGGCTATGCGCTTCTTTTTGATTTGTGTTAAAAATATTTAAATGTAGAAATTATATTAAAAAAGTAATGGATATTTTGATCAATCAAGACAAATTAAAATTTAAGAAAACATACACTTATAGGTTTAAAAATGTTTAAAACCTTAAGCTAAAAAAATGTTACAGAGCTCTCATTTATTATAAAGAATTTTTGATCTTATACATATAATTTTGTTGTTACACAATAGAATTTAGATAAGGTGACACTTTTGCCCTAAACTTTTTTAATGTATTTTTAATATTGAACTGACATTGAATTTTATTTGTTTTACAGGCATATGAATTTTTTCTATTTGCTGTGTTAATCGTGGGGGACATGATGCTTTTTACGCAAATATCATCCAGATATAATTTTGTGGAATTGGAAGCGGATAGTTCCGTTTACTTATTTACAGATGATGAACATATACCATTGATAGATGTAGATGTAGACAAAAAATCTTTGGAGTATTATGAAGGAAGATCATATACAGTAAATGTAGCAACGGTAAATAAATAAATACTAATGTACCTACAACTAAATTTATTTTTAAATAATGTATTTGACATATATAATTATAATGTTTATTTTAATTAGATGAGTTGGATAAAATAGATACTTATGCTGTTTTGTGGTGTCATTTTTATTGTGTGTATTTACTAGAGTATCTTTTTACCCAACTCACCTAATTTACAAAGTATGCAAAAAAGGTTAATTAAACAACATTTTAATTACTCTTGTTCTTTAGACAATATAAAACTATCGGTACTTTTTTAGTACTTCAACACATTAATCGATCATGATTCAGATAACAGATAATATGTGATTAGTTATAAAACAATAATCCGTCTATAATCCATTGATAGGATAATTTAAAACTAGATAGCAATCCTTATCTTAAGTCCATCTTAATTTATAGAATTCCTAGCTCAAGCCAAATCAGTCCGGTTAAGAATAACGTGAAGTACTAAAATATATGGAATACTACTAGTGGGAACACAAAACATATAGAAAAAATGTCAGCAGAATTAGGTACGAAACAAACAAGTATAGTTTAATATTATATATTGCAACTTCAACTGTTAATTATTGTATTATATGTAATATATTATTAAAGTGATTTTTATACAAATTATTTATATTTTACTCAAAATAAATAAATTTTTGATAAAAAGCTTTTTAAATTACAATTATATTAATATTTTTATGTAATAAAAGTACAATAGAATTTACGACAGGTCTTATGTAAATTATGTAATCTGATAGCAAAAAAGTATTTTAATATTAACATAATAAAATATTGATAATAATCTATATTTGGGTAACTAAAAAACTGAAATGATAGTGTTACATTTATTTAATTGTTTTATTCTTAAAATAAAACTCTAATATTTATATTACTTTAACTTTTTAACCAACAGTTTTTAGTACTACATACTGAACAATAACAAATATTTTTTCTTTAAACATATTTTACATAACTATAGTTAAAACCAGTTGATACTTCCTACTAAATTTTTAAGTCTTGTATGTACATTTTATACGTGTAACGGTGTGTAATTAATGATCCAGCAAAAAAAGTTGTGAAGCTGTGTTCCGATAAACCTACTAGTCGTAGTCAATATGTTTTATGATCATTTATAAAATTTACTAAATTATTTTAACTTGACCCAACAGTAATTATAACATTTTTATATTGTTTCAAAACTCAAAAAATACAAATTTTGTGCATTACATTAATTTATAGTCTAAGAAAATGGGCTCACATTAGTGAGAAATTTAAAAATATCCACTGTATGATAATAAGTAAACAAAAGGTTTCAGCTATGTGTTTGCTTCTATCATAAAATATTAAAAATACCTAACCCTCATATCTATGCAAGACATTAAAGTACAGGGCAGATGAACGTAATATAAATGGGAGAGTAGTTTTGAAAACAATATAATTTTGAAGGGATTTTTTACAACAAAATATACCAGTAGTAAAGTGATCTATATATTTTCTAAAAAATATGCAGGGTAAATGTATGTTCTCTCTCTATAAGGTGTATGACGGTAGTTGTTAAAATTCATGACGCAACAATGTTAGTAATTTTATCATTAATTTTTGGTGTATTAATAAAAACCTTAATTTTAGATTTATAAACCCGACCAAATAAGATAAACTAACTGTTAAAAAGGTTTTTGGCACAACAAAAAAATTTATAGAAAACCCTTACGACAAAAAATATATTACGCAACAAAAAAAATGCTTTACACCGCAAAAATTTAAAATATATTTTGCAAGAGTTAACTATTTTTCAAGACAGATAAACTATGTTGCACGGTAAGAATATCAAAAGCACGACAACATATGAACTTTTGATGAAAACAAATCAACTTAATTTAAAGTTGGATTAAAGTGGGTTTAGTAATAAAATAAAATAAACAATATGAGTATGTAATAAATAATTAAAAACATTTTTTTTTTCAAATACACTCCGTTTCAAATGAATTACTCAGTGAACATTGAGCTATGATTTTAAAAACTTGGTAAAATAATGTTTTATGAATCAATCGAAGTCTAATTCAAATGAAAATTATAATTGACACACACCAGTTACAATTAACATAAAGTCAATAATAAGTAACATCTCCACGTGCATCAATGCAAGAGTTTACTTTTCGTATCATGTTTAATATAAAATGTCCTCCTGGGGTATCTCATTCTATGCAACTAAAGGTAGTTTGGCAGGTCGTCCAAATTGTCTGGAGGCCTGCTCAATATTTCTAGCCTTGCATTATTCTGCTGGAAAGTGCTTTGCAGTATTGTTTTTATACAAAACACTAATACTGCTTTCAGCACATAGATGTAACAATGTGCATTCAAAGTGCCTGGGATGATTACAAATGGTAATTTTCCACCAATACATATTGTACCCCAAACCATAGCACCAACTGTGTGGCGTATTTCATCAAACTGCAAATTTTGTTGTTTTTCTTGAACCTGTCAAATCCTTCTACGGCCATCATTTACCCACATACAAAAACATCACTAAAAACAATTTCATTTTATTGGTGATCCCAGCCTTGCCGCTCTTGACACGATATAAGACTATCAGTCTTGTGAGTTTAATGAAAGCCTCTGATTCGGTCGGTGCAAATAAAGACAATTTTTTTGTGTAAATTGTTATCATCGACACGTGGCAACAGACCTTGCTATTTAAAACCAATCTTATGTGATCATTTGTTTAAGAAGTTGATATTCACAAATATTGCTGCTCCTACGACGCCTTTCAACTGGACGATGTAGCTATAGTCAGATCCTATTTTAGCAACTGCAGTGTGGTTTCAATTTAGTTTTTATTAATTTTACAAAAGAACAAAAGTGCTTCTTTAAAACCAATAATTATAATTTGCCCTCTGAGAAAATCCGACATATGGGATTTTTTTTTTTATTTTTTACTGTAATTGTAACGTATAAGTTTTAGTTAAAAAGCATTACACAACTGACAACTGATATCTATTAAGTAAAAATTCTCTAATGCCCGTACTAATAGTCAGAGATTAAATCTCAGATTAATCCTGGATTCATGAATCCGAGATTCATTTTGTTAATTGTTGATTGGCTCTAAGCCAATTTACGGATATCATTAGTCGCGATCGATAAATGCATTGCTCGCTAATTCTCGGATCAAGTTGAAAACTATGCAACCGTCAATATAATCCTAGATTCAAATAATCTTGGGTCCACCCAAGATTGTTTATTAGTGTGTCATATATTAATTCTGACGTTTGGTAATAAAATACATTGGCCGATCGCAACTATATTCATCATCACAATATCCGTGAATTGGCTTAGAGCCAACCAACAATTAGCAAAATGAATCTTGGATTCATGAACCCGAGATTTAATCTCTGACTATTAGTACGGGCATTAATAAAATGCTGTCAATTTTTTGAAAACAACTGCTAAAAAACAATTTTAACTTGGTTTTTGTCGTTGATACTTTTATTCAATTTTTATTTAAACACAAAGCTTTATTTTTGAGTTTTCAAAACTATAGCACAATGTTTACTGAGTAATGCGTTTTATTTGAAACTGGTGGTGAGTTCGTTTATTCTACTCCACCTGCTCGTTTAATTCTAACTGCTCTTTACGCGTTCGGTAATGTCAAACAGAACAAAAAGAGCACGTTGTTAGGCGTTCGGATATGATGGAGTGGAGATGATGGTGTTCACTCCTCATGCACAACATGGCAAAAAAATTATTCCGTGCACTCCAAAAACAATACCCAAACGGTCGTAGAACAAAAAGAGTAAAAAGAGTGACTCGAGTAGAATAGCCGAACGCAGCTTGGGTATACAAACTAGAGTGTCCACATTTTGACAGGACACAACCGGGGCATACAAAGAAAAAAAAAACGGCAAAATGATATCTTTAATATAGCAGAATTGCTTGTTGCAGAATCCACCTTCAGTGAAAGAAAATACATTCATTTGTCATAAATTCTATTTTCTATCATTCTAATAGTTTCATTCATGATTGCTTTAACTTCTATTATTGTGACTTTCTTATTATTTGTGGAAAAGTTTTTTAGTTAAGCGGGACAATTAACTGTTTAAGTGTTCCGAAAGGAACTGTCGGGACACCGGGACAAAAAAGTTAAAACCGGAACAATTAACTGTCCCAAAAAGTATTGTCAGGACACCGAGACGAGAAAGATAAAACCGGGACAAATCCGGTAAAACCGGGACGTATGGACACCCTAGTAAAACAGATTAAGGCTGTAGTATATCACGTGACAAATTTCTCCGTCAAAACTACTTCTCTTTGCCCCTTGGTCTAACCCGCGCGTACAATCATTTTACCCGAAAATGACTTCACATGCAATATGCTAACAGCGCTATCCACAACCTGTGCATTCGGCAAAGACGTATCGGGCTGAGCTCTTCGCTCAATTATATCCGTGCTCCTATTGCCCCCACTACAATTTACAACTAGCAACACTGCCTTTTTATATTTATGTATACAGTAGAACTCGAGCGCAGAAGATTTTCTATTTAGAGTATTGAATTATTAATTTATTTCTGATTATTATATAATAACAAATAATAATTTATTCATAAATTACTAAAAAATGTTATTTAGTTTGTTTTTGTTGTAATGTTCTTTTTCATTGGTTTTTGATAATTAGTTTGGAAATAGAATAATGATATACTATTAATTAGCTCACAATTGTTGTCTTAATAGATAACTTAAACTAATTTTAAGCTAAATAATCGTATATCATTATCTTAGCTATATATTTCATTATTATCTATCAATACATGCTACACCTAATTTCTGACTGCATTTTCAATTTATTTAAAAAATGACCTGTATAATCTATATGGTGACGTATTTTGATTTTTAATGCGTGCCTTGTTTTGTATAATATGACTTTATCATCAGTTTTTTTTTTAAATGGAACTCCCTATTTGTTTTTTATTTTTAGAAAAAAAAAAAAACATTTCAACAATTACAATGATATAAGGTTTTATTGGTATACGATTTACGGTTTTTAAAATATTTACTAATATAATAAAACAAAATGTTAAGTATGTTTTAAATGATTTATAATCAATAATAAATAATAATAATAACAATAATTTATTGTATTTTGCTTTAAATATTCACTTAATTTTACGATTTTTTTTAATTGTGTTAAAAATAACTGAGAAACAATCATTGTTTTTACTTGTTGCTGGTGTAATTGGAACATAATCTACTACATTTTATTATTTTAATCTAAGCAGATTAGATTTTACCAATCTGCAAAGCAAAAATTGGACTATGTTATTTGTACTTTTACTATGACTGCAATCATCTAAAATTGATATTAGATAATGGTAGAATTAAAAAAAATAGTTGTCTGATATATTTTTTAATTGTTTAAAATAATTTCTATACAAATGATTTCAACATTCTACTTTTTGTATTAAATCAGTTCCATAAGGACTAAGATATTAAAAAAAAAAACACTAAACTATAGCCAGCTCCTACTCTTTGCATATATTTTAGTCTTTGCATATCTATGCTACATTTAAATTTGTCTACAATAATATTGCTTTCCATACTTGAAGAAATTTCTTTGTGGTTTTTGTAGCAAGTATGATTAGGTTTAAGAGAAAGCATTGTAGCATACTTGTCACAAATACAACAATATTTGTTGTTATGCCTAGGTATGACGAGATTTTGGTTCAGTAACCTATGATACATCCAACACTAGAAAAAGTACTATAATTTGTTTCCTTTGTGAACGCTTGGACCAAGCACCATTGGTTACTATCGTAATAGGTACAGCATTTCTATCTACTTCTTTAAACTTAGTTACAATATAATGTTCTTCTTTATCTGACAATTTTATAGTTTCTGAAGCAGTTTCCGGTATTATGACACCAACTTTGCGGATAAAGCAGTTCTTTGCATTCTGTATATCCGATACCATCAGAACTGAGCCTAATACAATAGCTGCATTTACTTTCATTAATTTTGTTTCATTTGACTTATGCCCGTATTACACTGTCAATAATTATATCTTGAATTATATATATATAAAAATATTTAAATCTTAAAAAATTTGTAAAATGCACAAAACATCATCAATCTTATTGTAGATTGAAATTTTAAGAATATTTTTAGGTTTTCTTTATAATTAACACATAACATGTGAGTAATAGCATTTATAATATAACCTAACTATTTTTAAAAAACTGTTAATTCGTACATTTTTTGTGTTAATTCTAAAGAATAACTAAAAATATTCTTAAAATTTCAATCTACAATAAGATTGATGATTATTTGTGCATTTTACAGACTTTTTAAGATTTAAATATTTTTATATATATAATTCAATAAAGAATTATAGATCAGTGTCATACGGGCATTAGTAGTAACCACCTTTATTATCTGGCACATTTGACGTTTAAAAATAAATTTGCAATTTATGCAATTTTTTTCCTCTTTCATCACATTTAAATCAATAATAGAACTAGCAAATGGTTCATATTGACCACTATTTAAAATAGATTTAAATAAATGTCCAATGTTTACAATTTGTTTGCCTACAGGAAACCGATTTTTTCTTACATTAATTGCAGGTTTATATGTTGGCAAGTTCTTGGCTAGAAAAATATATTAAAACTCAATGAGCATGTCAATTTAATCAATTAAATGATTAGTTTAAATGGTATTTTAAAAATGAACGCTGCCTATTAACGCATACCACTAATTATTTGACGTCCGATACTGACAACTTATTTTTTTAATAGATTCAAATGTAATTATTGTTTAAATCAGTAAAATTACCAAAGCACAAAATGATTGATTTGGTTATTCTGCTAATAAATACGGCTTTTATACGATTAAATTACAAAAACCAAAAACATTAAAAAATTAAATTTATGAAAAAATATTCTAAACTAAAAACATCTATAGACGCGTTTCGAGGTTTACCTCTCATCAGTATGGCTTTATTTATTTAAACTTAATAATTGATTTTTAACTTACTTTGTCAACATTGTTCACCACCACAATTCAAAGTGAATATTTTAAAGGGTGTATTGACTATTTATACTAACTGACTTTATTACTATATAACTAGGCTTTATTCAAAATTTATGCTTTTACAACTGTCTCATTTGAGGACATTGCGTCTCTTCTTTATATATTTTAAAAACCAAAAAAGTGACAAATTTTATGTAACATAATAATACATCAAAATATATCATTTTTATTAGTTATTTTTAACATATACTTCTCAACTCATCAAATACATAAATGAAAATATTGGAACGTATTGAGCAGTCGATCGGTAAAATTCAATTTAGAGTCGTATAATCGATGAGATTTCGGCTAGATTATGCAATCTGATTGTTTGATTTAACAGATGTTGGAAATAATCATTGTAAAGCTGTTGCCATTGACACTGTAATACAAGGAGTTTATAAATGAATGAGATTATGTAATCACTTTATATGTGCCGCTTTTGTTAAATTGTTCACTAAACTATTTGTTTTGACAGATCAACTTTGACAGCTGTCAAGCAAACATATGAAAACATATGTAGTATAGTAGACGATTTTAAAAAAGCGGCATATTTAAAGTGATTACATAATCCCATTCATTTATAAACTCCCTGTACTTACATTTTGCTTGCTTAATTAGTTGTATAGCAGCTTGCTTTAGACATTGAAATACTATGTTATTTAATTATCAGTTTAAGTGCAGTTTGTAATTTTATAAATCAAAATGTTATAGATGACATATTTTTAGTTCAAATCCACAGTTTTGATAATCAGTTAAAAAATTAAAAGTTGACAGTGAATAAACCTTATGTACAGTAATATTGGTAGCTTGCTCAATATGATTAATTTAACAAATGTTATAAAATAATTAGTAATAAACACCATGTTAACGTTTAATCAGTAGAAAATGGTTGTTATTGGTCAACATTTTAACTTTCTTTGTAAATAATTGTAAATATATACAACAATGTATTCTACAGGGAGTTTATAAATGAATGGGATTATGTAATCACTTTAAATATGCCGCCTTTTTAAAATCGTCCACTATACTACATATGTTTTCATATGTTTGCTTGACAGCTGTCAAAGTTGATCTGTCAAAACAAATAGTTTAGTGAACAATTTAATAAAAGCGGCACATTTAAAGTGATTACATAATTCCATTCATTAATAAACTCCTTGTATATACTCACAAGCAAAAAGTTTTGGTAAAGTAACTCATGCATCTCATGTTAATCATTTCTACGACCGTTGATGTATCCAAATTAATAACTTTAGTTGCATGATTATTTTCTAAATAAATACTGCCTGAAAGAATGTCCTCTAAAAAAAACATTATTTGATGGTGTTTAGTCATAATATGACCAAATTGTTGATATTATATAGAAAAATTATTGTTTTAATTTTTAAATCACAAAACAATAAATAAACTTTGTTTATATATATATATATATATATAATATAATTATATTAGTTTAACGGGGTAGTAAGTCTTCTTTATTGTAAAATAAAAATTTCTTAATAAAATTAAAAATTGATGTATATTATAAGTTTCTTATGTTAAGTACATATATCGTCAGATTAATCAATAAATATAAAAATTAAATTAATATTTTGTAAATTGTCATATTTGAAGTTATAAAAATAATAATAATAAAACAAATTATTTATAAATAAATAGATGAAATAAACTAACATGATATAAAATAAAATAAAAAGAAAAATATCTATTGACATTTGATATTAATTATTTATATTATGATATATTATAAGTTGGTATTGAAAAACTAATATAATAAATATTGAAAAAAGTCTGTTAACCATCTATATATTATAATATAATTATATATATATTTTAAAATTATATTTATTAAAATATACTTTTATATGCTTTATTGTCTTTTTATTTCAAACAGACCGGTTTTGGTTGTTAAACCATCTTTGGTATAATTAATGTGCAAAAAAAATTGTGAAAGTAAAATTGACAATTGTAAAATGATGTATTATATGTGTATTATTGATGCATACATGTATATGCAAGTGATTTAGGTCTGAATATAAAATTGTTTTTAAGTTACATAATAAAGTTTAAAAATGCAATTGCTAAAATTAAAGTAGGTAATTTTAAAATAATTTGATACTATTTATTAAAAATGATTACCAGCGCTAACAAAAGTTAAGCAATGGCTGCTCCGGTCACGACTTCGATGGGTTACCCAAAAAGTTCTCCGGTCATAGCCCGACAACGGTGTTGCCATAAGGAATTGCCGAGTAAAACTACTGGCGACCGATACGAGCGCTTCGAAGCAGCAACAATAAATATGAAATATAAAATTACATACAGTGTTCTTATATCGCACCAAATCAAAATTATTATAAGAATAAAAGAGGTTTAAAATCTCTTGTTATGAACTGATCGATACTTTTAATTTTATATAAAATGCATATGTACATTATTTTTTTTAAATATAGTGCTTATAAGCAACTAATTAAAAAAACTAGAATTGACCAGGCACCCTTACATTGTTTGTAACATAACAGTACTTTCAAAATTTCTATTTGATGTTTTCTTAAGGTGGGAAAATTGTCCGATAAAACTATCGTGCAGCTTTTCTCGGAAGTTAATTAAGATAATTCATTTCTGTTTTCGGCATTATTATGAGTATAATAACAACATTTGAATAAGCTATTTTGGTAAAAATATATTAATAAATAAAAAAGTTTAGTGGTAAAAATTGTTTAATTTATTTTAAACTTAGTTCATATTAATGATATTTATATAAAAAAAATTATGCCGCAAAAAATATCACAAAATGATTACTTGTATGCTTTAAAAGTAGCACCGAAGATGAGGATACTTTTGGGTGAAAACAATAAGCCCACCGATGGCTCTGCCCATTACGTTTGGTACTGTTTTTATTACACAATTGGTAGTTTGATTTTATTGGGTAATCGTCGTCATGGGCGGTATTTTACTACAGTGCGAGTGAAGCGCTCCTGGTGGTTTATCACGGAACCATTCCTGACAATTCTGTCCTTGAGTCAATTAGAGTAATTTTAATTTCATTAAAAATCTAGGCAACCCAACGTGCGCTTGAGCGGCCTTAAACAAAATATGTACAGGTACATATTATTAATGCATTTACGTTTTCTTTTTTGTTGACAGATCAACCAGTTTTAATAAAATTGTAATGTTTAAAACATGCAAGATATGTGCATTTAGATTGATTTAAATCTTTATAATTAATTTCAGAGCTAATCAAAAAGAAAATGATCGAGTGCGGGTTTTATTTGTCGTAAAATACATAATTCTGCCGTGTAATATATTTTTGACATGGTATGTATTATTTTGAAGAGAAATGTCTATTATTTGACGTGCAGAAGCTGACGTAGAAATATAAAAAAAAATCGTTAGTTAATGCTTTAAGGATTTGCTGTCGTGAAAGCAACCTTTTTGACGTGTAAATAATATTTACCTTTCAATTTTTCGGTATAGGAAATCGCACATCTTGGAAACATGTTCAATTATTATTATATTGCAATAAAAAATTAAAATTAATTAAACTATCATAACAATGCATACTCTCATTTTTGCTTTTTAATTATTTTTGTTTGATTTGGTTATACTAATCATTTTTAATTTTAAAAGATAAGTTTTTATTAATGTAGCACTGTTTGTATGAATCTTAGTAGTTACCATTAGTGAGTAATGTTTTTTTATAAAATCGTTGAATTGATTATAAGGACCACCAACGTCACCAAAACATTATTACTTCAGCATTCACAAGTTTGTGTTAAAGTACTACCGAGTTTATTTTTGTAAGTATTTTATTAACATTATTGTTGTTTTTGTTAATTGTTTTCCCACTTCAATGTATTATATTAAAAATATACATATATTTATATAAAGGATTTATCAGTAACAAAGATAATATCAAGTTATAATAAGTATATAATTGTTTGCTAAATGAAACTCAATCGATAATGCGATACCATTGTGTACCTACAATATAATCAACTTTTGTTGATGGATTCATTCAATAAAATTTCTGATAAACTGAACAAATTAAAAACATTAAACATGAAATCAGGACATTTATATTAATTATAACTGTTGATGTTGATAACAGTTTTAAGAAAAATGATTGACAAAAAAATATATATTAATATATTAAATAAATGTTAGTACAAATGATTAATTGTGTCTGTGTGTACCCGAGGCGTCAGAGCGTTGTGGAACAAGACAGAGACTGAAAACTTGCTTGTGTGAACTAATCCGAATTATTTGGTTTATAAAGTTTAAAACAAATATGTCAACAAAATTTACTTTAAAAGAGATTTTCTTTTTTTGGCAATTACAGACAACAATTAATTAGTAAATATTTTTTTGTTTTTATCGTACGCGTATAATTGAAATTTGGACAGTATTAGAAAATTAGAAGAGTATGTCAACAAAACATTTAAAATTTAACAGTTCAAGATTTTGGATTCTTATATATTTCATGTCATTGGAAATTTCATTCTCTACATGTTGCAAAAACAGATTTAAAAAGAAAGAGTTAAATTGTGCAAGTTTTAAGCCTGAATAGTTTAAATTTAATTAGTTTAAAACTTTAAATATCGCAGACAAGAGCTTCTCACACTTGACAAATGCACTTAAAAATAATTGTACATTTGATAAGTACGCAGTTACAAGTGTGGCGAATATTATAGAATTTTTGTCAAGCATACTTGAATAAAATTTTAAATGCATACTTATCTGGTACACTTGAATAAAAACAATTACACTCAATAATAGCTACAATTATGTTTTAATCAATGTTTTTTGTCAACTGACATGCAGTTCACAGACAACGATTTCTTTTACTAATTATACATATTATATATTTGAATTCTGAAGTAAGGTAATTAATTAAAACATCTAGCGTATGCTAATGACGTTAATTATACTAATTAATAAAAACCAAGTATTTAGTTATTATAAAAGAAAAAACGTATTAAATATTCAAAACTGATAGCATTGCACACGTTTATGTATACTTTTTCTATCATGGTTTATCAAGTACACAGTTCATAAATTTCAAAGTTCTCAAAACAAAATATTTGACCAAAAGTAGCACACACGTGTTCAACTTTACTCGATCAATCTTCAATCTCATGTATTCTTGTTAAGTACGCAGTTACCAGAAATAAAAACAAAAAATGCGGTAAAACCACAAATCATTCAGCATTTTCCGAAAACTTTATGGTATTTCTACACTTATAACTTTATACATTTTAATTTGCATTAAAATAAATAGCAATATACAAATATAATAAGTCTGCAAGAAATCATATTTTATCATTCACAACTCTTTATAGGTATGGTTGTAAAACTAGGTCGCTAAAATGTTTAATGCACTTTTAATTTATACGTTATTATGTTTTTTAAGAATTTTTACTGAACGTACAACCAAGATTTACTAAAAGCATAAAATGTGTGCTAAACTATTAGATTTTTTTTGCGTAACTTTGCCAGATTGTAGCTATAAACACTATAGTTGCTTATAAAAATAAACCGATATAGTATATATTGTTGTTTGTTATGATCTTTTGCTTATATTTTATATATAAGATATTTGAAGTTAAGGTAATAACTATATAAAATGATTAAAAGTAAGAATTATACTTTTATAATTAGCATATAAAAGTATAATTATAAACTTCAAATACACTCAATCCATTAATCATTTTTAGCAATACTTTTGTTTTGATATGGGCAATTAGCTTAAATATGTTTTGTAATTATTTTAACAATAATGTAGCACTTTCTAACTTATGTTAGCGCTAAAAACAAAATTTTATTTTAAGTCACATTAATTGTTTTTAATAATGTTGTTTTTGTGAAACTCTTTTTGTAAAGTGATACTCTTACTTCTTAAATAGTTTTCTTTTTTGTTTTGTTTTAAATGACACTTACTCTGCCAGAGCTATTTAAGATAAACGGTCATAATGTTTACAGTGGTCACACAGTTCAGGTTCTTGGTGTTTCAAGGTGTAGTATGCAGAGAGCTATAAAACGGTTTTGCAAAACATAAAACTACATCAAACCACTTTCTAACGTTACAAATCTTAAGAAATATAAAAACTACAGCAGTTAATTTGCAAAAGTACAAGGTGCAAAAATTAGTGAGAAAACCGTACGGAAAAAGTTAGAAAAATACGAATTATGCACAAGAAAATCTTTAAGTGCCCCACAATTGCCTCATTTGCCTAGCAAACTCCAAAACAAAGAAATTGAAAGTTAGAGCAAAATCAAGTTTACTGGCAAGTCAAAATTTTACCTTAAGTCTCCAGATAACCGTCATAAAATAAGAAGAAAACTTGGACAAATGTTTGGAGACTGCAATATTGTGCCAAGAGAAGTTTTGGTAGTGGTTCGGTAATGATACAGGGTAGCAATAGCCTGAAAACTCGCATCAAATTAATATTTGTTAATTGAAAAGCAAGGAATACATACAGATATATTAGAGATATCCTGGACTTACATATAATACTTTTTGTCTTTTATTGACAATAATTTTATGTTAAGGAGGCAGTTTGACGAGTGTCATAAAACTAGGAGCAGAACTCACGCAATTTAACTTCTTTTCAGAATCGGTTTTTTGCAACGTGTAGAGAATGAAATTTTCAATCTAAAGAAATATATAAAAATCCAAAACCTTCAATTTCAATTTATTAAATTATGAAATTAATTTTAAATTTTTTTGTCGAAATATTTGATTAAACTTTAAGAATTATACTTCATTGAACATTAAACTTAGTAGACTTTTTATTGTGCTATAAGTTATTTTTCTAAAATAACAATTGTTACAGTTCTGCTCGTAACTGTGAATTTTGAAATTCCCGCGTGTATTAATATTTTAAACAGTTTGGTACTGCTGCTGCATTAATTAAAATTATAATAAATGTCATATTATAAATTTATAAGTTATGGCAGATAGTGGCTTGATAATATAATAAAGGGTTTTTGAATAGCAGGCTATTTGGGCAGCTGTCAATTTTGAAGCTATTATCTTTTGACATTTGACAAGTAAAACTACGCCATTATTAAAAATGGAACGATACACGCTTTAACAACGCATTGAAATGATTAAAATTCACTACAAAAATGGTGAAAATTTTTTAGTCACAGTTCGCAAAACTAAAGCACTTTTTGGTCGTCGTAAAGCACCTTCTCGGCCGGCAATAGTAAACCTGGTGGAAAAATTTGAGCTGTTGGGACAAGTTTGTGATGTGAAGAATTGAAACCGTGTGCATCGCTCAAGATCACATGAGAATATTGCTGATGTAGCCCGTAGTGTTGAAGAAAACCCAGGTTGATGACATTACACCGTATGGTACTTAAGTCTTAAGGCTTTTAAAGTTCAGTTAACACAAGAACTCAAGCCGGTCGTTCACCATAAACGTCGTATCTTTGCTGATTGGGTTCTTCAAATGCATCAAAATGATCCAGAATTTCATCGAAATATCATCATCAATGATGAGGCCCATTTTCACCTCAGAGGCTACGTTAATAAGCAGAATTGTTTAGGCTGGCGGTGTGATTGGACCCTACTTTTTCGAAAATGAGGCTGTTGCAACTGTTACGGTAAATCGATGGCGCTACCGAGCTATGATTAATTATTTTTTATGGCCGGAATTGGAAGATATTGATGTGGAGGACGTTTATTTTCAGCAAGACGGCGCTACGTGCCACACAAACAACAAAACAATCGCAATTTTGCAAGAAAAGTTTTCTGACCGTGTTATTTCTTGAAGAGGCAACTTGGCCACCAAGAACTTGTGATTTAACATCTTTAGACTTTTTTTTAGGGCCACGTAAAAGATAAGGTCTATGCCAATGCTCCACAATCGATTCAAGACCTTAAAGATGGAATTCGTGAAGTTATCGAGGACATACAGCCGCAAATGTGCAAGTTGGTCATGGAAAATTTTATGAAACGAATGTGGTACTGCAACCATAACCGTGGCGGCCATTTGACTGATATCGTTTAGTTAAATGTTAATGGCATACCTTCCTCTTTACAAAATACAAAATAAACATTTATTGATTTCTCTTAAAAAATACTCGTTTTTTTTATTATCAAAATGAAACCTTTTATTAAAAAACCCTATATAATTGTGATTACAAGAATATCAAGATACCTTCGCCATAATCTGTTAATTTATAATATGACTATATTCATTCATTATGATTTTAATTAATGTGGCAGCAGTACCAAACTGTTAGAAAAATTAATACACATGGGAATTTCAAATTTTACATTTTATCATACATTTACAACTACAAGCAGAACTGTAACAATTGTTATTTTAGAAAAATAACTTATAACACAATAAAAAGTCTACTAAGTTTAATGTTCAATGAAGTCTTCACATTGACAGAATTGTAATAAGTACTTAAACAAAGTTCAAATTCACATCATAAATTGGCCTGTAATTTAAATAAATCAAACACGTTTGGGACATTGTGTGAAGACAAGTTTTAGCTTAAATTTCTTCTCCAGCAAACATAAAAGAATTAAGTGCAGCGCTAATGCGTGAATAGAAAAAAAAAATGACCAAAATGCCATTTGATATATTGAGAAAATGCCAAAAAGAATAGAAGCTGTAATCCAAACTTGAAAAAGCAACATAAGCTATTAATTTAATTATTACATATTTAAGAAGAAAACATGATAACAAACCATCAGCTCATAGCCAATTCGGTATACATTAAACAACCATTGACCTATTTTTTTCTCCTACAAGCAGTTTATCATTATAACTTAGCAAATCAAAGACTAATATAGTTGATATTTATTAGTAGATGTATATGACATCTACTAATAAATACCCACACCACATGACAACCATTCACAAAGCAATAAATAAATCTTAAGAACTAACAACCTTAAGTTAATAAATAAAGTACCACCCGGACACCACAGTTAAGCAGTACACTTTGTTTTGAGTCTTTGGTAATCCTTTTTCCAATTTGATTGTCTTGGTCATGGTACAATTAAACGTGGGCACGTTATGGGCATAAATACAAATAAAGCAATGTAATAAGTGTGTTGAGGTTAGGGGGATTATATTTATAAAAAATAATAAAATATCTTTCTTGTAAGTGCATGATTTTTTGGCTAGGCCGGGAATTTATGGCTGCTAACTCTTATAATATGCATTATGTATGTAATAATTGCATAGCAATAAATTTAATCAAATTATCTAAATTTATATTCTGTTTGTTACACCTATATGTTTGATAAGCGTGTTTACTTTCAATTGTAATTCTTTTAAAATTTATTCGATTCATTTGAAATGTGTTTTTATTCTTACTTAAAATTGATCTTATCTTTATTACTGTTTCCTTATTGTATTTAATTATAAAAATAATAATTAAATTGTGGATGAAACGATAATAAACTATTACTGGTTTCTATAGATATAATACAATATATGCATATTAACATAAATTAATATCTTATGGTCAATTTCACGGACATTAATTACTTATGTACTGCTTTGAGCTTTGTTTAAAATCTATTTTAAAATGTCGTTATTGATAATTTAAAGTTATGTAAGACTAATGCGGTTGTACCAATCTGACGGTCAAAACGGTTGGTTTAGATCGATTGATTATAATGAACCGTCGCAATTAGGTGTTTTTTCAGTTGACTACAATGTTTTACGACATATGCTTGGTATTTTCCATAGCGATTAAATTATTATATCCCCTCTCGAATGTTTGTGGTGCGCGATAATAGTTCCACACAAACATACGGGACCTACAGTTTAACGTGGAATCCAAACCACACCACTAGAAGGGTTTACTAGGCAAATACTTTGTTGGTTTGCCATTGCCTTGCAAAGGAGACATCGAAATATATTCGACAAGTGCATAACAGTCTCCGATCTAGACCATTGGGCTACGGTCGCCTAAAAAAAAAAATTATTGGAAACAAAATTACGGATGGTGTAATTAACATACACAAAATAAAAATGTTACATTTAAATTTAATTTAACTAATTTTTCAAAATTTCTCCAAAAGTTAAAAACTTAAATAAAAATTAAAAAAATATATAACAGATTCATAATTACTACACTACAAAAACAACCTGCCCATTTTACTAAAATTGAAACTAATAATTGCCAACGATCAAACCGCGGATATAAAATATCCATTACACCACAAAACAAGTTTTATATAAAAAAGAAATACAAATAAAAACATTTATTAATATCTAAATTCTATGAAGAAGATAAACAAAACAAATTTACTATTTGGTTTGAAACACACCGTAATTTAAATAACTAGTAATCGCTTCAAATTGATTGGTTTTTAGGTTTTTAGGAATTCTTTTTAAAGGTAATTGTTTATTGCTCAAGTTGTAATTAAAAATTAGTTCTAAATATCATAATGGATTACCAGTTATTTGATATATAAGTGCGCAAATCTATAAATTACAAAGCGTTCAGTAATTAATGCTGCTTGGCATCTCTTTCAGTAATATTAACTATTAATCAAAGACCAAAATACCAACGGTGTTCTACTATCAATAAAATTAAACTAGATAAAACAGGAAACAACTACTGTGCATTCAAGTGTTGTTAAATTATCTATGCTGACATCTTCCAATTTATAGAAATTTCAGCGGCAAAGTTTATTTTTTATTAACGACGTTATTAAATAGAATTGTTTTATTTTTTAATAAATAATTTTAGTACTGTTTTCTTTTCTGGTTAAATAAATATAATTTTTTTTTAAACTATCATTCTGACCCCATATATAACTGTGACAAAGACAGAGATATTTGTGCGGGAGGGGGGGGTGACATATTTTAAAACTTTGCGTTGCTTTAAAGGGCTTGGTTACATGCATTTATATCTTATCTATCATGGAGTTGAATCTTTTGTTAATTACTTTATATAATCTAACTGTAGTTTTAATTATTATTTTAACTATTATTAAAGTTTCAACATACTATTAAATTTTCTATAAGCTATTTATATAAATAATTTTGCAAAATAACAATATCATTCCCGAAGGTTCAATCTATTTTTAACTTATAATTTTAAAAGTACCTACTTAATTCGTAGAGTTATTTTTGCTATTAACGATATTGACATTTTGACTAAATAAATAATATTGTGAACAAACAGTAATAAAAATTAAATTATGGTTTATTAAATAAATATTGATTATTGACTGTAATAATATCAGAAACACCAGGCAAGTTCATTCATGCTTGTGTTTATTAAATTTTCTTTATTTTTCTTTTATTTTATTATTGCTATATATAATGTACAAATAAATTGTTTTAAATAAGTAACAATGTTTAATTTGTATTTAGATATGTATTTTTTCGGTTATAGTAAGCCACGCACAGGCGCAATTACACTTTTCTGACGTTTGTTTACATATATACATAATAATATGTTTATTTTACATTTACTCAAATCTTATAGTTTATTCCTGTTCAACAACTAAAACAGTGCTTTATTATTATATTTATTATGGATAGATTGTTAGTTATACATATGCGGAACTACTCATCTTTGCATGAGATGAGACGAATGCATTACAAAGATATAAAAAAAGAAAATTCGGAAATTACTGAAACATTAATTGGAGATGGTAAGTATTTAATATTTGTTAAAAGTATAATTATTAATATTAATCACATAAGTTTGGGTATACTGGGTATACACGATCTATTATTCGGGCATTGTAATAACATTACATTTACATAATTTTGTTGCCAGAATTAGGTCATTCTTATCTAAATGGATATTATTCTATATACGTGATATACAACTAAGTGTAGACTGGACAATTAGATTTTTATATCAATTTATAAGCTAAACCTACGTGTATTATTTAAAAACGTAATACTTATATGTATTCACATATCTAATATCTCTGAAATATAAAGCGTAGTTAATACTTTAGTCAAACATATATTAATAATGTACATTGTTGACAATACTTAACAAATTTCATGACTTTACTAAAAAACCAAAGCAATACACTCACATAATCTTATTTTTTATTATTTATATTATCATATCTTTAAATCATAATTTTAAAGAAAGTTATAATCAGTGATTGAAAAGTTATAGATAGCTTTATATTTAATAAATATATACGTAACTAGATTTACCAAACTGTAATTAAAATAAATATAAAAATTATTTATTTTTTACTACATTTCTTATTTTATTTTGCAGAGAAACGTGCATCTGATGCAGAAGGACCTCCAGAAAAGGTAAATTACATTAATATGCAGTAGAGTTTAACATTTTATGTGTTATAAATAACTTTTCTTAATTTGTTGTTTTTAAACTAAATTATACAATACATAGTATAGAAAGATATTATTATAAACTTTGTAGGTGCATATTTTGGAAAACTTTGTGTTATACACTAATAAGGTTTGTACACGATAGCTTTAAAGCAGTTAATATAAATAAAGTAAGCTAAATGTCAATCAAAATAGTTTTTAAATACTTAGCTAGATGACACAAAAAACGCCAACAATATTTTAATTGTATCTTTATGTCAAAGTTTACATGCGGATGCTAATGTTAATTTGTTTTTAAAATACTTAAAGTCATTTTACACTATTAATTATAGTTTGAATTATAAGAATAATTCAAACAATAATTTTTACTATAAATATTCTGTTTTACATACAATATATTATTATATTGCAATATTTTATTTTCTTAAGAGTTTTGGAGTTAAAATCTAGAGTAAATGATAGTAAACTTAATAAACATATGAATACTATAAAAAATTTAAAAAGTCTTATTGCGTGGGGTACCTTTAAAACAAGCTAAGATGTCATCAACATATCGATATCAAAAGAAAATATATTTTTTAACAAGGTCTGAATTAAAAACCGTTTTATCTTTTATTTCAGCTAAGAAAGAACTAAACGGTAAGCCCATAGCTAGACCTGTGTTTTGTTTGAAGAACTTACTATTAAATTGAAAGTATGGGAGTTATTCTGGCATATATCGCATATTGCTTATCGCAATTAATGACGTCATCATTAATTAAAAAAATCTGCCTGTGATCTTTTTTGTACTACAGAATCATCTAGTAATATAAATTTAATACCAAGCTTCATGTTAATTGTATTTTTAAACATCAATATGTATTATTAATTACAAATTTATGATTTAAATGTCACACTTCCCTTCCGGTAGGAGAAATCTATGACGTGGCGCGAGATCGCAATGAGTGCCTGAATAGGAGCAAAGTTAAGGGTTAATATTTATATTTTCAAATTGTTTGAAACTAATTCAATCCATTTATTTAGAGGAATGTTACAGAACATACTACTGATATTAAAAGATACTAATTTAGAATAATTTGGGGTTTTTAATTTTTTTATATTGTTAGTAAGTTCTAACAAAAAGAATCATTTTTTATGTAACTAAACACTAAATTAAAGAATAAATTCTAGGTGCAGTTAACGCTAGAGAATTGCCGGGTTTAGTCGCCGCGTCCTGATAGAGGTGTTGCTAGTAGTATTGTTATGGAAAAGTATTATTAGCAAACATTACATACTAAAATTTTATCACATCTACGAGAATATCGGTAAACCTTTTTCTCTATAAAAATGTTGACACGTACAGAGCCGTTTTTAAATTAACATTTGTTCTTATAGGACAAAACGCAAACCAACTCAATATCCAAACGATAAGATTTCACTCTTCACTTATTTCATATATTAAACTACATTTCATTATTTGAGTTAAAGATTTGCAGTTATATCTAACGAGTAAAAAAATAATGAAACACTAAATATAAACTCCACTTTTAAAAATTAATTGCGGAGAAACGACTTACAATTTTTTTTTTTAATTTGATGGCACAGATTGGATTTTCTTCTATAATGTAAAAAAATTTTATTCAATTATATTCAGGCTTTTACTTGCTGAGATTGATTCTGTGAAATTTATAATAGCGCAAAAACTCAAAACTTTCAACAAAGTTGTGTTAAAATTAGTACAATATTCCAATCAAATATAAAATTTGAAAATCAAAAATAACTATTATAATAATAATTATTATTAATTATTATGCCTACTTAGGCTTATTATGCGACTATACTTTTATCAAACCATATAGATAATTATTAGACAAAGAAAGAAAAAATAAAAACTCTAAACTATATTTAAAATGATTACAAATTTTTTTATTTGAAAATTAAAGAAAAACTATTTATCGATAAACATAAAAATAGATTAAAAACAAGTAGAAGTATTGTTATAATTACAAATACAAAATGGCCCCCAATTCTGACATTCATTTTAGTACCACGTTACGTCATAGATTTTTCTCACCGGAAGGAAGTGACATTTAATTTATAAATTTATAATTAATAATACATATTGATCTATAAAAATGCAATTAACTTAAAGCTTGTAATTGAGTTTATATTACTAGATGATGTCGCAGTACGAAAAGAGACCAAATTAACAATGACGTCATTAAAAGCAATAAACGTTATTGCAAATGATGCAGAATAACCTCCCTTGATTTGTGGCATTTTGAGTTTTTACAACAAGATTGCATGCATTTTTTTGTTGTGCATTTAATTTTGCAGTCACAATTTTTAAAACCTTAACCTAAATCAAAAAATTTGTTTTTTGCAATTTGGCGAAAAGAGACTTCTATATTGAAACTTCATATTTAGTAATAATTTTTTTATACAAATACTGAACTGTAATTTAGCATATATGTAATTGTTTTGTTTTTGCTCTATATACATTTGCCACTAATTTTTACGGTAGTATTCTCATCGAAACATCAGATATTGTTTGCATTTTTTCGGTTTATACTCTATATTTTTTCTTGTTGTTTATCTTTATTGAGCTGCCTTCTGCAAATTACAGACAACATTTTTATACCAAATCCCCTTTTTCAGATTACACAAATAACGTGTACAACAAGGTAGGGCCTAATTTTTTTTAAATATTTGAGCAGTTTTTGCATGAGCGACTTACAATCAATGCTGCTTTTTACTGCAAGCAATTGAACAAAGCGAAAGCTACATGTTTTCGCAAAAAAACGAGACCAAACAATTCGAAAAGTTATCCCCTTACATGATAATGCCAGACTCCTTACTGCAGTTCAAACTGTCTCAAAATCAAAGGATATGTAATGGACTCTAATTGACCATTCTACCTACAGTCCAGACCTTGAACCGCTTAAAGAAGCTCTAAGAGAGCAACAATTTGAAGACGACAAAGACGTGGAAGAATTTGTACGCAATGGACTCTTGACCCAACCAATTTTATTCTACAGTACTGGGATAAAAACCCTTCCTTCTCGCTGGAAAAAATGTATTTCCAAAGCAGAAGACTATGTAGAAAAATAAATTATTATGTTTTTTATTTTTCAATAAACGATTTTAAAATAATAACAAAATCCCGTTTATATTTTATATATTTTGCCCAGCGCTCATTTAAATTTGACAAAAAATAATGTCAAGCCCTTCCCTAGTGTACAAACATATTAAACAATTGTGTTCACCCACATCTTTAACACAACAATACAAAAGGATGTTTGCTCACGGTGAACTTTCTTGCTTACGCTCAATATTAAGTGTTTCTTGGACATTGGTAACTTCCGAGAATTAGATGGAATTTTATTATTTTCAGTAATTGCCTTGTCCGGTTTTTTAAGATTCTCTTTATTTGTAAGTATGTAAACGATATTTTGAAGTATAAATAATATGTCCTACTTTTGCAGAACAATTAAATATTGCTTTGTAGGGAGTGGTTAGTATATATTCAATGTCTTGACTTGCCCGTTCCATACTGCCCTATGTGTTTATCCACATAGATGAATGAATGAAGCTTTACGTCTTCTTGAAAAGCGCCTCGATTTTTTTACAACCATTTAATGTAAGTAATATCATACGACAACGGAAATTCCGGAATTTTTCATTTTTTGGAAATTGTAATTCGTTTGACGTCTAATGACATATATTTATCTTTTTGTAATTACAACACTATTATATTGCACTGTTGTTAAACTTATTTTTCATGTTTGCATGCATTGCGGGTGTCATGATTAATTTCTGTATGCATTTTCGCAAAAAATAAAAAATATAGTCCACTGAAAAAATGCGAGAGCTTGTAAAGTGAAACTCCTGGTATAAAAATTTATTTATCCGTATCTAATAAATATTAAGATGCAAACTATTGACACAAAAATTTATCTATTTAATTAAACTTATTCGTATTCCATAAATATTAAAAAAGTATAAACAATATTTGCTTTTATTATAAGTAATAGTTTTAATATAAAGGATGGTTGAGACTATTTGTGGTAATAACTTTTTGTAAAATACTTTTTACGCAGGCCTCACGTTGATTTCTCGTCTAAAGAAATTTGAACAAAAATTTATTGACTGTTACAGGAGCCACTCAACAAAAGATTTTAAACCTTTCTACAAAAAAAAACTGTACAAACTAAAATTTAGACTGTAAAATGGTAATTTTTCAGGTGCATTCAATTTTTAATAATCCATTTATTTGGAAACTCTCTTATTGCAATTAATGTAAAACATTCCAAAAAATAACTTTGTTAAAAGTGCAAATAGCCATCACCAGCAAGATTGAGTAGCAAAACATGTATTCAAAATAGTCGTAGAAAATTTCAATTTTTGATAAGTTAGTTGTAGAAATTGGTAACATATATTTTCAAAAAGTAAGACAAGAAAAGTTGAAAAGTCTATTATTAGTAAATGTTGTATTTGTAGAGGTGCTAATGAAATGAACGTATCAACTGTTCTCTTAATAATCGATGTACGCTATCTTTTAAAACTACAAAATTGCAGGATTAGGGTTGCAGTATTTATAGATAGATTTGCAATACCACTAAAACATTATCAGGTTTTAAACGCTTGCGTAACGGTAGGACATGTAATTATAGTAATCAGTAGTAGTTTAAAAAAAAATTATTATAAGATTATTTTTTATAATTACAAAATGTTTTTTTTTATTTATTTAAATCTGTTGTTAAATATTTTCTGCTGTTTTGGATATAACTTTTATATGGTAATTATTTAAAGAGTCAACTTTTTTCGTATTTATTTTTAATCACCTTGTATCTATACACAAATATAAATTAAGCGTAATAAGTATACAATCAACAATACATTTAAAGAAAAACATTGTAAACTATATATTATATTATCAAAATCATTCTTATAAAATATGATTAATTGGTCACTTGATTGATTGTGACTCAGTTATAGTTCTATTCCATTAAGTCGTAGATTATTTGTAAACAACATCGAAAACAATTAATTTATTGGTCAGTACCAATTATAAATGCTAGAGTAGGTATCTAAAATATACCCAAATATTATCAACAACATGTGCTACTATCAACAGGTGCACGTATCGACAATGCTAATCCGTACTGTCTTTTAATCGACACACTAATCCATTAAATAGCAGTGTGTGGTACGCGTTCGTTACTCGATTTGCCACACTCAGTCAGTCAATCATCGGACGCGAAATGTGAAAGTGTGGTTGGTGTGTGTACTTGATAAATTGTTGCAGCTAGTTTTTTTATTTTCCGGAATTAGGATTGATTTAGAAATTTATTAAATCAACAAAATGGGCATATACGCAAAAGAGGTAATATTCATATTATTGTGTATATCTCTGAATAACAAACAATTGAATGCAAGGACAGATTTTTATTTAAAAAAAATATGAACACAGATAACCGTTTTTGGATCATAAACTTTTGTCAATAATATTATTGTTATTGTGAATTTTATATTTTACTTTGTAGCTTATCAAAATACAGTAGAGCGAATAATGCACATAGGAATTTTTTTAAATATGTTAATAAGTTTATGCAGATATTTGAAGGCTAGTTAGATTTGCCAAGTATTAATTATTAGTATTTATGTTATAAATGTAATAATTATATATATATATATAACATAATTTATTATGTATATAATTTATATCCAAATACTGAACATTTAAATTTGGTTTGGTCAAGTTAAAATTGATAGTTGTTTAATTGTAAGATTTTTTTAATTTGTATTAATATCATCATCAAGGATTTTTAGAATTAAATCTATACATTACGTAGTGAATTCTTAATGTATGAGAATGTAATAAAAAAATACATTACATCATTATAATTATAAAAACCTAAAGAAAAATAATTCCTAGAAAAATATTAATTAATGTTTTTGAATTTATTGTTCTAAATTGTACAAATACATATAAAATGTGTTTATAAAAATTGATTTATCACGTATTAAAAATAAATCAATTGAAATAGAAAAGGCAAAATGAATACTTTGGCTTTGGCTTTATTTTTAAATTTAATTTTAAATCTCTTTTATTTCAACCCAATATTTTATAATAACGTAAAGCTACACCTATTTTGTCTTAACATAACGGTAAGCTTCAATTCTTAAATCAGTTTAATATTTTAGTCTTTTATCAACATACACATTTGGCACATTTGCCTGCTATAGATATTTTGTAAACAAGAAATTTTGCAAATAAATATTTATTTATTTTTGGTACTACTTGCATGTAAAGTGTGTTTTTTTAAATTGAAATAAAACACAGAAAAATGTTTTTAATATCCATGAAATTGGCAATATTTGACAGATAATTTTATGGCATTAATGTTTGAGTATGATTTCGGGCATGTGACCGCCGCGGCTGGATCGTACATGGCGTAATCTGGAGGTTCAATTTTCACACACTGTTTGCAGTAATTCAGGCTGTATTTCGGCAATATGCGTCAAATGTTGGCTATCAAGTGCTTAATTGTTTCTGGTTTATCGGTGTAGACATGGGACTTTACATACCCCAGAGAAATTAATTTAATGGTGTCAAACCGCTCGACAAAGTGGCAAGTTAACAGGTCCATTTTGTGATATTAATCGTTCGTAAAATGTTTCTTTCATTAAATTAATTGCTGCAACATTAATGCTGTTCAATTGGGGTACGAAAAAGTTGGCAATCATGTCTCTCTATCGCTCACCGTTAACTGTAACGTTCCGACCATCACTATTTTTGAAGACATATTGACAAATGATTCCACCGGCCCATAAAGCGCACCAAATGGTAATTTTTTCTGGATGTAATGGTGTTTCGACAATGGCTTGTGGATATTATCGCTCCAAATTTTCAAATGAAATTGTAGATCAATAGCAATGTTTTTCTCGGCTCATTTACCAAATGTACGGCGCAAACGATGATCGTGTGAATTCAATTCCTGTACAAGTTGAATCTTGCAAGCTTGTAAACCTAGATTTTTTTGCAAAATTTTCCATAAAGTGGATGGATACAAGTTTAACTATTGTTCACGATGCCGAATTGACACTACGCTGTACACTATCAATTATTATCGTTTAGATTAAACGTATTGCAAAAATGATCGCTCTGATGAACGATTATAAGCACCATACAATGCACGTAATGCCCGATGAGTTTCTCAAACAGAACCATGTTTTTTAAAATAAATTTGAACAATTTGCAAACGTTGCTCCGGCGTGACTTTATTCATGATAAATTGCCAAACTAAAGTAACCTCAAAACAACCGAGAACTGTCAAATCAGCTGTCACAGATAAAGCTGTTTTTACATTTGTCAATTTATTGTTCAATTTTAAGGACTTACTGACCTTGAAGTCTCAATCAGATTAAATTGTCACTTTACATCTGTCATCTTGTTGAACAATTTCTAGTCTGATTAAAACATCAGATTAGAACATAACCTATTTTGCTTCAACTTATTGATGAAGTTAACTGTTGCCAATTTTTGCTACATAACCTCAATTTATTTAACAATAGTGTTAAACAGTAACACATATGTACATACATACAAAAAAAAAATGAGTAAAGATAACCTATAATAGCAATGGCTATAATTCAAAACTAGCAATCAGCTGATTAAACAATTATTATACAGTTGGCAGTATTGAAAATTGAACAATAAGTTGGCGTGTGCAAAGTGAAACAAATCCGCAATAAATTGCCGTAAAATTGACGGCAATTAATGAGATAAATAAGTCATTAAAATTGAACAGTAAATTGATAAATGTAAAAACAGCTTAAGAGTGTTGGCAATTTAAAGTTTGCCGTTAGTCCGTTAGTTACATTTTTACGGAGTACGCTGAAATTTCATTGATCAAAATTAGACAAAAATAATTCCTTTTAAATGTGACAGTGTATACTTTGCCTATAGATATAGTGTCTTCACGACATGGGCTTAAATAATATCAGCGGTTTATTTCATTACTAATCGCCTTGGGAAGACAATTATGTTTGTATTATATACCATAAATAGCTTATAACACCTCAATGTTCAATAGTAAAAATATTATATAAATATACAATATTTTTACCCTTGAATACTACCTTGGGTTCCAGATATATAATACAATCATAATTAGTTGGTAATGAAATAATCCGTTAAGATAATTTAAGCCCATGTCGTAAAGACTATATCTATGGGCATACTATAACTACCATTTATAGTTCTTAAGGTGGGTTACACACGGCTCTCGAAGCAGCTGCTGGACGCCAGCTAGGCTGCGGCGTCCATAGTTTTTTGTAGACACACAGTTGCTCCGCTAGCTCCAAAATCGTACCTTTATTTTTTATAGATTCCGAGTAAGCTGCCTGATTGACAATGCTTGTTGTGTCTTTCATTATCATTTATTATGCCGAAACATAATAGAAATGCATAAATTGAAAACAATAATAAAAAAAAAAGAATTTGTTACTGCTTTCTAAAACGAACCAAGCTATCTGACATTAAGTTAGCTAGTGAAATACGCAATAAAAATTATTTAAGGATGGATGAAATTACATAATATGTAGAATTATTAAATTTAGTAAAAAGCTCAGTTGAGAAAACTATTAGTCATATAATACAAACATCATTAACTGCACATTTTAATGTCAGAGTATTAACTTTATTTGACAGATTCTAATACGTCAATCAATGCATCGGCGCGGTAAGGGAGCTGCTCCGGCAGCCGCGTGTGTACCCAAAAAAAATGGCAAATTTATACTAATCAATCTTACCAAGTCTGGTTTAAAAACTTAATTTGATATATACTATATTTGATTAAACATGTACCCAATTACCAAGTACCAAATTCCATCTGTTTGCAATATAAGATTGCAATACGGAGAAAATGTTGAATTGCACTTAAGGTTATAGATAGGCATTTATTAATCCACTCAACCTTAACAGATATGAGACAAATCAACTTCACTCATAATATATGCTGCTTATTAAAAATAAATACTATTTAAACATACATACAATAATGGGCATTAAACTCAAAATACTTTTGAACTGAATAAAAATTATGTAGTAAGATTTCAGTATTTCATAAATTTTTCGAAAAGCATTATAATTATAGTCCTGAAGATGAGATAATAAACTCAAAACCGGCCGAATAAATTATTCCAACCCAAACATTATTTTATTAGCTGTGAAATGGTTATGCGCCATATCAATGCAGTTACAACTTTATATATATATTGATAATTTATGTTTATTATCGCATTTTTCAAATTTAATATTATTACGTGACGAACAGTTATTTTTATCTCTACATATAATTTGTTTATAAATTTATGTTTTAACAGTACATTTAAAAAGATCACACAATTTTATGTCTTTAATAGTAAATTATTCGATTATTTTGCATAAATAACCGTATTACTAATAAGCCTTTTGTTTCATTGTTTCAAATCGGGAAAAAGATTTAACTATTAAAATTGGTTTATTGCAAGCCTCTTTCAGACATACTTATTTATTTCTTTTGCGCAATCCCCAAAACATCATTCGTTTTTTTGCCAGAAATAATGTTAATGCAAAAATTAAAGATAACTAAACTTTCTATCAAAAAGGTTTACACACATTTTTACGTATGCTACAGGCTGTTGAAGTTAAAACTTATAGAAGAATATCCGCATTTCTGATTTCAAATTCCTTGGTTTCATAAAATAGATGTTTGGGTAAAATGTAGATAAACCCGTTATTATGATTAAAAGATCAACGGTTTTACCAGCAATTATTAATGATAATAGAGCCAGCATCATCAGCAGCTTGTTTAACAAAGAAACCTGCAGTCGTGAGTTTCTTACGTAATAGAGAAATAAACCGATTTTTATTTTGATCATTTGATAAAAACTTTTTTGTGGCATTGTCGCCGTCATTCAGCTTGCTTGCTTTAAATGTTGTGCTTTTATCAGATGCATTGATATAGTACCCATTAAAGCCAATGAAGTTATTAACTTTATAATATTTTTGAACGTATTCTACACGCCTAGTTCGTATAGAAGTAAAAATTTGTTGTTAGGGCCAACTCGGCGAAGCAAAACCTTATTTAAAATTTTATTTCCAAAATTAATTGTATCAGTGATTAGTAAAAACAAACCATAATAAAATTTTAAAGCGGATAAGGAGCCAGTGCAAACCAAAAACATTGCTGCATTTTTTCGATTTTTGTCTACAAAATTGTTTAATAAGTTTTGTTACATTAACCGGAATAACATTATCTTGTATTTTAAACACAGAATTTGCTGCTTTAAACGGAGATACTTTCTATTTGAGCCGAAACTTAACGTTTTTAAGTTTTGTCCGATAATATTGGACATTGCAGACATGCCAAGCTTGTATGAACTGTAACAACTTTTTTTTTTTTTAATCTACTTGAATACCTGTATTTATTAACATAATATTCTCATCACTTGGAAACGGGAGATGTAATTTAAGCCAATTAATTTTCTTTTTGATGTGCATTATCTCTAGATATGCAAAAGACGTAGTCGTAAACGATACGAAAATCTTTAATTCCTTTGCTCTATGGTCATATCGAACCAATTCAGAGACCAGAACTTTTCAACGCGCTTAATTGTAAAGCCCTGTTGGTAAATTTTGCTCAAATTCGTTGAGTTTCTTAGAGAATTTTCATACTACAAGCAGATTCTTCTTCAAGCTTCAGCATTAATGTTGAATCGCTAACTTTAGAAACGGCTTTGTCAAATGCGTTCTTCATCGCTGAGTTTGACTTAATCCTGTTATATTTAATTTCGATATTTTGGATTATTAGTCGGACCGAGATAATGAAAAAAACAATTTTACACAATTAATAATTCCAAAAGATAATTTTTTTTTCTGATATAAAATTATTTTTTGGATTAGCATTTAAAATTAAGTTTATCATTTCTGATTTTCATAATTTTTTCCGTTTTGCAATATTATTGTCTTCTCACAATTACTACTGAAGACTTATAGGTTCTCCATATGCCGATGTATATTTTTTAAATTTTAATCGACAAATACTTCTTATAGGACCTATATTTAACTTACCTTTTCAACTAACAAAAACAAAATGGGCTTATGTGTTTTAAAAAATAAGTAAATTAAATACAAATTATTTGTTGACGTTTTATATATTTACATTTATCATAAGAAATTCTTTGTAAAAAGGTCCGCTAGCAAAAACGTCTTAGATTTTTTTGGATTGATATCGTACAATTTTTTTTAAATATTCAATTAACTTATAAAACGTTTTAATATCAACATTTTTAACAACGTGGATTTCAAAATCCTCCACAAACTAGATGATAGTATAATCTATCTGGAATATTCTAACTGGCATTAAAAACTTATTAAACTACTACCAAATTTGTATCAATAAAAAAAGCGCATTTTGCCTAAATTTATTATTAAAAGTTAATATAATAAGTTGATATGAACACGTCTTTAAACACCACATGCATGACAAGATTGTATATTATTAATACATACTGTTAATGACAAACTGACTAGCAGGTGGTTTTTATTTATTTATTAACTGTGTTTTTAATACCATAATCAACATATCATGTTAACGTGACATAGCTTGACGTTTAAAGTTTGACCAAAAAATGTTTAAATTAAAAGAACTATTTAAACTCAAAAGGGTCCTCAACGTACCCAAACGTACCGCAACGTGGTATCCAGATGTAGAATGGATAAAAAAGTTTGATGGGCCAGTTATGTACAACGCAGAAGCTTATAAAGATTCAAAAATATTTTATAATGCTTCAGCTCCACCAGTTGAGAAAAATGTAGTAAATACACACATTAACTTTGGTCCTGCACATCCGGCAGCGCATGGTGTTTTAAGATTAGTAATGGAATTAGAAGGAGAAGTTGTAAAAAGTTTAGATCCACACGTTGGACTACTGCATCGAGGAACAGAAAAACTAATTGAATATAAAACTTACTTACAAGCTTTACCTTATTTTGATCGGCTAGATTATGTATCGTGTATGTCAAACGAACACGCATATACACTAGCTGTTGAAAAATTGCTGAATGTTGATATTCCAAGGCGGGCAAAATTTCTTCGTGTTTTATTCCTTGAACTAACACGTCTATTAAATCATGCTTTAGGTGTTACTACTCACGTATTAGATGTAGGCGCTATTACTCCATTGTTTTGGCTATTTGAAGAAAGAGAGAAGATGATGGAATTTTATGAAAGAGCTTCAGGTGGCAGAATGCATGCAGCTTATATACGTCCCGGCGGAGTAGCTTTAGATGTACCTATTGGATTATTACACGATATATATGAATTTATTAAAGTATTTCCTGAGCGATTAGATGAACTTGAAGATGTTGTTACTAACAATAGAATATGGGTTATGAGAACAAAAGATATTGGTGTTGTTTCAGCTGAAGATGCATTGAATTATGGATTTTCTGGTGTTATGTTAAGAGGATCTGGAATTAGATGGGACATACGTAAAGTAAAACCTTATGAAGTATACGATGAACTTACATTTGATGTACCTGTTGGAACAAATGGTGATTGTTATGATAGATATAAATGTCGTGTTGAAGAAATGCGTCAATCTGTTAATATAATTGAACAATGTATAAATTTAATGCCTGATGGGGAAGTTAAAGTAGATGATATGAAAGTTAGTCCACCAAGCAGAGCAGAGATGAAAAGATCTATGGAAGGTACAATTCACCATTTCAAATTATTTTCACAGGGATTTCATGTTCCCCCCGGTGCAACATATACTTGTACGGAGCACCCCAAAGGAGAGTTTGGAGTATATTTAGTTTCGGATGGAAGTACTAAACCATATCGATGTAAAATTAAAGCGCCAGGCTTTGCACATTTGGCAGGGATTGACCATTTGTCTAGAAATCTGTTCATTGCTGATGTTGTAGCTATTATGGGTACTTTGGACGTTGTATTTGGAGAAATTGATCGATAAAGTATACTTAATAATTTTATGCTACTTTTTATTTTACAAAAAAACGTCATTTTTATCAATTTTAAATTAAAAAAAATAAAAACGGCGTTATTTAAAAATCCTTTTATGATTTAACAAGTGATAGTAAAGAGAAAAACAAGAAACAAATTCTAAGAAACTCTAATCCAATCTCAATGTTTTTTAAAATATGTATTTTTGTAATTTTTATTTACGCCGTCTAATTGAATAAATTTATTAAAATTAAAATATTGTCTCAAATATTGGACATTGGCGAAAGATGTTATTTATTTTATTTTTACAAGATGCACGGATTTTAAGTTAAAAATTATAAATTTGGGTTTTATATTAACGCCTGAACAGTCCAAGATACGACAGTTTAAACAAACTATTGGAATATTTGCAAGAAACTTAAATAGTTAACGGTTTTAAACAGATAAATTGATCAGGAAGTCAGTTGATAAGATCCCCAGATCTAAACCATTTGTCCTGGGATTAAAATATATTGTTTAGAAATTAACACACAAATGTGATCAACTTTGGCAAACAAATGTAGACGCTTACCAACAACTGAAAAATAATGGTGCTTTCAATATAGTGCGTGTGTTTCTTCGACAACTTTAAGTGAGCTAAATGCATTATTGATTATGTACTTTTTTTTAGATTTTTTGTTTTAATCTCTACTATAAAAAATAAATCAACATCACTGCATACGATTGTACATAAATATTATATTTTAAGAAGTATGCCAAAAATGGTTAATCATAATATAATAATACAAACTAAATAATTTAATCTCTTAAATTTTCTTATTATTATTAATTGAATCTAGAATTTTACACAAATTTGATTATAATTTTTTAATGAAAACTCATTTTTTTTAATCAGTGAGCTTTATTGAAAAATGAAAAATATTAAAAATCTTTCTGGGGACATACATACGGTATGTTATGACCAACTTTTTTAATGTATAGCCCATTATTATGTCTTTTCTTGTCTTGAGTATATTAGAACTTATGTACATAAGTAGTATATAATAATAAACTTAAACTAGAAAATATTTCTCACATTACAAAAAGTTTAATTGTGAAAATATTACTATAGCTACTCAAAATGTTGTACTTATTAAAATGTTTTTAATGGCTTATGGAAATTGTTACATACAAATTTGTTTGTTTCTTATATTTTGTTTAGTTATTTTTAAAGATTTATTACAGCGTCAATTTGCAACATCAAGGTCTTTTATAATAGAAGCAATAATTATGCTATATAATTAGCCTCTTAATAAAACATTTTTTTGTTATTACATACATGGTGCGATTAAATGTTAGAACAATGTATTATGTTATAATAATAGCTTGTTCAATGTTACCAATAAACAATTTTCAATGAAAACACCATTGTGTTAATATTATTATTTTAAAATATTAATCTAATTATGTTATCAGCGCATTATTAGTGTGTATTGTTTTTATCAAAATGTTGATTCACAAAAAATTATAATAAAATTAAATTGAATTAAATCCACGAGAAATCGATGATTTCATACGGAACACATTCATATTTCACTTGAAATACTATACTCAAAAAAGTTAATAAGTAATATAATAATTTGTGGTTAAAAATGTAATTCGAATCAAACTTATGTGTGTATATTATAAATATAAATACCTATTGCTCATTTATATTATGTGGTAGCAATAATAAAGACTTTATATTGCCTCACCACAATGAAAAAGCGTAAGTGTTGGTTTTACCCGAGTTCGTTTTTTCTTTTGTAGTATTTTTAATTTACCAAATGCTGCATTTATAATTTTATATCTAATTTATTTATTTTTTTAAGAAAAGCTTTTTATGAATATATAAAAAGTGTTCAAACAAACAGCAATGGTGAATATTCACCGCCTTTGTTAAATTCGATATCAACTAATAACGTTTTTGGATGTTTTTTGACAAAGTGCAGTAGGGCTGTCCTACTGCACTTTGTGCAACCTTGTTTAAATATATTTTTTATATAAACAAATAATTAATTAAACAATATGTCACAGTTTTCTGCACTACTTTATGTGGCAATTTTTTAATTCAAATATAAAAAATAAATAATAAATTGTAAAATTAACAATTCAGTGGTATTGGCGACGGATTTATTTCAATAATTTAAGACTTTATCTAAGAAATTAAAACTCACTCTAATTTCGTAGGTAATTTAAAAAAAATTACGATTTAAATACTAGTATTTGAGGTTAAGTTATATTAAATAGATGTGCTGATTTAATTTTTTAATTATTCAAGACCGGTTTCTGTTAGGCCATCATCAGTAACATAGGTTTTGTTGTGTTAACCTCAAATATTTTAACAAGTGTGCAAAAATCAGATGCAAATACTACTTTAAATAATACTAACTGGTTTTTACATTTTTGTATTTTTTTAACAGCATAAGTATACGATTTCACTTTTCTTATGCAATTATTGTTTTTCAACTTTTATAAAAGTAAACTTTTCTTTGGAAATGATAAGTATTTCTTTTTGTTTTGGGTTGTTTTGCTTTGTCGATCTTGAGACAAACAATATACAAACAATTTTCAACGTAACAAAACTTGTAAGATTAGATTAATTATAATTTCATTCAATTTTAAGCCTCATTATTTGTCAATTAAATACTTCATATCAAGTATTACCTCTTATTGTTTCTATGAATGATACTACACTATCTATAGAAAATCTGTTCAAAATTTAAGTTTTTTTTATTTTCAAGCACCAATTTCCTATGTAGTCAAAAGTCCAAGTAGAGTATAATCCGTTTGCAAATAGAATGTATTACATTACATTTATGTAAGCTAACGCTGTAGCATTAATGAGATCTAAAATACATATGGTGCGCTATCAGGTATCATACGATTATTGGGCCGTATTTTTTATAGGAATTTAAATCAAAATCAAAGTATTTTAAAATTTCGCAAACTTTTTTTAATAAAAAAATGACAATTTGCATCTAGTCCCATGAAAAATGCGTCTCCTAAGATTTTCAATAGTACCAGATCTTTCATGTGACTCCACATATAATCTAAACAAGTTAAGTCCGGAGATATTGAAGGCCAGTGGTGCCGTTTTCCTCTACCAATTACACGTTTTTCAAACCAACTCAAATTCAAAAGTTGTCTTATCTAGAAAATTTAAATAGCTGTCAGCGGTTAAATAGTTCTCAAAAACGAATAGACCAATAAGCATGTCATCAATAATTCTACACTAGATATTCACTAAAAACCTATGTTGATAATTTGACACTGATTTCGTGTGGATTCTCCAAATTCCAAAAATGGCTGTTCTATTTGTTCATTAATCCTATCTTTGTAAAGCTTGCTTCATTTGTAAATAAAATTTGTAGGTGTCAATATTGAATGATCAAACGATAAAATTTCATACGACTACCAAAATCTGTAGGTACCAGAATTTGAACAGGATGGATATGAAATGGATATAAACCATAACTTTTTAATGTTCTCCAAACTCGTATTCGAAAAATTGTCTAGGCGCACAACAATCGAGGTGCCGGGATTATCAAAATCTCACAGTATATTGTACTCACTGTTTAGTACTTGCTGTGTAGACTGACCGTCTACGGTTTCGGGAACGTTCTGTGTTACGTAGGTAGTTGCGAACTCGTTGGAAAATTTGTCAGTCTGGTAATTGCCAATTTGGAAATCTTTATCCATATTTCCGAGCAGCTGTTATACTGAGTTTCTATCACAAAAACTGTAAATGTGTTTGTCGTACTCTCGCGTTGTAAAAGTAAACATTAACACTGTTAATAAGCGCAAAGAGAGAAATGAACTTTAAAGTGCTTAAGCCTTAACTGTTTCATATGCAAGTAAATATTTCCATAGTAACGTAGACAGTAACGCTCGTAATATTAATCTATTAGTCAATTCACGCATTGATTTTGGATTTATGAATTCGAGATTTATTGCTCTAATAATTGATTGGCTCTGAGCCAATATCGTGATTACAATTATTGTAGTCGCGACTCGCTCGCTGTTTCGCTAAATGCACTTTTAGTCAATCTAGTTTTGTTGGTGGGGATTTTGTTATATAGTATATTTTTTCAAAAAATTAGCTATCTTGAAGTGACGGTTTGCTAATTAAGTCTAATTAAGTTTCTTAATTAAACCATCTATTACAATTGTTTTCAACTATACATGTTGTATATTACCGGATCAGAAATTTCAAGAGCTATCGAATAGTGTATTTATTTGTTTTTTTTAATCATTAATAACCAAGCAAATGCACTTTTAGTCAATCTAGTTTTGTTGGTAGGGATTTTCCATCAACAAAAAGTCGCACAAAGTTATAATACGTCATAACTTGTTTAAAATCGGTGGTCAGGAGCATATTTTTGTTGGAAATTGTTCTACGTATCAGTATCCTACTTTGGAATATTTATCAGTTTTCTCCAAAGCACAGTTATCGAGTAATTAATTTTTTTAATCAATTTTCAATTAGCTGTAGTAAGTACACAATCGGTGGTCAGAAACATTTTTTGTTAGAAGTTGTTTTACGTATCAGTATCCTATCATAATGTTTTTTTTTTTTTAATTTATTTCAGTGCGCTAACACCACAATTGCAGTTAATTAGTTTTTTTTAATTATATACTTAACTATTTGATTTAAAAAAGGACATGTTATATGTATATCACTAAACGCGGATTTTAATTTGCTATCTTTTGGTCGGTTTTTCAGTTTTCTCCGACGCACGGTTATCGAGCAATTAATTTTTGATTAATTTTTTTAATCAATTTTCAATTAGAAGTGACGCAAACCGTCTTTAGGTCTAAATAAGTTTGTTAATTAAGCCATCTATTACAATTTTTTTTTAACCATACTTGTATTTATTTTATTTTTTTGATCATTAATAACCGAGCAGATGCATTTTTAATCAACCTAGTTTTGTTGGTGGGGTTTGTTGGTGTCTTCACATTGGTTTATATTTGATTCATAAAATATAATATAAAATGTTTTCTTAAATTTAAAGTAATATATTTTACTTCTGTTTGTTGGTGTAATAGTGATGTGCGTCACTAGACCGGTAGCAAAGCGTTTATGGCCAACCTAGTGCATCTATTACCAAGGATATAAATGCATATAAAAGCCGTGTGTCGTAATATACTTTTTTGTATGCTAAATATTTAATCATTTTGAAAGAGTTTATTTATTTTGATATTATTTATTTAATAATAGAACGTCAATAGTAATATTTGAGTGATGATGAAGAAAGTTATCGGATGCGGGACGTATATTCAGTTTATCCATTAGGTTAATTTTGCCAATACACAAATATTTGTACGAGACATAAATTTCACGACAAGTCAAAATATATAGTTTTTAATGACAATCGTAAGTTATATTGTTATATTGCTAGATTTTGGGCTTATCGCGCAGGTATAACTTATCTCGGTTAATTAAAATTTGTTTATCAAAATAAAATATTTTATTTATTGTCACTTAATAGAAAAGCTTCACTCTTTAAGACTCACTTTGGTTCCTAAGTTAAATGCCTAAAATGTTAGCTTTAATCCCCAAAAAAGCAAAAACGTTCATTTTAAAACGTTATTTAATATCGGGCCTAAACTGATAAAAAAGTTTAGGATAAGAAGTATTTTCGGCAATTATTTAGTTCTTAAACTTTTATTCATTTGTAATTGTTATCAGTTCGTCTTTCAGCAAAACTTTAGAAGTCATCATGTATTATTTAATAGAAGTCTAGACTTTAGTATTAATATAATAACACATATAAACATTAAACAGTGATTTCTAGTTCATATATCCAATTTATTAAAACGTGTTCTAAAGTGAACTGAAGCACTGATGAATAAATTTTATATTTTTATAATTGTCGTTTAGAACTATTTAATCCATAATTTACAATATTAATTTTGTAATGTTGCTTACATCTACTGCACCAAGGTTTTTGTAGGTTAGAACTAATAATGTATATTGATTTATTAGTAGAAAATGTGTGAATCCCATATATAACATTTTAGTTCAGTTCTTCAAGTATGTTTTGCACAGCAACTACTTGATGCATGCATATTTGTTATCATATCGTCCTAATTTTGCAAGGACACTTATTTTATTATTCAAAGCACATATAAGCCATCGACCATGACGCACATTTTATGATATTTTTCACATAAAATTCATTTAAAAACTTCATTTAAATGTACATTTATTAAAATTGCAGTTTCCTTGATTTAATTACATATCTTATGCCAATAATAATTATTGTGTGTAAACTTGAATCAAATCATTTTTGCATTGCCAATTATTATGTTTCCTGCCTGTTCATTCTATAGCATAGATTTACTCGGCTGTTACAAAACACGACCTCGTGTTGCAATTTTATATTAAATGTTATTTTTAATATTGTATCAACTCTCTCTTTCCATCACTATTATGCGTTATTGACATGAAATCAGGTAATATAATTCTTTGAGTTAATCTCACAAATCTAATAAAATTGTAGGTAATATAATAATACATAATACACTTCTTAAACACAAATATCATTGCGTACTTTATTATTCGTGTTTATAGCCTATAAAACGTTTTGTTTAAACATAATTGCTTTTTGTATTTTTTAAATTAAAATGCATATAGTGTGATTAAAATTATATTACTTAATTGTAAATGTATGAAATAATATATTGTTCAAAGAACGGGTAATGGTAAATATTATTTACGCAAGTAAATTTTGTAAAGCAGCTCGTATGTGATTGTCGTAACCACTTGAATGAATAAATTATTACAACAGAACAGTATACTGTACGAGTATCTATGACTATTTCATAATAATATGTAAAATTTTATACCATGATATATTTCGATAATACACTTGCAAAACTTAGAAATACTGACAAATTACTGTTATTTATAACATTTGGCAATGCAATAGTATTCTTTCATTCTTAGGATCAACCAGTAAGATAACGGCGAAAACAATAAATTGGCGGACATTAAAGATGTGTTGCCAACACAAACAAACCCTTAAGCTATGGCTGTTGTCATGGTTAACTAAGAATGTAAGAAACCATTTGTTTGGAAATATTACTATTTTACCGTTAATGTTGTAGGAACTCTGTATTTATTGTAAAGTTTTAAATTTCTTTTAAAGTCCAGAAACGTTTGTTAAGGGAATCTCTTCGGTTCTTTTTTCTTTTGGTTAGTTTGTGTTTGTCAAATAAGGATTCGCGTTGCGTTTATATTGCACTTGGTCAGAAAATGTAGCGGCGTTTAGTCTTCCAAATATCCGCAGCATAGAATATTTTATTGGTACGTAAGCCATATAAAACGGATGCACACGTTATAATTACAGTACAAAAGAATAATTACATTAGGTCTGTTCCAACATACGATTTGGACAGTTTGCAAACCGTTCAAACTATGCACACAAACAAATTACTGTATATAAAAGATTGCCTAAATATGAGTAATATTTGTTTGTGTGTACAGTTTGGACGGTTTGCAAACTGTTCAAATCGTATGTTGGAACAGACCTAATAAAAATAATAAAATACACAAAGTTAAAAAACTATACAGGTAACGGATTAAAATGTATCACAGAGATACTCGTTTAGTATAAAGCTTTGCCTGTAAGCAAGTCTTTTACGATGCTTTTAAATTTGTTATAATTATGTATGTCTTTTAATTGTGTTGGTAACTTATTAACCAATTTTTTGCCAGCGTCTGAAATTACCTGTTTGTATTTTTTTGTATTTTGATGTCATTAAGATTTCAGAATGCCTTGTATTCCAGTTATGATAGTTTGAATCTCTAGTATAAGTATATTACGTTAGATTAGAAGTAGACATTTATAAATGGGAAACGTAAATATTGTATGTAGAATAAAAGTATTTTTACAAGATTGTCTATAATTCAAATTAAAAATTGTTCTGATTATTATTAAAATGTTTACTACTGCAGCTGAAGCAAAATTGAGAAACGATCTAAACCAATTTTGGTCGTACATTAATTGCTTGAAAAACAGTTCAAGAATTTCATCATTTATTATTCATAATGGAATTATGACGTCAAACTAACAAGAAATCGTAAACTCATTTGCAAATTTTTTTAGTGTTTACAAAACTTCAAATCTTTCATCAAATTCTAATTCCGTCAATAACACTATTCCATTTGGAATTAAATCCATATCATCCGATGAAGTTGTGCAAGCTTCTAAACGTCTAAAAGCAAAATACACTGATGGCATTCCGTCTTTCTTAGTCAAAGACTGCGCTACTGTTTTAGCCAATCCACTGCATTATTTGTTTAACTTAATATTAAAAACTTCAACTTTTCTAAAACTATTAAAAATTGCCCGTATCAGCCCCATTTTCAAAAAGGGAAACAAAAAAGACATATCAAACTATCGTCCAATTGCTTTAATTAACAACTTTGCCAAAGTTTTTGAACGGATAATAGCAGAACGGAAGAATATCAAAATGCTGATACTCTCGCAAAAAATCAAATAGTTTTTAATTATACCATTGACAACCAACCTTTATCAACAAATACAACCTACAAAGACCTTGGTGTGCTGTTCGACAGTCAATTAACATTTAATAGTCACATAGACAATATTGTCAACTCAGCATTAAAATCGCTAGGATTTATTATTAGGTCAGCAAAACCATTCTCTAATAAAGAATATTTGCGCGTACTCTATTTTGCTTTTGTCAGAAGTAAATTAGAATATTGTAGTACGGTGTGGTCTCTTTACTATGCTCTGGAAAAAGTTCAAAGACGTTACCGAGAAGATGGCCACTACCCGCCTCGTGGTCTTACAGATTATGACGTCCTATTAAGCCGTTTTGATTTTGACTCTCTTCGCTGGCCACTAAGCTGGTTTGCGGAGATGTGGATTGTCCAATCCTATTAAGCAGTTTGAACTTCAATGTAGCAAGACTAGCAGCTAGAAACTAACCAACATTTACATGTTTTAGGTCGCACAGAAATTTAGGAGTAAATGCACCGACAAACAGAGTAATGAATGCTGTAAACTCCGTAGCGCCCAATCATTTTATTAACCATTTTATATAATTTTTGTATATTTTTGTAAAACTTTTGTTTATTTTTTGTTCATTCATATTTTTTGTTTATTCTTATCTCATAACTTCACTATTTAATTTTATTGTATCATAATTATTTTCTTTCCTTGTATCTATCTACCTATGTCTGTATATTATCTCCATGTTGAAACTATTAGTTCTGTTGGGATAATAATTTAATAAATAAATAAATAAATAAAATTATCTTCTTATTCTATGCGTGTTTTCTGAAGCTACAGAGTCTAGTTATCAGTCCTGTAGGTACTATACATATATAAATATATATTGTTTTGGCAGTGTGTGATGGTCTTGTTAGAAATAGCCTTTAGTTCCGTTGCAAGTTTACTCTGGATTGATTACTACTATCCAATAAACATCTCTGGGGTTTTTAATTTGGTAAGCTGGTCTGACTTAAGATTCACTTCCACATCCTGATCCAAATCAGGCGTACCCTGTTGTTGTAGCTAATGCATCCGGACTGGCTATGCAATCCATCTCTAATTTAAATTTCATTACTGGGAAGCGAACCGCCTCTAGTAATGCTTGGCTGTTGGAAATTATGTTTATTGGTCTTTTAAAATATTATACTGACTCGATCATGTTTCTATCTCACTAATCAATGGCAGCTGTTCCCGCTTGGATAACTAAAGCATGTTTCCCGGGGATAGTCAATATTTTCTTGTTTCTACATTCATATATTCCAGCGTCAGTACTATTTTGATCTTATGCTCCATTTGTATACCAAATGGTTTCTTTCAAAACAGTTTACTGATAACTCAATTTTTTTAGCATAAAATGATTTAACAGCTTAATGCTTTCGTAGAGAAAGCATAAGAGTCTTCTTCTAACCTAAGCAAGCTTGGAGTACGTATCCGATGTAGGTCTAGAATCTTGTACACCCGTTTGTCATATTATGTAATCAAAAAATGTTTTTTTTTTTAATCAGAGTGTCAATAATATATATGTGTTATTTTAAATGTTGCAGAGTAATTTTTAGTAGATAGCAAAGTTGGACAGAATTTTTAAGAGCATTGTGCTCTTAAAAATTCTGTCCAATTCTGGCTAATTTTAAATTTGATATAACTCTTCAACTTTTTTAAATACTCCGATGAATTTAAATAAGTTAACCAAAAATTCATGGCATTTTAAATTTTTAAGTTATAAACCCTAAATTTTTTGGGTTCATTAACAAACTATTTTAAATATATGTATTGCCGCTAAAAGTAAAAGAACACCAAAAATTTGTAACTCAATTTTGATGAAAATTTTAGTTAATATGTAAATTATTCACAATAAGAAATGATTAAAATTTCAACAAAACATCATGATAAGTTTTTCATCTATTTCAATAATGAGTTACCACTCCACGATTTTTAGAGCACTTGCCTAGACATGATAGAAATCAAATTGTCAATTTCAGCCTTAAGGATTAAATCTCAAGCTTCCTAAATACGCATTCGAGTATCAGGTAAAGTGAGTAGGGTTCCACAGCAAACTGTAAATTTCTTCATTTTCTTCGGCGACGTCTAACCATTTTACAACATTTATGCAAAAAAAGTAAGCCATGATAAATTTTAGCCCTAAAAAATTTTAAGAACTAGTCTAAAATATGTATATGTATATGAATTTTTCTATCTCATTTGATTATATTTTCAAAATTTGCAAAAAAGAAAAATAATTGATAAGATAGTTATTAATTACCACATATAATAATAGAACAAAATAGATTTAATACATATAATTTTTTATTTATTCGTATTAGTTATCAAACCTAGTTGTTTAATATTCTATTAAAAGCAGCGTTGTAGCTAATAAGTTGCAGAGGAGCCCGAGAAGTTTTAGGAAGTAACAAATAAAATCTTTTTTAAAACCTATTCTAAAGGGTGCCATTTTAGTATTTTGCGGTGGTGCCTAAAATTCCTAGCTACAAACTAATATATTAAAACTACTAATTTATTGTCATTTTAATTATTACCTTATTAAATAGTTAATAAAGTGACTGTGTAAATTATTGTTTAATTAATATATGTTATTTTTAAATAAATTTAAAAAAACATTCTGTTGTTCTCAAATCCTAAATTATGTTTTAAAAAAGATATAACAACTTATACATTTTTGAATTCAGCAAAAATGAGCTTTTTAATGAAACTATAGTCTGCTAAAAAAATTGTTTTATTAATTATTTCTATTTTTTTGTAACAATCCATACATTTTTATAAATAAAAATAATAACTTTTTAATGAACTTGTAGCAAACTAGGATTATTAATTTAAAAAAGGTTTACATTTCAAAAATCAAAAGTGCGATGACTTTTCTGTTAATTTATTTAAATTCTACTCAAAAATATCTACAGAAAGCATAAATAATTATTATCATTATTATAGCCATTACTATGTGTATATCATAAAAAATAGTTAGTGCAAAAATGAAAATTACATCAAATCCCCAAAATAATAAATCATAATCCATATTAGTTTTAAAACTGATTTTTTTTTTGTTTGTCTACCCTTTTCTTCATTTTTTAACTGTCCTCATCCGTTCTATCCTTCTTCCGTCTCTTTTCAATATCTCATTTTTTTCCCATCTGTTCTTCCTTCACTTTGTTACACTCTTTTAACATATGTTCCATAGTTGTTTAGTCTCTCCGCACATTTTCAAATCCTCTTCCATCCAAAATCTTGTCACTCGCTCTTCATTACCTTATCTGAATCTTGCAATCATCTTTTTATCATCTTCACTATATCTATCGCTCTCTAGGTACATTGGCAGTTAAATTTTTATAATATGTTCATAATTTGCGTTGTACCTAGACTTTTTCACTCGTATTCTCTTTTCTTGCTTTTGTATATCTCTATATCTTTTCATAATTTTGTGCTATGACTCTCCCAGTTTTTGTAATTTTTTTTTATTTTTCTGATTAGCATAACCGTTTTTGTTGTAATAATTTTCACTGATCTCCCCTAGCATTTCATTTTTTGCTCTCATTTTCTCTTTCATTCTTGTAGGATTTTACATTTGTGTCTCTGTCTCATTCAATATTTTACATGTATTGCTTCCAATTTTTCTTGCTCCTCATCCCCATATTTTTGACCCATAAATATCATACTCCTAACGAAACTATCAAACTTAAGCCTTTTTGTTTTCATACACTCAAATTTCCTGTCACTTATTCCCCTTACTTGTAACACTACTTTATTTGCTTTTCGAGCCATTTCATTAATGTGCTTGCTCTTGATATTGTTTTAGCAAAAAACATACACATCCCAAATATTTAAAAGATTTTAGCTTAGCAATACCTTGCCCATTCCATTTCCAGTCCTTCACTTTTTTCTCCCATCCCCCTTTCTGAACACCATAATTTTAGTTTTTTCTACATTAACTTCCAAACTTTTTTTTTCTAAAATAGCTTTCTAAACTTTTCATAATTTCTTTCATTTTCTTTGCTTCTTTTGCAACTATTACCATGTCGTCGGCATAGCTATAAAATTATTGATAATAATTACTAAAATATTATAACTTTTTATTTATATTTACAGAAACTGAAGTATCCAATATCTGTATTTTTCATCATCAGCAATGAGTTCTGCGAACGATTTTGTTATTATGGAATGCGAAGTAAGTATATAATCTAATTTTCTAAACCCTATTGTATACTTCAACGATATTCACTTAAATTATAAAATTTTACTATAAAGGGTGTGTAGTAAAATTGCATTAGAAACCGTCACACCTTAGCTGCACCTTTGAAAAAACGATATTTTTTATTGGAATTCATGAAATATTATATATATACCTTCATAAAAAATTCAACTAGTCTATTATTGTCAACTTACAACTAATTTGAATATCTCGGGCGCTATAATACGCTGACAGCAGACAATGAAAAAACGGTTGGTGCCGTCAAAGACCCCACCGGTTGTATCTCTAGTTTTTTATCAAAATAAATATAGTTTTTGAGAGGAATCTTTATACTTATATTATTTTTTCAAAATATAGTGTATAATTGGATAAATCCTGCATTTTGAAGTCTTAATATTGAAAACTAAAAAAAAATGATTTTTTTACTAAAATGAGCATTTTTCTGCGTGTTTGTAACTTCATAGCATAATATATTAAATTCATTGAATAGTCGTACCAAGTGTTGAGATAAACATCATTAAACACCATTGTACAGCTATAATAATAAAAATCCCTAAATTCGTAAGCATTTTTTTGATATGGGGTCGTCAACAGGTGTGTCAATGTTACAAAATAGAAGTGTACACCACTAAGTGTTAATATTGTATATAGTGGAGGGTTATTTTGTCAACTCGTTGTTATAGCCGCATTTTAAAGCCAAAACAGATGGTTTCGGCAGAGGCAGGCAAAAAAAGATAAAATAAAATACTGCGAATTTGAATATTGTATTAATAACTTTTTTTTTTCAGCGGTACTCAGTTTATATCTTGCAGATATGCTGGGTTATAGTACCGACACTGCAACAGTTATTTTCCACACGTTTACCATGTTGGTTTACTTCTTCCCAGTACTAGGCGCCATGGTTGCAGATAGTTGGCTCGGCAAATTTAATACTATTTTATACCTATCAATCGTTTATGCACTAGGAAGCACCGTCATATCATTGGCAGCAACACCACCTCTTAATTTCCCAGCGACAGAAATATCCATGCTTGGTTTACTACTAATAGCATTAGGCACTGGTGGTATAAAACCTTGTGTGGCTGCGTTCGGTGGTGATCAGTTTGTTTTGCCTCAACAACAAAAACAACTCACGATGTTTTTCTCTATGTTTTATTTTTCAATTAACGCTGGTAGTTTAGTATCAACATTTTTAACACCAATCCTAAGAAAACAGGAGTGTTTTGGAAGCAGCAACTGTTTTACTTTGGCATTTGGTGTACCCGCAGTACTTATGATCGTATCTATTAGTAAGTAATAATATAAATACATTGTGACTAAGTATTATTATTTAAATTGCTTTTAGTTATATTTGGAGTGGGCAAACCAATGTACACAATGAAAAAACCTGAAGGCAACATGCTTATTAAATGCAGCAAATGTATAGGAGTAAGTATTAAACTTATTTACTAAAATTTATAACAATAAATATTTTGTAGAATGCTATTAGTGTAGGATGGAAAAGCAAAGATAAGAAGGAACATTGGCTAGATCACGCTATACCAGAATTTGGTGCCAAACTAGTTAATGAAGTAAAAGTAACATTAAGCGTCCTTGTTCTATATATTCCATTACCTATATTCTGGGCACTTTTTGATCAACAAGGATCAACATGGACTTTCTTGGCTAGAAATATGGATGGCAATATTGGTTTTTATACAATTCTCCCTGATCAAATGATGGTTGTCAATCCGGTACTTATTTTAATTTTCATACCACTATTTGAGTATGTTATATATCCTATATTCAACAAACTAAATATCTTGCGAACGCCATTGAAACGTCTAGTCGCTGGTGGTGCACTCGCCGGTGTAGCATTTTTGTGTTCCGCTGGTGTATCTATAGCCGTTGAAGCAGAACAACCTGTATTACCTACAGCTGGTGTAGCACATCTGAATATCTATAATAATTTAGAATGTCCTCTTACAATTACCTCTTCTGATTTAAATGCCGAACCCTTCAGTATCGATCAATGGAGTTACAAACATTTTGAGAAAAATGTGCAAGGAAGTACAACAGTCAATTACAAAATTACATCTAACTGTCACAATGTCCCTTCGGGCGAGTTTAAACTAACAGAACGTGAAGCTAATGGATATTATGTTAAAAAACAAAACGACGTGTTTGCGTATTTCACAGATTCTTTTGAAAAAACAGAAGATGGCAATCCGTTTGTTAGAATTCTAGCGTCTGAAACTGTTGACAACTTAGAAGTTGTTATTAAAGAAGATGATGGAACAAAAGTTATATCGATTGCAGCTAGTAATATTACCAAACATAGTTTTGAGCCCGGAGAGTACACAGTCAACATTGGAGAATTCAAAAGCGTGAAGTTCGAGTTTAAATTAGGCGGAGGTTATAGCATTTTAGTTAACAAAATTGATACAAAGCCAGTGAGTAAAAATAGATACTATTTAGAATAAGTAATTCAATTATATAAATCTTACAGCTTGCTTACATTAAAGAAGTAACCGCGCCTAATGGAGTTCATATGATGTGGCTTCTTCCTCAATACATTATTATAACTATGGCTGAAATAATGTTTTCTGTTACTGGTTTGGAATTTTCGTACTCTCAAGCTCCTTTAAATATGAAATCCGTGCTTCAATCATTTTGGCTTTTAACTACCGCTTTTGGTAATCTCATTGTTATTATAATCCATTCTATTGAAACATTTGATAAACAGGTAATATTTACGAGTATGTATGTATATTATTATCTATATTTAACTATTATTTTTAGTCGAATGATTTATTCTTATATGCTGGTCTTATGTTTGCGGATATGATCATATTTACGTTTATGGCTATGAGATATAAGTATGTGGAGAAAAAAGAAGATGAAGAAGGTGAAGACAATGAAGGATTCGATGATAAAAAATCGATAGAAAAATAGCTCCTGTGGAGTGAAGCAGTCACAGATCAATAATAAAATATTAAACAATTTATTATTAGAACTGAATACATATTTTTTTTATTTATTTAACTATATTAAGATAATTTTGTTTAGCTATAAGATTTGTAAATATTAATTATACATGTTTTATTAAATGTACATACACACATAATTTTATATTTTTTACGTGCTATATTCCTTCATTTAATTCATATTTGTTTACATACAATTTTTAAACATAATATTATTATTTGTTGTTTTACAATAACTAAAGAAAAAACACGCAACATATTAATTTCTCAATAAATGTTGACCTTTTAAAATTCCTTTTTGCAAACAATAACTCAATATTCTTATATCGCGCGTGCGATGCTGCATATAGTTTCAATTGAAATAACCTGTCCGACCACGAAATCAGAATTAATTTAATCTATGCCCCAAATACCAACAGAATTATCATATACACATCTATATAATATATATCCGCTAAATATTTTCAATGTCTCGCTAATAGAATTGTATGAACGCACCGTCATCTTGACCTGAGCCAATGTTCAAGAGCTCCACTCATTAGAGATCAAGTCAGTGACACACGCACATTGATTGATGTGCATTTGGCCTTGGTCTACATTTCAATTATTTAACAGACAATAAAGTTAAATAAACCTAATAATATTACACAAACTCTATATATTAATAAATAATAATAAAAATTTAAATTGTACAAAAACTTTCACTGTCAAGATTACTTCATTGTAAGTTTAAACGGCACATAGCACACGTAACTTCATACCACACTTTCACCTTCACTCTCAATCCTCATCTACATTTTATCACAAAACCTTTTACGATTGCAGTTGTTATGCATGATATTTATTTAAATTGCAAATTATAATAGATGTTTAAAAGTCTGGACAAACAAGTTCTTGCAAAATATTCGCCAACGTCGTTTCAATTTCGTAAGAAAAAAGCATTTAGCAATGCCAAATACAACTCTAGTTGACACATTAAAATGAGGTAATATACGTTTTATATTTTATAGCTAGTCAAGTTGGATTGTACATTAAATATAACTTTTGTTGATGACAAAGAGAAAATTTGCATAAAATTGCAATCATTTATTTTTTATAATTTTGTTGTAAAAATTTAAGAAAACGAGAACGTTTGTAATAGTAATAATACTAATAATAATATTTAAACATGTCCTAATGTGTTTTCATCTCACAGGACAATATTTAAACACGGTATTGTAAAATATAATGTAATAATAAAAGTACAAATATATTGTATTCTACATGTACACAAACATTACAAAAATGTCATTGAAATCATTGAAATTTAAATTTTTGCTTCACCAGCAAGCAAAGAAAAACTCAAGACAATCTCTTTGCAAAAGTTTTTGCCGAAGAAGGCTCTGCGTGTTGTATCCCTCGCACTTGCTCAGGAGATGTAGAGATCTCTCAAGATTGTCATTCTATATGTGTGTTTATTTAGGTCAGTGTTCAGTTATCAGTACTGAAAGCTGTTGCAGTTTTATACTGCTCATCTGCACCGGTTTGTGATGTTTCTATTAGGAATGACCTTTTCTGCTTGAATATCTGATAGATAATTTATTACAAATTATTTATTTTTCAATCTTGTATGAGATCCCAAAAGCAGGCTTAGATTTAATAAACGTCTATGTGATTCCTCTTTTGGTAAGTTAGTCCGCTCTTCTATATCCTAGTCCATCGCCAGTTTCTATCTCCGCTTGGTAAACTGAGGCATGTTTCTTATAAAAACAAAATATTCCGTATAGTACTGCACCCATTAAGTTAAATAATAAAATCGCTTTTTTTAGATCCATTGCAACAGCGTGTCATGGTGAAATGATTATAAAAGCAAACGCGACGTAGACAAATATTTTGCAGTTTTACTCAGAAGGTTAGGTTAGGTTAATATTCTTTTACTAATAATCTCAGTGATTCTCATCTTGCTTTACATTTTCTCACTTTAAAGTTGTGTTCTATTTTACACATAGTATGAGTTAAAGAACAGCTAAAGTAAGAATTGATTTTCCACCTGCTGTGGCATGTATACACACAAAACGCAAAAAAATCAGTTTAGTATTCAATTGTCAAACATGAATAAATTAACGATGACAAATATACCATTTAATATCAAAAATACAATATAATAAAAATGATATATTATTGTATAAAACAACCAAGTTTATTTATTTTAACTCTCAACAATTATATTATCCCATACGTAATACGGTTAAATTGGCAAAACAAAGCCTCGCCTGTTCCACTAACCAATTTAATCTACCAAACATCAACATTTACATCGACTTAGTTTGTGGCTAAAAAAATAATTTCTCGAATATGTGTGGTCTAACAAAGAATTTAAATTTTGTTCATCAACATCTTGAACATAAAAAACCCCATATTCTCTATTTGACGAAAACCAAAGTAATCAATAAAGATCCAGATCGCTTTAATATAGTAGATTCCAATTATCATATTGAACATTCATTTGCTGACCAACAGGGTGTTTGTGCCAACATCCACAAACAAGCATATTCAAGGTATTGGTTATAATAGCATATTTCTTAAACTTAAACTTCCCCATAAAACTATTTTTGTAATTGGCATATACCGTTTTCCAAATAAGGCAACTCTAAACTTTTATGATAATATTGTTGTTATTTTTTTTATGATAATCTTTCTGAAAGTTTTGACAAGCTTCTTCAAGGTAATAATAGAATAGCTCAAATAATTTTGTTACATAGTACTGAATGGTAAAGTCACTTATCTTCTACTATCCAGACAACAAGCTATAATTTTTGCTGCTTCTCATAACCTTACATGTACAAGGTTTGCTAAGAATTCTAACAAATATTCGCTGACAATTGAGAGATGTAGCACCGAAACTTTAACCGTACTATCGACAAATGGAATAAACTTCAAATTCAGTATTTCCCGAGACTTTTAAGACACAAATATTTAAAATCAATGTACGCAGACTGCTTAAATCTAGTCTTCAATGTGATAGTTTCTGGGTACATATAGTACGCATGCGACAACTATATACAACCAATTATGGTAGTAGTTAAAAAAGTCCTAAGTTAGGTTAAATAATAAGTTAGGTTAAATAAACATGTAAAATCAAGTTTTAGATATAAGTGCACATCTTTTAAAATGTAATAATAAATCAATTAACAACAACATGTTAGAGATTCAATTTCCATACATACAAGAAAATTAAATTATTATTCAATTCAATGCAATTATTGTGCTATTTAATGTCCACGACTTGTTTATAACATTTTTAACTTCTATATCTAATAGAGATGATTTGAAATATCGTCGATTGCGTTGTAGGTATTTTATGTTGTTACCCATAAATCAATGAACTTTCTTTATCTTTTAATTTTATCATCTGCGTAAATTGAAATTTTAATAGAGTAGTAGAATAGAGTATACATTTTGGCAATTGAGTATAACATATATATTATGATGAATAAATGTTTATTCAATATTTTCTACTTACTTCAATGTTAAGTCTTTCTTTAATTAATATTTCTTGACAGTTTTTGTATGTTTCTAAACCGCAGGCTGCTAAAGCCGTTTTTTTTGGCCATTGATATAATATATATACTATATTGTAGTTCTTGTGCAAACACTATTGTATATATAATTTAAACATCTAATTCACACTATTTCAAATTTACACTGCACTTTACAATTTATAATTTATTATTAAATTGACCAAAACATATTTTTAATAAATATTAACCTTACTTAAGCTATGACTATGAAGTGTAACCGAACAAATTATGTTTGAATATTTGCAGGAATTGTCAGAGAAAGTCGACAATGTGGACCAAACATTAAAAACAAAGCACGTACGATTACGTTAAGGAGTGGATATCAAAAGATTTGTTAAGGTGCATACATTTATAAAAGCAATCGGCAAGAATCACAACGCAAAAACTGCCTATGTTTTTATAGAAAAATATTTAAGAAAGTTTATCAAAAATGCTCCGGATGTGACGTATTTGTTGTTGGTAGCAATTTTTAGAATCTTTGGTTACTGTCGCAGATGTAAATTGTGCTGTCTGCGTTTATTTAACATCAAGAAAGAGGGTAATACATTACTTATTACCATCCGCCCGTCTAAGACAAAAAAGACTCGATATTTTACTGTTGACAGTAATGAAATACCCTACGTTGTGTTAATTAAGAATTATTTATCATTGCGTCCTCAAAATGTGAGTACAGACCGTGTCTTCTTGCGTTTTGATAAGAGAAAGTGTACTAAACAGGTAGTGAGAATTAATACTTTTGGATTATGTTCATTTCAAATTACACTTTTCCTGAACTTAAGAACCTAAGAAGTACACGAACCATGCTTTCCGGCGTACGTCCGCAACGGTGGGATCTCTAAAGACCAAATACAGTGGAAAGTTGGTTTGAAGTCGGCATCTGTAATTAGCGAATACTGCTTTAACAATAAAAAGAATGTTTCTAATATTATCGCAAATGTTATTGGTTGAAAACCGGATGTATATACTTCTGAAAATACATCAGTTACCAATTTTCATGTGAGCAACGTCGCCCCCGAGTTGAAAATCGGAAAATTTTCAAACCAAATAAATTATGTATTCCATATTCATTTTCATTAAAATAAATGGTTAATTAAGTACTAATAAAAATAATGACATTTATGTATAACTTTAAATTTGAATTGGCGCTATTGTCCTTAGCTTTTTTTAACAGCCGCGTGTTTTAATATTGATTTTAACACGCTGCGGCATGTTTTATGAACGGCTTATAATGCATCAATAAAAAAAATCAATATCAATAAAAAAAAAATTAAGACAAATGAGATGTCAATAGGTAGAATGAGAGCGTCAAGAGTAAGAAATATACACAAGATTTTTAACATACACGAGTCGTGTCACAAATTTGTCTTTACTTACAATATAATTTTATTCTCACGCCGCTAAAAAAAAAATCAGTTCAATAATATTTAAATACGAGGATAGAGGCAATAAGCTATATGCAATGGAGTGATTGTCGAAACTTAGAAAAAAATCTAGTGTTTCACGGTCGGAGGTGCTGAGCAATTAGCGTGGGTATTAAATAATAAAATTTAAAAAAAACAAGTCAGATTTTGTTACGGAATCCGGTGTCTTTTTGCCATAAAATTAAATCAGGACATAAAACGATTAACTAATTTTAAATCTCCCAATAGTGTAAAAAACTCGGTTGAACTTACATCAAAACTCAAAGACATTAATACTCATCAAAATTGCAAACTAGTATCATTTGATGTGCGCAATGTTTTCAAATATCACGCCCAAAGAATGCATACAAATTATTCAAGACATTCTTGATAAATCTTCCACTGTCTCTGCCATCTTTCCATTGCCTTATCTCTTGCTCTTAATTAAGCATCATTTTTACTGGTTCCTTCTTTTATTAGTTTCTTTACTTCTATTCCTTCTTCCACCATCATATCCGCGAAAAGTGTTGCCGCAAACACCTCTACTGCCTCTTGTGACACCGTTCTGTAAGCCCTGCAGATCCTTAACAAACTGGCTCTTGTAGCTCCTCTTATTTCATTTCTGTTTTTTGTCTTCATGGCTTCTCCCCATGTTTCTGCGGCGTATAACAATTTGCTTCTTGCTGCTGTTGCTATTAACCTTCTGGCTTCTTCTCCTGGACCTCCGTTGTTTGGCATGAGTCTACCGAGCTTTCTCTCCATTTCCTTTGTTCCCATGACTGCTTCCTTAACATGTTCATTCCATCCCTTTGCTTCAAGTGTCACCCCGAGGTATTTGATTTTTTTTCCTATGGTCCTCTTAGTCGATAGCCAGGCCGCTTCTGTTTTTTGTGTTGCTAATGTTAAACCTTTATTTCTCATCCATAACTGTATCATATCTATTACCAGCTCTAGTCTTCCTTTTAGTATATTCATTTCTACGTCCCTACCTACTAGTGCTACGTCGTCCGCAAATGCCGTTATTGTCACGCCTTCCGGCAACTTCATTCGAAGTAACTCATTATAAACAAGGATCCATAGTTTTCGTCCTAGTGCTGAGCCCTGTGGTACCTCTCTCGTAAGTTTGAATCTTCCGTTCTTGGTCACAAGATTTCTACCCTGTAAGTAGCTTCATATGATCTTGATTGTTTTCTTCTTCAGTTCTCTTTTCTTTGCCGCCTCTATAATTGCTTCCCATAACACGCTGTTAAACGTGTTCTGTATGTCCAACGCTATCATTACACAGTGTTGTCTTTTCCTCTGCGTTCTGCTGTTTGCTTCTTTTGCTATGTCTATAGCTCCTAAGGTTGTTCTTCCCTTGGTAAATCCGTATTGTTCCTTTTCCCATCCTCCTTTTTCTTCTATTTCTTGTTCTATTCTCCGTACAATGACTTTCTCCATTATTTTAGCTACTGTGTTTATTAAGCATATTGGCCTGTATGAAGTCGCTTTGCCTACTTCTTTCTTTTTCTCAATCAGTACTACGGTGGCTTCTTTCCAACATTCCGGAAAAATTCCGTCTTTCTGGCATCTGTTGATTATTTGTGTTATTTCTACTTCATTCCCGTCTAGAGCTGCTTTAACAATTTGTTGTTATTTCGTCCGGACCTGGTGCTTTGTTGTTAGACAATTTTTTTATGATTTCCTTTATCTCTTCCACTGTTGCCATGACTGTTTTTTCTTCTTCTACCGGTTCTTCCTTGGGAAACAATTTTTTAATTATGACTTCTTCTCCTTCTTCTTCTTTTAGGTAGACTCCCTTTGCTCTTCCTCCCAGTTTGTTCACTATTTTGTACGGTTTTCCCCAAGGATCACCGTCTATAGATTCCATCATTTCTTTCCAGCATCTTCTTCTGCTATCCCTAATTGTCTTTTTTAAGATTTTTCTGTCGTTTTTTAATTCCTCTGTATTTTTTCCTCTTTTTCTCTGTCTTTTGACTTTACTTCCTGTTTGTATTGTTTTTTCTGCACTTTTATTTCCTCGCACCACCAGTATGGTCTTTTTCGCCCTCCTTCTCTGTACCTTGGAATTGCTTCATCCGCCGCTTTTATCAGCTTTTCTGAGTATCTTTCGCATCTTTTCTCTGTTTTCGTTTTCTGTAACTTCTTCTGTTTCCATGGCTCTCTTTATCTTCTCTTTGTCCATTCTTCTTACGTTCCATCTACCTTCTCTCGTGTACTCCTGTTTTCCATTATCCTTTGTATTATATTGTATATGTTTGTGTAAACTCAGTGATTCCTCTTCTGTCACGTTCCATTCATTCACTATACCTGCCATTTCCCATGTTGCTATGGTAATGTCAATATGTGATTTTGAGCTTCCTCCTACGAACGTAGGTTTGTCTCCTTTGTTGCAAATGGTAAGGTTTAACCCAGCTATCATCTCCTCTAAGATTTTTCCTCTTAAATCCCTCTTGTATCCTCCCCATCTCGGTGATTTTGCATTAAAATCTCCTCCTACTATGATTTTTTTGCTTTTCTGTTTTCTTAAACTGTTTTCTAATTCTTCTATCTACTCCCGATAGTATTCCATTCCGCAGTTTGGACTGATATAACAGCTTTTAGTGTTCCCCATCTTTCCACTTTGTCCCTACATTTTCCACTAGCTAAAATAGCAGCATCTGTTTTATTGTCTCTTATCCATTTACCATTTAGTTTGTTTTTATTTGGTTCACTCTTATCACTAGGTCTATTTCCTCTCTCTCTGCTGTTGCTATCAGTATATCGTGTGCCTCTCTTCCCCTCCCTATGTTTGTTTGTATAAACTTATACATTTTGATTTATGATCTGCTCCTCGTGTTGTCTCCAGTTACTGGGGTCGTTGTCGTTGTTGTTATATTTTTCTTCGTTTTGTTTTTCTTTGTAGCCGGACATCTTCTATCTCCCGTTCTGTGTTCTATCGTTGTGCATTCTATACAATATTCTCTGTTCTTGCATTATGCAACCTGATGTCCCTCTTTTCCGCATTTTATGCATAGCAATGACCTATCTTCTCCTTTGCATTCCGCCGCTACATGTTATCTGTAGTTTTGCCTGTCTCAACAAGTCTGCATAAGTTACGCCCTGTTTGCTCACTATTATAGCTCCTGTTTCTGTTACTGGTCTTTTTTTTTTTCATTTGTCTCTAATACCTGTACCTGTGTTGGCACGCAGAGTCTTACTTTTGTACGAGTTCTTCTTCCTGCCATCTCCATAAATTTTTTTGCCTTTCTTGGCGTTATTCCAGTTGGTATTGCTAGAATTATTTCACTGATATTCAATACTTTTGCTTTGTTGGCAATTTTTTCTATAACCATTAAAATATTTATCTCCCTTTTTCCTGCTGTTTCGACTCTCTGTTTAATAATGTGTACTTTTCCCACAATTTTCCCGCTTAAATTACTTAAAATTTCTACATATGGAGTTTCTTCCTCTCCGTCTTCCTCCATTAATTCTGGGTATTTTACTTTGGCTTGTAATAGAATACCCGATTCTTTTCCTATTTCATCATCATTTATTAATACTCCAGTATCACTCTTTTTTCCTTATTATCTCCAGTCTCTACTGTTTGTGTCGACATTTCTTTCCCTATTTTAATTTTATTTTTGGTCTCTTGTTCTGTTTTCTGAATTTATTCGAACTCCAGTTTCTCCATATTCATCTCTAGATTTGCCACTTTTTTAATGTCCACTTTAGTGTTTGAACACTCACTGGTTAAATCTCTAAGCTCCCTTATTAATTCCCCCATTATTTCAATTGTTGTAGGGTTATTTACTCTTTTCGCCTCATTGGTATTGCCTGGCGAGTTTACATCTCTTCCCCTTTTTGTGGTTTGACCCGGGTTCATAATTTTTTTATCTCCGGCGATGTTCTTTGCAACTTCCCAATTTTAAAAAATGCATCCAAAGCGCGTTTTTTGACCTTTCAGTCTTGGCCTAGTTTCGCGCTTAATTTGCTGTTCCCGCGGTAAATGTTCTATTGCGTAAACACTAAACGTGTCGCACGTCACGACACGAGTGTGTTTTTAAAACACGACCGCACCTTTTTTAATGTGTCCCTATCACAGTTGTTACACCTTTTGCATTTTCACAAAACTTTTCTTGCACTTCTTATCACTGTTTGTATTAATTCAGTTCTCTACTTTTTAAATTTCCTAGTTAATCATCTGCTAATCACTATTTAAATCACCGTTAAGAACTTTCGCTAACACGTCCGTTCTCCGTCGGACGTTAACCGCGACTGGAACAAGGTAATACATTTGTGCGAACATACTCATGTATGCCGCTACTATAGATGTATATGTATATCCTCCTCACAGACTAGCTATCGACTATACAGCATCTCCAAATCTAGGGGATGATCTTCAAATCGGTCCAGAAACTGGAAGATTTAGCAGGGGTGTCAAATTATTTAGAAATAAAAACAAGCTTAATAATTTATTTTTTATTTCTTGGAAATAACAAAACCTAAAACTCATGCTATTTACCAGCATCTTCCTTTAATCCAACAGTTTGATTAAACACCAACTAAAAAAAAATGAATGTAAATAATGTATCAGTAACAAATTAAATTAATATACCTTTTGCTTCGTAGTATCAGGGTCGACAGAAAAAAATCCAATTCTTTCAAATTGGAATTTGTCATATATTGTTGCGGACAAGATAGATTTATCTGCTAAACTTTGCAAAATTTTCAATGAATCCATATTACAATCACTTAAATATCCATTGGGAACTTCATTTGAATCTTCAGGATTTTTATGTTTAAATCTACAAATTTATTTGTCAAATAAAAAACAATATAAATTCCTTTAACAAACTACTTACAATGGACTATAAATCCTAATTTCAATTGGTGTAGGTTCACTAACCCAATGTATAAATGCTTTTGGTTTGGTAGGTGATTTATCAACTTCAATGCATTTGCAATGCACTTCAACAACACTATTTCCATTTTTAATTACATCTGTTACCTGCAATATTAATCCAGCATGTCTTAACCCCACTTCTTGAGTTTTAGTTAAACGTCTGTATCCTTTATCGCCAACCTGAATGTATATAAACTCAATATAGTATTAATAACTTATATACAATATTACTTACTTCCATAAAATCAGTTTTTTCAATATAAATTACTTTATTTAAAGTAACTTCATGTGATCCTAATTCAGGTTTAGATGGAAAGTTTGGAACTTGAACACTTGTTGCTTTTTCATGAGAAAAATTTGTTATTACAATTTTTAATGGTTCTTGCACAACCATTGCTCTAGAATTTTATACATAATTAGAACGGTTTCAACAGTTTTTTAAAACATACATACCTCGGTGCAAAGTTATTCAAGTAATCTCTGACAAATGACTCAAGCATAGATGGATCAACTGTGCTTTGAGCACCTGTAACGCCTAATTGAGCACAAAAATTATTTATAGCTTCTGAAGGAAAACCTCTTCTTCTCAAAGCAGTGAGAGTATACAACCTAGGATCATCCCAATCTAATAAAAATAAATAAATAAAACAATAAATATGATAACTATACATAATAAGTATTCTAATAGTATGTTCTACAATGAATAATTTGGTTTTTATATAGGCTTAACAATGGTACAAATGCATTGATTGCCAGTATACTCTTGCAAAAGTGGCGACTATGCTACCTTTATCAACTTGAGCAAAGCTTTTGATATAATAAACCATAAAATCCTTATCACAAAACTGGACTTTTACAGGTTAGTGCAGGTACTATGATGTTCATTGATACTTCTTATTATTAAACCTAATGTATGCAATTCGCAAATCTTTACTACCTAAACATGAGAGCCACAATACGCATTTTGCCGTGAGATACCGTTGATGTTGTGGTATCAAACAGTTTTCAATCGATGCGTTGTCGTGACTTACCAGTTATTTACTTTTGTCTCCAAATCTACCAACCAGCAAGGTGAATTTAAAACCGCTGTTGGAAGCAGTTTAATTAGTCCGGTATGTCAAATTTAAATATGATAAACTATAATGACATGAATTGTCAGAATGATTATAAAAATAATTAACAAAAACCAAAGTTAAATCAAAGTTTAACAATTTTTCAATATTATGAGTTTCTTACAATGCTTAATATATTGATATTGAGTATAAAAAAATGAATATTCTATGTAAAATAAATGTTTATATAGCAAATATTTTACTTATGCTCCTATTCTGAACAAAATTTAACATCGATGTCAGCTAACATCGTTGTAAAAATCACTTTTTAACCAATCAGGCATCAAGTTTTTCAAACATTATCTAGCAACGTTCAAAATGTTAATTAACATTGCTGTAAAAAATGTTCAGAATACGAGTCTTAATTAATAATAATCATAAGAAAATTAATGACGCGCAAACAACTGAAATTAGAGAGAGATAGAAATATAACCGCTGTTTGTTTACTAGTATGTATGTATGGTTTCTCACGGCAAAACGTTTATTAAGATATTTTTCAGATATGTTTATTGATATACATGGTGATCAGAGATGGAACGAACTGGACTATTTATTTTCATGTTTTAGTTTTCATTTAGAGATTTATTCTTTATAGTTTTTCTAAAAAGACATTACCTATACCTTCCATGTTCAATTTGTCAGCTCATGACTATCATTTACAATTAAAATATAAACCACAAAAAAATGTACATTACTATTGTTATTCAAAAATAATTTGCCTCCAGACAAAATTATTTTAAAAATTACATACTTTGATATCAAGTCTTTTAGTAAGACTTAAGGCAATTAGAAACATAACCATCAATGAAATTATTATAAAAACTAATTGACTAATAAAATTACTTCTCCTAAACCATCGCCAGCGTTAATTAATACATACCTTTAACAATATTTTCATCAATTAATTTTGCAATTTTCCTTTTAGAAACTACAGTATAATTCACATTTAACCTTCCATACTCCCATTGAACTGGACAATAAATATTTAAAGCGTTACATAGCCAATAGTAACTAGACCTCCTACACAAATAAAATAAAATGATTAATAAATAAATAAATATAAAAATATTATAAAAGTACCTTGATTGAAATTCTTTTGTGCATAATGAATGAGTGATATGTTCAATGCTATCACAAAGGCAGTGAGTGTAATCATAAGTAGGATAAATGCACCATTTATCACCAGTGCGATGATGAGGTATAAACCGTACTCTGTAAGCTACAGGATCCAGTTTGCCTTCTTCAAGAGTAATTTTCATGCGAAGGGTCGCTGCACCTTCATCAATTTTTCCATTTTTCATATCCTAAATTTAAAAACAATTAATTATATTTCTAGCAACAATAAACGATTATTATACCTCAAATAATTGTAGACTTTCCTCAATAGGTCTATCTCTCCATGGTGATGGTACAGGATTAAATCCTTTCATTTCATCGGCCGCTTGATGACAAACATATGCTAAACCAGATTTTATTAATTGTATAGCCCATGTATACAGTTGATCAAAATTATCTGATGAATGAGTTATTTTTGCAGGTTTATATCCTAACAAAAACAAAATGTTGAAAAATATTTTACTCATAAACTAAATTATTTAAATACCTAGCCACTCAACCATATCTCTTATACCAATGAAGAACTTTTCCTCTTCTTTCTCAGGGTTTGTATCATCATATCGTAAGTAGCATGTTCCATTATTTGCAGCAGCATACCCAAAATTAATATTAATAGCCTTTGCATGACCAATATGTAAAATACCATTGGGTTCTGGCGGGAATCTAGTACGAACCTTATTAAAGAACATTTTATTATCCTATTTTAAATATTAATATATACTTACTTGTCCCCCAGTTAGTTTTAAATGTTTTTTCATTAAGTCATGAGTATTTTCAGTAACCACATATCCATCTGTTTTATAATTCTCTCCAGGTTTGTGAAAATTCATTTTTTGCATAACATGAATTATAGATAAACCCTTACTTAAATCTTAAATCAATATGTTATAAATATTATAATAAAATAGTTATTAATATTCACCTGCAGTTGTTTTACTTATACTTTCCATCTCTACTTTAGGTGCAGGCTTGCTTGGTTTAGACACTTTTTTCTCAGTTTTTGCTATTGGAGCCAAGTCTGCTTCAGTTTTTGGTCCTAATATGTCCAATACCTAAATATTTATTTTTAATTATATGTTCTCAATGTATTTATATTTAGAATTACCTGAACATCAACCTCATTCTTGACAAATTTACCATCAGCCCAGGGTAATTCAGTTCTAACTTTTTGCAACAGAGGCCCAACATTGTATCGATATCTCTTTTCCAATAGTTCTAATTTCACTGTACTTATATGCTTTTCAACAACTTTTTCAATTTCCTCAGGAGTAATAACAATTCCGACACCACAGTGTTTTTCAAATTCATTCTTATTGATATTGTTCATATGTGCCAAGACATATTCGATTGCTTTATCTACTCTAACAGTAGTATCTAGTTTCTTTGTAGCTATATACTGCACAATGAATGGTAAATTATCACTTATTTGAGGTTTAGTTTTAGTAGCTAAATGATAAAAAAGTATACCAATGCCATCTTGCAAGACAATACCACGAACCTAAGAGCAAATAAACAATTTTAAAATTAATTAATATATTTTAACTTAGCTATTTATTGTAAGTTTTTTATTAGTTATTTCTTAACATTTATATCTTTGCATTAATACCACATAGTTATATAATTATATTTATTAATTCATATTATGTGTAGATTGAGGCTATCATTATTTCATTTATAAAAACAGAATATGGTGAACAAATAATGACAAATGATGAAGTCATTAAGTCTTAAGAGATGATTCAAGCAATTCCTAGGTATAATTTGAAGTACTTCTCATTATCCATATTCACACGTTTCAACATTGCATCAAAAGCGTCTCACAATATCTAGTACATGTTTATGTAACACAATATTAAAACACACACAGTTTGAAGATTGTCCCCCAAGTATCCAATCCAATTGGTATCTTTTTAATTTTTAATAATATTAATGATACAGAATGTCGTCTGATTCTAATACAAAAAATTCCTATAAAGTTATGGTCCAAAATGCTTTTTTTCTCACTCTTTAAATTTACAGGATCAAAATTGAATGGGCTGTATAAGAACATATTATTTAAACTAAAAATTCAAACGTAATAGTGCAAAAATTAACTATTATTATTAATAACAATAATAATTAACAAAAATATTTAAAAAAGAAACATGAAAATATAAAGTTCAAAACAAAAGATGTTGAAAATGTGATCCTCCCGCTTGAATACACATCAATTCTTCTCCTCATAGATTGACCCTTTGAAATAATAATGGGGTGTTTTGAATAGTCTGGAATAAAGCTATAATTCTATTTCTTAGCTCTTCTTCTGTGCTTATTGGCATGTTGTAAACCAAATACTTTAGGTGTCCCCAAAAGAAGAAATCAATACTGTTTAGGTCAAGGGACCTAGTAGTCCACGGTTGAGGTCTATCTCAACCTATCCAATGATCGTTTAATGTTCTGTTCAAAAACCGGCGGACTTCGATACTGAAATGTGCAGGTGCATCGTCGTGCATAAACCAGCCTTCATTTCTCATGTTAAAAGATATTGTCAAGAAGATGATGCTCTTAAAGAAATTCAAGATACAATTGTATAATATGCCAACCCACACATTCGCAGATAATTGTTCTTAAAAAATTTGTTCACTTACTGCATGTGGTTATTAGAATTAGCGTATTTCTATGCTACATTTATTTCAACATCAATGTTTAAAGTGAAAGTGATGGGAATAACCTATTATACAAGAACTGAATTGAAAGTACATATTGCCAATTAACTATATGAAAAGAATTTATATTATATAATCAATTTAAGAAGAACCAAAAAATGAAATATTATACAGTGTTTTGCCTAAAGTGTATATCAATAAAAAAAAAGTTTTTTTATAAAAAATCTCAAAACTAATTTAAATCTGATGATTTTGAAATACCAATAATTTAAAAGTTAAGTATTCATAATGTACGGTTCGTAAATTAAAAAAGTTGGAACAAAAAAGAAAGCAAGAATTACGACAAAATTTGTACCAACTAAACTAAAGTAGTACTTTTCACTTCGAAGATAAAAAACCGAGACTTAACCTAAATAAGATAATCAATTTAAAAAGTTTTTTATATCACTTTTTGACATTTTAAAAAACCAAATCTCGTGTTCTTGGCTAAAGTTAGTTTGTCAATGAAGACCTCATCACTTCTGTAATAATCAGGTTCGACAAATTGTCTACTTAATCAGTTTCATTACATATGAAAACTATTCAATTAAAAATGTACATTAAAAACTATTCACTGAATTAAAATGTTGAGCATATGTTCCTATATAATAGCATGATGCAATTTATATTATTATATTATTGTTCTTATTAAATTAAAATCAATATAAATTAATTTTAAAATATTTATTTTATTTTTTAATATGTACTCAAAAGCTTATTTTATTTATTTGTAATTCTTTAAACTCTTACCTCATTTAAAATAGACTTTAATATTTTGGTAACATTAACATTTTTTAAAGTTTCTTTTGCTTTTTGTTCACTTAACCCTAGTTCAATAAATGATTGAAGAGTTTCTTCATCTGCTGTACCCATTTTCAATAACAGCTTAAATAAGTGAATACCACTGCAGCTAGGCTAGGTACTATACACGTGTTCTGACGACATTCACATTAGGGAATTTAAATAATTGAATGGATCATCATCAAATTTATCAATCAGCTGCTTTTACTTTTTAGTGCTTTTATATGCAGTGTTGCCGAACTTAGCATTACACATTACACTGGAGATTTGATATGGCCAAATTTGTTAGTGAGGTATCTAATACATATTAGGTGTGTTCCATTTGCGCACTTTATGCACCCGGTGCATTTTTACATTTTTCAATATGGCGAGCAACAGCGTCTCACACTTGACAAACGCAAAGAAAATATTTGGCGTTTGTGGGACGTTCTCTATCTTGAAAAACACATAAAAAATGTAAAAAGCGTTTGACAAATAAATTCAAAAATCAATGAATTAGTGCCACCAAGTGCGACTATTTTGTCAAATGGAAAATCTCTATAGTAGGAGTAAAATATTAAAAATAAACTACGAATTTTTTTTTTTTTTAAATTTAGTTAGGCAAGTTGTGAAAACACAATTAATCAGATCAAAAATTGCTATTCAGATTTTATAAGCACATGTGTTTTCCATTTGAGCGCCTTATGCACCCGGTGCGTTAGAAATTTTTTAAATTTTGCTGGCAAGGGCGTCTCACACTTGATAAACTAAAACTAGAAAATATTTGGCGTTTGTAGGACGTTTTCTACCTCGAAAACAAATCAAAAATGTAAGACGAATTTTACAAATAAATTCAAAAATTACTGAATTAGTGCCACCAAGTGCGTCTATTTTGTCAAATGGAACACAGCTAGTCACAAATAGAATATAAATGAACAATAAAAGAAATATAGACATACAAAACTGGTGCAACAACATTACTTAAATATTAGTCAAAAAACAGTCTTAAGAATGATTTTTATTAAAATTATAGAAAATAGTCTCAGATACTGGATTTAATTTAATATACCAGTTTTGTATAATAGTGATTTGACAAATTATTATTTTGCCGCATGCTTTCATTTCAAAAATTTATGTGAATAATGAAATGTTTATTTCTTTAAAAGCTACAACAGCTGATACATCTATAGTTGATAAAGACAAAGAGTGGAAAAAGTAATTGTAAAAGTTGCATTTGAAAATTAGTCAAATATTTTCATTATATACTTTATTATTATGTCACTAAAGTTATGACTTGCCCTGAAGCTCGCTTTAATAAGACCGGCGGGTTAGTCACCGTAGCTGTTTCAAATGTTGAAGTAGTTCTATTAGGGCAAATCGGCAAATCTACCGCAATTACGATACCCGACAACGCTGCCAACAATGCCTACCTAATATACGACCTGAAGCTGGCTATACTGGCATGCCTGTATGACGTAAATTTTGGTCTCTGGGGATTTTAGGCAGTAAATTGTTATCGGTTGGTCATTGTGGTTGGCCACCTTTAGCTCGTAGTAGCAGCAGCAAACGATTTGTTGCATAATATAATCTTAATCGACTTTTGTAATATTACATCTGCAAAATGATGAAAACGGGCAATTTCTCTTCATACATAAAAGCGGCCAGCCAAGTGGTAAGCAATAATGTTAAACCACTTTCTCAGGCAGCCGTCATTGCCAAAAAAGATGTCACAAAAACACCAATTTTGTTACTCACAAGCTATAAATTGAGCCAAAGTTTACCCACTGGAAATGTGAGCGTTACATCGGGTCCAGCAGTCACCACCCAGGTGAGATTTGCTCATACCGACATTAATGTACCTGACTGGTCTAAGTACAGACGTGACAATGTCAAGAGCTCAACGTCCAGGAGCTCAGATTCTGAAGATTCTCGTAAATCATTCACCTATTTAATTGCTGGTGCTGGATCAGTCGGAGCTGCCTATGCTGCCAAATCAGTTGTGACACAATTTATTACATCGATGAGTGCATCAGCTGATGTATTGGCTTTGGCTAAAATTGAAATCAAGTTAGGTGATATTCCTGAAGGCAAGAGTGTAACCTTTAAATGGAGAGGTAAATATTTATTTTATACTGGGTGTTTACAAATGATACCGTTAAACTTTGGGAGGCAATCTTAAAGAGAAAAAAAAATCAATTTCATATTTTATAAAAATCTGTTTTTTTTTATGTGTATAATGTTTATTAATAATTTCTACAGAAAAAAAACTGCATCAAAAAATGTAAAAAAAGTTATAATTTCATTCATTAATCTACTCTTAAAATAAACTAAGGAATAACCACTCAAAGTTAATCAGTGTCATTTTTAAAATTATATATGTATAATAATGAATTTTTAGGTAAACCATTATTCATCAGGCACAGAACTGCTAGTGAAATTTCTTCTGAACAAGCTGTACCAGTCAGCTCTCTTCGTGATCCACAAACTGATAGCGAACGTACTCAACGCCCAGAATGGTTAGTTGTCTTAGGAGTATGCACTCATCTTGGATGTGTACCAATTGCCAATGCTGGTGACTTTGGTGGGTATTATTGCCCATGTCACGGATCCCATTATGATGCATCAGGACGTATCCGTAAAGGACCAGCTCCTCTTAATCTTGAAGTACCAACATATGTTTTCCCAGATGAAGGCACTTTAATAGTTGGTTAATTACGTGATATGATAAGTTCATGATTAAATAAATTATGTACAGTATATATTAATATTTATTTAACTAAATTTTATTTACTGTTTGTTCTCTTATTGATATAGAAGACACAATTAATTGCAATTTGTTTTACAATAAATATGTTCATTTAATATACCAAAACAACCAAATATAAATTGGTAAAATTTCCTATAATAAAATTGATCATGAGAATATATTATGTTAACAGTAGTTTCTAATATTATACATAGTTAAAAGTTAATTAGAAAGAAATTCTGCAAAGTAACCATTTAATTTTCATTTTGTCATTCATTATCAATATCATATTGTTTGCAATAAAAATAGTGGAGATGATGGCGAGCGAAATGAATTTCATCAATATCCACCTTCTTATGTGATGAATTATGATATTTACCATCGGAGATTAACAAAATGGAGAATTACATTTGGTATTTTTGTTAATTCTGGAGTTTGAAGTAACAGTTTGTGAGCATATTTTACAAAATCCTTTTATATGGACAAATTTAAAATAATACTAATGTATTAATAATAAAAACAACTCTGAAATGATTTGGTAAATAATACATATATCAAAACTTGGTAAATATAGTGCATATTGGTAAAATGTCATTTGTCATTACAGAGTAAAGCCATGATATTAAAACTACTACTGTTTTAGTATCATGGAGTAAAGCCACTAGTCTTGGCTTATGGAACATGAGAAAAGGATGCTAAAACGCGAGAGAGCATGAGTACAACAAAGCATACGATACTTTCTTGTATATTAAGTTGCCTATTATGAAAATATAGCTGAACTATACCATCCCAAAAATATATTACTGCGAAATTTTGCAGTTTGTTAAATAATTTAATATTCAAATTAAAAAAAAACATTGGCCATTAAATCTTAATAAACTATTGTATATACAGTTTAAATAAAATTAAAAGTACTATTAAAGAAAGCATAGATTTTAATTAATAATTAAAGTTTGACAAATAGATCAGTGCAAGCTAGGGTAAAGTTTGGATTTGGAAATTTGATGTAAATCAAAACAACTCATTTAACACACAAGGATCTCACTCCGAGATATTGAAATATGAATATGACTATAGATACAGAACACTTATTTTAAAACTAACTAGTCTAATTTTATTTTAATATACAAAATCTATTTTTAATTCTTATATATCAAATTATTGTACTTTGTTGCTACAGTTGGTACACTATTTGTAATAAAAAAAAAAATCTTTGATGCTGCATTATATGTTCACCATAACCGCAACACAGTTTTTTTTGTGATAAATAGAGCCGAGCCGACACAAAGGCGGTAAACAAGGTAAGGGCCGCTTCGGGGCGTAATAAGTCGGGAGAGCCCACTATGATCCACATTTGCTCCGTTTCTATAACTTATTAGAAGTCTTTTTATCGGTTCATGCGGGTATGAAATCTTTAAAAAAATTCTACAATTTTTTTGTCGTTTTTTAAGTTTGACTTTGAAAAATTGAATTTCTCGTTCAAAAGATCGCAATTTTAACGCAAAAAAAAAATTTACTAGTGAAATCGATCAGAACTTTTCCCTAGAATCCAATTCTAATAAAAAAAACATTTTTTGGTTCCAGTGGTCCGCGCAAAAAGGAGCGTTCTTGTATTTTTTAACCGCCCAAGTTGACTTATTTTGATGTAAATTAGTTGGAAAATATAAAGTTTTGTGTATTTGGATTTTAGAAGTCTAAAACTAAAAAAAACTGAAAAAAATATTCGGTTGAAAGTTGCAACGTCGAATCGGGGTTGTAACTCAAGGTAGCATAAGACGGTGAATCCAGTTTATGATGTGGCTTTGGGTGTTGTTTGTGTGATGTCTGCTTTGGCCAGAATTCGGTTGACTGCTGGAGAAAAAAATAGGATATTTATAGTAATGGTATCTTCAACTACTACTACTCTGAAAAGTAACCGCTGCCTCCATCTCCAGGGTTTAATTTTCTGGAGGAACTGACAGTGCTGGGGACTCGTTTTCACTATCACTTTACAAGAAAAAACAACAACCAAAAATCCTACAATACCTAGGAAAACTTTCATAAAAATTGGAAAGGTTTTTAGCCAAAAATTCAACCGTCTTGTTTCACACCACCGGAACGACTTGCAGACGCTATTGCCGAATTGTACATCTTGGTTCAAACTCAAACTAAAGTTAACTTATTCTGTAAAATTCTTGATTGACAAAAAAATAAACTACATAGGTAAGGCAGTAACAAAAAATGTAACTTATAAAAATTGTGTTTTCAAAACTTTTTTGTATAGGGCGTCCTAAGTGCGGAGTCCTGTGGGAACTTGCATATAGTACTAGTGCTGTTTAATCATGTATTCGGTGATATTTTTAATAAAGTATGAATAATGACGTGACGTTTTTTTAGTTCGACTAATAACGGAATTTATTATTGAAATTAACTACATATATTAAAGTTAATTTAAATATAAAAAATAAATAAATAACGGTCGAAAAAGTGACGGCAAGTAATTTCTTTTTGGAACTTGACATATTACTAAACAATTTTGAATAATATATATTTACGACACAAGTGAGTTAACAGCATCATTAAAATAAGCGGGTGAAAGTTATACAATACAATATTTTATTTTAGCTCAACTATAAAAATACATACAACACGTATTGGTTTAATAAATAAAAAAAATATATATTCAAAATGGTGTATTGCCCATACTTTGCCAACTTATCTACTACTTATAAGCTTTCATCTCTCTTTTAAAATGAATATCGATATCAGCAAATATACAAATTTAGTAGCGTTCCTTAAAAAAAATCTGTAGGGTACCATTAAAAAAAGTCAAGGGTGTTAAAGAAAACCGATATTGCTAAATTTCTTTAACAGATAAAAAAACATAATTTAAGAAAGTGATTGTTGACTTGCATGCGCAAGGAATTAAAAATAATATTGTTATATAATAAGAAATAAGACAAAAGGCAGTGTTTCCATTTTACCCCAAAACGAAAAGAGCCAGAGATTTTTTTGTTACTTCCGGGAATATTTAAGGAATAGACAGTAACATCGATCACATCAAGTTTTTTTTATCTAATTTCGAAATAGTACGTGTGTGAAGCAACCGGTGGGCATTAATTCTTTTGTTTTTTTATCAAAACAAATTGCTTTGTTTTCAAACTTGAACATCCGAAAAAATATAGAAGCCATTGCTTCCATAGGTCATCTACGTCCCTGATGGCTGGCGCTCTAACACGGTTGCCGAAGGCTATATTGAAAATTCAGCAGAAAACAGCAGAAAAAATTCTGAGTGAAACGGAAAATACTTTTGGAAAGAGAACAGAAAAAAATGAAACAAAGCTATCAGCCCTTGCAATAATCAGTTTAAATAAATTTTATTAAACGTATTGGCTAATAATTTGGCAAACATTGCTACTTCTTCAGACTTTTACACTAATTTGCCATTTATTACTTATAATGTTTAACAATACCGATGCAGTGCTTTTGCAGTACAGGCGCTTAATTTGTTTTTATTCTTTCATGTCGGTAGAGTGGAAGCGATTTTTTTATCTGTATTTATGTAAGAAATTTAATTTCCTGTATAGTTGGTATTAAATCATTTTGAAAAATATTACAAAAAGTTCTTATTTTAAGTTTTTTCTAAATAACTTGGCAACAAGCAAGAATTATTGAAAAAAATGATTTTCCAAAATATTTCAAAAGTCTGCGTACTGTAGATATGCCGACAGTGAAGATGAATATAACAAAAATAAGCTTCTAAAATGCGCAAACTGTTCCTACAAAATAATACCACCTTTCACAATAAAATACTTAATTTAGCTTTTTATTATTTTTTTATCATACGGTCACTTTAGTTAAGGTCGCTACTGTCAAAAATTAATTATCAAAAATGCTGTCAGATATACTCGTATAACAATGAGTCAGACAGGATATTCTAAAATTCCTGTTCGTAGTTTTAAAAAGCCTAACCGTGTATGTGAGAATTGCAAATGTTTAGGAAGTTGCAATAGTGTGTGCAAAGCTGCACGTAAACCGATCAATAAAGTATGTACGATGTGCAAGTGTACTGGTATATGTAATGAAGAATGTGAAAAAAGAAAACAATTGTATATTAAAAAGCAAAATGATGCTAAACAAGGAAGTAAGGTTTTACAAAACTCAAAAGTTTGTAAAACATGCAACTGTACTGGAGAATGCAATTCTGAATGTAAATTAGCTCAACAAAACGCCCTTCTTGGCAAAAAAACAACTGATTCTAAATCACCCAAATTATCTCCAGTACAGTCTAATGTACCCAAAGAATCACCTGAAGTAGACACTACTGTGCCCGAAAAAACATCTGCAGAGCAGATTACAACCGAAACATCACAAGAAGTACCAAAAGAATCAACCGAGGCAGTAACTTCTGTACAGAATGAATTTAACGAAGCAGTGACTACTGTAGAATCGCCTGAAATGCCCGAAACGCAAGCAATTGATTCTGAAGAACCACCTGAACTACAAACTGAACCGGATGAGTCTGCGGAGACTGAACCTACTGTTCCTGATGAATCATCCAAAGTGCCTGCACTGCCTATTATTCCCGAAGAAACATCAGATATGCAGACTACTGTAAAACCTCCTGAAACTCTAGTTGGCGAAGAAGACAAATTATCTGGAAATATTCAAGTAGAAACAAAAAAAGATACAACTAACGAGGAAATATGTAATGATTGTGTCTGTGATGGAGAATGTACTACCAAATGTGAAGAAATGAGATTGCAAAAAGTATGCGATGTATGTATATGTACAGAAGTATGTACAGAACCGTGCTTAGCTGAAAAAAATAAAATATCAAGTAAAAAAAATTTATCTGATAATCAAGCTGCAAAAGATAAAACTAATGAAGAAAATCAAGATGCAGTAGTAGAAGATTTTCTTGATAAAAATAAAATATCAAGTAAAAATAATTTATTTGATAATGAAGATGTAAAAGATAAAACCAATGATGAAAACCAAGACGCAGTAGTAGCAGATTTTACTGATAAAGAAATATTACCCGATGATAAAATGTCTGATAACGACGAACAAATTCTTGAAGATGATGAATCAAAAGTAAAAGATAAAGATGACAATATTGCAGATCAAGAAAAAGCATCTCAAAATGAAAACGAATTACAGGCAAGTGATGAAAATATTAAGGGCGAAACTTGTGACGGTTGCTCAGCTGGTGGTGATGAAGAAAATAAATCCATAGAAGAAACACAAGTAAATGTAGAGAAGGTAGATGCAGAATCAAAAGAAACGGCTAATAAAACTGAATTTACTGACAAAGAAAACACTCCACTAACTGCATATACTCAACAATTAGAAACTACTTTAGTGACCAAACAGTTTGCAGATAATCAACAAACAGATATTATTCCAGCAATTGGCAAAGAAAACCCTTTATTGTCTGCAGATATTCAACAAGCAGAAATTGTTGCAGCAACTGACAAAGAAAAACCATTAATACCTACAGATAATTATCAAACAGATATGACTTCAGCAACTATTAAAGAAAAACCTTTATTACCAGCTGATATCCAACAAGCTGAAATTACTCTAGCAAGTGACAAAAAAAAACCTCTACAACCTGCAGATACTCAACAAGCCAAAACAACTCTAGTAACTGACAAAAAAAAACCTTTATTGGCAGATAGTCAACAAGCAAATGTGATGGTATCTACAGACAAAATTAAGACAACAAGCAAGGCATGCCAATGTAAATTTAATCTGGATACAGCTAAAAAAGACAATAACCTGCAAACTAAAAATAAAGTTAAGGATCCAACTAGCGAGATTTGTGAAATTTGTAATTGTAATATACGGTATAAATGCCCTATAGAATGCCAACAAAAAAAAAATAAAGCAAAAAGAACTTCATGTAACCTAAAAAATAAAGCTGATATCAATCAAAGGGATAGTTATATAGCTGAACTAAATAATGTAATCAAAGATATTCAGTGTTCGTGTGATCATGCCGAGGCTTTAACTGAACCATTTACAAAGCAAGCTTCGCAATTTCAAGCATCTCCTAACGATATGGAATATGCATTAAAAATGATGCTGAGTAAATGTAAGATGAAAGATCGTTTCATACAAGCGATGCTAAGTGAACTAAAAGTTAGAGCTTCTAGTAAAATATTTGATGGCTTTTTGAATAATATTGCAAATAATAAAGCATGTGTTCCCGATTACGATAGATCATTAATAGCAAAATCACTACCAAGACCTCAAAAATGCGATGAATGTGGCACTAATGACAATGAACCTACAATACAAATAATTGATATATTGCGGTTGGCAAGTACGAGTATACTAGTGAAATGGACACCATGCAACAATACTAACATTACAGGTTATGAAGTTCTTGTAGATGGAAAAGTAGTTAATAGGGTGTGCACTAATAGAAACACTGCAGTTGTAGATTGCTTGGATTTATCGTACACTATAACAATAAATGTCTATCCTATGCACAAAAATAATAGAATTGGGCCTGGTGCCGTTGCTATTTATTCAATATAATTTTCTTTTAATAAATAAGTAATTTGGCAGCAAATTATGTGTGATTGTCTTGTGTTATATACTTAATAGTCATATAGTTATAAAATGTAAATTATAGTAATAAAATTTATTTTCGTAGTATGATCAGAATAGATGACAAAAGATAAATTTAATTAATAAACATATATTATCCATAAGTAAAGTTGAACATCTTTGAACAAATCTTGGCGTTAAGTTACTCTTTTGTAGCTGCTATTTCCTGAAAAACAAAAACCATCTTAATAAAAAGTACATACAATCAGCAATAAGTTTCAGCTTTAAAAGATGATTTTTATGTTTTTTTTTTTTTAATTTTAAACATAATTTATTTTAGCATTACTTTTAAAAAGATACAACTAAACGGAATACTAATAATAACAATAATTGCTAATAGTGCCGGCAGCAAAATTAAGTTTTGCAGCTTGTTTAGGGTATCCCATTTAGTTTAATACTTTCATGTATAAGTCACACGTTTGTTGTCATGTTAAATTACTTCTGACTCCTGACGTATCTTGAGTTTTATTTAAATAAAAAAAATTTTTTGTAAGTCTAACAAACATAAACAAATTGTACAAACCTCTCCAAGAAAGCTGTAAAAACGACAAGCGCCCTAGACGCGCCAGCATTTTATCAACCAATGACAAAGTCAAAATTGTATAGAAAATAATTACGGATAATTGCTAAATTACTATCAGGGAGGTTTTTGATGATGTTGGCATAACATTCAGCTCATGCTAAAAATTTTTAGATGTTTTTCAGCAATAGTTTGTTCGGAAATTGTTGGATTATTTTTATAAAAATACCGTTATGATGCATTTGCCTATGTATTCGTCAGGTATGACCATCTGTAAAGATTGAAGATAAAATTAATCTTGAAGAAGAAATTAAAAATGTTTGAACTAAAAGTAAATTCCATGTATTTTTTTATCAAACTTTGTGATTATTTGTAAATACAAACAATCATTAAATTGAATACAAAACACACTATAAAACAAACCTAATAGAATTTAAAACTGTCAAAACAAATTTTATCGTGAATAAACAATACGTAATTACAATACAATTTATGACAGTAATTTAAATCGTAGGACAGCTAGTATCCCTAATGTTATTAGAGTTTCGACAAGCGTAAGGACGTACTATAAAGAAATATTTATTTAAGAAAATTAATTTGTACGACAACGCTCGCTACTAGAGTAATAATGCTGCAAAATAAGAAACAAATAAAAACTGAAAATACTAGTAGTAATAGCAGTAATACTGCGGCTGGTAGTAGTACTAGTGGTACAACCGCTGAAAAAATATCAAAGGTGCCAAAGAAAAAAAATATCAGTACGTACAAAACTGAAAGAATTAGAATTAAATAGTGAAGCTAGTAAAAAAATTAAAGAGACTTTCCGTTGAGACATGGCAAGTGTAATGGTAGCAATTTTAAATGCCTATAGAAAAACGGACTGTAAAGACGGACGGATAACAAATACAGATGATTTTAAACATTTAGCAAGAAAGTTAACACAGAAGAAGATTACCGATGATAGTACACAACTAATAGAAAACAAACATATTCTAGCTTATGTGAGTGGATTAGGCTTTGGATTGATTAGTGGAATGTTTTCATTAGTAAATGTGGTAGCAGATGCAGTAGGACCAGGAACAATGGGATTAAAATCTGGAAATGAATTGTTTTTCCTCACAAGTTCGGGAACGTGTTTGTGTTTTATACTATTACACACTTTCTGGGGTATAATATTTTTCCATGCATTCGACACTAAAAATACTATTCAAGTTGCATATGTAGTTTTGACACATATGTTTGCATCGTGTATTACTTTAGTCAACCGTTACCAAATATATACAGCTACATTACTGCCTTTATATGCATTACTTTTATTTACAATGATGTATGCGTTTAAAGTAGCTGGAGGTTCAATTAAATCGATCAAAAATTGTTACGGTACACCAACACATTAATAGTTATTTATGTTACAAGTTGTAAAATGATAGTGTTTTTTTAACGAGTCGCAAATTATAGATCGAGTTCGAAGAACGAGATCTATAATGCGACGAGTAAAAAAACACGCATTTTACACGTGTAACATACACTATTTTTTGCAATTTTGGAGTATAATCCGCAAGTTTCTGATAATTATTGTTTTTTTAAATTTTATTAGTAGTGAAAAAAAGTGCTTACTTTTTTTCACTAGTGAAAAAAAGTAAGTAGTTATAACATCGAAAATGGCAACTGAAATGTCAATATTATAGTTCAGAATTGCAAAAAAATAATTAAATTTTATTAGTAGTGAAAAAAAGTGCTTACTTTTTTTCACTAGTGAAAAAAAGTAAGTAGTTATAACATCGAAAATGGCAACTGAAAAGTCAATATTATAGTTCAGAATTGCAAAAAATTATTTATAAATTTTGTAATGTAAGTTTTATATGTAATGTATTATATTCTCTGTGATGACCTAGGAAGAATTACTTGAGTTCTCTGGTCAGGATATTTCACTTTCAATCTTAATCTGGATGGTTCTGAAAGATGATTCAACTCTGCTTCTAGAGGAACAGCCATGATGAGACCTGCTGTAATTTTTTTTCTTATACAAAAATAAAGTAAGCAATAATAGCTGCTTCCCAATTACTTAGGTAACTCATCAAAAGTGTTTTACTTTAGCGCATGTTGAAGCAAGTTACTTTCAAGCGTCAATATTCTGTAACATTTGTACACACGTCGGACTCACGCAACACAAAAATGGATATACCATCAATCAATCAAACTGAAAAATGCAAAAGAATATCTTATTCAAGTTATCCAATTGACAAAATATAATGGGAACGTAGAGCACCTTGCACTAAAGTGTACCAGGGTCTATCAAAATCTAATTGTCCTGTCAAATCACTAAGGTAAACAACTCGGAGTGTTTTACCGTTGATTGATAAATTTACTAAGATATGCAACCTGGTTTAAAATACCTTTCACGAGATATAGATGGCACTTTATTACGTAAACTCTGTTTGCAATTGAAATCATATTATAGTAAATAATGGAGATATGTATAAGTAAAATATTTATAATATTTAAATAGCATGCGCAATCAAACAACAAATGCATACAAAAAAAAATAAAAACATTTGTCTGTCGGCTTTATTAAAATTGATATATTTTTTTTTATTTATTGTTAGCATACTTCGTTCTACATAATATATATAATATATATATATAATAATTACAGATATACTATGACGTATTGTAATGTATTTTGTACTCAACCATTTAAGCAGTTTTATTATATTAAAAACGTAATTAAAAAAAAAAATTGGAAACACTTCTGAACGTTTTTATATCACTTTAAATGTCTGTTACAGTTTATTCCAAAGAAAGTATGACGTATTATGACGTCATTTCTTACTAATTGAAGTGCTAAACTACATATGTAATATGGATATATACAACAAGTTATGTTGGCAAAGTTTTATCATGTTTATCAATAGAATTGTCATTGATTTGTACTGTTAAAATTGTTTTACAAATTCACGGTTTACTCGGTGGTAATCTATCATTAACATACCTAAAGCATTGTATCATCAAATAAAAGAAGCAAACATTTTATTAATTAAATATTTCTCAAAAGAATGTGTATAGGATATCATTAGTAAACAGAATTTCTTCTAGTATGTGTACTGGAAAAGAAATTGACAACGCAAAAAAACTAATACAAAATAATATTTATAAAATGTATGAAAAAAGTCAGTAACTATTTAAATATGTTTTTATTAATAATAATTGTTTATTTTTTGTCTTTTGTCCTTAAGACAATAACATATATATTTCACACTTACTACATTTTATCCTTCTTCAAAAAATTTAACATAATGTAAACATACATCGCTCACCGGCGGCGGCAATAGTGGCACAACTTAAAATTTGCAAATATTGTATTACAGTATACAAATTCAAATTTTATCTTTAAATAGTTTATGTTGAACTTATTTAAAATATAATTTGAGTTTTGATACTGTAATAGAATATTTTCAAATTTTAAACATCAATCTTAAGGGAGCGATATTTTGAATACCATAAAACTTCGAGCATAACTTGCGATGGTTTTCAAATAATTCCTAGCAATGTTCAAAATATTAATTAACATTGCTGTTAAAAAGGTATTTTTAATTTATATTTATGTTTTTTACTTATTTAACGTAGGGCTATTTTTGCTGCCAAAGCTAATCACAAAATCAGAGTTCCGACCTAAAATATTGGGTTCTTATCGAGGCAGTACATGGAACCTACTAAAGTTTATCTTTTTATCCGAAAGAAGGCGTAATCATCTTAACACATTATTTCTTAACCTAAAAAACTTACCCTCCTAATAAGCGACTACACTACCTTAAACAATAATTTGCACTCCACTTTTACTAATCTTATTCTTATTTTTTTATTTCGCTTTTCATCCATTCTAACTGAACTTAGCTACGGCTACGGATTCGTTTAAGAACCGTATTGTGAATCCGCGCTCTCACCCAAGCATCGCCCAGCTAAATCAGCAACATGCGTACCAGCATTGGAATTTAGCGGCGCTCTTATATTTGTTTTAGATCAATATAAAACTTAATAATTTAAACAAATTATTAAACTAAATGGTATTATTTAGCAATAATTAAATAAATAATAAATTTAATACAACTGCGTTGTCAACAAAATATTTAGATATAAATGAGTGTTATTAAATTATAAAAAAACTGCATACAATATTTTTACATAAATAAATAATTGGTAGATTTCAAATAGTTTTTACAAATATTTTATTCTTATTATTTAACAAATAGAAATAAACTTTTAAATTTCTGAAAATCAATAAAAAACTTTTTAAAACGCTTATTTATTTAAGAGAGAAATCTAAATAATTTGACTAATAATTTAATTTAAGGTTGAATGGCCAATGTTTAAGCTAAAAAATATTTATTTAACCAATAATAATAAAATTTTAAACTTCCGGATATCCGAAAGAGATTTGTTCAAAAACGGAAAATGTAAAATACAGCTAAACTGGTTGATTGAGTTTCTAGGCTAACACAATCTTATTTAAGAACTTGATCCGCAATGTCTTAGCTGATAAAAGTTTCTATTTAACTAGCAAATGAAAATAAAATTTCAAACTTCCGAAGATCTTACCGGAAAATGGATCAAAAACGGAAAATGTAAAATAAAGCTAAACTGATTGATTGAGTTTCTAGGCTAACACAATCTTATTTAAAAACTTGATCTGCAATGTCTAAGCTGATAAATATTTCTATTTAACCAGCAATTAGAAATAAAAATAAAACTTTCAGATATCTTACCGGAAAAAGACCCAAAATCGAAAAATGTAAAAACAGCTAACCTGGTTGATTGAGTTTCTCGACTAACACAATCTTATTTAAGAATTTGATCCGCAATGTCTTAGCTGATAAATATTTCTATTTAACTAACAAATAAAAATAAAATTTCATACTTCCGGATATCTTACCGGAAAAAGGCTCAAAAACAAAAAATGTAAAAACAGCTAAACTGGTTGATGGAGTTTCTTCGCTAACACAATCTTATTAAAAACTTGATCTGCAATGTCTTAACTGATAAATGTTTCTATTTAACCAGCAATTAAAAATAAAAATTCAAACTTCCGGATATCTTACCATAAATTGGCCCAAAATCGGAAAATGTAAAAACAGCTAAACTGCTTGATTGAGTTTCTCGACTAACACATCATATTTAAGAACTTGATCTGCAATGTCTTAGCTGATAAATGTTTATTTAATTTCTATTTGATAGTTAAATAGAATTATTAGTTAACATTGGAAATCCAATATTAAATAAAACTGTATTAGACCAAAAACACAATCAATAAATTTAGATGCTTGTTACATTTTCTGTTTTTGAACCATTATCCCGTAAGTAATCCAGAAGTTTAATTTAATCAGCTGAAACATTGCGGATTTTTTCTTAAATTTTGTTAGGAAAGAAACTCAATCAACTAGTTTAACTATATTTTACATTTTCCGAAATTTTTAAACATTTATCAGCTAAGATATTGGGGATCAAGTTCTTAAATAAGCTGATTTTATATTTTTCGTTTTTGAGTCATTTTCCGATAAAATATCCGAAAAATTAAATTTTTATTTTTATTTGCTAGTTAAATAGAAACATTTATCAGCTAATATATTGAGGATTAAGTTCTTAAATAAGATTGAGTTAGCCAAGAAACCCTAGTTTAGCTGTATTTTACATTTTCCGTTTTCGGTAAGATATCCGGAATTTTAAATTTTTATTTTCATTTGCTAGTTAAATAGAAACATTTTTCAGCTAAGATATTGGGGATCAAGTTTTTAAATAAGATTGTGTCAGCCAAGAAACTCAATTAACCAATTAAGCTGTTTTTTATTTTTTTTTTGAGTCATTTTCCGGTAAGATATTCAATTCATTCAATAACCTCTTAATACCGTTAGGTGTCGAGGTGTCGGACACATCGAGCCATAGAGAAGACATGTATGGAGAACGCTACGCTCGGCACCACTTTGGGTTCACCCATCCAAGTTGTGACCAGAGCGGCCGTTGCTTAACTTTCGCTAGCGCTGGTATTTGTACATGCCCTCTCTGCCGTACTGCCGACATGTATGACCGGTAAGATATCCGGAAGTTTAAATTTTTATTTCCATTCGCTAGTTAAGTAGAAACATTTATCAGCTAAGACATTGCGAATCAAGTTTTCAAATAACATTGTATTAGCCAAGAAACTCAATCAACCAGTTTAGCTGTGTTTTCCGTTTTTGAGCCATTTTCCGGATAGAGATATCCGGAAGTTTGAATTTTTATTTCTATTTGCTAGTTAAATAAAAACATTTATCAGCTAAGACATTGCAGATCAAGTTCTTAAATAAAACTGTGCTAGCCAGAAAACGCAATAAACTAGTTTAGCTGTTTTTACATTTTCCGTTTTTGAGCCATTTTTCGGTAAGATATCCAAAAGTTTGAAATTTTATTTTCATTTGCTAGTTAAGTAGAAACATTTATCAGCTTAGACATTGTGGATCAAGTTCTTAAATAAGATTGTGTTAACCGATAAATACAATCAAACAGTTTAGCTGTTTTTATATTTCTCGTTTTTAAGTCATTTTCCGGTAAGATACCCGGAAGTTTAAATTTTTATTTCCATTTGCTAGTTAAATAAAAACATTTATCAGCTAAGAGATTGGAGATCAAGTTCTTAAATAAGATTGTGTTAGCCGAAAAACTCAATCAACCAGTTTAGCTGTTATTACATTTTTTTGTTTTTGAGCCATTTTTCGGTAAGATATCCGGAAACAAATATTTGTAAAAATATTTGAAATCTACCAATTATTATTTATGTAAAAATATTGAACGCAGTTTTAATATTATATTAATAATTTAATAACAGCCATTTATATCTAAATATTTTGTTGACAACGCAGTTCTATTAAATTTATTATTTATTTAGTTATTGCTATATAATACCATTTAGTTTAATAACAGAGCAATTTGTTTAAATTATTAAGTTATTGATCTAAAACAAATATAAGAGCGCCGCTAAATTCCAATGCTGCATGTTAATAATTTAGGGGCGATGCTTGGGTGAGAGTGGGTAAGGGGCAAAGGTAAATAACAACTGAAAAGACCAGCCCAAATGTCAACCTCTCCTGCACGTGGTGCCCACTGCTAGAAAACGAACGAGGCTCTGACGACCGAAATACGGCGGAATAACCGTTCCACTTGGAATTAAGGAAATGAAATTCCCAAACTCACCAACACGCTTGGCAAGCGTGGTGTTTTAATGCCAGCTCCTTTCATAGATATGATATGTCGAATTTTAAAACATGCATACCCCAGGCGAGTAGAGGTGAAAACCCGGAATCTCGCACTAATACGTCAGTCGGCCCTTTGGATTCTGGGGAGGGCAAACATTCGATAAATGGTAAGAAGAGAAGAAGCAAACTTGAAAAAACCCTATACGTAGGGACGTACAATATCCGCACCATGAGGCTCAATGAACATCTCACCGGCCTAGAACACGAACTGCAGAACATCAAGTGGGACGTCCTAGGGATCAGTAAAACAAGGTTGAGCGGAGAGGCAGTCACCATCCTCAAATCCGGACATTTGTTGTTCCAAAATAACTCCGATACAAACTCGCACATCGGAGGCGTTGCTCTACTGATCCACAAAAAGAAGAAGCACCTGGTTACTAAGACAAGAGCCGTGTCAAACAGAGTAATTTATACAATGCTAAGGATCAACGCCATGTTTAGTATCCAAATAATCCAAGCATATGCACCCACCTCCACCTCATCAGACGAAGAAATTGAAAAGTTCTACGAAGACCTAACAACTGCAAAGAGCGAGGAAAAGACTAAAATCTGTGATAATCGGCGACTTCAACGCGAAGGTTGGAGCAAGGGTACAGACGGATCCTTCCTTCATCGGAAAATTCGGGTTGGGAGCTAGGAACCAAAGAGGACAAACTATGATAGATTTCCTCAACAAGGAGAGGCTCTACTGTATGAACACGTTCTACAAAAAGCAACTGAAAAGGAAATGGACTTGAAAGAGCCCCGATAACAGGGTCAAAAACGAGATAGACTATGTTCTCACATCTAACCCCCAAATGTGCTCGGATGTGTCAGTACTAAACCGCTTTGACACAGGCAGCGACCACAGATTGGTCAGAGCCAGGATCCACATCAATACTCGACACCAAAGAAAAGTTCTAGTGGAAAGAAAGATACGACCAACCACAGGGGAACTAAGAGAGAAAGAGGTGGAATTCAATAGACAAATCGACAAGAAACTACACCCAACTGAAGATATGAGAAACATGGAACTAAACACACTCTCGACGAAGATCACCTCCAGTATTAAAAGCGCCGTGCGGAAAATCTGTTCCCTCCAAAGAAAGAAACATCCGAAATTCAGTTTAGAAACAGAACAACTGATTGACGAACGAAGGAACACCGACAAAAACTCAACACGATATGGAGACCTAAATAAGATCGTGAAAAAGGCCATCAGAAGAGACCAGAGAGCGTATAACACAAGGATGGTTGAGGACGCTATACAGAACAACGCAAACATGAGAGTACTTCGTTCCGAAAGATCGAGAGGCAAGATGATTATCCACAAGATGAAAAATCAGCAAGGAGTCATTGTGAGTGAAAGAGGAAAGATAGCAGAAATTATTGAGAAATTCTATCAACAACTCTACAGCTCATCAATGGCAGACCCAAAGCAAGGACAAATCAAACAACCAGTTCTAAATATAGGATCGGAAGAACTAGAACCCATCGATAGAGAAGAACTAGAGGCGGCGCTTAAACACCTAAAGAACTGCAAAGCCCCGGGCAAAGACCAGATCACCAGTGAAATGCTGAAGGCCGGAGGAAATACACTGAAGGAAGCACTCCTGATCCTGCTAAATAAATGCCTAGAAGAAGAGAAAATACCGGACTCTTGGAAAAACGCACAAGTCATCCTGCTATTCAAAAAAGGCGACTGCACAAATCTGGAGAACTTCAGGCCTATTAGTCTATTATCCATCCTCTACAAACTACTAACTAAAATCATAACAAGCCGCCTTGGCCATAAATTCGACTTTTACCAGCCAGTCGAACAGGCGGGATTCAGAAAGGGTTATAGCACGACGGATCATATCCAAACGGTACGCACACTAGTAGAAAAATGCACGGAATACAATATACCACTCCACATGGCCTTCGTAGACTACCAGAAGGCATTTGATTCAATTGAAACCTGGGCGGTGCTGGAGGCGATGGATAACGCCCGCATAGATTACAGATATGCTAACATCATACGATATATCTACGAACACGCCACCATGCACGTCAAAATTGAAGAGGAATGGGTAACTGCAAAAGTCCAAGTAAAGCAATTTGTCAGACAGGGGGACACAATTTCACCTAAATTGTTTACCCTAGCAATGGAAGACGCATTCAAAATACTAACATGGGATCAGAAGGGCATAAGGATAGACGGAAGATACCTCAACCACCTCCGCTTTGCAGACAATATTGTCCTCTGTAGCAGTGACCCGGCTGAACTTGCGACAATGCTTCAAGAACTCAGAGTAGCCTCCGAAGCCGTTGGTCTTAAAATGAACCTCCAGAAGACCAAAATCATGAGTACATCTAACATGAGAGTCACCATCGATAACCAAAATCTGGAGCTAGTCGAAGAATATGTATATCTAGGACATAACATCAAAATCGGGAAAAGTAACCGCAGAGATTACTAGACGAATCGGCCTCAGCTGGGCAGCGTTCGGTAAACTCAAATATATACTTCGCCAACCAAAAATCCCAGTGAACCTGAAGAGGAAAGTTTACGATACATGCATCTTGCCGGTGGCAACATACGGGCTCGAAACAGCCACTCTTACAATAAACAGTGCCAACCGTCTTAGAGTCTGCCAAAGGGCAATGGAGCAAGCAATGCTGGGAGTCAGTCTGAGGGACAGGATCCGGAATGAGGATATTAGACGAAGAACGGGGGTATGCGACGTCGTGGAACGGGTGGCACGGCTCAAGTGGCAGTGGGCGGGGCACGTAGCCAGAAACAACATCAAATGGACGAAAACCCTAATGCAATGGAGGCCAAGGGAAACAAAAAGAAGAATCGGGCGCCCGCAGGCAAGGTGGAGGGTGACATTCAGCGACATGCGGGCAAAAACTGGATGAAGACCGCACAAGACAGACCGACATGGAAGTCGTTGGAAGAGGCCTATGTCCAGGAGTGGACGAATACAGGCTAAAGAAGAAGAAGAGCTTGGGCGAGAGCGCGGATTCACAAATACGCTTCTTAAACGAATCCGTAGCTAAGTTCAGCCACATATCCTGTATCCTTTATGTCTATTTGTTCTTTTGCCATCTCACCACATTGTTGCAACATAATATGCTCTTTTTTCTTTTTACTTTCTGCACATTTCCAGCAATTTTTTTGCACACTTTTACTTTATTTTCACATCGTTTAGTAGATGATCAGAGTTTTGAATACGTTTGTCTTTTCGTATACCCCAGGGCTAGTGAAGCGTGAAACTTAAATTATGATGAAAAATATCGGAAAAAATAAATAATTGAGTTTTTGTTAATATTTACTTGTTGAATACCGGTTTGTAATTGAAAGATTATAAATTTTATTGAAAGTAAAAACTAATTAACAAATTAATTTAATCCTATTATACTCTTCTCTTATTTTATACTTAATACCCCATTAAAAAATATATAGTAAAGGAATTAATAGATTTACTACAAGAATATATTGCCATGCAGAGTATATGGTTTAGATATTTTAAGAAAAATAATAACAAAAAATAAACATATTTATCAATATGTATTACACACACGACATATTTATTATATTGTGTATTAGAATATCATATATTGCGGTCTTTAATATATTTAATTTTAATTACATTGTTGGATACCAAAAGCAAATTTTGCATCTGAAAGTTACCAAATAAATATTAGTCAAAATATAAATGTATAAGCATGGCATTGTCAGCCTTCAGTTAGCCGGTGAATTCAGAAAATAACAGACGTATTTGACTGTACTGCGTGACTCAGAGTAGATTTCAGTTTTCGAACGTGCCCTGCGCAACCGCTTTAAAAGTTGTGGGGGGGGGGGGGTAGCGCTGGCAATTTGCAGCGAATACGTGCGGATTGTCAGTAAACATGGAGTGGTCGAACGTACAACAAAGACATACACTTCCATCCCTACAAAATTCAATTAGTGCAGTTTCTGAAGCCTACAGACCACGAAATTATTAGAAAAAAATTATTGTGAGACCATGATGAATATGTTTTGGGATGAAGGAGGCTTGGACAACATTTTATTCAGTGATGAGGCTCACTTCCACCTGGAGGGGTACGTAAACAAGCAAAACTGTCGGTATTGGGCCCCCGAGAACCCAAAAGAAAAGCACCAAAAACAATTGCATTCCAAGAAGGTAACAGTTTGGTGTGCCATGTCGTCTTCTGGAATAATCGGGCCCTACTTTTTTGAGGATGCCCGTGGCCGCTCTGTTACTGTGACAAGCCAACGGTACACTGCAATGCTCCACCAATTTTTGACTCCAGCTCTTCAAAACGTTCCTGGTTATCACAGATCATACAATAGAAGATAAGTCAATTCCCTATAAATATTTCGCCACGAGTTTTAGCGCCTCTTCGCTCCTGGGAAGAAACATTAAGTTTGTAAAACGGACGCCTAGCGGCGCTGAGTTACGTTTCTGACAATAAAAGGCGCTATTTTTAAAACTTGCCATTTTCCCTCTTTATTTTCGGGCTGGGAACTAACAACGGCAGAGTTAAAAATGGCAAATCCTCACAGAATTTGCAAATAAATAAAAATTCTATTAAAATAAATAATAATTCTTTAAAATAAACAAAATATAAATTCTGTAAAAATAAATAATAATACATATTATAGTCCTATAACTGCTATCAGTTATAGAACTGTAATATATATTATTACAAAATGACACTTTTAATTTATATTTGCAAATACCTGGTGGTGACATTGCCTTTGAGGCAATCCCTAAAACTAAACTATAAAACTAATAACAATAATAACTAAAAACTATGGAAACATCGAAGTGATCGCGAATAGGTTATGCCCGTTATGCTGGCATTCATGGCATGATGCGCATGAAATTGTGCGTCTAAATAAACAGCTGTTCGACCTTGACGGAAATAAAATAAAACCATTATTCGAGCCACTGCTTGGATCCTGGGTCAGTGCAGTTCGTGAATTATACGTGTGGCCATATCCGCTATACCTATTGATACCCCCAGCTGGTTATGACCCAAACTGGACCTGGTTTCAACAGGATGGGGCGATGGCACATACTGCAGCAGCATCATTGGACACTGTACGTGAATTGTTTCCAGGAACTGTTATTTCGAGATTTGAGGATATCTCTTGGCCGCCAAGATCACCAGATCTTACGCCCCTTGACAACTTTTTGTGGGGATATTTAAAGAGTGTCGTCTACACCGATCCTCCAGCTACTACGGAGCAGTTAAAAAACAACATTAACAATATTCCTATTGAAATGTGTCGGCGGGTATTTAAACATTTAAGAGCAGTATTGGAGGAGTGCTATGAGAAGGATGGTCGACATTTGGACAACATTGTGTTTAAAAAATGAAATCCGCATCTCTGTACTTTCCATAATTAAAACGCGGAAATATTAAGCGCAACACAATTATTACGAGATTTAGAAATAGTGGACAGTCGCTAGCTTGTGTGTTTCAAAGACGATTCGAAATGATCTCGGAATTCTGGAATGGCGGATAGTCGCTATTTTGTATGTGAGCGGAAAATATAAACTTTTGGACTCAGGATTAATTTGTTAATGGGTAAAAAATATTCAATTTTAATATAATAATTATATAATAAAAAATATGTGAAGATATTTACAATATACATACCATATTACAAAATAATCTAATTAATAAATAATTTATAATAAGATCTATAAAAAATAAAACAAATTTGTAATTAAAATTCAGACAAAAGTTTTGAGCTGAGATATGGTATGTTTAATTATAAAAAATATACTACTGTGTCAAGTTTGTAATAACTAAAGTAAGTATACATTAATTATATATCCATAATAATTGTTTATTTAAATGACTATAACATCATATCACCTCTATTCACAACTTTTGATAAAGAATGTTTGAATTGATTTTAAGCATTTTGTTGGAGGTGGTAAAGGTAATTACAAAATATATATTCCCAAAACTCTATAAAAAGCTCATATAAAAAATTTGAGAACAAGCTTGAAGTTTCTCTTAAATTATTACATTATGCAGTTTATATAATAGTAATTGTTATATTATTTAGGATATTTTGCTACCACAAACATTATATCACTATTAAATTATGTCATACTACCATATTTCCTCCCTGGCGGCCAAACTGGTCCTTCTGATGAACCGGGTAATGGTGCACGAGTAAATGCATTAGATATTGAATCCCTCAACCTCTCTTTGAATGATTTGTATTCCATGTCTGCATATTGTTGTCCAAAATTGAAATCGGCCACTTCAACAGTAAACCTAAAAGTAATATTTAATATTGTGATATTAAAAATATTTAATTTTGTAAGTACCTCGATCTGTTTTGTATGTAATAAGCAACTCCAAATACAATCAAAACTACAGCTACTAAGCTGAAAACGACAGGTACAACTATAACTGACAGCTGTGCTTGTTTAGTAACTGTAATATTAAAACCATTAACTATATTGTAATATAATTATTAAACCTCTTTACCTTTATATATATTAACAGTAACAGGAAAGACAATTTTACTAACTTCATTATAAATAACAATAATCACAGTATGCACATCAGCATTATTGAGGATAAATAATCTTTGGATAGGGAATTCACATTTTTCTGAAGTATTATAATCGATGCATGTTTCATTTCCAGTTACATTGTAGATTCCATCTTTAAATGTATGACAATATTTAAAAGTTGATGAACCCTTACATGTTACGTTAAGTTTTAACATGTCATATCGTTGTATCCAATTGTTGCCATCTACTTTTACCTCATTGACAGGTTCTAAAATTGTATTAGTATAAATTTCATTATGCTAGGAATATCATTATACTAACGTTTTACTTTAATCGTTCTTTTAAAATATCCATAAGTTTGATTTGATGATAAAGGCACAATAGTATTATTGCTGCAAACATAAGGAAAAGAATCGTTTATTGTTTTTGTGCCATTGATTCCAACAAAATGTCCTTTAAACTTAGCCACTATATCATTATTATTTGCTTCTCGTTTATGTTTTGAACTAATATTAGTGATAGTGGGCAAAATTGTATTATTATTGTGTTCATGTAAAACAGTGGCATTTGGCTTAGTGGTTGAAGGTTTAATGGTGGTGGTCGTACTAGTAGTAGGAGGTGGAGTGGTAGTGGTTGTAGTAGTAGTAGTTGTTGTTGGAGGCGGCAATGGTGTGAAATCAGGTAATACTAAAGCTTCAACATTGTGCAATTTTCCCGCTTCAGTATAGTTAATCTTGTATTGAAAATTATCAGTTACTCCAAGGTATTGACAATCGACAAACCAATAAGTTAATATAGATGTTGCTGTTTTATTCAGATAATCAGCATCTGGTTTATTTAGTAGAACTTTATGTAATACTGTTGAATTATTTGATACATATTCCTTGCTAATTAGTTCTTTGTTTTGTTCCAGCTGAAAATCTCCATGTAAGGTATCTGTAATTTAATTATAATTTTATTAAATATAGAATAGTGGTGGCTATTACTAACAATAATCCATTATAAATTGAATAAAACAAGTTTTCTAGGAATTGCAGAAGCTGTTGCCACAGTACCATAAGTGTTCACTCTTGGATGATAACTATGACAAGAACTAATATATTTTTGTATACAATATTAAATTAAAATGTGAACAAGTTACATGTATTAGTCCTCATCTTCAAGTGTCTCATTTTTGAAAAACACCTCTTCCATATTAAGCTAAGAAATATATAAATATCACTATCTGGCATTTATTTAATTTAATTTATCTAAAATGTATGCAATAGTGGGAAACAAACAATTGCCTAAAATACCTGTGCTGTACTGATTTTGTGCAATCTTACAAATAAATCGTTTATATAGATATGCAATTGTTTTTTGTTTATTATAAATATTGTACATACTAGGTATTAAATCATCATTACATAGAAGTATTATTTCATGGGCTGTTGGGAAGACATGGGGACTGTCTCCAAGGATAGTACTCTGGCTATACACAGCTGTCATAAGACCTATGCTCACCTATAGGGCACTAGTCTGGTGGCCAAAAACCAAGCAGAAAACGTCAGCAAGCCAACTAAACCAGTTGTAACAAATGGCATGCCTAAGTGCAACAGACAGTATGCGTACAACGCCGATTGCAGCGATGAAAGTAATACTGTGTCTGCCACCAAACTTTGGTACACTGCGGGGAGGGCCAGTAAACACTGAAGAGGCTGTAAAAATACACATCTACTAGGAGCGCAAACAGATATCATGTCAACCTACTTTGTATTTAAAAGACCCTATAGTGTAAACAAAAACAGTAAGAGCAAAGAGTGGATAAGGACAAACTCCTTCAATTCTGCACTGATGGCTCAAAAACTCTTCGAAGTTCTGGAGTGGAAATTTACTCACAAGACCTAGACGTCTCAATATCCTTAATATAACATTAAGGACACATACAACTATCCTCCAGACAGAGATAGCCGGAATAACCCATGGGGTGATAGAAATAGTAACCCGAGAAATATCTGGTAAAAACTTGCAAATCGTAACGGACAGCAGAGCAACAATATTAGCTATAAAAAAGCCCAAAAGTATATCAAGGCTAATGGCTAATACTAGAATGCCATAGAGACGTCATATTGGTAGCTCGCTCAAATAACATTGAGCTGTGCTGAGTGAAAAGGCACTAAAATAACGTTAAATGTCCAAGCTGATGGATTGGCACGCAAAGGATCAACCCTCAAGATGTGTAAATCCAAATCTAGGACCGCACTACCACTAAAAAACCTTAACACCATACTAAAAGCAAATACACACATGCATTTAAAACACGATGATATAACCCGAGTTGTAGACAAGCAAAGGAGGCAATGATCAAATTCCAAGACAGCCAACTATTACTAAACACATCTATACTATAGCCAAACGAAGAGTTTCTCAGCATTTTGGAATTAATATTTTCGTTTTCTTTTGGCACTTTCTACAAAGTTACCTGGCGTTTGTCCGCCAATTAATCTACACCCTGTATATACCCTTTTGTATTTCATTTACAACATAACTTGCCTCATATATGTGATAGGATCTTCATCAGCAAACGGGGGTACGCAAGTCACTTGAATGCGCATGAGAAAAATACAGACCATTGGAGATAAATCAATGTAGACGTGTTGGCTTGAGCTTATCATCATATTATTTTATATAATCACTGCCACCAAACAACATAAAAAAAAAATTAAAAAATTCCCATCCACAGAACCTGCCTACTATTATAAATTTCATCGCAGCTTCCACAATTACTAAAACGTGCATAATATCTTGTATAATTAAATAAATATTATTAAAACAAAAATGACCATCCTTACATGACACTGTATTCATGACTAGGGATGGCAAATATATATCGATGTTATCTATACATCGATGTATTTTACAAAAACATCGATATTTTTACATCGATTTTAATGTTTCGATACATCGCAGAAAACATCGATATATTTTTTTCGATGTATTAATGTATTTTCGATGTATTTTTACATTCATAGCCGGCTTCAGCCCGGTTGGGGGCTCGTGTTTGAAGTAACGCGGGCACGGGGGCGAGGAAACAAATTGTCTTTGCGGTAGATATGTACTTACTACTTGTTACTGTTACTTATTATTGATATTTTCTGTTAGTAATAATATTTGTTTTGTTACTATTTAGTAGTATTAGTAATTTTGTTTTTGTTCCGATGTTTTCATGCGATATATTTATATCGATGTTTTCTATGCGATACATCGAATACATCGATGAACGGTTTCGATACATCAAATGATGTAATACATCGATGTATATTTCTGCCATCCCTATTCATGACACTAATAGCAATTTTTCGCGAGATACTATGTTACCAGTGGTATGATGTGGTAAGAATAGTGGGAGTAACATCATTTTTGATACAACTTCATTGCTCTAGTAACAAAAATTGTCGCTAAAATGGCGTGGTTACATATGTTAAAATTATAGACAAATATTCTTTTTAAATTCTCTGATTCTAAGAAATCTCAAACAAATAAAATAAATAATTTTAAATTGAACAACTTTGTTGACAAATTTTATTTTTTTTCTATAAAATTACGTTTTTATTTTTATATTCTCTATCCAATAATAAAATGTAATTAACAAATTATATTTTGTACCTACTAAGCATCAATTTAGAAATGTATATTGTAATTAAAGTAATTAATGACATCCACTAAGTTTAAATATAACCTGTCTGTCAACGGCATACTATAAGCAGTAACCTACTTCGGCTACTTCAAAGCTAGGTAAGGCGTTGTATGTCGTGGTATGAAACGATGACGTTTTAACATACGTCATTGATTTCCCCTCCGTTACTAAATGCTCGCGAACATGCAGTGGTATGTCTGTCAACACTAACCACCTTACTATAGTAAGCAATAGTAACTCGCGAAAAATCGCTATATATAAATTAATTGATATAATTACTGTAGAGAATAAATGTCATATTGCCATAAAATAACTGCCCTGCTATTATAAATTTCATCGCAGCTCTGCACACTATAGATTTCTGCTATAATTGTAACTAGTGTCCCAGCATAGAACAATTACCCCAAGTGTTATTTTGTATTAGCAATATTTATTTAGTCTGATACACAACATCTTGTATAACTCAAAATAAATATTATTATATTTTTACCTGTTAATGTAAATATTACATAGTCTTGTGCTATTTTTCTAGTGAAAAGCAGCATGGTATACTTAAACACTTCCAATTGCATCATATATGGTCCAGGTGGATTATCTTCTGCATTGTAGTGTATTAACCATGTATCATACGGAGATTCGCTGTCAACCTGAAATGATATAAGGCATAAATGTTTCATCATAGTGTTGAAGACTTTATTTTTTTGTAATTTTATTTTAAAATTCTATTATAAAGTATAAATTAAAAGAATCAAGATGATTGTGCATGTAAGAAAGAAAAAAAGTTATTGAAGCATGTTTATATCATAAAATCACATTACGTATGTTCATACTTTAAATACTAGGTCTAAAGATTGTTTTTTTTTTTTAATAATAAAATATAATATACATATTTACAGTTTGTATTTTAATATATAATATTCCAGCAGTGCCGCCATCCATCTGTTGGAGATTCGAGGGGCCTGGTATTGAAAATAAATTACTGCTGTTTTCTTTTGTGTTTGTTCTGTCATTAGGTGTTGCTTTAAATTTGTTTTAAATTGTTGAATGCTGGCAAGGTTTTTTATTTCATTAAGTATTTTATTGTATTCCTGGATTCCTTTAACAGCCAAGCTTTGATTTTATGTGGTTGTTCTATTAAGTTCAATATTGTGATTATTTTTTCTTCTAGTGTTGTACATGTGAAATTCTTTTCTGCTTTTTAATTTAAATTCCGTTTTTATTTGTCCGACTTTGATCTTGTGAATTAATACTATATTTTATTGTTTTATCTTGTTTTTAATAGTTAATTGTTTAGATAGTTCATGTATCTGTTTAGTATGTGTCAGTTTTTCCGGTTGATAAATTGTTTTTATAGCTTTGTTTTGTTGTTTTTGCAACTTGTCTGTTTCCTTGTTTGGTATTTGCCCATATGTTCATTAAGTAATTTGTTTGTGAGCTGATTATAAATCATATTTCTTGTAGTTAAATTGATTATATTTTTTAGTTTATATAATTCCTTTGAATTTTTCTTAATTCAATTTTAGATTATTATTTATTGTTACTCCTAGATATTTTGTGTTAGCTACCTCTTCTATATTTATGTAATTAATGTTTAATGTAAAATTAGTATTTCTTTTCTTATAAGCATGTAGTTGGTTTTTTGTTCATTTATCGTGAGTAAGTTGTTGCAGTACCATTCGTTAATTTTATTTAGATCTTCTTGAATCTCTTGTTGCAGTTTAAATTTATTTTTTTCGGTGTGGATTAGGCTTGTGTTGTGTCATCAGCGTATTTATACAGTTTTCCATGTATTTTAATTTTAAATATGTATATCATACAGATTCCGGACGTCAGGCAGTGAAAGCCACCCATAAGTTTGTGTACATACACATACAACTGCCATGTTAGCTCCAATACAGTAGCTTTGTTTCCTGCAGCCGGGCTGCCTGCTACTCAAATTATAAATTTATCCAAACAAAATCCAATAATCAAAGCTGCTATAGTCAAGTACAAATATGTAATTTAGTTTACAAACTATGTCCACAATAGAACTATAGTGTGCTCCGGAGAAACTCTGGATATGAGCCACAGGGCTCCGTTCTGGGCCGCACCCTGTAGAACATTTACTATGACAGTCTTGCCACGGTGGTCAGAGGCAAAAGCATAAGGAAAACAGAGAATAGCGCAAAATAGACGTTTTCCTATATGATTAAGAAGTGGATCAAGAAGATGAGCTTAGAGCTGGCAACACAAAAGACGGAAACCGTAGTCCTGGTGGGCAGAAGGAAAGACATCATAGTTGAGATTAATCTAGGAAACACTACAATCAAATCCAAAGATAGATTTAGGGATGAGAATAGGAAAATACTGAAACACGGAACCCCACATAACTGAGGTCAAACAAAAAGCAGAGAAACTAGTAATGGCTCTGACACAAATCATGCCAAATGTAGAAGGTTCAAGAGCGGAGAAATGCAAAGTAATGAGAGCAACTGTGGACTCAATACTGCTGTATGCTGCGCCCGTATGGAAAGAAAGCTGCAACATTAAAAAACACAGTGTTATCCTAGAAAGAACCAGAAGGAAAATGGCAATCAGAATACCAAGTGCCTACAGAACAGTCTCGACTAAGGCTATACAGGCAATAACAAAACAATCCCCATACACCTCCTTGTCCAAGAGCAAGACAACAATATAGAGAAACAACTAAAAGAACAAAAAAAGCCAATAGAATACAGACAATAAAAAAATGGGAATGGGACAAGGGAGATGTCGCCAAATAAACGGAGACTCTTATACTCGTGGTGACACCTTGGGTAACCAGGAAACATAAAAATCTAAACTACCATCTCACTCAGATACTTACAGGACACGAATGCTTTGGGACGTACTAAAAAAAAAATGTGTCTTGTGGTGCATGATGACTGCCCCTACTGTAGGCAAACGGATAATCCAGAGCATACACTGGTCTGACCCAACTTATAAAGAAAACTGCAAGCTACTGGAGTTCTATTAATTAAGGAATAAAAAAAAAATAATGGCAACAAAAGAAGAAGAGGAAAGAATAAACCAAAAATAGAAAGAAGAAATGGACTGGAAGTAATAAAACAAAAGTGATTCCGCAAGCCCAGGAAGATATAGAGGTTCAAGATTTTTAGTGGGTATAAGGGAAACCGGGAGCCCCACAGAATGTGTAAGTATTGCAATTTAGAGAATGTAATTCGTAAAATATTTCCAATTACAATTAGACATAAAAAAGGCCATAAGAGGCCAAAAAAAGCAATAAATCAGGAATGAAAGAATACAATGACAATGAGCAACAGAAAAGAGAGAAGAAATGAAAAACAAAAGAAAATAAAACACCAAGTAGTAGCATTTTGTTCTGGAGTATTATACAGGGTCATTATAAAAGTTTGGGATTATGTAACCATCTAATGTACATTTGTGCCGCTTTAGTAAATACGTAAACAAAGTTGCCTATATTAGGATTCAATAATAAAAATATTCTTTTCATATGTTTACTGCTGTCAAAACTCGCAAACACAATGGAATGGAATAGAGCCATTCCCCATTACCAAACCGCCCACTCCTAAAGTAGAATTCAATAATAAAAATATTCTTTTCATTTGTAGTTTGATGCACAACTTTAAAAAGGCAGCATATTTAAAGTGATTACATAATCCCAACTAATTTTTAGGTAAATCTATTTTTTTTGTGGAAAATTTAATTTGAAAACTTTTCTGTCTCTTGATAAATTTTGAACAGATACACACTTGAGAAAATCAAGTAAAACCAGAGGTCATTATTTCTTAAAAATAATAAAAAACGTAAGAATATCAAATAGTACACCTACAAAAGGCAACGCAGCACAACAACTTGGCTTGGCTTTTTTGAACAACATCAACAATTCTAACTTTAACTCAATATTGTGGAGCAATAAATCTATGTTCACAAGAGATGGCATTAACAATATGAGCATATCTGGTCATACAAGCAAACCAGCAAAAATGTTTAGTCAGCACATGGTGTGAGATTTTTAATGAGCAACTACTGCCAATTCAAATCTTACCACCTTGTTTAAATGCTGGTTTATACGCAGAATTTCTTAAAAATCAGATGGAAAATTTGCTGTATAAAAATTCCCTTACGTAACAGGATATGGTACCAGCATGATGGAGCACCGCCCCAAGTTGAGCAATATGTAGTTCAGTGGCTCAATAATAATTTTAATGATAGGTGGATTGGTAGAAGAGGTAAACTGGTCTGCAAGATCTCCTGATCTAAATCTATTGGACTTTTATGTGTAGGGGCACATAAAACAATTGGTTTATGCAGAGCCAATAAACAACTTGGAGCAGTAACAAGAGAGAATTTGCAAATGCTGCATTGCATATTCAAAATCAGTTGTGTTTTGAACAACAGATTTTGAAGCAGTTTATCAGTCTCTTTTACTGCATTGTCAAGCTTGCATCAACGCTCATAGTGGCCATTTTAAGTACAGAAATATTGTTAACATTGTTACAAATGTTTTTTTTTACTTAAATTTTTCTAAATAATGTGTATTTTTCAATTATCTCAAAATGAAGCAAGATAGACAAAAAAGTTATAAAATGCTAATACTTGCAAAAGCAAAAAAAATTACAAAATAATAACACAGAACAAGAGATGAATATCTGAGGTAGAAATATGGCAAAACACAAACTTTAATAATAAATCTATGATCGATTTATGTACATGCAAAGCCGACACTATCCAAGAATAAATATACAGTGAAGTCTGGTTATAACAAACCCGCTTATAACAAACTCTCGGGTATAACGTACTTAATTTGAAACAACAAAAATTTTCTCATAAACTCAACGCTATTTTTTATTAGTTATAGCGAACCCGCTTATAACAAACTTTCGGATAAAGCAAACCAAAATATATCTAAAATTGGCACAATTTTCCTGTTATAAAGTACTTTTCAGGGTTTATTTTCCGGGATTCCCCAATTTATGGATTTGCGCGGTATTTTCTTGGAAGTATTGTATTTTGTCTACATCGTATACCCTCATTAGGGTGTCTGTTATTTCACAAATTGCAATTTTTTTTTAGAGAACTAGTTAAATGTCATCTTTTCATGATAAATAACTATTTTGAAATAATAAAACTCATTGGTAACCGTATTTTCGCGTGCCTGCAAGCAAATCAAATTATCCATTTGATTAACATGGGAAAATCGTCTTTAAACGCTCAATGTTTTTTTTACAAATTGTAGGTCCTCATACATATACTATGTCAACATACCGTTTGTTTTTTGTAAAAACAATCCTTACGTTACTTTTAACATAGAATAATAAATACATAAAACAAATTAAGATATTTTTTATTACCGTTTATAACAAATTTCGGATATAAAAAACTGGTTTTGGTACATTTTTCAAGTTCGTTATAACCAGACTTTACTGTATTTATATTGCATAGCAGTTTGTCTTTGAGAATATTGTTTCTCTTTCTCGCATTATGCATCCTTCATTCTGGCTATAGGTTTCTTTCTCTCAAAATGCGCAAAAACTCCTACCACCGGTCACACAAATATTGATGTACTGAATATACAAACAGAAAAGAAATTTGGAATAATTACAAAAATCAAAAATATATACATAACAATATATTATTCTCGATACATATTCATACTATTTTTTCTTAAATAGAAATAATTGACCAGTGGAGGAAACATACTTTTAACACAGTAGTTATTTGTTTTTTAAATTAATTAAAATATAATTTTTCAATCGGTTACATATTTTGCTACTTGTCAATTCAATTTCATAAACCGTAAAAGTCAGTTAAAATAATAATCGTCATTATGAAACATAAAATAAATTCTTATAAATGTTAACAAATAAGTAGAGTAATGTTTAACAGCAAAATTTGTAGTTAACTGCCCGATGGCATCTGTTTAACTTAACCTCGAGATGAACAAGTTCATCAAGATGGTACAATGTAAATTTAACGTTGAAAATCGTTACAGCAATGAACTAGAGTTTAACTGAGATGATACAACCAAGCCTAAAAGAAAAATAAATTTAAAAGAATAAGACACTGAGAAAGAGAAAGCATGAAAATACATAAATAAAAAAAAAGAAGAGAGAATAAAACAATTTCCATAAAAACAAAATATAATAAATTTAAAGAAAAAGAAAACTGCAGGTATAGATGGAATAGAATATGAAGCATAAATGTATGAAACAGATGATTTGATTGTGACAATAAATGAAGTATAGAATATATTCTTAGCCAATATAGAGTGGGTCTTGTATGCCCAATACACTTAAAAGAAAAACAAGTAGAAAATTACAGTGAGGTACATACAATATTTACACAATAGTGCTAAAGGAAATTGAATGAAGAATACGTATGATTAGTAGTGATATCAGGCAGTCAACTGTTCAGTTTGCATTATCCAATCAAAGTTTTTATACATAGGGTTTCTTATAGGTGATAAGTTTTATTTTATTGTGGCGTTATAAATTTCTGCCGATAAGCTTTTTCATAATCACCTATTTTATATTTATATAAACAGATGTAAAGTATAATGTTTAAAATAACTATAGAAATATGAAATTATCCACCTTAGAGCCGCCTGACCAAAAACTGATTTTATTGCTTATTTCAGTACAAGTGTTTTGCGTGTCTATTATTTTAAAAAAATAAAATTATAATCCAGTGTTCATGGCAACATATATACATTGACGGATTTATGTGTCAATTATTTAGTAAGATTTCATCCTAAAAATTAGAACCTGTTTTAATTTCTTACTTAAAAGCTTGCTGACATATTGAAATCAGTCTCGTGTCAGATGGTTCTAATATAAGGTTTTTGACCTGATCTAAATGATTTTACTTTGAAATATTAAGTATAAATCATAGGTCATGAATGACAGCTTTTCATTTTTAATAAAATACTATAATAATCCTAACATGCATGTCTTTACCAGTCTAGTATGTTTTGGGTATGCGTCATCCTTCCACGAATATTGATAAGATCCAGGCTCAGGTTTCCCATAATAATATACAGTAGCTGTAAAATTCATTACAGCACCAGATACAACTGGTCCATCATTTGTTATCTTTACAGTATATGCAGAATCAGCCAACACTAAAAGATAATGATGTTTAACAATAACATTATAAATTCATAGAAGTCAGTTTACCTGTTTTAAATAAATATCCTAATATGATAAATCTTTTTATTATATGAAACAACATCTTGAATTGTTTTTATCTACAATATCAAACAAAAACATTTAATTCTCCTCCTAACACATCTCTTGAACACCAATAAAAAATACTTCAAAATACAAAACTGTCACTGTCAAATACAAATGTCATGACGGTCATGACTAATAAATGACAGATGGAGGCCAAAAGAAGTGTTTATCGCTGTTCATACACATTTCAAACAAACATGTAATGATTAATCTATTCTGAGTAATTTGTAATTTTATTATCAATTTATCCATCAACTAAATTTTATTTTATTTTACATAAATATAATACCAATACCCGTAGTGACATCTTATTTGTAAAATATAAACTGTTTATTTACTTTATACCATAAACAGAGAAAAACTGAGGTCTACATGTAGGCAGCCAAATATACATTTAGTGAAAAAAAATTCCAAAACGTTTCACTATAGGCGTAACCCGCGTAAGCCAGTTTTTGTGGTAATTAATGTAATTATAAACAATTAACATAAATACAAAGTAAATAGGTAAAACAAAATAAAATGATTATAGAATTTTATATAAAAAAAAAACAGTTAAAATGATTATACATTTAATATACGAATAAATAAACTTAATATGCTATTTTTTGAATTGACAAGATAACCAATATGAAAAATAGTAAATGTGGAAAAAGTTTACTATAGTCCTGGTTCACCGATTTAAACGAAATATTTTTTTTGTGTTCTATATGTGTATATTTAACTAAAATTACAAGAAAAATTTGCCTCGCTCTCTTTGTTAAACAATTTTAAAAAACAATTAAAAATACGTTTTTGGCACATTATTAGGCAACTTTTGTTACAATGCTGCTTAAAGTGCAGCGTGCATTTATACATGAACGCCTGTATTCATTCTATTTAGCAAGTATCGTTCACATAACAAATAAATAAAATTAATAATTGTTCAATCTGAATTCATTTGATTATGACCGATTATAATTTGATTTAATTAAAAGACACAAAATCCTGTATAACTCTTAAACGGCTTAAAATTTTCAAAAAATAAATTGAAAATTACCCCCCGGCACCCACCCCCAGTCCGGATTGGAGATGATTAACAATATTTTTTAGTGTATGCTCCTTATTAATAATTTTCAAATTTGTTTTAAAATAAATTTGCGATTTACTGATGTTTCCTTTTAATGCATAGATGCGGTGTAATTTATTTTAATATGTCAAATTATTAAACTGATAATTAGAATATTTACTTGGTTTGAAACATTTTCTTTTTACCATAATTGTCCATTGCTCACAGAGTGTTAAATTAAACAAAAATTAAGATATCAAATAACATTTTTTATTCCAAATGTCCTGTTTAATCAGTAATGACATAACATAACAAGTCAAAATCAACCAAAGAATTCTATAAATAGAGATTCCAAGCCGCCATTTAACCATGTATAAGCAACGTGCACTATCAGTATCTGCGTTTGTCGCACAATGACATTTCTCTATCACACGCACGATCGAAGAGGGTAGAACCCAGGAGCGGAGCTAAGCTACCTGTAAGCAAGGGTCTGCAATGCGGAAAGACCCACAAGCATAGGGGGCCTCTGACGTTTATTTCAAAACTTGGAGCCCCCAGAATTTACAAAATTAAGGTTAGATAATCAACAAAATTGTATTTTTTTTCTAAAATGCGTGGGCCTTTTTCAATATTCCTTGTAGGGAATTCCCCTATTTGTAGAATGAATCGACTTGAAATTGAACGGCAAAACGCTGGCTTAGTATCTTCAGTTTCTGTTGGATCTCTTTGTTGCAAAAAACTTGTTATGGAACAAATTACATTATGGGACTTCAAACGATCTGTAATGATTCCAAAAAGTTTTTGAATCTTTACAAAAGTGGGGAGCTATTCCGAAAGAATGATCGTATTTCTGTTTTAAATGTGTCGATAAAAATTATTCATATTTTTATATTATTTAACACGTTGACTGCCGTGTGTATAGATATTATGCAAATTAGGGTAGGAGTTTTTAGTTTCAGGCCATGAGGATATAAATCATGCGCCGTTATCGTTTTAATACTGTACGTATTGTAGCGGCGCAGGATTACAACATATTTAAATGGCATTGTTTTTTTTTTTAACTTACCACATTTTTTACCGTAAAGTTTAGCCCAGCGCTGAACGTGTTAAGTGTTTTTAAAAGTCCAAATAAAAATAGTCGGGTGCAATCTTATTTGAAATTATTAAATATCTTCCAGGACCGATAGATATCAATGGCGGTGTTTCAATAAAATTAATCGTTACAAGTCAAAATCAAAATCGTGCAATACGGATGTATTCTTCCGGAAAGGTACTTTTTTCGCATTATCAAAATTGAGCATTCAGCAAATTTTGGGTTTCGTTAATTTGTGGGTTGACAATGTCTCTTTAAAAGTTATTGAGAAAAATATGAAAATGTCTAAAAAAACCTGCGTCAATTGGTCGTCTTTTTGTAGGAAAGTGGAATATGAATATTTTTTTAAATTGGGGGTCCTGGTTTAATTGTCGAAATTGACAAAAGCAAGTTTGGTAAACGTAAATACCACAGAAGCCACCGCGTGAAAAAACAGTGGGTTTATGGAGGTTATGAACGTGGCACTGGACGGGTGTTTATGGTAGCTGTGGAAAAGCGAGACAGTGATACGCTTATTCTAATAATTGAACAGTGGATCGAACAAGGAACCAGTACTTTGTCCGATTATTGGAAAGCGTATGACTGCTTGTTGCAACATGGCTACCCGCATCTTAAGGTAAACCACTCCATCAATTTTGTTGACCCGGTAACGTCAGCCCACACCAACGCCATCAAGTCCTTATGGAGGCACGCGAAAGCAGTTATGTCATCTAGCGGAAGAGTTAAACACCACATTCCAGGAAATTTAGCTCGCTACATGTTCAATAAACTGTGTACCAAGCTAAACGTCGATTGGTTTGAAAAATTCCTCGAGTTGGCAGGAAAATTGTACAATCCTTGCCAACCACCAGCTGCCGAACCAATTGACGAAAATGCAAAAGTCGCTGATAGTGAGGAAAACTAAAGCTCAGGAAGGTAGGGGGGTTTTAACCGGTAAAAGTCCGGCACTACTTGGCAGTATTGAACCCAGTGTCAAGTATCCATGAAAATTTCTTCGCATAAAAAAAAAAAAAAAACTAACTTTAGGCCACTTGACAACAAAGTGTGGCGCCTGGGGTGCTATTCTCGAATCTATGTGAATAGAACCGTATGTGAAAGTGACGTATTTTCACATGTGATTCAGTATTTGGTATTTTCGAACGGTGTAAGTTGGATTGTATGTGAATTTGTTCACATGGAATGCATCAAGTGGGTAATACCATTTGAATAGATGTTTCGTCTGGAATAGACAAATAAATTTGACATTTATGTTTATCAAACGTCACAACTTTTATACATATTTATTTGTGTTATATATTATTATAAATAATACTATTTTATAATGATATATATATATATATATGGCCATGTATGAGTCAAGTGTACGGAAAATTTGTTTTTGCTCAGACCACTGAAGATGCCTTCCTCTACATGAATCCTGATTATGTGAATTTTTTAAAATTGAAATACTTAAAAATATCGAAAAACGTTTAAATTTAAAATTTTCTAAAATACTTTGGAACGTGGCACACTGCACTTTCTGAAATTTTCAGGGTATTTTTTGCACATATAAAAGCACTAACGTAACCTTCTGCTCTGGAGAGATACTTGCAGCCCGTTTTGCTTTATCCATATTCATTACTTTAAACTTTTACCTATACGTCCTATCAAATCTGACAGCTACAAAGATTTCCTTATTTACTTTTGCTGCGTTTTACAGTGATGCCACATATTTCATACGAACAACATAATTTTAATTCCGTGTACCGTTCGAAAATACGTTTATTTGTTCTCATGTGAATTTTTCCATTTGAATTCATTCACATACGGTACTATTCACATGGATTCGAGAATAGCACCCCTGACCAAACATCACGTAACCACACACTGGCCCTTAAAAAATACTAGATTTAATTAAAAAACACAAAATCTTGTATAACTCATAAACGGCTCAAAATTTCCAAAAAATAAATCAAAAATTACCCCCCGGCACCCACTCCCTATTCGGATTGAAGATTATTAACAATATTTTTGGGGTCTGCCCTCCCCCCCCCCCTCATAAAAATTTAATTAAATACTTAATTTGATTTTAACCCCCTCGATTTTAATAAATTTATTTATTTTTATTTTTAATTTTGAAATTTTGGCATCACTTTGTCATGTAATTTTATTTAAATTATAATTTATTCCAATTTGCACAAATATATTTTTATTATGTGAACGATACTTAATAATTAAATAGAATGAATACAGGCGTTTATGTATAAATACACGCTGCTCTTTAAGCAGCATTGTTGCAAAAATTGCCTAATAATGTGTCAAAAACGTATTTTTAATTGTTGTTTAAAATTAGTAGTTAATAAAATACTTGGCAAAGAAAAATCCGACACATCCATAAAACAAATTAAATATGATGACAACATTTTAATAGAAAAAAAAAAAGATATTGCAAACTGTATTAATAATTTTTTTTCTACACATGCAGCAGAATTGAACCAAATAATGGGACCAAGTGAATCGCTAACATTAAATACTCAGAATTCCAAAAGCTTCTTTTTAAAACCCACAAATGAGAAAGAGATACAACAAGTACTAAAGAACTTAAAACCATACTCTGCACCTGGTCCAGACAAAAATTAAAAAAAAAAATCTTTTAACTGTCCCAAGCATCATTAACCCAATATTAGCAAAACTGATAAATAAGGTATTTGAAAGTGCAATCTATTCAAAAAAATTAAAATTATCATACATAACACCAATCTACAAAAAAGGAGATACTAAAGACCCCAAAATTATCGTCCAATTTCGCTATAAACATATTTTCAAAAATAATTGAGACAATTATCAAAAACCAACTTAACCTAAGTAGTAAAAGAAGGTGCGCGCTAGAGCACCTCCCACCACTTTTTTTCAAAGTCAAGGCTATTGCCATGGCCACGCCTCCTCAAGGCCAACACGCCCCTCCAAGGTCAAGGCCATTGCCATGGCCACGCCTCCTCAAGGCCATCACGCCCCTTCAAGGTCAAGGCCATTGCCATGGCCACGTTTCCTCAAGGCCATGGCCACACCCTTCCAAGGTCAACATCATTTTTTTTCAAGGCCAACTCACCACACTTCTTCAAGGCTAACTTGACACACTTTTTCAATGCCACTTTTCTAAAGCTACACCTGTCATAGTCACCACTTTTTCTAGATCAATTTGATTCTCAGGCTAACATTTTACTTATATAATGTTACACAACAACATTGATTATTGTATCTTTTGCCGTCGCCATGAATGTAACAACTTTTATTTTACTCTCTACAATTTTAAACAACACATTGTATGTGTCAAAACCAAAAAATACAAACGAATGTTATATTTCAATTAAAAACTCAACATGGAAACAAATGGATATGGACTATATTTACCATCCAAAAACATGCAAGACCTCGATAAATGCCAACAACCATTTAGGATACAACATCATTTATAGGTTAAAAAATAATACAAACATAACAGCAAGTTTTCAAAATACTATTAGTTTTAATAATTCAACATTGTACAACTTTGTTAAAATATTATCAATTATTATTCTAACATTGTTTCTTACTTATATATTATACTTTATTACAAATAAAATGTACACTAAATATATTACTTATTAATAAATATTTTTAAAAAGTTACGAGTGCTTCATTCTCAACCACTTTCCATAATAGATCTATATTACTTTGCCAAAGTGATTTATTATTTTCACTAAATAATGTCTCTACATTTTGTTCAGATTCTTCTTTTTCAATTTCTTCTGCTACTTCAAAAAACATATCAATATTTTGTTTTCAAGGGTCACTATCTAATAATTTATGCCCCCAAGCTAATGTTTTCATGGAATCAGGAATTATATTTCTTTTATCATCAAAGTTGCTACTTTATTTTTTAATTCAGTGTACATATTGTGTAAATGTGGCCAAAAAATAAACATTCTACATAACTTGTTATTACCTTTTAGAATATTTTGGAAATCATGCACCGTTAATTGTTTATCAATAGCACACTTTTTAACCCCTTTTGCTTTTTCTGTTACTGATGTCGGTGTTACCACACAATATGCTTTTGCTCCGGTACCATAGAAACTTTGAATAGGTTCACCAACATATTCATCTTTCATTTTACCCAAAATAAATTTATTTCTTTGTATGTCATAAATATTACCATCTTTGTAATTGGATGTGTCAAAATAATTTAAATTTTGTTTCATATCATCATAAAAATTATCAGTTTTTACATCTAATATCGTATCGTATCGGTATCCGTATATAATGACACGTTTTCATTATACATTGGTTTTAAATAGTTATAATAAAAATCATACATAACTGTCTTTGATAAATCTAATATAGAAAATCCAACATATATTGGTTTATTATAATACACTTTTACTTTATTCATCTGAATTGCAACTAAATTTTCCGAAAATATTGAACAATTTTTAAAATTTGGTTTGGCTATAAATACTTCTGCTCCGAATTGTTTACCTAACTTACTCCAATGGCTGACAAGTTTTATATCAATTCGATTGTCTAAATTTTCCATTGTTTTCCCAAATACACTATTGTTCATAAGTTTAAAGAATAATTTATCAAAATCATTTTTTGATGCATTTCGCATCTTAGTATTTAAATCAATATATCCTTTAAGCCAATGTGATTGTTTGAATTGAATAACACGATGCATTTTTTTCAATTTTAAACTATTATTTAAACATTGCTTTAAGTTTCTGTAATGAATAATGTATTTATTTTTATCATATAAATTTGGAATCAATTTTGCAAATTTACTGTTTGGTGGAATTATATTTTCTGGACAAAATGGAAAATCATTATGAGTATCATGTAATTCAGATGGATATTCTAAGTCAACTTCCAAAACATAACCTATATCGGATGTATCAGATATATCAAATACATTTAACTGTTCTATTTGTTCAGGTGTTAACCAATTAAAATCTTTTTCGGGTAAATATTCAGACATAGAACCACTATATAAATTAGTTGCATCAAGGTACATTAAAAATGAGTTTAGTGGGATCATAATTTGGTAAAAATTTGTTGTTTGCTTCAGCTTGTCTACCAACACATGTACTAACACTACCACTGATACCCTTTAAAAAAAAAAGTAATATATCAATGTCAGTTAGTAATTCTAATTTTACCTTCTTAAATTTCAGCATAGCATCCCAACTTAAACCAGCGGCAGTAAAGTAATGTGCCGGGTCTAGTTTATAATTTTTCAAACAAATTTTACGAAAATTTTCAAAAACGTCTGCTAAAATTAGAACATCTGATTTTAAATATATGTTAGCATAATCACCAATAGTTTGACATTTGAATAAATCCCATACATCACAAGCTCGTTGGTAATCTTCTATCGAAATATTTTCTTCTCTTAATTTATCATAAAATTCTTCAATTGCTGGCAGTTTTCTTTCATTTAATTTTAAACAATTATCAATGTAGGAGTAAGGAAATACACCTTTTTGTCTTATAAAATTGAATTGTTTTGAATCTTTAAAATATTTTTTTACTTCAATACATTCTTGAGGACTTAAATTGTTTGATAATTTTTCTAATGATTGTGGCATAAATTTAAAAGAGTTTAAAAACCTCATTTGAATGTGTACGTTTTCCTTATTAATTACATCAACCAAAACTTGTTTTGCAAAGGATATATATTTTTCTTTTGTTTGTGCAATAACATTAATTTTTTCATTATTTAAAGCCAAATTTCTAATAAACAAATGAGAGTCATAATTTAAATTGTGAAAAAATATAGGTATATAATTTGGATTTTTATATTGTAAATTACAGTTGGAGTGAGCGGCACCTCTGAATTTTCCGATCAAATGACAATGATCTCTTACTTTTATATCTTTATCAGAAAAGGTTTTATCACAAATATGACAAACTGTTGAATTTAGATATTAATTTTTGTCTTGCATCGTCATTATCATCAACTTTATTGGTTTGAAATGATTGTGATATATATTTTTTAAATCAGTTTCTAATTTCTCAATAAATATTAGTTCGGGGTTGGGACCACGATAAATTTCTAATTTTGATAATGAATCATCATAATTACATTTAATATAGTATGCAAAAGAATATGGTTCATGTTCATATGTATTAGTACTTAAAGACTTTGTTGGATCAGGAGAGCAAGTTAACATTGGTTTTAAAGCACATTCAAAGTCAGCGTAAACAACAAATGGTACCGATAATTGTTTTTGGAAATTTTCAAATTCTAATATATTTTCTGGCACTGATTTTTCAAATTTATTAAGTTTTGTATCCGTGCAAGGAATTTGTGTATACAAGTAATTGCAATCATTTTCTAAATGTCTTAATAATTTAAAATTAGTTTTAAAGTATTGTAGACATCCATCACAAAAGTGTTTTGCTTGATGATGATTAGAAATTTGAGTTGAAAGTAATTTAGATAAGTTTTTAATGTAGCAGTAGTGATTAATACCATCATCATCACTGAATAATAGCAAATTTATGTGAATTGGTTTTTTTAATTTTGTGTAATGCATAGGACCAACAATTTCATATTTCCTGATTCCATCTTTAAAGTAATACTCTAAACCATAAACATTAATTGACACATTATTATTTTTTTCAAATTTTTAGATATCACTTAACTTAATTGGAAAATTTATATCATTAAAATTAAATACCTCACTATAATGTTCATATGATGAAGTTTTACTGGGGTTTCCAGTTGATTGGCGTACTGCTCTTCCTTTTGAATGTTTACAATTGCTTGCTTTCTTTTAATTTCTGTAGGCAGTGGAATGTATGATAAAGCACGGAGAGGATTATACTTGTTGAAGTTGACTTCTAAAAACAGTATTTTTTCTAACGCTCAACCTATAATAATATATTAATTAAGTTAAATAATATATAACTTACAACTTAGCACTTACCTGAATCACGTTCTTGAAGTTCAGACATTTTTGTGTCGATAATTTGTCTAAAAGTATCATACAACTCTTCAAATGATGTAGAGATAGTTGCAACTTTGTTAGCAGTATTGAACGATTTTATTTCAAACAATTCTTTTTCACTAATTGTGTACATACCAAATAATTCAAAACTTATTTTAACAGCACAAAATTTATTTACAACTTTGTTTGTTAATTTATTTACTTTATTTTTAATTTCATTCATAAAATTAGTTAAATTTAAATAGTCGCGGTTTGATTTGACTCTATATGTAACAATTCTGCTTTTAAATGCAGTTGTTATTAACTCTACACCATCATCTATAGCTAGACAACAATTCTTCTTATGGTGAAAGCTTTTTAGATGACTGTTGTATGAACGTGACGGAATGATAGTTTTACAATCATTGCAAAACTTATCTGAAAAATATTATAACTTAATAGATTTAAAAATATTTAAAAAAATAAACCTACCTGGATTTGTTTTTTGTTGTTTGCTCGGAGATGAATCATTGTTTAAGCCACAACTCTCTTTATAGTATCTTTTTAGCGACCTTTCACTTTTGTATAATTTATTACACTTAGAGCAGTTCATGATGTGTATTATGTTTAAAAGACGCACACTGAATGTTTCTATTTTCTTCGGAGAATTTTAATTAAAGGAAGCTGATCTTGGCGTTACCCAACAATACCACGGGGAGGTGTCAGCACATTGTCAGGAATGATAGAAAATAATGGAAAGGGTTGATGGGAGGGTTACTATAAATAAAAAGAAAACTACTTTTTAATTAAACGCGCTTTTAAATCCGACAGTTCTTGTCTAACTATTCGATTGTCTATTGAATTTTCGAGAGCATGCAATTCTCGATCAATATCACTAACCGCACGCACTATAGCAGTGCCCATTGCATTGTCTATTATAGAAGTAGTGAAACTTTCATTTAGATTATTAAATATTAAATTGTTTAATGGAACCCATACTTAAATCCAAATCGATAGTATTTGGATTTAAATTGGGGGGGGGGGGGAACTCCGACTCACTACACATTAATTTATTTGGAGGAAAGTCACTTCCACACAAGGAATTGTTAATTAATATGTCTTTGAGGATAATCTCCGAGTCACTACACGAAGAACGAAGAACTGTCTATTGTAATCGCGAGGATAGACTCACTACACTTAAGTTTATTATTTGAAAAATCACTTCCGCACCAAGAACTCGTATTACCGTAAATGTTAATCATGTTGTCCCCTTAATATGGAGTTGAACAACGTTTAACTCCATTTTCAAAATTGTGATAATTGTCTCTATCTTCATCACACATGGAACTGTCAATTGTTCTTACACTAAAGTTTGAAGAGGCACGGGAAGAAGAACAGTCATTGGAATTAATGACATTCATAATAATGCTGTCGACACTATATGAACAATCCATTAATCTCTCTTGAAGAATAGATGTTGGAATGATGGCTTCTTGATCCATACACACACTCACTACACTTTGTGGACAGGGGGTTAAAATGATTCTAGATAAATTGTTGTTGTTAACAGTCACAACACTTGAAATGTTTGAAACTTCAGGCAAAGGGGGTGGCCCGAAAAAGAATTCACAAAGTTGAGGTTGATCATCAACGTTCAACTCGTAGTCGCACCCATCGCGCCTCAACGAAGTTCTTGTGAATTCATTTTGCACTTATCTCAAAGATTAAAAATACACACGGTTTTATACAAGTAAAATAAGAAATAAAAAAGTATTGGAATGTGGTTTCGCCTTTATACAGATAGGTAGTAAAGCAATAAATAAAAAAAAAGTATTGGAATGTGGTTTTAATTGCATGCATTTGCAGACTAGATCAACTTGTAAAACACCACCTTGCCCCCAGCCGCCAACTCACAGCCCCCTGCCCCAACTCACAGTCCATGCTCCTTGCCGCCCACCCCCTGCCACTCCCGCCGCCCTCGGACCAGGGGGGGGCTCTGCCTCCTCAGTTCTTAGATCTGCAAGGTATTATTACCAACTATTTAGAGAACACTATTGATGAAAAATGGAATCCAAATTCAATGCAAAATTTCACACTCTATTTTAAAAGTTATAAAAACAGGAAATTTATTGAAATTTCTAAAACAGATACTTCATTTGTAATGTTAGCAAATGAATGAGTTATGGAATTGTGGAAATTGCTACCGCTGGTAAAAGATCTTCTGGAGAAACTCAAGAGGCAACAATTTTTAACGTTTTACAACAATTTAATTTGGAATTTGGTTAATATGAATGGTGATAGTTTGCAAAACACTGAGGCATTAGTGGTACTATTTAATGCAAACGAAAATGCATATGGAATAAAGGAACTTTTATATATTTTTCCTGATTTATTGGAGCAAGATGTTAAAAAGCGTAAATTATCTATCAATGCAAATGAAATTATTTCTGAAGCAATTAATAATTTGTAATTTTGTTTTAATAAATTTGTGACTGCATTTTTTTTTTCATTTTTAGTGTGTAAAATATATGTTGTGACCTTGAACTGCACATCTGCACTTGTTCATGGTCATCAACTTTGTTTTCCCCACTACTAAGAAAAATAGTGGGATTGATATAGTATAAATACTTGCACTACCAGTATGCAAGTTTAAGTGCAAGTTCAAGTAAAAAATATAATAATTAAATAAAATGCCGTGCTTCAATGATAGCCCCAATTTGTTGCTGAGATTGGATATCTACTCAATTATTTAGATATGAAAATAACTTTATGGGAAGAGAAAAGAAGACTCATTTCAGAATTAGCTAACGATGTAAGTATATTTTATTGTTACTTTTTTTTTGTTTATTTTCTTTATTTATGTTTTTTTTTGTTTATTTTTGTTTTTAACATATATGTTTTTTTTATGTGTTGCAGTGGACCAACAACCAACTGAAGACATTTAAACTTGCGACAATTTTTTGTCGCGAGTTTCTTGAAGAAGACATATGCATGATGCAGTTTGTGAACCGAGTCAGCGTATACCCGGGGATCCGACCATTCTTATCATGGGCAGTCCGATACATCACTTACTAAATTTTAAGATTGGTAGGGATGTATGAATTTGAAAATTTTCTGATGGCTTCATGGGAGTTGGATTCGTTTTTGATTGGAAACAATCCACTTCCAGAAACGTTAATTGCGGAGTTGTCGAGTACTCCTGTAGAACCCTGGAGCACTACACCACCACCAGCCTCAGAAAGTTCTTCACCACCACCAGCAGCAGAAGAATGAAATGTATTTATATTTTATAATTTATACTTTTATATATGTATTTATAGGTTTAATTTTATAAATTTTTATTTTTGTATTTTTATATTTTTTTTTGTATTTTGTAATATTTATGTTTTTATATATTTATATTTTATAGGTTTAATTTAATTTTTTTTTTGTATTATTACTTTTAAAAATAAATGTTTAATTTTGTAATTATTTTTGTATTTTTGTATTTTTATATTTTTTTTGTATTTTATAATTTTGTAATTTTTAATTTTTATGTTTTTATATTTTTATAGGTTTAATTTAATTTTTTTTTGTATTATTACTTCTAAAAATAAATGTTTAATTTTGTAATATGCAGTTTATTTAATTATTTTATGATTCCTTTTTTATTGGCAACAATACACTTTTTGCAACAGCAATAGATGATTTATACTGAGACGGGTCCACCAGCAGCAAAAGATTAAAGAAATTATATTTTTATTTATAGGTTTAATTTTATATTTTTTTTGTATTTTTAGTTTTATAAATAAATGTTTAATTTTGTAATATGTAGTTTATTTTGAATCATTTTGGAAAGATGAGTAATAGAAAAAAAAATTATTCTTGTAATTGTTGTAATACATTAAGTAATAATAAATGATAAATCTGTTCTGATGTTTTCTTAAACTTTTTTCGATCTTCTTTTTTTTCTTCTCCTTTGCTAAGTAATTTCGCAAATTTACAATTTGGTGACAATTTTATATACATAGCTGTATCGGTTGGTTCCCAACGTACAATACTGACTCCACTGCAAAAGCAACAAACGTGGTCCATGTGTTGTAAGTAGACAAAACCAGCTTCGGCAAGTAATTTGGGTGTTATAACTCCAACCCAATTCTTAAATGTTAGCAACCGTTTTTCAAATTTTGAAAACCTTGTAGGAGAAACACCATCATCCAAAGATATTTTATCGAACACTAAGGTTGTGTACGTTTGAAATCATTTATATGCTAGACATGGGAAAAGATTGGACATTATTCTTTGAAATCCAAGAGTTGTGTGATGAGTCAAATCTTAACCACTTAACAAATACTTTATTTCCTTTTTTTTTCTGATTACTTTTTCAACTAAATAAATATCTGGATATTTTACTTTCTGTAGTTCATATTCATAGAAACCACCCTTAATCTCTTGTTTACTTTAATCGATTAATAAATATGTTACTGGATATGTTGATTGAATTTTATGTATAGTAAATATTTCATTTGACCAGTTAGGAGTATATCCTTTAGCAAATTCACTTCTATATTTACTTATACGTACGTTGTCACCGACACGAAATTTTTTAGCTTTAGGGTCAACTAATTTTATATGATTGTATGAATTTTGTAAGACAGCTTTTTTTGTTTTATTGTCAACATTAATGGGTTTCATACCAATAGTGCTGTGTTTGGTATTATTGTATTTGTTAACATTTTCTTTTAAAATATCTAACCATTTATAATTTCCTTGTAAACTGTTTCCACATGTTATTAAGTTCGATTAACTCTTTCTACAACGGACGCCTTTTGAATTGAATATGTGCTATAGTGATTTATGTTGTATTTTTTCATTAACGTTTGAAAGTCTTTATTGTAAAATTCCGTACCCATATCTGTTTGAACATTTTTTACAACATTTTTTTTTAATTATAAATATCTTTTCCATGGCAGATGAAACATTTTTTCCAGTCTTTCTTTTTACTGGAAATGCCCAATCAAATTTTGAAAATACATTAATAACTACTAAAATATATCTAAATCCTTTATTGAATGTTGCATAAGGTATCATTTCCACTAAATCTGCTTGAATTAAATGACCTTTTACTATAACATGTCTTCGCTTGAAATTTTTACGAGCTGGTTTGTAAATTTCTTCAACAATTTCTTGTTTAACATTTGTTATCTTATTCTTAATCAGTTTCTTCAACAACTGAACTATATTCTTCTTCTACAAGACATTTAAGAACTAATTCAGCATATAACGTTACCATATTTCCACCAACATATTGTTCCGGAAATTCTATAGTATCCCCCCTTTTTAAAGGTAAATTACGTAGAGCATTCTCATAGAATGGTGAACCGTTTATTCATATTTGAAAATTATTACTAATGAAAGCCGATACAATTGTAGCCGATTTGTATGGAAAGATGTAATTTGATAAAGTATTATATAAAATATATCTATTGTTGAGCATTGTATCACTAAACAAATTTAGTGTAATTTTATAACTGTATTTTTTTGGTGATGTTAATTGAAGTATTATGTCGATATCGTTATGTTTCGAATAAAGTGTTCTTCCAAATTTATCAATGGTCATGTTTATTTCTTAAAACTCAATCAGTTAATGAGAGTTTACATCTATGTTACCGTTATTTAATAATTTTTGCTTCTTGCAACTCTTCAATTATTGAAGTAATTTCATTATTACGCACAGTATGCCCAGCTTGGGAAGAAATTAGAAGGCGCAGACGATTAACTAATTCATTAGGATTGTCCCAATATATAAATTCTAATGGCTTATTGTCGTATTCAAGTAGTGCTTTACCTGTACGAAATGATTGAGGTGTGAATCTAACCGGAATTGCTTTTTGCTTATCAAGCAAAAGTGCAATTATGTTATTATATTTTGGTAGTTTAGTTCCTATTAATTTACCGGTTAGTATATAACCATGTTTTGCTGCATTTGTTTTATTAACAATTTCCATATAATTAGTTACATCCACACTCTTAAATCCTGTTGGTACCTTCTTGAATAATAACTCATACAAACCCGGTGTACCTGTATATATGCGTTCAAAAGTTTGCCCATTTATAACTGTTTTAATAACTACATCATTACCTCTGAAGGTAACAACTGCATTACCAATAGCTTAATTATGTTTGTGTCCATCTTCAGTTGGTACCACTCTTATTCCATATGTGTGATCCATAGCCCTCGTTGTATCAGATATCATGTCGTAATCTCATCAAATCATCATCATCATTATCAGCAACATATAGGTCTTCGACTATTGGCTGTGTATTGGATGTAGAAGGGGTGTGCTCGTAAACTTGTGGAAGAATACTTGTATCAATGGTAGTATTAGTTGGTGTTACAAATTCTTCTATTTTAATAGGGGATGACCTTCTACCATACTTTTTCTTTTTTGGTGTTTCATTTTTAATTTCTTCAGTTTCCTCAATTTTTTCAAATTTTGGTTCCAATTTAACTTTGAGATTTGCAATAAGGTCTTCTATTGGTTTGGTTAATAGTTGATAGGCCGATCGCATATGTGACTGCGACTGTGAATAATCAGATTTCAAATCTTAAAACATTTTTTTACAATACGTTGAGTTTTTAATAACTGCTTGACTAATTGCTTGTCCATGATGTTTATTAAACTACATGTAGATGCAAACTGTTGGAACTCAAACATACAATATATTTATATATTGTTTATAAATGAATAAATGAATCAAATCCTTTTCTATAGCGTCCAGATTTTATTTCACTTTCCTTATCAATAACTAAAAATCTATATTTCTGTTTCCAACAATAAGAACAAATATCTCTAAATTGTTGGTATGACATATCGACACTTACATGATCATCGTAAATGTGTTTTAAATTGGTAATATCTTGCTCAAATATAATCAATATATTAGCATTATCTCTTATAAGTTGTTTTGGTATTTTAGTGTATGTTTGACAAATATAAAAGCAATCTATGTTATTGTGTCGACCAAAACTAAAATAATCCCTCATTATGCTTTGATTGCAACATACAACATCATCAAATATAAAAACTGAATTTTCTATGGTTTCTTGTGGTGATGAAATCTGATCACTGTCATTATATTCAAAATAACCCATACCTTTTATAGGTTCAATAACTTTTTTTAAATATTGATATTTTGATTGATGTAATGTTTTTGAGTAACAATAAACATTTTGAAATCTTAAACCGTTTGGATGTAAAAGTAAACTAATTATAATATTTGTTTTTCCACACCCAAAACAACAAATAATCAAAAAAACTGATCAATTTGTCAATACTTCATAGAATATATAAGTATACCTACATTCTTTATTGTTATTTAGTATATTATGTTAACTCATAAAAGAAAGACCAAATGTGCAAAACAAATTAACGGACGTGGACTTGTCAACAATTTAATTAATAAAACTACACAAAAATTTCATATTCCAGGATACAATTTTTGTGGTCCAGGAACAAAATTAGAAACAAGACTCAAAAGAGGTGATAAAGGTATAAACGTATTAGACGATCACTGCAAACAACACGATATTGTTTATTCAAAATATTCTGATATTTCTAAACGACATGAAGCGGATAGATTGCTAGCCAGACAAGCAGCAATAAGATTAAAATCACCTGACGCTAGTTTTGGTGAAAAGTTTGCTGCACTAGGTGTGTCTGGTATTATGCGCATAAAAACCAAATTAGGTATGATTTTAAGACGTCAAAACACTTCAAAAAGAAAAATTTCAAAATCAAAGTCTAATGTAATGTCAGCAAAAATTAAATTAGGTAAAGGTGGTAAACGTAAAACAAAATATATAAGAAAAATACCTTCAAGGATTATTAAAATACCACAAAGCGGGGTTTCTTAGAAGCTATAATTTCTGGCGCTATTGGAATTGCAAATGCTATAATAAAGAAAAGAGCATTAAAAAGACAACTAGAAGAACAACAACAACATAACAAAGTGGAAAAAGATGTATTAAAATCCAAAGTAAATAGCAAAGAGGGTTATAAAATTGGTGATGGTTTATATGTGAAACTATATAAAAGTGGTCACGGTCTTTACATTTATCCTTATAAAAAAAAATAATAAGAAAGCAACCACAAAAAGCATTAACCAATATTGACTTGTATAAATATTCAAAAAACATTCCATATTTTAGAGGTGTATACATGCTAGATGAATTACCAACTAAAATGAATGCAAAAGAATGTGGTATTGTAAATTTAGAAAAAAAAACAAAAATTGGTTCTCATTGGGTAGCTTATATTAGAAATGATAATAATATTAAATATTTTGACAGTTTTGGTAATTTAAAACCACCTTTAGAATTAGTAAAATATTTTTATAAAGATGGTAAAAAGAATATTTTATATAATCATGATGCTTTTCAAAAGTATAACACCTATAATTGTTTACATTTATGTTTAATAATTTTATATGAAAATACATTATGAAAAATCCATCATTTGTATGTTTGATGTCAAACGAGTATGTCTTACAATATTACTTTTACTGGCAAAAGTTCAATCTTAGAGGCAGATTTCTAATTATGTGTTAGGTTTAACAAATTTTGAATCATTTTATTCAATTGCAAACATAGATGGAAGCAATAACAAATTTTACTATGGTGACAATAAAAAAATTACAATTCCTATAGGATCTTATGAAATTACTGATTTAAACACATATTTACAAAAACAAATACAAAAGCATAACGAAGACATCAAAATTAGAGAAAATAATAATAAATTAAAAGTGCATATAAAATGTACAGAACCTATTGATTTTACTAAAGAAAATTCAATTGGAACATTGTTGGGTTTTAGCAAAAGAATATTACCAAAAAATATTTCCACTGAATCAGACTTTCAACAGATATTTTAAAAATAAATTCTTTATTAGTGGATTGTAGTATAACAACCAGCTCTTATAGAAACGGAAGATTGGGTCATACATTGTTTCAATTTTTTCCCACGGTACCACCAGGTTATAAAATTGTACAGTCCCCTGAGAAGGTTATATATTTACCAATTAATACATCAACTATTAATAACATAACACTTAAAATAGTGGATCAAGACGAAAATATAGTCAATTTCAGAGGAGAGACCATCACAGTAGGACTTCATTTAAAAAAATGTTTCTTAAATATGGTAGTGCAATATCATAGCATGCGTAATTATGGTTACAAAAACTTACAATATAACTTGACTACAACAACTAATTCCATCATTAGACAATCTGCAGGTAATAGATTAACATCAGAAAACATTATACTTTTAAAGTCTTTAGGATTTAAATTATATTAAATAATGAGCATACTTAATGTTAAAGAAAATGTCTTTATTGACAACTCAATCGCAAATTCTCAATTTCACACTCATCAACCATATGCATCAACAAGTTTTAACAATTATGAAATCAGAATTCCGATTCAACAACAAGATATGTACACATTGCCGAGTGAGAGTTACATTTACATAGAAGGCAAATTGCAAGCTGATGATTCTTAGAAACCAAAAAAAAAACAAAGTTTATTAACAACGGTAGTCCGCACTTATTTAGTGAACTTCGCTATGAATTAAATAGTGTTGTTATTGACTCTACTAGAAATGTTGGTTTAACATCAACATTGAAAGGTTACTTATCCTTCAATTCTAATCAAAAATTACAAAACGCTGGATGGTTATCAAAAACGGCTACAGAACAAGATGATATGGTAGATGCGGATGGAAATTTTAATGTTTGCATACCACTTAAAATGTTATTAGGTTTTGCTGAGGATTATAAGAAAATTATAATAAATACCAAACAAGAATTGGTTTTAATACGTAGTAATACCGATATTGATGCACTTGTATCTACTGAAGAAGAAAGTGTTAAGGTGACAACTAATAAAATCAATTGGAAAGTTCCTCACATTTCTGTAGGATTGGCTGAACAACTTAGATTGACAAAATTGTTAGGACAAAATGAGGATTTATCTATAGCTTTTAGATCTTGAGAATTACATGAATATCCTGCGTTGCCACAAACAACAAGACATACATGGGTTGTAAAAACGGCTACTCAATTATAAACACCAAGATATATAATTTTTGGGATACAGACTGATCGTAAAAACAAAAAACTTACGGATATGAGTCAATTTGATGATAATGAACTTACAAATCTTCGAGTTTATTTAAACTCTGAAAGATATCCTTATGATAATTTAAATTTAAATTTCAAAACAAATCAAATTGCGCAATTATATGAAATGTATGCAAATTTTCAACAATCTTATTATCACAAAGAAATTGAACCTCTTTTTAATCGCAAAGAATTTAAGGAAACAACACCAATAGTACTCATCGATTGTAGTAATCAAAACGAAACGTTGCAATCAAATGCTGTTGAAATTAGAATTGAATTTGACACAAGTGAACCTACAAAAGCCAACACTTCTGCTGTATGCCTCATTCTTCACAATAAGATGATCAGTTACAATCCATTCACCAAAGCGGTCAGACAGTTGTAAATGGATAAAGAATTTAATAAAAGATTAATTATTCATAAGATAAATTAAAGAGGTTTAAAAAATACAAATTCATTTGTAGTCTCTTAAAAATAAACTTTTTAAAGAGTTTTCTAAATTGAAAATAAAATGTTAATTATTGACGTCCAAGGATTTAATATTGGTTCTAAAGAGTTTTAACTAAAAAAATTGGCAATTTTTAATGGCACTCAAATAGCCCATTACGTATTCAAACCTCCCTTTCCATTCCACTTATTGGAAGCAGAATTTAAAAAGCAAGCTATATGGTTAATCAATAATTATCATTGCATCAATTGGAGTCAAGGATTTACACCACAACATCAATTTAAAAATATACTACAAGACATTAAAGATGATACGATTTATGTTAAGGGAAGAGAAAAAGTTATTTTTTTACAAAAATTTACAACCATACCTATACAAGAATTTGATGAACATCCAGCTTTAACTCTAACGGAATCAAAATGTTTATACCACTCAAAACATGTCTCCATGTGTGCATTATCAAATGTTTATCAATTGTATAATGATTTTGTAATGAATTAATTAAACATAAATTACAGCTAAATAATTAGTTTAATATCAGCAGCAAAATTAAATAATACATCTACTTCTTGAAATCTGGTGTATAGACAATTCAATGAAATACATTTATTTAAAAAATCTGTGCAAGTATTTATCCCATATTCATATTTTTTCATTAGAGTTTTTACATCTTGTATATGGATAAAATCTCAAGTATATTATGTATGTTTTGAATTGTATTGTTTACTTCTATCATGTTGGGTTGATTTAAAATATCATCTGAAAGAATTTTTTTTATTTCTTTTAAATATTTAAATAAAACACTGGACTTTTCAAATTTTGGACATAATTGTTTTAATGTAATATGATGTTCTAAAACTTTTTGAAACAATTCCACCCCATGTGTAAACATATCATCAATTTTTCTTAAATCCATTTTCAAATCTTCATTTTCTATACTTCTTCGTATTCGATCACAATCTTCAGAAAGTTTTTTTAATATATGCATTACTCTAGTAATTGACGAAAATAAAACCACTGGTGTTAATTCATTTTTTTGACGAATGTTGCATTTTATGTGGTTTGGTAAAAACTCTTCTATATCATAGATAAAATCATATAAAATGTCAATTTTTAATAATTTCTCACAAAACTCTTTCTTCTAATGAAATTATACCGAGATGATAATCGTAACAAATCTTCATCCCCAAACCATACTTTGTTTCTCTCATTTGATAAACTTTATCACTTTCAAAACTATCAAGTCGATTTTGGGCACGACAAGCATCCATACAGAAAATGTAAAACCGATTATGTAAAGTTTCTATTGCACTTTTTAAATCTGTTGGTGTTGGTAAGTTCATCTCAGCGTATGCAGCCCACATGGTTGAAACTCTAGAAATTCAGGTAATACTGCTCATTTATATCTATATTCCCCACCACCAAAACGTTAATTACACTTCCCACTACCACTACATTGTTCAAAATTAAAAATTCTGTTCCTGTGTCCTTCATCCAAAACAGAAGATATGATTTTATCAATTTTTTTTAATACGTTGTGCAAATCTACTTCTATCTATTGCTTCAAGCATCCAAACCCCCTTTCTAGCTTGTTGATGTGCAAAGTTCCAAACATACATATATTTTATTTTGTTTTTGTCTACAAAGTGTACACGTTTCATTTTACAATATGGTTTATAGATGTAATAATAAAAATAAAACTATTTATTCTTAAATATATTCATTTAAAATATATCTTTCTCAAAATCATCTAATATTATTACAATGTGGATTTTATAACACTCATCATACAGTTTTAATCGTAATATTTTTAAATTATGATTATACACAATAAGGTCAGGGTCTAGTTCCAAATTATTCAAGTCTTCATCAGTAAATTCCACAATAATTTCTTTGTAGGCTTGTAAATCCACGTTCATCATACCAAGCAAAATGTATGCTTTTTGTTGAAAATATTCCGTTGCAATATCGGGGAGCGTTGGAATTTCTACAACATTGTTTATAATAAGAACCTCTACAGGAGGTAAATATGCAACTTCTTCAAAAGACATTAATGTAGTGATGCTTAACGTTGAACTGAATAGTATAAAATTTACTTTAAAACTTATAGGAGTTCTAACCGATCGGTTCGTAAGAGATCGGATTACAAGAGTAATGTTTTCACACAAAAATCACATATTAATTTTGTCTAAACACAACATTCGAAGGGAAAGTGGTTGGAATTGTTTCTCAATAATCCTATTATGATATTTCTGAATGCGCATTTTCTTAATAAATATGTTGTTGTGTAGCAAATTTTTACGACATATGGACCACCATTTTCGATTTTCAAAATATATAGCACTCATACATATACCCATATCAAATTCCCGTATAATTAAATTTGAAAATGATTCATGTGATCCAAACTCCATATTTGTTTTAACTATTATATTGAATAGGATGTGTCCATTACATTGTAAATAAAAGTTATTCATTTGATCTCCTCCAGAATAATATTCTTTTTCAATTGGTGTAAAATTAAATCCTATACTCTTTGCATTTTGTATAACTAAATGTACTTCTTTTGTGTTAGTAAATATATCAATATCTTTATAAGAATTTGTTCGGTTTAGTAAATATGATGCAAATCCTCCACAAATACACCAGTACCCGGATACACATTCATTAATTTAAGAACTTGATTTAAAATATTTATATCTTCATTCTTAATTACGTTAATGTTTATTAATTTAGATATTAATTTTATAAAAATAATTAATGACATACATTACTACTATCTTTTATAATTGAAGTTATATTCAATAGTTAAAATGCAGCTGAGTAACATTTTACAGGGTGTCCGGAAAATACGTGTACAACGTTTGACGACAGACTCCTGACGTCAAAATAGGTCGATCTAAGCTGACTTAGTTATATCCAAAATTGTCTCGTTTAGCCGGTAGAGGGCGTCAAAAAAAACAAAAGTATAACAAAGTTGAAAGTATCTATTGTAAGAAACTAAGTAAAACAAAAACATTACTTAAGCAAATGTGTAAAATGACCGCCATCTTGCTGAATACACTTATTAACACTCTTTAAAAAATGATATTGGACCCTATCTAATGTCTCGGGATTATTAAAAGCCTGCATTTGAAATCCGCTGCAATAAATCATCGCGTGTGTTTACCGGAGTCTTGTAAAATTCTGTTTTAATAGCGCCCCACAAAAAGAAGTCACACATATTTAACTCAGGAGAACGTGGTGGCCATTTTACTGGTGCATCATTGCCTCTTCCAATCCATCGGTTGGGATATTGATGATGTAAGTATTGCCGAACGGCAACGGAAAAATGGGGCGGGGCACCATCATGCATATACCACATTTCCCTCCGAAGTAAAAGGGGCAAATTCTCCAGAAGAATTGGTAATGTGTCTTGCAAAAAATTTAAATAAATATTTCCATCTAACCTGTCTGGAATAACAATGGGACCAATAAGGTAGTGATCAATAATACCTGCCCAAATATTAATTTTAAATTGATGCTGATGATGTGCAACTTTAATGGCATGTGGATTTTCATCGGAATAAATATGTTCGTTGTGCAGATTGGTTACCCCAGATCTTGTAAAGCATGCCTCGTCAGTAAACATAATTTTTCTACAAAAATTTGGAACAAGGATTCTTTTGTTTCTAATAAATTGACAAAATGTAAGCCGCATGGGGGGATCAGTCGGTAAAAGTTCCTGGACTTTTTGTATGTGGTAAGGATGTAACAACTGTTCTCTTAAAACCTCATTGACGATCGTTTTAGGAACATTTAACTCACGTTCAAAGAGACGGGTACTGGTACTTGGTTCTTCTTCAACTCTTTCCAGAATCATCTCTTCTGTTTCCACAGTTCGAGTTGTTCGCATACGACCCCTGCCTTCAAACTTTTTCTCAAAACTGCCCGTTTCCTGAAGATGACGCTCAATATTGGCAAATGTTTGGTGGTTTGGTATTCGACGGTTAGGAAACCTCTCCATGTAAACCCTAACACTTTGACGCCCATTTCCTTGACAAAACCCGTATACCAGGAGCATGTCAACTTTCTGAGAGTTTGTATAATTTTCAATTTTTAATGGTAAAATGAACTTGTAATTCAAGAATGTTGATCGTATACTTGAGTAAATTTCATAGACTGGTAACAATTTGTCAATAATTGTCAAATTATTAAACGCCATAGCAACAAGGTCACTTAAAAATATATTGTTACAGGTAATTTCTTTTTAATATTTACAAATTTTTGACGCCCTCTACCGACTAAACGAGACAATTTTGGATATAACTAAGTCGGCTTAGATCGACCTATTTTGACGTCAGGAGTCTGTCGTCAAACGTTGTACACGTATTTTCCGGACACCCTGTATATAAGTAAAATTGAACACTTGTGACCATGAAAAATTAGGTTAGCCTTGAAAAAAGTGCTGTTGACCTTGGAAGGGTGTGGTCATGGCCTGAAGGAGGCGCAAAACTACACTAACCTGGACAACAGCAAGTTTGTTGTTATTATATTTGTAGACTTAAAAACAGCCTTTGACACTGTAAATCATAACCAACTTTTAAACTACTTGGAGGCACTGGGCATCAGAGGAAAACCACACCAGTTACTAAAGAGTTACGTTACTGATCGAAAACAACAAACAAACACTAAGTGAAGAAAGAACTGTTCAACTAAGTGTCTCACAAGGATCGGTGTTAGGACCACTATTGTATCTTCTATACATACAAAACCTCCAAAACGTTGACTTTAAAAAAAGTTACATAGTTTATGCTGATGATACAGTATTACTATACACTGGTAGTGACATAAACAAAATAAGCATCAACCAAGATCTGTGTATATACAATAAATGGCTTGTAAGCAATAGACTAACAATGAACAAGGATAAAACAGAATATATAATATTCAAAAACAAAAATAAAAGCTGTAATCAAATAAACCTGAAAATGAACAATACAATTCTAAAACAAGTGAAAGAGACAAATTACCTAGCGCTATTAATTGACAAAAATTTAACGTGCTCTAGTCACATAGCAAAAATTAAGAAAAAACTAATACCTCTAATTGGTGTTATAAAAAGATGTGATATTAGATGTAGTAAAATAAATAATCTTATCTACAACAATGTGATAATACTTAAAATAATGTACATGATAGGTTTTTGGTCAAATACATCTCCATATTTAATAAACTTAATATACAGACTACAAAACAGATGTATAAAACCACTATTTATCCTACCATACCTCACACCTTCAAAAACACTATATAAAAACAGACTAAAACTTGAAAACATTATAAAAAAATAGAAAAATGTAAACTTATATTTAAAATTAACACTGGAACCATAAAGACAAACATCTAATTAGTAAAAAGATGTAACATGTATAATTACAATACAAGAAGGAAAAACGACATATATAACCCTTCTATTGGTACTAATAAATGAAAACACAACATCGTATATGACTGTGGAAAAGTATACAGTAAATTACCAGAAAACATAAAGCAATCCAATAATATAATCACTTTTAAAAGACTTATAAAAAATCACTACCTTCAATAATAACTTGTTACCACCTATTATTAATTGTTTAACAAAGAGAACGAGGCAAATTTTTTGTAATTTTAGTGAAATCTACACATATAGAACACAAAACAAATATTTTGTTAAAATCGGTGAACCAGGACTACAGTAAACCTTTACCGGAGTTTGTCTGCCAATCAATCTACACCCTGTATATGCAAAGCATTATTTTTGGCCCGCATATGGCCATTGGGCCACTAAACAGTTTGCGGTATTCCGCGGTATAAATATCGAGTGTAACTCGTGCGAAAAGGCTTTAGCAGCCTTTCGCTTTAGCAGCCCTCACTCGCTTTGCTTATTTGTGCTGCTAAAAGCAGCGGGTTTGTAAAGCCTATTTTTGGCCCTTGATACACTATATACTATTTTCATCTATTAATTTTTTTTAGTTTTTTAGATATTTTTGAAGCTATGTCAACAACATGAGCGTTCCAGAGAAAATTATGTAAAATTGTAATCTCTAGAAAACAACTTTTTAGAGTTAAAATTGACCATTTTAGAAGTACCCATTCAGATATTGTTTTATAGTTTTTGTTTATAGATGTTACCAATTCTAACCTAAAAGTTTTAAGACGGTCTGCCATATTTGTTAATTTGGTTTTTGGAAAGTATGAAGTATGAAGTGTGCTATCATCTGCAAAACTATAATAAAGATTTTTAGTTAATTGAAGTTTATTAATGTAAATCAAAAATTAAAATAGAAGATAATTCATATGCAAAATTTTACAAAAATAGTTTTAATTAGAAGATTTAGTTTAAAAAATATGCTATTATAACTAATGCCTTGAATTTTGTACGCCGCCAGTCTAGAATATGCGTGTTGTTTGTGGATGTAAGCACAAACACCCTGTTAATCAGTTAATAAATATTCAAGATAACAATTGAAATCTACTAAATTAAAGTAATCTGAATCTTTATTATTTACTTTGGTTTAACTCAAAAAGGATATATGGCGTTTTCTATGTTCAAGATACTGATAAACAAAAATTTAACTTTTTATGGACCACAAATATTGGAAAAATTAACTTTTAAACCACAAACTAAGTCAATGTTTGGTTAATTAAATTGGTTAGTAGCAGTGGCAATGCCTTGTTCCGCCAATTTAATCGTATCATAAACAATTTTGACTTTGTGGGCAGTTTGCCTCTTGAATTAGTGTTTCTTGCTTCACAATCTACAATGGACTGGGTTTTGCACACATTAGATTTAGTCTAAGCATCTAATGCAGATTTATGGTAGTCGCTTGATAACGGTCGGGCGGGGCCTACCATGTTGCTACTGTTTTCTTGTTCTGTAAACGTTTTAAAAATAATTCATTTTAAGTATAAATTTCTTAAGAGAATTCTACTCGGAACTATTCTGTAAACGCGAGGTGAAAATCTCCCATTCTTAAAATAAATCGTATGTTACCGAGAGAGATAACACTCCTAGTCTCCCTAGCGAGGCGAGAAAGTGGATTTCAATCACAAATTATCGGACTTCTGCCTCATTTTTAACTAGTGGTGCCGGCATTAATTTCAATTCAATATGAATGAAAGTTTATAAATAGATTTACAAAAATATGATCTAAGTGATTGATGAATTACATTTTATGTTATCATTATAATAATTCAGTAAAAAAATCAAAGAAGTATACGAAAAAGAAAGTATAGCGTAATTTGATTATTTTTTTAAAGAAAATTTAAGTTTTTTTTTGAAAAACAAATTCACCACGCATCTAAAACAATGCTTTTGGCAACTGAATGATTTTTGTTGTTATTGACAATAAAAAAATAAAAGCGTTAGAGGCTAAGAAAAAACGTAATTTCTAGTGAAATTTACCGTGTGCCTAAGCGAGTGGAATCCTCTAAAATTTCTCACAAATTATTTGGTATAATCGGCATTATTCTGCAATGATATACGTGTACAAGATACTGTAATTTGAAGGTTTTGGATTTTCATATACTTAATTAGAATGAAAATTTCATTTTCTAGTTGTAGCAATTGAAAAACGTTTTAAACAGAAGTTAAATTGCGTGAGTTTTGCTTGTGGTTTTATGACACTCTTTAATCCGCGCTCTATAAGAATCCTCGGAGATACTCTCGGGTATGTTAAATGGGAAGTCTACCACTTGATTAAATTTTTATTTTTAGATAGATGCATACATTACCAAGCATTGTGACAAATTTGTTAGCTAAATAAAAAGGTAACTTAATAATATAAAAGTAATCCGTTTATAAATGTTTAATATATTCTAATTAGAAACGTATGTTGGGCGTTTTATATTTGTTTGTTGTTTTTTTTGAGAAATAGAAAGACAATTAAAATATAAAAGTAATCCGTTTTTAAACAATGGCATATTTGGCAAAACTTTAAATATGTAAGTTATATATACTCTAATTAAAATTGTGATCTTAAGCGTTTTTTCAATTTTTTTGGTTAAGTTTGTTAGACAAGTAGAAAGGCTTAACAATATAAAAGTAATTTGTATATAAAGAATTTATTTTTTTATTTGTTATTGGTTAAGAACAATAGTCCGTAATTTGCAATTTTCTTAAAAAGTATTATTCATAACAAATTCATAAAACAAAATTTATTTGTAAAAATAAACAATAAAAGCAAGTTATTTCTTAAAAAAAATATTTAAAATTTTATTATTGATTCTAAATGAATAAATTTCTATAAAAGTTTATTTTGATTTTATGCTCTAAAAATCAATTACTTTAGTGTCAATTTCAAAATTCAAATCTATATATTGATAATCATTGTTAGTAGTAGTTATTTAAACTCAAGGATGTTATACTATATACATCCTTGTTTAAACTACTGTTTGTAGCAAATGTTTGACATAGAGTAAAGTGGCTTTGCGTTGCCGCATTGTCAGACATCAAAGTGTTTTAAATGCTTTTTTAAATTTTACTTACATTCCGTAATTTAAATTTTTTTTTTTAAATTATAATGAGGACTTTTACATAATATCTCTTTTAACTTGCTACTTAGTAGTCACATCCGATTAAGAAGTTTATATTGCCACTTATACAATACTGCACCAACTTCTTTATAACTGAGGTTAGGGTATTTTATTAAAAATTTTATACTTTATTGTGCTGATTTTATTTTTATATATTAAGACCGGTTTTGGCGGTTAGGCCATCATCAGTTCTAAAATATTACATTAATTATAAATATATGTGTTACATAGATGATTTTAACAAAACTTACTTTTCTTTTCTTTTCACAGGTGTTGTTGTGTGTTGCGGGTGGTGTGAATTTGTTGTGGTTACTGTTACATTAATTGGTTATTGTGTATTGTGGTTATTGTTGTCGAGTGATTAACTGTAGTGTGGTTATTGTTTTTTAAAAATGTATAGATATGTTGGTATGGGTTATTGATTTGTTCGTTTAGGCATCTGTAGTTTTTATTGTTTTTTAATTTGTCTATTTCATATGATTCTAGTATTGTCATTTTTAAGCCTTTTTTTTACATTGGTGTAGGAGTTTTATATTATTTTTATTTTTGATATTGAAAGTGTGTTTGTGTATTTGTAAGTGTTTGGAAAAAGTGTATTTGTGATTTTTGTGAGTGTGTTCTTTGAGTCTGTATTTAAGTGCTCTACCAGTTTGTCCTATATATGAAGCTGTGCAATCTTGACAATTGATTTGGTATATTCCTGATTTAGTCAGTTTGTCTGATGTATGTTTTTGATTGCAGATGTTATTTTTGATAGTGTTAGGGTTAGATAGTGAAGCTTTAAGATCGTATTTGTACAATAGTTTTTGTATTTTGTTACTGGTGTTGTTGTAATATGTTAACTTTCTGTATTGGTTGTTTGTGATTTTGGTGTTGTGTGTAAGAAGTGATATGTTGTCAAGTAGTGTTTTTTGTGTATGTTTTTTAATTATTTTGTCTATTGTGCTGAGGGGAAATTGATTATTTATAGCTAGCTGTTTTATTGTATTATATTCAAGCTGTAGATGTGTAGATGATAGTGGAAGTGATAGTGCTCTATGTATTAGGGAGTGAAAAGCTGCAAATTTGTTGTTGAAACTGTGATTTGAGTTGAAAGGGATTATTATGCCTGAATTGGTTGGTTTTCTGTAAATTTTGATGTCTAGTTTGTTTGAATTGTTTTTGATTATTGTCAGATTAAGAAAATTTATTTGATTGTTATTTTGACATAAATAATTTACATTCATATATTAATAGCTTAACTAAAAACATACAATTTACAATAGAAACATGCAATTCAAATGCGTACCGCTCAAAGTAACCCAAAAAGCGTGATTTGCCCGACTTGGATCAACGTAGTTTGGTAATGGTTTTAGCTAAGTTCTTTTTTTTTTTTGTCGAATAGCTAATGATCGCAGCCTCTTTATGATTTTTTTTTAAATAAGTTGCTCAAATTTTGTTGTAAATGTTGCTCCAAATTTAACCCAAAAAAGTTTTTTTTTGCACTTTTGACCAAAAATCTGGGCTCAAAATTTAATTTCAAAAAAATTCTTTGGCAGAATAGTTTTTAAAGAAAAAAAATTTAAAAAAAAAATGTTTTGATTGGAGCCGTCGGATTTTTAGTCTTGGCCACCACCGTATAAACATAATTTTCTTGTTCAACGTTGCGAAGCAAATCAGAGTGTCCTAAATAGAAAAAAAAATTATTAAAAATAACGCTGGAACTCATCATTTCAGGGTAGCTTCGGTAGATTACTAAATGCAAAATAATAAAATTATATTTGCTCTTTCTTAAAAACAGTACCGCCCAAAAGTTTAGAAATTATAAAATTTATCAAAAAATTGGTCCCAAATCAAAATAATGCAAAAATTAAAATGACGTCACTAAATCTCTTTTCTAATGATTAGAGTAGCATGCAAAGATCAAAAAATACTGAATACAAATATTGTATTTGCTCCTTCTTGAAGCACAGTGGTGCCCAAAAGTTTATAAAATTGGAATTTCACAAAATGTCTGACTTGAGTTAGCATAAATAAAAAATTCAACAACAATACGATTATTGTTCTAAGTAGGCTGATACGATACAAATTAAAAAATTATATTTGTTTTTATGAGGATTTTGTTGTTTTATTTTAGTTTTACTTGATTCCATAAACAGTCAGTTGTACTTTCTGATCTGAAGGATTTGGCTGATGTGAATAGTTTTAAATATTAACAATTTTTTAAAATTAAATAAATTATGATCAAAAAATTACTTTAGTGAGTATATTGTCAAAGTGTTGATTGATTTGTGATAAAGAATTTGTCAAAATGGTTTTTTATACTACTACTACTAATAATAGTCAGTTTTAATTGTATGTATTGTGGAATTTTTTTTTTACACACAGAATAGGATTTTTTTTTCACGTTAATAAAAACACAGCTGAATTAATAAGACATTCAAATCCTAAATTTAATACTCAAGATTTACATTTTTAAAAAATTATATGTACCACTTGTTGTTTAGCACTAAAGATAGAAAAAATGATAATCCTAAAAGAAACATTTCTACAATACAAAATTTTGAAAAAAATGTTTTTCTTAAAGAAACTCGAAGTAAAATTGATTGTAATTGCTATATAAGTATAACTGCAAGAAAGAACTTTAGATCTGCAGTAATAAAAGGTAGAGAACATTAAAAGTATATAAACAAATTAAGTTTGGTACGATATCATCAGTAAATTATGAAAAATCAGTTTAGAAAATGAAAAAAAAATCCTAAACCCAACACTGCAACAATTGTCTGCACAAAATGTTTCTCAACCATAGAAAAGAAACAATCCCATAAATGTTCTTCAAAAAAAGCAACCAGTAACATAACAAACAATATTGTTGCGGAACTGTCTGATCAGTAAAGAATTGCATCATACAGCAGCTTTAAAAAAAGTATGAAAAGAATTGTTATTAATCTCAAACAATTTAAAAAGATTCAGATCAGTTTGGAAAAATTATTGAATTATAAATCTATCATGAATGTGTCTGCGTTTTATATACAAAAAACAAACTAACTTTTTTTGGTCACCAACTGGTCAACGCAAATGTATTCCTGCCCATTTCTCTGAAGATATGAAGAATAGGAAATTAGACTTTGATTTCATTATAAAAATTGATTTCCTAGGTTTGATGTTGGTAATGGAAATTCAACCAAAACAATTAAAAACCCAATAGTGTGGGGTAACGTTTCTGAAATATTTGATATGGTAATTAATAAACGTGGAGAAAAGGGTAATGTTGACATTAAAATTATGGCAGATGGCATTTTTTTTAAATATCTCTTAGCATATTACCTGAGCTAGAAAATAACACAAATGAAAGATTGTTGAGATCTACGTATCAGAACAGTGCGGACTTAAAAAATTTAGTAAAGCTACAAATGTAAAAAAGGTTATTTTGTTATGTATTGTTCCCGATGTGAAAAAAAGTTATAGGAATCTAAATTTAATGAAAATTGTTTTAAATGATTTCACATTCAAGTTCATCGGCGATTTAAAAATAAATTTCATTGTAAACGGTCAACAAATTGCTTCTGCAAAGTATCCTAGCCTATACTGCTATGTATATTTGCAAGAAAAGGTAAGCAACTGTTCTGAACATTATAATGAATTATTAGTTGGTATTGAAAATGACGACGAAAAAGAAAACAATAACATTAATAAGTTTGTATTGCAGTTTAATTAAATTTAGTTTTACATTTCTTAAATTAATTGTTAGAAATTGCAAATTTGAAAATAGAAAACAAATGCTTCAGGCGGAAGCCGTTCGGAAATTTAAGAAATATCTTTTAAATATTTCAATCTAATGGAAGTAATAAGAAATTTGCTATGTTAAGCAAATCAGTAGTGAATCTTCTACTCTTCAATGAATACGATGATACATCATCACTGTTATTCAAAAATTCATAGTTTGAAACAAATTAATAAAAAATTTAGATCGTAAACAAGCTCATCTTTGGCCAAAACAGTTAAAAATAATATCAAAAAACTACTATGGCAAAGTTTTTGCGGGGAATACTTGCCGAACAATGTTGAAAAACTCTGATATTCTTGTTAGTGACAATATACTAGGAAAAATCAGCTCATTGATAATTATTCCATACGTATTATGTTTCAAATCAATGGATAAAATTGTAAATCTATGTTTCTCTACATCAAAACCAAATGAAAAAATTTTAAATTTAGAAATTGCTAACTTCAAAAAATATTTTGAAGCAACGGACTTTATCGAAACAAAACTTTATACTATTTTATACCAATTACCTCATGCGTTATATTACTTGAGTTTAGGTTTGGGTCGATGGTCGGAACATGCTGGTGAAACTATTCATAATGAATTTAAAACTGTATAGTCTCGTTATAATATCAATATAATTAATGATCTACGTTATGCGGAAAGATTAATAAACGCAATTGTCGACTTTAATACATACCACATTTAATTTTGCAAACTTAATAACATTCTATTGTAAAGGGTTTTTCAATAAGAAATTTCATATTGAAAAGCAGGCTATTTGGTCAGCTGTCAATTTTGAAGCTATTATCTTTTGACGTTTGACAAGTAAAAACTACGCCGTTATTAAAAATGAAACGATACACGCTTCAACAACGCATTGAAATGATTAAAATTTACTACAAAAATGGTGAAGGTTTTTCAGTCACAGTTCGCAAAACTAAAACACTTTTTGGTCGTCGTAAAGCATCTTCTCGGCCGGCAATAGTAAACCTAATGGAAAAATTTAAGCTGTTGTAACAAGTTTGTGATATAAAAAATCAAAAGCGTGTGCATTGCTTAAGAACACATGAGAATATTGCTGATGTAGCCCGTAGTGTTGAAGAAAACCCAGGTTTGTTAATTCCTTGTTGATCTTCGGAATTAGAGATTTTACAAACGACATTGAATTGTATTTTGCTCTTTTGACTTAAGTCTTAAAGCTTTTAAAATTCAGTTACCACAAGAACTCAAGTTGGTCGATTACCATAAACGTCGTTTCTTTGCTGATTGGGTCCGTCAAATGCATCAAAATGATCTGGAATTTTATCAAAAAATCATCTTCAGTGATGAGGCCCATTTTTACCTCGGAGGCTACGTTAATAAGCAGAATTGTCGCATTTGTAGCTCAGAAAATCCAAGAATGGTTGTTGAAAATTCTTTGCATCCTCAACGTGTCACTGTTTGGTGCGGTTTTTAGACTGGCAGTGTGATTGGACCCTACTTTTTTAAATATGAGGCTGGTGCAACTGTTACGGTGAATTGATGGCGCTACCAAGTTATGATTAATGTTTTTTGATAGCCGGAATTAAAAGATATTGCTGTGGACGACGTTTATTTTCAGCAAGACGGCGCTACGTGCCACACAAGCTACAAAACAATCGCAATTTTGCAAGAAAAGTTTCCTGGCCGTGTTTTTCTAAAAGAGGTGATCACAATTGACCACCGAGATCTTGTGATTCAACATCTTTAGACTTTTTTCTTTGTGGTCACGTGAAAAACAAGGTTTATGCCAATGCTCTACAATCGATTCAAGACCTTAAAAATAAAATTTGTGAAGTTATCTAGGATATTGCTTTCAAAAGTTAATGGCATACATTTCTCTGAATGAAATGAAATGAAACCTCTTATTAAAAAACTCTATATTTTAAATACATGTTAATAAATTAAATACACAAATTATTTTGAGTGATACACTTAGACATAAGCTGTAATTATTTAAAAACTTTTCAATTTTTTTAATTTTTAGTGTATACAAACTTTAGGGCACTACTGTTTTCAAGAAGGAACAAATACAATATTTGTATTCAATATTTTTTTTATCTTTGCATGCTACTCTAAACATTAGCAAAAAGATATAGTGTCGTCATTTTAATTTTTGCATTATTTCGATTCAAGACCAAATTTTCTATAAATTTTAATATTTCAAAATTGTTGGACGGTATTTTTTTCAAGAAAAAGCAGATACAATTTTAATATTTTGCATTTTGTAGTTTACGAAAACTACCCTGATCAGAAACAATGAATTCTAACGTCGTAATTTTTATCAAACTTTTTTTCAATTCAAGACACCTGTTAGAGGGCATTGTTGGATTTGCAAAGCCTGAGTTATCCAAAATGTTTCCGACACTAAAAATGCAGAGAATTTTATATTATTTTCTACTTAAATCTAAAAACCAAAAGAATTACTCAATCAGTACTAAGTGAGTATATTATTGTTTATTTTTTGTTGGACGCCGTATAGTTAATTTACCACAGATATTCTATAAATAGACTGGTCAAACTGGTTTGAACGCTTTATAGTATGCAGAATCCGTGTCAAATATGTATATCTACAATAGAAAACATGTTGCAACACTGCCGGACGCTTTAAGGTAGCAAACAGGACACATATTCATGTTTTTTTTGTGTATATGTAAGACGCTCAAAAACAGAAAAATGTACGGACGCTAAAAGGTAGTTTTATGTACAATAGAAAAATGTTTTAATTTGTATTTAATAAGAAAACCGCGTTAATCTTTTTGAGCTCGAGTATATTCACCTGCGAGCACTAGAAGTACGTTTTTTTTAAGGGACGCCCAATGACAGATGTTAATATATATATATATAAAATAATATAATTGATTAGTAGACTTTTCAATATCTATAGTATTTTGTAACGAGAGATTAAATTCTTTTTTTATTTCAATTATAAACTAAAGCAAAGAAACAGAAAATTAAATTAAATATATGAATGTATCAGTTTGAGAAAATTATTTTTTGTCAAACAATAAAAAGTTATTTGACACGCTATCAAGTTGAGAGACCATAGGATCGCATTTCAAAAAAGCGTAGATGATACAGATTGTTTAAAGCATCTTACACACAAAAAAAAACTGAAAAATGCAAATATATATTATATATAAGTTTTGCTATTTCTATTATCCCTCTATATATGTCATCAATTATCTTTAATTATAAATTTGATTTACGTTTAATAAATAAATATGTTGTATTGCTTACAATACAACATATTTTTTAACACATCCTGCTCTTTATAAATGTTATTTTGTCAGATACTGGTCAGATACTTCCGCAATCACCAAGTGACAAAGAGCCGACGAGAATCAAGACAAATAGCATGTGTTATTGAATGACGAATGAATGGAGTATAATATTGATTTATTGTGTATGTGTAAAAAGTCTAAGAAGAGAGAAAAGCGAGTCCGCGATAATGACTAGTTATGGTTGTTTTCCGGTGAAACAGAGGCAGGAAAAATAATGCAATAAACAATATATAAAATAAAAAATATATATTTTATGTAGGTATATGAACTTTTTTGGTTATGTATTTTAATTTTAATTTTAAATTTTATTTTTTGATTTTAAATTATTTAATAGGACCTTTTTGGTATATTACGTGTGTTATAGTACAATATAAACAGTCAGAAAGTGTTTGATTACAGCCGAAAGCTAAAGTAGATAGTTTTTATCTTTAGCGAAATGCTGCTAAGAATGATCGATGTATGTATACTATTTTTTTTTAAATTTTAGTATGTAATATGTATTTAAGATTATTTAATATGCCATATGACCTTAAATGTTTGCAAATTATAAGTATCGAAAAATAATGAATTTAAAAGATTATTCTCTAAGTCTGTAGTCCGTTTAAAAAAAATCTCTATTTGAAGTGTTGGTCTTAGATTTTTAAACTTAGTGTCGTAACTAGGGCGGCGCCGTCGGTGTTTTCGTACCGGGCGCAGTTTGGTTGGTACGCAGATAACGTTATAGTCGGTACACACTTGCAACAATCTGCCGTACCGCAACACCGTCGCGTAACATCCTCGCGCAACATTTCCTCGCAACATGGGACTTTTCTAGCGTCCCATCGCTTGTCGGTTTTATGCCGTCGGATCAAAGGAACGTTGCGCGACGATGTTGCAGCTCTCTTTACAAGTTAGTACGGCAGGGCGCAACAATACGGCAATGGAACGGCATTGTGTTGCGGGAATATGTTACACGTCGATGTTGCGGTTCGCAGCTGTGTTGCGGAGTGATGGTACGCGACGATGATACGCGACGGTGTTGCGATACGGCAGATTGTTGCAAATGTGTACGCAGTATTAGAGTTTGGAAACATGAAACAAAAAAAAAATGAAATTGCTAACAAAAAATTCAACAAAAACGCAACGGTTCAGTTGACGCTTATCAGAAGCTAGTTACGGCAGACTAAACTACCGTGAGTATTTTTATTAAAATTCTTAGCAAGCCTTGTACTACGAGTAAATATGTGTTTAGACGGCAAGATATGTTGTATTTGGTTTAAACAATGTTTATAAAAATACATTTTTATAAAAAATGCAAAAATTTGCAACATTACACTGATGTTGTAAAGTATCTAAATTATTAGTCAATTTTGAATCAGCAATGATTTGAATAACTTGTTTTTGAGTAGAATTAAGAAGGGATAGGGTATTTTTAGATGCTCTTTTCCATACTTGGGAACAATACTCAAATAAGAATGTATATAAGTTTTATATATGTGCAAAATTTTTATTTTTATAACAAGGCAGATAGTTCTGCTAGAATGGGAGTTAATTGATTTGCAAATGTATATAGAATAATAAGTGGAATTTTATTTATACCTGCTGCATTTCTGGTATTTAATTTAAAAAGATATATTATAAACATTTTTTGAAAAAGCTGCATCCTAAAGTGAGTATTTATTTTATTAATAGGTTAAAATATTATAAAAAACATCATCTACTTTATTAAACTCTTCCACTGAGTATAAACATAAATTTAAAAAATCTTTCTTTACAGTTTCCTAAAAGGTAAAATAATCTAATGCTCTTGTTCTGGCAGTTAAATAGTTTTATTCCTTTGCAAGCATAGATTTTGCAAACAAGGTTGTTTAATGTTTAAAAACTTTAAATAAATGTCTATGCCTGTTAGAGTATCCATGTTTGCTACCATATTTAATAGTAGTTTTGAATGTATATATTTTACATGATTAGTATCTCATACTTACAGTATTTCGTAAAATTTACGTTTGAAAAATAAAAACGTTTTCATCTTTGATGCTATTATAACAGGTTTCTGTTATATATGATACTGTCAATATGAACAATTAAAATATATACACTGCAGACGTTGAATGCGTAATTAGCACTTTTGCAAATGTTATAAATATTGTCGATAAACGATAAATATTACCAATAATAGTTTCTAAAAATGTTGTATTTTACTTGTTGTAAGGTTTGATGTTTGTATTTCATTAACAAACTGCTATCGTGTTCTTTTTTTGCAAAGTTAATAAAAACTGATTTGTTTTTATTCAATAGCAAATTATTTTGTTGACAGTAACGTTTTTTTGTGATAGTGTTGCTGTTTTAAGTTTAAACCAATTTAACTCTATACCCAATGATTTTAATACTACTTTAAATTTATGTCTTACCAATTGTGATACTATGAAAGTATATAAAAGCGCTTATATTATTCCAAGCAACAGATATCATCCCTCTCTTTTTATTAGTGTTGTAATCAAAGAATGTGCTGCTATTAATGATGAAACTTACTTAAAATACGATTTTAAACGTGTTAACTACGTAGAAATTAATAAACTCCTAGCTGGCTCTAATTGGTTTATTCTTAATCTATGTGAATCTGTAAATCTTATTTTTTGTTTTCCAGAAAACTAATTGATTTAATTCTATCCAAGAAAAATGCTCATAAAAAGTGGAAAACATCACTTTTAGCTTCCGACTATGCTGTCTTTACAAGATTGAGATCTAACTAAAACTTTACTATACTATAGGAAGTATTTGGATAATGTTGAACAGTTTATACCCAATAAGTTAAAACTATTTTGGTCTTTTGTTCGTAGAAAAAACAAATCTAACGGCATTCCGTCCTCAATGTGTTTACATAGTAATACGGCTACGAATGGAGTTGACATTGCCAATCTTTTTGCAATTTTTTTTTATTAGTATATAAACCTCCTACACACATTCAATTGACGTTTTTATCCAATATTTCTGTAAATTTAACTAATATTTTAGTCAGCTTAGACTGTGTGTTGAAAGCATCGGCAAAACTGAAAGTTGATAGTAGTTCTGGACTTAATAACTTATTTTCCTTGTTTCTACAAAACTGTTGCCAAATGTTATCTTACCCACTCCACCAAATTTATTGGTTTTTATTGTTATCAAGTTTTTTTTTACATTTTGTGAAAACAATCTTATATTGTACCAATCTTTTCATCCGGTTCTAAATCCAATGTAACTAATTACAGGCTAATAACAATTCTATCGGTACTGCCAAAAAAAATTTGAAAAATTAATATACAGGGTGTCCGGAAAATACGTGTACAACGTTTGACGTCAGACTCCTGACGTCAAAATAGGTCGATCTAAGCCGACTTAGTTATATCCAAAATTGTCTCGTTTAGCCGGTAGAGGGCGTCAAAAAAAACAAAAGTATAGCAAAGTTGAAAGTATCTATTGTAAGAAACTAAGTAAAACAATAACATTACTTAAGCAAATGTGTAAAATGACCGCCGTCTTGCTGAATACACTTATTAACACTCTTTAAAAAATGATATTGGACCCTGTCTAATGTCTCGGGATTATTAAAATGGTTGCTTGCATTTAAAATCCGCTGCAATAAATCATTGCGTGTGTTTACCGGAGTCTTGTAAACTTCTGTTTTAATAGCGCCCCACAAAAAGAAGTCACACATATTTAACTCAGGAGAACGTGGTGGCCATTTTACTGGTGCATCATTGCCTCTTCCAATCCATCGGATGGGATATTGATGATGTAAGTATTGCCGAACTGCAACGGAAAAATGGGGCGGGGCCATCATGCATATACCACATTTCCCTCCGAAGTAAAAGGGGCAAATTCACCAGAAGAATTGGTAATGTGTCTTGCAAAAAATTTAAATAAATATTTCCATCTAACCTGTCTGGAATAACAATGGGACCAGTAAGGTAGTGATCAATAATACCTGCCCAAATATTAATTTTAAATTGATGCTGATGATGCAACTTTAATGGCATGTGGATTTTCATCGGAATAAATATGTTCGTTGTGCAGATTGGTTACCCCAGATCTTGTAAAGCATGCCTCGTCAGTAAACATAATTTTTCTACAAAAATTTGGAACAAGGATTCTTTTGTTTCTAATAAATTGACAAAATGTAAGCCGCATGGGGGGATCAGTCGGTAAAAGTTCCTGGACTTTTTGTATGTGGTAAGGATGTAACAACTGTTCTCTTAAAACCTCATTGACAATCGTTTTAGGAACATTTAACTCACGTTCTAAGAGACGGGTACTGGTACTTGGTTCTTCTTCAACTCTTTCCAGAATCATCTCTTCTGTTTCCACAGTTCGAGTTGTTCGCATACGACCCCTGCCCTGCCCCCGTTTCCCGAAGATGACGCTCAATATTGGCAAATGTTTGGTGGTTTGGTATTCGACGGTTAGGAAACCTCTCCATGTAAACCCTAACACTCTGACGCCCATTTCCTTGACAAAACCCGTATACCAGGAGCATGTCAACTTTCTGAGAGTTTGTATAATTTTCCATTTTTAATGGTAAAATGAACTTGTAATTCAAGAATGTTGATCGTATACTTGAGTAAATTTCATAGACTGGTGACAATTTGTCAATAATTGTCAAATTATTAAACGCCATAGCAACAAGGTCACTTAAAAAATCATTGTTACAGGTAATTTCTTTTTAATATTTACAAATTTTTGACGCCCTCTACCGGCTAAACGAGACAATTTTGGATATAACTAAGTCGGCTTAGATCGACCTATTTTGACGTCAGGAGTCTGTCGTCAAACGTTGTACACGTATTTTCCGGACACCCTGTATAAACGCTTTTTTGGTGCTTTTAAAAATTTAATTATTTATTAACAATACGGTTTTTTTTCCGAAAAAACCAACTCAAACAAACTTGTTTGTATTTACTAATTATATAATCAAAGCATTGAAAAGTAGTTATGAGGTCCATCTACATGAACTTTAGTAAAGCGTTTGATTCTGTTAACCATAATCTGCTAATTAACAAATTGAGTGCATATGATGTCGGTAATCCATAGTTAACGTTGTATTTAAATGAACGTGTCCAGTAAGTTAAAATTAACACCTATCTATTTCATTCCATTAAGGTGACATCAAACGTACCCCACGGGTCCCATTTGGGACTTGTCTTATTTTTAATTTTTATTAATGGCATATCTGATATTTTAAATTGCCACCATCTGTTATTTGCAAATGATGTAAAAATATATTGTAGAGTTAGCACTATTGTTGATTGTCTTACTATGCAAGGGGATTTACTAGCGGCCAATAATTGGTGTGTTCTTAACCGGTTTAGAAAAAGTCGACTCAATCCGTGACCTAGGAGTCTTGCTTGATTCCAAACTGTTATTCAATTTTTATTTAGATTTTGTTATTAATAAAGCTAACAAGATGTTCGGGTTTCTTAAAAGATCTACGGTTTAGTAACATACAAGCTCTTCTTATCTTTTACTATTCTCTGGTGAGATCACATCTAGAGTACTGTAACGCAATATAGTCCCCGTCCTACCAAACTTCTATTGACAGATTGGGGACAGTTCAAAATAAATTTTACAAACTGGTATCATTTAAACTCAGCCTTACTGGTGTGTATTTATTATTTGAAAATATCGGGATTTATTTGGGATTGTCTGCGTTAGAAAAACGAAGAAAAAATACACAACATTTTTGTTCAAAGTACTGAGCGGGCTAATCTTGGATATGATAGATATTTTTGTTCCGCAACGTGCGGTTAGGTATTGCTTTCTTTTGCATATGTCCTATAGTAGGACTAACTATAGTCGGCACAGCTCACTGTTTTGTTTGTAAGTTTGTATCAAATAACGTTGTCTTTGTAGGTATTTCAAACAAGACGTTCAAAACTAACTTAAGAAGATTAACGTAACACCTTAACCAAAGTGTAGGAATGTATGTATGTATATATGTATCTATTCGTTTGTTTGTCATACAAGTAATCACTGTAAACAATTTTTATGTAATTTAACATTAAAATGCAGTTCCGTACATAAATTATTATTATTATTATTTTTTTTTGTCTTATGTTGTTTTTTATTTGATGTTCTTGGTATTTGACTTTCTTTCCCCTACTTCTAATTCTTATATTAAAGTCTTTTTCTGTTACTATTTTTTGTTTGTTTTGTCTTTTGTATTCTTTACCTTTCTGCTGTATACTGTAGCCAAGTTGGTTTCCCAAAGTAATCTATTTTTATAATTTTTAAATTTTTATTAAGTTTACATCATCTGCACAGGTTCTTACTATTCCAATTAAATGAAACAAACAAAAATTGAAACATATGTATTTTTAAATTAAAAACATTACAGTAAAACTAGTTTACAGAATAATAATTGTAAAATTTATTTTCATTGACTTTAAAAACAACAAGTTAAGTTTTACAGAATTCAGACGGCCTTTTCGATAAAGTAAAAGAAGTATAAAATTAAATTGTCATTAAATGTGTTTATGGAATGCAAATTATCTATTATTTACTATTCAAACATGCATTTTAATAAACAAATATAATATTACATTAAATTAAAAAAAGTGTGTTACAACAATAATTTATACATATTTAAACAATATTTTAAATTATGTCTGTTTATTATTTTTTTTAAATATTATGATGATAATAATTCTTTTAAATCAAATTTTAAATTTACAGTCAAGAAATAGTAGTTTACGATATTATGACGGTAGCAGAGCGTTTATAGCCGAGCTAGTACACTAACTAGCGAGGCTATATATGCAGCTGTGTCGTATTTTTTTGTAACATTTAACCATTTAGAAAACAATTATTTAATTTAAAATAATTTATCTTACTTTGCGAATAGCGTTGCTAACTGCTACCGGTATGTGCCATAAAGCTTTATTTATCTATGGGCCTCGTTGCTTAGCGAGTAGATAGGCAATACTAGTTTTGAGTACAAAAAAATAATTTTTAAATTTGCTGATAGTATTTATATATGTTAATTATATTTATTATAATATTACTATATAATTTTATATTAATAAAGAATATTAGTTTTATATGATATTGGTTAATTAAATACTTTAGTATACTGTTTAACAGCATAACAGTATTTAATTAACCAAATACCATATATTTTACAAAGTATGCATACAATGATTAACCAAAACAAAAATATTAGTTTTGAATAGATGATTTGTTTTAATCACAAAGAAAAAAACTTAACAATATGTTTATTATTTTCTGCAATATCTAAAAGTATCTAAATTTTTTTATCTAATTTACAATTAAGTTGACACGTAACTAAAACAACGATTTTATTCATATTAGAAAATTATATGTAAATTTAATTTTCTAAGTAACATTTTATTGACACCTTTTAAGATCTACTTAAATAGAAGTGTCTTACTCAATTAGATAAATTAAGATTCGCTGGCAAAAGGAAGTGAAATGTTTCACTGGGTATTTGGATGCTTCCATAGAATCGATACATGAAGGGAGGGTGTCGAAGGTCTAGTAGAAAAGGACATAACCCCGATATTCATTGAGGATTTAATGGGCATGGGGTTGCAAGAGAAGAATCTAACCGAAAAATGTCTGCCTAAACATTGACTACACTGCTAAGTTAAGATTTTCTCTGTGTTCAACATTTATGACTGAATAAAATGGCAATTTTATGGAAATTTAACTGAACACACATACACATTACATAACAAGATAAGGTTTAAAGAACCTATATAAACTCTCCCCAATTTCTATTTACTAATGTATAGTGTAAATTGAAAAAACAAGTTAACAAGATATATTCTAGTATTCAAATCTATTTAATTTTAATATTCTTATTTATATGCTAGCTAATTGTTTAATGAATTAATTTGGCAAATGTTAATACTATCTAAATATACAAGAAATACAAAATGCATCTATATTTTTGTTACGGCACGTTGAAGTGTGCAATTTATATACGTAGAAAATGGAAACTTGGTGCAATTTGTACAAATCCATTTGACACTTATTGCTGCGTATTATTCTCATGCGTACGTAATAAAACTTTTAATATATTAAACATTTCAGTAGCAATAACAACTGCATAATAGACATATTACAGTAAAAAATCAAAAAATTATAATAAAAATCAATCATATTTATTATTATAAATTTTATAATGTTTTTTGATTAGATCAAACTGTTATAGTATTAAAGTATTAAAGAATCTCTAACCTATAATTAATACAATGTTTTTAATTAGTTTATAATGTTTATATCATACCAATATCCGGCCGAATTAGATAGCAGATTTCAGATTCAGATTTTATACATTTATTGACGGAAATATACATTTGTTGGACAGAAAATTACATTGGGTTTTTGTGGTTTTAGATCTCAGATCTATTCCACATTGAAGTTAATTACATGTTAAAAAAAAAGAAAAAAAGGGGGGGGTTTACATTGGTTCGTTTAGATAAATACATAATACATAAATACATATAGAGATTCTGGGGTACATAGTTACATAGAATTAGATAGCTATAATAACGCATTAATAACGAAACGTTTTAATGATATTAATAAACTTTTTGACATTTAAAATTGCGCATTTTCACTTTTTTAAAATAAGGTTCACACATCCTGTTTAGCATTTATAGACAAAATTTTAATTCATTTATAATTAGTAAGTAAATGTTTAAAATATTTATTTTATTGTAAATACTCAACGACCTTAGAACAAGGAACATAAATGATACACTATAACAGTACACCAAAAACTGTGTAACCGGTGAGCGTAGTGAGAAAAAAAAACTTATAGCCAGAATAAAGAATGCACATAAATAGATGTATTGTCCTTGCATTTCATGATAGACTGACACGTTTTAAGTTTAATTTTGCTTGTAAATGTACCTTACTATTGGTGTCGTTTAGCGCTCTCATTTTATTTTTGTCTCAGGAGTGACCGGTCACAGTTTTTTGGATAACCGTAATTTAGAAAAAAAAACTGCTATTAAAAAATAATTTACAACAAAGAAAATAATTAAAAGTTACATGTTTGTACATGAAAACTTAAAAATCTTTAAATTTTTTATAATAAGATATCCACATCTATATAATTAAAATCCTTAACTTTATTAGACAATTTTGAATTGTCAATAATCCTAATAGCTTGTTTTTGAATATATTTTAAAAAACATATTGTAGTTTCAAATGCTTCTCTCTATACTTGGAAACTATATTCAATACAAGGACAAATATAAGTTTTATATATATGCAAAAAATAAACAGAAGTAAAAAACTGTATACATTTATTAAGAAATTCTAGTTTTCTAGATCTTTTTAAATGTTATTTCCAAAAAAAAAATCACGTGAGATTGTTAACTTTAACAATATGCGTTTGTTGTTTGGTTTAATATTTGGTACTGATAATACTTTTTTAATTTTAAAACAGTAAGAAATTGAGTTTTTTATATTTAAAATGATTCAAATATTGTTTTAAAGTCTTTGTTTATAGATGTTATAGATTCTAACCTAGATATTTCAAAACGTTCTGTCATATTTGTAAAAATAATGTTTGGAAAGCATAAAGTTTGAAGGGTGCTAATATCTGCTATCATAGTTATGAGTAAGACTTTTGGTTATTGAAAAAATTTTATTAATGTAAAGCAAAAGTAAAGTCGGCAAAAGAGCAGACCCTTAAGAAACAACAGCATTTATAATTTTAGGGTCAAATTTAAAACCACCAATTTTAGCTATATTTTTTCTATTGTCAAAAAAACAATTGACAAAACTTACAGATTTGAGATCAAAACTTATACAATGCTATAAAAATATCTAGAGTTACTGCAAAGTTTTTTCCATGTTTGTCTAAAGTAGAACTCTTCTTTTTACTAACATTTCAGAAAATCTAACGTTGAACGTTTTGATCAAAATGTATATTGGGCATCCGAGATAAAGTTTGGTTTATAATTTGAAAAATCAGATTTGTCTTTTTAGATTAGGCTAGGTTAAGTTTGTTTGAAAAAGGTTTGTATGATAAGGTAAATATTTTAGTCAAAATAGGAACTGATTCATTTGCAAACATTTTAAGATTAATAGGTAAAGTTTTATTTATATAAGTATTTAATTATAAAAATATTTTTAGACAACTTGTCGTTTATGGAAAACTGGGAAAATCAATTATTTTTGTCAACCCTATGTTTTTAGGTTGTATTAAATTGATAAAGCGTTTACAAGTTTTTTTTTATAATTTTGATTATATTGACTGATTGTTTATAGATTTGTTGTAAACTTTTTGTTTCTTATTAACTGCTTGGTTTGTTAAAAATGAGTACAAGTACTTTTGTTTTGAATAATAACAGAAAATTGAACAAACTTTTTATGATTTTCAAAATGGTTTTTTATGAGATTTTGTGCTGCATTATTTTTGGAATATAATCAATAAGTATCAAAATCAAAATTACAAAGAATTTGATTATTTATAAATAAATTTTAATATTTTTATTGATTTTAGTAGATTTAGCTTAAGACCTAAATTTTAGGTGTGATTGCATTCTATGAAATGATAAGCATATTAAGTAGGTTTTTTGGTATTCTGTTCAAAATTCTTCTTGTGTTCATTTATTGTTTACTTGTTATTGTTGAAGCTTTTTCCTGTTTGTCCCAAATCAACAGATAAACGCCGGAATTCTTGAAATTGTCATTTTTGTTTTCTGAATTATTGATAAATTTTGATAAAGAATTATTGGTTTTAAATAGTGCTTCTCAATAACTATCAAATTTCAAATCTTTAAAATCTAAAACCATCTGTGTTTTAATTAATAATACATTTAACAGATTTATTTTTTTCCTAACACTAATAGTCACAAAATTACAAAAAACAAAGTAATTTTAATTTAAAATACTTGACTGTAATTATGTACTAGAATACCATCTACCCGTTCAAATGTTGGTAGTTAAAAAATCGGATGTTTTTCTCTCCAAAAACATCAATAAACTAGAGAAAAAAAAAATAATATCCAGTTTATTGATAAATATGTGGGTGGTGGTTTACTCCAAAAGTTTTATTAACTTAAGAGTTTATTCAACTCAACTCAACAACTAACAAGCAAAAATAAATAAAAACTAACTTAAACAACGTTATCTAAAAAATAACTTTCTATAAAATAATATTCATAGATGTTTTTGTAAAGATGGTGTTAATCCAGCTATCAACAATAATTAATAATAAGCTGAATCAACATGCTATGCAAAATTAATAAAATGATTAAAAGTTAGTTATTTTAGAAAAATATATAAGAAAACAGCTGAATTATTTCAAAATCTGTTATCAACAAGAATTAATAAAAACAACTTATATCACAAAGTTTATTTTTTATAAAAAAATTCACATGTTTTTTTAAAATTTTAACAGATATTATTTTATTAAATTAGGTCGGTTTATGATCTTTATGACGTACAAAACAGAACAACTAATGAATTTAAACAAGAATTACAATAGATTTATTTGTTTTTATTTTTTTTTATTTTAATGCATTTTTATGAAGTGAATTTATATTATTGTAAAATAAATAAAAAACATCTATTGTCCTATTGATGTTTAAATTCACACTTACATTAATATGTTAAAAAATATACCCTAAAATATGGTTATAAACAGACTAAAGAATATGCTATGCAAAAAAAAGGAAAATAAAAATGAGTTGTAAACATTTTGAAAAAAAAAGCCAGAGTTTATATTTAAAAGATTAAAAACATTGACAACAAAATCTGTAGTAGTCAATATAAAAAAGTACAATTTTTTGGTTCAAGATAAAAAAAAACTTTATGTTTTGTTTATAAAACGAAAAAAAAAAATGTGTTAGTTTTTAAGTGTAAGTTTAACAAATGTGGACCGTTTTTGCCAATTCAACAATTACTAGATTAAACATTAAGAAATTGTGTAGAACGTGAGCAAAATAAAAATAAAAAGATTATGTTGAAAATGCATTTCTAGGCAAATATTTAAAAGTATTTTGTAAACATTAAAAAAAAAAACGATTTTTTGAAAAATGTAAACATGTTTCATCAATAAAACGTCCATCCAATATAAATACAAACCATTAATGCTAAACCAATGAAGATAATTATGATCTAATGTTGCGTAAAAAATTTTGTTTAACCATTCATGTTTATTATGACTATTATTAATTTTATTTTTTGTAAACTGCGCTTCATCCGAAATTAAAATGTATTTAAGTAATTCTCTACTTTTACTAATCTACTGACTACACTGCAATCTTATGGGACCATAGACTTCTTGATATGTTGAATTGGTTGGACATTAAAAATGTCCAAACTTTGTTATTTCAGTGTTTTTTAAAAAATTGTATTAAAGATCTGAGTATGTTTTCAAATGCAATTTGTTATCTGAGGTTTATTTTTAATTGTATCGAGAATATTTTTCTGAATTTTTACACCAAATCTTTTTTTTCAGAAACAACACTACGACTTTCTATCAGGAATGTTGCAGCACTAGTAGCGCTACCTTGTAGTAACTATAAAAAAAATTAAAACGTTTACTTGAAACGTTTTCAAATATTTTAACACATGATAATAAATAATTGAATTAACATTTTGATTATCTCTGTAACGTATCAGACTTAAATACATTAGCTTATTTTGGCTGACTTTGGTAAGAATTGGTTATAATTTTAAATCATAATGGTGCTTATAGAACACAGGTAGATTACTGTAATCCTGTGTATGTTGTCAATAAAGGATATACCACTATTCAAAGGTGTGATATCTACAAAATTAATTTTTTTCTAATTGCTTTGCGGATTATTGAACAATAAAGATACTTACTAATGCATAAAACAATTAATATAGTTTATACAAATAATATACATTTTTCACTGAATTATCTAACCTAACTCATCAACTAACTGCGTATTTCCTGATGTAATGATATTATTTGTAATGACTTCGTATAATATGTACGGGTTTATCTCAGTTATTAGACATGTATAGTCATTGTGCTGCAATTCTAGGTTCTCCCCTTACAGAGAGAAGCATCACAGAAGGTAGTATATTATACTCGGCGCATCAAAAGATCTTACTAGAGCGCACAAAATATTAACGAATACAAAACGCGTTGAAATATAGGTATTACAAAATGTATTTTCATAAATATTTATATTAGGCTTTTTAACAAAGTATACAGTTATAAATTAAATATATATTTATTTAATATATTTTTTTTTACTCTTTACTTTAATATTTTTAATTATGCAACTGTACAGAAAAGTATTGTATTTCATACGCTTCATTACGCATGTAGCCATCGAAAAGTGACAGATCACCTGTAAAATGTATAATAATATTATAACATTTAATATTAGTTTAATTCTTTTTATATACGTTACAAGTATTCATTTTTTAATAAAAATTTAAATAATATATCTAAATGACAATGATATAAATAAGTCAAAACTATAGTAGGTAAAAAGCATAAAATAATAATAATTAAGATTAAAATCATTTATATTTTTAGTAAAACATGAATACAATTGCAAGATTTTATATAAATGAAGATAATATAAAATATGTATGTTATAAATATCTTAGCCGTAAAATAGTTCTTATTTTCTACTTGAAAAAAAAGGTGTTAATAAATTATTAATTCTTGTATTGATTCTAGTCGTAGAAAAGGTATAGTGTACAACTTGCACGTAATGCTCATTTTCCACTTGCCGAAGATTTGTGCAGCAACGTACAATATAATGATTTGATTTCACGTACGTACCAACTGAACGGTCAATACATTTTATTCATCAAATAAAACTAGTTTCATACTCTGCATTTTTATATTTTTTTAAATTACATGTAAATATCAAATCAAATTAGTTACTTTGAAGTTCTAATTTTAACAATAATTTTGCCAAAACTAGCACATAAACAGCATCATATAATTATGATAATCGGAAATATACAATTGTATTACTTTAACAACTTTGTGTTATATTTTCATATTAAATTAAAACCTTTTTTTTATGAAATATATAACAAGCTAATGCAGTAAACAATATCAGGATACTGATGTGATATAGCAATTAAAAAAATTGTTCTGTGAAGTGCAAAACAATTATATATATAATGTAATAAAACCAATTGTTTAAATCTTTTTTAATAATTTTTACAAATACAAATTTTATTTTTATATATTTAATCAATTTTCAAAAATGATCTTAGTAAAAGTTTTTGTATATTTTTAATCTATATAGTGACGTATTTTGATTTTTAATGCGTGCCTTGTTTTGTGTGATATGACGTCATCATCAGTTTTTTTTAAAGGAGTAGAATTTTCTTTTATAAAAAAGAATGAGTTTTTCTAGAGCAAAATAAAAAACGCTTTTTATAGATATTTTTATAAAGAATATAAATCAAACTTGATTTTTTTTTTTAATGGCAACTCTGGTTTGTGACGTCTAAGAGAAATTTATTAAAGAAAAATAGTTTACAGTATTTACAGATAAAAAATTACTATATTAAAAGACAAAAAAAGCAAAAAGACTATCACAATCTACTAGCAGCATATACTAAAACAAGTTTGATGTATGTTCAATTATTAAAGCAAATGATACTATTAGATGACGAAAGATCATCTGTGGCTAACTTAAATACAGATGACATCTTAATAATTTTTCCTGCGGAAAACTGTGAGTACCAATAAAAAAACACTTTTAACAATAAAATCATTGATTGTATCGACAAATGTTATTTTAATATCTGTGTCATATGAGAAAGAAGAATAAATAAATTGAAACAACTTTATTTTTAAAATAAACACCGATATATACATTTACATTTATCTGTTAAATAGTAAATCTTAAATCCTTGACATTTGTTGTTAAAAAATATACGATTTAAAAAAATCCAGCAGGATAGCGCTACAAGTCACACAAAGAGTTTTCTGACCAAAACTTAAAATATAAATAAATTGGCAGCCCTGAGTGTGCGATTTAACTCAACTAGACTTATTTCTTTGGAACCACGTAAACGCTAATGCCTTGCAAAGAATTCCAATCCTCAAAAGCAATATTTAAACTCGAGTTGCGCAAAAATGTCATGCAAAACTTTCTCAAAAAAATAACCTTTTGCAGACACAGTGGACATTTACTAGATATTATTTTCCACATGTAATTACAAAGTTTGTACATGAAATTTAAGTAAAAAACGTGTACTATTTAAGAACAAATAAATGTTTTTTTTATAATTAAAATAAGACTTTTTATTGGAAAATCCTTTACATTGAGACAAAAAAAAGTTGGATATGAAAAGAACTAAAAACTTTATCAAAAAATAAGCGATGCTTTTACTGTATAACATGGTTTACATCAAATTCTTATTTCTATATATATTATTAAAAATATAAAATTCTTTTAAAATTGGCATAACAGTTACACTACACAACGCGCATTTTTATTTTAATTAACAGTAAAAAAAAAGATCGGTTATTAACAAACTCAACGGAAAAACTAAAGAACATATAGACATTAAAAAAGTTAAAATTATATGGTGTTTCAATTGTCAAACCCGTTGAAATTGCGTATACAATTAACAATAGTATATAGTGTATCAAGGGCCGAAAATAGGTTTTAGCAGCCCGCCGCTTCTAGCAGCACAAACAAGCAAAGCAAGTAAAGGCTGCTAAGCGAAAGGCTGCAGAAGCCTTTTGGTACAAGTTACACTTAATATTTTTTTGCCTGCCCCAATTAAAAACAATGTTTTCAATTGTGATCCACAGCCAATCAAATACCGCGAATAGTTTAGAGGTTTAAGTGCCAAAATGGCAATTTTTGGCCGAAAATGATGCTTTTAGTAGAGGCAGCCAAAAAACATTATAGTAAAGCAGTTGAAAGTCTTATAGGTTGCATATAGATAAATCTACCGATCCGTTGCTGATTTTTAACTATAAAGCTGTCAACAGTTGCAATATAATCTTTTATTTTAATTCTACTAACTTAAGCAAACTAAAGAAATATATTAATAGTTTAAACAATAAACAATTTTATTATCAAGTTACAACAGATGTACTTAGTGTAAAACTTTTTAATTAACACATGTAATTCAATTGACGCAAACAGAATTAGCTCAGCACTTTTATGTGATCTGTCTTAAGCATTTAATTGCGTTAACCGTAACATTTGATTAGAAAATTTGCGTTTTATAGATTTAAAAATATTTTGCAAAACTGGTTTAATTTATAAGAAGATTGTCGAGTGCAAATTTCTAAAAATTAAAAAAAAATATTTGTTAGGCAAACAAGTAGTATTCTATGAGATGCCGAATAACGACATAATATGTTCAACAAACATTTCTGAAAAGTTTATTTTGTTTGCAGACGACACCTAAAAATAATCTTAATATAATCAAAAAGTAGTTTGATGTAAATTTTTACATTAAATATAATAAAATGTAACTTAATGTTTTTTACCAAACTCAAAACTCTAAATAAAACATAAATTAAAAACTATAATACCACACAGCCAACACTCTAGTCTAACAAGAAAAAAAAAATTTTAGACAACATTAGTAGCCTAATGGCAACAAATAAAAAAAAATTAGTCATAGTAGAATTGTATCAAAAACAATTATATAAAACTAAAAAACCACATAATAATAAAACAAAAGCAATGTCAAAAACTGACATAATCACATTAACAGATCTTCATCAGGCACTAATGGTAGTATTTATAGACAAATTATTTACAGATAAACATAACTTTTTTATTACTATCTTCTGGCTGATACAAAAAAGTTATACTTTTAACTCATATGTTTTTTCAAAACCTTTGCTAAAATATAAATTTTGGTTTCATACCTACATCTTTCATCCTTTTAATAACGAAGAAAATCAATAGAATGTAAAAAAAATATTTGTTTTCTTGCAAAGTACATATAAGATTATCTTGAAATGCTTACAGCATATAGACAAATTTAATCTCAAAAGACACACAGTTCTAGAATATTAAGTTGTTGCTTTTGATTTAAAAATATAACAATTTTTGTAAATTATGTGTTTGCAAAAATGCAGCAAACTTATTTTACTATAACTTTTTTACCACCGTGTCGATTTTAAGTGAACTACACGATTTCTACTAAAAAACATAAAATTTTTAAATACCAACCTCAAAAAAAAAAAAAAAGTTTCAATGCATTAATTTTGATCTGGTAGCGTGGGAGTCAAATTATTTAACATTACGGCAAATTGCAAATAATGATTCTACTGTTATTTAAAATTTTACAATTTTATTTTTATGTCATAATTCTACATACAATGAGTACAATGGTATTTGACCAGCAACAAGATTTATAACGATAAAATATATGCAAATAATAGAATCATGTGCAGCATTTCTACTGGTATGAAAAGATCGTTATTTGTAAATACTAATTCTGTTTTAACTTTATCAAGTGACTATACAAAAAAGGGAAATTTACTTTTTTCATTTATTTTAAATCTCAAGTGGATGTTAATCACGTATCAACAGTTAAAAATAATTGTACCAACACAGAGAAGACTACTAAAGAAATGTATACAAAAAAAAATGCTCAATTAGTTCATAAATTGTCAATATTAGAAAATAACACTCATTCCAATAGCATCTGCAGTGACAATGGGAAATCAATAAGAGAAAAACGCTTTTTTATAAATAAAAGCACAGTAACATCAGTATTATCGGAATCATTAATATCAACAGAGTCATCAGCATCACCAGTACCATCAATATCATTAATATCAACAGTTCCATCAGCATCATCAGCATCACCAGTATCACCAGTATCAATATTTTACAAAATAGTTCATCTTAATATGCAGGGTTTATCAAACAAATCTAGTATTGTAGAACGTTTTTTAAATGTAGAAAAACCGGATTTATTTTGTATAACAGAACACTAGATGGTTAAAGAACAACGTGATATTTTTAAATTAAGCGGTTATTCTATTATTGCGTCATACATAAGAACACATTTTTTAAGAGTTTAGTAATATTAACGTCGAAATATTCAAAGATTGTTTTATATGTGGTGACTTAAATATAAATAATCTAGTATCTAACTATGAATCCTCAACCTTGCAGCATACTTTTGAAAATTTTAATATAAAGTCTTGTAATGTCAATAGGCAAGCCACTCGCATCAGTAACACCGGTAGTAAATCAGAAATCGATTATATAGCAACAAATAATCCAAATTATCAATCATTTAAAGTGAATATTATTTAAAGAATTTTTAATTGTATTATGTTGCTCAAAACCTAAAAAAGAAGAAAAAAATAAGATAATAGGCATTTGGCTAGATAAACTATTCCGAGTAAGAGTTATTTATGAACAGTTAAAATCACTTACAAAAATAATTTTATTGTATATCAGTTAAAGCGCTACTTGAAATATAAACAAGAACAATAAATAACCAACTGGATTTAAGCTTACATTTACATATTAAAAGATCAATTAATAAAACATCATAGTCACAATCACTGACATTATTAAAGAAGGTCTTAACTTTTTTATTTAGTCCAAGAACGTTTTGGTAAAAGTCGGTGATGTTTTAGAGGGAGAAGAATCTCATGCAAAGTTTGTGATAACACAAAGGTAACCATTAATAAATTTAATTGTTAAATTTGTTTTATCATTATGTTGTTTATTTTTCAATTCAGTTCAAGCATCATTTAAAATTTTACATTGCTTTGGAGTACGATCAAGTTCCATACCAATATTATTTAAGTTGAGATTTTTGCAAATTTTTAGAAAATTAATAGCATCGTGTTTGTTATTAAAATGCACGTTGAGAAGTCTAGGTTGTGCTCCAAGTTTTACAACTTTAAACAGAAAAATATGAGATAGTGCATTAACATTGTTGTTATCACGAAGAGTATTTTTAAAAAAGTCAAGATGTTCTTTATGTCTTAGAATCGCGGCTTTGGGATTCCGAAACATTGTACATCATGGCGTTAGACAATTTTTTTTCTCTTTCCTCAATCTCCTAAATACTATTTTCTGATGTGTGATTGGTACTTTTGAGAGCTGCAATTTGAGATTTAAAGACAGTATTCTCGGGTTTTAAGATATCAACTTGTTTAGTAAAAGCTGTTATTGCTTTAGTACAAGTAGTTACTTGTTTTTTTATATCATCACAAAAAAGTGTAAACTAAGTTTTAAGTTTATCATTTATCGCAGCAATAATTTTTACTTTAAATGACGTTTATTGATCTAAGGAGTAACAAGTAATGCACATTTATTTACAGACAGTTTTGTATGTTGTTGGGAGCTATAAACTGCTTCCATTTTACATAAACTACATAAAAGGATAAGGTATTAAAAAATAATAAAGAAACCACCAACAACTCAGATTTAATTAAAAATACTTATTTTTATTACAGATGTTAGTTTAATAATTTGGTACTGTCACAATGCACCATTGACGTAGTTTATAAATATGTATACAGAAAAAAAAAATGTTTTTAGCAGCGTTAGTTTCCGAACATCCATTAATAAAATAATTAATAACAAAGTCAAAAAATCCAATTAAAACTTTAAATCCGACTGTGGTTTGAAGTAGAGCATTGTGTCTAGTCTCAAAAAACAGTGACAAATAAATAATTATTATCTAAAAAAAATAATTTTGCAAATGATCCAATTACTACCATAAAATAATATTTTTAGGTTTGTTTAAAAAAAAGTGTTGTAATTAAAAATTAAATTTTAACAAATAATGAGCGCATAAATTTTAAATAAAATAATGAACACAGGAAGTAGCTAAGACCTCCGAGTTAAATTTGTTAAATTAATCAAAACAGACAAAAACAGACAAAAACAGACTTTTTTTAATCACAGAAAATTTATTTACCGGCCAATTTTACAAAAAAAAAATAAACAACTTGCTCATAGTAAGTAGAATTAAAAAATACTAATTTTATTTAAATACTAATTTTATTTAAAATAACATAGGAAGAATTATTTGCAATTTGCCGTAATGTTGAATAACTTTACACCCACGCTGCTAGATTAAAATTAGAGCATTGGATTTTTTTAGGTTGGTGTATAAAAATAATATTATTTTCTTTTTGAAACAGTGTGTTGGGTGTATTCCCTACGAATCAGTTAAAAAATAGCGGCCGTTATTTTTTTTAGCAAGTGCTAAAATGCAATTCGTATTCCGTACGGTAATTTCCGTTAAATTTTTAGAGACAAGAGTTAAAATCATCCGTTAGTATGATTATTTTTAGCGGATAAAAATAGCTGCCATTAATTTTTAAACGGAAGTTTATTATTTTATAAGTTTACTTTTAATTAATAAACATTAGCAATTTCAAGAAAATATATGATTACGAGTGCATATTACTGTATTTTATTAACCTAAAAACATAATAATTTCACATATTTTATTGAATTTACAAATAAAACGTAGAAACTCACGTGATATAAGCAATACTTATTTGATGCCAAATTATACTTTTTTATTATTGTGTGGAAATGGAGTCATTATTAACATCATCAGAACATCAATTCTAATCAGACTGTTCTAAATATGAATGCAAATACTCTTAGCTTCTAACAAACGCAAATTACCGATATAACATAGAATAGCAAATAATGTAATAAAAAGAATGTCTTTAAAGAACTCTTGTGTTGCTTAAACATTACTACTTTAAATCATTTTTGTAAAAAAAGATTATTTAAATTTACATTTGCGGTGTATTACATAAGTACTTTAATAATAAAAATCTTAATTTGAAGCATTCAAAAGTAATGTCAAGGATATATAAAGGCAAAATAGAAGTAAGAAACGTATGTAATGTTATTATTTACTTTTAATAATTATATACAAATATTTTTGACATTAAACGTCAGTTTTTGAGGTAAAAATTGATCAAAGACAAACGTTTTATGCTTATTTTTAACGGGGTCGCTAAATTTTCTTAAATTAACGGGTTGCTAAAAAAATGTGTTACTGAATAAGCAACAACGCTAAAATATTTAACGGGCTGCTAAAATCACGTATTTTTAGCGGCAGTTAAAATTAACCAAGTTGATAGAGAATAGACCTATGTGTCTGCTTAAAATTGACACGGTGGTTAAAAAGTTACAGTTAAATGAATTCGCTGCAGTTGTTGCAAAAACACAATTTGCAAAGATGGTTATATTTCTGAAACAAAAGCAAAAACTTAATATTCTGAAACTGTAAATTTTTTGAAAATAAGTTTGTCTATATTTTGTAAAAATTTCGAGATTATTTTATATGTACTTTGCGAGATAATAAATATATATTTTTTTACATTGTAAAATTTATATCTTAGCTTTGAACAAAAATATGGGTTAGATGTATGATTTTTTTATATCATCCAAAAAATTGTAATGAAAAAATTAAAGTTTATCTGTATTTTTGGGAGACCGCGTCGAGTCGGAGATGTAGAGTCTATGAATACCACCCTAAATAAATCTGAAAATGTTTGTTCTCCAAGGTTAGATTGCACAGTACTGATATAAGAATTTATATCAATTATCTTGAAAATTACTGTCTGATCACCTGTCTCAACCATATTTACAAAATATTTACCAACATTTTGAGTAACATGCTTTTAAAGCAAATTGAATCAATATGGATAGATATTTATAAGCAGCGTATATCGAAAAAAGTTTATACAGTGTGCAAAGTATCTATGACATGTGAAAGCTTTCTTAGGATATTAAAAAAAAGTTGATTTTGATCAGTTTAATAAAACTTAACTTAACTTAACCTAACCAAAAACATCTAACAGTATTTAAAAGTGGCGTATATCAAGGTTTTAAGCCTTTTGATGTTTTGCATTAATATTAACCCTCCTTTCTTTTACCTATTAACTTTCAAATCAAATTAATCAAGAGCATGGCAATGTAATTTTGAGTTTGATAAATCTGCAGTTTACCATATTTTTTTAGCTAAAGCAATAAAAACCTGAAAAGACATGAAGTTAATAGATGACAACATTGTAAAACATCTAGCACTTGAAAGCACTTTTAAATAATTAGAAATAACTAAAAATGACATGCAAGACATACAATCTGTTAAAGAATCTTTAATCATACGATACATAAACATCACTAGATAAATATGGTAATCAACAAACATGCTTGCAATACCTATCTTATTTTCTACGTTTGGTAGCAAAAATAGAGTTGAATTGTTGTATACATATAACAATTAGAAAAATAATGTATCTTAAACAAAGCTTACGTTTAAATGTGTCTGTTAACAAAATATAATTATCCAAAAAAAAGAAAAAAAAAGCTTAGTTAATATATAAAACTTATACAACACTAATGTATTGTGCATATACCGGTAATACTCAAAATAAATTTAATAACCACTGCCTGTACAATATGCCACAACACAATATTTAAAAAAATTATACTATTATCTAAAGTTTCAATATAAATATGACAAAAAATATTTTATTTATTTCTAAGCATTTATTAAAAAATATGTTTATTATAGAATGAACGGACTCAAACGCAAAATGTACAATGAAAAGAAATTGTTAATTAATTTTAAGCTGCAGAATACTTACCCAAAATATAAATTTTATGTGGTAATTTTAATAATCGAAGTGAGTAAAAGTTTGCAAGAAAAAAACTAAATAAATACTCGTATCTGTTAACGACAACATAAAAACACTTACCGTGATGCAAAAACACGCATACTTGGCTTAAAAAGACACTTACGTGTACACCAGGCTCATCTTCTAGGTTCAAGTAGTCACCCGGCGACTGCTGAAAGTATTTAACTAAATCAATTTAAAAGATGTATACGAGTATGATTTGACCTGCCTTGAATCGTATTTTGCCATACAAAAAATTATAAGCTTTGCTAATATATTTTAAAGTACTCGTGTGTTTTGCACACACGAGCAACCGTCATTTACAAGTATGCAGAAAGATTAAAGATGCGCCTCTTCTAAATATTTCTTTATTCAACAGTAGTAGGCAAAAAGTTAGTTTTAGCACAAAAATTTGTTCATTCTAAATAAAAGTATATACTACAGTTAGTAGCGTAGTTAAAATTCGTAAACTTTGATAAAAGTATTGTTCTTTCAGAACCGGCTTTAAAATAAAAGTGTATAACATTATTTTTTTGAAACATACTTTCTAAGTTTCACTTATTTTGTAATATCTCCCAAAGTTTTAAAATAAACGTTGGGTTTTAGGGCTATGTTACTGATTACAGCAATTATTTACTTCTTTTCAAATTAGTTTGTTTACTTTAAGATGATTAAGTAAATTTAATTTGTATTATACAAGATGTCAGACAAAAAACTTTGGTTTACTAACTTTGCTATTTTTTAACCTATTATACATATGTTGTTGCTATTAATAAACATGCAATGATAAACAACTTTAGATAAAATAAAAAAAAAAAAATATTTTTTTTTCTTTTTGAATTAGTTATTATGTCATTCTGAAACCAATAATGTATATTGCCTACATACTTCTATAACAATATTTTGTCACAATACTAGTAAATGGGTAATTCCACGTTAGTTTAGACAATCGTCCCCACATCTATATTTCCGATTTTGCTCAAATTTTGTACACACGTTTGGGGTACCAATATATAACAATTTAAAAATTTTAGATTTTTAGGTGTAAATGGAGGCTATTTTAATTTTTTTGGAATATTTTGTCTTTTTTCAGTTTTTGCGCTGTAAATAAGCAAAAAATAGTCAAAATTCATATTCGAAAAGATGTATTTTATAGAAAATTTTCCGTAGAACACAATCTCGCTCTTGGTTTTTCAAAAATTTTGGCAAAAAATTGAAAAAATAAGTAGGCCTATTCTTCAACATAAACTCTTACAAATGCACGTTTAGCCGCACTCAGAGGAACAATACACCAAATATTATTAAAAATTTGAATTTTTTGGACAATTTTACATAGAAAATAGTCAGTGTTGTAGTCATCGTTTATAGAAATGTCCATCTAGAAAGAAATGTTTACCAAATTTTCAGGCAAAAAATGAGTTAAAAATTATTTATTTTTTTTAATTTACAAAAAATATTATAAACGCACTAGGGTGTGGTTTAAAACTATTTTTTAACAAATTTTGATAAGCGCCAGGAGGATTTATGTTTGAATGCTAAAAATATTTTCAAATTTTCGCGCCGATAGATCGAGTATAAATTTGTGCCGCAAGCGCAAAAACTATCAAACAAAAAGTAAAATGGCCCAAAATTAATTCAAGCGACAAAAAATGTTTTTGTTAAACTTCTGAAATAAGCTTAAAAAAATATAATCCAAATAATCTTTAAGAAAAATTTAAAAAATAATATTTTTTAAGTAAATGTTGAACAATTTTTTTTTCTTGTTGGGCTTTTCTTTGCCAGATAAGCACGACACTATGTAAAATTGTTTGCAAAACTCAGTTTTTTAATAATATTTGGAGTATAGTTTCTCTGAAAACTGCTAAGTGCATTTGTAAAAGTTTATATTGAAAAATAGGCTTAATTTTGCAGTTTTTTTGAGTTTTAGACCTTTAAAACCCAAATACACAAAACAAATTTATATTTTCTAATTAATTTACATCAAAACACGTCAATTTTGGCAATTAAAAAAAATTTATTGCTTTTGCGGTTTATAGACAGGGTATAGACTTGAAATGGCGCCAGATTTGAATTCTACGGAAAATTTCTGATTGATTTCATTAGCAAATTTATTTTTTTGAGTTAAAACTGCGGTATTTAAACAAAAAATGCTAACTTAATCGCATTAAACGACAAAAAAACTAAAAAAAATCGTAGAATTTTATTTTATGGGTTTCATACCCTCATATACCGTTCAAAGGACTACTAATAAGCTGTAGAAACTAAAAAAAAATTACCTAAGCAAGTTTCTCAATGCACCCCTCTCCAGCTCTGGTCCGTTTGAAATGGAATTGCCCATAATATAAATACTGCAAAAAAAAACAACCAAAGTTTTTTATATCTAATTTTAATAATATCAATTGTAATTTTAAGTATTTTTTTTTGCATCTAAATATATTTCTTTAATTGATTTAAGCGCCAAAGTGCTTTTTTAATGGTTTTTACATGTTTATAATTATTCAATATTAGGTTATATCAAAATATAATATGGGTTAACAAAATAATTTTAATTTGTAATAAGTGTATGCAATAGCTTGAAAACTGTGAGAAAGTCTATGAACTAACGCAATATTAAAATATGTGGCAGACGACGGCATTTAGAACTTAAATGTGACTATTTTTGATGCACACTGGAATTCATATATTTTATAACATAACATAACATAACATAACATAACATAACATAACATAACATAACATAACATAACATAACATAACATAACATAACATAACATAACATAACATAACATAACATAACATAACATAACATAACATAACATAACATAACATAACATAACATAACATAACATAACATAACATAACATAACATAACATAACATAACATAACATAACATAACATAACATAACATAACATAACATAACATAACATAACATAACATAACATAACATAACATAACATAACATAACATAACATAACATAACATAACATAACATAACATAACATAACATAACATAACATAACATAACATAACATAACATAACATAACATAACATAACATAACATAACATAACATAACATAACATAACATAACATAACATAACATAACATAACATAACATAACATAACATAACATAACATAACATAACATAACATAACATAACATAACATAACATAACATAACATAACATAACATAACATAACATAACATAACATAACATAACATAACATAACATAACATAACATAACATAACATAACATAACATAACATAACATAACATAACATAACATAACATAACATAACATAACATAACATAACATAACATAACATAACATAACATAACATAACATAACATAACATAACATAACATAACATAACATAACATAACATAACATAACATAACATAACATAACATAACATAACATAACATAACATAACATAACATAACATAACATAACATAACATAACATAACATAACATAACATAACATAACATAACATAACATAACATAACATAACATAACATAACATAACATAACATAACATAACATAACATAACATAACATAACATAACATAACATAACATAACATAACATAACATAACATAACATAACATAACATAACATAACATAACATAACATAACATAACATAACATAACATAACATAACATAACATAACATAACATAACATAACATAACATAACATAACATAACATAACATAACATAACATAACATAACATAACATAACATAACATAACATAACATAACATAACATAACATAACATAACATAACATAACATAACATAACATAACATAACATAACATAACATAACATAACATAACATAACATAACATAACATAACATAACATAACATAACATAACATAACATAACATAACATAACATAACATAACATAACATAACATAACATAACATAACATAACATAACATAACATAACATAACATAACGTAACATAACGTAACATTGCATAACATAACATAACATAACATAACATAACATAACATAACAAAAAAAACAACTTTATCTATAAATTATTTACATAGTTCATATTTGAATCCAAACCACATTTAATATCATTTTTGCTAGATGCGAAAAACACATCAATTATCTCTGTGCGGTCAGTTATATAATTATATTCAATTTTAAATATGAGTTTTTATTAATATAATAATTTAAAATATGTAAAACAATATTTATAGAACTAAACTTTGCCATTCACATTTACTGGATCAGATATTTGTTTGTGTTTTATAGAGCAGTTCTCGAATGTTGAATGATTAAATAGTTAAATTAATTAATTTTGCGGGCAAGTGTTTTACATAGACAGACGTACCTAAACATATACTGGTTGCCAGAAGTTAAAAAAAACACCAAAAACTGTAGCTCAACTTTTATAAAAAAATCAGAATTTTTTTAAATTTCTATAATGTGTTGCTTTTCCACAATTTTTAAAGCACTCAGCAACTTACTTAGGCATGCTATAAATTAAATTGTCAATCTCAACCTAATGAATTAAATCCCAAGCTGCCTGAATACGCATCCCAATATTGAGTAAAGTGATTGAACCTGGCTGAAAAAGTAAACTGATTCAGCAGAGATTTTTTGATTAGTTAAGTCTCTCCAGATATCTAAGCCGAAGAACCCAACCTTTACGTGTTGTAGTAGTTCTATAGCGTCCAGGTCGTAAACGCCGCTGTTGTTTTTGTTTCTCAATCTACATACGCCAACATCAAATTATTGTACTGACACTTCTGCAAATTTGTTAGGCAATATCACGAATTAACAAACCTCTTTTTCTACGGCGTTCTAAATTGTTTAATTGTTAAAAAAGCGCTAAGCTGACAAATTTAAGGCATATTTTGATTTAAATGAGAAACTATAGTTTGTTTGCGTTAAGACGTTAGTAGTTGTTATGGCAACTAGGAAACAATGCTCTGGTTGGCTTAGAGGTCTACCCAGTTTACAATAGGGGCAATTCCATTTCAAACGGACCAGTAGTGACACTCCGCCGTGCAAATCGCATCGCAATCGAATCGAAATGACGTCAGAGAATTTAATCGATCGCTTTAATGATTTTACACCGCCTACTTTCACAGAACTAATAATTCGGAAAAAATCAGTATTGCTTTTTAAATAGAGTGAAATGAACATATATAAATGCATGTGCAAGAAAAAGATCGTTCAAAATAATGCAACAATGTATACATTTATTATGATAAAAAATCTATTATATACTTTTTAATTAGGTGTTAATAATACAAAATAACACATTAATGAAATTTATGTTTCAGAAATAATTACTATATTATTAAATACAATTAAGGTTTTATAATATAAAGGCATTTGTTGTGGATCGAATAAAAATGTTGTCTTGGCAACGTTGCATTTAATTTGTCGATTCTATCAATAGAATTCCGGTATTCCGTTATTGCTTTCTGTCATAGAATACGTCAGTTTTTAAACATTTTGTTTCAAATCGAATCGACTCAAAGCGACTGATTTTTATGTATCGTCATTAATCGCTAACCTCAAATTGCAACATGAGGGTGAATAGAAAGCATCAACAAATTTTTATTTTTCATATCCATATTGAATGAAATATTAAATAAATGTGAAACTAAATATATATAATATAATTATAAAGAATATAAAAGCATCTCATTGTAAAAACAGTGCAAATGTTAATTAAAATAAACTTATTTATATCATATTTTTAAGTAAACTGAAAAACTTGTTTAAAGTATCAGTTTCATTATGAAAATGAATATTGAAATTTCTGGACTACAAATAATAAAATTTATATTTATTATATTAGATAATGCCTTTAAATTTTCTGTTAATTTGATTGAATTAACAATAGTGAATATGATTTCAGTTTTTTATCACATATTTTTTTATTATTAACCATATTTAAAATTATTGTTAACATTCAAAATTTTTACAATATATTAAAATAAAAGCACAATTTTATTTACTAGATCTCCGTTTTTTTATATTAAAAAAAATAACTTTCTGTTTAAGAAATTTGAATAAAAGTAACGTTTATTTGAAATTCCGAATTCCATAAAATAGCTTGCATTAATTTGTATTTAAAATAAAAATTAATGGCAAGTTTAAAAGCTTATGATAACTAAATATTATAATATGTACGCAGCACTTTAGATTGGCATAAGCAAGTGCAACGCAACAAACAATACTATAGTGTATATTAAGTTGCCTATTATTGCGGCCAATTAGCAGCACTGTAATTAACATACATTCATTTTTGATACTACACACACATTATCTTCATTATATAGCGCACTCACTTTAAAAAGCGATTACGATTATACCCGAGTAAGATTTCTATCAAATATTTTGTCACGACGGAGTAGCAAAGCTGAGCATGATCGAATCACTGACGTCATCTCGATTCGATTTGCTAAATCAACAAAGTTATTTCTTTTAATGATTGTAAAATGAGTTAAACGACATCTTATTAAACATTATTTTATTTAATTTTGGATGTTCAATCATAATAAGAGATCAAGAAATAAAAATTAAGGCGGAATATATGTTTTTTATTAATTGAGAATTGAATAGAATGAAACGTCACATTGAGCTGGGGGGGGGGGGGGGTGTGCATTGAGAAACTTGCTTATGTATTTTATAAGTTATAGAGAGTATAAAACCCATAAAAAAAATTCTACGATTTTTTAGAGTTTTTTTGACGTTTTTTAACTTAATCGCATTTTTGACAATGTGCTTTGATTTTATAAAACTATTTCCTAATAATTTAAGCGATGATTTTATTTGTCTCTATAAAATAACTTCAGTATACTTGCACGGAATCTGATCATTTGTCGTCTTTGATCTTTGAGTTCATGTGATCTAACTTGCACTGGTGATGTCATCAACTGTTCGGTTCAGACAAATAAGTAGTCCTATTATAATGTGTCAGATTTGTTCGTTTCTCGTTGTTGAATTCACATTTATGGTGACGTTATATTTAGTTTATTCCAAACTGTTCAGTTCATACTGAATATATAGAGCAACCAAAAAACTTGGTAACCATTTTTGAAACTTTAGAATCAAAGAGTGTTAACAGCATATAAGATGTAACTTTGTTATCATATGGAAAAACCACTTACCTTAATTAAGACTTTCAAATCAGTGTGACATGTATATTGATAGTAATCCACTTGACATTAATTATTGTAATTAAACAAATAGAGAATAATGAACAGTTCTAATAAGACAAGTTTCTAATATAGTATCTTAATTTTCCACTTTCTTCTTTGTAGCAAATAGTGAACACATCACATGTTATTTTTACTTGAAAGGTTTTCATTGCTTACGATAACATCTACAGTTAAGTATGTTAATACAGATTACATAATAATTGCATTTTTATATAGGGTAAACAATATAGAATTAATAAATTAGCTGTAAATGAAACGAATATAATTAGAATATTAATTTATTATGCAATAAAAAATTAATGCATTTATAAATGCGTGCTGTCTTGTTTATTCAACGAGGAAGAATGTGCGGAATTTAATGCTCGAGGACGAGGATAATTAAAAGTGATTGATTTAAAATAAAACTATTGAAAAATATGAATATATTTTTAATTAAATTAGTAGTAATAATAAAGAATACAGAAAAGCTTTTTTAGTTTTATTATTTTTCATAAATTTAATAATATTTTAATAAAAATAAAATAATAAACCTTTATTTGTGTTTACATTATGTATAAATTATTATCTTTGTTTTACAATATAAAAATGTTATTTATTGAAACATACATAATTTCGTATTTCCATATCATTATCTTGTTAGTAAATGAATGCTCGTTCTTACGCAATGAAACAAATATTATAATAGTATTACAGTTATGTCGCTTTTTAATATCATTTATTAATCATGCACTCCGCCTTTATAAAAATAAATAAAAGAAGTGAACAAGTTACCTCACCTTGAAGTAATATGCATATGTGTCATTGTCTGATGAACAAGTTACAAATACAACAAACTCGTGCTGTAGTGCAGTAGATGACTGCGTATTATTATTTGAATATAAATAGTTTTTACATTCCAATTGATTATTCATGTCTGATTTTAAATTGATTAATTTGAAAAAAATAACATATAATCTGCAGATGTTTTAAATCATAAAAAAAAACTTTGAGTTTTTGAATTTATATCACCTACTATTAATACAAACTGAGCAGTTTATGGATAGATTAACAAACATTTTCAATTAAATAGAGCTTGAACATTGTAAATTATATGCTCCAATGCGCAATCATTATTAATGCAACCTGTTCCATCCGTCAAGCGGCTGCAGACATGTGTTTCGGGTGAACATAACCCTCATCATCTGACCTACGTGGACGAAAAGAATAGTTATAAATTATTAGACTCTTTAAAAAGAAATGTACTTATATATAAAAAAAATGAAATTAGTAACATACATTAGTACACAAATCTTGATTTTAAGATGAAATTTTACAATAGGCAATTTGGCAATAGTGCTGTAGAATAGAAAAAAAAAATAACACAGATAAGTAAAAGTAATACCGTTAAATGTATATATTTAATGATAATATCTAAAGTGATACCCGAAGACACATGCTTATGTTAAAAACTAGGAATTGTCATTACAAATCTAGAAACAATGCAAAAACTGTCCTTGACACTGCACGTAGTCATAAGCAGAAACAGTTTTTTTTTTAATTCTTGTATAAACAAAAAAAAACTTTTAAAAAAATTATAAAAATAAGAATTATAGATTAAAGTGAATAAACAAATTGTTAAACATAATATACTTTATGATTAACACAAATGTTTTATCTGTGTCATTCAAGACCAAACAATCAAAACTAGAAATTACAGAAAAAGCTTAGTGGACAAATGCCATAGACCTAGGGAGTCAATTATTCATATTATATATGGTTTTAATAAACGTGCACTAGCTAAGTACAGCTGTATAACCAAGTATTTTAGGCTTTGTAGTGTGTTTTTTTTTTGGCAAACCCGCGTGTTAGGGGCGGATCTACCTGTAAGCAAGGGTTTGCAATGCGGAAGGGCCATCAAGCATAGGAGGGCCTCCGACAATTATTTAAAAACCTGCCCCCTCCTCCCCAAATTCAAAATTTACAAAATAAAAGTTAAATAATAGACAAAATTGTACTTTTTTTTTTTCAAAATTGTTTATGTTTATGGGCCCTTTTCAATGTTTTGCGGTGGGGCTTAAAAGTCGTAGCTCCGCCACTCAGCACATTTTATACTATAATAATAATAGACACCGTTTAAAAAAAAATTTTTTTTAAAGAAAAACACAATTCTAATTCAATAAGATCAGAAGATACAAACCTACAATACCAAGTAAAAAACAGATCAAAACGTATTAGGAAAATATATAGCACAGACACACCGAAACGCAATTTAGATACTAATATTTACGACAAAATAAATTAAAATAAGATACCAAAAATTACATTAAACATGCCACTAACAAATGTTAGAAGAAACCTTTAAAGAATAAAATTTAGAACTACTAGTTAAAACTCTTTGCTGCTACACACAAACAATTTTCAAAAACCTATACGATTGATTTAAAGGTTTTGGATTTTTATTTATTTTATTACACTGGACATTTCATTCTCTACACGTTGCAAAAAACCAATTTTAAAAAGGAGTTAATTTGCTTAAGTTCTGCATGTAGTTTTATGACACTTTTAAAACCGCGCGGTTAAAAATAATACTTAAATAAATTTGAAATATGTACAACAAGGTCATTTCAGTGACTATTTCCCTCCCGTCATAAGTCCGTCAAAGCAACCAATCACATTTAGCAAATATCAGAAATTCGACGAATTACGTACGTATTTAGCGACAAGTTTTGTTATTGTGGTAATGTCAGTAATGACGTAAAAATTGTCGCTGTAATTTGTTCAATGCAAAATTGTCGATATAATTGTTACGTTGTCATTGACAACATAATAAAATAATATATGTTTAATTTTTTTGCATAATTGTTTATATGTTGCTATGACAATAAATGAACATAACAATGGATACGCATACGCGATTTGAATTTTATATTTTTTAATATTAAAATGTCATTTTGAAAGATGTAATGTCGCTCAGGAAATAGTCTTATTAAATATCCCTCGTGCATAGAATATTGCTTTATAATTTATTGGAATATCACTCATGCATTTTTGCGATAGGCAATCGGCACTCGCCTGCGGCTCGTGCCGATTGCCGTCCGCAAAAATGCATTTGTGAGATTCCAATAAATTATCGGCAATATGATATGATCAAAATTATAAAAACAAAAAGCAAAACTGAAACAAAAATACTTTAGATTAAATATTTTTTAATGATTTTTATTGTCAAAAAAAGTACACACAAAATATAATAGTTATGACAATAAGGGTACATAGTTCATGTTTTGTTTGGCAATGCATATACTATAAATTTAAATGTGAAAACACACAATGATTGACTAAACTTTGAATTTAAGGTTTGCAAATGATCAAATCATCAATCAAAATCAATATTTAGCCTAAGGTTTTTTGTTGAATCCACTAATGTTTTTTGTCAGACTAACGTGTAATTGTATCTTTTTAAAGTCTCTTCATTTTGTATATTATTATCTAATATTAGATTAATTACTATTCTTGTTTTTTATCCATATCGTTATAAAGTGCAATAGTTTTTTGAAATGCTTAAGTTGTAATTAGTAAGTTTCTATTATTAACCTTAAAACTGTATAGGTTTTGTTTACATTTGTTGTTTTTTGCGCCCATTTGTATTATTTCTATATATATTTGTGCGTGTATTATTATAATCTAACAGTCTTTGTAGCGCATTGATCATTGTGCTTATACCACTAGACCGGTAGTTCACTGTTCACCAATAACTCGTGGTTCAAACCCCAGTAAATAATTACTTTTTTTTTTAAATCCTGACCGTGGTCTTTTTGTGAGTTTATTGTGAGTCACCATAACAGACCCTATGGTGTGAAGTGTGTATTTCTGTCGTTGCTGTTATAATATTTTGTTTTTGCATCTTATATTTTTATTAAAAAAATTTCAATTGTTGCTAGAAATCTATCATTATGGTAAACTTATGTAAAGTATGTAATAACTGGAGACTGTAAACGGTTGCATCATGTAGACTGCTTGGATTATAGCATGAACCAAAAATGATTATACGTTGAAGAAGCAAAACGGAACAACAATGATAAATGAATTTGTGAAATTTGTATGTTAACTGACTCTGTACCCAAAATTATTACAAACCAAGCTAATGCAGATACTGCATCAATTGCTGCATTAATTAAGTCTATGGCCTCGGGTTTAAGTAGTTTACGTACAGAATTTCAAAGCGCAATGCGCACTTTTACGGATAAAATACGTGACATTAAAACTGTATTGATAAAAACAACATAATTGCTAACAACGTGATGGTGTTTAATCTACCCAAAACAACATCTGGGTCAAATAAGTTTAAAACCGAGAAAGATATTGAAGCCATAAAATTAGTCGTTAATCCTACTGGCCTACAGTTTTAAACTGTGTCTGATTTGACAATTAATCAAAGAAACAATTAAACTTGTTAAGATCAGAATTAACTGAAAGAAAAGATAACAGACACAGATCTCACCATTAAATATACAATAGCCAATCTGCAATAGTTAAATTAAAAAAACTGTTAAAAATATTCTATCAAAATGTTAATGGTATCAAAACAAAGTTGAAAGATATTATGTTAAATGTTAATTGTTGTATATATAATGTAATTGTATTTGTTGAAACTTGGCTAAATGTTAATGTATCTGATAGAAAATTAGGTTTTTATGATTTTAACATATATCGCAAGGATCGCTCAAGTTTAACCAGTAATAAAAGTAAAGGTAGAAGGAGAAGTCTTAATAGCAGTCAGAAAGAAATTAGATTTTTATAAGTTGAATACAATTGACTATATTGAACAATTGTTTGTAAAAGTTAATAAAAACATTATAATTGGTTCAACTTGTATTATTCCTTAAAATATAAAAACTTTTGTACGTCGTTTGATAAAATTTGTGAATCAAAACCAAATTGCAAATATTTTTATTATGAAGATATTCCTGAAGCTGTTTGGGACCCGACTCATATAAATGTATTGTCTGAGAACAACAAATCGTATCATGCTCAATTTTGTGCCAATTATTTGGAGTTTTACAATTTATTTACATACCAAATGATTAAGGTGTTTTATTAAATTTGATATTTTCTAACTTAAAAAAAATTAAAGTTTGCATAGCGGAAGGAAGCGATGCAATTACAACTAATTCTGTTCATCATATTGGGTACTCTATATCGGCTCATATTAACTAAAATAGCACTAATCTTTAACTGGAAAATAACACTTTAGAGTTTAAGAAAGCAAATTATGAATATATAAACAGCTATCTCTTGAGTGTCCCATGGGATAAAATATTCTGACATTAATTTTGCCGTGGATAACTTTAATAGTGTGGTACAGCATGTAATAAATACTTATGTCCCTAAAAAAATAATTAAGTTATCTGAGTATCCTAAATGGTATAATTGCAACCTCATAATTATGGTAACAAAGAAGAAAGCAGCACATGCTAAATATAAAGCCAGTGACAGACAGTGTTGATTATAAATCTTTTCAGGTACTTCAAGCACAATGTAAATGCACCAGCAAAAGTTTATACGACGCATACATTAATAGAGTTGAGCTCGAGTTAAATGATAATCCAAAGAATTTTTGGTCTTATGTTAAAAAAGTTTGCAAAGTAGATGGATATCCAAAACACATGTTTCTTGAAGAGAAAACAAGTAAAAATGGTTCAACTCATGTAAACTTGTTTGTTGATTATTTTGCTACTGTTTATATGAAACACAATGTAGATGCACCAACATTTCAACAATTGGAACAAGTAAAAATACCTAAATTTAGTGTTTGTGTTCGATCAGTGTTTGATTCTTATGTAAGTTACCTGACAAATAAAGTTCTGGTCCAGATGGCATACCTGCTTATTTTCTTAAGCAATGTATATATACTTTATGTAAACCAGTGCACACACTGTTTTCAATGTCCGCATATCATGGTATTTTCTTTTCTAATTGGAAGCGTTGTTACATTACGCCTTTATTTAAGGATGACAATAGAGAAAATATTTCCAACTACCGCGCTATTGCAATACAATCTGCATTACTAAAAACGCTAGACCAACTAATTGCAGATCAATTTATGTGGTGTTGTAAGAATATTGTCATTGAAGAACAGCATGGGTTTTGTAAAGAAAAATCGACTCTTACCAACCTGTTGATGTACAAAACATTTATTCTTAACGCAATGGAATCTGGAAAGCAAGTAGATGCGGTGTACACAGACTTCTCTAAAGTCTTTGATCGAGTCCAGCATTTAACTTTAATTAACAAATTCAAATTTTTAGAATTTGAAAACCTAGCATTAAAGTGGTTCTCAAGTTTTTTAACTGATAGAAAACATTATGTAAAAATATTTGACTTTGTATCATGTGATATAAATGTTACTTCTGGGGTACCACAAGGTTTGCATTGCATACTATTTTTATTATTTATAAATGATATTGGTACAAAGTTAAATGTTTGTAAATTTTTGTTGTTTGATGATGACATGAAATTGATTAATATTGTACAAAATTGCATCAATCAAAATAATTTTTAAACTAACTTAAAAATTCTGATGGAGTGGTGTAAAATTAATCAGTTTTATCTAAATTTGAGCAAATGTGTTTCAATATCGTTTAGCAGATGTAAGATTGTCCAAAAAGACTATTTTCTTAATAAACATAAACTTGTTTTTAAATCAAATGTGAAACATATCTATAATATATGCGCTAAATCTATGTCTGTTTTAGATTTTATTGGCCGGTTTAGTAAACCATTTTCCGTGTGGAGTTCAAAAACGTTATATTTATCAATTGGTGATGCAAAGCAGTTGTAGCTCCATTATATTGCTTCATCCAAAAAATCGAAATCATCGATAAAACTTCAGTATCACAACTGGCAACCAAATTGCAATGTCTAAAGAGGTAGACAATCAAATATAGTTTAATGAAAAACAAAGGTTTAAAATCAAATACCCAAACTCAATAAAACTCCAAAGCTGTCAACTACTTTGCACCACCAATTATTATCTAACTTGTGTTTAAGAGCACATAAATCAATTATTCGAATTTATTCTTCACCATCAAGCAATGCCGTACCACCAAGATGCACTTATGAGGATTTGAAAATTTGAATTTGAAAAAATTTTTTTGTTGAGAATAAAAAAGTGTGATAATATACAATAGCAACTTAAAGTGCCCCTTTTATTATACTTATTGCATTAGATATTTGGTTTGCAATTGTCACTTTTTGTGTTTTATAACAAAAGTAAGATTTTAATAACTTTATTGTATTAAAAACCTACAAAAATTAATGGAATAACATTTAAATCATTTAGATATTTTTGTATCTGTATTTCAATAACTTTTGAAAGTACTGGTAATATACTGATTAGTCTTAAATCTTTTTTACATAAATTGCAACACCTCCACCAAAATAAAGTGTATCCCATAATTTGTATTTAATTTGAATCAATATAAAAAGTAAGTTTTATTTTTGTTTTTGATAAACATCCGCGTTTGAAACAATAGCACATTTTAATCAAAATCGCTAGTTAATGTTTGCACGTTCTAAAATTGTTTGTTATTTTGGCAAATTAGATAAAATGTTTAGGTGTATGAAAATCTATATTACATTTTATAAAAATTAATTACCCTTCATTATATTGCATTGTATGTATAAAACAAGTATAAAATCCAAATAAAATAGATAAAAACCAAAATCTAATCATACAAATTAAAACTTAAACATTATTTGAAACAAATTACAGCCAGAAAAAAAATAGTTTAACATATTAAAAATACAGTTTGATATTAGGATGTTTTCTATTTAATTAATTTTATAGGTTTAGGAAGTTTCAATGTAACACTTGATGAGTTGATTCTTAACTTTCTATTCACTTTATTAAGCAGTTGTAAAACCGATTTTTATTAGTTGACTGTTTAGTCTGGTGTTAATACCAGTTGGTCTTTAAGTTCTAGAAGTACATTTCTATTTCTTTCTAGTTTTATGTGCACTTTGTTAATTTTTTAAAGGTTTTTAAACTCATTAGATGTGTTAATGTTTATATGTTTTATCCTCTAGTTATTCTAAAATGTAAATTTTGTCTAGAATTTCTTTTTTTGTTAAGTCGTCAGAAAAACTAATTTTTGTATTTTTTTAACTGAAATAGGTTTTTTTTATTAGTCCAGTCAAAGTAATCTAAATAATTTCAAAAGTTTTAAAATTTTGTACACTGATTTATAGGTATTTAGTAAAGGTTATACTAAAAGTCCTGACAAATATGACACGAGTTTTTGCGGCAATCACAAAAAAACAGGGCACTTCTTTCGGTTTTTTGTTAGTATCTCGAGAACTGTAGGTCGGATGTAAAAGTTAACTATATGGTTTTCCAATAAGAGGTTTCATTGGCTTTCATTTTTCATTATACCAATTTTACAACAAAACGTTATTGATATCCCAAGTTCTAATTGTTCAGTTAAATATAAATAAACTATTTTATTAATGCCAGGTTGTATGTCATACTGCACATAATTAGATAACCTCAATGATCATGTTCTATGTTATTCACACCCCTTCGGTCAGTGTGAATAATCTTAAATACAAGTGTACTTACACATTTATTATTATAAATAATGTCAACAATTAACGCTAATAAAAATTCTTGAAATAATTAACCAAGGATTTCTAAGATAACTATATTGAACGCATAACTTTAAAAATTGAATTCTAAAAAAATTGTTATTATAATAATATATAATTTATACTTATTGAGAAACATTTTGGGCATTTGAACCTTAAGATTTTCTATATTTTTTATTATTAATACAATAATCTTGTTCTTAGAAATTTTAATATAACACTAGGTACCAACTTTATTTACAATTATTATAGTAGAATATATGTAATATTAATAATAAATAGAATTTTATGTAAACATCTGACACAATAGAACAAATTTACACTGTTGTCGCATTTATCCATACATGAGTTTTGCTTAAACTTTTGTGGTGCATCACAAAATATTTTTATGCTTGTATATGTAATATTTAACTAAGATTCACTTTTAAACAAGCATTTATCCATACATGAGTTTTGCTTAAACTTTTGTGGTGCATCACAAAATATTTTTATGCTTGTATATGTAATATTTAACTAAGATTCACTTTTAAACAAGCAGGTGAAATTATAAACTTCAATTTCTGCAACATTACATAATATTATTTAATTAAAAAATTTAAAAAATATTAACTTGCTTAACATTAAACTTACAATAATCAAATATAAATTAAAAAAACTACTCAGTTTAAATTAAATCTCATCATAGTGTTATAAATGAACTAGAAAATTTTTTTTAGTATAGACATTTTGCGACGCTATTAAATTTAATAATATATTGATTTAATATGTAACATCTGTTTCCTTACAGCGATTATGATTCCAATTCCTATGTAAATAATTGGTCTCTTTGTGTTAACAGATTAATATGTATAAGTAATATTTTCGCTTGTACTTATGTGAATAGTATATTAAAATTTAAAATAAATTAAATTGAATGATTTTTACTGTAATCTAATTAAAAATTACTAAATTTATATAATGAGCGGAATGTAATGTTCTAAGGGAACACTCCCTTTAATACTTTTCCAAATTGCTGGAGTGAAATTGTAATGTCTTTTAATGTTAGTTGGAGAAAACTTGTTGCATAATTAAACATTGTTAATTATTCAATTAAAAATGAAAAATCCATACTCACAACTGAGTAATAATAAGAAAAGTTTGACGACATTAACACGCCACTGCTGGTGTTGTGCGTTAAGCTAATGAATGTTGGAAAAGTAAGTCTTACATTTTCAAAGAAATTACATTCTTTGTTTTTATAATTTAACTGTACGTTTTAATAGTTATTTGTGTAAAAATATGCAAACTACATATTGTTATATAATAACCAACAAAAATTTATTTGAAAAAAATATCTACAAGTTTTAACAACACATAAAAACTGTATTAATATAGTTTAATATATTTTTTACTTTGTGTGTATATATATATATATATATATAAATGAATAAATTTATTAATCAAATTATTATTATCAAATCATTACAACATAATTCTAATAATATTACATACATATATACAACTTTACTAAAATCATGTAGATATGCATGTTAATTAATTAGTTAACATTCCATTCCCTACTAATTAAACGTATTGATCTATTTAGTTCTATCATTTACAAATTATTATTCACGGGGGGTTTATACAAAATACGTTGAAAATGAACATCAAGTATGTACTACACATAGCCTACTATCAGATTCGTATCATGCATACCAGAAGAGTCAACTTTGCTAGCAACAATCCATCCGCGATTTACTCTTTCAAAAGCAATAAAAGAAAACAAAAATATATGTTTTTGATTATATTAGATATTAAAACTATAATTAGTACAAACATTAAAAAAATATTGTTTTTTAACAAAGATTAAAAACATATAACTGTAATACGTAGTAAGTTCCTTAACTATATATACCTTAATAAAATTAGATTCACATAATATTATTTATATTTTAATTACATATTATTTGTTAATAATAATGCTGCAAAAATATTGTATTAACTATGTTGGAAGACGTATAAAAAATAATAATTAAAAAAACTTTTGTTGTGTATTTTTTAAGATATGGATGGTAAATAATTCATTATTTTAAATTATAATAATAAATTATGTATATGCAAAATAATTATTTTATTACTTAAAAATGTAAGAAGATAATGACCTAGTCAATTGAAGCTCGATAATTTAAAAAGAAATCGTGTGTTATATAATAACGCCCGCATTACATTACAATGTTTTTGTAAAACATCATAAAGTTGAGAGGATTACATTGGGAAAAAAAAAATTAAAACAGAAGAATTATTGTTAAAAATAAAATTGTCAGATAAGTGTAATAATATACACGGAATAAATTGATCTACACTATAACACTCAATGCATTTTACAAACGCTTTCTGAGTTATAAATCAATATTGACTTTATTGGTCTTTTATTTTAGTGTTTAATTAAATAAAACATTTTAAACTGTAGACTGTAACTTGGATATATGACAATGTTATTCTATATTATAACTATTATTACTACTAATACTATTCTTTATTAAAATATAAAAATTTCAGATCGGTAAGAATTAGCAACAAAAGTTTTTACATTTGTTACTACATTGTACACTGGCTGGACTAACAGACATGAATTTTAACATAGTATTTTTTATCTACAATTAATATCAATAGGTTTTACTTTTTTACTGTACTAGAAACAAATGACATATTCCTCTTCAAAGCAATGTTTTAGTAGAGTTGCCATTTTAAACTGTCAATATGTAGACATCTTCAAATGTTTTTTTGATGCTTTATTAGCCAATTCGTTTACAACTTAAAATAATATAATTTCTATTTCTATTTGGTGAACTTTTAGGGCATTTTTGAAGATTTTATTTGACTCGTATTTAATAAGAAATCAATTAAATGTAACAAACAATATTTTGATGAATTATGATTATACATTAAAATAATTTATTTTTTGGTAACATTGAGTTTTCTATTTTGTAATATTAATAATTAAAAAAAGAAAAAACCTCGGGCATAAAATTTAATAATGTTTATTATCATAATTATCAAAATTTCTTTAAATAAAAAGTTTTGATTGCTATTATATTTCAAACAACTTTATTTATAATTTTTTATTAAAATGACAAACTATAGCACATTTTTTACTCATTTTTATGTTTTTATATTTTTGAGCACTTTTTACTAAAAATGTTTGTTGTTGTTTTTCAATGTAATAGTTTTAATTAATGTGATTTTACTTGATGAAACTCGTTGAAGTTATTTGTATGACATATTTACTAATTACTAAACATTATATTTTGAAATTGAAAAAAAGTTAAATTTTTATTAGATAAACTCTCTTATAAGAGAACCGGTGAAAATTTAGTAAAAAACGTAATAAAAACGCAAAATTGCTTAAGAACCTTGGTAAATAACAATATTACTATCTAGCAATATGCATAGAGAATTAGGCAGATTATTTGTTATTTATTAATTTAAATTAACGTATAATGGAATTAAAAAGAATAACAGCCAAAAGTAAGACTTGTTTACACAACTTAATCTCTAATATTTTGCTCAATTTTCTATGCATATTACTACATAAGAATACTGTCACATGGCACAAATAATAAAAACTAAATTAAATTGCTATTTATGTTGAGAATGAATAACTAAAACAATGATTAGAGTGTAGAAACTTCTTTATTGTTTTTCAAAATACTCTTCTTTAAAATCTACATATTTTTGCATTTGATTAAACTAGTTTTTTTTTTATATAATTTTTTAAAAACAAAATCAACAAATTGCTTTTAGACCAAAATTAATCTTAAAAATAAAATTGATCCCTTAAAGAAATTGGGTGTTTATGAAATTTTATGTTTTGAATGCTATAGTATATACGTTGGGCAGATTGGTTTTAAAACACACTATACAAAACAATTTAAAGCGTTTAGACTAAATTACAATACAAGTTTATTTGCAAATAATATTATAAATTCCTCGAAATTAATGTAATTAAAATGTTACACAATTGTATAAAAGGCACTAAGTTTAATCTGTCGCCAAGATTCACAAACAACAATGTAATTTTCTTGTTAATCTGGTGAATAAAAAAAAAAGACGTACCACAATATAAATCACTACTTTTTAAATCTCTCTAGACCATCAGTAATGCGATTTATTTTTTCTTTTCTTCAATTTCTATATTTAAGTTTGTTCTAACTTGACAATGGTTTTAAAAAGTCTAAACTTTATATCAATTAAATATTTGTAGTAATCAGTTTGTACGCAGCATCAATGTTTTCTAGCACAACGACCGATTTTGGACAACCTTCTTTACATTTGTTTGCCATGGAAGTACGGCCACGTCTGAATTTACTAAACCATTGATATATTGTGGACTATGGATGGTGTTTCAACACAAGTAGTCGATCGGGACACTGCTCAAATCCATTTTGTTAGCCAAGATACAATTTTCAATTCACTGTTAACAATACAAATAGCGTCTGTATGGCAAAACGTTCTAATTACGTATACTGTCAAAAATGTCAAACTTTGCAAGGATGCAGTCGGATCGCACCTAGCAACAACAGTTTCGCCAATTCTCAATACATAAATAGTTACTCTTGTGCTTATTCTCAAAAATAATATTGAAAAACAAAATAGATTTTAGAGATTTTATCAAAATAAAATTGGTCCTATATATACAACACCAAAATCTTAACATATAGAGTTTGGCAGATTGACTTAAACTTTACCATTAAATACAGCCACATAGTTGACTACACAACTCAAATAATAAACACTAAATTAAAAACTTATAGTCTTCACAAATACTCATTCACGCAAATAATTGGTCCTGTATATACAACAGTAAAAATTTTAACAAAAAATTAAAAGTATTTATAAGTATACTAAAATACAATTTAGATTTATCAATGCTTTTATTAAAAGATTAATAACAAATAATAATCCTAGTCAAATAGTTAACACCTTACCTCAACACTTAAAGTACTATGGATTCTCAGACAAGAAAATATTGTCAAAAAAATTATAAACGGTAATAGTAAAAAACATCAACAACAAAAAAGATAACACTAACATACTAGCGGATATCTCTTCAGCAGAAGGTTTAGCCAATACTTTACAAACTGTATCTCAAACTTATTAGAACACTTTACAAAGCAGCAATCTTATTACTAAACCAAGTACCATAATATAATATTGAGTTTCACTCTAGTGTCACAACTAATACCAAAATTATAAATTTAAAAAAAAATATCTAAATATACAGGCAATGGATTTTATAAAAATATAAAACACTAACACAGATATTTTTGAAAGCCTTGATGCAAATTTTAAACAGGTTAGAAAATAAACATGTGCTATGTAGAATATTGACAACTTTACAAAAGCATTAACTATTCAGTTTTATTAAAAAAACTAGCACACTATTGAGCACAAGAAACATCTCTTAATTTCATAATTATCTCAAAAACAGATATCAAAACGTAATAGTGATAAAAGAAAAAAACAAATATTTCCGTATTAAAAGAAGTAATTGTCGAAGCTTCGTCAGGAAGCTGTATTAATTGCAATTTATATAAATGAATTGCCATCACTATTTCAACAAAACATTTAAGAAGCAAATATATGTATGACAACAGCAAAAAACTTATTAATATTAAATGCAGAAAAAACCAAATGAAAACTAACAGAGCCACAATAACATCACACTTATGAACAAACCATAGCAAGTACTTTACGCTTCAAAGTATTTTGAAATTAAAGTAAATGGTACTTTAAACTGGAGCAAACACTTGATGTTTTATCAAAAATAGCGATGCACTCTAAATCATATACTATGGTAATATATACTTTATACTACACAAAAAATATTTTTATAACTAAAAAAAAGTACTTAAAATATTACAAATAAAAAATACAATAAATTATCTCGTTACACAATATAAGAAAACAATTTTTAATGCAAAAATTGTGTTACTGTTTAGAAACAAAGTAAGGAGGGCATACTTTACACGTGTATTAAATTTTACAACAACCTATCAATAAAAAAAAAAAAAATTGAAAATAAAATACCTTATAAAACTCTTCAGTTAAGTACTAAATTTATTAAATTATAAAACTTTTGCAATAGCATATTGATTTTATAGCAAGATAGATAATATAAAAATAAATATTATCACATTGTTGGTTTTTGAAACTATGGACATGTGTCAACGACTAGTTGGCGAACGTACTCGTTGTTTACTTTTTAAAGAAAAGATTTCGAATTGCGGAAAGTCACTTAAATTCTTTTTTCAATTAATTGAAGTTATTGCTAGTTTTGTAAAACTGGCTTCTTATGCAACATATTTAAAAAGAGAATTAAGACAATTGGACAATCAGAAATATGTAGTAGTTTTAAGATATCTACAATTGAAGAATGCTAGAAGTTTTTATACCAATTTTATTCATCATTTAAAAAATGAAGATTTGTATTTGCCACAAAATTTTAAAAACATTGATAATAAGAAATTATAAAAATGAAAAAACTCAACAATTATAGAAAACGCTGGTGTTAGAAACGGAATGGTGAATATGGTACGACAAGATTCGTCTTTATCCACTATTTAAATATTCGATTATGTACAAAAATGTATAAAAATTATTTCAATTGAATAAAATATAACATTGAATATAGATAAAATTCATAAGTACCGTATTTATTTTAGATATGTAAATAAAATTCAGTCCCATACTAATTTAATAAAATTGCAAATATTTCATACATATATGTAATATGAACCAAAACATAAATATTGATAATAATAAAATGCACATAAGGACTTCAGCGTATGGGAAAAGAAAAGCTATTCCATATGTATTTTATTGAGATGAATTATCCCATTCCCTAACATCTCTATTCTTTTCTTTGTTTGTCTCAACTATATAACTTAATAATTAAACCAATAGTAATAAATTACATTGTTTCTTGATACAATTTAGTGACGGAAACATTACGTATTACATTATCTATCCTGTTTCATTCTTGGTCAAAAGCAAATACACTAGGTAGCAGTGGATGACGATAGTTGCATATGTGCTGGGTGCAGACACGGCGCACATGAAGAGCACTGCAATGCGCGGAATCTGGGAAGCTGGGCGGGTGCGATTAGAAAGTCTCTCGTCGATTCAAGCCTGTGCGCAGTTCAGTCGGTTTCGCGTTTTTGTGGTGTAGTGTTTGTGTTAATTTTGCTATTGAATCTAAGACTGTGAATAACGTGATTATTTTGACTTTCGAATTTTTGCGGTTGTTATTAGGTGTATCAATAAAATTGCTGTAAGCAAGTCTGATCTACATAGGTAATTATTATATGATTTTACGACTACTTTTTTGAAAGTTTTAATTGTTTAAAAAAATGTAGAAAAAAAATTGATTTATTAGTTTTTAATTAAAGATTAAACAATTTGTTCAAGTGCTTATTATTAAAATATAATTATTATAATTTCATTTTATTTCAACTTTATAAAAGTTTTATTAAGATGTTTTTAAACTATAAGACCGGAGAATGGGGGGGAAATAAGTAAATGTAAAAAGTTTATTTTATAGGAAAATATGTCATTCTATGCACTGATATTTTATGCGGAAATTGTAGTAGATAGCAGATTAGATGCACAAGTTCTTTCCTCAATAATTTTGTTAAAAAAATCACACAAGTTCTTTCTTTTGGTGGAAAACTTACTGCCAAGATTTATGAAACTTGTTAAATTATGTCTTCTTTCTTAAAGAGGCGGAAAATGTTTGTAAATTATACACATTTATGCTTTATAAAGTTACCGCTCTTGTTAAATCTTAGTAATATTGTTTCAAGGCTTCAAGAATGTCTGTTAAATCTTAAAAATGTTATTATGAATATTTAACGTTGTTAAAACATAAATTTAACTAAACTTTTAGAAACGTGTACAATTGTAGTCTCCACATTACACCCCAAGGGACTATTAATTACAAATTCCCACGAACATTGTATGTTTTGGTTATCTATGTATTACAACTAACATAAATTATGCACAAATTATAAAACATGTTTGTAGATTTGGATTTGGCTATATTTATTCTATTAAAATTAACCATTTGTGTTATAAACTGCATGATTTTTGAATCAAATGCATATCATTTTTCATCAATGTTTTATGTATATGTTATAAAAACTGATGGTTTGCGATTTCATATTCAATTGGAATTTGTACAAAAATTTTTGTATGTGTTAGGAATGTTTGAAATTTGATGGTACATGAAAAATAATTAAATAGTAACAATTGTTAAATTTTTAATTAACAAATTTATGTTTATTGATTATACATGCATATAAAATATAAATAAACTTTCATAAACCGTATGCATAGTTAACATATTCATATCATGTTTCATCTATTATTCCACCGTTACATATTTCATGTGTTTATTAATTTATAATTGTCTACATATTAATTTTTGCAATTATGAATGTGTTTTGTATTTATAAAAACAACAGAACCGCTTTAACTCTCATTAGCATATATTTTATGATGAAGGAAGTTCAAATAGGGATTAGTTTGTATAACTATTCTACGGAAGGAACTTCTGCTCATCCTTCAACTTGATACAAATTTGCTTGTAATAATATTTTCAAAATATATTACATCCGACACTCTAGAAAAATGTTCAAATAAATTATACCGAATAGAAAATTAAGATTGTATCTCAATTATAAAACTGTAAGCATTATAATTTTTTATGTATATTTTTTATGATAATGTAATTAGTTAATCAAGATTCTATGAATTGATCCTTGAAACATAAATTAATCAAAAGACAGCAATTATTAAGTTATTGAAAGAAGCTCTTTTTCTTAAAATTTTATATCTAAAAAAGGTTTATCGCAAATGAATAAAAGTTTAAATATGACTTTTTAGTATGAAAGCATCGCTTGAAGGCAAATCATGAAAGAACATAAAAAAGTTATATCCTTTTATTTGGTGCATACAATTTTCTTAAAAACTTCGTATTAAATTTTCTAACAAAATAAGTTAAAATAAATCCGAGATTTTATTTTCTTTCAGGTTAAATTACCAAAAAGGAATCAATAACGATATAGATTGTAATATAATATACTATATATTGCGTCGTATATCATTATTCCATTTAGATATTTTCATATCCGTATTGTGCTTAGCGATGCATTTCCCATCTCCTGCTGTGCTAAATCGTCAAAACTGAAATTACCTCAAATAATTAAGGCAGCGTTACAAGTTATCAAGCAACAGTTATTACAATTACTGCATTGCTATTAAAGCAGAGCTTTATTTTGTACTTGTTATGGCAACCGTGTCAATATAATTTGATTTGTTTGGGTCGTAATGTAAGTGGCTTAATAGTTTAGAATTCAATTTTTTCAATAGTATTGATACAGAATTGTTTAACGTACAATTAACATTAAACTTTTTATTAATACGTTGAAAAAGTAAGCAACACGTATAATATAAAAACGGAACTACATAGGGTTTTCTCGATTATCTTATGTTGATATCGTTTGGTGAAAACCTCTCTGTAGTTATGAGATATTATAAGGTGTAGAATGTCTGCACATATCTAATAAGAGAGTTTGTTTGATCATAACTTAATTGATGTTCATATTAGAATCTGTATAAAATCATCCATAACATGAAAAATATTTTTCATCTAATATTAGCGACAGTTTATATTTCTAGAACGGTAAATGAGCTTTACTTATAAATGCAATTCCAGAACAGGGGACAAGTCCTCGGGGATACTTGTGGCCCCTCCTTAAGATCCTAAATCTAAGAAATGTACTTAAATGTAATGCCGATTTATGTCTCTAATTTGCAGTTCTATTATTATGAAGTAATTATATGTTAAGAATGTATTTTATAATATAATTTTTGATACTTGATTGCAAATTTAGAGTAGATTGTATATAGTATAGAGTTAATAATATGTTTTATTCTTAATAAAAATTACCATACTTAATTTCTAAATATGATAAATCATAATAGTTACTTATAAGAATAACTAAAATATAATGATAAATATGTCTAAATATATCACTGTGAGAGAAACATTAAATTGATATTTTAAGACAACCATCAGTTACAGTCCTAAAGTTGATTTTTCCGCGAGTAGCAGGATAGACGGCACATGTGAATGACAGCATTGAGAGCTGAAATTTTCAAATGCTTTGAATTATGACTGCGAATAGTTTAATAAAGTTGTTATTATTGAATTATAAATAAAACCAATAAAATAACTTATTCAAATTTTTTTTTGTAACTTTTTTAGTCGATATTTTTTGTTAACATAAGAAAAATATACGATGCCTTAAATTTTAATCTGTTCAAATTTCGGCAAGTGCAACTGCAACATTAGAGCTAATTGCGATAACGTTTACTTTGAGTGAAGAAGTAGAGTATCGCTTTTGCTTATCGATTCGTTAACCTCGGGGGTATAAATATTTGCTTATCCTATAGAACCACCGGAATTCTTCACGAATTTATTATATGCGGTGTTGGAATGCCATTACATTCTTGAATATGGTGAGTATTAAAACAACTATAGTGTATGATAATCTATTACCTACGTTTCAATTTTTTCTAAAAATATATTTACATTAAAAAAAAAGAATGATTTTTTTATCTAAGGATATATAATTAGTCCAGTACAGTTCATAAAGTAGGTTAAAATATGTTGTTGCTGTTATTTTTTAGCAATGTATTAAACTAAATAATGAAATGGTTGATATATTAACCGGGGCTAGACCACTTTTAATAAATATAATTTAAAAATAAAAAATTATATTTAGGTATAAAATACATTTGAAAATAAATTTTAATTTTAATTTAATCTATCATTAAAAGAGTTTGTATATGATTTGTACAATATACAATTTTGTCCTTGAATTAGTAGCAGTTCTACCCCAAAAGCAAAATGTCACTAGGCGCTATAAAACCTTTGCAGTGATATGCAAAACTACCAAACTTTTTGTATGTGTAGAATAATATTCTATATTTTATTAGATTGATAAACAGTGGCTCTTACATTACCCACTTACTAGATAAACCATATCTTCTTGAGTTACAAGGTATTAGAACTTTACAGACAATTTATTGGGATGTATATATTTTTCTAATGGATTTATGACGTCACAATCAATCAAATTATTGATTATTGATTTAATATAAAATAAGTTTTTTAAACCCTAACACAAGTCTCTTCATAGCTAATAATAATAATAATAACAATAATAATAATAATAATAATAATAATAATAATACATTTGAAACATGCTTAGCCCATTTAATTTTTTTTAGTTTAACAATCAATTTAATCAGAAAACTACAGGTCTATCAATGGGTCGCTCTTTGCTAGAACATAGATACATTCATGTCAATTATCAAAGATAAAATATTTGGGCTTTACCGAAAAATATATATAATTCTGGTATCGATACGTGAACGATATAATTGCATGTTTTAGCTGCACATCACGTCAACTTGATCAATTCTTAATTAAAATTAATAACATTCAGCCAAAGTTAAATTTACGTTTGAAACAGAACAAAATAATTAAATTATTTTTTTTAGATTTAACCCTAATTCACAAAAATGTGTCACAGCTTATTATGCTAGGGCACATAGAGTTTTAATTCCATTATCAAATCACAATCTTAATTTAAAACTGAATGAAATTATATTCATCCAGGAAATATGAATGGTTTTTCAGACAGTCAAAATTTAATTAATAATAAATTATATCAAAACAACAACAAATACTTACATTTATTTAAAAGTTTCATACTTAAACAAAGATTCATTCACAACATTAATTTATTTGGGAAAAGCAACAAAAAACATTTTCAAGCATTTAGACTAACTCACATTACAAGTTTATTTACAAGTATTATAAAATGTAATCATATTTTTCCCGAAATAAAAAAAAAAAAAAAACTAAATGTTACTCAACTGTTTAACGAACACTAAGCTTAATCTGTTAGAAGTTGCCAAAATGTACAAAAATTATCTACTAAATGAGCAAAAAAACTTACTAAAATATAAATTACCACTTTTTAAATCCCTTTAGATTATGCGATTTATTTTTCCCTCACCACAATTTCTATATTAATTTTTCTGTGTAAATGTAAGTTTTTGCTAGTTTGTTCTGATTTGAAGAATCGTGACCTTTTTTGTATTGATATATATTCTTTAGTAATATATATTTATATTAATAAAGTATTCGTGGTAAAAACTTTGGTTATCGTTTTATTTCATCATTAACTTATGTTGTTATGTTGATCAAACTTTCCTTTCTATTACTATTAAACCTAAACTAATCTAAAAGATAGCAAAAATGAAATAATTTTTGTTATACTCTAACCACAGATTGCAAAAGAAAGTTTTACAAAAACTATAGAAAAAATCATTAATAAAATTGTACTATTTTTATTATTTTTTCAAAACAAAATACCTTTTGACAAATATGGCAATTAATAAAAAGCATTTAACAAATTTATTAGTAATTGTTCCGACCAAACTAGTTAGAATTATAAAAAAGATTTTTAACACTGCTACAATCTAAAACAAGCTGGAAAGGATATGAATTTGATATTAATGCATGGCATTGTCCAAAGAGTCGATTTATTATGGCTGAAAGTTTCCATGCACAAGTTTAGATTAGTTATTAGAAATTTCTTACCAAGAAATAATACCTCAAATTTTGTAAGACAAACAGAACCACCAAAAGCTTGATATTATGATTTATGTAGTTTAGATGTTTTGAAAATGTTCTCGACTTAATCAACAGATTGTCAATGTATTAGTGCACAGTTCCTTTGAACGCAACACTAAGAATTTTATTGATGTAACGAGTAAATGAAGTTGCCTCTGTTTTAAATCCAAAAGGAATACACAAAAATTAAATGTTTTTGTCCTAACACAAAATCCGGTATACGAATGATGTTCTAACTTTATTGGCACTTGCTAAACAAGAGCATGTGAGATATTTTGAATAGGATAAGCTCCTTTATGGATTGTGATTGAGTTAGGTCGTTGCGCCTCTAAACCATAACTTTCTAAACTACTCTGTTGATTTATTTATGTTTGTACGGTTGGGCAATTGGGATTGGATTTTGTTTTACAGTAAAAGGTATGTCATTGGACAAATTCATTTTGTGTTGTTTTTGGAAAATATTGTATCATGTCTTAGTAACATATACTTAAAAAAAAGAATACTGTTTAGTAGTGAGTTGCAGTTCTGGTTCTACAGTTTACAAATTAATCTGTTTTACTTTTGAATAAATAAACAAACTGATAACTGGGATGTGGCTGCGGTATAAGCTTGCAGTGAACAGGAAACCATGTACTGCATTAATTTCAAAAATTAGATAAATATATTGAATTTAACCTAAAGAATTTCTAATAAATAATGTTGGCTTTAAATTTTTTTAATATTTTTTGTTTATTTATTTTTTTTAAATTACAAAATGTGATATTTAGGTATTACATAATATGCCACAACAATATAAAAATACCTTTGAATTTCAACGAGTGAAACTACTCTTGCTGAAACTATCACATTGAAGATTAGATTTAAACAGTCTGTGAACATTCTAATAATCTTATAAGTCTCAGAAAATGTTGAGTTTAGAAGTTTATTCTATTTGTTGATAGTACGGTTGAAGAAATCTTTCTTAAAAGTTTTGGACCTACATCTCTGAACTGTCAGTGAATATTTGTTAGAATTTCTAGCAAGCCTTGTACTACGAGTAAATATTTGTTCAGATAGCAAAATGTCTTGTATTTTGTTTGAATAATGTTCATTACAATATCTATAGAAAATGCAAAGATCTGCAACATTACGCATGTGTTGTAAAGTATTAAAGTCATTAGTTAATGTTGGATTGGCATATTAGATTTAACAATAAATTCTGTTGTGAAGCAAAAATTTCTTATTTTTTGTTTAATTTTTATACTGGCCATTTTTTGATTTGATAGCTTTCAGGTTGAAAATGATTTGAGTTGAGTTTTTCTATGGTTATTGGGGAATGAAGGTCTGTTAGTTTGACAAATTGAAATAGAGGAGTAGAGACGCGGCACGTTGTTTGTCGGTTGTTTTTTGGTTACAACTTTGACACATTGTAGTTTTGCTAACGCTTTGCGTATATTAATAGTACCGATTGTTACTTAAATTAGGAAATGACGTCTAATGAGTTGTATTAAATGATTTGTTTTATATCGTAGTTGCAGGAGTTTGATAAGCTGCCATCTGCTGTTTTATATATGCCAGATGTCAAACTCCCCCCCCCCCCCCCCTACTCCACGCTGCCGTACTGGGTCTCAGAATTGTTCAAAAACAATCTGCAACATTTTCGGATAAAAACGCTGCAATTTTAATTTGTATGTATAACACTTTTCAGTTGTTAGAAAAATCAACCGAGTGCATGTTTTCCCCATCAAAAATAGGCATTACATTGCATATTTTGTTACATTTATATTTGTGTTGTGTTGTGATTTGATATTATTGATTAGCTGTTTTAGTCGTATTAGTCAATAGAAATAGGTGTGATGTAAATTTAAAACTTATTTTTGCCGTAAAAATTAGAAAATTTTAAACAAATAAAAAAACTTTATAAACTCACTGAAATATTCTTTACAAATTTCCCAAATGTTGAATAGAATGAATATTACGTATGCACATGTAATAAATATGTTAATTATTCATATATGTTAATAGTTTTTAATAATAACTATCAAAGTAAGTAAAAAGTTATTCATTTTCTTTAGAAATACAATTTATTCTAAGAATATAAAAAAGTTCAAATATTAATATTTACTTTTTATATAAATCTAATAAAGATTCGATATTTAATTTAAAATTCGTTGACACTTAATTATAGGGTTGATATTACATTCCGTACACTTGCTGAATCGCAACTCTGTTTAACGATTTTTTTAATGTTTGGCTAACGTATAATATCCAATTAAATCAATGAAATAACTTTGTTCAATTATGCAATGTTTTAAATTGTTTGCATTAACACATAATTTATGCAATAACGGTATAAACGGCTTTTAACATTTTTCTTCTCGGTTTGCATATTTTCCTGCTGCAATTTATATGTGCTATTTAACGGTCGATTTAAAAGAAATATAAATATTCAAATCTTGCTGTTGTGACTGAAAATTATATAATTCCATTAAAATTGTTTGTACGTACTTAAATGTCATTGAATTATTGAAAGTAAGCAAGCAAACAAGTGGTAATTTTATTGGAATGAGTAATAACCTTGCGATTCTAAAAAATAACTAAGGTGGATAAGTAATGAATTGAGCCAAGGCAACTTGGCGAGAATTGTTTTCTTGTTTTTAATATAATGTAGTTTATAAAAATAATAAGTAAATAAATGGTGGCTTTACAGTTATAATAATTAAGTCAAGAAAATTGTAGAAAATAATATTATGTATTGAATTAGAAAAATAAATAGATAACTTTATCCATTTAAGGATGGAATGCAACTGACATTTAAATGTGTACGTGCGATTCAATTGCAGCGGAATAATATACACCATCATACCCACGAGTGTTGCACAGTGAAAGTTATCCTATGGAATAGTGTGGACCAATCTATAGTTCATCAAATTTTCCTCTTGGGCAATTATTTTAATCACGTTTTTTTAAACATGACATAATTTTGTCGATGTATATTATGTTATAAAATGAAAGTGTCTGGTGTGTCTTCTATGCAGCATGAAGAAGATTTTCAATTATAGCCGTGTAAAAGCTGACAAATAACGCTATGTTAAAATATCACTTACTGTCCGGTCAAAGTAACTGTAATAGATTACCTATTTAATATTAAAATGTTTTCAAAGGGTACTATTTAAATAATGCATTTGTTTGCTTTCTGATTGACGTCCTGAATAGCTTTCTGTACACCGTGGAAATGTGAATTCTGAATGTTAATTGCATTACATTAATATTGCACTTTTTGGTTTATTTTAAGTGTTACGTGATGCATGATGTAATGATGAAACAGCTATAACATTATTTCTGTCTAAATAGTATTAATAAAATTGAAAATGTCAACTCATTTATTTTACAGGGATGTTTGTTAGTATAAGTTAGTAATTATAAGTAACTTCTATCAATAGGAGACATGTATAGGCTTGACTTTTATCAATTGCACCATACCAATATAAACTTGCACTTCACATGTTGATCACTGCGGTAAATGTTGCGTATCACCTAAAACGGTGTTTGTGGTTTTTCATTGGCTTTTTACATTTATTTGATTTTGAAATTCTTGCTGACATTTGCTTATTTAAATAGTCATTTATTTCTAAACCATATCAATAAAATTCTAATAAAATCAATGGTTTGTTTTAGTTTAAAAAAAGGGAAAATGTAATAGAAAAAAAATCTTTATATGTCATTACTATTCTGTTCGAGTTTGATAAAGGTCAAAGGGCACGAGTAGCTACATCTGAAAGGTTTCATATGGCAAAAGGTATACTTAATAATTCTGTAAAATGATATATTTTATTATAAAACAAACACAAAACATTTTTAGTGACAAGTTATGTATTATTAGTTCAGATAATAAAAGGTCTTCCAATAAGGACTATCAATTTTTAAATGTAAATAAAACAAGTTGTGTGTGAAATATCTACTCATTTTTTTAATATTTAAAAGATTATGGCATTAAGTATGGAATATAACGACGTAAATGACTTTGCTTGGTGGACGTATTTAGGAGGTCCAATGACTTTGTCGCATAAATCTGTTGAATTTGCTGGATGTTGTGCATTATGTTATTATGTTGGTTTATTTGCATAGACCTGCTATTTAAGATAGCCCTAAAGGAAGAAGTCTAAAGGCGTTAAATTGTAAAATATTGGTGACCAGTTTAACTATGCTCTCAAATTTATCGTGCAAAATGAACATCCTGTTGGATACACATGTTGTCGGTTTCTATATCATCCAGTTTAGGCCACGAAAAATATGTTATCGATCTGTAGCGCTTGCCGTTAACTATTATGGCAAATCGAGTTTTGTTTTGGAAAAAGTACGGACCGATGCATTTTGTGCTGGTGTATCTTGTGTGGATGGGCATTGTTGCTAAAGAAGATTTTGTTGGCGAAACTTTACCTTTCAACTGTTCCAGAGCCCAATCAGCAAATATACGGCGTTGTCTATGGTGGTTTACTTTACACATTAACCACTAAAGTACACAAAAAAAATCTTTGCAGGCCAGAATGTTTTTTTTTTGTAATTTCGTAAAGTTTATTAAAAAGAAAAATTTAACAAATAATAATCAAAAAACCTGTATTTGCACTTTAAGTGGTAAGGAGGGGTAAGTAGTTTTTGAAATAAATGAATGAAATAATTTACCAGCTAGGGGGCAAGTATTTTAAAGAGAATGGTAATAACCGAAAGTAGACGCGACCGCTGTGTCAAGAAAAATGAATTAATAAAAAATACAGTTTTTAATTCGTGACCTTTACCTTTACTGACCGATTATGGGGAAAAATTACCTAACTCGCCCAGCAAAAGTAGATTATTAAAAAAAAAATGAAATTGTTCACTAAACAACTGCAAAGGATTGTTTTGTGTTTTATTTATAATATTGCATCTTTTAAAAGTTTGAACCTTCATATTTCCAAAGCAAAAACCGATAGAAAAAAATATTTTATTTAATAATGTTTGTAGGTCTTAAATCGTATCGGCAAAAATAACAGTATCATCTGCCTATTTTATATTGTTTAATGTTTGGTCATTCCTAGTTCTAATTCTTCCCACGCTTACTTGAATTGGTTTTTAATAAATGACTCATTAAACTTATCGTTTTATTGTTACCGCAGAACTCGGTAGTGTATTTTTTGGTATAGGGAATGTTGAGTTCTGTCATTCTTTAAGAAGTTTTCCAATATCATTAATCAAGTTAAAATTTTTAGTTATTTATTGACAACATTATTATAGATATAAAATCTTTAAGAAGTTCCACAAGGACAAGGTCAGGTCTAGGTGATTTACCGGTCTTCCCTTGTTTAATTGCTTTTTCTACTTTCTTATTTAGTATTGGGTCACCGTTACAGTCACCGATATGTACATTATCTCTTTTGTCTTAAAATAACGTTTGTATTTTTCAGATTTATCAAGGATAATGTTACTGTCTTCATTTTCAAGCGTTTTTACTATTCTGGGGCGGTATGTTTTTGCAGCTCCTCTTACCTTCTTTATGCAGATTAAAGTTATCATGTTTGCTCTCTAAGTGTTAATTTTTTTTGCATTTATTGGGCTATTTTTTGTTTGTTTTCTTAATAGTCTTCTTTATTTCTCTTTCCAGTTTACATGTTCTTAGAGATTTTCAGTACTCTTTTTTTCTCTATCATTTATAAATTTTGTTTTTATGCTCTCACTTTTTAGATGTTTCAGCATTAAAAAGTTTTGTCTAAATTTGTTTTTGTTGCCTGCAGGTCCCCAGATGCTAAATGTTCACTAATCTTTTCAATTTGTTTATATTAATTTCTAGGCTAACCCTATCTCTCACTTTGTGATTTTTAAACATTTGCACACTTACTTTTTATGAATTATATAGAGTCTTGTTGTTTTCTTAAATTGTACTTTAATTTTTGCTATTAAGGGAACATGGTTGGATCTAATATTTGCTCCAGGATACGTCCTAACCAACTAAATATTATTGCGGTACTTTTTTTAACCAAGATAAATTCAATTTGATTTCTAACAATGTTATTTGTAGTAGTTGATGTTTTATGCAGAACTTTTATCTTTTGTTTTGTCCCAACTTGGCATTAAAATTGTTCATTACTATTAATACCTTTTCTTGATTTTATTAATTGTTTTGTATAATTTATTGGTTATTTGTTGAGGTGCATTTGATGTGGCGCATTGTACGATATTTGTATTCACAGATGCAGCTTTCAGTTTTAATACTATAATTTGTTTGTTAATTGGCACAAAGTTAATTACTCTTTGTTAAGGATCATTCCTACACCATATTCTAGTCTGTTATATTTACTTTTGGAGTAATAGAATCTTATCTATTTATTTCCGGAACCATTTAATTTTTGTTTGCAGATGCTTAAATACTTGGCATTAGATGGTACTGAGTGGCTGGGGCCTGCATAAATTGAAATGCATTACATCGAACTTTCACTTGTTTGTGGTGTCAGCAGGATGAAGGTACATGCATCTAAACTAAAAGATGTTTGCTATATTTGATTGGATTAAAAAGAAATAAAATAGATACATACGCAAAGGTTGTCCCGATTACAGATATAAAAACTATTATGATTAAGTTTTATTTATTGATTTGATATCTATACCTCAATATAAATTAATTTAATATCTATTAAAAAAAATATATTTTTTACTGTAATGTGTGATTTATGTTATTTTCGGAAAACATATAAAAAAATGTATGTACAAGTGTACATCTCGCACGGAGTGCTCATTTTCCACTTGTATAAATTGCGCACTCGACGCGGCTTGTGTTCATACTCGTGGAAAATGGGCACCATACCGTGCTTGTTGCACAATATACTATAAATATATGCGACTTTTTATTGTATTTTTGTTATCAGTTAGACCTCCTGCATTTACTAATATAATTGAATATTATAACCTGCAATACTAATTAATGTTATTCAAACAAGAAATTTTATAATTTATGTAAATCATACGCCTAAAGCAACAAATCAAAAATACCGCAGTTACAAATAAATTTAAACTTGTTTTATTGTTAAGCGTATATCCAATGCATTTCACATATTTTAATCAAACGTTTAGTTATCAATATTTGTATGGTATTTTAGCCAGAGGTGGCCGATGTTGTACATTATGTGAAATTTATTCACTTCAATTATTACATACTTCCAATTTTCATTATCCATTTTGTTATCACATAATTTGATTTCCATTTGAACTGTTATGTATTTGCATTTTATCACATTTAGCAGTACATTGTTTGCATATGCACCGGATATCGATTTTTTAAGCCACTGTTATTACATTATCTTCTCAGCAAAAATCCTAGCAAGTGCTATTTTAACACAACCATAAAGAAAGAAATTTGTATGCACCCCTAAAATTTAGGGGCGAGCGTTTGGGCAGACAAGGAATAATATTAAATTATTTTTTAAAGCTTCATGAATAATTAGAATTTAATATAAAGAATAAATTTTTACTAAACTGTTGTCGGAGATATAATATTAAAAAGAGAACATAACAGTTGCCATGCACTAGTTATATAAAGCACGTTTGAGTGAGTACCTTTAACAGTAAATGTAAATTTTTCGTATTTATTACAAAATTAAATTTCAAAACCGTAGAGAAAATTGCGTAGATATATATGTATAGATGTAGAATCGTTTAAGAAATGCATATTCATGGCACATGCAGCGGAGTCATTAAATTTGCAGTTATGTTCTCTCTAGTCAGTCTTATATTTCTACAAACAGGTCATTCTCCTTTTTAACATTGGGAAAGTATGTGTTGATTGTTACACACTTGTAACATAATAAAATATAAATTCATAACTTTTAATGACAGCCTTGGCATTTAATTGTTCCTTGCATTCTCAAAAAAATGTTACTAGATGGAATTCCTATCAAATAGCAGAAATTTTAATTGAAATAAATTTAAATTTAAAATTGTTAGTGAAAAACGAAAAACTCTAGTCAGGAAGCAAGCTGTTGGGTAGAACTTTTCCATTAATTTAAATCGATAAATGTTTGTTTTTTATATGTTTTTGTTTTGCTTTTAATAAGTTTGCCAAAACAAAAATGAAAATGAAAGTTTATATTCATGGTCTGTCACATTCTCGCATACATACAATGTGATTTATAAATTTTATTATTATTAACTATTAGTATTAATCTTTATACAGTTACCTGTTATGTTAAACATGACATTGTCGTTGTTGGTCGCGTAATTTAATATAGTTTTGTTACTTACTGTTAATACGTGTACAGAATCTTTACATATATTATGAAACAATATCAATAATATATCTAGTTATAAAATAAGCTATAAAAAAATATATTTTTCACATTATCAGTCGATAAAATGGTAGTTTAAGTTTAGTTTATTGGATATTGTCATCACACTAAATAAAACAAGCTGTTAACATAATTTAATAATATTGACTGCACTTTTTTTCAAAATGTGATATTTATTGTTTACTTTATATGTCATAACAACACACATAACAAGATTTAACTCTGTGTATAATAACCGTGAGTAGTAGCGGATTATAATTTTCAGAAAATAATGAATTTTGAACCTTATTCTATTTGATAGTCCGGTTTGTTGTACATCTCTGAACAGTTAGTGAAATAATGTTAGATTTCTTATCAAGTCTAGAACTACGTGTAAAAATTGGTTTAGATCTACAGAAAATTAAAACATCTTCAACAATGTTGCATGATTCAAATTTACTTCCTAAAACTTTATTCAATACACAGGCGTGTCATGTAAAGGCGATAGCTTAAGGGTATGTTGTCAATTTTATATCAAATATGTCCAATAAACATATGCCTCAAACGGTGGTTTTAAATTTCAACATTTGCAATTTTTCAACAATTTGAAAGTGTTTGGTTTTATATGATTAGGATAATACTTTGATCAGAATAACGGTGGAATTTTATCTAAACTTGATGACTTTCTTCTTTATTAAATTTAAAAATATATTTTTTGACATTTGTTGCTTAAGGCAATTAATAATAATACTACTTAATAATATTTTATTAACGGCATTCCGCCTTTAAATGCACAATTAATATAAAAATTAATTAATACATAATGCCCACTAAACCTGCATAATCTATAATGCCGTTTACCAGTTTTTGAGTAAAACTTAAATCAGCTATAATTCTACGTTTTTTCAACGATTTAAGATTATATGTGCTGGCAATAGTTTGTTTGTTAATGTTTTTATTTCTTTTCTTATTCCTAATTTGTAAGCAAACAAACTTATAAATAGATTCTTTTAATCTGCGCTATATTTCTACTTTAATGTGGCGACCATATTTACGCACAGTATATTGTAAGTTCTGCTTACATATCTCATTATTTTTTTATCCTTTGAACAGATTGATTATGCACATTAAAATTTAATTTTGTATTGAAAATAACCGAGATCCGATAACTTGTCAACAGATTGAATGGAACTCTAATAATATTGTAAATGTACCGAATTGTGTTTGTTACTCTGCTAATTGTTATTCAATTGCATTTATCAAAGTTTAGATGTAAACTGTTTGTTTCACACTAATTGCATAAATACTATCTAAATCACGCTAACACAAATACAAACGTTTACTGAACAGATATTATAAAAAATCTTTAAATTGTCTGCATTTAAAAGAAAGTTACAATTAACAATAATATAACTCTAATCCTTAATAAATAAAATAAATTAAAAAAAAAACCACAGTGTGATCTTAAAGGAACACCATAAGTTATATTAATTATCATTGAAATGTATGTGATTATTGATTTTAACACATAGAAATCGACCAGTTAAAAAACTTTGCAACCAAGCTAACATTTTTGGATTAAAGTTTTGCAATTAGCGGCTTATAGCAAACGCGAACAAATTTTTTTGCGAAGTTGGAATAAATAGCATCTACTTGCATTTTTTTTTGTTGCACTTTTTATACGGTGTGCGGAAATATTGCATCTTCTGCAGCTGAAGTTGAGATGGATTTGTCTTGAATAAAAACCAAATCCAAAATTGTAGGTATAACAATAGGAGACTCATGATAGTAAAGTTATTTGCAAATTGGTTTAAAAATGTAAGTTTTTTATTTGGATTAATAAATAATTATTTTCTTTTTTTGGAAAAAAGGTATTGAAATATTTGCGTTAATTTACTGTTTTTAAAAGCTTTATTTATTTACTTAAAGTTAAAAAAAATTGTAATAGATTGTTGCAATAAAATAACTTGTGCGTCAGATAGTGGTGTGGAAGATGAGTAAGTTATCTATTCAATATTATGTACATATATTAAATTCTTCTAATAAAGTTAAATTAGTTTTTTGTGGTTTGAGAAAACTCATTGAATGAAATTTGGGAATGCTATTTGGAGAGCAATATAATATGCATATTATAGTCTAAGAGCTAGCGATGGTTTAGAATCTTATTAGTCATAAAACTTGTTCAATGATTTTTTTTAAGGCTACCTTTTTAAACGTTTTAAGTTTAACAGTTCATATAAGTATTGCTAAGTATTTTTTATGCCAAAGTCCGAGTTTTTGTTTAGTATAAATTATTTATCGTTTTTTATTAAGGGGAGATAATAGTTGCGCTATTATAAGGGTTTACAGAATCAAACTCTGCAAGAAATATAATTGAATAAAATGTTTACACATTATAGAAGAAAAACCAATCTGTGTTTTTAAACTAAAAAAAAAAATTATATGTTCCCCCGCAATTCATTTTTAAAAAGTTGGGTATTTATTTAGTTCTTTATTAATTTTTTACTCGTTAAATATAACTGCAAATCTATAACCCAAAGAATTAAAGCATAGAATATTGTATGTAGTTCAACATATAAAATAAGTGATGACGGAAATCCTATAAAATCAAATTTTAATTTAAAACGGCGCTGTACGTGTCAATATTTTTTTGGAAGTTCTGAAAACAATTTTTTAGCAACATGTTGATATTTTTGGAATTTTTATCATTTTATTAAATTATTTTTACAATAATCATGCGATGCGGTTTATGATGATGATTCAAGGCTCACTGACAAGGTTTGAAGAATTGAAACATGTCTATGATTGACTCTTGGACGATTACAGCAATTGTTGGGTTGAGTTTAGATAAATCATCAATTTATTTTATAAATGTTTACTTTATTTTTTTTTTTAATATTTAGTTTTTATTTTTGTTTCAAATATTAAGTACTTTACTCTTAACATAATCTTTTGTTTTTTTTACCACTCTGTATATTATAAACCAAATTTTGATTGTGGTCTAAAATTAGCCAAAGATTTTGACGTTTTCTTTACAATTAAAAAATAAAAAAAGTTATTCTACTGTTTATCAGTCTGCTCTGATAAGGTGTAATCTAGGAGTTACCGTTTAGATAATGTTATTTTATTATTAAGTAAGTATCAATAATTTGTACTAAAACAAAATTGGGTTTTTATTTTTACATTTATTTTACTCTAAGGTTGAGTTTCAAAAAACTTTGAACACAACTATTCCAATTTAACTTTTTTTTATAATTGTTTTTTTGCAACGTGTAGAAGTAAATTGTAATTTTTTTGTTGAAAATTTTGTCTGAACTTTAAGAGTATTACTTTATTTTATTATACTGCAAATTTAGTACAGTTTTTATTGTGCTATAAGTTAGTTTTCATCACCAAGTATATTGTTTTAAAAAATGTAGAAGTTGCAAAGCGGTGGAATTATTAACGTACTCGGAAGTTTCAAATTGCATCATACATACATTTACAAGAGACTATAACAATTGTTATTTTTAACACGCAAAAGCTAGAGAAAATATTACGTAAAGTGTGATATAAAAGTCAATTTAATACAGAGTGTATATAAAATTAGAGAAGAGTAATAGGAGTTAGAACTAATTAGAAGAGCGGGGTCCCCGAAAGCCATCTAAAAGAAATTTATAAATATACAGCTATCAAAATAATTTGTTGCCCGTTGAATGTGTTTTTTGAATATAAAATGGTAAATGAAAACAAAGATGAGTTGGTGGGGTTTAAAGATGGCCGCAATAAAGGTTATTGTAAAAAACATTTTAGAAAATCCAAAAAATCTGAATTTACCAATTAAAATTCAAAATTTACAGTTAAAAAATGTAAAATTTCTTTCAGTTATTTTCTACACACAGGTGGATTCTAATAAAAAACTTATCAAATTTATTAAATCAAAAATCAATCAAAATTTTAAATTAAAACATATAATATGTTTAATAAAAAAACTTCAGTTAAGATTTAAAATCAGTCTAATTAATGATTATAAATCAATTTTAGATGCGTTTGAAGATGTAAACTTAGAGTTGCACCTTTATGTAGAGTTTATTTAAAGCTACCACGTTAAACCAAAGCCCTTAAAGTGAGCTGAATCCAACGTGACACACAGCTGTCTAAAGCTCAGATTTTAATTAAACTGCCTAGTATACAAACCAGATTAGGAAAATGTAACACATCTAGAAACAAATTCCAAACTAATAATCCAACAAAATAGCACCGCTATCAGCAAAAAACGCAACATGACTACCAACTATAAGGAAAATAATATAAATGACATCTAGGAGTTAGAAAGCATGATCAGGTCAAATATATTCTTTATGCTACAATTAGTAAATAATTGAATTTTAAATTAACTCATTTAAAGGGCAGTAAGATAAATTCAATAGATTTTGTTTCAAAATTAAATTAGCTTATGTAGCATGAACGTTTAGTCCAGGTATCAGTTTTTGAATAAAAGTAAAACCTATATTTTAATGATTTTGGATACAAAATTCAAGCACTATTTAAAACTCAAAATTCAAGTGTACTCTTGCGAAAGAGCACATAAGGCCAATGCTGTTCGCGGAGTAGCTATTCTAATCAAAAACTTTATTAGCTATTAAACATTAAATATTACAGTAGATAGAGATAATAAACACGTTGATATTTGACAACATACTGAACACTTAATACATTCAAATTAGACAACAATAATAACAATAAAACTACTAAATTTAAAGTTACATAAACAAAAATTTAACTTACAAGCTGGTTCTGAAAGTCATCTTTGTCATCTTTTGGAGGCATCTATAAATAAAAATGTAAAAATGATATATGTAAATAATTAGGTTAGTTGGTTGTTTGAACATAGTTAGAGATTAGGCTAATTATGGCAATTGTCTTACATGGTTAGCTTTCAAAATAATAAAATGATAAGTTAAAAAAAAAACTAAAAATGTCAATAAGAGTAGGAAATATTTTAGATTTACTAATGCATTAAATTATTTATAAATAAATTTATTAAATTGCAAAGTGCCTATAACACGTTGGTGGTTTTCAGTTAAATGTTGGGTAAAACCAACTATTTTCAAAATTTACATACACAGCTGGTTAGCTTTAATTTTAATTATTATGGGTTCCATAATTATATTGTTTATTAATAAAATAAACTTGTTGATTGTTTTAATTATTAATGAAAAACTCCGATTGTGATGGCATTGGTGCAACCCAGCATGTTTGCGTGTGTGTTCTTATCTGCTTGAGCTTCTTCACAATGTAGCGTATATTTTGCTAAACAAAGTAGTCTATGGGAAGTTGTAAGATTTTTTTATGTGACGCTAAGGAGTCCAGCATCTTGTAAAAATTTGAAGGTGTAAACTATAATGTTATTTTTTATGTTAATTTGTTTATGAGTATTTGTTCTTATTGATTAGTTCATGTTGTTGAGTACTTTTTATTACATCGTTGGTGATATTTATAAAATTATTAGGTTAGGTGTACGTTTAGGTACTAGGTTATAGGTCATTTACAATTTTATTGTTGTCATATATAATATCAGCTTATTTAATTATTATAGAACATTTTTATGTGTTTTTCATTGATATTTGAGCTGAGACTATCATTATTTTATTTGTTTCTAAGATGTTATATTTTTATTTTAAAATGTTATTAAAAATGTTTTTAAAATTTGTTAGCAACATATCAATAATGTTTTTTAAATGAAAAATAACATGTTAATAAGAGTTTTGATTTTAACATGTTAATGATATGTTTGTTGTATGTTCAAACATTTAATTAGTATTGTTAATTGTATCTACCATTACTATAATAATTTAAAAAAACAGGGTTCAAATGTAAACGATTTAAATTTTAATTTAGTAAATTACACCGGGGCTGTACTTTCGACAGAATTTCAGTTATGTAATGTTTAACGAAGAATTTAATTCTTAAATATAAAAACAATAATTTATGATATAGCAGGAGAAAAACTATATTTTTAATAACCTCATTCTTTTGTTGGAATTGAGTGCAACTATGTATTTTATGGAAATTATTTTACACCTCTGCAAACCTAGCAGTTAATCTTGAGTAATGTTGCCATGAAGATCGATTTATTACTGAACTATAACATTGAATATTTTGCAACAATGTTTTACTATAATAATCTACAACATAATATTATATATAGATAATAAAATGATATTTACAAAATGAGTAATGGCAATTTTAAGACCACTGAAAATATTTTGTTTTGGTTATTATATCATACAATCATCATATTCAAACAATAGTATTGTTAGTGAGTATTTTCTATTATTTTAATTACATTAACAGATTGATCCGTGGTAGATTTAGGAGCCTTCGAAATATCGGTATCGTTTTATCGGTGAAATAAATACTAATACTAATCTTTTTGCAAACGGTAGGTTATAAATTTCACCGTAAAGCGATGTTGAGCATAAAACATTAAACATCCTGAGTGAATCCATAACCCAGAACTTCCCTTAAATCGTGGGTTAGTGATTGTTCGGTATTTTATAGTTATTGTGATTAAACTGGTTCTGTTTAGTGTTTTACAAAACAAATAGCGAAATTGCTACAATCAAGATGTAAACTTTTTTATTTACTGAACGATGAATTTTATTTTATACAATGTGAGATAAACGTGAGGGAAGCGAGCAATTAAAAACAGCAACTATGAAATTTTAATTTGAAATTATCATGAACTGGGCGTAAAATAGTATGCCGTATTAGCTTTGCATGAATAATAGACGGAAGCCTTCCTGTAACTATTAATCCACTTATGTTAGCATATTAGTAATCCCTTTTAATATAGTCCGATGGGCTTAAAACACATATTGATGACCTACATAAAGTTCAGCCGTATATTCTAACATATGTATGATAGATACGGCCAAAAAACCTATGCAATTTCTGACCTAATTTGTTTACGACCTTGCATATTCTTCATGCTAATTGTTTTAACCATTCACTTTAATAAACATCATGCAAATTGATAACTTTACATTTTCAATTATTTTGCAAGTGGTATTTACATACATCTTCTAGAATGCGTGTGAGTGTTGGTAACTATTTTTAATAATAAACAATATATTTACATTTAGCGGGCAATTATTTAAATAATTTAATTAAAATGTTATGTTGTTATTCATCATCAATTTTATTGTAAAATTCAAACGGTTTTACTATAACAGGTATAATAACTTCATTATTAATTAGTTATAATCAGGTGAAACTACTATAAAAGTTGAGAAAACGTAAACCACCTTAGTTTATTTAAGAATGATTGGTTTAATAGTAATTTTATAGCGGTATTATTGTGCACGTAACTGTAGATTCCATGATTAGTTAGAGCTGAACAAATTATATTCAATAAAATATTGAATATAATTTGTTAATATCATCTTTATGTTTATAATCAAAATTTTAATTTTTGTTTGTTATAGGACACCATTTCGTATTGAAGGTAAGTTTTTAACGCACTTAAATCGCAAGCTGTTAAGTAAATAATAGAAATAATTTAATGGCTTCAATACCATCGGACATAGGTCTGTTCAAACACACTATTCGAATGATGCAGACCGTTCAAACTATGCACACAAACAAACTGTGCATAAAAGATTCTCAAAGTATGACAATGGTCTGAACGGTTTATAAACTCAAGATCAAATCGTGTGTTACAATGTTCATGTAGCTAATATTAATTATGCGCATCCAACTTTACAATTTAGATCGATAATTTTAATAAAATCAGTTTATGCTTAAATGACATTTAATTATTCAATTCATTTATAAATCGTCAGTAAGTTCAGTTATAACTTTTGCTATACTATAATTTATTTTTTATAAAATACTTTACTTATTTAAAATAAAATATGTATTTTATATCAATTTGTTATAGCTTAACAAACTTAAATTGTTCACTATAAGTGGGACATATTAAAGTACGTTAAACTTTTATGACAGTTTTATATGTGATGGATAAAGTATACGATATAGTTTACTAAGATTGATATACTAAGTTCAGGCACTCTTATCCTTATACCAGTTAATATATTCTAAAATATTGTGGTCTCTTAATAACGTTGGGGTTCCAAATAATACTTTGAGTTTCTCATAGTATTAGGTATATTCATGTCAAATTGCATTAAGTTAAATAGATTTGGTATAACGGTTTGTTGTAAATTTGTATATTATTAAAAATATATACAGAATATAACAAATTCTAATACATTTCCTATAGCATTATAAAGTTTATTTGCAAAAAAAACAAAGATTTATGTAGAAATCATACTTAATACTATTTAATCTCAAACTTTCTTGTGTACAAGTATAACTTCTTGTTATATAGGCGCCATTCCTGGGAAAGTCCTTTAATTATTACTTTAAGTAGTTTTTCCATTCTATTGACTTTTATGTTGGTTAACTTATTTTCAAGGGAGTTGTATAATATAATAGGGTAATAAATACAATTTATATATAAATTATTCATGCATATACGTTATGAGTAATTGCTCATATAAATTGTAAAAATATGTTTTTTTGTTTAGAAACTTATATTTCTTCCAATGCAGTTTGCAATTTATCAATTTTATGTAATTCAGGAACTATTTCATTTTATGACAGAATGGTATTATTAGTACAGAAAACGATTTGATTGTTATTGCGAACAAACAATAAATACTCTTTTCCAGAATTTATATTCAAAATAAAAGTATTTTAAGTAGTTGACTATCGAAAATTCCCTTGTTAAATAATGAATTAATTAAAAATTTAAACAACAAAGTCTTATTGGTAGTTATATTTGTACCCTACAAAAAATTTAAAAAGATACCACACAAAAATTCATATTTTATGTTTGTCGTATTGTACTTAAAAATGATTATTATTCATTAATGTAAAATTTTAATAAAGTATTAACTAAATAATAGAACAGACATATCTATAATAAAACGAAATTTTGTTTATTTTAATATTGAAGTAAATGTGATATGATTACAACGACCATTCTTTATGCAAACAAGTCCTTAAAAGTGTTCGTGTGGTAGTGATATATAGCAGTAACCCAAAGACTGAATTTGACACAGGAAATAATACTGTTGGAGACTTTCTCAACACGCATTAATTATTTTTGTAAGTGTAAATTAGATATTAGTTCTTAATAATATATGTTAAAATAAAAAATGGCACTTTTATTTTAAATTTTTGTACCTATGTATATACATATACATATATATACATTACATTACGGGATAAAATAATTGACTATTGTTAAAGAAGTGCATGTATTTCTAAGAGCTTCTCTCATTGCGTTGTTGTTAGAGTTGTTTTTTTTATACAGGGTTAGTCAAAATTACCGGAACACCTAAATAATTCTCTAACCGTTAAAAATTTCAAAAAAAGTTTCAAACAAAAGTTTTTTGGTTTTAAACAAACTAATTTATAAAAAATATTTTTAATATACAAGGTGTTTATTTTATTGTGGAAATTTAAAAAACGTTTTTTTTCAAATAGAATAGTATTTTTTGTAAAAATATTTTTTTTATAAAACGCACCGTTTTTGAGTTATAAGCAAACTTCTGAACATAAAAAAGCAATAACATTAAAAACTATTAACAAAACAGTCATTAAATCATTAAAAAATGTAAAAATATACAGGGTGTTTTATTTAAAATTTTTATATAAGTTTTAAAAATTAAAAATGCAAAAATATACAGGGTGTTTATTTTATTATGAAAATTTGGATTTTTTAATTTTTTTAAATAGAAAACCCTGTAAATTTTTACATTTTTTAATGGTTTAATAACTGTTTTGAATGTTATTTTTATTGATTAAAATAAATATTAATGTTTGTGTAAAAATGTTCTTTATTTGACGTTCAGAAGTTTGCTCATAACTCAAAAATGGTGCATCTTAAAAAAAATATTATTACACTAATGTAAGAATATACAGGGTAAAATGAACACCTTAACTTAATTTAATTTTTTTAACTACTGGCGAATTATTTAGGTGTTTTTGGTAATTTTGACTAACCCTGTAGAGTAAATATTTAATCAAATAAAGAAAAACTACAAGAAATATATTGTTTTCTTTAAAATAATATTCACGAGTTATACATTCAGAATCTTACAAAAATAAAATTATTGTATACACTTATGCCCGTACTAATAGTTGGAGACTAAATCTCGGATTGATCCTAGATTTATAAATCCGAAATTTATTTTGCTAATTTGGCTCTAAGCCAATTCACGGATATCATTAGTCGCGATCGACTAATGCCCGTACTAATAGTCAGAGAGTAAATCTCGGATTCATGAATCCGAGATTCATTTTGTTAATTGTTGATTGGCTCTAATCCAATTCACGAATACCGTGATAGTGAATATAATTGCGATCGGCCAATGTAATTTATTACAAAACGTCAGAATTAATATATGACACACTAATAAACGATCTTGGGTGGATCCAAGATTATATGAATCTAGGATTATATTGACGGTTGCATAGTTTTCAACTCGATCCGAGAATTAAGCGAGAAATGCATTGGTTGATTGCGACTAATAATATCCGTGAATTGACTTAGAGCCAATCAACAATTAGCAAAATGAATCTCGGATTCATGAATCCGAGGTTTAATCTTTGACTATTAGTACGGGCATAATGTATTCCTCGCTTAATTCTCGGATCGAGTTGAAAACTATGCAACCGTCAATATAATCCTAGATTCAAATAATCTTGGGTCTACCCAAGAATGTTTATTAATGTCTCATATATTAATTCTGAAGTTTGGTAATAAAATACATTGGCCGATTGCAACTATGGTCACCATCACAATATCCGTGAATTGGCTTAGAGCCAATCAACAATTAGCAAAATGAATCTTGGATTCATGAATCCGAGAATTAATCTCTGACTATTAGTACGGGCATTAGTGAACATTGTGCTATGATTTTGAAAACATGGTAAAATAATGTTTTATGATTAAGTATGAGTTGATCAAAGTCTTTTTACTTAGATATTGTAGAATTTCTACTTGATAGATCTGACATCTATGTTGTTTCTTAACTAAAATTAACACTTAATGTCTTCAATAAAAAATCGAAGAATTTTTTCTTATATTTTCGATTTTGTTAGGGGGCAAATTATTGGTATGAAAGAGTTTGTTATTTTGTGAAATTGGTAAACTACACTACAGTTGCTAGAATGTGGTCATGCATAGTTCAGCTGGAAGGCGTCATAGAGCAGCAATATTTATGAAGCTCGTCTTTTTAGACGAATGGTCACATGAAATCAGTTTTAATTAACAAGTCTATTTCTGAAATGAATTAATAATTTATTCAAAATCAGTCAATCGAATCACAGCGGCCAAGGGTCAAGCATAGACAATTGTTTCGGTTCTACAAACCTCGTCAGTATGCCTTGTACAACCACGGCATCGCATGATAGCGAAGACAATTTTGAATAAATATTTCTGTTCTTATGAACACAATTGATATTATAAATAATCAAACGAAAGACTGGTTTGCCATCTAGTTGATTATTTATAAGTCTATTTCTGACATGACGGAGCTTTTGATTACCACGTGTCGATGTCAACAGTATTTTTTTAAATTTTTATATACTTGCCAAATTAAAGGCTTTCATTAACTGAAACTCAAAAGACTACAAGGCTTGTTTGTTTTCAAGAGAGGCGAAGCTGAAGTTACCAAGTGAATGAAATTGCCTTTAGTAATGTATCCAGATTATGTTTGTGGGCAAATGGTGGCCGTAGACAGATTTGTTAGTTTAAAGAAGAACAACAAAATTTGCAGTTTGCTGAAAGAAGTCACACAGCGTTAAAACCTGGAGTTATCGTTGGAGATTTTATATGTATTGGTCACCATTTTTTTTATCTCAGGCACAACGCATGTACATTGTCACATCTATATGAATTGGAAGTAGTATTAGTGCTTTTTATGCAGACGATATCAAATGGTATCTTTCATCAAGTTAATTCAATTACATTACATTACCAGAAGGTACTCGGAAGAAGTACAGCTCCGAATATTGCCTTGGCTTGCACGATTACCGGATTTATTATCAATTAATACTAGGCCTTGTCAGTATCTACAGTACCTTGATTTTCTCAATTAACGAGTACGTGATTATATATTTGTCTTTTCAGGTACATATTCAAAGGCAGTTCTCTAAAATATCATCATTAGCAACTGAAGAAAAATATAACACGTCTGTGACATGAGAGGCATTAAATATTGCTCATACTACCGGATAATTTAGACAATCTGCGACACTACCTTTAGATTGCTTGAAACGAGGTACTACAGAAGGACATCGATTAATATAATTGTTTGTTTGAGTAAGACTTTGATCAATTCATGGTTATAAAGCATTATTTTACCAAATTTTTAAAATTATAGCACAATGTTTATTAGTGCATTTTATGAAAAACTTGGATGCAGTTTGAACAATATGTGAATAAGACAATCAGATACCACTTGCTTTAATCTTGCAGTTAAGCTGCATCTGTTTGTGGCTAATTATTCTAAATCCACCAGAACTTGATGTTATAGACAATTTTGTATTCTTTTATTTATATCTGGAAAGAAATCGGAAATTTTGCTAATAGAAAAATGAGCAGAGAAAGTACAAAGCTTATCCAGAAAGAATGTACGTATGCAAAGGACGTATTCTTGATGAACTAATCAAATACAAGGCGATTTTTTTTATATTATTCTCTTATCTGTGAAAACTTTCTTATACCAAGTTTTTGTGACATTTTATGGTGTTATCTCCAAGTTTGGTTCTAATCGAAAAGGGACTACAATAATAAGAAATTCTACAAAAATACAATTAAGATTTTGAAAACGGTTGTACACGAAAAAAAAAGACTTTATAGTTATGCTCAGAAATCTTTGCTTTTGCACTTCAGGGTGTATAACGCACAAATTGTTTAAGTAGTCAAAGGCTTTAAAGAATTGCAACATCCACCTTTGTCAAAGTTTTGAACTTGTCACCTGTGACTATTATCACTTAAAAAAAAGAAACGAACATAAAAAATGTTTGTATTAAAGAAAGTAGAGTTATGCATCGCTAATGTAAAATATAAGGTACATGTGATACTACCGGTGAATTTGATTTATTTTTTAAGAAATTAACTTGTAGTCTATTAAGTAAATTTAGGCGTGCACAGAAAGAAGAAAACTATATGCATCGGATGAATACAGAAAGCAATACAGAAATCAGAATGTAGGGTATTACATGACTATTACATACAGAGAAATTTTTTTTAATAAAATATTGAAAAAAAAATTATTTAGAAATTATTGAACAAATAAGTTATTAGTAAATGCGTTTTCGATGTTTTGTATATTGAAATTTTACATTATACTGCATTATACTACAAAATGTAAAATGTATTGTTTAGTTTTATACAAAAACCTTCTGTGTTGACTATTCATTCACAAGGCCACTTGCTAAAACATAATATATTATTAATCTTTAGAAAAATATAAATAAATAATAAATAAAAGTACAATGGTCTAGTGCGAGGACAGTTGTGCAGGCAGCCCGGGTTCGATTCCCGGCAGCGGCAATATCTAATTTGTCGAATATATTTTGATGCGGTTGTCTCCTTTGCAAGGCAATGGCAAACCAGCAAAGTATTTGCCTAGTAACCCCTCTAGTGGTGTGGTTCGGATTCCACGTTAAACTGTAGGTCCCGTATGTTTGTGTGGAACTATTATCGCGCACCACAAACATACACTCGTAGCGAGTATGGCACTATAAGAAGAAGAAATGACTTCGGTTTTTTTTTTAAGTTTTAAAATGTGATAATTTAGAATTACTTAATATGTCACAACATCATAAAAATACTTTCAATTTTAACGAGTGAAACCACACTCAATGAAACTATCACATTGAAGACAAGATTTAAGAAATTTGTGAATATTGATCTTGTATATTTGCGGCTTATAAGTCTTGGGAAACACTGAATTTGTAGGTTTATTCTATGTGTCGATAGTACGGTTAAAAAAGCATGTCTTAAACGTTTTGCATTTACAACTCTAAACTGTCGGTGATTATTTGTTAGAATTCTTAGTAAGCCATGAAAATATCTATAGAAAATGTAAAGATCTGCAATATTACGCAGATGTTCTAAAGTATCTAAGTCATTAGTAAATTATTCGAATAGCTTGAATTTAAAAGAGAAATTAAAAGAGATGTTCTTTTCCATACTTGGGAACAATATATAATACAAAAAATATTAGTTTTCTTGATACTTTCGAAGCTATGTCAATAACATGGTCGTTTCAGAGAAAATTATGTGATATTGTAACCTCTAGAAGGCAAATAGAAAAAGATTTAGATATGTTGTTTAATTTAATATTTGGTGCTGATGGTAGTGATGGTACTGAGATCTTAATTTTGAAACAATAAGAAATTGAGAGTTTTGAATTAAAATTGACCACATTGGGCTAAGGTAAATGCTTTAAGACGCAATATCATATTTGTCGATATGCCCTTTGAAAAGTTTGAAGTATGAAGGATGCTGTCATCTGAAAATCTATGAATGGATTGGATATTTGAAGAACTATATTGATGTAAATTAAAAATGGCGAAAGAGCAGAACCTTGGGGAACACTAGTGTTTATGGTTTTGGTTCAGAGTTAAAATAATACAATGAAGCTTGTTAATACTATTAGGATGCCCTATCAAATGCTTTGGAAATGTCTAGAGCTACTACAAGATTTTTTCCATATTTGTTTAATGTTGAATTACATTTTTGTGACTAACGTATGCCAGCAGGTTTGTCGTCGGATGTTTTGATCAAAATCCATATCTAAGATAAAGTTATTTTGTTTTAAGAACTTGCTTTTGTGGTAATTAAATTATTTTTTAAACATTTTAACAGATTGGACGGTAATGCATTTGGTCTATAATCTGAAGAATCAGACTTGTTTTTTTTAGGTATAGGTTGAACATTTGCAATGTTCCAAAAATTTGGAAATGTGTTTTAGTCAAATATTTTAGTCAAAATAGGAGTTAATTTATTTGCAAATGTTTTTTTAAGAATAATAGGTGGACTTTTATCTATACCTGATGCATTTTTGGTATTTAATTTAACAAGATTTCTTTTGACAATTTGTTGCTTAAAGTGGCTAGAGGTAAAATAATAGGAGGATTTAAATATTAGTTTTTTTTTCTTTGAATTAGTAACTAAATAGTTTTGATTATATATAATTGAAGGTTGTGATCTCTACTACGTGATAATTCATCTTAATGAAATAATCAAACCATTTATTTCGTTTTTTATTGACTAAAGTCTTCTATATAACTTTTTTTATCTGTAGAAGGGTTTAGTAAAGCCCAAACTAGTAATGTATTTGTAAGAATAAATTTGTGATAAAAAACGTAGTAAATTGTTTTATTTCTGTTTTGATTATTTTGAAAAGAATTGATTGAAGACTTTGAACTAAAAATGAAAGTAAACTTAAAACCAATGACAAAGACAACAACGACGTTAGAAAAAACTTTGATGCTAGAGCCTAGAACTAAACTTATTTTCAATATGTGTTGTAAGGAAAAGACTAGCTATGGAAAACGGACAATTTTACAAACTTTACAAAAAAATTCGGCACAACCTCGAAATGTGTAAGATACTTTCCCGAAACTACTAAATTGTCGACATACAATGGTAAGTAATAGCCGAAGGTGCAATGCTGTTTGCCGCTATAGCAACAAAGGTGATGCTATTGGATGATTTTTAAACGACACTGTTTTTTAAAGTCAGTGTTTGAGAAGTTGTTCTCATTAGCTGTTAGCATCATTCATTAAGTCCATGCTTTGCTTCAGTAGCGACAAGATGATTTAGAGGAATTTCTGAGAGTTTTAGCTAGAACATGCTATTTAAGTTTTATTGGTAATCTCCTGGCCGTTGACAGTTCGCGGACACATAGTTTTCTTATAATGTGTGCTTGATTTTAAGAATTTTTTCTATCACTGAAATGCGTTGAGAAACCGGTATTGAGAACAACCGCATTACCTCGGTTAAGAAGTTATTTATTTTTTAATTAAGAAATAAGAATGATTTTTCTTATGGTAGTTCTATAGAAGAATATGGGGGTTAAAATTGCCCAGCAGGAGATATGGCGATTGGCGCTAGAAGTGGCATGACTAAATCTTGTATATCTAATCAAACTCAGGACGATAGATGTTACACATTGTAGGTATAGTTCGAGTGAAAATTGCTTAGTCGGTAAGGGTAAAACTCACAAGGTTTAGTTCATTGGAAAATTTATTAACAAAACACAACTTTTGCCTAATGCACATTCATATTGCTAGATAGCAATATTGTCTTTAAGCAAAATATTTAAACTTAAGATATATAACAAAAAGGCAAAAACGTTTTAAAAAAAAAATTAAAAAAATTATTTTTCAAATCAAACTAAATTTTTGGAAAATTGTATTATTTTAGAGGGTTGCAGTGGATTTGCCTTTGCTTATTACTAGCAATAGACGTAAATAAATGTAAATAATAAAATATCATACTAAGTAACACAAACATTTTTAGCTAGCAATATATATCTCGCTTACTTCTAGCAAGCAATGTGCATAGAGAATAGCTCCGTATTTTTGTTATCTCATATAATTGTATTAAATTTGCATTTTATTTATTGCATTTTTTAATTAATATTTGAGTACATAATGTTTACATAAACTTTATACAAAAATTGCGGTAAATTATATATTATTTGTATGTATTTTAGATACAACTATATTGCAATCATAAACATATAATCTCATACTCTAATAATAAAATTGTATTGTGTCATTTTTATGTAATATGTAAGTAGTATGTACAACTACAATATAAGAAATAAGAAAAGTTATTGCTTCAGTTATTATAACACAAACATGGTTGCTTAATACGTTTATATCAGATTTAATACTGCTTCATTTTTATAACGTGATTTTGCTTCCACGTTCTTACTAATTTCTCTCCGAACTTCCCTTGGCACCCAATTAAATTTCTATTTGCAAATATGTATCTCTTAAGTAGACATTAATATCCTTCCTATTCAACGAAAATGAACAATTCTATAGGGTTTTAGGAACATTTCCCATCAATCCGGTTTATCTGAAATTTAATCTTTAGGTACAATTTCAATATCAATATTTTCTATTATAATTCATAACTTCTGCTACTATTGTAACTACATAATTTATTAATATAATCAATTAAATTAATGTAAATACTAAAGTCTTGAGTAACAAAAATCCGGTTCTTTTATTATCCATGTAGTATAGGAATTAATTACATGTGCATTAATTATTGATTAATTACAAATAACTAAAATAAACATTAAATTATGCATAAGCTCCGGATACAAACGTTGATTCACCGATTTACAGCTTGACTAATTCAATTTACATATGCGTTGTTGATATACTGAAGACGAACAAATGTTTGTACAATGCGAATAAGAAAAAAATGATAGCTTATCAATTAATCTTAATATTTGAGATGGATTTGCCGATGTTATGTTACGACTATGAGTCATCACATATTTATTTCTTGTTGTATTATTGTTTCGATTGTATTTATTTATATTTGAAAATATTACAAAGTTTCAAGGAAAATGCACACTACGTTTTGTTCAAATATATAAATTTAAAATTTAAATAAATATGATAATTTTATGTTAATAAACTGCAACAAATGATAAATTGATACAAGCATAATATTGAGCTTATTCATCTTTAAACAAAATATTTGTGTTGCCATATTGTTTACTTAGCATGTAGTTGTTTATGAATTACATATATACTTTATTAAAATTTGACAAAATCATAAATCTATGATAGATTATATTTATTTTTATTTAACTTTCATATTTAAACTACTAATTATTAAATTACACATTTCATTCAAAGTAATAAAATATAAATGTATTACTATTTTAAGCAAAATGAAATCAGCTCTTATTTGCAATAATTTTCTAAAAAACATAGAAAAATGCTTTTTTGTTTAGCTAGTAAGGTCAATGTCCACAGACGGCATTAATTTTGTTTTCAATGTGATAGTTGACAGCAGCAATTACAAGACAGTTTTTTGGTCGTGCTTCAATCACTTTATTACTCTGGCTTTTTGTTCTTTTGCCCTATTGGCGAAGTACAAAAAGATTCTTTGGAGAACTTAACTTGTTGTTAATACTATAATTATTTTTTTAATGCGCAAAATAAATGTTTATTATTAGTTAATTATAGTACAGCAAGAGGAAAGTTTGGAACATTAGATAGATATTTAAGATAGTGTGTAAATTGAATATATAACTTGGTCATAAACACGTTTCTAAGTTAGAAAATAAGTGCTACCAGTTCAGACTGGGTTATTTTGTTCTTAACTTCTTGCAATAACGTGCAATCTACGTACTCTAAAGTGAAGTGCCAGATCATGGTTTAGCCTGTCATATTACATAGCCGTTTGTTAGATGAACAGTTTCCTGAATTCTGCACAAACAACAACTTTTAATAATTTATATTATTTGTTTATATAGTTTGAAATATTAAACGGCTTGTAATTTTGTACGTTGTACTTTGTTGTTATTATTATGCATTTTGTACATACACTTTCCAATTTGGTTTTATTTGGTTGGGCTCTTAATATCAAACTGAGAGTTTTTTGAAAATCAATCTTAGGTTATTTTTTTATAGTAAATTGAACTGTACTATATAGCCTTCCTTACACAAACAATTTAAAGTTTTTCATGACGGGGCATTGCGTTACCATCTCTTACATATTTCTATTCATAAAATGTATAATAGTTTTTGTTATTTTATGTAAATTGTTACACATGATCTCAATATAGTGTTGCTCACCTTTAAAAACAAATCTTATCCTGCAAAATTGTCCAAGCTAGAAAACAAATAATCATAGTGTTTTAACGGTATAAACTATACATGTTATAACTGTTAGTGAAAATATGCCAGCCCTAGACAGCTTTGCTATGGCGGACAACGCAGATAACATGTACGACAAAGATGACGTTTTACTATCAAAAGTGGACACTTTAAAACGGCAGATAGACAAAAATACTATTAATATTTACTTTAAAATTAAGGAAAACAGAGTAAATCTGGAAATTCTCAACGATAACCTCAGTATTGTTACCATCAACACCTTAAAACCAACTGTCATAACAATCCAATCAGATGTGGCAATCGGATTTAACCAACTATCTATTCAGATAAGTGCGTTAGTCGACAAAATAAAAAAAAGTCCAAACCATCACCAATAACGATAAATTCGGTGAAATGTCAGATAGCTCAACAAATACAGTTACTTCCAACAACAAAACCCAAAAGATAGCTAATCAAAAAGACCACTAAATACACAAACAACAGCAGTTCAACTATAAAACAAGTCATAAAAGATAAAACCTGCGAAACAAACTCCAAAAATTAAATTAGACTCTTGGAGACGCGTTTCATTTCCTGTACTGCTAGCAATTTACAACAACCAAGATGCAAAAAAAAGTGAAAATATGCAAACGCAGAATAAACAAGAAATCTCTCACCACACGAATGCTGGAATCCAGTTGAAAGAAATGGAAAAGGGAAGACAAGAGCGCACACTCTAAGTAGAAGTTATTCTTCCAATAATCTTAATAAACAAAAAAGGTTTGGAGAGAAGTCAAAAACGATCTGTTGAAATAAAATGCTTTAACAATGCAGTTAAAATAATGCCACAAACGCCCTCAGACTACCGGAGAGCTAAATTATACTTGGATTTGTACCAACTCAAAGAAGATAAAAAATAAAGTGGTTATGCGAAATGTGCCAGAAGACACTACTTCCAAAGAACTGATGGAAGCACTTTAACAAAAAGGGTTTACTGTAGATTGCACAACCAAACAGAAGCCTACGAATTGATGTACATTCAACTCAATAAAAATGACAAAAAACGAAAAAATACTTAACTTCCGGCAAACCTGCCCAATCTTACGGGCACTCAGCTTCTATGTGTTCTAAAGATTGGATATGCGTCATATGCGTAAAGAATCATCCTTTTGTTGAATGTCATCTAACGTCAGCAGACAGAGACAAAACAGCCAGTGACAACTGCAAAAGCAATCACCTTGCCTCATACAAAGGATGATCTATCAAAAGAATAAAATAAAACCTAAACCAAAAATACAATCACTCGAACAAGTCACATATAAAACATTAAATCCAGGCCCACAATTGACAACGTATGCCAATGTTGTTCACCCCTATCAACAGTCAGCATCCCCTACCAGCAAAAAATTGGTCCGCAAAACCGAATTAATTTACGCCATTGATACCTGCAATAAATGACCAAGATATGCTAAAGCTTTTCTTGACTATTCTTTTTAAACAAACTTTATAATGGATTTACAAAACAAAGTAATATTTATAGGTCACTGGAACACCAACTGTGTTGCCAAATTCACCGAGGAACTCAAACATTTGATTTTGGAACATGATATTGATATTATGCTACTATCAGAAACTGGTTACAAATCAAAAGATTGTCCAAAATTCTCGAACTTTAACATTTACCAAAACGACAGAATAAACAAAGGAGGTGGAACAGCAATACTAGTCAAAAGATTAATAGACCAGTTTGAAAACCAAATACCAAATTTCGCAAACCTGGAAGCAACCGGGGTAGTTATCAATACTACACCTACTAGAAAATATTAAAATATTTAACTGAAACATTGCTGGAATTCTGGGGGGGGGGGGGGTGACCTAAACGCGAAACACCATGGCATTGAACTGCTAAACCACTAACACTAAAGGCAGGATATTACATATATATGGAGAAAAAAAATCGTAGTTATTTACAGTTCAACAGAGCTAACACACTTCAGTCATTAAGGTCACCAACCTGACATACTGGATAATGCATTATCAAATGGATTTCTTAATGCAACAACATCTGAAGCAAATGGACTCAGACTATCTCTTAGTTCTGAACTGAAGATACATGGAACTTTAGTAGAAAAACAAGACAAAATACGAAAAAGAACTAACTGGAACAATTTTATTTATTTATAAAAAATGATTGACCACTACCTACAATTTATCAAACGCCTCATCAAAGGCAAAAACAAAGCCATGCAAAATTTTCAACCAACCAAAACAGTTCAAGATAAAAAACCAACTTAAAGGCCAAATAAAATAGGAAATAAAACGTTTTAAAAACCAGCAATGGAGAAAATCTTTTCCAACAAGAAGTCAATGAATACTCAAGAACCTGGAAAAATTCTAAAAGCCCAAAGAAAAAACATCAAACTATTCTTACCAGCAAAAGAAAAAGCTAAGGCAATCGCTATATTGTTAGAAGAACAATGCAGCTACCATTAAACGTCTTGGATGTTGATACTATGGAAGAAGTTGAAAAAAAGTTGGACCACTACCTTAACAACATAAAAGACAAATCAACATTTTTCACAAATATAACAAAAGTGGCCAGAATAATCAAATCTGTAAATTTCAGAAAGGCTCCCGGTTATGATAACATCTGATACACGGCTTTGAAAAACTTACTTAAAAATTCCGTTGTAGGACTCACAAATATAATCAATGGTTTACTTAGAACTGGGTATTTTCTCGACAAATAGAAGTATGCAACAATTGCCTTTCTAAAGCCGATGGCCAATAAGTCTGTCAAATCTCAGAAAAATACTGAAACTATTATCAACTATAATGAAAACCAACATGGCTTCAGAAAGCAGCGTTCTTCTACCCACAAACTGGCACGAGTAGCAGATTATATGTCAAAAGGATTTAACACAAAAAAGTTTACCGGAGCAATATTATTTGATATCGAAAAGGTTTTTAATAAAATTTGACATGATGGCATGATAGTCAAACTATACACAGGAAATTACCCACACTACTTTGGTAAAACAATTAAAAACTTTATGACTAACAGAACGTTCTAAGTCAAAATCGAAAACACCTTCTCATCAACAAAATCGATCACAGCCGGTGTTTCTCAAGGCTCGGCCTTATCACTGGCCTTGTACAATGTTTATGTTGGAGACATACCAGCTACGTCACCAAAGACCATCACAAAATATCTTCAACAAGCAGCAGACACAGTCACCGAATGAAAAACAGACTAGGGAATTATGATCAATTTCTCTAAAGGTCAGGCTATACTCTTTACCTACACGAGAAGATTATGTGATATATGGCATTCCGATACTTTAGACAAAACAAGAGAAATACCTTAGCATTATCATAGACAAATTACTGGCAAGCAGACATTAAAAACATTAGGGACATAAAACAAACCTTTCACCACTGCTTTGTCACAAAAAGATGAAAATAAGAACTAAAATGACTTTACAAATTCACTATCAGAGCACAACTGTAACACGTTCAGCACCTGTGTGGGGAACAGCAGCAAACTGCCAATTTAAATTGCTTGAAGCATGCCAGTCAAAATCTCTTAGAATAATTACAGGAGCTCTATGGCATATAAGAAACAAAGACTTAAAAGAAGACTTTCAAATTTCCAATTTTTACTACTTCATAAAAACAACAGACTTTTTCATCAAAGCTGCAACTTATAATAACCCGGACATTCAAACGATCACTGAAGACCATCTAAATTTTGTCTAAATACAATGGATCTATTAACCTGATTAGGCCAAGAGTAACACGAAAGCTATAGTAAAGAAATTAGATAAACACTGAAATATCCTCGCTGCCACTTGGCAAGCAAGCAAGGTAGATAGTGGGGACATATCTCCGAAGCTACCAAAATAATCAGAAGAATACGACTGTAAATTGTCTAGCCAGTGAGATGCTAGGCACACTGCTCAAGGGTGGTACCTTGAAACACTAGTGTATGTGTCTTGCACTGGGCGCACATAGAGGCAATTTACATAAAATACATTATTTATTAAATATAAATTAAGTTATTTGCGTAAGTAAATTGTAATTTACAAGGTTTGCATGTTTTTGAGACTTTAGTAGTACTTACTGAATAAGTGTATACTATTTTTGCATTATGTTTGTTAATGAAACCGGAAAAATGTCTAGTTAGTTGTTTCAAATAATTTAAAATAATTTAGTGATTTGTGAGTTTTTTTAAATTTTTTTAAATTTTCTTTTTTTTAAGGACGTAGTGAGGTTGTGGTCTCAGCAAGTGGCCCTTGAGAATAACTAACGCAGGGCAATACCTTTCGGTTTTCTTCTAATCTATTATTAGTTTGAGATGAGCTGGTTTCGGCCTTGTGGGATTCACACAGACTGCTGCGGCAACACATGCTGTCCCCGGCTCATCTCTCCCTATACCCTATTTGTTGTTTGTCCTATACTGACGTTCATCTCTCCTTTCTGCCATTATATTGTTATTCAGCCTAGTTGTTTGATTTGTCCTTAGATGTCTTCTTAGTTTCTCTAAGTCTTCATTCACTTCTTTGTCGGCGTATCCTCTCTCTTTCATGAATATTTTGTGGAGCTCCATTAGGTGTACTCCCTTTGGTAATCCTAGATTTGCCAATTTAACTTCTAAAGATATTCTTGAGTCTCCATTTGGAATTATTTCTTCGTATCCCCTGGTTGCCAAGTATACTCTGACCATTTAAAAGGTTACATTGTCAGTCAACCTCGAAATGGCGTATCTACCATTTGGAAATTCTCTGGTCAGTTCCGTCAGTTTGCTTTCTTTGAGCAGCTCTTTTCTTTTTTTTCTTATTTCTGCAATTTTGATAGGTACAAATGTTTCATTGTATATTCTTTTCTTGTCTACTTTCTCCTCTTCCATTTCTTGGTAGGCATAGTTTTTTTGACCTTTTTTTGTATTTTTTCTCTTCATTGCTTTTTTCTATCTTCTTTTGCTTCCACTTAGCTTCTCTTTCCTCTTTTCTTTGTCTTCTGTGGTTTTTGATGTGTGTGTTTACTTCCATTTTCGTTTATCTATATCTTGAGTTTTCAAACTCCTCTATCTTTTTTCTCATTACTGCCGTTGCATAGTTTCTTAATGCTCTCCATTTGTTTTTGTCATTCAGGCAAATATTAATTATTGAAGATTTATCAATTTTGTTTTCCAATACTTTCTCTAACTCTTTCCTATCATTCTCCCACGCTTCGCACTCTATAGTGATTTGTGAGTGAAGTTTTGAATTTTTACCTAATTGAAATGTCAAAAATAAAATAATAAAATAATTAAATATATCTCTTTAGAATAGAAAGGTTTTTTATTGACTTACGTTGGGTTTTTCTTAATTGATGTTTCTAGTCGCATTGAGTGTATGCTTGTATACTTTTTGTACATGTGTGGTAACTAACCATTACGATCTTGGATACGGTTTGTGTATTTTTGGGTTGCCATAATTAAATAATTAAGTTAATTATTCAATCAACAACGTAAAAAGCATGATATTGTAAAAAGTATAAAACCTGTTACAATACTTTATTTTGAATAGTAATCTTTAATAGTTAATAATAACTAGTATGTGTGAACATAACATTATTAACAATAATGTGTTTTGTTTAATCTCATTGTTAAAATATTTTTTATTACACCTCTATATCATGCCATATGTAACTTGTTTGCAATAAAGTTGATAAAACCATTTATAACAAATAATTATAAGGTACAATATTTGTAATGTGTTATTACTACTGTATAAAATATATATTATAAAGGAAAATATAACCCACTACATTTTAAAGTATTATGAAGGCGAATATGTGCTGAATTTTTTTTAAACATAAATGTGGAGCTATTTTAAAACAAAATTTATCACGTCGAGATCTAAGGCAACATATAATCCGCTTGTCCCATCGAATCTAAGGCATTAGGGGAAAAAATACATGTAATCCTAAACCACCGTCAACTTCCATGACAGGCAGGTCTGATATGTGATGATAAAGTATAGGACTATAGGATCAAGTTGGAAAACAGTGTCAAGCATCAAAGAAATAAATATATGATACATCCTATTTTTTTAAACTTAGATTAAGAAAAATATTTATTACTACTTTAGAAAACTTTATTTAAAAATACCAACGTTTCCTTTTTGATTCAGTTTATTTATTGATTCTATAGTGGAAATAGGCAGAATAAAGATTTGCACAATTAAAAATATGATGCTTAAAAATATAAAGCTTTTTATTTATAATTCTTCAAACGTTCGCTTTTTAAATTTATAAGATAACCTTAGAATTAAATTTAATCATTACGCAATAAGCAACAAATTAGAATTACTTTTACGTGTTGTTTAGATTATACACGGGAAACCCATCTTCCTTGTTCCGTAACGCCTTTCGAATTAATTAGTAACAGAATGATTACTGATAAATTAAATATACTAATGTGATATTCACTAAAAAATCATGATAATTCAATTACTCCCCTAAGTTTGCTATTGCGTGTTTTCTTTTAATATAAATCATCTTAATGTGACACACTGCCTTTTGTAGTTAAATTAATTTGGTATGGAGAGTAGAATTTTCACCATCGTTCACAAATTAAATATTCATGCTTTACTTGATAATTAAGCTTACCTTCTTTGTCTGCCTTTTCGTATTTTAAGGTAAATGTTAGTTTTTAATTCATAAAAATATTTGTTGGCTATAAAAGGGAACGTAGTATAATTTCTGAAGTTTTAAAATATTTGCTTGCTTCAAATTAACATTAGTTTGATTTACTTAATATTAAGTCATAACAACATAAACTTTGAATTTTAAGGAATGAAACCACACAAGAATTATTGTATAATACGGGATTTAAGCATTCCTTTAGCCGTATTTACTATTTGACAATATAACAGTCTGTTATAAACTGTCGGTTAGAATTTAAGGGACTGTTAGAGCTAATTCGTATTTATTAAATTATTTAATAATTTTTTTATTAATTTTTTACATTTTGTTATTTGGTTGGTTAGCGCAATTCTGTTATATAAAATTAGACGATAAAAAGTCTACTAAATTTGGGGTGTAGTGAAGTAATCACTTTTAAAATTTAAACAAATATTTTGACAAAAAATTTACAATTTAGTTTTAAAATTTAATAAACAATTGATAATTTTGAGTTCTCAAATATTTCATGACACTAAACATTTTATTCTCTACGCGTTGCAAAAAAACGATTTTAAAACGGAGTTAAAACACTGATTTAGTTAATGCTGTATAAATTGTCTATTGTTCCTAAGTTAGAAACTCTTTAAAATTGTCTACATTTTAATTTTCCATTTACTAATATTGTGCTGAATAGCTACAACTATTTCAAACTTTTGTAGGTGATAATGACATGTCACGTATTGGGTACAGAGGCTTATGTGCAAAAATGTCTAGAATATCTAGGTTGGCATTTTTAATAACTTGAACGTTAACACTAAAATAATATTGATTATTTATGAACACATTTGGAACATTACCAGGCAAAATAATTTTTACCTGTGTACAATCTTTTTTTTTTAATATATTTTTTTAATTGTTATTTATTATAATATAATTACATATTTATAGTTTATATTTCATTTTGTTTTCTCCCCACTTGCTGCTCCACACCGTCTCTATATGGATGGCTGCAGAGCTTCGTATTCGGGGCACCATTTTAGGTTTCAATTCTTCTTATTTGTTATTTATGTTGTTTGTATTATCTATTTTATTCATTTCTTTGTTTTGATCTTTTTAATATGTAGTGTTCTTTTATTTTTATTTTGAATTCATTATAGCTCTTTATTTTCTTAATACTTTAAGGCAGTTGATTGTACGTGACCATTGCCTAGTATTGTTTGTTTTGCCTTTTCTGTTCTTGTTGTGTGTACATGTATATTGCTTCTTCTTCTAGTGTTATGTCCGTGGATTTCTTTGTTGGTTTTAATTTCTTTATTTTTAATTTTGTATATTAGTTTGCATTTTTCTATTTTTATTTTTTCGTTTATCTTTATTTCATTAATTAAAATCAAAATTTTTGTGCTGGTTATTTTTTTGTGCTAGAATTTTTGGCATTGCTATAAAATTGGGACGCAAACGCGGAATACATTGTGTTATTTTAGAGATACTATAATATAATTTTTAAATTAGTTTTTTTTTATATAAGCGGTGAATGAATAAATTTGCTAAATAATGTACCGTATCCTTATTCATATCAAATTATATTATAATGGGTTAATTCTGGATTCATGAATCTGAGATTTATTCATCCGGATTAGCAAGAACTGCAATTGCGCTAGCAATAACCGTTAATTGGCTCTGAGTCGATTCACGGGTATAGTGATTACGATTGTAGTTCAAATTGCGTTCTTTGCTTAATTTTTGGATTGAGTTAAAAATATGTGCAATGCAATTGTCATTATAATCTCAGATTTAAATAATTTTAAGACTACCAAGATTAATCTTAAATTGTTTAATAGTGTATCAATTATGATATTTGGTAATAGATTCTAATTTATAATGAATTTAGAATTTATGTTTTTTGAAAATGTTTAATGGTCAATGACAAATATGTTTGAAACGTAAAAACTAGGTCTGTGGAGTAAATATATTATTATATACTCCACACACATATACATCTAAATAAATAAATGTCGGGTTTATGTATCCAGAATCAATCCTAGTTTTGATCTTTAATTGTTAGTACGTGCATAAGTGACGTCATTAAGGTAAATGAATAAAATAATTATTTTTAATCTTCAAATATTTATTAAATAAAAAATGATGTTGCTTACATAATAATAATAATGAAAATAGTTCCTTTCGTGTATAATGCTTTGTTTAGGGGTTTAGTACATTTTGCCGTCTGTCAATAAGAAGAAGTGAAAAATAAAACTAAAAAACTTCAATCTCACTACGTCTTTTAAAACTAATAACTAATAATTCTTTATCAAAATTTATTAATAATTTTAAGATTCAACAGATATAAATTGTCAATCCTCCCCACCAGTTATTATATTTTATTTTTGTTTGTTATTAGTATATAAGTAATTATAGTCGAAAACAGTTTATTATTACAATAAAAATGTTGTTCAATTTTAAATTAATTAAACTTTAATTATTTCTGAAGACATGTAGTAATTATAACAGTTATTGAAATACTGATTTTTTTTTTTAAATTTGCATCAATAATCTTTACATCAAAATTAGTGGACTTTGCATCATTTAGAGTGTGGATGTTACAGTTAGCAGAGATTGCTATTATAGCATGTAGGAAACTACTTGGTGCCAAAATCATCCAATGGCAGGTCCATTTCATCCTACACATGTGGTTTTAACGGAATAGTTCTACCATACACACGTACAGACAATTTGAGTTATGATTGAAAGTTTGCCGTATTATGTCTAAAAGTATTGTTATTGACTATCAACTCTAAATAATAATAACTGAAATAAAATTGCTAAAGTAAAACTGGGCATGAGCAAAAATGTTTCAATGTACATAAAATATCACACATTTTTGCCGCTGCCACATGTTAATGTTAAATTTCAAATACTTACAATTGTTATAAACCTATCAATACAAACAAATAAAAAAATGAGTTGCATTGCATAGCTATTCAAGAAGAAGGTCTGGTACATAATAATAACTCTCTATATGTTTTTAAGCATAATATTTTGAAATTTTTATTGACCGAGTACTGTCAGTGTACGCGGTTTATATTTGATTAAAAGAATGATTATTTTATTAATAACTAAAAATTAAACTGGTAAAGAAAATTTAAACTTGCCGAAACAGAAATTTAAGAGACATATTTTCATGCTTAATATTGCAATCTAATTATTTGATATTTCCTTGAAACTTTGCCGCCTCCCGTCTGCCTGTTGGTCTTGCTCAACTTCTACGATTGCTTACGGCAATACTACGATGCAGATACAAGTCTGTAGATTTTATTAATATAAGCAATCTTCAAACTACGAAATCATTTTTTAATATACACTAATAAAAATAATTGAACAATTAATTAAATTGTATTGTTAAAATTTATTTTATACTGATATTTCTCGAGATTGTACGTTTTCTACATAGCTCAATAAACTTGTCTACCGTTTGTTATTGAAAATATACAAATGAATATTTAATATTAATAAAAATGAATTTATATAATCAAACATTAAATTAATACGTAATATTTAGGAATTACTTAATAATATAACTTAACAAAGTTTTACATGTTGAGTATCTTCATTGATTTTATATCTGTCCATTTAAAATACTAAATTATAATAAATATTTGAATTCAACTAAATATAATATATTGTAGCATAACATTATTTCACAAAAGATAAATATAAAGAAGTGTGTTCAAATGTAAATTTAACTATATACGCGTACGGCGTATCTATAGTATATTTGCATTTCACAATAAATGTGAAGATTTTGTGGTTGGATCCTTATTCGCCTAGTACTCCTAACTCGTTTTTTCAATTCAGAGTTGCACTCACTGGAGACTATATATCATCATTTGTATTCCGTAATCCGGCTCAATCTGAGTATAATTGTGTTCCTAGAATATTTTGTAAGTTACTCTTGATGATTTCACACATTTTCTCTATATTATAAAATTTTGTAAGAACTTAATAACTACTTTAAATAGTCTAATGACCAGTTTTTTTAATGTTTAATAAAGTAACAAATAGCGTTAATTGACATATTAGTGATTTACACTGTTTTTTACTTGCTAGTAACTATCAGTTACTTGATTATAAACTTGCGGTCTATTTCCGCGACGGAGTTTGTACTAACCAAATTAACAAACTTGTTGAATACAACTAAATTTCTGTTTACTACTTAATGAAGAAGTACCTAGTAGCTTAATTACCAAGTACTTAATTTTTACTTTACTTAGAGAAGAAAACAGACCTTAAAAGCTTATACATATAACGACTCGATAAAAATATTAAATAATCACACGTATCACACAAAATTAATGATTTAGGATTTTAGGCAGTCTAATGCATCAAAGCGCGAAAGTAACAACACTTGGATGTATTGCTGCCGCATTTATAATTTTGTATTCACTGCTAAGGGCTTCCTCTCGAAGTTTATATTTTTCCGGTTGGAAAGGAGTACAACGTCGCATTTAGAGAAAAATTATGTAATATAGACTAATTTTTTAATTTTTTATTGCGACTTTTTAACCAATAAGTGTGGTGCAGCTTTTAATGCTTTTCGACCAAAACTAAATAGCGATAAGCTAGGAAATTTAGAAATTAAGATTAAAACTTGTTCTTGGAAATTAAAATCTAAATAGATAGAAGAAAGTTAAGATTACATTTCTACGCATGAAAAAGGTATTTTGCAGTCTCAACCTTACACTTAGGAGTACGTATGGTGTGATCCTATGTTTTATTTTTTATGTGGCATCAAGGTTTGGACGTTCACCAAAACTATGTGGGTGTACAGGCGCTTGTTTAGAATTAGCTGGATGTACTGGTTACAAAAGTAGAGGTACGATAAATTGATAAGGGAATGGTAGTGAAGTCAATAAAAAATATGGTAATAAATGTACTTTAGCCATTTTATAAGACTCTACAAGAGATATGGTAAAGGGTGTTTTTTAAGAGTTTGAGAACTTTAAATAATAATACAAGACAGAAATATTGTTGGAATACATTTTTTATTATTATAATCTAGTAGATAATTTTATGGCATTTATTTTTTAAATATGTTTTCCGGCATATGTCTGCCGCGGTTACAAGTTACGTGGTCCATTCAATCAGTCTAACTTCTCACTACTTTTTCCAATAAATCTGGCCGTATGGCGTCAACGGTGGCTCGAATATTGGCTTCTAATGCTTCAAGAGTTGTTGGTTTGTCGGCATAAACTAATAACTTAACATAGCTCCACAAAAAGTAATCGAGAGGCGTTAAGTCGCACGAACAAGGAAGCCAGTTAACAGAACCACTTCTGGAAATAAAGTTGTCACCAAATTGATTTTGCACTAAATTATGGATAAGCGCGCTGTATGGCAAGTTGCGACGTATTGTTGGAATCAAATGTTGTCGATGTTTAGCTCATTAATTATTGAAAACAAAAAATCAGTCAGCATGGCTCGATAGCGCTCGCCATTTACCGTAACGGCAGTTCTTTCCTCATTTTGAAAGAAATAAGGACCGATTATGCCGTTAGCGTGTAAACCGCACCAAACAGTCAATTTTAATGGATGTAATGTTGTTTCTCTAATGGTAATTTTGCTTATTGACGAAGCTATTTAACCAGAAATGAGCTTCATCACTAAACATAATTCTTCGATAAAAATGCTCATCTTTGGCCAGTTTTAAATTAACCCAATCAGCAAAAATGCGACGTAAACGATAATAAGTTGGCTTTAATTGTTGCACAAGCTGTATTTTATAGGAATATAATCCAAGATCCTTACGTAAAATTTTCCACGTAAAGGACAATGGCCAACAAAGAACGGCGACGAATCAACATTTCGGCGTTTTCTTCATTACTTCGCGCTACAGCAGCAATATTCTCTTTGGTACGCACATTTCTTTGTCTAATTGATGGTTTTGAATCGAGAAGAGTAAAATTAGTGCGAAAACGATCAATAACTGCACGAATTGCTTGCTCACTAGGCCGATTTAGTTGACCGTAAAATGGACGAAGTGCTCTATGAACTTTGCAAACAGATTTAATTTTTTGAAAATAAATTTTTACTATTTGGAAGCGTTGTTGTGGCGTTAAACGATTCATGATGAATTGCCTAACTTTACTGAACAGAAATGTCAAAACAGTTTGACATTCTCATTGAGTATAGATAGACAACTACTATCGAAACTTCTCATGCAGCTAAAAAAACATCTTTTATATTACACTTTGTTATATAAATTAGTAGACGAGGCTCCAAAAGTATATGGCTTAGATAGGCAAAGCATATAATCAATTGTTTTACTAAAGTCTATATAGTTGCATGTGCCACATAATTGATTGTATATAGTGGTATGTTACGTTTCTAGGACTAAAGCAATATTATTCTTTAGCTCAGGTGATTGGTGGTAAAGCTTTTAGCAGAGGCTACTAAGTAGCACGCCATTCTGTCTTGTTTTAGGACATTGTCTTTTTTTTATAATTCAATTTTGGTTTTTTTTGCTTGTTTTTTCTTTTAGTTTACATTTTATGACTTTTTTATTTGTTTATTTGATTCCTAACATTTTTCTGTAACATCCTAATTAAAAGCATTTTTTTTTCTATTGTATAAACTTTGCATCCATATAACGGTAAACTTTATACGTATCTTTAATAGTATTTTGTAATTTCTAGGACAATAATAGACCTAAAGATTTTTTGCAAATGCTTTTCTAGCTTGATTTATTCTACACTTAATATCAAGCTTGCTTTCGTTGTTCTTTGTAATAAAAGTAATCTATCATTAATTATATATTCTTGCCTCCGATTTTAACAGCTTTTGCTTATTTGTTGTTTATATTACATGTCATGGTTTTATTTTTGTTTGTAATCATTTGTTTTTAAACTCATAATCGGCAAAGTTTTTATTAATTTTATTTATTGCATTTTTAATATACCTATATAGAGGTTAAATGATATCAGCGGCGTACACCTATGCCTAACTTCTTTTACTACATTTACTTCTTGCTCTTCCGTTCCAATTCTATTTATTATGGTTTGCTTGTATATAATTCTTATATATTATACATTTTCCTTACTTTAAAATGTCAAATATTTCATTCTACATTATTACAGGTGTGAGAAAATAAGTTTTATGAGTGTTACTTTTTCTACTTTTATTTTATGACTGCTTTAAGTTCTAGAATTGCCTTTTACGTTCGTTCATTTCTCCTAAATTTGAATAAGTTTTTGGGCAGCCTTTTTTGTGTTTTTGTTCTTTTTGTATTAGTATTTTAGACCCTTGTGGTAGTATACTTTATATATTATATTTCTATTGTTCTCACATGAAATAGCTTCTGCTTTTTTGTTAATAGTACTATTATGTTATTACGTTACTCAGAATATTTATTGCTATTTCATTCTAATCATAATTATGTTTAACTAGTCTGTATAATCCATCCTTTATTTTTTTATTTGCTTGTTTTATAGTTTCAAATCCTTCAGTGAAATATACTATTTTTGAGTATTTATTTACCTGTGTTTGCACAATTTATTAATATTTAAGGTTAGGTTATTTTAATAAATTTGTTTATACTTTATTGTGCTGAATTTTATTATTTTTTATTCAAGACAGGTTTCGGCTGTTAGGCCATCGTCAGTTCTATGTATGTTTATATTACATGTAATATTTTTAGAACTGACAATGGCCTAACAGCCGAAACCGGTTTTAAATAAAAAATAATAAAATTTAGCACAATATAAGTATAAACAATTTTTTTTAAATAACATAACCTTAAATACAATTTTTTTTAACCAAATCTAAATGGTATTTAAAATAATATCTGATTAAGATTTTTCATTATATTTGATTTTAAAATTAATTATTATAATAATCTGCTACTTTGGAATGTTTAAATATCGGATATAAATTAAACTCTTTTAATTCCAATTCAAAAAAATTATTTCTTTCGACTAGTTTCAACGTATTAATACGTCAAAGGACTTTAATTTATATCCGAAAATTAATTATAGTTGTCAATGTAAGTAATAATATTTAAAAGAGATATTGACAAATTAATTTTAACGCTAAAAATGCTGCTTTTAATTTCTTATTAACAATAATATTAAATTTGTCACTAAGAATGTAATAATTTTTTTAACAAATAATTAGAATAATATTTTCCAACTGGGTAAGCGTTTTGTTTTATATAGCTCCCTCGAGAGATCAAACATTAGTTCGTATCGACACATTTCCAAACAACACATTTTCCCCTTGTCCAGACAATGATATCTAATTCCCCCGACTGATCAGTCAATCAATCATGTCATTCAACTATTGTAGTTTTTATAATAATAAATAATAATCATAAAAAATAACTTAATTTTGTAATATTGAAAACTTTTTACAAATAAGATTTCTTAACTGCGAAAAGAAAAAGTGAGAAATTCATTTGTACATCCGCATTTACGAACAGCGTTTAATAAAGATAAAGTTTCATTTTGTGTATGAATACAATGGTAGTACGGTATATATCAAGCGCCTTTAATAAACTTGCAAGAATATGCAAAAATATAAAAATTAATAACACCGTGCATGATAATAATTTGCACTTCCAAGCAAAATCAAAAAGAATATATAAGTTTAATATTTCACGGAAAAGTTTAATAGGAGCTCTTCAAACTAACTGCATTAAAATTCTAATTTTCTTTCAAAGTTCTTATATTAAAAATTAAAATGGGTTATGTTGTAAACTACGTTTGCGTGAGCCCATTTTGAAAGAACATATTTGTACCAATTTTAATATTTTTTTATGCTTTAATGTATAATTTAAACTATCCAATACATATTGAAGTAACATTTGTTAACTTTACTGTTTTATTTACATTTAAGTATACGTTAGTTACGTTTAAGGTAATTATTGTTTTTATATTTCTTTATAACACACAAAAATATCAAACATTTAGTACTTTTGTTATGTGTTGATAAACAAATGTATTAAGTGTTAAGTGATTGGAGAGCAAAAAACATGTTACCAAGCACACATTATTTATTTTGAAGCGCTTTACACCGATTTCGCTATTATTGGTTACACACTTACAACATACTGAGGGATTGGAAAATGCAGTTAATTTCTTCGATTTATACAAGGTTATTCAAAATTACGGGACACTTAAATAATTACAGGGTGTTTATTTTATTATGGAAATTTGGTAAACTTTTTTTTCAAATGGAATTGAGTTATAAAAGTTCTGAATTTAACTTAATAACAAATTTATCAATTGTTTCATAAAGTTGTTGAGAGGTTGCTTATTGTTAAGCCGCTCAATGATGGCAGTTTAAACATTTATTTTAATTTATTTTAATTTAAAAAAAATGATTCTTATAAAAAAATTTACAACTAATTAATTATTAAAATTACAAAAAATACTCATGATTAATGTTAGAACCAAATTATGTAAAAATTTACAGGTTCTGAAAAAGATATGTTAACCAAATTTTCATAATAAAATATGAGTAATCTTTATATTACAAATATAGTTTTTGTCAAATTAAAAAAAAAAAAAAATTATTATCTTCTTGTGTGTTTCTTTTTAGCTAAACTTTTTTTGAAATGACAGACTTTGTGCGAGCTATGATATTTCAAGTACCTATTTTTTTTTATTTTGACACTATAAGAAAATTGGATACGTTTTAATTTTTGTGATTTTTTTTTATTTGTGACTATTTATCCAGATATCTTTAACTGATTTAAAAGGCTTCAAGTTTGTTTAAATTTTGTGTAAAGAATAAAACCAAACAGACGTGATATCTGATGTGCTATGTGATACTCTGATAATCTTAGGTTACAATTTAATTAAACCTAAAGTTCAAGTATTTGATTTATTAAACTTGTTAGATTAGATTTTGATTTATACTAATTTAAAATAGCGTACAATATATTATAGAAGTTTTACCTAGTTTTATAATATAAGTGATCAAAAACTGTACTTTTGTTAGATATTTTAATCTTTTATGCAAAAAACTGCACTGAAATTTGTTGTATCGTATTGTATTATTGTGACAATAGTAATTTTTCTACTTTTTACTGAAATATGTCTATTGTGCAACTGTTATTGCTACTAAAAAGTATGCGGTTTCATACGACTTATTACGCAGCTATTTACTTAAAAAGATTACCTATTAATTGTCATATAACATTTCAAAAATATTATATTTATAAGAATTTTAATCATAAAAACAAATGTGTACAACTTGCACAAAGTTTCTATATATTGTTAATTTTTTTTTTATTATTGTAGTCGTAGAAAAATATAGTATACAACTTGCAAGTAATGTCCATTCTGCACTCGTATAAATTGCAGGTATCATTACGTGCAATTGTTCTATTTTTAGATTGCAAAATTTAAATCATTTTTTAAGGGAAGTTACGATATACGTTTTATTACTTTTATGTACCTTTCAACATCTTAATATTTTAGTAGGTTATTAGGAATTATAAGTTATCAATTTTTATTTAAAAATAAGTTATTAAAACAATGATATATTTATATACTATAGGTTAGAAGTAATGTAATGTAATGTTGCGTATATATGTTTTTATTAATAATAAAATAATAAAATTGTCAGTGAACAGTTATCTCTAAATATAATAAATTATTACGAACATGTTCTAGTTTCATTACATAATTATTGATATTACGTTATAAAATATTATTCTATTTATGTATGGAGTAGTCTGATTTTGTTATTGTTATTGAGGCTACATATAAATCATCTCAGATTCTGAATGACTATTACATTTTAGTCGTAGATATAGTATGGTAATATTAGAAATGTAAGGATATTAAATATATTTCTATAATATAAAATTGACATAAGCACATTGAAGTTGGCAAAGTCTTCCAAGAAATACAATGCAGTTGAGATGTTGCCAAAGAGCACTTGCATGGAATGGTATCATCTAATTTCAATAATTATTGTCTTATTTCAGAAAAGGAGAAAATCACTATTAAGATTTGTTTTTATCACGCTTTATTGCTAAATTTCTATTATTTTTACTAAGTTAATGTGTTTATTAATTATAACATTGTCTATATGCTTTTAATAAGAACAAATACTTTTTTCAGTAGTTAATTATTTGTAATCAAATCCTTTTCAAGGTTGTAGTTCATTCTCACTTTAAATGTTAGATATGACGTTTATTTAATTTATGGTAATGTTAGGGGTAGACAAGTAATGGAATTGATTAGATATAATAATTTAAAATGTTAATTATTGTGTTATGGTTGGAAATATTTTTGATGTCGGATATTGTAATCCATCAATTACAGTAGTGTTAAGCGAGCCTCGAGCAAAATTTACTTTAAAACTGATTTAAAAGCTTGATAGTTGACTGTCCTGTTTCCTGTTTACATGACGTCATACTTTCTGTTTAATAAATATATATATATATATATATATATATATATATATATATATAAACATCATGAAGACCTTTTCTGTGCTCTTTTTGCTTTATAAGATAATATATTTTGATAATGTTACAAAAATGCTATAGGTCTTTAACGCCACATATCCACTTTTCAACACAAAATTTCATCAAGTTGACATGAATAGCACATATAATCCGCTTGTCCCATCGAATCTGAAGCATGAGGGAAAGTACATGTAATCCTAAACTACCTTTAACTCCAATGACAGGCACCTTTGATATGTGATGATAAAGTAAAGGATGGATTCACTCTCAGTTGAATTGATATATGTAGTAGCTTAGTTGGACTGTACAATATAACATAATAGTTATATAATTAATATTGATGTCTCTATTATGATATTACGGTTTTGTACAAAATGTATTTTATTATAAATAACAAAAAAACTTTCAATTATAAAACATTTATATGTTGGTGTGATTATTTTAATATTTATACATTTACATATTTAAAACATTTGTATTCATATAACATAGCTTTTACCAGTCTAGTCCACTATGTAATTATAAACGTCGCATCACCTAGACTGTAAGGTAATCTTAAAAGTGATTTATTGCGTTACATTATGTACTTTTTGAAAAATGACGGAACACGGAAAAATATGTTTTATGTTTCGTTCGACTGCATGAATTAATTAAAAGTTTATAATAAGCTTTCAGTAATTAGAAACAAAGTGAAGTGGTTATAACAAAGTAATAGCGTTACTTACTTTTAGTTAATTTGTTTTAATTGTAAACATTGTATTGATGTGTTTAAGTACATATTATTTTTACGGAATGTTTTAATTATTTATTACACGTTTGTTATAGTAATTCTAAAACATAATAACATTTAAATGCTTTAGTAATAAATATAATACTGTAAATTAAAAATTGCGGTCAAAGCCAAAAAATGTTTTGTTTTACAAACTTCGCTAGTGTGCCTTGTACGACTATGTATTACTTGTTGATCAAATACAAATTTGAATAATATTTCACAGATGTGGAAGGTACCTAATTTACTACTCAAATGGGAGCTCAATACAATTTAATAAGTCAAAGAAAATGTAACTCTAATAATAATAATAATAACGATAACTTTATTTAAAAGCAAATAGTACAATAATGAAAGAGTTGTGACTCAAATGAGATAAATTAAAATTACAAAACAAGTACATACACATATAGCATATAAATTTAGAAATATAAAAAAAAATAAACAAAAATCAAAGAAGAAAAAAACATATTTTCTATAATAATAAACAAAATATCTTCAATGGAAAAAAAACTAAGCAAAAACTAACCGAACACCAATGTAAATGTTCATGAAGCAGCGGAAAATCCAGTGGGAGTAACAACAAGAAGTTCCGCACGATATGCTGCAGCTGCAAGAAATAACACAAATGTGCGCTGCAATAATGATTCATCTACTGCAAATAATAATAAAAAAATTAATAATAAGAATAAAACACTAAACGCTTTAAATGAACAAACTTCAGCAATGATAATATCATAATATTGTAGTTGATAAGAACGAAAATAGAAACAAATGCATACAGGTAAACCGTAAAAATATTAAAAAGTTGTAGGATAAAAAAAATAACGCAATCATGGCTTTACCAAAATATACATACATGGCTATATATCAGCAATTGTATGTAAAATGTAACTTTTGATAACACACAAGATTATTTAAAGAAACAACTTCCCACCATAAGCATTACAGAAATTATAGAGCTCAAATGGCAGGAAAAACTAAGTCATTTAAAATTTGAAAATCTTGATAAACTAATGTCTCCAGATACATGGCCTGAAAAATAAAAGTTAAAAAGGTATAATTTTCTTAGAAAATTAGGAAACAAAAACATAAGAAACATTAATTCTACAAAAACTAAAACATCATAATGTCCAATATACACTCCGCGACAAAAGTCTGGGTTCACTAACAATTTTTCCGATTTTTCGTCCTTTTTTTTTTTTTTTTCAAATAAACCAAAATGTTAATGTTTGTTTATCAAAAAACAAAAATGAAAAACCACCTTTGGTGATAAATTAATAATTAATCTTTATTTACTTACATTTTAGGATACTAAAGAAATATAGTGTTTATAAAAAAAAGTGAAAAACACGAACTATGGGTACGAACGAAACTTTCAATATCTGGTGTTTCCACCACGAGCCCTAATAACACAGTCCAGACGTCTAGACATGCTGTTAATCAACGTTGCAATGTTTTCTTGCGGCAGTCTGTCCCACTCTTCAACCAAACATGCTGCAAGGTCTCTTAAGGTCCGAGGGCGATCAGGGCAAGCTCGAATGGCTTTTCCCAGTTGGTCCCACACGTGCTCAATAGGGTTCAGATCTGGTGAACAAGCAGGCCAATCCAAACACCTAATTCCGACTTCGTTAAAATATTGGAGGGTAATGTTCGCCACATGTGGGCGAGCATTATCCTGCATTAATTGAAAGTTTTCTCCAATAAAGTGACTGTATGGTACAACATGTTCCTCTACAATATCCCTAATGTACCTATCTGCGTTAAGGGCTGCTCTATCACAAATATGTAGTTCTGTACGAGCCTCGACAGAAATCCCTCCCCAATACCATTACAGAGCCTCCGAAAAAATTGGATCTAGGAGCCATGGTACATGCTGCGTATCGTTCTCCTGGTCTCCTCCATACCCGTGTACGACCGTCTGGAGCATCCAACGTAAAACGGGATTCATCAGTCCATAAGACATGTCGCCACTCGGCAGCCCCCCAGTTCTGATAAGTTCTAGCAAAATTCAGTCGGTTTTGTTTGTGACGAACCGTAAGTTTTGGACCAGTGGCAGCCCGATAAGACTTTAGATTATTTTCTCGAAGTCGTCGCTGAACTGTACGTGCCGATATTTGAACATTTCTGACTGCAGCAAGCTCATTAGCTGTAATTGTTGCAGTTTCAGTGCGATTTCTCAAAGATTGTAACAACATAAATTGGTCATCTTGAGCATTAGTTTTTCTTGGTCTTCCTGACCGTGCTCTGGCTGTTAGTAGACCATCTTCCTCATACCTCTGCCAAATCCTTCGGACCCCGTTTTGAGAAACTCCATACCTACGGCCTGCTTCTCTCTGGCTATGTCCTTCTTCAATGTGGGCAATTATCCGTGCACATCTTACTGGAGATATCGGCATTTTGATCACAAAACTAAATTTCAGCACACACTGACACTTGCCAGCAACATTTGAAGCATGATAAACAAATCCCTGACAACACCTACTTAATTGTTAACCAAATCTCAAAAATCTGAATAAGGCACGTTAGAAGGAAAACATGCACTATATTAAAAATTGTACGGCTATGCATTTGGCGACTACGTCATTAAACTTGTTTTTTGATAAATAAGCATTAACATTTTGTTTTAGCTGGATAAAAAAAATTCTGTACAAAAAATCGGAAAAATTGTTAGTGAACCCAGACTTTTGTCGCGCAGTGTATTAGTATTTGTTTAAATGAATTAGAATTGATACTTTGTGATATACAGTATTGGCAGGTGAAAAGTCGACCACCGCAAGGTAGTTAAATATTTTCTTAAAACAAATTGACACAGTTATTGATTTTTTGGCAACAGAAAAATGTTTTGTTGTAGGTGATTTCAATGTAAATCTTTTATGCGACAACTTTTATACTAAAAAAACTAAAGGCTTAGTTAGTGGCTTTATACAATGCAACCTAGACAATTGAACAAGCTATTCCATCCATCCATTCATAATAAACAGTTGATAAGTATTGAATTAAATATAAATGTTGTACTCTTGCAAGAGAAGGTAAGATTAAACTTTAGGCATGCCGTTGAGACTTTTTGTTTAGACATACAGACAAAGCGATTTCTTGTTGTTTTTAATGCCGTAAATATGAATGAGGAATATATAAATTTTATAAACAATTGAGTTTTGTATATAAATAAACAATTTTCTTTTAAAGACATCAAGCAATAAATGTTTATAAAAAATGGCTTAACACATCTATATCTGTATACTTGCGTGAATATAAAACCGTTTAAAAAAATCAGAAATATACGTACAATAAATTGTTGGCAGAACAACGCAATACACTATCAAAACAAATTAAATAGAGCCCTTAACAAATCTAAATGTTTTTGCCAAATTATTAAAGATATTTTAGGTAACAAATCTAAAGAGTATTACCAGTTATAGAAAATTGCTAGACAAAATTTTACCAAATAATGATCTATATTCTAAATATCTAAATATTTCTTTTTTATTTATGTTTTTTATTGTTTGGTTTTTATTAAGATTAATCATTTATGTGGTGCTCCAACAGCCGTTTTTCATTGCTACTATTTTACATTTATTAATACCAATGTCATGTTGGCTCCAGATAATTTGAGGTAGACCACCACATGTAAAGTAGATCGATTATAGTATGATGTGTTATTGTACCTTTTAATTTAAATCTTTATTTTGTCTTATTTAGCGCGTTTGTCATATAATTCATAGCTAGGCAAAATAATGTACCACTAAGTGTGTCTTTTTGAAATATTCCTTTTTGAATTTTTATTATCTTAGTTGTTGAGATGGATTTTTTATTACTAAAGTGCATTTTTGTTTTATTATTCTTTTTTTCTCACACAGTTTCTTGGTATTTAGACTACCGTCGGGTACAGCGACCAAGACTGACAGCTATTTTTCTATTTATCATATAGAGAGGACTTCTCTTACGATATTTGCAGTACTTAGCAGAATGCTTTTTGCATTTTCTTAAAGATGTTAAATTCCAAGTCTATTTTTTGTAGGTTTTCAGCTAGGTTTAGTGGTACGACTCCAGTAGCTGATATAATCAGTGGATGTGCACTGATTTTTGCCTCCACATTTCTTTTGTTTCAATTGCCACATCGATATACTTATTGATCTTTTCGTCGTGCTTTCTTTGCAGGTTCGAGGATTCTGGAATAGAAATATCTATCAGGTAGGTATTGCGGCTTTCTTTATCTCGTATGACGATGTCTGGTCTGTTGTGAGGGGTTCTTACATCCGTGATAATGGGTCTGTCCCAGTAGATAAGAAACCTGTCGTTTTCTTCAACTGCCTTATTATTATTATTATTATTATTATTAGTTTTTTAGTTTATTGCTGTATTTAATACACGCCTAAAGCTGCGTAAGTTACAGCGTTATTTTGGTGATGTCTAATTTAATTGATTTTTGGACTGCTATAAGTATATTTTCAGCATCATAAATTCTTTTTAACATATTATCAATTATTCTATTGCACTATTCCCGTTATTAAAATTATGATAGGAATCATTTCTACTTATGTTGGTCTCGTAGCTTTTTAATTTTATAGGCGATCTGTGTGAATTTTTAAATCTAGTTTTTAGTGTGATAGCTTTAACAAGTGTAGTTTTATTTGTTAAAATTCAAATGTTTCAAATGTTTTTGTGAATTATTAAGTAATTCCTAAATATTATAAAGGTCAATATGTTTACCAAGATGCAGAAGAAGATTAATAGGCCACAAGATATAATGATATGATAATGTATTACTAGATTTTGCTATTGAAATGCTTTGTTAAATAGTTTTGTTTGGAATTGATGTTGTAATATTCCAGTATAACATTACTTGAAAAATTTACTAATAAAACATTTAAGTTGATCATCTACATCACTCAAATCATATATTTGAAACCATCAATTGCAATGTTGAGTTACTCTAAACTTAAATTTTATTAACATAATTTTAACTAGCAGCACCAAGACATACGGAGGTTCCAAAACTTGTTTTGTGGTCTTAAATTGGGACAATCTTCTAAAACTTCATCTTTTGACTATGAGGACAAATGAGATGAAATAATATAGGTACGTTAATTTGCAGACTATTATAAAACCATTTGTGGAAATTAAGCTCAAATTTATCACTATAAACTATAAAAATAAATAAAGACATTGGATAATATTTACTTTAAAAGCAAAAGTAATTGAATTTTTCTATATTGCGTGTCATGAGCGATTCATCACCAGTGATCTAATTTAAAAACGGAGTTTCATTATAAAACGGGTATACGCGATACGCAACATTTTGTTTGCAAGCAATAAAAAACAATTAGAATAAAATAAATTTCAATTGTGATCTTTTTATTATTAGAATATGTTTTGAAAAAAAAGAAAGTGAGTTAAGTATTCAGTAAAACGTTTGCAAATTGACTTTATGAGCGGGAGTAAATATTTTAGATAATATTTTACTATGTTACACTTTTTGTTAAAAATATATATTTATTATTGCATTTTTTTTTTGCTTAGTTCCGTATATGATTAATTGTTTGAATGAAATTTTATACAGATAATATATCTTTTTAAATCTCTTTGTACTTATTCAGGTGTCGAGTTTTCTTTGTTGCTTTTAAATTTATTTATTTTCTGTTTTTTGCTAGTGTTCTTGCATCTTGCCAACTCAAACTTTTTGCTTAATATTTCCCCTACATTGTTTTCCCATGTCTTTAAAGGTCGTCTTCTTTTCTTTGGTTTTCATATCTTTGCATTACAAACTTGCTTTGTTTGTCTTATCTTCTTCTGGCATTCTTTCTAGATGTCGATACCATGCTAACTGTTTTTTTATCTATTGTGTTGTGTATGTTTTCAATTTGAAGATTATCTCGTATCAGTTTGTTTTTTATTTTGTCCATTCTTGTTACACTTTCTACTCTCCTTAAATGTTTTATTTTCGTTGCCTGTATCCTACTTTTTTTTTTTTACCTATGTTTTGCTTTCGTATATTTTGTGTTGGTTTGTATATTGTTATAGTGTTATAGTGTTATTTTTGTTTTTTTTAATATCTGTTTGTTGTTTAAGATCATTTTATTTATTGAGTAATAACTTCTGTTTGTTGTCTAGATTCTTCTATTTAGAGTTGCTTCTAAGTACGTGCATGGTTTTACTTGTTCCATTTTTTTTCTATTTAGTTTTATATCTGTTACTTATGTTGTTTTTATTTATTTATTTTTTTATTTTGATTTTCTTCTAGTAACCTTTTGAAATGTTCTTTCCAACTATTCATTATTTGCTTTTAGTGTTCTAGCTAGAAAATAACTTTTGACTACTATTTCTTTTCCATTTAGTTTTATATCTGTTTTTGTAATTGATTTTGATACCACTAAATTTTTTTTTTTTTTTTTAAATTTTATAATCATGTTTATTATTATCATTACTTTAGTAATTTTTTGTTTTTTTGAATTTATATTACGTTGCATATCTTTATCATTGTTTGTTATTATAACTAAATCATCAACAAATAGACATTCTGCTATTGTTATTCTTTTGAGATTGTGGTATCCAATTTCCACATATTTGTTTTATGTTTAAATAGTCATGGACTTAACGCTCTTCCTTGTCTCAATATTTCTGTAGTTGTAAATTCTTCTGATGCCTTTTTTACAGTTCTTATGTAATTAATTGTAGTTATATGCTTTTTATTGGTACAGGTGTTCGTTTATTTGTCTTTTATTATTTTTTTGTGTAATTTCTTCTTAACTTTTTTCTTAGGCTATTTTTATGACTTTTTTAACTTTTTGTTTTGTATTGTTTGTATTCTTTTTCTTTCCTTGTGTTAATAAACCTCTTCCACTTTTGTTTTTTCTTTCTTACTTCTTTTTTTACTTCCTTATTCTACCAGTGAGTTTGTTTGCTGTTTTGTGTGCTTTTTGTTATTCCACATGTTTGTTTAGTTGCTTTCAGTAAAATGTGTTTAAAATTGTTCCACATTTTTTTTTATTTAGTCTACGTCTTCTTTTGGTGTAATGCTTATTAGTTTTCTTATACTGTCCTAGTATTTCTTACTTGTGTCTTTCAATCTGTCTATTCTGTATTTACATATTTTGATGTTTTTATGGTTTGCTTTCCGAGTCGTTTATTTTGTCTGCGTTTTTCTTTTTATCTTTGCTATTGTTAATAAATTATCGCTTCTAATTTTGTTACCTCTTTTCATTCTTACATCGTTTACATTTTTCATTGCTTGTTTTTGGTTAGAAAATAATTAATAATTAATTTTTTGTTCCTGATTTTTACTTCTCTATTATATTTGTGTATTTCTTTATGATCAAACATAGTGTTGAGTATTTTTAATCTATTTGTTATCAAAAAAAATCTATAAATCTTTTTTCGTTGTTTTTCGTCAGTCAGCTCCTCTATGTTTGCCTATTATTTCTTATGTATGTTTATATTTTCCAATTTTACATTGAAGTATTATGTATGTAGGTTTTTATAAGTTTTCATATTGTACTTGGAATATTTCCCAGAATTTGTCTTTTGTTGCTTTAATTTCGTCTTTACTTGGGTCATATATTATCATTAAACTTGCTGTTATTGTTTTGTTTTCTAATTTAACTATTATTATTTTTTCTTTTGCACTTTTTCATTCTTTGATTGCTTGCTTCATTTTATTATTTATGCATCATACGCCTGCTCTTGTTCTTTCGTTATTTTCTACTCAGCTATACATAAGTATATGATTATTACTTAACTTTACTATTTCTTGTCTTTCCCCCTTTGCCTTCTTTTTTTTGCAATACTTTTTCTGGATCTTCCCGTGTAAGGTTATTATCTATATAGATATTTGTATTTTTTAGATTACTGTTCCCTATTATAGTCTTTTGTTTCTGCTCTCAGTTAGACAATTCAACTTTAATGATTTCATTGTATTTATCTTGATTTAGTAGCATTATCTTCTTAATGTTTACTTTGATTTGTAATTTCCTTTCTGTCCACTGTTTGATCTCTCTTTTTGTGTTATTCAATCCTTTTATTATGATGTTTTTTTTTTATTTGTTCTCTCTTTCTTTTCTGCTTTTTTTTCAATATTTTTTACTCTATCTGTTTTGTTTTATTTCTTCCATATTTTTATCTATTTTAAGCATCATTGTTTGAATCATTTCTTTTATTTCCTCTATCTTCTTTGTGTCAGTAGCTTTATTATTTTTGTCTTGTTTATTTTCAAAATCTTCTTCTCTCTTCTTTTGTTCGGGTGATATATTTGTTTTTGTGCTTCTGCTAAACAAACTTTGATGTTCTTGTTCTTCTATTTATTTTGTTCTTTTGTTTATTCTCAGTGTTGTTGGTGTTTAATTTTGTTTTTTTTTTAATTTTTTTATTTTATTTTCAGTTTTCAATTTTACAATAATTTATTTAAATTTCAAAATGTGATATTTAGGAATTTTATAATATGCCACAACAACATAAAAATACCTTAGAATTTCAACGAGTGAAACCACACTCGCTGAAACTATCACATTGAAGACTAGATTTAAACATTCTGTGAACATTGACTTTGAATATTTTTGGCTTATAAGTCTCAGGAAATAATCACTTTGGAAGTTCATTTCATTTGTTGATAGTACGGTTAAAGAAGTCTTTCTTAAAAGTTTCGGTCCTACATCTCTCAACTGTCAGCGATTATTTATTTCTTACTATTAGTTTGTTGCTTTCAAAACCATTTTTTTTTGTTTTTAAACTTGTACGTATGCATAAAAATGAGTCTTGTAAAACTCTTTCTAAAATAACAAATTGTATTATAGATTATAATAAAATTGTTAATGTAAAACTTATTAAATGAAAATATATAATGTAAAACTGTATTTTTGCAACAAAATATTTTTGGATGATGTGGATAACTTTTTCATATTAGTTTTTTTAGTATATTTTGAATTATTTGAAAGTAACTACAGGTATTATTATTTATTTTACATGCACATATATATATGCATTACTTCACATCGATATTATAATATAAAGCCATCACTAGCATGAACTTATTAATTAAATGTACATTAGTTCTTATATCTGAATACATCTTCCTACTATATCAGATAAATAGAAAGTTATTCACTGAATGCATATTAAATAATAAAAAGTGGTCTTTGTAAATCAATATAAAATTTCAAATTAATTAAAGATTTTTTTAACAGTATCAATATAATGTAAACAAATAACTATCTATCTAGATACATGCTAAACTGTTTTTATTTGTTCTGTATTTTTTGCAATTTTCCAATTTCACATCTCGTTAAATATAGTCGGCTTACTGTAAAATTCAGGCCGTTAGATTTTGTCGTTACCATTTTTTAGTATAAATTCACGTTTCGTTAAATAAAATCTCTGAATTTATGACCGAAGTGAATGGATAAATACATGTAATACGCAGCATATACAAGGTCGGATAATAATTGGGTCAGGATTTTTTTTTTGTAGGATCAAAGTATCATGCGTTGTGGTAGGTTATATAGATATACATACCAGGCAATATTTGTAAGGAATTAAAAGATAAATCCATATGAAATGAAAAACCGTAAAACAGGCAAAAATGATGAACAGTTTTATAACAATCTTTCAATTTAAACTAAATATGTGCTTTGAATTTCAATTTTTAATATTATTTTACCTATAACATGTTTCTCAATCTAATTTATGTATGTATGTATGTACGTACTATGTACATAATATATAACATTAACTGTTTAAGAACCATCACTCACACTTGATATTTGTTTTATAATATTGTACTAATGTTGAGATCGAAACCATTCTGTGATAGTATAAAATGTATTATGTTTGTAAGCTTTCCGTAATCCGCATAGCACTCAATGTAATTTTCAATCCACCCTGTATAATGTAATATGCATTATTGCAATACTAGTTTGTGGGACATATTTTTAGGTTCAATGGTTTTCTTGCATACCAAATACAATAATATTTACATACATGTCAATATATATAATCATCAGTATCATGTTTCTCACCGCATTTATTGCAATCGATTGCTAATAAGATTGTCTAACTGCATATATAAAACTAATTTATGATTTAAATTTGAAAAGTGCTTTTGAATGGTTTAATAAATCAAATGATTATAATGACATTACATATATTACCAGTATCATAATTCTTAAGCTAATATATAGGACAAATTATGTTCGGAATTATTTATAATGTTTATGTTTAATTACTTATTTCCACAACCTAAATAAAATGTATACTTATGACGATATCTTTACATCTCTTGTCGGTCGCATTTTTGTGTTAAAGTATATTTTACTTTCTCTGACGATGCCATATTGCTACAAAGTGGACTAAATAAATCAGCTGATATAATATTTTCTCATAATGTTAGGCAACAATTTATTACTAATAAATGTCAAGAGTGTACATAAAAACTAAATATAAATAAACATTTTTATCTTTTTTTAATCTTTAGTTAATACAGTAGCAATTCATGTATAGAAGAATAATGCCTAAGGGGACCTAGATTGAAATTCTTTCTATGTGAATGAATCTTTTTGTAAGAACTACAAATAGGTCACATTCTGGGAATATAAAAGAAAGATTTAAAAATACTAGTATTTTCTAAATTTTTATCACAATCAATATTTATAGGGCGTATGTTTTAAAATTTAAATATTATCTATAAATGCATAAGACTGAATATGTATCAATATTAAGATTACATTAAATGGGAAGTTATAATTTGTACTTTCATTTCTGTGTTTTTATTTAGACATATTATTTAGTGAATTAATACATTATGATTATACAAATGTGCCAGTGAAATACATTTTAGCAATAAGAAATAAATTAGGCATGTTAAGATTTTGGAGTTTAGGTAAACAAAGTTATTATTTAAAATATAATCAATGTGTGTCCAAAATTAATTAAAATAATGTTCATACTTCAATTACAAAGTTTTTATACACCGTGTCTCAAAAGCCAATACAAATCAAAACTTTTGAGACACCATGTATATAACTTGCAAATAAATAATTTTGTTTGAACTATTGCTATTTGTCTGCATTTGGTTTGATACTTTAGCATTAAATTTTCTTGGGCAAATAGTGGAAACTTAAGATTTAAATCAGCATAAGACTGTATATAGAGGAGTAGAAAATATGTGATAATAATTAATAATTCTTAAATATAATAAAAATGCATTTTTTTTTGTACAGACTAATAGACTAATATTAAGAACAGTAGTTTAAATTTAAAGTGAATTACGATATATTAATGAAGTATTTGAAAGCAAAAAGTATTAACAAATTGGTGCACTATTTTTATTAAATATTAATACCATTCCGAACGCTATCTTGATTTGTAGTATTATAACGAAAACATCAATTTTGATGTTATTACTATTTCTAAATATAATCGGTTTGATTCTTACCAGTACGTTCAGAAAAGATTGTACTATGTTTTGTCATTTTTTTTTAGTCTAATTATTATCTATTAGGTATTGTTGATTATGGAGAGAATGAGCAATAATTTATTTTTATCTAGTGCATACACAGGGTGGTCAGGTGTTTTAAAAAAATTAAAAAAATATAAAATTAAAAAGAAAAATACCCTGAAGTTTTCAGAAAGTGCCATGTGCTACGCTCTGAGATATCTTATCCACATAAAATACTTAAAAATAGCGAAAAAGGCTTAAATTTCAAATTTGATACATTCTAAGATATCTCGAAGCGTAGTGCACAGAACTTCCTGAATTTTTCAGGGTATCTATAAAAGCATGTTTTTATCCATGTTAAAAAAAAGAAAATACCCGTCATCTTATTTAAAAAAAACTGTCTTTTAAATTTCAGCAAAATTTTAAAAATTCAAAGAAAAAAAAATGTTACAAATGCAATCCTGAGATGTTACAAACGATCGAAAAACTAAATAAAGACTTAAATTTCCAATTTTTAAGTATTTCTAAGACATTCTAAGTTATCTTGGAGCGTAGTGCACGGCATTTTCTGAAATGTTTAGCATACTTTAATCTATATTTGAAAATTAAAAAATAAATTGTTTTTTTAAATTTTTCCAAAATTTTAGCTGTCAGAGCCAACATACTTTTTTGACAAGTTTTTTCTAAAAATGCAAACCTGAGAAGTTACAAACGATCAAAAATAAAAAACGTAAAAAACTCGATTTTTTAAATTTTAATTGCATATTACTCAGAAATGGCTCACTAAAAATATCTAAAAAATTCACATTATCAGGATTCATGTAGAGAAAGGCATTTTCAGTAGTTTGAGCAAAAACAAATGTTCATTTCTTACACTTGGCTCATACATGACCACATAAATCAAATGCTTTATTTAAAAAAGTTAATCAAATCAATTGTGTCGTTTACCTTAAGGCCTTATTAAGTGTGTGGCGGTGGAGCATTGCTTGATTACGAAAGACAAATATTTTGTTTGAGAACATGTAAATTGAATTTGCGTAATTGAATTTAATTTTTTTAATTATTATAAAATTTATGATGACTTTGGATCTACTTTTTGACTGAAACTAATCCGTAAACTTTGAAAAAGGACTGAAACGGATTGAAACAAACGACAGTAAATAGAGTTCAACAAAGATCTGTTGCAAAACTAATAACGTGGTAGGAGCAAATATAAAAGTGGATTTATATTTTTTTATATCTACATATTAACTGCTTAATTGCCAATTTTTCATTTCATGATTTTTATGTGGTTACTATGTATGATTTCAATTATACTGTATTACCACTATATCTTGGCTTATGGAATGTGAGCACTAGAAAAGGATGCTAAAACGGGTAAAGACATGAGTGCACTAGAGCAAATAATATTTTTGTGTATATTAAGCAGCCTACTATAGCAGCTTTGAGTTTGAAGAACTGTATATATAGTATTATTTTTTAAATCGTGCAAGACATACAAGACTAGTTTCCAAGCAGTAGTTCTTGATGTAATTAATGGAATATTAGTTTAATATGCATTTTATTGAAGAATTAGAAAATTATTGTTGAAGTTTATATGTTTCTTTCTATGTTTATTTTGCTTGCTTTTTCTCAATCAATCATTATAATTTGCTGTATATTTTTTAAAGTTTAATTTTAATTTAACTTGGTTTGTTTTTTGTTTGGTATTATTTGTGAGGTGTATAAAATTAAACCGTTTACAAGCAGACAAAAAAGAAACACGTACAATACGTCATTTTAAAGGTTTTGTATATTAAAAAAAAAAAAAAACGATAGACCTAAGCTTCAAATTCTAATAATTTTATGTTCAAAATTTAAAATATAATAAAAATATGTTAATTTATAGAAAAAAATAAACAAAGTATAATGATGTAAAGTTTTACGTGAAATCTAATTAGCACCGGACTCAAATCTGGAAGCTATGATACTTATTAAGTATATTACTTTTGAAAATTTAAAGGTATTGCGAAACGTGTTTTTTTGAATTTTAAAGGCTCAAATAAGGCATCAGTTTCTGAGGGTGCACACACAAAAATCTACAAAAATAATTTTGAGAACCAGTCTAATATATATATTATATGTTATATTTTGTGGTATTTTCACACATTTGTATATTTATGTGAACAATAAATTTTATATTGACATAAGTTGTGATTCTGGTATATGCTTCTGTCTTATACATTTATGATAGAAGCATTCTTACTAAGTTTTTCTTTGTGTTGATTCTAATTTAAATTTTATTTATTAACGCTAGAGAATTGCAGGTTTTAGTCGCCCCATTCTGTTGTGGTGCCACTAGTAGTATTGTTATGGAAAAATATTAAATCCTATCACATCTACGAGGATATCGGTGAACTTTTTTCTTTGGAAAAATATTGACACGTACAGCGCCGTTTTTAAATTAAATTTGGTTCTTATGAGAGAAAACGCCAACCAACTCAATATCCAAACGATAAGATTTTAGTATTTGTTTCTGATTATTGCACAGTTTAAAATAATTGAGGTTAGGGTATTTTAATAAAAATGTATATACTTTATTGTGCTGATTTTACTTTTTTATATAATATTTTTTGATCAGATTGGATGTATTTTCCATATTTATAGTATTTGTTTCTGATTATTGCACAGTTTAAAATAATTGAGGTTAGGGTATTTTAATAAAAATTTATATATTTTATTGTGCTGATTTTACTTTTTTATATATTATTTTTAACGACTTATTGCATCAAATTTTTACAAATTTGAGGACTTAGATTGGACTTTCTTCTACAATGTGTGAAAATTTTATTCAATTATATTCAGGCGTTTTCTTGCTGAGTTTGATGCTGTGAACCCTTATAATAGCGCAACTATTCTCCCCCTTTAATCATTTTAAAGTTGTTGTCAATTTTTAGTTGATAATTAATGTTTTGTTTATTTTATTAGGATATTATGTAGTTTGAAGAAAAAACATAATATCAAACAGTTAATATAGTAAATATATTTCATTGCAACAATGAGAACAGAAGAGATTTTTATTTAATGTAAACGTTTCCATGCACAGTGAAGACATAATAATTGTTGACATTATTTTAAGAAAATCATTTTTTATTATATAATATAATACATACATAGTTATTCAGTTTTCATGTGCGCAAATTATATTTTTTACGACTGGTATTTACTGCATGAGCGTGCATATGCTACGTGCTTAAATATGAAATAATTATCATAAATTAACTTAACCAGATTTCATAGATTTATAAAATCTGTCCAAACATTTAATAAACAACGTACTGCTTGCATTCAGTTGTAATTATTCTTGATTAAAAATAGATCCACAATATCTAGACAGTGTTTACTAGTTATGGTGTACATATCGTTAAAATAAAATAGAAATAAACTGTTTTTTTTTTAATTCAAGGACATTTTATTATGTCGTGCTGTATTAATTTTATTAATACTTAATTAACACAACAAATAAACTTAATTTTAAAATAACGCACAGTATAATAACTGATGATTATTCAAATTATATTTCAGTCTATATTTGTTTGTAATTTAGTGTTAGATTATCATCTATTATTTTTTATGTATAGGATATGACAACATTGAAGCGTTACACTGATTTTAAAACATTAGTATTTGTTTGTAATGTAATATTTCAAGTAGAGAATAAGAAAAAGATATAAGATAAGTATTATTATATGGACTTAAATAAAATAGAAAAGTTGAAATGTTAGTTGATGTGACATTTTTATTGTCATAAGTTCAAAAAACTAAAATCGTTACTATAACTGAAATAGACAAAGATAAGAAAATAAATAAAATATAATTGAATTTATCAAAAAACAAGTTATGAAAAATCAGCAAGTTTCAAAATATAACATATATAAATTATTAAAAACAATTTAAAAACATATTAGAAGATGCAAATAAGTAAATTTATTATTTATTATTTAGAACACATTTTGATGATGCAAATTTTATTAATATATAAATGTATAATATTGAATAAAAATGTAAATTAATTAAATACTAAATATTTAAAATAGTTTTAACAAAAAAAAGCAAGGTAAATCTTATAAATTTCAGACAAAATATATTTTATCGTGAGAATAAGTTTTCATATTGTGCACAACATGCAAATTTAATATGCACTTCTCAAGGTTTTTTTATAATATTCGGAAATTTATAACTTAATAAAGACATGTTTTTATGAACTACACATTTTATGAGCTTTTGATTTGTTTTGTTATAAATATCAGTCTTTTATAATTAAATATTTAATTATTATTAAATTTATCTATAATGCTTTAAAAACAAATAAATATTTTAAGTTTTATATATAGCAAATTGTGGTAAAAAAGGAACGAATATTAAAAATTCATCACATTTTTTTCTACAAGCCAGAGTATAAAAATTATTCAATTTATCTTCGAATAGCATATATTTGCATTTAATTTGACTTGGATTAAATCTGAAATAACAAAATGTTAAAAAAATAATTGGTTTATTTCAGAATCGGTGTAGCGAGGCGAATTTTCATCACATTGTGAAAATTGAATTTTTTTGGCACCACGATACTAAAAGTTTCCATTCAACTAAATATTAAAATACACCTTCTACTTGTTTACTGTAAAAGCAGGAGATTATAAATAAGGGAGTGTCACCACAATAGAGCTTCGCTATGTTTCTCCTGCGAAAATCCAATCTAATCCGATATAAATAACAAAATAACGAGGACACAATAATTACATTAGTTTTTTATCAGAAATAGAAACAGGACGTGTACTTGAATCAAAGCGAGACGTGATTATTGACCAGTTTTTTGTAAATGAAATAATTTAATGCATTTTATATTATTGACATCGAAACAATGTTCTAGATATCTGTTTAAGAATCCAGAAAATCAATTGTACGGTATACAGAATTTTTTTAAAATTTAGTTACGTCTATTTTTATTTAATATTCATCCAATATACTGTTAGTAATACTGTTTCCATTAATAAATTACTTTAGAGTAATAAGTTTACTGATTTATGAATTTATAATACAGGAAGATATATTTGAATCTTAATATGTAATTTCTTCGCGACCCTGAGAATCATTACCTTAGAACAGGAATTACGCTATAAATCCTCTTATTTAATTATGGCAGATTAGCATATTAGCGTTACAAGAATTGTTTTTATACATAGTATATATTTTTGTTTGTTTATGAATAGCAATTAATTTACTTTACATTCAAATTGACATTTAAATATTTTTCTAGTGCACATAAAAGATATTGTAATCTGATAACTGGATAATAGATAGCAATCGAAATGAGGTCATAAAGTTGAAATTTAATAGATTATACTGTTGCAAACTTAATATTTAATCGAAGATGTCTGAATTTACCATATGCTGCTGCACTAGTGCATTTTTTTAGTAAATAAAATATTTGCTTATAACTATTTCATGCTTAATGATTTCCGTTTAAAATATCTATGCAAAATTACATGATATTTCCTTGAATTATTAGAATAGTGGCACAAAGCGGAAACCTTAGTGAGAGTTGTATTCTCTGATCTTGGAAAGTGGTCTTACTACTCTTGCTGTCTTGACTTGGCCACTCAGTTTTAATGAAAGTACTGGTGTTATTGATTAGTTTCACAGGCGCGAGTGTCCAGTTCACATATATCGGATAGTTTATATTACTTCCTTATTATATGAAGTTTCCTTCATAAAGTTTAGAAAAATATTGCGCGATGTGATGTTTTGGTGCAATAACCTTTCAGAGTTTACATTAATATAAAAGTGAGTTTATAAATTCATATATTCCTAAAACTATATACATAAATATATACAACTTTCACTGATTATTTATTCTTATTGTTAATCTCTATGCACATCATAATAAATTTAATTAAATTATTTGTTGTAAGAAACATTTGCTTAAATATATGAGTTTTATTATATATGTATGTGCTTACAAATGAAAACTTTGTATCATATTGTGAGTTTGATCTGAAATTCCAATTGTAGTCTGGGAATCTTTTATACAAGAAAATACGATATTACGTTTTTATTTGCTTTCATGAATCGTCTTTAATAATCGTAAAATAAATACAGTATTTCTTAAATAGACAAAATGACATCATAGTCTATGCAGACGTTACATACATATATATGACTTTAAATTTAAAACAACTCTATTTATTTATACAAAATAGTAATTTTATTTTTATAATTACTTAATATCAGATTAGATATTATGAAATTTTTGAAACTTTAATATCTTATTATTACGACTATTAAATGAAAGTAATGTTGAATCAATAGAAGAAATTGCCTTCCAAATGTCACAGTTTAACTTCAATTTCCGCTCAACAATATAATAAAGGTTATCGGTGAATTGAAATTGATTTTTTTTATTATAAATACTTCTATTCAATATATAATTCAATCAATTCACGTTTTATTATTGTAAAATTGGATAACAATTACAAAAAATATATTATATTACATCTAATATGTTTTCTTTTCTTTGTTTCAGATACGAGAGTGTGTCGTTAAGCGACTAATTGTATCCGATTTGTAGTAAGAGCAAACAAACAGAAGGAACTATTTGTGATTAGTGTAATAGACAGCTATTAATCTGTATAATTAAGTGCGTCAGTATTGTGTATCTATATTTGTACAAGCGTGTTTGAGTACATAAATTTTGATAGTTTATTATTGTTAACATGGATGTCAATCAGTTATAATTACGTTAACAAGTGAAGAAACAATAGACATGGAGACCGAAGAGCTTATTAAACTTGTCGATGGAATCTACAAAGTAAGTACATACTTCTATTATTTATCATAAATATTTATTTTGCAAAGAAAATGTTTTAAATGCTGTCAAGTATTTTGAACTAATTTTAATTTTTAATTTTATTTATGGAGATGCGGAACAACAACTTCATTAAATTATGTGTTGAAAATTCAGTCATTAACCTCATGAAAACCTATGTTACGATAATTAATCAGAGGAATTTCAAATTGGTCCCATATATGTAACGTTACGCTCTGTATCAGATTTCTAATTGACTTGCATCAACCAATGACATTTAACGTTAAATTGGTATTATCGCAAGATGGCAATTAAAATATTTATTAAGATAACTCCAGTTGATAATGATCTATTAAACGTACTAAATTAATTGGGTTTTTTAATTATAGAGCTAATAGATTATGATTGATATTCAAAAAAGATTATACTCATATTGGTTTATAATAAAATGGTATTTAATATTTATAGATCATAATAATATTAAAATTGGTTGAAAAGTGTTGAGGTTGCGCTTTTAAGCAGTAATAAAATGAAAAGGTAAAACATATTTAATTGATCGTATTTGCAAATTTAAAGTAACAACAATAAACATTGTATTATTCTACTAATATCTATTTATCAGGCAAATTTTGACTATTTGGATATTGTAATTGATTTAACTGTCTTTCTCTTTTAAAAATTGAATGGTTGTCTTACCAACGCAGGTTTATTATAAATGCAGTACTTTACAAATTCATAAAGCCAAGATTTTAATCGAATTTAGTATAATTAAATACTTTTTAGAAACTAATTACAATTTAATTTGCTTTGTTCACATGCAATACATTTGCAAATAAATTTTTAACAAAAATAATAGTAACAGTCCTGCTGCAGAATCATTGAAAATTAAAGAGGAAACATTAATGGCACGGCAAAAAAGGTTGTTTGCACGACAGTAAATCAACACAGTCTTAACTAACGACAGATTTGTTATTTTTTCACGACTGACTGAGCACGACAATATAATATTAAGTAACGACAAAGCAAAAGTGTTGCGACAAAAAATGGATAAACTGAATATGCGTCCCGCATCCAATCGCTTTCTTCATCATCACCTCTAATATTAAATAAATGATATCAAAATAAATAAACGCTTTCAAAATAATTAAATATTCAGCATACAAAAATGTAAATAACAATACACTGCTTTTAAATGCATTTATAATCTAACTTTTTAAAATTTTCAGCAGGGGGGTCCCTTTAAAAATTGTTCGATAGGTCGCGGACACCTTTAATAAAAAAAGGGTAGTGAACAAAACATTTTTTTACAAGAATTATGTATTTAGAAAATATTACATGTTATGTAATCGTAAAATTTATATAACAATTTTAATGAGATGGGTGCATGTGCTTTGCCTGAACTAGTTTTTCTATGTTTGGCATTGTTTTGGCCAATGCAACTCTCATTTGTTGCGTATAATCTATTTTGAGATTTTGTCTTGATAGTAAGTAGAAAAGCCTACTCACACTCATGGGTGGTTGCGAACGGAATCAGGACTCTTAGAGCCATCAGCAACATTAGACTGTGCCATTTCAATCCAAAAATTACTACAACAAATTTTACTTCTAAAATCAGATCACTAATAGAAAGTTCAAATGGGTTAGTGATAAAACGATTGTGTTTGTCAAGTTTTCGTAGATCAGGAAAATTGTAAGAAATTTTTTGTTAAGAACAAATACATGCTATTTCACCTCAAGGGTATCACCGTCGACTTCAAGCTCATTTTTATCAATATATGTGTTCAGCTTTGAAAATGGAACAAAATTCTTATTCTCTAACAATCTTATTTTTTTCAGAATTAATTAGACTGTCATAGTGTTTTGCGGTCCTACCGAAATTGCTTCGCGGTTCTCTAGGGAGCCGCCGACCCCACTTTGAGAACCGCTGCAATAGATCTACCAGCTTTGCTATCGGTCTATATTATTTTAAATTAAAAAACAGTTTATTTAGTCACAAATCAATGTAACATTATTATGCAAAAACAAAAGCAGAAGTATTAAAAAAATTGTCTTTAATTTCGTCGGCAAATTACGGCCCGCTGGCCAAATCTGCTATCTGTTTTTAATTCGTCTCGCAAAGTCTCTATTTCCAAAAAAAACATTGCAAGGGATACATTTTCAGAACTTAAAGTATACTTACAACAACGTTTTTTGGATCTTGATGCAAGTGCAGAAGATATTTACATATTTAAAGCTTAAATTTTTTACAATCTGGTTGTTTTCACAAAAACTTTGCCAACCCCTGGTTTAGACTATTACTATTCAATCATCTTATTATGTCGGTCATTTGTTCTCAAAGTTATTGTTCTAAAAACTTTTTTGCTATTGATTTGTTCTATTCAACAGTTGATATGTTGTCGTGGCTTTCATATTCTTATCGTGCATTTTCTTTAATATTTAAATGTTGTCAAACATATTTTATTGTCGCTTAATATACTTTTTTCGTTATTTAAAATATACTGTCGTGCAAATAATCTTTTTATCCATTTGTTTATCTTATTCTGTTGGAAAAAAATAAATTTAACCTAAATTTGAATGCATATTAAGGTACTCCACAGTGCTATTTCTATCTACCTCGTTTGGATTTGTTCAATTTGTTAAAACACAATTGAGATGGTATTTTTAAGATAGTTGGCGACTTAACATTAGACTATATACAAGCTCTGAATCTTTATTGTGATGAAAAAATAAATGTAATAAAATATTATAAATTTTTAATTTATTTGATAAATTGTGAACAAAAATTACAATGTTTTAACAAAAAATCTTTTTTGCTGTTGGCTTGCTTTGGCCACAGTTTTTATTCAATTTTGCAACTTTTTGTTAATGTATATTACTGTTTTTATTTGACCACAAAAATAAAAATTGAGTAAATTGAGGTAAGGCAATCGTAAGGCCGAGGCAATTGTTGCAAAAAATGTGGTGAGGTTCCGTCATAAAAAAAGTTCAATTAAAAATTAAAATTAACTTTTTTGAGAACTACTGGTAAATGATCTCGAAGAAGATGCAAATAACGATTTCTATTTACGCGGATTTCCAGAATAAAATGACTAATAAGTATTTTGTTTATAATACATTTACTGAGTGACATGGAGATTTTCTAATCTCCAATAATACATTATAAACACCTTGAATACCATCACGTGTGAAATTTCCTTAACTAAAATGTTCATGGTAAAGTTTATGGAGTAAATTGTGTTTTATGATTCTCCAAATTGTAGAATGCGATATTCCAAGTTGTCTTGCAATTGCCGTAGTACTTATACTTTTCAACAATATTTAGAACATCATCATCAATATTTAAAATGTAGTTTTCTCCAAATTAGCCAAACTTTTTGAAAATACCGGATTTCCTACTTTGCTGAAGAACTCGCAGAAAAGCTTCAGTGCTCTGACTCTTCATATATGCTAGTATCACATCCATAAGTTTGTTGTTTGAAAAACTGTATGGCATTGTTCAGTTTTTTAATTGAAACATTTAATCTTGTATGACAACTACTGACAACAAAGTTATAATTGAAATACCAAACAAACTTTTGTTTACAATTTGTTTTTTATTACATTTTACCAAATAATTTAAAAGGTAATATCAGCCCGTTTTTTTTTTAAATCAGGATGCATATAGTTTAGTGTTTATAGTGTATACTTTTATATATTTAATTAAAATGATTAGTTATTGTTATTGCAATCTTATATCAAAAAGAATATACATATAAATAAAAATTCTTACAAAGTAAAGTAAAAGTAGAAGTAAAAGTAAATTAAATAAAAGAATTTTGTTTTGTAGAAATTATATTTCTCTAAAATTTATATATTAATAAAGTTTCTCGTTCAACATACTTCAAAAATCCATTAATTAAATTATATTTTAATTTGTATATTTCTGTTATTCTATATTAATAACGCTAAAGTTTTGTAAGCTTATTCAGAGTATCATGAAAGCAAAATAGATTATAATTCTGAATTAAAATTAATATTAAACATTATATTAATATCATTTTTAAAAGTACAATAAAATTAGAACAATACCACTCATATATTTAAAAATATGGTTTATAAATTTTTATGCATCATCATACTTAAAAAAAAATTTAGTTGCATATTTGCTATACTTATATTATGGACCTTAAAATAATTTTATTTAAGTTTTTTATGATATTTATATTATATATTTTTATTTTTATTTTATAACTGAATGGGTTAGTGGATTTGACACATAAAAATTAAAGCTCACTCTATGCTGAAATGCTTTCCTTTTAGCTATTTTATCATCTTAATAGATAATTAAATATGCACAATAATGGTTTATTATATATGTAGCAATGTTTTGCATGTGCTCTTTATAAGATTTATGAATGTTTTAATTTTAGTAACTAAACAAAATATATTTTATTCATATTTTCAATACCAATAATAATTTTTTTTGTGTATTATAATACATTAATAAGTTTATTTATTTATTTAACTAGTAGTATTCTAATAAAAAATCTGACTTTATTTTTGAATAGGAATAAAATAAGAAAGTAAAAATGTCAACACTTATTTATGTAAAATAGTTGGAATTATTATATGTATCAATATTTTAATTTGAGTGATTAAATAAATTAGTTTTATCAATTTTTTCAATACCAACCTTATAGCTGCTTTAGTAGCTACCTCGTGCGTTCTTGCCCACCACTTACGTCACGGCCGCAGATTATATTAGCCGTACAGCGTTAGTATAAGGCGTGTCTTTAAGTATAAAACTAAAACACACACTCTTCAAGTAGTTAATGTTACAGAATTTATGATATTTTTTGTTTAATGCAAAAACCACAGTGAAAAACGATTTTATTTAATGCAGACACTTGCACACAGTTGATAAATCAAAATAAAAGTAGAGTTTCACAAACAATAATTATAAACAATTTAAATTTTAAGGTATAAATACCTTTTCTTAAAATGATTTTCTGATTTTAATATTATTTCTGATTAACATGGTTCAATTCACAATTTATTATGTTAAATCATTAACTATTAACAAGTAAGTAGAAGGGAGTCTGCTATATGATGTGCACAGCCAGCGTCTAGTGATCCATAGTCGAGCGGCAAAGTTATTAAAAATTATATTTAATTTTTATCAATTATTTATTTAATATAAATTTAAAGTTGTGAAATAATAAATTCTGAATTAAATATTAATTTTAAGTTTTTTGAATTATAAAAATATAACTGATAAAATAAGACGTTTTACGTTTAAATAACCGTAAAGAAAGACAAATGCAACTGTCGCTCTGTTTAATTAATCTCATACGTTGTCTCAAGATGATGTGGAGTGAACTTTGTATATTTTACTCCATTATATCTGAATGCTTAAGAACGCGTTTCTTGCGCAAAGAGACCGTGGTTTTTGCTTATTGTATAATCCAAGCAGTAAGAGTATTTATTTTTTGTAAATCCAGCGGTCAACTGCCCGGTTTGTGGGTTCACTTGTTGAACGACAAACGTTGAGTTGTATTGGAGTTGCAAAATGAAGGCTTCCAATTGTTTTAACATGTGGGAAAATACGATCGCTTTCAAGAAAAACCGCAAAATTCTTAAAGGCAAGCAAAGCTACGCTACGTGTTGACGTCCACGTCGATCACTTTCTGTGGATGATGTTGCAGCTTTGTTGGTTATTGAATGCTTGTGATACCATACCCGCCGTAACACATCAACTACAGATTGTCATAGTTAAAGTAAACAGGGATGCAGAAAAGAAAACGTTTTTGTTTTTCTACAAAATTGCGTGCGTTTTTTTCCGCGGATCTAGAATCACTTGCATCCAAACAATTTTATTCCTAAGGCTTATGCTCAATAGAGTTCTTTTATTTTGAGAACATATTGATGAACTGGTCACAAAATGCAAAAGCTTTATATTTGATAACTGCCTGGCCAGCATGCGGCTGTACAAGGCCCTGGTTTTGTGGATGATTCGTTACGGCTGCGTCGCGGTGTTTTTTTTTTTGTTAGCTATCTGTTACAGTCGCTTTGTATTCACGTACTCCGCGGCGATATGAGCAAAGAGGACCCACAAAAACTAACTAATATTAACCGGCAACAAAATGCAAAAAAGTAAATATTGAGTTAAAAACTACCGTTGCTAGGCCGGTTTGCGCCCGAGCGAAGTTGTTGTAAGTTTATACTTTAAGAGTATTACTTTATTGCATTGCAAATTTAGTAAACTTTTTATTGTGCTATAATATATATGGGTAATTACTTTTTGACTAAATTGAAAAAGTCGACCTCTTTGATTTTGCTCAAATTTTCAGGGATCAAAATATGTATAAAAAAATTTAAATTCCCAAAATTTTGAACCTTAGAATATTGCCTGTTCAAAATCTTTTTAGCTTATTTTGTATCTCAATTTTTGAGCTTCTGGGAAAAGATTAAAAGGTCCACGATGGCTCAAATTATTCCTTATTACATGTACTTTAAAACCCATATTTTTATGTTTAATATTGTGGCAGTCATTTTGATATATTAAGCTTCAAACATTATTCCTAAATAACTCGTAAATTTAGCAAAATCGCAAAATTTTGCTTTCTTTAAACCGTTCTATCTTTGTCAAATCTTAACAAAATTTGATCCACAAGGTCTAGATTTCTTCGTGTTTAATCTCTTTTTAAAGTGATCACAAAAGACTTACAGAATCAATACGTATACACCACTATTCTGATGCCGGAAGTTTCACATGTTTTTGCGATCTTCAAAACTTGTACTTTTAAGGTCCCGAAAAAGCGCTGTCACCCTATGTCGATTTTAATTAAAATTTCAGTAAATATTCTTTAATGCACAAGAAAAAAGGTTATCTATATGAGAAATGGTATATCGGGCATTATCAAGAATTTTTTAGTATTCAAAAATTGTCAAAATTGGCAAGCCGCACATTTTTGTATCTCAATTTTTGGGCCGTTAGAAAAAGATAAGAAGGTCCACGATGGTTCAAAATATTTTTTATTACATGTACTTTAAAACCCATATTTTTTAATTTAATGCTGGGGCAGTCATTTTGATATATCAAGCTTCAAACATTATTCCAAAAAAAACCGTAAACTTAGCAAAATTGCAAAATTATGCTTTGTTTTAAACCGTTCTAACTTTGTCAAATTTTAAAGAAATTTGATCTACGAGGTCTAGATATCTTTGTGTCCAATCTTTCTTTAAAGTGATCACACAAGACTTGAAAAACAATTGAAAACTTGTGCTTAAATATGTATAAATATATAAATTTTTACACTCAAAATATCACCTGTGCTATTAGATTTATTTATTTATTTATTTTAATGTATTGTGTTTTTTTAGCTTTAGTTTTATGCAGTACATTAGTAGTCGATGCTGCACATACAAAATAATATAATTAAGAATGGTTAATTCAAATATAGTTTGAATTAACCTTTTGAATGAATTTACTTCAGTGAGGTTAAATAGTGACTACGTAATGGGAAGGAGATTTAAAAAGAGTTTTTTTAATTAAATATCGGCTTTAGTGTTGGCATACACCAATAACAATTTACTCAGCGGTTTTATATTTTGAGTGTTTTCTAATATTTTATATTGTCAGTGTTTAATGCTTTACTTTTGTCGACCATATAATCATTTTAACACACTTAATAAGTAGCTATACAATTTATTTATATTATTTTGAAAATATATTATTAATTTATATATATTTTTTACATCAATTTTTGATTTATTAAATGTGCATCTAAGGAACCAAGTCTGATTTAATAAAATCTTAAATATTTTCTAAGATTTTTCTAAGCACATTTTATAAAACTAAGATTGTTTATTATTTTTATGTAAATAAGTGAAAAAATGTTTAATTTTTCAAGTGAAAATTCATTTAGCTTTGTTAATTAATAGTTGTACATCCCACCGCTTAAAATAATGTCATTTTCAGGCCACTGCACTCTTAAAGTGTCATTAGCACACATACAATAAGTTTAATGCAAATGGGCACGAGGGTGAATCTCGACATAATTGCTTCTCGTTGTACAAAGCAATTAACATTTTATATGAATATTGACTCTAATTAAAAATCAAACACCGAAGAATATTTAGATATCCAATATAACTATCGATTTATAAAATGTTGCTGCCTCAATGACGGAACTCGGTTTCCGGTTGCCGAGTTTGTGAGATTTTTCTATTAAGAGAAAATCTCATAAACTTCGAAGGGTGGGTGAGTAGTATCCTTTCCATGCAATGACGGGATGCTGTATCTACGCAAAAAGGACCCAATTTTAAAATGCAATATTTTTGATAGGTCTAAAAGTAGATTGGGCTTCGGTAAATAGTCCATCAGTATAAATTGACCGAATGTTAAAAAGCAATTAAAATATGGTTTGATTTGCATCGGATGTAGGTTCGGGATGGGCATATAATAAAAAACTTGTAATCCTATATGGTCTGCGATGTAATATTGATTTTTAATGTCCATTAATGGAGTAATAAATGTCATGTAAATGTTGAATTAGATTGCTTGCTCGGTGTGTTTAATCAATCAATGTTATTTCACACAAACAATAGCACTGATTGAGCAAGAGTTCATTTTTTATAATTAAATCTACATATTTTATAAATCTTTTATAATCAAGTTATAAATAATAGATATATTCTAGCATGTGTTGCACTGACAGTACGGTATGATGTAGATGTGAAACATTTTTATACCTGACATTTTCAACCTTTATTGTTACAAGAACAAATTATTGTATTGTATAACGGCAGATGCAAGTTCAAAATCAGGGAAACAAAGCACTGCTTATAACACAAGAAAAACTTTATTTAACATCAAACAAGAAACAATTTCCACCGATAATCAATCTAAGAGTTTATATAGCTTTTCATAAAGATAAAGTTAATAGATTCTTGAGAAAAAAGGCAATGCAAATATCAACACGTTAAGCTGCTTTTACGCAAAAAAAGGATGTAGGTTTGGACTATACAGTAAGAGTGATAGCAAACAACAAAAGGTTTCTTAATATAACACAGTACATTTACAGTCTAGCTTAAAGTATATAAAGAGAAATTTCTTGAATGAAATAAGAATAAATATTATATAATAGGATTAGGTAAACGAGTTTTTTAATAAAAGAATTTAAGTAGTTGAATACGTTTGCTTTAATGTAATATTCAGATTAGACAAAAATAACTTATGAAGCTTTATTGATGTGTGAGAATTATATAACTACTTTTCTTATTGTAAGAACATACCAACATAATAAATTAACTTGTCTTCATTAATGTATAATGTTACATATAGCTACTTAGCGTACATTAGTTACAAAGTTTGTTTTAAAAAACCAATATATTGTAATAATATTAGTAAGCAAAACAATATATTGTTATATGTTATTAACTGAGATTGTTTATTGTTGTAATAAAATTGTAGTATTGGAAATAACTAATTGTACATAGGAATCGGACAAATCATTGAATTTGTTCCATCAAAATAGCATTAAAATCATTGGACCCAACTAATCTATCCATCAACAAAGTGAGTTTACGGTAATTAAATCAATTAGTTTTAGTTATAATGGGAGTATATCGACAAAATACAAATTGAAACATTTTTATAAGAGTTATTATACAAATTTACATTATCAACTTAATATATCGTATCAACTCTATTTGTCAGTTTTATTTTTAAAAATAAGTGGTTCCATCCCACTGCACCAGATACCTGACTTCCTATCTCAAATTATTTTACATTATTTTTTAGAAATGTATTGTTTCTATAACAATGTCTGTAATTAACGTAACAACATGATTGTGTTAAAATATAAAAAAAAGGATTTTATATTAAGTAAAACACAATCAATAATATTTATTGCATTTTGTATTTCAAATATTTATTTATGTACTAAAAATAATACTAAAAGGCATGTTTTTATTTCTGTTGTCAATGATGACGACAACGGACATACAAAGTTAATATTGAACAAAATCTAATACATTAGTTTGTAATATTACAATTTTCAAAACTGTCACTATTGCATTGGAATATTTTGCTGTGGATGAAATTAGACGTGCAGAATTTGAAGCGGATTCATGCCATGAATTTGTTCTGGAATCAGTTTTCTAACGACCATGTTGTTTGCGCACAGACTTATTTGCACTATTATTAATAAGCATATTGGTGAATGTATGTCTAAAAGAATGAATTTATGAATCTTTAAAAATCTGGTGAGGTACATTATTAAGTCTAAATGCTGAATACTTTTGAAAAGTATAGGATTTTCCAATAATCTATTGAATAGCAAGCCTTGAGTTCTTGACCGGTGACTCTCTAACAACGAATAGAAATTGATTTTGGTCAATTTAAGCATAGACAATTTTTATTTTCAGCAAGATGGCGCTACGAGCCACACAAGCCCTGAAATAATTGATGCGTTGCACGAAATGATTTTTGGGGAAATTATTCTGCAAAACTCGTACATAAATTGACTTCCCAGATCATGTGGTTTAACTCTGTTAGACTTTTTTTCTTTGGGACTACGATAAGAAAGATGCCCTCAAACAATTCTTGGCATAAAAGACAATATTAGAGTAAAAATGTCTTGCACAATAAATGACCCTTTGCCAAGTTGAGGTAGGCATGTACTAGATATAATTTTTTATAAGTAATTGCAGAGTAAGCACATTAAATGAAAATTAAAAAAAAAAATGTACTTCTTAAAGATAAATAAATTTTTCTTTTATAACTAACATGAGACTTTTTATTGGAAAACCCTATAAACATTAGACTGGTTTTTAAAATTTGATTGTGGAATTTCTTTGTGTGCACACCCACGGTATGCATCTGACTAAAATCTGGAAGCTATGATATTTATTAAATATATTAATTTAAAAAATTTAAAGATAATGCGACACTTGTTCTTTTGAATTTTAAGAGCTCAAATTTGGCATAGCTTACTTTTTTTGCATGAAGATTACTTTCTGAGGGTGCACAAAAATTGCACAAAAATTTTTTTTAAATCCAATCTAATATACATATGTGTCACAATAACATCTTTACGAATTTCAAAATCAAAAACCAACAATTTATACAATTCATATCGTCGGCACCCTAGCAATAGTAACTACCACGGATACCTACGAAGCACAATAGTCAAAATATAAACTTTCCAAATACTGTTATTGTAGATACCTTCTGGGACAAGTACTGATCTTCTAGTGCCCTCTTTAAATTTGACAAGTTTTTGACGTTCAAAAACCTTTTTCTGTTTTGGTTTATGATTTACATTATAATAAGCATGGTTACTTTAGAAAACTTATTTATGTCTACTCTTTGCAAATTTGCTACGTTGTATTTAACATGGAGTACAAACTCCAAGCAAAGAACTTTTATATGCTCTATCTTTTTCATCAAAGTTTCTTAAAAAACATTTTTAGTAATGCCGTTTACATTTTTTGAAAGCTTTCATTCCTTGGTTACGACGATAAATTAGATTTGAAATACAAAATGATATAGAAAACCATATGCAAAACGAAGCTAAGTTTGTATTTTTGGAGAGCTTTGGTGTATAATAATATCTCTTTGAATTTGAACTACTGTATATTATCCGGCGATTGGACTGTTTGCTTAGTAATATGTCAATTTCCGACCTCAGCTTTTTGACCTGATAACAAAGTACTACTTTCCGACCTCCAGTTAGGTGTTTAGTTGATTTTAATTCTGTAATATTATAATGACGGTATGATATAAATATTTATAGAGAGGCCACAATCAAATATATTCAATAAAAGTTGATTTTTTTTTAATCTAATACATTGTCGCAATGTTTCCGAGTTTCTTTACAATCCTGATTAGTTTGAAGAAAACGATTACTGATAAATTTATTGAATGCTTTTTGCTGCTTATCAATTTTTTTATTATCTGCATTTAGTACTAGTACTTTTGTTTAGGTTTAATAATATAGAATGGTACACAGTTGTCGATTGGAAGAAACATTTTTTCTTAGAAATACAAACTCACGGTTATTTTTTTGTATAAATTTACTCGAAAAAATATCAAATTGTCAAAATTATTTATATAAAATACAATAACATAAATGAAAAATAGTGAAGTTCAGCACAATTGCAGCTCTTTAACCTTAATTTTACATATTAATTTAGTTACTCAAAATTCAAAAATCTTGCAGAAGTTGCAGCATGCCAGTGTTTTTCTATATTTTTTTAATCCAAATCTTGCCTTTTCTTATTTTATTTGTTTATACACTCTCTGTTAACTATTTTTACGGGTTAAAATAATTGTCAACTGACATTAAACAGATTAATTACCATTATTAAAATCAATTGTGAATAAAATAGTATACATACTTTGATGAAAAGTTTATCACTTTGCGCCCTAATTGTCTACCTTAGCTTCTGGCTACAATGAAAAATTTTTTTCTACCTTGATTTGTTATTTACTACAAAAATTAAAAATAATTAATTAAAATTAAAAGGTTGCGACGTTGGTTTTAAATACCGATTTTTTAATCATTTATTTAACATGGGTATATTTCTGCTACGAGGCTAATTACCGGGCTAGAGCTCAAGACTATTACATCTAAAAATTTTGCCGCAAATTTAAAGATTCCAACCTACACAACATAATACTATTTAATAGATTTTAAATCACAAAGTAATTAATATGTTTTTATCAATTGCGTAGGACTTAGCTCATAAGAAATTAACATAATAGATTCTATATAGTTTGAAAAATAATGAGTATCGATAGAAATGTAATAAAACACAAAACATTAAAATCTTGTATTGATTGAAAACAAAATCTGCAGGTTTTTCGAATTTAAATATCAGTATTGGTTTTCTAGTGTAATCAAGATTTTTTTAAATTAAATTTACATTTTTATTTTTTCTACTATTAGTTACGGGTATGTTAAAAGACAAATTATTAACGTATTTTTATGAATGTGCGTGGAAAATGTTTATGTTCTACATCTAAATATTATTTTATTACATTGAAAAACTCGTACATTTTCCATTACTGTAACTGAAACAAAATTCCAAGCATTCCAAAATTTGGGAATTCATTATAAACGAAATTAAATATTAAAACATTCAATGACATGAATGCTCGCAAACCACATTTGAAATCCAGTTGAATACATATGCAATTTATGATTTCAAAGTTAAATTAAAAAACACGTTTTGCTTTATTGGTTTCACCAGGAAGTGAAATATAATACAATATACAAAATAATACAATATATTTTTTGACATAAAAGTTTCTTAATTTAGATGTCATTAAAACTTTTTCGTTTAAACTTCCTAGGGTCATTTTGCTTTTCATGGAGATTCCGCTTCTGCTTTAATTATGCATCAGAAATAACATTTTTAAACACATTTAAAACGATCATGATAAATTTATTCGTGAATTAAAACCATCATCAGTTATGCAAATTGAGAAAATGACTAATTTACATTTGAGCAACGTTTACTTTTATGAAAATAAATAATTCAAAATATCATACCGCTATGTATACACTCATTTCACTTTAAGTACAATAATATTTCATTTGCATTAATACAGTGAAAATTGATAAGTTGTTGGTTGTATGAACACTGTGGCCATTATATATTTTTAAATACATTGCAGTAGTTTAATAAACAAATTGTTTAAATAGAAATAAAATTAAGAAAAATTATATATTAATACAGATGTAGCCAACTTAAAATTGATTATGTACGAGTAATAAATTAAATAATAATAAAAAAAGTTATATACCGTAGCTATGAAAGCTACGAAACAAGGAGTTACAAAACAAACAAAATATTATTTTTCAACGTAAAAACTATTAACACTTACACACTTATTCCAACATTTTTCTAGTAACGCTATGTCTAAAAAACCATTGTAAGAAACAATCATTATTCTATATCAAGAGTAGAAAACTTAAAAATTTTAATGCAATTTCAAAAGTACTGAGCTTGTTTAGCAAATTGTTGTGATAAATTGTGTCAATACACTTGAGAAATTGGTGTAAATTAAATCAGTTTGCACACTGTTATCCTTATTTTTGCACAAGTATTGTTCAATTAGTTACTGCCTTGGTAAAAACCCTTGATGTTGAGGAAAAACATATTTTGGAAAAAAAATAGAAAAAATTGCAATAGCCCGATAATTATCTAGCAATGATGTGTCACCAGATGGCAAGTATAAATGGGTTAGTGAACTACGAGGACCATCTTAGTGCACCTGAAGAGAATTTGTTAAAAGCGTGATTAACTAATTGGTTTCTAGATGTCCTCCATACAAAATAGTTAGTGGTCGTTCTTGTCATTTACAAAATCAAGGTAGTTTTGAAAGATAGAAACAAGATGTGGCTTAAGGACAGATTTTCTTTTGTGCTTTTGTTGTTTTTCCAGTGCTTTAACATTTTTTTTAGTATATAATTGTAAAATAGTTATAATACCCACATAAATTACGTTCCATATAATGTTAACACATTATTTGTAATCGTTAACGTAGTATCTTTATATTGTGTCATTTTGTCTTTTCAAAAATTTATTGACTATTATTTCTGCAGTAAGCAGCGGATTTGATCACATTATTTTTCTGCTTTGCAATAGTATATTAAATATCAAAGACAGAGATGCATTTTTGTAACACGCCGCTTCTTGCAGCACAAGACTTCTTGGTTACATTATAACAATATCTGACAATTTAAACATTAAACTTAAAAAAAAACATTGACATTTTTGTAATTGACTAAAACGTCAAACAATTTTTTTAAATAATAGTAATAAAGTTGTATCATATTATTGTTACCTTGCCAGGCAAGCAAAAAACAGTTGTATGCCTGGTAAGGTAACAATATTGTTATAATGTATCCAAGAAGTCTTATAATACAATCACTCTAGACTAGGTGTCAATAGTACTAGGTCTGTTCCAACATACGATTTGGACAGTTTGCAAACCGTTCCAACTATGCACACAAACAAATTACTGTGTAGATTGCACAAGGATGATAAATATTTGTTTGTATGCACAGTTTGGACGGTTTGCAAACTGTCCAAATCGTATGTTGGAACAGACCTAATATCTTTTGTATATAGATATATCAAATCAAGCAAATATTTAAAAATATCATTGCTAAATCATGTAATAAAATTTAATTTTTTAATAATACATACTTATTGTTAATTTAGTATAATTAAAATCAAGTGTTATATTCAATAAACATATTAATTTTTAAACTAATCCCATCTGTTTTAAAAGCTTAACCCTCAGCGGGCGTCAAATGATTCTACAAATCATCACTTTCCGATCCAAAATACGGGCGAAAAAACTGTTTTTCAGAGTGGGCATGCAAAAAAAGTTTTAGATGCATTGTTAAAACATTTTTAATTATCACATATTACAATTAGTTAATTATTAAAGTAAATACTTTATTATAGCAAAATGGTTAAAAAAATGTGGTTTGACGAGTCTTCTTTTGAATAAAAATTTAAAAAAAAACGTATACTCTGACGATGTTGCGTGCACGGTAAAGAACCCATTAACTTAGGTTGGAATTTTTAAATTTATAATATTTTATTTCTAGATTTGATCACTTTAAGATCTTAAATATGAATAAAAAATTGAAAAAAAAAATAGTTTTTAAAAATGAAACGGAAATTCAAAATGTAATATTTGATGTAAAATTTACCATAATATACCATACCATAATAATTTAACCTTATTAAATAAAATTCAAGTCATTGTTAATGGGCACAAAAAAGATAACTGGCTAAATGCTTGGAAAACAACTGTTTATTCACATTTGAGGTTATTCTTCAATAATATTTTATTTATCTTATGTTCAACAAAAAATAGCTTTGTCTATTGCTGCGTGAAACCAGTTATTATTACTAATGTAAATAGGCACTTTCGCTAGTAAATCCAAATTTTTTGTAAGAAACTTTTGAAATAAAACCGCGTTTAATCTTGGAGGCAACAAGAAAGGGCCACAAATAGTATTATATATTATACCAATTCAAATATTAACAACAAATTCATTAAAAAAAACGTGATCATGGTGACCAAACATGAAGATTGTGGTAATTAACAATTCCAGCTTTCATGAATATAACTTTACCCGAATTTTATTCAAAAAATTTGGATTAGCTTTAGATTTATTTAAAAGCCATTTACACAAAACTATTTTTTTTGGATCTTCTATCTTTATGTAATGTACAATGTATGTAGTACCTTAGATTTTTTGATACCTGATGCTTTTGCTTTTTGAAAGCTGAGCCTGGGATTTAAATCAAATAAACAAATAATAGGGTTATTATTTGCCTTTTGAATTGGATTTTGAAAGAGTACTTGAGCACTTGCGATCATCTTAATTATACGCACAGAAGCTGAAATATTGCCGTCGTAAAATCCTTAAATAAAATGAGTGTTTGCATATTTTTATTAGTATTTTTGGCATGGTACAATACACGTGACAAATCATGTAACAAATTCTTACACACTGGTACAATTTTTATTGACAGATGCGTTACTAATTTATTTTTTCACAGCTTATTTTAACAGTTAATTTAAATATTTAAAGATACATGTTTGTAGGAACTTTTTTGTTCCGTTTGATGAGTTGAACTTATTGCTGCCAGTAACTGATGAATTGTTCAGAACGGAGCTAAATATTAGCAAGCTGTTGTACTAGACAAAAATTTATTAATACTTGTAACATTATCATCAAATAATTATTGTGTGTTAAGTGTTCAAAAAGATTTTGAAGAAGTTGTTATGAGCTTTAAACAAACTATTGAACATGATCTTAGCCAAGAAATATTGTACAATACTTTAGCTAGAAACAATATTTTACTATGAGGTTTTTTTTTTTGGTTTAAAGAAATTAAACTTTTAAAAATATGCCTATATTTTATTCTGTAAATTTGGTAAACTTATGTTTTTCGTTTTTGGATTCTAAGATTAATTCTGAGTATTTTTTGTAGCCAATAAGTTTTTAGGCTTGTTTTTTTGTCTGAACTAGAACAGATTAATGTGGATGTGACGTCACCAGTTCAAAATAAACTCAACAATGAACGATTAAAATCCGTGTGTACAAAATTATGTTTAAGGATGTTTTAGAACTAGTGCTGCGATATGTTAATTACAGAATTGTAATTTTGATGTATATTATTTCTTATTGTATTAATTGTTGTAAATTAGACTTATGCATATATGTAGAATATAGGTTATGTTAACAGCAAACAATACTAAAAAAATGGCGAAGATGGCGCCGGAGCGGTTGAATCGATTGCTCTCGGATTTAGAAGTCCAAATAATACATGTAAATACATGTTATCAATGTAACAACAGTGTATCAAGTGATGAATTGTTTAAGTGCGTAATATGTGATCAAACTTTTCATAAAGTGTGCTCTAAGAGCGAAGAAAAATATGGAGTACCAGCATGTTTTAAATGCGAAAAAAACAGTCAAACAAAAACAACGGTTCAGCTACTTGTTGTGCTTAAAAACGAAATGTCTGAACTTAAAGAACAACTAAAAGTGCAAAAAAGAAAATTAGCTGATAAGAATGGTGAAATTATGAATATAAATAGTAAACTTGATATTATTATAAAAAAATGTCAACAATCCTATATGCATGTGTCAAACCACTATACAGAGTTCAATGCAAACTACTTTAGCCGAAACAACAAATAAAATCTGCATCTTGCTATACGGAACACAAAAATTCAGTTGGCAATTTATTAAACACAGATGGAGCTAAGAAGGATGTCAATGAACTCAGAAATATTAGCACAAAAACAAATTCAATAAAAAGATTTAATATTTGCGAAACAAACATAAATAATAGTTCAAATAAAAATACTATCAATAACAAGCAAGAAGAAAATGTAAACAAACCAAAGGATGGAATCGAAGCGGGAGATGGTTTTAAGCTTCCTAAAAACAAGAAGATAAAGCCACGACGTGTTCGTTCAGAAAATATTGGCACAGCAGAGTTAAGTGAAAGTGAAGAAAGCAGTTTTTGCGGCAGTGAAAATAAAAATAAAAAAATATGGTTATTTCTATCACGAATTAAAGAAAATGTCACAAATGATGTTATACAAAAGTATGTGGCCAATAAACTTAACACACAATTAGATTATGTTAAAATTTTTTCTGTTGACGATATTCCTTATCATCGAAATGATAACAAATGTGTCAGATTAGGTGTAGAATTTGAATTTATAGATACCGTTTATAAAAAAGATTTCTGGCCACAAGGAGTTCGATTTTCAAGATTTAGATTTAATGAAAAGTTTTTTTTAGAGAAAAACCATTAGATAAGCCTAATAGAAATAGAATTAGTATTATACATAATAATATTTGCTCTATAAGAGGCAGTACTTTTAAGTTAGAAGTTATGTTAGAACATAATATAGACTGTATGATATTAGCTCTCACAGAACATTGGCAATCAATCAACAATCTCAGTTTATATCCTATCAAAAATTATACTCTTAAAAGTGAATTTTGTAGAGATAAGCATGCATCTAGAGAAACTAATTATGGGGGCACTGTTATTTATGTAAGAAATGATTTTAAGTGCAAACCTCGGTCAGATATTAACAACATGTCACAATCTCCTCATTTTGAAACTGCAGCGATTGAGTGGAAATCAGATAGCGTTTTCTATATATGCGCAGTGGTATATCAAACTCCTAAGTCAGATGTAAGCATTTTTTTTTTTAGAATTTTTGAAGAATTGCTTATTCTACTTACTAATGAAAATAAAATTTATTTTATAGTTGGCGATTTTAATATCAACATATTAGATATAAAATGTAAAATGCGCAGAGAATTCTATGACATATTAGATAGTTTTAAAGCAATACTCACAAATAAAACCATACCCACACGGTGTACCGACAAAACAGAAACTATTATTGACAATATAGTTACTAATATGTTAAGTGGCTACACTACAAAAGTATTCCCCTCATGTGTATCAGACCATTATGCACAAAAAATTTGTATTAATAGCAAAGTATATCAAAAGCCTACTGTGTCAATGGTAAGAATATTTAATTCTGAAAAAATACAATCTTTTAGCTCAAACCTTCAAAACGTTACATGGGACTCAATATATCAAAATCACTCTGATCCTAATGTTAACTGGGATATATTTATGAACATAATAGCATTAAATTTTAATAGCTGTTTTCCTAAAGTTCCATTAAAACGTACATATAAACCCAAAATAAAATATGATAGTGCTGAAATACTTTCTTGCAAAAAAGATCTTGATGCTCTAGCTGTACTTAGAAACCACAATGAAAAATATAAAACAATGTATAATCAACAAAACATTATATACCGACAACTTTTACACAATCGAAATAAAGAAATCATTACAAACAAATTAGCGACTTCTGATAATTTGAATAAAACGTCATGGAGTATTATATCAGAGTACACTGGTAGAAATACTATCAATACTTGCAATGAAGATTTTATTGCCGAAAATGTAAATGAGTTAAATAATTATTTTATTGAATCTATTTCTCAATTAATGAACACATTGTCCATTTTAAACACCAATGTAAATATTCCGCTTTATGTTAACTCAATATTTTTAAAACCTGCTACTGAGAGCGAAGTTTACAATATCATAATGTCACTAAAAAATAAACAAAGTTCTGGTTGGGATGAAATATATGCTAAAGTATTGAAGTCTGCAGCTGTATCAATAATTTCACCACTAACACATGTCTTTAACCTGTGTTTAGAAAATGGTGTTTTTCCTGAAAACTTAAAGATTGCTATTGTCAAACCAATCCTTAAAAAAGGTGATTATTGTAATTTTTCAAACTATAGACCAATAAGTCTCTTAACAATTTTTTCAAAAGTATTAGAACATCTCATTAATTTTTAGTAAATTCCAACATGGTTTTATAAAAGGAAAATCCACAATAACTGCAGCATTTGATTATATAAATGAAATAATATGTGCTCTAGAAAATAAAAAAAATCCTCTTGCAATATGCTTAGACCTGTCCAAGGCCTTTGATAGCGTAATTCTTGGACCTATTCTTTTTGTTGTATATATAAATGATTTATTAACAGCAAACCAAATGACAAATGTAACCATCCAAAATTATGCAGATGATACCAATATTTTGGTGAGTGGTGATACAATAAATAATGTATTTGATTTAAGCAAAACTATCTTTAATCAAACCAAAATTTGGCTAGATGAAAATCGGTTAATATTAAACTCATTAAAAACACAGGTGGTGTTATTTAGTACAACACATATCAATACAATTGAACCTAAAAAAATTTTACTTGACAAGATACAAATTCCAATTGTCGACTCAGTCAGCTTTTTAGGCATTACAATAGATCGGAAACTAAACTGGCAACAACATTGTGAAAAACTAAACAATAGGTTAAACACGGCTTGTTATATGTGTAGAATTTTAAGCCATCTTGTTAATCCATTAAATTTAAAAACAGTCTACCACGCTCACTTTGAATCCCTGCTGAGATATGGTATAATCTTTTTTGGAAATAGTTCTTCTTCAAATCATTTGTTTAAAACTCAAAAAAAAGCAGTCCGCATTATTGCCGGTATTAGATACACCGATTCTTGTCGAACTTATTTTAGTCGGCTTAACATTTTGACATTAACTGGTCTTTATATTTATGAATTGCTTATATACAATTTTAAATATAAACAATCTTTTATCTCAAACACAACTAAACATAACTTTAATACGAGAAACCACCAAAATTATTCATATCCTATACACAGGCTTAATATAAGTGAAGGAGGTCCATTATATGCGGCTAGTAAAATCTACAATAAACTTCCAAAAATATTTAAAGAAATTAATAACCTAAAACAGTTCAAATTGAAGTTGTATGATTACTTGTGCAAACTGGAACCATATAACATGAGTGAATACTTTTGACGCATTTTCTTTACTATATGTATACTTCATATTATGTATGTTGTGTATATGTACTTTAGAAATAAAGATTATTATTATTATTATTATTATTATTATTAAAACTATAGACCGCTGTTTAGTTAGCAATTCCTAGCAATAAAGTGTTGTTTGGTATAAAAATACTCATAACTATAAAATAGATTTGAATAGCTGAAGAAACGTTAATTCAAAAAATGCTAGAAAGTACCTAATTAATGATTAGTAGAACTAATTAGCAGTTAATTAAAATGCCAAATAATCAATTAATTAATAACAACAATTTAAAAAAAAAAAACTATAATTTTCTGATAGATCTTTATGAGTACATCACGAATCCGCAATCAAAAGTTTTCACGGAGTTAACATAAAATAATTAAAAATATCTAAATATAAAAAAAAAAAAATTTTTCATTGTAACTTTGTTATAGAGCAAGCTAGAAAAAAAAAACAATAACAGATATGAATAGCTCAGAAAATAGTGATTCAAAAAATGCTAAGAAAGTACCTAATTAATAATTTGTGGAGCTAATTAGCAATTAATTAAAATAGCAAATAATCAACTAATTAACAACAACATTTTAAAAACAATTTTTTTTTTCTGACAGATCTTTATGAGTACATCAGAAATCTGCAATCAAAAGTTTTAGCGGAGTTGAAATAAATTAATTAAAAATAAAAAAAAAAATTACTAATTATCATTGGAAAGCTGACAATGAGAGGATTCTAAAAAGCTCATTGCATAAGTTAGCGGAGTTAAAGGTGACCAATTAAAAAGATGGTCAAGTTGTTTTCTACAAAAAACTAATTACACTATAAATCGTTATTGCTAGCATTACGATTTAAGTTTAAACAAACTTGTGTGGTATCATTGGAAAGCTGACAATGAGAGGATTCTAAAAAGCTCATCGCATGAGTTAGCGGAGTTAAAATTGACCAATTAAAAAAATCGTTAAGTTGTCTTCTACAAAAAACTAATTACACCATAAATCGTTATTGCTAGCTTTACGATTTAAGTTTGAACTAACTTGTGTGGTATCATTGGAATGCTGACAATGAGAGGATTCTAAAAAACTCATCGCATGAGTTAGCGGAGTTAAAACTAACCAATTAAAAGGATCGTCAAGTTGTCTTCTACAAAAAACTAATTGCACTATAAATTGTTATTGCTAGCATTACGATTTAAGTTTGAACAAAGTTGTGTGGTATCATTCGAAAACTGACAATGAGAGGATTCTAAAAAGCTCATCGCATGAGTTAGCGGAGTTAAAATTGACCAATTAAAAAAATTGTTAAGTTGTCTTCTACAAAAAAACTAATTATACCATAAATCATTATTGCTAGTATTACGATTTAAGTTTGAACAAAGTTGTGTGGTATCATTGGAAAGCTGACAATGAGAGGATTCTAAAATGCTCATCGCATAAGTTGGCGGAGTTAAAATTGACCAATTAAAAAAATCGTCAATTTGTCTTCTACAAAAAACTAATTACACAATAAATTGTTTTTGCTAGCATTACGATTTAAGTTTGAACAAAGTTGTGTGGTATCATTGGAAAGCTGACACTGAGAGGATTCTTAAAAGCTCATCGCATAAGTTGGCGGAGTTAAAGGTGACCAATTAAAAGAATGGTCAAGTTGTCTTCTACAAAAAACTAATTACACTATAAATCGTTATTGCTAGCATTACGATTTAAGTTTGAACAAACTTGTGTGGTATCATTGGAAAGCTGACAATGAGAGGATTCTAAAAAGCTCACCGCATGAGTTGGCGGAGTTAAAATTGACCAATTAAAAAAATCGTCAATTTGTCTTCTACAAAAAACTAATTACACCATAAATCGTTATTGCTAGCTTTACGATTTAAGTTTGAACAAACTTGTGTGGTATCATTGGAAAGCTGACAATGAACAATCAATTGGAATCAGCGTTTCTTCAGCTATTCAAATCTGTTTTTATTTTTTTTTCTAGCTTGCTTTATAACAAAGTTATGAGTATTTTTATACCGAACAACACTTTATTGCAAGGAATTGCTAACTAAACAGCGGTAAATTATAGTATGCTATTTATTTTATTTTGTATTGTTTTAATTATTTATTTAGTTAATTTTTCATGCCGGCTTTTGATTTTACAAGTTACACTATAAAACTATTTTTAGGATACTTTTGACAATCTATATAATTTTTATTAATAACCAAAAAATTACTCTGTATTGCTGTTAACGTGCTCATTTATCAACCAGTATGCGACTTCACCCTTCAAAGATATAAATTGTATATTACAAACGGCAACACGTGCATAAGACACGTCAGTTCAATAGCGGAATAAAATGTTTCATATTCCATAAAAACTGAATTGATTCTCTATTACGATATAACAAAATTTTATTTTCTTCTAAACTTCAGATATTATAAATGCAAATGCCTTTTCCCCCATTCTCTCTTATGTTATTTTTGCATTTTCAATATTAAGGGTTGGAAAATTGCCATGTCAGGAGCAAATTATTTTGAGGGTATACATTTACATATGATTTAGTTATGTAAATTTGTCAGAACTACTTTGCCACCTAGCTCCCATATACAGCTTACAGCTTTAATATTTGTCATTAATGAATGGAATTACTGTATAATATATTATCTTACTCTAACTTAGTTATCGTGCATTCTTCTTCACAAATTAACATCAACATTAATTAATTTATGTTCGATATACAATGTCAATTAAAAACTTTTGAAATACGTTACGATTGTAACTAAATTAAAATATGTTATTTTAACAATTAAATATAATTTTAGTATCTGCTTTTTAATAGTAGGTGTAGTTATAATATTATTTTTCTGTTATAAAAATATTAGCATCTTAATTACAGTTAATCATAAAATATGTTTTTGTTGTGCCAAATATAAAAACAAAATATTTCTCTGCGTAATATATATTTAAAATATTCAATTTCTTATTAATTATTCTATACTATCTTGATTGTTATTTTTTTTATAAAAGGTAATTAAATTACGAAAATATTGTGTATTATTCTTTAAGTGAACTAGTTCCCAGTATGTTTTTTCTAAATATCGCACTTTTTTTCTATTAAATAATGTAATATAACAATACTACGTTATTGATATATTAATTTAGTTAGATGATATTTTAAGACAAAAATTCTGCTCAAACGAATTACACCATACTGTAATTTCACTTGCTAAGATATGGGTATAATAGACGGTGAAATTCCAAAGGACAATCGAGCAAACCACAAGGAATCTGATATGTGACGATTGGCAATCAGACATAACAATTGCAACATCTAGAATGGTTTGATCATAGAGTAGCATTGATATTAGTCCCTTTGAGAGGTTGGTTATTTTGAATTCTAGTTTAGTAATATATGATAGTAGACCTTCCATACAATTAAATCTGCTATTATTTGCTACAACGTTTATAACATATTTCGATATTGCAATTATTCCAATACAAATTTTATGATTAAATTTTAATTACATTGCACATGCTGTGAGAAAAAAACTTATTACAATGTGTATATTTGCCTATGGCTTTGTTCGATTTATTTAAAATTTGTAACACGTTGCAAAAATAAAATAATTAAATCAAACAATTGGATTATATAACAAGGTCTAATAAAATATACATTAATTATTTATTATATAACAAGTAAAAGTGCTACCGCTGTGTGGAACAATGATTTACTGTAGACAAAGTTTTAGTTCTCACTGATTATATAATAGTTTCACTAACTAAATTATCACGCTATTAATCAGACTAAACAATACCATCTGTGTTATTTAGTTTCTGTCATATAATCAATGAGTTTTGTGATTTCTTGCTAAATTAATTTGGTTTGTTATTATTGTTTTACGGAAAATTAATAATTGGAAATTTAAATTAATTTACAGTTTTGTTAATATGGTTTAATTGCAACGCTTTATACTTGCAATTGCTATAAATAATAGGAACGTTTTAATGGATCTACAACTCTTATCTCCAATCCGGTAGAGTATGGATGAAAATATAAAGTTTTGTAAACATCTTTATGATTTGTGTAAATGAAATATGTGCAACTGCAGTCGCTGGCCACTTATATACTCAATAATATAGCTTTTAAGCTTAAATGTATTAAAATTTACTAACCTATGAATAAATATGATTTATTTGCTAATAAATTGTCCTATTAGAGGCAAAATTCACGTCAAGTCGTTTAAGTCTCAAAACCTTGATTAGGAAAAATTGAGTATGAGTGCTGAAATATATGTTTGTAACAGAACAGAACAAGTATAAACTATACAACATAGTTGACTTGTTCATGCTCAAGAGCGTACAATACTACACCTAGTCATTCATCTAAATTTGATTAACGCTGGACTCTAAGATGATATAATATGCATATAATATACTAAAAACGTCAAAAGTATTTAAATTATTGACAAACTGCTTAAATCTCGTCTTTAATTAATGGTAGTTTTTTCAGCATGTGGTTTTATTCATTAAAATTCAAATGTATTTTTATGTTCTTGTGACATATTTCAGTAATTCCTAAATATTACATTTTCAAATTTAAAAAAAAGTTATGAAAAATTAAATGGTAAACCGAAGAATAGGTTTTAGACCAAATATATACTGCGGAGAGTTGTACATTTTTGTGAAAATTAAGGTTAAGTGTGAACAATATTTGCGGGTTATAAATCTTAGGAAATAATGACTTTAGAATCTTATTTCATGCGGAGATAGTCAAGTTAAAAAATCTTTCTTTAAAAGTTTTGATACAACATCTTTGAACTATCATGAATATGAACCTTAACAATGTTGATGAAAATATTTATAGAAAATGCAAATATCTGTAACATTTAGAAGAGATCGAGAAATTTTTAATGCTTCTCTCTATACTTAAAAACAATATTTAATACAAAGACGAATATAAGTTTTATAGATATGCTTAAGCTGAACAGAAGTAAAAATCTATTTACATCTTTTAATAAATCTTAGTTTCTCTGGTTTTCTTGGTACTTTCAAAACTATGTCAACAATCTGGTCGTTCTAGGGAAGATTATGTGAGATTCTAACTCTTAAAAAACAAACTGAAAAAGATTTAGATATTTGTTGTATAGCTTAATATTTGAATTTTGATTTTGAAACATTATCAAATTGGGTTTTTTTAGAGTTAAAATTATTGTTAATTAAAAATTTAAAAAAAAATGTTTTGAGGTTTTTGTTTATAGATGCTACAGATTCTAACCTTGAAAGTTCAAGACGCTTTGCCATATTTGTCGACATAGTCTTTGGAAAGTATGAAGTATAAAGGGTGCTATCATCTGCAAAACTATGAATAAAACTTTTGGTTATTTGAAGAAATTCATTAATGTAAATCAAAAATAAAGTCGGCGAAAAAGCAGAACTTTGAGGAACACTAGCATTTATGATTTTAGAGTCAGAATTAAAATTATAAATTTTAACTATAATTTCTCTATTGGCAAGAAAGCTATAAATAAGATTTACAAATTTGAGATCAAGACTTATACAATAGAGTTTGTTAATAAGATTAGGATGCCATACCTTATCAAACTTCATTTGTGACTAACATAAATCAAAACATCTGTTGCTAAACGTTTTGATCAAAGTCCATATTGAGTATGTAGAAATTAATATATTTTTCAAATGTTTAATTTGTCTATAATATGAAGAAACAGAGTTGTCTTTTTTAGGTATAGGTTGAACATTTGCAATCTCTGGGAAGGTTTTTTTTATATGATAAGACAAATATTTTAGTCAAACTAAAAGCTAATTTAATTGGAAATGTTTTTGAAAAAATAGGTGGAATTTCAACTATACCTGATGTTTTTTTTTAACAACCCGTTGCCTAAATTGAATTTGAGCTATCATTTTACCAGTAACCGACATTGTAGGTACAACAGTAGGAAGAATTGCATCTAATTCTACTACTCTAAAATAGATTAGCTTTGTTTTTGCCAATCTTATCTTTTTCAGATTGTATTAGATTGTCACAGAGTTTACGAGCTTTTTTATAATCTTGATAAGTCTAATAAGAACGATCACTGTCGTATTTGTTAAATGCTTTTTGCTTTTTATTAACTGCTTGTTTTGTCTGAATGGACAAGTACTTTTGTTTTGGTTTAAAAACAAACAATGGAACAATTTTTTTTATATGACAATCTCAAATAAATGAAAGATGTTCAATGAAGTATAACTCTTAAAGTTTAAGCAAATATTTCAACAAAAAAATTACAAATTAATTTCAAAATTTAATAAACAATTGAACGTTTTGAATGTTTATATATTTCATTAGATTGGAAATTTCATTCTCTACACGTTGCAAAAAACCGATTTTAAAAAGGAGCTAAATTACGTGAGTTCTGTTCGTAGTTTTATGATACTCATCAAACTGCCCCCTTAATATTAAGTTTTTAACAACTAGTGTAAATTGGAAAGAGTTTATATTTATTGACAGTTTATCTTTTGTGTTTATAAGTGTGTACATTCTAGGGTTTGTAAATAGAAAATGGGTTTTTCTTAATGAAAATAATGAAAACTTTTTCATTACATTAATTGTTTGAAGTTTACTAATTAGAAGGATTGCTTATACAATTTGCATCGTTATATATTAAGACAATGAGTCGACGAACATGTATGAGTTTTGGTTTGGGAGTATCGGCGTGTCAAAAATGTCCATTTCCCGAATTGATATTTTGAACAAAGTATTTTAAAAATAAAATACGTTAGGCAAATATGGCGATTAGCTTAACTAACGTAGCATCATTGCGACATGGTTTTAGTATAAATAAAACTTTTTTACATTTAACAATGTTATGAAAATGTCTCAAAACATTTTATACGCGCATCTTGTACAAATGTGATGAACATAGCAGTAGTTGTTAACTTGAGTAAACAAATCTTTCTTTATGCGTGTCAAAGAATTTTTCAACTTTCGGACTTAGTTTTCTATTTTTTTTGCTTATTACTACCTAATTTCACATTATTGTTTACGTATACAGAACCCTACATTTTTTTATTTTTTTCTTCATCTGATAAATTGATGATACTTTGTATAGTATAATAAATACCAACATTACATACAAATTAATTAATAAATATTCTGATATTTTAATACACTAAAAATTAATCAATAAACTGACCTGTAAATTGGGAGTTTAACCAAACCTTTTTTTATTATTAATTTTACGAAAAAAAGTTATTCTTTATAAAAAGTTCTGCATGGTCTTAAACTTAAAATGCAAGCATCAACGGAAACAATTCAGGGTATAACTCCGAATGTAATTAGAAATGTATTGAGGGAATTTTCTTCCAGAACGGAAACCTGTATTGTAAGAGAAGGCGGATACGTTGAAGCAATAGTGAACTGATGATAAACTATTACACGCTTGTTACGCAATTAACATTATTAGCACTAATTATTCTAAAATAAATTAGTTTTTTATGTATCATTTAATTTAATTCATCATCAAAATAATGCAGCATAGAGGTTAAGAAACGTAAAGGTTATCAAATTTTTAACGAATAAAGAGATAATAATAAACAGTTTTCGATATTTTTAAAAATAAATTTACTTTACTGTTGGACAAAATTAATATTTTCTGACAAACCTCGTATACGGCTGAAAAAATTTGATATTTGATGATTGGATTTTAGATTTTAGAACATGCAGAACTTTTTATAAACAATTACTTTTTTTAGTAAAATTGATAAAAAAAAGTTAAAAAAAAAATATTGTTATAATTTATATAATAATAATATATATTTAATCATTTAAGCCAACTACATGATAGCTAGATTTTTATTTTAATAAACAAAGCTAGTTTGAATAATTGACGTATTAAAATAAAATATAAACTAGAATATATATTTATTTAATAATAAAGTATATATAAGTTTTGTTTATATTGGTTCTAAAATTTATTTTAAATTAATTCTTATTGATGTAAAACTTTTTTTTTAAATATCTGAAAAAGTGCACTTTCAAAACATTTAACTTTAAAAAACCAACATATGACTTTCGATAATGTTAAAATCAGGTATGTATTTTAAAAAGTATACACGCATTTAACATGCCGCAAGAGATTCGTTCATCGGCGAAATTTACCAAATGGATAAACTGAATGTTACGAATATGATGCCGCAAGGTATCTGTCTTGCCGGAAAAGGGTTGTCTGAATTTATCTCAAATTTTTTTAAATACATTCTGTATAAACATATTTTTTGTTTCCAATTATACTCAATAATTGTTTTATAGCAACCTATAAATATCAACTGTATAGCCTTGACTAGTCGACAATTGCAATTTTTAAGTTCTGGAAATAGTAATTGTAGTCAATATATTATAAATTAAAAATAATAAAATAAATTATTCAATTTAACGACCGTTCATCTAATCGAATGCACAAAAACATGCAGTATTGGATTTTATGGTAAAAAAAAAATAATCATAATTTGTTAATGGCAGTACATAACTTACGTGAATTATTTATTTTAAACAAGCATATTAATCATTTTATTTTACGTGTAAAATTTATAAAATACGAGTAACCATCGTGTAATACAAAAGTAGAGCAGGATAGCTCTACCCCATTTTTTAATATTTCCGATAGTCATATGAAAATAATTATGAGTAAAATGCTCAAAGAGCGAGTGCTTCATTAGTATCACTGAATATGTATACTAAAATAAATAATTAATAGTTCACTGATCTATAACATTTAGATTTGTTTACAAAAAAACTCTTTCTAATATTCTCTTTATACTTTGTAATTACATTTACTTAAAATAGGTTTTTATATATTGCAACGTTAAACAGTTTATGTACATGTACTAATTAGATCCGCTAAATATGCGCATCGAATCATATGCCATTAGTGATTTCTCACATTACAATTATTGACAATTTAATTAGATTGTTTTATGATTGACTACATTTACTAAATTTGAGTTACTCTGTCCTACATGGCATGCGACAAGTTATTTGCACAATCACATTATGGTTTAACATCATATTTGGTTGAACTATTATTAATCTTGTATGGCTTTATTAGATGTCGAGTAAATTTATATTTTAGTTATTACGAAACTAATCTGACTTCACGCTTTCTTGGCATAACGCGTTGATTAAAAAAATGAACTTAACTGTTGCAGCGGCTATATGTCTGGTATAAATTATCTCCCAACTGAAAATGGGAAATTTTATTTCTTTTGATATTTTAATATTTTTGTACATTTAACTGTACAATAATAAATATTGTAATATGAATACTTTTAAATGTAAATGCAATTGACATCCAATTTATAGCAACAAAAAATTAAAAACAATTTTCACTTCATCACAATTTTCAAGTAAGTTTAGCATTTCGAATAGAAAAACCATTAGTCTAAATTCATAGATTTGAACTTGCTGAACTACGATTCCGATCATATCGATCACTTCGAATCATCGGTTCTTAAGTAATCTGAATACAAATAGAATATTATTAATTTAAATAAAATGCCAGATGTTAAAGATGAAATCTGTTTTTCAAAAACTATTTAATTCAAAAAACGCAAGAAACCAGCTAATGGTCGTTTACGTCGACATTTTAACGAAAAAGTTCGTGTGGGGTTACTTTTATTTGCTGTCTCGAACTTCTCGGATCTAAAGCTTTACATCAACGTCTCGACGTGTCTTAACCCTTATAATAGGTTGAAAGCCTGGTTCACAATATATGTTGACCCTAATTTTGGTTAAATTTATTCCACCGGAAGCAGAGATTTACTTTTATCGTTTATCTGTCAAATGTTTCTTGTGCATATTCAATTATTTACATGTTATATATTTTGTATATAATTAAAAGGTTTGTTGTTATTAAATTTTACTTTTATTGTTTCACAATGAAAAATATTTAGCATTCCTTAGATTAACATTGTTTTAAATATGCTTTACTAGATTTCTGGAATTCATTTCTCTGAAAGTAAAAATGTTGAAATAATTTTGTTACAAAATTTAGAAAAAAAATTACGTGAAATATAAATATAAGCTCTTAAGTGAATCTAAAATAATTAGTATGATTACGTTAGCAGTTACGAAACAAAGTGCTATAGGAAATTGGATTAAAATTCAATTAAATGAAAACCAATTAGACGCTGTCTGCAAGTCTCAACAATTACAGTGTTAAATGTATAATGCTGCGACAACGCAAGGATATGCTGTGTTTAATACTAAACAATAAATAATATATAATTATATTTTGAAAGTTTGTATAGAATATCAATGCTAATCCTCGCATCAATGTCACTATTAAAAAATATGTTTTGTAAATGTGACACAGTTGCGGTTTAGAAAATTTATGTCACAATAGTATAAATGCATACATTTAATACAATATAATTGAATTATGAAATTATTGTGGTGATTATGACAAACTTATTGAATTGACATATAATTAATCAATTTCAATTCGTATTATAATATCGATGCATAAATATTCAAACAAACTATAGATTGAACAACAAAGAACAATTTAGGCAATAAATATGTAGATGCAGGGAAACAAAAGTAATTTCTGCTTTATATTATTGCGACTAAGTTTTCCTTCCATTGAACGACTGGATACATATATAGATAGACACCTGCAGATATATTGAATTGCAAATGGAACAAATATCATAGCATACCAAACTAAACACAGACGGACTTTCAAATAAGCTAAACTAATTTCAAAACATTTCAACAAAGTTTCCACCCTAACAGACAATCTAGACTTTGGCGACAATCGTCAGGACATGATTAACGAATGTTCGATTGATATTAAACACAAGTGTTGTACACGTCAGTAGTATTGGCATATAGACAAATAATAATACATTAAAATCTGATTGAGAGTTATGATCCATGAAACTATTACATTAATTAAAAGTAAGTTTTAACATTTAAAAAGATAAAAATGTACGATTTATTTAATTCTATTATTTTTATGATTATTTATTTCTGTATAGTAATAAAGTCTACAAAATTGTATTACGTGTATAAATTCAAGAAATCTATCCTAGTGTCAACTTTTAAGGTATTGCAAACCTTAAAATAAACGAGTAAAAAGATGTTGCTTTGAAAGTTGTATTCTCGAGAGTCTGGTTTATAGAAAATTACAACAATATATTACTGAAAACAAAACAATGATATTGTTTGGTTATTTACTGAACTTTTTAATTCAGTTTATAATATAACTGAAAAAAAGTACCTGTGCTAAAAAAAGAAATAGTAACTAATAGTAGCATTAATCTGGACTGAAGTTTTGTGTCTGAGTATCCTAAATATTGTCTAATTTTATTTGTAATGTGTTGGATTTATAAATGATCGATCTACTAATTAAAAAAAAATACAGCTTTGAATTTGCAAACTGTCAATAAATAGCCTATTGATTAAAATTATATTATCGTTTGATAAAGTAGATGATAGAACTTTAAACATAAACATAAACAACGTGTGTTTTAATTATTAATCTTATTAAAATGGAAGGATGGTATTATTTGAATAATAGAACGCACGAACTGCAATCATATGTTTCTAATGATATTCAATCATATTCATCTGGTATTGAAAGCATTTAAAACCACTTATGTTGTCTTTTGGTATGACGTAGGTACTGTATTTAAGTTTTTTTTTTATTTTATGAGGATAATATTAAAATATATATTTTTGTTACATCAGCAGAAGGTAACAGCTTAGGTTAGTTGCTAAGGTGTTTGGATTTTATCCTAAATTGTTGATTTAATATACTTGCAATTAACTTTAGTTTTTTAAATGGCAACGATAATATTTATATACTTTCATAACAATAGTTTGCCATAAATTCAATAGTTATGTTATTTTGTTTTATAACTGTATAGGTCGTGGAATAAAGCATGTATTTTTAGTTTTTATGTTGCTTTATAAAGTTATTCCTAAAGATTTTTTTTCAAAATTAAAAAAAACGGACATAACTTAAAAACTACATCAGCAATTTAAGAAGTTATTTACACGGCCCTATACCTAATTACGACTGTTTTAAGTGCTAATACAAATAACTTTTTTGTTAGATTTGATGATAGCTGGATTTAAAATAAAATGTTGATTTTAAAAAACAAACAAAAAATACATGTTGTTTAAAAAACTAAAGTAAAATTTACCTAGCTATGAAAACAATATGCTATGGGACAAATTTTATTATGTCAAGTTTCTGTGACGTTTTATAGTGTCAAGTTTGGTTTTAATCGCTTAATATATCATTTTTATATCAGTTTAAAGAAGAGAAACTGACTAAAATTGTAACTTTAACACTGAAGAACCATAAATTTTTTATCGAAAGAAGGGAGAAAATATCTCTACTTATTTTCATGTCGAATGGGACAAGGAATCCTTTTATCTTGGTCCAAAATCTGGAAGACCTATAGAATCATCAACAAAGTTAAAAATTTGGTGTTGATTAATCGCCAAATAAATTTTTAGTTATTGCTAGATAATTAGGAATATTACAAACGAGTATTTTTATAATTTTAAAATGACAATTTAGGAATAGGTAAATTGTCCACCACTCAAGAAGGCAGAAACGTATTTTTTTGTGCAAATTGTAATGGTGACAGTTTTTTGGGACGTTCTCTTTATTGAGTATATACGAAAAAGGACTGCAATATCGAGAAATGTCTACAAAAACACTATTAAAAACTAAAAGGCTATACACAAAAAAGATCCCCACAATTATGCTCAGAAAGTACTGCTTCTGCACGGACAATTGCAGAGTGCAACAGTCAAGGAATGCGGCTTTGAGGAATTGCAATATCCACCTTATAATCTCGACTTCACCCCTTGTGGCTTTTTCTAAACTCAAAAAATACTTGAGAATACGTTGTTTTTTATCGAATGAGAACTTGGAATCGCTGTGGAATTATATTTTGCAAAACTACTAACAGATTTTTTTTGGAAACCTTAACGTTACTAGGTAATGTTGGAATAAGTGTTGAAAAATATAATTTTGTGTTTGTCCTGTAACTATATAAACAAGGTCATAGCTAGGTAGATAACATAAAAACGGCAACATTTATACAGGGTGTTTCAAAAGATGTGTCGGAAAATAAAGGGTGGGATTGGTTGGCTAATCATAAGAAAAAAGTTTCCATTAACATAACATGGTTTTGCAAACGCACCGTTTTAAAGATATTTTTTTTTTATTTTTTAATCTTTCGACGATATCTTAGGAACCGTTTGAGATACAAGACTCAGCTTTTGTACACATCTTAGCATTAATATTAGCTACTTTTTAAGCGCTTATTCAATTTTTTTCATGTGCCATTGACAAAGATTTTAGGGTTGCGTGAGGTTTTTATGGCTCTAATTTCTGTGACACTTGGGAAATTGGCATTCTGAAAGCACAATGTGAACTACTAATATTTTCTACACAAATAAGGTACTTCTAGTCAACAGCTCTAAACATGAATAAAAGTAGCAACATGTTTTGTTGTTAATAAAAACATTTGTTTTTGATCTAGTTATCAGCGTTCATGCATTTGTTTCATGCATTTGAGTTATTGACAATTGCCGTTTAGTAAATAACTTTTTTTCAAAAGGAGTGTCAATATTGCGAGAAATTATTATCATTATTACCCAATTAATCTGCTTATTCTTAGTATTTTGCATGCGTGGTGATAGCAAAATGAATAAATACAGTGATAGCGAGATATGCGATATGCATTTATCAAGAAAGGTTTCCAAACCGACAGGTACCAATTGAAAGAACATTTATTCGTATTCACAAACGTCTACATCAAACTGAAAGTGTACATAAAAGACCTGCAGGAAATGGGAGACCTAGCTTGCTATCTCCGTAAATTGAAGAAGATGTTCTTCAAGAAATCGAAGACGATCTATCAACTAGCACTAGAAGAATAGCCTTAAACCTAAACCTTAGTCACGTTACAGTGTGGAGGATAATAAAAAGCCAGATGTTATATCCTTATCACATACAGCGAGTACAAGCCTTTTTACCAGCGGATTTTCAGCAAAGATTGGCTATGTGTCAATGGTTTCAAGAAAGAATTGCGCAAAACCCTGGATTCTTTGAACAAGTTTTGTTTACGGCGAAGCAAATTTTTCTCGCGATGCGATTATGAACTTCCATAATAATCATGTATGGGCCGGCAAAAATCCACATGCCATAATGAAAGGCCATCATCAGCAAACATTTTCCGTTAATGTTTGGCCTGGTGTTGTAGGAGACTATTTAATAGGTCCATATTTTTTGCCGTTTAGGCTAAATGGTTAATCATATCGTAATTTTCCTGAAGAAAAGCTGCCAGGACTTTTAGAGGACGTTCCGGTTCAATTAAGAAACGAAATGTGGTTCATGCACGATGGTGCTCTTGCACATTTTAAATTAGTTGCGCGTCAATTCTTAAATGAACAGTATGGATAGGTCAAGGAGGCCCACAGGCTTGGTCTTCTCGGTCTCCAGATCTAAATGTTTTGGATTGTTTTTGTGGGGTCACTTAAAAAGTTTAGTTCACACTACATCAGTTAATACTGATGAAGAACTAAGAAATCGCATTATTGCATCCTGCAATACGATACGAAACACTCTAGGCATTTTTGAACGGGTACGTCAGTTATTAAGGCGTAGGTTGGAAGCCTGCATTACCGTAGGATGAGGTCATTTTCAACAATTCAGTGATTTTTCTTGTTTTGTATGTTATTGTTTAGTTTTGTAAAATAAAGGTTTTGTGATAATGTTGCTACTTTTTCTTTTTGTTCCTGAGATATCGTCAAAAAATTAAAAAAAATTTCCTGTATCTCGAAAACGCACCGTTTGCGGAATCATGTTAATAGGAACTTTTTTTTCTTATAATTAGCCAAGAAATCCCACCCTTTATTTTCCAACACATGTTTTGAAACACCTTGTATATCTGCTTTTAAAGTATTTTTAAATGATTTTTGAATTATTCAAATTGGTTGATAAATAACAAAGTACAAATTTATCCGAGACTTTGTATATATGCATGTCTTCTTGAAATCCAATCCAATTCAGTAGGCCCAACTAAATTGAAAATTAAGTCAATATATTTCATATTGTCACTTATTAACGAGTAACTAAGAATACAAGAAAGCACTTAGCGATAGGACAATACAATCTCGTATTAGCGATAGAACAATACACTCTCGTATTGTATTGTTCTATTGCTACAAAAAAATATAATAAAAGCTGTTAAGTTAGTAGTACTTATTGACTTAAAATAATGTAGTTTGATTTCTTTTTTGTGTTTAAAATGGAATGATTTTACTAAAATTGACATATTAGGTGCATGTAATGACAATGCTGGTGCAACCAATGCTATGCCAAATCGTCGGAACCCTGATACTAAAACCATAAGACGTGTTGAACAACAATTATTGGAAACTGGTGACTTAAAACCTTAAAAAAACTAACAGGAAGTCTAATGTTCTAAATGTCAACAAACTAGCGTTCAAAATATTTTAGGCCAAACTCATTCTTAAAAAGATACAATTTACAGGTGTTCAAGAAAAAATGGTTTCTACCAGTTCAGACCTTAAAAAGTACAAGCTTTAGATAACGGCGATATACCGCTACACGTCAATTTTTGCCGATGGCTGTTGAATTGTGCTAACAATGATCCACATTTTATTGAAAGTATTATGTAGTGATGAATCCACTTTTACAGAGGTGGGCATCATCAATACTCACAATCTGTATGAATGGAGAGAAGAAAACCGTCATACAATCAGTAGACAAAGATGGTCTTAAATATTTGACGTGGGTTATTGAATAATTGTGTAATTAGTCTAGAACTTTTACCTAATCAACTAATTCAGCGTTATACCTACAATTTTTCGATCCCCGAAATATGACTGAAATGATAACTTGCTCTTTATCCACCAGCGTGGTTCGGAAGTCACGTATTAAGCTGTTGGTCCCATCAAACCACTTTAAACAAGTCGTAGACTTACTGTGGCGATGTAAAATAGCCGTAAAAAGCATAATAATAATAATAATTAAAAAAAAAATAATCAAAAACATGGTTTGTAATAAAAAAATTTACTGTTATTTATTTACATATTATAATGTTATACGCTCATCAGCGTTGTATTTTTAAATGACAATACCATGCTACCAATTCTTAGTTAATAATAGGTGTATTACAGCTGGACACGAATAGTGTGGCCGGTATAATAGGCAACTTAATTTACACAAAAATTATGTTGGCTGTGGATAAACTCGTGCTTTTGCTAGTTTTGCGCGTTTTAGCCTTTTTTCATTCTCAGAACAACGTTGCCAATAGAATGTGTAAAATGTAAGCACAAATGAAAAATGCGGCCAAAGGCATGAGTGCAACCACAGTAAACATAATTTTTGTGTATATTAAGTTGCCTATTATACCGGCCATACTGTTCGTGTCTAACTGTACTTCAAATACTGATTGGCCGCTGTAATAGGCAACTTAATATACACAAAAATATTCTGTGCTTTGTTGCACTTATGTCTTTTTTACTTATTTAGAGCTAACATAAGCTATATCTTTAGATACATGTTTTTATAGAATTTTAGTTTGTTTTCTTGTATTTCTTTTAAGTTTAATTTTATTTCACTCGTTGAAATTTAAAGGTGTTTTTATGTTGGCATATTATGTAATTCTTAAATATGACATATAAAAAAAAACTGTTACTAAAAATATTTTTTGTTTTCATGTTATTGATTAATAATACACATACCTAACAAAAATAATATAATAAAGAATCTGAAAACACACAAAACTTATTCAATATTTTTCAAGCGAGTCTAAAATTAAACTAGATAAACTGTGGTGATTTGCTTGTGTGAATTTTACTAGCAGATTGTAAAATTTTCATTATCCAATATGAAATTCACTTTTTCATTATTAATACTGCATGTACTACCTAAGACATTTTTAAATTTATAATTCAAATAGAAATTAAAATATTTATCATTGGAATTCAAATTAAATTACTTTTCAATTAAACGGTGGTGAAATTTTAATTAAATTAATTAAATAAATGCTCATGATATGTATTTTACAATTATATTTACATCATATTAATTATATTATGTATACAAAGGTTTTGTAGATAAAAGTTTTAACAATTATTAGAAACTAATCCATCGGGGTGTGCTTGCAAATTATCCCACTGAACAAGATAACTCCATCAACAATAGCGAGCGGACAATAACGTTGAATGGTCAATGTTGCATGTTAATGATAATAGTCAATATCTCATTATTACATCCTAACCTAACTGATTGTGCTGTAACTATAAACATCGTATAAATCTTTATTATACTAAAACCGGATTATGCTTATAAAATAGTAAGAAAACATACCGCTTCCGAACATATGGATAACATATGAAGTAAATATTTATTATATATAGATTAAATACTTATATAAGATTATTATAAATGCATCACTGCACAAATAAAATTAATTTATTCTGATTTCTGCGTGACCACATTATTAGCAATTAATATAAATAAATTCACATTAAATGTATACATTGATATGGGAATACAATCAATTAAACAACTATAAATACCTTACGTACAAAAGCTATTAAAAAGCGAGCGATAAAAATCAACTTGCACCGCAGAATGTCCTATTTAATTTCCCCTGGGCGAATATTTCATAAACCATTGGAACTAGTAAATATCGCACCTGACTTAAATTGCATATATTGGCTGAACGCAATTGTTTTGCAATCACGTCATCTATAAATCGGCGATAATCTATATATGAAAGTTATAATTACTGTCGGTTTGTAATTTTCATCTTGATAATTTATTTCATTGTTTCTTTGCTCTAATTTGTTCTATCTATCTATAATTTTAATATAATATTTTATTATAAAAGACCTTCGGCAAAATTTCACTATATGCTAAAAATGTTTTCTTTGTAATCGCTGTAGGTGTATTTAAATATATTTATGGTACCTAAAGAAAGTTCTAATATTTTAATTTATTTTTTAAACATTGTGTTATAGTATTAAACTATTCTTGCTGCTATCCGATTGTATGTATTCGCATTTCACAGAATGGCAATCCGTATTTAATTGGATGTACACACAAATTCCCCAGTGAATGAAATGAAAACGTCCTATTAAATTTATTAGGCAGACAAATCAATTAAGGCTTAATTTAAGGATATTATATTTCGCACAAACGATTTGAGGTCATGATAACAGTAAATGGGTACTTGTTTTGAGATAAAATAATATACAAAATCAATATTGTGAGTCTGCAAGGTTGCACGGAGTTAGCACCTTCACTTTCAAATTCTTTAGTTTAATTTATATATAGCTTAGTATGTAATTATTATTTTGTTTTATAAATGAATCTAATTAGAAAATTATTATCTTTCTATTTGTGTAGTTCGTCAAGGTTGCCTCCACAATATTTATTTTATGCATATAATAAATATATTTCTAATTTACCCTATTTTATAGCTCTTTTTATAATCTGTGAAAGTTAATTATAATGTGTTTAGATGTTTAATTTTTATTAATACTTGTATTCAAGAACTTATTATAGTTTTATTAAACATAATTGAACTGAAACACTGTTATTAAGTATTTTATTTTTTTATAGACGTAAGAGTTTCTAAATAGGAGTAGGCCAATATAACATTATATTTTTAAGTAAGATCTGATTAAGCTCGTAAACGAAGCACGCACTTGTTATTCTTAAGAGAACTACATTTAAAGATAAATTTGTTCGCACCTCTATTGATAATAATAAGTTGAAAACTTTAAGGAATCCACGTAGGTAACCCGTTTATCTTATACAATAATATAGATTATCTAGATAATACGAAATCCTAACGAAAATGCTCCATTCTATTCTACGCCACACAATATAAATCCTTGATTGTCTATTCATATGCATAGGTAAACAATTATTGTAATAGAATTTCGCACTATTGAGTCAGTCTGTTCTTTGAGGTGAACCATTTACTTCAGCCAACACGTTTTCCCCTACATACTAACATTTTCTTTTCCTTACCGCACAGTGAACTCTGGCGCCCCTATAGTACTAAAGTTTGTTTGTCTAATGGCTGGAGCCAGTGCAGTTAGTGTAGTCAATTCCCGTGGCTAAGTAGAGGTATCTACTTGCGCATTACAAATATTTGTAGATCTTTGACAAGAAAAAAAAGATTTTATCTCTAATTAATATCGTTTGGATTATATAAATTAAATGGAATAACTCATCAGTATGGAATAATTTTCAGTTATACATATAGGATAAATTAATAGAGAGATGTGTATACTACAAGAAATTAAACTAGAAGTAATTGCTTTGAAATTATACCACGCGATAACACAAACATGTATGCCAAAGAACTTTTAATTGAATTCAGTAAAATTAAACAGTTAAGTTTTATTACATGTTGGGGTAATATTATAATAAAATAAAAGATATTAAATTATTTTATTAATACACAAAACTGATTGAATTTTGCATGAATAATAAATGTTAATAAATATTTTAAGGATTTTAATCTAGATCAAATTATTGATTCTTATTACCATCATCAATCTGTCGTCAAGTCTTAACCTGTCTTGTCCAATCTCCATCTTTGTTTTCATAAACTACTCATATCATATTCTCATAATTCAAAACTAAATTACGTTCTAACTTCAACATTTCGTAACTATGATTCATGTATTCTTTGATTTAATCTATGTAATTAATTCAATTATGTGGCCGATAAATAGTAAATTTTATTCTTCTGTATTCTAAATATGACTTCTATATTTTGTTTAAAGTTGTCTTAGTTACAATGTGTTTTTAAATTATTTTTGTTTTACTTCATTTTTGAAAACAAATATAAATCAATAATAATTAACTGAAAATACATGACTATTTAATTTGCGATATAATTCAGTTAGCAGAATTTATATTTAATTAAAAAAAAAAAATTATTAAGACAATTAGTAATTATTTAGTTGACAATTTCTTTGACCTTAATCCAGTTATTAAGTTTTTTGCACTTAAATTGATGTTATCATAAATACACATAACATTTATTTTTTAGCAAATAGTCATATATTTCTAGATACAAGTATTTTAGAAATGATTATGTGTGATGACAACATGGAACGTTTCGTTGCAAGCTTGTCATTCTCTCATCTACTATAACATGGAAAAGACAACGTTTATGGAATAATATGATAAACAAACAAAAAAAAAACGTTTATCAAACAAGGGAGGGATACCCTAGTTTGCGTTGGCGACAGTCTATCGTGGATTGTGAAGCATGTGGCTCTAATCCACGGGTCAAACTGGCCACAAGGTTGAATATGGCTTATGATGCAAATAAATTAGCAGAACAAATCTTACTTTGTTCCACAAACCAATTTAATCAACCAAACATTGACTTATGCCTGTCTAACACTGTGCATTTTTCTGTATAACTTTCTATATAGTCGACTGTACAATCCAAAAAAGTACAGTGTCATACAAGAATACAATTTTATATATAGTTGGTTATACATAAATATTAGGAAACATCATTTTAATGTATAGTTTCTGCGCAAGTTTATGCGCAGAACGCAAATTCACGTATGTAAACGATAATGGCGGCGCATGTACTCAGCTGATTTTAATTAAAAATAATAAAAACGAACACACAATGTAAAAAAGTTCTTGCAAGTTACAAGTTAAAATGTTGTGTACAAAAGATCAAGTTTAAAAAAAAAAAATTTTGTAAGGGTAATTTTGTAAAGTTATGTCAACTCGTTTAGAAGCGACGTTGACGTAAATAGGTAAATAAACTTAAACAGCTGACGCGCGCCGCAGAAAGCAGCGAATAGAATGCCGTCTTTCATTCATTTTTGCTAAAATAAACTCTATAGTATCATATAAACTGTATACAAAAGGTCAATTTATACAATCGACTATATAGCAAATTGTACATGAAAATACAAAGTGTCAGACTGTTATTAGTTTATGACTTAAAAGTCATTTACTCAAGTATTTTTTTCTAAAAAAATGACTTTTTTGCAATTTTTATAGAAAAGCTGAAATTATTTTGTTAGGAGATATTATTGTACATTTTTGCGTAGGAAGGGGAAATCTTACAAAGATATTGAGCAGCCCGTACTGTCAGTAGTGTCAGGTTTTCACTGACTAAAACCCTACATTTCTCCATTTTTTTTAGGTGGTTTGTTTGGCACCACTTGCACTGCGGTCTTGTTAGTTCTGTTTTATATTTCTGTCTTTTTTTCAGTTCTGTTTCGGTAAGGTTGTGTTTGCAAAAGGAAGCTGTGCGTTGAGTTTATAATCTTTGAATTTGCTTAGCAAGTGAATGGAAGTCTCATTGTTTGCCATACACCCGCGGCATGGGGTAATATGCGATGGTCCTGTTAGGAATATTTTTGATTGTGCTAATCCCTTACAGCTATTTCACAAGTTGTTGTGTTTTGCTTAAAATCTGCTGCGGATTATTTTATTTCCGGTTTCATATAGGACCTCAAAAGCATATTCTGGTCCAGAAAATGTCCCTTTTGCTCACTCTTTAGCAAACCGGTTTGCTCTAAGGTTTTCTTTTATTTACTGGTTTTCAATACCTCTTTGATTTTGCTCAAATTTTCAAGGATCAAAATATAAATGAAAAAAATGAGATTTCTAAAAATTTTGGACCTTAGAATATTGCCTGTTCAAAATGACACACATTTGAAGGTCAGAAATTTCACAATAAAACGTCTTTTTTAGCTTATTTTGTATCTCAATTTTTGGGTTTCTGAAAAAAGATAAAAAGGTCCACGATGGCTCAAATTATTCCTGATTACATGTACTTTAAAACCCATATTTTTATGTTTAATATCGTGGCAGTCATTTTGATATATTAAGCTTCAAACATTATTCCAAAAAAACCCGTAAGTTTAGCAAAATCGCAAAATTTGGCTTTTTTTAACCCGTTCTAACTTTGTCAAATCTTAACAAAATTTGATCCACAAGGTCTTGATTTCTTTGTGTTTAATCTCTTTTTAAAGTGATCACACAAGATGTATTGAATCAATACGTATACACCACTATTTTGATGCAGGAAGTTTAGACAAAATTTCAGTAAATACTCTTTAGAACACAAAAAAGGTTATTTATATGAAAATGTCCCTTTTGTTCACTCTAAAACATACTAAAAATGAAAACAAAAATGTAACAATTTTGGTTTTCATACTCATTGCTTATCTTCAGAGGATCCACATATTACAGCAGAAAATGTCGATTGACTCTAAACTTCTCATAAACAACAAAAATGTCTACATTGTTAAGTTTTTAGAACAAAATAACTTTATATTTAGGGTCTCAATATGGGCTTTAATTAAAACGGTCAACATCTTCTGACATATGTTAGTCACATATGGAAATGTCTAAAGCTACTTCAAGTTTTTATATTTGTATAAAGTAGAATTTTATTTGTCGGACGTTTTGATTGAAATTTATATTGAGTATCTGAGTGAGATAAAGATATTATGTTCTAAAAACTTGACAATGTGATAATTAATAAATTTTTGAGAATTTTGACACATTACACAATAATGCTATTGGTCTATAGTTTAAGAATCACACTATTTTTCCTTTTTAGGTATATAAGGAACATTTGCAGTTGGGAATGTTTTTTTTTAGTCAAAATGAGAGCTAATTCATTTGCAAATGTTTCAATGTGAAATTTTATCTAAATGTCAAATTGTATTTAAATTTGTCAACAAAAATTGCTACATAGTATTCTAAAGTTTCAAAAATGTTACTACACACGTGAACCGTGAAGTTACTACAAATTTCAAAAAGTTTTGAAACTGCCAAACAATTTACAGCAATGTAAGTTGTAAGCAATTTTATAGATCTGACGAATTGTATCATAAACTGTTACAAAAACGTTACAAAACCTGTCAATAGTGTTACTAAATATGTCAAAAACTATTCAAAATGTCAAAAAATTATTAATATTGTCAAACAGTTAAATCGCATACAATCTGCCAAGTGTCAAATTTTATTCAAAATTGTCAAAAACGTTACAGCTGCTAAAAAGTTACTAAAATTATTAAACAGTTTACAATAGTATCATAGTTTGGCAGAAACGTAACAGATGTGTTAATTAATATTTTAAACTATCAAACTATTTGTAGCAAGTCAAAAAGTCACTTAAATTGTCAAATAGTTTACATGTTTAATGTATGTCAACATCATAAATTGAAAGTAATAAAAACCGCAAAAGACTTACATTATTGTATAAAAATTACAGAAATTGGCAAAAATGTACTAGATCTTTAAAACTTATTCTAAATTGTTATACAAAACAGTATAAAATATGTTAATATTTTAAAGCAAAATATTTATAAATAAAATAAATATATACAGGGTGTAGATTAATTGGCGGACAAACGCCAGGTAACTTTGTAGACCGTGCCAAAAGAAAACAAAAATGTTTATTCCAAAATGCTGAGAAACTCTTCGTTTGGCCTCACGAGGTCCTCAAAGTTTCAATTTTGTCAATACAAATATTGATTTAATTGCGTATTTTATGTACCAAGCTGCTTTCTTTTTTAGTATAATAAAAGTTACAAGGTTTATTAAAAATTAATAATAAAAAATATTGAAAAATGTGCAAATTACTTTCCAAGAATAAATCAAATTTAAATTAAAAATACACTTAGCAACGTACAAATTTTTTAATAAAATTCAAATTATAACGTAGGCTACGCAATGAATGTCAGTTGATATTTCTATTTTATTATGACTTTTACTTTGAATGAATATGCAAATTACGCCGGTGATGCTTGAGAATGTTATGAATTCGATATCGTACAGTGTTTAGAAGTAAACGGTGGCCAATATGAACATTTGTAGTTTATAATAAATATTAACATTTGATGTGTGTAATAAGTTGCCTACATTATAGTTATGAATATAGAAATAGAAATTTTGCTACGTTGCCAAGCGTAACAAAACTTTGAGGATCTCGTGAGGCCAAACGAAGAGTTTTTCAGTATTTTGGAATTAAGATTTTTGTTTTCTTTTGGCACGGTCTACAAAGTTACCTGGCGGTTGTCCGCCAATTAATCTACACCCTGTATATATATTTGTAAAAATATGTCAAAATCTATCATCAAGTTATCTAGTGTACAAGTTTTAAATGTCAAAAATTATTATATTCTGTTACTATATAACTGTCAAAAAGTTACTAAAGTATTGAAAAGCTGTTAAAATGTTAAAGTTGGATCAAATAACTGAAATATGTTAAAGTATACTCAGTCAGCTGTTACACTATAAATGCCCAAAAAAATTACAGTAATGCATTTGTTTGTATATTATAATTCAAACTACTTTAACTAGTTACTAGAATAATGAAAAATACTAAAAGAAGAACTGATTTGTGTACAAAAATTTGCAGGAATATATAAAAATTGACAGTTTGTAGCTTAAGAGCCCTCTATACCCTCGGCCGGTATAGGGAATTACATGTATACGAGCGCCAAGATAACTAATGCATCAGTTAACATAATTACTTAAAATATTTATCTACGATTGGATGGAGCGGTTTTAAGAATAAAGTTGTTATTAATTTGTTATGATGGATGAAGCTTGCGTACTTCCTTTATCTTATAAGTTTTAATAAAATTTAAAAAGTATGTAAGCTTTATTCTTCATAACAAAGTAATAACAAAATTATTCTTAAATCCCTTCCATCCAATCGTGAATAAATGTTTAAGTTTTCTAAATCCGGTTTCAGATTGTAATTATGTTAACCGATGCATTAGTTATCTTGGCGCTCGTATACATGTAATTCCCTATACCGGCCGAGGGTATAGAGGGCTCTTAAAAATTATATGTTACAAAATTATCAACAAACACGCCAAAACTAATAGAAATAAACAGATTTAATCTATATCTATACCGTAAATAAAGTAAGTATTATTATACGGGTAGCGCAAGCGCAGCGTTACGTGATAGAATTATATCCAATTACAGTTTGTATACCTGGGGAGGTCACCCACTTCTATAAATTGCATCCAGGTTTTAGGTAAAGTCAAACCGGAAGTCAACAAAATATTGAATAGGTCTCACTCAGAGACGATTTAGGAAGAAAAAAACGTACAATTTTGTAATTTTTTTGTCTTTATTTTGTAACTTTTTTCCCAAAGTTTTGAAATAAACGTCAGGGGACCCTCTGTGCTAGTGAGCCTTTCCACATTTCAGACCTTTGCTTACAGTCACTTTCGCCCCTGCTAGTGACATATGAATGTGGCAGTGTATGTTGTAAACAAATGTGTCTACTTTATTAATTTTAAGCTGAACACTTATATTTACTTTTTATAAATGAAACTTAGTTGAAACATTAATCATTGAAATATAAAAATGTAATCGAATATATCAATATTCAAAGTAAATAGTAATTATTTGTGGAATTAAACTGTAATCCCACAATTCCGAGCATCCGTTGCTATTTTCCATGATTATCGTAATCTTCAGTCGTATGTTCTACACGGGTCATGGAATTTCTCATATAATCTGCTTATGTTTTACAAACATATTCAATAAATAAACTAGGGCATACACAGGTGCACAATATGTTTACCATGTACTGAAAATATGCATATACGTTTCTTATATAAGTACATTCCATTTCGAATATCACCATATTAAATTAGTCGAGTGCTATTAGCATGTAAATACTGCACACAACAAATAACAATTGATATTATGCAACGCGAGTATTAAGAGAAATCCTTAACTTACCGCACTTTCTATTATATGCCCATCGGCACAGAATATAAGGTAGAAGAACGAGAAAGCATAACGCCGTCTCTTGTTATCTGGAATTTTCCTCCCGCTATTTTGTACAATCTCACATTGCCAGGTCGCAGATTTCCGTATTAGACTTAGTTTTATCCTGCGTATTCATGAAAACAATTGTCTGTATAATTTCCACCACTGTTAATTGTACAGAAGAATGTATGCTGGCTTTAATGAAATTAATACATTATATTTTTAATTAAACATTGTAAACTACAAAAGTTTATGTTATGTAAATATTCTAGATATATGGTTAGTTAGATACTATGCTGGTTAGAATTAATCATAATAAATAAGTTAAGAGTGCAAATTATAAAATGCATTTCTATGCTAGAAGAAGGCAACGGAAGGAACTTGTAAGTAAGATTTATTGAGGAAAAGGGCAAGGAGAAGCAAATTGTTTGCAACCGCGCTGTGTATTCATATTTATTTGGATAATAATACTATGAATCTTCAAACTTTTATATTTATGATTTTTGGTCTTACTTTTACATTTATAAATTAAAATATATATTTATTTAAAAATGATCGATTTTCGCTTTCAGAATTACCCTCTAAGTGAAAAGGAATATAGGCAATTTTGTTCACATGGGGTAATAATACCATAATACTTAAAAATAGTAATTTAATCTAATATCCTCCTCGTCGAGACAGGGGAGGAAAAGGAAAATTTAGGGTGAACACTTGCCACCATTAGCCCCCTTCTGGTCCCGCCACTGTTTATTGAAGCCGAGACGTGAATTTGCCGCAAATTTGTGAAGTGTAAAATAATATAACTGCAACAACGATATAACCGTTACTATTCAGGAAGTATTCGAAGTGAAATTTAATTGTGCTCGTTTAAGTGGAAAACAAAAGTGTATATGAAATATTAAACTGATGTTCCAGTTGTAAAGGTTACATTTAATTTCGCTTTATTACGGTGAAATTCTAATATAATAAACAAATAGCAACATATATTTTCTTACCAAAAGTTTTTATTATAAGGTTATACTTGATAGGAAACTTTTATTAACAGTCTAATTTAATATACTCGGTTATTATTTTTTTCTTAATTAAGTTAATTTGTAAAAACGAAACTCCTTTTTGCCAATTTAATAATTTATTTTTCTAATTAATTGTTACTATTAATTATAATAATATATTAATATTAACATTTATTTCTATCATGATCTAAATATAAGAAATTGTTTAAATAACTTTAATATAACTTAATTCAGTAGTAATTTATAAAGTGAAAAGTAAATCAATTTAATTCTAGGTTAGACTATCTGAAAGTTGGTGAAATTTTTTTAGTTATATACTTTAAAAATAGATAATTATCTTGAATATAAAATTATTTGTTTGGCTTCGATCTTCAGGAATAAACGAGTTTGCCAATTAGTTGATGCGTACATATACATAATTGATATGATTCGAAATATACCGACTACTTTACGTTTTACGATTTTAAATAAAAATATCCCAGACATCCTCATTTACAATAACCTTGAAGACAACGTTTGAATAAATAAAACAATATTTTGTTTGAGTAGTTTCTGAAGCTGCTCATTTGATCAAATAATCTTGTAGGATCCAAGCGGTGTTTCTTGTAAGGACCCTAACATTATTCCGCTTTGCACCGAAGCAACAACCCTTGAAAAACCACCTCTGGGCACAAAGTAATATAAACGTAAACATAAACATGTTGACAATTCATTATCATAGCATTCAACGTTATCCTTGCTATATTAAAAATCTTTCAGAATTAATAATTCATTTTCAACAAAATGTCCAGGTATGCGGAAAGCAAAATAATTTACGACTCATAAAATCAAATAAGTTATAATAAGAAATACTACCATGATTGAGTAATTGTCATAAAGCTTTCATTTCATTATAAAAATTACATGTGTGCAATATATTCATTAATATTACTTTAAGCAAATTGTTGACCTAGTATGCACGGCACTAAACTGTCTTTCATATATATATATACATAGTTGGAGCAAGTGCATGACATAAATCATAGACATATTAGGATTTATTATAAACTATAATAAATTTATATTAATTACCAATCAACACAATAAAGCATTTGTTACATATACCCAAATATATAGTTTGAAAGTTGGAATATTTTATTGATTAACAATTACAGCTTTGTACTGTACAAAACATTGTCATTCACTTCACACTTCGTAAGATATTTAGCTGGGGTGCGTGTAGTCAACAGAATAACAAACACAAATATATCGATTATCCGTATATATTTTGAAACATACAAGGAAGACAGTCTTTTATGTTAAATATTGAATTACAAGGTTATTAATGTAAAGTATGTGTGCTGACCTCACATAGAATTGCATGTAAACATATCTACCTTTAAAAAGTTATGACGTGTCCCAGTCACGAATCTGATAGTAGCAAGGATTTAGTAAATTTGCTGGAAATTTATTGAATCAATTACATTCTAAAGGACGATCGCAAATGAGCTGTTCTAAGCTGAAGTAGTCATACTAATGAGTTTTTAATCAGAGAACCTCTCTCGCGATATTAATACAGATACGAAGGAAAAGTGACATCAACGATTAGTACTTTATTATCATCTATTTTTTATGGTTATTTTATTTTACATTATAATGTAAATAAGGTATGATGGTATATTTATTTATAAATTATTCGAGTAGATACACTATTAGAACCTGGATTCCTTAAGAGACATCGATTCCTTCATAATTATTATGTTCACGTTACAGAGAGTTGACTAGTTGCCTAATTTTAATACAATTTAAGAGATTATCTTTATCCAATCATCATACATCACTAACCTTAGTTGAAATAATTAAATTAGGATTAGCGGATTGGTGCATGCGCATATTCATATCAGTGGTTATAATTTTTATTTTTTATATAATTTTAATATCAACTATTATATACTTGTGTAGTGTTGGGTATTATTGTTTATTGAATTGCATTAGGTATTCTGAGGTTCAATTGGGCACAGTGTTCAAAATTCATTGAATTGTAACACGTTTTTGGATTGCTTTCATCTGTCGATTAGTTTCATGTAATCGGTTTGATAGACAAACGTAAATAATTAAATATTTTGGGTTTAGTTATTTAGTTTTAGGTAGTTTACAGTTTAATTTAAACTATCAATGGCATTTAATATCTTCTAATGCTCATCACATTTATTGGTTACTTTATGAAAGTATTTAAAGTATAAAAATAAAATTGATACTGTGCAATTTTTTTTAATTATTTAATTAATTGATGTAGGTATAATATTATAAGAACTATTTATCTTTTCTATTAAATTAAAATGTTGCCTAAGAAAATATAACGCAAACAACGACTGCCGATTGTTCGAAAGCAAAGTAAATTTAATCGATTTAATGAATAGTATGGGAAAAATTGATGCAACTAATTTAATAATTCCTATAATTATTAGACAGCTGACGCTGACAAATTTATTAATATGATAGTTTTTTATTATAATAAAGATTAATTATTAAAGCTCAAAACTATTGGTTTTGTTATTTATTTACCATTTTTTAGCTTCAAATGTGCTTGCTTTTTCAATATTATTGTTGTATTACTTATTTGGGTTTTTTCCAGATTAATTTTTAGGGAAATCACATATCTATAAGTTTATAATTAAGTTTCATCTTATATAAAAAGAGTATGTTTTCTTACGAATTCATTTATGACTCAGGAAAGAGAGCTAATATCAAAAAATAGAAGAAAACAAAACTAAAGATCAAAATTGATATCGTAACAAAAAATGAAACGAATGTAAATTTCAAAATGCCAATCAATAAGTTAAGGGTTTACTTTCTGCAAACGTCAATAGTCGCTAAGTTAGAGATGACAAAGAATAATACCTAATCTTTTAATGAACACTTGCGCCATTTTTTTTTTAATATTTGGAAAAAATACCGGATTGAGTGTTTCTCTTTTCCGCAAATCTCATAAGTAAGAGAAGAAAAGAGTTTTATTCCATCTTGTGTTGACAAACAAATGATTCAAGTTTAAAAAATAGCATTTACTATTAGGTGGTCCTTAAATTTGCTTTTGGAAATTGATAAGCTCTGTAATTTTGGAGGTTCTGATATTTTATTATTTTATTATATTATGGCTTTTTTGGTTAGATATTGTGGATTTTACATAGCAGATAAACAATAGTTTATTAACAATATTGTCGATGTGGGAGATCTAGATATATTTTTGGTCGATAACTACATCTAAAAATAATAATGGAGTAAAACAAAATTTTTTGCTTATTTAAACGTAATCAAAGCGTGAGAAAACACAATAATATGATCATTTTCAAATTCAAATAATTGATCAATGAGAAACAGGTATTTGTTGTGTTTGTCGTTTAATTTGTTAAGAAGTCAACTTGCTAGTTTTTGAATAGATGTTAAAGCTATTAGGCCTTGTACATGCCAATTTATTGGAATTTATAGAGTTTAGGGCATTGGTCATAGCATTATCTGCTTTTCTGCATTCTAATGGGCTTATTTTGAACTTATTTTAACATCGATGTTAGCTAACATCGCTGTTAAAATCACTTTTTAGCCAATCAAGCAGCAAGTTTTTTAAATATTGCCTAGCAACAATCAAATTGTTAATTAACATCGCTGTAAAAAATGTTCAGAATACGGCTATTAGTGTAGGGCCCATAGTCCTATGAGAGTAGTGTTTGATGTTTTTTGACTTGTGCGTTTTGTTGATGCTAAGGTATTACTTAACGATTTGACTAAACCAGTTATAAATGCTTTTTTTATTTTTATTTGAGATTTATTGATATATAGCAATATTGATTACGTTTAGTTTAAAAAGTTAAACACATGTTTTGCACATTATTCTGAATTAATTAATTGATTTCGTTGATCCACGCTCATACTATTTTTATGTTGCTTTTCAATTGTTGGATATTTGTGCTGTAAGTTGCTGAAATTGAGTATCACGGAGTTTATAATTGAAAATAGCATTAAATTTTATACAAAAGTACCTAAAAATATATTTATTTCTTCATGTGGATATTTTTTGACAAAATTATTCTGATGTAAAATAGTTTAATTTTTTTTAAATAATCTGTTAAAAACAAGATATTATATGTAGTGATAAAAGTAACGCTAAACAACTTGTCTCCGTTACATTGGAAATCAAGCCTTACTATTATAGGTATAATCCAGCTTCTGGCTAAAGCTATGGTGAGTACTTACAATAAAAAAAAATACTTACTCCGTATAGTTAAGTAAATCTATGTTGCTTATAGTTACAACATACGCAATACTGGTTAATAATAATGATATTGTATTTTGGCATCGGAGTACTGTACAACTTCCAAGTTACAATGTTTTTAAAATCGATTTACTTAGTGTCTTGTCTACGTCGCTTTATAACTTGTTATTTGTTATCTTTATTACGTACGTTTTGTTGAGTAGTTTGAAGCCTGCCTTTTACAACTTTGGTACCATTTGTAATATAAGTTTGCTGTCACTTATGATATTAGTTATTATAATCTACTTTTTAATGTTGGCACTTGTGATGTTAGATTTAGTATTTATTTTGAAATTTTTAATGTGTTGTGTTGTTTTTTTAAGTTTTCAACCGGAGATTATTATTATTTTATATGCAACCAATATTTCTAGTAATCGACGTTCAACAAATTTTTTTTTGCAAATTGTGAGGAAATTTTTTCAGTAAATATTTTGCATAAATGTCGGATTTACTCCTACGGGCGCCTACCGACTAAACTCCCCCCTCAATGATTCCTAGAAGTAAGGACCTTCCTAACCTTAGTGAAAAACGTTGTAATAGAAAAACTTAAGAGATTGCACATTGTGGCAGCTTTATAGGTGATTAAATAGTGTTTGGGGAGAACTTGAACCCCAACTATGTCTAATTTCTGTCTAACAAGCATTTAGTTTGAATCTAGAAGTTAATCTAGAAGATGTGCAGAAGCTGTGATAAACTTCTTGAAATCAGCATCATTTGCTTGAGACAAGCGAAGGATAAACTGGTTCTTCTCTGATAATTTAGCGTTTTGCGCCCGATTGCCCGTTACCCGAGCATAGTATTGCTCCGTGCTGGCATTAAGAGTACTCCCGGAAGAAGTGCGTTTACAGACTTCCAAAAGAAAATATGGATTTGGATTATAATTATTTTAAAAATATTATGTTTGACTCTTGACTTTGAAGGGATAATATGCATGAGAAATTTTAATATAGATTTCTTGAACCATGACAATGTCATTTTCAATACTTAAATTACTAATCTTTAATTCAAAGTCAAACAAACAAATAATCAACACTACGTGCTGTTATTTTGCTTCCCGAATCAACAGATTACGGTTTAGTAAAAACTATACTAATAACTATATAGGCCGTGCATTTAAGAATTTTAATTATGATGATTTTATTAAAGATATACACAATATTAGAAATAGTAATGATAAATAATGATAAATTTGAGTTTTTTTAAATAATAATATAGTAAATTTGTTTGATTAATGTATCTTTAAAGCTTTTATAAGACGTACTCAACAAGAAACGATATCTTTATTTATGAAACAAGGCGCTAAACAAATATAAAAAATTAAAAAAAATCTATCAAATTGTTATAACAACTACTATGGCTTTCTGAAAATGAGGTAACAAATATTTAGATTTTTATAATAATTAAATTAGTCAAAAATTTAATAGTTAATTTGAATTTTCTAATATATGCGAACATAAAATGAAATTCATTTTAACTAAACTTATATACTAATGTTACATTTTTGCTGCCTTTTATTAATTCCTTACATTACCCATATTATTATTTATATTAACACCGATTCCTAATAAACATAATCCGTTATTAAGTATATGCGTCCTATAATTATTTTGACTCAAAATTTTACAAATAAAAATTATGTGTATACAAAATTATATAACACTATTCCAGAACGTCAGTTTTGTTTACAATAAAAATAATTGACGATAATAAAATAATTATTTATTATAATTTATAGAATTTGTAAACTATACAATACAAGCTTGAAATGCTTATATGTACATCTAGATCACTGTCATTAACATTGATTAACATTGATATACCATGATAGTTTTTGCAATTGCACCTTCTGAGCATTAGTCCAAATACAACCACAGCTATTGTGTTTGGCTCCGAACAAAAATGAAAATCTAAAACTCAATAAAGCTAATATATACATTGGGGTGGGGCTTAATTTTTTTTGTCAAAACTATGTTCGAATACTAAAAAAAGTAACATTGTTAAATTTTGGTGCCGATAGACTTCAACCAAACTACCAATGAAGAGATCAAATTGCCCAAAAGCAACTTTTAAATTGAGTTATTAGATTTTATGTTTTCAAATCAATTGATTATTAGCAAGAAAAAAGTGATGAAAAATTAATTATTTTTTGAACTCGTAATCTTTGAGATTTCAAGTGACAAAACTGATAGTACTCATTTTTGTTATAAATTTTATTCAAAAAAACACATCAGTTTGATTTTTTCCAAGACATAAATTTGATTTTTTTTTTCAATTTTTATCATTTTATAAGATTATTGACTTTACAGTTGATGACATTCAATTTGGAAACATGAAATCTAGTAGAAAAACACATCATATAATAAAAAAAAAAACTTATTTTAGAAGTTCTTTTATAGCTTGAACCGATTTTATACATATATACATTTAATTATAAAAAAATGTACTCTCTGGGTATTTTTTTTATTAAAATGATACATTGTTGTAAAATTTTGTATTTTAATTTTATCAATCTGCACCAAATTTTGAGAATGTTATTTTTTTTTGGTATATATAACATAACTTCGCCCGGCGCTCATAGAAACGTGACAAAACAAAATTTAAGCCCCACCCTAATGTACATATTATGATCTTATTCAAGTAAAAAATGAAAATTTCTGTTTAACAGAAGAAACAATTCATCAAATTATTGAGCGTTCTATGCTCTCGTAATACTTTTTTTTCACGGATATACACCATTAAACCACAAGTTGTTAAAGTCTAATATGTTTTATCGTTATAATAAATGACATATGCAAATGAATCGGATGTTTTTGAACTATCAAGAAGCTTTTTTTGTTCTTTATAATCTCGCAGATCAGTATTGCTTCATTTTTATATTATAGGCGACATAAGATATATTACGAAAGTCAATTATATTGAATCAAGCATGATATAAAATATATAAACATATTAGTACGTACTTTTTTGTAATTAGTTTTATTGACAACCTTGATAGACATTTATTAAAAATATTTGCAAATGATCAATAATAACATAAATAATTACTTCGATTTATTACTATGGTCGCGTTGTAGGAAAAATATATAAATATTAAATATTTAATTACAGCCAGTGGAATTACACAATATTTTAATTAAAGTGCTAATATTTACATTAATCTTTTAATCAGCAATACTATTATTCCATATTCATTGAGAAATATAATCTCTGTCAATACTAAGAAAATGTACTAAACGACCTTATCGTACATGTGCTAATTGCAACAAACATCATTATAACGTTCCTATCTTGTTAAATTATAACTATTTACTAAAGTAATTAGAACATAAATAATAATTGCAATTATAAAATTATGCAAATATTTTTCTGAGTAATTGTTTTTCTTGTTAAATAACATTAAAATTTAACTAAAGATAAGGATAATATGATGAGGTTCTAAAACATTATAGTTACCGAAGGCAGTTAAATCATTATAATAACAATTTATTCTTAAATTATAATACGTTAATACTATAATGCCTATAATTAGAGCGGAACATTTTGAAATCATTTATATTATAGCGATAATTAAAAAAAATCGTATTGTATTTATTCTTATTTATTACAGATCCTATTGCGATTTAAATCATTATAGCGCAATATTATTAGTTTATTATAACTCGGTTTTGTTCATAAAAAATCAATTAAACGTGAGATATTGCGTATGTATAGAATATAATCACTCTGAGAGAAAAAAAAACAACAATGAATCATTGCATAGAAATTTAATGCTTACATTTTTTAATAAAATAGATATTTATATAGGTATTAACTATTAACATTAATTAAAGGATTACATGGACAAACTAGACAATAGAAGGTTATCATGAGTTAATATAATATTACTGCCAAAAATATATTTTAAATGGTACCCTTGCTGTAAAATCAAACTTTCTAATAAATACAATTGATCTGCAAGATCAAACAATTGACTCATTGCCAATTGTTGTCGCGATCAAGGATAACATGTAGTTATAATATTATATGTAATTAGAATTTTATTATTAAAAATCTTATATCTATTGACAATGAGATTTACTTATATCGATAAGTTTATCATTAAGTTGTAAACTTTATAAAAGACAATGTACTTAGAAATAGCTAATTGGTCTTATGATGTAAGGTTTAATTATAGTGAAATTTATGAAACTATTTAATGACAAAAATTATTTTAAAAAAAATTACAAAGCAATGATTGTTGTTGTATTAACATATTTTATACAAAATTGCTGTGTCAAAGTTTGTTACAAATATTATTTTAAATTCAACTTACGTGATTGAAAGAGAGGATGTTTATTTATTTTTGTTGTGATATTTTATCTGAGATTTATTAATTCAATTTGATATCATAATGTTTTGATTATGACAATTAAAACAATTACTATTGACAGGAATAAATGAACGTAGAACAAATACAAAGTACTAATTTTTGATCAATATTTATTACCTATAATGAGTTTATTAATGTTGTTTCTAAACTAAATTAATAATGATATTTTATCTTATATCCGAATTTATAAGTTTTAGTCCTGCTGGTTTTTTTGTTCACATATAAACTGAAGTGCATTACATATCTATTTTACATTTTAAAAGAATAATTTTATTATTAATCCAAATTTTACATAGCAATCTTATTAGTAATAGAAAAAGTTACTAGAATATTGCCTTTTGAAAATAATTCAGCACTAAGCTTATATTTTTTAATTTCAGAACATCTTGGAAAAATTCAATCCTGGGGCGCGGCAGATGATAAATGCCGGAAAGGCATACTTGAAGGCTCTTCACGGTAAGATATATAGGCTGTATGGGAATGAATGAATGACATACTTGACTTTTTAAACAGTGGATGAACAAAAAATATAACACTGATATTATTTATATAGTAACTGGACAAAAAGTTTGCATCAATATCCTTACAAGACGCCCTCTTTACATAGCCACAACTTTTTTAGTTATCGATTTAGAGTAGAACGCTTACATGAATATTTTTGTGATAAAATTTAACATGAATTCAAAAATATTTAAAATAAATAATTTGCTATATTATGATATTAAACAGAATTAATTAATTTGCGGTTTGAAATATTTTCAATTTTAAAATTTTAATGGAAACTTATTTATTATGTATATTTACTATAAATAATTCATGTTAATCTAAAAACGACCTTCCTTTAAAATAGATTTAATTTATTTCGTAACTTTTTTAAATATTTGTGTTTCACTTAAATGAAATTGAAAAAGGAATCTTCAAATAAGTTGCTGTTGGAGTAAATAAGGACGTTGATTAAATAATGTTCGTACAGTTAAAATTTAGCATGATTGAACATCAAATATTACGAATTCAGAATTGATTTTTCTACTGAAGAGCGTATGAAAAATATATGAAGCACAACGTTCGGGTTTTTATTATGCAAAAGAAGGAAAACAACAAGGATAAAGAATACAAGGAAGAGGGGTGAAGACGGAATTACTTAAAATGCGTATTCCACCCCTACTTTGTTTACTTGTCAGTCGAAATTAAATTCATCAGTCAGATGACGTCAAATGATTGTTTAATCGTGAAGAAAGAGAAAGACGAGATTCTGGTAATACAAAGCTTACACTAAGCCCCTGCACATTAAATTACAATTTTTTTCCTGCTAATTCGAGTGATACTTAATGTATATATAAAATCCTTTTTGTGCAACGATTCTCTCTTTAGAAATGCTTTCTTCGTACAATTTCAATCTAATTGTATAAACAATTTGTATTTATGCATTTCTATAAAATCTATTAATTTTCTAGAACGTTCCCAATAATTAGTTCATTTGCTACCATGATTCTATTATGACAATTTCTCTTTAGTTAATTAATTTTGAATTTATGTTTCCTTTTCTTAATTATTATTGAAAGTAACATATTTTGAATATTTTGCACTCTCTATTCTAAACATAATTATAATTCTTAGCCCACATAAATATATGATAAAGATTGTCCTATATCCTATATTCAATGAAAACATGTATTCAATTGCTATATATTTGTGAAGTAGCAATACACATAAATAAAAGCTAATAGCTAATTGTAAGTCACATTATTATAAATCCTACATATTTTTATTGCTGCGTGGGGAATATTAGAAAGTACCTGAAATTAAGTAATTATAATTTATAATATAATAGCACACGGTTTACCTTCAATTAGGATTAATGGTCTGTTTAAATTATATATATATATGTATACATAGTGAGCGTGATATCTTATCAGAACAGAATATATCGTTTAGAAGATATTTAAAGGGACATTGCAAAAAATAATAGTTTCAGTGAATCCTGTTGAGATAAAATACATATTATGCATATGTTACCGCTGAAAATGATAAAATAAAAACCTTCATCTTCCTAAATTGTTTCTTTTGTTACGGTTTTAGATGGATATTGTAGTTTTATCCAATATAACATCTGCTGTGTTATATTCAAATGATAAGAATATTAACATATTTTTATCATTTATTTTATTTTTAAATTTTATAAACGTATTATGTATTTGCAATTGCCATTCATAATAATTACAATGAACATTTTTGTTGCATATACTAATCCAGGATATACGTTACTTTATGTGTTCAATGTAATTATGCGGTTTCCTACGCAACAATGAATTCAATGTAGTTTTAGGATTAATGATAAATTAAATCCTCTAAACAATGTTCTGAATATAATTATTGCATGTAATAAAACGAATCAAAATATAATACATATGTATATTTATAGTGTAATCAAATTATGAAAAGGTTCTTTATTATAACCGAAACATTTTCCCGTCTTTTGAACATTTTTATATTCAATCTAAACTCAATCGTACATTTTACATATCAGTTGAACCATTGTAGGCATTTGATATATACAAAGTACAAGTGATCTTTATTGAAATATATGATTTACTGATGTAATGTTAAGTTAAAAGTAAATTATATTTTTTTTTTAGAAAATGTATATGTCGTAGTCACAATCTAACCTTAGGTCTGTTATCAAAATCTAGCTATTTTACATACAATAACCTTTTTTGCATTGCATTATTACTAAAAACAGATAAAAAAGATTTTGGTATGAGTTTATGTATTAATTATAAATTTTATTCACAGTTTGTTAGTAATAAATCAATGCAGAGTGGTACTGGCAAGAACTACAACACAAATCTTTTGATATGTTGAAAGACGAACAAGTCAGTTTATCAACGCTGGCAATATTTATCTCTAGCGCCGAAACCCAGTAATCAAGATCTTGGAGGCGCCTTAATGCAGTTAGATCTTAATGGAAACCTAAAACATAGCGTATATAAGTCGACAGACAACGGATGCAGAAACTGGATTACACAGTTATGAACTTAAAACTCTAGTTGTGTATTGCGCAGTTACCAAATTTTGAAATTATTTTTTTGGTCGCTACTTTAAAATAATATTCGACTGTAATGCAAACCGAAATTTGTCACCACAAGCTGCTAAATGTTTGCTATAGACCACAGGAAGCCAAATGAATCATATAGATGCACTTAGTCGCAACTCAATAAAAACCAACATGATTAAGATAATTGACTAGGTATTTGTAGTCACAGGACAAAGATCTTTGTCTAATTAAACAACAATTTATTGATGGAACAGCCGGCAAATATTATACGATAGTGGAAGACAAGATTTGTCGATTTGTTTGAAACGTGCCGAAAATTGGCAGTCCTAAAGATTTTTGGTGGAGAATTGTTAAGATATACCACGATGACAACTGGCACCCGGAATAGAAGAGAACATATGACAGCATCAAGGCTATCTATTGGTTCAATCACATGCAAAGTTTTACTGAAAAGTTTGTTGATAACAACTGAAAAATTAGCCGCATTCTTTCATACGGTCCATTTGATTATTTAGGACCATTTTGTAGTTTTCAGGTAGCAATACCTACATCCTTGCTATAATTGACGGTTTTTCCAAATAGCTAAAAGCAGTACCAGATACTAGCAGTAATCCTGTTATAAAAGCTGTCGAACAACTTTATGAAACTGGTGCATGCTTCTACACGAGTGATGTCAAAGCAGATCGAAATATTAAACATGTTAAGAATGCATAAGATGCGATGGTCAAATGGATCGCAGCAATAGGATTATTTTAGAAGTTCTAGGTGCTTGCGTTGGCGATAAACATGATTCCTGGGATCAATATCTACCACAGGTACAAAAAGATAACCGCAATAAAAATGCTACAACTGGAATTGCTTTTAGTGAGTTACTCTATAGGTTTTGACTTATAGTAATTAATGAAGTAGGAACACAAAGACAAGATCTTTAAGAAGAAGTTACGCAGGTAGCTAAAGCAAAATGTGATGTGAGTAGCATACCAAATGAAAATATGATGTCGCTAGAAATAAATATTCGAGAAAATTTAGTCGAAATTAATGTTGCGCTTCTCGAATATTTTCGTAGATATTTGATAAATGTGAATGTTTTTTTATTGAAATGATATGGTTAGAAGTATGAAAAGATTTAGTTTATGTTGGTTTGTAGTTTTAACGAGTCTAAACTAGCCTACAGCTTCTGCGAGAAAACGTTTTTGTAACCTCAACGAATTTAGATTATTCTAAACTTACTACAGATGCACAGCCGTGTTAACAGTCTTGTTTACCGTGAGGTCTTGCAAACCTTGTGGTGGTTTTATGTTCCATAAGGTCGTGTGAGCCTGTTAACTGTCTTATGTGCCGTGAGGTCTTGTGAACTTAGTGATTTTTTTGTGTGCCATTAGATTGTGTGAGCCTGTTAACGGTCTTGTATGAGGTCTTGTGTTCTATGAGGTCTTGTATATCGCGAGGTCTTGTGAATTTAGTGACGGCAATTGAAAGTTAAACCCTTTTCTAATAATAGACCAACTTAAACAAAAATGTTTATACATAATTCAGACCAAATTTAACATTAGTTTGTACAGAAAGCGACTTAGTGGGCCGATTGATAACTTTTTGCATAGAAGTTATACTTGAGTCTAGCTTTTGCATTCAATCTATATAAAGGTTTCCTATCTTAGTATATTTGTATTTATTTTAATAACATCTTCCGTGTGAATTTGCATTGTACGAATATAGAAATACACGCAAAATAATCTGAGCAAACTAGAAATGCTAAGAATTGTAGACTTTACGAAAAATTGGGTACTGTATTTACACCCTTATTGTCGTGTTTACCATATAACTGAATGTTTATACTACGAAATTTACCTGTTCACTATAGTTTTACAAACAAAATACAGTGAGTGAGTTAATTGGAAAGCACTCAAATTTTATTGTAATTATTTGTGTTTGTGTCTCAGCCGTGCAATATTTGTGAATTTGTTCACAATGATATTGTTACTTTTGTATGGCATTATTAGTTTAAGTCTTATATTGATTCAAATACAATAACCATTTTGTCTTATGCTCATGTTTAAATACAGGTCGAGAAAGGTTGATTAAGTATAAGCTCTTTAAGATATTTTTATCTATTGATATTGATCTAAAATCATACATTTATATATTCTACTACTACTAGGTAGTGGTTGCTTAGTTGCTATTAAGTAGTACCAAGGCATAAGTGGGATATACACTCATTAGGTTGATTGCTAACATTGTGAGATTTAAAATTGGAATATTAGATGTTTTTATTATTTTTATGTAAGAGTACTTTATATAGAAGTGAATTTGATATTTATATATTTTTAATGAATGATCATAAACACTATTAAATACCACAATATTACTAGAATACTTGTAATTATTAACTACTATGTGAAAGTTTTTTAAGTTATAATAACGGTTTTATTTAATTTAAAATAAACATAGTGTCGGTCACCAGCATTCCAAATCTAGTACTGTTTATTTAATCAAGGAAGTAAGTACTTTAAAAACCTGGAATCTTGAGTATAATAACCAAAGGCTATGTGTGATCTACGTATAGTTAACATTTCAACGATGAATTGTCTTACCCTTTTCATCTAACTTTCTCCAACGTTTCACTGTTCGGGGAACAATAAAAAATGTTTCAACCTCATTTATTAAAACTAATCGAATTTGCTAATGTTTAAATATCATCAAACCCCTTCAAACAAGTCGAAAGACTTCTATAAAACGCACAATAAAGACAAAAAAATATTATATGTTTTTTTAAATTTTACCATAGTAAGGCTACGACTTTAATATGACTTCCTTTATCTACGCCATATGTTGCAAATGTTATTTACCATCTGTTATGTTGGGAAAATAATTACAAGAGAATGGAAAATATAAATTTGTCATAAAATTTATTTTTAGCAATTAATATAAATTCTTTTTTTTTTCATAGCGTGTAACAGAGAGATAATTATTTATGCATGACTTATTTGTTAATACTTCTTAACCAAGCATTCCTCTCAAACTTCTCACAAATTAGATATAATATTGCAATTTTAGTATTAATTATATCCATTAAACAATATATGCTGCGTATGTTAGTACTTGTGATGGTATTGTTATGTTTTTAATCTATGATATAACTTCTCTATGAATAATTACCGTGATCCTTTTAACGTGTGAAAGGTGATACCGTCTGTATACATAAAACGAATGAAATATTAGCACTATATCCAGAATATTAATACGTTAACTTTCAATTTCTTGCAAGTTTGTATTTAAAATTCAGAATACTAGGTCATTCTTGTTATAATTCGCAAAACGTTCGCCTGGGTACAGTCTTTTATGTTGGGATTAGGATATTGGTTTTTCGTGCTTCAAAAATTCTTCAGCTACAATGGAATTTTATTTTAAATTTTTTTAAATAAATTATTTAGATAATTATTTTATGAATATGTTAAAGTTTTTATAAATTAACACAAGTACAATAGTCATTTAGTAGTAAAGACTAAATTATAATGGTTTTAAAATTAAACTATATCAAGAAATATAAAATAATGTAGGTCAAGAATAACTCATATCTAGTGAGTGAGTAATACTATTCAGTACTACTACTACTACTTGTACATATTTTATATACGAGTAATATGAAACTAAATTAATATAATGAATACAGCCAATATACAGATATTAAAATTCTAGCGATATCTGTATATTATGAATTTCAATGTAGCAAACTTCTAATATATTTATTTATTATTAATATGTTATTTGCACTAGAAAATGGAGTTAGAGAGTTATTAATTTAGTTTGAGTGAAATAAGATTTTTTTTTGTTGCCGAATTGGCTCGGTAGACATTTATATCCTCGATGCGTTCTAGAATGAATCTATTCAGAACAACATGTTATTCATAATTTAATTCATTAAGGCTAACTCAATCAACCTACATTATGTTACCTATAAGGCAATTTACTTCGTACATCTTTGATTTTTGTTGTTTAGTTCTGTAACATAGTTGATTAGTCCACAACAAGTAATAATATATTAACTTCTGTTACTAATATGTTTTAAATTCAAATTTTAATTAAATATAATTATTGTATCTCTTAAGTAAACTTATACAGGGATTATGTAATCACTTTAAATATGCCGCCTTTTTTAAATTGTCCACTATACTACATATGTTTTCATACGTTTGCTTGACAGCTGTCAAAGTTGATCTGTCAAAACAAATACAATTTAAAAAAAAAAACGACTTACTTAAAGTGATTACATAATCCCATTTATTTATAAACTCCCTGTATTAGTAAATACAAAAATAAATGAAAATTTTGTTGGTTATTATTCTAAAGTTTTTGAACTAGAAACATGGATTTCTATTGCTGACAAATCACATTTTTTCAGACAATGCAAACAATTAAAGTTACTGTAAAATCCTACTAAATAACCATCATAGTTTTGCAGATGATAACGCTTTTTACTTCACACTTTTTTTCACAGATTTTTAAGTTAGATTTTGTATGATTTATAAATAAAGATCTTGAAACAATAACTGACTGAAGTGTTTCCAAAATAGTCATTTTTAGTATAATCAAATCCAACTCCTTACCGTTTTCAAATCCAAGGTATCAGTTTTTAAATATTAATCTTTTTTTTTTTTTTTTTAATTTAGTTTTATTATAAAATATTTACATATTTACAATTTATATTATTTGTTTTTTCTCCCCACTTGCTGCTCTACACCATTTCCATGTGGATGGCTGCAGAGCTTCGTATTCGGGGCACCATTTTATGTTTTTATTTATCTGCTTCTGTCTTCTTCTAATTAGATCTTGTTAATATATAGTGTTTTTTATTTATTTTTTTTAATTCTTTATTATTCTTTGTTTTCTTGATAATTTCAGGCAGTTGGTTGTAAGTGACAAGTCAATTGCCTAGTATTGTTTGTTTTGCTTTTTCTGTCCTTGTTGTGTGCACATGTATGTGTGTTATGTCGTGAATTTTTTTGTTGCATTTTATTTGGAGGTTGGTTTTAATTTCTTTATTTTTAATTTTGTATATTAGTTTGCATTTTTCTATTTTTATTTTTTCGTTTATCTTTGTTTTGTTAATTATTTTGTATACTACTTCTGTTGGTGTTAGTTTTGGTAGTTTGTGTATTATTTTTAGAATTTTGTTCTGTTGTCTTTGTATTTTTTGAATGTTTGTTTTTGTTGTTTCTCCCCATATGTTTATTAAATAATTAATTTTTGCTAAAAATAGTGAATGGTAGATACTTAATCCAGTTTCTTTTGTCATGCATTCCCTAGCTTTATACACAGCTCCTATTGTTGCTGCGCTTTCTTTTAATAATTTGTTAATATGTGTATCCCAGGTGAGTTTCTCAGTTAATATTATTCCTAAGTGTTTTGTCTGTTTTGTTCTAGTAATTGGTATGTTATTTATTTCAATTTTTATGTTAATATCTTTTGTGTTTTTTTGTCGTATTATCATATACGTTGTTTTTTCTTCATTTATTGTTTGTATCTTTTCGTCGTACCATTTAGTTAATTTCTACCTTCCTTAATTTATCTTTTTGAGGTTACAATATTGGATATTTTTGCAACTAGCAAGTTGTTGATATAGCTTTCAAAGTATCTGAAAAAATAGGATTTTTTACAAGATACAATTTTTTTTTCTGTTGTGCTGCTTTTGCATAATTATAAAACCTTTATGCGCTTTTGTATTGAATAATTTAAAACTATTCTATCTTTTCTAAATTCTAATCAAAAACGAGTTATTTGAATTATTACCGATCAAAAAAATAACTAACGACTTAAATATTTTACATCATTGCCGTAATGTTGCATTTTGCATTTTTGAATTTATTTTTTAATATATCCATGGACATTGTTAAAAAAATAATACAAATTAAGACATGTTTCTACATAAACAAATATTTAGTTGTAGTATCTATAAGGCATGCTAAAATTTGTAACAATATTTACTGACAGTTCAGTTTCATTGTGGCTTAAATCTATACTTAATTAAACTGTAGTTAACTTTAAATATAGTTGTAATTTTTACTACATTGCACCAACACCGTTTAATCTCAGTTTAGCAAACAGAAGTTTAAAATAAATTACACTTGGGAACATGTCATTTTTAGTAATGTTACAAAAACTGTTAACATTTGTGTCTATTTTTATAATAAATACGAGGCATTATTATATAACCTACCATTTAATAGCGTGTGTAAATGCAGATTATAATAAATTCGGACGTTGTATTTAATAGTGTTGCTCAGTAATGAAATTAAAAAAATGTCTATGCACAAAGAAAGCCGAAGACAAAATCTAAAATATGTATTGATTAATTTTTGAACTCTCACTTTCATAAATTTGTTGTGATATTATCATTAATATTTTTTAATTATTACAATTTTTTTTTATTGTTTTCACTTAGCCCACAATATTGATTGCGTCAGTTTAAGGGTCTCTTAAAGCCATAAACGTTTCTTGACTATTATGCAATGAAATAAGCCACTCTTATTGTTTTAATCAATGTCTACCAACTATAATAATTTCAGCGTCTTTGGTTTTGCTCGTTGAAGGTACTTTTATGTTGTTATTGACATTAATTCTAAATACCACATACATATTTCAGTAGATGGAATCACAGTCGTTTGTTTAATTATTTATCAATTGTAGTTATTAGCACAGAATTATTTATTCAAATTTGTCCTTTGTTATTATGAGATGTTTTAGTCATACAAGACACACTGATTAGATTTGTAGAATGGAAACAGGTGTCTGTGCTTGACTATAGGCTGCTGTGAGCGTTGGATAATTTGAATAATTTATTAATTTTTCTAATAGTTCATGTGGTAATTATTTTTAAATATAATATAATAATTGCTGAGTTTTTGGTTTTATAGTGACTTTGTCTTGTTTCCACGTTATTTTTTTCTATTTCCACATTTTTAAAGATAAAATTATAAAAAAATTAAATAATATTTAAGTATAAGCAGATGGTACATTTAAAGAAAGTATAGTATCTTTATTTGAGACAATTTAACATTGCTTTTCTTGCCTACTAGATAATCACTTGACAAAGAAAAATAAATACGTAAAGATTTAAAACTTTGAGCATAATTTGCGCAATTTAACTTTTTTTTTAATCGGTTTTTGCAACTTATAGAGAATCAAAATTTTTAATTATAAATTAAACTTTCAAATTAAATTGTACATTTTTTTTTCAAATTTTAGTTTTACTTTTTTTTAACAGATTTATATCGGTGCGTCTATTTAAAATTTCTGATCTAACAATGGCACTACTATGCACTACAGTCACATTTTCAGTGTTTCAATCAACAGTTTAAAAGTTTTTAGACAATATTCTCAAAAAAATAAATGATAGGTTGTGACAAGGTCGTAAGTAACAAATATATTGTGAGTATAACAATATAAACGGTTTTAATTAATTAAAATATTGCTTTTAAAAACATAAAATTTTGTTTCATGCTTATTATGCAATGATCAATCATTATTGTATATTGACAGTTTTATTGTAATTTAGAGCAAAACTTTTATAAGATGACAGAAACATGGGTTTGTTGTTTTTCTTTGCACACAGCAAACATACGACATTGCTACAAAGAAAAAACGTTTTTAAAACTAATATTGTAAGAATCTTTTAAGGATTTTTTTGTTATTACCAAAAATTCTCAAGTGTTATACAGGGTCTTTATAAATATCTGAGATTATGTAATCGCTTTAAATATGCTGCCTTTTTAAAATTGTGCATCAAACTATTTACTTTGTTTTGACAGTTCAACTTCAAATGTGTACACCTCCAAACTATTTCACTAGAGTGTCACAAACGTACATTAGATGGTTACATAATCCCAAACTTTTATAATGACCTTGTACAACGTTTATATATGAAAACCGTACTTACGATATTACAATGTACAAAACAGAGTTTTTAACTAATCAACAAAACCTTTTAATAACTAAATTACTTTAAAACTATGTAGTATTTTAAATATAAATTACGAACCTTATAGTAGATTAGATTTTTTTAAATTGTCATTTATTTAATTTAATTTATTTAATCGTTATAAACATAAAAAAGGATTAATATCAATATTTGCTTGTTTTATTTTAACTCGTATGTCTGTATTTGCATCTATTCTTTTAATTAGACAATTATGTTGATTATATGAATGTTTAAATATTGGCAACAAAATAATTTAATAAATTTTTATTCAAAATTCATTTTTTTTGTATGTGTTTTTCCCTGTGTAGATTCTTCTTTGTGCATTTTTTGTTTGGTGTAATTGTTTTCTTTTGTATTTTTTTTCCTTACGATGTAGTTTTGTGATTTTTTTTTTCTATTAACCTTTATCATAACTCAATAAATTACATATTTTTTATACATTTATTATAATTTTAAAAACTGTCTAGGTGAACTTACGAGAGGTAGTATTATTCTAATGTATTCTGTTAAAATTATTTTTTTTAATACTGCTTGTAAACATCGCTGCTATCACATGTAATTAACAAACTGAGGTAAATATTTACTTATAAAATGCAGACAGGGTGTGCGTCAAGTCATCGATCAACATAACGAGACTCGACTAATCATCTCACCTCAAGCACCAAGATCAATATTTGCTTGATTAGCACAAAGAATAATATACGAGTATGTAAAAGAATTTAAATATTTTTTTTTAAATTTACATTATTTCTGTATTATTTATAGTTTGTTTAAATATTAAATAGATTATAAAAATCTAATATATGAATATGTTGTTTATTCTTTTAATTAAAATGTTGATTGAAGAACTTGAAACATAGTTTAGTTTTAATGGAGTTGAACATGTTTACATACTTACTACCTACTAACTTATTAAGTATATAAAATTTCTGTTTTGCAATACTAATAAAAATATTACTATAAAAAAATATTTTTTAAAGTTTTATTTAATATTATTAAATTATGAATTTTGTATTTGTCATCAGCTTGTTTTTTAATTTTAAATAGTAGACAATATGCTTAAAGCAGAACAACAACGTTGTTACCCAAGCGCAATAGTTATAAGACGTGTTAACTAATACTTTAATTAGTATTACTAAAACTTAACTATTCTCTTTTGCAACTCTTTGCAGTGTTTTATTTAGTTTGAAATATTTTATGACATACCATGTTTATTCAAACATTTATTTTTTGTTTTTACTTTGCTTTGGACTTTTTGTAATCCAATCCATCCAATTATTTTTTTACTTTCATTATACATCAAAACTGATTTTTTCGTTCCCACATCAAAAATAGATTTTTTAAATATTTATAAAAATTAAAGTAAATATTTTCTTGTCGAGTACAATTTTTGTATGACTTTGCAAATTTTTTTAGATCATATATTTATTTTATTGTTCTCTAATAATCTATTAAACAAACTAAGCCTCAAACCTGTTGAAAGTCATGCTACTGATGCACAGTGATTCTTGTAAAAAATCTATTTTACCAAAACATCTTAGTTACGTATAGTAGCTTTTAAAATCTTTTATTTTACTGAAAAATTCACAAATAGTTCACTTGTGACACTATACCTGGACACGAGGTGTAAATCGCATGGGCGCCGGCTTACTCGAATTACACGTGGTGTTCGGCTTACAGATTAGGCTGTAGGGCGCCACTTCTACAGAGGTTCCAGATTAAACTTTACATAAGAGGTTCACATAAAATATATTTAGCCCGATCGACATGTGTATATGTCGGGTCTCTTGCTGTCTACTCTGCCCGCTTAGAACCCAGTGATTTTCTCCTAAAAAAAAACAATATATGATCTATTTTTTCTATTATTTGCAAATACAATACAATACATTTTTTCCGTTTTTAGACTGTAAATTATAATCGTTTGTGAACATTTTCTTTTGAACTCTACATAAGGAATACGCGTCTGCCAATTTAGCATTAAAATATTTACAGGCATTTGATAGTTTTCAAATTCCAAAAGCCTGAGTCAAAACATACAATAATAAGCATTGTTTTCAAAAACTTGTTTAAAATTGTGTTTGACTTTTACTTAAAACTGGCAACTCTCTTTCTTTCTTGTAAAAATTAGAAATGCGGGAGTAAACCCTGTTGTTTCATTTGTGCTTATGCGTAATGCATATCTGATTTATTTGTTGTGAACAAAGGATGCAACCATTGTTTTCAAAACCCGGCTATAATTTTTTGTTGGGTTTGCTTGAGCGTGGTAGTTTGGTATGTGCCTTATTTGTAATTTTTACATAATTGTTTAAAACGATTTGAAGCGTTTTGTTTCCCGTTATCACAAAAAACAGCTTGAGGTGTACCAAAGACCAGAAATTTTTTATTTTACAATATTTCCATAATCTTAGTATCTGCTGCTTGATGTAAAGCAAACGTAAAAATATTTTCAGTAAATAAATTGCACACTACTAAGACAAATCTATTTTGTTATTGTGATAATGGAAATGGTCTCATTAAATCGGTGGTTAACGCTTGATATGGTTGCTCAACGGCATACGTTCCTAATTTTTTTTTTTGGCTTATCTTGCACCGGTTTATGCGCTAAACATACTTTGCAGGTTCTACAGTAGCGCGCAATGTTTGCAAACATGCACAGTCAAAAATTAAAAAAATATGTTTTAAATATACCTAAATGACCCAAAGTTGTTGCGGTATCATGGTTTTCTGTTTAGGCGTTTGCCCTTTATACTTTGGTACTACCACTTTCCAAGGATCTGAGTTTAACAAAAAACACTTAAAATTTTGCGTTTGTTTATACAAAATATCTTGTTTGATGTCTCATGTTAGGTATTTATCCGGTTGATTCTTGACTTAGTTTAACATTGTGTGATTCCACCGATGTCGATTTGTTTGTACAATGTCAATTAAACAATTTCCATCGTTAACCGTTGCAATAAATGCTTGAAATAGGGCGTCTGGTACATGGTGTTTTGATCTTGGTCAATGGATTACTTCAAAGTTGTTGTAATTTTAACACCCACCTAGATAATCGATCTGGAGTGTCCTTCTGGCCACTTCAACGCCAAATGGTCAGTTACTACTATAAATGATAAATATATATCGTTGATACTTTTCAATAGCAAAAAGCACAGCAAGACATTTCAATTCCGTGGCATGGTATTTTGTTTCTTGTGTTGTTAACAAGAGGTTTGTGTACGCTATTGCCGTTATTTTTATAACGTTGAAAGAGTTTGACGTCATTGCAATTTATTTTAAATGGAAACTTAGCATTTTTGTTTTAAATTTTAATAGGATTTGTAGTTTTTTAAACACCAGTAAATCAATTTCTATACTTAACTTTTTTTTTTTTTTTAAATTGTTTATTCGAAAAAACATAACATTTTTAACTTTTAAAATGAAATTAAAGTTTTATAAGAATTGTTAAATATGTGATTTTTAGACAAATTAATAACATGTACCTAACGCTATTTGATTGTTTTTGGTATCAGTTTTAGTTGTAAGTTATTATTTTATATCACTATTGCAAAAAACGTTTTGAATAATTCTTGTAAAACTTTGATTTAATTTTAAAAATAAACAAAAATGTATTTTTAAATAACAAATTGAGTTTATTTTTAAAACAAAAATTCCTATGTAAGGTATATACATTTGTTAACTGTTATTTAAAGAACTACAAGCTCTATTAATAAATAAACAAAAAATGCTATGTTGCTTTTTAAAATAAATTGGAATGACGTCATAACTTTTTTAAGGTCATAAAAAAACAAACAGATAGCTTTTTAAAAATACTAATTGCGTTTTTCTCAATAATCATTAACGACGATTTAGAGGTTCTTGAGCCTAAAAAACTTTTGTGGCATTTGATGCAAATGCAAATGGCTGCAAATCACAATTTCACAAGATGACGTCAGACCTTAAATCTGACTGACAAAAAAATATTGAGTGTAACTTGTGCCAAAATGCTTTAGCAGAGCTCACTCGCTTTGCTCATTCGTGCTGCTAAAAGCCGCGGGCTGCTAATTCTGAGATCGTCATAACAAAATGAAATAGATTCCTAATAGTTTTGATTTTTATGCGCGTTGCTTATATTCCGACGATGCACATATTGCAGAAAAGCTTACTAAGATTATTTAAAAAGTCATCAAGAAGTATTATTAAACTAAAATCTATATAATTTAGATAAAACCGTTAAATAATTAATAAGAAACAAAAGCAACACAATCAGTAATCGCACTGCAAATTAAATCGCAATGACGTCAATATGACGTTGCGTTACTATTTGATTTATATAAGGTAACATACAATCTTTTATACACAGTAATTTGTTTGTGTGCATAGTTTGAACGGTTTGCAAACTGTCCAAATCGTATGTTGGAACAGACCTATAATAACATAAGAACGCAACGTCAAATTGATTATTGCAATTTAGTTGCAATACGATCGGCATGGCGAAATGTCAGCACTGGATGAAAAAACTTAACACGGCGACAATTTAATAGTAACTGAAAAAGAGAGAATTGCTGGACCAAAGTCATTTGAATTCTTCAGCTTTTTATAAATAACTAAGCTATAAAACGATAAATTTAGTAATTCAAAATTTTCAATATCTTTTTGAAGTGGCCAAAATAATCTAGTTACTAATTCAAAAAACTGTATCTAATTCTACTATTCTAAATATGTTTATTGTTGTACTTAAACTTTAGGCAACGGTTTAAAAGATATATTTTTAAATTAAACACTAATTAAATACGAGAAAGATAAAATTCTACATTTTATTCTTTAAACATTTGTAAAGGAATTAGCTTTTATTCTGACTAAAATATTTACTTTACTATATAAAAAAACTTACTGTCCAATCAATCCCAATTTTTCAGTAATATTATAACTTTTATGTTATCAAACTTTTTATTTAGATATTTAATATGGATTCTGATCAACGACCACAGATCTTTTGACATGTTGGTTACAAATTCTACTCTAGATAAACATAGAAAAAATCTTGCAATAGACTTTTTCATCATTAGATATGAATCTTAATCGGAACACGTTTCATTGAATAGGTCTTAAACACAAATCTGGTGTTTAAGAATAACTTAATATGTTACAACAACATAAAAGTGAGCAAATGTGGACATTGACTTTGAATAGTTGCGGGTTATTTATTATTTAAAAAAAAAAAAAATTTTTCTCCATTTGTTGCTATACCGGTTTAAACATTTTTTTTAAAGGTTTTGGTTCTTTATTTTTGAACTGCCAATGAATAACTAGCAAGCTTAGATGGCAATATGTTTTGTATTTTTTTAACAATGTCTATGAAAATATTTATACGTAATACAAAGATCTGCAACATTATGCCAATCTAAGTGATGTATTCTTCACTTACCAACATTTATTGAGTGAGCAGTTCAGTTATGCGTAGTTATACAGTTTGCATTTTTTATTTGTCTTTGCTAGGATGGACAAGTTTTCTATAATAAAATTATAATGTTTAAGTACTATAAAAACTAATTTTTATGAAAACCGATTTTTGGGATTGTTTTAAGAAATGGCTTAAATTATATATTTTAGCAAATCTAAACTGCAATAATTAAAACAATGTCACAATTAAGATTAAATCAGTTTGTTAATTAATACAACATTTTATAAGAATAGAAGATTGCCGATTTATTGAGTATTTGATAATTATTGTGCTGTAGAGTTATATGCATTCATATTCATGTAAATGTCAGGTTGAGAAAAAGTTTGGTTATAATTAATTATATAATTGCTGCTATACAAATTACATTATAGAATTTATTCGTAGTAGTATCAATAAAATTTGTGTCTATGTTTGAACAAGCAATTAAAACTTTATTCCTTATATCAATTTTATTATAGACAGTAAAACTATAATAAAACATATAATATGGGACGTTAGGATAAAATGGATTGTGATGCAATACCAGAATAAATTCATATACATTTTAAGTATTTTAACTGGTTCTTGGTACTCAGTATAGTAATATGTTTAAACAAAAATATTACATTTATATTTTAATATGAAAATATGCGATGAAATGGGTCATCACTTGCATCACTATCAAAAATAAAGAAGTTTTCTTTTTAATTTTTTTAATAATAATATATTAGTATATATCATATTAAAATAGTTATTTAAGTAATGTAAGAAGCCGTTTAACACTTCTTAATTTAACATCAATTCTTAGTAAGTTTTACTTTTTAATTAATATACTTTTACTATCTGTTATTAAACTCATGGTTGATTTTGGAAGTCTTTGATTTTTTTTTATTAGTATCCTTGCGAACATCTCTTCAATATGAGTAATTTACTCCGAAGGTGATAATTAGATATTTTTTATTAGCTCATCATGCTTCATAAAGCATTATTCATTATTTTCATGCATGTTCATCATTTACAAATTAACTAAATTGTATACATTAAAAATTGCATAACATGCTTGATGCGAACGATTCAGCATCTTCTTAATTGGTGATAATGAAATGGTTTCATGGTTTAATAAACATGTTGAAAGGCGGAAAGGCTAATATCAATTATAATGAAATACGAATTTGTATTGTTTGTGTTTATATACCTTTATTTTTGCAAACAACATATTTTTGTTTCCTAAATCAATATTAAGTTAATATTCAATACGTTATAAAATGTAGAAAATTTATTATACACAATTAACGTTTTGTATATTATTATTAAAATTGATTTAATATATTATATTAAATCTTGATTTAAAAAGAAAATTGATTTCATAACAGGTAAAAAAACCTAATAAAACTGTTAAAAAAATTCATTTAAAATAGCAATTGTGGAAATATTTTGTTATCTATAATGCATCATGTCAGATATAACACATATTCATATACTGAAAACGATATTTAAGTTGTGTGTCTTGGATTTTTAAAGCCATCAAACAACAAGTTTAGTAAAAAGAAAATGGCACCGCCAACAATATGTAATACGGTTTATGGTACGATTAAGTTTTTACAAACTAGTTTATTTAACCAAACGTTCACCTAACTTGGAAAACTCTTGTCCGATACAGGATTTAAAAATGATTTAAAAATTTTAGAATTTTTTTGTAGACCCAAAAGACAATTTGAATTTTATTCAGGTTTTTTTATGTTTTGAATATATATACTTCTTGAGTGAAACCAAATAAAGATCTGCATTATTTTGATCTAGTAGATCACGTTTATTATCTCAAATATTTATTTGCTGACAAACAAGGTGTTTTTGCTGCTGTGTGACTGGTGGTTCCGTCTTGTTGAAACTAAAGATTTTCGATATCAATATCTTTGAACTGATCTTATAAAATTTTTGTAATCATGCTCCAATAACAAATTGGATAGTTTGTAACAGCATATTCCGCATTGTCAAAAAAATATGCCAGCAGACTACAAGGCACACAATACAATCTTTTGAGGATGCATTTTGTTCTCATCTCAAAAATCTTTCATAGATTTTAATTTTAATGTTTTCTCGTTGCTGCATCTATTCTTGTGTTGTTTGGAGTACGTAATGCCCAGTTGCTGCGATTAATAACAAGTTAATATTTCTGGTTTTGCATTTAACTTTGACAAACATTAATAATATTATATTATATTTCACAGACCAATCGCTACGGGTATGTTCAGCTACTTTGGCGTTATTTATGGGTTCAGTTTGCTTAAACTTTTGGATCAAATTTCAAATTGTGCGCTTGGAAGATCAATTTTGAGCACCAACATTTTTACGTAGACTACAAAATGCATAGTCAATATTAAATACTACTTTAAAGTCTCACAACCAAAGCATTTTTTTAACTAAATTGTTTTTAAGTTTTTTGTAGATTACTCTTTCACATAATCTATTCTGATATATGCGTTTTTTTATACATAATTTGTAATAATATTACCTACCTAGCTATTAAAATAAAAACGACAAACAAAACTTTATTTTTTATCTTAAAAACCATTAACATTTATTCACTTATTTTACCGTTTTTCTAGTATTCTATTCTAGTTTTATAAACAATGCCTTAAAAAAAATCCATTGGCAGTTTTGCAAAACACACTTAGTTTTCCAAGTTGTCATTCGATGTACTGATGACTGACTGTAAGGTGGATGTTAACATTCATTAAAACCGCATTAAATGAAATGTGTTTTATGCACCTTACATGGTATGGTATCTCATCTTCAAATTCTCCTTGCCATTTTTTTTTGTTTGAAAATGAGTAGCTTGGGAGGGAAACTGTCGTGCCGATACTTTGCATAAACATTTTTGTAAAATTTTAAAAACAGCTGTTTCTGATATTTTGATTTTTTTAGCAATAATTGAATCTTATACTCCACGGTCAATCAATACTAAATTTTCAATTTTGTTGATGATTTTGCCAGTTTGTGTTCTATAAGTTTTGCTGCACACTTGAGTTATCATGAATAGATTTTTTGTCTCATTTGAATTTTTAAATCAATATTTGACTTGAAAATAGGACGGGTTATTTTCTCTATGCACTACCACAAATTTCTCATGGATAATCTTTGGGTTACTGCCTTCTTTCGATAAAAAATGCATGACGATTTTGCGTACAAGTTGCAAATTATTTTGTGTCTCTTTAAACTGATATAAAAATGACAAATGTTTGACAAAAGCGATTGGAACCAAACTTGGAGAGGACACTATCATAGAAAACAAATACATATAAAATTTTGTTATTATGTTTGCGCATTTAACGTTTTTTTTTAACTAAATTTTAAGCGGTAAATTTAAATTCATAATACATTAAAATATTTGAAATTTACAAATAAAATAAAAAATAAATATATAGATGAAAAATGAAAATGAAAATCAAACCATTTTTATGCATTCACAATTTTTTAATTTTTTTTTTAGTTTACTAATATAAATTTTTGTTAGTATTTTTGTATATTGATAACAAGTAGTAAATAATATATATTTTATTATTTTTACCATATGAAAAGCGTAATTATTTCTTCCGTTGAGCAATAAAGTTATTATTGTTGTTATTATTATTATTAAAGAAGTTTATTAGGATATTAAGTTATCAATAATGTATTATTCAATTTCAACACAGATGGTGTTATGGTGTAAGTTATGCAGACGATACAAACATATTAATTAAATATATAAACTTTTATTTTAGAATTTAACGTTATTACGAGGGCGGGTCAAGTCCGTGACTTTTTAAATGAAGCACAGGTTTTTGGATAATTTTTTTTTTTTTTTAAAGTAGTCTCCTTTGAGCTCTAAACACTTAGTCCAACGTTTCTCCAATTTTTTTATCCCTTCCAAAAAGTAAGATTTGTCGAGGTTATGAAAATAGGTATTTGTGAAATGATTTTATCGTTGGAGTCAAATCTCTTTCCACCAAGTCATTTCTTCAGGTTTGAAAACAAAAAATAATCACTTGTGGCTAAATCCGGAGAATAGAGCGGATGAAGGAGCAGTTTGTAGCCTAATTCAAGGATTTTTGTCATGGAAACTGCACGCATGTGTGCACTCTTGCGTTGTCGTGGTGGAAAAGAACTTTTTTAGTGTATCTCCGTTGTATTGCTTTCATCTAACTGGTTATTTCTATCTATATTGCTAAGTTTAGGGTAGCTTTTGTAGTATTTTTTGTCTTAGCAGTGATTACAACCTACTGTGATAACATTTGATGGCATGTTCAGCTACATGACCTAGTCATTGTATAGTTTTATAATAGTAGTCCCAAAATTAATTTTTGTGGCACAACGCACTCAATTTTATGGACTGTTTGCTTTTTTACTAGAGTTGTTGTTAGTGAAATTGCTGTTTACCGTTTTTAGGTATTGTGAATTGGTTATTAAACGCGTTTTAACGTCTAGTGTGACAAGCACTTTCCATGTGGTCACTTAATTCTCTATTTCTTGTATTCTTTGCAAGTATTTTTAGTTTTTTGTTTTCATCTAACTGGTGATTAGTATCTGTAATTCTGAGTTGGGGTTATCCGTATATTTTATTGCTATAACGTTTGGCGGCATTTTTAGCCACAGGGTCTTGTCGTAGTAGAGCTCCATAATAGTAGTGGGAAATTTCACGGAAATTCAGACAATTTTTCTCACATTGATTTCTCCAATTTTGCTTAAATTTTGTACACATGTTTGGGGTACCAAAATATGAAGATTTCTAAAATTTTAGATTTTTAGGTGCATTACAGTGTAATCGGCGGCCATTTTTACTTTTGTAAATTTTGTCTTCTTTCAGTTTTTGTGCTGTAAATAAGCAAAAAATAGTCAAAAATCATATTCAAAAGAATGTATCTTATAAGAAATTTTTCGTAAAACACAATTCCGCTCTTGGTTTTTCAAAATTTTTAGCGGAAAATGAGAAAATTACCATTTTATTGAAAATATGATATCTTCGATTCCGCTACACCTGAAATTTGAATATGATACTTCTGAAACATAGTACTTTTGATAGCAAAAATATACAAAAAATATATTCCTAAAAAATTCAAACGGCTACCATTTACACTGTATTGCACCTAGAGATCTAAAATTTTATATTTATATTTTGATACCCCAAACATGTGTACAAAATTTGAGCAAAATCGGAGTTATCGATGTGGAGACGATTGTCCAAATTTCCGTGGAATTACCCTAGTCAGACGTTTTGCTTTTTTACTAGTGTTCTGTTGGTGAAATTGGATTATCAATTTCAGCAGGTACAGCAAAATGTTTCTTAAAGGCATTTTAACGTCTAATATGGCGACTAAGTTTACCATTATTTGTTTTGTTTTTTTTTTTAAGGAGATTTTATTTCCATTTGATTCGTAATCATATGTAGTTTTGCTTTATCAAAATATTCCTTTTCGGCTCGAACAATAGGTATATTTCTTTTTTTTTTTTTCACTTTTTTATACAGAAGATCATGTGTCGTCTTTAAGACGAGATTGTACGTGTAAGGTATTCCATTTTGTTTTTGTTAACTTTTAATCGACTTTTACAACAATTTCTTACTGTTGCCATGCCTACTTGTCGTATACTCTCAATAGTAGTTTTTTTTTGTAGTGTTTTTCAATTGATGATTATATCTTAAGAATAAATGATTAATTGATTATAAATATAATCATTTATTAGAACAAATTTAATAATTCCAATATTTCATCTAAATATTGTTTTCATTGAGCAGTATATTTTTGAAAAACTGATTCTAGAATAAATAAATTAATAAAATTATTTCAATCATAAATAGGCAAGTTATTAAGTTATTGTCTTGCTGAAAGTTTAATCGTTTCAATAACGTTTTCTTGTAATTCTATTTACTTATAACGGCTAACATGATGCATTGGTTATATAATTTTTCAACAAAGAAAAGTACCAGTGTGGAGAAAGCAGAATTTGAATCATTGTATTACAATATGCATCTTTTATTATTTCAATTTTTACATATAATTTATTTATTTTTTCACCAGTAACACAATTGAATTATTTGTCAAATTATATTTGCAAATATTATTAAAATGCATTCAAAAGTATCTAAAAACGCATTTATAAATATAGAAAAAATTGAATTTTTTTATTTTCAACTATAATTTGTTGAATTATAGTTTGACAAAATATAGTTTGATTTTTTCTGAATTTACTAGTGACAAAAAATTGGTTACAAATTAATTGTAGAAATGAATGACGCCAAAGTTGCTGGTATATTACTGGAAATTATGGTAGCTATCGGGATGCTTTTAATGCTTTTATTTTCACTTTTTAACTTATCTCTTGAACTATTTAACAAATTACGAAATCACCAATAATAGTAAAGCTCGTGCAAATAACGACCAATGATGATCATATTGATCATATATGTAGCAGATTTTTATATTAAATACTCAAATAAGTTACGTAAGAATCTTATGTCTTGTAAGCTTTCCCAATTAAATGTTCTTTCGTGCCTTGATCTATTAATTTAACAGGGAAATGTATTTGTATAAACATGAAGGACTTTGTTAAAATGTAGTTTTTATTGCAAAAACGTGTTGGTTAATAGTCCAATTAATAATAATCATAAAAATTTAATGAATAAAAACTGACATGATACCTAATTACAAATAGGTGATTTTTTTGTATGCGTCTAGAGTGGCGCGCGGCGGTGGCAAGACTGACACTACCCAGTAAACACAAGTTTAGATAATATAAGTTTATTACACGTATATATGGTGTAAAAAGCGTATATGGTATATGTGTATTCGTATAATATACATTTCTTGTACACGTAAGATATGTATATCTGTATATTATACGTTAATATTTTCCTTTTTTTTTTCTACCGTTGATTAATATACGTATATTATCCATTAGAATATATCTATAAATAACCTGCATAATATATCTACGTATATTTAACGTTTATTATTTCTGGGTTTAGTTTGCCGATCAATGTTGTCTTGGATATTCGTACGTCCGAGGCTACCCGAGCGCGTGAATATAGTTTGCAAAGTGTATGTTGAGATGCATGATTCATCTTTTTTTTAAATTTTTTATCAACCATAATGTGCACTTGCTATTAGTTGCAATATCCGATACAGTTTTAAGTTGTTTGTTGTTACACAACAGTGCTGAAGTGTTGTTTAATTGAACTGGAAGCGCAGGTTTAGGAGTACTAATATGAAATACCTAATTTGTGCTAAGTCTGAAAATATGCAATGACATTTTTGGTTCAAATAACATGTTTTTATAGCCATTACAGTAACATTAATATCAATTCATCAATTTATTTATTTTTTTTATTTTAAATTTATTAATTAATTGCTATTGTTATATATAGTATTATAAATACAAATAGCAAACGAGTCAAGTTATTTAAAATAAAGATTACCATATGTGTGTCATATGAGGTTGTGGAAATACACACAGTATATTTTTCAGATGTCACCAAAAGACTGGTTGAAAATATGAGTCCGTTATCTCGTATAGGCATCCAAACATACACATGTCTACTCGCCGAATAAAGTTTAACCTATAATACACGTGTATTTCAATTGAAAAAATATACAATTATATTTATTATATTTCAACGCATTTTTTACGTTGATAATACGTGTAAATTACACGTTTAAAATACATATAACCTATACGTATATTACACACTAAATATACAAGATATATCCGTTTAGTCGCCGGACATTTTTCCGAATAATATACTTAACAAATAAACAAATATTACACTTAGGTGTAATACCAAAAATAAACGTATCTTAAACGTAACTGTGTTTACTGGGTAGTAACGACATGAGCGAACAGACAGATTCTATCATCAAATCAGGGATTGCAGATTTGCTTGCGTTATGAGCACTATCTTTCCGACACTTGCAATGTGTCCGCTCTAGCAGCGTATGTTTGCATAAATAAAAATATTATACATTCTTGTTGGTGTAAAAATTAATATAAAAATGACATTTAAATCTATAGAAAATTGTATTTAAAATTATTTAAGTTATTTTCTCCAAGGAGCGGAAAGTACGGTAGCTCAAAGTTTTGACTGAAGTGCTTCATTTTTTAATAATATTTACCTAAATGTTTTTACTTTCTATTTGTTATCGTCTGTGTTTCTTACAGACTAGTTTTGTAAATAATATAAAATAAGTTAAACAAATATAAAATAGTTTTTAATTTAATTTTCTAATTCTTTAATACAATGATATACAAATTGTTACTACTTATGGTAATATATATAAAGTAATATTTTGTTAAAAATAATTGTAATTCAAGTGTGTTGAAATATAAAGTAAGTAATTTACTTCCGAAAAATTTTGAATTCATTAGTCGTAATTGGTATCACAAAAGATTGACATTTTTAGAATAAATAAAATATAAAAAGACAACAACATTGTCATTACTATTTATATTACTATTACGACATGATTAGTGCTTTAGTAATGAATAATGAAGTTTATAGTCAGATTTTTTTTAAAGATGTTCACGCTGTTCATTTATTTTATGTAACATACTTATTGTTTCACACCACATCACAAGTCCCCATGGGAAAATTTACGGTAGCGTAATATATGAAACACATAACTAACGAAACGGAGTATAATGTAACGTACATGAATCACCTCTGCGCTAATTCTGTAATTCAAGCCCCAGCTGTAAACAACAGTTGCTTCAGCCTTCATTATCAGTAGTAGTAATATTAATTCTAATATCACTATAGTCCTAGATAAATTCACAAAATAGATAGAGACAAAAGGGGTTGAAATGTATTACAGTAGATAATAAATGTCCAACAAATTTCAATTAAAAATGAAATATGAAATGCAAACACTGTAATAACTATGATGAATGTATTGTGTTATTTATTCATGATAAAAATGAAGTAAACTTACCTAAATATTTCAAATTGACATTAATTTTCAAAAAAATTGAAAGTGTTGCTAATTTTATAGAAAATATTATATGATTGACAAATGCACAGTTGGTAAACTTATAAAATTATATTATTAGACAAAATACACGCGTTTAATTTATACACAATATGTGCAAATGTAGTTTTGTGTGCAATGAGACATACCTTATTAGTAAATATAAATATGTGTATTTGAATATGTCCTTTTAGTTGAGCAAGCCATATTTGCTAAACATCCAAGCGGATTATACAGTCAACATAAAGTGCAGGTTTAAAGTTAGTTAATTAAAATATAAACAGGATGGTTGTATAATTAGCTAAACTTAGTTGTTTGAAATTTATTTCAGGTGCTGCTGCTGCTTCACGCTTATACGTGGATGCAATTAACAAGCTTGCCCGCCAGGCGCAGCAAGGAACATGGGGCGGATGCTCAGATGTTGGTAAGTCGACCCTTATATCCTTTATAACGATTTAACGTAGAGATATATCTAAAGATATCGATGGAAATCGTTTTCTTTTTATAATATTGATTTTTATTAATAACAGATATAATCAATTAATTATTTCTAATTGACTGGTTTAATATAAACAAAAATGAACACTAGTTTACATCAATGGTAAAACGAATGATTGTAGGTTCATCTACTATGTATAAATAATAATCTTTTGTAAAACTAAAACAATAGTCTTATGAGTTTAAATACATTATTTAACTATTTCATATTTACTTTACATACATAATTTACATTTAAAAGCTTTAAGCTTTTTACTGTCAAATGATTAAAAAATTAAAGTCAAAAGTCAAAACTAGTAGTATAGAATATTATTTATATTATGAGTTTTTTTTTTCTATTTTGCGTTCATCATTAAACGTACTGCGTATTGCGATGGAGCGCCATGTCATTATGTAAAGTTCTTAACACGTTGAGTTTGGCGCAAAAATTGATATGACCACTACTAGATTTTGGTCTGCGCGGTGACGGTCCGCGGAAACTTATATATAAGATTTTGTTTTATGGACTCAGTATCAAGTAGTTATAAATAAAGCAAGATTTTTATTAGTTTTTTGTTTTCAATGCGGTACATTATTATTATTTGTGACTCCAGTTTAAAAGATGAATAATGGTTATTGTAAATTTTTTAATGAATTTGCTAGTTCTGCAAGTTTTGGCAAAAGCGCTCCACACATGAATAAAAGTGTAATATCGGTTTACGGGGACTGATAATGTAGTCAACGTGTTAACAAAAAAAAATCAATTTAATAATTGGACTTAAGCATCAAATACAGAAATTACTATTAAATATAATGTTGTTTTTTAACCTGACGTTTTTTATTAGGTCTGTTTTAACATACGATTTGGACAGTTGCAAACCGTTCAAACTGTGCACACAAACAAATCTTTGTCATTCTTAGGCAATATTTTATACACAGTAATTTTTGTGTGTTAATAGCTTGAACGGTTTGCAAACTGTCCAAATCGTATGTTGGAACAGACTTATTATTCTTTTGTTACATTAATTGTTTTGTACACCAGGTCCTCTTCTGCCTTGGATGTCAGAGCTACTGTTGTGTCGTCTGGAGACATAGCATTTTAGACTCTTAGGGGTCCACACACGACATCTTCATAAATTTGCTTGCTTCAACTTTTAGGTTTCTGAAGAGGTCTGATATGGTTTTCCTCATTCTTTAACATTTATCTTCTTTAGTGTCATTAATATTCTCCTCTACGGTACTGTGTTGAATGCATTTGATATGTAGACCGTTATCAGGATAGAAAATCTCTTGTTTCGCCCTATTTTTTGCTTTTTTTTAACTTACTATTTTTTAAGGCTTGTATTGTGGACTTTTTTTTCTGAATCCATGATGGTTCTGTGAAAGTTTACTACCTACATATTTTTTTATTCTGGTTGCTATCATATGTTTGTATAGCTTTTCGAAGGTAATTGTAAGACATGACGGTTTATATCCTATTGGCTCTTTCGATATCCTTAGGTTTTCCAGAAGTACATGTTCTTTATAAAAAAAATTTTTTTCATTTTATTAGCGGGTGTTCTGGGAACAATTTTAACTGTTTTTTTTGTTAGGGTATTCCTTTTGTCGAGAATTAGCTTCGTGGCCACAATCTTATATTTGAGCACCTAAACATCCTTGTCCACATTGTTGCATAGCTTACTCAACGCTTATATTTTTGCATTTGTTATTTCAAACTTGTACTTTTTGTTGTCTTATAAGTTTTCTTCTGTTCATCTTTTTCTATGGTATTGAAATTTACTTTTTTATTTTCTTTTGCACAATCCCTTCTAGCTTTTGCGTTTCCAGGTTATCACTCCACCAGTACAGTTTTATTTCTACTATTAGACTTTGCAGTGAAATTAAATACGTTTAGATTTTCTTACTGGCAAACATAGTGAGATAATACTTATTAATCTGTTAAGAGTGTCAATTAAGGCATGTTTACTAAGCGATAGCGTAATTTGCTTACTCCGGTTTTTGCATTAGCTTTATCTAAACACCAGATAGTTTTATTGACTTAGCTTTAGTTTGTCCAATTGTCTAACTGATATTATCATATTAAATTTTTTCTTTGATGCTATAACTTTTCATTTTACTAACTTTTAGTCCTTATATTTTAATTGTTTATATTTGTTTGTACTCTGTACGCTGTTTGTCTCATCACAACTATGTGTAGTGGTAGTAGTGAGAATAAATCTGTGGATGCTGTGAGTGTTGTTCTTTCTCATTGTTCCGTTATAAGCGCAAATATGATAACCACTTTACTTTGCAAACATTAGAGTTTTTTTTTATTCCATACGAGTGCTTTGGATGTAATGATGGGGGTGATCACCACCGTATATAAGTATATAACCATCTGGTCATATTAGGAACTTGTCTTTGTGGTCACATTTTCTAAGTGAATGTTGAAGGTTAGTCTGGTATCAAGTGTGAGTTCCAAATATATTTATATATATATATATTCAATAATAAATGTTAGTTTGAAAGATCTTGGATTGTGGCTCTCTTTGAGCTGCTAACTTGTAATATGATAGAATATAGCTCATTAGCTCGAATGGTTTGAACGTGATTATTTTCTATTCTAGGCTACTTTGATTAATTATGTTTTTTTTTTAATTTTAGTTCTTTCTGTGTGTATGTTTGGTACTTCATGGTTTTTTGTATTAGCAATTTCCATTAGTTTTCTTTGGGTTTCTGTTTTCTAGAAAGATCGGTTTTTCAGATATGATATTGACACGTTTCACTTGTTTATCATCTTACTTTTCAATTTGTGTGATAGTGATAGCTAAGCGACGCATTTTGGAACGTAGACGTGTTGCCTTTGTTCATTATGTTTAGATTCTACTATAAGTTCTAAGAGTTTGTGTCCTTGCTTTTCAGGATATCTGGTGGGTGTTTGCACTGCATCCAAAGATCAGTGTAATGCTAGCTTCGCTTTTTGCAAGCTGCTGGATCTTAGCAAATGATGGATTCAAGACTTATTTTTTGTGTGGTTCTCTTTCATACTTTCCTCCTATTGCCATCTTTGTTACTAGATTTTTAAAGCGGAGTGGTTGTGGGTTGGGCTGCCAAGAATGCTTAATCCTTTTTTTCATTGTAGATCTAGGGTTTTTTAACATGGGTGACATCAATGTTTTGTATATATTAGACTAGTTTTTAATATAGTTTTTTTTTGTAGAATTTTTGTGTGTGCATTCTCAGAAAATGATCTTTGCGCAAAAAAGTAAGCCATGTCAAATTTCACTTTTTAAGAATTAAAAGAACACGTATTGCACTGCTTTTGAAGTAATAAAGGTAGACCCTTTACCTTACTTTAAAAAACACTATTAGAATGCCACAAATTTGGTAAAATGAGAACAATACGTATAATACGTCATTTTAAAAGTTTTTTTAAATTTTTAGAAAAAATATAAACCTTAACTTTAAATTCTAATAATTTTGGATCTAATTTTAGGTTCAAAATATAAAATATGATAAAACATGTTAATTTAAAGAAAAAACAAACAGAGTATATTGTTGTAAAGTTTCAAGTAGAATCTAATTAGCAAGTGGACTCAATTGCCTTCTTGCGTATGATTCAAATCTAGAAGTTATGATATTTATTAGGTATATTACATTTGTACATTCAAAGGTAGTGCGACACATGTTCTTTTGAATCTTAATGGTTGAAATTTGGCTTTGTTTATTTTTTTGCATAAACATCACTTTCTGTGAAAAAAAAATACTTTTTAAGAAACAGTGTATATATACTACACTATAAGCATTAAAGATTACAAATGCTGCCTTACGTGATGTAAATTGATCTACATTTTTGACGAGTATTGTTTCTTCTTGTTGGTTGCTCTTTTTTAGGAAAGGGATAGTGCCGGATGGTTATTGTTGAAAACCCAAGTGTTTATTAACAAAACCCAAGTGTTTATTAACAAAACCTGTTGGGGATAACTTGTTAATAGTACTCGGTTTTAATTCCGTTATGCCAATGATTTGAAGTTTGTTTCTTTCTAATAAGTTTTTTTTGGGCGTTGTGTTGAAAGTCATTCTTTAATTGGCTAGTCTGTCCGTATGTGATTTTCAGGAATCCGTTTAAGTGCATTTTTGAAAACGATGCGATAAAGAAAGGCTTTTTTTAGCGCATCAATTATAATAAGAACGTCAACCTTAATAGTTTCTTCTTCTTTAAAACTGAGGAAACAATTAAGGTATTTCTTTTGGATCATTGCTAGTGCTACACTCTTGAGGGTGTCTCTGAAATTTTTTTGCTCTTTTTTGCTATTTGTTTTTACAGGACAGGTTTTACTTTTGCAAGCGTAATTTACCAGCAGTAGATGTTAGTGTAGGCGGTGTTAAATGTCGCTGTTGTGTCCTTGACGTAATCACATTTGTTTGTTTCAGTGGTAGGTTTTAATTACGCGTTCCTGCTGTTGCAGGTAGCTTGGTTGCCTGGGTTCTTTTGTTAGCGCAGCTTTTGTATTGGCCATCCCGAAAGCTTTGGCCTTTTTGTTGTCCAATTAGTTGAACCTTCACGTTAGTAAAAATATCTCTTTCTGTAGAAGACCGTATATGATGCCCATACATAGTTCTCTGTCTCATTTAATTTTTTTTTTAATTTTTAGATTTTTTTTTTTTTTAATAAATATTAAATATTTATAGAAAAATTTAACTTTTTTTTTATAAATACATTTATTTATGAATTTTTGATCCATTATTTAAATTGTCTTAGGGATAACAGCGTAATTTCTTTAAAGAGCTCTAATCGAAAAAGAAGTTTGCGACTTTGATGTTGGAATCAAATTTATTTTTGGGTTTTGTTACCTCTTATTTATTAAATGTACTCCAGCTTTGACAATATTTTTTTAGTATAATGTTTATTTTTTGTTTATTTTTTTCAATTTGTTTGGTCAGAGCTGTTGAACATAAATTGCCATCTATTTCTTTGTACATTTTTTTCAATAATATCTGTGATATGTGTCTATTTTATTTTTTGGACTTTCAATTTATTTTCAGTTTTTTAGCCGTTTTTTATGACTTTGCTTTACTGTCTTTTCTTTGTAGTATCTGAGTACTATCAAATCTTTTACAGTTAAATGTAGTATTTGTTTTGAATTATACTGCCTGCTCATCTTGGGTTACTTTGTTTACTTTGTTTTTTTTTTATATTTTTTCTCTGTGCTTTGTCTATTTTTTTGCACAAGTTTGAGATAGATACTGGATTACAAATTAAGAATATTTTGAATATGTTAACGTTTTTAAATGACTTTAATTAAGCTCGGATTCAATTTTTTCAAAAACAATTTAGACTTTTTCCTTTGGTTCATACATTATTATCTAAACGAATTCTCGAATTTATTTACACGCTGCCTTAATGCCATAACCAATCTTATATCATTTTTCACGTTTAGTTGTCTAAAAGGTTCATTACGAATTAACTTGCATAGGATCATTTTGTATGTTGTAGAAGAGTCCGCATGCAGTGCAACTTATAGAAGCGCGTTTGCTGTAAAAGTGGCCTTACTTAACGTTACCTATCTTATAGTATGTACGAAATTTGATCTTAAATTCCGGGTATATGTATATATACATAAATAACTTGTCTAAAATATTTTATCAGATTTGAAAATTTTACTTAACCCTTTTAATGAAAATTCAGTAATATAAAAATACATCTCTATTTACATATTAATGATAATATCGATTAATAACTAATATTTGAATAGCTTCAGGTGTCAATTAACAAAAAATAAAACCAAACTGGAAAATTATTAGTAAGAATTATGTTTCCTTCATAGCTTTCACGTAACTGTCGGGATTATATTTTATACAAAACGAAATAATGAAGAAATATGATGGATAACTGCAAGTACCGAACGGCAGGTCTTTTTGCTCTATAAATTATTATACTCGACGAAACCCCAAGTTGTATACCCAAATACAAAGCTCCACCGTATGACGAAATAAAACTTCTTTGAAAAATGTGCCCGGAAATTATTCCTTAACATAGCCGTTGGCAACTTCAAGAGGGAAGTAATTTAAATTTTCTAAAGAAACAACGGTGTAACGCAAATAAAAGTATTTCATAGGCAAACAGGCACAATAGTTTTACAACGGAAATATAGCAGCCAATTTAATTTAGATATTTATTTATATCTATATATTTTTGTTTATCATTTCTGATTTCATAACTATAATTAGTTTTACAAATTTTCTTCTAACTTCATATAAATACAAATAATATTTAATTATATTAATATTAACATATGATTGACGTTTAATAGAAATAATTACAGACATATTATGTTTATTACATATTTATATAACATCCTTTCTAAAGTTATCATTATTTAATTCGATTAGTATAATAGATGAATTAGATTGGTACATCTCTAATTATACATAGTATGCATTTGTGTTCATGTTAATATGCCTTTCGGACATGATAAACCTCATCTTTTAATGTTATTATTTAGCGCCGCTTTCAGAAATTATGTCACGTTTCTAACTGTAGATACTTTTACGATTCATAGTGGATCGTAGAAACAATAAAATTTATAATATTATATCATGTTTCATATTGCACAAAGTATATATTTGAATGGCTATTACATCAAAATAACAAATTTGCTAGATAAGTCTTCTTACAACTAAATTAAGAATAACTTTGTTAATTAACTAAAATGAGAAATAATTACTAAGTTTATTCAGTTTATCTTTCCCTACTCATTGATTTATCAACGCCTAAAACACACTTCTTTGTTATAAGTTAATTAATTTTTGAATACATTTATTATTTCATTTTCTTGTTTAATTATTTCCATTGCATATTACTCATATAAAATGATAAATTACGTTGATCCAACAACAATGCCGATTTGTTTGTAATATCTTGAATCTTTTATGAAAGTTTTAAAATTTATATCACAGAAACCTCGTTATCGCATTCTTTATTGATAGTACAATAAATTTATGCGAATTAGACATGTTTGGTCGAGGTGATCACTTTAATTAAACTTTGCTAATTTTCGGCATCTCGCTATCAAAACAACGCCTTTAAGCATAACTGAATAATCAGCTTGTAACCGTACTCTGGATGGGAGGGAAGGAATCTGAGTTATTTTATGCAAAGTAGCTGGAACTCACAAATAATTTCCTCTAGGTATCCCCTTTTCCTTATATCGTGCATTTTAATATTAATTAAATTCTTGGGTAAAATTATTTGCATACATTAAGTAGGAGATATTTATCTATGATATTATAGTGCTCTAGAAATATTAATGTATTTACTACTTTAACACTATCTTATTTAGTTAACATAAAAATAAATGCAATTAAGTTATTATTTATTTCATAACATCATATTGAATAATATAAATTCATTACTATTAAATGTTAAGCGGACAATGATTATGCAGAAATATCCATGTATGTTTATGATGGGAGTTGTTATTACAACATTTTATATTATAAAAGATATTTACAACTTTGCAGCTCATTATTGTTATCAGCACACATTGGTTTACTTTCTCTGTGATATAAATGTCAAAAGTTAACAATGTGGTTTAATTTAATAATTATTTGTAATATTTTCATCGTTTTTTTTATATCTCCCCTATATTGATAACGTAATGTGTTAAACAAATCACAGCAAGGTGCACCACAAGGTTTCTCCCCCATCATTTTTGTTTTGTTACAATATAACTTTAACCCTTTTAGTAATTTAAAGTAAATGAAATTCAGATAACAACACTAATTTCTTACTCACGCATACGCTATATGCAGTACATGTAAAAGCACTGTCTTTTGCCCACAAATCTTTAAAATCCTCATTTTGTACTATGAAATCTACTCAAATATACATGACACACCAATCAATTCCCCCTTTCCTGTTACAAATACCCTGGTATTATATTTGATCCCAACATCAACTTCCTCCTCTTCCTTAATACAAAGTTAAAACTAAGGGTTAACCGTTTCCGATACTTAATTTACATATCTTAAAGTATTAAATGGTTGTCATATTTAGAAAATGATAATTTAATGCAGTATTTTCATTTCATAATATTTCCATTACCAAGACTTCAAATTTTAATTTCAATTATTTAATGTATGGCTATTTATTATATGTGTATTAATGTATAATTCATTTTATTTTATTATAATTGATGGGTATAACCTCTACGACATGATAATTCATGTTTATGAATTAAAAAAACAATTTACTGTTTTTATCACAAATTTATTTTTGCAAATACTACAGATGTAATCAGTTAAATTTTAACTTAGGCTTTAGTAAAACCGAAATTTAGTAATATATTCGTAAGAATTAACCTGTGACAAAAAAACATTGTTAATTGTTTTATTATTTTATAAACATTTCATTTCAGTTTACTTGTAAGCGTAAAATGTTTCTTAAACATAATGTTGGCATCAATTGCTTCATATTTTTTAGGAGTAGGTCATTCAATTTGCTTTTAACTTTTTGATATCAACTTTATTAATATTTAATTATTAACTCTATAACGAATTAAAAATCTGGAGCGGTTCACTGTTTTTTAATACATTTAAAAAAATTAAAACTACAAACAGTATACGTTACATTTGTTCAGATCTATTTCTTGATGAATCATGTCTTTACTGATTAATTTTTAAACCTTTTAAGCTTTTTTGTGTTAACCAATTTAATCATGTGAATTTTTTGACAAATAAAGTCAAATTGGAGAAAATTATGCATATTTTTCGTTGTAGAAATGCAACAACTTCTTGCCTCTGCTTCTTTGTCTATTTTGTCTATGGTGATCTGGAGTTGATGTTATGGTATCTCTCGCTATGTAGATCACCAAATCGTTGCCTGTAGCATCAACAGGTGAAAGAGATCGCGACTTTCCAGCATCTACACCAGAGTATTGTTGATTATTGTCTCTAAACATTTACTGACACAGCAAGGGAGTAAGATTGGTATGTAGCTGTTTACGAGATTCAGATCTTTTTTCGTTGTTAGCAACGGCAAGATAATGACCTCCAACATTCTGGGTAGACACCGCCCGCTCATATCAAGTTGAAAATTTTTGGCAACCGCTCTATCATGCTAGAGGGAAACTGCTGGATGAACCGATAACCTGGTCTGGTCTAGTCTGATCCCGGTGCGGATGCCCATGTCTTTGATAGCCGTTTCAACTCTTTTAAGGTAAAAAAGAAGTTGTGGACATATACTTCGGGGAAGAGAAATCTAGCGGAGTTTTTATTGTCCTTTTTGACGCAGGGGTTTTTAACTATAATTTTAAAAGCTACTAGCAGACGTAAATTAAGTTGTTAATACATTTGCAATTTTGGCAGCTTCAGTGGCTTTGCGTCCGTCAAAGATTGAGACGGGAGCCACATAGGAAAAAAAAAATTTTGGTACGGTTCCCACCTTTATGCATACTTCTGATTGCCGATCGAAGTGGATTGTTGTTAGCTTTCAAGAATTTTGATGCGCGTGATGGCGCGCTTCTTCTTGAAAACAATCATGTTTCTTGCGTCGGGTTTCTAAAAACAATTATAAATGCTTCCGTTTCTTTTTCCACAGCTACACAAATATCGTCGTTCCGCTAGGGAACCGAGTTTGGTATAAATACTTTTGCTGCTTGGACGATACAATTTTAGTGATAACCTCACCATTTTACAGTGGTACCAGTCTGCGCGGCCAAGACACCATCTACGGGGGACGGACTGTCTGACCCGTTTGATGATGGTTTTAACTGCAATAGGAAAATGAAAGTCCTCTTATACATACTATGATAAATGTGTGGCTAGACGTGGAGAGGACAAAGACAAATAAATTGCCGAAAAATGTGTACCCCTACTTCCAAAGTGTTGAGAAGGACAGCGTTGCTTTGATCGCAAAGATTCTCTCTCAAACGAATTATTGTGTTTTTTCTTAGGGACCCCCAAAACGAATTGTACCAGTAGACAGGGCTTTGAAAGCTGTGAAATAAGTTCTTGTATATCTTCCATAGTCCAATCAAACTCGGGAAGATACGGGAAGCATATTGTGACTTTTATTGGAACGGTAAGTTGGATCACGATTGCCTGGAGTTTAACTCCGAGTGTTATTACGTTTAGTTTGGAGACGTCATTTCTTGTGCACGTAAAGCCCCAAAAAATGAAATTTTTCATGAGCTTGAAATGCGTTTCTTGGAGGCACACGAAAGGAGGCGTGTGCTTTACCTGGATCATTTTCAACTCACAATTTGCAACCGTTGCAGTTCCAATGTAATATTGTCTTCACAATAAAAATAAATAAACGGACAGTTATAAAAATAAATTAAGACGTAACAATTAAAACACTAAAGTTGTAAAGAGATTTTGGTGTTTAGACGTAGACAAGGTAAAACTAGTTTTATAAAACTAAAACCATAGATGACACCAGAGTTGTAAAGTACTCAGATGCCAGAACCAGAATATAAATAAAATTCAAAACTAATATCACAGATGAAATTGAAGTTGTAAAAGATTCCGATGTCAGAACCATAAAATAAATAAAACTTAAAACTAATATTGCAGATAACATCAAAGATTGAAATTTCTTACACCTCAGTTGTTAAAGTTAATAAAAATTAATAGAAGGCCTAATACTGAGAGCATGCTTTCCCTTTTTTCAACAGTCAGGTTTCTTATTTCATCACCGTTTTAGGTCAGTTTTAAGGCTAACGTAAGTGTGTGTGGAATGTTTTCCTCACGTTTTTGGTTAAGAAAGCCGAAGCTTTCCTTAATCGTTATTGCCCCAGAAGATTTGGCGTGGGCATGTTCTGCTAAATTACTAGTATTAGTGGTACACTTTCTGCAAGAAGCTGACTGTGCCAGCTTAGGGCAGCAACAAGAGGCGGTAAAAACTTCTTTATCAACTCATTTACGTCGACTGGGCTTTTTGATGCATTTGCGATTTTTGCGTATGATATTCTGGCTATTGGTGTTAAAACTATTGCCAACTTACGTGCTAAAAAATTATTTAATTTGTTTTGTTTATATAGATTTGAAGATTAGTAATTAAATATGAGTTTTTTACAGTTTTAAACAAATAACAACTAATAACAAAGTTTAAAAGTTCTGATCATAAAGTACTGCAAAAAATAATGGCATAGCGTGTGCGTATACTTTACATTTCAATAACCTTGTAATTTTAGTCGGTAGAGAATTTATTGTATAATAAAAATTACATAATCTTAGATTTAAGCGGGTACGTATATATATATATATAAATGTTCAAATAAAATTTATAAAATTAAAAAAAAAAGAAATATTTTATCAGTATGTCATTATTTGTGTATATACAATATACCTAAACCGTTTAAGAAACGGCAAATGAATTGAACAAGTTTCATTTAATTATTTTTGTATTTTCTATAAAAAACTGCATGATATGAGCATTTGTTGATGCAATTACGATATATTTAAGTAAAATAACAAACAACATACTTGTTGTTTGGAGTTGTCGTACGATGCTACAAAGTCGAAATCAATGAATTCAAGTGCAAAAGTGCGACGGACCTGAGGACGTTTACACAAAAACTGAATTCTTTTTAATGCAAATTAAAGATTCTTGCGATGTAGTAGTGCATACGGGCAATTTTTTTATAATATTGGAAAAATGTCACAGTATCTCACAGTTTGGCGGTACGTTAACATCAAAAATCTACTAATCACCAAAATCACAGTTTGCGCGACTTTGTCAGCAGTTCATGTTTTCACTGGCTACGATTTTAATCTGCCATTTTATTGGTTACGATAAGAAACATGAAAGAAGTTCATAAGAAGCGAAGAATATCAGAAAGTTTTTACTTTTATAAATAATCAAACGAGCAAATATTTCGAATCCTAAATGAAAATAATAGAAAATTTTGTTTGCCAAATATATGCAACAAAGGTGAATGGACACCATTAATTCTGAAAATGAGGCTGATGAACTTCGATGTATGCATTCTACCACCTTGCAAAAGGAAGTAAGTATTAATCTCGTAATTTATAATTGTTGATGATTCCAAAAAAACTTACAGGGTTGATTTTCTAGACTATTTCAAACTACTTGTAGATATCAGAGCTTCTGAACGTGACAACTCGGCTTGGTACAACCAATTTTTTTGGCTGGATGATTGAGCGAAATAGTAGATACAACTTTCGTTGGTTTCAAGGTGATGAGGCGCCGCTGTTTGTTATGTTATGAAGTATTTATAAATTAGAAAGAGACTAAAAGTAATGTAAAAAGAATCAATTAATGAGCATACATATTTAAGTGTAAAATATTATTATAAATAGGTTCTAAAAGGAACGTGTAACGAAATGGTTGCACGGTGGGAATATAAATGCGACAACGATGATGACAGTTCTTCTAATTCTAACGAAGAAGACGGTTAAATTGATGTGGATTCAGACAGGATGAGCAGGAAGATGAGAATGATAGCAACGAAAGTTGATGTTAGTTTTAGCTTTAGTTGATTTTACATTATCTCAATCGATGTACCAATTTAACGAACATACAACACTGTCATACGTTGAAAATAAAATGGCATACTGACTAAAATTACGGAATGTTTTTCTATAACGTTACATTACTGCAATGTAAAGTGTGCTTGGGAATACGCTACGCCATCGTTTTCTGCAAATACTTTAAAATGAACAGAAAAGTCTCATATGTAACTACTTAACTTATTTAACTTAAGTCCACTTGATCATATAAACTCTTTGCACCTATAATCACAACTAAAAATATAAATATAATACAAACATGACTATTATAAATTTAAAAAATACAAATTTTGATAGTACAATTTTGTTAACTTATTATCAATTATTATTTTAATATTGTTTGTGTTTTTATATTAGGGCAATTCTATTTCAAACGGACCAGAGCAGGGGGAGGGGGTGCATTGAGATGGGTTTATGAGAGTATGAAACTCTTAAAAAAATTGTACGATTTTTTTTAGTTTTTTTGTCGTTTTTAACTTAATCGCATTTTTTGTTTAAAAACCGCAATTTTAACTAAAAAAAAAATGTACTAATGAAATCAATCAGAAATTTTTCGTAAAATCCAAATCTGGCGCCATTTCAAGTCTACACCCTGTCTATAAGCCGCAAAAGCCATAAAACCATGTTTTTGTTCTCAGTGGGCTGCGCAAAAAGGAGCATTTTTTAAAAAAAATTTTAACCTCCTAAGTTGACGTATTTTTGTTTTATTTAATGGCGCCAGATTTGGATTATACGAAAAATTTCTGATTGATTTCATTAGTAAATTTATTTTTTTGATTTAAAATTGACCATAGAAATATTGAATGGGTTCACCAACAACCAATATTTCATTTTACTCAACTTAGATTTATTTTGGTAATAGCTTTAGTAAGTTTTTAAATTTTAATATATTTTTAGGTGCAACATATCTAATTTTTATTTTTGTGATAGGAATTTAAGTACACAATCATGTTCTAAATGTTTTAATACATTATTTTTGTAGCACTAATTCCTCGGTTTCAGACATAAATTCTTAATTTTTTTAATTTATCGTCATGCATCACCTGAAGTTTATAGTTTCTATGGCATATTTATTCTTGCATTGTTGAAACAACTACGGTATTTTTAAAAGCGTTTTACAATCACCGCTGCGTTAGATTACAGAATATTACACTCAGCGGTGATTATTTAGAAAAAAAGTAATTGTTAAAAGTAATCATTAATTTTGTTAAATATCCTGTTATTTCAAAACTATATCGTTATGAATATTTGATTTTGTTTGAAAATCAACACCATTTTTGTCAATCTAATTTTAAAACACAATTACAAAATGATATCATATCTGTGTTATTTAAATTAGTTTTACTAAGCTAGATTAAACAGTCGTTTTAATGTAATATTATTTTCTAAACTTTGTGTATAAACTATAATTCCAACAACTCCATTGTGAATATAGTTTTGTCGTTTGTCAATAAGGGGCTTCTAGTAGTATAAACCTAGTAAGCTGATTGAACAGGTCTGATTTACTACAATAATGCGTATTGATCTACATTTGTTCCGAATATTCTGTTGAAACAAGTATTACTCCTAAAGCTTTCAGGAGGATTATATAACGTAATAATAAACACGATATTACATTTTTAATGCACATGTATTTTAAGAAAAAGCTTACTTAATAAAAAAACATTAATAAACAATGGTAAACTGAAGTATATTCAGCACATTATAATGTCGGCAAAGTTATCTTTTGTTTTCTTTATTCATTATAATATAAAGAAGACTTATTATGCAAGGATATTTAAAACCCTGAGGATAATTAACATTTAAAAAGAATCAACCTTTTATATGAAATTACTAATGACTCGAGACCAATGTTTTAAATGTCGACATTAATATTTTAAGGTCAATATATTTGAAAAACCTCTATCTACATACAGTATTTAAGAACAAATACATTAATTTATTTATAAAAACCTATACCAAAAGTATTAAATAGGTACATATAACATATTGAATTGATGATGAAATTAATAAATATTATTTTCAGGTTTATCAAATATGAAATTAAACACTTTTATAATAAGTGCACTTGCTACTAGAGGTCGGAATGTTGATTTGAAATATGACATAATATATTTAAAGCCCGTATTTGTTAAAATATAAATAGCTATTTAATTGAGATTATACTTATTCAATTTTATTCAAATTTTGGACCACAGATCGACTACTAACACTACTTACTACTACGTGGTAACAACATTTATTTACGGTTGAAGCACATCTGCGTTTAGATTATTAGATAATCCAAACCTTTAGTGTAAAGGCAAGCATTTGGTTGAGAAATAAATACATCATAAACAATTTTATTAAACACGCAGTTATTGATAGTTACTTATTAATAAAAATACTTTGCCTAAACGTCAACTTATTAGTAAATACAGAAATCTTATGCTTCATAACAGGAAAAACAAAGTTGACCATATTATGGGAATTTAAAAAATATATAAACAATGTGCTTATTTTTTTTAATTAAGTAATATCAATAACTTGTATTAATTAAAAATAGAGACTCTGTAAAGTATTGCTCTCACTTTGACCACTACACTTAATTGTAATTGCTGAGACACGCAGCATATAGAGTAAAAATAAATGAACATACTTTGAATCCTACGACTTACAGACCGATAATAATAAATGAGTTGCAGGAAAACGAGTTTTTAATGATCAGGTCAGACTTCATGAAAGGTTATCACATCAAAAATGTGATGTGACAATACTAAAGCAAGACAAACAAAAGATACCAAAGCATAGTTAAAGAAACCATGTGATATGCAGATTGGCTAAAGATCAAAACCGAAACTGGTATATACAAAGTAATAATAATTACATAAATTACATGACCAAAAAGTTCTGGATCAGGACAATAGATCAAGAGTGATCTGTTAAACTGTTCTTCCTCTAAAACTTACAAAAAGAAAAAAAATATAAGTAAATTTAAAAAATTAAAAAATTACAGTAATAATATTAAGATTAATAAAAATAAAAAAAGAAATACATCAATACAGAAATATAATACATACAATAATAAAAAAACGTTACATAATATTATCATACAGACAGAATTGACTTGTAATACGATTTAAATAATGATAAACTGTGTTTGCTCATATTCAGGGAGTTGTAGCATTTGACGGCGTTATATGAAAACGATCTTTTGAATAGTTCTAATCTATGATGCGGTATACTCAAAAGTCTTCTACTTCTAACATTAATGTTATGGCCAGTAGACCTAAATGTAAGAATTTGAAAAAAGTTTGAAGGAGTTTTATTATTAATGATTTTGTAATAGAAACAGCCCGAGTGTAGCTTTCGGCGATTTGTCATAGATAACCATTTGATTTTTTTTCATTTATGAGAGATTCTCAGTCTTTTTCTTATGCCAAATATTAGTCTTAAGCAAGAATTCTGCATTTTTTGAATTCGACGAACATCAGTTTGATCAATGGCTGCATCATAGACAATATCACAAAAACTAAAATTAGACAAAACAAGTGACTCACATAAAATAGTTTTAATGGTCTTGTTCATAAAGTGATGATTTGTAAAAATTGACTTTAGTGCAATATGCTTGTTTTATTAAAAGAGAAGTATTTTCTTAAATTGGAGATCACTATCAATTAAAATACCAAGGTATCTGGCGCAATCTGTAAATTTTAACAACTCATTACCTATTTTAATTTTCATTTGTGCTTTAGTCAGGGTTTTAAATTGATTATATCCAAAAACTATTGCCGTTGATTTAGATGCATTGAGCCCGCTGCAAGTTACAATTGTGTGCCGTCAGCGTATAAGTGGTACTTACAATTACGAACAACCCTTTGCAAATCACTCATGTATATAGCGTACAGCAAAGGACTAAGAATAGATCTCTGCGGTACACCAAACTTTACATATGCTGCGGTGGAACTTATGTTATTTAAACAAACTGTTTGGTTACGATCTTTTAGATATGACATTATTAAATTACTTGCTGTTGAGTCAAGACCAATAAAGTCAAGAATTGATTTTAAAAGCGTATGACAAATTTGATCAAAAGCCTTGCTGTAGTCCAGTAAAATTAACACTGTAACTTTGTTTTATCGGTTGCCCTAATTTTGTCATCTACTATTGTAGTAAGTAAAAAATCTATCTTTAGGTAAACTTGCCTCGGTATTTGAAGCAAAGCTTTAAATTAGTGTACGAGATCGAGTCGGGACTACACTCTAACCGACTCATAACTATTGTGTTTGATTGCTAAGCGCCTTTTCAGGCACTACTTTTGTCATTAATAAAATCTAACTGGTCATGGTTTGTATAAACAGTCTGGAAGCATTTGCAATAAATAACAGAGTACACTTGGTCTAGATACCAAAAATCCAGGTTATAGAAGAAAATCAGCTTGCCAAAAATAAAAACAGCGACATTTATTGGACTTGAACCTACATTCGGCACTTGAAAAAAATGACTCTTTCTAAAACGTTGTCAGCTTTTTGCATGTATGCTATACAATTAAGCTTGACCGGAGAGTTGCAGGTTCAAGCACAAGTTCTTGCAGAGCATTTTAAGAATTGTTGGCATTTATTAACTTTACATTAGTTTAATACATGGTTAGTGTTAATGTAACCATAAATACCTTTATTATGAAAGTGTGAGTGGACAAGATACTAGTGAACATAAGTACTAAAACCGTTGTACCTGCAAACAAAGCTTTGTTATTTGAACGCAAAGCCATTGTAAAGCAAGTATAATGTTAACTGACTTTCTTTGGCATATATTGGACAATTTCGAAATAGACAATTTTTATTTCAAGCAGGATGATGGTACTAGCCACACAAGCTGTGAAACAATTGCATTGCTGCACGAGAAATTTGGGCATAAGTTGGTCCCCCAGATTGCTAATTAACTCCAAGACTCTTTTTTTAGACATACGTGAATGAAAGAGTCTACGTTAGTGCCTCGCAAACAATTTCGGCTCCCTTCAAAAACAATATTTGAGTTGTTGTTTGCCAGATAAAGCCTTAACTGTGCAAAAATGTCTTACAAAACTTCCTCAAAAAAATGACCCTTCGCAGACAGAGTTGAGGTGGGCATTTACTAGATACCACTTTCCACAAGAGTTTGTACTTTAAATTTAAATTTAAAAAAAATGTGCTATTTAAGAATAAATAAATGTTTTTTTATACTTAAAATAGAATTTCTTATTGAAAAACCTTATAGTTTTGTAGTCACTACATTCTTATGCAACTTTAAAAGTTTCCGTTGTCCATTTTTATATTTTTTTGCCGATGATATTCACATTGCACAAACATTTTTGTTGTCAATCTTTGGTAATACTATTAGGTTTCTAGTTTTTACTTACAAGGTACCGTTATAAATGTTCCTACCTATTCCGTTAATCCACTTCAAAGATTTATTTAGTTTAGGACAAAAAAGAAGAAGAGATAAGAAAACATGAATATAAAAAGTAATTTATGCTTATGCGGCGTCAAAATAGAATTACCAATATGGTAGTCAAGCAGTACAGTACAAGCATGACCGGCATGTGTATTTGAGTCAATTTCAAATTAAAAAAAAAATAATAATTTATACTATTATGCGGTAACAGAATTTTTTTAAATTAAACATTCGTTAAATCAATCATCAGAAAAACAAACTATATTTGAACTAGAAATCAAAATTATTGTATGCATGCTCCGTTTGTTATATTGGTAATTGGTCAGTGTCCAGAACTTGGCAATTCATTCCACGGTATATTTTGCATACTGTTGCTTGTCAATCACAATATTTGAAATAGTAATACAATAAGAACAAATAAACAGTAAAATTATTATAAATTTGCAGTTATATTTTTTTTATAATAACATTGTTTGGCATAACGTATGAGTTTGCTGTTTATGACAAGGCATGACTATAAAATAATAATAGAAACACTATATTTAATATGATTTATGAATAAATATATTTAATAAACATGTGTGTGTACGTCTATCGTTATCAATAAATATCAATAGTAAATTGACGATTGTCATAAAATCAATGCACAGTCTATCAGGGGGCATAATTGAAAGTTACTAGATTTCTTTTTTAAACTTTTAAAAGAAATTCTTAAAGTATTCCAACTCAAACGATTTTACATAGCTACTATTCTTGCGTGAAATGTAAATCGATAAAGAAATTTCCCTTTACTACTCTACTCTATAAAGAGGTGGATGAAACAGTCGGCTAAGAAAAAATAGCGAGCTCACAGAGCTGTATCCACATTAGCTATCTAAGGAAAGCTACACGAATCCCAAATGCCCATTTACACTCAGAGACGTCATGACTTAAAACAACAATAAAATTTCTTGACAGCTTTAATATATCTCTTTAATTACTCCAAGATTATGTTCCACTAGACCTCCTCTCGGGTTTCTATATAAACTCGTCCAGGTCTCGGCGTGAGAAAGATTCTTTTCATGTGTATGTGTACCCTCATTCCACCTATCTCTGAGTGTAAATAAAGAAAGTTAACAGCACTTGTACCTGGTGTCTATGAGTTTTCTAAGGACTCAATAACTATTAAACGAACTGAAAAGATACTTCCGAAGGTATCAAACAGCGCACTATTTGGGGTGTGTTCGTGCATTTTATGTGGGAAGATTTTTTGCTGAGATTCGAATATTTCAACAAATTATGCACAATGATAACGCTTTGAAGATAAAAATAAAATATACGATATTTTGTACACACATTTATTGCTATACGATACCGTTTTCGTCAGAATTTTTATAATAACATTTTTTTGTTAGAAATATAATTTATTACATTAGTAAATACATTTGTGTGTGAAAAGAGGAGTGTGTTCTTTAGCTCACTAAGACAAAATATTAGGAACTTAAAAGAAAGAAATATTGGGCCGTAAAAACAGACTGGAGTTACTATGCTGCTCACGCATTTTGCGACACGTGGCAGGATAGTAGCCCGATCAGCCGCCTGCCTCGGATATGTGTGTTTATCCTATCTATTCAGTACAACGCACACGCACCGATTACATTTCATTTTACTCCCAGCGCACCCTCGCATCTCGGAATATCCTTTTTAACGTATCGTTGGCTGTGTGTATGCTATCATTATTTAAAGTTATGTTTGCTTTAACAACCACAACACGTTTTTGCTATGGGTTAAATAAATTCCAAAAATTCGGTACTTACACACATTAATGTTTAACACTATGCTCCCCTATACACAAATCCAATAAACGGAAAACGAATTGATCTATCAATAAAATACAATACGCTCCACACTATTAGATGCATAGCCCCTATATCTTTTTGACATTTCAATTGCTCTGATGGGGATTTGAAATATGCAAGGAGATATTTTGAAGATACAATTTCATGATTGAATTCTTCTCCCCCGCATTTTTAGCCAAAAATAAAAATACGATAAAACTCGTCTTGTTATATATATAAAAAAACAAATGATTCCAGTTTACGTATAATTCCTTAACCATACAAGAGGGAAACAATTTCATTTACACATTCCGTTAGCATTACAGCTAACTGGAAACTAACTTTTTTAATTAAATGGTTGCTGTTGCCCCTTACTTTGATAGAAAGCTTCTAAATCACTCGGCAAATCATTCTGTATTTCAATATACATTACTATTTAAACAACTAGTCACAAAATAAATAGCCTTTCAAATGGGTGTACGTTTCTAGATGTATTTATTTAATGCACCTCAACGAAATATATACTTTTACAATTTTACTAGAAGCGTTAGTCTTTCGTGATGAATACGTATAGCTTTTTTGGTGGAACAGTTATTTTCTTTCACATAACAGTAGTTGTCTATTGCGGTTTACCGCAGGTTAATATAGAGAGTAATTAATTTAAAAACTATTGAGTTCAAAAACGCAAGTCAATAGATATTAAAATAACTGCAAACATTATACAATATACCACCTATTTTCTAGAACTAATAAAATAGTATATTACAAATAACACCAATTCATTGATGCAACGAAGAAAATAGAATGTATCAAAACAGAACGTTCGCATACATGAATTGCGAACGAATCGAATGGATTGAGTTGATCCTATTCCATCAGATCGAAACAGCCGAGAGTTCCTTGATGACAATATTTGGACAGAGCGTTCCGTATTCTGAGTAACACCTAGAAGTTCAACAAAACGATGAAATTTTACATATGCAAATCAGTTTGCATTTTTCTAACGTATTGATTTTTTGTTACACACATTCTATGTACTTACTTATATACCTACTTTTTGCTGGACATATCAATTATTCAGTATAATTTCATTAAAAACAATATTTTTTTGGTATATTATATTATGATAATAAAAATAACAAACAAAAAGAAAACTTGAATCATTATTTTTAATTACATTTATATTATAAAATATTAAATATGATCTTGTTTTATTAAGCAAACAACACTCCATTTTTTAAACCGATAATAAATTAAGCTTTGTAAGTGTTCTTTATATATTTGCAAATAAAATATATTCATTCTTCTATTATATTTTATTACACAAGATTTTCTAAATTCTGTTTCTATTTTTTGCGCGTATTTTCAAAAATGAGCTAAAACGACTAATAAGAAAATGACCAATTGTTTTTATGAATTGTGAATAAATCATTTAAAAGTAAGAGACTCTTTGCACGTTTCTAAAGCAGTCTTTACAAACGATAGCATGACTTCAATCTTGACAATTAATAATCTGTAATAAATGAGTTTGAAGAAAACATTTAAAATTTTTTGTTACTATTATTTATATAGGTTAAGTGGAAGAACATCAATAAGATAAACTTTGATTTTTTTGTGATTTTGCAAAATATAGATTATTATTATTATTATTATTATTAATGTACTATATACATTGTTATTTCCCAGTAAACACAGGTTTAGATAATATAAGTTTATTACTCGTATATATGGTGTAAAAAGCGTATATGGTATATGTGTATTCGTAGAATATACATTTCTTGTACACGTAAGATATGTATATTTGTATATTATTCGTTAATTTTTTCTTTTATTTCCACTGTTGATTAATATACGTATATTAACCATTAGAATACTCGTATTAATAACTTGCATAATATATTTACGTATATTTAACGTTTATTATTTCTGGGTTTAGTTTGCCGATCAATTTTGTCTTCAATGTTTGTACGTCCGAGGCTACCCGAACTCGTGAATATAATTTGCAAAGTGTATGTTGAGATGCATGATTCATCATTTTATTTATTTTTTATCAACCATAATGTTCATAGTTGTAATATCCGATACAGTTTTAAGTTGTTTGTTGTTACACAACAGTGTTGAAGTGTTGTTTAATTGAACTGGAAGCGTAGGTTTAGGAGTACTAAGATAAAATACCTAATTTGTGGTAAGTCTGAAAATAAGCAATGTACTTTGATTCAATAACCTCTCAGGTGCATATTTTTTTTGTACAATGCAATTATAACCATTATAGTAACATTAATATCAATTTATCGATTTATTATTTTTAAATTTAAATTTATTAAATACCTATGTTAAATAATATAATGTTTTATTTATTTATATGTAATACTTTGTATTTTATGTTAGAATGATATACAAATTTTACATTATTATATATACAAGAGAGGAGGCAGTACGGCAGAGTGGGCTTGTACGATTACCAGCGTTAACAAAAGTTAAGCAACGTCCGCTCCGGTCACGACTTGGATGGGTGACCCAATTCTTCCCAATATGAGTCCGTTACCTCGTATAGGCATCCAAACATACACCATGTCTTCTCGCCGGATAAAGTTTAACCTATAATACACGTGTACTATAATTAAAAAATATACAAATATTTTTATTATAATATTAACGCATTTTTTACGTTGATAATTCGTGTAAATTATACGTTTAAAATACATATAACCGGTACGTATATTACACACTAAATATACGAGATATATCCGTTTAGTCGCCGGACATTTTTCCGTATAATATACTTAACAAATAAACAAATATTACACTTAGGTGTAATACCAAAAATAAACGTATCTTAAACGTAACTGTGTTTACTGGGTTACGTACATGTAATGGCTGAGAATGTGTCAAGGTTACTCACACATAGACCAAGTGGATCTCAGGGCTATGACATAGTAAAGGGTGTTTTTTTAGAGGCAGATAACTTTGAATTGAAATAAAACACAACAAAATGTTTTTAATATTCATGAAATTGGCTTTGTTTGTAATTTTATGGCATTAATGTTTGAATATGATTTTAGGCATGTGACCGCCGCGGCTGAAGCGTACATTACGCTAATCTGGAGGTCTAATTTTTACACACTGTTTGCAGTAATTCAGGCTGTATGTAGACATGGGACTTTACATATTCCCAGAAAAAATAATTTAATGTCGTCAAATTGTAGGAACGAGGTGGCCAGTTAACAGGTCCATTTTGTGAAATTAATCGTCCATGAAATGTTTTTTTCAGTAAATTAATTGTATTGCGCGATGTGAGGCATGTGGCGCAGTTTTGCTGAAACCACATGTCTGCTACATTAATGCTGTCTAATTGAGGCACAAAAAATTTGGCAATCATGTCTCTGTATTGCTCACCGTTGACTGTAACGTTCCGATCATCACCATTTTTGAAGACAAATGGACCAATGATTCCGCCGGCTCAAAAAGCGCACCAAACGGTAATTTTTTCTGGATGTAATAGTGATTAGACAATGGCTTGTGGATTATTATTGCTTCAAATGCGACAATTTTGTTTGTTAACATAGCCATTTAACCAAAAGTGTGCTTTATCACTGAACAAAATTTTCAAATGAAATTGTGGATCAATAGCAATTTTTCCTTGACTCATTTACCAAACGTACGGCGCAAACAATGAACGTGTGGCTTCAATTCCTGTACAAGTTAAATCTTGTAAACTCGTAAACCAAGATCTTTTTGTATAATTTTCTATAAAGTGGATGAACACAAGTTTAATTGTTGAGCACGATGACCATTTGACACATTTGGATCATCGTTAACACTACGCTGCACACTATCAATTGCTTCTTGTGTGCGCACTGTACAACGTCGTACTGGATACTTATTATCGTTTAGATTAAACGTATTGCAAAAACGATTAACAGTTTCTTGAACTAATCGCTCTCATGGACGATTATGAGCACGATACAATACACGTAATGCCCGATGAGTTTCTCAAACAGAACCATATTTTTTTAAATAAATTGAAAAATTTGCAAACGTTGCTCCGGCATGACTTTATTCATGATAAATTGCCAAAGCAAACTTACCTCAAAACAACCGAGAAATGTCAAATCAGCTGTCACAGATAAAAGTGTTGCTAATTTAATGTTTGCTTCCTTTAAAAAAAACACCCTTTATATTGACATTCATTAAGGTACTTCTGTACTATCTGAAATGAGAACTACGTAACAGTAACAGCCCTCGAGAGCATTTTAAGTGCACTGGCAGTTAGGCCTAGTGATTGCACAATAACTGAAGGCACATTACACACTAGTATTAAAGGATACTTTGGGGGTTGTGTTAATTAGGTGACTGATATTATGGTATACTTTGTATTGATGTAATGATTCTGGCAATGCTAATTGCACATAATATATTAATAATTATGTTCAGGTTCAATTTATAGAAAACCACGCAGGAACAATGGCGGGCCGTAGCAATAGCGCGTTGATAAGAGAAAACAAAACAAACTCGGTTAACTTTAATAAAGAGTAGTGAGGCAAGTTTGATATTGAAACAATACAAAGAAAGGAGCCCTCATTTCTTTTCCGCAGTAAAGTGATGTAGTTGAATGTTGGCGGAAAACTACTGTTGGCAATAAACGGCAATGGTGTGGTAGATGGGTGGTTAAGCATTTGTTGTCTCAGTTATACAGGGTGTTTGAAAACATGTGTTCAAAAATGAAGGGTAGGATTTTTTGGCTAATTAAAAAAACAAGTTTCTATTAGCATGGTTCCGCAAACGCACCGTTTTTGAGATACAGGATGTAATTTTGTTTTAATTTTTTTAGTTTTTGACGATATCTTAGGAACGGAAAGAAAAAGTAGCAACATGATCACAAAACCTTTATTATTACAAAACTAAGCAATAACATAAAAAACAAGAAAAATTTCAAAAATTGTTGAAAATGACTTCCTCCTACGGTAACGCAGGTTTCCAACCTACGTCTTAGTGACTGACGTACCCGTTCGAAAATGTCTGGAGTGTTTTGCATTGTATTGCAGGATTCAATAATGCGATTTCTTAGTTTTTCATCAGTATTAACTGATGTAGTGTAAACTAAACTTTTTAAGTGACCCCACAAAAAAATATCCAAAACTTTTAAATTTGGAGACCGAGGAGACCAAGCCTGTGGGTCTCCTCGACTTATCCAACGGTTTCTATACTGTTCAATTAAGAATTGACCCGCAACTAAACTAAAATGTGCAGGAGCACCATCGTGCATGAACCACATTTTGTTTCTTAATTGAACCTGAACGTCCTCTAAAAGTCCTGGCAGCTCTTCTTCAAGAAAATTACGTTATGATTGACCATTTAGCGTAAACGGCAAAAAATATGGACCTATTAAATGGTTTCCTACAACACCTGCCCAAACATTAACGGAAAATGTTTGCTGATGATGGCCTTACATTATGGCATGTGGATTTTTGTCGGCTCATACATGATTATTATAAAAGTTCATAATCGTATTACGAGAAAAATTTGCTTTGTCCGTAAATAAAATTTGTTCTAAGAATCGAGGATTTTGCGCAAATCTTTCTTGGTAAAAAGGCTTGTACTTGCTTTATGTGATAAGGATATAACATCTGGCTTTTTATTATCCTCCACACTGTAACGTGACTAAAATAAAGGTTAAAAGCTATTTTTCTAATGCTAGTTGATGGATCGTCTTCGATTTCTTAAAGAACATCTTCTTCAATTTGCGGAGGTAGCAGGCGAGGTCTCCCATTCCAGTTTGATGTAGACGTTCGTGAATACGAATGAATGTTCTTTCATTTGGTACCTGTCGGTTTGGAAACTTTTCTTGATAAGTTCGACGAGCTTTTGCTGCATTTTCATCGGCAACGTCATAAACAAAATGCATATCGCACATTTCGCTATTACTGTAATTATTCATTTTGCTCTATTACCACGCAAGCAAAATACTAAGAATGGGCAAATTAATTGGGTAATAAAGATAATAAGTTTAAGCAATATTGACTTCTTTTGAAGAAAAGTTATTTAACAACTAAAAGACAATTGTCAATAACTCAAATGCATGAACGCTGATGACTAAATCAAAAAAATTAATTTTATTAACAACAAAACATGTTGCTACTTTTTTTCATGTTTTCTATCATAAAATGCCGTATTTCTCTAAAACGGTTTATGTTAGAGCTTCTGACTAGGAGTACCTTTTTTGTGTAGAAAATATTGGTGGTTCACAATGTGCTTTCAGAATGCCAATTTGCCAAGTGTCATAAAAATTTGAGCCATAAAAACCTCACGTAGCCCTAAAATCTCCGTCAATGGAACATGAAAAAAATTGAATAAGCGTTTAAAAAGTAGCTAATATTAATGCTAAGATGTGTACAAAAGCTGAGTTTTGTATCTCAAACGGTTCCTGAGAAATCAACAAAAAAATAAAAAAAAAAATTTACATCCTGTATCTTGAAAACGGTGCGTTTGCGGAACCATGTTAGTAGAAACTTTTTTTCTTATAATTAGCCAACCAATCCCACTTTTTATTTTTTAACACATGTTTTGAAACACTCTGTATAAAATAATAAATTTAGATAACTGAACGTATAAAACATTCAAATAAGTACTGTTGCAAACCTAAAAATAAAATCATAGTTTACAAAAGCAACATGAATAGTCCACATCAAGTCAAACTTAATAATTTATTCAATGCTTACTTCTATAAATATTTACACAGGTCATACAGAGTTGGGTAATAAAGAAACATTTATATTAAATCATCTAAACTGTTATTTAAAAATTCATGTCAGCTATAGGAAGCTTTTTGGTACAAACACGTTTTTATGATGGTTTTAAATCATTTTTGGGACAGCTTTTTCACTTGTTTGGGTAGTAAGTTTTATACAGTTGAGCTATTTCTAAAACTACTTTTATGCTTATGACATTCTTTGTTTAAATCATAACTGTTTTCATTTTTATGAATAAGCATTAGACATTCTAAAATATTAAAACATGGCACTGATAAAATTTTGTGTTTTAAAAAGCTTAGCCTACCATCATGAGATAATCCATACAACACGTCGTTGCAATGCAAATGTGCGTTGTCAAGTTATTGAGATGATAAACCATATAGCAAGACTGACAGAGTTCAATCGTCATTATTATACGGGGCAATTCTTTAATATTGCGAAAAGTTTTAAAGGCAGATTCTTTAGTTAAAAATAAACAAAAAAAATGTATAAACGTGTGTCCGGAAAAATTTTTGTTATCGAGATTAAGGGCGTTATTTTTTTTTATTAATTTATTTTTGATAGTTATTATTATTTTAATAGTCGTTTATTTGATTTAATTGATAATTGGCAAATCAAAGAATTGCATTGCCGCTTTGTGTGAAATAATTCGGCAAACCTTTAGTATTTTTTAACGTGTTTGACATTAAATGCGTCGAAGGATTAAGTATATGATACGCCTTATGTTTCCGGACATACATTTACATAACTAAAGAATTTGCCTTCAAATTTTTTTGCTATATTAAATAATCACCCTGTATATTAAAAATGAATCTCTTGGCTACTCTAATATCAATATTAAGTAGTTGTGACATATTTCCATTTACTTTAACACATTGTACTTTACTTGATTGAGATAATGCATTGTGAGCCTACAACTTTTTGAGTGGATGTTGTATATGTACAGATTCTTTAATAGCAAACTATGTGACACGCAGTCAAAATATCTTATTGAGTAGCACCCAAAGGAGTCTATTATATTGTCGACTAGATCAATCATAGCTGTTGTTGATGATCTTCCGTGACGGAAACCGTATTGTGCAGTATTTGAATAAATTGTTAGTCTCAATTTGGCAGAAGTGATATTGGACGATAGTTATCTGGTAAAATTGTTGCTCAATAATTATGTTTTTGGTACATTCTATTACGGCTAATATTATGTTTAAAGTTATCAATAGCATCCCAAACATCTATGTATAAAACTTGTTTGAATTGAAAAAATGATTATAAATAAAGCTCTGAGTTTGTCATTTTTAGAAATAACGTAACTACTTAAACCTAAATAAGTATTTCAATTTTTTAAATTATAAGCTTATTGCATGACTGTTTAATCTATTATTTTGTTCAAAATAAGTATGTATATTAGTTTTTCCATTGTTAAATTCTTCGAACAAACTTAATTTCAAATACGTCTGAAAATAGTTTTTGACATTTTTACAGTATTTCTTACGATATGACATCTTAATCTTATTAACAACTTTATTGTATGTCTTGATCACAAATGTGTAAAATTTATTAATAGCTTTGCTGATTTTAACTCTAAAACCATAAATGTTGGTGTAATACTAGGTTTTGCGTTTCTGCCGACTCTATTTTTAAATTACATTAATAATTAATAAACATCAATGAACAAACATGGACCGGTATGTTGTCTACACCACTATTCAGATTTCAGATCAACTACGACTAAAATATTATAAATTTATTTTAACCTCATCTCATCATTATCTTATCATTTTACTGTTTTAAAGTCAAAATATGAGTTATCAGCCGTATTAAATATTAAACTAAACAAGAAATTTAATTCTTTTTCAATTTGTATTCTTGGTTACAATCTTTCATAAATTTTTAAAAGGAATGTTGTTGGTAGAGCTTTTAAGGACCTAGAAAACTAGGACTTCTCAATAGATGCAACATGTTTTTTTTTTCTTTCGTGCAATTTTTGCTTGTAATATATAAATTTTATATATGCTTTTGTATTGTATGGGTAGGAGCATCTGAAACTACACTATCTCTTTAATATATTTTGAAACATGTTGCAATTTTTGCATTTTCTATAGATATTTCCATGAACACTATAAAAAAAATATTTCCAGCTAATCAAATACAGTTACTTTAGTTTGAACTATGGATTGAAGTGCCGGATAGCGCGAGAAAAGAATGCTAAAACGCACAAAGGCATTCCTGCAACGTAGCAACCATATATTGTTTTGTGTTGTACTAAGTTGTTTATTATGATAGCCAAACTAAAGTGGCTGCACTATAACTAATCATATTTTTTTATTATCAGATCAATAAAATTTTATTAAATTTTTATAATAATCTAAATGTATTTAATTTTACTTCATTGGAATTTTATATATCATAATAGATCATGTCACGTCATAATATGATGACAAATATAATTTTTTTAAATGTATAATGGGTAAAGATACATAATAGAAAATAATCAACAGTCGATTTGGTTAATAATTCAATTGTTTAATTTACCATTAATGATAAATAATTTAAAAGAATATTTGATATTAACTATTATTTTCCGGTAATTTAATTTAATTAACAGTAAAATTGTTATTATTATTTAATAAAACATTGTAATAACTATACACAAAATCCAATTAAAAAATTAACTTGTGAATTTGTTTTGTAATTTTTATATTTATTTGTGTAAAATAATAGCTTTATGTCCGTATATTTCTTTACTTTGTCTGCTCATTCTAAAAAACAATTTTTTCGCTCGTATTTTCGATTGCAAATTGATACTTACGGCTCTGCGGCGGGAAAACTGAGTCATTAGGTTAGGAAAATTCTTTAAAAGCTCGCTAAAAAATTCTTAAAAAAAAAATGTTTTTAAATTTAATAAAATTGATTTTATTTTAATTGACTTAAAAAAAAACATCAACATAATGAAAATTTTACTTATGGGAAGCAGGCAAAAAATAATCCTGTCTTTAATATGCTATTAATAAAAACTCTTTCAAAACTACAAATAATTGTGTGCTTTGTTATTTGAATTAATAAATTAAATGTTGTTAAGATTTTATTTATTTATTTAAAGTAAACACTTGAATCGATTTATTGAAATGATTTAGTTTCAAACTTACGAATTGAGAGGGATTTATAAATACTTAAATTGCTTGGTAATTAAGGTTATTTCGGGCATTTGCTTTAATTTACATTATTTTATTACAACTTTGAATTATGGCTCGTCAGCTTGTTATTTTTTGGAAATCAATGACTTATTTACATATGTGATTATGCATTATGCGCCCTACTTAGCATGAAAATGACCTTTTAACTCGTGTAGTTAGTTCTTCTCACTAGAGTGCAATATGCTGCAGAAGCATAGCACCAAACTTGTAATTATTGGCAAATTAATATTAAATTATAGGATCTTTGCTAACCCTTATACTATATTCTATTCACAGATATCATCTTAATTGTGACCGATGTTTATACATCCAGAAAGCGTCCATGCGTACCAAAGGCTTTATAATAATATTAGTGCGGCTTCAATAATTAGATATGTATTTATACACATAGCATTGAAAGGACGCAAGGATAATTGAGAAAACAAGAATAACGATATAAGTAAACAAGATCTAGTTTTTTTAAATTTCAAAATGTGAAAATTATGAATTAATGTATAATAATGTTTCAAATGTTTGTATCACCATTGTTACTGTAAGCCGCAAAGAAAGAATTATGAAATTGTATGTATTATGTTATTATTTCAAGAAAATTGCAAATGCATGGAGAAATCATAAGTATTTTTACAATTATAATAAGCACTTGAGTAGTAAATTTGTATCATTATTAAAAAACTCAAGAATAAAATTGTCACTCATAGTAGTTGTGAGATGTAAAATATAAAATCATTAACAATTTCTGTTTTATTCAAAATAAATATTATTATATTTTATCAGAAATAATTTATTCTAAAATTTAATTAAGTTAATACTCTAACTCAATACAATTACTTGATTCTTATTTTGCAAGCAATTTGGTTAATTACTTTCTAAACATTAATTTGAACCCAAACTAGGTGATGTTGACGTTAACTTGGCATAGAGACCCTATATATTTCCAATTAAATTGTCCAACAACTAATCCATTGTTCAATAGTTAAGTTGGAATGAGGTAGGATATCATCAGGATGCATATAAATGTCACCCCAACTTACTAGTATATAATTCACAAACAGTAATTTCCCAAGAGGAAATAATCAATATATAAAAGAAAAACATATGCATGCAATGTCGTGTCATTAATAAATGTACTTTCAAAAGGAAAGAATTTTTCCTTCTACTACTACTAAATATCTACATAAACAAAATTGTAAGTAATCACGTTCTCGCAAATTTGGGTTAACTTGCGATGCTGCAAGCTTTAAATCACGAAGTTCCTGAGTCATGAGATAATTGTTCTGTTCAAATCAATTTGAGACGGGTTTTGATCAAGAATACTGACTTAATATAATTTACATTGAATTGCATGAGTATAATTTAGTTACAACTAGCGGTTACTGTTAGAAATAGATAGACATTACCATTGACATCAAATATGTTTTAGATGATGAAACCAATTTAAGAGTGAAAGTATTTTTTTTTTATTATTTACTAACTTTTCAAATACGTTTAATTGTATCAACTTTTAAATACATTCGTTACTGATTAAAAGTCCATTTTTACTTAAATTTATTTATAAAGTCGATTTTGTTTCAACGGAAATGCTGATTTATTATAAAACAGAAGGTATGCTGTTTCTAATTGAAAGTTCAATTTATTTCACGATTATCGGTTAATTATATATTGCAGAAGAAAGTGTCACAAACAGATGTGAATACTAACAGCAGGATAGCCTTATTAAATTCTTACGATTTTTGTTCACGATTTCATTATCTTGCTCGTAATCTTTAAAATTAGACTCAATTACCTAACAACAATTTATTACAAAAATATCTATTGCATGCGTTTGAGAAAAGATTATCTTGCGTGTAAAAGTTTCATCGAATCTTGCAAAACTCTGGGTATAAATCATTTTCCAAGCAATTAAATAATTTTCCACAAATAAATTCTACAGAAAGTATAATTTACCGACTGATTTCTATATTAGACAGGCCAATTCGGATTTGTTCAAGAAGAATACCTAATATTTTTTCATTAAAATATATTTATTACATTAACTATAATTTTAATTTATGGTAGTTTAGTTAATATGATTTAAAATATAATTGTAGATTGACATCAAAGATATGTTATTTAAACTCAGCAGCTGTGATTTATTATTACTTTAGAATTCCTTAAGGAATACGTTCATAGACGGGAATGAAATTTAATGAAAAACTTTTTTAGTAAGATGGACAAAATAACATAATTGAACAATATTATTTTTTTAGGTGCTAATATTTTTTTATGATATCGTCATAATATGTAGTACGATTGCAGTACTATTATAGCAAAATATGATTGCACGTTATATTAAATTTAAGTAAGCATATATTACCAGATTTAAATACTAACGCATGATTGACTATACTAATTGTATATATTAAAGAAAACGAACGTAAGGTTTTGTACTTCTTCAGGTGCATCTAATTACTTAACGGTTCTATAAATATTAATAACAAAATTGTAAAGATTAGTGTTAGTTAAAGTAATTACATGGAAATTATAAATAATACATTATTATCCCAGTTAAAAAGAAAGTATCTGACAAAACATACGGACGATCACCAAAGCTGATTATATTTAAGTGTCAAAGTAGTTTAAAATAATTACAAAGGATGTTAATGCATAGAAATAATTAATGCATATTGATTAACTTAGTTAATTTAGAATTATAGGTTTCTACATTTACTTGTACATAATTTTATCAAATAAAGATACTTCATCTGCTTTTCTTTTTATGCGGATACTAGTTGTTTGTTTACGTTTTGTCATTTAAGTTATTTTAAACCATTGATTTTTCATTTATTTCACTAATATATAATAAAAAATATTTTTTGCATTACTTTCTAATACTATTGCCATTTCAGATCATTTTCTCAAATCATTCAAAATTAAAACAATATTTGTTTTCTACTTTCACTTTCAACGGTGTACGCAAATAGAAATGTTCTTGTTCTTTTAAACCCACATATATGAGAAGTTTGAACATTGAACATCATAGTTTTTAGTGCTTCAAAAGTGTTTCACATATTTTCTTCATCACTCATCAAGAAGTCAATCTTTTTGGTGAACCAAGATTAATATGTAACTTTCAGCTATTCTAAAAATTTTAACAAAAACTGTTGAGGCTGCTTTACGAAATTCCAATCATTTGCTCATTACTTTTGTTGTTAAAACTTTTCTTTTTAATAGTATCAATTTCCACACTCATTGCTTATATTTTAAGGTTTCACATATTGCAGCAGAAAATCTCACAAAAACTATTCAGAATGACATCAAAAAAATTGTTTCATTCTCTAATGTTAAACCAAAATAAAAATACTTGTACTCAATTTAGACAAAACATGCAGTTAATATGAAGCAAAAATCATTTAACAATTACACCTGTAATATAATTATTTTGCTCAGACTCCATTAACAACAAAAATTTCTATAAAACAATAAACTCATTCAATACTTTTCTTTCAAAATGATTAAAACAATCTAGTTACTTATCTATAAGAAAAATCAGATACTTTTGCCAACCAATTTGCATATAGATAACTCTACTATTATTATACTTTCTCTTACTCTTGTACCTATAATGCCGGCTAGTTTAAACTGATAGGTCAAATTTGTTTTAGGCAACATGTTGTTAAAAGATGTTCTAAAATTACATACTAAAAAGATATCAAGTATAGATGAAATTCCACCTATTATTCTTAAAACATTTGCAAATGAATTAGCTCATACTCTGACTAAAATGTTTCATACAAAAAATAAACATTCCCAAATTGTTGAAAGATTGCAAATGTTCAACTTATACCTAAGAAGGGATACAAATATGATTCTTCAAGTTATAGACCAATTGCAATACTGTCCAATCTGTCATAACTTTTTGAAAAATATATTAATTTTCACATTGTCAAGTTCTTAGAACAAAATAACTTTATCTCAGATACTCAATATGGGTTTTGAACAAAACGTTCGACAACAGATCTTCTGACAAACATGGAGAAAATTATGCAGTAGCTCTAGACATCTCTTAAAGTATTTGATAGGGTATGACATCCTAATCTTATTAACAAGCTTCATTGTATAGATCTTGATAACAAATCTGCCTTATTAATAGCTTTCTTGACAAAAGAAAAAGTTAGTTTGACCTTAAAGTTATAAATGCTAGTGTTCTTTATGGTTTTACTCATTTTATTTTTTATTTACATTAACTTTTTCAAATAACCAAAAGTCTTATTTATAGTTTTGAAGATAATAGCACGAGCGTCTTGAAATTTTTAGATTAGAATCTGTAGGTTCTATAAACAAAGACCTCAAACCAATATCTAAATGAGGTACTTCTATGTATGTTGCTTGAATCAAATTTTTAGGTTTATGTCGTCTATCACTTATTTTTATTTAATTTACCTTGATGAATTTAAAACAGCACAATCTTAGTAAATTTGGTATCAGTATAAATAAGTTGATTTTGTATTTAGCAACTGTTACTACAATTGTGCCTTTTCTTAGTTAAAATGCAAAAATAACAACCTTTAGAATTAGGTATTTATTAATGTGCCAAACATATTTTTGTCATTTTGTTTGAGTTCAGTTATAACTTTATACGATTTTTACGTTTATTGGTGCTGAAGTGGCTTAAATGCATTTTTTATATTGTAATCCATATATGGTAAGCCAATGGTAATGCCTTAGAAGCTAAACGTATGTATGCCGAGCGTTATCCAAATAAAAATTGACCATGTTCTGAACCGTTTACTAGACTGTTTTGCTTTCTCTACAAAAAACTGGAAGTTATTCTAATTCAAAAAACATTATTGGAAGACTGCCATAAATCAACAATTTAAAGATCAGGTTTTTCAACTTATTGACAAAAGTCCAAGGAGTAGTAATGCTAGTTACAGAACCGTTTAGAAGACTTCAAGCCAAGTTCTTAAGACATGCCACAATTGTATCACAATTGCAACATATATTTTATGAATGTTTTGGTTTGGTATTATTTAATAGGATAATTTTTTTCTATCAGCTATTGAACAGTTTTACCTTTATTTTCTTGAAGATGATTTTTTAGGGCTTTTGGAATTTGGATTTTAACATTTTGCACTTATCGATCAGGAAACAATAGGATAGGACCTCCTCATACTTGGCTCCTCTAATTTTTTATATAGGGTTACTTAAGACCCATAAAAAATTTAGAAAATCTTTAAAAAAAATATTGTAAAAGGTTGTAATGTTATTTATTTGCAATACTACGATTTTTGAACGCATTTGGCAATCCGTTAGGCGTAAATCGGATGCTTCTATTTTAGCTGGATGTGGACATTTTGAACATCTGATCTAATATGTACTACTTTTATTTTATTAACACTACAAATTATTTGAATGATATTGAAATTTTATTTGAATGACAAATCACTCACAACAATATTTCATATTACGTTGAAAACACTTTGTATAATCAAGTACTGAAAAAGGACATTTTATTTATATACATAATTAAAATACTGTTCAAATTAATACAAATAAATATTTATTATATAAATTTTAATATATTTTAATTGTTCTAGGTATGGCGCTAATGAAAATCGTGGAGGTATACAAGGAGATCCAGGATCAGCAAATGAACATTGTAAGCTATGATGTATTTTAGACCAAAATTAAAAAAATACATGCAAGTACGTGTGTTATTCTGGATTACAAATGGAATGACAAACAATGTGTAAGGGGGTGATTTCAAAGCGGCCTGGAGTGCCGGATAATTAATTCAGCACATAATTGTGTCACCGGTCTGGGTGTGAACCCTTACAGCTATGGGTCGTTCTAAATAAAACCACGAATAAAATAACAGTAAACTTTATTCGAATGCTATAAAAAGCAGTGATAATTCCATTCTCTGTACACTCATTTCACTACGGACATTTTTTTGGGTGTCCTAAAAATTGTCCTTTTAAACATGAGTTTAATACTGGAAGTTTCAGTGTTATGAAAATTTTAAATTATTACTTTTCATCCATTTGCATTAGGCTTTATTATATTGTTGTATGTACATTATTCAGGAAGCAGTGATTAATGTTTGTTTGCATCGCGAAGATAGTAGGATGAAACAACAACAAACGTTATAAGATTAGTTTAATTACACTTCAACTTATTCGTCAGTAAATTTATTTTTTAATTAAAACAGAATTGCGTATTGGTGACAGTGGTGATTAATTAATAAGTATGTTTTTGCAATATTTAATTAATTTTTCAAGAAAAGTATGGTGTAGTTGAATGATATATAGCAACTATAAAAATAAATGTTTCGGTAACTGTTGAATGGAAAACAATAATGCATAATAGATTTGTTTTTTTGCAATATATGAATAGTCATTGAACAACGATTTCTCCATATTATTTTAAAGGTAAAAGTTTAAATCTGAGCGAAGAATCATTTATACGAATTATTTTATTATTTATTTATTTATACAATTTCAAACGTGCTTAATTGTTTGATGAGAGAAAGTCTTACGTTTGACGCTTGATATTGAAAAATTAGTTATAATTAATAGACGCCGTACGTAAATATTATCAAATCTAAAGTTACCATAAATTACTAAAAAATATATATAGGAGGACAGAGTATATGTGGCGGTAATACAATTGCTTTGATTTTAGTAAAAGTGTGACAGAAAGTATCATACAACGGTGGGATACTAAGATAAAAAGCAAAATAATTGGATTTATGATTTATTATTACAGTAAATAAATCACACAAAAATAGTTTTGAACAATGCAAACCATTAAGTTTGAAAGATTATCCATCATATTCGGAAATTATTGTACACGTAAACACCTCTAGTAGCTTTTAGTCTTCAATCTTTGCTTTTGGATTTTAAGTATACACTGTTGCTGTTTGCGATATACTGTTTTTGTAGACTTTATGATTTAGAATGACATTTTTTTCAAATTATATCAAAAATGAATAGTTTTTATTAATATGGATTATGTATTACAAAAAAAACAAAATCTTATATCAGTGAAAAGTGATTAATGGTTTTTGAGAAAAACTACTTGTTGATGCTAATTGTTTATTTTCTTTGATGACTTTGAAAAAATCATGCTGTCATTGCGATTTGTTTTAAATGGCAACATAGCATTTTTTTGGCTCTTAATAGGCATACATTTTTAATAATAATAATAATAATTTATTGCCCAACAGGTAAAACCTTATTACAGAACAACATATATTAAAAACTACAGTAAATACAGGTACAATAAAATTACAAATAAATAATTAAAAGTTAAAAAAAACATACTTTTCAATAAAAAAGTTCACGAATACACTTTAAAAAAACACTTGAATTAGCATTAAAAAGATCACACTTATTAGAAACACTATTGAACGTTGAACACATTAAAAAAGATGGAGATTTCACCATTGCCGACGTCTTTGCAGGTGGATTATAAAAACAGTTTGTGGTCCTGGAATTGACACGTGGTACTAAAAAATTTAAATTATATAGCAGATCAGGAGAATCAACTGAGCTGTGTATAATTTTATGCAAAAAAGAAAGTATTGAAACCGATCTTCTTGCTGCCAATGGAACTGCATCAAATTCCTTAAGGAGCTCACCATGGTCAAATCCTTGAGGCGGATAATAGTTGAAAGATTTAAACCATAAATACTTAAAAAAATTTCGTTGAACCGCTTCAAGAGAATTAATATCGCAGCTGTTAATTGGGTTCCATATCACTGAGCCATACTCAAGAACGCTTCTGACTAGGGTGTAGTATAACACAATTATTGCTTCAGTGTTATTAAATTCTTTAGTGTTGCGCAAAATAAAGCCTACTAGTTTATGCGCTCTAGATATTACTGACGTTAAATGGTCAGAAAAAGTTAGTTTAGTATCAAATATAATGCCTAAGTCTGTAGTTTGATTAACACGCGCAATAGCCACTCCATCCGATAAATATTGGGCTGCAACTGGATTGAGTTTCTTAGTGTATGTTACAAGTTTGCATTTACTTACATTAAGATAGAGGCGATTAGTATTACACCAATTATTTACTAAACTAATATTGTATTGAAGATTAACACAGTCTTCGACAGAATTAATTGCGGAAAAAATTTTGAGATCGTCAGCAAAAAGTAAATGTTTACAAGTTAAAATATTTGACAGATCGTTAATAAGAAGTAAAAACAGTAATGGACCTAGGTTAGAACCTTGAGGCACGCTTGACGTTGGACAATATTCAGAAGAGTTACAATTATTGTAAGAAACATATTGACTACGGTTATCTAAATATGATTTAAATAATAGTAAAAGATTGTTACTAAAACCAAATTTATCGAGTTTGTGTAATATAATGGAATGGTCTATTGTGTCAAACGCCTTTTTAAAATCAAAGTATATACAATCAACTTGACCCTTGTTATCCACTATCTTTGATGTAAAGTCAACAAAACTGCACAAATTAGTAGTTGTAGAGCGTTTTTCCATAAAGCCATGCTGAGTTGATGATAACAAGTGTTTGACTTTAGGATAAATGTTAGAATACAGAATCATTTCAAAAACTTTTGCAAAGTTAGAAATAATGGCAATAGGCCTATAATTGATAATGTCAGCACTAGCGCCAGATTTTAAAACCGGGCAAATTTTTGCTTTTTTCCAAACATCAGGAAAACTATGATGGTTGAGAATAATATTAAAAATTTTGCACAATGGAACGCAAAAGATATCAGCACAGTCTTTAATAATGAAGCTGGGTATGCTATCATGTCCGCTCGTCATTGAATTCTTCAACTTTTTGAGTGATGTCAAAACATCAGATTCGCTTAAGTTAGACACATCTATAATAGGAAAGTTATTGCAAGTGGAATGAATCGGATTAAACAAAGTAAATGGTTGAGTATAAGTACTCTTAAAATAATTAGCAAAAGCGTCTACAATACTAGAAGGAGAGTCAAAGCTTTCACCATCAAGTTTCATTAAACCAGGAATACGAGTTTGATTGTTCTTTGAGCGGACAAACGACCAAAACTGTTTAGGATTAGATTTAATATTATTTGCTGTTAACGAAATATAATTATTGTATTCAACTGATATTTCTTTTTTTAGTAAAGATCTAGTTTCTTTAAAGTTGTTATATGAGTCAGTAGATTGAATACGCTTATAAACAGAGTGTAATGCATTTTTCTTTTTCAAAGTATTAATAATATTTTTAGTAAACCAAATAGGATATCTCTTAGAAATAGGTTTACAAAGAGGAATATGTTTATCAAAATAACCAAAAATTAAAGAATAAAACTGAGAAAGTGCTACGTCAGGATCAGTAAAATTACTAAACTCAGACCAGTCATGGTTGCATAAATCTTCATAAAGAAGAGGAAAGTTAGCTTTTCTAAAATTGTAGGTATTGGTTAAACTAGTTTGAAAAGCAAAGTTATTAATCGGGGACGATGAAAAGCTTATCAAAATATCTAAAGAAGGATGTAATTTATCTTCTTTAACAAATGGATTAAGATCGCGAATAACTTTACAAGAACAATTAGAAAACACCAAATCTAAAAATCTATTATTAGAATTCACTGTAGCATTATACTGCTCCACATTGAGCATATTATAAAAATTTGACATAATTGAAAAAATATTGCTGGAATTATTAATAATATCTTGTTTAAAACTAGGCAGATTAAAGTCACCCATAATTAAATAATTATCAGCATTAACGCAAAGTTGCTCAATATCATCTAAAATGCAAGTAAGTTTTTGATTAGTGGGAGTAGATGGTATATAGATTAAAATAATAACAAAACTTTTTAGTTTAAAAGAACAGTTACATGCTAAAATATCAACGTCACAAAATTTAGAAGTTATATGCGATACTTCAAGCAAATGAATCTTAAAGGCATTTTTAAAAGCTAAGAGAACACCACCTCCACGTGTTTGCTTGGTGGCCTCAAAATTGCGGTCACTTCTAAAGACTGAATATTCCGTTTGTGAAAACAATTCAGATGTTAAAATATCTGAAGACAGCCATGTTTCGGTTAAACCGATAACATCAAATTCCATGTCAGCTATGGCGGCATTAAATGGGTCAATTTTATTTTTAATACTACGTACGTTCTGGTAATAACAAGAAAAGCTGTTGGGCACTAAAAGTTTAAATCAGATTTTGGCAAATCATTTATGTTACTAACATTTATAATAGGTACATCATTTATAGGAGAAGCATTTACGTCACTAGCATTTAGAATAGGTACATTAACATTGGTATGAGCTAATGTAGAAGTCTGACATTAATTGGAAATAGTTAATATATGTTGTCATTTTCTCTTTCATGTCATCTGAGAGTTTATTTTTGTTTACCTTATTTTTACCAAATTTCATTATTTAAAAGAAGACACCGGAATGTATAAGGGTAGTTTAGGATTCCGTAAAATTGGCAGACGTGTTGGTCGAACACACGCTGGTATGAGTCGAATTTAGAGAAAAGCCTAGAAGTTAACTCGTCGTAGAGGTAGTGGACGTCCCAGAGTGACACAAATACGTGAAGATTGACTCTTAAGGGAAAGCTCAATACGAGATCCAACACGAGCGATTGCAGTAAATTGGGTACGAGCAATTGTATATAGGCTCATAAAAACCATGATAGACAAATAGGTTTTTTGGATTGCGCTTTTATTGCCTTTATTTTTGTCTCCATTTAACAATTCGACATAAAGCCAACAGGCTGCAGTGGTGCCTGAACAGACAAAACTAGATTTATGAATCGGTAGATATTGTTTTTAGCGTCGAATTCCGATTTTGTTTAAAACACAATGACGGACGTTTATGAGTTTGACGACCTAGAAGCCAAAACACAATTTACAATTTGTTTAACATCGTCACACGCTATTAACTCTTAATGTAATCATTTGGGAGAAGAAACTTCTTTTTTAATTATTTATTCCGGGAACATTAAACGCGCGCCGTTACATTGTTACATTGGAACACTTTTTACTTTCATTCATCCAAGACTACCCAAGGGCAGCAAGATAATGCGCGACCTCATACTGCTAACGTAACTATAGACTTTCTGGAACAAAACAACATTAAACGTTTGCGTTGACCATCAAGATCAGCAGATTTACTTGTCTGAAATTTTTAACCATCAAGAAAATAATCGGCAAAACAATATTTGTTTGTTAAAGCAAATACGATAGATATATGCAGCAAAGAAAATACATGCAAACTATATAATTTTTTTAAAAACAGTAAAAGGGAAGACAATAGACTTAAGTCTAAGGCGCTTATGTTTGATTGGTTGTTGCTAACAATCGGTATGTGGCACAATAATAATTGTATTGTAACTTTGTGGTTTTATGTACTTATCTTTTTTTTTTTTATTATGGTTAGTGGTAGTTGATATACTGGTCGCTTTTAAGATAGATGATATAATAAAACTCGACATGCAGTATTCTTGAAAGAGTACAATAATTCAATCGAGTCTTGAGCTTTTTCTTGCAACGCTGTATTTCATTTTCTTTGTATGTTTACTTCTTGTAACACTTTCTTGATGGTATTTTTTATCCGATTGGTAAAAGTCATATTTTTTTAGCAGCGGTTTTAACTAACATTTAATTTTTTTATTTTATTCAATTTGCTGTAAATTATTTGTAGATTTGTAAACGATTCGGTGTTTATAGTTTCAACGGCAAATACTTTTAGAAATCATAATCATATTGCTTTATTTAACAAAATATTCTAGGATAAACATTTGGTCTGCTTAAATCACGTTGGTACGATGAAGACAAATTCATGCATTTATCTTTTTCTGCTGCATTACTAACATCACTACATTTTATGTATATTTTCTGATTTCAATCTGGGTTTTTTTTGTTATACCTTTTACATCTTATAGAACATGTTTTTAACTATTTAGGTATACACAAAATATTTTAATTGATACTCAATGTTTGGTAGAAAAATTAACCATATTGAGTCAGATTGTTTTGAAGGTTTATGTTATATCGAAGGTAATATGGATGAATCTACTATAGAATCATCAAGACGTTTTATTATTTATGTTGGTATTGTTTTAAGATACTGTGCTGTCTAGAGATAGGATTTGGCTGAAAAAGTTTAAAACTTTTATTTATTTTATATCCTGTTTATATTAATTTAGTTAAAATAGTTGTTTAGGTATTCTTCAGTATTGAATGAATATGAATGTATGCTATAAGCCAGGGGTGGCCATGCGACTCGCCTAGAATATTTTTGCGGCCCGCGAGATTTATAACACTTTTACAAAATATATTTATTTTATAATGGCCAAAGTAGTGAAAACCAATTTATTTAAAAAATACATTATTTGTGCATCCATATATTCAAAAATTAACTGTAGAAATTATGAGAAAAAATTAACTTTGATTTTAAAATAATATTCTTGCGTATATATATGACAGATTTTGACTGTTTTATTTATAAGTTTACAGTTATGAATTTTCAGAATATTATTATTATTTATTTTTAGTCTTTAATACCCTTTTTGGGTGTCGTATGTATTATTTCATAACTTCTTTATTTTTTTTTTAAAGCTTGTCTATTTTGGGCCATTTTTGCTATCTCGCTCCACTCTATTCCTCTTTTTTCTGCTGCTTTGTGGGCCTACTTAGATCAGCTGTTTGTTTTTTCTTGTATTCTCAATTTATGTATTTTCTTTGTTATTCTGAGTCCTAGCCTTCCTAGCTGTCTCTTCTCTATTACTTTTTCTGTAAGTTTAATTTTTAGTTTACTTTTTATTTCCGAGCTCTTCACTTTGTCTTTTCTTGTTATTCCATTAATTTTCATTAGAAATCTTATCTTTATTGCATTAATTATGCTTTTATTTCTTTCTGGTGTTGTCCAAGATTTGCTTGAGTATACTAGGGCTGGTCTTACTACCTTTGGTATTTTTGATTTGTTTTCGTTATTTCTTGCTTAACACTTTTCAAATTTTTGCATCTATTTCCATGTCAATATTTTATGTTTAATTTATTATTGTACCAAGGTAGTTGTAACATTTTACTTGTTTAATTATTTGTCGATCCAATTCTTGTGCCTCTTAGGTTTTGTCGCTACTACCATTGTCTTTGTTTTAGTACTTGTATTTATTTTTATTCCTATCTTCTTTAGTTCTTCTTCGTATATTTTTTTGTTTCCTTGTAGTTTCTCTTCTTTGTCTGCTATTAATATCATGTCATCCGCAAACATTAGGATTTGAATACCAATTTGTTCCATTTATTTGTATCTTATACTTGTGTCTTTGGCTCTTTTTTAACTTTTCTTTATAGCCTCGTCTATTAATGTAGCAAAAAGTATAGGGCTTAGAGTTTGCAGAATAATTAAATTATTTTCTATGTTTTAATTTTTCAAAAAAAATCTATGGTGAATCTAAATCTAATATATGGATATATAATTTTTTTCCAAAGTGGCCCGCAAGATCATTTGGGTTGGCCACCCCTGCTATAAGCTATAAATATATATAAATTAGTTAACTGTAATTGCATTCTTAGCATATTTGACACAAACTTATTACGTTTTATTAGTAAATATTAAATAATTTATGTATAAAGATTGCGATGATTTGCACTAATTGTACTAATTTGATATATTTTCTCATAATGGAAAGCGAATTTTATAGAAACAGATGCTTTTCTATTGTCCAGAGGAAAAGAAATTATTTTCTATTCATGTAATCCCAGTTTTTGCAACCTAGTTTTTATAAATAACTCAAGATTTGTTCATTAAAGTGTAAAATTAATAGTTAGTATTGAATATTTTTATAATAATTCAAATTTTACATGAATAGAAGTATTCAACATTAATTAATTTTATTTAATGTACACAATATTAACAATATTAAATGGTTCTCATAATTATTCAATTTATTAAGCAAACCATATTTTTTTTTAATTTTTTGGAGAACTTAGGATATTTGATCAAATCAAATTCAAATTTATTTTCAAAAGGTTACAAAAAGGTACATTTAGAAAACAGGTCAATAAAAAAAATACAAATACAATTTAATTTATGGTATTAATATAGTCATAAAGTTATATGGCTTCACTTCACATAAAAAGTTAAAAATGTCAGTCTATCTGTATGTTTCAACTATTTCAGAGGTTACAACAACTATTGTTGAGGCTATTTTAGGATATTTCTATCATTTTCTTATTACTTCTGCTGTTGAAAGTTTTTTTTTTATTACTTAAACTTAAACCCCGACTCATTTATTATCATTCTAAAATAAACAATGAAACAATTTTCATTTTTATTTTTATGCTCATTGCTTATGTTCTAATGATCCACATATTGAAAATTTTTATCAAAACTATTAAATAAATTGTCAACATTTTCTTTATCATTCTTTGTTATTAAATCAAAAAAAGTATTTGTACTGAAATCAATTAAGAAAAAGCAGAAAGTGTTCAACAAATTTATCAGTAATCAATCCGATCCAACTAATCAGGATTATAAAAAAACTTGTAAACATTGCGACAATCTAATACAAATTGAAGAAGATTGGCAAAAACAAAGCCAATCAAATTTCTCAGCTTTTGATAAATAACGAACTTCTAAAAAATAATAATTTATGATCAAAGTAATCAAGTTACTAATCCAAAAGAAAAATACAAATTTTTACAAACCAGTTTTCATACCACTCTACTATTCTAAATCCTCCTATTGTTGAACCTACATGCTAGTTGGTAGTAAAATATCCAATTTACTTTATGGAACAGGTTGTCATCTTCCTAAATTAAATACTAGAAATGTGTAGATGAAAATCCACCTATAATTTTTAAAACAGATGCAAATGAATTAATTTCCGTTTTAACTAAAATATTTACCTTGTCATATAAAAAAAAAATTTTGAAAAATTGCACTAACGTTGCACAAAAAAATGAACTTTTGGCTTAAAATCCAACCAACGTTTAAATTTATAAAACAGTGAAAAGATTTACCAAACAAGACAAAACCGTTTCTTGCAAAAATTAGACCGATTTGAAATTTATTAAGTTGATAGCAAAGTTTTAAAATATTAGCTTTTGTACGTCTACGTTCAAAAGTCTTGGCTACATCTTGAAGATTCCAAATTAATTTTTAATATTTTCTATTTGTTGCCGCAAAACAATTTTTTTATAAAACTTGTAAAACCTTAACATCGGATTTTATAAATTTGATTTTGAGGCCGGAAAATTAGAGATTGCGATTTTTTTAAGAGACGAATTGCAATTTTTTAAGAGACAGTCTCCGATTTTTTTTAAGAGGCGGAAATTTTGTTACTTAAACTCAAAATTAAAATTTGAAATTATGGCAGTTTTTTTTGTAAAAAAGTAAACATTTTTGGAACCGCTTTTAGACGTGGACGGATTTACATTTCCTCTTTTTTTGCAAACCGAACCTAGCTCGGGACTATCCTATGCTCAAAGAATTTGTTTTTTTAATTTTTAAATCCAGAAGTCGGGCAGTAGCGTACTTAAATTTTTCTTGTTTTTTATGGTTTCCTTTTAAAACATTCTTTTTAAGAAACATTTATTAATAATTTTCCATAGTGTCCAACAAAATTAGTAAGCTTCTCTAGAACATTTTTGTAAGCTGCATGTAGAATACAGTTCGTCATCCTTAAAAAACTTTTAAATGATCTTGATTGCTAACAAATGTGCTATAGTGTGCTCAATTCTATGTTATTGAGAGTATAACATAGATCTTCTTCTACCAAAGTTCCCATAAGTAGATTTAAACACACTAAACTGCTTCACCCACTTGTTGGCTTTCTAATAGGACATTTTATGCTTGTCTAGGCTATTATAGAATTGTAGTTACAATGTGAAGCTTAAAATCTTTTCTAGGTTTTTCTATTTTCACCAATTTTTTTCTGCAAGTAATAGCAGTTTTTTAATACTTGCTATAAAATTAAGTTTTTAAAAATAAAAATTTCACAAGATAGTGAACTTGTCATGAATTGGAAGTAAAAGTTGTCGGCTTTGTTTTTTAAACTTGGGTGCATAAAATAAAAATGTGTCTTATAAAACTCGTTCTATAATATACTATTGTAAGCCTTAAATTACTGTCATAATAAGTAATAGAAATAATTGATGATCAGCGATACATTAATTTAAATGCTTAAGCGAGAAAAATTAATATAACAAAACATATGTACATAAGTTGTATTTGTTTTATTAATTATATATTAAAATTAAAGGTCAATACATTTGTATAAATAAACATTATGAAATACACTTGCAAAAAGGATCTGATACTGATTTTCTGGACTTGTATTACAATATAATATTTTAACTGTTCTTAGATATTTCAATAATGATGATTTGTCAAAAGTTCAAAATTTACGCGATTTGTTCCAAATGATTTGTTTTTTTTACTACTGTAAATATTGCTCAACGAGCATAGCGAGATATTGCATAAATAACTATTATTCCATATTTAAACAGGCATTAATTATACATTTTTATAATTTAATCTACATGAATATAAATTTTAAATAGATCAGCTAAGGTATTTCTACCTTAAGAAAAATATATTTAACCTTAATTCAATTGAAACAGCAACATACATTTAAAAATATACATGGTACTTACTAAATGCGGGTGTCGAGTTCTAAAGAACCCTCTACTTTAATCAACAACCACTTCTCTGTACTTGAACGATATCTGCGTTGTGTTTTTATAAAGCCGCAATTAACAGCTTAACATAATAACAAGGTTATTATAGACATTTTTAATTGTATTGCATCTATTGAACTATCGAAAACGGAGCGCTACTAAGAGTTTATTTTTTGTTATATTATAGGTTTCACATATCACAGTTTCAATTTAATACTGTATTTGCATGTACTGTTTTATAACAATTCCAATAATATTGAATAAAAACTGTCTACATTTTACTGACCCGTGAGTATATTGTTTCCAGTCGATTCATCAAACCGACATAACAGTTATTCAAAAATATTTTTTAATTCATAAACTATAAATTATAACATTTAGTTATTGTATTTATAAAGCCTATTTATACTGTCGATTCCTATATTGATGTTAATCATATTTATTTCTTCCAGTTAAAGGCATTTTATGTGGATCTACTGGTTCCCCTAGAAACAAATCTTGAAAAAGATACAAAAGTAGTTCAAGTAAGTAAACATAAAAATAAATTATAATATAATTATTAAAGTTTAAGTTGAGAGTAGGTTTTTAAAATTTATTTTTATGTTTTTAGTCGGAGCAAAAAAGATTTTTGCAACAACATAAACAACGAACAGAGACTTACAGTAAAGCCGCGGCCATGATGAAGAAACAAAGAAAAAAGTCAAGAAGCTCTACAAAAAGTGGACTAGCAATGGATAAAGAACTCAAGGTAATAAAATCCAAGCATTATTTTATGCTTTATTTTCGAGAACAAATAAAATTATTTCAATTTTAGAATATGCAGGTTCTCGAAGAGGAAAAGACGAAATTAGATGCATTCTGTGAGCAAAGTTTAAAGAACGTGAGTCTTGTAACAATAGTAAAGTTATAATCGATTCTTTATTACAACTTTATTTTTGCAGGCAATGACACAGGAACGGAGGCGATATGGATTTGTCTTGGAGAGACACTGTTCACTTGCCAAGCATTACTTATCATATCATACACAAGGAGTCGCAGCTTATCAACAAAACTTGGAGAAATGGTCTGAAGTGGCAAAAACACGGGAATATCTGCCAGACACAGTTGAAAACATTTTCAGTAACAGATTAAGGGTAAGCTTATATTACTTTATGTGAAATATTAATTAAATGCATTAATTATATTCAAATTAAATTGCATTGTAGACTAAATAGCTATATTATGCCTAATTCCGTTTTCAATATCGTTTGCGTAACTAGATGAATATTAAAGAGGTTCGAACTTCCTCCCCTTCATTCTTTTATAGCAAATTTCCGTATGGCAAGATGAGGACGTCTACTCTAATCCACGCAGCCCACACTTCGACGACGACAGAATTAGCATTACTTCGCAGTTAAGAAAAACGAAAAGTATGGACGCTTCTTGCTTGGATATCCGCTCGATTGGGGACGTAGGGTCTCCAGTAACTACACTATCTCGCGCTAAATCAGAATATAATTTAAACTCATCGACACATTCCCTCGAACAAGGTAATTTAAATTAAATTAGTCTCCGTTATTTTACATTTGTATGTCTATTTTAATGTGATGTGTAAAGGAGTACAGAAATATTTTTTTGTAAAAATATTTTATGTCGTTTCTCCCCTGTTTTAGATGAAACCCCTACACGTCGCCCTAAATCAATGGCAGTTCCGCCTGTCCCACCACCCCAGTGGGATACCCAATTAGCACGAGCCCTCTATGCATATCTGTCAAGTGGTGAAAATCAGCTTAGCTTTCTAGAAGGCGATCTTATTGCGTTGATTGGCGAAAGAAATAAAGGATGGCAATTTGGAGAAAATCTACGTACACAATCAAGTGGATGGTTCCCGTTAGCATACACTGAAGTCTTGGACGATTCATCACTGTAAGTTTGCAATCAAACAAGACTTTTCGTGCCATTGAAGGAAATCGCTATCTATAAATATACCTGTTACTACTACTGTATAATGAAATTTCATTAATCATTCATGATCTCTGCGTTTTTACTATGAATTGGAATCGGATTGATACTTTCTAAATCGAGAGAAACTTTAATAAGAACTAAATTGATATCGAATAAAAATTTATTATTTCAGAAGTAATAATAAATTGCGGTTTGCACAAATTACAATATTTTACGATAATTGTTTTATAGTTTTAGTGAAAGTTAATCCGTAATATTTGTAAACATAAAAATAAATGATATTATGTAAAGATTAAAGGGTTCCTGTTTGTTAATGATAATTTCTCTATAAAATTAATTAACTAAGGGTAGTATAATAACGCAGTATATGTATAAATGGCCTACACTGTGTGTATAATTAAAAAAAAAAAATACTTATGTATAATTTAAATTACAATACAATAATATTATATAAAATTATGTGTTCTAGTTCACCATCACACGCCAGTAGTTCAGGAATAAATAATGCAAATCAAATGCTTATGGGTCAGCCAATGTCCCCCGGGGGTTCGTCGTCGCCACCCGGTAACTCAGAAACACCCACCCCTCGTATGTTTGGCGATACATTGCATCTGCATAGATCCGCTGCTAATTCTAAGCAGGTAGCTGGCTTGTTTGCTTTCCTAATTATCTCTTATGATATATACCTATCATGTACATAAATGATTAATTAATACAACTAACGTTTTCCAGATTCGCCGTGCTATCGGTTCTAATAACATTCCACCGCCGGCACTTCCAGCACCTGTTCCCACCCCATCTCTGCCATATCACAAGACTGGAATGACCCAATCGCAGAGTGCTAACTTTACATCGAAAACTAATACAGAGTCCACATTCCAATCCTCATACTCCCAAACGGGCATTAAAACTTCTGCGTCCAATTTCAATTTTACAACCCCATCCACCGGTTCTTATTCTACCCATCCACAACCGTCGCGATCTGATAGACCTACAGCCGGTGCTCCATTGCCTCTACATTTGCAGACTAAAGGGGGAAAAATCGGCGGTCCAGTAGGAAATGTTTCGTTACACAGCAGTAATGACTCCGGCTTTAGCAACGATCCGCCGCCGCAACCTGAAATTGATTATTCTGATGACGATTCAATTCCGGGACAAACTAAATTGCCTCGGTAAGTGGTTTCTAACTTTTACAATGTGCTTAATTTAGATGTCATAACAAGTAATTGCTAATTTATATTTTTCGCTTGTGTGATGTTTATTTATTTTGCTATTTTTTTTATTTTTATATAGAAGTAATAGCAATCGTCACCATGACACTAATAATAATATGAGGAAACTACCAGTAATGCGACAGTCTAGCAGTTCAGGCAATTTAATAGATAAAAGATGTTACATTTCCGATGACGATACAATAAAATATACTAATGAGCGGAAGGGTTTTGTTAAACGCACTAAATCCTTTTGGCGCTTTGGACGAAATAGTCCGGATAACGAGATTTTAGAGGGCATGTCATTATGGAAGCACCGTGATTTAGTTGATGTAAAAGAAAAAAATAAACGCAATGTTAAAAATTTCGCTACAATAGAAAAAAAACCTAAAAAACCAAGTAGAGATACGTCAAATGATTCAGATAAAACTCTTTTAAATACACATCAATATGATGATGACACTAAAGAGAAAGTAAGAAAGGAATCCCGGCACAGGCCCAGTTTTAAAGAAAATCAAAAATTATCTTTGCCACCAAGAAAACATTCTGACGTTAAAAACGATGATTATGATAATAGTTTTGAAAACCCTAAAGTGACAAAGTCAAATGATCAGTTTTATGATGATGGCGATGATGGTTTAATGATGAGAACTGTAAATAGAAAAAACATCCTTCGACAATACACTAACGATTCCACTGGACCTGATTCAGAAAGTGAATCGGAAATAACCAGTGATGATCCATATGATTGCATTGTTGTCGACGATCAAACACAAAAGGTGCAAAAGAAAGGAGAACAATTTTCTAACGTGGCGGCAATAGGTAGGAAATTGGAAAAATTATCAAAGAACACAAAATATTCCCCCAATAAAGATAATAATACCAATAACAACAGTAATCTACGCAATTCCATCAGTGAAAAGAATAACATAAATTTGAGAAATGAAAGGAATAAAATTGAGAAGAAAAACAATCCTAAAAAGGAAAATGAGGAAATAATTCAATATCGAGAGCAGAGGCATAGTTTTAAAACATTCGGACACGAGACACAAAACAATGAGAATGGAGAAAAAGAACGCAATGACAGTAATAAATACAACTCAAAGAATAGAAAAAGGAATAATGAGACTAATGCTAAAGATAAACGACGTTATTATGTAGAATCAAATGAGCATAATAATTTAAGTTACGAACGGAAAAACAGATCGAGTTATGATAGTATTGACTATGAAATAGATCAGCGAAGATTAAATGAATATGAGAAGAACGATAAACTGAAATATTATGCAGAGAGACACCGCGATAGTACGGCAGATGAGTTTTCAGATGCTGCGGAGAACAGACAGTTTTTACCGAGAACCAAACTATCAAAAACTAACAGTAACAACTCGAAATATGACCAAGAAGATAGTTTAACAGATTATGGAGAAACATTACAAAGACGCATAAAAACTAAAGAGACAACTAAAATGGAAGAAAAATCCCCGCATAATGGTAATATGTATGGACCATGGTATGATTTATGGGGATTAGATGGCTCCGTGCGAAAATAATTATTGCTCATTTATTTATATTAGTTGTTAGTACTCTATTCATTTGTGCATGGCTTAACTTTTAATAATAACCTTTATGAACGCTGTTTATGTTTTTGATTTTTCAGGGTGACAAATAATTTCGCAACAATTAAACTGCGAAAATCTAGTAAATCTGCGGATCGAACAACTTCACTTATAATAGAATAATGCTTTAATTACCTATAGTTACAATAATAGTAATATTAATAAATTTTTACAAATCATATTTACCATAAAACCTAGTCCTTTGTTATAATGGTATGTGGTACTATATCGTATAATGTATAATAATATAGTAAATTAATGTATTCATTGTTAACTAAAAATATTTAGTAACGACTTGTATATCTCAAAAAGTTGTTAATGCTCAAAACTTAATGTCTCGCCAAATCATTAAATTATATAATATACTGCATAAAAGTATATGTGCACTTCTACATACCGATTTTTTGCCAACCGTAATGCTGATTGTAAAGATTATTTTATATTATTATTTCTTTATATATCTAATCTAAGCTAATCGATCTTGGTAGGTAGATACTAAAAGTATAGTTGATGTTTTTTTATATAAAACTTTGATGTATATTAAATTAAACCAACCGTGATATCCACGTTCTAATAAGTTCCTATTATTACTTATTAGGAAGATATATTGTTTAATAGCTACATAAATAATTTCCTGATAACCATAACAAGTTATTTCATAAATAGTTACGTTTATTTCATAAATCCGTAACGTTTATTTTTAGTTGTCAGTTCAATATTCAACGTAGTTAGTAGTCATGATGAATAGCGTAATGAATAAATTTATTTTTACAATGTTCACATTTAACTGAAAATATTAATATTTGTAGGTAGTATTTATTGTATTTAATAAAAAATAAAGAGCATTGAAATGTATTTTTAACAATATCTATAAAGAAACATAATATTACATACTTGCATGGACAAATTTCTTACAAATACATTACATAGTACACAAAACAAACTTATATTATTACTTATATTTCTACGTAAAATATATTAGAAGGAACAAAATTATTATTATTAATAATATTAGATCTAAATTTTTAACATTATAAGAAGGTGGATATCATGGTTCTAAACTTTAGAATCTAATGGAATATGTTATCTATTATAAACAAATAAAAATGCGTCAACTATATTTTTAAAAACTATTTGCAATTTAGGCAGAACGAGAGAGGTATTAGATACAAGATTCCTTTTTCTCTTTTCTTAGTTACATATGCATGTAATCCAGACATATGTATTTCTGTATACAATTCTTGGTGGTTGGGATGGTGCAATACATTTATCGCTTTGAGCAAACTTGCTACTGTATTTGCTTACAGAATAACTTAATAGAAATGTTATGCATAATAAATTTTAGTGTGATTTGCATATAATAAGAACAAAACTAAATTTGTCAAAGTCCTCTATTTTCTTTCAAAATTAACACTAACAATTTGCACGCGTCATATGCAGGTCGGAAAAATTGTGGAAATTGACTGTGATAATTATATTTTAGATAACAATCAACATGCAAATATATTGGCAAGTTTGGAAATCTTAACAAACAATCATTCGAATTAACATCTTATGTATATGTATATAATATGTTTTTACTGTATATTTATAGCTATTAGGAATTGTATTTAATTTTTGTTATTTAGAGCGTATATATTGATTTAGGAAGTGCAGAAATGGTAGATGACCGTCCATATTAAACAAAAGAAAACAATGTATATACGTAATTGATATTTGCCATAAAATGTAATTGCTATTTTTTAAATAATGGTAATAGGGTAGCATGATCGAGTATTTATATTTAACAATATATACATGATATGGAAATGCAGTTCATCATGTAATTATGTAAGTTGTTGTCTAATACACGTATAATTGCTAACATCTTAAAATTAGATAATTATAATTGTTATAAGTTTATAAATAGTGTATATTATTTTAATAAAATTTATATTGTTATATTACCAAACAACTATATGCATTAAATTTTTGTATCCTCATTACTTCTTACCCTGATAAAAGTTATCCTTAGATAGAAATTTAATATTCGAACGTGCACTAAGCAGCTAATTTAGTGCGCGAAGTATAAGATTTATGGGTCCTTAGGGAGAACTAGTTCTAAGTTCCGCCAAGGAGTAGAATTTTTTAGCTCGGCTTGCAGGATAATTTATTTCCCCGACTCGACTAGTTATCTCTAATAGTATACAAATTTTAAGTAGAAAATATAGATCTAAGAACCGCCTATGCATGTGATATTAAATTTATAATTAATGAAAATAAAGTTAATATTTAAGCATAAAAAGCAGTTCATATCTTTTTATTTATTCTCTTTGAAAAGCACGAAAATATGCTTTATGTATAAATTATACTTGAACCTGGTTTCGTTTGTTATTTTATGGAATATTGATTTATAAATGAACAAAATTAATCATTTAAAAAAAATGTGCTTGTATTGAAAATAATTATACTCTATTAATTTATCAGCATATATTATATTGTTCACAGTATTAAGCTTCATTTAATGCATATAGGTAATTCAATATGGCTATGCTTTATACTGTAATATTAAATGGTTAGTTACAAAGATAATTTAATAGGACACAACGTCGATTTAGTGATAAATTGACCATGATATAGTTTGAAGTGAGAAAGTGTGTAATTACAGGCTGAATTAAGTGTTTGATTAAACAGCAATTGGTAATTAGGGTAATTACGTGCTAGTGTATATTGGCAAGTATGACGCACTGCAGCCGTTCCGCTAACCAGAACGTCGGTAATGTTGATAATGAACACATTGCAGTATCTATACATTTTGTATTAAACAGACTATAGGATACTAACTAAAATTGTAATATCATTTGTCAGCATTATAAAGGGGAGTGCGAGTTAATTTACCTTACATCCTTATAATATTAGATCCCAAGTTACAATTTATTCAATTTACAATCGATTGTGTCAGTTTATATTGATGTTAACGTTGATGGATGTAAGAACATGCTCCATCCATCTGCGTAATTTGACTCTAAAGGTAAGATAAATTACAAAACATTGTAGAGACACTATTAACACAATCAGATCCTGTAGTATAATCAACAGTTGGATTGATATCTATTAATAAAATTTTATATTTCTACAATGAAATCAATTTTAAAAAACATGCCCATGCGAATTTGTTTATAGCTAAAACTATAAATGTTAGGTATGGCGCTCATACCCGCAAAGAAATACAATTCGGTTAAATGAAGATTGATTTTGGGGTTTGCGTTATTTACAGGGATAACTGTTATATATTTACAGTTTTCTAAAAATATATTCTATGATAATTATATAGGCTTTTCCAATAGGAGGTTTCATTTTGATATTTAAAAAAACGGGTATTTTTTAAGAGAAATCAATAAATGTTTATTTCACTGTAAAGAGGAAGGTATGCCATTAACATTTTCTTTTATTAACTAAATTTATTATAATATATTTACATATTTACATTATTGTTTTCCCCACTTGCTGCTTTACACCGTTTCCATATATGGTAGGCTGCAAAGCTTCGTATTTGAAAACGATATCAATCAAATGGCCGCCACTTTACGGTTGCAGTACCATATTCATTTCATGAAATTTTCCATGACTAATTCTCACATTTGCGGACATACTTCTCGATAACTTCACGAATTCCATCTTTAAGGTCTTGAATCAATTGTGGAGCATTGGCATAGGCCTTATCTTTCACGTGGCCCCAAAGAAAAAAGTCTAAAGGTGTTAAATCACAAGATCTCGGTGGCCAATTGTAATCATCTCTTCGAGAAATAACACGGTCACGAAAATTTTCTTGCAAAATTGCAATTGTTTCAATTCTTGTGGGGCACATGGCGCCGTCTTGCTGAAAATAAACGTCGTCCACATCAATATCTTCCGGCCATAAAAAATTATTAATCGTAGCTCGGTATCGCCATCCATTCACAGTAACAGTTGCACCAGCCTCATTTTCGAATAAGTAAGGTCCAATCACACTTCCAGCCCAAAAATTGCACTAAACAGTGACACATTGAGAATGCAAAGACTTTTCAACAATCATTCTTGGATTTTCTAAGCTTCAAATGCGACAATTCTGCTTATTAACGTAGCCTCCAAGGTGAAAATGGGCCTCATCACTGAAGATGATTTTTCGATGAAATTCCAGATCATTTTGATGCATTTGAAGGACCCAATCAGCAAAGATAAGACGTTTATGGTGATTGACCGGCTGAGTTCTTGTGTTAACTGAACTTTAAAAGCCTAAAGTCTTTATGCAAAATACGGTGTAATGTCGTTTGTGGAATGTCTAATTCTAAAAATCGACAAGGAATCGACAAACCTGGGTTTTCTTCAACACTACGGGCTACATTAGCAATATTCTCATGTGTTCTTGAGCAATCACAAACGTGTCCCAACAGCTCAAATTTGTCCACTAGGTTTACTATTGCCGGCCGAGAAGGTGCTTTACGACGACCAAAAAGTGCTTTAGTTTTGCGAACTGTGATTGAAAATTTTTCACCATTTTTGTAGTGAATTTTAATAATTTCAATGCGTTGTTGAAGCGTGTATCGTTCCATTTTAAATAATGGCGTAGTTTTTACTTGTCAAATGTCAAAAGATAATAGCTTCAAAATTGGCATCTGCCCAAATAGCCTGCAATTCAAAATGAAACTTCTTATTGAAAACTTTTTATATGTAATGTAATTATCATTTTAGTTTAGTTTCTACTCTTTAAGTTGAATTTGACACACACACCAAACTGTTATATATTCTTTCTCGCATAGTTTGACTAAAATACTCTGACCAATTATAGTTTAATCTTTTCTAAATGTGCTGGTAAAAAATAAATTAAATATCAAATTGTATGTGAAAATAGGAATGAATCCTAAGTAGAAAGTAGCTGTTTGCACTACAATACTGGAAATCAAGGTAGGCGGTCGGTATGCTCTAAGTGTGTTATATGTAGGGTGTCCATATTTTTTCAGGACCCAACCAAGACATACAACTAAAAAAAAGCGACAAAAAGTGGTATCTTTAATATGGCAAAACTGGTTGTTTTGGAATCCATCTTTAGTGAGAGAAATTACATTCTTTAATGATTTCAAACAAGTTGATATACACTTGTCTAGATAAGTTTTAGCAATCAAAAAATATTTAAAGTTTCTGTTTTTGAAATTAGTTTGCAATTTTAACTTGCAATTACGCAAAAAAAATTCATAGTCGAAAATTGGTCATGAATTCTATTTTCTATCATTTTAATAGTTTAATTTATGATTGCTTTTACTTCTATTATTGTATTGTGATTTTTATTTGTGGGAAAGTTTTCTTCTTCTTGTAAGTTATTTATTTACAATTAGTTTCGATATATAAATATAAACTAGTTGTGCATAAATAAATAAACAAATAAGATAAACCAAATTTATTTAAAAAAATGTTAAACCAATATAATATAAACTGAATAATATAATAAAGTTGTATAGAATAAACAAACAAGATATAGAATTAGTATCAAAAATTAAAATTAGTTATTTAGTTTAAATTACACTTTTGGTACATTGCAGATTATTGTTTTGAAAAGCAAACTCGGTCTGCCAGCTGTACATCAATTGATGTACAAAATTACAAACATCCTGAACACAATCCTTGTTTGTGAAATATGACAAAGAAAAATTAAATAATTTCCTATATAGGAATAGGTTCTCCCTCGAGATATTATGAATGGTCACCGTGTGGAAGTTGCTTTCTACAAAAAATGATTAAGCAGCGTTTTACTAAATTGAGATTTATTTGAAGTTGACGTTTCAATGATCCTCGAGGCACAATAGATAGCTACGTCAATCAACATATTTACATCCGCTCACCGGATGCTTGATGAACTGACATACCGTTAATAGCTATCATAAGTAGCGTCACGCTTTAAATGAAACCTTGCGGAATACTATTTTGTTGCAAAACAACGGGAAAATACAAAACGTTTTATAAACAATGCTTTACTTCTACAAATACCCTACAAATGAAGTGTTCATAGAACCTCCGCGTCATGTCATGCGTTTTTAATGTCAAAAAATACAGTCATTTTTAATAGCTAAACAAGGTTATCAGTTGTAGAACAACATTGTGTATTAGCCTTAAATTTATAACCAAATAAGAGCTTATTGATCGTTTCATAAGCAGCTAGTTAGGGAGATGAATCAATAGCTTGTCGGGAGCTTTTTATCTTTACCAAGTTCAAGTACTGGTACTATGATAGCAAGTTTTACAGACACAAGGCAATACCCTGATGAACAAGTCAGATTATAGAGTGCCAATAATTAAAGTTTTGGGTTGCGATTTAACGCTAAAGAATTGCCGGGTTTAGTTGCTCCATCCTGTTGTGGTGCCACTTGTAGTATTGTTATGGAATAATATTAAATTCTATCACATCTACGAGAATATTAGTGAACCTTTCTCTCTAGAAAAATATTGACACGTACAGCGCCGTTTTTAAATTAAAATTAGTTTTTATGGGACAAAACGCCAACCAACTCAACATCCAAACAATAAGATTTTAGTCATCACTCTTTTTATATGTTGAACTACATATAATATTCTATGTCTTCATGTTTTTGGTTAAGATTTGAAGTTATATTTAACGAGTAAAAAATTAATAAAGAACTAATTAAAAACGTCACTTTTTAAAAATTAGTTGCGGAGAAACGACTTATTGCATAAACTTTTTACAAACTTAAGGACATAGATTAGACTTTCTTCTACAATGTGTACAAATTTTATTCAATTGTATTCAGGCGTTTTCTTGCTGAGTTGGATGCTGTAAACCCTTATAATAGCGCAACTATTCTCCCCTTTTAAATGCTTAAACATAGCATATAATGTCAAAATCCTTAAACAATGCGTTATATATTTCATCATTGTCAAAAACGAATGACAGATGTTGTTTTCAGTGTTAATTTTGATTTCTCAAAAATTTTCATAAAAATCTGCCATAATATTCAAGATCTCAAAAGGCTCGGTAATAATTTAACATCTTCCCGACGAAGGTTCTTGAGTTAATAGCAATGTAACATATTCCAACCATGATTTTTTTTATGTTCTGCAAGTTATATGCATAACAGCTTTGTATTTCAAATAAACTAATAGATTTTCTTCAGTTGGAGCTTTAGTTTGTTCTGCGAGGTTTACCTGAAAACATCAAAACACTTGCATGTGCTGACTGTATGATGAAATCTGTAAAACTTTCAATCCAATCTAACAAACAATTTGAGACTAGTATAGAATGCATAAAAAAAATTAATTATAATATTGGAATATATAATATAAAAAAAAAACAAACAATCCATAATATCTGCAATAGAACATATTTTTAATCCTGAACTATAAGTTCTTTGTGCAATAATTCTAAAACTAATTTTATAAATATTATGACAAACTAAAGCTTTCTACGTAGGCACCAGTCATCGTGTTTTGCTGTCTGTGATTTATACATTGCTGTTATATCTGTATTGGTTTTATTAAGTTTTATTGTTAATATTTTAGTATTATTTTCTATTAGACTTTCTTGTATTGTTGTTGCTATTCCTTCCCTTTATTATGTAAATTGCAATGCCTCCATCTTTCATTGCTTAATTATTAATTATTACCGTATAGTTTGGTATTTGGACGTATTTTTCTTTATTTGTAATGTAATAAATTGTACATGTTTTGTTTATTACAATAATATCGGCTTAATATAGTTTAGGTATAGTACCTAAGTGTTCAAATTTATTTCGTATACTTCTCGCGTTGTGTAGATATATTTTGTCCATTTCAGTTATATGCAATGTATATATTTTTTTATTGATCTTCTTTGCATAATAGTTCCTTGATATGTTCAATTCCATGTATAACTATTGGCTTGTCTTTTCATGTTTTTCTTGCAAGTGGTATAAAGAAGAAAGAATCTTTATACCACACCCATTGGTTTCCGTGTTTTTCAAATTTTCTTCCTTCATAAAATTTGCTGTTGTTTTCATATGCATCGGCTTTTTTCTTCGGATTTGTGTTTGAACAGTATTGGTGCATCCAGATTCTTGTTATTTATTGTAAGCTTCTATAATATTATTTGATGCAATTTCAATATTTTTATTTGTGAATAGTTTTGCTACTGTTTTCTTTATATTTTCTTTTTAGTGTTGTTTTGTAACCCTGCAATTACAATATTATTTTTTATTTTATCTTGTTCATACTTATTAACTTTATTTGTTTTTTTTTTCATTTCAATATTTTTCTTTTTTTTATCTTTATGAGTTTTTCTCATTTCTTCATTTCCTTTTCTTCTTCCATGCTTGTTTTTATTCCCTCGTCTTCATTATTCTTTTGTTTTGACGGCATTTTTTGATAATATATTTATTATTTAATTTATATTATAAATAAAGATAAAACAAATTATTTTTCTAAGTAGTAGTAGTAGTAGCAAAAATAAAAAGTTACAATACAATAATAAAAAAATAAAATCACTTAAAATACAATAATAAAATTAGGCAGCCATATACTCTTCAATCGTATAGAATACGGAACTTTTTACTAATGCAGTTTGTTGTAAAATGAACATGTTAAAAAGATATGATTTAGAATATAAAGACGTTTTAGAAGCTTAATGTCTCAGAAAAACTTTTTGTATTGTAAGTATGCACTACAGACCCATTTGTATAAATTGTGTATTTTTAAAACAAAATAGTACATATAGAAATAAGTTGACTACAATAAAAATAGCTAACTCAATAAAACTTTCTCTACAAGATTGTAATCTTTTTAACCTATTAATAGTATAGCCTTTTGTTGTTGCAACAATATTTCAGTAAGATGTGTGCTGTTTCCCCAAAAAAATAATATTATATCTTATTATAAACCCAAAATAAGAAAAATTAAGTGTTTTAAAAGTTTTTGAGACAACTAAATATTTGAGGCAAAGTATGCTTAATATAGTCAATATGAGCTGTCCAGTTTAGATGAGAATCAATATAGATACCCAAAATATTACCGTGTTCGCAGAAATTAGAAATAACAGAAATTTTCAAACTAAATTATCTGATATAGTTGATGGAGTTGTCCGTTACTACGTGATAATTCATAATACAAGATTAAATAAAACAATAACTATGTTTTTATATCACTATTTATTTGGTCACACTGTGACTGCAATTTCGGCTGAACCTTAGCCTTCTTCATGTATTATCTGAAACACATACTAATAGTGCACAATGATTGCCACTGACAAGCCAATTTGGCTTAGTGGCACTAAAAAAATAAAACATTAAACATGAGAAGAACATCGAGGGGGTTGGTTTTTAGTGGGTACACTCTCTTCAGAACAAGAGGAGGAGTCCCACACTCCGTCCATAAATGGATTTTCCACCTCCAAGAAAAAAAAAAAAAAATTATTATTATTATTATTATTATTACTCCACTATAATCTATGTATTTATTTACTGACTGTGATATTTTTTCTTCTAATTTTCTTTTCCGTTGTTATTGATTTTATAATTAAGTTAATTTTTGTAACACCATACTTATTTTATTTTAATTCTAATAAAATTTTATGATTTACAGTTCAAAGGTTTTGTAAATTCAAGAAACATAGGAAAGCATTTTTGTTATTATTTCAACCATTGTAAATTATATTTTTTGTAAGGCATATTGCATCTTGCATAGATTTATTGGCTGCAAAACCGTACTGATCAGTGTTCATAATTAGTCCAGGAAAAATAGACAAAAAAAAAGGTTAACCCCAAAATAATTTGTTACAGGCTAAATTTTTGCATAAACCTTTGTATGGTGGCTTTCAATAATATGTGAAAGTTCCCCATCGATGTGTCTGCCACGACCTGAGTTTTTGCAAGATCAAAAGTCGCAAAAAACAGTTTTTTGCAAATATCTGGAGAACAATGAAATTTATCGGAAAAAATATAGAAAGCTAATTTGTAGCTGAGGCAATTACCTATAAAAAGTTATCTAGAAGTTTTTTTTGTACGGGCAACTATAGACAAGATAGAGAATTTATTGATTGAAGATATAACATATGTGGTACTTGATAATCAATGTTATCCTTCTCCAAGTCAAATGTTCCATAATATAAACGAGCAAATTCCACGTTCTTTGACTTATTTTTTCAAAAAATTAATTTAAAAAAATAAGCGATGCAACCTCGAACGTTTGACGCTAGCATGTACAGCCGTCAGTCATGCTATTATGTCGGCTGCTTGCCCTAGTTCATTTTATTCACGGCTGCAAGTTAGGGTTGCTATATTTTTTCATAGAAGATTCGGCTCCAGACGTCTCATCAATATTTTATCATCCTTTGGTTTGTGTGCATCTTACCAGCAAGTAACGTTATATGAAGATGCAGCAGTCCACCACCCGCAGCCCCATATTTTACCACCAGAAACGGGGACTTTCGTTCAATTTGTAGCCGATAATGCTGATTTAAATGTGCAAACGATAGATAACCATAACACTTTGCACATCATGGGCATTATCGAAATTGACACTCCAGAAAAATCCGTTGTCGCAGAGCAGCCCATTTCTCGTGTCAAGACCAGGCATTCTGCACAGGATTTTGTATGTAAAGCTGCAGTACCATTACAATTCTATAAAAATACCGGTGTAGTAAGAATGAGCACAATTAGTGCCAAAGAGCTTCAATATGAAGAGACGACTAATGTGTCATACCTTAAAACAATAGATGCATTATGGATGCATGGTAAATTCTGCAATATACCGAAACTCCCAGGATAGAACAGATATATAGAACACTTGAATAAAAAAAATCCAGTTCGAAATGTCTCGAGTCTTCTTTTTGCCATTTATTAATCATCCAGCTAGTAATAACAGTACAGTTTGTACGACTTTGTTGTGTGCTATAGAAAAAGCCAAAAGTCAGGGACACAGTATGCATTATAACTTTAGATCAACCCTTATTGGCCAAAGCCAGAGAAATTGTTGCTGCAGCACCTCCAAAGAATTATCAAAAGTTATTGTCATACTTGAAGGATTTCATTTATTAATGTCTTATTTTGGAGCTGTTGGCTTCATAATGCATGTCAGTAGACTCAAAGAAGTTTTATCAGTCATTTACGCACCCAATTCTGTAGATAAAATGCTGAACGGTCATGCCTACGCCAGAGCAGTCAGAGGTCATACTCTGCTACATCATGCTTTGGCCAAAATCATGCTAAAAGAAATCAACGTCGATAAGGAGACTGATGATATTCTTCGAACCACGATTGAAAATGTAATTAATGGTACCCTATCATATGATGATATTGATAATGGTGATGAAAAAGCCGAGTTTGTACTCCGCAAGTTGAATGAAAAGCTTCAAGAATATGAAGATCGTGGTCCAACTGCAAAGCTGTGGATACATTATTTCCAAATAATATCTATTGCTAAGGAGTTCATTAGAGCTCAGCAAATGGGAGACTAGTATGGTCATTTGAGTTGTATTAAGGAGATGTTACCATACTTTCATGCTGCAGGACATCATAATTATGCAAAATCAGCCCATTTACATCTCCAAGATATGATGCTAATTGGGGATTCTAGAACAAAAAATGTTCTGGAGAGCTTTAAGAAAAGATTTTTTACCGGCAAACGATCTAATAAATATACTTGTGAAACCTGGACTGATATGACCATTGAGCAATCACTCATGAAGTCCATAAAATCAGATGGGGGTGTGGCTAGAGGAAGGAGTACTCAAGAAAGTGTGATAAGTAAATGGGTGTATGGCATGCATGCCATGAATACAGTGTGCAAAGAATTAGAAGACCTTTGTAACATTAAATTAGATACGACCGATCAACATGTCGATGCTAGGGATTCACAAGTAGCTCGAGATTCTACTGATGTTGCGAAAGTCCTAGAATGGTTTTCATGCAGCAATCCTTTCCCTCAGCTTCCCTACGTTATGTCAATATCAAGTGGAACCATCGGTGTTGAGAAAATCAATTGCCACCAGGCTCGGAAAATAGGTCTACTTTCTGTGGCAAGCATGGCCAACTTGACATTCGACAATATTAAGTTGAAAAGAGCCAACAAAGTAGCCTCACTTTTGACAGTGAACAGCTTCAGCAAATCAGTATAAGCAAACACTTTGAAGAAAATCTCCATCTAACAATACTTCGAGTACGAGTTAGCTCCATACCCTCTAGCACTTTTCGGTGAGAATGGGATGCGCAAAAATAAAAAATCTTCTTTGTATGACTTACTAAAGCCAGACAATGACATTGATTACACAAATGTGAAATATATCGTCGATGGAAGGTATCTACTGCATCGTGTTCCTTGGAGTCGAGCAGCACATTTGACACTATTTTTGATAGCTACATAGCTTATATACAAAAGTATTTTGGCCAAGACGTTTTAATTGTATTCGACGGTTATAATGATGATGGGAATAATATTAAAGCTTCAGAGCAGCGTCGTCGTTGTGCCACAGTTTCATCATCCGCAGATATTCTCTTCGAAGCATCAATGACAGTATCAACGAGCCAACAACAATTTCTTGCCAATAAAACAACAAAAATCGATTCATCTCGATGTTGTCTGAAAGATTTCAAGCTGCTAACATCATTGTGAAGCAGACAAAAAATGATGGCGATGTTCTGATCATCGAAACCGCGATAGAACAGTCGGAAAAAAGTACTATTGTAGTTGTTGAAGAGGATGAAGACTTGATGGCTATTTTGATCGCACGAGCTCCTCACGGCAAAAAATTATATCTTCAGAAGCCTGGTAAATCTAAAACCCCATCAAAAATCTATTCTTCGCAAAGCTTAGCCTCGTATCCTAAATGTCAGAGCAACATATTATTTCTCCACGCAATTACTGGCTGTGATACGACTTCTGCTCTATTTCGCAAAGGCAAATTGAATATATTGAAACAGTTTGAAAAGAATAAAGATATGATGAGCTGTGCTGAAGCTTTTACAAGAGCTGACAGTTCTCCCAATATTAATTTTGAGAATGACCTACGTTTTATACTGCAAGTTTACAAAGCAACGAAAAAACAGAAATCCATCGATGAATTACGATATTTGAAATTCGCACAATATACAAAACTGAATGCTGCAATTGTCGGCGCTTCCTCCAACCTCTGCTGCTGATCAGCAGCATTTCTATCGAACATATTACCAAATTCAGGTATGGCTCGGAAATAAGGGAATCGATCTTGAGAACTGGGGATGGATCTGACAAAGTAATGTCTTGGAGCCAATTACAACGCTGCTTCAACCCGCTCCTAATATTTTACTCAATGCGGTATTCTGTAACTGCAAAAAAGGCAGTGGTTCAACTTGTGGATGCCGAAAAGCAGGTTTGAACTGTTCGGTTGCTTGCAGCCAATGTCATGGCCAAATTTGTTTGAACGCAGTACAAGTAGACATCGATAAAGAGGATATCCATAAAGACATAGATCCATTGTCTTTCCTTATCCAAACATTAGAGACGGAGCAGTCAGAATCCGAAACCTAAGAAAATTGAAATTTGAAAAAGCCTTACTGTAAAAACATATGCTTCTGTAATAAACAAACCCATCAAAGTACCTATTGAATAAAAATTAATTATCCATTATCATATTCTAAGATCTGTCCATTCGCCGGTGTGAAGTAATTATTCTACGTTCTTTGTTCTTTGGGACGCTCTATCTCGTTTTCGCTTGCCCGTACAAAAAAACTTTTAGATAACTTTTTATAGGTAATTGCCTCAGCTACAAATTAGTTTTCTATATTTTTTCCGATAAATCTCATCGTTCTCCAGATATTTGCAAAAAACTGTTTTTCGCAACCTTTGACCTCGCAAAAACTCAGGTCGCGGCTGCCACATTGATGGGGAACTCTCACATATTATTAAGAGCCGCAATACTAAGGTACGTGCAAAAATTTAGCATGTAACAAATTATGTCGGGGTTAATGTCTATTTTTCCTGGACTATAATGTCACAATAATTAAAAAAAACTTGAACAACATTTTTGTAGTAATTTTTCAAGTGTTTTAGATATTAGAGATATCAAAAAAATTGGTATGTAGTTACATACTTCAGTTTTTTACCCTCTTTAAATATAGGTCGTTTTACTTATAAATATTGAATTGTTGAGGCTGATACGTGTTTGAACTCTTATAACTATGTATAAAGGTTCAAAAAATACATTAACGTTTTATTATAAAAAGTATTACTGATAGTTTGATTAGGGTGTTTTTACCGCATTGAATTCAATTGTTGAACATAAATTAACTAAACAAGGTTGAAATATTTTTTGATGTTTTTCAAAATCATGTTAAAGTGTTGTTAAATGGTGACATGAATTTAAGCAGAAAATACTATAAAATAAATGTATGTAATGGTCATTTTATGTAAACTTAGTAAATAATCAATTTATTTTATGAAATATAAATTTTATATTATTTTAAAAAGAAAAATAGAAAACATAATCCAACCCAAACTAAACAATTTCCACAATAAAGCAATTCCTGTTTCCTATTCCATGATTTTATTTCGTGCATTTACATAGATAGTATATCAGATTTATTTCAAAAAAGGTTGAATGCCATAATAATCATTATATAACTTACGTGACCATTCGCCCAGAAATATCTTTAAATGCTTTCAAGATTGTTGGCATCTAGTCGCTTTTTAATGTTTATAAGGTTTTATTCGGAAAATATTCGTATACATTTCCTATTATAAACGTACATATTTTTATGTTGTTTTATATTTTTGTAACCGCATACACACAAAAAATATAACAAGTTTAATGTCAGAGCACCGCTATTTAGAGAGTGAGACATGCGAACAAAAGAATGTAACATTTCCTGCAAACCAAATAATGAATAACACTTGCCAAGTCATTTCTGAAATCGATATGTGGTCTAGCTAAAAGAGGGGAAAATAGCAATCTTTTTCTCCCGCGGTGATGAAACTTTCAATAAATACATAATTGTTTTTTAATGGTGCAGAATCAAACAAAAGTCTTCCATTATTGTTGAACAACGATGACATAACATCCATTTTTAATGCGTCTGGCTTGATGAAAGGAGATACATATCTACCCCTTCGAAGTTAATAGAGAAGAGGAATGTACCGAACGTTTGAGATATCTGCAGAAATTCACATTCCCATGAGTAAATCAATGGTTAATATATCATTCAACATGTTTAATATTCCCAAGCCCTAGGGTTCGTGTGTTTTCCGAAAACAACGAGAAAATATTAATGTTATCACAATCTCTGATAAGCTTCTGGCGTCTAGACAAACTTTCTTACGACTTCACAATTAAGTGGATTTTTTAATCCAGACAAAAGTATTAAAGCAAAAAACTTATTTTTAAGAAAAATGTCATAAATAAATAAATTTCCTAAGCATCATAATCAAATATAACATAATATAAAAATTAAATATAATTAAGTTAATTATATGATGTATATGTTACATTAAACTATTGTAAAAAATCTTTATAACTGGAAATAATAATATTATATTGGACAGACAATTATTTTTACAAAACTGACATATTATAACGAACAACAGCAGCCGGTAAATACCTTATATTTTTTACAGTAGCATAAATAGATATGAATATTGATTTGCCATCTATTGCATCAACTACGCCACTATTTCTATGACTGCTAAACACTTTCGATTTTAAATGTCCGTCAACACAAATTTCATATCCATCCACTTCTACTAAAGGCCGAGTGACCCATTTAATCAACAAACTTTTTGGTCCTATTTGTCGTATATCGGTAATAATTACAATATTTTCCTTCACCGGTTCATCTTCTTCGTATATTACCCCTATTGTTTTTCTGTATTTACCAGTTAAGTTTGATTTTTTCAGCGGTTCTGCAACTAAAAATCTTACTGTTCCATTATGGGGCATATTGGACAAGTAATATTTAACTGTAAATTTATTAATAAATGACCATTAATTTTGTATCTGATTATATTTAAACTTTATGACACATGTCAAAATTTTATGTATTACAGCTGTAATTTCAACAACTGCAAGCTGTTTATTTCCATTTGTATTAATACACCTAACTTTACTCTGTTTATTATTTTATATAAAAAGGATTTCAAATGATTTAAAAACTTTAAAGCAGAAACAATTGATTAATTGATAATTAATATTAATATGTTTAATAGAAATGTATGTACTTGAGTTTGTTTATATTAGTTGTTATTATACAGGGTGTCCGGAAAATACGTGTACAACGTTTGACGACAGACTCCTGACGTCAAAATAGGTCGATCTAAGCCGACTTAGTTATATCCAAAATTGTCTCGTTTAGCCGGTAGAGGGCGTCAAAAATTTGTAAATATTAAAAAGAAATTACCTGTAACAATAATTTTTTAAGTGACCTTGTTGCTATGGCGTTTAATAATTTGACAATTATTGACAAATTGTCACCAGTCTATGAAATTTACTCAAGTATACGATCAACATTCTTGAATTACAAGTTCATTTTACCATTAAAAATGGAAAATTATACAAACTCTCAGAAAGTTGACATGCTCTTGGTATACGGGTTTTGTCAAGGAAATGGGCGTCAGAGTGTTAGGGTTTACATGGAGAGGTTTCCTAACCGTCGAATACCAAACCACCAAACATTTGCCAATATTGAGCGTCATCTTCGAGAAACGGGCAGTTTTGAGAAAAAGTTTGAAGGCAGGGGTCGTATGCGAACAACTCAAACTGTGGAAACAGAAGAGATGATTCTGGAAAGAGTTGAAGAAGAACCAAGTACCAGTACCCGTCTCTTAGAACGTGAGTTAAATGTTCCTAAAACGATTGTCAATGAGGTTTTAAGAGAACAGTTGTTACATCCTTACCACATACAAAAAGTCCAGGAACTTTTACCGACTGATCCCCCCATGCGGCTTACATTTTGTCAATTTATTAGAAACAAAAGAATCCTTGTTCCAAATTTTTGTAGAAAAATTATGTTTACTGACGAGGCATGCTTTACAAGATCTGGGGTAACCAATCTGCACAACGAACATATTTATTCCGATGAAAATCCACATGCCATTAAAGTTGCACATCATCAGCATCAATTTAAAATTAATATTTGGGCAGGTATTATTGATCACTACCTTATTGGTCCCATTGTTATTCCAGACAGGTTAGATGGAAATATTTATTTAAATTTTTTGCAAGACACATTACCAATTCTTCTGGAGAATTTGCCCCTTTTACTTCGGAGGGAAATGTGGTATATGCATGATGGTGCCCCGCCCCATTTTTCCGTTGCCGTTCGGCAATACTTACATCATCAATATCCCAACCGATGGATTGGAAGAGGCAATGATGCACCAGTAAAATGGCCACCACGTTCTCCTGAGTTAAATATGTGTGACTTCTTTTTGTGGGGCGCTATTAAAACAGAAGTTTACAAGACTCCGGTAAACACACGCGATGATTTATTGCAGCAGATTTTAAATGCAGGCAACCATTTTAATAATCCCGAGACATTAGATAGGGTCCAATATCATTTTTTAAAGAGTGTTAATAAGTGTAATCAGCAAGATGGCGGTCATTTTACACATTTGTTTAAGTAATGTTTTTGTTTTACTTAGTTTCTTACAATAGATACTTTCAACTTTGTTATACTTTTGTTTTTTTTGACGCCCTTTACCGGCTAAACGAGACAATTTTGGATATAACTAAGTCCGCTTAGATCGACCTATTTTGACGTCAGGAGTCTGTCGTCAAACGTTGTACACGTATTTTCCGGACACCCTGTATATAAATAGTAAATACTAAAAACCGTCAACTGAATTTATTCTAATGTAAATTGGGATGGCCTCTAAGACAATTAGAGCATTGTTTTCCAGTTGCTATAACAACTGCAGCTCAGCAACTGCAGTCTTAACGCAAACAAACTATAGACTGCTACACCAGAGTTCTCGAGTTTAAAATAATAATAGTAATAATAATTTACGATACAGTTTAAAAACTCATCAAAAAAGTAAAAAAGTTTTATTTATTAATATCTGTTTAATTTTAGATTTGAAATTATTGAGGTTTAACTTTTGGGTTTCAATTGTCAATTTGTTATAAAATTTTGGCTCCTAATAATCACTTACCCATCTGCATTTATTTATACGATCATAGTTTTAGTATGTTATTTTTTGCACGCGTGTCGTAATTGTGGTTTATTGTGCGTTCTACATATTTTTTTTAGATTTATTGAAACTATTCTTTACATCTGCCCTATAAGATAAGCATATATTTAATTGTTTTCCGTTTAAACCAAATAATTTTGCTGTATGTGGAATGACCTTTTGGTATTCCGTAAAACAGCCTTAAATGAAAAAGTCCATGGTATACTTATTTGAAGTGTTACTTTAAACAGAATTACTGGTGTTAGGTTTCATATTAAAAATATGTTTTTTGATAGTTAATTTGCAGAATTATTTATATGAGCTTCCCATGATAATTTTTGGTCTAATGTTATACCTAGAAATGAGATGACAGGTGAATTTGTATTTATTTTTGACTGCGTAGATATTATACGTTCTGTTTTCTCTTAGTTTAGAGTGAGCCTGTTTGATAGAAACCAATCGGCAATACCGGACATGGTTTCAACCATCATATTTCCAAGATTGTTTTGTTTATTGTGTATATTTATGATGCTCGTATCATTGGCATACAATAAATCACAAACAATAGTGGACTTAATATTGAGCTTTGAAGAATTTCATGTGTTACCGGAAGTGTGTTAGAAGCGTTATTGTTGTAACGTACCATTTGTGTTCTATTTGCCAGATAAGAATCCATCAGTGCTGCAATTTTAGTTTTTATACTTGAAAAATTTAGTTTTCTAAGAAATATACAGTATGTTCACGGAAAGATACAAATTTTTTTGATTCCTTTTAGTTAATTTTCTCAAGTTTACTGTTTAACCAACTGTTTGCGTCAGATGATATATTTTGTTGAAATATATTGAGTAATATAATTTAGAAGCAGATTATCAATCTCTTCATTAAAAAAAGTTTTCAGCATTTCTAAATACTTTGGACTTTCTTGCTAAAATTGTGTTGCCCATCCACAAATAAAAATCCAAACATTTACCTTTGTCAACTAATTCGAAAGTTTGTCTAAGTATTTTGAAGTAAATAATTTCAAAATTTAAGTTTGTGCAGCTCTATTTCTAAACTTCTTCAACTTAATAAAGTATTAAAATTGATGCTGACATTTAAGAATTAAACACTACAGTAAAATATGTGGTACTAGTAATAAAGTCAAAAGTGATATGTGTAAATAAAAAAAAAGAACTATACAAGTTGGTCTGGGACCTGAAAACAAACAAACTACCTTATGTACTTGTTTCTGAAAAATTTAAAATAAATGATTATTTTCTTATTATAACTTAACTCGTGGACACACTGTATTGGGTTAAAAAGAAAAACTTTAAAAGTCACAACACTCCAGTTTAAGGTGCTCACTTTTAATATGTATTTTTCTTAGCCATACAACAATATTGATCAGTTAAATCGAGCCTGAGAGTTTCTATGAATGGCCATTGATGGTGGTTTGAGCTTTTTCTAACATAGTAAATTATTTTATTTAAATTTAAATATCTAAGTTGGGTTAACGTTACTTTTAATTAATCAGTATTAACATTTAGTCTTAAATTTTCTCTGACTTTTGTAAATTTGTTTTGAAAACAATAATTGTGACAAGTCACTACCGAGTAAAGTAATAAATTTGACTGCTGTGAGTTATTGATTTGACACCATTGTAATATGTTTTTGTTTCAATTCTTCTGCCATTTTTGAATGCGTGTGTAATTTCTTATTTCTTTTAATTATAACTTGAACAATAATATTGATATACTTTTTTGTTAAATGTTGTTAGCTTTTACTAGTTGTGTGTCACTATTACAGGGAGTTTATAAATGAATGAGATTATGTAATCACTTTAAATATGCCGCCTTTTTAAAATCGTCCACTATACTACATATGTTTTCATATGTTTGTTTGACAGCTGTCAAAGTTGATCTGTCAAAACAAATAGTTTACAAACAATTTAAAAAAAGCGGCACATTTAAAGTGATTACATAATCCCATTCATTTATAAACTCCCTGTATAAAACAACAACTAATAGTTAGTCGTTTGTTGGTGAAGTGATTACTAATTTTACAATTAAAAATTAAACAATTATTAAATTTTTTATAGTTTTATTGTTAATAAAGTGATGAGTTTACCAACGATTTATATGATTGTACAATGCCATAAAAAGTAAGAAAATAAGTTTTTTTTTTAATATTCAAGTGGGAATAGTAAGTATATTATATTAGTCTAAAGCATATTGCGCAGCTGCATATGTGCGTAAGGGTGCGCAAGACTGAAAGCAAAAAGTCATGTACGGGCCAGGAAGAACAAGCCGAATGTCTGCATTAAAAAATATATATTATTAAGTAAAGAAATAATATAAGTTATTGTTAATAATCCTAAAAATTTTGTTTATAAAAATAATAAACAAATTGATCTGTTAATGTGTAAGATAATAAATAAGATTGCGTATTTAAACAAGGTGTTAAAAGAAGATTGTAAAATATTTAAAGAGGTAATAGTATGAACCAAAGTTTAATCTTTTTTTCTAGCAAAAAAAAAATTACAACGATCCTTCCATTTTCAAGCAGATACGACACCTTAGTCTGAAGGATATTCGAACTCTTTCTAAAACTCTCTCATTGAGTCGGATTTGTTGGCATTTTTGATTAATTCAAACCTGCAATTTAAAGTTATTTACAGGTCAAGAGTGCCATAAATCAATGATTTCAAAAATCTACCAAGAAAAAAATCTAGAGGGTTTAAATCAGGCAATATTGAAGATCATAAAACAAGTCTGCCCCTTTTACCACCAACAAAAAATCATATGTGCTTGATGATTAAGTGGATGATTAATTGGCGTCAATCCTATTTCTACATATAATTTTATAATACATTTATTTTTTCACCAGTACACTCAGAAAGGATTAATCTATATTTGATCAGAGTATTTTATTCAAATAGAAATTGGAAATAGTCAAAAAATAAATCAAATATTGAAATAAATACGTTGTTGGGTACTTTTAAATGTATTTTAAAGCTACTTGCAAATATAAGTTAACTACAATGTTCTGGGAAAATATAGTTTAATCCTTTCTGAATGCAGTGGTAAAAAAAATAATTAATTATCAAATTATATAGGAAAATAGAAATTACGCCAACATAGCTGTTTTTACTACAATACGGGAAAACAAGACAGCGGTCGGTATGCTCTTAAGACCTGCATTTGTTGTACATGGTACGTATAAAGCAGCAGCTTCTTTCTCCAAACAAGAGAAGCATTAATTTTTACCTTGGCTAATATTCTCCGCACTCTTGTTCCCTAATTATGCTCTATACGAGCTAGAATACTGTCTTCTGCTCTAAGAGGTGATACCAACCTTGGTCTTCCAGATAAATAACACTGTTTGCTGAATCAACTAGTATCACGCAATCTTTAGTAAATTCTTCCAAACATAATAATATATTTATTTACAGAATTCATCCGTTACTTTGCGGACCTATGTTTATTAAGACTTTTTTGCTATTTTTGTTTTATACTACTACTTCTTTAAATATTTTACAATTCTGTTAACACCATGTATTTGTAGGAAAGCGAGCAAAGCCCTTGTTTTGTTGGATGTGCATTAGTTAACACAGGGTGTTTCAAAATTGCACACTACTATTTTAAAGAAACATGTGTTTTTCAACAAAAAATAAACTAAACAGTTCATACAAACTTATGTCTCAAATTAATTTATTACTGAGATATTGAAAGTTAAAGATATTTATTTAATAAAACAGTCAACAATAACTATTTAAAGTTTTTTTATCCATCTTTTGAAAAGTCTTATAGCATCAGAATAACCATTGGTAGTTGCTGTAACTTCTACACACAAAATAATTTAATGACAATATCAAAAAAAGTGAACAGAAGTACAGTCATGCATTAACCACATCCATTGGCAATGCGAATGTCTTCTAGAAGCTCATACATATTACTTTACAGACGTAACGTAAAATGAATACATTTGTTACTTGCGCAATGTTTGTTCTACGCTTGCACATAAAACTTTGAAACAAAGTGACAATCTTATGATGCTAGTAGTAGGAAATATCTGAACAGCATTGAGTAACCTTTGTTCAACTATTGCAATTTAATTAATTTTATTTTATTTGTTGACGTGCCAGATTCCCTAAAACGTATGGCTTCAAACGTTTTAAGATTTGATGTTATTATAGTGGAAAAAATGTATGGTATCATCAAACAACAGCAGCACCATTTTTATATATTTTTTCTATAAACTAAAAACATGTTCATTGTGCAAAGTGAACAAATTTGTGGTGTCTCCCATAACAATACTCACACAAAAACGAGCATAAACTAGTAAAACAAGTACTTATTTTTGATTGAGTTTATTTACTTCCAAAAATTTTATCATTTAAGTTTTTACAATAGAATCTCTCAAGTACATTCTTTAAAAAGTCCGCTCAAAAGATATAGTAATGTAGTTTTTGTTTTGAAGTTTTTTTAAATCGTGCAGCGTTTTCCCGTTTTTTATCAAAAATCTTGTTTAATAACAAATAGAAAATTTGGCCTTCATCTAAAAAAACGCATAAAAAAAAACTGGAATCTATTTTTTACTGAACGTAATAGTGGGGATATTTGTTTTTCAAGTATAATTAAACAACATTTTGCTACTAAAATTCAATTCAATTAAAAAAAAAACACAGTTTTTTATTAGATAATATCACTTTAGGAAAAACGTTGCATTAAAAAAATGTTTGTTCTACATTGATAACTACTCAAATGAAAAAAGTCATGAATGGTTAGACTACATTAGAAATGAATTATTTAATGATTGATTACTTAGTTATCAATTAAATTAGTAACTTGACTAACACGTAAACTACTCTCGGATCATTGATATTTCATTAAACTAGTATCAAAGAATAAAACATTGTATAATAGTTAGTTACAAACCGGAAAGATAAAAATAAAGACTTATTATAAAGACAAAAAAAAGTATAGTAACAAGGTTTGACTGACAAATTAAAATAGTTGAATGAATGGTAAATAATATATAATATATATTTATGACCAATAGAAAATAATCCCCAATGCATAAAAAAATATGAAACAGGTAAAAATGACAGAAATACGTTACTTAATTGGGTACATACGAGATATAGTGCTAGACAAAAGTAAGAAAAATAAATGATAAATTTGACAGTAAAATCATGATCAAATAAATCTGAGACAACTTTTATAATGCAACTCTCAATTTTATATCAACACATAAACCTAGGACAATATTTTTATTAGATTGTAATTGAAGATTTTTTGCATATTAACTTATTTTCGTTTGACACTTAATCTATACCTTGATTTATACATATTTTATTAAAAATTTTAGTAAATTAAAAAAGTTAAATAAAACAAGTTTACTATGAACTAAACTGATAAAAAAAAAATTGGAATATAGTACACACATAGTAAATATGTTTTATAATCTACAATGGACTATCACATAGTAACGGCTACCACCATTTGCATTATCATGATTTGCAAGTTATTTAAAAGCAAAAGCACAGAAAATAAAAATAACTAGTAATAACATCACTTATAAATCATACGTTCTACATATACAATCTGGAATACCTCAGGATAGTATTTTAGGATCTTTACTATTTGTTATTTATAGTAACGACATTTCATCCATAACTGAACAGACTTTAATAAATTACGCAGATGATACTAGTCTGGTAGTAACAGCCAACTCAATGAACGAACTAAAAACACTTTTCTAGAAATAGAAAACTGGATAAAAATGAATAAATTGGTATTAAACCAAGAAAAGACTACCTGTATTCTTTTTAGAACAACTAATTGCTCAAATAACTACCCAGACACAATACAGCTATAAGAAACGGATCTACCTATTAGTAAAGCAGTTAATCTTTTGGGAAAGTTATAGAACAAACACTAAACTGGAGCAGCCACATCAACAATCTAGCTAAACTATTATTTAAAAAAGAGGTGTACTTTGCAAACTTTCACTCACGCTTAAGATATGCAATAAAATTCTGGGGAAATAGTAATGACATTAAAAAACTACATGTCATACAAAAACAAGTATTACGAATAATTTATAAAATACCTAACCGAGTAATATGCCGAGGAGTATTCAAAAACAACAGTATTTTAACAGTCGCTGGGGTATTTACATTTGAATCGCTGGTTTTCATGTTTAAACATAAAAACAAATTTAATTATACTCAACCGCGTCATGACTACAACACCAGGCATAATGAATACTTGCATATATATCCTCCTCATTAATAAGGTTAAAATAATAACCAGCTATTAAAGATTTAAGAAGTGCATAATAAAAATAATATTGAATATAGAACCGTATACTGCAGGTGAATATTTGGTAAAAATTAGGCAATTATAGAACATTGCAATACTTAAATTAACGCTATTCTGTGATTATTTTGTACATAACATTGTATCATTATTATTTTTGAATAAAGACTATTATTATTATTATTATTATTATTATTATTATTATTATTATTAAAAAATATATCACTGAACTTTTTTTAAGTTTGATCTTTTTACAAAGTTTTTTTTAAATTTCTGGTTGATTGTACAGGGTGTCCCAAATTAACTAGTCGTAAAATGAATGCCAATATTGACTTTTTGAAACTTTTTAATTTTTAGGTAAATCTATTTTTTTGTTTGGAGCAACAAAAACCGGAACGCAGATTACGCAGGGTACATTTTGGCGTAACGTCTGGCTGCTGCCGCTGCATTTCCTAAACACTCTCCAAGGACTAGATGCATATCACTCATCTCCGTGTTACTGTACTAATACATTTTAAGAAAAAACTTTAGCAGTTTGTGTAAATAAAAAATAAACTAATGTAAACAAAAAATTGTTACAAAATATTAAAGCAGTTAATTAAAAACAATCAGAAATTTTTGTAAACTTTAAAAAGTTATAACTCCAAATTTATTAAAAATAATATACTACTACTTTATTAGGTCAATATTACTTAACTTGCTTGTAGTTTCTGGCATTCATTTTATGGCTAGTTCGGGACAAGTTTTATTGGTGACTTTCTTTATTTTAAGAATGTCATAAAAATATATGATTATTATGATAAAATAAAACAATAATTGAGTTAACACAAATATTTTATTAATAATATATATTATTAAAGAATATACAGGGTATTAAACAAAAACCTTATTTTTTAACCAATTTGAATGATTCAAAAACCAAATGGTTATTTCAGTACTATCAAGGCAGTGAAAATAACTAATATTTAATTTCTAGAGTATTTTTATGTGTTTCATATTATAGTAACTTCAGAAATCACTAGCAACCAAATCGCAACGCCCTGTTGTGTCCAAATAGTTAGTCAATCAAATATAATTTAATGAATAAAAAGATCACGTTAATATTTAAAAAATTAATTTTTTTAATCGTGATTTTTTAAAAATTACCCAAAAAAAATTAAAATAAATTATTTTTATTTTATTTAAATTTATAAACGTAGTTTATTATGTTAATGTTTTATGCATAATAACATAAAAAATACTCCAAAAAATAAAAGTTATTTTTACTGCCAACTATAGTCCAGTCAAATATGCTCAAATATTGATCTTACCTCTATAAAATTCCAAAAGTTTTAAAACTGTGTACACTGATTTATAGGTACCTAATAAAGAATAATCTAAAAGTCCTGACAAATATGACATGAGCTGTTTTTGGTCATTACCGCTAAGGTGATGTTTGACATTTTTGATGATTGTGTTAAGTACAATATTAGTAAATTAATTCATAAAACAATATCTTGTTCAAAATAGAAAACTTTCTGCTCTTAAAGCATTTTTTTTTAAACGCATCATTAGCCCAATATTTCTCTGTAACCGCTAAGAATACTAGTATGTGATCATTTTTATTGCAAATTTTATCAGCTTTCATTGTGTATATTGTTAACTTTTACCTCCGACCTACAGTTCTCGAAATATTAACAAAAAACCGAAAAAATGCCCTGTTTTTCGAGAATTCCGCTAGAGCTCGTGTCATATTTGTCAGGATTTTTAGTATATCCTTCACTAGGTACCTATAAATTAGTGTAAAAAGTTTTAAAACTTTTGGATTTTTCTAGAAGTGAAAAGTTACTTTGACTGGACTACTATTCAATTCTAATTATTTTATTTTAAATAGAAAACAAATAACATGTTTTTTTTTATTTTATTGAAAAATATTATTATAAAAGTATATTATTATTTTACATAGTTGGGTTTAGAATATCTTAAAGATTCCAAAAAAAATATTATATGTTGCTATTTAAAAAACTAAAGTTGATTGTCACTGCAAGAATACTAAAAATAAAAACATAAATGTGTGTACCTGCCTTTACAGTATTCTCTTTTAGCTTCAAATATGATATAGTACATAATAAAGGTGTTTTATTTATTTTATAATAAACTTTTTATAGTAACGGCCACCACTATTAAATTTTTTAAAACCGCCAGTATAGCGGTTCAGGCCAAAACATATATGAAGCTGAAAGAGAACTACCATTTAGCATCACAATACATATAGTTTGACAGTACGTGTCTCCGTACGAGTTCCTTCTTCAATGCAGCAAACAAAGCACTGCGTTTTGCGAAACAACATTGGCTCAGAGAAAAATGTAAAAGTTTATATCAAAAGAGGGACCAGCACTATATAAAAGTATTAGATGCGGAATAAACGTATTCACTCCACCCCTTAGAGTTTGACATTTTTGAGGTGCTAGTTACAATATTAGTAAATTAATTCATAAAAATATCTTATTCAAAATAGGAAATTTTCTGCTCTTAAAGCTCAACAACATAGAATGCGGTCAGATAATGTTAGCACTTTCACTCCCACAGTTAGAACTAGTAATATGTCAGATGTTTTGTTTTCACTAAAAAGAATTGTCGTTTTTTAGTAACAATCCAAAATACTCACCACATATCAATAACAGCAATGCAATAAAAACACTTATTGTTGAATCAAAGCTTGCACTTCAGTATAATAAATTGCCAGATGCTGTTTTTTTTTTAAATCCAGAATAGCAACCATTTTTAATAATCAGCCAATCTCAGATACTTCTTCCGCCATAACTACCAATTAAAAATCATAACCTCACTTTTACAAAAGCAAACAAATCAAATGCTATAATAATTCTTCCAGCCCAAAGTCTAAATATCAGTCCAAAGTTTAACAATTTATTAACCGTGAAAATCCTATAACATTACGTTCAGATCCAACTAAGAAAATTCAAATCAAATCCGATTTTTTATTTCCAATAATAAACTTTTTTATAGTATCATAGCACCTAAACTATTCGGCCTTATAAATAACCACAAACCAGATGCTCCAATACGCCTTAACAGTTAAAAATTACATTAAATAAGTTAATCAAAAAATATACACATGCTTCTTCAAAATTTAGTGTAGTTAATTTGTTAGAACTTGCTAATAATATTAAAAAAAATAAAAACTACTTTTAGAATCTTCATGCAAAAGAATAAAGTCATATTTAGATCAAGGTTGAAATGCTGATCATTTTCTTATAAAATGTAAGACTTGACCACCAAGTTTAAACGAGATAGAATACATCGACCTTAAGTGCATCTATAATGCATTTTCGAACTTTACGCAAAGTTATTGAAAAAATGTGACTTTAAAAACGGATTAGGATTGACTCAAGAACCATTTGCCCGTAAAGTATGCAAACTTATCACCAAGTATGAACAAGATAAGCCGCATGCACCTTATACCTTATACCATTTATAATAAATGAATTTTATTACCTAATAATACGTTATGCAAAAAAAAAATCATATTTAAATAGAGGTTGACTTGGAGATCATTTTTAGTTATAATTGAAGCACTGACCACCAAGTTTAAACAAGATAAGATGCATGCAGCTTAAGTGCATTTATAATAAACGCATCTTACTACTTTATGAATCGTTATGCAAAAAAATAAAGTCATATTTATGGTTGAAGTTATAACTTCACAGCGGTCAATTTGGGTTTTCGGCTGTCACTATGCACTGGAGTGCCCTCGGTGCATATTTTTATATTCGGCTGACAACGCTTTTTTCGGAACGTTATATTGTAGGCTAGAAAAATATGCACCGGCAAAGAACAATATCCTCTTATAGTATACGTCAAATTTTGGCGCGACCTAAAATCATGTCACAGCCGAAAACGCCGTTAGTAATATTTATCACTTTAAGTAATATGAAGTAATAATATCAGACAACCGAACGCACATGAGACTTAATTTATGTATTTTTGTTAATTACTTTGTTATTACGTTTGCACAATTTCTCAAACGACGATGAAGGAAATAAATGTATATCTATAAAACAAAATGATAAAATGTTAGATACATTTTCATAAATGTGGTAAATCGGATATTTATGATATTTTTACGGAACACAAAGCTGTTTTGTGAGACGTGGGAATATTTTATTATCATATTTTTCTGCAAATACTAGGTGCAGATGCAATATTTTCTCGATATAACCACCATTACTACTTTTTATTTGTTTGATAGGATAGGTCAACTGTAAATGAGAAAGTATAAAACTAAATGTATAAATCGCATATAAATATATAAATTTAATCGATTGCAATTTTATTTATGTTCATCAATATTTTATAGGAATATAATATAATAGAGCAATAATTTAAATTTAAAACTGTACGCTAGTTAAACTAATAGTTAATAGTCTAAAACATATCTCGATAAATTTACTTAGATTAAAAGCATATTCGTCGTTTAGTTCGATAAATGTGTACAATTGCACTTGTCTGGTAGAATTTACTCTGACATGCGGGCACAAATATTTACGGGCGTAAATATTTTTAAAAAATCGGAAACATTATAACTAATAGATACTTTCCTTTTACATGTGATGTAATTATTTGAGAATCTTTCTTCGCCCCACTTAAGTAAATAGAACAACATTCCTATGAGAAGTAAGTTCATAAGAGCCAAATTTCAAACATTATTCAAGATTATAGAATGAGCTAGAAAAACTAAAGTATACGAATTAAGCAGTTAAATATACACTTATTGTAAATATTTTAAAAACAATCACTACAAACAGTTTTTATTGTAGTAATTAATGTAATTATAAACAATAAAATTACCATAAATACAAAGTACATAATACACTATAAAACATCTTTTAGAACTTACTTATTAATAAATAAACAACATATTAACCATTAAATAAACTTAAATAAAATATGTTTCTGCTTTTTTAATTACCAGACATATTTTATTCATTTATTTATTTAAACATATGCCATTCTACCTTTCGGTGTATGGCTTTTTACATTATTTCGTTTGATAGAGTTCTCTCCATTTTTTTTTGTCTTGAGTTGTTTGTTTGATTCCTTCCCACGGTATTCCCTTTCTTTCCGCTTCTTCTTTTACATTGTCGTTTCTCTCGTTTTTCTCGGTCTTCCGCGGTTTTTTTTTTCCCGTTTCTCTTGTTTCATATATTCTTTTCGTTATTCGCGTATCTTTCATTCGGCATACATGTCCAAACTACCTTAGTTGTCCTTTCATTATTTTTTCATTTATGGGTTCTATTTGTAGGTTTTGTCTGTGTACATCGTTTCTGATTCTGTCACTTCTTGTTTAATTTTCTATCTATCTTAGGAATCTCATTTCTGTTGGATTTGTTCTTGTTTTGTGTTTTTCCGACAATGTCCATGTTTTCTGGAGGTTTTATTACCTTCTTTACTATATCTGTTTTTATGTTCCTTGGTATTTCTTTTCTTCCAAAAAATGTAAGTTTCATCATGTTGGATATTTTTCCGGTTTTTCCCATTCTTTCATTTATCTTGTTGTCTATCTTTTATTGTTAATTATCGTTTCTAAGTACTTAAAGTTTGCCACCTGTTCAATCTTTTTTCCGTGAAGTGTTATTCTATGGGTTTTGTTTTTTCTTGATATCATCATTGTTTTGGATTTGTCTATGTTGATCTTCATGTTTATTTTTGTTAATTCCATGTCTATTATGTTGATGTTGTGTTGTAAATTTTTTTCCGTTTCCGCCATTATTGCCATATCGTCTGCAAATAGTAATTCCATGATCTTCGTTGCTTCCATCTTCCGATATCCTACTTTTAGAGTCTTCATACTTTTCTTTGCTTTTTTTATGGCTTCATCTATCACTATTGTAAATAGTATTGAACTCAGTACACATCCTTGTTTTAGCCTGATCTTAGTTTCAAAGTCTTGAGATTCCTCATTGTTGGATCTAACAATGCTCTTATTTTTTTTGTATAAAGCTTTTAATAGTTCTATAGTTTTTCCGTCTATGCCTCGCTTTTGAAGTATTTTTCATATATATTCTCTACTTATCCGGTCAAATGCCTCTAGATCAATACAGCAGATATGGATATCCCCTTTTCTTATTTAAAAATTTCTCGTTTAGTTGTCTTATTATGAATATAAGATCTTGAGTGCTTCTCTCTCTTCTGAATCGGCATTGTGTGTCTTCTATGGTATCTTCAATCTTGTCTTTTATTCTTTTTTCTATGATTTTGCTAGATTTTTTTTCCGGTGCGTTACTGATCGTGATTCCTCTGTAGTTATTGCAGTTTTTTTAATCTCTTTTCTTGTATATAGGTAGTATTATTTCCATGTTCCATTCTGCTGGTATTTTTGTGTTTTTAGCTATGTCATTGAGTAGTTCTGTTAATTGTTCTATTCCTTCCTTATCCATATATTTGATCGTTTCCAGTTTTATGTTGTCTATGCCTGGTGCTTTTCCTATTTTTAGTTTCTTTATGGCGTCTATAACTTCTTCTTCCTATATTTTCTTTAATTTCTGGATGTCTATGATCTTTTTCATGTTCCTCCGGGCTTAGGTTTTCTGTTTCTGTCAGTTCTTTAAAATATTCTTTCCACCTTTCCATTAGTTTATCCTCTTCTGTAATTATACTTCCTTTTTTGTCTTTTATGTTCATCATATTATATTTTTTCTTCATTTTCATCTGTTTTAGTGTTCCATAGAATAGTTTTTGGTTGTGTTTATAGTTTCCAGCCATATTTTTGTCGAATTGATTCCATGATTTTTTTTAGCTTTTTGTACCTCATTATTTACTTCCTTTCTTTTAATTTTGTATTCTTTATAGTCTTCTTCCTTTTTTGTACTAAAGTATTTTTTCCATTTTTCTTTTTCTCCTTAATTTTCAATTTTATTTCATTTGTCCACCATTCAGTTTTTTTATTGTGTTTGTTCTCTATTTTCCACATGTTCCACAGCTTTCTTTTGCTGCTTCTAGTATGGTGTTCTTAAATGTTTCCCATTTTTCTTCTACTTCCTTTGTTTCTTTAATTTTACTACATTTCTTTTTTACTATCTCTTGGAATCTATCTCTGTATTCTTTTTCTTTAAGTTTGTAGCTTTTTATTTTCTCTTTTACCTTCTTTCTTCTCTTATCTGTTTTTCTTCCATTTTTCTCAAGTCCATTTTTACCAGGTAATGGTCGCGTCCGATTTCTGCCTCTCTTGATACTTTTACTTTTAAAACATTTTTCCATTTTTGTTTGCTTACTATAAAGTAGTTTATTATTGATTTTTCGTTTCTAGTCGGTTCTTCTCTCGTAAACTTATGTATCTTTTTGTGTTCAAATTTTGTGTTTGTTATAATAAGGTTGTTTTCCACGCGTAGTTCTATCATTCTTTTCCCATTATTGTTTCTGGTTTCTTCTCCCCATTTTCCCATGTATTCTTCTATTCCTCCGTTTCCTACTCGTCCGTTTAAGTCTCCCATGATTATTACATTTTCCAGTCCTCCATCTATTTCATTCTGTAACTTTTCAAAGAATGCATCTTTATTTTCCTTTTTAGCATCTTTGTTTTTTTCCATAGGCTGTTATTATAGTCCACATTTCCTTTCCATATAGCTTTATCTTCAACTACCAAAAATAAAAAATAAAATAAATTAATTTTTGAGAATTGGTTGAGGCATATATAAAGTAAGGATTGGGATCTGTTGTTACGTTTTTATTCTTTGCAAGTTATTAATAAACTATGTTTGCTACTTGATTGTGTTTTAATAAATATCCCGTTTGCGTTAATAGTTCACAACCTAATGTAATGTGCAGTATATTGGCATTAGTAAGTCATGCGTTTGACGCTTCTATGTCGATACAAGATTTTCCTAAGTCATGGCAATTCTTTCCATGTAAGAATTTTTGATTAAGCCTATTTTTGTTTTACAGTTAGATCCATATAAAAGTGCAATAAATGATCTATAGTTATGTACTGTAGATTTAGAGGCGTGTGTTTAGTATCGGCTAAAATTATAGGGTGGTGCAAAGACGATAATACAGGGTGTTTATAAATGAATGGGATTATGTAATCACTTTAAATATGCCGCCTTTTTAAAATCGTTCACTATACTACATATGTTTTCATATGTTTGCTTGACAGCTGTCAAAGTTGATCTGTCAAAACAAATAGTTTAGTAAACAATTTAAAAAAAGCGGCACATTTAAAGTGATTACATAATCCCATTCATTTATAAACTCCCTGTACTTGCTTAACATAAAAAAAACTGCCTTAACAATATAATTTGTTTATAATGCAGTGCATTGAAGTTGGCAAAACCTCTTTCCCCATGTTTTCTTGGTAGAGTAAGCCTATCTGTGTTAGCTTCTGGGTGATGTGCTCTGTATTGTCTAAGGCCTGTTTGCACTTAAAATAAATTGTTCCTTAGTTTGGATTTACATTGCATCACACAAAATAAAGTAATCCTTAAGTTAAGTTAAATATAGGTTTGACAACACAGTACAAATTTAGTAAAATTTAATTGCGTTACGTTTTTCTATCAAATTTCTGACATTAGTGCAATATTAACAACACAAGTTTAAAGGTATGTATATTTGTATGTTTTTACTTTATTATTACATAGTTTCAGAAAAATAGATCCTCCCTCAAAAAGGATTTGTTCTGATTATTTTACTTCTACATATCTAATTTTTATTTGAGAACTATTAACTATTGTCGTATCATGAGCAAAACCTGGCCATCTCGCAACCAAGTTCAGGATTTTTATTTTACCATATGAAACTACCTAAACAGTTAAAAATAATTCTTTTTATTTCAAAAAATTTCTGCATCGTTTTCACCTATAAACAAACTCGTATCTTGCAGGAATTGTTTAATACATCATCAAAAATTACCATGTGTCTGCATTCGGATGTGGGTTCCATCTATAGCACAAAACACCCTTGGAACGGCTGCAATATTAAAAAACAGCATAATTGTCTTTTTTCTAAATTTGTTTCAAAAAATTTTTGTATGTCGAGCTCAGTTTTGCTAGTGCCACCAAAACTATTAACAATTCTAGATGTGTTCTGCCAAAATCACTATTACTTAATAAATGATTTCCGGTGGCATAATACCTTATTAAAATCTGGTTTATTGCAGAAACGGAATTATTTCTGAATTATGGAAATTATATTATAACAGAACCTTACTATTATTTATGTTCATACTTATCATATGGATATTCTAAATCATGTTCAGTTTCTTCAAGTAATAAAAACACACTAAATAGGCAAATAATAAGGCAAAATCTTTTAAAAAAAGGTAGGTCATCCATTGTTTCAAGATATTTGATTCTAGCATAAATTTGTCGATGAATCCCAACTTTTATTTCTAATACCTCTACATCATTCAAAAACTAGAAATATTTCATAATCATTATTATTATTATTAAATAACATTTTTGAACAGACTATTTACTGTTATTAAGGCCTGGTTACACAGTGCGAGCTAGCATGCAAGCTGTCCTAGTCAGTTACTGCAGTGCAGCTACTCGCATCATCACGAGATACTGTCATATGCAAGTCAGTACTTAGCATCCGAGTTACAGTAACATTTTTTTGTTTTTACTCGCCTCTCGCAGTAGCTGTCTATTGTCAGGTCAGCAACTCGTATTGTGTAACCAGGCCATTAACTGACTAGGTCAGCTAAGATGCCAGCTCGCACTGTGTAACCAGGTCTTTACTGTCACGTGCGAGTCGGTCAATACTTTGCGTGCCAGTTACTATAGCAATGTTTATCAGCAGCTCATATTGTGTAACCAAGCCATTAGGTTAAAGTCACATTTAAGTCGCAAAATTTTATGACTTAAATTTAACCGTCACTTAAGCCTTTAAGTATTCCTTAAAAACTTGGTGCAATATAATAAGGAATACTCTTGACTATTAAGGGTTCCTTAAGATTTAAAGAACAATGGTGCAAACGAGCCTAAGAGTAGTCCAAGTTAATCATTCTAGACGTTCCAGATCTGTGTTGGTCTAATCTATTATGCCAAACAAATAGGTACAAATAAGTACAGGCACTGCAAATGTATTTATGGTTTTAATAATATTTTTGCTATTTAAACGGGTTCTCAATATATTATGAAGTTGTTGTTTATATTTGTTGGTCAGTTTAATTTTAATTCTAATGTCTGTCTTGATTGTTAAAAACCTAGATATTGGTAAACTTCTCAATATTCCATAAATTCAACAACTTTTTCTTTAATAAGCTGACATTTGTCTAGTTCTTTGACTAATACTTTCTACTTTAGAATTGTCAATGCCAAATTTTACTTAAATATCTTTTGAAAAAGTTGATGACTGTATACATTAGGTGACTCAATGTATATTGAATTGTTTTATTATGTTTTATACTATAGTCATAACCAGTAGCATTTCATATTTAGGATAGAGTTTAGGGAAAGGCAAAACTAGAGGGGACTCAAAAAGTCACCTTAAAATATACCATGCTTTGTGTGGATTGATTCTCAATCTAAATAATATATAAGACGGCCATTCCTGATGATAGTGACGTTCTCGGCACTAAAGAAGTTTCTGTAAACATACAAACACATTAATGTTTAAAAATTATAACGGTTTGTGACTGAGACCAAAACATAAAACATTTAAAATAACATGTGATGACCGCTGTCAATCACCCGCTCAACCATTCACGGGACTGAGACCAAAACATAAAACATTTACAATAACTTGCGTTGACCACAGCCAATACTTATGTACTTACAAGCTTTCTCACTTAATAGTGTTTTGACAACATCATCGCTTGTTTCTAAAAACTCTAAAATTGCTTCCATGTCACAGGATGTTAATTACTGAGAACTTAACTGCTCCTTGGCTGCTTTAGTGACAATATTTGTGCCATCCATTTTCTAAGCTCTTTATTACTTCATAGGGTCCTAAATATTCGTAAGCACTTTTGCTTATGAGCATCTGAAAGTCACGATGCATCAAGACAAAATCACCAAGTTGAAACTGAAGTTTTTTTTCTACTTTTTTTATTGACGCCTTCAAAATTAGGCGTTGTAGGTAATCTTTCTGCTACCCGTTGTCTATCCACTTCACGATTACAAATTGGAGTCAAATCATGTGGTATATTTTTTAACACAGCCTATATTAATGGTGTTGAACTTTGTATTCTTAATAAAAGTTGCAAAGGTCTTGTGTTGGTTGCCTTCTGGACTGTTGTATTTAATACTAACTAAATTTTCCAAAGCCCATTCAGCCAATCTGATTTTATTTAGATTTCAACTCTCAAGTTTCTGATAGTTCTCATATAACTTTCAACTTGTCTATTGCCGCGATGAACATCAGGCGTTACAAAATTATGCTCAATATTCCATTTTTGAAGATATTTTGGAAATGTGGTATTTTGAAACAACGTTTCAGCGTTTACCACAGCTTTCTTGGAAGTCCCAAACAATTCTAAAACATATATGTTTTAGAACAAACCATTGCAAATTGACAGTACCATCTGCATTTATAAGTCTGTGATACAACATTTTATCTTTTTCTAGATATTGATTGCAATCTAAGTTTCCTTCTTTCAATACTCTTTGTACGCTAACAAGATTTCTATTTAAATAATCTACATGACCGAGGCTACTACCCCTTCTATTTATAATATCAATATGAAAATCCTGCAAGTAGATCCACCATCTATCAACCCGTGGTATTAAATCTTTTTGTAGCTGTAGCTTTAATAGCATTGCAATCGGTAATCAATTAAAATTTTAGACCAAGCAAGTATGTGCAAAAATGTTTTAATGCTTGTACAATTGCCAAAGTTTCAATCTCATAACAATGATATTTGGATTTACATTCTGTTGTTCGTTTGCTAAAGTATGATACAACTTTTAGTTTTTTTTTCATGTTGAGCATAAGAACTGCACCGTATGCAAGACTGCTTGCGTCTGTATGCAACTTGGTTGGCAGATTTGGGTCGTATACAGCAAAAAGGAGTCTAGATGTTAAATGATATATTAGATACTTTCTAGCTGTTTCTTGATTTTGTTAAACGAGTGATGCAAGCTGTTTTTGTAGCAAATTCAATAAACTTCCTAAAATATCCTGCCAGCCCCATGAACTGTCGAATTTTCTTTGCATTTCTAGGAATTGGAAAATCAATAAGACATTAAATCTTTCCTTCACCAGGTTTTGTAACATCAGCAGATACTTCTCTACCAAGGTACTCCAAAGAGGTTTGAAGAAATTTACACTTTCGTATGTTCAGAAAAAAAAACTGTAGAATTTAATGCCTCTAGCACTTGCTTTAGATAGAGGAGACCTTCTTCATATGTTAAGCTTGAGAAATATGTCGTCTAAATAAACTAATGCAAAATTATTCTTAAAAAATTCCAAAACAAGGTTTATGGCTCCCTGGAAAGCGGCCAGTGGATTAGCAAGACCAAACAGCATTCTTTTTTTGATTAGATTCTTCATGCATTGGTATTTGGTGAAATGGTAAAATCCAGATGAAATATCCAGAGACGTAAAATAACATCCTTTACCCAACCTGTCTAACTGGTCTTCAATTAGTGGCAGTGGGCGTCTGTCTTTAATAGTAACACAATTTAATTGTTAATGGTCCACACACATCCTAAATAAACCGTCTTTAAACGTCTTTTTTTACTAAAATAATTGGGCTTGCAAATAGTGATTCACTTGACCAAATGATCTTGTTTGAAAGTAAATCAGCAATAATTTTTTTAACTGCTTTTTATTCATTAACGGCTAACCGATATGGAAGACGGTTGATTATCTTTTTCTAATTTTATTTGCATGGTTACATTTTTGTATAATAGTTCCTTTTCTAGTTCCGCTCGTAATCATGCTATTAAAGTTGCAGAGAACCTTTTCAATTGCATCACACACGTGACCCTTCATGGTCTGTTATTGTTGCTAAACTCTTCATATAAATTGCAACCAAAAAAAACTTCATAATCTAAATTCTTGTCAGACACAAAAACATATGTAATCTCTGTTTCAACGCCAGAGATTTTTGTGCTACCATTAAACTTTTTAGTAAAATTCATTATAACGCTTGTTATTCTTTTTAGCATAAAACTGCAAAAAACAGTTTTATTTTTGAATAAATTTAGAAATCATTCAATTGCTGCCTTGGTAAAACAATCAGACGTTTTGTGGCCTCGTTTTGCACAAAAATAGCAAGTTTCAATGTGATTGGAAGGCTTGGCTAAGCTTCATTTGTACATTTTTCAGCATAGTGAATTTCTCGTGGACATTTGTTTCATATGTATTTGCGTAAGTGCTATTAAACTTGATTGTTTTTTTGAGCAGCCGCTCAAAGTTTCTTTTCGGTGGAAATGCTTCAATAAATTTGTCGCAAAATCTAGCCCAATCTCTTTTATCAAGATTCTAGCGTTCAAACCACTTTTATGCATTATTAATAAAAATCGACCAATCCTAGCCATTGCTTGAATATCAGACCATCCTATTTCTTTTGCAATTGTCTCAACACGGTTAACTCATTTACTAGATTTATGTACCTATGTACCTCTGGTCTAAAATAAGGTAAATCAGTCTACTTGCTACGTTCTTCTGCAATTGCAGAGCCTTTACTAATTTTGCCAATATAGTTTTAACAGATCGGAATTACTATCGGAAGCCATTATATTTCTTTCTTTTGCCCTGTCGATGGCATATACAGTAACACGGTTCACTAATAACCTGGGCACGATCCTTTTTCTGATATATGAACAAATAATAAATAAATTACTTTTTCAAATTTATTCAATGACAAATGACAATTCAAATCATAACAAAAACCAAACCACTGCTTACTGTCCAAATATAATGTATTGTATATCAATATGACATTGATGTATATCAAACTAATTTTGTTGTCCAAGCTAACTTACAAGAAAATAACAATTTTATAGATATTCATATTCCTATGTATTGTGCTGTTATTGCTGCTGTACAATCAATAGACTTCAAAACAATAGAAAAATGCCGTCAAATCGTTCGACCGTATCACTTCGTAGCGCCAGCGTTACTGATCCTCTTTTCTTCGTTAGCTCGCCAATGTTCCCGTGTACGTTTCTAAAAATTGAATCTGCACACAATTATTAATACTTTGAGGTTAGGGTGTTTTAATAAAATTTATATATACTTTATTGTGCTGATTTTAATTTTAATTTTTATTAAGACCGGTTTCGGCTGTTAGGCCATCATCAGTTTTTTCTTTTTACAGGTGTTGTTGTGAAAGATGAAAAACGTGGACCAAATGCATTTGCTGTCTCCTGTGGTTGGTTTAGTGTTGTTGTTCCGTTATTTTTAAATTTAATGCATTTTTTCTTTTTATTTTGGTTCTCAGAAAATTCTTTTTAATTTTTGTAGTGTTATAAATTTCGTTTTTTTAACAAGCATTTTGTTTCTGAATGTAATTATTCTTAAAAGTTATAAATTAAAGATATTTTAGAAAAAAGTGTTAGAAGTAAAATGCAAATAAAACAAAAATGAGAATGTTAAAAAAAATTAATGTAAAATATTACAAGAGTGTTAGACACTTAGGCTGGCAACCCACCTTTTGGTTTTCCGGATCTTAATACGGAATTTAGCATACGATACTCCGGCTTGTTTTATAGCGCTACACCTTTTGAAAAAACGGACCGTTTTATAAAGTATTTATTATAATTTGTTATAGATAAGCAATTGTCGCATGGAAATTGACTAATATAGTTACAATGAGCTAAGTTTTATGTAATAATATTGTTTGGAACAAAATAGAAATTAATAGTTTTTTATAAAATTAATTTATTAACTATTTATGAGTTATTGTGTAAATAAATAATGAGGTTTTATATTTGTGTTCATATTACTAAAATACAATCAAAATTTTATATTCATTCTTAATTCTGAAAACCGGATGGTATGTTGCTTATCATTGAGTTACACGCGTTATCGAGCATTCGGAAAACCTATCCGGAATTTATCCGTACAGAATAAATAGAACAGGCCCAGTGTTATTTCCGAACGGAATAAATTCCGAATGAGTGTGGCGCATTAGATTTAAATATGAGTGTTAAGTTTTTAATGGAATCCCATGCCGGGATGCCAGCCTTAAACGGATCAATAGAAAATGTAGAAAAATAAGAACATGCAAAAAAATGTTAACATAAATGGATTGAAAAAGTATGTTGATAAAAATTATGATGAGAAATAGAGATATAAAAGTGCAAAAGCAAAAAACACGGATAAATAAATCTAGATAAAATTGAAATGATGTACATATCATTGCTGATGCACTACAAGTATCTAGAAAGTGTAAAGTATAACAAAAAGAATGATTGTAAGATCAAATATCATCAAATCACGTGAATAATAATTTATTATTAAAAATGATAAAATGATAAACAGATTAAAATTTTTAATGTTTTTACTCTGACAACAAAGGTATAGAGTTCGGTTTCAAAATCTCGCCAATCATCCTGTAGAAAACTCATTATTTTAAAACCTCATTCAATGATTAAATTTGAATCTACAGAACTACTTCTTAATTTTTAACATTTCTTGTTTTCGAGTACAAAGCCTGATGTATCAAAATTCTCGTACACCCTCCACAAACCTCAAAGAAATATTCTTATTAATACTTATTTTTTAGTATAAAATAAAATCTCAATGAGTTAATAAACTCGTTTATAAACAAGTTGTATAAATACAATTATGTAATCACCGTAAATTATAATAAAATTATGGGTTATTACATAAATGACAACATAATAGTCCTGTCAAATATGATCAAATATTGATCTCACCTCTAAAAAATCCAAAAGTTTTAAAACTTCAAACATTAATTTATAGGTACCTAATGAAGAATATACTAAAAGTCCTCACAAATATGACACGAGCTTTAGCGGTAATGACCAAAAACAGAGCACTTTTTTCGGTTTTTTGTTAATACCTTAAGAACTGTAGGTAGGATGTAAAAGTTGACTATATATATATATATATATATATATATATATATATATATATATATATATATATATATATATAAAATTTGCAATAAAAATGATTATATACATTTTTTTGTATTCCCAGCGGTTACAGAGTTATAGGGCGCTAAAGAATAGAAACAAAGTTTTTGTATTGTTACAAGCCAATGAGCCGGTCTCTTTTGTTGGGTTCTTTGTTCATTTTGACAGTCTTTCTTCTCTCCCCCAACTACCTGCCCTACCTTCCACGTAGCGTTCACAATACGCGTGGAGTACGCATCAAATTGTAGTGGTAGTGCGGTCTTTCTTTTACCTTCTTTGTTTATGGAGAAAGGTTGTAATCAACCCTTTAACAATGTTTCCTAAGATAGCTATCATCAAGCAGAGTGTTATACAACTACTCATAGCATAATCAGAGTTATATGGCGCTAAAGAATAGAAACAAAGTTTTTGTATTGTTACAAGCCAATGAGCCGGTCTCTTTTGTTCGGTTCTTTGTTCATTTTGACAGTCTTTCTTCTCTCCCCCAACTACCTGCCCTACCTTCCACGTAGCGTTCACAATACGCGTGGAGTACGCATCAAATTGTAGTGGTAGTGCGGTCTTTCTTTTACCTTCTTTGTTTATGGAGAAAGGTTGTAATCAACCCTTTAACAATGTTTCCTAAGATAGCTATCATCAAGCAGAGTGTTATACAACTACTCATAGCATAATCTCGCCCCTTTATCTTTATTTGAAACTGGAATGCAGGAAACAAACAAATCCGCCTTATACGATACTTTTCCTGTACTACAAGAAATGGCCAATCTTCTCAATTTTGGCATCGTTTTGGGTAAAGCATTACTGTTACACAAGGTGGTGTGGCCCTAAAATCCTCAATCTCAACAATTTGCCATTGTTATGTTGCCTATGTTCTCAAGTGTTATGCCAGCAAAAGCTGTACTGTTGTGTTTAATAGCTATTCAACGGTACCATCCAGTACGTAGACAGCTAAATAAAACCAAAGTATGAGGTCAGTTGAGATAAACTTTGAACACATAACACAAATCACAGTCAAACAGGATGATTTTCTTTCTAACGAACACAATAAATCCAGACTTATTTCATTCTTTTTAACTGCTCTTCACGACCATGGAATTAAAACAGAACAAAGATCTAGTAACGCGTAAATTGATCATCCGCACAAGAGTCATAAAATTCTTAACTAGTGACAAAGTAGCAATAGTTGGCAAAGATGTTGATTTTATTGTCCTCCTCATGGCTTTAACCCCATCTGAAAAACAGATTTTATTTGTTAAACCAAGCCACGGTAGAGTAGAAAGGAAGGTATATTCGAGTCAGCAATTACAAACTATAGGAATAAAAAACTACATACTTCTTGTGCATGTATTCAGCGAATGTGATACAACTTCTGCTACATATCAAAAAAGGAAACTTATCTGTTTCAATTTGTTCAAGAAGCGAGCTGCACTGCAAAGTATTACTGATGTAATAAAGCTGAAGCTGGAAACAAAATATTTATTCCCTTAACATGCATTACCAAACCGGTTTTGAATGCTAAATCATACCACCAAATCCTAGTTCCTAGCCAAACTTTCTCCAGAACAGTAAGGTTGGAAGTTTGAGTTACCCGGTTAATCCCAGTAACTACAGAAGACGCAGCAGAACTTGAGGCAATCCTCAATCTCATTTTTTGCAAATGTATAACTAGATGTCAAAACAAATGTAATTGCCAAAAAGCAAAAATAATGTGCACAAACATTTGACACAACTACTATGAAGAATGCTTGGCATTACTTCTACCCCCAAAGAGGACTTTGATGACCCTGATGATCTAGATTTCTTCATACATCTGAAAGATACACAACAGTCGGTAAAAAAGCTTGTAAATAAAGATCAAAATACTGAGTTTACTGGACCTATGACTAAAAATCAAGTAAGATTGCACTTTCTTATTCTTTACTGATATCGTGGAGCTTAGCAGTAGTAATCAGTAATGTCTATACATTGTTTTAAACCTTGCTTACTTTATAAATATATATATATAGTACATATTTGTGTGACTGTTCTCTCACACAATTATTTTATAGCTACCTGTTCTTACTGTGTTTCAAGCAGCAAAAATCACAGCTTAAGTAGATGTTTATATTTTGAAGTTTGTCTCCACAATGATCCAACGTATCGAAAAGTATAGGCAAAACATTGTCAAATATTGATTTACAAGTATCTAACAAATGATGGTAAAAAATAAAAAAAAATTCTTGCTTTGGCATCTTAAATAAATTACATATTGTGTCGTGTTAACTTTTTTTTGAAAACTCGCTATCATTAGCGTTCTATAACTCTGTAAGCGCTAAGAATACTAGAAAAATGTATATGATGATTTTTATTGCAAATTTTATCAGCTTTCATAATGTATATAATTAACTTTTACCTTCGACCTACAGTTTTTGAATTATTAACAAAAACCCGAAAAAAGTGCCTTGATTTTGGTGAGAGCTCGTGTCATATTTGTCAGGACTTTTAGTATATCCTTTACTAGGTACCTATAAATCAGTGTAAAAAGTTTAAACTTTTCGATTTTTCCAGAAGTGAAATGCTACTTTGACTGGACTATAAACGACTATTTTGCCAGTTGTAAAGTAACATTTCCTTATATCATTTTAAAAATCAACTTAATCTGCGTTTTGTTTTTCACTTTACTTCAAACTTGTTTTTGAATTTGTATTACTATATAGTGCCGTAGTACAAAAAATATTGCTGACAAATTTTTTATTTAATCAAGTGACTTCATTAAAAATAAAAAATGTTACTTCAATGTTGTTTTTGTTCAGCTCAATAATTATTTTTTTATCTAAAATTATAGTAATAGTCAGGTACAACTCAATCATTCAATCTTTATATTTATGATTAAAAATAAATAAAAAATATTAAATAGCCTTAAATAATATAGTACATTTATTTTTTTCTTTTGTTTTCAGAAGTTTTTATTTGGCATTTTCCACAAATTAATTCCCCTTCTTTAACTTGTCTAACTTTAGACGTAGACACTGTAAATATATTTTTGCAAATATCGCATCCGCTTTTTAATGGCTTTCGACTAGTCACTACTTTAAAAGGTATATCTGTTGGACTTATTTCTTTGATAAAATCATTTGATAATTTCTTTTTAGTTTCATTTTTTCTGGATTTAACTGCTTTCTCAATTTTGCTATTAGAACTTGATTTTACTTCTATTTGTAATTTATTTTTGATAGTGTTTACAGTGTCTAGTTTGGATTTTTCTCGTGTTGTACTTTTTGATTTTGGTATAACTTCAATTTTAGTTTTTTTATTAAGAAATAATGATCTGACTTCCTTTGGGGTTCGAATGGTTTTTTTCTCGTCCGGTTTGACAGTCTTTGGATTAAAATTATCAACAAATGCTTCACTAAGATTTTGTATGTTATGGATTGCATCATAATATTTTATAATTGATTGTAGTTTATAAAGGTTTGATTTTAACGTGTTATCAAAATCTTGTATTTCTTTGTCGTCTAATGGAACTACAAAATTGTTTGAATTAGATTTGGCATTTCTTTCTTTTTTTAGTTTATCATAGTGAATTATACTATTTCTAACTTTCGAAAGAATATCTTTGTTCCTTGGATTTATAGCATAATTTTCTTCAGTGTGATCACACTGCGTACAAACTGTGTTAACATCAATACACTGACTTTCCCTGCATTTATGTAAAGATTCCAAACTGTCAGAATCTTTATTTTTTAAGTGCACATTTAAATTTATATCAAACGTATATTGTTCAGAATCTTTCTTCTTATTTGAAGTGGTAGATACAAAATTTGATTGAATTGAAGAAAAATCCAAATTTATTCTTAAAGGAATTTTTATATTGCATTCCGATTTGTCTGTTGATAAATTATTTTTTGTTACTTGGTCTATATTGTCAACTAATTTAATCTTGCTGGTTGGAAATTTATCTTGTTTTAATATATCACTGCATAATAAGTTATTTTCCGTTTCTTGATTTATAATGTCAACTAATTTAATTTTGCTGGTTGGAAATTTTTCTTTTTTAAATATATCACTGCATGATAAATTATTTTCCGTTTCTTGATTCATATTGTCAACTAATTTATTCTTGCTGGTTGGAAATTTATCTTGTTTTAATATATCACTGCATAACAAGTTATTTTCCGTTTCTTGATTCAAATTGTGAACTAATTTATTCTTGCTGGTTGGAAATTTATCTTGTTTTAATATATCACTGCATAATAAGTTATTTTCCGTTTCTTGATTCATATTGTCTACTAATTTATTCTTGCTGGTTGTAAATTTATCTTGATTTAATATATCACTGCATAATAAATTATTTTCCGTTTCTTGATCCATATTGTCAACTAATTTAATCTTACTGGTTAGAAATGTATCTTGTTTTAACATATCACTGCATACTTCTTTAATAATAATTGAATTATCATCATCATATTGGTTTTTTTGATCAGAGTATACATTCATAGTAAAATCCGTTACAGTCAACTTTTCGTCTTTATCAAAGTTTGCATTTACAGTAAATTCTTTATCTTTGTTAACGTTTGCATATATGATCAATTCTTGTTTTTCTTTATCCAAATATACATTTGAAGTAAATTTTTCATTGTTGATAATTTCACATTTAACAATATTTTTACTCAACTCTGATTCATGTATAAATGAATCCATCGAAAATTTATGTAATATACCACTACTTTTTTTAAGTAATGTTGATATACCTTGTTTGTGCACTTCAGCGTAATAATTGTCATTAACTAGTAACGTATCTGATGGTATAGGAGTAGCTTCTTTAGAATTACACACACCAAATTGTGAATATGCATTATCTTTGTATTCATAATTTATATATTTATCGCTATTTGTTATTATAAACTTATTTCTTTTCCTCACATTGCGATTATGCTTTGAAAGACTTATATAAATTTTTTTACATAATTTATAGATTTGTTGTAGTGAGTTTGGCTGATCTCCAGAGTAAGATAATAGTGAAAGTAATTTTAAAATATCCAATTTTAAATTAATAGGTGTTTTATTTTTCATAATTTCTTTAAATATATTTTCGTAAGGATTATTTACTAATATATTGTTAACCTTGCACTCAATTGTTCTATCACATTCACTATTTATATTCATCGCAGAAGATTGTTTAATATGATTTGTTACCATTTGGCTCATATTTATTACAACAGATTTTATTTGAAAATGTACACTTGGAATTGTAAGATTTCTATTACAAGATAAGCAAACTCCACAATAATCATCTGGTATTGAAAATGCAGAAAACAAACTCTTTGACTTCTCCTGGGGATCATTATCATCAAAAGATATATGAAACCCGCACGTGTCTTTTTGTATTACAGAAGACATATTAACTTCTTCTTTGCTACAATTTTCTTTAATAACAGATTTCTTATTGTTTGTTGTTTCAGATTCATTAAAAGTTAAAGTCAAATCTGTGATAGAAGATATTTCTTTTAGATACATGATCATATTTCCTTCATCAATTTTAATAACAGTTTCTTTTATTTGAGTTGACGATTTATTAACTACAATATCTTTCACTTCATCGGCCGGACTAGATGTTACAGTTAACAAACACATTTCACTTTGAGATGGATTAAGAGTGTACACTTCTTCAACATCATATTTTAGATCACATTTTTCATTGGTTTTATTTAACATTGATTCAATAATTTTACTTGTTGATTCTGGTATTTTAGGTATTTCGAATGTTATATCATCTTCGCAGCTTTTAAATGTTATATCGTCTTCAGATTTAGATGTGGTTTTACAATATATTTCGTCTTCATTTTCTTTATAATTGTCTGCTGATATGTTTGTGTTTTTACTTATTAAATAATTTAAAATGTCAGTACGGATTTTATAAGGGAAATCAGCCATTTTATTACACAAGAAATTTTGATTAATTAGTTGACAATTGGCATTAATTGTAACTGCCAGTGAACAAATAATTCATTATAACTAGATATTTTTTTGAGTAGGAAAAAATGGTTTAATGATTATACATTTTTAGGACATGTATAAAGATACAAATACAAATAGTCTTATAAATTTTAGTTGACTTAAGCAAATAAAACTGTATTGTTTTAATATGCTTAAAGAATACAGATCCATCTAACGTACAAACTCTAAAACATTTGCGATCAAAAACGGATCAAGGCTGAGAATCTAATTAGTTTAAAGGTTGAGGGTTCTAGGGACCGGATGTACCATCTAAGTTCATCTTAAGTTCATTGCTTGAACAACTTCAACGTTAAATTTAGGTTGTACCCACTTGATAAACTCGAATATTTAATTCAATTGAAAATTTCATTCTCTACACGTTGCAAAATAACGATTTTAAAAACTCATCAAACTGTCCCCTTAACTACAAATTTTGCTGTTAAACATAACCCCTATTTATTTGGTGATATTTACGAGAATTTATTTTATGTTTCATGACGCGTGATTATTATTGGGTGCGTACAAGAACATAAGAGCGGACCGCTCTTTAAGAGCGGTACTTGTTGGTTGCTCCCTGAAATAAATAACAAAATGTCACCTCACCGCTACCGATTTGTGACAGAAAGTCGCCATTTTGAAGAGCTTCCATTTTTGCGCTTGTTTGGTAGTGGCGAGAATCAGATGTTAATTTAAACTGACATTAGTAATTGTTACTTCAAAATAAAAATTTTGTAAGAATATTGAATGGTGTTATACAGGGAGATTATAAATGAATGGGATTATGTAACCATCTAATGTACGTTCGTGCCGCTCCAGTGAAATGCGTAAATAAAGTTGCCTATCTTAGGATTCAATAATAAAAATATTTTCATATGTTTACATTAATTACATGTTTATAATTATCAGTTGTAAACAAAATAATATTTTGATGCTACTAAATTATTGAATTTGAAAAGGCAAATAAAACAAAAAATAATCATAGTTACTGCTATTACTAACTAATTGTGTTTTGTGGTTCTGAAAAAAACCGGTATACTCCAAAATGTTTAAAAACATTTGAATTGTAATCGGGACACCGTACAGCCAGCAATTCCAACATTATTTCAAACTAAAAAAAAAAGAAAATAACAAAACAGAAAAACATACTTATAGCAAATGTTGAAAATGTTCTCCATTAGCTAATAAACACATTTCCATACGCCTTCTTTTATTGTTGAAAATGTTAACTAACATTTCAGGCGTTATGTTTTGGCATGCGTTTAAAATTGCTGCCCTCTATTCTTCCAATGTGTGCTGCCTTTGTCGAAATACATTGTCTTTCAGATAGCCAAAGATTGAGTAGTCCAGCGGGCTTAGATCTGGAGAACGTGAAGGCCATAACCCTTGACTAAACCTTTCACCATTAAATTCCCGAAGATAGCCCAATGTTGCTCTTGCTGTGTGAGCTGTCGCACCGTCTTGCTAGAAATATCCATGCTGTAATTCCTCGTCATCTAACTGATTAATAAAAGGTTCGATCAGTTGTTGACAATGTCTCTCAGCATTTATTGTATCGTTGAAGAATACAGGACCAAATATTTTTCGACGAGATACAGCCATTCAAACTCTAACTTTCTGCGGATGTAGCGGGGCTTTAATTAGAACATGGGGATTTTCTGTGTGCCAACACCAATAGTTTTAAGAATTAATGTAACCCGACAAATGGAACCAAGCCTCATCACTAAAAAATGTGAAGTCAAGTGTGCGGTCATCATTTAAATTGTCCAAGAACCACCGACAATAATTTATACGACGTTGAAGATCGACCGGCAATAATTCTTGCACTACTGAAACTTTATAAGGATGCAAGTTTAATCTCTTCCTCACAATCTTATAAGCGGTACTTTTTGGAATTTCAGCTTGCAAAGCTAATACTCGTACAGATTATTGTGGGTTTATTTCTAAACGTCTAAACGTCTTGTGATACAGTAGGTCTGCCTGATAATTTGCCTATCTGCACACTACCATTTTCCTTGAATCGCTGGACTATTCTTATGATATGTTTTGACAACATCGAATATTCAAAGTCATGATCCGGAAACTGCTGTCGAAACTCTCGAACACAATCCGGAATAGAATAGAGCCATTCCCCATTATTAAACCGCCCATTCCTAAAGTAGGATTTAATAATAAAAATATCCTTTTTATTTGTAAATATTCTTATAACCTTGCTTGCTTGACAACTGTCAAAGTTAAACTGTCAAAACAAATAGTATAGTGGACAATTTTAAAAAGGTAGCATATTTAAAGTGATTACATAATCCCATTCATTGTTTACATGGTTGATAATAATGTAAAAAAAGCTGTTCCAGAAAGCAAAGCCGATCGCAAAGCGGAAAGTTTCCTAAAGACCAGAAACCGCTCAATAAAGAGCGTACATTGGTCTAAAAATGCGGTCGTTCCGCTCATGTAAGATGGCGTCAAGTGACAATGACTCAAATTCAGATCTTACTAATAAAAGTAAAATTATATGTATTCAGTGCGGACGTATGGTTGTGGAAAGTGTTTTGTGTACTAATTGCAATCAGTGTTTCCATCGTAGTTGTAAGAAAAAACATAAATGTGAAGAATTAAATTAAATAAAAGTAAACAAACCAATAGACCTAGATGAGGTTAAAAACGGAGGGAAAAGCGCAAGAGAAGTGTATTTGCTAAGAATCATTGAAGAACAAGACGAAAAATATAGAACCCTACAAAGAGTAACTGAATTGCTCGAAGAAAAAGTTATAATGCTGCAGGAAAATCTGCATAAACAGAAATCTGTAATGTATAAAACAGAACACACAAAGCTTTCAAAATTTGCCAACTATTCAGATCGTGTGCGCGGCGAATCAAGCGCACTAGCTAAACACGCCTTAAACGCAAATAACGAAATACATATGCGCAACTCACAACCACCGCATGTGACTAAGCAGCCTTTAAACATAATAACAACAAACACTGATTCCAATAACCAGCAACAAATTAACAGCGAACAACTGCATGATGCTGTTATAAATGCTCAAACAACTGCCAAACTTCAGGATGTTATATATTTGGAAAATAATACTAACAAAAACAACTGGATTGATGTGCCTTTATCACAAAAAGAAATTACCTATAAAAACTGTTGTAATAGCTGCGCAGATGATCGTTCCAAAGGAGTGTTAAGTGGAGTTGAAAAAATGGCTTGACTGTATATAGGCCGAATAAAAAATAAGGATGCTACGTCAGACGATATACTCAAGTATATCAAACATATCAGTGAAACAAAACAAACAGGCTTCTATCAAGTCAGCTGTCAGAAAATATTTCATAACATAACCTGTTGTGCATCATCCATCTATATACGCAACCAACTTTGCATCTTTTATTGATTTTTATATCAATTTTAAATTTGCCGCTTGTTGAGGTAGTGCAGTTGCGACGTGACTGGTAGCTTGATTATTTTCATTTCATAGGTGATATGATAACGCCGCACGTATAACTTTACGAATATGAATCACTTTAAATAATTTAAAGTTACATGTGACAAGTGATATGGGACGCCGAACGCACAATATTAGTAATATTTATTACTTTAAGTGATAATATCACACAAACAAAAGCACGTATTGTAAAGTAAAATATTCCGGACAACAATTTGTTAATTGGATCCAAAGTTAAAGCCAAAAATGCATTTGTGGTAAATAATTAATATCTTCTATACGGACCTATCAACTTAAACCAAATTTTGAGTTAACATTATTGTAAATAAATCAGAGGCGTGCAAAAAAACAAAATAATATTTAATTTTTAGAATAACAGTCTTTGTTCTATTGCAATTTTCTTTAAATTTCCACAGAATTTCAACATTATCAAAACTTATTTTAGATAGTAATTTCGCTGGAAAATTTAATTCAGTAAGCTGTGCCACAGCCGTCTCTACTTACAAGCCGTGCTGATACGCTTGGCAACGTCGCATTCGGTCCTATAGGTGGGCCGGCCTACGTGAGGTTCGAACGGGAGAACTCGCTACACAAAATAACAAACGTAAATTATTAAATTAAATAAATGTAAATTTTAATAATATAAATCAAACTGTAATTAAAAAACATATAAAAATGAAAATAAAACTCTGGAATCAATAAATATGAAGTTATAACTGTATATATGTAAAATGTAATTACACTTACCTATAACAAAATATTATATAAAAATGATAATTTCTGAAAAATCTAAATTATAAGAACCACAGATATGATTAATAATACACACAAACACAAAATTGGCAATAATAATCACAGACTTTATTAACAAAATATGCATTACATAAAAATTATAATTTATAATAATAACCGGTGATATAAATAATAAAACACAAATACAAAATTGGTAAAATTTTGTCAAGTAGCAAGTAATTTAATCAAGAGTAGTCAACTAAATTACTCGCTAATTGACTAGTTTGTTATACTTCATATATACATAATAATAAAATGCAAAATGAGTAATAATATAAATTACAGACGAAAGTTGAGTCTTATAGAAGCAAAAATTGCTTAGTCCACATACAAATAAATTACATATAAAGAGCCAACAAATAAATAAAGTTTTAGCTGTAATTTGCTGTTATTCGATAAACCAGCCAAAAAATTAAAAAGCATTGTTATCGCACAATACATTTTTTTATAATAAAAGCTTTAGCGACTAAACAGATGCTTGCAAATTGATATTTACAGTAAGAGTTATTTTTAAATTAGCAACATGTTAATTACTTTTATATCAGTAAAGGAAACTGCTATATTAATAATTAACGGCATACAAAACCATCGCAACGAAAATAACTTACTTACGTACAATAAATATGTTTCCTGTATATTAAAAAACATCACTGGCACTAATTTATAATTATATTTTTACAACACTTCTTTAACTTATGATAATAACTACAGTCCGTTAGAGAAATTTTCACTTCACAGGCTTTATCGATTTCAAAAAGTTTAAACAAAATATCACTTTTTTTTAATTACTTCGCACAAGCACTATATTATTAAAAGGTCCATTGGTTTGTTTATATTGAACTAGTGCACTTTGTTCTTCATGTTGTAGAAATAAAAAACTACGGGATCCACTTCTCTCCAGTGTATACATCTTCTTGGCATCTAAAATAAAATAAAAAGTACATGTTATTATATGCACAACAGACAATAAAATTAAATCACTTTATTTAAATTATTTAAATACAGCATTTAACTATTATTTAAGTGTGTATTTATTAATTAATATTGACATTAAACTGGTTTTAATCACATAACCTAAAAACAAACTAAACCAAAACACCAGCTTTATTTAAATTAAAAACATTGATATTGACTTATAATGCAAGAAAATAAGTAGTATGACATTTTTCCTATGCACATATTATAAATATTTGTTAGACTTACCTTTATATATGAATTCAAAACACTTTAATAACACTTTTCCTACCACTTTCCCATGTATTTCAATACACACTGATAGCCCACTTTCAGTGTTGCCAAGTTTCTATGAGCACGGCTTGTAAATAGAGACGACTGTGGCTGTGCATATAAAAAATTACTTTCATTGCAGATGGTACGCACAAAACGATTACAAATAAAAATTTAATTGCACTATATAAATGGCTTATATTTTGTGCTGCTTTACAATTGTTGCCGATTTTTGTACTATTGTTCATAAATAAGTAGTGCAAGTTTACCATTTTTTTTTAATTTTCAAGTTTTTTTTTTTTATTTACTTTACTGCAAAAATCACTGCATATACAAAGTTTAACTAAGATAATAAAACGTCAAGTGTAATAATGTTGTCCAAAAATTTAGTTTAAGTTGGTATGTCCATTTAAAAGATATCAATTGTTTATTAAAAACACATTTTTGGTTTTAACTTTGAACCCAATTAACCAATTTTTGTCCGATTTATTTAAATAGTCTTATTTTATTGTTAATAACATACAATGAATGTATTAAATGTTTAAAACTTTAAAATAATAGAATGTAAGATGTTTTTAATACAGTGAGAGCAAAAATGATTGACCTATCCGCTCTTATCGAACAGTTCATACGGTTAATTAAATTTAATTAAATAAATTCTATACATTCGAAAACATAAGTGAGGTTAGCTACACTATAGTAGTGTACACCATTGAGCGTATATGACAAAATTTTACTAAAACTCCGTTTGATGAGAGCCGACCGATTAGAGACACCGTTCTTTGTCTAACGTCCACACTAGTAGAGAAGCAACACCGATTCTGGCGTCCCTACTTTACCGACATTATTTTTGGCGGGAAATTCAAATATTTCGCAATTGGCTTCCCTACTTTACCGACATTTTGGCGCAAAATTCAAATGTGGTGAGTTGCGCATATGACCAAAAACCAAAACGGCCATAAGGACGGAAGTAGTGTAAAATCAAAGCCAAAAGGGCATAAAACGTAAAATGTGTAGCGCAAAACCTGATGCGCGTTCGGTACCAAAACGGCAGCAGCAGGCAACTCAAACAGCAGCAGCAGCAGCCCCCTAGCGGCAGCAAGCAAACGAGCATATATACAGGGTGGTCGAAAGACTTTGTATATACAGGGTGTGTCAAAAATAAATCCAAGATGGCGACCGGAAGTGGTAATTTTTATCCCAAATCAAAAATGGCAACCGGAAGTGCGACTTCCAGTGTTGCAAAAAAGGCCTTCATGGTACTCAAATGAAAGCGCCCGTCGCGTACGTCACGAATCTAAAATAAAAACTTGTACTTGACCCGCTCCTAAGCAATAAAAATACAAAAAAAAACTTCTGGATGGTTTAAAATAAAGAAACAAATGTTAAATGTGTAATTATAATTTCATATGTATTTCATAAATTATATAAAAGATATATTAACAATCATTAAATAAAAAAATTAAATATATGTTATAACTGTGTTATATTTCATCATTTCATAACAACATGCATGATAAACATATCACCAGTTTTCTACAGGAAATTATCACATAATCAGAAGTAACAGGATGTAATTGACTCTCTGTTAAAAATGTATATTGTTTATTATAAAGGTAGTTAAATTAAACACAACATTTTAATAACACATTTATTATTATTTAAAAAAAAACTACAAGATAAATTTGTACGTTTATCAATAAAAATGTCACATAACAATCTAACATTACCAATTACACAATAAGTTACATTTAATAATATTTAATATTATTTACTATTTAAATAACCACAAATTTTTTTAACATTTTGAAATGAACAATTACTAAACTCATCCGTGTGATTTGCACAGAAATGAGTACATTTTTCAAACTTTGGTGAATTAATTTCACCTTCTAAATTTAATATGGTAAAATTCGGGAAATGTCTTTTTAAAAAATTTTCTTTTTGAACACCATTGACCACGCACGTCACATCGGATAAATTCTGAGTAAATCCGTAAAAGATGTTGTCAATCTCGGCCATATCAACAATTCCTCCGGAATATGGAATTGAGTGGTAGTTATTTTCCAACCATCCGGCTTGGATTTTTTCCTTCGATGTTAAAAACAAATAGTCGATTGCAATTACAAATCCTTGCATATCGATGGCTAATATAATCATCATGTTATATGAAGTGTACACATCAACGGTCTGTACTCGACTAAAATAAGAGCTCAATTGATGGGTATTTGACGCATTTTTCTATGTTCAGGATTCACTACTGCTTCCAATGTTATTGCAATCTTTTTAAGTCTACGTTGAAATCGTAGTCTATTTTGTGCTTCAATCATCCATTCAGCACCGCTTCTATAGTCACTACATTCTTCAGGCAAATAAATGACCTTTGACTCGGGCTCATTGAATCTCACTCTTTTTCCCATCACACGAGTTTTCGAACCAACCCTGATAGCGGTGTGTATTCAACTATGGTATCGCTCAAAATGAGGCAATAACACCTAGTATTGTCTTTAAAAATCTGAGAAGCTTCCATTTCAAGGCGCAAGTCTACCGTCGAGGACTTGATGCTTTCATTTTGTTTTGAAACGTCAAATACAAACATTGTGTGATTCTTAAAATCAGTAAATGAAAAGTACGGCTAATTTTTTGCATTATCATAGTAACTACTTTGAAACTGACAGTACATCTCGTAGGCGGTTAAATATTCGCCATTGTCAAAATCCAAATTTAAATTTTCGTATGAATATGTTTCAGAATTTAGATAGATTCTTATGTTTTTAATGTTACAATGATCGAATGTGGAAACGTCTTCACTTGACACACCCTTTTTGTTGACGTGAAAAGCTATAATTACATATCGCGATTTCTCTAGACTGTTTGAGGTTTTTAGTGACCAAACACTATCTTTAGATTTATTCATAGAGGGTAGTTCGTGTAGTACCCATTTGCGAAATGGGATTAAGATTCTAGGATCGGTTTTAACTTGTTCCAACATTTGTAATTTAATCTCATCATTTAATTGTATATGTGGTACTCTCCACTCGATTATGTTTATTTTAAATTTAATCTGGCTAATTGCTTTTTTATTAGTATCATCGGTTATGAAACAATTTATCAGTAGACGCACGTAGTAGAATTAGTTCGTGTTTAGCAAATCCCATTATTTTTTGATAGTCTTCGGCAAATCCTAACCAACAGTTATAATAAGAGCGAAAAATTTTTATTCACAAAATATGTTTTTATTTGACCGGTTTTGCCCCACCCGGCAGTTCCCAAAACTTTCATTTCTTCAGCGTCTCCGTAGGAAAGGAACCCCTTCATAGTGCTCGAGATACCCAAATCTCTCGTTCTATCAATCTCGACACCGTTTAACTCATATCGGATTTTTTCGAACAAGAATGAGAAAACGTTGTTGGTTATGCTAAATGTTTTTCCATCTGATGGCTGTCCCTCGACCTCTCCAACCAAGAATATACTGCTTTCGCTTGGACATGTAAAAATATCTTGGTTCTGAATTGTGATTCTGATTTCATCGTTATTATCAAAGTTTATAGTCCTTGGTCGGTAAGAATGATACTGTTCTTTAACGATGCTCTCATTAAATTGCACTTCATCAAAAATGTTAATTTTTCCCATAATGTTTCACTCTGTAACCTAGAGCCAATAATCGGGATAAATTAAGACGTGTCACGGAGGTTTTAATTCCAATCTTACTAAAATATTTTCTCTTCTAAAATTAATGGGATCCCCCGCTTGATCCAATATTCTGAGATTGATATTGTCGATGCTATTGCGAACGTTTACCGGTAAATATAAAATATTTCGAGGTTCAATATTAATTGCGTAACCGGGATCCACTGCGGGACTAAATTCAAACAACGTGTGCGACAGACGATCGTCGTAATATGCTCCAGTAACGATGTTGCATTCTATTCTTATACTTTCCACTTTAATTATTTGCACGGGTAAATCGGACCTATGAATAATTCCGGCTTTTAAAATTTCTTTTCCGGAAAATCCCAAGAGACGCCCGATGGTGTTTTTATCAGGTGTAAAATCAATGTCGTACTTGCTCTTGATTTCGCACTGTAGAGTGTTGTGATTGGGTTTCAAAGACAAAATTTCTTCTGCTTCCGACTCGGGCAAATTTAACCCTCCTATTATCATGCGTTGCAAATACAATTCAATGTCTCGAATTTCGTATGCGCCTGTAGAAAGTGTGATTAATTTATTATCGTTGAAAATGAATTTATTGTTGATTCCTTCCTCAATGTTCGGTATGGAATTAGTCCTAAACAATATTCGTATTGCGGATCTAACTCGATTGGAGGATAATAGTTGACCGATAGTTCGCTGCTATCACCTTGCAGGGTGAACGTTCGAGACATGACTAGCATAAAATTAATTTTAACATCTTTATTTATATAAAAACTCTAAACATAAATGTCCGCAGTTGTGAGAGTTAAATTTCTGATATTGATTGTGATTATATTTTATCTCGCATGCTTTGAAATATTTTACAACTTCTAGCGGCGGGCTTAAATTTTCAAAACTGTCAAAGTATTGCACGCGTCTGCCGTTCTTCTTGTACGCTACCCAATGAGTGCCGGCTCCTGCCGCCCTATCCAGATTTATTATGCCTGACTCGTTTTTTTGATTTTTTCAGGTACAGTCCCAAACCTTTCTTATATGGTTTTAAATATAAACCGCTTCCCTTCTTTCCGAGAGCGATGGCTTCCATCGTTTTGTTGTGACGCTCGGACTCTTGCAGTTTCTTTTGTGCCTCCATAGTAAATTTTACTGCTCGTACGATAGCTCTAGTACCCCCTGCGATCGAACCTAAGGCGCTTAATCCAGCAAAGAGGGGTATGAGTGGCAGAAAGCCACTTTGTTTTGGAATAGGTAGAACTCTTGGTTTGCGGACTTTAATACGTCCACCCGTTTTCTTAACAGCATCCTTGGCAGCAATCAAAGCAATTTTAGCACTTTCTCGTATAACTCTGCACTTTTAATTTTTTTTGCTAACGGTTTTAACGCCGTTCGTGCTTTATTTACTACACCTGCGCGAAGAGCTACAGTTTTAACGCCCATTCCTAATTTCCTTTCATGAATCCAGTTACCGCTAGAACGCTTGCTTTTTCGCATAACGAAGAGTTCTTAGACTTAACTCTAACCCAAGCAGATTTTTCCAAACTTTTATCTGCCTTATGTCGATCCTCTAACTTGGATGAATTCGTGCTGCATACAAGCTTTATCCAATTTGTTTATACCGATATCTCCTCTGATCAAACGCTTCTTCAACTTGGTGCTGGGACCGCAATATTTATATTCGGGTAAGTGGAGCTCAACAGGTAACTTATCTATAGCGTTGTTGATGATACCTCTACCGTTTACTACGCTTAATAATGTTATCAGATCAATGATGTGTATATATAGCCATATTAATTAGAGTTTTAGTTAGTATAATGAGAACCGATAAGCAGAAAGTTACTTTACCAATTATAAATATAGACTCAGTTGTGGGAGATACGACTGGACAATCTGAAAAACATGGTCCGTTAATCCCAAATTCTGTAAGAGCTTTAATATGCGGACCCTCGAATTGTGGCAAAACTAACGTTTTATTTTCAATGCTTTTCCATGAAAACAGTTTAAAATTTGAAAACTTGTACATTTACTCAAAGTCGTTGTATCAACCAAAATATCAAATGTTAAGTGAGGTTTTAAGCTCGATGTCGAAAGTTGGATATTTTCCATTTTCTGAAAACTGCGAAATCCTCGATCCGAGTGAAGCAAATAATAATTCAATTTTCATATTTGACGATGTTGCATGTGACAAACAAGATAAAATTAGAAATTTCTTCAGTATGGGTAGACATAAAAATGTTGATTCATTTTACCTATGTCAAACATATACACGTATCCCTAAGCATTTGATTCGCGATAATGGAAATTTTATAATGCTCTTCAAACAAGATGATTTAAATTTGAAACATGTATACCAAGACCATTTGAGCAGAGATATGAGTTTCGAGAAGTTTAAAACTCTATGTGCAGAATGTTGGAAAGAAAAGTATGGTTTCATTGTGATAGACAAGGATTCTGATGCCGGCAGATACCGCAAAGGACTCGACGAGTATATAATAATAAACTGATAATTACCTCAATCAGTATAGCGCATGCGTTAGAAGGGTGTGGTTATTATTTCTATCTCTATAGAAGTGGAGCAGTATAAAGAGATTAAGCAGTTATATAGCAATTGATATAGCAGTATAAAAGCGGTAGCTATTGAAGAGCGCCTGATATAGCGCGCAGTATAGCGGAATAGCGAGCGGTATAGCGGAATTGGTAGCGGTATAGCGAAATAGGGAGCGGTATAGCGGAATAACGGAATAGGGAGCGGTATAGCGGAATAGCGAGCGGTATAGCGGTATAGTGGAATAGCAAGCGGTATAGCGCTACAAAAGCGATCGCTATTTTTAAAGATGCGGTATAAGAAGCGCTCTCTATTACGGAACCCTTTCAACACGGAGAAACACAATGTTGATAAGGAACTCATAACTGTAGAGCATGCAAATCGCAAGAAAGTATTGGCTCTCAAATTGAAGCAATCCGATGATAATGAAATCTTGAATAAAACTTACAAGCCTTTAATTGAACCAATTAAGGAGTTAATAAAGAGTTCTACATTGCCACCGGGTCCTGCAAATGTTCTTCATATAACGCCTCAAATTAAACAATCTCCAACGCAACCACCGCAACAGCAAGTGACTCCGATTAGACCTAACCGCTGGGCCACGAGCCATGACGCTATGAGCGTAAACGCTCGGCGCTGCAAAAAGGAGCGTCAAGCGTCCAATTCAAATACATGGGTTTATACGTACCAGGCCACGAAATAGCGCTTCAAGACGCAGCGTCGTTTGCTTCTAGCGAAACAAACACGAGCGTCCGTTGCGTTTGACGCTCATCTTATAAGCCTCTTAAAAACAAATTAATACAAAAAATCAAGTACGTACACAATAAAATTTTACTGTTTATACCGTTGGAGCGTATTATTTGAGCGTCAGCGTCTGAAACAAATCGGTTTGTTTCAAACGCTCCTAAATATAGACGCCAGAACGTTTTCTTTTTAATTGATAATTTTGTCTAGGTTGTAATTATAAAAAAAAATGTATTTTATCATTATTATGATTTAACTTATTTAACTATATTGAATTAAATAAATTATTATTACATTTTCTTTTGTAAAATTATTAGTTAAGTAAGAAAAATAATGTATAATTTATGATATGTTTGTATAGGTTTTGCACTACACATATAAAACACATTTTGTCAGTTTTTACAATTATATATTAATAGTTAATAATGAAGAATTTAAACTGGCATAATTTTAGAATGGATGAAACCTACATTGTTTGATAGATTATATTCTATTATCAAATTTAGTTTGCCAAAGTCAATTCTGCCAAGATTTTGGGTTTTTAATTATTAAATTTGAAGAAATAAAATTTAATTTAAAACTATTATTTTTTATCATTAACGTGAAAAGATGGGAGAACAAAGCTAGATAGTAACAAAAATCACATAGTTTTACATGTCATATTTCAATAAGTCAAATGACAAATACGTAAATAAAATTATTTTAAAAATTAATTAATTTAGTTTTTAAAATAAATTTTGTTTTCCCGCGTTTTGTAGTTTTCTATTTGTATATATACTTTTTATATATGTATTTAAAATTTTATATATACATATTATATTGAAAAGTAAGATTAATATAATTTACCTTTAAATAGTTTATTGGTAGAATAAATAAAATTTGAATTGAAAAAATAATAAAATGTTTATATAAACAAATATAAATATATCATAACCTTAAATAGAAATGTCAAATATAATACGAATTGAGCTACTCGTGTTTAGACGCTATAAGCGGCAAGATAATTTTTTTTTTTCGCATTCTTTGATTTATTGTTTATGTAAATAATTTACATTTTTAAAATTTTGTATATATTGAAAAGTTACATTAATATAATTTATCTTTAATGAATATATTGGCAGAATAAATATTTAAAAATGAAAAAAAGTGTTAAAAAGTTTATATAAGTAAATATAAATGTATCATAACCCTAAATAGAAATGTCAAAATAAACGCTCCAACAAAAATTGACAGGCTCGTGGCCTTGTTTTTGACGCTGCTAAAATACGCTCACAGCGTCCTTGACGCTACAAGCGGCGCGTTTGTTTCGTGGCCCAGCGGTAAGAGAAAATATGGTAGAACTTCTACACCTACGAAACCAGAGGAAATGGTCAGCTTTGGTCAATATGAACCCAGTATGATACAATTTGATAAAACACAAGGAGGTTTAGAAAGAAACTCTTACGAGGGTATGTCAGATGCAACCACACTTAGGGAGGAAAATTATAAACCCGAAGAAGAGACTTACGAAAGTAGGTTAGAGTTTTCAGATGATACAGTTGATAATACAGTTGATAATACAGTTGATAATACAATTGATAATACAGTTGTTGAAAATAATGAAAACCCAGAACCTATTACTGAACGTGGTTTGAGAGAATATCTCAAACAGTATCCTAATGTTTTAGTGCCTTTACTTATTGGATACGTCAAAGATGCTGATAAAATTGTTTATGATCGCTCTTCGGTAACGGGAGTTAATTATGACATTGATACCAGCAAGATAATCGTTGGAAACACAGAGCTAATGATTGATGGGATTGGAGATTTTTATGTGAGAAGGAAAAAATTTATAGGTACTGATGGATTGTATGAATTATTATTCAAGAAAACTCCTCAAAATTATACCGAACAAGACAAAAGAGACTATTTTGAAGTTTTAGTGGCTACTAATGCTTTATTTAAAAATCATAATACTGCAGAGCAACATCAGGGAATTGGTACAACAAAATATAAAATGTTAGTTAAACCTATGTTAGATGAACGGAAATAAGCGAGAGCAATGAGAGTGAACGAGAAAACTGTGGATGAAGAGATAATGGAAGCCTTTGCTAATACTACTACTGCACACCGTCCAAATCGCAGCAGGAGTGTGTCAGATGCCAATTCGTACGCAGGTAAAGGATTCGATTCAACATTAGAAGTCGAAGATAAGCCCTTTCGATACACATACCGGGATAATCCTAACGAGTTATTAGAACGTTTGTGGTTGCTACACGCATCACGTAGAGCCGGAAATTCATCTCACGCTACCGAGATTGCCTCCATCGAAGAAGAGCTGAGAGAAGCAAATATAATCTATTAATTTTTATTTTAATCTCAATATCACTATGAGTGTAGACAAGTTCGGACGTCATTCGTCGCAAAATAAATCATTTGCTGGTGTAAGAGGCCCGCCAGGCAACGGTTTTAAGCGCAATGCTGATGGGAATTTCGACATTTCTCACAAGCGTTTGAAAAATGTAAATGCTCCTATCGATGATACTGATGTCACGACTAAGCTGTACGTTCACAACATTTCCGACTACCTCGACTCTAAAATTACAAATCTTCTCAAGAAATCTGATGATGATAAGAACGCTATCAATACTCTCTTGGAAAATTTAAACTCCGAAAATAAATCTGATTTTGATCATATTAATATCAAATATGAGGATCTCGATAAGAAAATTCAATTATGCATTAAACACATTCCTGAAATGATTGAATTAAAGTTACTGACATTTAAGGGTGAATTGCATAAAATTGAACAGAATATGAACTTGGTCAGCAATGCACATACAAACTTCAAACTGAATGTTTATGATCGTATTGAAGCCATAAGTGATAACTTAACAACAACATACAACAGTGTAAAGATTCAAATTAACAGCATTAATGATCGAATTCACGATATTAGCGAGCGAATAGACAAATGAACTAATTCGAAGCGACATTCAAATAAAATGGGGGGAGTTTGTTATTAAAAATGAATTTTTTATTGGGAGCTCAAGCAGAGAGCATCAAAAATTGATTTCTTCGAACAAGAATGAGTAAAGTAAAACAAGATATCGTTACTGAAATCCACAAGCCCGCGCGAATAAATTTCTCTAGAAGACGAACCATTTTGAAAGGTTTAGATGATCTGTGGCAGGCTGATTTGGCTGATTTTATACTGTATTCTCGCGAAAATAAGAGATATAAACAAATTCTTATTGTAATCGATTGCTTCTCCAAATACTTGTGGGCGAAACCTCTAAAAGATAAAAGCAGACCGTCAGTGAAAAGTGCATTTGACAAAATATTTAATGGTGGTAGGATCCCGAAAAACTTGCAGACCGATCTAGGTAAAGAGTTTTACAACAAGCATGTTGAAAATTTGCTTAAAAAGCGTTCGATTAATCATTACTCTACGTTTACTATTAAAAAGGCTGCAATGGCCGAGCGAGTGATACGTACTGTTAAAGAAATATTATATAAGGAGTTTAGTTTACGAGGCAAATATAAATGGATCGATGTATTACCTGATATCACAAAAGATTACAACAATAGTAAGCATACTAAAGATAAAGAATCGATGTTGTTAAAAACCGTTTATTCACACATCAAGATTGCTGGACCGCGAAAATTTAAAATTGAAGACTTTGTGCGAATCACCAAGGAGAAAACCGTTTTTGCGAAGGGATACACACCTAATTAGTCCACCGAAATATTTAAAGTGATTTCAATTAAAATCACAAATCCTACTGTGCACCTGTTGGAAGATTCAAGGGGGAGTCCAATCAAAGGAGGATTTTACGCTGAGGAAATTCAACTTGTTAAGCATAATGATGCATATCTAGTGGAAAAAATTATAAAGAAAAAAGGAACTAAAGTTATCGTGAAATGGCTGGGACTTGATAAGACTCATAATAGTTGGATTGATAAAAATAATGTTTTATAATAATTTAATCGTATACTAGTTTAGTTTTAATAATAATATTAATAATAATAATAAATATATAGTGTAACCCACACACATTGTTTTATTTATGTGAAAGAGTAAATAATAAGATTGATTTTTTTTTAAACATTTAATTCATACATTCATAGTCATAATACATTTTACCGTAAAACATGTTCGGTGTTTCCATCATAAGATACTCGAGCTCTCCTTTTGTATCGTTCTCACTCAATAAGCGGATAACTTTACCATACAAATCGTTATCTTCGTGAGCTAATTTTAAACATTTAGCCATAATTACATTATAATATAAATCAAATTCATAGGATTTTAATAATGTTAATTTAAAGTTTATAAGATTCTTAAAATTAATCAAGTTGTTGAACGTCATTGGAGATATTAATATTTTAAAATTCCGACACTCAATGGATATAACATCCAGTTTTTTGTATGAGGTGTATGAAATGCGGTGATCGCAGTACTTCCATGTGCTCCCATCTCTAATTTCGGTTATATTTATTTTGGAAAATGCACTCCTTTCTTCTGCGGTGAAGAAAACCCCATTGCGTCCAAAAGTACCATTATGCCCACAGTGGATTTTGATAATTGGTATAAATTCTAGTGCTGGACTTAGACCAATGGACACAAATTTTGTTCTAGAGTTATTGATTGCATAAGAGCTTTCTCCAATCAGCTGCATCTCACGCTTGACGTCATCATCGTATCTACAAATGCCTTCCTCCACTGGATCTTCAAACTTTGAGGGATCTGAAAAGAATGATTAGATGTAAAAATAAATTTCACTTGAGAAAAATATATTTAAAACTTACGTTCAATAATATCTTGTGACTCCAGACTTTTCAGGTTAATCTGTTGCATGCACAAATCATCTAAATCGTACCCCACGTTGTAGAATTTTTCTGCATCTTTGCGTGTTAAACCGTAAGTACCTTCAGGGTTGATGTACTCGTATAATAATTCAGGTTGTAGATCTCTCGGTCGACTCTCCATATCCTCAACGAAAGGTTTAAAAATAGAATTTTTTTGGGTCTCGATTGGATTTACATGTGGCTTGTTAACATCGTACTCTCGTTTTAAAAGTGTAGAATAACTCCTTTTGAGGTTAGACATTATGAACTCTATTGTAAATGTAGCTAAACTATCGTGAACTGAACTGCGCAAACACTGAATCAACTGTGAAGTTTTTTGCATCATGATCACCATGTTATTACTAATTTAAGAATCATTTTTTTTTATTTCAACCAATCATAGCGCTGATAAAGATTTAATGATTCATATTTATAGTGAATCACAAGGTTGGAATGATGGTGATAAGAATTTTCTTGTTGATTCTTGTATTTTGATGCAATTTTTCTGTTAAAAGCGGATGTTACATCCTGTTACTTCTGATTATGTGATAATTTCCTGTTGAAAACTGGTGATATGTTATCATGCATGTTGTTATGAAATGATGAAATATAACACAGTTATAACATATATGTATTTGATTTTTTTATTTATTGATTGTTAATATATCTTTTATATAATTTATGAAATACATATGAAATTATAATTACACATTTAACATTTGTTTCTTTATTTTAAATCATCCAGAAGGTTTTTTTTGTATTTATATCGTTTAGGAGCGGGTCAAGTACAAGTTTTTATTTTAGATTCGTGACGATAAAGATTACCACTTCCGGTTGCCATCTTGGATTTATTTTTGACACACCCTGTATATACAAAGTCTTTCGACCACCCTGTATATATGCTCGTTTGCACATTTTACGTTTTATGCCCTTTTGGCTTTGATTTTACACTACTTCCGTCCTTATGGCCGTTTTGGTTTTTGGTCATATGCGCAACTCACCACATTTGAATTTTGCGCCAAAATGTCGGTAAAGTAGGGAAGCCAATTGCAAAATATTTGAATTTCCCGCCAAAAATAATGTCGGTAAAGTAGGGAGGCCGATTGCAAAAAGTACTTTTAGACCCCCCATGTAAACCTTATGGAATTTTGCGCCAGAATCGGTGTTGCTTCTCTACTCACACTACGTTGTGAATTTCTCAGTTTCCGCTTGAATGATGTTTTTAAATTATGGATTTTATTTTTCTATCTTTGCCACTGTCACATTGTGCTTTGCAGCCAAAGATTCCATGGCCACTTTTCTTTTGATCCGGTTTTTGTAGTCAGGACTCGTAACACCCCACAAACAATAAGACGCATGGTAATTTTTAATTAGTTTTAAAACTTTCTCGTTAGACCACATGTTTGCAAAAAAATAAAAAAACTTTGGAAAATAACTGTAAACAGCCGAACAACGTGTCTCGTCTCTAGACGCCAAGTGACGTAACGTTGCATGTGGTCTCTCATTCCGATCGAGAGGCTTTAGACAAGCAATTTTTAGTCTCGCAACATGCCCGTAGATGGGGATAGGTCTATATACATGTCTACGTAGACAACCTGAGACATGTCTCAGAGACCAAAATTACGCAACATGTCTACTAGTGTGTACTAGGCTTTAGTCACACTCAAAATGGCCGCCATAAAATAATTTGCTTCACTATAGAAACGCATCAAATAGGGAGTCGTATCCAGTTATATAATATATATATATATATATATATATACAGGGTGTAGATTAATTGGCGGATAAACGCCAGGTAACTTTATAGATCGTGCCAAAAGAAAACGAAAATCTTAATTCCAAAATGCTGAAAAACTTTTTGTTTGGCCTCACGAGCTCTTCGAAGTTTTGTTACGCTTGGCAACGTTGCAAACTTTCTAAATTCAAACCTATAATGTAGGCAACTTAATACACATAAAATAGGCAATTTAATACACACATCAAATTTTATTTTTTATTATAAACTACAAATGTTTAAATTGGCCACCGTTTACTTGTAAACACTTTACAGCACGTATCGATATTGAATTTATGACGTTCTCAAGCATCGCCGGCGTTAAATGTTAAATCTGTCAGAGTTGCTATATTCATGTCAATTATTTTAAATATATTTTCAAACAATCAATTGTGCATTGAAATAATTAATATTTTTATTTATGACAGAATCTAATAATTTATAATAGTTGTATCAGCTGCAATGTACAAATTGTTCTATAATTCAATAATAATTATAGTACCTATTTGCTGGATTCACACATTTATTTTGAAAACGCATTTTAGTCGCATGGTGAAACGACAAAAGTCACCGATGGTTTTTGTCAAGGGTGGTCACGGGATTGGCATGGCAACGTAGTAGTTGTTAATCCGAGACAGACATAAGGCAGACCGCCGCATACTAGACGAACGCAACATAATATATTTCGCAAATGCATCAAAACACCATTCATAATTTAATAATGCGGTATGTGTCGTCAATGTGCAACCTCACACAATTTTAAATTAATGATTATCAAAAGAATAAAGTATATCATAATATTTAAATTGAATTTTATTTGAATTTAAAAGTCACTGATGACAAAAGTTACCGGAGATCAGAATTGACCCCCTGACATTTATTGCATTGCCTACTTTATAATTTGAATTTTATTAAAAATTTGCTACGTTGCCAAGCGTATTTTTAATTTAAATTTGATTTATTCTTCAAAAGTAATTTTCACATTTTTCAATGTTTTTTTATTATTAAGTTTCAATAAACCTCGTAATTTTTATTATACTAAAAAAGAAAGCAAATTGGTACATAATATACGCAATTAAAACAATATTTGTATTGACAAAATTGAAATTTTGAGGACCTCGTGAGGCCAAACGAAGAGTTTTTCATCATTTTGGAATTAAGATTTTCGTTTTCTTTTGGCAGGATCTATAAAGTTACCTGGCGTTTATCCGCCAATTAATCTACACCCTGTATATATATCACTATTTTCAATATTTTTTTCATTTTCCCTACAGTGACTGAAAGTGAGTGAGAATGTAAAAGTTCTCACTACGCTTATATTCTTACTACACTTACATTCATACTACTCACACAATCTCATTTTTCTCACATTCTTACTATTCTTACATTTTCACTACTTTAGCGTTTTCTCTATACTCACTACTCTCACAATGTCACTACTTTCATATTGTCACTACTTTCACATTTTCATTATTCTCACATTCTCACTACTTTTACTACTCTTACTGCTCACATTTTCATACACTGGTGCAATTGTGTTTACAGACACCCATACGTACATACATTATATAATATCATTTTGACATAAAAACAATACTTTTCTAGTAAGTAGCACTACATTAGAAAAGTAAAAAATGCTTTTGAATTAAGAAAAATAAGAAAACTGGCAATAATATTTATATCAAAGCAACTAAATAAGGTGTTATGCAGTGGTTATGTACTATGTAATCTTATATTACAGTTTTTCTAATTTACATTTTAGTAATAACACTTGTATAATATAATTATATCACCCACATGTTAATTTTATTAAAATGTATGCTTTGTTCATCTTGTTTATGTCGTCGTTTTAATTGTAATAAATGTGCAGCTGTTGACTGATAAGATTTTGTAGAGCTACATTTACTAACCTGATAGTAATTATAAAACAATTAAAAATAAATGATATGTTTAAATTATTTTCAATATATTTTGCACATTATTTTTATTTTAAAGTTGGCATAATTATTGTAATGTCCGTTAGAATAAAGCTAACATACAATATACATATAATACATATTCGGGTCTATTCTCTATCGACGCCGTTAAAATTAACATCGCTGTTAAAATTAATATTATAACAGCGACGTTAAAATTATTAACCAAAATGCTATTCTCTAGTTGATTTTAACATGTATGTTAATATTCACGTTAAAACTGTAAATTATAACTGCGGCGTTAAAAATGAAAGTGAAGTTAGCAGTGGAATCTATAAAATGAGGGAAAAAAGCCTACTATGCGCACTTCAGTTTTGTAAAAATCAAAATAAAAACAAAGTTTGATCATAGATAACCTATAAAGTGTGTGTAGAAAGTAGAAACTGCATTTTTATTTATATAAATAAATATTTTTATTTATATAAAATGGATAAATCTGGTAAGTAAGACTATTATTAAAACATTTTTATTATTCTGGATGGGGCTGTTAAATAATATAATTTAAAATAAAACAATGTTTTTACCATAAATACCTACATAAAATTTAATTACAATTTTATGGCAACAAGAACTTACATTATTTGTGGAAAAACCATGTTGTTTTATTTTGTCATTAACAAATTATTATTTTATATTTATTATATTAACAGAACCAGAGAAAAGGCGGGCAAGGACCACTAAACAACAGATTCAGGTTCTGGTAGAGTTCCTTATGGAAAGAATGCCTAAAATTGAAACATCGGAGGACAATATTTACGAGAAAGAGTGGGAGGAAATTAAAAATATACTGAACGACTGCGACAAGGGTCCTAAAAAAACAACACGAGAATGGCAAAAGGTAATAACTTCAAATTGTGTATGTATCGAGTTAATTTGTTTAATATTTTGCAGGTATTCAAGGAACTGAAAACAAATGTAAAACGGCCTGCCAGGGAGATTAAAGTCGCAGTCTTGTGGCGGAATTTATCATGGAAAACCTCTTTCTGAAATTGAGTAGAAAATTCTATCATTAATTTCAAAGGTGGCGATTGACGGAGCGCAGGTGTGCCAGAATTAGGCATCGATAATGAAGAAGTATAATTTTTATATTAAACTATTAAACATTACTTACCTATATTAATTTCAGCAAACATTTATTTTAGAACATGAAGTTGAAGTAATGGCAGTCGAAGGACAGACTGTTGAAGATAACATGGTAACGTATACTATTATTATACAAGTATTTTTAATATTAAAACTGTTTTTTCAGTATGAACATAATGATACCACACCAGGACTAATATTGGAAGAAAATTTCAATTACACTCCAAGTACACAGGTAAATATGTTTTCGGATTAGATTAGTATTTTAATAAGAACATCAATAATATAGGATCATCAGTTACGAGAAACGAGCACCACACCAAGAAATCCTAGACGTAACAGGCCTAGCAGGAAGGTGAAAAAGTCCACTCTAGAGAACGTTATAGAGCAACAAGTTGTGGCCAGCAACAACTTGGCTAGTGCAATTGACGGTTTAAGCAATTCCATAAAGCTTTTAGCCGAGGCTATTGCCAATAAAAACTTCCCCTAATTAACAATTTTATTGAAATTAAAAAAAATTATGTTTTATTTAAAAATTTTATTTTAGTTTTATTCATTAATATTATATTTTACAAGAAATAATATAAAAATTTAGTTAAAATAATTATTGATTATATTGTTTCTTGTTCTTCTTCCCTCTACTAAAAAATTTGCATTTCTAGGAATATCTAAAAATATATTGATTACTAAATTAAATCGAAATTAAAATATTACAAACCTGGAACAGGATTTGGTTGTACATTTTGTAGATCATCAATATCCACATCTGCCAACTCAAATGGTTGGTCATTAAAAAACATTGCCATATTATGTAGAACGGCACATGAGTATATGATATTTGCCGATTTTATCGGATGATAATTTAAAGTGCGGTGTCGAAGTAGACAACGAAACCTGCTCTTTAGCACTCCATTTAACCTTTCGGTGCAGTTTCTTGTTTTAATGTGTCGGTTATTGTATCGACTCTCTGCTGAACCATCGACTGCATCATTCACCGGGGTTAAGAGCCAGGGCTCGGTTGGATAGCCGGAATCACCTATTAAAGAAGTTAATTAATTTGGTACTGTAATTAATATATAAACTAATGAAAACGTTTTATTTACCTAATAAATGAGAATGTTCATCACCATTTAAATATCTATTTTCTAGATGATTTCTTATTGTAAAAACCATCCAAATGGCTGAATCATGAGTAGAACCAGGAAAACGAGCATTTATATACAAAATATTTAAATCTGCATCGCATATCTATACATAAAAAAAATTATTAGAAGTTGTAAAGTTATATCAATAAAATAGTATTACAATTTGAGTGTTGATACTTGCATATCCTTTCCTATTAAAATATACTCGTCCAGGATATTGCTCATCGTGGGAAGCAGGTGCTATTATGGCTATATGAGTGCAATCGATAGCCCCTATAATATTTTCAAAATTAAAAACCTGTCGAAAACTAAAAATAAAAAATTACATACATAATTATAATTTAAAGAAAAATTAAATAAAAATGTTTACCGAAGTTATTTTGAATTTTTTTCTTGATCAGTCCTAGGAAATTTAATCCATCGATTGCTTAGACGGTTAACAATACTTTGAGTCACTGCTTCAATACATCTACTCACTGAAGGTTGACTTAATCCAAATAAATTATTTTCGCCAACTGCGAGCTGGTAGCTCCCACTTCCAAAAAAATTTAATGCGACAGTACCTAAAACAAAAATAAATCCAAATTAAATCACGATTATATACATTTTCTGTCTACTTGCCGTTATAAAATCAGGAATTCTTGGTGTTCTTCTTGATGTTAAAAAATACTTTCCGTAAGCTATCAGAGCGTACCGAGTTAAACTCTTGGCTCAATTAAATCTGTGCTGGCAATGTTCCCACTAAAGCTCGCAGTGTGCACCACAGCATATTTATACTTAGGTATACTCCGCATACTGTAAAACTCGTAAAAGATTTTCATCTTCAGTTAGCATTGCACAAGATTTTTTTGTTTCTTTATTGCCTCTCGCGAATAAATGTTGTTGCAAGTTGTACGGCGTTTTACTTCTATTATGCTATTTCTCACAATGCTTATTGTGTGTCTTAATTTACACAAACAAATATTGTATGCATATTACTATTTTATACATATTTCATACTTACTGTCACTAATAACACCACCTGAAGCCAAAGTCGTAGTAAATTGCTAAATGATCATTTTCTCTTCCATATTTGTTAGTTTATTACCAAGAAAACAAAAATGAAAATCGCTTCATCCAGATCGAGCTTTGGTAGAAGGATTGGTGATTTTCGTCAACATTTTTTTGACAAAAATTCTGTTTTTTATTCAACATAGGTTGAATATATATTTTTTAATATAATTTAACCAGGTATTTAAAGATAATTGCTCGTATCGTGTGTATTTGAAGAGATTATTTCTTTACGTAATAATACTAGGGCAAAGTGAAAAATGTTGTAAAAATAAAACAAGATATAATTTTTAATTTTTAGACCGATTCAATTTTCCAACATTTTTTTTTTTATTTGTTGGTCCATTTCAAATAGACGTTTGTTGCATAAATAATTTTCTGTTTAGAGCCAAATCTCGCCAAACCATTCAAGTTTGGAAACAGAAAATAGCCGCAAGAGGCTAACTCTGAAGGTGGATGCGTAAACAATTTAAAATTTGATTCGGTTTGCGTAATGGTTTTCCTTTTTACCATAATTGCAAAAATACTTTGAGTTGTCTGCTTTCAATAGCTGTCAAAACTGAACTGAATGACAACAAATCTGACTAAAACTTTAAATGTAGTATTGACAAATGTCATCTGGCATTTGCAATCTATTTCAATTTTATCAGACTTCTTTTTTAGACTTAGAATTATTCATAAGATTCCGGCTAACTTACTGAATATATTTGGTCCATTTAACAGATGTTGAAAACAATTAGTGACATGACATTTTATATAACTGAGTATAACTTAATACATATAAACAAAAATGACGTAAAATAAATAAACAAATCAATTATATGACAAACACGTGTATTTTTTTCAACATGCAGTAGTTGATATTTCAACCACCTCGGCGCTAATCCCGTGCTTTCGGTTGTCTGATACCTAATGCCCGTATTACACTAACAATTATTATACCTTGAATTATATATATAAAAATATTTAAATCTTAAAAAGTCTGTAAAATGATCATCAATTTTATAGTAGATTGAAATGCCCGTATGACACAAAGGCATTCGATACGCAACCTGAGATAAAATACCGTTCACGAGATATAGATGGCACTGACACAAACATTTATAAACGTTTATATTACGTAAATTCTGTATAGAATTGCAATGATATTATAGTGAATAATAAAAATTTGTATAAGTAAAATATTTATAGTCATGAACATAATATTGTCCCAGGCTGCGTATCGTAGTATATTTGTCAATCAACGCTGATACTATTACTTCATATTACTTAAAATGATAAATATTACTAAAATTGTGCGTTCGGCGTGCCATATTACTTGTCATATTGATCACATCACTCACTTTGATCAAGTCGCGTCAGCAAATGCGTTCGTTTGACTGATGTTTTCACTAAATTACTTAAAGTGATTCATATTCGTACAATTGTACGTGCGGCGTTGTCATATCACCTATGAAATAGAAGTAATCAAACTACCAGTCGCGTCGCAACTGCACTACCTATAAACCAAATTAATTTATAACGCGTTCCGTATATCAAACAAAGTCACCGAAATGACCAAAATCACGGTTATCCTTAAATAGGTTAATATACGGAACGCGATTACCTAAAATTGGTGAACAGCGGTTGCAACCGTACTCACCGTAAAATAACATCAGACGCTATTTGAATCTTTGCCGTCAACATCTAAAAACTGTGTAGGTACTGGTACGATCAGTACCTTAGTCTACTCTGTTAGTTGTTACTACAAAACCATCAATCATTGACATTGACTTGGTAGTAGCTTAAAAGTTAATATCTCTAATAATTGCGGTCTAAAAAAGAAATTTAAATTCTGCTCATCAACATCTTAAACGTAGGAAACCCTATATCCTCTTGTTGACGGAAACCAAAGTAAACAATATACGTGTTTTCTTGCCAGTTTACTTAAGTTACCTAAAAGTATGTTTCAGTTACATTCAACGTCATACGCTAACGTCACAAAAAGTTACTGAAAAAAAAGTAACCATTGCTTTGTTTATAATAACAAATAACAATTTTATAACCAATACTTTTCAACATATCATTTTTTTAACTATTTTATGAGTTTACAGAAAAGAATCTTTTAGTGTTTATGTAAATAAATACATGTCCAATGTTCCATTGTATTAAATTAAATTATTTTAACGCACATGTAAACATAAATCGACGCGCGCACCTTCCTTTTTATACGTACAGAGGTCTAGATCTCCGTAAGCTTCATGTTACCAAAGCATACTCAAGTAACGATAACGTCATCAGTAAAATCGCCAGAATACGAGTAAGGTGTAACTGCAAACTTACCAAAGCTTACTTTTTCTTGCCAAATAACGACTAAAGATCCAGATCGCTTTAATGTAGTAGATTCCGATTATCATTTTAAACATTCATTTGCTGACCAAACGATGTTTGTGCTTATATCCACAAACAACAAACATAATCTAGACTGGCGACGTATAAAACGATAACCTCTCTTTCTGAAAGTATTGAAAAGTTTCTTCAAAGCAATTATAGAAAAGCTGAAATATTTTTTAGGAGATTTTAATGTACATAGTATTGAATGATTAAGGCACTCATCTTCTACAAAACTATCGGGGCAACAAAATATAATTTTTGCTGCTTCTCATAATCTTACCCAACTTATTCAGCAACCCACATATTTTCCTCGTGATGAACTTCTTGGTGAACCAAGATTATTATATTACAACAACTAATGTTGAGGCTGCTTTGGAAAACTCTGATCATTCACTTATTACTTGTATTGTTAAAACTTCTCTTTCTATTACTACCAATCCTAAACCGCGACTCATCTATCATTATTCTAAAGCAAACATAGTAAAAATTAAAAAAAATAATAATAATTTTGATTTTGATGCTCATTGCTTATATTATTCAAATGATTACCATTTTGCAGCAGAAAATCTTACAAAACCTATTTAAAATGTCAAACTTGCTTCGTTCTCTGTTATTAAACCAAAACAAAAGTACTTGATTTCAATTCAGGTAAAATGGTAATTAATTTAATATCTAACTTCTAATAAACCATCACCAAAATAACATATTTTTTAGCGTAATTTATTTTAATAATAATTAAATATAACTAACGCTAATAACAAAAATTAAACCATAAATGATGATAAATGAATAGTTTAAACCTATATGTTTAACATTTCAGTTTTTAATTTTGACGTATTTATAACCGTTACCGTTCCATAAATCAATCAAAATTTTCAGCAACCGATCATTGCCGTAATCTAACCGCCGGTGACTTCGGTTTTTATACGGAACGCACACTTGATCACCTGTGAAAACATGCGGCAAATTTAAAATTTGTATAAAAATCAATAAAAGTAATAAAGTGGAGAAAAGATTAAAGATTCAAAAACCAATAAGAAACATATTGTTTGTATAACAAAAAATGACTTGGAGTTAATTGAATCTGCCTGATTAAATATAATACTAATAAGTTTTTTTTTAATTCCTATTCCACTGGTCAAACTAGTTCGTTTGTAAGGAGGATGTATGTATGTTCTAGATCGGTGTTTCCCACAGGGGGGCAATTTGAGTGTTAAGGGGGGCAATTCAAAAATGGACTTGACAAGAGTTTAACCCTTTTGCTTCGGGCCATTTAAATGCAATGCTAGATTTTGGTGCTAAAATTGAAAGAAAAAAGCAAATTCTTAAATAATTGCGGCCAATAAATATTATAAATTCGTTTGACGAGACCAAAATATCAACAGGGTTTTTGGCGTCGTCAAGTTAACCTCCCTGCGGCAGACTGCAAGCTCCGCGGGAACCCCCGGACGCTTTAAAATCTCGCTAAACAACGCAGTGTTAACAAGTTCCTAGTGATTTTTTCCTAAAACCTATCATTTAAGTTTCTTAACCCTTAGCTACTGAGCATACAAATTCGAACATATTAACTGAACATGGGTCGTATTGACCCAATTGTTACAAAACTTTAATTAATAGTGTTCTTTATTTTTTTTAATTTTTAATATTAAGTGAAAGCTTTATTAATACATTTGACCTTCAATACCAAATACTTTTAAATCAAAATATTTTTTATTATAGCAATACAACATAAAATTTAAATTAAAGTGGTATGTATGTAAGAAGCATAAACAAAAATTTTTTTTTTTATTCAAAACAAAACAGACCATTTTTAATATTTAGATATTGTAGAGAAATGTATGCTTAATTAATTAAAAAAAGAAATTGCAAAAAAAAATGATAATGTAAAAAAATCTGCACTGGGTAAACAAATATGGGCAGTTTTTTCAGCTCTGGTTGCCGGTTTAGTTGTCAGTTTGTGCCTATTTTTGCAATAAAAATACTTTAGAGCACAACAATTATTTATATTTTCCGAATTATGTTTAATTTGTTCACTATTAGAGTCAATATTTTCATTTTTCCTTGATTGTTCAGAATCGGTGTCATGTTCACTTTGAAGCAGATAGTTTTCATCTCTGTTATTATCACAATCACTATCTGTTTCTTGAAACCGTTTTATTACTGTTTCTTCAAAGTCACATCACCATAACGTACTATATTGGACGAACAAGCTTTAAAAGCCATCATGTAAAAAAAAATCTTCAAATAAAATTATAACTTATTTACTGATCATGGGTCAATCTGACCCAAATGATAAACGCACCGCCGAACACATATTAACTTAACAGGTTGACTAATTTGTAAATACAAAAATTTTTGGATCTCGGGGAATTACCTACAAAGAATAGCGGCGACATAAAACTTTGCTCGGGTCATTTTGACCCATGCTCAGTAACTAAGGGTCAAGTGAACAATTCAATTTTTTAATATTAATAATTATGTATATGTTACTTAGGGGGCATAAGAATTTTTGAAAGGCTTAGGTGGGGCATAGCACAAAAAAGGTTGGAAAACACTGTTCTAGATTGAAAAAGTTCCCGCTAAAAAAAAATAAAATGTAAAAAAAAATGAGTTGAATTAATTTTTTTTTATTTGAAAAATTATGTATGTTCGAAAAAAATTAAATTTTCAAAAAAACTTTTACTAGAACTATTTTGTTTAAGCAAAAAAAAAAAACTTGAAAGCTTTCAAGTTCTTTTTATTAATTTTTCAAATCAAACAAAATTAAAAAAATAAAAATCCTTTTATTTTTTAAGCGGAATTTTTTTATCTAGAACATACACCAGCCTTACAAAAAAAGCATTTGCCGCGGTTGCTCTCGCAATTTAAATAATCACGGCAACAAATTAGTAAATTCGTTGAAATAAATTTAAAAATATGGCGGGCAATGAATAACACAATCTGAGATAAAGTGAAGTTTGTCGTTCTATGTAATGTGTCACTTTAAACAAAATTGAAGTAATATTTAACGTCATCACCAAGTGATCATAATTTCAGTGATATTGCAAAACGAACGAGCCTGATTCTTAAATGTTACTTGTTAAATTAGTTGTATGCATTAATCAGTATTATAACTTAGATTAGACAAGAAAACAATCGGTATTTAAAAAAATTAGAATAGTAATAGAGCTATTGTTTAGTTCAAATTCAGTTTTTGATAATTAAGAACATAATGTTAAGTGCAGTTTGTTGTTAAAAACTGGAGAATAGCTCTCGTCGAGTTTGTTTGTGGTTCTCTTTTCTGTGTCGATGATTTTTAATAAATAAACATGCTTGTACTCATTTGTTTGGGCTTAAAGATCAAGAAAAAATAATAATAGGTTAGAGGCGGATAAGCAGAACAGATTAAGGAGCGGTATAAAACTACAAGTAGAACTCACGCAATTTAACTCATTTTCAAAATCGGATTTTCCAACGTATTGAGAATGAAATTTCCAATCTAATGAAATATATGAAATTGTCTATTAAATTTTGAAATTAAATTGTATTTTTTGTCAAAATATTTGCTTAAATTAGTATACTTCATTGAACACTAAACTTTGTAGACTTTTTATTGTGATACAAGTTATTTTTCTAAAATAATATTTTTTACAGTTCTGCTCGTAGTTGTAAATATGATCAAATGTAAAATTTGAAATTCCTGCGTGTATTAATTTTTCTAACAGTTTGGTACTGTTGCTACATTAATTAAAATCATAATAAATGTCATATTATAAATTTATAAGTTATGTCAGACGGTGGCTTGATAATATAATTGTGATTACATTATACATTTTATTCTACATCTATTCTTTTTTAAATAATAAAAGAATATGTTGCCAAATATAACTAAAAGTTATATTTGTTTGTAAGAATATAATTCATGCCAGAAGACATCAGCCAATTAGAATCAAGAATTTACGTATAATATAATAGCTGAAAATACGTTCCAAGCCCATTTTTGCAAAAAAAAAATTCTTAGCACGTCATAATTAGCTTTTGACATTTAATTCTTGTCACACCGTTTACACCCGGTGCGTTAGAGAATTTTTAAGTTTTGCGGGCAAGAGCGTGTCACACTTGACAAACGAACGCACCAGAAAATATTATGCGTTTGTAGGACGTTCTTTACCTCAAAAACACATTGAAAATTTAAGACGAGTTTGACAATCGAATTCAAAAATTACTGAATTAGTGCCACAAAGTGCAACTATTTTATCAAATGGAAAACAGCTATTAGCTACTCAAACAATCAATTTGGTGTTTTTCTCAATATAAAGATGAATACTGGAATGTAAGTTAAATATTAATTATCATTTAATATCTAATATTGTATTTAAATAAATTTATTAACATCAGTTAAGCTTTTTTATCATTCAATATATTCTCCTAATTAATTTTATGTCAATTGAATAATTAGAAATGTCAGATTTAATCATGCAAATCTGTTGTTTCTAATTATATAATACATAAATTCATTATATTCTCTTTCTAAATATAACTCGTAGTCTGATTACTAATTGATAATTTCTTCCTAGTTAATTAAACCACTTGTTATATTATCCTTAAAAATATAATTAATTTTAACAAATAAATTAAGTTAGACATTTATTTTCATATCCATAGAAACTCTGTTTACTTTTAAACTCCAATACGGGGCATTAGTAGTGACGTCACACGACAGTGGCTCCATTGGCGCGAATGTGGATTATCATAACATCTACTTTATACATAGGTGGAAATACTTGTTGGATTTAATTGTGGCCTTATAAGATATTTTTCAGCAATTCAGTGTTTGTGCAGTGATTATTTGTTCAACAAGGTAATATTTTATGTATAATATGTAGATAATTAATAACACAATTTTAAATTAACACATATTAAAACATTCACTACAATATAACCTCACAAAATGTTTTAATTAAATTTTAAAATACATTTCTTAAATTGAAGTTAATTAATATATTTTTTATTATATCTATAGTATTTTATATTCAGTAAAACTAATTTATGATAATAAATATTTTACTCAAGAATTGACTCAAAGAATTGCCTCGATTATCCAAGATAATATTTTTGTTATTTGTTTATTAATTAATTGTATATACATATATACAGGGTGTAGATTAATTGGCGGATAAACGCCAGGTAACTTTATAGATCGTGCCAAAAGAAAACAAAAATTTTAATTCCAAAATGTTGAAAAACTTTTCGTTTGGCCTCACGAGGTCCTCAAAGTTTTGTTACGCTTGGCAACGTTGCAAACTTTCTAAATTCAAATCTATAATGTAGGCAACTTAATACACATAAAATAGGCAATTTAATACACACATGAAATTTACTTTTACTTCTAAACACTTTACAGCACGTATTGATATCACATTTATGACGTTCTCAAGCATCGCCGGCGTTAAATGTTAAATCTGTCAGAGTTGCTGTACTCATGTCAATTATTTTAAATATATTTTCAAACAATCAATTGTGCATTGAAATAATTAATATTTTTATTTATGACAGAATCTAATCATTTATAATAGTTGTATCAGCTGCAATGTACAAATTGTTCTATAATTCAATAATAATTATAGTACCTATTTGCTGGATTCACACATTTATTTTTAAAACGCATTTTAGCCGCATGGTGAAACGACAAAAGTCACCGATGATTTTTGTCAAGGGTGGTCACGGGATTGACATGGCAACGTAGTAGTTGTTAATCCGAGACAGACGGCAGACCGCCGCATACTAGACGAACGCAACGTAATATATTTCGCAAATGCATCAAAACACCATTCATAATTTAATAATGCGGTATGTGTCGTCAATGTGCAACCTCACACAATTTTAAATTAATGATTATCAAAAGAATAAAGTATATCATAATATTTAAATTGAATTTTATTTGAATTTAAAAGTCACTGATGACAAAAGTCACCGAAGATCAGAATTGACCCGCTGACATTTATTGCATTGCCTACTTTATAATTTGAATTTTATTAAAAATTTTGCTACGTTGCCAAGCGTATTTTTAATTTAAATTTGATTTATTCTTCAAAAGTAATTTGCACATTTTTCAATGTTTTTTATTATTAAGTTTCAATAAACCTCGTAATTTTTATTATACTAAAAAAGAAAGCAAATTGGTACATAATATACGCAATTAAAACAATATTTGTATTGACAAAATTGAAATTTTGAGGACCTCGTGAGGCCAAACAAAGAGTTTTTCAGCATTTTGGAATTAAGATTTTCGTTTTCTTTTGGCACGATCTATAAAGTTACCTGGCGTTTATCCGCCAATTAATCTACACCCTGTATATAACAGTTTATATTTTTTTAGTTATTGACTTTATTAATGAAATTATAATAAACAGCTAAACTTTTTATTAAATCAAATAAGATTTTAGTCGAGTAAATTTTGATTATTTAAGTTTCGGATTGTATTATTGGCAGATCAAAAGCAATTATCTATAATATATTTGTAAAATAAAACATAATTTATAAAATTTATTGTTAATACACAAACAAAAGCATTATCAAATAAAATATAATTGCAAAAACAATATATGCATAGTTTCGTTACACATAATCGGAACATAGATAATCAAAATTTATTATTACTCGATTAAATTCTTAAGACAATTTAATTAATTGATTATGTTTGTTTTCATTATGTAAAATAATATAATTGTATATATATTATATACATATATGTATATATATATATTAAATATTTTAAATAGCAAAGAAATCTCAGCCGATAAGCTTTTTCAAATCGCTTACTTATTGATTTTAACAAATGTAACGTATAATGATTAAATTTAAAAACATAAATTTATGTTATTATAAAATTATAAAAACTGTTTGATGGTTTATTATTTAATATTATGTTTAATATTAACATATTTACATATTTAGTTACTTAGTTAATAATTTTTTTAAATTTATGAAATATTAAAATTTGCTAAATAAATATTTAAACTTAAACTTTAATAATAATTTGTTGCAGTTGATCAAATTTACAGTATAATTAACATTGAATTCAAAAAGTATTTATTAACCCTTAGATGCATAGAGTATCATATATGATACAACTAGAAATTTAGAGACTTGCGACATCTATCATTACAATTGAGTACTAAAACTTATATCATATGTGATGCAAGCTGTGTAGAATAAAGTAAAAACAAAAATTCAAACTGGTGTTCGTTGTTGTCTATATTTATTCCGTTACAAATAGCATCGGCGTCAGGCGCTACACACCGCGTGTTTTGACTGCAACTTTTTTGGTTATGTGAATAGTTGTCGGGTTCCAGAAAAATTGTCTATATTTCTCAATGTGAGTATAATTATATTATTGAGTCACTTTTGTTAGCAACTAAAATATTTGTCTGTATATGCTGTTTTGTTTTATGTATCATATCTGATACACCATGCGCTGTAATAGTATTTTTGCTTCTTATAATATTATTTATATGAAACTGGTTTTCAGACAAAATGAGTAATTTCTGGAAAAATTATGAACAGAAGAGACCTCTTACCGAGGAAGAATTACAAATAGAACGAGAACTGATTGATTTTGATATACCGGTGGAAAGTGAGGATGATCAAGAAGATGATGATGATGATTTTGATGACGATTATATTGATGCTTCGGTCAATCCGGAATATGTATCTGAATCGTCCTCCGATGACGAAAATAATAATGTTTTAGAACCCGAAGTGCCAATTTGCTCAAGTATTTCAATAGCTGGACCGTTAGCAACGAAATCATGCCTTCCAGGTAAGAAAAAAATTGTAAAGGAAAAAATAACCTGGAGAAAGAGTAATCTGAATTATCCGGAAGAAAATAAAAAGTTTATGGCAAATATTGATCTTTCGCAAGAAGTACTGAATTTAGAAACCCCATATCAGTTTTTTAAATACTTTATCGACGACGAACTCATAGAAAAAATTCGATTCGAAACATCCCTTTATAGTACTCAGCGCAATCCAAATAAGGCAGAGAATATAAGCATGGATGATATTCGAAAATATTTCGGCATTTGCATATTTACTTCAGTATCATATTGCACTAATTTGAGAGATTATTGGTCAGATATTATTGGGAGTGATTTTATAAAAGAAATTATGACTATAAATAAATTCGAAAAAATTCGGTCTATATTACATTTCAATAATAACGACCAGCAAATTAGAGCAGGCAAAAATGGATTTGATAAACTTTATAAGATAAGGCCGCTAATAGATAGTTTGCAAACAAAATTTTTGTCCATACCTATGGAAGAGAACTTGTCAGTAGATGAACAAATTTGTGCTACTAAAGTTAGACATCATTTAAAACAATATATGCAGAACAAACCCCATAAATGGGGATTTAAATTATTCTTTTTATGCGGCGTGTCCGGTTATGCGTACAAGTTCGAAGTATATACTGGCCAAGAAAACGAACCTCTTGCGCGACCTGCTAACGAACCAGATCTTGGTGCAAGTTCAAATGTGGTTGTACGACAAGCAAGATATATCCCAAAACATCAGAACTACAAACTTTTTTTTGATAACTATTTTTCATCCATACCTCTTATGATATACCTTCATAAACAAGGCATATTACCATTAGGCACTGTAAGACGCAATAGAATTCCACAATGCAAACTACCTTCTGAGCGAGATTTCAAGAAAGAACCTAGAGGAACATCATCTAAATTTGTAGCAACTATTGATGAAGTGGAAATTTCAAATTTAGCTTGGAAAGATAACAAAATTGTTAATTTGATGTCAACTTTTTGTGGCCAACAACCAGAAACCACAGTGGTAAGGTATGATCGAAAACATAAAGAACATAAGGAAGTCAAGTGTCCTCACGTAGTCTCAGTATACAACAAGCATATGGGTGGTGTTGACTTATTTGACAGTCATATTGGTCGCCATAGAATAAAGTTAAAATCAAAAAAATGGTACTTTAGATTGTTTTACCATTTATTAGACGTAGCTACTGTAAATGCCTGGATTTTATATCGAAAAGTTTATTTGGTAAGAAATAACCAAAAACCCCTGAATCAAAAAAAATTCCGTATTGAAATTATGCAGTGCCTTTGTAAACTGGGTAAAACTGCCGTAAAAAGAGGTCGCCCATCTTCTGATTTAGAAGAAGCACTAAAACTGAAGCAGAAAAAGAAACCTAATGTGATGATTCCACCAATTGATGTACGAAAGGATTCAACAGATCATTGGCCACAGTGGTTGGAAACACGCGGAAAATGTAAACTACCGACGTGCAAGGCACTAACCTATGTATTTTGTACCAAATGTAAAGTTAATTTATGTTTTAACCGAACATCCAATTGCTTTAAACTTTTTCATAACTAGATAATATATTAACGTTTTATACATGGTGTATCATATTTGATACACCAAGTTTGTTGTAATTTTCACCAATAAAAAATAATACTAGATTTTTTAAATTATTTTTCCCGCATGTTATGTCCCTTAAAAACTTCGAAAATTTATGTTTCAAGAATTTAAAAAAAATCATGCATCTAAGGGTTAAATGTTTACAATGTTTGTGAGGTTATGTTGTATTTCCAAATTTCAATATGTGTTTATTTAAAATTGTATCATCTAATATATACAAATTGTACATCAAAATATGTCTTAATATAATATTAATCCATTTTGGTGCATTAGATAGCAAAAAAATATCTTATAACGACACAATTAAATCCAACAAGTATTTCCACCTATGTATAAAATAGATGTTATGATAATCCACGTTGGCGCCAATAGCGCCACTGTCGTGTGACGTCACACTAATGCCCCGTATTAGATTAAAATAATATACAATTGTCCGATTTATTTTCATACAACTACATATTGCATCCAAACAATAATTTGCCATACAATTTTGTTAGTTTATTTTTTCAAAAACTGCATTTTGGTTTATAAAATGAAATTTTTTAAAAAAATAATTATATTTTTAGAAAAAAGCAATTCTAGACTAATATTATTCAAATTTGATTTTAGTAACGTTTCAAGTAAAGCTTACTGCATTAGCACATGTAAACTTTAATAACCAATTAAGAGTTCAAGTAACTTGGAGAGAGCAGCCCAAAAATCTATACTGCACACAATTGCAACCTCTTCAAGTTACGCCACTGAATAAAGTGTAAAAAAACTAATTGGATCAGATGCACAAAAAGGGAAATCTTAATCACAAAAGGTTTTTGCAACTATAAATATAAAAATAAATAAATAATATTTTAGATATCACAGTACATGAGCATTTATTAACATAGTTAAAAATATGTATTTATACAATAATTCTTCAAGCAGGACAATGCCTTAAATATTCAGAATCAAAGTAAATTACGGTGATTGTGATATCATCTCTAAAAACACGTACCACATCATCAGGTAAGCTTAATAATTGAGATAATTTACTATGATCAATTCCATATTCAGTTCCTCCTAAAGCATTTCTAATTAAATGTGTAGCTGCATTGGTGTCTTTCGGCTTAGTTTTCAAACCTTCCTTGCGTTGTAGTAACATTTCATTTATTTCTGATAATTTCATATTTTTTCTTGGTAACTTTAATGGACTAAGAGTGACTTTTCCACTCATATGTTCTCCTACTAATCTAACTACTTGTAATGGTGAAATAATATCCCATAAACCATCAGTGGCAAGTACAAGGAATTTATCTCTAGGTGTTAGGCGATGGTAAATTACATCAGGCTTGCATGTTAGATATGGGGGTGTGTAATAATTTGGGGGAATCATATGCTCTCCAAAATATTTAGTAACTATAGTAGACATAATATCTTTGCTCCATTTATATCTAAAATCACCTATGGCTCTTAATGGAGCTAATTGACCCAGCAATCGTTCCATTTTAATAACAGTATTACTCTCATTATAGGGATGTTCTTTTATAATTCTATCAACTTCTATTTGGTTATATGTATTATGTTCCATTGTTAATTTCTTAGCAATCCATGAATTAGTTTCAGTCCGAACACCTAAAAATTATTAAATAATTAAATATTTTTAATCATCAATAATTGATACATACCTAAAACTGCATTGCAATCTCCAACATGAGCTATATGCAAATGTGGACCATCAATGTGTGCAACACATGCAACAGCACCCGACATTGCCACAGATAATGTCTTCATGTTTACAGCTGAATTAGCAGTCTTAGGTAAAGCTTCCTTTGATAAATCATTATCTAATTGTAAAAATGCCTTTTCTAAAGCACCAGTCATTTCAAAACTTTTTTTATTTTGAACCTATAATATAGTAATTTTAAATTAATTGTAAAAATACATAAATAGCAATACCAACCATTGTTAAATCATTGAGGAAATTATAGAAACTGTTTTTATAAATATTTCTAACATCATCAACAAATTGAACCTTGTCGTTATAGGAATTAATTAATTCCAAGGGTGTTGATGTTGATAATGAAGCTATATATTGGTCTAAAATTTCTGGTGGTAATAGGCATGCTGTTATATAATGAAATACCCTTTTTGATATAACTTGAGCACAAGCTCCACCAGCATGACCATCAAAGACACCGACTAACAGTCCTATTAAATAAAAAATATTATTTTTGGATTACATTAAGTAAATAGAATGTTATACCTGTTGTTAATAAACAACTAGCCTCTGACCGAGTATCTTCAATAGGATTATTTGATGCCAATTGATTGGAGTCATACGATTTAACACTACTTCCAGGTGAAAATTCATGATTATATTCATTTGCCCTTAAAATTGAATCTACCTACAATAAATGAAATAAAAAATAAATTATTAAATAGCAAAATAAGTTCACAGATATACTTATTCACAAAACAGGTACTCATTTTATTAGAAAAAAATGTTTATTTGTTTAATTTTTAATTAAATAGCTTCTACAAAACTGGTGCACATATAACTATTAATAAGCAATATTATTTCATGATGGCTTGTTCTAGATCTAACTATTTCGTAAAAGTAAAATAGCCTTTCATTCAGCATGGTGAGTCTGAAGTAAAATTAAATCAAAATTCTTGAATTTTATTTCTACAATGGTTGAGCATTATATTAATACAAAAAAGAAAAAAATTGGCAAAAGACTTTTAAAGAAAAATCACTTTTTATTTTTTTTATAATAATAATAATAATAGTTTATTTTCTTGCCAGTTGGCCTGAAAAATATTTACATTACATTTTACAATCATTTATATGTAACTTAATTAATATCCTTATTTAACAAAACTTATATTATCATAATTTGTAACAAATTACACCATGTGATCATCATAATATCATATAAAAGCACTTAAACTCTACAGTCTTTATACATCCACTTCCATCTTCTTTCAACACATCTTTTCTTTCGATTTGTTCTTCACCCATCTCAATACATTCTATTAACATTTGTTCTATTGTTTCATTAGCTTCTCCACACATTCTGCACAATTTGCTTTCCTCATTCATCCAAAATTTGCAAATTTTTTCTTCATTTCCACATCTAAATCTTGCAAGTATCTTTTTTTTGTTTTTGAGTATTTTGAATTATTAAGATATTTAGGAATATTATTTTCTATAATCATTGCATATTTCTCATTGTACCTTGATTCATTCACTCTTGTTCTTCTCTCTTGCATTTCTATATCCCTATCACGCATCGTTATTTCTATCCACACAACTCTTCCACTATTTCTCATTCTTTCTACTTCTTTACAGTCGTATCCCTTTCCATTGTAATATTTCTTTCTCTCTACTCCTATTCTATCATACCTTTCATTCATTTCTTCTTTCAGACATTCTTGCAAAATTTTGCATTCAGTTCTTTCTCTCAATCTTTCTTCATATCTTACTGCTCGTTTTCCTGCTTCCACTTTTATTTTATCGCTTCTTACTTCCTCTAATACAATGTATGTTGGGGTTTCCCTATTTAATCCTAGTACCCATCTCCAGTAATTTGCATGTATAGCTTCTAATTTATTCCGTTCTTTCCACCCCCAAATTTCCGACCCATAAAGCATCATACTTCTAAAAAAATTTAGGGTTCCGCGTCACCAACACCAAAATCACGAAACGCAAATACATTCGCAGACTCACTGGCGCTACGCAAAATAATAAAGGATAATTATAGATATCTTATTATATAATTTTTTTTCATCGTTGGGTTCAGCAAAATTTTATACATTGTAGAAAGGTTCCGTACCAAATGAAGTTTGGGAACCACTGAACTAGACTATCAAACATTGTCCCCTTTATTTTCATACATTCAAATTTTCTTTCACCTATTCGCCACACCTGTCCTACCACCTTGTTCGCTTTTCTTGTTAAATCTTGTACATATCCTAAATATTTGAATAATTTTACCTCTTCGTTATCTTGTCCCTCCCATTTCGAAACTTCTTTCTTATGTCTTCCTCCCCCTTTTCTAAACATCATAATTTTTGTTTTATCAACATTCACTCTTAACCCTTTCTTTCTGAAGTATTTTTCCAAACATCTAATCATTTCTTTTATATATTTTTTTAGTTTTCAGTGACGCCATCTCTGAATAAGAGTCAGAAGCATGTTGTAGTATTTGTTTTTATTTGGATATCATACACAATAGTTCTCGCACTTGTTGTTGTTGTTTTATTCCAAAATCCTTCAAATTTTGCAGCAATATCAGTATTGTATGTACGCACTTTGGCCTGGTAAAATCTTCTCCATTATGTCTAATTTCAAATGAACATCTAATACTTGTTGCTCATCTTTATTAATTAATTTTATTTATTCCATTGCCTTTTTACCTTTCGATGTAATTCTTTATTATGTTGAATAAAATCTGAGAAATTTATACATCGGAAACTTTATTACCTTTCAAGTGTACAAACGCAAAATTTTTGTAGTAAATAAATGATCAATGGATTGAACTTTAGCTGCAAGCTTTGACTTTAGACCTTACTCAATCTCTTTTCTATTTTTTGTTGCAAAACAAACAGCAGAAACAATTTCAATAATTGTGTACTTTGCTTAGATTTAGATTAGTTTGAATCTGCAAAAAAACCATTAGCAAATAATAATGAATATAAACGTTTTAAAGAAGAGTTGTGCGTTTTCCTTATGTTGATATAAAGAGGTCGGCCGTGTAACTAATAAAATAAAAAAATTTAGGGTAAAAAATCTTTATTTTTGTTTCTACTTTATTATTGACAAAACTACTTGACGTATTTGAAGGTTTTTCTAATATAAGACAATATATTTCTAGCTCAAGATTTGGGAATAATAATAATAATAATAATCTTTATTTACGGTAAGTAAAACCATTTGCATCTACATAAAAATACAATAAATATAAACAATATAATACATTTACGCGGCTGTCTTCTTCTAATGACACAAAAGCAAGATAAACAACGTCTCTCAATCTCAGTAATCAATTTTTGCGTTTATTGATAAATGATAACCATAATAATAAAAAAAACATTTAACTTTAATTTTTATTACTTACTGGAAACTTGATTATTTAGATTTGCTACCTGCTATATCACAAATTTTTCACCCATTTCAAATTATGTTTTGATATAGTAGCCCTTTTTTTGTGGTATAAATATTAATAAATCTAGAGATTTTATTTATTTACCAGTTTTTGATCAAAACACATCTCTTCTGCTGGAATTACATAAAGCTGCAGGTATTATCAACAAGAGCTATTATTAATCTACTGCCAATAAAATTTTTGATATGTGTTTTTAATCAACCCTCTTCAAACAAGACTTCTGGGGTGTTATAAAAACTCCACAATAAAAAAGAAAAAAAAAATGTATTTTTATTAACAAACATTTTCTTTTGCTGTTGAAAACATACTTTGTGCCAATTTTGATTGTGGCTTTATGTGACATTTTTACATTAATTATAAATACAGAACACCTTGGTTATAACTAATAAACTAATAACAACAGTTAAACTACAATTTTATAAAAAATTTCAAATTGAAAGTGCAAGAACAATTGACATCCAAATAAAAACAAATGTCACTACATGCTTCTGAATTGCATTCAGAGATGATGCTACTAAAACCTAAAAAAATACTTAACGAAAATAAAAAGTGGCTTTTCTTTAAAATGCTTAACCATTGTAGAACTGAAATTCAAGAAAAAAATTCTAGTGCAAGAACTTTTGATTTAATTTTACTTCAGACTCACTGTGTCTGAAGTGCAAGCAAAAGCCTTATATTTGGAACAAGTCATCAAGAAGACTAGAAACGCAAGAATTTCATTAGATGCTTGGACCGAGTCTATTGGCTTCCGTAGATTGTGAAGCAAGAGGCACTAATCCACAAAGCAAACAACCCCAAAGTCAAACATAGCATATAATAAAATTAAATTGGCCTAGTCTATTCCACAAACCAATTTAATCAACCAAACATTCACTTGGTTTGTGACTATTGAGAAATTTAATTCAGTAGATAATACCCTATTAAGAACTACGTATATTACAATATTTCAAAGCAAAATTACATATGGTACAACGCTATAGTAATAGAAGTAATTACTGAACTAGGATTCAGGGATGACTGTACATCTCAATTTCTCAAGCTACATGTTATGACTGTTTCTTCTTTGTTTATCTTTGAATCTTTAAAGTATGTATATAAAAAAGAACATTGAAAAACACATTACACATGATTATGTTCAAAAGACAAAAGTCAAAACAATGTTTGATAAAGTTAAGATTTACCAGCAAAAGAGACGCTGTGTATATATGTAATTTTGCCACAAAAGATTATCAAATTGCCAATATGTCCAATTAACTCATTAATAAATTTTTAATAAAGAATGCTTTTATAGTTAAGATGAGTTTTTTAATTTTGAGTTGAGTATGTTGAAACAAATTTTCCATCTTCAAATGTTTAATAAATCATCTCTTATACTTTTGTTTATTGTGATTGTGTTATAGAATATACTATATATATATTTTTTTTTAATATGTATGTTTATTGTATGTATGACAGATGTAAAACAACCCATTATTTTAATAGCAACTGGCATTGTAGGCACAACAATAGTTAGATTAGAGTTTTCCTTAGGATACATATCTAAATTATTTAGATCGTTTAAAAGAGAAAGTATTGAAGATTTTAAATTACCTTACAATGAATTTATTGTTTTATAGAAGTTTTTGTTGATTAAGAAAAGCTGAGGAATACAAATGACTTTGTTCCTGTGAATTCTATCTTTTTCAGTTTTTTTGAAAAATATGAACATTTTGAAATATCAATTTATAAAATTGTGTCGACATATTGTCCAATTTAAGTAGTATACAAAATAAAACAGCATCTAAATTAGCACACATTTCAATACAAGCTCACAACTTTTCCTAACTTCTTCCAAGGATATGGATGGAATCACATTAACAATTCTTTCGTTTAGCAGATCAATATTGTTATTTAGTGGACTAAAGTTATAATCAACGCCACAAATAAAAATCCATGATAGTAAAACATCTGGACTTCCAACAAGGATATAAAATTCCATTTCTGCCACCTCAACTTCTCCAAATTTTTCATTTATCCTATTGTGAATGATCAGAAGATAGTGAGCTGAATATCAATATTTTTAAAAATAAATCAAGTTAATATAATATAGAGGTAAATACTCAATTTCTTCATTAAAAAAGGATAAATTAAATTCTCATAAATAGCAAATTATCAATTTCTTCATTAAAAATGGATAAATTAAATTCTCATAAATAGCGCCACATGTTAACTTTTTGAAAACATTGTCTTGGTTAGAAACTGCAAAATAAACAGTTTTCTCAGCCAAACATCTGCAATGTAGAGATACAACTGCCTTAATGTTGCGTGCACGTTAAAGAACCCAATGTTGGAATTCCTGAATTTGCGGCAAAATTCTTAGATCTGGTAGTCTTACCCTCTGGCGTCGGTGATTAGCCCTGGCAGTAAAAATAGACCGACGTTCAATAAATGAATTAACTAACTAACTAGTAGAGATGCAATTAATAATAATTCATCAGAAAATATAATTCTTTTCTGAAAATGTGTTTTTGCTTGCCACACGGGCTATGATTGCAGCAATGGTTACAATAGCTAAGATCGCACAGCTTGACTGGATTCGGCCTACCTAGCAAAGATAATGCAAGATATATATGAATAGATAATTAATACATACTTTAATTTCTTATGCATACATCAAGTTACTTTGCAAAAACACCTGTAGTTTTCTCAACTTACTTTTCTCATAAGATTGCACAACCTTTTGAGCTTAAAGGTTAGATGTAATTTTTAATAATGGATGTGTAGTTGATTTATTTTTCATAAAACCAAACTGCGAGATATGAATATTATGAGATGAGCTTTTTGTGTACAATAGATTCAAATATTTCTTTTTAACACTTTTGGGAATAAAAATATAATTTATCATTTAATATCTATTTAATTTTTAAATAATACAATCATATTTATTATAAATTATTTATGTACATTTATTTGTAATTTATTGGAAAGTCAATGAATCGTTTTGTTTCTGATACTGGTATTTCAACTGTTCTATCTGGTAAGAGACGATCTATTAATCCATATATTAAAGTTTCAATTGTATTAATCATTTCTGTAAATGTATTACCCGTAGCATTATTCAAGTTTATTAAAATTGGCTTTATAACTGATTTAAGTGTTCTATTTATAAAGCCTATAAACTGATTAAATATTCCAACTCTAGTTTCAGTTCTAACTAAATTATTTACAATTCTCAAAGTACTTCCAGAATTCTCATTGTTTATAAAAGGATCTAGATATGATGCAATGATATCTTTAAAACTCACCAATGCATTATCTACTTGTATAATCAACACATTAACAATGTTGGCATATATTTCTTCAAAAAAATTCGCTGGTTCTCCTTCTTTATAGAATGCATTTATATAATCTGCAATTCTATCTATTATTGAAAATATTGAAATTTTAATTGATGACACTATTCCTGAAACTGCTCCCTTGATAGGCTTCAATATTACATCAAAAATATTTTCTTTTTCTTCAGTTTCATCAACATTAACTTCCTTTGGAATTATAAAATCTTTTTTATTTTTGTTTGATTTAAGAAAATGGTTTATAACATCTAATGGTGTTTCCAAATTCCTCAATTTTGCATTAAATGTAGAATAATAAGTTTGATTTCTTAATACCATATATTTATCAACTAAGAAACCCAACAATTTTGATGTTTCTGAAAACTCCTCAACATATTTACTTTTGGTGTATAATAATACTTGATTAACATTATTGATATCTACTTTTAGGACATCATCTTTTACGTAGAATATATTTATTTTAAATATATTATTGATTTTAGTCATAATCTCATAGATATCTCCATTGGCATTATAGATTATAGTGGCTATATCTGTAACAGTTGAATCATATTTATCCAAAATAATTTCCAGCATACCAGATTTAATGATCGGTAAATCAAAATATGACAACTTATCATTGATTCCATCCAAGTTAAAGTTTCCGAAAATATCATTAATAAACTCAGAAATCTGTTTTTCATACTCAGCCAGATGTGCACCGTTTGGTTTAGCATTGGAATTGGGTAAATATATTACAACAACCTATAAATGTATAATATAATTACTAAACTATGTTTGAATTCACCTGTAATATTATTGATTTTGATGAGTTAACTTACTGTTGCAATATATAAAACTGTAAACTTGTTGAATTTCATTTTGTTGGAGAATGAATAATTTCACATTTTGAGAAGCTTATTATACTATTCAAAGATCAACAATTATTATTATTTCAGTAAATAATGTTATCTTAAATTTTTTGTACTATGATAATTATTACTTATTGTTTAGAGTTAACACGAATCTTGATACAAATATGTGTTAAAATTTATGATGAGATAAAATAGATAAGTTTTTGCAACTTACGTCATTTAAAATAAAGAAATGCAATTATTTTGTTTGTTTTTATTTATTTCTATTGTTCTACATTTTTCTAATGCTATCACTATACTAATACACTTTGCTAATTTATTTCATACAATGATTGTTTATACAGAAGTTTTGAGAAACTTGTAAAAATACAGTTTGATATAATTATTAGCATCATTTTCATATTTATCAATTAGCATTTTTAAAATTTCAGCCAAACGATAATCATATTTTTGTAGTTCATGCAAAATTACATTAGAATATTCTTGGAAATGTATAATTAATTTAATAAAATCAACTTGGATTGTATTTTCATTCAATATTAAAATATTTTCTCCAACAAGTTTATTAATGTATGAGATAATAAAAATTAAATTATTTTGCATTAAATTTAAAACCTTATTTTTTTTTTCATCTGGGATTTTTAATATAGATGCCAAATAATTTCCTGCATCATTGATTATTTCTAAAAATAATTTATTGTTTAATGAATATGAAATTTTATCCAAATCAAAGTTAATGTTTGTTAATAAGTACTCAAGAAAATGTTCTATATCAGATGTACTTTCTTGAACATTTCGTTTCACTACAGACTTTTTAAATGAAGGAATAAATGTAATCACCTTTTCAATTATAGTTCTTATTTCTAGTGGCAAGAAGCTTAAAATTTTATTCAACAAATTTTTAATAATTGCTGGTGGAATTCGTTTATTTACAATCACATAATTAAAAATCATTATTCCAGCCGATATATTATCATCTCTAATACCAAAACTTAATAATATAGTAAATGGATTAAATTTAAACAATCTGAATATTGATTTTATAATATCAAAAGCTTGTTTAACAAATGGAATTTTACTTAAAATTAAATCAACATCAGATTCCAATATTTTTAATTCATTGCATAATACATTATATTTCTTTTCACACTGCTTTGTAATGCTATTAAAACCCATGGTGCTGTTACAATTCATATTTTTTAATACATAATTATTATCTTCTTTTTTACAATCATAATATTTGGTACAGTCTCTTGTATTTGGCATTGCACCTAAATTTGATTCATTACAAATACTATTACATGTTTTTGTATTTACATCATAATATTCAGTAGATGCTGGGCACCCCTTTAAAGTCGGTATGCTATTTTTACATTCATAATACAATGAAGGATCATCGTTATGTAATGATATAGTATTTAAAAAAGAACATGTTACAGTATTGCAGTCAGAATCGCTAACTTTGAATACACACTTATTCCAAGTAGGCTTATAATAATATGTTGAATTACAAGTATTCGTTTCAACTTCATCAATGTTGCAAATGAAGTAACGTGAGCAATTTTGAATGTCTGGAAATATATCATTTCGAATACACTGAAATTTTGATATAGATTTGCAACCATCTGGTTCAGAATTAACGCATTTATCTGTTTTAGGGTCGCAATAGGCTTGCTGATTTTGAGTAAGCTCATGCATACACGTTGATTCTCCCCACAATGTTGTTCCAAGGCACAGTTTTCTAGTGTAGCAATCTAAACAAGACCAACCAGTACTATTGCATTTGTTATTCAAAAAATCAGCATGTGCAAATTGAATAAGCTAAAAATATAAATATAATTATGGAAATGTCATTTCTTAAAATTAAATAACTTACTGCGACAAATATGTACAAACTTATTTTTTCATTCATTGTTGTGTATAGTAACTTTCAAGAAAATGTATAATAAGAGATAAGTCCTGTGATGCACATGTTATAACTACAACGTAATTTATCCTTAAACATTGTTATTTAAATATTTATGTTAAAAAAAAACTATAAGTCATAAATTCGAGAAGCTATTACATGCAGTTTAATGCATCTGTTATCAGAATAAAGGATGACATGTCACATGACATGTTAATGCAATTTAGTTCAAGACTATCAATATTTACTCTGTAAAAGTTGGATTACTTTTACTATTTATTTGTTTCATTTTTATAATATTAAGGCCTGTAATATCCAACTCCTAAAAAAGCACCTAATAAACTATTAGCTGAATAACCTAACTTTTAATTTTATTTATTTTATTAAAACCTATGGATAGCCAATTAAATATATGTTTAACATTTACCTTTATAACAAATAAAAACATTAAGCATATAATTTATTAATCGCTTAGAGGTGTAACAAAATTAAATCAATTTAAAATTTAAAAAAAGTTAGGTTATTCAGCTAATAGTTTATTAGGTGCTTTATTAGGAGTTGGATATTACGGCCCTAAATCAACTTTGAAAAACAATAACAATTTACTGCAAAACTTTTACTTCCTGGGAATAATTACAGTAATATAGATTTTATTTAAAATTTATTCGTGTTATTAGCACACAAGAGAAAATAAACAGCAATATAAAGGCAATAAATAAACTAAAAAATATAATCAACAATCCACAAATGTGAAATAAACAAACGTCACTAAAATTGAAAAAAATAGAAGTTACTAAATAAATACACAAAAATCAAATAACTGTTCTATTAATAATGAGTACCATTGAATAAACATTTTTTTTTTACTTTCAAGTTAGAATAAGTTTAATTCACTGTAGCATACAACCATCATTGTTTTTAACTTATTGTTATAGTCTGTTAGATTCTATCATGTTTTTACTATAAATTGACATGTTAAACTCAATATGGGATATCAAAACAAATAACACTGAAATAAACAATTATAATGTCATCCAAAATATCAACTGCATTAATTAAGTTGAGAATTAGAACTTAATACAATAATAAATTGAAATTTTGAAATTGATCTGCCCATATGCTATTGACTAAGCCTGATATGTAATATGCAATAATTAGTTTAAATTAATTCATTTTATCAATTAAATTTGCAAGATGTTTTTCAAAAAATATCATGCATGCAAAAACATAATTACCTAAAAAAATTAAATCTAAAACAATTTTTTTAATATAAGTTTTCATGACAACAAAAATTACACATCCAAGATTATATGTTGAAATTTTAAAATCAAAATATTAAAAAAAAAATTGTTGAAATTGTCTAAACTTTAAGAATATTACTGCATTGCATCACAAATTTAGTAGACTTTTTATTGTGGCATATGTTATGTTCTAAAATATCAATTGTTGCTTGTTGTGAATATACAGTAAAGCTCCGCTAATCCAAATCGCTTTAATCCGGATGTCTTTGTAGTTCGGACAAAATTAAAAAAATGTAAATTTTACATTATGTACCTTGTAATCTGGATTGGCCGACCGACCACAAAAAAGAAAAATCCCTGAAGTTTTAGTTTATTTCAACATGGCACCAAAACGGCCACTCAAAACATTAACTCAAGTCGAAAAACAAAAAATAATACAAAAGTGAGGAGGTTTAGAAAGGTTGCATTTGCAAGACTAAAATATCGGAGTTTTTCTTAAGGGTTTAATTTTTTCTTGAAAATTTGTTCTATTATTATTATATAATGTGGCTCTTGCTTGATTATTTTATTATTGTTCCAGTAATCTGGATTGTTCAATAATTTGAATTGATCCGGATTAGCGGAGCTTTACTGTATTATAAAAAGTAAAATTCCCACATGTATCAATTTATCTAACATTGTTTTGATTACTTTATTTAATTTATCTAATGTTTTGGTACTGCTACACTTATTAAAATTATTTATTGTTATTATTATATATATTTTTTTTAAATTTCAAAATGTGATATTTAGGTATTATTTAATATGTCACAACAACATAAAAATACATTTAAATTTCAACAGGTGAAAGATGAAAATCTGCATCATTTACGCCTGTGTTGTAAAGTATTTAAATTATTAGTCAATTTTGGATTGGCAATAATCCAAATAGCACGTTTTTGAATTGAGTTTAGAAAAGATAGTGTAGTTTCCGATGCTCCTCCCCATACTTGGGAACAATATTCAATACAAAGACAAATATAAGTTTTTTATATATGCAAAAGTTGAACAGAAACCATTAAGAAATCCTAGTTTTCTAGATACTTTCGAAGCTATATCAACAACATGGTCGATCCAGAGAAATGCTGAAAAATATCTTATAACGACACAATTAAATCCAACAAGTATCCCCTATAAGAAAACCTATGTAAAAAATAGTTGTTCGAATAATCCTCGTTGGCGCCAATGGCGCTACTGTCGTGTAACGTCACTACTAATGCCCCGTATAATAAAAAATGTTTTTAGGCGCAAATGTTAGTCAGAATGGTGAAGATCATGTCAACTTGTTTGTTGAATATTTTGCAACTGTTTACAAAAAATGTAATACTACACGGCCGGCAGTTGTCAATTCTGAAGAAATTAATTTAGCCAAGTTTAATGTTAGTCTTGCATCTATTTTTGATTCAATAAATACTTTGCCGGATAAGTGTAGTTCGGGACCGGATGGAATACCACCATACTTTTTAAAACAATGCATTTATTCGATATGCATTCCTTTGCACATTTTGTTTTCCACGTCTGTTAATAATGGACTTTTTCCGTCAAAGTGAAAAGAGTGTTATATTACACCAGTATTTAAAGATGGCAACTGTGAAGATGTTACAAATTATCGTGCAATTGCTATTCAATTTGCAATTTCAAAAATATTGGACAAATTAATTACTGACCAATTAATCTGAAGCAGTAAAAATGTTATCATTAATAAACAACATGGTTTTTGCAAAGGCAAGTCTACAGTATCCAATCTACTTGTATATAAAACATTTCTTCTGGATTCTTTGGAAAATAGATTTCAAATTGACGTGGTATATACAGATTTTGCTAAAGCCTTCGACCGGGTTCAACATACCATTCTACTTCATAAACTAAAATCTATGGGCTTTGGCGTTAAACTGGTTGAGTGGCTAAAAAGCTTTCTTTCAGATAGAAAACAAAATGTGATTTTGTGTCTGGTGCAATAAATGTTTCCTCCGTTGTACCACAAGGATCTTATTGCAGACCTGTGTTATTTGTTTTATTTATTAATGATATAGGAAAAAAATTAAATATTGTAAGTTTTTGTTACTTGCTGATGATCTAAAACTATATAACATTGTACAAGACTCCACCGATTTTGTTAATTTTCAGAAAGACCTTGATGCTTTGGTTGTATGGTGTAATATTAACTACCTTACGTTAAATCAGAAAAAATTTATGTCAATATCGCTTGGTAAGTGTAGGATTGTACAAAGACAATATTTTTTGCAATTAGAGGAATTAAATTATCTAACAGGAGTTAGAGATCTAGGAGTTGTTTTTGATAGCGCTCTTACATTTGCTAGACATATTGACACTATTTGGACTAAAGCTTTAAGAACTCTTGGTTTTATTAATCGGTTCAGTAAACCGTTTTCTATTTATCACTTGTCGACCTCACTTAGAGTACGCAAGCCCTATCTGGTCACCTTATTATTCTAATAAAATATCACAAATTGAGAAAGTGCAGAATAAATTTTTACGAATAATGGGATTCCAATTAGGTTTCAAAAATGAAGAGTACAGCAGAAGCGCTACTCTTGACATACTTAACATCCAATCGCTACATAGAAAAATAATTGCTGATTTATGCCTTCTGGACAAATTGGTAAATAGTAATATCAGTTCTTCTGAACTAATTGCTAGGCTTGAATTTTTTATACGTAATCGGATTACTTGTCAGCATAAAACATTTAAGCAACAAGTTTATCAAAACAACTACAGTTTACACGCACCGCTATGTAGAATTATGCGTTATTATAATATTATTAGTTGTCAATCGTACGTGAATATATTCAATGTGTCATATACCTCATTTAAAAATTGTGTATGTAACATAGATTTGTCTGCCTGTGTATAGACTTCTTTTTCTATTTTAATATACATAATTAAAATAGTTATTTATGCCAGTTTGTTTCTTATTTCTGTTTGTTACTATTTTTTGTTAGTTTTTAAGTATTATTGTAATAAGTTAATGTTCATTTGATGTAAAAGGAGTTTTCCGTTAATAAACATATTATTATAATAGAATAAGTGAATGATCAGAATTTTCTAAAGCAGCCTCAACAGTTGTTGTAATCTCTAATTATAGCAACCAATTTGTGTTTGGAGTAGTGTAAGTAACTATATAAAATAGCAAAAATTAAATATGAGTAAGGAAAAAAAAAACAAAAAAACATAAAAAGATAAACAACCTTAAAATATAAATTTGAAAAAAAAAGATGTAATTTTGCTTCCAATATTCTTACTTGAATTGCAATAATCGCATTGATGCAATATACATATTATACATATATACAGCATTTCCACGTTTTTTTTTGTATGATTAGAAGCATTATTTTTTTGCTTTATAACTTTTATTTGTTTTTAAATAAGTAAGAAAAATATTAAAAAAAATATTTTAGTTTTTTTAATTAAAAACACACAAAAAATGGTGTACATGATTAAGTGATTATTAAAGCTTTGTGCTTTGCCATCCCTCGCCTTCCAAAATATTTTTTTACTCTGGTTACTTATCTCATTGTTTTTTGTTATTGCTTTGTTTGCTATATTCATTTTATTCGAGTTATATATTTTCTCCTGTTTTTGATTTCTTGTTGCTTTTCTGTTGTCCATTGTCATTTCTATTTCTAATTAATTTTTTTTTTCTTTTTTGCTTCTTCTAATAGTTCTACTTCATCTTTTGTTTTGTAGAACACACTTTCCCATCTATTATAATGTTTTAATAACTTATTTTTGGATGTGCAATTTCTCTCTTGTTCTTAGCTGTCTCTGTATCTCTGTATCATTCTTTCATTTTTTATTATATCACCTATAAACTTCAGGTAATAAAAACGCATGTCAGTAAGAAATTCAAAGAAATTATCCAACTTTTATATTCCTAAAGAATTAATAGCAGATTAAAAAAAATATAATGAACTTTCTAAGCAATTTTTGTAGGATTTTATACAAAAGAATTCATTATAACTTTCAAATTCAAAGCATTTCTTGGGCTCTTCTTGATTCAACATGTGCATTATTCAGTGTGGTTTTGATAAATTTAACTAAATAAAATGCTTTTTCTAAAGAATTTTGTTTTTTATTTCATTTTCAAACTAAATTGGTTTTTGGACAATGAGCAACATTTTATATAAAGATAATCCTAGCAGCTAACGTCACTTAAGACGTTACTTAACCAAGCTCAGCTCAGAATCAAGAAACGACGTCTTTGCTAGGATCCGGATAGATTTGGCAATGTCGCCAATATTCACAATGCTGTTTTCTACTTGGTAAAAAAAAAAGTTCTTGTTTTAATAATTTTTTTACTGACATTAATTTATTATAAAATATAAATGTCAGAAATTGTTACATTATAGTTATCTATGTGTCAAATAATTATAATTTTTAAAGAACACATTAATTAGAATATTTTGAAGCCAATTACACTGTAACTTATTAAATATTAAAATCAAAATTAATATGCTTTACAGTATATAAAGACAAGTAGTAGTAAATAATTGTTTAAAGCCTACAAAATAATATTGATGACAGCTGCAGAGCTTGAGCTCTCGAAAACGGCATCTATTATTTGAGCTCTACTTGACGCAAATAAGGTGAGATTTTGCTTTAGTGCAACGGAATAAGCTTTGCTATCAGCATAAGGCCTAGTTTGAGGTCTAGTCAGAGCTTGAGACATACTGGATACATCACTTTATAAGTGGATTAAATTAATTATCATAATAAACATAACGTAACTACTCTCCTTCCTGAAAAAACATATAATGTTTATACTAATCTTAAAAATTGATTGGTTTTTCTATTAGTATAATTAAGACCGTTTGCACTATGGTGGCTTAAATCTACGCTTAATTAAACTATAGGTAACTTTAAGTGTAATTTTCATTGCATTGCACCAAAACATTTTAAGCGTAGTTTAGCAAATAAAAATTTAAAATAGACTACACATGACAACATTGCACGTTTCTAGTAATTTTACAGAAACTGTTGGTATTTGTGTCTATTTCTTTAATAAAAAGGCGACAATAACATAAAACCTAACCTTTAATAGCATGTGCCAGTGCAGATCATAGTCATTTTCTGGCAAACTTACTTCAGTTACTTAAAAGTATGTTCTAGTTACAGCTGACATCATTGTTCTAAACCATGAATGTCTATGAGAAGTTACTCTCTAGGAAAACTCCTCTACTAGAGCCTTCTACAGATGAAATAAGTTATGTGATATAACTGTAGAAGGCTCTAGTAGAGCCAAAACTAGTAATGTATTCGTAAGAATAAATTTATGATAAAAAACATAGTAAATTGTTATTTCATGTTTTGTCTAAAATTATAAATTTCAGTTTTATAAAATTTAAATTGGGGTTTTAAACATGTTAATTTTATTATTATTATTATTATATTTTATTGAATGGGCCATCAACCAAAGTCTTTCAGCCTTATTATTATTACTCTTCTATTATCAATCCAAATACCAATTTTAATTGAGTGTAAAGTTGTTTTGGGTAAATTTTGGGTATTGTCAACAACCAAGCTTCATCGATATAAAGATCTTATTCAATATTTCATCCTTATTTATATCATAAATAACCTCTTCAGTTACAATAGATGCCTTGTCAGGTGGTTTCTTCATTCCAATCGTTTAATATTTGTAATTTGTGATTCACTAACATTTTATAAGAAACTCCTGCATCGGGAAAAACTTCATTAAATTAACAACCATGTGCCATCCTCATTGATAGTTCCACTGCAATAATAAGCCTTCACTAAAGGCATTCTATTCCAAGGTTGGTAGAAAAATGTATATAGAAGGTTGCCTGGTTTTGCCTCTAAATGATATAGGTGCGGGTAGTGGTGCGGAGTAAAATTGTTTGATGATGTAGGGGGAGACCAATGTCTCGCTTTAGACATGTTCTTTTTACATAAACGGTTGTTTAAAAATTAAGTTAAGCTTAATAAAACAAGCAAAATCTTTATTTTTTTTTGTAGTTATAGAAGTGCACCATTGCCCGCTAATATCCGCTTACTTATTATATGAATTATGTGTAAAAAATAATTGATTAATTTAATTACATTTTTATATTTAAAGAACACACCTAATATTTAATAGCAATGTTTGTTTACTGTAACCAAGTAACATATTGTTCGGTTGTGTAAATAGGTGACCCGTGCAAACTACTCCGCCCATTTACTAAAACCAGGCAACCTTCTAAATACAAATTTTCTACTAACCTTGATTCTATTCTACATATAATTTATAATTTATATCACAATTCTGATAAATTCTCAGTTTATGCATAAGACTTACTTCACACTATTTCAAATTTAGACATTACTCTACAATTCACATATTATTATATTAAATTAACCTTTATTTATTTATATTACAGTAAAGCTCCTCTAATCCGGATCAATTAAAACATGGATTGATCCGAATTATTGAACAATACAGATTACTGGAACAATAATAAAATAATTAAGCAACAACCACATTAAATAATAAAGCTTTTATTATAATGACAATAGAACAAATTTTCAAAAAAAAATTAAACCTTTTAAGAAAAACTCCGATATTTTAGTCTGGCAAATGCAACCTTGCTTAACCTCCATTGCGCAACTTTTCTTTTTTGAGTAAAATTAATGTTTTGTGTGGCCGTTATGGCACCATGTTGAAATAAACTAAAAATTGTGCAAGTTCCCTTTTCCTTTTTCGTTGGTCGGGAGATCCGCTGCATGCTAGGTAGGGGAACCATGGTCGGTCCGCCAATCCGGATTAAATCGGTCAGGATTACAAGGTACATAATTTAAAATTCACATTTTTTAATTTTGTCCGAACTAAAAGGACATCCGGATTAAAGCGATTCGAATTAGCGGAGCTTTACTGTAATTATTTTTAATAAACATTAACCTTACTTAAACAGTAACAAACATCTATAAAAACTGATGTTTATTTCTAGTGACTTTTAGAATTGTTTTATTTTATAAAATGACTAAAATTTTTCCCAGAAATATTTGAAAAACCTCATCAACAGCTCAACATTTATATATTATATAGTATATTTTGCTAGAGAAAAATTAACTAAACTAAAAAAGGTTATCAAATAAACCTATGTTTAATAATAATAATAATACTGATATTCAACAAAATAAATAAAATAATATCGTAATATTAAAGTTTAAATTGCAATTTAGTTACTTTTCCGAGTAGTTAAACTGTATTTAGATATTCTTGTAATCCCAATAGTTCTGTCACACTAGTTTAATAACATAAATAGCATAAATAAATTATAAGTTCTCTCAAAATGTTTGAAAGTTTGTTTAATATTACAAGGTTGCATATCATATTTTTGAAGTTATAAATAGAAAAATTAAGTTGTTTATGCAATAACTTACCATTTGCTATCTTCAATTCTGTAAAAATATATGAACAATAATAAGGTTTGTAAATGGTCTGCCAATCCAATACAAAAACAAACTGATAATTTAACAATTTATTAACTTAACAAAAATATGACATTAAACCTTGTAATATTGAAGTAACAAGTTATATCAATAAAAATTACAGCAACTTCAACATATTTATTTAATTTATTTCATTATTCTCATTTACATTAATATAGCATTTCAGCTTAGGACTAATAATAGGATATTAATACATTTTGACATAAATAATGCCAATTTTTTTATTCCAAGATTTATTAACTACAAGAGGTAGAATGTTTGCTCTGAAAAATTAGCCAATAGAAAGCAGAAATAAGAAGAAATTCAAATCCTAAATAATATACATAGATATTATTTTTTAATTTATAAAAAAAAATAAAGTATCACATTTAAGTCTCAACCATATACAAAATTGGTAAGAACAAATTATTATGAATTTGTGCATAATTTATTTCATGTGTCACTGTGTAATTAATCAAAGCACTACAAATTAAAATTCAAAATAATGAATCTTTGACCTTCCGTATCTTAAACAATACAATACAAAGATTTTAAAAATATTTTTGCATATTCTCTGAGGGTGAATGCAGCATACTGACACAATAAAATAATAACATAGTAAGAAAATTCATATCTATTGATTAATATTATTATAAAATTATCATTGATTGACCTACAATGATATTTATAATACAAAATTATTATTAATTCCAATATAATGATACTGTGGTACCTAGTATTTGAAATATTGTATACAATCATCATTATATATCAATACAATAGTATGCTAACAGGATTAGCATAATTTATGATATTGTATGTAAGCATTAGCTTTACATCGATGGCTGTTATTTTATTGAATGCTAGATGTACATTTCACAATTGGAAACTTTATGAAATTGACCGTTAGTTAAATGATCAATTAGTTTGTGACCAAAATGTACAGCTATAAATTCTATAAAATTTGAGAAGTAAGGAATATATACAACCCGTGTTTTAATTAATTATAAAATCTTTACATAGCTTTAAAAACAATTTTAAACATCATTTATAATAATATAAGAATTCTTATTTATACTCATTAGTAAATTTGCATACATAGAAAATACAATTAACAATCAGAAATTATGTAGGTATACAATTTGGAATAATAAAGTTATAGTATATATTTTTTTCTTACCTCTTGTGGTGATAACTTAGCAAAGGAAGCTCTAGGTTCTCGAGAAGTGTGAAAAGGGCGACATAACCTAAAAACATGATTTTGTTCATTGGTTCTGCTTTGGATTATTTTACTAAATAGACTTGTTGAACCAATTGAACTTTTATAAAACTGTATGTATTTGTTTAAGTGTAAACTGGAACTTATAAAATTTTGTGTTCTTGCATGGATGCCCATTTCAAAACAAATAACAGACACTGTTGTTATTTATGAACAACTTGATAATATCACGTGCATTACATTACTTCTCCTCATGAGTTTTAATTATATTAATTGATTAATTGCAACTTATTGTATTTTTTTAATGAATAATCTATTTTGGTCATTTTATGGGATCAAAACTGTCAGGCAACAAAACACTACTGAGTGAGTACTGATGAAGAGAGGGAGAGGGAATTACAGATTGGTTCATAGGATCCAATTCAAAATCACAAATAATTAAAGCTTAAATTGTATGCATTATATTCATTATAATGATATTAATATTTATTAATAAGTTATCTTAAAAAATCATTGAATAATAAAAGCATATTTCAAAATCTATATCTTGTTTTAATTTCAGTGATTATATAATCCAATCTCATATCACTTCTCTATTTGATTACAGCAATTGCGAATTGCAAATTGGAACTAGGAGTCGCCATCTGTTGAACAATTTTATCAGACCATCAAAAATAGACGGTCTAATTAGATTTGCATATTTTGATGTAATGTATATTTTATCACAATTATAACACCACATTAACTATTTTCTAGCAAGATTATAATTGGAAATTTCACAAAGCATCATTTTATTGATTTTTAAATATCTTGTAAATATACATACAGCTAATGCTGACCCTGGAATATTTTGTACTGTATTTTATAATATATAAAAACAGAGATCTAATAACTCTAGAAAATTAAATCTAAAACTACATATAATCATTGCAACTATAAAATACCAGATATAAACGTTCTAAAATAAATCTAAAATAAGACTGATCACTTGAATCTACTCAACAACAACAAGAATATAAAACAATACTTCAAACTGAAGATAAATTATAATACCAATAAAGTTAAGAATACAAATAACAAATGAAAAAAACTGTGGAATATACTCTTTTTTTTTTTTTTTTTTTTGTGGCTTGGCGGTAAAATCTTCTATAAGACTGGCAAGTGTCGGATTCATTTCCTCAGGTTGAAATGCCTACCGACTAAAAACCGCCCAATAATGAATGCCAAATGGAAGTTCGAGACCTTACGGCTCATGTACCTTCCTTTAATTAGATAGTTAATATAAATAGATTTAGCCCTATAGGCTGCGATAGATGGTGGGTATACCTGAACCCTGTTGGTACTGTTAAGAAAAATTAGAGAGCGGCTATTTGGTTAACCGGGCGTTTGTAAAAGAAAGTCTCCCTGTCTGGCTCAGCGAGTCGGGCCAAATCGGGGTTCGGATGAAACGCGAGATTATCGAAGTACTTTACGGCAAAAGTTTCGATTTGATGGCGCAGAAGAGGCAACCCTAGGTCCGCCCGAATATCTCTATTCCGACAGTACCATGGAGCTCCTCAAAGTGACACTTTGGAATGCCTCAAGACGATCGAGATGACAGCGCGAGGCCGTGCCCCAGATCGGGGATGCGTATGTCAGCATAGGCCTGATGGTAGAAGTGTAGAGCCGGGTTTTGTTCCGAATCGACATGCCGCTGTTTCGACGCAACATCGGAACAAGAAGATTTTTTGCCATTTTGGCTTTATCGAGAATGGACTGCACTTGTAATTTATACGTGAGTCTCTTGTCTAGGATAACCCCAAGATACTTAGCAGAATCAGACCACGGAATGGGAACATCGTTAAGACTGATGTTCTCATCGGGTGTAATTTTCCGGCGTGTGAAGAAAACAGCCTTGCTTTTCACTGGATTAACTTTGACTCGCCATTCGTCCAACCATTCATTCAGGTCGTCCGTGGCTTTTTGTAGTCTTAAAATAATCACATCGGGTGATCTAGAAGAATAGAGAATAGCTGTGTCATCAGCAAACTGTGCCATTTGAACCCCATGCGTCAATCCCGAAGGCATATCGGCAAAGTATAAGTTAAACAGCAACGGTGATAAAATAGACCTCTGAGGCACCCCTGCGTCTATATTTCGAGAAGTAGATATATGGCCAGAAATTCTGACTGCCAGTGTTCTGCGGTTTAGATATGAAGCAATCAGCCTCACAAGACGCAGAGGGAATTTATCCCTGTACAATTTAAAAAGAAGGCCCTTGTGCGAAACCTTATCGAAGGTTTTTTCGACGTCGAAAAAGACCACTCCTGTGATCTTTTTCAGTCTAAAACCTTTGATAATTTGGTCTGTCACGCGGTTTAATTGATCGACAGTTGAATGGCTCCATCTGAACCCATGTTGGTGGGGGGGAGAAGATTGTTAACTTCCGTGTAATCCTGTAATCTGTCCAAGATCACCCTTTCTATGACCTTACTTAAGGTGCATAGTAAACTGATAGGCCGGAAGTTTTGTGGAAATTTCCGGTCTTTTCCTAGTTTGAGGATAGTTATTACCAGTGAGCTTTTCCAGTCTGAAGGAAAGTGCCCTGTTCGAAGAGTCGCATTTGCAATATTGGTGAGTGCCATTATTGCTTTGTGCGAGAACGATTTCAAAGCTCTGTTCGTTATCTTATCGGAACCAGGGGCCGTTTGAGCTTTAAATCTTTTGATAATTTCTCGGATTCGTGACGGGCAAACGCTTTCCAGCGGTTCGTCGTCGTCCTCGGCGTTCAGGAAGTTTTTATGACAGCCCTGTGGACCCGATCGATATGATCCAAATCAGTGTCCCTTGTGAATACCTCGGAACATTGGAGTTCGAAGCAGTCGGCGAATGCCTCAGCTTTTTCCTCTTTAGAAAATTGAACCCCATTTTCGCCAAGAATAGCTGGAATGGGGACTCGCCTGTTGCGTAAGGCCTTGGAGATCCTCCACGTTGGATGATCATCCTCTGTGAAAGATTCCATGGTATTTTGCCAGCACAAATTTTTGTGCAACCTTATCGCTGTTCTCACCTCGCTGTGGAGCGCGTTCATAATTTCGCGATCTCTGGGGTCGCGATGCCTCTGCCATTGACGTTTGGCGGCATTTCTGCGTCTTATCAATGCTTTAGCGTCGCGGGATAGTCCTAGAGGATTATCGACGCGAACCTGATGGGTCTTAGAGGCCTTTTCCGAGGCTTCGCAAATTTGAGATGTAAAAGTTTCGACGGCTCTTTCCAGATCATCGACTGTATGTATTGGTGCAAGCCTGCTTATGCTCACTTCCAGGAGACGAGAAAAGAGAGGCCAATCCGTACGAGTTACGAATCTTCCTCTTTCACCTGTCCCCAATCCGTAGAGCTCCAATATTACAGGGACGTGGTCGGAGCTCAATGCATCGACAACGCGTATATCGTATGTTAGGTTGACGTTCTTGAATATTGTTATGTCAAAAATGTAAAAATGTCCCCCACGTGACCTGCACCGCTGTAGAAGGTGGGATTATCTGGACCCACCACTTGTAAATGATTTTCCTGCACGTAGTCGAACAACTTTCGACCTTTGCAGTTTGTCCTCAAGCTATTCCACGCCGGGTGCTTAAATCCCCCGCGATAATTGTGGGGTGAGGACTGTCGAGAATCGCATCAAAATCTTCCATTTCAATGCGATTTTGTGGCCTGATGTAGGCAGACGCAATTTTGAGTGTGCCTAACCCAGGCACAGTCACCACGATCGCGTTTGATTCTAGCGAGAGAGTGTCTGGGGTTACCACCTCGGAGAGGTCCAACGATCTTTTAGCTAAGATCATTGTACCCCTCCCCTGCGGCACCGGCGACGATCCCAAGTACGTGAAAGTATTCGGGATTCTCAGCGCTTGATTGGGCCGGTGAACCGACTATGATATCAACATAATATCAATGTTCTCGTCAAAGAAGAACTCTTCCACCTCGCCCATTTTATTTTGAATGGTATTAGCATTCCAAAAACAAATACGGAGTAATACATCGGGCGTATTATCCATTATTGTTTAGCTAGACAAAAAGGAAGCCATCAGCTTTCCTTGCGCCTCTAAGAAAGCGGCAACCTGATCTGCGACAGCTTGCTGTGCTGGAGGAGCCACAGCAGAAGCGAACGATTTGTTCGCAATTACGATAGCAGGATTGCGAGGACCTGCTGGCTGAGCGGACGCTTGAGCCCTTAAGGGAACTTGAGCCGGCGCGGGTTGTGCTGCCGGACCTAGTTTCTTGCCGTTCGAGGCCATAAATCTGATGTAGGCTTTGCAACCCTTATAATTAGCGGGATGCGGGCCATTACAATTGGCGCATCTGGCTGTGGAGCCACTGGGGCAGGCCGCCGACCGGTGGGGCCCCGCGCAAATACAACACACAAGTGTCCTAACAGCAATTTGCTGTGTGGCCGTGCCTCTGGCACTTGTGGCATTGGGGAATGCCGAGCTCGACGTCGACCTTAAAGCCGCACAATACGTCGAGATCCATAATCTCAACGCTTTTCGAGGTTTTCGGTAACTGAACCGAAACCATATAAAAACGAATAAATTCGTTCCTCATACGATGTACGTTTGACGGGCAATATCCTGCGGATTCCAGGGCCCGTCCCGCGTCTTCCTCAGTGAGGAACTCCGGAACATGCTTGATGACAAATTCCTAGCATTTCTCACCGGCAGTCTTCCAAGTGTGGAAGCCGTTGAGACGCGAGTTTAAGACGTCGGTTGCCCCTCTGTGATCGGCGCCCGTGGCAGGCAAAATACGAATACCATCCCGGGTATTACGCGCGGTTAAAATATTAATTTTCTTCTCGCGGAAGACTTTAGATAATTTTAGGTATGAACTTTTATCGTCCAGAACTATCGCCGGCGGGCGCGTTTTAGAATTCGCGAGTGTTGTCGCGGGAATGGTTGGTTCGATATCGTCATCGACGTGGTTGAGATTCATAGCAGCAGGCTTGAACCTCACCTCGATGTGGCCTTGTCTGGCATTCCCCTTTAGAGCGGGGGCGGCGCCTTTAGGGGCAGAAGGCCTCTTTGCCTTTTGGCCTGATGGGCCGGCAGTGGGAGCCTCTGACGGCTGACGATTCGCAACCGCTGATGGCAGTTGGGGTTTGGCTGATGGCCCTTTATGTATTTTAGAATGGGTTGACCATGATGTAGCCATCCTGGTCCACCTGGACTCTGCTGGCAGACTGGGATGAGATGTCCGGGGCGACGGCCTCCACGGACATCATGGATACGACATCCTCTAGATGTGGACCAAAGGCGGATCCTGAACTCGGACCATGGGCGGCACCGGCGGCGGCAGAATTTCCGGGGGCGGCAGCATCAACGGGGGCGGCGCCGCCAGCGACGACATCTCCGAGGGCGGCAATTTTTCGGGGGCGGCTTCAACTCAGAGGGTGGCTTCGGAGGCGGCAGATTTTTTGGGGGCGGCAAGTACCCCGGAGGCGGTAGCATGGGCGGTATTAGCCGCAGCACCTGAAACAGAATCAGAAGGTTTATTTATCTTACCCCTCCTGTGACGTCTTCTCCTCTTGGGGGCGTCGGAGCCGCTTCCTGGATCCACGTCGGAAGCGGATAGTACCATGTCCTCATCCTCGGATGTGGAAACGGCGCTGTTGACGGGGGAATTGCTGCTGGCTAGAGCGGCAGCTGCGTAATTATTAATGATGACGGCCTGCGACGCTATTGTGGCGGCCATCATATCGATTGTTGTCTGGAGCGTCTCGTGCTTTGCAGACATCGTGGCTAGCAGCTGTTGGTTCTCCTTCAGCTGCGTTTCCAGTAGCTTGTAGGCCCTGGAAGTAGAAATAGAGCGATCATCCGATCTGTCTCTCTCATAAGATTGAGACCGCTCATTCTTACGATGACGGTCCTTGGATACTTCAGTCTCCTCTGTGGAATTCATCGCGTTACCACCCTCCGCCATGCAGAGGGTTGGAAGGTGTTGAGATGATCTAAAACAGAAATGTTTTCGTATGGCAAGATTGCTCTTGGCAAACGAAAATTAAAATATAGTTATTGCAATAATAATTGCAGTTATGTAGAAAATCGTTGTGGCTGGCTGGTAGCTGGCGTAACGGATTGAAGCTTCTCTGTCGGCTGCTGGCAGTCGACCAATTTCGGAATATACTCAAACATAAACAGAATGGGAATGTTTCACACACAAATAAATGTATACAGTATAACGTAGATGACAATTGACAATAATAATTGTAGAACCGCAAACAATTGTTAACACAATGAATTATTACTTTAGCATTATTGATGAGACAACAAGGCCATTAAATATAGCAAACTGTATTGGTAGAAATAGTGTAATAGAATTTTCTGTCCCGCAACCAAATTAGAAATTCACTCAACTTGTTTAAAAACTAATTTCACTAATATGTGTGTGTGATCTAAGTTAACTGAAATTAAGCTAAACAATAAAGATTCAGATTGTTTTAAGTGAATCATCATTTTAAACATAAATTTGCTAACCTATTGTGCATGTAGGCACAAACAAAATACAGATTAAAACATCATATGTCTGTAGCCAAGTTAACGATATAAATTAATACTACTATAATTAGGTTTGTTCCAACCGACACCAAACGCGGTTTGGGACCGTCAGGATTGTGCGCAGTTGAACTTTCGTGTTCCAACCGTACACAAACCATGACTCTGACTAGAAGTCGGGCGTTCCAACCTGACCCCAAATCGTCCACAACCAAGTTGTGGACCGTCAGAAACAGTCAGCGATCAGAAGCATGTACTAAAAATCCGGAACCGTCCCAGTCATGCGCAAAGAGTAGAAATGTTGCCGCTATTGAAATTAATGAAATTGAAATACCTCCTGCCGCATCTACCGCAATTTATTTAATTAGTAGAATTTAAATTTAATGATGATAATAACAGTAATTTATTTATCTGAAACTTAATTATAGTTTTAGTGAAAAATAAAGGAATAAAGTTCATTGTAAAATAGTTATTTAAAGATGAGTAACTGTTTAATTATATATTTATTTGTATAAAAATAGTAATAGAATAATGTGATACACAACGTTAGGTGTGATATGTTAAACAATTTTAGTTTTTAATATTTGTTTACATTACATAACCTCACTTTTTAAAACTGAATTTCATATAATTGATGGTTGTGACTTCATTAACTCATTTTAATGAAATAATAAAACAATAGTAAATTGTTTTATTATTTCATGTTTGAATTTAGTCAAAAACTTGGTTGTGGCGCGTTCCAACCGTCAAGCAATTTGTGTTCAGTCGGGGACCAGTACAAAGTCGGCGCTTGCGCAAAAATAATCCATGTATTAGTCGCAACCAGTTTGCAAACTGCCGAGCGATGTCGGTTGGATCTAACCTAATGTTTCATTATAAACCTAATTTAATAGTGAACATCACAGATACGACGAGTGACTTTTTTGCCTGTAGCTGAGGTGTATAAATCTTTTCAATAAAAAACTTTTAGTATTCTCTAATTTTGAGGTTTGCATTATTTGTCACTGGATCATCAAAATTGCAATATTGACAAAAAACAACTTTTTGGTAAAACTGATAAATAGATAAGTCTTTTTCTTGATCTAAAACGGTATTTATGTCTGCTAAGCTTCCTGACGCTAGATCTGCAAAGGTTTTTATTTGTGTTTTTAATATAAATGTATGGTAGTTTGACAGTTTGCGTAGGTTATCTAACTCCGTTTGTTATCTAATAACTTTTATTATATTGGCAGTTTTATTCAGAGAACATGCACATTTAAAAAAAAATATATGTAAGTTACTCATCAAGTTTTGACATTTTTGTTTACATAAGTCGAAAAGTATAATACTTTCTTTTTCTATTAAAAAATTTTGATTTTTTTTTTAATTTATGATTATTTAAAATTATTCAAATGTTTTATTATTTATGTTGTAGTACTTAATATTTGAGAATCCAATTTCTTAAATAGAAGCAGATGCACATATTATCTATAAAGTTTTGATGTGTGAAGCGTTAGTTTGTGAATACGGGTAATAATATTATATGAACTTAAAAAATAAAGTAGTTAGGATTGTTTTTAGTACATACCCAGTAAACACAAGTTTAGGTAATATAGGTTTATTTCACGTATATATGGTGTAAAAAGCGTATATGGTATATGTGTATTTGTATAATATACATTTCTTGTACACGTAAGATATGTATATCTGTATATTATACGTTAATATTTTCCTTTTTTTCTACCGTTGATTAATATACGTATATTATCCATTAGAATACTTGTATAAATAACCTGCATAATATATCTACGTATATTTAACGTTTATTATTTCTGGGTTTAGTTTGCCGATCAATGTTGTCTTGGATATTCGTACTTCCGAGGCTACCCGAGCGCGTGAATATAGTTTGCAAAGTGTATGTTGAGATGCATGATTCATCTTTTTTTTTTTAAATTTTTTATCAACCATAATGTGCACTTGCTATTAGTTGCAATATCCGATACAGTTTTAAGTTGTTTGTTGTTACACAACAGTGCTGAAGAGTTGATTAATTGAACTGGAAGCGCAGGTTTAGGAGTACTAATATGAAATACCTAATTTGTGCTAAGTCTGAAAATATGCAATGACATTTTGTTTCAAATAACTTGTTTTTATAGCCATTACAAAAACATTAATATCAATTCATCGATTTTTTTTTTTTTTTTTTAATTTAAATTTAATATTATTAATTGCTATTGTTATATATAATATTATAAATACAAATAGCAAACTAGTCAAGTTATTTAAAATAAAGATTACCATATGTGTGTCATATGAGGTTGTGGAAATACACACAGTATATTTTTCAGATGTCACCAAAAGACTGGTTGAAAAATCAAAATGAATCTTTAATTTAATTGTAATGTTTTTTAATATCTATGTTAAATATTATATTGTTTTATTTATTAAGATGTAATACTTTGTATTTTATGTTAAAATGATATACATATTTTACATTATTATATATCCGAGAAAGTAGGCAGTACGGCAGAGAGGGCATGTACAAATACCAGCGTTAACAAAAGTTAAGCAACGTCCGCTCCGGTCACGACTTGGATGGGTGACCCAATTCTTCCCAATATGAGTCCGTTATCTCGTATGGGCATCCAAACATATACGTCTTCCCGCCGGATAAAGTTTAACCTACATATAATACACGTGTATTTCAATTGAAAAAATTACAAATATATTTATTATATTTTAACGCATTTTTTACGTTGATAATACGTGTAAATTACACGTTTAAAATACATATAACCTATACGTATATTACACACTAAATATACGAGATATATCCGTTTAGTCGCCGGACATTTTTCCGAATAATATACTTAACAAATAAACAAAAATTACACTTAGGTGTAATACCAAAAATAAACGTATCTTAAACGTAACTGTGTTTACTGGGTACATAGTTCAGTTTAAACAATTTAATTTAAAAACTTATTTAATAAACCAGAATGCATGATAATTAGCAAGTTTCTGTACTGTAGCATATTATTTTTCATTACAGAATTAGTTTTATTTTTTAATCATATACTGTTATTATATTTGTTTAAATACTTTGGTGTGTTTTTTTTATATTTTAGAAAGTTTGGATGGATGAGGTTTACCTCAAAACTGAATTCCGTCTTATGATTTGAATCAATAAAAAAAATATTTTCACTGTTATATTATATGTATTATATTTATGTTATACAAATAAAAAAAATTATATAATAGGTAATAAATACAATTTACAGACTGAATAGTTTATTAACATATTCCGTCATTATGTAAGGTTCAATGTTAGAGATCATATTAAAAACACATAGTTTAAATTGCTTAATTGGTTTAGGGCCGGTATTATAAGACAAAATAAATCACCAAATAACAAATCTCAAATTAAAAATATTCGACAAATAAACGTATTCCGGTATTATAAAGCGCATTGCCAACTAAATTAACTATTCGTAGAATAAGGAATTGCAACGCCGCATTTATATGTTATTTTAATATTGTAATTATTGATTGATGTGTTGTATTGTAGCCTTTGTTATATTACAATAATCCCCTACAACATTTTGAAAGGCAGTTGCATAAAATCGTGGAGCAATCAAAAATTGATTTTTAACAGAAATTATTCCACATTAAAAAAAATAACCTAAGAAACATATGACATGTATCAAATTATTTATTAAATAAATTTGAATCCCTAGATTTTGGATAATTAATTTATTCCACAGATTTAGTTACCTACCTTTATTATTTGACGTTTATAATACCGAAATCAGCCAAGTAAAATAATTTACTTGGTTAGTAAATAAAATCTACAGATTAGCCGCCCTAAATAGTTTTGATGTTTTCAGGTTAGTTATAAAATCTAATACACATACAGGGTGTTAGACACAAAACGTACGGCTGAATATCTCCGTTATTTTTTAACCGATTTATATGATTCAAAAACCATTTTAAATGGTTTTTTGAGTATTATAAAGACAGGTACACACATATTTGTTTTTATTTTTAGAATAGTTGCTATTATTTTTTTAAATGGTAACATACATTTTTTATTTTATTTTTTAAATTTTTATAATATTTTTAATACAACCATGTAAAATAAAAATATACTTTTATAACAAAATTTTATGTTAAACTTAAAAAAAACTTATTATTTGTTTTTATATTTAAAATGATTGTAATTAAATAGTTGGTGCTGAAAATAAATAATGTTTATTTTTTTGGGTGTTTTTACGCTGTTATGCATAATATAGAAACAAAAAAGTAACGTTTAAAAAAAAAAAAGAAAAAAAAAAGAAAATTTAAAAAAATTTATTTTTTTTATTTTAAAATTGTAATTTTTTAAGTTACTATATTATGCATAATAACATAAAAAACACTCAAAAAATGTACATTTATTTTTTTCAATGCCAACTATTCAATTACGATAATTTTAAATAAAAAACAAATATTATGTTTTTTAAATTTATCAAAAAATTTTGTTATAAAAGTATATTTTTATTTTACATGGTTATATTAAAAACATTATATAAATTTAAAAAATAAAATAAAAAATGTATGTTGCCATTTAAAAAAAATAAAGTTAGTTGCCATAGCAACTATACTAAAAATAAAAACAAATATGTGTGCCTGCCTTTATAAAACTCAAAAAACAATTTAAAATGGTCAACAAAGATATTCAGCCGTACGTTTTTTGTTTAACACCTTTGTCTAATAAACGATTTAATAGTTATACCTGGTTTAACAAGCAATGCATTTTACAAATGCTAGGTTAGTTTATCTCTAGATAACCTATTGAAACGTCAATATTGACGTGAGTTATTTATAAGTAAATTTAGATTGTCTCCTTCTCAAGACGTAAACATGTTTAAATCAGATAGTGACGAGAAAAGACAAAAATTGGAGTAACAAATCTTACTTTTTTCTTTATTCATTTTTACAAATATAATATATGTACGGCGCTTTTGTTATACTAGGTATAACTACTGCTCCGAGCACCGGATAAGTTATCCCCGGTTTATCTCCTTCTAAACCCTAACTATGTTTTAACTGGGGATTGTAAAAGCGGCCATAAAACGCATTAAAATAGTTTAAGTTTCTTAAATTAATGCATTCAAAAACAAATAAGCCTGTTATGGTTAGTCTATCTTATTCAATTTGAATATTGTACAGCATAAATCTTGATATTTTAAAAAAGTAAGCAGTCAAATCGCACGCTTTTAGATTACAAAAACACGTTGTATATCATTAGCTGCACTCCAGAATATTATTCCAAATTTCAAATAGGAATAAAAATGTTCATAGTATAGAGTTTTTTAATTAATAAAAGATCAAATACTATAACAAACTCTGTTTAGTTTAGTACGTAAATGATCTACCTAAAATTTCATAGGATAGGAGGATTGCACACGCGGACCAACACCATTGCACGGTAACCATGCTTCGGCACAAGACTAAGAGCTTCCTCTTACTTTTCCTTCTTTGACCTTTCAACCTCCCTTGGTCAACTTTTTGGTCTACTCTTGACCACCTTTTAATTCTTGATGCTATTAAGTTTTGAGGGCTGGAGAGTTAAAACTCTTTCTTCTTCTATGCATTTGAAAATGGACATAAGCGTTATACAAGACAAACATGCGTGAGCAGTGCAACTCGGTATTTTAAACCAATATAAGAGAGCGCAGCTGCCAGTAGCTAAAAAATGAAGTCAAAAAATGAAAATGTCAATTAACAAATAATCTACCCAGGGAGGTCTCTGCAATGCCAGGAAATTCTTGTCTGTTGCACAAGTAGCGGACGCTTCTATGAATTATGGGCGAGGCAGAAAGACATTGGACAACAAAACAAAAGTAGAGGTGGTAAAGATGACAAGCAGTAAAACGACAGCAGACAACAGCGGTGTCACAAAGAATGCAGGCGCAGAGGACATATTAAATAAAACAAGAAACGAGCTCACACAATGCGAAATGGATCTACTAAGTAAGTTCAGCAAGAAAGTACAAAAAAATCCTAAAGCTCTGAAGGAAAAAAAAGTCTCTGAAAAAAAGAAAAGTAAATTCGGGACAAAACAGAGAAGAAGTCAAAACCAGAATGGGCTGCAGAAAAATTAGCTGACAATGCAGTGTTGACTCCGCAGCAAAAAATTGTGGTTAGGGAACAAATAACAGATAAAAACGCAAAAAAGGTAAATGACAAGCAAACAGAAAAAAATGTAATGGACTCGGACAGCGGGCAAGATAAACAACAAGTGATGGATACAGATAGTGGACCATACAAACAAGAAGACGAGCCAGAAGTAACCCTGGCTTTACAGACTGAGAGAGTGGATGTCCAAAAACAAGTCCAAGGACAAAAAAGATGAAAGAAGCACAAAGAGGAAAAGAATGAATGTGACAATGAATGAAGATAGTGGAGCTGGTATAAGCAAAGTAGAAGGATGAAAGGTAAAGTACCTAAAGAAACTAAATGGAGTGATAGACAACATCAGAAAAAAAAACAAGACAATGACTAACTTGATAATAAAGCACGTCAGTACAAAAACAAAAATAAAAAAGCAATCAATAGATTCAACTTTCAAATGACAAAAATAAAGGCAGATGAATGAGGAGTTTTCCACGGAGGTGGGCACAGGACTAAAAGGTATAGAAGAAGTAAAAAAAACGAAGAAAATGGGTAAGATAAATGATGAGACAAGGAGTCTAAATAAAAAGAAAATAAAAAAACTGATAAACACAAAAAAAGACATCAATTAATCGGGTGTACTTAAATAAACTGGTTAAAAAACAACTTTAAAAGTAAAATTAAAAGAGTAAAAGAACTTCTGGAAAAAAAAGACAAAGATCTAATTCTGATTTTGGACCAAATACAACGATGAAATATAACATAGTGGGTAAAATAGACAAAAGAAATTTGCAGTTAAAAGACATTGTGGAAAATGGATGGATAAAGAATAGGGGTCTTATGGTGCTCAAAAATAGCAAACCATGAAACTAGACAAAGTAGAGGTGGCAACACCAAACAACAAAGAGGTATACATTATTTGTGTAGAGAAAAAAACCCAAGATGGCATAATTAGTAAACTGTACGATTACGTAGACAAAATAAAGGAAAACTTAGTCAAAAGAGGTATAAAAAACATCAGGTGTATCTCCAGGCCAACATGAACAATAAGTAAACTAGTATTGTAATGGAATACGTATTCAAAAACAAAATAAGGTTTGAAATTAATACAAAAAGAGCTGCGCAAGATCTAGCAGAAAAAGAATAGCAGAAAAGTAAAAAATTAAATGTAAATTTATAATAATCAAGTGTAATCCAGGATACAATAAAAAGTATGCGGAAACTATAAAAGGAATAAAGAGCAACATAGATATCTGAAAAATGGATATCAATGTCAAAAAAATCAGCAAAACAAGCAAAGACAACATTAAAATTAGTGTTATTGGAAAAGAAAAGGGCAAAAAGTTTATTAACAAGCTCAAAAAGAAAATTGAAGATAAAGCATCCATACACGTGATAACGGGTAAAAAATCGTTCATTATTCTGGACTTACACAAAACAACGGATAAAAAAGAAATACTAGAATCCATAGAAAACAAACTGGAAGTAAAAGTACCTAGTGATGAATGTACGATAAAAATGTCAGATAAGACAAACAAGTTCAGCCTTAAATACGCGGTAATTAACTGGTAGGGTAAATAAGGCTAACTTGATGATAAGCAAAAGTATGTTCAGAGTAGGATGAACAAAGAGTAGAATTAAAAAAAGGTTACGTAGTAAAAGATTGCAGGAAAGATCATTCTGCTACAACTTTAAAGTGAAAAAACATAGGGCTGACGATAAAACTTGTCCGACTTATCGAAAAGTCTGCAATGAAATAAGAAAAATTAAAAAAAGTAAACAGTATCAATGAAGATCCTTCAAAATAACGTGAGCAGCAATATACCTTTTCCATAAACATGCAACGGAAAATGGAGTAGATATAGGTATAATAGCAGAACCTAATAAAAAAATGACATCAAGGAATCCATGGCTTGTCGATAAAATCAAAACGCTGCCCTAAAAATTTTACAACATAAATATCAAAGTATATGACATAAGAGCAAAACACAATGGCTTTGTTAGGGCTAGTTTTAACAATTTGGTTAGTTATTCTTGCTATTGGTCTCCAAATAGGCCAATCGCAGAATTTAAATTATACCTCATAGAACTAGGCGACAGCTTTAAAACTCAGTCAAAGATGGTTATAATTGCGGAAGACCTTAATTCCAAGGCAAGAGGGTGGGGAGAAACTCAGGAGGATGCCAGGGATATTATTCTAAGTGGTTCTACAGTAAACACATAGTGGTAATAAATAACGGGAAGTGCCCGACCTTTGTGAGAGAGGCATCGACATCGATTATTGACCTAATCATTTGCTTAGAAATATTATGTAATAGGATAAAAAGATGGAAAGTAGAGGATGAAGAAAACCTGAGTCTACATCAAAATATATACTTTGAGATAAAAAAATAGTCCAAAAATCGACAGTGTAAAAAATTCCGAAATAAGATAAAAAATTAACAAAGAAAGCATTCGAATATACAAGGCAACATTGTCACGGGACATGGGAAAACTAAAGAATAAAAACTTGAAAAGTATAATGGACATGATAGACAAAGCAATGAAAGCTTCCTTTAAAAGGAGGAAAGGAGGTGCCAAAAACAATAAAGTTTACTGGTGGAGTGCTGAGCTCAGATCAATGAAAGAACAATGTGTTAAAGCTAAGAGGGAAATCAGCAAAAAGAGGACCTATGCTATACTGGACACAAACAAATAGGCGTGGACAGACTTATGCAATGACGTAGACAAGGATGTTTGGAGTTTAGGGCTACAGAATTGTAACCAAAAAGCTCAGATTAAACTCTAGCGTAACACTAACGGACGCACGACAAAAGCAGATAGCAAAAGCACTATTCCCAAATCACCTTATAAATAGGTTGGACAAAATGGATATACTTGAGGTAGAAAAATTCACTCTAGAAGAACTAAAAGATGCAGTAGGGAAGTTTAAACCAAACAAAGCTCCTGGCCTAGATAACATCCCAACAATAATAGTCAAGGAAACAATCAATGAAATACCAGAGATTATCCTTGAAATAATAAATGAGAAAATGCAAGAGGAACAATTCCCAAGTAGTTAGAAAGCGGCAAAACTTGTTGTTCTGGAGAAACCAAGCAAGAATCAAGAACCAATCAGTTACTGGCTGCTGTTCCTAATAAACTGTTTTGACAAAGTAATTGAACATATTTTATTCAAGAGACTAAAAAAAGAGGTAGAAATAAAGAAAACTCAGAAAACTAATACGGTTTTATGAAAGGAAAGTCTACTGTTAGAGCAATGAGCAAGGTAATAGTAATAGTGAATAAAGCTACAAACAGGGCACCAAGTAATAGAAAATTTTGCTAATAACGATAAATATAAAAAATGTATTTTGGCACTGTCCCTTAGAAAGGCATCATGGATACAAAAAAATGAAAGTTAGTGATAAAAAGCAAAGAATGATAAATAGTTACCTATCGGATAGAAAATTATACATAGGAGAGAAGGAAAGCATGCAGCTATCTTGCGGGGTTCATTCTGGGTCCTCTGCTATGGAACATATATTACAACGACATGCTGAAAATCAAACTAAATGAGGTTTAAATAATCTGTTTTGCTGATGATACAGCAATAATTTAACCTCAAAATCAAAAGATAATTTGGTGGCTTTTGCAAACATAGCGCTGAAAAAAATTAACTACAAGATAGAGATAAAGGGCTAAAGATAGCATAAGAAAAAACCGAGGCGGTAATCCTATAAGGAAGAAAAAAAATTAAAGAATTAAACAATATTGAATTTAGTAAAACTGAAATTAAAAATAAAGAAGCAATAAAATATCTAAGGATCTCTCAGAAATAAAAGAACACGCAAGAAAAACTACTAAAAATGCTGTAAATGTGATAAATGCACTAGAAATGATCATGCTAAACATAAATAGACCGTCATATAAGAAAAGGATGCTGCTATGCTTAGTGGTCTCTCTGTCATCCTATATGGCGCACAAATATAGGAAAGAGCGCTCAAATGTAAGAAATATAAGAAAATGTTATTAACACAACAAAGAAGAGTAGCGTTAAAATTTTTTAGTGGATATAGAACTGTTTCTACTGAAGCAGTTTTAGTAATCTTGGCGGTAATGCCAATAGACCTCATGATGGAGCTCAGAAGAAGTAGCCAGCACAAGAAAAGTAAGGTGAGAAATGAGATTCAGGAAAAACTAACAACAAAATGGCAGAGTAAATGGACAAAGGACACGGGAAAAGCCACATGGACAAAAATCCTAATACCAGATATCAAAAAATGAATAAATAAAATAGACCATCACCTAACTGAGTTTTTAAGTGGGCATGGCTGCTTCAAAGCTTATCTAGCAAGATTTAAAATAAAATATAACGGCAACTGTTCGTACTGCGGCTTCAAAGATACAAACCATGTAATATTTAAGTGTACAAAAGTCACGTAAAAAGATCAAATATAGAAATAGAATTAGACACAAAAATTACAAAAGAAAATATAATCAACATAATGTTAGTAGATGAATGAAAATGGAACAGCATACGCAAATACAGCAAAGAGATCATACAAGATACAGAAGAAGATGATAGAACACAGGCCCAGACCCAAACATAACTACAACAGTGACCTAAGATCTATGGTGCGCAAAATGCGTGTCCGGGCGCACCTATTCTGAAGAAAGGTTTTGGCTAATATTAGAATCGGGTACAAAACGCCAAGTAGAAACTAAAGTTTTAGCGGGTGTAAGCTCCACACACAGGCTGGTAAAGCTTTCCTTAAACCACATAGAAAAAAAAAGTATGGGTAGTAATTGATTATTATAATGTTGAACTGTTGAGTTATTTAAGTAAAATTTGCTATGAGCTTTGTTTTGACTTATTTAAACATTTTGAAGTAGAATATTAGAGTTAAAACATTTGATTATTATGTTTAAGAAATGTTTTAGCTTAATGTTTACATTTGACAATCTGTAGATAATATTCTAGTCATCAGCTGATAAGTCGTTGTAAAAAAGTGTTAGATTGCAATTGGTAATACGTCAAATTAATATTGTGTTCTTTTGAGTATGATAATATGTAGTATTTATATCAAGAATTTGAGCGCATTTGTTTGAGAAACCTTTATGAACCACACGAGTTAAATGATTTAGGTTGTTATAATCATAGTTGGTAATTATGTTGTCAATTCAGGTACTAGAGGTTGGAATTATTTTAGTGCTTTCTTTTTTTTCTTTAATTATAATACTAGCTTGGAATGACTGCAGTACGGATAATAACTATTTGTATTGTTAGTAGGATTTTTAATATCTATATTAAAATTACCGTAGCCGCACACTCAAAACTACATAATTTTGATAGGTTATTGATGTCATTGCGTGCTGATTCTGTAGATCTTGAAGTCCACGAACTGCACAGCCCCCTCGTTTCTTATATGATCTGCAGAAGCTTGAGACTAAGCAATATCTATGAATTGTTAGCAATTCTAATTAGTCTGTTTGCCAGTGCTCGTTAATACTAATAAATACTAAGTTTTATATATTGTTTATTGTATTATCTGGAGACTTAAAAAAAACCTGTTTTGGCCACAAGTTTGGATTTGTTATTTCGTTTATGTAATTTGAGTGTGCCGTTATCTTAAAAGATGCATATTTTTTGGGTTATTTTGAGTATAATTTTTGTATTTTTAGAATTTTTAATTCCTTTTTGTTCTATGTATTCCGTGAGAACTGCCACAGTTAAGTTGGGGTTAAGTCTATTAACGTACCAACTAAGAGGTTGGATAGCCCCTGTAAAGCTGCCCACTCCTTCAGTCCTATTTTTTTTTTATAGACAACTGTTTTGTATTTTTTCTTCTCTGAAATTGTTTATTATTTTTAATATTATTTTGAATGTTTTTATTTGCGGGTTTAATAAATTTTGCGTTTACTTTTTGCGCGTATGTAATATATATTATACTTTTTTTATAAAGTAAAAAGTAGTTAGTATTTCAGTGGCGTCCCTTCCATTTTCATCTGCAAGCTTTAAGATTTATAAAAAGTTTTATTTTTTTAAGTTGAAATTTTGTTTTCTTGCACATCAATTACAATTCTTTGCTAATTTTCTTGTCCTGACATTTTTTTTTTTTTTTGTATTTACCACCTAAATAGAAACAATAGTTTTAGTTTTGTTATTTTCTTTAATTATAATATTAACCTAAGATATTAACGCTACAATTTGCTTTAAAAATTTATGTTGTTAATTTATACCTTGAGGTCTGCGTTGCAATACTTAGTAGTTTCTGGCGACCTTACCGATGACGTCACACCTTACTTGAGTATGCTTCAGAGTAACATGAAAACAGGTTACTGAAACTTACAGAGATCTAGACCTCCTTATGTGAAAAAAGTAAGATGCAGATGCCGATTTATGTTTACATGTGCCTTAAAATTATTTAATTTAATACATTGAAACATTGGACATGTATTTTTATACACAAAAACTACAAGATTAATTTCTATAAACTTATAAAATACATTAAAAAAATGATATGTTCATAATTATTAGTTATAAAATTGTCATTTGTAATTGTAAACAAAGCAATGGTTACTTTTTATTTTCTAGCGAGTAACTTTTTGTAGACTTTTTGTGACATTAGCGTATGACGTCAAATGTAATTAAAACATACTTTTAGGTAACTCAAGTAAGCTCGCCAGAAAACGACACTTATACTTTGTTTGGTTTGAAATTTTTGCAAAGTATTTTTTAATATATAAAACTTTTTTTTTTTACTTTTTATTGAATGTATCAAATATTAAACTAAACAACAAAGGGTCCCCCCGGTTAACATAGGTGAAATGCCCCCCATCACGAATGATGATGATGGAGTTTGTCCATAGTCTCTATTACTAACCGTTTTTAAGTTTTGATTTTTTAGTGCAAAAAATCTTAAAATTGTGAAAAAAGTTTGATAGGGGTGGTTTTTTTTACCTTTACCAATTTTGATGAAAATTAGTTTACTGACTAATTTTGATGCCAGGAATACGAATCTGACATTTAAAACTTTGAAAAAAAATTACATCATTTATTTTTTGTCTCGTAAAAAATACGATAAATCGTGTTTTGAGCTGTCAAATCATTGCAAATTGATGAAAATATTATACCCAAGATACCTACTCTATGTAAAATTTTCCGTAGAATCCGAATTTCAGTATTTTGAAAGCTATAAATGTTTTGCAGAGTCACAAAAGCAAAACAAAACAGTATAAATGGGAAAAAAGTCGAAAAATTGATTTTTAATAGTGGCGCACTCGCAAAAATTTCAAAAAAATCAAGGATGTAGATTTTTCAATTACTTATGAAAATAAAAAATAAAATTCCATGCAATCAAAGGTTTAGATAAGCAAAAGTAAATTTCAACCCTTCTGGAATTTTTTTAAGGGTTGTATACAGAATTTGAGGGGTTGAAAAAAATTGTGTTGGAAGACCACCCAAAACCCTACTTCCATGATTTTTTTAGAATTTTTCATTCAATATGTGCAGAGAAAAAAAATAAAAACGAGAAAACTCTATTTTTTGTCCCCTAAGGAAAAGGGGGTGGTATAAAATTTTTAATATTCTACCAAACATGTTTTTTTGATGCTAGAAAAGTAATTTTTAAGGTAATTTGGATATTTGTGATAAGGGGCATTTCACCTATGTTAACCGGGGGGACCCTTTATATCTAATTTTTGTTTTGTATTTACAATCTCCTATAATCTTCTTTGGACCAAGCGTGTTGTTGATATAGCTACAAAAGTAGTTAGAAAACTTGGACATTGGAAAATTGTACATTTTATTCAAATGTTAATTCTAGTTTTCTAACTACTTTTGTAGCTATATCAACAACACGCTTGGTCTAGAGAAGATTATGGGTTTTATTTTAAATAATTTTGATATATAAAATACGCCATTTGATATTTTTTGATTTAATAAATTCATTTGACTGTTTTCTGTGTAAATTATTATAAGTCTTCTTGTCAATATAGTTGTTAAAAATAAATAACAAATTAAATTTTTTTTTGTCATTACCCTTTCTGACCAATAACCCAAACAAAACTGCAGCTATTGTAAAAAAACACTTATTTAACATCAAAAAAGGTGGTAACGCAATGCCATCTATTACAAATAAATTTAACTGTATGTGTGTATTAAGATGAATGAAAATGATAAATTCTCAAATTTTGATACCAATAGGTTCTAAACGATGTCAAGCGCAAAAACAAACAAACAAAAGGTAAAGTTGCCCAAAATTAGTTCAAGCGACAAAAGTAAGCACAATACCGCACAAAGGTTTATTGTTCAAAAGCAAAAAATGTGTTTTTATGGTACTGCAAACTTTGTGCAAAAAATCTTTCTATTTAATTTTTTTAACATTAAAAGAATGTTAAGTAGATTCAATAAACACCAGAATAATAACGGCCAGCCAAAGTAGGTATAGTTTAAGAAAGTTATTGTAAACACTATTGTCAACATATAATCTTATTCTGATAAAAGCAATTCTAATAATTTGCAAATACTTTATTTTACTTTATAAACTAATTTTAAATTGGACGGTAAATAAACTATCTGTAATTAAATATGGTTTTGCTGCAAGGATTTTATTATTTTGATTGAAATCCATGTCATAATTCATTCATCACATTTTCAATTCTTAAATACAATTTGCATTCTTTCTTAACCAAGCTAAAAAATGTAGTAACTATTTGTGGAACCTTTTGAGACAATTTTGTTATGTTTGACAGTAGTCTGTTTTTATCAAAATTGTTAATTTAAGACTGCAATTTTTTCAAACGTTTTAAAATGTTCCTGCAACATACATTTTCTGCAGTAAAAGTTAAAAAAAAACATTTTTTTTAATTGTTACATCAATAAAAAGAAAAACTTTTAAAAAAGCTAACAATTTTTGAATTAAAATGTAAAATACAGCCACACTACAGATTTTGGAATTTAAAATTAAACAGAAAGAATGTTTTTAAAACTATATACCAATTATATACAATATGTTTTTAAACTTTTTTTTAAATAACATGCTATTATATTGTATTTGTAGATAGTTGTATGTTTTTACTGATCAATATTAATGCACGCTATGACACATGATGAGACAATGGCGTAGAATTTTGTAAAAGTAAACATCAAACAGTGGCAAAGCTATAATTTTTAGACCCTACCGTAAACATTGACAAAGGCTGTAGGCTTCTAAAGGGCAGAGACGGATTTGGAAAAAAAGCGTAAAATGTTGTAATTTTTTTTAACTTTTATTAACTTTTTGTTAAAGAACACAAATAAACAACAAACATTGACAATGACCACGTGGATAATTCCATCTTTTCTCGCTGTTATGCACTATATACTTTTAGGATTTTCTTAAGAGGGAGAAGTATAAATAATATATTCAGTTCTAAGATAGAACATTAGAGATTTAAAATTTTATTTAATTTTTTATCAGTGTTTTTTTTATAATGCAATTTTCTATCTATATTTCTCTCTTGAAAAGACCTACAAATTTTAAATGTGTCTAATAGAGAAACATATATGTTTAAAGATGTGATCACAAAATTACAAATCACAAAATCTTAATTTGTCGAACATGTCAATTTTAGCAAAACGTCTCAAGCACTCTTCCTTTGTATCGATTAAAAACGCTACGACAATTTTTACGCTCATACTGTAATGTTATTGTTGAACATCTTACAGCAGTCGCACTGAAACTGGCCTAACATTATATTTAACGTTTTATAGCGTGAAAAAAAATATTTATCATATTTAAAGATTCACGCATCATAATTTTTTCATAAAATTAGAAGAGCAGCCTGGACAAACAGACCTTTATGGTAACCATACAAAAATCAACTTACAATTTCTGCGCAATATTTGTCAAATAAATCTTCACAGAGATTAAATTGTAAAACACCTTAAAAAAACTTGGATCAAATTTTTTATGTAAAAATTTACCAAAACTACCAAAAGCAACGTAAAAAAAAACATTCCAATTCTTGATGTTTGCATGGCCTATCAGAGCAAACCAAAACTCCTGACAACATGTTACAATATCAAGTAAAAGTACTTACTGTCCAGACTACACTTATTAAGAAAACGTGTAAGATCTATACTAGAAAGACAAGTAGTCCAATCAGTTACCATAATGAGTACCGTACATTTATTAGACTATAACAATTTTGTGTATGCGGATACACCCGCGCTATATGTCTATATCAACAGATAAGACTTTCACTTATTATCGGTTAACACCTTGTAATGTCTTTAACTCTTATATAACTTACAAAATGACATGGAAACAGCGTTAAACAAAAACAACTCCTATCAACTGCACTAATTTGGTGTTTTACAAAAATATTGCGCTTAAGATTTCCATTAAAGATGGAATTGAACAACGGCAATCAAAAAACTGCCTAGCGACAGATGTGTCCTTAGACAAATATAAACTGTGTAATGATCAATCACTATATTGACAGTTCCATCAAGATGTGTCCAACGGTAATAACCTTTGTTTAACTTAAACTTAAAAATGCTAACAAAACAGTTTTTTTGACAATGCCGTTAACCTTAGAGGTTGAACGAGAACACCATTTACCATAATAGAATGAAACATAATGTCAATAAGGTTTTTATAAAAGATGGAATTGAACAACGGCAATTAACCCCTCACAGACAAACTAACTGCTAACTGCATTCCAATCCTCAAAATAAATTCCCGTCAACACTTACTGTAAAACAAAATACAGTACTATATTTTCAATTCTACGGTAGACCGCGGGAAACAAACATTTGCTCAAAATCTGAGTATTATCACATGCTCATTATAAAACCGAGACACAACAATTGATCATAGATTTAACTACAAAATACTTCTTGCTACCTAAATCAAACGCTAAAAAAAAACTGGCTTACCAACTGCACTATTTTAGTGCATATGGCAACCATATCAGGAAAAGCACTGATTTTAGCCAACATTATTTCGGCACTTGACTAAATTGAAAAAACCAGAAAAAACCAGAAAAACCATACATTATACTTACGACTGCGTCATTTCAACTTTTATGCCAAACACAAATCTTTTTAATGATTAAAGTAAAAAATGTCAACTTGAGCGTACCAGCACGCAACGTTGATTTAAATTAACATAATTTCTGACTATGCCAGCCATGATTTTTATTAATTAAACTAAGTTTATATTTACCAACTGTGCCTTTGACAAATAACAAATAAAAAAAACATATTTTTGCACAGTATTGCTTTCAGCTAACTTAATGCAGGTACCTAACCAAACTGTAAAGTCAAAGGTTTCATATCCCAATAAACTTAACAATGTAGCGATTAATCACAGTATCAAGTAAAATGTGTCTAACAAAAACAGTAGCAACAGTTGCAGAAACCTACTACGTTACAGTGTTAACAACGTTATTAAAATGTGATTTTCTAGAAAAGCTATCAGCAAAAAAGTATTTTGTGAATTATCACAAAGAATATGGCTTACACAATAAAATCAAAGACTAATTAAAACATTAATTTGCAATACTGGTTTCAGCTGCCACCTGGTCATTTCTTCCACAATACTATCCAAGCCAAAATTTACAGAAACTTGTATAGTAAAATTAGTAGCAAAGCTATGATTGTTATGATCTACTGCAAAATGTTGAAAAAGCCCACTAGCCCCATAGGCTTTAGTTTTGATTGTTTTTACCTTACGTCGCACAGTGAAAACTGCTTTAAATTAAGCTTGTAATTGCAGAAAAAAATAATCTATTTTTTTTTTAATAATAAATTGGAGTGGTTCTTAAGCAGTGAAAGTAGAGATGGCTGAGTAAAATTCTTAAACTTTAGATTTGTATAGAATTGAATCTATAAATTTATCAAAAAAATTGTGAAAAAACTACGGAATAAAAAGGTTTTTATAAAGTGATTAAAATAAAAAACTAAAAAACAATTCACATTTTTCAAAAGCAACGTTCTCTCTGTTTTAATTCCAAAAAATGTAAACAAAATTAAATTTTTTAGCCAATTACTATATTTTATGACAAATCTAGCTTTGATCTTCTTATAATTATTTATCTTGAGCTATTTATGTAAAATAATAATTACATCAATAGTAAAATTAACCTATTCAAAATAGACCGCCACATCTTTAACTATTAAAACCAATATCGCAAAAAATCGCAAAATTTTAAAATGTGCCCCCAACCATGACTATACATTGTAACCATGCAAATAAAGGCGCTTGATGTAGCTTGATATACAACTAAAAGTTTACCTATTTCTACAAACACACTATTTTGCAAAAAAAAATTCAATTATAACTTTTAAACGTTTTTATTTAATAGAGTTTTCCACTGGTATTTTATCGGCTTGAGTTGGAGCTTTTGCACGGTTTTCCGTTTTTGGGCCGCACCTGCTCGGAGCTGTAGAAAAAGTGAATTAGCGTTTTGTGCTGTTTTGCTATAAAAAAGCCCGCTATAAATTGTAACCTCCAACACATTCAGTCAGAGTTTCAATTAATTCATCGTTGCTACTACCTGACGATTCAAAAATTATCTCAGCAACAATAGCTGATAAAATACTGAAATCCATTATTACTGAATGTATCAAAATAATCAAGTGTCAATGTCAATATAGGTTATGTCAAGTTACACCGTAGTATGATCACGGTTCTATAAATTCAAGCTCTCAGAGAGCAAAAACAAGAATTTTGCATCAGTGGAAAACGACCAGCTCGAGCTTAAAATCGTCGGTGCTACCCAGTGAAAAACGCACGGCTCGAGCTAACTTGCACAAGCTCTGCTCCGAGCGACGAGTGGAAAACGCTATAAGTGTTAATACTTTTTCACAAAATAAAAATTGTTGATACTATAATAAATAACTAAGGTTGAAAGCTCCATAAAAAAAAATAAACAATTAAAAAAAAGACTTAATTACGACTTTAAAAACAATTTCAGCAAAGACCAAAAAAGCGTTAAGTCACACGTAGTTTTATAGGCTCAAGTGTTGGCTTCACTATGCTATAAAAACAAATGTATTCACTGCACTTTAATTTTTGAATTAATACCAACTTTTAGAGTAATTGACCTCAGTGTGCGTCGTGGGACACTATGTATATACAAGGTGTTGATAAAAAAAATTCCACGCTTTGCAAGATTATAGTAAAAATCAAAACAAACAAAAATTAATATACAATATTGTAGAACACGGTGTACAACAATGTACAAGAAGAGATTTGAAATTAAACACTAATATTCCGCAGCTTATGAACAAAATAATATGCTGTTAAAAAACTTAGAACGTAGTTTAACCATATAATGTAAAACTGGGCTATTCTATGCTGTAACATAATATAAGATTTTATTAAAAAAAAAAACTTTTTACTTTACAAAATTGACATTTTACAAAAGAAATTAATTTAAATTAGGTATACCAAAAATGAAATACTAACATTCAGAAACAGCATATATTTACGCTTTTGTCTTTTTCTACAGAATATTGATATAGTATTTTAACGCTTTGACAGTAAGTTAGTGTAGAGATTAAAAAAAGAAAATTTAATAAACTCAAGTACAAAACTCATTCGTTTTTAAAATATTGAATAAAAATTATGATTCTAACTTAAAATCTTTGCGGATTTAAATCTGACGTTTTATTCAGATTGTAAATAACTTCATCACGACTAAAGCAGACCTTTTTCTGTAAAATTTTTTTTTAAGAAATTTCGGATAATAAACTAAGTTTGTATAACATACATTGGTAAAATTAAAAACGGTAGTCTCTATCTATATATAAATGATTGTTTGTAGGTAATAATGGTAAAGTAAATGTTTTTAATGTGTGTTAACCAGACATGATTTACGTATAAAATATGATTTACGTATAAAACTTTGTTGATTTTTTAGCACTTACACAAGTTATTATCTACAGCTTGTAAAATAGTATTTTTAATGATATTGTGTACCAACTCTGCTATTGTATATTTTTAGTGGCTTAAAACATTTTGTTTAAGTATAAAAAAAAAACGTTTTATTGGTACATACTCTCCACTACTATAATGTAAATGTAAACTATTGCAAAACAAATTATTTTTTTTTTAAATTTAATAGCCCAGTTTTTAATGCTTTAATATTGGTTAGTAAAAGAATAAGAAGAAATTGATTGACATAATTTCTTTTTTTTATTTTGCCTTTTAAAATAAGCTTTGAAAAAAAAATTTGAACTAAACATTTAGCTATTGTCCGTAAAATGTTTTAAAAATATTGAAAAAATGTTTTTTTTAAATATATATACAATTTGCTGTTCATACAGAGCTTAGTTAAAAGAGACTGCAAGTTGTAACCAAGAGTTAAAAATGTAATAAATAAATAATGACGTAAATTCTTATCAAAATAGTAAAAATTAGAAGTCGTTTTGATTTCATTGTGAAATTGTGTGAGATAAATTTAAAAAGACTAATAAAAACCTTTTTTTAAATTACAGAAAGTTTGTTTACCAACCAAATTTAAGAAAAAAATAATAATTTAAATTAAAATTACAAAACTTCTATTGAATAACAGTAAAAGAATATTATGTTTTTTAATAAAAACTGTGCGTGCCTGCCTTAAGTCTGATATTGAGTTTATGTCTATGAATACCGACTTAAATAAAAAATCTACATTAATAATTTGCAAAAATTAAAATTAAAATAATTGAGTACAATTTGTTTTTTCTTTGTTTTAATTATTTTAATTACCAGTTTGATATACTCAACCAATCTAATATACAATAGTCTTTGTCTGATTGCCAGGCATAAGGTATTGATTTTACTTAAGCTGAAATCCGAGTGACACGGGTTTATTTTAAGCAAAATGTTTATATTTTATATCAGAAGAACTGTTTATTCTTTTGATAAATAAAAGGTTACCCAAAATCATGTTACTTAGGAAAATATCACTGTTCAAACAACGACTGTGCCAATTAAAGTCTGAAGCTAAAGCTTGAGAACCGCTACTTTTTAAGTTGTTTGCGCTTACGATACTTTTCAAAGAAACATGGTTGAAGTAATAACCACCGCTAATCATAAGACGTTTTATCGATTATTATTAATAAGTTTTGATACTGAAAAACTCATGATTAAAATACAAAGCAGACGAACACTTTGAGATATTTATCAACAAAGACAAAGATACTGAGAGTGTACGCTGCTTATACATTGTTTAAACAGCAGCTTGGAATCTCTAGTTATAGAATTCTTTGAGTATGACATACCGATGCTTTTAACAGTTAGTTTATATGACTATAAATATAACACTTCAAAATACTTGCCTATTTTTAAATGCTTTTATATGGTTAGTATGTTTTTAAACATAAGACTTATAAAAAATGCGTTGACTCGGCAAAATTAAATAAATATAATTTATAATGTGTTATTACATATAGATATGAATAATCATGATCACCTATTGATACGCATGATTAAAGCTGATTAAATTCAATCGAGAATAAAAATAATAATATTAATAGTTTTTTTTATGAAGGTTTTTAATTACATATTTATGAAACCAAACTAATGATATTCTTATAGTAACCTTATATCTATAATATAATAATAATAAACACCCACGATCCATTGTTATTATCTTATAACTATTTTAAGTGTTTGTGTTTGTGATGTTTTACCAATTATTTAATACCAATGACAATTATAACAAACATTATAAGCTCAGAGTTTATAATAATGACAACAATGATGCTGAAACGTTAGCTGATAAATAGAAGTTACAAACGTATAGTTTTACAAAAAATATAAATGAATTTCAAAATAATTATAATTATAATTTAAAATTGATTAATAATTTTAATTAAAGCTGACTTATATGTTTAGCAATTTATTGTTCAATTTTAATGACTAGATCAAATTGCTTATTTACATATTATGACAGTTTTAATCAATTTTTAGTTGCATTAAAAAACCTAGTTGAACATGTTTTAATTTTTGAAACCAGTTAAAACAAGATCATAATATTATGTAAACCTCTCAAATGTAAGATGAGGTCCTTAAAACCAAATAAAATATCTATTATGACAATAAATAGTGTCAAAAGATTGGTTTTAGTGATAGAGGTTTTGTCTTCAAATCTCGAGTAAGACGATGTTAGTGGTTACAACATTATACATAGTCGTTGGTTGGTATTTATAAACATTGCAATTGCAATGACCAAAAGTATTGAAAATAATTTTATTTGTAGTGGGTACAGCTGCGGTAGTTAACTGCATAAGTTAAACAGGGTGATTCCTCTTTCCTCCCTTCATAAAAAAAACAAAAAATAAATCATTTTTTGAAGTATTTGAGTTTATTTTTTTGCTTCCATTTACAAATTCAATTTTTTTTTAGTTTGGGGAGATTAGTTTGTCACTCCAATTTATGATTACCACTAAGTAATTTGAACTAGAGTGACATTTTAAAGCCATATTTATTGATTTTTACAGTTTTTAAGTTGTCTGACCAGATTTTTGACGTTTTATTATTCAATGTTGACGTTTTCTAGCCTGATTTTGGTATATTTTTACGTGATTTTTAAGTTTTTGAACAAATATTAGTATTTTGACATCTTATACCACAAAAAAAAATTATATAATTCGAAATAATAAAACAATTGCAACTAAAGCTGCAGAAAATAAGGAATGGCTTGTTATTGGTAACATTCATGCTGATAACGCTGAAGACGTCATAAAAAACTTTTGTCGTCAAACGGGTACAACAAACACTGCATTAAAAGTGATACAAGTTATTTCTGACAGCTTTGAATATTGAGATATTGCAATCGCAAGTTTTTTGGATTTGACTAAAGCTTTTGATTGCATATCTCATAATAATTTAATACAAAAACTGGGCAATTACAAATTTAACTCAAGTAGCTGTAACCTCCTAATGTTTGATCTAAGTAACAGGCAACAGGCTGTGTCATTTAATAGGAACGTTTTGACTGAGAAAGCAATTAACATTGGGGTTCCTCAAGAATCTATTTTAAGACCTATTTTGTTTTTGATACTTATCAACGACCTGCCGTACTCAATTTCAACGGGGTCCGTCATATTATATGCAGACGCCACAACACTCACATCTGTTGGTAATAAATATGAATTGGTTAATAAGTCAAATAAAGAAAGCAATAAAGAAGCATCTAATTGGTTAATAAACAATCGTTTATGCTTAAATGCTACTAAAACCACTAACATTACACTTTTTTTTTAATCTGAACATCGGCTACAAACTAAGTCTGCAAAGTTTTTAGGATTTCAGTTTGATTCCAAATTAAACAGGGGCGCGTCACGGCGACTACGTCTCAAACAAAATAGCTCTGTTCCTAATAATTGCTTCAGAACAACATATTTTGCTCTATGCCAAAGTCACCATACCTATGGCATTACTGTGTGGGGGCACACCACCATTTCCCACCGATTATTTTCTCTCCAACGTAAAGCAATCAGAATACTTGCTCACCTGCAATATAGAGAATGCTGTAAGTCAGCATTTTAAAAGTTGCAAATAATGACACTTCCTACTCTGTACATATATCACTGCATAAAGTACTATCTCCAAAATGATTAACACAAACAGTGGTCATACATACGAAACTAGGTACAAAAATAATTTACAAATAAAGTCAGTTTGGCTGAAAAAAAGCCAAAACAGTGTAAACTATTATTGTGCCAAGTTTATAAACAAATTGCCACAAAAAATTAAAACCAAAGCACCTAAAGTAATTTTAAAATGGTTGCCGGATGTTCTAATACTTAAAGTATTTCACTCATTCGACGATTATTTAAGACACAATTTTAGTTAAATTATTAAAAGTTTTACTTTATTTTTATCTGTAATGTATAACCAACATGTATTTATATTTTATATTTTTAAGTGTGTGTGTATATACGTATTTATTTATATGTTTTTATTATGACAAGTGTATACCTATGGTTCTAACACAAATAAACTATTCTATTCTATTCTATTCTATTCTATTCTATATAGCTAGATTTTGTACTTTTTTTTATAGTTTTTTGGTTGGGTTTTTGATATTTTATTCATAAATGTTGGCACTTTATAGTTAAATTTCAATATTTTTTACGTTTTTTAAGTATTTATTTTAGTGTTTTTATTTTTTTGCCGAATTTGGTATTTTTACAGTTTTTGAACTTTTAAACATTTGACATTTTGTTATTGGATTTGGCTTTTTAATTAATTTTTTTTTTTTACATTTTATAGCTGGATTTTAGTATTTTTTACGTATTTTTTTAAATTATTAGCCAGGTTTTATTAATGTCATTTTGTGCTTAGCTTTTAGTACTGTTCGCTATTTTATAGCCGAATTTTTTTATTGTTGACTCTTAATGGCAAATGTTGCTACTTTAATATTTTTGTTAAACACAGATTTTTTTTTATTTTTAACATATTACAACTAGATTTTTGATATTTTTGGCAAAAATTTAATATTTTTGAATTTTTTATGGCCGGTTTTGCTATTTTTACATAATTTTTTTAATTTTTTAAACAAATTTTAATATTTTTAACATATAAATACTGTTTGCCATTTTATGGGCAAATTTTTGCATTGTTGACATTTAATTTAAAAACAAATTTTAGTACTTTAAATAGGAATGTAAATGTTTCTTTTATTTACTGGCCGAAATATTTTTTAATTTTTAATATTTTATATATATATTTGACTGTTTATGACCGGATTTTGGTATTTTTTACATATTTTTACAATTAATTGCCGGATTTTAGTACTGTTTAACATTTTATAACCGGATTTTTACAAAATGTTGGTATTTGTTGACAAGATTTTTATATTTTTTACTTTTCATTACCGGATTTTAATATTTTTTGCCATATAGTATATTTACAGTGCTGAGTTTTTTTTTTTTTTTTTATTTGGTAAGTATGACAATATTGCTGTCAAATATGATATATTATGTCAAATACTACGCACAGCACATAAGGTTCAAACACTGTTGTTGATTAAAGTATAAGCAAGTGTGAGTGCAACCAAGTTAAAATGAATTACTTTAAAAATCATGTTACAATTTAAATCAACTAATTTTTTTTATATAAATTGTTTTTAAAAGACAACAAGTAAATACTAAACGAAAATTAGTTCTTTTATGTTAGTTTTTTTATATAATAAATTTAAAAAAGTTATGTGAGAAAAAAAACTTTTTCTTCAAACAATTAAATTTATTAGAGCTCAACAAATTTTTTTTTTTATTAGAAACCTGTGGCGTAGCTAAGATTTTTAAATCTTACCGCAAAATATTAATACGGTTTTGGAAAAAACATATTTTTTCTTTTGTTTTTACTATTAGCTTTGCCACTGCAAGATATGTAAGATGAAATAATAACATATGAAAATTATGTTGAAAAAAAATTATGATCCAGAAACAATATTTTAATTGATTTAATTAATTCTTAACTATTTTTTACGCTTTAAAGCAATAATTAATAATTCTTAAAATTGGTTTCAATATCAGCCAATTGATTTGTAAGATAAAATAGTAAAAATATGAACATTAAGCTAAAAAATTATATAACCTAGTGGCAGTTATTCAATTGTTTTATATAATTCTTATTTATTTCTTACTCTTTGAAACAATATATCTTTATTAATAACTCATAAAATTGGTTTAAATATTGGCCAATTGATATGTAAGATAAAATAGTGAAAATATAAACATAGGGTTGAAGAAATTATATGATTTATATCATTATGTTTTACGCTGCACATATTTGTTATTAATTCTTTGAAATTGGTTTAAATATTTGTCGATTAGACTCAAAATATGTAAGATAAAATATTGAAAACATGAATTACAATGAGTGAGTATTTTAACCCCCTTCATACAAGTCGTAAGACTTCTGGGGCGATGTAAAATAGCTGTAAAACGCGAAATAAAGAAGAAAAATTATAAACCAATTAAACTCAAAATATGTTAGATAAAATAATAAAAACATAAACATTTTCCAATTGGCTTAATTAATTTTTAATATTTTTTTACGCTTTATAGCGACTTATCTTTGCTATAAATTTTTGAAATTGGTTTATTATCAATAAATTGGAATCAACTTATCAGTGGCGTAGAATTTTTAGGCACTTTAGCCTCTCAAATCAAACCTATAGCGGATAAGTTTGTTTTACAACTCGCACTGTAAACGGTTTAAGATATGTATAAAAAATTTATCTGCAATTATTTGGGAAGAGATTTTCCAGAAGTTGCTTGTAAAGAGTGTTTATAATAGATTAGTATAATTAATCCAACAGTCATTGTTAGCAATTACAAAAAATAAAAATTTATAAAAAAGATAAGATTATTTAATTTATAAAATCTCTTTATTGTAGATATTACTAATTAAAAATTTTATTTAATATTTGGTTTATTATTTAACAAACATGTTTCAATAAATTATTGTCATTATCAACGTAATAAAATAATATAATAAAATTTAAATATGATGATATTAAAATCTAATATTTCAAATTCAAATTTCTTCTTTCCGCCGACTTAAATTTTAATAATGTGAACTTCTTGACGTTTAAACTTTTTTAAAGTTAGAAAATTTGTCAAATAATAGCTGTGTTCCACTTGACAAAATAGTCGCACTTGGTGGCACTAATTCAGTGATTTTTGAATTTATTTGTGAAACGCGTCTTTTGATTTGTTTTCGAGGTAGAAAATGTCCTACAAACACCAAGTATTTTCTAGTTATAGTTTATCAAGTGTGAGACGCTCTTGCCTGCAAAATATAAAATTTTCTACCGGGGGCATGAAGCGCTCAAATGGAAAACAAAATATAATATTAAATATTTACATTAGGTCTGTTCCAACCTACAATTTTTTTTTAATTGAAACATCCAATATTTTTATTCAAGTTAACAAATTTGGACAGTTTTCAAACCGTCTAAACTGTGCACACAAACAAATATTTGTTATCTTTATGCAATATTTTATACACAGTAATTTGTTTGTGTGCATAGTTTGAACGGTTTGAAATCTGTCCAAATCGTAAGTTGGAACAGACTTATTATATTTTGATTTTTTTAATTTCGATTAACTAACATTCATTTTGATTAACATGTCTAATAAAAGTGAATTATAATTTTTAATACATAATGTAATTATATGTAAATTGTATTTTTATCATTCCAATTGGCAATTTATCCTTCAAATTAACAAACTTATTATAACAGTAGACATATACCTCATTACATTATGCAAATACTATAGTTATTAAATTTAATTATAACATAGTAAAACAGTAGCGCAATTACCGTACAAATTACAAAATCCACAATATAATTACCATATTTTATTAATACGTGTTAAAATGTGCAAATAGAAACAATAATTAATAAAACAATAAAAATTTTAATTAAATATTAGTTTATTTATACTCTGGCCGTAAATAAAATTTGTGTTTGTTTTTATGAAACATACTTTGGTAGAATTCAAAGTTTTGTTTTTAAAATGTGATATTTAGGAATTACTTAATATGTCACAACAACATAAAAATACCTTTAAATTTCAACTCGTTAAAAATATCACATTAAAGACTAAAATAAAGCAGTCTGTAAACATTGACCATAAATATTTGTAGCTTATAAGTCACAGGAAATACTGAATTTTAAAGTTTATTCCATGTCTCTCTAGTAGTAAAGTTTAAATTCTATATCTCTGGATTGTCAGTGAATATTTGTTTATTCTTGGCAAGTCTTGTATTACGAGTAAATATTTGTTTATATGGCAATATGTCTTTTATTTCGTTTGAATAATGTCCATAAAAATATCTATAGAAAATGCAAAAATCTGCAACATTACGCCGGTGTTGTAAAGTATTTAGGTTATTAGTCAATTTTGGGTCAGCAATAATCCAAATAGCTTGTTTTTGAATAGATTTTAGAAAAGATAGTGTAGTTTCGAATGCTACTCCCCATACTTGAAAACAATATTCAATACAAAGACGAATATAAGTTTTATATATATGCAAAAGCTGAAGAGAAGTAAAAACTGTTTACATCTATTAAGAATACCTAGTTTTATAGATAGTTTTGAAGCTATGTCAACAACATGGTCATTCAAATAGTAAGAAGTTAAGTTTCTTTAGAGTTAAAACTGATCATGTTAGGAGTACTCTATTCAGATATTGTTTTGAGGTTTTTGTTTATAGATGCTATGAATAAGCTTTTAGTTATTTGAAGAAGTTTATTAATGTAAATCAAAAATAAAGTTGACAAAACAGCAGAACCTTGAGAAACACCAGCATTTATAATTTTGTGATCAGAATTAAAACCATCATTTTTAACTACTATTTTTCTATAATTAATCAAACGAAAAACTGGTATTGCCATCTAGTTGCATAAATGCTAAAATGAAACCGATTAATGCGGACATTTTAGTATTAAAAATTGCAACTAGATGGCAATACCAGTTTTTTGTTTGATTATTTATAATATCAATTGTGTTCATAAGAAAAGAAATATTTATTCAAAATTGTCTTTGCTATCATGCGATGCCGTGGTCGGTGTCTATGCTTGACTCTTGGTCGCTGTGATTTGATTGATTGTTTTTGAATAAATTATTAATTCATTTTACTATTTTTCTATTGTCAATAAAGCTATTAATAAACTTTACAGATTTATGATCAAGACCTACACAATATTGGTAATAAGATTACAAAATAAAATTCCATTTGTGACTAACAAGTCAAAAGATCTGTAGTCAATCGTTTTGATTGAAAGTACTTGACAATGTAAAAGTTAATATATTTTCTAAATTTTTTTGACAGTTTGGACAATAATGCAATTGGTCTATAATTTGAAGAGTCAGATTTGTTTCTATTTTTAGACATAAGTTAAACATTTGCAATTTGCAATCTTCTAACAGTTAATAAATAATAGGTAAAATCATTCATCTATACCTAATACCTTTCTGGTATTTAATTTAAAAAAACATCTATTAAGAACCCGTTGCCTAAAATAAATTTGACTCATCATTTTATCACTAGCCGACATTGAAGGAACAACAGTAGAAAAATTTAGAATAGTAGAATTAGATGCAAATTGGTTTGCAAAAATATCTGTTTTTTGGATCAGTAAATAGATTGTTTTGATTCATTTTGAAGAGATGGTATTGAAAATTTTAAACTATCTTGCAAAGAATTTATTGTTTTATAAATTTTTTTGTTATTTATAGAAAACTGAGAAATTTGATTAATTTTTTCAGACTGTATTAGATTGTCACAATGTTGACAAGCTTTTATATAATTTTGATAAGAACAATTGTTAGCGTATTTGTTAAATGTTTTTATTAATTGCCTGTTTTGTATGACTTGACTACAAGTACTTTTGTTTTGGTTTAAAAACAGAAAATGGAACACATGACGTTTTGGATAGTTGTTGAGAAATTTTCTGCTGCAATACTAAACGTATCTTTAGAATATAAGCAATAAGTATTAAAATTACTAAAAAATGTTTTATTTTTAATAACTTATATTAATTAACAAAGTCATAATTGATATAATATAATACTAGCAATAATAAATAAAGTGTCTATTATTATTGTCATTTCTGCATTCCTATCAATATTGGGTATTAACTTAACGACGTTCACAGCGTCAACTTTGGATGTAGCTTTATTTTTACCTTGTCACCTAAAAGTATCTCTAATGTTTTATTGCATTAAAATTGCGTCGTTTGTGTAGTTCAAAGGACTGAAATCTTTTATAACTCTAGTGCTATCTGTGATATTAAGTCATTAATTTATTTTAGGTTTTGGCATCAAAGTTCTTTGTCAATAGTGAGTTGTTTTGCAATCCTTATGTAACCATTACTTTACTTTGTTAGATTTTATTTTATTTTATTTTATTTTAAGTTTTTTAATTATGGTATATAAGTCTTTTACAATTTTGATGCTATCCTTGCTATATTAGTTTTAAGTATTTATTTATTTATTAAATACGACATTTACAACTTCAAAGCCAGTGTAAATAAAATTATTATTTTATTGCATGCTTTTTTTATTTGAAAATTTAATAAGGAGCTAATAACCCAAGCAGTGAACGCTTCATAAATTAAGTTGAAATGTTTGTGATAATTAATATAATACTATAACATATAATAATTAGTACAACCAAAACCTATAATTTTACTAAAACTAACTTTCCATTTCTTTAACAGATTTATGAAACAATGAATGATCTTAGTTTGATTCTTTTACTTGTTTTTGCAATGACCTTTTTCATATGTATTCTTTAATTTTTATTTATTTTGATAAACATATTTTCATTTACAAATCCATATCTAAAAAGTTACCTGTTTGGATTATAACCAATATTGTCTATAATGTAAACAATAAAAATGTTTTACATTTTATTCATAATCTTGTTCAAACTACCAACACATCTACTAACAAGCTAACAAGTAACTAAAAATACAAATCTCAGTTGAAAAATTATGTTTTGCTAACAGCAAATATTATAAAATCTAAACTTCTATACAGCTCTGGTCGTTTGTTCGCACAAAGAATAATCAAACTTCTATTCTAGATTTAATAAACAACATAGGTTAAAGTGCTATAATTTATTATTAAAGACTGTGCTGATATCTTTTGCAATTCATTATTATTTTATTATTCTTAACCAATATAGCTTTTGTGATGTATAGAAATGTAGTAAAACATAAAATTTTAAGTTTAAAATCTGGCACTGGTACTGACATTTGCTATTATACAGGGTGTCCCAAATTAATATTGACCGAATAAAGTAGTATATTATATTTAATAAACTCGGAGTTATAGCTTTTTAATTAACTGCTTTAATTTTTAATATTTTGTAACAATTTTATCTTTACATTAGTTTATTTTTTATATACACAAACTGATAAAGTTTGAATAAAAAAGTCTTCGGGAAGATAGTTTTTAAAGATTCTTTAAATGTTTAACCTTCTAGTTCTAGAATTTAATTTTTAGATTAATCTATTTTTTTGGTTATTTTTTTTTTGTGGAAAATTTAATTTAAAAACTTTTCTGTCTCTTGATAAATTATGATCAGACATATGGTTTTTGAGAAAAACAAATAAAGCCAAGGGTCATTATTTTTCAAAAATAATTAAAAAATATAAAAATATCATTAGCCGTAAAATTGTGTTTTTTTAATATTTTTTCTGTAAATGTATTAGTACAGTAACACCGAAATGAGTAATATGCATCTGGTTCTTAGAGTGATTAAAAAATGCAGCAGCAGATTGTTTTTGAAATTAAGTTAGTGACTCCAGAATAGTATTAGGCTGTTGAAACATTATATAATCATCAACTCAAAAACGTATATTTTAATAATTGTTCAAAGTGCCCGCCATTGTAATTTATGCATTCTCTTATTCGTTTTTGCATTGAAGATCTCATCTTTGAAAACACTTCAGCTGAGTTTTTGATTTTATTAAAATACCGTATTATTTTTTCTTCTAATTCTTTGATTGTGTTTATAAAGGTAGTATAATATTTTTGTTTTTAATGTCTCCAAAAATAAAAGTCAATTAGATTTAGTTCTGTAGAACAAGCTGGCCAAGCTACAAATGCATAATTACCTCTTCCAATCCACCTTTGAGAATAATTCATTGTTAGCCAATTTCTAACGACGCAACGTGCGCATAATGTGGCGGTGAACCATCGTGTAAATACCACATGTTCCTTCTTGTAGCAAAAGGTACCTCCTCTAATAAAGCCGGTAGATTTTCATTTCAAAAACGAAAATAATTTTCAGCATTTAAAAGCGGAGAAAAAAAACCGGACCTATTAAACATATGTCCACAATTCCTACCCAAACATTCAAACTAAGTCCAAGAGAATCCGTATGGTTCAAGCCCAAATATGCATATTATGTTGATTAAATTAAACATTTTCTGCATTTTTAGCAGAAAGCCAAGTACAAAAAATGTTTCTGGCTATAAAATTCCGTGGTTCTAAAAGACTTTGCACTTTTTGTAAATAGTACAAATAAAAGTTCTGTTTTTTTTAAATACAATGCACTACTGTGCAATGCGTCGAATGCTATCCGTTGGAAGGTAGAGTATCCAGTTTAATTTTTTTTTTTTTAGACCTAATTTTACATGACGCCCATAGTCTATTTTATAAGGTGCAAAAATACCACGTTCTCGGAGTCGCTGATCCAATGCCAAAAACAATCTTTGTTCCAGTTTTTGTCTCTCAGGGTACATTTTGGCGTAACGTCTGGCTGCTCCGCTGCATTTCCTAAACACTCTCCAAAAACTACATGCATATTAATCACCTCCGTGTTACTGTACCAGTATATTTCAAGAAAAAAAAAAGTTAATTAAGAAAGCACAATTACACTCAAACAATTTGTGACATTTATAAAATTTAACTTGACGTCCATGGCTAATGATATTTTTACTGGATTTTCTTAAAAACCGTGTATCTGATTAAAATTTATTAAAAGACAGAAACGTTTACAATTTCTACAAAAAAAAAATAACAAAAAAAAATTGATGAGTTTCAGAAGGTTAAACATCTAAAAAATCTAAAAAAACTATCTTCCTGAAAACTTTTTTTTTCAAACTTTAACAGTTTGTGTAAATAAGAAATAAACTAATGTAAACAAAAATTTTTTACAAAATATTAAAAATTAAAGCAGTTAATTAAAAAAAAACTCCAAATTTATAAAAAATAATATACTAATTTATTAGGTCAATATTACTCAATTTGCTTGTAGTTTTTGGCAATCATTCTATGATTAGTTAACTCCAAACACCCTGTATATCTATTAAAATAATTCATTATTCTCAAGTCAAACATTTGTTATCATCCAATCATTATTGTTCTATAGAAACCTTTTACAATTATCAATTTAAACAACAGAACAGAACAGAATATGAACATTTACCTTAAATAGTTACAGATTATATAACTTAAAAAACTTCAATTTATTGACAAAGTTTAGTATTTGTTTGGGTTTTAATAGTGTAAATATTAATATTTATAATACTATTTAAAAAAATATCTAATTTAAAAACAAAGTATTTTAAATTTATAATGCAATATGCAAGTAAAACACTATTGAAAATGCTATATATTTATTTTGATATAAACATAAACAATAACAGTTAGCAATATTGAAAATTGAACAATAAATTGTCAAGTGTAAAGATGATACAAATTTGCAAAAAATGCTGTAAAATTGACGCTAATTAATCAGATTAAAGACTGTAATATCAAACTCCTAATCTGAATAACCTAACTTTTAATTTAATTTATTTTATTTAACCTTAGGAACAGCCAATTAAATATATGCTTAACAAATAAATTTATAACAAATAAAGACATGAAGCATATAACTTATAAGTTACTCAGAGGTGTAACAGAAATAAATCAAATTAAAGTTAAAAAAAAGTTAGGTTATTCAGTTATTAGTTTATTAGATGCTTTATTAAGAGTTGGATATTACGGCGCTAAATAAGTTATTAAAACTGAACAATAAATGTGAAAACATCTTTAAAAAATAATAAATTTTGAAGTTAGTTGTCAGTTAAAAATCACTTTTAAAAGTTTTAGTCCTATATCTCTAAACTGTCAATAAATATTTGTTAGAATTTTTAGCAAAACTTTGTATTACAGAAAAGATGGCGCTGAATCAGTTAAGTCGTTGTCTCTCTGAAAATGAATTAAGTACTGGAATTATATGTGTAAATTGTGATATATCCATCAGTGATGATGAGTACAAGTGCTGTATATGTGGTTTATGTTTACATAACAAGTGCAACAAGTCCGAAGATAAGTTGAGTTAGTGCTTACTTTAAATGTGATAAAAATGGAGTCCAGAAATACACCTTACAATTGCTTCTGGTATTAAAACGTGAAATTGAAATGCTTCGAAAAACTGTTACAAGTAAGAATTTGATTATAGATAAGCTATCGTTAGATGTAAAAGCATTACAAAATAATGAATCAAATTCAGAAAAAAACATAAACAATGTCCCGTCTAGAACCAAACTTTTACGGGAAATATTATTACCGACAAATAACACTGGCAAACTAAGTAACAATATAGAAAACTGTATTAAAACTGCTATGGTTTTAAGTAACCAGGTAACAGATGGCACTACAAAAGACACTACAAAAGTTTCTGCAGAAGAAATCCATCTGGAGGAAAATAGCAGCACACCTGCTAATACAATTGCAGTCAAACCTCAAAATAACTACAACCGTGAGGAATGGTATACACCTTATACTGAACATGGATTATTTAAATTATATAATACAATTGAAAATGTTAATTGGAATTTTATTGACAGTAGTTACTTGTCAATAGAAACTAAATTTATCAAATTTATTAACATCATAACATTAGCAATGTCTACATGTTTTGAAGAAAAAACGAAGTATTTAAATAAAAACTCCAACGTTGTTAACTGGTTTACCCCACACCTTCATAATCTCAGACAAAATCTACAACTACTAACGTCTATTAAAAGAACTCAACCTAGTGATGAAATTAACTCACAATTAAAAGATTTATGTTGAAGTAACAACCCTCAAAAAGCTATGTGGAACTTAATAAAATCTCAAAGTATTAACAGTCAGACTCAAACTGATAATAAGTTTTCGTCTGATGAGTTTAATAGTTATTTTAGTAATATAGCCACTCAAATATCGCATAACATACCCTCCGCATTAACTAAATATTCTGATTATATATCACTAACTCAAATTGATGAACAAGATCAATTTAAATTTGAAGAAATATCTTTTTGTCAACTTAGAGACATAATTAAAAACCTTAAAAATACAAAGTCAAAAGATTATTATGGCATAAACATAGTTATAATTAAAACAATTTCAAATTTAATATTAATACTTTTTACTAAACTAATAAATCAATCAATTAATTTTAATTATTTTCCTAATGTTTTAAAAATTGCAAAAGTTATACCTGTTTTTAAAAAAGGAGACGAGGAACTAGCAAATTACCGTCCTATTTCTATAATACCCACAGTTGGTAAAATTTATAAAAAATGCATTTCTATGCAAATAACTAATTATCTGGAACGTAATAATGTTTTACATAAATATCAGTATGGCTTTAGAAATAAGAAATCTACAGTGTTAGCTATCAAAAACTTGACAGAAATAATATTTAATGGTTTTGAAGTTGGAGGTTATACATATGGCTTATTCTGTGACTTAAGTAAAGCATTTGATTGCGTGTCACACCCTATTCTTCTTGATAAACTAAAATATCTACGTTTTAATGCTTCTAGCATCATCCTATTTATCTAATAGATTTCAGTATGTTAGTGTCAACTCGCAAGTATCTAATTTGCAACAAGTATCAGTTGGTGTTCCGCAGGGCTCAGTGTTGGGTCCAATTCTTTTCCTTATATTTATTAATGACCTACCAATGTGCGACCTTGGCTCACATTTTACTTTATTTGCGGATGACATTACTATTACTGGTTCAAACGGGAACTTTGGTTTGATGAGAGAATCGGCTAAACTTGCGCAATCAAATGCTAATCAGTGGTTTTTAGCAAATAAACTTAGCTTAAATAGTAGTAAAACGGAAGAATTAATATTTACTCTTAAAACGGGAGCTGGTGAACCAAAATCTGTCAAATTTCTTGGAGTTGTGATAGATACTAAACTTTGATGGGATACACATACAATCTATGTATGTAATAAAATTACAAAATATATTTATTTGCTCAGGAAATTATCATATTTAACTTCTCAGCAATTATTGTTGACAATATATTATGCTAATATTCATAGTATTATAAGCTATGGAATATTAAATTGGGGTCATGCTTCGTCTGTGACTAACATCTTCAAAATCCAAAGACGGGCAATTCGTGTTATCAGTAATTTAAATTACTCTGCGGACTGCAAACATAAATTTGTAGAATATGAAATTTTAACTGTTCCTTGCATATACATCCTCGAATGCTTATTATATATAAGGACTAATATAGACAGCTACCAATTACAAAGCTCACTTCATTCTTACCCTACACGACAAGGAAACAATATACGCTTTGATTTTAAACGCATAAACAAAACGCGCGATGGGGCCAATTACTATGGAATAAATTTTTTTAATGTACTACCGCTTAGCATTCAAACTCTTAATCTATTGCAATTTAAAATAAGAATAAAAAAATTGTTAACCAGCAATGCTTTTTATAATTTTTCAGAATACTTAACTTTTAATTTTTTAGATTAGTTTATGATATGTATTATTTTTTTGTGACGTGTGTAAATACTCTGTATATTAACACTAATAAATACTATTACTATTACGACTAAATTACTGCTTTCCTTTCTAGAGCAACACGCTTGACGCACAGAACAATTCTGATGCACCGTCGTGATAGGTGGTGCATGAGGGGAGAGGGAAAGGAAACTCGGAACAAGTTGGAGCGTCGCGCTCTCTGTGAAAGGTACATGGGGCGTCAAGCACAGAATTGTTTGGAATCGTCCAGAACAGTAAAAGGAAAGCATCTAATATTTGTTGAGATAGCAAAACGTCTTGATTTTGTTACAATAATTTTAAAAAAATTTATAGAATGCACACTCCAATACAATAAGAAAAACTAAGGCTAATACGCTGGCGCACAAAGAATTAACCACCAAAACGTGTAGACCTAAATCAAAATCCTTACCATTCTACTAATAGCAACTGCACTAAAAGTACGTTAGTACAATACAATAAACTGTACACAGGCAATGAAAACAAACAAAAACAGAAGACGCCTTGCTATCGACTAACAGAACTAATAGAAGAACAGGTAAGATACAGGTTGGAGACAAAGTGATAACCATAGGAAAAAAATTAAATACCTTGGACTGACACTTAAAGCAAAAAGATTGAACGAACAGGTTAAGGAAGCAATAATGAGAACAATGAAAATGAAGAGAAAGCTCGGTAGACTCTTGCTAAACAACGAAAGTCCAAAAAAATAAACCAGAAGGCTAATAGCAACAGCAGCAAGAAGCAAATTGTTATACGACGCAGAAACATAAGAAGAAACCATAAAGACAAAAAAAAACAGAAATTAAATAAGAGGAGCTACAAGAACCAGTTTGTTAAAGATTAGCAGGGCTTACAAAACGGTGTCACAAGAGGCAGTAGAGGTAATTGCGGCAACACCTCACGCGGATATGATGGTGGAAGAAAGGATAGAAATAAAGAAACTAATAATAATAATAATACTTTATTGACGGTATAATCTTACCATTTACATCTACATCAAATATACATAAACAATGATGTTTTACAATACAAAAATAAAGAATACAAATATACCATTCATAAAAGCGCACATATTAGACATTAGTCAGCTGACTTCTGAACGTAGATTTAGAGACACAAAATACATTAATATCAGTTTGTAAATTATTTGCAAATCTACACATTCTACCGAGTGGATTGTTGAAACCATAATTAGTAGAATGAGTAGACTCGCAAAATAAAGAAGAATGTCTGCTATGTCTATTATTAGATGCTACATGGAATGGAAGAGTACCAAGTAGCTCCGGACAATCAATCTCAGACATAATTAAATTACGCAAGAACGACAAATCAGCTCTTTTGCGGCGAATCTTCAATGGCGGTGGATTGTACAATAAAGCAATGTAGCAGTAATCATAATTTACAGATAATATGCCGGATTTATAAGACAATAAACGACAAAACTTTTTTTGAATTTGTTCAATACTACGGTTATGAATTTCATAAACAGGACTCTAAACTGACGGAGCATACTCTAAATGCGAACGCACCAAAGCACAATATAAAAGTTTAAGTGTACTGGCTGATAAATTTGCGGACATTCTATATACAAATCCTAACATTTTTATGGCACGATTGCACATGATGTTTATATGTTCAACAAATGTAAGTTTATGATCAAAAATAACGCCTAAATCTTTTATTTGTGTGACTTTGTTTAACACTTTAGTGTCAATTATATAGTTAAAAAAAATTTTTACTTAAAGTTCTATGGAAACTTATTGAAAAACATTTATCAGCATTAAAAAATAATTTATTAATAAAACACCAAGTATTTATAGAATCCAAGTCCAGTTGTAAAAGATAGCAATAAAAGAAAAAACCTGTAAAAAGGAAGCTATAAGTTAAAAGCAATAGAAAAGACAATAGAAAGATAGCAGAGACAGTGGAATAGAAGAAAAAAGGGAGAATGAACAAAAGAACTAATTCTGAAAATAAAAGAGTGGGTAAAGAACAAACTCGAGACATGCTATTATACAACACAAATACTGACCGAACATGGAACCTTTAAGAAATTTGTGCAAAAATTAAAAAAAATTAAGGTAGACAAAAGATGTATATTCTGTCAGGAAGAAACACAATAATGTAGAATACACTCTAGTAGAATGCGAAGCGTGGGAGGAAGATAGAAACAACTAAAAAAAAAATACTGGAAAGCAAGGTAAGAGATAAAAATAAATGAAGGGTGCTAAAAAACTTTGCAACTACTACTACAAATACTAAGAGAAAAAAAATAAAAAGTTTGACAATAGAAGAATATAGAAAAAGAAACAAACAAACAATGAAAACAAACACACACATAAAAGCCATAGAAGAGAAAGGAGAGAAACAAAAGAAGCGAAATGGAAACAACAAAACAGAGAATAAGAAATGAAAGAAATAAAAAAGGACAGGACAATTATGCATACTAAAAAATAGAAGAAAATATAAGAACATTTACAAAGACCACATTACCAAACAAAATTGCAAAAATAAAAAGAAGGAAAAAAAATGTTGAAGGAATGCAGAATAATAGAAATAACAAAGCAAATACCAAATGGTAGAACCGTTATCTTTAAGTTGACGGATAACGCAACTTTTGAGATGGTCAGAATATACCTGAGAACAAGATGACACAAAGAAGTAATCCCAGATGGAGATACAAAGATAACACTAAATGTAAATCTAACAAATTTAGGACTGCCAAAAGGAATACAACTAATGGAACTGCATAAACTTTTCATAAAAGAAATAATTAGAATAAATAACACTCGAATTGGAGAAATAAGAGAAAGTCTTTACTTTCTCTTATTTATATGTCTTTACATCCAGTTAGTGCAGATAAAAAAATTACAAAAAGGTTAAAAAAAAGACAAACAAAAAGTAGGGGCTATAGAAAGAGGCCCTTTCGTTGAGGCGTTTCGAAGGGCAAAAAAGGCACTAAACGGTGAAGGGCAGGGACGCAATTGCTCCTGAAGGTAGTCAACAGACCCATCTAAATTCCTGCCAAACCGGAAGTCCGTAGATCAAAGGGTTTTCCTTCGGAAATCGACAAAAGTTTCGGTTTTATCGCGAACACGTACATAAGCTCACGTTGCCGCACTAAAACTCGCAAACGTGAATCAATGTTGGTAATTTATTGGTTACTGGGGTAATTTGGACCCCTGATGACGATTCCGGAATCGCCGTTTCGATACTCTTAACCGTTCACCTTCTAGTTTATAGCTAATTTTCGGTGTATTTTTATTACGAAAACGTGTGAAACAAATATAGTTTTAAGAGGCCGAGGAGGACGCAATTGCTCCTGTGGCAAGCCAACAGACCACGGCAGATGCTCTCGCAAACCGGAAGTCCGTAGGTCAAAGGGTTTAGTTTGACAAGGACATTATAATATATGTATAACAACATGATTTACGCAGAGAAGAAAACCGCTAGGTATTGCTATGCGTAAGTTATTCTTAAGGGCCACTTGTTAAGCCAACACCTCACTACGACAAAAAAATGTGAAACATACTAAGAAAGCAAATTAAAACAAAATAGATATAGATTTCTTGTTTAGTTTTATATTTTATACAGGTGATGCTTTAAATTTTGACTTTAAAACAGTAATGAATTAGTTTTTTACGCTGATTAAATTAATTGGTATTACTCCAGTTAGATATTGTTTTAAGATCTTTGTTTATGAATGCTTTGCCATATTTGTCAATGTTGTCTTTGAATTATATAAAGTATGAAGGGTGCTATCATCTGCAAAACTATGAATAAAAGTTTGTTTGGAGGAGTTTATAAATGTAAATCAAAAATTAAGTTGACAAAAGAGCAGAAAAAAATATCATTTATGGTTAAAGCCATCAATTATAACTGTATTTATTCTGTTTCCAAGAAAGCTTTATAAAGCATTGCATCTTTTAAATATAGACTAACATTAAGTGTACCTCAAAAATCTAACATAGACCTATTATTTTTAAACTTTTTATTAACAACTTAATATTTTAACCTGTAAGCATTTACTTTTTTCCAACCACTAAAAACTTTTTCTACATTTAATTCTGTTGTAGGCTGTACAAACTTACAATAAACTATTGATTAAGTAAATAATTGATGTAATATTATTTATCTCTTTTTTAATATAAGTAAATACAAATTTGTTACATATGTCAAGAAACTTAATTCAACTGCATCTCAATATTTATCGGATTTATCGGATGTTGTTGCTATTACGCAGTTTCATCAAATTACTACTCTGGGCATTATATTTGATACCAAATTAGCTATTTTTGATCATGTAATGTCAGTAACAAGGAAAGCATATAAACTAATAGGCTTTATATTGTGTAACACTAGAAATATTGATAGCATCTAATATACTACATTTTAGTTAGAAACGTTTTTGGTATGGCTCAGTAATATGTAATTAAATTAACACCTACAATATCAATACTGTTTAACTTTAACGTTTTTTAAATGTATATGGTATACATTTTTTAATTACAATCCAACTTAAAGATTTAACTTTGATAATGTACATTGGCATCAACAATATTGGTATCTATTGTAACTTTTTTTCATGAAATTTTTTATAGCACAATAAAATCACCTAAACTGTAATTTAAAATTTTCTAATTCTATGTGTCAATTCCATAATCTCAAACTGCTTTCACAACTTACCTGCAATAACGTTGGCAATTGTGATTAATAAATTTAATAAAACATATCCAGAAATAAAAATTTACTATATGCAAAATTTGTAATAAAATTAGTAAAAAATTTTGAAAATGATATTTAATTTGTCATCTGTATATGAGATAAGTAGCAGATTGATAAATGACCAATATTCAAATAAAAATTAATCATGACTTACTTAATCGTAAAAAAAATAATTAAATATCTCAAAATTAGTATCCTGACTAACTTGTTAGTCACCCCATCTCTGATTTGATCACAAAAGTGCGTGGATGCTACATTACTTTATGGAGATACTATAATATATTGTTAACATTAATTATAACATTGTAAGACATTAGAATAAATACAAGACAAATTACAAAAAACATAATATAGTTGACACATTTCCTTAAGAAGTGTTGAAATGTACAAATAGAAATAATAATAAGTAATGGCACAATATTAATTAATTTATTCAATGACCGTGAATAAAGTTATTGTTTGTTTAATTAACTATAATTTAGTGCTCAAAAATATTATTAAATTACTAATTATACTATAATTTGTATAATAATGCAATTTGAAACAATTGTAAAAATAAATCACAATTGGATTTGATTTTGTTATGTTTTCTTAACCAATTGCAAGTTTTAACGATGTTTTCTGAAGCTCTTATATGTAAAGCAAGTTTTTATTTATATTTGAAAAAAAAAAAGAAAATATCTATCATCTTTTTTAAAGAAAAATTGTTACTTAAAGTTTTGAAAATTTTTCAAAACTCAAAGAAAAAATTGTCTGTGAAAACTTCTTTAGACAATTTTGAAAAATTTCTTATTTAGGAAAAAAATCCTAAAAATGCAATCCTGAGAAGTTACAAACAATCAAAAAATGTAAATTTAAAATTTAAGCCTTTTTCGCTATTTTTAAGTATTTCTGTGGATACATTGTAAGATATCTCAAAGCATAGCACACGGCCCTTCCTAAAATTGCCAGGGTATCTTTTGCACAATAAAAGCACGTTTTTATCTATATTTGAGAAAATACCAGTCATCTTTTTTTAAGAAAAACTGTTCAGCAAAAATTTTCAAAATTTAAGAATATGGATAAATTTGAAAAAAAATAGTCTCTAATAATTATATTCTTAAAATGTCAAAAAACTCAAAAATTTTGATTGCTTATTACTCGGAAATGGCTCACAAAAAAATCTAAAAAAATTCAATGCAAATAGTTTTAGAATTTATTATTTAGAAATTTAAATAACTAAACTTACAGTTTTAAAAACAAATTATAAACTTTGAATATTTATGCAATAATAAAATTTCAAGATCAATGTGCACAAACTGCTCCATCTTGTTTTGTTAAAATTTCAGTAAGATTTTCAAAATTGTAAGAAAAGATTAAAGGTATGTGATCGGTTATTCGTTAATATTAAAAGAGGGTGAACTGAGATTAGATTTTACCGATCGTGTGAAACAAACACAAAAGAAAGTACAATAATATCCATAAAGAAAAGGCATAGTAAAAAACAAACAGCTATAGTCAAGATGAACAAAAAAGCAACAGAACAGATAATAAGGAAGAAAGAATAAACATAAGACTCATAAGATGCAGAGTAGCAAAACAAGAGAAAATGTTACAAATGTTGGATGAAAGAACATGTAGCGGCGGAATGCAAGGAAGAAGAAGATATTGCTATGCATAAAATGCTGGAAAGGAGAGAAACCAGATTGCCGAATGCAAAAACAGAGAATACTGCATAGAATGCAGAACAATAGGGCACAGAGCGGGAGAGAGAAGGTGTCCGGCTGCAAAGAAAAAAGAAACAAAGAAAACAAAGAAGAATATAGAGGACAACAACCCCAATAAATGGAAACAACACGCAGATAATAAAAAAATAAAAGGAAGGGAAAAAAAGCGCACAATATACTGATAGCAACAGCAGAGAAAGACAAAACATACCTATTGATAGTGAGTGAACCAAATAAAAACATACTAAATAGTAAGTGAATAAAAGACAATAAAACAGATGAGGCTATTTTAGCTAAGGGAAAGTGTAAGGACAAAGTGGAAAGATGAGGAACAGCAAAAGAGGAAATAGTGTGGGTTAAAGTAAAAAGTATAATAGTATACAGTTGTTATGTCAGTCCAAACTGTAAAATAAAATACTATCGAGAGTGAATAGAAAAATTAAAAAGCAGTTTAAGAAAACAGACAAACAAAAAAATTATAGTAGAAAGAGATTTCAATGCAAAATCACCAAGATAAAGAGGATACAAGAGAAATTGAAGAGGAAAAATCTTAGAGGAGATAATAGTTGGGTTAAACCTTACCATTTGCAACAAAGAAGACAAACCTACGTTTCATGGTGTGTTCACTTATATGTAATTGGTCAAATTTGTCAATTAGTGGTAGCAACTTCCAATGAAGGCGCCAAGAGCGTAAAATCTACGATCATATGATGAGTCAGCCATGACATTTTTTTGAAACTTATTTTGTTTGTGTTTTTTAATTTACAACTATTGTATATTGCTTTTAAGGTTAGTACATAATGTATAAGTTTGTAAACTATTATATTTATTTATATCAAATAATAAAATATTTGTAATGTAATTATATAGGTATTATATATGTAATATATTATAATATATGTATTATAGTCAGATTACAATACATAACATATACATAATTTAATGTTTTATTTTCACAATTTTTTATAATACAGACATTTTTATTTTACACGTACTTCAGGTTTTAAATGGTAAGTATATGAATTACTAAAAAATAACGCGCAAAATAATTACATTTATCTTTCAAATTTAGTGCGCAAAATAAATAATTTAGTATTTCAAATTTAGCGGGCAAGATTATTAATTAAAGTTTTCTAATTTACCGACAAAATTCTGTAGTGAATTTCGTAAGATGACGCTTATTAAGGTAACAGAAAATGGGCGGAGTTGTCTTTCTATACGTGTGTGTTTTCTATGCTACGTTCGTAAAAGGAAGTTTAAAATCACATATTGACATTACCATAGCAACATAGGAATTTGCAGGTATAGTAAATAAATGAACCGTGACAGAAGAAGAATCAGAGTTTACACAAATATATACAATATAATACAAAAGAAAAAGAAAAACAGCAGTACACGAGAGAAGGTAGATAGAACGTAAAAAGAATGAATAAAAAGAAGATAAAAAAGCCATAGAAATAGGAGAAGTTACAGAAAACAAAAACATAGAGAAGAGATGCAAAAGATACTCAGAAAAGCTGAGAAAAGCGGTCGGTAAAGCAAGAATGCAGAAAAAAAATACAATATAAACAGAAAGAAAAGTCAAAAGACACAGAAAAAAAGAGAAAATACAGAGGAAACAGAGGAAGAACTAAAAAACGACAGAAAAGTTAGATTAAGCTGAAAAAGATGCTGAAAAAAAATGATAAAATCTATAGACGGTGATCCTTTGGGAAAACCGTACAAAATAGTAATGAACAAACTAGGAGGAAGAGCAAAAGGAATCTACCTAAAAAAAGACAAAGGGAAAGAAGTCATAATTGAGAAATTGTTTTTCAAGAGAGAACCGGTAGAAGAACCAGAAAAAGAAGAAGAAGAAACAGTGGAAAAAATAAAAAAAATCATAAAAGAATTGCCTAACAACAAAGCGCCAGGTCCGGACAAAATAACAACAGAGGTTATTATAGCAGCTCTAGACGAGAACGAGGTAGAAATAACTCAAATTACTCAAAAAAAAATTCAAAATGTTAGAAAAAAGCCACCTTAGTACTGATTAAGAAGAAGAAAGAAGTAAGAAAAGCAACGTCATACAGGCCAATATGCTTAATAAAAACACTAGCTAAAATAATTAAAAAAATCGTTGTACAGAGAATAAAACAAGAAATAGAAGAAAAAGAAGGATAGAAAAAAAAAATAATACGGATTTACCAAGGAAACAACAACCTTAAGAGCTATAAAAAAAGTAAAAACAATAGCAAAAAAAGCAAAAAGTGAAACGCAGATGAAAAGAAAACACTGTGTAATGGTATTCTACTTACAGAACGCGTTTAACAGCGTGTTATGAAAAGCAATTGTAGAGTCGGCAAAGAAAAGAAAACTGAACAGGAAAACGATCAAGATCATATAGAGCTACTTACAGGGTAGAAACCTAGTGACCAAGAAAGAAAGATTAAAACTTACGAGAAAGGTACCACAAGGCTTAGCACTAGGATCAAAACTATGGAACCTTGTTACTTGTTAATAAGTTACTTCAAATAAGATTGTCAGAAGGCGAGACAATAACCGCATTTGCAGACGACGTAGCAATAGTAGGTAGAGACGTAGAAATGGAAGTATTAAAAAGAAGACTAGAGCTGGCAATAGATATATTACAGTTATGGATAAAATATAAGAGTTTAAAATTAGCAACACAAAAAACAGAAACAACCTGGCTATTGACTAAGAGCACTAATAGAAAAACAGGTATGATACAAGTAGGAGACCAAGTGATAACCATAGAAAAAAAATCAAACTCTTGAAGCAAAGTGCTGAAATAGACAGGTTAAGAAAGCGGTCATAGAAACAAAGGAAAAGGAAAGAAAACTCGGTAGATTCATGCCAAACAACAGAGGTGCAGAAGAAGAAACCAGGAGGTTAATAGCAACAGCAGCAAGAAGTAAATTGTTATACGCCGCAGAAACATGGAGAGAAACTATGAAGACATAAATAAAAAAAAACAGCAATAAAATAAGAGGAGCTACAAGAGCCAGTTCGTTAAAGATCAGCAAGGCTTACAGAACGGTGTCACAAAAAGCAGTAGAGATGATTGCGGCAACACTTCCCGCAGATATGATGGTGGAAAAAAGGGTAGAAATAAAAAAAAACTAATAAAAGAAAGAACCAATAAAAATAAAGCTACGTTAAAACAAGAGAGAAAACGATAAAAAGATGGCAGAGACAGTGGATAAAAGGAGAAATAGAGAATAGACAAAAGAACTAATTCCGGAAATATAAAAGTGGGTAAAGAACAAACTTGATATTGCTATTATATAACACAAATACTGACCGGACATAGAGTCTTTCGAAAGTTTTTGCAAAAAATTAAAAAATCATGGAAGACAATAGATGTATATTCTGTCAGGAAGAAAAACACAATAATGCAAAACACATTCTAGATTCTAGTAGAAAGTGAAGCGTGGGAGAAAGAAAGAACTGAAAAAAACACTGGAAAGCAAAGTGGATAAAACAGCAATCATTAAGAAATGCCCAAGAATTGAAAATAAATGGAGGGTGCTAAAAAACTTTGCAACAAGAGTACTAAAAAAAATGAAAAGTTTGTCAATAGAAAAAAATATAAAAAAAAAACAAACAATGGAAACAAACACACAAAATAAAAGCCATAAAAAAGGAAAAAAAAAATAACAAGAGAAACAAAATAAAAACAGAAAAAAATATCAAAAAGATAGAAATAAAGAAGAACAAAACAATTATGCATACCAAAAAATAAAAGAAAATAGAAGATTATTTACAGACACCACAATACCAAACAAAATTGCAGAAATAAAAAAAAATGTTGAAGGAATGCAGACAAACAGAAATAACGAGGCAAATACCAAATTGTAGATACGCTATTTTGAGGTTGACAAATAACGCAACTTTTGAGATGGTCGGACTCAAAGAAGTAATTTTAGATGTTGTTACAAGGATATCACTAAAGGACTAACAAATTTAAAACTGCTAAAAGAAATACAACTAATAGAACTGCATAAATTATTCATAAAAGAGAGAGGATACAATGAAGAAGAAATGAACAAAAACCTAAAAAAAAAACTAAGAAAGCATCTGAGGACAAACCAAATAATTAGAATAAATAACATACGGATTGGAGAAAGAAAAAAATGTAAAGCTGGACAAAAAAGATACAAAAAGGCAAAAGAAACAGACAAAAGGTAGGAGTAGAGGGGCCAGGGACAGCATGCGTGCCTCAGATTCTGTGTGAAAATTGAGGCAATAACCAGCTTAACTCAAACTACTGCCAAATCTTGACAAGTTTGACAAGGACATTATAACAACAGGATTTTTGCAGAGAAGAAAACCGGAAAGTATTGCCATGCGTAAGTCGTTCTTAAAGGCCACTTGTTAAGGCCAACACCTCACTACGTCCAAAAAAAAAGATGGTAAAAGCTTACGTGAAAAAATTTAAGGGGTTAATTTATTTTTATAATTTATATTAATTTAATTTAATTTAATAAAATAAATATAAATTATATTTATTAAAAAAACTGGAAAATTTCACATTTTTTTCTATAAGAAAAATATTAATTTTACTTTGTGATAACCCGGTAAGATTAAATGTAATCATTTTATTATTACCTGGTCTTTTTACATGTGAGCCCAAATACTTACTGCATACTTAAGCTGAAGACTACTTAACTCAAGTAATCTCATACCTGAGTAGAATAGTACCATTTTGATATTAATAAATAGTCACAATATTTCTTTAATTATTGTAATATATTCTTACAGTAGCTTTAACAATAATATTCACAATATTATAAAACATAACCGCTACTGATTACATGTTGGAAGGATAAAATGATGATATGTATTCTTTTTAGGTATTTTGGGTAATAATTTACTGCATAATTATAAGTGTACATTTATGCTTACAATAAACAAAATTATGGATTTCTGGATTTATTAGTTATTATTGGTATCAACCTATTAAAATAGCCCTGAGATCCCGTTTTGTTACATTCACCCATAATAAAGTTCTATCCTTGATTGATAAATTTACTAAGATAAGCAATCTGGGATAAACTACTGTTCATGAAATATAGATGACACAAACATTTATAAACGTTAATATTACGTAAATTTTGTTTACAATTGTATTTATATTATAGTAAAAAATAAAGATATGTATAAGTAAAATATTTATAATAATTGCAAAATAAATGCTATTACAGTTTCATTAATAATTTGATTAATATTTTGACGTGTATACGACTAAGATCTACATGCCATGAACATAATATTGTCCCATGCTACGTATCTTAGTATATTTGTCAATCAACGGTTCTATTTTCACTTATTTATGTGCATATATTTAAATATATTTTTGTGTAAATGATACATTTTAGTAAAGATTATATACACATAATAATTTACTTTCATACAAGCGATAAAATGCTGCAGCTTATTTTGAAAGTAAAATATGTAAATTATCATATGGACCACCAACCAGTTCATTCATTCAAAAAATTGTTTACTATTATTCATTTAACATAAATACATGCAATAAGCATTTTTATTAAATAACAACCCACATAATTTGCATAATACGTAATTATAGAATAAAAACTTTCTACAGAAATATAAATGAAAATAGTATTATTATATTTAGAAAATACATTTCCATAGTTTAAGAAGTTATTTAAAATAAAAAATATTTTTGTACGGTTGTAATCTGTTTGTCAAATATGTCGCGTGCAACCGCTACTAAACTACATATTTTCACATCTGAGTAAGTAATTATTTTTTAATTGGCACCGATTTATAAAATTAGTAAATCAACTGTCATACTAAATTTCTACAATTTATTTAAGAGATTGTTTTTATTATATATAATTTCATTTTTTTATGTTACCTATATACACATATTTTAGAACGCTAAATCCTAATAAAATAAATATTAAAAACGTTAACTAGATTTTTTTTGTATATTGATTGTATACTGTATACACGTCACAATAATTATTACATACCTACTTATTCCAACAAATTATTATAAAACCTGCACAAACAAATTGTTTTATAATAAAAAGATATTTGGCAAATGTCATAGAATTCATATTCAAATCAAATAAACTCGTACATGTCTTAACTCTAAAGCGCCTAGCACACCCATATAGTAACATTTTGTTGATTGCCAATTTTAGCATCTAAAACATTTTGTATATGTAGCTGTTTTAATCTTTTGGGTGAATGTATTAATGATTAAAAACTGGAGCAAAGAATAACAAAGAAAAAACCCAAGAAAACTGCGTAATTCTCACAGAAGGTTGTTAAATAAAAGTATATCAAAGATCAAACCAAAAGCCTTAACAAGTAAGTTTTTTAAATGTTAATAAAAAAATTATTGCAAAACTTTTTGTAATTTGTTATAAAGTTATAATTTTATAAAGCAGATTTGTCTTGGCCTTGCATACTATAAAAGTTTAGTTTAGACAATAAAAAAATATTTTGTGCACATCAATATATCTCAAAATAACCTATATAATCATACTTTAATTAACCTACTATAATAACAACAAACTGCAAACCATATCATCGTCTATTACCTTTTCGTTAAAAAAAAAATCATCTATTATCATTATATATATATATATATATGGGTAATTCTATTACTTTTCGACGAATTTGAAAAAGTCATCCTCTTTGATTTTGCTCAAATTTTCAGGGATTAAAATATGGATAAAAAAATGAGATTCCCAAAATTTTAGACCTTAGAATATTGCCTGTTCAAAATGACACACATTTGAAGGTCAGAAATTTCACAATAAAACGTCTTTTTTAGCTTATTTTGTAGTAGTGTGTAAGTATTATATTTTGTTTACATCATTAGGGTGTCCGTTATTTTCCAAATCGCAATTCTTTTTTAGAGGTCTAGTTAAATGTCTTCTTTTCATGATAAATAACTATTTTGAAATAATAAAACTTATTGTTAACCGTATTTTTGAGTGCCTGCAAGCAAATCAAATTATCCATTTGATTATTATGGGAAAATTGTCTTTAAACGCTCAAGTTTTTTTTACAAATTGTACAACAAGAATGAAGAGGTTTTTTTTTTCAAAGTTTATTTTAAAAAATTAAATAGAACAATTACTATGTTTCTATATTACAATTTATTTAGTTACACTGTGACTGCAGTTTTGGCTAAACCTCAGCCTTCTTCAGACAATACATTGCTGTGTGACTAAACAAGTTGTGATATAAAAACATAAAAATTGTTTTATTTAATCTTCTATTATAAAATATCTCGTTGTAACGGTCAACTGCATCAACTATATTCAGTTCATTTAAGCCAGTTTTAAGTAATTAATAAAAACATTTGTAGTAGATAAGTAGATATTCCGAAAAGTTGTGCACCTTTGTCTGCTTGACCCAACTCCTCTTTTGTGAAACCGTTTTATACCTTTCTGCACACTACAACTTAACACACCCGATCTTTGTAATTCTTTGGCCATATATCTAGAATAGATAGCATTTAAATAGTATATAGTGTATTAACGACCAAAAATAGGCTTTAGCAGCCATCCGCTTTTAGCAGCACAAACAAGCAAAGCGAGTGAGGGCTGCTAAAGCAAAGGGCTGCTAAAGCCTTTTGGCACAAGTTACACTCGATATTTTATTGCATATGCGGGCCGAAAATTATGCTTTCAGTAGAAGCAGGCAAAAAACAATATGTTAATTATAAAAGTATTAGTTAACTAATTTTAATTTTATTATAAACAATAGTAAACAAAAAAATTTTTACAAAAACATCATCACCAGAAATAGTTAATCTGATTTGGCATAAAACTGTTTCGGCGCTTATATTATTAATCAAATTTATATAATAAACAAATAGCAAAACAAGGTAAAATATTTTCTAGTGTCAAATATATAAATACATTTTAAATTAAATATTTAATATCTACATTTTAACCCGTAAAATGTAATATTTAGTATCTAAAAAAATATTTAAAAATAATATGATCAGCTATTTTTTATTATGTAATTGTATCTTTTATAAGTCAATAAATTATTAAAACGGTTGTGGTTTTTGTTTCAATTGCTTATAATAGTTAATGTACTACTACTAACAGAGTGTATACGGATTTAGATTGTTAGAAAAAAATGAAATTATTACTTTCCCAAAAGCTCATCAAGTAAAGCTGTAACACCAAAATAGACTGATGAGAATTTGTAAAAATCAAATCAATTGTTTATATTTAGTCGTCTGCTTTATAACTGTATAAGAATTAAGTAATTGATTTTAAATTTTACTTTTTAATATTAAACTATATTTGGTTTTCCTACTTTAAGGATTGCAATTTAGCTGCTACTTGTTAAGCTGAACTTTATTGATACAACAATGAAGCTATAATCACTTTGCATAATCATTTATTAATATGCTTTGTTATTTTTTTAGGTTATTAATAATTTTTTAATCTTACCTTCTACATATGTATATATATGGGTAATTCCATTACTTTTCGACCAATTTAAAAAAGTCGACCTCTTTGATTTTGCTCAAATTTTCAGCGATCAAAATATAGATGAAAAAAATAAGATTTCCAAAATTTTGGACCTTAGAATAATGCCTGTTCAAAATGACACACATTTGAAGGTCAGAAATTTTACAATAAAACTTTTTTATTAGCTTATTTTGTATCTCAATTTTTAGGCTTCTGGAAAAAGATAAAAAGGTCCACGATGTCTCAAATTATTTCTTATTACATGTACTTTAAAACCCATATTTTTATGTTTAATATCGTGGCAGTCATTTTGATATATTAAGCTTCAAACATTATTCCAAAAAAAACCGTAAATTTAGCAGAATTCAAAACTTTGCTTTCTTTAAACCGTTCTAACTTTGTCAATTCTTTACAAAATTTAATCCACAAGGTCTAGATTTCTTCGTGTTTAATCTCTTTTTAAAGTGATCACACAAGACTTATAGAATCAATACGTATACACCACTATTTTTATGCAGGAAGTTGCACATATTTTTGCGATCTTCAAAACTTGTAATTTTCAGGTCCCAAAAAAGCGTTGTCACCCTATGTCGATTTTACTCAAAATTTCAGTAAATACTCTTTGGAGCACAAGAAAAAAAGGTATCTATATGAGAAATGGTATATCAGGCATTATCAAGAATTTTTTAATATTCAAAAATTGTCAAAATTGGCAAACCGCACATTTTTGTATCTCAGTTTTTGGGCCTTTAGAAAAAGATAAGAAGGTCCACAATGGCTCAAAATATTCCTTATTACATGTGCTTTAAATCCCATATTTGTCTATTTAATGTTAGGGCAGTCATTTTGATACATCATGCTTCAAACATTATTCCAAAAAAAACCGTAAATTAAGCAAAACTGCAAATTTATGCTTTGTTTAAACCGTTCTAACTTTGTTAAATTTTAAAGAAATTTGATCCACGAGGTCTATATTTCTTTGTGTTCAATCTTTCTATAAAATGATTACATAAGACTTATAAATTCTATACATATTCACCACTAATTTGATGCAGGAAGTTGCACATGTTTTTGCGATCTTCAAAACTTGTAATTTTTAGGTCTCGAAAAACCGCTGTCACCTTATGTCGATTTTAGTCAAAATTTCAGTAAATACTCTTCTGACCACAAATAAAAGGTTATTTATATGAAAAATGGTATATTGGGCATTATCAAGAGTTTCTTTATATTAAAAAATTGCCAAATTTCAGAAAATCTAAATCACTTTTTGTCTATCTTGCTTTGTTTTTGAGATAGTCAACAAATACAAAATAATTAAAAAACTTTTTATTTAGCAAAAAAACACAAACAAAACAACATTACTTTAACAAGTGAGCATTAATGCAAGTTTTTGATACTTGTTTAAACAGTTTTCTTTGGTTTGGTTAGTGAAATTTGATAAAAATGCTGTTCAACATAGAGAATACGCAAATTTCATTTTTGTTTACGGACTCTGTAATGGTAATGCCCTAGCAATTGAGATTTCCTGACAGAAAACAACTTTTTTGACGCGTTTTTTAGTAAAAATGTTCACCCATATTATTATCAAAAGTAAAACACCTACAACCAGGCGACGCAGCACAACAACTTGCATTTTCTCAATGGCTTCTTGATAATACCCAATATACCATTTTTCATATAAATAACCTTTTTTCTTGTAGTCTAAAGAGTATTTACTGAAATTTTGACTAAAATCGACATAGGGTGACAGCGTTTTTTCGGGACCTAAAAATTACGTGCTTTGAAAATAGCGAAAACATGTGCAACTTCCTGCATCAAAATAGTTGTGAATATAAATTGATTCTATAAGTCTAGTGTAATTACTTTAAAGAAAGATTGAACACAAAGAAATCTAGACCTCGTGGATCAATTTTCTTTAAGATTTGACAAAGTCAGAACGGTTTAAACAAAGCATAATTTAGCAATTTTTCAAGATTTACGTTTTTTTTTTAATTAATGGTTAAAGCTTGATATATCAAAATGACTGCCCCAACATTAAATATACAAATATGGGTTTTAAAGTACATGCAATAAGGAATATTTTAAGCCAACGTAGACCCTCTTATCTTTTTCCAGAGGCCCAAAAATTGAGATACAAAAATGTGCGGTTTGCCGATTTTGACAATTTTTAAATATTAAAATTTTTTTGATAATGGCCGATATACTATTTCTCATATGAATAACCTTTTTTCTTGTGTTCTAAAGAGTATTTACTGAAATTTTGACTAAAATCGACATAGGATGACAGCGCTATTTTGGGACCTGAAAATTACAAGTTTTGAAGATCGCAAAAACATGTGCAACTTCCTGCATCAAAATAATGGTGTATACGTATTGATTCTATGAGTATTGTGTGATCACTTTAAAAAGAGAATAAACACGAGAAAATCTAGACCTTGCGAATCAAATTTTGTTAAGATTTGACAAAGTTAGAACGGTTTAAAGAAAGCAAAGTTTTGCGATTTTGCAAAATTTACGGGTTTTTTTGGAATAATGTTTAAAGCTTAATATATCAAAATGACTGCCACAATATTAAACATAATAATATGGGTTTTAAAGTACATGTAATAAAAAATAATTTGAGCTATCGTAGACCTTTTTATCATTTTCCAGAAACCCAAAAAATGAGATACAAAATAAGCTAAAAATGACGTTTTATTGTAATATTTCTGACCTTCAAATGTGTGTCATTTTGAACAAGGAATATTCTAAGGTCCAAAATTTTGGAAATCTCATTTTTTTCATCTATATTTTGATCCCTGAAAATTTGAGCAAAATCAAAGAGGTCGACTTTTTCAAATTGGTCGAAAAGTAATGGAATTACCCATATATATATATGGGTAATTCCATTACTTTTCGAATTCCATTACTTTCCGAAAAGTAATGGAATTACCCATATATATATATATATATATATATATATATATATATATATAACTTTTTGCAGTAGTATTGAAGTATGGTTATTTGTGCAATTTTATTTCACTAGACGTAAATATTATTATACAATTATACAAAGGAAGTTCTTTTCTTTCATCGTAAGAACTATTAACAAATAATAATAATAATAATAATAATAAATTGCATTTATTTACAGAACGTAACAGTAACAAAGTAACTCTTCTATAAATTAAAAATAATAATAATAATAATAATAGATTGTACTGTAAGTACTGTGAATAGGACAAATTCAGATCCAAACTAATGGAATCTGTTCTACCATTTGCCCTTATAGTTTGTTCGTAACTATAAAATACAATTCTAATTTAATTATCTTAAGGTACAATTTCAAAGTTTTATTTAATTTAAAATACACACACATGCAAACAATAATATAGATGATATGATATATAAACGAAGAAGTAAGAATTCCAGAAAGTTATACCATCAGAACGGTTTTCATTTTTTCTTTAAAATTTGATGCCGGCAAATATTTAAATTGAGAGGGTACCGAGTTATACGCTTTAGTTATTTGGTATGGAAAACATTTTTAAAAAAATTCTATCTTATGAGTTGGTGGAGTGAGAGTGCCTTTGAATCTAATATTCAGATTATGAACATCCGTGCGGAAAGATAACCTTCTATACAAATAAGCTGGTTTGTAGGTTGTAACAATTTTATGAAATAAACAGACACTATGTAGCATTTTATTTTCCTGAGCTTATGAGATATTCTATCGTATTTCTTTATTCCAAAAATTAAACGCAAGCATGAATTTTGAATTTTTTGAAGGCGATATGAGTCTTCTTTATCGATAAAAGGGCTATATATTGTGTCACAATAATTCAAGCATGGATTCGGCTAATATTGTTTTAGTTTTAATGTTAAAGTAGTTCCTACTTGAATAGATTGTTTTTAAATTCCCATAAGCTCTTTGAGTCAGTACACTCGCATATTTTTTAAATTTTAAGTCAGTATTGATATACATTCCAAGACTTTTTACACAATTTTTTGGTTTAATGACACTATTGCTGATTATTAATTCAAACCGTTTAGAATTTAGTATAATATAATTTTTTTATTTAGATGGTCGAAATAATATTAACTCTGTTTTTGCGGCATTAAGTTGCAGACAGTGTAATTTACAAAAGTTTTCAATATTTTGTATATCAGCATTAATTTTATTTATTGCAACATCTACTTCATCAGGATGAAAAGAGTAGTACATTTGAGCATCATCTGCGTAACAGTAAAAATTGCAATAAATAATATTTTTTTCAAATAAAACTTGTGTATATACTATACAGCAAAGGTCCCAAGATTGATCTCTGTGGTATACCTGATCTGAGTAAAGCATATGAAGATACATTATTTTCTAACTTTGTTTTTTGAGCTCTGTTTGTTAAGTAGTTGTCAAAAAATTGTAAAGCTGTTTCAACAACAACATACTTCAATCAAATTTTTTTTTGTAACGCTATGCTTTGAGTTTTTTAGATAATTCTACAAAACACTCATTTTCTTGAGTTTTAAAAAGAGACAATAGTCACGTTTGTTGACTGCAGTTGTAGTGCAGTAGCAGAGTTTTCTAAGCTGTGGATCTTTTTGTGTATAACCGTTTTCAAGTTCTTAATTGTGTCTTTATAGACATTCTTTATTATTGTAGTCTCTTTTGAAATATACACAATTAAAACAATTTCTCCCAGCATACCATAAATTGTCTTTGGCTTCTTGGGTGCTGAAGAGGTGTAAGAGGATACTAGTAGTTTACCCAGGTCTCATCCCCAGATACAATTTTACAAAAAAAGTTTTTTATCTTGGATGTAGTAGTCAAATTCATTTTGCAAGTTTTTTCTTTACATAGTTTTTTTTTAAACTGAGAAGCTTGAACATTTTTTTATTTCAAATTTTTATATAAAAGAAATTTTGTCAGTTTGTGCTTCCACAGGTCTTCTACACTGCTTATACCTATATTTGACTTAAAAATACAACGGGCTGTTTTCTCTATTCATTATCTTATTAATATTTTTTAAGCTACTGCCTTCTTATGATACTTTATTATAGCTACAATTACGAGTAAAAAAACATATAAGTAATTTTTTTGCAATTTTTTATAATAATTCTATAATTTAATGCAGAATTCCAACAGTTATATTTTTTTACAAAAAAACAATATTTAAACTAAACAAAAAAAGTATATAAATATGTATAAAAAAAGCTATCGAAATAAATCTATTAAATATATTTTTAAATAAATAGTTCAACAATAACAAATTTAGTATCAACTAGGATGGGTCTTAAAATTTTGATGAACTTTTTTGAATTACTTACATTTTTTTAAATAAAAATTAACATTAAGTGAATCTACTCTATATTTTTTTATTGTTATTAATTTGGCAAATTTATTAAAAAGTAAAAAATGTATAAAAATAATGATTTTTATAAAAAAAACCATCATATTTATTATTAAACACTTATTACAAAGAAATATTATTTTATTAAATTTTTTGGTTATTTTGTTATTTTTAATTTTGTTTGACTAACGACTATAATAATAATTAATAATAACTAAAGTGTAAACTGCCAAATCTGCCTGAACTTAAAAAAAACTACGTTTTCTTATACACATTTTTTTGTTTCAAATTGGTTTTATAAAGAATAATGCCTTTGTTCGGTATTATGCTCGTAACTTTGATCGTATTTAATATTTTGGAAAAAAACAAACAGGATGATTTTTGCATAAAATTTACAACAAAAATAAGTATTGTCAGTCTTGCCAAAACTTGAAATTTTAAAGTTTATTTTTTTATACATTTTATGAGCTTATGTAGCTTATGTTTTTGCACATTGTATGACCTTTTAGTTGGTTTTTGACAACATAAAATCTAGTAAAAAACCATATGACCGCATATAACAAAAAACTCATTTAAAAAGTATAACAAAAACATCTTCCTTTGCTTAAACCGATTTTGGTAACTTTACTTTATTTAAACTCAATCTATGATTGCCAAAATTTGAGAATTTGATTATTTTTTGCACATTATTTCGCCCGCCGCTCAAATTTTGACAAAAGAAATTTTAAACCTACTAAAATTTATTAACTTGAATCAGTATCTGTATACATTTTGCATACTATAATATATGCTATACTGCTAGAGTTTGTCTTTAATTTAAGTTATTTTACCCAACAAAAGAATCGTTAAACCAGATGTAGAAATTACTTATACTATTCCCATAATTATACTGTCTGTTATGCACAAATCTTTGTCAAAATTTAAAAACCGATTGTGTGTAAAATGGAGCATTATTAATTTAATCGTGTTTTAATACAAGGATGTTTGTAATTTCAAAATTATATTTTATGTACCTTACATTGAAGGATTTTGCAGAAAAGTACAAAATAAATTGTAGTATGTATGTTAATATGCGGATGATATTAACAATAACGCATTATAATATATTACAAAAGTATATTTTATAGTATTCGTGTAAACGTAAACAAAGTAAAAGGTTATTAGTAATTATATAGTAATTAGAGAAATGGCGGAAGACTTTTAAATGAAGAAAATTTGTAATTAAACGTATCAAATATTTGAGTTGTATTATAACATAAAGTATGATTTTATATAATTATATTGATATAGTAGAACTTAGTATTTTATGTAATTTAATACAAATTTAAAATATAATAACTTGTAGATGGTTACATGTTTTTAAGTTAACTTTATTAAGTTAAATTAGTTCTTTTTGAATTGCATTTTCATTTTAATTGTCAGCTTAGGAGAATCGTGTGCATTCCTGCAAAGCTACCTACTTTAAGATCTTTTTTCTTATATATTAGATCATGATTGTATATATCATTTTCATGTTTTTAAACAATGAACTCTGATGTAGCCAACTCATATATTTACATAAGTCGTTAGATAAATTTAAAAGGTATTTGGTGAAATGTTGGTATATTAATTGCTTACATTTGAAATAGTAGTCCTAAATTAAAATAGTAAATGTTACTTAATTATACATCTAATTTCGAATGATATACAAATTAGTGATAACAGTAAGAGACAAGGCGGTGACCCTAAATTGTGCAACTCCTTTCTCTATATGCACGTTCCATGAAAGTTTTGCAAGTGTGTAGTAGGAAATCCCCCTACATATAAATACAGCTTGTTCTATAAAACAGGAACAAACGCACACGTATTTTATTACAAATCAAATCACCGTCACAATGATATTTAGTGTCGTTATATGTTTAGTGATTTCACAATTATTCGGGGTGGATTCGATACCCGTATCAAAGCAGGCGTATGAAAATCAGTATTATGCCAACCCTCAGCAATACCTGCAGGAAAATTATAATCAACCTCAATATATAAGTGTGCCACCTATTCCTCAAGCTCCTACTCCCATTTACGTGGGTCCTCAGCATCAGCCCCAACCACCGCCACCAAGTCGCCCTACTCAAGTAGTGTCACAACTACTATTGCCTTCTGCAGCTGACAGACAGGTACGTTATTAAATGTTATCATAAAATTATAGCATTAAATTAAACCTCTCTATATATGCAACTATAATTATTATTATTTTATATTTTAATGTAAAATTAAATATAACAAATAGTTTTAATCGAAAAAGATATAATAACGTATGCAAATTAATATAAATTAATGATTTTAAAGATTAAATTCTTATTTATAATAATTATAATAAACCTTCAACATTTTTTTCTTTTGAATTACAATCTTTATGAATATATTATTGAATATATTAACTTGTACAGTAATTACAAGCATAATAGTTTTATTATTTTAATTAACTAATTAAATTTGTCGATTATCTTACATCAACGTGAAATACGTAGTTAATGTAAAATGCAGTTTTTACAAATAGCAGTTCCCATTCTATTATTGGTAATCAAATGAATCTTAACTGTCGTGATGCAATAGAGGTGAAGCAAATACCATCCAAAGGGCAAAGTTGTAGAGAAGGAATTCATGTCAAAAATATTTGATTAATTTCTCTATTAAGATTATTGGTTTTATTTATACAAATAATAATTTTAAAATTACGATCAATAATTAATATAATAGTATACTAAAAATGAGTTTTATAAGACACGTTTTTATTTCATGCTCCCTAGTTTAAAAAATAAAACCGAAGACAAGAAGTCTTTAAAGAACACATACAATAAAAATAATTTTATGAAACGAGTTTATATTAAAATCAAAAGTTCCGTATCGTAACGACTCTATTACAATACACTTTAAATAATAAAACCCAGTGTTTTAATAAGTTTTATTACGATACCCAATTAATGAAACCATAATTTTAGAGAATAAACGCTTTTATTTAAAAATTGAATGGTTGTGGCCGTTACTATGTGATAGTTCATTATATAAATAAATAAAACATATTTACTATGTACTATATCACGAATATATTTAAAAACCGTAACATGTTTCATTCTCTACAAGGCCATCATCGGACGGTAATACAAACAAGTATAAATATAAAAGAAAAATATAAAATGTACAGAGAGGTGGAAAATTACATTGAAATTATTATGATTAAAATGATTATGAATTACATACAATAATGCAAAAAGGAAAAAAAAGCAGATTAAGCAGGTAGGATTATTTAACTTACATGACTTTTAAACTTTAAATTACTATCAAAAGTCACAACTAATAGTTTAAAATCCAATTTAGATGATATTAATTCATTATTAACAAGTACATTCAGTTCTTAAATTTTGTTAGGTGGAAAATCAATCCATAATTTATAAGTTTATTACAATTAAACCAATGCGATATAGAAGCTAAAGCTTATCATTTAAGTTGTCTTTATTATTGGCATATAAACAAATAGTTGTATCGTCCGCTTAACATGTCACATCAAAATTCATATTAAATGATGTCATTAATAAAAAATATTAAATAGTAGAGAATTGATCCTTGTAGAATGCTACATTTATTATTAGTTCTAATAGAATTGTAGCTTGTTATTTTGTTGTGATTGTTTGAGTAATTAATCCAAACGTATTGTTTTATATTTGTTAAAAATGATTTAATCATATCAAATGATTTACCTCTAATGTTTCAATAATCAATTTATTTGTGATAAAATGTAGATAAAAACTTATAAAAACATCACAACAATAAAAAAGTAATACATATTTTTAACGTCTAATGCAATATAATAAACTACAAGACGTTTGTATATTATAAAACTTAAAAAAATCGGGAACGAGGCAACATAGGTAATTAAGAAGATAATAAAATTTCAACGTAACATTCACGCTGTATTAGCTTAGACAAAAAAAATATGAAAAAAGGGTAAATTAATCAAGCCAAAAACATTACAAAGTAGAATTAATTGACATTAAATATTAAAAATATATTGAATCTATCTAGTCGTTAAGTAACGTTATAAACTATTTAAATAACTTATTCAAACTAAAAATTTAAGAGCTATAAGTTTATGTAGTAGGTGAAAGTTTACAAGATTAGCAGTCTAAATAAATGGTTTGAAGAAACTCAGCACAATAAAATAGAACTTTATTAAGAAAAATATTTTATTTAAACGTTATTTATACAAATAAAAATTTCAATTTGAATTTATACTATAAAATTAATAGTACGGATGGAAATATTCAAATAAAGTTAATAATAAGAGCAGTAATACGAATAAAAATGTAGTATAGTAACAGTATATGTAATGTCAATTTGTCAACATAGTTGATGCTAAAAGTTATTGCTTTATTCGTTATAACATTTTATGTGAACGTTCTCTCATTGCCTGCAACTGCAAACAAAAATATATGTAATGCTCTTTTTGGAGCGGATTCGCTCTCTTTATCAAACGGTCCGCTTCTGATCAGCTTTGCTTTCCTGAACATTTTTTTTACATTCTTAACAGCCATGTAAATAATCAATATATAATATTTACCTTGTAATTGTAGGTAATTTTCCCTACTATTCACTACGTTATATATCGTATTATTGTACAAGGTAATTCAGGAGAACCATATGGTTTTTAAACGCGTACAGTGCCATTTCACTCAGCAGGCTATGTCATTTTAGTCACTATGGCGCAGTGAGACGTGAAGCATTATATGTTCATGTACGTTCGTATACGATAATTATGTTAAAAGTGGGGAATCAGTTAATCAAACACAGCGTCTTTTTCGTCAACATTTTCATATAAAAATAAACAAAACTGCTGATATTGTGCTATAGATAATCGATAACAGTTGTTGCAGTGCCAGAACTACAGAGACAGAGAATAGATATTAGAATTGTATAGTTTCAGCAGGATAGAGCTATGGCCCACACGCAGCAAGAGCCTCAATAAGACTTTTTCTAAAGATTTTTCAGGAACAAATTATTTTACGTTTCGGCGATGTGTTCTAGCCACCTCGTTCTCCTGACCTAACATTTTTTGTCTATTTAAATGAACCTCAAATATTGAAAGAAAGTTATTTGCTTTGTAGTCATTTGGGATGTTATTTTTTGTACAGTTAAATAAAATGGCATTCTATAACAATCATTTCAACGTCAATAAATAAAAAATTCATGTAAAATTGACCGAATACTCATTATTTCAAAACCATGCAGTTCCTCTGAATAACCTTGTATGTGTAAGGTAATTCAATAATATCATTTAAATTTTTTGTGACAATTATTGTCTATCATCTAATACCAGCCGCTACCAAACAAAAGCAAAAAATAAAACTCTTTAAAATTGCAACCTTCCGTCACAAATAAATGGTGAATTGACATTTTGTTGTTTATTTTCGAGAGCAACAAGTACTGCTACAAAAAAAACGCGCACGCCTTCCTGTACGTACCCATTTTCAGAGAATAACGCTAAAACCACTAAATTTTTTTCAAAAAAAAGAAATATAGAAAAATTATAGAAAATACATCCATATTTTCTATAAATCAGTTAAAACATAGCGTTCTTAGCAAACGATAAATTGCAATTTGAATAAGTATGTCATTTTTCGTTAATTTTTAGCAATGATAATTAAAATAACCTGTTAAATTGTTTATTTTTATCATCATTTTATAGAATTACTTTTATTTAGTAACTATTAGCAAATAAAAAAAAAACATTACTCTATTTCAGGGGCGCTCAAACAGTCGATCGCGATCGAGTATTTTAAGTCGATCGCCATTTATCATTTTTTTTTTTAATTTTTCACATTATTGTATAAAAGTACACTAAATATTTATTTTCTAATAATTATTTTTATCTAGTGACTAGGTTTTATTGGGACCTAGTAACCTAGTCGATCGCTTTTCGCTTATACTTTTATGGTAGATAGCCGATGCTCTAAGTCTGAGCGCACCGCTCTATTTTATTAACCTAAAAATATTTTTTCACATGATTTATAAAATTTACAAACACAACATAGAAATTTTTAAAATAATTCCTCATTCTAATTCTTTGCAAGTGTTATGTACTATGCATTTTATAGACATGTTGTTATTTTGCAATTTGGATTAAATTATTTATTAGCAAAAGTATCAAAATAACTACAAACGTGATTTATAATTATTTGTTGAAAAACTAAAAAAAAAAATTCAATAAATCACCAAAAACAAACAAGAGACAAACAATCGTTGCAGTTTCATGTTTTCCTCGCTCATCTTTAATCGACGTTATAATTATTGTCACAACAATAGGGCTTAAAGGCATTATGACTTGTTAAGTACAGTACTCCGTGTGAATGACAAGTTTTGCAGAGAAAAATCAACACTAAGTAAAAAAACCACAACAAAATGTAGGTTTTCAATTGGAGCAAAATGGATGCTGTATCATAAAAGTCTGTAACACGGTGATAATAACTGAATTATTAAACGCCTACTTTAGTTTACAATTTGCAAACATAAAGTTAAAACTTAAAAATCGAAAAATAAGTCATAATTTTAAAGTGACTTGTATTTTTTGCTTGCCACTGTATATTGCAGTAAACTATAATCTGAATATTTTATATACGAATGCAAAATTTTTCAAACGCAAACCATAACTCAAATGACCAATGTAACATTAACTATCAGTCAGCAAATAATGTATCTGTAAAGGACTCTTTACAGATGCTTACTTAAACATAGAACTTTAAATCAAGTTTCTAAATAAAGATACATTTAAATCTATAGTTAATAATAAAAACTCTAAGTAGGAAGAAATCAAAGGTATAATGAGGATATGAATAAGCAGAATAGAAAAAAAAAATGTACGTAATAGTATTATTTTTATGTATTTTCAACAACAATTTAAAAATATTCAGACTTCACAAGTCAATTTTTGAGAGTAATATTTAAATTAATTTAAAAAACAATTATTTTATGCTTGTTTGAAACACTCACATTAAAAACGAGATTTAAACAGTTTGTGAAATAATAAAGCTTATTCAAAAAAATGTTGGACAGAGAGCAGATAATTTTATTGCAAATCAAAAAAGTTTGTGTACATAAAAATTAAATTTATATTTAAAAATTGAAATAGAACTAGTAGGCAGTAGCACACTTTTAATCCCAATTTTTAAGTATCAATTTGTACTCGTATTAGTTGTATTCCAATTAAAAAATAAAACTTTAACTATAAATTCAAGGTCAATTATTTAATTATTTTATGGAGCACACGTTTAATTATAAATTAATACATAATACATATGTATAATTTTATTATGGACTATTGTTCATTAATATTTTTTTTACTAAGCTAGTACATATTTTATTTACCTTTACAATTTATCTACAACTATTCTAAATTTATTTAAAAAATCGACAAATTGAATTATAAAATTCAACTGTAATTTTCAAATGAGATATTTTTCATAAAAGTGGGTTATTTTATAACAAGAATATAAATGTATAAATAAGAATTATTGTTTCATTTCATGCTTCTCTGTGGAATTACTAGACATTATTACATAGTTAAAACTACATTTAATATGTACATTATTTATTAGCATTAGATAAATTATTTGTACAAAGTATAACATCATTGAACAAATCAAAATAAACTTTGACACACAACCATAGATTAAAAAAAAAAACATATTTTTACTAAAATTAAAAATAATAGTGGTTATAGTATAATCCTTGTTTATTATAAACATTTAGCAAAGCTTACTTAAATTCTTTATATAAATATTTCAAAATAAAATAGTTTTAATTTAAAAACTAAATAAAACTCAAGTATGTCAAAATAAATAAATAATCTAAATTTATAGGTACAGAAAGCAGCTGAACAGATTGCAGGTCCAGCTTATGCTCAACAAGTCCAATTTGCTCAGCAACAGGGATTGGCAAATGAGGCAGTAGCTACGGCACAGCGCAGGGCTCAAGCGCAGGTCAGAAGAGCACAGCAGCAAGCTCAGCAGCAAGCTCAACAATATAGCAGTCAAGCACAGCAATATGCATCTGCACAACAACAAGCTCAACAACAGTACATAAGCAGGGCAGCACAACAACAAGCTCAACAGTACGCCAGTCAGTCGGCCCAACAACAACAATATTTAAGAGAAATTCCAAATAAACAACAATATGTACAAATTCAAATACCACAACATGTGCAGCCACAACAATACCAAACACAATATGCACAACAACAAAGAGCTTCTCATCAACAGCAGCAGCCGCAACAACAACAAGAACCAGAACAAGAGGAGCATGATGTGAGTAAATTTTATTTGACATGTGGAGAAATTTTCTTTACAAATATACATACTTATCTAGCAATTTTTCTTTTCTTTTTAAATGTAAATGTTAAGTACATTTGTGAAAGGCACAAGTGAAAATATTAAATGATAATTATTTTTAGTTAATCGTAAAAATCATTTATCAAGATTTCAATTCAAACGTTATTTCACATTAATATTGTTAAAATAATTCTTATTTACTTATTAGTTTCAATATAAATTCAATTAAACTACACAAGCGTTATGCTAAATGAACAATGCAATTGTTTTGTATAATAAAAACATTTTTATTTTAAATAAAAAAGAACGTTTATACATTCTAAAGATAATGTCCATAATTACTATAACAAATTTAATAATGCTCATATCCGATAACACATTAAAATTTATTACTTTCTAGATATAATATTACACATTTGCAATATCGTCCATTACACAATTACTCAACCTTGTCACCAAATTAGTTTCGCCAAACTTTTTATGAATATTTTATTAATTTATAGTTTCCATGTTAATATTATGTTTGTGCAATTAATGAGATTGAAATTGTTATTGTGGGATATGTACGTAATTTGTCGCAGCGATGCATAAATAGAAAAGAGAAATTATATATTTAATCTAATTCACTATTGCAAACTAACAGTAATTTATTTATTATTTTGCAAGTTTAGTTATGTGTCATTTTACACACACAACAATTAATTGTTATGCTATATTATCTATCCGTGAAGGCTTTTAATATATATTTTCCTTATAACTTGTATTTCCATAAACATTCACACGTTTCAATATTTATAGATAATCAACTTTTAGAAAAGAAACTGATCTATTTATATTGTAATCAAGGTAATAAATGGTGTAAGTTTATTATTGCGTAATCGAATAATAAGATCAAGTTGAATAGAGCAGGAAGAATTTGCGGATACACAACTAGCATGATAAATACATAGGAACTACTTTCTCTATTAAATCTAGCATCTCACTATCACGTCGCTCTTGGAGTTGATATTTTATATCCTTCTTATTTGAAATATGTAGTAAAAGTATTCACATGCACTCTCTCCTATATTTAATTATAACCATGATTAATACACAAAGAAACAAATAAGTAGTTCATTACTAATTTATTATGAAACAATAATCAAATTAGCAAAGGTAATTTGAAAATCTTTCAATATACAAGTTTATTTCATCATAAAACACTTATTTATTACTGGTGTGAAACTGCCATAAAAACTGTAAGCCATCTCCTAAGAATACATAGCAGTAGTTTTTCGTGTAGGTAGCGCATACGCGATCAATATTTTTTTTAACTGTATATTATGATCTTATGCTACACTTTTTTTTCAATATTTCTCTTCGTGTAAACATTCATCGCGTCGAAACGCTTCTAAAAAGCGGATATAAGTAAACATATTTAGGCGTGACAATACGTCTAGTAAAATGGCGGCCTCGACTAAAAAACGGAGCATTGGAAGACCCCAAAAGAGATTGCTCGACGACATTAAACAGTCTGTGGGCCAAAACTGGCATCAACTTGCCCTAGATAGGGACATATGGAAAAATTTGGAAGAGGCTTATGTCCACCAGCGGACAGACAAAGGCTGAGAAGAAGAAGAAGTTTTGTTTTATAAATAACTTGGATCTTAAAGAACGTGTGTATAATATAATTATATTATACACCTCTATTCATTGTACTATTTAAGAACAATATTAAATCGTACACATAATTATATGTTTTTAATGTAATTCATACACACACAAACACAGTTCGTTAGTGCATAGTAGAAGCAAAATACACCGTAAACTCAATAACATATTTGATACTTATCAAATTCTGAGTAATTTTGTGTATAATTTATCAATATGACAAAGAACTGTGTAGTTTAAAAAGTAAATATGATTTTTATGAAAAGCCTTGTTTAGTGTTCTTGTTATATCTTCTATATTTTGTTAAATGGCTATTAATTGGCTCAGATAAATACTAGTAATTATATACACGAATAAATTAAAATGCAAATTTGCTACGACTGATGTATGCAATTACTTAATAATCTTAAAATTCTGATTAAACTAGAAGAAATATTAAAATTAAAGAAAGTCTACTGAATCATAATCAATAGTTAAAACTAAAATATTGATTGCGTATGAGGTATTTAAACAAAAATACTGCTCCTATGTATCCTTATGAGAGTGCAGCTTAGAACTAGTTTCTATGGCCAGTTTCTCACCAATAAAAATATTTACTTTTTACTTTTATTATGTTCATGTGATTATAATTTTAAAAGACATCAATTACAAATCTAACAAAAAACAAGCAAAACATATATCAGTAGGGCTCACCTAGTATTGAGAAATTTGCTACAAAAGTTTATTGCTTTTTTAAATTCTGTAAAAACGGCACAGTTTTTAGTAAAATGAATGAAATAAAAACGGATGTTACAATTTTATTGGTAAAATCTTTATATTTAAAAAATGTATATATTAAAAAAATCAAATTTGATGTACTGTTTTTGCACAAATATATTTCATAATTTTATTTATTTCAAGTATATTATTAAAACACATGAAGTTTTACCAGAAAACATTTATACTAAAAAAATAATTTAAAAATATAGCCAGAACTTATGTTATTTTCATTGATGGCAATATTGTGGTCGGACTATCCATGATTTTTTTAAGCTTTGCTGAGTTTAAGTGTCAATGTTAATTTTTTTCCTGTTTTTTTTTTTTAGTTTTTGGGATCTTTTTTATGGTGCATGTTTGTGTAAAATAAATGATACTTTGGAGTATATAATCTAAAATGGCTCTGCAGCTGTGTGAATGTGTTATCCGAATAAGATTGATTGATTGTTCAGTAGAATTTTTTTCACCATAATAATATACACTTTAAGAATAAATAAAAAATTCGCTAAAGACTGGTTTAAATTTAAAAAAAAAAATGATTTGATTTTCTCACATTTAAAGTGTTCTATTTCTCTAAACTTAATAAGTCTTCTTTAAACTTAATAGGTTTTACTTGTGTATCTTGTTTTTGATCTTTTATTAAAAATTTAACATAAAAAAAATAGAACATTTTTTTGGTCTCTACTAGGCAATTTAATTTTATAATATTTTGGAGAAACCATTAATCACTTCTTCAATTCTTAACAATAAAAACTGTTTTTTACACATTTTAATTATATCAAAATCTTTGTCACATTCCATATATCTATGTGTGGCCAAGTTCCAGAAATTTATGATAAACTTCTTTTAAGTGGGCTGTTTTAATTAAAACATAAACATTTTGGAAAAGTTTCTATTTTTGTTTTATCTTCTTCATGAGTTACTTTAAAACTACATCAGACATGAGCCTATATCTTGTGAGCCTTTTCCAGATATAGTCTTATCCTATGTAAGCATATGAACCTCTCTAGTAAGCAAATTATGTATGCCACAATTATAATTTCAAAGTTACATCAAATAGAAGACTTACCGGTGATTTTATACCCTCTATGCACAAACAAGTTTTGTTAATTGCTAAGTAGGTATAACTACTGATTTAAAGATGACGTTAGTAGTTGCCATACATAAAAAATTAAAAAATGCCACTTATACCTTTATGTACCAACCTTTCCAAATGTTATTAAAAAAAAATAAAAGATTTAAAAAACTACAAAAGCGCAATGAAGAAATACTTATGTAGAATCGTTAAGTAAAAAAATTAAAAGACGGAAGACATATATATTTTTATGTATTTATGTATACAAAATATAAATATATTTGTCTTGCTCACTCACAAGCTAGTGACCATCCGCCATCTTCATACTCTGGGAACGATTTGTAATGGTTTTCAAAATCTGGAAATGGCGGATAGTCGATAACCTATATGAAAAACATACATTTATAAGAGCGGCATAATTTATCTTTATTTATATCTTCTTTATTTTTGTTTACTTTATTTATTGCATAAGTTCGTAGCCGTTTTTTGTTTGATCTAATTTGTTAGTGCTTTAAAGAAATCTTTACCTAATTACATTATTTGAAAAAGAATAAAATTATTATTGAAATACATGAAGGTATTTTAGGATTCCGAAAAACTAACAGTCGTGTAAGTCGACCAAACACTAGCTGAGTTTTGATAGATTGGCAGGAAAGAAGCATAGAAGCAGTACTTCTGTGAACATACTAGACTGACACAAAAACGTAAAAACAACTCTTAAAGAGAAGTGCTATTTAAAATCCGACAGAACAAACACAAACAATTGCAATACATTGAGTGAGAGCAATTGGTATGATGTACCATTTATTATTACAAGTTTTATTTGAATGAAAAAGAAGCAACAAAACTATTATGTTAATTGTACAATTCTTTTTAAAATCAGTAATTTATAGATTATCAACCAATGCATTCTGCTTTTGTTTTTGTTGCAAAACTTTTCACAAAGTTTTACATATTTTTTTGCCACTAATGAACCAACATTGCAAAGAAAATTTGCCAATGTTTGTCAAAAACAATGTTTTCAATGAATTCTAATTTTCTTTGTAATACATTTGCTTTATTGGTATTTGAGATATAAAGGGTTTTCTAATAAGAGGTTTCATTTTGATATTAAAAAAAAACTGGTATTTTTTAAGAGAAACCAATAAATGTTTATTTCATTGTAAAGAGGTTTAAGAGGATTAACATTTGAAAACGATATCAGTCAAATTGGCAGCTACGGTTACGGTTGCAGTACCACATTCTTTCCATAAAATTTTCCATGACCAATTTGCACATTTGCGGCTGTATGTCCTCGATAACTTTACGAATTCCATTTTAAAGGTCTTAAATCGATTGTGGAGCATTGGCATAGGCCTTATTTTTCACGTGGCCCTAAATAAAAAAACCTAAAGGTGTTAAATCACAAGATCTTGGAGGCCAATTGTGATCACCTCTTTGAGAAATAACACGGTCAGGAAACTTTTCTTGCAAAATTGCGATTGTTTTGTTGCTTGCGTGACACGTAGCGCCGTTTTGCTAAAAATAAACGTTGTCCACATCAATGTCTTCTAAATTCGGCCATAAAAAATCATTATTCATAGCTCGGTAGCACCCATTTACCGTAACAGTTGCACCAGCCTAATTTTTGAAAAAGTAGGGTCCAATCACACCGCCAGTCCAAAAACCTCACCAAACAGCGACACGTTACGAATGCAAAGACTTTTCAACAATCATTATTGGATTTTCTAAGCCCCAAATGCAACAATTCTGCTTATTAACGTAGCCTCCGAGGTGAAAATGAGCCTCATCACTGAAGATGACATTTCTTCGATATTTCGGATTATTTTGATGCATTTGAAAAACCCAATCAGCAAAGATACGACGCTTAATGTGATCGACCGGCTAGAATTCTTGTGTAAATTGAACTTTAAAGTTCTTAAAACTTAAGTCTTTATGCAAAATACGGTGTAATGTTGTTTGTGGAATGTCTAATTCCAAAGATCGATGAGGAATCGACAAACCTGGGTTTTCTTCAACACTACGAGTTACATCAGCAATATTCTCATGTGTTCTTAAGCGATGCACACGGTTTCGATTCTTCACATCACAAACTTGTCCCAACAGCTCAAGTTTTTTTACCAGGTTTACTATTACTGGCCGAGAAGGTGCTCTACTACGACCAAAAAGTGCTTTAGTTTTGCAAACTGTGACTGAAAAATTTTCACCATGTTTGTAGTAAATTTTAGTAATTTCAATGCGATGTTGAAGCGTGTATCGTTCCATTTTTATTAATGGCGTAGTTTTTACTTGTGCAATGTCAAAAGATATTAGCTTCAAAATTGACAGCTGCCCAAATAACTTGCCATTCAAAATGAAACGTTTTATTGGAAAACCCTTTAGATAATTTTTTTGGTTGCAATACAATGCATTTTCACAGAAAACACTTTTCTAGCGTTTATTTTAGAATGTATAATTATAATTATTAATTGAGATCCAGTATCTCTGCGTCGTCAATACTCATCATGTACAGCTCCTCTTCTAAATATCTCTTTAAAATTAATTTTATAACACTCTTTTGGCGTTTAGTTTAGAATGTAGAATTGTAATTACTCATTGAGATGCGGTATTTTCTATCTCAATGATCATTACATATAGCTCCTGTAAATGACAACCTCTTATCATTACAATAATCTACAATCAATTACAAATTTATAATCACAGCCTAATTTTATTGTACCTTTGATAAAAAATGTTTTTTATCAAGTGTTTCTTTCAAAAATGGTTTTCTTTTTTTGTATGGTCTTTAGTTTTATTTGGTTAATATCCAACATTTGATTATTTTAGAAACGCCGTCTACTTATTAAATTTGGCTATATTTACATTATCATGAACAACCAGCATTGATTGTTCTATAAAATGTTTAACATTTAATGATAAACACCCAATTTTTTTTGACTAAAAACTAACAATTTACAGAAAAAGGACGGTTTAGCACTAAAAATCTTACTGCATTAAAAAAATATGCTATTATAACATGTTCTTGTAGTGCCTGTACTTTTTCACTCACCAAATTGTTGTTGATTTTGTAAGAAATTGGTGCTTCAGTTACTTTGAAAAAATTGTATCACAACATGTAGATTAAAAATAAACGCAAAGATTCTCAAAAACATTTCCAAATTGTTGTAAAATTGCAAATACTCAATTTATACCTAAAAATAAACCCAATTTTGTTTTTTAAATTATAGGCCAATGTCTACCCAAAATTATTGAAAAATATATTAATTCTTACATTATCAAATTCTAAAAACAAAATATGTTAGTATAAATAGAGATCTACTTTGAACAAACATAGAAAAGATCTTGCAGTAGCTCTAGACATTTCTAAATCATTTACTAAATATCAAGCTTTATTAAGTTTTGATTACAAATTTGAAAGTTTTATCAATAACTTTTGTAACAATAAAAAATATAGTAAAAATTAATTATTTTAATTATTATAGGTATCAACTGTATCAAATATTAAAGTAAACAACAAATCTATATCTAAATTTTTTTCAATTTGTTTTATTGGAGTTACAATTTTACATTATCTATATCCATGACTTATCTCTGCAAATAAGCATATTGTTAAATAGTTTTAAAATCATTTTAAAAAACTAGGATGTCTTTGTAGATGCAAATTAAGGGTGGTCTTTATAAACAAATCTCCATCTCAGACTCAAAGCGGTCTCACTAAATTACGCGTATAGATAAACTTAGTTTTGTATTAGCAACTTCTGGCTGATACAAAAAAATCATGCATCCAACCTATATATTTTTTCAAAGCATTAGCTAAGAAATAAGTTTTGGTTCCATACCCACATCTTTCTTTCCTATAATAACGGAGAAAACCGATATAAAGTAAAAAACATAAGTGTTTATTATCTCGCAAAATATATATAAAATTATCTTGAAACTCATACAGCGTATAGAACAATTCAATATCATATCAGGAATATAACCATCTTGTGTTTTTGCAAAAATTGCATCAAATTCAATTTACTATAACTTTTTTACCACCGTGTCGATTTTAAGCGAACACACACAATTTTTATTAAAAACATGAAATTTATTCAATGCATTAATTTTAATCTAGTGGCATATGAGTCATTATTCAACACTACGGCAAATTACACTATTTTTTTCTAAATTTTATTTATTTTATTTAAAAACGAGTTACTACTATCAATGTCGATACAAAACTGACTAATGACCTAGACAACTGCAGATTTTTGTATTTTCTATAAATATTTCTATGGTTATTGTTCAAAAGAAATTATTCAAAAGTATTTTTGTTGTTATGAAAAATAAATATATATTGAATTTATATTAGCATTTATACTTTTTATCAAAATTTATAACTAAACAGTGCTTTTGATAACTTCATGATTGCTATGATAAATATTAAAATAATTGTAATTATTGTAAATAAGATTACATTTTTTGTGAAATATAAAATCTTTTATTCATCATAAGCTACTACTACTAGATAATAATCCCCATCGACTAAAATCACTCGATCTAGAACATCGTCACCTTTTGAGCATTATTAAATAACAAATAAAGTTTATAAGGTGTGATATAAACAAAATATAATATTTTAATATAAATTTTATTTCAGGTTAATGCAGCTTACCAATTTGGTTTTGATATTAAGGATGATGAATATACAAATTACCAAAATCGTAAAGAACAGAGAGAAGGTGGTAAAATATCTGGAAAATATTCTGTTGTAGATTCTGATGGATTTATAAGAACAGTAACATACACGGCTGACCCAAAAGAAGGTTTTAAAGCTGAGGTGTGTATTTTCATTAAATTATATTAACAAACATTATTCTAGTTATATAAACAGATTTAAGATCATTTGTTTATGAACATGATCTGTTTCAAAATATAAAAACGTTTAATTTTTTAAACTTAAATTATTTTTAGGTTGTACGAGAGCCGACCGATATCGTAGTGAAAGTACCTCAACCGAAACCTCAGCAACAGGTAAATAATTAATTTTAAGTTATAAAAGTAACGATTTAATTCTGTAACTGGCTCTTATACTAATATAAAAGACCAAAAATACGTTAATATAAAAAAGTTCTATGAAAATGTCCAGAAAAAAATTTAGGGAAATGATTATATGCATACAAGTATCTTAAAAGTCAGTTTTTTTTTAAATTTCTAATTATCTATATTAACAAAGAGAAAACTATGTTTATTTGATTATTTTCTACAATTTTTTTTTGTAAATACCCTAAACTAGAGCATCTTTAAAATTTGTGCTATTTCAAACCATAATAAAAAACGTCAACAAGAAAAAGAAAATAATAAAAACATTTTTCTAAATTAGGTAATTAAGATGCATCATTAGTAGCGGTTAACTTTTTTTAATTATATATTTATAATTTACAGGAGATTGCTATTCCAAAGTATACACATCAACATCATTCTCAAGTTCAACCAAAATATCAACAACAGCAACCGCAACAACATGTTATATACCAATAGATGTAGATATATTTTATATATGAACTTTATAAGACTGTAAGTTGAAAAGTATTTCAATATTGGATGTTCATAATCTATTATTTATTCAAATCAGTTTGTTATTGCACTCAAGAGTGTATGATTTATTTTATACTGTATTCTAACAAAATAATTGTTACTTAAAATAAAAGACCTATTATATAAACTTGAATATTTATCCAAAATGAATTTATATAATTTTAATGACAAATTTGGTGTAATATGTCTCAATAAAATAATGATGCGATATAATATCACACCTTCAAAGTTTGTAAAATAAAAAAATCTGATCTTAACTTTTGACCGTCTTTATCATTAACTAAAGTATAACTTAATATCGTATTACACTGACAATAATTATATCTTGAATTAATTATATAATTATAGACAAAACTTTAAAAATCTGTAAAATGCACAAATGATCATCAATTTTATTGTAGATTGATATTTTAAGAACATGTATTAAGCTTTTCTGTATATTTGACTCAAAAAATGTAGGCATTAGCAGTTTTTACAAAATAGTTAAGTTATATTTTATGTGTTAATTATAAAGAAGAACTAAAAATGTACTTGAAGATTCAATCTACAATAAAATTGATGATTTGATGATTTGTGCATTTTACAGACTTTTAAAGTTTTAAATATTTTTATATATACAATTCAAGATATAATTATTGTCGGTGTCATACTGTCATAAGATTAATTTTGAGTATTTTTTGTAAAAATAACTTTTAATCATATGCACCATTTTTGAATTATAAGCAATTAATTCATACTCCAACTAAAGAATATTTTCCCACAAACATAAATATTTTTTTAACCAACCAAACAGTCGTACGGCTGAATTTAAAAACAGTAATTTTAGAGCTCATTGAAAAAGAGTATATTTTTGGATATTTTTTAATTAAAAAGAGTAGAGAGTACATGAGCTTCAAAAAGAGTGTACTGTCCTAAAAAAGAGTATGTCCGGTCAGCCTGCAAAAAATATATCCAAATATAAAAATAAATGCGTTTATAGGTACTTTTGAATGATGTTTTTAATATTATTTGCAAAAATTATTATAATTTGAGTAAAATATTATTATGACATGTAAAAAAAAAAAATATACATTTTCGTTATAATACTACAAAAGTACAGCAGTCAAAATGGTTATAATAGCTCTTGGTGGAATGAATAAATAAAAATAATATTTTTGTAAACAAAATAATATTTGTGAATTAATCATAAAATACATATAATATAAATTTATTTTAAAAACATGAAATTATTATAACACAATTTTATAACAGTATGTTGTTGTTAATGTAAATAAAAAACAAAATAATATGAAACCAGGTTTTGGAAAGTTAATTCACGTTAAATATCTTTTTGTGATATACACAATACAATGCTACATTTTCCCGGTTCTACAGGGAGTTTATAAATGAATGGGATTATGTAATCACTTTAAATATGCCGCCTTTTTAAAATCGTCCACTATACTACATATGTTTTCATGTTTGTTTGACAGCTGTCAAAGTTGATTTGTCAAAACAAATAGTTTAGTGAACAATTTAAAAAAAGCGGCACATTTAAAGTGATTACATAATCCCATTCATTTATAAACTCCCTGTACTATACGGGGCAGAGGTCTGGACGCCAACAGAAACATTAATCAAAAAGTTAAATGCGTTCGAAATGTGGATGTATAGACAAGTTTTGAGGATCAGCTGGGTACAAAGAGTTACGAATAAAGCTGTTTTCTTTAAAATTAATAAAAATCTAGAGATTTCAAACATCATAAATCAACGTAAACTAGAGTATTTTAGACACGTAATGAGGCACCAGAAAAATTACGAACTGCTTTATCTAATAATCCGAGGTAAAATAATTGAAAAAAGAAGCGTTGGACGTCGTATAACATCATGGCTAAAAAATCTTTGCTAATGGTTTGGAAAAACATCAGCCCAGCTTTTCCGTGCATCGGTAAACAAGTCAACATTTGAGATTATAACTCATGAAAAAGAAGAAGATACAATTCTGAAAAAATTCTAACTTTTTGATGCGGTTTTGTTGAAAACAATAACTATCCGATTCGGTAAATTTTCATTTTATTAAAAAGCTTTATTATTGCATGCATATGAATTTTACATGAAGCATTGTTATTAAATTTAGTTTATGTAGCATGTTCAGACAAAATACTTAAAAGATCTGCCTCTAAATTTGTTGCCACATTTTTTGCCACATTATTTTTACATGTATGCTTCCTAAATGATATATCAAATTCTTGAAGCATTACTATAACACCAAACTCTTTGGAAAGTTTTTTTAAAAATCTTATATTGTTTGAATAACCACAATATTTGTTTAACAAAAATATTTCATATTTTGAAACCAATTCAGAATTTTGTTTTTTAACAATGATGTACAAATTTTACAATTAATTTTTTTTTTAAGTTTGGTTTGCAAGTTTGCTACATATATGTTAGAACATGTTTCCTAAGTTGGTTTTTTAACTTTTAAACTTAAATTTGTAGCTTGTTTTTTGCTATTAGAGCATTCTTGAACTTTTACTTCATTTTGCTCAGTTATGTTCAATAATGTTTTATTGGAAGTTTCTACACTATTGAGCTTAAGTGTTTTTCCATCATCTACCTCACAATTGCCAGTACCTACAGCAATTTGCAGCCTAATATGCATATTTTGCTAAATAGCAATGCGACACTGTCGGACTGTAGGTGTAGGATTATAACCACCACAACTTTGTATTACTGAAAAGAAATGTTCAAGCGGGCCTTGGTTCAAAAAAGTTGTCAATAAATATTTAACACCTTGCTTTTTTAGTTCTGCCCATAATAATAAAATGCAACGTATTGTCCATTCAAAACCGTACATGCAGAATACTACTTGACTTATCTATGCATGCAATATTGCTTAATTCATCTATGCAGTCTATACTACATGGAATTTATAAATGAATGGGATTATGTAATTACTTTAAATATGCCGCCTTTTTAAAATAGTCCACTATACTATTTGTTTTGACAGTTCAACTTTGACAGCTGTCAAGCACACAAGGTTTTAAGAATGTATACAAATGAAGAGAATATTTTTATTATTGAATCCTACTTTAGGAATGGGCGGTTTGATAATAGGGAAAGACTATTCTATTCCGGATTGTGTTTACAACTGATAATTATAAACATGTAAACAGTAAACATATGAAAATATTTTTATTATTGAATCCTAAGATAGACAACTTTATTTACGCATTTTCACTAAAGCGGCACAAACGTACATTAGATGATTACATAATCTTAAACATTTATAATAACCCTGTACTTGGTTTATTGTCATTAGCAAACACATCAATTATTTTAAAATATTCTAAGCTGTGTTTATGTATATTTTCAGATAAGGGGTTATATACTGATAACGGTCGTTTGTGTAGATTTTTGTCTTTTAGCATTCTACTATTTAAGGAATCAAAATTATTAACCTTTTTAATAAAATCTGCCGTATCTAACGCAGTGGTACTATTTAATTGGCGTTACTGCTATTTTAATAGCCGCAGAGTCTGTCTCTGCGGCTATTGAGAAAATAGTTAATGCAATTCCTTTTACAAAGTTATCTGATATATTGTAGCACAGCGGCGTTTTCTAATTATATTGAATACCACGAATATAAAAAACTAATGCTGTGTTAACACAATTTTCTTGTCTTGTCCTAAGTCTTAATATCTTTCAACTATATCATCAAATCTGTTGTATTCTAATTAAGGCTTAAATACTACTTTATTAAATAACACATTTTTTCTCTATCTGACATTAATCGAGCTTTTATGGCAAGTTTGCTCATCAAAGTAATTTTCATGCCAGTTTTTAAATTAAAAATTTGCAACTATTGTATTGCCCAAACTGATAGTAAACATAACTTTAAGTTACTTATCATAAATTTATATGAACCTGGACTTTTGTACAGGATCATTATAAAAGTTTGGGATTGTGTAACCATCTAATGTACGTTTGTGCCACTCTAATAAAATAGTAAATTTAAATTTGGTGTGCGTAAATACAGTTGAAGTTGAACTGTCAAAACAAAAGTATATAGTTTGGTGTACTAAAATTGTACACCAAACTATATACTTTTGTAAAAAAAGGCGGCATATTTAAAGTGATTACATAATGCCAGACATTTATAAAGACCTTGTAATACAAAAAAAGGACTAGTTGTTTTTTAACTTGTAACCATTTAGAACCTTGCATAAGAAATAACTGCATATTTACAAAAATACTAACAACTTGACTTTTAAATTTCATCAAATTATAGACAACAAAAAAATAATTTCTTTTTTCCTAAGCCTATATAACAGGGAGTATCGTAACTTATTACGTTTCTGTAAATGTGAGAGTTTTGCAATTAAACATTCACACTTTTTTCTTACATCTGTAATTGTTTACGGAGATGGCAAATTAATAACACGTTTGCTTACTTTACTTCTGCGTGAAGAATTACTATCAAAATTCAAAGTTGGATATATACCGGACGTACCTTAGGTTTTCGGAATAAGATGTCAAATCAGAACTTGATGTACTTATAGTATTCTTACGTGAATCAGTTTTTAATTCTGTAACATTACAAAATTTCTTAGTAGGACGTATTGGAACGGCAAACAAGTTAAACATACTTCATAAATGTCTTAAAACTTATTGATATAATTTTTTAATTTATTTTGAACAATAGCCATAGAAATATTTGTAAAACATGCAAAAATCGACAACATTACGCAAAGAATCTAGGTCATTAGTTAGATTTGGATCGGTAATCATTCAAATAACTCAATTTTAAATCAAATGCTCTACTCTAATTTTGAAATTACGGTACAATGATTAGCGATATACAGCAAGAAACAAAAGAATATGTTTGACTAAACTCGAATTATAAATTATAAAGTTTTTTTTTATGTTATAAGCTTATTATTTCTTGTCAATAAATTATTTTCAAATGTTCAAATGGAAAATCTAATAAAAAATACCAATTATTTTTGTAACATTGTAAAATTAAAATACATAAATTTTCTAAATTTAAAAGTTTTTGTATTTTAATGTTCCTATTTAGTAAATGTTTACATTTTCCAATAACATTAACTTTTTTAATGTATGTAAAAAACCGAATATATTTTTTTTAATATATATAATCTATAACCTCTTAATGCCGTTAGTTGTCGAGGTGTCAAACACACCGAACCACAGAGAAGACATGTGTATGTTTGGATGCCTATATGAAGTAACGGAGCCATATTGGGTAGAACGCTATTCTCGGCATCACTTTGTGGAGTTACCCTTCAAGTCGGGGCATTACAAACATATTTTTACATGGTCTAAAATTAATTAATTAGATGCAGCGTGCTCTATAATGTCACTAAAAAATTAAAGTTATTCTCAAGGTTATATTTGAATTTTTTTATATACCTACGTTTTTTCCAAAATTATTAAATGCATAAAAAATTTTTTACTCAACTATTTAAAATATGTATTCATTTGTTTTTGGTTCTTAAATCAAATCAAATCAAAAACTAGCAACAAATGATATAAAATGGTTTTAAATTAGTTGCGGTAAGAAATGGTTTTATTCCACCAAACTTAATATTAAATATTTTTCTTTTTTTTAACAAAAATATTTGACTATCTGAAAGAACGTACATAATCGAAACCGAGTTTTATTATATTAATATCAACAAAAAGTTTCAGATCGGCCTCTGTGAAAACTATTTTCTAATAAAACTAAAACTAAAATAATTTTTCAATCGGTAACTTGAATTATATTGAGAAAGGGTGTTTGTTTTATTCAAAATACAGTTTAGGAATACAAACAATCTAAGTAAGTAAATTATCACTTAAATATATATTTTATAAATAATATATGGGAACTTCCATTAATTTTCGACTAATTTGAAAAAGTCGACCTATTTAATTTTACTCAAATTTTCAGGGATCAAAATATGGATGAAAAAAAATGAGATTCCCAAAATTTAAACTTTAGAATATTGCCTGTTCAAAAAGACACACATTTGAAGGTCAAAAATTTCACAATAAAACGTCTTTTTTAGCTTATTTTATATCTCAATTTTTGGGCTTTTGGAAAAAGATAAAAAGGTCCACGATGGCTCAAATTATTTCTTACTACATGTACTTTAAAATACATATTTTTTTATGTTTAATATCGTGGCAGTCATTTTGTTATATTAAGCTTCAAACATTATTCTAAAAAAAAAAACGTAAATTTAGCGGAATCGCAAAACTTTGCTTTCTTTAAACCGTTCTAACTTTGTCAAATCTTAACAAAATTTGATCCACAAGGTCTAGATTTCTTTGTGTTTAATCTCTTTTTAAAGTGATCACACAAAACTTATAGAATCAATACGTATACACCACTATTTCGATGCAGGAAGTTGCACATATTTTCGCAATCTTCAAAACTTGTAATTTTTAGGTCCCGAAAAAGCGCTGTCACTCTATGTCGATTTTAGTCAAAATTTCAGTAAACACTCTTTAGAACACAAGAAAAAAGGTTATCTATATGAGAAATGGTATATCGGGCATTATCATGAGTTTTTTAATATTCAAAAATTGGCAAAATTGGCAAGCCGCACATTTTTGTATCTCAATTTTTAGAGAAACCGGTGTAATGTCATTCAACTCCGCATGTTATGCCATTTTAGCCATGGCGCAGTGAAATGTGGAACATTGTGTGTTGGTGTACAAAAATTATGTTAAAAGTGGTGAGTCTATTCAAACATTGCCGTAGTTTGGTAAAACGCATTTTACAACTATTTAAAATTTCATCCGTATAAGATAGCAATTGTCAAAAAGTTAGATGAACGTGACTACCAACAACGTTTACAATTTGAAACTGTTAATTAAACAGTTCGGTTAATAATTTAAACAGCAATATTAGACCGAGGATAATCCACAAGTAATGTGGTGTAATCGGACCTTATTTTTTTTAGAAAACATGGCGGCCCACACGGCAAGAACTTCAATAAGAGTTTTTAGTAAAAAATTTCAAAAACTAATTATTTAACGTTTTGGCAATGTACCCTTTCCATCTCGTTCTCCTGACCTAACGGCTTGTAATTTTTTATTGTAAACATTAAAACAGCAAATTTAAGCTTGAAATTTGCTTTCAAGAAAAGAGGTCGTCATTTTAGTGATGTTATTTTTTGCACTTACTTAAACAAAATGGCATTCTGTAATAAAGATTTTAATGTTAATAAAAAAACATTTATGTAAAATTAACCAACTACTTATTATTTCTAAACCATGCGGTTCCTCTAAATCATCAGTTTTTTCTTACGGTTTTTTTACTTTTCTGTTTTTCAACTATACTAACATATATTTCATTAACACACTCTTATTTATTTGGTAAACGTGTCCAAATATTCTGTGTTAGTTCTATTATATCTTTAAGGTGACAGTCATTTGATGCGCCGTAAATGGAAAAGTACATAGTAACCTTTTTCACGTTCACAACCAAACTAAAAAACCAATCATATCGTGCTATAAATGCTTTGAAAGGTTGAACATTCTGCCAAGTTTTAATTAAGTTTTCAATTTTTTATGTTTACTACAGTTTTTTATATTAATTATTATAAACTATTGTACTTATTTTTGACAAATTAACGCCGTAAATGAACTTCTTGGTTGATTTATGATAACTAAACTAATATTAAACCCGACCTTAGTGACATATCTTTCAATTAAAATCATTTTCACAAAAATATAGCCTGTATTTTTTTAATAAACCTGTAAACAACTTTTCAATAATTTTTATTATAAAATAATTGTATTTTTAGACAACTTCTTGTACAAACGATTGCCGGCAGTTTGGACTCTTGGTCATATAGGGCAAGTGGTCTCTATGACACAGTTTGAGCCTGTGGTTTGAGCACATTCGGGCCACATATTTGATGGCAATTGATAACAATAAACAGAGACGTAGAAACGAAAAGGGTTTAATTTTAAATAAATGGGTTTTGTCATTGGTTGTTATAATTGATATTTTATTAAAATAAATACTAACCATTTGTTTCAAATACTAAACCAATAAATACAATTTTATTTTGATAAATATTATTTAATTATTTATTTGTTGTATACGATGAATTGAATTTACTAAAAGTATGAAACTATTATATTGTAAAATGAATAATAATATAAAGTTTTACTGAATTAAAAAAATATATAAAGTATATTATTGTGTTATAATAAATATACAGCAATGTTAGTTATTAGTATACATAATTATTAGAGTCAAGAGACGTAAATATGAACCGCTTTAAATTAATAAATAAAAGAAGCATGTAATTAAAATACTAATCAAAGTATGACAAAATTGTAAATGGTGTTGCTTAGCTTATAAAGAAAATAGAGAAAAGTGGTAACAATCAGTTGCATTTTTTTGTCAAGTTATGTTCTTTCTTAAGCAGTGTAAAGAAGAATTGAAAGTAATTTAATTTATTGCAGCTCTTTTCGAATAACCGACAACTAAATTGAAGTTTTAGTTTTGTAATAATTTTGCACTGTGAAAATAAATCACAGATTATAATTTGTTGGTCATTCTTATTATTTTATATTTTTATCGCTTTTGATATTGTTATCGCTGTATGTGACCGAAATGTACGTAAAAATATTTGTAATGTAACTCTAATAACATATATATTTTAAAATTATATTTATACAAAATATACTTTTATATGCTTTAATGGTCAACGACCGAAACTAGTCTACTTGAAAAAAAGACAAAGTTAAATTATATATATATATATATTATATAATTATATATATATATACTTATATAATTTTAAAATATATATAACATTTATATATGCAAGATAATCTACAATTATTTATATATATAATAGTAGCTAGTTTATTTGTTATAAACTTCAAACAAAAACTAAGCAACATAAATCCGAGAAACTGAAAAAAAACTATAATTTTAAGAATTTAATTCTTACATCACAAAACGTATAAAAGAATTAGAAGCAAGCGTCTACGTATTAATAATAAGTTTATAGAATATACGTAATAATTGTTTAATTAGTTTTAACGTCATGTCAGTTGAATAATACAAAAAGTTACATTTGCATCATTATTCTTAATTTTTTTCTTTCTAAATATAACTTGTAGTCTGATTATTATTTGATGATTACTTTTTTTGATTCATTACAAACCTTTGAAAATTACTCATCCTTTGCATTCGGCGTATTTTTGATGCTAATATTAAAACTTATAATATTTGATAACAATCAGACTACTTGTTACATTACTTTTGATAATACTAAAACTTAAAATTTGTATGGTTAACTCTAACTAAGCATGTGTTTATTAATATTTATTTTGTGCTTCTGTTACAAACCTCGCAATCTTTTTCTTTACTTTATTATATATTAGTCTTTGTTTTAGTACATCCAATCATTTTGCTTTTTTTTATAAATTTATTTTCAATTTTTTCTCATCGCATGCTTTCTTTATCCACCTCTTTTTCCGATTTGTAGTTGTGCTTAGTAATTGTCTTTCTTTCGCAATGCTTCTTAACGCTTTTTATTTCTCACTTTGCCCGACCACTTAATATTTAATAACTTTCTATCCACTTTTATTTACCTGTTGTTTTTTAAAAATGTTTAGTCCATGCATTTCTGTGCCATGCAACACCTTCATTATATCTTAAGCCTGTCAGATATGATCTAATTTCAAATCCGTCCCTCTGTATTAGATTCAACCGTTAGCCCATGTTAAATCTGTCAAGTATACTCATAAATAGTTTTGCACGATTATTAGTTTCATTGTCAATCAGTCTACTTGCCTTGGATAATAGAGAATTCAGTGCAGCGTACAAATGATGATGCGCACCATTCAATAATAATTCCCGAGTTTTATCGTTGTCGGTTTTTCCAGAATTATTACACATGTACTCAGAACAATCTATATGGTTTCCAAAAACATGATTGATTGTATTTCGCAAATCCTATTTCATTAAATTAATGTCTCCATGGGCATTTGCATATATTGCTTTGTTTGTAATTTCCGCACAGACAAAGCAACTCCTTTGATTTTTTTTTTATATTGAACAAATGTTTACTAAAATTTTTAATTGCATTGTTAGTGCATTCAGCTTTTCCAACCTGTAATCCATACACAACATTGTTTTTAATTCGTGAGTATACTGTCGAATCTCCATCTGCTATAATTGTTTTATAACGCAATTTGTGCATATCAACGCTTTGATTAAAATCTTCTACTATAATATCCAATTCCATAGCAGAAGACAAACTATTCCAATTTTTAAAACAAACGTGGTCACTGGGATCTTCCATTTTATTCAAAGCTCTTGCACAGATGGAGCAATATTTATTCCGGATTTCAAGATATAAAAGTTTTTCCGTACTTTTACCAATAATCACAGCCTTAAAATAAAAGAATAGTAAAATATTGTTGTTACTTATTATGTTTATAATTTACCACTCCGGATGACGCATTGTAACTATGTCCATAACTTGTTTTGGACCATTCTCCATCTCAATATACAGTTATAAATGGAATGCCATCCGCGTCAATATTGCCGTTTGCAACTGCATTTTTATGTTCATCCTTCCCAGCAGATTCTATTGGTTCGCAGATAGATTCTTTATATTTATATCCAAGTTCTTGTTGAATACTAAAATACATTGCTCTTGTCATTTTGGGTACATACAATACACGCAAAAACTCGCTCATGTGTGCAAATGTACTTCCAGTTGCTAATGTTCCCCATACCGCAGCGTTATTTGCAACAGCATTTTTTCCGATGTTATTGAAATTTTTTCATCACAAACGTTGCATTTACAGATGTATGTGCTTGCTAATCCAATCCTCTTCTCTGTGTAGAAAATTAACATACCACCAGTACACTTCAAATTGTGATTGCTTTGAAGTGTTGTTGTTTGCTTAAGTAAGTGGGATATGTCCACTAATCTATATCCCTGCAAACCGTTTGCTTCTTTTTCAACATCTATGATTAACACGTGGCTTTTTACTCTATTATATTCTTGAGTAGATCCCATGAAAAGTTATACTCATTCGTCGTCGCTGGGTATACTCGATCTTGATTAATGTTTCCATTTCTCAACGCAAGACTTTTTTTTTAGCCTTAGATCTTTTATTTCGGAGTTTACGACGAATATATGTACGAGCCATTTTGAAGTATAGCTAAAACCCATTTTGAAGTGAAGAAACATGTAAGTTTTTCATCTTACAAAATGAAATTAGTCGCAATTAATTTTGATACACAAAACAGATTTTACAAAATCTATTTTTTTAAGACACATATTTTTAAGGTTTGTAAATCACATGTTGCCGGTTCCTCTGTACCCTGTGTTTTTTTAACAAGTAATTAATTGTTGCCTAACTTCCCATCAACACACGATAAGAAATAACGGCTATAATTGATTAAAATGATTGTTTTTATTTTGAAAAAAAAAACATGGATGAGAATTTAGACATATTTAGTGCGTCAAATACTTAAAGATATCTTTTAACACTTAATTGCTATTAAAAAATTTTTAATTATTTATTTTTGTCTTTTTCTAATAATTGTAAAATTTAAATTTGGTAATTTATTTTTTTTTATACAGGGTGTTAAGTAAACATGCGGAAAAAGGGTTATTCCTTGGCCTATTCTAAGAATATTTTGTCCTATGATGATTTCTGAAAAATCCTTATGTTTTGAAAATACAGGGTGAACAAAATATGCGACAACCATAAACGATATATGTTGAAATCATTAATGTAAATAAAAGTATGGCAAATGCCAATGAGTATATCAAGTATAAAAAATTAGAATAAACTATGAAATAGCATGTCTACCTAACACCCTGTATAAAAATAACTTTTTGACCAGAATTTTATATGTTTTAAATCAGTTTTTCTTAAGCCTAAAATATATTATAAAACATACATTTTTAATTTTTATATCTTCAAAATTTTTTAAATGTTATTTATGTCATTAGATTTGCTAACATGTTTTATTTAGGTATCTTTGTTAAATTGCTAGTATTCTGAACAAATTAATCAACTTTTACCGATCGTTTTTAATAATAATAACGAATGTTATATTAAATAAAGCACAATTTAATCATTTCTACGATAATTTATGAAAAAAAAATGTACAGTTAAGTGCAACATATTCAATGCAAATCCCAAAACTATAAACATTTTAAAATAGTAAAATTTTTGCTATACAATAATAAACGTTAAGACGAACAAATTTACAGGTAATTAAAAAAAAAACGTTTATTTGTAACGGTCGATGTATATAAATACAGATTTGGTAGAACAAATAAAGAGAATAAAGCAAGAACTTTTTTGAAACCTACTTTTGGTTGCTCTAATTTATAAAACTGTGCAATTTTAATACCAATATTTTCAGTTATTCTAGAAATTTTTGTTTGCAATCTGTTTGTAACGTATTTTGTACATTTTCACAAATCTTGCTACTAAAGATAATACTTCATTATTAATAGTTTTATAAAATTAAAAAGAAAAACGATAAAAATTCTGTAAAACTTTTAGAGCATCATCTAAAAGTTCTACAGATTTACATTTTACAGAGAATTGATTTTTTAAAATGATTTCATTATTTTTAATTCAACTTTGTTTTCTACTAATTACTGCCATTTGTCATTTATTTCATACTATGCAGCGGTGGAAACAAAAGCAACATATTGTGCAACGTATTTATAAATTCAACTATTTATTTGCATTTAAATAATAATGACAATAAGTTGAACTTAAATTATCAACTTTTTTATAAAACTATAATCTTATTATCAAATTTAATCAAACAATTTTATTTCCATAACCAATTAAATATAAAATCAGTTTGGTTCATATATTATTCTGGATTAAAAATGATAAAACTTGATATAAAAAAACAATATAAGCATAAAAAGAAATTATAGAAACTAATCTTGCTACAATAATTAATAAGCAGTATACAAATCAAATTTGTAAACATAGGAATTTAAATTGTATTTGAAGTTGTACAGGTGTACATCGCGGGGTAATGGGTAGTAGGTGATCTGTGGTAGTAGGTCTATAAATAAACATAGGTGAAAACGTTCCCATGTTCTTGATGTTTGTGGGTGTGGATGACTACTCTTGGATAATCAAAGATAACGCAATGGCTTTACTACTAACAGATATATTGGAATACGACTGAATACAACATATGACATATCTACATATGACACTTGACATTTATATATATATATATATATATATGTGTTTACATGGTGCAGGTTGCGGTGAATCCACAACACTCCCCCGGAACGCAAGCCCAGATTTCGTTCTGAAATCGGCTTGTTTCTCCTTGTTTACCGCTTTGGTTAGGTAGTCCGCTATCATGTCGTTGGTAGGAAGATGAATCAATTTAACATGGTTTTCGGCAACCTTTTCCTTGACATGATGATACTTGGTGTCGATGTGTTTCGATCTCTGCTAAATTGCTTCGGATTCGGCCATGCTGATCGTTGACTTATTATCGCAGAAAACAGGTGTTAATTTCATTTCTTTCGGCATGATCTCCTTCAGTAAGAGTTTCACCCAGGTCAACTCTTCTACGGCTGCTGAGAGTGCCATGTATTCGGCCTCTGCTGTGGAAAGAGCGACTGTCTTTTGTAGACGGCTTTTCCAGCATATTGCACCGCTTTGCAGCGTTACTATGTATCCTGTCACTGATCTGCGAGTGGATGGGTCGTTTGCCCAATAAGCGTCTGAATATGCTTTTAGGTCGATATCTTCGTTTTCTCCATTTCTCTTGTAGAGTAGGTTTATCTGCGTTGTCCCCTTTAGATATTTGTAGATCCTTTTGACGGCGTTTAGGTGACATTCAAGTGGTTTCTTGGCGAATCGGCTCAAGAAAGTTGTAGCGTATGATATGTCCGGTCTGGTAATACATGCGAGGTACATCAAACAACCAATCATTTCTTGGTATAGCTGAATGTCTGCTTCCTTGGTAAATGTCTCGTCAAACTGTGTTTCTACTGGCATTGGAGTCTTCACTGGATTACAATCCGATAATCCGAAACGCTGTAGGATAGTGTTTATGTAGTCAGACTGATTTAGGCTGATTGTTCCAGTCCTTGCATTCTTCATTATTGTTATGCCAAGGAATTTTTTCACTACTCCAAGATCCTTGATTTTAAATGCTTGCGTCAATTTTGACTTGCATTCTTGAATGTGATTCTCATTTTTACAGAATATTAAAATGTCATCTACATATGTTATAATTATGACGATCTCATCTTTTGTGGTTTGGTAATAAAGACATGGGTCGGCAAAGCTTCGTTTGTAGCCCATTTTGGTTAGCTCATCATTAAGTTTGATATTCCACTCACGCCCCCCTTGCTTTAAACCATAAATTGGCTTTTTAAGTTTGCATACTTTTCCCTTCTCATTTTCATTCACGAACCCTTCTGGTTGGTGCATGTATATTTCGTCGTGTAAGTTGCCTTGCAGATATGCCGTTTCGACGTCCATTTGATAAATCTTGAAGTCCATTTTTGCAGCGAGTGCAAACAATATTCGTATAGTTTCGTGTCGAATCACAGGTGAGTATGTTTCCATGTAGTTTATGCCCTGAACCTGTGAGCAACCTTTTGCTACTAGTCTTGTTTTGAACTTATCTGGCTTTTGTTTGTAATCCCATTTACAGTTCAAGATTTTAGCGTCCTTGGGCTTATCTACTATTGTCCAAGTTTCGTTATTGTTCTGTGCTTGCATTTCATTTAGCATTGCTTGATGGCATTTATTTTTGTTCTCCCCTTCCAATGCTTCTTTGTAGGTGAGCGGTTCTTCCGTCGATACATTACACGTGTACTCCGGCCATTTTTTTGGTCATGGTTTCCTTGTTGATCTCCTTAATGCGATTTGCTTTTCTTCAGCTTCCTCGCTGGAGGATTCTTCTTCACTTGGAACGAAATCGGAGTTTTCCTTTTTATGTAATGTGTCCTCTTCAGATACTTCAATGGAGTCGTCTTGATTTACATTATTTTGCTCTTGCTCGACTTCTTCATTTATTATTATTTCTTCTTGGGACGGTACAATTTCTTCTGGGAGGAAGTTTATGTCGATAACATGAGTTGGTACATCCTTAGTGTCATTAATATCACCTTCACTACAATTTCCAAAATCTCCTTCTAGAAATCTGACATCTCTACTTACGACGATGCGTTTTTCTTTTATCATCCAAACGCGGTAAGCTTTGCTTTCTTCGCTATAACCAACAAATGTTCCAAGATCTGCTTTTGCTTGCAGCATGTTTCTGTTTGGACGTTTATTTAAAACGTAAGCTTTGGTGCCAAATGACCTCAGGTGTGTGATGACCGGTTTCTTCCCGAACCGATCTCGTATGGTGTCTTATTGATACTTCTTGATATGCACCTATTTCGAGTATAATTAGCTGTTGCTACAGCTTCACCCCAAAAACTTTAATGGCATTTCGCTTCAATTAGCATGCACCTTGCTGTCTCTATCAGTGTGCGGTTTTTACGCTCCGCAGTGCCGTTTTGTTGCGGCGTATATGGTGCGCTCAGCCTTCGTTGAATGCCATGAGCTTTCAAATAATCATTTGATCGGTTATCAACGAATTTTAGGCCGTTGTCAGACTGCAGATATTTTAATTTTTGCCCGGTATGTCTCTCTGCCATTTTGTGGTAATTCACGAAAGCCTCGAAAGCGTCAGACTTTTTCTTCAGCATGTTTACAATAGTATAACGCGATTTTGTATCGGTGAACGTAATGACGTAAAGAGCTCCTCCATTCGAAGCTACTGGCATCGGCCCGCACAGGTCTGTGTGAACTATCTCTATCAATTCGTTTCCTCTGGTGTCACTTGATTTTGGGAATTTGGTTCGAGCCATTTTACCTTGTGTACATATTTTGCAGTTGATTTCAGTTTTCAAATTCTTCGGCAACGGATTCATTCCAAGTACGGAATTCTTTTGAATCATTTCACATAAGCTTTTAGCATTTAGATGACCAAGTCTAGAATGCCACAGATCAAAGACTTTATTTTCTTGCTTTGTGTTGCATAAGTTGGCTTGTTTGTTGCTTTTTGCTTGTTTGACTACATAAAGATTGTTTTCCTTGATTGCAATTGTAGTTGGAATGTTCTTCTCATTGCGAATTATTGCTTTCTCTCGGTCGAATGTAACAGTGTAACCATTTTCGGTTATTTTTCCAACGGACATTAGGTTCAGTTCTAAGTTTGGAACGTACAATGTTTATGATAGGTCACATCTCCTTGTATAATTCTCAACTTCAACATCTAATTTGACAGATCCTGTTCCAACAGATGGAGAATTTGTGCGGTTAGCCATGTTTACCCGTGTCTCAGATGGATTTAGGTTTGTAAATTTGTCTTTGTCATTGCACATGTGTGATGTACAACCACTATCAAGTAACCACTAGTCCTTTTTTTCTTGCGCTAGTGTGCATATTTCAAATGCAAAGTAGAATTCTTGATTATCCTTATTGAACCAGCAATCAGCTATTTGATGTCCATTACGTTTGCATATTGTGCACCTAGGCGGTTTCTTACTGTTACCTTGTGTTGGCTGTTTCTGTTTCAGCTGTTGATTGAATTGTTTCTTGAATGGTCTCTTTTGTTTCCAGGCTGCCAATGCTGCATCACTTGTGTAATGCCCTTGCCTGCCATGCCTAGATTCACTCTCTTCCAGTATTTTCACGCGTAGATTTTCTGTCGTGGGAAGTTCATGTCTGCTTTCGATTGCGACGAGGAAATTGTCGTATGATTCTAGTAGACTGTAGAGAAGTATAATTGTGAGCAGGTCCTCATTAATTTCGAGTTCCATATCTCGGAGTTTGTCCACAGTTTCTTCCAGCTTCTCTAGATGAGCATGGGTGTCCTGGCCTTCTTTCATCTTAGTGAAGAGTAGCTGCTTCAGTAGATTTGCCATTTTGGCAGGACCCTTTGACTCATGGATTGTGGCTAGCTTTTGCCACACATCCCTGGAAGTTTTGCAGTATTTTACTTCACGCAACGCTGATACTTCAATTGATAGTATGAGGTCAGACTTAGCTGTTTGGTCATTGTGATCCCACGACGCGGTCTCTGCTAGTTAGGTAAGTTTTGCTGGGTCTGCTTCTGGTCTTCTCTTTGAGCCGTTCACATATTCCCATCTTCCGGTTATGATTAGCAATGCCTATGCCTGAATTTTCCAGGTGTCGTAATTGAATTTGTTCAATGGCTGGATCCTCGTAGTTGCGTTCATGGTTATTCCAATCCTATATCACTTTCTTGCTTAATATTTACATCTATCTGTTTATTAACTCTTCTGGGCCCATAACCTGATGTTTGTGGGTGTGGATGACTACTCTTGGATAATCAAAGATAACGCAATGGCTTTACTAATAACAGATATATTGGAATACGACTGAATACAACATATGACATATCTACATATGACACTTGACATTTATATATATATATATATATATATATATATATATATATATGTGTTTACATGGTGCAGGTTGCGGTGAATCCACAACAGTTCTCAATATACTTTTTAATCATTTGTATCATAAAATATTATATTATTATGTTACAATAAGGTTTAGTATAATTTTATCTTAGCTACAAAACACACATATGATAAAAAATTGCAACTTTTTGAGTTTTTTTGTTCAAAACCTATTATGTAGTAGTCAAAAATATCTTAATTGTTAAAATGCAATTTTTATACACTACTGTTTAAATACATACTGCATACATAATTTAGTTAAAATATTATGAAATATATATTTGTAAATACAACTAATAATTATAGAAACAATAATAAAGATTCAATAAAATTAAATATTTTATGCGCGCCTCTGGTGCAAATCTATATAAATACGCAAATACATAACATAATTTTGTAAAAATACAAATTTTATATTTTCTATATTTATTTTATAAAATCGATTTATTTTATTCATATTATTTAAGTTAATGATTTTATTTAAATATTTATTTTATTTATTTACCATACATGTCTCAATAAATAGTTATCATTTTCAATGTATTAATGTATATAATATTTCAAACTGATTAGTAATATGTTTTAAATAAATTTAAATCAGTTTGAAATATTATATACATTAATACATTGAAAATGATAATTATTTATCGAAACATGCATGGTAAATAAATAAAATAAATATTATAATAAAATCATTAACTTAAATAATATGAATAAAATACAAATTGTTTTCGTACTACGAAGGGGTGCGGGGATGTAGATTATAAATAAATATATAATCTGCTATGATGCGCGCTAGCTCCAGTAAGGGCCGGTATTATAAAGCATTAAAATCTGTAGATTTTATTTACTAACCAAGTAAATTATTTTACTTGGCTGATTTCGGTATTAATAACTACAATATTAAAATAACATATAAATGCCGCGTTGCACTTCCTTATTTTACGAATAGTTAATTTAGTTTTATAATACCGGAATACGTTTATTCGTCGAATATATTTAATTTAAGATTTGTTATTCGGTGATTTATTTTGTCTTTATAATATCGGCCCTAAGTTATGTTATTCTGCGCAGAGCCGTAAAACCTCAATTCAACTATTAAGCAACAGGAACCAGCACATGTCGGACAAACAATCTTGGTTTCGCGGGTAGACGCTGCCCTTAATGCAGCATTTTTTTAAATCTAAATCTGTTTTTTTTTTTTTATTTATTTAATTGTTAATTTTCAGAGTTGCTCAATCACGCTTTTTCCACAATACTTTTTTATTTTTATTTTATTTATTATTATGCCACTCTCTATGCTGACTGATATTTTTACTTTAGAAAAGAAAAGATTGCCAACAATTTTTTTTTTCATTCTTGTACAAGTTTACGTGTTCACATATTGCGCAAATGCATATTAGAACTTTTATCTACAAAACAATTAAAAAATAAAATTAGTTTTTTGTAGAATTTTTAATAAAAATTGTAAAACTTGTAAAATATTTAAGATAATTAATCCTTAAGAAAATCTGGTGGTCCAAGTGCAATATGTAAGTCAAACTAGACAAACTTATGAAACAGGATATACTAAACATTTTGGAAAAAACAATGTAATCGTATGGTTAATCTGTTAAACAATCACAAGAATTTACCACAATATAAATTAACTTTGTTTAAATCTTTTTTTGCAATTCTGAACTATAATATTGACTTTTCAGTTGCCATTTTCGATGTTATAACTACTTACTTTTTTTCACTAGTAAAAAAAGTAAGCACTTTTTTTCACTACTAATAAAATTTAATTATTTTTTTGCAATTCTGAACTATAATATTGACTTTTCAGTTGCCATTTTCGATGTTATAACTACTTACTTTTTTTCACTAGTGAAAAAAAGTAAGCACTTTTTTTCACTACTAATAAAATTTAAAAAAAACAATAATTATCAGAAACTTGCGGATTATACTCCAAAATTGCAAAAAATAGTGTATGTTACACGTGTAAAATGCGTGTTTTTTTACTCGTCGCATTATAGATCTCGTTCTTCGAACTCGATCTATAATTTGCGACTCGTTAAAAAAACACTATCATTTTACAACTTGTAACATAAATAACTATTATATCATTGTATTTATTGTTAGTTTGTTTTCACTTAACAATGACCCTTAAAAATCAAAATTTAAATTGTAAACATATATTTCTTTAATAATATATATAATATATACTTATATTAGTTTGTGGTAGAAACGTAAAATATTGTTCACTTTGAAAAATGTTGCAATTCCTAGCAATAGTTACAAAACATAAAACTGAAAATTACTGAATAACCTTAAGGAAATTATGACAGATTTGTCAATAAAATGAATTATAATAATTCATTGTTCAAAATTTCTAGTATTTTAATAAAACTCAACAATTCATAATGGGATCAGAAAAACCCAATGTTTGTGAAGTGTGCGGCTGTACAGGTAAATGCAATGATGCTTGCATGGCTGCAAAAACAGCAAATCCACCAAAAACTTGTGACATATGTGAATGTGAAGAAAAATGCATACCAGCATGTCCACAAACAAAAGGAGAAAAACAAATTAAAGATGATCCAAATAAAACTGAACCATTAGATGCACCAGTTAAGCAGAGCTCTTCCCAAATCCCTCTTGATATTAAAGATAATATTACACCAGATAATGACAATAAAGTTGAAGTATTACCTGTTAATAAAGATTCATCTAATAATCTCTCTGATGTACCAGTTAAGCAGAGCTCTTCCCAAATCCCTCTTGATATTAAAGATAATATAACTCCAGTTAATGACAATACAGTTGAAGTATTACCTGCTAATAAAGATTCATCTAATAATCTCTCTGATGTACCAATTAAAGATGAAATTAGTATTTCTAATAATGATAAAAATGAAGATACGTATATCACCTCTGATATCAAAGAAGAAGTACCACTTGCAACTAGTACCCTTACTGATACTTCAACAGCTGGTGACACAGGTAAGAAAAAAGTCTGTGATATATGTGCATGTCCAGATAAGGCTTGCAATGCCGTTTGTGCGGACTCTAAAAGTAAAAAACCGCCAATAATTTGTGATGAGTGCGAATGTATAGAAGAATGCATTTTACCTAATTGCACAAAATCAGACAAATTAACTGAAGAAACGAATATAATCGATAACGTTGATAACGATAATACAAAAACAGATAACAATAGTACACATACTGATAACAATAATACAAAAACTGATAACGATAATACAAGCACTGATAACAATATTACAAATAATACTGATAATAAAAATAAAATTAAAAATGAAATTACTGATAATGATAATACAAATATAGAGATAAATAAAAATAATTCAGAGATATTAGAATTGCAAACAATATTGCAGTGCTTTCAAGAAAAATGCAGAGAAAAAGATTTTATTATAGACAAAATGAAGGATCAACTGAAGCTGCGTTCATGTAGTTATGTTTATGAAGAAATGTTTACTAATATGGTTAATGTTAGAAAAGAAGTAACAGATTACGATAAATTTAATTTAATATCAGATCTACCAACATCACCAAATGCATTAGAAGCACTACTAGGAAAATCAAATGAAGAAAATATAGATCCGTCCCCTTTAAATATTACAGATATTAAATTGATACCTCCATCAAGTGCTGTAATCAGATGGATACCAGCTGAGAATGACAAAATAATAGGTTATGAAATATGTATAAATAATAATACAGTAAATACAGTAAGTGGTAAAAATAAAACATGTACTGTAATTGATGCAAAGCATTTAAATAAGAAACCTACAAATGTTTTAATATTTGCACTTAGTGGCAATGGAAGGTGTCAACCATCTGCTACGCTTACATACAACTAAGAATGTTCTCTTTTATAATAATAATATCCCTTTTACAACAATACAACCTATTAAAATATTATTGTATGTTTTCTATCACGTATTTAAAAAAAATATCTATTGTGAAGTGAAGTGAATTCTAAAGTCGTGGAATTTTTTAAACTGTTGCGTTGAATGTTAAAAATATTTAAATAAGTTACACTCAAAACGTCTTAGTATAATGTTTGACAGAGTCAATTCAGTTAACTTGTAACACCCGTAAAAGCTTTAGTCAAGTTAAAACTAGCATGTAAGAATAAACTGTAAAAAACATAAATTATTTATTATTATAAGAATGTAATTCATACGAGTAAGGTAAGAGTTCGGGTATTGCTTTTGGAGTGCACGTAGTCAATTTTTTGCCGTTAGGCTATTACAGAGTATAATTATTTCACAATTAATAATGTAATTAGATTCCACTAAATACAAACAGAAAGTATTATTTTATATCAATTCAAATAATAACAGTTAAAAATATTGAAGTATTTAGTTTTAACCTAACATAGATCTGACAACTACAGCTAGACACAAATAGTGTGACCTCTATAATAGGCAACTTAATATACACAAAAATTATATTGAATGTGGTTAATGCCTTTGCCCGTTTTAGCATTTTTCATTTGCGCTTACATTTTATACATTCCATGGGCAACGTTGTTCTGAGATTGAAAGATGCTAAAACGAACAAAGGCATCGGTTTGACCACATTCAACATAATTTTTGTGTATACTAAGTTGCCTATTATACAGGCCACACTATTCGTTTCTAGCTGTAACCAGCTCTGACTGTTATCGTTTGGATATATTGTAACAAACCCGAGGATTTATTCACAACAAAATATGATTTCCATTGTGGATTATTAATCATTCTTTTATTTTGTTGTACAATGAATCGTCGGTTTCGTTGGTTCCAATCGCCACCCGGTATACTTTGTAAAATAAATGTATTGCGATGTGAAAGTAGGGTTGCCTACGTTAAAATAACATTTATACTAATTAACGAAGTATCAATTATGACCCCTATTAAGGTCCGCCGTGAATACTGTATGCCGGCGTAATATATTTGTTTTATATTACGCCGCCATGCTCCCGTTATTTAGCACGCCGCGGTCCTAACCTGTAGGACCACGGACACGTGTTTTAAAGTAAATTAACATAATTTATAACTTACCTCGCGACATTCCATAATCCTCTATTTAGCAGCACAGCAACTAGCACTATTCACAGTCACTGAAAACCCGCCGGGGCCCCGTTTCACAGCCTCCATTTTTCTCGCCGCACACGCGTTTTCTCGAGATCGGGTTGAAATTAGCTGCGGGGCCCAGTGGCGTAGCATATGGGGTTTATGTTAAGTGTTTATTTTACCGACTAAATATTAATTAGGATTGTTAATTCCAGAATATTATATATAATTAATTTATGTTAGATGATAGGCAACCCGTACAGCCTCGGTTCTTTTCTTAGCCTAGCGTCCTAACGAGAGGACATATTGAACCGGGGTTTGCGGGGTGCAATTATGTACATGTTATTTGTTGTTTGTATATATTTAATTTTAGTTAATTAGTTTCTAATTATTGGATGTATAGGCCACCCCCTATACATCCCATAGTTTAGGTTGGCATCTCTGCTTCCCCACCTTTCCTCCACCAATCAGAGTCCTTGTTCTATCCCCTCTCTTTCTTCTTTTCCTATATATACCGCCGTCCCATCCTAGTACCGACAGTCAGCCTTGCACCCAGCCAAGACACCAGCACCAGCTCCCGAAATTTTAAAAGTCGCAGTAAGTGCAATCCCGCCTTGAATATTTCCTCCCGTTTCTTTTCCTCCTTTTTTTTTGTGTCCGAGGTTGTGCGGCGTCGCAAGACAAGCCACCTCGAATTCCAGACTTACCCTTATTCCTGCCAGTTTTCCCTGTCAAATATCCCCGTGGATGTGTATTTTGTTGTTGTGGGTGGACAACCGCCATTTTGGAGTTAATTTGTTTTCTTTTTTCTGTTGGTTTAACAATAAATTTTATTTTTCCTTTCCACATGGTTGTTTCTTTGTGTCCACACTAAAGTGTGGTGGCGCCCGAGCTCCTCCCGGTCTCCGGCAAACCCTGTGATCACGGCTGCAGCTACCTCAGCCGCGTTTCTCTTCCTTACCGGATCAAAACGTGTTACAAATTTGGCGCCCCAGCAGGGACTAAACAAAAAAAAAATAATAAATATATAAATTTCAAAAAAAAAAAAAAAAAAAAAACTTAAAAAAAAAAAAAAAAAAAAAAAAAAATCTCGAGAAAGCCAATTTAAAACGGTGAATTATGGGTAAGGGTAAGAAAAGGGCATTGAAGAAGGATGTTTGGCAGTTTACCACCGCCAGCAGGGTGAGCGAGAACCCCGACCACTTTGATTGGGTTAATTCCGCCCCCCCGTCAGTAATTCAGAATCACCTTCAGCAATTTAGACTTGCGACCGACGGTAACTTAGCCACGCGTCGTCTCCGGTTATACTTGTTTTTCATGACCGGAGACACATCTACGTCCACAGACAGGACCATGGCGGACCCACCAGTTTCCCCTCCGGCTTGCCCACCCGTACCAGCCTCACCACCAACCGATCCGTCCAAACCGGCCCCCACCATCTGTCACCAGACATATAACCCGCCAGTATTGCACGCATCCAGCCCCATTGCACAACCACCAACCGCTAACCACAGTCTCAGTTTTACCAGCCCGGAGGCTACACTTTGCTCTGTAATACGGAAGTGGAACGTCACTTACGACGGAACAAAGTGCCCATTTGCGTTCTTAGAAAGGCTTGAAGAGCTAATGCGCTCGTACACGGTCTCCGAAGACCAATTGGTAGTGGCCTTGCCTGAGTTGCTCAGAGGCGAGGCCCTGCACTGGTACCGCAACAATTATGACGATTGGCGAAACGGCCGAGACTTCCTCGACAACTTCCGAGCCTTTTTCATGCCAGCCCGCCTAACGCAGAATCTGGAAGACGAGATCCGGAACCGCAAGCAACGGTCCAGTGAAAGTGCCAAAACATATGTTGTAGAGATCCAGACGTTGATCCGCCGCCACGAAGGTTTCTCGCGTCAACAGGCCCTCCGAAGAATTTACGATAATCTACAGCCTGCCTACCGTACCTACATTCGGCCCCACGATTTTTCGACTGTGGCCGAACTTATCGAGGTCGCCTCGGTATACGAGGACCTGCAGCAGGAAGTAGCAAAAAACAAACCCGCCACGTCGACTGGGGTCTATCAACCTCGTTCCCCAGCGCCTGGCCAGCCTTTGCTAGAACCCCGACGCCCAGTCAACCAATCCCAAAACCTGACAATTGCTAACAAACTACCGGGGTACGACCGAAGTACCTGCTGTTGGAACTGTGGCAGCGAAGGCCACAATCGCTTCGAATGTCGCAAACGCACCTTACACTTCTGTTCTTACTGTGGCTTAATGGGTACCTGGTCAAGAACCTGTAGGTGTGAAAAACAAACGGGAAACGAGAATCTGACCGGAACCAGGGGGTAGACCGGCCAGACTTAACAACCCCCACACCCTTCACCCAAGACGGCCGAATAATGACATACCTCCAGGTCCTGGGAAAACAGTGCTGCGCGCTCATCGACACCGGGTCCCAGCGCTCCTACGTAAACATCAAGTTCAGCCAATGGCTCGAGGATCAACGGATCCCGCCCCTTCCTATTGAAGAAACGATTCTCGTAGCCACTGGTAAGTCGACAGAGCTCACAAAGGCCTACAAGGTCCCCGTAATCAGGCCCGGAGGACACCCCGACCAGATTCAGGTCCGCCAGCTACCAGGTATGATGCCGTCACTCCTCCTCGGTTGTGATGTGTTAAATCGATGGGGAGCCGTCCTAAACTTTTCAACCGGGACCGTCCGTTTCCAACGCCTGAGCGTGGAAGACGCGGTTCACACGATCGAGACCGAACCGACACTCACGCTGGACGCGGTCCTGGCCGAGCATGGAAGGCTCGCCAGTCATACGCCCGCCACTACTCACCTCGTATCACACCACATCAGATTGGCCGTGGCAGCCCCAATCAAACAACGCCACCGCCCGCAAAACCCGAGAATGCAGGAGATAATAAACTCAGAGGTAGACAAAATGTTGGAAGAAGGAGTGATAGAACCCTCCAACAGCCCCTGGAGTTCACCGGTGGTGGTAGTCCGCAAAAAGGATGGAAAACCGCGGTTCTGTATTGACTTCCGGAAAGTCAATACAGTGACTATCAAGGATGCTTACCCCCTCCCATTTATCAACGGCATCCTGGATCGAGTACGCGATTCTAAGTTTTTTTCCACCATAGATCTAAAAAACGGATACTGGCAAGTCCCGCTAACCGCAGCCAGTAAACCAATAACCGCTTTTACTGTGCCTGGTAAGGGCCTGTACCAGTTTACCGTTATGCCATTCGGACTACATTCAGCTCCCGCAACCTTCCAGCGGTTCTTGGACACCGTGATTGGTCCAGAAATGGAGCCCAGGGCCTTTGCGTACCTGGATGATATCATAGTCCTGGGCAGAACAGAAGAAGAACATCTGGTAAACCTGCGAGAAGTGCTGCGCCGCCTGCGAGCCGCCGGCCTTCGGTTGAACCTCGAAAAATGCGAGTTTGCAAAAACCGAACTGCGATACCTGGGACACGTCGTCAACCAATTTGGCGTACACACCGACCCCGACAAGGTCAGAGCAATCCTCAAGTTTAAGGCTCCCCAAAACATCAAACAACTCCGCCGATTTCTGGGGATAGCCTCGTGGTACCGCCGTTTTATCCCGGCGTACTCCGAAACAACAGCCCCTTTGACCGCCCTTCTGAAAAAACAGGTACGATGGAACTGGTCCGAGGTCCAAGAGAAGCAGTTCAACGCCCTGAAACAGTTGTTGACGCAAGCCCCAATCCTTGTCAGCCCGGACTTTGCCCACCCGTTTTTCTTACAAACCGACGCTTCCGCTCACGGCATTGGTGCCGCACTCCTGCAACGAACCCACGGCTATGACCAGGTTATAGCCTACGCGAGCAGAACCCTGAATGCCGCCGAAAGAAACTACTCCGTGACCGAGAAGGAATGTTTGGCCATAGTATGGGCCATCCAAAAGATGCGGGCCTACCTAGAAGGATACCGGTTCACGGTCATTTCCGACCATCAATCTCTACGGTGGCTCCACTCATTAAAAAGTCCGACCGGACGCATCGCCCGCTGGGCCATACTGCTACAGCAATTTGACTTTGACATAGAATACCGGAAAGGGGTCCTCAATCAAGTCGCAGATGCCCTATCTCGACAACCCGTCGAAGAAGCTACCCCTGATGAGGTGTTACAGGTCGCTGATTCCGACGCAGACCCCTGGTATAGTCGATTGATGGAAGCCGTCCAGAACCAACCAGAGTCATTCCCCGACTTTGCCATACGCGAGGGTAAATTATTTAAGCATCGATGGGATGCCGACGCATATCTCGACACCGACGACGTATCTCCCTGGAAACTATGTGTCGGAAAGCCACTCCGAGTTACGGTGCTCCGCGAGAATCACGACGACCCAACCGCCGGGCACCGGGGCATTGCCAAATCTATCAGCAGGATCATGCGATCATACTACTGGCCCGGCATGCAACGAGACATTAAACGCTACGTACGGCAATGCGAAACATGCCAGAAATTTAAACCCCTCCAGCAAAAGACGCCCGGAAAAATGACCGGATCAAAAGTTGTTGGACCTTGGGAAACCCTGAGCCTCGACCTGATCGGACCTCTACCCCGCTCCTCCAAAGGAAATACATACCTTCTCGTGATGCAGGACCGTTTCACAAAGTGGGTGGAGTATCATCCGCTACGATCTGCCACCGGCCTACCCATCCGACGGATCCTGTCCGAGAAAATTTTCCTCCGTTTTGGCTGTCCTCGCCGAATAATCGCAGACAACGCTCGCCAGTTCAACAACCGAGAGTTTCGGTTACTCCTGGAAGATTTCGGCATCCAGTGGGCTGAGATCCCTCCATACACGCCGCAGGCAAACCCTGTGGAGCGAACCAACCGATCAGTAAAAACTATGATATCCCAGTACTGTGAGGATAATCATCGGAAATGGGATCAGTACTTACCGGAATTAATGTTCGCCATCAACAGCAAGAAGCATGCGGCTACCGGGTTCTCACCGGCGTTTTTAAACTATGGCCGAACTCCAGTGTTTCCCAGTCTCACCCCCGAGCTCCGCCATGATGTGCAGGCCACTCCGAGACCCGGTCGTCCGTCCGCCACCGCCCGCTTCCAGAAACTCAACGAAATATTGGGTCTGGTCCGCATCAACCTGACGACTGCAAGGGAACAACAGAAACACTATTACAACCTCCGCAGAAGAGATTGGGTAATCCGGAAGGGAGATCGGGTGATGAGGAAAACCTACCACCTCTCCTCTGCCGCTCAAGGCTTTGCCGCCAAACTAGCTCCCAAGTTTGATGGCCCGTTTATAGTGGTAGAAGTGTTGTCCCGAGTCCGATGCCGCATTAAGAAGGTCGATGGTCGAAAGACCTGGCACGTTCATATCAAAGACCTGAAGCCAGTTCCCGCGGCGGATGAGCCTTAAACGAGTTATGTTGTCCTGTGTTGCCCTTTGATCCTGTTTTAGAATTCCTGTTTCAAGCCCTGTTTTGCAAAACTGTGCCCGTGTAATGTTTTACCTGATTTTAGAGACGAAAGACGACCTGTCACTGGCCAACGATGGACAACCTGGTAGATCAGAGCAACACCAGTTGCGCTCCAACCCGCTCCCCGCTGCAGACACCGCCACGCTTCTCACAATCTGACCAGGAATTGTTTGGAATGACTACACCGCCGATCTGGCCAGCACCCTCGCTAGTAGTAGCACCTCCAACGCCCGCTTCATTAATTGACGAGCCTGCAAGCATCCGGAGTCTGCCCGTCTGGCCAGTACAAACCGCGTCCTGGGTCATCTTGCCTCCACCATCCTATTCCCCGCCCAGTACCATCAATGTGTGTGTATGTTCGTCCGCGCCTCAGTGTTTGGAATCGGCTTACCCACCTAACACTCTGTTTTCCGCGTCGTTGCCGATTCACTACACTAGGCCTTCCCCGCAACGAGGGATTCGTCCGCTCGGTATACGACGGGTTCGGCGCAGTGGACCCATGCAGCGTCAGATCGACCCGAAATGCCGGTTGGCCTAACTTACACATATATTTTAAGATTCTCACCGTGGACCATTTCAATGGATTACCTAGAGCTGCACGCCTCACCCATCTCTACGGGAAGCCGTTCCCCACCTGTGACGCCTGGGAAGTCCGTGCAACTCGAAGCCCATCACGCCTTAAAAGTTGCTGCATTGTTTGGCCTATCAACTCCACCACTTGCATCCTCGTCTCCAGTACGTTCGCCCAACTTCTTTTGCAATTTACCTGCCGCCGCGTCAACTCCAACACCGAAGATCGGCCCTACAGTCTACACACCAGAGCCGTCTAGTTCCAGAATAACTGATGCACCACCGTCTTTAGCCACACCTGCAGAGGTCTCAGCACGTGCGTGTTTTGTAGTGCCGCTTCCGCCGTTAGTGCGCGTGTGCTCCGGAACAATAAGACTGCCAACCGTAGTGTCCTCCGCGCCCGTTTCGGGTCCGACCCCAAAACAGTTACGCCGGGCCCGTAACCGCAAATCTCGGGCTATTCAGCGACGCCTCCAAAGAAGCCTGGCCGAGATTCCCAAATCACCAAAGACTACCTAGAACCTAAAAAAAAAAACTTTTTTTTTATTTGAAGTAAGAGGGGTGTAACAAACCCGAGGATTTATTCACAACAAAATATGATTTCCATTGTGGATTATTAATCATTCTTTTATTTTGTTGTACAATGAATCGTCGGTTTTGTTGGTTCCAATCGCCACCCGGTATACTTTGTAAAATAAATGTATTGCGATGTGAAAGTAGGGTTGCCTACGTTAAAATAACATTTATACTAATTAACGAAGTATCAATTATGACCCCTATTAAGGTCCGCCGTGAATACTGTATGCCGGCGTAATATATTTGTTTTATATTACGCCGCCATGCCCCCGTTATTTAGCACGCCGCGGTCCTAACCTGTAGGACCACGGACACGTGTTTTAAAGTAAATTAACATAATTTATAACTTACCTCGCGACATTCCATAATCCTCTATTTAGCAGCACAGCAACTAGCACTATTCACAGTCACTGAAAACCCGCCGGGGCCCCGTTTCACAGCCTCCATTTTTCTCGCCGCACACGCGTTTTCTCGAGATCGGGTTGAAATTAGCTGCGGGGCCCAGTGGCGTAGCATATGGGGTTTATGTTAAGTGTTTATTTTACCGACTAAATATTAATTAGGATTGTTAATTCCAGAATATTATATATAATTAATTTATGTTAGATGATAGGCAACCCGTACAGCCTCGGTTCTTTTCTTAGCCTAGCGTCCTAACGAGAGGACATATTGAACCGGGGTTTGCGGGGTGCAATTATGTACATGTTATTTGTTGTTTGTATATATTTAATTTTAGTTAATTAGTTTCTAATTATTGGATGTATAGGCCACCCCCTATACATCCCATAGTTTAGGTTGGCATCTCTGCTTCCCCACCTTTCCTCCACCAATCAGAGTCCTTGTTCTATCCCCTCTCTTTCTTCTTTTCCTATATATACCGCCGTCCCATCCTAGTACCGACAGTCAGCCTTGCACCCAGCCAAGACACCAGCACCAGCTCCCGAAATTTTAAAAGTCGCAGTAAGTGCAATCCCGCCTTGAATATTTCCTCCCGTTTCTTTTCCTCCTTTTTTTTTGTGTCCGAGGTTGTGCGGCGTCGCAAGACAAGCCACCTCGAATTCCAGACTTACCCTTATTCCTGCCAGTTTTCCCTGTCAAATATCCCCGTGGATGTGTATTTTGTTGTTGTGAGTGGACAACTGCCATTTTGGAGTTAATTTGTTTTCTTTTTTCTGTTGGTTTAACAATAAATTTTATTTTTCCTTTCCACATGGTTGTTTCTTTGTGTCCACACTAAAGTGTGGTGGCGCCCGAGCTCCTCCCGGTCTCCGGCGAACCCTGTGATCACGGCTGCAGCTACCTCAGCCGCGTTTCTCTTCCTTACCGGATCAAAACGTGTTACAATATTTGACTCCATTCACACCGTGATCACGTGACAAAAAATCTTCCTCAACTCTTCTCTTACTCCGGATTAATAACCGAACGCAGCTTGAGAATGCAATACATTAGCTGTGTTCCGTTTAACGAAATAGTTGCACTTGGTGGCACTAATTCAGTAATTTTTGAATTTATTTGTCAAACGTGTCTTACATTTTAGATTTGTTTTCGAGGTAGAAAATGTCTCACAAACGCCAAATATTTTCTAGTTCTAGTTTATCAAGTGTGGGACGCTTTAAATATAAAAATTCTCTAACGCACCGGGTGCATAAAGCGCTCAAATGGAAAACATCTATAGTCTACAATAGCATTGTGTTGTCATGTATAAACACAACGCCAAACTAAATACGTCATTTTTTTAAAATTAACTTAAACGTCATGTTAGTTAAATAATTAAAAATCTTTGGAAAATATTTGGAAAACATTTTTGCGTTGGTAATAAGAACCTTAGCTAATTCTGATAATAATCAGACTACTAATAATAGTCATGTTGCCTTTGATTGTACGTTTTTATTGCTTATCTATCATATTTATTTATATAAGTTTATACAAATAAACATAGGGAGAGAAAGAGAGGCTCACGATTTACTAACAGCGGAGAGAGAGGAAATAGACCTAGTGCTAGTGAGTGATTAATAAAAACAAACTAAATGGTAAGTGAATAAGAGACAAAAGAACAGATGCAGCAATTTTAGCTAGAGGATAGTGTAGGGATAAAGTGGAAAGATGGAGAACACCAAAAGAAGGAATAGTGTGGGCAGAAGTAAAAAACATGATAGTATACAGCTGTTATATCAGCCCAAACTGCGATCTGGAATACTATCGAGAGTGGATAGAAGAATTTGAAAAAAGTTTAAGAAAACAGAAAAACAAAAAAAATATTGTAGAGATGGGGAGGCTACAAGAACGATTTAAGAAGGAAAATCTTAGAGGAGATAATAGCAGGGTTAAACTTTACAATTTGCAACAAAGGAGACAAGCCGACGTTTGTAAGAGGAAGTTCAAAATCACATATTGACATTACAATAGCAACGTGGGAAATGGCAAAAAAAATGAATAGACCGTGACTGAAGAAGAATCACTGAGTCTACACAAACATATAGAATACAATATAAAGGAGAAAGGAAAACAGGAGCACACAAAAAAAGTAAATGGAACGTAAGAAGAATGAACAAAGAAAAGATAAAGAGAGACATAGAAACAGAAAAAGTGACAGAAAACAAAAATATTGCAAAAAGATGCGAGAGGTACTCAAAAAAACTGAGAAAAGCGGCAAAGGAAACAATTCCTAGGTACAGAGAAGGGGGACAAAAAGGACCATACTGGTGGTGTGAGGAAATAAAAGAATGCAAAAAAAAACACAATACAAACAGGGAAAAACGTCAAAAAGCAGAGAAGAAGAGGAGCAAACACCGAGAAAAGAATAAAAGAAATTGCTTAAAAGAAGACAAAGAAGAAGTCATAATTAAAAAACTATTTCCCAAAGGAGAACCAGAAAAGAACCAGAAACAAAAAAGAAGAAGAATCAGTTATGGCAACAGTGGAAAAGATAAAATAAATTATAAAAGAATTGCCTAACAACAAAGCATTAGGTCCGGACAAAATAACAGAGATTGATGTTAAAGCAGTTCTAGACGGAAACGAGGTAGAAATAACTCAAATAATCAACAGGTGCCTAAAAAATGGAACTTTTCCAGGATGTTGGTAAGAGGCCACACTGGCTAAAATAATGAAGAAAGTTATTGTACGGAGAATAGAACAAGAAATAGAAGAAAAAGGGGGATGAGAAAAAGAAAAATACGGATTTACCAAAAGAAAAACAAGCTTAGGAGCTATAAAGCAGCAATCATAGAGACGGCAAAAAAGAAAGAACTGAACAGAAAAACAATCATGATCATATGAAGCTACTTACAGAACAGAAACCTAGTGACTAAAAAAGGAAGATTCAAACTTACCAGAGAAGTACCGCAGAGCTCAGCAGTGGAACCAAAACTATGGAACCTTGTCTATAACGAGTAACTTTGAATGAAGATGCCGGAAGGCGTGTCAATAACAGCATTTGCAAACGACATAGCAATGGTAGGTAGAGACGTAGAGTTAGAAGTACTAAAAGGAAGATTAGAGCTGGCAATTGATATGATAAAAATATTGATGAGAAGTAAGGGTTTAAAACTAGCAATACAAAAAACTGAAGCGGCGTGGCTATAGACTAAGAGGAATAATAGAGGAACAGGTAAGATACAGGTGGGAGATCAAGAGATAACCATATAAAAAAAAATCAAATACCTCGGAGTGACACTCGAAGCAAAGGGATGAAATGAACAGGTAAAGGAAGCGGTCATTGAAACAAAGGAAATAGAGAGAAAGCTTGATAGACTTATGCCAAACAACGGAGGTCCAGGAGAAGAAAACAGAAGGCTAATAGCAAAGGCAGCAAGAAGCAAATTGCTGTATGCCGCAAAAACATGGGAGAAAACCATGAAAAAAAAACACAGAAATAAAGTAAGAGGAGCCACGAAAGCAAGCTTGCTAAGGATTAGTAGAGCTTACAGAACAGTGTCACAAAAAGCAGTAGAGGCAATTGCGGCAACACCTCTCGCGGATATGATGGTGGAGGAAAGAATAGAAATAAAAAAGAATTGTAAAAGAAGGAACCAGTAAAAAAGAAGCAAAATTAAAAGCAAGAGAGAAGACTATAGAAAAAAGAAAATGGGATACAAGAAAAAAGGGGAAAATGGACGAGATAATAACCACAGAGATAACAAAATGGGTAGAAAAAAAACCCGAGACGTGCTATTATACAACACAAATACTGACCGGGCAGTGAATAAAACAACAATCATTAACAAATGCTTAAAAGATGAAAATAAATGGAGGGCGCTAAAAAACTTCTCATCAAGTGTACTAAACAAAATTGAAAAGTTTGACAATAGAAAAATATAGAAAAACAAACAATGGAAACAAACACACAAACTAATAGTCATAGAAGAGAAAGGCAAAAGATGAAAGAAGCTAAATAGAAACAAGAAAACAAAGAAAAAGATCAAAAAGTAAGAAATAAGAAAGGACAAGACAATTATGCATACCAAGAAACAGAAAAAAAAAGAACATTTACAGAGACTACGATACCAAACAAAATTGCAGAGATAAAGAAAGGGAAAAATGAAATATTGAAGAAAAGCAGAATAACAGAAAAAACAAGGCAAATACCAAATGGTAGATATGTTATCTTGAAGTTGACTGAAAACGCAACCTTTCAGATAGTCAGAATATACCTGGCAACGAAAGGACATGCAGAAATAATTCCTGATAGAGATACAAGGACATCACAGGAAGTAAAACTTACAAATCTAGAACTGATAAAAGGAATACTACTAATAGAACTGCATAAACTATTTATGGAGGAGAAGGGATACAATGAAGAAGAAGTGAACAAAGACCTTAGTAAGCTAAGAGCACATCTGAGAACAAATTATATAATTAGAGTAAATAACACACGAATAAGAGAAAGAAGAGAATGCAGAGGTAGATGCCAGTGCAGATAAAAAAAAGCAAAATGACAAAAGAGACAGACAAAGGTAAAGGCTATAAGCAGAGAAAGGCCAAGGACAGCATGCGTGCCGCAGATGATGCGTAAAAAATAGCAAGGCAAAAACCAGCCCATTTCAAACTAACGCCAAATGTAGGTTAGTTTAGATAGGGACATTATAACAACAAGATTTGCGCAGTGAAAAAAAGCGGAAGGTATTACCATGCGTAAGTTATTTTTAAGGGCCACTTGTTGAGAGCCAACACCTCACTACGTCATGTTGGGTATTAGTCAGTGTCAAAAAACGGTATACATTTTACAGTTCTCAATTAAAAATGTGCCCGTTATATTTCCAAAGTTAAATACAAAGATGTTTGTTTGATTTTTGTGTAATTTTATTTTGTTTAGTTATACTAAACTGTAACTACAGGGTGCGCCAGAGAAACTTACTTATTTGAAAGGTCAATAAAAACAAAAGTACTTCAGTTATTGTTTTAATTCTTTTTACACCACTCCAATAACGCATGTTTTGCTTATTGACGCAGCCGGAAATGTGAAAGTGAGCCTCGTCACTGGAAAAAACTACCGCGTCTTCAGGCAGGTTGTCAATCAGCATTTCACATGCATTTTGACGGGCAACAAAATCGCGTTCAGTTAATTCTTGCACAACAGCCAATTTATAGGGATGAAATTGAAGGTCTTGATAGAGAATTCGTCAAACAGTGGTGTCAGAAATTCCCATAGCAGCTGCGTGTTTGCGAGCCGAACGCCGGGGAGAACGCACAACCGACTGCCTCACCCTTTCGATATTTTCCGGAGTTCTGCTGGTCCGTTGAAGTCCATTTCTGGGTTTAGCGACACTTCCACACTCCCGAAATGAGTTAACCCACGACAGAATCGAATTACGGCCAGGAACGAGTCTGTGAGGAGAAATTTCAAAACGAGCGCGGAAGGCACGTTGCGTAGCAACAAGTGAGCGACCGTTAGAAAAGAAGCTCTCGACGGCAAAGGCCCGCTGCTCTCTAGACCAGAGCATGATGGCAACTGACTGGAGGGAGAAACAAACTTGGGGACTTCCCCCTCCAGATGCGCCCCCTCTCGACCCCTTCCCCGCCCAACTCACCGCTCGGGAGTTTTTTCAAATAAGTAAGTTTCTTTGGCGCACCCTGTATAACAATTATTTAGTAGATTGTAGTAACAAATGCTAATTTGCAAACTCTTTTAATAATTTTTTTATAAACAAAATCAACGTCTACATAACGAGAATCAAATTTGTCCAACTATATCCATGAGTATATAGTTATGTGCCTAAGAAAACACATAAAATGTTTACTCCTTCTTTTAACAAACACAAAGAACAAAAAAGATCTTTAAATAGTTCGTAGAAAAATCAAAAAACTTTAGTACGCAGTCATCTACCATCCGCAAGCTAACCCTACCTAAAATTACATGCTGAAGAACTAATTACATTCAAACAGCCTTAAAAATAATTGAACAAGCTATTACTTTTAGTAATTAATTAACCAACGTATTAATTTAATTAAATTAAACACCTAGTAAATGACAAGCAAGTAAAACAATCAATTAGTGAAGTAGATAGAACCAAAAACCACAAACTAGTGGCAACTGTTATTGAATTGAAGATTATTACACATCCATGATCTACGTTTATCACCACTACCGGTGTTAAGAAAGATAAATCATATTTAACATCTTATTTCCACAAACTATATAAAGCCACTTTTTTCGTTAACTTACAAGCTTAGATTAAATAGACAGCTACAATACCATTTTATAGAAACAACTAACACTCGATAAACTCTAACCTATCATCAGCCACAAAAGATCAGCCAAGTAGGTAGAGGAGAAACGTTATTAAAACTATTTTACTTAAACATAACCATTTAATAGAACAAATACATATTTTCAAACCATGTCTATAGCAACGACTGTTTCTACTTTTATTGCGTGTTTAGACAAAAGCGTTTAAAACTCAAGTCAAAAACTACCACCCAAGTTAGTTATAAGTTGACAATCAGCAAAACCATAATTAAAAGAAAAAACGACTACAGTTAACGTCAAATTAGTTCTACAGTACTCTGGTAATACTCCAATTGTGAGAAAACTATGTTTAAAAAAAAAGAACACCCAGCATCATTCTTCTATTTCTCAAAAAGATAGTTATTATATCAATTTCTAAAACTAAGTGAGTAGTTAAGTAGATCAAGAAGCTCAAAATCTTGCTCTATTGCTACCGTAATAGGCCGTTTTATAAATTCTGTAGAAAATAAAAATAAACAGTAGTTACTCATAATAATTTAAAAAAATGCTGCAAATATGCTGTGAGTTGAAGCATAAAATGTTTGGAGTATAAATAAAACATAAAAGTCAAAGAACACCCAGCATCATTCTTCTATTTCTCAAAAAGATAGTTATTATATCAATTTCTAAAACTAAGTGAGTAGTTAAGTGATCAAGAAGCTCAAAATCTTGCTCTATTGCTACCGTAATAGGCCGTTTTATAAATTCTGTAGAAAATAAAAATAAACAGTAGTTACTCATAATAATTTAGAAAATGCTGCAAATATGCTGTGAGTTGAAGCATAAAATGTTTGGAGTATAAATAAAACATAAAAGTCAAAGAAACTTGAAACTGAAAATAGATTAAAATTAAATATTGTCAAAATTAGCAAATTAAAAAAAAATATCAAAAAAAATAATCAAACATTTGGCCAAGAAAATATAGAGTTAATTAACTTACAAACAAATAATGAACAAAAATTTAAAAAACATTAACAAACATGATAAAACACTATTATTTTTTTGGTAGAATTTGCAATATTAAAACTAATAGTTTATAGAAAAGACTAGATGATAGGTTGCATCAAGTCCAGCTACTCATGTATCATGTATCATCCACTTATTATTATTAATATATTATTATATTATTATTAAGGTTAAGAACTGTAAAAGCTATCCTAGGACAAATGTAGATTTAAAAAAACTAAAAAAATAAATAGAGTTAGATTAACTAAAATTTGAAAAAGAGCAAAAAAGATTTAATCAAAAAAAATACTATAATTTTTATTACAAAAACAACTAAAACAAATTAAATTTAAACAACTCTAATGTACAAAAAAGAAAAAAAGAAAAGATAACACAACAGATAGACAACATAATACAAAATTAAAAAAAATTAAAATGTAAAGACAAAAAAAATATTTAAAAAAATAGAAACAAAATTAATAAAGTGTAAATTAAAAAAATATAGATAAACGCTTAATATAAAAACTAAAAATAAAATAAAATAAAAAATAAATACATACTGGGCAAGAAGTGCAACATTCATAAAACTACAAAATAATAAAATTTGGTATATTTGTTTTGGATTAACAGTCATGAGCCTAATTTGGCTTACTTATTAGAAAAAAATTGTACTAAAAATATCTTATAAGCCAAACTTTATTCTGACTGACTCTCTGTTTAATAAAGTGAAACACATAATTTCTTAGTGTTTAAGATTTATTAATAAAACAACAAAACAAAGTTAAAAAAAATCTTTATATTTTTATGTTGGATTGCATATTTTTGTAATTGGAAGTTGGTTCTGTGGGAATACGTTACATAAAATTAGTCAGTGATAGTATTTTTGACTGCTTTAAAAAGATTTTCTGCACAAAGAGGATAATCAGAAACTTTATAAAAACAAATAATAAATTATGTAAATTAAAATATATATATGGGTAATTCCATTACTTTTCGACTAATTTGAAAAAGTCGACATCTTTGATTTTGCTCAATTTTTGAGAAATCAAAACATGGATGTATAAAATGAGATTCCCAAAGTTTTGGACCTTAAAATATCGCCTGTTCAAAATGACACTCATATGAATGTCAGAAATTTCACAATAAAACTTTTTTTTTATATTATTTTGTACCTCAATTTTTGGAAAAAGATAAGAAGTTCCACAATGGCTCAAATTATTCCTTATTACATGTACTTTAAAAACCCATGTATTGTATTTTTAATGTTAGGGCAATCATTTTGATAGATCAACCTTCAAACATTGTTTAAAAAATCTGTAAATTTAGCAAAATTGCAAAATTTTGCTTTCTTTAAACCGTTCTAACTTTGTCAAATCTTAACGAAATTGGATCCACAAATTCTAGATTTTTTGTGTTCAACTTTTCTTTAAAGTGATCACACGAGACTTATAGATTTAATACGTATACACCGCTATTTTGATGCAGAAAGTTGCACATGTTTTTGTGATCTTCAAAACTTGTAATTTTCAGATCCCAAAAAAGCGCTGTCACTCTATGTCCATTTTAGTCCAAATTTCAGTAAATACTCTTCAGACCACAAGAGAAAAAGTTATCTATATGAGAAATAGTATATTGGGCATCGAACTGAGGCATCGTGTTTTACAAATAAAAATCATATGCAGTTTAAAAAATTAATTATTCTTAATAACTTAATAACCCATTAACTGGAAGGTCAGTTTTTCTGGTTAACAAAAAATATGTTGTGATGAGTACCTATTATTCTGATGTCTTTAGTGTCAAGCTTTTTTTCTTGAAGAAGTTATATAAGGCGGTCTTGTCTTATTTTGTCAAAAGCTTTGTTGTAGTCAATAAAACATATGTGTAGATTTTAGTTCACATCTAGACATCTTTGCGTCAGGACGTTTAATACAAAAAGTGGTTCACTTGTTCCGAAGCAGTTTCACACGCAAATTGTGTGTTGCTGATTTTTTGTTCTAGTTTGTTGTGTATTCTTTGTTGTATCATTTTTAAAAATGTTTTTAAGGTATGGCCCATAAGGCTTATTGTGCAATGGTCTGTGCATAGTTTTGCGTTTGCTTTTTCGGGGAGTGTCACAAAAGTTGTTATTAACCATTCCTCTAGTATTATTCCTATTGAGTATATAGAGTTGACCAGGTTTACTAGGATGTGGAGATGTTAATCTTCGATTAACTTGAGTATTTCAGTCTATAGTCCGTCAGGGCCGGATAACCTTTCATGTTTTGAGGTTCTTATGGCATGTGCTACTTCGTTTTTGGTTATATTTGGTCCATGATTTTCTTGCCCATTTCGCGTCTTCTTCTCTTGTCATGTTTCCCCGTCTTTCATCTTCAAATAGTTCCTTAATATATTTTTTCCACGTCAACAGTTTTTTGCTAGTCTCGATGATTACCTTACCATTTTTATCTGTCAGAACATTCTGTAGTCGTCGTTTTTGAGTTCCAGCAAGCTTTTTGACTTTTTTGTGTAGATTAAAACCTAACAGAACAAAACTTGTTAAATGAATTAATTTAAATTATTAATATTTTATTACTAAGTATTTTATTTATTATTATTTTTGCAAACTTTTTAATATAGATTTAGTCTACTACTACTACTACTACTTTTATATTAAACTGAAACTGTATTTTAAGTTATTTTTTTGTGTTACGTTGCATATTTTTGTAATGTTATATTTTAACCATTTTTATAACATTTTCATATATATTTTAACTAATTTTATAACATTTTTATAAATATAATATGAGTTTCGCATTTGGCCACTTAAACGTGTGGTCCCTTTTAATGATGTAAAGGAACTTATATTTAAGCATAACTTTGATGTACTTGGAGTAACCGAGACTTGGATAACTAAAGTTTTTTTTTAAGGACGTAGTGAAATGTTGGTCTCAACAATTGACCCTTGAAAATAACTAACGCATGGCAATACCTTTCGGTTTTCTTTTCTGCGTAAGTCCTGCTGTTAATTTGTCCTAGTCATTGTTTCTAATGTGGTACTAGTTTGAGGTGGGCTGGTTTTGGGCTCGCAGAATTCACGCAGTCTGCCCCGGCCTATCTCTCCCTATACCCTATTTTTTGCCCTACTTCCTACACTGGCATTCTCCTCTCTTTTCTCCCATTTTTGTGTTATTCAGCCTAGAAATGTGCATTGTCCTTAAGTATCTTCTTAGTTTTTCTATATCTTCATTAACTTCTTCCTCGTTGTATCTTCTTTCTTTCATAAATATTTTGTGTAGTTCCATTAAGTGCATTCCTTTTGGTAGTCCTACATTTGCCAGTTTAACTAGTGTTATTCTTGAATCTCCATTTGGGATTAGTTTTTGTGTCCCCTGGTTGCCAGATATACTCTGACTATTTTGAAAATTGCATTTTCTGTCAACCTCGAGATGGCGATCTTCCGTTTGGAAATTGTTAAGTTTCTCCTTTTCCTCCTGATTTTTGCAATTTCTGTTGGTATTAGTGTAGCGTGTTTTATTTTATACATTGTATTATTTTTTTAATATGGTTTTTTAGTAAGTAAACCATGATTTTATTTTGTTGATGTTATTAGCAACAAAAATAGTGTTGTCAGAAAAAATATATTTTATATTAGAGAGATGATGTAAAAAATTATTTCTATATTAATTTGTTAATATTTTAAATTAAATTTTATTATTTACAATAAATATTCTATAAATGAAAGATGTAAATTAAATTAAATTTTACTATTTACAATAAAATTATTATAGCTATTCTACAAATGATAGTTATTCTACAATAAATAGCTATAAATTGGTGACCCCGATCCTGGAGTTGACCCCCGATATCCCGACGTTTGGAATCCTGTAGTTGACCCCAGGTATCCCGACGTTTGGAATCCTGGAGTTGGCCCCCGATATCCCAATGCCCCAATATATGACAAAGGTCTTATTTTAAAAGGAAAAAATTATAAATTAAATATTGGACTACTAAGGTAGATTTTTTTATTTTTTTTTTTTTATTTCGCAATTGTACCTCACTACTCCCTTATTTTCCCGTACTTTCCCTATTAAATTATTAATCATTAACCAAACGCAATGGTTAATGATCCAGACGAGACAGTACCTTTGGCCATTCAGACAGCAAATTGTAAGATACCACAATTTTGGGCCGCTGACCCAGAATTATGGTTTGCGCAATTAGAGACAATTTTTTCACGAAATCGAGTTTTGTCTGAGAAGGCAAAATTTGAATTAGTTGTATCTACTTTAGCTCCGGAAGTTGCTGTAGAAATACGCGATTTAATTATTAAAACACCTTTAGAGTTTCCCTTTGAAAAACTCAAGTCAGAATTAGTTTTAAGAACTTCGATTTCAGAGCAACGGACGTTGAAACAACTCTTAACTGACAAAGAAATTGGTGATAAAACACCATCACAGTTTCTTCGTAAGTTGTTGCAGCTTCTGGGTGCTAAGAAATTAGATGATAACAAAGAATTTTTTTGCAAAAGTTACCACCTGATGTAAGAAAAAGTTCTTATGACTTCAGATAAACTTTCACTTGCTGATTTGGCAAAATTGGCTGATAAAATTGTAAAAATTTCAACAATCAATTCAGTTAATTCAATTTAGAAAGAAAATGATCAAGATTCTTTACAATCGCAAATTTCGAATTTAGAACAGCAAGTTAAGGAGTTAACTAAAATTATTTCAACTACTCTTAGGTCCCGTTCTCCTTCGAGAACAAGATCAACTTCAAATAAGAGTAACAACCAAGATTCAGATTTATGTTGATACCATTATAATTTTGCTGATAAAGCTAAAAAATGTGTTCAATCATGTACTTATAAACCAAAAAACCCATAATTACAATGGAAGTTGCGACTGCTTCATTGGAGGTTTTACCTAGTCGTTTATATTATATTTTTGATATAGATACTAGACATAAGTTTTTAATCGACACAGGTGCAGCAGTTAGTATTTTACCTATCAAAATTTTGTCAAAATTCAAATTAAATCCAATGACTCTTTTAGCAGCAAATGGTACACATATCCAAACTTATGGATATCAAACTGTTAAAATCAACTTAGGGTTAAATAAAATTTTGTCTTGGCGTTTTATCTTAGCAAAAATAGGAAATTCAATTATTGGTGCGGATTTCTTAAGACACTATCATTTGATAGTTGATCTAAATAATAATAGGTTAATAGATTCTAAATCTTTCAGTTCTTGCAGTGGTGTTTCATCAAATATTTTTAAAATTTCTTTAATTTTATTAAACAGAAATTTAGACTCTTACAACAAATTATTAAAACTTTTTCCAAATTTAACTCTACCACTGCAATTGAATGTTAAATTTAAACACAATGTAACTCACTGCATTACAACTGAAGGATCACCTATATTTTTTAGACCTAGACGCCTTTCTCAAGAGAAAATTAAAACAGCAAAATTGGAATTTCAGAAATTATTAGACTTTGGTTTTGTGAGACCATCTAACAGCAATTGGTCTTCACCTTTACATATGGTGCCCAAGTCAGATGGTTCTTGGCGTCCTTGTGGAGATTATAAAGTTTTGAACAAAATTACTAAACCTGATCGTTATCCAATTCCACATATTCAAGATTTTACAAACAATTGTTTTATTATAAATTTTTTTCTAAAATTGATCTTATTAAAGCATATCATCAAATCCCAATAGATCCGAAAGATATTTCAAAGACAGCAATAACGACCCCTTTTGGTCTATTTGAATATTTAAGGATGGGTTTTGGTTTAAGAAATGCTGCTCAAACATTTCAAAGATTTATTGATAATACTCTTAAAGGTCTAAGTTTCTGTTTTGCATACATAGATGACATTTTAATCTTTAGGAAAAATCAGGAGGAACACCTCATGCATTTGAAACAAATCTTTGAACGTTTAAATAGTAATGGTATTAAAATTAATCCTGATAAGTGTAAATTTGGTGTTGAGGAAATTACTTTTTTAGACCATACAATTTCATCATCAGGTATTATACCTGCACAAGATAAAATTAAGGCAATTGGAAATTATTCTCAACCAACAACACATCGTTCTTTATTACGTTTTCTTAGAATGGTCAACTTTTATCATCGTTTTTTAAAATCAGGTGCGAGTATTCTAACACCGCTGAATGATTTTGCAACATTTAACAGAGACTCAAAAGATTCTCCGTGGACGCAGTCAAACACTGATGCGTTTGTTAAAATTAAAGAAGTGTTAGGTCAGCGTACAATTTTAGTTTTTCCTAATGATAAATCTAAGATTAGCATAATGGTCGATGCTTCAGATTTTGCAGCAGGAGCAGTTTTACAACAAGTATCTGCTGATGATATTCAACAACCAATTTCATATTTTTTAAAAACTTTCTCTAAAACAGAAAGAAAATATTTTTTATTTTAACAGATCATAAACCATTGATCTCAACTTTTAAACAAAATTCTACTCATTACTCGTTACAAGAAATGAGAAACTTAGCTTTTATTTCTCAATTCACTTCAGACATCCGTTATATTAAAGGATCCTCGAATAAAGTGGCAGATGCTTTATCAAGAGTTGAGATAAATGAAATAGTAGATTCTTTGAATCAATTAAGCGACTTACAGCTCATTGATGAAGAGTTACAAAACCTACTGATTTCTAACAATACAAATTTGATTCTGGAACCACGACAATTACCGAATTTTTTGCAGTCTATCATTTGCGATGTTTCTCATAACATGGTACGTCCTTTTATTCCAAAATCATTACGTAAAACAATTATTGACAAGTTCCATTATTTATCACATCCTGGAATTAATTCAACACAAAAACTTGTATCTATGAACTATGTTTGGCCAAATATGAAGATTGACATTGCAAATGTCGTAAAATCTTGTATTTATTGTCAAAAAAACAAAACTCATAGACACACTAGAAGTCCAATTCAAAAATTTTGATTTACCTAAATTTCGTTTCGAGATTTTTCATATCGATTTTGTAGGACCTTTACCTAATTGTAACGGATATCGTTACCTTATGATCTGTATTGATTGTTTTTCGAGATGGCCTAAAACCATTCCTGTACAAGATATTAGTGCTTTCAGTGCTGCTAAAGCATTTTTGAATAATTGGGTTTCCCGTTTTGGAGTTCCAAAAGCTGTAGTAACAGATCGTGGGAAACAATTTCATTCGAACTTTTGGAATGATTTTAAAAAATTAATAGGTTTTGATCATAAATCTACTACTTCATATCATCCACAATGTAATGGATTAACTGAAAGACCTAATAAGCAAATTAAATTATCTATTAAAATGTCTAAATTAACACCTAATTGGGTTGATTCGTTACCTTTAATTCTCTTAAACCTTAGATCAATTGTTAAGGATCCATTAAATCCCACGCCTCCAAAATTTGTTTATGGAACTACTTTAAACTTGCCTGGTCATTATCTGAAGTATGATGATCACTTTGTACCGACAGATCCAAATTTACCGTTGTTTTTAACGAAACTAAGAAAAACCATAAACGTATTGTTACCTTGTCAAACAAGGATTACTAAGCAAAATTTTTTCATTAACCCTGATTTAACAAGATGTTCGCATGTTTTTATTCAAAATGACCATGTTAAAAAGTCTTTGGAACCTACTTTTTCCGGACCTTTTTTGGTGATTTCTAGAACGTCGAAATTTTTTATAGTTCAATTTAATGACAAACAAGACTCGGTTTTAATTGATCAATTGAAACCAGCTTATTTAGAATTGTCAACAATTTCATCTTTAAGTTCTATTTTAAAACCCACTACTGCTGCGCCCGTTGCTAGATTTGACAAAACTAAAAAGACAGTTTCAATTAAGCATTGCGTGTATTTTAGTGGTTAATGCTTTTTTAGTTTTTTACACTTCGGGGGGAGTAGTGTAGCGTGTTTTATTTTATACATTGTATTATTTTTTTAATATGGTTTTTTAGTAAGTAAGCCATGATTTTATTTTGTTGATGTTATTAGCAACGAAAATAGTGTTGTCAGAAAAAATATATTTTATATTAGAGAGATGATGTAAAAAATCATTTCTATTAATTTGTTAATATTTTAAATTAAATTTTATTATTTACAATAAATATTCTATAAATGAAAGATGTAAATTAAATTAAATTTTATTATTTACAATAAAATTATTATAGCTATTCTACAAATGATAGTTATTCTACAATAAATAGCTATACTAGTGTACCAACTACTAAGATAATATGGAACTACCTTCAGGAGAGAAATCTACTGACCAAAAATGGAACATTTAGGCTGACTAAAGTGGTACCACAGGGTTCTGCACTAGGTCCTAAATTACGGAATTTAATTTATAATCAGCTACTCAGAATGCGGCTGCCGGAAGGAGTGACAATAACGGCATTTGAGGATGACGTAGTTCTAGTAGGTAAGAATATAGTCATAAAAGTACTAAATAAAAGGTTAGAGTTGGCAATAAAGATGATCAAGAAATGGATGAGAAATAAAGGGTTAGATCTGGCTCCACAGAAAACCGAGGCGGCATGGCTATCGACAAAGAAGACAAACAGGGAAAATAGAAAAATACAGGTAGGTGAACAAATGAACCTTGGAGAAACACTTGAAGCAAAGGGATGAAATAAACAGGATAAGAAAGCGGTAAAAGAAACAAAAAAAATGGAAGAATTGCTTAGTAGGATTATGCCGAACAAGGGAAGACCAGGAGAAGGGGCAAGAAGGCTAATAGCAACTACGGCTACAAATAAACTATTGTATGTCGCAGAAACATGGGAAGAAGCTTTGAAGACAAAAAACAGAAAAGAAGTAATAGGAGCTATGAGAGCAAGTTCGTTAAGGATCTGCAGGGCCTACAGGACGTTGTTGCAGGAAGCACTAGAAGTAATTGCGGCGACACTACTCGCAGATTTGATGGTGGAAAAAAGATTAGGTATAAAGAAAATGGTAAATGAAAGAATTAGTAAGCAAAAAGCAAAAAGACAAGCAAGAGAGAATATAATGAAAAGATGGCAAAGACAGTAAAAAGAAGGAAAAAAGAGAGAATGAACAAGGGAACTAATACCAGAAATAAAAAAGTGGGTAGAGAAAAACCGGAGACGTGTTACAATACAACACAACTACTTACCGGACATGGAACCTTTGGAAAGTACCTCCAAAAAATGAATAAGATAGAGAAAAAGGAAAAATGTATATTTTGTCTAGAAAACACGTATGACGACGCAGAACATACGCTAGTAGAGTGCAAAGCGTAAGAGGAAGATAGGAAAACGCTATAAAAGGTATTAGAAAACAGTAGACAAATCTACAATCATTGAAATATGCCTGAAACTATGCGACGACAGTACTGAAGAAAAATATAGAAGAGTTTGAAGCTTTGAGATTTAGGTAAACCAAAACGGAAGAAAACACACAAATTAAAAGCCACAGAAAACAAAGGAAGGAAGAGCGAGAAGCTAAATGGAAGCAAAAGAATATGAAAAAAAGTAATAAAGAGGAAAAAAACAAAGAAGGACAAAACAACTATGACTGCCAAGCAATGGAAGATAAACAGAGAGACAAGAAAAAAATATATACTAAAACTAAAGATATTGATGATGACTTAGTTGCAACGATCGGTTAGAACGTGCTGGAGGGGTATGTGTTTATATTAAATTAAAATTTACATATGAACGTATAAGAACAGCTACTAACGTAGAACAACTTTGGGTTCAAATTAATATTGATAACAAAAAATATAATGTAGGCATCATTTATAAGCCACCTTCGTTTAATAATAACTTATTCTTAGAGAATTTTGAATCAACGTTATCACAAGTCATTTCCATATCAAATGAAATTCTATGCTTGGGAGATTTTAACATTAACTGGTGAGTGAATTAGACTCTTAACACAAACTAGAATCATTATGCAAAGCAACCGGATTAAAACAACTAATAAACAGTCTAACTCGATTTGGTAAAACATCTGCCACACTAATAGATATAATATTAACAAGTGTCAAAAATAATATATCAGAAAGTAATGTTATTTATGTTAATAATATTTCTGATCATAAACTTATCTACTGCAAACTACTACTACCTAACACTACAAACAACAACTGCACTTACACATACAGAAATTTTTGAAAATTTGAAATAAATATTATATTTAAGCTAGATTTAAAAAGATTGCCATTATATTATATAACTAAATGATATAAACCTTAAGGTTGCGTTTTTAAATGATACATTATTGCACCTTTTTAACGTCCATTTACCAATTAAAAATAGACATTCTAAAAAAAAAAAATACACACCATGGTTAACAGATAATATAAAACTTTTAATTAAATTGATAGATTTAATTAGTTAAAAAACCCAAACGTATGAAACAGTAGCAATATTATAAAACATTGCGTAACTTTTGTAATACAGCAGTTCATAAAGAGAAGAAATGCTACTTAGAACATAAACTAAAGGTTCAAGGTCTAAATAAGATATAGGATGAACTTAGCAAGGTGAATGTTTACACAAAACATTGTACTTCAATACCGCCTCATTTAAAAAATGCGGAAGAAATAAACATATTTTTTTATAAACAAAAAGTAAATAACAAATATGTAGAAAAATGCTTATTTGAGATAAAATCTAATGCTATGGGGTCGAATGAGCTCAGCCTGTCATTGTTAAAATTGTGTTGTCCATATATAATACCGTTAATAACCCACATTATTAACTTTTGTATAGAAATGAAAACTAGAAGAAAATTTCAAACGGCCAATGTAGTTTTTAAATTAATTTTTAACAAAACACCTGCGTATTTATATAATAAGATTCAGTTTCGTACAGATACTCATAATATAAATATTAGAAATAAAAGTCTGCTTAGTATTCCAAAATTTAAAACCCTATTATTTTAAAAATGCATTTTTGTACGTTGCTTGCAATGCATATAATGGTATTTCTTTGGAACTTAAATCGATGTCGCTGTTGCAGTTTACATTTAATTATAAAAAATGTTTTTGTTTTTTGTTTGTTTTGTGCTTAGTTAATTATTGTTACTTTTAATTTATAATATATATATATTTTTATATAAGTGTATATGTATATTAATCCGTCAAGTCGGGCTCCTTCTGGGTATGAATCCGGCAAGTCGGGCTCTTTTTGGCAAGTCGGGCTCGTGTGTCACCTTGCCGTTCACTTTCGGGAACTAATCCGGCAAGTCGGGCTCCACGGCACCTTCACCAAAAATATTTTGATATGTAATAAAAATAATTTGACTTTACAAGATAGTATACATACATCCAATACATTTTTTATTTAATTGCTAACAACCCTAAATTAGTGTTTTGATAAATAAATTAAATAACAAAATTTTTAGAGTAATTGCTTCTTGGAATAGCAATTAATAAGCACAATTAAATTTATTTTATTATTTTGCGCAGTTTACCCTTAACAACCCCTAATTATAAAATTCATTATTTTTAATTAAGTTTGGTTGACAAACGGCTTTTGAAGTAAGCGGATTACAATGGTAGTGTAAGATTAAATGTATTAGAAATAACAATGTCAAAAAGTTACAAATTAAGTTAAATACTTTAGAATTTTGCAAAATTCAACAAACATGCTTTTTTTAAGTTTTTGAAAATTTCAATGATGATTGAATTAGATTATGAGTTATCACAGTGGTAATGCCAACATTCAGACATTAATTATTAAAATAATACATTCTATACCAAATTCACTATTTTGTGTAGAAATGTTGACATTTATGTATGTTCAATATTTTTAGATTTTACTAAAATTTTGCATACAAAGGTTTTACAGTTGGAGGATTACAACGATAGTGTTAAGTTATAATTGTTTTAAATAGTTGTGTCAAACTTTTGACATTTAAGTTAAATCCTCAATTTAGCTATAAATCAGCTTTTCATCAGATGCAAAATGACTATCCACTGCAAGAAATTTTTTTGGGACCTTTCTTAGACATTTAAGGAGTATTTGACAATACTTCATTTTCAATAAACTGCTACGGGAATGGAAAACACAAGCTCTTTACTTCTTGTTAGATATTGGGTGAACTTCATGCTCAAAAATCAAACTAAAACAATTACATTATACTAAAAGAGCTAAAATTGCTGGCGGATGTCTCCCCCCCCCCCCCCCAAGCTACAAGTCAACGCAATTAAATAAAGAAAACAACGAGAACAACTCTCACAGCAGCTATGGAAACACTGCTTTTGCTACCACTACTTCACTTATTTGTGATGATGGAGGGGAAGTAAGCAACGTACCAAATATAGATAAATAAACACACCGTAAATCTTGAGGTTCCTAGACCAACAAACGTGTTACATGAGAAAGAAACACTGAAAATAATATCACACTTTATAAAAAGTTATTGCATGAAAAAATCTTTTCATTTAATACTACCGTTGCAAAGCAAAAGAATTTATATGATATACAGATAGATCTAAACATTACAATAGCATCAGAACCGGAATTATCCCTGGACAAACATGCTCTTTCAAACAAAATTAGCTATTATTAAATGTAGCTCTAAAAACATCAAATCAAAACAATACTTTAACTGACCAATAACTATCATGTCGCAGAGCTAATCGGTTTTATAGGCTATACGGTTGTCAGTAATTAATTGCAAAGTAGTGATGAACTTCATAAACAAACCAAAAAAAAAGCTTAAAACAGTCTATCTCTTAGCAAAAATTTCTGAAGAAAACTGGATTTACTAAAAAAGTAACAAGGTACACAAGAAATTGTAGTCGCTAGACCACCTCAAAAACCAAAAGTTTTCAAAATTCTATCAATTATAATTAGAATTTTTGGATTCTATTGAAATTTAGCAACCATGCAGTAATAATAATAAACAATCATTGTAAACTGCACTTGATCCATAAATAACTATTTTGTATAGTTGAAAATCGTCCACTATACTACATATGTTTTCATATGTTTGCTTGACAGCTGGCAAAGTTGAACCGTTTGAACTGTCAAAACAAATAGTTTAGTGAACAATTTAAAAAAAGCGGCACATTTAAAGTGATTACATAATCCCATTCATTTATAAACTCCCTGTATATAAAAAAACATGCCAATTTTAATTGAATCAAAAAACGTAATTAATTTAAATTTATATTGTTTTTCTTAATCATTGTTTACTTCTTTATCAAATAAAATAATTTAAGGTAAAATCAAATTATATATTATGATTATTACATATTTGAATGAAAACATTGCCGCTTTACGAGCAAATGTTTCCAAGTATTTGACCCTAAATTCTTTACATTTATTTATGATCTTTTTTGTAATCAGCCTTCACCACAAACCGACTTCGAGATTTAAAATCTACCAGCAAATGTGTATATTGAGTCGTGTTCCGACGGCAAGAAATTTTGTATATTCTTATTTTAAATGTTTATTCTAATTGTTTTATATGCATTGTACTAGAACATTTTATAGCCCAGATGTGCAGTTTCATTTATAAAAATCTTTCATATTCTATATTTTTCATGTCATTACCGAGCCACAAGTTTTACCATTGGCTAATTATCTATTGCAATCATTTATCCTTATCTTTTAAAAACAATTTGTATTAATTTATATATTTAAGTATAACTTTTTAAATGTTATTTATGTAATAATAAAATATAATAATAATAGTATAACAAAATTAATTAAAACCTTAATATACCTAAACATAAATATAACAAAACTAACTATTTTCACCAACGTTTGTTTTCATTCTTCCAATGCGGCTTCATTATAATACACGTCATTAATTGCCTCTTTGCAATTAAATAGCAATAAGTAAAACAAAAACAAAAAACTGTTTTAAATATTTATTATTATTCAATTAGATATATATTATAAATGTAAGAATATTAACATTGCATTATAATACGATTCTGTGCCGGACATGAGAAGTTATCACTTTAATTTATGACACTACCTGCTGCTATAGACCTAATTGCGGCCTATAGAAATATTTTAAACATAAATATAATAGAATTATATTACATAATATATTGTCGTGTTGTTTTTGCAATAGCTACACAATTAAAAATATGTTCAACTTTTAGATAATGTGTATCTTACATTGATTGCATTTTCTTCTTATGGGATAGATTAATTTAAATTTCTATCAAAACAGGTTATTGTGCTATTTATTATAATTGCTCAAAAGTCAGCAGCTATCTGTTTTAGTTTTTGATTTTGTTGAAATAATGATATTGCATACAATAAATATAAATATATATATAAATATCTACAGAGAGTTCATTATTTTGTTGCATGATGTTAACATCTAATGTATGCTTAATTGAGTCTTATGCGGATAATAAAACATACGACTAAATATCTTTATTTTTCTACCGATTGCATCTATGTTTTTAATTTTAGTATTCTTCAAACTTTCATAACAAAATGTTGTTGACCCACAATATATATTTCAAAAACGAGAAATTATTTTAATTAGTTTAATCTCTTAAAGAAAAACTGATTATTAATCTAGAACAGTAGCAATTTATGATTCTTAGAAAATTATGAAATTAAAAACCAAATAGTTGTCTTGATAGTCCAGTTAAAAAAATTCTTTGTAAAAGTTTTAGTCTTACATATCTAAATATAGTATGTAAGTGTAAAAATGCTTTGCTATGTACTAAGAGTTTGTTTAAACATCATTGTTTTGAATGTTTTTGAACATAAATCATATTTATAACAATTGCAAATAATTGTGTGTACTTTATGCGCTAATCCACCATCACTGCAAAATTTAAGCTAGTTTTATTAATTTTTAAAATAAATTTTGATAACATTACTTTGAATAATATTAGTTTGGTATTATTTTTATAATCCGCATACAGTAAAAGCACGGCCATGTGTATCAAAACATCAAACTGATTCTTTGAATGCTTATTATTACTTTTATATACTGCATAATTTAAAACCAGTATTCTCTAAATATTTTGAAATTGTAATTTTTATTTTTCATTTATTTGATATTACGCTGTTTGCTAAACTTTAGTTAAATCTATACTTTTTAACATACATTTTGACATCTACTTTATCATTATTAGTGTTCTGCTTTTTGCAGGTCCTAAGTGTATCTTCTTCAGTTTTCTTGGTTCTTTGCCTTTTGCTTTGTTCACTGTACCTTTCCCTATTCCTTAAAACATCAGTTATCTTGCATCTTTTTCTTTATCTTTTTCTTTACGGATTTGCACTTACCATTCTTTTGATCACGTTCTTTAATAAACAATCTCTTCTCATTGCATGTAGTATCCGTCTTTTCTCTCTTACTAGCGCTCTTTCCTCCCCTGACATTCTTAATACTCTTTTATTCCGGATCTTGTCTGACCACGTAATGTCCAAGCTTCACACTTTATGCTTAACATTTCACAATTGTTATTTGCAAATTTATACCTACCTAACTTGCTACTCAAAATCTTTCTTTTCTTTCTAAAAGCTTTTTTATTATTCCTATGCTAACTATTATTTATCTTTGTTTTTCTAATTCTTTGTTATTTTAGTAGCAGTACTTTCTCACTTGCTCCAATTTGTCTCTTTTAACGTACGTTTTTCCTTTCTCATAACCTTTGTTTTGTTTTTGTTTATACTCAGTACTTTAGTGCTTTTGTGCTCTCTGCAAACACGATCATATCATCGGCAAATTAAATAGATTATATTATTCTTTCTCCTATGTAACAAAGGAGTGATCTTTCTCTTTTCAGCACTTTGCTACCATCTTTTTGGCATGCATATAGAACAACGTTGATGATAAACAACAACCCTGTCTCACTCTTTTTTTTAACTATAATCCACTTAGTACTTTGGTCATTTAACCTCAATGCTACTTAGTGTCTCATAAACACTTTCAAAATTTCAAACAATTTTTTTCACAAAACACAGTCAATTGCTTTTACTGATTTAATTTAGTCAGACTTCTTTCATTTTGTCATTTTTATTGTAATCCGCAAACCATAAAACTTATGATTTCTAAATTTCAGTTAAATTTAAGATATTGCATATGACCACACATATTGAACCTGCTACTTTGAAAGCTTATAATTCAACTTTACTTTTGACCGCTTAAACCAATAAATGTTGTTATTTTGTCCTACTTTTAATACTCCTAATTTTACAAATTTTCTAAATTTTTATAAAATTTATTTATCCTTAAATTAATATCAAAGTTTTGTCTGCTCATAATTTAACAACTATTTGTCAAGTTAGTAGAATTTATTGTATTTGAACAAAAATTATATTTCAAATTATTCACTTAAATATTGATAATTTGATTAAAACTTTGACATTACTTTGAATGCTCTTAATTTCACAACACACAAACATAAAATCATAAGATGATAGCCATGTAATGAATCACATGACTTAAGATTAAAAACTTAAGTCTCAGTTTTCAAAATTACAAAGATGGTGATTCTACAATTAACAATATGTAAAAAAATTATTTTTAAAATTTTCAACTCATTTGTTTGTCGCAAATGCAAGTGGAAAATAAATATTTTCCTTTTGCACTATTACTAATTTATATAACTTTTAATAAATATTAAAATTTATTTAACTTTTAATAAATATTAAAATTTATGTAAATAACTTGTTACTATTGCCGCTTGTTATTTTTTGCAACTATCCAGATGCAAGGAAATTCTGAATAAATATCAAGACAATAAAGAAGTCGTAAATTAAAAAAAAAACATGCATGAATAGACTGACCTTAAAATAGTTTTACTGCTTTTAAAATAATTCATCATAAATTCATTGATAATAATAAAAATTAAAGATGTAATACTTTGAATATTGTTTATACTTGTTAATCAATAATATAGTAGTTTCAAATACATGCAACTATTTTGTTGTAGTCTATATCATTAAATTATTTGACAAATAAATATGCAAAGAAGTCTATAAAAGAATATAATATAATAAGTAATATTAAAAAAAATCAAAATATAAATTGTCGATGTTATGCATAAACATTCAACAAAACTTACTTAATTTATATTTTTTTCATCGTAACTGTGTAAGTAAACTTTTAGAAACAATTTAAATTATTATAGATTATAAACATTTTTGTAAAACAATTTCTTATAACTTTTACGGTAAGAGCCCAAGTTGTCGAGTTTATAAACGAACATTCAAATAAACATTTATAACTTTTTTATCACAAATGTATAAGAAATATTTAGAAACAACTTAAATGATAATAGATTCTAAATATTTCTATAAAACCATTTCTTAACTTGGACTTATACGATAAATTCTAATAAGAGCCCACATTGCCGAGTTTATACACGAATATTCAAATAAATATAGGTTATTTATAAAAAAAAATTCATAAAAGTATTAGCAACGTTTACAAGCTATGAAAATAACAATAAATTATAAATATATTTAAAAAATATTATACCCACTTTGAGTTACATTAAGTAGCAAAGAGCCCGACTTGCCGGATTTATACCATTGTGGCTATAACTTCTTTATTTGAAGTAATAGACAAGGATTTGTTTGTCCCTAGGAGGTTAGTTTGACAAAATACATTAGAATATGACATAATATAAATATATATTTTACGAGCCCGACTTGCCGGGTTAACATATATATATATATATATATATATATATATATATATATATATATATATATATATATATATATATATGTATATTAATCCGTCAAGTCGGGCTCTTTCTGGGTATGAATCCGGCAAGTCGGGCTCTTTTTGGCAAGTCGGGCTCGTGTGTCACCTTGCCGTTCACTTTCGGGAACTAATCCGGCAAGTCGGGCTCCACGGCACCTTCACCAAAAATATTTTGATATGTAATAAAAATAATTTGACTTAACAAGATAGTATACATACATCCAATGCATTTTTTATTTAATTGTTAACAACCCTAAATTAGTGTTTTGATAAATAAATTAAATAACAAAATTTTTAGAGTAATTGCTTCTTGGAATAGCAATTAATAAGCACAATTAAATTTATTTTATTATTTTGCGCAGTTTACCCTTAACAACCCCTAATTATAAAATTCATTATTTTTAATTAAATTTGGTTGACAAACGGCTTTTAAAGTAAGCGGATTACAATGGTAGTGTAAGATTAAATGTATTAGAAATAACAATGTCAAAAAGTTACAAATTAAGTTAAATACTTTAGAATTTTGCAAAATTCAACAAACATGCTTTTTTTAAGTTTTTGAAAATTTTAATGATGATTGAATTAGATTATGAGTTATCACAGTGGTAATGCCAACATTCAGACATTAATTATTAAAATAATACATTCTATACCAAATTCACTATTTTGTGTAGAAATGTTGACATTTATGTATGTTCAATATTTTTAGATTTTACTAAAATTTTGCATACAAAGGTTTTACAGTTGGAGGATTACAACGATAGTGTTAAGTTATAATTGTTTTAAATAGTTGTGTCAAACTTTTGACGTTTAAGTCAAATTCTCAATTTTGCTATAAATCAGGTTTTCATCAGGTGCAAAATGACTATCCACTGCAAAGAAATTTTTTTGGGACCCTTCTTAGACATTTAAGGAGCATTTGACAATACTTCATTGTCAATAAACTGCTACGGGAATGGAAAACAGAAGCTCTTTACTTCTTGTTAGATATTGGGTAAACTTCATGCTCAAAAATCAAACTAAAACAATTACAGTATAAGAAAAGAGCTAAAATTGCTGGCGGATGTCCCCCCCCCCCCCCCAAGCTACAAGTCAACGCAATTAAATAAAGAAAACAACGAGAACAACTCTCACAGCAGCTATGGAAACACTGCTTTTGCTACCACTACTTTACTTATTTGTGATGATGGAGGGGAAGTAAGCAACGTATCAAATATAGATAAATAAACACACCGTAAATCTTGAGGTTCCTAGACCAACAAACGTGTTACATGAGAAAGAATTACTGAAAATAATATCACACTTTATAAAAAGTTATTGCATGAAAAAATCTTTTCATTTAATACTACCGTTGCAAAGCAAAAGAATTTATATGATATACAGATAGATCTAAACATTACAATAGCATCAAACATGCTCTTTCAAGCAAAATTAGCTATTATTAAATGTAGCTCTAAAAACATCAAATCAAAACAATACTTTAACTGACCAATAACTATCATGTCGCAGAGCTAATCGGTACTATAGGCTATACGGTTGTCAGTAATTAAATGCAAAGTAGTGATGAACTTCATAAACAATCTGCCACAAACAACAGAGCCCGCCTCATCTGCATACCAAAAAATTATAATCTAAAAAGGCTTACAATACGCAACGTAGAGCCTTCTTTGGCAAGCAGAAGCTAACCAAAAAAAAGCTTAAAACAGTCTATCTCTTAGCAAAAACTTCTGAAGAAAACTGGATTTACTAAAAAAGTAACAAGGTACACAAGAAATTGTAGTCGCTAGACCACCTCAAAAACCAAAAGTTTTCAAAATTCTATCAATTATAATTAGAATTTTTGGATTCTATTGAAATTTAGCAACCATGCAGTAATAATAATAAACAATCATTGTAAACTGCACTTGATCTATAAATAACTATTTTGTATAGTTGAATAAATATATATATATAAAAAAACATGCCAATTTTAATTGAATCAAAAAACGTAATTAATTTAAATTTATATTGTTTTTCTTAATCATTGTTTACTTCTGTATCAAATAAAATAATTTAAGGTAAAATCAAATTATATATTATGATTATTACATATTTGAATGAAAACATTGCCGCTTTACGAGCAAATGTTTCCAAGTATTTGACCCTAAATTCTTTACATTTATTTATGATCTTTTTTGTAATCAGCCTTCACCACAAACCGACTTTGAGATTTAAAATCTACCAGCAAATGTGTATATTGAGTTGTGTTCCGACGGCAAGAAATTTTGTATATTCTTATTTTAAATGTTTATTCTAATTGTTTTATATGCATTGTACTAGAACATTTTATAGCCCAGATGTGCAGTTTCATTTGTAAAAATCTTTCATATTCTATATTTTTCATGTCATTACCGAGCCACAAGTTTTACCATTGGCTAATTATCTATTGCAATCATTTATCCTTATCTTTTAAAAACAATTTGTATTAATTTATATATTTAAGTATAACTTTTTAAATGTTATTTATGTAATAATAAAATATAATAATAATAGTATAACAAAATTAATTAAAACCTTAATATACCTAAACATAAATATAACAAAACTAACTATTTTCACCAACGTTTGTTTTCATTCTTCCAACGCGGCTTCATTATAATACACGTCATTAATTGCCTCTTTGCAATTAAATAGCAATACGTAAAACAAAAACAAAAAACTATTTTAAATATTTATTATTATTCAATTAGATATATATTATAAATGTAAGAATATTTACATTGCATTATAATACGATTTTGTGCCGGACATGAGAAGTTATCACTTTAATTTATGACACTACCTGCTGCTATAGACCTAATTGCGGCCTATAGAAATATTTTACACATAAATATAATAGAATTATATTACATAATATATTGTCGTGTTGTTTTTGCAATAGCTACACAATTAAAAATATGTTCAACTTTTAGATAATGTGTATCTTACATTGATTGCATTTTCTTCTTATGGGATAGATTAATTTAAATTTCTATCAAAACAGGTTATTGTGCTATTTATTACAATTGCTCAAAAGTCAGCAGCTATCTGTTTTAGTTTTTGATTTTGTTGAAATAATGATATTGCATACATATAAAAATATCTACAGAGAGTTCATTATTTTGTTGCATGATGTTAACATCTAATGTATGCTTAATTGAGTCTTATGCGGATAATAAAACATACGACTAAATATCTTTATTTTTCTACCGATTGCATCTATGTTTTTAATTTTAGTATTCTTCAAACTTTCATAACAAAATGTTGTTGACCCACAATATATATTTCAAAAACGAGAAATTATTTTAATTAGTTTAATTAACATCTCTTAAAGAAAAACTGATTATTAATCTAGAACAGTAGCAATTTATGATTCTTAGAAAATTATGAAATTAAAAACCAAATAGTTGTCTTGATAGTCCAGTTAAAAAAATTCTTTGTAAAAGTTTTAGTCTTACATATCAAAATATAGTATGTAAGTGTTAAAATGCTTTGCTATGTACTAAGAGTGTGTTTAAACATCATTGTTTTGAATGTTTTTGAACATAAATCATATTTACAACAATTGCAAATAATTGTGTGTACTTTATGCGCTAATCCACCATCACTGCTAAATTTAAGCTAATTTTATTAATTTTTAAAATAAATTTTGATAACATTACTTTGAATAATATTAGTTTGGTATTATTTTTATAATCCGCATACAGTAAAAGCACGGCCATGTGTATCAAAACATCAAACTGATTTTTTGAATGCTTATTATTACTTTTATATACTGCATAATTTAAAACCAGTATTCTCTAAATATTTTGAAATTGGAATTTTTATTTTTCATTTATTTGATATTACGCTGTTTGCTAAACTTTAGTTAAATCTATACTTTTTAACATACATTTTGACATTTACTTTATCATTATTAGTATTCTGCTTTTTGCAGATCCTAAGTGTATCTTCTTCAGTTTTCATGGTTCTTTGCCTTTTGCTTTGTTCACTGTACCTTTCCCTATTCCTTAAAACATCAGTTATCTTGCATCTTTTTCTTTATCTTTTTCTTTACGGATTTGCACTTACCATTCTTTTGATCACGTTCTTTAATAAACAATCTCTTCACATTGCATGTAGTATCCGTCTTTTCTCTCTTACTAGCGCTCTTTCCTCCCCTGACATTCTTAATACTCTTTTATTCCGGATCTTGTCTGACCACGTAATGTCCAAGCTTCACACTTTATGCTTAACATTTCACAATTGTTATTTGCAAATTTATACCTAACTTGCTACTCAAAATCTTTCTTTTCTTTCTAAATGCTTTTTTATTATTCCTATGCTAACTATTATTTATCTTTGTTTTTCTAATTCTTTGTTATTTTAGTAGCAGTACTTTCTCACTTGCTCCAATTTGTCTCTTTTAACGTACGTTTTATCTTTCTCATAACCTTTGTTTTGTTTTTGTTTATACTCAGTACTTTAGTGCTTTCGTGCTCTCTGCAAACACGATCATATCATCGGCAAATTAAATAGATTATATTATTCTTTCTCCTATGTAACAAAGGAGTGATCTTTCTCTTTTCAGCACTTTGCTACCATCTTTTTGGCATGCATATAGAACAACGTTGATGATAAACAACAACCCTGTCTCACTCTTTTTTTAACTATAATCCACTTAGTACTTTGGTCATTTAACCTCAATGCTACATAGTGTCTCATAAACACTTTCAAAATTTCAAACAATTTTTTTCACAAAACACAGTCAATTGCTTTTACTGATTATAGTCAGACTTCTTTCATTTTGTCATTTTTATTGTAATCCGCAAACCATAAAACTTATGATTTCTAAATTTCAGTTAAATTTCAGATATTGCATATGACCACACATATTGAACCTGCTACTTGAAAGCTTATAAATTCAACTTTACTTTTGACCGCTTGCTTTGAAACTTCTGTATCAAACATTTTTGTTGAAAATGTCAGCTAAGTCTATAGTAATAAAATCGTTGTTAACCAAATTTTAAGTAAATCCAAGATACTGCATATCAAAATTTTGACCCTGTTACTTTGAATGCTTATAACTTCACCACATTATTATAATTTACATACTATAAACCGCAACTTTTAGCTAAACCAATAAATGTTGTTATTTTGTCCTACTTTTAATACTCCTAATTTTACAAATTTTCTAAATTTTGATAAAATTTATTTATCCGTAAATTAATATCAAAGTTTTGTCTGCTCATAATTTAACAACTATTTGTCAAGTTAGTAGAATTTATTGTATTTGAACAAAAATCATATTTCAAATTATTCACTTAAATATTGATAATTTGATTAAAACTTTGACATTACTTTGAATGCTCTTAATTTCACAACAAATAAACATAAAATCATAAGATGATAGCCATGTAATGAATCACATGACTTAAGATTAAAAACTTAAGTCTCAGTTTTCAAAATTACAAAGATGGTGATTCTACAATTAACAATAAGTATAAAAATTATTTTTAAAATTTTCAACCTATTTGTTTGTCGCAAATGCAAGTGGAAAATAAATATTTTCCTTTTGCACTATTACCAATTTATATAACTTTTAATAAATATTAAAATTTATTTAACTTTTAATAAATATTAAAATTTATGTAAATAACTTGTTACTATTGCCGCTTGTTATTTTTTGCAACTATCCAGATGTAAGGAAATTCTGAATAAATATCAAGACAATAAAGAAGTCGTAAATTAAAAAAAAAACATGCATGAATAGACTGACCTTAAAATAGTTTTACTGCTTTTAAAATAATTCATCATAAATTCATTGATAATAATAAAAATTAAAGATGTAATACTTTGAATATTGTTTGTACTTGTTAATCAATAATATAGTAGTTTCAAATACATGCAACTATTTTGTTGTAGTCTACATCATTAAATTATTTGACAAATAAATATGCAAAGAAGTCTATAAAAGAATATAATATAATAAGTAATATTAAAAAAAAATCAAAATATAAATTGTCGATGTTATGCATTAACATTCAACAAAACTTACTTAATTTATATTTTTTTCATCGTAACTGTGTAAGTAAACTTTTAGAAACAATTTAAATTATTATAGATTATAAACATTTTTGTAAAACAATTTCTTATAACTTTTACGGCAAGAGCCCAAGTTGTCGAGTTTATAAACGAACATTCAAATAAACATTTATAACTATTTTATCACAAATGTATAAGAAATATTTAGAAACAACTTAAATGATAATAGATTCTAAATATTTCTATAAAACCATTTCTTAACTTGGACTTATACGATAAACTCTAATAAGAGCCCACATTGCCGAGTTTATACACGAATATTCAAATAAACATAGGTTATTTATAAAAAAATTTCATAAAAGTATTAGCAACGTTTACAAGCTATGAAAATAACAATAAATTATAAATATATTTAAAAAATATTATAGCCACTTTGAGTTACAATAAGTAGCAAAGAGCCCGACTTGCCGGATTTATACCATTGTGGCTATAACTTTTTTATTTGAAGTAATAGACAAGGGTTTGTTTGTCCCTAGGAGGTTAGTTTGACAAAATACATTAGAATATGACATAATATAAATATATATTTTACGAGCCCGACTTGCCGGGTTAACATATATATATATATATATATATATATATATATATATATATATAGATTTATATTTTTAACTCTTTATTTATACATTATTTTTTTAAATAGTTGAGGTGGTAGACCAGACATCAGATATATCTGATGAGCTGAAACTCAACTAATTTGTCTTGATTTATTTTTTGTATACAAATAAAATTATTATTATTAAACGCGTCATATTTTAGTTGTAATTCTTCTATCTCCTTACAACACCGGCGTAATGTTACAGGTCTTTGCATTTTCTATAGATATTTTGTGTTGTAATATGTGAGATATGAAAAAACAATAATATTTAAATTTTTAACTTTTGAGCGTTCAGATAGCCGCTGTATGCAAAGCATTAACTATAAAGTTTTTTTGTAAAGATATTTTTGCCTTAATTAAATTATTATTAAAACAATAAATAATAAATTCTTATTTATTAAATAGAGATTATATACACATCCATTTTATTTTTATGATATAAAAGTACATTATAGTAATTTGTATTGTTTTGTAGCAGCAGGACAGCACCTTCCATTGTTATTAAGAGCATAAATAGAAATATTAATTGGAATTTTTAGTTCTAAGTTATCTAAAATGGCTGATGTACGTTCCGGTGTATACACACGAGATTTAAACAAGTCATTAACGAGAATATCGTAACCCAAAGTGTTTTTCATTGTACAAGCATTCCACTTTAATAAAACACTTGATGGGCCAATTCTTCTAACATCGTTTATAACAAAATTATTGCTATAATTTGCAAAAGTAGTTTTTGAAATTTCACTTTTATTCAAAATGGTCAAACTGTTAATATGACTTTCTTGTATAAACCTTGTATTTGTTAAAGCCTTAAATAATTGAGTACATGTATTTGATTTCATTGCACAATTAAAAGCGTCCATTAGAAAATTTTTCAATTTATATTTTTCTTGAAACAACTCTATAGCAGATTTAAGTTCAGCTACCGTATCTTGAAAATTTATTGCGTGTTCTCTCAACGCCATGCTTAACAGTGATTCGGCGGTGTGGCATGCAAATCTAATTTTTTCAAGGATTCCCTGCAATTCCATCATATCATTACATATCTGTTCATCGTTGTTTTTACTTTTATCATCAGATTGTTTTATAGATATGGATGATGATTTAAAATCCAAAAAAGTATCATTGCAAGCATCGTCATAAGTAGACATTGAATTTTGTGATTTGCTGTTTTTAATTGAAATTTTATTGCTAGAAAATGAAGTGTGTAAATTTTCATTTTCAATTTCTTGAATATGATCCAATGTTTCTAAATTAGTATTCATGTCATTTTGATTATCTACAACTGAATCTAAATCTGAAATCAAAGTCAGTAATTCTTCTTTTAAAGAAATCGATTCAGTACTAGAATCTTCATTCGATTCAAAAATTGCAAGAATATCACGCAATTCTGTTTTCATGTTTGATATATTAATTTTACTCTGTGTTTTTGTACCTTCTACTAATTTATTATTAGCAACTTCAGATTCACTATTTACATTTTTTGTATTAGCTTTCTTTATATCAGTTATTATAATATGTGATTCATTCAAATTTTCAGCTTTGCTAATATCATCAACAAATTTATCTTTTATATTAACTTGCTCTATGCTAGGTACTATAATATGTAATTTATCCAAATCTTTAACTTCAACAGTTACATCCACAATTTCATCTTTTATATTAACATTCTCAATGTTAGGTACTATATGTGATTTATCCAAACTGTTTATTTCTGTATTGTTACAATTAACATCAATATCATTTTTTGGCACGTTAATATTATCTATCAAGTCTTGCTCTTTAATTGTTTTTTTAGTTTCTTTATCCATATCAGCATTTTCAATATTGGGAATCAATTCTTGCAATGTCTTCTTATAAATTTCATCAATTTTTTGTTCTAATTCAATTCTACTTTGCAGTTGGCAATGTTGCGTTATGGTTATATCATCTCCATGTTCAAAATGTATGCTAGAAATTGACGTTGATGATAATTTTAATAAATTACTGTGATTGTTTATTGACTTATTATTACTTCTTTTTTCAATTTGAGCCAATTTATCAATTGGAATATGTTTACAAGAATCTCCTATATTATTAAAACTTTTAGATAAAAAATCATCATTTACAATATATTCATACTTTGTCATATTTAAGTTTTCTACTTGTGAGTTTGTTTTATTGTTAAGTATCTGATCAATATATAAATCATATGGTATTGTGTTATTCTTATTAAACATTACATTAAAACTTCTACTTTGATATATGCTTTTTCTAGTTCGACCTTTAGTTAAAACACATTCGCTTAACCGTAAACGTCTAGTTTTTTGAACGTATATATTTGAATTTCTTTTAGAAGACGCATCATATCTAAATGGCACATCCGTTTGGCTATTGCTTGTGAATGATTTAGGTGCAGATAATAAGAAATCAACAATTTGAGATTTGTTATCATAAGATCCATTTCTTGACGACATACTAATTTCAGTTTTTATCACAGATTTTTTGTTTGTTGAAGTTTCCGACTTTATAACTTTATTAGTTAGTGTTGAATTGATCTTATTTCGTTTTGATTTCCAATTTGTATGTTTAGAAGCTTCTCTAGAGGAATTAACTGATATAATATGATCCAATGTTTCTCTCATTTCTTTATGAGCTTTCTGAAGAGTTAAGTTAACATTTTTATTTACTTCATTAATACTGTTAAGAAAATTATATTTTGTTATAGCTATAGATTCTTTCAGTTCATTTCTTAACTGGTCGTGTTTTATTGTAGCATTTGTATTTTTAAACTTAATAATACTTGGGGCTTCTAACAAGACTTTTGTATCAGTAAATGTTTTACATGCACATTTTCTTCTACTTGGTACGTATTTTGGTTTGTTTGGATTTTCTATGAACAGTGGAATCTTCGATTTTGATTGAACATTTTTACTCTTTTCAGTTTTTATAAATTGACATAATATTTCTTTGTTCTTTTCGTTTAGGTTTGCACAATCACCTCCAGAATATTTTGATTTATTTCTATTCATAGTGAAAACCCTTACTTACTTAAATATTAAATTAAAAATGCATTTCAATATTACTTCAAATTTCAGTACATATGCCAAACTGGCAGAATCATTGACAAGACATTTAAAAATAAGGCCATATAGATTAACCAACAGAATTTAAAAGTCAGCTCTACTATATTATATTAGTTTTACATTAAGTATATTCTAAATTTAAAAAAAAATTAACTTAATAAGGTTATATTAAATTTTTACATTTTTATGTGCAACAAGATACTCTACAAAAGAGTCGCAGATGCCCCTTCTGATGCAACTCGAAAATAAGATTGTTACAGTTCATTTTAGTTGGAAGTCGTGTGTATTTAAGTAGACGTTGACATTAAAACTGGTAACAGTCTTTTTGTTTAATTGGTCTTAAGGCAATACCAGCGTGCAAAAGTCCACTTAAAAATTTATACATTTAGGTCTGTTCCAACATACGATTTGGACAGTTTGCAAACCATTCAAACTATGCACACAAACAAATTACTGTGTATAAAAGATTGCCTAAAGTTGACAAACATTTATTTGTGTGCACAGTTTGAACGGTTTGCAAACCGTCCAAATCGAGTGTTGGAACAGACCTTGATGTAATATTTATTGAAATCAAACTAAATAAATTAACAGAGCAAACAATCCTGCTTTAATAGGCCAAATTTGTGTAATATGTCTCCGCAACATTTTTGTATAAATTAGTACGTTAAAAAAAACAAACAAAAAATACTGAAATGTGATCTGTATAACATCAAAACTATTCAATATTTTATGTACGCGTATGGGCCATTTTGCTACAGACTTTTTTTAATAAAAAAGTGTCCAGTAAGTGCTTCGTCCCGCTCACTTTTTAATTTTGTTTTGTTTAATATTTTTGCACATACTTAGGTTACGTGTGCGAAACATACACGTTATAAAATAACACCAAATGTAAAACTCCTGACAATGAGGTAACAAATAAATACCTCAAAATCTGTCAAAAATAATAAATTAAAAAAACCTAAAAAACACATAAAAATTATCAATAAACCTCATTTTTTTTTTTAATTTGCATCACTTATATATTTATATATTTTTGTAGAAGTTTATAGTCTGCAACCTTATTACGTAATATTATTGAGTTATATTAGAACAGAATTATTAAACATTAAAAGCGCGGCTTAGGGAGTTTCAACCACTTTCAACTACGAGCAGAACTCACGCAATTTAACTCCTTTTTAAAATGTTTGCAACGTGTAGAGAATAAAATTTTCAGTCTAATGAAAACATATAAAAAGCCAAAACCTTCAATTGTCTATTAAATTTTGAAATTGTATTGTAATTTTTATGCCGAAATATTTGATTAAACTTTAAAAGTTTTACTTTGTTGAACAACAAATTTAGTAGACTTTTTATTGTGCTATAAGTTATTTTTCTAAAATTACAATTGTTGTAGTTCTGCTCGTAGTTAAATGTATGGTAAAATGTGAAATTTGAAATTCCCGCGTGTATTAATTTTTCTAACAGTTTTGTACTGTTACTACATTAATTAAAATCAAAATAGATAAAAATTAACATAATCTTCTACAGGGTGATTATAAATGTTTGGGATTATGTAACTATCTAACGTACGTTTGTCCCGTTAAAGTGAAAATGCGTAAATAAAGTTGCCTATCTTAGAATTCAATAATAAAATTATTTTTTACATGTTTACATCAGAGATATAGATATATGAGAATGCGCTTTGACGACTACGCACCCAAATTTCGAACCCATGCCACTGAGGCTGCCATTTTGTCCGATGGCTGACGTCACGTACGCTGACTACGCTGTGAAGTGAGTGAGTATTTCATAAATGATGTGCACTTAGTGTTGTTTACTTTTGTAACTTTTGGAATTGATCTAATGTATTATCATTTCAGAATTATTGTTAGTATAAAAACTATTGATATATTACTTGTGTTTATTGATTATATTTTATTTAAAATTAAATAAAAGTTATGTTTTGTAGCTTCAAAGAAGGTTAAAATCTGGAACCAAAAAATATTCTCAAATAGAATTAATAAACTTATATGGGCAATTCCATTTCAAACGGACCAGAGCTGGGGGGGGGGGGGGTGCATTGAGAAACTTGCTAATGTATTTTTTTTAGTTTCTATAACTTATCAGTAGTCTTTTGATCGGTATATGAGGGTATGAAACCCATAAAAAAAATTCTATAATTTTTTTGTTGTTTTTTAACTTAATTGCATTTTTTGTTTAAAAACCGCAATTTTAACTCAAAAAAATAAATTTACTAATGAAATCAATCAGAAATTTTTTATAGAATCTAATCTGGTGCCATTTTAAATCTATACCCTGTCTATAAACCGCAAAAGCCATAAAACCATGTTTTTGTTCTCAGTGGGCTGGGCAAAAAAGAGCATTTTTTATTTTTTTTAACCGCCAAAGTTGACGTGTTTTGATGTAAGTTAATTAGAAAATATAAATTTGTTCTGTGTATTTGGGTTTTAAAGGTCTAAAACACAAAAAAACTGCAAAAATAAGCCAATTTCTCAACATAAACTTTTACAATTGCACATTTAGCAGTTTTCAGAGAAAAATATTATTAAAAAACTGAGTTTTGCAAACAATTTTATATAGAAAATAGTCAGTGTCGTGCTTATCTGGCGATGAAAAACCCATCTAGAAAAAAAATTTGTTCAACATTTACTTAGAAAATATTTTTTTTTAATTTTTCTTAAAGATTATTTGGATTATATTTTTTAAGCTTATTTCAAAAGTTTAACAAAGTCATATTTTGTTGTTTGAACCAATTTTGGGTCATTTTACTTTTTGTTTGATAGTTTTTGCGCTTGCGGCACAAATTTAGACTCGATCTATCGGCGCGAAAATTAGAAAATATTATTATTTTTGGCATTCAAACATAAATCCTCCTGGCGCTTATTAAAATTTGTTAAAAAAAGTTTTAAACCACACCCTAGTGTGTTTATAATATTTTTTGTGAATATAAAAAAATAATTAAATTTTAACGCATTTTTTGTCTGAAAATTTTGTCAACATTTCTTTCTAGATGGACTTTTCTATAGACGATGAGAACAACACTGACCATTTTCTATGTAAAATTGTCTCCAGAATTCAAATTTTTATTAATATTTGGTGTATTGTTCCTCTGAGCGCGGCTAAACGTGCATTTGTAAGAGTTTATGTTGAAGAATAAGCCTACTTTGCAGATTTGCAGAGTTTTAGGCTCTTAAAACCCAAATACACAGAACATATTTATATTTTTCAATTAATTTACATCAAAATACGTCAATTTTGGCGGTTAAATTTTTTTTAAAAAATGCTCCTTTTTGCCCAGCCCACTGAGAACAAAAACATGGTTTTATGGCTTTTGCGGCTTATTGACAGGGTATAGACTTGACATGGCACCAGATTTGGATTATACCGAAAATTTCTGATTGATTTCATTAGTAAATTTATTTTTGTGAGTTAAAATTGCGGTTTTTAAACAAAAAATGCGACTAAGGTAAGAAACGACAAAAAAACTCGTAGATTTTTTTTTTATGTGTTACATATTCTCATATACCTATCAAAGGACTACTAATAAGATATAAAAACTAAAAAAATACATAAGCAAGTTTCTCAATCAATGCACCCCCCCCCCCCAGCTCTGGTCCGTTTGAAATGGAATTGCCCATATATGAAATGAAACAATTTTGCTCATTCTTCATTTGAATAAGTCACTGCACAATGCACCGAACATGTCACCAACTGAAAAGTAATTTTTAAAGTATTTGCTTTGTCTAATAATAAGAAAAATAAATTATATACAGGTACAAAAATATAAAAACCTGAATTTTAATTAAAATGTTTTATTAATTTTAAAACAATATTAATTTGTTTAATTCTCACCAAATTAATGTTGTATAATTGTCTTTTTGACAAATTTGAAAAATCTAATTTTGTAATATGCATATACAATATTAACTAACACACATAGTCTTTCCGATCAGAAAACATCTTTTTAATTTTGTCATAGAATTCTCGACTTATTAATTAATATTATTATAAAATAATCCAAAAATTCATCTTTAGTCAGTAATTTATAATTTGTAAATTTAATCAATAATAGTATATTTTTAAATATTTGTCATTTCAGGTGGATTGCATATTCCTGCTGAAGGTGTAATAATAATTTGTATGAAAATGAAAATGCAAATAAAAAATATTATTAAATTTACAAATTATAAACTACCAACAGAAGATAGATTTTTGGATTATTTTATAATATTAATAATAGGAGAGCTCGGTTCTAAAAAAAACTATAAAAGTATAAACACCAATTTTTTAATATATCATTTTAGTAATGGTCCACATTAACATACTATGGTCAGTCAAGCCCTTGTTGGGTTAGGTGCCTTTAGTACGTCTTTAAAGATGTCATAAATACTGCGGTAACAAAATGAGTTTATAAATGCTGAAACTTGCACGTTGATTAAATATTACATATAACGAAAAATTATAGTAGTCAGTTAAGTGTTTGTAGAGACAAGAGTTGGTCAGTCGGGCTTTAAGTATGTATGAAAATTTAAAAAAATGTGAAACTGAATATCAGTATTGATAAACACGTAAACATTTTTTTAAATTTGATTCATGCTTGGAGCTCGACTGATCAACTCTTACCCCTACATACACATGACTCACTATAATTTTTCATTATATGTAATATTTAATCAGCGTCTAAAGTCTTTACTTGTACCCAGTTTATTTTTCCTATCATTGGTCATTGCAAATATAATCATCAAGTATAAAAATTACTTTTTAGTTGGTGACGTGTTTATTCAAATGAAAGATGAGCCAACAAATTTTTCATTTCATATGTAAGTTTATATATTCTATTTGAAAATACTAGTTTTTTGTTTTTTTTTTGTTATAGATTTGAAATAAACCTATAAACACAAGCATAAATCTATAATTATTATATTAATAATAATTCTGGAATAATAATACAATAAATCAATTATTCCAAACAAAGCAAAAGTAAACAACGCGAAGTCCACATCATTTATGAAATACTCACTTCACACCGCTCGTGACGTCAGCCATCGGGCAAAATGGCAAATGGTTAGCTGCAGGGTCCGGTGAAAGATATGCAGCGACTGGCACCGCCGATTTAGGGTCGTTGAAGCTTCACAGATGGCGCATAAAGCGACGTTCATTAAATTAAAAATTGCCGCCACATTTGTATTTTAAATTTGACCAATAAGAGCCAAGCAACCAAGGACGGGACTTGTTGATGTTTTAGTCCGCCATTTTAGGTAGCAGCTAGCCGGTTAATTATCTAGGGGCGAACGTGAGTGTGAGTGCATCATGCATATATGTTCTATGGTGTGCATGCTGCATGTGTGTATCGAGGTGGGTGTTGTGTACAGGTGCATTTATTTAGGTAAGTTTATTTTTATTATAATATTATAAGATGTCAGGTTATAAGTAGTTTAGATTGTTCAGTAAATTCTAATGTTGTTTCGGATTTGATAAGTGTAGATTCTACTGCCAAATCATTATCTTCATATAGTTATCCTTCTTTAAATCAGAAATAATTTATAAATAATTGAGAAACAAAATATATCATATTTTTACTAGAAACTATATTTTTATATTTTGCTATATAAACCTTAATTAATAAAAATATTAATTATAATTTAATTTTTGTTACGTATTGTTATGTGTTATTAATGTTATTGTTTTTTATTTCATATTCGCTTCAATAATAATCATCATCGAGTATTCAAGAAGCTGCCAAAGATTGCAAATGGGAGCTGCGATGGAACATGTACATTAAATCTGCTGATCAGATGAACGACAAATAGGAGATTAGTATTACTCGTACAATATTGTAAGTAAATTTTGTTTGTTAAATTATTTATTTGTACTATGAGCGATGCTATGTTAGTACGAACAACTTTAAAAGTACTTCATATATAACTAAATGCTAAATTAAATAAAATTTCAAATTTAATTTGTTTTAACTTCGACAATTTAATTTTTTAGAAAAGTTGTACTGTCACGACATCATTATATCTAGTTGATATTTATAAGAATAGATGTTAATTGACATAAAATTAATTTTATATTACATATATATCATGTTTAAAAATAATATTTATTGTATTAATTCATATGTATTTATTTTTAGTTTCGAAGGAAGTTGGAAGTCAAATTATGGGTACCTGAACTTTAAAAAGTAAGAAATTAATATTTTTTTATGTATTAAATATTTATTGTATTACTGTATTTGTTATAAATAAATTAAATTTTATTATTACTTTAATATTTGTTCTTTTTATTTATATACATGTAAACTACCCTTACACATAAATATGAATACATAATATATTTATATTTATGTAAAAATATAATATATTAATTATGTATTCATTTTTGTGTGTATTTTATAAAGTTAAAATTTAATTTTAATTACGTGTTAAATTTAAATCTCCCGCTCGCCAGGTTGTTCTGACAAGCGCGACATCTGTGAGGCATAGACGGAGTTATCTGCCTAATGTGTTGCCTATAATTTATATGAGAACGCTGCATCTTTAAGGTGATCTGTGGTTAGCTGCTTTCCCATTACTAGTGTAACTAACCCAGGGCATCATCTTACCACAGCGCGCGCCAGTGCACTGGAGCAGAGCGTCTTGCACTTTTATAGGAACATGTCTTTATAGCGTTCGCGTAAGTGTCACGTGTAAGATTTTTTAAAATTAATAATCACTTACATTTATGTGATTATTATTTGATTTGTATTCATTTTAATTTGTAATTTCTTTCGTTGGCCGTTCTGATATATGTTTTAATTAATTAACGTCTGTATTTATAACTGTCAGATGTAATTTTTAAACCAGCCAATCAAATGAGCAAGTACAACTCCCCCCGCTTGAAAGGTTAGGGCTAGAAGAGGAAGGAGAAAGACGACTTGTGCAAGTTACTCCACTTTATAAAATGTAACGGGAACGCAGTTCATCTTGCCCTGTCGTGCACCAGATTCTGTCAGAACGTAACGGGAAAGCAGCTCTAGTTTACATGTTTATAATTATCTCGAACACAATCCGGAATAGAATAGAGCCATTCCCCATTATCAAACCGCTCATTCCTTAAGTAGGATTCAATAATAAAAATATTCTCCTCATTTGTATATATGTATTCTTATAACCTTGCTTGCTTGACAGCTGTAAAAGTTGAACTGTCAAAACAAATAGTATAGTGGACAATTTTAAAAAGACCGCATATTTAAAGTGATTACATAATCCCATTAATTTATAAACTCTCTGTATTATTCAATCAATAAAACTAAAATATGACGTTTTTGTTCTATATTAGATGCAATGACAGATCTCACACTGTGCCATGAACAGAGTAGGGCAAAGTGTAATCTGACTAATAAATAAAAAGATACTGACTAACAAATAACAAATAATAACTAATAATGATAAATAAGCTCTTTTTTGATTACCGACTATCCGTAATTCATGTGACTAATGACTAATGATTATTAGTCATTTGTTAGTAAAGAACGATTACCGATTTATTAGTCACCAATCAAAACTGGCATAGAAATGACTAACAAGTAACAACTAACCAAGGTTAACTAAACTATTTTAAAATTAAAAAAAAATTAAAATTGATTAAGAAAATTTAAAAGATATTAAATATCATGTAGTAATTTTTATTATTAATATTACATTGCTGAAAATTACTTGACAGTTTTAATAATTTTTTACAGATGTAATATTTTTGAAAGTTTAGTAACTTTTTGACAAATGTGATTACTTTTTGACAATTCGGAACACTATTTGACAGGTATGCTATACTTCTGCTAACATAAACTTTACTGTAAATTGTTTGACAGATAATTTTTTTTTTAGTTTTTAGTTACTGTGTCACACATGTAGTAACATTTTTGATAATTTAGAATAAAATCTGATATATCAGGCAAATGGTACGCATTTTATTATATTGCTGTAAAATGTTTGACAGTTTTTGGAACTTTTTAAAGTTTTTTAGTCACATTTTGACAGATATAGTGACATTTTGGAAAGCTTAAAAAATAATTTGACTAATTTGGTTAGAATAACTTATCACATTGCTAAAACCTATATAACAGTTTCTGTAATTTTTTGACACATATTTTTGAAGAACTTTTGAACCGTACAAAATTTTAAAAAAAGTATCAAACAAAGTTGTTCAGTTATAAACAAACTATTGTTTAAAAATATGTTCAATATACAGCGTGTTCATTTTAATGTGGACATTTTTTAAACTTTTTTTCAAATAGAACACCCTATATATTTTTACATTTTTTGATTTTAAGACTAATTCTGAGTACTTTTTGTAAAAATAACATTAAGGTCACATGGCAGCATCCAACGCTGTCGCATTTTGTAGATGCGAAGTGGTCTTTGCTTTGCTTGCTGTTCTACTTTACATCCGTTTATTGATACAGACGCAAGTATTGTTTTTAAAAACGCAGCATATCAGCAACTCCTTGATAAGTTGATAAATGTTTTAACTTGAAAGATTTTATTGCTTATTGCTTGAGTTGTATTTAAGAAATTATTTCCAAACATCATAATGCATCAAATTTATTATTTTTATTTGTTGTTTCTAACGTGTATACTTGTCAAAGTTAAACATAAAAGAAAATATTGAAAGACGTTGAACAATAAAATAATCAATCAACCATTGATTATTTTTACGTTAATACTTTTTTAAATAGGTCATGTGACGTATTGTTTATATAAAAATCTTAAAATAAAAAACTAACAGGGTTAGTAGTACAAACTAAAGAAAATGTGTAAAGTTGCAACTGTACAGGGTGTTAGGTAAACATGCGGCAAACATCCAAAGGGTTATTCCTTGGCCTATTCTAAGAATATTTTGTCCTATGATGATTTCTGAAAAACCCTTGTTTCAAAGATACAAGGTGAACAAAATTTGCAACAGTTACAACAACATTTTATTATAAAAAGTTCATGTAATGTTGCTGAATCTGCAATAAACTTTCAAAATGACTTCCTCCAGCCTAAAAACAAGCATTAAATTTTCTCGTCATTAAATGCCAAACTCTTTCAAACACACCAGGGTTGTTTCTAATTAAATTACACCCAGCAATTATCCGATTTCAAAAGTCGTCCAAATTCTCCACTGGAGTAGCGTAAACTAATGACTTTAGATGGCCCCATAAAAATAATCCAGGAGGTTTAAGTCTGGGTATAAAGCAGGCCATGCGTGTGACCCACCTCGACTTTTCCAGCAATTTCCGTATGTTGCTGTTAAATAATCACGAGCAACCAAACTAAAATGTGGTAGTGCATCATCGTGCATAAACCACATTTTAGTTCTTGTTGCCAATGATACATTATCCAGAAACTGTTCCAAAAAGTTGAAAACACAATCTTCACATACCTGATGCGGATTTTCATCAACCCACCCATGGTTGTTATAAAAATTCCTTATTGCGTTTTTTGAGAAACTGGCATTTATCGGTGAAAAAAATATGTGTCAGAAATTGAGGAATTAGAACTAATGTTTGCAAAAACTATTGACATAACGCAATACGCAAAGAAAAATCAGCAGGCATTAGTGCTTAAACACGGTAAATGTGGTATGGATACAACAATTTACGCTTAAGAATTTTCCAAACAGTCCAATGACTTACATTGTACAAGTATTAGCAACTTTTGGCGTAGAACTATTTGAATCTTCCTCTATCATGTCAGTATTACACATTTTATTCCAGTTGTACCGTTTTAACTGTCATTGATCTTCTTGTTTCAGAAAGACGTCGATAAATGTTTTCCAAGATTTTTTGGTCGGGGATATTACGGCCAGGAAAACGTTCAATCTACAATCACTAGCTTGCAATGAATTGCCATCAGCAAGTCCATACATGAAACGCATGTCTGTCATTTCGGCGTTCGTATAGTGATTCATGGTAGAACCACTCACTAACTACGTCAAACAACCAAAGGTCACTCAATCTAATCTAATATTCTCATTAGCGTACACCAGACTATTATTTACATTAATGATTTAAACAAATATCAATCAATGGTTGTCGCAAATTTTGTTCACCCTGTATCTTCAAAACAAAAAAGTTTTTCAGAAATCATCATAGGACAAAATATTGTTAGAATATTCCAAGAAATATCCCCTTGAATTTTTGCCGCATGTTTACCTAACTTATATTCGTTTTTGTATTGAATATTGTTTCCAAGTATAAAAAGGAAACTACATTAACTCTTCTAAACTTTAAAAAACAAGCTATTCGGATTATTGCCGATCCAATTGACTAATAACATAGATACTTTGCAATACCGACGCACAGTGAAGCAGAGCAACCATTTTTTTGACAAAAAATCTGAAACTTATAAAACTAGTCCAAATTAAACTTGTGTATACGAAAAAAAACATTTTTTTATTAATTTATAGTAGTTTTTAAGAGATGGAAGTAGAAATGGCTTAATAAAATTCTGAAACTTTGGATTCATATAGACTTTAACCTACAATTTAACAAAAAAATAGTGAAACAAATCTCTTAAATAAAATAGGGTAGTTTTTAGAGTTTGTCACTCTAAACTCTAAACCATGATAAAAATCCCACAACAATCTGTTTCTATGAGCTTAGTGCGCTCATTACCTTCTTCATAATCACCGTTCTTTCTCCATGTTTTTAGCCAATTACTATATTTCATAACAAATCTAGCTTTTGATCTTCTTACATTCATCCAACCTGAATTGAATTTAGACTTAAAGAGGTATATTTTGGTATTTAGATCGTTCTTCAGAACACATTTCCGACCGCTACCTTGGTTTATAGTATTTTAACAAAAACGGCAACATTGCTGTTTCTGCATATTATTAGATAATCAATTTATTTTGCAGCAGTACATTCAGAAAGGATCAAACAGTGATATGTCGGAGTAAAGCAGCAGTTGGTATGCTCTTAACTGTTAAAACTAAAACCGCAAAAAAAATTAAAGTGTACCCTAATTATACTATGACTACACATTTTAACCATGCAAACAAAAGTGCTCAATCTAGCTCGATGCACAGTCAGAAAACATGCTGAAAGAAATGTTAGAATCCATAGACAAGGATCCCTGGGCAAACCATACAAAATAGTAATAAATAAATTAAGAGGAATAAAAGCAGTGTGCTTAAAGGAAGAAGAAAATAAAGTAGTAATAATTGAAAAATTGTTTCCCACTAAAAGAATGGTAAAAGAGCCAGCAGGAATAGCTGACAAAACAGAAGCAGACCCTGCAACAATGGAGAAGATAAAACAGATTATAAGGGAACTACCAAATAATAAAGCACCAGGTCCAGACAAGATAACAACGGAGATAGTGAAGGCAGCGCTAAAAAGAAATGAGATAGAGATAACACAAATAATAAACAGATGTCTGAAGGAAGGAATTTTCCGGCTTGCTAAAAGGATGCAAACCTAGTACTAATTGAGAAAAAAAAGGAAACAGGAAAAAAACAACGACGTATAGACTGATATGCCTGATCAACACACTAGCAAAAATTATAAAAAAAGTTATCGTGAGGAGAATTGAACAAGAAATAGAAGAAAAAGGAGGATGGGAACAGGAACAATATGGATTTACAAAAGAAAAAACGACTTTAGAAGCCATTGAAAAAAAGCCATAACAAAAGAAGCAAACAGTGGACCATACAAAAAAGGCAACACTGTGTCATAATAGCGTTAGATATACAAAATGCGTTCAACAGCATACTATGGGAAGCAATTATAAAAGCAGCAAAAAAAAGAAAAACAAATAAAACTACTAAGATAATATGGAGCTACCTTAAGGAGAGAAATCTACTGTTCAAAAATGGAAAATTTAAGGTGACTAGAGAAGTACCACAGGGTTCTGCACTAGGTCCTAAATTATGGAATTTAGTTATAATCAGCTACTCAGAATGCGGCTGCCAAAAGGAGTGATAATAACGGCATTTGCGGATGACGTAGCTCTGGTAGGTAGAAAAATAGACATAAAAGTACTAAATGAAATGTTAGAGTTGGCAATAGAGATGATCAAAAGATGGATAAGAAATAAAAAGTTAGATCTGGCTCCACAGAAAACCGAGGCGGCATGGCTATCGACAAAGAAGACAAATAAGGGAAAGGAAAAAATACAGGTAGATGAACAAATAATAACCATAGGAAAAAAAATTAAATACCTTGGAGTAACACTTGAAGCAAAAGGATGAAATGAACAGGTTAAGGAAGCGGTAAGAAGAACAAAAAAATGGGAGGTAGGCTTATGCCGAACAAGGGAGGACCAGAAGAAGGGGCAAGAAAGCTAATAGCAACTGCGGCTAGAAGTAAACTATTGTATGCCGCAGAAGCATGGGGAGAAGCTTTGAAGACAAAAAAAACAGAAAAAAAATAAAAGGAGCTATGAGAGCAAGTTTGTTAAGGATCTGCAGGGCCTACAGAACGGTGTAGCAGGAGGCACTAGAAGTAATTGCGGCGACACTACCCGCAGATTTGACGGTGAAAGAAAAATTAGGTATAAAGAAAATGGTAAATGAAAGAACTAATAAGCAAGAAGCAAAGAAACAAGCAAGAGAGAATATGATGGAAAAATGGCAAAGACAGTGAAAAGAAGGAGAAAAAAAAAAGAAAAGACAAAAAAACTAATATCAGAAATAAAAGAATGGGTAGAGAAAAAACGGAGACGTGTTACTATACAACACAACTACTTACCGGACATGGAGCTTTTGGAAAGTACTTACAAAAAATAAATAAGTTGGAGAAAACGGAACAATGTATATTTTGTCTAGAAGACACGCATGACAACGCAGAACATACGCTAGTAGAGTACGAAGCGTAAAAAGAAGATAGAAAAACGCTAGAAAATGTATTAGAAAACAAAGTAGACAAATCTACAATCATTAAAATATGTCTGAGTGACAAAAACAAATAGAGAACACTAAGAAACTATATAACGACAGTAATGAAGAAAAAAATAAAAGAGTTTGAAGCTTTGGGAATTAGGTAAACCAAAATGAAAGAAAACACACAAATTAAAAGCCACAGAAGACAAAGGAAAGAAGACCAAAACACTAAATAGAAGTAATAAAGAGGAAAGAAACAAAGAAGGTCAAAACAACTATGTCTGCCAATGAATAGAAAATGAACAGAGAGACAAAAGAAGAATATATACCAAAACAATAGTACCAACAAAAATTGCAGAAATAAGGAGAAAAAAGAGAGAACTGCTCAAGGAAAACAAGTTGACGAAATTGACTAAACAATTTCCAAACGGAAGATACGCCATCACGAAGTTGACGAAAAATGCAACTTTCAAAATTGTCAGAGTATATCTGGCAAACAGGGGACACTAATCCCAAATAGAGATTCAAGAATCTCACTAGAAGTTAAACTGGCAAATGTAGGACTACCAAAAGGAATGCACTTAATAGAGCTGCACAAAATATTTATGAAAGAAAGAGGATACAACAAGAAAGAAGTTAATGAAGATATAGAAAAACTAAGAAGATACCTAAGAACAATGCAAATATCTAGACTAAATAACACAAGAATGAGAGAAAAAAACAGGAGAATGCCAGTGTAGAAAGTAGGGCACAGAAAAATAGGGTATAGGGAGAGATGGGCCGGGGACAGCATGTGTTGCCGCAGCAGACTGCGTGAATTCCGCGAAGCCAAAACCAGCCCACCTCAAACTAGTACCACATTAGAGACAATGACTAAAACAAATTAACAGCAGGACTTACGCAGACAAGAAAACCGAAAGGTATTGCCATGCGTTAGTTATTCTCAAGAGCCCCTTGGAGAGGTCAACACCTCACTACGTCCTTAAAAAAAAAAGCTCGATACAGAACTAAAAGTTTACCTATCTCTGCAAACACACTATTTTGCAGAACGATATACAATGATAACTTCTAAATGTTTTTATTTAAGTTTTACTACTTTTTCACAAAACAAAAATTATTGAAAATATAACACATATCTGAGGTTGACAGCTCCATGACAAATTGTTTTGAATACAACGCTAAACGCAATCTTTAAAACTTAATTTTCTCAACTGCAGCAAGGCCAAGAAAGGCGTTCTGACACACGTACATTTTTATAGGCCCAAGTGTTGGCTACACTAGGCCATAAAACAAATATGTTGATTGTAAAAGTCCAATTAATACCAGCTTTTAGAGTAACTGACCCCACTGTGCGGCGTGATGCAGATCTTTGCATTTTCTATAAATTGTGAGTCATAATTAAGTGTAAATAACTTAAACAAAAAGCATTTTGCCGTGAGAAACCCGTACATACTAGCGATCAACTAGCGGTTATATTTCCATCTTTCTCTATTTTTGGTTGTTTGCTGAAACTCACCAAAACGTATCGGTTATAAACTGTTGTAGTAGGATCTGTCAAAACGGTCAATTTTAAATATTTTAATCTAAAAGTTTATAAAAACTACATATTTTTGTTGATTGATGTTTATTAATCTTAGATTAAAATTAATAAAAATAAATGTAATATACTACTTAATATTTAATAAAATATTGGCAGTCGAGAGGTTAACTCTAACTGGGACATCTACTCCTTTATAATTTAAACTAATGTCCACCATGTGCATCTCTTCTTCACACATGTTTAATAATTAATTTGCAGGTTTAATTACGAGTTTGAGGTTATAAGTTGTTTTCATTTGTTTGTTTGTTGACGATCATTTGACATACCGAACGAAACATACCGCTAGCTAAACTGCTTTCAGCTCGGTTTTAAATTCACCTCGCTGGTTGGTACATTCGGAGCCAAAAGTTAATATTCGGGAAGTCGCGACAACGGTTTAAAACCATTTGATACCACAACATCAACGGTATCTCACGGCAAAACGCTTAAAGTTTATTGTTGTCAAAATAAAGCAATTAACCTAATATACCTCAATACCAAAATGCTTCCTTAAAAAAATACAGTGAGCTAAAAAAAAATTCTATTTGTTGCTAATGTATTAATTTATAAGATCAAGTATGATTTTGAAAGACATTGGCTATCATAAACAGCCATTAATAGCAGATATCGTTTTCTTGTATAGCTTTTATAGCGAAAGCCGCTTAGCAGCAGTGTTTGTTTTCCAAAAAGTGCTAAATATTTTCTCCCATTCAACCTGTTAAGCAAAATAAAAATTCCGATAAGCGTGCCGTTTACAATTTCAATGTGCGCACATTCAGAGAAAATGTGTTGAAAATTCCTTACAGCGTGACGACTTTCATATGTCCATACATGCGTGTTTCGAAAATTATTCCATTTCAAGTAGACGCAATAAGTCTACATTTTACTTAAAGAAGATCATAAACTACTTGATGTTGAATAGTTGCAGGCAAAAAGTTTATTATAAACATTATTTTTCCAAATGACTTTTTTTTTTAGTTTAGCATCCAGTTATTTATTTGGTAATTCAATTTTATTAAAACATGCGTGTGATAAAGCAATATTAAATAATAAATTAATTAATAGGTAAACATACTTAACGTGCTTTTTCAAACTCTGCTTTATTTTGGCGGTATTCTTCACAGCCGCATAGCTTCATTAGACATTTCGTTTTACCTACGGAAAATTCTTCACTGAATGCATTTCTTTTTTATCCATCTTAATAATAATTTTCAACTACCGTCTGTCAAAACTTTAATTATTTTTAAACTTTTTAAAGGTTATGTTTATTTCATAATTAACTATTAAAACGCGGATGTGATTGATCGATTTGTCCATTTTTTAGAGATTTTTTAGTGCTTCGTGGGATTAAGGGATTTTTACTTAAAAAAAAGGGATGTTTTGATTTTCTTAAAAATCACAATTTTAAAATAAATAATTATTATTCATTACAAATAATACACAGTCAGCAGCTTTGAGGGTCCCGATCCGACTGGTTCTCTGTCTGTCTTACCGCTACGTACGTCAATGTTTCTTTGTTTTTTTAACACTACCTCCCCCTCGTTTCATCGGTTTATGGGGTTAAGACATAATAAAACATTTTTAAAAAGGGATTTTTTTGCTAAAAAAGGGATTATTTTTAAATATTTGAGGGATTTTTAAGTTGCTGAGGTTGGCAACACTGGTTCTGTGGTTTTTATGTCGACCAAATCGAGTTAATCGACCAATACATCAAGAACAAACCGAAGCAGGAGTAGCATGACGCATTGACGTAACTAGCGGCGCGCACCAACGAGCTTTAACGTTATTGGTTACTTCAGTTTGTTGTGATTTGCTTGTTTGATTTTTGTAACCCTTTAACAAGTTGATTATTTACATATACATGCTGTTGACTGTTGGTTGCTATAGATATAATTATATGTGAATCTATCAAACTATAATCATTATGATGCTTTCATTAAATTTTTGTTAACCTTAAAGATTATTAATTTTAATTAGTTCCTGTACATAAATTCTTATTAACAGTAAGTCCAAATATTACATACCTATTTTTAAAGTTTAAATAAAATTATACAAACCTAGTAATTAAACATGAACTGACAATTGAAAATTTCAGTCAATAATTTTCCTACTAATACAATGCTAATTTATCATAGTTATATGTTGTAGGTTAGGAGTGCATCTAAGTTTCATTTTATTTACAGAATTAGTTTTATTTATTACTGATGAGTTTATTTATATCTGTTTTTACTTTATGTGTAGATTCATCCATATTTCATATTTATCTAATTTGTATTATTTATAGTAATGGATAACCTTCATGAGGATGACGATATAGATGAACCTGAAGTAGTTAAAGTAAAAAGTCATGAGTCTGTGCAACCTCAAAGTTCATACATTATAAAACCATCATTGCAAGATAAATTTAAAGAAACTCCGATTAAAGAAATTATACAAAACACTTTATATGAAACACTTGGTGGAAAAAATTATGATAGCGATAATGCTAAAAAGTGGACCATTAAAATAGCAAACACTATTAATCAGGAAATTAGAGGTAAGTCAACAAACTATTCATTGAAAATGGTATGATAGTTGTTAATTGTGATCTCTGGATTTTTACAATAAGCAAGTCGTAATGATAAAATTATTTTTAAAATTTTATTTGTCTTAAAATAGGTTTATTATAAATATTTCAATTAGACTTTACACACTGTTGAATGCCTTATCTATGCATCTGAATCTGTTCATGGCAATTGACAACTGGGACAACGGTTTAGGGCCGGTTTTTTATTACTAGTTTAAACAATGTATGTATTAACGCATTTTTTAATAATGAGTTATATCATAAATGTCGTTATATTATAGCCGAATCTCACTGTTTTATTTCGAAGGAGCATGCTTGAATCCGCTCAGATTTATTCATGATGGTAAAGTTTTGATGTTTATATGAATATATGGTGAATATAGCATAACAAAACTGTTCAATTAATGTGGAAATAAATTTTTAATTTTATTAGAGAACATTATGATTCATTATAAACTGATGAGTAAGTGCTTCATCAATAATATAATATGATTATAAGGAAATAAAATTAAGGTTAAACTTTTACATAAAATAGTTTAGCTTTTTCATAAAACGATAATTACCCACAATGTCCCTTTTGTTTGAAAGAGATTTCTCAACAAAATAATATTTAAAATGTTGAATAATATATATTGGTTATTGGAAACATATTTTTTAATTATACTATTAAATCACTTAGAAATATTAAAAAAAAAAATTTCTTTTCTATGTCAAGTTAGCATTATACCAATGAGCTATTGCTATCAATTGTGGCTATAGTTTATTATCAACCTAGTAAATATCTTTTTTAAGTGAACTCTTATTGAAAGACTCACATGACATAAAACAGAGTTTGCAAATTAATCTTTGTTCGGGTAAACTAATGTTTGAACTGGCATTGAATAAATAAATCTGCTTATTATTTGGGTAGCTTAACTTATTTTTTAAACCCGTTTGACACTGTATAATTATGTCTTGAATTATATATATAATTTTTATTAGAATTATGCCCGTATTCATAAAACGTCATTAAATATATAATGATTTGTTAAAAATATAACTAAACGTTTAATCGAGTTTTCGTATTCATAAACACTCATTAGCAATAATGTTCATTAAATTATTCATTAAATTTAACGTACTATTTTTGGTCCATTAAAACAAAACGAATCATTAAATTGACACATCTGTTTGATATGAAAATGTCTAATTATTTGTATTAATTCACAGTATTTGAGGTTATATTGTATAGGTTAACATATTAATAACTTATAAAAAACAAAGGTAACTAAAAAGTTACTAAATAATTTAATTAATGATAATTTATTTATGAATATCATTTTATTTTTAATGTTCATTAAATTATAATGATTCGTTTGATAATGAATTGTTACAAAAATGTTTTATGAATACGGGCATTAGTGCAATAATTCCATATATAAAATTTATATCCTGTATGACACTGTATATAATTCTTTATATAATTATAAAACCACGCTTGCGCCTTATCTATGTTCTGTCAAATCAAGTCTCAATGTTTACTACACTTTGCAGGTTATGTCATTTGTTTTGAATTGATTATTGCTACAGTTAGTTATACAATTAATGAAAATAATAAAAAATGGAAGCAGAACAAATTAAAAAAGTGGTAGCAATTGATATATGTGGAGCTGCAGTGGTAAAATTGAAAAAAAAAATGAAAATACAAAATAATATGACATCATGTTCGCGTCGATTATAGATGGGAAAATAGAACATGTTCTAATTTTTCAAGATATAATTGTGACCTTGATAATTTGTGTGTTTTACACACGCGAATGGTCTGATCTATAATTATATATATAATTCAAGACATAATTATGGACAGTGTCATACGGGTTTTAGTATTGTCAGAAATTATTCAAATTTAAATTTTTTATTTAATGTCTTATTTTTAATTGTGTATGTGTATGGTATTTGCCAAATAATTAACTGCTGTGAAAATTATTTATAAATATTTTCTAGATTTTTTGCCTTCATTATTTACCTGTTTAAATTTGAATTAAAAAAATTATAATATATTCAAGTACTGTTTTTTTTGCATTTTTGAATTATCATGCCAGTGGCGGAGCTAGGATTTCTGGGCTCTACCGCAAAATATTGAAAAAGGCCTCCTCAGAGACAGATTTGGAAAAAGCTTAAGTTTTTTTTTTCAACTAAATTGTATTTAATTTTAAGAAGGAGCATGGATATACATCAGACATTGGCTGACCAAGTGAACAATTCTATCGCTGCATTTTTTTTCTCACTTTTATGCTCTATACACCTTCAGGATTATAGGTTTTCTCAATGGATGGTATAGATAGTATATTCAATTCTAAGATAAAGCATCTATTTCTTTGTGTTCTTTCTTAGAATGCAATATACTATCTATGTATATCCTCCCATGAGAGGACATAAAATTTTTAAATGTCCTATAGTCAAACATACATGTTCTAAGATGTGATCACCGGCATGAATACAAAATCTTAGTTAAGTTTGTTTAACATGACAATTATGACATAATTTTGGAATTTTAGCAAAACGTTTCAAGCATCTCTTACTCTTCTCTCGTATTGATTAAAAAAGCTACTACGATTTTTACTTTCATACTGTAATGTTATTGTTGAATATCCTACTCCCACCACTAAAACTGGACTAAGATCATATATAAAGATCCATGCTGCATTATCTTTCCATAAAATCAGGAGAACAGCTTGGACGAACAGGCCTCTATGGGAATCATAAAAAATATTGATTTACAGTTTCTGTGTAATATTTGTAACAATTGTTACTGCAGGGTACACCAAGGACTTGTTATATTGCACGAGTAACTGTAATATCTACAGAATTTAAATAATGTTGATAAAACTTAGAAAAAGTTGCTAGTAATGAAGAGATGAGATTGTAAAATACTTTCATGGAACTCTGATCAAGATATTTTATGTAAAAATTGACCAAAATGACCAGAAGTGTTGTTGAAGAAAAAGCATTCTAATTCTCGATTTTTGCACGGCCTACCAGTGCAAAATGAAACTCCTGACAACATATGTTACGATAACAAGTAAAGTACTTGATACCCAGTCTACACTTATTAAGAAAACGTGTAGTATCTATATTAGAGAACCTACATACAGTTTTTTAGGACATGCAGTTTAATCAGCTACTACAACAACTATTGTACATCTATCGGACTAGAACAATTCTGTGTATGCAGATACACTGGTGCTATATGTCTATACCAACGGAATGGACTATTACTTATTATTGGTTAATACTACTGTCCTTAACTTTTATTTAACTTACTAAATGACATGGAAACAACGGTGAACAAAAACATGCACCAGTTTGGTGTTTTAGAAGAATATGCCAGACATTTCCTTCAAACAAGCTTAAACAAACTAGGATACAACATTGTGCCAGTATTGGCTAAGATTTCTATCAAAGATGGAATTGAACTATGGCAATTAGACTGTTTAGTGTACGGACACAACGGCGATCCTTGCTCCGATAATAGCATCGAACAACGCTCCGACCTTGGAACACAAGAATTTGTTCTAAGCTCGGACCCTTGCTTATTGCTTTGATTTTCGTATAAAATTATTTTAAAAGTAAAGAATATATGATAAATTTGCGACAGAATTAGTGTATATTAATGATTTTACCCGCACGTTGCTAAAAAAGTTTCATATTAATATAAATACCAGGATCGGAGCAATGAGCGAAGATCCGAGCTTAGAACAAATTCTAGTGTTCTAGGGTTAGAGCGCTGTTCGATGTGCTAGGGTATTATGCTATGGTCGGAGCGAGGATTGCCGTTGTGTCCGCACCATCAGCGACAGATGTATCCTTAGACGAATCCAAACTGTGTAATGGTCAATCACCATATTGACAGTGCCACCAAGATGTGTCCAACGATAACAACCCTTATTTAACTTGAACTTTAAAATGCTTTGGAAACAATTTCTTTGACAATGCCGTTAACTTCAGAGGTTAAACAAGAACACCATCTACCGACTGCGCCAATTTGGTATTTTATAAAAGTTTTCTGGATATTTTCTTCAAAGAAGACATTAGCTTAAACGTAACAGAATGCAACATACTACCAGTAAGATTTTTATCAAAGATGAAATTGATCAAATCGAAGTCTGTCAGCTTTAGCGTACCAGCATGCAACACTGATTTAAGCCCACATAATTTCTGATCAATATGTACTAGCTAGACCTGGCAATAGATATGATACAGTTATGGATGAAAAATAAGGGTTTATAATTAACAACACAAAAAACAGAAGCGGCCTTGCTATCGACTAAGAGGACTAATAAAGGAACAGCTAAGATACAGGTAGGAGACCAAGTGATAACCTTAGGGAAAAAAATCAATTACCTTGGGGTGACACTTGAAGCAAATGGATGGAATTAACAGGTTAAGGAAACGGTCATGGGAACAAAGGAAATGGAGAGAAAGCTCGCTAGACTAATGCCAAACAACGGAGGTCCAGGAGAAGAAGCCAGAAGGCTAGGGAGAAGCCATGAAGACAAAAAAAAAGGAATGAAATAAGAGGAGCTACAAGTGCCAGTTCGTTAAGGATCAGCAGGGCTTACAGAACGGTGTTACATGAGACAGTAGTGGTGATTGCAGCAACACTTCCCGCGGATATGATGGTAGAGAAAGGATAGAAATAAAAAAATTAATAAAAGAAGGAACCAGTAAAAATGAAGCTAAGTTAAGAGCAAGAGAGAAAACAATGGAAACATGGCAGAGACAGTGGAATAGAGGAGAAAAGGGAGAATGGACAAGAGAACTAATCTCGGAGATAAAAGAGTTGGTAAAGAACAAACCCGAGACGTGCTATTATACAACACAAATACTGACCGGACATGGAGCCTTTGGAAAGTTTTTGCAAAATGTTAAAAAAATCAAGGAAGACGAAAGATGTATATTCTGTCAGGAAGAAACACACGATAATGCAGAACACGCTCTAGTAGAATGCGAGTTAGTTTAGATTTTTGGCGTATCAGCTTAAGAAGACTATTAACGCCGTAGTAGAATGCGAAGCGTGTGAGGAAGATAGAAAAGAACTAGAAAAAATACTGGAAAGCAAAGTGGACAACTGGAAACAACAATTATTAAGAAATTCCTAAGAGATAAAAATAAATGGAGGGCGCTAAGAAACTTTCAACAAGAGTACTAAGAAAAAAAATGAGGAGTTTGACAATGGAAGAATAGAGAAAAAAAAAACAAACAATGGAAACAAACACACAAAATATAAGCCATAGAAGAGAAACGAGAGAAGCAAAATCAAAACAACAAAACAGAGAAAAAGCATAAATGCATAACAAGAAATAGAAGAAAATAGAAGAACATTTTTAGAAACTACGAAATTGCAGGGATAGGAAGAAGGAGAAAAGAATAACAGAAATAACAAGGCAATAATCAAATGGTAGATTCGCTATCTCGAGGTTGACGGATAACGCAACTTTTGAGATGGTCAGTATATATGTACCTGGTAACGAGAGGATTCGAAGAAGTAATCCCAGATGGAGATACAAGGATATCACTGGAGGTAAAACTAGCAAATTTAGGACTGCCAAAAGGAATACAATTAATGGAACTGCATAAACTATTCATGAAGGAAAGAGGATACAATGAAGAAGAAGTGAACGAAGACCTAAGGAAACTAAGAACGCATCTGAGGACAAACCAAATAATTAGAATAAATAACACACTGATTGGAGAAAGAAGAGAATGTAAAGCTGGATGTCAGTGCAGATAAAAAAAAACATAGACATATAAAAGGTAGGGGCTATAGGGGGAGAGAGGCCGGGGACAGAACATACGTGCCACAGATTATGTGTGAAAATCCGCGAGGCAATAAGGTATTGCCATGCGTAAGTCATTCTTAAGGGCCACTTGTTGAGGCCTACTACATAGTCATAACTTTCATAGTTAAACTAAGTTTTTACTTACCAACTGTGCTTTCTTCAAACAACAAATCAAAGAAGAACATACTTTTGCACAATATTGTCTTCCGCTAACTTAATCCGGGTTCCTAACCAAACTGTAAAGTTAATGGTTGCATATGTCAATAAATCTAACTATGTGGCGATTAATCACAAAATCGAGTATGTGTCTAACAAGAACAGTAGCAGCAGTCGCAGAAATCTAGTACGTCACAGTGTTAATAACGTTATTAAAATGTGAGTATTCAAGAGAGCCATAATAAAGCAAAAAACTATTTTGTGAATCATTACAAAATGTGAAGTGAGTGGGACGTATTACTTCACAACCTTGTCTGATAACATGATTTTTTTCAATCAAAGACTAATTAGAACATCAATATGCAAGTATCGGCTTCAGCTGGTACCTGGTCAACTTTATTTCACAACACTATCAAAGGCGGAATCTACAAAAACTTGCATAGCGTATGGCACAATCAAAATATTGAATGGGACCCACTTCAGAGGAGGTTTTCGCTCGCCAGATTAAAACAAACGTCGCAAGGCCCCCTGGGCTCTTGGGCTCTTCCGTATTGCAGACCCTTGCTTACAGGTAGCTACGCCACTGTATCATGCGTAAATAAGCAAATTTTGTAATATAAACCAATTAGAGCATTGTTTCCCAGTTGCTATAAGAACTACAAATGCAGTCTTAGCGTTCACCAATTCCATGCGAGATTCAGTTCTTCTGATCTGTCAATTTTTGTCAAATGTTTAATAATACCGATGAGTGGTTTTAACAGTGCATTAGTTGTAAATTTCTAAGTTTTTTTCAAACTTTAATTTTTTTTATGTGTAATATTTAAAATGTTTGTACCTGATTTTAAATATGTGTATAGCAACATTTTATGCACTATTTATAAGGTATAATAACTTTTATATCCAGACTTTCTTTGGATTGCTATTGATTGCAGTAATCATTTTTAAGCACTAATGTCGTTTTCGGCTGTGACATTTGAGGTTGTCCCAAGTTTTGACGAACCAATTTTGCGGGTGCATACGCCTCTATTCTGCAATGTGGCGGTTCTGAAAAAATAACACAAAAATATGCATCGAAGGCACCCCAGTTCGCAAAGAGTGACACGCCATCGGTCTCATCTAATACATCAAAACTAATATTATTTGGAACAAGGGAGCTTGAATTTTTTATCAGCTTGAATTGGTTGCAGTTTTTCAGGTCGTATTACTTTATTCTTTATATTTTTTTGTAACTTGCACCAGTTTAGTAGCTGTCTGTAAGCAAGGTCTGTAATGCGATATAGCTCACAACAAGCAGTAGGGGAGACAGAATTAAGTAAACAAAAATTACAAAATTGTAAGCTTTTTTCAAAAACTGTCTCAGAAGGGCTCTTCTCAATGTTTTTTTGGTGTTCAAAAATAGCTAGAATTTCCACTAACTTGTACTGAGTTAAATTTTAAATTGTGTAAACTTTTATAATCATTATTATTGCCGGTTCTAAACGAAGTTGGAAAATGTTTTGTCTTTTTCATTGGTGGATTGGGTTTAAATGTACGAATGAATCTAATTGTTATATTATAAATAGGTAACAACGTTTTTAAGTATGCTTATTTATTTTAATAATTTTTAATTTTCTATTAAATTTAAGTTTTAAACAAAATTACCGACGTAACGTTACGTACCTCACGTTATGAACGCGCCTATTAACTGGTTTATTGATAAATTAATTAATAATAATTTTGGTTTTTAGAACTACACATGAAAAGATATAAACATATTGTTCAAGTAACAATTGGTGAACTCAAAGGAGCAGGTGTAAAATCAGGTTTGCGATGTTTATGGGATTCCGAAACTGATGGATATACTAGTGAAATTTTTATGAATGTATGTATTTTCTAGATAGTACAGTATAGATAGCGGATAAACCTAAATTAAAATTTGTTTCAGGATACCATTTTTGCAGTTGTGGTTGTATTTGCTGTGTATTTATATTAATTAGTACTTTATTAAATATATTTTCTATACTTATTATTTATATATTATTGTATCAATAAACATATTTTAATTTTTTTTTGTATTTTAATATAACTAATAAATTTGATTTGTTTGAAGTGAGTTGATGGTCCTGGTGGAAAAATTTATATTAATTGATAATTGGCAATGGTCTAGTGCGAGAACAGATGCACCAGCACTCTGGGTTCGATCCTTCGCAAGGCAATGAGCGCGTCTAGGCAGGCGAAGCAGCTCTATTTACTTTTTTACGCTTGTAGTTTTATTGTTTTTATGTCACGATGATATATGTTCATGTATAACTTATAAGATATATTTAATTATTTTTAATAAACGATCAGTTAATTAAAATAAATTTTGTAATAATAATTTACAAGGTTGGTAATAGTATAAAAAGGCCGTTCAGGGAGGCGGCCCAGATCGGGAGCGGAACGCTACTTACTGATGTAATGACCTGCTTCTGGGGACGCACCTATTGGCAAATTAGCGAAGTAGCTGCCTAGTAGACCTTTCTAGTGATGTGGTTTGGATTCATTCTACGTTAACTAACTCTTATGTTTGTGCGTAACTACTATTGCACAGAATGAAGCGTGGTTGTATGGTACGGAAGAGTTGATTGAGAGATTGAGTGAGTTAATAAATATAGTATGAAAGGGAGAAGGGTTTCTGAGTCAATGGAGAGAAGGTCTTGTATGCTCGATACACAAGAGTGTAAGCGAAAATATAGTAAATAACTACAGAGGAATAACACTACTGGGTACGGCATACAAGATCTACGCCATGATATTAGAGGAAAAGCTGAATGAAGAACTGGGTATGAATGAGATAATTGCAGATGGGCAAGCCGGCTTCAGGAAGGAAAGAGCATGGATAACTTATATATTTTACACCATATAGTCGAAAAAGAAATAGCAGAGAAAGGGGGAAAAGTATATGCGTTATTTCTGGAAAGGTTTTGGACTACGAAACTGAGGTTGGCTCAATCAGGGGGTAGTAGTTGGTAGAGAAAAAGTGTGGTTGCTAGCATATACCGACGACATGGTAATACTGGCAAAAGAAGCAAAGGAAATGAAAGAAATGATGAAAAGTTTAGAAAGATATTTTAGAAAAAAAAAAAGTTTCGAAGTTATGTAGAAAAAACAAAAATTATGGTGTTCAGAAAGGGAGGTGAGATCAAAAAGTGGAGGACTGGAAATGGAATAGGCAAGGTATTGCGGAAGTAAAATCTTTTAAATATTTGGGATATGTTTTTGTACGAACAGCGAGAGCGAGCACAATAAAGAGATGGCTCGAAAAGCAAACAAAGTAGTGGGACGAGTTTGGGGAATAAGTGAAATAAAATTTGAGTGTATGAGAATAAAAGGGGTTATGTTTGATAGTTTTGTTATATTTAGTTATTAGTGATATTCTATTGGTCAGTCAGAAATATGGGGATGAAAGAAACAAAAAAAATTAGAAGCAATACATGTAAAATATTGGAGATGGGTGCTAGGTTTAAATAGAGAAACTCCAGCATATATCGTGCTGCAGTAAGTCAAAAAAGATAAAAGTAGAAGTAGGAAAAAGAGCAATGAAGTATGAAAATCGAATGAGACAGAGACACGTATGTAAAATCTTTTAAGAATGCATGAAAGAGACAATGAGAGCATGAAATTCGTATAAGTTTATGGTTGTTTAAGGATTGACTTGGCAAAACGACTTCGTAAGACGATGTAGGATTGCAGAAACAATGTTGGAAGAGCTGACAGATAGAACCGCTTTCATCATGTATCTGGGATGGTAAACAAACAGAATTTTTGTTATTGGGCATCTGAAAACTCAAAAACTGTATGAACTTTTGCACTGCGAGAGAGTAATTGTTTGGTGTGGCGTATATTGAATCTGCATTATTGGTCTGTCATTCGACAAGAGCAAGAAAACATTTCCTTGGACACTTTATTTTGTTTTGCGGGAATGTGGGTATCCACGGTCACTAGACCTATTTGTGATTACTTTGTACGTGGATGTGGTTCATTTAGGAACAATTTTGCCAATTGGCTACAAGATTGTCTGAACAACAATGGATATCACGTAACTAACTCTTGCATCTTTAAGTAGACCATAGACAGTAATTGTTTGGAGCAAGGTTAGGCAAAAAAGAGGATGTGGTAGACAAGCATTGCACACGTCGTTGCTTTATTGTTTGGCACTTGCCTTACTAACACTTTATTGAACTGGAGGATTTCTTGGTTCAGAACGACTCATCATTGCTAGTTGTGCAAACTGAATGCTACGCTGCTAGTTTACTCATACGTTTAGATACACTTGCTTGCTAAGTGGAAGTTACGTTAAAAACAGAAATCAAGATGTCTAGGCATGAGCATACACTGCTGAGTATCTCTAAACATAATCCGCAACATTTGAAGAATCCAAACTATGTGAGTACCAAGTTATACACCAAACTGCAAAATTGTATAATATTATTAAACCAGCAAGATTCTAAACGTGTAATAAAAAATATTGCATGATATAGTATACTTGTAGAACAATATTTTAATGACAACGGTTTTCAATTGTAAATTTCAATATATACAGGCTGTTTCACTGCGTGAGGTCACCTACGTGTAGGAGATGTGGAAAGAAGTCGAAACTTAGGTGATGTGGTGATTTTTTCAAAAACGACTAGTAAAGAAGTTATGACATTTTTTAGTTTAATGCTGAAGCAGCCAAAACAATAAATGATATTTTATACAAACTGCCTACTTTACTATGGATTACTTGTAACAGTAAAGCACTTTTAAAGTTAATTTCTGTTTGCGCTATCAATAGTGTTGATGTTTACTTTTATAACGCCGATATTTATTACATTTGCGGTTTTTGTGATAGAAACTTGGTAGTGATTACCAGACGGACAAGTTTTTTAACGAGTGCACAACCATCTACGTAAACACCGAATTTTTCAAAAACCGTCGAATGGGCTTCCGATACATCAACCAACTACTAGAGGACGACATGCTGCGAGAATTTGATATTAATTCCGGCATCTCTGTTTGTTGCGTATTTGCACAGTTTATTGTACTACGAATGCAAGTATAGAGAACATTTATTTACGGATAAGACAACTTTTACAAGAGATAGATTAATAAACGGAAAGAAGATTTGGAGAATCTACAAGAATCCACAGTATCAAATTATCAACATAGGTTTTTAATGAAGGTTTGGTGTGGAATTATTGACTAACATGCTCATTGGTATATAGATCTATTTAACTATAGTATGTCTCCTAAGAAGAGCCAAAATGCGTTGATATTGGTAATATAAATATATTTATTAATATAAGTTAATAATTTTGTTCTTGAACTTTATTTATGGCGAAATGCATTGATGTCTGCGAAAACCATCATATTCAGTTTTGCTTCAGGTGTTCTTGTAAAGACTAATTAATTGCCACCACAATTTTGCTTATTTAACTATTGTATTATCCACAATTTCCTACTTTAAAACGTGCCTATAGAAAATATTTTAAAAAGTTATTTTTTAAATCTTAACAAAAGAGAGATTCTTTAAGGGTTGATTTATTTTCATTATAATCTATTTTTAATAATAATAAATTAGTGTGTTTCAGATTTAGTACAAATAAAACATAAATTATTCTTCACTGATAAAATGCAATTTTAAGCAGGAACTTGTCTATATGTTTTACGTTGCCCTTCATCTAAAAAACTATTATATCGTGCACAATTAGCGTATTGTATAATAGTCTGGGGGTTCAAAAGGTTTTTTGCTCATGTTAGCATAGACTCTTACTTCAACATACAGTGGAATGAGTTGACCGAGTACATAGATTTTATACTCCAAACTCTTCTATCTATTTTTGAAAAATTATATATTTTATGACAAACATAAGTTACATGCATCCTAGGTTTTAAATAAATTAAAAAAAAAATTATATTAAAGTAAGCATTATAATGTGGTTAGAAAGAGCTAAACTAGTATTTCGATATTTTTAACAAATATAATTGTTTCACACAAATAGTCGCGGATTATATTTCTTGAGAATTAATGAATTTGGAACTTTTTTACATTTTTTAATAGTTTTGTTAAAATAAATCTTTTTTTGAAGTTTTGTCGATGAATAATTGTTAGAATTTCTAGCAAGCTTTGTTCTGCGAATAAATAATAACACACTAATTTGTTTTTGATTTTGAGTATCTAGGTCATTTTTATAAGAGATAGTGTAATTTTAGATGCTTTTTTCTATTCTTTTATATATATGCAAAAGTTGAACGGAAGAAAAATATGATTGCAACTTGCAATATATTGTTCAATATTATTGATGGTAATATTGATCGTCTAAGGGCACCTTTAGAAGACAAATTAAGGAACATTTGTTTACTTTAATATTTGATACGGCTGATACGAGGGTGTAGTGAGAAGTCTGGTAAAATTGCCACAGAGGGCGCCACCATCACAAATCCCAGATGTTATTTGTCAATACTATCTGTCACTAGGCCAAATTAAAATTTTCAGGCAGTCTGTCATTTAGTTCAGTTTTGACAGCCATTGAAACCAGACAATTTATTGTGTTTTTGCAAACATGGAAAAAAGTGAATTTTGTGTGTTAATTAAACATTATTTTTTGCGTGGAAAAACCATTACGCAAACCAAAACAAAAAATGATAAATATTATGGAGACTCTTCACCATCGACTAAAATGATTTACAAGTGGTTTACTGATTTTTGTTGTGGTCGGTTTGCTTACAATCGACCAAAAACGCACACGTGTGACAACTTTACAGGCAAGTTTGGCGATGTTCATGCGCAATAAAAATAGATTTTTGCGTCGTTTCATGACTGTGGATAAAACATGAATCTATCACTATACACCGTAAACTAAGGAACAGTTTAAACAGTGGATTTTGATTGGAAAATTTGCGCAGAAGAAGGTTAATGCGGTTTTATTGGCCAACAAGGTCATGGCCACAGTTTTTTTGGGTTGAACGTGGCATAATCTACATCGATTACTTTTAAAAGAAAAAAACAGTCGACGGCAAATATTACTGCAATTTATAAAACCGTTAACCACGACATTAAAAAAAAAAACGACCGCATTTGACGAAGAAAAAAGTTCTCTTCCATCAAGACATTGCACGGGTGCACACTTGTGTAGTTGCCATGGCCAAAATCAATGAATTACGCTTCGAATTGCATCCACATCCGCCATATTCTCCAGACCAGTCCCTACGATTATTTCCTGTTTTCGAACTTGAAGAAATGGCTTGGCGGAAAGAGATTCGGCTTTAATGATGAGATCATTGATGCAACAAACGACTATTTTGAAAGGTTGGAAAGATCGTATTATTCAGAAGACATCGAAAAATTAGAAAAACGTTGAACTAAGTGTATCGAGCTAAAAGGCGACTACGTTGACAGATAAAATGTTTTTTTGCCAAAATTATATTCTTTGTTTCATTTTTACCAGATTTCTCACTTCGCTCTCGTACATCATATTTGACTATAAAACGGTAAGAAAGTGAGTTTTTACAGCATTAAAATAAGAAAAAATACCCCACACAAATATTGTTGTAAGATTATTGTTTATAGCTTCAGATTCTAACTTAGAAATTTTAATACGAAAGGCAATTTTGAGTTAAAACTATAAATTCTGACTGACTTTTCTGTTAAAACTTATACAATGTTTTAATAAGATTAGAATTCTTTACCAAGCAAGAGGTACTGCAAATGACAAAAGATCTGCTGTTGAACGTTTTGATCAGAATTCATATAGACAATCTGAGTTAAAGTTATTTTGTTATAAGAAATTAATAATAATAACAATGCATTAACTGGTCATAAACTAAAAGAATATAAACTACGTAGTGACCAAAAAGTTCTGGATCAAATCAATAGATCAAAAACTGATTTATTAACTGTTCTTCCCACAGAACTCAAAAAAAAAATTAAAAAAGAAAGATTAGAATAATAATAAAAAACGGTGAGATAGCTTAGTTATAGCGCGTTAGGGTAGCACGTTAACAGTCCGGGATTCCATTCCTGAATACGACTAAAATAATAACTTGTTGGTCCTATCAACCCCCTTCAAACAAGTCGTAAGACGTCTGGGGTCATGTAAAATAGCTGTAAAACGCGAAATAAAAAAAGGGAAAAAAATTAAAAAAGAAATACATCATTACAGAAATATAATTACAGACAAAAGAAAGACAGAATTGACTTGTAGTATGACTTAAATAATAATAACCTGTGTTGATTTATGCTTAGGGAGCATGGCGCCGTCAACGTTGTATGACATGAAATGAAAAAGATTTTTTAAATAGTTTTAATCTATGATACGGTATACTCAAAAGTTTTGTACTTCTAACATTAATGTTATGATCAGTAGACCTAAATGTGAGTTTTTGAAACAGATATGGTGGAGCTTTATTATTAATAATTTTGTAAAAAAAAAACAACCCCAGTGTAGATTTCGATTTCCTTTAATTTAAATGAGATTCTTTTTTTCTTCTTACTCCAAATATTAATTTTAAGCAAGAATGCTTTATCTTTTGAATTCGACAAACATCAGTTTGATCAATAACAGCATCATAGACAATATCACAAAATATAAATGTAGACAAAACAAGTGATTCACACAAAATAGTAACGGTCATAAAGTGACAATTTGTAAAAGTAGACTTTAGTGCACAATATGCTTTTTTTAATAGAAGAGAAGAGTTTTTCTTAAAAAAGGTTTCTGAGGCAATGTAAATTTTAACAACTCATTACTTATTGTAATTTTTATTTGTGTTTTAATCAGGGTTTTAAATTGATTAGAACTAAAAATTGTTGCTGTTGATTTAGATGCATTGATTTGTATTGTGTGAATGTTTTATTAATTCTTGTATATCATTACTGATTATATCTTGAGGGCACCGCAAATCTTTTGCATTGAAAGAAAGATACAATTGTGTGTCGTCTGTGTATAAGTGGTACTTACAATTACGAACTACCTTTTGCAAATCACTTGTGTACAACAAAGAACTAAGAATAGATTTTTGCGGTTTACTTGACTTTACATCTACTGTGGTAGAATTTATGTTATTTAAAAAACTGTTTGATTACAATCTTTTAGATGCGATGAGAATTGATTTTAAAAGTGTATGACAAATTTTATTAAAAGTCTTGCTGTACTCCAGTAAAATTAACACAGTTGCCATTTTTTCATTGGTTGCCTTAAATATGTCGTCTACCACATGAGCAAGTGCTGTACAGCAGTTTAACCTAGCCTAAACTCGGATTGTACTTGAACAGGAAGTATATTATATTGCTGTAGATGTTCTTTTAGCTGCATTTCCAGCACCTTCTCAAGTACTTTGTAAGACATTGTAGGAAGAATGCTGATAGGTTTTAAGTCGTTATAAATTGTAGCGTTAACTGCTTGCGTAATTTACGTAAGTGTTGGTTTATAGAGTTTACATTCATTAAATGTTTTGGTATTAAAGAAGGTTTTTTATTAGATATATTAAGCTTTTTAAGTTAGCTTTCTAAGTAAGCTTTCTGTTCTGCACGAATTGCCTTTGTTGTTAAGTTTTATCATTTATTCTTTATAGAAATTAAAATGTCCAGTAACTTTGGTTTGATTAAAACATTTAAAGACTGTTCAAATTGTAAATATAAAACCATGGAACTTGATATGTTAAAATATATAACAAAAAATTTAAATCAAACATTATGTCTATAATACGTAGTAGTAATAAATGAGTTGTTATGTTATGACTTTACTGCGTTTTCCATCCAAGTCTTTATTTGATAAAAAACAGCAAGTGTTTTTTAAGTTTTGGAAGGTGATAATATTCATAGGAGGTGATGTCGGGACTGTAAGGTGGATGTTGTAATTATTTAAAATCACATTTGTTGACTGCTTGAAAAATGCGTGCAGGGTGCATAAACACATTGTAGTTGTCGTTCAAAAGTAGAGATTTTTGAGCATAACTGGAGTCTTTTTTTGTGTATACCGGTTTCAAGTTTTTTTGGAAAATGTTTTAAGAGTGAGGAGGAAGTGAATGGGGCCTATTGCAAAAAAAATATTTTTTTTTAATTAATAACTGGGTTATTTTGATTGTATTAAAGATTTTGAATTGTCTTACAATGATTTTATTGTTTTGTTAGTTTTTTTAACAATCCTAATAAGTATGATTGGATCAATTACTGAGGAATTTATTAGTTGTTTTTGTTTGTTATTAACAGCTTGTTTTGTTTGAATTGGATTCAAGTAATTTTGATTTCAAAAAGAATGGTACACATTTTTTTATGACGTTTTGAATTGTATTATCTTATCGAAGTACTGTAAATGCTTTTTTGTTTGTGGTGCTTAAGACTATTTTTGCCAGTCTCCTGTATTATTTTTTTCAAATCAAACAAAATAAAAAATTATAGGATTTTATTGTTCTATAACCGCTACAAATGATTTATTTATTTAAAATGGAAAAACTGCTTTTTAGAATGATCAGACAACTAAATAAATAAATACGTTTTTAGAAATACACAATAATAATAAAAAATTAGTCTAAAACTCAATTTTTGATTAAAAATTTTAAATTCTGATTTTATAAATACATAATCGATTTAAATAAGAACATTTATCTAAATTTTAGGTTACGTTATCTTTCTAGATAGAGAGATGTATACTGATGAAGGTTGTGTAATTTTAAATACTGCATTTGTCAGAATTATAAACTAAATAAAAACGCAAAAATTTTAATAAACTCTTATCAATAAAAACTTAAAGTGGTTATAGTTTATTTCAATTGGGCTACTTACATCAAACAAATTACAATTAACCAAATGTACACTAATTGTTAATTAAAAAAAAAAAGATGTCTGTTTCATGTTTCTATTGTATTTTTTGCATATTTGGCGTTGATGCCGCCTCGTGGGCGGAGCCTGACGAGCCAATCAGAGCACACCACCGCTAACCCCCCACCTATAAAGCTTGAGCGTCAACGGCCAAGCAGTCAGTCACTACCGAGCAACGAACGTCTACGGAACCATAGACTGGAACTCAACCGTCTTCCTGCGACCTACAATGCGACCCTCAAGCGACAACCGAAGCTATTTCTATGACGACCCTGCGATGCCCCTGGCCTATTCTTCTGGAAGCCCGAACCTGCTAACCTCTACACCGACGCCTGCCTCGGGAATGCAATCCTTGCCTCCCGACTTGCACGCGACTCATGGTCTTGCACATTCCACCATGAGTCGTTTCTCAACTAGAGATTGGACCAGCCTCTCCTCTACTGGGAACACCCTACACTCACTCTCGACGCCGACCCCCGCTATGTCCATGGTACCTGCTGGCTACCCACTCACACCAACGCACGCACTAGGGGCGAACCAAAACCCCCTAGTCAACACCTGCACCTACGGCATTGCACCTCACGCCGTAGGACAATTCCCGAACCCTGGGGAAACGCAAATGACGCCATGGGGTGTGCAATCTGGCTGCGGGTACGTCCCTAACCAGAACGCGCTCTACCCCGCGGTGCCTGGAAACACAACCCAGGCCCGCCGTGTGACCTTGAACCACGAAGGCACACCACACGTCAACTGCCCCTACCAGGCAAACACCAGGAGGTACTCCACGTACAACCTCTTGGCAAACCCAGTAGTGATACCACTATTACCTTCGGGAACAGCTCAACCACCGGTTAAGGTGGAAACCCGGGGCCCATGGCCCCAAACTCAACAAAACCACATGGAGAAGGGCCACGCCGCCTTCTCTACAATCACCACCCCCCACCCTTATCACCTGCAGGGCGGGGAGGCGGTAACAAATGGCGCCCAACGTGGGGCAGTTGCAGAGCATAGTGCCTGCACGAATCTTAAAACACCCCAAGACTGTAAGATCCAGATCGAAACCGACTGCCGACCAACCACCAACAACCTGGAGGAAGAACGGCAACGAAGAGAGAGCCAAGCCTACAGGGCAGCGTTCGAGGATGGCCAGCGAAACATGGCAAACTACCAACAAGTTACACACCTGGCAAATGCGTTTGCTTACACGCAGCGCAACCACAGCTTATATCAAGCCGAACTACCCCGTTTCGGCGGCGAACCACACGAAGACCCGTATCGGTTCTTTGCCGACCTAGAAGCTCGCTTCGCACAACAGCAGATACCAACCACGGCTTATCACCGGCTGTTGGTACAAAACCTTAAGGGCGACGCGCTGGCTTTTGATAAAAAGTATGAGAAGGAACCGGCGCCTTCGTACGAAAACACCAAAAATCGGCTAATTCGATATTACGCCGACCCCGCCGTGTTGGCCCGGCTGATGGGAATACTCACAACCCAGAAGCACGACGCATCAGAGCCGGTGGAATGTTTTCTACAGCGACAAGCCGCGTTGTATCAGCGACTTTGCCCACACCACCCAGAGCCGACTCTGGCAAACGTACTAGCCACGCTGGTAGAACCAAGGATTCAGCAATCGCTGGACATCATTGACTTCCAATCGTTCGACCAATTAGTACGCACTGCCACCAAGGTAGAAACTAATATCGCTCTACGCCGTAATTCCCGGTCTGGTGCTAAAACAAATAACAATAGCACTAAGGCGACGGGAAACGAATAGAGGGTCGGCCGACACCGAAAAGAAAAGCCGCACCGACCCAAAACCAACCGGAGAAGAAGAAGAAAAAGGAAAAGAAGAAAGAAGAAAAGAAGAAAGAAGAAAGGAAGAAAGAAGAAAAGAAGAAGAAGACGAAGGAGAAGCTGTGTAAAACCGCTACACAACATCAAGCCAACATAGGCGCAGTGGGAAATGGACACCTACCGAGAATAACAGTAACAATAGCGGGCAAGACCAGGAAAGCTTTGATCGATTCGGGAGCAAGCCACAACTTTACCCGGCTTGAGTTAGGAAATCTAAAACCCTCAACAGTCTCCGTAGCACAAGCAGACCCATCCACGGTTATTGATACGACCGGAGAAAGCACCGTCCAGATGACCGTTGGGGATCAACACCATACGGTTACCCTCCTGGTCGCACCAAAACTAGGGGAAGAGGTAATTCTGGGGAGCCGGCTCAACGCGCACCAAGTAAATCTAGACTATTTGCGCCAATGTGCACATTATGGCAAAGAAAGCCGATCGACAATCTACTGGGCACCTCGAAAGGCACCGCCGATCAAGGCAGATGAACCAGTGAAATTGCCCAAACATTCGTTCCCCGATACGGAAAGCTTTGAACAACTGGTACGCGACTTTCCCACCGTATTTAGTGAAGATGTGGCACCCACAACCACACCAACAGTGAAACATCACATTGAGGTAACCGATTCAACGCCAATCCGAACTGCTCGTTACACCTACAACGCTCATAAGAAGGCACTCATCTTTGAGCAGGTAGAAGAACTCTTGGCGACCGGAATTATCGAGCGGAGCTCAAGCAGCTACTGCGCCCCAGTGGTGATTATAACGAAGAAAGACGGCACGCCTCGCTTTTGTATAGATTATCGAGCATTAAACAAAGTTACTCGAAAGAAAGCCGCTCCGTTACCAAAAATACAAGAGACTTTGAAAGATTTTGGGCCGGCCAAAGTGTTTAGCAAAATAGATTTGAAGAGTGGGTATTGGCAAATACCAATGATTGAAGAAGATAAACATCTCACCGCTTTTGCTGCCCCGGACGGAGGCACATACCAATTTCGGGTGATGCCATTTGGCCTAAAGAATGGACCGGCAACGTTCCAGAAACTTATGTCGCAAGTACTCGCCGGTCTGTTGGGAAATTTTGTTCTCGTCTACTTAGACGATATACTGGTTTACTCCCAAGATCACGCCACCCACTTAGTGCATCTACGGAAAGTACTAGAGCGCTTGCAAGAGTACAAGTTGAGATGTCACCCCAAAAAATGCGATTTTGGGACAAATTCGGTGGAATACCTAGGACACAGAATTAGCGCGGAGGGAAATCAACCACTACCGCACCACTTAAAGATGATCAAGAACCAGGAAATTCCGCGAAACAAAAAAACAACTGCGGAAGTTCTTAGGTCTATGCACATGGCTACGGGAATATATCCACGATTATTCTAGAATGGCAGCACCACTAATGGCGTTGCAAGGAAGTAAACGACCATTTGTCTGGGGAGAAGCAGAAAACACCGCATTCCAAGCTATCAAGGACGCACTGGACAAACCCTTAATGCTAGCTCGACCGATACCTGGATTGCCATTCGTACTCCAAACGGATGCGTGTAACATCGGGGTCGGGGCCGTGCTATACCAGGAAGAAGGCACAAACCGTCGCATAATATCCTATGACAGCGCCAAACTTACGCCATGTCAAACCAGATTCCATTCTAATGAATTAGAGTGTATGGCCATCATGTGGGCAATAGATAAATATAGAGCATATCTGGAGGATGAACCGTTTACATTACGGACGGACAACCGAGCTTTGGTTTGGCTGGAGAACTCAACCGACGCAAAATCAAAGTTCACCAGATGGTCCCTTATTCTCCAGGAGTTTGATTTTACTGTGGAACACACTCCGGGTGCGACAAACCTACTACCTGACGCCCTCAGTCGAAACCCCGGTGACAACCTAATCACGGAGTCAGTAGAAGAAATCGAACGGTTGTTACCACCAGAAGACCCAAACCCGCAGAAAACAGCAACCATTCATTGTTTATACCAACGGTTGGACCGAAACCATAATCCAACACGAGGGAAAGTACACCTGCTGACCGGCGAAACGCTAGCGGACTTAGTCCGACGAGCTCAGAACGAATGTGAGCAAGTACAACTCATCATTCGACGACGTCAGGAGATGCTTGACAACCCAGAAAACCCGCCAGATATGGATTTGGGCTATAAAATCGGAGAGCATGGGGAACTAATTCGGACGAGCGCGGGCCACGACCAACTAGCAGTGCCACCAAACGCACAACAAGAGGTGATTAAACAACACCACTCGGCGATTACGGCCGGTCACCCAGGCAGAGACGAGACCACGGCAGCTATTCTAAGAGCCTATCACTGGCCAAATGTGCGTAAGGACGTAAGAACGTTCATCAAAGGATGTCTGATCTGCGCAAAGGTGAAAGCAGGAACTGCACCACCAAAAGCACCACTGCAAGCTCACCCCCCTGGCCGACCCTGGGAAAGAATAGCCATTGACTTCGTAGGCCCATTAGATACGACGAAGGCGGGGAACAGATACGCGTTCACAATGATGGACATGTGCACCAGGTGGGTGGAAGCAACCCCAGTGCCAGCAGCCACTAGCGAAACAACCACGAAGTTGCTAGAGCGACAATTCCACCGGTGGGGATACCCAAAAGTAATTCTGTCGGACAATGGCACTCAATTCACCAGCCAACATTTTAACAAAGCCGTACAACAATGGAAGGCAAAGCATCACACGACCGCCACTCATCACCCCCAAGCGAATCCAGTGGAACGCAGACACGCAGAGTTAAAAAAAAGTCTAAGAGCCCTGTTAGAAGACCAACCCCACAAACAGTGGGACGAGCTTCTCCCGCTAGCAGTTTACCACGGCAACCGCAGAACAAACGCAGCCACAGGCCAAACGCCAAGTGAACTGTTGCTGGGACAAAACCTAGCCGCACCAGGAAGCTGGGATGCACCTTGCAAAGTTCCCCTAGACCAAGACCGACGACTACAGAAAGCTCGACAAGGCCAAATCTCATACCGAGAAAGAAGATACCCCCAAAGAGAAAACATCAGGGAGTACAAACCAGGAGACCTGGTGATGGTACGAGGAAGGGCAAAAGGACTCAGCAACAAGTGGTTAGGCCCTAAGCTAGTGATTACCTCAGCCGGAACTCATTGTTACTGGATAGAGGATAATCCCCACAGGCCACCGGTCAAACTCCATCTGGACGACGTACGCCCAGCGCCTCCTGCGGAAAACCCGGAACCAACGCCAGGACATGAAATAACCGCCCAGGGAGTTGGGGGGAATTGATGCCGCCTCGTGGGCGGAGCCTGACGAGCCAATCAGAGCACACCACCGCTAACCCCCCACCTATAAAGCTTGAGCGTCAACGGCCAAGCAGTCAGTCACTACCGAGCAACGAACGTCTACGGAACCATAGACTGGAACTCAACCGTCTTCCTGCGACCTACAATGCGACCCTCAAGCGACAACCGAAGCTATTTCTATGACGACCCTGCGATGCCCCTGGCCTATTCTTCTGGAAGCCCGAACCTGCTAACCTCTACACCGACGCCTGCCTCGGGAATGCAATCCTTGCCTCCCGACTTGCACGCGACTCATGGTCTTGCACATTCCACCATGAGTCGTTTCTCAACTGGAGATTGGACCAGCCTCTCCTCTACTGGGAACACCCTACACTCACTCTCGACGCCGACCCCCGCTATGTCCATGGTACCTGCTGGCTACCCACTCACACCAACGCACGCACTAGGGGCGAACCAAAATCCCCTAGTCAACACCTGCACCTACGGCATTGCACCTCACGCCGTAGGACAATTCCCGAACCCTGGGGAAACGCAAATGACGCCATGGGGTGTGCAATCTGGCTGCGGGTACGTCCCTAACCAGAACGCGCTCTACCCCGCGGTGCCTGGAAACACAACCCAGGCCCGCCGTGTGACCTTGAACCACGAAGGCACACCACACGTCAACTGCCCCTACCAGGCGAACACCAGGAGGTACTCCACGTACAACCTCTTGGCAAACCCAGTAGTGATACCACTATTACCTTCGGGAACAGCTCAACCACCGGTTAAGGTGGAAACCCGGGGCCCATGGCCCCAAACTCAACAAAACCACATGGAGAAGGGCCACGCCGCCTTCTCTACAATCACCACCCCCCACCCTTATCACCTGCAGGGCGGGGAGGCGGTAACAGCGTCTAATTTGCCTGTGATAACTTTGTCATAGGTTTTAATATTTTTTGCGCAATCTTTAATGAAGCGCCTGTAGTATACTACTAGTTAGTGAATAATTTAATTTCTGTTAATATTTCTTTTTTTTATTAATTTTGCTTAACTCTTTTGTCTGTTCAGATGTCTTAAATAAATTAATCCGAGTGGATTCCTCTTAAAATGGCTCGTTGAAATGTAGGCGTGTTACATAAACCCAATTTTTTTTCTTAAATATCGATTTTATGGTATCTTGATGCCAAATGAATGCTTCAAAAATAGTTTGCTTTACCTAGTTTGTTCAAAATCTTTATTCTTGGATGGTTTTTTTTTATTTAGCTGTATATAATCTATAGCTAGACGCTTTTTTTTGGAACTAATGAAATGGGCGAAGCCCAGTGATTGCATGTCAATTTTTAATTTGTGTTAATATAGTCCTCTATATGTTTTTTTTATATTTAGGATTACAGTTCATTAATTTAGTTTTTTGTTTTACTTTCAAATGGAAAGTTAATAAAGTACTTTTCTTGTAAACAATATTTTTATTTTATTATCATTTCTGCTTCTTGTTGGTTTATAGGAGCTAAACGTAGTTGATCTGTTATTGATTATTAGTAGAAATTGCAATTAAATTTAACGGTCTATTTGTTACAACAAAAGTTATTTCTAGTAACGTTTGTTATTGTTTACGTCAATTACGACATTTGGTATTTCTACACTTTTTGTTAAAATTTTATGTGTCATCATTTTTTGTCATTGCTTACGCGTATTGTGATTTTTACAATTTGTTTTAATTTTAGTATTTGTTTTTATTAAAGTCAAGTTTAGCTTGAAGTTTTGATAATAATCTGAACCGATTAATCTGTCAAATTTGTTAGACGAAAAATGTACGGCTGAATAACTCCGTTATTTCTTAACCGATTTGAATAATAACCATTTTAAAATAATATAGTATATAGTGTACTAAGGGCCGAAAATCGGCGGGCGGGCAGGCGCCCTGTGAATCTTTTTGGCACACAATATTTTTTTTGAATGCCTTAATTAAAAACATTGTTTTTAATGTTTATTATAATCTGTCACTACTGTCAGATTTTAAGGTATGACTTCATCATCATCATATGAAATTGTGATTCACAGCCAATCAAATACCACAAATAGTTTAGAGTTCCAAGAGCCGAAAAGACGATTTTTGGCCCGCATTTTAAGGCCGAAACAGATGCTTTTGGTAGAGGCAAGCAAAAAATAGTTTTTGGAGTATTATAAAGGCATGTTTTCATGTATGTTTTTATTTTTAGTATAATTGCTATGACAACCAACTTTATTTTTTAAAATTATAATAACTAAATACAGATATGTAAAGTGATAATATACTTTTATAACAATAATAATTTTTTTTTTCTTAATTTAAAAAGAACGTTAATTTTTAAGTTAATAGATTATGCATAAAAACACCAAAAAAATTATTATGTTAAATTAACATTAGTTATTTTTACTCTCAAACATTCAATTACCATAACTTTAAAAGGAAATTAATTTAAATTTATCGCAAAATATTGTTATAAAAGTTGGTTTAAAATGTTATGGAAATTTAAAAAAAAACTAAAGTTGGTTGTCGTTGCAAGTATACTAAAAATATTGTTTTTTATTATTAAATTTAACATGATTGTTCTAAGTATTGATCATATTGACCAGTATCTTCGTTACATTGCTTCAAATATCTAAGTTAAGATGCTCGGAGCAATTCGAATAGCACTTAATTATGGGGTAGATATGTATCGAACTTGATTGCAATGTTTTATTAAAGAAATTACAATTATTAAAAAAAAGATCAAAAAAAGGTCATAATAGATAATTTATTTTGAGTTGTTGGCACTCTTAGAATCAATAATGGCTGTTGGATATTTTAATTATTATTCTAAGTATTAGTTTTACCTGTGTTTGTTGTTATGTAAGTTAGGTAAGGTAAGGTATTCTAAGAATTACTTTTGGGGAGTTTGAATAATTTGTATTGTTCTTTGGTGCATTTTTTTATAAATTTACCTTTTACTGTTTTTATAACGACTGATTTTATCGGATTTTCTAAATTAATAATAACAAAATTAACTGAAATAAATTCATCTACCGCTTTAGTTAACAGTGTTAGTACTATTGGATTATTATATATTAGTAATAGCGTTAACCTCGGTGGGCATAATAGATGCTAGTATGTATGTAGGTATGCATTTTAAAACTTAAATTTAAATTTAATTGATTAATGTCGTTAATTAATCATTTTGAAAATATTGTAGAAACAGTAGATTATTTACAGATTATGGACGGAGAAAGTAATTATAATTAATAAAGTTTTCATATGTAAAAGGTTATTGATGGACTTGACCAATTATAGACGTCTCCGGGAACACCGTTTGAGCGCTGACTGGAATCGGTGATTCACGTTGACTGGGAAAATGTAACCACTGGTCTGGGGTCTTTACAAGCACCGTATGTCTTTTTATTCCTCGATATTAGTTGGGGTATATTTATTTGGTATGTCCACTAATATCTCTTAATTAAACACTATCCTATCGAACTGTGCCAGTTACTGTTTGCGACCGATGGCTGTAAATAATAAAAATTACTGTAACGTGAAAATATATTAAGAGCGCCGTTTAATGAGTGTCATAAAACTACAAGCAAAACTTTCGCAATTTAACTTATTTTCAAAATCGGTTTTTTGCAACGATATAGAGAATAAAATTTCCCGTCTAATGAAATAAATGAAAATCCAAAACATTCAATTGTCTATTAAATTTTAAGTCATACTACATTGAACATTACATTTAGTAGACTTTTTATTGTGCTATAAGTTATTTTTATAAAATAACTATTGTCATAGTTCTGCTTATAGTTGTATATGTATGATTAAATGTATGATAAAATGTAAAATTTGAAATTTTTGCGTGTATTAATTTTTCTAACAGTTTGGTATTGCTGCTACATTAATTAAAATCATAATAAATGTCATATAATAAATTGATAGGTTATGACAGACGGTGGCTTGATTTTATACAGGAGTTAAATTGCGTGAGTTCTGCTCGTAGTTTTATGACACTTTTTAAACCGCGCAAGTTACTTAACAAATCACAAGTAGTGAAGCGCTAAAATAATAATATACTGGCCGCCAAAATAAAAAAAAAAACATCAAGAACCTGTAGCTCATTTTTTATGAAAATTTTAGATAGTATGTGAATTATTCACACAAAAAGAAGATTAAAATTTTAACAAAAAATCCTACAAGTTCTTCATTTATTTCAATAACGAGTTGATCATTCACGATTTCTGGAGCACTTAGCAACCTGCGTAAGCACTTTAGAAATTAAATTGTCAATCTCAGCCTGAAATCAAATCGTCAATCCCAAACTTTCTGAATTCTTCCAAAAGTAAAGTGGGGGGGGGGGGGGGGGGTGACTAAAGGTGGCTTAGTCTTTTACCGCATTATATCGGTTATTTTATTGCATTGTATCGGTCTGGGAACAAGACGGCCATAGAAATAAATCAACATTAGCTAGTTTTAGGAACTTCATACTAACCGCATCCGTATGCGACTTTGCATTATTCTGTTAAAAAATGGGGGTTTTTAATCTTTTCAGATAGGGCATTAATGTTGGTTCTAGAACCGTGTTACTGTAGCGATTCACGTTTAATGTTCCTGGAATGAACACTAGAAGAAAGAGACTTACTTCTATACCATCATATCATCACTCCACGTGTAAGAGCTGTATGTCGTTCTACAGCAAACAGTAACTAATTAGCTGGAAATTGGTAGGTTAAATATATAATCTGAAATATTTTATTTTAAAATACGCACATCAGAATTTGCATTATAATTATTTTTGTATAAGACAAAAAATATGATGAAAAATTACTTACAAAATTAAAATACAAATAGCAAAACTAAATATTACCTATTCATTAACGTTTTTAACGTCAGGAAAATTACTTGACCTGTTAGCAACAAAACTAAATATTACCTATCTAAATGTTAGTGAACATTATTAGAAACATCCACAAACATTATTTCAGTTATATGACTAAAATAGGATAGAAAAATAAATTACACAATTCAAATAATAGTAACAAAAGTAAATATTACCTATTGTTTTTAGCAACATTAGAAAAGTAGTCAAAACTACATCTTTAAAAGTATACTTAACAACAGATAATATAAATTTCTTTACAAAACCAATATATAATATTGGTTTTTGGGTTCTTATACACATCTTTCATACCAACATCTGTTTTTTTTTTTTTTATTTTAATATTTGATATAAAAATGACTTACGTTATTAATTACAGAATATGAGATTTAATAGTTGCACTAGCAACAGTTGGTCAAAACTTCAGGTTTTGGATCATTTGTTTTTAAAATTATTAACTGTTTTTAGTCGCACCACAGAAGTGGCAAATCTCGAAGAATTTTAACATTTATTGTTTTGCGATAAAGGTCTGTTGTGGAACGTTTAATTAGGATTTGTATTGAGAATCTGCGTTTTTTATAACTTTTGAATAGATTGATCAGTTGGTCTTTAATTTGAAGAATCAAATTTATCTATCTTTATAGGTATTGTAATTTTTCAACAATGTGGAATGCTTTTTAGTATGATAAGGCAAATATGTATTTACAAACAAATTTGCAAAAGTATAGGTTTTTTTATTAGTATCAATATTTTATTGTTTGTGGCATTTAAGATCTTACAATAAATTTATGTCTTACATTTTTTGAAAAGTTGATTGAATTGATTTGCTTAAGAAATTAGTAAAAAGTGCAATTTCTTGAAAATGTATTTCAGATTTTTTAATCATTTTTTATTACTTTAAAGATAATAACAATTTAAAGAAATTACACAAAACAAAAGTAGAGCAAGCATTCCATTAGCACGAATTACTACTTGACATCTTTGAGGCATGCTTTCTACGAGCCGACGGATTTTTGGGATATGTTTTTCCATTCTTTGATTAGGGCATTTGATAGCTGTTGAAGGATTTGAGGTAGAATTGGGCGTCTCCAAACACGTCCATTTAATAAATTCCAAAGATGCTTAATGGGGTTTTAATGAAGACTTAGGGGAAGCCAATGCATGGTTCGAATTCCGTGGTGCTGAAGGCATAAACACAAAATTTGAGCCTATACTATAAGCGGCTGGTATAACATAATCTTCTAGGACGAGATTGATGTACCGTTTAGCGTTTAATCTTTTTGGAACCGGGACAAGTTCTGATTAATTCCGCCCCAAACCATTACAGATCCACAACCATATTTATAAATTTTTGGTATGGTTTGTGCAGAAAAGCGTTAATAAAGATGTCAATATACACGACCATCACGAGTTAACTAAATTGTGAGTCATATGTTGAATTTCCCAAGCGACATGTTTACGAGTAAAATGTAAACAATACTTTATGTTGTACGGAGTTAAAACAGGTTTTTGCACTTGCACTCTTCTTGATCTCAGATTAGCGATTTTTAGTTTATTCCTAACTGTCTAGTTGGATATCTCTACGTTATGAGTTGTTTTGAGCCTGTTTTGAAGGTTTTTAGCTGTGGATGTGCAAAAACGCAAGGAGCATACAACCAAAAATTGGTTTGGAATTTGGTTTGTAATGCTCCATTTTGTTTTTTTTTTGAATTGTTGTTATCTTAAAAGTGATATGTAAAATTTGTTTTGTTTTTAAAAGTTCGGACAAAATCTGAAAAAAAAAATTAAGACTTAAATATGCCAACAGTTTTTGATGGCGTTGGGGCTGCTTTTAAATTCACTTGAACTTTGCGGCAAAATAGAGTAAAAATTACATGCTCTCGGAAAAGTAGGTTTTTAATCGGGAAAAAGTGATCAAATAACTACTAAAAGTGCATATTCTAAAAACAGATCTTTAATGATGTGCAAAACAGAATGTATTTAGTATGCATTGATAACAAAGAAACAACGAATCAATTAAAAACACTACGAGATATTTATAATTCTTTTAATTTAAAGTTGCTTATAAACGAGCCTACAAGAATTGACACAAGGAACAATTTTAAATGCGCAAGCCAATTGGATTATATGCTCACTAATGTAAATTCTTTTAAGAGTGAGATTTGCGATTTGATTATAGCTGCTCACAAGAGTATAATTACGTCATTATGTGTCGAAATCGCCAAAAACTCTATTTGTTATGAATTAATCGAAAAAAGATCATTTAACTTTAAAATTACGACAGACTTCAAATCTTACTATAACACACATTGCGATAACGTAAGAAATCTAAATAACTTGGATGAGTATTTTAACAGTTTTTGGTACCATTAGAATTAATGCACCAAAAAAATTCTACATGTCCAAAAAAACCTAATCAATGTCATAAAAAGGATCTGAAGTACAATTATTCGTTTAAAATCCAAAGATTATAAAAATCTCAAATTTTTAAATTGGTTATGTAAAACTGTAGATTCAGAGGAGTTGAGTAATACATACAAAGTGCGGAAAAAACAATTAAATAACGATATTCTAAAAGAAAAATATGAAATTAATATACATAAAATAAAAAATTTGCAGAACCAAGTAAAAATTATCTAGAAAATTGTAAATGATAATTCTGGTCAAAAACTGAACAATAAAAACATTATTATTTTAGATAAAGAAAATAATGTGATTGAAGATAATGCGATATTAAGTAACACATTTGCTGACTACTTTGCTAATATAGTAAATCAAAAATTAAATTCTCATTTTGAAACAAAATATCTAGTGCATGCACTTTCTCAACATACATGTCTTCTAAGCCTATGTACGTGCACCCTGTAACGGATGTAGAAGTTTGTAAAATTATTGCAGAAATGGCAAATAAGAAAAGCACAGGTTTAGACAAAATACCAATTCGTTTGTTAAAATTCATAAAGTTAGAAATTTCTGCCGTATTAGCAAACATAATAAATTTATTATTTACTTCAGGAAAGTTTTCAACAATGCTAAAAACAGGACTAGTGATTCCGTTACATAAAAAAGGTGATGATTGAAAATTATTGTCAAATTAAATACTAAGCTATTTTTCTAAAATTTTTGAAAAAGCTTTTATATTACAAGTAAATAGCTATTTAAATAAAAACAACCTTATTCATAGTTCTCAACATGGATTTTGTAAAAACAAATCTACGGAAACCGTCATGTTTTAAATTATACAAAATATCTACAACCAATTAGATAATAGAAAATGGGTAGTAACAATAGTGTTTGATCTTACAGCAGCTTTTGACGTGATAAATCATGACTTTCTTTTGGATAAGCTAAATTCTAAAGACATAAGAGGCCTTATACATAATTGGGTAAAATCTTACTTAAGTGAGCGTAACACTGTTGTTAAAGCAAATAGACATTAATCACAAAATAAAAGTATTTATTATGGGGCACCACAAGGTTCAATAGTTGCTCTAATTTTTTTCATCATATTTATTAACGATTTACTCAATCATCTAGTAGATAGCAGTATTGTAATGTATGCAGACGGTAACATTTGAAGCATCTATAGCAGAGGAACTTAAAATTAAAACTAATGACATAATCGGTAGATTCAATACTTGGTGTGGTAAACAATTTAATTGTGAATTTGCTTAAAACTTCTTCTATTGTTTTTAATAATAACATACAGCAAGATTGTTTGTTAAATATAATGAACATGTGTAACTGCACAAAAGTGTTAGGAGTGTTTATAGATTGTGATTTAAGTTGAAGTAGTCACATTGATAGTGTATGTTCTAAGGTATCTAAATCAATGTACGCCATAAGAAATATAAAACATCTAATACTTATAAACAATATCAAATCTGTATAATATAGTTTAGTACAGTCACTATTAGCATTAGCTATAACATAATAGTCTTGGGGCAAAGTTAAGATATAAAAAGAGTTTTTGTTTTACAGAAAAGAATTATTAGACTCATTTTGAATTTAAAACCTTTCTAACAGAGGGCTGTTCCACACATTAGACGAGTTTTGTAAGTTTTAAAGTGCTTTGTTTTTACTCTATAGTAAGAAGTCTATTTCATTCATGTTTAATAATAATTAATTGTATTTTAATTTGTTAAAATTGTATATTGTGGGTGTATTTTTAAATTAATTTAATTAATTGTACACTGTCTTGTGTTTTAATAGTTTTACTTTTTTTAGTGACTTATGTAAACATGTATGTATGTATACAATTTTTATATCAATAAATATGAATATGAATATAAATATGAATATATGTTTTTCTAATTATTTTGAGCAGTGTATTTAGAAAAATAATTTCCAACTATTTTTACTAACTACTAAATCCAACAAAAATTATTACATGTCCTTGTGCGTGTGTATGTAGAAAATAATGTAAGTACTTTTAACAGAAATTTTATTTTTGTTGAATAGTTGAATTATATTTTATGTACGATTTAAAAAAAATATTTATATTTATTTTATCAAACTTTGAAACTTGAATATTACTCGTTAAAAGTAAATTTGATAAAACTGTGACCTTAAATCCAGCAAGAGGAGAGCGCTTATCGTCTATAACGGCCACTCGTACTAACTTGATGGAGTGGGTGTGGGGGTACACTGTACACGTTTTAAAAAAAAACACAAAGTATTTATAATAATCAAATCAAATGTATTCTGAATACCTTGCAAAACACAATCACAAATTCTCTTAGAGCGCTACCCAGAAACCTTCAGCTTCTGGGAATTATTTTCCTTAATGTTACTAGTTTTAAATTAAAAGTAAATGAAGTAGTCTATATAAATGAAACTAACAATTAAAAAATTAAAAAATTATGGTACGTTCTAATCCGCCAATATCGATATTCAATCGATTTAATTAATTGTCGGTATTATCCAGACACCGGTGTTTAAATCATTTGATTGATTCTTCTAGGGTTATCATCGATTATAAAAAAATTACTAGACAAATTAAAAGACCTAATACGTCGATTAAATTATTTTTAAAATAAAAGTTTATTTTGAATTACTTTATTGTGGAGCTCGCACATTGCCTGCTTTGGAGTCGCGTTTCTTTATTTTAATAATAAGAATATACGTAAATAATTAATTAACATAATTTCATTACTCTTGCATTAAGCTATGCGTAGTACAGGAGACGATAATTTTCAGTTTGTTATGATTCCCGAAAATAAAATAATTAACAACTATAAAAATTTATATAATTAAAAAATAAATCTAATTGAGCATGTAGCTTGACAACGATATGCTACAAAATAAATGAAAAATAACATTTTCTATTATACTACCCGTCAAAAGTAAAAGAACACCATAAACCCGTAGTCCATTTTTTATAAAATTTTGGGTATGTAAATTATTCAAGTTGAAAAAATATTAAAATTTTAACAAAAAATTATGATAAGTTTTTTTATTTATTTCAATAAGTTGCCCTTTTACAATTTTTGGAACACTCAACAACTCACCGAAGCATGCTAAGACAAAGTCTTCTTGTCTTAAAACCAACCTGCTCTCTGTGGGTAAGGCGGGGCAACTTTAGTTTTAAATATAAATCTCTATTTTTTTATGTTAAATGTTTACAATTACAAGAAAAGATAAAATAAAAATAAAATGCATGCAAGTTGAAAATGGTTCTAGTAATGGCTAATATATAATTAAAAAACATTAAAAAAATTCTGAAATAGTGTACGGTTTAATTTGTACAAGCAAATTTTGTACCTTGCGTTTAAATGTAAAATATAATTTTTCTTGTTTTATATTATCTGGTAAGGCATTAAAACATCGAATGCTGGAGTAAAACAATCCCATTTGTGACGAAGTCAGGCGGTATCTTGGATACATATAATTTATATGTCTCGTGTTACAGAGATGTATGTATTGATTTCTGGTAAAATAGATTTGTGTTTAAATATAAATAAGCAACATTCTAAAATAAATAATCCTGTCAATGTTAATATATTATAATCTCAAAATTTTCCTCGACAGGACTCGTTGTATTTCATGCCCAGTAATGCTCTGACTGAAGTTTTCTTTTGAATAATAAACAGTGATTCAATATCTGCGCATAGTCCTCAAAACATTAGTCCAAATCTTAAAGTACTACAAAAATTTGCATGGTAGATTTCTTTTCTTGTTTCCATGTTTAAACTTTTTGATGTTACACGTATTGTATAACATACACTATTTAATCTTTGAGATAAATATTTAACATGTTCTTTCCAGCTAAGTATTTTATCAATAAAAATTCAAAGAAATTTTACGTTGGGTGTAAATTTGTAGTTTAGATTATTTATTTTGATATTCACAGGTATCTCAAAATGACTTTTACAAGTTTTAAATAGCACCAGATTTGTTTAATTTTTGTTTAATAAAAAACGATTTCTGGTAAACCAATGTGTGCATTCTTTCATAACTTTGTTGACTTTTAGCAACAACAAAAGATAATTTTCTGCTTTGACAAAATTATTAATATCATCAGCGTAACTGACTATTTTAACGTCATTTTGAACTACAGATAAATAAATATAATTTATGTAAATGATAAATAGCAGTGGCCCTAGTAAGCTACCCTGAGGAATACCAACATTTACATTCAACATTTCTGATTCAAATTTATTATGTTCTTGTAAAATACAAACTTTTTGGAGGCGGAAATTAAGATTAAGGGTTCAATTCATTTTAACGCTATTTAAGGCTTTAGATAAATCCAAAAATATTCCTACACAAATACATTTTTCTTCTAAAGCAGATTTTACAGAGTTGGTATATTGAAGTATCAATCGATTTAGTTTTCTGATATGCGTGTTGCGATGTATGAAAACCTTTTATGCTTTTCATATAATGAGTTATTTTTGTATGCATTACTGACTCAAATATTTTTGAGAAATCAGGTAACAAACTGATCGGATGATAGTTTTTAATATCAACGCTATTTAAAGAATTATTAATAATATAAGCCAGTGGATCTAATATAAAGTTTACGCATGCTTTTATAGTAACTGGAATATTATCTATTTCCGCATTTTTTTCTATTTTTAAGGTTGTTGGTGATATCACCAATCTCGAGCGTTGTGACCGGTGTTATAAATAAAGAATTTTGTCTACTGTTTATAATGTCAGCGTATGGTATGAGGCATTTAACTGTTTATCGTACATGTTACGTTTATCATTTGCAAGAGCTAAGTTGTACTCTTTTTTTGCATCTTGGTATAATTTTTGTATGTTGTCATTTTTACTTACTGCATAAATAGTATATAATGCATTCATGTTGTCTTTTATTTGTTTGTTTTGTCTCAGGTGTGATGAAATCTTTAGTTTTATTTCTGTTTGTTATCTGTTTGGGAAAATTATTTCTATAAATTTAGACCACTGAAAATTAACATCTTCTATATCTATCTCATAGACCTGCTTCCAGTCTTGTTCTTGTAATAACTCAATAAATACTTATATCACTGAAAGTTCTAACATATATATATATATATATATATATATATATATATATATATATATATATATATACCTATTTTGTTTATTTTTGACGTTTATATATAGCACTAGCTTATGTGCAATATGATCAGATATCTGAGAATGTATGACTTTTGAATTAAATTCTAATTTGATAATGTTTGCAAATATATTATCAATACAGCTGCAAGTGCTGTAATCCTAGTATTTACTCCTGCTTTCAATGTTTATGTTGATATTAAAATCTCCACAAATTAAAATACAAGTACTTTTACTATGAATAAGTTCTATTACAGCTTTTTTTTATATGGCAGATTCTCCTCGTTCACCAGAATTTCTGCAATAACTGCTAACGAAGTTATAGTCCAATAATTGATGTACACTTAACTCATCTATACTCTTCCAATGTTCTGTTTCTATTTCCTATCGACTAAATATTCTGATGTATTATGCTGATCTCATTGTTTTTTTTGTCTCCTAAATTTGAAGTGATTTGTTGTGGAGTTTGATAGTTTGTTGATTGCTAAAACGATATGTTTTCTTTCTTTATTTCTAAATGTCTTATGTAAACTGGACATTCTTTATCAAAAGTGTGGTGATTGACATCCAAATTTAACTTTAATTTTTTATTTGTTTTTGTACAATTTGTGCATTTATTTATTTCTTCAGTATTTTTGCATTTTTTAATTTTGTGCTCACCATGACATTCAGAACAAGTACCCTTGCTTCTACATTAATTTGATTTGTGATTAAAACCTAAGCATTTAAAACATCTAAGCAAATGTATATGCTCATATACTATGCATCTACCTCATCCAACATTTACTTTAGTTTCCTCAAGTAATTCTGTAAAACCACATATTTTAAGTTTAGGTTTCTTAGTAGCACTAATCTTTACCTTATAATTTGTTCCCATTTTTTCTTCTACGATTTTTTTAATTACATTTTTGTTTTTTTTTTGTTATTACAGCCAATTGCAACAGTTCCACTCCTATTTCCAGTTAAGCCACTTATTTTTAAATTTCTAAGATCGATTTTTAATTTTAGTTCTTCTTTTGTTTTATTTGTTTCTTGCTTGTTTTTGGGTTTAATTATAATTTTTGTTTGCTGTATTAATGATTGTGCATATGTATTATCAAATTCACTTACTGACTTAGATTGAACAATTTTATCATAAATTTGTTTAATTTAATTTTCTTGTTTTTCCAGCATTTTTTATTTTTATTTATTACTTTTAAAACGTCTTCTAGTTTTTTTTTCTAGATTTTTCATAGACTTAATGCAAACATTGCACATAAATAAAATGTTCACGTTTGTGTTAATTAGATTTAAATCGTAATCTGTGATATTAATACATTTTAGATGGAATTTTTGTGCACAAATTCCATTGCAAATGCAAGAGGCTTTACTTCTAATTCCCCGATTGCATTTCCACAATCCATGTTATTGTTTTTTGTTTTACATTTCACATTTATTTAAATTTATTTTAAATTCTTTTACTATCATCTTTGTAATTTTAATCGATTTGTTTGTAATTTTTTCACAATTACATTTCTCACGGTTTTGCGATTATTTTCATACCTTTTTCAAAATTGTTTTTTGATACTATCACTGTATAAATCTGTTTTCTTTTGTAAACACATACACGCACGTTAACAATTTCAATGCTTTTTAAAGATGAAAGTCGACTTACCTAAAACAAGCACTCAGAAGAAAACAAAAAACTATCAAGTTTTTGTTGTTGTTTCTAGGTAACGCTTAAAGAACTTTCTTGAAAAAAAAAACTCGAAACGCGTAAAATCTAATTCTGTAATAAAAAATGAGGGTTTTTTATTTGAGATTTGAACGTTTTTACCCAACCTACCCCAATAAGTTGGGGACAGGATAACTGTTATTATGTTTATTAAAAACTCTGAACAAGTATTTTGAGTATTTTTCAATCTAATCATCATTTTTTGAGAAATTTTATTATAAAAATGTATGCTTATTGCTAGAGGGATTGAAGTAACGCATTATCTATTAACACACGTAGTGCATACACTATTTTATGTTTTACAAAAAAATGTAATATTAAATATCATTGTTAGTTAAAATGTCGTCAAATAACGTTAGTTAATAGTTTTAAAATTTACTTTGTTTGTAATTGTAACATTTGTATAAACAAGTATCCAAGCTTTTATGAAACATTCCCAATCTTTTATGAATTAGAACGCGCTTATTAATATCCAGGTATTTAAGAACTACCTTTACATTTTTCGTATCTAAGGTATAATTAGCCAATAATAAGCAACTCAAATATAATAATTATTTATGCATTATGATAATATTGCTCAGAAAAGACTATCTAGTAATGCACGTGCTGCTTATCATATTTCATATTTCACATAAATAGATAATATTTTTATTATTATTTATGGCAATGTTATGTCATGTATTTTTTAGTTAAAATGTCGTTAAATAATATAAATAGTCATATTTCACTGTTTATAATTGTGACATTTATATAAACAAAAATCCAAGCTTTTATGAAAATGAAAGATTTTATAGATTTAATATGCAAATATCAAAGCTTTTATAAATAAAAACACGTACAAATTATGCCCAGATCACTTTACATATTTTGTATCTAAGGTATTAAAAAGCAAATGTTTGTATAATTTAGTTATTATTATTTTCTTACACATAGCTTAATTAATAGGTTTTTAATATAATTTTTTTGTCAAAAATACTCTGAAATCTTTATTTTCATATGGGTCTCTTAAAGTTGGCGCCACCCTCCGCTTACAGAAAAAGAGCGACACCTCCATGGGGTTAAGATAATTAATTAACATTGCATTGTTGAAAAAAATTCAATAGATTCCAGAATATATACATGTTCTATTGTACTTACACCAAAACTTTTTTACTTTTATATAACTGATTTATATAGATTTATTAGATGTATAACAACAACATGTTTGTTTCACATCACAAAAATAGGAGTTTTTTTCAATTTAGTTATTATATTTGTTTTAAAAAAATAATTGGTGTTTTATGAGAAAATATTGATAATATGACTTTGTACATAATTTAATTATTTCCGTATGTATAAGTGCAGGTGTTTTTCAGAAAAAAATTCTATGTTATTAAGGAATTTTAACATAACATTGTACGGCATGAGTGTTACCGGTTAAAATGTATATAAAATGAAATCTTTTAAATATATAATATTACTTTCACGTGATTTTTACAACACTTGCAATTTAATTTAATTAAGTAAATTATTGTAATTAATGTATGGATTTATCAAGCATTGCATCAGAAAGTATATATTACTTTTCAATACTTGAATTAATAAACATAAAATGAGTGACATTTTAGCAATAATTTTCTTTCTTAATCGTTACCCCGAATACGATCACGCAGTCAATAAATTAACTCAATACCTGCATAACGTGATCCAGAATGATCACGATTAATTTAATTTTGTTTGGCGGAACAATAGAAATGAATCACAATGTATTATTTTCTATAAAAATATATTGATTTATTGCATAGTAAGTAATGTACATAAGCATATTTGTAATAAGTTACCACAGATCATTTCCTATAAACATAATTAATAATTATATCCGGTTTGCGGACTGAAAGATCCGCTTGTGCGTGGAGGTACGTAAGCTTGAGCACCACCTCCACCACCACCACCGCCGGAACTACCACGGTATTGACCATCTCCTCCACCGCCACCGCCTCTGGCTTCTTCGGCTCTATTTTGTTCAATTGACCTTAAGATGGCTTCTGGAATTGGTGGTGGGGTTGGCAAATGTGCTCCTACAGGTCTAAACCCATTTTCATCAGCGGTGTATTGAATGGAATATTGTTGACCGTCCGGACCAGTGTAAGAGAAAGATCCTGTTGCGGACTGGATTTCGTTTTGTGAACCAGCGTTCTATATATAGATAAAATCGTTAATATTAAATAACCTTTTAAAAATAATTTTAAATAAGTACCTTTAAAGATCCTTTCTCCTGTGCAGAAATACCATTGCCTGTTTCATAAGCGTAATTGTATGTGCCATCTCCATTATTTTCATTATCATAGCGTAAGATAGGGATGTTTTGTCCACTTCCACCACCTCCTCCGCCACCAGAATATCTTCCTGATCCTCCACCTCCGCCGCCGCCGCCGCCACCACCTCCACCACCTCCTGAATATCTATTTGGTGCACCCCCGAATCCCGGTCCTTGATATCCTCCGGAACCACCTGCTCCTGCTGGAGGCAGATAGGTATTATCTAGCCTTGCACTGAAGGCAGCGCCAATTAAACTAATTAAAATTAGCTGAAACAATTAATAAATTAATATATTAAAATATTTAAATAAATTTTACAAAAATATTAATATATGAATATATAAAATATTCTTGAGAATATACTTACAAATTTCATATTGCTTGTATATTTGATGTTTTCAAATGATGTTTAGTACAGTGGATGCTTATGATTTATATAGTCAAAGATCCACCTGTAAATTACCCCACCATCACCACCATATTCTGTTCTAATTGAAGATGAGCCTCGGCATTTGCAAAGGAATTTACGAGCCTGGTGATCCAGATCATCACATCATAACGCACAAGGCTGTTTATGATAGATATGCATTTCATTATACTGCATTGCGGTGCAATCACCATCTAGAAAGTCATAGATAATTTTAAAATTACCACTTATCATACATTTTCTCCATTGATAAAGCATATAAATTTGTGACGAAATCAAATGCAATTCCTCACTTGTAAATTTTTTTTTTTGCAATTTTTAATAATAAATATTATATTTATTTATGAAAAAATAGGGTTTATGATTCAATAAGCGTGAAATTCAGAAATATAGATTGAGTCACCATGAAATTATTATTACAGCAATTAAATAAATCTTACTTAAAGTACATTCTTGTTTATGCAATAATATTTTATTATACTTTTTTAAATATCAATTTCAGCCATAAAAAATTATAATTTTTCTTTGCTGCTAATATATGAATATATTAAAATATGTTTATTAATAAGTTTTATTGTCATTTAAATGCAAGAATTAAGTTTAATTATTTTAATTATATTTTTTGCAGGAACAACATTCTATTGCCAATAATCCAATCTATCATAATGAATTTCAGGACAGGTGATTTGGGTATACGATTTTTTAACTGTGGTACAAGTACATGGTTTATTATATTTATTAATATATATATATATATATATATATATATATATATATATATATATATATAATAAGAGTTAATATGAAAAGAATATCCTATAATTTTTTTACTCAGATTTTTTTTATATTAAGATATCAATTACTTAAATTAATAATAGAATATTTATAACTTTTTTAAGAGTTTAATACAAAATGTGTATGATATTTAATTAAATAAAAAGAACATAATCTTAAAATTGTACGTTAAATCTGCAATCAACTATTATATGATCCATCAACTGTCTTATTTTGCCTAGAGAATAAGCATACAACGTACTATTTTCTAAGCTTTATATTCTCGGAATACGTGAATCCCAAATTCATTTAACTAAATATGTATATGTTATTTTAGGGATTCTGAAATGTATGCATTTGCTACTCATTAAATATATTGCGGATTCTCAGGTTGAGTTCAATAATTTTTTGGTTTAATGCAAATCCAATTAAGATTTTTTTGTCGAAATTAATTATTCTACTGCGGCGGGGTAACTGTCGGTTAATTACAGTTAACTGCTACATTTGATTTTCTATTGCTGTTAATCAGTTAATTTTTTTTATTTATCTAGCTTTAATTTATCTAACAGTTAATTGCTGAATTTGTGCTATATTTTTATTTGTACTTTTTAATTCAGTTGCTCAATTCAAGCTTTGAATATATATATATATATATATATTTGTTTAATTAATATATAATTATTTTCAACTCTTCATTATTTTAATGAATAATAAATTAAAAAAATTACCATTTGCACTTAACTAAAAAGTGGCAGCTAATATTTGTTGTTCTTTTTGTTCTAACATTAGTTGATTGTGAAATTAAGCAAAATGTATTCATTATCGAGATCGATTAAGAGCTTGCATAGAGACTGGAGCAAACGTATTCAAACACATTTGGTAAAGTTATCCTATTGTTTTTATTTTGTACTTTCTATGTTGATGAATTGATATAAAAGGCCAATATAAAATTTTTGGCGTTAATAGTCTTCTTAGGCTGATACGCCAAAAATAACTAACTAACTAACTTTTAGAAATTTTGAATTCACGAATAGGGGACTTTTCTAACACCATGCTATGTGATTTAATAAATATTAATATGTTATATATTTCTTATCAATAAACTAATACTTATATTTTTAGTATAATGCAACAGAAATAAATTAGTTAACTCTGTTAAAAATTATTATTTTTTTTATTAATACATAATGAATATATTTTTATTGGTTACTGTTAGTAATGTAAATTAGTATAATGAAAAGTACAGTAAGTTACAAGTTTAATTAAAAAATATGTTTTTTTTTAATTTTTGTTAACCAACTGCATATATTTTTGTTAAATTTTTTCTCCGTTTATGTTCTTTGTATGTACATAAAATAGTATATTGTGCAGCAAGCATTGTTTTGCAGTAGCAAGGATTATTAAAAACGCGTATTTTTGTCACTTTTGGATGAGACAGAATAATGTGGTTGTTTCTGCAGTTTAGATTTATTTCAGCAATAAAAAGAAGTTTAGGAAATAATGACAGGTTAGTGTCTTTTTGTAGAAATTAAAGTTTAAAAAATGTAATTTTACCCATTTGTCCTTTGATTTTGATTGATATTTTTCTTATTTTAATAATAATTCTAATTTATTATTAAAACACGTTTTAGAAGCTAAAACATCCATGACTGGCATAGCTAAAATAAGACTTATTGGCTCATCGGTCTACCAATTTTGTGTAGCTAACAGTTTCCGTTAAATTAAAAGAACTATTATCAAAAAAGTCTTCAGTTATGTGAATGTTATAAAACTACAATATGACTTTGGGATATTAGTGAATAGATTACGTCAAAGGAAAATAAAGTATAACCTGAAGGAAAATATTTTAAAGATTATTAGTACCTAAAGAAAATTGTTAACATTATACTCATATAATAAAAAATGATTATTAAGGATATTGGCTATAAATTTTGATAGTTTATTATCAGGCGAGTCAATACAAGACACAATAGACTTAAAGGATTTTGTTGGTTTATGTATTTTAGGTACTTCATATGTTTTTGGGTGAGTTTGAGGTTTTTAGACATTTAAATTGGGATTTATTAATGTATTTAAGTTCAAATATTTTGAAAATTGTATTGGAGCTTTTACTATTCTAGTAGTTTAATCATAATTGATTAGTTTGTAAGTATTGTTATTCAAACCTAGTTGAAACATTTTGTTGATGTACCCGAACATAGTAGCAACAACACAGTTTTATTGCATGTAGGCTCTAATTGCAATAAGATCGGAAGTATTTTTTAAGAAAACTTTAGTAAAAGTGATTTTTTTTTTAATTGTGTAAGGTTTTTGTTGTTGTTTTTAATATAATAACAATGATTAGTAATAATATTTACTCAATTAGATTGCAGATTATTTTTGTCTATCAAACAAACAGTTTTAAATTCATCGTTTGAAATAAAAATGTTAAATTTAGTTTCTTGTTTAAGAATATCAATGTTATTATTTGAGATGTGAATGTTTGTAGTATTAACTAAATAAGGTAATGCAACATTAATTGTTGTGTTGTTTTTGGTCTTTATTTTTTTAAATTTGGGAATATTTAATACGTTTATTATGTTTGGTAAAATTTCATTTAACTTATATTTGGTAATTATAATATTTTGTTTATGCCATTCATAATGAATAGATTTTATTTCATTAATATAAAAAAAATTCTGAACAATTTTGTTGTGTTTTTTAACTTTAACTTTTATAGGTTATTGGTATGTAGTTTAAGTGAATACAAGACCAATTGAGTTGTATATGTGTGGAATTAAGTTATTTTTTGACAATTAAGCAAGAACATTTAATTATTGTTAAATCTAACCTTTTTTAAATTAAGTAGTTCTAGTTTTAATTCTAAATGTGTTTTTTTGTTTTTGTAATTGAAAACATTATTAGTTGATCTGGTGGTTTTGGAATATTAATTTATTAATTTATCTATTGGTTAGATGGAAATTAGGATTTTCAGGAGATTTGAAATTTAATTTTAATTATTTACTAAAAACATGCAGAACATTTTGGAATCTAAACCAACTTCTTTCATCATTCTTATTTAAAAATAATTATACAGAGTGTTAGATTTTTATTTGAATTTGATTTAAATGGTTTAAAATCTAATTTAAATGGTTTTTTAAGTGCTATAAAAGCGGGTACACACATATATGTTTTTATTGTTAGTGAACTTGCAATGACAACCAACTTTAGTTTTTAAAATGTAACATATATTTTTAATTTTTTTTTAAATAGTATCTAAATTTAACTAAGTAAAATTATACTATACTTTTATAGCAATATTTTGCAAAAAAATTTTTTTTTCAAATTATCGTATTTAAACAGTTGGCAGTAATGCTTAATTTTTTTGATATTTTTGTGTTACTACAATATTATATGCACAATATAATACTTTAAAAATTTACGTTTTTTAAAAAATAATAAAATAAAATAAAAAAACATAATTTTTTAAGTTACTATACCATGCATACTGACATAAAAACACCAGATATTTCAATTACAATAATTAAAAAAAAAACAAACATGTTTTTTAAATTTATTATAAAATATTGTTATAAAAGTATATTATTATTTTAAATAGTTAGTAATATTTGTATTACGAAAATTAAAAAAAAAAAAATGATGCTATTTAAAAAAGTAAAGTTGATTGCCATAGAAAATACATTAAAAAATATAACATAAATATAAAAAAATATAACGTGTACTTGCTTTTATAATACTTAAAAAAACATTTAAAATAGTTTTTGAACCATTGAGTTATTCTGCCGTACGTTTTTTGTCTAACAGGGTGTATAATTATTTTTTATTTGTATTGGTGAATTAACTAATTATTTTGTTGGAATTTTTATATTGTAATTTAATATTTATGTCTGTATCAAACATTTAGTTAAGTAATTTATTTACTAGAATAAATTCTTGTAGTGCTGAGGAATGAAGTTAGTTTAGCTTCTAAATCGTCCGCCTTTTTTATTAATAAATGACCAAAATAAAATTTTAAATCTTTTAGAAGTCCTAATTATCATTCAACCACTGAAATAAGAATTAAACCAAAGAACGTCAACAACTTTAAAATATTGATATTTTTTTCTTCAAAATGATTAAACACAAAAATGTTAATATTTGTGTTTTTAACTTTCCGGTAAGGCAAAAGGATACTATTGTTTAAAATAAAAACATCAATCCAAGCATTTTTGGATGACGCCCAAATGGTTACCAAACAAGTATGCAGTTTGTTAAAAGTTTTCAATGGTTGTTGCTATCAATATTAATTGTCAATTTTTTAATAGACAGTTTTTAATAGAACGATAATTTAGTTGCTAATCCAGTATTATCTTTTAGACTTTGGGGGTCTGTACTTAGTCGCCAAACAACAACTCCTATAGCAGCAAGACTTTGCAAAACATTATATTTAAAAAGGCTTTTATAGTGCTTGTTTCTATGTAAACAATAAATTTAAATATTTTTATAGTGTGAGCACTTACTAAATTTAAAAAAAAGTATTTTAAATAAATAGATAAGAATTAAGTCTTTCTTCAAAGTAACAATACATTTAATTAATTTTTAGGAAAATAATGTAAACAATTACATTTATACTGGAATCTTTTACAATTTTTGGTAAGTACGCAGAATAATCTTGATTTATCTACAAAAAAATGTGCTTAACTTTAGGCAGTAATTTGTTTGTGTTCAAAAAACCTATTTATAATTTTTTTTAAGTTTTAAAAGAATTATTTGTTGCAATAATATTATAAAATTCACTATTTTAATCTAATATCCTTATATTTTAAGCTACTATTTTGTTATTAAAATCAGTTTTTAAACAATCACATAAGAATTTTTCTGTTTTCACATATCGCCGGTGTTACTGTAATACTTCAAAATAGCGAAAAAAGCTTAAATTTCACAATTTTCTGTGGATACATTCCAAGACACCTCGGAGTGTAGTGCACGGGACTTCCTAAAATTTTTAGGGTATCTTTTGCACATATAAAAACACGTTTTTATTCATATTTGAGAAAAAATAAAATTTCCGTCATCTTATTTTTAAGAAAAACTGTGTTTAAAATTTCAGCAAAATTTTCAAAATTTAAAGATAAACAAATTTTGGCTTTGAAAACTTATTTTTTGAATAATTTTGAAAAAAAGTTCCTTTTAATTTTTTTTTAAATGCAATCCTGAGAAGTTACAAACAATCAAAAAATGAAAAAGGCTTAAATTTCAAATTTTTTATTATTTCTGTGGATACATTCTAAGATATCTCGGACCGTAGTGCACGGTACTTCCTAAAATTTTAAGAGTATCTTTTCCACATATTAAAGCATATTTTTATCCATATTAAAAAAAAAACTCTTTTTGCAAAAAAAATGTTGGCTATAAATACTTTCTTTAGACAATTTTGAAAAAAAAATGTCCCTAATAATTTTGTTTTAAAAATGCAATTCTAAAAAGTTACAAACGATCAAAAAATAAAAAAGGCTTAAATTTCAAATTTTAAAGTATTTTAGTGGATACATTCTAAGATACCTCAAAGCGTAGTGCACGGCACTTCTTAAATTTTTTTAGGTATCTTTTGCACAAATAATAGCACGTTTTTATCTATATTAAAAAAAAAAAAATGACGGGTATTTTTTTTTTTCAAATATCGATAAAACCGTGATTTTATATGTGCAAAAGATACCCAAAAAATTTCAAGAAGTGCCGTGCTCTACGCTTTGAAATATCTTAGAATGTACCGTAAAAAACTCGTCATTTTAAAAAAAAAAACTGTCTTTTAAAGTTTTACAAAATTTTCAAAATTTAATGAAACAAATTTTTGGCAGTAAAAAATGATTTTTTGAATGATTTTGAAAAAAAAAGTTTATAACAGTTTTTTCTTAAAAATGCAACTCTGAGAAGTTATAAACGATCAAAAAATGTAAAAAAATACAAAAAAATTGATTTTTTTTTAAATTTTGATTTCTTATTATTCAAAAATAACTTACTGAAAAAACCTAAAAAAACTCACAAGATTAGGACTCATGTAGAGAAAGGCATTTTCAGTGGTTTGAGCAAAATCAAATTTTTGTTCCGTACCCTTGAGTCATATATTAACAGTTTGCACAACGTTTTTTGATAAAAAACTATTGCTATTTTTTAAATATTATTTAGGAATAAGTTTTAAATTTTGTTTCTTTTACATGTACTAAAAAGTGTAGATGAAGAAAAATATAATGCTTTGTATAAAAATTTTTGCTTGTCTAAAAATACAATTGACGATGTAAAATTTAAGTTTTGATATACCAATAAACGTTCAAAAAATTAAAAATGAATTGTGTTATACAAGGTGAGTAAATAGGAACGGACTAAACTTCAGAAGTATATTGTACACTTAAAAATAATGCAAAAAAAAAACTAAAATGTTGTTATCCAATTTTTATTTGTTTTTAAGTTATAGTTTAATTAACAATAAACAAAATTTTCTACATTATTGTTTTGTTAATCATAGCCTTCTTATAATAAATGTTTAAGAACCGCCCGACATTCAGCTCTAAACATTTTTTGCTTTCCTACGATGAGTGCTTTCTCAATTGATCATGTCTTTGATAAAATTGGCTGCAGCATTTCTAATGCGTTGAATGAGTATTTCTAGTGTCTACTTTTACTATGTACGCTTCATATTTAAACCAACCCCACAAGCAATAATCTAGTGCTGTAAAGTATGTAGGTCTTGGAAGCCAACCAATAACACCGCAACCAATCCAACGCTTTAAAACCTTTTGTCCAAATGTTACTTGACCCAAAGAACAAAATGTGCAAAAGTTCCATTGCGCTCGTAGTACATTTGCTTTCTGATGTTTAAGGAATGTCTTCTAGTAGTCCGTGTAATTTATTTTGTAAAAAAATGAGTATTTGTTTCCTATGAGGCTATTCTCTTAAATAAAAGAGCCAATTAAATAACTATCTCCGTTTTTCCTGATTCACCCTGTAGAATGAGTTATTTGTAAATTTTGCTGAAATTATAATTGTATGAAAGTTACATAGTATTATACACATATTCAACTTTGCATGGTTAAAATATTTTAATGTATACTTAAATAAGTAACAAATTAAATATATATTAAAAAAAAATTAAATTTTTTTTTATCATTATTTGTAAACTAGTATACCAAAAGCTAGAATACATGTGTTACCTATAAGTTTATTATTATTTAATCGTAATTGCGAATTAAAACTAACCGCAAATCCAAACGGTTTATACAAACTACTATAAAGTAATTTAATTGTTTTTTTTAAGTTTTAGTAGTTATAAGCATGGCTAATTTTATAATAACATAAAATAAATAATCCCGCAAAAGTATAACTGACGAGAAAGTGATATTGGATATGATATTTAAAAAGAATGTTTACATAAGTATTGCGTTTTCGTGGGTTCTGCGGTTGAAGTTGCATTCGAATTACATAGATTATGCTTTGAAATTACAGTGCATCGCACTGTCACATACCTATCATATGTGCTGTATAAGTACGAGCATACCAATATTAATTTTAAAGCAATAGGAATTTGTTTAATTTATTTTAACCGGTAATACTATGTAACATTATTATGTATATTCTATTTTAACATGAAATTCTTAATTATCGAAAAAATGCAGTATGCATATGCTACAACTATTATAAAAAAATTATTATGTTCGTATTAAAAATAAAATTAAAAGAAAAAAAATTTATTATAAAATTAAGTATATGGACAAAAATTATAACATATATTTAGGATGTACCAAAAAAAAATCAAAATAAAAAATGTAACATAGTAGAAAACAAATTTATTTTAAAAACATATTTAAAAGTAAAGTAGAAATGAGTATGAATATAAAAAAAATTATCGATCAAAGTCTTTCTGCTTAGTAATGTAACATATCTATGTAAACTAAACTTTAATTATGCAAGAATGTATTTAGAATAGTATGTATTTTTTAGGTGTAGTTGTACAAAATCATGACAGCGGGTTCTGCCTACTTCCATAAAATAATATTTTGATCAAGTAATATTTTTTTTATTCAGTAATTAATTCAATTAGTAATGCAGTTACTAGTCTTCAATGCGATAGTTTCAACAAGTGTGGTTTTACTTGTTGAAATTTAATGGTTTTTTCAATGTTGTTGTGACATAAGTAATTATAAAGTAAAACAAATTTGAAATTAAAAAAAATAAAATTGCAGAAATAGATTTTTTTTTATAAATTTGATAATAATACTGATTGCTTATATTTCAAAAACAAAAATCTCACAAAAGCCATTCTACTTTGACTAAAATATTTGTCGTATAATATATAAATAAAAAAACATTTAAAAGTTGCAAGAAAAATTCTAATATTTATTCTATACCTAAAAAAAATGATTCTTCAAATTATAAATTGCATTACTATCCAATATGTGCAAAATATTTGAGAAATGTGTTAATTTTTACAATAAATATCAAGTAGCGTCTGAAACTACACTATCTTTTCTAAATTTGATAATAAAACAAGCTAGGCAAATTATTTCCGATCCAAAAATAACTAATGTTGTAAATACTTTATATTACTGTAATATTTATTGCATATATTTGCATTGATATTTCTGAGGATATTAAAAAAATACAAAACATATTGCCAAGGCTTGCAAATAATTTTAATAAATAATCAAGGACAGTTTAGAGATGTAAGACCAACATTTTTAAGTTTTCTATAAAAAGAAAATTGACAAAATAAAGTTTTTAAATTCGAAATCAATCTTTACAGACTACTGAAATCTTTAATGTAATGTGTTTGTTGTTTTGTCAAAGTTGTTAAAATTTAGATAATTTGTGACATATTAAATAACTTGTATTTTTTAAATATCACATTATATTAATAAAAAAATTATGTGACAATGAAGTTTTACGTGATAAAATATAAAAACCATTCTGCATTACAATTGGTTATGTAAAAACTATGTTGGGCATCAATGTGTAAATTAAAAAATTAGAGTGATAAGCTGCAACCGAAATAAATGAAAAATTGGATTGGGTGATGACAAGAAATTGAGATGATCGATTTATGTGTTGAATTCGAAAAGAATCAACGCTGTTCAGAATATGATGTTATCGGACTCTCAAATTAAATACAAATATTTTAAGGCACTGATTTTTTTTATAATGTAAACTATGTGATAAATATAAAAAAATTTGTATAAAGTTTTTGTTTACAAGAGTTTTTATCATAATAAAATGTATATAATTGATGGTTGTGATCTTCTCTTTTATTATTTTATATAATGAATTGTGCTACAAAATAAACTTTTGCAGTTAATTTTTAGGATTTAAAAGGAATTATCATAACTGAGTCACAAAATAAAATTAGTTATTACTTGTGGAGAAAAACAATAAAATTATCGTCCATACTATTACCAAATACAGAAATAAATATCGATACAGAGAATCCTTTGTATTATTGAACGCGCAATAGTTGAGACAGTTTTTGGGTTTTCTGTCAAGTTTTCTAATACAAGGTCGCATCTGCTTTGCTTGACACTGCGGGGCTAGTTTGTTTGTATTATATTCTTAAAGTTTTTAAAATATTTGTACTTATAAATTTGTTTGGGTGTGTTTAGGGTGTATAAAGGTTAGATTACAGTAGTTAAGACAGTGAAACAGTTGTGGTAGGGGGTGATCAATACTAAAAGTTGTGACCAGTTAATTACAGTATCAATAGTTGAGACGGTATTTAGGTTTTAGGTCAAGTGATTTTAATATAAATTGTGTTTCAGTTGGGTTTGTTTATTTGGTGTAAAGAGGAGTGATGCGTAGACCTGAACTATAGACTGTTCTACAAGTTTTATACTTTCATAAAAACAAACTGAAAGTACGGTGGTACAATGCTCTAGGCTGTAGACAAAAAAAAATTAATGTTCCAAATTCTAAGATAGCCGACCATTACCTGCTACTTTCTAGAAAAAAAAAACAAATACTAAGAGTGGTATTAACAGGGCATTGTCAAGTTAGGAAACACATGCATACGTTAGGAGTTAAAAATAATCTAATATGTAAAAGAAGACAAGACGATCGAGCATGTATTATGCACATGCCCTGTTCTATTCTACGGAAGGGTATCTATGTTGGAAAAAAGATGGACAAAGGCAACTCTTCTAAACAGTATTCCAGTATACAATAAATTAAACCAACACCGGATATTTATCCGTTCCAAGACAGCTGTTAGGGTTATCTGTTTTATTGAGTTCTCTTACTCTGCTCAATACTGCTGCTAACTTGACCATTAGCTCAAATAGTAGTAAAACGGAAGATTTAAGTGAAACGGAATTGGATGAAAATGAACAAGTTAATGGCAACAAACATAACGATAATATTAATGATGAAAATAATGCGGATGATGAAACGATGTCTGGTAATGGTTTTGGATATATATTAACTATTGAATCCAATACTGGTGCTGAAGCGCCTGAGTCTGGTGATAAATTTGCTGAAAAAGAATTGCAATTAGAAAGTGGGGAACCGGCAAATAGTTAATCAAATTTGTCATTTTAATTTTAATTAATCGTAACAGAAAAAACATACAATAAAATAAATTAACCATATAAGTTGATTCTGCGTTAAGACAACGGAGTGATGTTATTACTGAAGTAGGTACAGAGAGCTTATTGAAGCCTAAACCAAATTTGTTTTATTCAAAATTCAAAATCCCAAAACCTAGACATATATAAAAAATATTTGAATAACTAATGCTTTATTTAAGTGTTTCCAAAGGAATCTAAAATATTGGTGGATTTAGTTTTAGATTCCGTACAAACGGCATTGCAAGTTTTATTTTATTTATTTAATACCAACTGTTGAAGTACCAGTAGAGGTACTAGATGCAATTTGTACTTTATTATTGTCATCAAAATACTATTTTTTATGTCTTATTGATTGCTAACCTTGTTGAACAAATATTAAAATTGCAAATAACTAATAAGAATAAGTGCTAAAATCATAAACAACTAGTTGTTGGTAGTGAGCTGTTTACTATTTACAGTTACTTACCTTGCAGGAACATTTGATAATAAACGTACAATGTAAAATCGATTTGGAATTTAAAATTGAACATCCTGCATGCTTAAAATTAAAAGTTCTGCTAATTCAAAATAAACAACTTTAATCATTCAGAAAGTGTCTAAATTATATCTAGTAAAACCACAAAAACTAGTCGTAAAATCTTTAAAAACTAAATTAAAAAAATTAAGAAGTAAATTTGTTTTTATTAAGTAAGTCAATTTGAATGTAAAATTTAATCGTATCTGTTGTTTTGATTTTTGTGCGTGCGGTGTGTGTGTGTGTGTAAAGTGTATAAACTTGTACTAAATATTTTTGTCAATTTTTATGTGTAATCTATTACACTACAACTATTACTATTTGAGTTTGGGACTAACTGGCTAATTGGAGGTGGTCCGACTACATAAATATATTGGTCTGTAGAGTTTGAAAAATTGTACTTTTTGATCTAATACCCGCATCTTTACCGCTATTATTTAAAAAGTTATTAAACTCTAAAGTTTGGACCAAAAAACATTTTTCAAAATGACACAATTAATTTTTGTTAAATTTTTACTAGGAATGAAAAATTTAATTTTAAAATTTATAGCAGTTGAAAATTTTAGGTTGTCATTTTGTTTCAGGTACTGGAAAATGATTTTAAAATACTCTTCAACAAGTTTTTAAGAACTGGACAAGTATTTAAAAACACTTTCAAATCTTTTTTTTTTTTAATTTTAAAATATGATTTTTGGAATTATTTAATTCAAATCTATTTTTATTGTTTTTTGGCATACAACATAAAAATACCTGACTTTGAATATTTGTAGTTTATAAGTCTCGGGAAATAAAGAATTTCAAAAGTTTATTTTATTTGTCAATAGTACGATTAATGAAAGTGTTGGTCCTACGTACATCTCTGAACGGTCAGTGAATATTTGTTAAGTGAATAATAAGAATTTCCTAAAGCAGTTTTAACAGTAGTTGTTTTAACTTCTGGAATAGTTGAAAGATTTAAGTGTAATAATCTTGGTTTAAATATGTGGGTTGCTAAATAAGTTGGGTAAGATTATGAGATGCAGCAAAAATTAAAGCTTGTTGTCCGGATAGTGTTGTAGAAGATAACTGGCTTAACCAATCAGTATTATGTACATTACAATCTCCTAACAAAATTATTTCATCTTTTTTATGATTATTTGTATGGAGGACTTTAGCCATTTCTTCATCAGTAATTTCTTGATCAACTGAAGTTATGACAGCTGAGTACCATGCTGACGGAGTATTGTAAGGTGTTGTTTTTGTTACAGTAGTCTCTTTAAAAGATTTTAAAATATTTGACCCTTTAAGTTTTTGCAACAATATGCTTATTGTTTGTAGATTTAGGCACAAATAGTCAGCAAATGAATGTTTAAAATAATAATTGGAATCTACTAGATTAAGGGCCGGTCTTTTCACTTCTCAGTAAAGTTCGCGTTTACTATAAAGAAGATAAATTTATTCTTAAGATTATATAGAGCTTTTTTTGTCTTTTCAATAACATTTATCTGCTCTATAGTTATAGGGATGATTTATCAATAGTTGGCAATGCTCATTACGCAATCTGAAGAGTGAGATGTCGCAAACTGTTACGTCCGTGGAAGCAAGAACGCATTAATATATTTTATAACGTATGTTGGAACTAGTATACATAACCCCTTAACCCTACATTTTTAAGTAGGTTTTGCGCGTTGTTTTGTCAATTGTGGTGTCAGTGTTTACATGTGACTAAATGTTGATTTATTTTCTACAAGTAGAATTATGAATTCTACCAATATCAGCAATACATGCTAAAACCTAAGTTTGCTGAAGTGCTAGAATAAATTATTTCTATCAAATGAATCAATCTTTAGTTGTTGCATAACAAAATCTTTATTTTACCTTTCTGTACGGTACGTAAGTTGATTTACAATTATCAATATCAACTAAATCAATAAATTCTTCATCTAGTAAAAGTTCCAATTTTTTAAAATCTATGATGTTAAAGTTCAAAAAAGTTTATACAATACTATAGGTTATCTTGTCAATAAATCTGGTTCAACTGTCAAATAACTTATCAATCAGATAAACTAACTTATGGAGAAGGTAAGAGTTATGGGTATATGGAAATACACTATTTCTACTTATCTAGGAGATAAATCTTATTGGCAACTTTATAGGAAAGTAGAAAGAAACGGATCTGGAACTTTATTGTTTACTTTAGTTTTAGTCAAAAAAAAGATATGAGGTTTACTATGTTCAAGATGTTGATGAACAAAATTTATTTTTTTTTAGACCACATATATTAGAGAAATTATTTTTAAAATCTACTTTTTGCAATTAAAACAATATTGAAAATAAATTATTTGTCAAATTGACGTTTAGTAACAATTATCTAACAACAACATTTTATTATTGTCTTCTGTTTGTCATTCTTTTGATATGAACTAGATATAAGTTTGTAATGTCTGTTGAATTGACATTTTGCAACAATTGGCAGCACAAAGATATTGTTTTCTAACAATCACATTATAGCAGCTTAATCATTAAGTTAATTTGGCATCTTTAAATATTAATATATGAAAAAATATAGTATATATATATATATATATATATATAACAACTTTCTTTTTTCTTTCAAATTGTTTCAAAATTAGGACAATATTAATATAATCATTATTTTCCAGTTTAATTGATTGTTTATTTTTTTATATATCATTTATATATATATATATATATATATATATATATATCAATAAATGTTTCCAAGTTATTACTATTAGCGGGATAAAAGTTATTTAAAAAAATCCTGTACGGGTAATGCAAAAAAAGTAGATTTTTTTTAAAGAACAGGAAATTTTTAAGAAATTGTAAGTAAGTAGGTTTTACCGTTTAATTGCTAAAGAATTTTTTTTTAATTAAACACTGATAAGACCAACAAAAACATTTACAAAAAAAGAAATTCATAATTCTACGCTATGAAATGTTGACTTTATCAGTAAACAATACAGTGGCAGTAAAATTTGTATTGTTTGCAATTATTCCTAAAAACTACTGGCAAAACTATACCGAGCGAGTAGAAAAGCTTGCACACGTTGAATGTCATATGGGTACAACACATTTTCTTTTGAATTATTTTGAACAATTTTGTAACTAACATTTATTTGTTGAGTATTTTTTCTGGTACTACTAATAAAGTAGTATCAGAAAAAATTTTGTTTGTTGAAAATTTCTGACAGTTTTAGGTTTTCTGATTATGTTTTTTGATTTATCAAATGTTTTAGTTTTTAGTAAAAAAGATGCAATTTGGCAAACATTTGATTAGATAGCGCTTGCATACATACATAATTGTAGATGTTAGCATCTAAAGCATTAGCCTAATCCAAATAAAAAAATGTATTTTAGCTATTTTAGCATTAGTAAACGTATAAAAGTAAATATAAGTGAACACAAACTAAAGCAGAAAAATATGTTTGACACAGAATTGTAAAGGCCACATTGAGTAAACATGTAATTTTTAATTAATTTTGATAGTCTGATAATTAAAACCATATTAATTATTGCAATAACAAAAAATTCACTCACTCAATCGTTCATTTTGTTGTCATGCAATTAAATAAGAAATTACCCACAACAATATTTTAGATTACTTTGAAAACACTCTAAACTACAAAATATGCAATCATGGTCTCTAAAATTTACTTGCAAAAATTAAATGTTATGTTAATTTAATTATTTAATCTATTTTCCAGAAATATGAAATAATTATTAAAAATAAATGGGTCTCTGTTCTAACAGTATTTTTAGTGTTAACAAAGAATGAACTCTCAGAAACAAGTACAAATTATGCATTAATATCATTTTGTAAGAACTTTGCTAAATTATTTCAAACACATGTGCGTTTTGTAAATGGTTTTGTTTTTATTAGTAATATTGTCACTACTTTTTTATTACTTTTTTTAATCAAATAGATTGAAAAATACTTATATTGTAGTATAACAATTGTTTTACTACACAGTGGCTTTATCAGTAATAGTAAACGATAATAAATTACAAAAAATACACTTATTACTTATATAGGAGGGTTTGATCGATATAAAATAGTAAAATAAATATTCTGTTATTTTGTTGTTATTCAGAGATGCATACATTGCATATATGCTTAAGCATACAAGTATATATTATATTATTACTTTCCCAACATATTCTGTTATTGTTAAGATATGTTAAATATTGATTCTGAACAAATACAAATAAATTTTAGAAATATTAAACGTAATTTAATAGGTAAAATACGCAATATAAACTATAAAATATGCAAGTAAAGGGTATATAAACTAAAATAACCACTGTTTTTAGCAACATTAATAAATCGTCCTTTTTATAAATATATTTATTAAAATATGGTTAAAATAGTATTAAATATTGCCGCATTTAATGTATTATATGCTTAACAAACAACTAGAGAGCTGGTTTCTGAAATGTTGTAAAATATAATAATAATTATCTAGCTTAAGATTAGATATGCTGTACGGCTGGGCCCGGCCCCTCCACAATTTACTCAAACTAATAATCGTAATAAAATTATTAAATTTCCATTTATTTAAGTAAAAAACAATTTTATTTAAATTAATTTAATTTATTTTACATATTATATATCAATATTAGTTTTAATTTATGTATTATTTATGTAACATAAAATAAAATATATATTTTTTATCCTCCGGGGTGTAAGGTTTTTAAAAAATCTGTTAACTTAGCTTTAAAATCTTTTGTGTTACTTTGAGATTTGATGGTAACTTGTTGTACATTTTAAATAAATTAGTAAAGTACGATTTGAAATAAATATTGTTAATAAAACTTAACAAGCTTTATAAAGCTAGAATTATTTTTAGTGTTATATTTGTGGATGTTTGAACCAATATTAAATTTATTTTTGTTTTGAAAATCAAGAAAACAGACACTTACATATATAAACTAATCAATCACATTCATTATTTTATTTGGTTTAAAATATAATCTAACAAAATCATTGTAATTAAGATTAAACATACATCAAACTATTTTTTTGCAGGATTATAATATCTTAAATGCTGTTTTTTTAATATAGTAATCTATATTTTAAAATAGACTCAAAATATGCAAAATACACAGATCTCAAAGTGCCTAATTTACATATAATTTTGAGTCTACAAATATCAAAAGTAGATTTACGTAATTTGTTTTTTTATGAATTTAAAATGATTATTCTAGCAAAGCTTAAAATTAATTAAAATACTCAACAACTTGCAACTGTTGTTAAAGTTTATTTTTTCTCCATTAAAAGAAAAAGTATTATTATCATCGCAATTATGCAAACTTAAATTAAAATATACAACAGTAGTTTTATCAACATTTAAACATAACTTATTATTAGTGCACTAGTTTGTTACACAAAAGATAACAGTCATTATCATAAATTGTGCACAGATAAAAAGTTAATAAAGGTATGTCGTTAATATATACAATACATAAAATTGGCTTTAATATAGATCCTTAAACACCATTTTAGTTTAGTTCAGTTACTGGAAGATAAATTACTCAAAATGCACGAAAAGAAAGATTTACCAGAATGAGCCTTACAAAACTTTGTTCAAAACTATCTGGACATCCCAACTACTTATTTGTGTAAAGCTGTATTTTTCTGTCTTGCTGTCATAAAAGTAAATACAAGAATAGACTAGATTCGCATGTCATTCATAACTTTTTTGCTCAAAAATACAACATCAAGGTGGTCACTTACATTATTGATGCTGTAGTACTAATAATAATAATATAAAATTAAAAAAATTAGTAAAAACAATTGTTTATATTTTTTATTTCACATAACGTTTGTAAATTTTGTTAATACAAATTATATACCTTACTTACCTGTTTAATTTTATAATATAATTATTAAATTTCGATATTATAAAAGAGTTCTTTTTGCAGATTTATATCAGATAGAGAATTTTGAAACGTTAAATGTTCAAGCCAAATGTATATTGTTGCGCATAATAAACCAATATTAAACAAAACTAAATAGTTGTTTAAATTATAATTACTAAATGGTATAAATAGTATGAAAGATAAATATAAAAATTAATTAATTAAAACCTTCATTTCACATCACTTGATGTTTTTTTATTTTATTTTATGTTACATAAATAATACATAAATTAAAACTAATATTGATTTATAATATGTAAAATAAATTAAATTAATTTAAGTAAAAAACAATTTTATTTAAATTAATTTTTTATAATCCTGTTTACTAATGTACTTGTTAACGGCTTTTTGCTTCTTATTAACATACTGTTTTGCCTAAATTAAGTACAAGTACTTTTGTTTTGGTTTATTAACAAACATTGAAACAAATCAAACTTTATGAATAGTTTTTGTAAAATTATCTGTTGCAATATTTGAATGCTCAGAATATAAGCAATGAGTATCAAAATCAAAAATTATTAAAAAAATGGTTGATTTTTATGCTGATGAACAAAGTTATATATATATATATTTTTGTAGACAAGTATCCGAGAAATTTATCTTTAAGCCACAAATTAGGTAATGTTTGGTTGATTAATTTAGTTTGTAAAACAGGTATAACTTTGTTCCGCCCATTGAATATTATTTATCTCTAAAATAATGCTGAGTTGTCGTATATTTGAGGCTAAATGTTTTCATTGGAAATAGTAGGTACGTTTGTTAGATTGCCCTTTACATAACTCAATGGGCTGCTTGGCGTTTTGCCAATGCGGGGTTCTGTAATTTGATCACTACTCGCCTGTAGTACATGTTTTTGTTTAACATTTTTATACGTTTTATACCTACCGTCACGTTGGGATTAGTAAGTTATGTAGCTAATTTTATAAAACAAATTGTTATGGTCCCGGAGCATGGAGTTTGGGTACGAGAAGTCATCAACCTCAACACAAGAGTTTGAGTAGACAAAGAACTTTATTCCTAAAAACTGAATCTATTTAAATAATTGCGTATATTTTTTTTACAATTAATAAACACTTGCAAAGTGAATGGGAAGCTAATAAACTGCACCGCACAGCTTTCTTTGGCAAACATAACATAACCAAAGTAGAGCTGAAAGTAATCCTTTAGCAAAGATTATTAATATGTATATGGGTAATTCCATTATTTTTCGACTAATTTGAAAAAGTTGACCTCTTTAATTTTGCAAATTTTCAGGGATCAAAATATGGATGAAAAAAATGAGATTTCCAAAATTTTGGACCTTAGAATATTGCCAGTTCAAAATGACACACATTTGAAGGACAGAAATTTTACAATAAAACGTCTTTTTTAGCTTGTTTTGTATCTCAATTTTTGGGCTTTCTCTCCCTATAGCCCCTACCTTTTTTTCTGTCTCTTTTTTTCTGTCTCTTCTGTCTTTTTTTTTATTCTCTTTATCTGCACAGCTTTACATTCTCTTTTTTTTCCAATCCGTGTGTAATTTATTCTAATTATTTGGTTTGTCCTCAGATGCGTTCTTAGTTTTTTTAGGTCTTTGTTCACTTTTTCTTCTTTGTATCCTTTTTCCTTTATGAAACATAATATGTGTAATTATATGTTTGTTTTAACATTTATAATTTTTTTTTGGTCCTTTCAAAATGCCTTATATTAAAAAAAAGATGCAGATAATCTAAAAAAAACTAATTTGTGAATTATATAATAATAATGAAGATTGGAGAGCACTTGCAAAAACATTGGGGGTGGCAAAGGCAACAGCTTATCGATGGGTAAAAACCCAAACAAAAATTGAGAAAAAACGAGTTGGAAAACAAAGAACTAAAATATGTAGTGAACATCGTATTATCATGGAACAATACGTTGAAGAGAATCCAAAAATAATTTTGAAGCAAATCACTGAAAAATTTCAAAACGATCATGAAATTACTGTTTCTAAGCAATGTGTGAGAAAACACTTGGATGGGCTAATGTTTACTCTGAAAGATATACGAAGGGAGCCTGAAAAAGCCAATTGTGAAGAAAATAAAACAAAAAGATATGAATGTGTTCAACAACTTTTAATGTATCAGGCTGATAATATCCCAATTGTTTACATGGATGAAACAAATTTTAACTTATTTATTTCACGAACAAAGGGTAGAAAGAAAGGCACACGTTGCACCCATATTGCCGCAAGCAGTAGAGGGTCGAATATTCATGCTATTGGGTGTATTGGAAATATGGGGTTAATTTATTATAAAATTCGAAGAAACCATAGGTAAAAGAGTTTATACGCCGATGTCTTCAAAGTTCTCAAAATTTATACCAGTCGGCAGTAGTAATGGTAATGGACAATGCTCCTTGTCATTCCACGATTGAGGAAGTATTTCAGGAAAATGACTTTTTACATCACTGTTTATTAAGGCTTTCTCCATGCAGTTCGATATTGAATCCAATTGAATTTGCTTTGTCCAACCTTAAATCGGGTGTTAAACAAGATTTGACTATTCAGATCTGGCTGGCAAGAATAAGATAAATATTACATAAACTGGGTATTGCATGCAATAGCTAGAAAATATTATACAAGAAAATATTAATAATAAACTTACTGTCAATAATTGTACTAAAATCATAACTCATATACAAAGATTTATACCCGATGTGTTAAATATGGTAGACCTAACTTTTTAATTTATTAACATTTGTATTAGCTGTGTAAGTAATTAAATTGTAATTACATTTGTATTTGTAATTGTCTTTATTAGCTGTGTAAGTTAATTTAATAATAAATTATTCTTTGTTCAATTTGTAATGTTCATATTGGTGAAATGTTATTATTCTCAATTTGAAATTGATTATTCTCAATTTAAAGTTGATTAGTCTCAATTTGAAGTTGATTAGTCTCAATTTGAAATTGATTAGTCTCAATTTGAAGTTGAGTATTCTCAATTTGAAGTTGATTAGTCTCAATTTGAAGTTGAAAAAGTATAGATTTGATTATACAAGAAATTCTAGTTTTACGCTCCATAGCGGTGTTTGGAGGTACGCAATGTATTCCTTTTATTGCGTGAAATGTTTCATTACCATAGATGGTGTTATTGATAAAGTCTGCATTGTTAAACACAAATTAAAAAAACAAATAATTTAAAATATTGAATTTAGCTTAAGTTATACACAAATTCTAAAAAATTGTTATTTTTTGTACGGTGCAGAAAGAAAAACTTTCAAAACTGAGGAAACAGCAACTTTAACATTTTTTTATGAATTCATCCAATGCGGTTCTGAATCATTAACCAATTTTCTTTTTATTTATTTTATCATTCATAGAACATTAACATTTGTCAGAATTGTCTTTAGGAAAAATTAAATTTCTTTCATGGCGTTGTCTACTTTCTTCCTGGTAAGTTGATGTCGTTCCTTTTTGGTCCCGCTAGCAAGTGTATGCACATGCAAATTGCAATTTTAATGGTACCGAGTCTCTGCGGCGACAAAATCAAGTATGTATGTATTTTGTGGAGATCAAAATAAAGCTTAGTTTTTCATTACCATATTTTTTGTACTCTGAACACTTTTTGAAATGCCAGTTTTTAACACACGCTGATTCTTACATCTTGCAGCTACAAAAGTCTGAACAGTTTTTTTTTCTTGGCCACATAAACGTTTCCAATCAAAAATTTTTGGCAAATAAATTAATTGGTCATTTTTATAACAGATTTGTTATAAAATACGTACGCTTTGAAATGCTTGAAACTACAGCCTGCTAATGCTACAATGAGATGTTTCATCTTCTTTAAATCGCGTTAAAGCTGTTATTATAATTTAAAAAGAAAATTTAAAAATTTAAAAATTTAAAAATTTAAAAATTTAAAAATTTAAAAATTTAAAAATTTAAAAATTTAAAAATTTAAAAATTTAAAAATTTAAAAATTTAAAAAATTTAAAATTTAAAAATTTAAAAATTTAAAAATTTAAAAATTTAAAAATTTAAAAATTTAAAAATTTAAAAATTTAAAAATTTAAAAATTTAAAAATTTAAAAATTTAAAAATTTAAAAATTTAAAAATTACTAAAAAATTAATAATATAAAAATTAAAAAAAACCTTATAGTTATTAGCATAAGTTAGAAGATTGATTATCAAAAAAAATTTATATTAATTAAAGAAATAAAAAAACCGCAAAAAACTGTTTTCAATGTATTTTCTATTTCTTGCTTAAATTGTACAGCGTAAAAAATCAACAACAAAAAATTACATGGCTACAATTTTTGTATTATGTCAAAAAACCGAGTTATTGCTTTTTTTGCATTTATCAAGATGACAAAGAGCTCATAAAAAATCTTGTTCGACAATTTGAGGATAAGCTTTTCTAAGCCACAAAATAAAAAAATTAGGATCTTTAATTTATTTGCATTTATTTGCCTGTTTTCGGGTATAGTGAGTGGATTGACTACATCAGACATCAAACTTTGAAAAGTGTTGACGACATTTTTAAGGATTTAAACGTATAAATTATAGCAATAAAACAGTTTATACAGGGTGTTAGACAAAAAACGTACGGCTAAATAACTCCGTTGTTTTTAAACCGATTCATATAATTCAAAAATCATTTTAAATCGTTTTTTAAGTATGATAAAGGCAAGTACACACATTGTTGTTTTTATTTTTAATATAGTTGTTATGGCAACCAACTAAATTTTTTTAAATAGCAACATACATTTTTTTTTTTTGGAGTTTATATGATATTTTCAATACAAACATGTAAAATACTAATATACTTTTATAACAAATTTTTTTGATAAATTCAAAAAACATATTTGTTTTTTATTTAAAATGATCTTAATTGAATAGTTGGCATTGAAAATAATAAATGTTAATTTTTTTGAATGTTTTTTATGTTATTATGCATAATATAGTAACTTAAAAAAATACGTTTTCTAAATTTAAAAAACAAATATTTTTTTAATTATTATTTTTTTTTTTTTTTAAATTTTAAATACGTTAATTTTTTGTATCTATATTATGCATAACAACGTAAAAACAACCAAAAAAATAAAAATAATATTTTTTTAACGCCAACTATTCAATTACGATCATTTTAAATAAAAAACAAATAATACGTTATTTAAATTTATCAAAAAATTTTGTTATAAAAGTATATTACTATTTTACATGGTTGTATTAAAAATATTATAAAGATTTAAAAAATAAAATAAAAAATGTGTGTTGCCATTTAAAAAAATAAAGTTGGTTGCCATAGCAACTCTACTAAAAATAAAAACAAATATGTATAAAAATACGCCATAAAACGTGATTGCTTTTATAATTATGGAAACAAATATACTACAAAAAAAATCTAATGGGTGGTCCATCTAGTAGTATTTTTTTAATCATTTGTTATTTTGACAGTGACAGGTCTTTCCCGTAAGAAATCTTGACAGAAAGTCAGTATCATATCTCCGCGAAACAAAATAAATCGCTTTACGCTTAAACAACGTTGGGAAATATTGCAAACTTATTTCCAAAGTCAATGTTGTGTAGCCTAAACAGTGCGTTTATTAAAAAGAAGTTTTGGCCGAAATGACACACCTACCCCGCGCGTGCTGTACGCAAACTTGTGAAAAAAGTTTGAGACTGGCATGCTAGTGGCCAACACACAATACACAAGAGTGTGCAACTCAATTTTGGTACATTGACTCGCCATCGATCTCAACATTTCACGCACCAGCCTGAAATGGACAACGTTTTTGTTCAAAAAACCATCTTTTTTGACAAAACGCATTTTCATCTCAACGGCTATGTTAACAAGCAAAACTGTCGCATCTGGGGATTGGAAAACCCGTACGTGATTGTCGAGAAGCCAATGCATCCTTAAAGAGTGACAGTTTGGTGCGGATTTTGGTGCAGTGGCATCATTGGCTAATTTTTCTTTAAAAATGCTGCTAGAAACGCCATTTTGATCAACGGTGACCGCTACAGAAACATGATAAACAATTTTTTGTGTCCGGAAATTGAAGACATAGACTTGGACGATCTTTGGTTTCAGCAGAATAGAGCGCTATGCCACCCAGCCCATGCCACAATCGATTTTTTGCGCGCCAAGTTTGGTAATCATGTTATCAGCCGTCTCGGCGATGTCAATTGGCCACCTCGAAGCTGCGATTTAACGCCGTTAGACTTTTTTTGTGGGATGCCGTAAAGGACCGATGTTATGCAAACAATGCATAAACGATTCAGGCCCTTAAGGCAAATATTGAGCAAGCCATTCGTGAGATAGAGCCCGAAACAGTCAGCAAGGTTTTTGAAAACTGGGTTAACAGGATGCGCTACTGCAAAGCCAGCCGAGGTAGCCACATGAATGAAATCGTGTTCCATAAATAATGGGAATGTTTGCTCTTTCGAATAAACCAATAATATACCGAAAAAAATTGATATTTATTCATTTATTTAAATTTTTAAATTTTTAAAAAAGAACCACTAAATGGTCCATTCTTTATATATAGTAAACAGATTGCACACAAATATTAAATGTAGGGATAAAAAACCTCGGTCAATAACTCTTCAATAATCCTTTTTATATTCAAACCAACCATATAACATATATAATTTGTCTGTAAAAAAACATGAAATAAATATATTTACTACTACTATTAAATGTATTTCTTATGGCTAATAAAATAGAAATCGCGCTTAATCAAAATTTTACATTTATTAAATAACAATATTATATCTAACCGGAACTAAGTAGGTTGAAATTTAAGTAAACTAGCTATATAATATATGCTAATTTGTCAGTTTATAGCAGGTATTACTTAAATATTAAATACTAAATCTCGTATACGTTTAATAAAATAAAACGCATCGATGAATTCATGAATTTGCCATACCTTTTTACATTTTATAGATTTTTTTTATAAATAGCTATGCAATTTGTTACATAGATATGTACATTTTTTGAAAACATATAAGTATAATATATTATGTAAATGAATAAGCTATTAACATGAAATATTGTATATTAATTTTAAATTTTAAGATCGCGATTGTTAGAAAGGCCTGGAGAATCCAATCATACCTAACCATATACGGTAAATAGTTAAATTAATAATCGTCCCTACTAGCAGTTCTGTTTATGTAAAATAGCAATGCAACTTAATTGTGCTGATCAATTTGACACGAATGTAAATTTATTTCATACCTTTTGTAAAATAATGTCGTTTTTAGAATTATACGACTAATCGCACTATATACTATATAATATAAATGTACTTGAGCTCTTATTGCTGACTTCTTGGCATTTCATTGAATAAGGTGATCATATTAACTACATATGGTTTGCTCTAACTTATAATAATTTAAATGTAGATGCAGAATAATAACGATACCTGAATTAATATACATTAATTTATAACATTTACTGAAATTATATAATGCTGTGAATGTACGAAGATGACCTATAAAGATTTTTGCGTGAAATAATCGTTCAATTCTTTATTTGGTCTTGTTCCTTGAATAACATGATGTAATATATTAAATACGAAAATATTTATAATACTTTTATTTTTATCATTGCAAAACAAAACAGCCTTTATTCTATTGAGCAAAATGGATAATTTATTTTTGAACTTATTTTATAATATATAATAAATTGTATTCTTTAATACAATCGTAATTATATTATGTATTAAAATAATTATTACCTATAATTTCATTGTTGTTTCTTATGCAACTAGATACAATAAATCTATTAATTACCTACTTATAGGTATAATAAATTTAGGTTAAAAGTATTTTTGTTGTTTTTTTACTTTGGGTAGTAAGGGTTACTTGCGTATATAAATATATTTATGCAATTGTTTATTTTAACTCATATTAATTATATAGTTATACTCAATACCGTAATAAACAATCAATCAAAACAAATCAACATTTTTCACTTGTTCAGCGATATTAGCACCTCATTTTGCTGCATTACTACTAGTTAAGTTATTAGTAGAAGGAAATATGGTTTGGTGTTTGTGCAAATCATCTACTACAGTAGTAGCTTCAATTATGCTTACTACGATGTCACTTTTGTGTCAACCGTCACACTGTCCACAGACGACGCTAATTTGTTAATTATATTATATTCTATTTTTTTTAGATAGCATCATTCATTAAAATATTTAGCGTATGCTAATGATTAATGATTAAACGTAACAAATCATTAGCATATGCTAAATACTTTATCAATTAATCTATTTCTAAAAATGAAATTATTATTATTAAGAAAAAAAAAACATTAAACTTAAAGCATCGCACACAGTTCATAAATTCAAACATTCATGCTACTTGACAAACCAAAATATTTTATCCAAATTAGCACACACAAGTTTAATTTTACTTGATTAACCTTTAATCTCATATAATACTTATACGTATGCAGTTACGTGTGTGACAGGCGTTACAATAACATTTTTTTAGTTTGTTAATTACTTATGTTTCTAAATAAAAAAAAGTTTTTATTAGCACAAAAATTGATTATGAGTTTAAAAAAATTACAATCTTATTTTTAAATTATCAAACATTACTTTAAGTTAATAAATTGGAAAATATAATCTTATTAACTAACTGTATTAATTGGCATAATTGTTAACAACAAATGTGTAGGAACACTTTATTTTTTTGATTATTTAAAAAATGACTTTAATAAAACTTTTTTTATTTTTTAAAATTTATATAGTCTTATTTTTAATGTATGCATCGTCTCTTGTGGTATAACTTCATCAGTTTTTTCAATTACAAAGATATTATTATATATAAATTTTAATGGCTGCACCGTTTTTAAACAATTTATTAAAATAATAAAAGAACATATAGTACGCGTTAAGCATCTGTCAATGTTTTTCTGCACTGCACTGAGTTATGATATTTTACTCCTACAATTTCAAATGTTTATAAGTGTTTTTAATTGTGAAGTTTTACCTAACGTACTGGTAATTATATTTGTGATTGTTGGTGCAATCTGTTTTAAACATTATTCAGTAAAATTTATGGTGAAGTTTGTTTATTGAAACTTAACATAAATTAATACCCACCGCCCGCGCATTCTCATCCGCGCAGCGCAAAGCAATAGTCTTACCAGTGGCGTTTTCTTTTAATTTGTGATTTTATATTTTAATTTGTGATTTTATATTTAAAGCTTGTTTGTTTTTTTGAGTTATCCCAACCGTGGTCTGCTTTTGTTTGTTTTGTAGTTAGTCACCAGGTGAAGGACCGCACCGGTGTGAATTATGTATCCTTGTATCATCCTTGTATCATTTTTTACTCCTAAATATTTAATCACTTTTATAGTAAATTTTTTATATTTTAAATTTAAATTTATTATTATGTCCGGTCAAGCGTGCAAATGCAGAAGTGTTGCACAATCTGGCGTAACATGTACTAGTTGTGGAATTACATGTCATAGCAGTTGCGCCATTCTTCATAAAAAATGCCACTGTGGTACGTCATTCAAACTTGACGATTTCGAACTTCCCAGGCTTTATAAAGAGACTATCGTACTGTATCAAGTTTTGTTAGATGAAGTTTGGTCTAAAAATAAATTGCTATTAGATAAAGTTTTGTATCTTGAAGAGAAGATTGCAGACAAAGATAAGGTAATACTTGAATACAAAACTTGTATTCAAGAATCTATGCCTTGTGTAGTTACACCAACTATTAATGAGGAAATTCAATTGCTTCCACCTGCAATCAATTCTGTAATTATTAATTCTTTGTTTTTTGCAACCTTTACTGCTCAAACTAAACCTAAACAAAAAGTTCAATCTAAAACCCCAACAATTTTTTGGTTGTGGTCCAAGTCACGATAAGTTGCAGGCATATGTGTCAAACTTAGATATACATGTCTCAAATCTTAAACACGGAACTAAAAAAATGCGATGGTATTAACTACATTAAATTGAAATACCCCGATATTTTAATCGACGCTGTAGATCTAGCTGTACAATCTGGAAGCAACTGTAACTTTAAAGTCTCGGTTCCAGCAGACAATGCTCGAGCTATTCTTTGCAAAGACTTTTGGCCAGCTAACATTGCTGTCAAAAAAATTGTGAGTTATGGTCGTTCACAAAATGTTCCTGCTTCATCTCCAATGGATTTTTGAAGCCTGAATCTTGTCAATAGCTTGGATCCATTTCAGGAATGATAACGGCTTCTCCATCTACTACCAGAACGTCGGGGGTTTAATAACTAAACTTGGGAAACTCTTGCTAGCTGTAGCCGTATCAGACTACGATGTGATTGTTTGCACTGAAACCTGGCTTTCTACAGACATCAGTGACTCTGAATTAAATCTAAAAGGCTATCATTTATTTAAGTGTGATTGCTCGGCCCTTACAAGCCCTAAACAAAGCGAAGGTGGTGTTTTAATTGCTATCAAAACTCACCTCAAATTTGTATTACTTTACCCCACGTTTATTAGTGTTAAACATTTGTTTGTAGTTGTTAAGTTTAATTTTGTGTCTTATATAATTTGTGCGTCATATTTACCATCTAATTCAACTAGTGATAAATATCTTGACCATTGTTATTCCGTCGAATCTATTGCTGACGAGTTTCCAAGCAGTAAACTAGTTTTATTGGGCAATTACAATCTACCTGCAGCGTCTTGGGTTAACGATGATTTAGGTATAGCAGTAATTTATAATGATAGTTACCCTGCTCATTTAGTAGCTAATTCGTTTGGGTTCTTAAACTGCGTACAATGCATTTCTATTCTTAATAGTGAGGGAGTGTTTTTAGATTTATGTTTTACTAACGATTGTGATATTTCTGTGATAGAAGCTGTAGATGTTTTGTTAAATTTAAGCCAACACCATACTGCGTACTGGTTAACTATTAAATGTAATATTACCTGTGATATTGTAATGTTTTTAATGATTTGCCGACTACAACGCAATCATTAATTATTTTTTTAATGTTGATTGGACTGCACTATTTTATAACTGTGATATTGATATGTGTCTTGATGTATTTTACTTTGTAATCGATTATGTTATTGACTGTTTTGTCCCTAAAAAACTGTGACGAGAAAGCAATTTCCTTATTTGGTTCAACAAAGAATTGATATCACTTACTAATGTCAAGAGAACTGTACACAAACGTTATAAATCTTCAAAACTATTGTCGGACTATAATGAATTCCAATCTATTCGTACTACGTGCAAAAATCTCAGTGCACATCAAAACGAGCAATATATTTTACAAACTGAAAGTAAAATTCAAAATAATCCAAAACATTTTTGGAGATTTGTTAATGAGAACAAAAAAACTAATGGTTTTCCAGCCACAATGTATTATAAGGATCAAACTTGTAGTAATGGAAACGACTTTGTTAATAGTTTTGCAGATTGTTTATCTTCAGTCTATGATAACGAAACTCATCCTACTCTATTGTTTAATTTTAATAATAACGTAATACATTCAAAATTTTCTATTCGTTTATGAGATGTATTTAAAGGAATTAAAAACCTTAAATGTAATTTAAGCGTTGGACCTGACGGCATTCCTTCTTTACTGTTAAAAAAAGTGCATTTATTCTACTGCAAAACTATTGCACTTACTTTTCAATGCTTCATTGAATGATACTAAATTTTCTCAAATATGGAAATAAAGCTATATTACGCCTTTGTTTAAATCTGTAGCCAAAAAAGATATCACTAACTATAGAGGCATTTGCATTCAATCTGCTATACCTAAATTGTTTGATAAAATTGTAACTAGTCAGTTGCAATTGATGTGCAAAAGCATCTTAATAGAAAAACAGCATGAGTTTTGTGAAGGTCGTTCTACACTTACTAATTTACTCTGTTATGAAAATGATATTTTAAATGCATTTGAATCTAAAGTACAAGTTGACTCAATCTACACCGATTTTTCAAAGGCGTTTGATCGTGTGGGCCATAATATTTTGATTGCCAAGCTCAGTGCTCTGGGTTTTTATCATGATGTGGTTATTCAGCTTTTTGAAAAATCGCACGCAATGTGTAAAAATGAATAACTTTTTGTCACAGCCCATTCTTGTTTCATCAGGTGTTCCTCAAGGATTTTATTGTGGACCAATTTTATTTTTGCTTTTCATTAATGATATCTCACAGTATATCAATTCATTGTAATTTTTTTTATTTGCGGATGATTTAAAAATGTATAAAAGAATATCATCTCTCAATGACTGCCATCTTTTATAACTGGACTTAAATTCTATAAATACTTGGTGTTTTATTAAAAAAATATTCTTTAATGCTGATAAATGTTTTTCAATAAGTTTCCATAGAACTTTAAGTAAAATTTCTTTTAACTATATAATTGACACTAAAGTGTTGGACAAAGTCACACAAATAAAAGATTTAGGCGTTATTTTTGATCATAAACTAACATTTGTTGAACATATTAACATTATGTGCAATCGTGCTATAAAAATGTTAGGATTTGTATATAGAATGTCCGCGGATTTATCAGCTAGTACACTAAAACTTTTATATTGAAGTTTTCTCGTTTATTGTCTTATAAATCGGGCATATTATCTGTAAATTATGATTACTGCTACATTGCTTTATTGTACAACCTATCATCATTGAAGATTTGCCGTGAAAGGGCTGATTTGTCGTTCTTGCTTAATTTAACTATGTCTGATATTGATTGTCCGGAGCTACTTGGTACTCCATTCTATGTAGCACCTAATAATAGACATAGCAGGCATTTTTCTTTTTTCTGTGAGTCTACCCATTCTAATAATTATGGTTTCAACAATTTACTCGGTAGAATGTGTAGATTTGCAAATAATTTACCAACTGATATTAATGTATTTTGTGTCTCTAAAGAAGTCAGCTAAGTCATGCTAACTAAAGTTTAATATGTGCGTTTTTATGTATGTTATTTTTTGTATTCTTTATTTTTGTATTGTAAAACATCATTGTTTATGTATATTTGATGTAGCTGTAATTAGTAAGATTATACCGTAAATAAAGTATTATTAAATGTAGTACATGAAAAGCTAAAATTTATAATAAATAAAAAAAAGTGAATTCTTAAGTGGCAAGGTGACTGTTCTTCTTTTAAAACATTTTGTTTAAACTAAATGCTTAGATGGCTGGCAATGTATTCATAAATTCTCAATTTTTTGTTAAGAATTTAGATAACATGTAGTTTTATATTGTGAGCGGCTATTTTTATTTGATTCTGTAACTCTTCTAATGATTGAAGTTTGCTTTTAGAAACAATAGATTTCAAATGAATCCAAATAAAACAGCTCTAAGGTTTTAAATATTTTTTCATAATTTTGGAGGAACAACTTTTATATTACAACACTGTAAACAATAACATTACTCTACCTCGTGTGTCTTCAAACCAAATACTTCCGTTATTACCTAATGACAAAATAACTTACAAAAAATTACAATATGTTGAAGGTCTCTCTCATAACTTAATTAGACTTAAAAAAAAAAACAACCCTAATTTATTTATTGCTAATTGTGTAAGTAAAAGCATTTACTCATTATTTTCTAAATTAAAAGATCCCACACCCACCTCCTCTCAATTTAACATTATCTACAAAATTCCTTGTAAAGATTGTAATAAAGTATACATAGGCCAGACTTCACAAAAACTTAGTAAGAGAATGGCATTACACAAAAGTGATGCCAAACTAAAGCCGAACATTACTAGTTTAAGCGTTCATTACAGCACTACCGCACACCAACCAGAATATTCTGACACTTCTATCCTTGAACATGAACCCAATCAATTTAAAAGAAACTTTTTAGAAATGTGTCACATACAATCTAACAATAATGTATTAAATTTTAAAAAAGACGTAATTGGACTTAGTAATATTTATACTTTATTACTCTCTTATAATTCACATAACTCTTAACTCCACCACTTTTACAAAATCTTTATTTATTATAAATATAATTATATATATTTTTTACAATGTTGTTCCTTTTCTACTAAATCTACCATCTACCATCTTTTCAACTAAATCTACCATCTTTATTATATACTTATTTTATACTTTATCTTGCACTTTTACATTTATTTAATTTTAATTATATATATATTTATTTTCCCAACACTTTTTTCTGCCTTATATCGTATTGTCAACAACCACCTTCTACTAACAGACATCTCATTATTCATAACTTACAATTCCAAGATGGCTTATTTTACAAATTGTCAAATTAATTAATTTATTATTTATAAAAACTTCACTCAAAAAAATATCAAATTTAAAATAACTTTATTAATAATATATATATATTTGTCGTGATAAAAATTGTTGGTGAGGTTTGATAATAATTATAATGGCTAATTACGATAGTTATTTTATAATATCATAGTTTTATATACAAATAGTTGTAAGTATTAATTTTTAATGTCCATTTTTTGTCAGTAATGTATTATTTTTTAGGCCTGATGAAGTTATTATTCAATAACGAAACGTTGCTTCTTATTTAAATATATAAAATATATAATTTTTTTGTATTTTATTAAATTTAAATTTTAAAGACTTCAACCCGTGAACTTTTTAAATAAATATTAAAAAAAGTCGTTAAAACTTCAATAATATATATATATATAATAATAATAATAATAATAATAACAATACGTTTATTCAGTTTGCCAATTTTACATATTGGATATGAAAAGTCCAAGCTTATATCTAGTTACACATTAAAAAGTTATAAACAATAAACATAAATACAATAATAAACTTTGGTATATATACTATACTTACAATTGCATTAAAAGACAAAAACTAATGATTAGTTAAAAACAATAAAATAAATTAAAGAACTAGTTACAAATTAAGATTAAAATTTAAAAAGTCATCGTCCAAATACTCCTGAATTGAGTAGTAAGCTTTTGTAAGCATTAGTTTTTTTAACAATACTTTAATCCAACTTAGTGGTTGCTTCTTTAAAGCTGTTGGTAGCACATTAAAACATTTAATTGACATATACTGCGATCCTTTTTCAACCATTGATAGACGATGTCGGGGAGTTTCAAGCATAGTATTTCCATGTCTGGTATTGTAGTGGGAATTTCCTAGTTTTGTATATTTACATATCTTAGTTTTGAGATTTACTAATAGATTAAAGATATACAAACTATATACAGTTAATATTTTTTGGTTAATAAATAATTCACGACATGGTGTTCTTGTATTTTTGCCTAGCATTTTTCGAATTATTCTTTTTTGTATTTTAAATACCCGTTCAGTTCTTAATGAGCTACCCCATACAGTGAGACCATAAGCTATAATAGACTGACCATATGAGTAATAAATTAGTTTTAAACTTTGAGTATTTAAAATGTTACGTAGCCGTGACATCATATAACAGAGTGGTGCAATTTTTTTACAAACATGATTTATATGGTCGTACCAGTTACAGTTAAAATCAATATATATCCCTAAGAATTTTGTTTTATTGACTTGTGGGATTGTAATATGCTCCTGCCGAATAAGTAATGAACAATCAATTGGTTTATTTATTGCTCTAAATTGTATCATTTTGGTTTTTTTAATATTAAGAAATAGATCATTATTAGCAAAAAACTCCTGTAAAATAGACATTTTTTGTTTGGCATTTTTAATTAATGTGGTAATGTTGTTTGATGATGCAAGAGTAGTAGTATCATCAGCAAATACCACTGTTTTGTCTACGTTTAAGTCATTTACGTAAATAACAAAAAGGAGTGGCCCTAGCACTGATCCTTGTGGTACACCTTTTTGACACTGCAATAGTTCATGTTTTTTGTTATCTAATTTAACGTAATGATGTCAGTTTCATAAATAACTTTCAAACCATTTGAGAGTTGTTCCTCGTAGACCACATCTTTGTAGTTTTTCCAAAAGTATAGTATGATCTACTAGGTCAAAAGCTTTACTTAAATCTAAAAACAATCCTATACAGTTTTGTTTTTTGTCAAGGCTATCTAATATATATTCAATATATTGTTCTATTGCGTCCCGAGTTGATCGATGTTTCATAAAGCCATATTGCAACATATTAAATAATTTGTGTTTATTAAAAAATGATCTTTATCTTTCTGTAACTACGTTTTCCATAATTTTAGAAAAGGTCCTTAATATGGCAATTGGTCTATAATTTCCTACAATAGTTGTATCACCCTCTTTATGTATAGGTGATATTTTAGCTATTTTAAAAGCATCAGGAAATACCCCTTGGCTCATTGATTGATTTACAATATCAGTGATAGGTTTTGTCAGGATGTCAGCAGATCTTTTTAACAACTTGGCAGTTATACCATCATCAGATTCTGAATTAGTTGTTTTTAATAATAGTATATGTCGTTTAATTTCTTGTTCAGTTGCTGGTGTTAAAAATATTGAAAAAGAATTTTCTTTAATATGATTAAAATTTTTTTCAACATTTTTTTCAACATTTTTATTTATCAAGTTATCAGATATTGTGTTAAAATATGCATTGAAATAGTTTGCAATTTTAATCGGATCTGTTTCTAAGATGCCATTAATTTTAATATTTGATATATCGTTGTTTGATTTTTCTTTTCCTATGTTATTTTTAATTATTTTCCACGCAGTCTTGCTTTTATTTTTCAAATTAGCGATTTGTTTTGTATAATAAAGCTTTTTGGCAAGTTTCAAGACATTTTTATATACTTTTTTGTATGTACTGTAGTAATATCTAAACTCTGCATTGTTGTGTAATTTTAAATAATGCATGCTTTTTAATTTGTTTGCTGAGATTCTTATTCCTTTCGTAATCCACTGGTTTTGGTTTTGTGATGTTCTTAATTGTCGAATAGGAAATGCAATTTCAAAGTCATGTTTTATGATATTTATAAACATATTGACTTTAGAATTGATATCGCATAATTCAGTAACTTCTTCCCAGTCATTTTTTGCAATATAATCTATAAAGTTTTTAATACATGTTTTGTTGTTTACAGGCCTTCTTCTTCTTTAACTGTGCTTTTAATTTGTATTTTTATTGACTGTAAGTTATGATCGGACATGCAGTTTTCGACAGTTCTTGCTACATAGTTTTCAAAAGTTTTTGTTACACATTTATTATCAACGCAATTTAGTTTTCGTGTTGGTTCTGTAATTGTAGGCGTAATGTGATACGAATTTATCACATCTAAAAGTTCTCTTAGTGTCCGATTTTGAAGGTTAAAATTAATATTAAAATCTCCACAAATTACTACGTCATTATATTTAAATTTATATATTAATTTTAGAGTATCTTCTAATTGGTTTATAAACATAGTTACATCACTATCCGGAGTTCTGTAGACACAGACTACAGCAATATTTGTATTATTATAGTTATTAGTTAGAGGGCAACATTCAAAATCTTTTATTATGCATAATTTACTAACTTGATTAATTAACTTAAATTTAATATCATTTCTAACTAAAATTAGACTACCGCTATGGATAACATTTTTTCGCTTAAATGATGCACCAATTCTGTATCCGCTTATCGATAAGTTTCCTTTGTTTGCTTTGGTAATCCAATGTTCTGTTACGCAAAATACATGGCACTTATGTTCATCAAGAAAAACTTCTAACTCTTCTACTTTATTGTTTATGCTTTCTAAGTTTTAGTGATAAATTATTAGATTGAAAGTATTTGCAATTTCACTAATTTTGTTATTGAATTTTAATATTAATTTTCTTATGTTAGCTGAATCGTGACATTTGTTAATATCGTTAGAGCTAGCTATTAGCACAATGCATTTCTCGGTAGTCGCAACATTCTTTTTTCCGCAGTTGATATTTGATACTATGTTTTCAAAACTTCCACCAGATTTTATAATTCCTGTTACTTTATATTTACTGGGAAATTGTTTAATAGCAATGGTGCAATATGTTCAGCATGCTCATCTCCATATATTTGGATATTTTGTTTTGATGATTTACTAAAATTAATCAGATTTTTATGTTTTGGTTTTATATGGCCTTTACTTAAACTAGTATTATCATTGTTGGTTTGCATAGATGTTGATTTTGATTTTAATTTAGAGCATATTATTTCATTATCCGTTTGAATTGATTTGTGGATAATGTTCGAGTTTGAATATTCTGTTTGTGTGTATGCATTTTTATATGTCTTTCTATAATCAGTTTGAACACATGCATCAGTGTTTATTTTGTTTTTAAAAGTATTTGTTTGAATGTTTTTACTTGCGCATGTTAAATTTTCAATTGTTTTATTTTTATCTTCAATTTCAATTTGCAGCATTATTATCTTATTGTTTAATTCAGCAATTTCATCAATTAATTTATCATTTTCATGTTCTGTATTTCCAAACGTCATCTCCAAATCAGATACTAAAGTATCTTGTATTCTATTTCTTCGATATCCGTGTCACTTGTATCATCGTTATCAATAATAGTACGGTTTAAGATATCTTCATTTGATATTGTAGACTTTAGTTTTTGTTAAGTTATAGGTGGCATATTTAAATGTTGACAACAGAAATAAATAGAAAAGAAAAACAATTATTTAATTATTTAAAACATATAACAACACAAAGCACATACTTCACACCAACCGGTCATTATTGGTGACTAACGATTAACGAGTACAAAGGTAGACCACGGAATGGTGCGTTAGTAGTAGTAGATTACAAATTAATTTAAAACTAATTACCAGTCAATAAAATTTAAAAACAATTAATAAAATTTATAAAGAAAAATAGATGCCACCTATTTGTAATATTATGTACAAGTGTTGTCTTGAATAAAATCTAGTCAGCCAACGACGTTTGTGCGAACATCACGTGCTTTAATAGGTTATAGGACCAACGTGCCCAGAGTTTTAGTTTTGTGATAAATATTCATAGAAGATATGGCTACAAATTATTTAAATAGTATGCCAAAGTTAATAGGCAGAGACAATTATCAGGATTGGCTGTTTGCCGTCGAGAATGTTTTCATACTTGAAGGTTTATTGAAGTGTCTGGATGACAAAGAAACGGTTGCGACCGTGATGGCAAAGGCCAAATCAAAATTGGTTTTGATTCTTGATCCATCTTTATTTACGCATGTAAGAGATAAAAAATCAGCAAGAAAAGTTTGGACAAAGTTGAAAAATCTATACGACGACAATGAATTCACGAGAAAGATAGGACTATTGCAACCTGATATTGTTACGTCTAAAAAATTGTGACAACATGTCATCGTATGTAAATCGAGTGGTTGGAACCTTGCAAAAACTGCAAAAAACTGGTTTTAACATTAATGAATTGGTTTGTTACTCTTAGCGGGATTACCGGAAAGGTTCTCACCCATGATTATGGCCATAGAACATTCTGGAATTGATGACACTACAAATTCCATAGATAGACAATGATGACTACATTTCTAAAAATAATGGAGTAGTAATTCAAGAAAGAATAAGAAGATCTCAAAGACCACCAAAACCAAAACTTAATGAGGATTTTGTCTCATACATATGTGAAAGAGGTACAAACTTGGATGATTTTCCGGGCAGTGTATCAGAAGCTCTTTTAAGACATGAAAAAGTTTTTTGGAGAAGGACTATTGAAGAAAAATTGGAGTCATTCGAGGAAAACAACGCCTGGGAATTAGTTGATCTAGAAGAAAACTTCACCGTCGTGGGTTAAATCAACATCAAAGTAAGTGGGTTTTTAAAAAGAAAACTAGTGAAGGTGAGTTTAAATATCGTGCGCGTTTGGTAGCAAAAGAATATTCTTAAAGCAAGATATTGTCTTATTTTCGACAGTAAAACGTTCTCTCCAATAGTCAGACATACTACTTTGAGACTATTATTTGCGTTGTCAGTTAAATTGAATTTAGATATAATACATTTAGATGTAAAAACAGCTTTTCTGAATGGTTTTTTGAAAGAAAAAATATTCATGAAAATTCTAGAGAGCTATAGAGGTTTGAATGTAAATAAGAAGAAGCTGTGTATGATCTCAAGCAATCATCCAAATGCTGGAATGATAGAATAAATAAAGTTTTATTAGAACTAGGTTATGTAAAATCAAAATATAAGCCTTATTTTCATAAAAAGGAACGGTGATTTATATAGTATTGTAACGTTATATGTAGATGACTTCTTTATTTTTTCCAATAATAAAAATGAAACTAATTTTTTGAAAAAGGTATTAGGTAGTAGATTAAAAATTAAAGATTTAGGAAACATTATTGAATTTCTAGGTATGAAAGTCAATCATGATAAAGAAAAAAGTATTTTGACCTTGAGTCAATCAGATTATATAGATCAATTGTTGAAAAAAATTAATATGACTGATAGTAAACAAGTCAAAACTCCCATAGAAAACAAATTAAATTTAGACAATTCATGTGATCAGAATATTATTGATGAAACCGGATATTGAATTCAGTGTGAGCTATTTAAGCCAATTTAACAAATCATACGGGAATCAGCACTAGAAAAGTGCAAAGCGGTTATTAAAATACTTGAAAGGTACTAAAGATTACTGTTTGAAATTTTTGTTAATAATAGAGAACTAGTAGGGTTTGTAGATGCTGATTGGAGAAATAATTTAATAGATAGAAAATCATATACTGGATGGGCTTTCAAATTCTGTGGTTTGGTGATTTCATGGGAAAGCAGTAAATAAAGAACGGTTGCGCTATCAAGCACTGAAGCGGAATATATGGCCATTTCTGAAGCAGCTAAGAAGCTATTTATTTAAAAAAATTAATAAGCAAAGTGACTGAAAATGATAATTGTATTAAACTTTTTAATGATAATCAGGATGCCATACATTTGTAGGCAAATCACACATGTCATAAGTGATCAAAACATATAGACATGAGACATCATTTTATTAGAGAAGCAGTAGCTAATAAACAAATTATTGTAAAATATCTTCCAACTAACAAGATGCCAGCTGATATTCTAACAAAGGGTTAAAGTTCAAATACGCTTCTTAGTTTCTTTAACGCTAGAGAATTGCTGGATTTAGTCGCACCGTCCTGCTGCGGTGCCACTAGTAGTATTGTTATGGAAAAATATTAAATCCTATCACATCTACAAGAATATCGGTGACCTTTAGTCTAGAAAAATATTGACACGTACAGCGTCGTTTTTAAATTAAAATTGGTTCTTATAGGACAAAACGCCAACTAACTCAATATCCAAACGATAAAATTTTAGTTATCACTCTTTTTATATAAAACGACTTATTGCATCAAATTTCTACAAATTTGAAGACACAGATTTGACTTTCTTCTACAATGTGTGAAAATTTTATTCAATTATATTCAGGCGTTTTCTTGCTGAGTTGGATGCTGTAAACCCTTATAATAGCGCAACTATTTTCCCACCTTAAGTATTTAGGTGTTTATAATAATTAAACATAGCTCATATTTAGTTTTTAGTAAGTGAGGGTGTTAAAAATGTACTATCAACTATATATTTATATAAGCGCCACCTGAGTAATATAATGTACAAGTGTTGTCTTGAATAAAATCTAGTCAGCCAATAATGTTTGTGCAAACATCACGTGTTTTAATAGTTTTTGAAGTTAGTTTTAAAGAAGTATGTCTTCAACTTTGTATAACAAATCTTTATATAAATTTTGTTTTCTTCTTGCTTTGTTAAAATAAAATATTCAATGTTTAAAACAATATATTTAAAACATTTGTCTGTTTTTTAAAATTTAATTGTTAAATGTAAGAAATGTTTGTTTGTCTGAACCAAACTGTTTAAAGCAAGCTGAATATAATGTTACTACCTAAAAGTTGACGACAAAATTGTTGTAGATGGTATTGAATAATCATACAGCAAAATAAAATATTTTTTTTAGTGTATGTGTCTAGACGTAAGGGCAATTTAAATAAAAATACATTATTTATTTAATTTAAACTATCTAAAGTAATTTTTGAATCATTCAAATCAGTTGAAATATAACAAAGTTGTACAACCATGCGTACTTTATGTCATCCAAAAGTTGCACTTAAAATTCTAGTATTCTAGATACTTTTAAAGCTGTATTAACAACATACTTATTCTAAAAAAAAATCAAAAAAGATTGTAATCTTAAAAAGACAAATTGAGGAATATTTAAATATAGATTTGTTGTTAAGTTTGATATTTGGTACAGTTAATACTATAGTTTAGATTTAGACTTTGAAACAGTTTTTTACTATGTTGGAAATAACACAGTTAAATATTGTTTGAATTCAACAATGTAAAAATTATTATATTTTTTCGAAAACTTTAGACAGTAACACAGTTTGCATATAATTTAAAGTATCAATTTTTTTAGGTATAGGTTGAACAATTGCATATTTTTAATAAATAGAAATTGTTTCTTTTAAAAGAGCAAGCAAACATTTTGATCAAAATAAGTGCTTGCACTTTTGCAACTGGTTTTAAAAATAAAATGTGTTTTATCTATACCTGATATTTTAATACAAGTTAAGTCAAATTTGGATTGCAATTTAACTGTTTTTTTTTTTATACTTCTAACAACGTTTGTTTGATAATTTAAAAAAAAAGTAATGAATATATTGAATTACCTTGCAATAAATTTATTGTTTTATAGTTAAAGATTCTGTTATTTAAAAAATGCTATAAAAATGTCAATCTTATTTCTTTTAGTTTATATTAGATTGTTGAATGTTTATTATTATTATTTTTTTATTTGATTAGTCTACTCTTGTATTCTGTTGAAGTCTTAATTTTTATTTCGACATGTTTCGACAATTTAGAATGTCATCGTCAGGCTCTGTAACATTAATATACAGAAAACATAAACATTAGATAAATATAAGATAAATACAGTTGTGAGATTGTATATATTGTAAGTTACAAGTTAAAAAATATAAAATTATAAAAATAATGGAAAAACAGTATGACTTACATTATTATATTTATTTGTAGACACTTGTGTGTTTACAACGTAACTTACGTAAAATTATGTGTAGAAGGTTAGGTTAGGCGGGAAGTTATTGTAGTTGGTGCTTAGAAGGTTACTGATATTTACGAGGGATGGCGATAGTAGTTCTGTTGGGGTGTATATTTTAATTTATATTTATAATCAATCAGTTTTTAAGAAAGTGTAGATATGTTGAAAATTATTCTTAAGCTGGTCATTTAAGCAAGTTATATTTGGATTATTTTTTTATTTTGTCTAAGGATTCCAGATAGAACAATTTTTGTTCTTTTGAACAGTTATGTAAAAGTTTTAAATTTTGGTTATTAAAATGGATGTGTTTAAAGATATTTGATATTTTATTCTTGTAAAGATGTTCGTTCACTCTATGTTTGAGGGCACGTCCGGTTTGGCCAATGTAAGTTGCGGGGCAGTCGTTGCAGCTGATTTTGTAAACTCCTGATTTTTCAAGTATGTCTGTTTTTTGTTTATTATTACAGATAGCGTTCTTGAGAGTGGCTTATATGTCGTATTTACAAAGAAGTTTTTTAAGCTTTTCACTTGTGTGGTTATGGTATGTGAGTTTACGGAATTGAATGTTGTTATGATTGTTGGCTAGGGTAAATGATAAATCATTATCAAAGATATTGGAAATTTATTTATTAGGGCTAATTGTCTAATAATGTTATATTCTTGGTTTCGGATATTGGGGGTAAGCGGGATGGTGATAGCCTTGTGTATGAGAGAGAGTGAAAAGAAGAGTACTTATGGACGTTACAGTGGTTGGAGTCATAAGGTATTATGATTCCGGAGTTAGTAGGTTTACATGTTAAATTCAATATGGTTGTTGATTTTAGTTATGGTAAGATCTAGAAAGTTTATTTTATTGTTGACTCTGACTCTAGTGTAAAATCAATATTGATTGATGTATAGATTATTTATATTGTTTTGAGAGCCTTTACATATGCAAAAAATGTCGTCTACATAATGTTGCCACAATATTATTTGGTCGTGTTGTGGGGCTAAAAACTATATTTTCGATAGTATTTAAAAATATATTCTTTAAAATAGAGTTAGATACACCCATTAGTAAGCCATTTGTCATTTTATATATTTTGTCATTGTATATTCAGGTTGATTTGTTAGTAATAAAATTGGCTATTTTTATGATGTCAATTATTGAATTGGGATCGGTATTTTCAGTTGTGATGATTAGTTGTAGAGCTTCAAGAGTTTTTAGTATGAGCACGTTGGTGTATAAGTTAGTGATGAGGTGTTTTGTAATGTTTATTTTATCTTTGACTTATTTAAATATTCTTATAATGTGGCTATTAATAGTTTTTTTGGCTGGGTGTCCGGATATGCTGGTTTCTATTTCGGCCGATTGTAGATTGTTGTTGTTGTTGATGTTTGTTATAGAGTATTTCTAGTTTTTATTTAGTAGATTATTATTTATGATGTTAGCTAATTTTTCTTTTTTTTATTTTTAGTTTTTTATTATTTTTTAAGGCGTCCAGCTTTTTAATTTTATTCTTTGTTATCTTAGCTTTTAATAGAGCAATTTTATTGTGTATTGCGACGTACATGCAATTGAGTTCTATGTAGTGTAGGTATATTTTAAGTATAGTGTATATTTGGTAACGTTTTATTTCTATATTGTTCAATTGGTTATATTTCTTATGTAACTCTGAATTGAGTATGTTCTTGATTATTTTGTTTTTGTTACATTTTTTGGTGTTTTTATGAATGTTGATTTGTGCAAATGTTGGATTAATTGTTTACATCTAGTTATAAATTTTATGTGTTGTAATGTTTTCATTTTCTGTGTAGAAACCTTGAGATTTTGAATAACAATTACTGATAAATTTATTGAATAGTTTTTCTCTTCTTTTAATTACCAGTTTTGTGTGAATTGATGACAAGTACTTTTAATTTAATAATAGAGAATAGTACAAATTTTTTTATTATTTTTTTAAAGTTTTATTATTGTTATTATTGTTGCAATATAAGCAATAAACATTAAAACTAAAACAAATAATGTCTATTTTAGAATAATGATAGATAAGTTACAATTTAGGTTTAGTAGTAACATATAGAAAAGTTTTAACAGCAGAAGTAATAAAACAATTATTGGAAATTTCTAACGCAACTTCAACAGTAGTTGTTCAAATTTCTAGAACAGGCACAAATCTACTTTTAGTTTACCAAGAAGTCTATTACGAACAAGATTTTATATAAGTTGAGTAAAATTAAAAAAAGCAGCAAATTTTTTTGGTTGGATAGGGTTGTGGAAAATGAGTGAATTAGCGATTTAATATTATGTACATACGTTTTTTTTTACATAATGATTTTAAATTTTGAGTGGTGGTTATCTTGAAAAAATCTATTGAGTAAATATTGAATTTAAGAAACATTTTATTATAAACAACATTCTAAATTGTGTAAGCCAGTTTAAAATATGTTGTTGTTTGTGAATTAAATCACAAACATTTTATTGATCAACAAGCTGATGTTTGAGATGATTGACGCAAGCATTAAAATGCTATAAAGTTAAATGTTGTTTTAAAACAAGTATACAAAGTATCTAATTATAAAATTTTAATAAATAAGTTTGTTATAAATAAAAAAACCTTTTACATTCTATCTAAACAAATATCTGCAGTTAAAACAAGCTTTTTTAAATAATTTTAACAATTATTTATTGACTATTTAGAAGTGTTTAACTAAAACGTTCAAGAAAAACTTTGTATTGGATTATTATTTGTTGTTAGTATTTCTAGGCTGTTTATCTAAGTCATAACTAGTTTAGATTTTATTATTAGCAAACATAGTGCTTGTAATGTCTTTTGAACATTATTATCGATCTATTAGAATATCGGTCAGTCCCAACTCAATCATTTCTGACACCATTCAATACATGTTTACTTAGGGGTAGCATAACCCGGTTTTCTTGGTTTTTGTTTTTGTTTATACCAGTTCTAGTGCTATTTAGATTTCTGTATACCAAAAAAAACAAAAATAAAAACTAATGACTTATACACTTCACAACACCGGCGTGCATTTTATTTACTAATAGTGCAAGGCTTGCTAAGAATTCTAACATATATTGACTGACAGTTTAGAAACGTAGAACCAAAATTTTTAAGACAAAATAAGCTTTCAAATTCTGTATATTCTTAGCCTTAAAAGTTGCAAACATTTGAAGTTAATGTTTACTGACTGTTAAAATGTAGTCTTCACTATGATAGTTTTAGCAAATGTAGTTTTACTTATTAAAGTTTAAAAGTATTTTTATGTTGTTGTAGCATATTAAGTAATTTCTAAATAATAATTTTGAAAACTAAAAATAATGTGAACTACATACAACTGGTCTATGGAAGCTTGACAATCTTTTGCAGTTATTGTGCAACTCCAAAGTTTCAACTGACAGTGCACACAACATGTTTGTAGCTGTTATATATAAAGCTTTAATACCAAATACGGTGTTAGCACACAACCCTACGGCATTAACTGCCAGTGTGTGAATTACAGCCCAGATCTAAACATAATACAATTGTCAAATACCTTAATAACCTTACTGCCAAGGCTCTTTTTGTAAATATGTTTTGACAATTGTATTACACATCCAGAAGCACTCTTTACAGTTGCGTAATTACTTTACCAATGTTTTTATCAACAAATATTATAACAATTTATAATAACTAGTTCAATATTTAACCATCTCTTACAGAACTGGTAGGCTAGTAGTGCTAGTTTTCTGACCAACCCATTAACCCCGTTTTGTATGTATCTGTAGATTATTTTTTTCAATAGTTTTTGATAAAGGATGTAAAGGTGATTGGTCTGTAAGATTTAGCCAGAGCATACAAAGGTTGTCTCGGTTTAACTCAACTGTTTACTAGCTGCTCAATATGTATGAAAGTGCCAGATTTGCTTTAAGGATTTGGTATAGAAGCCTTCTTAAAGCTGCTAATGTTTTTGCAACATGGTAGGATATTTTTTATTAGCTCCTGGCAGCATAAATAGTTTAAATGTTTTAGCCAGAGCATATAAGTGTTGGGCGGCTTTACTTAACTGCTTACCAGCTGCTCGGTATGTGTGAAAGTGTCAGATTTGCTTTGAAGATTTTGCATAGACTTTTTTATTAGCTTCTGGCGACTTTAATGGTTTAAACAATTTTGCCATGGCATACAAGAATTGGGCGGTTTAACTTAACTGTTTACTAGCTGCTTGGTATGTTTAAAAATGCAATTTTTTTTAAGAATCTTGCATAGAGACTCCCTTAAAACTGCTAGTATTTTTTGTAACAGGTTACTTTGATTAATATTATTGTATTTGCTTTATTTTAGTTCTTTTTGTGAGTTTTTTTTTGTTTGACAATATAACGCCTTCTGTATCAAGATCTTACATCGACGTAGAGTCCAAAAAATGTGTCTGCAGTAGCTCCTGTAGAGTATTTTTAAAAACTCTTGGTTAAAGCTTTTTGTAGGCAGGAGTATGTGTTTTCTTTTAACAATCTTACAACATCTCCTATGCAACAAAACTGATTGTATACATTTCTTAGTCATTGATTTTTTTGTTTGTGTTAAACAGATTTTTAGTGCATGCTTTGGCACTGTCAATGTTCTTGTTTTTATAGTTGATAATTAAGCATATCATTATTTTACTTACTTTTAGATAGGCCCTAATTCGACTAACTAGTATTTTATTATATAAATGTCAATTAATTTTTTTTTGTTTTTTAGAAAAATGTTTCTTTAAATTTAGTTTGATGATAAATGCGTGATTAAGCAACAAAGGTTGATGTTTGACACGTTCCACTTGTTTATAATTTTACTGTCTTTTTCAGTTAGATTCTATAATAAATTTTTAGAGTTTTTCACTTATTATGTTTTTGTTGTTGCTTCTCCGGGTTATGTGGTAAGGGATTGCATTGCACCTAAAGATTAAGAGTAGCTCCACTTTTCTAAGTTGCTAGGTTTGGATTAGTAAGTGGTTGATGGAATTTTCTGCTGGTTGTAGAAAAGTACCCTGATTTGAAAATTATTTCCTTTTTGGTTTTTTTCTTTATTATTGCTACTGTAACTGTCACCAGGTTTATGAAACAAACGTCTTATAGTAGCATTAGATTAAGTACGTGTTTTGCTATGATACATGTGCGTAAATTGTATGAGGGTTTGGTTGCAGGAAGCTATCTGTCTGGAATATTTAGCCTTATTTTTAGATCCTACGCTCCTGGACATAGGTGATATTAAATTAACAATTTGAACTAAAAGTTGTAAAACAATTTAGATTGATCTGTACAATATTTAAAACTAAACTTTCCATTAAATCTGCATCCATAATTTCATTGAACAGAAACTAGAATGGTATTGTCAAAATGACGTAGGTGTAGTTTGTTTCTAAAATTGTTTACCTTTTTTTCAAAAAACCTTTGTCTATAAGTAAGACACGTTAGGTCTACGTAAAAGTTTTAAGTTAATAAATTGCAAGGCCTTAGTGCAGACGTTGTTTTACACTGCTAACGTATTAAATGAGATATTCGGTTCCAGTTTCAACTATTTCAGAAATTACAACTACTGTTGAGGCTGTTTTAGGAAATTTCGACTATTTACTTATTATTTCTGATAAAAGTTTTTTTCCTAATACTACTAAACCTAATCCGCGCATCATCTCTCTTATATTACAAGGATTTACATTTATAAGAAAACTTGTAAAAATTTTGATCGAATACAATATAAAAAACTAAGATTTACAAAAACAAAACTAATTGATTTTTTTAGCTTTCTACAAATAACAATAAAAAATAAAACAATAAATTTATTGCATAGTTCAAAGTTTTCAATACCACTTCTACAAAATGATCAAAACAATTTAGTTACTAATTCAAAGAAAAAAACAAATATTTTTATTTGCATCTAATTCTAAATTTTACTGTTGTACCTTTAACGTCGGCTAGTGATTGTGATAGGTGATCAGTAACTTTTGAAATATCGATTTAACCCGAAATAGTCTTCAAACATTTGAAAAAAATGATTAGGACATACTAAACGGAAATATGGAAGAAGAAAGAAGAAAATATACATACATAGGAGCAAAGGGACAATTGGTAATTGATTACGTAATGGTATATAAAGAAGCGTGGCAAGATATAGACACATTTAAGGTATGAGAAAGAGTAGAGTTGGACCATCAGCCACTAGTGTATATAAATGGAAGCATAAAAAAAAACAAAAAAGAAGAAATAGTAATAAAAATAGTATGGACACAAGAAAGCAAAGAAATGTACAGACAATATTTATATAAAAGACATTTTAAAAAAAAAGACGTAAAACAAAAAATCCCAAAACTAGAAAACATAATTGCAGACGCAACAATAAAAAAAAAGAAGTAATGGAGATAAAAAAATACGTTTGAAAGAAGAAACATGAAAATACATAAACAAAAAGAAAAAAAAAACAAACAAATTTTGATACTTGATAATTTTGCATTGGACAAAAAAACCGATAGACAACCACAACACAACAGCTGAAAAGTAAAATAACAAAAAAAATGACATGGAAGCAAATAAAAAAAACTAAAAAAACAAAAACCGCCAGGTGTGAATAGAATACAAAATGAAGCATAAATGTATGGTACGGAAAGTTGAATAAAATAATAATAGAAGTATAGAAGGAAAAAACGTTTCCTAGTCAGTGAAAAGTAGGTTTTGTATGTCCAATACACACAAAAGGAATTAAAGAGTTTGCAAAAAATTACAGAGGTATAACGTTACTAAGTACAGCATACAAGATCTACGTCATGGTATTAGAAAAAAATCTGAATGGAGAACTAGAGAAGAATGGAATATTGCCAGACGGCCAGGACGGGTTTAGAAAAGGAAGAAAAACCATGGATAATGTATACTTACTACATCATATAATAGAAAAGACAATAGCAGAAAAGGGAGGAAAGTTGTATGCGTTATTCTTGGACTTAAATGCGGCATTTGACAGTGTGAGTAGAGAGAAATTGTGGATGTATTTGAGAAAAAAAGAAATAAATGAGCACCTAGTAAAAAAAAGGGAAGAAGCATTCGTAAAAATAGTTAGCAGGGTCTGTATGAATGGCAAAATGAATGATAAGTTTTAAACTACAAAAAGTGTTAGCCCTAGTTTGTTTTGCGGCATACGTTGCAGATGTAGAAAAAATGCTATGTAAGGCGCAGACGGGTGGGCAGTGAGCAAAAAAAGTGTGGTTGCTGGCTTATGCTGACGGCATGGTGATTGTAGCAAAACAAGAAAATGAAATGAACAAAATGATTAGATGCCTAAATAAGTATTTAAAAAAAATGGAAGTGAATGTAAATAAATCAAAAATGATGATTTTTAAAAAAGAGGGAGAAAGACGTAGAAAAGAAAATTGGAAATAAGATGAGAAAGAAATTAAAGAAGTAAATACATTTAAATACCTAGGATATTTTTTTGTAAAACTAATAATGAAAATGAGCACATAAAAAATACGACAAAAAAGCAAATAAAGCAAAAGGACAAATGTGGGAAATTGGTGAATAAAAATTTGAATGTAAAAGAATGAAAAAAATAATGTTTGATAATTTAGTAAAAAGTATGTTATTGTACATAGCGGAAGTTTGGGGATTGAAAGAGTAAGAAACGTTAGAGGCTGTTCAAACAAAATACTAGAAATGGGTATTTGGGGTACGCAGAAAGACCTCGGCATACATTGTAATGCATTAATTAAAACAAGCGTACAATGAGGTATAAAGAAAGAGTGAGAAAAAGGAATTGTCGTCGTCAGCCATTGATACGCCACTGCTGGCGAATAGCCTCTTCTCTGCTTGTAATTTGTAATGCTGGCAACTTACATTACAAAGGACTTACAGTTTTAAGTGGATTCCGAACCCCTGGAAAAATTTCATCACTCTATCAAAGAAGGTTTTTAGCCGTAAAACCCTACGCTGGCAAAGCGGGTTGGGGAGTGGGAAAGCGTATAGACATGTGAAAAGTTTATTACAATATATGGGAATTGAACCCACAATCTTCGGTACAGAGGAGAAAAAAATGAATGTAAAATATTACAAGAGTGCTTGAAAGAGAAAATGAAGAAAAAATGCGAAAAAATGAAAACATGCAAAAAAAATACTAGGAATAGATATGCTAGTGAACAAATAAAGAGATTAAAAATAGAAAAAAATATGTGGAACAAAATTATGATAAAAGATAGAAATATACAAGTGAAAGAGAATAAATAAATTTAGATACCATTTAAGTTATGTAAACATTATAACGTATGCACTACCAAAGTACCTAGAAAATGTAAATTTTAAAAAAATAGAAAAACAAACAATTGCAAAATTTAGATGTGGTAATGAGGAGAAAGTGTACAAATTATGGATGAAAAAGAAAAAAATGTGTAGGATGTGTGGAAAAGTTAAGAAATGCATAAAACACATGCTAAAATGTAATGAGATGAGAGGAGAGCAAATGAATAGAAATGAGGTACTGAAAGAAGATAAAAGAAGAATGAAATGAGTGATGGCGGTAACAAAAAGAAGAAAGAAAATTAAAACAGAGTTAATAAATAATTAATTAAAAATAAACAGGGCTTAGGGTAAATGTTATGTTATGTTATGTTATGTTATGTTATGTTATGTTATGTTAAGTTGTAGAATTTTCAAGGCCAAAAGGCAAGAAACGAACAATTATTATTAGTCTTTAAAAGCTTAATTGGAGCTTTTATTAAAGATTTAGTAAAATATAAATTGCCATTAAATATTTTCAAATTTGTAAACATTACCTCAGTGGATATTGAAAGAAGCGTATAATCTATTTATAAAAATATTTTGCTAGGCTAAAAACAAAACTTTATAATTACAAGTATAAAAAAATATATTATTGTTAATTGCTTTAACAATTTAGAATTAGATTAAAATATTTATTAATATGTTATGTAATATACATATAATATAATGTTTACTTTTTTATTTTTTTCATTTTTTTATTATATGTATACTTATCAAACAAACTTTTTTCTTGCTTTTTTGGATTTTTTGCAGTTTTTTTTAACATTTTTTTCAGAAAAATAAATACTTTTTATCCGCACTCTAATCATTAGTACTAAATATTAAACTAAACTTACACAGCATATAAAAGTATAATCATAAACACCACATAACCTATAAACTTATATAATCATATCATTTTTTTTGGAACAACCATGGTGTTGATATAGCTTTAAATGTATCTAGAAAACTATGATTTCTTAATAGATCCAAACAGTTTTTTACTTCTGTTTGTTTCCAATTACGAGGAAGAACATTTGAAACTAGCAAGACAAGACACAAGCTATTTGGATCATATTTGATTTAAAGTTAACTAAAGATTTAGATACTTTTAGGTATTTTTATGTTTTTGTGATGTATTACGTAATTTTGGTACCCATGTAATTATTTTTATTAAATCTGACTAATAGTTTAAATAAATATGCTGAGACACGCTTGGTTGATTGATTTGTTTGAGCATAAAAGTTTAGTTTTAAGTACATTTCTAAAAACAAAGTGATGTTTGCTTTTTTATTAGGTTGTCAACTCTACCAAAAATGATCAACGACTAAATACTTTAAAAAGTTGCTTGGCGTTTGCCATGCCTTTGAAGGTGTAATGCTTTCACATTAGATTGGTACCCTAAACATAGTTTGGCCTGCTGGACCAAAGTGAGACGCGCAGAGTCACATTAGAAACAAGGTATTACTCTAAACCCTTTAATTTATAATACATGTATGGTTAATCGTTACAATAAACCAGTTAGAAATTATAAAATTAATCATTTTAAAAATGAGCGTTGTTATATACACTGTAATTGCGGTAAGCCTACCGTAAATTAACTCTGAAACGTCATTTGGCTACCTAATACATTGATAATACATTTATATTAGGTCTATTCCAATCTACAATTTAGACAGTTTGCAAACCGTTCAAACTATGCACACAAACAAATTAATCTATATAAAAAATTGCCCAAAAATGACAAACATTTGAATGTGTGCACAGTTTGGACGGTTTGCAAACTGTCCAAATTGTAGGATGGAACAGACCTATTATAACCTAAGTGGTCACCAAAGTCAAATGATGACCTGTTTGAATAGTTTATTGATTTGATTTAAATAATTGATTAGAATATTTAAAACTATGGAAACATTTCTAGAAAAAAAAACAAGATTCTAGCATTAATTTAAATTTTATAAAATTGTCAAAATTTTGGTTATGTTATAATTATAGCAAGATATGTTTTACATATTAGTTTGTCTATAAAATATAAAAACAGCAAGTTTTGTCATGAAAAATGCACAAAGTTTGGTAGAAATTTGGAAATTTACAAACATTGTATTTGATAATATTTTTAAAATTACATTAGTATAAAAACTTATTAAATTTATTTGATATTATTGTAGATTGCTGCCTAAAAAGTCAAATAAAATTATAAATTTATAAGATTTTTTTAAATAAATAAAACAACAAAAAAATCAACTCAAACAAGCCCTCAATACCAGTAGCCTGAGATGGGAATGAACACATGCAAACCTCAAGACGATGAAAGAGGGATGAAACCAATCTTTTTTTTTTATTTACATATTATTAAAATACATTTTTGTTTTTATTTTTATTATTACTAGATAGTTTTAATTTTAATTCTAATTTGATGTATGTATAATATTAATATACAGAAAAAATAAAGCAAGCTTTGTAATCCTTGCAAAAAAAGTTGAATAATCAAATGGCATTTACTACTTGCAAAAAAACAACTGTATGTATACGGTAATTGGTATAAATTACCGGAAGCAAAAAATGAAAATTTTTAATTTAATTTTAAACAAAAAATACGAAATAACTTTTTTTTGATTGGCTTTTGTTTTAGAGATATCAAACTTTATTCAATTACCATTACTTTAATTTATAATTTATATTCGAAAGTCTACCGCCAGCCGCAATGCAAGTTTGGCAACGCAAAACCACTGAAATATAAACTGCAACAAAATCTTGATCATTTTCAATTTAAAGTGCAGCGTTCATAATTCTGTTTCGTAATTGCTCTTCATTGTAAATTATCTTTGCATAAATTAATTGTTTTACATGGCCCCAGAAATAAATATTTAGTGGATTTAGATCTGGCAACCTAACAAACCACTGAACTGACTTTTTATCAAAATGGTTGTCTATCCATTCTACAACAACCCTTGCAGCATGCGGTGGCGCACCATCGTATTTAACCACATTATAATTCCAAGTAGAACGCAGCATTTAAACGGTGCGGAAGAATTTATATTGGCAGTAAACGACCGTTGAAAATCCTACACCACGTGTTAATAAAAAAATTGTGTTAAAAACAATGTTTTCTAAATGCGTGCAGATTCTCTACTAACTATACATGCCCATTGTGATAGTTATTGATATCGTCTCTGCAGTGGCGGTTTTAGAGGGGGGTAATTGGGTAATTACCCCCCTAAGAATTTTTTATTTATCAATTTTTATTTTTAAAAATTACTGATATTCTGTATTCCAAACAAATAACATAACTAGTAAATTTTTCCAACGTTTTAAAACGTTAGAAAAAGTCTTTTTCTATGTTGTTTGTTTGTTGTACTACAAAATATACATTTTTTTTTAATTACCCCCTCTAGACCAGTTGGCTGAAAACGCCCTTGCGTCTTTGTTAAAAATAGTTTTGTCGAACCACAAAATGAAAAGAATAAAATGAAGATCTTGACCATGCTGTTTGTATTTGATATCCTGGTTGTAAGTGATAGACACGCTGATAATGGTAAGAATACCACTTTTTTTTAATCTTCTAAACAAAGTTTTGAGAAACTTGCAAACAAGGTGCAATTCTTTTAGTTCTACTACCTGGTTTGTCAAGCACGGTATCAATTACTTCTTCTTAACTTGCAGCATTGTATCGTAAATTTACACTCTAGTATGACGAATGTATCAGAAAATGCACGGCGAGATGGCTGACGTTTATTCGGAAATCTTCTTTAATATTCACGACAACTTTTTAAAGCATTGCCGTTGCAGAAGTTGCAAATAAAAATAATGTCTGCATATTCTTTACATCCGACTGCATTCTTAATAAAATTTGTATTGTTTACACTAACAATTAATAGTAATACCCAAAGTACGTAACAATTGTCAAAAAAAAAACAATTAGTAAATAAGTCTTTTGTTTCAAATTAATTTTTGTGATTTATAATAGTAAGTGTTCTTATGGACAAAATTAAATAAGTTCAGAAAACTTTATGCCTCGATATCCCTAAAACAAAAGCCGAATGGAAAAAAAAGTTGTTTCGTATTTTTTGTTTATAACCCAATCTCAAACACAAATTTTTATTTTTTGCTTTCTTGTATAAATCACCTTGTATATCTACATACTTTTAATCATTATCATAATTATGAACAGAAATACCTATTTTATATAAATTTAAAACAAGTATCATTAGTAGTAGTAATAGTTGTAAACAAATATATTGATATACACACAGAATTTAATTTTATCATTTGTACTACTTTCATTGAGATGGTAAATACTCTACTGTTTTTAGAAACTAATAATAATTAATTTATCATCAATCATATCTGTATACAGGTTACATTTCTGTTATGTGATTTGGAATGCAAAGATGGATGGATCAAATAAAACACGAGAATTAAAATAATTATCTTTATGCAATCCACAAGATATAATAATATTTTCCCATATTTTTAATATAAATGCAATAAACATCTATGTGCAGTTTTTTATATATCAAAGCTCCAATTTTAATTTTATAAACATATTACTTATTTTTTTTATATTACGTGTATAATTCATATTATCACAACTGTGTTTAATGTGTGGGAGTGTTAAATATATAATTCTTCTAACTGTATAATAATGATAATTATCATTTTTGCTAAGTTGATTGTCAGGACGCTTAGGAATTGTGGGCAATTAATAAACATTATACTGTGATTGCAACAAGTATTATTAATTTCATAAAAAAGCGTTAGACCGTGAAATTACACAAACGTTTATGGTGTATTTGCTTCAAAGTTATGATGAGATATTAAAGGAAGTGTCAAATGTTATCTCATTTTTTGCTGAATATACGTGTTGGTTATGCAAGCAAGGAGATATGGATATATGATTTTTAAGTATGCAAACGATATTAAAGTAAACGTGAAAGTAATGTGAAGAAAAATTAAAATATATTTAAGTGCAAATTATATGTGATAAGTAAAACTTATTTTAACATTTTTCTCAAATTGTTTATTTTTGAAGTTATTAACTAGTATTAGTTTCCTCAATAATAACGGTTTAAATAAAAATTTCTTTTGTATTTCTAAATTATTATGACCATTATTAATAAAAACTAACAGTTGTATTTAAATTTACGCCGCTCAATATTAATAATAGTTAATTTCATTTAATCAAAATAAAATATAAAAACAATTATTTATTTACTTTTATTTACTAATAAAAAAAACTTGATTAAATAAACATAAAACTTATATTTAAACTGATTTAAGCTTATAACATATATTGCTTGATAACTTTATTTTGATTAATTTATCACATCAATCAATGTTTTGTAGAATTACAATATACTTTTAGAAAAAAAATATATATATATTGTCAGCGTTACATGTAAATTGATACAAAATTTTATATTAATTTTACAAATAGCGTATTAGAATCATTAAAATAATAATAATAATTAAAATAATAAATATAAGTTATATTGTAAAGCTTAAAATTGTAGAATGAGTACAGATACTCTATGAACAAGTTATATCCTTATTTACTTTTTATTCTTAAACAAATCAATAACACTGAAGTTACTGTGCATATATTATTTATTGAACGAGCAAAAGCATTAGTTTAACCACATTTAACATAATTTTTGTGTATACTAAGTTGCCTATTATAGAGGCCACACTATTCGTGTCTGGCTGTACCTGTTTTAAAAATAAATATGTTTTAAAAAAATGTATTCACACAATTTTAATGTTTAAAAGTTTAAGAATAACTGGCTTTAAAATATTCTAATTATTGTTTTCTTTAAAAAATATACAGTAACATACAACTAAATATACATTTATATATATATATATATATATACATATATATATATATATATATATATATATATATATATATATATTATTGAAGTTTAACGACTTTTCTTTAATATATGTTAAAAAAGTTAACGGGTTGAAGTCTTTTAAAATTTTAAATATAATAAAATACAAAAAATAATTATATATTTTATATATTTAAATAAGTAGCGACGTTTCGTTATTAGGTTAATAACTTCATCAGGCCTAAAATAATACATTACTAACAAAAAATGTATATGGAAATTAAAAATTAATACTTACAACTATTTGTATATAAAATTATAATATTATAAAGTAATTATCATAATTAGCTATTATAATTAAACCTCACCAAACAATTCTTTATCTGGACAATATATATATATATATATATTATTAATAAAAAAAAATTATTTTAAATTTTGATATTTTTTTGAGTGATGTTTTTTATAAATAATAAATTAATTAATTTGACAATTTGTAAAATAAGCCATCTTGGAATTGTAAGTTATGATGTCTGTTAGTAGAAGGTGGTTGTTGTTGGGGAAATAAATATATATATAATTAAAATTAAATAAATATAAAAGTGAAAAATAAAGTATAAAATAAGTATATAATAAAGATGGTAGATTTAGTTGAAAAGATGGTAGATGATAGATTTAGTAGAAAAGGAACAACATTGTAAAATATATTTTATTATATTTATAATAAATAAAGATTTTGTAAAACTGGTGGAGTTAAGAGTTATATGAATTATAAGAGAGTAATAAAGTATAAATATTACTAAGTCCAATTACGTCTTTTTTAAAATTTAATACATTATTGTTAGATTGTATGTGACACATTTCTAAAAAGTTTCTTTTAAATTGATTGGGTTCATGTTCAAGGATAGAAGTGTCAGAATAATTTGGTTGGTGTAATATATATATATTAAATCAATATCTCTAGACCCATGCCATAGGCGTAACATATTTCTTTTTGTGGTAATTAATATAATTAAAAACAATTAAAATAAATACAAAGTACATAATACATAATGATTAGTTTTAAAACTTTATATAAAAAAACACTAATTTCTGTGGCTATATTATACATTTTTTCATTAAGTATACAACAATACATTGCAAACAAGCTCAATTTAACAAGACCGAGTTTGTCATAGATGTTCGTCATTGTTTTGATAAGATTGATGTTTAATAAAAGATATTTTAAAACTAAATAAATAATAAATAATGAATTGTAAAATGAAGTGTGAATTGTGTGTTGTGCAAACTATCTAGTTCAGATGTTTAAATTATGTACAATACGGTTTACACAAGAGCAGAATACTTTTATAGTAAACACTCATTAACGCAGTAAAACAATAAATAAAGATGGTACATGATTGTGCTCTTTTTAGTCGAGCCTGAATTAATTTATTTTTTCTTATGCAGGAACGCTTAATAAATTGATTGTATAGGATTTTCCAATGAGAGGTTTCATTTTGATATTTAAAAAAAAAACGGGTATTTTTTAGAAGAAATCAATAAATGATAGTAGTAGTATGAATTAATAATTTATTCAAAATCAATCAATCGAATCACAGCGGCCAAGGGTCAAGCATAGACAATTGATTTGGTTCTACAAACCTCGTCAGTATGTCTTGTACGATCACGGCATCGCATGATAGCAAAGAAAAGTCTATTGTCGCCATCTAGTTGCAACTAGTTGCAACTAGATAGCAACACTAGTCTTTCATTTTATTATTTATAAAAACAATAAATGTTTATTTCATTGTAAAGAAGAAGGTATGCCATTATCATTTAAAAACAATATCAGTCAAATGGCCGCCACGGTTACGGTTGCAGTACCACATTCATTTCATGAAATTTTTCATAACCAATTCGCACATTTATGTCTTCGATAACTTTACAAATTTCATCTTTAAGGTCTTAAATCGATTTTAGAGCATTGGCATAGACTTTGCCTTTTACGTGGCCCCAAATCACAAGATCTCGGTGGCCAATTGTGATCACCTCTTTGAGAAATAACACGGTCAGAAAACTTTTTTTGTAAAATTGCAATTGTTTCGTTGCTTGTGTGGCACGTAGCGCCGTTTTGCTGAAAATAAACGTTGTCCACATCAATATCTTCCAATTCTGGTCATAAAATCATTAATCATAGCTTGGTAGCGCCATCCATTCACTGTAACAGTTGCACCAGCTTTATTTTTGAAAAAGTAGGGTTCAATCACACCGCCAGCCTAAAAACCGCTCCAAACAGAGACACGTTGAGGATGCAAAGACTTTTCAACAATCATTCTTAGATTTTTTGAGTCCCAAATGCGACGAATCTGCTTATTAACGTAGCCTCCGAGGTGAAAATGGGCCTCATCACTGAAGATAAAGTTTCGATAAAATTCCAGATCAATTTGATGCATTTGAAGGACCCAATGAACGAAGATACAACGTTTATGGTGATTGCCCGGCTTGAGTTCTTGTGTTAACTGAACTTTAAAAGCTTTAAGACTTAAATCTTTATGTAAACTACTTTGTAATGTCGTTTGTGGAATGTGTAATTCCAAAGATCGACGAGGAATTAACAAACCTGGATTTTTTTTAACACTACGCCCAACTGGCACAATTAGTCGCGGGAACTGTCGTAGGAACTTTAAAGTGCTTTGCCACTAGCTATGGGCACGTAATAGGAACGTTCTACCTAAATAGGGAATATTTTGTCGGTGACTGCAACGTAACGGCAACTTGCCTGGAACTTGTACGGTTACTTTTCAGAAACGTAGTGGTTACGTAGCGAAGTGGTAGCCGTGTTGAACATGGAACCTCCATCCTACTTTTTAAAACTTTTAATAGTGCTTGCTTTGTCTTGCAACAGACTTTTTTATTCTTTTGTTTCACTCCTACATAATTCTTGTCTGATCACTCAGAATTAAAATGAAATACTTAGTAAAAAATAATAATATCCAAAACAACTTGCACTCTTAATTCCCGATGATTTAAATTACAAAATTAAAGCGAATGCTTCTTTACTTTATAAAGGTGCCAAGTTGAAATCGAACATTGCGCTATTCAAAATTGTATGTTTATATTAAAATATTTAATGTTATGTGAAAATATGGCACGTAGATACTAAAAACATTTTAAATTATTTATTTCGCAATTACACGCATTCATTTATTATATTTTGTGCAGAAATTATAACAAATTAACCATTTTCCAGTCATTATGACATATTTTGAAATAATATTGCCACAGGTGCTCTTTATAAAGATGGCAAATTTTTGAAAAAGTAACTTTAAAGTAGTTTTTACTCAAAAAAGCGACTTCAAAGTAATCGTCGCTTAGCAATAGTAGACCGGAACTGTGCATGTGTAACTTTAAAGTAATAATTACTACAAAGTGCCAAATGGAACTGCAATGCCACTTTAAAGTTCTTTGTGGGTTCTCACAGTACCATCTGGGACTCGAAACTCAAACTGGGTGGTTTTAACCTTACATGGCTTTCTCAACAAATGTACAACCACAACCTAATGTTAAATTAAATTAATTCCGTTAATCCATCATATAAACACCAGAAAACATAAATTTGGTGCTATACACTGCACTTAACAATAATGCTGCACTCAGCACAAATTTTTAGGTTAACTTTTAAATTTTATAATGTTATGCACCGCTCCTCAATATTAGCATATTGGGAACTGTATGGTGAAATCTACTTCATGGTGATTTTGAGAGGTGACACGGACTTTGTATTAGCCTACAGCACAATTACATTTAACTCTGCAGGTAACAACAACGTTATTGACACTAATATATATTATTTATTATTTAAGTTCTAGGCAGTTAATGTTGCGCAGACGTCCCAAAATTGTCGCGGGAACTATCAATGCTACTTAAAAGTAATTAAAATGTTAAAGTTGCATTTTAGTAGCATTAGGTAGTCGTTGCTACTATTGTTTGCCACCATTAAGTTCTGAAAACTGTAAAGTTGTCCCACTGTAACTACGACGTCCCAACTACCGGGGATGCTACCTAGAAGTAACATAACTATAAAGTAGCTATTCCTGGTAAAAGCTACATAAAAGCAACTATAAATTTGTTAAATAAAGTTATTTATATTCCAAAGTTGCAGATTTAGTGGCAGTTACGTAGTAGTTACTAGTTCAAGGTTTCCATTTCAGTTGCGGCTACTTTGGTGTTAGTTGGTCGGGCTACATCAGCAATATTCTCATGTGTTCTTGAGCAATGCACACGGTTTTGATTATTCACATCACAAACTTGTTTCGACAGCTCAAACTTTTCCACCAGGTTTACTATTGCCCGCCGAGAAGGTGCTTTACAACGACCAAAAAGTGCTTTAGTTTTGCAAACTGTGACTGAAAATTTTTCACTATTTTTGTAGTGAATTTTAATAATTTCAATGCGTTGTTGAAGCGTGTATTGTTTTATTTTTAATAATGGCATAGTTTTTACTTGTCAAATGTCAAAAGATAATAGCTTCAAAATTGACAGCTGCTCAAATAGCCTGATATTCAAAATAAAACTTCTTACACAAACATAAAGCTCGTAAAAATATCGATTCTAACAAACGTGTTTAACAAGTATTTCATAATTTTATAACTGTTTGGTTTTTCAATAAAAAACTATTTGTTCAAATTTTTATATAAAAGTTGCAAAGAAAATCTTGCATTTTCACCCGTACAATGCAACAGTTTTTTTCTTTATTTAATTGATTTAGACACTACTGAAGAGAGTACGACCGTGTGATATCTTTATTGATAGTTCTACTGCAAAAATGAGTTTTTACTATAAATGAAAGCATTCTGTATTTGTGTAAACATCATTGTACAAATAATCTAATTATCCAATTTACATTTTATGCATAACACACACTTTACACTATTTAAAATTTGGACTATACTTTATTACTCACATTTTATTATAATAAATTAATCTAATTGTTTTTAAATAATTAAACAAACGACTGTTGCTCTATCTATTTAATACTTAATGTCAAAGTTAATTAGCATTATTTAACTTATTTTAGCATTTGGCAATTGGAAGTTGTTTAAAATCATGTAAACCCCGCAAAATTACTGCTAAATGCAATTAGCAGTTTTTTGCTATCATGCCAAAACAATTGTCTATACTTGACCTTTGGCCGCTGTGATTGTTAGATTGAATTTGAATTAATTACTAATTAATTTCATAACTAGTTATTTTTTTAAATTTATTTATTAAATGTCAGTCTATTTCTGCTGCTAAAGCTTATCACCGACGTCAGAAGTTAAAACTACCACATCTAGAAGCTTTTATGCAAATTTAGAAATTCTAACTTAAATTACATCACATTTTTTTTGTAAACTATAAAAATCTTTTAGATAGAGGACTTGCAGGACTTGGAGTGTAGCAGTTAAATACGCTAACCTCTACACCATCTAATAATTAGGTTAAAATTATTTTTAATAAAGAATAACCTCATTTAAACAAAAACCAGATAAGAAAAAGAAAATCAGAATTATTTGAAAAATTTTAATATTTTTTGTTTACACATTTTTATAATATTAAACATAAACAATTCTACAAATTGATAAGTGGTTAAACAAAAATTTTGAAAATTATAAATAATAATAATTTAAATTACAATAGTAAGTGTTTGTTTTGTTATATTAATTCAAAATTTTAAAAAATATATTAAAAAAGTACTACAATTTGTTTTCCTATAAACTCTTTTATTTTTTGTGATCAATACTGTTTAAAAAATTTGGATTCTAACGTTGGTACAAACACCTCCAAATTTATAATGACGGTTTGGTACAACTGAATTCACATTCTGGTGCTGATGATTTATAGGTTTTATTACTAGAAATCGCACGTTTGTTATGTGCAAATGTGTCTCTAAAAACGTGAAAATATAATTGCAGCTACTACATTTATAAATATATGTGGTGTGCGGTCTGGCCTGCCCTAGTCAGTATTTGTCTGCCACATCCAAGGATGTTATACTATATACTGGATTGGCAACCAAGCCCCTTAAAGTGAGGAAAAATATCGAAATATGCAATCCGCCGTTGTGCCGCTTTAGCATCTCTTTTTATCTCACAGTCGTATACGAGGCAAGAGAGAGAGAATTTTAGAAAAATTGATTTAAAACAGTAATTACAAACTGTATTTTACTATTTTATATATTAAATTATACTACCAAGTATTACTAATCTTTCTCATAAAAAAAGTAACATAATTTCAATTATTAATGACTTTAATAAGATGTATAAAAAAATAAAACAAACTTTCTTATTACAGACACTCAATATATTCAATAATACTAATAAAAAAGTAAAACTAACTTGTACATTTGTTTAAAATATAAAATATATTGACAAATATACATAATATAGTACTCACATAATAATTCGTTAACCAAACCGTGAATAATGCGCGCTTTAAAGTTACGCATTCGTATGTCAGTTTTTACTTGTATCTGATACATCTTACAAAAGAAATTTATTTATTAACTCTTAAGTTACTTAATAGAAACAGTAATAGATTTTTTACACGGTTAAAAAATTAGAGTTAATAATTTTTAAAAAAGTACTAATTTTATTATATTTTATTACAAATAATTTTAAAAAAGTGCATAAACTCGAAAGTAAAGTATTAATAATAAGCTACATTGAGTCTAAATGTATTAAACATAAAGATCTACTTTATAAAATTATTACAACTACAATGATATAAATATTAATATAATGATCAAAAACAACAATTAATCACAATACAAAATGTTTGATGTGAACTTTTGCATATATTTTATATATAAGATATTTAAAGGGAAGGTAATAATTATTCTGAATAAAATTAAAACACAAAACTAGCATATAAAAATATAATTATTACCCAACAATATTGTTTACTTGCATTTAATATAATTTTTATATTAAACAGCATAACATATTTTAATTGCAAATGCTTACTAATAAAATTAAATTCCATTTCTTATTTGTTTTAAAGATTTAAATCCAATTGCAACCCAGTATTTAACTATTATTTCGCTTGTTAATATTGCTCATTTAAACCGTATATGGCGTAGTGACTAGTGCGACAGAGTAAAACATACAAATTTATACGGCACAACGGCAAGTTGCCTACCCACTGATTTGGACACACTATTTCCCTATGTTAATATACGGTGGTTGCCAATCCAGTATATAGTATAACATCCTTGGCCACATCATTATATTGTTTTTTAAAAGTCAGTAAATATTTAGATACTATTAATAACTTTAATAATAATAATAATAATAATAATAATAATAATAATAATAATAATAATAATAATAATAATAATAATAATAATAATAATAATAATAATAATAACATTACCAAGAAAAAATGGTGGAAGAGGTATAATCGATATACAAAATATGCATCACAAACAAAAAATAAAAATTCGAAAATATTTTTATGACAAAATAGAAACATCAGAACTACATCGAATTATAATCAATGCTGACGAAAACTACACACCATTAAATATGGCTAACTTAATAGAATTTAGAATTACAACAATTGATGAAAAAATAGAATCTTGGAAAGAGAAAGCATTACATGGCAAACACTTACAAGAACTAATCCAAGCTCATGTTGATTTCACAGCATCAAACGCTTGGTTAACTTATGGAGCACTCTTCCCTGAAACTGAAGGATTTTTAATAGCAATTCAAGATCAAGTGATTAAAACAAAAAATTATCAAAAATTTATTATCAAAGACGGAACACAAGACGACAAATGTAGAAAGTGCAAAACACATAACGAAAATATTCAGCACATAATATCAAGTTGCTCTATTATTGCAAATACCGACTATAAAAATAGACATGATAATGTAGCTAAAATTATTCACCAAGAGCTTGCATTTCAAAATTCTATAGTAACTAATAAAAGACCATATTATAAATATACGCCAGATAAAGTTTTGGAAAATGAAAATTACAAATTATATTGGGATAGAACAATTTTAACGGATCAATCAATAAGCCATAACCGCCCGGATATAACGTTTGTCGATAAAATTAATAAAATTGCGTTTTTGATTGATATTACAATACCGAGTTCAAACAATTTACAAAAGTCTTACACGGAAAAAATTACTAAGTATACAAATTTATCTATAGAAATTGAACAACTTTGGAGCATGAAAAAAATACGTATAATTCCTATTGTGATATCTGCTACCGGCATCATTCCAATAACATTACATGGCGCCTTGAAAGAATTAAAGCTGGATAAAAGAATCTACATTCAATTGCAGCGTGCAGTTATATTAGATACCTGCAGCACCGTTAGAAAATTTTTAAAATAATAAAAAATATAATATATTTATTTACTTTAACCGAAAGGTTCGTAAATTAATTTATCTTCCGTATTATGTAGTACGAGTTATGAAAAATAAAAATAATAATAATAATAATAATAATAATTTTTTTTTTTTTTTTTTTTCTCTTGGAGGTGGAAAATCCATTTATGGACGGAGTGTGGGACTCCTCCTCTTGTTCTGAAGGGAGTGTACCCACTAAAAACCAACCCCCTCGAGGTTCTTCTCATGTTTAATGTTTAATTTTTTAGTGCCACTAAGCCAAATTGGCTTGTCAGTGGCAATTATTGTGCACTATTAGTATATGTGTTATTCGGTCACTTTAGAGATGGTCTTTTATCCAGATTTTTATTTTTGGTTTAAACATTTCTATTGAATTTGTTGTTAAGATTTCATTTGGAATTTCATTGAACAACGATCGTATGGCTACTTCTTTTCTTCTTTTTCCATATTTATTGTTATGACTTTCTACTATAAATTTTCCGGCTACATTTCTCCTTGTTTCTTTGCAATGGTTTACTTCAGTCCATGTATCTTTTTCTTTTATGTTGTTCATTATACTTCTGAGTTTAAAAAGTTGATTAATTGTTAATAGCTCTTTGTATGGGTCTTGATTTGAATAACTGCGTAGATTTTTTATTACTCGGTTTTGTGTTTTTTGGAGTCTTTCAATAATATAATCCGACGCTTGACCGTACACAGTTATTCCATACGTAATTATAGATTCTGGAAGTGCTCGATATATCGTTGTCATAGTTTGTTCCGGTATAAACTGTCTAAGGTAGAAAAAGCTATTTGAAATGTGTTTTAATTTCTTTCTTATTTCGTTTATGTGTGGTTTCCAGCTCAGATCTTGGTCTATCCATATCCCAAGATACTTCTGCTTTTCTACAACTTCTATTTGCTCGTTGCAATCACAGTTGTCAGATATTTGGACATTGTGTAAACATTTGGATTTATGAAAAATCAGGTTGATTTGATCTTCTTTTTTTCGCTGATGTGGTGATACTATATGAACCAACTTTGTTTTTTCTTTGTTGATAGTGAGTCCTTTGTCGTGAGCCCATTTTTGAAACTGTTTAAATTCTCTTTGCATATTTTTCAACGCTTGTTGTACATTTTTGTGGATCGATACAATTAATGTGTCATCAGCGTATAAAAAGTATTTGGAATTTTTAAAGCATGATCCTACGTCGTTTACATACAACAGATAGAGTATTGGTCCCAAAATACTGCCTTGGGGCACACCCCTGTCAATAATTGTTTCTTCGCCCAGTTTGCCACTTAATTTAACCTGAAACTTTCGATTGTCTAAGTAGTTTTTAAACAATTTTTTAGTTTCTCCTTTAATTCCATTATTTTCTAAAATATTTATTAGAGTATTATGGTCAAGAGTATCAAATGCTTTTGAAAAGTCGACGAATAAGCACAAAGCGTGCATGTTCTTATCTAATGCTTGGTTTACTGTATTCGTGAATTTTTCAAGTAGCTGGATTGTGCCTTTTGATTTCTGATATCCATATTGATTGATGTCTATTAATTTATTTTCTTCCAAATACACTGTTAATGTTTTTTCAATGTATCTTTCTAATACTTTTGATACAGTTGGTAGTATAGAGATCGGTCTGTAGTTTTTAGGACTGTCTCTTTTTCCTGACTTATAGATGGGGCGCAGGATTGCCTTTTTTAAAACATTTGGTATCTTCTTTTGTTTAATGGTTAGATTGATAAGTTTGGTCATTGGCTTTTTTATTTCCTTTATGGTATCTATGAGGTCTTTTGTTTTGATTCCGTCGTGACCTGCTGGTTTGGCAGGGTTCATAGACATGATAATTTTTTCAATATTTTCAGGTGTCGTTTCTGGTATTTCCAATATTTGTATTTGATTTGTTTTCTCTGTTTTATTATGCAGTATTTTGCTACATGGTTTGGCAAGAGATTTTGTTTGATTTTTAAATGTATCAGTAAACTGCTCAAGTATCTTGCTGGTGTCTTGTTTAAAATTTTTTATCAATCTTTTGTCTTCTGAATTTTTTCTGTTTCTTCCCAGTGTTTCATTGATTAATTTCCACGTTTCTTTCATATTTGATTTTGCCGAGTTAAATAGTTTTGTATAGTGTTCTCTTTTAGATCGTTTAATCATATTTGTAACTTTATTTCTAGCTTCGTTATAACGTTTTCTAAGCTCATTCTTTATACTGTTAGATTCTGTACAACGTTTCCATATTTGAAACTTTCTATCTCGTTCTTGCATTTCTTTCAAAATTTTTCCATTAATCCATATTTTTTGTGGTTTTCTTTGATGTCGTTTTTTATTTTTAGTGCATGATTCTTTGCAATCTTTATGTATCTGATTAATATGATTTAATAGTTGGTCTGGGTCATTTAATTTGTCTAACTGCTTTTTCTTAATTAATTGAGCGAATTGATGAATGAACTTTGGTCTGTCTAGATAAGTGGTAAGTATTGATTCATTAACCACATGATTTGTTTCCAGTTTAATAGTACCACTAATTAGATAATGGTCTGAAATTTTTGTTGTCAAAACTGCTGTGGTCATATCTTCTTTTTGACTTCTGTAATAGATGTGGTCTAGACATGATTTTACAAGATTGTTTCCTCTATATTCTTCTCTAGTATATTTATTTATTTTTCTTATAAAGCCATGCCCATACAACATTTCTTCATAATCTTCTGTATTTTTTGAATTTGTTAATATGTCTATATTTATGTCTCCAATGATAACCATCTTTTTTTCTTTGTTTGTTTTAAGAAATGTGTCAATTTCTTCAAGGAAAAGTTTTATGTTGCCCGGTGGTCTATACAAAATTAGTGTAAAAACGACTGTTTTGTTTGGATAATAATAATAATAATAATAATAATAATAATAATAATAATAATAATAATAATAATAATAATATTAATAATAATAATAATAATAATGCTAGATGCCGAATATGTAAAACACATGATGAAACTATCGCGCATGTTATATCCAGCTGCCCAATATTGGCAAAATGTACAAAGACCTGACAAGGTAGCAAAACTTACATTACAATATATGCGTTGATCTAAAAATACAAGTAGAAAAAAACTGGTATGATCACAAACCAGAACAAGTAACAGACAAGGATGGAGTCACGATACTGTAGAATCAACAAATACATACTGACAAGGAGATAAAAGCAAGCAAACCTGATATTGTCATAAAAGATTATCACAAAAGTATGTGTCATAAGGTATTGCAACGTCAATAATTATTGACACCTTATGACACAAATACTAGAAGTAAAGAAGCGGAAAAAGTTCTAAAGTATCGTGACTTGTCAATTGAAATTTCGAGGATGTGGAATATGAAAACCGAAATTGTTCCTATCATAGTTGGCACCACTGGAACGGTCACTAAAAACTTAGCCGTAAATAAATTAAAAATTAGAGGAAAACGTAACATACAGCAACTACAAATAACTGCAATACTAGGAACAGCCCACATAATAAGGAAAGCAATAGGATAGTGAGAGACCATAGAAATACGGTGTATTTCTGGTTTCACATTATAAACACCAGCGTGTGGGGTATAATATCCAAACCTACTGTGCATACACAACATAATAATAATAATAATAATAATAATAATAATAATAATAATAATAATAATAATAATAATAATAATAATAATAATAATAATAATAACCATAACCGACCAGACATCACTATTACTATTAAAACATCAAATAGTACATTTTTAGTAGACATTGCAATCCCAGCTGATCATAACATTGAAACAAAATACGCAGAGAAAATAGAAAAATACTTACCTCTAGCTTCAGAAATAGAAAAACTGTGGAAACAAAAACACATTAAAATTATTCCTATAATAATATCTTCAACAGGAATAATACCATCAAAATTAAACAATTCTATAAAACAATTAGACATAGAACAATACAATATTATAAACATGCAAAAGGCGGTAATACTAAGTACATGTAACATAGTACGATCGTTTTTAAAACAACACATGTAATACATCTATGTATTAGACTTGGTAGTATGTACCCGTCTAATACAATGAAACCAGGTTAACCTGTGAAAGAAGGGATAATAATAATAATAATAATAATTTATTTTCTTGCCATTTGGCCTTAAAAAGTATTTACATGTTACAATTTATATATATATATAACTTATTTGAAATCAATATTTAATAAAACGTATCATATTATAATTTAACAATTTACAAATTACACGACGTACTTAACATAATATGTGTAATTACAAATTGAACTCTACAATCTTTGTCAACTTCCTTTTTTTTAATTACGTTTTTCATCTACACTATTCTTTTTTCATCTTTTTCAACACTTTATTTATTTCTATTTGTTTTTTTTATTTCAATACATTCTTTTAACCTATGTTCAATTGTTTCAATGGCTTTTTCACACATTCTGCACATTTTGCTATCCTCATTCATCCAAAAATTGTGAACTTTTTTTTTTATTTCTACATCTAAATCTTGCTAGTGTTTTTTTCTGTTTTTGTGTACTTCTCTCTTGCATTCCTATATTTCTATTGTTATTTTTTTTTTCATACAACCTTCTACTATTTTTTATTCTTTCTACTATTTTACATCCCTTTTCATTATAACATTTCTTTCTTTTTTTTCTCCTGTTTTTCATATTTATTTTTTCTTTCAAACATTTTTTTCAAAATTTTCCATTTATTACTTTCTATAATTTTTTTTACCGCTTTTGCTTTGCTTCTATTTTTATTCTATCTTTATTCACTTTCTTTAACACAATGTATGCTGGGGTTTCTTATTAAATCCTAGTACCCATCTTCAGTATTTTGCCTTTATAGCTTCTAATTTATTAGTTTTTTCTACCTTTAAATTGCTGACTCATAAAACATTATCTTTCAACTAGACTATCAATTATTGTCTCTTTTATTTATACATTCAAACTTTATTTTACTTATTCCCCACACCTGTCTTACTACCTTTTTTTACCTATCTTGCTAACTTTTGTATGTGCTTATTCTGGCCGATATTAGCACTGAATACATATTCTAAATATTTGAATGATTTTCCTTTTTTGATATTTTGTCTTTCTTATTTTCAATCTTCTTTCTTATGCCCTTTTCTTTTTTTCTAAACATCATAATTTTTGTTTTATGTTGATTTTTTGTTTGTTTTTGTACTTACTATATAGATGTATAAAAATAAATGAAAATAATTATATAATAATAAATTTCAGTTCATTTGTTAACGATCTAGCGTTGCTAGATAACGCGATTAAAATTACTGTGCATTAGTGTCATAATGACGATTGCATGCAATAGATCCTAGTTTGAAGTTAACACATCATTTTTTCAAAATCAAACGGTATTTGATTTCTTGCCGTCAGCAGCTAAAAACTGTGTAGGAACGGGTACAATAAAGTTAGTCTTAAATGGTTATATTTTGGATTGCGTAATGTTGAAGATTAATAACACAAGGATTAAATTTTGTTCGGTATATTTATTAGTGTATACATAACAAACGTTAACAAACACAATAATTCAGTATATATATATATTACAAGTAACACACACATACATGATACTTAAATAATATTTCATAAAGTACATAGTTATTTGGATTGTTAAATTAATTTTTAATAGTTAGTACCCTGGTTTACTCTATTAGTTGTTACTTCAAAAAATACAGCAATAAGCTCGGATGGCCAAACTTTCAGGGATTATCTGATAACGATTTGGCATGAACTATTAATAAGGATAAATTGGCAGAACAAAGCTTTGCGTGTTTTACTAACTAATTTAATCAACCAAACATTGACTTAGTTTGTGGGCTTAAAGCTAATTTCTAAAATATATGTGGTCTAAAAAAGAATTTAAACTCTGTTCATCAACATCTTGAACGTGGAAACCCCTATATCTTTTTTTTGACTGAAGCCAAAGTAAACAATAAAGATTCAGATTGCTTTAATCTAGTAGATTTCTATTATCATCTTGAACATTCATTTGCTGACCAAGCATATTCTTGACTGGCAACGTACGAAACTCATGGCATTAGTTATAAATGTTATAATAGCATACTTCTTAAATTAAATAAAACTATTTTTGTTGGCATATACCGTTCTCTAAATAAAACAACTTCAAACTTTTAAAAAAATAATTTTAAAGTATTGACAGGATTATTTAAAGAAAATCATATTAAAGCTGAAATAATTTTGATATTAAATTTCAATGTACATAATACTGAAGGGTTAAGCCACTCATCTTTTACAACACTATCCGGACAACAAGCTATAATTTTTGCTGCTTTTCATAATCTTACCCAATTTATTCAGAAACCCACATATTTTCTTAGTGATAGACTTTTTGGTGATTTAAGATTATTATATTTGTATTTTTCAACTATTCCAGAGATTACAACAACTAATGCAAAGGCTGCTTTAGGAAATTCTAATTATTCACTTATAACTTCTATTGTTAAAACTTTTCTTCCTATTACTACTAAACTTAAACCGCACCTCATCTATCATTATTCTAAATAAAAATGAAAGAGTTTATTAATAATTTTGATTTTGATACTCATTGCTTATATTCTAATGATATACATACTGCAGCAGAAAATCTTACAAAAACTATTCAAAATGTCATCGAAAAATTAGTTTTGTTCTCTGTTATTAAACCAAAACAAAAGTACGTTTTTAATTCAGACAAAACAGGCAGTAAATAACAAGCAAAAATATTTAATTTACACATCAGTAATTGTTCCAAACAGACTAAAAATGATTATAAGTTAACTCTTAATTATTGGGACAATCTAATACAATCTAAAAAAGGTAGGATTGACTAAAACATAGCTAATCGATTTTTTCGGCTTTCTATAAACAACAAAAAAATTTACAAAACAATAAATTTATTGCAAGGTAGTACAAAATCTTTTATAATTTTTTTCAAAATGATCAAAACAATCTAGTTACTAATCCAAAAGAAAAAGCAGATGTTTTTGCAAGACAACATGCATCTAACTCTACTATTATACATTTTCCAATTGCTGTACTTTTAACCTAATAATGAGTCCATTTTATTTTAGGCAACGGGTTGTCAAAAGATATCTTCTTAAATTAAATACCAGAAAGACATTAGGTATAGATAAAATTCTATCTATTATTCTTAAAACATTTGCAATTAAATTAGCTTCTATTTTGACTAAAATATTTGTCTTATTATAAAAAATAAAATATTTTCAAATTGTGAAAAATTGCAAATGTTCAACCTATTCTTAAAAAGGGAGACAAGGCTATTTTTTTAAATTATAGACCAATTGCATTATTGTCAAATCTGTCAAAAAAATTTGAAAAATATATTAATTTTTGCATTGTCAAGTTTTTAGAGCAAAATAATTTCTTCTCAGTTATGGATGGATTTTGATCAAAACGTTCAGCGACAGATTTTTTAACTTATGTTAGTCATAAATGGAATTTTACTTTAGACAAACAAACAAATAATTTTGCAGTAGCTCCAAATGTTGTCAACAAGCTTTATTGTATAAGTCTTAATAAAAAACTGAAAATCTTATCAATAGTATTTTTAACAATAGAAAAATTATAGTAAGAATTGATAGTTTTAACTCTAATCCCAAAATCATAAATGCTGGTGTTCTTCAAGGTTCTGCTTTTTTCCAACTTTATTTTTGATTTACATTAATAAACTTTTTCAAATTACTAAAAGTTCTATACTTACATAGTTTTGCAGATGATAGCACCCTTCATACTTTATACTTTTTAAAGACCTTATCGACAAATATGGCAGAACGTCTTAAAATTTTTATATCTAAATCTTAACAACATATTTATATCGAAATCTTTTTCAGTTTGTCTTCTGGGTTTTACAATCTCACATAATTTTTTTTGGAACAACCATGTTGTCAACATTGCTTTAAAAGTATCTAGAAAACTAGGATTTATTAACAGATGTAAAAAGTTTTTTACTTCTGTTCAACTTTTGCATATTTATAAAACTTCTATTTGTTTTTGTATTGCATATCATCACAGACGTAATGTTACAGATCTTTGCATTTTCTATAAATATTTTAATGAATTTTGTTCAAACAAAATATACAAGACATTTTGCCATCTAAACAAATATTTACTTGTAGTACAAGGCTTGCTAGAAATTCTAATAAATATTTACTAACAGTTCAAAGATGTAGGACCAAAACTTTTAAAAGAGATTTTTTGAACCGTACTATTGACAAATGGAATAAACTTTTAAATTTAGTATTTTTTGGAACTTATAAGCAATAAAGGGTGCTTTCACTCGTTGAAATTCAATGGTATGTTGTTGTGGCATATTATGTTATCTCTAAATATCACATTTAAAAATTTAAAAAAAAAAATGAAAATATTTAATTTATTTAACAAATTAATTAAAAAGAAAACTAAAACTTTAAAACGACGTAGAAATACTTTTTTTGTCTAAATAATTATATTATTAATAAAATTTGGTTCAAAATTGCTTCTCCGACCGCAAAAAGCAAAGCTGCCGGACTAACTAGCAGCTTGTATAAAACATGGTAATATTATTAATTGTTCTGGATTAATTAATTTTGCACATAAAAGAGTTTTTTTTATTTTAAATGTACGGGTACAGAGCCTAATTTGAATCAGGTCTTTTCATTAGGTGCATTAGGAGCTTAATCAAAATCTAATAAATACAACATGTTTAAAACTGTTTAAAACAAAATTGTCTAAACATTGTTTGTTGTTTTAAACTAGTTTAAAACAATAGTTTCAAACAATTTGTTTTAAACATAATAACCCTGCCCGTGAATGATAGTACAAGTGGGACCAATCTAGGGACAAACCGTCCACAAGATTAAATGGCTTATACACAATAATTTTGACAAATCAAGGTTTAATCTGTTTCATAAACCCACTCAATCAACTTGACACTTCAAAAAAAAAATCAAAATTAATTTTACTTAAATTTGAAAATCTTTTTTACTTGTAGATTTCGATTATCATCTTGAACATTGTTTCTTGACCAACAAGTGTGTGCCTACAGAAGCCACAAACAAGAAAATAATTTATGTTATGATATATTAAATAATTAATAAATATTACATTTTAAATATTTAAAAAAAATAAAAAATAAATCAGAATCTATTTTGAATGGTATGCTCTTTTTTAATTTTCTTGCAATGACAATCTCTATTATATTCTGAATATATGTAAAATAATTATATACTTCTATAGCATACTTTTTTCGTCATAAATTTAAAAAAACCTGTTTTTTGTTTTTGCATTTAAACTTATTATATTGTAGTAGTTGGCCGTTAGAGCCGCCTGATACAGGCTGCTGTTATATAATACATTTAATATTAATGATGCGCGCGCTACTTTGCTTTGTTCAAGAAATTACAATATTTTTTTGCATCAAAACCTACTCTAACTCAGCGCGCGCATTATTTAATATTAAATGCAATATTAAAATAAGTCTTGTGTCAGACAGCTTTTATGCACAATATAGTAACATAAAAAAACACATTTTTACAACAAAAAAACTTGTTATTAATTGCTATGTTCATAAATATGTCATTTGCACAATTGTTTACAATCAATCAGTCACTATTAAAGTGTCAAAATGGCGTTAATTTAATTGATAAAATAATAGAAATATTAAAGTATATTGTCAAATAAAATCCTAAAAGAATTACATCAAATGTTTAATACAGAATTATTAACAAAAATTGAACAGAATTTTTTATTGATAATACACTTAACACTAGATAAAAATTAAACAAGCAGCTAAATACCCACATTGGTTTTCAGATTTATTTTTGGTAATTTTGCATTACAAAGATAACAATAAAAAATATTTCACAAACAAAAAGACAGATTAAGATTAAGAATCAAAAATAACTATAGATCTATACTTTACAATATTATATCAAGTATAGTGTTTCCTGTAGTTAAAAAAAAACATTTTAAACAGTCTTTGTTAATAATATATATATATATATATATAAGCGCTACATTCCAACTGGAATCTGGCTGCTTCTTTTCTGAAGCTTTCATAATCTATTTTGCGGGGTAGATCACTCCCCATTATTACTGTCTAGTTTCACTGCTTATTGTATAGATTTTACCACTTCTTCTCTCCATTTTTTCCTGTCACTTGTTTTTGTTTTCCAGTTTCTGATTCCTCCTTTTCTCATGTCTTCCTCCACCTCATCAATCTATCTAGATCTGCTTAATTATGTTTTCTCCTTTTATTTCTTCTTCAATCTTCTGGTTTGTTTTAATTTGGTATTTGCTTTCGTTGATTTTTATAGATCCTAGTATCGTTCTTATTACTTTCCTTTCCATTATTAGCAACATGTTTTGCTCTTTTAGTGTCATTGTCATAGTTTCTGCCGCGTATGTCAAAATTGGCCTTATCATAGTTTTGTATATGTCCATTTTTATTTGCTTTGTTGCTACACTACTTTTTAATATCTTTTTATTGGCGTATGATGCTCTATTTGCTATTTGTATTTTTTCTTTAATCTCTGTACTTCTATCTCCTGTATTGGTTATTGTGACTCCTAAGTACTTAAACTTATTAACAACTTCAAAACTGTGTTGTCCTAGTTTTACTTGCTGTTCTTTACTTTCTCTTCCGCATATCATTAGTTTGGTTTTACTTACGTTTATTTTTAGACCCATTTTTTCTGCTTCTTTTTCTAATTCTTCTAAGATTACTGTCAATTTATTCCTTTGCTTAGTTACTATAGCTATGTCGTCCGCGTATGCTATTATTTGTGCTCCTTTAGTTTTTAATGTTCATTCTTTGTCTATTTTTCTAAGTATGTAGTCCAGTGCTAAAATAAACAGCATAGCCGACAAACAATCTCCTTGTCGCACACCTTGGTTTACTAAAAATTCATCCGTTTCTCCATATTCTGTTTTGACACTCGCTACTGTTCTGCTTAATGTCATCTGAATTAAACTTCTCAATTTTTTATCAATTTTTAATTCTTTTAATGCTATAATTAGCTGATTTCTTTTTATAGTGTCAAAAGCTTGTTGAAAATCAATAAATAGTATTTCAATTGGTATATTGTAATCGTGAGTTTTTTCCATTATTTGCTTAATTGTATGTATTGCGTCTATCGTTGACTTTCCGTGCATAAAACCACACTGATAGTCTCCTAAAAAGGTAGATGATTTTTCTGCTAACCGTTTTTTAATTATTGTTGTAAGTATTTTGTAACTTGTGTTTAAAAGTGTTATGCCTCTATAGTTTGCACATACCTTTTGGTGTCCTTTTTTGTGTATAGTCACAATTGTTCCGCATTCCCATTCTTTCGGAATCCTTTCTTCTTGCCAAATGTTAAGTATTAATTTATATAACGCTTTTTGTAAATGTTTTCCCCCATATTTAATTAGTTCTATATTTAAACCATCTTTTCCTGGCGATTTTCCGTTTCTGCATTTGTTTATTATTTCCATTATTTCTTCCATAGTAGGTTTTTCTATATTTTCTCTATTTTCTCTAGAACTTTCTTCTTCTTCGGGAATCTCTTCTTCCTTGTCTGTTATCTGCACTTCATTTAATAGTTCATTAAAATGCTCTTTCCATATTTTTTTTACTTCATCTCCGTTTTCTGCCATTTTTCCAGTTTTGTCCTTTATGCCAGTTACTTTTCTTTTTTGGTGCGTCTGCTGATCTTTAATTTTCTGATAGAATCTTTTTATGTTTTTGTTTTTTCTTTCTTGATCTATTTCATTTAGTTCATTTTCCATCCAAATTCTTTTTGTTTTTCTCAGTATTTTATTGCTTTCTTTTCTTTTTGCTTCATAATCTTGTCTATTTTTATGTTCATTTGTTCTTATCCATTTTAACCTCGCGTTTGCTTTCCTATCTATAGTTTCTTGACATTCTTTATTCTACCATTCGTTTCTGCATCTTTTTTCCGTTATTCCCACTTCTTTTTCTGCCACCTTTTTTATGCATTCCTTTATTTGCGCCCATTGTTTTTCTATGGTATTGTTTTCATCAAGTGTTTTTTTGCATATGTTCCTCCATGTTCTGTTCGTATGCTTCTTTTCTTTTTTCACATTTTAAATTTTCAACTTCCCATTTCTGTGTTTGTACACGTTTTTTATTCGTTTTTCTAACTTTTTGTTTAATTGTTGCCATAACCAAAAAGTGATCCGAGTCTGCGCATGCCCCCCTGTATGTTCTTACGTCTTTTATTGATGATTGATATATATTATTTGTTATTAACACATGGTCATGGTAAGAGGAAGCTCAAAATCGCATATTGACATCACCATAGCAACGTGGGAAATGGCAAAAATAATAAATGAATGGACCGTGACTGAAGAAGAATCATTGAGTCTACACAAACATATACAATACAATACAAAGGAGAAAGGAAAACAGGAGCACACGAGAGAAGGTAAATGGAACGTAAGAAGAATGGACAAAGAAAAGATAAAGAGAGGCATGGAAACAGAAGAAGTGACAGAAAACGAAAATATTGAGAAAAGATGCGAGAGGTACTCAGAAAAACTGAGAAAAGCGGCGGAGGAAGCAATTCCTAGGTACAGGGAAGGCGGACGAAAAGGACCATACTGGTGGTGTGAGGAAATAAAAGAATGCAGGAAAAACACAATACAAACAGCGAGGAAAATCAAAAGGCTGAGAAGAAGAGGAGAGAACACAGAGGAAATAGAAGAGAAACTAAAAAACGACAGAAAAATGTTAAAAAAGGCAATTAGGGATAGCAGAAAAAGATGCTGGAAAGAAATGATAGAATCTATAGATGGGGATCCTTGGGGAAAACCGTACAAAATAGTGATGGACAAATTGGGTGGAAGAACAAAAGGAATCTGCTTAAAAGAAAACGAAGAAGAAGAGGTCATAATTAAAAAACTATTTCCCAAGGGAGAACCAGTAGAGGAACCAGAAACAAAAGAAGAAGAAGCAACAGTTATGGCAACAGTGGAAGAGATCAAAGAGATCATAAACGAATTGCCTAACAACAAAGCACCAGGTCCGGACGAAATAACAACAGAGATTGTTAAAGCAGCATTAGACGGAAACGAGATAGAAATAACTCAAATAATCAACAGGTGCCTAAAAGAAGGAACTTTTCCAGGATGTTGGAAAGAAGCCACTCTGGTACTGATTGAGAAAAAAAAAGAAGCAGGAAAAGCAACATCATACAGACCAATATGTTTAATCAACACACTGGCTAAAATAATGGAAAAAGTTATTGTACGGAGAATAGAACAAGAAATAGAAGAAAAAGGAGGATGGGAAAAAGAACAATACGGATTTACCAAAGGAAAAACAACCTTAGGAGCTATTGAAAAAGTGAAAGCAATAGCAAAAGAAGCAAACAGCGGAACGCAGAGGAAAAGGCAACACTGTGTAATGATAGCGTTGGACATACAGAACGCGTTTAATAGCGTATCATGGGCAGCAATCATAGAGGCGGCAAAGAAGAAAGAACTGAACAGAAAAACAATCAAGATTATATGGAGCTACTTACAGGACAGAAATCCAGTGACCAAAAATGGAAGATTCAAACTTACTAGAGGGGTACCGCAGGGCTCAGCACTGGGACCAAAACTGTGGAACCTTGTCTATATCGAGTTACTTCGAATGAAGATGCCGGAAGGCGTGTCAATAACTGCATTTGCGGACGACATAGCAGTAGTAGGTAGAGACGTAGAAATAGAAGTACTAAAAGGAAGATTAGAGCTGGCAATTGATATGATACAAATATGGATGAGAAGTAAGGGCTTAAAACTAGCAACACAAAAAACTGAGGCGGCATGGCTATCGACTAAGAGGAATAATAGAGGAACAGGTAAGATACAGGTGGGAGATCAAGAGATAACCATAGGGAAAAAAATCAAATACCTTGGAGTGACACTCGAAGCAAAGGGATGGAATGAACAGGTTAAGGAAGCGGTCATTGGAACAAAGGAAATTGAGAGAAAGCTTGGTAGACTTATGCCAAACAACGGAGGTCCAGGAGAAGAAAGTAGAAGGCTAATAGCAACGGCAGCAAGAAGCAAATTGCTGTACGCCGCAGAAACATGGGGAGAAGCCATGAAAACAAAGAAAAACAGAAAGGAAGTAAGAGGAGCCACAAGAGCAAGCTCGCTAAGGATTTGTAGAGCTTACAGAACAGTGTCACAAGAGGCAGTAGAGGTAATTGCGGCAACACCTCCCGCGGATATGATGGTGGAGGAAAGAATAGAAATAAAAAAACTTGTAAAAGAAGGAACGAGTAAAAAAGAAGCAAAGATAAGAGCAAGAGAGAAGACTATGGAAAGATGGCAGAGAAAATGGGATACAGGAGAAAAGGGGAAATGGACGAGAGAATTAATCCCAGACATAAAAGAATGGGTAGAGAAGAAACCCGAGACGTGTTATTATACAACACAAATACTGACCGGGCACGGAGCATTTGGAAAATTCTTGCAAAAAATTAAAAAAATAAAGGAAGAAGAAAGGTGTACATTTTGTCAGGAAGAAACACACGATAACGCAGAACACACTCTAGTAGAATGCGAGGCGTGGGAGGAAGATAGAAAAAAACTAGAATATATACTAGAAAGCAAAGTGGATAAAAGAACAATCATTAACAAATGCTTAAAAGATGAAAATAAATGGAGGGCGTTAAAAAACTTTGCAACAAGTGTACAAAAAAAAAATTGAAGAGTTTGACAATAGAAGAATATATAAAAACAAACAATGGAAACAAACACATAAAAAAAAAGAAAGGAAAGAGATGAGAGAAGCTAAATGGAAACAAGAAAACAGAGAAAAAGATCAAAAAGAAAAAAATAAGAAAGGATATGACAATTGTGCATACCAAGAAACAGAAGAAAAAAGAAGAACATTTACAGAGACTACGATACCAAACGAAATTGCAGAGATAAGGAGAAGGAGAAAAGAAATATTGAAGGAAAGCAGAATAACAGAAATAACAAGGCATATACCAAATGGTAGATATGCTATCTCGAGGATGACTGAGAACGCAACCTTGCAGATAGTCAGAATATACCTGGCAACGAGAGGACATGAAGAAGTAATTCCTGATGGAGATACAAGGATATCACTGGAGGTAAAACTTACAAATCTAGGACTGCCAAAAGGAATACAACTGATGGAACTGCATAAATTATTCATGAAAGAGAGGGGATATGATAAAGAAGAAGTGAACGAAGACCTTAGTAAGCTAAGAGCACATCTGAGAACAAATTATATAATTAGAGTAAATAACACAAAGATGGGAGAAAGAAGAGAATGCAGAGGTAGATGCCAGTGCAGATAAGAAAAGGCAAAATGACAAAAGAGACAGACAAAGGTAGGGGCTATAGGGAGAGAGGGGCCGGGGACAGCATGCGTGCCGCAGATGATGCGTGAAAATCCGCGAAGCAAAAACCCGCCTCAAACTAGCACCAAATGTAGGTTAGTTTAGACAGGGACATTAAAACAACAGGATTTGCGCAGAGAAGAAAACCGGAAGGTATTACCATGCGTAAGTTATTCTTAAGGGCCACTTGTTGAGAGCCAAACAACTCACTACGTCCTAAAAAAAAAAAAAAAAAAAAAAAAAAAACACATGGTCAATTTGGCTTCCTTTTCCTTGTGACGGCGGTATCCATGTTATTTTGTGTTTTTCCGGGTGTTCAAATTTTGTACTGGCAATTATTAGGCCTGCTGCTGCGGCTAAATTACACAATCTATTTCCATTTCCGTTAGTTGGTTTATGCACTGTTTCTTTTCCCGCTACATCTCTTATGTGGTCTTCTTTGCCTATTTGTGCGTTAAAATCTCCAAGAATAATTACTGTGTCTTGTTTTGGTATTTTTTCTAATGTTTTTTCAATTTGCTCATACATTGTATCTTTCTCTTCGTCGGTTGCCATTTCTGTTGGCGCATATGCATTGATCAATGTTAGATTAAAAGGCTTAGCCTGTATTCTTATATAAGCTAACCTTCCATATAGGTTGATATTCAATAACTTTTTCTTTTATTTTGTTTGTAACCATAAAAGCCACTCCATTTTTGCCCTGTTTTTCTTCCCCTGAGTACATTACTGAAAAGTTGTTTTTATTAATTTCTCCGTTTCCTTTCCATCTAATTTCCTGCAGTGCAATTACATCTGCCTTGTATTTTTCCATTTGTTTTGCAATTTCTCTCATTTTACCCGCTGCAAGCGTAGTTCTTATATTCCATGTACTTAGTCTGATTACATTTTTCATTTTTGTTTGTTTTTTATTATTTTTATTTGTCTTTCTCATTTCCTTATGTATTGCCTTAGTCGTCATCAGCTTTTCCTGTTTTTTATTTATCAGATTTTTGAATATCGTGTTGATTCTATTGTTTTCCATCTATAATTATCTTTTGATAACCCACTCGCACTTGCTTTCCTTTAGTTTTTTCCTCTTGAGCAACTTTTCTTAGTTCTCTTTGAATTTGTCTCTCATCTACCGTCAGATCATTTTCTATATACATATACGATCCTCTTAGTTGGCTTTTGCTTTGCAAAACTTTTTTTTTGTTTTCCCAGTTTTCTAGTTTAGCAATCAGCACACTATCTTTTATTTGGTAGGCTTCTATTACATTTACTTCTAGTTTTAATTTGTTTTTAATAAATGCTTCCACTTCTTTAATCAAGTTTTCACCTGTTAATTCTGCATTTTTAATAACAATGTTGTTTTTTCGTTTTTGTTTTTCTTGTTTTTCTAATCTGTTTTCTAATAATGCTACCCTGCCTACTAGCTGCTGTTTCTCCTGCTGCCAGTGTTCTTCTTTTTTTTATTTCTTCTTTAAGTTGCTTAAGTTCTTTATTCGTGTTTTCAACTTCTTTTTTTAGTTTTTCATTCTGCTCGTTATTTCTAGCAAATCCAGCTTTCATTTCATCCCGCATTTCCCTTAGCTGGGTTATAATTTGATCCATTTCGTTGCTATTTGTTTTGATTCGTAGTAACTGCACTATTTTGTTTTTCTGTAATATTTAACCTTCAGAGGGTTCTTCAAAGCTGGTATTTTCAATTTTTCTTTTGTCACGGCCCATGTGTTACCCTAGCGTAAAAAGCACCACTCGGCTCAACACCTCGGAAGCAGTTACTCTTATCTTTGTATAACAATATATTATACTAAAAACTATTAATAATTTTAAATTTTCAAATTTAATGCAAGTTTATTTTATTATATTAAATCTCCTTTTATTATAAAAAGATATTTATTATTTACCAATAAAAAACAAAAAATATAACAAATATTAACAATAAAAATATTACGTGAAAACCGGGACTCGAACTTGCGCTGCGTCTTCTAGTTATTTTACGCTCAACAGTACTAAGCACTACGCCACGGAGACTTATACTCAGTAACCTTTTCTAGCGCCGAATTTGCGTAAATTAAAATTAATTATTTTGTTTTCAAGTAGTATTTGATAAAAAAATTTACTTAAATTTATGACAAAACATTTTTATTAAAGTATAAAATACACCAATAATTGCATAAAACATCAACAAATATAGTTTGAAATTATTTGTAGAATATTATTAAATTGTAAGTACTTATGTACTGGCACTTTCTTCTAATAAAAGGTTAAATAATTATAGCTTATTTACAGTAATTATACATAATCAACTTAGTCTTACGTTAGAGGAATTCATTAATTGCAACAATTAAAATATATTGACTCGATTACAGTATGTTAGTATGAGCTATTAATAAATATGTAATGTTAATTATACATATTAATTCATGAACTTAGAAATATTTAAATTTAATATGTTGCTATAAATAATTAAATATTATTTAGATTAATAAAAAATATTTATAATATTTTAATATGCTCAACAGAAAACGTTATCGATTTAAAAAAGGTAAAAAAATACCTAATAATTGTATTAATTACATAATACTATCTTTTAAATTTCAAAATGTAATACTTAGAAATTGCTTAATATGTCACAACATAAAAATACTTTTTCAATTTCAACGAGTAAAACTACTCTCGTAGAAACACATAAAAGACAAACTGTCTGTGAACGTTGACCTTGACAATTTGCGGAATATAAGTCTTAGAAAATAATAAATTTAAAAAATTATTTGATGTGTCGATAGTTCATTTAAAATTTGTTGTTTAGTTTGATAATTAATACTGATGATACCTCGGATTTTAATTTTAAAATAGTTAGAACTTGGGATATTGTTTCAAGGTCTATATTTATTTATGCTACAAATTCTAACCTAGAAATTTTAAAACACTCTATTGCATTTGTCGATAAGGTTTTCAGAAAGTATAAAGAGGGCCATCAGGATTTTTGGTTATTTGAAATTTATTAATGTCAATTAAAAATAGAGTTGGCAAAAAAGCAGAATCTTAAAAGACACCATCATTTATGATTTTGGAATTAAAGTTAAAAAAAACAAACTATAACTATGCTATCAAAAAAGCTATTGATAAAACTCACACATTTGTGATCAAAGCCTCAAGTTCAAATTACAAATGCTTTAGAGTTACTGTACTATAGCCGATTAAGCATACAATTGCAATTAACTTTTTTCCGCTAAAAAAAACATATGATTTGATCTAATGTATTGTATTATTGAGTAATATTACAAGTAGTCTAATTATTACCAAAAAGTATGTGGCGATTCAACCAGTAGGTTAAAGTTATACACCCAGGGTAGTGTTAATAAAATAAAGCCTCCTTTTGCAATACAGTTTATTCACAAAACATAGGATAGATATCATTAATAATAGAACTAAAAATAAATAAATAATATTAAAAAACACACCAAATACACAGCTCAAATTAATATACGCAAAATAAACAATTGTTATTAATTTAATAACTATATAATATATAACATACTTGACATTCCCAATAATAACTCACCTACCAGGCTTAGGTTAGACTCCAGGTTAACCTATTATAATTTTACCACGAGGTCTGTAAGTTTTGCATGAAAATACCTTATTTGCAATCCCAATTTGCGAGGAGATCGCGGGTGATCCGCGGCATCTTACGGTAACCTTTTAAAGTTTGGTTTTGACTGTAGGGGACTATACCCGTATTGAAACTTTTACAAGTACAACGAGTTTTATTACCAACAAAAATTGGGTTGGATTGGGTATTTCTTATTCGTTCAATTAAATTAAATGTGTAAAAATGTGTACATTTTATTAAAAAAAATACTCTAGATTAGTTTTAGAATCAAAAACATAAAAATATACCGGGTGTTTTATTTAAAATTTAAAAAAATACCAAATTACTATAACAAAATGAACACCCTGTATATTGAAAATTATTAATAGTTTGTTTAAAACCAAACAACTTTAGTTTGTTCCGGTAATTTTGACTAACCATTTAGATAAAAACATAAATGTTTGTTTATTTTTTTAGATTTGTTAAAGACATTTTGTACCACATAAATTAATGTTTATTTAATTAAATAATTTTGGAATTAAGAGAAATTGTCATTGACTTCTAGAATTATAGATGTCAGAAAGAAAGCTCATAACAATTGTGCACATTGAACAAAAGTGTTATATGCAGTGTCCATACGTCTCCGGTTCTCCCGGATTTGTCCCGGTTTTAACTATTTTGTCCCGGTGCCCCAACAATTCTTTTCGGGACAGTTAATTGTCCCGGTTTTAATATTTTTGTCCCAGTGGTGTCCCGACAATTCTTTTTGTAATAGGTAAATTGTCCCAGTTAACAATCATGAATGAAACTATTAGAACTATAAAAAAATAAAAAATAGAATTTATAACAAATATCTACCTATAACATTTTTTTTGTGGATTCTACAACAACTCATTCTATATTATATATAAAAGATATAATTTTTCTGTTTTTTTTTTTTTTGTTGTATGTCCCGGTTGGGTCTTGACAAAATGTGGACACCCTAGTTATATGTGAAATGCTGCTCACCCAAAAGTTTCCTACTACTTTCTAAAAGCAGTATCTTAGTCTTACCAATAAATGGACTCAAGTGTGTTTAATTAATGTCAACATAAATGGTGAAAAAATAAGTAGAGCAGAACAAATAAAGTTTCTTGAAGTCATAATTTAAAATAACTTAAAATGGGATATTTATATACCATTATTGTAAACAGAAATATTTAAAGATTTTTACACTAGTAGAAGAATTAACAATATTAAGAAGGCATTAGAAAAAACAATACAAGAGAGACAAGAAAAAACTGATAATAGAAGGAAACTTTAATGCAAGAATTAGATCAAAAAGAGAGAGAAAACATTGAACGCCATATCAGAAATTGCCAAAAGAAACAATACAAAAGCAAATAGAAAAACTAAAAAAAAAAAAACAAAAACATCAGGTGTGGATAGAATATTCGAAATACTATTTTTGATCATAATTGAGATATCGAATGGTAAAACAATTGGAGAAACTTTACAAAAATATTACCAACAAATAGCAAAAAAAAGTATTGTCGTAAAATCATTGATATTACCTCAGTTTAAATTTAATAAAATTATATTATTGTTTATCAATCTCAACATGCTTCTTTTATTTTTTTTTGAAATTCTTTGTTACATTCTGACAATGAATGGAAATTTTGAAATCAAATTTTAAAAAGTTTAATAGAAATATGACCAAAATTAAAAATGTTTTATGGTAAACTAAACCACAGACAGTTAAAGCAGTGTAAAACAAACAAATCAAAATATTGAAAATATGCTAATCACTTGGATGACTAACAACAAAACTCATAGATAGAGAAAAAGTGTGCAGTTTGCGCAATTTATGAAAATTTACGCTTACCATCCTGGTATTAAACAAAGTCCCTACAAAGCAATGTTTGGCTATTCTGCAAAAGTAGAATACTCTTCACACACTTACAAAAGAGGATCTTAAAAAACTTACCTAAATGCCTCTAATTATTTCTAATCTATTTTTATGTTGGTTGATAAGTTGTTAATTAATTTTTAAATAATAATAATATTTTTATAATCATTTTAAATTTTAAAGTAGTTGTTGTTGTTTAATACTTAATTGTATAAATAAATTTAATTAAAAAATAGTTGCATAAAAAACTTAAATAGTTACAGGCATAATGTAATAATTAATATTTGATCTTTGATCTTTCAATTTATATTTGTTTAGAATATTGTACAATTTAACACTTAAAAACTTAAAAGTATTATAAAACTTTAGAGTATAATTATTATATATTCTTCTTTCACATATAATTTATTTCAACAATTTATGCACTTTAACAAAGGTTTATTTGGTAATCTACAAACTTGATGCATAGTCTGCAGATTACCTAGGTAATGTGCTCATCACAACTAAGATTTTGCATTTTAACGTGTATAAGTAGTTAATCTGCAGATTCGCTAGTTAATCTGCAGTTTATTGGAGTTAGGCACATTATCGGTAACATATATACTATATAACTATATAGTTAAAAAAAATTAACTGTAAAAAAAATTAAATATATGCGTTGTTTTTAGTCCTTAAAGCGGTTTTTTATAAAGAAAAATTGTGGTCATGTCTGAGAAAAAAAGGTATTATCAAGCATCTGGTAAGAAGAATGGAAGATGTATATGCAGAAACGGTGAGCAGAGTATGAGTAAACAGTAAAACAAATAAAAAATCAGTCTTAGTCTGGTTGCTGCATATATTGCAGAGATAGAAGAAAAATAAGCTTTGCACAAGCAGGTAGAGCTTTAGTGAGTAGAATGAAAGTAAGGTTGTTAGCATACGCAAATGACATTATGATTGAAGTAGAAGTAAAATCATTCAAATATTTAGGGTATGTATTTAGTGCGAATAACAGCAAGAATGAGCACATACAAAACTTAACAAAAAAAGCAAACAAGGTCGCAGGACAAGTGTGGGGAATAAGTTAAAAAAATTAAATGTATAAAAATAAAGGCTTGTCAGAAGTATGATGCTTTATGGGTTGGAAATTTGGGTGTGAAAAATGCAGAATAAATTAGAAGCTATACATGCAAAATACTGGAGATGGGCACTAAGATTAAATAGAGAAACTCCAGCATACATTGTTTTAAAAAAAGTAAAAAAAAAAAAAATTAAAGCACGATAAAGAGCAGTAAAATATAAAGAAAGGTTAAGAGAGAATGCAAACTTCTGCAAGAATGTCTGAACAAAAAATGAATGAAAGGTATGAAAAAAAAAGGAGTAGAAAAAAATTACAATTGAAAGAGATATGACTGTAAAAAAGTAGAAAGAATAAAAAATAGTGGAAGAGTTGTGTGTGAAAGAATGTGTTAAAAGAAGATGGAAGAAAAATAGTGCGGATGAAAAGTCTTAAAAAAAAGGAAATTGACAAAGATTGTTAAATTAAAGTTGTATTATAAGATATTATGTTAATTAAGTAGTTTAATTTGTAGATTATTACAAATTATGATAGAATTTAGAATGATAGAAGTTTTATTAAGTAAAGATTTCAATTAAGTTATGTATAAATTTGCGCATCTCATATATGTACCAAAAGATGACGTACATCAAGAAGCTGCCCGAACTGTATACATCTCATATTGTCAGTCTCAAATGTTGTATGGTATCATGTTTTAAAGTGCCTCTAGACGATCAATATTATTATAAATATTATTGAACTATTTTTTGCACAAGATATTGCTAAGACCACCTACACTTTGCAATATAATTAAGCAAACTTTTTGTTAGTGACTGACCATTGCTTTAGCTATTAGCTTAAAAAAAAGAAAAGATGGATAAAGGAATGACTTAAAAAAAATAAATACTTTTAGATCAGATTGTACAATAAAAATTAATCTTTTTCTGATTGATTCAGCATATTCTGCAATCTTTCAATATGATCTACAAATGGTCAATATTATTGTATAAACGTCTAGAAGCCGCTTTAGGAAGTGTTTGACAAAAAACCAAACAATAGCTGTCGTAAACTATTTAAAAACTTTAAAAAGCTTCACTTATAAAACTTTCTAAAGTGTATTAAGAACAATATTAATCTTTTTAACATACATCAGCATAACTACAACATACAAAACAAATTACTAAAAGTACCAAAACATATCCATTCATACTATCAAGATTTGTATATGGTATAATGTATATACAATAATCAATTGATATCAAAAACTTGCTTATCAAATTATTTCTAAAAAATCCAAATCAACTTTAACAAAATGTTGTTTCATTTTCATACTATTGAATAGTGTAGAAGCACTACACTATTCAATAGTATTAACATTTTTGTGATAATCTGTAAATAAACGCACTGGTCTTATTTTATACTTAGAATATTTAATTTTCTGTAATTATGTGTATATATTTTGTGTTATATACATCAAATTTTAATTTGTCTACTTACCAATTAGTTTTAATATAAATATTTTACATTATGTTTTTACTATAATATAAACATCTTGTGAAATTTACTAATTAAGAAGTTTTATTTACTTTAAGATTTTTTTTTGCAATTTGCATTATTTTATTTTTACCTTATCCTACTACTACTTTAAAGAGTCTCAAAGAAATTTAAGAACAAATTATATTTAGTTATACAAACTGATATTTGCAGGTATAATTTCAACTAAATAAGTTTGTAATTATATTAAATGAAAAATAGTTAATGAGGTAGCTATGACGTAATAATATGATATTTTAAATCTTTATTTATGGTTTAATATAAAAAAGATTTAAGTTTGGTAACTTCTTGCAGTACAAATTAAATTCACACACCATCAAAAATCTTGGACTTTCTCAATATAAAATATTTGCGCTATAATTTATTTAGTTTTTGTTGCTAGGTATCAAAGTAGCTTGCGGCACTGGCGGTGGGTCTTATTTGCAGATATAACAAGAATTGGATTTGTGAGTGACGACAGTAGGCAAAAGGTCTAGCCGCCAATAAAGACTAAATTTTCCCTGTAAGGTTACTTCGTACGAAGAAGGCACACCCTTAATTTGACTGCCTCAGAACATGATAAAAAAAAATTAAGTTGAAAATGTTATTAGATTCATAATTTATATTTTGCACAACAAATTAGGATAAAATTTTATATTCATAGACGACAACGCCAGACTACATTGCGCAAGAACGGTTCAAATGGCACTTGAACAAGGACATATTTGGTTACACTGGCCTGCATGCTCTCCAGATATAAACCTATAAAAAACATAAAGGACTTTGTTTCTAGAACAGTTTACAACCGTATAAAAATTAACCGCAGCTGTCATATAAGAACGGAACAATATTTCTCAAGAAACTGTCAACCGTTTGATTGTTTCAATGTACAGGCGTGCAACTGTATTACTAACAAACAGAAAAAAACATACTGACTATTGATTAGTTTCAAATTAGCAAAAAGTTCTGTTAATTTCTGAAATATTAAATTTGCTTTAAAAATATTATTATTGTTGTTCTGTAGTTTTTTATGCCCGTATGACACTATCTATAATTCTCTATTGAATTATATATAAAGAGTGATTCATTTAAAGGTACTTTTTTCAGTAAGGTTTTTATGTTAGATAAAGCGTCTGTTGAGTGAAACTGTTATGGTATTTTTGTTCAGTTATGTTTGACATTTTATCATGAAAAGAATTAGTCCGGCACAGCGTCTACAAATTATTCAGAAGCAATACAAAAATTAGCGTTCTATAACGAAAGTGTTTTGTGCGCTTAGAGCAACTTATGGTTTACATAATCAGTCTACCGAACTAACAATTTGCTGTACCATTTAAAAATTTAAAACTCAATATTTATTATTAGATAATACGCAATCAATAATACGCAACCAAATAAACCATTCATGCAAGAATTGAAGCCGGCCAATTTTCCAAATTGTCACTGTTTTAGGCTTTGGGCCCTTAAAAAGCTTTAAGAAGATCTACTGATTTTGATCAAAATTTTGTTCAGCGATGAAGCTTATTTCAGGCTTAATGGCTACGTCAATAGGCAAAATTGCCATATTCAAGCTAAAAAGCAACCAAAAAAATTCAAGAGCTGCCATTACATACAGACAAAACAACGGTTTAGTGTGGTTTATGACTGGATCAACATTTTTTTTTTAAATAAAGCCGGCCGGAACGTAATTGTAAAGGGCGCTTGCTATTGCACAATGATAAAGAACTATTTGCTGCTTAAAATTGAAACAGGTAATCTCGAGGACATTTGATTCTAACAAAACGGCGCTATTTCATGGATAAGCCAACTACGATTGGGAAATTAGAGACCAACATTACTTCCGTCATTTGCCACATACCACTTAAAATGCTTCAACGCGCCATCAAAATTGGAACGTATGAATGAACCATGTTACAGCCAACATTTGAAAAAATAAATGAACAAAATGGTTTTTTTGCATGAATAATAATAAAGATTAGTCGATAAAAATGATTTTTTTGTTTTTTTTAATTTTTTTTTAAAAATACTTCTAAATGAATCACCCTTAATTATAATTATATATAGAACTGTAAAGTGCACAAATGATTATCAATTTTATTGTAGATTGAAATTTTAAAAATATTTTTAGTATTTCTTTAAAATTTGTACAAATAGCCAGTTAAAAAAAATAGTTGGGTTATATAATAAATGCAATTTTTTACATTGTATGTGTTAATTGCAAAAAAAAAAAAAAATGTACTAAAGAATGATTATAAGTGTTATATTAGTTAAAAAAATTCTTATCGAGCAAGGCTGCTTAGCAATTTAGTAAATAAATGTAATAAATACACAACATTGCTTAGCAACATTCCTCGATAACGATATTGTTAACTAGCAATATGCATACAGAATAAGGTTATTTATTGTATACTAATTAAGTATTTAATAGCTTATATTGAGTCTATTGTAAATTTATCTTAGTAGTAATTATATTATCACCAGTATTTTTGAAGATGTTTACATTATTTTAAATAAAAAAGACAAAATTGATTGATTGATATTTTATTTAGAATTTATATTTTCCAACAAAATATTGTCGGTTTCTTAAAAATAAGAAATTATATTTTTATACTATCTTGTGTATGCCAGAAGCGGTTAACTTTAATGCATAAAATATAACAAATTAGAAAAAAACTGCAATCAACAGCATTTTTCTAAGACTTGTTTAAAAATCATAAAGCTTTTAAGAAAAGATTCATTTGAAGCAATTTCTACCTGTAAAAAATACTATGGATATTGTAAATATGCTTTCAATCTCAAAAAATAAAAGAAAAATTATTAAAATTGAAATTAAAACACGACAAAATTAGTTGTAGTAATTCTTACCGTTTTTATAAAAAAAAAAATAAAGTTAACCACAAAAACACTAGTATTTAGTCATTGTTCAAGTTCCATAAACAAATTGGACAAGTAATGAAAAACATATTTAAGGATATTTTAATAAAATTTATATACATATATACTTTATTGTGTTGATGAAAAAAAGTTTCTAATAATTTGTTCCTAAAAATGCAATCCTGAGAAGTTGCAAACGATCAAAATATGTAAAAAAACTCAAAAACCTTGATTTTTTCAAATTTGTTTATTACTCAGAAATGGCTCACTGAAAAAATCTGAAAAAATTTACATAATCAGGATTCATGTAAAGGAAGGCATTTTCAGTGGTTTAAACAAAAACAAATTTTCATTCCGTACACTTGACTCATTCATAACCATATAAATTTATGCAAAGTGATTTAAAAATAAAATTACAAGAAGTATCTAGAATTTTGTCATGTTGCAAGTGGTTAACTTAATAACTAGACTAGACACTTTCAAAACAAAAATTAAAACAAAAAATTTAATTAATAGAACTAAAGTAAAAGAGTGTGGTTTAATGTTTGATGAAATTAAATTAAAAAGTAATTTAGATGTTTCCTTTGATCTGTTAAAAAAATGATCTTAGCCATGTAGGTAAAACACTAACATTGGCAGACCATCTTTTTAAAAGATTGCATTATAATTGGAATTGCTTATTATTTGTCTGGACCTGCAAATGGTGTCAATTTTGCTGATTTCATTATTGCTGTTGAAAACAATTTGCTTAATATTGGTTTAAAACCAGTTTAGATTTTGATCAACGTCCCAGCAAAGAGTGACAACTTAAATTGATTTAAATATTTAAAAATAGTTTTATAAATTACAAACTCAAAAAACTTTTGTAAATGGCAAAAAGATATTTTGAAAAGTATGTATTGACTAAAAAAGTACTACGACTAGAGTAATGTTTTAAGGTAAACTGATAAAAATACTAAATAAAAGTTAATTTACTGTTAAACAACATTGCAAAAAAATTGCTTTAATAGTATTTAATCTAAAATTTTTGTATTCTAAATTTTATATTTACCTCAACTTTATCTTGATTAATTATCATGGATTATATTAAGTTTATATCAATTTTAAAGAAGATTAAAATGGTAATGGTTTTAATCTAGGCTAAAAAGCAATACACTATTATTATTATATTTAGTAATGGATAAAAATAATAATACAATAGCAAAAAACAGTAAGTTATTAAAGTGTTTAAATACAAATACATAAACCTACCTGAGATTAATAAAATCAAAATTACCTACTTGATAACAATCAAATTAACCTACCTAATATTGATAACAATCAAAACAACCTATTTATCTAAGATTATGTTACATGTATTGTAAATCTATATTTATCTGGTATTGTAGATGTACTGAGAATGTTAACATTAGTGTATAAATGCTGGTAAAAGTAGAAACTAAACAATGATTTTTAAATATTTTAGAGTTTTACTATTATTACCTGGTAAGTCTAGGTTTTACCAACAAAACTCAGGGTTTACAGTCATTTGATAATTGTAGGTTTTACAGTAACATTTAAGTACATTAATAATATCATTCATTTATAATTCCAGTTTTACTTTAGTTAAAATATATTCTGTATAACATATTATTGTGAATTGAATAAAAAATATTATTATTCAATTATCTAAATAAAATAATTAGACAAAAAATAAGAACTATGATAAATGTGTAGACAATAAAATATTTTAGTGATAAAAATTAGAACAATATCTGAACTACCAGTTTTGTAAATAACCTATTTATTTATATTTATATATATATTGTGTTCTCATATTGCTACTAGACTTCCGACTTGAGAAATGCTTCATTAAATTGATTATAGAATAAATTAAAAATAAATAGGCATAACAAAAGGTCGGTGAATAGGTATAAGAAGAAAGAGAAAAAGTGAGTGTTTGTCATTGACTTTGTACTCAATTCCGACTTACTAATTCCATTCATAGCACATTATGTAAGTACATGTTTGAATTACTTTTCCAATTTGTAATTATTTGCTCGGTATGAAAGGGCAACAGTTAAAATAGAGATGGAGAAATGCTTACATGATAGCAGAGGTGCTTTATTTTAAATATAACCTTGCAGCAACTTTATGTAACATTTAATAGGAAAAGGTCAAAAATTAAGTTATTTAACAATACAATAAGAAGTCGTGATTATTAAATTTATAAAATGTATTTTTGATAATATCATTATTTTATGTATTGTATATCGACAATGATTCTACATAGTTATTATAAAAGGATACTACTGCATTCATAATATTAATAACACATGTAATAGTAAGTTCATCAGTTATCTACTTTTTAAAAATATAAATTATGTTATATTATTATTATTTATTAAATTATTTGTTCGTTGGTTGTGTAAAAAAAAATCTGATTGATTAAATTAGCAAGTGCTATAAAAAACTAATTGTTTTTGTGCAACTTTTTTTATATTTGTAGAAATAACATTAAAAATCATAGCAGTTCAGCATTCAAATATATATTAATATTAAATAGATTTAGATTCTTACAATAATATATACTATATACCTAATTAAAAAAAAAAATCGATCAGCGTGTAACCGGATTCTAGGAACAGTAACATTTAAATTTATCAGATCAGCCAAATGCCGCATGCTAAGTGTATATTTTGTAAAATAACATATGTATAATATCTACTGCAGTATCTGAATTAAAATTTAGTACAAACCATGTAAATAGTTTTTACCAATTAAAAAAATGGTCTAGTGTTTATAACAACGATATGTACTTTACTAACTGTCTTTTAAAATAAATGAGTAAAATCTATATTCTGCCACCCAATTACTATGTGTATAACATACGTTGATTGATGCAAGTATCATATAAACAAACGTCGTTTCCAAAGCTGTATGTCAAACAATGTTTTTTTTTTTATAATCCGAGCTTTAAGAACTACTTGTTGAAATTTTGAATTTATCTGAAAAATAGTAGGTTATAGAAAAAGAAACCTACAAAGTATCAATAATTTATGTGTTTTATAGGTAACTTTGTTATTTTAAATTATATAACTTTTTGTCTATTTACTAAACAACAATAAAAAACGCCTTCTTTAGACATTTTTGTGTAGAATTTTTGCCTTTTTTAATTTTTGAGATATAAACTACACCCATACCAATAATTATTTAAAGTTTAAATAAAAGGTGATATATGTATGTTATTAGAATACATATTTTTTCTGATTTCAAAAATGTACCATTTTTATATTTAGTTGTACCTTTGCTCTTTATTGTATAAGATTTTTAGTGGTACTGCGTTTTAAAAACAATAAACAAATTATTCAAATGTTTTTTACTCAGCACAGCTTTATGTTATTTACAATAAGCTGATGATGTAAACGCCAAGATAGTGTTTTAATATTAATGTAGTTATAATTACTGCGCTAGGATTTGTATGACTTTTCTAGAAACTTCTTGGGTTACTATTTTTATTGCCTCATTTGTTATCCCGTCTTTCTTAAAGGTAAAGATAAAAAACGTTTAAAGCTTGTTTTCATAAATTTATGAACCCACAGTGTAGATTTGAAAAGGTTTCTTATTACCTACAGATTATTCTTACTCCTTGTTTATGTAAGACAGTATGATATTTGTTTACCCTCTTAGTAGAGGTGTTTCTCTTACAATGTTTTTCAAAAAAAAAAAATTAAGATCAGTGATAATAATTTTGCTTTTTCCTCAAAGTAGATATTAAGGGTTGCAGACGCAACATTGATTCCATAGTTACAGTTGGTGTTGTTTACACTGTTTACCTGTAAATTGAGAAAATGTTACACTTACGCATGCCATTTGTTGCAAACAGTTTAGTTAGTTTAAGGACATTTTTTGATTGGTTCTTGGTTACGAGTTCTAATCTCTTATAAGCAAACATAAGTTTGAAGACAGCTTTAGAAACAGTATGTATTGTCAACAACTGGTTCACATACCAGATCAACAGTATATAATTGTTAGATCTACAGGGAGTTTATAAATGAATGGGATTATGTAATCACTTTAAATATGCCGCTTTTTTAAAATTGACAACTATACTATTTGTTTTCACAGTTTAACTTTGACAGCTGTCAAGCAAGTAAGGTTATAAGTAGGGGCCGGATTATATGCAAATGCATATTTGCATATGCATTTGCATATTTTGACCATATTTAAGCTTTGTTGCATATTTTAACCATATTCGGTTTTTATGCATATTTCACAGATTTCTAGAAAAAAATATTGAAAAACACCATTTCTTAAGTTACTATATTATCCATATTGACATAAAAATATTCCAGAAATTAAACATTACTTATTTTTTTAACAAATAAAACGTTTTTTTTCTTTAATTTACTAGGTAATATTTAAAATATCTTTAGATTTAAAAAATAATATATATGTATATATGTATATACGTTGCCTTTTAAAAAACTAAAATTGGTTGTTATTGCAAGAATACTAAAAATTAAAAGATACATGTACCTGCTTTTATGATACTCAAAAAACCATTCAAAATGGTGTTATTTTGCCGTACCTTTTTTGTCTAATGAAGTTTAATATTTTGACACATTTTACCTATTTAACTTTATTAAAATTTAAAAAAAGTAGAATTTGTTATGTTTTTTTTTTTTTTTGATAAAATGATTAAATTATATTTGTTTATATTATGTTGCATATAGTTGCATATTTTGGCATATTTTTGCTATTTTTATGCATATTTTGGGCTTTTTTATTGCATATTTGAATGCATATTTTAGTGTTTTTAAGTTGCATATAATCCGGTGTCTAGTTATAAGAATGTATACTAATAAAGAAAATATTTTTATTATTGAATCCTACTTTAGGAATAAGCGGTTTGATAATGGAAAATGGTTCTATTCTATTCCGGACTGTGTTCGAGAGTTTACAACTGATAATTATAAACATGTAAACAATGTAAACAAATGAAAATATTTTTATTATTGAATCCTAAGACAGGCAACTTTATTTACGCATTTTTACTAGAACGGCACAAACGTACATTAGATGGTTACATAATCCTAAACATTTATAATCACTCTGTAGAACCTTATGTATATTGTGTGTTGTTGTCAATAGTAACACTTAGAGATGTTTAAGGTTTGATAGCATTGATAGAGTATTTAAGAGTTTTAGTAGATTTATTTACCAATTTTTTATATTTAAGTAGTGTTTAAGGTTAACCATGCGAGTTTAATTGTTACACTAATTTTCAATTTTTTTATAAGACGCTTGGTTCTTAAAGGGCAGTTCAACAATTTCAATCATCAAAATCGAAGGTATTACGTACATTACATAAAGATAGAAAAAAAGTTTAAAAATTTAGGTTAAAATTTTAATTATAAGTTAATAGTAAATTATTATGCTTTTTTTATTGCTAAAACCTATTAAAACTATGACTAAGGGTGCGTTTATGCTGCACATCGCCGCGCTGCTCGCCAAGATTGGCGCTGCCCGCTGCTTGCACATCGCCATTCAGCAGCATAAATGCACATCGCCGCGCTGCTCGCACCTCGCCGTTATTTAATTACTATAGAGTTTTATTTTATTAATCAAATATTAATATATTATAGTTATTAATATAAGTTATATTATTGAATCAAAATATTTAATATAATTTATAATGTTAAAGAAAATAAATAATTAGTAAACAGATTCCAATATAAACTTGCGTACTTATTAATTGCTTATACAAATTCTTAACTTAAATTGCAAGTCAAGTATTATTTAATCTTGATTTGTGACAATCGATATGTATTTTTTTTAAATAAAATATTTTTATAATGAAATTATTAATATAAGTAAAAATATTAAGTTAAAATAATTAATTACTATGCCACTTCAGTAAAAATACAAACATTGCTTTAACAATTTCTTGCTTAATGCGGATTTATTTCAATTAGATTCTTCATAAAATTATTGTAAACGCAACAAAGTTTTGATAAATTAATACACTACATGCAAATAAAACTTCATTCTTTTAAATTGCATATAACCTCAACACGGTTTGAAGTAACATACTAATTAATTAAACTAATTAAATAAGTTTGATAATATAAATTACATTATGTTAACGTCTCACAAAACTGGCAATAAACGGACCAATCAGAGCGCTAGTTTGAAGATGTACGGCGATGGTCCGATTATAAAAAACAAACTATTTTGTTCACATCGCCGGGTGCGTTTATGCTGCACATCGCCGGGGCTGCTCGCCAAGATTGGCGCCGGGATGTTGTGGCGATGATGAAACTAACCTATATAATCTTATGGGAGCATTTATGCTGCACCTCGCACATCGCCGCGCTGCTCGCCACATTCCACGCCACTGCGATGTGAACAAAATAGTTTGTTTTTTATAATTGGACCATCGCCGTACATCTTCAAACTAGCGCTCTGATTGGTCCGTTTATTGCCAGTTTTGTGAGACGTTAACATAATGTAATTTATATTATCAAACTTATTTAATTAGTTTAATTAATTAGTATGTTACTTCAAACCGTGTTGAGGTTATATGCAATTTAAAAGAATGAAGTTTTATTTGCATGTAGTGTGTTAATTTATCAAAACTTTGTTGCGTTTACAATAATTTTATGAAGAATTTAATTGAAATAAATCCGCATTAAGCAAGAAATTGTTAAAGCAATGTTTGTATTTTTACTGAAGTGGCATAGTAATTAATTATTTTAACTTAATATTTTTACTTATATTAATAATTTCATTATAAAAATATTTTATTTAAAAAAAATACATATTGATTGTCACAAATCAAGATTAAATAATACTTGACTTGCAATTTAAGTTAAGAATTTGTATAAGCAATTAATAAGTACGCAAGTTTATATTGGAATCTGTTTACTAATTATTTATTTTCTTTAACATTATAAATTATATTAAATATTTTGATTCAATAATATAACTTATATTAATAACTATAATATATTAATATTTGATTAATAAAATAAAACTCGACAGTAATTAAATAACGGCGAGGTGCGAGCAGCGCGGCGATGTGCATTTATGCTGCTGAATGGCGATGTGCGAGCAGCGGGCAGCGCCAATCTTGGCGAGCAGCGCGGCGATGTGCAGCATAAACGCACCCTAAGACTTATTGCTATTTTTTTGGCTATGCAAAAAGTTACTTCCACAAAAATGACCAAATTTCACAGCCTGTGTAATTTTTACATATTTGAAGAATTAAAAAATTAAGTTTTGAAACGTTGATAAATAATATTTCTTAGTTCCGTCTTTTATTTTTTTAACAATACTTAGACATTTTGTAAATTTTGCCAAAATAATTATTTATTATTTCAATTTGTAGTATGTGCAATAGCTTCGCCTTGATGAAATAAACCAGTTTGAAAATGTGTACTTGCAAAAATGCATCTAAAATTAATATAACGATTGAAAAAATTTATAGTAATGATCTTTGTATGATGTTATGCATAATCTATTCCGTCAAATTTTAAGAGTGCATATTACTCTAATATGCAATCATTTTTTGCTTAAATTAGTGGTTACATTAAAACAATGTGTTTGTGAAGAGTAGAAATATTATAAAATAATAATATATTTTATAGTTTGATACATAATTTTATTGGACTATGTAGGAGTATACGTAGGAGTAGTTTTTTTTTAAATTTTATTATTTTTAATCATGACACACTTACTTATTGATTTATTAGAGATTTTACATTGACTTTATCCGAGCTTGTGTCAAAGAGATTTGCCGGTGTGTTCTTAGTTTTTCCAATATTTTAAAATTTATTTAAAAATTAAGTTTTTTTAGTACTACTATTCAGGTGCATTAATAATTATATGCTATACTACATTTATAGAAAACAAATTACAAATTTCATGTAGCAGTTAGAATGTACAAATAATAATTATTATAACAAAAACAATTTATAGGAATGTACAGTAATTCTAAAACGAATGATTAAATTTATGTAATATTATATGACGATCGTTATTACAAGCGAATATTAATACAATATTTTAATTTTAAGTTGTAGGATTTATTTTTTTTTTCTAACTTATTTAGCATAATAATGTGTTCACACCTTCACTTTTGATATGTCTACCTGTTAAAGTAAAAGTAGAAATAAGACCACCAACATTACATTTGCATATCATTTCTTTGTGCATAAAATGGCACAAAGAAAATAAATGCAATATCAATTGGTAATTCATTAAAATATAGATTAACCATGTTATTAAGGTTTATGACTATAATATCGGTCTGCTATTTTATTAAAATAACACATCTTGCTCTTATATAAGAATTAATAATATATAGCTATAATAAAGCGTATAATAAAACAGATGAATAGTTAAATAAATGACCGCACATCTTGACCCATCCCCGTCATGAATGTTACGATTTAAAATGCATAATATTTATAACTAGAATATTAGAAAACGGTTTAAATGTCAGAAAGGAGTGTTGTGATCTGCTCTCTAACGAAATATTAAATTTATCTCGTACGATGAACAGGTATTTTTTATGTTTACCGACACATATAGATCGAGGATAGCTTGTGCTATAACGATGATGTTCGAGTATTTATAATTGCTCTCATCCATAACCATTTATTTAACTTTAATTAATTTGATTGCGTTATACATAATTGAATCAATTAATTATTAATATTATTTCAGCTACGGGCGATTGAAAAGATCAAGGAAAAATAAATAGCTTTTATCGCACTGGATTCTTCTTCGCAACCATAAACAACTTTTACAGGCCAATGGCTTTAATTGAATCCATTAAGTTATAAGCTATAAACTAAATGCATTTTTTATTGCAATAGTTCACAAGTGCAACAATAATAGAAGGTACCCACTTACGGCTATTATTATGTTGAAGTAATTCAAGCAAACGTTATATATTAGTTATCATTAGAGTGCTTCCGTTATGCACGATATTGCATACCAACATGTATCGATACTCGTCATATAGTTAATTATTATATAATATATCATCATTAATAGAAAAACTAATACAGTTATATAGTGTCGTAACTAAATAGAATGAATATTATTTTTACTGCATTAAATTTTCCGACTTCTCTATTGGAAGTACTGTCGACCTTCTCAAATTAATGCAAACTAAGTTAATTGAAGAATTATAATTTCCTAAACAAAAACTAGATTATTATCTTATTATTATAACTTGTAACGCAAATGTGAAGTGTTATCTTTTTGGTGCTACTAAATTTTAAAACTTTTCAATAACTACATAAAAATAATTACAATATTTCTTAATTGATTACTATTTTCTTGTAAACATTCGCAAAGATATTTTGTTAAATTTGTCATAACTATCGCTTAAAACCAAACTTAATTGACAGAAATGTTTCCTGTCGATTAATTTTGAGTCACAAAATGTTTTTTATAAACGAGATACGTGATATGGTCTGTTCTGCTGAAAACACATATTCCGATTCACGCCGGTGTAAATGATAGTTTGCATTGATTGATTAATTACTGTTTTCTATTGTAAGAAGATTTTTTTTTTGGCATATCAGCCTAAGAAGACTATTTATGTATTGTAAGATGACTTATGAATGATTGTTATTGTGTAACTTGCGGAAACTCGACTCATTTGTTTCAGATTAAGTATTAACTGTGATTTAAAATGACAAGCTTACTACGTTATAAAATTTTGAATGAAAGTAAACTTCAAGTTAGTTAAATGATTAGGAACATCCGATTTGTATTATTATTCAATATGACCTTTTTTTAAATACAGGGTGAGTCGGGAGGAACGGACCAAACATCAGGAGTGTATTCTACACGTGAAAATAATGTAAAAAAAACTCAAATGTTGTTATCCGATTTTTATTTGTTTTCAAGTTATAGCGTAAATATAAATATTTATCTAGTATTTTACAAACGGTTTCCAGGGCGTTGAATTTGTTTTGGTGATCCTATTAGTAGGTCTCTCATATCTCCATACCTGTTAGCACTAAATTATTGTTTATGGAGCTAGTTCAAAGATGAAGTGTACAAGTAAATGTGGACACTCGGAATGGACTAATTCTACGCATTAGAAATGCTGCAGCCGATCTTAAACAAAGACATGACTCCATCAGGAGAGCAACAGGCGCCATTCGTAGACAAAGCAGAAAATGTTTAGAGGTAAGTAACATTTATTATAAGAACGCTATGGTAACCAAAACGTTAATGTATGAAATTTTGTTTATTTGTAAGACGCTGTAACTTGAAAACAAATAAAAATCGGATAACAACATTTGAGTTTTTTTACATTATTTTCACGTGTAGAATACATTTCTGGAGTTTGGTCCGTTCTTCCCGACTCACCCTGTATAACTCGCAGTCTGATTAATAATTACTTACTTGGTCTATCACTAATTTTTGAAATATGCTTTTGTTGTAGTAATAAACTATTATAATTGCAGTTTTTGATAATAATCTGACTACTTGTTATAATATTCTTAATTATACGCCTTATTTAAATGTTGTTTACCAATTAACTGTAAACTTGAATAGCAGATTTTTCTTATTTTCTATATTCAGTTATGACTCATTGCAATGATATCAAGTTCAAGTTGTAACAAAACAAAAATAATAAATTAATAAACAACTGATAAGATTCTAGTGCAATAAAAACATATTTATAAAACTTTAGCCTAATTCAGACCCAACGTGACTTTTTTCTCTAATTGATTAACTCAGTTGGGTAAAGCGTCTAACTTAAATCTCGGCGCATAATTTGTCGCAGGTTTAAGCCCCAGCCCCAGCTCCGGCAGAATTTTTTTAAGAAATTATGACATTTATTAATTGAAGACCTTAGTCTAATATATGATTAGTCTTCTTTTTTTTTTCTTATTCTTTTTTAGCCTGATTTACTTCATTCCTGAACATAGGCCTCTTCCATGCGCTCCACGTCGATCTTTGTTGGGCGTTTTTAATGTTGGTTTCAGAAGTTCGAATAAAATTAGAATACGAAGCATGTATTTTTGATTTTAAGTTTTGTATCCAGTTCCTGCCCGCGTGTTTCTGTATGGCATCTTTCCATTTTATTAAACTATAATAATAATAATAATAATAATAATAATAAAAATAATATTTATTTCCCAACAGAAAATACATTCCAATAACAGGGAAACATCCAATTTAGTAATAATATTAATACAAGTATTATAAACAATTAAACAATTAATTTAAAAAATAGGTATATAAAAAAAGTAATAACTAACAAAATATAATATTAAAAATAAAATAATTAAAAAAAAAGAGAACACATAAAAATTTATAATCAATCAACTAGATCTAAAACTGAATTTTTAAATGTTTGCAGTGATTTACAAAATATATCAACACTGTATTGAATATTATGATATGACCTAACCATTCTATACATAGGCGAACTGGAGCAATGAGCTGTATTAGGTGTAGCATAGTAAAATGTTAATGGATTTTGCAAGGCAACACAAGGTACATGTAAACTGAAGTTATCAATAAGTTGAGTATCATATCTAAAATGTATTATTTTATACAAGTTCATCAGTATAACTATAGTATGCCTGCTCTGTATTGATTTCATACTAAATTCAGTTAGTAGTAGGTTATATGAGTAGTGCCTCTTAGGATATGAACCATGTTTAATAAAGTACAAGTACTTTAAAAAACGTTTTTGCATTGATTCTAGCAGATTGATGTATTTAACATAGTTTGGCGCCCAAATTGCAGAGCAATATTCTAGTTTGCTGATTATGTATGAATAAAATTGTTGTTGATATAGACTTAAAACATTTGGACGTTCTAATAATAAAACCCATTGTTTTAAAACACTCAGAACACACTTTTGAAACATGACTATTAAAACTTAACCAAGAGTCAAATAACACACCAGGATCACGAACTTCATTTACAGATTTTAAAACTGAACCATTAACATTGTAGTTATAGTTAACAAATTGGGCATTCCTTGTATAAGACACGATACAACATTTATTTACATTTATGTTTAAACCATTACAGTCACACCATTCATACATTTTTAAAAGATTAGCTTGCAGCATATCACAGTCAGTTATATCACGTATAGAGTTAAAAAGCTTGATATCATCAGCATACATTAAAAATTCACAGTTGAAAATATCACAGATTGGATTAATAAATATAAGAAATAATAGTGGCCCAAGATTAGAACCCTGTGGGACACCACTGTTTGCAGAGTACATCACAGATTGACATCCATAATATTCCACATATTGAGCACGATCACACAAATACAAAGTTATCACAAAAATAATATTACCACTTATGTCAAGTTCTTGAAGTCTATCCAAAAGTATATCATGAGGTATACAATCAAACTCGTTGGACAAGTCAGTGTAGATAACATCTGTCTGTGTTCTGTTTTCCAATTTTTTTGATATTGCTTCACTAATACTTAGTAGGTTTGTAGTGGTTGAGCACTTTTTCATAAATCTATGCTGGTAAGGCGAAATTATATTTTGAACATGACAATAAATATTCTCCACAATTAAAGATTCAAATACTTTGGAAAAATTACTCAGTATTGCAATAGGCCTGTAGTTAGAAACCTCAGATCGGTTACCTTTTTTAAATGTTGGAATCACTTTAACATTTTTCCAGATCTTAGGAAATATTCCTGTTTTTAATATTAAATTATATAAAAACGTTAAAGGATGTGCAATTACTTGAGCAATATCTTTAAGAAGAAATTGCGGAATTTGGTCGGCCCCCATTGTATGTTTAGGTTTTAACATAGATAAACTACGCAAAACATCAGTTTTGTCAATAACAAAATTTCCTATGGTATCTAAAACGGTACTACTGTTATTAGAACATCCACGGTCATGATAAACACTACTAAAATGTTTGGCAAAGTTATTTACTATTTCTTGTGATGTAGTAAGAACAAGATTGTTATTTGTCATCACTCCAGGGATAGTTGTAGTATTTCGTTTATTATAAATAGAAGTCCAAAACTTTTTAGGATCGTTTTTAATGTTGGTTTCAGAAGTTCGAATAAAATTAGAATACGAAGCATGTATTTTTGATTTTAAGTTTTGTTTTACTCTTTTAAGTTCCACGCTAGCAATACCATGTTTCGATTTTTTGTGTCGTTTGATAATACGGTTTTTTTCTTTAATCAAGGTAATTATTTCTGAAGTAAACCATTTTGGATACTTTTGACTTCTATGACGCACTTTATGTTTAGGTACGTGTTCTTCTAAAATTGAGTAAATTTTAGTATACAATATGTCACAGGCATCATTGACGTTTACACAATTAAATAACGGGTTTCATTTTACACTACAAAAAGCGGCATAAAGAAGTCTAAAATTGGCTTTCTTAAAATTAAATGTAGTTCTAGGAGTATCACAGGTAAATTTTTGATCAGATGTATCACAGATGTTAAAAGTAATATCCAACGGCGGATGATATGGATCCGGATTTACAAGATGGTCTTCTGCTAAATGTACATATACTGCAGCTAATATCAGGTGATGTAAAAACAAGATCAAGTTGCCGATTCATATTATTAGCAATATGGTTGTATTGACGAAGTTGACGAATGCTCATAAAATTGATAAGAGATTGATGAGTTGGAGATGAACCGCCTGTTTCTATAAACTCTTTAAAATAAGGTTGATTGAAGTCACCACATATAAACAAATTACTGGTTTCTTGAAAAAAGCAATCTATGTCTTCATAAAAAGTATTGTACTTTTCCAACGTTGTTCCAGGTGGGATGTATACGCATATTAACGTAAACGATTTATTATTTAAAAATATTTTGGCAACTGCTTTATCAATATTCTCACATGGTGATACATATGCAATTTCTCTTTTTTTTTAAAGTAACGTTAATAGCAATTAATGAACCACCACATTTTTTTTATTTTTCTGTCACCTCGGACTACATAAAATTTATTTGAAAATAACTCTTGATTATTAAATCCCGGTTTAACTCCAGTTTCCGTTAATGCTACAATTTCAACATCTTTAGAATGAACTGCGTTGTAGAATTCATGAGTTTTGCTATTAAGGCCTCTTACATTTTGATAGTAAAGTTTTATACTTGTGATCTGTTGGGAACGCTTTAGTTTTCCAAAATCTTTACAATTTTAGGTATATTACGGTTATATTTTATAGTATAACCTGTCTCACCACTAGCGATACGTCTTGCTAATTCGTCTCTAAGCTGTTTTAGATATTGCCGTTGATTAAGTGTATCATCAGATTTGACACGTAAATGTTGACTTAACTTAATTTTATTTTTTAATACAGACTTTACTGTAATAATTGAATCTAAAATAATTTTTAATGGGCGAGGCGAGGCTGTATGCTTTCCAAGTCTATGAATATTTTTTATATTGATATTAGGATAAATTTTATTAAACTCAGCTTTTACATTATTAAAATCTTCTAAGTTGTTACCGGTTTCAGGTAAGTTAAATAATATTATATTATTTTCAAGTTCTTTTCTATCGGAAATTTCATATAACAATTCCGACGTACTGGAAGGTGGAGATGGGGGTACTAGTGAGTTACTAGTTTCAGAATTATTATTAATATTTTCGGAATTACTTTCCAATGCATTGAAACGAGTTGTTAAAACGCGCAAATCTGCTTTTAACTTTTCATTGTCTTCTTTAACATTGACCAAACTGTTTAAGAGGGTCCGAAGTTCTTTGTTCTCGGTACGAGATTCTTCAAGTTGAGCTGTTAAAAGAGTAACTGATTTTTGAAGTTCTTGTATTAAATTATATAGGGTCTCTTGATGTGTCACGTCTAACACATTATTGCTTGTTTTATTTGCCTGAGAACCTGCCATAGTGTTAGACAACTTAGAATTTAAACTTAAATTTAAACTTAAACAATTGTGTTTGCCGCTAGCTGTACCAATGCATCTGGGGTGAACATAAAGTCCACAATTTTCACAAGTGGTCTTTATATTGACAAGGTAACCACATCCATCTACACATATATAATCAATAAGATGTTTTTTTACAGGACTCATTACGATAATAATTTGACAGGGACACACGCTTCACACCAAAGTGCCCTTTATGGTGACTTACATTAAATACAAACAATGATATTGGCAGCGGATAAGGTAAAATACACAAGAGAACAAAGGTGTAAATTTAAAATAGAGCCAATAAACTATAATTAAAATAATAATATAATAATATATTAAACTATATTAGATTGAGTTTAAAATTAAAATTAAAATTAAAAATTGTAATAAATTAAATGAATAAAATAATTTAAAATAATAAATTCATTGTAAATAATAATAATATAGACTAAAAAGTAAAGTTCCTAAAACTGAGAATCGAACTCACTTCTCACTGAACTTAGGCCAATTCCAATTAATTCCAATTTAATAAATTTTTATTGAAAATAATAAATTAAATACATGAGAAATTATTCAAATGTGTAAACATTTAAAACTATATAACTATTTCTTGTCTACAAGACTACAATAATTAAAATTATTATTACATTATAAAATTAAAAACATTTTTGATAAAAACTTGTTACTTATCTCACATTCACTCACAGAGTCATTCTTCTTTCACACACTCATACATACTCCTTTCACTCAGGTTTAAAAACAGTTGTTTAAAAATTGTGATTATTAATAATAGAAGACCCTCTAAAACGTAAGGCACTAATTTATAACAATTTTTTGTTTAGACTTAAAACTAACTACCCTAATCTAACTATTTACACTAATATATACAAAACTAAACCTAATCTAACCTACTATTTACAATTTTTGTACAATATATACAAAGTTAACAAGTATGGTGGAAAAACAGTTTCAATCGCGCTGATTGAAGATTGGCAGACACTGGTAGCTCAGTTTATGTTTGATTCTGAATGGTGCATTAAAGGATCTGATGCTGGTGAGCCCAGTTAAAAGAGCATTGTTTTCTAATTTAAATTTATAAAATTTTTGGGAAATTTCCATAATATGGTCCGAAATGAGGGGTACTTTTGCTTCTTCGTGCAAATCTCTGATTTTTACATACCTATCTTTGCGCAGAGCCATACGCAGACACTTATTTTGCTAAACTTGCAATTTATTCAAGTTTGTTTTACCTACGCAACACCAAACTGGTGCCGCGTAGGTTAAAGATGGTCGAATAATTGTTTTATAAAGGTGAATTTTAGTTTCAGCCGAAAGAGCGCTATTTTTGTTAATAAAAGGATAAATTTGTTTAATGGCCTGATTTGTTTTGTGTAAAGTGTGCGTGAGTTGTTGTTGGAAATTTAGCCTGGAGTCCAGATGGACTCCCAGATACCTAACATGCTGCTTTGTTGGTATCGTGTCTTGGTCAAACTTTGTGTGTGTAAAAGTTTTGATATTTGTGAATTTACGTGTAAACAAAATGCGTTCTGACTTTTTAGCGTTAATTTGAATTTTCCAATGTTTAAAAAATTTGTGCAGCGTGTTTAGATGAATTTGATTTTGTTTTTGCGCGGCCACTGCATAAAACGAACTTGAATAAATTGCCGTGTCATCTGCTTATAACGCTAGATTGGTCTTTGCAAAGACAGGCATGTCGTTAATGTACAAATTAAATAATTTTGGAGCCAAAATAGAACCTTGCGGTACACCAGCACCAATATTTTTGAGGGAGGACAGAGTGTCATTCACCCGTACCTGAAAGAGTCTACCGTTTAAATAGTTGTGTATAAGTTTGATGAGGTATTGTGGATAGTGTAGTGAGATCATCTTATGGACCAGTCCGTCGGTCCAAACTCGGTCAAATGCTTTTTTGACGTCGAGCAGGACCATGTCAGTCACTTTATCTTTATTATAATTGATTTTAATGTCGTTGACGATTCGAGCAATTTGCTGAACCGTCCCGTGTCCACTTCTGAATCCAAATTGATGGTTGGTCGTCACTTGATTGTCTGAATCGAATGAATCTAGTCTTATCATTAAAATTTTCTCCGTCACTTTACTTAACGTAGTAAGTAAAGAAATTGGACGATATGAGTCGGGTGATGTGGCTGTCTGTCCAGGTTTATGGATGGGCATCACTTGAGCGACTTTCCAAGATTTTGGAAAGTAACCCAAAGTGATGACCCCATTTATAATGTAGTGCAGTTGCACTACTGTCTTGCGTGTAATGTGTTTTAAAATTATATTTTGTATTCCGTCTTGTCCTGCTGCTTTAAGTGGAGGAAGCTTTCTTATCGTTTCTCGAACCTCTTTCGGACTTGTTAAAAACATAGTTTCTCGAAGAGGTCGATACTCCGATAGAAAACGCTCCACGCCTGCAGTAATTTGTTTTTGTTCGTCAGTTTCGTCTTCGCCTAAAACATGTACTTTTTCTAAAGACGCCCCCAGCATTTCTGCTTTGTCAACGTCAGTGAAGGCGGTAGTAACACCGTCTTCACTTGTCAAAGTCGGTATTGTCACAGTTTTTCGTTTGATTGACTTCACCAGGGCCCAAACTGAGTTGTCCCTGTGCGAAAGTCTCTCAATTTTGTCGTTCCAGGATTTGTTTCGAAATTCCTTGATGTCAAATTTAATCTGTCTATTTAATTCAGTCATATTGTCTTTTTCGGTCATGTCTCCTGTCCTTTGCCAAATTTTTCGAACCCTGTTACGGGATTGAATTTTGTCCACAATATTTTGTGGTAGTCGGTCTGCCAAAAGGTCAATCGTTTTAAATTTAACGCTCCTTTTAATGGCGTTTTGTAAAATGTTTGTCAATTTTTCAACATGTCTGTCAATGTCTTCGGGGGTATTTATGTTTCTGTCAATGATAATGTCTCTGTCCAGGAGCCTCCTAAAGAGCAACCAATTGGCACTCTTGTAGTCAGGTCTCCGGACAATCTGTCTTGGTCTGTTGATAGTGTTATGCAGTGTACATGTAATAAGTGTGTGGTCCGAACTCAATTCGTCCAATGTCTTAAGGTCCGTCACGTTAGTTACGTTTTTGTTTATTGCCAAATCTATAATTGTCGGTGTCATTCCATTTGATGGGTAGTGAGTGTGGGAAGGTGGATACATAATGTGTAAGTTGTGTGCAATGGACATGTTATAGAGACATGTGCCATTGGTGTTGTGTCGGTGACAATTCCAGTTACCATGCCTGGCATTAAAATCCCCGACAAGGAGAACTCTATTCCCCTTGTCGAGTAGGTTTAGGACATCGTCCTCCCCAAACTGAAAATTTGTACGGCAATAAACACCTACCAATGTCATGCCATCCTCCAATCTAATGGCAACATGCTCAAGATTGCTTACGCAATCTATTCGCATGTAACTTATGGAGTTTCTCACAAGAACAGCAACCCCACCACCGGCTATATTTCGGTCTTGTCGTTCAATGCGGTACCCCTTCACATTGAACTTAACGGTGGGATCTAATTTTGTTTCCGTTATGATCAAAATATCAACATCTGATCTTGCAAGAAACTCTATAAGTTCGCCAATTTTCGATTTGATACTGTTTGAATTCCATTCAAAAATGTTTAGTCTACCTGCCATTTCAGTCTAATTGAGACATGAACGATAATATTGTTTGAAACTTTTGAGCTTCGGAATTACAGCACTAAAGCCTATCGTTTATGTCTCGTAAGAGACTAAACATTTTTGAAAGGTCCACCATACCTTTTAACCATTTAATTTTATTCATAACACCGTTATAGTCATTATCCTCAAAAATCAAGTTATTAGAAGTGAAGTTCGTCCGCTGTCGCTGTTGTTGTTGATGCTGATGTTGCTGCTGCGTCTGCTGCGTCTGCTGCATCTGCTGCGTCTGCTGCATCTGCTGCGTCTGCTGTCGTTGCTGACTGTTGTGCATACTTCTTCTTTGCGTCCAGGCATTAGTGGTTGGCACTGGAGCATCGATATACCTTACAGGTATGCGTTCTGATGATATCAAAGTTTTAGGCCTTCTCATTTTCTGCGTGCCTTATAGTTTTTTTAAATAAACCGGGCATTCAATAGAATTGGCCAGATGAGCACCGCTACAGTTCGCACAGACCGCAGCAATTTCTTTCACTTTCGTACAAGTGTGGGTTAAATGTGCACCCGCACACTTTAGACACTTTGGACTAACAAAGCAGTTGGTCGTAGCATGGCCCCACTTTTGGCAGCGGTGGCACTGGCTAATAAACTTCTTGTTAATATACCTGTCAAACCTGACAGTCGTGTGATAAATGTACTTGACTTTGTCAGTCAGCTCTTTTACAGTAATTTTATTTGTTGTAGTCAAAATATAAACTGGGAATTTTGTTTCTTTCATTTTCGAACATTTTAAAATTTGGATATTATAAAACTCTAAAAATTCCGAAATAATTTCTTCTGATGTTAGATTTACCTGGAGTCCATACATTACAAAACTATGAGTTTTCTCATCTTTTCGTGTAAATGTATGGAACTCCAGTTCCTCTACTTGAAAAGCCTCTTTCAATAGCCTATAATCTGCTACAGAACTTGTTTGTATTGAAACACGGTTTTTATAACCGTGTTTAACAAAAAATTTATCATTGATGTTCTTTTTTATGAAACTAACCAGATCTTTAACACTATCAAGTTCTGTATGCAAGATTATAGGCGGAGGCTTGATTAATTTTGATGAATTTATTAATTTTGGATTCGGGTCTAAAGAAGCGGAAACATTTGGGCTGACTGACAAAGCAGGAGCGGGATTATCACTCACAACCACATCATCATCGATGCTCATCGGAGTGAGCACCTCAAATCGATTGTGAGTGGGTACATCCACACTCCTTTTAGCACCTAACTTGTCAGGTGCAACAGGTAATTTTCGTTTAAGAGTATTAGATTTAGCGCTTACCGCTGCCCCAGGGGCCATTGCTTTATCTAATCCAGATTCCATGTAGATAACACTATCCAATTTCAATTTAAAAAAGTCCAGAAAATATTTAATTAAATTAATTAATTAAATGACAAATTATTTTTTGACGTTGTCAAAAATTTAATGTTCTTATAGGAGGGCCTCCGGTCTCCCTCGGGGTTACTTTCACTTTACTCTTCTTACTTGTAATTTCCTTTATCGTTTTGTACTGATCAAAATATTTAAAACACACTTTATTCCACAAAATTTTAATTAATTAATGGGGTGCGCACTGTTATTAGAAAAAGTTGAATCTATAACTTTAGTGTTGGTTCATTCTACTGCGCAGCGCTGCGATCGCTAAAATTTTCAAAATTAGATAGTTGGCTATGACTGACAAATAACAATTATTGTGAGGACAAAGATCTGTCAAGTTTTTTTCATTAAACTGTGTTTTTTGTGTTATATGGTTGTGTTGTGTTGTGTTTCTTGTGAACAAAATTTATATAATATACATAAGACAATTTTTAGTGAGTATTTAGGTTTCCTATTGTTTATTAATTTTAAAGTTAGTATATTTAAAGTTTTATTAAACATAAATCAAATCCGAACTCCTATATTATACAATTCTTGAGATGAATTAATATTTTTAAAATTATTAATGTATTATATAATAAATAAATAAATAAAAATAGAATGAATAGAATTTGATTTGATTATCATTAGTAATTAAGAGACATGTAATGTGTTTACAACATTTTTTTTGCCTAATTCCACCAGGTAAATTATGTGTAGAAAATATGTGTATATGTTTGCAATGTATAATAAAATTTCAACATTAATTTAATTTTTTATTTTAAAATAATAAAATGTGAGTGATTGTTATTTTATAAATAATGAATATACAAAGATTTCATCAAGTCTATATTAAAATGTAAGTATATGTTTTTTTTTTTATTTAAGTTGTAAAATTTAATCATTTATTTAAATAAGTTAGTAAATTTGCTTATTATCTAATATATATGTCATCAGTGAATATGTGTGCAAGTCTAATAAATTTAAATTAGACTTGCCTATTAATTCAATGTCTATAGATTTTTAATAAAAAAATAATATAATCCAGAGTTTAAATTTGCCGCGGAATGCAAATTAGTTTTGGTTCATTCCGACGTGATGGCGCAAACGTGGAAACAAGAGAGAGGCTGAGTTGCCGTTCTATATGAATATATGTTCTATGGGCGTACGGACGAGAACAATAATAATATAGACTAAAAAGTAAAGTTCCCGAAACTGAGAATCGAACTCACTTCTCACTGAACTTAGACCGGGGTTATAACCATTAGGTCCACTGGGCCACGGCAAGAGACATAAAACACATACTACTAATCTATGTAAATACTATACTATAAACAACTCTTAAATATAAATGTAAACAATAGCAATTACTTTTGAGGTTAAATAAAGTTTGGCAATTACATATCAAAATGTTTTACATACGGCAATGTTTTAAACAAAACTTTTCACTGTAGCACTATATTACTAAACAATGCACCAAACCAAGCCGTTTACAATTTATTTATAAGACAAATTGCAAAATAAACGATTGATAAAATTTACAGTCATGCACCATGGCGGCATGCAGACATTAAAAAAAAAAAAAAAAAAAATCATAATCATTTTAATATGAGAGTGTAAGTAGACCAGATACAAAGCAATACTATATATTTGTGGTTTTAGTTCCAGGTATGTATTCAAAAGCATTTTATGTGATAGTAACATAAACGTAAGCCTTAAAATAAAAGCTCTTGCAAAAATCTGGTATTCAAGTTCAAGTTTTTTTTTGTTACCTAAAGTGTAACTTTGTTCATCTTTAAGTTTTTTAAGTCTTATTTTGTCGTCTTTTGGCACCACTTCTTTGCATCATGTTTCATAAGGTTGTCTTAAATTTTCGGTTTACAAAGATAATGAGATCTTTTGCGTAACCTAAGGTAAAAACGTTTTGTCGTTAAGTATTTGTAGTCAACCGTCTTCAAAGCACTACATTTAAAATGAAAACACATTGTTTTGTGAGGAAATTACAGTCCGATTTTTGTACATTAATTAACCAAACAAGAACATTTATTATTTGGTTTTGATTGTCATTGAAATAGGTTTGAAGGTAGTATTATTAAATGCTCTTTTGGTGTTCAAAAAAACACCCAAAGCAATGTCCTTGTAATGGATAGTTTTTTTTACTAACTTTCCAGCTGATATTTAGTTTGTAAGATTAGTTTGTCCGTGCCGTACGTACTTGTTAATTTTTTTTTCCATAATTTTGCATAGAAACTCACTCGGAGCTGCCAACACTTTTGTAAGATGATTAGTAGACTCCGGATTATATGCAACTTAAAAACACTAAAATATGCATGCAAATATGCAATAAAAAAGCCCAAAATATGCCTATAAATAGCAAAATTATGCCAAAATATGCAACTATATGCAACATAATATAAACAAATATAGTTTAATCATTTTAACAAAAAAAATAACAAAACATAACAAATTCTATTTTTTTAAATTTTTAATAAAGTTAAATAGGTAAAATGTGTCAAAATATACAACTTCATATATACAGGGTAAAAAAACGTACTGCAAAATAACCATTTTGAATCGTTTTTTGAGTCATCATAAAAGCAGGTACATGTATGTTTTAGTTTTTAGTATACTTAGAATAACAACCAATTTTAGTTTTTTAAAGGGCAACATATATTTTTTTATTAAATCTCCAAGATATTTTAAATATAACCTAGTAATATAAAGAAACAACGTTTTATTTGTGAAAAAAATACCTATTTTTATGTCAATATGGATAGAATAGCAACTTAAAAAATGGCTTTTTTTAATATTTTTTTCTAAAAATCGGTAAAATATGCATAAAAACCAAATATGGTTAAAATATGCAACAAAGCCTAAATATGGTCGAAATATGCAAATGCGTATGCAAATATGCATTTGCATATAACACGGTCCCTAATGATTAAATATATCCTATCAGATCTTTGCTAATAGTTTAATAATAATAATAATAATAATTCTTTATTTACGGTATAAGTAAAAACCATTTACATCTACATATAAAGTTTAAACGCATTAATTTTCTTCTCTAGGCTAGTTTGATTAATTATGATCTTTGCTTTATACCAGTTTTTTTAGTTAGAATTTATAAAGTTAACAATCTAGTCTGTTAATATATCTAACTTATGTGACGTTTTTGCCATCTTTGGGCAGACCCTAGTTTGACTTATTAATATTTTGTTATATATATCCTAATTAGATTTTGTCAGACTCTTATTCTTTACAGAAAGCGTTTTTTTGAAATTCAATACTGAACCGAATGTATTGTTTGTCTGGCAAGTATTACTTGTTTATTACTTCATCAGTTTTTCCATTTGATAGCGTAAGATTGATAACTTTTCTAGAGATTTGAGAAGTAATTTTTTACTACTTTTTTTCTACTATCTTTGAATTTAAGCGTATTTAATGTAAGTTTGTTGTTACACTAAATTACTTTAATGATGATATATATTTACAAAATTGATAATCAGTTGATATAAAACTGCAGTAAATGTTATTATTGATGGTATTCTAGAAAAGCAATACAAAAATATAATCGTAACTATAGAAAAAATTAATAAATTTGTGGATATTTGTTTAATTTTATTATAATAATTTTATTTTTACATATTTAATTTATATGCAGTTATTTTTAAAAATATTTTAGAAAAATAATTTTATTAAATCAAGAGTGATGTTTTATCTACCACTCTTACTTATCACAACATACTACTGGACAAAAAGGACCATACTGATGGTGTGAGGAAATTAAAAAAATGCAAGAAAAACACAATACAAACAGAAAGAAAAGTCAAAAGGCAGAGAAGAAGAGCAGAAAACACAGAGGAAATAGAAGAGAAACTAAAAAACGACAAAAAAATCTTAAAAAAGGCAATTAAGGATAGCAGAAAAAGATGCTGGAAAGAAATTATAGAATCTATAGACGTATCCTTGGGGAAAGCCGTACAACATAGAGATGGACAAATTGGGTAGAAGAGCAAAAGGAATCTGCTTAAAAGAAGACGAAGAAAAAGAAGTCATAATTAAAAAATTATTTCCCAAGGGAGAACTAGTAAGAGAACTAGAAACAAGAGAAGAAGAAGAAACAGTTATGGCAACAGTGAAAGAGATAAAAGAGATCATAAAAAATTGCCTAACAACAAAGCACCAGATCTGGACAAAATAAGAACAGAGATTGTTAAAGCAGCTCTAGACGGAAACGAGGTAGAAATAACTCAAATAATCAACAGGTGCCGAAAAGAAGAAACTTTTGCAAATTGTTGGAAAGAGTCCACTCTGGTACTGATTGAGAAAAAGAAAGAAGTATGAAAAGCAACGTCATACACACCAAATGCTAAATTAACACACTGGCTAAAACAATAAAGAAAGTTATTGTACGGAGAATAGAACAAAAAATAAAAGAAAAAGGAGGATGGAAAAAAAAACAATACGAATTTAGCAAAAAAAACAACGTTAGTAGCTATAAAAAAAGTGAAAGCAATAGCAAAAGATGCAAACAGCAGAACGCAGAAGAAAAGGCAACACTGTTTAATAATAGCGTTGGACATATAGAACGCGTTTAATAGCGTATCATAGGCAACAATCATAGAGACGGCAAAAAAGAAAAAACTAAACAAAAAAACAATCAAGATCATATGGAGCTACTTACAGGACAGAAACCTAGTGACCAAAAATGGAAAATTCAAACTTACTAGAAAAGTACCGCAGAGCTCAGCACTAAGATCAAAACTGTCGAACCTTGTCTATAACAAGTTACTTCGAATGAAGATGCCGGAAGGCGTGTCACAAACAGCATTTGCGGACGACATAGCAGTAATAGGTAAAGACGTAGAAATAGAAGTAATAGTAGAAAGATTAGAGCTAGTAATTGATAAGATACAAATATGGATGAGAAGTAACGGTTTAAAACTAGCAACACAAAAAACTGAGGCGGCATGGCTATCGACTAAGAGGAATAATAAATTAACAGGTAAGATACAGGTGGGAAATCAAGAGATACCCATAAAAAAAAAACCTTAGAGTGACACTTGAAGCAAAGGAATAGAATGAACAGGTTAAAGAAGCGGTCATTGGAACAAAGGAAATGGAGACAAAGCTTGATAGACTTATGCTAAGCAACGGAAGTTCAGGAGAAGAAAGCAGAAAGCTAATAGCAACGGTAGCAAGAAGCAAATTGCTGTATGTTACAGAGACATGGGGGGAAGCCATGAAAACAAAAAACCAATAATAAAGTAAGAAGAGCCACAAGAGCCATCTTGCTAAGGATTAGTAAAGCTTACAGAACAGTGTTACAAGAGGCAATAGAGGTAATTGCAGCAACACCTCCCGTGGATATGATGGTGGAAGAAAGAACAGAAATAAAAAAAATTGTAAAAGAAGGAACGAGTAAAAATGGCTCAAAGATAAAAGCAAGAAAAAAAACTATTAAAAGATGGCACAGAAAATAAGATACACACAAATACTGACCGAGCACGGAGCATTTGAAAAATTCTTGCAAAAAATTTAAAAAAATATGAAGGAAGAAAAATGGTGTACATTTTGTCAGGAAGATACACACGATAACGCAGAACACACTCTAGTAGAATGCGAGGCGTAGGAGAAAGATAGAAAAAAACTAGAATATATATTAGGAAGCAAAAACTAAAAAAAAATTAAAAATTGACAATAGAAGAATATAAAAAAACAAACAATGGAAACAAAAACTCAAACTAAAAACTATAGAAGAGAAAGAAACGAAACGAGAGAAGCTAAATGGAAACAAGAAAACAGAGAAAAAGATCAAAAAGAAAGAAATGAGAAAGGGCAAGACAATTATGCATATCAAGAAACAGAAGAAAAAAGAAGAACATTTACAGAGACTATGATACTAAACAAAATTGCAGAGATAAGGAGAAGGATAAAAAAAAGCAGAATAATACAAGGCAAATACTAAACGGTAGATATGTTTGCAACGAGAGGACATGAAGAAGTAATTCCTGATGGAGATACAAGGATATTACTAGAGGTAAAATTTACTAATCTAGTACTTTCAAAAAGGATACAACTAATGGAAATGCATAAACTATTCAGTTCTCCTAGCCGTGTGTTATTTACTATAATTATATAATTTGTTCTCAGATGTGCTCTTAGCTTCTTCTTCATCGTATCTGCTATGAAGAAGAAGTGAACAAAGACTTTAGTAAGCTAAGAGCACATCTGAGAACAAATAATATAACTCAAGTAAATAACGCACGGCTGGGAGAAAGAAGAGAATGCAGAGGTAGATGCCAGTGCAGATAAGAAAAGGCAAAATGACAAAAGAGACAGACAAAAGTAGGGGCTATAGAGAGAGAAGGGCCGAGGACAGCATGCGTGCCGCAGATGATGCGTGAAAATCCGCAAGACAAAAACCAGCTCACCTCAAACTAAGAAGTCTCGGGAAAATTAAATAAGAATTGTAAATACTATTGTAAAAAGAAAAAATCTTGTAAATTTCAATAATCTAAATTAAATTCAATTACTTCAAGCATTTTTTGACCTATACTAATTAATTAAGTTACTTAATTTAGTTTAATTATATGAGTTAAATATATAGTAACAATTAATCAAAAGATATATTTATAACAGAAAAATGTTTATTTTTAATTTTTACGTTTTAAGAGCATCCTGGCCGCCACCTTGATTTACAGTATTGTAATGAAAACAACAACGTTCTATTTCTACATAATATAATTTGATAATCTATTTATTTATTTTACCAGCTAACAGAAATAAAAGCGTTTTTTGGGTACTTTTGAATACATTTTAATGCTATTTGCAAATATAACTACTAACTGACTAAATAGCCGACAAAATATGGTACTACTAAATGTACTGGTAACAAAATTAATTGATTATCAAATCATTTATAGAAATAGGAACGTCGCCAAAGATGTTTTTGCTATAATACTGCAAATCAAGGTAGCGGTCGGAATGGTCTTAAAATAAAGATCAGATATAAATTACTTTTACTTTTAATATAGTTTTTTTTTTTAATTTAATTGATAATCTTAAATAAACCTTCTTATTTTGAATTAATACTCTAGGTCAAGATTTGTATATAATTATGCACAGTACTAATGATACATATAATATGATAATATTAAATATCTTGTTTAAACTAATTATAAAATTTATTATATCCGCTGTGGTTGATAGTCTAAGAGAAGATTAATGGTTTAAATATTTTAACAAACAAGGTTGCTCTGCTTTTTTTGGTCCACCTATATGTCAAATCGCGGATCTTCGGCCTTCGAAAAATTATAATGACGAAATTGTGCAAATGTTAAAGTGGTCATCCGTAAACAGCAATTGATATAATACTTGTTCTTTTTTTAATATATCAAAATTAATATTAAGGTCACTAAAATGTGTAGTTTTTCTAATAATTAAGCCTTTTTAAGTAAATTGTACATTACATAAAAAAATACTTAATTGCCGTTTTACGGCATTCGTAGTTTTAAAGTAAAACCAATTAACGTATTTATACGTTTGACTTCCTTAAACTATGTTGGGTAATAGAGTAAAATACACTAATTTTATATTTATTATTATCTTTTTATATTATTAAATGACACTAGACTTTATAGACATTGTTCACTACAAAACTTATTGTAATAATAGTTTTGTTGTTAGTAGTGCCTTTAATAAAATGATACAACCAATATGGTATGACGAGCATTACATTAGATGCAGAGAAGTATGTACGTATTTTTGTTATTATCCAAGTTTTGAAAAATAAAATAAAATAATGACATTCAAATATAAAAACTAACCAAATATTTTTTTACAGCATTCTACCAAATATTAACTTATATTTCTGTGTACACAGTACAGTGTGTTTTACAACTTATACTTAAAATATCGTTACCACTGTTAGGGCACAAAAACTGTATTTAAGAAATACTTACTTGAAAGTAGCTGCAAACAGAAATGTATTTAACTATTGTCATTTGAAAGAATGAATAAATAGTTTATTAATTGTATCCTATTATGTCCCAAATAACCAAATTTTAATTTTTTTTTCATATTTATTTGTTATAAACACAAACTACTAGCGCCATCTTTATGAATAATATAGTGAAGTTAACCATTAATAATTTTTCCAGTCGCATGTAATCATAAACCCTAAAGTCTTTAAAGAGCAGAGTAATAAAATTATTGCTTACATTATACTACATACATATATAAAATTTTATTATCATTTGCATTTAGTTAATTTAGTTATGTATCTAAGTATATCGTTAGTTAAATAATATTTGATATATAAGAAAGATATACATGTATTATGTAGTATTACATTGTAAAATTATTAGTATCTAATAAAATTACTTAATAGTTATCTAAATAAAAACTATTTGCTTATTTATTGCAAATTTTATCGTGCCTAACAAAATTCCGGTATAAATATGCAAATATTTCTGATCAGTAATAACTATTGCGTATTACGAACAAAAATTGAATTATGTATTAGTATCCGGAAATGTATAATTATATTTATATCAATAAATAATATGCATATTAATTAAAAAAAACTCATCGGTACGTTGTATAAGTTGTTATTTCTAAATAACAGTGCAATTATTTAAAATTAAATACTTTTCACACCAAATGTTTTTGCAAAATCGATTGACCATTAATTATCATTTTAATAATGGCACTGACAATGAGTATTTTAATAAGACATTATTTTTGAAACCAATTATATATATATATATATATAGATAAAATGAACTATCGTTTGTTAATATGTATTTATATTATATTGTATTTATCATCGAAAACAAACACTTTTATTTTTAAATAGTACCTAAACTTTATATTTGACAAATTATTGTTATATTAACTATATGATATACATTATTAAATATTGAATTCAAATGCAAATATATGTCACCTAAAAAAGTCGGAGTTATGTACTATTAACTTTAAATATTTAGTTACGAAATAAATATTTTAAAAATACAATAGTTAATTATATTGTATTTTGTTACCACTAAAACTTGTTATAATATTTAATTTGTAATAAAATAAGTTTTAAATATCCGCAGGCAGAATCTATAAATTTTAAAGATATTTATTTATTTATTATTTATTATTATATTTGATACATTTGATTAATCACTTCCAGTTATGTATCATAAGTTATTATTTATAAGTTTGGTTGTTTGTATTAATGAATATATTGTTAATTGTCTCAGTTTTGTTCATAAGATTGCAATTACTATGATATAATAAACAAATATATCAAACTTTTATAATTTTTGTTACCCTGAATGTAATGCATACAAAAAGTTTTTTACGATTACACTACATCTTTAGTTGAAGAAAAAATATTTTTTGTGTTTTCAAAAAACAAACACATTTTGATATATTTGGATGTAAGAGCCGTCTGAAACGAGACTGATTTTAATACAAGTGTCAGTACAATAATTTTGCGCGCCAATTTTTCAAATATTTAGTAAGCTTTTAAGCAAGAAATTAGAACAGGTTCTAATTTCTTGGATAAAATCTTACTAAATAATTGACACATAAATTTGTCAATGTATATATATGTCGCCAAGATCACTGGTTTATAAAACTAATTTTTTAAATAATTGGCGCGCAAAATTATTGTACTGTTGTATTGACACTTGTATTAAAATCAGTCTCGTCTTGTCTCGGCTCAAATATTTAAAAAAATTTAGGTAGGTACAAATTTATACGTAAGTTTTATAACTAGTAAGTGTAGTAGTTAAAAAACTGCTGTTTAGTTAGCAATTCCTAGCAATAACGTGTCGTTTGGTATAAAAATACTCATCACTTTGTTATAAAGCAAGCTAGAAAAAAAAAACAAACAAAAATGATTAGCTGAAGAAACGCTGATTCCAAAAATGCCAAGAAAGTACTTAATTAATAATTTTTAAAAATAATTAGCAATCAATTAAAATGCCAAATAATCAACTAATTAACAACAACATTAAAAAAATACATTTCTGATAGACCTTTATAAGTATCCGCAAACAAAAGTTTTTGCAAAATTAAAATAAATTAATTAAATATATTTAATTATTAAAAAAATAATTTTTTAGACATTGTTTGACAAAAAAAGTACTCTTGTTTGACATTTAAAAAAGCCAACACGTAGATTGTTTGAAATTATTAAAAATACTGCCAGACTTAATTAGCGGTAGTGAAGAAACTAATAGTATGTATGTATATGTAATTGAATTTCATATTTTCTGCAGAATAAATTGATGTTGTTAGCATAACCCTTTATATTTTAGCAGACATGTGTGGTATCATTGGAATGCTGACAATGAAAAAATTTCAAATAACTTTACGCATAAATTAGCAAAGTTAAAATTGATCAATTAAAAAAATCGTTTAATTTTCTTCAACAAAACAACTAATTACTCATCTATTCTAGCGTTATTATTTAAGTTTAAACAAACTTGTGTGGTATTATTGAAAAGCTGACAATGAGAATATTTCATATAACTTTTTGCATAAATTAGAAGAGGTAAATTAATCAATTAAAAAAATTGTTTAATTATTGTCAACAAAAAAACTAATTACACATTTCTAGCGTTACGATTAAAGTTTGAGCAAATCGTGTAGTGTCATTGGAAATCTAACAATGAGAAGATTCCAAATAAGTTTTTGCATAAGTAAGCGGAGTTGAAATTGACCAATAAGAATATTCGTTTAATTATCTTCAACAAAAAATCTAATTACTCATTTCTGGCGTTACGATTTAAATTTGAACCAACTTGTGTGGTATTATTGAAAAGCTGAAAATTCCAAATAACTTTTTGCATAAGTTAACGGAGTTAAAATTAATTAATTCATCAAAAACATTCACTACAACATAACCTCACAAACTGTTTTAATTAAATTTTAAAATAAATTTGTTAATTTAAAGGTCTCTCCACTTCTCTATAAAGTTGCCAATAACATTTATCTCCTCAATAAGTAGAAATAGTGTTTAGTTTATCTGATCGATTATTTGACAGTTGAACTAGAACTATGACTAAAACATAAATATTTATTGACAAGATAACCTATAATATTGTAAAAACTTTTATGAACTTTAACATCACGGATATTGAACTTTTACTAGAAGAATTTATTGATTTTGTTGATATTGTTAACCGTGAACGTAAGACCCTGAGCAGACAATATGAATTTGTGGGATGATAATAAGATTATTAAAAAAATTCGACTATCCAAAAAAAGTGTAAATACTATTTTAGATTAAGTAATAAATCAACTTACGTACCGTACAAAAAGCTAAAACAAAGATTTTATTATGCAACAACTAAAGATTGATTTATTTTACAGAAATAATTTTATTCCATCACTTCAGCAATTGCTTCTAACAATTAGGTTTTTAGCATCTGGTAGTTTTTACAATGCTATTGGTAATTTTGGTAGTTCATAAATCTACTTGTAAAAAAATAATTCAACGTGAAGTCCGAAGTCTTGGACCTGATAATATACATTTAGATCGCACCCCTCAAGAAAAAAGTAAGACAATGCTAGATTTTTGTAAAATAGTAAGTATTTCAAAAGTAATAGGAGCCATTGATTGCACCCACATTAAATTGCAGTCACCAAATATATATCAGTAAAACTTATATACATTAATATGTTGAGTAACAAAAATCTTGTTTTAAGGTGAGGATATTGCAGAGAATTTTAGAAACAGAAAGGGTTATTTTTTACTAAATGTTCAAGTAGTCTGCAATGTTAAAAATATATTACAGACATTGTAGCACGATGGCCTGGTGCAACTCATGACAGTTACATTTTTAAAAATTTAGCTATTAGAAAATTCAATATTGTTGGGTAATAGTGGTTATTCTCTGCGTTTTTATTTATTAACACTACTAGATAATCTAACTACTGAAGCACAAAGATTATTTAATAAAGCACAAATCAGGACAAAGAATGTAAATATTTTATCAAATACAATAAGATGTCAACTCAAGCAATTATAGTTGCAGTTGCTGTACTACATAATGTTGCGTGCAAAAATAATGATTACTCTAAATTAACAGACCAACAGTTAGAAAAACTAATTAAAAACCTGTACAACATTCATATTTTTATTTATTTTTTTGTAATTTATTGTCAACGTCAACATATTCTACGCCAATCCGAAAGACACATGATCTGCTTTTAGATTTAGTTCAACGTTTTTATCTTGGTTTGGTGTAAAAAGCGATGGTACTACAAATAATAATACAACATAAGCGGTGGGCAATTTTTTAACACTTCAAGTTAAATAGCCTATTAATATACAATAACCTTGAAATCTATTATACCACCCATAGCTGAAATACTTACTAACATTTTTAATTTATCTTTGTCATTAGGTGTTTTTCTATCTATCTTAAAATCTGGCTCAATAATTCCAATATTTAAAAAGAATGATCAATTAAATATTGAAAACTATAGACCAATATCAATTCTCAGTTTATTCTCTAAACTGCTACAAAAGCTAGTATACAATAAAATTTAAAAATTTCTTAATTAATTTAATATTATATCAACCAATCAACACGGCTTTAGAAATAATTACTTAGTTGAAACTGCCACTTTTAATTTATTAAAGTTTATACATAAAGAAAATAACAATGGAAAATATGTTGTAAGTCTTTTTTTTATTTGTCAAAGGCATTTGACACAGTTTGATCTAAATTTATAATTAATAAATTGCATGCTATGGAAATTAGAGGAATTGCTTCTAAATGGATTGAGTCTTACATGAAAAACCGCAAGATTTCAGTTAAAATAAAAGATACCCGATCATACACATTAAACACGTGTGCGCCGCAAGGTTCCGTACTGGGGCCTCTCTTGTTCTTGCTATTCATCACCGATTTGCCTGTGGCTATTACTTCCCTTGGCTAAAGCTATTGCAATATCAGCTTTGAATGAAATTGAACTGGTACACAAAATTAATAGAATTGTAAATGAGTTTCATCTATAGTGTCATAATAATAGATTAATTATTAATGCTAATAAAACTGTTGTTATGCATTTTCATCAACGTAGGCAACTGTTTAATAATTTTAAAATTGTTTTTGATAGCAAGCGTTATTTATTATCTTCATCAACAAAATTTTTGGGTATCATAATGATCACATTGATTATATTTGTCAAAAATTAAATAAAGCGTTATTTACAATTTTACAATTAAAAAAATCTTTAAATTTCGACGTTTTATTAACTATTTATTATGCTCTGGCAACTAATAATAACCGAATATTCATTCTTCAAAAAAGAATAATAAAACTAATTTTTAATATTAAAATTCCTAATACATCAAGATATTTTTAATAAAATTTTAACAATGCCTTCTATTTATATATTTAAAGCCTTTATGCATGGGAATAGAAATTTAAAATTTTAAAAATCGACATATTTTGGTACCCCAAACATGTGTACAAAATTTGAGCAAAATCGGAGATATCGATGTGGGGACGATTGTCCAAATTTCTGTGGAATTACCCTCCACTATCTTATGCAAAAAGTTATTTGAAATGCAAAAAGTTATTTAAAATCTTCTCATTGTTAGTTTTTCAATGAGGCTAAACAAGTTTAATTAAACTTAAATTGTACTACATATGTCTACTAAAATATAAAGAGTTATGCTAGCAATATCAATTTATTGTGCCGAAAATTTAAAATTCAATTATACATATATGTATATTATTAGCTTCTTCACTACCGCTAAGAAAGTCTAGCAGTATTTTTGATAATTTTAAACAATTCTACGTGTTGTTGAATTTTTTTATGTCAAACAAGACTACTTTCTATTGTCGCACAATTTTGTTTTATAATTAAATATTTTTAACTCATTTATTTCAACTTTGCGAAAACTTTTGTTTGCGGATTCGTAATGTAGTCATAAAGATCGATCAGAAATGTTATTGTTAATTAGTTGATTATTTGACATTTTAATTGATTGCTAATTAATTCTGATAAAAGTTTCTTATTATGTTCAATATTATTTATATTTTTACAGCATATGACTGATATATTACTGAATAATAATACAGAGATTTTTACAACAAGTTTTTTTATGTTTTAAACCAGTGAAAATGTGGTTTTGTTTCCTTTTGCTTCAAGCTTAATCAATCAGAATCCAACAAACCGTTACATTTTGGTCATTCGGATCCGGATCTAGTCAGTGATTATCAGAGCATAGTCAAGTAGTAAAGTGAAATCGTGTGAACATGGGTGAAGAAAGAACCATCACGGAGCAACTTCTAGAGATAAAGAAAGAGAATTTAAAAAAAGCAATCACAAGGATTAATTAAAAAGTTATGGAAGAGATTTATTATAATAATTGTGCTGTTGGCAATAACAAGTTGAGAGATTTAAAAAACAAATTCTGGGTTAACTTGATATTAGTACAAGTGTAAGTTCTGAAACAAGTGATTAAAATAGTTCTAGAGAACCGCTTTCTATAGTAAGTACGACTCAATTTTGCAAGTTACAACCGTTAGAACAAAATTTAATGGCAATGTTGACCAATAGTTTAAATTCAAGGATTTTTTTAAATCACTAATCCACGCAAACAACAGTATTGCAGATGTGAATAAACTGCAATATTTAAAATCATCATTAAATAGAGAAGCGAGTCAGTTAGCCAACACAATTACAACAACAGCAGCAAATTATTAAATCCTGTAGAATATGTTGCAAAATTGTTATGAAAATAAAAGAATCATAATACGAAAACATGTTCATGAAATCTTGTACTTGGATATGGTTAAGAAATCGTCTAAGATGTTACGTGAAATAAATAAAAGACTAGTTAACAATGTAAATGCACTAACAGCATTAGGATGCAAAACACGTGATTGGAGCAAATTGCTAGTTAATCTAGTTGTGAGAAAGCTAAATTTACAAACAATTAGAGAGTGGGAATTATCATTACCTAATAATTTTCAACCAAGTTTAGACTCATTGACAACGTTTATAAAACATAAATGCAATCATTAGAAGCAATTAATCGTTCAAGTATGGAGATTAAACCACGACACCATAAACATGGGTCCAACAAAAAACAACCACTGATGACGCACGTTTCTATAAAAAAAATTAAAAATTATTTTTGTGACGGGAATCACAGTTTATATACTTGTAATAAATTTAAAGAATTTCCAATTCAAACAAGGATCAACACAGTGCGAAAAAAGAAGTTACAATTGTTTCTCTCAAACACAATATAGTAGAAAAATGTAAAGTTTGCAGATGCTTCAAATGCCATAAAAAGCATATACACCTATTTATTTTAGTTATTTCTCTATTAAATAATGTGTTTTTTGTTATTTCTCTATTAAATAATGTGTATTTTAGTTATTTCTCTATTAAATAATGTGTATTTTAGTTATTTCTCCAATAAATAATGTGTATCTTAGTTATTTCTCTATTAAATAATGTGTATTTTAGTTATTTCTCCAATAAATAATTTGTATTTTAGTTATTTCTCCAATAAATAATGTGTATTTTAGTTATTTCTCTATTAAATAATGTGTTTTTTTGTTATTTCTCTATTAAATAATGTTTTTTTTGTTATTTCCCTATTAAATAATGTGTATTTTAGTTATTTCTCTATAAAATATGGGTTTTTTTGTTATTTCTCTATTAAACAATGTGTATTTTAGTTATATCTCCATTAAATAATGTTTTTTTTGTTATTTCCCTATTAAATAATGTGTATTTTAGTTATTTCTCTATAAAATATGGGTTTTTTTGTTATTTCTCTATTAAACAATGTGTATTTTAGTTATATCTCCATTAAATAATGTGTATTTTAGATATTTCTCCAATAAATAATGTGTATTTTAGTTGATTCTCTATTAAATAAAGTGTTTTTTTGTTATTTCACGCATGGACATTAGGTGACCAAACAGTATTGGCTGCGGCCGTTATTAAAATCAAAGATGAACAAGAGCAATACATACAGCAAAAATGATGTTGTATACAGGCGCCCAAACTAATTTTTTAAGCAGCAAATCTGTAAACCAGTTAGGTTTAAAATGCAAAAAAAATAATATCCTAGTAATGGGCATCAAGCAAGTTAGACACCATCAAGAAACAGACCCAATTAAGTTTGAATCACAATTTAATGATTTTATACTAATAACAACATGTTTAGAGTTATCACAGTGCACAAACAAATTGCTTTCTAATAGCTTTGAACGCGTTATTGTAGGTTTACCTAAAAATACTTAACTTGCTGACCCAAACTTTAATATCAGTAGAAAAATAGATGGCATTTTAGGAGCAGGAATGCTTATCAGGTGTCAAGAAGACTTTTTTTTTTAAAAAACAAACCTGGGCTAGATAATTTTAGTAGGTAATATTTGGCCAAAAAAAAGAGAAGTTCAGTGCAATGCAGGACTAATAGAGTCAAGTATTTGACCAAAGAAGAAAAAAAATTCAAAGAACATTTTCAGCAAACTCATCACCTTAACGACTAACGACAATTTGTTATAAAACTGCCACTAAGAAAAAAGCCAAACCTGGCCACATTAAGATCCTCTCGTTTGCTAGCTACTAGACGACTCTAATTGATAGAACAAAACTTAGCAAAAAATAACACTTTGCGTCAACAATATCATGTTTATAAAAAAGTATGAAAAACTGAAACACATGAAACAGGTCTAGAGCTTAGGAAAAGGTCAATTTTATTTTAAAAACTTACATCGAATACTGTGGAGGTACGACACAAACAAACCAATTTAAGAATATAAACTCCAAATGCTGACATACGGCACAACCTCTGCATCATACGTAGCAACAAAATGTCTTTAACAACTAGCAAAAGAAGCTCAAAAAATGTTCCCTGACGCAAGTAAAATTATAAAAAAAGACGTATGCAAGATAAAATTACGCCAATTTTGGCAGGAGAAGGATTTGAATTAAGAAAATAGACAAGTAATGACAAAACGTCATTATCATCACTGAATGCAAAGTAAAATCAAATATTAAAACCAGATAAAGAAAATTATTCAATCCGTTAGGCATAGTAGGCCCAGTAGTAGTAACATCAAAAATATTAATGCAAAAACTATAGACATTAAAATCAAGATGGGATAAAGTTACGGTTGCCTGGACAAAATATCTAAATGACTTAAGAAATTTAAAAAAGCTACAAGTGCTTTGCTTAGTAAACAACATTGGTAAATTACAAACTCGTGTAGACATTTATGGATTTGGTGACGTTATTGAAAGAGCTTAAGCAGCGTGTATACATGCTGTTACTACGGACATAGATACAAGTGAGTTAACACTAGATTAATATGTAGCAAATTACAAGTAGCTTCAATAAAATTTATAACAATACCTTGGTTAGAACTTTGCGCAGCTGTTTTGTTATGCAAATTTAAAAAAAAAAACAACCAAAGCGTTACGGATTCTAATAAAAAAACATTTACTGTTGGACGGATTCTTGCGTAGTTCTAAATTGGTTGTCGTCGGAATATAAAAAACTTAGGTAAAAAATAGGATCCAAGAAATTCAATAACATCAGAAATTTAATTGGCGACATGTTTCCACTGCAAATAATCCAGCTGACTTAACTTTAAGAAGCACATCGGTTGAAATAATTATAGAATTAATGTAGTTTACTGGTTCAGCATGGTTGGTTCAACCACAATCACTATAACCTGTGTTTGTAATACAAAAAAATGAATCAGTTGAAAAGAGGAACAAATCAATACTAAGATTTGCAATAGAGATAAAAAACAAATTTGGCAGTGAACTTACAACTAGACACTCTTTGTTAAATTGACTTGTACGTGTTATTGGTTGGATTCAACGATTTGCTACTAATTTAAACTTTAACAACCAAGGAACAAAGGAAGTGATAAATTTAAAAAAACTTATTGCTGCCAAACAAACCATTCTTAGAATAGTTCAGAAAAAGACTTTTACAAAAAAATGCAAAAAAAGCTTGTAGTATTATGTTCATTTTTTGACAATAGTAGTATTCTAAGAGTAAGAGGACGTTTGAAAAACGCAGAACCAAACACCCGGCATTAATTCTAAAAAAACATTAATTTACCAATTTGATAATTCACACAGAGCACCTCAAAGTTTGTCATAGAAAAAATGCGGACGTTCGGTAGTATGATTACAGCTGCAAAAATGCATTATCTGCTTTCAAAATAATCTAATAGCTTCTAACCCATTAATGGGTAATCTTTCTCAAAACAGAGTTACTCCAAGCAGACCTTTTTCGCGAACCAAAATTGGTTACTGCGGTGCAATTGTAATAAAAGAAGGAACAAAAAGACAGAAACAAATAAAAAAAAATTACATTTGTTTTTTATGTGCTTTGTTACCAAAGCCGTACATATTGAAGTTGTTAATGATTTGACTACTTAATGTTTTTTGGCAGCATTAAATTGTTTTGTTGAAAAACGTAGAATAGCAGAACATATCTATTCTGATAATGGAACTTTTGTTAGAGCTAACAACAAATTAAGAAAAAAAAAATTGTACAACATTAAATTTATGAAAACAGCTAATGAAAAATAAAATCACTTGGCATTTTATTTCCCCACGTGCCCCACATTTTGGAAGACTCTAAAAAAGGCTTTTGATACGAGTAATATAAGATGCAGTTTTAAATTATGAAGAGTTAACCACAATTTTAACCCAAGTTGAAACTATCAAAAATTTGATCCCAGGACATTTTCTAATAGAGGATGCACTAGTAGCAATTCCACACTATTTTTTTATAGAAATCAAGGTCAATCAATTGTCAAGGTGGCAACAGTTAGAAGCCATAAAACAGCATTTTCTGAAAAGATGGTCGGCAGAATATCAGCATCACTTACAACAGCGACCTAAACAAAAATTAAAGGAATCTCCTAACCTAAAAATTGTACAATTAGTATTGGTCAAGGAAGATACACCTCTACTAACCTGGAAGATGGGCATAGTAATGAACACAACAAATGGCAAAGATAAAATAGTACAAGCAGCTCAAGTCAAGACAACCAGAAGAATTATTTCAAGACCCGCAATAAAATTATATCTATTACCTCCATATTAAGTATGATTGAAACCAACGTTTCAATGAAAAGTGGTATGTTTTGTAAATTAATGAATCATAGTATTTACAAAAGATCTAGCAAGCACTCTAAACGCATTGAACATAACTTCGGGTAAATAATCTAGTTTGTTTAATTAATTAATATGTTGTTATAGTTATTTGTTTAGAATTAATTTAATATTCAATAAATGTTCGAATAATAATACAGAGATTTTTACAACAACTTTTTTTGTGTTTGAAACCAGTGAAAATGTGCTTTGGTTTGCTTCCGCTTCAAGCATAATAAATCACAACCAACAAGCCGCTACAATAATTGTTATTATATGAAGTTGAAGATTTAAAATACTGACTAAAAATTAAAAAAAACTTTACTTTTAATATAAAAACAAAATTGAATTATTTTTTTAATATACTATATAACGAAGAGTCGTAAATATAAATAAAACTAGTTATAATTATTTTAAACGCAAGTAATATATTTATATTATTTATAGATATACCTATCTACATAAGAACTGACCTTTTCTCTTAAGCAATATTCATTGATACGTTTAAATTATTATTTAATGATTCATAAATCTTGTTCTTGTAAATTATTATTTTTATAGATAATTTCAATTTATACCGCTTAAAATATACTGGGTTTAATAATAATAACGTTATAAAATGTTTATTCAATTTATGATTGGATATCGTAAGTAGACAATGCGATGCAACCTCTATTGCATCATAAAAATGAAGGATTGAATTACAGAACAAAATAAGTTATTTAAGAGGATTCGACTGGTGCGCAAAAATTATCCAAAACAGAGCTCAGGGTTTCAAAGATTACTTAGATATTTAAGAAGATATTTAATTGAAATTTTTACAACGGGTAGATAAAGAATATATCTTTGAATCTGTCAATTTATTTTTTTGATTTTTGATTTTTTTTAGAGAATATTGTTCTATGAATATTGCACATCTTATGATAATTACTAAAGGATTTGTATTGTATTTAGAAAATAATTTTAAATTTAAAAACGTCAATATTTAATCAATATGATGCTAATATTTAATCTGTCGATTCCCATTACATCACAGAGCGCGTTCTCCTTGTGGAGTGTCCTACTCCTGATATTCTGTTCGAAGTGTACGTTTCATGCAATGCGTGCCTATGTCCAGCGATTCATAGGCCATAAATCGGATATCGATGCCAAAGATCTAATAACATATATGAACCAATTTTTCAAATTTGAGTTTTTTGCGCCATCCATATATATATTTTTTATATATATAATTTGGGGTTTTTAACTATTTTAGTTCAAAATCTATAATCTAAAAACTTAAGTATAACAGAAATTGTTTGTGTAATATTTTTTATGGGGAAGTGTTTATTATATAATAGATAGATATAGTATGTTTTTTTTTGCTCTGCTTGAAAAGTTTATTTTTGTTGATACGTGTTATTAGATCTTCGCTATCAAAATGTATATTATATTATTTGCGCAAAGGCTTTCGGTATATTAACATAAATTGCATTTGACAAAAACAAAAAAATATATAAAGTCAGTATTTAAGAAATGCTTTGTTAAGGTATTAAGTATACCTACATTTAGTTTTATTTTTATAAAATAAGTAAAGTACTTATACTGGGTTGCACCAATCAGTCGATCAGAAGGTTTGGATCGATTGTTATTTACGATTAAATAATGCCGCCTCTATTAGTTTTAAATTTAATTGTAAGTTTTAAACATAAAAATACTATTGAAACCAAAATAAGTTTAATCTTAATTTTATTGGATTAATTTGGATTTCAACAGTTGAAAAACTTAAAAAAATTAAAGTTTGAGAAAAAAATATTAATACTACTACACAATCGATACAATCTGTTTATTTTAAACTAAAATTAAAACCCATAATTTTAAAAAATAAAATATAATTATTAAAAAAAAACGTTTGTCTGCTCGGGGGAAACGAACCTTCTGTGTTTTAGGCGGACATGATATCAACTACACCTTAAAGTGAGTTGTAACTTGTAAGATTATAACTAAAACTGGGTATTATAATGGAACATATCTATACATAAAAATAAATACAAGAATAAAAAAAAACAAAAGAAACGTTTATTAATATTATCTAAATGTTCTAAAGATAATAAACTTGAACTTGATAAATCCATTACCAAAAATAAACAAAATTGGTATTTATTATACTCCAGAACGAGTTCAGAATATATAATAAACCGTATGATGAAAAAGTAAGTTAATTATAATTGAAGACGGAGTGGATAAAGGGTTCATGTCGCATAGACTTCATTCGAAGATATTGCCGTTTAAAGTTTTTTTCGCCTGTCTTTACCAAAAGCATCATTTTCGGCCCGCATATGCAGCCTTTTGCTTTAGCAGCTCTCACTTGTTTCGCTCGTTCGTGCTGCTAAAAGCGGCGTGCTGCTAAAGTCTATTTTCGGCCCTTGACACACTATATACTATTTTATCCGCAGTGTTTTAAGCTTAAATTTACTAAAACAAGTTTGGTGGAGTTAAATAAACATTTATTGTAGAATTATATCTAGATACATAAAATAGACAACAAACTTATGCATTTAAAAAAAACAATTATTTTATCTTATGCATTAAGAGAAATAGTTGTCTATACACCCTTTAGCAACTACTAACTTCTATATTTCTTACAATAGACAAACGAGACATAAAAATTTTAGTGACTTAAAACCTATATCTATTGAACAATTTCATTTTTTAAGAAATTGTTAAATGAACCTTTCATCCACTTTCGTCTTCAATTATTGAATTAGTTCTAGGTTATAAAACTGCGTTTATAACAGTCATGTTGACTATTAAAAAATATTGTTAAAATTATTTTATAGGCATTAGATGACAATGCTGTTAATTTGCCAATGAAAATTTAGAGGTAATAATTAATATTTGAACTATATAAATAATTTTGTATTTTCTTTGTTAACTTTGTAAAACTATTAATTGTAGACAGTATATAAATAAATAATTTTACTTTTTATACGTAATTAATCAATCATAATTTGAAACATTCATAATATGAACATTGAAAATAAATCAGCAAAACTGGTCATTGTAATAACAAATTAAATACATATAATTTATTTATTTATATTATGTCTATATAATTAATATATATTTAAATACAACCCCTAAAAAATTCTAGAAGGGTTGAAATTTAGTTTTTGTTATCTAAACTTTCGATTGCATAATTTTAGTATAAATTTTATCCATCCGTAAATTGTGTTTGTCCAGTGTCTCTATTACTAAGCGTTTTTGAATTTTAATTTTTTAGAGCAAACAGATTTAAAATTGTGAAAAAAATTTGATAGGAGAAGTTTTTTTGACTTTTACCGATTTTGATGAAAATTAGTTTACTGATTAATTTTGATGCTAGGAATACAAATCTTACATTTAAAAATTTAAAAAAAAATCTCTTCATTTGTTTTTTGTTTGGTAAAAAATACGATAAACAGTGTTTTGTCAAATCATTGCAAATTCATGAAAATATTATACCCAGGATACCTACTCGATGTAAAATCTAAATTTTGGTATTTTGAAAGCTATAAATGCTTTGCAGAGTCACAAAAGCAGAAAAAACAGTATAAATGGCAAAAAAGTGAAAAAATCGATTTTTAAAAATGGCGCATCACTCGCAAAAATTCCAAAAAAATAATGGATGTAGATTTTTCAATTACTTATGAAGTTAAAAAATAAAATTCCATGCAATCAAAGGTTTAGATAACCAAAAGTAAATTTCAACTCTTCTGGAATTTTTTTAAGGGTTGTATGCAGAATTTGAGAGTTTAAAAAAAATTGTGTTTGAAAACCACCCAAAACCTTACTTCCATGATTTTTTTTTAATTTTTTTATTAACTAGGTGCGGAGAAAAGAAATAAAAACGAGTATTTTTATGCTCAGAAAATAATTTTTGAAGTAATTTAGATATTCGTGATAGGGGGCATTTCACCTATGTTAACCGGAGGTGCCCTTTAAAACAGTATTATTTTTGGCAGTAAAAAACAAATATTATCAAAACACTGCTTTATTTCTGCTTTAAGAATTACAGCGGTAGCTCTACCAAGATGGAAGCTAAAAGTATTGCAGAAGACTTTAAACAGAGTGGAGTATGGTTTAGGATACACAAAAATGATTGCTAACAGTGACAGCAGTACTATTAAAAACTTTAAAAACAAGACCATACAAAACACTTACAATTGAATGCCAATAGCACATTTTTTGCAAATACTGCAATAAATTAAAAACTATTTTAACCAACACCAGATTTTCAATTAGTTGTAGAAAAATTGTATTGCAGAATATTTAATAACTAAGATCAGCAATAACAAATGCTATCGCATACAGTTACAAAAATAAAGATGAAAATAGTTAAAAAGTGCCTAAGCTATTAAGACTGAATAAAATACTTTTTCATATATTTCAAATAACAGTAGAAGTTAGATTAAAAATGTTGAAAGCAATAAAGTTGAACAGTTCAATTCAATAATATATAAGTTTGATAGAAAAAATCAATTTTATACAACAAGGATCTTATAAGCAAGATGTCATAAAGCAGTTGCATCTTTTAATTCTAAACAACCTTACTACAAACTATGTAAAACGTTGCATGAAAACACTTTATGGTGTCAGAAAAATGCTTATACAAAAACCCGCCAAAAAGTTCTAAAATCTAAACCAAATAAAAACCAAAATAATAGAGGAATAAAAATTAAAAAAAAAAAAAAAAAAAATTTTTAACTAAAACCGTAGAAGAACAAAACTACTTTAGAATGAAGCACTATTCTCCAATCAAAAAGTTCTAATTAGAAAAAAAAAGAATTTCAAACTTTTATTCAGTTTGTACAAGAAGGCTTTCAACGGACTGTTCTCATTTAGTTTTAAGACTGTTGTATAAAGCGGCTAGTTTAAACGTGGTTTTACTAAATTATAAAAAAAAAACTGCAGTCAAGCATTTAGAAGAACAAGAAAAGATTATTGTCAAACTAAATGAATTTTTAATTAATAACTTACATTTATTTTTAAGTAAAAATAATTAATGATTTTTTTGGTATTTCAAATTAAAACGTTTATTTTTAAATTTTAGACGCTACTCTTAATGGTTTTGTAGTATTCAATTAAATTATAAAAATTAAATGCTTATACTCTGTCCATGGTATTGAAATCAACAATGCAATTTAACAAAGTAAAATTTTTTGACAGCAACACTAATTATTGTCATATAAATGAAAAGCACACTTGGTTTTACCAAATTTCAAGTCAGTTTTATGTTACAGACAAAAAATTTGCATCAAGCTGATAAAGTTGATATATTTCTACAAAAACTGTTTATTATTGAAACTTGTAGATCCTTAGCACACTTCACTTCCAAACTGAAAACCTTTATAAATAATAGGACGCGCTAAAACATTGTCTTTTAAAGTAGGCAGTCAAAAAAGAATTTTGGCACAACTTACACTAGATATTTTTGTTTGACCCAAATAAAAACAGTGTTTCAGGAAATTTATAGAAAGTTTATTATAATTTGTTGTCAAAATGTTTTAAGTTTTAGCTGGTTTTACTTGCACCAAGTAAAAACTAACCAATTAATACATTAAGTAACTAAGTTATACAAATCTAAACCAATTTAAAAACATATACTTACAAATATTAATAAACATAACCACATCGGACTTTTGGCAAAGTTTAACAGTATTTTGTGCTATGTTTGGTTTTGTTAAATTCAGATGCGTTTACATAAGTTTAATTTCAATTTTTTTAAATATGGATTACTTTTTGGCCGGAACCGGATACCGGAACCATTGCCTACAAGAAAAACCGGAACCGGACAGGAACCAAATCCAAGACCGGATCCAACCGGATCCGGCCGCATATATAAAAATATAAAAAAACAATCAATATTTTTCAGCATCCGGCATCCAGCGTCTTCAGCAAAAGACTGTTTTCTCAAGCTTTAAAAAAAAAATTGTCTGACCGCAAATCATAAAGAAAAATTAATATTCGGAATAATAAGGCTATATACCACAATTTGTTAATTTCCGACTTTTTATTACAAATCTTAGTTAAATAACGGTATTTATTTTAAGTATATTAAATCTACACATTTTCCTGGATAGTTTAGGAATTTTTATATTAAAAAAATAATAATAACTTATTTTAGAAATAGTATAATTAAAATAATAAAGAAATTATTCCGAGCCCTTCAATTCAAGTATTATTGATAATATTGATTATAATATTTAAATTATTATTATATTATATTTATTTTTATTATTATTATTTTTATATAATATTATTATTTTTTTGTTTACTTTTTATTAATAAATTTCACGTTTTTTTTAATTTTTATTCTACTTCATAAGTTTTATTTATTTAAAAAAAAATTGGAGCCGGCCAAATCTGACCGGATAGTTATCAAGATCCGACCCAAACCAAAACTTTTAAATATTGGCCTGATCCGCCGGATACCGGATCTGGATCCGGTTCCGGCGGCATCACTAATTCTAATGCAATGTTTAATTGCAAGGTGAAGTTCTATCCTTGAAGATAAACTTGGGCTTACAAAGTAGACAAATCAAAATAAATACAAACCCGTAGTTCCAGAACAGTGTATAGTTGCCCAATGTGATTGTTGTGTCTATAGAATTTAACGCACAAAAGCATAGGCATGCTAGTGCAATAAACGTGGATCTTTGGCAGCTTCTTCTTGGTTGTAGTCCTGTACGTTATAAGGTCTGTAATTGCGCCATCCCGGCACTGGTGAGAGTAGACAACACAAACAGTTAAAATAAAACAAGTACTTTGTTTTGGATCATGGTTTCCGCGCGGTGTATTAAATTAAGACACGATAAATATTTAGACACAATTGCGGCGTAGTGGATATTCGCTTACGCGTATCATACAGGTAATAATTAAGTGCCACTACGTAAAGTTTGGATTCATACGAGGAAAAAATTTTGTACTTAACCGGACGGAGGTACTTGAAGAACTGGCCTCCAGTCTTTTTGCTCTCCGTTCTCTAAGTTGTTTCTTTGTTTCCGGGTGGTTTTAGAACTAAAACCGTTACAATTTCACCTCTTCCAAAACAAGTATTTTGCCCAAAAAAAAAAATAAAAAAATAAATCTAGTTGTAAACTTACCAAAACATGCATAGGGTTGACAATTAATCCATTTTATATATAGCAACAATTCTGTCACTCTGGAGGGTGAGACTTTATATCTTTAATATGATAATTGCCTACGCTTTTATCATCATTTCTCATCAAATTTCTTTTCCAAACCGTTTGACCAACATTGAACGTTTCCGGCTTTTTTTGCAAATTATGCTCCCTTGCGTTCTTTTTAAAAGACTATCAGATTTGATTTCACCTTACGGCACAAGAGCGGCAACTCATCAAGGTTGTTTGCCAAATTTAGACAATCTTTATCATCAATAACGAGTCATTCTCATCAAGAGAGCCAAATTGATTGCTTTTTACGATTAATTCCTTTCTAAAGTTCAAAAACGCGAGAATGTACCTGGTAACTTCATAAGATGCAGTTCTCAACGCAAATTTTGGCAAGAGCTCATCCCAACTGCGGTGATTATCCTTCATGTAAGACAAAATGACCGTCTTCAGCACGCGATTAACACGCTTGGTAGGGTTTGCTTGTAGATGGTATAGCGGCGTATAGATGATCTTTGACTTATACGCATTTGCAAGATTTTTAAATTGATCGCTGACATGTTGACGACCGTTATAGCAAATAATTGCTTGTAGTGCACCAAACGTAAGAAATGCGTCGTTTTAAAACGGCATACAGCGGCAGAAGTTGCACCCCTCAAGGGACATAATAGCGGGTATTTTGTAAAATAATCGACAACAACGAACAAAAGCTATTTTACTTCGGCAAGCAAGGAAAAGGTTCCATTAAATTGGTTAATATAACTTGCCAAGGGCAATACACAATATTGCAATGCGTGCCCAGATGACCGAACGGAGGTTTCTGATTTGCCTTTTGTGCATTACATACGTCACATTTGCGGACATAGCAAACTGTATCGGTCGACATGCCAGGCCAATAGTACAAACTTTGAAGGCGCTTGAGTGTTTTGAATATGCCTAATTAGGCGGCAGTAGCATCATTGTGATTTTTGCGCAACGCTACGTTTTTTAGTGACTTAGGGAGCGGCCTTAACCTCGCGTAACATGTTCTAATAGCTTTTATTGTAATTGTCCAGCGTAACCTCTATCAGGCATATGGATGCGGTATTATTGCTAGTGGGAATTCCGCGCAACAAAATGTCAGGTACTACGTAATTTTTTTCCTTTGCGATGGACAACAACAAAATCAAATTGTTGTAATTTCAACATCTAACGCCCTAACCAACCTAACTGATCCGGTAGGCTCCACAACTACTTCAAACTGTAATGGTCCGTGATTATTGTAAAATGTGTTTCATGTATGTAAGGTCTAAATTTATAAATAGCAAAAATTACGGTTAAATATTCCAGTTCTGTCGGACTGTATTTCCTTTCAGCGGCGGTTAGCAAACAACTGGCATAAGTAATAACCTGCTCAACGATAGAGTGCAACTAGAAAAATCTTTTATAAAACGTCGGTACTACGAAGCAAGTCTTACAAATGGCTTTATATCCCGAGAGCAGCCTATAGTTTGAAAGTTGAGGACGGCTACTACTTTGTCTGGCTCTTCATTCAAACCCGCTTTGTCTATGCAATACCCAAAGTATTTTAGCTTACACAGCCCAAACTTGCATTTTTTTCTCGGCATTCCGGCGACAAGTTTACTTGTCAATACGCCGATTTTACATGGACTGGAGACCACGCGAGCATTTTGCAATCTGTCCAATATGGTAGATACATAAAGTATTGGATAGGTTGAGCGTTTGGTAACTTTATTGAATAGGTTGAAGGTTTGGTAACTTTACTGACTCTACAAAAGTCAATACACATACGATACTCCCCGGTTTTCTTTTTAACCATCACGACGGATAATGACCAAGAACGGCAATGTTTCCATCACGCCCATGCTAAGCATTTTGTTAATCACCTAGTCTATAATAACTAGCATTGCCGAGAAAACCGGGTAAAATTGCAGTTTTATTGAAATTTGGAACCCATTTTACTCAACCATTGAGCGGAAATTGTCAAGTTTTTTCTTCTCAAACTCAGCAATTGCGCTTAAGACACAGGTTTGCTCATCATCTTTGCAACAAATAAAAATATTTTTGTCTAAGTTATTGTTGGACAACTGATAACAAAAACTTTCCCCTCGACACAAAACGGGACGGATACACTTTACATTAATTGCCGTCTGCAACATTCACGTGATTCAAACTATTTTTTTCTACTACAAGTCCGAAATTCCTAAGCTTTTCCCACGTACGACCGTTAATCATAGTTTAAGATGCTCCCGAATCTAAAAGAACTTTAAAATTAAACCTAAAAATATCAATGCTAATGTATGGCCTGGTATCGCTGTCTACTTTCAAAAATATATATGTTAACTTGTCAACGCACGTAGTCGATCGCTTTTCGGAAAACTTACAAGATAAGACGCAATCGATAATTACCTTGCGCGTCGGATTTCCGAACATTTTTGGCAACCCTACTTAGTGAATTCGGCTTAACCGCAACCAAAACAATTTTTTTTTTCTTTAAGCTACTACAATTGTAATAACTGTGTTCAGCACTTAAAGTTGCGTGTTTGGATTGCTTGGCCGTTGACTTCGGCAAGAGACGCTTTAGGTTGACTTTGGGAGTTCTTCCGTGGCGCGGCTAAATCGGGTTCCAATAAAAACGTTTTATTTTTTGATAAATCCTGATTTTGCTGCGTTAAGTGTCTATTTCGTTCTTTTATTTTGCACTTTTTTACCCTAGACTATGGATATAATAAGGCAATAAATTCCGATGAATAATACTAAGCCATTCCAATTCTGTTAAATCTCCAATGCTTTCAGATATGTCTTGCACTATGCGTTTTACTTGTTTACGTAATTGTAGATCATAATCAATAGGCAAATATTGTGATTTCAACAAATTTACTATATTATCCCAAGATCTAACGTTATTTTTATCAAACAATACCAGATGAGAGCGCCATTGGAAAATAGATCGCACGCAGATAAAACAAACTTATTGTCTCCGATACCTTTTGCTATTTTTAATTCAAATACCCTCTCTAAAAACGATTGCAAACTGGTTTTTGAGATATTACCTGAAAACTTTAAGTTCCATTTATGTACGGGAAGCATACAAATCTTATCTGAAAAATTGGCAAAATGCGTAGTAAATTGAGCTTGAGGTTGAGCTTGAGAGAATGATGTACTAGCTGAAATTGCATTATCGTGAAAGTTGGAGTATTTATTTTCAACAGTCTCTTCTAAACGTTCTAATTGTTCAATATACTCTAGTTGTAAAGTCTTACCCTCCGCGAGATTAGTATTGACCTTTGCATAAACGTGAGCCAATTTATTATTAATTTGCCTGGTTCCATTTCTGTGTCTAAAAAATGAATTAACTAAAGTTTTCTGTTCTGCAAATGTTAAGTTCCGCTTTTAATTCATCTTCATCGTCTATATAATTTTTATATTGATGTGGCTGACCAGTTTTGAAAAGAGGAGATAAATTTTTACGCATAAGTGCAATGGTCCACATATCAGACGTCTCGACGCCTCTGATACGTAATTTGTAACTAATTTCATCTTTACTCAGACGTGACACGTCCATTTTAATTTACTTTATTGTAAATAGACGAACTATTATAATGAGATAAATAAAAATAAAAAAATGATAATTATAATTTATTAAGACGATGTAACAAGATATAAACTCAGAGAACGTCTCACATTATGTTTTTAAGCTTATAAAGAAATTTAATTTAATCAGAATATTTTGCAAAACAAATAATATCTTTAGTAAAATAAAGTAATAAAAATATTTTAATAAATTGAAAATACATGCAAACTAAATCTAAATAATTATTAATTACGTGTGTAGCATTAAATAATAAGTATCAAATAAATAGCTACGGCAATAAACATGTAAACAATTAAATACAATGAGAAATGATTTAAATACCAGTCCGGGAAAATTTATTTTGATGCTGTCACCACCAACCTCGTGTTCTAAATAATTCGATGTGGTGTGCGGGTACGGGACTTGGGAATTTCCGTGGAGTTTCGTTTCTGGATTGATGCCGATGATGTTTGTCTCACTATGTTAAAATTTTCAAAAAAGCGTCCCATTTATTTCGTTTTCTTATCACCTCGTGGCTCAAAATTTTCCAGATTATCTCTTATGGGTCTTCTTATGATGAAACTATGGCTCCACGTTGTTAGGCGGCACTTATTTAACGCACAAAAGCATGAGCATGCTAGTGCAAAAAACTTTCCAGCTGCTAAGGCGGGCTCAGGCAGCTCAGCGGACCGTGGTTCCTTGGCAGCTTCTCCTTGGTTGTAGTCCCGTACGTTATGGGGTCTGTAAGGGCGCCATCCCGGCACTGGTGTGGGTAGACGATACAAACAGTTAAAATGAAACAAGTACCTCGTTTTGGATAATGGTTTACGCGTGTGTGTTACATTAAAACACAATAAATATTTAGATACAATTGCGGCGTGGTGGATATCCGCTTACGAGTATCATACAAGTAATAATTAAGTGCCACCACGTGCAGTTTGGATCCTCCTCATACGAGGAGACAATTTTGTACTTAACAGGACGGAGGTACTTGAGAAACTGGTTTCCAGTCCTCTCCATTCTTTGACTTATTTCTTTTACTTTCAGGTGTTTATCAGCAAGATTCAAAAACAATAGCGGTTTTAGAACTAAAACCTTTACAAGAACCCATTGTATACGCATGCAATATCTAATTTTTGAATTCATACTCAAATTTTAATGAAAAAAATAATTATATTTTTTTTTAGATTTTATGTTGTTTAGTTGCTTACGTCGGTTGCCCAAAAGATGTCATTATGAAACCATAAAGGCTTTGGTAATATTAATGTTTGCAGTGTCCAAAATTGGAGATTTCTGGATAGTGATAAAATTTACTACATTAACGTTAATTTTTTTAATAGTATTATTGGGGACTATTCTTGTAGCAAAAATAATTATTGGAATAATTGAAACTAATTTATGTTTTTACATCTTTTTAATTTCTTGCCCCAGTTCTGTATATATATTTTTTTTTTTTATTATTAGTACAGCAATATCAATAAGGTAAGTATGGTAATTTTTTTATCTTTTAAAAATATATCGGGTCGGTTGTGCACAATTGATTTGTCAGTTTGTATATTTTTCTTTTTTAATTCTCAGGAACTTCCTGGATTTTTCATAACTAGACGGATAAATATATACCAAGCCTAGTATGTTTAAGCTTTACTTTATTGATTTAAAAATAAACGAACAATACCATAAGTAATCAAAATAACTGCTTTCTGCATGTTTGTGATAATGTGTTTAAACCAAGAATTTATTTTACATGTTTTTGTTTCTACAGTTTTTGTATTTTATGGGCTAGAGGTAAGTATTTTTCTAACTTTTCAGAATTTTGTGCTAAATTATGATCTGCTGGCACTATCTACAAAGTAAGTTGTACTATTAGCTTTTATTTGTTAATATTGTTCTGTCTCAATATAAAATGCGTAATTCATTTTCTAATACTGATTAAGAATTGTATTTGTAATACGCTTTTCTTTTTGCAATTAAGTTATATTTTATTTCTAATTCCTGATGCTGAATTTTAGCTGTGGCATTATGTCTGTTGGTATACTGCGTAAGAGCAAGTGTTGTGTATTCATTAGTTATATGTTTGATTGTTTTTTCTTTAGCGTTGCATTTTCTACACTTCTACATCGTTTAATGTGTTTTGGTATTTAATACTTGTTATAGCTATTTGTGCTGATATTTTTTTACAAACGATCAAAAAATGTAAAAAAAAAACAAAAATAATGTATTTTTTCAAATTAAAACCTAAACAAATTTACAAGATCAAGACTTATGTAGAGAAAGGCATTTTCAGTAGTTTGAGCAAAATTAAATTTTTATTCCGTACACTTGACTCAGACATGGCCATATATACATAATTATATAATAGACTTACAATTTTAACAAAAAAAATTTTTATGATGACACTAAGATACTGAATAATCTAACCTTTAAAAAACATAGTTTATAAAGTCATTTTTACTTGTTTTTGAGGATACAATCACAGCATACATTTTGACACATTTTAGCAAATAATATAATTTTTATATTAAAGTTTGTTTCCCTTGCAGCTGCTCCGCAGGTATAACTGTTTGGCAAGCTTCTATACAACCTTATTAATAAATTTATTTGGCCCGCACACGAGTTTTGTGAGACAATTAAGAACTTTCGATTTTTCATTATTCTTGTATATGTATTTAATTTATGCTGCTATCTGTGTTATGTTTTATAAGTGCACACTTTTTTACTTTTTAATGTTTATATATTATTTTATTATTTTTTGAATTAAATAGAGTTTCCGTAAACAATATATTATAAAATTTAGCAAAAACCAAATTATGAAACATTTATTATTACCTTAAATTCTAAAACGGCGGATTTCCTAGAAATAAAATCCCTAAAATAATCATGCAAACTGTCTGTGGTTGTAAACATTTTAAATGTTAAATGAAAATGTAAAATAAACAAATAGGTGGTTAAAAAATCAAAAGACATAAGAAACGCAGAACCTAATAACTTTGTAAATTGGTGCAATTTGCAAACTTAAAATATAACTTTCTAAACATTGATCACAAAAAACACATTTTTAGTAACGTTTAGTGTAAACTGTGTGAAAATAATAAACAAATTCAAACGATTGTCGCGAATATTCTTATACGAATCGTGCACTTTCAATTGCTTTACGCGGTTCATAATTACCTATAATTATTATGTATTTACCTGTTATTTGGAAAAGTTTTGTAATCTATGTGCACTTTTTGCAAAATAAAACACTTATCTAATAATATAATATGACATTTGTGTAAATCCATTGAGCTTAAAAATAAAATAGCTTGTTTATAATACCCTATCAAACTTCCAACTCTATTTTACTGTTACTAATAAGTAAACAAATTCTATTTTTTTTTTCTTTAGATGTTTACACCCTACATTATGATCAAAATATAATAAATATTTTTTCTTATGATGATACAAGTGTTATATTCAAAATGTTTTATAATAGTAATAAGCAATAAATTGTATGATGTATGCACCCGCCCGCAACCGTACTAGTGCACGTTAAAGCGGCAATACTGTTAGAAGCACAACCAACATGAAAATCATTATTACATCAGACCTGTTCGATTGTGGAACCAACTTCTTACATACTAGGTCAACTAATACCCTTTTGACATTTAAAATTTAACTAGTGATTAAGTAATTTAATGGAATTGTTCGATTTTGTGTTAATAAAAGCTTAAAACACATACTAATTCTTCATAAATTCTATAATTTTTATTGGTTGACATTTCAAGTCGTGGGAAGTGTATGTATTTTAATTATTATATTCATATTTAAAGACCATTTGATTCAATACTTTAAAACAAATCTATTTTTATCAAACAACATTGTATATCTATACATGCGCAAAAATATATTACTATTTATTGTGTTTAGAAATAATTTGATTATTGCTCTATTGCAGAATTTAACACAGTAAACATTTCACGTATACATTCTAATACGTACCATTTATAAAATATTATTATGAACAAACATAATTTTATTATATAATATAATTGAACCTCGGATAATAAGACGAAAGTTTTTATAAATTATTATTGTTCATTAAATTCTTAATTAAAATACAAGATGTATCATAAAACGTAAAGTTCAATACACGTATATAAGGTAAATATACCACTGTAGTGGCGTGTCTATAAAAGAAATTTACTATTAATCGAGGACTTTGAAAACATGCAAATTTATTTGGAAGTACAATATTAGAGTGTAATTATTTGGAAACTGTTACATCTCAATATTTGGCCCGGATTTACGCACGACCTTGCCCCAAAGGGAAATCTACATCACTTTTAGTTTCTGTGATTACTCTTGCGTGGGTGGGAGGAGATTCATATATATAAACGATGGTAAAATCTTCAACAGCATCATCATTAAAATCCACAAGTACAATACACAATGAAACAAGTAAGTTTTACTAGTTAAATTTAAAATAAGTAATATAATAGAATTTAATTCAATTATTATATTAAAATTATTATTTAATTGTACTTATTTCTATTTAATTTATGCCTCATCATTTATCATACTATTTTTTATGATTTTAGTTTATCGTATTTATCGCTTTTGTTGCGTTAGTATGTGCCGATGTAGGATACAACTATAATAAAAATGGTGGACAAAGGAGTAACAACATTAATAACAACAATAACAACAATAACTACAATCCTAATAAAGATGTTCCAATTCTTCGATTAGAAAATAATAACGATGGAGAAGGCGCATACAATTACGCTTATGAAACAGGAGATGGAAAATCTGCTCAAGAACAAGGATATCAAAAAAATGCTGATACATCAGCAGCCCAGGGATCTTATACATTCACGGCGCCTGATGGACAGCAATTTTCTGTTAGCTACACTGCTGATGAAAACGGATTCATTCCACAGGGTGCTCACATTCCTACTCCACCACCAATCCCACAAGAAATCTTACAAGCTATAGAACAAAACAAAGCTGATGAAGCACGAGGTATTGTGGATGATGGTCAATATCGCCCAGAACAGGCGCCACAACAACAATTTAATACCCAAAGAAATAATGGCCAAAAAGGATACTTTTAATTGATTATATTAAGTTTCAATACATATTTATCAAATAAAATAAAAAATGTTGACATATTAAAATAGATTATTTAATTCGAGTTTGCAATAATTGTGATATGGCGATTCGCCAGTGTATGTGTGATTATTCCTGGATTTAATTGATATTGATATCATAAAATATATTTATCCCTATAACTTTAAAATAAATTTAATCACTTTTCTATTTTCGTCTTCTTCTTTTTCTTACTATTTTTTGTTTCATTTCTTTATAATTGTATAATTAATTTCGGTCGTCCCTTGCGTATTTTATTGTCCTGCCTTTATTATCAGCAGAATAATTTTCCCATGTCTAAGATTATGTTCTACCATATAGTCAGCTATCGTTGTAATAATGTTTATATGTTTTTTACTACTTTTTATATCTTTTTATTTGTTCCAGTCATTTTTATCATTCTATTTTGTTTTTCTTTCTTTCCTATTGTCCAAGCGTCGCATTTTTCTAGTAAGCAGCTTGTGTAGTACATTCTATTCATTAAAACTTGCATACTAGCTTTACTTGTTACCTACATTACTTTCAATAATTACTATAATATGGGACATTATTCTAAATGTGCAAATCTCTATCAGCATTAATTTAAAAGGTCGTATGTAATCAAAAGTATACCAATGATATATTCAAATATTTTTGCAGTTAAAATGTTAAAATCGTGAAACAAGAAAGGTCAGTAACCAAGAGTATATGTATTAAAAAGCTAACACCGATTTACAAAAACACATATATTTGATCACTACATAAAAATAATATTTATAGAATAAAATTTTTATAAAGAAAATATTTAATAATTTTAAACATATTATAAATGTACTTTATTGACTCGTTAAGAATGTTTACAGTGTTTACTTATGTATAATTTATTATATTCTAATCAGTAAAACTTTTACAATAGTTTTAATATATTGATTAACTCTACTAAATGTTAATAAAAAAAAGGTTTGTGTACATAAATAAGAATTAAAACAAAAATTAAACACTGTTAAGAAAATTATGCTTGCATATTCTGCTTTAGCTTTTTATATGCATTTTAGTTTTAACTGCATCTAATATTTTTAAAATATTATCATTAAATCACATTTATTATTACTTTTTAATAAACAACTTATTTTTTTTTATTTAAATGTTTAAAGAAGACAAAAGTCAATACAACATTTTTTAAATAAGATTTTTGATTTAATTTTTAGTATGGAATATCACAAATTAATTACAGGATGAAAAAAATGCTATCCAATTTAAGTTAGCTGAGGTTTCACCTACTACATGTAAGCATCTTTAGATTCAAATATTATAGGCTCTGTAGATGCTACATATAGTAGTATTTAAAAGGTATTCCAGACTAACTTTTTGTTTTTTGAAAAATACAAAACTTGCAACAAATTAAAATAATAAACTACTATTAGTATTGATGGTAAACTTATTCTTTTGGTAACTGCTAAAAAACTGTGTGATGCTTTTGTACTTTCTAACTTTTTGTATTGTTCTACATTGTATTGCAATTGATGTAAAAATTTTTACTCAAATTTAACTAGTGCAAAGTTTTTGTCTCAAGTTTGTTTGGAAATTGTAAGTTTCACAGAATCTCACATAAACTAAAGAGTCTAGATGGTTGTCTATTGAAGAAAGAAAAAAGTTATTGATGCTTGTCTATATTGTAAAAGTAAATCTAGTAAGCTTACTTATTTTATAAAATTACATTTTGTAGCATTATTCATACCTTAGAGTAGACCAGACATACTTATAGACACGCCGTCTGCAGACTCAGCGTACCCAAAAAGAACTGGGAGTGTGACGTAATGCGTGGGTAAAAACGCACAGATAGTTATAGCCGTAATAGGCTTTTTATTGAAAGCGTTGATAAAATAACTTATTTAATCATTTAAATTAAAATACTTATTAATCCTATAATTGTCTAACTAATTATTCTGTAACTATCAAATATTGGTATCACACAATATTGATTATTTTTTATCTAATTAAAATGTTTATAGTTTTACTTTCTTACTTTATTCTTATTAAAAAATAAAATCAAAGCATCGCCTAGTTAAAATACAAATTATTTCTATTAAAATAAATAATTATTTAAAAACACATAATTTTATTTATGTGTAAATTTAACATAATATATATAATTATAATATATAAAGCTTATATAAGGTACATAATAAAATAAATGTTTAGTAAGTATTATTTGTTTAACACAATATTATAGTTTAAATAAAAAAAAATATATAGTTTTTTTTTTAAATCCGTTAATAATTATTGTCCACAAAACAAACTTGTTTTTTGTTACTTCTTGCTCTGTTAAAATTTTTATTTAAACTTTCATTTTGATGATATAATCTGAGATTGTAGTAACAATAACTAATTTTAATTGAATTTGTCAGATAAATAATACTTATAATCAATTTTAACATTAAGTTTTTTTAAGTCATTCATTCCTATTTCTCTAATTCTCAATTATTCAAATATTAATATTTTTTCATCACATCTTTAGATGGTTGAATTAAGCACTGCTGGCAAAGTTTTCTATATGTGATTAGATAGTGTAATGATTATAAAAATAAATGTAGTAACTGTGACAATTATAATAGTGTTACAATTTAAAACAATATATATTATCTTATGTTCAAAATTATTTATATTAAGAGCCGTAATATACAACTTCTATAAAGCACCTAATAAACTATACTACATTTAGTTAAACAACTTTTAATTTAATTCATTTTATTAAAACCTATGGACAGCCAATTAAACGCATGTGTAACATATATATTTATAACAAAAAAAAACATTAAGCATATAATTTATCAACTGCTCAGAGGTGTTAATAAAATAAATAAAATTAAGTTCAAAAAAAGTTAGGTTATTCATCTAATAGTTTATTAGGTGCTTTATTTGGAGTTGGATATTACGGCGCTTAATCAATCAATAAAGATATAAAAACAAACAATAGTAAATAATATGTTCTTACCACTAATTTATAAATTCTTGGGGAATAGTAAATAACATTAAAATATTAATTTATATTTTATCGTATTGAATATATGTATATATATATATTTTTTGTGATATATATTTAGATCAAATTATAACTGGCCAAATATATTGAATGTGCAAAAGTATTTTAGTAGATAAACAGCATGGATTTTGTAAGTGTCGATCTACACTTACCAATCTACATTGTTACAAAAATAACATTTTAAACGCAAGTTGACTTTATATACTCCACTTTTTAAAGGCCTTTGATCATGTGAGCCACAATATTTTGATTGCTTAGCTTCGTGCCTTGTGTTTTCATAATGCTGAGGTTTCTTGGTTATCTTGCTTTTTGAAAAATCGAAAGCAGTGTGTAAAAATCAATAAATTTTTTTTACAACCCATTTTAGTTCCATCAGGTGTTCCTTAGCGATTTCACTTTGTACTATTTTTATTTTTGTTTTATCAATGATTTCTTTGACTGTTATAGTTGATCATCATTTCTATTAATTGCATTTAAAAATTTATAAAAGTATTTTATCTATTGATGATTGTAATTTTTTATAACAAAATTTAGACTTTGTTAATGCTTGATGTCTTATTAATAAGCTTTTGTTTAATGTTAATGAAAATTTTGCAATCAATTTTAATAGACGCTAAGCAAAATGTTGTACAATTATATTATCGATAACAAGGTACTGGAACAAGTGACAAAAATTAAAAACTTGGTTGTAATTTTTGATTTTAAACTTATGATTGTTGAACGTATAAGCTACATGAGTAATTGTGCTATAAAAATGCTAGAGTTTGCGTATAGGATGTCAGTTTATCTTTTCCCAAGTACTCTTAAAATACTTTATTGTGCGTTCTCATTTAAAGTACGTTCCGTCAGTCTGGTGTCCTTTATACAAAATTTATCAGAATAATGAACGTAGTCAAAACAATTTTGTTTGTTCTATAGATATTACATTATATTACATTCTTGCTTCACTATACAATTTACAGTCACTAAAACTTTGACGCAAAAGATCAGATCTTTTATTTTTGCGTGAACTAGTGATGTTTGAAATGTGTCTTGAGTTACTTGTATCTCTTCCATTCTACATTTCTAACATTGAACGACGTACTAAGCAGTTGTTGTTATTTAAAGAACTCACACATTCTACTTGATTTCTACTAGACTTGTTTACCAAACAATTTTAATTAATTTTGTTTTAAATCTATATTTAAGACTTAATTGAGTCATATTGAATAAATGTTACGTATTTTATATTATATTATGTTTTTAATTATAATAATTATAAATTATTACATTATGATAGATAATACACATACATAATAAATATTAAAAAATTGTCAAATTGTGTTCTGATCTTATTGGAAACATGTTTTGTTTTATTTGTCTAATTTAACTATTTATTTATACAATATATTGAAAATCATTATGAATATATGATAATTCAAAAACTAAATATTTGAGCATTTTATATTTAGTAAAACTATTATGTTATAACAATATCTATCTGACTGTAAAAAATAATAGTTAAATTATTTTATTAAAAAGCAATATCTTAAAGATGAGAATTTATTGACCAAAAACGTCTTTAAAGTTAACAACATATACGGCCAAAACATTCTATACAAAGTCTTTGATGGCCCAAAATTTTTATTAATTATTGTACTGTATGCGTCAACTGAAGATGATAACGTTTTGCATCATTTCGATACAAAACCTATTTAGGTGTCTCCTATTTACATTAAAAAAAAATTATTTGGGTAGGATATTTTTTGAGATTTTAGATTTTTTTTATTGAGTTAAAAATATTTTATTCAAATTACAATAAAATTATTACATTTGTATTTTTTTAATTTTTATTTGATTAGTTGCCTCGTATTAGGAGCAACATTGCATCATTTTTTATTTTAGTATTTTTATTTGTATTTTTTTTAAATTTTTGTTATTGGTTTGTTCTATGTTTATTATTATATTATTCTTAATAACTTGGTTAATTTAGTTTTTTCAATTTGAATTGTATATTCATTTTTTTCTTTTTAATATTTTCTTGTAATCAGTTGTAACTGATTAGTTTGCTCCTTAGTATTTTTGTCTTTTTATTTTTGTTATGTGTATATTGCATTGTTTCTTCTTCTATTGTTACGTCAGTAAATTTTTTATTTAATTTTATTTAAAGATGTTTATTAAATAATTAGTTTTAGCTAAAAATAGTATATACTTATTGTATAGGTAAAATATTACATAAACATATATATTTATAATTTATGTAATATTTTTAGAACTGATGATGGCCTAACAGCCAAAACCAGTCTTAATAAAAATTAAAATTAAAATCAGCACAATAAAGTATATATAAATTTTATTAAAATACCTTAACCTCAAATATTATTTTATAACTCCTTTATTGATTTTTCGAAGCTTGTCTATCTTGGACCATTTTCGCTATCTCGCTTCACTTCTTCTTTCTGCTGCTTTGTGAGCTTGTTTGGATCATCTTTTTGCTTTTCTCCTATATTTTCAATTTATGTATTTTTTTTGTTATTCTGATTCGATCCAGTCTGTGTATATGTCTTAGCCTTCCTGGCTGTCTCTCCTCTATTACTGTTTATTACTGTTTCTATGGGTTTAATTTTTAGTTCACTTCTTATTTCCGAGCTCTTTACTTTATCTTTTTTTGTTATTGTTTTAATTTTCATTAGAAATCTCATCTCCATTGTATTAATTTTGTTTTTATTTCTTTCTGTATTCTCCAAGATTTGCTCAAGTATATTAGGGCTGGTTTTACTACCTTTTGAATTTCTGTTTTTATTGTCTTCGTTATTTCTTTCTTAACTAAGAATTGTCTATTGAGTGCATTAAATATTCTTCTTTTTTTTTCAATACTTACACCTATTTCCATGTCTATATTCCTTGTTTCTTCTAATATTGTACCAAGGTAGTAATATTTTACTTGTTCAATTAATTTTCGATCCAATCTTGTGCCTCTTAGGTACTACGCTACTACCATTGTCTTTGTTTTACTTGTGTTTATTTTCATGCCAATCTTCTTTAGTTCTTCTTTGTATATTCTTATGTTTCCTTGTAGTTTCTCTTTTTTGTCTGCTATTAATATCATATCATCCGCAAACATTAAGATTTGGAATTTAATTTGTTCAATTTTTCTGTATCCTACCCTCGTGTCTTTGGCTCTTTTTTAAATTTTTTATAGCCTCGTCTATTAATGTTGCAAAGATTATAGGACTTGGAGTTTGCAGAATAATTAAATTATATTCTGTTTCAATATTTTACTTAAAACAAAATTCTATAGTGAGTCTAAATCTAATATATAGATATATAATTTTACATGCGGCCCGCGGAGTTATGATGCATTTCCAAAGTGGCCCGCAAGATCATTTGGGTTGGCCACCTCTGTTGTAGACTATAAGTTACTTTTGGATAAATTAAATATGTACGGCATTCGCGGAAATGCATATAATTTGCTTAAATCGTATCTTCAAAACAGATCAAAATAAAAATCGAATCATCAAACTTACTTAAAATTGCAAAAAGTGTTCTTCAGGAATCTATGCTTGCTCTTTTATATTATATATATACGCAGACGATACCTCTGTACTTCTTTTCTGACTCTATTCAAGATTTAATCAATAAATCTACAATAACTACTACTGCATTAAAAGATTGGTTTAATTTTAATAAATTGTTTATCAACTCTTCAAAGTCTGTTGTAATGCGTTTTAATGCTAATAACACAAAATAATATAATAATAAAATGCCATAGAAAGTCAATACCAAATAAAGATACCACATTTTTCGGAATTATTATTGATGAAAAATGTAATTAGAACAGTCACATTGATAAAATGTGTAAGAAACTTGTCCCTCTATGTTATGTGGCACGTCGACTACTTAAAATTGTAGGAAAAAACTCGCTCAAAAGATTTTATTATGGACATTTTTAACCTTTGATGTCATATTGTATAGTAGCTTAGGGTGCCTCTAATAATATTAAGAAAGTTTTTAAATTTCAAAAACGTGTTATACGTGTTATGTTTAATAAGCCGTGGCACCATTCATGTAATTTTTTTTTCTCAATATAAAATATTAACATTATACAGCATATATATTAAACACTTTAGTCTACGTTACATCTAATCTATTGAAATTTAAAACTATAAGTAATGAAAGAAATAATTACACCATACGTCACGGATCAACGATCTTGGAATATCCAAAACATAGATTTTGAAGCAAAAAAGTATAAGCACAGCATTAAGAATATTCTACTCCAAAAGGCGTACTACTCTTGTATATGATACCTTAAACTTAATATCATTTTAAATTGTTTAATTGTATTGTTGTATTATCGTATTATTGTACTATTGTATTATTTGTGTATACCTGTATGTGTGATATGTATTGAAATTGTAATTATTGGGACTTATTCTATATCAAGAATGATCTACTGGATGAATAAAATATTATTATTAACCTATTTTAGGATAACCAGGATTTCGGTCGCTTTAGTTGAAATACGGACAGAGCTGTAACAAATCATTTTTAAAAAGATTTAAATCATAAGTCATAAATCATTTTTTGTGTAAAAATGATTTAAATCATAAGTCATAAACTTTAGTTCTAAATATAAATGATTTAAATCATAAGTCATAAGCTTTAGTTTTAAATATAAATGATTTAAATCATAAGTCAAACTTTACTTTGAAATAAAAATGATTTAAGTTTTAATTCTTTTTTTTTTCAATGATTTAAATCTTAAGTTTTAATTTTTTTTTTATAATTTAAGTTTCTTTAAAAAGATTCAGAGTCTCGCAATTAGAATCTGGGAGGCTGAATCTACGTATGAAAGAGGCCTTATTGTTTACATATACAATTATTATTATTATTATTAATTTTAAAAACTTATTTAATTTGAATATTTAATAAGAATAATATTGCATATAACCTGTCACAACATCGGAACTCGACTCCAGGGCGTTTTCAGACAACTAGTCTTGGGGGTTTATAGTACAAAAACAACATAAAAAGGACCGTTGCTTACGTTTTAAAGCGTTGGAAAAATTTACCGATTATGTTTTTTTTTTCGAATATGGAATATAAGCAAAAAAATTTTAGGGGGGTAATTACCCGATTACCCCCCTCCCCCCTTTGAAACCGCCACTGACTCGACTGTCTAGAGACTTTACTTTAGTTGATTTAAATCATTTTAATTGATTTAAATCATTATTTTTGATTTAAATCATTGATATTTTTGAATTAAATAATTATTTTTGATTTAAGTCTTTTAAATATTTTAAATAAGTATAAAAAAACAAATCATCATTTATAAAATAATTTATCACAATTCTTAAGTCATCATTAAAAAAATTATTTAAATCAAAAGATTTAAGTCAACAAAATGATTTAAATCAAAAAAATGATTTAAGCATTTTGAATCCTTACAGCTCTGAATACGGAACACATAATATGTGATATAATGTAGTTTTTTAAGTGACTATATTATGTGTAACCCCATAAATTAATTAAACATTAGTTAGTTATTTTCAAGCAATACTTATACAAAAATAAAATATTGTAATTGTGTAATAAATTTTATTTTAACTTTAAGTTTTAGTTTTGAAGTTAAAAATACCTATAAATCAAACACTCCGTATAAACAGAGTATACTAAACATAATAAACAAGATAGTTTAAATTAGATTAAATTACAATAAATTAACTAATTAATATAATTAATTATTTATCTGTTTTTGCTTTGACATATTATAATCCATTAACTAGTGTGGATGAATAAAATCAAATTAGTCTATAACCTTGTCTCGTCTTATAATTCAAACTTGCTTCTGGTTAGTAATTCAGAAGAGGGAGATAATTTCCATGTATATTTAACAGTAGCTGAATCTTCAAATTGGCATCCTTGATATTTCAACATATTAATCATCTACAATGAAGAGCGTGAGTATTTACAACTTTTAAACAATCATTGGAATGCCGAGGAATTTTAATTGTATATTAAGTTATTAATTAATGTTATTATTTTATAGTTTGTCGCAGTCTTTGCATTAGTAGTATTGGTCAGTGGCGATATTGGATATAATTACAAAAACAATAAACAAAGTAATAATATAAAAAATTCCAATAACGATATTCCTATAGTACGTTACGAAAATGTAAATAATGCAGAAGGTGGATACAATTATGCATTTGAATCTGGAGATCACACATCCGCGCAAGAACAGGCTTACTTCAAAGATGCCGATACAGTAGCAGCTCAAGGTTCATATAGCTTTACAGCCCCTGATAGACAACAATTTACAATCACTTACACTGCTGATGAAAATGGTTACGTAGCACAAGGTGCTCATATTCCTATTGCGCCACCAGTCCCTGAAGAAATATTGAAAGGTTTGACACAAAACGAAGCCGATGAAGCTCGTGGTATCTTTGATGATGGACAATATCATCCCGAACAGGCGCCGCAACAAAAATATAATGCACAACAAAATAACAAGCAACAAGGAGGTTATTAATTAACAGATAAATATTATAATTTTTTTTATTTTGTGTTTTTTTTCTATTGTCATATCGTAACTTTATATTTATTCCAGCTTAACATCTTTTAATTGTTTTGCAATGCAATTATGTAAACAACACCTGAGATTTTTTCAGACTCGTTCAGATTCATGATTAACTATTTTCTATTTGGTTTTAGAATTTAATATCATGCTCTAATAATATATAAAAAACATAATAAAAATTAATTTTTTTATCATTTGCAAAATATTTATTTTGAAATTAAATATAATATACATATTTAATTATATGAAGAAATTGAAATTATTAGGTAAACGGTCAATTATAAATCAATATTTACTTGATAATCTTTTAATCAAAAGCTGATATATATTTCGATGTAAAAATCAATTGTAAATATTGATTTATAATTAACCACTTACCCAATAATTTAAATTTCTACTATTTAACGGTCACAAATTTTTAATTATATGTCTATAATAATATATCATTTATTTTAAGTGTTGATTTTATACCAGTTTTTAAAATAGTTAATTATGTATATTTGAAACTAAAAAATTTAATCTGTGATTAAAACTAAATACAAAACATAAATTAATTTTAGTAGTAATATATTGAAACTTAAACTTAATGTCAGTTATCTCAACCGATGCTATTATTAATGATTTTATGAATCAGTATTTGTTGTATTTAAAAGAGTATGAAGGTTATGAAAATCAAATCTTCAATAAGCTTGATATTGATTTTTAAATGCCACAATCTGCACGATTTGTTAAGGTTGATTGACATATTAATAGCAAGTCTATCAGGTAGATCGCAATGTGCTTGTTGTCGAAGGTATTAAAATAGTTATAGAATGATGCACTATTTGCTTGATATAATTAATTATTATGATACAAGCAAAATCAAACTCGTTTTTTTTTTGAAATTGTAAATTAATTTAAAATGATTATTTTATTCAACTATACAATTTAAATTCATCATTTCTTGTTTACTAAAGCTATTGTATTAAATAAAGTTCATATGCAATTACAAGTAATCTGAAGTTCTTGAATTTTTCTGTTAGGAATGGATCGGATGTCAAGTAACACGCCAAGAGAAAAATTGAAATTGTAAATGTATACAAATTGTATTGCGTATTAAATTAATCGTAAGTGTTACAACACTATACTTGAGGGTTACGAAAATGTGGCAAACCAACATACGTTCGTCGACTTATAACGTCAATGATTATTCGGATGATTGACAACAAAAATAAGTAGTTGCCAATATTATGTCTGGTCACCCTTTGTGTAACGTAAAACGGGGTCAACAGTGTTTTATTTAATTGTTTATTTACAATTTAACAATTTATAAAGTTGGGTTGCGCTAGTTTGAGGTTGTCATACCTGTTTAGAATTAAGAAATAGTTGCAATGTTTATTATTATTCATTACTATATTAATTTCTAAGGCCTATTTGATTTTTAAATTATATATTTCGACATGCGTAAATATGTAATATATAATTAAAATAAACAAAAGTCATTAAAAACAAAGCCATAGTTTAAGTACGCAGCAGCATTTAATTCGTCTTTATCAATTTGGGCAATAAAAAACATGTCTAAAATCATAATTTCTCAACTAAGCGATTAAAACAGAAATTAACGCAAATAAAACCGAGATGAGGAATTATATACGTGATATAAAGACTGGAAATTTATATCCGAAGCTAAAGAAGAAATAAGCTCTAGTCGATTTAGAACACATAAATATGCAATATCAGCAGATATATAGAAAACGTAACGACAACAAGTATATGAATCTACATTTGTTTTAAATAAACATAATGGGTATTCAACGAAAGAAATCAGCGACATTATTTACCAAAATATTTTTTTTTAAATGCTCTCGATATTGATGATTTGGGTTCTGTTTTATTAATAAAAACTCCTGAAAATAAAGCGAATAAACTATGACCCTTCACGATTATAGGAATTTTTTTAACTTATTATTATGCATTTTTTATTTGTTACAACTATTTAATGAAATAAAAACATACTAATACTAATAATATTAATGTTTTTTTTTATTTTTTATTTAAGGACATAGTGAGTTGTTGACTTCAACAAGTAGCTCTTAAAAATAACTAACGCATGGCAATACCTTTCAGTTTTCTTCTCTGCGTAAGTCCTGCTGGTAATTTGTCCTAGTCATTGTCTCTAACGTGGTACTAGTTTGAAGTGAGCTGGTTTCGGCCTCGCCAAATTCAAGCAGTCTGCTGCGGCAACATATGCTGTCCCCGGCCCATCTCTCCCTATTCTATATTCTTATGCTATCATTTTATTTCTCGCTTCTCTTTCCTTCGTTTTCTGTAGTTTCTTATTTGTGTTTTTTTTTCCATTTTAGTTTACCCAAATCTTAAAGCTTCAAACTCTTCTATCTTTTTCTTTAGTACTATCGTTGAATAGTTTCTTGGTGCTTTCTATTTGTTTTTGTCACTCAGGAATATTTTAATGACTGCAGATTTGTCTACATTGTTTTCCAATATCTTTTCTAGCGTTTTCTTATCTTCCTCCCACGTTTTGGACTCTACTAGCGTATGTTCTGCATGACAACCCAGAACATACGCTAGTAGAGTCTTCTTGACAAAATATACATTTTTTCTTTTTCTTCATCTTATTTAAGTACTTTTTAAAGGTTCCATGTCCGGTGAGTAGTTGTGTTGTATAGTAACACGTCTCCGTTTTTTTATTTTTTTTTATTTCTGGTATTAGTTTCCTTGTCCATTCTCCTTTTTCACTTTCTTTTCACTGTCTTTGCCACCTTTTCATCATATTCTTTCTCGCTCGCTTCTTGCTTAGAAGTTCTTTCATTTACCATTTTCCTTATATTTAATTTTTCTTCTACTATCAAATCTGCAAGTAGTGTCGCCGCAATTACTTCTAGTGCCTCCTGCAACACCGTCTTGTACGCCATGCAGATCTTTAACAAACTTGCTCTCATAGGTGTTCTTACTTCTTTTTTGTTTTTTTTTTTCTTCAAAGCATCTCTCTATGTTTCTGCGGCATACAATAGTTTAGTTCTAGCCGCAGTTGCTATTAGCTTTTTTGCCCCTTCTCCTGGTCCTCCCTTGTTTGGCATAACCTACTATGCATTCCTTCTATTTTTTTGTTCCTCTTACCGCTTTCTTAACCTGTTCATTCCATTCCTTTGTTTGAAGTGTAACACCAAGATATTTAATTTTTTTTTTCCTATAGTTATTATTTGTTCACCTACCTGTACTTTTCTATTTTCTCTGTTGGTTCTCTTTGTCAATAGCCATGCCGTCTCGGTTTTCTGCGGAACCAGATCTAACTCTTTATTTCTTATCCATCTCTTTATCATTTCTGTTGCCAACTCTAACCTTTTATTTAGTATTTCTATGTCTACATCTCTACCTACCAGAGCCACGTCATCCGCAAATACCGTTATTGTCACTCCTTCCGGCAATCGCATCCTGAGTAATAATAATAATATTTATTATCCATGGACAGCATATGTATATGCTGTCATACATACATACATACATACATACATACATATACACAAATATAGGACTAGTCAATATACATTACAATAATAAACTATAAAACATCTGACAAAGAATAATACAGTTTATCTAACAGAAACACTTTTAATAACGATTTAAGTTGTTTAAAATTTGGTGTATTTTTAATTTCAATTGGTAGGTTATTAAATAATTTTGGTCCAAGTACATCTGGTGAAACATATTTTACATTAAGGCGAGCGTAATTTACATATATATCCGTATTTTGCCTTGTTGGATATAAGTAAATCATATTTGCTGTTTTAAAATTATTCTTGTTTTTGAAAGTGAAAACACATAGTTTAAAAATAATTAAACATGGTAGAAGTAATATTTTAAATTGCTTAAACAATGGTTTACATGAAGTATGTTTTGTAACTAACACTAGCTATGCATCTTATAATACGTTTTTGTGTAATTAAAATTGATTGTGCATGTTTAGAAGGTCCCCAAAAACATAAACCATACACAATTCTAGATTGTGCATTAGAATAGTAGACGGTTATCAGTTGTGAAATAGTTAAAATAGTCTTTAGACTTCTTATTTGGTAACAAACCTTATTTAATGACGTGATCACAGTACCACAATGAAGTATGAGTATGAGTATCATCAATATTAATGAACAGAAATAATCACTTACAACTATAAGATTTTCATTCAAATTTATATTTAGATGTAAATTGGTTATACATTGTTTTGTATGAAACCTTAAACTTAAAGTTTTAGTAGGATTTACATAAAGTTTGTTGTAGTGAAACCAGTCACTAAACAATTTAAGCAGTTTATTCAATTTCTGTTCTAGTATAGAGTTTGAAAGATCACTAACAATAGTAGATGTATCGTCTGCACACATAAAGATTTTATTAGGTAAAAATGTAGCTAAATCGTTGATAAAGATTATAAATAAGATAGGTCCAAGAATTGATAGTTGTAGTACTCCTAAGTTTAGAGTTACTGTGTTAGAAGTGAAAGTCTTACATGTACATTAATCATGATTATTTAATTTAACAAACTGTTGCCGGTCTTGAAGGTAAGAGACAAACCAGTCGTAAGCAACGCCTCGTATGCCGTAATTGTAAAGTTTACTTAAAAGCATAGTATTATCAACACAGTCAAATGCGCGGCTTAGATCTAAAAATATTCCAACAGGATATGTGCCGGAATCAAGAGCATTTGTCATAGATTCATAAAATGATTGAAATGCAGACATTGTAGAAAAGTTCTTACGGAAACCATGCTGACTTGACTGGCAAATATTATATTAAATTTGTCTAAAAATTTTATAAGACGGTTTTGCATACAACTCAAAAACTTTAAAAAAGCAAGAGACAAGAGCTATTGGTCTACAGTTTTCTTGAAGTAGTGGGTTATCTTTTTTGAGTATAGGAACAATGGCACAGGTTTTTAATTTTTGCGGAAATTGTCCAACCTCGAAAAAACGGTTTATTAAATATGTAAGCGGTTTACAAATATGTTGAGATACTTGTTTTAACAGAAAATAGAGAATTCCGTCTGGACCTGCCGAACGCTTATTTTATAAGATAGATTTTATTGACAACATTTTGTTTTCGTCATACGGATGCAAAAAAATACTATTTTTTATAAATAAATAATCTCTAATTTGATTATTACTTACTGGAATACTATTTGTAATTTGTATGGGTTTTTCTCTAAAATAATCATTTAGCAAATTACTCACTTCTTTAAGGTTTGTAATAATTCTTGAATTTGAAGTTATAGAAATGTTTTTATGGTTATTTTTTTTATTGGAAAGTTCATTAATAACATTCCACGATAATTTGGAAATGTTGTCAGAACTTAATATTTTGTTTTGATAATAATTGCATTTTGTATCAGAAAGAAACTTTTTATGTTTATTTTTAGAGTTTGTGTAAATTTCTTTAAGCTGCGGATTGCGTTGTTGTAGTAAGTATAAATCATGTAGATTTTTGCTTGAAATTCTGACAGAATCATTTAGCCATGATTTGTAATTGTATAGTATTCTATCAACAATAGGAAAACAGTTATTAAAATAAAAATATAAAATGTTATGAAAACTGAGTAGCTGATTATAAACTAGATTCTATAGTTTTGGACATAGTGCAGAACTCTGTGGTACTTTTCTAGTCAGCCTAAATTTTTCATTTTTAAGCAGTAGATTTTTCTCCTGAAGGTAGCGCCATATTATCTTGGTAGTTTTATTTGTTAGCTCTTTTATAGTATGCAGTTAAACGCATTTTGTATATCTAGCGCTATTATGACACTGTGTTGTCTTTTTCTGTATGGTATATGACTCCTAGAGTCGTTTTTTCATTGTAAATTCATATTGCTCCTGTTGCCATCCTCATTTTTCTCCTCACGATATTTTTTTCTATAATTTTAGTTATTTTGCCTGCTTTTTTATTTTTTTCAATAAGGACTAGGTTTGCATCCTTTCAGCAAACCAGAAAAATTCCTTTTTTCAGACATCTGTTTATTATTTGTGTTATCTCTATCTCATTTTCCTCTAGCGCTGCTTTTACTATCTACGCTGTTATTTTGTCTGAACTTGTGTTTTATTATTAAGTAGTTCCCTTATAATCTATTTTATCTCCTTCACTGTTGCAGGGACTGTTTCTGTTTTGTCAGCTATTTCTGCTAGTTCTTCTACCATTCCTCTAGTGGGAAACAATTTTTCAATAATAACTACTTCATTCTCCGTTTGTGTTGTATTGTATAGACTTATGTAAACTGAGCAATTCTTCTTCTGACACTGTCCAGCTCCTTACTACTCCAGCCGTTTCCCATGTTGCTATGGTAATGTCAATATATGATTTAGATTTTCTTCTTACAAACGTTAGTTTATCTCCTTAGTTGCATATTGTAAGATTTACGACTGGTATCACCTCCTCAAGAATTTGACTTCTCTTGGCGCATTTGGTCCTTTCCCATCTTGGCAATTTTGCTGTGAAATCGCTTCCTATCAGAATTTGTTTGTTCTTTTGTTTCCTTAAGCTGTGTTCTAGTTTTTCTATCCACTACTGATAATATTCCGTTTTGCAGTTTGAACTAATGTAACAACTGTATACTATTGAACCTCTTATATTGGCCCACACTATTCCCTCCTTGGGTGTTTTCCATTTTTCTACTTTATCTCTACACTTACCCTTTGCTAAGATAGCAGCGTCTGGGTTCTTATCTTCTATCTACTCCCTACTTAGTTTTTTTTTATTACTATTAATATGTCTAAATGCGTCAATATTACATGAGTGAGACGTATTTTTTTATGTTATTGCAAAGAAAGGTGCATTTGGAAAACTCATTAAATTTGCTCATTTCTGCATCAAAATCTTGCTTATTTTTCAATTTGAAGTGCAGGGTTTATATCTCTCTTTATTTTAAATTTCCTTTGCATAAACTAAATGTTTTACGTGGCCCCAAAAGTAAAAACCCAGTGAATATAAATCTGGCAACCTAGCAGGCCACTGACCTGACTACGCCTACCCATCCACCTTTCATTAAAAAGTAGTCTAGCTATTTTAAAACAACTTTTACAGCATGCGGTGGCGCACTATCGTATTGATACATCTGCTAATAACTTGTGCAAGTAATTATCCAACAATTTCAAGTAGGACGCAGCATTTATACATTACGGCAGAATTTGTATTGGCAGTAAACAACCGTTGAAAATCCCACACTACGTGGTAGTAAGAGGTATTGATATCAACTCCGGTAAAAGTAACTTCGTCAAACTACAAAATAAAAAGAATAAAGTTAAAACTTGCTCGTGCTGTTCGAGAAGCCATCGCAATTGTATTTGATCTTTTGGCTGTTAGTGATGGAAACGCCAATAAAGATAAAGATACAATACTTTTTTTTTATTATTATTATTATTATTATTTACACAAAAGTTTATCAACTTCCAAACAAGTTGCAATTCTTCTAGTACTAATACCTGGTTTGTCAAACACGTCATCAATTACTTTTTAAAACATTGCCATTGCAAAAACCATAAACAAAAATAATGTCGGCACATTCGGTAATGCCAAACTGCTTTCTTGATCAAGTTTGTATTTTTTACACAAACAGTTAAGAACAATACCCAAAGTACGTAACAACTGCCAAAAAAAAAAACAACTAGTAAATAAGTTTTTTGTTTCAAATCAATTTCCGTGACTTAGGTACTATTAGTTTTATAGACAAAAATTAAATAAGTTCAGAAAACTTTACGTCTTGATTTCCAAACCAAAAGCCATTCGGAAAAAAAGTTAATTCGTATTTTTTGTTTAAAATTGAAACTCAAACTAATTTTTGTTTTTTGCCTTTTGGTATAAATCACCCTGTACAGTTGGTGCCGCAAAAGGTATATATTCAAATTGTTAGACATATTAAAAAGGATTACAGCACTAAAAATTTGTACAAATATATTTACATTATTTCTTCTGAGATTATATTAACTTCTTTGACCAAGATTTGTTAATTGTGGAACTCATTTTTATCTTCAAGAAGAAAATCAGTATCTTGCGTCAAGATCTTAATATCACTTTTGTTACCATTGTTTTGACCTAGGTTACTATTTATTACCTTAAATCATTGTATTGTTGTTTTAACTCTTGAGTAATTTTGAACGTATTGGTTTTGTGTTTTTTAAGTTTTTGTTTTGAACAAGCAACATTGAGAAAGTATAATTTATATTAAAATTTATTAACATGTAGTTAAGTTGAATTGCAAAATTACTGTTTTTCTTGTATCTTTGCGTTGCGAAAGAATTTAAATCATAAAAAATAAAAATATTATTTAATTTTTTTTTTTTTTAATTTATCTACAGGGTCATTATAAAAGTTTAAGATTATGTAACTATCTAATGTACGTTTGTGCCGCTTTAGTGAAATAGTTTGGTATGCGTAAACATATTAAAAAAGCGGACCATTTAAAGTAATTATATAATCCCATTTACAGAGGTTCTGTACAATTTAAAACACATACAAGTTGCCCAACAAAAATATTGAAATCATCAATTGGGGAGCATTATACAGGGTGTTAAAAAATATTGTAAAATATTTAAAGGTAGTAGTATGAACCAAAATAAACAAAAAAGTCTTAAACATATAAAAAGATAAAAAGAAGTAGCTATACCTTTTGCTATATTTCCGTATGTCAGTATTAATCAAATGATTGTTTTAAATAGTCGCAATTTGTTGCTAGTATTATGTAATCTTAAAGATAATCTTTGATCAAACTCTATTCCTAGGTATTTTGCAGTACCCATCCATGGAATTGAAGCGCCGTTAAGATAAACGTTCTCATGTGGAGCTTTGCTCTTTTCAGGATAGATTTTTACTTTTCAGAATCAAAACTAAGTTTAAAGCAATTTTGACACTAAGAGTGATGCATGGTATGTCTGATACATTTAATTTAAAAAACATCGAAAATAATACTAAATCTTAAAGAACTTCTGCTTTGATTATGCAAGGTGTAGACAAGTGCCCAAATAGTTTTACAGCCAGTGTGCTTTCTTTCAGATAGGAAAGAACAATAAGTTTTATCAATCTAGGATTAAACTTGAAACATGATGAGTTGTGTAGCCCATATCTGAAGCCATGCTAATGATTTAACAACAAGTTTTTAGCTGCCAATCTCAAATTTTATTTAAGATTACAGAATTGCCCACCTTACTTTAACATTACAGCTATGTGAAAAAATGTTCTCAAAGCTTTGTTTGGAATGCAATCCGGATTAAGTGCCAATTTGGGTTTAAAATGAGTGATGATATATCTCACCTTAGACGGTCTAACCAATTCTAAAATTAAAAAGGTGTTAGTAGACTGGAGTGCATTGGACTTCAAGGCAAATGCTATGGCTTTGTTTTTTAAAGTGCTTCATTTGCTATAAATAAAAAAAAACTAAATGTTTAAAGGGTTTTAGTTATTGTCCACATCATATTATCTTTGTTAGAGAATTCTAAAACGGGTTTTTAGCATTAATTTTTGTTATGTTTACTGATTGCTTTGTTTACCTCATCATTGAGTCGGTTTGATTGGTCAAGTCGTGAGATCATTGCCATTTATGTCTGGCACAATTTTGAACATGGAAAAGCTTTCTGGTCTCTCTGTCAAGACCCAGTCAATCAAATTCAAATTTTGGCAAAACTTTAGAAAACTTTTCTATTGATAGCAAAGTAAGACTAGTAAAGTCAACAACCGTGTTGTCTACTTTTTTAGTCGTTCGAAAGTTAAGTAGTGATCTGATGCTTTTGTTAAGTTTAAGAAAATAAAGACCAGTCCGTTTTGGATACCAACTTGGCTTTGTTCTCATATATCTTATAGAGATATAAGAGTACTAAGCTGTAGTCTGAGCTATAGTCATTAATTTATAAAATATCAGTTTAAGCAGAAATGTTCTTGAGTAAATCAATGTCAAAAACATCTTTAGAATACGCAATATAAATGTAATAAGTTGACATGTCTGGCCCTAGTACAGTAAAATCCTTACCCTCAGCATACCTAAACAGTACTTTGTCTTTAGCATTTGTTTGTCTGCTGTGCCAAGCTAGATGCTTTAAATTAGTTTTCTGTTAGAATTTAGCCGTCTAGTACAGCTTCCAGATCTGCTGTTACTAGCTGAAATTAACTTTATCAATCCTAGGCCAGGAACATTTAATGCAATCAAATTAAGGCGTATAAATTTTTGAGTGGTCAGCTGATTGTTTGAAAAATTGCTTTATCAGAAGCTATTTGCAATCGTCTGCTTATAATTTAACACCCGTTTCTCCACCAGAAGATAGTGGTTTAGTGCTAGAACCCGTTGTCTGTGCAAAAGATTTCTCCGTCAAGACACAAGAATTGCTATAGCTGTTATTAGCAGTTCTAGCCAAAGCTAGTTTGTGCACTGGACACTCTCTAAAACTGGCAGTGTGGGTTTCCTGACATAGCGCATGTTTAGGAAGAGTGGGTTCATCTTTACCTTTCTTTCTTAAACATTGATCTGGATGAGATCTTGTGCATTTCACGCAAACATAAGGGACGTTGCATTTATTATTATTATATATATATATATATATATATATATATATATATATATATATATATATATATATATATATTGTTATTGCATTATTGATGACGTAAAAAGATGGTAAAGTAGAAGCTTTAGCTTTACGTTACTAAATAATTTAATAAACAATATCATTATATCGACTAAAAATTACAATGGTGAAAGTAAGTCTAATTTAATCACACTTACGTAACCCCAGATTATTAATGTAAATAAGCATTTTATATATATTATATAAAGCACAGAAAGTGCAGTTGTTAATCTCAAATAGATTCAAATTAAAAAAAAAAAGATAAAATACTCAAATAAAACTACATAAAAAAAAAGTATGTAGCAATAAAATAAACTTAAATGCACAACTTTGTATAGCAACACTATAAACGTCAACTTATGGGGTTAGTAAAAATCTTTGTGTAGAACTATTATCGCACACCACATACATACGAGAGAGGTGCCGACGATCATAGCAAGTATGGCACAATAAAAAGAAGAAGAAACATTTGTGTGTCAACTTGAAAGACGATCGTGCAAAAAAGTTTTTTAATTTATTGTTAAATATCTTGTAACTTTAAAACTATTCTGAAGTTAATATTAACTTTTTTTTGATAGTAATTAATAAGCTTCTACATTTTGTTGTATATATTCAAAATTGCACTGTAAAATAATACAAAAAGCTATTTGTTTAATTTGTACATTTGTTGAAGCAATAACGTAAAATATTAAGGCAGTATGTGTATGTATTTTATATTATTATTTACTTGATCTATTATGCGTGAATATTGACAATAACTCATGGTGATTCAATAAAAATTAATAACATTTCATGTAATATCCATTTTCTAATTGGGTAGAGTTTATAATTTGCAATCATTTTTAAAAACACGATTTGTTTATTTTATTTTATTTCTTGTATAATAATTATTTTTTTAACAAATATGTGTATAAATATTTCAAATATTTTGATGGTATCAAATTGCATGAATTTATTTTGACAATTGTTTATGAGATTATTATTTAAATAAAAAAATGCTCGCATCCATGACCTTGCCCCAGAGCATATTTGAAATCAATTTTAGCTTCTGGTTAACCTTTGGTGGGCCGAAGATGGTTGTATATATAAAGTGGCAGAATTCTTACAGTGTTATCCTATAACTACTTGGATACTAGCAAGCTACAATGAAGCAAGTAAGGATTAGTTGTGTATATAATATTGTGTGTTCTTATTATTGTATTAATACTTATCGATTTTTATTATTAATTATTATTTATTTAATCAACTATATATTTTAGTTTTACGCAGTACTTGCATTGGTTGCATTGGCAAATGCCGGTTACATTAGCAATAATGGACAAAATAATATTAAAAATCCAAATAATGACATTCCCATCGTTCGCTTTGAAAGTGTCAACAATGTAGAAGGTGGATACAATTTTGCTTATGAAACTGGAGATCGCACATCTGCACAAGAACAAGGATACTTTAAAGATGCTGATACACTTGCTGCACAAGGATCTTACACATTTACTGCTCCCGATGGTCAACAGTTTTCTATTTCTTACACCGCGGACGAAAATGGATACGTAGCACAAGGTGCTCATATTCCCACAGCTCCGCCAATTCCACAAGAAATTCTTGAGGGTTTGGAACAAAACAAAGCTGATGAAGCTCGTGGAATTTTTGATGACGGTCAATATCATCCAGAACCTGCTCCACAACAACAATACAAAGCTCAAAGAAACAATGGACCAAAGCGATTTTAATAAATATAATTGATATTTTAAATAAAAATAAATACATTTTTTAATTTTAGAGAAACTATTTTTATTTTAATATTTTATTTTTACTTTAACTAACACAAGTTAAAATGAAATATTAATTTAAATTAATACCGTACATACCAACTTTCCCATCAATACTACAATCAATCACCCGGATCCTGCTCCACAAAAACTCTATTAGATTCAAAAAATAATAAACTAAAGCAATATTATTAACTATTAATACATAGCATTTAAAAATGTAAATGGCTTAAATACAAATTTTAATCAAAATTGTGCATTTCTTTAATATCCCAACATTGATTTGCAATTTAATTATACATACAATAGTATTATATTCCTTCACTCAACAATACAACGTTAACATTGAGAAACAAACACTTTGAATCATTGTTAAAATTTCATCTGATGTGTACTATATACATATACAGTGTTCTACATATTTATGCAGTAAAAAATCATACACGTTGAAGTAATATTTTAGTTAAAATTATTTTTATTTTTCTCATTTAAATCTTTTAATTAAATTTTAAATCACAAATGCTTTTCAAACATTTTGATGCACTTTGTGATTGTCATGATGTGAAACATTTACTTTTATTGAAGGTCCCAATACAGTCAAGGTTAATAATCTTCTTGTAGCATGTGTTTCCGGTGTTTGTATTCACTTAATTAAACAATGTAATATTGTAATAAATTATCGACAGATTGTTAAGAAACTAATACAATGCATGATTTATATTTTTTAAATGTATACAAATAGACAATAAATTAAGGCTATTCTATTGGCTTCTATATATGAGCCGTCTAACTTGAGACTGATTTGAGTACTAAATTTGCCTGTATGAATCATTCTATATATTATAAATAATATAAATTGACTAAATAAATTCACTTGATTTCAATTCTAATACAATTGATGATGATGTGCACATGAACCTGCGCTTTATTGTGAATTTAATATACATAATGTTAATAAAAACCTTCCACGCTTTGAAGAAAATAATAGAGACCAAAACAAAATAAAATTCTAATAAACCTAAGTATAATACTCAATGTTGTTTCAAAATAGTGTGCCTTCAGATAGAGTACCGCACTATTATAAACTTTTTTATTTCTTATTTTTAGAAAAAAAAATTGCTTGTTCTTAAATGTTTATATCCATATTTAGAGTATTCATATAATATACAAAGTGTTCAAAGTTTTAATACTAAAGTATAAAGTATTAATACCTTGTATATTAATCTGCAAATTCTTATAAAATAGGTTAATTTCATATTAATACTACACATTTATCTACAAATGCAATTATTATATACAAATCAATTAAAGCGTTGTCGTTTTCAAGAACAAGTAGAATTTATATAAAAACTGTATTACTTAAATTATAGATATTTTCTCAAATCTTATATAATAATAATTTAATTGGCTCGTAATATGAATCTAATTAGAGCTTAGGCTAAGGTCAATAGAGTATTTAGTGGTATTTGGCAGTTCCCAAATAAGTCATATATACATGATGCAATGGATAACAAGAATGAACTGTTACCTCATTTTACTTTCTAACGGTTCTTCTTTCATCAATGATGTGGGTGAATGCAAATATACATGTACCATTATTCTTTTGTATTTTGCGATAAATTGCATTGCAATACTACAAGTTCAGGGTGACTGCATTGCATATTAAATAGTTTTGCATACAACATCAAATTATCAACAATTTTAAATTGAGAATCAATGTTTTAAGTAAAACAATTATTAATATGACTATTATCTTTTGAATAACAGTTTTAATAAAGTTAACTACATATAAAGAATGATAATTGTAGTAAAACATGTAAAATGTAAAATATATAAATAAACATCATTAATATCACTATGCCTACGTACGCATTACAATAAACTATACGCACTATTAAATATAATTTATAAATCTTGTAAGCACCACAAGCGTCACTAGACTAATGTCTATTGGTTATTTTATATATATATATATACATATATATATATATATATATATATATATATATATATATATAATAATTTAAAGCACAAGTCAAAGTCTAGCACTTTTAAATTTTTATTTTTTAGGACAATAGAAAATAATAAATTATATAAAAATTGTTTATATTGGTATAGATATGTGGACGATATCTTAGTCTGAAAACAGCTACATTGTCGTCATTCCTATTTCCACATATAATTTGATAATTTATTTATTTTTTACTAGTACATTCAGTAAGGATTAAACTGTAATTGTACAGAATATTTAGTCAAATAATAATTAGAACTAGCCAAAAAATGTATCTAAGTATTGACATTGTTTCAGAAAGCACCGTCACTCGGTTGAGCGAATAATTTAAAATACTAGGATACAAATTAAAGACTGAATAGATCATTAACATACGCATTTATTTCGACTTTCTTCTTTTACGTTTGTCAGAAGACTGATTTTGACATTTTGTTTTTAAATTAACATAGCCATTTCAATTTTTGAAACAAATTTGTTTTGAGGTGCACCGTCACTCTGTTGCGCAATGTTCTAATCAAATACTTCTTGAACGACAAAAATAAATAAGTTTTTTCTTTCTAAATATACTGGTACGAGGGACACTGCCCAAGTTCGCGGAAAATATAAAGCAAAACACAAATTACGTTATGTAAATCGCTTTATTACTTCTCAAACTATTCTCCTTTAAAATCTATACACTTTTGCATCCGATAACACCAATTTTCAAAACAATTTTGCCACTCTGATCGAGGTACTTCTAAAACAAGTGATTTAAATCGCCTCTTCAGGCGATGAAAAACGCTTGCCTCGCATTTTATTTTTGATAAGTCATAGTAGGAAAAAGTTATTGAGCAATAAATCAGGCAAATATGGGCAATGAGTCATTAATTGGATGTTCGTTATGCTGTGTGAGCGCTTGCATTGTCATGATAAACAATGATTTGCCGGTTTATGTTGTTCCTTCTGATTTTAGCAATAACTTCCGGCAAACAAATTAAAGTATACTAGTCAGCATTAACTGTTCTTTGATCTTCTAATGCAACAGTTGCACATGACCCGTTTTTTCCGAAGAAACTTACAATCATTTTTGTCGAAACTCTTCATGAACGCAATACTTTTGTGAATTTAGGTTTATTTTGAAACGCTCATACAGTCGATTGGTGTTTAATTTCAGGTTCATATGAATATATCCAAGATTTGTCACTTGTTACAATGTTATATACCGAATTTAAACAACACCCTTCGAATTTCTTTAGCATTTCCTTGCACTACTTGACACGTGCCTGTTTTTGTTTTTCTTTCAAATTGTGTGAGATCCAACTGCAAAGCTTTCTAACATGCAAATAATCGTGCAAAATCGTATGTATTTGTTTTGCTGCAATGATGCCTCTATCTCAGTATAGGTCACATGCAGATCTGACAAAATCATTTCACGTACAGCATCAATATTTTTCGCGACAACAGAGGTGCATGGACGACCTTTGCAAAGATCGTCATTAAACGATAGTCTTTCACGCTTAAATTTTGCAAACCATTTGTAAACCATAGTTTTAGATGGTGCTTCATCCCCAAATAACAAACTAAGTTTTTTCACACATTGCTGCGATGGTTTATCGAAAATCATAAAAAATCATCACGTCACGATTTAAAATTTCTATTTTTCACACAATTATTACTCTTGTTATATTTTGTTGAAACAAAACCGAGCAGTTTGAAATCAAACTGTCAACTAAATTATAGGTGAAAAACGTATTTTTTTACGAATATGACAATTGCAGAACGCTGGCAATACAGACAGTACTTGATTCCACAAACTTTATCAGTGCCCCTCGTAAAAAGTAAATGAATTATCAAATTATTTGATAAAATAAGAATGAAGCCAAAGTAGCTGTTTTGACTACAATACTGGAAATCAAGGTAGCGCTCGGTATGCTTTTAATAGCATCCATAACAATATTAAATTCATTTTGAAAGCAGAATCAAACAATTTAATTAATTTCTTAAATTCAAGTATTAGTCAAGTGAATAACAGACATGAATTTAATATTTATCATAAGCTTACACATACAGGCACAAATATTAACATACATTTTTTTCATCTAATATTGCATAAATTAGAAGCTTTGCATTTAATAAATTTATGTCATTGCTAAGAATAATGGGTTTTTTGAAACAACAATCAATAATTTTTTCAAAAATAAAAACGCAAAACAACTTTTCTAGTTTTTCCTAAATCAAGTAATTCTAAGCAAATATGTTATACTTCTATCGGCTACTTAGGCCAAATATCAGTTCAAATCTTTAAATTTTAAATAACTTTAACCTCACTACGTCTTTTGAAACCAACTTTTTGTCAAATTAGACAAACGGGTAGAAATTTTGAAAGTAGAATTAAAAAACATATGGCTAGTTACTGTAATAACAAAGTAAAATCAACATTTATTAAAACATGGTCATTCACTTAACAATCATTTTAAAATTTTACATAAAAAATTAAAAAAACTTAAACTAAATTTATTAGAATCTATGGAAATTAACAAATATAATAAACGCGGTCTTCTGTTAAACTATCAAAAAGATTTAAATAATTCTCCATTGATAAATATTGTATAATTATTTTTTATATCTAATGTATATTAATATAAAACTAATTGCTATTTGTTTGTTGCTCTAATCTACCCCTTCTGTTAACTCCCCCACCAGTTATTGTATTTAATTTTGATTTGTTTTTAGTATATAAGTAATTAGTGTATACTTTTATTTTTATTATAGTTGATTATACCTGATGAAGCTTCTGTGTGAAGAAACAATTCATAAATTACAAATAAAACGTGGACGTTTTGATAAATTAATTAATGCTGAGGAAGAGTCCCAGATAATACTCACAACGTTCACGTTTTATTTGTAATCTAATTAATAAACTAATTGCCCTATATACCGTTATTACTTCAACCTAAACAATAACATTAAAAAACAAACAAAAAATACAAAGGAAGTGAGAAATAAATATTTTATCGGTTGTAAACTTGAAAGCAGAAAGAGTATTGAAGACATAAATGGCTCAATCACAGTGGAATGGCTACAAAAACTAAAATCTTATAAAATAAAATTAATTAGTGCTGAGAAAAAATCCCAGATGAGACTTAAAACGTCCACGTCTTATTTGTAATGTAATTAATAAATTAATTGTCTTAGTAATATACCATTATTAATTCTACCCAAAACAAGTAAAATATTAAGCTATATGAAAACAAATAGCTAAGGAACAAGTGTTTGGCAATTTGCAAAATAAAATGATGTAAAAACTTAAGTAATAATTAGAATATTAAAGTAACTTTTATTATACAGTGTGACCACAGATGGACTTAACTATACGTGTAAACATTTTTATTGGACATTTTTCGAAAAAAGTCATTCTTCATAATGTCTCCTGCTTGTCATAATAATACGATCTACGTTGAGAAACTGAGATTTTGTTGTATAAAAATATAAAAATGCAATATTGAAAAAAAAAAATTTTATAGGAGTTTTTGTTAGGAAGTTATATTTGATATTAAGAATAAAATTTCATTTTGTAACATTACTGCAATTATTTGGTAATATTTGTGCTAATATTTCCAAAAAGATACTGATCAAATGTTACGGTATTGAAAACTTTCCGGTGTGCAAGTATCTGTAAATGCTTTAAGAAATTTGATACATAAATTTAATGTTCATGGTGACAAAAAACGTAAAAAAAATAAAAAAGACTTATGATGTAAATTATGCTGCAACAATTTTATTAGAATCAGTTAACACCGACTTTCTTTAAGAGCAAGACCAAATCAGCTAAGTGGTATATCTAAAAGTTACGTATGTAATATTCTGTCCACAAATTAATTTCACGCATTCAAAGCAACTTTTATTTATAAACATCAAGAAAGAAATACCGACTAGAATTCTCTTTATTAATAGGTGAACGCATACTTAAACGCCGTATTTTTTACCATCATATCATATTCAGTGACAAACAAATAGGATACTTTCTATTTAAAATTGTCGTTTTTAGGCAAAAGAAAATCTACACTTTAGTATTTGTACAAAAAGTCAAAAATTTAAAAAAGTTAACGTGTGGTGTGCGTTAACCTACAAAAAAGTAATTAGTTCATTTTTCCTGGAAGAATAGTTGAACGCAAATTATTATTTGGAAATTCTTAGTAAATACTTTTGGCCTCAATTGGATGAAGAAAATTTGAAATTTAGAAAAAAAATGATATTTCAGCGCATAGTGCTTTGATTATTACAAATTTGCTTAATAAACATTTTTTAAATTGGATAGGTCACAATAGACCGATATATTGGCCAGCTCGGTTTCTATGCATTATTTTTTGTGGGGTTATCTTAAGCCTATAGAGTATGCCACGGAAATGCAAGATAATATTGAGAATTTGAAAAACAAAACTACTGATGTTACTGTAACACTAGAGATTATTCACAAGGTTTATACTTTATAATAAATTTCAAAAGAAGATGGAAAACGTGTTGAAGTAGAAGGGTTTCATGTTGAATTTAACCTACATCATTATTTAAGTTGAATAAATACAATTTTTGTTTCAAGATATTCAATATAAAATAAAACTTTCATAATTTTGACGCTTAACAAACTTTTGATATATAAAATTTTTGTTTTGCAAAATTACATTTTTATATTTTTTGAACGGACAGTATTAAACCGCAGTATTTGGTCATCTTCAATAGTTATGATTCGAAAAAAAAAACAAATTATATAAGTTTTGTGTTGATTAATCAAGTTTCAAAAGCAGACAAATATTTGTTACAGTTTATTACATCAATAATATACAGATTAATCTTTCTTTGCTAGATAATTTATGCGCGTATTGGCAGGTTCTTTTAACCAAAACCAGTAAAAAATATACCGGGGCGCGGTCAATTTTAGTTCTGAAATTACAATTGGTTGATATTATCTTAAGATCAAAACTAGAACCTGACGTTTTTGTATACTTTAACAATGTAGTTATAAGGTAGGTTTGACACTTAACTAAAACGAAATTTATTTGCAAGAGAAGAGTTGCAATATTTGAGTTACGTGATAAATTCTTGTAGGTTGTAAGTTGATAGTGGAAAGAAATTTTAAAGTTTTTAATACATAAACAGTCAAAATATATAAAACGTTTTATAAGCATTGCTAAATAGTACCAACAATTTACAAGGCGTTATATAAATAAAAATAAACAGTAGAAGCTAACAGCGGGTTTGAGAATTTTAAAAAATGTTCAGTAGCGGCATCAATTATGTTGTGTCCTAACGCAAATAGAACGAACATTGACCAAAACAAACAAAAAACTATAAAGTAGCAGAACTAAAATGTTTAGTAGTACTATTTGCAAAACGTAAACTTTGACCGTGTATTTATGGAACTGAGTTCCACGTCATCACAGATCATTACTTGCTAAAATGGCTATAGACAATAAAAAAATCTTCAAGAAGACTAAGCATGTGAATAATGGAGCTACTGCAATATAAATTCCGTATCAACTGTAGTAATAGCGGACTGTTTTACAAATAACGTATTTTTATTTCTATTTAAAACTGCAAAATCCAAAACAATTAACATACTCCTTGACACTTATTCATGCGTTTTAAAGACAAGACCATGATAGCGAACAATGCCAAACAATATGTGAAAAAAACATTCAAAGAATTGTGCAATGAGTTCAAAGTCTATATACACCATTTTATCATGCACTGGCAAATCCTACCAAACGGATAAACAGATAAACCGGATGGTAAAAATAGCGGTAGCTTCCTTACTTACAACACTTACAATATAAAAAGTCAAAACGGTAAATTAATTAAAAATTGGCATCTAAAAAATGTATAACCAGACTTTGATTAAAAATTAAAAAAAAATGTTTTAAAAAGAAATTAATTAGTTAGTTTATGTTGGGTTTATAAGATAAAAAGTTTGTTTTGTCTACAAAAAAAAGGTGTAATGATAAAGAAACACCCTGTTTATAAAAAACAGTTATCCAGATTTGTTCAGGCGCCATGTAACTAGTTGTAGATAATGCAAAAAAATGAATCATTCCTAGTTTCACTTTTTGAAATTTAAAGGTACTTTATGTTGTTGTGACATATTAAGTAATTTGTAAATACCACATTTTTAAATTAAAAAAAAAAAGCAGCACTTTGCTTACTTTTATAAGCAATATTTCTCAAAACCATTATTAAGAGCCATGTGTTGTTGCTGCTTATTAAACAAAAAATAGTTTATTTTTCTAGTCTGATTATTTAATGATCATCACAAGTACATAATCAAAACTTTAATTTGACGCTAAAGATAATTAATTTACTCTGACATTTACAAAACAAGATAGTTGCTAAAACTGTTGCTCATGTTAAGCACAAATAATTTTTTTATCAAAATAAGTATCTAATAAATCGACTTTTTTTAACTAAAAATAAACTCTCCTAATAAAACCCAAAACTCCCAGTAAAAATACATCACAAGGACTGATACTCAGACATGACGATTGCATTACAATTAAATCAAAATGACGTTGAGTTGTTATTCCATTTCTCTATAAGCTTTGCAAGTCAAGGTCATTTTAATGCCATCGGCATGGCAGAATGTTGCTCTTGGGACAAGCCCTCGGCCATGTTGATCACATCGTAATAGAACCGAAATGACGTCAATATAACGTTGTGTTACTATTTTGTTTGTGTATAAGCGTAGAAGGCAACGTTATATTGATATCATTTAAATTTAATTGCGATGCAATCGAAATGGCAAAATGTCAGTCCTGGATTGCTGAAAAGTTACTGTTTAATAGTTGAAAAGTTTAGAGAAAGAAATTTAGTAGTTAATAGTTGAAAATGTACAAGAGTTATAATTACAATATTAGTTAAAATCCAAATTTATTTAAGTTACTTGCTATATATTATTTGTAATAAATACAAAAAATTGCTAAAACTACACAAAATAAGGTCTACAAAAATAAATTATGTGTGTCATCTAATAAATCAAAATGTTTGTGGCAAATTATTAAAGAAATTGTGAAAATTAATAACAACAGAACTAATGTTTGACTCACAACAAACAACCAAGCACTACAAGCAGATAAGTTTAATTCATTTTTCAAAAATATTGCGCCAAAATTATACACTTATAAATAATGAAAAGATTATACTTAAACCTCTAATTGACAAAAATATATTGACTATTATTAATAAAATGGACAATAAATATTGTCAATATAATAATGTTCTCATATGTCTTATAAAGCGTTGCATTTTTCATATACTTAAGTTACTTAAGGATATATTAGTTCGTTTGAATTTGGAACCTGATAAATTAAAGTACTCTATAGTTGTACTTATTTTTATAAAAGGAAACTGATTGTTTTGAAAATTATAGATCAATTAATTTGTTAAGTACATTTTTTAAAATTATAGAACCATTAATTTTGTAATTTTTTCTAACGTCACAAGTAATTTAACAACACGCAACTTAGTTTTGCTACGGAAAAAGAAATAGACACTGCTTTATTTGATAATTTACAAGCTATTTTTTTGGTTCTCAATAAAAGAAAAGATCCTATCCTGGGGCCCTCCAGAATTTACAAAATAAAGGTTAAATAAATAAAAAAAGTTGTGCTTTTTTTAAAAACCGTTTTGTAAGAAACCCTCTTCTTTATTTTGCGGTAGGGTCCAAAAATTCTAGTTCCGCCACGAATCATATCTAAAGCATTTGACACCTTAGACTACTGCTAACAAAATTGCATCATCAAAATTTGGTTTACCAATAATAAACTAATATTAAACGCAGACAAAACAAACACAATCATTTTTAACATTCACATTCAAACGGATTATTTATACTAAAAAATAAGCTATGCAAATAATTAAAAACATAAAAATAAAGACAGCTGTAGAGGTATTAAGCAGAACAGTATATTAACGGTAGCAGTTATATATGTATATGAATGTATAAAATTTTAGTATAAGCATAAAACTATATTTGCAACACATATTTTGTCCAATTTATACAATACTAGACAAGGCATTGAGTACAGAGTTCGTGGTCATAGACTGAGTGTGTAAACTATGGAGTACTTTACAACTCTATAAAATGTTACAATCATTTGCCTAAAAACAATAAAGAAGCACAAACATACTCAGCTATGAAGATAATGCTGTTTAACGCTATGTAATTTAGAGACATGTCAAACCAAAGATTTGTTTGATCATAATTTTTAGTGCTTTGTAATTGTAATTTTTGCTTGTTTAATCACTTGTAATGCCCGTATAACACTTACGATAATTCTTTATTGAATTATATATACATATATATATATAACTATAGATGAAACTTTAAAAGTTTGTAAAATGCACAAATAATCATCAATTTTATTGTTTGAAATTTTAAGTACATTAATAGTTTTATTTTATTTATTATATAACTCAACTATTTTTTTTTTAACTTTTAATTTTGCATCAATTATAAAAAAATATATTTATAAAATTTCAATCTATAATAAAATTGATGATCATTTGAGTATTTTACAGACTTTTAAAGTTTCATTATAATTAAATATATAATTCAATAGATAAAACTATGTAATTTGTGTTTGTATTTATTTTTAATTTTATTTTTTGGTATAAGGATGTGTTTTCAATGTAAGTATGTATTGTATTTTTATGTTTGTAATTTTACTGTATGCTTATTGAAATAAATGTATTATTATTATTATTATTACTATTATTATTATTATTATTATTATTATTATTATTATTATTATAGAAATCGTATTACCTGAAGGTTTACCGTGTACCATAAACCCAATCTTTATTATAATGTGCTATGGTCTGATTGCAGTTTGGTAAGATTGATTTACTTTTTACGCATTTTCATTATCAAGCAGTTAAATAACCTGATATCAAGAGTCGTTTATTATTTATTATAACAAAAAATTCAAACGCTTTTCTTATGTACTTGACGTCCTACCTACAAGAAACGTATATTTCAAATTATAGTAACGCTTTTTATTATATAAAAATTTATGATATATTGACATAAAAAGGTAATTAAAGTAATTTTATTAATGAAAGTACTATATTACGCAAAACTAAACTGTTTAAATTTTTTTTAATCTAATCCTTTACATATTTAGATACATTTATATTTTTTTAAATTTAGATTAGAATAGAAAACCAAAGTTATTATTATGTTTTGCCTTGTGTTTTCCTACTTGATTACTTTTTATAAATATTTATAATTCAATTCAAATTGTTAATTGGCAAATTTAATAATGTAAGTATGTATATTTTTATATATTGAATGTCAAATATTGTGTTTAATAGTTATCCTTAATATTTTATTGGAATGAAATAATTTACTCTTTTAAAGATCAATGTACAATAAATAACTATGTATTTAGGAATAAAAATATTGCTATACATTTGTGACCTTGCCCCAGAGCACATTTTTTCATCTCATAATTTCTGGTTGACCTTTTGTGGGAGGAAGATTTTTGTGTATATAACCGCAACCGAATCTTCACACAGCATCCTCCTCAAAACAGCAAAGCAGTAACAATCTACAATGAAACAAGTAAGAGTAATTTAATTTTATGAAATTAATATTAAATAATTTATAAGAATCACATTTACTGACATGACTTTTAAGTTTGTTGCAGTACTTGCATTGATTGGGTTGGCTAGCGCCGCTTATAGTAGCAATAATGGACAAAATAATATTAAAAATCCCAATAATGACATTCCAATTCTTCGTTTAGAAAATGTTAATAATGTAGAAGGTGGATATAATTACGCTTTTGAAACTGGAGACCGTACATCCGCCCAAGAGCAAGGATATTTTAAAGATGCCGATACAGTGTCTGCACAAGGATCCTACACTTTCACTGCCCCTGACGGACAACAATTTTCTATTTCTTATACCGCTGATGAAAATGGTTACGTAGCACAAGGTGCTCATATTCCCACAGCTCCGCCAATTCCACAAGAAATTCTTGAGGGTTTGGAACAAAACAAAGCTGATGAAGCTCGTGGAATTTTTGATGACGGTCAATATCATCCCGAACCTGCTCCACAACAACAATACAAAGCTCAAAGAAACAATGGACCAAAGCGATTTTATTAAATATATTGTATAAAACATTTGATATTTCAAATAAATAATACGTTTTTTTTTTTAATTTTGGAAAATTGATTTTTATTCCAATATTTTATTTTTACTTTAATACAAGTTAAAATAAAAAGTTACTTGTAATTAATAAGTTTGTACAAATTATATATATGGCATAAAAGTCATAATAAACCTAGTACCTAATATGATAAAACAGTAAGCACATCGCATTTTACATAAAGATATAGATAAAATATAATTATTTAAAAATTTAAAAAATTAATAAATAGAAACAAAAACAGTTTACGAACAAAATATTTTTTTATATTAAATTGATTATTAGAATTACTAAAAGTTATAAAAATTATGTCAAATGATGTTTATTTGTATTGTAAACAATTACTTGTTTTGTTGATACGGTGGCAGTTTAATGCAGTGTTTGTATGGCTAATATAGGATGCTGCTTGTAATTAAGTTTATTGAATGTATAGATATTAAACTGAATCGGCAGATACTTGTTTTTTGGGTTGGCAATTCTCTATGCACATTGCTAGAAGTAAGCAAGATATATACTAAAGATTTTTGTGTTACTTTACTTTACGGTTTTTACGTATATTGCTAGCAAGCAAGGGCGCTAATAGTATATAGTGTATCAAGGGCCAAAAATAAGTTTTAGCAACCCGCCGCTTTTAGCAGCACAAACGAGCAAAGCGAGTGAGGGCTGCTAAAGCAAAGGGCTGCTAAAACCTTTTGGCACGAGTTACACTCGATATTTTTTTGCTTAAAAACATTATTTTCAATGTTTGTTATATCTACATATAAAATTGTGATTCACAGCTAATCAAATACCGCAAATAGTTGTGTGGCCCAATGACCATATGCGGGCCAAAAAAGCAATTTTTAGCCAAAAATTATGCTTTCGGTAGAAGCAAGCGAAAAAATTCATTGCAGCCCTCTAAACAAAATATAATTTTCCAAAATAATATTAATTTTATATTTTGTTTAACTTGAATAATAAATCAAACCAAAAATATGATTCTTTATCTCGTTTGATTGACAAAAAAAAAATTTGAAAATTTTGAAAAATGTAAAAATTTAAAAAAATGATTTTTTTTTGTTTGATTAAAAAAAATTAAAATTAATAAAATGTTGTCTTTGTTACATATCTTGCTTGATAACAAAATTACTATCTAGCAATATCCATAAAGAATTAGACAGAATAACTAATAAATTAAATTATCAGATTATATATTAATATTTAAATTATCTGTACAATAGTGTTTATACAAAAACAGGATGCTTTTATAGTAAAAACTTATTTACGCAGTGAAACAATCAATAAAAATAGAAAATGGTCGTACTATCTTCAGTTGTGCATAAATCAATTTATTAAAGTTTTTTCTGATGTAGTAATTTTAAATAAAACGTTTATGAACTGCATCTGTAAAAAGAAACCACTTGGCAACCTATCTATTTTAACTGAACAGGTTGTTGACAATATATAACATCAACTGTATAAATATAAAATTTGCAAAAAAACTGCAAAAAAATCCTGCATTTGCAACCATATAAAAAGTATTGTTAGTTTAAATTTACTTTCACATATTGCAACTAGTTTAACAGAAATTAATTCAGAAATGTTTAGATCTTCATTATTTTTTGCCCATTTTGTATATAATTAACAGTTGCTAAATTTTGTAGTTTGCAAAATTTAAAGATTTTAACCTGAATTATTGAATTTTTGCAAGCAACATGTATGCAGCACTCAAGACTTATTAAAGTTTCTTTCTAATTAAAAAAAAAATCACAACTTTTATTTCTTAACTAGAGAAAGACTTACCAACTAAGGAATCAAACCCAAATCTCCCAGTAAAGCGTACATGCAATCAAATCGAAATGACGACAATACGCCGTTGCGTAGCTATTCTGTTTATATCATTAGCATTGAAAATTTTAAGGTAGAAATTTTAGTGGTTAATAGTTAAAAACGTATGAGAGTTATTAATCATTACTCATTATTATTACTATTACTTAAAATTAAAATGTAGTTGAGTTACCTTCTACCAATTATTGAGTATATAAAATTATCTGAAGCTTTACCGCGTACTACCATAACACAATCTTTATTATATATATAATATACTATATATAAGTTCTGAGCAAAGTTGAATAACCTAGTATCAATATTCATAACAACAAAAAATTCAAACGCGTTTCTGATGTACTTGACCTAGGTAACAAGAAACGTATATTTCAAATTGTAGTAACGCTTTTGAATATACAAAAACTAATAATATATTGACATAAAAAGTAAAAAGATTTTTAATATAATCCTATACATATTTATATACATTTTGTTATTTAGACTAGAATAGAAAAGTTATTATTATATTTTCACGTGTTTTTCCTATGTATTTACTTTGTATAAATAATTACAATTCAATAAAATTCGTATTATGTAACAAATTTATTAATGTAAGTATGTTTTTATATACTGAATGAATATATTATTGGAATGCAATAATTTACATATTTAAAGATCGATGTACAATAAATAACTAGTTAGGAATACATAAAAAGATGCTATACATTCGCGACCTTGCTCCAGAGCATATTTTTCATCTTATATTTTCTGGTTGACCTTTCATGGTAAGAAGATTTTTGTGTATATAATCGCTGTCGTATCTTCACACGGCATCCTTCTCAAAACACTAGGACAGTAACAATCTACAATGAAACAAGTAAGAGTAATTTAATTTAATAAAATTAATATTAGATAATTTAAAAAAGTCTTATTTACTGACATGATTGTTTTTAAGTTTGTTGCAGTACTTGCATTGATTGCGTTGGCTAGTGCCGCTTATAGTAGCAGTAACGGACAAAATAATATTAAAAATCCCAATAATGACATTCCAATTCTTCGTTTAGAAAATGTTAATAACGTAGAAGGTGGATATAATTATGCTTTTGAAACTGGAGACCGTACATCCGCCCAAGAGCAAGGATATTTTAAAGATGCCGATACAGTGTCTGCCCAAGGATCCTACACTTTCACTGCTCCTGACGGCCAACAATTTTCTATTTCTTATACCGCTGATGAAAATGGTTACGTAGCACAAGGTGCTCATATTCCCACAGCTCCTCCAATTCCACAAGAAATTCTTGATGGTTTAGAACAAAACAAAGCTGATGAAGCCCGGGGAATTTTTGATGACGGTCAATATCATCCCGAACCTGCTCCACAACAACAATACAAAGCTCAAAGAAACAATAGGCCAAATTATTAAAAAAATTGTATAATAAATAATGTTTTAAATCAAAATTTAATTTTTTTTATTTTAAAAAAATTATTAATATTTCATTATTTAATTTACCATATTTTTACAACAGAAATAAAACTAAAATGTTAATTAAAATTAATAATTTTGTACATATTATACGGCATTAAAAAACTACTACTATATGTATAAAATTGTAAGCACATTGCTTTTTAGGACCGGTTTATTCATCTGTTCTGTAGGTTATTGATTAGTGTTCAATAAACTTATAAGTCTCTTTTATAAAATTTGGGTGTTTTCATCCCAGTTTATATGACACGTAATTACTGAACGCTTACAATGTTTTTATACAACTAGTACAACTTAATAGAAAAAGATATCTAGATACAGGGTGTTAGGTAAACAATCGGCAAAAACGCTTTGGCCTGTTTTTGTTCTATTATGATTTCTATAAAACCCCTTTGTTTCAAAGATACTGGGTGAACAAAATTTTCGACAGTTATAACATTTTATTATCAAAAAGTGCATGTAAGTATCTACAATGTTTGAAATGACTTCCTGTAGCCTGGATACAAGCATTCACTACTCTTGTCATTGAGTGCCGAGCTCTTTCAAACACACCAGGGTTGTTTCTAATTAAGTTACACCCAGCAATTATCCAATTTTGCAAGTCGTCCAAATTCTCCACTGGAGTAGCGTAAACTAATGACTTCAGATAGCCCTATAACAAATAATCCATAGAGATTAAGTCTGGGGATCAAGCAGGCTATGCGTGTGGCTCTCGACCAATCCAGCAATCTCTCCGTATGTTGCTGTTAAATAATCACAAGCAACCAAACTGAAATGTGGTGGTGCATCATCGATAAAACAGTTGCTTCAAGTTATTGTTAATATTTTTTTGTACTTAATAAACTCATTAATTTTTTGTAGTTGGTATACTTATTGGCGTACGCCATACTTTTATCTATATAATTTATTTAAAAATAGAGGTTAGATTTTTTAAATATCTTAACATTGACTTCATAATTTAATTTTGTAACTTATTTAGTTAAAAAAATCTAACAATTGTTAAGTCTTACTAAGCCATTAACGCTATTAACGCTTTTTAATTTTGTTAAATCAACAACTTTATACCAACAATAATTGTTTTTATACAAACTGGTTTATTTGTAGAGATAGGTAAAAACCTAAAACAGCTCATTTAAAGAACTAAGTTGAATATTTTTGTGCGTGTCCATATTAACCAAAAGCAAATCGTTAATTTTTGGTTGTTTTTAAAATGCTACAATTTGAGGCTAAAGTGTAAGTTATAATCAAATCCATCAAAAACGCAACTACAAATTTACCTCAAAAAACAAATTCATTTTACTTTGAATAAAAACAAAATTGGTTACACCACACATTAAGTGCAAATAATTTACATATTATCTATTTTTATAAAAAAATCTACAGGTTTCTGATGTTTTTTTTTTACTTTTAGGGACAAGATTATAAAATTGTAACCGCCAATAAAATTTATCAATAAACGCAGCTAGAAATTTGAATAAATCTTGTTTTATAAAGCCACAAATCAATTTTTATTCAAAATGTAAGCTGCAACAAATATTTTGGTTTGGTTAAAAAAAAATCAAACCTTGAAAACTGTAATAAAATCATTGCAAGCTGCAAATAAAATTGATTACTAAAAAAGATTACTATAAAATATAATAATTTTTAAAATATCAAATACAAAATAAAAAACCTAACCAATTTTCAACGTAATTACTTTTTCACAAAACAAGGATTAATTTATAAAATCAAAAACAGACTCAAACTACAATTGTTCTTCTGGTTCTTTGAGTCTTTTAGGTTCAAATTTACCTTGTCGAGATACAAACAATGCTAGTTTTTAATTCCTAGTCGAAACAAGTTAATCAAAACAATTGCACATTATTACATCAAATTTGTTTTAAAAAACGTTCGATCGTTTTGAAATGTTACAAAGAAAAAAGTTTCTTGTACCTGCTCCTTTTAGTGAAATTTGGCAGAACGCTCACTATAGTGTGACGCACGTGTACTATTATTAGTATTAAAATTGATACATACAAAATTTATCTGTGTATTTAATTAAATGCATTTAAAGTGTTGGTAAAATAATAAATAGGCACAAATCTAGCACACGAGTGCGGTAATACGATAGAGCTATAATTTCTCTATCCTTAGAGAAGAAAGCATACTTTGAAGGATTCAAATAAAAAATGCTGAGCGTGGATTTTAGTGCGTGTTAAAATTTTCATTATTTTTTTTATCGTTCTTCTATCTACTACGATGATAATAAGGATGTAGATTAAAAAAATCTTATAGTAAAGGGCTGTCGGATTGTTGTAAGTTAAGTACACTAGATCGACTTCTATTTGATGTTTTTGAAGTTCGTAAATTTTGGCGAGTCGTTAAAGATTAACTTTATTGTGTTTGATTCAGTTTTGATAAATAAAACCATTAGTTTACGCTACTCTAGTAGAAAATTTAGACAATTTAAAAAATTGGATAACTGCTGGGTGTAACTTAATTGGAAACAACCTCGGTGTGTTTGAAAGAGTTTGGCACTCAATGACAAAAAGATTGAGTTCTTGTATCCAGGCTGGAGGAAATCATTTCAAACATTTATAGTAGATTTAGCAATAAAATGTTGTAACAGCCGCAAATTTTGTTCAATAATCATAAGACAAAATCTTCTTAGAATAGACTATGAAATAACTCCTTGAATTTTTGCCGCATGTTTGTCTAACACCCTGTATATTAAAGATAATTAACTTTTGTGTTGATCTTATTAAATTAAAGAGCTAAAGCAAGTGAAGTGGGTTTCATTGCTTAAATTATAAAACCTTAGTCTGATAAAAACAATTTTAAAGTTAGTAAAAAAATAGTTTTTACCTGCAGTTTTATCCGGTTGATAATGTAGATCAACATAATTAAAAATTGTGTTTAACAAATAAATACATCTTTTGTGGAATTAATAAATCTTTGTTTAAAATGTAGCAAACCTTGATTTAGACATTTTTTTGTCTCTTTGATAACCGAAATTCTGTATTAAAGGGTTTTTAATTTAGAGCAACAGATATATAATATACTGTTTGATAATAAATCATTTTAAAAATTAATAAGATTTGCTGAATCAAAATGATGATGTAAAATTGATTCTATTGCATTTACATATAAATCGATGCAATTCATTAACGTTTCTATCAAACTATAAATTCACGCTTAAAGTTTGTATGTCCAATATTGGCAGTGTTTATATATAAATAATTGATATATTTAAATTTTTCAATTATCAATTAAAAAATCAAAGGATGGCAAAGAGTTTGAAATAAACTACTTTATTTACTTACAATATTACAAACACAAAATACAAATCTTTATAGCAATCATAAATGCAATTATCTGCAATTAATTTCTTGGGTGTGTTTGTCTAATGTACAAAAGCGATTCTTAATAAATAAGTGGTAAAATAGTAGATAAGAACATATCTAGCTCACACTAGCGCGGTCATTTTAGTTTTTCTAAAAAAAAAAATAAAAAATATATTGGCATGCTCTATAAGTTTATTAAACAAAATTTTTTCAAATTTATATCATTAGAAAATCAGCAAACAACAGTTTGAATCTTTATTTTTTAGTAACGTTTTACTTTCGATACAAACAAATAATATGTAAAAAAATTATATAACCTTAAAATTATGTTGGGAAGCAAAGTTATCGCTTTTTTCAAGATGACCAAGAAAACTTACTAGAAATCTTGGTCTACAACTTGAGGTTAAACACTTTTTAATTTATTTGCATTTATTTGCCTATATTTTGGACATAATGACTGAACTAACTAGATTATACTAAAAATTTACTAGACATATGAGACATTTAAGGTGTTTTCCGTTTGAGCCCATTTTGCACTAGGTGTGTTAAAAGTTAATGTACTACGTATGAAATGAAACCTTCACGTAGTTATTCCCGCTTAAATTGTTCGTTTTGTTATAAGTTTTTTAAAATACTTCAAGAATCACTTTTACTAAATTTCCAAAAAACTTTATTCATTGATCTGCCTATATACATATATTTTAAATAAAAGTTTTCATTAGGATAAATAAATTTATTAATTTTTAAGTTTTTTTTATTTTCCATATTCAATAAATTTGACATTGTAGTTATTTTATTAAATTTAATAATTTGATTAAGACTTAATTTATAATTAACCTCAAATTTTAAATCACTCAAGTCTCAAACGTTTTATTTTTATTTTGCGGTTAAGAACGTCTCACAATTAACAAACGCGCCATAAGTAGATAGGCTAGGAGAGTTCTGAACTAAGATTTCATAAAAATTTACACAAGAGTCTAAATTCACATTTTTGCCAACTTGGTTTTTTTGTGAAAGACGTCTGACAGCTTATGAATCACGTTAAACAGCTTATGAACCACGTTTAACCGCTTATGAACCAACATAAAAATGTAAATTTTGACTCTTATGTAAATTCTTATGAAATCTTGGTCCAAAACTTTCCTAACCTATCTACTACCATAAAATATTTAGCGTTAGAGAGACGCTCTCTACCTTAAAAAGACATCAAAAATTTAAGTTTTGTCTTCCCTTGTAAGTATAAGTTTAACATTTGCAATTTTACAACAATTTAGGAATGTTTCTTTTGTGTATGATAAAACAAATATTTTAGTAAAAACGAGAGCTAATTCATTTGCAAATAATAGTAGAATTGCTTCTAAACTTGCGTTGTCAGTCTAAAATATGCTTGTTGTTTACGGATATAGACACAAACACATCAACAAATGAATGTTTAAAATGATAATTAAAATACTTGTCATGTTTTATTATTGTAGTATTTTTTTTATATTAATTAGGTTTTTATATACGCAGACAAACCAGAAATAAGTCAATAAGGCGTTCTGGCTTTGTTTAACAAACTGATGACATTATCGATTGTATCATAAACTACAATATCTACAAACTTGCTATTAATAAACTTGACTTTATACTTACTAAAAAGTAAAAAAAAAATTGCCTACTCACCAGTGATGGCGCTAGCCAGTAAACAAAGAAAATCACAAACCAACACACAAAATAATATTTTAAACAGTGCAAGAGTTAATTTAAAAAAATAATTGAACAAAAAAAGTCAAAAACGTTAGCATTTTGTACATATTTGTTTTGGTCCAATAGTCTACCTTACTCAACAAACAAAATATTATAGATTTGCTATATTTTATATATGACAAACGTAACTATCCACAAAATCACCATCATGAAACTGCACCTTTACCGGTTAAAAGAATATCTATTTAAACTAGAATCTGCGAACGGACGTGTTACCGCAACGATATTGTAGCTATGTTAGCTTAGTGAATAATTTTAATAGTTAATTAAATAAAATTAATTAATAAAATAAATAAGATAGTAGTGCAATCTAACAAGTAACAATTAGTGCTTGATAGTAAAAAGGGTGAAAATGTAGTGTAAGTTATTAAGTGGAACTAAAACTAAGAAAAGGGTGCGGTCGTGTTAGGAATACACACGTATCGAAAAATTGCGATTGTGATAGCGCAACAGGGCAGTGACCGAGACAATTAAATTTACCGAGTAGTGATAAAGTGGTTGCGTAGCGTTTCTTAATTAAAATAAAAAATAAGAAAAATAGAGCATTTGCCACCTATAAAGGGAGAAACAAAACATGGTGAAACAAACCAAAGAGAAGGAGGAAAGTAACAGTACCAAAAAGAGAATAGAAATTGATTCCCCAGGAGGAAATATTAAGGCTAAGAGAACAAACGCCTCAACAACGCTAATGACGATGGAAGTTTTGATTAGAGAGTTAAGAAATCAAACCCATGCATGTCTAAATACAAAAATGGAAATTAAAAAAACTGCCAATAAACTAGTCTTAGAGAAACTAGAGTTTGAAGAAACGCAAAAAGAAGAAATAAATAACACTAGAAATAAAGCAAGTATCAAAATGAGACAGAAAATATTGAGGAAATACAAAGAAATATTTTTGTAAATAAAAAAGAGATGATAGAAATTGCGACAAATGAAGATCTGCAATAAATAATTAATAAAAAATAAAAAAAAACAGATTTTAAATACGTAACAAAAGGAAAAAAGAACCCGATGATTGGAAAAAGATCGGATACTGCAACTCTAATAAATATAGAAGAAGTTGGAAAGAAATTGGGTATCCTAAAACAAGCTAAAGATAAATACCCAGAACTAATGGAGGAAGAAGAGCAGGATGAATAGAATTAATTGATATACCCATATCAACAGGAATTGCACGAAGAGAAACAAAAAAAATTATGGAGGTAGCTGGAACGCGTACACAAATGAAGATATCATTGTGTGTCCCGTTACAACTGCAAACAGAAAAAGGAGAACTCAAACAAGAGGATTTGTGGTGAGCAAGGAGAAAAAAATGATCTTTAAATAGTGTAACGGGTAAGGAAAGCAAATGTTATAAATGCTGGGTAAAAGGCCACATAGCGTCGGGCTGTACAGGTGAGGACAGATCAAAACTATGCATAAGATGCGGAGAAAAGGGGCATCAGATAACCAAATGCAGTAATAGGTAATATTGTATAGAGTGTAAAGTAACAGGACACAGAACAGGAGCAAAAAGATGCCCGCTCACATACAAAAGAGAAATGAGAAAACCAAGAAAGAATGTAGAAAACAAGAATCCAGATAATTGAAGACAACACGAGAATAAGGACACAAACATAAAATGTATAACATCATCCAAACAAATATAAGCAAAGAAAGAGAAGCGCAAAACCTATTGATCAACAACGGTAAGAGACAAAATAGAGTGAACCAAATAAAAACAAACTAAGTGGGGAGTGGATAAAAAATAAGGATTTAGACGTAACTATCCTAGCAAGGGGAAAGTGTAGAGATAAAGTAGAAAGATGGAGAACACCCAAGGAGAGAAGAGTGTAGACCAATATAGGAATAGCAATATGGAATAATATCAGGAGTAGATAGAAGAACTCGAACACAGCTAAAGGAAACAAAAAGCAACAAACTTTGATAGGAAGCGATTTTAACGCAAAATCGGCAAGATGGAGAAGGACCAAGTGCGACAGGAGAGGCTAAATTCTTGAGGAGATGATAGCATCTGTAAATCACAATATGCAACCAAGGAGATAAATTAACGTTTGTAAGAAGAAAGTCCAAATCAAACATTGACATTACCATAGCAACATGGGAAACTGCTGGAATAATAAAGAGCTGGACAGTGACAGAAGAAGAAACGGAAAAAAAACAGAAAAAAAGAAAATAAAACATAAGAAGAATGAACAGAAAAAGGATAAATAGATTTATGGAAGCAGAGGAAGCGACTGAAAACAAAAACATAGAGGAAAAATACAAAAGGTACTCGGAAAAGTTGAAGACGGCAGCAAAAGAATGAATTCCCATATACAAAAAAAAAAGAAAAAAAGAACCGTACTGGTCAAGGAATGCAGGAAAAAATCAATGCAAACAACAAGAAAAGTCAAAATACAAAAAAGAAGTGGAAAAGATTCTGAAGAAACTGAAGAAAAACTGAAAAATGACAGAAATTCTTTAAAGAAAGCAAACAAAGTCAGTAAAAAAACATGCTGGAAAGAAATGTTAGAATCCATAAACAGGGACCGCTGGGACAAACCATACAAAATGGTAATAAATAAATTAGGAGAAATAAAGGCAGTGTGCTTTAAGGAAAAAGAAAGTAGTAATCATTGAAAAATTGTTTCCCGCAGGAGGAATTGTAAAAGAACCAGCAGGAATAGCTGACGAAACAGAAGCAGTCTCTGCAACATTGGAGAAAATAAAACAAATTATAAAAAAAAATTACCTAATATTAAGGCACCAGGTCCAAACAAGATAACAACGGAAATAGTAAAGGCAGCGCTAGAGGTAAATGAGATAAAGATAACACAAATAATAACCAGATGTCTGAAAAAAGGAATTTTTCCGGCTAGCTAGAAGAATGCAAACCTAGTACTAATTGAGAAAAAGAAGGAAGCAGGCAAAACAATGACGTATAGACCAATAAGCTTAATCAACACATTAGCAAAAATTATGGAAAAAGTTATCGTGATGAAAATTAAACAGGAAGTAGAAGAAAAGGAAGATGAAAACAAGAACAATATGGATTTACAAAAAAAAGAACGACTCTAGGAGCCATTGAAAAAATTAAAACCATAGCAAAAAAAGCAAACAGTAGACCATACAGAAAAAAACAACACTGTGTCATAATAGCGCTAGATATACAAAGTGCGTTCAACAGCATACTATGGGAAGCAATTATAGAAGCAGCAAAAAAAGAGAACTAACCTTCAGGAGAAAATCTACTGACCAAAAATGGAAAATTTAGGCTGACTAAAGTAGTACCACAAGGTTCTGCACTAGGTCCTAAACTATAGAACTTAGTTTATAATCAGCTACTCAGGATGCGGCTGCCGGAAAGAGTGACAATGATGTCATTTGCTGATGACGTGGCTCTGATAGGTAGGGATATAGACATAGATAGAAGTACTAAATAAAAAATTGAAATTGGCAACAAAGATGATAAAGAGATGGATAAAAAATAAAGGGTTAGATCTGGCTCCGCAGAAAACCGACAAAAAGCACAAACAAGAGAAATGGAAAAATACAGGTAGGTAAACAAATAATAACCATAAGAAAAAAAACTAAATACCTTGAAGTTACACTTGAAGCAAAGGGATGAAATGAACAGGTTAAGGAATTGGTAAAAAGAACAAAAAAAAATGAAAGAAATGCTTACTAAGCTTATGCCAAACAAAGGAGGATCAGAAGATGAGGCAAGAAGGCTAATAGCAACTGCGGTTAAAAGTAAACTATTGTATGCTGCAGAAACATGGGGAGAAGCTTTGAAGACAAAAAAAACAGAAAAGAAGTAAGAGAAGTTATAAGAGCAAGTTTGTTAAAGATTTGCAGGGCCTACAGAACGGTGTCGCAGAAGGCACTAAAAGTAATTGGGACAACACTACCCGCAGATTTGATGGTGACAGAAAGATTAAGTATAAAGAAAATAGTAAATGAAAAAACTAATAAGCAAGAAGCAAAAAGACAAGCGAGAAAGAATATAATAGAAAGATAGCAAAAACAGTAAAAAAAAAAGAGAAAAGGAAGAATAGACAAGAAACTTACTATACAACACAACTACTTACCGGACATTAAACCTTTGGAAAGTACTTACAAAAAATAAATAAGATAAAGAAATAAAAAAAATGTATATTTTGTCAAGAAAACACACATGACAACGCAAAACATACGCTAGTAGAATGCAAAGCGTGGAAGGAAAATAGGAAAACGCTAGAAAAGATATTAGAAAACAATGTAGACAAATCTACAATTATTAAAATATGCCTGAGTGACAAAAACAAATGAAAAACACTAAGAAACTATGCAACGACAATACTAAAAAAAAGATAAAGAAGTTTAAAGCTTTGAGATTTAGGTAAACTAAAATAGAAAAAAACACACAAATTAAAAGCCACAGAAGACAAAGAAAAGAGGAGCAAAAAGCTAAATTTTTATTTATTTATTTATTTATTCATTAACGGTTAACCATTGTAATTACATTTTTTTTTTTAAATATACGTATATAATTAAAAGTAAATGACAATAAATTCTCATAATATAATATACACAAAAGTATTAAAGTTACAGATTATAATTAAAACATAAAGGTTACAAAATACAATTATTTACAAGTTTGTTAAATCTAAATACCGAATTTTTGAAGAAAAATTTATATATGACAAAAAAATCTATACCAGGGTACTTGGATATTATAGAATTAACATAAACCTAATAAGAGGAGCATGTAATCCATAGTTTGTTGCATGGTGTGGCAAACGAAACAATGTAATTTGTCTTGTTCTTCGATCGGAAATTGGAATAAAAAAATCCAATTGCCTAATTATGACTATTGTGGATGAAAGAATTCTATGCAGAGTTATAAGATTAGTGCAATTGCGACAATGTTCCAATGTAACCGATTTAAAATTACAGACAAACTGTAGTCTTGAGACGGAATATTCATTTTAAATGAAATTAATCGGCAACATTTGCGCTGAATTTTTTCAATAAAGTTTTTATGAACATCATACAAAGGAGACCATATTGGAGATGCATAATCTAATATTAAACGTACTAGTGCACAATATAGTGTTTTGATAGCGTTTATTGACAAATCCGCAGATTGACAATAAATAAAACCTAATATTTTTGAAGCACGATTACACATGTTGTCAATATGATCTACATTTTTTAATGGTTCGTTATTAACATTGTAAGTAAAAAAAAGTGGATGTTTTGTACGATAAAAACTAATCTTACAACATTTACCTACATTAAAGAAAAATGCAAGCAAAAGAATATGGAAAAAAGTAATAAAAAAAAAAAACAAAAAAAGGTCAAAACAACTACGCCTGCCAAGCAATGGAAGGTAAACAGAGAGACAAAAGAAAAACATATACTGAAACATTAGTACCAACAGAAATTGTAGAAATAAGAAGAAAAAGGAGAGAACTGCTCAAGGAAAACAAGTTGACGGAATTGAACAATTTTCAAACGGAAGATACGCCATCTCAAAGTTGACATAAAATGTAACTTTTGAAATGGTCAGAGTATATCAGGCAACCAGGGGACACAAAAAATTAATCCCAAATGGAGATTCAAGAATTTTACTATAAGTTAAACTAGCAAATGTAGAACTACCAAAGAGGATGCACTTAATAGAGCTGCACAAAATATTTATGAAAGAAAGAGAATACGACAAGGAAGAAGTTAATGAAGATATAAAAAAACTAAGAAGATACCTAAGAACAATGCAAATATCTAAGCTGAATAGCACAAGAATGGGAGAAAAAAGAAGAAAATGCCAGTGTAGGAAATAGGGCAGAAAAATAGCATGTGTTGACAAATCCAGTCCACCTCAAACACCACATTAGAGACAATGACTAGGACAAATTAACAGCAGAACTTACGCAGAGAAAAAACCGAAAAATATTGCCATGCGCTAGTTATTTTCATGAGACACTTAATGAGACCAACACCTCACTACGTTCTTTAAAAAAACAAAAAAAAACTAGAATCTGCTGTTTAGTAAGAGAGTTTTCCCGCTGCAGACTCTCTGAAAACATTAAGAGTTTTTTAGTCTGCCGGTTAAGCGCACCAGACATAATAAAAGTAAATTATTCCTATTTGAAAAGAAAATAATGACGTTACAGTAACTAAACGCTGTCAATTTGCAGTATTGTATCCTTGCGTCTTTTTTAAACTACTGTTTTTTTTTCGTATGACATTGTCTATAATTGTATCTTGAATTATTTATATATACAATGTTTTCTTTATTTATTCTATGAAATTCTTTTATATTCATTATTATTAAACTCATATTGTTTCATATGTTTATTTTTATTTTTATTAATAAATATATTATTTTACATGTTTCGTTATCTTAAAATTTTTAGGGGTGTAATTACCCGATTTAATCATTTTAATTGATTTATATCATTTAAATTGATTTAAATCATTATTTTTGATTTAAATCATTGATATTTATGAATTAAATCATTATTTTTGATTTAAGTCTTTTGAATATTTTAAATAAGTATAACAAATCATCATTTATAAAATAATTTAAATCACAAGTCTTAAGTCATCATTAAAAAAAATGATTTAAATCAAAAGATTTAAGTCAACAAAATGATTTAAATCAAAAAAATGATTTAAGCATTTTGAATCCTTGCAACTCTGATTACATTTTACAACTTGCAACACTAGGACTTAGTTTTTAGACCGTAGGGCGGAAGCAAAATTTGCTACTAAAATTATTGAAAAGAACCTACGATTAATAAAGGATTTTCCAATAAGAATCTCATTTTAATTATAAATAAATCATATATTTATTCTTAAGTAATACACATTTTTTTAATTTAAAGTCAAAGTACAAACACCTCGACTCTGTTTTTCAAAACATTTTTGCACAACTGAGGTTCTACCTAGCAAATAAAACTCAATATTGTTTTTGAAAGCTGGAATTGTTTGCGAGGCATTAGCGTAAACCGAGGCGTAGACTCTTTTGTTCACGAAGTCTCAAAAAAAAAAGTCTAGCAAAGTTAAATCACACGATATGGGAAAATAATGGTCTCAAAAAATTTCTCGTGCAGCACTGCAATTGTTTTACGGCTTGTGAGGCTTGAAGCGCCATTCCATAAAATTTTCTTAAATTGCATATTTTTTAATAACAAATGTCATTACTATATAGTGTGTCAAGGGCCAAAAATAGTTTTCAATGTTTATTATAATCTGTCACTACTTTTAAGATATGACGTCATCATATAAAATTGTGATCAAACACCGCGAATAGTTTAGAAGCTAAAAAGACAATTTTCGGCCGAAAGAGATTCTTTTGGTAGAGGCAGGCAAAAAAAAATTCAAGGAATGAATAGCATAATCAAAAATTCCTCAAAATTTAAAATGAAACTTTTTGTTGGAAAATCTAATATTAGGATCCCATGTTTTGCAACATTTGTAAATTAATAAAACAATGCTTGTGATTCAAGGAATAGATTTTGTTTCTTTAATGGTTTTAGTTAAATTTCAAAGCGCGTTTAATATAAATTTTATTTATACTAAAATAAATCCTTCCAAACGTAACACATAATGTGGCTGTGACGTTTATAAATTGAAATTAAACAAATTTTATTTATTTGCGTCAAACGTAATTAATTCATTGATTTTCAATTTTTAAAAGTTTAAAATAATAAAATAATAAATTTTTATTTTGACTCAAACAATAAAGTTTCTAAATGATTATACACGGTATTCATTTAGAAACGTTTTTTTGAACCACCTTGTATATGGCTCTATAATCCAGAAATAAATATATCTGAACAATTAATAAATAATTCATTATTATTATAATATACATATAAACAACTGGTTAAAAAATGTGCATAGTTTCTAAAACATAAAAGTGCTTTTATAAGTGTGTATGTCAAAATTAAAATTTCTTACAAAATTATTATACTACGTTGAACTATTTACATGTTTACAAATCATATCCTTACATATTGTATCATCGACAAACATCAAGTTTGATGAATTGATTTGAATTCATGTTTGAACTAAATACATTTATAAATATATATATATAAATATATATTAAACTCATCTTTAGCATATGTGAATAATGTTACGTATTTTTAAGAAATGCCGAGGTCTTTTAGATTGCAGTTAAAATTCTTTCGCTTGAACATTAAAAGCGCAAATATTAGGAAATAGTTAGTGACAAATGTATATAACATGCCTTTATATATCATTGACCTTATGCCAGAGTAAATGCAATGCGTTTTAATTTTGGTAGTTTCTTGGGGGGAGAACTTGTATATATAAATGAAGTGAAAGATTTCACTGTATCATCATTAATAACCAAAGCAGTAATAGACATTCATTATGAAACAAGTAAGAATATAATATTAAGTATACCTACATTTTATTTTAATACATAATAATTAATTATGTTTATTATATCTAGTTTATCTATTTTAAGGTTGTTATAGTGATTGCATTAATTGCATTATCTAACGCCGGCTACAGCAATGACCAAAATAATAACTACAACCCCAACAAAGATGTACCTATTTTGCGATTAGAAAATAATAATAATGGTGAAGCTGGATACAACTATGCTTATGAAACCGGAGATGGCAAATCAGCTCAAGAACAAGGATATCTAAAAGATGAAGATACTTCAGCAGCCCTGGGGTCCTATACATTTGTTGCCCCCGATGGACAACAAGTTTCTATTAGTTATACAGCCGATGAAAATGGATTTGTGCCACAAGGGTCTCACATCCCCACACCTCCTCCAGTTCCACAAGAAATTCTACAATCCCTAGAACAAAATAAGCTTGATGAAGCTAATGGAATATTTGATGATGGTCAGTACCGCCCAGAACCGGCACCACAACAACAGTACAATGCCCAAAAAAGATATTAAATTTATATATTAGTTATTAGGAATATAATTTAAAATTAATAAAAATATATAAAAACAAATTGCGTATACAATAGATTATTTCTTTTATCTTATAATTAAACTACATCTAACATCTGACAAATAGACAAAATGATCAGATACAACATAACACAGGTTAATTAACATCACAACAAAGTTTGGAGTTTTATTTATTATAACTTATAAGTTGTATTTTGTTTATTGACTTTACTCAACCTGTTTTAAACAAACCATTATTAAAGATTAAACTAAGGTGAGATAGTGTAATAATGTTTAATGAAAATGTTCAATAAAAAACCTGTTAGGTTTGACCATTTTCCGTTGTAAAACATTGTTCTTTCGGTTTTTTAAAATTGAAAAATCTTTTAGAATGTATCCATAATTATTAACTATACAGGGTGTCCTAAATTAACTAGTTATAAAATGAATGCCAAAAACTACAAACAAATTGAGTAATATTGACCTAATAAAGTAGTATATTATTTTTAATAAATTCGGAGTTATAGCTCTTTAAAGATTACAAAAAAAAATGATTTTTTTTAATTAACTGATTTAATTTTTAATATTTTGTTTACATTAGTTTATTTCTTATTTACACAAACTGTTAAAGTTTGAATAAAAAAGTCTTCAAGAAGATAGTTTTTTAAGATTCTTTAGATGTTTAACTTCTGGCACTTAAAAATTAAAAAGTGTCAGAAGGTAAATCTATTTTTTTTTTGTGGAAAATTTAATTTGAACTGAATTGAATTTTCTGTCTCTTGATAAATTTTGATCAGATACACGGTTTTTGAAAAAATCAAGTTAAACCAGAAGTCATTATTTCTCTAATTTTTATATTCTTATTATATATACCAGATAAATTACAAAAAAGGGGGGGACAGAGAAAGAAAATAAACCTGACAAAGTAATCCCACAAACTGAGTATAAAAACAAAAAAACTATAAATGTAAGAGTTAACATTAGAAACGACTAAAAACAACACAATAAAAAAGTTGAAGGAGAAAATCAACAGTTTAAAAAAGAATTAAATAAACTAGTAGATAGAATGGAAGCAATGAAGAAAAGAGAGAAGAGACATAACTAAGTGATAAAAAGAATAGAAGAAAAGAATGGAAGAAAAGAACATAAGTAAGGATACAGTCAAGGAGATGTTTAAGAATATATAAGGTATAAATGTAAATATAAGAACAACTCGGCAAAATATATAATAGAAAAAAATACAATGATAATAGCAAAAATAAATAGTTGAAAAGAAAAGCAAGATATTGTAAAAAACAAAACAAAAGACACAAACATGTTTATAAGTAACAATATTACTAGAAGCGAACTAAGCATACAAGGTAAAGTAAAAAAATTGCAAGAGAAGAAAGAAAGACACAGAGTAATAGTAAAATACAATAAGATAATAATAGAGAAAAAACATGGAAATAAGATAAAAGAAAAAAAATTATAATTTCAAAAAACTGATACAAAACATTTAAAAAAATCAGAACAAATTACGATAACAGTAGCAAAAAAACTGAACAATGAAAAATGAAAGAAAATTAACAAGAAAAAAACATAAAAAGCAACAAAGAAAAAGATAAAAACAATAGAAAGAAAGAGGGAGAAGAACAAAGAAGAAGTGAACTGGAGATTAGGAACATGAAACATAAAAAAATACAAAAATAAAACTGAAAAAAAAATTGTAGAAAAAAAGAGCAAAACAACATATAGAAATATTGAGAGTAACGCAAACAAAAAAAAAAGAAACAAGAATTGAAAGGATACTTAAAGGATATTGGTTTATATGGTCAGGAGTCAAAATAAAAGATAGAGCAAAAGGAGAAATAGAAGTAATAATATAACAAAAAAAAAAAGAAAGAAATAAAAAACAAAGAAACAGAAGAATTAATGAAGAAAAAAAAACAAAGAATAATAACGGAGAAAGAGTAATACAACAAAGCAAGAGCAAGCAAGAGCACAACCATGTAGAACTAAAAAATCAATAATAGACTACTTTCTAGTAAACAAGAACCACTGGAACAAAATTAAAAACGTAAAAGTAATAAAACAAGCAGAGATAGGAAGCGATTATTACTTACTAAAATTAAACATAAAATAAACTAAAGAAAAAAGAAAAGATAAAAACATACAAATACAAGAGCAATATTAAAAAAACACTAAATAAGAAACTAAAAGAAAAAAAAAACAAAGAAAAATAGGAAATATTCAAAAACAATTTATTAGAAGCGGCTAAAAAAACATGTAAAAAAACAAAAATAGAAAACAAAGATATAAAAAAAACTAAACTGTAGTCGAAAAACATTAAAAAATAAAAGAAAAAAAAAACAATACCTTAACACAAGTAAGATAAAAAACTACAAGTAATATACAAAAAAAATATAAAGCAAAGCAAGAAAAAAAAAACAAAACAAGAATTATGGATAAAATTTGGTAAAGCTATAAAAAAGAACTACAGAAAAATTCAAAAGTTATTTTATAAGACATTAAAACAACTTAAATAAAAAAAACACAATATGATAAATATCAAAAACAAAAAAAAATGTAATAACAAACAAAGAGAAAATCATGCAAAGATAGAGACAACACTTTAAAAAACTGACCGACAATACTACAAGAGACCTGTGAAAACAAAGAAAATAATTAAGGAGAGTCGACACAGAAGGAATGGAGAAGATTACAGAAAAAATAAATGGAAACAGTAAACAAATTTAAAAACGGAAAAGCAGCAAGCATAGACAAAATATCACCAGAAATGATTAAATACTTGGGACAAAAAAGAATAATACAATTAAAAAGTCTACTAAGTCAAATAGAGAACGGAAAACTCCAAGAGAATAGAACATAGGAATCATACTTCCAATATACAGGGAGTTTATAAATGAATGGGATTATGTAATCACTTTAAATATGCCGCCTTTTTAAAATCGTCTACTATACTACATATGTTTTCATATGTTTGCTTGACAGCTGTCAAAGTTGATCTGTCAAAACAAATAGTTTAGTAAACAATTTAAAAAAAGCGGCACATTTAAAGTGATTACATAATCCCATTCATTGAGCGCGTACAGGATATTGTGAGCGGACCGCTCTTTAAGAGCGGACTGCTCTTAAAGAGCGGTTTTATGTGCAGTTTCCGGTTTTTAGGTAGCAGTAGTTACCAACCATCTAAACAATTACCAACTACATAAACATAAAACTCCAAAGCTTGACGTTTGATTATAATCAGTAATTATAACATATTTGTTATGCTGTTTATGTGATTTGTGTAAGTTAGTGTATTAAATATCTTTATTATAAAAGTTAAGTAATAAAAACTCATAACAAACAAATTTGAATGACAATTACTGTTGTCAATTTTAAATTAACATGCAATTCCCGCCGCTTCTAATCGACCGCAAAAAAAGGAAGCTCTTCAAAATGGCGACCTTCTGTCACAAGTCGGCAACGGTGAGCTATTATTTTGTTGTTTATTTCCGGGAGCAACAAGTACCGCTCTAAAAGAGCGGTCCGCTCTTATGTTCCTGTACGCACCCATTTATAAACTCCCTGTACAAGAAGAATGATAAAAGAAATTGCAACAACTACAAAAGAATCACAATAACAAGTGCTGCCAACAAAATCCTAGCTAGAATAATTGGAAAAAAAAACAAAAGACCAATAAATGTGAATTCAGAAGAAGAAGAAGTGCCCAGAACCTGATCTATATTCTAAGACAAACAAGCAAAAAACTCATAAAGAAGAAAAAAGACAAACACGTCTGCTTTGTAGATTTCGAAAATAATTCTGTTCACAGAGAAGAAATAGAACAAAAAGAATACAAACATAGTAAAAACAAGTAATGAAAAATCATTTTTTTTTTTCTACAAAACAAGAATGTGTGTTGAGCCCACTATTATTTACAACAGTACTAGACAAAACAATTAAAAAAGCAAAAAAAAATAAAAGTTCTAAAGGTTGAATACTGGAAAATAAAATTAACTCAAGTTACAGAATTACTATTTGCAGACGATATGACAATTGCAGAATCGGAAAAAATCTACAGCACAATATGAATATATTAACAAAAAAACAAAAATATATAAAATATACTATAGTTCAAAACATTGTTTTATTTTAAATAATAAAAACTTCACTATATAATGTTTATTATAAATATAAATTCTCGTACATACAGCGTAAAACACGACAAGAAAATTTAAAAATGTTATTTCGTAACTAGCATAGGTTGCTTTAATTATTTATCACATTATCTTTGCATGTTATTTGGTAATCATGAAACAGTAGACCGGACTACAACTTCGTTTGTGATTAAATCTTACTACAATGATCGTGTAGTCGCAGCATATAAGTAATTTTAAATTTACTTCAATATTCCTCTTCATAAGTTAAACAGAATTGGTGACAAGATGCAGCCTTACCCCACTCCTGATCTGACATAAAAAACGCATGACTATGTTTTGTCTACTTGGACCTCATCTATGCTCTTTACGAGATTTCTAATAAGCTGATGACAGGGTGTGCCCATTTGTTCTAAAATCTTTGAATGCTGTGTGAAAATCCGCTAGGCAATAACCAGCTAACCTCGAACAAGCTCAAACTACAGGACATTGTAACAACACAACAGAATTTACGCAGAGAAAAAAACCGGAAGGTATTGCCATGCGTAAGTCATTCTTAAAAGCCACTTGCTCCAACACCTAACAACGTCCAGAAAAAAAAAAGTATTTAATAAAGCATATAAACATTGTGATATTATATTCACGAGCTTTCTCGATGATCTGACTTCTATTCAGTATTTGCTTTTATTACCGATACATTTTGTTTAATTAAATTATTGTATTATATTGTAAGTCGGTCAGAAAGCATTTACTTATTAAAAGTTGATACGCTGCATGATAATTTTCAAAAAAAGTTTATAGAATAACCAAGAAAGCAGAAGCGGACCACTATATTTGTAGTCTTAAAAAAATAAAATGGCAATTACTGTGTCAATTTTAAATTAACACCCGATTTCAACGCAAAAACGGAAGTACTTCAAAATGGTGGTCTTCCGTCACAAATCGGTACGGTGAGGTGACATTTTGTTGTTTATTCCCGGGAACAACAAGTACCGCTCCTAATGGGTGCGTAGAGGAAGGTTCGAAGGCTCGGATCGGTTGTGCTAGTACGGAACCAAACAGTAGCGAGCGTCGTGTACGCACCAATTGAGTAAACTGAATCCAAACAATTTTAATTTATTTTATCATACATGTACCATCTCACTAAATTATACTGCTAGCAAAAAGACCATCTATTTTCAAAGTAGCCAAATTTAATAAAAATTACTCAAAAATCCTGCAAATGACATTAGCCAGTTTTATGCAATTTTCTAAATTTACGTAGGTATAGCATACCCATAGACATAGTGTCTTTCGACATAGGCTTAAACTATCTCAGCGGATTATTTCATTACCAACCAATTATGTTTGTATTATATACCTGGAACCCAAGTAAGTGGTGAAAATATTGTATATTTATCTAATACTTTCACCCTTGATTACCGAGGTGTTACAAGCTATTTTGGATATATAATATAAACATAATTGCCTCCACAAGGCAATTCATAATGAACTAATCCACCGAGATATTTTAAATCCATGTCGTAAAGACACTATATCTATGGTTATACTATAGTTAACGCCTTTTTCCTAACCGACGCCGACATAATATATTTAATAAATGCTGTATTTATTAAGTCAATAGATTAGTAGCAGCATCTGGTGTTAGGTTATTATACTACGCACGCCATTCGTGGATAGGTTTTCTTTGGGTATCGTTTTTAACAATGCGGATAATCATCTATATATGTCAATGGTTTAACAAATAAATATCTCGCGTAACAATACAATTTTTCTTATTTTCATCCAAATAACAAATTTGAAGAAGATTGCAGTGCAATTTGAATCACCTCTATAATACGCAATGCAGCTCAACTTCCATTTATTTCATAGTTTTGAATACCATAATCTATTTTATACCAAAATTATTCTAGAGTGTAAGAAAATGCGTATTTATAGAGAAATAATAGATTGCTTTAAATTAGTTGAGGAAGTACGCTTTAGAATAATTATAGAATAAAATAACTACCACCACCTTCAACAACTTTGTCAGTGCCGTAATTTCAATAAAAGAATATATTCCATTTCACATTATATAATTTTAATGTAATATAGCATAGCCCCATGAGTGTAGAATTAATTTTTAAAAACTTTATTAAATTTTAATTTATGCCATATACAAGAACAGTAAGTTTCAACGTGATTTTTTAATAGTGCACACAGAGTTTAAAAGCACTATAGATAAATACATTTTAATTAAATTTTGATTAATTTCAATTTATAAATGAAGCAATTAACAAAAAAAAATAGAAACAAATAAAATTAAATAACAACATAAAATATTAATTTTATATATTTATTAATAAAATAAAAAGCAGCAGTGCAAATTAGAATATAGCCATGTAAAATATACTTAAATATACACAAAGCAATATTATATTATTTATCTAAAATAAACTATTTAATACATTAAAAACTTAAAAAATAACCATTTTAATTTTACACTTGTGTATTTTATCATAATTTGCATAGAACATGAAGCAATCATCCTTCTTGACCGAAATCTTCTGTAAATTTTTGAAGCTTTGCAAGGTCTTCATCATTAACAGTAGGTTTGGACGTAGCCAATGAACGAAGAACATCTTTCTGAAAATAAATAAAACAGGCAAATAAAATAAACATGTATTTTTTTGTAATTATGTTAACTTAAACAATTTTGTTTGTACTATTCCTTCCTGAATAAACATATACAGGATTGGGTAAATATGTGAGAACACCCAGTTTCTAATTTCAATGTTTTGCGCGATGATTTCTTTTATTTTTAGAAAGAAATTTTTTCAACAATGCAATGATATAAAGTTTTATACTTGCAGTTTTCGAAATATTCATTAAAATAATGAGTATTTGCGACAATACATAACAAAATATTCCGCCTAACCTAACTCCGCACACGTTATGTTTTGTTGCAAATACACAACAGTGTATATGTATAAAATATAATAATAGACAAAAGATAACATAAAAAAATGTCAAAAAACAGCATACTAGAGTATCTATTTAACCTAACACCTTATAGATTATAAATTTGTAAAAGTGAAAAAAAAAAAAACAATAATGGGAAAAAGATTGATACAGTAATATTAATAAATAAAATACCCAGAATTAATGAAGAAAGAAACACCATGCGTAAAAATATTAAAAAATGTAGGAAATATTCACATTATTAAACAAAGAGTCAAAACCACAGGGAAAAAGGAGATAATGACAAAACAAAACTAACAAAGCAAAAGATTAAATATTTAAGAAATAAATACCAATACCATCGAGAATAGCGACAAGAGAGGCAAAAAAAGTTATGGAGATAGAAGGAAGAAATTACTCATACAAAAATAAGACGTACGTGCCAACACAAGTATAGAGAAAAATTACCAGGAACAAAAACTGGAGCTGTAATAGTGAGCAAACAGAATGTGACATATGCAGACTTGCTGAGACAGAAAAAATACAGATCAAAAGATCTACATTAAGAGAAACAAAAAAAGGAAGTTGTTACTAATAACAAATGGAACAACCGAGACCGAGAAAGAAATGAAAAAAATAAGAAATAAAATAGAAGGTTACAATGTAAGAAAAGCCTACAACAAACCCACAGAACTGGTGATAATCAAGAATTTTAGCACGGAGACTAGCAGAGAAAAAATTATGAACACAGAAAGAAGTACAATAATATCTATAAAGAAAAAATATAGAGAAAAACAAACTGCAGGAAAAAGCAATACAAACAGGAAAGAAAGTCAAAAGACAGAAAAACAAGAGGAGGAAGCACAGAAGAAACAAAGAGTAATTAACCCTCTAATGCCCCAATTTTTAATCTTCATCGACATTGAATCATTTGTTTACACCTGCCAGGTACGGGTGCATTTTTTTTTGCAAAGGAGAATTTTGTGTGCATTTCAATATTGTTTACAATTTTTCCAAAAATTTGTGTATTAAGAATAGAACATATCTGAATTTTACGTTATACGTTATTAAGTGTACCCCATCTTGAGACGGCGCTTGGCATTAGAGGGTTAAAAAACGACAAAAAAAACTTGAAAAGGGCAATCAGGGTTAGCAGAAAAAGATTATCCTTGAGGATCAAAATAGTGATAAACAAATTGGAACAAAGAGCAAAGAGTGTATAGCTAAAAACATACGAAAACAGTTTGGTAAGAGTGGAAGAGATCTTAAAAAAATTGCCTAACTTTTTTGTTGCTTTGTTGAAGAGAAAAAGAAGAATAAACTTTCTCAGGATGCTGAAAAAAAACTAGTAAAAGAAGAAACCAATAAAAAAGAAGCAAAGATAAAAGCAAGAAAAAGACTATAGAAAAATAGTAGAAACAGTAACATAGAGGGAAAAAAATGGAATGAACAAAAGAATTAATCCCGAAAATAAAATAATAAGTAGAATAAATAAAAAAGATCAAGGAAGAAGAAAGATGTCTATTCTGTGAGAAAGAAACACATAATAATCCAGAACACGCTCTAGTAGAATGCAAGGAATAGGAGAAAGATAGAAAAAAACTAAAAAACAAACATTGATAACAAACACACAAAATAAAAGCACAGAAGAGAAAGGAAAAGCACAAGAGATTAACAAAGGTAGGGAGAGTCAAAGACAAGCATACGTGCCGCAGATACTGCGTAGATTGACAAGAACAGTACAACAGGATTTACGCAGAGAAGAAAACCGAAAGGTAATGCCATGTGTAAGTTATTCTCAAGGACCACTGGCAGACACCAACACAAAAAACTGTTTCAGTTTCCCAAAACAGCCTCAACAGTAGTTGTAATTTCTGGAATAGTTGAAAAAAGTCCATCATAAAAAAATAAGTGGGTTGCTGAATAAGTTGAGTAAAATAAAATAACAAAGTTTTATAAGACAAACAATCAGGGGCGGAGCTACCTGTAAGCAAGGGTCTGCAATGCGGAAGGGCCCACAAGCATAGAGGGCCCTCCGACGATTATTTCAAAACATGGGCCCCCCCAAAATTTACAAAATAAAAGTTAAATAAACTACAAAACTGTACTTTTTTTTCAAAATTGTCTATAACTCCATAACTGATAAAAAAAAAGTTTTCATATTATTACTTAAAACGTAATGTTAATACGGGGCATTAGTGTGACGTCACACGACAGAGGCGCTATTGGCGCCAACGTAGATTATCCAAACAACTATTTTATACATAGGTGGAGATACTTGTTGGATTTCATTGTGTCGTTATAAGATATTTTTTTGCAATCTAATGCACCAAAATGGATTAATATTATATTAAAGCATATTTTGATGTGCAATTTGTATATATTAGCTGATACAAAATGGAAATACAACATAACCTCACAAACATTGTTAATATTTAATAAATACTTTTTGAATTTAATGTTAATTATACTGTAAATTTGATCAACTGCAACAAATTAAATGATTAATGTTTAGGTTTAAATATTTATTTAGCAAATTTTAAGATTTCATAAATTTAAAAAAAAAAATTAACTAAGTAACTAAATATGTAAATATGTTAATATTTAATAATGAACCATCAAACAGTTTTATAAATTTTATAATAACATATTTATGTTTTTAAATTTAATCATTATACGTTACATTTGTTAAAATCAATAAGTAAGCAAGTTGAAAAAGCTTATCGGCAGAAATTTTTTTGCTATTTAAAATATATACAATCATATTATTTTAATAAATGAGAACAAACATAATCAATTAATTTAATTGTCTTAAGAATTTAATCGAGTAATAATTAATTTTGATTATCTATGTTCCGATTATGTGTAACAAAACTATGCATATATTGTTTTTGTAATTATACTTTGTGTATTAACAATGAATTTTATAAAATATGTTTTATTTTACAAATATATTATAGATAATTGCTTTCGATCTGCCAATAATACAATCCGAAACTTATATAATAAAAATTTACTGGACTAAAATCTTATTTGATTTGATAAGAAGTTTAGCTGTTTATTATACTTTTATTAATTAATAAACAAATAACAAAAATATCGAGGCATTAAACCTATTTTTTTTGAGTCAATTCTTGAGTAAAATACTACCTATTATCATAAATTAGTTTTACTGAATATACAATTCTATAGATATAATAAAAAATATATTAATTAACTTAAATTAACAAATGTATTTTAAAATTTAATTAAAACATTTTGTGAGGTTATATTGTAGTGAATTTATAATGTGTTAATTTAAAATTGTGTTATTAATTATCTACATATTATACATAAAATATTACCTTGTTGAACAAATAATCACTGAACAAACACTGAATTGCTGAAAAATATCTTATAACAACAGAATTAAATCCAACAAGTATCTCCACCTATGTATAAAATAGTTGTTGTTTGGATAATCCACATTGGCGCCAATGGAGCCACTGTCGTGTGACGTCACTACTAATGCCCCGTATTATAAAACAATTTTTAGTTTGTGTTACATGACACAAATTACAATATTATATTCGTAATATCTTAGTATTTGTTTGATTATATTTTAGTAGTGTCATTTAAGATATTTCATAATTTAATAAACAGTAGATTTTTGTATATCTACTCACTGAAATTTTATTATCAAAAAAAAATCCAAATAAACATATAAAACATAACATTTGATCCAGAAAAATTATATAAACATTCAAGAGTAATTAAAATTACAAAGTAAAAATTATAATTAAAAAATTAAAATACCTTGGTAACAGGTGGTTCTAAGAGTTTATCACCATCAACATCCATCCATGTCATTTCTAATGCTCCAGCTTCTCCAGGTGAACAAGGGGTTAACAAATCATCAACAATAGTATCAGGATCTCTAGGACTTGGACCTCTAACTCGTTTAAAGTGTGTTGCAGTTTGTACTTTTCTAACTGGTTGCATTAAGGCATCACGTACAACTATACTAATATCAGCTCCTGAATAACTAAATAAATAAAACAAATTATAATCAATATAGAAATTCAACACTACACATTAATATTTACCCCTCTGTTTTATTTGCTAATTCTTTTAGGTCGTCTTCACTCAATTGAGTTGGAGTATTTCCTAAATGAATCTTAAACATAGTTAGGCGAGCATGTTCTTCAGGTAAAGGTATGTATATTCTCTTTTCAAATCTTCTACGTATTGCAGCATCTAATACCCATGGAATATTAGTCGCACCTAATACTAAAATTCCCTCGGTGTCATTGCCAACACCTTGCATTTGAACAAGAAATTCTGTTTTAATTCTGCGAGCTGATTCAGATTCATTTTCAGATCTTGATGAACATAATGAATCCACTTCATCAATAAATATGATACTTGGTTTGTGTGCACGAGCCAGTTCAAACAAGTTTCTAACCAGCTTTTCTGATTCACCCAACCATTTTGATACAAGATCTGATGATGAGACAGAGAAAAAGGTGGAATTGTTTGCTTCCGTAGCAACAGCTTTAGCCAAATAAGATTTACCAGTACCTGGGGGCTATATTATATATTAATATTTATTAATAAATTATGCAACTAAATACATACTCCAAATAAAAGGATACCTTTCCATGGTATTCTTTTTCCAGTAAACAAATGTGGAAACTTAATAGGTAAAATAACAGCTTCTTTTAATGCTTCCTTCGCAGCATCTAAACCAGCTACATCTGACCATTTTACTTTAGGTTTTTCTACTACAATAGCTCCTTCCAATTTGCTTTGTAATTTCTTTTTTTCTGGATCATCACTGTCGCTATCACTATCACTTTTCTTTTCATCTCTACAATTCAAAAATTAATAATAAATATGTACTTACAAATAGTTTATATTGCTTATATACTTATTTTCAGTTTCACCATCTTTAACTGGCTTCTTTTTTCCTTTTCTTAAAGATGATTTTATTTTCTCTGCTCTCTCTAAATACTGGCAGCATTTTGCCCGGATACTCTCTTTGGCCTTATCACCTTGTGCTTCATCTAAAGTTAATTAATAAATTCATGTTATTTTTTAATACAGAAAATTTTAAATACATAATTACATTTTATAGCATGTAGAAAATACTCTACTCCATGTTCGTATAATCTTAATGCTTCTTCATAATTCTTATTACGATCTTCTTCTGTTGCTTTAGTTACAAGTTCAATAGCTTTCTGTAGAGTTGTACCTTGTGCCATTTTTAACTAAAACTTTAAAAAATAAACCATTAAACAAATGAATTAATTGAGTATGAAATATAAAAATTATTCAAATTATCAAATAGTGTTAAGGTTTGGCCATTTACATGATTAATCATTACATATTTTTTTTTAAACATACTATAATTTCCACCTTGAGTTACAATGTGCAGCAAATAGAAATATAAAGCTTTTTTTTTAAGAAACTAATTTTGACTGGTTCACACTGTAAAAATGTTCAAAATACAGCGCTTAATTAAAATTTTTAATTTTGAGGTAAAAGTAAATTAATATTTAGTTAATAACTGACATAAATATTATTAAATAAATTAATGATTTATTCAAACTCAATCTAACAACCTCATCGACCTAGGGTCGCATAGACAATTGTTTCGGTTCTACAAACCTCGCCAGCAAAATACAAATTTGAATCAATATTTCTGCAATTATAAATATTATTGTTTTTTACAATTAAAAATAGTATCTAAAACCACACTAATTTTACCAATTTTATTTATATGCTTATAGATAAAATTTTATTGTAACTTACATTACAGATTATAAATATTGTTGTTTAAGCTTGCCCAATCAATCAAAGCAAAAGTGGGTCTAACTTCACACCACAAAACTTAAAAAAAAAATAAATTATGAGTCATTACATTCAGTATAAAAATGTATACATTATGCTATTAGTAACATAACACAATAGTACATAAAAATCCCGCAAAATTTTACCAAATTTACTTGAACGCTTACGTATTTAATTTTATTATACACTGACTGTGTAAGAAAACCTGCCAAAAGCCGTAAACATCGTAGTTTAAGTTTGCCTGTGTTTTCAACTCTTTTAAATAATTCATTATTAACAAATATAATTAATTTTAAATTCAATCATGTTAGCACATCTGAATCAATTTTTATTTGTAAATAAATACCCTTTAGATTCCGTGAGTGACATTGACAAATCAATTTAAATGGCAAAACTGCTAACTAATAGCACAATATACACATTTTAAGAATATAATAAATTCGTTAAACTTCTACACGGATGGTACACTTTAAGAAAAAGATATTTATGACTGCATAGCTAGATGACACTTGGAAAACTTTGTCTGTTTGCCACAAAACAGTGAGTTTAACAGAGCAGAGCTCTAATATTGCTGTTAAAATATGTACAGAATATATGGCCAGATTTTGAAAATACGAGTAAATAATGCAAATTTTTTTTAACACATTTATATAAACTGAGATTCTCATTTTATTTTTTATTAATCTGATATCGCACTCCACTAACAGATGCAACATCAAATCAATTTGAATTACTTCATTTCAGACATTTTATTTTAACCAAATATAATGCATTCCCCATTTAGATCATTAATTTTTTATGATTCCATGAACAAATCATCAATTGGTTTTGTTTACAAAATGAACAATTTAGAAAAAAAATCCCATTGAATATGTTTAGATATTGTCCATTTATACAATTTGAGATTGAGTTTAAGCAAAAACAAATTATGATTTTTTTTAGTTTAATATTACCATGCTAAACAAAAAAAACTAAAAATCATTTATCAGATTAAAAAAATAAAATAAAAAATGTATTAGTCCGGGAGCTGGTAACAAAAAAGTGCAAGAGTTTAGGAAAGGCTGATATTTTGAGATCGGACTGTTTATTGGTCATAGAAAGCCTCTGCAAAGTCAGCACCCCAGGTGTCGGGACACCTGGCGATGGCACGCTAAGAAAGGTGTAATTTTAACACCTTACTTAGCATACCCAAAAATTGTTTAGAAAAAGCTGAAAATTCATCGGCAAATAGTCGATGCATTACAAAACCTTATTCAAGCAGTCAGACAGTAATAACCAAACGCACGGCGTCAGCACAGTTGCGTACATGCTACAAGAACTAACTTAATGCAAATGATTTAAAAAAGCTGAAATTTGGAAATATGTCAAATCACGTAATTAAATTTATAAAACAAACAGTCAGACATAGTTTTTATAAAAACCCAATCAGTCAGCACCCAAAAAACAGCCAACTCAACTGTCTGCAGTAGAAAACGGTTGGCTAGAAATCAATGGGCAATATGACTACGACTGGTATGAAGGAAGTCAACTGCCCAACTTTATCAGTGACGTTCTAATTCAACCAAATATTACTAATACAGGTAATTTTTTGTACAAACAACTATTGATTACAGTTAAATATTTTACACATACACATATCATTTCACTGACTAAACATTGAATATTTTGTTATGTACAGAAAACAAATTGGGTGCAACAGACGTGTGACGGAAAAAGCAAATAATCAGAAGAAACCTCAGACGGCTTGGATAATGATTGCGACGAAGAAAACGACGAAATTAATAGCGATAATGATATAGAACCCTTAATAAAACATAAATAAATACTTAGTATTTTTTGATTGGTCAAAAACCTTTAATTACGACAAGCAGCGTGCGCGCCTTTTCACGACTTCAATTGGGTGCTGATTGATTGGGTTCTGATAAAAATTATGTCTGACTGTTTGTTTTATAAATTTAATTACGTAATTTGACATATTCCCAACTTTCATCTTTTTTTAATCATTTGCATTAAGTTAGTTCTTGTAGCATGAACGCAACTGTGCTAACGCCGTGCGTTTGGTTATTACTGTCTGACTGCTTGATTAAGGTTTTGTAATGCATCGACTATTTGCCGATGAATTTTCAGCTTTTCCAAAACAATTTTTGGGTACGCTAAGTAAGGTGTTATAATTACACCTTTCTTAGCGTGCCATCGCCAGGTGTCCCGACACCTGGGGTGCTGACTTTGCAGAGGCGTTCTGTGACCAATAAACAGTCCAATCTCAAAATATCAGCCTTTCCTAAACTCTTGCACTTTTTTGTTACCAGCTCCCGGACTATATGTTGCCATTTAAAAAATAAAGTTGGTTGCCATAGCAACTATACTAAAAATAAAAACAAATATGTGTGTAACTGCCGTTATAGTACTCAAAAAACCATTTAAAATGGTTTTTGAATCATATAAATCGGTTAAAAAATAACGGAGATATTCAGCCGTACGTTTTTTGTCTAACACAATAAAATGAAGAAAAAAAAATAGATATTACACATTAAAACAACAACAAAATTAATTCCTGTTGACAATAATAAATTGAATATAATTTAAAAAAACCAAAAAAATGTGTGGCCTTGAATATTTTTATTAAATGTTAACCACACTAATAAGAAAGGGTCTAGTTGTTTGCAGACAATACTTCTCTTGCAATATCAGCTGAATTCTGGTCAAATTCAACATATCTGTGATAAACTTAACAAAGCATTTTTGCAACAGATAAAAACACTTTAACAACTGAGTCAATTATGAGTATATATTTTGTTATGGGTTACTCATATCTATCATACAACATTGTAGTTTGAGGCTGAGCAACTTATATAAATTTATTCAACAATAATGAATTATTCAGGCTTCAGAAAATTGTTGAAAGTTGCAAACATTAGTTTAATTCCCATCATCTTTTGACACTGGCTTCTATTTATATTTATACATGTGTTAATTATAAACAAAAACATATCAATATTTCCAATATTTCTGACAACAGTGTCTAAACATAATTATAATACTCGCAATGTAAACCATTTAAGAATAAACCACTACACAACTACTACGTTTGAAAAATATCCATTGTATTATGTGAAAAATTGTATAATAAATGTCCAAAGACAATTGATTAACTCCTATATCAATGATAAAGTAGATTTTACCCAAACACGAACTTAATTGAATTCTATCACTTCAAAGTTCCAGCAACTTTAAGAACTAAAATGTAGCAATTTTAGGTTCTAGATACACTAGTTGAAAATGCCAAAATAAATAAAAATATATATTATGCATAACAACATAAAAACACCAAAGAAATTAAACATTAATTATTTTCACTGCCAACTATTCAATTACAATCATTTTAAATATATATTGTTATAATAATACTTTACATAATTAGATTAAAAATATTATAAATTCCAAAAACAAAACTAAAAAATATATGTTGACATTTAAAAAACTAAAGTTGGTTATAATTGCAAGTACACTAAAAATAAATCGTACATGTGTGTTTCAACCTTTATAGTACTCAAAAAAACCATTTAAAATAATCTTTTAATCATTCAAACCGGTATAAAAATAACAAAGTTATTCAGCCGTACGTTTCGTTTTGTCTGTATATATAACAGATGTTCAATATTTATACTTTATTCAGTACTCTCCTGATGATTATCTTTCAACAATTGATAACTACAAAATCAAAATAATTTTTACAACTGAGCAAATGATATGATGATAAAATAGAAAAAAAATATGTAAAGAACTAATTTAAAAACAAAAAAAGAAGATAGTTTAAAATGTATTTATATAGGTAGTACAGTTTGAAAAAAAAAAACAGCTAGAAAGAAATAAGAATTAATTTTTACTAATATATATAATTTGTTTGTGATTATATTCGTGTAAAACAAAACCTTTGGTTATGTTCTTAATGTATTGATAGGTTTTCCCTACTGACAAATGAATGTGCCTAGCAGAACAGGACGAATGCCCCTATTGTGGAGAGAAAGATACCCCGGAGCACACAATGGTGAAGTGCCCTCGCTGGAGAAGCACCAGAGAAGAGATGCAGCTAAGTGTCGGTAAAGAGATAACCGTAAACAACCTGACCACACTCATGCTTGAAAGTGCATACAACTAGAGGGCCATTGATGATGGCATACAGAGAATAATGGCAACAAAAGAGGAAGAGGAGAAAGCAAGAGCAGGAAGCCAAGGATAGTAGGATAAATAGAAGACTTTGTGAAGTAATACCACAACGGTAATCCCGCAAGGCTTGGAGGGCTTAGAGGTTAGAGTTTTTAGTGGGTATATGGGTAACCGGGAGCCCCACACAAAGTGCGTAAGGCATTTTCCTCCCTCAATTAAAAAAAAAAAAAAAAAAAAAAAAAACTGACAAATGAATAAACGATTACTCATAGCAATCTTATCAGTAACATTATTGAGTACTTTACTGAATGATGAATATATTTAATTGGATTTAAATTTATTGTAAAAGTTTAATTATTTTCAATGCCCAATAGTAAAAAATAAATTACTGTCCATTATTTCAATAATTTAATTAACATAATATTAATATTAACAAAAGATTCAGTACTGAATTGAAAGTAATTAAGCAGCTTCTAAAATCTTGTGATCCCAGTTCCAAGATACACACTAATGCGACAGCCAGATAGAGAATTGTTAAATACGAGTTTATCCCTAACTGAATGATTGTTTGTGTTAATTCGATCACTCCAATAATTCTTCTCAATAATTCCCAACCATGTTGCGCTTGGTCCTTATAAGCTGCTGGTCCAATTAACCGGAAGTCTGATTAAGCTGAATCGACTGTATTTACTAGACCGCTTATAAATTAAAGCTTACTTACAATACACACTATGTAGCCACAAAAGATTATAATATTATAGAGCAATTTTACATGTTCTTAAAATAAAATAAATTCAATAGGTACACTAATTATCCTTCTCTGAATTAAGGAAGGTCAGCAAAAATATTGACAAACTAACCTTACTTAAAATGATTAATTTATTTGAGCATAAAGAATTGAAAATATGTACATATTTTCATAATTATTTCATATTATACAGACAAATAACGGGCCAACAAAGATTAAAGTACTTTTTGTGACAATTATGGTCAAACAGGGATAATGACAATATTGCTGATACTTACTCGTACTACTTGCTGCTTTTTGTATTATTAACTCATTAATAACAATTTACACTTTTAGTAAACACTTAAATGTTATTAGAATACGTTATATTATTATTTTAAATAAATTAAATTAGAAATCTCTTAATAGTACGCCATTTTGAATCGGTTATCAACTATCTTCATTGACATCTGTCACATTTTAATGTCACCAAACTTGAATGAATCATCTGATCACAATTCAAATCATACCATCACTTGAAATCATAATAAAATATTATTTATATAATTTAATTAAATTAAAATAACATTAATTAATCAGTTTTTGAAACTGCTTTAAGCTTTGTTGGTTCGTTCCAGCAAGAAACAGATCTATATGTAAATATATTTCAAAATAAGGTTCAAAACAAGCAAAATCACTGCAATTTTGCAAGGGTCTGTTCGTTTGTATGCTAATCAGTACAGGATCGTTTGTTTGAGGAAAGTTTCCGTTTTCGGATATTGTAAACTATAAACTAATTTAATTGGTAAATGTTTATTATTTGTTGTATTATTGATATTTAATGAAAATATTAAATAATTCAAATCAATCCAAGAATCACAAATGAATATATCAAAATATTGAATTTTATTAATTATTTAATTAATACTATTACATAATCAATATGTAGCTCGTTTAAAAAAAAGCTGCATTACAGCATTTGTAGCACAAACAAATACTTTTATTTTGTTACCGCGCAAGCATAATTTTACTACGCAACTTATACAAGGTGACTCAGAGAAGATTTCAGTTTTTAACACGTTATAATAACAGTATAAAAAGTGTTGGAATAATTTTAATATTAAATTAAGAAAGTACAGAGATGCAGATTTCATTTTTTAAACACAATGTTGTCCAAATGTCGACCATCCTTCTCATAGCACTCCTCCAATACTGCTCTTAAATGTTTAAATACCCGCCGACACATTTCAATAGGAATATTGTTAATGGCCTCTCGAATGTTGTTTTTTAACTGCTCCGTAGTGGCTGGAGGATCGGTGTAGACGACACTCTTTAAATATTCCCACAAATAGTTGTCAAGGGGCGTAAGATCTGGTGATCTTGGCGGCCAAGAGATATCCCCAAATCTCGAAATAACAGTTCCTGAAAACAATTCACGTACAGTGTCCAATGATGCTGCTGCAGTGTGTGCCGTCGCCCCATATTTAAACATTTAAGAGCAGTATTGGAGGAGTGCTATGAGAAGGATGATCAACATTTGGACAACATTGTGTTTAAAAAATGAAATCCGCATCTCTGTACTTTCTTAATTTAATATTAAAATTATTCCAACACTTTTTATACTGTTATTATAACGTGTTAACAACTGAAATCTACTCTGAGTCACGCAGTATAATAAGTAATTTCTTTTAAGTGGTAATCCAAAACTATGTCTATAAAAAAAACTATATATGTCAAAGTTTTTTTTGTGAAATTATATTTGCAAATAGCAACAAAATGTATTCAATAATACAGAAAAACTTGTTAAAAACAACGACAACCGTATTGCATAGATGGCGTTATATTTAGAATATGTGTGTTAAGTTTAAGTTGGTAATATTATGTACTAAGAAGTTAAGATATAGCGGCGTGTGTGCCAAGCACGAGTAGAGAGAAGAATTGTAATTGTAACCACGGTGAAATAAGTTTGTACATAAAAAAAGGTCGTCACTGGTTTTATATTAAAAACAGCGTGCTACAGGGTACATGTTCGTTTTATTAATCTGCACACATCCACTCCTACAGACATTCATTCGACAGGTTATGGGCCCAGTCATGCCTGTGTGCAATTAATAAAGCGGATAGAACAAGTATTTTCACGAAAAATACGGCGATAAAATAACATAGTGCGTGAAAAGTTGTTGAGGTTAAGCGACCACGCTTGCACGATAAAGACTAAATAAAATAGTCCAGTGCGAACAAATAGTGCACGGTAAAGACTATAATAAAATAGTTTAGTGCGAACAAGTTATTAAACTACACGGTAAAAACTGCGGTGAAGTAGTTAAGTAAACAAAAAACTTGTTGAGGTTAAGTGACCACGCCGGTAAAAAGAAATGGAAAACGCGCTGTTAAACGCGGGTGCCAGTAACAATACCCTAAAACTAGAAGGCAATAAAAATTGGGGAACCTGGAAATTCCAATTAAGAGTGCTGTTAAAAGCTGCGGATCTATTCGAAGTGGTAAATGGAACAACGCAAATGCCTAAGGAGGAAGAAGCAAAAGCAAAGTGGCTTAAAAGAGATGCAGCAGCACAAGGAATAATCGTAACTAGATTAAATGAAAAAATAATTGCACAGATCATTAGTTGCGAAACAGCAAGTGATATATGGAAAAAGTTGCAAACAATTTATGAACAGAAAGGTGAGCTCTCACTTCACTTAGTGCAACAAAAGTTTTTCGCCCTTCGGTATGAAGAAAAAGAAGAAATGTCAAACTTCCTGGGAAAAATGGAGGAAATCGTCTCGGAGTTGAAAACGCAAGGAAACGAGATTTCGGAAAATATGGTAGTGACAAAAATAATCACCAGCTTACCCGAGCAGTACAAGCATTTCATATCAGCATGGGATTCAGTGACCAAGGACAAGCAGACGCTGGAGGAACTTTCGGCGAGGCTGCTAGTCGAGGAGCAAAGGAATAGAACGAAACAAGAAGAAACAACAGCCCTATCAGCGGTGGAAAAACCAAAAGGGTGTTTCAAGTGCGGAAAAGAAGGACATTTCAAAAAAGACTGTAAGCGAAATAAATTTAATAATGTAAAGGTATGTACCATATGTAAAAAGAAGGGTCATTTACAAAATGTATGTTGGTTTAGAAATAAGAATGATAATAAACGGAACGGTAACGCATTCTATAAATTAGCATTATCAGCAACTGAATCGAAACAAGTTATTAAATGCATAAATAATATTTGGATTATGGACAGCGGTGCCTCAGATCATATTTGTCGCGATATTAAATTATTTAGTGAATATAAAACGTTGCAATTTCCCAAAAGTATAATAATAGGCGATGGGACAGTAATTAAAGCGATGGGTATAGGTATGATCGAATTAAAAGCATTTAATGGAGAAAATTGGTTAGATATTACGCTAAATAATGTACTATATGTTCCTAGCGCAGAAGTAAACTTGTTTTCAGTAAGTGCAGCAACCGATAAAGGTTATGAGCTAAGGGTTAAACGGGACATATGCAAATTTATTAAAACCGACACGAAAATAGCAGCTGTCACAGCCAGTCGTATAAACAAATTATACATAATGAACTTCAGTTATAATGAGTCATATGCAAAAGTCGGGCGGTTATATAGTGATCTTTCTGAATGGCATAACAAAATGGTTCATCAAGATATTGAGCAAGTAAAAAATATTCTAAAAAGAAGCAAGAAAAATCATACACTAGGAAATGAATCAACTTGTGTACCATGTCTTAAGGGAAAGCAACATAAAAAATCATTTCCATTGAAGGAGCCTAATACTCATTATCCAGGTCAAATAATACATATGGATTTATGCGGGCCAATGGAAACTAAATCTCTTGGTGGTGCCAGGTATTACTTAATGTTAAAAGATGATTTTTCGAGGTTCAGAACAGTGTTTTTTCTGAAAAATAAGTCAGAAACAGCAAGCAAAATTCGTAAGTTTCTACAATCACAAGCTGTAAATCCAGCTCACAAAATTCAAATCATAAGAACAGACAAAGGAACGGAGTTCATAAACAATGAAGTTAGAGAACTTACAGAAAACTTGGGAATTCAGCACCAAACAAGTGTAGAGTATACGCCAGAACAAAATGGTTGTGCAGAAAGGGAAATGAGAACTATAACAGAAGCAGCAAGAACCATTTTGCTAGCGAAAAATATGGATAAAGAATTTTGGGCTGAAAGCATAAATACAGCAGTATTTGTATTAAACCGAACTGGAAAAAGTAGAGTAAAAAATAAAACGCCATATGAGGTTTGGTATGATAAAGAATTATATGATGTAAATCAGCTAAGAATATTTGGATCAAAAGTGGCGGTACATATCCCTGATCAAAAACGACTGAAATGGGATACTAAATCTGAACTTGGATACTTTGTTGGATATGGAGAAAATACTAAAGGTTACCGAATATACTTTCCTGAGAAACAGGATGTTTTGATCAAAAGAGAAGTTATCTTCATAAATGAAACTGGCAACCAAGAAGCTGAAAAAAACAATGATAAAGAAAAGGAAATAGTACCAATAGAAATTCCAATAACAGACAACCCAGAGCAGACTGGGGAAGTAGAAGAAACATCAGATAACTCAGAGCAGGCTGAGGAAGTAGAAGAGATATCAGACAACTCAGAGCAGACTGAGGAAGCAGAAGAAATAACAGATAACTCAGATCTAAACGATGACTATAATAGCTTTAACGAAGAAGATGAAGAACCAACAACACCTGTAAGGCCAACTAGAGAAAGGAACAATCCAAAATGGTTAAATGATTATCATACAAACTTCGTAACAACTCACAATGAACAGACAACCTTCGATGAAGCCATGAAAAGCGAAGATCGGCAGGAATGGTCAGAAGCAATAGACAGAGAATAGAAAACTTTAAAAGAAAACAATACGTGGACCAAGGTAAAACATGTTCCAAACAACACTAACATTGTATCAAGCAAATGGGTTCTAAAAATAAAGGAAACAGGCGGAGAAAAATTATACAAAGCTCGCTTAGTAGCAAGAGGATTTGAACAGTCCGATTGTGACATGGAAGTCTATTCTCCAGTTGCCAGATTACCAACGTTTAGAATATTTATGGCAGTGGCGAATAAATTGAAACTAAAAGTATATCAGATGGATGTTGTTAGCGCATTCTTGAATGGAGATATCGACGATTGTGTTTATATGAAACTTCCTAACGGAAACATATGTAAGTTAAACAAATCAATATACGGGTTAAAGAAATCTCCAAAATGCTGGAACAAGAAATTCGATGATTTTATGAGTCAACAACAATTTGTTAGATCAAAAAATGACTTCTGCCTATACTCAAAGATCCAAAAGGACTACAATATATTTGTGTTAATCTATGTTGACGACTTGTTGATATTTTCATCAAAAGATGAAGAAGTAAATAATTTCAAGAAATTGTTAAGTAAAAATTTTAAAATGAAAGATCTAGGGCTAGCATCAAATTACTTAGGCATTAGAATTAAACAGAGCGAAGATGAAATAGTTATTGATCAAGAGAATTATCTGTCAAAACTCTTAGAGAAATTCAATATGATTGATTGTAAGTCAGTAAGTACTCTAATAGATCAAAATTTCAACTTCGAACTGTTAAAAAGGGATAAATCTGAAAGTCCAGAAATTGAAAAGAAATGTAGACAGTTAATAGGAAGCCTAATGTATGCTGTATGTGGTACTAGACCAGATCTATGTGTAGCGGTGAGTTTTTTAAGCAGGTATCAACATTGTGCAAGTGAAATGTTGTTTAAAGCATTAAAAAGAGTGCTACGTTATATAAAAGGGACATTACAAATCGCTTTGGTGTATAACAGTATAGACATAGGGTTACAGGGTCATGTAGATGCGGATTGGGCAGGTGACGTAACAGACAGAAAGTCTACGTCAGGTTGTGTTTTTAAAATGTTTAATTGTTTAATCTCTTGGTGTTGTAAAAAGCAGCCCAGTGTATCCCTATCATCTACAGAATCAGAATATGTAGCATTAAGTGTAGCTATAACGGAAGCATGTTGGATCCGAAATCTAATGATAGATTTTGATATTGTTGATTATAAATCGATAGACATTTTTGAAGATAATCAGTCAGTGATAAAGCTAGCCTATAATAATGAAAATAACAAGAAGCTTAAACATATTGACACAAGATATCACTTTATAATCGACAAAATCAAGACGGATTTTATAAATTTAAGTTATGTGAAAACTGATGATAATGTAGCAGATTTGTTAACTAAGCTTTTAGGAAAATTGTTATATGAAAAATTTAGGGATTTAATTTTAAAGAATGTAGATTTGATAATTGATAAACGCATACGCAATAAGGTATTCGTTGAGGGAAAGTGTTAAAAACAACGACAACCGTATTGCATAGATGGCGTTATATTTAGAATATGTGTGTTAAGTTTAAGTTGGTAATATTATGTACTAAAAAGTTAAGATATAGCGGCGTGTGTGCCAAGCACGAGTAGAGAGAAGAATTGTAATTGTAACCACGGTGAAATAAGTTTGTACATAAAAAAAAGTCGTCACTGGTTTTATATTAAAAACAGCGTGTTACAGGGTACATGTTGGTTGGTTGGCTGGTTAATTGTCAGATCTATGTTAGGTTCAAATTAAAGTAATGTTTCAATATTTTCTATATTTTTACAATTTGGGCGTCTAATTTACCTGTTTTAATATTATTTGTACTGATATAAAATGCTTTGAGTGTAATATTTTCTGTTTGTATTTGGTGACACCTATTTAAAGGAAATGCGCTTGTTTGTTTCTAATTCCACCCTCGGCGATGTAGGGTAAATGTATGTTATCTCAATTTACTTCACTCCGTAATAGCCAAACGGCAAAAAAATGACTTTGTGCACTCCAAAGCCAATACCCGAACGGTTGTAGAGTGAAAATAGTAAAAAATGTAACTCGAGTATGATAGCCGAACGCAGCTAAACAATCAACTATATTATTTTTGTTTTCAAGTTTTTTACATTATTTAAAACTGTTTTGTTATTATTTTTCCCCAATTTTATAATATAACAAACAAAGTATAGTTTAGTGTATTTTAATAAACAACTGTTGTGTGACTGACTAATAAACCACTTCCATTCCATCACTGTACATAAATGTTTACATAACCTTTACATTTGACGGTCTATTAAACATTATCTATTTTTTTTTAATGCAAGATAAAGGAGCTTGAGCGTAAAACATGATAAGTGACAAAAAAATTAAAAATGAGTTATTGCATGTAAAACATGGTAAATGCGATGTTGAAGTAGTTTCCGCTTTAACTTTTAAAATATACTTAACAGATGTTGAAGTGTGAACAATGAAAAAAGTGGTATCTCATTTAGTCAAAAATGTAAAACATGTGATGTATTAAAATAACTTCTGATGCTACATCTATAGATAGTGCTAGTTAGTGGCAGGAATCAATTAACATATAAAAAGTTATCATTTTATGATCTTTATTCATCTTATATCAAAACTCGGATTTTAGTCGCAACAATAAAAATAAGATAAAATATATAAAACTGTTTTTAAGTTATTTGCTGTAAATAATGGTATTGCAGATACCATATTCTTTACTATTCTTTGCTAAAAATGTTTTATGTTATTTTAACATTAGAAACAATAACATAATGCAGATACAGCGTTATTTTTAATTTACTAAAAAAGGACAACTTTGCAAAAAAAAAAAAGAAAAACTAACATGCAGACAAAAAATAGTAAAAAAGCTTACTTAACTTACAAAAAAAAGCAGAGACTAAATTGCAAATAGTAACGTTTTGCTATCATATTCTTAAATGCAAACATATTTAGTTGTTTAAAATCCCATAAAATAAATCAAAGAATGGTTTCCGTATAAAAAAAATATTTGCAAGAATGCGTTTTTTAATATTTATAGATTACAAAAAGATCTTAGAAGTGTAGAATATATAGCCGGCAATATGACAAAAGGTTTTAGTACACCAGTTATAGACAGAAGAAGTCGCCTTGGAAATCATAAAAATAAAATATTGTAAAGAACAATTGAACGCAGTTCGAGAATTTATTGAAAAATTACCAAAATATCAAAACTATTATTCAAAAAATGACAATTTAAATTGTATGATTATGACAATAAAATACACTATATATTTTGCTATTTTGTCTCTTGATAGATTTCAAAAAATATTCACTGAAAAATATAAAATCAGATTTAAGTCTTCTAAGACAGATTTAGATAGACCAAAACTAATAAAGATGTTGGTAAATTAAAACAATTAACTACTGAATTAGAAATAAATTATAGAGGAACAAAAATTGGACAGGATCTAATAAGTTAAGCAAAACAAAAATATTAAGAAAATCTGAAAGTTTATGCTATTACATTTGTTATACAACAAGCTTTGACAACTACAAGTATTTTGTTATAATTTTAGTATTCATTGCCTTCATTTTTCTCAAGTATGTTTTTATATGTGTGATAAATTTACAGCAGCTAGAACCGCAGACAAAATAAAAAAGAGGTGAAAAGTTTATTGCAATCTGTGACAACCGCGTTGATCAAAATAAAAATTAGTTTCTTATAGCTGTTTTGCTTAGAATAATAGCGTTGGAATATTTTAAACAGGTAGTTCATAATTTTGCTATTGTAAAAAAGCATGTGCGAGTTCATTGCCAATTTTATGACCCAAAAAACTGAGAAATGTGTTGAAAAAGGCAAAAACAAAAAGTTCATTTATAGAATGACGCAAAAAAACTTTAAACAAATCTGTAAAATGCGTGAGTATTTTCAACAACTACATCTTTATATGTTGCAAGAACATATAGTGATGAATATACACCTGTTTCATTTGCAGTCCCTTCTAAGGAGGATTTGCCGATCAAATTCGATTTGTTTCTAGAAATTGAAAATTTTAAACTTGAGCATGTATTGTTTTGTTACAGTGGATTACTCTCATATACCATTTGTTCTATAACAATTTAAAACCAAAATATAACATAATTTTTTTTTAATTTTTGATTCAATTTTTCTTTTTTGTATTTTAAGAATGTATTTCTAAATTATGAGAAAATTTTATTTTGTATTTATTTCTTTTTTTGTATTTTTGTAAGCTTTGCGTTAATAAACATGTTTTTAATTTTAATTCATTTTTTTTATAAATTGCTGCAAGTGCATAATATTTGAGATAAAACATGTTAAGTACGTGTTAACAATTTCAAAGTAATAATTAAAAAGAAGAAGAAAAATAATAAATTCAAATGTTGATAAAATGTAAATGTGTTATTTTGAAATAACATTAAAACACTATTAAAGGTTCTGCTACTATATTTTTCCAAAACGTCTTATTCAAATTTTATCATAATAACGCATAAAAAAAGTACAAATTGTTGCATATAACAATTGCTAAAATATAATATTAGTCAGTATTTTAAAATAATTTTATTATAACTTTTTTTTCAATATTTTTAATATCATATAAGTAATTGTAAAAATTATTATAACAAAAAATAGTCACTTTTTTCAAAGTGAAGTAAATTTAATGCGAGGAATTTTGTTAAAACTTGGTATGTGTGTAGATAAGTTATTTATTTTAATTAATGCTACAAGTTTTTGAAAAGTGCTACTTTATTTATATTTTTTTAATTCATTTCTTAAACTTAAACCGTCGATTTTGACTACTAACACGTATAGACCACAAGAAAATTATTATAGACCAACCGGTCAATATAATCCTATAAAAAAACTTTACATTTGTAGATTTATTTAACATTAAAAAAGAACAAAATCAACAGGTTAATATTTTTCTTCAAGAACCACTACTTTAGAACTTGGTCTACGATGACATTCTTAAAAGAAAATAGCTGCCGGGGTAATAGTAAAAGTGAAGACATTCAGATCAGTGTACAGAGAAAAACGCTACAGGTGACAAGCGCCAAATTTGTAGCCGGAGAAAAAAAAAGAAAGAGAGAAAAAAACAAGGCACATTAACATGATTTTATTGTGACGAGACTATTCATCCCAGCCCGGTAAAACCGGTCCGGAAATGTGGTTGACGATCTGCCCTTTCAATTGAATGCAGCCGGTTGCTAATTTACTCCGACTGTCTGAGCGGAAAGACGTGTGGGAGAGTATTTCAAAGAATTTTAAGCGTTTGTACCAGTACGATCAATAAATCTATTTTTTTATAAAAAATGCGCATTACTTTCATAATGGACCCTGTACATTATACAGAAGCCAAATAGTTACGTAGTAGATCCGACGTTTCATAAGATGGCTAAAGTGCAGTTTTAAAACAACTGACTATTTTCTGACCCAAGTTTTAACAGGACATGGCTGGTGCAAAACCTACACAGAACAAAATTGGCAAAGATAAAAGCAACACGTTTATTTACTGCATTACAGTACGTCATGTAGAACATACGCTATTTGGATGTTGTTGCTGGGTGGCAGAAAAAACCAAAATAAAGTTATGACATGGAAAAGAAGAAAAGTAAATGTTGTAGAAGCCATGCTGGAGTCCAAACAAAACTTAGAGTACGCCAGAAAATTTATAAGCTTATGAGGAAAAATAAAAGAAGTCAAAATAGATAATATTTTGATATTAAACCTAAACGTTAGTTTTAAAACAGTTTTGAGAAAAGATGATTTAATGAATTTGATTTAATAAGTTTGATAAGTAATGAAAATAATTAGCGTATATTTTTGACAAACTCGTTTAAAACTCTTATTTATAAAATTGCTAAAAGTGACCAGCGCACACACCATTATTCTTATTTAAAAATATTGATGCAAAATTTAAGTGTTACTACAATTGATTTTTATTCAACTTTTGACAATTTATTAGGCATCGACAATCTTCAGTTTTTTAAAACATCAGTTAATATTGAATTAAACAAATTAATCACATCTAATTGTAAAATTTAAATTAATTATAAAATACAAATTGCATAGTTTACTATGTCTAAACAAATAATTGAAACTGGTTTTGCAAATGCAAAAAATGGTGATATAATACTCCTACACATAAAAATAAATAATCTTGAGATACCAGTGCAGAATACATTTGAAAATGCCAAAATAAGTCAAGAAAAGGATGGGATTGTGGAAAATGAGAAAATACAAGAAAGAAACGTTTTGTGAGAAAGAAAAAAAGAAAAAAATAGAAAGCGATAACTGTATATAGCAGAGGAATGAATGAATAAAAAATAATAAGCAGATGTTAGAAAGTTAGAAACTCTAATACAAAAAACTGAAGACAGAAATTGATTATAGAGGAAGAGACTTTAATGCAAAAATTAGAAAAAATAAAGAAGAATCAAACAAGATGACCACACAAAAAACAGAAAATCAAAAGATACCACAAAAAATAGAAAAGAAACTGATGAAAATGGTAGAAGAAATGAGTTGAGTAAATAGAAATTTCACAAGAGATGAAAAAGAGAAATTTACTTATTTAAGAGCAAACAGACAATCTGTAACAGACTACGTAGGTATGAATTTATAGTAAGAATAAGAGTAGAATCAGACCACCAGCTATTTGAACTGAGCTTAACTAAAGAAGCTATAAGAAGACGGAAAAATAAAAAAAAAAGTGAAGAGAAGGGAGTAGAAGAAATTATGAGAGAATTAGAGAATACAATCAGAAAATCGGTAGTAAAAAAACATATATGAGAAAAAAAAAAGCAACTGGTAAAACAGCAAATGTACTCAGAAAAGGTAGAAGCCCAAAAAATGTTAAGAGTAGAAAAACAACAAAAGCACAAATAAAAATATCTAAAAAATCAGAAAGCATACAAAAAGCAGTGCAAAAATGCTAAAAGAAGAAGAAGCATAAAAATATAAAAACAATAAAATAAAAAGAAAACAAGAAGATATTGAGACAATACCGATGGAACCGTGAAATAAACACTTTTTGAATTTGTTTAGAAGAGAAAAGAAAAAAAAGAGAAACTAAATAAATAAGAACTAATCCAGCGAGAAAAGTTCTTGTACGCCCAATACACAAAAGTGAAAGCATAAAATCAAGTAAATAACTACAAAAAAATAACACTACTGAAGACGACATACAAGATTTACGTCATGATATTAGAAGAAAAGTTGAATAAAGAACTAGATATAAATGAAATAATTCTAGACGGCCAAGCCGGCTTTAGAATAAGTAAAGGTACCATAGGTAACATATATATTCTACACTATATGTTCAAACAATATATAGCAGAAAAAGAGAGAAAAGTATAACAAATAAGTTGACTAAAAGCGGCATTAGATAATGTGAATAGAGAGAAACTGGAAGTGTATATAAAAAAAAGACATTAGCGAGCATCTGGTAAGTGCATGAAAAGACAACAAAAAGTTAACAGAAAAATAAGTAAAAAGGAGCAAGACAGGGCTTCTATTGAGTCTCACTTTGTTTTTGCGACTTGCATAACAGATGTAAAAAAAAACTGAAGTTGGCTCAAGCAGTGGAGATAGTAGTTAGTAAAAAAGTATGATTGTTGGTGTATACAACATGGCAATAGTTGCAAAGTCTAAATAAAAAAATAAAAATAATGGTGTTTGGCAAAGAGGATGAAAAAGTGAAGTAGTGGAAATAGAACGGGCAAGGTATTGCGGAGGTAAAATCTTTTAAATATTTAAGATTTGTATTTTGTACAAGCAACAGCAAAAGCAAACAAATTAAAAAAATGGCTCAAAAACCAAATAAAGTAGTTGGACAAGTATGAAAAATAGGTAAAAAAAAATTGATTGTGTTAGAATAAAAAGGCTTATTTTTTATTTTAGTTTAGTTAGTATGAAATTGTATGGGTCAGAAATATGCAGATTGAAGGGACAAGAAATAATAGAAGCAATACATGTAAAATATTGAAGTTAAGTGCTGGGTTTAAATTAAAAAAAGAAAAAGAAAAGTAAAAACAGAAAAAAGAAAAATTACGTACGAGGAAAGAATGAGACAGAATCACAAATGTAACATCTTACAAGAATGCATGAAAAAAAAAATGAGAGCAAAAAAGGAAAGCTAAAAAAGATCAAGGAAAAATATTACAATAGAAATGGTTATGCTAGTCAAAAAATTCAAAGGCTGAGAGAGACATGGCACAAAATTATGGAAAGAGATATATAAAAGCAAAAAAAGAGAATACAAGTAAAAAAGTCTAAGTTTAACGCACATTATGAATATATTATAGAAAAATAATAAAAAGATGGTTGCAAGATTCAGATGTGGTAAAACTTTGGATAGAAGTTTTGAAAATGTGCAGAATCTGCGGAGAGACTAAGAAAACTATAAAACATATGTATAAAAGTGTAACAAGATAAAAAAAGCAAATAAAAAAAATGAAAATAGAATGGATAAGAGCAGTTAAAAAACAAACAAAAAATAGACAATCAAAAAACCATTTTGTTTATTGTGTTAATTTATAAGGATTATGATTTATTATTTTGCAAAATTATAGATATACATATTTGTAAATGTGATGTAAGTTTCAACGCTGAAAGACACAAAATAAAAGTATTATTATAATTAAACTTTAAAATAGTCTATGGTCATCACTAACATGGGTGGTAGCTACAAAATTAGAGGTTTTTGGAAAACAAAAATAGCAAGTAGTAAACGTAATGAAAAAACTATTGGCGATTGGTATTATATGCCAAATATTATTTTTTGTTAAATTAGGTGAACCATTATATTTTACAACACTGGATTTAGCAACTGATTTTTACCAGATAGCAAATCACAAAAATGATAATAAAAAAAAACGCCGACAATGGTCATTTCAAATTTCTAGAAATGCCGTTTGGTCAAGAAAGCTCTTTTGCAAATTAAAAAAAACCTAGTTTATCATAGCTGCTTGGTGTACACGGACAATATAATTGTTTTCAATACTACTCTTCAAAAAAACTTTAAAATGTCTTTACTAGTCAAACGCAAATTTCTAAAAAAAGTATTGTATTTTAGTCACATTGTGGCACCATCAGGAATCAACTCAGTCAACTATTTACCTAAAACCACAAAACAGAATAAAAAACTTTATGTCTGAGGTTATTAGAGCTAGTTCATTAAGGATTTAGTTAATAAAGCTTTTAATAAAATTTAAAAAAAAATGCAAAGGTATATAATAATTAAACACTCTGTATTTTGAAAACAATTATTCACTTTAGGGCATAGCTTTATCATATTTTTTAAATATATTTGGTCTAAAGTTTATGCACACAAAGTTGTGCAATCACGTCAAAGAACACCTGTATACAGGGTGTTTCAAAACATGTGTTGGAAAGGTGGGATTTCTTGGCTAATCATAAAAAAAAAAGTTCCAATTAACATGGTTCTGCAAACGCACCGTTTTCAAAATACAGAGTGTAAAAAAAATATTTTTTTAAATTTTTTTGACGATATCTCAGGAACGGAAAAACTAAGCAATAACATAAAAAACAAGAAAAATCACTAAAATTGTTGAAAATTACCTCCTCCCACGGTAACGCAGGTTTCCAACCTACGTCTTAGTGACTGACGCACCCGTTCAAAAATGCCTGGAGTGCTTCGTATTGTATTGCAGAATGCAATAATGCGATTTCTTAGTTTTTTATCAGTATTAACTGATGTAGTGTAAACAAAACTTTTTAAGTAACCCCACAAAAAAAATCCAAAACATTTAGATCTGGAAACCAAGGAAACCAAGCCTGTGGGCCTCCTCGACCTATCCAACGATTCCTATACTGTTCATTTAAAAATTGACGCGCAATTAAACTAAAATGTGTAGGAGCACCATCGTGCATAAACCACATTTTGTTTTTTAATTGAACCGAAACATCCTCTAAAAGTTCTGGCAGCTCTTCTTCAAGAAAATTACGATATGATTGACCATTTAGTCTAAACAGCAAAAAATATGGACCTATTAAATGGTCTCCTACAACACTTGCCAAAACATTAACAAAAAATGTTTGCTAATGATGGCTTTCCATTATGGCATTTGGATTTTTGTCGGCCCATACATGATTATTATGAAAGTTAATAATCGCATTGCGAGAAAAATTTGCTTCTTCCGTAAATAAAACTTGTTCTAAAAATCGAGGATTTTGCCCAATTCTTTCTTAAAACCATTGACAAATAGCCATTCTTTGCGGAAAATCCGCTAGTAAAAGGGCTTGTACTTGCTGTATGTGATATAACATCTGGCTCTTTAATATCCTCCACACTGTAACGTGACTAAAGTTTAGGTTTAAAGCTATTCTTCTAGTGCTAGTTGATGGATCGTCTTCAATTTTTTGAAGAACTTCTTCTTTAATTTGCGGAAGTAGCAGGCAAGGTCTCCCATTTTCTGCAGCTCGTTTATGTACACTTCCAGTTTGGTGTAGACATTTGTGAATACAAATGAATGTTCTTTCATTTGGTACTTGTCAGTTTGAAAACCATCCTTGATCAATTCGAAGAGCTTTTGCTGCATTTCCATCTGCAACGCCATAAACAAAATGCATATCGCACATCTCGCTATCACTGTAATTCTTCATTTTGCTATCACCACGCAAGCAAAATACAAAGAATAGGTAAATTAATTGGGTAATAAAGATAATAAGTTCCCGCGATATTGATTCCTTTTAAAAAAAGTTATTTAACAACTAAACGACAATTGTCAATAACTCAAATGCATAAAACAAATGCATGAACGCTGACAACTAGATCAAAAACAAATGTTTTTATCAACAACAAAACATGTTGCTAGTTTTTTGTTTTCTATCATAAAATGCCGTATTTCTCTAAAACGGTTTACGTTAGAGCTTTTGACTAGGAGTACCTTTTTTGTGTAGAAAATGTTGGTAGTTCACAATGTGCTTTCAGAATGCCAATTTCCCAAGTGTCATAGAAATTAGAGCCATAAAAACCTTACGCAACCCTAAAATCTCCGTCAATGGCACATGAAAAAAATTGAATAAAGTAGCTAATATTAATGCTAAGATGTGTACAAAAGCTGAATTTTGTATCTCTAACGGTTTCTGAAATATCGTCAAAGATTTAAAAAAAATTAAAAAAATTCACCCTGAAAACGGTGCATTTGCGGAACCATGTTAATGGGATATTTTTTTCTTATAATTAGCCAACCAATCCCACTTTTTATTTTCCGACACATGTTTTAAAACACCCTTATGTTTATTGCACTTTTATTAGGATAACTTTTTAAGCTCTTAGCGCCATGATGGTTGAAATGTCAACTACTGTATGTTGAAAAAAATACAAGTGTTTGTCATATGTGTTACTCTCAGTTATACAATTTTATTTTTTTATATAACTGACGCAACGCACGTTGAACCTTCCAACCACCACACCGTGCTTGAACATCGTATCTTAATTAATTATCACTAATTCATCAAAATATTCATTGCCGTCACGTCAAATCATTTGACCGCGCCGACGTTACTGATTTTCTTTCCTTTGTCTCGCAATTGACTCCCACTCTACTGCATTGCAATCCATTCATGCTGAACCGGTCCATCTTGTTTTCTTGCAATACCTCGCCAATGTTTCCGTGTACTTTTCTATAAATTGAACCTGCACACAATTATTAATACATTCTGTCAGTAGAGGAACTAAGTTGGTTCAACGCCAATTTCTTATGGGCATTTACAAGGACTCCAAAATCCGGACTTGGCGGCCATTTTGGATTTCTGACATCCGGTTGGGCACGGCCATCTGGGCGTGTCAAAGGAAGTGGGCGCTGGGTTGACCTTGGGATTTGGGGATCCGGTCGGAGCCGGCCATCTGGGCATGTGAAAGTGGGCGCCGCCTGTGGCGCCCTTCTGTGTGCAAAGTGTGCAGTACCTCCATAAGAGTGTGTGAGTGCGAGGGGTGTGCGAAAACTCGGAAAGAGTGGGATGGAGAATGAGTGCACGTCAGCGCTGCGGTGGCAGAAAAAGTAAGTTGGGATGGATGACGTAATAGAAATTTTGCGTGTCGAGACATGTCAAAAATTTTAATTGTGATGAGTCATCGATGAAAGATAAGAGTTGTGTACCGGAAGTAGCAAGTACGATAAGGATTAATGTACCGGAAGTGCATCCGGTGTGATAATGGGTGTGTGCTTAATTGTAAAGATAAGGATGAATGTAGCGGAAGTGCATCCTGTTGATAAGTGGATTTTGTAAAAGTCGAGCTTGTTGAGACTTGTCTAAAATGCTAATTGGGATGACGTAATATAAAAGTGTGGGAAAATGTCCAATTAAAAAATTTAAATTGGTAAAAAGAGATAAGTGGTTTTTGTAAAAGTCGAGCATGTTGAGACTTGTCGAAAAATGCTAATTTGGATGACGTAATATAAAAGTGTGGGAAAATGTCCAATTAAAAAATTTTAATTGGTTTTTGTAAAAGTCGAGCGTGTTGAGACTTGTCGAAAAATGCTAATTGGGGTGACGTAATTTAAAATTATTAGCGAATATTTTAATCGTGAAATAATTAGAAAGTAAGGATTTAGGAGTATTTGATTGGTTGAAATCAAGTCACGTGACGTTTTGAGGTTTATGATCTAGTATAAATACGAGAATCGGAGGGTTCAAAACCAGTCTAGTACAACCCTCAAGAGTACACTACTACTTTATCATCATGGCTACAATTTCAGACGTTGCTGACGGTATGGTCAGAATAATGGAGCAATTTATGGCGCGAAAGGAGACTGATATGGGCGTGATAGAAGAATGGATCAAGCACTGTTCTAAACAAATTCGTATTTTAAATACGGCGTTAAAGGCGGAGACGTCTATGGGAGTACAGCAAAAGATATTGTCGACAATCAGTAAAATGATGACATACAGGACTTTGTTGAGAGTACCTGCAAGAGCCGGAGGCAGCATCTCTATTAACGGTCAGACTGACGCTAATCGGGCTAGTAAGATGGTAAAATGGGAAGATTCAAAATCTGCGTTTGACGGAAGAATTAGAACGGGAGTTTTAACCAACATAAAACACAGGGAGCCAACATCATATTTTAAAGATTGTGAAATTTTGTTTGTAAGAAGGATAAGACTAGCGTTGAAGAAGGAGCCGTTTTATAAAATAAATACGGTATTTTGTGGTAAATTTGTGAAAACCAGTCAAGACGGAATCGTGGAAGATTTCAAGCACATAAACACAAAAAATGCTGTGGTTGATCGAGACTGTGAATTAAATGGATGGTTTGAAGAGAATATATCTGCCGTGCTGTTGCGTAAGTTGGAAGAATTTCAAGAGCGAGACAGCGGGTGGGCATTGTCGGCGATTATTAATTTGTGCATCAATATTAATAAATATAATCCGTTGCGAGGTTCATCATACTTGGATTTACCCCCGCAAATTAAATTGAAACACGCGTGCGTTAATGTAAAAAATAACGATGATGCATGTTTTGCGTGGGCGGTGGTATCGGCTTTGCACCCAGTAAACTACCAGAACCATCCAGATCGAACGTCTTCTTACCCGCATTATTCGCAAGTTTTAAAGTTGGACGGCATTAGTTTTCCAATAAGGCGTGAGGGTATATCAAAATTCGAGCAATTAAATAACATTTCTGTGAATGTGTATATTATTAATAAAAAAGGCAAAAAGTATGTAGTCAGTCCGAGCAGAATAGCAAAACAAAAGAGAGACAGACACGTGAACTTATTGCTTGTGCAAGATAAATATTGTACGGAGGAGGAGGATGACGATACGGATTTATCCGAACCGAAATACCATTACGTATGGATAAAAAATTTGTCGAGGCTGGTTAGCGCACAATTGTCTAAGCACAATAGAAAAACATTTATTTGCGATCGGTGCTTGCATTGCTTCCAAACCGAGAGTAAACTGAAAACGCATATTGAGGACTGCGAGCAGAACAATGAATATAAGGTGAGTTTTGTAAAAGATGGCAAAATTAAATTTAACAACTATAAAAACAAGGAGCGATGTCCGTTTATTGTGTATGCGGACTTTGAATGTATATTAAATCGGGTGAATATCCGCATGGGCGACAAAAGCGTCAAGTATCAGCAGCACGAGGCTTATAGCGGAGGATATTATTTTAAGTGTGCTTATGACGATACCCTATCCTTCTACCGCAGTTACCGAGGTCCTAATTGCGCCGAATGGTTTGCGGAGCAGTTAAAGCAGCTTGCCGAAGACGTCGAAACAGTATATTTATGCGAAATGCCAATGGAAATTAGTCCGAATGAAGAACGCCAGTTTAGACGAGCATCATTGTGCCATATATGCGAAAAACCTCTGGAGTCTGATCGCGTGAGAGACCACTGTCATTTGACGGGGAAATATCGAGGAGCCGCACATACAAGTTGTAATATTGAATACCAAGACAGCCGCACCATCCCGGTGGTTTTCCATAATTGGAGCGGATACGATTCGCATATTATGTTGAAAGATGTGGCATTAAAAATAAACGGGAACGTAAATCTGATCCCAAGCAACACCGAAAATTTTATCGCCATGATAAAAAATATTTCAGAAAGCGAAGTGAAATTTAAATTCATAGATTCGTTCCGATTCATGGCATCTTCCCTGGATAAATTAAGCTCAAACTTGGACGATAAACCAATTTTAAAATCTCAGTTTGGTCATATTGACGATGGGCTGTTTAAACTGCTGACGCGCAAGGGGGTTTTCCCATACGATCATATAAAATCTTGGGAAAATCTGAACGAAAAAGTGCTGCCAACGTATAATCAATTTTATTCAAAGCTGACAGAGTCCAATATAAGTTTTGAAGACTACGAACACGCGCAAAAAGTATGGAATGAATTCCGAATACAAACGTTGGGAGAGTACAGCAATCTGTACTTAAAAACGGACGTGTTGTTGCTGGCAGACGTTTTTGAGAGTTTTAGAGATGTATGTCTGAAACACTATCGGTTGGATCCCGCTCATTATTTCACCGCTCCGGGTCTTAGTTGGGACGCCATGTTAAAATGCACCAAACAGGAGCTCGATTACATTAACGACAGTAGAGGAACTAAGCTGGTTCGGGCGCAATTTCTTATGGGCATTTACAAGGGGTCCAAAATCGGCGTTTGGCGGCCATCTTGGATTTCTGACATCCGGTTGGGCACGGCCATCTGGGCGCGTCAAAGGAAGTGGGCGCTGGGTTGACCTTGGGATTTGGGTATCCGGTCGGAGCCGGCCATCTGGGCATGTGAAAGTGGGCGCCGCCTGTGGCGCCCTTCTGTGCGCAAAGTGTGCAGTACCTCCATAAGAGTGTGTGAGTGCGAGGGGTGTGCGAAAACTCGGAAAGAGTGGGATGGAGAATGAGTGCACGTCAGCGCCGCGGTGGCAGAAAAAGTAAGTTGAGATGGATGACGTAATAGAAATTTTGCGTGTCGAGACATGTCAAAAATTTTAATTGTGGTGAGTCATCGATTTTTGCAATCGGTCTCCCTACTTTACTGACATTATTTTTAGCGGGAAATTCAAATATTTTTACCAAAACGGCCATAAGGACGGAAGTAGGGTAAAATCAAAGCCAAAAGGGCATAACAGGTGACGGTGGGTGCCCAAAACGGTACTATGATGTAAAGGGTGGAAGATCTCGAACGGGGTACTTGTAAACTACTATGTGATCGGAAAGCCAAAAGGGCCTAAGGGTGGAAGAGCCCGGGGATAGAAAAATCAAATCCATGGTCAGAACGGCTCTATCATGCACCCTAAAAGAGTTACCGCTCGGCCGCCACCCTCACAGTAGGTGACGTCATCGCTCGACGTAAAATGTGTTGCGCAAAAACTGATGCGCGTTCGGTACCAAAACGGCAGCAGCAGGCAACTCAAACACCGGGACCCAGCAGCATATTTAAAAGATTGTGAAATTTTGTTTGAAAAACGGATAAGACTAGCGTTGAAAAAGGACCCGTTTTATAAAATAAATACAGTATTTTGTGGTAAATTTGTGAAAAACAGTCAAGACGGGATCGTGGAAGATTTCAAGTACATAAACACAAAAAATGCGGTGGTTGATCGAGACTGAATTAAATGAGTGGTTTGTAGAGAATATATCTGACGTGCTGTTGCGCAAGTTGGAAGAATTTCAAGAACGAGACAGCTGATGGGCATTGTTAGTGATTATTAATTTGAGTATCAATATTAATATATAATCCGCTGAGAGGTTCATAATACTTGGATTTACCGCAGAGTAAATCATTTTGTCAACACAGATACTCTAATTTAAATTTATATATTTATTTTATTATTTTTATCAATATCCGTTTATTTATTTTTTTTATAATATATAAGTTAAACAAAAAATATATGTGTACGTTTCAATTATTTTTAACTACCTCCTTTTCAATATTTAGGTTCTGTAAAAGGAAGGGAGAAAAAAGCATATAAATATTTATTAAAGAAGATATGGTATTAATACAACAACATTTTTATGGGCGCATACATTACCTGAGTCACCTAAGGGCGCTCGGCCGGCTATGCCTCCTTATCAGTTCTTATCAGCAGTATGATCATTTGTAACGGAGATTCTCCGGGAGTGCGACTGCATGAAAGAGTGGGATGCAAAATAAGAATAAAATTTGCTGACTCAAGTTATGAAACAAATCGAGAGAGAAGCAAGGACGCGTCTGTACAAGGAAATATCGGAATGTGCTGCGTATGCAAAATTACACACTATCTGTATTTTTATCTATTACATGCGTTTACAGGGTATACATTTGAAACATCATGTATTACATCTTTAACAGAATTGATTAATAAACAAATAATAAGTAATAAAATAATTGAGATTAAATTGTAAGTATTAATAGTATTTGTTTCTGATTATTGCACAGTTTAAAATAATTGAAAAATTCACACCACCCGCAACACACAACAACACCTGTGAAAAGAAAAGAAAAAACTGATGATGGTCTAAAGGTCGAAACCGGTCTTAATATATAAAAGTAAAATCAGCTCAATAAAGTATAAAATTTTTATTAAAATACCCTAACCTCAATGTAAGTATTAACTTATTTATTGATAAGAGCGAGACAGCGGGTGGGCATTGTTAACGTATAAAGCGGATGGAGGCTAAAATGTAGAAGTAAAAAGTGGATGGAGACTAACAAAATTCACGGTGAGAGGGGAAACAAGAAAAGGAAAAGGTAACAAGTATATTTTTATATATATATATATATATTAATAATCATATATATATTAATAAATAGATTGGCTGAAAGACCACGGTCGATAGCCAGTTTAACAAGAGTGCTATTGTAATTATCTGTTTGATTAATTTTTCTTTTATGTATGTAATTTTTTGTTAAATAAATATGACTAATAATAATAAATAGATAATACCAAAAGGGCACTATGCTATGCTGTGTTGTGTACAATGGGGTAAAAGGGGCTAAGACAAAGTAACTAGTGAAGGATGACGTCATGGTCGCACGGGCATAACAAATAATTGAAGTTTTGCAGGTTGAAACTTTTCAAAAAATATTAATTGAGATGACGTAATGTTCAAGCGATAATAGGTTTTGAACAGAAAGTATGTTATGAAAAAAAAATTCACATGTAAAGACAAAACAAAAATTGCTGACTGAATAGGTTTTGGAAATAAGTTATAAGAAAAAAAGTTGCATGTTGAGACTTCTCAAAAAAAGTTTTTAAACATTATATATAACGTAATATTAAACTAATTAAAAAAAAAAAAAAAAAAAAAAAAAAAAAAAGCATTATCGTAGTGCCAACCTCTCTTACAAAAGCAAAACAAGCAAAGCATGTAAACTTCCTCTTAATTCAAGATAGATACGATATTGAAAATAGCCAAACAGACGATGTCTGCAAAACTTATTATTATTACGTCTGGATAAAAAAATTGTCAAGACTGGTGTCAAATCAATCGGACAAAAATAAATACAAAAAGTACTTTTGTGATTGGTGTCTTCCACAACGAAGAGAAGTTAGAAAAACATCTAGAAGACTGCAAACAGATAAATGAATATAAGGTGACTTTTAAAAAGAAAGGAAAAATTTAATTTCAAAATTTTGGAAACATAGAAAGATGTCCATTTATAGTATACACAGATTTTGAAAGCATATTTAATCCAATTAACATTAAAATGGAAGACAGGAGCACCAAGTACCAGCTGCACGAAGCACATAGCGTGGGCTATTATTTTAAATGTACCTATGACGACACTGTATCCGTTTACCGTAGTTATAGAAGACCCAGTTGCGCCGAATGGTTTGCAGAACAATTGAAGCAGCTAGCCGAAGATGTGGAGACGTATGGCTATCTTGAACATTTCAAAGACTTTGTTGTACGAGTTCTACTACAAGTACATAAAAAACAAGTACGAAGTCAATGCTCGACTCTGTTACACCAACACCGACTCCCTTATTTATGAGATTGCAACGGATGATGTATACAGCGACATCAAGCAGGATATTCATCGTTTTGTTACCTATGAATACGCACGGAACAAAGCGTATGGGATTCCTTTATTAAACAAGAAGATTACGGGGCTAATGAAGGATGAAAATCACGGCCAAATTATGACGGAGTTTGTGGGGTTGCGAACAAAAATGTATGCTTGTAAGGTTGGTACCTGCTGTGATGCAAGTAACCAAGAAGTCTAAAGGTATAAAATCATACGTGGTGAAATCTCACATTACGTTTGACGATTACCTGCGGTGTTTGAACGGAGGTATAGAAATGACTCATCAACAACTTTCCATAAGGTCAATAAACCACACTATAAATTCAATAAATCAGAAAAAAATATCTCTAAGCCCTCACGACAACAAAAGATATTTGATTCCGGGATGTTTTGAGACTCTACCTTGGGGACATTATGCAATAATGGAGAGTTAAGTGACGTTAAGAAAATATGGTGGGGATAACAAGTAAAATAAGAAGAAATAACAGAAATATCCGATCAAATTGAGGATCCCATCGACGAGATGTTTAGAAACTTGGACGCCAGAATCAAGAAAGAAACCATCATGTTGGAAGGATCTACTTACCCCTTAAGCATGTCGATGACAAAATATGTGTCTGTCGGCATCAGTCCTGCATTGGGCTTTCAGCCCACCGTAAAAATCTGGGGTGCTCGAGGCTAGCTGGTGATGCCCGTCGAAGAATGGATTGAGTTTTTAAATATTGATCCGACAACTATGGAAATTGGCCGCCCTGAGATGTTTGAAGCGGATACTAGCATCGAGAGGATTCAGTACAAGGATTTCGAGGTGTTTAACGTGGAATGCAGAAATTTTAAAGTCATTTTATCTCAGTCTACATTAAATAACTTAACTCAGTTGAGACAGGTGATTGGATGTAAGCTGGATCTTGTACAAATGTTAAAGTTTAAGGAGTATTATAATGGTATGATGCGTTCATACCTGAAGGTGAAGGGGGACTTGTATTCCAACATAACATCATAAATGTACGCAAATCAGAATACAGAAAATATTTTGTTAATGAACAAATGTTTATATTTCCATTTTAAGCAGATGAATTACGATTTTGAAGTAATGAAAATATTGTAATATATAAAAAACTATATTAATTTTAATAAATATGTTATTAGTATAATCTTGTGTTTGTTTCCCTCACCACTTTAGCAGTATTTAGTTGGGACATATAAAAGATTAGAGCAATGACGGTACAAGAAAATTATAATTGTGCTGAAGTAATTAGAAAATAAGGATTTAGATGCATTTGATTGGAGGAAACTACTGACGTTTTGCAATTTATAACCTTGTATAAAAACAATCAGAGGGTTCAAAATCAGTCTAGTACAACCTTCGGGAGTACACTACTACTTTGTCATCATGGCTACAATTTCAAACGTTGCTGACGGTATAGTCCGATTAATGGAAAAATTTACGACGAACCGCTATACCGCTATAGCGCTATACCGCTATACCGCTATAGCGCTATACCGCTATACCGCTATACCGCTATACCGCTATAGCGCTATACCGCTATACCGCTAAGCCGCTATACCGCTATAGCGCTATACCGCTATACCGCTATACCGCTATAGCGCTATACCGCTATACCGCTATACCGCTATAGCGCTATACCGCTATACCGCTATAGCGCTATACCGCTATACCGCTATACCGCGGTATAGCGGAATAGCGGTATAGCGCTATAGCGGTATAGCGGTATAGCGCTATAGCGGTATAGCGGTATAGCGGTATAGCGCTATAGCGGTATAGCGGAATAGCGGTATAGCGGTATAGCGGAATAGCGGTATAGCGGTATAGCGCTATAGCGGTATAGCGTTATAGCGGTATAGCGGTATAGCGGTATAGCGGAATAGCGGTATACCGCTATACCGCTATTCCGCTATACCGCTATACTTCCGGTACACAACTCTTATCTTTCATCGATGACTCACCATAATTAAAAAAATTTGACATGTCTCGACAAGCAAAATTTCTATTACGTCATCCATCCCAACTTACTTTTTCTGCCACCGCGGCGCTGACGTGCACTCATTCTCCATCCCACTCTTTCCGAGTTTTCGCACACCCCTCGCACTCACACACTCTTATGGAGGTACTGCACACTTTGCACACAGAAGGGCGCCACAGGCGGCGCCCACTTTCACATGCCCAGATGGCCGGCCCCGACCGGATCCCCAAATCCCAAGGTCAACCCAGCGCCCACTTCCTTTGACACGCCCAGATGGCCGTGCCCAACCGGATGTCAGAAATCCAAGATGGAGTCAAACGGGCGATTTTGGACCCCATGTAAATGCCCATAAGAAATTGGCGTTGAACCAGCTTAGTTCCTCTACTGCCTTCTTTGTGACGGGGTTGTCGGCCGATGGAACCATACATGCGTACATTTTAGCTCTAAGACCTACAAACTCCGTCATGATATGACCGTGGTTTTCATCCTTCATTAGCCCCGGAATCTTCTTGTTCAATAAAGGAATCCCATAAGCGTTCTTCCGTGCGTATTCAGAAGTATCAAAGCGATGGATATCCTGCTTGATGTCGCTGTATACATCATCCGTTTCAAGCTCGTAAATAAGAGAGTCGGTGTCGGTGTAACAGAGTCGAGCATTGTCTCCGTACTTGTTTTTTATGTACTTGTAGTGGAACTCGTACAACAAAGTCTTTGAAATGTCCAAGATAGCCATACCCACGTAAATCGGTTTAGTAAACAATACGTCGTTTTTCAGTAATTCTATCAACACCATATTTTCTTCCATTATTTTACAGCTGTGGAAACACGGACTCGCAATTCGAGCTTCTGCGCCGTATCTTCCATCCCATCTAGTTATTAATTTAATCGCTCGTCTGTTCCTCACATTCTCCATGGTTTTTCCAAACACAGCGTTACTCATCAGTTTGAAAAAATCTTTCTCAAAGTCATTTGACGATTTTCTGCGCAGGTCGGCATTTAGATCTATATATTTTTTTAGCCATGGGGACTGGCAAAACTGAAGCACTCTATGGATTTTCCTCACAACCAGACCCTCCGACACATACTGCTTTAAATTACGATAATGAACGACATATTTTTTCTTATCGCAAACAGTCGCTAACATTTTCGGTTGCTTCGAGTCTGGAGGGCATCCTTTCTCTAGGGCCATTGGTAAATCTTTTTGTCTGTCGTGGATGCTCTCGGGATACTCCAAGTCTACCTCCAGTATATACCCTATAGATGCTTCATCGGATACCTGATAATTAAATGCGGACACGTCTCCTTCCACCCACTTGAGATTGCCTTGCGGCAAATATTGCGACATTGCCCAGGCATACATCGCGTTAATATCATAATACATTAGATATTTTTGAGGTATGCCCGGGTTGTAGTTGGGCATGTATTTATTATTTGCCTTCGAATGTCTTTTTGAGCATTGGGTGAGACCTCCACGTATCCCTTTCTCAATGAACATTAAAATATCGATGTCGTTAATGTAATCGAGCTCCTGTTTGGTGCATTTTAACATGGTGTCCCAACTAAGACCCGGAGCGGTGAAATAATGAGCGGGATTCAACCGATAGTGTTTCAGACATACATCTCTAAAACTCTCAAAAACGTCTGCCAGCAACAACACGTCCGTTTTTAAGTACAGATCGCTGTACTCTCCCAACGTTTGTATTCGGAATTCATTCCATACTTTTTGCGCGTGTTCGTAGTCTTCAAAACTTATATTGGACTCTGTCAGCTTTGAATAAAATTGATTATACGTTGGCAGCACTTTTTCGTTCAGATTTTCCCAAGATTTTATATGATTGTATGGGAAAACCCCCTTGCGCGTCAGCAGTTTAAACAGCCCATCGTCAATATGACCAAACTGAGATTTTAAAATTGGTTTATCGTCCAAGTTTGAGCTTAATTTATCCAGGGAAGATGCCATGAATCGGAACGAATCTATGAATTTAAATTTCACTTCGCTTTCTGAAATATTTTTTATCATGGCGATAAAATTTTCGGTGTTGCTTGGGATCAGATTTACGTTCCCGTTTATTTTTAATGCCACATCTTTCAACATAATATGCGAATCGTATCCGCTCCAATTATGGAAAACCACCGGGATGGTGCGGCTGTCTTGGTATTCAATATTACAACTTGTATGTGCGGCTCCTTGATATTTCCCCGTCAAATGACAGTGGTCTCTCACGCGATCAGACTCCAGAGGTTTTTTGCATATATGGCACAATGATGCTCGTCTAAACTGGCGTTCTTCATTCGGACTAATTTCCATTGGCATTTCGCATAAATATACTGTTTCGACGTCTTCGGCAAGCTGCTTTAACTGCTCCGCAAACCATTCGGCGCAATTAGGACCTCGGTAACTGCGGTAGAAGGATAGGGTATCGTCATAAGCACACTTAAAATAATATCCTCCGCTATAAGCCTCGTGCTGCTGATACTTGACGCTTTTGTCGCCCATGCGGATATTCACCCGATTTAATATACATTCAAAGTCCGCATACACAATAAACGGACATCGCTCCTTGTTTTTATAGTTGTTAAATTTAATTTTGCCATCTTTTACAAAACTCACCTTATATTCATTGTTCTGCTCGCAGTCCTCAATATGCGTTTTCAGTTTACTCTCGGTTTGGAAGCAATGCAAGCACCGATCGCAAATAAATGTTTTTCTATTGTGCTTAGACAATTGTGCGCTAACCAGCCTCGACAAATTTTTTATCCATACGTAATGGTATTTCGGTTCGGATAAATCCGTATCGTCATCCTCCTCCTCCGTACAATATTTATCTTGCACAAGCAATAAGTTCACGTGTCTGTCTCTCTTTTGTTTTGCTATTCTGCTCGGACTGACTACATACTTTTTGCCTTTTTTATTAATAATATACACATTCACAGAAATGTTATTTAATTGCTCGAATTTTGATATACCCTCACGCCTTATTGGAAAACTAATGCCGTCCAACTTTAAAACTTGCGAATAATGCGGGTAAGAAGACGTTCGATCTGGATGGTTCTGGTAGTTTACTGGGTGCAAAGCCGATACCACCGCCCACGCAAAACATGCATCATCGTTATTTTTTACATTAACGCACGCGTGTTTCAATTTAATTTGCGGGGGTAAATCCAAGTATGATGAACCTCGCAACGGATTATATTTATTAATATTGATGCACAAATTAATAATCGCCGACAATGCCCACCCGCTGTCTCGCTCTTGAAATTCTTCCAACTTACGCAACAGCACGGCAGATATATTCTCTTCAAACCATCCATTTAATTCACAGTCTCGATCAACCACAGCATTTTTTGTGTTTATGTGCTTGAAATCTTCCACGATTCCGTCTTGACTGGTTTTCATAAATTTACCACAAAATACCGTATTTATTTTATAAAACGGCTCCTTCTTCAACGCTAGTCTTATCCTTCTTACAAACAAAATTTCACAATCTTTAAAATATGATGTTGGCTCCCTGTGTTTTATGTTGGTTAAAACTCCCGTTCTAATTCTTCCGTCAAACGCAGATTTTGAATCTTCCCATTTTACCATCTTACTAGCCCGATTAGCGTCAGTCTGACCGTTAATAGAGATGCTGCCTCCGGCTCTTGCAGGTACTCTCAACAAAGTCCTGTATGTCATCATTTTACTGATTGTCGACAATATCTTTTGCTGTACTCCCATAGACGTCTCCGCCTTTAACGCCGTATTTAAAATACGAATTTGTTTAGAACAGTGCTTGATCCATTCTTCTATCACGCCCATATCAGTCTCCTTTCGCGCCATAAATTGCTCCATTATTCTGACCATACCGTCAGCAACGTCTGAAATTGTAGCCATGATGATAAAGTAGTAGTGTACTCTTGAGGGTTGTACTAGACTGGTTTTGAACCCTCCGATTCTCGTATTTATACTAGATCATAAACCTCAAAACGTCACGTGACTTGATTTCAACCAATCAAATACTCCTAAATCCTTACTTTCTAATTATTTCACGATTAAAATATTCGCTAATAATTTTAAATTACGTCACCCCAATTAGCATTTTTCGACAAGTCTCAACACGCTCGACTTTTACAAAAACCAATTAAAATTTTTTAATTGGACATTTTCCCACACTTTTATATTACGTCATCCAAATTAGCATTTTTCGACAAGTCTCAACATGCTCGACTTTTACAAAAACCACTTATCTCTTTTTACCAATTTAAATTTTTTAATTGGACATTTTCCCACACTTTTATATTACGTCATCCCAATTAGCATTTTAGACAAGTCTCAACAAGCTCGACTTTTACAAAATCCACTTATCAACAGGATGCACTTCCGCTACATTCATCCTTATCTTTACAATTAAGCACACACCCATTATCACACCGGATGCACTTCCGGTACATTAATCCTTATCGTACTTGCTACTTCCGGTACACAACTCTTATCTTTCATCGATGACTCATCACAATTAAAATTTTTGACATGTCTCGACACGCAAAATTTCTATTACGTCATCCATCCCAACTTACTTTTTCTGCCACCGCAGCGCTGACGTGCACTCATTCTCCATCCCACTCTTTCCGAGTTTTCGCACACCCCTCGCACTCACACACTCTTATGGAGGTACTGCACACTTTGCACACAGAAGGGCGCCACAGGCGGCGCCCACTTTCACATGCCCAGATGGCCGGCTCCGACCGGATCCCCAAATCCCAAGGTCAACCCAGCGCCCACTTCCTTTGACACGCCCAGATGGCCGTGCCCAACCGGATGTCAGAAATCCAAAATGGCCGCCAAGTCCGGATTTTGGAGTCCTTGTAAATGCCCATAAGAAATTGGCGTTGAACCAGCTTAGTTCCTCTACTTCTGTCCAATTAATAAATATATATCTCTTTAGCACAGAACCAATTGTTGTGCCAGAACCTCTATAGTTATATCAATACATAGTATACTTTCAATTAACTAATTAACACATCCCCAAGATATACTCTAATATCAGTGTGTTTATAACTGCTTCTTACCGCTATAATGTGCCCTGCATACAACCGCTTGGCCTAACCGGCCTGTGTAAGCTTGACAATCTTGTGCAGTTATTGTGTAACCCCAAGGCCTCATCTGACAGTGTACAACATACTTTTGGCTGTTACGTGTAAGACCTTACTGCCAGTTACAGTGTTGTTCACACAACCCAAGGCCTCGGCTACCAGTGTGTGAAATAATCATCTTTTCACCTATCAGTACCTCTATGACCTTTCCGCCAATGTACTTTGTATTACACACTTCTAAGGCCGGTCAATGTGTGAATAACCTCTGATAGCTAAATTACATCTCTTAAAGCTTCCCTAGCAATTGTGTAATTAAGTTTTTTTATCTAAAGTAAAGATTTACCAAACCTTTCCATCAACAAATATAACAATCTATATAGCAGATTACTTATCTACCCTTAACACAACCTCATACGTTCTATGTGTATGCAAATAACAATGTTTATAGAACATTAACTATTATAAATAATGCTAAAAAAACCACTGTTAGCATATGGATGAAATGTTTTGTTTATACATTAAATATAACAGTTATATTGATGACACTTAATAGAAATCTGATAAATTTACTTCCCACCATTTTTAGGTAATCATAGATGTAAATAGCATGTAAACAAAACATATGACATTAAAATGTTAATATAGTATATAGCGTATCAAGGGCCGAAAATAGGCTTTAGCTAAAGCGAAGATAGAATAGAATCTTGTAGCATTTGACATTTTTTATTTACAACTATTTTATTTTGCTGACGTATATAATTTAAATAATTACATTGTCTAAAAAATGCCTCAACTATAGATTTAGATAATATTTTACTATTTTGTATTTTTATTTATTTGTTTTTATTAGACTATTATTACAAAATGCAACAACTGTACGAGTACCAGGTATCTAGAATATGTATCCTATATAATATTTTGTTATAGATTAAATTATAATGATACAATAAAGTAACTATTGTAATATGATACTTTTTTGTGAATTGGAGTATCTTATAAAAGTTACTTAATATTTAATAAATTCATAAACAACAATTTTTTAGATAATATAGTAACCTATTAAGTCATTAAACAACAAAATAATCATTGTTTGAGTATATTTATTATAGTTGAAACCATCAATGACATTATGTTTATGTTTAATCCGTTTGTAGAAAACTTTTCTTTTCCATACATACAAGACATTAGATTGTATTTTTAGCTTACGGCGATAAAATAATAATATTAATAAACTCAATAATTCAAATACTTGAAAGAATGATTGGAACGACGCAATTTGCAATAATATATTTTTTATATTATAATAACGTACGGCAGTATACAACGTAGGTCTCGCTGGGCTCCGCATTCGTCACGAATCAATTTTGCCCCGCACCACTATCCGCACCTATACTCGTTGGCGGAAGAACCAGAACCTTCTAAATACATACTACTCTACCAACCTTGAGTCGCACTTACTAATTCAGTAATTTTTGAATTTATATGTAAAACGCGTCTTATTTTTTTTATTTGTTTTCGAGGTAGAAAACGTCTTACAAACGCCAAATATTTTCTAGTTCTAGTTTATCAAGTGTGAGACGCTTTTGCCCGCAAAATTTCAAATTTTTCTAACGCACCGAGTGCATGAAGCGCTCAAATAGAAAACACCTAATTACTGCTAATAATGCATCTATGTATATATCTACCAATCTAACACATTGCGTAAAATGACTAATTAATGCAAAATGGCGTCACGCTTGGCGCAAAATGACGAATTGGTGTCAGTGCACTCAGTCATGCGCAGTGAATGTGTTTACGTTAACTTTGGTGCACACTATTTGAACAAACCCATTATTTGTTCCTTATTTCCGGTGGTTTCTGCCAGACTGCCTGACGGACTTCACTTCATCATCTAAAACGAAAGAAAAAATGAATTGTCCTTGAGAAAATGCGGAGGGTGGTGATGTCATTTGTGTTTTTAGTAGTGTAATGACGTAAAGATTACTTCATAAATCACATCATCAAACACAACAAACCACAAACAATTGAATAAATGTAATGTGATATCTTAACAATCATGGATTTTCAAAGGAAAATTTCTTCCTCCATTAAAATTATTACATCAGGAATTGGATTATTATTTACATTTTACACAATTATTGATTTAGGGATATTTTTATCTTATCCAATATCATTAGGAAATGGAAAAGGTACATTATTTTATGGTTATTGTAAAGCTAATAAGTACACATTTTAATTTAGGGGTGATTAATCGGAACACTAGGGGAAAATGAAATTTTATGATAAGTATGACATTTTAAGTAAAAAACACGAAATATTTTTTTACGATTGTTTATAGTGTTGGAGTTATTTGAGTTATAAGTTGTAGAGAGGTAGTAACTAAAAATACATAGTAAGTCATAAAATGTGTATAGCAAATGATCAATTGTGACGTCTAAAGTGTAGTTGTGTCCCTGAGTAACATATTATCTTGCAAAACATATGCAGACTTAGAATTCTGCGTCTTTTATTACCTTAACACCTGTCTTAGTATCTGCTGCAAAACATTTTGTATAAATGTTTAGCAATTTTTATGGGTGTATAAACTAAATATTATATAATGTAAATTACTGAATATTTTGAGTTGATAATTATATAAATAATCAATTAACTTTTGATGTCTTGCATATTTTAACAAAAAAAGTAGTTGCTCTATTACCTTCAAGGGTAGTAGGCAGACAGTGTTATTTTACTCATAGAAAAAATAATTAAAATATTAAAAAGTTTTTCAAAGTACTGTGAAATATTTATATAACTTCTGGGTTTAATTCTCAGAATTGATGATTGTTATTATCCAGATTTGAATTCATTATCTTTAGCACTATCTCGAGTGTTTTACTTCTGTGAATGAAAGATGTTCTGTATTTAAGTTTGAAAATTGTATTTTGTCTATATTTTTATATTTTATTGCATTTGTTTTTCATGTACATTAAAAAAGATAGTGCAAAACTATCTAACAGGCATAGTTTTTAATATTAAAGTGATACTGTAGGAACTATCGAAATATTGTGATTGAAAATTATATGCTACATCTAAAATTGTTGGTGAAGTTTTATGTTGCATTATCTATAGTGTAGATGATGATGAATACATATCTTTTCAGTGCAAAGTTTTCCAACCTACTACGAAACTTTAGTTAAGTCTTTAAAACTATAACTGATCGGAAAAAGTTTATTTGGTGTTTTTTGCTTGAAATGTTATGCTAATTATAAAATTTTATTTTTTCTTATTAATCACAAATTTAAAACTAACAAAAATAATAAATGTTAAATAATCTTAATACTTGAGCTACATCATGTAAACAGGATGTCATACTTTGACTGTTGCCAGTTGTCAGCTATCAATGTCTTAACCCTTAACTGGTAAGATGAAATATTGTTATGCTAATGATAAGGTACCATTAGCGAGACTGCATTTTTGAGACCTCAAAAAATACAAAATTTCAATTAAATATCTGAATTTTATTTGTTAATTTAGTTTAAACATATATTTGAATTTACTAAAACGGTAACAGAACTATATTAAAAAGTCATTATTTATGCAAAACTTTGTGCTTTGATTTAGTACATTGCATTTTTATTATAATGTTAACTACACCATTAATAGCGATTTTTGATGTGTTTCCAAGTATTGATTGATTTGTCAGTTGCAATGCCATTACCACTTTCCGATAATACACTATCGTCATGTTCAGATATAACAAATTCATCACTTACATTGTGTTCATTTTCACTAAACCATTGCATAACGGTTTCTTTAAAATAATTAATGCTATAATGGACATGTTTTGGCGGTCTTGCCATATCCACGAGTTACACAAAAAATCTTTTTTTTTATAGCGGTATAATTTTTGCAATTTTCAAAAAATCTAGAAAAATGCCTTGAACAATTGAGTCATTTATGAGTATTGTAATGAGTGTACCTAAGCTTCTGATTATATTATAGATTTTTTTGCAGTATCTGGTTCCATGTGATGCTATTAAAATGTGTGCATATTTTTGTTGTATCAAAACTCCAATTTAACTATTGGCAGTTATACTTGAAATTTTATTTTGAAAAAAACAATTAGTCTTGGTCTCAATGTTTATAATGTTATAACGCATCTTTTTTGTTGCTATAATGACATTTCCATAAATCTAGTTATATGATTAACTTGATTTTAATATGCCACTAGTTATCCATTTAAATTTTTGATTGTAAGCTAATTTTTATTAACGGAAAGCATATGACAATATGGTAGCTCAATATATAATAGAAAAACGGTATATATGTTATTATTAATATAAACTTGACTCCAGTCTACATCGCATAGATTTCTAATATGTATCAAGTTTTTTATCTGGTTAAGTATATTTTGGTCAATATCAAGTACTTGCACGTGCAGGTCTGACAATCGAGCATGTATTACATGTGCATCATATTTAAAATGATTTTACTCTAATATATTGTCAATACTACTATGCTGGTTGCGGTTATTCTTGTAGGCTCAGCAATGCATTTTACCAAGTTACATGTTTTCTACTAGTGTATTAAGAGGGCAACTTTTGGGGTGGGGATGGATCCAACCATTCATTATTATTGGCAATATGTATATGGTTAATCTTTTAAAAGACAGATGGTGAAATATATTTTAAAATTCAAATAATTATTAAAAGCTTATAATGTCAAAATGACTCGGCTGGGAACCCTTTGAACTTGTAGGATTAATTTTTATGATTTTACCTGATCATTTTTGCGTAATAAATTTAGAATACATGGTTTTGAAAATTACGTTAAATTAATTTTGATAAAAAGTTTTTCCAAGTTTCCATAGAGATGGGGCTAAACATTATGTCAATGCTGTTTTGTTTGTATAATTTAATTATTATAACTTTTTATTAAAAACTGTTATTAGAAACATAAATTTTATTAAAATATCTAGACATTAAAGCAAAAATTGAAATTTGACTACTTTTGAAAGTAAACATTTGCCAAACTATGCAACAAATCCACACCAAAATCTCGCATTGCCTGCACTAATCAATTATTAATCTTTCTAGCTTTTAAATAACTAAATTAATCAAGTAGTTGTTAAGTTGTACTTAATATAAAAAATGCTTGTTTTTAGTTGGTTATGCCATCTATGAATACAAAACGCAGTGGTGCCTCTCTTAACATTGAAAATATAATATTTATAGTTTCCAAATTTTTGTAATTAATTCTAATGATTTATAGTTATGAGTTATTTATTAAGATCGGAGTTTTGGAAATTATTAATATATTTAAATTTATTTTTAAAATATTTTATATATACTGGGTGTTTCCTAACTGGAGGCGAAAAATGAAACTTTAGGTACATTTTATAATTTCAAACAGAAAATCTAAATAACTTTTTTGTCTTTCAAAATAGTTGCTAATTACATAAATGCTGATACCTCTAAAATATTGAACATTTAGTATTTAATTAAATCATATTTATTAATTTTTAGATTACTACTCAAAACATGCATGGTCTCTATCATTATTCAATAACATGGCTTTGCTGTCATTATTTGTTCTACCACATTCATTATTAGCATTGCCTCATGTTAAAGCAATATTTAAGAAAATTAATATGGAAGATTTACAACGGAGTATATACATATTGGTTTCTTGTGCCACATTACAGGTAAATAATAATAAAATTTATAAATTGATTTATTAAATTATCTTAAATTAAATTATAGATTGTGATGAAGCAGTGGAATTATATTAACATTACTGCCTGGGAGTTTAATCCACAATATAAGTACATTTGGTGGATTACTTTAGTATTACATATTCTTTCCTGGATATTCATATACATCGGCAGTATTTGTATGGATATAAATGAAATGTTGGGTTTAAAACAGGTATATATCAATTATTGCAATAAATTTATTTATTATTAATATACACTAATATTAGCCGTCTTTCTTTGCTCCATGAACGTAGATTAAAACGTGTATGAACAGTTCAGTTTGCGTTCTTTTTCTACTTAGGCTGGATTGTGATCTGTAAACCCCTTCCCCTATAGACCATTGAATATATATGATTTGATAAATGAATCGGATTTGTTTGTGGTCTATAATATGCGTAACGTACTTTGTTTAGGTTATGGTGTATATTGTTATGTTACGTTGTTTATTAAATGTAAAAAAGATACATATATAATTACATAAGTAAATAGCATGTTGTAAATAAATTTACATACAAAAATATATTACAAGTATAAAGCATTACAGGTACATTCTGTATAATATAATATTAAATTCTAGCACTGTTGATTGGAATAGAAAGATAACATTGGTATCTAATTTTGATTTCTCCGTTAAAGCAAAATGGGTGATCTCTTTTTTATTCATTCCTATTTATAGAAAGTATAACAACTGTTAGGCAGCTAATTAATTTACTCTATTTCAATATAATAAAAATAAGTAAACACAAACAAAATGTGTCACAAGATACAATATTGAAGGAAATAATTTATTTTGTAATTGAACCTAAACTAAACTTGTATGTTATTCTTTGGATCCTGATATAGTAGTATTTTTTGTTCCTAATTCTTAAACCATTGTGATCCAGTAATCTTGATTTGAGCACGCTGACAGTCCGGGATTTGATCCCCGAAATATGACTAAAATAATAATATAAAATGCACAATAAAGAAGAAAAAAAAGAACAACAAAATATTTTATTTGATCTGATTACTTAACATCAATAGTTTCTTTTTATTTGTAATTAAAATATATCTTTTCTTTAATAGAACATGTTTTAAATAGTACATATATAGTCTATTTTCTTTTTATTTTACTTAATGTTCAGTGAACGTTTGTTAGCTAACCTAACTTAATTTTAGAAACCACAAAGAAATTATGATTGTTTGTTGAATCATAAATATTTAATGTTGATGTCATACAAACTAATCTGATCAAACACATTCATTTTAGAAGAGCATGATTTCAGGATTATTATTAGAAAAAACACGTCTATAGATTTTAAAATGTTGTTATATATTATGTTGTTTTTTTTTATAAGAACATAAACATAAAACGAAAATTGTCAATACTATTGACCCCTTTTACAATTGTCAGGTTTCAGTAGAATATCGAGAGAATAACTAAGGGAGCATTTGTGAAATGCATCAAATGTTAACCAGCTATATACTGTGAAATTATTATGCCAGGAATAGTTATCCAATACTTTAACAGACAATTGTAAAAGCGGACCTAATTCATTGATCATATTTTACATTAACTGAAATGTGTTACATATTTTTTTTATTCAGGTGTATTATAGCATCAAATCATTGCCAGAGCCAGTAAAATATAAGTCATTGGAATTACAACAACTGTACACCCATATGAGGCATCCAAGTTTTCTTGGATTTTTAATTATATTATGGGTGGTTCCCATAATGACATTGGATCGAATATTGTTAGCGACATTACTTACTTTGTATATGTACATAGGTTGGAATACTGATGAAGTGGATTATAATTATCAAAAATGTCAATATAAAAAGAAGTTTTTTATTTCAAATTATTAATCTGAGTCAATATTTAAATTATTCTATTTATAACATTAAAATAAATAAAAACAATAATAACTTATATATATATTTTGTTTTTCTTTTGTTTTTCCCCACTGTTGTATGTGATGTTTGTTTTGACAATTATTTTGTATTCATTCATTCTGTTGGTGTTAGCTTTGGTAGTTTGTGTATTATTTTAAGTGTTTTGTTTTAATTGTATTTTTTATATTTGTTTTTGTTGTTTTACCTCATATATTTATTAAATAATTACTTATTGCAGTTTCTTTTGTTATACATTTCCTGGCTGTATAGAAAGCTTCTATTGTTGCCGTGCTTTCTTTTCATATTTAGTTATATACATATATGTATTCCATGTCAGCTTTTCTGTTTATTACAATTAAATAAATTTTTAGTACTAATTGTATGCATAGGTAAATATATAAAATGAACAAAGTTTGACTCTGGATTAGTAGTTAAGTTAGTTCAATTGATCCTCAATGATTCCATGTGTTCCTGCCTCCTAAGATGTAGGTACAGTTTATTGTTGATGTTTCCTATATAACTGCATCCTATGCAAAATGTATATATCTTGCATTAACACACGAACTGTATATTATTATTCTAAATCAAAATAAATAGAATAAATCGCCAGATTTCTTCCCGATTATGACAAAGAAGTGCAAGTATACTTTGTTATAAAAAAAACCTTGTGATTTTAGTCATGTGGATAGTAAGTTTATATCAGCAGTGGTTATAATCTCTTTGTACAACCATCAATTTTCAACACTGATTGATACCAGAAGTGATATTTATAGCATCTCAAAGTCGACTCAAACTATTATGCAATTTCAATATGTTAATTTGAAAAATCTCAAATATCTATTCCATTAGTTAATTTAGATATACACTCAAGATCAATGTTGCTATCTGTATCACTGATTACAATATTACTGTCATAATAAAAGAAAACTAGAAGCACCATTGAAGAGAAATTAGAACTAAGTAAGCTACTCCATTCTCATGCATACGTTCAAGAAAAAACAGTACGAATGTGTTTAGATGACCAATAACTAAATAGTCTGATAGAAACCAATTCAGAACTGCTTTTATGAAGTTTATTATTTATTTTAGGGAAATTATAATTATAGTAATCCCACTACAGCGTGACCTATGGGAAGTGTGAAATATAAAATATATTAAGTTGCCTGTAATACCAGCCACGCTGTACTGAGATTGCGGTGCATTAATATAAAATTACGTTATTAAGAGAAGTTTGAATAAGATTTATTTTGGGAGAAACTTTCTTTTATTGCACATTTTGATGAAAAGTAAAAAGCTACAACATCAAGCTGGTTACCAACTAAACCACCCTGAGATGACTGATACGCTACAACTTAAAAAAATGTAAGTAATAAAATATCTTCGCCGCCACTGCAATGTGAACAAAATAATTGGTTGCGTTCAGAACGACATATCAATCAATTACTGTTGTTCATAGAACACATAAGAGATTTTCCATTTGACAAAATAGTCGCACCTGGTGGCACTAATTCATTGATTTTTGAATTTATTTGTCAAACGCTTTTTACATTTTTTATGTGTTTTTCAAGATAGAGAACGTCTCACAAACGCCAAATATTTTCTTTGCGTTTGTCAAGTGTGAGACGCTGTTGCTCGCAATATTGAAAAATGTAAAAATGCACCGGGTGCATAAAGTGCGCAAATGGAACACACTTATAGGGTGCGTTTTTAAATGACGCGAACAGCGGTTCGAGCACTCGAACAATAAAATGGGCGTTTTTAAATACAACCCGAACAAGTGTTCGAACAACATTTGCACGCACCTGCAAGAGCACAGATCACCAGAGGTGGTGCATGACGGGCATGTACAGTGTTGCCACATAGCAAAAATAAAATCATATATTTATCATGGTTATATCAGAATATGGGTACGGTTTTATACACATTATAAAAATATAAGGTATACAAGAAATATGCGCTCATACTAAATATGTGTGAATCTAGAATAATAAGATTTTAAATATTTTACTTGATGCAGATTTGAATTGTATTAATTGACAACACTGGGCATGTAAGCAAAACCAACAACATAACCTTAGAAAACATGTTTTTGACGTTTGAGTGCTATATGCTGTTTTTAAATTACCCTGCACGAACAAACAAAAAAGTTGTTCGTGCAAAAATTGTTCGAACAGCAAGAGCACTTTAAAAACACACCCATAGATAGAACATACGTGCGTTCGTTTATGTGATATTATCACTTCATATTACTTAAAGTGATAAATATTACTAAAAATGTACGTTCGGCGTGCCATATCACTTGTCAAATGGATCACTTCGATCACGTCGCATTAGTAGAGCGTTCGTTTGACTGATAATTTCACTTATTCATATTCGTAAAATTGTACGTGCGGCGTTATCATATCGCCTATGAAATGGAAATAATCAAGCTACCAGTCACGTCGCAACTGCACTACCTCTTAAACAAATTCAATTGATCACTCATGAAACAAGCGGCAAATTTAAAATTTATATAAAATCAATAAAAGTTATAAAGTGGACAAAAAGTATAATGAAGTTATAAATTCAAAAACAAATAAAAAATATATTGTTTAAGATTCTTTTTAAATTTCAACACCGTTGGCATCACTTCTGAATTTTTTGATAAATAAATTTTTTTTTTTAATTTTCAAAAAAAAAATTAAAATATTTTGATTTTTTATTTTGTTTAAACAAAAACAAATTATTTTTTTTTAATTTTCAATTTTTTTCAAATTCAAACAATTTTTAATTTTTTAGCGGATTTTTTTCAGTCTGGAACATACATACACCTATGAATTTACAACACTTTAAGGTCGGCTCGGCTGCCTTCGCAATTGAATAACCACTTCACCGAGTAAATTCGATTGAATTAAATTTAAAAATATCGGATTGCAGCTAGGCAATACGTTATCAGGAGGGTTATTCTGGCATGTATCGCTTATCGCAATTAATGGAGAGGAAGTGTGACATTTAAATCATAAATTTGTAATTATCCATTAATTGCGATATGCGATATATGATACATGCCAGAATAACCCCCTGGCGGCAGATTTGTCAACAAGTCGTTGTTGAAATTTTTCTATGTTCACATAAGTTACGTCTGCACAGTATTCATACAAATCAATTTTATTGGCATATGAATAACGCATGTATTGTTTACATGACATTTAATATAACCTAATAAAAACAAAAATTACGTAAAATAATTAAACATGGTGGATCATATGATAAATAGTAGACATTTCAACCACCATGGCGCTAACAACTTTATAAGTAATCCACGCAATCTGAGATAAAGTGAAATTTGTCGTTTTTTGTAACGTATCATTTTAAACAAAAATTAAGTGATATTTGACGTCATCACCGAGTGATCAAAATATCAGTGATATTGCGAAACGAACGCGCCTCATATGTACATATAGAATGGAAAGAAGAAGGAGGTTTTGATACCGTAGTTGCGCTCCTTCGTGAGAGTTACTTGAACTAATTTGCGTCGAGCGGTAAATTTGAAACCGACAGCAAATTGAAATTTTACTTAATAAAAATAAATTTTAATGTTTTAAAATAAAAGACATGTTAGCGTTTATTCTTATGTTTATTGTCATACATTACACTTTTAATATAATTACAAAAAAATAATTTTACAAAATGATTATATAAAACATTATGTCTTCTTTATGTTGACATATAAAAGTAAATCTGTACTAACCTTAAAAGCTACACAAATGTAAACAAAACACTTAAAATTGTCTATAGTAATAACGCACTAATAACAGCACTCAGCAGATTTTTTAATTTCACAAATTAAACTGATATGTATATCATGCTGGCCATACAAGTAACTTCTTAATTGACAATATGGGGCATTAGTAGTGACGTCACACGACAGTGGCTCCATTGGCGCGAATGTGGATTATCATAACATCTATTTTATACATAGGTGGAAATACTTGTTCGATTTAATTGTGGCCTTATAAGATATTTTTCAGCAATTCAGTGTTTGTGCAGTAATTATTTGTTCAACAAGGTAATATTTTATGTATAATATGTTGATAATTAATAACACAATTTTAAATTAACACATATTAAAACATTCACTACAATATAACCTCACAAAATGTTTTAATTAAATTTTAAAAAACATTTCTTAAATTGAAGTTAATTAATATATTTTTTATTATATCTATAGTATTGTATATTCAGTAAAACTAATTTATGATAATAGGTAGTATTTTACTCAAGAATTGCCTCGATTATCCAAGATAATATTTTTGTTATTTGTTTATTAATTAATTGTATATATATAACAGTTTATATTTTTTTAGTTATTGACTTTATTAATGAAATTATAATAAACAGCTAAACTTTTTATTAAATCAAATAAGATTTTAGTTGAGTAAATTTTGATTATTTAAGTTTCGGATTGTATTATTGGAGGATCAAAAGCAATTATCTAAAATATATTTGTAAAATAAAACATAATTTATAAAATTTATTGTTAATACACAAACAAAAGCATTATCAAATAAAATATAATTGCAAAAACAATATATGCATAGTTTCGTTACACATAATCGGAACATAGATAATCAAAATTAATTATTACTCGATTAAATTCTTAAGACAATTTAATTAATTGATTATGTTTATTTTCATTATGTAAAATAATATAATTGTATATATATTATATACATATATGTATATATATTAAATATTTTAAATAGCAAAAAAATCTCAGTCGATAAGCTTTTTCAAATCGCTTACTTATTGATTTTAACAAATGTAACGTATAATGATTAAATTTAAAAACATAAATATATGTTATTATAAAATTATAAAAACTGTTTGATGGTTCATTATTTAATATTATGTTTAATATTAACATATTTACATATTTAGTTACTTAGTTAATAATTTTTCTAAATTTATGAAATATTAAAATTTGCTAAATAAATATTTAAACTTAAACTTTAATAATAATTTGTTGCAGTTGATCAAATTTACAGTATAATTAACATTGAATTCAAAAAGTATTTATTAAATATTTACAATGTTTGTGAGGTTATGTTGTATTTCGGAATTTCAATATGTGTTTATTTAAAATTGTATCATCTAATATATACAAATTGTACATCAAAATATGTCTTAATATAATATTAATCTATTTTGGTGCATTAGATTGCAAAAAAATATCTTATAACGACACAATTAAATCCAACAAGTATTTCCACCTATGTATAAAATAGATGTTATGATAATCCACGTTGGCGCCAATAGCGCCACTGTCGTGTGACGTCACACTAATGCCCCGTATTAAACTTGCACAACCGTTTTTGATCAGAATAAATGACTTGCAAACAATTAATTAAAAAAAAAAAGAATGGAAATGTCGAACAGACAGTGACAGGTATATATACAACAGCCTCTCACTCATGCAGCCGATTTTAACTACTGCAGCGCCGCGTAGTGAGGGTTACTGACCCTTCCTCAATAAGGAATCAGCTGGTTTTAGGGGAGTGAGTATCATGCTGTTGTTGTTGAGTGGGTGATGTCAGCTCCGTTGTGAAGTAAGCTGCATCTTACTTGGCTCGTACGCAAGCTTCACGTACTTTGTAGCCATTACCGCCTTTTTTTTATATATGTTTTATCAATCACTAGCGTGTACCCACCAGTTAGGAGTGTGTATACGCCAGTGAAGGCAAAACCGAGTTAAAAGGAAAAAGATGACATAAGGATAGGAATAAAACTTCTCTCGAACCGGAGCTCCGGCGGCTCTGTCACAACACAGAGGGAGCCTTGGTCTGGAAAGTGTTAGTAGTTGTTGGGATGTGGTGAGTGAAACTTATAGCTTAATTTTTGATTCTCTGACATACTCGCACAGAGCAGCGTAAACTTTGGTGAGTTTGGAGGCAATCAGTAGTTCCATGGAGGTAGGAAGTTCTACTACACATTTACTTAATTTCTGCCAAAGTTTCTGTTGATTTTGTCTAAATCTGTTACATTCAAAAAATAGGTGGTCTAATGCAAGGTTAGTAGAAAATTTGTATTTAGAAGGATGCCTGGTTTTAGCAAAGGGGCGGAGTCGTTTGCACGAGTCTCCTATTTACACAATCAAACAATGTGTCACTTGGTTACAGTAACAAACATTGCTATTAAATATTAGATGTGTTTTTTAAATAAATAAATGTAATTATAGTATTTTGTATAACAAGAGTGGATAGTATGCCCATATCGCACGAAGACGAATTTGGAGTACGACGCTGCAGGTGGAGTGCTCCAAACGTCTAAGTACTGATACAAATCTAAAAATTATTTTAAAACTTTTCAATTAATCATTTAACATTATTTTATATTGAAATAAATTCAAGTTTTATGTTTGACATCTGACGTTTCGCATAATTATCAAATTCAGAACTACCTATAATTTTGGTTAAATTATGCTGTTAAAATATTTAATTAAAAATGTTTTTAAGCTTTATTGTATAATAATGCCCGTATGACACTGATCTATAATTCTTTATTGAATTATATATATAAAAATATTTAAATCTTAAAAGTCTGTAAAATGCACAAATAATCATCAATCTTATTGTAGATTGAAATTTTAAAAATATTTTTAGTTTTTCTTCAGAATTAACACAAAATATGTACGAATTAACAGTTTTTAAAAAATAGTTAGGTTATATTATAAATACTATTACTCACATGTTATGTGTTAATTATAAAGAAAACCTAAAAATATTCTTAAAATTTCAATCTACAATAAGATTGATGATATTTTGTGCATTTTACAAACTTTTTAAGATTTAAATATTTTTATATATATAATTCAAGATATAATTATTGACAGTGTAATACGGGCATAACTGTTAATAAATAAGACGTTTTTAATCTATTTTTGACATTTTACAAATAAAATAACCATTTGTATTTAGCGACATAATCAAATAAACATTGCGATTTGTATGTTTTGTTTCTATGGTTGGTACGGCATATCATATCCACACTAGAGTGAATATATGTGGTGCGTTCGTTTATTCTACTCCACGTGCTCCTTTAACTCTAATTGCTCTTTACGCGTTCGGCAATGTCAAACAGAACAAAAAGAGCACGTTTTTAAGCGTTCGGATAGGAAGGAGTGGAGATGATGGTGTCCACTCCACATGCACAACCTCGAGAGATCGTGTGAGACGGAGTGACAACAGTATTTGAATTTTATTACATTTATTTAATCGTGAAACTTACTTATATTTTTGTAAATAAAAAGAATGTCGCAAAAATGTAAAAAACTGAATTCGATTATAAATGCATGTTGATTATTTGTTTAAAATTAATGTAATAAATGGCTTCAAACTATTAAAATTTTAAATTTCTTTAAAATTCATTTTCATTGGTTTTATAGGTGACAATATAATATAAAATTACTAGTGTAATATAATCAAGTGTTTTAAATTTTTATAGAAATCAAAATAATAGTTCCTTTAAGAAATAACTTCAAATTAAAATTAGTATAATATGTTTATCTAAATGGCATTAAGGCTGGCGAATTTCGGCTATAAACTGGGGGCATGTTCATTAGGAAAACTACTGAACGCAGAAATGTGAAATTTTCAGGAATTGTTAATGATATAATTGTTTATAACTTGACATATTTTGTTTATTTTTTTACGAAATAAATGTAAATTATTTTTTTACCAATTTTAAATTTATGTCACTATATGTATAGAGAAAAAAATCAGGAAAACGAATATCTTTTTTGTTTTTTTTTAATTTGCATTAGTAATGGAGATGAACATGCCCCAAGATTGATAAAAATATATTTTTTAAGTCCCCACTCCGCTTTCCTATTTCATCAGCACGCTCACTATCGTACTCCCCACCACGCATATTTTTATAATATCTATGCCGTTCGACTATAACACAATGCACGTGCTACCCCGCTCATCTAAGATTGGCTGTTTCGTCTAAATGAGGGGAGTAGGGGAATACATTGAAACGCATGGAAGTGGAGCGTGGAACTACCGCCACCTACGGCAAAATAAAACATTACTAAAAAGTCACGCCACCATTAAGGTTATTATTTCTGACGTCGAATCAAATTACAATGATTACAACATTGCGTTCGGATATATGTATTTACTCTAACAACTATCCACACCACTCCAGTCTATTCTACTCCAAATCCACTTTCCTTAAACGAACTCACTAATGATACATATCCATTCAGTTAGGCGTGAATAAAAGTGACAATATATAGAAGGGAGTAGAAAAAATTAATTAATTATTTTTTACACATAATTCATATAATAAGTTAGCGGATATTAGCGGGCAGTGGTGTACTTCTATAACTACTAAAAAATATAGATTTTGCTTGCTTTATTAAACTTAACTTAATTTAGAACAACCATTAACGCAAAGAAAACATATCTAAAGCGAGGCTTTGGTCTCCCCCTACGTCATCAAACAATTTTACTCCGCACTACTACCCTCACCTATATCATTTAGAGGCAAAACCAGGCAACCTTCTATATACGTATTTTTACCAACCTTGGGTCTAATGTACCTACTTGACCACAACAACATAGAGGATTGCTTACAATGTTCATTCTAAATAAATGCCATGATGATCTAAGATGTCCTGATCTTAGCCTACTAAGTAGGCTTACTTCCGCTTTAGTATGGAACGGTGTTTTTATAAACCAGGGAGTTGGATGCGTAACTTTGTTTATCAAATTGTAATATTTAGTTCCTTTGGTCACAGAGGTTGAATCAAAATGTTGTTGCCATGCTTGCATCTCCTCTCGCACGAAGCTGGCATAGAGGTCGGTGTAACTGATACTGATATCATTACATCGCCTTCCATGTCCCCGTTCCGTAATTTCGTCGGCTTTTTCGTTACCAGATAATCCCATGTGGCTCGGAACCCAACACCAATGTACCGCATACATAACCTTTGTTTTGCAGCAAGATCACTAAGTTTTTAATGTGTGTGACCCATATGTTGTCTTTAATACTGCATGCTGGGGAGCATACCGCATCAAGAGAACTTCGGGAGTCTGTAAAACTTACTGTCTTAGAAAGATTGTAAAAAGCGACCAAAATCAAGGATCTATAAATGGCATATAATTCAGCTATAAATATCGAAGCATGTTGGGGTAGTTTTCCAGATTTTTCCAAGTGCCGGGAGGGTATGTAGACACCGTAGGCCACCGAATGAGGGTTTTGTTTAACGGATCCGTCTGTAAAAATGTAAACAGAATCTGGCCAATGATTGTAGATAAAACTTGCTCGAAAAGCAAATAAAGTAGTGGGACAAGTTTGGGGAATAAGTGAAAGAAAATTTGAATGTATGAGAATAAAAGGGCTTATGTTTGATAGTTTAGTTAAGAGTATGATATTGTATGGGTCAGAAATATGGGGATGGAAGGAACAAGAAAAATTAGAAGCAATACATGTAAAATATTGGAGATGGGTGCTAGGTTTAAATAGAGAAACTCCAGCATATATTGTGCTGGAGGAAGTCAAAAAAGATAAGTTAAGAGTAGAAGCAGGAAAAAGAGCAATGAAGTATGAAGAAAGAATGAGACAGAGACACGAATGCAAAATATTACAAGAATGCATGAAAGAGAAAATGAGAGCAAGAAATGAAAAGCTAGGGGAGATTAGGGAAAATTATTACAATAGAAATGGATATGCGAGCCAAGAAATTGAAAGAATGAGAGAATCTGGGAGAGAGACATGGTACGAAATTATGGAAAGAGATAGAGATATACAAAAGCAAGAAAGGAGAATGCGAGTGAAAGAGTCTAGGTACAACGCAAACTATGAACATATTATAGAAAATGAATTGCCAATGTACTTAGTGAGCGAAAGATATAGTAAAGATGACAAAAAGATGATTGCAAGATTCAGATGTGGTAATGAAGAGCAAGTGACAAGATTTTGGATGGAAGAGGATTTGAAAATGTGCAGAATGTGCGGAGAGACTAAGGAAACTATAGAACATATGTTGAAAGAGTGTAACGAAATGAGAGAAGAACATATGGAAAAAAATGAGATATTGAAAGGGGACGGAAGAGGGGTAGAATGGATGAGGGCAGTTAAAAAACGAAGAAAAGAAATAGACGAACAGAGAAGAAAATATTCTTAATTGTGTTAATTTTATAAGGATTAATTTTTATTATTTTGGGAAGTTGTAAATGTATTTGTAAATGTAATTTTCAAGGCCGAAAGGCAAGAAATAAACGTATTATTATTTTATTATTATTGTAGATAAAACTTTAAAAAACGGCGTTTACTGAGCTGCAATCAATGTCTTTTACCAAAAATGTTTGATATGTCATTTTCAGGGCAAAAGACTGAAAAGGGGATAGAAATTGTTTTGAAAATGCGCTCTTATTAATAATTCTTTCAAATTGGGAGATTTCGTTAAAAGCAGAGATGATCATGGGACATCCCTTTGAGGGCCAGAATGGCCGTTTGCCAAACATGTCACTGGCTCGAGAAATGGCTTCAAATGTCATACCTCTTCTCATCCCAAACAGTTTTGCTACATTTTTTTTTGCCAACACTTGTCGTCTTATGTGCAGAGGCATTAGACCAATTTTCACTTCCTTGATATTAATCGGTGTAGAGTTCATTGCTCCTATACAAATTCTGATATCTCGATTTTGAATTTTATCTAATATAGCTGTTGTAGCTTTGCTACAGAAGGAGAAAAGATGGGATGCAAAATCTAAACGTGAACGGACAAATGCTTTGTAAAAGAGCAACAACGTCTCAGGGTCTCATCCCCAATTAGTACCAGATACACACCTGAGTATATTGATTTCCTAAGCACATGATTTTTGTAAGGCATTTGCATGTGTATTCCACGATAGTTTGTCTTCGAATGTTATCCCCAGAAATTTATAAAATAGGACACAAAGTAGAGGGGTGTTATTGATGGTTGGTATCAGTAGCTGAGGTGTTATATTTCTGTTGCGGGAAAAAATCATCAATTTGCATTTGTCTACAGATAACTCTAAATTACAGTTGAACAGATTAACTGCTGTTTCCGACAGCACTACATTGATGTTATGTATTACGCTATTTGGAAATGCGCCCGACGAGTATATGGCACAATCATCAGAATATGACACTATTTTAACCGTGGGAATTGAGGGGTGGTTTAATATATTTAAATACAATGCAACGTTTCGTTAGTGATTACTAACATCATCAGGCCTAAAAAATATACAATAAAAAATTTATGTTTTTTGTATTTTATTAAATTTAAAATTAATTGGCTTAATCCCGTTAACATTTTAATACCAACAAGTCGTTACAACTTCAAATATATACTATATACAGGGAGTTTATAAATGAATGGGATTATGTAATCACTTTAAATACTACAGGGAGTTTATAAATGAATGGGATTATGTAATCACTTTAAATGTGCCGCTTTTTTTAAATTGTTCACTAAACTATTTGTTTTGACAGATCAACTTTGACAGCTGTCAAGCAAACATATGAAAACATATGTAGTATAGTGGACGATTTTAAAAAGGCGGCATATTTAAAGTGATTACATAATCCCATTCATTTATAAACTCCCTGTACATATGTTTTCATATGTTTGCTTGACAGCTGTCAAAGTTGATCTGTCAAAACAAATAGTTTAGTGAACAATTTAACAAAAGCGGCACATTTAAAGTGATTACATAATCCCATTAATTTATAAACTCCCTGTATATATATATATATGTATATATATATATATATATATATATATATATATATAGGTTTATTTTAAATACTTTTGTCCAACATTAGTTACGTCTATTCTGGAGTAGTCCACCATGAGATTTTCTTCCTACGTAAGACGATAGATTTGCGACTTATATGGTTTTGCGCTACATTTTTGGGATCAATAACTTAAACGGGTCTCTTGCCCGTGTAGCTCTAAAGTCAGTGATTAAAGTGCCTTAAGATATATGACCCCATAAAATTGTACACGTGCGTTTACATGTGAATGGAATTTGTTTTTACAACTTTATCTTTACAAATACAAATTGTGTAGGAAATAATAAAAAAAATGCAGACATTTTATCGCAGTGGATGCAAATGTTATTTAAATTATGCAAACATTTAATTAACTATTTCTTGGCTGTTCATCATTTGATGACCTAAATTATAATTATTTTTATATAGCACTATAAGTTGGAAAAAATCATTAAAAAAATGTGTTGTTTAAGTTGTTTAATTACAACTAAAATTGTTTAAAAAAAAAAGTAATATTAAATTACTTTTACAAGACGGCGTAGAAAATAAAATGTACAAAATGTTTAGATTTAATTAACTAAACAGAAATTTTAAAGTATGCGGGTTATAAAGTTGATGATAGTACTAAAAATATTAGTAAACAAACAAATTACAATATTCATTTTCAAAATCTGTTGATTCAAATAAAACTGAATTTTAAATTAATCAAAACTTAGAGTTTTTAATATGCGGATTACAATATGAAGACAGATTTGAAGTTATAAAAGTAACAGTCACAGCATGTTAATATTCATATTTAAAATCTTTAGAGTAGTAAGAATGTAAACGGAGTAAAAATGTATGAGTTATAAGAATTACAGAATGTGAGAAAAGCGACAATGTAATAGTAGAAATGGTTATTATGTGAGAGTAGAGAAATGTAAGAGTAGTGAGAATGTGAATGTAGTTAGAATGTGAGAATAGTGAGAATGTGAGAGTAATTAGAATGTGAGAATAATAAAAATGTGAAAAAAGTAAGAATGTGAGAGTAGTGAGAATTTTAGAGCAGAAATTAATGATAGTAATGAGAATGTGCGAATTGAGAGAATGTGAGGGTAGCAAAAATGTAAAAGTAGTGAAAATGTGACAGAAGCGATAATGTGAGAGTAGTGATATTGTGAGAGTAGTAAGAATATGAGAATAATGAGAATAAGAAATTAGTGAGAATGTGAGAGTAGTGAGAATGTGAGAGTAATGAGAATAAAAAAGTAGTGAGAATGTAATAAAAGCAACAATGTAAGAGTAGTGGGTATGTGAGAATAGTGAGAATATGAGAGTAGTGAGAATATGAGAGTAGTGACAATGTGAGAGTAGTGAAAATGTAAGAATAGTGAGAATATGAAAGTAGTGGAAGAGAAGCAAAAATGTGAAAGTAGTAAGATAGTGAGATTAGAAAGATAGTGAGAGTAGTAAGAATATGACAGTATTAAGAATGAGAGAACAGTGATAAAATAAAAATAGTAAAAATGTAAAAGTAGTGATAATGTAGTAAGATAGTGAGATTGGAAAGACAGTGAGATTAGTAAGAATATGACAGTATTAAAAATGAGAGAACAATGATAAAATAAAAATAGTAAAAATATAGTAAGATTGTGAAAGTAATAATAATGCGAGAACATTCTCATTACTTTCATATTGTCACTACTTTCACATTCTCACAAATCTTACTATTTTGCATTGCCGCTACTCGCACATTTTCATTACTTTTACATTTTCACATTCTTTCTACTCTCACATTCTCACTGCCGTCAATACTCTCAAATTGTCGCATCTTTTACCTTTCACTATTTTCACATTCTTACTACAATCACATGTTCATTACTCTCACATTCTTACCACTCTTATAATCTCACTACTATCATTAAAAAATTAAATTTATGAAAAAATATTCTAAACTAAAAACATCCATAGACGCGTTTCGAGGTTTACCTCTCATCAGTATGGCTTTATTTATTTAAATTAAGTAATTGATTTTTAACTTACTTTGTCAACATTGCTCACCACCACAATTCAAAGTGAATATTTTAAAGGGTGTATTGACAATTTATACTAACTGACTTAATGACTTTATTTAATGGCTATGGTTAATAGCATTCTGAGAAACTAATTATTTCGAGATATTTAGCTGATGGTATTGACATGAAAGAATTAAAAAGAAAATTTGAAAATTAAAAATAGAATAAATTTTTTTTCCATAAATTATAATTACTATTATACAATTTCGTGTATATCAGAACATATATAAAATATATAAAGAAGAGACGCAATGTCCTCAAATGAGACAGTTGTAAAAGCAATAATTTCGAATAAAGCCTAGTTAAATAGGTAAATTTATACGAATGCCACAACGACATATGTAGCGCTCGTTACTATTTGTTCAATCGGACAACCCAATAATAACATTAAAAAATTAAATTTATGAAAAAATATTCTAAACTAAAAACTAAGTCAGTTAGTATAAATTGTCAATACACCCTTTAAAATATTCACTTTGAATTGTGGTGGTGAGCAATGTTGACAAAGTAAGTTAAAAATCAATTACTTAGTTTAAATAAATAAAGCCATACTGATGAGAGGTAAACCTCGAAACGCGTCTATGGATGTTTTTAGTTTAGAATATTTTTTCATAAATTTAATTTTTTAATGTTATTATTGGGTTGTCCGATTGAACAAATAGTAACGAGCGCTACATATGTCGTTGTGGCATTCGTATAAATTTACCTATTTAACTAGGCTTTATTCGAAATTATTGCTTTTACAACTGTCTCATTTGAGGACATTGCGTCTCTTCTTTATATATTTTATATATCACTACTCTCACATTTTTACTGTTGTTACATTCTCACTATTTTTACTTTGTCAATACTCTCACATTTTCACTATTTTTACAGTTTTACTTTTCTCTTGCTCTAACTATTCTTACATTCTTACTACTCTCACATTGTTATTACTCTCACGTTCTCACCTTCTTACTATTCTCAAATTTTCTTTACTCTCACAACCTTACCACTCTCATATTGTTATTACTCTCACCATCTATTCTCACATTTTCTTTATTCGTACATTCTTACTGCTCTCACATTGTTACTTTTCTCACATTTTCACTATTTTCACATTCTTATTACTAACGCATTCTTATTACTCTCACATTCTCACTACTCTTACATTCTTACTATTTTTACAATCTCGCTTGCTCTACCTTCTAACTATTCTCAAATTTTTAATATTTTCACATTCTTACTTGTTTTAATTTCTTACTACTCTTACATTCTCACTACTGTTACATCTTCACTACACACATTTTGTATTTTCTCACATTTTACTACTTTTAGGTTTTTACTATTTTTACATTCTCACTATTCTCACATTCTCACTTTTCTTACATTCTCACTATTCTCACATTTTTACTATTTTTACAGTTTTACTACTTTCACATTGTCACTACTCTTACATTCTCACAACTTTTACATTCTGACTACTTTCACATTTCTACTCTTCTCACATTTTTACTAGTATCACATTCTCACTACTTTCACGTCCTCACTACTCTCACATTTTTACTGCTGGGCAAGAATGCATAGAATTAAGATAAAATCATACAGAATTTGAACACAAAACAACGTCCAGATCAAAGCGTTTTTACAGTACAAATATAAATCATTGTAATTTTATGTGTAATATTTTTATAATTAAAATATCAATTAAACTTTATCTTATAATAAAATTTAATAACTTAAGAATTGCATTATAATTAACCAATCTTATTTAATTAAAAAAAATAATTTTAAACTAAAACAAAATGAAATTTAGATTACTATGCCACAAAATCTAAACACAAAACAAAAACAAAGCAATTATAAATTATAACACTTTTATAATTATAGTAATTTTCAATTTACATATATTTCAAATTAAGCTTCAAGTCAGCTAATAATGTATTAAATTTAGTTAACTTTATTTACTGTACTGAACATTTTTATAAACAATTTTCTTAAAATATTTATAGACTTTTGATAATTTTCAACAGAATTCGTACTTATCTTTAATTTTGTAAAATAATCTCAGTATTTTGTTACAGTTTTAAAGAATGTCATTAACGTTGTAATATGTACGCTTATGAACCTCTATTTGCTAAATGTTGATTGAATTAAAGTATTTCGTACATAATTGTTTAAACTTTATAATTAAAAATGTAGTTATTATAAATATATATTATATTATTGTTGTTTTCAAATATTATTCAGTCAAATTGTAATAAGTTATAATAGCATACAACGTTAGACCAGCCGGTAACCGACGGCAAATTAGAACACAACTTTTAATTAAGAAAAACGTAAGCAATTTAATTAATATGAATATTACAAAAGGCATTTTTAATAAAAAGTTTTTTTTTTTTAATAAATACTTAGTACTAGAATATGTATTAAATAAATTAATATAAACGTAATAATATCTTATCTATAAATATAACAAGTAAATTGGAAATGGAATAGCCATTGAAACATTTGAACAAAAAAAATTAAATTTTATAGGTCGCACGGTCGGGTACGGTCGCACAGCAGGGGATATATATATGAGAATATATATGCCCGCAGGCATATTTTTGTGTGTTAAGATCTAAAGGGGTATCGGGCTACCAAATCATGTAGGACGATAACTTCTATACAAATGTAGGACGAAACACCTTTAGACATATATATATATATATATATATATATATATATATATATATATTAAAAAGAATAAGGCTTAAAGGGCTACCTAAGTCCTAAGTAAGAAGTCCTGCGGTTCTCTTCTAGAGATGTTCCTGACAAATACAGCTTCTTTTCCGAGACTAACTCCGTTATGATGTTTATGAAAGATGGATGCATATTTAAACTTGTCATGACCGATTTGAGGTGAGCGACACGTACGTTATCATAAGGTCCTTTTATGTCTAGAAAACATACACACAGTGATGTTATCGTAAACACTGTGGCCTTTTCTGAAACTAGTAGCTCCAGGAGAAAAAATTGAGTTTGTTTCGCACCATCTCTCTAGTCGTATTTTAAGGATGTTTTCAACGGTTTTTCGGATACAAAAAAGAATCGCAATAGGACGAAAAGCAGTATCAGAATCTGGAGATGGTTTGCCTTTTGGTATGGGGACAATCTTGATGATTTTTCATACATCAGGAGTTGTTTCATGTTTCAAACAAGCATTAAATATTTGTACCATGTAGTCTTTAATGACACCCAGAGATTCGCGTATCATAGAATACGAAATGTTGTCAAAACCAACAGCAGAGTCTTTCCTACCTTCCAACGCATAATGTAATTCAGATTGCTGTATCGGCTTGTTAATCATGTGCGGAATATTGCTAATTACAGTCATCGGTGATAACACCAAAGGGTGTTAGACATATGAAGAAGCAAGTTTTGATAAAAATTTGGTTGCCCAGATCTTATCCTTAATGGGGGGGTAGGGCCTAGTAATTCTGGAAAACCTTTTTATGGTTGTCCACACGTAAGAAGGCGAAGAATTTCTGTTTAGAGAACCACAAAATTTCCTAAAACTCTCCCTCTTTTTGCGCAGAAGAAGCTTTTTGGCTTCCGCCATAGCCTTCCTCGCCGCAACCAGATGGCAGAGCTTACCTGTCCTACGAAATATTGATAGAAACCGTTTTCTCTTGTTCACTGCTTTGGTACACTCTTTGTTCTACCAAGGACAAGGATGTCGTTCAGTATTGCGAGGTGGTGCAAAACAATTAGGGGAGGATGATTTTGCCGCGTCTACCAGCCAGGTCTCGAGTTCCTTGTAATTGGGAGACGGGTTATGTTCCCATTTTGCCAAAAGGCAGTTTGTGTAGGCGATTATTGGCAGCTGATCGTGCATGATTAAGATAGATTTCTGTAATAATTTGAAAATAGTTACTTCCGTATGTGTCATGCAGTGTTTATGACCGACATTTCATCGCAACGTCCGGAGATGGACGTTTGTCGGAGACCCGTCATTTAATATTACTAGACCTAATGAGTCAATAGCCGCTTCTAACTCTATTCTATTTTGGTTGTGATGGTGGTGACCCCATAAGGGATGGTGTGCATTAAAATCACCAACAATTATAAATGGCGGAACTAAAGAGTTGAAAATGTTCATCCAGTTGTTTCTATTAAGTGATTTGTTAGGTGGGCAGTAGCATGAAAGGATTGTGAAAAAAAGAAGCGGAAGATTGAACAAATTGGATAGATGAAGAAATATTGAAAGATAGGATTTTAGTTTTAAAAAAGAAATTTTTGTTAAAATAAGATGAAATACCTCCATAACCGTCTTCTCTCATATTGTGAAAAGAACTAAAGCGGGGAAAGGATAAATATTTATTTTGTTGAAACTAATTTTCACAGATTGTGACCACGTTTATGACTAAATTGTGCATCAGTCGCAACAATTCGGCCTTTTTGTTGTATCCTGACTAGATATTCCAAGTAAGAAGACGAATCGACGCCGGATCCATGGCTTGATTGTACAACTAAATTATTCAGTAACGTGAACATATTAGAAATTGATGCGTGTGCATCCTTTGGGTTTTGAGACGAATATTATCTTATTCCTTAATTAATGTCTCTACAAGATTTTGAATAAATCTTGCATTGACAGAAGGTAACATGCTATCGGACGGGTAGGCTACAAAACCATTGCAATTTCTAGCGTAGGGATGATCGTCTGTGTTAGCAACCGGTGCCCTAACTGCTGAGGAGAAAAGTTGGTGTATCGGGAGGTGTGAGTGGGTAACTGGTTCGACTGTTGTAAAAGCAGTGGGGTAGTCTCTGTCTCGTTGGAGATTGGCTTGTTTGGTAGGATTCAACAAAGATGCTTCATAAAACGAGTAGCCGTGATAAGCCATTGCCTCTTTAATTTTGGTTTGTCGTGAGTACTCAGGACAGATCCTGTTAATTAATAAAGTTTTAATTTCATTGGAGTAGTGGTTGCTTTTACAATACATACAACAAGGTGAGAGCACCGTAGGACAACTTCCCAGTTTATGCGAACCGGAGCATGATAGGCATTTAGGTTTGGGGCTTTTGCAGACCTTAGAGGTGTGACCATATCTCATGCAATTGAAACACTGGATCACCTTTGATATGTATAGCGTGACTGGACGTGAGTTAAGATTTAATATAAAGGTTTTGGGCAGAATGTGACCTCGGAAGGTTATTAGTACTGTATTGGAAGGTTCAAATCGAAATCCTTCTTCACTCTGAACCTTTCTATTAAAACGTTCAGTTTTTAAAATCTGTACATCTTTATCTATACCGCGGATTAATCCCTTGCACAAAATGTGGTGTGAGGGGATGTAAGCTTGATGCTATGATTTATTAAAAAAGAACCTTTTAAAAATTTATTAGCATCCACGTAACTGTTAAAAAAATTTCGATTCTATTTCGACCTCGCAGTTCTACTTTTGATGCTGGTATTTTATCATTAATTAATTTAGAACCTATCCCCATAGGAGTGATATATTGGTTGTTAGTAGGTTCTATATATATTTGAAATGGACCAGTATCGGCGGGGTTAGAACTATCAACAAGTGCTGTAATAACACGTGTGAGTGCCATGGTTGAGTTGCCGGTACTATTATTAATTTGCTGATTTGTATTGATAGTATCATCAACGTTATTATCTGGGTTTACATTATTCATCTCAACATCTCCTTGTGAGGAATTGCCGCCATGCTGGTGGCTTGCCCGAGCTCTGCTCAGACAAGCTCACCTTATATAAACCAATTAAAACACCACAGTTCTCACTTACCCCATGTTATTAAGCATAGGTTATAATGGATATGAAACAACAGATGATAGGATAACTACTAAATTACTTATTGCACTTAAACACTAGTCTTTACTGTCAACTAGATCGGTGCGTAGTTCGGAGCCGAATAAAAAATCAATCACTGATTGATAAGTTACTTGGTCAGCAACCAATGAATGCTGAGTAAAATGACAAGCGCTGCCAGCAAACGATGCTCAGCGGTAGTCAGCAAGCGCGACTATCGTCAAACTAGCGCTCTGACTGGTCCGTTCAATGCCATTTTTGTGAGACGTTAAAGCTGTTTTTACATTTGTCAATTTATTGTTCAATTTTAAAAACTTAAGCTGTTTTTACATTTTTCAATTTTAATGATTTATTTTATCTGATTAATTGCATTCAATTTTATGGCAATTTATTGCAAATTAGTTCTTTTCTCTCGGCAATTTATTGTTCAAATTTCAATACTACCAACTGTATAATAATTATTTTATATTATAATATAGATTATCACACAATCTTTCCTTCTGTATGTACTTATTAACATTTAACAAAAAACACAGATTATGCTACACTGGATCAACATAAAACATTTAAAATTATTGTTAAATAAATTGAGGTTATGTAGCAGCGGTTGGCAACACTTAACGTCGACAACAAATTGACAGATTGACAATTAATCTGATTGACACTTCAAGGTCAGTAAGTCCTTAAAATTAAACAATAAATTGACAAATGTAAAAACAGTTTTAACGTCTCACAAAAATCGCATTGAACGGACCAATCCGTCCGATCATAAAAACAATTATTTTGTTCACATTGCCGAGCAGGGCAGCGCTCTGCGAGGTGAAGCATAAATGCTTATTTTTATAAATAATTGAATTATTTATTTTAACTTAATAATATGACTTAGGGCCGTAATATCCAACTCCTAATAAAGCACCTAATAAACTATTAGCTGAATAACCTAACTTTTTTCAAACTTTATTTTGATTTATTTTTGTTATACCTCTGTGTAGCTGATAAATTATATGCTTAATGCTTATATTTGTTATAAATGTACATGTTAAGCATATATTTAATTGGTTGTTTATAGGTTTTAATAAAATAAATAAAATTAAAAGTTAGGTTATTCAGCTAATAGTTTATTAGGTGGTTTATTAGGAGTTGGATATTACAGGCCTTAGGGCTGTAATATCCAACTCCTAATAAACCACCTAATAAACTATTAGCTGAATAACCTAACTTTTAATTTTATTTATTTTATTAAAACCTATGAATAGCCAATTAAATATGCGCTTAACATATATATTTATAACAAATAAAAACATTAGGCATATAATTTATTAGCCGCTCAAAGGTGTAACAAAAATAAATCAAATTAAAGTTTGAAAAAAGTTAGGTTATTCAGCTAATAGTTTATTAGGTGCTTTATTAGGAGTTGGATATTACAGGCCTTATATTAATAATTTTATTATAGTTATATTTGCTTAAAAAATAAAACTCGACAGTAATTAAATAAAGGCAAGGCGCGAGCAGCGCGTGGCGATGTGCATTTATGCTGCTGAATGGCGATGTGCGAGTGGCGATGTGCAGCATAAACGTACCCTTATGGTACAAGGCGCTGATATAAATTTATTATTAATTATTAAATCGTTTATAGAAATTGAAATTTTGGAAACCGGCAACATAACGTACATTTTTTCATGACGTCATAGCATCTATAATTATGGAACACCCTATAGCAACTTATTTTTTTCCGAATTAAGTTGAACCAAGTACCAGTAAGCTTAGATTTCTCATCGTGAATGGATGGAATATATATATATATAGATATATTGGATGTTCTGTGGATGGAATTATACACTTTACACACATTTACTACCACTTTCCACTTCAGTTTCTTTACTTCCTTTCCTCTCTCAGAGGACATGAAATCAAGGTCAGCTCTGTCAATGTTTAACTTTAACATTGCCAAGATTATAAATGTTTTTGTAAATATTGAAAAAAACTTTACAATTAAATTATGAGTTTTAATCGTTTAGTGTAACTATCCTACGTCTAATCATCTAATTTTATATATTCAGCAAAATATAAGTAGGTGAGTTTCATTTGAGGTTATTACTCATGTCAATATAATTTTGTTTTTACAAAATTTTAGTGTAGTTCAAAAAACATGTAGCTTAATAGTAATAGAATAAATTTCATCTTCATTTACATTTTCATAACAGTCATTCTAAATAAATCATGTATTTCTGCACAGATATGTACTTAAATCGTGGAAGGGGAAGGGCACGAGGCAGGAGAAATAATTCTACACAAGATTCTTCAGTACTTAACAATACAGAACAAGAGAGTAAATGTGCAAATGTGAATGTCACTCATCAACTTAATTTAATAAAGATAAATTTGAACCTTGATGATGCTACAGATACTTGGCTAACCCAACTGAAAAATTCTTGGAGTTACTGTAAGTTATAGTGGATGTATACATATTTAACACTGTTAAGAGCCGTCTATACCCCCGGCCGTTATAGGGAATTACATGTATACGGGCGCCAAGATAACTAATGCATCAGTTAACATAATTACAATTCGAGACCGGATTTAGAAAACTTAAACGTTTATCTACGATTGGATGGAGGGGTTTTAAGAATAAAGTTGTTATTAATTTGTTATGATGGATGAAGCTTGCGTACTTCCTTTATGAAATGAATTAATAATTTATTCAAAATCAGTCAATCGAATCACAGCGGCCAAGGGTATTCATACTTCCTTTATGTTATAAGTTTTAATAAAATTAAAAAAGTATGTAAGCTTTATTCTTCATAACAAAGTAGTAACAACATTATTCTTAAATCCCTTCCGTCCAATAGTGAATAAATGTTTAAGTTTTCTAAATCCGGTCTTAGATTGTAATTATGTTAATCGATGCATTAGTTATCTTGGCACTCGTATACATGTAATTCCCTATACCGGCCGGGGGTATAGAGGGCTCTTAATTAATTATAAATTTTGAGTCAGTATACTTATGTTATATTGGTATACGTTGTGAGCTTGAGGTTTACAATGTAAGCAACCTAATTTAAAATCGGTATAAACACACAAAAATTGCTAGGCGCTTTACCATAGACATGCACAATTTATTATGTTAAATATTTTGAACTTTAAGCAATTACATCATCTACTGTTATATTTAGTCACAAAAACACAATTATTTCTATTGCTAGATGATGTATAATATAGATTTAATAACATGCACAAATTCAAATATCCTGCTATTAAATCCAACTTGACACAAAAGTCTGTTGTATACTTGTATACTACTGCTTAAAATTATATAATGATTTACCTACTTTTACAATTACAAAAATCAAGCTTTGTAAAGTATTATATTGTATTACATTAAATTTTTTATGTTATAGTAAATTTATTATTATATTTATGTACATTGTAATCATTTTGTTAAAATACTATGCTATCAAAAAAGTGACAAACATCTATAGCAAACTGATCTAAAGTTCGAGCTGTAAGGTTTTGGTTCTATTCTAGAGAAACTTAAAAGCAATAAAATTGCTAGAAATTTTGTGTATATATGTACATATCATATCTATTATTTGAAAACAGATACACTTTGTGTTGTGCACAATATTTTCTTACACATTTGTTATTATAAATATAAATAAAATATGTATTGTAATTTTAAAAGTATATTGCTCGTATTCATAGTTTGTCACCGCTGGCACTATGGATTTTGTTGGCTCACCAGCAAGGGGTAAATGCATTGCACAAACATTTACTTTTGACCACATTGAAATGTTAATTAACTAATATAGGCTATTTCATAATTATACGGGCTGTTTACAGATAAGTGTAACAAGAGAGAAAAAAATTTATTTTTGAGAAAATGCTTGTTTAATGTTAATTTTAGATAGAGTTAAAATTATCTTTAATTTTGATAAAACACTTTATTTAAAAATCAGTAAATCACGGAGGGTGAAAAGTTAAAGAGAAAAGATTACAGCCAAGTTTTTTAGTTATTAAGAAAACTACCTATAATTGGGAAATACTTTATAATACTGACGTTAAATGAAGATTTGAACATGGTGAACAATATTTAATATTAATCAACTAGTTTTTCAACAAAAAATAGATAATAAGTTAGATCAACGTGACATCAAAAGCTAATGTTTTCATAATACATAATACAAAGCACAGTGCAGCAAAAGCTTGATATTTTCTGTTTTTTAAATTTACCAATCGTATTTTTTAGACATGATAAAAATTATGTATGAAAAACATAATTCCAAAACTCAAAAATAAAAAACTTGTTTTCTTGTCACATTTATCCTTAAATACCTTGTAATTAAATTTATTTTGTTGTTTTTAGTGAAAAAAAGTCCTTCAATTGTAAATATGATAACCCAACATTTTGAGACTTGTAATAATCCATATGAAGAAGCTTTAAAGTTAATGTACAATTGTACAGATTTCAAATATGCCAAACCCAAATCATTATCCTTTTTGATAATGGATGAGTTTAAAACGTGGAGCACATCTGTCAGGAATAAAATTGTACATTTACTTACATCTGATATTAAAATCTCAGCTTTTAATATTGTAAGAAAACAGAATTTATTCTCGTTGATGAAATTAGTTGCTGAAACATATGAAATGTCCATGAACTGTGATATATTTTTAGACATTATAAAAGGGATGATACAAGACAAAAAGTACAAAGAGGTATAATTTCTCATTAATTTATTTAAGTATGTAAATATGTGTAAATATGTGATTTTTAGGCATGTCAAAGTACTGCCTTATTAGGTCTTCATGAAAAGTTTGGAATAGATGAATTTCTTGTTCCTCTAATTTTACAAGATAAAATTGTGGTTGTTGAAGAATTCCTTTCTGAGAGTTCAGAACATCAGGTGAATTTAATTGTTTTTTTGGATTCGCTATTGGGAAGAAGTACCACTATTAAAATGACATTGGATGCTTTTATTGCGTAAGTTTTCATGTATTTTATATAGCTTAAGTAGTATCATAAAGTACAATCAAATACATAACTGCTAATTGTTGAAATTGAGAGATGTCAAAATTTATTATTAAACTAAAAGTAGTCTAGATGGGGACTGTATTGATAGGCCATAAATAAACATTTTTGTGCATTCATATTAACGAGAGATGAGTCATAATGACATAGACACTTAGAGAAAATGTGATTTATTTAGGTTGCTACACAATCTGTACTTGAACATAGATATGATAACTCTTTTATAAAATTGGTTTATTGCAATATGCAGTGAACGAAGTTGTTACTCACATGAAATATATGAGAATTCAAAATATTCAATTTGTGACTGGAAATTTTATTTTCTACATGTTGCAATAAAGCAATTTTATACAAAAAGCTTTAAGCTCAAAACTCCCTTCCCTCATCAGTCATAAGCAAAATAAAATTATTTACATAATTATCAGTCTTATTGTAGAACTTTATAATTACATTTTTTTCTAGTAAACACGATATACCTGAAATAAAATGGGATAAATTATTTTACAAACCTTTTCGTAAATTAATTACAAGACTTAAAAAAGTGTATAATTTATCAGATGAAGTGACACCATTTTTGATAAAAAAACAAAATGAAGGAGCATTACAATTTTTAATTCACAGACGTTATGTAGAAGGTGCTATAGGTATGTAGTAAATTATAACTTATAGTATAAGGAATATAAACTTTTTAAATTTTAGGAGATGAAAGTTTTAAAGAAATGGTACATGAAGCAATACAAGGTGATCAAAAATTACAACAAGAATTAGTATTACAAGTTTCATATCATGGTGATAATGCTGGTGCTTTAACATTTGCAATAAATTATAATATTCCAAAAGAAAATTGGCCTTATAATGTTAGGCTACTTTTTGAAAACCCCAATCAAGATAGGTAATTGCATAATGTTTAATTTAATATAATACACATATATATATATATACTGTATGTCCGAGAATTGACTTTTAACTTTTTAACTTTTGAATTACTTATTAAAAAAGAAAACGGCATAAAAAACTTTGATTATACAGAGTGTTTCAGTTTGATCTAGGTTTTTTGCTCGGAAACCAAAAAATGTATTAAAAACGGTAAAAGGCATTTTATAGATAGCCAAGCTTTTAGATGGCGCTAATTTTGCTTTATTGAAACAATTCGACTAGGCGCTACAGCGTCAACTATACATTTTTCTAGAAGGATACTTGTTTTTTATTGGGGATCGCAGCTAAGGATTACGCTATCTGGTGGCAAATTTGTTAACAAGCGGATGTTGAAATTTTGCTATGTTCACAGGAGTCACGGCTATACAGTGTTTATACATATCAATTTTATTGACATATAAATGATGCATATTTTGTTTACTTGACATTTAATATAACCTAATGTAAACAAAAAAATTACGTAAATTACAGAAAACTATCATTTGAATGGCAACGCCGGCACATACAATAGTTATCCTTCCAGCCACAGTGGAGCTAACAACATAAAAGTAATTCCAACTATTCAAAAGATAATTTAATAATAGAAAGTGATACATTTTTTTATATTATACTTATGCTTATGCCTGTATTCATAAACATTTTTGTAACAATTTATTATCAAACGGATCATTATAATTTAATGAATATTAAAAATATAATGGTATTCATAAACAAGTTATTAGTTAAATTATTTAGTAACTTTTTAGTTACTTTTGTTTTTTTATAAATTATTATTATGTTAACCTATATTATATAACCTCAAATAATCTAACAGATGAGTCAATTTAATGATTTGTTACGCTTTAATGGACCAAAAATGGTGCGTTAAATTTAATGAACGTTATTGCTAAGTATTTATGAATACGAAAATTTGATTAAACGTTTCGTTTTATTTTTAACGAATCATTATATATTTAATGACGTTTTATGAATACTAGCATTAGTTATAAGCTAAAAAGAACTGTTTAAAATGTGAAAATAACATTTTGTCTTCAGGGTGTTGATTAATTGGCGAACAAACGCCAGGTAACTGTGCCAAAAAAAATCGAAAACCTTAATTCCAAAATGCTGAGAAACTCTTTGTTTGGCCTCACGAGATCCTCAAAGTTTTGTGAAGCTTGGTAACGTAGCAAAATTTCTATTTCTATATTCAAACCTATAATGTAGGCAACTTAATACACACATCAAATGTTATTATTTATTATGAACTACAAATGTTCATATTGGCCACTGTTTACTTCTAAACACTATACGGTATCGAATTCATAAACTTCTCAAGCATCACCGGCGTAATTTGCATATTCATTTAAAGTAAAAGTCATAATAAAATAGAAATATCAACTGACATTCATTGCATAGCCTACGTTATAATTTGAATTTTATTAAAAAATTTGCTACATTGCCAAGGGTATTTTTAATTTAAATTTGATTTATTCTTGGAAAGTAATTTGCAAATTTTTCAATATTTTTTATTATTATTTTTTAATAAACCTCGTAACTTTTATTATATTAAAAAAGAAAGCAACTTGGTACATAAAATACGCAATTAAAACAATGTTTGTATTGACAAAATTAAAACTTTGGGGACCTCGTGAGGCCAAACGAAGAGTTTTACAGCATTTTGGAATTAAAATTTTTGTTTTCTTTTGGCACGGTCTACAAAGTTACCTGGCGTTTGTCCGCCAATTAATCTACACCCTGTATATGAAGTCAAGCTTTCAGATGAATTTAATTCAGTTTTTTTTTAATTAAAATTATATATTTTTCCAAGAAAACATTTGATACCACATAGTTTGAAAAACAAATAATTCCTCAAAAACATTTTAGGAAAATAGCTATTTGAAAATGCAGTTTTTACTTTTTTATTACTTTTTGTTTTGAAAAATAATCTGTGGTAGATCTGAGACAGTTTTATTTGGCTTTTTATAACTAGCGTAACATTGTTTCAGAAAAGCGGCCCCGTTTGTTAATATAAATGTTAGTTTTTGAGAAAAAAGCCTGGGACAAATATACAACAGTAAACAATATTATTATTTTTGAGTTGTTTTTTCAACAAGGTGGACTCTATAAAAGCCATTTTAAAAATAAAAACTTTTTTTTTAAGTTGTTCTTAGGGCAGAGGTACATTTTAAATTAATTTTTAGACATCAACAACAAAGTTCTATCGTGGATACTAACTGGGATATTGAATTACCTACAAATATTGAATATTACAAATTGAAGATCCCAAAACACAATATATTTTTAATTGATACTGAACGTTCATTTGAAAATTTTATTGATGCTGAATTAAATGTATGTAATTATATACTGGTAGCTTTAAGTAAACTTGAGTGAATTTTGATCAAATGTTCAGGAAAGATGTATTTTATTCATGCTAAGAAACTGAAAATTTCAACAAGCTTAGATTAATTAATCGAATTGGCATAGATAGCATAGATAATGAAACAAAAATTATTTAATTTTTTATTTTGACAGTATTTATTTGTTTGTCACTTAAAACAAACTTTTAAGCTTAATCAAAGTCGTTTTCTGGCGAAAAAAAAGTAAGTTTTGGTTAGTTGCAATTACACCTTTCTCGTATTCTTGTGACCTTACTGATGACGTCACATCTTACTTGAGTATGCTTCAGTAACATGAAAACAGGTTACTGAAGCTTACGGAGATCTAGACTTTCTTCCGTATGTGAAAAAGTAAGGTGCGTTCGCCGATTTATCTATACATGTGCGTTAAAATGATTTAATTTAATACAATGGAACATTTATATACACAAAAACAACTACAAGATTCTTTTCTGTAAACTCATAAAATAGATTAAAAAAATGATATGTTAATAATTATTGGTTATAAAATTGTCATTTGATTGCATTAGATTTGATGAGGAATGGACAATAATTGTCTATAGTGATGAATCTTGATTTTGTTTTTGGAGTTGCAGAATGGTCAGAAGACGTGAAGACGTTTTGGAACCAGTCTCAACGCTATACTTTCAAAAAATCTCCTGATTCATTCAATTTTAAGTTAGGTTCAGGGGAGGAGTGACGCATTATTAGTTTTAGACAAATGTTAATTATTTAGAGTTTCTGAAATTTTATCAATTATTAGTAAGAATAAAATGCATGTTTCTTGAAAATACTGTTAAAATATAAGTTTACTGGATGTTCACTTACTTATGGCGGCCAGTATATTATTGAATATTAATGTTAATGTAGTCTGTAGATTTAGTTGGAATTGATTGTGAATGGAAACCAAGTTTTGGAAGCCAAAAGAGTGAATTGGCCTTAATACAAATAGCAACAAGGAACGAAGTTTATATTTTAGATGTCATTCAAATGGGTCCTGAATTAAACCACTTGTGGGAGAAATTTGGAAAAATGTGTTTTAATAACTGTGATATTTTGAAATTAGGTAAATACCAAAGACAAGTATATATAATTTTTATACATACCTTTTTCAGGATTTGGTTTAACAGGTGATATGTCGATGATAAGACATTCTTTACCACAGGTAAATATTAATCAAAAAATTGGATTTCTAGACTTGTTAAGTTTATGGAAGCATATAGAAAAAACCAGTCAGCTAAAATTTCCATATGAAGGTAATTACAGTTTATTAAGTTTATTTATAATTTTATAATATTTTTGCTTAGGTGATATAATAATAATAATTCACTTTATTTACTATTTTACAATAAATATAGAAATTGGCGATAGAAGTTCACAATAATTCTGGTGTTCCATTTCACCTTCTTTTTTATATCATTTATGATAAGTAATTATCTCTTTTTTTAAAGTTATCAACACATGGATTGGTTGGAAATAGCTTGCCATTCTGTTCTGGGCTTCATTTCTTTATAGTTGTTCATTTTTAGAGCTTCTCTTATCTGTCTTGTATAGTCCAATCTCAGTCTTCACTTGTATATGTTTCTTTCTGCCCTACCTTCTCTAACCAGTTACATAATTCCTTAATGTCTAAGAATATCTTCTAGTATTCCATCTAATCGTTTTTGTAATACTTTTTATGTTTATTTTTTCTTCAATTAGTTTTAATACTTTTTCATTTGTTATTTTATTCTAACAACTAATTCTTGTCATTCTTTTGGAGCACCATATTTCAAACGCTTCTTTATTATAACTTTGTACCTATTGTCCAATCCTTGCATCCATACAGTGCTTAGCATAATAATATACTTACTAAATACCAGAAATCTGTGATCTATTCCATTGTCTTGTCTCCTATTTTAACATTAAGCTTTTGCTTTTTTCTTGTTTGCTGCATCACATTTCTTTGATTTTACTTTTATTCATTTTCATGTTATAATCATCTGTTTTGCATTCCATTTAAGACCTTTTTTAACTTCTCATTATCTGCTAATATTACTAGATTGTTCGCAAACCTAAGCTAGCTAGATTAGCATGAATTTTTACCTCTTCACTATACTTTTCTATGATCTATTTATTGTATCTTCTCGGCGTTAATAGTCTTCTTAGGCTGATACGCCAAAAATCTAAACTAACTATTGTATCTTCTATATATAGGTTAAATATTAACAGCTTTCCTTTTCCTACTCTTACTTCTTCTTTTCCTTCACTACAATTATGTATGGTGTTTTTAAACTAATTTCAAACAAATATGATCAATCATTGAAACATAAATAGCATATTAAAATAAAATAAAATCTTCTATCATTTTTAAAATGTCTACAAATATGGAATGGATAAAGGAACGCTTTACATCTGAATTTAATAATAATATTAGCATTTTTATTTCTTTTTTTTCTCTGTACCACCATTCTCTTCAATTTTCTGCCAATATATAGATTCTAGACTGGTAAAGTCAGGTCGTTGTTCATGATCAACTATTTTCTGATTTTTTTAACGTAAAGTTATTTTGACAGAGATTTTAAGATTTTGATAGCAGAGATTAACAACATATGCTATGCTTGTGTTCTTATCTATGTTTTTTTTTCATTCTTTTTCAAGAAGTTTTAATTTTCTGAATATTATATTTGTTGCAAGCTTTTTTATGTTGCCTATTTGTTGTAGTATATTATTGTATTAAATCTTTTATTGGGGTAATTGAGTTTAAAGTTTTTTAAAGTTTAGTTATTTTTTTTGTTGTTGAATTAAATGAATGGAGTGTATAAAGTAAATTATTCTTAAATGGCTTAACCTAAAATCAAATTTGAATATGTTGCTTGAGAAGACAATGCATGTTCTAAATGTCACATAAAGTCATAATGTAAGATGCGTTTCCTAGAATATAATAAATATAGTTAAGATATTTCATTGGAAAGTAATAGTGGTTGGAACAAAAATTAGGAATAATTTGGACAGTGAGATTATGTTCTAGTTAAATTACACGAGTTAGGTTTTTAGGTATTCCTTTTTTTTTTTAATTTAGCTCATACTTTATTTTGGAGTTAAATCTCTTTCGGATTTTTTCAGAATTGTATGTTTTTGAGGTACAAACTGTCAAGATGGGATCATTTGCCAAAAATCTAAACTAAGCAACGAGCATAACTATAAAAGATATTTTATGTCTGTAAATGCTGTTATATTAAGCTACAGAATTACATTAATTTAGCATACAAAACTTATTTTTATTATCATTAATCATTAGTTTAGATGACAACCTCTTAATAAATTGAATTTATGAAATAGATAAATTCTCACACATACTACTTTTGCTAAACATTTTATCTCTTAGCTTGTTCTTGGACTGTCAAGCTATTGATGACATACATATAATGTATATATCCCATAGTTTGTAATTGTAACTTTTCTTTTTTATGTTGTATTGGTTTCTTCTTTCTATGTTTTCTTTGCTTAAATTTTGTTAGTATTTGTTAAGATTCTATTATCTATAGTTTTAAAATTTATTAGGTTTTCTAATAAGTTAACAACATGTATGAACACTCTATCGAGGATACATAATTTTATTGATGCTATACGCAAAAATTAATCTAAAAGGTTAATCATACTGTGGGTGGAAACATCAACATTATTACATCTATCACAGTGTTGTAAAGTAAAATTTATTATTTTTATATTGATTTGAGATATTGTACATGATCATTGTTATAACATTCTATTTTCACCATGTCATAGTACCTGTAATTATGGAATAGCTCATATAATGAATTTTATTTTAGTTGAAAGTGGAGGTCCCAGTTTAAGCACTTTAGTTCAACATTGTCTTGGTTTACCATTAAATAAAGCCGATCAGTTTTCAAATTGGGAAAAACGACCATTAAGACCAAGCCAATTAGAATATGCAGCTTTGGATGCATTTTGTTTAATTGAAGTTTATGATGTTCTAAGACAATGCTGTGAAGATATGCAATACCCATTTGAAGACACTTGTTTTTCTATCATGTCGACTCTAAAATCTCATCAAAAGAAACATAAGAAACATTTACATAAAAAGGTAAATATATTTTCTAGTGTGTAATTTATTTAGCTATATAATAATACAGTTTATGTAGAAATTGTGATTAATTATTTAGCATATTTGAGTGTTCATATATGTTGTGTGCAATATTGCAAAAACCAGATTATGTTTTTATAGCCATGATACAAGAATAAGATAATTTAGAGGAAATGATAATGTACCTTAAGTATTCTCTGCTGTTTTAAAAGGATTGTTTAGTATCAATGTTGAGTTTTATACTATTATCAAAAAGTTTGACTAAACTAAGCATTAACTTAAGAACTAACAAGTTTTTGTGTCAATCAAAAATAGAATTGGATATTTTGCAGAATATCATTATTAAAACTGTGACTCATACAAGAGTTCATGAAATTGAGTTATATTTGTTTAACTGGTTATGGCTACGGTCAATTAATAGGTCTTAAGCAATTTTGGAACATTAAATTAATGTACTTTTAGCATCAGTTTTGCATACAATTTCTCATCTATAAATGTAAAGCTGTTTTTACATTTATCAATTTATTGTTCAATTTTAATGACTCATTAATGGCCGATCTCACCGACACTACTTAAAAGTTAACCACTAGTTAAATAGCTAAGCTCTGGTTAGCGCGTTGCACCGTCCATTTAAACGCAATCTTAACCCGTAACTAATGGTTAAATATAAGCCGCCAATATCGAGGGCTTACCGTGTACTTAACCCCAAATTTGTAATTTTTATAGCAAGTGTCAAGTAAAAAAAAATTAATATAAGATGGAAAATATAATAATTACACAGGATGATATTTCATTTGATATTATTATTATGAATACAATTAATAATGTCATTCCAAGACAAGTTTACTATAATATCAAGTTTCATTTTTATTTATTACAATATAAAAACGCAATTTTAATAAAAATATAGTTTGTTATTGCAGCAACTTAAATAAATTCATTTTCTTTTCATTGTTTTATTTCCAGAAACCGATAAACAACCTCAAATGTCAAACAATTTAATTTTATGGTTATATTAATATTAAGTTGTACACACAATACAACGAAAGCGCACGCCAAGTTTAGAGTCAATAATAATGTATATTGGCTGATATCTGATGTGCCGCTCGATAGTCAGAAACTCAACTATACTTAGCGTAAGCATCTGTTTCAAATGGTTGGTGAGACGCATATAAAATTTAAGGATAAGTTAACTATTAGGAAGACCTAACTAAGTATCGATTTAAGAAGTGTCGGTGAGATCGGCCATTATTCTAATAATTAATCTTATTAATTGCCGTCAATTTTACTACAATTTATTGAGGATTTGTTTCACTGTACACACGCCAACTTATTGTTTAATTTTCAATACTGCCAACTGTATAATAATTGTTTAATTAACTGATTGCTAATTTTGAATTATAGCCATTGCTATTATAGGTTATCTTTACCCAATTTTTTTTTGTATGTATGTATGTGTGTACTTATTAACACAAACACAGAAAATACTACACTGGATCAACAAAATACACTTAACATTATTGTTACATAAATTGAGGTTATGTAGCAAAGGTTGGCAACACTTAACTTCATCAATAAATTGAAGCAAAATAATATAACCCCTATGTTCTAATCTGATGTTTTAATCAGACTAGAAATTGGTCAATAAATTGACAGATGTAATAATTGTTTGCTAGAATTAGCAAATCATATTTTTAGAACTTGCGAGGAATTTGAAGTCTTACTTTAGGTAGCAATAAGTTGTAAGTGCTTAAGTGCTGAAAACGGCATGAATAGACCTCAACGGAGGTCTGAGGATGCCATAAATCTAAACTAAGTAATGAGGGTATCTTAAAACTCTTTTGACTATTTTTACAGAAACTATAAAAGATATTTTAATTCTGTAATTCTGTAAATGCTAACTTTAATTAAGCTACAGAATTACTTTAATTTAGCATACAAAATGTAGGGGAGAAGGGGGCGCATGTGGACAGTGGGTGCATGTGGACAGTATTGATTTGACAGGTATTCAATGTCCTAAAAATTCAAAGATATCTCACTTATAACATTATTCATGCTGTATCTTCAGTTGACGTAGGTTGGTAGTTGTAGTTATTGTCACCAAAAAATTGTTTACCACGTGCAAACGTAAAAGTTTTATGGTCCAGTATTTTTTATCCTCAAATAAGTACAGTGATTGTTACCGTTTCATCCACTATTTGTTTCATTAAGTTTTATTGTTTGCTTGCAATTAAATAAATAGCATTGTCCACATGTGCCCAACTTTTTTTTAAGTGGCAAAAAAAGTAACCAAATATGGTTTCAATGAACAATATTAGTAATAAACTGTCTTAACAGTGTCCCGTTTTAGCAAAAGAAGATATTTCTGTTTAAAATAAAGTAAAAATAAAATTTATGTGTTTTGAATAAAAAATCTCCACATGCGCCCCCCTTTTCCCTTTTTTTATTATCATTATTTATTAGTATAGATGACAACTTCTAAATAAATTGAATTTATGGAATAGATAAGTTACAGAAAGAAAATATTGTCAAGAGGTTTTATTTGATATGAATATAACCATAATAATATTATCAAAACTTTGTGCTACGACCGTATTATTAAGAAATTAAACTATCTATTTAAAAAAAAAATATAAATGTTTAAGGATAAGTGAAATAGCTTTTGTAAACCAGAATTTTACATATATAAACAAAAAAATTCAATATATTTAAAAAATTAAAAAAAAACAAAGTTGTGATTTAAAAAGAATGTTAGAGAAGTTATTTGTAATTTTTTTAATATAAAACATTTCATGCCAGCGCAAAACATGATTACAAAAAACAAGAATAAAAGAAATTCACAGAAATTATAATTTGTCATTAAGTATAGATGCAATAAAATTATATTTGAAAATATCTTCGTATTCACCTTATAGTTGAATAAAATTTTCACGCATTGTAGAAGAAAGTTCAATCTGTGTCTTCAAATTTGTAGAAATTTGATGCGGTAAGTCGTTTCTCCGCAATTAATTTTTAAAAGCTAGTTCTTTATTATTTTTTTAATTGTTAAATATAACTTTAAATCTTTACCCAAAAACATGAAGACATAGAATATTGTATGTAGTTCTACATATAAAAAGAGTGATGACTAAAATCTTATCGTTTGGATATTGAGTTGGTTGGCGTTTTGTCCCATAAGAACCAATTTTAATTTAAAAACGGCGCTGTACGTGTCAATATTTTTCTAGAGAGAAAGGTTTACCGATATTCTCGTAGATGTGATAGGATTTAATATTTTTCCTTAACAATACTACTAGTGGCATGACAACAGGACAGGGCGACTAAACCTGGCAATTCTCTAGCGTTGATATTGTAAATCGAAATTAATTTATTTGAATAATTATTTGTATGTCAAACAGTACTGCACTTCAAAGTTCATTTATCTGTTTGCGCTTATTAACAGTGTTGATATTTACCATTCTTTGTAATGAACAGACAGAACAGCCATTCTTAGGGAATCCACACGAAATCAGTGTCAATTTATCAATTAATTTTCAGTGAATGTCTGATGTAGAATTAATGCTCATTGGTCCATTTCCTTTTGAGAACCTTTTAACCGCTATTTATTTAATTTTTTTAGAAGGTTTGGGAGGATTGTAAGATGGACACCTAGTGATCAGATATGGCAGGGGCGCTCAGACTTGAAACGTCGGTGATCTACCAGAAAAGCATTAGGCGGTAAGCGATCGACTAGGTCAATAGGCATAGTAGAACCTAGTTACTAAGTAACAACTATTGTTAAAAAATAAATATTTAGTGTACTTTTTATACATAGAATATCAGAAATTTAAAAAATATAATATAAAAGACGATCGACTTAAAAACCTCACGCGATTGACTGTATGAGCACCCCTGAGATATGGTATGTGGTACCCCTCCGAACTTTGCGTTACAAGTAAAACAATTTTTGAATAAACGGTTTCAAGGACGTGTAATTTGTAGACGTGAACAGCACCCTTGGCCTTTAAGATCTCCAGGCTTAACTTTTGTAGATTATTATTTATGAAGCTATATGAAAAATCTTATCAGACGAATTTTTGAGGCAGCTGAACTAATTTGGAATAACAATGATATGTTACGGATATGTTACGTAAGGCTACCAGTTCTCTCTTAAGAAGAGCCAGTGTGTCTTTAGAGCAACGATGGCCATTTTGAACAATCTTTATAGTGAATTTAATCTAAAATAAAAATATAAATTGGCTTGTTTGAAAAGGTTTATTTTAGGGCATAACTTTATTAGACTATATTTGGTCTAAAGATTATGTACACGAAGTTGTGTCACACCCCCTTTATAAGTATTTATATTTAAGCGTAGTAGGTTATGTTCCACTTACCATAGCATCAAGTAAAAACAATTATTATTTTTCTGTTCTCAATACAATTTTAAAGAGCATAAAAGTAAGTGGGCATTTGAAGTAAAAAGTAAACTACATTATTAAGAATTAAAATAAATCATATAAAACATACTACATTTTGTTTTATAGTTGCAGACCATATATCCTCGTATAATTAATTAATTGTTGAAAAATTTTCTTTCTAAAAGTACAGGGTGTATTAAAAATCAAATCATTTTTGAAATAAACTAAGCTTAAAGATCCTACAGAACATCAATGGTTGGTGCAGTATCTAATATTTGGTCAAAAAAATTAATAGGAGATATGAAAACTAATTTAACTCAAATTTGCACAATTTTTGTTTGAAAAAATTATATTTTTTATGTAAATTAGATCCTGAAGTTTTTCACATACATATATTTTGAAACACTCATATCTTCTTGAATTTCATTCATTCATTCATTTTAATTTTTTACCTACTTATATGAACTTCTTCCACTAGTTCAGTTTCCTTCACTTAACTTTTTTGATATTAATATTCTAATATTATATAAATAAAACAATGTTTTTGAAACAGAAATCGGAAACAATTGAAATGAAGCAACCTCCAACTCCTCATTTAACATCAGTTCTACCTACAGATGTCAAATTCATATGTGATAACATGGTACAAGGATTGGGTAAACAACTTCGTAAATGTGGAATAGATACAGTTATTTTAGACAATCATGAAGATCATATGGAATGTGTACGGTTATTTCAAAATGATAATAGATATATCATTACAAAAGGAAATAATACTTTCAATAAGGTAATAAAGGCTCTTTACACATAATTATAATTCAAACTGCATTGTGTTAACTAACATTGAATTTGATGCATCTTTATGATATGTTTAGTTAAATGGAAATGTGACACCAGGCTGTTGTTACAAAGTAATATCTGAAGACTGTCAAGAACAATTAAAAGAAGTTTTGGATTACTATAAAATAGTTGTAACAATGGATTACGTCTTTAGCAGATGCCAGGTATTTGATTGAATATTGTATGAATCATTTAATTTATACAGGATGAATTGCATAACAAAAAGGAAAATCCTATATTTATTTTTGCGATAATTATTGGTTTTTGCAACTTCTTGTTTACATTTCTATTCTTATCTTTGAACCCAATTATTTACATTATTTAATATTGCGAATGTTGCGAATCAACCTGTAAAAACTCAAATGTTTTATTTATTAAACTTTTAACAGAAAAGTTTATTCTTAGCTAATAAGACTTATTGAGATCTAAGATATTTTTTAAAATTTTCTGGTTTTTATGATATCAAAATTTTACTTTCATATTGTCAATCACATTTTTTAAGAAGAAATTTATTTTTTATAAGCATTGTAATTCAAAATTCAACTCAACTTTTTTCACATATGCATAAACATGCTTACATATTTATTCGGGATGGTATTTTTTATAGATATGCAATAGCAATAGTTTTATAAAAATATTACAATCCACAATGTGCACTCTTCATGAATCTGAAAAAGCAAAATCTGTGGATGCGCTCCCACCAGCATGTTATAATGATGATGACGATGATGAATTTGGTTATGAGGCAAGTGGTTTTTCAAGTGATGATGACTATCCTGAACCTAGAATGCCTGTACAACATTACAAAAAATGGGAATTATGTAAGTCCAACTATAAAAAAAGAGTGTCTTTAAAACTGGGGATTTCCTAAAATAAGAAGTCCATTTTTTTAATAATTTAATTTAAAATAAAATTGCGATTTTTGACAAGGCTGCTTCTGTTCAGATTTGTCAGGTTTTATTTTTATAGCTTTTTATTACATTAAAGCTCGTTAACAAATTATTGGTGATTTACATAATTTAATACTGAATAAGATGTTTTGTGTACTTTTATATTGAAACATTAATTAAATAATAAGAATATATTGATAAAAGCAATTCTTTTTTACTATTGCAGTTAGTACAAAACTTCCCACTTTCAAAAACACTCTGTATATTTTTAGAACTTCAAACTCATTCAAAATACCACATTACAATTAAAGTTGTCTGGTTTTGCCTCTGAATGATATAAGTGGTCTGGAGCATGACCGATCTCTACATTATATAGGAGAAACTAAACAATTACACAATTTTAAGATCTGTTATTTGTAATTAACAGATCTTAAAAGTTATGCAAAAATTAATGTTGGTGCTTGTGCTTTAGCAAATCATCTACAAACAACTAAACATAATAAACTACAAAGATGTTAAAAAATTGTTTTGTGAAAAACAAGTTAACAAACGTTTTTTTTTTTTTAATCTATTATTTTAAAAAAGAGAAAAATACAATGAACAAGAAAACATACAAAATTAAGTATAATTTATACAAGTATTTTAAAAGTTCAACATAAAGTAAATTAAAATTATTTAATTAATTATTTTTAAATAAATATGAATAATCTAATTGTTTGTTTAAATTTATCAAGTGAACTGTAAATTAGTAGACTAGACCTGGGGGTATCAATAGGTATAGCAAATATGGCCACAGGTAATTCACGAACTGCACTGACTGACCCAGGAAAATAGCAGTGGCTTGAATACTAGTTTTATTTTATGCCTGTCAAAGTCAAACCGCTGTTCAAACTTCAAAGGCTTCAAAATGTCACGACCAGGTATTTATAAATATAAATCTAAAGTGCCATTTTGCATATAAGTATATTATAGCGTTATAACTGGATATCAATTATAAAAATAAACATTTATTATTTTCTAAAAATCGTCATAGAGAGTTTTGGTTTCACATTGTCAACAAAGTATGTGGCATAAATATAAATTTAAGGGGGCAGTTTGATGAGTGTCACAAAACTACGAGCAGAACTCACGCAATTTAACTCCTTATTAAAATCGGTTTTTTGCAACCTGTTGAGAATGAAATTTCCAATCTAATGAAATATATAAAAATCTAAAACCTTCAATTGTTTATTAAATTTTTAAATTAATTTGTAATTTTTTTGTCGAAATATTTGCTTAAACTTTAAGAGTTATACTTCATTGAACATTAAACTTAGTAGACTTTTTATTGTGCTTGTTCACAAATCTGCCGCCAGATAGCGTATTCCCTAGCTGCGATCTCCATTACCCGTAATATTTTTAAATTCATTTCATCGAATTTACTCGTTGACGTGATTATTCAAATGCGAAGAAGGCAGCCGACCTTAAAGTGTTGCAAATTCAAAGGCGTATGTATGTTTAAGGTTGATAAAGTTACCGCTAAAAAATTTAAAAAATGTTTGTTTTAATTTTTTTGGATTTTAAAAAAGTCAAAAATAAAAAAAAAATTGTTTTTGTTTAATCAAAATAAAAAATCAAAATATTTGAAATTATTTTTTGGAAATTATTTTTTTTTATTTATCAAAAAATTCACAAGTGATGCCATCGGTGTTGAAATTTAAAAAAAAAATCTTTAGCAATATATTTTTTATTGCTTTTTGAATCTTTAACTTTATTATACTCTTTGTCCACTTTATAACTTTTATTGATTTTATATAAATTTTAAATTTGCCGCTTGTTTCATCAGTGATCAAATGAATTTGGTTTAGAGGTAGTGCAGTTGCGACGTGACTGGTAGCTTGATTATTTCCATTTCATAGGTGATATGATAACGGCGCACGTACAATTTTACGAATATGAATCACTTTAAATGATATAGGCTGCAGTCTCACTGCACCATCGCCACCAACTATCACCGTTTGCCACTAACCACCAAAATGTACTACGGTCTCACTGCAGCTACTGGTGACCACCAAATATTTAAATTTCCCACTCATTTCTATGTCAGTAGAAGAGTGCTATATTTATATAATATTTATATTTGATTTACTAATGTAATTAGTTTATCAATGTTGGGTGGTGTCCATGTTTCTTCCATGTTACCGTTTTTAAAATTTTCAAATATCAAAGCGAAAATAACAGATTATGTTTTGATTTGTGAAATATCAAGTTAGTATGTTTCAAATGACGATCAACTGTTGCTGCGCCACCACCAACCGATTTGAAATTATGAAACGGTGGTTACCAAATGACAGATGCCGGCGAGAATAGTGAATCAGTCGGACCGTCGCCATATGATTTAGGGTGCAGTCTCACTGCACCACCGCCATCAACTATCACCGTTTGCCACTAACCACCAAAATGTACTACGGTCTCACTGCAGCAACTGGTGACCACCAAATATTTAAATTTCCCACTCTTTTCTATGTCAGTGGAAGAATGCTATATTTATATATTTATATTTCGGGCCTTTTATTTACTAATGTAATTAGTTTATCAATGTCGGATGGTGTCCATGTTCCTCCCATGTTACCGTTTTTAAAATTCTCAAATATCAAAGCGAAAATGACAGATTATGTTTTGATTTGTAAAATATCAAGTTAGTATGTTTCAAATGACGATCAACCGTTGCCGCGCTACCACCAACCGATTTGAAATTATGAAACGGTGGTTACCAAATGACAGATGCCGGCGAGAATAGTGAATCAGTGGGACCGTCGCCATATGATTTAACGTGTTCGAATTTTAGTTGGTGGCGGTGGGTGGTGCAGTGAGACTGCAGCCTTAGGCTGCAGTCTCACTGCATCACCGCCACCAACTATCACCGTTTGCAACTAACCACCAAAATGAACTACGGTCTCACTGCAGCCACTGGTGACCACCAAATATTTAAATTTCCCACCCATTTCTATGTCAGTAGAAAAGTGCTATATTTATATTTCGGGCCTTTCATTTACTAATGTAATTAGTTTATCAATGTCGGATGGTGTCCATGTTTCTTCCATGTTACCGTTTTTAAAATTCTCAAATTTCAAAGCGAAAATGACAGATTATGTTTTGATTTGTGAAATATCAAGTTAGTATGTTTCAAATGACGATCAACTGTTGCCACGCTACCACAAACCGATTTGAAATTATGAAACGGTGGTTACTAAATGACAGATGCCGGCGAGAATAGTTAATCAGTCGGACCGTCGCCATATGATTTAACGTGTTCGAATTTTAGTTGGTGGCGGTGGGTGGTGCAGTGAGACTGCAGCCTTAAAGTGAAAACATCAGTCAAACGAACGCATTTACTGATGCGACGTGATCGAAGTGGTTGATGTGATCCATGTGACAAGTGATATGGCACGCCGAACGCACAATATTAGTAATATTTATCACTTTAAGTGATAATGTCACACAAACGAACGCACGTTATATTCATTTATTTAATTTTTAATTAATATAGCAGCAGTACCAAACCAAAAATTAATACACGCGGGAATTTTAAACTCTACTTTTTATAGTACATTCACAACTACGAGCAGAACTATAACAACTGTTATTTTAGAAAAATAACTTATAGCACAACAAAAAGTTTACGAATTTGGAGGTGCAATGAAGTATGGCTCTTAAAGTTTAAGCAAATATTTCAAGAAAAAAATTACAATTTAATTTTAAAATTTAATAGACAATTGAAGGTTTTGAATTTTTATATATTTTATTACACTGGAAATTTCATTCACTACACGTTGCAAAAAACCGATTTAAAAAAAAGTTAAATTGTGTGAGTTCTGCTCGAAGTTTTATGACACTTCAAAAACCGCGTTCTTAAGAACATTTTCCCACAAATATACACTTTTATTTTAACTTAACGGATAAAAACAATTATTTCAATGACAATTTGTTAATTGTTTCATAAAGTTGTTGAGAGGTTGCTCATTGTCAAGCCGCTCAGTAATGGCAGTATAAACATTAATTTTTAATTAAAAAAAATGATTTCTATAAAAAATTTGTAGAACTAATTTTAGAACGTGTTCGAATTTTAGTTGGTGGCGGTGGGTGGTGCAGTGAGACTGCAGCCTTAAAGTGAAAACATCAGTCAAACGAACGCATTTACTGATGCGACGTGATCGAAGTGGTTGATGTGATCCATGTGACAAGTGATATGGCACGCCGAACGCACAATATTAGTAATATTTATCACTTTAAGTGAAAATGTCACACAAACGAACGCACGTTATATTCATTTATTTAGTTTTTAATTAATATAGCAGCAGTACCAAACCAAAAATTAATACACTCGGGAATTTTAAACTCTACTTTTTATAGTACATTCACAACTACGAGCAGAACTATAACAACTGTTATTTTAGAAAAGTAACTTATAGCACAACAAAAAGTCTACGAATTTGGAGGTGCAATGAAGTATGGCTCTTAAAGTTTAAGCAAATATTTCAAGAAAAAAATTACAATTTAATAGACAATTGAAGGTTTTGAATTTTTATATATTTTATTACACTGGAAATTTCATTCACTACACGTTGCAAAAAACCGATTTAAAAAAAAGTTAAATTGTGTGAGTTCTGCTCGAAGTTTTATGACACTTCAAAAACCGCGTTCTTAAGAACATTTTCCCACAAATATACACTTTTATTTTAACTTAACGGATAAAAACAATTATTTCAATGACAATTTGTTAATTGTTTCATAAAGTTGTTGAGAGGTTGCTCATTGTCAAGCCGCTCATTAATGGCAGTATAAACATTAATTTTTAATTAAAAAAAATGATTTCTATAAAAAATTTGTAGAACTAATTTTAGAATTAAAAAATGTAAAAATATACAATAAACAATAGTTTGTTTAAAACCAAAAAACTTTTGTTTGATTTTTTTTACGGTTGGAGAATTATTTAGATGTTCAGTTAATTTTGATCAACCCTGTATAATGCCTCTTTTACAATACAATTGACTATTTTTTTTTTCAATAATTATTATTTAAGGAATCAGAGTAAGTCTGGAGCGGTATAAAATGAATTTAAACTTATTATTTTTTTTATATCTTTGGCAGTTGCTCACAGATACTGTTAATACCTAATCGCTCACAAAAATTTTATGGGGTATTAGGTTAATTGCTTTTTTTTTTATATCAAGAAACTTTGGTTAAATTATTTACACCTAATGCTGGAATTCATGAAAGCCAGTTAAATTAACGGTTGATTAAATTTGACAACTGCAGAACTATTTATAGTAATGCTACCACAAAAGCAAGTTTTACACAATATGTAACTACCAAAATTAAAAGGAAAATAATATTTGATACTAACGCAAAGTAAATATCAAGTATTTATATTGAATTAATAAAAACAATTTTGACAGTTTATCGTATGTTGAGGTTATGTTGTCACATTTAACGCTGATTAACTTTAATCAGCTTTCATGAATTCCACCATTACTATAACACATACCATGTATATATAAGTTAACCTAACCTAACCTAACTATAACACATACTCTGTATTTATAAGTTATGTCAGTTGACAGATAAGAAAATTATAGAAATTGCAGAATTCTCCAGACGTTTATCCAAACTACACTCTAAATCGAAACCCCCCTCTGCTATCAAAAAAACTGTCTTTATTTCTGAATTACAATATATTTTTCCATTTACATATTTAGCAATTTTACTAATTCTGGTCACAAATTTTCTCAATGTTAGTTAATATAGCTTATAAAATTACGATTTTGCTGATTGGCTGTACCGAGTTTTTCAAGTGTTACAACAATGTTCAATATGTTAATTAACATGGCTGTAAAAATTTTCAGAATACGGTTGTTACAAATATATATAACCTAATTCCATTATTTATTTTAGACTGTGATGAACAAATAGATGTTAGATCATGTAAAACTAGGATGGGAGCAAAGATACAAGTGGAAACTATCCCAAATGATATGTTGAGCAAAATAGACTTATTTTATGTTTGCGAAAGTTGTGGAAAGGTATATTGGGATGGGAGTCACTTAAATAAAACATTGACTGGAAAATTGCAAGGAATTGTTAAGAATTAAATAATATTTACAAAGGTAATTTGATGAATTAACTATTTAAAAAACATGTATGTATATTATGTGCTTTTTGATTTTATTCTAATGGACCGATTTATTTAAATTGAAATATATAAATTACAATTTTTACACAAGATGTGTTTCTATAAATAATGAAATTCATTCAATTGACCTACATTTATTAAAAATAATATGATAATGGATTCCTTAATTCACTAATTAAAACATATTTTAAGTTAATTTACATTGTATTATTAATGATTTGGAATTGTATGAATAAGAACGATTAAGTATGTGTTATTATTTATTGTCCCTAATGATAAAGTTTGATATTTTATGTTAATAAAAACTTGTTCCCGCGACCAAGATGACAGCTGTTTGATTTGAGGTAAGTGTTCATATTTTTGTTGTTTTCTTTCAAGAAAAGGAAAGTTTTGGAATATTTCAGTTACACCTAGTTTATATTTTAATGACCTTACTGTTTATGTTGGACCTTATACAAGTATGCTTATGGAGATCGTCAACTTTTGTAGGTGAGTGAGATGCCTATTTATGTTTACATATGCATTAAATGATTTAATTTAATACAATGCAACATTACAAAATTAATTATTTAAAATTAAAAAAAAAAATCAATTTTATAGATTATAAAAATGTCATTAGTAATTGGCTCCTTTTTTAAATGACAGGAACAGCAATTGAGCATGAAATAATCTTTTTAAATGCAACCTAATTGAACAGTTTCATGCAGCTAATAATTTTTATTTTTCAATTTCAAAATTATTTAGCAATTACTTAATAGGATGTCATAACAACTTAAATAATGAAAAAGAAAAAGGTGCAATGAAAGCTGATGAATATGGACCATGAGGTGGTGCATGAAATGAACAAATGAACATAACCTTTAAAAGTTTTAAGATTGGTAAAACATGAAATGTACTTATTCATGTTATTATTGCTAAAAAGAACTGGGAATATTATTTCTTGGGAACAAAGTAGAACAAGGTATGTTATATATGACAGTTATAAAAATATGTTTTTAGTAGTAGTAATTTGGCTAGGTGATGTAAGTGAAAAACGGAATGGCAAAATGCTGCTGTGAGGTTGTTCATCGAAGAATATCTGCAAAATAAAACAGAGTTGGAGAAAAAGAATAGCTTGAAAAAGCACATTTGGCAAAGGTAAGGTTTACTTATTAATTATACATGTATCTCCAAATTCGATGTTTTAATAAAATTGTGAGTTTATTTATTTGTAAATACTATATAAGGACGGTATTCAAATACCTAATTTTTATATAGAGTTAAAGTTATTTTATTAGTTTTAGTTCAGCACGTGTAAGAAATGAAAGAAAAGAAGCTATTTAATGATTTTTTAGAAATATTAGTAAACAGCATGGTAGCAAAAGATTAATAATGTGATAATTATTTATTTTATGTTATAGTTTTATTTGTTACCAATTATTAGCATTTAATATTGTTTTATTTGTACTATTTATTAAAGCTTTCAAATGCCCGTATGACACTGATGATAATTCTCTATTGGATTATATATATACTTTAAAAGTCTGTAAAATTCACAAATGATCATCAATTTTATTGTAGATTTAAATTTTAAGTGAATTTTTAGTTTTTCTTTATAATCGTCGGGAGGAACGGACCAAACTCCAGGAGTGTATTCTACACGTGAAAATAATGTAAAAAAACTCAAATGTTGTTACCGAATTTTTATTTGTTTTCAAGTTATAGCATAATTAAATTTTTTTATTTAGTATGCCATGTTCGACGTTCTAAAATATTTGATAGCTTTTTGGTTCTGATAATGTGTCAGTGTGACGGTAATTTAACCTTTATTTTGTTTGTACAATTAAAGTGTTACAAAATGCCACACACTTATTCAAATTTAGAATATGCAAATATGGTGTTTGTTTATGGTTTTTGTAATGGGAATGCTACAGCTGCTGTTGAAGAATATCATCAACGGTTTCCACACATCAGAGACATCCCAATAAAAATGTATTTATTAGAGTTTTCAACAAACTGTGCGAGACCGGAAAGCTTCCCAGTGTTAACATAACATCTGAACGAGTTACTTGACAAGATTTAGAAGAGGTAGAAGATATTCTGGATGTAGTAGCAGAAGATGCAACGACCAACTCACGAAGAATTAGTATTCAATTGGGTATTCCACAAACAAGAGTAATAAACACACTCCACGAGCAAGGCTTACATCCATACCATGTACAGAGAGTACAGCACCTACAACCGGAAGATTATCCTAAACGTATGGAATTTTGTCGGTGGATAAATAATAATCCTCGTATTGTATCGCGCATACTTTTTACAGATGAAGCAACATTCACCCGTGACGGCATTAATAATACTCACAACTGTCATGTATGGTCAGACGAAAATCCCCACGAAACAGTCGAAAGTAATTTTCAACATAAGTTTTCGGTAAACGTGTGGTGTGGTATGGTCGATGGTTATTTAATTGGCCCTTTCATTTTGGTGAATCGCTTCACAGGAGCCAACTACTTAGATTTTGTACAAAATGAATTACACGGACTACTAGAGGATGTTTCTTTAAACATCAGAATGCAAATGTACTACCAGCACGACGGAGCTTTTGCTCGTCAGGTCAAGCAACATTTGGACAAAAGGTTTTCAGGGCGTTGGATTGGTCGCGGTGGTCCTATTAGTTGGCCTCCAAGATCTCCAGACTTCACAGCATTAGATTATTGTTTATGGGGCTGGTTCAAAGATGAAGTGTACAAAGTAAAAGTGGACACTCGGGATGGACTAATTTTACGTATTAGAAATGCTGCAGCCGATCTTAAACAAAGACATGACTCCATCAGGAGAGCAACAGGCGCTCATTGTAGACAAAGCAGAAAATGTTTAGAGGTAAATGGCAGTATTTTTGAACATTTATTATAAGAATGCTATGATAACCAAAACGTTAATGTATGAAATTTTGTTTATTTTTAATTACGCTGTAACTTGAAAACAAATAAAAATCGGATAACAACATTTGAGTTTTTTTGCATTATTTTCACGTGTAGAATACACTCCTGGAGTTTGGTCCGTTCCTCCCGACTCACCCTGTATATACCACATCAAGTGTTCTTTGAGCTGTTTTTTTTTTTAATTATATATTGAATGCGATATTTATTCATTTTAAAAACAAAGAACAATTTTATTAATTTATTTTTATATTATTATGTCTTATAATACTAAAAACATTATCATCATTATGTTTCTTTTTTGAACAGCATTTATATCTTTAAGTGTTTCTGCACTTTCATTACAATTTCTTTGCTCTTTATCTTCAATCACGAGTTTAGAAAGCTCTTCTATCTCTATCATACAGAAATTGTACAATACACATGCTGCCATTATTACATATTATTTAGACATGCATGGATTTAGTGACGCGCCAGTAAAATTAAATTGCATGTGTAAACATCAACTGGCATGCAAGTTGAAAAGCTGGCTGAAGTTAGCTTCGGCTTCGGCTTTGGATCAGCTTCGTTTTTTATAAAAGTATGTACGCACGCACGCTAGGTACAGCTGCCCAGCAAAGTCGACACAATGTTTTAAGAAACGCTGTCTTTTAAAATCCGTCGGCAAAATGAATTCCATATCTTCTTTATAAATAACTAAAAATACGTATAAAATTGTCTTGTTTTTTTTTAATTACATTTAAAAAATATATGAAATAATACCCGACAATTTACTGCATATTATAAATGTACACAGAGAAGGTAAAAGCAGTAAATGAAGTAATCGTGATGCTCGCAGATGAGCAATTATTACACAATAAAAATAAATATTTTTATTTTATATTTAAATAAATTATCACTAAGTTAATAACAAATTAATAAGTTAGTTCGAAATTTGAATGAAATAAAAGTGTTCTACTTTGACTTAAACATACGCGCTCGAGGAAAGTTGAATGATCTCGCTTATGAAAAATATCTTCTCTTTTATTTTTCAATATGTTATTACTATATTAATAACAAATCACGAGATCTTTTCAGAGTTTAAAAAAAAGTAACTGATTAACAATTAGAGCACTTTTAATTAAACATACGCGCTCGCGGAAAGTTGAATTATCTCGCTTATGAAAAATACCTTCTCTTTTATTTTTCAATATGTTATTACTAATTTGATAACAAATCAATAGATCCTTTCAAAGTTTGAAAAAAAGTTACTGATTAACATTTGGAGCACTTTTAATTAAACATACGCGCTCGCGGAAAGTTGAATTATCTCGCTTATGAATAATACCTTCTCTTTTATTTTTCAATATGTTATTACTAATTTGATAACAAATCAAGAGATCCTTTCAAAGTTTAAAAAAAAGTTACTGATTAACAATTGGAGCACTTTTAATAAAACATACGCGCTCGCGGAAAGTTGAATTATCTCGCTTATGAAAAATACCTTCTCTTTTATTTTTCAATATGTTATTACTAATTTAATAACAAATCACGAGATTCTTTCAGAGTTCAAAAAAAAGTTACTGATTAACAATTGGAGCACTTTTAATTAAACATACGCGCTCGCGGAAAGTAGAATTATCTCGCTTATGAAAAATACCTTCTCTTTTATTTTTCAATATGTTATTACTAATTTGACAACAAATCAAGAGATCCTTTCAAAGTTCAAAAAAAAGTTACTGATTAACACTTGGAGCACTTTTAATTAAACATACGCGCTCGCGGAAAGTAGAATTATCTCGCTTATGAAAAATACCTTCTCTTTTATTTTTCAATATGTTATTACTAATTTGATAACAAATCAAGAGATCCTTTCAAAGTTTAAAAAAAAGTTACTGATTAACATTTGGAGCACTTTTAATTAAACATACGCGCTCGCGGAAAGTAGAATTATCTCGCTTATGAAAAATACCTTCTCTTTTATTTTTTAATATGTTATTACTAATTTAATAACAAATCACAAAATTCTTTCAGAGTTCAAAAAAAAGTTACTGATTAACACTTGGAGCACTTTTAATTAAACATACGCGCTCGCGGAAAGTTGAATTATCTCGCTTATGAAAAATACCTTCTCTTTTATTTTTCAATATGTTATTACTAATTTGATAACAAATCAAGAGATCCTTTCAAAGTTTAAAAAAAAGTTACTGATTAACAATTGGAGCACTTTTAATTAAAAATACGCGCTCGCGGAAAGTAGAATTATCTCGCTTATGAAAAATACCTTCTCTTTTATTTTTCAATATGTTATTACTAATTTGACAACAAATCAAGAGATCCTTTCAAAGTTCAAAAAAAAGTTACTGATTAACACTTGGAGCACTTTTAATTAAACATACGCGCTCGCGGAAAGTAGAATTATCTCGCTTATGAAAAATACCTTCTCTTTTATTTTTCAATATGTTATTACTAATTTGATAACAAATCAAGAGATCCTTTCAAAGTTTAAAAAAAAGTTACTGATTAACATTTGGAGCACTTTTAATTAAACATACGCGCTCGCGGAAAGTAGAATTATCTCGCTTATGAAAAATACCTTCTCTTTTATTTTTTAATATGTTATTACTAATTTAATAACAAATCACAAAATTCTTTCAGAGTTCAAAAAAAAGTTACTGATTAACACTTGGAGCACTTTTAATTAAACATACGCGCTCGCGGAAAGTTGAATTATCTCGCTTATGAAAAATACCTTCTCTTTTATTTTTCAATATGTTATTACTAATTTGATAACAAATCAAGAGATCCTTTCAAAGTTTAAAAAAAAGTTACTGATTAACAATTGGAGCACTTTTAATTAAACATACGCGCTCGCGGAAAGTTGAATTATCTCGCTTATGAAAAATACCTTCTCTTTTATTTTTCAATATGTTATTACTAATTTGATAACAAATCAAGAGATCCTTTCAAAGTTTAAAAAAAAGTTACTGATTAACAATTGGAGCACTTTTAATTAAACATACGCGCTCGCGGAAAGTTGAATTATCTCGCTTATGAAAAATACCTTCTCTTTTATTTTTCAATATGTTATTACTAATTTGATAACAAATCAAGAGATCCTTTCAAAGTTTAAAAAAAAGTTACTGATTAACAATTGGAGCACTTTTAATTAAACATACGCGCTCGCGGAAAGTTGAATTATCTCGCTTATGAAAAATACCTTCTCTTTTATTTTTCAATATGTTATTACTAATTTGATAACAAATCAAGAGATCCTTTCAAAGTTTAAAAAAAAGTTACTGATTAACAATTGGAGCACTTTTAATAAAACATACGCGCTCGCGGAAAGTTGAATTATCTCGCTTATGAAAAATACCTTCTCTTTTATTTTTCAATATGTTATTACTAATTTGATAACAAATCAAGAGATCCTTTCAAAGTTTAAAAAAAAGTTACTGATTAACAATTGGAGCACTTTTAATTAAACATACGCGCTCGCGCAAAGTTGAATTATCTCGCTTATGAAAAATACCTTCTCTTTTATTTTTCAATATGTTATTACTAATTTGATAACAAATCAAGAGATCCTTTCAAAGTTTAAAAAAAAGTTACTGATTAACATTTGGAGCACTTTTAATTAAACATACGCGCTCGCGGAAAGTAGAATTATCTCGCTTATGAAAAATACCTTCTCTTTTATTTTTTAATATGTTATTACTAATTTAATAACAAATCACAAAATTCTTTCAGAGTTCAAAAAAAAGTTACTGATTAACACTTGGAGCACTTTTAATTAAACATACGCGCTCGCGGAAAGTAGAATTATCTCGCTTATGAAAAATACCTTCTCTTTTATTTTTCAATATGTTATTACTAATTTGATAACAAATCAAGAGATCCTTTCAAAGTTTAAAAAAAAGTTACTGATTAACAATTGGAGCACTTTTAATAAAACATACGCGCTCGCGGAAAGTTGAATTATCTCGCTTATGAAAAATACCTTCTCTTTTATTTTTCAATATGTTATTACTAATTTGATAACAAATCAAGAGATCCTTTCAAAGTTTAAAAAAAAGTTACTGATTAACAATTGGAGCACTTTTAATTAAACATACGCGCTCGCGGAAAGTTGAATTATCTCGCTTATGAAAAATACCTTCTCTTTTATTTTTCAATATGTTATTACTAATTTGATAACAAATCAAGAGATCCTTTCAAAGTTTAAAAAAAAGTTACTGATTAACAATTGGAGCACTTTTAATTAAACATACGCGCTCGCGGAAAGTTGAATTATCTCGCTTATGAAAAATACCTTCTCTTTTATTTTTCAATATGTTATTACTAATTTGATAACAAATCAAGAGATCCTTTCAAAGTTTAAAAAAAAGTTACTGATTAACAATTGGAGCACTTTTAATAAAACATACGCGCTCGCGGAAAGTTGAATTATCTCGCTTATGAAAAATACCTTCTCTTTTATTTTTCAATATGTTATTACTAATTTGATAACAAATCAAGAGATCCTTTCAAAGTTTAAAAAAAAGTTACTGATTAACAATTGGAGCACTTTTAATTAAACATACGCGCTCGCGGAAAGTTGAATTATCTCGCTTATGAAAAATACCTTCTCTTTTATTTTTCAATATGTTATTACTAATTTGATAACAAATCAAGAGATTTTTTCAAAGTTTAAAAAAAAGTTACTGATTAACAATTAGAGCACTTTTAATTAAACATACGCGCTCGCGGAAAGTAGAATTATCTCGCTTATGAAAAATACCTTCTCTTTTATTTTTCAATATGTTATTACTAATTTGATAACAAATCAAGAGATCCTTTCAAAGTTTAAAAAATAGTTACTGATTAACAATTGGAGCACTTTTAATTAAACATACGCGCTCGCGGAAAGTTGAATTATCTCGCTTATGAAAAATACCTTCTCTTTTATTTTTCACTATGTTATTACTAATTTGATAACAAATCAAGAGATCCTTTCAAAGTTAAAAAAAAAGTTACTGATTAACAATTGAAGCACTTTTAATTAAACATACGCGCTCGCGGAAAGTAGAATTATCTCGCTTATGAAAAATACCTTCTCTTTTATTTTTCAATATGTTATTACTAATTTGATAACAAATCAAGAGATCTTTTCAAAGTTTAAAAAAAAAGTTACTGATTAATAATTGGAGCACTTTTAATTAATCATACGCGCTCGCGGAAAGTTGAATTATCTCGCTTATGAAAAATACCTTCTCTTTTATTTTTCAATATGTTATTACTAATTTAATAACAAATCACGAGATTCTTTCAGAGTTCAAAAAAAAGTTACTGATTAACAATTGAAGCACTTTTAATTAAACATACGCGCTCGCGGAAAGTAGAATTATCTCGCTTATGAAAAATACCTTCTCTTTTATTTTTCAATATGTTATTACTCATGAAAATAGTTATAACCCCCTTACTCGTTTAATAATTCAGTAATTAAGGGTTTCATTAATAATTATTTGATAGTTTATAGTAAACAATTTTTAGCAATTCTTGATTTTAAATACACATATTTCTCGAAGGTTAGTAGGAAAGCCATAAATTTTCGGACTACGGCTGTCATGATAATATATTTTACGACTGCAAAAAAAAAACCTTTTTAGAATAAACGAGACCGAACTTATAAACTTTCATAAATAAAATAAAATATAATTAACAAATTCAAATTATAAAACTGATAAATTCAAATGACAAATAAGTACACTTAATATAATTTTGGATTTTATTTTAATTATATTATAACTAATTAGAGTATTGAAATATTAATTGTAACAATCATAATTTAAAATAAAGCTATTTAATAAGCAACGCATAAAAAAAGTTTTGTCCACTACTTTGTGGAGTATATTGAACAATGGTTTACTCAGATTTCACTTTCACTAATTAAAACCGCTATTAATTAACTAATTAGTTAACTAATTAAACTTATTAAGCAATTCATAAAAAAACTAAAGTAATCTCTGTGAAGTCCATCGGACACAATGGTTTACTCAGATTTCACTTTCACTAATTAGAACCGCTGTTAGTTAACTAATTAGTTAACTAATTAATTTTATTAAGCAATGCATAAAAAACTAAAGTACGGCGTAACCTATGTGAAGTCCATCGAACACAATGGTTTACTCAGATTTCACGTTCACTAATTAAAACCGCTAATAACTAAATAATTAGTTAACTAATTTTCTGAATTTAATAAACTGATTACGTTTTAATTTTGATTATGAATTAACAGTAAATTATTATGTTTTATTTTATTGCCATCTATTAAAACAGATTGCTATTTTCTCATCTGTTCATTTTTATAACAAATTTTTTTTATTGCACTTATTCTTAGATATGCAGTCAGAAATCAATTAAATTGATTATATAAACTAAAAAATCTATTTAAATATAAAAGTTTAAATTTTTATAACATAATTATTAATATATGTAAATATAAATATAATTGAATTTTTGTTGATAAGTTTACTTTATATGATTATTTTAAATACTTACTACTAATTCATATTTTTCTTAACATGAATGTTAGCATTTCTGTGGTTGCGGTCATTGTAAATTTTAAATTCCTAGTTATCGTGACATTTACCATTGATAATATCTATTATCAATTCCATTCGCTTGTTCAAATTATATGCCTTAGAAATGTAAAAAGTTATCGCCTCATTATGGACTACTTTTAAAGTATAAAATATACACTGAAAAATACAATACAGTGGTGTAGATAAAACGTACTCAGTGTAATTTTTTTAAAAGCAAAAAAAGCAGTAAATTTATTTTGTTGAGCTTTATCTAAAATCATATAACAAAAAATGAAAGACCCAAGCATTATATCTTTATTTGCAATAATAATAATAATAGTTCATTTATAAATTAATAAATGTTTTTTATTATTATAAATCTCAATTAATGACTCATTGATCTATTTTACAATACACAGTTTAAACAGGCCGTTGTAGCAATTTCAATATGTCGACTTTTGCTACTTTTTTATATCATTTTTTTATTCAATATTTAATTAATATTGAAAATAAACTTCAAATAGTTCATATTTTATTTACTATATTATCTTGTTATTTTTAGGTGTATTTTGGAGTAATTAATTTTTAATTATCTGCTGAATATATCATCTTTTATGGAATTGATCAGATTTGCTGACAAGGACTCTATCTTGCATATTGATTAAACCGAAACTGGATACGGATTTAGCTTGGATATTTTGACAAATCTTTCAATAAGATCTTTTTAGTATACTTGCTTTTAAAACTGATCTTTTACAAGATTAATTTTAATTAACATATTTTAGGTTTTATTTTAGCTTTTATAATTGACCAATCTTTTACAAGACTAATTTTAGTTATCTCATGATTTGTTATTAAATTAGTAATAACATATTGAAACATAAATGAGAAGGTATTTTTCATAAGCGAGATAATTCAACTTTCCGCGAGCGCGTATGTTTAATTAAAAGTGCTCCAATTGTTAATCAGTAACTTTTTTTTGAACTTTGAAAGGATCTATTGATTTGTTATCAAATTAGTAATAACATATTGAAAAATAAAAGAGAAGGTATTTTTCATAAGCGAGATAATTCAACTTTCCGCGAGCGCGTATGTTTAATTAAAAGTGCTCCAATTGTTAATCAGTAACTTTTTTTTGAACTTTGAAAGGATCTATTGATTTGTTATCAAATTAGTAATAACATATTGAAAAATAAAAGAGAAGGTATTTTTCATAAGCGAGATAATTCAACTTTCCGCGAGCGCGTATGTTTAATTAAAAGTGCTCCAATTGTTAATCAGTAACTTTTTTTTGAACTTTGAAAGGATCTATTGATTTGTTATCAAATTAGTAATAACATATTGAAAAATAAAAGAGAAGGTATTTTTCATAAGCGAGATAATTCAACTTTCCGCGAGCGCGTATGTTTAATTAAAAGTGCTCCAATTGTTAATCAGTAACTTTTTTTTGAACTTTGAAAGGATCTATTGATTTGTTATCAAATTAGTAATAACATATTGAAAAATAAAAGAGAAGGTATTTTTCATAAGCGAGATAATTCAACTTTCCGCGAGCGCGTATGTTTAATTAAAAGTGCTCCAATTGTTAATCAGTAACTTTTTTTTAAACTTTGAATGGATCTTATGATTTGTTATCAAATTAGTAATAACATATTGAAAAATAAAAGAGAAGGTATTTTTCATAACCGAGATAATTCAACTTTCCGCGAGCGCGTATGTTTAATTAAAAGTGCTCCAATTGTTAATCAGTAACTTTTTTTTAAACTTTGAATGGATCTTATGATTTGTTATCAAATTAGTAATAACATATTGAAAAATAAAAGAGAAGGTATTTTTCATAAGCGAGATAATTCAACTTTCCGCGAGCGCGTATGTTTAATTAAAAGTGCTCCAATTGTTAATCAGTAACTTTTTTTTGAACTTTGAAAGGATCTATTGATTTGTTATCAAATTAGTAATAACATATTGAAAAATAAAAGAGAAGGTATTTTTCATAAGCGAGATAATTCAACTTTCCGCGAGCGCGTATGTTTAATTAAAAGTGCTCTAATTGTTAATCAGTAACTTTTTTTTAAACTTTGAATGGATCTTATGATTTGTTATCAAATTAGTAATAACATATTGAAAAATAAAAGAGAAGGTATTTTTCATAAGCGAGATAATTCAACTTTCCGCGAGCGCGTATTTTTAATTAAAAGTGCTCCAATTGTTAATCAGTAACTTTTTTTTGAACTTTGAAAGGATCTATTGATTTGTTATCAAATTAGTAATAACATATTAAAAAATAAAAGAGAAGGTATTTTTCATAAGCGAGATAATTCAACTTTTCGCGAGCGCGTATGTTTAATTAAAAGTGCTCCAATTGTTAATCAGTAACTTTTTTTTAAACTTTGAAAGGATCTATTGATTTGTTATCAAATTAGTAATAACATATTGAAAAATAAAAGAGAAGGTATTTTTCATAAGCGAGATAATTCAACTTTCCGCGAGCGCGTATGTTTAATTAAAAGTGCTCCAATTGTTAATCAGTAACTTTTTTTTAAACTTTGAATGGATCTTATGATTTGTTATCAAATTAGTAATAACATATTGAAAAATAAAAGAGAAGGTATTTTTCATAACCGAGATAATTCAACTTTCCGCGAGCGCGTATGTTTAATTAAAAGTGCTCCAATTGTTAATCAGTAACTTTTTTTTAAACTTTGAATGGATCTTATGATTTGTTATCAAATTAGTAATAACATATTGAAACATAAATGAGAAGGTATTTTTCATAAGCGAGATAATTCAACTTTCCGCGAGCGCGTATGTTTAATTAAAAGTGCTCCAATTGTTAATCAGTAACTTTTTTTTGAACTTTGAAAGGATCTATTGATTTGTTATCAAATTAGTAATAACATATTGAAAAATAAAAGAGAAGGTATTTTTCATAAGCGAGATAATTCAACTTTCCGCGAGCGCGTATGTTTAATTAAAAGTGCTCCAATTGTTAATCAGTAACTTTTTTTTGAACTTTGAAAGGATCTATTGATTTGTTATCAAATTAGTAATAACATATTGAAAAATAAAAGAGAAGGTATTTTTCATAAGCGAGATAATTCAACTTTCCGCGAGCGCGTATGTTTAATTAAAAGTGCTCTAATTGTTAATCAGTAACTTTTTTTTAAACTTTGAATGGATCTTATGATTTGTTATCAAATTAGTAATAACATATTGAAAAATAAAAGAGAAGGTATTTTTCATAAGCGAGATAATTCAACTTTCCGCGAGCGCGTATGTTTAATTAAAAGTGCTCCAATTGTTAATCAGTAACTTTTTTTTAAACTTTGAATGGATCTTATGATTTGTTATCAAATTAGTAATAACATATTGAAAAATAAAAGAGAAGGTATTTTTCATAACCGAGATAATTCAACTTTCCGCGAGCGCGTATGTTTAATTAAAAGTGCTCCAATTGTTAATCAGTAACTTTTTTTTAAACTTTGAATGGATCTTATGATTTGTTATCAAATTAGTAATAACATATTGAAACATAAATGAGAAGGTATTTTTCATAAGCGAGATAATTCAACTTTCCGCGAGCGCGTATGTTTAATTAAAAGTGCTCCAATTGTTAATCAGTAACTTTTTTTTGAACTTTGAAAGGATCTATTGATTTGTTATCAAATTAGTAATAACATATTGAAAAATAAAAGAGAAGGTATTTTTCATAAGCGAGATAATTCAACTTTCCGCGAGCGCGTATGTTTAATTAAAAGTGCTCCAATTGTTAATCAGTAACTTTTTTTTAAACTTTGAATGGATCTTATGATTTGTTATCAAATTAGTAATAACATATTGAAAAATAAAAGAGAAGGTATTTTTCATAACCGAGATAATTCAACTTTCCGCGAGCGCGTATGTTTAATTAAAAGTGCTCCAATTGTTAATCAGTAACTTTTTTTTAAACTTTGAATGGATCTTATGATTTGTTATCAAATTAGTAATAACATATTGAAACATAAATGAGAAGGTATTTTTCATAAGCGAGATAATTCAACTTTCCGCGAGCGCGTATGTTTAATTAAAAGTGCTCCAATTGTTAATCAGTAACTTTTTTTTGAACTTTGAAAGGATCTATTGATTTGTTATCAAATTAGTAATAACATATTGAAAAATAAAAGAGAAGGTATTTTTCATAAGCGAGATAATTCAACTTTTCGCGAGCGCGTATGTTTAATTAAAAGTGCTCCAATTGTTAATCAGTAACTTTTTTTTAAACTTTGAAAGGATCTATTGATTTGTTATCAAATTAGTAATAACATATTGAAAAATAAAAGAGAAGGTATTTTTCATAAGCGAGATAATTCAACTTTCCGCGAGCGCGTATGTTTAATTAAAAGTGCTCCAATTGTTAATCAGTAACTTTTTTTTAAACTTTGAATGGATCTTATGATTTGTTATCAAATTAGTAATAACATATTGAAAAATAAAAGAGAAGGTATTTTTCATAACCGAGATAATTCAACTTTCCGCGAGCGCGTATGTTTAATTAAAAGTGCTCCAATTGTTAATCAGTAACTTTTTTTTGAACTTTGAAAGGATCTATTGATTTGTTATCAAATTAGTAATAACATATTGAAAAATAAAAGAGAAGGTATTTTTCATAAGCGAGATAATTCAACTTTCCGCGAGCGCGTATGTTTAATTAAAAGTGCTCCAATTGTTAATCAGTAACTTTTTTTTGAACTTTGAAAGGATCTATTGATTTGTTATCAAATTAGTAATAACATATTGAAAAATAAAAGAGAAGGTATTTTTCATAAGCGAGATAATTCAACTTTCCGCGAGCGCGTATGTTTAATTAAAAGTGCTCCAATTGTTAATCAGTAACTTTTTTTTAAACTTTGAATGGATCTTATGATTTGTTATCAAATTAGTAATAACATATTGAAAAATAAAAGAGAAGGTATTTTTCATAACCGAGATAATTCAACTTTCCGCGAGCGCGTATGTTTAATTAAAAGTGCTCCAATTGTTAATCAGTAACTTTTTTTTAAACTTTGAATGGATCTTATGATTTGTTATCAAATTAGTAATAACATATTGAAACATAAATGAGAAGGTATTTTTCATAAGCGAGATAATTCAACTTTCCGCGAGCGCGTATGTTTAATTAAAAGTGCTCCAATTGTTAATCAGTAACTTTTTTTTGAACTTTGAAAGGATCTATTGATTTGTTATCAAATTAGTAATAACATATTGAAAAATAAAAGAGAAGGTATTTTTCATAAGCGAGATAATTCAACTTTCCGCGAGCGCGTATGTTTAATTAAAAGTGCTCCAATTGTTAATCAGTAACTTTTTTTTGAACTTTGAAAGGATCTATTGATTTGTTATCAAATTAGTAATAACATATTGAAAAATAAAAGAGAAGGTATTTTTCATAAGCGAGATAATTCAACTTTCCGCGAGCGCGTATGTTTAATTAAAAGTGCTCTAATTGTTAATCAGTAACTTTTTTTTAAACTTTGAATGGATCTTATGATTTGTTATCAAATTAGTAATAACATATTGAAAAATAAAAGAGAAGGTATTTTTCATAAGCGAGATAATTCAACTTTCCGCGAGCGCGTATGTTTAATTAAAAGTGCTCCAATTGTTAATCAGTAACTTTTTTTTAAACTTTGAATGGATCTTATGATTTGTTATCAAATTAGTAATAACATATTGAAAAATAAAAGAGAAGGTATTTTTCATAAGCGAGATAATTCAACTTTCCGCGAGCGCGTATTTTTAATTAAAAGTGCTCCAATTGTTAATCAGTAACTTTTTTTTGAACTTTGAAAGGATCTATTGATTTGTTATCAAATTAGTAATAACATATTAAAAAATAAAAGAGAAGGTATTTTTCATAAGCGAGATAATTCAACTTTCCGCGAGCGCGTATGTTTAATTAAAAGTGCTCCAATTGTTAATCAGTAACTTTTTTTTAAACTTTGAAAGGATCTATTGATTTGTTATCAAATTAGTAATAACATATTGAAAAATAAAAGAGAAGGTATTTTTCATAAGCGAGATAATTCAACTTTCCGCGAGCGCGTATGTTTAATTAAAAGTGCTCCAATTGTTAATCAGTAACTTTTTTTTGAACTTTGAAAGGATCTATTGATTTGTTATCAAATTAGTAATAACATATTGAAAAATAAAAGAGAAGGTATTTTTCATAAGCGAGATAATTCAACTTTCCGCGAGCGCGTATGTTTAATTAAAAGTGCTCTAATTGTTAATCAGTAACTTTTTTTTAAACTTTGAATGGATCTTATGATTTGTTATCAAATTAGTAATAACATATTGAAAAATAAAAGAGAAGGTATTTTTCATAAGCGAGATAATTCAACTTTCCGCGAGCGCGTATGTTTAATTAAAAGTGCTCCAATTGTTAATCAGTAACTTTTTTTTAAACTTTGAATGGATCTTATGATTTGTTATCAAATTAGTAATAACATATTGAAAAATAAAAGAGAAGGTATTTTTCATAACCGAGATAATTCAACTTTCCGCGAGCGCGTATGTTTAATTAAAAGTGCTCCAATTGTTAATCAGTAACTTTTTTTTAAACTTTGAATGGATCTTATGATTTGTTATCAAATTAGTAATAACATATTGAAACATAAATGAGAAGGTATTTTTCATAAGCGAGATAATTCAACTTTCCGCGAGCGCGTATGTTTAATTAAAAGTGCTCCAATTGTTAATCAGTAACTTTTTTTTGAACTTTGAAAGGATCTATTGATTTGTTATCAAATTAGTAATAACATATTGAAAAATAAAAGAGAAGGTATTTTTCATAAGCGAGATAATTCAACTTTCCGCGAGCGCGTATGTTTAATTAAAAGTGCTCCAATTGTTAATCAGTAACTTTTTTTTGAACTTTGAAAGGATCTATTGATTTGTTATCAAATTAGTAATAACATATTGAAAAATAAAAGAGAAGGTATTTTTCATAAGCGAGATAATTCAACTTTCCGCGAGCGCGTATGTTTAATTAAAAGTGCTCTAATTGTTAATCAGTAACTTTTTTTTAAACTTTGAATGGATCTTATGATTTGTTATCAAATTAGTAATAACATATTGAAAAATAAAAGAGAAGGTATTTTTCATAAGCGAGATAATTCAACTTTCCGCGAGCGCGTATGTTTAATTAAAAGTGCTCCAATTGTTAATCAGTAACTTTTTTTTAAACTTTGAATGGATCTTATGATTTGTTATCAAATTAGTAATAACATATTGAAAAATAAAAGAGAAGGTATTTTTCATAACCGAGATAATTCAACTTTCCGCGAGCGCGTATGTTTAATTAAAAGTGCTCCAATTGTTAATCAGTAACTTTTTTTTAAACTTTGAATGGATCTTATGATTTGTTATCAAATTAGTAATAACATATTGAAACATAAATGAGAAGGTATTTTTCATAAGCGAGATAATTCAACTTTCCGCGAGCGCGTATGTTTAATTAAAAGTGCTCCAATTGTTAATCAGTAACTTTTTTTTGAACTTTGAAAGGATCTATTGATTTGTTATCAAATTAGTAATAACATATTGAAAAATAAAAGAGAAGGTATTTTTCATAAGCGAGATAATTCAACTTTCCGCGAGCGCGTATGTTTAATTAAAAGTGCTCCAATTGTTAATCAGTAACTTTTTTTTGAACTTTGAAAGGATCTATTGATTTGTTATCAAATTAGTAATAACATATTGAAAAATAAAAGAGAAGGTATTTTTCATAAGCGAGATAATTCAACTTTCCGCGAGCGCGTATGTTTAATTAAAAGTGCTCTAATTGTTAATCAGTAACTTTTTTTTAAACTTTGAATGGATCTTATGATTTGTTATCAAATTAGTAATAACATATTGAAAAATAAAAGAGAAGGTATTTTTCATAAGCGAGATAATTCAACTTTCCGCGAGCGCGTATGTTTAATTAAAAGTGCTCCAATTGTTAATCAGTAACTTTTTTTTAAACTTTGAATGGATCTTATGATTTGTTATCAAATTAGTAATAACATATTGAAAAATAAAAGAGAAGGTATTTTTCATAAGCGAGATAATTCAACTTTCCGCGAGCGCGTATTTTTAATTAAAAGTGCTCCAATTGTTAATCAGTAACTTTTTTTTGAACTTTGAAAGGATCTATTGATTTGTTATCAAATTAGTAATAACATATTAAAAAATAAAAGAGAAGGTATTTTTCATAAGCGAGATAATTCAACTTTCCGCGAGCGCGTATGTTTAATTAAAAGTGCTCCAATTGTTAATCAGTAACTTTTTTTTAAACTTTGAAAGGATCTATTGATTTGTTATCAAATTAGTAATAACATATTGAAAAATAAAAGAGAAGGTATTTTTCATAAGCGAGATAATTCAACTTTCCGCGAGCGCGTATGTTTAATTAAAAGTGCTCCAATTGTTAATCAGTAACTTTTTTTTGAACTTTGAAAGGATCTATTGATTTGTTATCAAATTAGTAATAACATATTGAAAAATAAAAGAGAAGGTATTTTTCATAAGCGAGATAATTCAACTTTCCGCGAGCGCGTATGTTTAATTAAAAGTGCTCTAATTGTTAATCAGTAACTTTTTTTTAAACTTTGAATGGATCTTATGATTTGTTATCAAATTAGTAATAACATATTGAAAAATAAAAGAGAAGGTATTTTTCATAAGCGAGATAATTCAACTTTCCGCGAGCGCGTATGTTTAATTAAAAGTGCTCCAATTGTTAATCAGTAACTTTTTTTTAAACTTTGAATGGATCTTATGATTTGTTATCAAATTAGTAATAACATATTGAAAAATAAAAGAGAAGGTATTTTTCATAACCGAGATAATTCAACTTTCCGCGAGCGCGTATGTTTAATTAAAAGTGCTCCAATTGTTAATCAGTAACTTTTTTTTAAACTTTGAATGGATCTTATGATTTGTTATCAAATTAGTAATAACATATTGAAACATAAATGAGAAGGTATTTTTCATAAGCGAGATAATTCAACTTTCCGCGAGCGCGTATGTTTAATTAAAAGTGCTCCAATTGTTAATCAGTAACTTTTTTTTGAACTTTGAAAGGATCTATTGATTTGTTATCAAATTAGTAATAACATATTGAAAAATAAAAGAGAAGGTATTTTTCATAAGCGAGATAATTCAACTTTCCGCGAGCGCGTATGTTTAATTAAAAGTGCTCCAATTGTTAATCAGTAACTTTTTTTTGAACTTTGAAAGGATCTATTGATTTGTTATCAAATTAGTAATAACATATTGAAAAATAAAAGAGAAGGTATTTTTCATAAGCGAGATAATTCAACTTTCCGCGAGCGCGTATGTTTAATTAAAAGTGCTCTAATTGTTAATCAGTAACTTTTTTTTAAACTTTGAATGGATCTTATGATTTGTTATCAAATTAGTAATAACATATTGAAAAATAAAAGAGAAGGTATTTTTCATAAGCGAGATAATTCAACTTTCCGCGAGCGCGTATGTTTAATTAAAAGTGCTCCAATTGTTAATCAGTAACTTTTTTTTAAACTTTGAATGGATCTTATGATTTGTTATCAAATTAGTAATAACATATTGAAAAATAAAAGAGAAGGTATTTTTCATAAGCGAGATAATTCAACTTTCCGCGAGCGCGTATTTTTAATTAAAAGTGCTCCAATTGTTAATCAGTAACTTTTTTTTGAACTTTGAAAGGATCTATTGATTTGTTATCAAATTAGTAATAACATATTAAAAAATAAAAGAGAAGGTATTTTTCATAAGCGAGATAATTCAACTTTCCGCGAGCGCGTATGTTTAATTAAAAGTGCTCCAATTGTTAATCAGTAACTTTTTTTTAAACTTTGAAAGGATCTATTGATTTGTTATCAAATTAGTAATAACATATTGAAAAATAAAAGAGAAGGTATTTTTCATAAGCGAGATAATTCAACTTTCCGCGAGCGCGTATGTTTAATTAAAAGTGCTCCAATTGTTAATCAGTAACTTTTTTTTGAACTTTGAAAGGATCTATTGATTTGTTATCAAATTAGTAATAACATATTGAAAAATAAAAGAGAAGGTATTTTTCATAAGCGAGATAATTCAACTTTCCGCGAGCGCGTATGTTTAATTAAAAGTGCTCTAATTGTTAATCAGTAACTTTTTTTTAAACTTTGAATGGATCTTATGATTTGTTATCAAATTAGTAATAACATATTGAAAAATAAAAGAGAAGGTATTTTTCATAAGCGAGATAATTCAACTTTCCGCGAGCGCGTATGTTTAATTAAAAGTGCTCCAATTGTTAATCAGTAACTTTTTTTTAAACTTTGAATGGATCTTATGATTTGTTATCAAATTAGTAATAACATATTGAAAAATAAAAGAGAAGGTATTTTTCATAAGCGAGATAATTCAACTTTCCGCGAGCGCGTATTTTTAATTAAAAGTGCTCCAATTGTTAATCAGTAACTTTTTTTTGAACTTTGAAAGGATCTATTGATTTGTTATCAAATTAGTAATAACATATTAAAAAATAAAAGAGAAGGTATTTTTCATAAGCGAGATAATTCAACTTTCCGCGAGCGCGTATGTTTAATTAAAAGTGCTCCAATTGTTAATCAGTAACTTTTTTTTAAACTTTGAAAGGATCTATTGATTTGTTATCAAATTAGTAATAACATATTGAAAAATAAAAGAGAAGGTATTTTTCATAAGCGAGATAATTCAACTTTCCGCGAGCGCGTATGTTTAATTAAAAGTGTTCCAATTGTTAATCAGTAACTTTTTTTTAAACTTTGAATGGATCTTATGATTTGTTATCAAATTAGTAATAACATATTGAAAAATAAAAGAGAAGGTATTTTTCATAAGCGAGATAATTCAACTTTCCGCGAGCGCGTATGTTTAATTAAAAGTGCTCCAATTGTTAATCAGTAACTTTTTCTTAAACTTTGAATGGATCTTATGATTTGTTATCAAATTAGTAATAACATATTGAAAAATAAAAGAGAAGGTATTTTTCATAAGCGAGATAATTCAACTTTCCGCGAGCGCGTATGTTTAATTAAAAGTGCTCCAATTGTTAATCAGTAACTTTTTTTTGAACTTTGAAAGGATCTATTGATTTGTTATCAAATTAGTAATAACATATTGAAAAATAAAAGAGAAGGTATTTTTCATAAGCGAGATAATTCAACTTTCCGCGAGCGCGTATGTTTAATTAAAAGTGCTCTAATTGTTAATCAGTAACTTTTTTTTAAACTTTGAATGGATCTTATGATTTGTTATCAAATTAGTAATAACATATTGAAAAATAAAAGAGAAGGTATTTTTCATAAGCGAGATAATTCAACTTTTCGCGAGCGCGTATGTTTAATTAAAAGTGCTCCAATTGTTAATCAGTAACTTTTTTTTAAACTTTGAAAGGATCTATTGATTTGTTATCAAATTAGTAATAACATATTGAAAAATAAAAGAGAAGGTATTTTTCATAAGCGAGATAATTCAACTTTCCGCGAGCGCGTATGTTTAATTAAAAGTGCTCCAATTGTTAATCAGTAACTTTTTTTTAAACTTTGAATGGATCTTATGATTTGTTATCAAATTAGTAATAACATATTGAAAAATAAAAGAGAAGGTATTTTTCATAACCGAGATAATTCAACTTTCCGCGAGCGCGTATGTTTAATTAAAAGTGCTCCAATTGTTAATCAGTAACTTTTTTTTAAACTTTGAATGGATTTTATGATTTGTTATCAAATTAGTAATAACATATTGAAAAATAAAAGAGAAGGTATTTTTCATAAGCGAGATAATTCAACTTTCCGCGAGCGCGTATGTTTAATTAAAAGTGCTCCAATTGTTAATCAGTAACTTTTTTTTAAACTTTGAATGGATCTTATGATTTGTTATCAAATTAGTAATAACATATTGAAAAATAAAAGAGAAGGTATTTTTCATAAGCGAGATAATTCAACTTTCCGCGAGCGCGTATGTTTAATTAAAAGTGCTCCAATTGTTAATCAGTAACTTTTTTTTAAACTTTGAATGGATCTTATGATTTGTTATCAAATTAGTAATAACATATTGAAAAATAAAAGAGAAGGTATTTTTCATAAGCGAGATAATTCAACTTTCCGCGAGCGCGTATTTTTAATTAAAAGTGCTCCAATTGTTAATCAGTAACTTTTTTTTGAACTTTGAAAGGATCTATTGATTTGTTATCAAATTAGTAATAACATATTAAAAAATAAAAGAGAAGGTATTTTTCATAAGCGAGATAATTCAACTTTCCGCGAGCGCGTATGTTTAATTAAAAGTGCTCCAATTGTTAATCAGTAACTTTTTTTTAAACTTTGAAAGGATCTATTGATTTGTTATCAAATTAGTAATAACATATTGAAAAATAAAAGAGAAGGTATTTTTCATAAGCGAGATAATTCAACTTTCCGCGAGCGCGTTTGTTTAAGTAAAAGTAGAATACTTTTATTTCATTCAAATTTCGAACTAACTTATTAATTTGTTATTAACTTAGTGATAATTTATTTAAATATAAAATAAAAATATTTCTTTTTATTGTGTAATAATTGCTCATCTGCGAGCATCACGATTACTTCATTTACTGCTTTTACCTTCTCTGTGTACATTTATAATATGCAGTAAATTGTCGGGTATTATTTCATATATTTTATAAATGTAATTAAAAAAAAAACAAGACAATTTTATACGTATTTATAGTTATTTATAAAAAAGATATGGAATTCATTTTGCCGACGGATTTTAAAAGACAGCGTTTCTTAAAACATTGTGTCGACTTTGCTGGGCAACTGTACCTAGCGTGCGTGCGCACATACTTTTATAAAAAACGAAGCTGATCCAAAGCCGAAGCCGAAGCTAACTTCAGCCACCTAAGTTGAAATCATGCATGCATGGATCGGAAAAGTCTGCATCCTTCTGAAATCACTGGCGCCAGTGATGACAAATACTCGCCAGTTTTTAGTTAGATTTTCGTTTTGGTTGAGGTCCTAATTTGTGTTTATTGTAGTTTATATAGTTTATTATGGCTAAAAAAAAGTGAAGGCTATGAATTTTATCCGTGTTTATGGGATGTACATAGTAGTGCTTATAAAAACAAAGATGGGCGAGAAAACGTTTTTCACAAACTTTGCGCGAATTAATGGATATTTTGAAATTGCTGAAGTAAAAGAAAAAAATACGTTCTATTGGAAATCCGCTTGCTTTAGAATTAGCGTAAATTAAGAAAAGCCAACATTCTGAAGCAAGTACGGATGAATTATACAAACCCAAAGTGACATGGTTTGCGGTAGCGGACAGAATTTTGAAGCATGTTGTACAAATTTGAAAAACACATGCATCCCAAATTGTAAGTTTATTTACATTCTATGGATTATTTATCGTTTTCATTTGCCAAGGGACAGCTCCGCCACCTAGAAAGGAAATCGGCTTATTTCTGAGCTCTGCAGCTTTTTTAGAATAATTACGGCTCTCGGCGGTTGATCTTAAATCTGTGAGTCCTTGACTTTGAATTTCGTGTCTCCACAGACCTTCTACTAGTCCACCATTTTAAAAATCTTCAACGTTTACACTGTTTCTGTTATATATCTATCAGATGTTTTACACGGCCAGTTATGTAACGCACAAGTGGTTTTCACAAGAATGTCAGCTTTTTTGGGAGATAACGCAATGGGTTTTTCAAATATACAAAACAAGCAATCCAAATGCGTTTTCCACGATACGCCGAGCACGAGAAAGCCTGTAATTTTTTTTTTTGTGTTAGGGGACCATGGTGTGAATACGGTTTTAGTAAATATTCTTTAAGGGGAAAAGCATCGTCACTTACAAACACGGTATTTAGAGGAAGGTTCAGTAAATTATTTTCTATGGCACTTTTCAAACTGCTTTTTGAAAACACCCTTTCATCAGATCCTTTTCCGTTTGCACCCACATCTATATATTCAAAACAGTATTAGTCATCAACTAATGCAAACAGTATAATACTGAACGTTCTCTTGTAGTTGTAAAAAACTGAGCCTGAATGGAAAGAACTTTGTAATACAACATGGTTTCCATCTGAAGCTCCAGCACAATTTTGAAAATTCCATCGTGTGGAAAATCCTTGAATAATATTCTTCCATTTTTGTTTAGAGCTTTGCACCTGAAATAATAACTGAAATTTCTTTAGTAAGAATTTTTAAAGATATTGGGTTTTTATTATTTATTTATTTTTAGGAAACTGAATCACAATCTCAACTGGATGATTCTAAAGAAAATACGCAGTCAGCTACTATTGAAATACTGCCATCTTCCCCGAAGGGAGTTCGAAAAAGGACAAGTAGCACCGATAGGGCTATACAATACTAGACAACAGGGCTACAGGAAATTGCACAGAAATTAGATGAAAAGCCTAAGAGAGAACAATGAGTTTGATTGGTTTGGCAAGTTGGAGTACATACAATCGTATCTTCTACAACGACGGTTATCAAATACCCAGCATTCCCAGCAAATATCACGACCTTCTTCATCTGCTTCATCAAGTAGTTATGAATATGCTGCAAACCCATGTTCAAACTGTTCTTAAGATGACGCTAATAGTCAACAAAACCAGTCAGATCTGCTTTCAGAGTAAAATAATGCTTCAGTCCAACCCCTTTCTTACTGCAACACTAATACTGATTTAAATTTACGTTTTCATCATCAGCAAGAACAGTCAGATCTGCTTTCACAGGCAATAAATACTTCATTGTATGACGACAATAATTAAGAATTGTTTGTATTTGTTAGCATTATTTAACCTAAATTACAAACGTTGAACTTCTATCTATCTATTATTAAGTATCTGCTTACATTAATCTTTTAACGCACCATAAATGGCTTGGCAAACTTCAGTGATAAAATTGAAATTGTGCATTTTGGGACACAATACAAATATGTTGTGGTGTTAACGCATCTCTCATGTGGGTATCTATTTTTATAATACGTTGTGTCACACAATCCAGAAGAGTATCAAAATTTTGCTTTGTCATTCGTAGATGGTTTTTATAGCTTGCAGAATCTTCTGCTGCAAATTCTTCTTTTTCTGTATTTCTTTTATCTTTTTTTTCACTTAAAGTTTATATTTCGCACTCTGAAATACACTTTAAAAATAAAACTGGCGTGTTACTTTTTTTTTTATCGCACATGTAGTGTAAACTTTTACTGGCGTGCAAATAGAACTAGCGCCACTAAGGCCCGTTTGCACCATAGTGGTTTAAATTGAAGCTTAATTAAACCATAGTTAACTTTAAGGGTAGTTTTAATTTTTATTGCATTGCACCCTTTGCATTGCACCAACATATTTTAAGCGTAGTTTAGCAAACAGAAGTTTAAAATAGATTACACATGGCAACATTGCACATTTCTAGTAATTTTACTTCTATTTATTTAATAGAAACGCAAAAATAACATAAAATCTAACCTTTAATAGCGTGTGTCAGTCCAGATCATATTAAATTTGTACGTTTTAACTAATATTGTTGCTTAGTAACGGAAATAAAGCCAGAATATCACTGCAAAAAAATAAATATTAACGTTGAATTTTATTTTTAGGTTAAGTTTTTACTAAGCCGACAATATTGACCGCTTAAGTTGAGGGTCCCTTAAAGCCTTAAACTCCCTTAAACATGTGGTGCAACGAAATAAGCCACTCTTAACGTTTTAAGGGCAGTTTAAGATTTAAGCGATGTTGGTGCAAACGGGTCTAACTCACCTTAAGGTAAATAAATAACAAGTGTTGTGCAATGCTAAGTCATTTAATCTTTTCCAGCGTGCTTTCAGCATCCAAATGCAGGTTGTGCATCTTGTGAAAGCATGGCAATTGTTAAATTCAATTTGATTTTGTGTTAAGTGGCCAATATCACGAAAAGGTGTAAGTAAATGCACATTTAATGGGTATGCCGAATCTCCTAATATGTTATCATTGAAAGGCATTTAGTGAAGTTTTGATATACACGTGCATCATAACAGATCCAGGAAAACTAACAAAACAATCTAAACAAACAGCTTGCAATATCATTGATTTTGTCCCTTTTCTGTGTACGCATTAGAATTTTCTTTGAGTGCGGAGATATTTATACACCATCCGTTTATGGCTCCTAAAACTCCAGGAAACGATTTAATTTTCTAAAAAAATACAAATTATAATGTAAAGTCCATGCCCTAAAGCCTTCTACAGTTTCAACTGCTGTTTCTTCTTGTGTTCATTTAGTAAATTCTGGTACAATATTATAATTTTTTTTACTAATTCTAATTAAGGAATGAAACTGAACTTTTTGCTACATTGAATCGATCAGCAATTGACCTAAATACTTGCATGTAGCTTTTTTAATTTGCCAAAATCCAAATACAAATGAAGCATTGCAGAAAAACTGGTCTTCCAACAGCTCTGCTGTTAAAACTGTATGCTTCACAGATGTTAATTATAAGCTGCACCTTGTTCTTGTCATTTGAAAATGAGATCGAAAATCTTTATGTGAATAACGCCCAATTAGTTTTTCGTGCATTTCAATTTTCTCGTGTCTTGCTTTCCCGTTTTTTGGGGCACCTTCAAAAAGTTACAATTTTACATTTTACAGTTTTTGCCAAACATAAGTTTTTCATTGGAAATGACCAAATTTAATAAAGTTAACTTTATTTTTTTAAATTATCAAATAAATAACTAATTATTGTTCTGTTCTGACGTATGTAAGTGTGTTCCGAGCTGTTTTTAATGGCGTTTTTGGCTGTGACGTTTGTGGTTGCTCTGGGGCGCCCCGAAATTTGACCTACAATAAGGCGTTCTGAAAAAGAGTGTAGTCAGCCAAACACAAAAATATGCACCGAGAGCACCCACGTGCATAAAGAGTGACAGCCGAATCGATCAAGTTGTTACAACGAACAAAAACTGTTCGAACAGCAGATGCACTTTAAAAACACCCAAGAAAACTGATAAAGCACGGATACAAATGGGTATGGTATAAAGAAGGAAGAATATTTACAAAGAAAACAGGAGAAGACAAGCAAATAGTTATACATGGAATGAACATGTTAAAGAATGATTTTTTTGAATTATTCTGCTATTTACATCGCCACAGTAAGTTTAGTTCTGAACCATTCTGCGTGGATAAAGAGCAAGTTAATATTTTAGTCATAAACAAAAAAATATACAGGTGTCTCAAAAGTGACGCCTGTGCTCTTGAAATCCGATTCAATAGGATTGTTACTTGTTAACGAGTAACTAAGAAAACTTTAGAACATTTTTTTTATAAAAAAGTAATAATATTATCTTTTTATGTCTTGTAAAAATGAACCTTATTCTGATAGTGGATTTGAATAATTACTCGAAAGCAAACAAAATTCAACATATTCTGGTAAGTGGATTATAATATATAAAGTATGTAAGTACCTACAACCGTGTTTGTTTTTTAAACAGCAATGTAAAACTGGTATATTATAAGTATATTATATTTCTGCTGACGATAACGACAATGGAGAGAACAATAATATGGGAGACCAAGTGAAAGGAAGAAAGCAAAAAAGGTACAGACGTAAATTGAAAAGAGTAGTTAAAATCTCGGATAGCTGCCCATACTTTAAAAAGTTAAAAATATTGACATTAGTAAATTTATACATATTTGAACTGTGTTCTTTTGCAAAACAAAACAAAATGCGTGGAGATTATCAAACTAATGCAGATTTGCACACTTACTCTACTAGAAACCGTACGGAGCTGATCATTCCGGCACACACAAGTCATATAAATAGTGTGAGTCCTGATATTATGGGAATTAAAATATTTCGTCATCTTACTAAAGAATTAAAAATGTTGCCATATATTCAATTTAAACAAAAACTTTTAAATGATTTATTAAATAATCCGTTTTATGAACTTAATGAATTTTACGCTACTAAATTGTAAATTAATGATTTTATATTATATTTTAATGTCTAACTACTGTATTGTAATAGACTATGTATTTTAATCTGATACTTTTGTATTGTGAATTTTTACTTGTCTGCTGTATTACTACATTTTTAAAATTAAATATATTATTATTATTATTATTAATGCCGCTAAAATTAGTGAGAAACTTATTGCAGGTGTTTTGTCTCTCCTAATGATCTACAAATTATTTTTGATTCTTTTTATAAATTAGGAGATAATACTAAACATAATATTTATCTTCGCGGTCTTATCAACAATGCCATAGTCAAAGATCTTGACGTGCCAATTTTTGAATAAGTTTTAAATTTGTGATCTCGTATCTATAAAATATCGTGTCGCTTAGAACACTTCGCGTGCATTGGTAGATATATATGGATTATACGAAGGATCATATCCATTTGTTTCCGTCGTATGTGAACGTCGATAATGTAAGTTCTGATAAACTGAAAATGACACGAGAAATACCGCAAGGTTCTGTGTTAGGTCCTCTTTTATTTATTATATATGTAAATGACGTACATCTAGAGAAAGGCGTAACATTTGCAGACGATACCACTATTTTCGTATCAGCAAAACAAATAGATGATGCTGTATCAAAATCAAACGAGGTAATATCAAATTTATACTCTTGGTAGAAAATAAATAATTTAGTTGTAAACCCAAAAAAGTCTACGTTTATAAGATTTAACGTAAATAGTTCAAACTATGACCATTCCAATTTAATACGATGTGATAATAATTCAATAAAACAAGTCGCCCATACAAAAATTTTAGCACATTGACTATTTATCAAAAAGACTAGGGTCTCTCTGTTATGTTGCTACAAAGCTAAAAAATATGGCGGATTTGAATATTCTTAAGTTATTCTACTATGCACACTTTGAGTGCTACATATCGTAATGTATAGTTGCTTGGGGTAATTCTAGTAAGGTTGAAAGAATTTTTAAAATGCAAAAACCAATAATTCGAACAATTACAAAGCAAGCTTGGGACGAACATTGCAGACCATTATTTAAGAGCGAAAAAAGAATGACTGTGTATTGTGTATATATTTTTCGAACACTGTTATATGTTAAAAATAATTTGTCAAAAACTGTTGGACACAACAGATTAGCATATAACACAAGACATGGACACACACTATTAAGTATACCAGCGCACAACTTACATCTATATGAAAAAAGTCCTTACTACATGAGGATCAAACTCTACAATAAATTGCCCAACTCTATCAAGCAGCAGAACAAAAAAAAAATTTAAGCGTACGTTAAAAGAATTATTAATAAACAGAGCTTATTACAACATAGAAGAATACTTCAATGATAACTCTTTTAGTTTGTAAATAATGATACTGATGTATATTTATTCAATTTATTTTAATGTAATTATATAAGTTTTGAGTTTAAATTTTTTTAAATCTTCATGTTTATTGATGTAATATATATATATGTAAATTGACTTGTCTTATATCATTATATGATCCTTAGATTAATAAACTATTATTATTATTATAAAAGTCATTAATCTCGTTATAATGCACCAAATACAAGATTTTTACCGTCTTATCTAAACATTGCGACCGTATCCTGATGTATAAATCGTTCAGACTATTATTATGCACGACAGAAAACGTCGGATGCAAGCTTTTAGTTCCGCGGCTTACCTGACAGTCAAGATCTTACGCCGAAGACGAAGAGTGATGGCTCAGCCGCCTCGAACAAAACACTAGCAATATGACTAGTGCGGAATGCACCAGTTGCTAACCTGATTCCTGTATGGTGGACAGGATCAACAATACGTAATGTGGATGGTGCTGCAGAGGCATAGATAGTTTTGAACGCACCAAAGCGTGATGCAAAAGTAGCATTGTTTTCCAAACCGCTCCCCATGACCTGAACAAGTTTAGTGCCAAAACAAATCTTGACTTCCTCAAGATATAATAAAGGGTCACCTACCTACAAAAATGGATAAACAATTTTTTGCTTGTAGAAAAAGTAAATCCATTGCTATTAGCCCAGTTCAAAATGTGGTTGATAGTTATTTGTTGACATTCCAATATTGGCATGTTTCTCGAAGCGCAATAGATAGCTACGTCATCAACATACATACATCCGCTCACCAGATGCTTGATGGACTGACTTATGCCGTTAATAGCTATCATAAATAGCGTCACGCTTAAAATGGACCCTTGCGGAATACCATTATGTTGCTGACGTATGCCCGAGGTGCTATCACCTACACGTAACTTAATAAAACGGGAAGTTAAAAAGCTTTGTATGAACAATGCCATGCTTCCGCGAATACCCCGCGAATGAAGCGTTCATAGAACATTGTACTTCCACGTCATGTCATATGCTTTTGCAATGTCAAAGAATACAGCAACAAGATGTTGATTCTGCATAAAGGCATTTTTAATTGCTGTATCCAGCCGAACAAGGTGATCAGTCGTAGAACGATGACGGTTTGAACCACATTGTATATCAGCAATTAGACCTCTTGAGTCTAATAACCAAGTAAGACGCTTATTGATTATTCTCTCTAATAACTTGCATAAGCAGCTAGTTAGAGAGATAGGAGTTTTTTTTATCTTTACCAGGTTTAAGTACTGGTACGATGATAGTCAGCTTCCATAACTTAGGGCAGTACCCTGCTGACCATGCACGGTTATAAACTGGCAAAAGATAAAGTTTGGCAGAGCGACTTAAATGCTTAAGCATAGCATTGTGTATCAAATCAGCACCTGTAGCAGTATTGTGCGTTTCAGATAATGCCGAGTGAAATTTCCAAACACTAAACAGTGGAAACGAATGACAGATGTTTCTTCTCCATGTTAGTTTTGAACTCTTGAAAATTTTCATCGTAATTATCATCACTGGAAGCGTCAAAATATACATTGGCCAGAATATTCGAGATATCAAGAGGATCGGTAATAATTTGATCACCTGACAATAACCCACTAATATGCAGATGCGGTTCGGCCAGAAATTTTTCTGACTTTCCCACATCTTTCTGATGGGGGTTCTCGAATTTATAGAGGTAACGTCAGAATGACCATGATTCTCTTGTAGCTTTTCTGCAAATTCTTTGCGCAACAGCTTTATACTTCAAATAAGCTAACAAGTTCTCTTCAGTTGGAGAGTGATCAAACCTTTAAAAAGAACGGCGTTTGTTCAGTTTAATTTGTTCACATTCAAAATTTTACCAAGAAACGGGCTCTCTGCGAGGTTTCCCTGAAGTCAGAGGAATACTGGCATGAGCTGCTTGTAAGATGGAATCGGTGAAAGTTTCAACATCTTCGTCAATAGTGACCTGTACACTGTCATCATAATCAAATAAAAAAACTGTCTCAATCAGCATCTTTTATTCTCCAATTCCGATTACGGTTATTTTTTTACAACCTCTTTTAAAAAGACCTCATTTGTATTGTTTCTTGACTTGAATGGGCTTCTGATCCCTCCTCATTTAAATTACTTATGATTAATTTGATTATTGATTAATTGTTTGTTACTTTTGAACGATTATTTAAAATTATAGGTGTTTCACAATCAAACTTTTTATGTATTGAAGTAAATGATGCCATATCAGTTCTGTTATTGACTAATCTTATTCCAGATGAAGATGCGCCGTAACTAAATTCCGTTGTAGCTCTTCTTGTATTTTGTACAGATAGTAAAATTTTGATTTGTGTTTGATTTTTTATTGCAATTTGATTCATCAATATATCTCTCCCCAACGTTACTAGATTCCAACTGCCGTGTCGTTTTAGTTGAAGTAGAAATTTTGCGAAAGTTATGCTATTGCTTAGAAAAAGCCAAATTTAAATACTGAGCTATTTCTATAGGAAGTTTACTAAATTTGTTAGTTCCGACAACTCATTATATTATATTAATTATAATAATTCTTATAAAAAAAAAAAAACAAGCAATATTACAAATTCTTAAAAATAGAAAACAAAATTATACATATATAAAAACAATATATAAATAATTCAAAATTATTCATCAACACACTTTAATTGATTCTTAAATGTACATTTGGAAACGCAAAATAGATTAATGTTATTAGAAAAGCTATTCGCAATTCTGCACATTCCGTCGATTGTATTATTGAATCCATAGTTTGTAGAATGTACAGATTCTCTGAACTGGAGACTGCCTAGTCCAGCGATTATTGTTGGATACCTGAAATGGAAAAGTTACTAGTAGCTCTTGGCAATCAATTTCAGATATCACAAGACCACGTAGAGTTAATAAATCGGTTCTTTTTTGCCGAAGCTTCAGCTGCGAAAGATATTGCCATGTAATTTTGTTAAAATCGTATTTTTTAGACAAAATTCCTAATTTGTACAATAATAAACAAAAAAAAATGTTTTGAATGCGTTCTATATTACGTATATGAATGCCGTAGAATGGGCACCATACTGACAGAACGTTCTCTAAATGAGTAAAGAAATTCTAACATTTTCATAGCACAGTTGCACATATAGTTTATATGCTCAACAAAAGATAGCTTTTGGTCAAAAGTTACGCCCAAATCCTTTATTTGGATAACATATTCCAAAACTTTATTATTGATGGTATAATCGAATTAAATATTAATACGAAAATTACTTAAAGTTCTGTTGAAGCTTATAAAAAAACATTTATTTGCATTAAACAACAAGTTATTAATAAGACACCATGAATGAACAAAACATGATCTTTAAGATAACCCCAAAACCAAACATCTAAAGGCGTTAGGAAAATCTAAGAACATCTACCAGGGAAATTGCAAATCATCATCATGTTTATCTAACACAACCAGAAAACAAAGAAATACTAAGGCTTAGGATTATCAATGCTTGCCACGAAATATCTCCCAATTTGATATTAAATGCCAGTAATGGAGTAACTAAAAGATGTCAGTTCTGTATTCAGCACGCTGGAAATCAATTTGAACAATATTTGTAGATATTATGTTTTGTAGTTTTTTTTTTCAATAAAATATTTCAGTATTTACGATTGTTTTTCTTGCACATTTCATAATATTTTTTTTTAATATTTCCGTCTACAAATAAATAAATAAAATACACTGCTGTATGCAGAATTTCACCCTGAATCAAAATATGTAAAAATATACAGGGTGTTCCATTTAAAATAACGATGATGGATATCGTTACTCGAAACAAGTCAAATATATTTACAAACAGAGAACGTCAAAAGATAGCTTATTTCTTGCCATTTAAGAATATATATAGTTTGTTGGGCCTAAAATTTAAAATAAGAAAATGATAGCTTCAGGCGTTTTTTAGGAAACAGCCTGTATATTGCTTGTACAATGTATAGTCATACATTGATTGAAACTCCTTATAATTGAACAAAAGTTTTGAAGATTTAAAACGATATGAGCAGTTTTTTTGAGCATAATAAGTGAAATCAATTCTTTATGAACCAAACTGGAAAACTGTTTTTCAGTTTGTTTGGGGACAAAACAGTTACATCACAATTATAAAAAGGGCATATCAATCAATATTTAACAAAAAAATATTGATTGGTTTGTGGGGACGAATTATAAATGGTATATAAACGCATTTTTGGAATAATAACATATAGATAAATTGGTTTAAATTGTTAATAATATAATTTTACATATATAATATTAAATAATAATAATATTTCCTTTCGCTCTAAAGGATATTGAATATAAATTTAATTCACAAGAACACAGAGCATAATAAAAACTATTTGTTTTTTTTAATAAAATTTGTTTTCATGGCAAAAAAAAACTCGCCTTTGCATAATTCCACTCGCAGTTGTTTTCTAGATTGGGACGATGTGTTTCGCTTTCATACCAATTCCCTTTTCAAACCACATGTATAATATGTTAATCAATTCAATTATATTAATAAATAATATTAGTTTCACCATTTCACTTCAACTATCTCTACACTTGGTAAGCTATTTTACGTTTTTTAAAAGTAGTTTCGTTTTATTCTTGCATTTGTTGTAAGTTTATAATTTGTCTCACAACTAGTATTGTTACTTATCACGTATAATTTATTTTTTTACAAATTTGTCGTATAATGTTTTTATTCAATCATTTTTAATTTGTTTCAATTTAGTTAAGTATATTGTTAAATTGTGTAATATATTGTATTAATGTTTTTTTTTTTTTTGAAGACCAAATTTTATAATATTTGTTATTTGTTTTTTAGCACTGATGAAGGGGAATAGACATATCCCCGAAACGTTTGCCCGTGTATAAGTATAAAATAAAATACTTTTTACATAATATAACTTTTGTTTGTCCTAATTGGCCATCTTTAACCTACCCATACTATATATACTAAGAACACTGAAAACATTATAGTAATAATCAAAAATATTGATTGGGTTAAAGTCGGCAAGTTTAAAATTACTAAAAACATAATTAGTGGACTTAGTTTTAACAAGACATCCACTGCATTAATCACAAAAATTGGTAAAGCATAAATCTAAGAACCCACAATTATCATAAAGTAGAGAAATACACTGTGCGCAGTTTAGAAATTCAAAATAGTTGGTAACAAAATAAAAAGAATAATTATCATTACAAATAATACTTAATTCATCGTTTAACCATGCCGCAGCGGGTATTTTTGCAATTATAATCAATTGCAATAATTCAACGAAATAGCAATGAACTAAAAAGTTATCACATGCCGAGTTAGGAAGTAAGTAAAAAAAAAACTTAAACTTAATAATTACAAACAAATGTTCAACACTTAGTAAATTAGGTTGTAATAAAGTACTATTAAAACAAGTTTTATTAGCAATTAAAACACTATCTCCGTCTAACTTAGGACTCGTTAACGTAGAGCAATCACATCTGAATAAACTGTAATCAATTTTATATATATATATATATATATATATATATATATATATATATATATATATATATATATAAGCTAGGTTTTGGCCAGCACAATAATATCCTAGTTATATACAGCTATAGTTATTAGTTTTTATACTGCGGTTATAAAAATGTTTTGGTAATAGATGAAGATTTCGCTGGTGTTTCCGGTGACGGGTTTAGACTGTTGAATGGATCCAAATTCCGAAAAATCCACCAAAGATGAAGATGAAATAGAAACATTATGAAGTCGACCATAACTAATAAATTTCTTAACAGTTATATTTGCAAGCCTAAGTCCTTACAAAAAGTGGATCTTTTTTTTTTTTTTTAATTTAATTATTTAACGTCGGTCTATTTCTAATGCCAAGTCTAATCACCGCTGTGGATCTAGCGTGATTAGCGGGAATAGAATTTTAAAGCTGTTGTAGCTTCCAGATTTCACAGGCAAAGAAAGAAAAACTGCAGGCTAAATTGATTGCACCGTTTCATTAGTGAGCAGCAGTTAGTTGTTCACTACTGCAAACTTTATATTGAAGAACAGTCTCATATTTTTTGGTAATCTTCTCTTCGAGATAAGTAATTTTATCTAACTTATATAATTTATTGCTCGACCACAATTCATCACATAAAATTTGGGCAAAGAGTAATGTTTTTTTAATAAAATTTTGATAGTTCGGAACCATCTAACTCAAATAGAGTACCGCAATGGAATTTCTTGTGGCAAATAGCGCACTGTTGTGGAGGATAATGCTATGCCACAATTGCTACAAGTTATACCGGATTGTGCAACAGTTTTGCATTTACAGTTTAGGCCGGTCATAGTAACAGAAACAGTTACAAAAATAGTTACTAAATAAAAACAAGATAGTGTAAACTGAAATTCGGCCAATCGTCCCCACATCGATATTTCCGATTTTGCTCAAATTTTGTACACATGTTTGAGGTACCAAAATATGTCGATTCCTAAAGTTTTAGATCTCTAGGTGCAATAGAGTGTAAATGGCGGCAATTATATTTTTTTAGGAATATTTTGTTTTTTTTTCATTTTTTGCGCTGTAAATAAGCAAAAAATAGTCAAAATTCATATTGGAAAAGATGTATCTTATAGAAAATTTTCTGTAGAACACGATCACGCCCTTGATTTTCCAAAATTTTTCGCAAAAAATTGGAAAAATACCATTTTATGAAAAATTTGATATTTTCGATTCCGCTACACCTGGAGACTTGAAATTTGATAGTACTTTTAATCGCAAAAAAATGGATTCGCTTGCCCTAGGGTGAAATATAATACATAATTGCTAAAAATGAGTTACTTTGAAGAGATTTTCCTCGGATTTTCCGTAATTTTACTAATTTTTTGGCTTTTTTAGGTGAATTTTAAAAAACGGACATAAAAATTGTGTTCTACGTGAAATTTCCTTTCAATTACACCAATTCAATATTTTTTTTATTTTTTTAGCGATATTATGAAAGAAAAAAAATAATAATATTTTTCAAAAAAGTATTATATATATGTATATCATACTTTTATATGTATATATATATATATATATATATATATATATATATATATATATGTATGTATATGGGTAATTCCATTACTTTTCGACCAATTTGAAAAAGTCGACCTCTTTGATTTTGCTCAAATTTTCAAGGATCAAAATATAGATGAAAAAAATGAGATTTCCAAAATTTTGGACTTTAGAATATTGCCTGTTCAAAATGACACACATTTGAAGGTCAGAAATTTTACAATAAAACGTCATTTTTAGCTTAATTTGTATCTCAATTTTTGGGCTCCTGGAAAATGATAAAAAGGTCTACGATAGCTTATTACTTATTACATGTACTTTAAAACCCATATTATTATGTTTAATATCGTGGCAGTCATTTTGATATATTAAGCTTTAAACATTATTCCAAAAAACCCGTAAATTTAGCAAAATCGCAAAACTTTGCTTTCTTTAAACCGTTCTAACTTTGTCAAATCTTAACAAAATTTGATTCGCAAGGTCTAGATTTCCTCGTGTTAAATCTCTTTTTGAAGTGATCACACAATACTTATAGAATCAATACGTATACACCATTATTTTGATGCAGGAAGTTGCACATGTTTTTGCGATCTTCAAAACTTGTAATTTTCAGGTCCCGAAAAAGCGCTGTCACCCTATGTCGATTTTAGTCAAAATTTCAGTAAATACTCTTTAGAACACAAGAAAAAAGGTTATTTATATGAGAAATGGTATATCGGGCATTATCAAGAAATTTTTAATATTCAAAAATTGTCAAAATCGGCAAACCGCACATTTTTGTATCTCAATTTTTGGGCCTCTGGAAAAAGATAAGAAGGTCTACGTTGGCTTAAAATATTCCTTATTGCATGTACTTTAAAACCCATATTTGTATATTTAATGTTGGGGCAGTCATTTTGATATATCAAGCTTTAACCATTAATTAAAAAAAAAACGTAAATTTTGAAAAATTGCTAAATTATGCTTTGTTTAAACCGTTCTAACTTTGTCAAATCTTAAAGAAAATTGATCCACGAGGTCTAGATTTCTTTGTGATTAATCTTTTTTTAAAGTAATTACACTAGACTTATAGAATCAATTTATATTCACCACTATTTTGATGCAGGAAGTTGCACATGTTTTCGCTATTTTCAAAACTTGTAATTTTCAAGTCCCGAAAAAACGCTGTCACCCTATGTCGATTTTAGTCAAAATTTCAGTAAATACTTTTCAGACTAAAAGAAAAAAGGTTATTTATATGAAAAATGGTATATTGGGTATTATCAAGAAGCCATTGAGAAAATGCAAGTCGCTGTGCTGCGTCGCCTGGTTGTAGGTGTTTTACTTTTGATAATAATATGGGTGAACATTTTCACTAAAAAACGCGTCAAAAAAGTTGTTTTCTGTCAGGAAATCTCAATTGCTAGGGCATTACCATTACAGAATCCGTAAACAAAAATGATATTTGCCTATTCTCTATGTTGAACAGCATTTTTATAAAATTTCACTAACCGAACCAAAGAAAACTGTTTTAACAAGTATCAAAAGCTTGCATTAATGCACACATGTTAAAGTAATGTTGTTTTGTTTGTGTTTTTTTGCTAAAAAAAAGTTTTTTTAAATATTTTGTATTTGTTGACTATCTCAAAAACAAAGCAAGATAGACAAAAAGTGATTTAGATTTTCTGAATTTTGACGATTTTTGAGTATAAAAAAATTCTTGATAATGCCCAATATACCATTTTTCATATAAATAACCTTTTATTTATTTACTAAAATTTTAACTGAAATCGACATAAGGTGACAGCGGTTTTTTAAGACCTAAAAATTACAAGTTTTGAAGATCGCAAAAACATGTACAACTTCCTGCATCAAATTAGTGGTGAATATGTATAGATTTTATAAGTCTTATGTAATCATTTTAAAGAAAGATTGAACACAAAGAAATATAGACCTCGTGGATCAAATTTCTTTAAAATTTAACAAAGTTAGTACGGTTTAAACAAAGCATAATTTTGCAGTTTTGCTTAATTTACGGTTTTTTTTTTTGGAATAATGTTCGAAGCTTGATGTATCAAAATGACTGCCCTGGTATTAAATAGACAAATATGGGATTTAAAGTACATGTAATAAGGAATATTTTGAGCCTTCTTATCTTTTTCTAAAGGCCCAAAAACTGAGATAAAAAAATGTGCGGTTTGCCAATTTTGCCAATTTTGCCAATTTTTGAATATTAAAAAATTCTTGATAATGCCCGATATACCATTTGTCATATAGATACCCTATTTTCTTGTGTTCCAAAGAGTATTTACTGAAATTTTGACTAAAATCGACATAGGGTGACAGCGCTTTTTTGGGACCTGAAAATTACAAGTTTTGAAGATCGCATAAATATGTGCAACTTCCTGCATCAAAATAGTGGTGTATACGTATTGATTCTATAAGTCTTGTGTGATCACTTTAAAAAGAGATTAAATACGAAGAAATCTAGACCTTGTGGATTAAATTTTGTAAAGATTTGACAAAGTTAGAACGGTTTAAAGAAAGCAAAGTTTTGCAATTCTGCTAAATTTACGGGTTTTTTTGGAATAATATTTGAAGCTTAATATATTAAAATGACTGCCACGATATTAAACAGAAAAATATGGGTTTTAAAGTACATGTAATAAGAAATAATTTGAGACATCGAGGACCTTTTTATCTTTTTCCAGAAGCCCAAAAATTGAGATACAAAATAAGCTAAAAAAGACGTTTTATTGTAAAATTTCTGACCTTCAAATGTGTGTCATTTTGAACAGGCATTATTCTAAGGTCCAAAATTTTGGGAATCTCATTTTTTTCATCTATATTTTGATCCCTGAAAATTTGAGCAAAATCAAAGACTTTTCGACTTTTTCAAATTGGTCAAAAAGTAATGGAATTACCCATATATATATATCATACTTTTCCGAAAATTATGATAGTGTACTTCCAGAATCCTTTAAATCATTTACTGTCAAATCTTTTAATTTGTGGCAGCAAATTCCAAAAATTAAGGCAACCTAAAAGCATTTATAGCACTAAATATTTCTTAAAACAACATGGGATTACCTTATTTACTAATTAAATATTTTGAGTCGGGAGCATTCGTTAAGAGCGTGTTCATTTCTTGGGCAGAAAAAGTTTTACGACTTCTTATTTTTACTTATGCACCAAAATCCAATGTTGCCAAATGTACAAACAGGTTGCAGAACTACTTTGCAAATAATTTTCTAAACTGATTTATTAGACGTTTTTGAGTGCCGGTTAGGTGTACTCTGGTAAAGTTTGCCCATAGATATAGTGCCTTTACGACATGGGTTTAAATTATCTTAACGGATTATTTCATTAACAACCAATTATGATTGTATTATTTTATTATTATTTCGCGTTTTACAGCTATTTTACATCGCACTAGAAGTCTTACGACTTGTTTGAAGGGGGTTGATGGGACCAACGGCTTTATTAGGTGACTTCCGAATCACCCCGGTGGATAAAGAGCAAGTTATTATTTAGTCATATTTCGGGGATCGAACCCCGGATTGTTAGCGTGCTACGCTAACACTCTATAATTGAGCTATCACACCGTGATTATACACATGGAACCCGAGGTAGTATTTAAGAGTAAAAATATTGTATATTTATAGATTTATATTTTCACCCTTAAACATCGAGGTGTTATAAGCTATTTATGGTATATAATACAAACATAATTGTCTCCCCAAGGTGGTTAATAATAAAATAATCGTCTGAGATAATTCAAGCCCATGTCGTAAAGACACTATATCTATGGGCATACTATACCCCTAACCAAAAGATTAGTTTTTTTTGGCGAGCTATTTACTTGAGTTAACTAAAAGTATGTTGCAGTTACATCTGACGTCAGATTTACAAATAACAATTTTATAACCAAATATTTTCATATCATCATATAATTTTTTTATCTATTTTATGATTTTACAAGAAATAATCTTGTACTTTTTGTATATATGAATACACGTGCAATGTTGTCTATTAAATTGAATTATTTTAAGATACATGTGAACATAAATCTTCGCGCGCAACTTACTTTTTTCGCATACGGAGGTACAAATCTTCGTAAGCTTCAGTCAATAACATGTTTTCATGTGCAATTTACCAAAGCTTACCTTTTCTCGCCCCAAAACAACTTAATTTTAGTTTATTGGAAAATAATGACGTCTAACCGAGCACTGTCAACTCGCAGTAAGCGAGCCGATTTGTTCTGTAGGAAGTGTTGCCAGGTACCGTAATTACGGTAGATTTGCTCTAACTAAACTATCTACTTTCTAAACTTTAACTACCACATTTTTCATTGGCCTAGTCTCTAGGTGATTGCAGAAAAAGAATTATTCGTGATAAAAAAAGATTGTATGAAAAGCAGGTAACGTTTCGAAAGAAGGAGGTAACGTTTCGAAAAAAGCAGGTAACATTTTCAAAAAAGTAAAGTTTCCAAAAGAGGTGATGATTTGTGGTTATATATCTGTGAAATGGTTTGTATAGAATAGAAGTAATAGATTGTACAATTAGTGCTCTTAAATATCAAAAAAAATCTGAATCTTATTCTCAGCCTACAACAGCTCCATCTAGAAGGAAATTTCATATTCCAGTGCACCATCTTGCACTTGCATAAAGCACAAAATAAAACTTCTTCCTTGGTCCCATAATAGCCTGTACTTAAATATTGTGGCATCAAGTCACACTTTCACACAAAATCATCAAGTTTTTGCTAGAAACGATGTCGGCCAGAATATACATATTTGCGGTTGTCAAATTCAACAAATCGCCACTTTAACTGGTTTTCATTAATTTCAGTATAAGAAGATATGTTGAATGGAGGGTTAATATAAAATTTTAAATAAATAGTTCGCCGTTTTATTCAAGGTAGTTGACATTTGTCCTAAAATACATAAACGTAGATTTACTGTATAATTGGGAATTGTTAAGAAAGGAAAATTGTAGGAAAATAAACAAAAAAACTCTATATCTTTTCTGAAGCATTTTTTCAACATTTTATTTGTAAACTTACTTAGGAACTAAAACCAAGTAAAGAAACGTTCAGCCTATAAATATATAAATTGTTACATGAAATTTACTTCTGTTAAAAGTGTAATTAAATGGTAATTAATCATAAGTACATGATAACATAACAAACTTTATATACATATAAAAATAAGCAATGGCTATATAATACAATTAACGGGTAAATAAACACACTCTGGAACTCAAAAATATTTTGAAGGTGGTCGATAAAATTAGAGAATTGCTTTGTTAACTCTTTTAGTTTCAATAAATGAGATGTACCTTGTTCAATCATACACATAGCATACAGAAAACTGAATTTTTGGTCATAAGCGAGGATCATCATCACAGGTACATGTTTTATTATTTTTTTTGTTTATTTTTTTTTTATGGAAATAAATTCACTATTACTACGAAAATTAAATAAACTGATGAACTGAACAAGGTCATTATATATTTTCTTTTTTATATTAAAATTCTATATATATGTATGTATATATATTTCGTATAAAACTATATTATGTTAACTATATTTATATTTTTTATGTATTTTTTTTTTAATTTATATAAAAATGTACAAAATACTGAAAAATATAATATGAACACAACAATTCTCTTGATCTAACGACATTTACTTTCATTTCACAACACAGATTTTTCAATTAATTTGTGCAAAGGAAGATCTCATCATCAAACAAATATTAATAGTATTTAAAACGATACCAGACTTAATTTTGTCAAATAGATAAAATGAATAATTACAATGTTTTTTTCCCTGCAAATTGGCACTATGAAAAGTAAATTTTTAGAAAATGTTTTGTCTATTTTATATCAACAATTCAAATAAAATATTATTAAAAACTATATCACATGTATTATCAATATATTCGGATTAAAATAAATCTTGAAGTTTGCATGGGATCTTTTTGAGTTTATCAGCTCAAAAAATGTTAAAAAAGAAAAACAAATTACTAACAATATAACAAGTTAATACCAAAAACAGGTATATCAACAAATAAAACCTAAATAAAGCTACATATAAAAAAAGATGGGTAAAACTAGCTACATTTCAATATTGAGCAGTGTTCCCTTAAATAAAAACAAAAATATCTATATCCGTTTGTAATACCCATTAGTTTTTACATATTTCACGATATTATATTTTTTATTAATTAATCACTTGATTCAGCATATATTTTTTTTAAATTTTGGTGTAATTTGTCATTTTTTTTGTCAAAACAAACTCAATGGGTAAAGATATTTAAATATATGTTAAGTATGCAGAAGCACATTTTATATCATTTCGGAAGACATGCCATATTATAAAATATTTTAGGCATATCATATCATCTTATAAATAAAGTAGAATAAACAAAATAAAAATAATAAATTGAAAACAAAAAACTCTGTACACAATTCATCCCTAATAAACACAAACGAAAAATAACCAATAACATAAGAAATTAAACACAAAAGTATTGCTTGTAAAAGTACAGATGACGAATATAAAAATCGGGTTTCACATAGACATTTTAACATCTGTATCACAATAAAATTATATACAAAATCACATCTACAAAAATGTTATGTGTTAAAACAAAACATATAGTCCAATTATCCCCACAATTGAAAGAAAATTCTGAAAAGCAACATGGATGAAGAAGAAATGAAAGAAAACTCTATCCCTACTAAAAAAAGAAAACAAAATACAATGCAATGTTAATAAAATCACAGTTAATGTTATTGACCTGATTACTTTTATTTCTGAAATAATAGTAATAATAATTGTCCATCTATACAAAAAAATCGAGCCTGTTTGACCGATCTCTAATTGCATGACCATGGCCTTATTTTACATAAGTGCTTCTTATATCTATGACTATGTTAAATATAATCAGGATTTTATCGATGTTTCGCGGCGAGACTTAGCCTAAGATGCGAGACTCGTGCTCTAAGACGCCTCTGTTGTCGTCTTAATTCATCAACTTGTCTATGCATATTATCAGAATGGTTACCTAAACTGTCGCAATATAACGCTGCTTCTCGTAAAATAACCACTTTTGGAGCACGCTCACGTTTACTTACTTCTGGTACAAGACATCTTAAATCTTCAAATGCATTTCTCAAATCAATTCTTCGTTGACGTTCCATGTTATTGTGTAAGTTGCGCTTTTCTGACGGTTCTGGTTCACTATCACTGCTATGATTATAAGACGAGCGTTTTTTGTATGGCGACGTTGGTGATGATCTGTGTTTGGAACGTTTCATTCCTCGGTGTTCTATCACTCGCCGTTTGACTGGAGAACTTTGCTCTATGCTGGGTTTCCTGGGCAGTAGAGTTTTGATACCATTCTTATTTATGGCGGATGCCATTGTTCTTTGTATGTGTTGCTTATCTCTTCTTGATGGGTTATTTGGTAGAGTACATACCATTCTGGTGGGCAATGTTTGTTTTTCACCGACGGAGACGACATCGATTTCTTCCTCTGTAACAAAACAAATCGTATGTTAAATATAATAAAATTAATTAATATTAAAATTATTTTACTATATTCTTATTTAGATCTGCCAAAAGATAAAATTAAATAAACTAGTAATGTTCCCGTTTTGTCTTATCAACATGAGAATACTAGTCGTTACCACACGCGTGTCCAAAATTAGAACGCTAAGTCGCATTTAGCTCGTCCCTAATCTTGCCGCGAGTTGGTTTAAGCGAGTTGCTCCCACATTCCTGATCTTTTAGTATGTAGGAGATTGAATGTATATATTGTTGTATGTACGAGTGTAGGTTAACATTTTATACGGAATTAATTAAAGTGTAAGAATTACAAAATATCCGGTCTGGTGCATTAATTTAACTGCCTTCAGGTATAAATAAAATACAATTTTAATTGCTCGTAATCTATACTGTAACAATGAAGCCCTGCACTCTATTTATAGGCTGATTATATATTGTACGAGTTATTAGTTTAAAATTCCGTTAGTCTCACTTAGTACATGAAAAAAATGTGAAAGGTCGCTTGGTTGGCGGATCCAGTTTAGAGAACCGCATTCAACAACATTCTCCGCAAAGTGCTGTTCGACTCGATCACTTTGCCAATTAAACGGATCTGAATTATGAATTTCGGAGAATGTTAAGTGTCAGGTAGTTCGAGAATTTCCGTTCAGCCGTTCTTCTGCGAAACTTTCTTCCCCTAATATATTCAATGAATATTATATTTAGCAGTATTTGCATGCATGTTTTTATATATATGTACATACATATATATATAATTGTATTTCTAGTAAATAAATATACTGTCAGAAATAAAACTTAAGATTAGATAAAATTTCATGGGGTGTATATAATATACATAAAATCTAGTTAAATAAAGATAACCTGTGCTAAAAGTACTAAAAGATTGTAATCGGCAGGGTGGTATTTCCTATCTATTTTCAACATGCCGACCGCCCATTTTTCTAGGAAGACGAAATTCAGGTAGAAACCCTCTCCGATTTCGGCGTATTTATTAAATGTAAAAGATTTAGGTGTTCCAAGTATTAGAAATTGCACAGAACCTAATTGAGGCAATACCGCCCAGATGCATGAATGGAACTTGAAAAAACCTGATTTTATTTCACATATACAAGTACATTTTTTTTTTAATTAATCACTTGTTGCAACTATTTTTTGTCTTTTTGATAAATTATCAATACAGGATATTGAAATATAGTTAGCAGCAGTTAATATGCATAAATTGAATGAGTAGGAAGTGTAGATGAGAATGCCAAACCAAATATGTGGGTGTGACGTGGAATAATCGCGCGTCTCCATAAGCTAAACATGTATATAAATATACCGGCCGAACGGCAATTGACCTCCTAGACTAGACACGTCTATACTCTAGCTGCTATCCACGTGAACGATAATGTCGCTGATGTAGATAGAATTGTAGTCCTACTACTGTCCGCAGACTGCGCAATTCAACGCGCCAAAGCAGGAAGCTATTGCCTATGTTAAAGTTAAAGTTAGTGATATGCGAAACACGTGTAAGTTCGGACACGGACGACCTTGACATATTATAAAAAGCCCCGATAGTTGACTATTTTATATTTACTATACTACAATCCACGCGAAAGAAAAGTTATAGTATAGTACACTTTTATGCGTAATGATTGCGCAACTTCCATTTAATGAATAACTTTATTTAAAAAGGGATTTTTCAATACAATTCGCAATGGCCAATTTTTTTAACATAGGAAAGAATATGATGGATGATTGTATACTCTGGGTGCAGCTGCATTCGTCCCATTCATACATGATGAATACCCTAACAGCAACCCCAGATTTGGTTTTTCTATATCGTCTGGAATTCGACCTTCGTGTCTTAGCCGAATGGCCGACACTTAATGAATTGTGAAATTACGTCAAGACATATTTACAAATTTAATTAGATACGGACAAACGCATGATTTTTAGAAAACCTGCTGTCTACAATTGATTAGAAATCGACTAAATACTGAATAATATGATGTTTACTTATCCTTCACATTTTATTTTACGAGCGCCCGCATTAGTCTATGAATAATGCAAAACATTTTCTTAATACATTTGACATATTGTAATTTGAAATTTTAAAATAGACATCTAGTTTTATTACGAAAAGTTTTAACATGATTATTTAATAACAGTAATAATAATTTTATTCGTGCCCTTCAAACTGTATTTTTCAAATACAAAAACAACATTTTATATTGGCTCGTAAAATGTGCCAGAGGATATATTTTTTGCACAACAAAATATTTTTGTTTTGGATGCATTAAATAGGCATTTCCGCAAAACATTCCAACTAGTTCTTTAAACCCATTGTTTGCAAACTAGTTGCACAATTATTATCAAATGATAATAATTATTGTAATAATTAGGCAGCCCATTTAAAAAATAGTACTCTAATTAATGAACCAAGCAGATGATTCTGTTAAAAAATGAGACCAACGGGAATTATCTAGTAAAAAATAGTAATACATGTTATAAAAGGGTTTATAATTATAGCCCAACGCGTAGAGCTTTGGAGAATACAAAATATATTAAAATATTTCACGTTCGGTTTAATCTTAAAAAATGAACCCTGTAAGTTCACGGATTTATCTATTTCTTTAAATTTGTCCTATCAGATCTTATCTAACATGTTTAAGTATGTAATGTTTAAACAGTCGATTTAGGATTTTTCTGGTAATTTGAAAATACTACAATATAATGATAAATATAATTTTAAAGGGTTTAACAATTTCTACCTGAAATTTATGTAGATTTTAAAGCTTTTACAATATAAGCAGGTGTGCATATTTTAAAATTATTATATTAGAAACCATCGCAGAAAAATCAAGTAAATTCTATGAAAAAGTCCGACCGTGAGAAGAGTTAAAATATATCTGGATATAAGCTGCTTCCTGTAATATATTTGCCAAGTAATCTGAATTACGAGCATCCAGTTGCGTCCCTTTTTATTGCGTGAGAGAATCATGTTCAATGACTTTTTTTATAATAAACGGAGGCGCCAAAATTGATAAGTTATCTATAATCAAACCAATGTGACTTTGATAGGAAGGTTAGATTAAGTAAACAGGAACTGATTATTCCTTGGTTTTTATTATCATTGTAGATGTAACAGTGTTCACTCAATATATTATGATTATTGCTTCCTGCATTTATTTTTTTATAAGAATTCATGGAAATACTGTGGCTTCCTCCCGTGTTATATAAACTGATAAGATAGCATTTCACTATTTTATTTGCTTTGGGTAATCCATGCTTGGAGTGAAACCTAAAAATTATCATACAAAATGTATTAAATGTTCTAAGCAAATCCGCCTGATTCAATTCAACCTTGAATAAAAAATCATGCGTATTAGTTGGCTCAATGAACTTTTGTGATAACCATAAATTTAAATGATTCTAAGGTTTCTTGCAAGATAATATAATGAACAATTTAAAAAATTATACATTTCAGTATTTTTATAATATAAATGTATTTAAACATTGACCGATAATTACGTTTAATAAACGGAGGGGGACCAGAGTTAATGGAACTATGATGGCATGCATAAAGATCGGCAAAAACGAGCGCTGTCTAGACGAAATAAAAAAAAACAAATTATAATGTTTACAAGGAAAAATTACAATGTTTACAAATATTTAGTCCCATCTGAGTATAGTTGGCAATTATGTTATAAAGTTATAAGGAACTTCGGTAGATGTACACACCTAATTCCTGAATGCTATTAACATTTTGTATATTCTTCTAGATACTCGTAGTTCCAGTTACAATAATAAATACGGCCAATTAAATTTAAAAATAGATACTATTTTAAAAGTTTACACGTGAGGCAACAATGAAATTCCATTTCAATAGGAAATATAATTAAAAGTTCAAAATAAAAATCGCATTCCATTAGATTGTAAAATGTCAAGAATAACAAGAAATGCAGTGCGCGTGCAGCCATTGCAAATCATATTATAAATTTCCGATTAGGTCTCCCAAGTAATTATAACTATGTAATATAGTTATAAATGTTCATTTAAGGATAGTGTGTATATAATAAGAAATTATTTAAAAATGTAAATACTCTGAATGGTGGGAGGTATATTAATATAACCATTAGTCGGCCTCCGCTATTAATCCACATTTTTTGGGTGTCCTTCTTCAATGGGCCATTGACCATTACACTTATTGCGAATCGTAGTATGAAGGTCGCTACGACTACGAAAGATATGACGTATCTATGTATAAACATATTATGGAATATGGCTATGTATACATATAAAAATATATTTCTCTTCCTCTTTTAAGTTCATACTATTCGCGCTTCGCACGGAGTTCAAACCACTCAGAGCGCAGACAAGTTCCGACCTGTCTAGAACGTGTTGTGACCTGTCTCATGCCGGCTTTTGCTAAACATCTGCACAATTATTTGTACGCTTATATACATACATATGTATATATATATATACATAACTAGATGGTAATATTTTATTTATTGTTAATTAAAAAAAATAATTATAGCGATGCGCTTCCTTAATTTTAAGTAATTAACCCCCACCTTGGATAGTTACCAACGTCTGATCAAATAATTATTATAATGGAAAACAAAATATAATAAAATTAATCAAATAAAAATTGTTAACAATTTCAAATAATTGTTATATTATTAGTAACAAAAATGTGATAACGTGGCATGCTTTCATTTACAATAATCATAAATCTTAATTGGGTAGAATTTATATCTGTATATAATGTGCAACTACTTCCGGTTAAGATATTAATCTCTATTTTTTGTGAACAAACTAATTGCTCCCTGACATGTACTTATTAAGAAAATTATATAACGAAATAAAAATTATCTTTATTTAAACTAAAATAATATAAAATATAGAGTTGATATTAATTAATAAATAGTGTTTCACTATCCGAGTTAATTTAATTAATTTAAAAGAAAACATTACATTAATAATTATAATTTGGTTATATAATTAAAGATGTTAATAGAATTAATGTTGCTTGCCATATTAGTACGCATAATTTAACGATAAAAAGTAAGGTCCAGAGGTTATTAATTTATGTGTACTCAGTAAACCTTGTATATTATGATATTCACACTAGTCAGTCAGAGAGAGAAGGTATTACGACACGTGCATTGCTAAAATATTTTATGCTAGTATTTAAAACAATTCAGAAAATATTGCGCCTTTAATAATAGCAAAGTGAACGTTTTTATCCAAGTTAACAGCCTTGGTTTTCTAATTTGCGCAAAAAGTGATAACAACGCTTAGATAATAAGTGTGTAATAGTATTCCCGTGCTTTAAATAAATATCCCAACGAGATCTAATAAATTGTGGGAGTAAATAGTATTATCCTTGGGAAAAATATTTTCTATTTGAAAAATATCACTAGATAAACTTAAATGTTTGGATTAAAATTGTCACGTGTCAATATAAAATAACTTTTCAATTTTAAACTTGACATATTATAAGATTTATGTGTCATATTTCGATTCAATTGTTTTATGAAATTGATAATGCAACAGGTAAATACGTACAGTATTGTAAGTGTGATTTTATTTCCTATGTAATTTATAGCCATGTAGGATTATATTCAATTAAAAATATGGTATTTACAGAACAATTTTTAATATATTTAACATTATTAGAAAATCTTGGACCAGGTGTTGTGCCAGATTCTGACTAAATTAAATTTATTTATTCCTTTATAATTATTGTTAAAGTCACTTAAAAAACATAAAGATGCACAGGTTGCGTTAAACACCTGCCTTGGAAGCAGGTGCCCTAAAGATCACTTAAGCACGTGCTTGGGTACTGTGTAGAATTCTTGTATATTACTAAATTTATAAAACACATTTTATACAAATCTCTTAAAGCTTTCCATTATCTAATAATCTCAAAATGTTCCCCTTATTTTAAGATTAGATAGCAACTGTTAAATTTGAAGTGTCCTAGATTCACCCATTTTAACTTACTTAAATATGTCATGGCCGTTTTTGCTCTCATAAATCTTAAGGGGCATTATAGATATAATATTATCAATTATACTGCTATAGATAAAACAAGTATTATATTTCAACAACATACATATACCCAATTTAACTTAATAAAATTAACTTCTATATAATCCATTATATTTCTCATAAGGTTAATCCGGGTTGAAAAGTAAAATAGAAATGCACAAAATTTTCGAAAGCTGTCTGAATTCCTATTAAAGATTAAAAACTTGAACCGTTGGAATTTTTATAACACGGCCACACCCGATCTTGTATTTTTATAACTTAATCTAATGTGTACCACTTTTTTCGTATAATTTTTTTATTATGATTTAGCATTTGTTAATCTCATCGAATAGATCGGAATTCACACTAAAATAATCTGTAGTACTGTTTTACAAGCGTAGGCGTCCGATAAGTGATTCATATTTGGAAGGTTCAACTAACTGGCTAAATTTTATCACATTAGTTTTAAATAATTGAGATTATGTTGTTGCTATAAATTTACCCGCGTTATGCATTTTTTAAGGATCGACTGTGACTAATTTGTGTTTTTTAAACATATGCTATGCACATTATTTCTAAAAATGTCAGTTTTAATTTATAAATGGAAAATTTGAGGAATTATGTGCAGTTTAGTTTTTATTTTTGTATAGTATAATTTTATGAATCAAGCTGCTTAAAATAGAAACATAATTTTTAATGCGATCACTAATTTTCCTATAACACTTAGAATGAAAAACGAGAAATGAGTCACGCATTGCCAATAATGTATATTGATCATCCGTAATTTTCAGAAGAGCGTCACGAAGCATGGGCATGAATAAAACATCCAGAGTTATTATACAAAACAACAAAACGACGAGTAGATTGGGGAATTTAAGTAATTTCCGTTCACATGAGTTCTCGGGTTCTCAAGAGTGCACAGCCAAAAATAAGTAAACTTTTTTTTTCTAGCGCGCCAATTGTAACGAAAATAATTATGTGAATCATAAAATGTGTATAGATGACACGTGGTGTTATACGCAGTTTCCCGCCCAATTACATCCGCTACAATCTCAAGTTTTGCGGGGATCTGCAATGGGTGTCGTTTAGAATTGAATGAAATTTATCGAACTGCTGCATTGCAATGCTGCTGTAGTAGACTGTAGTATGCATTATTTGCGTGCGCAACTCGGCGGGAAATCTGCGAGAGCGACTACACCCATTGCAGCAGTGATGCATAAACCGCAAGACCTTTCTAAATATTTAAACAATATAATTTTATAAATAAATATACTATATAAATTAAATATTTATAAATATTAAATGCATATAAAGAAACAAACTGCTATACATGTAAATCCAGGAAACGCTGTGATAAAACTACGTTCCCACGAAAAAACATATCTATAGATATTCATTTTTGTATCATTTTTAACAACTTATGGTAGAACGCAAACACTGCAGAAATGTTAGCCGTGTCATATGACTACTTTGCACATCAACGCAAAACTTTTCATGCACAGAAAATATCAAGTTTCAAAAGAAGCGTTTCCGCTGATTCGAATTGCCATGGTGTTAACAAGGTGAAATATTTAAACCAAAACGGATATGCTTTTCAAGGGTTTTGTGTTCTGATTAGACTATTTCTAGTTGTTTAAATGTTCAACTCTATGTAGAATTAATTATAGATATCGCTCATAATTAAATCTAACATGGTTAAACATACCATAGTGTAATGTTAACTTCAATTAGAATTAATGCTGCTCTAAAAAATGCGACGATAATAAATTATTCATAAGAGTGCATAAATTACATAAAACAACTAGATTTTAACAACAAACTTATTCATTTATTCAACCTGTTATCTTTAAATTTTGTCTAAAGGGATATGCATTCAAACTTCTTAATTGATGATTAAGTATATTTTATAACATTCCCAATTAAAAATATTATGTACAGACGGTTTACTATTCATAGCATTGGTTTTAAAACACAATAATTTTTATTTATAAAAATTAATAAACCATTTGTTTGTTATTGAGTATAATTATAGATATAGAAACAAAAATTGATGTTTTGTTCTTGCGAAAACAAGGTAAAGCATTTTATTTAGTTTTTGTATTATTTCTTAGAATTGTAAAAGGATGCCGACGGTGCCTATGGCAGTATAAACTACCATCAAATGACCACATGCATAAATTATTCGCTTACCTGAATCTGAAGGAGTTTCTATGCCGAGGTTATTCATACGCATGGAAGCGTTCTTATCTTTATGGTAACAATGATCGCTGGTGAATTGCGCCACATTGATGCGAGTTGTTGAAGATGCCACCATCGTATGGCCTGCTTTAGATTGTGGTGTCGACGTTGACTGTTGTTGATTAGATTCAGCAGATTCTGATAACAATTCGTCTTCAACATCTTCTTCAAAGTACTCGCAAAGATCGCTATCCTCCTCCAAATCATATTCTGAAATTGCTTCTTGGAGTATTTGTAAGACTTCCGTTTTAATTTTAGGTTCTTCGTCATCTGAATTGGGCGGTGATTCTAGATTTGTGAGTACGGGATTTGCATTTATCGTCGGTGTATTATTAACAATCGGCGTTTGCGGCACCACATTTTGTTGAGATTGTGTTTTTAACAGAAGACTTCTGCTGCCCGTGGGTACTGCTGGTTTGGCAGGTGCATTAACAACATTCTGTTGTATACTCCCCGGAACCACTATGTGTCTGACTGGTTTGAACTCATCTGCAGGATGTTCTTTGCTGCCGCAGTGTCCGGCCCACATACAATCATGATTACGTATTTCGCTCAACTCAAACAGAGAAGATATTGTGGTGGGCTCAATATCTAAATCACTAAAAACTATATCCGATAAAGAATCCCCATTAGGTAATTCAAACTTATTCCATATATCATCCGACAATACGAATTCCGTAGTGTAATCACTGATCCAATCATCGTCAGTAATGTCCAATTTAAAATAATTTTCTGACTTTACAGGCATTTTTATTTATATATAATTATATTCTTAAGTCTAAAAGTCACTATCACTAATATCACAAGGTGCCCTGGCGTAGCTCCCAATGAGGCAGCGAGCTGAAATAAAGAGGAGTATAAGATATAGATAAAATAAATACCATAGGGTTTGTGCAGCTGCCGCAATCTGACAACTGCACCAATTAGCATCAAATGCAAAAACACCTATTTTCAACTATGCATACCCACATTTCATACAATAACCCCTGTGACTAATGCGGATTACCGCAATTTGCATTTTTTTAAATACTAATTATGTAAGGTTGACAAGACTGCTTTAAAATATTAATTTAGTACAATATAAAAAATAAATAACGTTACACAAATTACTTAATTAATTATGAATACTGGCATATAACATTGCACTTAATTAGGTTATTTTAAATTAAAATTTAATAATATATCAAATATGGTTGTTTTATTTCATGTCTTAAATAAATATAAATATTCTTTAAACAGTAAAAAACTTTGTAAAATAACCAATATATTATAGAAAGTCGAGCCGAGCCGGCAATAAAGTTCAATATGTAAGTTGTAGCAGCAGGAGCCACGTAGCCGGCATGGAATTTATACTTTTCCTGCTGCAGCAGCAGTGACCGGTATTTGCCGGTACACGCGACATATGCTCGCATTTTTTCGAGTTTAATACTTGCAAAAAGAAATTCTAAATACAAAAATGTATAAAATACACAATTGTATTAAACCAAAAAAATAGATATTGCAAAAAGCATTGGTACAAAATAAATGTCTTACCTAAAAACTAAGTAGAGGTATTTTCGATTAAAGCACTTTTTAATATTAAAAAAAACACAGTAGTTTAGTTCCTCGGTTTTTTTCTAACACACGGAGTATGGAGAACGAAACAAACTGGTGAAGACGATATCAAGAACACGTTACTGATAAATCCACACTTCTTCGCCTCTACATTCAACCGTGTATACATGCTTAAAATAATGTAGGGCTGAAAGAAGACAGCACGTCCAGCAACGAAGATGGTCCGGCAACGACTAGCGGCGTATGCAATTCACAATTCACGGGACGGTCTGGAGGGTATTGAAACACGCTAGAATACTCTAATGTAACACTACACATACCGGCGCCGGTGCCGGCATCAACGCCACTCCCTGAATTGATTTATAAATACTGTGAAAACTAAATATTTGCATGCAATGACAATACGTGTAATCAATTTCTGACGAAAAACTGCATATTATGTTTTATTGCTAGAAAGCTATCATTATATATTTTATGAATAAATCGAATAGAATATAGGTCCTATTTTATGTCGCGGACGTTGAATGTGACGCAAGCGCAGTATTCAAGGTTCAATTTACCGCCAAGATTGTTTTATAGTTTAATATCAACTTTCAGTTTCTGAATGAATTCGCAATGGTTGAAATAATTATATAATTACTCAATTATTATCAATAAATAATCTTAAAATATAAATTAAATTTATAAATAATTTTAATAAATTTAATTAGAATTAATTATTAAAATCTTTTATATTATGTTATTATATTAGTTTTTATAAGAAAAAAAAAATAATACGGTTCTAAATTATCAGTTGTGTTGCACATTGATGTGACATTTAATTTATTTTACTATAGTGTACTAGAGCTAAATGATAATAAACTAACTCCACTTATTCACATACTACAAGATTTATTGTCTCAAATTGTCAAACTTCACAAACAACAACAAATGTTGTTGAAAATATGTTTTTACAGAACAGGAACGCATAAACTGATACAGTGCGCTCCCCCTCTCATGCTATATATTATTTACCAAAATTACACGAAATTTTATCGTGTTTACATATTTTGATAAATACAATTGGAGTTTGTTTAATAAATGCATATTATAGAAACAAACTAACAGCATTAAATAAAAATTTAGAAATAACCAAAGCCATCATTGCGGTGTACAACTTACCGCACCGAGGGCTTTGCGGGAAATGACAAGAAATGAAATTGCCAAATATTAATTGTTAGGAACGCGGTTTAATTTAAAATTTTATTCACCTACCTTATTTTATGTAGTTACTTAATTAAAAAAAAAAAACACAACTATTATATATTACTAATTATTAATACTACTTCTACTCTTATTGACTAAACTTAAATATCAGAAGAACAGAATTTTTAAATGTGATTTCAGTTTTTAAATATTTTTAAACGTCAATTGACCGATGTCTTTTTGTTTATTACTATTGTTTATTTCAGACATTATTGATTTTATATCTTATGTAGGTACATACTAAGTAACTATAGTTGATATCGAACTGAATGCCAGAACCTCTAGTTACTTAATTAGGTAGCCTTAGTAAAAAAAAAAACAGATTTAACTCCATCTACCTTTATATCTAATGGTCATATTTTTATTTTTGGCTTAAGCTCTTGAAAAGTTATGTGTAGGGTGGTGCTATTTTTACTTTCTTGAAATGGTGTACTACAAATAACATAATAAAAATGTTTACACAAGCAATGTATACTTCAATTGCTAAAACTAATGATAAAAAACAAAACAAAATAAAAAAGTTAACTATTTTGTGTTTATTTATAACAGAAGCTTAATCTAAGCGGATAACCGACGCCAATCGCGATTACATTTAATCGTAAATAAATCGTATAAGTGTATGAATGAAATGGTGTTTTATATATTATACTCTATTAACTTACTCAATATAAAACAGTAAGCATTTGTTGATGTATCTAGTAGACAATTACGCAAAAAATCCACGTGTAGATGATAGTTTATTACTCATTGTATTATGGTAATACAATACAGTTTCAATACAAACAATGGCAACGTCAGAAACTGATAATTTTTAAGTTTTATTAAAAAATGTAGCTTTTACATAGTTTTAATTTATAATAATTGATTTTTATGATAATTATAGCAATGCGTGTAGAGTGACGTTATAAATTACATTGCTGTATTTATTTACAACTGTTACATGTATATAAACCAATTTTCAAATAATCTAAGAAATTATAAGCAGTCGTTATAAATAATAACGCTCTTTTCTTCACTGTCGTTATAGAGATGTTTAAGTTTTCAAATTCTAATATAAGTTACAGCAATTTTATTTTGACAGGTAAGGTTTACTTACAAAGTTGCTTAATAAAAAACTGGCAGGTTACATTGATTTACTTCAATGCGACACTTTGTTTGGAAAATTTGAAGTGATGACTTTCGTTTAAAGCTTTGTTCTGTTAAATCTTTTTTTCAGTTTGACTTGGTCGATCTTAATTTTGTTGGATTTATTTTAACTTCATACTTTGTTCTTTCTGTATTGCATCTTTAGATATATGTTTCATGTTTTGTTGTTACTTTTAAGACAAGGTCTTTTGGCTTTTTTGTGGTATGGAAGACGCTCCAGTTTTAAACATTGAGCTTTAATTTATACCTTTCCAGACAACTCAATACTAACTCAAAATAATTCGGTTGTATTAAAAGTTAAGTAAGCCAGCAAAACTTTTAATTATAGTGTTGTGGTTGTAATCAGACCTTAAAGATGCTTTATTACCATAGATAATTTTAAAGATATCTCCCGTTTGTTACTATTTTCTAAAGAAAGAAGGTGCCTTATTGGGAATTAACAAAGTTTTGTTCAGTTGCTATGTGCTTTAGGTAATTTTACCAAAGAGATAGGAAAATTGGTAATTGGCTGTTTGAGGTGTGATGATGTACCGTTGTTGTGACTTGTTCTTTGTTATTTTTTAAGTTTGGCACATACTCTGTTTCTTAGATTATTTTTGTTGTGTAGTAGGGTTAAAAACCGCGTCTCTATAGTGATTTAGACACCAAGATTTTAGGATCTCCCATTACAAAACCTAGAGACTATTGTAGACATTTACTTATAGTTCTCTTTAAACCACGAAAACCAAACTCTCTTTTATTATTTTGTTATTCTTAAGCTATATATAATAATGTAATTTGTTGTTTTTTCATTGCATTGAAAAAGTGATATGGTTTTTATTATGATATAAAACTTTAAATCAAATTGAAGTTGCAGTAAAATATAATAGAAAATACTAATTAAAATACATTTGTATACATGAAATGACAAATGTGTTCAATAGAGCGATATTTACTATATTTTATCAGTTGAATGAGGAGAAGTGTTTTTTTTTAATTGTGAGAAACCACTGTCATGTTACGGTGCACCAAAGTAAAGTACTTCCGGATCTACTTTGATAGTACCTGTAGGGTATTGTTGAATATAATACGTTTTATATTAGGGGAGTTCAGACTTAGAGCATCGGCGATCTACCATAAAAGTACTAGCCGGCAGCGATCGACTAGGTCACTAGGTCCGAGTAGACCTAATAAAACCTAGTCACTAGGTAAAAATAATTTTTAAAAAATAAATATTTAGTGTACTGTTATACAAAAATACGACTTAAAAACCTCTCGCGATTGACTGTTTAAGCACCCCATTCTATATCTATTATATTTAGCTATATTGGTTATATTTCTTACAAATTAACAAAAAGTGTACTATCTGCAATATTTGATTAAACAAACCACAACTGTCCGTCAAAATACGTTTAAATCAATTGATTCAAAAATACTCAATTAATCCAAATTTAAAGTTTTATTCATCTTATAAATAAATATATTAAATAAAAAATATTATACTTATTTACTTAATTATATTAAATAACTTATCATGACCATTCGATTGCACAATCCAGCTTAAAGATTTATTTGCAAGAAAGTAAATATTTGCAAAACTCAACAATAAAATTCAACAAAAAATAAAATAGTATTTTATTAAAATATCCATAAATTGTAATATTTTTTGTAAAATTTAGATCTGTATAATTAACAAAATTATATAATATTGTATAAAATAACAACAAAAACTTGACGATTAATATAGAGATGGCTGGAGATTTAAATTTATGTTTTGTAAATTTAATTTCATCATCAAAACATTACAAAGTTTGCCGACAACTAAGAAGAATAAATTATAAATTACATTAGATCTATTATTTTTTTAAATTTATTGTTACATTAGTATTTTTTTTTTAAATTTTGTAAAAGCTAATAAAAAGAAATATAATCTATACATTTTTGAAGAAACTAATCATCTTTTTTAATAAACTTATTGAGGCAGCTAAAGTTGCTATTTAAAAAAGCAAGTTTTTATATTTTAAAAATATACAATTTTTGATAATTTATTTGTGTTTTGTCTAAAAAGATCTACAAAAATTATTTTATATTTTTGTTCTTGAAAATAAACTTGAAATTGTATAAAATTAAAAAAAAAAAACCATTGAATGCAGAGTGAGAGATTTTTGAATATAAATTTAAAGTAGGTGTCGAGTACAGCAAATTAAATAATATCTTTAAACTTTTATGTTGTGCATACAATATAAATGTAATTGCAAAGTTGCGCACTAAGCAGTAACTATATTAGACTCTAGGTATAATTACAATGTTCGACGTATAATTCCATAAACATAATATTACACCCAGTATGCGACAAAACGTTTTTTAATGTTATTGCTGTGATATTTTCAGTTCAGTATGTCATTAATTGTCAATCCAAAATATTTTGTTTGGTTTTCATTTGCAAATATTAATTAGGTCGTTACTTACTTGTAGACTTAGTAATGAGCAGTGTTGTTTGTCCTTCATATTTGGCAGAAAGGCTAAATGCTTAATGATACAGGAAATATAACATAAGACTTTTTTTTTTTGTTGTTCCCAAATATATGAACAATGTAGATTCTGCACAATTTACAAAGAGCACCGGTTGGGTTTAATCATGTACCAAATTGCGATGTAGAATTGTTGCAAGTTTTCCGCTGAATTATAACTTAAATAATTTAAAATAATTAAAACAAATAAGTGGAAATAACTATTGATTAAATAAAATGTACTGTTGTAGCATATTATATTCTTTGATTGATATAAATCACGTTAAATGCCGCTTAAATAAAATGTAGTAAAAAAAATTTTAGTACGTGTGTTTGAGATTTGAATTCAATAATTTGAATTAATTAATTAATAGATTTTAAATCTAATTTTAAATTTAGTGAGCTTATAAGTATTTTATTTGAAAAAGATGTTTTTGTTATTTTTGTTAGGTATTGATAATTTATGGCGTTAGTGCTGACCTTGAATTAATATAAATTTAAAACTAAGAAATTGTAAAAATTGTTTAATATAAATGATCAAATAATGATTAATTCAAGTGTTTTTTTATTTCTGAAATAATAATATTCAGATGGCTGAAAGACTACGGTCGATAGCCGTTTGTACAAAACAATTTTTTTCCTTCTATGTATTATACCTGTTCAAAATGTTGTAAATTACTGGTGCAATAAAAATGTTATATATATATATATATATCTATCTGTTGGGGAGCATATCGCGGCCGGGCTTGTATGGGAGCTTGTGGCGCATGCACACGGCAGACCGCCCGCCGGGTTTTACGGTCTGTAAATAAGAAAAGGTCTCCATTGTATTGCTTTAATGGCACAAGCTAGACATAATTATTTATTTTTATTATTATTTCGTTTTACAAAATATTATTTCTTCCTTAATCAAATTTGTTTGTGATTGCAGTTAAATTTAAATGTCAAAATATTAATTATCATTTTATAAAGATGAATTTTAAAGATTCTCGTTATTAACTTACGGATATAATTAAAATTAGTAACATCTTTATTTAAAAAAAGTAAAATAACAATACTGTTTCCAACTTGATTAAATAAATAGATTAATTAAATCAATCAACAACAACTTTATTTGTGTGTTAAATCATTTTTGTATTTAGTGTATTTTTCATTGCATTTTACAGTTTGGTCTATAAATAAGAAAAGGTCTCTATTGTATGCTTTAATAGCACAAACTAGATAGTGTAGTTATTCTACAGAATATTATTGCTTGCCTACATTTTTTTTTTGTAGTTACACTTAAATTTAGATGCAACATATCATAACAGATTTCATAAAAACAGATGGATTTTAGAAGCTTGTTTAAAGACTAACAGATGTAATTATTATTTAGTAAAATATTTATTTCAAAAACTGAGTTATTAATGGGTTTTACAACTTGATTGAATAAATAATCTAATTAATAGACATTAGCAATAACTTCAATTGTGTTTTAATATTATAAGTAATTACGTGAGAATACAATAGTTGTTTAGTAGTTTAGTAGTTGTTTACATGTTTAATTGTTTAATGCACGTACTAATAGTCAGAGTGGATTCATAAATCCGAGATTCATTTTGCTGTTCTTTGATTAGCTCTAAGCCAATACAAGGATATTGTGACGGCAACTTTAGTTGCATTGAGCCAATGTATTCCTCGCTTAATTCTCGGATCGAGTTGAAAACTATACAACCATCAATATGCAAATAATCTTAGGTGGTCCCAAAATTATTTAAGTCTAGAATTATATTGACGGTTGCATAGTTTTCAACTCGTTCTGCACCGTCACAATATCCGTGAATTACCTTAGATCCAATCAACGACTATCAAAATAAATTTCGGATTCATAAATCCAGGATCAATCCGAGATTTTTAATCTCTGACTATTAATATGGGCATAAATGTTTAGTTATTTAGTAGTTGTTTAGTTGTTGTTTTGTTGTTGTTCAGTAGTAGTTTAATAGTTGTTTAGAAATTGTTTAGTAGTTTTTCAAAAGTTGTTCAGTAGTTGTTTAGTAGTTGTTGAGTAGTTGTTGAGTAATTCTTAACTAGTTGTTTGATAGTTGTTCAGTAGTTGTTTAATAGTTGTTTAGTGGTCGTTGTTCAGTTGTTGTTCAGTAGTTGTTTAGTAGTTGTATAATAGTTGTTTAGTAGTTGCTCAGTAGTTGCTTAGTAATTGTTTAGTTAATATGTAGGAGTTGTTTAGTTAATGTGTAGCAGTTGTTTAGTTTATGTGTAGTAGTTGTTCAGTAGTTGCTCAGTAGTTGTTCAATAGTTATATAGTAGTTGTTTAGTAATTGTGCAAGAGTTTTTTAGTAGTTGTTCAGTAGTTGTGTAGTAGTAATTCAGAAGTTGTTCAGTAGTTGTTTAGTAGTTGCTCAATAGTTGTTTAGTAGTTGCTCAATAGTTGTTTAGTAGTTGTTTAGTAAAAGTTTAGTAGTTTTTCAGTAATTGTTTATGAGTTGTTCAATAGCTGTTCTGTAGTTGCTTAGTAGTTGTTGTTCAGTAGCAGTTCAGTAATTGTTTAGTAGTTGTTTAGTACTTGTTATTTAGTAGTTGTTGCTCAATAGTTGTACTGTAATTGCTTAATAGTTGTTTAGTAGATATTTAGAAATTGTTCAGTAGTTGTTTAGTAGTTGTTTGGTAGTTGTTTAGTAGTTGTTCACTAATTCTTTAGTAGTTGTTCAGTAGTTGTTCAGAAGTTGTTCAGTAGTTGTTGAGTAGTTGTTTAGTAGTTGTTTAGTTGTTGTTTGGTAGTTGTTCAGTAGTTGTTTAATAGTTGTTTAGTAGTTGTTGTTTAGTTGTTGTTCAGTTGTTGTTCAGTAGTTGTTTAGTAGTTGTATTGTAGTTGTTTAGTAGTTGCTCAGTAGATGTTCAGTAGTTGTACAGTAGTTGTTTAGTAGTTGTTGAGTAGTTGTTCAGTATTTGTTTGGTAGTTGTTTAGTGGTTGTTCAGTAGTTGTTCAGTAGTTGCTCAGTAATTGTTAAGTAGTTGTTTAACAGTTGTGTAGTAGTTTTTCAGTAGATGTTCAGTAGTTGTTGTACTCAACAATTGTTGTTTAATAGATGTTTAGTAGTTGTTTAATAGTTGTTCAGTAGTTGTTTAGTAGTTTTTAGTAGTTGTTTAGTTAATATGTAGTAGTTGTTTAGTTTATGTGTTTAATAATTGTTTAGTGTTTGTTTAGTAGTTGTTTAGTACTTGTTTAGTAGTTGTTTAATAGTTATTTAGTAGTTGTTTAGTAGTTGTTTAGTAGTTGTTTAGTAGTTGTTTAGTAGTTGTTTAGTAGTTGTTTAGTAGTTGTTTAGTAGTTGTTTAATAGTTGTTTAGAAGTTGTTTAGTAGTTGTTTAGTAGTTGTTTAGTAGTTGTTTAGTAGTTGTTTAGTAGTTGTTTAGTAGTTGTTTAGTAGTTGTTTAGTAGTTGTTTAGTAGTTGTTTAGTAGTTGTTTAGTAGTTGTTAAGTAGTTGTTTAGTAGTGGTTCATAGTTGTTTAGTAGTTGTTCAGTAATTGTTTTTCAGTAGTTGTTTAGTTATTGTTTAGTAGTTGATCAGTTGATTTATTAAAATTGTTAATTCAGTTGTTTTTTTTTCATATATAATTAAAATAAATGTTACGGTTATTTATAAAGCCTGTTTTATTTATCTAACTTTAGAATTTATAGCAATAAATAGTTTTAAAAACATGATATAAAAAATATCGTTTTTGAGTTCTCAAAAACCAAGTACTAAGTAACTAAGATATTAGATTCTGAAAGAAAACCATTTGAACAGGTTTTTGGGGAAATATAATTATTATTTGATAATTTGTATTCTATGTTGAATGTTCAGCCAACCTAATTATTTACATTATAGTAAATGTTTAATAAATATGCAATGTTTTATATTAACTATTGATAAAATATTTGAGAAAAAAAGTTGTCATTTGATAAAGTATAAAAACAAACTAAAAAATGACAAGCCATATGATTGAAGACAAATTATAATTTATAGCTCTACAATAATCTTTTTTTTTTTTAAACATTTTATTTTAATCTGATTATGTTTTCCCCACATTTTTTCAACTTCCTTAAGTCGGCTTTTGTTAGTCTAGCCAAATACTTATCGATTACTGTATTAGTAGCGGTTCCAATATTAATACTCAGTAAGGTTTAATAAAATTAATCTTTTTGTATTATATTATTCGGCTCCAGCAAAGTAAAACTAGATTATTCAGAAACGTCAGTCGTGTTGCACGTATTTTAGCTTTGAATGCACATTTTGAATTTTTGAGTTCAGATTTTGGTTATTCTTATTGTTATTGTTATTATTGTTATTTTTTTGTGATAAGTGATATTGTTATTATTGTTTCATGTTTTGCTTTTAAAGTGACATTGTTAAGGGTGCGTTTATGCTGCACATCGCCGCGCTGCTCGCCAAGATTGGCGCTGCCCGCTGCTTGCACATCGCCATACAGCAGCATAAATGCACATCGCCGCGCTGCTCGCACCTCGCCGTTATTTAATTACTGTCGAGTTTTATTTTATTAATCAAATATTAATATATTATAGTTATTAATATAAGTTATATTATTGAATCAAAATATTTAATATAATTTATAATGTTAAAGAAAATAAATAATTAGTAAACAGATTCCAATATAAACTTGCGTACTTATTAATTGCTTATACAAATTCTTAACTTAAATTGCAAGTCAAGTATTATTTAATCTTGATTTGTGACTATCGATATGTATTTTTTTTAAATAAAATATTTTTATAATGAAATTATAAATATAAGTAAAAATATTAAGTTAAAATAATTAATTACTATGCCACTTCAGTAAAAATACAAACATTGCTTTAACAATTTCCTGCTTAATGCGGATTTATTTTAATTAAATTCTTCATAAAATTATTGTAAACGCAACAAAGTTTTGATAAATTAACACACTACATGCAAATAAAACTTCATTCTTTTAAATTGCATATAACCTCAACACGGTTTGAAGTAACATACTAATTAATTAAACTAATTAAATAAGTTTGATAATATAAATTACATTATGTTAACGTCTCACAAAACTGGCAATAAACGGACCAATCAGAGCGCTAGTTTGAAGATGTACGGCGATGGTCCGATTATAAAAAACAAACTATTTTGTTCACATCGCAGTGGCGTGGAATGTGGCGAGCAGCGCGGCGATGTGCGAGGTGCAGCATAAATGCTCCCATAAGATTATATAGGTTTGTTTCATCATCGCCACAACATCCCGGCGCCAATCTTGGCGAGCAGCCCCGGCGATGTGCAGCATAAACGCACCCACTAAGTGTTATAAAAGTTTTGGACAATGTCATCGAGAACGGAACACCTGTAAAACTGACACATGCCGTGCAGAGGTAAGTTATTTTAATATTATTTATTTTGATATATTTTCAATTTGTTTTTAATATCATGTTTTTGGATCTGTTTGGGTTAAAATAAATCACTTCATTATGATTTAAAAGTACTTGATTTGCATTTTTGTTATATTATTAATAATGATTCAATTTATATTTATTATTATGAATAATATTACAATTTCTGTATAACCAAGTATAATCATTCATTTATAACTTTTTTGACATTGTTTTTAGAAATCACAGATATTTTAATTTGCTACAATAATATTGCCAATACAAATGTTTTGATTTAGGGTTTTTGTGTAGTTCAAGTTATATAAATTGCTCTAAAAATAGCATTAAACCTTAAATATTGTTAATTTATATATTAAAACTGAATTATTTGTATCAATATACATTTGCCATTATAACCTAACATGTTTATAATATAATTAGGTACTTGATTTATTTATAAATAGTTATAGTTAGGTTTGTTTATTAGAAAATATGCAGACCGGTCTGTACATTAAATCAACAATTAGCAGATTACAGTATATTTTTAAAAAACAAAATTATTATACTTGTACATCAAATATATGCAGATCATATCAAGCTTATTTTAATTCAGTTTTAATATGTAAAATAAAAATATTTAAGGTTTAAAGCTATTATTCGAGCAATTTATATAACTGAACTACACAAAAACTCTAAATTAAATCATTTGTGATGGCAATATTATTGTAGCAAATTAAAATATCTGTAATTTCTAAAAAAAGTTATAAATAAATGGTTATATTTGGTTATACAGAAGTTGTAGTATTATTCATAATAATAAATTGAATCATTATTAATTACATGACAAAAATGCAAAAGAAGTACTTTTAAATCATATTGAATTGATTTATTTTAACATAAACTGATCCAAAACTATGATATTAAAAACAAATACATATATCAAATAATATTAAAGTAACTTACCTCTGCACAGCATGTGCCAGTTTGAACAGGTGTTTCGTTCTCGACGACATTGAATTCCAAACTTTGCTAACTCTTAACAATATCACTTTAAAAACAAAAAATGTAACAACAATAACAATATCACTTAAAAAAAATGTAACAATAATTATAATAAGAATAACCAAAACTAAACTCAAAAAGTACATACAGCGCTAAAATACGTACAACACGACTGAAGTTTCTGAATAATCGAGTTTTAATTTACTGGTGCCCAATAATATAATACAAAAAAATTAATTTTATTAAACATTACTGAGAATACCGCACTAATCCGGTAATCGATAACTATTTGGCTAGACTAACAAAAGCCGACTTAAGAAAGTAGAAAAAATGTGGGGAAAACTTAATCAGATTAAATTAAAATGTCTTTTTAATAAGATCAAGTAAAAAAGATTATTGTAGGGCTATAAATTATAATTTGTGTTCAATCTTCAATCATATGGCTTGTCATTTTTCAGTTTGTTTTTATACTTTATCAAATGACAACATTTTTTCTCGAATCAAATTAATATAAACCATTGCATAATTATTAAACATTTACTATACTCTAAATAATTAGGTTGGCTGAACATTCACCTTGGAATACAAATTATCAAATAATAATTATATTTCCCCAGAAACGTATTCAAATTCTTCTCTTTTAAAATCAATTATCTTAATTTACTTAATTTTTGAGAATTTAAAAAAAGTTATTTTTTATAACATGTTTTTAGAACTAATTAATTCTATAAATTCTATAGTTAGTTAAATAAAACAGGCGTTATAAATAATAGTATCATTTTTTTTTTAATCTGTATAAAAAAACAACTAAATAAACAATTAATAAAACAACTGAACAACTACTAAACAACTATTAAACAACTACTAAACAATTACTAAATAACTGTTAAACAACTACTAAACAACTACTGAACAACTACTAAACAACTACTTAACAACTTTTGAACAACAACAACTAAACATCTACTAAACAGCTACTAAACAACTACTAAGCAACTATTAAACAACTACAAAACAACTACTAAACAACTACTAATTACCTACTAAACAACTACTAAACAACTACTAATCTAATACTAATCAAATACAAAACAACTACTAAACAACTACTAATTAACTACTACACAACTACTAAACATCTACTAAACAACTAGTAATTAACTACTACACAACTACTAAACATCTACTAAACAACTACTTAACAACTACTAAACAACTACAAATTAACTACTAAACTACTACTAAACAACTACAAAACAACTATTAAACAACTACTAAACAACTACTAACAACTACTAAACAATTACTAAACAACTACTGAACAACTACTAAACAACTACTAAACAACTACTAAACAACTACTAAACAACTACTAAACAACTACTGAACAACTACTAAACAACTACTTAACAACAACTAAACAACTACTAAACAACTACTTAACAACTACTAAACAACTACTAAACAACTACTAAACAACTACTTAACAACTACTAAACAACTACTAAACAACTACTAAACAACTACTTAACAACTACTAAACAACTACTAAACAACTACTTAACAACTACTAAACAACTACTAAACAACTACTAAACAACTACTAAACAACTACTAAACAACTACTAATTAACTACTACACAACTACTAAACATCTACTAAACAACTACAAAACAACTACTAAACAACTACTGATTAACTACTAAACTACTACTTTACAACTACAAAACAACTATTAAACAACTACTAAACAACTACTAAATAACTACTAAACAAGTACTAAACAAGTACTAAACAACTACTAAACAACTCTTTAACAACTACTAAACAACTACTAAACAACTACTAAACAACTACTAAACAACAATTAAACAACAATTAAACAACTACTAAACAACTACAAAACAACTACTAAACAACTACTAAACAACTACTAAACAACTACTAAACAACTACTTAACAACTACTAAACAACTACTAAACAATTACTAAACAACTACTAAACAACTGTTGAACAACTTCGAAACAACTACTAAACAAGTAGTAAACAACTACTGATAAGCTATTGAACAACTATTAAAAAACTACTAAACACTTACTAAACAACTACTAAAAAACTACTAAACAGCTATTAAACAACTACTAAATAACTACTGAACAAGAACTACTAAACAACTACTAAACATCTAATTAACAATTTCTAAACAACTACTAAAAAACTACTGCACAATTACTAAACAACTACTAAACAATAACTAAACAATTATTCAACTACTACTAAAAAACTATTGAACAATTACTAAACAACTATTAAGCAACTACTAAACAACTATTCAACGACTACGAGACATCTACTGAACAAGAACTACTTAACAACTACTAAAAAACTACTGCACAATTACTAAACAACTACTAAACAACTACTAAACAACTACTAAACAACAACTAAACAACTACTAAACAACTATTAAACAACTACTGAAAAACTACTGAACAATTACTAAACAAATATTAAACAACTACTAAACAATTATTGAACAACTCTTGAACAAGAACTACTAAACAAGAACTACTAAATAACTACTGAACAACTACTGAACAACTACTGAAAAACTACTGCACAGTAACTAAACAACTACTAAACAACTATTGAAAAATTACTGAAAAACTACTGAACAATTACTAAACAATTATTAAACAGCTACTTATCAACTATTTAACAACTTTTGGACAACTACTAACCAACTAATAAACAACATTTACTAAACTACTAAACTACTAAACTACTAAACTACTAAACTACTAAACTACTAAACTACTAAACTACTAAACTACTAAACTACTAAACTACTAAACTACTAAACTACTAAACTACTAAACTACTAAACTACTAAACTACTAAACTACTAAACTACTAAACTACTAAACTACTAAACTACTAAACTACTAAACTACTAAACTACTAAACTACTAAACTACTAAACTACTAAACTACTAAACTACTAAACTACTAAACTACTAAACTACTAAACTACTAAACTACTAAACTACTAAACTACTAAACTACTAAACTACTAAACTACTAAACTACTAAACTACTAAACTACTAAACTACTAAACTACTAAACTACTAAACTACTAAACTACTAAACTACTAAACTACTAAACTACTAAACTACTAAACTACTAAACTACTAAACTACTAAACTACTAAACTACTAAACTACTAAAGTACTAAAGTACTAAACTACTAAACTACTAAACTACCTAGTTATGTTATTAAAATTTTAGGTTATAATGGCAAATGTATATTGATACAAATAGTTTGAAATGTTTAAGCCTACAACATTTAAAATTTTACGTAAATAAATGGTTATTTTTTTATTATTGTACATTTAAATGCACTTTGTAATACATTGTTTAAACAATAAAAGTATACAAAATTCTTTACGTTATAAATTAATTTTTGAGCAACTTTTACTTATTTATTAATTATTATTTAAAACTTAATTATAAATTAAACAAAAATAAAATTGTCATGCATGAGTCAAGTGTATGAAATAAAAATTTTGTATTGCACAAACTACTGAAAATGGCTTTCTTTACATGAATCCTGATCATGTGAATTTTTTCAAATTTTTTGAGTTAGTTATTTACGAATAATGATAAATTTTATGTGCAAAAGATACTCTAAAAATTTTAGGATGTGCCGTGCACTACGCTCCGAGATATCTTGCAATGTATGCACAGAAATACTTAATATTTAAGCATTTTTGGCAATTTTTAAACGTATTTGGCAATTTTGTTGATTGCTGATGTTTTCCAAACTTGACGAATCATAAATTTATTTTCCTTTTCTAAGTTATAATTTTATTAAGTGCTGATAATTTTTAAACTTAACAAACTACATCTGTTCTATTAAATTTACTTGCAATTGTATTATGAATAGTACGACTACAATTGTTACTAAATTTTCTATGAGTAAAAATATAAACAAAACTTATTTTTATTATTATTACATTTATTTAATTATGTACCGCAAAGTTTTTAAATTAATCAAAATTATTCTACTATAAAAATGGCTTAAGGTCGCATTTATTATAACAAAACATTTGTGGACAAAGAATTCGAATTGAAAAGGCTTTCAACTGAAATAGCAAACACATTTATTATATTACAATAGAGCACGATGACAGATATATTGCAGCGAAACTCAACAAAAAATAATATAGGCAACGCAAACGTGGCTGCGAGATGCTCACTTAGAAGGAGAGTCATATGACGCCGGCCGCGACGTTACCTTTTGGCCGCTACATGCTCCCATCTAAGAGCATATCGGTTGTCATAAGCTCCCATTAATATATATATATATATATATATATATATATATATATATATATATATGTACATATATATAATATTCAGAATCTGCAACTAAATTTTAATTTTGTTGTTTATTTTTTACATATTTGTATAATTTAATTAATCGATCGTTAAGCTCACAAATGTATTGTAAGTGTCTGACAAATAATAACGGCTGGCTCAATATTTATTTAAAATCGATAAGTGCTTAAAAATGAATAGTATGTGCTTGATAATATGTTTCACCAATTAAAAGCTTAAATTAAAAAAAAAATGCCCGTTTTATCTGTAGGTTTATTTATATTATTATTTATGTGCTTGCAGTTTGTGCATGCTTTCTATCATACATTTGCTGCATTTATTTACAAAATTAATTTTACATATAAAAGTTATTCAGCAGGTAACTATGTAGCAGGCATACTTTGTATTGTTGACAATTTTGTATATGTAGTACTTTGCAAATTGTTTCTTTATGATTATTTAAGGCTAGTTTTCTAAGCTTGTACACTAATTAATGAAATAGATAAAACGTCTACTCTATTATCGCGTTAACGTTGTCTAATAAATAAACTAATAGGTATATTCTATATCAACTCAGTTAATTTTAAGTGCTCCTAAAAATGTGTGCAGTTAGCAACCCGTTAAATATTAGCGTTGAATTTTATTTTATAATAATTTTTTTAATGGTCCGTTAATTATACAAATTATTGAAAATTTATTATAGTCTTCTTATAAATAATGTTATAATTGTATATACATACATTTTCTTACAGATGGTTTAATCTAAATTAGCGTTTATGCAAAATACTAATCCATTTTCAAAAAAATTGTTTATGCAGTTATTCAATCAATTCAAAAAATATCAAGTGTAAATTGTGCCAAAATGCTTTAGCAGCCTGCCGCTTTTTGCATCACTCACTTTCGTCGCTTCTTCGTGCTGCTAAAACCGGCGGGCTGCTAAAGCCTACTTTTTGCCCTTGATACGCTATAAACTATCGTTAAAAGATTTTAATGTACATAATACTGAATGGTTAAATCACTGATTTTCTACAACACTATCTGCCAACAAGCTATGAATTTTCTTCCCTCTCATAATCTTACTCTACTTATTGAGCAACCTACTTAATTTTCTCGCGGCAAAGTTTTTGGAAAACATAGTCAATAAATATGTACCTATCAACAATTCTTGAGATTACAACAACTTCTGTTAAGGGTGCTTCAGAAAACTTTGATCATTTTTATTCTCATTACTTTCTTTGACAAAACATCTCTTCCTATTATTACTAAACCTAAACCGCGCTTTATCTATTATTATTTTAAGATGAACATAGTAAAAATAAAACATATTTTTTTTTATACTTATTGGTATAATCTAAGGAACAACATTTTGCTGCAAAAAAATTTACAAAAACTATTCAAAAACTCATAAAAAGTTTGTTCTTAAATCAAAACAAAAATATTTGTACTTACTGCATTTAATATTAACAAATAAGCAAATGCTATAAACTCGCACTCTACTTATGACAATTTACTTATATTTAATATTAATATTGACAAGTATATCATTTTTTAATAGTTACGTCATCCAATGCCAACTGTGTTATTATTTGACAGATGTGTTCATGTTTGCTTTGAATTTTTATAAAAATGCTCTACAATTGTCAAAAATGTTCTTCAATTGTCCCAAAATGTTCTACAATTGTCAAAATTGTTCTCTAATTCTCAAAAATTCTTTACAAACAATTAAATATCAGCAAATGCTTAAAATTTCCAATTTAAAAAAAAGATCCAAAACTTAAAAAAAAGTTTTACAACAAAATTTGTCAATAATTTTACAATGTTACAAAATTGTTAAAATAGTTTCTCAAATCTGTTGATATGATTTAAAGTTGTCAAAAATGTTTCAAAAATGTTAAAAAAAATCAAAATTGTCTGTTAAATAATTCAAAAATGATTCAAAAGTGCTGACAAATATATATAATGATCAATAAATTTTGTCAAATGAGGTTATGCCAAATTAAACGTATCAATATTTTTCTACTTTTTAAAATTGTGTTATTTTAATTTTTCTTTGATAATTTTTTTTTTAGTTTACAATGTTTATAACCTGTGATCTATTTGACAGTTACTAAAACTTATTGGCAGATGTAATCACTTTTTGTAAGACAGTTTAGAATAAATTTAACAGATCTAGTACATCTTTTGCTAACTTATAATATTTTTATACATTACTGTAACTAACTATTTTGCAGTTTTTGATAATTTTCTGACAGTTTTGCTATGTTTTACCAAATTATGATGTTTATATACATGTTAACTTTTTGACAGTCTAAAATACAGTTTAACAATTTTTTGTGCAGTTTAAAATATTATTTGACAAATCTGATACATTTCTACGGTTATGATATTGTAAAATGTTTAACAGTTTTAGTAATTTTTTGTTAAATGTAATAATGTGACAGATTGAATTACATTGCTGTAAACTGTTTGACAATTTTAGTAAATTTTTACATTTTGAAAAGGATTTTAACAAATTTAGTAACACTGTTAAAATACAAACTGTAAACTTACAGTTTTTTTAATGGATTGACTACAATACAACACAATTTGTCAGATCTGCCAAATTGCTTTTGACTGACACTTTTACACATTACTTTAAATAAAGTTCCAATAACTAAAAATGATGTAATTTTATAGTTGACAGTTTAGAATAAAATTTATTATTAAAATATAATTAATTAATTTTAGTTTAAGTAAAAGAATTAGGCAAATATATTTCTATAGACATAATTAAGCACTTGCTAGTAATGTAATATCAAATAAAATTTTCAAATTAACAGAAAGCAATAAGCGAAGGTAACGAATGTAAACAAACAAACGCGTGTAGTGTAAATATATCAACACGCTCTTTTCATGCGCACCATTTCTGAGCATATAAAATCATACTTTGTCCAAGAAATTGGAACATGTTCTATTTTCTTGCATCAAAACATGTTAACTCGGCGCGCGCATTATTTAATATTAAATTAAATATTACAATCAGAAAGGTGTCAGATGACTCTAAAATTGTAAATTGGATAGAAAAAAACCAAACGTCAAATTAAAAAAATTTATAAAACAATTTAAATATAATTTTTACAATTATTAAAAAAATGTGGTGAACATGTTGTCTACATCGTAAACCTTAGTTAGTTTTTCCGCACACATCATTTATGCGTCATTAAGGGTCGTAATGTCCAACTCCTAATAAGACACTTAATAAACTATTAGCAGAATAACCTAACGTTTAATTTAATTTAAAGCTGTAATAGGAACTCTTAATAAGGCTTCTAATGAACTATTAGCAAAATAACTTAACTTTTAATTTAATTTAACTTATTTTATTTGTTAACACTTCTGAGCATGTAATGTAACAACTTATTAAGCGTATATTTAATTAGCTATTTATAGGCTGTATCAAAAATAAAGATTGCGTTAATGATTGCCAACCTCCGAGTGGAGACGGCACCGTAAGAAGAAGAAGAAGCATTAATAAAATACATTACACTAAAAAATAAGTTATTTATTAGTTACATATATTAGGAGTTGGGTAATATTATGGTCCTAAAAATAGTATTTTTATGTAATTGCGGAAAAATTAGGTAGTCGAGTTTTAAGAAACACAATGTATATAGTTAATGTAAATGTGTAGACTATGCAAATTTTTGGTATTACAAATTAAGACTTTATTTTAAAAGATTGAAATAAATCATTTTTAATTAATTTTACTTTTATAGTTTTAGTATACGTTTGTCTTATATATATGTTTAGTACTTTAGATTTGTATATTTGTTCTTAATTTATTTTGATTGAGTTATCTTTCAAGGCTATAAAAAGACTTTATTCAAAAACTTTCATGTTTTATCTAACTGAACATAATATTAGAATTTCAAATTGTTTAGTTTAAGCGTCAGGTTGTTTTCTTAATTTGTGTGTATTATTTATTTTAAGAATGCTTTAGACTATTGTAATACTATAAAGTACATATAATAAAATAATTATATAAAAATCCGCTATTAACAGTTATGTCGTTATAACAAACAATTCATTGAGTATTTGTATACATAAGAAATAGAACTATATTATCTTAAATTGGAAAATACACATACACTCAATCACAAATAAAACATCATGTAAGGCATCAATAAAGACAAGGGATAATAAAAAACACAAATACAGGGTGCATTAACTTAATTAGTTATATATGAATAATTAGGAGAAAATATGTACTAGAAACAAATATGGAGAGAATGGAATTTGAAGAAATCCAAAAAAAAGAACAGGAGAATGAAAATAAAACAAAAATAGGTATAGAAATGTCGACACAGACAATGGAAACTGGAGATAATAGGGAAGAAAACCGTAAAAACCATTTCATCTCGGACGAGGAGATATTAAAAGTGGCTAATGAAGAGGATATAAAAAATATTATAAATAAAGAATGAAGAGATACAGACTATAAATATGTAAACGTGGAAAAAAAAAAACCCAATAATGGGAAAGGAAATGGATACAGGACTTTTAATAAATAAAGCTGAAATAGGCAAAGAAGGTGGTATCTTACAACAAGCAAAAATAAAATACCCTGAACTAATGGAGGAAGAAGGAGAAGATGAAACGCCATATATAGAAATAGTTAAAAATCTAAGCGGAAAAAATGTGGGAAAAGTACACATCATTAAGCAGAAAATCGAAACGGCAGGGAATAAGGAGATACTAATAGCTATCGAAAAAATGCTTATCAAAACAAAAACATTAAGTATTGAAGAAAAAAATATACCAATACCAACGGGAATTACGGCAAGAGATGCAAGAAAAATTATGGAAATAGCAGGAAGAAGAACTAACACAAAAATAAGACTGTGCGTGCCAACACAGGGACAGGTAGCGGAGACAAATAGAGAAAAAAAAAACAGGTACGGAAACAGGTGCTATAGTAGTGAGCAAACAAGGTGTCACATATGCAGATTTGCTGAGACAGGCAAAAACCCAGATAAAAAGATCTACGTTCAAGGAGGTAAGAGAAACAAAAAAAGGGGAGTTGTTACTAATTACAAAGGGCAATGAGACGGAGAAAGAGATAGAAAAAATTAAAAATGGAATGGAAGGCTGCAATGTACGAAAAGCCAGCAACAAAACTACAGAACTGGTGATAATCAAAGATATTAGCCCGGAAATTAAGAGAGAAGAAATACTGGAAGAAATTATGAACAAAGTGAACACAGAAGGAAGTACAATAATTTCCATAAAGAAAGGTTATAGAGAAAAACAAACCGCTATAGTCAAAATGGACAAAAAAATAGCAGAACAAATAATAGGAGAAGGAAGAATAAACATAGGACTCATAAGATGCAGAGTAGAGAAAGTTAAAGCAAATGAAAGAAAATGTTATAAATGCTGGAGGAAAGGACATGTAGCGGCAGAATGCAATGGGGAAGACAGGTCTTTGCTATGTATAAAATGCGGAAAGGAGGGACATCAGGTTGCCGAATGCAGAAACAAAGAATACTGCATTGAATGCAAAGTATTAGGACACAGAACGGGAGAGAAAAGATGTCCAGCTACAAAGAAAAAAGAAATGAGGAAAACAAAGAAGAATATGGAGGACAACAACCCAGATAACTGGAGAGAACAGGAGGAAAAAATAGTATCACATAATGTATAAGTTTATACAAATAAACATAGGGAGGGGAAGAGAGGCTCACGATTTACTAATAGCAACAGCGGAGAGAGAGGAAATAGACCTAGTGCTAGTGAGTGAACCTAATAAAAACAAACTAAATGGTAAGTGGATAAGAGACAAAGGAACAGATGCAGCAATTTTAGCTAGGGGGAAGTGTAGGGACAAGGTGGAAAGATGGGGAACACCAAAAGAAGGAATAGTGTGGGCAGAAGTACAAAACATGATAGTATACAGCTGTTATATCAGCCCAAACTGCGGTCTGGAATACTATCGAGAGTGGATAGAAGAATTAGAAAGAAGTTTAAGAAAACAGAAAAACAAAAAAATTATTGTAGGAGGAGATTTCAATGCAAAATCACCGAGATGGGGAGGCTACAAGAACGATTTAAGAGGAAAAATCTTAGAGGAGATGATAGCAGGGTTAAATCTTACAATCTGCAACAATGGAGACAAACCGACGTTTGTAAGAGGAAGCTCAAAATCACATATTGACATCACTATAGCAACGTGGGAAATGGCAAAAATAATAAATGAATGGACCGTGACTGAAGAAGAATCACTGAGTCTACACAAACATATACAATACAATACAAAGGAGGAAGGAAAACAGGAGCACACGAGAGAAGGTAAATGGAACGTAAGAAGAATGGACAAAGAAAAGATAAAGAGAGGCATGGAAACAGAAGAAGTGACAGAAAACGAAAATATTGAGAAAAGATGCGAGAGGTACTCAGAAAAACTGAGAAAAGCGGCGGAGGAAGCAATTCCTAGGTACAGGGAAGGTGGACGAAAAGGACCATACTGGTGGTGTGAGGAAATAAAAGAATGCAAGAAAAACACAATACAAACAGCGAGGAAAATCAAAAGGCCGAGAAGAAGAGGAGAGAACACAGAGGAAATAGAAGAAAAACTAAAAAACGACAGAAAAATTTTGAAAAAGGCAATTAGGGATAGCAGAAAAAGATGCTGGAAAGAAATGATAGAATCTATAGATGGGGATCCTTGGGGAAAACCGTACAAAATAGTGATGGACAAATTGGGTGGAAGAACAAAAGGAATCTGCTTAAAAGAAGACGAAGAAGAAGAAGTCATAATTAAAAAACTATTTCCCAAGGGAGAACCAGTAGAAGAACCAGAAACAAAAGAAGAAGAAGCAACAGTTATGGCAACAGTGGAAGAGATCAAAGAGATCATAAAAGAATTGCCTAACAACAAAGCACCAGGTCCGGACGAAATAACAACAGAGATTGTTAAAGCAGCTCTAGACGGAAACGAGATAGAAATAACTCAAATAATCAACAGGTGCCTAAAAGAAGGAACTTTCCCAGGATGTTGGAAAGAAGCCACTCTGGTACTGATTGAGAAAAAAAAAAGAAGCAGGAAAAGCAACATCATACAGACCAATATGCTTAATCAACACACTGGCTAAAATAATGGAGAAAGTTATTGTACGGAGAATAGAACAAGAAATAGAAGAAAAAGGAGGATGGGAAAAAGAACAATACGGATTTACCAAAGGAAAAACAACCTTAGGAGCTATTGGAAAAGTGAAAGCAATAGCAAAAGAAGCAAACAGCGGAACGCAGAGGAAAAGGCAACACTGTGTAATGATAGCGTTGGACATACAGAACGCGTTTAATAGCGTATCATGGGCAGCAATCATAGAGGCGGCAAAGAAGAAAGAACTGAACAGAAAAACAATCAAGACTATATGGAGCTACTTACAGGACAGAAATCTAGTGACCAAAAATGGAAGATTCAAACTTACTAGAGGGGTACCGCAGGGATCAGCACTGGGACCAAAACTGTGGAACCTTGTCTATAACGAGTTACTTCGAATGAAGATGCCGGAAGGCGTGTCAATAACAGCATTTGCGGACGACATAGCAGTAGTAGGTAGAGACGTAGAAATAGAAGTACTAAAAGGAAGATTAGAGCTGGCAATTGATATGATACAAATATGGATGAGAAGTAAGGGCTTAAAACTAGCAACACAAAAAACTGAGGCGGCATGGCTATCGACTAAGAGGAATAATAGAGGAACAGGTAAGATACAGGTGGGAGATCAAGAGATAACCATAGAAAAAAAAATCAAATACCTTGGAGTGACACTCGAAGCAAAGGGATGGAATGAACAGGTTAAGGAAGCGGTCATTGGAACAAAGGAAATTGAGAGAAAGCTTGGTAGACTTATGCCAAACAACGGAGGTCCAGGAGAAGAAAGCAGAAGGCTAATAGCAACGGCAGCAAGAAGCAAATTGCTGTACGCCGCAGAAACATGGGGAGAAGCCATGAAAACAAAGAAAAACAGAAAGGAAGTAAGAGGAGCCACAAGAGCAAGCTCGCTAAGGATTTGTAGAGCTTACAGAACAGTGTCACAAGAGGCAGTAGAGGTAATTGCGGCAACACCTCTCGCGGATATGATGGTGGAGGAAAGAATAGAAATAAAAAAACTTGTAAAAGAAGGAACGAGTAAAAAAGAAGCAAAGATAAGAGCAAGAGAGAAGACTATGGAAAGATGGCAGAGAAAATGGGATACAGGAGAAAAGGGAAAATGGACGAGAGAATTAATCCCAGACATAAAAGAATGGGTAGAGAAGAAACCCGAGACGTGCTATTATACAACACAAATACTGACCGGGCACGGAGCATTTGGAAAATTCTTGCAAAAAATTAAAAAAATAAATGAAGAAGAAAGGTGTACATTTTGTCAGGAAGAAACACACGATAACGCAGAACACACTCTAGTAGAATGCGAGGCGTGGAAGGAAGATAGAAAAAAACTAGAATATATACTAGAAAGCAAAGTGGATAAAAGAACAATCATTAACAAATGCTTAAAAGATGAAAATACATGGAGGGCGTTAAAAAACTTTGCAACAAATGTACTAAAAAAAAAAATTGAAGAGTTTGACAATAGAAGAATATAGAAAAACAAACAATGGAAACAAACACACAAACTAAAAGCAATAGAAGAGAAAGGAAAGAGATGAGAGAAGCTAAATGGAAACAAGAAAACAAAGAAAAAGATCAAAAAGAAAAAAATAAGAAAGGATATGACAATTGTGCATACCAAGAAACAGAAGAAAAAAGAAGAACATTTACAGAGACTACGATACCAAACGAAATTGCAGAGATAAGGAGAAGGAGAAAAGAAATATTGAAGGAAAGCAGAATAACAGAAATAACAAGGCAAATACCAAATGGTAGATATGCTATCTCGAGGATGACTGAGAACGCAACCTTTCAGATAGTCAGAATATACCTGGCAACTAGAGGACATGAAGAAGTAATTCCTGATAGAGATACAAAGATATCACTGGAGGTAAAACTTACAAATCTGGGACTGCCAAAAGGAATACAACTGATGGAACTGCATAAATTATTCATGAAGGAGAGGGGATATGATAAAGAAGAAGTGAACGAAGACCTTAGTAAGCTAAGAGCACATCTGAGAACAAATTATATAATTAGAGTAAATAACACAAAGATGGGAGAAAGAAGAGAATGCAGAGGTAGATGCCAGTGCAGATAAGAAAAGGCAAAATGACAAAAGAGACAGACAAAGGTAGGGGCTATAGGGAGAGAGGGGCCGGGGACAGCATGCGTGCCGCAGATGATGCGTGAAAATCCGCGAAGCAAAAACCAGCCCGCCTCAAACTAGCACCAAATGTAGGTTAGTTTAGACAGGGACATTAAAATAACAGAATTTGCGCAGAGAAGAAAACCGGAAGGTATTACCATTCGTAAGTTATTCTTAAGGGCCGCTTGTTGGGAGCCAAACAACTCACTACGTCCTAAAAAAAAAAAAAAAAAATGTACGTGACCGGCGATGAATTGGTATAAACTAACCATATAGGAACAATGGAGCGAGGTTATCACTAGAAAAGGTACACAAAATTACTATAATTTGTTTTAAAAGAAATTGTAATAATGCCAGTTATATTTTACTAGAATTTTACAAATTCTGTTGCAAAATTATTACCATCGAGAATTTTATATTTATATATTTTGTAACCTGTTTGATGGCACACAGGAATCAGTAATTTTGTTCTTAAGAATGTGACTAGATTTGAAACCTACAGAACATTACTTTTTATTTTTGTTGTTGCATTTTCATTTTTTCTTGTAAAATATTGCAGAAAATCAATCAAAAATAATTGTGTCTTTTTTAGATTTGGTTTTTGATTGATTAGCATCTATATTTTTTCTTTGGGTTTAATTTTTTTTCTTCTATTGTTTATTTTATGATAATATTTTTGCTTAGTACCTGCTCTGCTGTTGTAGTTATAGCGAACTTAGTTTTTTTCTACCTTCTTTTTATTTATAAAAATGAAATTTGCGTATTTATTCTGCGTTGATCTCACCAACCTAGTTTTAGCAGGTCAAATCTTTTCGATTATGAGTGATGAAAATGAGGCAAAATAATTAATATTTGTAATGTTGTAATCAAATAAACTAACAAGCAATTTACGTCAGAATAGGATTTGATCTCAGTACCCCCAGCATGAAAGTCACTACTTCACCTACGCGTAAAAGAAACAAAAAATAGTTGACACTGAATTAAATTTACTCTAAAGCAACTATTAAAGAAGTTATGGGCTGTTTTAGTTAAAACATTAACTTAATATATTTACTTAGATGTTAAACAGTAATGCACTTTAAAGTTAATTTATCTGGTTTGTCATTCAAAATTGCATTGTCGAACTACCAATATAGGTTTTTAGTAAACGTCTGTTGTAGAATTATTGATAACATGGTCATTGTTTCATTTGGTTTTGGAAACTATTTAAACGCAAACAACTATTTAAAATGTTTAGAGGATTGTTAGATGATGTCAGTCTGGCGATCATAGATGTATGTGATACTAGCACAAAGACAATTTAAAAAACGTGTAATTGATAAAAGAAAATTGCACCTCTGGCTCCCAAGATCTCCGGGACTTAACTTGATTAGACTATTATTTGTGGGGCCATATGAAAGATCTGGTATACCAAACACCATCAGAGATTTTTAAAAATTTGAGAAGAATCATTTTGAAGCACCAAAATTAATTTGTAATAATAATGATAGAGATTTCTTATGAAGAGCCAGAATGTGTCTCGAGAACAACAGTGGCCTTTTTGAACAATCTTAGAGTGAATGTAAACTAAAATAAAAATAAATGTAATTTTTTTTTTGAAATTGTATTTATTTAATAAATAATAATAAACGGTTTACTTTAGAGCATAACTTTAACTATATTTGGTCCAAAGTGTTATTTTTTTAATTAATTGAATTGGCCGCGGATTAGTAATTTTTAATTAAATTACTTATTTTTTATGTTGTTTAATATATTGCTATAAATATTGTTAATGTACATAAAGTTTTACTGATATTTTCATTTTGATTTGAATATTTTTTTATTATATTGGAATAATGATCGGTCAACATTTAATTGTAAAATTTCATGATAAATTAAAATTTAAGCAATTATTTTATATTACCCTCCTATTATATTAGTGGTGGATCAGTTGGCGCAACATCGTTTCCGGCGTCGTCGGAAATGCTTTATACGAGTATATTATATTTCATTATCATAAAAATTATCTGATTTCCTTAGTTTAAATATTATATTATATTATAAATAAAGGGGACCATCAAATTTTAAAATAAATTATAATAAATTATACCTTTAAAAGTATCGGTGTAATTGACCGCGTTTATATATTAAGAAAATTTTAAGGAACATAATTTCTGTATTAATTATACCATCATATCAACACGTATTGAAAATTTAGTATTGCACTAATATGACATAAATAATAAACAAGATACAATGTTAAAAAAAAAATATTACGTACCATTTTAAAATCAAAAAGGAATTACTAGTTATTTATTATTCGAGTTTGAAAAAAATTGATTTGTGGCATGGTTTTAGCAAATATTGATAAGTTTCGAAAAAAAAAAAACGATTGTCATAATACTTTTTTTACCTGCCTCTACCGAAAGCATTTTTTTTTTGGCTCGCATATGAGCCCTTACACTATACGAGGTCTGGCTATTAAATAACGAGACTGCAATTGTAGAAGACGTGTTAGAGGGGTAGGGGCAAAAACAAATGCACCGTTGGATAGCTGGAAGGGTCTACTATAGTAGTATTTTTTCTATAAAAATTAGAAAAAAACGAGTTTTTTTTTTCGTGCCGATAATAATGTGTGACGAAAAGCACGAGCAACGGATTAATGTGAATTTTTTTGTTAAATTAAAAAAAACTCCGGCTGAGGCTATAAGTTGTTGAAAGAAGCTTATGGTGAGAATTCTCTATCTTGTGCGCGTGTTTTCTAATGGTATAAACGGTTTTCTAAAGGCCAAGAGAGCACCAAAGATGATCAACGATCATGTCGACCTGTCTCTGTTTCAACTCCGAAAACAGTAATCAAAATAAATTGTGATGACTGAATGGGTTTCAGAGGGTCAAACTGTAAACCAAACTTATTATTTAAAAATTTTGGCAACACTGCAAGAAAGAGTTCGAAAAGAACGGCCAAATTTGTGAAGCGTTATTATTTATTTATTAATAAAACTTTTTTTTATAAGCAGTCTCGTTATTTAATAGTCAGATCTCTTATACTAATTTGACATATGATTAACATATTTTTTTTGTCTTAATACAGTGAACGGTAGGTATTTGCAAAAATTATATTTGAAACTTGCTTGTAAAATATGTTTAGGTTAAATTCTACTTATATAAAAACAGTGCTAGTTTTTGGTATGTGTTCAATCACTTGACAATAAATAAGAATACATGCTTCATGTAGAAAAAGTATGTACAGTGAGTGCATGGTAGTTAAAAAATATTTATCTATAATTTTATTTTAACAAGATAATTTTATTTATTAGGTATTTTTATAATGTGCGTTTTACAGTTATTTACATTGCTACAAAAATCTTACGACTTGTTTGAAGGTGTTTGTGGGACCAACAACTTAATGGGAAGCCATATACGAACACATTTTCTTTATTATAACCAAAGTTTTTAATACAATTTATGTCGTCAGTCTAGAATATGCTTGTTGTTTGTACATGTAGGCACAAAAGTTCTGTTGGTCAGCAAATGAATGTTAATAAAGATAATAATCGGAATCTACTAGATTAAAACAGACTAGATCTTCATTTTTTTTTTTTTGGTTTCAGTCAAAAAGAGGATATGAGGTTTGTTATGTTCAAGATTTTAAACCACAAATATTAAAGAAATTAACTTTTAAGCCATAAGATAAGTCAGTGTTTGGTTGATTAAATTGGTTAATAGAAGTGGCTCCGCTTTGTTAAAAAAATACTGATAATACCTCATTATTTGTTAATAGTAAAAACAACAAGTCTGTTGTTAAGCTAAATTATTACCTTTTTATTAATGATAGTGAATCAGTCTATGTACATTTTAGAATATTTCTAACAGGGACGGCGCTAGGCAGTAAGCGAGGTAACCGCCGCTTCGGAGCGCAACACGTCTAGGGCGCCGTGACCCGCAATCACTCACATTTGCATTACTTATTGTAATTTTTTAAATTAATATTTCCTGTAAGTTACTGCAATTATTGCATATATATTAAAATTAAAAAAAAATGTTTAAATTGCTTTTAAAAATATATAGAATCATAATGTTACTATGACTAATAAGATTCGAGATAACGATTTACTTTGTTACACTAAATTTGGTTGATAGGTCCCAGTTTTTATGCACGGAGACTTCTTGGATTTTTTGTGTTTTGTTGTCTACCAGATCTTGGGCAGCTTCTTGGAGATGTACTCTAGGTGTAAAAAAGCTTTAGGGCTGTTGTGGTGACTCTTTGTTTTAAGGATTTTTAGATGCAACCTGAGGTTGCTAACTGCGCTAAGTATGACCAAGTAGCCGCCTAAATTACAACTCCAAGTGCGGCGTCTGCAAAGCGCGTGTGGTCTACGAGGTGGTGGTAAAACGCTCATTCTGCGAGAGTTTATTGGTGTAGCAAGTAGTTTTAATTTTTGTTGTCGTAATTTTGTTTGGTTGCTATGTTGCGGACTTGATCCGTTGCTTCATAGTTTAGTATACCTTTTGTATAAAAATTGTATTGTAGAATAACGTTGGTTAGGACGCCCTATAAGCTGCGGGGTAGGATTGCGGGGTAAACCACATTAGGAAATAATGATATTGATCGGTTTCTTATAAAAGTATTTATATTTGTCTAGCTAGATCCGGATTGGGATAAACTACGAGGAAATCATAGTATTTTTTGGCCAACGTTATGATGTGTTAGCGCAGCAGGAGAATACAAAGATTGTTACAAATTTCTTTGTTTTGAACATACCATGAGACTCCAACGTGCCACCGTAAAGTAAGAATTTAGAAGACCCAGAAACGATTGAGGTGCGTGTTTGCAGTTGTTCTCATGATTAAAATCTCAAAAGATATTTGGTATAGTTTGATAATGGTGGTGTACATCTGAATTTTGGTCTAAAACGACATGCCGCTATTTCATCAAAAAATTAAAATCAGCAGGTTTTTCTAGGACTGACTGCACGTGTAATTTGTACAAAAGTCCTATATCAAAGGTAATACCCAGATACTTGACTGCATCGGACCACGGAAAATAAACGTCTTTTAGAAGTTTGGCACTGGAGTTTTGCGGTTTAGAAATAAAACTATCAGTTTTATAAAACGCAGATGAAGTCTTAGTACGTGCAGTTTTAAAAGTAAACTTTTGTGTCAGACTTTGTCAAAAGTTTTTTTCGGTCTGAAACCTGTGACAATGTAGTCAATTACTCGGTTCTTTGGTGAACTAAAGAGTAGTCCCGTCAAAACCAATATTGGAAGGCGGGAAGAAAATGTTTAGATTTTGTGTGGTCTTGGATTATGTCCAAAAGCAAATCAAGTTTTCAATTTCGAGATAATTTCTCTGATTTGTAAAGGTCAAACGCTATGTAACGGCATGTTGTTGCCAGTGTTTTCTAAGAAGTCATTGACTTCTTAGCCAACCGACGTGCTCCAGATTAGTGTTCTTAGTCATTGAAGGGGAGAGGGCATTAAAGTTCTAGGCTATCAGTAAATGACAGCGTAGACTGGTGAAATGCTGTCCAACGTGCAGTCTAATATATAACAAAACTGCGTGACGGGCGACACAATAGCATAGAATGAAGCCGACTATTTATGTAATCTTAGCTCTTTTTTTGTTTCTTTTGCTGATGCAAGTAATGAGTGCATTTACAATTTTAATATATATTTTTTACTATTGTGAAATAAATTTAAAAAGGTATCATTTTCTTAGTAATATTTATTTGTTTTTTAACACTTTAAAAGACGGGGGCGGTATATTTGAAACTTGCGGGGGGCGCCTTAGTACTTAGCGCCGCCCCAGGTTTCTAATGATTTTGACACTATCTATAATTATATCTTAAAATATTAGAGTGGGGCTTAACTTTTTTTTGTAAAAGTTTTATGATTGCCGGGCGAAATTATGTTTAAATACCAAAAAAATAATAATGAAATTATGATAGATTGAGTCTAAATGACTAAAATTGGTAAAAGTCATAAAATGCGCATTAAAAAGAAAGAGTCAAATAATCTAAAAAAAAAAAACATTTTTGTGTGCAGAAAATCATCTTGTTTAGTTTTTTAAAACATTAAATAAGATTTATTTAAATTTTTTATTATTTTATGAAATAATATATTATATTTTATGGCTTATATCTTTTTTCTACGCATTGCATAATATAACACATAAAGTCTAGTAGAAAACCACATCGTATAACAGCTCATTTCAGAAATTTGACGTCGCTTGAACCGATTTTTTTTTAGTAGTTTTTTTGCTTGCGGCATTATTTAGACTCAAACTATCAGCACCAACATTTAAAAATGTTATTTTTGTTGGTATACAAACATAATTCCGCCAGGCGTTCATAAAAATTTAGCTTCATTCTAAAATATATGTATATATTAGATTGGTTCTTAAAAATGTGGAATTTATTTGGGTGCACCCTCAGAAAGTGGTTTTTATGCAAAAAAAGTAACTCATGCCAAATTTCAGCTTTTAATACTGCGTACACACTTGCAACAAGCTTCCGTCGCGTAACATCCTTGCGCAACACCACCCCGTAACAGCGTCCCATCGGTTTTCTGCCGTCGGATCAAAGAAAATGTTACGCGACAATGTTGCGGTACGCAGTTGTGTTGCGGAGTGATGGTACGCGACGGTGTTGCGGTACGGCAGTTTGTTGCAAGTGTGTACGCAGTATAAGAGACAAAAGAACACGTGTCGCACTGCTTTCAAAGTTTTAAAAGTAAACAAAATTTTTTTTAAGAACCAGTCTAATATGTATATATACAGCCAGACACGAATAGTGTGGCCTCTATAATAGGCAACTATATATATACAAAAAATATGTTAAATGTGGTTAAACTAATGCTTTTGCCCGTTTTAGCATTTTTTATTTGCGCTTACATTTTAAACATTCCATGGGCGACGTTGTTCTGGGATTGAAAGATGCTAAAACGGGCAAAAGCATAGGTTTAACCACTTTCAACATAATTTTTGTATTGTAGATAAAACTTAAAAGTCTGTAAAATGCACAAATAATTATGAATTTTATTGTAGATTGAAAAATTAAGAATAAGTTTAAGTTTTTTGTATAGTCGACGCAAACAGTACGTAAGTTGAAAATGCTATTGTTTACATTTTATGCGTTAATTATAAATAAAAACAGAAACATGTATAAATTTTTAATCTACAATAAAGTTAATGAACATTTGTGTAGTAGTCAATAATACACATTTGTGTAGTCAGTGAGAATTTGTTATATGGTTTGACACGTGTATTGTACCTTTCCAAAAACGTTTACTAATAAAAAATGCAAATATTTATTTAATTTATGGATTACAAAAACTTTTTTTTACGTGCCCACAAAAGGCGTTTTCCAAGTAGGAGGCTTTCAAGTGGCAAGTATAAATTGATGGATGCAAATCCATCCTGGACTAAATAGAAACTTTCTGGATTCTGGATTGGTTGTGCAGGACCAGGACCTCTAAAAGGTAATTTATTTACAACTGTTTGACCATTTAATACAATGAATAAATACTTTTAGTTGATTGAAGCAAAGACTATATTTTATTATATGTTTAGCATACGTGATTTTTTTGGTCTTTTGCTGAAGTTTTGTCTTGTTCGTCCGACACATACTTTTAGGAAAATCAATAAGTAGACGTTAGAATCGTTGTTAAAGTCATTTTTTTCTTTTGAATTATTGATAAATATTGATGAAAAATTATTGTGCGTTTTACAGTTATTTTACATTGCTACAAAAGTATTACGACAACACATTTATCTTAATGCTAACTAATGCCTTTAATACATTTTATGTCGTCAGTCTAGAATATACTTGTTGTTTGTACATGTAGGCATAAACGCCCTGTTGGTCAGCAAATAAATGTTAATAAAGATAATAATGCCTTTAATACATTTTATGTTGTCAGTCTAGAATATACATACTTGTTGTTTGTACATGTAAGCACAAACGCCCCGTTGATCAGTAAATGAATGTTAATAAGGATAATAATCGGAATCTACTAGATTAAATCAATCTAAGTTTTTATTATTTTATTTTTGTTTTAGTCAAAAAGAGGATATGAGGTTTGTTATGTTTAAGATTTTAAATCACAAATATTAGAGAAATTAACTTTTAAGCCACAAGCTAAGTCAGTGTTTGGTTGATTAAATTGGTTAGTAGAAGTGGAGCCGCTTTGTTCCGTCAATTTAATCGTATTATAAGCCATGTTTGATCGGCTCAAAAAAAGACTTTATTTGTTAATATTATAAACAACAAATCTGTTGTTAAGCTAGCAGTTGCTAGAATTACACATACTTTTGGGCAACCACCGCAAGTCAATAAGTAGACGCTAGAATATTTATTACCGTCATTTTTTTATTTTGAATTATTGATCAATTTTAATGAAAAATTATTGGTTTTAAATGATCTTTTAGTTTGTAAATTGTTAATAATTTACCGAGTATAGTAGAAGCTTTTTCTATGTTTTTTAGTGACGTATATAATTTTGAAGTATCTATTAAATTTGGAAAAATAAATGAAAAAAATTTTTGCTTTTGTTTATTAAATTTTTCCAAAACCTCCTTTAATAATTAATCCAATATGGAGTTTCAATATGTATGCGCCGCATCAATTTACAACATTTATTATACAAAAAAAGAGCAATAATGTATATTATCAATTTTTATACTTAACATTTTAGTCTATGCAAAAACTAACAGCACTAATTTTAAAAGCTTTAGTTGTTACCATAATTATTCAAGCAGATATGGCCAGTAACTAAAAATACCTCTCCATAACACTATATAATACAAACAAAACCCGAATAAGTGGCGATAAAATTTTACAAAATATAAAAATGCTGAATGGAAAGTAACAACATTGCTTCGGGCGGCAAATTATGTTATTGTAGTTGAGGTGGTAGAACAGACATCTAGATTGTTCTGGTGAGCTGAACCTCAACTAATTTGTCCGTCTATGTATTTGAGGCAAATAAACTTATTATTATTATTATTATTTAAAACATCTAGCTAATAAAAGTGTAATTAACAATCATTTGTTTACTGAGTGCAAATAAATGATAAACAGTTTGTAATTTAGATTCGACAATGTGGGATAGGATTAGGGAGAAATTATACCCCGGCAGTGAACAACTAGGCTATATTACCTATGGTTGCAATACCACAATAATGTAGGCTACGTGGCAGCGCAACAGTTATTATTTATATAAAGTCAAATCTAATTATAAGCGTAATTACAGCTAGCGCTAGCAGCGTTATTAGTAGAAGAGTCGAGCTTAGAGCAGACAGAAATACGTACTGCGCCGCGTCGGGTGCAAGTCTTAACTATCTCAAGCGCTCGGGATAATTCTCCTTTTATACTGCACGATCTATTACAACTAGCTCTGGCCGCCTATTGGATGTCCATTACCACTGGCTCTGGCCGTGGGAACGTTATTTTAATTTAAGTATTTTTATTGAATATTTTTAATGTGTAAATTTAATTTTGGCTGTAATATATTTGCTGACTTTTTTAATTCTATATTAGATCAAACAGAATAAACAAATAATAATAATTATTATTATAATTTTACTATTAAACTGAAATTTTGAGAGAGAGTGAGATAGAAACAGTGGATAATTGATACTTAATTTACGGGTGAAAACAGATGTTATTAATAGAAAAGTTTTAGTTGAAACAGGTGGAAACTTTTACGATAGGTGGGAAAGTAATACTCAACACTTTAATGTAACATATATTTATTTACCATGTACACTTGCTAACACTCCGGTAGCAGAGGAGAGAGTCATGTTTTATTAGCCATTTTGCGTGACCGATGTAACCCCTTTATTATTCTCACACATGCGCAATCAGAAGTGCGTTGTTGTCACGTCTTCTATTATTCCTAACACCCCTCCTCGATTTTTACATATCAAATCTTACAGTTTCTTACATATTAAAATTACAAAAAAATTGATCAACTTACAACAAAAAAAAAATTCTTAACATATATTTAGATTGTTTCTGTAGTACACGAATTGATCGTAACTTAAGGCTTTTGTGAACATATCTGCTAAGTTTTCTTTAGAACTAACATATTTTATATTTATTTCTTTAGAATTAACTTTTTCTTTGATAAAGTGGTATCTTATATCTATGTGCTTTGACCTTTTGCTATTTTCATAAGAGTTGGCCATGTCAATTGCACCTTTGTTATCCACATACAAAATATAATTCACATTTTCATTAAAGTCTTCACATAAGCGTTTAATATTTATTTGTTCACACACACTAACTGTAGCAGCTATATATTCTGCCTCTGCAGTAGATAACGATACACATCCTTGCTTTCTTGACAACCATGTTACTAAATTATTACAATACATTGTTGCTGATCCACTAATGCTTCTCCTATCTTCTTTGTTATTTGCATAATCTGCATCTGAATACGTTTCTATCAACATTTGATTAGATTTTACATATGTTAATGATAAATCTATAGTATCGTACAAATACTTCAACACTCTTTTAGCTTCCAACCATGCTTGTTTATTTGGTTTGTCCAGACATTGACTTAAGTAGCTTGTCGCAAATGCAATATCAGGTCTAGTTCCCGTACTAATATACATTAATCCGCCTATCAACTCTCTATATGGAACATTTACAATTTCATCTCTTGTATTAATTTCAAAACCCTTTGTTATTGGAGTTTTTGCTCTTTTACAATCAACCATTTTAAATCTTTCAACCATTTTTCTAATATGCTTGCTTTGTGATAACTTTAATTTTTCTTTTGTTCTCTCTATTTCCATTCCTAAGAAATTTTTTACATTTCCCAAGTCTTTTGCATTGAATTCTTTCTTTAATTCACATATTATAGACTTTATATTTTTGTCATATCCAGTTATTAATATATCATCAACAAACAAAATCAACCATACATTCTCACCAATATAGAAACAACAATCATTTTTGGATCTTTTTAGCTTAACATTTTCAGCAAATTTGTTAAATGTTTCATTCCAACATTTCGGACTTTCTTTTAATCCATACAAGCCTCTGTTCATTTTTAGAACTTTATTATTTCCAATGTTTAATCCTTCTGGTGGATTCACGTAAACTTCTGAGCTTAATTTACTGTTCAAAAATGCTGTTGGAATATCCAACTGTCTTAACTGCCACCCTTTTTGAACAGCTTGTGAAATTAACAATCTTATTGTTTGTAATCTTGCCACTGGGGCATAGTTATTTACGCTATAATTTACATTTTCTTGGAAACCTCTAGCAACAATACGTGCTTTCTTTACACCATCATCTTTTGTTTTAAAAATCCATTTAGAATCAATAATTTTCTTATCTACTGGTTTCGTAACAACTGTCCATGTATTCATATTAGTATGAGCGTTTATTTCTTTGTTTATAGCTACTTGCCACCCGTCTTCAAGGGTTATGGCTTCTTGATATGTTATTGGATCTTTTCTTATAAATAAACAATATGCAGTATGTAATTCATATTCGAAATCTTTCTTATACTTCTCTGGTACTTTAATTGTTCTTGTCCGAGTCTTTCTTTCTTCTGATATAAGATTTATTTCTTCAATACTGTCCTGATTATTTTCTATGCTTTCATTTTCAATACTACTTTGCTCATCATTGTTTTCATCATTATTTTCATGTTCTTTTTCGTTAACACTCTGTTTATTATTGTTATCGTTATTGTCGCTTGATACATTACTTTCAATTTCATTTATTATAAACTGCTCTGTTGCTTCGTTTTTATTTTCATTATTTATATATTTGTAATCGCTTTCATCAAATTCAACATCTCTTGAAATTATAATTTTGTCCGTTTGAGGATTCCACAATCTGTATCCATTTTCATTATATCCTACCATTCGAGTTTCTTGACTTCTTTCATCTAGTTTTAATTTTCTCGGAAGAATAACCGCCCATGCTTTGGAACCGAATATTCTTAACCTTTTTAGATCTAATTTGCCATAAAATATTTCTGCTGGAATTTTGTATTCTATTGCTGCAGATGGACTTCGGTTGAGTTGATACGTTGCACACTAAACTTCCAATGTGTAAAATTTGTGCCTTCGCGTAGTTGTGGGTATACCACAATGCTTTCTCCAGACGCACCAGCCATTTTTGTTTTAACGAACACGTTTTTCTCTTACTTGTTTTCACTATTTGAACGTTTTCAACACACTTCTTTGACTCTCTTCTGGGCCCATAACCTTTTACGATAGGTGGGAAAGTAATACTCAACACTTTAATGTAACATATATTTATTTACCATGTACACTTGCTAACACTCCGGTAGCAGAGGAGAGAGTCATGTTTTATTAGCCATTTTGCGTGACCGATGTAACCCCTTTATTATTCTCACACATGCGCAATCAGAAGTGCGTTGTTGTCACGTCTTCTATTATTCCTAACAGAAACAGTGTGATGTGTGTGAGAAAGTTGCAGTTTAGTCGCGGAAAAAGTGTAGTAGCAAAAACAAGCAGTAACATTAAAGTGCACAAACAAACATTAACCTAACACGACCAACACGAGGATAACAATAAATGAAACAATAGTACAAGATACAATCATAAGACTTAACATATAAACAGTACTCCGTAGTGTAGTAGACAGTGTGCGTAAACTCGTCTTACTAGGCAAGTCGAGCCGTAGGTTCGAGCCCCGAGAACCCCATCAGACTTTTTTTGTGTTTTTAAATTTAAATTTTGTGATTACGACACTATAATTTCAAAGAAGCAAGAAAATACTCAGATCACCGGAGCAAAGAAAAATAGAGGTGACAAGAAACGAGCCAGAAAAACGTTGTTCAGGAGAAGATAAATAAATGGAAATTAAAGAAATGATGAAACAGATGATAGTGGAAATGAAAAAAAAAAAAACGGAAGAAATAAAAATGGAAATGAGAAATATAAAGGAGGAGAAAAAAGAACTAAAAAGCAAAATAAGAGCAATTGAAGGCAAGCTAGAACGAAAAGAAAGAGAAGAAAGAAGAAACAAGTTTGTAATAAGAAGAATAGAGGTACAGACAGGAAAAGAAAAAGAAACTATAGAAGAAATGATACAAAAAAACTTAAAAATAGAGGCTAAAATAATGTCTGCATATTCAGTGGGAAATGAAGAAAAACAAACAATAATAGCAGAAACAGAGTCATGGGTTCAAAAACAGGATAATATAAAAAACAAAAACAAACTGAGGGACACAAACGTATACATTGAAAATGATTTGACATTGGAAGAAAAGAGTTTAGAAAGAATTAAGGAATATAGCGAGAGACGAAAAGTCAAAGGGCAGAAAAATATGGGTACGGTATAGAAAATTGGAAATAGTAAAAAACAAAAACAGTGAAAAAAAAACAGACAAGCAGAATTTTGTTTTGGAACGTAGCTGGGATCGACAACAAAGATCACGAGTTCTAGGAGTACATAAAAATCCTTTGACATAATTGGAATGGTAGAGACGTGGATAGATGACAAGAAATGAGAAAAGTTAAAGCTTAACATGCCAGCCGAATACATCTGGAAATGCTAACCAGCTATCATAGATAAAAAAATGGAAGTGCCAAAAGAGGTATAATTACCGGCATACAAAAGAAATAAGTGAAGAAGGGGAGGAGAAAAATATAGAGCAATAACAGGCAAAAGTTAGAAACGCTAATACCAGAAACTGAAGGAAGAAAATTGATTATAGGAGGAGACTTCAATGCAAGAATTGGAAAGAAAGGAGAAAAATCAAACAAGATGACACAAGAAACAGAAAATCAAAAAATACCACAGAAAATAGAGAAGGAAAGGAAATGATAGAAATGATAGAAGAGAGGGGTTGGGACATTTTAAATGGAAATATCATTGGAGATGAAGAGGAAGAATTTACTTATATAGGGACAAATGGACAATCGGTAATAGACTACGTACTTGTGAATGAAGAGGCGTGGGAAGAGATAGACAATTTTAAAGTAGGAATAAGAGTTAAATCAGACCACCAACCTTTAGAACTTAACTTAAATGAAAGCGTGGAAAGAACATTTTTCGGGTTTGTTTGGAGGACGAAAGGAAAAAGAATAAAAACTAGACAGACAAGAGCCAATTTTACAAGCGAAAGAAATAAAAAATAAAGCAATAAGGGAGAAAATAAAAAAAATAAAGAAAAGAAAAGCGCCAGGTATGGATGGGATACAGAATGAAGCGTGGTTGTATGGTACGAAAAAGCTGATTGAGAGATTGAGTGAGTTAATAAATAGAGTATAGAAGGGAGAAGGGTTTTCAATTCAATGGAGAAAAGGTTTTATATGCCCTATACACAAAAGTGGAACCAAATAGCTTGTAAATAACTACAGGGGCATAACAATACTAGATACAGCATACAAGATCTACGCCATGATATTAAAAGAAAAGTTGAATGAGGAACTGTGTATAAATGAGATAATTCCAGACAGACAGGCCGGCTTTAGGAAGAGAAGAGGTACCATGTATAAGGTATATATTTTACATCATATTGTGGAAAAAGAAATAGCAGAGAAAGGGGAAAAAGTATATGCGTTATTCCTGGATCTAAAGGCGGCATTTGATAGTGTGGATAGAGAGAAACTGTGGAAGTGTATGAGAGAGAAAGAAATTAGCGAGCACCTAGTAAGAAGAATGGAAGAAGTGTATGAGGAGACAGCAAGCAGAGTGTGTGTGAACGGAAAAATGAGTGAAAGATTTTGGACAACAAAAGGAGTAAGACAGGGATGTCCATTGAGTCTCACTTTGTTAGCAACCTACATAGCAGATGTAGAAAAAAAAATGAGGTTAGCTCAAGCAGGAAGGGTAGTAGTCGGTAGAGAAAATGTGTGGTCGCTAGCATATGCAGACGATATGGTAATTATAACAAAAGAAGCAAAGGAAATGAAAGAAAAGATTAAAAATTTAGAAAAATATTTTAGAAAAAAAAGTCAATGTAAATAAAACAAAAATTATGGTGTTCAGAATGGGGGTGGGAAAGAAATTGAAAATTGGAAATGGAATGGGCAAGGTATTATGGAAGTAAAATCTTTTAAATATTTGGGATATGTTTTTTGCACGAACAACACTGAGAGCAAACACATTAAAGAGATGACACAAAACGCAAATAAAGGACTTATGTTTGATAGTTTAGTTAGAAGTATGATATTGTATGGGTCAGAAATATGGGGATGGAAGGAACAAGAAAAATTAGAAGCAATACATGTAAAATATTGGAGATAATATGGGTGCTAGGTTTAAATAAAGAAACTCCAGCATAAATTGTGCAGGAAGAAGTCAAAAAAGATTAAGTTAAAAGTAGAAACAGGAAAAAGAGCAATGAAGTATGAAGAAAGAATGAGACAGAGACACGAATGTAAAATCTTACAAGAACGCATGAAAGAGAAAAAGAAAGCAAGAAATGGAAAGCTAGGAGAGATTAGGGAAAATTATTACAATAAAAATGGGTATGCTAGCCAAGAAATTGAAAAATGAGAGAATTTGGGAAGGAAACATAGTACAAAATTATGGAAAGAGATAGAGATATACAAAAGCAAGAAAAGAGAATACGAGTAAAAGAGGTAGGTAGTAAAAATAATAAAAAGATGATTGCAAGATTCAGATGTGGTAATGAAGAGCGAGTGACAAAATTTTGGATGGAAGAAGGTTTGAAAATGTGCAGAATGTGCGGAGAGACTAAAGAAACTATGGAACATATGTTAAAAGAGTGTAACGAAATGAGAGAAGAACAGATGGAAAACAATGAGATATTGAAAGGGGACGGAAGAAGTATAGAATGGATGAGGGCAATTAAAAAACAAAGAAAAGAAGTAGATGAACAGAGAAGAAAATACTTTTTGTTGTGTTAATTTTATAAAGATTAGGTTTTATAATTTTGGGAAGATAAAAATGTATTTGTAAATGTAATTTTCAAGGCCGAAAGGCAAGAAATAAACGTATTATATATATATTATTATAATTTAGGGTTAATAAAATATGGTCGTTTATGGTGTTAATTGAATCATAATACATTTAAAATTTTAAAGAAAATATGTGTATGAGTTAAATAATGTTTATAATATCGTAGTAAACCTAAGGTTGTAAAACTCAAGTGTTCGTTATAAAAGACAAGCAAAGATTTATTGAAATAAAAAATAATTTATTTACTATTGTGACAATTTATTGGATTCCATAATTTGTTTCTTAATTTTTTTTAAATAACACTCTAGATGATTTGTGGTTAATTGCAGACACATCTTTCTAATTAGTAAAATGAAATTATTGTGGAGACAATAGTTAAAATACCAAATTGTGAGATTCATTCATTCTTGCTTTATTAATAGTAGCGTATGTGATATTTGATCTTTAGTAAAAAAAATCAACACAAATTAACATGTATCAAAGTTTTTTACACTTAAAAAAGTAGACAATAACATTTATGTGAAAATTCTCAAAACAATAGAAGAAAAGTGCTTTATAGCATTAACTTTTTGACAGTCTAAAAAATTGCGACTACATATAACAATTACTGATTAGCATTTTAGTTGCTGCTAGTCTAGAAAGCAGTAAGCAAATAAAAAGACGTCGCATGTGAAGTATAAGTTAATAAATGTCTAAAATTTTTATTTTTTTATTGTGCTTGAGTCAAAAGATTTAACTGAACTTGTATTTTTATAAATTTATGATATCAGGATGATTTAAACTTTAAAATAATATAGAAATAAAACAATTATCTTTTATTTTCTAAATGATATTCTGGCTTAAAAAAAATAAAGTAGATAATTATTGGCGTTTTTGACACTTAAAAACGCATCTAAATTTTTTTTTAATAGAATAATTTTGTGTGGTACCTTTACCCAAAAAATGATTTTAATCATAACATAATTTTATAAAATTATAATTTTTCATTAAATTGTAATCGTTACTAAATTACCATTTGATAGGTACATATGTGTTGACGCATACTTGTGTTTTAATTCATAATTATTCTGTAAATAGTATAACGTATTAATTTCAGAATAAATATAGTGTATTTTTACAGAATTTTATGATAAATAAATGCAAATCAATAATATTTTATGTTTTTGTGTTAATGTAGTTTTTAAATAAAACAAATTTTCTGAATGCACGCAACATATGTTGCCACCATATGTATTTCAAGTAGATTAAGTTATATTATTATTTTATAATGAATCAGCGTTTCGTGAAAGCTGTCTTTTCAAATTTGTCATATTATTTCTTTGAATCAACAAAAAGTAGACACTTGAAAAATATGGCTGGATACATTTTTTGTATGATATTTTAGTCTGTCTTCCTTAAATATATGAAAGACATAAAATGAATCCAATCATGTAACACATGCTACAAGCTAGTTGTCAAATAATTGGACTCCATAACGATGTCATTAATCAAATGTCAGTCGAATAGTATAGTCAACAATTTTATTTACCTTATTCAAATAAAAAAAATTAAATGTTTTCAGTTTACTCTTTTTGTTAGTTTTTTGAATAATAATAATAGACATGCATCTTTTAATCTCAGAACAATAACGTTATTACAATGCTATTTGTAAAATAAACCTAATATATCAACGAATTACAAAATAAAAATTATAACAAAATATTATAATACATATATTATATATTTAATATAACATAATTTACAGTTATAATAATAATAATAATAAATTATTTATTAACAACAGAATAGATTTAAAAGTCAAGTTAAAAAATATATTTATAATCCTCTATACAGAGTGTTAAAAAAAAGATTGTAAAATATTTAAAGAGGTAGTAGTATGAACCAAAATTAATAAAAAAGTCTTAATGAACATGGGTTCGCAAAGTAACAGTTTTGAAGATATGGAAGTATATTCTTTTTTTCTAACTAAAACAAAAAAAAAAACAAAATTTGAAGTGTCTTCCTTCTATTTTTAAGCAGGCAGAACATCTTAGTCTGAAAAATATTCAAACTCTTTCTAAATTCCTACTTCGGCTGATATTCTCCGCGCACTTGTCTTCGCACACTTGTCTCCAAATTATGACGTTTTTATTTACCACTTATTATAAATCTTTTAAATGAAACATTTTTGTAGTGTTTTTCATAATAATATTAACTGTACTCGTCTTATTTTTAAAACAAAATGACAAACTTTGCAACACACTTTTAAGTTAGTGTTTTGGAGTTTTGATACTGCCTTATTTCCTAGTGGTAATTACACGGTAAACGGTATTCTAGCCTACAAGGCAAAAGTTTCTTATATTATTAGGGACTCAGGCTTATTTGTAATATTGCAAGCTTGCTTGACACGATAGGACTGAGCAATGATTGCATTTTTTCTAGTTACAGCGTATGTGCCTGTCAATGACAAAGATGAGAGTGTAGATTTTGGCAAAATCTGAATCTTGAATTCCATTGAAACTGGTAAAAACATGATTTTATTGGGAGGTTTGAATGGTTGGATTGGTACCCAATGAGTTGAATCAGAAAAAGTTCTAAAAAAGTATGGTGACGATAGTGTAAACAAAAATGACAAAAAGTTGGTAAGTGAGTGCGTAAAAAAAATTATTTATATCAAATACATGTTTGGTACATGAACCCAAATGTAGATTTATTAGGAGAGAACAAAAAAAAACTAACCAGTTAAAGTAAAAGTAATTTTTTTTAAATGACAGTTTAGAGAAAATATGATAATAAAACTTGCAGAAAAATAAGCTTGACAAGAAAAAGAATTATATGACAAAATGATAAATAAAATATTGATAATGTGTGGAATATTAAATATGACAATAATTGATTGTGCAAAAGATGTGTGCGGAGTGACAGAGGTGAAAAATATAAAAAGGAATGCATAGTAGAACAAACAGTATAAAAGTAGATTGCAGAGAAAGATAAGGTTAAAATATAAAGTTATTTTGGAAGTCATTCATCTACAAAGAACAAAAGAAGGAGTGCAACAGAAAAGTTGTGGCATTCAAAATGATTGTTTAGACATGGTTTAAAACAAGAACGGTATTAGAAAGCGCTGTAGAGAATGTTTTGAGCAATTGGATGAAGACAGTAAAAATCCTACAGCAAACAAAAACATACTAGGAAAATAGCAAATAGTCTAACAAAAACAAAGTGATATATATATTTTTTAATTTAATTGTTTACCGTCGGTTTATTTCTGCTGCCAACAATAATTATAAACGCCAGAAGTTAAGACTACTACATCTGGGAATTTTGGCGCAAATTTAGGAATTCTAACCTAAATTAATGAGTTTTTTAACGTGCACGCAACACTGAGGCAGTACAAGGAACATACTTAAGTTTTTTTTTTTATTTAAAAGAGGTCGTACTCATCACAACACATTTTTTCTTAACTAAAAAAACTGACTCTTCAGATATGGCTAATAAATAAAAGCTATAAAATTGTTAAAAAATAATACATTTTTGGGTGATGATAAGATTACGGGTAAAATGTTAAAATATGACGGCATGTCACTTATTAATAAATTAACTGGTCTTGTGCTTTAAAAACAAATTGACTGTGACAGATGATTGGAAAAATGCTGTGATTGTTCCTTTATACAAAGGTAAAGACAGTAAGATAAAATATTGTGTTATTAGTGTGTTGAGTATCTCAGAAAAAGTATTTGATAGAGTATTGATTGAACAAGTAAACCACTAAAAAGATTTGGCGAGTTGATGTTATGCTAGGTAGGAGCTACATGAACCAAATTTTTGCACTTTAACAAGTGATTGAGAAATGTATGACAGTGAAGAAGAAAGTATACCGTACGTTTGCTAATCTAGAGAAAGCATATGATTATTGAGTGAACAGACGCATGTTATAGAATGTTTTAAAAGAGCATGGGTAAATAAATATTTAGTAAATGCCATTATTGCTAGATATGATGGTAGCAGAGCGTGCGTTAGGGTGGATGGTACACTGAGCGACTGATTCAATATAGAACAATGTGTAAAACAGGAATGCGTTTTTGTTCAATACTTTGAATGAAAATGCCTTATAGAACGCAATAAACTGACTGAATTTTGCATCAAATGAAACGGATTTCTGTATATTGAAAGTTGAAAGTATGTGTATGATTACAAAGAAAAAATGTTGTCTAAGAAGGCAAATATACTAATTTATAAAAGTGTGTTGCTGTATGAATTTGAAGCATGAGTATGTCAATAAAAACACATAAGTAAAATAAAAGTTGATTGAATGGTGTAGATAAGCGCATGCAAAAACAATAAATAAAAAGTGAAAAGAAGAAGAGAGCATGCATGACCAGATGAATAAATATTGGGGAAGCAAAGGAAGTATGTAAGTATAAAAAAGGTGAAAATAAATTGTACAAAATAAAGTTTAAGAACAAAACAAAATAGACTGTTGTACAATCTTACTGCCTACCTCAAAATGAACGACGTGACTAGGTATATATGTATGTATACTTTTAACATGTTTAACTATGAATAACAATACATTTTGAAACACATTTACTATGAACTTTACTTTTTATTTTTACCCAAATAACAAGTTTTGAAACACGCTGTATCTAAGTTTTTATTTTTCTAAAAAAATTTGAAGCTAAATAAATAGCTAAAATTAATTACTAGAAAGGTATCAACTATAAATGAAATTTTACCTGTAATTTTTAAAACATTTGCAAATGAAGTAGCTTTTATTTGAACTAAAATATTTTCCTTAACATAATAAAAAAGAAACGTTTCTAATTTGTGAAAAAAATGCAAAAATGGAAGACAAGTATGTCTCTTTAAATTATACCCCAGTTTCATTACTATTCAATTTATACAAAAAACTTAAAATATAATATATATTAATTTTTAAAAAGTCAATTTTTTAAAATAATATAAATTTATTTCAAATAGTCAATATAGATTTTAATCGAAATGTTTGACTATAGATCTGCAATCTGTTAAACATATTTAAAACATAAGTATAAGTTACGTTTATTATGGCTCATGCATGCATGTTATACATAAAAGATTTGTCTATAATAATCAAAATTATGTATTAAGTATTTTTTGTAGAAATGTAATACAAGTTTTTTGACAAAGTGCAACAAAGATTGCTGATAATAAATAAGATTACTTCAAAAAGCAACAAGTCAAAACAAAATCATTTTCCATGATATATATTTTTTTATATTTATTCATAACCAGTTTACCATATAAAGCATTAAAACTTAATTTGGAAAAAATAGATAAAATAAAGATTATAACATATAAAATCCGTAATGAATGAATCAATTATTGCGTGCATAGCAAACATTCTGAAATTACATTAAGGAATTTTGTTTTTGTGTGAAATGTAATTAAATTATCCATATTTTAAATAACATACATATTTGTGTTATCAGTATCAATATCTTCAACTAATTAATAATTATATTTAATAGTTTTTAAAATTTTGGTTAATTGACTTTTTTTAAATTTTTTAAAGCTGAAAAATTTTACAAAATTTAAATTATATTCATGTAATCATAATGTGACATTATCTTACTACAGAATTTTCTTATTCAGTAAAATATCTATGACCTCGATAATCTGAGATCAACTCAACCAAGGCCAATTTTCTTGTATAAATATTATATCATAACGTTGATTGTTTTAAAATTAATGACACTAATCACAATAATTAAATTTAAAACTTTTGATACTATTGATAATACAAATAGTTAATCCAGCTTTTAATATCTTATTTCTTTCTTAAAGTTAAAGTTTAGATATGAATATATAATATTCAGGCAATAAAATTTATTTGGTAATTTATCGTTTAAATTTACTAAGACAAGGAAACATAAAACATTAAATTCTACGATAGAGAAGATAAAAAATCACCCTTCTTTTTTGTACACCCCATCTATTGTATAGACTTGCTCTTGTAGTTTTTCAATATTTTCATTTTCGATGAAAATTAATCAATACTATTTTATATTTTTATGAACGATTTTGCATTACTCACATTACTAAATAATTAACATAAAAACATGAATATTACATAGTGGTTGTTATATTTTATATTTAATGAGTGCAAATACATAATACATACTTAACAGTATTATAATATAATTAAACAATGAGGTTGAAACTATTTATAATTTATTTGTGTATACTTCAAATCAAGTTATAATAATTATAATATGTTTTTATTAACAAACAATATATGCTTTCTTTTTGGTAAGTGAGGTAAGCCAAAATATTCACTTAACCTCACAAACATTTGATCTTTTTCTAACTCACTTGTTGTTTACAATTTTATACATTTTTAAATGATTTAAAAAAAAAACTTAATTAATTTCCATTCCGTGATAGAACGCAATAGGCAAGAGGGAAAAATTCTTACATTTTTCCAGTTGTCACTTGTTAACACTTGTTAAAAACAAAAAACATTTAACTTTTTATGAAAAACGTAAGTATCGGTATAGTAAACGTGTTGTGAAAGATTAAACTGCTCAAAAATGTGCTTCTCTTTTTTATTTGCTTTGGAAAAATTTAATGCTACATAAATAAAAAATAAAGTAAATTTAAAACAGACAAATGTTTAGGACACATTCAAAACGTATATTAAAAACTTGCTAAATGGTCACTGAACGTTACAAAATAGTATATCTATAATTGATATCACAAAACTCATTGACTAAACTAAAACTGTTATTTGCATTATTAAAAAATCTGTTTTAATTTTATGTACTACATTTGTTAAATTTAATTATTAGACTAAAAATAAAACAAAATATTTAAATTAAAATGTAACAACATTTTAATTTAAAACTGAACCGGAACCTAGATTAATATTTGAACTCAATAGAAAAAATATTGGCCCGGCTTTAAATTGTCGGGTCCAAAAGTACAGGATCTTTCCAAATCCTACACTTGACCTATGCAGGTGCTACTAATATTCTATTGTCCAAACTATAGTATTTATTTGTTTACCACCTTAAATTTGGCAATAGTATAAGTACTATACTTGGCAGTATTTATGAATGGAAATTATCCATTATAAGTTGTGCAATACAAAAAAAACATCAATAAAATTTGTTGGCAAATGTTTTTTGTCTAATTTGGATGTTTATTTATTAAATTATATTCTATTTATATAAGCATTAGTTACATTATATATTATTCATATAATTAAAATTAATGATTTTATTTAATTATTTATTTTATTTAAATATACATGTAAAAATATTAATCACTAATCAGTTTGAAATATATATTATTATTTAAAACTAATACAATAATAAAGGGTTTTGCTTTCAAATATGATATTGAATTAGTGTTTGCTTTGATGGCAAATAATTTTTATATACTGGGCCGTATTTTTAGCACTAGCAAAGTTGACTCAATTACTATTATAACTTTATTTAGTGCGACGTTGATTCTATTTGAAAAATGACAATATATTAATAATTAAATTAAGAATCAGTTTAAATCAAATATCTGTAACAGCCGTGATAGCCTATATATAATACAAAAAAATCATCGCGATCGATTTGCAGTTGCATAAAATTTGTTGTTTTCAAATTTTAATTTAAACTTTAATTTTTAATAATCAAAATATTTTTAAATTTATTGTTACTTAGTACATTAATTAACTTAAAAACTAAATACAAAAAAAAAAACTTTTATTATAATTATACAGAATGTCCCGTGACGCAACTGCCATAGCTCATGGATGTGTTGCGAGAGCAAACTGAATAGTATAATTAAACAACGGTGATTTAAATTTTAATAAACATCAGATAAAGTCCAAACAAGATCAAATGAAATACATTCTTTTCTAATCTAGCAATTCAAATAATGATTATTAAGAAAATGTGTACTTGTTTACAAAGTAAGAAGATGCGCTGCACTTTCTTGTATCTATATTTACTGTCTGAAATGAAGTGTAACTTTCAGGTTACAAAATGTAAGTAATGAACAGAAGTATAACTATTATATAATATAAACTGTTATATAAACTGAAACGGTCATCAATAATACCACACCAAACATTTAACAAAAATCAGAATCTTGAAAATAAGTTTTCCTAGTTTTTTGTTCTAAGTATCCAAGAATTTGAATACTTTGTGTTGTTAATACTGTTTCTGGTGATGGAAGCTTTATCAGTAAACAAAATATGTTTATTTGTCAACGGCCAACAACAAAATTTAAGTCTTGCTGTATAGTCTGCATGTTTTAAAGCTTAAGGTATGGCACGGTTGCAAACTAAAATTGTTTTTTTATATTCTTGTGCGGGCAACATTAAGTGTTTTTTTTTTAATTCTAGTAGAAGGATGAACATTAATCATGTTAAGTATTATCTTTTTTATCAAGTTTTAGCGGGAGGTTTAGCAAGAGAATAATATTCTAACAATTGCTGCTTATCCGTTTTACTCTGTATATCCAAAGCAAAACATTTGTAATTCTAATATAACCATTCTTTATAAAAAGCCCGACTGCCAATAATTTGCTAGATTCATAAAAACATCAACAAAAACAATAAAAAAAATATTATTATTATTATTCACAAAAAATGCATTCATGCCTTAGATTTATTTTTTACTATAGTTCCAAATATAAGCCACTGTTTAAAATAAACAGAATAATAATAATTTGCTAACTATTTATATGACGTTTTAATAAATAAAACAAAAGTTAAATAAATGAAAATAATGTGTTTGTTGAAACAAATTAATGATATTTACAATTATGTGCCAAGTTTGTTTTGTGAAAGGTAATACATACAGTTGAAAATAAAACGATATTACTGTAATCAAGATTATGTCGATATGTTGAATGTATTAAGGGCATGTAATGCCACTGCTGCGGCTAGAACTTATGTGGAGAAGTTTCCAAATCGTCGTCGCGATGCCGATGTAAAAACTATAAGATGGGTAGAACAAAGATGTAATGGAAACAGTAATTTAAATCTTTGCAAAAATTAGGCAAAACGTCAACCTACATTAAACGTCTATCATAAATGGCATATTCTTAAATTTGTTGATTTGGAATTAAGTACAAGCGTTTGAATTGTGTTGTCTCAAACTCATATTCAATTACTACAGATTATTGAAAAGAAATGGTTTTCATCCATTTAGGCCTCAAAAAGTTCAAGTTTTGCATGACGGGGATAAGGAACTTTAAATCAATTTTTGTAGATGGCTGTTACATAGTCTTAACAATAATCCATATTTTATTGAAAAAAAATTGTGGAATGAGTCCACATTTACTGAAACAGGTATTATAAATACTCATAATCTGCATCAATATATAAATAAAAGCCTCATTTAATACACCAAATATCTTATCAAAGACGATGGCAAATTAACATTGGGGTTGGGTTAATAAATAATAATGTAATTGGTCCATGCATTCTATTAAACCTACTTAATTCAGCTTTATATCTACAACTCTTAAATAAAAATTTATCACTTCTATTACTTGACGAAGTTTTATTAGCAAGTAGATTAAATTGTTGGTTTCAACATGGCGCATTATGGACTACAAGTTAGAAATACCTTGAATAAAAAAATTTCCAGAAAGGTGAATTGGAAGAAGTGGGTCACATGGCTTCCTAGATTCTCGGAACTGAATTACTTTTTCTAGGACTATTTGAAGTAACCTCAAACCTATTTTGAATCTTGAAGATGTAGTAGTTTGTATTCACGCTGCTGTGGCGTTTATAGACAATAATATGCTACAGAGAAGTAGTGCTTTTATAATAAATTATGTAAATGTTTGCCTTAAAATAGGAGGCGGCATATTTGAACACATAATTTAGTGTAAACAGATGTAGATAATATCTTGTTTTTTTAATTTTATTAGTTTTTAAAAAAGTTTAAAATTAAAATGTTAAATTTTTGTTTTTTTTTCAATAACTCTGCAACGAGAGACAAACAAAAAAACTTTGCACTTTTAATTTTCAATTTGCTTTAGCTTCTTGAGTCAAATTCTAAAAGCACGAGCGTCAATTTTGAGACACCTGTATATCAAGTATCCAAATTAAGTGTCACATTTAATTTTAAAATCAAATTACTTTTTGATTTAATTCTAATTAATATTAAGGTGACACTATTAAATGTAAGAAATATTGTCACATATTTAACAACTTTGGCTGCAAACATTGGTCTTTTTAACAAAATGTAAATCAACAAAGTTTTATTCTGATATTTTTATAGCAATAATACTTAAAAATTTTATTTTTATTTTGATAAAATTGTTTGTTGATTGTCTTGTTATCTTGTTAGTGCCATACAAGTTAATTATTAGATTGCAACAACAATCGTATTTTACAAGTTGATTTTTTGAAAAAGAAGACAAAATAAGGGTTTTTATGTAGTCATTCCAAACTCCACGCAGCAGTGAGTGGGAATTAATTGTTTTTAAATTATATCATACAACAGTTTTTTAAAACCTCAGATGCAACCATTTTGTTCTCTTGTAAACTCTCCAAGTTAAAAGATATCTCATCACGTAAAAGATTTTTCTTTCTAAAATAAATATCTACTTACTGATGTTTAAAAAACTAATCATAAATTATTGTCAATTGTTTATGTTTTTAAAATAATTGTGTTCAATTTTTGTGATTGTTTAAAATATCAAACAAATTTAGATTTTTCAACATCTTTATTTTTATGGTCATTACATCACAACAACTACAAAATTTGAACGCAAACCATTACTATAAAAACATTACATATTTTGAATAAAAATGTAGAACTACATGTACAGGTATATTTAGTAGCTACTAAGATGCTATTAGCAGGATATTACTGTTGACCGTATGCACAGTGATATTTCTCAGCCTCAAAGCAGTCTAACAAAAATACACGTACAACAAACAAAAAAGAGATAAGTTTTGAACACACAATTCTATTAGAAAATATAACATTTTTATATAACATCCACACAAAAAAAATCACTGCATTCATTTTAATCTAGTAACGTGAGAGTGAAAGAAAACTTTGTAGTTTTAATTTTTCATAATAATTTTAGTTACATGGGGTAAGTTCTCTATTTTTTTTAATTAAAGTCAGCCGACAAATAAACTTTCTCTAATAGTCAGTTTTTTTTTTGGTTTGTTATGATTAATTTGTCAAATTTACTACCAAGATTGAACCAACTTTCGGTTTGTATTATTTTATTTAAATTCTATGCGTCCACCTGTTAAAATATTAACCATTAATTAATAATAACTTTTTTTGTTTACAAAACTATTAATGGTTTTAGATTATGATTATACAATACGTTTCTTTTGAGACCAAACACAATACTTCAACCAAAGTAATTTTAAAGTTTTTGTGAGACTTGAGAGGTCAAATTCCACAAAAACTAAGTCCGGATCTGGTCGGAATAGAGTATGTATAGTCTTAAAATGAAACGAATGATATAATAATTACTCCCACAATCATATTTTTGAGTTTGGCCAAGAAAACAAAGTTGTTGTAATTAAGGATTGAAATTTTAATAGGTGATGAACGTATGAATTTAAAATAAAATAATAAAAATATATGTATATATGTATTTGTATATCTGACATTAATCTACTAATCTTAAATGTGAAAATAACAATACAATACTAGTAAATCAAAATGAAATTAATTTTATAATTAAAAAAAATATATATGCCGAAGGACAAAATGAAAGTAGTATTATAAACGATGAAGCATTCCAATCAGGAATTAAAACAATTTGGTTAATTTGTATAATTTTCTTTTATATATTTTTATAGCTTGAACAAAAATGTATGTTCTACGTTGATATAACACGCGCATAGAACGCTTATTGTTATTGCATATATACCACGCTATGCTAATTAAATGGCGCCAATCACTAGGAAAAGTAATTGCGCAATTAGAAAATCTCGGAATATTATACATGTGTTGATGGTATATTACAATTTTATTTTAAACGGAAAACTGAAATGTGTCATAATATAATTATTATAGAGAATACAGAAAAAATAATTAAGTTGAATTTAAAATAAATTAAAAGATTTATAAATAAAAATTCTTTGATAATTTGATATTGATATATGGAGTAAACTTCTTAATTCAGTATTTCCTGAGCCACAAATATTCAAGGTCAATGCTCACAGACTGCTTAAATCTAGACTTTAATGTGATAGTTTCAGCAAATGTGGTTTCACTCGTTGAAATTCCAAAGTATTTTTATTTTGTTGTGACATATTAAGTAAATCTAAAACATCACATATTGAAATAAAAAAAAAATTATATTTTTTTTTAATTATGTCTTTGTTAAAATAAAATATGTAATTGCAATTTAATAATAATTTTTAAATGCACGTTTATACTTGATAATTATTTTTTACTGCTGTTTAGTTAGCAATATATTGCAATATTATTTTATTTGATATAAAAAACTCATAACTTATACATGGATGCTTTTGCATAAGTTGAAAGAGTTGAAATAAATAAACTTAAAAAAATATTAACTACACATGTAATTAGGTTTTGCATTGCCGCTAATAGAGTTTGGCAACATTTTTGATTATATTAATCAATTCTTGTTATTGTGTGTGTGTGTTAAGCTTAGACCATAAATACTAAGTATGTATGATCTAAGGTGTTGAGAGTTTCTTTAAAGTTACAGCGGTATACTTAAGAAAAGCTACTGTGCATTGCAAATAAAAGGTTCCTCATTAACATAAGATAATTTTGTACTAACCATATAAACATAATAATAATACCTAAAAATAAATACAAAACATAAGTCAATTTTAAAATGACAATAACTTGAATAGCTTGTTTTTAAATAGAATTTAGAAAAAAAAAATAGTGTAGTTTTAGAATATTTTTTTTTATATATATGAGAGCAATATTCAATTTAAGGGCGTATATAAGTTTAATATTTATGAAAAAGTTGTACAGAAATACAAATATATATATATATATATATATTATTTTTTAAATTTTCGCGTATATAATTATTTTTATTTAAATTTATTTTCGGATTATCCCGCGTTTTTTCAATAAAGTTTCTTGAAAGTTAGCTTTGACAACAAAATTAGTTTTATAAATAAATGTCATATTGATGTATATTAATAAATATTAATAATAAATATCTCATGATGATGGCTGATGAGATTCAGCCGAAACGTCGAGTCCAACTCAAAAAGAAAACGCGGGATAATCCGAAAATAAATTTAAATAAAAATATATATATATATATATATACAGCTATTAGCAAAATCATTGTCGTTTTAGAAAAAATTGTGTAAATTTGTAACCAAAAAAGACAAATCAAAAAAGATAAAGATATAAAATCATTAGTTACTTTAATATTTGATACGGTTTCCAAAATATCATATTCGTCGATATGCTCTTTTAAAAATATAAAGTATATGTATTGTGAGTAAATATTTATTAGATGGCAATATGTATTTGAAAGACGTAAGGTCTTTTCTGGAAAAACTCCTTTTTGGGGAGCAATAAAAACTACTATAACAATTATATTGTACAACAGAAGGAATGATGTATCTCTTGCAATAGATTATTTGTGCGTTCAATATTTTTAAAAAATAATGATTTTTTTAGCTGCATCAATGTACATGTACATTTTGCAAAATGTTTTAATTAAAAAAAAAATGATCCCAAAAACAAACTATATCAAATATCTCAATATTTGTTAATAAAAAAATTAAATTTATTTACTTTCTTACTTATACCTTGAATGTTTGTAAAACAAATATTTAAAACTAATTACTTTTTTAATATGTTTTGTTTACCGATAGCTCCTTCATTAGACGGAGAAATAAAAAACGGTTTACTCCAACTGGCCATGCATTTAGATTTACTAATACTTGGTGATATATTATAAGAGCGTCAACTTTGATAGAACTATATACATCAAGTTCCTTGAATTTTAAAATGTTGAATATAATATTATTGAGATTTTTATGGCTTAAATACAATTTAACATTGGACCAAATCTACATACATAATAAAGATTTAATTTAATTGCACTTTTATAGAAGTATCTGTTCTATAATCAACTTTGGCGTTTTATTGCATTTGTTATTATTTAGCTTTTGTATTTTACATTTGCCACAGGTGACACAGGTTTATTAATAATTAATGTAAAATTGTTTAAACTGTGACTGTTTAGATTAGGATTATTTTCAACAAGATTATTATCCTTTTGAGTTTTGTTGAATGACATTTTGTTTTACTTTTTTGTTACTTGTTAATATTTTTATTCTTGAATACTACCTACCTACTTTGGGTTTCGGTAAATAGCAAATGTTTTAAGAATGATAGTTGGAAACTTATAAATAGCTTCTTAGTATTTAATTAAAGTATTTTTTTTTTATAATTTGTTGCTTAAAGTAAATTAGTCTTATTATTTTACTACTAACTGGCATTGTATGTACAAGAATAAACGTATTTAGAATAGTAGAGTTAAATGTAAAGCACGGAGCTTATTTTTTTCAGTTTACTTTTGAAGTTGTTCTTTACTTGTTGCCAATCCAATCTTTGAAGACGTTTAAAATGACATATCCATTAGTTTTGACAACTAAAATAATATAAAATATTTATGATTTACATATTATCTTGGCTAATGTTTGCTACACTTACTTAAAAGCAGATGATTATATTTGCTAGAGTGCGTTTCAAACGTTGATAAATGTATTGAGCAAAAAATTTACGCCAGCATCGTAACAAATAATTTAAGAAATCGCAATACATTTTTTTGCTTGCATTGCTGAGGTGTATGTAAATACAAAGCAACTGCAACAAGCAGCTAGCAGGATACAATCTACTTGCAAGAAAAACTTGATGCAAGATTTGTTCTCCCGACATGCTTTTATAGAGTATCTAATGCTTGCTTTGTATACACTGTGTAGGCGTAGTTGACACTGGACAAAACCAGGGTTTTATACAAACGCCACAACTCCTTCTTTGAGTTATAGCGGGAATGACATTTCTTGTTGACGTATTGACAGATGTACCACCAAAACTGCAATATTTTATTGCAATTTTACTGTTTTTTAAACATAATGTTTTTGAGTTGTTAGTTCTTACTTTTTAAATTTGCAATGTTGCAAATTTTTTAACTAAACACTAAGTTGATTTAGCGAAATTATTTTACTGTGATTTATTTAGGTTCTATATACCAAATAGTCTACAGCATCTACATTAGACGGCTGTTGATACCAAATAGTCTACAGCATCTACATTAGACGGCTGTTGATTATTTTTTCTAAAACTTTACTAAGACAGCAAATAAACGTTATCTGTTTGTAACTGTTGAAGTTGTTTGGATATTTACATGGCTTTTGCAACGGCAATAGACTTCCAGTAACCATTTCATCACGAGAAAGAAAAACTATAAGATAACCTAATAAAGCATATAGTACCGGTGGAAAAGAAGTACTCAAACAGTTTCTAACTTATTTGTAAAACAAGAAGAAGGAGTCGTAAAACAACAATTTTGTTCTTTTGTTTGTAAATATTTTCAGAATAATAGGTGAGAACTCTAGAAGTTTTCAGTCAAAAAATTTTTTTTTAACAATTAATTGTCTAAATTAATTGATATTCAACATGAGTATTTATAATAATAAAATTGTCTACAAGTTGTTTGCAAAATATAGGTTTTTTTTTTTAGTTTAAGATTTAGATAAATTGTTTTATTTATTTTAAAGAGACAATAAATTAATTTTTTTGTATTTAAAATTAGAATGTTATATTAAAAAAATTATGTCGTTGTAGTTTTGAGTACATTAAAACTGATTGTATTCAAAAATAATTTTTATAACTATTTTATTTATGTCTGAATAACAACATAATATTTTGTATTAATAAATAAAAATCAAAAATTCAAAACGCACAAATATTATAAAAATGCTTGAGGTTAAAACAGTTGAATAATATATAGTATGTTGTATACCTACTCAACTAAAAAGGCATTTAAAATTATAATTACTATTAAATTTGATTTGTTATTAATTTGCGTAGTAATTAAATGTATTTTGAACCAAGAAAACCAAACTTTTTTTTATTATATTGTTATTTTACTCATGCTATATTAACAACTTTTTTAAATTATAATTTGTTGTTTTTGCGTTGCATTTAAACAGTGACATGGTTCTTGCTATGATACAAAACTTTAAATTAAATTAAAGTTAAATATAATAGAAAATAATAAGGAATTAAAATACATTTGTATACAAGGAAGTACCCTCCTGTGTTCAATAGAGCGATATTTACTATATTTTATCATAGGGAAAAGTGTTTTTTTTTTTAATTGTGAGAAAGCGCTGTCACGTTGCACCAAAGTACTTCCGGATATGCTTTGATAGTACCTGTTGGGTAGTGTGAAACATTCTCTACTGAATTAGTCAAAATGACAAGAAAATCTAAATCTAGCCGAAAAAAATTTTAAGAAACGTTTAAATCAATTTTTTAAATTTTAAACAAAATATTCTTTACATAGATTTTTAATATAGAGGGTGTTTGTTTTATTATGAAAATTTAGTAAACTTATTTTTTCAAATAGAACACCTTGATATTTTTAACTTTTTTGACTAAGATTAATTTAAAATATTTTTTTTTAATGTTTTTGTTTATAAGTTGAACAATTTTTGAGTAGAAAAGTTAATTTAAATTTCTGAACTTCAAATTGATTTGACATTTTCCCACAAACATACACATTTATTTTAATCAAACCGGTAAGAAAACAACAAAATTAAAACAATAATTTTAATAGCAATTTGTCAATTGTTTCATAAAGTTGTCAAAAGGTTGCTCATTGTCAAGTCGCTCAGTGATGGCAGTTTAAATATTTATTTTAATTCTATTTTAATTTAAAAAAATTATTTATATAAATTTTTTTTAGAATTAATAAAAGCCTTTTTTAATATTTTATCTCAAAAGTAAATAATGGCAAAACTTTTCTGATAATTTATTTGAATTTTGCTCAAAAAGATCTACAAAAACAATTTTATATTTTGGTCTTGAAAATAAAAATTGCAGTTTTATTTATTATTATTTGTTGTTTAGTAGACAATATGTGTTTTATACTTGTCAGAAAATGAAAAATTTAACAATGTTAATAATTGCTTCTTTTATTTTAAAATTTAACTTACATTTTTCAGTTTATATTATTTTCTGTAGAGATTTTTTTAATTTTGATATAAATATTTACTCTAATTGAGTCTGCTAAAGTAAGTGTTGAGTAAAGCAAATTAAATAACATCTTTAAACTTTTCTGCTGTGCATATAATATAAATCTGTTTGCAAAGCAGCGCGCTAAGCAGTATTCATGTGATACTCTAGGTACAATTACACTGTCCAACATGAGATTTGATAAACATAATATTGCATCCAGTATTTGAAATGTTTTTTTGTGTGAAGGATTTTTTAAAACAATAAAAGCATTCTTTTTCTCTTCTACAGCTACTTTAGTTTTGTCGTACCAAATAATTGACGGTCCAACATCTGAATTTAGTAATAAATACCTTGTTATAAGCTATAGGTTGAGCGTGTGCTGAGATGATTCTTAAAGTAATTTTTATTTAAAGCATATGGTATGTATCCGCTGCAACATTTTGATTACTGCCACTTATTATATAGACATAGTTTTCTCTCTATGTCATTGCGCTGTGACAACGATGTTTTTGGTGTGTTATACTACCTGATTGTGTGAATAGTAGGTGCTAATTTGTTGCATTCAGATATAATGTATGTTGTGGTTTCGTTTTGTTTATTGCATTTTTTGCATTTATTTATATATTTTTTCTTGTATTGCAATTATAAAACTTTCAGTCTAAGGTATTAAGTAGCCATATAATAACTATTTATTAGTACATGTTAAATTAATAGTTTCTTGATGTACATATATGGAAAACATTATCCATACATTTGTTTTATTGTTCACTTATTGCTGAATAAAGTATGATTTTACCTTGTAAAATATGTACACAGTTTATTTATGTGTTTTTTGTGCAACTGTTTCATGTTTATTATACTTCTTCTGTCTTTATTTTTTGAAATATTAACTTTTAGATCACTCCACAAGTCTAAATGTAAATGATGAAATTGCTAATATATTGATAGCCTTTAAATAAAAAAAAAATTTTTTTTATAAAAATGTGGTTTTTACTATTTTGTATCATGCTGATGTAAGGTACATTTGTTTATGCCAATTCTCATTTTGTTGAAAGTTTTGTGCTTTGGACTATTAACTGCATTTATTTTTATGTTGTATATATAGAGTAGTTGGTTATTTTTTAGGATTGTTAGTAAGCAAGGTTTGTTTTGGTTAAATGCGTTACACTTTCCGTTAAAAAACTTGGAATTTTATCTGGGTTTGAATAATCTACTGCAATCAAAATATATTATAATACCAAAATACATTATTAACACTGAACATAGCTTAATTGCCAAAACCGCTCTGTTTTTAAAACCTAATAAAACAAGCATATAAAAGTATAAATATCTACTAAATCTAATCTTCTATAATTTTATTTAGTTTATAGACAATATTTATAAACTAATAAACAAATTTTGTACTAAAATTTTTGTATTTTATCTATCTGGTCCTGCGGCTTTCCAAATTTGTGTGTTTTTGATTTTTATCATTGTTTTGTATTTACAAATCACCAATAGAATTAAATATATAATCTATGCGGTAACATTTTTATTGAAAGTATTAAGTAATTCTTTTTTATCTACAAATTACAGATTAGATCAATATCTTAACAATACATGTTTACGATTTTACTCGTAAAATAAATCAGAGAAAATGAGTTCAAAATATTCTAATACAAAAACTGTCTTGTCGTTTAAAAGAACAACTTGGTATAAAAAGGTCCAACTTATATAACAGACACAAATTAATTATCTTGATGCTAAGTATCTTACATATACGATTTTTTTGCAATGTTTCTTTGTCTGGTTAGGAGTTTAATACCAAATTGATGTTTAAGCAAATTTGATAGACAACAATGAGGAAGGTACGCATTGTGCGTTCTAAAGTACTAACATTTTCTAATATTTCTCTAAATTTTGTAAATTTTTAGAATTTGTAAACAATATTGTAAATTCTATATAATTCTAGTTTACTGCGTATGTATGCTGAGTAGAATAATATTAATTGTTTATTGTCTATAAATAGTTAGGTATTTCTAATTACAAAATCCAATGTTTTGTAGCACGCATTTGCAACATAGTCATGTGGCTCTAATGTAAGATTATCTGCTAAACAAAAAGCAAATAACAATTTTATAAACAAAATGCTATTAAAAAAACTGTAAGAAACTTGAAAATTACTAACAGCAAAGATGTTGAATCAACTCGAAAATAATTAAAACATTAATAAACTGCATTATTAATCTTTTAGTTAAGTTGATTAATATTTGATTTAAACAAGGTTTATATCCTTCTATTCTTAAAACAACAAAGATTATACTAGTGTTTAAAAAAAAGAGATACTAATATTTTAGATAACTAATAGATCGCCAATTATAAGATGAAAAATTACCTAGTTCATAAAAATTTGGTTTGGATTACGTAGTGAATTGTTTACAATACATACAAACTTACTAGAAAAGTAATAAATATATATTTTATTTATACGATATCATTATCTGCTAAAACTTAATTAAAAGGTACATTGCAAAGAACTTGCTACAAAATTAAACAATAATAAAAACTTGTTTAGTTTTAATAGAATATTTTTCTTAAATTGAAAAAAAGTTAGAAAGCTGACTTTAAAAAAGCATTCAAGCTGTTTAAATTACTAAAATCAGTTTAATTGGTTAGTATTAAAATAATTTCAAACATATTGTTAAAACATATTTTTAAAAACTGTTCGTTACTTGTAAATGAATTTATAAATATTAGTGATGATAATTTTAAAAGAAATATAAGTAGTCAACATTTAATGTATTAATGTAAATAATTATGTATATTTACTGTAGAATAAGTACAAATTTTATATTTTAATATGTTACGTTTTTATTTATATATTTTTTTACATTGCTCTTTGCCTATCATATCTAACTTATGGCTTATAGATATGGGGACATTCTGCTATTCGTAACAGGATGTTCTCTCTACAAAGAAGAGCCATCAGAGTAATATCAGGCCTTGGTTATAGAGATGATTATTTAAATCAATTTTGTATATTAAAGTTAATGAAGTTTCCGTGTTTGTATATATATGAGTGTATAAAATATATGCGAAGCAACCTCAATAAATTCCAACTTTATGAAAACAATCATTTACATAACACTAGGAATAAAATTGATATTTACCCAAACCAGCTAAAATTGTCAAAATCACAAATGGGCTCTAATTACCACTGCATTAAATTTTACAACTTAATTCCAAACCATATTAGAAATTTTCCTGAGAAAGCTTTCTTAAAATATATGAAAGACTATCTAATAGAAAAGGCTTTTTATTCTATTGATTATTTTGTTGGCTGTAATTAAGTTTATTTGTTTTGTCTTACTTTGTATTGTATCTTTACTGTATTTTTATATTTTTATTGTACTTTTATTTTTGTAACATATTTTTCTTACTTAAATATTTTATTGTATGTTGCATTTGTTAATTTAAACCAAGTCACCTGAATTGTGTAATACTTTTTGTAGTTGACACTAATAAATTATTATTATTATTATTATTATTTTAGACAAAATAAAGCTTTGGCATAATAAATGCTATTCTGTGTTTATATTATAAATTGATGTGTTATATTTAATAAACACAATGTATTTTTAGTTTATAACAAATAACGTTTTTTTTTACAATATTTTTTTAAAATTATGATTTTTGATGTATAAAAATATAATATGTTTCAGTAACATTTAAATAAATATTATTATTGTTATTTAAGTAGAGCTATATGATTAAATTAAGATTAGTTTATAAATAGATTTATTTTGATAAATATTGCTTACTATAGTCTGTTTGTTAATTCATTAATAATGATTAGGAATTGATTACAAATTATAGTTTTATTATATTTCACTAAATTACATTAAGCCAATTTTGTTATTTGCATGTCCATACGTACAAAATTTATATCCATCTATAATATAATGGCTGGTGGTATGATAATGATCTACCAACAATACATACATCATTTTGGTATCTTAAAAATTCAACATCTGCTTTCTACAGTTAAAATATAAACGAGTCAAAGATTTAGTAAGTTATAGGTTTTTTTAATTTTACGATTTACTATTAAAATATAAAACGACATATTTTAATTAAAATAATTAAAAATGTTTTAATTATTAATATAGTAATAAACAAGTACTACACGCCCTGTTATTTTTTTATAAAAAAAAAACAAAACTAACGACATTTTTGACATAAATGTTTTAGAAAAATTGCTTCAACATTGATTTGTAAATGTTGAAAAATGCTTGTATTTGACCTAGTGTATATAGTCCTTGGCGCTAATCAAATTTAATGTATTGCAATAACATATTTAATAAATTTTATAGCTATTTAATCCTTGTTTAAAATTATTTGTTCACAGAATATGTATTTTTATATAAATATGTTAATTTTGTTGTTTTCCATAAAGTATTTTTGAAAACTGATACCACTTCAATTAATTCCGAACATAACATTGTATCAAACATTTCAGTTATATTTAAATGATTTCTTTTATGGTTATTTTATGCAATAGTCAATGGATTATATAATATTTTGAAAATTGACTGAGAAAGTTTTTACCGTGTAATTGATTTTATGATCTTCTATAAATTATAGGGCCGTTCAGTTTACTAGCCGGTAATTAATAGGGACAGTTCCAGGTAAGTGATACTAAATTTAACAAATAGAAGCAAGGTGCAGTTTTTGTCAATCAATTATATAAAATAAAATTGTATTCACATTGAAATGCATAACGGATATACATAATTATAGAAACTAAATTTTATATTATTTTAATTATAATATATAAGGTGACATTTTTGATAATAAAATGCATTTTTATTTGAATATATTATATTTTAGTGCCAATTAAGTCACGTTCACAAATTTTATAGACATTGTGTTTTTTGTAACATAACTGCATAAATTTAGGTTAACATTTTAGAAATTGCGTTTTTATTGAATGGTTTTTTTTGCGGCTGCATAATCATATATGTATATTAAGGATAACATGCAAATGTCAAATAATTAATTATTGTTGGTGAAATTGATTAATTCAGTAGTATAATATAGTAGTAGAATGATATAATATAAATTCTTTTTTGGAATATACCAACAATACTCACACAGTGTACAGAAATGTTTTACAATATATTTAATAAACTTAATTGTTGTGTGTAACACAAAATATTATTCTTTGAAGCATCACAACAGTGCGAGGTGATTCATCATAAACACACGTATACATTTAATACATTATATTAATAATAATAGATGTTAAATAATCAATTTACAGCAACGGTTGTCGTCACAAAATAAACAAATATTGTGAAATATTGAGTTCATGTTGATCAATACTAATTATAAACTGTGCATCACTGACAGCATGAATGTAATGCGAGCGCATACTGACTGTTGTCCTTTGTAGCAGCTTTTTTGAATAACTATAATAATTTAATATTAAAATACAATAGATTTTATTTAATGTAATAAATTATAACTTTATACAATACATTTATTCATAAAAAAATACCATTAAATCAGAATGAATAATGCAGTTGCTATTATTTTGGCTTTATTGTATTTTCAATAAAATAGTTTGGGCTACCGGAGCTTCCAATTGGCGATTTTCCAAAGTATTTGAAAATTATTTATATTTTACAAAATAAAAATCAATGTTTGTTATTACCCTATACGCTCACCAGTGGTTTTTTTTTTATAATTAAATTAATTATAAATGTTTTATTATAATTAAAATAGACTGGTGATATGATCTGTTAAATTTGGTATGTGTTTGTTCTTATTATGTGTACATTAAACTGGTTATTATTTTTTTTTTGTAAAATTTTGTTGTGTGTACTCTCAGAAAGTAATCTTTATGCAAAAAAAGTAACCTAGGCCAAATTTCAGCCCTTGCGAATTAAAAAAAACACGTGTCACACTGCCATTAAAGTTTTAAAAGTAAACCCCTTACTTTACTTAAAAAAAACATTATTAGAATGCTACAAATTTGACAAAATTAAAAAAATACGTACAATTTGCTATTTTAAAGGTTTTATAAACTAAAAAAAATTATAGACCAAAGTCTCAAACTTTAATAATTTTTGTTTACAAGTCTAATTTTATGTTCAAAATTTAAATTATGAAAAAAATATGTAAATTAAAAAAAAAATAAACAAAGTAAATTGATATAAAGTTTTAAGTAGAATCTAATTGCACAAGAAAATAAGAACCAGTTTAGTGTACATACAAAACATTTTTTTGCTGTATCAGATTTTTTTGGGGTTGCGAGTAAAATTCAATTTATAGAAATAATTAATTGTTATTTATTTCTATAACAAAATACTAAAAAAATATAAATTCAATAATAAAATAAACTAAATATTCAGGTCATTTATCGACCAATCAGTTACAATTACTTGCTTGGCTTGCTACAAAAGAAAATGAAATGATCTCAATACAAAAACAAATAGAAAAACAATAAAAATAGTATAAATAATATAAATTCTCAATAACAATAAACCATACAAAAGTTATATTAATAACAAACATAAAATAAATAACTTTAATAATAGAAAATTATTTTGCAATATTATTTACTGTTTTGTTACATTTAATTTATTTTAAACTTTAAAACTATATTTGTATGTTTACCAAATGTTTGTCACGATCTCCTTAGTATCTAATATGTTAGTTGTTTCAGATTTTTTGAGTTATATTAAATCAGACAATAGTTTGCTTTGACTATAATATCTGATTTGCTTTTTTTTATTAAAATTATTTTTCTTTTAATTCGACTTTTGAGTAACATTTTATTTTTGTTATTTTAATTCTTTTATTGTGCATTCAATTTATTTAAATATTAATAAATTTATAACTGCACTTTAAATTACATCAGTTATTCTTTTCTAAAACATATAAAGATAATTTAATTAAAACATATTGTTGTAAACATAAATTGAACATTATTTTACGCTATTTTTAACTAAAAAATGAATCAAACTTACACTGGCAGAGCTAAGATTTTTGGGCCTTATTGCAAAACATTAACAAAAGAAATTTTGCAAAGACGTTTAATAAAAATAATTTAAATTTTGTTTTATAAATTTTGGGAGGCTTCATGTTTTGAAATAAGTACTGGAGGGCATCCCTAAGCTTGTGGGCCCATCAGCATTGCTGACCCTTGCTTACAGGTATCTCCGCCTCTGCAAACTTATTTGACAGACATAATCTTAAAACCTGTGGTGGCCAAATAGAAATGAAAAAAACAATTAATTTTTTGAGTACAATTTGTAAAACAAATATCAATTAAAATGAACACCATCAAATTTGTCCGTATATATTTTGGACAGCATAAAAACCTCTGATTAAAATACATACATATTTGTTAAAAAACCTGAACAGAAGCTGTGATTATTTTATAAAAATTTTAACAGATTTATTTTTACATAATACGGCTAAAGTATTGCAATGCAACCGTTAAAATTAACAGTGGTGATAAAAATTAAAGAATTAACAGTCATTTTAAATTGCACAAAAAAACAGATGAGATAACCTAAGCTCAAAAACCAATTATTTAAAAACTGCACTCATCACACTATATTTTTTTTACCAGAAAATCTGTCACTCTAAATAAGAGAATCAAAGTTAAAACTCCTGGTGTAGTAGTTGAGTACGCTAATTACTACACCAGCGGTTCTTAACTTATTTGGCTACCCAAAGTACAAATATACTTAAATCCAGCAATCTGTTTTATTTTATAATATGAAATAAAGCTCGTAAGTAGGGTGCATAATTTATGTTAACAAAATTTATATCCAGAATGTGAAATAAAAAACAAAAAATAATTCTAGTTTAGTATGAAAATATTTTTTATTTTAATTATCATCAACATCATATTATCAACTATCCTGGTGTTGAATTCTTTCAAATAAGACTTATAGAAAGTGTTAAGTTTATAGAAACTGTACACCGCCAACTATTCTGAAAATCTATTCAATTCCTGTACTTATTTATTATGACAGCAAAACAGAAAAACCCTGTTTCACACAAATAAATAGTTGGAAAAAGCAACAGAACTTTTAGATAGTTGCCCAAAATTTTATAATAATCTTTATTTCCATATTGCTTACATCTTAAAAACTTTGAATAAAATTTATTTAGATAGGTTCAAGTTTATTTAAGTTGTACAAGCACAATTTTACTTGATCTTCCACATGATTATATAAAAATTAAACTAATAATCTAATTTACTATCTTAAAGACTAAATACTAACATACATGTTTAAAAACCAATACGATAAAATATACATAACAATATTATAACTCTATAATCTATTTTGCTCAAAACAATAATAAAAAAATAAACAAACAAATAAAACAAAAAAATTAAAATAGTAATCTTAAAATAGCAAAAAAAAATTAAAGAAAGTAGTATAAAAAGGTTATCAAAATTTGAAGAAAGTGGTATGAAAAAGTTGTAAACACTCTAACCAAATCGTATGTATGAGGTAAACGTGAACATATACAGCAATACAATACAGTATAAGTATACACAACACGCATACAGACAAAATAAAATAGGTAAAGAATACAATAGTTTTAGACTAGTTTAGTTAAAATGACTAGATTTGATAATTAAAAACATATTAAAATTTAAGCTACTATAGACTTACTAATGACTAGATTGTTTTTATAAATAAAAGTACATACACTGTATATAAACACATAAATAAACACTGCGCACAGAACTGGTAAAATGTCTAACAACAATAATAAATAACTAAAAAGTTACAGATTTAAATAGTGCAACTTTATATGTGTTTAAAATCCATAAACTAACAAGTTTTTGTGCTCACGATTTACTAATAGCAACAGCGGAGAGAGAGGAAATAGACCTAGTGCTAGTGAGTGAACCTAATAAAAACAAACTAAATGGTAAGTGGATAAGAGACAAAGGAACAGATGCAGCAATTTTAGCTAGGGGGAAGTGTAGGGACAAGGTGGAAAGATGGGGAACACCAAAAGAAGGAATAGTGTGGGCAGAAGTACAAAGCATGATAGTATACAGCTGTTATATCAGCCCAAACTGCGGTCTGGAATACTATCGAGAGTGGATAGAAGAATTAGAAAAAAGTTTAAGAAAACAGAAAAACAAAAAAATTATTGTAGGAGGAGATTTCAACGCAAAATCACCGAGATGGGGAGGCTACAAGAACGATTTAAGAGGAAAAATCTTAGAGGAGATGATAGCAGGGTTAAATCTTATAATCTGCAACAATGGAGACAAACCGACGTTTGTAAGAGGAAGCTCAAAATCGCATATTGACATCACCATAGCAACGTGGGAAATGGCAAAAATAATAAATGAATGGACCGTGACTGAAGAAGAATCACTGAGTCTACATAAACATATACAATACAATACAAAGGAGAAAGGAAAACAGGAGCACACGAGAGAAGGTAAATGGAACGTAAGAAGAATGGACAAAGAAAAGATAAAGAGAGGCATGGAAACAGAAGAAGTGACAGAAAACGAAAATATTGAGAAAAGATGCGAGAGGTACTCAGAAAAACTGAGAAAAGCGGCGGAGGAAGCAATTCCTAGGTACAGGGAAGGCGGACGAAAAGGACCATACTGGTGGTGTGAGGAAATAAAAGAATGCAGGAAAAACACAATACAAACAGCGAGGAAAATCAAAAGGCTGAGAAGAAGAAGAGAGAACACAGAGGAAATAGAAGAGAAACTAAAAAACGACAGAAAAATTTAAAAAAAGGCAATTAGGGATAGCAGAAAAAGATGCTGGAAAGAAATGATAGAATCTATAGATGGGGATCCTTGGGGAAAACCGTACAAAATAGTGATGGACAAATTGGGTGGAAGAACAAAAGGAATCTGCTTAAAAGAAGACGAAGAAGAAGAGGTCATAATTAAAAAACTATTTCTCAAGGGAGAACCAGTAGAAGAACCAGAAACAAAAGAAGAAGAAGCAACAGTTATTGCAACAGTGGAAGAGATCAAAGAGATCATAAAAGAATTGCCTAACAACAAAGCACCAGGTCCGGACGAAATAACAACAGAGATTGTTAAAGCAGCATTAGACGGAAACGAGATAGAAATAACTCAAATAATCAACAGGTGCCTAAAAGAAGGAACTTTCCCAGGATGTTGGAAAGAAGCCACTCTGGTACTGATTGAGAAAAAAAAAGAAGCAGGAAAAGCAACATCATACAGACCAATATGTTTAATCAACACACTGGCTAAAATAATGGAAAAAGTTATTGTACGGAGAATAGAACAAAAAATAGAAGAAAAAGGAGGATGGGAAAAAGAACAATACGGATTTACCAAAGGAAAAACAACCTTAGGAGCTATTGAAAAAGTGAAAGCAATAACAAAAGAAGCAAACAGCGGAACGCAGAGGAAAAGGCAACACTGTGTAATCATAGCGTTGGACATACAGAACGCCTTTAATAGCGTATCATGGGCAGCAATCATAGAGGCGGCAAAGAAGAAAGAACTGAACAGAAAAACAATCAAGATTATATGGAGCTACTTACAGGACAGAAATCTAGTGACCAAAAATGGAAGATTCAAACTTACTAGAGGGGTACCGCAGGGCTCAGCACTGGGACCAAAACTGTGGAACCTTGTCTATAACGAGTTACTTCGAATGAAGATGCCGGAAGGCGTGTCAATAACAGCATTTGCGGACGACATAGCAGTAGTAGGTAGAGACGTAGAAATAGAAGTACTAAAAGGAAGATTAGAGCTGGCAATTGATATGATACAAATATGGATGAGAAGTAAGGGCTTAAAACTAGCAACACAAAAAACTGAGGCGGCATGGCTATCGACTAAGAGGAATAATAGAGGAACAGGTAAGATACAGGTGGGAGATCAAGAGATAACCATAGGAAAAAAAATCAAATACCTTGGAGTGACACTCGAAGCAAAGGGATGGAATGAACAGGTTAAGGAAGCGGTGATTGGAACAAAGGAAATTGAGAGAAAGCTTGGTAGACTTATGCCAAGGAGAAGAAAGCAGAAGGCTAATAGCAACGGCAGCAAGAAGCAAATTGCTGTACGCCGCAGAAACATGGGGAGAAGCCATGAAAACAAAGAAAAACAGAAAGGAAGTAAGAGGAGCCACAAGAGCAAGCTCGCTAAGGATTTGTAGAGCTTACAGAACAGTGTCACAAGAGGCAGTAGAGGTAATTGCGGCAACACCTCCCGCGGATATGATGGTGGAGGAAAGAATAGAAATAAAAAAACTTGTAAAAGAAGGAACGAGTAAAAAAGAAGCAAAGATAAGAGCAAGAGAGAAGACTATGGAAAGATGGCAGAGAAAATGGGATACAGGAGAAAAGGGGAAATGGACGAGAGAATTAATCCCAGACATAAAAGAATGGGTAGAGAAGAAACCCGAGACGTGTTATTATACAACACAAATACTGACCGGGCACGGAGCATTTGGAAAATTCTTGCAAAAAATTAAAAAAATAAATGAAGAAGAAAGGTGTACATTTTGTCAGGAAGAAACACACGATAACGCAGAACACACTCTAGTAAAATGCGAGGCGTGGGAGGAAGATAGAAAAAAACTAGAATATATACTAGAAAGCAAAGTGGATAAAAGAACAATCATTAACAAATGCTTAAAAGATGAAAATAAATGGAGGGCGTTAAAAAACTTTGCAACAAGTGTACAAAAAAAAAAATTGAAGAGTTTGACAATAGAAGAATATAAAGAGACAGACAAAGGTAGGGGCTATAGGGAGAGAGGGGCCGGGGACAGCATGCGTGCCGCAGATGATGCGTGAAAATCCGCGAAGCAAAAACCAGCCCGCCTCAAAATAGCACCAAATGTAGGTTAGTTTAGACAGGGACATTAAAACAACAGGATTTGCGCAGAGAAGAAAACCGGAAGGTATTACCATGCGTAAGTTATTCTTAAGGGCCACTTGTTGAGAGCCAAACAACTCACTACGTCCTAAAAAAAAAAAAAAAAAAAAAAAAAAAAAAACAAGTTTTTGTAAACTTAAACCTGTATGACACTGTCCTTAATTATGTCTTGATTTATATATATATTATTATCGATCAGACCATTTACGTGTATAAAACACACAAATTATCAAGGTCACAATTATATCTTGAAAAATTAGAATTAGTTCTATTTTACCATTTATAATCGACGCGAACGGAATGTGCGCATATTATTTTGTATTTTGTATTTTTTTTTCAATTTTACCACTGCAGCACTACATATAACAATTGCTACCACTTTTTAAATTTGTTCTGCTTTCATTTTTTATTATTTTTATTAATTGTATAAATAACTGTAGCAATAATCAATTCAAAACAAATGACATAACCTGCAAAGTGTAGTAAACATTGAAACTTGATTTGACAGATCATAGATAAGGCGCATGCGTGGTTTTATAATTATATAAAGAATTATTTACAGTGTCATACAGGATATAAATTTTATATATGGAATTATTGCACAAGTTCTAATAAAAATTATATATATAATTCAAGACATAATTATAGACAGAGTCAAACGGGTTTTATGATATATTGTTTTAAGTATGACAAGCCTGATAAGAAAAGCACTTTTAAAAAAATTTGTTTTGTGTTTTGGTACAGATATTAAAGACTTTCTTCTTAAATTATTATTGTGTACAGAAGTCTTGTGTTCAATTTTTTAAGATATTGTGGAGTTAGTTTTTAATGATATTATTTTGTAAATAAATGTTAGATGGCATTCTCTTTTCTCTGTCATACTTAGCCAGCTCATGCTTTACCTGTGCATTGATACAGGTTTGCGTCTAGGTTATAAGCAGTGTCGTAGCTAGAATTTTTGGGTCTTACCGCAAAATATTGAGAAGAACTTTTTTACGGTTTTGGAAAAAACCGTACACAATTTTGTTCTTTTTTTGTCTGGTAAGACAATTGAACATTGCAAAATTCTATTTATAAAAAGCCAAAAATAACAATATCTGGTGGTCATAAAATTTTAAAACGTTTTCAGGAAAAATCAAAATTCGGCCAAAAACTGTTAAAAAGTGCAAAACATTATTTATAAAACGTCAATAATAACAAAATCCATTATTGAAATATCAAAATTTTGTCAGAAAGCATGAAAACTGCTTTTAAACTGTTATAAATGCAAATTTTTATTCACAAAAAATTAAAAATAACTAAATTAGATATAAAACATTAATATATTTTAAACGGAATCAAAATCCAGCTAAAATTTAATGTCTTAAAACTGCAAAACTTTAATAAAAAAACGTAAAAATCTGATTTTTCAACATCAAAATATTGTTATAAAAAACCAAAGTTGCCAATATTGCCAAACTGTTAACTGTTGCAAACTGTTCATAAAATGCCAAAAATAGTCAAATTTTGTCTTTTCTATCTATTCATCTAAAAATTAAAAGCTTATGGATGAGTAAAAATATGTAAAAGAAAACAGAATGATTATTATTATTAAATTCAAATTATTTTTTTATTTTTTTAAAGTTATTTGAGGATTTTTCACGTCTCACCCAAGTATCTTCTGCGACCCAAGTTTGTTGGTTGTTGATTAAATTAATTATTATGTATTTGTTATTGACGTTATCTAATTTATTTTTTAGAATAAATTAACGTAAACAGAAAACAGACTTGTTGGGGGTTTATATAATTATTTTTTTTACTGTCAAGTGTCAAGCGGTAGATCACATAAGAATCTTCCGTTTTTCACATTTACCAATTTAATGTATGGCCTCACTTTAATGCCAACAACAAGATGTTATTAGCTTGGTATTCTTTTTTAAAGTTTAACTTAACTTCCAAGAAGCACTGGAAAACACAAATATTGGTATCAAAATAATCAATATCAGGTATGCTGATGATACAGTTGTATTTGCGGACAGTCTCAAAAACTTCCAGGAGCTGTTGAGTAAGATAGCAGAAACCAGTCAAAGATATGGACTTCTACTTAACATAAAAAAAAAAAACAAAATACATGATAATATCAAAAAACGCAAACCATACTGGTCAATTGATAGTGAATAACAAAGTGATTAAAAAAGTCCAAACATATACATACCTCGGATCAACAGCAGTTGGGATCACTCACTGGAAATTAGATGCCGGATAGAAAAGTCTAGAGCCGCATTTTTAAAATGTCAAAGTTGTTCAGAACTCACAATCTACTCTTGTCAACAAAAATCAGATTATTAAAGTGCTATATTTTTTCAATATTTTAATACGGGGTAAAATCATGTACTTTAACCGAGACCAGTTATATGAAACTAGAAGCATTCCGACGCATCTTTAAGATCTCCTGAACAGAACATGTAACCAACAAAGAAGTCCTTGAAAGAATTGGCAGAGAAAAGGAACTAATATTAACAGTAAAAGCAAGAAAACTGGAATACCTGGAGCACATAATGAGGAATAATCAACAATACGGACTGCTGCAACTGATTCTACAAGGCAGAGTTTAAGGAAGAAGAGGACCAGGAAGAAGAACGTCTTGTTTAAATAATACATCAACACTAGGCCTCTTCAGAGCAGCAATCGACAAAGTTCGAATAGCTATGATCATCGCTAACGTCCGAAACGGACAAGCACCATGAGAAGAAGAAGAACTTAACTTAAACTTTTTAACTAAAAAGCTTAAAATAAAAACAAATTTTTTAGGTATTATTGCAAAATCCATAAATAAAATAAATAAAGTTTAAAAATACTAACATATATAGGTTAACATACTTTTTTGCCATTTCTCTAATATTTGAAAGCGTACTTCAATTAATAACAGATTTTGACAATATAATTTCTCTGTATATAACTCAAATGTAAAGACTATAAATAACTCAAATGTAAGTACTAGTTCTTAAATATATAAGCTTATTGACTACAATACGAATAATGTGATATTAATATTTGTTACTCATAATTGTTTGTAATAAGATTTACACACAGTAACTAGCAACAGTGTTTTATCTATTAATACAAACATTGTTCGTTTTCTTGTTAAGTTTACTTTGTGTTTCATTTTACACTAATCCGTCAAACTATATTAGAAATGTGGTTAAGTGCTAACACTACAAGTACAGGAAGTTTATAAATGAATGGGATTATGTAATCACTTTAAGTATGCCGCTTTTTAAAATTGCGAGGTACTTATTGGCCAGTTTTTTGGTTTCAATACTTATGTAACCAGGTATCTACACAGATCATTGTTTGTCTAGACTAAATAAAGCAAATGCACAGGTTTGAATAAGAATGACAGCAGAATAGTATTTAACAAGTTGTAACAGTAGGAATAAGCTCTGAGTTTATCTTCCACAGTGCAGCAAAACTTTATGCGACGTATATAGATTTAAAATGTTTACAAAAACCTATTTGAAAAGAGTTGGTAGCACCGTTAATGCCAAAGCTTTCCTCATTCTTTGATTTGTTTTTTAATCATCCGTGTAGAACCTGTAAAAAGTTTGATTATTTTGCAATAATGTCAATTGTCAATTGTTTTGGGAGATCAGATGAAGACAAATTTTTATAGTTGCTGTTAGCCAGGGTTAAAAACTTGACAGAAACAAACAAAGGCTATCTACTAATACTACTACCAAATATGCCAGATTGCCGCACTTGTTTACTAGTCAAGAAACCAGTGTCTAAGCAGTTTGATGCAAGATTTTTACTTTGAAAAAAAAAATTAACATTGATGTTGAGCAATCTTGCTATCATTTTTTAAACCAGCTTTTCAAATATTATTAGCAAATTTTAAAATGTTAATTACAGTTGTTGTAAAAAATTACAGAATAATAAACATTTTATTTATTTATAATAATAATAATAATAATAATAATGATAATAATAATAATAATAATAATAATAATAATAATAATAATAATAATAATAATAATAATAATAATAATAATAATAATAATAATAATAATAATAATAATAATAATAATAATAATAATAATAATAATAATAATAATAATAATAATAATAATAATAATAATAATAATAATAATAATAATAATAATAATAATAATAATAATAATAATAATAATAAATTATTTATTCAGTATTTTTCATAGTAACGTAATACAAATTTAACATTAAAGAAAATATAAAAAATACATAAATAAACGTAAATTTGTGTCAATAATAATAATAATACAATTAGAGCATTTTGTTTTCAAATCTGTATGCTTGTAGAGAAAAAAAAACTCTTAGTTTTTTTTTACTTCTCATGAAAAACTGTGTTATTTAAATGTTGTATTAAAACAAAAAAAACTTTTAATTGCCACTTCCCAAATTTGATCAGCATCAAGATCTTTCAATACTTTCTTTAAATTGTATTTAAACTCCCAAATTATTAACCTAATTTAAATTAATTTTTGTTATTAAAAAATTATATACTTTTACAGCAAAATACTAAAAGCTTGTTCTTCCAATTGATTTTTTAATTGGCTTTGGACATGATAAGTTATTGGCCGGGGTGCGTGTTAAGTAGTTATGTGTATGTGCATATAATATGGTCGTTTTATTTTTATTTTTAAATATATATTTAACAATGGATATAAGGTACAATTTAATTCATCTACACCCGAGTCTTTAAATGTTTGTGTACTGGAGTACGTATATGGCTTTTTGTACATTTTTTTTTATTATTAATTTTTGACTTCGTAATGATAGTATTGATTGTATATATCCATAATAAATCAATTTTAATGTATTAATACCTGCAACATATTTTAATTTATTAAATAGGTAAGGAAATCTTCTATTTTTTTAGTAATGAGAGTCGTATGCTCATCCCATTTAAGATGTTGGTCAATTGTTACGCCTAAATATCTAATTGTTTTTACACGCTCAATTTTTTTGTACAGGTGCAGTTTGTTGTACATTGTGTTTGTGAATTGTTAATTCATTTTTGTCAAGTAGGTTGTTTTTGTTATAAATTTAGTTTTGTTCAACTTAAGACTGAGTAAATTGCAATCAAATTTTTGTTTTAAATTAGCCACTACTTCATTAGTTTTTTCAAATACGTCTTCCCAACTATTTCCTACAATAGTTTTTATTAATTATTAATTATTAATAAATTAAACACATCACACTCACTTTTACATAAACTATTATGTTAAAAATATCCGATTTCATAATATTGTGTCATATTGAAATGTTTCTGTATTGATTATTTGTCATTGACGTTAGCTAACTTAATTTTAGAACATATGCATTTACGTAAATAATAACATAAATAGTAAGAAAAATAAAAAAATCTATTTAAATATTAAAACGCATTACACAAACAAAATAAATTTCTGTAGCGTTTTTATATAATTTATCTTAATAATAAGTTTAAATTTAGCCAACGACCTTGGTTATATTTTCCGCTTATTACTTATTGTAACATTGTGCAATATTGTCAAATGTCAGTTTTTATACACTAAGTGAAAACTAACTATTCAAATAATATTCTACATATATTAATTTAAACCATTTGATATCTAATCTAATCAATAATATTTAATGTTTTCTTGGGTAAAAAGCATATTTTTAATGTGGCATTTACAATACTTTTTGATATCCATTCTTTTTGCAATATGCCAGGTGAATTAACAAATAAGACTGTAATTATTTATGTATTATAAAACAAACGTTTAAGAATAATTATAAATCAAATTTAAAGATAAATGTTTTTGTTACATACAAATTTAGCATGTCTCCAGAGTTCAGTCGACACACTTGCATTGTATTGTTAAGGTTTGCAAGTATGTCACATCATAACAAACATTGTGAAATTTCATGATATTCATTGTTGAAGCAGACCTCGTCCATATGCATATGTATATTATAATATAGTACATTTAATTGAGCTAACCGCTCTCGCGTACAATAAAATCGGATTTAATTGAATATTTCATGCAAACACATTTATACGTTTAAATTAATTTTTAATATGCTTGTGTTGATTATCTCTCGCACTGTACAATAAAATTAATTGTGAAAGCTGTCAGATTTTGTGCAATTAAATTCATTCACGCATATATTCAGTCTATATTTTTGTGAAAAGGAATTCATGTCCTGTTAGGGTTTTCTTAGCAGTGAAATCGAACTTTCGGTATTTAAAATTAAAAAAAAAAGCTATGTATATATGTGATTATAAAAACCATAAGAACAACTATAGACGACAGCATGTACAGTTTATTATTATTTATATAGTTATCTAATGATAGAAAAGATACTAGAACGAAAATATTAATAAAGCTAATTGCTATTTATATGAAATCACAAAGTAGTCAATTCGGTTGTTTTTGTTCTTTACGTAGAATCGATAAAAGCATCTATTATTTTCGCAGAATGGGGAGAGAGACTACGCTTTCCCATTATAATCGTTCAATGAAAAGTGCTTAGTGAGTTTTTTATAATTTAGAATGCTATAAATTTTCCCAATAGTGTACTTAATTTTTTTAATGTTTTTTTTTGATAACGTGTTATACAAACATTACCTAAGATTGTTAATTCAAATTGGTCTACTGATATATGTATAAGATAATGCCGAAAATAAAAATAACAATGTATGTAAGTATTTTTACACAATTGTGTTTTAATGAATTGTAAAAACAAAAAATTGTAAAATCTATTGACCTGTTGATTACTGAGACTTTATATTTTGTTTACTACAATTGTAAGTAATTGCGTAAGCATTTCATACGGAAAAAATATGTAAAAGATTTGATAAAGTATTGATTTGACCTAATCTAATTAGTAATTTCTAATGTTTTATGGTTTTATAAGAAAGGTCAAAGGTGTGAGGATAATTTTTTTTTTAAATGTTTTGAAGTTTTCTACATGTTGTAAATATTGAGGTGAATATAGGGGTAAAACGAATCAAGTGTAAAAATATATAGTTTTGAGTTGTGCAAACATTTTCAAGCAAAATGTTTTTGATCAATTCCAATTTTACAATTTTTTTTATTGACCGACAAGAAAAATTGCTGTCAATAGTATTTTGGGCTTGCAAACATAGTTTCAGTTGAGAGCAAGAAAACTAAAAAAAAAATGCATTTGAAAGTTCAAACCTGCTCTTTCACCTTACGCTTTTTTTACATATTTACTGTTCTAAATATTTTTTTATGAAATCATAAGAATCTGAACTTGCATGTTTATGTTAATAGCTCCAATCATTAAATTGCCAATTCTTTTAATTTTATTTGGCTGCTTAAATTCTCTCTCTATAAAAATGACACTACAAAACGCACAGTTGGTTTTTTTGTATGTGTGGTAACAAAATGATCTTCGCATATTTGTTTCTAACAATTTATACAAAATTTTTGTGTTTTGGTTATTTTAGTTTGTTCTAACAATAATTTTATATTATACATTTGGCATGCATAAATATAATACTCTTTGTTAAACATGTAACATTTTATGCTTTTTTTGTTAGCTATATAGAATAATCTGGCGGCTTTGTTTGATTTAATGTAAAGACATTGGTTTTGCTGGTAAAAAATCATAAAACTTCTGTTAACTGGATATTTTGTATTATAACAGCATGAACATATTTTAAGATTCTATTCAATCTTTATGTTTTCCGGCAAATTCTGTTAAATTTATCAATGACAGTTTTACTTGAGTTTTCTTCTGTGTTTCCAAGTTTTTGATATACTGCCCTTATTATTAACTACTGCATTGATGATGTATACATAATTGTTTGCACTTACCAAAATTTGTCCAACACTTATTGTTTTTAAAGTATTATTGTATAATTGTGTTAAATCACACTTAAGTTGTTTCTACTTTTTTAAAATGTTTGATCAATGTGTTTATAATGATTGAATAACAAACTAAAACCTTTAAAAATTATAAAAAGCATTAGACAAAAAAAATAGTTTTTATAGTTATTAATTCTAAATTAATATTATTTGTTTAGTTTTACAATAAATGATTTTTGCATTTAAAACTAATTGTAATACTAAATCAAAATGATTTAATGCAAACAAAAAATCGGACTACTAGAAATTTTAATATTAGATATAAAAACAAGAACTAATGTATTTGAATTAGGTATTTCACAATCAAATTTTGCAATACGTTTAAATTAGTTCAAAACTTTTACATATAAATCAAAAAAAACTTTTTAGAAGAACTAGAGTTAAGGTTTCAAAATTAGCATAGATTAGTCAACTATTGGAGTTGGCAAACAATGCTCCGGTAGCGCAGAGACTAATTGTTTGAAAGTTGATGCAACTGATTGGGTTGCGCCAATAAATATCTACCTCAGAAATTCTAGCTTTTTTGCCAAAAAAAAATAAGTCTGGTTAATCTATTTTGCCAAACACTGGTACCAGTAATGAGAAAGGCCACGCCTTCTCATTCAATTTATCTTGGTTATCAAGAAAAAAAAAAACAATTTTAAAAAAGAAAACTCTATCTTAATAAGTAAATGTTTGTATGGACTAATTGGTGATACTAAATCAATTAAGAAAGTCAGAAATGGCATTTTTGTAGAAACGGTTTCAGCCGCTCAGTCTACAAATTGTTTAAAATGCTTACAAATTAGAGATACAAACGTTAAAGTTTTAGCTTATAAAACGTTAAATACAAGTAAGAGCATTGTCTACTGCATAGACTTTTTAAATTGCACGCTTGAGAAAACTGTATAAAATATGAGTGATCAAGGGGTAATTAAAATGCGCCGCAGCTCTAAAACTTGAGACAAAAACGCAAAGAAGCCTCAAACAATATACTGACATTTAACCGTATAATACTTCTTACCAACGTAGACTTAACTATCTATAATCTTGCAGTCAGGCCGTATATTCCGGCGCTAATACTTTAAATGTCAGAGAATCACACAGCTGTTTGTTGTTTTAAGAAGCAGATATGCGCGTGTAGAAAACCTTTGAATAAAGGTAGCAAATGACAACAACTAATTACGTGCATTAATTGCAAAGGAGAACATTCTGCAAGATTACGTATTATATAGAAAAAATTGTATCAAAGTAATTATGACAAAATCAAATTAACGTATTTTAAAGTAAGTAAATTGGTATAAATCTTTACACCGATTGCCGGACAATTTTACGCTAAAACTACAACTGCATTACCGAACTTAGTGGACTTAATTGAGTTAATTAACAAATTTTTGGCGCTTCTTGTTGTTGCACTAAGCGGACTCAGTCAAACCGCTGCTAATAAAAACTCTAAAAACTGGCCATTAAATCTAATATGCCCTCGCCAAATCTTCCGAGACAACAAAGGTTGAGAAAAACATTAACTTTTTTAACTAAAAACGTTGAGGAAACACTCCTCACACACGACAAAATTGACTTGACAAAACCTGTTGCAAATATGCCAAAACAGATAAATGTCCAATAGTCTGATTCCGAGAGCGGAATGATTCTTTTTTCAGCAACTGTGACGACGGATTTAGTTTAGCATCAAAACTGTTTGTTGTCGACAATGGCAGCTACATATACAGACAAAGACCTGGCTAGATAAAAAACAAAACACGTTCCCAGCATAAACCTTCTATTAAGTTTTATTATTAAATGTTGTTTTGTATTGGCACTGCAGTCCTTGGCATCAACATATATTGATTTTTTTAATTTTTTTGTTGTCATCTGTAATAATAGTTTTTAATTATATTTATTTTGAAGTTCTGGCATTAAAGTTTTTTACAATTTTAATGTCGTCTGTGATTTTAGTTTAAAGAATTTACTTATTACTTTGTCTACGTCTGCGTCCAAACACTAAAGTCTCTTTACAACTTTTAATTGTTAAGTGTTAATTTATTTCTATAGCTGCTATTACATGTTATATATTTCTTAATTTATTTTATTTATTTATTAATTGTTTAAAATTATGAAGACGATATACAGTAGAACTGTAACGATTGCAAACGCAGCTATTGTGAGCTGAAAATTATTTTGGCAAAGCACATGCCCTATTGCATGTTTCTCTAAAAAACGCATTTCAATCCCAAGAAAATGTTAATCTTTGAGGCTTTTTATGCATAAAAATTGACTTCTGCCAAATTTTCAAGACATAGGCGGAGTCGTTATTTTTCTGAGGAAAAATTTATCGTTTACAGAAATAGCCCTTAGAATCTTCAGGCAATTGCAATCTGGGTTAGCGTTCCAATAAAAACTATATGTGCAACCTGTATCTTTTAAAGTTTGATTGGACTTTGTAAATTATACAAAAAAATACTTTGCAGTTTCTATTGCTTTATCTTCTGGTGGGTAATTTTAACGCCCACAGTTTGCTTTAAAATCCCTTAAAAAAAAAAAATATTTAACGTCGTTTGGTAGAAGATCTTCTTGATTAAAGCAACGTAGGGGTACAATTGTTTTGGTAATTGGTTTGTCTTTGTCTTTTCTACGTTTATTCACACGTTTATTGTGACATGCGTTAGAAGACCTTTACAAAAGCAATTATTTTTCTATTGCAATTAAAACCAACGTCAAATGGGTTAGGCAGTTTGTTTTTTAGTTGTTTCAAAGAAACCCCGACAAAAAAAAACATAAAGAACATTTTTAAGAAAAAGCGCGTCATTGCGTCAAAAAGAACAATTAGAAACTCAGATTTCTTTTTCCCTAAGTCTTTGTCCTACAACTTTACCTTAAAAAAGTTGGAAGCGGCTATCAACGACATAAGTACTTTTTCCGCACCGGGGAACGTCATTATCTTGACAGATTTTGCTTACCTGCTGTTTCGGTAACGTTATAGAGAAAATGATTAAAAACCGTATGGTGTGTATCCAAGATGCTTTTTTGGAAAGAATCTCTTATGCGCAATTGCAAACTTAAAGTAAGAGTAGAAACCACTACTTTGAGGACATTATGTCTAGAGATCGATGTTCTCCAAGAGACGACAATTAGCGTCACTCTTTTTTTTTACGTCAACAATTTGGTGATCTACATGGCGGGAGATACCATACCTGCTATAATACGTCAACTCCAGATTACCACAGACAAAGTGGACAAAAAAGCAAAGGTAGAAGCAAGAGGTTTTTGTTTCTCTACAACAAAATCCTTGTGCGTACATTTTTGCTTTTTTTGTTTGTTTTTCCAGAATCACGTGAGTCAAATCAATCCGTTTCTTAAGACTTGCTTGATAAAAAAGCAAATGTGATCAACTGCTTGGCCAATATCAGCTGGGGTGCGCGGAGAAAGGTACTGATGCAGTTGTACAAAACTCTAGTTTTCTGGTTAAAAGCTTTTGACGCATCTCACAAGGCATCAAATACGCCACGAGAGCATTTTGGACAAGTCCTGCAAGTCTTTGAAGCAAGTTTCTTGTACTTCCACTAGCCGCTGATTCGGTTGCTTTATACTCACTTACGCGGCAATGCAAGCAAAAAGGCGTCACAAGCAACTCATATTTACCTTTAACAAGACGTAGCAAAGAAAATACAGACTCAGGCTTATCGTCAGTAGGCCGTGTGCGTCTAAGCGCTGGAGTTGAAGAAGAATCTTAATGTAATTGTAAACTATCTGAAGGTAACCAAGGTCAATTTAGGCTAGTTTCTACACTAGCTTATGACAGAGGTAAAAACTTGTCTCGATCTGACGTCCCAGAGTAAACGAGAAACTTGCCACCGTAGTTTTTTAAAACTTTGGTAAAATTTGTAATATTAGGTTTAGTTAGTTTTTAGGGTCTAGCATTAAAGGGAGAAAATAGTTTTACAAAATTGTAATGTAGTTATCTCGGAACTTAATAAAAATAATTTATTTTTGTTTTTGGAATTGTGATAAGAATAATAGCATAATTCTTGTGAAATGAGCTTATTAAAATATAATCATAAATAAAAAAGTGAATTGTCAATTTGTGTTCGATTTTTTTCAGACTGTTTTAAACATTTTACGTGTCTATAAAAAAATTATGGCGTTAAAATTATTACAAATTTTTTTTTTTTTTGGTTTAAAACTACAATTGAATTTTATAAGAATAATGGGTGTTAACAATAAGCCGGCCTCAGCTCCGCCTATTACGTTTTGCTTTGTGTATAAAAAATAGTATTTTATATTGCAAATAGCTGCGCAGTTTATTTATTATGTCACAAATGACATTTGCAATATTTATTTGATTGGTTGATGGGCGAGTGAAAATTTGTGCGAATAATGAGCCCTCCGACGGAAAGTCGCCAAATGATTATGACTATTCCGCCCTTAAAGCATTTTACAGCTTTGGTGTTAGCAGTGATAGGTTTGGTTTAGTTAGTGTGTGTTTTCTCAGGTTTGTAACCTGAGGTTATTATTTTTATCTATCTAATGACCTTAGTAGTCGAAGCTATAAACAAATTAAAAAAAAAACATAATAATAATAATTGTTTTAATTTTTTTTTTTTTCAAAACAGACATCTACAATCTGGAAGCAATACAAAGAGCTGTACTACTTGACACTGCAAATATAACTTTTTTCTAGTGTGTTCTAAGCAAAGAACTGACTTATTGGATCTTTTAATTTCTTACAATATTACAGCACATATTAATGAGCCAACGCGTCTTAAAAACTGTCTAGACAATATATGTATTAGTAATAATGTTTATAACAGTATTATCGATATTACATGTTCAGTAATTGAAAATGGAATGTCAGATCATAATCTACAATCGGCAAGTATTAAATTAAAATGTAATCTTAATAATAAAAACAAACTGACATACTTCAGAAATATCAAAAATACTAGCAATATCAAAAGCTTTGAAAATCTAGTAAAAGAAAATGATTGGAATTGCGTAAATGTGACGAATGATGTAAATCAAAAATATAAAATGTTTATAAATGTTGTTAATAACTTTTTTGAAGCTGCTTTTCCATTAAAACGTCAAAATACTTCTGATAAATGCAATCAGTGGATTACAAGTGGAATCAAAAAGTCATCTCTAACGCTTAAAGCACTGTACAGGCATGTTAAAGAAGGCAATGCAAATCTTAAACAATATTATGTTAATTATAAACAGGTTTATAAGAAAGTTATTATTCTAGCAAAGAAAACGTACTATAACACAAAACTAATAAATGCAGCAAATAAAAACAAAACAGCGTGGAATATAATTAATGGAAATATGGCTAGTAATAATAATAATGAAATTACTTCTATAAAAACTAAAACTTGTATTGAATATAACCAATCAGCAATCGCAAACTATTTAAACAACTTCTTCAATACTATTGCGGAAAGTCTTTCACAGTCAAATATTGATGAAAATAATATAAACATACCACTACATACACAAACTATGTTTATGCAACCAGTGACAGAAAATGAAGTTATTAATATAGTATGTCGTTTAAAAAATTTAAATTCTGCTGGAGCAGATGGAATCAGTGCAAATCTTTTAAAAATGTGTATACCGTATATTGTAAAACCAATTACATCAATTATAAACGAATCACTACGTCAAGGAATATTCCCATCTACTCTCAAAAAAACAAAATTTATTCCCGTGCCAAAGAAAAACAATAGAAATCAAGCCGATAATTATAGGCCTATTGCAATTTTAAGCACTTTTTCTAAATTAATCGAAAACGTTGTAGCAGAAAGAATTGCTAACTTTTTTAACAAATTTAAGCTATTTAACACTCATCAACATGGTTTTATGAAACATAAATCTACAGCAACTGCTGTTCTAGAATATATGGAAAATGTTTATAACAATTTAGATAAAGGACATCATTGTTTGGGAATATTCCTCGACTTGAGTAAAGCTTTTGACCTCGTTAGTCATAAATTATTAGTTGCCAAGCTTTACCAGTATGGAATGAGAGGTACAAGTTTACAATGGGTTGTAAGTTATCTTAGTAACAGACCACATTACGTTCAAATTGGCAATACAAAATCAAGTACATTATATATGAATAGAGGTATACCGCAAGGCTCAGTACTAGGTCCATTACTTTTTATTATTTATATTAATGATCTGGTAGTTGAAAACAGTGTCATATATGCTGATGATACGTCACTATTTTTATCATCACAAAAAGCGGATGATATTCTAAAAAATGCTAATGAACTGTTAGAAAATATAGATCAGTGGTTTAAATGAAACAATTTACATCTAAATACTCAAAAATCGGTTTTAATTAAATTCACAGCCAACAACCTTACTTCAACATACTCTTTCTTAATACGATGTAACAATCTGACAATTAAACAAGCCAATAACACCCGATTCTTAGGCGTTGATGTAGATCAAGCATGCAACTTTAAAGTGCACATAGAGAAACTGTCAAAAAAACTATGTTCTTTTTGTTATGTCGCGCGACAACTTGTCAAATTTGTAGACAGACATACAATTAAACTATTTTACTTTGCGCATTTTGAGTCCTCTATTCGTTATTGTATTGTTGTATGGGGTGAGTCAAGTAGTATTGAACGTGTTTTTAAAATACAGAAAAAAATGTTAAAAATAATGTTAAGTTTACCACAAACTTCTCATTGTAGAAGCGTGTTTATTAAAAATCGCATTTTAACGGTGTATAGTTTGTACATTTTTCAAATTGTAATAAACGTTAAAACTAATTTAGCAAACTACACGACAGTAAATAGGGGAAACACGGTATATAATACCAGGCATGGCAACACACTTCTTGAATACCCAACTCACAAATTAACGTTCTATGAGAAAAGTCCTAAATATATGGGTATAAAGCTATATAACAAATTACCAGGAAAAATAAAATCTTTAAATCTAAAGCGCTTTAAAAATGAAATTAAAGAAATCTTGTTGCATAATTGCATAAAGCATACTATTCAGTAAATGAATTTATTCAAGATGCTTCTTTTAATATGTTGCAGTATGTTATGTTATGTTATTGTATTGTATGTATTGTTGTATTAAAAGTTAAAATTTTTATTATTTTATTTTAATTTTTATGACTGTAAACTAATTATTATTATTTTTTATATATTTATATATGTTTAGTATATTTGTGATGACTTGTCTTATATCTTGTATAGATCTTCTGGACTAATAAATTATTATTATTATTATTATTATTATTATTATAACTAGATTTTTCTTAGAAAATAGTTGGAAATAAATGTGTATCTTTGAGCATATTTATATATTAAACAGCTAGAACAAAAAATAGAAATAATAATAAACGTTATTTCTATTACAAATAAAAAAATACAAAACTGTTCTACCACTTAGTTTTTAAATATTTTATGTAAAATAATGTATGTATAGTAAATTTACTAAAATAATAATAAACATTTTAAAAATTTCTATGATTGGTACGTTTAATCAAGATTAGTTTTTATACTTGTCAGAGCGCAATATGGAATTGAGGGCGTCATTAGACTGCAATTCCATTTTTGCGCAGGTGCTGGATGCTACAAATAACAAAATTTGCTTGTTTATGCATCTATCACAATAAATAATCTACATTTTGCAATTATTGTTTATGATAAACGTACCTAACTTCATTTTAATCGAGTTGTAATAGGTAATAAATGAAAATATGTTCAGCTCAGTATATTTGTTTTACTACGAATTGTGTTTTACTAAATAAAATGGCTATTTAATAATAACATAATAACATTCATTGTAGTTTAATTGATATAACAATTATATAATATTAGAAAAACATCTTCTGTATATAACAATTAAAAATTGTAATTAATAGGTTAATAGCTAAATTTTAATCTTAAATCAATGCTTGTATTTTTAATTTAATAATTTTATTTAGTTACAATAAGAATCATTAAATATACATATCATCATACATAGCAACTATCTCCTCATTAAATATTTACCGGACTTCTAAATTCCAATAGAAACATTATTTACCTAAATAATAATTTAAAAAAAAACTTTTGAACTAATAAAATGGTTAAGACCGTAGTAAGGAAGAAATCATTTGTTATAAGTTATAATAAAAATATTTTAGTCTTTTTGGATTTAAGCAAGCAATTTGTTAATATTGAATATTAAACTCATTATTCACATAACTATAAAACTAATAAACATCTTATGTCAAATATTTGCAATATCAAAGTATAAATTGAAGTATATGAGTACATGTTATTTATTAAATTCTAATAACAAATAATATTGATGTTTTGGTTAAAAAAATTTAATTAGATATAAGAAATATTTTAACACCAACGTTATAATTGAAAAGTGTATTCTAAAAAAAACTACGAAACCGATTATTTTTATAACTCTATATAAACTACCTTTTTATCACTATTTGAGAAAATATTCAGCGGCAATAAACGAAAAAAAGTAAATATTTAGTCGGTCTGTTTATATAGTGGGTCCATCCTACAGAGATAGATATAACAAAAAGGTGTAAAGGAAAAGTATAAAGAAGATACGGGTAGCTGGCTGGAGCAGTAAAAATATGTTATTATATTGTGAGCTTGACGCATTTCTTCAGAAATATGTCAAATAAAATATTTTTATTTTCAACAAATAAATTTAATTTACAAACTCTGTGAGCACCAATTGATATTGAGAACTAGACTAATCATTTTGTGTAATGTAATATAACGTTTTAATTTTTAATTTGATAGATTATGTAAATACATGTATAAGTTGTAGGCTGATTTTAATGTAAGCCTTATGCAGTTCATAAAATGCCTGAGTGTATATTTTATTTTATATGAAATAAATGATTGCAAACTAAATTTTGTTAAGTAAAGCTTGCTAAAATATATTACATAAACAATCGTATTACTATAGATAAACTAGAATCGTCCGAGTTTTCATCGGTATAGATTTTCCTGTACTACATGTAAGTTTGCATGTTTGTAAGATTACATTGCATATTATAATCAATGAAGTGAAGTAAGGTAGAACGGGAAGATCACGTGCACCGAAAAAATGTAAAATCATTTGAAAGCTGATTTACATTATATGACTTTAAATTAATTCTAACTAGGCGGTATAAGTTTTATTAGTGATTGAATAATATACATGTTGTATGCAGTTTTATTTTTAATTTATTTTATCTTATTCCTTTCTTGCTGCTTTACACATAGTCTTTGGATGACTGCAGAGCCTTGTATTTGAGGTACTCCATGAAATTTGGCCTAATATTCATTTCTGTTATGTTTCGGTATGAATTTACATAAATTTAATATATAATTTTGCAATATAATGCAAAAATTACTTTTATCAAAATATAAGATAATTTGACTCAAATTCTGCTTCATAATTATAATGAATACAATTAATAATGATGTACATGCAATGTATGTAAAATTATTATTCACAGACAGGGCTTTTAATTTTATTATAATCGCTCTTAAATGACTACTATATAACTAGAGATATAGTAGTCATTTAAGAACAATTAAAATAAAACTAAAAGTTCTAGTTTTTGAAACTTTTAATTAATTTGATTAATAATAAAGTGTAAAATATACTGGTCAGTCAAGTAGTCCAGTATATTTTAAAACATCATTCAATATAAGAACATATATAAGTTTTATATATACTAACTTTCATAAAAAATGCAACACACAGAAGTTGTTGATTAATTTTAATAAAATTTTCACAAAATGCTAATTTTGATGATGGGGTTCAACAATGCCGCATTGGATCTAAACGTCCTCAGGTGACTACAGATCTTAAAGATCGTTCGTACCGTCCATTTTTGTGTCTTTCTCTCACTCCACTTCACCGTACCCGCAGACTAGGATGGAGCAATAATGAAAGAGCAAATTGAATTCAAGAATGGCATCAAATTGTCACTAAACAGAAATCTCATTTTTTTTTGTGGGCCCACGACGGTAGTAGGAGAGTCAAACGTATGCGCGGTGAACGTATAAATTCAACATTTTTTGTGAAACGCAACACAGCACTCACACAAGGAGTGATAATATGGAGTTTAATATGTTATAATAGCAGATCACCCTTGGTCTTCATTGATAGTAATTTAAAGGTCATTTTAATTTTTTTGGCGGTTGAAAATACTGTTTTCTAACAAGATAACGTACGCTCTTATACGGCAAGAGTTACAACACAATTTTTGCAAGAAACTAACATTGTTGTTTTTTCATAACCTGCTTTGTCGTCCAGATTTGTCATCTACTGAGCATGTTTGGGATATGATTGGTAGAAGGCTGACTAATTTACCACACCCACCAACGATTTGGTGCGGATTCAAGAAGCTTGATATTGGAATGATATACCGCATAAAAGAATTGATCACTTGATTGACAGTATGCCCCGCCGATTAAATGAATGAATAACAAATTGTGTTAAAGCAACTCATTATTGAAAAAAAATATACATATTTTTGTTTTTTGTGTTCAAATTTTAATTATTTGTTTGTTTCATCACAATAGACATTTTGTGAACATTTTATTAAAATTGATCAACAACTTCTGTGTGTTGCGTTTTTTTTAAATGAAAGTCAGTACATTAATATATTTGCAAAAAGGTACCACTATAAAAAACTGTTTACACATATTAAAAAAAAATTCTGTATACTTTTAAAACTATATGAACAATACAATTGTTTAAAAGAAAATTATGTAACACTGTACTTTTAAGAAAACAAACAGATAAAAATTTGATGTTTTGTTTAATACTTGATAAGGCTGATCTGATACCTTGCACTTTGACTTTAAAACAATAAAATTAGAATTTTAAGGAGTTAAAAGTTATTGACTAAGTTAAGTGTGTCCTAGTCAGATATTGTTTTAAGATATTTGTTTATAGATATTTGTTTATAGATATTTGTTTAAAGATATTTGTTTATAGATATTTGTTTATAGATATTTGTTTATAAATATTTGTTTATAGATATTTGTTTATAGATATTTGTTTATAGATATTTGTTTATAGATATTTGTTTATAGATATTTGTTTATAGATATTTGTTTATAGATATTTGCTTATAGATATTTGTTTATAGATATTTGTTTATAGATATTTGTTTATAGATATTTGTTTATAAATATTTGTTTGTAGATATTTGTTTATAGATACTTGTTTATAGATATTTGTTTATAGATGTTTGTTTATAGATATTTGTAATCTATATATTTGTTTATAGATATTTGTTTATAGATATTTGTTTATAGATATTTGTTTATAGATATTTGTTTATAGATATTTGTTTATAGATATTTGTTTATAGATATTTGTTTATAGATGTTTGTTTATAGATATTTGTTTATAGATATTTGTTTATAGATATTTGTTTATAGATATTTGTTTATAGATATTTGTTTATAGATATTTGTTTATAGATATTTGCTTATAGATATTTGTTTATAGATATTTTTGTTTATAGATATTTGTTTATAGATATTTGTTTATAGATATTTGTTTATAGATATTTGTTTATAGATATTTGTTTATAGATATTTGTTTATAGATATTTGTTTATAGATATTTGTTTATAGATATTTGTTTATAGATATTTGTTTATAGATATTTGTTTATAGATAATTGTTTATAGATATTTGTTTATAGATATTTGTTTATAGATATTTGTTTATAGATATTTGTTTACAGATATTTGCTTATAGATATTTGTTTATAGATATTTTTGTTTATAGATATTTGTTTATAGATATTTGTTTATAGATATTTGTTTATAGATATTTGTTTATAGATATTTGTTTATAGATATTTGTTTATAGATATTTGTTTATAGATAATTGTTTATAGATATTTGTTTATAGATATTTGTTTATAGATATTTGTTTATAGATATTTGTTTATAGATATTTGTTTATAGATATTTGTTTATAGATATTTGTTTATAGATATTTGTTTATAGATATTTGTTTATAGATATTTGTTTATAGATATTTGTTTATAGATATTTTTGTTTATAGATATTTGTTTATAGATATGTGTTTATAGATATTTGTTTATAGATATTTGTTTATAAATATTTTTGTTTATAGATATTTGTTTATAGATATTTGTTTATAGATATTTGTTTATAGATATTTTTGTTTATAGATATTTGTTTATAGATATGTGTTTATAGATATTTGTTTATAGATATTTGTTTATAGATATTTGTTTATAGATATTTGTTTATAGATATTTGTTTACAGATATTTGTTTATAGATAATTGTTTATAGATATTTGTTTATAGATATTTATATATAGATATTTGTTTATAGATATTTTTGTTTATAGATATTTGTTTATAGATATTTGTTTATAGATATTTGTTTATAGATATTTGTTTATAGATATTTGTTTATAGATATTTGTTTATAGATATTTGTTTATAGATATTTGTTTATAGATATTTGTTTATAGATATTTGTTTATAGATATTTGTTTATAGATATTTGTTTATAGATATTTGTTTATAGATATTTGTTTATAGATATTTGTTTATAGATATTTGTTTATAGATATTTGTTTATAGATATTTTTGTTTATAGATATTTGTTTATAGATATGTGTTTATAGATATTTGTTTATAGATATTTGTTTATAGATATTTTTGTTTATAGATATTTGTTTATAGATATTTGTTTATAGATATTTATTTATAGATATTTGTTTATAGATATTTGTTTAAAGATAATTGTTTGTAGATATTTGTTTATAGATATTTGTTTATAGATATTTGTTTATAGATATTTGTTTATAGATATTTGTTTATAGATATTTGTTTATAGATATTTGTTTATAGATATTTGTTTATAGATATTTGTTTATAGATATTTGTTTATAGATAATTGTTTGTAGATATTTGTTTATAGATATTTGTTTATAGATATTTGTTTACAGATATTTGTTTATAGATATTTGTTTATAGATATTTGTTTATAGATATTTATTTATAGATATTTGTTTATAGATATTTGTTTATAGATATTTGTTTATAGATATTTGTTTGTTTAATCCGATTCATTCCACTTGCAATAACTTTCCTATTATAGATGTGTCTAACTTAAGCGAATCTGATGTTTTGACATCACTCAAAAAGTTGAAGAATTCAATGACGAGCGGACATGATAGCATACCCAGCTTCATTATTAAAGACTGTGCTGATATCTTTTGCGTTCCATTGTGCAAAATTTTTAATATTATTCTCAACCATCATAGTTTTTCTGATGTTTGGAAAAAAGCAAAAATTTGCCCGGTTTTAAAATCTGGCGCTAGTGCTGACATTATCAATTATAGACCTATTGCCATTATTTCTAACTTTGCAAAAGTTTTTGAAATGATTCTGTATTCTAACATTTATCCTAAAGTCAAACACTTGTTATCATCAACTCAGCATGGCTTTATGGAAAAACGCTCTACAACTACTAATTTGTGCAATTTTGTTGACTTTACATCAAAGATAGTGGATAACAAGGGTCAAGTTGATTGTATATACTTTGATTTTAAAAAGGCGTTTGACACAATAGACCATTCCGTTATATTACACAAACTCGATAAATTTGGTTTTAGTAACAATCTTTTACTATTATTTAAATCATATTTAGATAACCGTAGTCAATATGTTTCTTACAATAATTGTAACTCTTCTGAATATTGTCCAACGTCAGACGTGCCTCAAGGATCTAACCTAGGTCCATTACTGTTTTTACTTTTTATTAACGATCTGTCAAATATTTTAACTTGTAAACATTTACTTTTTGCTGACGATCTCAAAATTTTTTCCGCAATTAATTCTGTTGAAGACTGTGTTAATCTTCAATACAATATTAGTTTAGTAAATAATTGGTGTAATACTAATCGCCTCTTTCTTAATGTAAGTAAATGCAAACTTGTAACATACACTAAGAAACTCAATCCAGTTGCAGCCCAATATTTATCGGATGGAGTGGCTATTGCGCGTGTTAATCAAACTACAGACTTAGGCATTATATTTGATGCTAAACTAACTTTTTCTGACCATTTAACGTCAGTAATATCTAGAGCGCATAAACTAGTAGGCTTTATTTTTCGCAACACTAAAGAATTTAATAACACTGAAGCAATAATTGTGTTATACTACACCCTAGTCAGAAGCGTTCTTGAGTATGGCTCAGTGATATGGAACCCAATTAACAGCTGCGATATTAATTCTCTTGAAGCGGTTCAACGTAAATTTTTTAAGTATTTATGGTTTAAATCTTTCAACTATTATCCGCCTCAAGGATTTGACCATGGTGAGCTCCTTAAGGAATTTGATGCAGTTCCATTGGCAGCAAGAAGATCGGTTTCAATACTTTCTTTTTTGCATAAAATTATACACAACTCAGTTGATTCTCCTGATCTGCTATATAATTTAAATTTTTTAGTACCACGTGTCAATTCCAGGACCATAAACTGTTTTTATAATCCACCTGCAAAAACGTCGGCAATGGTGAAATCTCCATCTTTTTTAATGTGTTCAACGTTCAATAGTGTTTCAAATAAGTGTGATCTTTTTAATGCTAATTCAAGTGTTTTTTTAAAGTGTATTCGTGAACTTTTTTATTAAAAAGTATGTTTTTTTAACTTTTAATTATTTATTTGTAATTTTATTGTACCTGTATTTACTGTAGTTTTTAATATGTTGTTCTGTAATAAGGTTTTACCTGTTGGGCAATAAATTATTATTATTATTATTATTATTATTATAGATATTTGTTTATAGATATTTTTGTTTATAAATATTTGTTTATAGATATTTGTTTATAGATATTTGTTTATAGATATTTGTTTATAGATATTTGTTTATAAATATTTGTTTATAGATATTTGCTTATAGATATTTGTTTATAGATATTTGTTTATAGATGTTTGTTTATAGATATTTGTTTATAGATGTTTAAGATTCTAACCTAAAAAAGTTAAAATGTTCTGCCACGTTTGTCAATAGGTTCTTTGGAAAATATAATAGATGCTTTTATTTGCAAAACTATAAATAAAATCTTGGTTGTTGGATGAAGTTCATAAATGTAAATTAAAAAATGAAGTTGACAAAAAAACAGAATCCTAAAAAACACCAGCATTTATAATTTTTGGGTCAGTGTTAAAACAATCAGTTTTAATTATATTTTGTTTTTGTTGTTAGAAAAGCTAGATTTACAGATTTGTCTAGATTTACTGTAAGATTTATTCATGTTTGTCTAAATTAGTTTTCAACAGTTTAAAAATGCTTTATTATGTCTTCCATTTTTTTTTTAAATTTATTTATCAAGATATTATTTAAATCTTTTGTCTGTTCTCCGGTACTCTTGTGAGTCTATCAATAATGCTACCAGTCAGTTATTGCTGACATACTTACAAGTAAGTGATTTTAATAAATAGTAATATATACCATAATACAGGGAGTTTATAAATGAATGGGATTATGTAATCACTTTAAATGTGCCGTTTTTTTTAAATTGTTCACTAAACTATTTGTTTTGACAGATCAACTTTGACAGCTGTCAAGCAAACATATGAAAACATATGTAGTATAGTGAACAATTTTAAAAAGGCGGCATATTTAAAGTGATTACATAATCCCATTCATTTATAAACTCCCTGTATTTACTACTCTGAGCTACCTTTAATTTTACTTCCTCTTAAAAGTGGCTTTGCTAATCTTATGGTAGGATAAAACGTAACACTAATTTAAGGTCTTCTAAATATAATATGCGTGAGCTCTGGTTGTTGCGTTATTTGTTTGTGACTTTTTATCTTCTGTCTATAGTATTTACTAAAATATTTTTACTGTATTCTGTGTTTGTTATCTCTAGGTTTGTTATCATTTAATAATTTAAATCTACTTTTTTTACACCTTATTTTTTTTTGTATTTTGCTACGTTTGTTTGTTTACTCGTACGTAGTCAATTACTAAATGTCTTTTTGTTTCTACTTAGTTTCCTACGTTTGATTTTTTACAATATTTTTATTTATCACTTTTTACTTATTTTTTTAATTTCTTTCATTATTTTTCTCATTTTACTTTTTTGACTTTTATGAATTCTGTCTTTATTATCAAATCTTCTCTTATTAAAAACATGTTTTTATAATTTTGCTATACACTGTAATTATTTTGATTTTTTTTTAACAGCATTATTAGCATTATTCCAATAAATCCATTATTCTCTAAAAAATACTCTCTGCTTATCTTTTTTCTTGTTTACTGCCGTTTGAAAATGCCATCTAATAATTTTTGTTTTAATTTTTCTTCAGTTTTCTTCAACTATGTTTTAACCATTTAGATTACGTCAAAATTTTTTGAATACTTTTTTTAATTTTTGGTAAATAGTCAAGCCACATTTCAAAACTAAATTTTGTTTGTCCTTTTTTTGCTTGTTTATCTTTCACACTTATTTACTTACATAAGCTCACTCAAACACATATAGTCATTTAGTTACATCCATTTATAGCTACTAAGTCACATTCGTATGGGTTTACGGGAAAATGAATGAAAGATTTTGGACAACAAAAGTAGTAAGACAGGGCTGTCTATTGAGTCCTACGTTATTTGCAACTTACATAGCAGATGTAGAAAAAAATTTAAGTTGGCTCAAGCAGGAGGGGTAGTAGTTGGTAGAGACAAAGTGTGGTTGCTAGCATATGCAGACGACATGTTAATACTGGCAAAAGAAGCGAAGGAAATGAAAGAGATGATAAAAAGTTTAGAAAAATATTTTAGAAAAAAAAGGTGGAAGACTGGAAATGGAATGGACAAGGTATTACGGAAGTAAAATCTTTTAAATATTTGGAATATGTTTTTTGTACGAGTAACACCGAGAGCGAGCACATTAAAGAGATGGCTGGAAAAGCAAATAAAATAGTGGGACACGTTTGGGGAATAAGTGAAAAAAAAATTGAATGTATGGGAATAAAAGAACTTATGTTTGATAGTTTAGTTAGGAGTATGATATTGTATGAATCAGAAATATGGGAATAGAAGGAACAAGAAAAATTAGAAGCAATACATGTAAAATATTGGAGATGGGTGCTAGGTTTAAATAGAAAAACTCCAGAATATATTGTGCTGGAGGAAGTCAAAAAAAAAAATTAAGAGTAGAAGCAGAAAAAAAAAACAATAAAGTTGAAGAAAGATTGAGACAGAGACACGAATGTAAAATTTTACAAGAATGTAAGAAATGAAAAGCTAGTGGAGATCAGGGAAAATTATTACAATAGAAATGGGTATGCAAGCCAAGAAATTGAAAGAATGAGAGAATCTGAGAGAGAAACATGGTACAAAATTGTGGAAAAAGATAGAGATATACAAAGACAAAAAAGGAGAATGCGAATAAAAGAGTCTAGGTAGAACGCAAATTATAAACATATTATAGAAAGTGAATTGCCAATGTACTTAGAGAGCGATAGATATAGTAAAGATGACAAAAAGATGATAGCAAGATTCAGATGTGGTAATGAAGAGCGAATGACAAGATTTTGGATGGAAGAGGATTTGAAAATGTGCAGAATGTGTGGAGGGACTAAGAAAATTATGGAAAATATGTTGAAAAAGTGTAAAGAAATGAGAAAAGAACAAATGAAAAAAAAATGAGATATTGAAAGGGGGCGGAAGAGGGGTAGAATGGATAAGAACAGAGAAGAAAAGATTTTTAATTGTGATAATTTTATAAGGATTAAGTTTTAGGATTTGTAAATGTAATTTTCAAGGCCAAAAGACAATAAATAAACGTATTATTATTTACTAAGTTACTTTTGTTGTTTCGGCCCTACTATAAGATCAAAACAGATGGTTATAGTAGAAGCAGATAAAAAATAATAAACATTACAATTAAGTTTTTTGGGATCAAAAGTACTATGTTTCAGGAGTATCATATTCAAAGTTCAAGTCTCCAAGTGTAGCGAAATCAAAGATATCAAATTTTCAATAAAATAGTAAAATTCCCATTTTTGCAAAAAATTGCGAAAAACCAAGAGCGGGATTGTGTTCTACAAAAAATGTTCTATAAGATACACATTTTTAAATATGATTTTTCACTATTTTTTGCTTATTTACAGCAAAAAAACTGAAAAGGGACAAAATATTCCTAAAAAATTAAAATTGTCGCATTTTTACTGTTATACACCTAGAGATCTAAAATTTTAGGAATTGTCATATTTTGGTACCACAAACACGTGTTCAAAATTTGAGCAAAATCGGAGATGTCGATGTGGAGACGATTGTCCAAACTATCGTGGAATTACCCTATTATGAAATCATGTACTTTATAAGAGTACTTTAAGAGAACTAATTGTCAGGTTAATTAATAGAATATTGATGTATAACTTATGAAATCGGCCCTTACTCACTCTATTACTTTTAACTAGATAAACCTGTAAAGCTTAGATAATTTTTGGGTAGTGCACATAAACTTTTTGTTAATATAACACCAACGCCATTATGTGTTGTGCCCTGAAAAATACACTAAAAACTACTAGCAATGGTAATGTGCCATGAAAAGCAAATAGATTTTTTTTTCCTTTTTAACTATAAAATGAAAAATATTGTTAAAAGTACCTAATAATAGATGCCAACATGTCAACACAGTATGTATTATTATTATAAACTAATAGATCTAAAATTTAAAGTTAATTGTAGTTTTAATAAGTTTTTATTACACTTTAATATTTGTTAATTTAGCTTTTATTGTAATTTGTTAGTTCAATATGTTTAAATTTTCTTTATTCCTATTAGTTTATACAAAAATTAGTAAAATCAACTGTTTTTAATATTGAAAATATTGATCTTGACTGTCGGACGTAGTATGATTGTTCCTTGAATAAAAATATAATCATTTACTATACATCAAGTATGCGATATGTTTGCGTTCATTATTGCATATGTTAACACACGTTTTTAAATTTTTGATTTGTAATCTGCCAGCAGAAGTACATATATTAATGGCATAAGTCATTATGTTGATTTATTTATTCTTTTAAAATATATAGTCAGCAGAATAGACACGTATTTATTTCTTCAGCAGTACATAATTATATTACTTGTGAAACCGTTAAAAAATCAGTTTTTATTTATTAATTTTTTATTTGTTATTTAAAATTATGTAATATTTTACTTTTTACTAACTATTCATTTGAATGCAGTATTTGTCTCAAATTTGAATCTAGTTCATTTACTAGTTTAAAAATAGTTTAATGGTTTGTAGTTAAAATTACGGTAATTAGCATGTTCTACGTAACTCTAGTCGCTTGGTGTGAAAGGGCTTTCATTCTTGATTGAACTGGGCTCTACTCGAATGAACTCTGTTGGTGTGAAGTAACCGCACCGCAACTCTGTACTTACAAAGGCGTTTCAGTTATTATACATTTCACTGCATATTTGTTTATATCAACTTATTTAATAGTTCTTTATTTAAAAACAAAATATTTTGCATTGTCATTAGTCCATTACGATACGCGTTGCATAATAAAACCTTGTTTTTTTAGTAGCGTTTCAGATTATTTAATATAAAAAAGGCTATAGGTCTTTATGACCAAAATGCTTTATTGTATTATAATAACAATTATGCAATTTTTATGAGCTCATGGACACATTCAAAATTAATGCTACTGTATGTTTATCTATATTTTAATAATAGGCAATCACTATTCATAGAGATATTTAAAAATGAAAAAAAAAACGGAACATAACAAAATAATAAATTTGCAATAGCCTTGAGTCTCGCAAATAATCATGTCGACCTACTTAAAATTGCAGTTTTATAATATTACAGAACAACTAATTAATATTGCTAGGCAATAAACCTATACTCGTATTTAAGATATGTGAATTTTAAATTTGATGAAATAAATGAGATTAATACAACCTGTTGGTGCAACGCCCGCGCAACATAGAGGTCACATCGATGCTAACCTATCCTAATGTAAATTCTAATACGCTATAATTGCTATACTCTATAGAGGTTAAAACCAAACTAACATTTATTTACTAAACATATACAAAATACTATGATATATCTCAATAAAATGTATATTACAGTAATTTAATTTAGTATAATTATATTTATAGATTTAAATAATAATACATAAATAAAATCGCAAAAAACAAAACTAAATTAAATAATGTATATTAATTTATTATACATCTACGTAGGCAAATAATAAAATTAAAAATTAAAGAGCTTTTTATATAATGCAAATTACTTATTTAGAAAAGCGATAAGACAACAGTGCTAAAATAAATAGCTTAAATAATACAGATGGCACAAAAATAATAATTTAGTAAATGCCGCCTCCAGCAACTCCCTCCCAAATCTGACTCCCAGACTATCGATTTTAGCAAGAGCAGACAGGGTCAAAGTAGAATCCTAAGCGGTTTTGAACTCACCGAAAATAAATATTATATGTGGCAAATTTTGCACTACATAAATCTAAAACTTGAAAAATCTATAATTCAATTTAAATTATATTATTTTTTTAGACACCAGAATTTATATTTGGTCATTTTCATTATCAGTTATTTTATTACTCTGCATCCGATTCGATAATCAGTGAATCATAAAAAGTTTTTTTATTTAAATCTAATGTGCCACACTCATTCGGAATTTATAAATTCCGCATAGGTTTTCCAAACGCTCGATAACGCATGTATAATTCAATGATGAGCGACATACCATCCGGTTTTCAGAGTTATGAATGACTGAATTTGTTGATATTAAATGAATAAAACTACAAAATTTTGATTGTTATTTGATAATATGAACACAAATATAAAACCTCATTATTTATTTACACAGTAATTCATAAATTAGTTAATAAATTAAATTTATAAAAAATACTAATTTGTTTTTTGTCACTAAACCATTTTGTTACATAAAACTCAACCCATTGTCACTATATTTGTCAATTTCTATGCAATAATTGCTTATCTATATCAAACTATAATAAATACAATATAAAACGGTCCGTTTCGGATGTTAAATTCCGTACGGGTTTATTAAGATTTGGGAAAACGGAAGGTGTGTCACCAGTCTAAAATGTGGTTAAAATTTCTAGTATGAACAATATTCTTAGAAATAAACCTAAAACCAAACATCAGTTTTTATTTTATTCTAATTCTATATACACATTTGAAGTTTTGTAATGCATTATTTATTCTATAAGTTTACAAAATAGTTTTATACATTGATTCAAAACTTACACTCTACACAAATAAAATTTATTAATTATAATAAACCGTTATACTATTTCTAGTAAGTCAAACAATTTACATCGATAAACATAATTATAATTCTATTAATAACGACAATTTATTATGTTCCTTTTTTAATATGTTTTTGTTTTGTCTTGTTTAAGTCGCTTTAAGATAAATCAAGAAAAGTGATTATGATATTTTATGAACAATTTTACATAATTAAAATTATTTAGTCCTTTAATGCCATTTTTTCTTTTTAAAAAATTATTTTTTCATCCCATAAATGTGTATGTTTGTTTAGATTTATTGCTTATAAATCAAAAATGATGTATTTATTTAAAAAATAAAATTACAAAAAACTCTCAAAACTAATCTTAAAATTAAAAAATTAAAAAAAAGGTTGCCAAATGTCTTTAATAAAATGAACACCTTGAGTAATAATTATATATTTAAACAATAAAATTATCTTTCATTAAACTACTAAACTTATATAAACACAAACAGTGTCAGTGGTTGTTGCAATTGCAACATGACGTGTGTGAGTGGTTAGGTTACATTAGGCAATATAGGTGTATTTAAATATAACCTAAACCTTCATACACGTTATGTTGCAATTGCCTAACTTAACTTCTTACACACGTTATGTTGCAATTGCCACTAACAACAAACTGTTTATACATATATAAAAATTGCCAGAAGATAAATTAGTTAGCCTATTCTGTAAAATAATCTTAACAAAGTTTATTTATGATGTTAGTAAATAGAAATACTGAATATTATCGTTACGAAAATTATTAAGAGTTTCGTCGTAACACTTATGTTGTTACTCAACAATATCTTTAGTTATTTTATTTACGGAATAAGTTTGATTCTTAGGCCTACACAACTTCTTGCGTGGGAACGCTTGGGATTTGCATAAGCATTATTAAGTTGTTCAAATCAATTACAGTTTGCTAAAAAAACATGAATTTAACTTTTTTTTGTTTGACTAAAAAAACATTTTTTTGTTTGATTTTTGAGATTAAATAAATAACAAAAATAAAAAATAGTCGTAAGCACTATGGACAAGAAAGCATTTGCAGCACTTCGATGTCTGTCGCCCTTGCCCGTGCGACCAAACATCGGCGTGCTGTAAATATAGCTTTCCTGCCCTTGATACTTAATATACTATTGATGGTTGAAGTTGATAAATGTTTGAAAACATTTATAATAAAATAAAAATAGTGTAAAGGCTCAAACAAGATTTATTGTAATACTACAATTGTTTGTGAACCTTCACACTATTTGTGTTTTATTATAAATGTCTTAATATACTTTCTAAGACGTATAATTATGATGCGTATATTAATAAAATGGAACTTAATTTAACCAACAATCCACTTAGTTTTGGTCTAGAGGTATCAACTATCAATAGGTATAGCGGATATGGCCACATGTGTAATTCACTAACTGCACTGACCCAGGAGTCAAGCAGTGGCTCGAATAATGGTTTTATTTTATATCCGTCAAGGTCGAACAGCTGTTTATTTAGACGCACAATTTCATGCGCATCATGCCATGAATGACGGCAGTGGCGTAGCTAGCATTTGTAGGCCCCCCCGCAAAATGTTGAAAAGGCCCCCCTCGAGTTAAAAATAGCGTGTACTTTATACTACTTTGTAAGATTGGGGGGCCCCAAAACGTGTTGGGCCCCCCCGCACCGCGGGGTCTGCGGGGCCTTAGCTACGGCGCTGAATGACGGCATAACGGGCATAACCTATTCGCGTTCACTTCGATGTTTCCATAGTTTTTAGTTATTATTGTTATTAGTTTTGTAGTTTAAATTTAAGGATTACCTCAAATGCTTTAAAATGTCACCACCAGGTATTTGCAAATATAAATGAAAAGTGTCATTTTGTAATAATATATATTATAGTTCTATAACTGATAGCAGTTATAGGACTATAATATGTATTATTATTTATTTTTACAGAATTTATATTTTGTTTATTTTAAAGAATTATTATTTATTTTAATAGAATTTTTATTTATTTGCAAATTCTGTTTGGATTTGCCACTTTTAACTCTGCCGTTGTCAGTTCGTAGCCCGAAAATAAAGAGGGAAAACTACAAGTTTTAAAAATAGCGCCTTTTATTGACGCAAACGTAACTCAGCGCCTCTAGGCGTTTGTTTTACGAAACTTCATGTTTCTTCCCAGGATGAAAAAGCGCTAAAACTCGTGGCAAAATATTTATAGGGAATTGACTTATCTAATACTACACAACCGGTATTTATTATTTCTGAAAAAAATATTTTGGAATAGTTTAACGTCAATGTTGCATCTATTTTTCATTCAATAAATACTTTACCGGATAAGTGTAGTTCGGAACCGGATGGAATACAACTATATTTTTTAAATCGGTGCATTTATTCTTTATGCATTCCTTTGCACATTTTATTCTCCAGGTCTGTTAAAAATAAAGTATTTCCGTCAAAGTGGAAAGACTGTTATATTACACTAGTATTTAAAGATGGCAATCGAGAAAATGTTACAAATTAGTCGCCGACCAATTATTATGAAGCAGTAAAAATGTTATCATTAATGAACAACATGACTTCTGCAAAGGTAAGTCTACAGCATCCAATCTACTTGTATATAAAACATTTTTTTCTAGATTTTTTGGAAAATAGATTTCAAATTAACTCGGTATACACAGATTTTTACAAAGCCTTTGACTGGGTTCAACATATCATTCTACGTTATAAATTAAAATTTATGGGCTTTGGAGATAAAGTGGTTGAATGGCTAAAACGTTTTTTTTCGGATAAAAAACAATATGTTAAAGTTTGTAATTTTGTATATAGTGCAATAAATGTTTCCGTTGGTGTACCACAAGAATCTCATTGCGGACCTGTGTTATTTGTTATTAATGGTATAGAAAACATTTTAAGAATTTTGTTTTTTTGTTATTTGCAGATGATCTTAAACTTTATAATATTGTAAAAAAATCTACCAATTTTGATCATTTTCAGAAAGATCTTGATGCTTTGTTTGATTGGTGTAATATTAACCATCTTACGTTAAATAAAAAAAAATTATGTCAATACTATTTGGTAAATGTGGGATTGTGCAAAGACAATGTTTTTTTGCAATCAAAGGAATATATTATCTAACAAAAGTTAGAGATCTAGGAGTTGTTTTTGATAGCGCTTGTTACATTTGCTAGACATATTGGCATTATTTGCTTTTGGTTTTATTAATCGGTTCAGAAAACTGTTTTTTGTTTAGACAAAAAGATTATTGTAGTTATTACTAGTTTGACCTTGCTCAGAGTACGCAAGCCCTATTTCGTCACCTTATTATTTTAATAAAATATTACAAATTAAAAAGATGCATAAATTTTTACAAATAATGGGGTTTTGATTTTAAAAATAAAGAGTACAGAGTAGCGCTCCTCACTCTTAACATGCTTAATATCTAATAGCTATATAATAGAAGAATAGTCGCTAGTTTATGCTTTTTGCACAAATTGATAAATAGTAATATTAGTTTTTCAGAACGTGTCGGAGCTTAACCTTTCGAAAACGTCATCTTATACTTGAGCTCTGCTTAACGCAAATAAAATGTAATTTTGCTATAGTGCTATAGATTAAACTGAGCTTGCGTTTTAAGACAAAGATTAAGACCTAGTTGAGTGTCAAGTTATGCTGAAGAAACCGGGCGTTATAATACGCATAAATTTATCTACAGTATATACTTGCTATAACACGGAATGCATTTTGTTTCTTATTTCTGTTTGTTACTAGTTTTTGTTAGATTTTAAGTATTATTGTAATAAATTAATGTCCATTTGATGTAAAAAGAGTTTTCCGTTAATAAACAAATTATTATTATTATTATTATAATATTAAAGTAACGTGTCGGAGCTTGAGCTTTTAAAATCGTTATCTTATACTTGAGCTCTGCTTAACGCAAATAAACTGTAATTTTGTTATGGTGCTATGGACTTAGCTGAACTTGCGTCTTAACACAAAGATTAAGATCTAGTTGGGTGTCAAGTTATGCTTGGTTAATTATACTTATGTTATTTTTAGATAACTTATTGAAACGTCAATAGTGACTTAAAAATTGACGTATAAGTTGTTTATACGCAAATTTGTTGTACTAGAGATTACTGCTCCAAGCATCGTGTAAGTTATTTTTGTTTTATTCGTTTCTAAGCCCCAAGCTTACTTTAACTAAAAAAAAAAACGTATTTTAATATTTATACTGAAAATAACGTTAAACCTGGTTTAACCGGCGATTGTAAAATATAAATATATATTTATTTTCAATTTAATTATTTTAAGTAATATGTGTAACTGATAGGCAACAAAAATAATAATTTTGTAAGATACTACTGTTTTACCAGTGGTATGTTGTGGTAAAAGTGGTGGGGTAACATCAAGTTTGATTCAACTTCATTACTCTAGTAACAAGTATTGTTTTATAAAACTATGTAGTAAGTTGGTTGTATCTAGAGAATGCAATACCGAGCAAAAAAATGAATACCGGTTTTTTGGTATTTTTGTAATAAAAACCCGTATTAATACCGGTATTGTTTAATAAAAAAAAAAAAAAATACTAGGATATATAAATATATAAGTAATTATAAATATGTTAAAGTAAAAGTAAAACTAAATTAAAGAAAATACTTTTAGATTTTTTGTTTTAATAAATAACAACAGTTTAAAGCCAATTACTCAAACCCAGTCCAACTTCAAAGCGGCCAACCAAACCAGTGTGTCTTGGTCGTAAGAATCGCTTTATGGTGAAGAACAAATTTAACTAATTGATTTACGTGTTATAGATAATAATCAGTGGTGCAAAGTAATTGTAGCTACGTCATGCTGTTTTGACCAAATAAACTAAATACTATCAATAAACATAAGCATAGCAACTGGCCACCATTTTTTTTATAATTAAATTATATTTGATTGTCTACCTATTTAGACATTGCAATTTGGTTGCAATTTGGTTACTATGCTATAGTTTATAGTATTCGGTTTTTTTGGTTGATACAACACGAGAGAGCTACAATTACTTTGCACCACTAATACATCAAATTGATGAATTGGGATTAGTTTTTTATTATTTTATTATTTATTATCAAAATATTAAATCTTATAATTTTGATATATTAACAGCTTTAACTAATTGAATTTTAGATTTTACTTATTTAGTATAAAAGATATTGATATATTAAGAAGATAAAATTATGTTTTTAATATTGATTGTTTACTGAATCACAAACAAAAATTAAGCCATTTCTAAAATAATTAACCAATATTTTAGTTTCTTTTTTTGGTGGTAAAATTTGATTTAAAAAAACAAACATGATCCAGTGTTTTGTCACTAGTCTGAAAGTGCTGATCTGAAAATGCTCGTTCTACATTTGTTGAAGATAATCATCTCACCCCAACCACTGTTAGGAATTCTCGGAAATAAACTTGCCAATGCCAAACAATCAATAAAAAAAAAATAATATCAAAAAACCGGTATTTTTATGTTCAATATATACCGGCTAAACTTTGTACAGTTTCTACAGTTCCGGTTTTTGAAAACCCGGGATTCCGGTATTGCATTCCCTAGTTGTATCAGATAAGCTTATTGTATCTGACTAACGGACAGTGCATTAAATTACTATAAAATTATAGAACCAATCACTTTTTTTTACTATTATTATAAAGAAAAAATTTCTAATAATAATTGCGAATTAAATAAATTTAAATAAAATTAATATTTTTAAATTAAACAATTTTGCTTACAAATTTTTTTGACGTTTTTATTTTTGTATTATTTTTCTAATAGTAAAATGTAATTAACACAATATAGTATTATACTAACCTTACTATAGTAAGCAAAAGTATTTTTTATAGCACTACTAAGTTGACTAAATACACCTTACCAAGCTTAGTTTTAGGCTGAGCCAAAAAATTAAACCCAACCCAAACCCTGGAACCCGAGAACTACTTGAATATTACAAAACCGGAACCAAAACCCTAACTTTAAAATTAAAACTTAATGAACCGGAACCGGAACCGGCACCGAAACCCCGTTAAACAAACAAGGTTTTGAGACTTATATCTTTGTATGTTGCAGACAAGATCGGCAGACATACACGATGTTACAATTTTGTGTTTAGTGATTATAAAAGGTTAAAAAAAAATGAAATGCATATGACATAAAAGAAAACATATTAAAAATAATTATTAAAGAATAATCAATACCTATAAATAATAGCGGCAGCGTGGGTAAGTTGCTTAGGTGCTTGCCTCTCATGCTGAGGGTATTGAGTTTAAATCCTACACTGCCGTATATTATTTGTAAATTTGTTGTTTATTGCTTTAACTGCTTTTTTCTTCATGGTTTTAGTGACAACAAGTTTGCTAACATTTCGTCTCATTTTATCACTCTCATACTTGGTAGGACCTTCGGCTTGCTAGAACCAGGTCAATAAAGTATAAAAACACCAATTTTAATTTTCAATATAAATAAATTTATAGGTTTTGTAATTATTTTTTGATTGAATATATTTTTGATTATACATCTTATTTATATTTCATCAATTAAAGAAAATGGTTCATTTTTTTGCTATTTTAATTTAAACTTGCGGTTAAAATTAGAAGCCAGCTTTACTAGCTAGCGTCGGAATTGGAAAAATTAATTTTAAAATTGAATTAAATATTTGCTTATTTATTTTTATAAATTATTAAAACTTATTTTTAGATTGTATTATGCAAGTACAAATATTTTTTATTGTCGTGACGTTTTATTTTCATAAAATACTATGTTAATACTGATTTTTTGTTTTAGAGAACCGGAACCGGAACCGAAACCGAGTCTTGTTCAAAATATTTTACCGGAACCGAACACAGAACAAAAAAAATGGGGTTTTCCGGCTCTGGTTTTAGATCACATGTATTTTTGTGTCTGTTGCTGAAACTACAAATACCAAAGCATTCACAAATAGATTGAAATCTGATCTCAAGATCTATAGCATGAAATAGACATTTCTAACTATTACTACAATTAAAGACATTTTCTTGATTATCTCACATACAATTGATTTAAAAAAAAAGTTTTGTTTGTAGTAAAAAAACCAAAACTTTAAACATACCTACTTGTAGCATAAAAAACTTTAGTAAAAATAGTAATTAGCTCAGTTAAGCACAATTAAGTTTTTTAAAATTAGTATTAATAACTGATCTTACGCAGCTTCTAAAGCTTAAAAGCAATCTGCAGCAACAAAAAACCATTTTACATCTGTTATGTTGGTTTTAAATCTTGGCTAACTTTGCTATTATAAATATAATTCTGAGGACTGATATTTACATCAGTTAATTTATTGTTGATAAAGATCAAACTAGAAACAAAATTAGTGTTTGTTATTTTTTAGAAATTTTTGTGTTTCTACATCTTAATTTAAAAATTAGTAAGTATCATTATTTATTTATTAGGCAATAGTTGAGCATTTAAAAGAATTTTAACCACATTGACAGACAGGGACATTAAAACAACAGGATTTGCGCAGAGAAGAAAACCGGAAGGTATTACCATGCGTAAGTTATTCTTAAGGGCCACTTGTTGAGAGCCAAACAACTCACTACGTCCTAAAAAAAAAAAAAAAAAAAAAAAAAAACCACATTGAAAAACAATATACTGATTTGAAACACCCACATAAATAGGAAAAGTTGACAGTATTAAAAGTTAAACTATAAGTATCGTGTGTAATATGATTTAAATCCGCAATAAATTGTTGTAAAACTGACGTCAATTTAGTCATTAAAATTGAACAATAAATTAATAAATAAAGTCAATTAATGTAGCTGAAGCTTTATTTATGTATATTTTTTCTATTTTTAGAAAAGGGTACAGCATTGTTTTGCCTATATTGTTATATCTATACTTGGCCGCTTATTTAAAAAAAACTAACTTGTTTTAATTATCCTAATAAAGATTAGTGTTTATATAGCATTTACGACCTGAAGAATATGCCTGCCATTATCCAACGGAACTAAGACTTAATTAAATATACAAGCATTAATAATTACTAATTAAGAACTTGCTCTTTATCCATCGGGGTGGTTTGGAAGTAACCTAATAAGCTGTTGGTTATATCAAACCTCTTTAAACAAGTCGTGGCGATGTAAAAATGTAGTAAAAAGCACAATAAATAAAATAAAATTAATAATAAAATTTACTTTTACATTTTAATAAGTCCAATATTTTTAATCAAATGCTGACTTCATGTAGTTTTTTATAAAGATAAATGGTTACAGAAATATTGAATGACTGACATTATTAAGTAAGAATACTGGTTATTGTTGAGACAATTGTTACAAGTTTTGCCGTAACTATGTTGTTAATTTGCTTTTATATGTGTTTGTCAATTTATTGATCAGTTTTAATGACTATATTAATTATTAATCTGAAAAATTGACATAAATTTATTAAGGTTTTGCATCACGTTTACGTAGACCAATTTAATGTATAATTTTCAATATGTACTGCCAACTGTTCTTCAATGCAGTACAATTTTTTTTATTTTGTATAAAGATCAATATTTACGATTTATTTTTTAGGTTATGATGTGGCAACACAAAAATACCTAAAACTAAAAAATACTAAACATTGTCAATAAATTGAAGCAAAATAGAACATTTTAATTTGTCAATTTAATATAATTGTAGTATGACAAATGCAAAGTCAGCTTTACTTAATAATAGTTTAAGCTATTTATATACAGAATAAGCGTGATTGTTTGTTTTAATATTTGGAAAAAAATAGTTATCTAGGTTATATTTATTTTAAGGATAAAATTAATTTGCTGTTTTTTTATTTCCAATCGGTTTCGAGGTATTTATGTCATAATCAGGATAGCTATAAGTACATACATGTTTACAGACACTTTACATTATGTATACTACATTATGTATACTCATACTCATGAAAAAATGTATTATTCATTAGCATTTAATTGATACAGATCTAGTAAACTTTAATATAATGAAACATTGTAAAATTTACAAACATGTTTTAATTCAACACGGTTAAAATATTCATAGGATACTACTGTAACAGTTGGTATAGGATATTGCCATATTTATAATATCTAACTTAACACCTAAAAATAAGCACCTCTTATGCAAATAATCATTTAATGATCTCCAGTAAATTATTTATTATTTACATACAAAAAGATTTTATATATAGAAGCTATTTATATTAAACAATCTATAATAATATTACTTTTATAGTTTAAAACAAAATGCATTTTATGAGTTTATTATAATTATAATGGATGTTATAACGAGAAATACATATAAAAAGTTATAGAATATTTATTTCTACATTAGCAGACGATTAATTAACATTTTAAAACTACCTAAATTGTACCTCTTTTGTTATTCAAATATTTAGTTAATTGTCCTTGGGACGACATCAAGTGAGTCTACCAAAATATTTAAATATATTTAAATTATATTTTTAAAATATTTGAAACTAACAAAGAAGTTACTATATTATAATAATATGGCAAATTATATAAATTTGTAATACAATTATTTGTAAGGTCTGTAAATCTATAAAACTTATTTTCAATGTAAGGAATTAGATATTGTGTTTTATAAATTTTAAATCATTATTTTATATGATATGATTTTAGTAATAGCAAATATATTTATTTCACATTTATATACAAACATATTATACATTTTGCATAGTAAAATAATATAAGTATGAAAAAAATAAAAAAGCTTAAACAAATTTATAAAAAAGTGGATTTATAATGATTGCAAACTAATTATAGAATAAAAACAATGTATCATGTAAAACAACTAAATAAGAAAATTTTCATAACATAACAGCCGATGGCAACATTGAATGCGTCTTTTCGCATCAACAGGCTGAAACGCATGTAAATGGGAGCTGAGCGTGATAGGGTTGTATATATTTATATAATATTTTCACTCTTAAACATTGAGGTGTTATAAGCTATTTATGATATATAATACAAACATAATTATCTCCCCAAGACGATTAGTAATGAAGTAATTTGCTGAGACAATTCAAGCCCACGTCGCAAAGACACTATACCTATGAGCATTAGACTGGTTTAAAAATATTTTTTTTGCAATTTTTGTGTGTGCATCTTTAGAAAGTGATTTTTATGCAAAAAAGGTAAGCCATGCCAAATTTCAGCACTTAAGATTCAAAAGAACACGTGTCCACTACCTTTGAATTTTCAAAATTAATATACTTAATAAATATCATAGCTTCCAGATTTGAGTCAGATGCATACTATGGGTCTACAAAAAAGCAATTGAGTACTTGCTAATTAGGCTCCTCATAAAACTTTACATCAATATACTCTGTTTATTTATTTTTTTAATTTAAAACATATTTTTATTATATTTTAAATTTTGAACACAAAATTAGACTGGTAAACAAAAATTATTAAAATTTGAGGCTTAAGTCTATAATTTTTTTTTTAATTTAGAATACCTTTAAAATTATTGTACGTATTTTTTTCATTTTGTCAAATTTGTAACACTCTAATAATGTTTTTTTAAGTAAGGTAATGGGTTTACTTTTAAAACTTCAAAGACAGTGCGACGTGTTCTTTTGATTTTTAAAGGCTGAAATTTAGCATGGGTTACTTTTTTTGCATAAAAATTACTTTCTGAGAGTGCACTCAAAGAAATTCCACAAAAAAATTTAAAAACCAGTCTAATGGGCATACTATAATACGATTTAATGTTTGACAAAGACAACTAGGTGGTAGACTTTTCTGTAGTGCATTTTGTTGCACATTTAGGGTAAGATTGTTCAAAACGGCATCTACTACATTTTTTTACATCTTTTAGCGAAAAGGCCGTTTATAATCGGTTTTATTATTTAATACTTCCATTCCCTGCGGGTTTTGATAAGCTAATTTTTTGCTTGCCTTTACCTAAACCATCTGTTTCGGACTTAAAATGCGGTTCAAAACGAGGATTTAGAGGTCCTTGGATTTAAACATCTTTTGCGGTATTTGATTGGCTGTAAATCACGATTTTATATGATGACGTCATATGTACCTTAAACTCTGACAGTAATAACAAATTATAATAAACATTGAATCAATGTTTTTATTTGAAGCAGGCAAACAAATATTGAGTGTAACACGTGCCAAAATGCTTTAGTAACTTAACGGCATTTATAGAAAATGTGTAGTTATAACTTGGCGGACCACTACCAATGTAGCGGCTTACTCTCGTCTTCAAAACGTTTTTTTATAGTAGCCAAAAGAATATACTTTGTATAAAAATAACCCCTTTCACTTTTAAGTCAAACATTGATGCAAGCAGTAATAGGACATAAAATCTATTTATGATAACTTAAAGTGTAGAAAACTTCTGAAAGCACAACTTGACAAAATTACCAACAAATTTGAAAATTTGAATTTCAACTGGAGTCTTAAAAAAAAATTACGCAATGTGTTTATAAAGATTTTCCACTACCCAAAAAGGCAAAGTTAATTGAAGTATATGCCAAAAGAAACTACAATAACAGGGAACGTCTACAAAGACAAATTTAAAATTTAAAAATTGCTAAATACAAAGAAAACCACAATTATGCTTAGGAAATTTTGTTTCTGCACGACAACTGCAGGGTGCATAAAACGCAAATTGATCAAGAAGTAGTTAATGAATGTGGCTTTAAAAAATGACAACATTTACTTTACAGTCTTGACTTGCCCTCCTGTGACTATTATCTTTTTACAAAATTCAAAACACTTAAGAGGGCGTTGATTTTTGACAACTTGGAAAACCTTATTAAGTTGTGTTTTGCAGAATTATTAAAATATGTTTATTTTAAAGACATAGCCTGTAATTTATAGATTTCAACTTGGTTAAAGAAAAATATATAATGTTCCAAATATAAAAGGTAAAATCATTATTGTTCGTAATTTTGTTTGTTGCCGAAACCATAAATGCGTCCTATTTTTTGTGTCTGATTTATTATTAAACTTTTTTGAATTTAATAAATCTGTCTCACAAATTAACCATAACAAAAAAACAGTTAAATAAAATGTCAGTTAACACTATTGGCTAAAATTAAAGCAATTTGAAAACATTGACCTTTAATATTTGCAGCTAAAGTTTCAGGTAATATTGAATTTGGAAGTTGATTCAATGTGTATGGTTAAAAAAATCTTTCTTAAAAAAATTCAGTTTTACATCTATAAACAGTCAGTGAATATTTGTTAGAATTGCCTTGTACTATGAATAAATATTTGTTTAGATGGCAATATGTTATGTATTTTGTTTGAACAATGTCATCATATCTTTAAAAAATGCACATTATGCCGATGTTGTAAAGTATCAAAGTTATTAGTCAATTTTGATTCGGCAATAATTCAAATGGTTTGTGTCCCATACTTGAAAACAATATTTAATTTAAGGTCGTATATAAGTTTTATAAAAAGGGTGATGGTTGCCAAGTAGATAGCGGTACGACCTGTACGACAGTTGCAGTTTTAGGCGGTTCTATGGACGGGGATTACCCCATTTTCAATAAATGCAGTCAAGAGTGAAGTTAGAGGAAGGGACGGAACAGCAGGCACCAGCACTGCAGGCAGAACGTAATGAGTCGCCTTGACTGCCACAGCTCAATTTAACAGACAACAATTGTTTTAATGTGATTAGTTTGAGTTGTTATATCTTCTAATAATTAATAATTAGTTGACAATGAGTGATTATATTTTTTAACATTAGAAGTGGGATTGGTCCGCGTGTTATAAATAAAAATAATAGAAAACAAAAAGGAAACAATATGGACGCACAAACGGTTCTGCTAAAATTATTCCAAGAATTGAAGGAATTATTGGATGCTCTTAACCGCAAAAACTAAGATGCTGCGTTATATAGTATACCCATAGATATAGTGTCTTTAAGAACATAGTCTTAAATGGTCGGTAGGGATTATGTCATAACATTTATCTGAAAGTTATTTAAGGGTGAATAGGGTATTGTATATTTATAATAAAAGAAAACATCAAAAATAACAACTAAATAAGTTATTTATTAATAATAATAATAATATATATATATATATATATATAAATATATATATATTTATATGGTTTTATTTACAAGTCTACAAAATAATAAAACAAAAACGTTACTTAATACTTAAAAAAAACTAACTGGTATAAAAATCACAGTCTCCACATTGTTTAAAATAAAACTAAAATATAAAAATTAAATAATTTAATAAATAAATACATTTATATTATTAATGATAATATTGTATATAATAATACATAAAATATGAAAACAAAACCTATCTTCTTAAATTTTGATAAACTATTTTGTTAATAAAATAATTATAAAAAATAGTATAGAATAAGCAGATAATACAATCATAATTACCCTCCGCCTTTTGGTAAAATAGTAGATCTACTTATAATATACTTAGGTATATAAAATTACATTTTTTACATTTTTTCTTAGAGGAATTGAAAATTTTGAATCACCTTGCAATGAATTTATTGTTTTATGTTTTTGTTTTTGAGTTGAGTTTATTTATACATTTGTTAAATGTTTTTTACTTCTAATTAACTGCTTGTTTTGTCTTGTTTGAGAACAAGTATTTTTCTTTTATTTTAAAAATAGATAAAAAACAAGTTTGTTGATGACTTTTTGAATGGTTTTTGTGAATTTTTTTGCTGCATTTTTTTATTAAATATAAGCAATGAGTATCAAAATCAAAGTAGTTAGTTGTTTTTCATTTTTAGTTTTTTTTCATGTTTTTCATTTTTGAATAGGATTAGTAATAATGTGATAAACGATATCCATAAAAACGTTAAAAGCTTAGTAAAATTATCAGAACAGATTAAATTAAAAATTTAAAAATTATTGGCTTTTTACTTTTAAAATTTAAAAGCAATTAATAAAACTTTGAGCAATTATTCTGCATAATTGCAGTAAAATGTTTATTACAATTAATAAGCATTTTACTTTGGCAGTATTCACTACAATATCATTGCGATTGTGAACAGAACTTACGTAGTATAAACGTTTGTAAGTCTTTGTGTCAGTGCCATTACGTATATTTATCAATCAACGATAAAACTAAATTAACAATAAAGCTGAACATCAAAAAGTAATTTAAGCAAAACATTTTACATAAAATTAGGCAAATTTTATGTAAAACTTTGTATTTGCAAGATTGGGAAAATTTTTATTAGTATTATTATTTTAAATGTAAATTAATATAACATTATAATATAGTTTTTTCTACATATGTTTAAAAACGTTTTATAAAATAAAAAAATTATCATTTAATTTCTAAATTTAGTCTGATAAAGAATAATCTGCAATTTTTAACAATTTACAACATAACATGTGCATCTCAAGTATTTCCTGTCTGAATAAACTGTAGCATCAAAAAAGTTGAAGTAAATCTGAATGTATGTATGTATGTGAAAAAGGTAAATAACAGGTTTTGAGAAATTCGCAAAAATTAAATAATGCAAAAAGCAAGCTAGTGATTATATTCTCTTTTACAGCGTTCTTTGCTATTACTGCGGCATTAACATAATCGTATACTAAAAATAATTAAAAAAAAAACAAGTAATTTTTAAAGTGTGCGTCATTTAATGGTTGTTTTACATTGAAATTGAATATATTTATTTAATTTTGAGAAACAAGTATATAATATAACAAATTGTGAAAAATAAAAGAATATACATATGTATATAAAAAGGGTTATTGACCAAAGTATTTCTGCCCTAATAAACATTATTTGTATTCAAATTTGTGCATTCATGAAATATATGTTATAGTAAGTGCTTACAGGACCCTTGTTTATTGAGTATGAAATAAAAAGAGGGATATAGTTGTTAATCCTGCCATCAACAATGGCAATGTGTGTGCATGCATTGTGTACATGTGTTCATCAAAATATGGGAAACGCGCCCATGAAATCTGTTTATAATGATTTTGAAGGGTGATTCATAAAAACGTACGGTGTTTATATGTAATACGTAATTTGAATTGTTTTTTTTAGTTAGATTTTTTGTATAAATCATATAATTATATTCAACAAAGTACAAACTCTGACAAATTACATTAATTGATCATGTTGTAAACATATAAATAGTAGAACTAAAAATTTTTATATAAAAAATTAATAATAGTACAGGGAGTTTATAAATGAATGGGATTATGTAATCACTTTAAATATGCCGCCTCTTTAAAACTGTTTACTATACTACATATGTTTTCATATGTTTGCTTGACAACTGTCAAAGTTGATCTGTCAAAACAAATAGTATAGTAAACAATTTAAAAAAAGCGGCACATTTAAAGTGATTACATAATCCCATTCATTTATAAACTCCCTGTATAATATTAAAGAACAAGTTTTATGAAACACATATTTATGAGTTTATATTTCTACTTAGCATTTTTTTATTTATTAATATTAAACTGTAAACTTTAAATTAAATAAACAGTAGTACTTGTAAAATTGTAACTTAAAAGTAAATTTGAAGTTTATATCAATTGATTAAATTAGTTTTTCTCTGTTATTTACTTTTTTAGTCTTTTTTACACGCAGATTTAGAATCTTAGATTTAGAATCTTGGACTTAGATGATTTTATTCATTTAATCATAAACTATACTACCTTTCGCTGCATGGCTGACTCATATGATACATAAGTTGTAAGTAAAATTTCATTTGTGACTAAACATATATGTCAGAAGATCTTCTGCCAAACGGTTTGATTGAAATCTATATTAAGTATCTGGGATAAAGTTATTTTCTTCTAAAATAAATTTTTAGAACAAAATAACAATCCAAAAATTAATTCATATGCTGCTTTCGGTAGAGGCAGGCGAAAAAATAAAAAACGATACTGTCATGAAACAAGCAATGCTTACAAATGTGTTTAGTATTTAGTTATTATTTGAAATTGTGTTATTGTAATTTTTTTTAAATTTTATTTGTTATTAATTAATATAAAATAACATTTAACTAATTGAAAATCAATTTATGAAGTTATATTTATTAGCACATTTACAGTAAAATGTTTTTGTATATAAATAAACAATGCACTGGTTAATCATTATTTAAGATTTAGAAAAAAACATGATTTGTTTGAGTTTATTAATATTTACATACAGTTTTAATATTTAAATTAAATTAAATCAAATGGATTAATTGATTATTAAAATGATGGTACAATTAATTATATAACGTTAAACTTGTTTAGTATCTATTTTAATGTTCTTATATTGCGAGTAAAATTAATAAATTTTTCAAGTTTTATATTGTTTTATAGCTAGTTTTTGGCTTAAACGCGAAAAGGGCTATCGACCGAGAATTTTCTGCCTTATTCATTTAATATTTTGGCGTTGTTTATTTTGTAATATATTTATTTATAAACTCATTAATTAAAAATAATAGCAACTCTGTTTTGTCGCAATGCTCGTTAAACTTTTCAACCACCACACCGTGCTTTAACGAAGTTTATTAATCACTAATTAATAATAATAACAATATTAATTAAAAAACGGCCAGTCAAATTTTTTGATTGCATCACTTTACTTTGCAAGCGTTACTGAGCTTCTTCAGTTTTTTCTTCGTCCTGCTATACCCAATTCATATTGCTCTTGCTCTACTGCGCTTCATTTGTGCCGATCGGGTGTATCTCGTTTTCTCTTATTAGCGCGCTATTGATACAACTTACTATTGTTCCCGCCTGCTTCTCTATAAATTAAATCTTTACACAATTATTAATATATTCTGTCTGTGCAATTAACAAATATATATATATAGGTAATTCCATTACTTTTCGAGTAATTTGAAAAAGTCGACCTCTTTGATTTTGTTCAAATTTTCAAAGATCAAAATATGGATGAAAAAAATGAGATTCCCAAAATTTTAACCCTAGAATAATGCCTGTTCAAAATAACACACATTTGAAGGTCAGAAATTTCACAATAAAACGTCTTTTTTAGCTTCTTTTGTATCTCAATTTTTGGGCTTTAAAAAAAAAAATAAAAAGGTCTACAATAGCTCAAATTATTTTTTAATACATGTACTTTAAAACGCAAATTTTTATGTTTAATATTGTGGCAGTCATTTTGATATATTAAGCTTTAAACATTATTCCAAAAAAAAAAACCGTAAATTTAGTAAAATCGCAAAACTTTGCTTTCTTTAAACTGTTCTAACTTTGTCAAATCTTAACAAAATTTGATCCACAAGGTCTAAGTTTTTTTGTATTTAATCTCTTATTAAAGTAATCACACAAGACTTATCGAATCAATACGTATACACCACTATTTTGATGCAGGAAGTTGCACATATTTTTGCAATCTTCAAAATTTGTAATTTTCAGGTCCCGAAAAAGCGCTGTCACCCTATGTCGATATTAGTCAAAATTTTAGTAAATACTCTTTAGAGCACAAGAAAAGAGGTTATCTATATGAGAAATGGTATATCGGGCATTACCAAGAATTTTTTAATATTCAAAAATTGGCAAAATTGGCAAACCACACATTTTTGTATCTCAATTTTTGGGCCTTTAGAAAAAAATAAATAGATCCACGATGGCTCAAAATATTCCTTATTACATGTACTTTGAATGCTATATTTGTTTTTTTAATGTTGGGGCAGTCATTTTGATATATCAAGCTTCAAACATTATTTCAAAAAAACCCGTAAATTTAGCAAAACTTTGTCAAATTTTAAAGAAATTTGATCCACGAGGTCTAGATTTCTTTGTATTCAATTTTTCTTCAAAGTAATTACACATGACTTATACAATTAATACATATTCACCACTATTATGATGCAGGAAGTTGCACATGTTTTCGCAATCTTCAAAACTTGTTGATTTTTGATTTTGACAATTTTTGAATATTAAAAAATTCTTGATAATGCCCGATATACCATTTCTCATATAGATAACCGTTTTTCTTGTGTTCTAAAGAGTATCTACTAAAATGTTGACTAAAATCGACATAAGGTGACAACGCTTTTTCGAGACCTGAAAATTACAAGTTTTGAAGATCGCAAAAACATGTGCAACTTCTTGAATTAAAATAATGGTGTATACGTATTAATTCTATAAGTATTGTGTGATTACTTTAAAAAGAGATTAACTACGAGGAAATCTAAACCCTGCAAATCAAATTTTGTTAAGATTTAACAAAGTTAAAACGGTTTAAAGAAAGCAAACTTTTGCAATTTTGCTATATTTACGTTTTTTTTTTTAATAATGTTTGAAGCTTAATATATTAAAATGACTGCCACGATATTAAAGAAAAAAATATGGGTTTTAAAGTACATGTAATAAGAAATAATTTGAGCTATCGTGGACCTTTTTATCTTTTTCCAGAAGCCCAAAAATTGAGATACAAAATAAGCTAAAAAAGACGTTGTATTGTAAAATTTCTGACCTTCAAATGTGTGTCATTTTGAACAGGCAATATTCTAAAGTCCAAAATTTTGAGAATCTCATTTTTTTCATCTATATTTTGATCTCTAAAAATTTGAGCAAAATCAAAGAGGTCGACTTTTTCAAATCGGTCAAAAAGTAATGGAATTACCCATATATATCTCTAGCACAAAACCAACTGATAGTCATGTTAGTACCCCTATAATTATATCAATAGTATCACCTAATTAACACATCTCTAATGTATACTCTAATACCAGTGTGTTTATAACTAATGTAATGTGAAAAAGAAAGAAAGTGAGAGAGAGATAGAAACATCGAGTTATTTATACTGAATTTAAGTATAAAAACAGTCTTAATAATAAATTAACTTTAGTTGAAAGAGGTGGGAACAGTGCGGTGTGTGTGCGGAAGATGCAGTTTAGCCGAGGACAGTGTTGTGTAAAAACAAACAGTAACATTAAAGAGCAGGCCGAAACATTAACCTAACACAACACAAGAACAATAATAATTAATAAAGCAATAATAAACAAGAGACAAACGTAAGACATAGCAAATAGACAGTACTCCGTGGTGCAGTGGGAAAGGTGCATAAACCCGGCAACCGGCAAGTCGCGGCGTAGGTTCGAACCCCGAACGGACCATAAGACTTTTTTTTGTTATTTTATATTAAAAACTGTTATACTTAAAGTATATATTTTACTATAATTTTTAATTAACACTGAGATAAAAAAGAAGTTTATATTTAAATAAAGAAAGAGTAGAAGAAGTAGTCATTATAATAAATTAAATTTAGTTGAAAGAGGTGGGAACAGTGCGGAGTGTGTGCGCAAGGTGCAGTTTATCCGCAGACAGTGTTGTGTAAAAACAAACAGTAATATTAAATTGTAGGCAGAAACATTAACCTAACACAACACGAAAACAATAATAATAACTAAAACAATAATAAACAAGAGACGACCGTAAGACATAGCAAATAGACTGTACTCCGTGGTGTAGTGGAAAGGGTGAACCGGCAACTCTCGGCGTAGGTTCGAACCCCGACAAGGGGACCGTAAGACTTTTTTTTGTTATTTTAAATTAAAAACTGTTATTACTATTAAAAAAAAAGTTTATATTTAAATAAAGAAAGAGTGGAATGGGCAGTAGAGAACGGACCAATAGTACCGGTAATTTGAAAGTTTTTTTTTAATAAATTTCAAAGAGAAAAAATACAGAAGAAGGAGAAACAACTAAGATGGAAGCAAAATTAGATAAGATCCTAGATAAATTAGAAAATATGAACAAAAGAATGAATTGTAACAACAAACATATTAAAGAATAAAAAGACGAGTTTAAGAAAAAAGAAATAAAATGGGAAGTAAGAAAAAAGATTTGATAGAAAGAATATTACAACTAAAAAAAGCAGAAAAGATCAAAGAAAAAGAAAAACAAGGAAATAATATTGTTATAAGCGGACTGGGAGAAGAAGATAAAGCTGACATTGCTATGTCAAAACTGGCAGTAAATCTGAAGGTCAATTTGAATAAGAAAGATGTATTCAGACTAGGTCAGAAGATTGAAGGAAAAAAACGGCTAATATTGTTTAGATTTGATTCTACGGATGAAAAAAAGAAGTTATTGGAAAAGAAGAGTATTTTAATATCAACAAAAGTAATATATACATAGATGATGAAATTAAAAAGCAATACAAATAAAAATACGCAAATGGGCTTACGAAGAAAGAAGCAAAGAAAAAAATAATGATCAGATATCAAAAAGCGTGTATCGACAGCAAATGGTGAGTTTGGAATGAAAAAGTTAAAAGTGGTCAAAAAAAAAAAAAACAATAAAAAGAAGATGTAAGGAGGCGGAAACAACAATGGCAATTCTATTCTGGAACGTAGCAGGACTTAGCAATAAAAAAAAGATAGGGCAAAGGGTGGAATAATTTCGGGAATACGGAGAAAAAAACGCAGAAAAATTATGAGGAAGCAGATAAAAACAGGTTATTACAACAAAACTTTTTGTTGGAAAAGAAAAACTTTAAGATGATTACATTGTATATAGTAGAGGAATTAAAAATATTAAAAAAGCATTAGAAGAGACACTACAAGAAGCAGATGAGAGAAGATTGATATTAAAAGAAAACTTCAATGCAAGAATTGGATCAAAAGAAAAAAGAGAAAATTTTGAAGACCATATCAGAAAAAACGAATCCAAAAACAGTCAAGAAAATTAAAAAAAAAAAAGTTAGAAATGATAGAAGAAAAATGGTGGGACGTGTTAAATGGAAATAAGGCAGGAGATGAACAAGTGGAATATACATATATAGGATCAAACGGCTAATCATTGACTAGTACTGGTAGTAAATGACTAATCGTGGCAGGAAATAAAGAAATTTAAAGTGGGAGAAAGAGTGGAATCAGATTATCAGCCACTGGAAGTGTATTTAACAAATGTTACAATAAATAAAACAAATTAAAAAAAAAGAAACAATAACAAAAGTAATATGGTCGGAAGAAAACATAAAAAGTTACAAAAAAAAATTGGAAAAAATAAATTTTACAGAAAACGACGTAGAAAGCAAAATGAAAGAATAAGAAAAAATAATACAAGGAGCAACAATAAAAAAGTTATATGTACACACAAAAGAAAAAATATCTAGAAGCAGATGGTGGAATAAAAAATGCATGCAGAAAAAAAGAGAAGCAACAAAAATGCTACGCAAATGAAAAAACAACAAAACAACCAAACAAGATTACCAAAAGACGTTAAAAACATAAAAAAACAAATGCAAATCAAGAAAAATAACATACAGACAGAATAACATTCCAATTAGAAGAAAAAACATGGAAGTACATAAACAAAAAAAGAAAACAGCATAAAATAAAGCCAAACCAAACAATTACTATGGAAGAATGGCAAAAATGTTTTTTAACACTATTTGATGAAACCGACATTAAAAAGGAAAATCAAAACAAAAAACTTCAAGAAACAACTTTGCAGCAAGATTAAATTACAAAAGAAACAATACATATGCAAATAGATAAACTAAAAAAATCAAAGACCTCAGGTGTGGATAGAATACGGAATGAAGCATAGATGGAACACAAACCTAAGAATTGATTGAAAGATTGAAAGAGGTAATAAATGAAGTATGGAAGGAAGAAGGATTTACTAGCAAATGAAAAATGGGTTTTGTATGTCCAGTATAAAAAAAAAACAAAAGGAAAAACTATAGAAAAATAACATTAGTTAAAACGACATACAAGATATACGCCATGACGCTAGAGGAAAGATTGAATAACAATTAGAGATGAAAGGAATTTTGCCGTATGGGCAGGCAGGGTTTAAAAATGGGAGATGTACTATACACAACGTATATATACTTAATCATATATTTAAAAAAAAAATTAACTGTAAAAAAAAGAAAAATATGTGCATTGTTTGTGGATTTTAAGGCGGCTTTTGATATTGTCGATAGAGGAAAATTATGGTTATGTCTGAGAGAAAAGGGTGTTAGTGAGCATCTGTTAAGAAGAATGAAAAATGTATACGCAAAAACGGTGAGCAGAGTATGTGTAAATGGTAGAATGAGTAAAAAAAATTTTTGCACAAGTAGGTGGAGTTGTAGTGAGTAGAATGAAAGTAAGATTGTTGGGATACGCAGATGACATGGTGATTGTGGCAAATAAAGCAAAAGAAATGAAAGAAATAATTAGATGTTTGGAAAAATATTTCAGAAAAAAAGGGTTAAGAGTGAATGCTGATAAAACAAAAATTATAATGTTTAAAATGAGAAAACATAAGAAAGAAGATTGGAAATGGAAGGGAAAAACATCGAAGAAGTAAAATCATTTAATTATTTAGGATATATATTTAGTGCAAATAACGGCGAAAACATGCACAAACAAGGGTTAGCAAGAAAGGCAAACAAGATGGTAGGACAAGTGTGAGGAATAGGTAAAAGAAAATTTAAATATATGAAAAAGTTAAAAGTATGATGCTTTATGGGTCGGAAATTTCGGGTTGGAAAAAATGAATGAAAGATATGAAAGAATAAGAGTGGAGAGAAAGAAATATTATAATAAAAAAGGATATGACTGTAAAAAAGTAGAAATGAGAAATAGTAGAAGAGTTGTATAAAAAAAAATAACAATGCGTGATAGGGATATAGAAATGCAAGAAAGAAGAACTAGAGTAAATGGATCAAGGTACAATGAGAAGTATGCAGTTATTATAGAAAATAATATCCCAAAATACCATAATAATTCAAAGTAAACAAAAACAGTAAAAAACATACTAGCAAAATTTAAGTGTAGAAATGAAAAAAAAAGTTTGTAAATTTTGGATGAATAAAAAAAGCAATTTGTGTAGAATGTGTGGAGAAGCCAATGAAACAATTGAACATATGTTAAAAGAATGTGTTGAGATGAGAAAAGAACAAATAGAAAAAAAAGATGTGTTGAAAGAAGATGGAAGAGGAATAGTATAGATGAGAAACGTCATTAAAAGAAGACAGGAAATTGACAAAAATTGTATAGTGTAAATTGTAATTATATTATGTTGATTGCGTAGTGTAAATGCAGATAGTTATAAATTATGATATGTTAAGTTTTATCGAATATTGATTTTGTTTAAGTGATGTATAAATTGTAAAATGTAAATACTTTTTAAGGCCAAATGGCAAGAAAATAAACTTTTATTATTACTAATGTAACCTCATAACCTAACCGGCCAGTGTAGGCTTGACAATCTTTTGCAGTTATTTTTTAACCCCAAAAGTTTAAATTTCAGTGCACAAGGCATTCTTTCAACGTCTGTTATGTATAAGACTTCAATGCCAAATACGGTGTTAAAATATATTCTCAAGACCTCATGCCCGTGTATAAATAACAGTTTTTTACAGCATAGTACAACACCAACTCTGGCAGCGTAATTGGCATGTTACAACTGTCAAATACCTCAATGACCCCACTGACAATGTTTTACACTTTTTTAGAACCTTCTTTGGCAAATATGTGATGTAACTCAATGACCTCTTCTCAATATACTTGTTTACACCCCAAAAACCTACTTAATGTATGTGTGAATAACCCTAACAGATTTTCAGACAAGACGTAAGTAACATCATATAAGGTACATTAATTATTATAAACAATGCTAACAAAAACCAACAGTGGTATATAATAACCCCGTTAAAAATAAGGTTAAAACATTTGTTTTTAATCAATTATAACATAAAAAAAAAATTATGTTTGATAAATATTTTTATATAATTATTATAGTACATAATAACAATACTATTAAATTTCTTTCTTCTATTCTGCACATTTATATCAAAGAGTTTTTATTATTAAAATACTTGTGTTATTTAAAATATCGCAAATATAAATTTGAATTACTTTTTTTACAAACGTTATTTAAAGTTCTAAGTTTCAGTAAGAATCACACATTATTTGCTGATTTGTAGCTAATGTTATATAGGTAGTTTAAGGTATGTTTTGCATTTGCTTACAAGTTACGGAAAATTTATTTGTACATTACATTAAAAACATAATTTGGTAACAAATACGTATCACTTATATATGTATATTATATTTTCTATATGTATATTCTATTTGTAATTATTATAAAATATGTAAAAATATTATGTTTTTAAGTAAATAAAATACAATAATATGCACTTATAATTAGATATGTTTTATTTTAAAAATAAATTCATAAAATAATAAATTGTTATTTAAAAAATATTGGCTGCTATTTTTATCTTTTTTCAATTTTAACTCTTGTAGCTAAAAATTTAACAAAAAAATAGCGACTACTAATTCATAGAAAATACATCTATTAGATTGTTGTTTTGTTTAAAATTAAGATGCTATTACTTTTTATAAAAAACTTTTTAGAATCACAAGTTAGTTGTAATTGAAAATATTTACAGCGTGCTTTGCCTACCTACATATTTTAAATAAAATCTTTATTCTATTTTTTTTTTAACTTTAATCTAGTTCTTACAAATAACAGTGTTAATGTCTGTATATTAAAAAAATTAACTATTCAAATTAAAACTAGACTAAATCATTATAAGAAAACATGAGATTCCTTAACCGCAAGTCAATAACTGACGTTTAGTGTAGTGAGGTTATTTGTTGTAATAAAACATTACTTGTTTGAGCTAATATTTGTGAATAAGACTTTTTATATTTATGTTTAGTAACTAAAAAACTTGTTAAAAACATCTTTGTTTTAGGACAACTTTTGATTTGTTCGATTGTTCTGCAAAGTTGGTATTTATTGCTATATTTGTGAAAATTAGCTAATAGTAAATTATAGGACATTTAAATAAAACAGATTATTTTAGTTGCAATTTACTATGTTAAATTTTTTTGCAAATATTGCATTCAGTAGTGAAAATGTTCTCTGCTAGTCATATAGTATAAGAGCTAACAACGTCGCAAAAAAATTCATTTTAATTCGGCTAGTTTTTGAATATTTTCTATCCTTATTGACGATAGGTAGTGACGCGCCTCGCCTGGCAGCTGGGACCGGTTGCGTATACCTGGTAGCGTAACCTCCCTGAAGAGGTGTAAAATTTTTCATAATTTTTTATGTCACTTACCATTATAAATCTATCTTGTCAGACAGTTTTGAGATCATTAACATTGTGCCCGACATAAATTAAATAATTAAAAAATAATAATTTTAAAAACAATTTAAAATGTCTGGCAATTTAATATAATGTAATTCTATAATAAAAGAATATACTGTTAATTTGCAAGACAAAAATTTGGTTGTTATCTATGTCACTCACCCGAGGAATTATAGGCCGCGCCAACTCTTTTCTGGATGATCAATTCGCTTATTAAACAACCTATTGTCAATAAGGATGGAAAATATTAAAAAACTAGTCAAATTAAAATGGTTTCTCAAAAACGTTGCTAGCTCTTGTACTAATATTTTAAGATTCTGATTTTGTATAATACTGCGTTTTAAAATAGGAGAAACAATAAAAACAAACATACAAAAAATACAAAGACAACAGAACAAAATTCTAAAAATAATACACAAACTACCAAAACTAACATCAACAGAAGAAGTTTGCAAAATAGTTAACGAAACAAAGATAAACAAAAAAATAAAAATAGAAAAATGCAAACTAATATACAAAATTAAAAATAAAGAAATTAAAACTAACCTCCAAATAAAAACCAACAACAGAAATTCACGGACATAACACTAGAAGAAGAAGAAGCAATATACATGTACACACAACAAAGACAGAAAAGGCAAAACAATACTAGGCAATGAACTAATCACTTACAATCAACTGCCTGAAAGTATTAAGAAAACAAAGACTTATAAAGAATTCAAAACGAAAATAAATGAACACTATATATTAAAAAATCAAAACAAACAAATGAATAAAAATAGATAATACACAAAACAATAATAACAAATAAGATAAATTAGAAACATAAAATGGTGTCCCGAATACGAAGCTCTACAGCCAACCATATGGAGAGGGTGTATTGCAGCAAGTGGGAACAAAAAAAATCTAAAGATGTTTAAGTCATGACAACGTTGGCCGACTACTCTAGATTTAACTTAAAAAAAAACAACTTCCAACTGTTCTAACAGTTTGCGGTCTTTAACATTTTTATTATTAAATAAAATGACAAAAGATTAGAATAATTTGTTTAAACGTCGTTTGTCAAAACTTATAATTTTGTACATACACACACAAAGTGTGCATTTTAGTTCAATTTTGTATACCCGATTTATTAATATACGTGCGGTTTTACCAGCTGTCACAAAATAGAAATTTCTTATTATCAAAGCTATTTGTCTTTTAATGCAAATAATCTTATCGAATTACATTAATCCTTTCTAGTCATAGTTGATTTTATTCAAACAATACACCTTTGTAATTTTTTTACAATCATGTTTTCTTCAATCAGTTTACCAAAAATAACAACATTGATAATTTAACATTGTATAAAATTGTAGTTGAACTTCAAAAGCATTAAACAACAAGCATTTTTAATTTGTTTAAAAAATTAAATTTGTAACGTTATCAACGTCAACTAATTAAAGACCGTATAAAGATTAATAAACAATTATTTTAAAAAATTTGATTGATATCAATTTCCTGTAAATCGTACAGAAAATGATCACCAAGCTTTATTAAGATTAGTAATACGATAATTACTTTATTGATTAAAATAAATATAATTGATGGCTCTAGTAGAGCCAAAACTAATAATGTATTTGTAAGAATAAATTTGTAATAAAAAACATAGTAAATTGTTTTATTTTTTCATAATTATCGATTAATAATTAGTCCATAAGTTATATTTATGAAGAGTGTGACGTAGTGATTGTAATTGTAATGTGTGTTGTCTATGTATATTGTTTATAAATGTACTATTGTATGTATATGTAGTGTATCGGGTTGCGCAAGTGCGACTTAAGTGTGTTCCGGAAGAGGAAGACTAGAGGGAGTGTGTCTTGAGGAGTCTCAAAGAGGACATCAAAAGAAAGACTGGTGAACGGCCCACGTGTGTGGAGTACCGTTTGAATTCGCCTAGCGGACTTAATAGTTTGTGTTGTTAATAAATGTGCTGTGCTGTAATTTCGTAATTATTATTTGTCTGGGTAGTATTACCCAGTGGCGCCCTAAACCCAACCATCCTCTACCATTCAGCCAACCCACACCCAGTAGCCGGGTGGCGACAAGCACCTGGTCAGCAGCCCCGACCAGCGTGGCAAATTGGCGCACCAACGTGGTCCCTAATATAATACTTAGACCACGGGCTGTTACATCTGTGGTAGAGGAAAGAAAAAGCACACACGAGGACAACGGATAGAAGGCAACCAGGAAAAAAAACGCCGACAACTTGCTGCATGGTCACGGAGCTGGAGCAGTTTCATCTACATCAAGGAAACCTGGAAAATCAATCCGCATGATCTAAGTACCACGAGGCAACAAGTTACCCGCAGCGAGACAGCGCCCGACCAGCGTGGCAAGAGGCTATTATAAATAATAGATATAGTTCATAAAATTTGCATAAAGCTATAAAAATATTAGCAAAAATATTATTTGAAGCATGTTTTGTCTCATTAAACAAAAAATTAACTCTTTAGGCTTAGAGAAAAAAAATGCTCAAAGCCGTAAAAAAAAAACGCTATAGTCGTGATTTATTTATTTATTCAAATGCCTTTCTACTTTTCGGTGTAAGGCTGTATGGCGTATTATTAATTTATATAATATTTACGCTATTTTTTTCTATCTTTGGCTATCTCCTTTATTTCTTCCCAAGTGTTTCCTTTTTTTGTTGCCTCTTCTTTTATTGCGCTGTTTCATTCTTTTCTAAGTCTTCCTTTTTTCTGTATTCCTGTTACTCTTGTCTTATATATTTTCTTGGTGTTTCTTTCTGCACTCATTCTTCTGATAATTCCATACAATCTCATTTGGCCTTCCGTTATTTTTCTTAAATTGGTTTTATTTGTAAATTCATCCTTTATGTCTCGTTCCTTATTTTGGCTTTTCTTGTTTTGTTTTCGATCTTCCTAAGAAATCTCATCTAAATTGCATTTATTCTTTCTATTTGTTTTCTTGTCATGGTCCATGTTTTGCTACTATATGTTAATGTTGGTCTAATGACTTTATTAACTATATCTATTTTTGTAGTTTTTGTTATTTCCTCTCTGTTGAAAAAAGTGTTTTTTAGCATGTTATATATTTTTGCTGTTTTTCCTACTTTGTCATTTATTTTTGTCAAATTTTCCGTTGCTCTGTATTATTGTTCCTAGGTATCTGTATTGTTCAACCTGTTCTATTATTCTTCCTTTTATTTTTATTACGTGATTTAAGTTTTCTCTCGCAATTATCATAGTCTTTGTTTTTCATAGTTTATTTTTATGTTTATTTTCTTTAGTTGCTTCTCTATTATTTCCATGTTGTGTTGTAGTTCTTCTTCTGTCTCTGCAATCACTGCCATATCGTCTGCAAATAGTAGTTATGCTATTCTTGTTATTTTCATCTTTCAATACCCTATTTTTATTGTTTTCATATTTTTTTTTGCTTGTTTTATAGCTTTATCTAAAACAATGAAAATAGCAATGCGCTTAGCACGCATCCTTGCTTCTCCCCTTTCTTTGTTGTAAATTCTTTTGATTCCTCGTTGTAAATTCTTTTGATTCCTTTGTTGTTTATTCTTACTACGTTCTTGTTTTCTGTGTACATGTTTTTAATTACGTTTATTATTTCCTTCTCAATTCCTCTGTCTTTTAGTTCTTTTCATATATCCTCTCTTTTGATCTTGTCAAATGCTTTTTTGAGATCAACAAAGCATACGTGCATTATTCTATTTTTTTTTATCATCTTTTCACTTAGCTGTTTTATTATAAACATAAGGTCTTGTGTGCTTCTTCCTCTTCTAAATTTACATTGGCTGTTCTCTATTGTATTTTCTAATTTGTCTCTCATCTTTTTTCCAAGATTCTTGTAATAATCTTGCTTGGTATGCTCGTTAGTGTTATTCCTCTGTAATTTTCATATGTTCTTTTATCTCCTTTTTTATGTATGGGATTATTCCTTTATTCCATTCCCTTGGCGTTTTCCCGTTTCTGATAATGTCATTTATTAGTTATTTCAGCATTTGCGGCGTTATATCATCTGTTCCTGGTGCCTTCATGTTCTTTAATTTTTTAGCTGCTTCTATATAAAATAGAAGAAATTAAAAAAGACGAAGTGTTTTTTAATTTCTTCTATTTTTTCCTTTTTTTTCTCCTGTATTACTCCTTTATCTTCTCTTTTTTTGTTTTCTTCTACTTCTTGTTCTGTTAAATCTTGGAAGTATTGCTTTCATCTTTCTATTATTTTGTCTTCTTCCGTTATTATTTTTCCATTATTATCTTTTATGTTCATCATATTGTGTTCTTTTTTTTTCTTAGATGTTTTAACGTTCTATAAAATAGGTTTTGGTTATGGTTGAAGTTCTCATTCATTTCTTTTCCAAATGTTGTCCATAATTTTATCTTTTCTTTTTTTATTATTTTCTTTGTTTTATTTCTTTATTTTTTGTATTTTTTATAGTCATTTTTGTTTGTTTGTAGGTATCTTCTTCATTTTTTTTGTCCCTTATTTCATTCTTGACTTCCTCTGTCCACCAACTGGTATTTTTTATATCTTTGTTTACAATGTTTGTTGTTCCACAGCTCCTGGTCCCTTTCAGATTTGTTTTGGCATTTATTATTTGTTGCTTTGCTTCCCATGTTTTGACTTCTACTCTTATTATTTGTTTATCTTTATGTATTAGATGAGCTTTTCCTATTTTGGATATTATCTGAAGTTTTTCTTTCAAAAAGTTTTCCACTTTCTTTTGTTCTTCATTCTCATTTGTTTTTATGCTTGTTATTATGTTATTTCTTTTTTTTGTCTTTCTTCTTTTTTAGCTTTGTTTTCTATGTTTTCAATTTTTTGAATCATCTGTATTTTTTCTTGTTCCTACTTCACTTCTTTATCCTTTATTTTTTTCTTTAGCTCTCTATTTTCCTTTTTTAATTCCTTTGTGTTTTTTGCCATCTCATTCATTAAGTCTTTAAACATGCTCTTTAGTTCCTCTATTTCTTTTTTGATATTTGTATTGTCTTTGCATTGTTCTTTGTGTGTTTTATTCTTGTTTTCTTCTACCTTTTCTTTATTTTCTATATTTTCAGTTGTTTCACAGTTGAATTGTTTTTCTACTGTCTTTTTTTTTCTTTCTCTATTTTCCTTTGTTCTGGAGATCTTATTTTTTTTTGCTTTTTTGAATTTTTTTAAATTCTTTTTTATGGTTTTCTATATCGACTTCTTCTCTCTCGTATTCTGTTTCCCGTTTTACATTCATTTGGTTTTGTCTTTTTTTATATTCTTTCTTATTATTAATTTATTTTCTTAATTTTTATTTCGGATAATTGTTGTTTTATTTTCAGTTTTTATTTTCACAATTATTTAAATTATATCTTACTCTTATTATTATTAGTATGACGTTTTTATTTTAATTATGTAATTTAAATATAAATTTAAATTTAATTACGCATAAAAATTAATTGTTATACCTGTTAAAATTAGTACAATTTTTATTTCTATTAGAATAACTGAACCAAAATGGCAATGGGTTTTGTACAATCAAGTATCATATTCTTAGCGCGTGTCGGTTAATGTTGGTGTTAGCTGCTCTAGTTACTGTCAGAATTTTTTGATGTAGCCTTATTTTGGAGATCCGGTAGTAAATTGCTATTTAAATTAAAAACAATAATATAATAAATAAAAATTTTATTCAAAAATTTTGTTGCAAAAATAGTCAAAAAACATTTGAAGTACTCTGCACTGTTTGCCTTTGCTTAGTTCTTTCGGCCAAACGTCGGATTTATTATTTAATGTGTTTAAAAAAACGTAAAGTTAGCAAATTAGTATTTTGTTTTCAATAATTTGTTGTTGCAATTTTTATCATCAATACGTTTTTTAATTAATTTTTTTTTAAATTATAATTTACAACTATTTAATTTCGATGTCTATAGGCTGCTCAAAGCTCGTTCTCAAATTGATGAATTTCTGTGAGTGTAGTTTTACTCTTTCAAATTCAAAGGCATTGTTGGCAGTTGTTTTTGCATCTTAAGTTGTTTATAAATATGACATTATAAAATTAATAAATACAATACTTAAATCGTTGCAAGAAAGTTAACTTGTTAAATATGTCAAAGATGACTTAAAATAGGTGTAGTGCCAATTAAAATAAAATGTTAATGTGGATGGTTATGTTTCTTTTGTGTGTTTTATTATATTATACGTACTTTTATTTTATTATTAGTATTATCTTAATGACAATTGCATATTGTATAACACCGTATTACTGGATTGTTCAAATACAAAATCTGTATAACTATTTATCTATTTATTACAAATTATTTGTGTTTTTTAATTTTATGATGTTTGTTGTTTAAGATGTATTATATACTTCATATGATTTTAGAAATACGTATCAAATAAACAACATTTAAAGCAAGCATGTTTGTCAAACAAGTAATAAATTAATTTAATGGTGTTTGATAAAGAAATAATTACAAGTATTGTTAAAGTTTTTATGTAGTTTCAAGTGACGCCATTTCAATTAAATCAATTTCTTAGAATTCATACATTCTAAAGGTTATTTTACTTACTAATTTTATAATTTTGATTTTTTATTAGAGTTTATAAATTGTATCGTTTAAGTAATTTTTTATTTCTAAGTATTGTGCAAAATACCATTTGCACTTTCTCAAAAATAAATTTCCATATATTATTACATGGATAAAAAAAGTCTAATTAACTATTTCTCTGATTGATTTTTTTATTAATTTAACACGTAAAATCCTACTACATAATCTAAATATATACGTAAATATTTAATAGCTTGACATTCCAATAACCACGTGTCTTGTGAGCAAATCAGAATACTTAATAATTGAATTAAGTAATGGTAATTTATTCAATTTTATTTACAAGGTGTTTACAAAGTTAGGAAAGTTCTATCCTCAATAGTTTTTTTTTAATAATTGTGAATGAATCTTCGATATTATTTAAAAAAATATTTTTATTAGTTATTTTTTATACAAACGTTGTAGTATATAAATGCGTATAAACAAAATACAAATAACCATGGGTTCATAGATATTTTAAGTTAGGCTTTTCTTGACTTCTCATTATTATTTTGTAAATAATTGTTGCCAAAAATAATTAAATTTTTATGTAATATATGTTATTAAAATTAATTGACATATTAAGTATTTGTAATTAATTGAGTTACTGTATTATTTGTGCAATTGAAACGGAAAGTTGTTATTGTTTATATATTTTTTATTTTATTTTGAGCGTTGTACCGTATTTTATCATAGAATTCCACTGCTTGTCGCTTGATGACTGAAGGTTGAAAGATAAATAATCAGAATGTTTGTATAATATGCAAGTAACAAAAAATATTTTCAATGATACTGATAATAAGAGATGAATGCATATTTACAGTTACGTTACGACCTTCTATGTATTATTACGTGGAGTCTATTATTTCCTATTCTGCAACAAGTTGTGATGTAACTCATTCACAATTTCCACAGCAAAATGTGAAATATGGAATGAGAATTATACTCGTCCTACATAACATTAGTCACTCTAATTATAAAATATTATGAGCCATGTAGGAGTAATTAATAAGTCGTTATTTCCTATAGTATAAAATATGAAAGATTGTTTTTATCGTTATTATTTCTACTATAACGCTATAGTATACAAATTACGTTAAGAATGTTTAATGCATGTTTAAAACAAAACTCGATAATAATTATTATAAATTTGAGTATTTTTGAAATATTTAACTATTTAATTGTTTGAATAAATTTTGGCAGTAACTTTAAGATCATTGATCATTGCCTAGCTTTTTGAAGTTTGACGATAAGATCTGTACTATTAGATCCAAGATATTAGATTGTAAGAACATAATAAATTAAACAGTGCAAAATACATAGTTTTTAAATATGTCAATATTTACATATTGTTGCATCTGTTTAGTTTAGTATAAGATAGATGACAATTTCTTGATTAAATAATCAGTTCAACTTAAATTTTAATCAATGAATATATTTATCATGATGATTATGAATTACACTGACATATATTTCAAATGAATAAACTTTGTTTATTTGACTAATTAGTAATTTGGTTACAGTAAAATTAAATATTTAAAAAATAAACTTTATGTATTGAAAACCTCGCTAAATAATAAAGTGAACACTACTCGTTAACGGTATACTCTATTTACAGGTGATAGACAAAATGGTGGAGAACAGTTTATATTGAAAACATTTATAAAATTTCTCATTTTAAATAAAATAACATTACAGCATTCTTTTACAAGAATTATTTAATGTACTTAATATGTTTGAGCTAAAACAGTGTATTAAGTTCCCTACTCATTTAACAGAAACAACTCTTAATTTTGTTAGATTTAATAATCACTGCAAAATCAGTAAATGTTACTGAATCAGAAACTGTTGATAACAGAGATATTTGATCACAAACTGATATAGTGCACCTTAAATGATATTTCTTTTTTTTTAAGTTTATGGTTCTCTGAAAATATAAAACAGTCACTTCTAGAATAAGACGCAAAAAGAAAGCAAAATATTAAATTTTACATATAATATTAAATGATGCGCGCGCTTCTTTACTCCGTCCAAGAAATTAAAACATGTTCTATTTTCTTGCATCATAATTTACCTAATTCGGCGCGCGCATCATTTAATATTAAGTGTAATATTATAATCAGCCTTGTGTAAAACGGCTCTAACTCTGGATTATTTTTACATACAATACAAAAAAGTTAGTTTAAAAAAAAAAATAGATTTACTGAAATAATTATTTTAAAACATATTTGTAGCATTAAATTAAAAGCAGTAAGGTTATGTTGCTCTTATATGTTACCATTTCTAAGTAACATTGTTAATTATTGTATAACACATTTAGTGTTTTTTGATAGTTGAAAAATTGTTCATGTAAAACTATTTCTTAAAATAACTAAACCAACAGAATTTAAAGATTTTAGACCAGTAAGTATTCTTCCCACTTTATCAAAAATACTAGAAAAAACGCTCAAGGAACAACTACAATCGTTGTTAAAATTATTAATATATTACTAGAAACACAATCCGGTTTTAGACGTAGACACATTTGTTGTACTGTTTTATTAAATATGATTACAACATAGAAAAACTAAAGATAACAAAATATCAATTTTAAAACTGCTTGATTTTTCATTATAATATTTTGTTAGGTATTTTAAAATATATTGGTTTGAGTTTTCAAGCTCTAACTAGTAGATATATTTTAATGTCATTGTTAGTCTGTAGAGGGGTACCACAAGAATCAATAATAAATCCTTTATTATATATAATTTATACGTTAATTTTACATAAAATCGTGGTGTCAGTATATAGGTGTGGCAATCTCTAAACAATGACGTCAAGTGGGTGATAAAAACTCGCGAATTTAAACTTGTGATTTGTGTGAATTGCGCGTTGTTATAGTTTCTATCACCCACCTGACGTTATGTTCACGAGACGGACACACCTATATATTCACACCACGCATAAAATATTAAAATTCTGTTTTTTGGAATATTACTCAAATGACACTCAGTCATATTAATCTTTAAGAAAAATATTATTGCAGCTTGTGATAACGCAAATAAAAACCTTCAGAATTTACATAAAGATTGTCATAACCTTTCTTTATTTTTAAATCTGGTGCTATTGTGGTTGAAAAAAAAAGATTGAAATATGTTAATAGAAGAAGCCAATATATGTTAAAAACAAAGTTAAAGTGTTAAGTTATAGATACAGATCTTAATGTTAATAAATGATGACAAAATAAATGTATGAACTTAAATTAATATATAAGTTTATGCATTTGTTATCGCAAAAATGTTAACAAGTTTTGTGCAATCCGCAGCAGAAGATGCCAGAAGTTTGGTGTAGTTTTCTACAGAACATATTCCAAACATGCTCAATAGGTGACAAATGTGGCTAATGTTAGTTTCTTGCAAAAATTGTGTTGTAACTCTTGGGTATGAGAGCGTGGGTTATTTAAAAAAAAAATAGATTTTTCCAAAGAAATAGAAATGCAAAAATTGTGTTGTAACTCTTGGGTATGAGAGCGTGAATTATTTAAAAAAAAATAGATTTTTCCAAAGAAATAGAAATGCAACAGACTTCAGTACATTGGCAATGCGCGTGTAGCTGCGTTTAAGTTATCATTAATGAAAACCTAGAGTAATCTGCTACCATAACATATTGCACATCATATTATCACTCCTGGTGCAAAAGCTGTGATGCGTTCTCTGCGCATACGTCTGACTCTCCTACAACCGTCGTCTGCCCACAAACAAAATTGAGACTTGTAATTAAACACAATTTGATGCCATTCTTAAGCTTAATTTTTGTTGTTGTTTTATTATAGTACGAGGGTACGGTGAAGTGAGTGAGAGTAAGAAGAAGACACCAAAATGTACTGTATGAATGCAGTCTATAAAATTTTATTTGGCAATAAACATATGACATTGACATCTGTGTCTTGCACTTTCCATCCATTGAGCAAATTGTTGAAAATTTGTCTCTTGTGACTAAAAGTCTTAAACGGCGTTTTTCGCGATCTGTAGTTACTCGGGAACGTCCAGATCCTGGGCGGCGTTGTTGGACCCGTTCATCGGACCATCTGAATTAACATCTTACCACCGTTGCAACATCACAATTTACCGGCCAACAATATTTCAAAAGTCCCACTTTTCTTATACCAATAACAAGCTCACGTTAAAAATCATTTAGTTGGCAAACTTTTGGCATTATAAAATTTTCACAGAGCAATAGTGGACAAACTAATTGACAGTTATTACACAACAATAGCTAGTTTAATACACATAACTGATACTAAGTGGCAACTCAGAAATTACATAAAAAATTAAAAAAAGTTTGTTTGTTTTATCAAGATAAGCATTTTGTAAAAATTGTATTAAAATTGATCAACAACTTCTGTGTGTTGCGTTTTTATTAAAGCCAGTACATATATGTACCTACAATTAAAAAATATTAACAACTTTGTAAATTACAAGTTTGGAACTATTTTGTTGATAGGTTTTTATTATTCATTATTAAAAAAAAAAAAATAACAAACGTCTTAAATTTCTCAGAAACGAATTAGATTTATCTAAAAAAAATGTCAAACTGTTTGTAGTAACGTATAAAAACATTATAGGTGTGCAGGTACAAGATTTGTAATGTTGTATCTTAAACTTCCAAAAATTCACTAAAACTGTCATATAGTTTTGTGTTTAATTTATATAAACATCTTTATCTGTCAAAAAAGTAACAAAAATTGTAAAAAACTACAGTAATGTATAAAAATATTATAAGTCAGCAAAACAGAGACTTCACTTGTCAATAAGCTTTAGTAGTTACTATGTGCCATTTAGAACATGATTTAAGTTTAGTTTATGCACGAAATGTGATTAAACAAATGTTATAAGTAAACTCTAAAGCTTTACTTAGTAAATAATTGCATTATAAAATAGTTGACGCTCAATAAGAGATATACAGATGACAAAAGTCTGATAGTCTAAGACCGTCAATATTTAATTGTTCAGCTGAAGTTGAACTGTCTAAACAAAGTAAATAGTTTGGTGCACAATTTTAAAAAGGCGGCATATTTTAAGTGATTACATAATCCCAAACATTTATAAAAACCTTGTATCATACAGGTAATTCAAAATATTTGCATAAAACTCATGCTGCTGATTTAAAAATATAATATAATTTAAAATTGACAGAATTTTTAACAATAAATAAATTTTTATAGTCAATAAAATAAAATGTATGGACATTTTCGGGTGTCTTGTTCTTGTTTAGTCGTTGAAATATTTAAGTCATTGATCAATGTTTAAGAGCTATCTAGCATAGTTTTGCAAAAGCAAAACATAAACAGCTTTAATTTTGTTTGCACAAACTTGAGGTTTGATGATTTTATTAAAAACAAAAAATATTTTTTTATTGTTTTTTAAAACATAGAAAAATAAAAAAATAGATGTATACAATTTGTCACAAAAAGGTTGGTTGGAGGTTTTACTTTCCACAAAATGTTTAATTTTTGAAAAAATATTTGTAATGCTTGTACAATTTGTAAATTTGTTGTTTTTAAAATTTTGATACACATACGTATAAAATAATATTTTGTGGTAGGCCTATAATACACATAAATTTTCATTTTATTTTGTTTATTTTTAGATCCTATTTTTATACTTTATTCAATTAGTTATTGACGGTCTTAGACTATCACAATTTTGTTCTTTTTTTAAAAATATTTCCGTCTACAAATAAATAAATAAAATACACTGCTGTATGCAGAATTTCACCCTGAATCAAAATATGTAAAAATATACAGGGTGTTTTATTTAAAATAACGATGATGGATATCGTTACTCAAAACAGGTAAAATATATTTACAAACTGAGAACGTCAAAAGATTTTATTTTATGTTTATGTTTATTTTTTGCCATTTAAGAATATATATAGTTTGTTGGGTCTAAAATTTAAAATAAGAAAATTATAGCTTCCGACGTTTTTTAGGAAACAGCCTGTATAAAGAAATAAGCAGTGATAGATAGCAAATGGTGGGTTTGGAATAAAAAACAGTTTAAACAATGTTGAAAGTGGTAAAAAAAATAAAGATAAATTTAAGTAGGCGGATGCAGCAATGACAATTCTATTCTAGAACGTAATAAGACTAAGCAACAAAGAGGAAGATTTTTGAGATTGAGAGACATTAGAACATTTGAAATAATTGAAATAGTAGAAACCTAGGTGGACAAAGAAAAATGGAAAAAGAAAATATGCCAAACAAGTATAGATGAATTTGTCAACCAGCAGTCAAAGAAAAAAAGAGTACGGCAAAGGCTAGAATTATTACAGGAATACTTAGTAGAATAACGCAACAACATTATGAGGAAGCAGATAAAAATGGGTTAATACAACCAAACTTTTCGCTCATAAAGAAAAACTTTAGGATAGTACATTGTATAGTAGAAGAATTAAAAATATTAAGAAAGCATTATAGTATAAAAGCTAGCAACTTGCAAAAGAAAATCATTTTAGTTCGGTTAGTTTTTGAATATTTCCAATCCTTATTGACGATAAGTAGGGACGCGTCGCGTATGGCAGCTGGAAGCGGTTGCTATACCTGGTAGCGCAACCTCCCTGAAGAGTTGAAAATTGAGCATTTACCATTATAAATCTATCTTGTCAGACAATTTTGCCATCATTAACATTGAGCTCTACATAATTTAAATAATTTAAAAATAATAATTTTAAAAACAATTTAAAATGTTTGGCAATTATTGTAATTCAATGATAAAAAAATATATTATTAATTTGCCAGACAAAAATTTGGTTGTTATCTCTGTCACGCACCCGAGGAATTACATGCCGCACTCTTCCAACTCACCTATTCTTTCCTGGATGATCAATTTGCTTATTAAATAACCAAATTTTAGTCTGGCAAATTAACAGTATATTCTTTTATCATGAAACTATAATTACTGCTTTTCTTTTAAGAGCAACACGCTCCCGGAGTTTGACGCACAAAACTGTTCTGATGCACTTTCGTGGTAGGTGTTGGATGAGGGGAGAAGAGAAGAAATGTGAGAATTGTTCGGAACCGTCCAGAACAGTAAAAGGAAAGCATCTAATATATTAATTTGCCAGACATTTTAAACTGCTTTTAAAATCATTAATTATTTAAATTGTGTCGTTAACAAAAGTGACATAGAAAATGATAAAAAAAAAAAATTAAATGTTTTGAAAATGCTCAAATAGTAGGTTTACGCAACCACTCCCAGCTGCCAGACGCGGCGCGTTCTATCTTATTGTCAATAAGGATAGAAAATATTCAAAAACTAGCCGAACTAAAATATTTTCTCAAAAACGTTGCAAGCTCTCGTACTATTAGAAAAAACACTACAAAAGCCAGACAAAAGAAGATTGATAATAGGAAGAGACTTCAATGCAAGAATTGGGTTAAAAGAAAAAAAAAAGCAAATTTTGATATCAGAAAAAAAAATAAATAAAAACAGTCAAAAAAATTAAAGAAATAAAAATAATATAATAATAAGAAATGATGGAAAAAAAGGGTTACACGTGTTAAATAAAAATAATATAAGAGAACAAGGAAAATATATACAGGGTGTCAATAATCTATGAGTGTTCTATGAGCAACGTCGTTATTTTAAATGTTACAGAGTTGGTTAAATTAGCAAAATGTCCAGAAAAACTTGCCTTTTTTATTATTTGTCATAAATCTTCAACTTTTTTAAATATTCTAAAAAAACTAAAAATGGTTGTTTTTTCAAACTTAAATAAATTTTTGTTTATTTACTCTAGAGCAAAAATATAAAATGTATTCTGTAGAATTCAAATTTGTGTAGAATTCAAATAAATTAACCAAAAAGCCATGGCAAGTTTGCTTATAACTCAAAAATGGGGACATTTTATAAAAAAAAATAATTTTTACAAAAAACACTCAAAATTAATCTTAAAATAAAAAAATGTATAAATATACAAGTATTCTGTTTGAAAATAGTTTTTTTTTAATTTCCACAATAAAATGAAAACTCTGTATATTAAAAATATTTTTATAAATAAAAATAAATTAGTTTAAAACCAAAAAACTTTTATTTAAAAGTTTTTTTGAAATTTTTAACGGTTAGAGAATTATTTATAATCAAAAAACAGTTGCTTGGCAAACTCGCACATAAAGTTAGAACCTATAAACAGACTTAAAAATAGCAAAACAATCTACAGTACTATGAGTAGTGTCAATTTAAAAAAAAATACTATTTATAAAAGTAGATAGTTTATGATTGAAAGTATCTTTAGATTTAATGTTTCTCTAAAACACTTTTAATGTGATCAAAATTACACGTTTTAGACAAATGTTTACATTTATCACAGGTAACGCTAAAATTTAGCAGTCAGTTACTGATTGAGACATAATAAATGTGTACTTTTTTTTAGTAAACACAAAGTATTTCAATTTATTAGAAGACCACATAGAAATGATTTTTGTAAGTGGTACTAATTTTTGACACAAAGTGGTCAATTGTGTCAAAGATAAAAGAATAAAATTATTAAAATTATTTATATTGCAATTTTTTGTTAAAGTTATTGTCTTTCATTTTTTGGCTTGGGTATTTTTTTTATTTTTTTTTACGTCCACGTCTCTAATTGTTGTTAAATATGTTTGATATATCTTTTTTATATTATGTAAACGTAATAAATATTTAAATTTTAATAAATAATTAATAGAAACAAAAATGTGTATTCTTAAACTTTTTAAGAAAAATATTTCAATAAATAAAGGGTTTTCCAATAAGAAGTTTTATTTTGGCAGGCTATTTCGGCAGCTCTCAATTTTGAAGATATTATCTTTTGACATTTGACAAGTAAAAACTACGCCATTATTAAAAATAGAACGATACACGCTTCATCAATGCGTTGTTATTATTAAAATTCACTACAAAAATTATGAACATTTTTCAGTCACAATTCGCAAAACTAAAGCACTTTTTGGTCGTCGTAAAGCACCTTCTCGTCCGGCAATAGTAAACCTGGTGAAAAAATTTAAACTGTTGGGACAAGTTTGTGATGTGAAGCATAGAAACCGTGTGCATTGCTCAAGAACACATGAGAATATTGCTGATGTAGCACGTAGTGTTGAAAAAAGCCCAAGTTTGTCGATTCGATCTTTGGAATTAGACATTCCACAAACGACATAACATTGTACTTTGCAAAAAGACTTAAGTTTTAAGGCTTTTAAAGTTCAGTTAACACAAGAACTCGAGCCGGCCAATCACCATAAACGTCGTATCTTTGCTGATTGGGTCCTTCAAATGCATCAAAATGATCCGGAATTTTATCAAAAAAATATCTTCAGTGATAAGGCCTATTTTCACCTCGGAGGTTACATTAATAAGCAGAATTGTCGCATTTGAGGCTCAGAAAATCCAAGAATAATTGTTGAAAAGACTTTGCATCCTCAACGTGTCACTGTTTGGTGCGGTTTTTGGGCTGGCGGTTTGGGTCCTACTTTTTCAAAAATGAGGCTAGAGCAATTGTTACGGTGAATGGAAGGCGTTACCAAACTATGATTAATAATTTTTTATGACCGGAATTGGAAGATATTGATGTGGACGACGTTTATTTTCAGCAAGACAGCGCTACGTGCCACGCAAGCAATAAAACAATCGCAATTTTGCAAAAAAAGTTTCCTGACCGTGTTACTTCTTGAAGAGATGATCACAATTGGCCACCGAGAAAGATAAGGTTTATGCCAATGCTCCACAATCAATTCAAGACCTTAAAGATGGAATTCGTGAACTTATTGAGGACATACAGCCGCAAATGTGCAAATTGGTCATCGAAAATTTTATGAAAAGAATGTGGTACTGCAACCGTAACCATGGCTGCCATTTGACTGATATTGTTTTCAAATGTTAATGGCATACTTTCCTCTTTACAATAAAATAAACATTCATTGATTTTTCTTTAAAAATACCCGTTTTTTTTAAATATCAAAATCTTATTGGAAAATAAGAAACAACTGGTTTAATAGAATAAATATAGTTACAAATTCAGTAATTTTTAAACGCTATGTTAGTAATGTTGATTATTACAATATAAACAAATTTATAATAAAAAAACTAATAGTTTTTTCTGAAAGAATTCTAATATGTCAAAATTTATGTTGACGCGTTTTACAGGTAATATAAATTTATAACGGTTTGTTCATATAGAGCTTCACTACCCTTTATTATGGCATTAGTATTGTGTATTGTATAACACTTATTAGTCATTACTGTTAAAATTGTTCTTAATCTTAATTGCATATCATTATAATTAACATTCTCGTAATGTGATTTTTCATATTTATAATTGCATTTAAATAGTTTCTACTAAATCATTAGATACCTTATTAGAAATACTCAGATTATCGACAATAATTTCTATATGTTCTTCTTTTAAATAATTTCTTTCTTGTGCTGTTTGTGTTACATTGCATTTATAATATTGACAAAATAAAAGAGTTAAAGTCAAAATAAGCCAATCTTAAATAAAGTTAAGTGCACAAATATTTTCTGTAAACTAGTAGCAATTAAAAAAAATGTGAATTACGTCTTAACTTTTGAACTTATTAAAAGTAATTTTACATTAAACATTCAAAATCCGCTTTCTAATAAAAACCTTTTATTGCAAAGTGACTAACATGTGATTACATTACTTTAACTTTAATTTTAACCCTTCAAACTTCAAACTTCAAATATATGTATATTTGTACGGGTTGTTTTTTAATTTTTTACTTACTTATTATTTGCTACTAATACTTTATTTTAATTTATTACGGAATATATAAAGTAATCTTTTAACACTTAAGCGTTATATGAGCGTGTTCTAACTTAATGCTTGGAGATGTTTTATAAAAACTACAATAGTTATTTATATAAATGTCAAAAAGTGCAATATAAAATAATTTATATATAAGATGTTTTGTATATGAACCAAAGTAACCAAGGGTTACGGTTATGATTTACTATAAAAATCTTGGTTGATTTATAGACGGTTATGAAAACGTCAATGTCGAAAAAGTAAAACATAACCTTCAATTAATCTTTTTTTAATTTTATAAAAATAAATTTAAAAAAAAAGTAACCGATGATAAATATCTGGAAGTGTAATAAAACAACTATTTTACACTATATAAGGACATTTTATTAAATTTTCTTTTTTTCTTTTTAGATTTATTTACATAAATTGTTATCCCATATCCGTTAAATTTATTTAAAGCTTTTTTCTTAAACTCAAACTCTTGTATGTGATATTTACAAGTTTATATTATTTATTTTAATTGTTTATTTATTAATTATACTAATATATTTTATTGCAATAGTGATATTGTAACAACAAAAGTTAATTACATATCTTTATTTGTTTTGTTAATATATAAACAAAATTTACCGCCATAGGTTACCTCGCTTTGTGTAAAATGAACCGATATTTGTTTATTGCTAGAGCGGTAGCCGCTTGTAACCAATTTTAGGTAACTATGTTCTGTATATTAACCCATTTCAGCATTATGGTAACTTTGATTGGTTTACTGAACATACTTTCCCGCTTATTCATTTTGCAATTTACTAGATAGCAATATTGTTATTGCGCAAGGTTGCAATATTCTAAACAAAAATTACATGACATGACGTTATAAATAAAATTATTATTAGTAATACATTTTTTTGTAAAATATAGAATATAATATTCTATATTTTACAACACACGTGCATTAATAATGCTCATTCGCTGAAACATGTCGCGCTTGAAGCATAGTAATTATTGTAATGCACTTAGTGCATAAATAACTATTTTGTTTTAAAACCCAATATTTTTAAGGTTTAGAATATCTAATTTTTAACTTTTTGAGGTTAAAATAGTAATATGGGCTAAAAACTCTAAAGTCAACAAATGACAATAATTGGTAGATAGACAAGCTAGGATGGTAGATAGACAAGCTAAGATCTTATAAGAAACATTTGTAACAAATTAAACTACAACTGATGATATTAAAATTAATAAAATTTATGAGTTGAATCTACAACGTATAACACTCCATATAACAACAAATTACATAACGTTACGTTAGTAAAAAATAATTTTGGTTATAAACCGGTTTTGTTTCTGCCGTAAAAGCTGGTCTTAGGACCATCAACTTTGATTAACTTTTACAAGTAAGAGTAACAATAAAAGTAGTCTAAGATAAAAAAAAAACAGTTGAAATTTTTCATATAAGTTGCAAAAAGGTGTTCTTTGTAAAGATATAATAGAAAAATTACTGTAAATTATTTATTTTATCTATTTCCTGGATTTTGTTTATTTGCATTAGTTTAAGGTAGTATTAGAGCAAGTAGTCTGAACTTTATTGAACATGTCTAAGATATGCTTAGTATTGTTTAAAAATGCACGACAATGCAAGACAACTACTGGTTATGACTAAAATACTATATATTATAAGGTAATTTGGTCTAAAACAAAATAAATAGTTTAATTACTAATACGCAAAAAAAATGTCAAACAATATAAAAAAATAGAAATATAGGGTTTTCCAATAAGAGGTTTCATTTTAATATTAAAAAAAAACGGGTATTTAAAAAAAAAATCAATAAATGTTTATATCATTATAAAGAGGAAGGTATGCCATTAACATTTGAAAACGATATCAGTCAAATGGCCACCAAGTTTACGGTTGCAGTACCACAATCTTTTTATAAAATTTTCCATGACCAATTTGCACATTTGCGGCTGTATGTCCTCGATCACTTTACAAATGTCATCTTTAAGGTCTTGAATCAATTGTGGAGCATTGGCATAGATCTTATCTTTTACGTGGCCCCAAAAAAAAGTCTAAAGGTGTTAAATCATAAAATCTCGGTAGTCAATTGTGATCACCTCTTCAAGAAATATCACGGTCAGAAAACTTTTCTTGCAAAATTGCGATTGTTTCATTGCTTGTGTGGCACGTAGCGTTGTCTTGCTGAAAATAAACGTCGTCCACATCATTATCTTCCAATTCCGACCATAAAAAAATCATTAATTATAGCTCGGTAGCGATATCGATACACCGTAACAGTTGCACCAGTATCATTTTTAAAAAAGTAGGGTTGAATCACATCGCCAGCCCAAAAACCGCACCAAACAGTGACACGTTGAGGATGCAAAAACTTTTTAACAATCATTCTTGGACTTTTTGAGCCCCAAATGCGACAGATCTGCTTATTAACGTAGCATCCGAGGTGAAAATGAGCCTCATTACTGAAGATGATTTTTTGATAAAATTCTGGATCATTGTGATGCATTTGAAGAATCCAATCAGCGAAGATACGACGTTTATAGTAATCGACCGGTTTGAGTACTTGTGTTAACTAAACTTTAAAAACCTTAAGACTTAAGTTTTTATGCAAAATACGGTGTAATGTCGTTTGTGGAATGTCTAATTCTAAAGATCAACGAGGAATTGACAAACCTGGGTTTTCTTCAACATTGCGAGCTACATCAGCAATATTCTCATGTGTTTTTGGCCAATGCACACGGTTTCGATTCTTCACATCACAAACTTGTCCCAACGGCTCAAATTTGTCCACCAGGTTTACTATTGCCGGCCGAGAAGGTGCTTTACGACGATCAAAAAGTGCTATAGTTTTGCAAATTGTGACTGAAAAATGTTCACCATTTTTGTAGTGAATTTTAATAATTTCAATGCGTTGTTGAAGCCTCTATTGTTCCATTTTTAATAATGGCGTAGTTTTTACTTGTTAAATGTCAAAAGATAGCCTGCTATTCAAAATAAAACTTCTCATTGGAAAACCTTTTAGAATCACTTGTTAGTAACGATAAAAACTCTTTATACCACATTTGAAGTATTTTTTGTTATCTTAATTAAATTTTATAACAATGTTTAATTTATTGGCTTAATTTATAAAAATTATTAAAACATACAAAGTATTTATTTTTGGTATTATTTTCAAGTTTATATTACATTACTCTAATTTTTAAAACATCCAAAATTTTTGATTTAAAATTTACTAGAAATTACAAATATTTATTACAAAAGTTTGATAAAAAAGTTTGTTAACATTTTTTTTTTATTAACTTTTTGAATATGATACATATATAAAACATGGAAATTGAACGACAACTTGTACTTTTATATTAAGAATATGAGGCAACTTTCTTTAGGCAAGTAATTATAATTAAATCTTATAGAGTTTTTTAAATTATCTGAGAACGCAATAAACTGACAGTTTTAATATTATATTCAACTAGTATGTCACTGAGCACTATCCAATCGTTTATTAAGCACAACTGTATTCATTTTATGTCAGTTTTACGTTATTTACAAACAGCAAGAAGAGATAAGAACTAAGAATAGAATTAGATCTTGTTGCACATCAGTACACTAAAATAAGGATGTAAAATACATTTAAAAAATGAAATACTGACGTAGAACAAGGAACATATAAAATTTACAATACACCATAACACCTGCTTACAAGGGATAATATTTATAATTATAGTAAGTTTATCAGATTATAATTACAGTGTAGAATTTATATTTATTTAATAAAACATACCTTTAAACTAAATAATTACACAAATGCAAAATATTTTTTTATTATTATTTATAATTATTATTAAAAATTACTTTGATTCTAAGGCATTTTTATGTGCGGATAATTATCATTATAATACCTCAATCAACGACACTACTATAAAAACTATTTATTTTAAATTAAATTAATAGGTTACCTAAAATTATGTGATTTAGAAAAATATAACAACGCTAACAACGATACCTCTCCGATTAAATTTCAAAAGCAAAGCTATATTTTCCAAAAGAACTTTAATCGATATAATGTAGTTAGAATAGTATGTATAAAACTAATTTTCTGATAGCTATCAAATTAATATCAAAACAAATATGGTTATTTTGAACAATAAAAATTTATAAAGTTCTTCAAAATTATTGGTTTTGTGATTTAACTACAAAAAAAAAAAGTTCGTTAATTTAATCATAAACCCACTTATTTTGCTCTTTAACATTTTTAATTTTAAGTAATTTTAAGTATCAAATGTTTTAAAAATAGGTTGGCAATAAAATATATAATAATATAGTTCATATAATCGCGTCTGCACAGTATTCAAGTTCATACATATCACTATTATTAATATTTGAATGTCATATGTTTTGTTCACTTGTCATTTAATATAACTTCAAATTGAAAAAATTTATAGAATATATAAAGAAGAGAATATATGTTCTGATATACACGAAATTGTATAATAGTAATTATAATTTATGCAAAAAATTTATTCTATTTTTAATTTTCAAATTTCCTTTTTAATTCTTTCATGTCATTACCATCAGCTAAATATCCCGAAATAATTAGTTTATTTGTTCCTTCTCAGAATGCTATTAACCATAGCCATTAAATAAAGTCATTAAGTCAGTTAGTATAAATAGTCAATACACCCTTTAAAATATTCTTTTTGAATTGTGGTGGTGAACAATGTTGACAAAGTAAGTTAAAAATCAATTATTAAGTTTAAATAAATAAAGCCATACTGATGAGAGGTAAACCTCGAAACGCGTCTATGGATGATTTTAGTTTAGAATATTTTTTCATAAATTTAATTTTTTAATGAAAAAATTTAAATTTAAAAGATAGGTTTATATTGTTGTATACTTATATGGTAACAAATTCCGGCTTTTCTATACTAGTTTATTCTTAAAATCCAGTTTAAACTAAGATTGTATTAACTCGACTTTCAATAGCGGTTTAAACTATAAACGCCGTTTATTAGAACCCAATCTAGCCAGACAGTCAGTTTAAACCAGAGTAACCTCTTTTATTTCAACAGTGCATGCACACATCCGCTCAGATTGGTTTATGACACAACAAAAAAGTTAATCAATGTGGATTTTTTTTATTTCATTAGAAAAAATTCTGTTTAAAAACTGATTATGTGTGTATAATCAATAATATAATATAATGACAACAATTCAAAAGTGACTATAAAAGTTATAAAATAATGTAACATTTTCATGTAAGAACAATTGCATACAATATATTTTTTGTCAACATTCGGCTTTAAGTAAGTTTATAAGATTTCTTTAAGTCTCGTCAATATAATTGTTTTAATTAACGTATAAATTTACTTATTTCACATGTCAGGCACAACAAATTGAATAAATAGTATTTTAAAACACTAGTTTATTTTACATTGTAATTTCAGATTAAAATAATAAATGTATTTTAGGTTGGTAGTAAAAATCCTTAAAGTTTATTTTAATTCTAATTTCATTTTATTTAGACATTTTATTCTGTAAAATGCAGTTAAATTACACTAAACAAATTTAAATTATATTATTACTAAGTTTTTTAAAATTAAAAAATTGTTGATTAAAAACATATTACACACAATATTTTTTAATTTTTGATGGAGACATTGTTGATACTGACGATGTAATTAGTCCACTCACACTCTTATTAAAGCATACATTTAGAAATTCTCAAAAATTTAGGATTAAGTGTTATTTTGTTCGCATACATACAAATTTCTATCGCAAAATATTTTTTTCAGATTAATTAATTAAAAAAATGTAAGAAGTAGGAAGTACAAAAAGAAAACAAAATTGTTGCACCAATGGTTTCTGCATTCTACCGTTGAGTTGTTGTTCATCTGTATGAATATCAACATATCGGACAGGGAACATTACAGGAGACTACATTTTTTATCTGAAGACGTAAATAATAATGTGAAACTAAATAGTAATGCAGCAGCTGATTTACATTTTGTTTCGTTTTATTGTATTTAGTAGTGTATTATTTTTTTTATAATGTAATATAATATAATATATTACATTATGTTTAACTTAAATTCAACTAAAAATGGCGGTTTCTACTATAAAATGTAAGAAATCATACATAAATTTTATTTTATGGTAAATTGTAAAAAAGACTAATATTAATAAACAGAATAGAACAATTTTAGTAAGAAATAGAGAAAATATATCATTTATATTTTATTGAAAATTTAATCATAACAAGGTAGCCGTAAGATAAACATTTCTTTATGTAAATTGCATGCTGTATTTATTTACTTAGCGATTGTAAGTAATAAATATATCAACATCACATAATTTAATGGATATTCAGTAAATATTTTACTATTAAATATATTGTCGCAATTGTGTATCAAATGATGACATGTAGATGCGCCTTCATATAATAGAGATCCATACGTTGGCTTTGACCTCTTTCTATTGGTTATTTTTATACTTTAAAAAAATCTAAAATAAAAACAAGAGTTAAGGCCGATACACTATTCTGATACAATCATTATAGAAATCTGTTTAAATTTAATAACAATTTCAAGAGTTTTTTAGCATAATTGAAAGTTTTATTTATAATTAATAGTTTGCAGTTTCGATAAACATTATTTTGTTTTAATAGATTTTTATTATTATTAGTTTATATTAAAAAATATTATATGGTCATCCACATAACAGAATACATAACTTAATATTTAAATCAAAACAAAATCGTCTTAGAAACATTATTCGTGGATGTTACTTACTATAAGCATTTTAAGATTAATTGTCTTATTTTGATAGACACGAATAGATGAAGAGAGAATGTGCTTAAATGTTTGCCACTATTGCTAAAATTGGATAGTAGGTCAATCACACATTACAGCATCTTTGCACATTATACTAGCAGACGCAGAAACTATGCAGCTCTTGTACGTAGAATACATAGTATTAATAATAATATTCGTGAGGTGTCTACATGCGTCGTGTAAACTGATAAAAAAGTATTTATTTATATTTAATGCAAAAGGATATTTTTTACAATTAACAAGTCTTCTTCAAGGAATCACTTTCGATATGTTGTTTACATATTTTTTTCACAAATATAAAAAAAAGCTTTAATCGCAATTTTATCTAAGGTTATAGTATTTTTATTATACGAATACGCATTAGTAATAAAATTAACAAGTTTCGATTGAAAAACTCTCAAATTTTATTTTCTAAATATTTGAGTAAAATGCCTAATATAAATACGATTTTAAAAAAGAAACTCTAAGTAGATTACATAATAATATAGATAGATAGATGTTTATTCACAAAATCTAGTACATATGTAAATAAAATAAAGTATAGTATGTGATCGTCAATAAAATAATTACATATAAAAAATAAAACAACAAATTAAAATAATATGCAAACAGGCATTACTTAAAAATTATATTTTCAAAAAAAAATAATAAAAATTATTTTTTTACTATAAACTATATTAAAATCTATATTCAAATAATCTATAATAAAATCATTAATTGAATAGAAAACATTCTTAGTTAGTATACTTTTAATCATTATCTTGTATGGTTTATAATTTAGCTTCTTTATTTGCTCCGGTAATTTATTAAACAACTTTAGTCTCATGTACACGTGACAGTTTCAAACTTTGATGAATTATATATTTAATTAACATTAGTTGCTGTCCGTGTCTGGTACTGTATGCATGATTTTCTCCTACTGTCACATAAAGTCTTAAATACATATATTCCAGGTACAGTTAACAAATTATTTTCTTTAAATGTACATAAATTTTCAAGATTTTATGTAATTAAGATTAAACATGTAATACGTTTTTGAATAATAAATATTCTATTTGCTGATGACGAGTTGCCCCACAAAATAATATTAAAATTAATATGAGAATATACCATTGCATAATAGACATCTAATTTTTTTTATCAAGAACTTATTTTAGTTGCAATATTGTAAAATATAATTTGTTTAGTTTACCACACACCGCATTTACATAATTTGTCTAGTGCAATGTATTTTGTATTAACAATCCAAGAAATCTTACTGAGTCGGAAAGTGCATACAACAAATTGTTAATAGATATGGCATCTTCTCTTGACGTTAAACGCTTTTTTGAAAACACATTAATTCAGTTTTTGTGTTGTTTAATATAGAGTTTACAATAAGAAGTTTCATTTTGAATAGCAGGCTATTTGGGCAGCTGTCAATTTTGAAGCTATTATCTTTTGACATTTGACAAGTAAAAACTACGCCATTATTAAAAATAGAACGATACACGCATCAACAACGCATTGAAATAATTAAAATTCACTACAAAAATGGTGAAAATTTTTCAGTCACAGTTCGCAAAACTAATGCACTTTTTTGTCGTCGCAAAGCACCTTCTCGGCCGGCAATAGCAAACCTGGTGGAAAAATTTGAGCTGTTAGGACTGTTGGGTTTGTGATGTAAAAAATCAAAACCGTGTGCATCGCTCAAGAACACATGAGAATATTGCTGATGTAGCCCGTAGTGTTGAAGAAAACCCAGGTTTGTCGATTTCTTGTCGATCTTTAGAATTAGACATTTCGCAAACGATATTACACCGTATTTTGCATAAAAACTTAAGTATTAAAGCTTTTAAAGTTTAGATAACATAAGAACTCAAGCCGGCCGATCATCATAAACGTTGTATCTTTGCTGATTGGGTCCTTCAAATGCATCAAAATTATCTTCATTAGTGATGAGGCCCATTTTCACTTTGGAGGCTACGTTAATAAACAGAATTGTTGCATTTGGGGCTTAGAAAATCCAAAAATGATTGTTGAAAAGTTTTTGCATTTTCAGCGTGTCACTGTTTGGTGCGTTTTTTGGACCCTACTTTTTTTAAAATGAGGCAGTTGCACGTTACGGTGAATAGATGGCGCTACCGAGCTATGATTAATAATTTTTTATGGCCGGAATTGGAAGATATTGATGTGGACAACGTTTATTTTCAGCAAGACGGCGCTACGTGCCACACAAACAACAAAAGTATTGCAATTTTGCAAAAAAAGTTTCCACCAAGATTTTGTGATTGAACATCTTTAAACTTTTTTCTTTAGAGCCACGTAAAGAATAAGGTCTATGCCAATGCTCTACATTCAATTCAAGACCTTAAAGATGAAATTCGTAAAGTTATCAAAGACATACAGCCGCAAATGTGCAAATTGGTCATGGAAAATTTCATAAAAAGAATGTGTTACTGCAACCGTAACCGTGGCGGCCATTAGACTGATACCGTGTTCAAATGTTAGTGGCATACCTTCCTCTTTATAGTGAAATAAACATTTATTGATTTCTCTTAAAAAATACTCGTTTTTTTTTAAATATAAAAATGAAACCTCTTATTGGAAAACCTTATATTAACCTATTTTGTGTACACCAGTTTGTTATTTTGTTTAATATTATTCCAGCTATTAGGTTCAATTTGCTAATATGTTTGGAGAAGCAAGCCATAGATATGTCATTAGCATACATAACTAATTTAAAATTAAGTATATTTTTAAATATTTCTGGTAAGTTATTTACAAATAAAATTAAAATTATAGGACCGCATACACTGCTTTGTACCCGTACTCATTTTTTTCAGCATTAGAAACATGTCAATCAGTTTTAATTCTCCTGTCTGTTAAATATGACTTTAATAATGATAAAAAAATACTACAAATCTCTATATGTTTTAATTTATCAACAATAAAACTAATATCTAATATGTCAATAGCTGAAGTCATGTAAAAAAAACTCATATGAGTATTTGTGTTGATCCAGGTGGCAATGTACAAACTCTACATATTTACTCGATGCCGTTTCGACAGACTTTTTGGTACAATATCCATACTGAGCGTTGTGTAAAATATTATTTTTTTCTAAAAAAACTTTAGATACAAGTTGGACAATTTGATTAGTTTGTGTTTCTGTTGTAATGGTGTTTTTAGAAACAGTTTGTGATAGTTGTTTCAAATGATCTTTTATTACTATTGTGATTACATAAATCAGCTTGGATAGTTTGTGTATGTATTTTGTTTGTTTTGTTCATATTTGTTTGTGTTGAAGTATTTCTCAGTTTTTTTTTTGGAGATTTTTTAACATTTCTTTGTAACATGATAATTTCTTTATTTAATTTAAAATTTTTGTTATTCTATTTATTATTTTCTTCATCAGTATTAATATACGTTGTTTCTAGTTTTGATAACAAAATTTCATATTAATTTTCATGATCATTGGTATTGTTTGTGTTATGTATATCATCGTTATACAAAGTTTCATTTAAGATGTCTGCATATTCTAAAGCTAATGATTTCAGTTTTTGGCGAGTTACTGGACCAGTGGCAATATTTTAACGTGTTGCTTAAATACAGTAACAGCAAAATGATTGACCTGTCCGCTCTACAATTTTATTAGATCAAGACATTTAATTATAACACTAGCTCTTGCTGTACCATTATGACTAAGAATGATAATTTATGGGTGAACTAATAATACTATTCATATATTTGCCCATTTAGTTCCTCAAGGTTTGTTTGTTTGTTTGTTTGTTTGTTTGTTTGTTTGTTTGTTTGTTTGTTTGTTTGTTTGTTTGTTTGTTTGTTTGTTTGTTTGTCTGTTTGTCTGTCTGTTTGTTTGTTTGTTTGTTTGTTTGTTTGTTTGTTTGTTTGTTTGTTTGTTTGTTTGTTTGTTTATTTGTTTGTTTGTTTGTTTGTTTGTTTGTTTGTTGTTTGTTTGGGTGTTTGTTTGTTTGTTTGTTTGTTTGTTTGTTTGTTTGTTTGTTTGTTTGTTTGTTTGTTTGTTTGTTTGTTTGTTTGTTTGTTTGTTTGTTTGTTTGTTTGTTTGTTTGTTTGTTTGTTTGTTTGTTTGTTTGTTTGTTTGTTTGTTTGTTTGTTTGTTTGTTTGTTTGTTTGTTTGTTTGTTTGTTTGTTATGACAAGTATGGAAAAAGAGTGCTGCGCCTAATCTATACGTGTATACGGTGTATGTAATAACATAATAAATTGTGACAAATCAAACATTGTCATTTGCATTCTATAAGCAAAGTTTAAAAACTGGGAGTTTAGGTACCACAAAGGAAAATAGTTTTCGAAAAATTTAATCAGCATTTGTAAAGTGTATTGCCTATTGCGTACAACAGAAAATGTTAACAAAATAAATCTAATGCTTACAAAAGCGTCTATTCTGGTAGGTAGTTGGAAATCAATTGTAACAATGCAGCAAATTATATTAGTGTTGAGTTTATGTGTTTTAAGAGTTTTAAAAAATACCTTACCATTTAATACAAATCTATATAGTAACAAGTTAATGCATAAGTAATTAATTTGTTATAATAGAGAATAATAATTGCAGATTTACTTTTTCTTATTTACTTTAACTCTAAAAGTAATTCTTAATTTTATTAATTGGTTGAATATAATATTTCAGTCTTGGTTGATTACATTTAGTTTTAATTTTGTTTATTTTATTATAATTTATTAGCGTGGTTCGGAAGTCACGTTTTAAGCTGTTGGTCCCATCAAACCACTTTAAACAAGTCGTAGACTTACTGTGGCGATGTAAAATAGCCGTAAAAAGCATAAAATAATAATAAATAATTGTAAATTACTTCATATGAAATCACAATCAAATTATACATAGAACACAATTGACGTAACAATTGTAATAAAAATTGTAAATTTTATTAAATAATCAAACTATTTAAAAACTATAGTTTGAACACAATACATAATATTCTAAAAGGTTTTTAAATTATTAGCAAAATATAAAATATATTAATCTCACAAATATTGCACACATTGCAAACTTATAATGATAATTATTGTAAATTATACAGTCACTTAGGAACAAAATGGAAATACCACATATAATGGAATTTTCCGATTGCTAGGATTTAAAATTTATACGTTTTTAATAAGAAAACTAATAAATATTCATAATTTTAACTATATATTCTTAAATTTATGTTGTGTAATAATAATATAAACTTAAAGTTATAGAAATAGTATATTACGATACATATTCAGTCAGGGTCAAGGTCATTTATAGTCAAATCTAAATTTCAGACTCAAAACATACTCAGATAAGCCCGCGTTCAGACGGAATGGGACACTTCGGTGCCGCCGTTTCGGCGCGGCCAATTCGGCGCGGCCGATTCGGCGCGAGGACACCTCGGCGCTGGCCATTTCGGCGCCGGCCGTTTCGGCGCCAGAACTTTTCAAATAAAATAAAAGTATATATACACATTATAATAAAAATTGATTTGTTTTGTGAAACATAACAAATAATGTATGATAAATAAAATATAAAATACATATAAATTACATAACATATCAAACAAAAATTATACATAAAAATCATAATATATGTACGTACATATTTAAATTGTCAAATATACAATATATATTATAATAAATAAACATAACTTTGGCCCGCAAATAATTTATAGGTAATTAATTATCACTTTTTAATGATAGGTAATAACCTGAAAAATATTAAGGATAATAGTCTATTAAAATAAATAAAATATAAAATAATAAAAAATACCAAATAAATTTTTATGATTATAATATATTTGTATATATTATGTTTTATTTGAAAAGTTTTAGCGCCGAAACGGCCGGCGCCGAATAGGCCAGCGCCCAAACGGCCGGCGCCGAATCGGCCGCGCCGAAACGGCCGCGCCGAAATGGCGGCGCCGAAGTGTCCTAGACCCGCGTTCAGATACACATAGGTTTTGTGTAAGAAATATTTTTTTGGTCTTCTTTTAATAACGGAGAAAACTAATATAAAATAAAAAAATTAGGTCTCTAGGTGCTATACAGTGTACATCGCGGTCATTTAATTTTTTTAGGAATATTTTGCCTTCTTTCAGTTTTTGTGCGGTAAATAAGCAAAAATTAGTTAAAAATCTTATTCAAAAGAGTGTATCTTATAGGAAATTTTCGTAAAAAAATACCATTTTATTGAAAATTTGATATCTTTAGTTCCGCCTTTTTCTTATTTTTATTGTATTTATTTTTATGTATAAAAATGCTTTATTAAAATATCTAGTTTTAGTTAAATTATTATAACATATTTTGTACTGTAGTAGATATCATATTCGACTAACACACAAAAAGTCCTCGGTTTGCTCCCGGGGAGACACAACTTTTTTTAAGTTATATTTTATTTTTTAATTTATGGGTTTCAATTTCTGTTTCAAATAAGCAGTTTTTTTCTGTTTCAAGTTTTTTTTTTCAAACTTTAATTTTTATATAATTGAATTAAATTAAGATGTAACGTTTTTCTAAGCTTTTATTTTGTGTTACAACATTGTTATTTTGTTTTCAATAATATTTTTACATTTTAATTTTATCAAATTTCTCAAAAATGTTTGAGGTTTTATTATATAATTCCTGATGTTTATTGCAACCTTGTTATGGAACCCAGCTTCTGGTCGGAAGGAATATTTATCAACATTTTTTTTCGGCGCAGACCAGTCCAGGAAGGAAAAATAATTAGAACTAATAATATACCTAATAAAATTAATATTTTGCATATAAACACGCGTATCAATAATAAATTAATTGAACTAGAATCATTCTTAATTGATTCTAAGTTATACAGTAACATTAATTATAATTTTATTTGCGTTAATGAACATTGGCTCTATAGCAATGAATGTAACTTTTTCAAATATCTAATTTTGTATGTGTTTCAGAATTTTGTCGTAAAAAACGTGAACGTGGAGGTGTAGCTATATTGGCTAACAAGCATATTAAACTTGAAAGATTACATACCATTGAAAGATTAACAGTTCTTTTCCACATAGAGCTTGCTGCTATCAAAAGTGAAAATATGGTATGGGTTAGTCTATATCGTCCTCCGTCAGGAGATTTTCAGATATTTCTTAGTAATTTAACGGAAACATTGGAAATTATAATTACTAGTAATAAAATTGTGGTGTTTGCAGAAGATTTTAATGTGAGGTTTAATTTGCAAAAATGATACAAATACGTTGCTACTTCTTGAACTATTTAACTCATTTGGTTTGTATTCAAAATTGACTGATAATACTAGAAAAAATAATATGCTTGATAATGTTTACCAACTTGCCTGAAAATGAATACAGTATAAATGCAGTCAATTTGGAATTTTCTGATTATTTGGGTGTTTGTTTAAAATATGCTACAACGCCAATAACAAACCAGCATTGTAGAATAAGTTATACACCTTATACTGAACATGGTTTATTTAAATTATATAATTCAATTGAAATGTTAATTGGAATTTTATTGACAGTAGTTACTTGACAATAGAAACTAAATTCATCAAATTTATTAACATCATAACAAGCAATGTCTTCATGTTTTGAAGAAAAAACGAAGTATTTAAATAAAAACTCCAAAGTTGTTAACTGGTTTACACCACCACCTCCATAATCTGAGACAAAATTTACAACTACTAACGTCTATTAAAAGAACTCAACCTAGTGATGAAATTAACTCACAATTAAAAGATTTACGAAACACCTACAAAAGAGAAATAACAAATATGAAAAAAAATGCCCACAAAACATTTATACGTCAAAGTAACAACCCTCAAAAAGCTATGTAGAACTTAATAAAATCTCAAAGTATTAACAGTCAGACTCAAACTGATAATAAGTTTTCGGCTGATGAGTTTAATAGTTATGTTAGTAATATAGCCACTCAAATATCGCATAACATACCCTCCGCATTAACTAAATATTCTGATTATATATCACCAACTCAAATTGATGAACAAGATCAATTTAAATTTGAAGAAATATCTTTTTGTCAACTTAGAGACATAATTAAAAACCTTAAAAATACAAAGTCAAAAGATTATTATGGCATAAACATAGTTATAATTAAAACAATTTTAAATTTAATATTAATACCTCTTACTAAACTAATAAATCAATCAATTAGTTTTAATTATTTTCCCAATGTTTTAAAAATTGCAAAAGTTATACCTGTTTTTAAAAAAGAAGACAATGAACTAGCAAATTATCGTCCTATTTCTATAATACCCACAGTTGGAAAAATTTATAAAAAATGCATTTCTATGCAAATAACTAATTATCTGTTAATAATGTTTTACATAAGTACCAGTATGGCTTTAGAAATAAAAAATCTACAGTGTTAGCTGTCAAAAACTTGACAGAAATTATATTAAATGGTTTTGAAGATGGAGGTTATACATATGGCTTATTCTGTGACTTAAGTAAAGCATTTGATTGCGTGCCACACCCTATTTTTCTTGATAAACTAAAGTATCTACTTTTTAATGCTTCTAGCATTAAGTTATTATCATCTTATGCATCTAATAGATTTCAGTATGTTAGTGTCAATTCGCAAGTATCTAATTTGCAACAAGTATCAGTTGGTGTTTTACAAGGCTCTGTGTTGGGTCCAATTCTTTTCCTTGTATTTATTAATGACCTACCAATGTGCAACCTTGGCGCACATTTTACTTTATTTGCAGATGACACTACTATTACTGGTTTAAACGGGAACTTTGGTTTAATAGAAGAATTGGCTAAACTTGCGCAATCAAATGCTAATCAGTGGTTTTTAGCAAATAAACTTAGCTAAAATAGTAGTAAAACAAAAGAATTAATATTTACTCTTAAAACGGGAGCTGGTGAACCAAAATCTGTCAAATTTCTTGGAGTTATGATAGATACTAAACTTCAATGGGATACACATACAATCTATGTATGTAATAAAATTACAAAATATATTCATTTGCTTAGGAAATGATTACATTTAACTTCTCAGAAATTATTGTTAACAATATATATTCATAGTACAGGGTGATTATAAATGTTTGGGATTATGTAACCATCTAATGTACGTTTGTGCCGCTCTAGTCTACTTGTATACATTCTTATAACCTTGCTTGTTTGACAGCTGTCAAAGTTGAACTGTCAAAACAAATAGTATAGTGGACAATTTTTTAAAAACGGCATATTTAAAGTGATTACATAATCCCATTCATTTATAAACTCCTTGTATTATAAACTATAGAATACTAAATTAGGGTCATGCTCCATCTGTGACTATCATCTTCAAAATTAAAAGACGGGCAATTCGTGTTATCAGTAATTTAAATTACTCTGCGGACTGCAAACATAAATTTGTAGAATATGAAATTTTAACTGTTCCTTGCATATACATCCTTGAGTGCTTAATATATATATATATATGGTCTAATATAGACAGCTACCAATTACAAAGCTCACTTCATTCTTACTCTACACGACAAGAAAACAATATACGCTTTGATTTTAAACGCATAAACAAAACGCGCAAATGGGGCCAATTACTATGGAAATTTTTTTTTAATGTACTACCGCTTAGCATTCAAACTCTTAATCTATTGCAATTTAAAATAAGAATAAAAAAATTGTTAACTAGCAATGCTTTTTATAATTTTTCAGAATACTTAACTTTTAATTTCTTAGATTAGTTTATGATATAATTTTCTTTTTTGTGACGTGTGTAAATACTATGTATATTAACACTAATAAATACTATTACAAAATCAACATAAATTTGTCATCGGCAGTTTAACATCAACAAACTTATGCCACACTACACAGTTAATTGCCGGTAACATTCACCAACACAATCAAACCGATGTTATTTGTACTGACTTACGACCATACCGACCGCTACCTTAATTTGTAGTATTTTAACGAAAACGCCAACTTTCCCTTCATCGCTGCTTCTACAAATAATTTGATAATCGATTTATTTTTTTACTAGTACATTTAGAAAGGATTAAACTATGATATGTCGAAGTCTTTTTTGTAAAATTATATTTGCAAATAGCAACAAAATGCATTCAAAAATACATAAAAACGCATTTATTTCTATATTTGATGGGTTTTTTCGGCTATTTCCTAACTATTATTTGACAAAAATACTTTGACATATCATAGTTTAATCATTTTTTATTTTTTTCACTGTTGCCATAACTCCCCCCAGCGGGAGGGGGTGGTGCAAAAGAATACTTCCGCTAGCCTCTTTGCTGGTCGTAAAAGGCGACCAATAGGCGAGGTGATAACCTCGTTAAAAATCCCACAGTTTGTCTGGGACAAGTCAAACTTAATTGTGAGTTTATTTTTGACAATTTTCACATAACATCTAGTGTAACTCACCTGCGTGTTTGCCGTGCGCGGTGACCCGAAAGTCAGGAAAAGGGGATCCTGGTAGTTGAGGAGCTAATACTCAGGTTTAAAAGAGTAAAAAAAAAGTTCCAACACACAGCTTTGGCCGTAGCTTCTGGTAAAACGGGAGGTTAAACCTAACCCAGTTTTAACCTATCGGCTTGTTATCTAACTTAAGGGTGAGGAATTATTTATGTGGTAATTGATGAAAGGTTCACAATGTGCTACGGTTGGAGCCCGATAGTATTCTTTGTGTTTGCGGAAGTCTTTCATTTACATTTATGAAACCTATATCGCTCGATTAGCCCTGGCGACTGCATCAGTTTGTGATGTAGCGTCCCATATGTGGCTGCGTGGTGGATGGGGAGATTGCGCAATGAAGTTGACGGAGTTTATTAGATTCTAAACCTCCAACCAAACGATCTCGCCCGTTTACGGACGAGAGAGCTAATGAAGATAAAAATAGAACAAGTAGAAAGTTTGTTAGATATTTGATTGTTAAATGTTCTGAAAATGGCCAGAGTCTAAAGGAGGTTTCTCCCTTCTTAATTTATAGGATCATTTCCAATATTATTAATAGAACTTTAAATTCATGTAAGAAGTTGAGAGACGGTACCTTGCTTATTGAAGTAAAAGATAAATTGGAGAGCAGTAAAATGCAGGAATGCACGTCGTTAGGTAATATTGCGGTGACAGTTGAACCGCATAAATCCTTAAATATTTTGAAGGGAGTAATTTCATAGTATGAGTTGTTATACACAACAGTTGAAGAATGCAAACAAGAACTGGCGTTGCAAGGCGTTATTGATATTAAAAAACTAACCCGTAGAAAGGATGGTGAAGTCAGAGATACAACATCTATGATTTTAACATTCGATTCTGAATGGCTTCCAAATGAAGTTAAGGTGGCATATGATACTCGATCGGTTCGCCCGTTTATTCCTAACCCAATGAGGTGTTTCCAATGCCAACGTTTTGGACACACTGCAGTTAGGTGTCCAGGTGTTGCAACATGTGCAAAATGCAGTAAGGAAAAACATGACCCTGATCCATGCAACAGTTCACCTTTATGTGTGAATTGCAAAGGTAAGCATCCCGTTTATTCCCGAGATTGCCCAAAAATGAAAGAGGAAAGGAAGATAGCCGAGATCAGAGCTTACAGACAAACTCTCTTACTTTGATGCTCAAAAGAAGTATAGAGCAATTACGGCTCCTACCTTTTCTAGATTGATTGCTTCAGTTGCTAAAACACCTATTGTTCAACAAACACGATTATGACATTTACTGCTATTGCAGAAACTTCTTCAAGTATGAACTATGACTCTAATGTGAAGGGTCAAAAACCGGTTGCGGGCCCATCAGGCTCAAAACAAAACGTGACTACGGTCCAATCTGGACCAAGGTCACAACGAGTGGGATTTTAACCAAAACCACTCAAGATGGGGGCTCAATTAAAGCCTAAACCATCTAAGGTATTAGCTCGTATCGGGTCAAAACCAACTAAAGTGGCAACTTCCAAGTCAAAGCCTAAACAGGCTAAGACTCAGTCTGAGTCAAAGCCTGCAAAGACGGCAGCCCAATTCAGGCTACCGCCATCTAAGGTGCAGGTTTCTAGCGATCCTGCGCCCACAGACCCTAATATTGACAAGTTGTCAGAGTTGATGGATGTGGAAGGTATTCCCGAACAACCTACACTGACAGATAAAATGATGTCTTCTACTCCCCCAGATAATAATTCAGAAAAAAAAACAAAAAACGCTAATAAGCAAAGAGTTAAAATTACGGTTTCAACGTAGCTTTAAAAATGGCTTCAACTATTATTCAATGGAACTGCAGTGGATATTATGCACATTACGAATCTTTTAAAATTTTACTAGCTGAAATTTCACCTATCTGCGTTTCCTTACAGGAAACTAATTTTAAGGTTGGAAGTTCAGTTAATCTTTGTGGTTATACTATTTATCGGAAAGATCGTATAAATGTTGATCGTGCTCAGGGTGGAGCGTGATACGGTTTTCAGCAAAGAACTCCGTGTCAACACTTCATTAGAAGCAGTAGCCGTTTAATTACAACTCTCTTTCCCACTGACCGTTTGCTCAATCTATATTTCGCCGAACGTCAGTTTAGACATTCGTTTGATTGATCAATTACTTGAACAACTTTCGTCCCAATTCCTCCATATGGGTGATTTTAATGCTCATAACACTATGTGGGGCTCAAATCGAACCGATGTCAGAGGTCGTAACTTGGCCAATCTATTTTCAGAAACGGATTTAGTTATCTTAAATAAAGGTAGCAATTCCTACTTTTCCGTGGCCAATAGATCGTTCTCGGCTATTGACCTTACTATTTGTTCCCTAAGTATCGCAGCATTGCTGGATTAGGAAGTCTCGGAATATCTTTATGATAGTGACCACTTTCCAATACTCATTCGCGTGCTTGGTCATAAAATCCATGAAAACCGTCATCGGAATTGGAGAGTAAAAGATGCTGATTGGGATAGTTTTGTTCAAGTATTTGATTATGATGACAGTATCCAGGCCACTATTGACGAAGATGTTGAAACTTTCACCGATTCTATCATACAAGCAGCTCATGCCAGTATTCCTCTGTCTTCAGGGAAACATTGCAGTAAGCCCGTTCCTTGGTAGAATTTTGATTGTGAACAAGCTAAATTAAACAAACGTCGTTCTTTTCAACAGTTTAATCACTCTCCAACTGAAGAAAACCTGTTAGCTTATTTAAAGTATAAAGCTGTTGCGCGAAGAACTTCCAGAAAAGCTAAAAGAGAATCATGGTCAGAATACGTTACTTCTATAAATTCGAGAACCCCCATCGTGAAGCTGTGGGAAAAAGTCAGAAAAATTTCTAACCAAACCACCTCTGTACCTGTTTGTGGGTTATTGTCAGGTGATCAAATTATTACCGATCCTCTTAATATCTCGAATATTCTGGCCAATGTTTATTTTGACGCTTCCAGTGGTGACAATTACAATAAAAAATTTCAAAAGATTAAAACTAACATGGAAAAAAACTATCTGTCATTTGTTTCCGACAATGATGAAATATATAATGCACCTTTTAGTGTTTGGGAATTTGACTCGGCATTATCTGAAGCGCACAATACTGCTCCAGGTGCCGATTTGATACACAATGCTATGCTTAAGCATTTAAGTCGTTCTGCCAAACTTCAGCTTTTGGCAGTTTATAACCGTGCATGGTCAGCAGGGTACTGCCCTGAGTCATGAAAGCTGGCTATCATTGTGCCAGTACCTAAACCTGGTAAAAATAAAAAGCTCGCGACAAGTTATAGGCCTATCTCTCTAACTAGCTGCTTATGCAAGTTATTAGAGAGAATGATTAATAAGCTTCTTACTTGGTTATTAGATTCAAAGATCTAATTGCTAATATACAATGTGGTTCCAGGCTTCATCGTTCTACAACTGATCACCTTGTTTGGTTGGATACAGCAATTAGTAATGTTTTTGTGCAAAATCAACATCTTGTCGCTGTATTCTTTGACATTGCGAAAGCATATGACATGACGTGGAAGCATGGCATTGTTTATACAAAGCTTTTTAACTTCCCGTTTGTTTAAGGTACGTGTAGATGATAGCATCTCGGGCATACGTCAGCAACAAAATGGTATTCCGCAAGGGTCCATTTTAAACGTGACGCTATTTATGATAGCTATTAACGGCATAAATCAGTTTATCAAGCATTTCGTGAACGGATGTATGTATGTTGATGACGTAGCTATCTATTGCGCTTTGAGAAACATGCCAACATTGGAACGTCAACTCCAAATAACTATCAACCGCATTTTGAACTGGGCTAATAGCAATTTATCCATTTTTGTAGAAGGCAAACCCCACACGGTGACCCTTTATTATATCTTGGGGAAGAACCCATTCCTCTACAGGAATGTGTTCGATTCCTCGGTGTCACTTTTGACCATTTAATAAATCTGAGATCAAGATGTGTTCCGGCACTAAACTTGCTCAGGTTAAGTGGAAAGTCATGGGGAGCGGATCGGAAAACAATGCTATTTTTACATCGCGCTTTGGTGCGTTTAAAGATAGATTATGGTTCCATAATCTACTGTTTTGTGTGAGGCAGCTGAACCATCACTCTGTCTTTGGCGTAAAATCTTGACTGTTAGGTACGCCGCGAAATTAAAAGCTAAACGCTTGCATCCGACGTTTTCTGTCGTTTACAATAATGGTCTAGACAATCTATACAATATCAGGATACGGTCCCAAAAACCGGTTGCTGTAAGAAAATGCAGTATACTTTGGGAACTGGATTTCCAACTCCTTGATGTATATCAACTGTCATACTGTTGCGACCCTCCTTGGACTTTTCAACGTTAAAGGTTAAATAATGCATTATCGAGAATAAGCAAAGCTTCAACTTTACTAGTTGAATTTCAAACTGAATTTGCAAAAATTCAAACAATGCACGTAAATGCCACTTGGATTTATACCGATGGCTCAAAAAGTAACGACGGTGTGGGTTGTGCTTTTCTGGTTGATGAGTTGCAGTTTACATTTGGCTTGCCAAATGTTAGCAGTGTTTATACTGCAGAACTGTAGGCTATATACCGGTCTCTTCTCTACATCCAACTAAGTGCAGGTACATTTTATGTTATATGACTCGTTGAGTGCAATTAATGCTATTAATTATCAATACCCTGATCATTATTTGCTGAGACAAATTCACTCTATTTTGCTTCAGGTATCTGAATTAAATGTCACTGTTTACTTTGTCTGGATTCTCAGTCACGTAGGTATCAGTGGCAATGAAAAAGTTGATGAGCTTGCCAAATTGGCTATAATTAGCGTTGATAATGTTACAGACAAAGCTTGTGTTAGGGATGTTTGTAATTTCTTACAACAATTGAAGTTGTCTACCTGGCAGACGGAGTGGTTTGCTATTTAAGACAACAAGCTACAATGCACTAAAAGCGTCATTACACCGTGGAGTTTGTTATGCAGGCCGAAGCGTAGGGAAGAGGTTGTCCTCACGCCACTTCGCATCGTTTACTGTCGATAGACTCACAGGCGTTTGTTGGCATCTGAGGTGCCGCCAGTTTGTGATACTTGTAATGTTCCATTAACTGTTTGTCATATCTTATTAGATTGTCGGCAGTTTTTGGAACAAAGAGTTGCGTCTGAATTATCACCCAGTTTGTCGATTATCTTGGGCGATCAGATTGTTAAAGTCGATAGTCTGCTCGAATTTATTCTACGGAGCAAATTGGGTGTATGGATATAATTGTTAATTTATTGTGAATAATGTCTGTGTATCGTAAAATCCAGCAGTGTTTAGGACCTTTTACACCCTAGACACTGTTGGAATTATCTAGTCATTTTTGCAATAGTCATTAATGTTTGTGAACGTTTGTTTTATCTTTGTTGTTTATTTATTTATTTATTTTATTTTATTTCTTAATATGCCATTTTACAGCATATTATTTTACACTTTTTATAGTTAGAGAAAAGAATCGGCGTTAATAGTCTTCTTAGGCTGATACGCCAAAAATTTAAACTAACTAAGTTTTGCCATAACTGTTATTTTCCTGTTTCGTTTACCTGTTTTCTCTTAAAAAATTATTTCTCAATTATGACTTTTTCTCCTTTGTCTTTTCTTCCCAGTTTGTTTATCACTACTTTGTACGGTTTTCCACAAGGATTCTTGTCTATAGATTTTATTATTTTATTATTTCAACATCTTATCCTTCTATCCTCAATTGCCTTTTTAAGATTTTTCTGGCACTTTTTATGTTCTTTTCTGTTTTCTCTGTGTTTTTTTCTGATTTTTTTAATTTTTTGTTCCTGTTTGTAATATTTATTTTATGCATTCTCTTATTTCTTTGCACCAGTATGGACTTTTCTGTTTTTTGTACCTGGCAATTGCTTTTTCAGCTGCTTTTTGCAGCTTTCTTGATTGTCTTTTGCATCTCTTCTTGATAAAGTTTTTTTTTTCTTTCACTTTTTTTGTTGGATGTTTTTATCTTTTTTTTGTCCATCCTTCTTACGTTTTTTCGGCTTTTTTTCGTGTTCTCAAGTTTGCCTTTTTCCTTTGTATTGTACTGTATGTGTTTGTGTAAGTTTAGTGATTCTTCCTGTCTGTTTGTTTACAGTTACTTACAAGAATATATATGCTTTGGTTAAACGTATTGTGTCATCCAACTTCTAAGATATACGAGGTGTGGCAATTAAATAACGAGACTAAAAAAATTACGGACAAACTGCGCATGCGCTTAAACTTTATGCCTCTCTGCTGTTTAGAAAGCTTTCTGTTTTGATTACCGCAACCTTTATGCCAGTAGATACTTTTGTGTGATTTTAGTATTTGTTTTTCTAACTTGTTTTTTTTTGTTTTGCCGAAAAATGTTAAGTATTTTAGTTGAGCAAAAAGTTGTAGTAAAATTTACGTAACGTAAAAATGGCCACGATAACTTACAAATTATTATATTGTATAGTAATGAGTGTTTATCAGTTAGTTATTTTATCGAAAACTAAAAAAGCTAAAATGAGCAAATCAAAATTTTAGGCATGATGATTGTTTTCTTTTTTTATTCATAGTATTGAGTATCTTCATTGGGTTTCTGAAGGTCAAACTATTAATTAATAGTACTACCTTGACTTTCTTGCCCAGCTGTGCAAAAAAATAAGAAAAAAAAGACACGAATTGTAGAAGAAAAAGTTAAGACAACGCACCAGCTCACTGTGAATTGTCTGTTAAAACATTTTTCGTCAAACATAGCATCCCGGTATTGAACTATCCGCCTTATTTACTTGACCTAAATCCATACGAATCTTATCTGTTCCCTATGGTCAAATCTGCGTTGAAAGGAACACGTTTTGATAGCTTTATAGTGGTAAAACAAAAAGCAGTAAGCATTATACATTAGTTTACTAAATAAGATTTTCAGCACTGTTTAAACAATGAAAAATTTGTATGAAAAAAGTGTAGAGATAGAGGAGTGTATATTGAGGGGGACAACTAATAAAAATATATAAATTTAAAATTAAAAAAAATTCAGTATCAGTTTAGTTGTTTAATAGCTACACCTCGTATATTACACTGTATGAAAAGCATTTTTTCAAATTGCATCATATCCACATTTCATGTAAAATTAACTAAAGATGATCATTTCTACTTTAAAATGATGTTTTAGAAATATCTTATTTTATTATAAACTGTAACTAGTGTTATAAAATAGTATATAGTGTACCAAGGGTCGAAAATAGGCTTTAGCAACCCGCCGCTTTTAGCAGCACGAACGAGCGAAGCGAGAGAGGGCTGCTAAAGCGAAGTGCTGCTAAAGCCATTTGGCACGAGTTACACTCGATATTTTTTTGCTTGCCCCAATTAAAAACATTTTTTTCAATGTTTATTATAATTTGTCACTATACCATGAAATTTTAATTTACAACCAATCAAATGCCGCGAATAGCCGAAAAAGCCAATGAGCGTATGAGGGCCAAACATCGACTTTTCGGTAGAGGCAGGCAAAAAATATTTGTACTACTTCATATGTTTCTAACAAACAATAATCCTTAAAAGTCTTGATATTTTTTACAATGCGCACAAGTCTATTTATATAATAGATGCACTAAAAGATACACACTATGTCACCTTCTAAAAATGGCATTAATAATGAGTGAGTTTATAAAACAGGAATTAAGTTTGGTACATTTTTGTTTTTAATTTTTGAAACAATATCGCAGGTTTTAGTAAAATAAAACATTTATGTTTATTACAAATTTTTAGTATAATTTTAATAATTGTATTATTTCAGGTTTCATTAAATATTTGCTATGTTGTTATTTATTTTTTTAAAATTTGCTATAATTTTTTTTTCAATTTAATGTAGTACTTAGGTTTTCAAATATCTATGTAAATTACATTTTAAATGTATACAAAAAACAGTAAAAAAAAACAATTCATTCTAATAACACTGTTTTTTTGTTGTTGATTACTTAAAGTTTGTTTAAATGAACTAACCATTTATGTCCGTAGTAATAGTCGGAGTTCCAATCTCGGATTAATTCTAGATTCATGAATCCGAGATACATTGATCTGGATCGTTGTAGTCACGGCTTCGGGTAGTATCCACTTAACTTATGAGAAATTTGTTTGTTTTGATAAAAATATTATATTAAAGAAATATGTAAAACTTGTATGGCTTTTTTAACAGCTATACTAAATTTATTTTATTCATTATAAATTATAATCTAACTAATTAAGTAAAATCAATAATTGAAAATAAAAAACCAATAGTGCGACCTTACAAAAAAGTTTAAAGAATAGGAAGTGTAGACCTCTTAATATAATAGTCAACCAGATGTTGTGAAAATAAGAAACTGCACTGTTAAAGACATTGTGAAAAACCTTAAAGCAAAAGTAAGATGCGACAGGTTATTGCAAACATTCAACCATAAAAACATTTAAGTAGCAATATGGAAATGTGAATTAAATTAATACGGAATATTGTCAAGGTGTAGTATTCAAAATTTAAATAATTATTATAGTTTACGTACTTTACTGTAAAACTTTTTTTTTTTACAATAAATGAACTTATATATAAATAATACTGTTTTACATTTAACAAACAACTGCGGTTGTGCCTGTTGTTTTGAATATAACATATTAGTATAAAACGACTATGTACAGTTTTCTTAAGATGCATTCTATTTTAATTTTAATTAATTGATTATAAAAAATGCACATAAAAATCATTTGTTTACGAATTCAATTGCATTCATTTTATTATTTGTATTATTATTAAATATAAGATTCCGTGTTGTAGAAATAGAAGTAATTGGTTATATACACGCATCAAAAAAACAGGGAAATTTTTTTTATAAAACTTTTAGTGTTTTACAACCAAAAAGACTATCAGGATGTAGAAAAAAACAACATATGGTATAGTGTACCTAAAGACGTATATTGGCTTTATTACTTTGACTAATCGAATTAGATCATTAGTAGTCTCCTTAGGAGTCTAGTAAATGAATACTTAACAATAGCCGTTTACAGAAAATGCAAGAATAATTTTAATACAACCCCTGCTTTTATAGCATCAGGTAACATTTTAATAGCCCTTACAGGTTTAAAAGAAGAGAGATTGTTAAGTACTCATTTAATGGACGTAATTTTGGTCCAGCTGCTGGTCTACAAGAATTAAAGCCAGCTTCTTGCCTTCGACGAATTGTCCACACACTCACAGCTGTACCACAAACCTTACAGAGTTGGTTTCTGGTCTCCACTCAAATTACATGACGATTCCGTAGAGTAGTACAAACGATAAATCCGTCATCGATAGCAGTTGTTTTTTGTTTCTAAACACATCTCGGCCTCCGAGTGTTTCTGCCGGTTTACCTAAATTGCTCAAGCGCTTTTTGGATGGTAGAAAAACTGACATGAAAGAATCTGGACACATACCGCTGGCTTCTTTCATCTGCCACAAGAGCAACAGCTTTTGCACAGTCTTCAGCACTTAGAACCATAACCAATCTGCTCTGAGAATGACAGTTAATCAAAAACAAACAAGTCAACCCTAATCTTCTGTGCATAATGTTCAATGAACAATAAGTAGTAAAGAACGCATACCTTTAAGTTTTATTTTTCCTTATTAATGTTTATTAAATAAATTGATAAGTACCATATGTTGTTTTATGCTACATCCTGATGGTCTCTTTGAGAGTAAAACACTAAAACACTTCCTAGCAAGTAACTTTTTTATAATAATAATAATTTAATATTTTTTTATTTACACATATATAAAATAATCAATATAAAAAACAGAAGCAAAAGATCGACATAAAAAACATAATATAATATAAAATACATAACATTTAATGAATATGACTCAATTGAATCTTAAACATAGATTTAAAAAAATTGAAATGGTTTGTTAAACAGTTTGCAAATCTACAAATTCTACCAATGGGGTTGTGAAATCCATAATTAGTAGAATGTGTAAATTCTCTAAGTGATGAAGTCTGCCTGGTACGTCGTTCACTAATAGGAATGTAGAATGGAAAAGATACAAGTAACTCAGGACAGTCTACTTCAGACATCACTAGACCACGCAAAAATGAGAGATCTGATCTTTTGCGCCAAAGTTTTAGTGACGGTAAATTGTATAGTAAAGAAATGTAATTGCAATCAAAATTAACCGACAATATACCAGATCTATAGGACAACAGACAAAAAAAATTGTTTTGAACACGTTCAATATTCTGACTATGAATTTCATAGAAAAGGCACCAGACTGACGGAACGTACTCTAAATGAGAACGCACCAAGGCACAGTATAGTAGTTTAAGAGTACTTGGAAAATGATCAGCTGACATCCTATAAACAAACCCCAGCATTTTTATAGCACGATTACACATGTAGCTGATATGCTCTACAAAAGTAAGTTTAAAATAAAAAATTACACCCAAGTCTTTAATTTGTGTCACTTGTTGTAGCACCTTGTTATCGATAATATAATCGTACAAAATTTTGCTTAGCGTTTTATTAAAACTGATTGCAAAACATTTATCAACATTAAACAAAAGGTTATTAATAAGACACCAAGCATTAACATAGTCTAAATCTTGTTGTAAAGATTACAATCATCGATAGATAAAATACTTCTATAAATTTTTAAATCATCTGCAAATAACAGAAATGATGATGAACTAATACAGTCAGAAAGATCATTGATAAAAAGTAAAAATAAAATTGGTCCGCAGTGAGATCCCTGAGGAACACCTGATGGAACTAAAATAGGTTGTGAAAGAAAGTTATTGATTTTTACACACTTCGTTCGGTTTTTCAAAAAGCAAGATAACCAAGAAACCACTGCATTATGAAAACCCAAAGCACAAATCTTAGCAATCAAAATATTGTGGTTCACACGATCAAAGGCTTTTAAAAAGTCGGTATAAATAGAGTCAACTTGAGTTTTGCTTTCAAATGCGTTAAAAATGTAATTTTCGTAAGAAAGTAGATTGGTTCATCTACTAAAAAACTTTTGCACATAATTTGATCAAATAATTTCGGGATAGCAGATTGAATGCAAATGCCTCTATAGTTTGTAACATTTTCTTTAGCACCAGATTTATGCAATGGCATAATATAAGTTTGTTTCCATACATCAGAAAATTTAGTTTCATTTAATGAAACGTTAAAAAGTAAATGTAATGGTTTTGAAATTGAATAAATACAATTCTTTAAGAGCATAGAAGGAATACCGTTAGGTCCAGTGCTAAGATTAGATTTAAGGCTTGTAATTCCATTAAAAATATCTAGTAAACTGACTGACTGAAATTTGTTTGAATTACATTTTTATCAAACTTAAACAATGGAGTTGGATAAATTTGAGAATTATAAACAAAAGAGAAAAAATTTGCAAATTTGTTTACAAGATCGTCACCATTATTACAGATTTGATCACTATAATACATTGTAGCTGGAAAAGCATTAGTTTTCCTAGCTTTATTTACAAATCTCCAAAAATGTTTTGGATTAGACCGAATGTTATTCTCGGTGCGTAAAATGTACTGCTTGTAAAGACGTGCGTTCAGATTTTTACATAAAATCAAATTCATTGTAATCAGAAAGAAGTTCTGAATATTTAAATCGTTTATGTGCTATTTTTTTAGTTTAGTAAGTGAAATTTATTCCTTGCTAAACCAAATAGGAAAGTTGTTGACATGCCACACTCTTTTAGGTACATAACAATCAATTGCATAATACAAAACAGAATAAAATAAATCAACACATACATTAATATCACAGTTGTTCAACAAAAAATCATTGATTGCGGTAAAGTTGGCAGATTTAAAATCATTAAAAACGTAGTTACAGTTTAAAATATCACAAAAAGTATTACATTTGCCATCTATCACATAGGCATTATGATGTTGACTTATATCTAATAAAACATCTACAGCATTTATTACAGTAATATTATCACAATCATTAGTAAAACACAAATTCAAAAATACATCCGTACTATTTGGTATGGTTATGCATTGAACACAGTTTAAAAATCCAAATGAGTTAGCAATTAAGTGTCCAGGGTAGTTTTTGTTACAAGTAACTCCAGTTCCAAATTCATCATTTAGCCACGTTGCTTCTGGTAAATTGTAATCTCCCAGTAGAATTAATTTACTATTAGGAAAGACATCAGCAAAAGATTCAACGTCAGCATATTAATCGATAACCGAACGAGGGGGTAAATAAACTGCACCAATTATGTACGATACAAACTTAAAGTTGACAATTACAAACACATGTTCAACACTTAGATATGGCGGATGTAGTAATGTACACTTTAGATGACTTCTAACCGCAATCAATACGCCACCTCTGCTTAATTTAGGGCTAGTTAAATTAGACCGATCACATCTAAATAGGTTATAGCCAGTTAGTCTTAGGTCTGAGTCAGTGATGTCTTCAGATAGCCAGGTTTTGGTTAAAACAATAATGTCATAATTTGACAAAGCTACAGCTAACAAAAGTTTTTTTAGTTTGGTTTTTATATCTCCAACGTTTTGGTAGTAAATGAAAAGACCGTTGGTATTCCTGGAAACGGGTCCAAACTCTTGAGCGGATTTAACGTCCGAAAATCCCGTGCAAGAGTTGCTGGTAAATTTTGTGGTCGGCCATAGTTAATAAATTTCTTAACGGCAATGTTTGCCGGCCAAAAGTTTTTAGAAAGAACCAAACCAGCTTGATTAGCTGGAATAGATACTTTAAAGCTGCTGTAGTTTCCAGATCTCACTACCAACTCAACAACATGAATCAAAACAGATGGTAGTTTAGCTTTCATATAGTTTGCAATCAATTTCAGTTTTATTTGTTCCACGCTTAAATTTTGACACATAAATATATGAAGGGGGAACGTAGGCTTGTAGCTGGTCATTGTCTAGACCACATCCAAAAATCGTTGGAGTTTTGTGCTGTACTCTAAGTTTAATTGATTGTGAACTATTAGTAGTGGTAGAAGTACTGGATAGAATTGTTTTTGCCGGTGGCATTTGAATTGAATCCGTATTAATAACAGACCTAATAGAAGCAGGTTCAAGTAGACGGCAAGATTTTAAGTATAAAATTTTTATATCTTTCAGAGCTATCTTCTCCTCCAAATAAGAAATTTTGTCAGTTAAAAGTTTATTGTTAGAGCGAACTTCATCTAACAATACTTGATACAACATGATGTTTTCTTTGTATAGTTTGCATAAATCAGATTCCGATTTAAAATCAAATAAAACATCACAATGACATTTTTTGTAGCGAATAGCACAGCTATTATAAAAAATAACTCCACAACCACTACAAGTAATTCCAGATCGTGCTATACTGTTACACTTGCAAAGGCCAGTCATAGTAAAAAATGAAATGTAAATATAAATGTGAATAAAATAAAACATGTAGGAAAAGGTTTAAAACAAGGAGACAAATTTCACACCGGTACGGTCTATCACCTGGTGACTCACTTTAAAATAAACACGAGTAGACCAAGGAAAGGTTAACGGGATAATTAAAAACAAACTTTAAAATAAAATTATAATATAAAACCACAAATTAAAACTCTATGTTACGCCGCTGGTACAAATAGTACGAAAATATGCCGCAAACGGCGTGGATGTTGCAACAATAATTAAAGGTTAATTTATTAACAACAATGCACATCAAGAATATTGCTGCTATAAGGAGTTAATAATTTGCATATATAACTACTTACACAGTCAACACAAGATGTGCCATGAAATTTTTAATTAAACAAACTTAATAACACACAAAATTACAATAGCACCAAAATAATAACAACACACGACACAGTGGCGTCACAATGTAGATTATTTGTGACGTAAGCGTATGACGTCGAGTGTAACTAAAACATACTTTTAGGTAACTCAAGTAAGCTTGCCAGAAAACAACTAAATAAAAACTAAGGTAGGTTAATTAAAAGCTAGAAGTGCGTTTTGCTAAGCTGAGAGTGTATTCCGGTAGCTACAGAATATCCAAAAATATCAAAAATTGCATTTAACATTCATGCACTTTTAGATTTGATAATTGCATTGTTCTCTGTTTATTATTCTTGATTATTTATTAAATAGAATTAAATACTATAATCTGGTTTTATACTTAAGTAGCAATAAATACCGCTACGGATGTTGCAGTTTGGTCTCGCCTACCTAGATGCATCTTTTAACATAACTCAGAAAGCCCAGATGTCAACCACATGCCACAACAGCTCAGTTAGTAGAATGTTAGTGTACATACGGTATTATAAGTCATTGGTTCAAACCCCACTTGATGCGTTTTTTTTAAATATTTCTATTATCACTTAAAGTAATGGCAAACATTAATTTAATTAATAAAACTATTTATATTTTTAATTAAAAACTTCTGCTCGAGCTATGCCGGCGGGAGTTTAAATTCTTGGCAGGGCCACCCATGCCGGATGGGTCAATGAGCAGAAGCCAAACTAAACGTATCCAAAGCCACTCCTGGCTACCTTCCTTTTTTTCTGTCATTTCTATATACTTCACCTACCATTCACTCTTAATTTTTTCTAACCTGCCAGTTGGTTAAAAACGGACCCTTTAATTTTTATAATGTCACAAAATAAAAGGGCAAGCAAGGGCTTCATAATCAACACGCCAAAGACAATTACCGGAGTTGAAGTACAACGCTTTGGTAGTAGTGATACTAGTTGTTTGAAAGGTGGCGCAGCTAACCGGGCTGCACCAGTAAATTCTGCTACCCCGTCACAGTTTGGTTCTGAATCAAACTTGGTTGAGGAACCAACAAATAAACCTTCAACTTCTTTCTCGGCAAAGAGAAAGAAGCCAAAACAATTTACTTTGCCAGGCACAAGCAGAAAGACGATGGAACCTATTTCTCGGTTCCTGCTTGTTACTAGAAAAGAAAGCAGTTCGTTTTTAATTTTTAAAACATTGTATGGTTTTATTGGCAAAACGAAACAAATACGTAAAGTCAAAGACGGTTTACTTGTATAAACCGCTTCTGAAGCACAGTCAACAAGGTTGCTTAAAGTAACTAAACAGGCCAATTTTGAGCGTAACAGCTCACAAGTCGCTTAATACTAGCAAGGGCCTTGTGTACTGTCGCGACTTTCTAAACTGTTCCACTGAAGAAATTCTGAAAAATCTAAAGAGCAAAGGTGTGATTGAAGTACGTCGTATCTCTACAAATAGAGACAATGTAAAATCCGAGACTTTCAATCACATCTTAACTTTTAACTCTCCGCACCTCCTTTCTTCCATAAAAGGAACTTTTTATAATTTATTGGTAAAACCGTACACTCCGGCACCAATGCGTTGTTTTAAGTGCTAGAAATTTGGCTACACCGCAACACGGTGTACAAATGACCAAACCTGCACTTGTAGTAAGACACCGCACGAGGGATCGCCATGTGCTGATCCTATCAGTTGCGTAAACTGCGAAGGACAACACTCTGCTAGATCACGCAATTGCCCAGTACACACAGAAGAATTTGCAATAAAAGAATTAATGACAAAGAATAAATTACCGTATTACAAAGCTTAAAAAAAATAACAATGCCAGCACCCATCAGCGGGGTGTTTTACGCCAAAGCTGCCTCAACAACAGCTTTGGTTTTAATATTGATAAACTTGTTGAAAAATTAATTTCTCGTCTGAGTATTGCTTTGCAAGCAGTTAGCCAAAAAGGAAACTTTGCAGGAGGGCGTTCAGTCTTGCAACAACCACCGGTCTTGCCTCACAAGCGGCCAGGTTAATTAAGCCGCCTCCAGAAATCCAACTTAAACGTAAGCCCAGATCTAGGAGTGCATCGCAAGCCTCCTCACACAACAGCGCAGAAGACGTGTTTAAGACTTCTAGCACTATGACAAGATCTTAAGAAGAGATCTTGCCAAACAATAAACAAGTCGATCTTCTACCAAAGACCGATCTAATTGATGACATTGATGTGACAGTTTCACTACAAATGCCATCCAATGTTAAAACTGTAATGGAGTTTGGAGATCTACAAAAACAAAAAAGAGACTTAAACTCTCCAAGTACAGAAGATGCCGCATCGACGTTACCAACATTCAAATTGTCCACAAGTTTATTGTCGTCAATTTGTTTTAACTTTTATTTGTTGTATTGTTTTGGCACCGGAGCGTTTTACAACTCCGGTATCATTTGTAATATTAGCCTTTATCAGTATTTGTCTAGACACCAAAGACCTTTTACATCTTTAGTGTTATTTATGTTATTTATTTTACATTTTTTATTAAAATGACATTTGAAACAATAATTCAATAGAATTGCAATGGTTGCAAACGTTACTATTGTGAACTAAAGATGATTCTGGTAAGGCACATGCCTTTCTGTGTGTGCTTTCAAGAAACCCACTTCAAACCTCACGAAAATTTTAATCTTAGAGGTTATACGTGTATTCGAAATGACTTTATACCAAACCGTAGAGCCAAAGGCAAAGTTGCCACGTTTTTGACTAAAAACCTCCCATTTAGGAAAATTTCTTTCAGAAAAAGACTTCAAGCCGTGGCAATACAACTATCCTCACCAATAGCAATGACCGTTTGCAACTTGTATCTCCCAGAGTTCGACTGGACTTTGGAAGATATAGAAGATTTGGTGCAGGAACTGCCATCTCCGTTTCTTTTGCAAGGCGACCTTAACGCCCACAGTCCTCTATGGGGCTCTCAAAGAAAAGATCTGCGTGGTCGTCTAATTGAAAGTTTTTTAGATCAGAACGTTGCGGTTCTTCTCAACACTGGAAGTTATACGCACTTCAGCGCAAGAGGTTCCAATTTTGCTGCAATTAACCTGACATTTTCATCTCCACAATTAACTCCACGTTTTCAATGGGAAGTTTTCGACAATCTTTACGGAAGTAATCATTATCCAATTGCAATTAAAACTAGGGTTCAACGGGTAAAACAGTCCGTTCCCCGACAATGGTGTCGGGGATTGGCTAGATTTTCAAAATAGCCTAACGCCACTTTCACTGGAAGGCGTTAACATCAAATCTGCCGTAAACAAATTTACGCAATGCGTTATACAAGCAGCAAACAAGTTTATTCCAAAAACTAGTGGTAAACTTGCCGGCCCAACAGTTCTTTGGTGTAACAATGAAATTAAGGTGGCAATTGAAAAGAAAAAACGCGCTTTAAACAAATTCAAAAGAATTCAGTCGTTAGAGAATATGGTTGACTTTAAGAAACTGCGTGCCGTCGCTCGCAGAAACATTTTTGAAAGCAAAACTAAGACGTGGGAAAATTACGTTTGACAATATCACAAGCAACTCCGGTTGGTGAAGTATGGAAGAAAGTGAAAGCAGTAGCGGGGAAAAAGTTTCCTGGTGTTGCACCCGTTCTTCACGTCGACGGACGCAAAATTACTGACGCGGCTGAAATAGCGGATGTAATAGCAGCGCAATTTCAATCTGCCAGCAGCACCCCAAATTACCCTCCTGAGTTCCTTCGTACAAAAGCGAGTTTAGAAACTGCCTTAGACTTTTCATCCCGGGAATCATTGTTTTATAACTCTTCATTTTCAGTAAAAGAGTTAGAAAGTGCAGTGAGTAGTACGGGAACCTCGTCCGCACCCGGACCAGATGATATCCCATATCAAATTGACCATCTGCATCTGCCCCATGCTATGAGAGCAAGATTGCTTAATATATATATATATATATATTATATATATATATATATTATGATATGGGACCAAGACGCTTACCCTACGGTTTAAAAAGAATCAATTATTATACTTCTTTTAAAAACAGGCAAGGATCCCAATAATCCGTCTAGCTACAAGCCAATCTCACTTACAAGCTGTCTTGCAAAGATACTGAAGAGGATGGTCAATAACCGCTTGGTGTAAATACTGGAATTCTTTGGACTCCTGGTAAAACATCAAGCTGGTTTTTGTAAATTCTACTCTATTGACCAACTGATCCAACTTGAGAACGACGTTTGCAATGCTTTCCTCAAAAGGATACACCTAGTTGCGGTGTTTTTTGAAAAAGCATACGACATGACCTGGAGATACGGAATTTTAGAAAAAATGCACCAGTGGGGACTTAGCCGTCTGCCCTTTTTTATAGAATCATTTATGGGCAATTCCATTTCAAACGAACCAGAGCGGGGTGGGGGGGGGGGGTGCATTGAGAAACTTGCTTATGTATTTTTTTTAAGTTTCTATAACTTATTAGTAGTCTTTTGATTGGCATATGAGAGTATGTAACACAAAAATTCTACGATTAAAGTTTTTTTGTCGTTTTTTAACTTAATCGCATTTTTGTTTAAAAACCGCAATTTTAACTAAAAAAAATAATTTATTAATGAAATTAATCAGAAATTTTCCGTAGAATCCAAATCTGGTGCATTTCAAGTCTATACCCTGTCAATAAGCCGCAAAAGCCATAAAACCATGTTTTTGTTCTCAGTGGGCTGGCTAAAAAGGAGCATTTTTTAAATTTTTGTTTAACCGCCAAAGTTGACGTATTTTGATGTAAATTAATTAAAAAATATAAATATATTCTGTGTATTTGGGTTTTAAGAGTCTAAAACTCTGCAAATCTGCAAAGTAGGCCTATTCTTCAACATAAACTCTTACAAATGTACGTTTAACCGCGCTCGGAGGAACAATACACCAAATATTATTAAAAATTTGATTTCTGGATACAATTTTACATAGAAAATAGTCAGTATTGTACTTATTGTCTATAGAAAAGTTCATCTAGAAAGAAATGTTTTCAGACAAAAAAAGCGTTAAAAATTAATTATTTTTTATATTCACAAAAAAACTACACACTAGGGTGTGGTTTAAAACTTTTTTTTAACAAATTTTAATAAGCGCCAGGAGGATTTATGTTTGAATGCCAAAAATAATAATATTTTCTAACTTTTGCGCCGATAGATCGAGTCTAAATTTGTGCCGCAAGCGCAAAAACTATCAAACAAAGAGTAAAATGACCCAAAATTGGTTCAAACAACAAAAGATGACTTTGTTAAACTTCTGAAATAAGCTTAAAAAAATATAATCCAAATAATCTTTAAGAAAAATAAAAAAAATATATTTTTTAAGTAAATGTTGAACAAATTTTTTTTTCTAGATGGGTTTTTTATTGCCAGATTAGCACGACACTGACTATTTTTTATGTAAAATTATTTGCAAAACTCAGTTTTTTAATAATATTTGGTGTATAGTTTCTCTGAAAACTGCTAAATGTGCATTTGTAAAAGTTTATGTTGAAAAATAGGCTTAATTTTGCAGTTTTGTTTTGTGTTTTAGACCTATAAACTCCAAATACACATAACAAATTTATATTTTCTAATTAACTTACATCAAAACACGTCAACTTTAGCGGTTAAAAAAAATTTAAAAAATGCTCCTTTTTGCCCAGCCCACTGAGAACAAAAATATGGTTTTATGGCTTTTGCGGCTTATAGACAGAGTATAGACTTAAAATGGCACCAGATTTGGATTCTACGGAAAATTTCTGATCGATTTCATTAGTAAATTTATTTTTTTGAGTTAAAATTGCGGTTTTTAAACAAAAAATGCAATTAAGTTAAAAAACGACAAAATAACTTAAAAAAATTGTAGAATTTTTTTTTATGGGGTTCATACCCTCATATACTTATCAAAAGACTACTAAGAAGTTATAGAAACTAAAAAAAAATACATGAACAAGTTTCTCAATGCACCCCCTCCCCAGCTCTGGTCCGTTTGAAACGGAATTGCCCTCATGCAAGATCGACGTTTTAAAGTCCGAGTCGGAGACACCAACTCTTCCACATTATTGCTGGATATCGGTGTTCCCCAAGGCTCCGTTATAAGTGTAACTCTATTTGCTATTGCGGTCAACAACATAGCGTCATCCGTCAATACTCTTGTCAAGAAATGCTTATATGTTATCGACCTGGCAATTTACATGGCAGGAAATACCATCCCAGCTATAACGCGTCATTTGCAATCCACCATAGATGCGGTAAATAGAGATGTGGAAGCAAGAGGTTTTCGTCTGTCTACAGCAAAAACTTCATGCATTCATTTCTGTCGTCTCCGTAAATCTCATCGTGATCCTGTCCTTAGTCTGCAATTCACACAAATCAACTGCGTTGAAACTTTTCGTTTCCTAGAACTATTTTTTGATCGGTCACTAACATTTTAAAAACATTTAGATGAGCTAGTTACACGATGCAAAAAATCTCTCAATTTAATAAAGTGTCTAGCCAATATTAATTGGGGAGTACAGAGGGAGGTGCTGTTGCGGCTGCATATCGCCTTGGTTTTGTCTAGGATTGATTTCGGCTGCGCAGTCTACTCTTCCGCAAGCAAATCAAGACTTAAAGTTTTAGATGCTGTGCACCAGGCAGGCATAAGGTATGCCACAGGAGCCTTCCATACAAGCCCAGCACTAAGCTTCTACTGCGAATCGGGCGTGCTTCCGCTAAAAGCCCGCTTTGTACTCACATACGCAGCGGCAATGCGAGCCAAAAAACATCATTTAAACCGACAAATATTTATGCCGCAAACAACGCGCAGCAACAACAATACAATATTAGGCCAACAGTCAGTAGGCCAATATGTGTCCGTGCCAAAGAACTTATGAACAGTCTCAATTTAAACTTGCCAAGAGTATTTGAGGTTGGTTTTAAAAAGGTACCACCCTGGCGTTTAACCAGGGTCCAAGCCCGCTTAGAACTAACCTAAACGTTAGAGAATTGCCGGGTTTAGTCGCCCCGTTCTTTTGTGGTGCCACTAGTAATATTGTTACGGAAAAATATTAAATCCTATCACATATACGAGAATATCGGTAAACCTTTCTCTCTAGAAAAGTATTGTCACGTACAGCGCCATTTTTAAATTAAATTTGGTTCTTATGGAAGAAAACGCCAACCAACTCAATATCCAAACAATAATATTTTAGTTATTACTCTTTTTATATGTTGAATTACATACAATACTCTATGTCTTTATGTTTTCGGTTAAAGATTTGAAGTTATATTTAACGAGTAATAAATTAATAAAATCTAATTAAAAACGTCATTTAAAAAAAATAATTGCGGAGAAATGACTTATTGCATCAAATTTTTACAAATTTGAGGACACAGATTGTACTTTCTTCTACAATGTGTGAAAATTTTATTCAATTATATTCAGGCGTTTTTTTGCTGAGTTTGATGCTGTAAACTTTTATAACAGCGCGACTATTTTTCCCCTTTAATAAAAAAAAAACAAGACGTGCCCTGATATCTACAGGGTTAAATTCTATAAAATTATTGAACAGTACCCGGACTCTGTGCGGATCTACACCGACGGCTCGAGGACGGAAAATAGGGTAGGTAGCGCTATTACTACCAATGATGCTGCTCATTTCTGGTTTTTTCACAAGTCAGTTAGCGTGTATACTGCCGAAGTATACGCAATCTACTAAGCTTTACGATACTGCAACATGTCAAATTTTAAATCGTTCCTTATATGTTCTGACACGTTATGTGCCATTCAAAATATAGACGTTTTATACACGATTGATCCATTGATACAACTCGTTCATGCTTCTGTTCACGCTTTGACCCGGTATAGAAAAACAATTGTTTTTGTTTGGACACCGAGTCATGTGGGCATTGAAGGCAACAAGTTGGCTGATGCAGCCGCCCGTCAGGCGGCTAATGCGCATTACAGAGATAACATTCCCATAAGACCTGATGACCTAAAAAAAATACGTTGTTACAAGTATAACAGAAGAATGGCAGAACGAGTGGAACCACTTTCAAAGCAAGTTGCGCTCTGTAAAACCTTCTGTGACGACATGAAAGTTACCAGAAAACTTTAGCAGAAGAGAGGAAGTAGCTCTATGCCGCTTACGCATAGGGCACACTAACTTGACTTTGTCTTATCTTTTAACTGGTGACCCACAGCCTGAATGCAAAATTTGCCTTAGCCGTTTAACGGTAAAACACATTTTAGAGAAATGTCCAGCATTTGCCATTCAATAGCCTGAGATTTGAAAATAACTTAAAACCCATTCTCTCGAAGAGTCCGTGAAAAAATGTGTAATTTTTTTAAAAGATGCAGGGTTACTGAAAAAAATATAATATGTTACTTTAACGAGTTTTACAACTTTATTTTATTTGTGATAGTAGAATTTGTGATATTTTTTAACTGTGATATTAGCTTTAGTTTATATTTATTTCAATTTTAACTTCTTAAACATTTTAATGTGTCGTGTTGTTTTCTTAGGTCGTTGACCTTAGTAGTCGACGCTAAAAACCTAAAAAAAGAAAAAAATATTATTATTATTATTAATGAAATACAAAATAAATTGTTTAACTTGTTTATTTAAAACAGTATTTAAAAATTAAGCCATAGTCTTTGAGTCATTAGACACTTATATATAATAATATAATACATAAATAAAAAATGAGTAAAGTATTAAAATTGTTTTAACGTCAACTATAAACTTTGTAGCTCAGTTAGTGAGTGTTGGTGTACCGTATCAGCAGTTATGAATTCAAACCACAAAGTTCTTTTTAAATGCATCTAACATATAAAGTAATGAAAAAAAAAACTCAGAAAAACAGTTAAATCCTTAAAAAAAAAATTTTAACTGGTTGCTCATTGTTTAAAATAACTATTATTATGTAACTTGTGTGATTTACTTTATAATGTAATCTGATGGATTTGATAAAATTTATAACAATGAGATAACATTATATCATACTTATGTGATTACACCACAGGGTCTAACGACATTCTTGAGCAAAATAACTGAAAAGTTTTATTGACAAATAAATTGATAAAGTCTGTTTTCCCAAACAGTAGTGATACTTGTATAATACAGTCTTAGTATTTCATATTGCTTTTCACATTTTATAAACGCATGAAGAAGTTACTAACTAGTTTTTGATAATGTTTATATTGCAAATTTAGATTTAGAGTGAATTGCATCAAATCAAAAATAATTTAATAAAACTAACAATAATATTCTGATTTAAAAATTTATTTTTAATATTTTATAACTGACGCTTGGAAATATATTATCAACCAACATTTAATAAAACCTTTACAAAAAAGAAAGTAATATTATGTACAAAAAACATGTTATAATGGAAATTAATAATTTGTTCTGCAATTTATATTTTCTTTAATTATTTATTAGTATAACGCATTACTATAAGTCTATTAGTATATTAGTTTTATGTGGACAATACTATGAATTCTTATGACAAAAAACGTTATTTGTTTTTATGTGTATTTATTTACCATTAATAATTTTGTCATTAACTCATCAATTATTCACAATTTAAACGATTACAATATTGTTCAAGTAAATTGCAATTCATGGCTTGTAGACTTGGAAATAGCGATTTTAACAAAAAAAAAAATCGATTAAAGTGGCTAGCTACCACCAAACTCACATAAGAATGCTGACCATCAAAAGTGACACGTGTCAGCAGAGTAGGAGAATTAAAACCATTGTAAATTAATTTGAATATTATGTCAAAATTACAAAGATAACAGAATGATAATTGATATCAGTTTACATGTTATATTTTTTAATAATTTATTTAAATATGTATATTTTTTAGTTAATAAAATTGTTTACAAAGTACGGCCAGATTCAAACACTGTTGTAAGTCTGTTTATATTTATCCTTGATAAACTTCTAAGCAATGATAATTGTTTTGATTATTGTTATTAATACTTTAGAGTTAATTAATATACTCTCTCAACTGTGAGAAACAAGTGAATTTGTGTTAATTTTAGATAATGTGTTATCGTTCAACTTCCGCCTGTAATATGTTTAGAAGTTGTATGCAATACTTTAATCGCCATTTGCAACATAACTTTCGCTTGACCGATTTTTTCAACAATTATATTGTGCTGAAATCTGTATAGCATATAAATACATAAAAAAGTTAAATACAAATAGAAAATTAATGTCAAAATAGTTTTTTGATTGCATTTTTAATTCACATTTTTCAGTTTTTTTTCAAACCATATTGAAATATCAGTAAGGTGGGAACCACACTACTTAAAATAACGAATTCCTATGTCCCCCTAAGGAACATATGTTTGCAATAAAGTGCTACCACAGGTTCCTGTAGTGTCTCCTTTAAAACACATCATTTTAGTTCATTTTTTAAAATGTGTCAATATTATTTTATAATTTATATTTTATTTATTTTTTAAAAACAAAAGCATCTTATCTATACAAAGTCTATAGAAGAAAGAAATTTAAAATTGCAAAAATATAATGTACTAGCATGTATACTCGTTTATATGTACGTACCAAATGCAATATAATTAGTTTAGTACGCTGATGATCGTTAGTGACAGATTACTTTAGGCACATGATGATCAATGAAACTTAAATTTGTACATGTTAATTTATATATCAAAGTAATAATAAATGAGATCAGCAATTATAACAAAAAAGTAAGTACTGAAGACTTATTTATACTTAGATAATTAAAATAATTTGCTAAAAGTATTGGAATTTGAAATATACATATACTAATTTATAATTTAACAATAAAAAAATATTTGTGAAATGAAATGAAAAATATATTAATTTTAAATGATTACGCTTTCAAAATAATTTACTGTTAATGTCGTTAAGAGCGCAATATTTTGAGTAACATAAAACTTTGAGCACAACTTCTTTTTAGAATCGGCTTTTTGCAACGTGAGTACTATACAAAGTTAGTCAAAATTCTCTAACTGTATAAAATTTCAAATAAGTTTTTTGGTCTTAAACAAGTTATTGATTAATTATATTTTTAATATACAAGTTCATCATTTATGATCGAAATTTGGTAAACTTATTTTTTTTAAACACTGTATGTTTTTACATTTTGTATTAAAGATTAATTTTTAGTATATTTTGTAAACAAATGTTTTTTTTTATTATGGTGCATTTTGAGTTATAAGCCATTAATTTAAACTACTAAACTTCAAATTAATAACATTTTTTGACAAACTTACACATTTGTCTTAACCAAACGGATAAAAAGAACAACATCAACAATAAATAACACATTTCATTCATTTACAACTTGGAGCAGAACTAAATAAATTGTTATTTTAAAAAAATAACTTATAACACATTAAAAGTCTACTAAATTTGGAGTGTAATGAAATTTAATAAACAATTGAAGATTTTGAATTCTCGTACATTTCATGACACTGGTAATTTCATTCTCGGCACGTTACAAGAAAACGTTTAAAAAAAATTAAATTGCGCGAGCTATTTTAATAAAATAAATTAATATTAATTCAATTGTAATAACAATAAAATAAACAAATTTGTATAAGCAATAATCAATAATTAATTATCTTATTCTGAGCCAATTAGGTAATAAGTAGTAATAACGAATGTATGTACATAGTAAACGCTGAAATCTTATTAGAAATCTTGCGCATCGAATCCACTTATCGTGTCATTGCGTCAAGAGACAACAAACCTGGACACATATAGGCTTTAATGACGTTACACGAACTGTACTGCACATAGTTAGCAAATTATTCAAGTGATTAAATTTAATAAATTGTATACGACATTAATACATTGCAAACAAATTAACTGTAAACTAATTTATTATATCTAAGTACTATTCATTAGTTAATTGATTGATGTTAGATAAATTAAAAATAAAAAGGCCAATGTTGCTTATCGTAATTTAATTGAAGCAAATTAATGCAAAACTAGTCAACTGTAATCAATTTGATTATACATACAAATAAAATATTATTATATTACATTGCTTACATTTAATTGTTTCAATGATTATAAATAAAATCAAAGAGAAATTGTTTTTCCATAAATATAATATTCTATGATCTCATTATACCTAAATAAAATAAATTTTCATTCATTAAGTGGCCTAATGACAACTAGATATGCTAAGAGCCGGAACGAGGGCATCCAATATGCGTGCGTGAGTTTAAAATAAAAATGGATAGATTATAATTTTAATTTTCTTAAAATATAACAAGAAGTTTTCTATTCGTGCTGTAACTTACCCATTGTATCTCCACACAACAAATAGAGTAAATCTCAGTGTGGGGATCGCATGTGTCTCCGAAATTAAATTGGACTTTTGAATTAACTAGAAACATGTGTATGTAATTTAATATCTACCGCATAATCGCACTAGTGTATTTAATTATTAAGGTTTTATACAGTTGCTACAAATCATAAAAGTGTAATTAAATTTTTTATAAGATATTGATTTTGTATCAAAGTAATTTTATTATTATTGATGACAAATTAGATACACGTAATTCTAGTTTATTATCTAATGTTTTATGGCACATGCAATCAAAAAGCATTGACCAAAAGCATTGTCTACTTTCCGCTCATAGATACAATCTGTTTGTAGAATAAATATTTCTTATTAATTAAATGTACAATCTATTTAGTTTACTAAAAAATATAATATAGTTACAATAATAAAATATTTTTGAAAGTATTTTGTAAAAGATATAATACTTATTTTTATCATTATCAAATAGAATTGCGCATTCAACAACTAATATATTTACATTTTATTTAAAAAACATTTCGAATATACTAACAGCGACACCAATTTCTGATTATCGCAATGTTTACGTCGTGCAGTTTTTATTAGTATTTCGTATGAATGAAAGATAGCCTTGAAGTGTGCACTTGATGCGATTATAGAAAAACATCAATTGAGTAATTCAATATTGATAAGAGTATTGTAAATTATAAAAAGAATTACATAATGATTCAGAGGAGGCGCATGGTTTTGAAATAATGAGTACTTATTTAATTTTACATAAATTGTTTATTTATTGACATTAAAATGTTTGTTACAGAATGCCATTTTATTTAACTAAGTGCGGAAAATAACATCACTTAAATGACAACTTCTTTCTCGAATGCAAATTTGATCGAATGTTCTAATTTGCTCATAACATCTTCTGACAGTTTCCGATTAATTTTCTGCAATTTATGGCAAATATCATTTTTCAATTCTTCCAATATTCCAGGCTTATTTTTATAGACAAGAGTCTTTAAAAATAACCTCACAAAAAATCACATGCTCTTAGGTCAGGAGAAGGAGGTGGCTAGGTCACATCGCCGAAACATAAAATGATTTAACGCTAGAGTATTGCAGGGTTTAGTCGCCGCGTTCTGTTGTGGTGTCAGTAGTAGTAAAAAAATATTAAATCCTATCAAATCTACGAGAATATCAATAAACCTTTTTTTCTAGAATCATATTAAGTAAGTAAGTAACTGCGCCGTTTTTAAATTAAAATTGGCTTTTATAGGACGAAACGCCAACCAACTCAATATTAAAACAATAAGATTTCGGTCATCACTCTTTTTATATGTTGAACTACATACAATATTCTATATCTTCATTTTTTTGGGTTAAAGATTTTGAGTTATACTTAACGAGTAAAAACGGGTGCATTGAGAAATTTGCTTTAGTATTTTATTTTCAGTTTCTATAACTTATTAGTAGCCGGATCGGTTCATGAAAGTATCAAACCCTTAAAAAAATTCTACGATTTTTTTAGTTTTTTTGTTGTTTTTTAACTTAATCGCATTTTTTGTTTAAAAATCGCAAATTTAACTAAAAAAAAAAAAATTACTAGTGAAATCAATCATAAATTTTTCGTAGAATCCAAATCTGACGCCATTTCAAGTCTATACCCAGTCTATAAGCCGCAAAAGCCATAAAACCATGTTGTTGAAAAATAAATTTGTTTTGTGTTTTTAAGTTTTAGGGGTTTAAAACTCAAAAAAACTGCAAAAATACATCAAATATTATTAAAAAAATAAGTTTTGCAAACAGTTCTACATGGAAGTTTAACAAAGACATCATTTGTGGCTTAAAACAGTTTTGGGCGGTTTTACTCTCCAAAATTTGAGAATACTATTATTTTTGACATTCAAACATAAATCCACCCGGCGCTTATCAAAATTTGATAAAAAAAAGTTTTAAACCACAATCTAGTGTGCTTATAATATTTTTTGTAAGTATGAAAAAATAATTCATTTTTAACGCATTTTTTGCATTTTTCTTTCTAGATGGACTTTTCTACGGCTGATGAGTACAACACTAACTATTTTCTATGTAAAATTGTGCCCAAAATTCAAATTTTTAATAATATTTGGTGTATTGTTTTTCTGAGCGCGGCTACACGTGTATTTGTCAAAGTTTATGTTGAAGAATAGTCCTACTTACTTAAAAAAAATTAAAAAATGCTTCTTTTTGCACAGCCCACTGAAAACAAACTCATGGTTTTATGGTTTTTGCGGCTTATAGACAGAGTAAACACTTGAAATGGCCAGATTTAGATTCTACGCAAAATTTCTGATTGATTTCACTTTAATTTTTTTTGTTTTAGTTAAATTTGCAATTTTTAAACTTTTAATGCAATTAACTTAAAAAACTACAACAAAAATAAAAAAAAAAATATTTTTTTTTAAAGTTTCATACCCCCATAAACCGATTAAAAGACAACTAATAAGTTATAGAAACTGAAAATAAAATATTAAAGCAAATTTCTCAAATTTCCCCGGATTGCTCTGGTCCGTTTGAAATAGAATTGCCCAAATAAAAATTCATTCTGGAGAATTGACTTATTGGACAGATTGGACTTTCTTCTAAAATGTATGAAAATTTTATTCAATTATATTCAGACGACTAGTTTTAATTTATTGTATAATTTTTATGGACAATTTAATTATTATATAGAATATTTGTATTAATTAAAATTCAATATTTACAAAAGCCAAATAATTATAAAAGTTGATAAAACAATTATATTTAAAAAATATATTTTATATTAAATAATAATTTAAACTTGAAGTTAATAAACTATATTGTTATTTATATTTATATTAGTTATATTATTATAATATGTTTGATTTTTTTAAATAATCAATACTTGTTTTATAAATATGTATTTATGTTGCAATATATTTTTTTATGTGTTTTGCTCGTCCAGTAGTGAGAATATGTTCGTTCTCTATAAGATCTAGCATAAAAAGCAAATGAGGTGGTAGGACAAGTATGAGAAAAAATAAAATAAAATTGTGTTAAAATATGTGATACTGATTAGTAAGAAGCATAAAGCTGTATGGGTAAACATTAGGGGGTGATAAGAGCAAAAATGCTACAGCCATTAAGATATTCTAGTGTAAGTACTGGAAATGGACATTGGGGTTTTATAAGCAAATGTTGGCAAACATGATAGAAAAAGTAAAAAAAAAAAAATTATAAGTAATAGCAGAAAAAAGAGCAGTAAATTTTGAGAAAAGACTGATGGTAAACAATGAATAAGCAAAATTATACAAATATTTCTAAAAAAAAGAAATGTATAAGAAAATTGAAGTAAACAAGAACAATTATTATAATATAGAATAGATACGCAGGCTTGTAAAAAAGTAAAAAAATGAAAGTGGAAGAGAATAGTTGAAAGATATACAAATGCAAAAACCTAAATTTACATTTAATAATAATAATAACTATTAATATTATTATTAGTACTTTAAGATTATGTACATTATTTTATTAGTTACGTACAAAATAAATTAAAAAATTAAGTTAGAAAAAAAATTCATCATTATCTTGGCGAGGTTCTTACAGCTTTCTACCGCTTTTACTCTCCATCTATCTCTGTTTTTCCCATCTTCCTCGTTTATAGCCCTATCTTTTGTTATTTGACTAATCCTTGCTATCTACTCCGTTGCTGGTCTTTCTTTATTTTTTCTGTTTTTCGGGATATACTCTAAAGCTCTTTTAAGCCATCTATTTTTTTTCTATTCTCATTACATGACCATACCAACATAATTGTTTTGTTTCAATTCTAGCTAAACTGGAATATACACTTTTTGTTTTTTTTTTTCTTATAACTTTGTTTCTCACTTGGTCTAACTTAGATATTTGACAACCCTCTTTAAGTAATCTAGTACTGTTGTCTCAATACTTCTTTTATCTTTTTGAGAACTACTTAATAATAAAGCACCAGGTCCAGACGAGATAACAACGGAGATAGTGAAAGCAGCGCTAGAGGGAAATGAGATAGAGATATCACAAAAAATAAACAGTCTAAAGGAAAGAAGTTTTCTGGCTTGCTGCAAGGATGCAAAACTTGTACTAATTGAGAAAGAAAAGGAAGTAAGCAAAACAACGACGTATAGACCGAAATGCCTAATCAACACATTAGCAAAAATTATGGAAAAAGTTATCGTGAAGAAAGTTGAACAGGAAATAGAAGAAAAAGGAAAATGGAAACAGGAACAATATGGATTGACAACAAGAAGAACGACTCTAGGAGCCATTAAAAAGGTAAAAACCATAGCAAAAGAAGCAAACAGTGGACCATACAGAAAAAGACAACACTGTGTCATAATAGCGCTAGATATACAAAATGCGTTCAACAGCATACTATGGAAAGCAATTATAGAAGCAGCAAAAAAAAAAGAGAACTAACAAATAAAACAACCAAGATAATATGGAGCTACTTTTAGGAGAGAAATCTAGTGACCAAAAATGGTAAATTTAAGATGACTTCAGAAGTACCACAGGGTTCTGCACTAGGTCCTAAACTATAAAATTTAATTCATAATCAGCTACTCAGGATGCGGCTACCGGAAGGAGTGACAATAACGGCATTTGCTAACAACGTAGCTCTAGAAGGTAGTGATATAAACATAAAAGTACTAAATAAAATTTTAGAGTTAGCAATAGAGATGAATAAAAGATGAATGAGAAATAAAAGGTTAGATCTGGCACCGCAGAAAACCGAAAAATACAGGTAGGTGAACAAATAATAACCATAGGAAAAAAAATATCTTGAAGTTAAACTTGAAGCAAAAGGATGAAATGAACAGGTTAAGGAAGCTGTAAAAAAAACAAAAAAAAATGGAAGGAATGCTTAGTAGGCTCATGACAAACAAAAAGGGACTAGGAGAAAGGGCAAGAAAGCTAAAAGCAACTGCGGCTAGAAGTAAACTGTTGTATGTCAGAGATATAGATATAGGAGAACCTGCGCGAAAAACCTAATAATGAAGGCTGCCATTTTGCCCGATGGCTGACGTCACGTTTGCTGTGAAATTAGTATTTCATAAATGATGTGCACTTTGCGTTGTTTACTTTTGTTTTGCTTGGAATTGATTTATTGTATTATTTTTCCAGAATTATTATTAATATAATAATTATAGATATATGCTTGTGTTTAGTTTTTAGGTTTATTTCATTTAAAAGTTAATACAAATAAGAAAATGATTACATTTACAAATTATAAATTACTGACAAAAGATGAATTTTTGGATTATTTTATAATAATATTAATTAATAAGTCAAGAATTCTATGACAAAACTAAAAAAATGTTTTCTGATCGGAAAGACTATGTGAAAGAAGAGTATCATTTGTTTGTTAGTTAATATTGTATATGCATATTGCAACATTAGATTTTTCAAGTTTGGCAAAAAAACAATTATACAACATTAATTCGGCGAGAATTAAACAAATTAGTATTGTTTTAAAATCAATAAAACATTTTAATTAAAATTCAGGTTTTTATATTTTTTTTACCTGTATATAATTTATTTTTCTTATTATTAGACAAATTATTATATATTTTGTTAAGAGAAAAGTTATATTTAAATTACTATGCAATCTGGAACCATACAGTATTGAAGATTATTATACACAGATAAAACCTACTCAAATGTCTATATTATAAGTAATGCTATTAAACTTTTTTTTTTACACTATTTCATGTAAATATTGTATCTACTTCTGAATGTATTGTTGTTACTGTATTTTATACCGAAATAAAAATTATTATTATTATTATTGTTTTTCTCGGTTAACACCGGTAGCAGTTTATATAACGCTGGGCATTCACCAAAGGCAGATGTTTAAAATTACAGATTTTTGAGTCTTTATATAAATATTGTTTTGTAAGTTTAATTTTTTTATATTTTTATGAAAACTATGGGGAATAATTCCGGTGCTTGATATTATAAGCGGTACAATTACCACTTTTTCCATTGCCCATATTCTCTGTATTTCATCTGCTAACGCTGAATATTTTTCCATTTTTTCGTTGTACGTTTTTTTGATGTTATTAGTGTTAGGGATTGCAATATCTATGGGCAATTCCATTTCAAACGGACCAGAGCTAGGGGGGGGGGGTGCGTTGAGAAACTTGCTTATGTATTTTTTTTTAGTTTCTATAAGTTATTAGTAGTCCTTTGATTGGTATATGAGGGTATAAAATTCTACGATTTTTTAAAGTATTTTTGACGTTTTTTGACTTAATCGCATTTTTTGTTTAAAAACCGCAATTTTAACTCAAAAAAATAAATTTACTAATGAAATCAATCAAAAATTTTCCGTAGAATCCAAATCTGGCGCTATTTTAAGTTTATACCCTGTCTATAAGCCGCAAAAGCCATAAAACCATGTTTTTGTTCTCAGTGGGCTGGGCAAAAAGGAGCATTTTTTAAATTTTTTTTAACCGTTAAATTTGACGCTTAAAACCGAAATACACAGAACAAATTTATATTTTTCAATTAATTTACATCAAAATACGTCAACTATGGCGGTTAAAAAAAATTTAAAAAATGCTCCTTTTTGCACAGCCCACTAAGAACATAAACATGGTTTTATGGTTTTTGCGGCTTATAGACAGGGTATAAACTTGAAATGGCGCCAGATTTGGATTCTACGGAAAATTTCTAATTGATTTCATTAGTAAATTTATTTTTTTGAGTTAAAATTGCGGTTTTTAAACAAAAAATGTGATTAAGTTAAAAAACGTCAAAAAAACTTTAAAAAATCGTAGAATTTTTTTTTATAGGTTTCATACTCTCATATATCGATCAAAAGACTACTAATAAGTTATAAAAACTTAAAAAAAATACATAAGCAAGTTTCTCAACGCACCCCCCCCTATAATATATGTAGTTTTATTATTTTTATCTATTAATGTGAGATCCGGTCTATTATGATGTATTGTTTTGTCAGTTATTATTGCCCTGTCATAATATAACTTGTGAGTACCGTTTTCTAAAATTGGTTCAGGCATATATTTATAGTAGGGATTCTGATCTGATTTTAAGTTTTTATTTTTTGCAAGTTGTTGGTGAACTATGATTGCTACTTGATTGTGTCTGAATAAATAATCAGTTTGCGCCAGTAGCTTACAACCCGATGTTATGTTGTATAGTCTCCGACTGCGCATGACATTGCCTACATTGATCAGTTTGCACATTACAATCTTTTATTATGTATTTTTTGTAGTTGTTAGTGTTAATACCTGATCTTGTATTGCTAACATAAACCCTTCAGTCTCAGGAAATATATCAGCATGAGTGAGCCACGCGTTTGAGGCTTCTTTGTCGACATAAGATTGATCTAAATCATGAGAATGTCTTCCATGCAACGATTTTTGAGCCCATTTTTGTTTTATGGTTAGATCTGTAGAGATGTGTAACGAATAATAATAATAATAATAATAATAATAATAATAATAATAATAATAATAATAATAATAATAATAATAATAATAATAATAATAATAATAATGATAGTGAATTACATAAAGCAATTGTAAATATTGATACAAATTATACCCCACTTAACCTGGCTGACAAAGAACAGATACATAAAGATTCCAATACAATACAACAAGAAAATATTCAAAAATGGGCAGCAAAACAACTACATGGCAGATACTACCACCAAAGTCACAAAGAGAACATAGACAGAATAGCTACATTTACATATCTTGAGAAAGGATATCTGTTTCCAGAAACCGAAGGATTTCTACAGGCCATTCAAGACAAGGTAATAAACACAAAAAGCTATAGACTGCACATAATTAAAGACCTACAAAACACAAACGATAAATGCAGACGCTGCAAAGACGAACAGGAAACCATTGAGCATATTACAAACGGCTGTAAAATTCTAGCTCCCACACAATATACAGAACGGCACAACTCGGTAGCTAAAATTATTCATCAAGAATTAGCACTTAAATACAAATTAATTAGTAAATGGGAACCATACTATAAATATAATCCATCAATTATCCTAGAAAACGACGTGTGCAAATTATACTGGGACAGAGCTATTCTGACAAATAAAACAGTTGCACATAACCGCCCAGACATTACTCTTACTATAAAAAATGTAAATACTACGTATCTTATTGATGTAGCAATACCAGCAGACCATAACATCAAGGTCAAATATAACGAAAAAATTGATAAGTACTTACCTCTAGCGCACGAAATAGAAAAAATATGGAAAGACAAAGTGAGAATAATCCCCATAATTATGTCATCAACAGGTATAGTGCCACTAAATCTAAAGGAAAACCTAAATGAATTACAGCTTAAAGAATATGTTATACTACCTATGCAAAAGGCTGTGATACTAAAAACATGTAACATCGTTAGGTCTTTTCTAAAACAATGACAATCTTTACTGGACCTGGTCCCGTACCCGTCCAATAAATAACTCCCAGGATAATACCTGTGAAAAAAATAAAAAATAATAATAATAATAATAATAATAATAATAATAATAATAATAATAATAATAATAATAATAATAATAATAATAATAATAATAATAATAATAATAATAATAATAATAATAATAATAATAATAATAATAATAATAATAATAATAATAATAATAATAATAATAATAATAATAATAATAATAATAATAATAATAATAATAATAATAATAATAATAATAATAATAATAATAATAATAATAAAATACTTACCTCTAGCTTCAGAAATAGAAAAACTGTGGAAACAAAAACACATTAAAATTATTCCTATAATAATATCTTCAACAGGAATAATACCATCAAAATTAAACAATTCTATAAAACAATTAGACATAGAACAATACAATATTATAAACATGCAAAAGGCGGTAATACTAAGTACATGTAACATAGTACGATCGTTTTTAAAACAACACATGTAATACATCTATGTATTAGACTTGGTAGTATGTACCCGTCTAATACAATGAAACCAGGTTAACCTGTGAAAAAAAAAAAAAAAAAAAAAAAAAATAATAATAATAATAATAATAATAATAATAATAAAAACTGTGAAAACAAAAACACATTAAAATTATTCCTATAATAATATCTTCAACAGGAATAATACCATCCAAATTAAACAATTCTATAAAACAATTAGACATAGAACAATACAATATTATAAACATGCAAAAGGCGGTAATACTAAGTACATGTAACATAGTACGATCGTTTTTAAAACAACACATTTAATACATCTATGTATTAGACTTGGTAGTATGTACCCGTCTAATACAATGAAACCAGGTTAACCTGTGAAAAAAAAAAAAAAATAATAATAATAATAATAATAATAATAATAATAATAATAATAATAATAATAATAATAATAATAATAATAATAATAATAATAATCTTAGAGCCCTAAAACTATATAAAATTGATGACAGTATTATCAACCTTCTTACACATTTAATGGAAAACTGGAAAACAAAGCTATATTTAACAACAACAAAAACGACTACAAAGCTCATATCTATAAAACGGGGCATTTTTCAAGGCGATAGCTTAAGCCCGCTTTGGTTCTGTCTTGCTTTAAACCCACTTAGCAACATGCTAAAAAATAGTTCATATGGCTACCAACTACAAAAGCAACCCGTTTGCAGTATAAACCATTCATTTTATATGGATGACCTTAAACTGTATGGTAATGGCCCAAAACAACTAAAAGGGCTAATGGAACTAGTATCCCGATTTAGTACCGACATTAAAATGGAACTAGGATTAAATAAATGTGCAGTACTGCACGTTAAAAAAGGAAAAGTGCAAGATTTAGATGGTATGACTTTGCTCAGTGGAGAAACAATTACATCAATAGCTACGGGTGGCACCTACAAATATCTTGGAATTCGCCAAGCACTAGGATTAGATAACAACAAAGCTAAAGAATCAGCCATAAATACGTATATTGGTCGAATACGTAAACTTTTAAAAACTAATCTAAACTCTAAAAATATGATTAAGGCTATTAATACATGGGCTGTGCCTACAATTACATACACATTTGGCGTACTAACTTGGTCCCCTACAGCCATACAAGCTGTAGATCGCCAAACACGAACGGAACTAACTAAATTTAGAATACACCACCCAAAATCATCTGTAAATAGAATATACATACCTAGAAAACGGGGTGGGAGAGGTCTCATTAATTTAGAAACATCACTGAACGCCCAGTGTAAAAATATGAGAGACTATTTTGAAAAATCAAGCAACGCAATTCATTCTGCCGTTCTTTCTATTGGCACTACACATCCAATTTTTAATATTACAACTTTACAAACAACGACTGAACTTGAACTCAATTGGAGCCAGAAAAAATTACATGGGCGATTTTATGGAAATCTTAATGAATTAACAAGTAATAAAATTGAATCTTGTAATTACTTAACAACAGGTTACCTATTTCCTGAAACCGAAGGAACATTATTTGCAATTCAAGATCAAGTTGTTCCAACTAAAGCATACAGAAAAAATATTATAGGTGAAAATATTCCAAATGACTTATGTCGAATGTGCGGAGCAACAACTGAGTCCGTACAACACTTAACTTCTGGATGTTCAGTTCTTGCACCTATCGAGTATTTAAACAGACACAACAATGTAGCTAAAGTTATACACCAAGGACTTAGCAAATTTTATAAAGTAGTAGATAAATGTATACCAACCTACAAATATATTCCCAAATGGGTGCAAGAATCAGAACAGACAAAAATTTACTGGGACACTGCTATTGTTACTGATACCGAAGTAACACACAACAAACCGGATATTTTAGTTTTTGATAAAATAAAAAAAGCAGCTTATATAATTGACATCTCTATCCCTATTGATGAAAATATTAGTAAAGCCTATCGAGAAAAAATAAATAAGTATCAAGATCTTGCTTACCAACTTAAATCTTTATGGCAAATTAAAGAAGTGTTTGTTAAACCATTTATAATAAGCGTTAATGGACTTGTAGAAAAGCATTTTAGCCAGCACTTAAAAGAGCTTCAGTTAAATAAATATATACACATTACTGAAGCTCAGAAATCTGCAATTCTAGGTACGTGTCGAATTATCCGTAAGGTTTTAAACCAGTAACTTACACAAGCCTTGGTCTAACAGACCCGGCTATTTAACCAGTTAATCTGTGGAAAAAAAAAAAAAAAAAAAAAAAAAAAAAAAAAAAAAATTATAATAATAATAATAATAATAATTTTTTTTTTTTTTTTTTTTTTTTTTCTCTTGGAGGTGGAAAATCCATTTATGGACGGAGTGTGGGACTCCTCCTCTTGTTCTGAAGGGAGTGTACCCACTAAAAACCAACCCCCTCGAGGTTCTTCTCATGTTTAATGTTTAATTTTTTAGTGCCACTAAGCCAAATTGGCTTGTCAGTGGCAATTATTGTGCACTATTAGTATATGTGTTATTCGGTCACTTTAGAGATGGTCTTTTATCCAGATTTTTATTTTTGGTTTAAACATTTCTATTGATTTTGTTGTTAAGATTTCATTTGGAATTTCATTGAACAACGATCGTATGGCTACTTCTTTTCTTCTTTTTCCATATTTATTGTTATGACTTTCTACTATAAATTTTCCGGCTACATTTCTCCTTGTTTCTTTGCAATGGTTTACTTTAGTCCATGTATCTTTTTCTTTTATGTTGTTCATTATACTTCTGAGTTTAAAAAGTTGATTAATTGTTAATAGCTCTTTGTATGGGTCTTGGTTTGAATAACTGCGTAGATTTTTTATTACTCGGTTTTGTGTTTTTTGGAGTCTTTCAATAATATAATCCGACGCTTGACCGTACACAGTTATTCCATACGTAATTATAGATTCTGGAAGTGCTCGATATATCGTTGTCATAGTTTGTTCCGGTATAAACTGTCTAAGGTAGTAAAAGCTATTTGAAATGTGTTTTAATTTCTTTCTTATTTCGTTTATGTGTGGTTTCCAGCTCAGATCTTGGTCTATCCATATCCCAAGATACTTCTGCTTTTCTACAACTTCTATTTGCTCGTTGCAATCACAGTTGTCAGATATTTGGACATTGTGTAAACATTTGGATTTATGAAAAATCAGGTTGATTTGATCTTCTTTTTTTCGCTGATGTGGTGATACTATATGAACCAACTTTGTTTTTTCTTTGTTGATAGTGAGTCCTTTGTCGTGAGCCCATTTTTGAAACTGTTTAAATTCTCTTTGCATATTTTTCAACGCTTGTTGTACATTTTTGTGGATCGATACAATTAATGTGTCATCAGCGTATAAAAAGTATTTGGAATTTTTAAAGCATGATCCTACGTCGTTTACATACAACAGATAGAGTATTGGTCCCAAAATACTGCCTTGGGGCACACCCCTGTCAATAATTGCTTCTTCGCCCAGTTTGCCACTTAATTTAACCTGAAACTTTCGATTGTCTAAGTAGTTTTTAAACAATTTTTTAGTTTCTCCTTTAATTCCATTATTTTCTAAAATATTTATTAGAGTATTATGGTCAAGAGTATCAAATGCTTTTGAAAAGTCGACGAATAAGCACAAAGCGTGCATGTTCTTATCTAATGCTTGGTTAACTGTATTCGTGAATTTTTCAAGTAGCTGGATTGTGCCTTTTGATTTCTGATATCCATATTGATTGATGTCTATTAATTTATTTTCTTCCAAATACACTGTTAATGTTTTTTCAATGTATCTTTCTAATACTTTTGATACAGTTGGTAGTATAGAGATCGGTCTGTAGTTTTTAGGACTGTCTCTTTTTCCTGACTTATAGATGGGGCGCAGGATTGCCTTTTTTAAAACATTTGGTATCTTCTTTTGATTATTGGTTAGATTGATAAGTTTGGTCATTGGCTTTTTTATTTCCTTTATGGTATCTATGAGGTCTTTTGTTTTAATTCCGTCGTGACCTGCTGGTTTGGCAGGGTTCATAGACATGATAATTTTTTCAATATTTTCAGGTGTCGTTTCTGGTATTTCCAATATTTGTATTTGATTTGTTTTCTCTGTTTTATTATGCAGTATTTTGCTACATGGTTTGGCAAGAGATTTTGTTTGATTTTTAAATGTATCAGTAAACTGCTCAAGTATCTTGCTGGTGTCTTGTTTAAAATTTTTTATCAATCTTTGGTCTTCTGAATTTTTTCTGTTTCTTCCCAGTGTTTCATTGATTAATTTCCACGTTTCTTTCATATTTGATTTTGCCGAGTTAAATAGTTTTGTATAGTGTTCTCTTTTAGATCGTTTAATCATATTTGTAACTTTATTTCTAGCTTCGTTATAACGTTTTCTAAGCTCATTCTTTATACTGTTAGATTCTGTACAACGTTTCCATATTTGAAACTTTCTATCTCGTTCTTGCATTTCTTTCAAAATTTCTCCATTAATCCATATTTTTTGTGGTTTTCTTTGATGTCGTTTTTTATTTTTAGTGCATGATTCTTTGCAATCTTTATGTATCTGATTTATTTGATTTAGTAGTAGGTCTGGGTCATTTAATTTGTCTAATTGCTTTTTCTTAATTAATTGAGCGAATTGATGAATGAACTTTGGTCTGTCTAGATAAGTGGTAAGTATTGATTCATTAACCACATGATTTGTTTCCAGTTTAATAGTACCACTAATAATAATAATAATAATAATAATAATAATAATAATAATAATAATAATAATAATAATAATAATAATAATAATAATAATAATAATAATAATAATAATAATAATAATAATAATAATAATAATAATAATAATAATAATAATAATAATAATAATAATAATAATAATAATAATAATAATAATAATAATAATAATAATAATAATAATAATAATAATAATAATAATAATAATAATAATAATAATAATAATAATAATAATAATAATAATAATAATAATAATAATAATAATAATAATAATAATAATAATAATAATAATAATAATAATAATAATAATAATAATAATAATAATAATAATAATAATAATAATAATAATAATAATAATAATAATAATAATAATAATAATAATAATAATAATAATAATAATAATAATAATAATAATAATAATAATAATAATTTACAAACTCCTAACATCTGTCTTAACCAACAAAATACAAAACCACTTAGAAACTAATAACATAATGACTGAAGAGCAGAAGGGATGCTATAAGAACTCTAAAGGCTGTAAGGACCAAATTACTATCGATGCAATTGTAGTCAACCAGGCTGTAAAAACACAAAGAAATCTTAGTATGGCATACATTGATTACAAAAAAGCGTTTGATTCGATGCCTCACTCATACCTAATTGACATACTAAAAATATACAAGATAGACCAAACCTTAATTCACTTTCTCGAAGAAGCGATGAAGCAATGGTCTACTGAACTATATATCTCAGATGGAAAGCAAATGATAAAATCCAGAGCTATCAATATCATGCGGGGAATTTTCCAAGGAGACGCACTAAGCGCGCTATGGTTCTGCATTGGCCTCAACCCGCTTAGCCGAACACTCAAAGATACGCAAATGGGATATAATATAAAAAACCCGGACGCAAACAGAAGCGGGCATACCATAAACCACCTACTATATATGGATGACCTCAAGTTATTCGCAAAATCTACCACACAACTTCACGAACTACTAAACATCACCAAAGAATTCAGCGATGCCATAAAAATGGAATTCGGTATAGACAAGTCTAAAACTATCCAACTCGAACGAGGTACGCTAACTAGAACTGAAGGTTTTCCAATAGATGATAAACAAGTGATCGAAAATCTAGGCAAAGAAGATAACTATAAATATCTAGGTATCATGCAGCTACGAGGTATTAACCATACCAACCATACCAAAATTAAACAAGAACTTATAATAAAATTTGAGAAACGTGTAGAACTGATCCTTAACACCCTATTAAGTTCAGTTAATAAAATCAAAGCAATTAACACATACGCTATTCCTATATTAACCTACTCATTTGGACTCATAAAATGGTCAAACACCGACCTGGAAAAAGTATCAAGAATAATACGGGTAAGTATGACTAGATACCGTATGAATCACCCGAAATCAGCAATCGAACGCATCACCTTACCAGCGGAAATGGGTGGAATGGGTATACTAGACATAATGCAGCAACACCTATCTCAAATCAGTGGAATGGGTATACTAGACATAATGCAGCAACACCTATCTCAAATCACTTCACTTAGAAAGTATTTTATGAGCAAAGCTACTCACAACATCATGTTTGAAGCAATATGCAAAGCAGATATTAACAATTCGCCACTACACCTGAGCCAGCATGAGCATGAGCATGAACATGAACCGTATGAAATTGAAAGCAAACTGCAAAGATGGAAACAGAAGGAAATCCACGGTACTCACCCGCATCAACTATTATCTGATACAAACGATATTAGCGCCTCTAACATATGGCTAAAACAAGGAGGTTTGTACGCTGAGACAACGGGATTCATGCGAGCCATCCAAGATAGGGTTATATTAACCAAAAACTATCAAAAATACATTATTAAAGAAACATCAATAATTGATAAATGCCGAAGATGCGGAAAACCAAATGAAACCATTGAACACATCACTGGCGGATGCTCGATGTTAGCGAATATGGACTACACGCAGAGACACAACAACATGGCCAAGATTATCCATCAACAGCTAGCCAGAGATCTTATGCTTCTCCCATCTGATACCCCGTACTATAAATATGAACCAACAGATGTACTTGAAAATGATAGGTATAAACTATACTGGGACCGCGAAATAAGAACAGACGTTAAAATAAAAGCAAACAGACCTGACATAGTGGTATATAACAAAGAACAGCAGGAAGTGTCAATCATAGACATTGCAGTACCACTAAACCACAACTTACAATCAACGTATGCCACAAAAATAAATAAATATTTAGAACTGTCTGCAGAAATAAAACAAATGTGGCGATTGAAAGGAGTACGTATATTCCCATTGGTTATCTCAACTACAGGAGTCGTTCCGAAAAGCTTACTTACTGAACTCGATGCTTTAAAATTACAACACCTGCTTCCAGCAATTAGCAAGACAATCGTACTGGATACATGCCATATTGTCAGACGTTTTCTAAATAACAATTAGGTAAGGCTTGATAACAATCCGCCTTGCCTAAATCCCAGCCATTCAAAGAATGAGATTTTTTAGATGAAATAATAATAATAATAATAATAATAATAATAATAATAATAATAATAATAATAATAATAATAATAATAATAATAATAATAATAATAATAATAATAATAATAATAATAATAATAATAATAATAATAATAATAATAATAATAATAATAATAATAATAATAATAATAATAATAATAATAATAATAATAATAATAATAATAATAATAATAATAATAATAATAATAATAATAATAATAATAATAATAATAATAATAATAATAATAATAATAATAATAATAATAATAATAATAATAATAATAATAATAATAATAATAATAATAATAATAATAATAATAATAATAATAATAATAATAATAATAATAATAATAATAATAATAATAATAATAATAATAATAATAATAATAATAATAATAATAATAATAATAATAATAATAATAATAATAATAATAATAATAATAATAATAATAATAATAATAATAATAATAATAATAATAATGGCATGGAAGTCGCCGGTAGATCTCAACAGGAGAGAGGAGGTCGCCCTATGTCGCTTGCGCATAGGTCATACCAACTTGACCTCTTCGTATCTCCTGACCGGCGACGAACAACCAGAATGCCAAACATGTCACGACCCTCTAACGGTGAAGCACATTTTGGAGGAATGCCGAGCCTACCTTCCCCACCGTAATCGGCTCGAGCTCCCTAACAACGTGGCGTCTATTTTATCAAATAGAGAAGAGTCCATGGGAAGGTGCGTCCAGTTCTTGAAAGACGCAGGACTCCTCAAACAGGTGTAACCAAGTTTTGTGTTGTCTTATAATGATTTTGGTGTTAACTTATTTATTTATTTTTATTGATCAGTTTGTTTTGTTGAGTTGTTTAAAGCATCGTAGTCTTTTACAACTTCGGTGCAATCTGTGATATTAGGTTTAGTTAGTTTTTAGGGTCTGGCATCGAAGCATTTTACAGCTTCGATGTCATCTGTGATATTAAGTTAGGTTGTGATATTAGGTTAAGTTGTGATATTAGGTTTAGTTACTTTAGTTTTTAGGGTCTGGCATCAAAGCATTTTACAGCTTTGGTGTCATCTGTGATATTAAGTTAGGTTAAATAGTAAGTTTTGTGATATTAGTTTTTTTTAATTTAAGCAACTGTGATATTAGATTTAGTATTTATTTATTTATTTATTTATTTAACCATTTTAATGTGTTGTTTTGTCTCTTCAGGTCTATAACCTGAGGTTATTATTATTAAAATAAATAGCTAATGACCTTAGTAAAAAAAAATAATAATAATAATAATAATAATAATAATAATAATAATAATAATAATAATAATAATAATAATAATAATAATAATAATAATAATAATAATAATAATAATAATAATAATAATAATAATAATAATAATAATAATAATAATAATAATAATAATAATAATAATAATAATAATAATAATAATAATAATAATAATAATAATAATAATAATAATAATAATAATAATAATAATAATAATAATAATAATAATAATAATAATAATAATAATAATAATAATAATAATAATAATAATAATAATAATAATAATAATAATAATAATAATAATAATAATAATAATAATAATAATAATAATAATAATAATAATAATAATAATAATAATAATAATAATAATAATAATAATAATAATAATAATAATAATAATAATAATAATAATAATAATAATAATAATAATAATAATAATAATAATAATAATAATAATAATAATAATAATAATAATAATAATAATAATAATAATAATAATAATAATAATAATAATAATAATAATAATAATAATAATAATAATAATAATAATAATAATAATAATAATAATAATAATAATAATAATAATAATAATAATAATAATAATAATAATAATAATAATAATAATAATAATAATAATAATAATAATAATAATAATAATAATAATAATAATAATAATAATAATAATAATAATAATAATAATAATAATAATAATAATAATAATAATAATAATAATAATAATAATAATAATAATAATAATAATAATAATAATAATAATAATAATAATAATAATAATAATAATAATAATAATAATAATAATAATAATAATAATAATAATAATAATAATAATAATAATAATAATAATAATAATAATAATAATAATAATAATAATAATAATAATAATAATAATAATAATAATAATAATAATAATAATAATAATAATAATAATAATAATAATAATAATAATAATAATAATAATAATAATAATAATAATAATAATAATAATAATAATAATAATAATAATAATAATAATAATAATAATAATAATAATAATAATAATAATAATAATAATAATAATAATAATAATAATAATAATAATAATAATAATAATAATAATAATAATAATAATAATAATAATAATAATAATAATAATAATAATAATAATAATAATAATAATAATAATAATAATAATAATAATAATAATAATAATAATAATAATAATAATAATAATAATAATAATAATAATAATAATAATAATAATAATAATAATAATAATAATAATAATAATAATAATAATAATAATAATAATAATAATAATAATAATAATAATAATAATAATAATAATAATAATAATAATAATAATAATAATAATAATAATAATAATAATAATAATAATAATAATAATAATAATAATAATAATAATAATAATAATAATAATAATAATAATAATAATAATAATAATAATAATAATAATAATAATAATAATAATAATAATAATAATAATAATAATAATAATAATAATAATAATAATAATAATAATAATAATAATAATAATAATAATAATAATAATAATAATAATAATAATAATAATAATAATAATAATAATAATAATAATAATAATAATAATAATAATAATAATAATAATAATAATAATAATAATAATAATAATAATAATAATAATAATAATAATAATAATAATAATAATAATAATAATAATAACAGGAAAAAACATACAAGTATTTAGGTTTTGAGCAAACAACTAAACTAAATCACACGCAACTAAAAACAGCGCTAAGTAAAGCTTATTCATCTCGACTGAAGCAAATACTAAAAACATATTTAAACTCCAAAAACCTAAGCAAAGCCATTAACACATATGCTATACCTATACTTACCTATTCCTTTGGAATTATTAAATGGTCTGATACTGATCTAGACTCATTAAATAGAACAACAAGAACAATGCTAACCCAATATAAAATGCACCATCCAAATGCATGTATAGAACGCATTAATCTCCCAAGAACAGAAGGTGAAAGAGGAATATCTGACATTTATAGCGTACATAATAAACAAGTTGCAAATCTTAGAAGCTACTTTTACTCAAGAAAAGACAGTCACTTACATCAAGCCATAATAAAAGCAGACAACAATTATACCCCTTTATGTTTAAAAAACATAAATCTTATTATCAAAGAACCCATGTCTATTAAACAAGACAATATTAGTAAGTGGGCATCAAAACAACTGCATGGGAGATACTACAACCATTCTCATAAAGATGAAGTGGATAAAGACAAAACATTTAAATATTTGCAAATTGGACAACTATACCCCGAAACGGAAGGATTTATTCAAGCAATTCAAGACAAAGTAATAAATACTCGAAGCTACCAAAGGTACATATTAAAAGATCCAGCTAATAAAACCGATAAATGCAGAAAATGTAATACAGACCCAGAGACCATAGAACATATTACAAACGGATGCAGAATATTAGCACCGACACAGTACGTAGAACGACACAATGCTGCAGCTAAAATTGTACATCAAGAGTTAGCCTATAAATATAAACTAATAAGTAAAAAAGAACCTTACTATAAATATGTTCCGCAATCTGTTCTTGAAAATAATATCTGTAAGTTATACTGGGACAAGACAATATTTACAAACAAAACAATAAACCATAACCGACCAGACATCACTATTACTATTAAAACATCAAGTAGTACATTTTTAGTAGACATTGCAATCCCAGCTGATCATAACATTGAAACAAAATACGCAGAGAAAATAGAAAAATACTTACCTCTAGCTTCAGAAATAGAAAAACTGTGGAAACAAAAACACATTAAAATTATTCCTATAATAATATCTTCAACAGGAATAATACCATCAAATTTAAACAATTCTATAAAACAATTAGACATAGAACAATACAATATTATAAACATGCAAAAGGCGGTAATACTAAGTACATGTAACATAGTACGATCGTTTTTAAAACAACACATGTAATACATCTATGTATTAGACTTGGTAGTATGTACCCGTCTAATACAATGAAACCAGGTTAACCTGTGAAAAAAAAAAAAAAAAAAAAAAAAAAAATAATAATAATAATAATAATAATAATAATAATAATAATAATAATAATAATAATAATAATAATAGTAATAATAATAATAATAATAATAATAATAATAATAATAATAATTGCAATCCAAGATCAAGTAATAAGAACTAGGAATTATAAAAAATATATACTGAAAGCCAACATAACAACAGATAAATGTAGAAAATGTTATAAAACTGCAGAAACTATAACACATATTATCACAGGATGTGAAAAACTAGCTCCAACTAAATATACAGAAAGACATAACAACGTAGCGGCAATTATACATAAAAAAATGATAAGTAATACAAATTTAGAAGAAGAAAATGACAAGGTACCATACTATAAATACATTCCAGAACCCATTAAAGAAAACAGCAATCATAAGATACTATGGGACATTTCTATACAGACTGACAAACAAATAATACATAACAGACCAGATATTATTTGGACCAACAAACTCACAAAAACAACATATTTAATAGACATAGCAGTTCCAGCAAGTGAAAATATCATAAAGAAAACCGATGAAAAAATACAAAAATACACAGAACTAGCATATGAAATAAAACGAATATGGAAATTAACAAACATAAAAATATTACCAATTATAATTTCTGCAACAGGATTAATACCTAAGGAAACGGTAAAAAATTTAAAACTAATAGGAGCTGAAGATACACTGGCAGATCTGCAAAAATCCGTTTTGCTAGACACAGCACATATAACACGTGCTTTCTTAAACTAAATTCATTTTTTAATAAATAACATAGTTATATATATACCCTTGGGAAACCCGCGTATATATCGATAAAACACGACAACAAGTTAGTTTAAAAAAAAAAATAATAAAAAAAAAAATAATAATAATAATAATAATAATAATAATAATAATAATAATAATAATAATAATAATAATAACAACTTGCAAAAAATAAAAACTTAAAAACAGATCAGAATCCCTACTATAAATATATGCCTAAACCAATTTTAGAAAACGGTACTCACAAGTTATATTATGACAGGGCAATAATAACTGACAAAACAATACATCATAATAGACCGGACCTCACATTAATAGATAAAAATAATAATAAAACTACATATATTATAGATATTGCAATCCCTAACACTAATAACATCGAAAAAACGTACAACGAAAAAATGGAAAAATATACAGCGTTAGCAGATGAAATACAGAGAATATGGGCAATGGAAAAAGTGGTAATTGTACCGCTTATAATATCAAGCACCGGAATTATTCCCCATAGTTTTCAGAAAAATATAAAAATTTTAAACATACATAACAATATTTATATAAAAACTCAAAAATCTGTAATTTTAAACACCTGCCGTACAGTCAGAAATTTTTTAAAATAATTTTTAAGATTATATAACGCCTTTGGTGTATGCTCAGCGTTATATAAACTGCTACCGGTGTTAACCGAGAAAAACAAGAATAATAATAATAATAATAATAATAATAATAATAATAATAATAATAAAGCATATCTCATTGATATTACAATACCCAATGTTGCAAATTTACAGAAAGCTCATGCAGAAAAAATTGAGAAATATGCAAACTTAGCAATGAAAATAAAACAACAATGGAAACTTGACAAAGTTTGTACAGTTCCTATAATAATATCGGCTAATGCAATCATACCTTTAACGCTTCATGATTCTCTTCTACGACTTCACATTGACAAAGACATCTTCGTCCATATGCAACGCGCTGTAATCCTTGGTACATGCAGCACAGTAAGACAATTTTTACAATAAATTTCTTTCTACTCTGGCTTAAATAGCCCGTAGAATAGAAGAAACACCGTGAATAACACGAGAAAAAACAAGAACATAATAATAATAATAATAATAATTATTATTATTATTATTATTATATTAACAATAATTTTGAAATGATAACACATTATATCAATTGCAAACAAAACAAAACTAAACAACATAAAGTGCACATCATTTATGAAATACTCACTTCACAGCTTACGTGACGTCAGCCATCGGACAAAATGGCAGTCTCAGTGCCATGGGCTCGCAATTTAGGTGCGTAGTCGCCAAAGCGCGTTCTCCTATATCTATATCTCTGTTGTATGCCACAGAAAGATGGGGAAAAACTTTGAATACAAAAAAACAAAAAAAAAAGTAAGAAGAGCTATGAGATCAAATTCGTTAAGGATCTGCAGAGCCTACAGGACGGTGTTGCAGGAGACATTAGAAGTAATTGCGGCGACACTACCCGCAGATTTGATGGTGGAATAAAAATTAAGTATAAAGAAATTGGCAAATGAAAAAACTAGTAAGCAAGAAGCAAACAGACGAGCGAGAGAGAATATGATATAAAGATGGCAAAGACAGTGGAAAGAGAAAAACATGGACATAGAGCCTTTGGAAAGTACTTACAAAAAATAAATAAGATGGAGAAAGAGGAAAAATGTATATTTTCTCAGGAAAACACGCATGACGACGCAGAACATGCGCTAGTAGAGTGCGAAGCGTGGAAAGAAGATAGAAAAACGCTAGAAAAAGTATTGGAAAACAAAGTAGACAAATCTACAATCATTAAAATATGCCTGAGTGACGAAAACAAATGGAGAGCACTAAGAAACTATGCAACGACAGTACTGAAGAAAAAGATAGAGGAGTGTAAAGCGTTGAGATTTAGGTAAACCAAAATAGAAGAAAACACACAAGTAAAAGCCACAGAAGACAAAAAAAAGGAGCAAGAAGCTAAATGAAAGCAAAAGAATATAAAAAAAAAGTAACAAAGAAGGAAGAAACAAAGAAAGGTCAAAAAAACTATGCCTGCCAAGGAATGGAAGGGAAACAGAAAAACAAGAAAAGAACATATACTGAAACATCAGTACCAACAGAAATTGCAGAAATAAAAAGAAAAAAGAAAAAACTGCTCAAGGAAAATAAGTTGACAGAATTGACTCAACAATTTCTAAACGGAAGATACGCCATTTTGAGATTGACAGAAAATGCAACTTTCAAAATGGTCAGAGTATATCTGGCAACCCCGACACAAAGAACTAATTCCAAATGAAGATTCAAAAATCTCACTAGATGTTAAACCGTTAAATGTAAGACTATCAAAGAGGATGCACTTAATGAAGCTGCACAAAATATTTATGAAAGAAAAAGGATACGACAAAGAAGATGATAATAAAGATATAGAAAAACTAAGAATATACCTAAGAACAATGCAAATATCTAGGCTAAATAACACAAATATGGCAGAAAAAAAAAGGAGAATGCCAGTGTAGGAAATAGGGTAGAATAATAAGGTATAGAAATAAATGAGCCGGAGACAACATGTGTTGCCGCAACAGACTGCGTAAATTCCGCAAGGCCAAAACCAACTAACCTCAAACTAGTACCACATTAGAGACAATGACTAAAACAAATGAACAGCAAGACTTACGCAGAGAAGAAAACCTAAAGGTATGTCATGCGTTAGTTATTCTCAAGGGTCACTTGTTTATGTCAACACCTCGATATGATCTAATGTTTACAAAAAGAAACTCATGGAAAACACAACAGCCAACTCTACAAAAAATAGAATGACATAAGGGTATATTTGTTGCTTACCAATGGAAAATTGTTCTTTAAAACAGAAGGATCTATAATAGCTATACAAAATTAGGTTATAAAAACCAGAAACTATGACAAATACGATGTGTCTTAAAACAACCTTTTTCAATTAAAAATAAAAAAAAACTTAAGTGTTTGTAATTATTATTTTTTAGTACAAATACAAATACAATAAAAAATATTACTTTTTAAAAATAGACTTTATCTGCTACTCAAAAGTCAGTTTTATTAGATGCTGTACATATATGTTTACCAAACAACAAATTAAATCTAAAAAAATAATAACAAAAGCAACAATTTTTCAGATTTGCTACATTGTAAGAAAAATTTTATCAAATCAATGAGATAAGATGAATTTCTTCTCTATGTACCCATTACAAATTAAAAACTGATGATTAGTTAATAAAAAAATGTATATATGTTTCTAAACCTTCTATAAAAAAATGTTTGCTTTGTTTGTCCTTTTACTGGTTGTCAACCCATAAACAAAAACATATTCTCGTTAACAATTTGCCTGAAACAAGTCAAATTTATTTGCATGTAAACTTTTTACATTATTGATATAACATCTTGTAAAACTCGCCTGCGTGTTTGTCGTGCTTACTAAACAACTTAAGTTTTAACTCTTACTTATGAGTGATAACACTATGTGAAGCTTAAGTCAAACCAATGTGCAAAATTGTAATTTGGTCTTGCATGTTTTACTAACCAGTTTAATCAACCAAAATCAAAATTGACTTAGTTTGTAGCTTAAAAGTTAATTTCTCAAATATTTGTAGTCTAAAAACGAATTTAAATTCTGTTAATCAACATATTGAACATAGAAAACCCCATATTATTTTTTTGACTGAAACCAAAATAAACAATAAAGATCCAGGTTGCTTTAATCTAGTAGATTTCGACTATCATTTTAAACATCCATTTGCAATTACTTCTTAAACTAAATCTTCCCGATAAGACTATTTTTATATTTGGCATATACCGATTTTCAAATAAAGCAACTCTAAACTTTTTTGATAATTTTTCGAGAAGTTTTGACATGCTTCTTCAAGGTAATAATAAAAAAACTGAAATAATTTTGTTAGGAAATTTTAATACATAATACTGAATCGTTAAGTCACTCATCTTCTACAATACTATTCAGACAACAAGCTATAATTTTTTCTGCTTCTCAAAATCTTATCCAACTTATTTAGCAATCCACATATTTTTTTTAGATTTGTATCTTTCAACTATTCCAGAAATTACAACAACTACTGTTTAAACTGCTTTAGAAAATTTTGATCATTGACTTATTATTTCTGTTATTAAAACTATTCTTCTTATTACTACTATACCTAATCCACATATTGCAGCAGAAAATGTCACAAAGACTATTTAAAAAGTCATTGAAAAATTTGTTCCGTTATCTGTTATTAAACCAAAACAAAAACACTTGTTTTTTTTAGACAAAACAGGCAGTTAATAAGAAACGAAAAACATTTTAAAAACACATTAATATTTGTTCTGAAAAGACTAATCAGGATTATAAGTTAGCTCGTAATTATTTTGACAATCTAATACAATCTGAAAAAAATAGGATTGACAGAAACAAAGCTAATAAAATTTTTCAGCTTTCCACAAACAACAAAAAAAAAAAAAAAAAAAAACAATAAATTCATTGCAAAATAGTACAAAATCTTTAATACCTCTTCTTTGAAATAATTTAGTTACTAATCCAAAAGGAAAAGCAAATATTTTTGCAAACCAATTTGCATCTAATACTTTTATTATAAACCCTCCTATTGCAGTACCTACAATGCCGGCTAGTAAAAAAATAATGAGTTTAATTCATTTTAGGCAATGGGTTTTCAAAAGATATCCTTTTAAATAAAATACCAGAAAGGCTTTAGGTATACATAAAATTTTATCTATTATTTTCAAAACATAAGCAAACAAATTAGCTTCCATTTTGACTAAAATATTTGCTTTATTATACAAAAATGAAACATTTCCAAATTGTTGGAAAATTGCAAATATTCAACTAATAATTAAAAAGGGAGACAAGTCTGATTTTTCAAATTATAGACCAATTGCATTGTTGTTCAATCTATCAAAAAAAATTGAAAAGTATACAGATCTTCTTACTTATGTTAGTCACAAATAGAATTCTACTTTAGACAAACAAAGAGAAAATCTTGCAGTAGCTCGAGACATATCTAAAGCGTTTGATAAGGTATGGCATTCTAATTTAACAAGCTCCAATGTATAGGTTTTGATAAAAAATTGTAAATCTCCTCAATGGTTTTTTTGACAAAGCAAATTATAGTTAAAATTGATGGTTTTAACGTAGACCCCAAAATCATAAATGCTGGTGTTCCTCAAGATTCTGTTCTTTTGCCATCTTTATTTTTGATTTACATTAATGAACTTCTTCAAATAACTAAAAACCCTATTAATAGATTCGCAAATCTTAGCACCCTTTATCTCAAAACATGGTCAATTTTAACTCTAAAAAAACTCAACTTTTCTTACTGTTTCAAAATCTAAATCCAATTACAATTACATTAATATTAAATTTAATAATATTGAAAGATTATGCAGATTCAATGGGGCAAGAAAGAAAACAGAAACACTTTGAGCCAGATTATTAAGATGGAAGTGTACTTCAAAAGAATGATGAATAATTTTAACACAAAATTTTATTAGTATTAAAAAAGGTTAAGTGGAAAAACAGGCTGAACTTTGCCATTTTTTTTTGTATATAAACAAGAAATAAAGAAATTCTATTATTACTATTATTATTAGGTATTATCAGTACCAAATATTAAACTAAACAACAAAACCATATCTAAATCTTCTTTAATTTTTCTTCTAGGTGTTACAATCTTCTCTGGAAAGACTATGATGTCGACTTAGCTTTGAAAGTATCTAGAGAACTAGGATTTCTTAATAGATGTAGAAAGTTTTTTTACTTCTGTTTAACTTTTGCATTTATACAAAATTTATATTTGTCTTTGTGTTGAATATTGTTCTCAAGTATAGAAAAAAGCATCGGAAACTACACTATCCTTTTTAAACTTTATTCAAAAACAAGCTTTTTGGATCATTGCCGATCAAAAATTGACTAATGACTTAGATTACAACACTGGCGTAATGTTATAGATCTAAATAAGCTGTTGGTCTCATCAAACGTTTTTAAACAAATAACTAAATATTTGAAAAAACCAAATCAAGTAGCCGCTAGTTATTATTGAGTATAGTGTTATATTGGTTTATATTAAAAAATCCAAAAAAATACTAAACAAAAAAAAACTGTTGATCAAATAGTATGTTATTTAAAAAGTTATAAAAAAATTAAATATTAAAATGTCCCAATATAATAAGATTGTTTTCAATTGTTTAAATAGATCAAACGGGGTTGCATAACTAACAGTACCAAATTTTAAAAGAATATACAAACTAAAAAGATATTTTATATAATTACCAAAAGTAACTTTAATACCAACAATATGTATTAATTACATGTTCTACAAAAGTGTGTTTTAAAATCACAGTACTTCACCAACATTATATGCTTACATATTAACATAAAAAACTTTCATTGTACCAACGTCGGAGCTAGAATTTTTGGACCCCACCGCAAAATATTGAAGCTTTGCCCCTATATCGTACAACATATTTACAAACCTTCAAAATATCAAAACTACAAAAGTACATTTAGTGATAATATTTTTAGTAACTGACAATTTAACCATGTTCTACTTAAACAGTTGTTTTAACAAATATTAATTATTCTAATTCTAATTATAACGTACAAAAATTGGTGAGAAATTAGTGTAATAATAATTTTAGGCTAGTTGTCAAAATGATTAAGATCGATTTAAATCGAAAAAAAAAATTAACTGATAAAATTAGTTTATTGTAGGTTTCTTTAAGACAAAAAACTTCAAAATTTGTCAAAAATTAGATTAAATTTTTTTTTGCTTTTCATTGTTTGTACAACAAATGTATATATATATATATAAACTATAGATAACTAAATTTTCTATCTAAATAGTTTATACTTATTTTTAAGTAAGTTTTACGTAACGTCAGAATCCTGCAAGCTACAAGTTGGGTAGTTGCGTATTGTATTGGATTGACAACCTATACCTATCTACACTTTTTACAATACCGCATTCTCCTACTTGCTATCAATATTATACTAGACATAATATTACAAATAAATTAAACAAAAAGTTAAAAGTAACAATAAAATCAACCGGACTTTTCTGCAATCTATTAAAAAAGATTGGCTACATCCAACATAAAATTTAATTTCCAAAACTTGAGTATTATTAAGTAAGAGAGCCGGCTCTTAATCGCATCATGATCTTATTTAAGTAATAGAAGTGTACTACATAGTTCACTACTAGGATCTTTGTAGTATATAATTTTTGTAAGCAATATTTTATCTTATCTATTAAATCATATAGTTTTAAATGCTGATGATACGAGCATGTTGTTATAAGATCACGATAAACAAATTGTTAAAACTTATCAGTGTTATACAGAATGATTTAGAGAAACCGCATGGTTTTTAAACGTTCAGTACACAGCGAGTAGTATTCAATTTTGCAGGTTACGCCATTTTAGTCACTATGGCGCAGTGCGATATGCAGCACTGTATGTTCGTGTACGTTTGTGTACAATAATTATGGTAAATATGGGGAATCTGTTATTCAAACACAGCGTCTCTTTTGTCAACATTTTAATATAAAAATAAACAAAACTGCTGATATTGAGCCATGGATAATCTACAACAGTTGTATCAACAGTCCCTGCATAGCACTCAAGTAACAGCTAAATTTTGCGTAATTGGCCCAGATTGCTACATTGAAATAATCACCAACTTTTTGGTGCTAGAACTACAGAGACTGAGAATAGATATTGGGAGTGTATAGTTTCAGCAAGATAGAACCATGGCCCACATGCAACAAAAGCCGCAATAAAAGTTTTTTGAGAGATTTTTCAGGAACAAATCATTTCACGTTTTGGCAATGTACCCCAGCCAGACCTAACGGCTTGTGATTTTTCTTGTAGAGTTTTCTGAAGTTCCGTGTCTATGAAAATAAGCTACAAATTTTGAAAAAAAAAAAAGAATAGAAAAATGCTCTTTGCTATGAATTAAAAAAAATAATCGTGAATAGTTAGAAAATGTTATTTCATTATTTTAAAACCATGCGGTTTCTCTGAATCACCTTGTATATACCAGAGTTAAAAAGACGTTACTGGCATTGATTCAGCTTTTATTGATATTTTTAAATTTTTATTGGCTTATGATATACAAGCCTGAGTCATCACAACGCGCATTTGTCTTGCAAAAAAGAGCATTATGGGTAATATTAAATTTAATGCACAATGAGTGATAATTAATAAAATACCAAACTATTAACATTTTCATTTACGCATATATGTACATATATCTTAATGTAATATCTATAGATAAGAAAACAAATTTAATAGATTTACATTTGTAAGTTTATTCATAGAAAACCAGAAGCAAGCACAAAGAAAAATGATTTAGAAAATTAATAAAATTTAATAATTTGTTTCTCAGTGAATTTAAAGCTTTAAACATAAAAATGTTTAAAAGTAGGATACTTTGTAAATTGCGCATTTTATTTGATTGCAAAATTTTAACATTTATGTATTATGTATAATTCTAACAAATTACTAAATTCAAGAGGAAAAACACAGCACTCACTCAATTTAGTAAGATAATAATAAATGTAATCATAAAAGAAGTTAAGTCAGTGCTTCGGTTAATTATATATTTAGACAAAATAAAACAGACAATAAAATTGGTTTTTAATTTTTTATTTCAAGTACGTATAGTAAATCTGTTAGATCGTACTTGTATATATTATAAAACGTAAACAATAAATTTCAATTGGAATTGGTTCCAACAACATCTCTATACCAAGCGACCAATACCAACGTTTGTTAACGGAACTGGTACAGAAAAAAAAAACAATAAATTTATAGTTAAAGAAAATAAATAAAAATAAAATTATATGATTAAATAAACTTACATTGTTACATATACAGCTAAATTGTTAATTATAGTATCTTTTTCACTCTATTCTACACTCAATTAATTAACGCAATACTCTTGTCAATGTGTATTTAACTGTTCATTATTGTACTATGTTTCGCACACAACTTCTATACCCAAAAATTTCTATCATTGACTCAAGTGGTTGATTTTATACAATTATTTAATGATTCTTTAATGAATTTAAAGTATAAGAAATGAAAAAAAAGTTAAATACTCAAAATGTGCCTACCTTGTTTGTATAAAAATAACTTGTACTTTATTAAAAACAAAAAAAATTAAATATTAATTAAAGATCGTTTATCCTATTTGACTGTATAAATGTTTTATTTAAAAAGGCGTTTACGCTTAAAACACCTTTATTCATAAAAATGATAACCAAGACTTTGGCTGTAAATTAGGCATTTTAGCAAAAATAAATATTTACTCAATTTTATTACATATTTCTAATAATAAAAACAATTTATACTATTTTTGTTAGACTTATTATGTATGTGCGTATTGCATATCTGGTAACATTTTTAAGATAAGTTGTAATTATTATTTTTTTTTTCATTTTTTCTGTTATTTTTTTATGAAAAAGTACATATCTGCTTAAAGTTTTTCAGATAAGTATTGACAATGACAAATAAAGCTTTTTATATATACTGGCCGCCAAAAGTAAAAAAAAACTTTTATAAAAACTTCAGATAATATGTGAATTATTCATTCTAAGAAATGCTTTACACTGAGACAATCTGTTTTACATAAAATTTGCGTTTTATTTTTATAATACAGCTTAGGAATCTCATTGTGACAAACACATCTTATTAGACACACTGACAAGGTTTGTGTTTGTAGAACCAAAACAATTGCATTGTTAGATTAAGTTTGAATAAATCATTAATTTATTTTAACTTATTAGATGTTATTAAATTTAATTTGCATATTTACTGTGGTTTTTTAATTATAAATAATTGTCTGGAGCAAATTATCTTAATTTTTGATTATTATAAAGTAAATTTGTTTATTTTTATTTATTTTTTATTTGATAATAATGTTAATGTGAAAAAAGATGGTAAAATATTTAAAGAGGTTGTATGTATGTAGTATAAACTAAAATTAGCAAAAAAGTCTTAATAAATTTAGATCCGCAAAATATCGGTTTTGGAGATATAGAATGTTATTCTTTTTTTAACTCCTTTTTTTATTTGATCAAAATTTGTAGGTTTTTATCATAGTTAACTGATGATTTAAAAAAAAAAAAAACTTTAAGTATTTTACTGTTTACTCTTACGCAGAATTAGCCAAAATGTATTTTATGTATGGTTGTGCTCATAGGATTGCAAACGAAGCGCGACGTGTTTATGTTGAAGTTTATCCAAATGACTAGATTTCTTCAGATTGTATGTTTAGAAGAATTCACCAAAGATTGCATGATACTAGTTTATTCATCAAACAGTGCCATTTATCAGTAAGACCAAGGTATTTACTCTTAGAGCAGAAAACGAAACTCTAGCACGTATTAAGCATAATCCAGACAAGTGTGTAGAGAATTTTAGCCGAGGTAGGAAATCCACCACAAGCAGTTGCTTTATACAGTTCATATTGTTAACAAGCAAGATTTGTTAAAATAACAGTTTATATTATTTTGTATGTGTTTGTATGTATATCTTTGCAGATCTTAGTCTTCCTAGTAATATTAATGAGTCTTAGTATTTATGTTTAGCCTTAAAAGCCAATAATAAATGTTTAATCAAGGTATTTATGTAAGTTTGTTTTAAGGTTATGGCTTATTCGAATTCAACTAGTACTTTTTGCTTGGTGGATTATATAGAGTTAATGCCAACTAGATTAAATGCTCACTACAACAATTCTTAAGCAAACAAACTTTATTCAATAGGTTATTGGAATTATTAATATTTATTTTCATGATGTGATATGAATATTATGTTTATTGTACATAAATGTTTCACAATTAATTTTAAAAAAAGCATAAATATTTTTTTGTAATTTCTTTTCTAAAGTGAATAATTAGTTAGTTTGATTTTTATATCTATATCTGTATTGTAGTGTGTACTAGTATGTATTGGATTTAGAGATGCAAGTTTTCGTTACTTTTCGATACTTGTAACTATTCGTTACTTTCGGTACAATACTCGTTACTTAATACTCGTTATAAGTAATCGTTTATTATACGTCAATTACGTAATAATCGTGACATAAGAAAACCATCATATAAAAATGTAACAAAAACTCATTATAATGATTATAGTCATTTTTATTTTGTTAGCAATAAGCAGGTATAAAAAAAACGCAACAGAATAAAATTTATATCCTATTTATTTGCTAGTGTAACTACAAAATACTACAAATAGTACAAAATATAAATTATTATATATAAGTTTTATAATTATAATTACCAGTTAAGAATTAAATGTAATTGATGTTGACTATTACTATTTGATATAAAAATTTATTGAAGCAATTACTAAATTTTATATGTTACATTAATAATGCTAAAACTTAGTAAATGTATTGTTAATATTGTTATATAAATTATTTAATTAATTAAATCAATATAATAATGATTAAGGAATTAAAAAAAAAAAGAACTAAATAAATTTAAGTTTTGTGTTTCATAATATAAAGCTGCGCCGGGTGCATGTGCCACTGCCAGCACTGCCAGCTTAATGCGTGTGTCCGACTACTCCGACTACTATAGATAGTATAGGTACTAGGTACTTTCGATTCTTTCGAATACAAAATATCAAACAGTTACTCCGGTTCCGTGCGCGGGTAAAATATATCGAATGGAATACGGGCGGACACGGAGTAACTGTTTGTAAAAAGTAACGATTATTTGATTATTTGGTTATTCGTTATTTCGGATCTCGTCAGGTACCGATTACTAAGTAACGAATAATTATTTTATTTGCATCTCTAATTGGATTTTAAATTATTTCTACTCAAGTAGGTCTTGATAGATACTTCGCTTAATTTTAATGATAAGCTAACATACATAATAAGTATTAAATAAAATTGCGAATTAAATTCAATTGATTGCCATTTTTTATCTATTTTAAATTAAATAAGCACAATCAATGATTAATCATTATTAGATAAGATGTTTGTTTATATAAATCTTCAAAGTATATTTTGTGGCGCCAATTATATAACTAAGATAATATATCCTATATTTAGACTTATTTCTAAGAAAAAAAATTTACTCAATCAATGTACAATAAAATTGTACTATTTAATATATGCTTATAGAATTTATATATTTTTGAAGACAAGAATAATTGCAGATTATAAGTCTTGGAAAATAATGAATTTGGAAACTTATTACATTTGTCTACAGTCCGGTTAAAAAAATCTCCCATAACTTTGTTTTTATATGATTTGAAAGTTTTGCATTATACCTCATATTAGTTATGCAGCAATATGCAATAGTAAAATCAAACATAGTAATAGTGTGATTTTGTCGTAACTAAACTACTATTCGCATTCGCAATAACCTGCACTAAAAAAACATACTTTATCTACAAAGCACTATGCTTTCAACTAAGTATGTAGTATGCTATACATACAGACTCGTTAAATGCATAAAAAGTTAAATCTATGATCTATTTATAAAAATAACTTAATTTAATTGATAACTTTAGTATAATTTATCTACAACTAATACCTAACACATAATATATATTAAATATTATATGGTTTTTGCTTTATAATTAGGTATATTAATTTCAGCAATAAATAAAAACAAATAATAGTAATTAATCTCTCTAGGTTTAATAAAAAAACTATTAGTAATTAAAAATAATATCAATACCTCTATGTAAATATGACAAATATTTTGACAAACCAAAACTAATTTTTTTAATTGGTTTGTATATTTTTTCATTAATCCTATAATAGTCTTGGAGAACTTATAGTTACCACAATGTATATACCTCGAATCAAACGTCGTCCTTGATAATTATAACCTTATAATTTAATATATTGTTATTAAATATTTATTTAAAGTTTTAAAGAGTTATGTTAAATTAGCAATAATAGTAGTTATTATACTGAATTAATAAAATTATAAAATTATTTATTTATCTTTGTATTTTTAATTCTAACAATGATAAAAGAATTATAAAAATGTGAATAATACAAATGTTTCCTTTAAATTACCCAACCAACGTATTCCTGCAGGCTGATAAATGGTGACAAAAATTTAATTAACTTCCGCCGTAACCTTATCGTCTTTTTGTACTTAACACTTTGAATACGATTACTGTAATATATATATATATATATATACATAATAGTTGATATTCCTTCCAGTATTAAATAGATAATAGACAAAAAATATGTGATTATTATTACACAATAATAAAACATAATTGTGAACTATGAAAAATTATTAAATATAACAGGTATTGTCATGCTTAAATTTATTAAATAAAATTTTAATTTTTTTACTCGGTTTAGTTGACTTATACTTATTGTTATGATTAATAGATAACAATTGTTAGGAATACAATTTTGTTAAGAAATAATTATTTAAAACTTTTTCAAAAATATTTAATCAATCTTTTTTATGGTATGACAAATTCTATATGGCTTTTGCTTTATGTAGTTAATTTATACGTAATATTTGACTCGGTTATGTATTTATTGATAATATTTTGTTTTAATTTTATCCTTCTCAACGAAGGCCGCCAACTATTTATCAGCTTAATGTTGACATTAAGAGAATATAGTTTGTTTAGGTCGCTGGAGTAATTTTCAAATAGTTTTCTCGATTGTTTGTATTTAGATTATTATTACGTATTTCTTTTAACTGATAAACATTTATACAGGATGTTAGACAAAAAACGTACGGCCGAATTAAACCGATTGAATGATTCAAAACCCATTTTAAATTAAATTTTTTGAGTAGTAAGAAGGTTGATATATACACATATGCTGTTGTTTTTAGTATTTTTGCAATAACAATTAGCTTTAGTTTTTTAAATAGCTACATATCTGTTTTATTTATGTTTTTTAATCACCATGATATTCTGAAGGTTAGCTTCATCTTCGTAAAATAATAATAATAATATTTTATTAGTATAACAGCTTTATGTCCGTATTACACTGTCAATAATTATATTTTGAATTATAAATTATATAAAAATATTTAAATCTTAAAAAGTTTGTAAAATGCACAAAATATCATCAATCTTATTGTAGATTGAAATTTTAAGAATATTTTTAGGTATTCTTTATAATTAACATATAAAATGTGAGAAATAGCATTTATAATGTAACCTAACTATTTCTTTTTAATTGTTAATTCGTATATTTTTTGCGTCAATTATAAAAAAAAATTAAAAATATTTTTAAAATTTTAATATGCAATAAAATTGATGATCATTTGTGCATTTTTCAGACTTTTAAAAGTTCTATCCATAATTATATATATAATTCTATAAAAAATTATAGATAATGTCATATGAGCATTATTACATATGGATGTACACGTCAGTAAAAAAAAACATTACAAATATTAAGAAAATACAAATATAAAAAAAGAAAAAAAAACGCTTTTTTTTTTTTAAACATTTTATTGTTTAATGAATTGAAAGATGCTAGCAAATGATTAAACATTTTAACTCCTGCATAGTTAATTCATTTTTTATATAGAGTTTTCCAATAAGAGGTTTCATTTTGATATTAAAAAAAACAGGCATTTTTTTTATAGAGAAATCAATAAATGTTTATTTCATTTTAAAGAGAAAAGTATGCCATTAACATTTGAAAACGATATCAGTCAAATGGCCGCCAGGGCTACGGTTGCAGTAGCACATTCTTTTTATGAAATTTTCCATGACCAATTTACACATTTGCAGCTGTATGTCCTTGATAACTTTACGAATTTCATTTTTAAAGTCTTGAATCGATTGTAGAGCATTGGCATAGACCTTATCTTTTACGTGGCCTTAAAGAAAAAAGTCTAAAGGTGTTAAATCACAAGATCTTGGTAGCCAATTGTAATCACCTCTTTGAAAAATAACACAGTCAGGAAACTTTTCTTGCAAAATTGCGATTGTTTCGTTGCTTGTGTGGCACGTAGCGCCCGCCGGCTTGCTAAAAATAAACGTCGTCCACATCAATATCTTCTAATTCCGGCCATAAAAAATCATTAATCATAGCTCAGTTGCACCATCCATTCATCGTAACAGTTACACCAGCCTCATTTTCAAAAAAGTAGGGTCCAATCACACCGCCAGCCCAGAAACTGTACCAAACAGTGACACGTTGAGGATGCAAAAACTTTTCATCAATCATTCTTGGGTTTTCTGAGCCCCAAATGCAACAATTCTGCTTATTAACGTAGCCTCCGAGGTGAAAATGAGCATCATCACTGAAGATGATTTTTCCGGATAATTTTGATGCATTTGAAGGGCCCAATCAGCAAAGATACAACGATTATGCTAATTCACCGGCTTGAGTTCTTGTGTTAACTGAACTTTAAAAGCTTTAAGACTTAAGTTTTTATGCAAAATACGGTGTAATGTCGTTGTGGAATGTCTAATTCCAATGATCGATGAGAAATCAACAAACCTAGGTTTTCTTCAACAATATTCTCATGTGTTCTTGAGCGATGCACACGGTTTCAATTCTTTACATCACAAACTTGTCCCAACAGCTAAAATTTTTCCATCAGGTTTACTATTGCCGGCCGAGAAGGTGCTTTACGACGACCAAAAAGTGCTTTAGTTTTGCAAACTGTGACTAAAAAATGTTTACCGTTTTTGTAATGAATTTTAATAATTTCAATGCGTTGTTGAAGCGTGTATCGTTCCTTTTTTAATAATGACGTAGTTTTTATTTGTTAAATGTCAAAAGATAATAGCTTCAAAATTGACAGCTGCCCAAATAGCCTGCTATTCAAAATAAAAAAATTTATTGGAAAACCCTTTATTAGATGTGCAAATTTTTTACCACATATAAATTATACTATGTCTTGTATTGTAATCTTGGATATCAATATTCATAAAATACTTTAGTTTTTTTAATAATTAGTTAAGTTTTATGTTTTTGCTTATATTTTTGAAAATGCCTTCCTCTATATGAACCCTGTTTGTGTAATTTTTTTCAAATTTTAAAAATTTTGCAGCTTTTCTTAAAACAAGATCATGGGTATTTTCTTTTTTTCTCAAATAAAAATAAAAACGTGCTTTATATGTGCAAAAAATACCCCAAACATTTCAGGAAGTGCCGTGTGCTACGCTCCGAGATATCTTACAATGTATCCACAAAAATACTTAAAAAGCTTAAATTTTAAATTTACTTTTTTGATCGTATGTAACTTCCAATCCTGAGGATTGGATTTTTTTGTTTTCTTCAAAATTGTTTAAAGAATAAGTTTTTACAAACAAATTTTTTTTTAAATTTTGAAAACTTTGCAAAACTTTAAGTCACAGTTATTTTTTAAGGTATTTTTTTTTCTTAATAATAATTTAATATTTTTATGTTGTTGCACAATAAATAATAAAAAAAATAATATTTGTTATGTAAGAATTGCATTTTTAGGAAAACATTATAAATAAATTTTTTCTTGAAAATTATCCAAAAAATCAGTTTCAATTTTTTTTTCCATAAATATTAAAAATTTTGTTGTTTTTCTTAAAAAAAGATTTTTTTCTTCAAAATTGTTTAAACAGTAAGTTTAAACTTTAAGTGACAGTTCTTTTTTTTAAAGATTCTTTATTTCTCAAATATGATTCAATATTTTAAGTTGTTGCATAATAAATAAACTTAAAAAATTTAAAAAAATAGTATTTATTATGTCATTAACATAAAATTATCTAAAAAAAATAGGTAGCTGTGGACTTTTTTAGATACCTAATTACGACAGTTTTAAGTTCAAAAACAAAACATATTTAATATAGGTTTTCAAACTTTACAATATCTTATCTATTATAGTGTTTGCTTTACAAAAAATGCTATTTTGAACAGTTTTAGTAGAAAAAAGCTGTTAATAACTTGTTTTAAATTGCTCAACTTTATTTTTATAAAGTTAAAGTTTGACACAAACTATAATAAGAATGTCCAAATTCTAACGGATAAACTATAAACAAGCCTAGAATACATGGAAGCTAATTTATGAATGTCATTGTGCCTTTACTTTAACAGCCTGTGGAAATAGCATTGAGCTGTTCTGGGTAAAAGGAGACTCCAACAAAGTAGGTAACATTGAGGCGGACGAGCTGGCGCGTAAAGAGTCAACCCACATAGCGTGTGGTCCTGAACCCTGGACCGTTTTAACACTCAAAAGCTTAAATAATCTACTAAAAATTAACACACACAATGCACTGAGACGGCGTTGGGATGATACACCGGGCTGCAGACAGGCAAAGAAAGCAATGACTGCTCCAAGACAGCCGATTACTACTTGCGACTTTCCAGGAAGAATTTGCAAATTATGACAGGAATATTGACAGGACACTGCCAACTAAAGAAACACATGCACATGATTGGTGTTGGAGAAAATCCAACGTGTAGAGGGTGTGAAATGGACGACGAGACAATCGAGCACGTGCTATGCACATGCCCGGTCTTCTCATACGATAGAGAATCCATGTTGGGGAGCTGCTGGCTTGACATGGCCAGCATAAGGGAGACCCTTCCAAGCGTTGTACTTGCATACATTAGCCACATAGGGTGGTTAAATGCAAAGACAACGGAGTGAGGTCACCACTGGAGGAGGTACAAAGGGCCTAATGAGGCCTACGTGCAGTAGACTTTGGTTTACCCTCCAACTTTCAATCCAGAATCCAGAAGCTGCACGCATGGAGATTTAGTGGTTGTTGCAATTGCGGTTAATGTTATTGTGGCTTTGGTGATCTACATAGCAAGATATACTATATAAACGTCAACTACAGATGACCATAGATGAAATGGATAGAAAGGCAAAGACAAAAAGTTTTTGTTTCTCTACAACAGAAACCTTGTGCGTGCATTTTTGCTGTTTGGAATACCTTAACGGGACACGCGCATGTCTTGCGGGGTTCCAGAATTACATGCGTCAAAACAGTCCGTTTCTTAGGGCTCGTGCTCAATAGGACATTTTTCTTTTAAGAACATATTGATATATTGATCACTAAGTGTAAAAAAGCTTTGATCGTGATCAAAGATGTAAACAATATTAACTAGGGTGCACGGAGAATAGTACTATTGCGCGGTGTACTCATTTGCCAGAAAATGAAATACGCCACAGGAGCAGTACAATCTGTAATATTAAGTTTAGTTACATTTTAGGGTCTGGCATCAAAGCATTTTACTCCTTTGATGTTATCTGTGATATTAGGTTAGGGTTATGTTTAGGTACTGGCTTCAAAGCCGTTTACAACTTTGTTGTCAGTTCTATCAAAGTTCTGTAATATTATGCTTATTCTAACTAAGTTTTATACATTTTAATGTGCTATTCTATATTTATATCTAAATATAAACCTGTATTGGCTGTTGGCCATTGATTTACATTTTAATTATTTATTATTTTGTTTATCCATAGATTAATAATCTTTCTAGTGGTTTGAAACTCACTTTAAACTGTAGGTCCAACCGTAATGCAAGTTGTCAGCATTACGGGTAAAGAAAAAAATACACTAATAGTGGCGTGAAAAGTGGGTGGGTGATAATGATAATGATGAAGAGATAAAATGCTAGAATCAAATTTATCAATTTATTATCAAGTGCAAATTGCAGAAAAAAATCATAAAAATGCTGAAAAACAAACCCAATTAAAAATCATGTTGTTTTTTATTCGTAAAAAGTAACATCTGCCAAAAGCTACAAGTGCTTTAACAAAAAGATCGAACTATACCTTGGTGTTCAAATACTTAATAAAATACCAGCAAAATATACAAAATAATTTACCTTAAAATTAACTAAATAAAACTTTTTTTTAATATTGCTTAGCACATAGCACTTATCACTTAGAACTTTACATAACATAAAATATTTTTTTTATTAAGAGTGATAGCATTTTAATTTTAAATAGACCAAACGGTTTGACATATCAATTTGGTTATTGCTTTATTTTTGTTTTATGTTGAAGCTGATTCTTGTTCAGCACGGTTTTGTCTACAATGATGCATTTGATTGCTCTAATTATTGATTATACGGAAATAGCTTGACAAATATTGGTTTCTAAATAGTTCAAAAGTCTATAGATTGTCGGCATAAACTTGTTATTTGACGTAACTTTAAAGAAAATAATTCGTGGCATATCGGCACTATCGGATCTTATTTCTTCCTAAATGAGAAATAAAAAGCTGTATTTGTTAATAGTGACGACTATAGAGTTATGTTACGCAAAATTGTATGATCAGAATTTGAGAGCATCGATATTGAAAAAATGTGGTTTTAACAAAAAGCCCTACATGCCATACAGGTAACGCTTGTTTTGCTGAGTGAGAAGTTTGGTGAAATTATCTTGCGACAAGAATTTATGAATCTATTATTTTCTTTGGGCTACGTCAAAGATCAAGTCTATCCACAGACTTTGGATCATAAGTCAAGTTATTGCAGTATACAACCGCAAATGTCGGTGAAGGTAATCAATAAGACACTTTATAAGTAAACCAAATTTATGTATGTAGTTTTAATCATGTATGCATGTATATCATTGTAACACTGTCTAAATTATACTGATCAGTAATATTTTCGTCTATAGATGAGTCTAATAAAAATTATTATTATTATTCACTGATAAATTCAAATTTAACATTTATTATAAGTATAAATAAATGCACAACTATTTTCGTTTTGATAGTCAAAACTACAATAAAATAACTAAGTATTATATTAATAAATTTTACTACACAAGTAAATGTACTGTTAAACATATTTTATATTTCACTTGCTTATTATTTGCTATTAATACATTTGTTTTTATAAAACTTCTTCAAGCTTCTGTGAAATAGCAATCAAACAATGTAATGAACTTGATGCTATTTTGTATGTCTATTAATCTTAATCCATGCTAATAATATTCAGTTACAAATTAAATTTGATTAATAACAACGGAGATTTATAATACGTTTTAAGTAAATTTGATACTTTTTAATGAGATTTATTAAAATATTTCTTAATGAAACTAAATTTGTTAAAAATCACTAAACCACTAGGTAATTTAAAAAAAAATCTTTATCCAATAAAAACAAAACCAATTTGTAGATAATTTTACATTAGATGTGCAATATTTTGTTTACAAATAAACATTTTTTATCAATATGTTCGTAAAAATGTGGTTCGTGGTAAAATATAAAATCTCAATGTTAGTTAACCACACAATTTATTATCTAATCTTTAATAACCATCCTCGGTAGATTTCTACATTGTATATAATAAGCTGTTCAATGATAATGTTTTTTTATTATTTTTTAAATGTGGTTTATAACAGATAGTAGCCACAAACACTAATGTAAAGAAATGCTGCGCTTTTAATAATAACAAAAAGTAACTTATCTAATCAATCAAATATTTTTTTATTTATTATTTGAAAAATACGACATTAAATATTAGTAAAATTTTAATAGTTATCTACCTGTACCAAAAGTTTTTAAGACAATTCGTTTTTTTAGTGTAGTAGTCTTAAACCAACATTTCACTTTGATATGCACCAACAAATGACAAGCTTTGTGGTTGAAGAAATTCAATAGAACAATTTACTTACCTATAAGTGTTTTCTCAAGACTTACTACGTTTATAATTTGTATTGTTTCAGTAGATATAAATTTAATTGCAATATACATATTTATAAAATAATTAACAAATTTTCTGATTAGGATTAGGACAATTAATAATTATAAAATAAATTAACAAATCTTAAATTATAATGCAATACCATAATTTAATGTTGCCATTTGATATATTTATGAAATGCTTTGTTTATTAATCTAATCTAATCTATTTTGATATAAAGCTACGCTACTATACTGCGTAAAACTAGATTTGATATAGCTGGGAGAAATGATTTACGCAATTTGATTTGTTTATATATAACATTAAAAAATTAATAATAATATTGATTTTAGATTAGTACTAAAAATATTTTAATTTACCTCTAGTTAATTCAATATTTGCTTTTTACAAATTTTAATCTAGTGTACACTATAGGCTTATTCAAATACAAATTTATAAACATTAAACTGCATTTTCATCTAGTCTTTATCTCTTCTAATCAAGTTTACTATTGAATAAGGCCACAATATCTTGTTTACTTTTAAAACGAGGGCTTTGAAATGATATATTCTACCCTGTCGGCTTAGAAAGGGTGATTTTTTTTTAATTAATTTTATTGCTTTCTTTTAAATAACTTATCAATTTTATAAATCATGGGGATAGTTGACACTAATGAATTAATAAAAATTATACCGTTACAGCATAAATATCATTTAATTATATTATGCTTTTTTTATAATCAAAGTAAATACTAAAATATGATTTGAAACTATAGTAAAATTTGGATATATATTTAATTTAAATGCATTTTTAACCTACTAATAAATTATTTGTAAAAACGTGAGCAGTTAAGTATAAATTCAAATAATTTTGCGCTTTTTAAGCTTGGTTTGCTGGAAGCTAGGTTTATCGTATTATAAAGTACCACTTTTATACATTAGTATGTATATATTTAAAAATCATATTTTTTAAATATATATTATATTGTTATACTTTAAAAAAATTCAATTTACTTATTTAAATTAATGTTATTTTCCCATCTGCAAACTATAGTTTTTTATTTATGTTTAGGGTGAATTATGCATAATCACGTGACCATATTTATATTATTAAATGACTAGGGGAATTAGTAGTGAGAGATTATCTACCTACTTTATTTTTTTTATTAAAAAGGGTTATACAACCTTTTTTATTAATCTATTAATTGTAATGTAAGAAAGATTTACAAATTTATATTATATAAATAGCAATTAAATAATATGAACAAGACAAATTAAATGTCAAACAAAATTATATAAACAAATATGAAGCACTGTTTTGTTTTTCATCCTCAAATTAAAATAACTATATAGTCCCTTCAAATTAGACAAAAAATCTACGTTTTAGAGAAATTTTACCAACAGCTTAGCAACATTATTTTCACATATTTATATCAATTTTTGCGTTTTTGAATGGTTTTTTGCATTTTTAGCAAAAACTATGTGTTTTGGGCAAAAATTACTTCTATTAAAAGTTGTAGAGCAAAAAATTTGCAATTGATATAGGTCATTTGAATTTTTCTATAATTTTTCGTTTTTCAGCTAGAAGACGCAGAAAATAAAGTCACAATTTTGCGCACTCTGGTAGGCAAACCACGCATTATTGAAAAAATAATAAAAACTTATATCGATCGGAAATTTTTTGCTTTAAAACTTTGATCTCTTATAATTTTTCCAGAAAAAGCATAGTTTTGGTTGAAAAAAACCACCCTTTTTTATGCGTGCGCTAGGTGAAAATAGTCTTCAGACAGTCCAAACACACCTAAGTATACAGGTCGCTAAGCTGTGGGTAAAATTTCTCTAAAAAATATCTAATTTGAAAGGACTAATAATAAATAAACAAGCCATTGGTATATACTTAAGTATATTTAATAATCAAACTTCTGTCTCTACGCAATACTACTATAAATAAAATGATAGCAGTGTTTATATTTTGATTACATTAATTGATTTAAAGATCAATGTAATTTAAAGATACTGACATGAATAATTGATTTATTATCTCTACGCGTGTGGCATATAATATCTAATAAGTAGGTAGGTACTTATAACAAACAAATTATAAAAAAGTAATAGTATATACAAGTGTTTTAGAACTAAAAAAAATGAGGTATACAATGTTTTTAAATATTAAAAAAATCCTGTATGATACTGATTTAGAAGCGCGGTCAAATCAACAGCACATCAGAAGGGCAACGAGCTTACTGAGCAACTATATAAGACGCAATTTTTTTAGACATACGTTTATTTACTGTAACAAAAGTTTACTCTCTAACAAATGTACATGTAAATGTAAAATATATTGTGTAGCATATAAACAACACTTAGCAATATCTCGTAAATAATCTGCCATTATTGACTAAATAGTCACAAACAGCATACAAAAATCCAAAAATGTAGATTGGTGCCCAAAAAGAAAGACACATAAACAATTGTAACGGAAGTAAGATAGCGATCAAAAGACTATGCAATCCATACCTCAATGTAGTCTTTTGCAAATTTAATAAAATGTGTATTAGATTAGATTTATGTTTAGGTAGTGACACCAAAATCATTGTTTTCTCTATTACTATTATTATTGTTTTACATAGACCTAGTGACCTTCAATTCTAGTTTTACTTTAAAGAAACTGTTCACAATAAGTAGTTAGATTTATTTATCATTGCTAATCAAAATGGTGGGTATTATTTTTTGAGTAGTTTTGTAAAATGAACAAAATTAAACTTTTTTTAATATTAAATATATTTTTTGAAAGAGAGTTTTAATAAATTAATTTTTTTCATTTATTAATTTGTCAACAACATAAAATTGTTTTTGAATTTTAACAAATAAAACTACACTCGTTGAAGCTATTAGATTAAAGACAAGACATAAGCGGTCTGTGAAAGTTTGTTGAAAGACCTTGTAATTGTCTTTACGGATTGTAAACGTTGAAAAATAATAAATTTGGAAGTTTATTCCGTTTGTCAATAGTCCGGATAAAAAATGACTAAAGTATATAAGTCATTAGTCAAGTAAAAATCGGCCATGATGCAAATAGCCCGTTTTTGAATAGAATTTAGAATAGTACTTTCAGATACTTTATCAATTCTAACTATAATTTTTCTATTGTCAAGAAAGCTTTGGATAAGATTTACAGATTTGTGCTCTAAACCTATATCTTTATTATATAGGTTTAGAGCACAAATCTTGTATTTTAAGTACAACAATAAAAAAGTTTAGAATAGTTTTCTTTGTAAATTTGAACTACTTTAAAATAAATTTATTGTACTTTTATTTGGTGTTTGAGATAATAACTAAACTCTAAATTAGATTAAAGCAATCTGGTTCTTTATTGTTTACTTTGTTTTAGTCAAAAAGATTTGGAGTTTTCTATGTACAAGGTGTTGATAAACATAACTTAAATTCTCTCACTTGTATCATATGCTATGTTTGCCTTTATATGCAATTTGCCTGGTAAAGCCCAGCCCAAGCAATGAAACTGCTTTACGTGCGGTATAATTAGATACAGAACAAGACATCATAATATAACATTGCGTTATATATCCTCTGCCAGGTCAGGATGAATAGTTGTTATTAGTAAGTGGTTAGAAAGTAAATTTTATAAAAAAGTAAGTAGTATGGTCTCGGGGCAGTGAGTTTGGGTTCGAAAGCTAGATTTAGCTTCCTTGCGTTTAGAATTGGTAGAAATAAAGTATTTTGGAACAGAACACAAAAAGTTGGGTACGCAAAGGCTCTACTCCACAGAATCCTGACTTTAAATGCCATACCCAACTCCCCTTTTAAGACATTTTTTTAATTAATGACCTATAGCATTTATCTGTCAATTGACATTTTTTTTGATCAAACAATTGTAATAATAAATAAGTCTATAAACAAAATAAAAATGGTCTGCAATATTGTTAAAAAGATTTTTAATCAAACTATCTTGCTAAAAGTAACAAAGCAATGTTAAATTAATTTGTCAAAAGATCTTTAAAATAATGATCTTGTTGAGCAGTCAAAGCATCATATTGATATTGTTTAATAAACCATTTTTAAACAATCTTAATAATTTGTTTTTTTAACTATTAATTACTTTTTTATTTAGGTGTTTCCAGACTATACTCTTTTGAATGCTTAAATCCATTTAACAATTAATTTAAATATTTTTATTTTTTATAGTAATTTAACAAGCTTGGTGTATAAGAACCAAAACTAGTTGCTTTTAAATAGATTATTAAATAATATACATTCAAACTTAGGATTAACGATTTACTCACTTCTTTTAAACATTTTTCCAAGTCATCGTATAACTTATCTATATATATATTTGTTTATACAAGGTGTTTGATAAAAAACAAATTTAAAATAATTATATACTTCTATAGCAATATTTTACCATATATTTAAAAAATATAATTTTTGTTTTTACGTTTAAAAATATTGTTATTAATTAGTTGACTTTAAAAATAACTAATTAATGTTTTTGTGGTCAATTTTTATGTTATGCATAGTTATAGTAACTTAAAAAAATCACATTTTTTAAATTAAAAAAAATAATTTAAATTAAAAAAAAAATTTATTATGTCATCAATAAAAAGTTTCTAAAAAAAGTCCATAGCTAAAGTTGGTTGTCATTGCAAGTAAATTAAAATTAAATGTATACATTTATATAACTGCCTTTATAGTACTCAAAAAAACTAGTCAAAATGGTTTTTGAATTATTCTAATCAGTTTAAAAACAACGGCAACATTCAGCAGTACATTTTTGTCTAAGGTCTGTATATTGCCAAGAGCAAACTTAATAATAATGTTCCCTTTTAAAGTTATTATAGAAATAAAATATAATAATAATATTTATATTTAAGCCATAATATAACATAATTTCTAGTATTGCTTTGTCATTTAGATTATAGTCACATTTAGTTATTAGAGTTATTATTGAAGTATTAATGCAATCGAGTAAATTTAATCTGTGCAGAACTTATTGCAAGAAGCAAAAAATTATATAACATGCAATCACACATTATTTAAACACCATCTGCCAGTATGATGTTATATAAAAATTAAATGATGTTATACTGGTTTACAATATATAAAACTGCCAACATGACATATATAAATAATTAAACTGTAATTCGTAATATAATTCAAGTTCAATGTTAACTAAAAAATTAAAGCTTTATTCATCCGACAAATTTAAATTAAATGATTATTTCTTTTATTAAGAAATGTGTACGCAAACAATAAAAGATAGAAAATATCAATTACTTTATTAAGAAGGACCAGCAAAGAAAATGGTGACAGTACAACTGAAATGTATATGTTTACTTATCTATTTGTGTCCCTATTGATTTGAAGTCCCGTTAAAAGTCCGTCTGAAACATATTCAGACAGGTGCAACAACGATTAAAATTAATTAAGTCATTATTTCAGAAATATAGTCACTACAGAAAATGGTTAGTTTTATATTTTATGGCTACATTATTTATCCATTCATCCATTGTAAATCTTTTAATAATTTAAATGCGTAAGAACAAATAATGTTAAATGCAAAATATTTGCTTTAATACACTGCCCGACAAAAGTCTGGGTTCACTAACAATTTTTCCGATTTTTCGAACAGAATTTTTTTTATCCAGCTAAAACAAAATGTTAATGCTTATTTATCAAAAAACAAGTTTAATGACGTAGTCGCCAAATGCATAGCCGTACAATTTTTAATATAGTGCATGTTTTCCTTCTAACGTGCCTTATTCAGATTTTTGAGATTTGGTTAACAATTAAGTAGGTGTTGTCAGGGATGTGTTTATCATGCTTCAAATGTTGCTGGCAAGTGTCAGTGTGTGCTGAAATTTAGTTTTGTGATCAAAATGCCGATATCTCCAGTAAGATGTGCACGGATAATTGCCCACATTGAAGAAGGACATAGCCAGAGAGAAGCAGGCCGTAGGTATGGAGTTTCTCAAAACGGGGTCCGAAGGATTTGGCAGAGGTATGAGGAAGATGGTCTACTAACAGCCAGAGCACGGTCAGGAAGACCAAGAAAAACTAATGCTCAAGATGACCGATTTATGTTGTTACAATCTTTGAGAAATCGCACTGAAACTGCAACAATTACAGCTAATGAGCTTGCTGCAGTCAGAAATGTTCAAATATCGGCACGTACAGTTCAGCGACGACTTCGAGAAAATAATCTAAAGTCTTATCGGGCTGCCACTGGTCCAAAACTTACGGTTCGTCACAAACAAAACCGACTGAATTTTGCTAGAACTTATCAGAACTGGGGGGCTGCCGAGTGGCGACATGTCTTATGGACTGATGAATCCCGTTTTACGTTGGATGCTCCAGACGGTCGTACACGGGTATGGAGGAGACCAGGAGAACGATACGCAGCATGTACCATGGCTCCTAGATCCAATTTTTTCGGAGGCTCTGTAATGGTATGGGGAGGGATTTCTGTCGAGGCTCGTACAGAACTACATATTTGTGATAGAGCAGCCCTTAACGCAGATAGGTACATTAGGGATATTGTAGAGGAACATGTTGTACCATACAGTCACTTTATTGGAGAAAACTTTCAATTAATGCAGGATAATGCTCGCGAACAGTGGCGAACATTACTCTCCAATATTTTAACGAAGTCGGAATTAGGTGTTTGGATTGGCCTGCTTGTTCACCAGATCTGAACCCTATTGAGCACGTTTGGGACCAACTGGAAAGAGCCATTCGAGCTCGCCCTGATCGCCGTCGGACCTTAAGAGACCTTGCAGCATGTTTGGTTGAAGAGTGGGACAGACTGCCGCAAGAAAACATTGCAACGTTGATTAACAGCATGTCTAGACGTCTGGACTGTGTTATTAGGGCTCGTGGTGGAAACACCAGATATTGAAAGTTTCGTTCGTACCCATAGTTCGTGTTTTTCACTTTTTTTTTATAAACACTATATTTCTTTAGTATCCTAAAATGTAAGTAAATAAAGATTAATTATTAATTTATCACCAAAGGTGGTTTTTCATTTTTGTTTTTTGATAAACAAACATTAACATTTTGGTTTATTTGAAAAAAAAAAAATAGGACGAAAAATCGGAAAAATTGTTAGTGAACCCAGACTTTTGTCGCGGAGTGTATAATAAATTGCAAATTGATGTTAAGTTAAACTATATAATACAGTAATTTAATTTCAGATTAAAAAAATATTGTAGATAACTATAATAATATACTATACAATTAAATAAACAAATTTAGTTCAATAAGTAAAGCAAAAACAATGTATCGCACACGTTAAGGTACTGTCAAAATATTTAAATTATTTGTTCATATATTTACGTAAAACACATTATTTTCTTGCTCTTTATTCTGATTACTATTTATTACTTTTACAGCTATGCTAACTATAAATATATGCGTAAGTAGTATTGAGATTTAACTTGCCGTCGACCGCTTACGTAAATTAGACAAATAAATACCAAAGTGATTTTAATAAATAGCTTTCTTAAAGCATTAACCTCCAAGTTTTTGGTGATTGTAAGTATTTGCACTGTTAGAAATTTCTATTAGTACGCACTATCACTTTTCTGATTGTCGACTGTATGACCTTTTTATTACTCAAACTATCTATGTATTCTTTTACTACGCTGGAGAATTATTATCTTCCATGCCTCTTTATATAAAAATTGATATTTAAACAAAGATTTATCTTTTTACTAATCTAATAAATCTATTCATTAAGATGTTTATAAGCCAACATAATTGTGCAAATTATTTTTAATAAAAAGCATATCATCAAAAAGACTTATCTAATAACTATGATAAATGTAGAAAATGTAGTATTAAATCAGAAATAAAGGTACGTTGTCTGAGATTGATTAAAAATTATTTTGAAGCAAATAAAGAAAACTGCATCATTTAAGCGTAAAAGCAAAAAAAAATGAATTAATGTGTAAATTGTTGCACAAAAATTGATATTGATAATGGCTATCTAGCATGGTTTGAAAATTTTTGGTTTTCAAATGTGAGCGTTATGCTGATTAGATACCAGTGCGGGTAAAAATTGCTTTGTTACCGTCTGAAGAAAAAAACATCATTTGTTGTTTGTTGCAAGAACCATTTGGAAAATTCTTTTTTTTTGCAGCAGGTCATCTAGTAACCAAAACTTTTTGCAGATGATAAAGATGACGATTAATTTTTAAGTCCTTTCAACAGTGCTTTGCGCATATCTTAATTATAAAAAACATCTCTTCGAGCTGCAAGAATTTTATCGTAATGATTCAAGATCTTTCTTCTTTTTTTTTTTTAAAGTGCAAAAATTCCATCTTATCGCAAGAATTCACGGGCGTACTCATATCTACGGCATTGTAAATATGTTATCGTCATTACGGGGATTAGAAACCACTTAAATATTATTATAATACTAAAATGAATTAGATCTTAACATTTTAGTTATTATTGAGTAGCATTAAAAACAAAATCCGGGTTAATTCATTTGATTAAAATATATATTAAAATTTTATACGTTCATTTTTAACATATGTAATAACAATTTTGTTAATATAATTTAGTACTACTTACAACCTCATTAACGTACGCACATAAATATAACATAAATATTAATATAGAAACACTATTAATAGAATTTGAAAATATTTTAACACATTGTTCTATTAATAATAAAACATCTTTAGAGCAAAAACTATTAATATAATAAATAATTATTTACATTCTTTAAATTGAACTACTAATTTTTTTCGTAAACACATAAGTCCATTTGCAATATTGTGGCATAAATCTACTCTTAATTAAACTATAGTTAACAACTAATTTATATCAATTTTACTTTATTGTTGTTTTTTATATTGTAAGTTTGTTTAAATCATATTATACCTTTAATTCTTAATTGCAATTTTACATTAGACTATTTTCTTAAAGTATTAACAATAAGGTTTATTGACAAACATTTGGTACTGCAATAAGCTCACTTATAAGTCTGATTAATTAACAATTATATAATGGATTATGTTCTTGATAACGTAATACCAACATTAAATTTTAATTTACATTTATTTATAGATTCGTAGATTATTACATGCATTTCAAAAGATTAAACAAATAAAATTTTGTTATTATTCAATAACTTACGAAACATATACAATTTAGAACAATAATTAAAAATAATGGATTATACCATTTCTTGATTGCAAAGTCATAAGAAATAACAACAATAACTGTTGCTTAGTATACCAAACCTGCAGACTCTGAAAGTTTTATAAATTATTATTTAAACCAAAGTTTTAGAAGGAAAACTAATATAATAACTTATATAACAAATAAATTACACAAAATTTGTAAATCCAATTTTTTTTTCATTAAATAAACTTAAATTATTTTTTTTTAATAATGGATTTTTGAATAAACTATTATTCTCACATATCAAACATTATAAACCAAACTATTCACCTAATAATTTAATTTCTCTTGGCAATAAATTAAAGTATATCTTAATTGTTTTATTTTTTTTTAGGTTATTGGTTTAATAACCTAAAAAAAAATAAAACAATTTCTACCAAAAAATTGTTACTCACTATCTAAATAAAATGAATAATTTATTTACTAAAACAAAAAATAAAAATTTACAATTATATTGTAATAATAAAATATATTGTATTAATTGTACATATTACAAAACAGTATGTAGGTGTTACAAAACAATGATTAAAAAATAGAATAATTTTACATAAAAGTGATTGAATTAGCAAAAACAAGATGTGCTTTATTAATACCTACTGATCAAAAACTATTATTTTAATTTTAATAATGTTAAAAATTTGGACTTTGATTGGTTGAATTACAAAAACAGAGAATTTTTTTAAATGTATTATATCATCGATAACACAATAAATTTTACTTAAGCAACATTACTCATAAATTTATTATCAAATTAGATTAAAAAAATAATATCTTAAAAACTTGGTCATAAAATTTCGAACACAACTTGAGCAATCTATAAATCGGTTGTTTAATGAAGTACAATATGAAAATCAAAAATCTTCAACCTTTTATTAAATTTTAAAATTAAATTGTAAATTTTTTGTTGAAAAACACTGGCGAGCAAAAAATAGAGACCACTTTAAAATGATGACTTAGTTTTGGAATTTTTTGCTTTAATTTTATGTTAGCAAATTGTACTGTATTTTGCACACTAAATTAAAAACTCAATATTAAATCGTAAAGCATATTTATTGTTTTTATTGCGTATTTTGGAAATATTACAAATTTACAGTTCAGACAAAATTTAAATTTTTGTTCCTAGGACTAATATAGAACAAAAAATATATAAAAAACCTTATCACTAATAACGAGTATTGTCCCCTCTTGGATTAATGACTGCTTGAAGTTGACGAGAAACACTTTATATTAAATTAAAAATCACATTTTGGTCGATAAGCCATTAAGCCATTCCTGCAATAACAACTGTCTTAGCTACTGAGCAGTTCTTGGACATGGTGTATGCTTTTGGATACGTCGTCCCAACTTATCCCAGACATGTTCTATGGGATTCATGTCCGGGTTGAGAGCTGACCAATCAAACCGCAAAATTCCTTTTTCTATAAAGATTAACTCTGTGCGTGCTTTGTTAGAAATTCCTGTCCAAACCATAACCAACCCACCGCCAAATGGAAGTCGCTCATTAATACAAACTGACTTGCCTCCGCGTCTTCTCTACATTTTCCGACATCCGTCTAATCTATTGAGGCAAAAGCTCGACTCATCTGAAAACAGTATCCTGCTCTAGTCTTCATTATTCCATGCCAGGTGATTTCGGCCAAAAACCAATCTTGCAATACAATGTCGGCGTTGTAAAGGTGGACCTGTAGCCATATTTTTACAAAACAATTCAGCAGCCCAAAGCCTTCTCCTAACGGCCCATTCACTAACATTTACATCTCTAACTTCATTCCGCAAACTTGTGGACACCAAAAAACGGTAATCTCTGTTTGTGGTGATTTATTTTTGCCTCGATCCTGATCTTCTGATTATCAGGCCAGTATCCAAGTAACGCTGATACACCTTTTGTACAATACAAAAGTCAACAATCCTTGCAGTTTAACGTTTTTTTTTTGCTCATCTTCAATCTTCAATCAATTCTTGCCACAACAATAAGGCCTAAAAGTATTATGACCTGTTAAGTACAGTACACCGTGTGAATGACAAGTTTTGCAGAGAAAAATCAACACTAAATAAAAAAACCAACCAACCAAATGTAGGTTTTCAATTAGAGCAAAATGGATGCAGTTTCATAAAAGTCCGTAGCAGTCCGTAGCAAGGTGATAATTGACAGATAGATAACATTTGTCAGGAAATAAATTATTAAACGCCTACTTTGGTTTACAATTTGCAAACATAAAGTTAAAACAGCAAACATAAAATTAAACAAAAAAATTTATGACACTTAAACATAAAATAATATCTTAATGTTGATCAAAACTATTTTTTGTATTAAAACTGTGTACTGCGCTTTAAATATCTACAATATTTGATAAAATATCAGATCTATTTCTATAACTTAAAAAAAATTTTCTTTACGCTGCGTTTTCAAATTTCAATTTCTAATTATTGCTAATAGTTATCCATTACATAAAATGTTTTTTTTCTGCTTATAATAACATAATAGTTTTGCGATTGTCAGATTTAATGAGTTCCCATCATTAATCATTCAAATAATAAAATATATGTATTTAACATTTATAATTTAATTCAATTTTATATTAATCTAACAAAGATTTACATTTTTTGAGCAATATTTTAAGTCAATGTCGTAATTTAAAAAGTCATTCTTACTTCAGAATTCATAAAAGCTCAATAGTAAGTTAATTAATTTGTTTGTAATACTCTAGTAAAAGCTGCTAAAACATTTTTATGGTAAAAAGTATATTAATGTTCTGTTCTACATACATATGCATATCTTATCAATTATATGCGCAAAGTTAATACATTATTTCATTTACGTATATGTAGGATAAGAATGAATTGTTTATGAAATTTATTATTTCAGCACTTGATTATATAATATACAATAATGTATAATAATTAAAACAAACACAAGTCTAATAAATTTTAGTTAATAATAAAACACTCGTTAATAGCAAATATCAATTAATAATAATATCAATAATATTAACAAAGAGGTAAAATATACAAAAATTTGTAAAATTATGAATTAAAAAGTTCAGATAATTAATTAACTTAAGAATTATATTTAATTTTACTGTTTATGGCTGACACAATGCACATCGTGAATGAATTATAATGTTCCAACAAAATCTATTTAGAATTGCACATTGCACATCTCATTAACAGTAAATCGAATCAAGCAGCTGTCAATCATTGTTGTTCAAAATATTGCAATATTATCCATACTGAATTTAAGTTGATAAACCCCACGATCATGAAAAGCATTAGTAATAAGATGATTGGTAGCATTACAACACTAACCTAATACAACTAGACAAAATAATTATTACATAATAGTAAATAAGTAGTAAATGACCTTTGTCTTTACAACATTCATTCATTTGAATCATTAATGTATAATACATACATTTAAAATATTCTATCATATTTTATATATCACATATCAGACTAATAACTATAAAACCTACTTATACTTTCTAATGAACTTTGTTACTATTAATAAATATTTATTTTTATAATAGCTTGAACTCGAATGGCCCTCCAGCCCTCGTCGGGGTCATAAACCAAAGACTAAATTTATTTATTTTAAAAATAATGTGAGGGACACGATGAGGTGTGCAATCATTTATTCTCAGCAACCAATCTAGGTTTATTTTGAAGGAAGTCCATGATCTATCTATAAAACTTAATTCAAATCCAAATTTTACGTATTATTATATCTCAACCAAAAAAGTTCGTTAAAAATATATTGAAACTCATAGATAAAGAATAACATATTCTTATCTTGTATTTTAAGTCAAATGTGGGATGGGGCTGGTGTGATATATGTTACCCTACTAATTTCCGCAAAGGGAGCACACACATACCACACCCTATTATTTATAAAAGTATTTGCCACATCTATACAATTAGACAGCTGCATGTATTTCAAAGCAATCGTCTGCCAATTTAATGTATTATTTTCAAGAGCAAATAATTTATTGGTGCAGGTTAGTGAATAATAATAACCAAGTTATTAAAATCAAGCTTGTGCAGATCAAGCAAGACATCATGTAAAATATGCAGTATGTACAAGATAAGCTTTTACTTAAGATTTTCACCTGGCTTTAAGTATTTTGCACCTGGCTGTTGATGTCTTATAAGTACGGGTCGCTTTATGCGACGTACCTATTTTTTAACTATTCACTTACCTACTTTTACATAAAAAAAGTTTAACGAAGCAAATTCTTAACAATGCAGTTATTTGCATTTATAAGCAAATAAGTTTAATTAATATTAAATTACGCACCACTTAAATATACAAATTTTATAACGTTTGCAAAAATTGTATTTATATTAAAAACAAAATATGTGTTCCATAATTGTATTGTATTCATATATGTACCGTATTTATAACAGTTAAACTTGAAGAAGGTTGTGTAAGCAATAATAACGATTTGTCCGTAAAACCACAGGGTGTCTATGAAACTACCCCGAAATTTAACAGCCCAAGAGAGATTTGGGCGCCAGCCAGCTACCTGCTACTTTATTGCACTCTATTAATATCTTAAGAATTAAATATTGTATGAATGAAATCTCCCCTTCAGTATTTTATTTAGAAATATTGTATTTCAAGTATTAAATAATATAACTGGATACCCAATGCTTAAAAAATGTAAATTAAAATAAAACTTAATTTTAATTTATTTCAGTAGAATTTGAAATTGATTCACAATAATATTGCTACAGAAGATTTAAACAAAATTAATGAATGTTATAATTTATAATTGTTTTTGATTTTTCGTTATATTCTTTTTAAATTGATTCAAAAATTAATTATTTTGGAGGTAATATATTATTAATTAAACTACTAGCTTATAGTATAGATATTTAATAGCTAACGTTTCGGCAGCGTTGCTGCCTTCTTCAGGGCTAAAAACATTACATCGTATAAAACAGTAAAAATAAACATAAAATTGTAATGACAATGTCAAGGACATTACTAATAAATAAATTTTAAAAAACATATATCTAAACACAAAGAACTCTGTGTCAACACTGCATTTGAAGCATTAACGGGTAAACTACATCTTCCCGTCTCACTGACCTTTTGTCAAATCTATATTTCGCTAAACGTCAGTTTAAACATGTATTTGATTGATCAATTACTTGATTACTTGAACAACTTCCGTTTCTATTTCTGCGTATAAGTAATTTTAATGCCTATAGCGCTAGGTTTAAGTCAAACCAGTGTGCAAGGTCGTAGCTTGGTCTATCTATTTTCAAATTACCTTAAAAAAAGATAAAAATGCCTACTTGGCTGTTGACGTTACAATTTGTTCTCCAAGTATTGCAGTGTTGTTGGGTTGGAAAGTTTTAGAACATCTTTATTATAATAACCACTTTCCAATATTCATTTGCGTGCTTGGTCATAAAATTCATAAAATCAGTCATCAGAATTAAAAAATTGAAGATGTTGATTGTGGTATGTTGGTTCAAGTATTTAATTATAATGACAGTGTTCAAGTCACTATTGACAAAGATATTGAAGCTTTTACCGATTCTATCATACTGGCAGCATATGCCAGCTATCCTCTGTCTTCAGGAAAACCTTGCAAACTTTGTTAGTAAAATTTTGATTGTAAATTATCACTGAGTTTCCCAATGTTTTAAGTATTCTGGTCAATTTATATTTAGATTACAATGAAAATTACAATAAGAATTTACAATAATCTACGCTTTAGCATTTAAGTTATTTTTTATAACCAAACATGGTTAGCAGGGTATTGCCTTAAGTCGTAGAAATTTGCTATAATAGTACCAGTACTTGAACCTGATAAAGGTAAACTCTCAACAAGCTATATACCTATCTCTTTAACTAACTGCTTATGCAAATTACTAAAAAAAAGATTAATAAACGCTTTAATTAGTTATTAGATTCAAAAGGTTTAATTGCAGATATACAAGGCGTCATTGTTCTACGACTGATCACCTTGATCGCCTAGATACAGCAGTTAAAAATGCTAAATGTACAAACTTGTTAAGTGTATTAAAAGCTATAAATGATCAAAATGTTATGACAAAAGTTTGTGTTAGGGACGTTTGTAATTTTCTAAAAAAATTAAACATGTTCTTAATTTTTTAATCTCTAATAAAATTGATAATCATTTGTACATTTTATACAGAATTATAAATTGTGTCAAACGGGTTTACGTCTATTTTGATAAACCATCAATTTTATTTGTGTCAACAATTTCTTGTTTTTTTTTTGAATTTTGCGGGATTTAGTATTGTCATATTTAGCTCAAAAAGTATTTTTACTTTTAAAATAAATGTAAAAAACGTAAATATTTTAGAATCACGTTTAAGTAACCAATATTAAAATAATGTGTAAATAAAAATTACAAAAATTATTTTTAACATTAAAAGTTTGATGGACATGTACCTATATGCCAAGTAAATAGGTATTTATTGTCAGCAAACAATAGTGTATAACTATAATCGCAAAGTGATAACATTTTTTAAACAAATATAATTTTAAGTGTGGCACGCGTCTTCCCAACATAATTATAATTTTTTATAAGTAGTGTGAGTAATTATACTTAAACATACAAAACTGAAAATAACATATAATAATTTTAACTAGTATAGTTAAACAATACAGGGCGTCCCACAATCGACGTTAATGATCATAAAGTTTTTAATAAAACAATTTGATAAAAAAAAAATTTTGAAAGAAATTAAAAAAAAAACATTTCTTAACAATCTTTGTATAAAACCACCTCTATTTATTTTTAAGTGTTTTTATGCCATTATGTATAAAATGGTAACTTAAAAAATTACGTTTTTAAATTTAAAAAAAAATTATCTTCTTGTTTCTTTCATCTTATATAACTATTGAATGGTGATGGCCGTTACTATGTAATAGTTTATTTTAAGATAAACAAAACACTTTTTCTATATCACAAAAATATTTAAAAAATCGTAACATGTTTCAACCTTCTACTTAAAAGTAATTAAGACAAAAGAACATTCCGCAAAAAAGGAGAGGATTAAATTATTTCAAACAAAGCATTTATACAGGTTGGTTTGATCATAAACAAATTTTAGAAAAGGATTATTTTTTGATTTAGTAATTTTAAGAGTTTCTAACAAATCTTTTGACCGTATTTCTTTACTGCGCATAAGTTACTCATCCTTTTTTCAGTTTTAGTGCGCTATTGTTACGATTTGCTATTGTTCCAGCTCAAATCCCAGTGCTACGTATAAAATGGTATAAATAACAATCGTTTACAACCTAGTACAACCCTAACTCTGGCAGCGTATCTGGCATACTACAACTGCCAAATACCTCAATAACCCCAATGCCAATGTACTTTTTCACACCCTAAAGACCCACTTGGTGTAAGTGACAAATAACCTCAACACATTCTCATACACTACCTGTACGTCAATAACATTGTATACACTACATTAATTATTATAAATAGTTTTAACTAATAAAACTACTGTTAACAATACCAAAAAGTTTTCGAAGTAGTGTATATTACAAGAAATTAATCATTTTTTTTTATATGTACGATAATTTTGTTGGCAATCTACAACTAATAATGTTTAAATAAACTAAAAAGATCTATTGCCATAAACAACAGCCAATAAATAACTTACTATAAAAACTGGGTCAAGATAATTAAAATAATCTCCAATACTTGAAAACCTATTTTGGATAGCAACAAATTAAAGTGCACGATAGTTGTAAAATATCTAGGACGCATTTTTCACGTTTTTCTTGATTTTTGGTATATGCAAACATGATGTTTGAGAAGCACTTCCGAAACCAGTTAAGTTGTAAAAAATTGTATAATAATAGTTATTAACTTCAAAGCAAAACTGTAAGAAAAACAAACAAAATTTCTTATTTATATACTTAAAGGTAAAGCAACCAATATTTATTGTTTGCAATTGCTTTTATTATAGAATATATTATTAGAACATTTAATATCATAATAAATGCTCAAAATTAATTCCTCTATTTTCCAAACACATCTGCGCCCGCCAAAGCCATGTTGCGCTACATGCACGTTGAAGTCTCGGTAGTTGCCGAATTGTGTCAGCGGCAGCTAGTATGCAATGTCGCAACTTTTCAACACTGTAAATTTTGGTAGCGTATACCAGATGTTTCATATACCCCCAAACTTAAAAGTCTAGGGGATTTAGGTCAGGTGATCTAGGATGCCAGGCAGTTGGACCTCCTTGACTAATCCACTTCCTCGGGAACACATTGTTTAAATGTTGTTGCAAATGTATTGCAAAGTGTGGTGGAGCTCCATTGTAAAGAATATGTGGTATCTTTAGGACGGAGCATTTTAACATTAATTGGAACTTCTTCCAGTAGTGCCGGTAGGGTTTCTTGTAAAAAAATTAAATAAACAGCGTCCGTTACACAATTTGGCAACAAAAACGGTTCAATAAAATGGCCGTGTACAATTCCAGTCCATACATTTATCAAAAATCTGTGTTGAAAGCTTGTACGCCGGGTAATGTGTGGATTTTCAACAGCCCAATAATGCGTATTGTGCACACCGCTACGAGTAAAAATTGTCTCATCTGTCATTAAAATGTTAGTAGAAAAATTTAGGTTTGCATCATGCTGACACAACAGCCATTCGCAAAATACTACTCTAAGAGGAAAATCTGTTGATAACAGGGCATGTCCACGCTGCACATAGTAGGGATACAGTAATTCATGCTTTAATAGGCGTCATACAGTTGACTGCGATACCCCAGTTTGATTGGCAATTATCCGGGTACTGATGTCAGAACGTTCTTTATCAATATCGATAATATCCTCCTTGAGATTAAAAATATGCCTTGGTCTAGATTGTCTCCCATATTGTCCATGTCTGGGCTGCAAGTGCCCAGTTTCTTTTGCATGCTGTACCAAACGCACAAACAATCCACGAGCCGGATGATACCTTTGATCCTTCAAAGGTATCATCCGGGAATCTCTCGGAATAAAGGCGAGCGACAGCCACTAAATTTTGAATTTTGATGAACTTCTCCGTACATCAATATCATATCCACAAATTCTACATTGGTCGTGTTGTGTTGCGCCATAATTTAATTTTATTACACACTGACAGGCACCACCTACTTTTTTTTCAATTTTTCGGCAACAACGGCCGGGACTTCAACGTGCATTATTTTAATTATGGCATGGCACACCGATTTTTTTCAAGTAATAAATTTTAATTTTCCAAAAACTTTATAATTCATTATCTCGCTTATTATAAAACTTTTACTACGTTTTTTAACATTTATCAATAATATTGATTGTAAACTATAATTCTTCGAGTTTATGCGCATAGGTTAAGAATCACTCTATATAATATTATAAAATGACAAAAAAGATAAAATAAACATATTTTAATAACAAACTAGTGAAATGAATTAATAATTTATTCAAAATCAGTCAATCGAATCACAGCGGCCAAGGGTCAAGCATCGACAATTGTTTCGGTTCTACAAACCTCGTCAGTATGCCTTGTACGACCACGGCATCATGGTGTGTTCACTTATATGTAATTGGTCCAATTCGTCAATTAGTGGTAGCAACTTCCAATGAGGGCGGTGAGAGCGTAAAATCTACAATCATATGATGAGTCAAGTCACCTATAACACTTGTTTTGTTGATTGATTGTCAGTTGGGCAGTGTCACTGTACATCTACATCTATTACATTTTTTGTTCGTTTCGTTCGTTTTGTTCGTTTCGTTCATCTTGTGCTTCATCCTGCCTGTTTTGTATTATCACTGTGTTTTCTGTGAAATCTTTTTGTGTATAGTTTAATTTACAATTGTATATTGCTTAAAAATGTTAGTACATAATGTATAAGTTTGTAAATTATTATATTTATTTATAACAAATAATAAAATATTTATAATTATATAGGTATTATATATGCAATATATTATAATATATGTATTATAGTCAGATTACAGTACATAACCTATACATAAATAAAATTCATAAAAAATAATTTGTTTTTTAATTTTAAAACGTATATTTCAGGTTTTTAATGGTAAGTATGTAAATGATTTTCATTTTAAAACATGTATTTTAGGTTTTAAATGGTAAGTAAGTGCATTACTAAAAAATAACGTGCAAAATAAATACCTTTATTTTTCAATTTTAGTGCGCAAAATAAATAATTTAGTATTTCAAATTTAGCGGGCAAATTTAGTAATTAAAGTTTTCTAATTTACCGACAAAATTCGGTAGTGAGTTTCGTAAGATGGCGCTTATCAAGGTGACAGAAAATGGGCGGAGTTGCCTTTCTATACGTGTGTGTTTTCTATGCTCGGCATCGCATGATAGCGAAGACAATTTTGAATAAATATTTCTGTTCTTATGAACACAATTGATATTATAAATAATCAAACAAAAGACTAGTTTGCCATCTAGTTGCAATTTTTAATACTAAAAAATCGTTAAAGCCGCGAAATGACTGCCAATTGCATAAATGCTAAAATGATACCGATCAGGTGTGTTCCATTTGCGCACTTTATGCACCCGGTGCATTTTTACATTTTTCAATATTGCGAGCAACAGCGTCTCACACTTGACAAACGCAAAGAAAATATTTGGCGTTTGTGGGACTTTCTCTATCTTGAAAAACACATAAAAAATGTAAAAAGCGTTTGACAAATAAATTCAAAAATCAATGAATTAGTGCCACCAAGTGCGACTATTTTGTCAAATGGAAAATCTCTATTAATGCGGACATTTTAGTATTAAAAATTGCAACTAGATGGCAAACCAGTCTTTCGTTTGATTATTTATAATAACAAACTAGTGTTTTAAAATGCTCGTAAAATAAACATTATAAAAGAAATATATTTTTATACAAACACTTTAAAGTGGGATAATTAGTAACATATTGTTATTAAGATAATTCACTTTATTTGACTAAAGTGCTACGTACATCTTAAGATTACCTTAATAAAGAATGTTATTTTTTGAAAAAAAATCTTGTTTTTAAATTTGCCAGTAGTTTTAAAGTTTTCTCAAAAAATAAAAATAATAAAACGTTTTTAGCAAAATGAATGTTATTTGTATGATTCAACAGTCACAAACAGCAAAAATAAATACAAAGTATAATAGAATTATATTTAGTATGTAACATGTTTGTAACAAATTTACAAAACAACTTTTGTAAATTTTACTTAAAAACCTTATAACTTAAACATTTTTAAGTTTGTAAAATAAGCTTAAATTAAAAATTCATTAAAAAAAATACAATAATGAACAAAAATACACTATTTAATTTTATTTATACAGCCTCGTCCACTGCTGGACATAAGCTTTTTTAACCATTTTTATCTACTTTTATCCCGGACTTCTTGTATCCAGTTAGTAGCAATGCGTTTCCCATCATCTGTTCATCAGGTTAGTAGGCGTCCTATACTTTTGTACGTTTTCTGTCTAGGTCGCCACTCCAGGATCTTTGCGACATGCCCGGACCAGTTTTATTTTAGTTTTGTTATTTTCTCAATTTTATCACTAACTCCGGATCGCTGTCTTATTAATTTGTTTCGGTTTTTTTCTCTTAATGTGATTTCTAGCATGGGACGTTCTTCATTGTGCTACAGTAATATTTTGGACGGACTTTTGTGTAAGCGTTAGAACTAATAGGATGCATTGGTCAAACACCTTGCGTTTTAAGCAGTTGGGGATGTCGGAATTATAAATGTGTTTAAGTTTTCCGTAGCCTCCTTCTAATCTTGTGTGTCTGGTTGTTTTTACCAATGTTAATCACGTGTTCTAAATACTTGTATGAAGTGACCTGCCGGGTTTCATTTTATTCTTTTATAAAATTTTGGGCGGGGACTAGGTTGATCATAAATTGCGATTTGGAGATGTTTATTTTAAGGCCGACCTTATGTGATTGTTCTGCCAGCGTTTTAAATATTTTTTTATTTTATTTAGGCTATCTAAAGTTATAACAATGTCGTGTGCAAACCGTAGAAGATTAATTACTGTAGATGTTTATGCTCATATCTTTTAGTTCTATGATTTTGAATATGTACTACATGAAGGTAGTAAACAGTTGTACTCTGAATTTGTTTATTTTATTATTATTTGTTTATTGTATTAATATTAGTTTATTCAGTAACATTTTTATATGTATGTTGTAGAGTGGCAGAGTATCTAGAGTCAATTCGGCAATTCGCCAGTGTTTTAAACATATCGCTGTTGTTAATAAAATTGAATGCCTTCTTGTAGTCCACAAAGGCCAGGACGAGTGGCTTATTGTACTCGACACATTTCTCAATTAGTGTTTCGATGGTTTTCAGGTGGTCGTTCGTTCCGTATCCGGCTCTGAATCTTGATTTAATATTGATACCTAACTATTAAACTTAAATTAAACAAGTTTACGGAAATATTTATTTACATGATTACATGATGATCTCCTTTTTATACTGCTTGACTAATTATAGTATGGCCATAGATATAGTGCCTTTACGACGTGAGCTTAAATTATTTTAACGGGTTATTTCATTAGCAACCAATTATGATTGTATTATATATCTAGGGTCAAGGGTAAAAATATTGTATATTTATATAATATTTTTACCCTTGAACGTCAATGTGTTATAAGCTATTTATAGCATAAAATACAAACATAATTGTCTTCCCAAGGCGATTAGTAATGAAATAATCCCCTAAAATAATTCAAGCCCATGTCGTAAAGACACTATATCTATGGGCATATTATACAACAGACTCTGGTAGCCTAATTATTCATTACGACTCTGAGAAAACGCCCTTGCACTGCCGTGGAAATTCTCCACGCCCCAGATGATAATTTTGTTTACAAATCTCTCAAAAATTAGTTTTCATAGCCGACATACTGTACTAAACTACACCAATTAGGGTTTTAAACAAAAAAAAAGTAGAGTTTTTGCCATTTAAACTATGTTTGAATGTTATTATGCGTAAGTATTTTTTAAGTTTTGTTTAACTGACAAAAACAAATGAGAGAAATAAGAAAAGTTTTATTATACACAAGAGAGTTCATACAAGTGAGTTATTTTTCAACGTAGTCACTACTGATATTGAGACATTTCTATACCTTTCTCAAGCCACACTGCCGCCTAGATTATCAGCCAATATTGTACACAGGTTTTCAACTTTTTGTTAATGTTGAACCGCTGATTTTCCAACCATTTTTTTTATCTTGGTGAACAAATGAAAGTTGTTAAGTCCGGGCTGCAGAGCGAGTGGTTGAACAACTCTATCCGAAATTCTACAGACTTCCTCATGGACATTAGTTTGTCCCTCCTAAAAAATCCTGCACTGCACTATCACTAATAATGTTTTCTCTATACACAACATACAAATTTCAATAAGTTTTAACAGCAATTTTGCATTTGGCAAGAGCTCATTTACTACATAATGGCCGACCCGTTTAGGAAATACTAACAGATATTACTTACTATAAAATAATAAGTATTGTATTTACAATATTTTTATAAACAAGTAGGTTATGTTTATTTTTACTGTTTAACTGTCAAGTAAAAAAAAACTGTTCTTTTGCTTTTCTTGCTTACTTTGGCTTGCTTCACTTAACAATAGAAAAGCACTTATTATATGCATAAAAACAAACATATTTTTAATTAAAAAAAAAACATTGTTGATAATTGTCGTTTTATAAAACTGTTACATTGTTTTATGTAACAAAATTTTAACCTTACTTTAGTTTTGTTATAATTGTATATTATTTATTTTATATTATTGCTATTATTGCACAATCAGTTTATAATGTATGTTCTTTAATAATGTAATTCAAATATTCCAACAGTAATTGTTAACAGTTTTGTTTAACGTACTACATATTACTTTAAAACTTTACTGTCATAGACCAATCTGGAGAAAGATTCCTGCATGAACCTTCCGAATAAAGCAGATTACTCCAATTTAAACGACCAATCTGTTAAAATAGTGTCTGCTATGATAAAATGATAATTATGGTTTAACTCACTATTAAAAAACTCGTTAATTTGTAAGGTTAATCAAACATTTTGACAAAAAAATTACAATTTAATTTCAAAATTTAATAAAGCATTGAAGATTTTGGATTCTAGTATATTTCATGACACTAGAAATTGTATTCTCCACACGTTTAAAAAAACTGATTTTATAAATTACACAAGTTTTATGACACTCAAAAAACCGCGCACTTAATGAATAATTTTGCAAATTTGTTTAAATAAATATTTAATTACTATAATCAAGTTCGATATATTGATATCATTCTCAACATAAAGATACAGACAAAATTAAACTTTTTATTGATTTAAAAAATGAATAGTTGACCACTGGCAACACAGTCATGTCATAAAGCGCTACGATATTATACAACGTCATACTGTCATGAGAAAGCTGAGTGAGCATTATTCCATATAATACAGTAATAGAATGGCAACGTGACTTTTGATTACATTTTTTTGCAAGTTTCAATAATTATAGCCACTACTTAATTAAATAATAATAAGATAATTGAGCTATTATTTAATATTCTTAAATAAAATACTATATGTTTTTATCATTTTCATAAAAAATAACTTGATTCTACTACATGTATTTATAAAATTTAGTATAACACACAAATTTTAATAATAACTGTTTTATATTTGGTTGTGGCGTAATTAAAAGTCAGATTCGCGCACATGTATTATTGTTTATTTACTACGTTGACCTTGCATTGCTGCACAAGTTTCTCAAATAAATACTCACGAGTTCATGTAATACAAAGCGCGCGTATTATTTTCTATGCTAATACATTTTAATTAATTGTTTTATTTGTATGATAATGAATATCATTTTTCACATTTACATTTATTTATAGTTGCTAGAAATCAATTATTTAGCTTAAGATTAGTACGACTGCTAGTTTTAAAATTATGTAAATAAGTTACATCTTCAGATAACAATTGTCAATGCAGTTTTTATTTTAAGTAATCTATCCTAATTTAAAAATTCTTGATTGTCTAATATAAATCTAAGATATTAATTTTGTACAATATTGTAAATAATAGACTTAAGGAGCTTATTATACTATCTTTAGAATATTTGAGCCCTAGGCAAATATTATTTAAAGCAATAAAATTATGAATAAAACAGAGGTAAAATAGTTTAATAGTCAAGATAAATTTTAGACATCATCTTCAGTCCAAAAGATTATATCTAAAATAAACATTATTCATGTGGAATTTTCTTCAAACATATAAAATGACTACGTTGCTAGTAAAGCGTTTTACATAACTATATTTATTATTAATGTTAAATAATTACATTCTCGGATACATTTTGTAAATTGTCAATAACATCTAAATACTTATAGAATTATATGTTTAACTATTAAAAATTATGTTAATTAATAATAAGATTAATAAGAGTACTTCTATTATACAGGGTGGCTCAGATTTTTTTTTTAAACAATGCATTCAACTCATCAAATAGAACAAAAAAGTTCCTATAAACATGTATCTTTAAATGCTTCTTAACAAAGATGATTTTTTTATTTAACTGTTGAAGTAAGCTGTGTAAAAATAAATTAGTAACGCATTTGTCAATATACACATTTGTGTAGTCAGTGAGAATTTGTTACATGGTTTGACACGTGTATTGTATCATGCTAACTAATAAAGAATATGCCAACATTTATTTTATTTATGAGTTTTGCAACGGCAATGCTGCAGCTTCTGTGCACGAGTACGAAAAGCGTTTTCCAAATAGAAGGGTACTAACTGCCCAAGTATATACTGATGTGCACTGACAATTTGTAAATTAAGTTTGAATTGGAATACTAAACCAAACAAAAATAAGAATCTAATTTAAAGAATAAATAATAACCGCATCCTTCTTTATTTAATTTTAATCCCATGTTCTGCTCTCGAAAGGTAGCTCAAAAATTTCAACTATCAAAATCTTAGCTACTACATAAACATTGAATAAAGCTTACCATTTGCAACCTATATAAGAATTGGATCTTAGTGATTAAATATTTTTTTTGTAAATAAAGATTTTTTGCATAAAATTCTGTAGACGCATAAAGCTACATTTACAGGAACTGAAATTATTAATTATCACAATTTTTATGTTTGGTTACATAAAAATCAGCACAAAACACAACCCCGTTTTTTTCAAAATAAATTTTGTGTTAATGTTTGGATATGTAATACTATTTGTAGCCAATTTTTATCTTCAAGATTAAGCACAGTTTTATTATAAGTTGGTCGATGGTGCTCCGACACATTTTGGATTGAAGTTTTATTTTTGAATTATAAAATGTAATATTTAATAAGAATAGTTAAATACAAATTATCCACTGCGTTGGATTAATAGTGCAAAACCAGGTCCGGCTTTTAAAATTGTCAGATCTGAATCCATTGAATTTTTATGTTGGAGAACTCTAAAAGATAAAGTATATAAGACGTCAGTTAATACACAAAACTAGTTATTTAAAAAAATTAAGTAACTTGCAATGAGATGAGCATTATTATATCAACAATTCGGCTTTGCAAAAAATTTATTGATGTCGGTAGATTTTAATTTAAACCTAACCTAACCTAACCTAACCTAACTCTAGTAATGATAATAAAATATTACTTTAAATTCTGTTAATTGTATTAAAATTTTACAATCTTTAAAAAGATTCTACGGCCCTATGGCACCAAAGCATCACTTTCCAATCTAAAATTCGGGCGGAAAAACTGTTTTTCAGAATAGGCATGCAAAAAAATAGATTTAAAATAACATTAATGTTTTTTGTATATTAGTATTAATAATTTCGAGTAGATTTTATCTACTCCATTGTCTTTGCTTAACATTAAAGTTCTAACTGCACGCTTCAAAAGTATTGACCACTTGGCGATGCTTAGGTAGATTATGATAAACTCCAACTACTTTTAAACATCCAAAAACTGATTAAAAATGTTTTGCTCGTATTAATACTATCCTAGAATTGATCAATATATATTATTTACAATGCTCTGAGTTGCATTTTGATTTTAACGCAAAAAATATGTCTGTCAGAAATGTACATTAGTTTCTACATATTTAATTTTTGTCATCAAAACTTTTGTCAATTTTGGTTAATGTTTCTAGATATAATTTAAAACTTTATTTAATTTAAAAAAAATATATATATTTAATATATTTTTCTCAATAAAGTATTAATAACTTTTAACTGAGAGTGTAGTTTTTATAGTTTTTCCACTTTAAAACTTACTTAGTTCTAGAGGAACGGACCAACCTTGAAGAGTGTATTGTACACGTGAAAAATAATGTAAAAAAACTCAAATATCTAATTTTTTCAAGTTATTGCTTAATTAAAAATAAAAAAAACTTCTAACATTTTTTAAAATAAATATTGTGATAACTGCATTTTGCATAGTGTGTTTTGATACTGTCCATCAAAACACACTATGCTTCTGGTGATAAAACATTAACTACACCAAAGATTAGAGAAGCGCCAAAAAATATAGTGATCAATCTATTATCGGTGTCACACAAGTATTGTCAAGATAAACAACATACATAGGGAAAAATAGTGATTTACAGTGAACTGAGTAGTTGTAAAGAACTGTTTTTTTTTTGTGTGAAACAGCAAGAGTTGAGAAGGTTTCTTTAATACGACTCGCCACATTAGGCCAATTAAATAATTATTTACCATACTACATCACACGTTTTCCAAAAACTTATGTTCAAAATTGTCAAAGGTTTTTGAGGTTAAATCACTATCACAATAATATACTAACACATTATCAAAACAACAAAGTTATCAAATGTTTTTGAGCCTCAAACATGACATACTATATAAACATTTTTAATTACGCTATAACTTAAAAACAAATAAAAATCGGATAACAACATTTGAGTTTTTTAACATTATTTTTGCGTGTATAATACACTCCTGAAGTTTGATCCGTTTCTTCACTCTGCATAAACTTAATTTTTTTTAATGAAAATAGATTTATCAAACCCCATCATCGTATTATTTAGTTTGCTTATATTTTAATTTATCAGAGTAAAACCAACTTTTAATAACCAGTTTTTATTTGCTGTTCATCCTGTTTTGAATGTAGTATTTGACACTATAAACGTTTTCTAGTGAGAAAAAGTAAGATTTGCTTAATTGCAGTTACACCCCTTACTCGTATTCTGGCAACCTTACTAATGACATCATACCTTACTCAAGTAATCTGTGGTATCTTTAGATCTAGACCTCCGTAAGTAAAAAAAGTAAGATGCGCACTCAAATTTATGTATGCATATGCGTTAAAACAATTTAATTTAATTCAATGCAACATTGCATGAGTGTTCATAGACACAAACAACAAAATTATTGGCTGTAAAATCATAAAATAGATAATGATAAAATTAACATGTTAAAAACTCCAATTTATAGATTTTAAAACTGTTAATTATAGTTGCAATCAATTACTTTTCATAGTGAGTAACTTCTAAGAGACATTTATGACGTCAGCTGTAACTGAAACATACTTTTAGGTAACTGAAGTAAGTTTGTCAGAAAACGACTCATATAATTGAAATATTTGCTCTCCTTAGTGGTGTAAAATATAATCGTCTATTTCAGTTCTTTATGTTCTGTGCCATTTTATTTTGCTTAGTCCTAAAATAATTATTTAAACTTGTTTCATTTCATGTGTTAGGTGTGTTAGTTTGTCTTGGAGCTAGTCAACTTTTTCCATTCCACGTTCCAACCGTTAGTGGTTTTATTAGTTCAAAATTAAGTAACGCCGTAATTATGTTGCTATTTCCAACTATAGTTTGACAAAAATATTTTGACAAAACATAATTTGGTTCTTACTGAATGTACTCGTAAATAATAAATTGATGATAAAATTATGAATGTACTGGTAAACAATAAATCAATTATCGAATTATATGTAGTAGTAAGAATGTCGCCAAAGTTGCTGTTTTTGTTACAATACTATAAAGCAGAAAATGCTATATTATAATGATAGCACCTAACTTCAAACTCTATGAAGACTGAAGTAAGTTAGTTTAGAACTTCACATTTAGAATAACCATTTGATGGAGTTGTTTTATCAAGTAAGAGTACAATTACCCTAACTAGTACTAATAAATGTAACAATGGCATAATAAAGGTGCTACGTATTTTAAGTATAGAAGTCCTAAAAGAAAAAAAAAACTAGTGTTGTTCAAATTATATTCTTTTGATTTACTTTAGTATTTAAAATATAAATAAATTTGAATTAAATATTCAATAATTTAAAATCTGTAAAAAACACATTTTTATTGAGTAACTAAATCAATTATTTAGACTTTTTATAGAATTGCTAATAATCACAAATTTAAAATAAGTATACTATTTATTTATAATTAAACTAGTGGTTATGTTTATTAAGATTTTTTTAAGAAATATATAGATTATAGCCGAAAGTCCAACTATACATCTTATAATAGTTATTGGCCGACTCAGGTACTCAGATGATAAAGTCACCGTACAATTCATAGTTCACTAACATGATGGCATTTAGCCATATAAATACTAGGAGCTTTATATTTAATACTTAGGAATCTACCCAATTTATATTTTAAATTTTTATTTAAAAATAGATAACATTTTCATAATGTTGACCAAAATATGATATTTTTATTGCTATTTTTAATAAAGACCAATATAAAAAATATAAAACATAAACTGCAAGTAATTATTTAAATAAATTTGCAATCACTGATACGCATAAAATATCATCAGCGTCAACAAATGAAATTAATATATTAAAGTTGATATATAGCGGCGAGAGCTATCGATAATTACTTTTTAATAAACAAATTAAATTATTATTACATGTAAATAAGGAAGTGCGTTGAATTATTGCGGTGTCAAAATATGATGAATAAGTGAATGATTATATTCCATAACTAACAGTTAATATTCAGAAATTATTCTAACATTATTCTAATTAACATATCAAACTGGTATTATTTATTGGTTATGATAAAAACATAAATTTCAATCGGTCATTATTTTTAATTTTTTTTTAATGTATTTTTCCTGACCTTTCGCTATATTTATGTAGTTAAGTCAATGCCCTATTAAAACGTACTTAACAAATTTACGCAGTTGCCAAAATGATATTTATAAATACTGGATGTCTAGAAATAACCGTGCTACTTCCTAGTTCCTATCCTTATCGCAACGGAATTTTCTATTATTTTTTTTGTTCAAATAATATTTTGATTTAATGGCCAATGGTTATCCATAGCGCGACAGGATGTGAGAAGAATAGAAATTATTCCGCATTGTATATGAAAAATTATGCCATTATAGTTCAGTGTCATTTTGGTAATGTGATAAGTTTTACTGCGAGGGGAACTGATATGAAATTACAAGTTTTTTCTTCAAGGGGATCCTTTTGTCGCACGTGATTAACATATTGTATACATTTCCATAAACATACACCATTTAAAATACTATTCTAATAACATTGACAAAATATTATTAATTGATATTCAACCTTATACGTTTATATTTAAAAAATTTTGATTGTTACCTATTCAATCGAGCAGTGTAATCGTTTAAAACATATTTATAGAAATATTTTAAACCTGAGTTGTACGTTCAAGGATATCTTCTGTATTATCAATGATGTACATATTTAAATATTATTTATTTTATACGTAACTATTTATTAATTCCACTGGAAGACTTAATGCATTTATAATTAAATATAATTAGTAATTAAGTATTGTGAATTATTTCAATGGTAATTACACAATCCTAGACATAAATATACTTTATTTTTTATTAATTTTATATAGGCAAGTGATATTATAAGATAAGAAAACTAAAAATGTTCTCATGATGTTTTAATTATGCATTTTTGGAACGACCTGTGCGCATATCTAATTAAAAGTCCAGTTAATTTTTTTATTATCAATTAGAATATCGCTCCCCTAGGTCTTAAAACTAAAAATGATATACTAATAAACTTAGAATGAAAAAAAAAGTGGTTCATATTGTTCATTTTATTGATATCATTAGACTGAATGATTATTTTTAACAGTATTTTTGAATAGTATAGTGAATGAATCAGAAATTACTTCATTCTAATCATTTTAACAAAAACATTTCTATAAAAAACTATTTATTATTTATGAGTGTAACACACGTTGGAATGTAAATGTATTAAGTCATTTCTCACATTTAAATAATTCTCATGCGTAAATATGTTAAGTCGTTTATTATGAATTTATTCATTTCTGGTCAGTCCTTGCCACTATTTGCTTTCCATTTCTAGTAGACACGCATTAGAATATTATATTGAATTTTAGGTTTACTAAACGTCTGTAGAAATAAAGAACATGCTAACAACTAACATGAATAATAAATCGACATTCAAAGTGAACCGTATTGACTTTAATATGATTATAAATAATAATTATGATAATACAACAAATGATAATGTATATAATATTTGAATTATAGAGAAATATAGGTATATTAGATTTATTAGCCAGACAGCCTTGAAGAGCAATTTTGCGAATATAAAGATTTACATTATTAGCAGAGTTAACAACATCAAAACCAAAAAAACTACATTTTTTCTTGTTTAGAATAATTTAATTTAAAGATTTTTTAAATTTATAACTTAACTAAAAATACCATAAATAGATAATCAATACTAATAGAATAAAGATTATCTCAGTATATATAATAGAATGATTTAACAATTAACAATTTGTTCCTGATTAATAAAGATATTACATAAATACGTTCCCGAGGTTAGAGATAAGATTATCAATGAATTGAAAAAAATTATATAATGTGTCAATATTATAGATTTTGATTTTAATTATGATGTTATATTAAATCAAATAATGTTTTTCAAATAACAGGTATTAATAATTTTTGGCTATTAAATATTTAAAATTCAACGTGCACCTTAGAACGCTTTTTCTAAAATATATGATTATTTTTTTTAAATAAGAAAAAAAATAGAAGAGTGTAGTACTCTATCTAGAGATCTGATCAATTTTAAAGCCAGATACACAACATAGTATTAACAGTGTTAATTTTTAACATTGTTTATATTAACAAATATACTGTATACGTTGCTGTTTACGTATACCGCAGAGTAACTGAGAGTTTATTCACACATAAAACATGGTCTTGAAAGTATGTATACCAAAGTGCAATGGGAGTGGGGTTATTGAAGTACTTTACATCTGACTGAAGTTAATTACGCATAGAACGAAAGGGTTTTAGAAGAACAAACACTAAATTGTAAAAACTTTTAATGTGCAAACTTAAAAAAAATAAATAAACTAACTTAATCTTAAGTTCTAACTTTCAGAAAATTTGATTTTAAAAATTTTACGTAAAATTGTAATAAATTAGAAAAGAAAGAATTAAAAAATAAATAATTTATAATAAGTAGTGCAAAGTGATCATAGCTCTAGCTTGCTGTGTCAACCAAAACAACCAAAAAACTTTAGCATAGCAACTGCAAACCAAAACGCAATGCTTATAGAGGTAAACAAGTCAAATATGTTGTTACAGTAAAAATCTAAAGTTTTTAAAATCAATTACTTAAACCTAATTCAATCTCAAAGCGGCAAACCAATGCATGACAAACTCGAAACAATATAGAGCTAATCACTATGCAGTAATAATTATTTACTAAATTGTGTTAAAAGCACATACATTAAGTATTTGAATTTGTTAATGTAACATTTTAACTGTAATATTTAAACTCATGTAACATAATATTATTGTCATAAATTTTATATTCATTAAAAATTAAAGCAAAAAAGAAAGCAATTATTTTCTTCCAATATCTCAAGAATGTTAAGAAAACAGTTATTGCGTAAAATACCTTTATTCATCCTTGGAAAATCTATTAAATAAGTTAGTTAGTGCATTTTATATTAATTATAAATACATTAATTATAATCGTGCGCATAATCATAAACTACCTTGCTATTGGCGTTGAAAGTTTTGATAAATATAATACTATGTAACAATATAAAATTTTCATTTTATTAGTGAAAGTTAGCCAGCGTTGTTTATTGAATTACATATACCTATAAGTCAATGAGTTAAAAAATAGTAAATAAAAAATTAGAATATTAATTACATATATTATAAAATTTTTGTTTATAATATATTATTTAATATAATATAATATAATTACATCCAAACTAAACTTTGCTTATGACAATATGTTTTGTATTTCTTTTGAATGTTCATTCAAATTTCATCCAAAAGAAATTTATAGAAAATGCAAGCAAAGATCTGCAACATTATGCCGATGTTGTAAAGTGTATAGGTTGTTAGCTAACTTTGGATTGGAATAATTCAAATAACTCGGTTTTGGATAAAATTTAGAAAAGATAGTGTAATTTTAGATATTTTTCCCATGATTGGAACAATATTCAATACAAGAACGTATATTAATTTTGTATATATGCAAAAGTTGTATAGAAGTATAAAACTGTTTAAATCTATTAAGAAATCTTAGGTTTCTAGATACTTTTAAAGCTATATTAACAACATGGTTGTTCAATAAAAGATTATGTAATATGTAACCTAAGAATACAAATCAAGAAGATTTAGATATAGATTTGTTGTTCAGTTTACAGTACAAATTAACCAAGTTGAAAGTACCTTTTTAGATAATGTTTTAAGATTTTTGTTTATAGATGATTAACAGATTTTAACCTAAAAATTTAAAGGCGCTTTGCTATATTTGAAATGTATAAAGGCCTATTTCATCTGTAAAAATAAAAAAAACTTTTGGTTATTTAAAAATGTTTTTTAATATAAATCAAAAACCTTAAATAAAATTGACCGGCTTTTATAATTTTGGGGTCAAAATTTTCATTTTTAATTATAATTTTTTATTGTCATAAAACTTTTTTGATTTATGTACTTGCAATCAAGACATATAAAGAGTAATCCATTTAGAGGTACTTTTAAAAAAATTAAAATAAAAACAAAAAAATCATTTTTATCGGGCATTCTTTATGATCATCCAAAAATGCAAAGGCGCTTTGTTTTATTTGAAATGTATAAAAGCCTATTTCATCTGTAAAAATAAAAAAAAAAAATTTTAATTATAATTTTTTATTGTCATAAAACTTTTTTGATTTATGTACTTGTAATCAAGACATATAAAGAGTAATCCATTTAGAGGTACTTTTAAAAAAATTAAAATAAGAACAAAAAATCATCGGGCATTCTTTATGATCATACAAAAAAAAACATTTTTTTTAAGATTGATTGTTTTAAATGTTTGCTGTAGCTATGGGTAACATGGTCCATCCAGAAGTTCCAATTTTCGATGACGCGTTATGCATTTTTAGTGGCATTTGGCAAATGAAGTAATGTTGGTCTTTAATTCCCCAATCGTAGTCGGCTTATCCATGTACACTTTAAACTATATTTAACTATTTACTATTGTTTATTTATAAAAATAATAAAATAAGTATAATAAGTTGGATATTAAAATTGTGTAGAAATTTACGTTAGGCGAACAACATTAAACTTTGAGCGATTCAGCTCCACTGTCTGAATTAATAACAAATTCTTGTTTTTATATGACAAGATAATGATTCTTTAAATTGCTCAAGGTTTTTTATTGTCAGCGATTTCGTTTCCAGGGAAATACATTTAGATAACGGATTCCCGGGATCCTTCGTTGTTGTTCTTGAGTGCAGGAGTTAACTCCTCCCTTCTTAGAGTGAACCAAGGGTTGGGACAAGTTTGTTCCAACTCTTGGGTTGCTGACATTTTGGAAGATGGTTGTTTTCTTCTAAAGTACCATATTCCAATAATAACATCGATTGCGATTGCCGTGGTAGTTACTAAGGCGGTCGTTGAACTCCAGTTGTTCGTGGAATGAGCGTTGGATAACTTCTCCAATCGGGCGTCAAGTTTGGCTAACTTTCCTTGGGTTTCATTCAATCCTTCCAAATGCAAGTTTTTTAGGTGGACGTCTTCCAATCTCCATTGAGGTTGTTTTGCTGGCAGCTGGGTCAAATTTATTGGTGTTAGGTGAATTTGTCGATTCAAATAGTGAATTGATGTGGTTCGTAGAACTTTGTTTCCTAGACTTATTGAACATTCGGATGTCGATTGTACAAGCAGGTTGCTTGTAATTTTCTTACTTCTTGGCAAAGATCACATTGAACTTTGGCAGATAGATTGGCTTGAAATAGAATCCAATCGGAGTTTGTAGGATAGATCATTTCGGCATTCAGTTGCGACCATCTGGTGTAGCTGCAGACTGTTATTGGCAGATGTCGTAGTAGCTGATGTCCACACGAGGTGTGTTTTGTAGCATCAAAACTAATGGCTGAACACAGATAGATATTGTTGATGTTGCAATAATTTGCATGGTTCTGACATTGCAATATACCTATCATTATTTTCTGCCAGGTAAAGTTGTGGAATATTTAAAACAAGGTAATCTGGATTTTGTTGGATTGGTAATGGAATCAATTTATGGTATTGATAAATTGTAGGTTTGACTAATGGAATATCGAGTAGAAATGTGAGGACGTACGTTTTGACATAAGCTTTTAAAGTTATCATTTTTTCAAGAGCATAAAGGTTTTCTGTTTTAGGTGGTAATACAATATTTTGTTCAGAAATAGACGATTGAACAAATTTCAATTCATTTAACAGTTCTTCTGCAGAAATAATTGCAGGATGATAAGTTTGCAATTTGGAGATAGTTTTTGCTGTTAAAAGTCGGCTGGTAATGATCGAGGCTGCCGTTATGGTATTAAATACTGACATGTGGGCTCTTCATAAACTTTGGGACTCGATTTTCTCGTGTTCCTGTTTATTTAATTGCGTAATCATTTCGTGAAAGCATTGCGCTGTTTTGTTTTGATTTTCTGCGAGTATTTGAAGATTAGCTTCATAGCTCTTAAGAGTTTCTTGGGCTAAATGAATCTGTGTCTGATTGTTCTTGATTAGTTCTTCTCGGCTAGTAGCGAGGTCTTGTATCAATTTATCATATCTGGCGGCATCTTCTGCGTCGAGGTTTCCTGAGATTGCTTTTATAATGGAACCGACAAAGTTTACCGCTCCACGAGCTCTTCTAACTGTTGGTACTAATTGGTCCTTTTCATAATTTAATTGATGGAGTAGGCTTTGAAGCTCCATAGCAAATTAATGTAATTGTGATTTTTCTTCTTTGTCCTGGATATTTTGTCTAGCCTTTTCTAGTTGTTTATATTGTAAATTTAGCTGGTTAACTTGATCCACTAAAGGTTGTAAGTCGCATCGTACTACTGTAGTCCAATAGCTTATTTGATTTTTTTGCAATTCCAAGATGTAGGGGGAATAGCGGGCCATCCAAGGATGTTATTTTTACGTCTGCAAAAACGTGGCTGCAGCATCTGTAACAATGCCATGTTTTAGTCGTCTGGTATGATATGTTTGGGTACCTCCCCGCGTCTCTACGTTTACAGTACCGTTATCGTTTATGCTGATAATTTTGTAAGGTCCGAGAAAAGGTTTCATCATTTTATTACTTTTAGTAACATTTTCAACATAGATTCGTTCTCCTACTTTCCATGTTGTTGTCTTGACTATATCTTTTTGTTTTTCTTTTATTTTCTCTTTGCTTAGAATATCTTTTTGTTTGATATTTTTGTACAAGATTGACATACAATCTTTATGTCTTGATATTAACTCTTGGTAGGTAGTGGTACCATAAAATAGGTCCATTGGGTTTTCTGGTTCTTGTATGACCATAAAGTGCTTCAAATGGTGTCATTCCAATGGCGCTATGAATTGAATTGTTGTAAGCTATTAATGCAAGTCTAACTCTTTGTTCACATGGTACATTGTTGTCATCTGCTAAACATCTAAGATGTTCTAAGAGTGTCGAGTGAAAGCGTTCAATATTTAATTGGCTTTCTGGATTTTTAGCTGTACCAAGGTGTAAAGTAATTTTGTAAAGAGATGCTAATTCTTTAATTAACTTGTTGTTAAATTCTGATCCTTGATCAGATCTAATTTCTTGAGGTATCCCATAGTAACTAAAGTATGTTAATAGATCATCGAAGATGTCTGTCGGATTTTTGCTATAGACTTTTATTGCATGTCCTACTCTAGTGAAAGAGTCAATGATTGTAAGGTATTTTTCATTGCTACAAGAAAATAAATCAATAAATTTCTCTCAAGAGGTGCATTGGGTGTTTCCGTTATTGGTAATGGCGGTATTTCAGGGTGCCTGTTGTATTTTGACCAATTGCAAGTGTCGCATGATTTTATCACATGGGTTATTTGCTTTTCCATTTCATTCCACCAATACTTTCGTTAGATGTTCAAGTGTTTCCTTGATACCTCTATGATTTGTCAATCCAGAGTGATATGACGTGATAAGTTCCAGTTTTGTATTTTCATCATCAATCACTTCAACTTTCTTTAAACAGCGAATAATTCGAGGGCCTTTATCGGTAAAGTTTTCACTATATACTTTACATAGTTTTTTGTATAATTCGTCATTTTTGGTGTATAAATAAAATGTTTTCTGATCACTCATGTATTCTTTGAATAGCTGCAATATGGCATTTTCAGAATTATCTTTTGGTATTCTTACAAAGTTGATAATAATATTTTTCTCTCTTTTTTTCATTTGAATTTCAAGTTGTTGTGATAGGCTTTCAGTAACAATAAATTGATTTTTCTTGTTATCGATAATAGTATCTTGTATTTCGATAGTTTTTGCAGGTTCTTGATTTGCTGTCGAATGGATTGTATCAGAGATCTCATTTTCTGAAATTTCTTGTTCTTCTAAGTTTTCCATTAAGTCACTGTCGTCTACATTTGGTGTAATACTGTCTAAATCATCTTGTGTAATGATGTTTATTTCTGGAAGTCGTATTCTTGATAAAACATCAGCATTAGTGTTGTATTTGCCCTTATTGTATACAATTTCAAAATTGCATTCCTCTAGTTTGATCTTCCATCTCATAAGTTTTGAATTTGGCTCCTTGAGCGACCATAACCACACTAAGAGTCGATGATCTGTGTAGATAGTAAACTTACGTCCAAAAATATAAGGACAACATTTTTTAACAGCGTATACGACTGCAAGTAATTCTTTCTCGATGGTAGAGTATCGTTGTTCTGTTTCTGATAGGGTTCTTGATGCAAAACAGATCGGTTTATCTCTTCCAATTTGTCCTTGGGAAAGCACTGCTCCTAAGGCTATATCTGAAGCGTCGGTGGTGACAACAAATTCTTTTGAGAAATTAGGGTATTGCAAAATGGGGTCATGAGTTAAAAGTTCTTTGCATTGAATAAATGCTCGAATATATTCTGGTTTGTCAATATCTATTTTTGCATTTTTCTTTAGGCAAGTTGTAAATGGTTTTGTTACTTCTGCAAAGTTCTTAATAAACTTTCGGTAGTAACCTACCAATCCAAGAAAACTTTTAATCTCTGTACGAGTTTTAGGTATAGGAAATTTAGTGATTGAACAGATTTTTTCAGGGTTTGGCTTAACTCTTTTATCTGTTACAATATGTCCAAGATATTTAAGCTCTTTTTTTAAAAATTCGCATTTCTCTAATTTAATTTTGAAGTTGGCTAATTTTAATCGTTCGAATACTTTTATAAGTTTTTTTATATGATCCTGTAAAGAAGACGAAAATATAATTATATCGTCTAAGTATACGAGGCAAGTATCTTCCAGTAATTCTCGTAAAACGTCATCCATAATCGTCTGAAACGTTGCAGGGGCATTTTGGAGACCAAAAGGCATTCTTTTGAATTCGAAATGTCCTTGTTCGGTACTGAAGGCTGTTTTTTGAATATCTTCTTCCGTCATCTCTATTTGGTGGTACCCTGAGGCAAGGTCAAGTGACGTAAAATAATTAGCTCGCCCTAGCTTATCCAAGATGTCAGTAACATTTGGGATCGGATACTTGTCTTCGATTAGTTGTTCATTTAATTTTCTGAAATCAACTACCATTCGTTGTTTTCTTTTTCCTTCTTTGTTGGTTGTAACAATGTGTACTGGAGCATTCCATGGTGATATGCTTTCTCTAACTATGTCCTGTCGTAGTAAATCAAGAGTTTGCTTCTTGATTTCCTTTTTTATTTCCAGTGGTTGTCGGTAGTTACGTACATAAATAGGAGTGTTATTCTTCATTTTTAGAGTATGTCTTATTTTATGAGTGAAAGTTAAATTTTGGCCTTCCACATGAAAAAGATTTTTATTTTTCATAAGTAATGTTTTTATTGCTGTAGATTCTTCTAAATTTAAATGATCATTTTTAAAATTTTTGATAATATTTTCTTCCTGTAGTTTTGATAAATTGTTTTGGTTTTTTGTATAATAACCCATATTAATTTCTTTTTCTGCTTCGTTTACTGGTGTTAGCTTTATTGGGTTTAACTTAACATGAATTGGTAATTGACTACAATTTGTTGCTTCTTACACAAATTTCATAATTTTTAACTTCAACTACAGATTCGGGTATAATTAATCCTTTCCGGTCTACTGTTTTTGGAAAAAGTGCAAGTCCATTGCAAATATTTGTTATTTGATAACTCAATGTTGTACTTGAATTAGGTTCAACAACATGTGTGGGCTTGTTAATTTTGTATAAAATTTCTGCTGTATCAGTAGTGATCTTTTGTCGCTTGGTATCTAACGAAGCTCCAAGTTTGTTTAATAAATCAAATCCGAATAAACCGTCAAATGAAGAAGAGAAGTCAAAGCAAACAAATAAATGATGTTCAGGAGAATTAAAAATGTCAGATAGTGGTATTAAAGTAGATTTGGTAACTTTTTCTATGCCATGAGGAGTTTTGATGTTAATTTCATGATTATGACAAGGGTAATTATTTTATTCCGCATCATTGAACATTTTTGAATTTATTAATGAACATTCCGCGCCAGTGTCAACTAAAAATTTTAGTCCTTCAAATTCTATATAAGGAAGTACAGGCGTTTGTGAATATGCATTATTTGATCGATCGTGTTGGTGGTCCCATTGAAAATCCTGAGGTATTATATCTTCATTGTTTGGCATTTGTTCTTGCTGATCATATGCGTCGTCGGGGTGATCAGCTGGTAGGTAGTCTTCCTGATATGCATCGACATTATAATCGTAAGGTTCAATATTATCAGCTGGTATCTCAATGTTGTTAGATATCCATTGTCGTTTCAGTTGTGGTTTAACAACCGATGGTCCTGGGCGTTTTTGTGCGCTGCTATCCACTTCCATAGGGGTTGGATGATAAGGTCTTTGTTGGTATGGATATTGTGTTGTTGGTGTTCTAGCAAACATTTGTGATCTTGGGAATGATTGATTTGGATATTGATTTTGATTATATTGGGGTAGCGATTGTGCTGGAGGAATAAATTTATTCTGACGCTGCATTGGTCGTTGTTGTGGTGTTGTTTGAGTAAGCGGAAATCGATGTGAGTTTCCAGATTGCATTTGTATCGATGGTTTAAAATTTGATACAAATCTTTGTCGCTGAGTGTTGAAATTTATAATTTCAAGCGCATACGATTCAGCTGTTTCAATATTATTGGGTCTTCGTAGTTTTACATCCAATCCAATATTAGGGTTGATTATATTTAGTCCAAACAGATAAGTTCTTAACGCAATTTGATTAAATTAGTTTTGTTTAATTTGTCTTAATTGCATATCTCTTTCTTCGAGATTAATTTTTGATAGAAGAGTGTACAGAGTTGATTTAATTTTATTCGCATAAGTTGCAGTTGTGTCATCTCTTTTGGGTGTTAAACAGTTAAGATTGTAAACAAGCACGTCTTCGGAACGTTTGTCACCAAATGCGTGAATTAAAATATCTTTTAATTCAATCCATGATGTTGGAGTTTTATTTGCGTCAACTGCTTCTCGGGCTTTACCGCGAAGTTTTCCCGTAAATATTAATAATAAGCGTTTAGCCATTCTAAATTCATTGACATTTTGTGAGGGGGCTGGCAAATATTCTTCTATTAAAAATTCACATGCATTTATGTAACTACGTAAGGTTATTTTATCTCCTTCGAACACAGGTATCAAGTCCTGGTCAACCTTTGAAATGTCTCGCGCCATTTCTACTTCTTCTAATGCTAATAATAAATCTTGTAAATTTTCCACGATGATTTATTTTATTTCCAATATTTACTTAATCTAGCCGGTTTTAAATTTTTAATGCAAAACGTTTATTTTCTTACAAATGGTATTTATTTTATTAAAAAGGAGGATTAAAAAAAGAGAATGTTGGCATTAATTAATCAAGGTACTTACAATAACGTTAATATTAAATTTGTCATTTAATTCCGGTGAGTGGGCGATTGCTTTTCTGCTGTGTTGTTCGTCTTGGAATGCTGCGATTTGAGCTGCATCCACTCCACGTAAATTCCTACGGTCCGTCCTGGGATGTTGGCGATTCTAGCGGCGTCCCCGGAGCGATTGGGTTTCCAATAATTAAGAATTTTAAAATTCAACGAATTTGTGCACTTCGTCTGTTGGTGCGATTTTAGAAACAACAGAAATATCACACGCGTTTATTGATCCTTTAAGACTGCGCCATTTAACTATTTACTATTGTTTATTTATAAAAATAATAAAATAAGTATAATAAGTTGGATATTAAAATTGTGTAGAAATTTACGTTAGGCGAACAACATTAAACTTTGAGCAATTCAGCTCCACTGTCTGAATTAATAACAAATTCTTGTTTTTATATGACAAGATAATGATTCTTTGAATTGCTCAAGGTTTTTTATTGTCAGCAATTTCGTTTTCAGGGAAATACATTTAGATAACGGATTCCCGGGATGCTTCGTTGTCGTTCTTGGGTGCAGGTGTTAACTCTATATGTAGTCCTAAAAGAAAAAGTCTAGAGGTGCGATGTTACATGATCTAGGCGGCCAATTGAGAAATCCGAGGCGTGAAATTAACTGTTTACCAAATCGTTTTCGCAATAAAGCCATGGTTTTATGGGCTATGTGTCAAGTAGCGCCGTTTTGTTAAAACCAAATGTTGTCAAAATTACTGGTTTTAATTTTAAACAGCAAATAATCTGTTATCATTGTGCAATAACGGGCGCCATTCACAGTTACGTTCCATACGGCCTTATTTTTGAAGAAATGTTGCACCAGCCCATAAACCACACCAAACCGTTGATTCACCACAGTCATCGCGTACTCTCTCAGCTACAGCCGTCATATTTTCTTTACTACGTGGTCTATTTGGTTGCGTATTATCTAATAATAAATATTGAATTTTAAATTTTTAATAGTATTCCGAATTGTGTGTTTGGTCGGCCAATTATGTAAACCATAAGTTGCTCTAAGCGTACAAAATACTTTCCTCATAGAGCGGTGATGTTTGTAATACATGAATAATTTGTGAACGCTCGGCAAATTCTTTCCATAATAAAATGTCAAACATTACTCAACAAACCATAACAGTTTGACTTAACGCACGCTTTATCTAACATAAAACTCCTACTAAAAAAAATACCTTTAAATGAATCACCCATTATTTTTTGAAAACCAGAGTGATCTAAGTCACAAAATTTTTAAAATGTGGTAAAATTGCAAAAAAACAATAATTAGTTTTTATAAAAATTTAAGCTGGTTCTTTTTAAAAACAAGTATTGCAACAAAATGTTGACTTTTTATTTCACAATTTTTTGGCAACGTTTGAATTTTAAGTTTTTGTATTTCAAACACAGTTTTTTGACGTAGACTATTCTGGCTTTCAAAAGCTCATTTATAAAAAAAAAAATTTGTGATAAAAACTTCGTTTTATTTCATCGTTTATTATTAACACAAATATTATTCATGCAGTTCTTTATTGAGAGGTTTACTTATAGTTGGAATTAGGTTGTAATAACTTTCCATCTCATAAACAGTCTAGTAAAAAAAAAATAAGAATCACATAATGTTAATTATTTATGTTTACTTTAAATGCCACACATTTGTAATGTATTTTTATTAACATATTCAAGCACTAGAATAAGAATATCACCTTGTGTATATTGACTTCTACAAAAATAGTTATTAATTATATATCTACTATATGAATTGAGTTAAATTGATTTAATTTGAATCAGTAGTCTGACACACAAAAAATGTCACATTTGTTAATATTGAAAATATTTCTAGCTCGCCCACTTTATTGCCTATATTTTTAATATTTTGGTTGATTATTGTTGTATTGGTCATTAATTATTTGAGTTGCTTGTTTGTTTTGATAATATTTAATTTAAAATCTACTGTAATTCCAAAAATGTTGATGTAATCTGTTTATAATACAGTATCTATACAAGAATATTCTTATTTGATCCAATTCATTAGCAAGTCACACACTTTTTTATCAGTCGTTTGCATGCCTGGTTTAATTTAACAATTATTTCTAAGGTATGACATTATTCATTAATTAATGTTGGCACATGTTACATAACGTTTCTGTTTCATTACAGAGGTTAATGTTAATAAAATAATTTTATCACAAGTTTATACAGATGCATTACTAGTTTTGACTCAACTAGAGTTTTTTACAAATGTAATAAGTTAACTAAATTTATTACATATTAATTTAAAATTTTTTGTTTGTTGGACATTTAATAATAATTTTGTTTGTATGTTTTAAGTTGTTTAATAATTGTAAAGTATAGTAGTTCATGTTCAGACTTTTTTTTTCTAATATAATAATACAGGGTAAGTCAAGAAAACCGTATGATTTTTAAACACGCATTACACAGTGAGTAGAAAAGTGGAAAAAACCGGTTGGATTCAATGCCATTTTGGTCATTCTAGCGCAGTGGGATGTGCAGCATCGCGTACAGTAATTATGTTAAAGAATATTGAGAAGCCCGCGTCGTTCTGTTTGCAGGCAATAGTTTAGTAAGCCGCATTTTACAACAAAAATAAAATTCTATCCGTATAAAATAGCAATTGTTTAAGAATTGTGGGAACGTTACTAAATACGTTTACAATTTGCAAAAAGTATGCACAATATTTTGAGAGATAACAACGTGGTGTTAATCATGATAAAAGTTTAAGTGGAAGTGCGCTTCTTGCACTTCCACTTAAACAACTTAGTTAATAAACAAAACAGCCAATATTAGACCATTGATAATTTACAACAGTTGCATCATACGCCCCTGCATAGGATAATTACATAAATGGAAAATAGACATTAAAAACGTATGGCTTAATCAAGATGAAGCCACGGCGCACACAGCAAATACCTCAATAAGAACAAATTATTTCAAGCTTTGGCAATGTGTCACCTGCCTGTCAACTGCTAGCGATTTTTTCTTGAAAGGTTTTCTTAAGTTCAGTGTCTAAGATAAGCCACAAACATTAAAAGAGTTTAAGGATGTCATTTGCCGTAAATTGCAAAAAATTAACCAATGTTATAAGCAACTACAAACATAGGTTTGAAATTTACATTTGATAAGGAGATCGTTATTTAAGTAGGAAATGCAATCCCGGGATCTCAAAAACCGGGATCCTGTACAAAATTTTGCCAGTACACAATACCGATATTAAACATAAAAATACCGGTTTTTTTATATTATTTTTTTTTATTGTTTTTTATTGGCAAGTTTATTTTGGAGAATTCTTAACAGTGGTTGGGGTAGGGTGAGTATTTCCAAGTGTAGAATTAGAACTAGCATGTTCAGCTGCTTTTCAGATCACCACTAAAATAAAATCCAGACTAGTGACAAAACACTAGATCATATTTGTTTTTTAAAATAATATTTTACTACCAAAAAATAAAACTACAATATTGATTAATTATTCTAAAAATGATTTTAATTTTCTTGTAATTCAGAAAACAATCAATATAAAAAACATAATTTCATCTTCTATAATTTAATATTGAATATCTTTTATATTAAAAAAGCAACATCTCCAACTCAATTAGTTAAAGCTGTTAATATACCAGCATTATAAGATTTAATATTTAGTTTTTTATTATCAAAAACTAAACAATAGAAAACTAACCGCGGTCCATCAATTTTATTTATTAGTGGTGCAAAGTAATTTGGTGCTCCATTGTGTTGTTTCAACCAAACAAACCGAATACTATTGATAAACTTTAGCATAGTAACTGGCAACCAAATTGCAATGTCTAAATAAGTAGACAATTAAATATAATTAAAAAGAAAAGTTTTATTAATAGTATTTGTTTGTTTTTTTGATTGATACAACATGATAGAGCTATAATTACTTTGCACTACTAATTATTATCTATAACTTGTGTTAAGAGCACGTAAATTTGTACTTCACCATAAAGCAATTCTTACCACCAAGACACACTGATGAGGTATTGTTGGTTGCTTTGAAATTGGATTGAGTTTGAGTAAATGATTTTAAACTATTGTTAATCATAAAATTTAGTTTAGTTTGACATATAATTTAGTTTGACATATTCATAATTACTTATATACCATATAATATATTTATATATCTTACCATTTTTTAAAAACTCTACAATACCGGTATTTCTGGTTTTTAATACAAAAATACCGAAATACCGGTATTCATTTTTTTGCTCGGTATTGCTTTCCATATATTTAAGTAATGTTATTTTTCGCACTTAATTAAATAAAATGGCATTTTTAACAAATATTTTAATGTTAATAAAGAAAGAATTTATGTAAAATTAACACATACATAACAGTACACATTATGCTAAAACCATGCGAGTCCCTTGAACCACCCTGTACAATAGGTGTTTTGAAGTTGCAAGTAAATTTAGCAATATTTGTAATTACGTTTAAAAAGAGTCCACTTTGTTTTAAAAAACATTAAAAGCATTTCAAGTTAATCACCAAATATAAAAATATTGTTATTTAAACTATTTATGTTGATCTTATTTTTTCCATATTCTTCTCACGTGATATTAGGAAAAGTGACTAAAATACTTTTTGCAAGTGTTAAGTTTTGTTTGAGTTGTGTTAACGATTTTGTTAGTTTTTATATCAGTTTGAATTAAACATCTTTTTCTGTGTTTTATGTATTACAGTTTGAGAAGAAGCGTTTAAAATATCGGAATCAAATCAAATTGCAGACCATTGCTTTCAGGTAGTTTTTCGACTGAATATGAGTACTCTATTCAAGTGAAAAAGCTCACTATAGTATATTCAATTACGTAGAGAAAACGTTTGAAGCAGGTTGATGAAAGAAACTACAACAATTTTCACGCAAAACTATAAAATTATTGCTGAAACTTCTACCGCAGCCACCACGTGCTGTAAGATTACCAACACACTAAATCTACGAAAAACTAAAAAATGAAGCAAAATCCTGTTTACTGACAAGTCAAGATTTTGCCAAAAGTCCCCAAATAGCCATACAAAAATAAAGAAAACAACTGGACAAAAGTCGCAGTGCAATATTGTGCAAAAAGTAAGTTTTGGTGGTGGCTTGGTATGAGATGACATTAGCTTAGAAATTTGCACTAATTTACTGCTTGTTAATGCAGAAACAATAACTGCAGACAGGTAGGTAAATTAAACATCTTGGACCCAGATTTAGTGCCTTTTGTATCATTTATTGACAATAATTAACTTTATTATCTTGCATTAAAATAATGCCGGTCCCCACATTGTCAGAATTCAAATCCACTCCATAAATTGGCATACAAAAAATCCCAATTCTACATGTTTGGAACATTGTGCAAACATCAGAGAGTTTAGTGCAGCGTTATTAAGTAAATAAGAAGAAAGTGATTAAAATACCATTCAAAATCTTATTGCAAAAATGCCAAAAAAAAATATGCTGTAATTTGAGCTCGGAAAATCACATACAATTTTTTTTGTAATTTCTTGTTAACTTTTAATTTAATTTTCTCTATTTACTATTAAGAATTTACTATTATTTTTGTATTTGTTTATAATTATTTATTAATAAATAACATTGTTCAAATAATAAATAGTTATTGAAATTAAACTTACACTAAGTTGTTAAACGTTGTTAAACTTAACTAACATTTTTAGATCACTTTGTAATTTTTTCATTTCTTATAAATCTAGTCGTAACTCATTTGTACAACTTAATGATTTAAAAATCAATAAATTAGATCCATGTTCTGGTGTTTTCCAAGATTCAAACTTGGGACTTCTTTTATCTGCGCGCTGATGCAAAAACTTGGATAAACTAACACTACGTAGCGCTAAACAAATCAAATATTGCAAATGGTTTAATTCCGTGCTAAACTAAGTGTAGAGCACAAAGAAACACAAGATCACCCATTTTAGTTTGATGAAAGGGCGAATGCGTAAATTTGTTTGCCATATAAAATTATTAAAAAAAAATTAAAGAACGTACGTATATCCAAAAAACAAATTGAAATTAAATACTCTAAACAATTTAATTTGTTGTTTATTATTATTAAGTTCTGAAAATAGTTATGATACGTATATTTTTGTTGTTTACTTTGCTTATAGAAGACTTTAATAATTAATTTTTTATTTATTAATAAAATCCGCACTGAATTGTATAGTAATAAAAGAATTGGATTAAAAGATGTAATTAATTAAAAAAATTATATTAATCATAAATAGTCCTATAAATAATATAATGTGTGTCTTGATTCAACTATTTCAGTTAAAAATAAAAGAATTTAAAACTAATTGCAATTATTATTTTTTGATACTAATACAAAGACAATAAGAAAATATATAATATATAAAATATATAAAACGTAACTTAACCACAATAAAAAAAAGACTTTAAAAATTAAAAGATTATTTAAATGACGGCTATCTCGTTTGGCGGTACATGGAACATGGTATAGATTTCATCCAAATTAAATGATGAGTAATATAGTTATCATAATATTTAGTGAATCAATTCAACAGAAATATTACCAAACTCAGTTGTTAACCGTTTAAAATATTTTATATTATATTTTACGCCATAATCTTTATTTATTCAACATTTTATCACTAACATTTTTGAGATTATTTTCTAATCACTATTTAGTAAATGATAAACCGCTAACGTAAACTTTAGTACATTTTCCAAATTAGTACATTTTTTTTAGCATTTTCTATGTTTGAGTCTAATTATCTAATTATCATTACTTCAATGTTGATATCCGCAGCTAACAACTTTTCAATTTTGCAATTGGTTCTAATGATAAATGTACAACAATATGTGCGTTCGGTTGTCTGATATTATCACTTTATATTACTTAAAATGATAAATATTACTAAAATTGTGAGTTTGGCGTGCCATATTACTTGTCACCTAGATTACATCACTCACTTCAATCACATCGCATTTTTTTTTTATTTTTTTTTAGCTACCTATCTAGAACATTTTTTTGTTTCTTTCCATTTTCAAAAAAAAACGTTCACGTTTTGGAAATACTCAATTTCTTTCAGTTTCAATTCTAATGTTTTTTCTTTTTAATAAATAGACAAAATAGACAACATTTGATTTTTTTTACATAACGCGTGTAAAGGTTTGTGCAGCAAGGCTTTACTTCTAAATCTGGTTTGGATGCAAATGCTATTCAGTTATCTTAAGCATTGCTCTAGTCGTTACAAAAGTTTTTTTTTTAATTGTTTTAAAAACTATTTCTTAAAGACTTAAGAAGGTGATATGAATAAAAATAATGTAAATGTCGTTATTACTAATACAACTTTTTTGCGTCATTCTTTTCAAGTATTAAAATTCTTGTTTTAAACCTAATCTTAATCAAACTGAATAACAGCAGTTTTGAATCAGCAAGAGTAGCACCATTTGCTGGTCCAGTTGACAAATAGTAAGCAAACAGCATCTTCCAATTATATTGCTCTATCTACTAAAAAATATATGGCTAAGATCTTAAAATGCCTTTTTAACAGATTGTAAAAAAACATTGTAATATATATTACTTTTTAATTTAATTTGATCAAAATAGCTGTAAAATGAGAATTCTTCACAATTCATCGTAGACTCGTACCTATTCATATAGTATTAGTTTAATTATTAGTTTAATTATTAGTTTAATTATTAGTTTAATTATTAGTTTAATTATTAGTTTAATTATTAGTTTAATTATTAGTTTAATTATTAGTTTAATTATTAGTTTAATTATTAGTTTAATTATTAGTTTAATTATTAGTTTAATTATTAGTTTAATTATTAGTTTAATTATTAGTTTAATTATTAGTTTAATTATTAGTTTAATTATTAGTTTAATTAATAGTTTAATTATTAGTTTAATTATTAGTTTAATTATTGGTTTAATTATTGGTTTAATTATTGGTTTAATTATTAGTTTAATTATTAGTTTAATTATTAGTTTAATTATTAGTTTAATTATTAGTTTAATTATTAGTTTAATTATTAGTTTAATTATTAGTTTAATTATTAGTTTAATTATTTGTTTAATTATTTGTTTAATTATTAGTTTAATTATTAGTTTAATTATTAGTTTAATTATTAGTTTATTAGTTTAATTATTAGTTTAATTATTAGTTTAATTATTAGTTTAATTATTAGTTTAATTATTACTTTAATTATTAGTTTAATTATTAGTTTAATTATTAGTTTAATTATTAGTTTAATTATTAGTTTATTTATTAGTTTAATTATTAGTTTAATTATTAGTTTAATTATTAGTTTAAATATTAGTTTAATTATTAGTTTAATTATTAGATTAATTATTAGTTTAATTATTAGTTTTTAATAGTATAGTGCTAATACAAGACAAAGATATTAATTAATTTAGTTTTTATTTGACCACATTTTGTTTTGTTTTTAATTTATTGTATCGTGTTCTTTTTTATTATGTGTCACAAAAATTTTGTTTTGATCTTTTCATTTTCAGTCAGTTGCTCAAATACTTTCAATGACTGGTGATCTCTATTTTTTGTCATTAGCGTTCATTTACTACCACGTATTCAATTAGCAAATGTCCGTTTGTTCCTACGGATGTATATTCTCACTCACTTTTACTATATTTTATAATTATTTAATCACTATTTTGGATAACTGAATATTTAATTGCAGTAGATGGGGACACCTTTATTTGTCTTATAATTTATCTCTCAATTAATAAATTCAACTGATTTGGCTGGGCGGGTAAATAAATAAAAATTCTGTTTTTTTTAATTCTATGTTAATTTTATTTTTTGTAACACCTGGTTGAAAGTTTAAAAGCTCAATGTGATAAAGCTAATATAGATTAACGCAATATCCGAACTGTTTTGTCAGTTAGTCTAGGTACTTTATTGACAATATTTTTGGTTTTAATTATTAAATTTTATTGTAACAGAGCATACTATTAATATAATATAAGTTGTGTTGTAAATTATTGAATGAATGATAAAGTTTTTAATTACATTCATTTTATTGTATATTTAAGTATAAACCGCTTTGAAAATATATAAAACTTTCCATTAACCCAGCCCCTATCTAATTTTCACAAAGCCTCCCCTTAAATACTGGTAGCAGTAACATGGCCCCTTATTTCAATCCTTAAAAACACATGTGATAATTGTGATAAAAGTATATATGAATTAGCTGGTTTAGAAATATAAGATAATATCTTTATTCTAATATTATTACAATAATACAAAATCGAATAAATGTTGTGATAATTTATATTTGACAAAGTAGTATTAATATTGATATTGCGACGTTTAGTTTGTAACTCAAATAAAATGTTGCCAATATATAATTTACGTAAAAAGTTTTTGATAAACATTTGTAAAATATATCTAATACCAATGAACTGTACTGATTTATCTGATTTATCTATATATATATATTCTTATCAACATGCAATGTATACTTAGTATACACTTCTTATCAAATATTCAGTTTAAAACGTACATTTTATTTTTATGTTGCAATGAAAACATTTATATATATAATTTCCAAAAAAAAAATTAATTAATTAAACGAAAATTTATTGTATTTTAATAAAAATAGATGAGCTGTGCTTTATTAAACCAAACATTGTTATGATTCATGCTATAGTTGTTACATTGTTACAGCAATTAAATCGGTTGTGTAAGCGCATCAATAAAATATTGAAAAAACCGCAAAAAACTGTAAACTTTGTTATTATTCATATTTTGAAATTTCCATTTATAGAAGACTTGTAATACATTGTTAAAAATAAAAATACAAATATTATAAACACAATTAAAAAAAAAAAAAGATGAGATTGCATTTAATAAAATTGGTCTTTTTGTGCATCAAATTTTAATCTTAACTTAAAAATTTTACAGGTTGGATTCATAAACTCACTCTCAAATTTTATTGTGTACAATGAATTGATTCAAAACGTAATTACACAAAAGAATTCAAATTAAGCAAGCAAATTCAAAGACTAATAATAGTAATTATAGTCATTTACTATAACTTATCCACAACTACATATAATAAATTTAATAAAAATATGTAAAAATTCATTATAAAAACAGTTTCGAATTTTTGACAACCATCTAAAAACAATTTTCCGACCACGCTTTTTTCTATAAAGTCTTTAACTTGAATAAAACTTATACGAATAACGCAAGTGCATAACTTAATATTTTTATTTACATAAAGCTACCTACAAAGGTAATATAAATTAATAAAATGTGGCATTTACAAATAAATAAATAAATAAAAACTAAATATATAAGAACAATCAAAGGTTTAATATCGAAATTCGTATGAAAATTGCTTTATCGCTCGTGCGTAATGCCATAATGGTGCTTAACAAAAATACAATTTCAATAATTGTTTGCAAAATGTACACACTTTGAAAACATAAATTTCCATTAAAGCACCATTATGATCAACAATCAATAGATTCCCATAGAAGATTTATATGTGCAATATTTCAGAGGGGACCGGGTTGCATATGGGCTTGCTTAGAAGTTAGCCCTTATTTTTGGGGTTTAGATTGGTGTAAGTAGAATACATCCCATATGTTTCACCATGATTTATTGAGGCATGTGGTGTATTACATTGATCTCAATCGGCATCAGCTTTGGTTTCCCTGATTTAGTCTTTGATCGAGCACTGCAAATTCGAATAGAATGCTAATAAGTCTTACAACAAACTTAGCACTACAACTGATTATAAAATAATTGATATATTTTTATCTTTATATGTTGTTCGTTATTGAAATGATCGTAACTTGTGTCAAGCGTTTCAATTACTGTTTTACATCATACTTTACTATACTGAGATTATCCTAGTAACCAAATTTTATTTTATCACATATTTGTTATCCGTTTGAATAATATTGTGTCATATGTCATACGCCTTTGATATTATGAATAAATGATTAATACGGGTAGAAACTATTATTAGTTTTAAATTTCCGATATGAATCATATTCATTAATAATTTAATATTATCATGAATGTATGATTCAATGTTCAGCAATCTACATACATATAAGCAACAGATTCAAAACAATTTAACTTTATTAAAATACACCGGGTTTAAAACACTTTCATTTATTAATTTGCATATTATAAGCAACTGCCTAGAAAAGCGAGAAATGTATAAATCTTGATAATTAGAATTGTACACTGGGGAGGAACTATTTTATGACTAAAATTTTAATTCAAATGTACGGCATGATGTTGCAATTTTATGCTGTCGGATTTATGGGATCTACTGTACAATACTATACAAAAGTCACCCCTGAAGATAATTTATAGTATGGAAAAGCTACTGCAAGGGCATTAAGCATATTTTCCGCATAGTAGAATTGTTTGAAATTTAGTGCGTCTGTTTTATATTATATATCTTAGCTTAGTTTTTTAAGTATTCAATAAATAGTGAATAATTTTAATTACGTATTAGCATTTACAATTAATTTAATTATTATTCAGAAAATAACTTAGTGGACTTCTATGTAATCTACACAATGATACACATAGATCATAATTATTATATTTAATGATTCAAATTATACACCGACTTGATTAGTTAGATAAGTGCCCCAATGAACTACATTTGCAATCAACATCGTGTTTATTAAGCAGTAAAACAATTTCTATAATAAATCGACCCATATATTTAAGAAATTGTTAGAAAAAACAAATTATTTTTTTTTTATTTATTAATATACTATTGTATGATAACAATATGACGCATAATTTTTTTTTTTATTTCTTACAGATTATTTGTCAAATATTTGAAATAAATTTGTATACGTTATAATTATATTAGTAATAAAAATTGTTGCACAATATATACACTATTAATTAATTCTTAATATTTTTTTTAATTTATTGTAGCCGTAGAAAAAATATACTGTTCAACTCGGACGTAACGCCCATTACGTGCTCGTATGAATTGCATAACTCGACAACGGTGTTAATATCAACTAATAAACTTATAGTAAAGTTAGAACAATTTTGTAGGTTTGCCTCTAAAGTTTAATGAGCAAACATCAAGTTTTAAAATAAATCACTATATCTAATAGCTGTTGTGTTAATTTGTTGTAACGGCCATCTTTGGTATGAAGAGATGGCGTAAAATTGCTAGAAGTTGTGTGTTTTGTGCTAGTTCTGCTCGTGTTGATCGTGCTTTGAGTAGTTGAGTTTCCCATAACGATTCTGTTATAGTGTTGTTAAATTTAAAAAATAGCGTTTGGCCACAGTGGATGTTTTTTTTAATTGTGTTTTTTAATTTAAAAAAAAATCAGCATTAGCAAAATATTAAATCAAATCTAATTATTAATGGTAAACGCTACAAGCTTTATATAGTCCGAAAATCTAAGCTACGTAAAACAATATTTTTAAGCATACTACAAAAAACCAATTTCACTAACTAACTTTTATTATGATTCAATTGTGATCAATATGACAATATCAGTAAAACGATACAAAACGCTACTTAGATTTCACTGAAATTACGTAATTCTATGACAAATCTCATTAATGAGAAAGTCACAGAAATTGACCTCTCGGTGCTTCTATTAAAAAAATGCAATATTTTATTTTAGATTTTTTTTCTCTCCTGTTTGTTTGATAAAAACAATTAAAATTTGTGTAAATACTAATAATAGTAATCAAAAATGGTTTAAAAATTTTACTTTGGCCAAAAAAAGATTTTTTTAGTTTATTAAAATCGTATCATTTTTCATACATAGCCGGCAACAAGTTTCAAGGTATTAAATCCCAACCTGCTAGATTTGTAATATTTCTGAAGACGTCCAATTTTCTTCCAGAGATAAATCAATTGTTTCCATATTTATATTATTTTAATAATCTTATTATAATATAATATTACAAGGTAATTGCATTCAACAACATAGTTTCTAAATTACAAACATTTTTTTTATATTCTTATATTTTAAATTTAAAGGTTTGATTTATTACCGGAGACAACAAAAGCAGAAAACATAAATTACTTGGTTAGTAGGTTGGTAGTAAATGTTACATTTTGTTATTTGGTTTAAATGCAGCAATATTGGAGGCGGTGCGTGAGGAAAAAAACCCTAAAACAAAAAGTATTTAAATTGGCCCTACCTAAAAACTAAAGTACTTTTTATGAAAAAGAACACAAAAATATCCATTGTTTTCTAATTTATTAGATGTATAAAGACAATGCACACAAAACTAAATTTCTTCTGCCGACAAATGTGAAAACTACAAATATCTACCCTCACAGAATTCTAACGGTTTCAGGTTCTAAAAAATTTGCATTTTCTATAAAACACAAATAATTTCAAGTTTTTAACTTTCATCTAGTGCCGACAAAAATTTATATTTGAAGATAAATAAATGCCCATTTTTTGTAGGCTGTTCATACATATTGAAATTTTATTAAGAACTTTAATATAATAGATATTTGAAGTGTTTGCATTAGCAAAAACACTGTTTTTCTTCAAACGTAAACGTTTGTCGGCATTAGAAGAAATTAAGTAAGAGAATTGATTTGTTTGTTTATTGACCTTATACATATAGTAAACATTCTAAAAAACAAAACTGAATAAATTAAAAAACGGTGGCAATTTTAGTGTCTTTTTTTTCATAAAAACAATTTTTTTCTTTAAATACTAACACTAGTCGGCACGGAAAAGAATCAAGTTAGAAAGTCTAAATTTTGTGTGTTGAGTTTATACACACTGTAAACTTTTTAGGAAACAAGTAATTAAAATTAAAAACAAAAAAATAAGAAACTCTCTAAATTGTATATAAATACATATTCTAAATATTGCACTGCAAAATTTGCTGTGCGTTTTTTAATAAATTTCTAAAACATAATTCAGTTGTTACATTTCATTAATGTTTTTATTGATTCAAATATATTAATAGTTTAATATAATTATGAAAACTTATGCATTTCTTATAATTCAATTTCGCAATGAAGACTGAAATGTGACTGCCACTCAAGTTTCTGTCTATTCATTCTTGTATTTAAATAAGTGATGACTCATTTATCGTCTGCTATTGCTCCTACTGGCAAATAAATGGGGATACAGTAATGAATCTGTTTGTTTGGTACGAGCCGGATAGTAGACTAATTCACTTTGTATCATAGAAATTTTCAAGCTTAACTATATACCAACAAAAAATTCGTGATCGGGTGTGATTAAAATAAATATATTCAAAATAAAATAATTATATTATGTTCGCTAATAAAAAATGCAACACGGAAATTAATACATAAATTTTATTCTAATATACGTACAAAAATAAAACATGTTTTTAACAATACTAAAATATTGCAATCAATATTATCACTGTTATGAAAGTAGTATATTATTAATAATAATAATACTGATTTGTCATTTTTAATTTTCTACAAAATATGAAAACTATTTAAAATAAATTTTATAACTATTATAAATAAACTTGCCTTAAAACTATGTACAATTGCAATATATTTTTTATTTAGTATGTTAAATGTATACTCACACATATAATATACCACATGCTAAAAGTTAAAGAATACCAAAAAGCCGTAGCCCAAGTTTTTGATAAAGAAAATACTTTGAACTATAAATATTAAAAACAACTTTTATTGCTATTTTTCTAGATTAACTGTGCAGTGACATTATTATTATATATTTAAATCATAATATGCCCCAGCGGCGCACAGTGGGGCCACAGACCTAAAAGGTAGCATAAATTCAAAATTTTAAACTGCGTTTATATATTAGTTATATTTTTTTCCGATTAGTTAACTATTTTAAGCACTTAAAACCGTTTATTTAAGGGTCATAGCTCTTTTCCTTTTTTTTCTGCTCCAGTTAAAACAAGCTACTTGCGGATACTACATACGCGTATTGTTGCCGAGACGTTTGAAGCGTGTTTTTTAATGCCCTTAATTAATAGTTTTAGTGTGAATTTTGAACCGGTTGAGATGAATTCTTCATGTTCAGGTACGTATTAGTACTTTACAACCATATAATACTAAATAAACATAAGTTGTTTTAAATATACATTGAAAATGATACCCCTCTTATTTTTAATCATTTTCAATTATTTTTATAAAAATGCATCAAATTAGTTATGTTACAAGCTAGTCCAAAGTCTATTCTTTGTGAATTCTGGCAGCAAATTTAGTGTACTTTTTGTTAACGTTTTTACATTTTGCGCGTTTTTGCGCTTTTTTGCAATATTTAATTGTTTATGTAATTGATTTTTTTTATATAACGTAAAAATAAATTTTTTTTTTTAGCAACACGTACAAATACTTTGTTTGTTACAAAATCTGAACATAATATTTTGACAAATTTTAAAAATAAAACAACTAAAGGTGTGTTACTTGAAGAAATGAAAAAAGAACAAAATGTAAAAATGAAAATGATATCAAAGATTTGATTAAAAACGTTTCTCCTAATAGAGGAATTAGTAAACATAAATTGTTTAATAGTTACTGTGATTTTATGTAAATTGTCTCTTCAACCAGTGAGATGCTAGATGAAGATGCAAATTGTTTTATTTTAAATCACAATTTAAATCTTCGTGGATTATAGCATATAAAAAAAGACAGATTTATTGAAAATAATAAGGCCTGGTTAGAGACATCAACTTCATTTCCTTTATATTCGGAGAAGATAAAACTCCAAAAAATAACAGATTTAAGAAAATCCACTCCAACTGAAGAATTAAGTTACGCAACTCAAATAAGTTGGCTTCAGGAAAAAAAGAATGCATTAAAAGTGTTGAAAGAAATCACAACTACTTTTCCAAGACGTGCAACTAATTACAGAATGTCGTATAAAAAGTCATTTTCACCAAGACGAAAATGTATGTCAGGTGAAGAAGCTTTAGTGGTTTTAATAGATGCCAAATGCCAAACCCCTTAAAAACCACCCCAATTTATTAATAAGATTTTTAAAATTATTTTTTTTTGTAATTAAAAGCTTAATTTGGACCAGTTTCATAAGTTACAGAATTTTACTCCGCAACTTTGACTTCCATTTCTTAAAAATCAACCCCAGTTTATCAATCAGATTTTTTTCATTATTTTTTCTATATTCACAAGCTTCATTTGGACCAGTTTCATAAGTTTCAAAATTTCTGCCAACAAAATGTGTGTTTTGTCCCACTGTGCGGCGTGTCGTTTTTCAACAATTAAGTAATTTTGAAAGCTGTATTTAGCTCAGAGAAGGAGGAATTTGTGGTATTACCCAACAAACTAGCAGAAATGTCAGTACCATATTGGCGTAGATGGATTGAGAGACAGGAACAACGGCAAAGATTACAACCTGGAAACCCTAAAAATACTACAAAACGTAAAGATCGAGCTCTTTCAACAACAAGAGCAATTAGATATGTCTGGAGAGATTTAACTAACCAAGGAATCTCCGTTCAACTAATTTACCCTTTTCTTTGTTTGCTCTTAACTCCTCACCGTAAAGCAAATTCTCTTTAGCAACAAACTAAAATTGTAAGCCCACAATCGTTATAAGATGGTAAGACAATGCCAAAGAAATTTACAGTTTGCTGTGGAACGACATACAACATCTAAGGATTTAAAACCTCCATTTTTTAAAAGAATAATGCAAAGCCGCATACAACTAGGGTTGCTATAAAACTTTTGGAACTATGGCTTTTTTATTCTTCAAACCTATTAAACACGTATAGAATCCAATCGGTACAAGACTGGACCATTTTTAGCCACCCCACTCACTTTACATGCTATTTTAATTTTTGTTTATAAAAATTGAACTTGAGAAGTTCATTAACTTTTAGCAGTATCATTTTAATTAGAACTTACTTATAAAAATTATCAAATTTAATTATTTATGTTATTATAACATATGAATGTAGTATATTTTTGTGTGTTATATTTAATAAAGATTTTATTTTTCCTGGTTAAAAAAAGTTAATCTAAGTATTAACTCTCCTCACTATATTTTACATTAGTACATTTTAACACTTCCATTTCATTTAAAAAAACAAAGTTGTTAAAATTAACTAATCTTGAACACGTAATTCAAATCTACATAAATTTAAATTGAGATCTTTTTGGCTAAAAAACTATTTTATTGGCTTTGCTTTAACATCTAGAAATTTTAACATTTAGAACTTTTTTGGCATATTTTGAATTTAATTTTGTAAAAAAGGAAGCAATAATATTGCAGACTACTACCAAGCCTAAATTAATAATGTGGAAATCAGTAAATCCAGAAAAAACGGCAAAAAGGGACCTACAAGACAACAAAATACTAAAAACTTAAAAAAATTTAAAAACCTATTAAGTAAAATACTTGCACTCACGCTTAATACCACTCAACACTCACGCATATGAAAAGTGACACTTAATATGACCAGATAACCTATATACGGTAGTAACCAAACTTATCTTTATATACGGAGCACTCATATGGAGTAAAATAACCATCTCTAACAGTACGACTACTGAACTAGGCAATGTACAAAGAATGACATGTTTGCTGATAACGTGAACAACTTTATTTTTGATTTACCTTAACAAACTTTTTTAAATAATTAAAAATCCCATTTATAGTTTTGCTGACAGCACCTTTCATACTTTTCAAAGACCATTTTGTCAAATACGGTAGAACGTCTTAAAATTTCTAAGTTAGAATCTGTAACATCTATAAACAAAGATCTCATAATAATATTTGAATGGGGTGCTCCCAACATATATGGGCATACTATAACCCCTCGCAAAAACGTATTACGTATGAGTTGAAGAAAAACAATACTTTTAAAAAGGTAATCAAAATGAAGCTATAATTCTTCTATGACAAATATCTTACCAGCGCTGTTGGAGCTATCAGAAATTAATGACAACTGCTAGAGTTAATTGATCTTTACTAAAAAATAAACTGGTACCTAAAACTAAAAGAACATTACCATCTTTAATTAGTACCTATTTTGATTATATTTTACATTTATTTTGCGTTCTTCCATTCAAGCATTGTGATAAGAGTTCTTACCTACTTATATAAAGTGTACAACTTAAAACTCCTTTGCCCAACTACAAAGATGAGTTCAAAAAACCGGACTTTAGGAGTGACATCTCAAAACGTTAGAAATAAAAGAGCGTAGCACCAAAAGCGCGCTATTGTCTAACCAAATTTAGAACTGAGTGGATTTTATACTGACATTTACGTGCAAAAAATGTTCAAAAAACGGAAACATTAAGTAATTTTTCTTCCTAGATTTACGACAAAATTCAATTTTTTTTTTAATAAAGTCTGAACACAATACATTTAATTAACTGTAATCAACAAGTAAAACTATCAATTTTAATTTAATGGATAATTTATATGATATGTTGACATTTCTTATTAAAATTATTAAAATTCATTATAAACATGGTAAAATTTTTGCCGAATTCACAAAGTTTCTGGTACTTTTAGTGGATATGAATCACTTTCCCGCAAAGCCACTGTAAAACTAATTGCAAAATTTGAGCAAAATAGTCAAGTTACTGATGTAAAATTGCCAGTTCAAACTCGGACTGTCAGGTTAGCACAAAACATTGCCGCCGCCGCTTACAGTGTTGCAAAAAACCCAAAACGTTTACAGCAATTAAGAACCTTACAGTGCAGCTTTCATTGCATACTGCATAAAGATCTTGACCTACATGCTTATAAAGTGCAGCTGACACAGGATTTGAATCCAGCTGATTATAAACAACGCCAAAGTTTGTTGAGAGTTAGAAATTCAGACAAGGAATCCACTTTTTTTTTTAAATATTTTTATTGACAAAGTTCATTTCCCTCTCAGTAGGTTTGCCAATAGACAGAACAATAATCGATCATTTGAGCATAGACAATTTTTATTTTTATCAGGATGGCACTACAAGCTACACAAGCAGTAAAACAATTGCAGTGCTGCACGAAAAAATTTCTGGCCGCATTATTTGCAAAATTAGAACATAAATTGCCACCCTCCCCCAGATTGAGCAATTTAATTCAGCTAGACTTTTTTTTTTAGCTACGTGAACGAAAAAGTCTACGCCAATGTCCCGCAAACAATTCCAGCCCCCAAAAAGAATATTTGAGCTGTTATTTGCCAGATAAAACCTCAGTTGTGCAAAAATCTCTTTCAAAACCAAAAGAATGACCTTTTGCAGTTGAGGTGAGTATTTACTGAATATCATTTTCCACAAATAATTGCAAAGTTTGTACTTTGAATTTAAATCAAAAAGTTTATACTACTTAAGAATAAATAAATGTTTATTTTATAATTAAAATGGGATTTTTTATTAGATAGATTATAACTTGTGTTTATTAATTTATTTATTTATTGTAACTCAGGAACTATAATACTACTTATTCTAACCACAGCACACACACTTTTTCTGCTTTTCACACTCTCATAAATAGAGCTCCAACACAACCATTAAAATATATAGAACAAAAAATAATAATAAATTAAAATATTAAAATATTATTTATTGTGTTGTTTCTTGTTAATATGGTTTAACAAGAAACAACACAATAAAAATAAAACTTCGTAACAATAAAATCAAAACAGACTTAATCAACAAATCAAAGTGTGTGCAAAATAGAATGTGAATTGCTCTGGATACTACATTAGACAAACTAAGGTAAGGCTTTCAAACACAGAATCAAAGAGCAGTATTAAAAATAAAAATAAATTAAAACTATCACATCAATGTAATTGCCACAATGTTAGAATCATATGCAAACATACAAACGACAAACACCTATTAAACTACTAAATTAATAACAATTCTAACCATTTATACACATATATAAAATATTCTATATCTAAACATGCAAGCATCCTAATAATCCCTCTAATTACTATTATAATAATAAATCACCAGTTAATATAAATTAAATTAAATATAAAACGCTATCTAAAATAACACAAACAAATTTGTAAATGTAGCACTTAGATTTTCAAATATTTTTTATTATTTTAAATGTTTATAAAAAATTAGTAAAGAAAACAACTATTTCTAAAAACACTCAACAGCTACCAATATTTTTTATTGATTACTTAAAACTAGTTTAAATAAACTTGTTGCAGTCTCATGTCTATTGTAATTTTTTACATTGAGAGATTGTTACTATGTATTTGATATAAATTTTAATATGTAATGGTAGTAAACGATCTTATCAGTTAATACTTGATTGCAATATTGATATCATTCAACTTATGTTTATGCACTTAAAACTACAGGAACTCCTTACACATACTAGGAAGCAAGTTATCTAAAAAGTATCAATATTTATTTTAACAAATAAATATTGCTCCTTTTTTGTAATCACTTTTATCTAATTATATGTTTAGCATTATAAACATTTTAAACACACATACACAATATAATTAATTAAAAAATCGTGACTTATAAAATATATAACAAATAGAAAAAAACTACGTGCATTTTATAATTTACATTTTAAACATTTATGATCTCACAAAAATAATATATCTTATTCAAAACCCGCGCTAGGAAGTCTAATGGCAGCATCAAATTTTTCATTGCGTTATTTGTGATGCACACAAGACTTAAAAATTGATCCATCAATTTTATTTTACAGTTTTATCTGATGTGTTATGTTATTCTACAATCATCTAGTTTTGAAATTGATCCAAAAAGTGCATAAAGTGCAGTTACATCAAACTGCATAATAAGTGTATTTAGCAACTTGCTGCATTACCATTGCACTTGTTATACGCTATCAATGCAGAATTGTATTAGCTTTTCAGTTTTTATCTATTTTCAATTTTTGTACAGACAAATTTTACTCACTGAAACTTTTTTCACAAAAGTTATAATTTCTCTGTTTTCTTTTTGGTCTTTAAAAGTTATTTTCAGATCTGTCTTTTTCTTATTTTATCCAGGTTTGCTTGCTTAAAAGTCCAAGTTTGATCTCCGTACGTAATGGCACAAAAGGAATCAAATATTCTGATACGTTGTTGTAGTGGTATGTTATTGTTTTTATGCGGACAGGAAAGCTTCTAAAAACCGCCCATCACATTCGTATTTTTCTACTTATCTCTGAGGTTTGCATTCTCCGCTGATTTTTACTACTTGTCCCAAATAAATGTATTTATCTATTCTTCTTTGTTTTTGTTGTTTACATAATATATTGTTTGTTGTTTGTTGGTGCTAGACATCATTTTTGACTACCTTTTGATCTTATCGTTACACATGAAGAAAAAAATCACCAAACTAAAAAAATTTCATCAGTTTTTTTTTGTTAGCAGCGCTCAAGACCACGTGATCTTGTCAGATGGATTTGGGGGTGTGCAGGGAGGTTTGCTTACCCTTTGACGCCCCACTAAAGCCAAACATATACAAGCCAATTTAGTGTTTAAACTGACGTATAATTTGATGGGGGCGCCACTTTATTACTCTCTAAATAAACTAATTGTAAACTCATATAACTACGTTAATATTTACTAAAAAGCTTTGATAAATATAAAACAATAGATAAATAATTTAATTTAAGATTAAATTATAGTATCACAATTTCTTATTTTTTTAAATTTTAAATATTATTATTAATAGAATCAGAAAATCAAAATTTTAAAACTATACGTTAAAAAATTATTATTTTTTAAGCATTATTTTTTATATACTTTTTTACATTTTATGTTATAATAAAGCCAGCAAACCGGGCAAAATATTTGATTAAAATGTAGGCAACCCAACTAACTGGAGAAAGCTATTAATAAAAACATAAACTACAAACTCGATTAATTTTGATATAAACTTTTAAACGTCAATATTGTTTTTTTTTTTCGTTAATTTATTATTTAATTCAGTTTTTAATTTAATATTTAATTCATATTTTTCATAATCAATTTATATTTTCTTTCCGCTTTATCTATTTTGAACACATCAACTATATCTGCTAGCAAGAATGAACAAAATGTGTTAAAAATATTTGTTTTGCCTAGTATGCTTTAAAACACAATTATCAATGCTATTTTATTTGTACTGTCATACGTCCATGTAAGTGAACGTTCCTTTGGGTACTTTCTTTTTGCCAGTGAAGTATGCCAAAATACTCATTTAACACCTTCTCAAGACAAAAAATAACTGGGCACAATTAAAAAAAAAAACTACCGTAGCCAGAATATATAAAGACAGAAGCCATAAGAGTCGATCAAGTTATTTCTGATCAAACATACCTCAGTTTTTCAAGCGGAAATAGCTGCTATTGAATAGAGCTCTAGAATCATGATTAAATCAAAACAATGCTTTAACAGACTGATAACCATCATGTTAGACTGTAAAGCGGCACTAAAAGCATTACATTTGCCAGTAATCAAATCCAAACTGGTAATCATAAATCTGAATACCAAAGAGTAAGAGTATATAAGTTTAAGGTATACTTTCCAAAAAAGAACCACATACATATCTCATGCAAAACCGGTAAACATAAATAATCCGTAGTAAATTTGATACAAAGCTATTCCATGACACATTATCCAAACCATCGTAACGCAAATGAACAAAACAAAACTGCAAAAAATTACAGGACTTATAACTAGACACTATGGTCTAAACAAACTCAAGCATAGAATGAAAATTCAGACTGATCGGCAATGCCGCAAACTGAGCTGAACGATATATAGATCATTTGTAAGTGAATTACAGTAATCCTAGTACAGAACCCATGGAATGTGTGAAATGTGAGCGCCAGAAAAGGATGCCAAAACGAGCAAAAGCATGAGTGCAACAAAGCAAATTATAATTTTGTATATATTAAGTTGCCTATTATAGTGGCCAAGCTGTATATAATATTAATTTTTTTAAATATTAATATTTAAAATAATTTACCGACTTGTAAATAAAGTTTTGTTTCTGTTACTTAATTATTTATCATGTTAGTTTTTTTTATTTGTTTCATTTTATTAAACGATACAAGAGATAAATAATTAAAATCAGGAGATCTTGAGATAAACACAGAATACGATTTATAAACATCTATTTTCATAAAAATGTAAAATAAAAACTTTTTTATTTAATACGTTTGTTTATCGAAGCATACCAAAAATTCTAGAACTTTAAACAATTTTCATAACTTTTATATTAAAGTAAACTAAGAAGTTGTTAAGAAATCATCTTATAAATAATAAATATACAATACCCCGCGACAGGCACTTGTCACTCTTACGTGAACTTTTTAATATTTTTGTAACTATTTTAGTTTTGTTCTAATTTTTAGTATTAGTTGTATTATGTTTAATTTATATATTTTCTAAGTTGAAGGTATATACTTATAATAAACAAATTAAAAAAATATATCAAAACTTTTTCATTCATTCATTTAAATTTTAATAGTAAATATATACAAAAAAAACTTGAATCTTTATTACATTAAAAAAAAATAAAAATTTAATTTATTCGGCAGCTATTAATTAAATTTAATATTTTGTTAATGTATTTTAATATTATTACCTGTAGAACGTAATTAGCTAGATTATGGCCAAGTAAAAAGGGCTAAACTATATAATAGTATGTGTAATATAAAAATTTATATCCTTCCTAAAATTTAATGGTGCATACAATAACAAACGGAAACAGTACATTTTCAAATAGAATGCTTAATGGCTATAGCAACTATGTTGTATACATAATTATACAGCTTTAGCGTAAACACGCCATAGAAAAATAACTACTTTGAAAGACATTAGTTATCCCCATTCATCCAATTTTTTATTATAATTAAATTATATCATTAAATATTTGTTAGATTACTGAATACATTTTCCTATTATTAAATCAATGGGCTATAAATGCTATAATATATCATTTAAGATAGGAGACGGAAACAAAATCTACCTAAGCGAATAAATAGTACATATACAGTATGTACACAAAGAGAGAAACGATAATTTAATTAAGTTACTATTGATAAAGTAATCTGCTTCTTTCCGGGTCCATCTCCAAATTTAGGGCTTTATTGTTAATTATATTGTAATATTGTAATTCATAAATGTCAAATTAAACCGTGATGATGATAATTTACTTCTTCTTTATATGTTAACTTTAAAATAAAAAATATAGTTGATTTAATGTTATGGTACTGGCAATCTTTGCAATCTTAAAGTAATTAACAAATTTAATGTAAATATTTCATGGCAAAACGATCAATGAAAAAAAATCGAAAAACGAAACAACGTTGCAACATCAGTTTTAGTTTTTTATTCAGTTGAAGAAACCCCCTAAACTTCACTTAAAAATGAACTGGAATTTGAAAATACAAAAAATATTAAACACAAATATTATTAAACAAAATTAAACTGATTAAGTAGGCATTAGATAAACTTTGGAATTAGGTGACAAAACCAAACGTTTGGGTTTTTGTTTGTGAAAAACTTTTTATATTGATATTATTATGTAAACAATATTACATTTATTCTTGTAATATATTAATAATATATACAAAAAATATTAATTTTACCTTGGAAACAGAATCGAATAAAAGTATAAACTTTTTAGAATAAACTATTCACTTTAAGTCTTTTAGACCCATATCTGATAAACTAGCTGCTTTCTATTTAATTATTCACAGATTAATTAACAATCTTCTTTCCAAAAGTAATTTTGATATAAAAAAACTTGTATTTTTGTAATTACAAAAAATAATGAAAAGTAATGGATACGCGGGAGCACTTATTTACTTATATTGAATTGTATATTGTTTATTAATTTGTTATTAAATATCTCCACCTTTTTTGTGTAATTACCACAACTAATTTTTTAGATCATGCCAAAAAGTGGTGAAACATGTCGCAGTTTTTCAAATAAATCTTTAAAACCCAAAACCACTTGTATTTTAGTTATTAATATAATATGAAGTTTCAATATGTATCCACCGCATCAATTCAATTACTTATATGTTGTTGATCAATGTACCAAAATTGAGACAAGAAGAAAGTACGACCAGTTGTCATCTTCCTTGATAGTTTTACTGTTTATTTGCCTTTACTATAAAAACATTCTATTTTGGTGTCAACACCATATTTTTAATATACATTAACCTTACTTAAACAATGACGAATAAAAATTGACGTGTATTCTGGTAATTTTTAAGATTGTATTGTTTAGGGGAAACCAGTAAAACAGTAGAGTTTTTACCAAAAATAATTGAAAAACTTAATTATTTCTCAACCACTAAATGGTAAAATTTTGAGCACAAAATTTACCCATTCTCTTACCAATCTACAGCTTGAAATAAAATAACTAGCTATATCCAATAACTTTCTCATTACAACCATTAAAAAAATACTCAACAAACACAAACAAAAAATAAAATTAAGAAACAACACAACACTTACACACAACAACACAATATAGAAAACTTACATACTATAACAAAAGTAACAAAATAAAAAAAACTTCTAATCAAATATGACATCAAAGGATCTTTTTCCACAACCAACTGCCAAAAGTATAATATAATATAATAATCTAGAGATTATTAAATAGAATGCTAAGACTGCAACGCCACTTACATTGGGCAAACAGTCAGAGCTTTAAAACTCAAAATTAAAAAACCCAATACAAAAAACAATAAATCTACATTCTCCAAACATATACACATACATAAAGACAGCTTTAATAACAACCTCAAAACCACATATTGACATTACCATAGCAACATGGGAAATGGCAGGTATAGTGAATGAATAGAACGTGACAGAAGAGGAATCACTGAGTTTACACAAACATATACAATGTATTACAAAAGAGAAAAGAAAACAGGAGTACACAAGAGAAAGTAGATGGAACGTAAGGAGAATAGACAAAGAGAAGATAAAGAGAACCATGAAAACAGAAAAAGTTACAGAAAACAAAAAGAGAAGAGATGCGAAAGATACTCAGAAAAGCTGAGAAAAGCGGCGGATAAAGCAATTCCCAGGTACCGAGAAAGGGAGCAAAAAAAACCATACTGGTGGTGCAAGGAAATAAAAAAATGCAGATAAACAAACAATACAAACAGAGAGGAAAGTTAAAAGACAGAAAAAAAGAGAAAAAAATACAAAAGAAACGGAGAAGGAAAAAAACGACAGAAAAATCTTAAAAAAAGCAATCAGGGATAGCAGAAAAAGATGCTGGAAAAAATGATAGAATCTATAAACGGTGATCTTTGGAGAAAACCGTACAAAATAGTGATGAACAAACTGGGAGGAAAAACAAAGAAAGTAACCTAACCTAACCTAACCTAAAAGAAAACAAAAGAAAAAAGTTATAATTAAGAAATTGTTTCCCAAGGAAGAACCGGTAGAAGAACCAGATAGTGAAGAAATAGAAAAAGAAAAAACAATTATGACAACAGAGGAAGAGATAAGGAGATCATAAAAGAATTGCCTAACAACAAAGCACCAGGTCCGGACAAAATAACAACAGAGATTGTTAAAGCAGCTCAAAACGGGAATGAGATAGAAATAACTCAAATCAACTGTTGCCTAAAAGACAAAATTTTTCCAGAATGTTGGAAAGAGGTCACCCTAGTACTGATTGAGAAAACGAAAGAAGTGGGAAAAGCAACGTCATACAGGCCAATATGCTTAATAAACACACTAGCTAAAATAATGGAAATAGTCATTGTACGGAGAATAGAATAAGAAAAAGAAGAAAAAGGAGGATGGGAAAAGCTTAGGAGCTATAGACAAAGTAAAAGCAATAGCAAAAGAAACAAACAGCAAAACGCAGAGGAAAAGACAAACTGTTTAATGATAGCATTGAACATACAGAACGCATTTAACAGAGTGTTATGAAAAGCAATTATAGAGGTAAAAAAAAAAGAACTGAACAGAAAAACAATCAAAATCATATGAATCTACTTACAGGGTAGAAACCTAGTGACCAAAAACGGAAGATTCAAACTTACAAGAGGGGAACCACAAACCTTGCTTATAATGAGTTACTTCGAACAAGGTTGCCGGAAAGCGTGACAATAACGGCATTTGCCGACGAAGTAGCACTAATAGGTAGGGACGTAAAAATAAACATACTAAAAGGAAGACTAGAGCTGGCAATAGATATAATTCAGTTATGGATGAAAAGTAAGAGTTTAAAATTAACAACACAAAAAACAGAAGCGGCCTGGCTATCCACTAAGATGACTAATAGAGGAACATGTAAGATACAGGTAGGAAACCAGGTGATTACCATAAGGAAAAAAATCAAATACCTTGGGGTGACACTTGAAGCAAAAAGATGGAATGAACAGGTTAAAGAAGCGGTCATGGAAACAAAAGAAATGGTAAACAACGGAGGTCCATGAGAAAAAACCAGAAAGCTAATAGCAACAGCAACAAGAAGCAAATTGTTATACGCCGCAGAAGCATGGGAAGAAGTCATAAAAACAACAAAAAAAAACAAAAATGAAAAATAACAAAAATAACGAGGCAACTACTAAATGGTAGATACGCTATCTTAAGGTTGACGGATAACGCAACTTTTGAGATGGTCAGAATATACCTGGCAACGAGAGGACACAAAGAAGTAACCCCAGATAGAGATACAAGGATATCACTGGAAGCAAAACTAACAAATTTAAGACTGCCAAAAGGAATACAGCTAATGGAACTGCATAAATTATTCATAAAGGAAAAAGGATACAATAAAGAAGAAGTGAACAAAGACCTAACAAAACTAAAAATCATTAGAATAAAATACACACGGATTGGAGAAAGAAGAGAATGTAAAGCTAGATGTCAGTGCAGATAAAAAATATTAAAAAAAAACAAAAAAGATAGACAAAAGGTAGGGGCTATAGGGAGAAAGATGCCAAGGACAGCATGCGTGCCAGAGATTCTGTGTAAAAATCCGCGAGGCAATAACCAGCCTACCTCAAACTACTGCTAAAAATCTAAAAATCTAAACTGGTTTGACAAGAACATACAACAACAGGATTTACGCAAAAAGGAATACCGGAAAGTATTGCCATGCATAAGTCATTCTTAAGCGCCATCTATTGAGACCAACACCACACTACGTCCAAAAAAAAAACAACAACCTAAAACTCTTTTATCCACGCAAAAAAGCTTAAAAATTGGCATTTTTAAACCCTACAAAATAGACAGTATAAAAAACAATATCAAATATAATTGCAACTAAACTCTAAATACCATCACACATACACTTTTCTCAAACCACATCAAAATAAAAAAAAGATAATAACCATCAACAATAAATTATAATAAAAACCTTCCAACTAATTTAAAAGCTATAAATGAATTTAAAAAGTTTAAATTTACACTAAAAATGTTTTTAACGGATAAATGTTATTATAGTGTAGATGAATACTTACAAAATGTATTTTAATCTGTATTTGAATGTTAATCCATGTTATTTTTTTATTTGTTATATTTGTTCTTTGTATGTCAAAATGATATTTTGTGTTTTTGTGATATAAATGTCAAATTTTAAGTTATATGTGTCTGCTTTTATTATTCATGAACTACTATCACCAATTTTTATTATTTTATTGTATGTATTGTAATTATTGTTTAATAACATGTACACCCAATGTATCGGCTACGTACTAATAAAAGAATATGAATATAAATATGAATATGAATATGAACTTGAACATGAACATGAACATGAACATGAACATGAACATGAACATGAACATGAACATGAACATGAACATGAACATGAACATGAACATGAACATGAACATGAACATGAACATGAACATGAACATGAACATGAACATGAACATGAACATGAACATGAACATGAACATGAACATGAACATGAACATGAACATGAGCATGAGCATGAGCATGAGCATGAGCATGAGCATGAGCATGAACATGAACATGAACATGAACATGAACATGAACATGAACATGAACATGAACATGAACATGAACATGAACATGAACATGAACATGAACATGAACATGAACATGAACATGAACATGAACATGAACATGAACATGAACATGAACATGAACATGAACATGAACATGAACATGAACATGAACATGAACATGAACATGAACATGAACATGAACATGAACATGAACATGAACATGAACATGAACATGAACATGAACATGAACATGAACATGAACATGAACATGAACATGAACATGAACATGAACATGAACATGAACATGAACATGAACATGAACATGAACATGAACATGAACATGAACATGAACATGAACATGAACATGAACATGAACATGAACATGAACATGAACATGAACATGAACATGAACATGAACATGAACATGAACATGAACATGAACATGAACATGAACATGAACATGAACATGAACATGAACATGAACATGAACATGAACATGAACATGAACATGAACATGAACATGAACATGAACATGAACATGAACATGAACATGAACATGAACATGAACATGAACATGAACATGAACATGAACATGAACATGAACATGAACATGAACATGAACATGAACATGAACATGAACATGAACATGAACATGAACATGAACATGAACATGAACATGAACATGAACATGAACATGAACATGAACATGAACATGAACATGAACATGAACATGAACATGAACATGAACATGAACATGAACATGAACATGAACATGAACATGAACATGAACATGAACATGAACATGAACATGAACATGAACATGAACGAGAACGAGAACGAGAACGAGAATACGAATACGAATACGAATACGAATACGAATACGAATACGAATACGAATACGAATACGAATACGAATACGAATACGAATACGAATACGAATACGAATACGAATACGAATACGAATACGAATACGAATACGAATACGAATACGAATACGAATACGAATACGAATACGAATACGAATACGAATACGAATACGAATACGAATACGAATACGAATACGAATACGAATACGAATACGAATACGAATACGAATACGAATACGAATACGAATACGAATACGAATACGAATACGAATACGAATACGAATACGAATACGAATACGAATACGAATACGAATACGAATACGAATACGAATACGAATACGAATACGAATACGAATACGAATACGAATACGAATACGAATACGAATACGAATACGAATATGAATATATGAATATAACTTAAACATCAACCACAAAACTATACAACTAGTCTAACATCTCCCATCTAAGTATCAAACATCTATAAAATATAATATAACCAACTATATATCTGAGGTAGGAAATCGAGATGTCGGCAGCACAATTTTTTACTCAATCTTCATTTGAATAACTAAAAAGTAATTTTTAAACTTAATGATTGTATTTGCAATGGCTAATGATAAAATAAATTGGGTACAAATAAAGAAAAATATAGAAACCTAAGTTATAATTAAAATGTTTTATTGATTTTTAAACAATATCAATTTGTTTAATACTTGCCAAATTAATGTTCTTTGTATAATTGTTTTGTTTTTTGCTTAATTAAAAAAACTAATTTTGCAATATGCATATACAATATTTTTAACTAACACAATCATTCTCTTCTTTCAAATAGTCTTTTAGATCAGAAAACTAATCCAAAAATCCATTCTCTGTAGTTTATAATTTGTAAATTCAATCATTTTTCTTATTTGCAATCCACATAAAATGGCAAATATTAAAAATTTTAACTGTTAAAAATAAACTAATGGAGACTGCAACTTTTCTTTTTGTAGAATGTATACATCAATCAGACAAAAATCATATGTGCGCGGAATTATTTATTCAGCTTTAATTCGATGTTTTAAATATAAAATTTATTAAAAACAAACTTAAGCTAATTGGATCCTTCCGCACACAGCGTAAAACTTTTGTGAATGTTGGTACATCCGATTCATCCGAATCAAAAATATACAACGACCATTGGATGTGGAGCAAGAATATGTGCAGGGTCATTATAAAAGTTTGGGATTGTGTAACCATCTAATGTTCGTTTGTGCCACTCTAGTGAAATAGTGAATTCAATTTCGGTGTGCGTAAATACAGTTGAAGTTGAATTGTCAAAACAAAGTAAATAGTTTGGTGCACAATTTTAAAAAGGCGGCATATTTAAAGTGATTACATAGTCCCAGACATTTATAAAGACCCTGTATTAGGCCCGTTAACATTTTTTCGTATAAAAATGGGAGAACCTACAACTTAAAACTGCATGTGCCATAAATAAAGTTAAAGAATGGTATAATAAAAACAATTTAATGCAAATCGATGAAATGACTATCAGTATCCATTTTTTTTAATAGAAAGATAACAAAAGACATTCTATTTATTGAGTCTAATACAATATCATTAGCCACGTGTCTTATAATGTGATAGCTTGAGAAAAATCATCAATGTCAACCAGAGTGCAAGTAGCACAAAAACGTTGAATTCGCATAATATAATAATACATAATATGCAGTATAACGAAACGTGCAGACAAATATTTTAAATACATATAAATTTACTATTTAGTTGCATATATACAGAGTGGTCAAGAAATAATAAAGTTTTTTCAAAATTTCTGTGAAAACCCCAGATTTCCCTTAACAAAACAATCTTAGAAGTCATCAGAAATAAATCAGAACAAACGTCAATTTTCATAGTCGATTGTCACTGTTTAATGTATTTCAATAATCAATATTGTTATAAATAAAATTAATATTAAAAACACATTTTTTTGTGAAATATTAAAATGTTGTACGCACCAAAGGTTGAAACATCTCTGAGCATTATCATGATGACAACGCACTTGATACATAAATAACTTTTATGTTTATCTACAATTAAATAATTGCAACGTTAAAAAATTGCATTGCAGAAAAAAATATTTTTGAACTAATTGGTATTAATATTGTAAAATAAATTAATTTTAAAATTATATTTAATTAACCATAACTACAGCAGTTATAAAATTATCTTGGCAAAATTCAGTTCCACACTAATTAAGTAGTTTGGTCATAAGATACATTTTTTATTGACACACTGCAACAAACGTTACAAATTTAACGCATATTGTTATACTACTAGAAATAAAACAAAGATACACAGGATATATAAAAAATAACCATCAAAATTTATGTGACAATTTTTTTATCAGTTAACAAAAACAGAAAAGTTTAAAAGATATTTTAAAGAACGATATAGAGTTACTGAAATAAAAAAAATATTATTGTACAAAAATGTGAATAGATATTTTTTACCATTTTTTAATAAATAATATTAATAATAATAATTAATTTATTGCTCAAATAAACATTTTTATCAAATGTTTTACTCAAAACCGGTGTATGGGCAAATTTGCATAAAACTATTAATTAATTAATTATTTATTGAAACATTTGTCATACAGATAATGATAGAAGTACAGGCATATTAAAGTAAGATAATAAACATAAATAATTAAAAACTATCTAAAATTAATTTAAAAATTTTATAAATTATATTATTATATATTTTCAATTTTGCTAGGTAACAAATAAACTACGTTAAAAAGATGTGTTAAGGTTGTAGTTCAATTTGCTTGGAGTATAGTTTTAATATTTCTGTAGGAGTTTTATCTGGCCTTAAAGCTTTCGTATTTTGCCGTTTTTGGGAGAGCATCTTTCTTTCTTAATTATTGGTGAGCCGATGAAAGTGTTTTGTGTCCGGGGTGACATGCCTGCAATTTTTTTTCCATCAAGTCAGTATGTTTTTAATGTCCAAAATCAGTATGTCATTGCAGTCTTTAAGCTTATTTTTTTTTTTTAACTTTTTGTGTAGTTGAAGGATGCCGTGTTTTTTGTAGTACTTTTCTATTTTGGCGCATTTGTAGGAGTACCATTCTGTTTTCACAAGTTTTTTTTTAGTTTTTCTATTTATCTCATTTATTGAGTCAGGTTTATGTTGTCTCCTCTCTTTCTATAAAATTCAATACCTTGTCCTTTATCTATTTTATCTTTTTACGCACCAAGCGTCTGATTTGAATTAGTTGTTCTTTCCTTTTTTTACTGTTGTTTTGAAAAAATTTCATTTTTTTAACAACTAATTTTGTCTTGTAAAAAGTGTTTCAAAAAGTAATTTTTATGCAGAAGACAAGTTTTTAATTAAAAATTGTAAATTGTTTGTATAAATATAAATTAGCATTTTGTCCTCAACGGCTTTGCTAGCATATTAGCACTTTTTGTCGAAAGTTCAACGGCATTAAATCGTATTATCTGGGCTGTCAATTCTGATCACCAAAACGTGTAATATTACACAAAATTGATTTATGCAGTAATTAAATTGTTTCTCGAGCTGTATGACATGTGGCACCGTTTTGTTTAAACTACATGTCGCCCACATTCATATTTTGCAATTTAAGCACAAAAAACTGAATTATCATGTTGCGGTAACAAGCACCATTAACTGTTATTGCTTGATAAACCTAATTTTTGAACAAAATCTGCACCAATTAGTAATACGTTGTAGATGCATTTGTTTCTCAACAATCATTCGTAGATTTTTTGAACTTAAAATGCAACAATTTTGAGGATTAACAAAGCCATCAAGATAAAAACAAGTTTAATTGCTATAAATAATTTTGTTTAAAAGCATCAACATGTTGTTGTTCCATAATCTATTCAACTTTAGTTCTTGAGTCATTTAAAACTTGTAAGCATAAAAATGCAAACATTTTGTGAGAATATGCTGTAAAAGGCTTGTCAAAATGTCTAATTCTTGACTACGGTGCTAAATTGATGTTTCTGCACTCTAAGCAACATTCTTGCAAACTGTATTCTGTTGAACAATTTGTTGAAGAACGGCAAAAGTGTGTAAATTACTAATTGATCCAGTTATTTTAATTTTTTTAATTATTGTTTTTACAGTTGACTAAGTTAAATCATTATTTTTAAAATACTACTTAATAATAAATGCAATCTTTTTTGTGAAGCAACTTATTTAAAAAAAATCCTAAGCTGTCAGCTGTCACGCTGTCTTTTTTGTTGGAGATTTGTGTTAGTTTTGGGACAAATTTTATGTTCATTTTTATTTCTTTTTTTTTTTAATCTATTTTTAGTCTGTTGTCTTTAAATTGTTTCAAGTTCAGTTTTTGTGTGTTGATTTCAGTCGGATTCAGATTTATGCAACTCTAAGAATTTGAATTAAGAATATAAATTGACGTCTGCTCCAAGAAACGTTTTGTAGTTGATTTAATTTTGAATTTTATAATTATGCAAGTTGAACGGAGCTTCCCAAGTGTAAAGACGGCGCTTTAAAACATTTTAAAATGTGTTTGTGATATATAAGTCGTTTTCTGTATAGAATTCTATATTAAATTTGCCGTCTACATTCCCTTCACATCCAGCTTCTACTTTTGCCTTCAGATTCCTTATTATAATAGTATTGCTGTTTTTGGTGTGTCTGATTTCTATTTTGTTATATAAGTTTTCAATTGTTTCTTCGTCACTTGTTGTTGTTGGCGCATTTACTTAAATAATATTGATGTTCATTAACGTTATCAGTATTTTTAGCATTATGATTCTGCCTGATGTTGGAATAAAGTTTGTGACAGCTTTGTTTACTTCTTTGATAATTATAATTGCAACTTTATTGTGGTGCTACGTGCTTTGCCTGCATAGTAGTTTTGCCATTTCTTTGATAGTATTGTTGATCTTCCCTGTTTTATACATACTTGGCACGTTACAGGTTACTATTTTCCTAGTTAATTAAAAGGTTCTTTAATTGTTAATGCGTTTTATATAAATGTGTGCAATAGATAATTTAGAAATTTTCTTTTGTAATATTAAAATACGTTGTAAACTGCTTGACTCCATTTAACTATTTCTGTTTAATAGCGAGTAGACCATAGCATAGTAAACTTTACTTTTTGGTTTCAAACCTATGTCCCCATTAAGACCCCACAAGCCTATAACCAGGAAAAGCAGTATCAAAAGAAACGTCCCAACCAAACGCCATAAAAATTAATAAAGTGTTTGATGGAATTCTACGCCAACGTTATTTTGAAACGTACCAATTGTCTTTTCATCAATTTAATTTTTGCACAACACTAGTAAATGTTTAGTCAAAACAAGTACTTCCTAATTTAATCAGTAGCAACTCATGTATTAAAATATATGCTTGTAATTTTGTTTTTAGCATCAACGCTTTCATTTTGCATATTGTAAATTCTGCATCAACTAATTTGTATCTTATTATCTGCTTCTATAACTATAGAAGTATACATTAAGGAATCTTATTGAATGATAACGTTGACTTGTTTGGAACTTAGCTGGTCTTAGAGTATTTAGGTTTTAAATTTTTGTCCGATGGCGGGTGTTCATAAATACTTTCAAGAGTTGTATAATGTTGCATATTCTTTTTCAAACATTCCATAATATAAAGACAAGAAACAGTGAGTACACGCAGAGTCTTAAAATACTATTTGCAATCCGCTCTGTATCTGTTACAAACTACAAATTGTAAAGCTCTCCGTTGCAAAAATATATTCATTGTTTACTACTGCAATGTCCCAAAATTAAAATTGCATAAAGTTTGAAATACTAAAAAATAAGCACTCTAAAGTACTTCATTTGAAAATACTTAGATTCGTTGTTTTTTAATGTAAATAATAATCACAAAATTTAAGTTCGTTAAGTTTAAGACGGTTATTGTTAAACCAAGCTGCAAGCTTTGTTTGTGTTTGGCAAGACAATTCAAATACCACGGCTTCCAACCGTGTTCAGAACCGTAGTTCATCTCCAAATAGTATAATTTTAGCTTTATTGTTACAAGCAAAAAATAAAGGTCCCTTTAAAATTACAACTTAGTTTTAAATTTTTTTGTTTTAACCTTATGCAAATTGTAAACAATTGTACTATATTTTGCACACTAAATTAAATATTCAATGTTGAATCGTAAAGCATATTTATTGTTTTTATTGAGCATTTTGGAAATATCACAAATTTACAGTTCAAACAAAGTTCGAATGTTTGTTCCTAAGACTAATATGAAACAAAAAATATGAAAACAAACTTTTCACTGATAACGAGTATTGCCCCTTCTTGCATTAATGACATTTTCTATGGGACTCATGTCCGGGTTGAGAGCTGGCCAATCAAACCGCAAAACTCCCACTTTATCCAGATAACCTCCGATAACTCTGGCTACGTGAGGTCTAGCATTATCTTGCATGAAAATGCCGCGTTCGCCCATAGTTATCATAAAAAGCATAACATAATCTTTCGAGAACCTCCATAAAGTATCTGTAAACTGTCAGGAAACCATTCTCTATAAAAACCAACTTTGTGCGTGCTTCGGTAGAAATTCCTGCCCAAACCAACCTACCGCCAAATAAAAGTCGCTCATCAATACAAACAGAAGCGTATTTTTCTCCGCGTCTTCTCCACACTTTCCGACGATATCTATTGAGGCAAAAGCGCAACTCATCTGAAAACAGCACCTTGCTCCGGTCCTCAATATTCCACTTCGGGCAAAAGCCAATCTTGCAACATAATGTTGGGGTTGTAAAGGTAAACCTGTAGCCATCTTTCTACAAGACAATCCAGTAGCCTAACCTCCTAACAGTCTATTCACTAACATATATATCTCTAACTTCATGAATTGATTTCGTAGATAAACTGCAGAAGATGTTCTATTCCGCAAACTTGTGGACACCAAAAAAATCGGTCATCTCTGTTCGTAGTAACTTTTTTTCGCTTGAATCCTAATCTTCTAGTTATCAGGCCAGTATCAAAGTAACTCTGATACACTTTTGGTACAGCACAAAGGCTTTTACCAACAATCCTTGCAGTTTCACGTTTTCCTCGCCCATCTTCAATCGACGCTATAATTCTTGCCACACCAATAGGGCCTAAAAGCATTATGATCTGTTAAGTACAGTACACCGTGTGAATGACAAGTTTTGCAAAGAAAAATCAACACTAAGTAAAAAAACCACATCAAAATGTAGGTTCAATTAGAGCAAAATTATGCTGTTTCAAAAAAGTCTGTAACACGGTGATAATAACTGACAGATAGATAACATTTGTCAGAAAATAAATTATTAAACGCCTACTTTGGTTTACAATTTGCAAACATAAAGTTAAAACAAAAAATTTCAAAAATAAGTAATAATTTTAAAGTGATTTCTATTTTTTGCTAGCCAGTGTATTAAAAATAAAAATGAACCTAAAAAAAATCTTGTGGTAAAACATGTTTAATATCAGTTTTAGTTGTAGTATTGTAATTATAGTAGACAGTTTATTTTCGGTTTAAAAGATATAACATAAGCAACTTACAGCTGTTAGCATTTAGATAGTGGGCATATAATTTTCTTATTAATAACAAGTGCAAAATCAACAATCAAAGGCCGTTGATAGATCCATGAAATCAAGCAAATGAGTATTACTCCTGCTGAAAACAGTCTACAGTTCCATCAGCAAAATCAAACAGATAACAGCTTATGTTTTTCAAAGTACTGGTATAGCTGATTCTTTAAAAAATTCTCAAAAACCTTTAAAAATATTGGTAGTAATGAAATTGGTATCATTTTTATGTCCTTTTTTTATAAATTAGATTAACACGCGCAATTATTAGCGAGATGTTTGATATTTATTAATTTTGTTAATGGTTCTACTACTAACTCTCCAACAAATTGTACGATATCTACATTGATACCATATCTCTGCTCTTGCTAGATTTCAAAAAATTTAAATAGTGAAAAGGGGCATTACGAGCACTATAACATGTAATAACTAATGGGTTGTTGTCAGCTTCAAGCAATGAAAAAATAATTTCTTCAGCAACTTGTTGAAAAAAACGTTTTAAAACTATTACCTGACAGATTATCGGTGTTGCTTGTAATATATTCCTTTTTAAGTTTATGATGTCCCAGATAGCATTGATTTTCTTATTTGAGTTATCAATAGGTGTGTGTGATTTGAGAGCTTCATGCACCCGGTGCGTTAGAGAATTTTTAAATTTTACGGCAAGAGCTTCTCTCACTTGATAAACGCACCCAAAACTATTTGGCGTTTGTAAAACGTTCTCTACTTTAAAAACATATCAAAAATGTAAAAAGCATTTGACAATCAAATTCAAAAACTACTAAATTAGTGCCACCAAGTACGACTATTTTGTCAAATGGAAAACAGCTAATGTGATGTTTGTTAGCAAGAGTTCCACATTTTTTAATTCATTTTGGTAGTTAAACCGATATGTATTTCTGATTTCAAGTGATTGAAGATCTTTTGTCTGATTGTATGAAGTGTCGTTGATATATGCCAACACCGTTATCCAAACAAAATAATCCTTCACAGAAGTGTATTTCAAACAATTTTCATTTTCAGGTTGATCAGAATTTTAGTGCACAATATGTTACAATTAATTAATAAATAGGACAAGTGCCTTGCCTTTTTTACGTATCCATAAAATAATAATAATATTTTATTAATGATTTGACTTTGGTAGAATCTTTTAATTCTAAATACGTTTATGCCACCACAAAAAAAGTGTGTATCTACATTTTCTCAAAATATCAAATCATAGATTAGGTGGTATATAACAGATACCTGCACTAATTTTGAAAATTTTATTTAATTACTTAATGTATAGTTTATTTCATGGATAAGTTAGTACGTGCATTTTTATCATCATCAATCAACTACAAAATCAAGAATAACTAAAAAAAAATTTTTTACGACAGTATACAGCTATTCATAAAGTACTTGCTTATTAATTAAACTAATGTCCGTATTCATAAACATTTTTGTAACGATTCATCATGAAACGGATCATTATAATATAATGTACATTAAAAATATAATGATATTCATAAATAAATTGTCATTAGTTAAATTATTTAGTAACTTTATAGTTACTTCTGTTTTTTATACGTTTTTTAATATGATACAAAAAAATTGTTTAAACGATCTGTTATATTTTTAACAAATCATTAATGACGTTTTATGAATACGTGCATAAATATGCTTAACAATTAAATATTCATAATACAAAATAAATAAAAATATCTTTATATTATAAATATAAAAAAGATCCCTATAAAATAAATAGTATAATTTTATATATTTAAATTAATAAATAGCAATATGTGTGCTAAAAAAAAGTCGTAATCTAAAACTGAAAAATATCGTATACATAAAGTGCAATTGTGTAATAATTTTATTTGAAGGAAGTTTGTTATCTTATCAATGTAACGTAAAGTGACAGAAATACACACATATAATGAATGAATGATAAAAGTGTATGAAATTTACGAATTAATAAAGTCACAGTTTATATATAATAATATATTAAAAGACATCCCAATACACTATGTAAATTAGAAGGTGTTGTCTGTTTAGTACCACTATACTCGATATTTTAATACACAAGAATGTTTAAGAACTATTCAAATATCACTCGTAAAATTCTGACAATTTTAATAGTGAATATTTTACGGTTTATTTTGTTTTGAATTTTTAATTACTGAGAATATAATGCATATGTCACAATACGTTGTATAAGCCAATTATAAGCCAGCATTTACATTTTCATAGCTAAAAATGCAAATTTTCATAAATAAAAAACGCTTAAAAATATAAGTTATTAGATACATCAGATTTGTATTATTATTCATTTTATTCTCCTTCTAAATATAACTCGTAGTCGATTATTTCCTTTTATTAGCAACTAAATATAAGTAAAATAAAATTTTATTTAAAAATTGTCTAAAAAAATAATTATTCTTATAATATAATAGCATTTTTCTGTTAAAATCGTTTTTATACTTTTTTAAAAAACATTTAATGTTAAGATTTCTGAGCTCTGCTGGCAATTTATTAAAACATTTTATACCGACATATAGCAGATCTTTTTAGGTTAGTGATAAGTTATGTACTAATTTTAACCCATGCCTAAAAAGATCTAGCACAATGTCTAGGTTTGCCGTTAATATCTTATATCAAGTTTTTCTAATTTAAATGCTCGCAGAAGTTTTTAATAATCCCCAAGCAAATATAGCATATATCGACTGTGAAATGAATTAATAATTTATTCAAACTCAATCAATTGTTTCGGTTCTACAAACCTCGTCAGTATGCCTATGACCACGGCATCGCATGATAGCGAAAAATTTATAAATATTATTATGCACGTCCTACTTACAATACATATCAATTTGTTAAACCAAAAAACTTGTTATATGTACACTTTTTTATATAGACATTATTGCATTATATTAAAAAGAACCTTATCATTGCAATTTTTATGAACGAATATTAAAACATGTAGAATCACATAATATTATAAACACTCGGCAATACGCCTTCCAAAAACAAACTGGTACAGGCTCTGCACTTACTGACATAATGCACAATGTCAACAATGCACTTGATGTAAGAAAAGAATGTCTTACAGTATGTATAGGCATGCAAAAAGCATTTGATACTGTATGTAAACAAAAACTAATTCAAAAACTAGAAAAAATGGGAATTCGAAAAAAAAATTAAATCTAATTCAAACTTATTTAAAACAAAGAACCTTACAATCAAAAATTAAAAATACACTGAGTGCAGCAATATAGTGATTACGGTATACCACAAGGTGGTGTGCTTGCACCACTTCTATATATTTTATATATTAACGACATATTTGAGTTAAAGCAAAACGGAAAACTATACATATATGCAGACGACACAACTCTACTACATACAGAAATAAACAAAACAAAACTGCAACACAAAGTACAAGAAGACTTAAATAAAATTAATGACTGGTATAATAACAACCTATTAACAATTAATGAACATAAAACAAATTGTATGTTAATATAACGGAAAAAAAGGAATAACAACATCTTGCTATCTATAAATAACAAACAATTATGCAAAGTCTCACATACAAACTATCTTGGAATTACAATTACCAATAACTTAAAGTGGGACAAACACATACAAAACCTTATAAGAAAAAACACAATAGCTATAGAACCTAACTATACAAAAAACACAAACTAATTACATGATGACCGTCACAAACCAACATAAGAGACATAGACAAGCTACAACAACAAAACAAGGCAATAAAAACACTATATCAAATGGACAAACTAATACCTACAAATAAAATTCACAAAAAAACAAACCAACTTACAATAAAAAACAAAATCTCACAACAATGTATTATCTTAATAAAAAAGATACAACTTGGTCTAACTAAAACTGAACTAAAACTAACAACTAGAAAAGAAATTCATACACACAACACACAAAGAAAAGGACACTTAAACATAGAAGTAAACCAAACAACATCAAAAAACCAAAGTATAACTGTCAAAGGCATTAAAGAATTCAATAATATAGAAGAAGAAATTAAAAATATATGCAACTTAAATCATTTTAAAATGAAACTAAAAGAATACCTGATAAAAAAACAAATATAAAAGTTAAAACTAAAACTAACACACATCATAACACCACAAGATAAGAAAAAAACAATTCCAATACCAGGTCCAAGGATTCCTTACGGATGGATGGCGGTACTGCAGGAATGTAACATTTATATAAAAACCTTTTTTTTAACAATTTGTATATATGTATAAATAATTTTAATAAAAAAAGTCTTTTTATGTATTAACAGCTAGTTCATTTTCTCCGAACCAAACTTTGTTGAATTGTATGTTTGCTTTTTTAACCTTACTAATTAGGTTAAAAAAGCAAACATGCTACTTTACTAATTACGCGATGTACTCGGTAAATATAAATGTATTTTCATCCGGAATATCGTTAACATATATGATACATAAATGCGGCCCCAAAACTGATCCTGTCATATTATAGCTTCTATACCATTTATAAACAACTCCTCTATGCCATATTCTTCTATTTTAAACATTAGCCGCTTATGTCGACTAGGTCAAAAGCTTTTGTAAGGTCTAGAAACATTTCTAAGTTTTATTCACATTTATGTGTTGTTCAATATAAGAAATTTATATATCCAGTTGAAGTTGATTTACAGTTGCAAAAGTTAATTGGTTTTATTGAATAATTTAAATTTATTAAAGAATCAAAAAAGGATATAATTTGTAGCTAGTATTTTTTCTATAACTACTAGCATCTTGTCGAGAGCTATTTTTTTTCTCGTTACTTTTGAGGTTTTTGGAAATTATTTATTAATAAAGCTAATGAACCTGCTAAATATTGTGCAGATAATTTTAAGATGCTGACAGTTATTTTATCAGAACCTGCAAAATACATTATACTTCAATGTCTGTTTCAGGTTTGAAATAGAATGTTTATTTTGTTTTCCGGTATTCTAATACTGTTTATATTTAGTTCTAAATTTATTATTTTATTTTGTATGCTATTAAAGTATATTGCTCTACTATATTGACGGTATCTTCCTATTTTCAATTTTAGCTCACTGTTCCTTATGCTGATGTAATTTGGATTTTGTATTAATTATTGGCCAAGCTGCTTTTTAGTTATATTTAAAGATTTTTTAATGTTGCACTATTATGCAACCGTTATGCACTTTCAAAAACCTTTTTATATATGATTTATATTTTACAATATGAACTGTCATTTTAACAAGTCTATGTTGCTAACAATATTGTTAGCTAGCAATATATATGTTGCTTACTTCTAACAATGTGCATAAAGAATAAGCCCCGATTAGGTTTTATTTTATGTAAATTTGAAGATATGTAGAAGATAATTATCATTTCGCACAAACTTATATTTATTTTTAAATTTAATTATAAAGTTGTATTGCTATAGATAAATTTTTATCAATGCCGTAAATTATATGAACTACAATTAAAAACACACTTTTATGCTCAGTACTTTTGCTGTAAAATAATGTATTACATACAGAAGGCACAATACTATACAGTATACAGAATGGTTTATGGTAGTGACACTTATAAAGCATAATAAGTAGAATCATTCCTAACCTAGCCGCATTAATCCTTAACCGGTAAGGTGCCGTCTGTGAGACTGATGGTGAAATTTATGAAAGCTGATTAACATTAATCAGTGTTAAATGTGACAACATAACTCAACATTCAATAAACTCTCAAAATTATTTTTATTAATTCAATATAAATACTTGATTTACTTTGCGTTGTATCAAAAATTATTTTCTTTTTATTTCTGATAGTTATATAATGTGTCAAACTTGCCTTTGTGGTACATTACAATAAATAGTTTTGCGGTTGTCAAATTTAGTAAACTGTTATTTTAACTGGCTTTCATAAATTTTAAAAACAATACCGCCCAGCAACTTGTAATTTGCCTAATCTATACCCACCACTATCTGCTACCCAGTTTTCCAGATTCTAGCATGCTGGTATTTGTTTGCATCAATCTGCACCTTACCGTTTACGTTTCTTTTTGTGCAACTCATCAGTATGGCGGTACCGCAAAAACCGCTATAAATGGTGTAGTTTGGAAGTTGTGTCTACGTCACGGACAAGAAAACACAAAATTATAACAATGTTTTAAAAGTGTAGTGTACTAAACCTAAGCGCAAAAGTTGCATTAATATTGACAAAGTTTAGGATTAGATTTATATATATATGGGTAATTCCATTACTTTTCGACCAATTTGAAAAAGTCGACCTCTTTGATTTTGCTCAAATTTTCAGAGATCAAAATATAGATGAAAAAAATGAGATTTCCAAAATTTTGGACCTTAGAATATTGCCTGTTCAAAATGACACACATTTGAAGGTCAGAAATTTTACAATAAAACGTAATTTTTAGCTTAATTTGTATCTCAATTTTTGGGCTTCTGGAAAATGATAAAAAGGTCTACGATAGCTCAAATTATTCCTTATTACATGTACTTTAAAACCCATATTATAATGTATAATATCGTGGCAGTCATTTTGATATATTAAGCTTTAAACATTATTCCAAAAAAAACCGTAAATTTAGCAAAATCGCAAAACTTTGCTTTCTTTAAACCGTTCTAACTTTGTCAAATCTTAACAAAATTTGATTCGCAAGGTCTAGATTTCCTCGTGTTTAATCTCTTTTTGAAGTGATCACACAATACTTATAGAATCAATACGTATACACCATTATTTTAATGCAGGAAGTTGCACATGTTTTCGCGATCTTCAAAACTTGTAATTTTCAGGTCCCGAAAAAGCGCTGTCACCCTATGTCGATTTTAGTCAAAATTTCAGTAAATACTCTTTAGAACACAAGAAAAAAGGTTATTCATATGAAAAAAGGTATATCGGGCATTATCAAGAATTTTTTAATATTCAAAAATTGTCAAAATCGGAAAACCGCACATTTTTGTATCTCAACTTTTGGGCTTCTGGAAAAAGACAAAAAGGTCTACGTTGGCTTAAAATATTTCTTATTGCATGTACTTTAAAACCCAAATTTGTATATTTAATGTTGGGGCAGTCATTTTGATATATCAAGCTTTAACCATTAATTAAAAAAAATACGTAAATTTTGAAAAATTGTTAAATTATGTTTTGTTTAAACCATTCTAACTTTGTCAAATCTTAAAGAAAATTGATCCACAAGGTCTAAATTTCTTTGTGTTCAATCTATCTTTGAAGTAATTACACTAGACATATAGAATCAATTTATATTTACCACTATTTTGATGGAGGAAGTTGCACATGTTTTTGCTATTTTCAAAACTTGTAATTTTTAGGTCCCGAAAAATCGCAGTCACCCTGTGTCGATTTTAGTCAAAATTTCAGTAAATACTCTTCAGACTACAAGAAAAAAGGTTATTTATATAAAAAATGGTATATTGGGTATTATCAAGAAGCCATTGAGAAAATGCAAGTCGTTGTGCTGCGTCGCCTGGTTGTAGGTGTTTTACTTTTGATAATAATATGGGTGAACATTTTCACTAAAAAACGCGTCAAAAAAGTTGTTTTCTGTCATGAAATCTCAATTGCTAGGGCATTACCATTACAGAGTCCGTATACAAAAATGATATTTGCGTATTCTCTATGTTGGAACAAATTTCACTAACCGAACCAAAGAAAACTGTTTTAACAAGTATCAAAAGCTTGCATCAATGCACACTTGTTAAAGTAATGTTGTTTTGTTTGTGTTTTTTTGCTAAATAAAAAGTTTTTTAAATATTTTGTATTTGTTGACTATCTCAAAAGCAAAGCAAGATAGACAAAAAGTGATTTAGATTTTCTGAATTTTGACAATTTTTGAATATAAAAAAATTCTTGATTATGCCCAATATACCATTTTTCATATAAATAACCTCTTATTTGTGGTTTGAAGAGTATTTACTAAAATTTTGACTGAAATCGACATAGGTTGACAGCGGTTTTTCGAGACCTAAAAATTACATGTTTTGAAGATCGCAAAAACATGTGCAACTTCCTGCATCAAATTAGTAGTGAATATGTATAGATTTTATAAGTCCTATGTAATCATTTTAAAGAAAGATTTAACACAAAGAAATATAGACCTCGTGGATCAAATTTCTTTAAAATTTAACCAAGTTAGAACGGTTTAAACAAAGCATAATTTTGCAGATTTGCTTAATTTACGGTTTTTTTTGGAATAATGTTTGAAGCTTGATGTATCAAAATGACTGCCCTAACATTAAATAGACAAGTATGGGTTTTAAAATACATGTAATAAGGAATATTTTGAGCCATCGTGGACCTTCTTATCTTTTTCTAAAGACCCAAAAACTGAGATACAAAAATGTGCGGTTTGCCAATTTTGACAAGTTTTGAATATTAAAAAATTCTTGATAATGCCCGATATACCATTTCTCATATAGATACCTTTTTTTCTTGTGCTCCAAAGAGTATTTACTGAAATGTTTACTAAAATCGACATAGGGTGACAACGCCTTTTTGGGACCTAAAAATTACAAGTTTTGAAGATCGCAAAAATATGTGCAACTTCCTGCATCAAAATAGTGGTGTATACGTATTGGTTCTATAAGTCTTGTGTAATCACTTTAAAAAGAGATTAAACACGAAGAAATCTAGACTTTGTGGATTAAATTTTGTAAAGATTTGACAAAGTAAGAACGGTTTAAAGAAAGCAAAGTTTTGCGATTCTGCTAAATTTACGTTTTTTTTGGAATAATGTTTGAAGCTTAATATATCAAAATGACTGCCACGATATTAAACATAAAAATATGGGTTTTAAAGTACATGTAATAAGAAATAATTTGAGACATCGTAGACCTATTTATCTTTTTCCAGAAGCCCAAAAATTGAGATACAAAATAAGCTAAAAAAGACGTTTTATTGTAAAATTTTTGACCTTCAAATGTGTGTCATTTTGAACAGGCAATATTCTAAGGTCTAAAATTTTGGGAATCTCATTTTTTTCACCTATATTTTGATCCCTGAAAATTTGAGCAAAATCAAAGAGGTCGACTTTTTCAAATTGGTCGAAAAGTAATGGAATTACCCATATATAATTTATAAATATTTTGTAGATTATTTGCCATAAATTATTTACCTGTTGGTATTAAAAAATATATAATTTATTTAAGTACGGTTCTAGGTTTTTGCGTTTTTATACTATCATGCGTAAATAATCATTTTTAGTAACCTTCTTTATTCAACTTCAACTTTTAATATGTATATTTTTAATATTGTTCTCGGCTATTAATAATGTCAAATGAATGTTTAAATTAAATTAACAACAAAAACTCAGATATTTTATCAAAGTTTTTTTTATTTTTTAAGATCTCACAGGTGTCATCGTTATTGTAACAATATTTCACCTTACCAGTTAAGCGTTAAATATAAAAGTGGTTCCGAATAATTTGCCAATTAAATTAGATTATCCATTAAATCAGCAAAATTTTATAATATACAATAAATATTGATTTATAAAAAAACTCAAAAACATTACAATAGCAATTGAATATTTTTCCTCTTGAAATTGATACGATACTATTGTTTACAATATGTATATACTTACAGCTAGTTGAGAATTCATCTGTATTGCGCCGGAAAAGTTAAAAGATTTCCTAATAATACGAGATGTCAACCTCGGGGTCCTCTATTTTGTATTACTAGAATAATTGCCTCCTGCATTTACTCGGCTTTCTTTCTATTACATACAAAATATGTACATTATAAATTGTTTCAAGTCCGCTATAAACAATAAACATGAGTAATAAGTACAAGAAAATCATATAGGAATGTTGATAGGTGTAAATTACATGATGTTTTGCATTCATTACGTAATTTAATCACGCGATTCACGGGCAACAGTACTTGATAGGCTATACTATGTAAAGTGCTAAAACTAAAACGGAATAATTTTATTAATAGGCGTTTTATTGGCAATGAAAATATCACAGATAATAAAAACAACTATAATTTATTACAAAAATTAATTACATCTTTAAATTATATAAAAACCCGCACTTATTATTATTATTATTATTATTACTTTTTATGCTTTTTCTTGTGCTTTTCTTTCTTATTCTTTTTCTTATGTTTGTGCTCTTTTCCTTTAGTTGATTCTGCCTTTTCCACCCACTCATCATGAACAATTGTATCTTTGATTTTAAAAACATGTTTTTGAACTATTTTTTCTGGTAATTTAGGACCATATGTATTAGGATCTTCAATTATTATAGGTGCTTCTGGTTCCTGAATTATGTCAGTTTCCTTTTTCGTACCTGGTTTTGTGAATTTAATAAAACTAACATTAGATAGAATCCCTTCTTTCATTGGTTTAATTTTTGGCAATAATATATCTTGAGAAAGTAACTGTTCTTTAACTTCATCTTCTCGTGCTTTCTCTTCTTCCTCGTCAATTATTTTAGTTTCTTCAATTTTATCATCATCATCATCACTTTCATCGTCACTATCTAAAAAAATAGCTTTAAACAAATCAGCATTTTTTGAAATGTCAATCTTTTCAGTATCATCTAGAGACTTAGTTACAACTGTTGGTTGCGATGATTTTGTTGGAATGTCTATCTCTCTGGATGATATATCAACAGATAAATTTGATTGTGACGGCGGTGGTGTTAATGCAATTTCAATTATTTCTGGTGTATTTTTTTCAATAGATTCTAAACTGGATGAAATGGGTTCATTATTTTGCAATCCTGATTTGTTAATAGCTGGTGGTTGGCTTACATACTTTTCATTCTCAAAAATCAAATTTATAGGTTTTCTAATACGTGGTTTTAATTCATCTTCGCTGTAAAAAAAGAGATATATTATATAAAGCAATCAAATAATATACAAAATTAGAATAAATACTGATAAAAGCAATTAAAAATGTGATATAATTAGCAATTAAAAATGTGATATAATTAGCATTTAAAAACATAAATATAGATTTGTTTGGATATAAATTATAATCCAATGCTTATTTATATTATAAAGACCTCGAAATTCCGTAAACCGAAAGTAAAGTTTTATCAAAAATGATACGGTATCAGCTAAATGTGAGACCTTCCTTAGGTTAATTATATAATCTGAACTTTTATCAAAGTTACTTGCGTACAAGTAATGGCATATAACGAGGGCATTTTCAGAAATATATAATAAAACGAAAACTTTTTATGTAATCTTTTAGAATTATAAATACATATAAATGCTACAATCCCAATTTCATATTTAGATATAAAATAAAAACTGCTTGCTTACGTCTCATTAAATGTTATAGTAACGTTCTTGATAAAAAGCGTGTGAAATGGCCTATAAAAAATTATCACTTTGAATAAATGTTACAGTGGAAGAAACGGTTCAATTCAATTGCAGTTATCCACAGGAAGATATTATGTTTTATATAAATTAATTCTAAAGCAAGATATCAAACAACGCAAAAATATTCATTTATTATTACGTTAACACAAAAAAAACAGTGCTAAGTAATGAAACAACTACACGTATACTTAGTGTAAGTAGTTAAATCCTATTTTATGGCTATAAATAATAATTTGTTGCCATAATTTAAAGCACAATAAAATTTTATCTGAAATAAATTATTACCTAAAATGTTATTCACAACAAAAACAGAAACAATAATAAACAATGCAGAGCTGCGTCTGTCCATACATAATAGTCCACCTTTTTAGAACATGCAACCTGATCATATTTATGGCCGTTAGAATAGATTTTGAGAGCAGATGTGACAAAGAATTATAAACTATGTACTTAATTGAAAGAAACGACAACTGACAGGTGAATTAAGACAATTAATCTTGACAATACGCCACTGTCCAGATAAGTAGATAGCAAACTGAACTGTGAAAATTAAAGATTTAACAAAAATGTTTAAAATATCTAAATCATAATTTAATTATGTTTATATTTATATTATTGACAAATATATTGCATATTTCATTTATTAACAATGTTAAACAAACGATAAGAAAATTAATAATAAAATAAAACTGTTCTTTTTATATAGAAGTAAATATGATCAAACCAATACAAACTGAAAAAATTATGAATCGGAAAGTGATTGCGAGAAAATCATTTGTAGCGACCCTAGAGCAGTAAAATCCATATTCATTATACAAAAACAAAAAAGATTTAATTTTGAATTTAGTCAATAAAAAAAAATTCTCATTTTATTTCCGGTCATGCAAAAAATACTCGCTTTGCTCGTGCTGCAAATAATGTTTTCCTGCCTTGATAGTTAATATAGTACAGGGAGTTTATAAATGAATGGGATTATGTAATCACTTTAAATCTGCCGCTTTTTTTAAATTGTTCACTAAACTATTTGTTTTGACAGATCAACTTTGACAGCTGTCAAGCAAACATATGAAAACATAGGTAGTATAGTGGACGATTTTATATGTTAATAAAATATTATATTTATTTCACGTTCAAATGTAATACTAATTTGTATTAATTATAATAAAGGGTTTTCCAATAAGAAGTTTCATTTTGAATAGCAGCCTATTTAGGCAGCTGTCAATTTTGAAGCTATTCGGGGCTATTCTCTATGTACATTGCTAGAATGTAAGCAAAATACATTGCTAACTAATAATATGAACTGTCATTTTAACAAATCTTGCTTGCTAACAAAATGACGTGTCAGTTTAACAAATTATGATTACTAACAATATGAACTTCACTTCAACAAAATTAATTTTTAATTACATTATTATTTTATCTAGAGATTTGCCACGCTTCCTGATCTGATGACCATTTATATTGTTAATAAACAAGATTTGTTAACATGACAGTTTGTATTGTTAGCTAGCAAGATTTGTTAAAATGACATTTCATATTGTTAGTTAGCAATATATCTTGCTTACATTCTGGCAATATGCATAGAGAATAACCCCGATTATCTTTTGACATTTGACAAGTAAAAACTACGCCATTATTAAAAATGGAACGATACACGCTTCAACGACGCATTGAAATTTTAAAATTCACTACAAAAATGGTAAAAAAATTTCAGTCACAGGTCACAAAACTAAAGCACTTTTTGGTCGTCGTAAAGCACCATCTCGACCAGCAATAGTAAACCTGGTGGAAAAATTTGAGATGTTGGGACAAGTTTATGATGTGAAGAATCGAAACCGTGTGCATCGCTCAAGAACACATGAGAATATTGCTGATGTAGCCCGTAGTGTTGAAGAAAACCCAGGCTTGTCGATTCCACGTCGATCTTTGGAATTAGACATTCCACAAACGACATTACACCGTATTTTGCATAAAGACTTAAGTCTTAAGGCTTTTAAATTTCAGTTAACACAAGAATTCAAGCCGGTCGATCACCATAAACGGCGTATCTTCGCTGATTGAATCCTTCAAATGCATCAAAATAATCCGGAATTACATCGAAAAATCATCTTCAGTGATAAGGCCCATTTTCACCTCCGAGACTACGTTAATAAGCAGAATTGTCGCATTTGGGGCTCAGAAAATCCAAGAATGATTGTTGAAAAGTCTTGGCATCCTCAACGTGTCCCTGTTTGGTGCGGTTTTTGGGCTAGCGGATTGGACCCTACTTTTTGAAAATGTGGCTAGTGCAACTGTTACGGTAAATGGATGGCGCTACCGAGCTATGATTAATGATTTTTTATGGCCGGAATTGGAAGATATTGATGTGGACGACGTTTATTTTCTGCAAGACGTCGCTACGTGTCACACAAGCAACAAAACAATCGCAATTTTGCAAGAAAAGATTCCTGACCGTGTTATTTCTCAAAGAGGTGATCACAAATTGGCCACCGAGATCTTATGATTGTGAACACCTTTAGATTTTTTTGTTTAGGCCACGTGAAAGATAAGGTCTATGCCAACACTCCACAATCGATTCAAGACCTTAAAGATGGAATTCGTGAAGTTATCGAGGACATACAGCCGCAAATGTGCAAATTGGTCATGAAAAATTTCATGAAAAGAATGTGGTACTGCAACCGTTGCCGTGGCGGCCATTTGACTGATATCATTTTCAAATGTTAATAGCATACCTTCCTCTTTACAATGAAATAAACATTTATTGATTTCTTTTAAAAAATACCCGTATTTTTTAAATCAAAATGAAACCTCTTATTGGAAAACCCTATATATAACTAGTAATGACAATATAGTAGCAATCTTGGCGTTGCCAACGACGTTGTTAATAATTCTTTAGCAACGGGCTCAGTAATATATCAACGAGCGTAATGAATGATAATGACCGGTTGATGTAAACTCGATTGTAAATTTCGCATTGTATCTATTATTCATTACTTACAAATATGAAGATTGAGAAATAGAGAAAACAACATAAACGTTGAAAAACGGTTATTAGTCGCTTCTACACGTCAGTTTCTAGGTTAGGTTAGGTTAGTTTATTTATTTAACGTCGGTCTATTTCTGCTGCCAAGGCTAATCACCGACGCCAGAGGTTAAGACTAACACATCTGGGAATTTTGCGCAAATTCAGGAATTCCAACCAAAATTATTGGGTTCTTTAGGTTCTGCACCTATACATTATTAAAATGTTTCTGTACTGATAAATATAAATAGTTTCAAAAGATTCACAAATGAATTTAGATTTATTTGGTTTGGTTCATTTCAAAGATATTGAATGAAATCCAAAAAAACTGTTAAAAAGTAGCATTTTTCTGGGTGGCTTTATATTCGTCCATTAAAATGTAATTTTAAAACAAAAAGATGTAACTAGAAAAAGCTGATGAATGTTTATTTTATTTAAGGTTTATAATCAAAATACAAGGAGTTTATAAATGAATAGAATTATGTAATCACTTTGGCAGCTGTCAAGCAAGCAAGGTTATAAGGTTAACGCATTTTCACTAGAGCGGCAGAAACGTATATTAGATGGTTACATAATCCCAAACATTTATAATCACCCTGTATTAAAAAAAAACTATAATATTTTGTAGACCATATAATTTCTCGCAACCTTTTGATTTCTTTAAACATTTCAAAAGTTAAAAATAAAACAACACTATATTAACAAGATCAAAACAAGCAAATGAATAAAATTAGATAATACACACAACATTAATAACAAATAAGATGAATGGAAACATCAAATGGTGTCCCGAATACGAAGCTCTGCAGCCATCCATATGGAGACGGTGTAGAGTAGCAAGTGGGGAGAAAACAAAATAAAATATAAATTGTAAAAAAAAGTTGAAAAGTATAACTTTTGAAATGTTTAAACAAATTAGCTCCTACATCTGGTGTGTTTATTATCACAATAGTCAAAAACATTTTTTTATATAAATTTTATAGTAAATTTAATTCCTTACAACTTTTATACATTTTTTCTCTAACTTTGATAACATTCAAAGAATTTATTAAATTAGCTTAAAATCATAGTTTTATTCTTTTTTGACAAGTCTAACGCCAAAATATTGCAAAACTCTTTTAATAAATTTGGTAAATAATTTTATTTATTCATTACTTTGCCTTTTTAACTTTCGGTGTAAGGCAGTTGTTGGCAATACGGCAGAGAGAACAAGTATGAATAACAGCGCTAACAAAAGTTAAGCAACGGTCATGACTTGAATGGGTGACCCACAAAGTGATGCAAAGAATAGCGTTTATCCCAATATGGGTCCGTTACCTCATAAAAGCATCCAAACATACACATGTCTTCTCTGTGGCTCGATGTGTCCGGCTTCTCGACACCTAAAGATGTAAGAGGTTGTAGATTATGTACTGGTAAATAATTTAATATCTTATAACTTATATCGTTCAACTTTTTTTCAATTTTCATAACTTTCAAGATATTTAATGAAATTAGCTCTAAAAACAAATTTTATGCATTTTTGACTGCTTAACTATTAAAATTTCATCAAACATTATTTCAACTTTTTGAAAAAGTTAAACTTTAATAATTAAAGAAAACAAAAATTTGAACCACATCAGTTTTTTTTGCACTTTTGATAGCTTTAACTTCAAAATATTCACAAACAATTATTATAAATTTTGTAGTAAATTTAATTCCTTTCAGCTTTTGTTTTTCTCTAAATTTGATAACTCAACATAAATAGATAATAGTCATTTGCTCAAAAAGTATTTTTCAGCGTCGAAATATCCAAAAATGTCTTTAATAAACGTTAAATTAATTCATTACAACTTTTACAACTTTAAGATATTTAAAGAAATTAGATCTAAAACCAAATTTACTTAAACTTCAATTAAAATAACTAAACTTTGAACAACTTTTATAACTTTCAAAACATTTGAAAAAATTATCTCTAAAACCAAGTTTTCCTGCATTCTGACAGATTAATTGTAAAAATATTAAACAATTAAATATCTTCACAACTTTTATATTTCTCTTTTGTTTTCTGCAGTTTTACAGTTTAATTGTCAAAGTATTAAAAAAAAGTTACTTGAACTTTATTAAGCTAAATAAAATCTGCACAACTTTTCAACTTTTGTAACTTTTAAAAAGTTAGTCGTAAAACCAATTGTTCTACATTATGACAGCTGAATTATCAAATATTAAAAAGTGCATAGTTTCAAAATTTGATTAAACTTTTGAGATATTTGAAGAAATTGATTCAGCTCGACTGTCAAAATATTAAAAAAACTTTATGTGTCAACACATAAGACGTTTGAGTGGGACTTTTAGTACCCTTATTGTAGTGTAAATGTATGACGTCACGTCAAATAAGTTAAAAATACATAGCAAAAAATAAATTAATGTCAAGTTTATAAAAATAAAACTTGGTTTTTACATTTTTCAATCAAACGTCAAACAAAATAATTTTTAATTGTTAATATTTGAGTATTTATTTTTAAGTTCAATTGACTTCCCTTTAAGAAAAATTCTAATGATTAAGAATTAATTTTAAAATATATATTTATAATACCGCCAAGTTTATTTGTTAGAGAGAATCAAAAATTAGAAAAAGACGCAGGAATACAAACCAGCTCTAAAGCACGGTACGGCAAGTTGACAGCGTTTAATTACCGTGACGTCATTGTTTTCCACTCAAATAGGTTTAGTTTACTTTTGGTACGTTTGGTGCCCCTAACCAAGACGATTCAAATACGCCTATAGCAAACATTCTCTAGCAAAATGTGATTCCACCCAAGGTTGAGTCAATATGATTGTATTTCTACATCAATTTAATATAACAATTATTACATCCACAATGATCTAGTCTCCTAAACCGGTAGTATTATAAACTAAAAAAACTATAAAATAGCATAGAAAATTATTAAAACTAACCTCAAAAATGTTCAAAATATACCTACATAGAAAGTTATATTGAATTGTTACATACTTGTCAAAATTAGTCAACTTCCCGCAGGGGAACTGGATCCTATCATTCTGAGCCGGAATTCTTGCATTCAAAGGCAGGATTTCTGCTTCGAGTAGATAGATCCAATTTTCGAGGAGTAGTGTCCTCGCGTACCCGAACTCCCATGACCCGGTCTAAAATACCTTATTCCTATCTCAATCCAAACTCAGAAAAGCTAAATCTACCTTTCGAAAACTGGTGACCTTGCGTACCCAACTCCCTTCCCTAAGACCATCCTATTTCATTCTTTTTAAAACTCCCTAACCTAACTACTAACAATAATTGCTAATCTCGACCTGGCGGTAGATATAAACTGTAATATTATATCATGATAGCTTGCTTTAAATCAAATTATTCCGCACGTAAAGCTGCCTCTCATTCAAATGTGCGGTCAATAGCCGTAGATTTGGAACAAGTCATCAAAAACACAAGACCTTGCAACTTCCACTAACCAATTTAATCAACCAAACACTGACATAGTTTGTGGCTTAAAAGTTAATTTCTCTAATATTTGTGATCTAAAAAAGAATTTAAATTTTAAATATAAAAAACTCCATATCCTCTTTTTGACTAAAACCAAAGTAAACAATTATTATCTTAACATTCATTTGCTGACCAACAGGATGTTTGTGCCTACGTCCACAAACAGCAAGCATATTCTAAACTGAGAACGTACAAAATTCAAAGCATTGATTTTTATAGCATAGTTCATAAACTAAATCTTAAGATAAGACTATTTTTGTAATAAGGATATACCGTTCTCCAAACAAGGCAACTCCAAACTTATTTGACTTTCTGAAAGTTTTGACAAAAACGATGTACATAATACTGAATGGTTAAGTAACTTATCTTTTACAACACTATCCGAACAACAAGCTATGATTTTTGCTGCTTCTCATAAACTCACTCAACTTATTCAGCAACCCACATATTTTTCTCAAAATGAACTTTTTGGCAAACCAAAATTAGTAGACCTGTATCTTTCAACTATTCCAGAGATTTCAAACGTGTATACAACACTCCAACGCGACGCAAGCGTAATAGAAAACAGCAATCAAAGACCCTAGAATAATAAATGGATAATGCCCAAAGTAAGTATTAAAAGTAAATAAAGAAAAAATTATGTTCGTCCAGTTATCATACTCAACGCACAATACAAAATACAACTAGACAACCATCTATCAACAATTATATATGTAACCTACATGTCTCGTTATCATTTTAAACGATAGAACAATTTGTATAATATAAGAATTCACTATCAAGTAAATCTAGCCAAAAATGTGCTTTATCCACTTATCATTCTAGAGTCTTCAATTATAATAGAAAACACGTGCTACGTGCAGATCAGAAGTTGCTGTTTTCTATTACGCTTGCGTCGAGTTTGAGTGGTGTTTACACGTTCATGCATTTCATTTCCACAAACCACAGCACAAGCAAATTATCAAACAAGCTAGATTTTACTCAAGCCAAATTTGCTTGTGCAAATGAACAATTTTCGTTTTCACGCAACAATTTACTTGTGCAAATGGCTTGCACAAATGGATTTGCGCAAATTACTTGAGCGTGAAAACCAACCATTATAAATGAAATCGAAAAACGATTAAGCAAACGCAGCAATGTCATGATATTCAACCTACCTAAATCCAATAAAACAGTGGCTACTGAACCTATTCAAGACTATTTGTTAGCAATCAAAAAAATATTTACCAAATATGAATCAAAAGTTAAGCCGCTAAATGATATCAGAATTTAAAAAAAATCTTATAAGCCTCGGCCACTTAACACGTTCATGACGTGAACTAACCTACAAAATTTCACCAAAACATCATCTTTTTTTTTAACTGAAAATAGTGTTTATATGCGTTTTTAATAGATAATAAATACTGTTTTTAGTTATTTTGATTTATTATTGAGTATTGTGAGCATTTTTTAGTGTGACCCACCGGTGGGTCACAATGTCCACGAGTAATAATTTTAACTTATGGTCATCGTGACCCACCGGTGGACACGCAGTAAATAGTAATATTTTATAAGCTATATTTGAGTAGGGTTTTCTTTTTAGATTTTTTTTAATAACCACGGGCGACAAAACCAGAAAGATACTAGAAATTATACAAAAAGATGAAACTTGAATAACTACTATAATATACTAAGTTAGAATCGGCCTACTAAGAAACAATTTTGCACAGATTAAGATGTGCCTTTTCTGCAGCTATTACAGTGAAATAGAGTGTCTACGATATAAACGTAAAGTTTGAAATCAAATATAATATTTGTGAGACCCACCGGTGAACACGGACGTTTATTAGTTAAACCATGCGTGACCCACCGGTAGATCACGACGTCATAAACGTGTTAATGTTTATTTGTCCAATAAAAATACTGCTATGAATTTAATTAAGAAAGTAATCCAATAAAAATAAATGATAATATAATTAAAATAAGAGCTGATGACTGTTGAACAAAAACAGTTTTTATCTTGACAACAAAATGAATTAAAACGTAGAATAGATGCATGCGAGCCCAATTTGACAGTTAAATTTTTACATGACAAACCACAGATTAAAATATTACACGCAACACTTCAAATACATCAAACAACTTATCGCAAAACTTTGTTTGGGTTGTTTTCTGGACTTAGTTTTTGAGTTCAATGAAGAAATAAACGTCCTTGCTAGTGATGATCTCCTTATTTATGCTGTGTGTTAACAGTTTCAATTCTTATATAGTTAAAGTAATAGACTGCGATTTATTAATAGCTAAGGAAAATAACTTTAATCATGTGACTATTTTACTCTGTATTGTGTGTAGCGTCAGTCAATTAAAATGCAGACTCTAAACTGTAGACAAGCTATGTCAGATTTAATGATTTTGTTTAAAATTATCAAAATTATTCATAGTTACATTCACTTTTATCTACTATTCTCTTATGATTTAGTGGACATCACATACAAAATGTTTTTTTATTTAGAGTTTCATTTCATAGGACTATTTATTTTTGTTTAAATTCAATAATCATGTGTAAAGCGTCATTAATCATGGTATGTTTAATTTTAAAATATATTTTTTATAGTAATTTACGTTATACGTTATGTTAATTTTGTTTTAAACCGTAAATAAATAAATAAATAAATTACTAATAAACCTAAACCGCGCCTCATGTATCATTATTCCAAAATAAACATAGTAAAAATAAAACAATTTCTCAATCATTTTGAGTTCGATACTCGTTGCTGATATTCTCAGAATCCACATAGTGCAACAGAAAATCTCACAAAAAACATAAGTGCTTGTACTCAATTCGGACAAAACAAACAGTTAATATGAATCAAAAAGCATTCAACAAATACAACTGTAATCGTATCAAGATTATAAAAAAATCGTAAACACTGTGACAAACTCATGCAATCGAATTTGTCGTAAACAACAACAAAATTGATAAAACAATAAATTCATTGCAAGGTAGTTCAAAAATATAACTCTACTATTTTAAACCCTCCTATTGTTGTACCTACAATGCCGACTAGTGGTCAAATAATAGGTCTAATTCATTTTAGGCAACAGGTTGTAAAAAGATATCTTCTTAAATTATATACCAGAAAAACATCATGTATAGATGAAATTTTACCTATTATTCTTAAAACATTTGCAAATAAATTAGCTCCTATATTGACTGAATTATTTGCAAGCTCTTGAACACAAATCTGCAAGTCTTACAAATAGTTTTCGTGACAATACAAAATGATGTGTTATTAAAAATAGTTGTGTTTTTTTTTTTTTATTCTAATTCTGAATGCTTACAAAAAACTAAAAAATAACAAAAAAGCCATCTTCTATAAGATACATAAGGTTACAAAGTTAGTACGCAAACAGTTAGCTGATTATTCTGTAACGTTTTAAAAAGATTGTTTAGTTAAAAGTTGAGACTTATCCTTTTTTTTATTTGACCTAAATTATTATTATTATTATTATTATTAATTAATATTTAAAAACATTGTATTGATTTTTAAAATATTTTTTATGTTAACAACTTCATAACTCTACTGAAGAGTTAAGAAGCTGTTAACTCACTGATTTTGCGTAAGTTAAGAGCTTCTTAACTCACGCATTTATATTACAGCACTCTTTTTCAATTTTAAATTAATAACTAAGAAGATCAGCTTTTAGAAGAAATTTAGTAATAACGGTTATCTTAAACATCCTTGACTTATTTGATCAATATTCTTCAGATTTCCTTTTAAGTAACACTACTAAATTTGTATACTTGCTAATATCGACATTCATTTAAATAGATATCATTGTACGTATAATTGAATAAAAGGCCCAGAGAGATGAAGGCTTTTATGAAGTAGTTAAGTTGGCAAAGTATGTTATAAGTACCTTTTCATTTGCATAGTTTATTTTTACTAGACAAAGAACAGAATAATAACATTAGATAAAACTGGAAAGTAAAGAACATTAACGGATGAAGCAGGAAACATGAATAAAACGACCACATAAACCAAATGGATGCAGAAAGAATAATAAGTAGTGGTGCCGCCGGAACCGGATCCAGATCCGGTATCCGGCGGATCCGGCCAGTATTTGAAAGATTCGGTTCCGGCCGGATCTTGATAACTATCCGGTCGGATCCGGCCGGATCCAATTTTTTTAAATAAATGAATCTAATGAAAGTAGAATAAAAATATAAAAAAATACAAGCAAAATTTATTAAAGAAATGTAAACAGAAAAATAATAATAATAAAAATAAATATAATATAATAATATTACTAAATAATAATTACAATATTATATTAATCAATATTATCATTAATACTTAAATTATAATGTAGGAATATTAATTTTTCTCTATGAATTGCGATCAGTTAATTCCCTTTTTTTAAATTTGATTTTTATTGTTTTTTTTTAATATTTTTATGGATCCGGCCAGATCCGGTTAGATCCGGTCTTGGATTCGGTTCCGGTTTTTTTGTAGACAATGGTTCCGGTATCCGGTTCCGGCCCAAAAGTGGATCCGGCGGCATCACTAATAATAAGAGCTAAATCCCTGAAAAGAGAAGTATAAGAAAACAATGGAGCGACAACATAGCCATCGACAGACTGAAGGCATAAGAGAAGAAAGGCAATCTAAATTAAAAGAAAAAAAAATTGTAGATCTAATTGGACAATATACAATTATTTATATAAAAAAATCAATATTATTTTCTTCGATGGTTACTCGACATCAACAGCATATGATGAATTTAGTTCTTATAATGATCCTGCTGCAATTTTTTGCTTATCCCAGGTGGTGTTTTAAGAATAAAAACAGAAGTAAATAATATACAAAAGCAGAAAAAGTGATGTGGCTAGCCCTTTAAAAGTTTTGAAGACTTTGGAGACAAATAAATAAAATTATCAATCATGTCCAAGTCTTCATATTTAAAGAAAATATTAAGAAATGGTAACAGCAATCAAAAATTTTCAAAAAAATATTAAATATAAACTCCACAATAATAACTATAATAATAATTAAAAATAAATACCATCAACACTCATTTATTTTAAATAAGAATATATTGATTTTAATTTACAAGGTTTCTACAAAGAAATAGACACTTAAAGTAATTAAGTTAAGAACTGTAAAATAGTTGGTAGTATTGCGCAAGCATAATAGCTAAGATGGCTGCAAACCTACTAGACAGTCGATATACAATTGATACAATCAAATTAAAACGACAAGGTGTTTATGTAAAAGCAAAAGTCAGGGAAGACCTCATGTGTCAGAAGAAGCAGAGGAATAAGGCCCATTTTATCTTTCAAGATAAAACATCGCCCCACTGGCACCGTGGCGTTAGAAAATACCTGAACAAAACACTTCTACAGCACTAGATAGATTTTTTAAGTATACTGTGAGACTTTTTCCTATGGGCATTTATAATAGACCTGGTTTTACAACCCTAAAATTCCTAATTATTTAGACGAGTTAATACAACGCATCACGAGAGCTGTAGAAAGAAAGTGTCAATGCAGATATGTTATATAACATTATTAGAGTATTAATAAAACATCAGAAGTGTCTATTTCTTTTGTATTAACACTATAAGGTTTAAATTTAGTACTAGGTAAATCCATTCAGGTGGCGCAAACATGACCTGCAAAACCACTCTAAAAAATCGGCGATGTTCTCTTATTACCTTTATATAGAGTTGGGTAAATGTGTGGGAACATCCAATTTCTGACTGCATTTTAATTTATTTCAAAATTAATCTTAATAATTGTTTTATTTTTTAATCTTATATTATTAAGTAGTTCCGTAATATAAAAACTTTAAATTGAAAATGTAACTAATATAATGTGTTAATGTAAAATGAATATTTTTACAACTACTAAACAAGTAAAAATACCCAATCCAATAACGTATACAAAAATAACGGTATTTTCAAATATAATTATGCAAAGCAAAACAAAATATATTGAATAATATAAGTTTAGTTTGCATAAACTCAATTGCATAATATTATATTTGTTTTTATATGAACTCACAATATCATAAATGTGTACAACTCGTAAAGATTGACATATAATCCATATCTTTAAAATGTTAATAATACTGTTTACTATACTACCGTATGCCATTCATTTATCACGAAAGTGACACAACTCAATGTTATTTAGCAAACAACTAATATTAAAAATATATTTGAAATTTACTCACAATATATTTTAATTTAATATTTTAGTACTTTTGCTAAATAACATACTCGTATATAGTAAAATCTCCTATAAGCGGATAGCAACGGCGCCACCAGTTTTGTTTTTTATCAGAGGTGATCGTTTAGTAAAGTTTGCAAAAAGAAAATTGCAAATTGAGATTTCAAAACGCAATTCTGACAGCGTTTTATCTCTTTAATAAAAAATACATCAAAACTGTCAAATTATGTATACATAATTAGATAAATAAGATAAATTTTCGTCAAATGCACGCTTATGAAAGGTGTTCCAAATATAATACAAAAAAATCATGACTCCATGATCAATTTCTAAATACTAATAATATTGCCAACATTATTTAAGTATCGAATACGTTTGATATAGTTAAAAAAAACTACGTGCAAAATTAATTCACTATATGTCATATTACTTTAACCTATTGCAATCAGTCAATATAGAAATAGGTATCAATATTTCAACAAATTCTGAAATAAATGCTATTATTACAAAAAATGCAACAAAAAAAATATATAAGAGATGCACTCTTACTAATGACACAAAATTGTATATATGATATGTTTCAATCAATATGTAGTACATGTGTAACAAATACAATACGATTTAACCACTGAATCATTAAACAATCTTCAGTATAAAACTTACACTATTTAGTATTACATTTAACAATTAATTTAAAAAAATTAATTATTATTTTTTTAAATAAATTTTCCATATTTTTTTAATCAATTTGAAGTATATATTATATTAAAGATGTAATGTAAAAATAAATTAATTTTAATATTTAATTTTATACTGGGGATATATTTACGAACGCGGATACAACCGATTTTGTTTGTTTTTTTTTTAATCAATATAATCTATAATCATATCCTGGTTCGGTGTATGAAACACTATATTCATTTCAAATCTCGTGTAGTAAAGAAAGTACAATAAAATAAACAACGGAAATATTCGACCTTAAGTATGTGGAGATACTAGAATATTAATATACTGTTTGACATTTTACTATGTAAATAAAAAAGTCTGAAAAGTGTCTCGAATGGTTGAAAATCGGTATCTATGTAGGTCATCTACTTAAAATTTATTTATTTTAACATGATGTGGAATTATAACAGTGATAAGGAAGTTCACTTTTCGATATAATGTGTATACATTTAATTATATATAATTGCTAGCACGATGCAAATGTCAAGGGGTCAATAATAAAAAAGTGACCCACAATAGATAAATAAATCTAGACATTGTATCACATTACATTGGTCAAAGTATGTAGGTGACACATTCATTATCAATATTATAGTATTTTTGATTGCAATTGCTAAGAACGAACGCGTATTTATATTTTGTAGTAACATTGAAATGATGTTTCAGCATAATATATCTAAAATTTTAATTGCCTCTTATCGAGAAAAGTTTCAATCAGCAACAAATTAATTCTAGGTCATCACAAATTTATTTTTTGAAAAATACTACCACGTGTTAGGATGAAATACTATTTCCAAAGTTTTATTTTGATATCCAAACTCGCGTGCGAATTTTTGTGGGCGTCACCATTTTTTAAACAAACATTTGTATTCATAGATTTCAACATCTTGCACATATTCTTTTTATTACATCCTTTAAAATCTAAATAATACCTTTTTTATTAAATACCATTATTTTCATAATATTCTGTTTTGTCGACTACGCATTCGATGTTTCATTGATTTATAGTTTTCCTTCACCACCACTACCTAGGCTTGATCATCCGAGTATTAAAATACCATAAAATGGTTCCATGCGTAACACACATCATAACACAATATGCGTGTTTTGATTTATGTAAGTAAATAATAAATATGTGTAAACGACAATAATTTCTTTACGTTTACGTAAAGAAATTATTGTCATTTCTTACGCGGCAAAAAATTATCACTCCGAAATTAATAGAACAATTTTTCGAGTGATACAAAAATTGCGACCAAGAATAATTAGATAATTAATTTACTACATGCAGTGGCATTAACATAATATTACACAAGTATAAAATGATACATAAACACATAAAATATAAATGTTAGAAGACGTATTCTGCAATCGAATAAAATGTGCAATCTACCAAGAATTCCTACATTTTCATGTTTCGAGCTTTAAATTCATTTGGAAGCAAATTGTAAAGTTTAATTTCTAAAGTTTACTTTTACTAAGTTTATATAATGGCTCAATGTGTGCTTATTTCTGACTTCGTATGAATAAACTTGGAAATGTGGGTCTATTAAATTTGTTTTCTTGTGAATGATATTACATTATATGAACATGGCAATTTTAATAAATCATATATTTAAAAATAATCTTTGTATTATATAATATTATATAATGCTCTTTTTTGCAAAACAAATACTAGTTGTGAGATGTTGACGCTTGCCCTAAGCTTGTATACCATAAGTCATTGAAGACTTAAAAAAATACTATAAAAGCTGCATTAATCCCAGCCGACTCATAAGTTTGACGAAAGGCATGTATAACACTGCTAAATTTTGAGCACACTTGATCTATTTGAACATCCCAACGCATGTTTGAAATCCGTTTCTTTAATATTTTTGGTTGCAAATTTAACTTGCTATTTTTGATTAATTAAGAATCAGTTTGTTTGCAGAAAACCATTCAGAAGCATACTTTTCAACCTCATTAGCTTTTGTATATCGTGATCCCATATCAACATGCTCCTATCAGCATATAAAACTGTATAACCCGGCACTAAAAATGGAATATCGTTTATAAAAATTATAAACAACAAAAGTTCAAGTATTGAACCTTGTGATACACCTGCATTGACATTTAGTACATTGCTATACTCTCCGTTGTAAAATACACATTGTGATCTATTACATAAATAAGATCGCATCATAACAACCGGTCCTTTTACTTCATAATATTTCAGTTTTGACAATAGAATTTTATGCTGGATGCAGTCAAATGCTTTTGACAAGTCGCAGAATAGTCCAATTTTTGCTACTTTGTTTATTTTATTTATCAAACCAAATTGACTATTGGACAAATAATTATGCTTATTAAAGCTAAGGTAATATACCGGGTCTGTAAATATGAAACAAAAATTTACACATAGATGGCGCTGGTTGACAATGTAGTTACCTAGTTACCGTCAAACGGCGTCATTGGCGTCATTTCCTTGTTGACCATCTCTGACAAAGATTTTGAACTCACAAGTTTCATACAACAACATAGTTTGTATAGCGTTGAACAAATTTTGTGTCTGGAAACTACGATTTGCGGACAGCATTCATTTTATTTTACCATTTGAAGAAAACTGCTGCAAAATCACATCGAATGCTTGTCGTAGCTTATGGCTTATGCTTTTGGTAAACCACAATGCTTTCAGTGGTTTAAAAAATTCAAATTTTGACGTGAGAAACGAAAAACGTGGAAAATCACCAAAAAAGTTTAAAATAAAAAAAAGTTATTATAAACTGCTAAAACCTGGCAAAACCGTTAATACTGAAAGCTACCGTCAACAAATCATCGATTTGAATCAAGCTTACTTAAAAAACAACCAGAATATCAAAAAAGACAACAACAAACAACAAAGTGATTTTGCTTCATAACAATACACCATCACACACAGCAAAACTGGTCAAAGAAACGATTGAGAAGTTTAGTTGGAAAATACTTTTGCATGCAGCTTACTCAGCAGACTTGGCTCCGTCCGATTACTACTTATTTGCATTGACGGGACACGCGCATGCTGAGCGGGGCTTCACTTCTTAGGAAAATGTACGAAAATGGCTTGATGGCTGGTTTGCCTCAAAGGAAGAACAGTTTTTTGGCGTGGCATCTACAAATTGTCAGACAGGTGGAAAAAAATGTATAGCTAGCAATGAGCAATACTTCAAATAAAATATTTTTTTATCATTTTCATACAATAAACGTGTAGTATTTTTTCTACAAAAATTCCGGTTTCATATTTACATACTACGATTAGTTTTTCTAGTATTTTTGAAAAAGTAAGTAAAATAGCAATCGGTCTAAAATTGCTGCACTGATCGCCATCGTCTGATTGAAATACAAGAATTTTCTTAGGATAATTTTTAATCTTTCAGGAAAAATTCCAGTTTTCAAACCAAAAATTAAATATCTACGATAATGGTTGTGCAATTAACTCTCACGCCGTTCCCTATCGGGGTACCCAATCGAGGTGTTAGGCACACCAAACCACAGAAAAGAGATGTGTACGGACCCATTTTGAAAGGACGCTACTCTCTGCATCACTTTGTTTGATACACCCACCCAACTCGTGACCGCTCAAGACGTTGCTTAACTTTCGTTAGTGCGGTTAATCATACATACAGAAAGGATCTGTCAATATATTTTTTCTAAAAAAATGCAGTGTAGTTATTAGTATGTTCTACAAGTTTGATAAACAACATTTCTTCGATTTATATCACGAGAAAGAATAAAACATGAAAAAACAAGTTTACATCTCTAATTTTTTTACATTCTCATTCAATATCTTAACAAAATAAAAATAGAAAAGTAATAAAACTGAAATTGTAGAACATAAGAAATGCAACAAAAACTTATATAACTACTGTCATATGTTCTAAATTGTATTTATATATATTTTATATTAATATGATATGTATGTTATTGACAATGTCAAAAAAAAAAAAAATTTGTTATCTATTTTCAGGGTATTCATATTTTAGCATTTCAATAAATAAACTTACACGGGAACAGTCGCCTAACTTATTATCCCCATATACCTTACGCCACATGGCGCAGTCTGTTGTAAGAACCAAGTGTTAAGTGTGATAAATAAAAACAGTTATGGATGCAAGAGTGTCACCCATGAATATAGAAGGAAACCTCGCGGAAAATTGGAAGTTCTGCGAAAGTCATTTTATTAAGGGGGCAGTTTGATGAGTGTCATAAAACTACGAGCAGAATTCACGTAATTTAGCTCTTTTAAAAAAAAAATTAATGTTCAATGAAGAACTCTTAAAGTTTAAGCAAATATTTCAACAAAAAAATTACAAATTAATTTCAAAATTTAATAAACAATTGAAGGTTTGAAATTTTTATATATTTTATTAGATTGGAAATTTCATTCTCTACACGTTGCAAAAAACCGATTTTAAAAAGGAGGTAAATTACGTGAATTCTGCTCGTAGTTTTATAACACTCATCAAACTGCCCCCTTAAAAAATTTGAAGACCACTTCATACCTTAAAAAAACATAGAATACGTTATAAACTATTCTCAAGAAAACAAAAAATAGTAGAAAAAGACAGTAGAACAGTATGTAACAAATTTAAAGAATATTGCGTTATCGTACTAGTTAAGAAGTTTAAAAGATGAAATCATAAAAAGTGTCCTCACATGCGGTTTGGAAAAGAAAGAAATGAGACAGAGATTCTTAGAAAAAGAAGGATTATCATTGGATAAAGTAATAAATGTGTGCCGTAGTATGGAAATTTCTAAAACAATTTCTTCTGCCGTTGCAGAAAAAGAAACAACGGAGATACGCATAATTAAAAAAAATCTGAATCGAGGAGACAGCCGATATCAACATCAGCGTAGTACAGTTTCAAGGTACCAGGCGGATTCTTTTCAGGAACAGCGCCGACGCGACTTACAGCAAAGCAAGTGCGGCAAATGCGGATGTACTCATGTGCAGTTTAAATGTCCGGCATTTAACAGATTTTGTGACAAGTACAATAAAAAAGGACACTTTGCAACAATGTGCAAAGTCCATTATGTGGAAGTGCAGAGCAAGAGTAGTGAGAGTGATGGAAATCCAATATTCATCGGAAGCGTCGCACGACAATTAAACACGGATTCATGAACGGAGAACGTTGTACTCGAGAATAAGTATGAAATAAAATTCAAACTTGACACCGACGCGATGGCCAACCTTATATCTAAACATTTTTTTGACAAATTAGGGATCAATATTACAAATAAATTAAAACATAGTTGTGCGCATCTTAGCACATTAACAAATGATAAGATTCCTGTGCTAGGTGAGTTAAATATTAGTTGTAAATGTAATAATATAATAAAAAACACAAAATTTTATGTTGTAAACTCTACTCTGTCACCAGCAATTATTGGCCTTGAAGCGTGCACTCAGTTTAATTTAATTCAACAAATTAATAACATAAATATCCGAAATGAACGGTGCCAATTTTTTTAGCCACTTAGACTCAGCACAGGCATTCTGGCAAATAGTGTTAGACGACGAAAGTTCGAAAGCTTGCACCTTTTGCACTCCGTTCGGTCGTTATAGATTTTGCAGATTAGCATACGGTTTGAATTGTGCTCCGGAAGTATTCCACAAAAGACTTAAATCTATTCTTAATATAGATAGAGTCGATGTGTATATTGATGACGTAATTATATGGGGAACCACTTTAGAAGAACACAACTCAAGATTAAAGCGCGTGTTAGAATTTGCAAGAAAACATAATATTCGGTTTAACCAAGAAAAATATAAATTTTTTCAAAGCAAATTGAAATTTATGGGACACATAATAAATCAAAATGGATTTAAACCAGATAATTCAAAAATAGAGACTATACTAAAAATGCCTCTACCAACGGATAAAAAGTGGCTACAAAGATTTTTGGGAATGGTAACTTATGTCGGTAAATTTATTTCTAACTTATCCTCGATTACAGCACCTCTGCGAGAACTAATTAAGAAAGACAAATCATGAGATTGAACCAAAGTCCACGAGGAGTGTATAAATAAATTAAAAACTGCGCTAACAAAAACGCCAGTGTTGCAATATTTTGAGATAAACAAAAATACAGTGTTATCTGTAGACGCATCAAAAGACGGGCTTGCGGCAGTACTAATTTGCCTTGTGCGTACGCATCGAAGGCAATGACTGATACTCAAAAGCGTTATGCGCAGACAAAAAAAGGAGTTACTAGCCATTGTTTTCGGTTGTGAACGTTTCTCTAAATACATATATGGAAAAAAATTAAACTTCAATCCGATCATAAACCATTAGAATCAATTTTTAAAAAGAAATTGTACGATTGCCCGGCGAGGTTGCAACGAATGCTACTTCGCTTACAAAAATATGATTTAAAAATTTATTATAAACCAGGACGCGATTTGTTTTTGGCAGATACGCTATCGCAAGCATTTATCAATAAAAACAACAATGAAGATGAAGATCTAGACAAAATTATTGAAGGTCACGTTTGTATAGTTCATGATAATTTAACAATGACAAAAAATAAAAGAAAAAATACAAATGAAATTAGGTAAAATTTTACGGCATTTAAAATAAGGCTGGCCAAAAAAATTAACAAAAGAATTAAATTATTATTACCAAATTAGAACTAAATTATCAGAATATGACGGTCAACTATATAAAAATAATAAATTAATAATTCCAAATAAAAAGGTCCCCAAAATTTTAAGCCACCTGCATTATGCCCATCAAGGCATTAATCGGACTTTAAATTTAGCACGCGATTCTTTGTTTTGGCCAACAATGACTGTAGATGTAACAAATTTGATAAAAATTGTAAAATTTGCATGAAATTCAAAAGATCAAATACCATTACTAAATAGAGCAGTGCCAGGCAGACCGTGGCAAAATGTTGCTTGTGATTTATTTTTTTAAATAACACAAATTATGTACTTGTTGTGGACATTTTTTCAAAATTTATTGAAATACAAGCACTTAATGACAACACCTACTCAACTACAATAATTAACTATTTAAAATCTATATTTGCACATCACGGTATTCCTGAAATTCTATATACAGATGGAGGGCCACAATTTACCTCGTTACTATTTAAGGAATTCTCAAATTCTTGGAAACATATCAGATCCAGTCCTCATTATCCACAATCAAACGGTTCAGCCGGGCAGTACAAACCATTAAAAACCTAATTAAAAAATCTCTCGAAGAGGGCAAAGATCTATATTTAACTTTACTAAATTATCGTAATACTCCTACAGGAAACTTCTGCACAAATATTAATGTCAAGGACACTAAAAAGCTTTAAATAAAACATTATTGCAACCAAAAATTATTAACATAAAAGAAACTAAAGATAAACTAATTAAAATGCAATCTCAGTACAAAAAGTACTATGACAGAGGAAGCAAACCTCTTCCTGATTTGGGCCAAGGCGACAGAGTAGGAATACAGATTAATAAAAAATGACATCCGGAAGTTGTTGTTAAAAATATTCGCCCACGCACTCATAAAGTACTTACAGATGAAGAAAAAATCCTAGATCGTAATAGAAGATTTTTAACAATAATTCCTGATCAAAATGAAGATGATATAATTATTAGTGATAATGTTAATAATGATGATGAATATGATGATAAAAAATGAAACGTTTGGGACTTCTATGGATGTGACATTGGTGTATCAACCACCTACACATACTAGCAGTGGAAGGTCCATAAAGGTCCCAAACCGATACAAATCTTAAATGTAATTTATATTATTTTGTTTAAACATAATTGTTAATTTGTTAAAGAGAAATGTCATATGTTGTGAATTGTATTTATATTTATTTTATATTAATATGATATGTATGTTATTGACAATGTCAAAGAAGAAATATTTTGTTATCTATTTTCAGGGTATTCATATTTTAGCATTTCAATAAATAAACTTAGACGAGAACAGTCGCCTAACTTATTATCCCCATATACCTTACGCCACAACTACAATTTTTGAATCACGTCAGGAAGCCGAGTTATCGCAAACGTAAATGATAATACTTTGTCAATGATTATTTGTTTATTTTGTGATTAAACATAACGCGTTCCGCAATGTAATTTGCAACACTTTTAAAACTCCTAAAGATACGATAGCAAGTAGAAATCCAGATATAACAATAACATACTCAACTAAACTGGCTTATTCCACAAAGAAATCAAAAATTGCGTCTGGTATGAACAAAGACTAAAAAAAGAAATTCTTCTGTAATTTGTTTCCATCGACACGTGGTAATCAGGAACTCTTGTCCAGTCAACAACAATGGACCTAGTTGTTTAAAACCAATCTCGTGTGACCATCCGACTAAAGAGTCGATCTTTACAAATATTGATGCTTCTAGGACACCTTAGAGCTAGACGATGTCGCTGTATGACTTCCTCAGCTGACCTGCTTTGATAATTAGCCTCGTCAAAATCCGAAATATGTGAGAAATTTCTTTAATTTTTATCGAGAAGCACTAAACAACTGATATCTATCAAGTAATAATTAATCTTTAAGTAAAAAGCTGTTTTTCTGACTATCTACCAACAATTGCAAACGAACGTTAGCTTAGATCATCTAGTACGAGCGAGTATAAGTGACCCTAACATAACTAATCAAAACGACTTTGCAGTCAACGTATATATACTATACAACCACAACTCAAAGACGTCGAGTTTTTTGTTGTAACCTCCATGAGAGTCCAAGATTTGACTCCGTGCACATAGAATTTTACCAGTCTAATTTTAGTTTTGAGGAACAGACAATGGTTTTTTTAAGACTCTGCCAATTTTTGTTATTATTCTATTAAATGGTCCCACTCATTCTTCTACTGGTTGTGCAAGTATGCAAAACATCTCTTCAATCTTTTTGCAAGACTTTTATTTTGATAAAATACATCGCACACACGCTCAATTATAATTATATAAACAAACGGTTGTGCAAGTTTAATTATCAATTATGCAGTTACTTGTATGACCAACATTAAACAAGCGTCTCTATCTTACGCACCCGTTTTTGTTATGCAATGTGTTAGTTTGCCTACATTGACTCTGGAGCTGATAGACACGCTCTCAATCAGGTAATATTGCACGTGTTCCTTAATATTTATTATTTATTTTATGTTTAAAAAGTGAATAAATATAACTAGCATAACAAAAGTCAAAATTTAAAAAAAAAATCATGTTTATCAAATACCATTTATAATATTTGTATAAATTATCTAATCCACTTTGATCTTTCTAATACAAATATTAATAAACACATCCCAATAATATCAGGTAAGTATATTAAAATTCTTTTAAAAAAATGCATTCGTAAACATATGCCAAGATTTGATAATTGCTTGACTTGTGAAATATTTACCTCCTACCTGTAAATATTTGTGTACATTTGTGATGCGTTTATTATACACACAATTTGACAAATACTTGACACACGTTGGCCGAGGTATAGCGCATCTGTAAGAGCCTTTAGACAGGGCTAAAGTGTAAAATTTATTTCAATTGTAGAATAAGTACATACTGGTATATCGTGCAGCACTCCATTTTGTAGCGGTATGCTGTATACAGTTTTGTACTTTGAAAAGAAAATAAAGCAACTGCATAGATGAACAAGCAATTACATTAATTTATACAATTTCAATAATATCAAACATGTTTGAAAATTCTTGTTTCGTGTCCAACTGTCTATTCAAATTCAGGAATTTTCGGCCTTCCATACTATTTGAGAAATACAAAACATTTGGAAGAGTATTTTGAGATTTAAACCAAATATTATTATTGTTGTACGTACTTTTCAAATCATTTGATTTTTTTAACCGGAAATGCATTTGCGGTTAACTATCATCTTTTGATATAACTCACAAAAAAATAATTGCGTGGGACATTTTCCGCTTTATACTCGAGCATGAGAAAGGTACTACATTGAATGTAGTTATCATCAGGTAGAGGTAAGAATTTGGACAATTATAATATAATCATAAATAAATATACAATCAAATGCATTTGGATTAAATATATATATAATAAAGAATAATATTTTAAAATTTATTTTTATTTCAAATTTTACCTTAACCACAAAAATTGCAAATGTACTTACAAAACTTAAAATATTTTTTCTCGAACAAGTTTATAAGCAATAAATTTAAATACTGAATTTGGGTTACCTCATTAAATACAACAATTGAAACCAATATTATTTGAATTTATTTCATTATCAATTTTATAATGGTCAAGGTAAATCATTTGAAACATAGAAATTAATTATTAGGTTAAGGCCCATTTTACTATGAGTAAATCCGCATAACAATTATTGATGTAACATTATTAGATTTGAAATAAATTTGGTTAATATAACATAAAATTAAGATTTTTCAGTTAAGTATATTATGTTGTATCTAATACTAATATTTGAACCATATAGCACATAAGTTTTTTCGGCTATATTGAGTCTATTTTTAAATGTCCGACTCATTTACTATTTTAAAGTACTCGTTATATTCGTGTACACATTTTAAAATAAATATAGATTTAAGGAGATCATAATTTATATTATGTATTGTATTGTTATTCTTATACTACACTAAAAATGAAAAATTCTAATTCATCAAATAGAAAGACATGTCAACTGATAAATTTAAAAAAATCTAATACCATTAATTAAATATTAAATAGTTTTGCGGAATATTTAATAGACCGTTATGTCAAAGAAATATTACCAAATTGCATACAACGATTAACCTGAACCGATATACTTATTCTCTATATTTCATATAAGTAAAACATCAGATAAATGGAAATACTATATGATATAATACAATTAGAAAAATCCCTAATGTGTGTTGCAGAAATATAAGACATTCTATGATTATTATTGTGTGATATAGATTTTAATTATAATAAAGAACAACTAACGCCACTCATTGCCGTCAAATTAAACTAAAGTTCTGCAACTATAAATACTCTCCACACAAAATAAAATGCGTTTAGAGACAAAAAATAATACTTAATATATAATATATTATTGATAAAAAACGTAAACATCTAAAAAATTGTTGCACATTTAACAATACAGAGGTGGCGCCAAATCACCAATCTCTGTACTAATAGTCACGAGATTGAGCTAAGATTCATTGATCCATTAGTCAATATAATCCTAGATTCAAAATACTTTTCCTATATAATTTGAAAATGAATTAATGCAACCCAATAGATTGTAGTTATGTTATAAAGTTGCAACATTTTTAAATTATTAAAGTCAAAAAAATGTAAGAAAATTGTATTTTCTGTGCTTTACCTGAAACGCTGCGATATTTAAAAAAAAATGAATAAGACTTTTTTATATCGGTAAATTTCCTACAAAAAAATTCCGATAGCATAGATATTTGGTGAAACTTGTCTATCCGCGTAAATTTGCAATGTTAATTTTGTGTTATTAAAGTATTTGTTGATAGACCAATAATTGCAACTTTAGCTTGTCCCTTTTAATCAAATTAACAAAACTTTAAAAAAGCTTATAAAAAGTTAAGATTGACGACAACCGACAGAATGTAAGATCGTTATATGTATAAAAAGCATTGGTTATTAAAATGTTCTTAATATGTGTCTTAAATGATATTTCATTTAAGTCTTGTCAAAATAGTTAGGGCCATCTCGAGATCTATTTAACCTCAATTAATCTGTTCTTAAATGATGTGCATGACGAGTTGGATAGTCATGAGATGTTGATTGTGTATTGTATGAAGTTATGTTTTGTTTTATATGAATAAGGCACTCATAAATATATATACAAGGAACAATGAAGATTTTCAGCTCAACAAATTTTGTTTTACATTCGTCTCAATTACGACGAGATAAACGTATGACCTATGACCCAAAGAACACAAGTGTCTAGTGGTCGGAAGAAAAAAAGCAGGGTTCAGAGGAGCCAGCCACCAGTGTCAGTAACATATTTTTTGTATTTCATTTATTTAACGTAGGTCTATTTCTACTGCGAGGCTAATCACAGACGCCAGTTGTTAAGATTACCACATCTGGAAATTTTGCAGCAAATTCAGGAATTCCAATCTACATTATTGGTGTAGCAGCCGAGTACGCTAACCACTACTCCACTCCAGGTAGTAACATTACTTTGTTGGCGGAGATATAACTTTCCTATTGACATTGCAAAACAACAAACATATTTCTTATTTATAATTTTCCACTAAAAAATTATTCAACATAACTTTTAATTAAATTTAGATTACTTTAATGTTAACAACTTTATTTTTAAATGTAATAAGTTATTAGTCCAATCAATTTTAAGCACTTTGTTTATACGATTTTGTTTTAAACACGTTTAAAATATTTTCTACTTTTTATAGCTTCCTTCGAAGAAAATATGTTTAGTTCAGACCTTGCTAAGAAACATATTTCCTGCTTTATAGGCACTTCACGCCAATTAGACATTTTTCTAACTTACATCAATAGTATTCATCCCAGTATTAAGTTTACAGTAGAGACCAAAACTCAGAATAAAATTAACTTTTTAGACTTAACGATTTGTCACGATAATAATAATCCGTAAACCAACCTATACAGACTCGAACATTGCGTTTGACTCTGTACACCCTACCAGTCACAAATTTGCAGCCTACCATTCACAGAGCCTTCAACCTGTTATTAACACCAAACTGTCCAACCGATTTCCAATAAACACAATTAAATTATTACTAAAAAAGAGTATAACCTCACTATACAATTAATTTATCCAAAGATAAAAGTCATAGAACCCATAAAATACATTCCAATAACATATTTTGGTAACATATCCGAGAAAATAGAAAATATTCTCAGTAAATTTAGTTATAAAGTAGCGTTTGATAGGTTATCAAACATTGTATTCAAAGCTAGAGACCGTACAGATACAATTTTAACATCAGGAGAGTATAAGTTAAGTTGTCCCACACGTAATGCACGATATATAAGACAAACAGAAAAAAATTCGAAACTAGATTTATAGAACATTGCCGCTCTTTCAGATTACGCCGCCATTCAGATAGTACTTTTGCTTATAATAATCTAGAAAATAATCACATTCCCAGTTATTGATAAACTTAAAATCATTCACAAATGAAATTTGTTAGAAGCTCTTGAAATTACTAAATAAAAAAATAATCCTTCTGTAAACTTGCGTAATGATCAAACCGACTTGTATAAATCTCCTTTGTTTAAAATAATTAAATCCTCTCCCCATTTTACGGAATGTTCTTTGTCTTAATTGCCTTTAAGTAAAAACCGCCATTCATTAATCCTTTTTCTACCTGTTTAATCTGTGTTTTCCTTTTTGTATTATTATATGTAATTCAAAATCATTTTAATCATAATAATTTCAATGTAATTTTCAACCTCTATGTACATTTTATGTTTTACTGTCGTATATATGCTTGGTAAATTTTCTTTTATATTCATACTTATTTGTATCACCGGCCGATGATGGCCTTGTAAAAGTTGAAACTAGTTACGTTTTTTTTGTAATATATTCGAGATATAGTACATAGTAAATGTGTTTTATTTATTAGATTCTAATGTTATTGCTGTTAACTGAATCACCCAGTCAACCGAGACTCCATTCTCTTGGTATGAAAGTAGGGTAAAGCTTCAATTACACGAGGCGCTTTCTAGTCGACTTTGTTGCGTATTTACTAAATATAATGTGATCCAATTTACCCTCGAAACAGTTCTCGAACGGTGCAATCCATGCACCAAAATAAAAACCACCCAGTGAACATTGTGCTATGATTTTAAGAACTTGGAAAAATAATGCTTTATGTGTAAATTGAATCGATCAAAGTTTCAGTGATAAAAACAGAGTTATTATTGTTTATCAGAAAAATGTACAGAATTTTTACTTATATGATGACACTGTCTGTAATTGTATCGCAAATTATATAAGGGCAATTCCATTTCAAACGGACCAGAGCTAGGGGGGGTGCGTTGAGAAACATGCTTATGTATTTTTTTTTAGTTTCTATAACTTATTAGTAGTCTTTTGATCGATATATGAGAGTATGAAACCTATAAAAAAAAATTCTACGATTTTTTTAAGTTTTTTTGACGTTTTTTAACTTAATCACATTTTTTGTTTAAAATCCGCAATTTTAACTCAAAATAATAAATTTACTAATGAAATCAATCAGAAATTTTCCGTAGAATCCAAATCTGGCGCCATTTTAAGTTTATACCCTGTCTATAAGCCGCACAAGCCATAAAACCATGTTTTTGTTCTTAGTGGGCTGTGCAAAAAGGAGCATTTTTTAAATTTTTTTTAACCGCCATAGTTGACGTATTTTGATGTAAATTAATTAAAAAATATAAATTTGTTCTGTGTATTTGGGTTTTAAGCGTCTAAAACTCAAAAAATCTGCAAAGTTAGCCTATTCTTCAACATAAACTCTTACAAATGCACGTTTAGCCGCGCTCAGAAGAACAATACACCAAATATTATTAAAAATTTGAATTCTGGGGACAATTTTACAAAGAAAATTGTCAGTGTTGTACTCATCGTCTATAGAAAAGTCCATCTAGAAAAAATGTTTACAAAATTTTTATGCAAAAAATGCGTTAAAAATTATTTTTTTTTTTTATTTACAAAAAATATTATAAACACACTAGGGTGTGGTTTAAAACTTTTTTTTAACAAATTTTAATAAGCGACAGGCAGATTTATGTTTGAATGCCAAAAAAAATAATATTTTTAAATTTTTGCGTTGATAGATCGAGTCTAAATTTGTGCCGCAGGCGCAAAAACTATCAAACAAAGAGTAAAATGGCCAAAAATTGGTTCAAGCGACAAAGAATTTTTTTATTAAATTTCTGAAATCAACTTAAAAAAATTTAATCCAAATAATCTTTAAAAAAATTAAAAAAAAAAAAAAAATTTAAGTAAATTTTGAACAATTTTTTTTTTCTAGATAGATTTTTCTTTGCCAGATAAGCACGACACTGACTATTTTCTATGTAAAATTGTTTGCAAAACAAAATTTTTTAATAATATTTGGTGTATAGTATCTCTGAAAACTGTTAAATGTGCATTTGTAAAAGTTTATGTTGAAAAATAGGCTTATTTTTGCAGTTTTTATGAGTTTTAGACGCTTAAAACCCAAATACACAGAACAAATTTATATTTTCTAATTAATTTACTTCAAAACACGTCAACTTTAGCGGTTAAATTTTTTTTTTTAAATGCTCCTTTTTGCCCAGCCCACTGAGAACAAAAACATGGTTTTATGGCTTTTGCGGCTTATAGACAGGGTATAAACTTAAAATGGCGCCAGATTTGGATTCTACGGAAAATTTTTGATTGATTTCATTAGTAAATTTATTTTTTTGAGTTAAAATTGCGGTTTTTAAACAAAAAATGCGATTTAGTCAAAAAACGTCAAAAATACTTAAAAAAATTGTAGAATTTTTTTTTATGGGTTTTATACCCTCATATACCGATCAAAGGACTACTAATAAGTTATAGAAACTAAAAAAAAATACATAAGCAAGTTTCTCAACGCACCCCCCCCTAGCTCTGGTCCGTTTGAAATGGAATTGCCCATAAATAATTATAGATAAAACCATAAAATTAAATTTTAAGAACATGTTAAAGTTTTTCTGTATAATCGATGCAAAAAAATTATGGATTAGCAGTTTTAACAGTTAGATTGTATTATAAATGCTATTGATCACATTTTATGCGTTTATTATAAAGAAAAACTATATGTTCCCTAAACAAACGTTCTTAAAATTTCAATCTACAATTAAATTGATGACCATTACGCATTTTACCTATGATTATATATTTATAATTCAAGATATAATTAGTAAGGTACCCCAAAAAAAAAATAGTATGATTCTTTATGATAAGAAAACGTATTTTTATCTAAGTTTTACCATACTACCAAACTTTAAAGGTATTTAACAGAGTTGTACTAAGCTATAAAATATTGTTATTTTTAGACTGGCATTTGATGACTTGGGCTATTGTTATATACAATTAGCTAAGCACGGTCATATCACTACAAAGTACAATCAGTTAAACCATTTTAAGACCAACCGCGCCATTCCGCGTATTTCAATGATTAAAATAAAAATTAAAACTCTTTCTCTATTTTACCTCAGAAAAATTATCGTTAAAATAGAGACTAACATTTTATGTTTATAAAAAAAATATGAGTGATGATGATCGAAAACCTAAAAATATGCAGTTTTACAAAAAAAAATCTCCTTCAAAACTCGGTAGCAGCTTCTTAATATCAATATGTATTCTCGAATCTCTCACTCGAATGATACGTTACTGTTGTCACAATATAAATTATTTTACTTTGTATTTATTGTATTCTGAGTTTTTTACAGACTAGTTTCGATATACAGGGTAAGTCAGGAGAAGAAGAAAACATTTTAGAGAGAGTTACAGCCAGACACGAATAGAGTGGCCCCTATATAGGCAACTTAGTATACTCCAAAATTATGTTGAATGTGGTTAAACTAATGCATTTGCCCGTTTTTCATTTACGCTTACATTTTAAACATTCCATGGGCGACGTTGTTCTGTTATTGAAAGATGCTAAAACGGGCAAAAGCAAAAGTTTAACCACATTCAACATAATGTTGGTGTATACTAAGTTGCCTATATAGAGGCCACTCTATTCGTGTCTGGCTGTAGTATTGTCAATGCAAGAAAAAAATTGTTCCTTAGCTGTTGCTATTATTTGTTTATTTGTTCTTCAAGGTTTAAACTTTTAAGATGTTTTTTTTTGGTAAATGCTCAAAAATTAAACCCTACACCTCAATACACTTGTCAACTACAAGACTGCTTGTAGATTCTCTGAGTGCAGCATATTTTGTTTTAATATGAGCAGCAGCATCCAAAATTCAAACTGTCAAGTCTTCTTGTGTAGTTGATTTTTTTTGTAAACTTTCGATTTCAACCATCCCTACAAACAATAATCCAAAGGTTCTTTGTCACTGCAAAAAGTATGTAGCGGAGCTTCAACATGCTAACAGTACATCCTGTTCCGCCTCGTCCAAGCCAAAACAATTTAATGTTCGATTAACTCGTGTTTGTAGAACATTCGAAGTATTCGGACGGGTACTGATTCGTCGCTTACTTATAATGTGTTCTTCTTGGTTTACATCTCCCTTAAACTTCGCAATCTGATGTGATACAAGCACTAGAACACCGCCAGTACGCAAACTGTTGTGTAAACACTTTACAATCGGGGATTCTTAATTTAAGAAACTTCCATTACAAAACCCGTACACAAACACCATATCGGCGTATTCGGAATGTGAATTCACTTGTAGCATTGCTAATACAATCACAGTTGCTAAAAAGCAATAAACAAACAATAGCGTCGTACTAACTTCGAACAGCTGTATCTCCGGAAGCATTGAGAATTATACAGTCCATATAACTTTTTTTCTCTTACATTGATCAATACTATCCATCCTTAAATAAATACCCGCAGAATATACAAATTATAATTTTCTTTACCTTTAGGAATAAAAAAATTAAATATACTGTAAATTATAAAAATGAAAAACTTAATTATTAAAAATATTTAATGCAGTTATTAGTTTTTAAAAAATGTTATTAAATGATTTCAAGAGAGTATATTATCAACTCAAAATATTATATTATATAAGCATTTGTCGCAACAGTGGAAGAGATAAAACAGATTATAAGGGAACTACCTAATAATAAGGCACCAGGTCCAGACGAGATGACAACAGAGATAGTGAAGGCAGCGCTAGAGGGAAATGAGATAGAGATAACACACATAATAAACAGATGTCTGAAAGAAATAACTTTTCCGGCTTGCTGGAAGGATGCAAACCTACCAAATAATATAGAGTTACCTTCAGCATAGAAACCTACTGACCAAGAATGGAAAATTTAGGCTGACTAGAGAAGTACCACAGAGTTCTGCACTAGATCCTAAACTATGGAATTTAGTTTATATTCAGCTACTCAGAATGCGGCTGCCGGAAGGAGTGACAATAACGGCATTTGCGGATAACGTGGCTCTGGTAGGTAGCGATATAGACATAGAAGTACTAAATGAAAAGTTAGAGTTGGCAATCGAAATGATAAAGAGATGGATGAGAAATAAAGGGTTAGATCTGGCTCCGCAGAAAACCGAGGCTATCGACAAAGAGAACAAACAAAGAAAATGGAAAAATACAGGTAGGTAAACAAATAATAACCATAGGAAAAAAAATTAAATATCTTGGAGTTACACTTAAAGCAAAGAGATGGAATGAACAGGTTAAGAAAGCGGTAAAAAAAAACAAACAAAAAATGGAAGGAATGCTTAGTAGGCTTATGCCAAACAAGGGAGGACCAGGAGAAGAGGCAAGAAGGCTAATAGCAACTGCGGCTAGATACTTCTACTGTATGCCGCAGAAACATGGGGAGAAGCTTTGAAGACAAAAAAACAACAGAAAAGAAGTAAAAAGAGCTATAAGAACAACAAGTTCGTTAAAGATCTGCAAGGCCAACAAGACAGTGTCGCAGGAGACATTAGAAGTAATTGCGACGACACTACCCGCAGATTTGATGGTGGAAGAAAAATTAGGTATAAAGAAAATAGTAAATGAAAGAACTAGTAAGCAAGAAGCAAAGAAAGAAGCAAGAGAGAATATGATGAAAAGATGGCAAAGACAGTGGAAAGAAGGAGAAAAGGAAGAATGAACAAGGGAACTAATACCAGAAATAAAATAATGGGTAGAGAAAAAACCGAGACGTGTTATTATACAACACAACTACTTACCGGACATGAAGCCTTTGGAAGATCCTTACAAAAAATAAATAAAATAGAGAAAAAGAAAAAATGTATATTTTGTGGGAGGAAGATAGGAAAACGCTAGAAAAGGTAGTAGAAAACAAAATAAACAAATCTACAATCATTAAAATATGCCTGAATGACAAAAACAAATGGAGATAGAAGAGTTTAAAGCTTTGAGATTTAGGTAAACCAAAATAGAAGAAAACACAAATTAAAAGCCACAGAAAACAAAGGAAAGAGAAACAAGAAGCTAAATGGAAGCAAAAGAATATTGAAAAAAGTAAAAAAAGAAAAGAAACAAAGAAGGTCAAAACAACTATGCCTTCCAAGCAATGGAAGGTGATCAGAGAGACAAGAGAAGAACATATACGGAAACATTAGTACCAATAGAAATTGCACAAATAAGAAGGAAAAGAAGAGAACTGCTCAAGCAAAATAAGTTGACGGAATTGACTAAACAATTTCCAAACGGAAGATACGCCATGTCGAGGTTGACAGAAAATGCAACTTTCGAAATGGTCAGAGTATATCTGGCAACAAGGAAACACGAAGAACTAATCCCAAATGGAGATTCAAGAATCTCATTAGAAGTTCAACTGACAAATGTAAGACTACCAAAGGGAATGCACTTAACGGAGCTGCACAAAATATTTATGAAAGAAAGTGAATACGACGAGGAAGAAGTTAATAAAGATAAAGAAAAACTAAGAAGATACCTAAGAACAATGCAAACATCTAGGTCGAATAACACAAGAATGGGAGAAAGGAGAAGAGAATGCGAGTGTAAGAAGTAGGGCAGAAAAAATAAGATATAGGGAGAGATGGACCGGGGACAGCAAGTGGTGCCACAGCAGACTGCGTGATTTCCGCGAAACCGAAACCAGCCCACCTCAATACCACATTAGAGACAATGACTAGGACAAATTAACAGCAGGACTTACGCATAGAAGAAAACCGAAAGGTATTGCCATGCGTTAGTTATTCTCAAGGGCCACTTGTTGTGGTCAACACTCAATACGTCCTTTAAAAAAAAAAAAACATTTGTCGCAGAAATGTAAACAAAATCTTTACAATCCTCAAATTTTTCACACTGCAATTAGTACAGATATTGCTAGATTCTTTAACTTAAAAAAATCAAAGATTGCAGAACAACTGCGTAAGGTTTGTAATATGTAGAATACTCAGAAGGCAACCTGTTACAACCTGTAAAAATATTGACTACAATGGTTATACTCGTACATGTATCATACACAAGCAGTATTATTTAATAAAATAGTAACATATAAAACAAACATCTTATTTATTTGTACCCATTCATAAAAGAGCATCATTTTCTCATTCATCTTCTCTTATCAAAGTACTAAAAACTGAACCACTGTTCGTGCCATCAAAGAGTTGGCATACAAAAATTTGTTCAATTATATACAAATATTGTTTTGCAAGAATGTAAAAACTTGTTATATTTAGTGTGAGATGAGAAACTGCTTTAACATATCATATGTGAAGCTGAACTTTGCCATATTTCAATTTATTTTATTATATATTTTGTAGAAACTAACTCATATTAAAATATTTTGTTATGTATTATGAATTGAAATTGAAAACAATTAGAATAGAATAAAATTGATACCTTTATTAAAGCATTTGCAATGTCAACATTTATTTTTAAATGCCATATCTCAATAAAAGTTAGATCAAGCCTGTACTGCCTTCTAGCTGACTATCTACCTGTGCAATAGTTAATAGTATATTATATTTAACACATGCAGGATTAGATAATTGGTTGTTGTGCCTATCTGTTAGTAAAAGATGCATTTACAGAAGCACTTTTTTGGCAATTCTGGTGGGTAACAATTTCAATACCGTATTTTATAGCACAAGTTCTGATTTAACAATTTATTGCAGTATAGGTAGTAGTCCAAACTCAAATATCAACATTCACCATGTTATTTGAGTTACCTATTAATGTTATCAGAAATAATATATTTTATTTTCAATTTACATCATACTGGAAACAGTATAACATCTTATTTTTAGTTATTTATTTCTATATACCTAATATGATACAATACGCAATTTTACTGTTTTCAAAATTCTCAATAGTTAACAAAGATTATATAAAATAAATGTTACTTACCAAAAATTGGGTTCAGGAACATTAAACCTTTTACAAACCAAAGAACTGGGAGCCCAATCAATTGTAACTCTAGTTAGTGGACCATACATTTTCATTTTAGCTGCATCCCTCATATCTTTAGTACCATGTTCAGATTCTGACGATTGTACAGGTTCCATCAAATCTACATGATCCTCAGATTTGGAAGCAGACACAAATCTATCAAAAATTAACCCAGTTGTGTTTGTACTCAAAAGTTTATTTTCAGTTTTTAATGGTAAAACAGGTTTACTTTGTATTATAAGGTTCGAACTACTATCAATTGGCTCATCTACCCTATGTTGTTGGTTTGAAGGTGTATGAATTTGTTGTGAATTCTCTCCAAGATATGTAGCTCTTACAGTAGCATCTATTTCATGCCTTTTAGGTGCTATTACAGGTTCTTTAACTGGTTCAAACCGAGATCTTTTCACCTTATGTTTACCAGTAAAACTATGTGGTATTACTGGAGCTGCAAATGCTTCTATTAATTGAAACGATTTTATACTTGGAGAGAATATATCATATAATAAATTGCTATGTGCTTTTATTGGTGCACTCTTTTTATCAGATGTCAGTTCAAAATCATACTTTGATAAATCTTCCTTAACATAAATGTCTTCATCTTCGTCCTCAAATGCTCCTACTCCAAATGCTTGACCGGCAATCGAAAGTTTTTTATTATTTCTCTCACGTACCACTAAATTAGAACTGACAAATAGATTAATATGGCTTTTATCTAAGCCACTATATCCTAATCCAAATGTATTAGTTTTTGGATTTGTAAGAGACTTTAGGTATATTTCAGGAATTTTATAAGTTATATTTTCTAATGTCTTCTTTATTTCATTAGAGCTAGGCATTTCACATCCATATATTTTCGTTGAGCCACTTTCTTCTTCTTCATCATCAACAATTTGTTGCTGATTCTCAGCTTCACCATGCTTGTAGCACATGTTGCGTAATAATAAATAACCTATTGTTTCATTCCCACATTCTATTAGTGAATGTAAAACTGGATCGCCAGGTATTGGACCATCTGCAAATATCTGAAATACAAATAATTAAATTATTATTTAATTATTATGTAATTATAATTAACCTTTTTCTTTTTTTTCTTGCTAGTGTTATAATCATCTGTAGCTCTAACAGTTTGAGGAGCAATACCAAATTCGCCTACATCTTCATCATCCATATAATCTTCTGGTCTCTGTCTCTTATTAGTTGCTGCTTTTTCAGAACGTGAACTTTTAAACTCAGATGGCTTCCAACCTTCCAATGATCCAACTGTATTATAAAATCCAGCAGAAAATCCTCCCGTAAATGCACCATGAAACCTTCGTCTACCTTGAGCATCAGTAGCAATTTGTTCTTCAACAGTAATTGGTCTTTTCTTTGGATGTGCATCTATAAAAGTAAAATTAATATTAAATCAATAGAATATCAATTTCAACATTTAGTGTTCATAGATTTGAACTATAATCAAAGAAACAGATTTTTACTATAATTAGTTGTGCCAGCAAAATAAAACAAGTCCAATACCCAAAAAGTATATAACAACAAATGATAAATAATAATAGTTGAGCCATTATATCCGCACATATAAAACGCATAAAAATCTATGTCTCTGTATATGATACTGATAATAAGTCTATTCCAACCTACAATTTGGACAGTTTGCAAACCGTTTAAACTATGCACACAAACAAATTACTGTGTATAAAAGATTGCCTAGGGATGACAAATATTTGTTTGTGTGCACAGTTTGCAACTGTCTAAACCGTAGGTTGAAACAGACCTATTATACTGAACAAATAAGTTGTTTAAACCAAATGAATCCAATTCCAACTAACGACTTAAACAGTTTGCAAACCGGTCAAACCGCATGTACAAAGTTTTGTCATACTTACGCAATCTTTTATGAACAGCAATTTATTTAGTTTGCAAACCATTGAATATGTTGCAGTAAAAGTCTAAACAAAATAATTGTGTATATGTCAACATATATGTGATTACTATAAATTTCAGTTTTCAATTTTTATCGAAACAGATAATATGCAAAAGTATATTCAGGTTACATTAAATGCAAACAAATCTTCATCAAGCCTTAACTGTACTTGTATCCTTCTCATCAGTACAAGTAATAAAGACATGCCACAATTAACACATAATTTAAAAGCTATTTCAGCACAGCTAACGTATTAATATTAATACAAATAAAAATCATATAATTCATATACACATTCAAATTTCGATTTTACTCAATCTTAACTGCCCAAGTTTGAAATTAATTCGAGTTTATTTATAACATTTCTTATAAACTATTTGTAAATATAAAAAATCCTGCCTTTATCATATTGTTCCAGTGGTTTTCCATAAAATCCATAGTTCTCCTCTTCAGTATCGGACATTATTAAGCAAATTTAATAATATTTTGATCTGATAAATCCGATTATTGTATTAATATTTTGTTAGGTTATTTTTGTAACTTAGTATCACCAACATGAAGTAAGTGCATCAAATCTTGAAAAACAGTGGCGTAACTTGAAAAGAAAAAATTCAATTTATTTATTTTTGAGCAATTAAAAATTGGTAGCTAGTCAAAAAGATGTATTTTGTTTATAAAAAATGAAGCCTTCAATGCTTTCCCATTGTATATAATAAATGTAACTTTAACTGCTTTCCCATTACGTTAATACTGACATTATTTTTAAAAGTCAGAAAAATATAATATGAAGTTCGGAGATTCTTGCAGAAATATCTTTAGACATAATAGTATATTGACACTACCTGGAATATTTATAAACGAGTGTCTCAAGTTTATATTAAAAAATAAACAGTATTTCTCCAATGAAGAGATGAATCATACTTGCAATACTCGATTTAAAGAAATTACTTACAAATACCCCAAGCATAACGTAAGCTTAACAAAAAAATCGGCATTGTATACTTGCATCAGTTTTTTTAACGCACTTCCATCAAAATATCGTAAAATTAATAATTTGCTCTGTTTTAAGAGAGAAATAAAACAACTTTTAATTAATATAGAACCATATGATGTAAACGAATGTATGGAATACTTAAAAAAATTGTGATCAATTGTATTTTACTATTTTCTATACAATTATTTTAATCTGTATGTATATTGTTTATTTTAATCTGTAATACATCTGTATTTTTTAAACTTATGTTGATAAACTAATGTAAATGTAATGTAATGTAATTGTACCTAATGTTTAATTAATGAATTTGTTTCTTTTGACTTTTTCACATTATTGTCATGTTGTATGTAGCATTACCCATGTGAAATAAATAAATGATTATGATTATGATTATGATTACGTTCTGATTGACACAATAGTTGGTTCGAGTTAAGATTGCAGTTTTAGTTGTTATAGCAACTGAGAAACAATGCTCTAATTGGATTAGAGGCCGGCTTAATTTACAATAGAATACCTGCTGGGTGAAGACAAAGCTAGTTGAATGGATTTTAATAAATTTAGTTTAATGTTTCTTACTATTTATCATTTTTTTGCGTTATTGTAAGTAACATAATACAGGGAGTTTATAAATGAATGGAATTATGTAATCACTTTAAATATGCCGCCTTTTTAAAATCGTTCACTATACTACATATGTTTTCATATGTTTGCTTGACAGCTGTCAAAGTTGATCTGTCAAAACAAATAGTTTAGTGAACAATTTAAAAAAAGCGGCACATTTAAAGTGATTACATAATCCCATTCATTTATAAACTCCCTGTATTACACATTTGTAAATACCTAATTATATGTATTTAAACATGTAAATGTAATTTACAAATTGTTGTTGTTAACGTACAGTAAAAATGAAGCAACTAATATAAATTTAGACATATACATACATCTCTATTAAACTTATTAATATTTAATTAAAAATCTAGTCGCACTTGGTAGCACTAACTCAGTAATTTTTGAGTTTATTTGTCAAACGCGTCTTACATTAAATTTTTAATGTGTTTTCAAAGTAAAAAATGTCCTGCAAACGCCATGCATTTTTTAGTACGGTTGTCAAGTGCTGTAAAGTTGTTAAATTATTTAAAACCATTTTGTAATAATTAGTACGTTCCGTATATCAACCGAAGTAACCGGCGGTTAGGTTACGACAGCGGTTATAAAAACGACAAAATTAAAAACTGAAATGTTAACATATTATGGACTCAAACTTCATGAATTTATTTATTATAATTTAAGGTTTAATCTTTGCCATTAGTGTTAGTTATATATTTTTAATTTCACTGCTTAATCTTAGATTAGATTAGAAACAGTAATCCCAGTACAGGTTAGCCGGTATAACAGGCAACTATACACAATAATAATGTTTGCTCTGTTGCACTCATGTCTTCCCAAAACAATTTAGCAATGTCCACATTCTAATAAACCCTACAAAAATAATTTATTATAATATTTTCTTGTATTTATTGCCGTAATATCTAACTCATAATATGGCACAATAACCTAACTTTTAATTTAATTTATTTTGTTTTATTTTAATAACACTTTTCAGCAGCTAAGATTAAGGCCCTTAAGCATAAGAAAAGTTTAATTATCTTTTAATTCAAAATGCACACAACGTCTTAACTACTAGACACACAAAACACTAGACGTTAGACGAGTAACATGTGAAAGCTTTTGTTCACTTTTATTTGCATTTCAAATTTACCGCCACGAATAACCACGATTTATAGAAATTCACCGACGTTCGTTCATGGTGGCTGCGGTCGCAACCATTGCGACCTTTTTCAGGTAACCGCGTTCCGTATATAAACCTGTTTCAGGATAATCGGGATTTCGGTCGCTTCGGTTGATATACGGAACGCACTAAATATAATAAACAAAGTGAAGTTATATGTATGTATTATAATATGATAAAAACATGTTGCAATTGCAGTTGTATAATAGTGACTTTATAAACCACTCCATCGCCATCAATGCCGTCTTAACGCGGAACAACTATAGTGCAGTGCGCGTAATACGCATGCGTTAGAACCAAAGAGTTCTATAACTAGATATTCCAAGCTGCCCTTTAAACAATAGTTGCGTTCAGAACGACTCATAATAAGCGCTGAGTCCGTCTGAACGGTATATTTTAGACTGTTGCCAACTGTGTAAACTTTAATCAACAACATAAACATAAAACTCATAAGTTTTGAATTTAAATAAATGATTTAACTAGTATATGAAGCCGCTACTTAACGAGATATAATATATTCTCAATATATAATGTCATTTAATTTAATTAATTTAATCCCACTTTGTAATGTTTTTAGGATTGATTATTTTTATCATTTTTTTATATTTATTCATTCTTTCACCCAAGTGTTGTACGTTGTAATCCCATATGTTTATTAATTATTTATATTGACTTCTTTCTCAATTTTTTTAATAATATCTAAATTTATGTGTGCCGATTAACTGCTGAGTTGATTTGTCAGCAAGCAAGCAAACCTAAATGCATGACAAGTAAAATGAAAAGCGCTGCCAGCAAACGATGACTCAGGGGTAGTCATCAAGCGCGTTCAGCTCGCATGATGAGTCGTTCTGAACGCAGCCAATAATTAATGAGGTACTTAATCAGCAATCAATGTGTGATGAGTAAAATAAAAAGCGCTGCCAGCAAACGATAAACTCAGCGGTAGTCATCAAGCGCGTTCAGTTTGCACAATGAGTCGTTCTGAACGCAGCCACTGACTGATGAGTTACTTAGTTAGCAACCAATGTATGATAAATAAAATGTCAAGCGCTGCCAGCAAACGGTAGTCAGCGAGCGCGTTCAGTACGCGTGATAAGTCGTTCTGAACGCAACCAATGTGTAAGCAGCGTACACTCTTGGTATCTCCGTCTTTGTCGCACTATGACGTTTTTCTATCACCTACAACGTATCTCGATCATTAGTAGAGAAAGGGAGAGGGTATAGTGTTGTGCAAAAAGAACAGAGATACTGAGATTGTACGGCAAAAGGCTGTCTTAGAATCTCTAGTTATAAAACTCTTTGGTTAGAACTCTCGGTTTATTTGTCGGGCGGTAATTTTAAATCACATCTAGACATCTCTAATATTATTGATTATTTAAATTAAATAAGTACTTATTTTATATGTTTTAAAATTAAATTAAATAATTAATGATAACTTATTATTACGATTGCACGAGGTTTGTCAGGAAAATACGTATAAAAAATTCGGGGCAACGTGTCAAGGCATTGTGAAGAGGGGCTGCCCCTTCACAACGAGTTCTAAAGATAATGTTAAACGAATTCGGGTGTGTGTTCTTAAATACCGTCGATTGACAGTTAGAATTTTAGCTGAGGATCTGTCAATCATTTATTTCTGTATTATTATTTAAATTGATTAAGTTTTTATTTTACATGTTTTAAAGTTAGTTTAAATAATTAATAATAAATAATCATTATATTTTTCTTATTATTTTGTTAATTAATTTGAACTTAAAATAATAATTTTTTTACTGAATAAATTTATAGTGTTTCCTACAGCAAACAGCATGTGACATTTATTAAATTATGTTTTATTTAATTACCAAATGTCTCGAGGTAGCAATTATATTTGTATTATACACTTGAAAGCTAAAACGAACAGATGAAGTAATAATATTGTATATTTTTATATAAACTAGTAAAATAGGTTAAATAGCTTCCAGGTATATAATACAAACATAAATCCGCTGAGATAATTTAAGCCCATGGCGTAAAGACGCTATATCTATGACTATACTATAATACATTCTTAGGATTAAAAATATGCAAAAAAAAATTTATAAAATTAATAAATAAAACAATAAAATAACTTTTCAAAGTTTGCTTTACTGAACAACATTTTAAAATTATAATTAATTATAAAATTTAAAAATATAGATGTACTTGCTGCCGTATCAATAATAATAACGTTTTATTATTTTATGACTGTGTACATGTACATATAAATATCAAACTAAACATTTAATACAGCGTTTATTAATTTATATTCTTAAACTTATCTAGTTTAAAATTCTTTTAATAATTATTTGATTTAAAAATAAAATATAATAAATAATAATAACTTTTGGAGGTGGTTAGCAACACCAAGAAGATGGTTGGCAACACTAAAAAGTGATTGAGAGATTAGGTACGTTTCTTTTGCCAATGAAGTAAGTCAAAATACTCACTTAACCTACAAATATTTGTTTTTCTTTTAATTAAACTTTACTTGTTGTGGTTAGTTATAATTTTATACATTTTTAAATAATTTTAAAATATGTAAAATTATAACTAACCACAAGAATTAAATTTTAATTAAAAAAAGAATTATTATTTGTAGGTTAAGTGAGAATTTTGGCTTACTTCACTGGCAAAAGGAACGTACCAATTGTAATATATAACCATAACCCCTAAGTAAATTGTAAGAATAAAATAAATAAATAAGTAAATTTAATAATGATGTTATTGACAGTTATTGCCATCCAGCATTACATGGTTTGAGGAGAAAAAGATAAACAGTAAAATAAAGTAAAAATTGTGAAAAACGTGGGAAACAAAAACATAACCAAACAAGAAAATAGCGGAAGAATTCAAACAACTAAAGTGAAGTGAATAAACTAACGAGATTATTAGTGAGCATGCAAGTGCAACACGATCCAAGGCAGAATATATCAAGAGCCCATAACACAGTACCACAACCAGATAAATTTAATTACAACTAAAAAAATTGGCCAAACTAGAGGAAGAGTTATAAACGGTACAGAGTCGCAATGGAGCTAAATAAATGTGATGAACAAACACAAATCAACAATTTACTACTATATACGGGAATGGATGTGAGCAAAATATTAAATACAGCGCAGAAAAAAGAAGAAGATTTAACAACATACACAGAAACGATCACCACCATTTTAGAGAACTATTTTGTAAGCAAAGTCATGCAAATATGGAAATATGGAAGAAGAGCTCATCCAAGATTAATTGGTAAACAAAATTAGAGACGCACGGCTTTCAGAGATGCTGCAATTAGACGAGACATTGATCTTCAGAAAAGCAATTAAAAAAATAAAATAATCAGAGGAAATAAAGAAACAAAACATAGAACTAAGGAAAAAAGAAGAAAACATAGATATGGTAAACAAAAAACTTGAAAAATAGAATTAAAGCAGCAATACAAGAAAAAAACAATTAAAAAAAAAACACGGTAAAACACCATGGCACCTACATAAGGAATGTGTTGCAAAAGAAATCAAATGCAAGAAGTGCGGAATCAGAAGACATTATATAATACTCTGTAGAACCGTCTGCGAAGTAAAACAGAAGAACTCTAGCAGTAACAAAGAGTACAAAGTTGGACCCTGGTACGTACAGTTACCAATCTTAGGTAAAGGGATAAAGTTCAAAATAGACACCGGAGCAGACGTAACAGTGATAACCAAAAATGGCTACAAAGAAATCAAAGACGAAATAAATCTGAGGAAATCACAAACAATTCTGTCAGGATTAGGAAGTCTGGAACTCGAGTGCTTGTACCAATGAAACAAAAAGAAAAAAAAAATCTTAAAAATGTATGTAGCAAAAACCAAGAAAAATCTGTTGGGACGCTCAGAAATGGAAAATCTTAGATTGATAGACTACAAAAAAAAGAGAAAACATTTAAGTTATAAGAATTTTAAAAGAAACAGGGATTCAACAAATACATAAAGAAACATACAAAGAACACATCTTAAAAGAATACTCAGAAGTTTTTTAAGGACTAGGAAAAATGAAAAAAGTACAGTACAAAATTAAAATCTAAAAAGAGGCAAAACCCTCCGCGATCAGTAATCCGAGAAGAATACCCTTTGCCTTAATGGAGAAAGTGGAAGCCGTGTTAAAGAACCTAGTTGGAAAAGAAGTAATCAAAAAAATAACTGATCCAACATGATGATGAAACACTCTTGCATCTTCAAAAAGCAAAAATATTCTCCAAGCTGGACATAAAAGACAGATTCTATCAATTAGAACTAAGCCCGGAGTCAAAGAAATACACATGCTTCATTACACCTTTTGAAAGATATGCTTATAGAAGACTTCTCCGGAGGTTTACCAGAGAACTATGTCCGAGTACACACCAATGACGTAATTATTTTTGGAAAGGACAAAACAACACATGAACAAAATTTATGGACACTGATAGAAAAAAAAAAAAAAAAATAACACTTAATAAACAAAAATGCAAATTTAAACTAAAGGAAATCAAATTCCTAAGAAACGTAATAGAGAAAAATGAAATAACAGCAGATATTAATAGAATAAATGCCAAAAAATATGAAAGAACTTCAGAAATTCTTTGACATAATTCACTATTTATCCAAGCTTGTCGATAATATATCCAAAAAGATAAAAGTATTAAAGCTTAGGATTAGTGCTTCACAAAATTGAAAGCAATTTTAACAGAAGCACTAATATAAGCACCATACAAAATAGCAAAAAAAGTGTTAGCAAACGCGAGTAGCTACGGAATAAAAGGAGTTTTAAAACAAAAACAAGAGACCGGACAATGAGAACCAGTATGATATGCTTCGAAGTCACTAAACGACACAAAAATAATATACGCGCAAAATAAAATAGAATGCCTTGCGCTAACTTGAGCATGTGAATAATTTGAGCAATACATAGTAGGTAAAAAGATCGATGAATTTTAAACACGAGATAGAGTATGTAAAGGGATCGGAATTCCACATCCCAGATACACTATCAAGAAACCCCATGAAAGAAGAAAATCAAGATAAGGATGTCCTAAAGGTAAGGAGTGAGACTAAGACCCAGAAATAAAAAAGATGCAGGAAAAGGAATAGGCCTATACTACAAAAAGAATAATTATTTCCAAAGACTAGAAGAAAACATACCTGGAGAAAATACACAAAAGCCATTTGGGTCTAAAGAAATGCTAGGACAAAGCAAGAAAGACAATATGATGGCCAGGAATGGGAAAACAAAATAAAACAATGTGAGAAATGTATAATATATAAGAATAAAGAAATGAAACCACTTGAAGCCAAAAGAGATCCCAAAGCACTCGTGGGAGGTTGTAGGTGGGGACATAGCGGAATACAAGAAGTAACGGTATTTGGTCATCCAAGATGCATATTTAAAGTATCCGGTAATACACAAATTAAAGGACATGACCAGTAAAGAAATAATTTAAAAAATAAAAAAAAACATTTTCAAAGCATAGAAATCCTTAGGAGCTACACTCCGATAATGGCGGGCATAAGAAAAGAAATGCGGTTTGGGTGTTTAGGAAGCAATCCGGTCCAATGCAGCAAAAGAACACCAAAGTAAAAAAAACACTAAAATGGTGGTTGGCAACACTGAAGAGTAAACTAGAGATTGGCCGCGTTCAGGACAACTCACCATGCGTACTGAACGCACTTGATGACTATCGTTTGCTGGCAGCGCTTGTCATTTTACTCATCATACATCTAGGTTTGCTTGGTCTGCGCTTTTATTTGAAAAGTAAATTCATCATGTCAAAACCAAACTACATAAAAGTTATATATGTTTTTAACAAGAAAAAAAGCAACATAGGTAACTATAAGATTACAACGTAATACTAACGCTGTATTAACTTGGGTGAGAGAAGTAAAAAATTATAAAGATAATCAAACTTAAAAATATTACAAAGTAGGATTAGATGACATTATTTATTGAGAATATATTATATCTCGTTAAGTAGCGGCTTTATAAACTAATTAAATCATTTATTTAAATTCAATACTCTGAGTTTTATGTTTATGTAGTTGATAAAAGTTTACACGGTTGGCAACAGTGGCAAAATATACCGTTCAGAAGGGCTTAGCGCTTATTGATTGATTAATAGGTCAGCGCTGGCAAACTGATGAGTTGTACTGAACGCAGCCATTGTAATGTATAACTATAACTTCTACGTCAATTGTAAGAATAAAATAAATAAGTATATTCAATAGTGATGTTATTATCATCTAGCATTATAACTTTAGAGCGCGACAGATTATGCAAACTAAATCTCCTGCCATTACTACGCTTCAATAGCTCTATGCACATTGCATAGCAAACTCTCTTTCAGTTACTTGTATATAATTCAATAATAATTACTAGAGTAACTAACATAGGGTACTTGCTAAAGTAAGTTACACTTGGTCATTTTACACCTTTATTAGCACGCTCATTATATACAGACGTGATACAAATAATAACTGTGAACAGTTAAGCATCAACCAATGAAACAACAAATGATTGAAGTTTTGGTTAGAAAAGACGGAGAAAAGAAGACCTTGTGACAATTACCCAGTTGACAAAACTTAATAAAAAAAAGCATTTTCCACTGGCGTGTACTAGAGTATGTCAAAACCTAATTAGAAAGCAGATAACATGTACTATACAACTCGCTGCAATAGTTATTGTTGAGAGGGGCAACGTGGCAGCATACGACTTGTTGGCGTCGTATATTTATAGTAATTAAATAAAAACATACAAGCAAACCACTTAATTAATTACATTACACCATGTTTTAAGTTTTAAAAAAAATTTCAACAAACTTAAAAAAAGTTGAAATTATTTTTTTATATTATATATAAATTATTAAATTAATAGACAATTTTGTTAAAGAAACAAAAATACAGATGAAAGGATCTACATTAAGGACAGAATTGTCAGGAATGGTTCTGTAGTAAACCACCGGGAGCGCTTCACTCGCACTGTAGTAAAATACCGCTCATGACGCCGATCACCCAATAAAATCAAACTACCAATTGTGTAATAAAAACAGTACCAAACGTAATGGGCGGAGCCATCGGTGGGTTTATTGTTTACACCCAAAAGTATCCTCATCTGCTACTTTTAAAGCAAACAAATAATCATTTTGTAATATTTTTGCGGCATATTTTTTTTTATATATATATATCATTAATATGAACTAAGTTTGAAATAAATTGAACAATTTTTACCACTAAACTTTTTTATTTATTAATATATTTTTACCAAAATAGCTTATTCAAATGTTGTTATTATACTCATAATAATGCCGAAAACGGAAATGAATTATCTTAATTAACTTCCGAGAAAAGCTGCACGATAGTTTTATGGGACAATTTTCCCACCTTAAAAGAGATAAGAGAAACAAAACAAAAAGAATTGTTACCATGGACATATATAACTGACTACATGACTCCATTTTATTGTTTTAAGGTTTTATACATTTAAAACGTACATTGTATGTTGATATGTTTAAATGATCCGGACAAAAATTGGTTAATTTTATCCAAAGTTAAAACAAAAAGTGTGTTTTTAATAAACAATTAATATCTTTTAAATAGACTTACCAACTTAAGCCAAACACTATTACACGTATTACTGACGTTTTATTATTATAGTCAAACTTTGTATGCGCAGTGGTTTTTGAAGTACAATAACTTAAAAAAAAAAACTTAAATATTCTTAAAAAAATGTAAACTTGCACAATTTTCTTAAAACTTCTAGAAAACTTTAACGTTATCATTATATACATAATGCATATAATGTATAAAACTTATATTAGTTAGTAATTACACTGAAAAAATTAATTCAGTTTATTGCACATATAAAAAACCACTTGCAATCTAACTGGCACGCACATAAAGTTTACAAATAAAAATCTAAATGCTCAACGTAAATGGCTTGTGTTTTTGATTCTTTATGATTGTTGCCAATTTTGTACAAGAATTTTTAATTTCTTTTTAACTGCTCTACCGTAAAAACACCTGTATATGCAAAGTTTAACTACGATAGTAAAACGTCAGCAATACGTGTAATATTGTTGATTTAAAATTTAGTTTAAGTTGGTAGACCCGTTTAAACCAATTAACCAATTGTTGCTCGGAACATTTTAATAGTTAGTTTACAATGTTAGTAGAATACAATGCATGTTTTATATGTTTAAAAAGTTAAATAATAAAATGTAAGATGTTTTTAATACATGTTTAGTATTATCAAGTCACTCACAAAATGGCCACTTTATAAATGAGAGTCGGGTATCCAGTATGTCCATAGTTTTTACTAATAACAAAAGAATAAAAAATTGAGAAAGATGGAAAAAATAAAAAATGAACAATGTAAGAAACGCAAACAACAAACTCAGAGAACAGAAAATAATCAAGGATATTAACCTCAAGACTAGCAAAGAAAAAATTTGGGAAGAAATTATGAACAAAGTGAATACAGAAAGATGTACAATAATATCTATAAAGAAAGAGTATAGAAAAAACAAACTGCTATAGTCAAAGTAGACAAAAATCATCGGAACATATAATATAAGAAAAAAAAAACTTAGGACTCATACAATTCAGAGAAAAGAAAGTAACAGCAAACAAGAAAAAATGCTACAAATCCTGGATAAAAAGACTTGTAGCTGCGGAATGCAAAAAATAATGTAAGTCATTGCTATTGCGGAAAGAAGGAACGCCAGGTTGAAAAATGCAAGAACAGAAAATACTGCATAAGATGTAAAACAATAGAACACAGAACCAGAAAGAAAAAATATCCGGCTACAAAAAAATAAAAACAAAATATACTACAAAGAATATGAGGACAACAACTCCAATAACTAGAGAACAGAAAATGATGAAGAATCTTGCTACAAAAAAATAAAAATAAAAAATACTACAAAGAATATGAGGACAACAACCCCGATAACTAGAAACAACACGAGAAGCAGATAATAAACCAAAATGTATAAAATGTAATTGGTTAAACGTCCTTGCTGAGATTAAGTATACAGATGATTAAATTAGTATAAAACAAAATACGCCAATAGGACTCAATATATTTTATTAATTAAAACATTCTAAAGATACGTGAACGTTTCAACAACTTCTGTTGTCTTCTTCAGCACTACAATACAAGATAATTTATTTTTTTAATTACACAATGAAATGGACAGAATATAAAATAGTCAAAAAGTATTAACATTAAGCTAGTCGAATAAAAAAACATAAAAAATATTAAAATACATGAGGAATTTTACATATTAAAAACAATTTAATCTAAATAGTAAAATAGGATACAAATACAACATATTAAAAAAAACATACAACTTATGTAAATTATCTATTATTTACTCACCATATTTCTTTTAGTGTTTAATCTGAATTTGATTATTAAATTTACCAAATAAAGTGCCATAATTCTTAAAAACTATGTAACACCTATATAAATGGTATCTGTACTTGAACGAATATAATTCATTTCTTCCTTCTAATTATGAAACAAATGGAGGACCCCAATAGAACAATATGAAATGAATTTAAATTTTTACGTCGTATTACTCTAGAAGGACATGATAATTTTATTTATTTAAAACAATTTTTTTCCAATTTTTAATGTATGTGAGGGTATTTTCACAAGTTATATGTTTAATATTTTTATTAAAAGAAATTATCCATGCGATTTTAATTTAATAATATTATGATAGATCACACTTAAGTTTTCACTGTCTGTTTGGAAGTTACAAGTTGAGTTTTTTCGAATATGTAACATTTCACTGCTCAATCTTTTTTTGTATGATGGTTCCACATCTAATATCATTGTTTTGTTGAAATCAAAGTGGTGACCCTCTTTTATGTGGTGACTACAGAGGCCTGTTTTTTCTAAATTATTTCTGCAGTCACGTTTATGTTGGTTAATGCGATCTACTAGTTTTTGTTTTGATTGACCAATGTAATGTTTGCTACAATTATTGCATGGAATTGAATAAATCGTATTTTTTGTAAACATAAATGGTGTTTTGTCTTTTAGCTTTGTGAATAGTGATCCTACTGTTTTTTGAGAATTGAATGTTATATTAGTGTAATTGTCTTTTAACACTTTTTTTTTATTTATGTGATAAGTTATCTACGTATGAGATGGAATACCAATTTTTATTAATGTTGTTAGGTTCTTCTATATTAATAGGGGAAGCTTCTATGGGTTTATTATTATTAAGAATTGTATTTATTATTCGAATTGGGTAACTATTAGCAACTAATTTATCTCTTAGTAAGTTAAAATTCTTTTTGTAAAATCTATAATTACTTAGGCTTAAAATTCTATTTTTATTCATGTTTATTATGTTTATTTTATGTGTCAATTGATGATTAGTTTAAAGTTCTATTGCTATCACATAATTTTTTGCAAGGAATTGAATAATCCGTATTTTTTGTAAACATAAATGGTGTTTTGTTTTTTTGCTTTGTGAATAGTGATCCTACTGTTTTTTGAGAATTGAATATTATTTATTATTATTAGTAGAAAGTATGATAGTATACACCTGTTATATCAGCCCAAACTGAGAACTAAATTACTATTGAAAGTGAATAGAAGAATTAAAAAACAGTTAAAAAAAACAAAAAAGCAAAATAATCATAGTAGGAGGAAACACACACAACAACACCAAGGTGAGAACAATACGATTTAAGAAAAAAGATAATAGCGGGAATCAACTTTACATCACATACTGACATTACTATAGCAACGTGAGAATTGGCAAAAATAGTATGGAACGTAAGAAGGATAGACAAAAAAAAGATAAAATGAGCCATACAAACAAAAAAAGTGACAAAAAACAAAAACATAGAGAGGAGATGCAACAGATACTCGGAAAAGCTAAGAAAAGCAGCGTATAAAACAATTCCTAGTTACAGACAAGTAAAACAAAAATGACCATCCAGGTTGTGCATAAAAATAAAAAAATAATACAAATAGAAAAGAAAGTCAAAAGACAAAGAAAAAAAAGAAAAAACACAGAAAAAACGGAGAACGAACTAAAAACTAACAAAAACATCTTAAAAAGGGCAATCAAGAAAAGCAAAAAAAGATGTGAAAGAAAGAAATGATAGAATTTATAAACTAGAATCCTTGAGAAAAAGCGTACAAATTAGTGATTAACAAATTCAGAAAAAAATCTTGTCTTTTTTAGGTAAGATCCTTCTACTTATAAAAGACAAAAAAAATGTAATTGAAAATTTGTTTCCCAAAAGAAAACTGGTAGAAAAACCAGAAACAAAAAAAGACGATAAAGAAACACTGCCAAAAGAAATACAACTAAAAAAACTGCATAAACTATTTATGAAAAAAGTGAACAAAAACCTAAAAAAACTAAGAACGCATCTAAAGACAAACCAAATAATTAAAATTAATAGCACACGGGTTAGAAAAGCAGAAAACGCAGAAGTAGATGTCAATGTAGATAAAAAGATACAAAAAAGACAGACAAAGATAGGGGCTATATAGAAAGAGGCGCCGAGGACAGCATACGTATACCCCAGATGCTGCGTGAAAATCCTCGAGGCAATAAATTAATAACAAAATTTACGCAGATAAGAAAACCGATAGGTATTGCCATGCGTAAGTCATTAAAAAAAAAAACAAAAATTTTTTTTTAATTAAAACCAATTACTCAAACCCAATCCAACTCCTTACCAACTACAGACAATTACTTTGGTTTTTACAAAATATTTAGTTGGCCGCTGCTTTAGAGTTAGATTAATTTTGAGTAATTGATTTTAAATTTTTGTTTTTCATTAAACTATATTTGATTGTCTACCTCTAGATATTGCATTGCATTGGCTATGCAAGAACAACATTATTATTACATTTGAAAAAAATATATGGTCCCGTTTTGAAGTGAACAGCTGATATAAAATTGAGAAATGAGCGGTTAACGTGATATTTGGGGACATTTTAAACAATTAATTAAAAATAAGTAGAGCACTCAGTCTGGAAGTAAAACATTTAATTTAATTTAAACAGCTACACAATTTTACTAGTTATAAACATAACTTAAAATAATTTTACAAAATGTGCAAAAACCAAATAAAAAACTATAAAACATGTTACATTTTTTTTTGTATTAAAAATAGTTTGTATTAAAAATAAAATATTTATTCCGTCTTGCCTACATTCCGATTAAGTTTATAATTAAAAATTTCAAAAAATATAAAAATCAAGTTTAGCATTTACTTAATATAGTATTGTATACTATGTTTTGCATTATTATGTTGCTAATAGATTAAGAAAAAATACAAAATATATTTAAATGAAATAATTACAGTTTGATCTATTTCATCTTCTTGTCAATAGCATTTTTTTTAGAATTTTGGCAAATGTTTGATATGAAATATACTGTCTTTATTACTAAGCACATATATTATTTTGTAACATATAGTTTCTACCAACAGGATCTAAAACTAATGTAAAAAACCTGATTATGTAAAAATAATTATAACATTATTATATTAGTTTTTTGTTTATATATTTGATATATAAATTAGATTAAATTAAAAAATCATGTTTGATCAGAATATCATAGGCTTCTTTATTTACTCAATACATCGACTTTACAAAGCATATATGAGTCAAAAACTAACATCTCTACGGTGGTATTAGATTTATTAGGAAACATAATGCACATAACCACACTCATGGTCCATATACATTGCCATTGTCGTTATAATAAAACACATAATTTTTACGCTCCTGTAGTACTTTGTTCGGTTGTTGCTGTTGACGCAGCATCAGACGGAGTAGCTTCTTTAATTGCAAGCCATGGCAAACGTTTATTAAGCTCAATCCTAAAGATATTAATTATATTTAAATGTTTATAATATAATGTTTTTATATTACCTGTATCTTGGATGACTAATAGCATAAACATATGGATCGAGGCATGCAACGAATTTACAACAACATGCGGGTATCATTGTTACACCAGGTGTTAATAGAGATTGATCTCCAAATGCTCCAATTAAAGCTAATACAGCGTATGGGGTCCAAGCCGCCACAAATAAGAAACAAACTGTTATAGCTGCTTTTGCAATTCTGATTTCTGCAGATTCAGCATTTGCGTTTACATTGCTTCTTAATGATTCTATATTCATTTTCTTAGCCTAGAATTAATGTATAAAATATGATTCATAAAATATAAATAATTAAATAAAACCTGTTCTCTTAAAGCTTTCTCGTGATTTACAACATGTCCAACTATTTGACTATAAAAATAGATTATCATGGTCATTGGAATAAGGTACGAAAATGTAAACAAAATAGCAACAAAGAATTGGTTATCAAACGTATCCGTAAAATAATCAAATGTACACGATGTCAGAAAACCCTCTAAAATTAATCAAATATAGTATACAAAATTATTTTTATTTATCTTACCTGGTACAAATCGTCCCCAAATTTCCAATAATGGCAAAACTGCCCATGGTATTGTGTACATCCACACCAAAAGAATCATTAAGAATGCTTTTGTTCTAGTTACTTTACCGTCTAAAGGATTTGTGATAGTAGCATATCTATCATAAGCAATACAAGCATTGGTCATCCCACCCCCTATACCAGATAAAGATCCAATAAATGCAAATATTTGACATGCTAAATGACCTGAGGCAAATCCTCGGTTAAAAGAATTATAAATAAATATAGGAGTTTTTACCATCATAAAAAAATCACAGAATGCCAAATTAACTACAAACATATTAGACGGAGTTCGTAATGATTTTGCACTGAAACAAAGTTAACAATTAATAATTTATTATTATATAATATTTTTAAAAGTTTATTTTTGTATAATTTGGCTGGGCACACTTTATATAACACATTCAAAAAGCTTAAGTAATGTTTTGTACTCACGATGAAAATACCCAAATAACCAATCCATTTCCTATCAGCGCCATAATGAAAAAAGCAATATACAACAAACCAAGAAGTAAATGCAAAGACCCTTCTGGTTCGGGATAAACCAGCCAGTGCTCTGGAATATGAACCAGATCTTCTGGAGGCACATTCCATCCCAGCAGTCTATGTCCAGGAACGTTCCGAACATTTTCCAGTTGACTAACTCTGTTAATATTATTTAACATTAATATTTAAATATGTAACAATAAATTAATTTTGTTACCTGGCTTCAGCAATTGTATTTACATAACTGGTCAAATTGAGCAAATTCATGCCTAGAGAGATGTTATGAGGGACCAGTACAATATTTTTATTCAAAACTGCCGGCGCTTGAAAGGATTGCTTTCGTTTTATATCAAATGGTAATTAAATAACAGTTGACCTATATACTTTAATGCAATTAAATAGATTGATGATATTGCGCTTTGTATTATAGCAATCTTATTAAACCTTAAAAGTGCTCGATGTAATAAAAATTAAATAAAATTACATTTAAATAAAGATAATCTTTAAAAATCATGCATAATACATTTTTTATAAACCACTGTTACGTATTGCTATAGAGCTTATAAATACAATGTTTTGTTATAAAACGCACGCACGTTTTTATTATTTAAAAACCATAACTTTTATAACAAGTAGAAAATTACGTTGAAATTATTATGATTACAAATGATTATGAATTACATACAATAATACGAAGAAAAACAGATTAAGTAGGTAGAGAAAGAAGAAAAGTTGTGAATGATTTTAAGTTTATCAATATCTGTTAACCAAAGAGCAATAGAGAGAAGGATATTGGGCATATCCCTAAAAGACCAGAAAACAAACGCGGATAAGGGATAAAAGACGTAATAGAACATCGGCAACATGAAATGGAACTGGGTCGGACCACACTAAATGAAGTGGATAAATAATTATATAATATAATTTAATATAATATTTTCTTTATTCAAATAGTATAAAATAAGTACATAGAAATCTTATATAGTATAGAAATGCGTCATATAAAATAGGTAACAAATACAATTTACAAGCTGGATAGTTTATTAACATATTCCGTGATTGTGTAGGGTTCAATGTTACAGATCATATTAAAAACAGATAGTTTAAATTGGTTAAATGGCTTAATAGTTTTAATGTTTTCAGGAAGTTGTTTATAAAATCTAATACATATATAAAACGCGCTTTTTTCTGTAGAGATAATCTGTGGTCTAGATATTTATATAAGTGTTTAAAACGTGTGTTGCGACAATGCTCAAAAAGGTACTCATTAAAATAGTTTAAGTTTCTTCTTACAAATTTAATACATTCAAAAACAAATAAGCCTGTTACTGTTAGTATCTTATTTGATTTGAATAATGTACGGCATAAATCCTGATACTTTAAAGAAGTGAGCAGTCAAACCACACTCTTTTGAATTACAAAAACACGTTGTATATCATTAGCTGCACCACAGAATATTATTCCAAATTTCAAATAAGAATAAAAATTTGCGTAGTATAGCGTTTTTGATGTATATAAATTAACGTAATTAGATGGAGAACATCGAGAAACACTGAAACGCGGGACGGGACGGCCGCAGATGAGATGGAGCAACATAAACTTAAAGGAAGCTTATACCCTAAAAGTAGAAACCAGCTAAAAAAAATAATCTGAAAATGTGTGATTTTTTTCTAAAATATGGTTTGCAAAAATACTCTGTTTCAAAATGTCTAATTGGCATGAGATATCTTTAAAGCAAGATAAGATATCATCAACATATAACATTAAAGAAAATATGTTTCTTGGCAAAGTTTAATTTGAATTTTTTATCTTCGAAGAAGTCATAATATGTCAGCTAACTAAGAAGTAGCTATTTTCAATGCAGACTTTTAAAGAAGACATTATTTTGTCGCAAAGATAAGATTTATTTATATTTTTATATCAATTTGAACGCATTCATTTGGAAGAATGTTAGAGAACATACTACTGATATCAATAGACTAATTTAGAATGTTTTAAAGTTTTTAATTTTTTTATACTGTAAAACCCGTATGACACTGTTCATAATTATGTCTTAAATTATATATATATATATATATATATATATATATATATATATATATATTATTTTTATTTATTTTCGGTTTTTTTCGCGTTTGACGCTTCAATATATATCGACGTTTCGGCAGAATCTCATCTGCCATCATCTGGAGATTTTTATTATATGCATTTTTGATATAATATAATAAATATCAATATGACATTGATATATAAAACTAATTTTGTTGTCAAAGCTAACTTACAAAAAACTTTATTGTGTGTAAAGTTTCTTTGTCTGACTTCTGGTAGTTGTTTGCCAACAACATCTAATTTAAATACAGCACCCAAATCACAACCAGTTCCTTTACAAGTTTTGACTGTAGAAAAATCAATTAATCGACAAACTAATAAAAAGAACCCAATAATAAGAAAAAAAGATTGATACTGAAATATTAATAAATAATGACAAAATTGAAAAATCGGGTATTCTACAACAAGCCAAAGTAAAATACCCTGGATTAACAAAGAAAGAAGATAACAAACTAGCTCCATATGTTGAAATAATAAAAAATCTAAGCGGAAAAAATATGGGAAAGGTGCACATTATTAAACAGAAAGTAAAAACCGCTGGAAAAAAAAAGATATTTTAATGGCTATCAAAAAAATGCTTAACAAAGCAAAAGCAATAATTTTACACTGAAGATAGATTCCGCACAAAACCTGTGTAAAACCGAGTAAAACACCAAAATGTTCATAATTCAGTCATTTATTTACGTAAAACAAAGTAAGTCATCTTAAAAAACATAAAATTATAGTTCATTCATAAAATAACAAATATATGTAGGTAATATAAGTACACATGGTACATACAGGGTGTTTCAAAACATGTGTCGGAAAATAAAGGGTGGGATTAGTAGGCTTATTATTAAAAAAAAAGTTCCTATTAACATAGTTCCGCAAACGTACCGTTTTCAAGATACAAGGTGTAAAAATATATTTTTTTAAATTTTTTGACGATATCTCAAGAACCGTTTGAGATACATAACTCAGCTTTTGAACACATCTTAGCATTAATACCACCTACTTTTTAAGCGCCTATTCAATTTTTTTCATGTGCCATTGACGGAGATTTTAGGGTTGCATGAGGTTTTTATGGCTCTAATTTCTATGACACTTAGGAAATTGGCATTCTGAAAGCACATTGTAAACCACCAATATTTTCTACACAAAAAAGATACTCCTAGTCAAAAGCTCTAACGTAAACCGTTTTAGAGAAATAAGGCATTTTATGATAGACAACATGAAAAAAAGTAGCAACATGTTTTGTTGTTGATAAAAACATTTGTTTTTGATCTAGTCGTCAGCGTTCATGCATTTGTTTCATGCATTTGAGTTATTGACAATTGTCGTTTAGTTGTTAAATAACCTTTTTTTAAAAGGAGTCAATATCGCGAGAACTTATTATCTTTATTACTCAATTAATTTGCCCATTCTTAGTATTTTGTGAAAGCGAAATGTGCGATATGCATTTTGTTTATGGCGTTGCCGATGAAAATGCAGCAAAAGCTCGTCGAATTTATCAAGAAATTTTTCCAAACCGACAGGTACCAAATGAAAGAACATTCATTCGTATTCACAAACGTCTACATCAAACTGGAAGTGTACATAAAAGAGCTGCAGGAAATGGGAAACCTCGCCTGCTGCCTCCGCAAATTGAAGAAGATGTTCTTCAAGAAATTGAAGACAATCCATCAACTAGCACTAGAAGAATAGCTTTAAACCTAAACAAGTACTACAGCAAGTACAAGCCTTTTTTACCAGCGGATTTTCCGCAAAGATTGGTTATGTGTCAATGGTTTCAAGAAAGAATTGCGCAAAATCCTCGATTCTTATAACAAGTTTTATTTATTTTATTTTATACATGTATGGGCCGACAAAAATCTACATGCCATAATGGAAGGCCATCATCAGCAAACATTTTCCGTTAATGTTTGCGCAAGTGTTGTAGGAGATCATTTAATAGGTCCACATTTTTTGCCGTTTAGGCTAAATGGTCATCATATCGTAATTTTCTTGAAGAAGAGCTGCCAGGACATTTAGAAGACGTTCCGGTTCAATTAAGAAACAAAATGTTGTTCATGCACGATGGTGCTCCTGCACATTTTAGTTTAGTTGCGCGTCAATTCTTAAATAAATAGTATAGAAACCGTTGGATAGATCAAGGAGGCCCACAGGCTTGGTCTCCTCGGTCTCCAGATTTAAATGTTTTGGATTTTTTTGTGGGGTCACTTAAAAAGTTTAGTTTACACTACATCAGTTAATACTGATGAAGAACTAAGAAATCGCATTACTGCATCCTGGAATACAATACAAAACACTCCAGGCATTTTCGAACGGGTACGTCAGTTACTAAGACGTAGGTTGGAAGCCTGTGTTACCGTAGAAGGAGGTTATTTTCATCAATTTTTGTGATTTTTCTTGTTTTTTATGTTGTTGCTCAGTTTTTTAATATAAAAGTTTTGTGATCATGTTGCTACTTTTTCTTTCCGTACCTGAAATATCGTCAAAAAATTTAAAAAAATAATTTTGTTTACACCCTGTATCTCAAAAACGATGCGGAACCATGTTAATGGGAACTTTTTTTCTTATAATTAGCCAACCAACCCCACCCTTTATTTTCCGACACATGTTTCAAAACACCCTGAATATAAGATCTAAAAAAATAAACGAACGACTGGTGACGCCAGCTAGTGCAATTTACGTCCATATTAATCAGTGTCATTTAACATTTATGCAACTGGCAGTCATTTGGCGGATTTAAACAATTTTGAATTATAGAATAAATTGATAATTCATTCAAACTTAAGAGCATACCAACCGCTCCGTATGGTATAGAAAATGAAGCAATTACACGACAATTGCGATTTACTCTAGCGCCCTTAATTCTCAATATATTTTCATAATTATTTTTTTATTATGTGCTAAAAAGGTGAAACAATTGAAACTCGAAGTTATATTTGTAAATAATATATTACAAATGCCACAAAAAAAAAATCGCAAACATAGAAAATATTGTAAATTTAAGTCCTTTTCAACAATTTTTTTAAGGCTAATTCTAACTATTATTTGACCAAATGACTTCGACATAAGCTAGTTCGGTTCTTTCTGAACATACTGGTGAAAACTACAAATTTATTAAAAAATTATATTTAGAGATATAATGAAGCTAAGAATTGATCTTTTGTGTAAAAATAATACAAATATTTCAGCCGTCGATTCCCATCACATCGCAAAGCGTGTTCCCCTTGTTGTGGGACACTCCTTCATTCGACAGAGAAGGCACAGTATAGTCGTTGCATTTCTCATATTCTGCTCGATGCGTACGTTTCATACAATGCGTGCGTATGTCTAGCAATTCATAGGCGAGATATCGGATATGTACATATGTACATTTTATTATTCTTTACAGCGATTGAATTTTGAAGGCAGGATTTTTGCGCAAAGGCCTTCGGTAGATTAATATATATTTTTAGTTAGTAAAAACAATTGTAACATATTTTCCAGAATTATTTTAAATTTAATTAAATTTTTCATTCCGTAAAATACAGTGTAATAATATTTACTAATTTTACTTGTATTTAGTATAGCTCTTTTGTAAATTTATTGTAATTGACATATTATTTTTTATAATGGGAAAAATTAATAAGTGTAGGTAAAAAGTGTTTAGGACAAAAAAGTTAGGAAGTCAAATTAAATATTTGAATTTGGCAAAAACAAAGAAATTTGTAGTCAGTATTAGAAGAATGTCTCGGTAAGATATTACATATACCTAAATTTAGTTTTTTTTTTATAAAATAAGTTTCTGCATATAGATCGAGTTGGTATTGATTATGCTCCAGAAAGAGTCACAATTGATAATAAACCATATGATGAAAACATAAGTTAATTATAATTATTGAATTAGTTGTATGATTTATAGTATTATAAAACAATGACTGCGTGTATAACAGTCATGTTGACTACTGAAAAATATTGAAAAAAATATTTTATAGGCATTTGATGACAATGCAATTAATTTCCCAAGTACAAGTACTGGCTTATATTGGCCTGAACCAAGTACAACAAGTTTAATTGTTGCAAAAAATGTAGAGGTTAGTAATTATTTTTATATATCAACTTAAAAAGACCTTCTTTGTTACAAATGTTAAACATGTTTAATTTTATAGACTTCAGATAGCGATGAATCGAATTACCCCGAGCAATCCATATCAAATATAATTTTACATGAGAATTTAGAAGTAATAATTAATATTTAACTATATAATTAATGTTTTGTCTTTACAGTACATGGATTCATATTTGTTGATTCCTCTCCTGAACATTTTTAAGACTAGAATAAAATTAACAATTTTCATCATTTATTACAAGGCTATTTGGCCATCAACGGTTATCTTAAAGTTTTCATTCAAAGTTGTTTATTTTGCATTAGATAAATATAAACCATTTTGTCGTTTCCTTGCTATTTATGAATTTAGTGTTAGTTGTTGTTATTTTATAAACAACTCTATTAAATAAAAAATAAGACAATATTGTTTTTTATTACAAATTTATTCTTACGAATACATTACTAGTTTCGGCTCTATCAGAGCATTCTACAGATGACTTATTTTATCTGTAGCAGGCTCTAGTAGAACTAGTAATGTATTCGTAAGAATAAATTTGTGATAAAAAACATAGTAAATTGTTTTATTTTTTCATAAACATGAATTATCACATAGTAGAGGTCACAACTATCAATTATATTAACTCTATTAAATGTTAACTAACTTCAAGATTATTTGTTATAATTTACATACAGGTTTCAAAATAGCCATTAATAGTCAGTGAGAAACTATCTAATGAGTTAGATTATTGATTTTATTCTTGGATAAAGAACCTTTCTGTCTTATATTTAATGTTGTTTATTTTGTAAAACCATATATTTATATTTAATTAAGTCGTTTTTATGATTTATTTAAATTTTGTGTTTATTAGACTAAATTTATACTATGTTATCGGCAAAGCGTTATGATATATTATTCATTATAATTAACTTTAATTCAAACATAAATAAAAATTGTTATTATAGTTAATAGACTATTAAAAGATTGCCAATTATTTGAAAGTTAGGTGATTTGTAGATTTTGTTAGTCTGTACTATTTACTATAATAAATTAATTCAACGTAAGTCTTGCACTTTTTCAAAGATTTCAAGTACATATATACATTGATATATTCTAAACAAATCTTCAAATTTGACAAACAAAATAATAAATTTAATCAATTTAATAATAATACTAATAATAATAAATGGTCATTCAAAGTGAAGATGATTGGCATGACAATTTGTACACCGGACCTTATTCTGTATGACGTTGCTCGGAATGCTCAAACCATACCGGTATAAAATAAACGCAAATGCAAATGTACTTACATAAAAAATCTATATTTAATATTATTTTCGCCTGCCTCTACCGAAACCGTATGTTTTGGCCCTAAAATGGGGGCCAAAACGACGATTTTAAAGGTCTATAGGCCTAAAAAACGCTCGCGGTATTTGATTGGTTTATTTGGGTCAGGCGTAAAAATATTGAGTGTAACTTGTGCCAAAATGCTTTAGCAGCTCAACTAAATGCCGCGGGCTGCTAAAGCCGATTTTTGTCCCATGATACACTATATACTATATAATGCCTACAAGAAGTACAAAAACAAATAAAGTTATAATAAAGTAATTACAAAACTATTTTCAATTTTATCCGAAAGGTTTGCATTTTACTGAGAGCGTTTTTTTAATATATACATATATATATATATATATATATATATATATATATGTATATATGTATCTTATTGACAGTTTTTTATGTGTAATGACAATAAAAGTCACTTATTATTATAATGTAGATAATCGACTAAAACTTTGCCCCTACAGCATTGCAAATAACATATTAAATCCAAACTTTCTTTACTAACACTTGAGTGTTGCATGCTGTATCAATGTGCAAGCAAGCATATATAATTTTATTTCTGAAACATATTAATTAAAAATATAAATATTATAATTTGTATACCAAAAATCATATAAAATTATAGAAATAAACGTTTAAGGCTACTAATCAATCTAACAAAGGAAAACGTGCCAAGCCAAACTACACTCCTCTAAATATTCAAAACAACCGAATTGTGGATATTTTATTTTTTATAGAACAACTTCAACAGTTAAACAAACATGCACCGCAGTTTGCATGCTCCATTAATAATTTAATTATTTATAATGAACTGAAAGGAGGTCTAAATTCAAAGTTTTTGATTTATTGCAATATGTGTAATTCTAATTTTTCTTTGAAAACCTCAAGAGAAGATATAAATATGAATGCTGTGGCGGGAATAACAAGCACGGGAAGTGGGTTCTACAATAGCGAAGAATTATTTTCTGTCTTAAATATCCCGTATATGTCCTCAAAATTATACGCCAAGTGCAACGATAAAATAAGCGAAGCATGGGAAATAACAGCAGAAAGATTGATGAAAGAAGCTGCTGAAGAAGAAGCTGGGTATGCAATATCTAATGGCAATGTAGATCAAGATGGCGTTCCATTAATTACGGTAGTTGCTGATGGATGCTGGTCTAAAAGATCTTACAGGGCAAATTATAGTGCTTTATATGGAGCGGCTGCTATAATAGGGTATAAATTTGGAAAAGTATTATTTTTGGCAGTGAAGAACAAATATTGTTCTATATGCAGTCACAATTCTGAAGCTCCGCCTCATTTTTGCTTTAAAAATTACAACGGTAGCTCTACCGGGATGGAAAAAGTCTTGCTGAAGGTTTTAAACAGAATGAAACTATGTATGGTTTACGATACGCAACAATGATTGCTGACGGTGACAGCAGTACATATCGAAAAATTATAGAAACAAGACCATACAAATCACTTACAGTTAAAAAAATTGAATGCCGAAACCACCTTCTTCGCAATTACTGCAATAAATTGAAAACTATTTCAACCGACACAAGATTTCCAAGAAGTTGTAGAAAAATTGTTTCAAAAAATATTTTAAGGCTAAAAACAGCAATAACAAGTGCTATCGCGTACAGATCCAAAAATAAAGATGTTTTAACTGCACATTTATTATTAAAAAAAGATATTGACAATAGTTTGTATCATGTTTTTGGAAAACATAAAAACTGTGACCAATATTTTTGCAAAAAAAAAAAAACAGTACAGACCCTGAAGACCCTGAGCTCTTTTGCAGATTAAATGAAATACTTTCATATGTTTCAAATAATAGTAGGAGTTTGATTAAAAACGTCGACAGCAATAAAGTTGAACAGTTTAATTCAATAATAAATAAGTTTGTTGGAGGAAAAAGAATTAACTTTACGCAACGAGGATCTTACCAAGCAAGATGTCATGGAGCAGTTGCATCTTTTAATTCTAAACGACCTCATTACTAACTTTACAAAACTTTACATGGAAAAAGCCCGAAACAATTAGTGAAACGTTTAGAAATTAAAAGATGTCAAAAAACTGCTTATATAAAACAACGCCAAGAAGTTTTAAAATCTAAATGTAATAATAAGATTATATCAAAAACAAATCGCTATAATTCTGGACCAGATGAACAATATGGAGCCACATGCTTAAAAGCAGATTTGGCAGAGGACATTTTAGAACTAGAAAAAGAAATTTTTTTGAAAAATTTAGACCAAACTGCAAATAAAAAATTTTTTTTAGAAAGTGGGTTCTGGTTAGAAGAAAGAAGAAAGCTTCTTACAGCGTCAAATTTTCATTCAGTTTGCACAAGAAGGCCTTCTACAAGTTGTTCTAAATTAGTTATAAATCTTTTGTATAAAGCGGCTAGTTTAAACGTGGCGTCAATAAGTCATGGAAAATTTTTTGAAAAAACTGCAGTCAAGCAGTTAGAAGAACAAGAAGGGATTATTGTCGAACCAAATGGGCTTTTTATTGATAACGTACATCCATTTTTAGGTAAAAATTATTAATGTTTTTGGCATTTTAAATTAAAACGTTTATTTTTAAATTTTAGGCGCAACTCCTGATGGTCTTGTAGGATCTGATTTAATTGTAGAAGTGAAATGCCCATACTCTGCCTATGGCATGGAAATTAACCATGCAACTTAACAGCATAAAAGGCGTTTTTGGATATTTGACAACAAGACCAATTACTGTCATATTAATGAGAAGCACGCTTGGTTTTATCAAATACAAGGTCAGCTTCATATTACAAACAGAAAAGGATGCATTTTTGCTGTTTAGACGGGAAAAGAGTATTCTCTAAAAGTTGAATATAAAAGAAAAGAGACGACTTTGGAAAAACCTAAGTTAATAAACTTCTACAAAAATTGTTTGTTGTCAGAACTTGTAGATCCTTGGCACACCAGAAAACTTCCAATCCGAGAACCTTTATATATTTTAGATGCAAAAAAAAAAGAAATTGAACGCTGTATAAAACCACTAACCAAAAAAAAAAATTTAAGCGAGTAAAGTGTTTTATTTTATAAATATACATATATATATATATATATATATATATATATATATATATATATATAATTTAAAGAATAAAATTTTGTAAAACACTAAAAATATGCAACCTTTTTGAAGGGTAAGGTATAGTATGGCCTTAAATTATCTCAGCGGATTACTTCATTACTAATCGCTTTGAAGAGACAATTATGTTTGTAATATATACCAAAGATAAAGAGCTTGTAACACCTCCATGTTCAAGGGTAAAAATATATAAATATACAATATTTTCACTCTTGAAAATTACCCTAAAATAATCCGTTGAGATAAATTAAACTCATGTCGTACAGACTACATCTATGGGCATACTATAACATATACTTTTACTTTTGGGACTTTTTTTTTTAATTTGACTTTGAGCTACTTTTGGGACTTAAATTAGTTGTTGTATAAAGTATAGAACTAATTATAAAAGTTTATTATATTATTAGACAAATACCAAGATACAATATACATATATGAAATTGATTGATTTACGCCAGTATCAAAATATAATATCCAATCTATAATAAAGTATGCTTTTTATAAGTAATTAAACTACATACTTATGAATTTTTAATTAGATAAAATGCTATGAATAAATTAATATTATTATTATTTTGTCTTTTGATCTACTCCGCATATTCTTTTATTACCGACAGACACACAGAATCCAAACGGCAAAAGTATGCGTAGAGAATATTTGGTTCTCACCAAGCGCGATAGAATACGGAACTCTACGAATCACTATTGAAGTCAACCAATAAGCAAATACAATGCGTATGGTCTGGGGTGGGGAACTTCCCCTGAGTGTATTGCAATATTGGAGTACGAGGTACCGGTCGGTATGCTCTTAATCTACCAATCACAACGGCCAAGGGTCAAGCATAGATATAATTGTTTCGGTTCTACAAACCTTGTCAGTATGCCTTGCCACGGCATCGCATAATAGCGAAAGACAAATTTGAATAAATATTGAGTGAGTAAGCGCCAACACAAGTATCAAAACCAAATGGAGAAAGAAGACAAGAAACAAAAACAAAAGCTAAAATAATGAGCAAACAAAGCGTGACAAATGCACCATGCTGTGACAGAGAAAACTACAAATGAAAGATATACATTCAAGGAGATAAAAACACAAAAAAAAAATAGAGTTGATACTAATAATTAATAAAAAAGGAAAATTAGACCAAAAAAAAGATAAAAAAATACAACAACGTACTCACAAAGTGGTGATCAAAGATATTAGTCCAAAGGCTAGCAAGGATAAAATGTTAAAAAAGATTAAATACAAAATGAAGTACAATAATACCCATAAAGAAAGAGTATATAGAAAAAACAAACGACTATAATTAAGATGAACAACAAAAGCAAAAGAGTAATGAAACTAACAGCAAACGAGAGAAAATGTTATAAATGCTGGATAAGAAGACATGTAGCGGCGGAATGCAAAAGAGAAGATAAGTCATTGCTATACATAAAATGCGGAAAAGAAAGACACTAGGTTGACAAATGCAGGAACAAAAAATACTGCATAGAATGCAAAACAATAGAACACAGAATGGGAGAAAGAGAATATACGGCTACAAAAAAAAAGAAACAAGAAAAACAAAAAAAAAAATAGAAGACATAACCCCAGTAACTGGAAACAACACGAGGAGCAGATAGTAAATTAAAATGTACAGGGTAATTATAAATGTTTGAGATTATGTAACCATCTAATGTACGTTTGTGCCGCTCTAGTAAAAATGCGTATATAAAGTTGCCTATCTTAAGATTCAATAATAAAAATATTTTCATATGTTTACATTGTTTACATGTTTATAATTATCAGTTGTAAACTCTTGAATACAGTCCGGAATAGAATAAAGCCTAAAGTAGGATTCAATAATAAAAATATTCTCTTCATTTGTATACATTCTTATAACCTTGCTTGCTTGACAGCTGTCAAAGTTTAACTGTCAAAACAAATAGTATAGTGGACAATTTTAAAAAAAGCGGCATATTTAAAGTGATTACATAATCCCATTCATTTATAAACTCTCTGTATAAGTTTATACATACAAACATAGGAAGGGGAAGAGAAGTCCACAATATACTGATAGCAATAGCACAGAGAAAAGAAATAGACCTAGTAGTAGTGAGTAAACCAAATAAAATCAAACTAAATGGTAAGTAGATAAGAGACAAAATAACAGATGCGGCTATTTTAACTTGAGGAAACTGTAGTGACAAGATGAAAAGATGGGAAACATCAAAAAAGGAAATAGTGTAAGATGAAGTTAAAAGTTAAGTATAATAAAGGGTTTTCCAATAAAAAGTTTTATTTTGAATATTTGGGCAGATGTCAATTTTGAAGCTATTATCTTTTGACATTTGACTAGTAAAAACTACGCCATTATTAAAAATAGAACGATACACGCTTCAACAACGCATTGAAATTATTAAAATTTACTACAAAAATGGTGAAAATTTTTCAGTCAGAGTTCGCAAAACTAAAGCACTTTTTGGTCGTCGTAAAGCATCATCTCGGCCGGCAATAGTAAACCTGGTGGAAAAATTTCAGCTGTTGGGACAAATTTGTAATGTGAAGAATCAAAACCGTGTGCATCGCTCAAGAAAACATGAGAATATTGCTGATGTAGCCCGTAGTGTTAAAAAAAACCCAGGTTTGTCGATTCCTTGTCAATCTTTAGAATTAGACATTCTACAAACAACATTACACCGTATTTTGCATAAAGACTTAAGTCTTAAGGCTTTTAAAATTCAGTTAACACAAGAACTCAAGCTGGTCAATCACCATAAACGTCGTATCTTCGCTAATTGAGCCCTTCAAATGCATCAAAATTATCCAGAATTTCATCAAAAAACCATCTTCAGTGATGAGGCCATTTTCACCTCGGAGGCTACGTTAATAAGAATTGTAGCATTTGGGACTACTCAAGAAAACCCAAGAATAATTGTTGAAAAGTCTTTGCATCCTCAACGTGTAACTGTTTAGTGCGGTTTTTGGGCTGGCGGTGTGATTGGACCCTACTTTTTCGAAAATAAGGCTGGTGCAACTGTTACGGTGAATGGATGGCGCTACCGAGCTATGATTAATGAATTTTTATGGCCGGAATTGGAAAATATTGATGTGGAGGATGTTTATTAGCAAGACGGCGCTACGTGCCACACAAGCAACAAAACAATCGCAATTTTGCAAGAAAAGTTTCCTGACCGTGTTGTTTTTCGAAGAGGTGACTACCGAGATCTTGTGATTTAATACCTTTAGATTTTTTTCTTTGGAATTACGTGAAAGATAAGGTGTATGCCAATGCTCTACAATCGATTTAAGACTTTAAAGATAGAATTCGTGAAGTTATCAAAAACATACAGCCATTGGTCATGGAAAATTTCATGAAAAGATTGTGGTACTGCAACCGTAACCGTGGCGGCCATTTGACTGATATCTTTTTCAAATGTTAATGGCATACCTTCCTCTTTACAATAAAATAAACATTTATTGATTTCTCTTAAAAAATACCCGTTTTTTTTTTATATCAAAATGAAACCTTTTAGGGCCGCTTGCACCACCTCGCTTAAAACTAGACCTTAGTCAAGTACCACTTATGTCCAAGTGAAGCTTAAAAATATATTTTGTTGCACCACTGTATTTTAAGGTCCACTCACGTAAGATACAGATATATGTGGCAACACAGCAAAGTTTGCTTTATTCTGTCATTATTGTTTGACAGCAGAGAAGGCAGATAGCGTCTGAACAACTAATATTATTGCATTTGTAGTATATAGAAGGTTAGGTAGCAAAAAAGACCTAGTTAATGGTAATAAAAACTTTTAATTACTCATATGGGTAATTCATTCGCCTGACATACGTAAACACGATCGGTTCATTTTATTTGAAGTATTTATTACACGTTTATTTTTAATAGAATTATTAATTAAATGGGGTCTTACGTGGTTTTGATATTAAATATTACTTTTCAATATAAGTAAGTTTTACATAATTGCACTGATAAATCTCCGAAACCTCTGCATTTTTAATGTTTTTTATTATTATTAACAATCCTTATTGCTACCTAACCTTTTACATACTGCTAATGCTCAAAAAGGACATAAAATAATTTTATTCAAGTATTGCATTTGTCTATAATGCGAGATGCTGTAGATATGTGCACTTCTGAAAAGCTCCCTACACTTGTATGTTGAATAAAATCTAGTCAATAGGAGCATCTAAAAATCTATCCATTTGTAACTTGAAGTAGTGTGTAATACACAGAATTTTAATTTTTTCATAAAAATGACAAAGACAATGCAATTTTGTAAAGCAAATTTTAGGTTATTCTGCACCTTATATGCGTAAACCGAACTCAAGGTTCGGCTTACGATAAGTTCCACTTAGGGGTTTTTATGTTCTACTTAGCAGATGGTGCAACAAATATAAGCTCCACTTGGAAATAAAGTGGCACTTGAGCTGTTAAGCGAGGTGGTGCAAGCGGCCCTTATTGGAAAACCCTATATATAAAAAATGTTTTATAACATCAATCAAATATTTAATTTAAAATATATTATACTTGAAAATGTTAGTTAATGAAACTAGTTGTAAATATATATTCATTAATAAAAATAATTTATAACATAACATGAAACAATTAAAATTAATGAATATATCACATATTGTTTATTAACAATTATGAAAACATAATTACCAATATAAATTGAAATCCCATTATTGAGTTTGTTTTACATTTAGAGAAAAATCAAACGATGCAAACCTGCAAACCGCATCATCCAGTGTTTCAAGTATTGTTACGCCACTGGAGTGGTACAAGTATGGCTGGATACGTTTCTAGGTTCATTTAAATCATCTGACAGATAATTGACAGTTTTATTGTTCTCTATTCCAGCTGACATTTCTCAACCAAAACAAACATCGAGTTTATTTTAATTTGGATACAATACTCAAATATTTATTATTAAAATAATGTTACCAGGTATTGGTGTTTTTGGAACAGGACCTGTTGTGAAAGTTTTAGTGCCAATTTTAAGAGAAAATGGATTTAAAATTGAAGCAATTTGGAGTAGGACCATACAAGATGCCCAAGAAGTAGCTAAAGAATTGCACATACCATTTTATACAAATAAAATTGATGATGTATTATTACGTAAAGATGTTGATCTCATATTTGTGTTGTGCTCCCCTAATTTGCATGCTCAAATATCTGTGAAAGCATTGGGCATTGGAAAACACATTGTGTGTGACAAACCAGCAGGTTTGTGTCAAGAAGATGCTCTGAAAATGGTACGAGCTGGACAGTATTATCCTACACTAATATCAATTATAAATCATTCCTTCAGGTTTCTTCCTGTTTTTACACACATGCGAAAGGCAATACAAGAGAAGTATATTGGTGATTTTATTACATTAATAGACATTCATATACAAAGTGGTAAATTATATTCAGAAAACAACATATACGATTGGAGATGTGATGATTTAATGGGTGGAGGGACGTTAAATTTAATAGGGAGCCATGTTGTTGATCTAGTTACTTTTTTAACAGGACAGAAGGCAGTTAAAGTTCATGGTGTGGTACGTACATTTACAAAAACGACAGAAAATATTAATGGCATCCGACAAATATCCGCTCCAGATTTTTGTACATTTCAAATGGAATTAAATGGAGGTACACTGGTAACAGCAACTATTAATAGTCATACTACAAGCCACAATTTTCAACATGAAATTAACATATCTGGTGAATTGGGTCATTTAATTGTTCATGGTGGTGATTTATATGGTAAGAAAGATAAAAGTAAAGAAGAAGTTTTGTATCTTGATGTCGAAGATTCTAAATGCCCAATTTCTAATACAATATTACCTAGACCATATGCAAAAGGGTTGTGTAAGATGGTTGGGGCTCTCCGAGAAGCATTCTTACCAGATAAAGTAAAGGCTGGTTGGATTAAAGAACCTGTTTGTTTGGCAGCTGGCTTTGAAGATGGTTTATATGTTCAAGCAGTGTTAAGTGCAATACGGGAATCATCACAAAGCAGGCAATGGATTCCTGTTAATGTAATCACTGAACAACCTGATACCAATGCTTTATTAAGTGCAGCTGTTAGAAGAACCGCGATATCTGCTATTTCTTAACTATATTTAAGGTTGTGCTTGACTAATGTTTGTGATATGAGGCAGATTATTATTCGAAATAATACAGTAAACTTATTTTAAAATTTCATTACTAAGGTTGTACGTCAATATTATTTATATTTATACTGTTTATACCATTTTTAATTTTAATATAATCTATATATAGTTTGTGGAACAGATTTATATTTAAATTTGTCTTAGTATATATTTAGTTAGTTGCATTTATTATAGTTATAATTATTATTACATTGTTGTTGAACATTATGAACTGTTACATTGCAATATGAAATAATTAAGATAAAGTTATTTATTTATTAAATTTTATAATTAATTGATATATTATTTAACCTTTTTTTTTGTAATACCCAATTAATCGACCTTTTGCAAAGAATGGTTTTTGGGCTTCAGATTTCAGTTTTTTTGGTTAATTGTATGTTAATAACAAATTTAGCTCTAATATTATTACTTACGAATATATATGTCCTATCAAACATTTTATGGATTAATCTTAACAATAGTGATAGGATAAGAACACAAGAAATTTTGGTTGTAATCTACGTATTTAAAAAGCCAGAGATATATTATTAAGATATATTTTACAATAATCAGGATTAGTTTCCAAATTTGATTTTCTTTGGTTTGGTATTGAAGCAATCATGGTAACCGTAAGCCGGGAATACACATGCCATGAAATTTAGGAAATAGCTTGCATGCTTAAAAATGATCTGTGGCAATTAATGGCACAGTGAGGATACATGTGCAAGTGAAATTGCATGCAAGCTGATCTTGACACATCTGCTAAGACAAGTAGCAGTGATACATATGCCATTTGTTTGTCAATCTTTTTTTAGTCACAACTGGCGAAGACCATGGAAAGAATTCAAATTGAATTAAATAATGTTATATTGTTATTTGCAACAGAATACTTACGTAAAATATTTCGGCGGAACAAAATATTATTTGAATTGCCCAAATTCCAAAAACATTCAATTTTTTTTATATAAACTTAATAGTTTTTTCATCTCATCAACTCATTTTGAAAATAAAATGTATAAACAAAAATACAAAATTGTCACCTCTGTGTCAGCTGGCATACCAGTAAATCTCGTGTGCGTATATACATGCTGTATGGCATGCCTTTTGCCACCACCAGGACTTTACTTGCACATTCCATGCCAAAAAATCAAATCTTTTTGATTTAATGCAATCAATTTGCATGCCATTTTTCAGGAATACACTTGCAAGGAGCTGGTATGAAATTGTGCAAGTACCAAGCATGTGTGTTCCCGGCTTTATATTTTTAATTTTTTTTTCTCCAGTTTTGCTGACATTTGATGTCAATTTTTACTTGATTTGTTGGTTAACATACATACATTTTGTTCGACCTATATGAGTCAAGTGGAAAATTTAAGTTTCTATGTTATATATGTATTTGTTTTGCAATATCTCCGAAATTATGGTCAGTGTTCTTTCACTTCATTAATGAATTGAAAAGTTTATGATCAGATCAGTTTGCATTCCTTTATTACAAACATCTTGATTCAACTTTTTATGATTCATTGCAGTTTAGGTTGCCGGTTCTCAAACTGTGATGCGTTACACAAAGGTATTCTTCGTTGAATTGTGATTTCTTAATTAAAATTTACCAATTTATTATTGATTATACTAATACATAGTGATTATGTTTTAATGGTGATTTGGCAAGTTTTTACTGAATGGTACAAACATTAGAAAGTTTGAGAGTCCATTACTTGTTCAAAATATAGTAAACAAAAATCATTAGGCTTTTTGCATATTATTCCCCGGATTATGCGTTTTGGCATCTTAGTGTATATTCAATTTTTGTGTACATATATTCATACTAATTTTTTTTTTTATAAAAATTTTAGGGGTTTATTATAGCAGAATATTTTTCAATGTTAAATTTAATAGATATTTTTTTTAAATTCTATTTTCAAAATAGGATATTCAAGAATTACTTAATGTCATAACATATTTTTTTTTAAAGTTCATTTGATATGATATTTTAATATCACAACATAAAAATACCTTTGAATTTCAATGAGTGAAACCACACTCGCTGAAACTATCATATTGAAGACTAGATTTAAGCTTTCTGTGAATATTGACCTTAAATATTTGTGGCTTATAAGTCTCGGGAAATACTGAATTTGGAAATTTATTCCATGTGTACAGTTATAGAAATCTCCCACATACTTGGGAACAAATTCAATACAAAGACGAATATAAGCTTTATATATGTAAGTATAAGCAAAAGTTGAACAAAAGTAAAAAACTTTTTACATCTATAAAGAAATCGTAGTTTTTAGATACTTTCGAAATTATGTCAACTTCATGGTCAATTCCAGAGAAGATTATGTGAGATTATAACCCCTAGAAGACAAATAGAAAAAAATTTAGATATGAATTTGTTGTTTAGTTTATTTTATTCTTGTTTTTTTTGCAAATTCTGAAAAGACTAATTAAATCGGATATAACAATCTATACATTATTAAAATCAGAAAAAATAAGCATTTTAATGAACCCACAGCCAACTAGGGTTGCCATTTAAAAAAGGCAAGTTTGGTTTATATTTCAAAAATCAAAAGTGCCATGACTTTTTTGTTAATTTATTTTGATTTATTTGAATTCTACACAAAAATATCTACAAAATTCATTTTTTAGTTTTGTTCTAGAGTAAATAGACCTGATATACTAAACCTAAGCAGTTATGTGAATTGTGACATACATAACTGTTGTGGCAGCTAATACGTCCAAAGATAACTATTAATATTTCATCATATTTAGCTGTATCCATAGCTTTTGTTTATATTACTTACATCTAACTTGTCAGTCATTCAGTTGTAATGTTTTCAACTTCGCTCGATTTTAGTGATTATATATACATAATATATAACTGTTATTACTTATTAGTAGGCTGACAATAACATAACCTAAAAGTTATCTGGGTCATCTGGGTTAACTGAATCCATTCCATAGACTGATCACTGAATAGAATAAGGACATTTGTAGTAAGTATGTATCCATATCATTTCAATACACTTATTAAATACAGGATGATTCAGGATAAACTTTTTTACTCAAAATATTCCATTCTATCATCTCTTATGCTCATGAATCATGTAGAATGTATTTCTTGTATTTATTAATTTTACGAGTTTATTATTAATTTTGCCGTGATTTCTTATTCTTGCGAAGTGGAAAATATTTACCGGACCTAGTGACCACTGTCCCCGACAGTTTCCATCATAAATTAAAAAAGCAGAAATTTAAATAATTAGAGATTTTTAATAAAATTGTGCAAGATTATACGAGGCCAGGATATCGTCCATGGAGGTTTTTAAGGGCTTTTTCCAATAAATGTCTTATTTTAATTTAAATTACAACAAAAGCGTACGTATCTTGTATAAAAGATGTTAAACTAAAACTAAATATATGAATGCTATTAAAGTAAGTTTTAATAAATAATATTCAATTTATTGGGAAATCATTGCTGTTAATAGTTATCTCATGTGTGTTTCAATCTTCATCAATTGAGTACCTAAAAATTTACTGAGGCATATAATTGTACAAGCCAGTTTTGCTTCTAACAAAATTCTAATATTATGTTACATTGCAAAAAACCTTCTTATAAAATATTAGTGCTGGCGATTACAATATTTTGTTAAAAAATTATCAAATAATAATTTACATTAATTTATATTTTGACAGCAAATAATCAAACAAAATCAAAAATTAAAAAATAATTTACATATCTTAAATTTTCAAGAAATTGTTTGGTGTTTCTATTTTTGGCAGCCAGTATATAATCAAACATAACCATTAAAATACATTTGCATCAGATTTGCATGCATACTTTTAGTATGTGAATGATACTATATATAGGTATAGGCATATATGTAGATGCTTACCTACGTATGAATTTATAAGTTTTAAATACTGAAAGTTGCCTAAAATGATGATTAATGTTAATATTTATTGGGTGCGTACAGGAAGGCGTGAGCGGACCGCTGTTTTGAAGCGGCTTCCGCTCTTTAGGAAACGGTTCGCTTCCGATCGGCTTTGCATTCCTGAACAGCTTTTTTTACATCATTATGTAAACAATCAATAAATAATATTTACCTAGTACTTATAGATGACTTTCTTTACTATCCACTACATTATATATATATAGTTTATGATTTTCGCTACTAAACAAGCGCAAAAAAGCAAGCTCTTCAAAATGGCGACTTTCCGTCACAAATCAGTAGGGATTAGAATTTTCAATGGGCTTGAGTAAGGTAAGTTTATTAAAATTATGATGTTTAAAAGCAATTAGAATGTGGTTAGTTGAGTTATCTTGAATAATAATTTATTTTTACCAAGTGTGATAAGCAAAGCAACTTGTCTTGCTTTACAAATATTTGGTTGTTGAAAATAACAGTTTACTTGGCTGTTTTTTTGACAGTTAAACAGTGAACATAAAATGGAAAAAGCAATGGTTTCTCTTTTTTATTTAAAATCTACGTGCTGTCATTGGTAGGTAAATTTTTTACTTTGCCCAATTATTGGGTTCTACTTTCTGTTGACGCGATGACAAAACTTGTGTACAAGCAATTCTGGTTCTGTAATTGGTAATCTATTCAATAGTATATAGTGTTTCAAAGGCCGAAAATAGGCGTTTGTAGCCCGCCGCTTTATTTTAATCTGTCATTACTGTCAGGTTTTAGGGCTGTGAAATCATGATTTACGGCATACTTAAATACCGCAAAAGATGCATAATAACTTTTTAGCACTACGTTTGTTACATTGTTGTTTTGGTGGTTTCGGTAGAGGCCGACACAAAATTATATTTTTTGCCTTCTTCTACCGAAATGATCTGTTTCGGCACTAAAATGCGGGCCCAATGGCCGAAAAGTTATTTGCGGTATTTGAAGGCTGTAAATTACGATTTTACAGGACGTCATACTTTAACCAGCGAACAAACAGAGGTTATATTGCCATCTCTCTCTATTTTTGGCTGATACATCTGTCATTTATTATCTTATGATTATTATTAATTTAGTAAAATATTTGCTATATAAACATTTACTTACATAGAATATTCATTTTGACAATTCATCTTATTATAGGTTATCTTATTTAAATTTGACATACCGGACAAATTAAACTGCTTTCAACGGTGGTTTTAAATTTACCTTGCTGGTTGGTACATCTGGAATCAAAATTACTACGTCAACGGTATCTCCGGGCAAAATGTTTAGTGTTTTTATTTAGGGCAGACTAAAAAATATTGAGTGTAACTCGTGTCAAAATATTTCGGCAGCCATTCGCTTCCACATTCGTTTAACATTTGTGTATTATTATTATTATTAATTACTATTATTTTAATTCAATAATTTTTATTAGTACAGTAATGTCCGGTTATAACAAACTTGAAAAATATACCAAAACCAGTTCGTTATATCAGAAGATCGTTATAAACGGTAATAAAAAAAAATTGTGATTTAATTTATATATTTATTATTCTATGTTAAAAGTAACGCAAGGATCGTTTTTACAAAAAAAACGTTATGTTGACATATATGAAGACCTACAATTTGTAAATAAAAACTTTGAGCGTTTAAACACGATTTTTCCATGTTAATCAAATGGATGGAGGCACGTGAAAATACGATTACCGTTTTATTATTTCAAAATATTTATTTATCACGAAAAGAATACATTTAACTAGTCCTCTAAAAAAAATTGCGATTTGGGAAATATCGGACACCCTAATGAATGCAAACAAAATACAATACTTCCAAGAAAATACCGCGCAAATCCATAAATCGGGGAACCGCAGGAAAAAACCTGAAAAGTACGTTATAACAGGAAAATTGTGCCAATTTTAGATATATTTTGGTTCGCTTTAGGTTATGGTTATAGTGGATGCGTATTCTGACGAACTGGCATTCTGACGAATTTGTCCGAAGACGCGCGAATAAATCAAACAATAGAAATTCAATGGGTGTGGTTATACTGTATGCGTATTGTTTGGAAGATAGAAAAGGTTGATCGTTCAAACTAGTTTGATTTTTCGCACGAATTAGTCCGACTTGTGAGCAATGGATATTGAAAAATTAATAAATTTAGTTTTCGAAAATAGATGTCTGTGTGATATGAAAGGCAAAACTCTCTGTTGTGGTAAAACAGAGACTTAGCCCGTCAGAAGTGGGAATACATTTCTCAAGAATTGGAAAACAATTGTAAGTATATTTATTTTCGTATTCGTAAAATTTTACATTTTATTATTGTGATAATTACATATTACTATTAGCACATGACATACTGTTTAATTTAAAATATTATATTGAAACTGCACTTCACCTGCTGGACTGACAAAGTAATTTTTGAAGTTTTCTCGTACTTGATTTGCTGTCCTTCCATGATGATTGTAACGTCTTGATACAAGCATGTTTTTTTTGGATGTACTGATATTTTCATGGGATGTAGGAAAACCCTCCTTATCTATAACAATGTTATACAGTAAACAGACGCATTTTACTAAAATGTCGACGTTTTCCGGATACATTTGCAATTCGGTCTTTAAACATCTCCATTTAGCAACCAATATTCCAAATGTACACTTGACCGTCGAGCTCTAGATAACCTATAATTGAAAATCCGTTCTTCATTGTCAAGATTTTGTCTGGAGTATGGTTTTAATAAATACGATTTCAATGGATAGGCTTCATCACCTAACAATACGAATGGAGCTGAAATGTCAGTTGATGGAATGTTTTCATTATTTGGCATATTAAAAGAATTTTCTTCCAAGTGTTTATACACATTTGAAAGGGAAAATATTCCTCCATCACTTTGTTTTCCGTAAGCACCGACATCAATAGTGATGAACTTATAATTTGCATCAGCTATACTTTGTAACACAATGGAATAATATTGTTCATAGTTATAGTATAGTGATCCTGAATTCTGAGGGCATTTGATTTGAATGTGTTTCCCGTCAATGCTTCCAACACAATTAGGAAAATTCCATTTTCTATAGTAGTCATTTGCAATGGTTTTGAAATGAAAAGAATTCCATATTGCAAGACATGTTTCATAAACTATTTGTCGTATGGCACTGTGGGAAATTCTGTATGAAAAACTGTGTGCCCTAAATGACATCCCAGTTTAAAGAAATCTGTAATAAAAAAATGTATACGTATATTTTTGCCTAGAAAACTGCATAGCAGTTTTCGGGAGGATGTTACACATTCCCAAATCGATGTTCAAGAAATTGAAGAGTTGGTTGAAGATGAGCCCAACAGTGAAACAAACTATTCAAGATGAATCACGTGAATCTCAAAGAAAGGTTACGCAATCAGAAAATAATAGTATCTCTGAAAATTCCGCGGCTCCTTAGGCAAAACGAGCTAAAAATACAAAGCAAACGTTATTGAAAAACTATTAAATATCGAGCAACACAAGCTAGAACAGTTCAGCCGAAAAGTTGAACGGTCAAATAAGGAAAAAAAACAAAGAAGATGCTGATTATTATTTTATGATGAGTTTGTTACCGTATCTCAGAAAAGTTCCGGAAGAAAGAAAATTATTCGTGCGAACAAAGTTACAGCAAGTATTTGAAGAGACTGTTGGATAACAACGCCAACCAGACTATGGTACCTCCTCTTCAAGATCACAACATACATGTTATTACAGTAACCCTACCACAGGAAATTCATCGCATCACTCTTGGGAAAGTTATTATCCCTCACCAACACAACTGACGGTATTGACAACTGCACCTCAGCCAAGTTGTGATAAAAATGCAATACAACATAACGCATCTGAAGGCTTACTTTCATTTTACTCTACACACAACCTTAATAATTAATAGATCTTAAATAATACTAGTTTTTGTACTTCATATTTTGTATTCTTAAATATAATTAAAATTTAAAAAATGTAGATGTTCTTACCTCAAAGTTAGCGCCAGTTTCTCTTCTGCTGATATGCACTCATGAAAATTTGATTGTTTGGAGATATTTTTTTCAATTCCGTTGAGAATGTAGAAAAATGTTTGGTGACATTCTAAAATATTCTGCAAACTTATTTGGTTGACTCAAACGATCTTGAAATAACGTATGATATTCTCCATTTAATTTTCTAGATGCAAACAGTTTGTTTACGTATTCAGTTTTTCCGGGTAACAGTAAAATTTTTAATAATGGACTTTCCAAATAATATAAATCATCAATGTCATCCATCTTGTATATGTTGCAACACAATGAGTGAAAACAGTGAATATGCATTTACTAATGACCCATTTCTGAACATCATTTCGGACGAATTCGACAGAATACGCATCCACTATAGCCATAGCCGTATTCGCGCGTCTTCGGACGAATTCCATAACCAACCAACCAACCATAACCTTATCCGAAAGTTCGTTATAAGCGGGTTTGCTATAACCAGTAAAAAATAGCGTTGAGTTTATGAGAAATTTTTTGTTGTTTCAAATCAAGTTTGTTATAACCGGACTTTACTCTATTTTCTTTTTCTTAAGGTGAAGAACACAGAAATATAATTTTACAGTTTAATTTATTTATAAATACGGACATAAATCTTCTTGCGTGAATTTAGATGTGGCAGTGTATATAAAAACTGTTTTAGAATAGCAAAAATACCTCCGGTTAAAGTCAAGGATGTTATACTATATACTGGATTGGCAACCACCGTATATTAACATTGGGAAATAGTGTGTCCAAATCCGTGGGTAGGCAACTTGCCGTTGTGCCGTATAAATTTGTATGTTTTACTCTGTCGCACTAGTCACTACGCCATATACGGTTTAAATGAGCAATATTAACAAGCGAAATAATGGTTAAATACTGGGTTGCATTTGAATGTAAATATTTGAAACAAATAGGAAATGGAATTTAATTTCATTAGTAAGCATTTGCAATTAAAATATGTTATGCTGTTTAATATAAAAATTATATTAAAAGCAAGTAAACAATATTGTTGGGTAATAATTATACTTTTATATGCTAGTTTTGTGTTTTAATTTTATTTAAAATAATTATTACCTTCCCCTTAAATATCTTATATATAAAATATATGCAAAAGTTCACAACAAACATTTTGTATTGTGATTAATTGTTGTTTTTGATCATTCTATTAATATTTATATCATTTTTTTTTTTTAATTTTATGATAGTTATATTTACAATATTTACAATTTGTATTTAAATATATAATATTCCAGCAGTGCCGCCATCCATCTGTTAAAGACTCGAGGGGCCTGGTATTGGAAATTAATTTCTGCTGTCTTCTTTTTCTTTTTTTGTTTGTGTCTTAGTTTTGTGTTTGTTCTGTCATTAGGTGTTGTTTTAATTTTGTTTTAAATTGTTGAATGCTGGTAAGGTTTTTTATTTCATTAGGCATTTTATTGTATTCTTGGATTCCTTTAACAGCCAAGCTTTGATTTTTTGTAGTTGTTCTATTAAGTTCAATATTAAAGTCATTTTTTTTTCTAGTGTTGTAGGTGTGAAATTCTTTTCTGCTTTTTAATTTAAATTCCGTTTTTATTTGTCCGAGTTTGATCTTGTGAATTAATACTATATTTTGTTGTTTTATCTTGTTTTTAATAGTTAGTTGTTTAGATAGTTCATGTATCTCTTTAGTAGGTGTTAGTTTTTCCAACTGATAAATTGTTTTTATAGCTTTGTTTTGTTGTCTTTGCAATTTGTTTATGTTTCCTTGTTTGGTATTTGCCCATATTTCATTGTAGTTGTAATAATTTTATAAAGTAGATCTTTATGTTTAATACATTTTGACTCAATGTAGCTTATTATTAATACTTTACTTTCGAGTTTATGCACTTTTTTAAAAGTATTTGTAATAAAATATAATAAAATTAATACTTTTTTAAAAATTTCTAACTCTAATTTTTTAACCGTGTAAGAAATCCAAAACTGTTTCTATTAAGTAACTTAAGAGTTAATAAATAAAAAAAATTTGTAAGATGTTTCTGATACAAGTAAAAACTGACATACGAATGCGTAACTTTAAAGCACGCATTATTCACGGTTTGGTTAACGAATTATTATGTGAGTACTATATTATGTATATTTGTCAATATATTTTATATTTTAAACAAATGTACAAGTTAGTTTTACTTTTTTATTATTATTCTTGAATATATTGAGTGTCTGTAATAAGAAAGTTTGTTTTATTTTTTTATAAATCTTATTAAAGTCATTAATAATTGAAATTATGTTACTTTTTTTTATGAGAAAGATTAGTAATACTTGGTAGTATAATTTGATATATAAAATAGTAAAATACAGTTTGTAATTATTGTTTTAAATCAATTTTTCTAAAATTCTGTCTCTCTTGCCTCGTATACGACTGTGAGATAAAAAGAGATGCTAAAGCGGCACAACGGCGGGTTGCATATTTCGATATTTTTCCTCACTTTAAGGGGCTTGGTTGCCAATCCAGTATATAGTATAACATCCTTGGTTAAAGTACTTACTTATGTAATGTGCAGTCATGTATATCTGGTTGCATATATTAAGTACGCTTGTACAGGGTGGGCGAGAATGACCGAGGATTGCGATGTAGGCAACCAAATATACACTTATTATAAAATAATTTTAAAAAATCCCTAGATTGTCCTTGACTATAACCATAGGCGTAATACACATTTTTTTGTGGTAACAAATAAAATTATAAATAATTAAAATAAATACAAAGTACAGAACACACAATGAAATACTTTTAGAACTTTATTATAAAACAATAAAGCAACATTTTCAATGATTATACAAATAATATATTAATAAATAAATAAACTTAAATAAAATGTTTTTATTTGGCAAAATAACTATTATAAAAAATAACAAATGTATGTTCTTATATTTAATCAACATTGAAAATATTAATATTCAGTATTTAACATAATAATATGCAATTGTAAATGTACAATGGTGTTTACACAATTGTCATAGATGTTTGTCATTGATTAGATAAGATTAATGTTTATTAAAAATAATTTGAAGGTTAACTGAATATAATAAAATGCAAATTGTGGAATGTCTAAATTTTAAATAGTGTGTATGTATTATGTATAAACTGTGAATTAATCATAATTTGAATTAAATTAAACATAAACAAAATTAATTTACCAGGATTGTGAATTAAACATAATTGTTAATTAAACAGAATTGTGAATTAGGTATTTGAATTATATGTATAATGCTGTTTACACAATTAACGAGGATGGCAGCTGGTCGTACTCTTTTCAGTCGTGTCTGAATCAATTTAATGAAGCTTTTCCTGATTGTGAATCACAAACTGCAAATTATTGAACGGTTTAAAGGAAGGAACTGCATTTGTAAAAAGTAATCACCTGGCAGACGATCTATTTTAACTGAAGAGGTTTGTATACAATATACAGTATTGACTAGAGTCCATAAAAGTAACTAAGAAAACTATCAGCCCAAACTGGAGTTTCATATGGAAGTTGTAGAAAAGCTGCTGAAAAGATCTTGCATTTGCACCCGTATAAGGTAACATTAAGTTCAAGAATTACTTCCACTTGACTATGAACTACTTGTAGCGTATTGTAACTGGTTTAAACATTAATGAAATATTAGATAAGTTTTTGTTTTATTTATCTGGATATGGATATACAGCCAAAACTATCGAACTTGGGCTGTTGTTAATCTTCATAACTTACACGAAACAAGTTTACACCCAATTAAAATTGATATTTAGGTTGCATTTTCAAGGCAATAATTGAACCTATATTTTTTGATGAAACAATTTATACTGTACAATACTGTACTATAATTTTAAATGCATTTTTTTAACAAGTACATGCCAATGAATTGCAGACTGACTATTTTCAGCAAGACAGAGCTACTGCTCATATGGTAAATGAGACAAAAAATTAAGCGGTCATTAAATTTTAAAAACATCGATTATGAATTATAAGATTATGGTCACCACGTTCTCCAGACCTTACCTCAAGTGATTTTTATTTATTTAGATATTTAAAAAATAAAGTTATTAAATATTGTATGCATACCTTGGATAAGTTAACAAAATCAATAAAAATGGAAATGAGAAGTATAACTGCAAAGCAGGTTCAACAATTGTTAAAAACATTAAACAAAAAAGTAAACATCCGTTTTTAACAATAAAATGGTCATTTCCAGCATTTGTTATAAATAAATTATAAGACAAATTAACTTTTGTATTTTTTATGGTTCTTCTCTTCATCTCGTACATTTCTTCATTTTTCGAAACGTTGTCATCTCTCCTATTTTCCAAATAAAATTATTATATTAATATAATGTAAAGATTTTCACAAAAATACTTACTTTTTCATAAAAAATTCTTCACATATAAATGTTACCATTATAAATTATTTACATCAAATGCTGAAAATGATGTCCTTCATGTTGAAGACAAATATTTACTCTTTGCTTCATATTTTCAAACACTTGTTGAAGCTGCTCTGCAGTTATATTTCTCAATTCCATTTCTATTGTTTCATTTAATTCGTCCAAGGTATGCAAACGATGTCTTCGTCTTGCTGAAAATAGCCAGTCTGTAATTCATCGTCGTGTAATTGTTGAAGAAATTCATCTAAAATTTTAGTGCGGTATCTCCCTGAATTTATTGTTTCATTAAAAAATATGGGTCCAATTATTATTTGTCTTGAAATGGCAACCCAAATACCAATTTTAATTGAATGTAAACTTGTTTCGTGCAAGTTATGAAGGTTAACAGCAGCCCAGGTTCGATAATTTTGGGTGTTAAATACCCAGATAAATAAAACCAAGCTTCATCAGTAAAAAAGGTCTTATCCAATATTTCGTTGTTGTCTAAATGTTGATTGAACCAGTTACAATATGCTACACGTAGTTTATAATCAAATGGAGGTAATTCTTGAACCGATGTTACTTTATACGGATGCAAATGCAAGATCTTCTTTGCAGTTTTTCTACAACTTCCGTATGAAACTCCAGTTTAGGCTGATAGTAGGTAGTATATCGTCAACAACATCTTCAGTCAAAACCGATGGCCTGCCAGATGATTTCTTTTTACAAGCGCAGTTCCTTCCTTCAAACCGTTCAATAATTTTAACTTTGTAGTTCGCAAATGTTTTATAAGAAATTCCTGCATCAGGAAAAGCTTCATTAAATTGATTCAGACACGACTGAAGAGAGTACAACCAGGTGCCATCATCATTAAGATTTCCACTGCGATAATGAGCATTAACTATAAAAGCATCTTGTTCTTGTGTAAACAGCATTGTACATATAATTTAAATATCTAATTCACAATTCTGTTTAATTTAATTCACATTATGTTTAATTCTCAGTTTATGCATAACACATACACACTATTTAAAATTTAGAGATTTCCACAATTCGCATTTTATTATATTAAATTAACCTTCAAATTATTTTTATCAAACATTAACCTAACTTAAAAAGTGACGAACGTCTATGAAAATTGACGTTTATTCTGGTGAGTTTTAGGATTATTTTGTTCAGGAGATACAGGTTGACAAACTGGTACACAATAAAATCACTAAAAAAATTCCCAGGAATCTCATTGTATATTGTGTAGTATTTATTATAAGAATAGTTTTTGTTAATGTTTTTTGGTATTGTAAATTTCTTTTACTTTGTGAAGCAGAATATATAATTTATTAGAGAATAAACACATCTTATAACATAATTAATACACCCGACATCTTAAGTTCTTAACACCGGCAGGACACTACAGGGCTTCGTTCCTAAACACGGAGTGAGGGGAGAGTGACAACTCGGCGAGTGTGATGTCACATGATCAAACGGGGAATAGAGTTTATGAACGAGTCGGCCGTGTTTAGGGTAGGGTATTAAGGTAAGGCCAACTTCATTGGGTAAGGCTGTCAAAAATCAAACGTCAATGCGTCAAATATAAACAACATTTATTAGTTATGCCCGTATGACACTGATCTATAATTCTTTATTGAATTATATATATAAAAATATTTAAATCTTAAAAAGTCTGTAAAATGCACAAATAATCATCAATCTTATTGTAGATTGAAATTTTAAGAATATTTTTAGTTTTTCTTTAGGATTAACACAAAAAATGTACGAATTAACAGTTTTTTAAAAATAGTTAGGTTATATTATAAATGCTATTACTCACATGTTATGTGTTAATTATAAAGAAAACCTAAAAATATCCTTAAAATTTCAATCTACAATAAGATTGATGATGTTTTGTGCATTTTACAAACTTTTTAAGATTTAAATATTTTTATATATATAATTCAAGATATAATTATTGACAGTGTAATACGGGCATTAATATGGCACAAGCTAATAAAAGTAAAAAAAATTTAGTTGTTGTTGTTCCATTAGCAAATGGATATAAATATTTATAATATATAACCTAAGTTCCTATACTATTTAAATACTTACTATTTTTATTTTTGACCATGGTCTTGGTCTTGATTAATTAATTGAATTGCTCCTGTTTCTGTTCTTATTATTTCATGTGAACAAATGGAAATTTTTGTAATATCCATTTTCAAAATGTAAATTATAATAACGACGTAAACAAACCATAGATAACATAAAAAAACAGACTAACTTCGGTCGGGTGTGATATTTCCCCCGCTCATAGAGGACGGCGAGAGTGAAATGTTTTCCCTTCACCCCTACTTTAGGAACGGCAAAGGTGATCATTTGGGTCACTCTCACCCTCGCCCAAGTACTTTAGGAACGCACCCTAGTGGTGACGAGGAAAAAGTGAATAGTAAATAAAATAAATTTAGCAGTGATAAAAGTAATAAATTTAGCGTAAATTAAAAACCGCGTGCAAATGGCTAAGGAAATAATTGTATTTTTACGGGAATTCGATATGAATATAATAATGTACAGGGAGTTTATAAATGAATGGGATTATGTAATCACATTAAATGTGCCGCTTTTGTTAAATTGTTCACTAAACTATTTGTTTTGACAGATCAACTTTGACAGCTGTCAAGCAAACATATGAAAACATATGTAGTATAGTGGACGATTTTAAAAAGGCGGCATATTTAAAGTGATTACATAATCCCATTCATTTATAAACTCCCTGTACAAGTCAGTGGTTTATAAATGAATGGGATTATGTAATCACTTTAAATATGCCGCCTTTTTAAAGTTATCCACTATACTATTTGTTTTGACAGTTCAACTTTGACAGCTGCCAAACAAGCAAGGTTATAAGAATGTATACAAATGAAGAAAATATTTTTATTATTGAATCCTACTTTAGGAATGAGTGGTTTGATAATGGAGAATGGTTCTATTCTATTTCGGATTGTGTTCTGTTGTGTTATTATTTTGTTTACAACTGATAATTATAAACATGTAAACATATGAAAATATTTTTATTATTGAATCCTAAGATAGGCAACTTTATTTATGCATTTTCATTAGATCGGCACAAACGAGATGGTTACATAATCCCAAACATTTATAATCAACCCCCGCTTGGACAATTATTTTGCAATGAATAATATAATCACACCGGTAAAGAAACGCGTAAACATTTTGAGTGAGGAATCTTGTAAATTATTAGAAAAATGACTGAAATGATAACTTGCTCTTTATCCATCAGCGTGGTTCGGAAGTCACGTATTAAGCTGTTGGTTCCATCAAACCACTTTAAACAAGTCGTAGACTTACTGTGGCGATATAAAATAGCCGTAAAAAGCACGTAAAAAAATGGTGCCTACCAACATGCCCAAAAGTTAAAAGTTACGCTGATATAAATACAATAATTAGTGAACATTTTAAAACTACGGATTCAATATTTGTGTCCAGATATGTTTTATAACTCTTCAATGAAGGCATGTGAATCACCAAAGGATTGGGCAGCTTGAATTCGAAGCTTAGCGAGTTTTCGGCGGCCGAATTGGAAATGGAAATACGCGATCATTTTATTAATGCATATGAAAATGGAAAAGTGCAAGAAGAGTTTGAAGAAACGAAAGGGGTATCATTCAGTGATGTCGTGAAATTAGAATCGTCCAAAATGACGGCTCATCCACATCTAGCAGTAAAGATGGAACCTGTATCTCTCCATCAGATAACGCATTTTCCCGGGAAACCTAGAAATGTGCCAGCTGAAGAAAGTAAGGAAAAGGAAAATATTTGCAATACAAGTGATTGCGGTAAGAAATGGAAATGTTTAATTTGCGAAAATCTAATCATATTGCAACAAATTGTTTTTATAAAAATAAATCATCTAACATTTGTAATAAAAATGGCCACATTGCTACAATCTGTGAATTTAAAAATAGAAATACGCAAAATTTTGTAAGCGATAAATTATTTATTTGTTCTGTTAAAGAAAATATTGCAGTTGATCCTATTATGTTAAACATAAAAATAGAAAATAAAGAGATAGGTTGTCTGCTTGATACTAGTGCTAGTATTTCTGCGATACCAGAAAAATTATATTATGATTAATTTAAAATAATTAAATTGTATAAAACTAATAAACATAAATATTTATATAATGGAAACGAAATTAGACCGATAGGTTAAAGCAAATTTAAAATGTATACTAATAGAAACAAAATAAATAAAACACATTTACTATATCACGAATATGTTTAAACCGTAACATGTTTCAACCTTTACAAGACCATCATCGAACGGTGATACAAACAAATACAAATGATCTCATATCACATAGTAACAGCCACCACCATTCAATTGTTAAAATACTTAGTGTTTATAATTAGGAAAGAAGTTATACCTATCTTGGGAAGAGATTTTCTCAAGGAATTTAATATTACATTTAAAAATGACATACATTTTTGCAATAATTTAAATAATATTTAAAATAAATTTAAATAGCTAATGGGTTAGGAAAATTTAATAAAGGAAAAGTAAGTTTAAAATTAAAAAGTGAAACAATTCCGATTTTTTTTAGACCTATGCCATTACCGTTTTCAATTCGGGAGAAAGTAGAAGCTGAAAGCTGAAAATGATTGGATTAAAAATAATTTCACAAATAGATTGAATGAGGTACGCCAGTTGTACCAGTTATCAAAAGTGATAGTTACGAATTTGTGGTGATTTTAAGATCACATTAAATCCAAATTTAGAAGTTGATAAATATTCATTTCCGAAAATATAGGATTTATTGGCAACATTAGAAGGAGGTGTTATATTTAGTAAATTGGATTTGCCTACAGCTTACCAACAGATATGTCTGGAGGAAAACTCTTTTGGCAGAAGCTAAATTTAAAAAAAATATTGAAATTGTTATTGCAGGGAATTCCGGTATGTATTGTTTTTCTTGATGACATTCTTGTAAGTGGAAATAATGAACAAGAACATCTAAAGCGAGGTTAGAGAACTAGGATACAAAATCGATAAAACAGGACCCCATGCATGTAACGATAAAGTAGAAGATATTCAAAAGACACAAGCACCTCAAAATGTAACACAAATAAAATCTTTTCTGAATTATTGCTCTAAATTTGTACCTAATGTATCAATCATTTTACACCAGTTTGATCAGTTATTAAAAAAAGATAGCAAATGGTTGTGGAATGACAAATGTAACAGTTTGTTTATAAACATTAAAAACTTGTTGAATTAGCGAAAGTATTAGTTCATTTTAATCCGGAGTTACCAATTCGATTAAAAACTGATGAATATGGTATTGGGGCGGTAATTACTCACATAATGCAATATTTTAATAAAAAAGTTATTGCATACTTTAATGATCCTGAAAAGAAAAATTTATAAACTAAAAAAAAATAGCTTTAAGCTTAATTTTTGGTGTGAATAGAATTTATTAATACTTATATGGAAATTGCTTTACATTGGTGAAAGATCACAAACTATTGGTGGCAATTTTAAGTCTATTGAAAGGAATCCCCCAATTTTCAGCAAACCGTTTAAGATGTTGGGCCGTTATATTAGGTATAGGTATATAGGTCATATTTTTGTTGGCCGAAATTAAGTATAGATATTGAAATAGAAGTAAAATCTTGTGTCAATTGCATGACAAACGAAGATAATCCTAGGGCATTAAGTTTGCAATCATGGACATGGCCTCAAAATTCATGGGAATGGATTCATATTGATTACATGAGTCAATTCTTAAACAGAAACTTTCATTGTGGTAGATGCCCACACAAAATGGCTTGAAGTTTTTTCCGACAATGTCAATAACTTCAAGAGCAACAATACAATTCCTTAGATTGTTGTTTACGCCATATGGTATCTGCAAAACTTTAGTATCAGATAACGCTACCGAATTTGTTGAATTTCAAACTTTTTTTAAAGTTTAATGATATTCAACATTTAACATCAGCACCGTACAACACTTCTTCTGATGGCGCCGCTGAGAATGCAGTAAAAATTGTCAAGAAGGCATTAAAGAATGCAGTCTATCAGAAAAACAATTTTGATCTATATTTGATTCTCACACAATTCTTATTTGATTATCGGGTTACTCCCCATTCTACAACTGGTATATTACTAGCGTTATTAATGTTTGGACTTAAAATTATAACTAGATTTGATTTGATGAAACCAAAAAGTGATGTCGTAGATAAAATATATATTAAAGACGTAAAAATAAATGTAAATAAGAAAACGAAAAATCAAGGTTTTAATTTTCTAAAAGAGATAATGTGTATGTACGTATAATGATGTAATTACTAAAAAGCATGTTAATCAAATATTAAAAGATACTTTTATTGAAAATTTTATTTCAATGCAAATTCCAGCTCTACCAAATGTTAACGTTAATGATGATACTGTAAATACTACAAGAATAAATGTTTCTCAGATAAACTAAATCCTAAACGAAATAAAGTTAAACCAATTCGTTATCGTTAACAATATGTAAATAAATAATTAGCGATTTTTCGCGAGATACTACTATGTTACCAGTGGTATGATGTGGTAAGAGTAGTGGGAGTAACATCATTTTTGATACAACTTCATTGCTCTAGTAACAAAAATTGTCGCTAAAATGGCGTGGTTACATATATAGACCAATCATTCTTTTTAAATTCTCTGATTCTAATAAATCTCAAACAAATAAAATAAATAATTTTAAATTAAACAATTTTGTTGCCAAATTTTATTTTTTTTTTATAAAATTACGTTTTTATTTTTTATTCTCTATCTAATAATAAAATGTAATTAACAAATTATATTTTGTACTTACTAAACATCAATTTAGAAATGTATATTGTAATTAACCTACGTCGAAGCTAGGTAAGGCGTAGTATGTCGTGGTATGAAACGATGACGTTTTAACATACGTCATTGATTTCCCCTCCGTTACTAAATGCAGTGGTATGTCTGTAAACACTAACCACCTTACTATAGTAAGCAATAGTATCTCGCGAAAAATCGCTAAATGTATTTTTTTGTATTTTATTAAAAGAAGACGTGTAATGTGCAGTCATGTATATCTGGTTGCATGTATTAAATTGTTTATTTTTTTTTGTATTATGAATTTCTTTTACTCCGTTGCGTCGTAACAAAATTACATCTTATTTGCGTGAAGCAGAGCTCAAATACAAGGTCGTTTTTGAACAAGGTTAGTAGAAATTTTTTATTTAGAATGTTGTCTGGTTTTATCAAAGGAGCGGAGTTGTTTGCATGGGTCTCTTTGGGTTTTGAGAGTTCAAGCTCCGAAACTTAACCTTAATATTGCAATAAGTGTCAACAATATTATTTTATTAAGCGAAAACGAATGAAACTTTTTTACACATACCCGGTTCGTATCAGGTTTTGTGTTTTTGTTTTGTACGCAGGCTAAGTAGTAATCATAATAAAGAGAAGTAAAGTTAATGCCATGTTAAATAAAAAAAAAAAACAAAAGAGGAATTCATTGTGAGCACCCTCTCATCACTTTACGAGGGAGTATTCGGTATACTGTTTCTGTTTCTATTAGGTACCGAATAGAAACCAAAAATGAACCAAAAACGAACCGAATCAAATGGAATTGTATACGTGTGAAACGAGCCTCACGGTATAATTGGATTCAAAATATTTTAGTTGTTTATATAGATAAATAACCCTAATGTAACAATTTTTAATGTCGGTGAAAAACTGATTAACCTCTATGTCACTGACCATAATTATATTTTAAAGTATATATTAATAATTTGGAATTAGGGTTTAATTATATGGTCTACCGGTGCGATTGCCATCATATTGTAACATCCAAACTACGTGGTGGAAGTGTCTTTATTGCAGTTTTGAACAAGTACAGTTCTTACAAAATATTTAATCATTGCTCTGACTATGAGGAGTTATATGTGTGCGTCTATATTGGCAGTATTTAATTGGTCTTTGAAACAGTATACAGGGTTGGGTAAGGTATTTATGTATGTCACAAGGTGTATTTCCGTCTAAATTAAAAACTGCAGCGGTAACTCTTATATTTAAGAAAGGAGACAGAAATAAACCCAAAAATTATAGACTCATATCTGTTCTTCCAGTTATATCAAAAATATTTGAAACTATTATGAAAGACCGTTTAATAAAATACTACTTGGCACAGAACAGCATGGATTCAGAAAAAAATAAATCAACGATTAGTGCAAATTTAGAGATAGTTGAATGTATAACGGGTGTTTTAGACAATAAAGACTCAATATGCGTCACATATCTTGACCTATCGAAAGCATTCGACTGCGTAGACCACAAAATTCTAGCTAAGAAACTAGAAAATAGAGGTATTCGAGGTGCACCTTTGAAACTATTCAAAGATTACTTATCACATCGTCAACAGTTTGTCAAACTAGAAAATACACATTCCCAAATAAAATTCATAAAAAGAGGCGTACCTCAAGGTGGAATTCTTGCGGCTCCATTATTTATTTTATATATAAACGACTTGCCTGAAAATATTGATGCCAGGGTTATACTATACGCTGACGACACAACAATAATAAATCAACATAGTAATGCTCAGGTAACGTTGCAGAAAAACGATGATACAATAAATGACGCCAACATTTGGTTTGCTATGCATAAATTAAAGCTTAACGACGATAAAACCACTAATATTTTATACAGTCAAAACCAACCAACCAACTCGCAAAGTACAATTAATATATTAGGAGTTCATTATGACACTAAACTAAAATGGGATATAATGATAAATGAAACAGCATCTAAGCTCAATAAATCTGTTTACGCACTTTCGCAACTTAAAAAAATAAGCTCATATGAAACTATTCGAACTTCCTATTTCGCTTTATTTCATTCTCATATAACTTATAGCATTTTAATATGGGGTGCAAATTCAAACGCTGAAAGAATTTTGAAGATCCAAAAAAAAATTATTAGGATAATGTCCGACGCATCATATACAGAACACTGTAAACCATTATTTATAAAACAAAGTATATTAACATGCATATCTCAATATATATTACAAGCTGCATGATACATAAAGGATAATATTGACAAATACACTCTAAACAAAATGGTACATGATCACAACACCAGAAAGCATCATCAAATACGGATCGAACTAAAAAAACTAAACAAAACAAAAACAATGGCAAACTACTGGGGAATCAACATTGTCAATAAAATTGTTACAGAAAAACCACTTACAAGTAAATTATTTAAAACGAAACTGAAATGACATCTTCAACAACGACCGTACTATACACTAGAGGAATTTTTCAAAGATGATCATATTCTTTCATAACCTAGTCAGTGCTTTTAATGTGTTTTTTTTAATATGTGTAACGTTTTATTTTAAAAACTTTTATAAAATTTTAATGTGTGTTATATTTGTATTAATATTATATTATGACATAATGTATATATGTAATTTTATCTTTTCTGTAAAATACGTATAAACATGAAATAAATCTATCTATCTATCTATCTATCTATCTAAATTTATGGAAACACCCGATTATTGGCTGCATTTTTGGTTCAAGTAAAATAATTACCTTTATAAAAGTTTTTGTAGAAATTTTAATCAACATAATGATGTATTTTGATTTTTACAAGCCTTGTTTCAGGAGATATGACGTTATCATAATTTTTTTAAATGGAACACCCTGTATTTTCTTTTATTTTTAGAAAGAGATTTTTTTAACAATTACAATGATATGAAGTGTTATGGGTCTACGATTTACGGTTTTTGAAATATTCATTAAAATAATAACACAAAATGTAGTACGTTGACGTATTGCTTAAAAGATTCACTTATTTTTACTTTTTTTTAATTGTATTGTGAATAACAGACAAACAATAAAATACAGGGTGTTCTATTAAAAAAAAAAAACTGATGATGGCGTCATATCTCTTGTATTAAAAAGCAAAATACATCAAAATTTCTACAAAAACTTTTATTCAGGTCATTTTTTACATAAATCAAAAATGCAGCCAATAATAGGGAGTTTCCATACATTTACCCAACCCTGTATATTACTCTTGGCTCAGACTACTCGGTTTATCAACATCACTGTGTAAGCGTTGAATCAATTAGCGAGTGCAATACCGTCATTATCGTCGGTGATTACAACTTGCCACGTCTTTGTTGGATTAATGATGAATGCGGTGTAAGAACCGAGTCCACATGCCATAAAGCCACATTAGTTGCTAGCACGTTTGGTTATAGTAATTTTCATCAGCTGAATCACATATTAAACATCAATTCAGTACTGCTGGATTTATTATTTGCGCCTTTGTCATTTTTTTCTAACATAACCCTTTCTGAATATCAGTTTCCTATTGTACAATGCGATCCTCAACATCCTGCATTAGATCTTGTTTTAAAACTTGATTCTACACATGATTCGTCGGACAACTTTTGGTGCAACAACTATGACGCACCTGTATATAACTTTAAAGATGCTGATTACGTTTCTTTAAATGATGCTTTCATCAATACAAGGTGGGATAAAATGTAAATTGTAACATTGATAAAGCATGTTTTTGACCTTTTGTTCCACGTAAAAATACCTTTTAAATTTTCTATATGGTTTTCTAGAGAACTGAAAGACCTGGTATTTACTAAAAAAAATTACACAAATCATATGTGATATTTTGTTCAGTAACTGACACATTAAAAAGGTGGAACATTTGATTAAATCTAATCCTTATATCTTACCACCTATTCATACTCATATAAATGAATAACGTCTTGTTCTAAAAATATCTGACGTACTTGATTAACTATCAGCATTGAAGTCCAACAACTCTTTAGGGACTGATAGATAGACCTTAACAAATGTGCATTTGCTCTAAGCCAATATTAGTGGCTTTTATTTAATTTATCTCTAACCACTGGTACTTTTCCTACTTGCTGGAAACAAATTTTTATTACTCCAATAGATAAATCTGGTGCCAAAAATAATGTTAAAAACTACAGGCCTATATTTATTTTATAGATTGTGCAAAAGTTTTTGAAAAGCTAGTTACAAGACATATTTGTCTACCGCTCTGCAATCGGAAATTGCTTTCAACCAACACGGTTTTTGAACTGGTAAATCAACATCTTCCAACCTCTTATTGTATAAAGCTTATATTACTGATGCGCTCGAAGACCGATTTCAGGTAGGTTCAATTTATACTGACTTTTCCAAAGCCTTTGATACCGTTGATCACAAAAAACTAATTAATAAACTGCGTTGTATTAGCATTGATGGCATCCTATTACAGTGGATTCAATCTTATTTATCGGACAGATCCCAACTTGTTCGCATTGGTCAATGCGTTTTGCGTAATATTGACGTTACGTCAGGGGTTCTTCAGGAATCACACCTAGGACTTCTACTGTTCAATATTTTTATCAACGATGTAGTGAACTGTTTATTGTTTCCTGACGACATAAAAATCTTTATGAGAATTCATACATTAGACGATGGTGCAGACTTTTTCTAGTTGGTCAGATTAATTGCCTATTACTTAACTTGAATAAATGCAAAGTAATGGCATTTTCTAGACGTAAGTCTACGGTAGTGTATAGATATTCCCTGATGGATGAACCGCTGTCGAGGGTTAACACTATTCGTGATTTAGGTGTGACGTTTGACTTTAACTTATCATTTACTGCATATCAATATCATTGTGGCTAAAGCATATCAGCTGTTAGGCTTTGTCAAGCGCAGTACGCCCACACCTCCAATATTGCTCAAATGTGTGGTTTCCATGTATCACAGTAGGTAAGGAAAAAAATTAAACTGATTAAAAAAAATTATTTGTTTTTAGCATATAAATGCAACATTGTTTTTTTAATATGACCAGTTTTGAAAAAAAGACGTTTTAACTTTTACGTAACGTTAGTTTTTAAAGTGTTTCATGGAATTATTGATTGCCCTGACTTGCTTAGTTCAATTGGTATTCATATTCCTGTTTCTGTTTTACGCAGTGACTATTTATTTCATGTCATGTGCGTCTACACTACAAGCTAATGAAATAAATGTAGATTTTTTAGGGATTCTCTTAATACCCTGCGTCGTGCCCTTATCACACAATCATGATCTTTTTGTATATTAAATGTTTGTTTTTAATTTTACTTTTAGTATTTATTAGTAATTTTATATGTTATAGTAAGCCTATAGATATAGTGTCTTTGGGCATACTATAATTATTGTATTTTTAAACTGTATATATTCATACTTGTAATGGTCTTCGTTAAGTAATAAATAAGTAAATAGATAAAAATGTACAAATGATTATCAATTTTATTGTAGATTGACATTTTAAGAACATAATTTTCTGTATAATTCTGGAAAGAATTTACGCATTAGCTTTAATTATAAAGAAAAACTAAAAGATGTTCTTAAAATTTCAATCTACAATAAAATTGATGATCAATTGTATCTTTTTACAGACTTTAAATTTTTATTTATTTTATATATGAGCAAATCCATTTCAGATGGACCAAAGGAGCGGGAGGGGGTGCGCCCAAGAAACATGCTTTAGCATTTTTTTCTGTTTCTATATCTTATTAGTAGTCTTTTGATCGGTTCGTGAGGGTATGAAACCCTTAAAAACAATTCTATGATTTTTAAAGTTTTTTTGTTGTTTAACTTTATTTTTGAAAAATCGCGTTTATAGCTTAAAAATTGCAATTTGAAAGCAAAAAAAAATACTAGTGAAATCAATCAGAAATTTTCCGTAGAATTTAATTCTGGCGCCATTTTAAGTCTATACCCTGTCTATAAGCCGCAAAAGCCATAAAACCATGTTTTTGTTATTATTGGGTTGGGTAAAACGGAGCATTTTTTGGAATTTTTTTAACCGCCGAAGTTGACGTATTTTGAAGATAGTTGGAAAATATAAATTTGTTTTGTGCATTTGGGTTTTAGGAGTCTATTTTTTAACATTAACTTTTACAAATACACGTTTAGAAGCGCTGAGAAAAACTATAGACCAAACATTATTAAAAAATTGAATTCAGCATCACTAAGAGATGAAATGAAAGAAATACGGTTATAGTGGCTAATTATGGCAAAAAAGTGATCTTAACCTTTTTTGTTTTATTGTTTTTTAATTTTGTTTTGTCATATCTGACAAAGTAACTAAATTGTAATGTTAGAAAGATACAAAATAAGTTGCATAGGTTCTTTTATTTTATAATTTGGACAATTTTCAAACCGCGTAAACTGTGCACACACAGTTTGTCATACAAAGGCAGTCATTTATGCACAGAAATTTGTTTGTGTACATAGTTGCCGTTCAGCAATGAATGAACACGACAGCGTTTTAATATGATTTAACTTGATCCAACACCTTGTTTGAACAACTATTTCATGCACCAGGTCATGAGCATAGTCATTAAATAAACATAACCTTTTTTTAATAATTACATTTGTGAGGTTATTTGCGTATATTGGCTTACCTCAATTGGCAAAAGGAAAGCACCTATTATACTGCGTACACACTTGCAACAATCTGCCGTACCGCAACATCGTCGCGTAACATCCTCGCGCAACATCACCCCGCAACAGCGTCCCATTGCTTGTCGGTTTTCTGCCGTGATACGCGGTACGCAGTGATGGTACGCGACGATGTTACGCGACGGTGTTGCGGTACGGCAGATTGTTGCAAGTGTGTACGCAGTATTAGATATTTTTTATTTGAGTTCGAGTGCGACTATTTATGTTTGAATTGAAACATTTTTACATTTTTAAATATTGCGGGCAAGATCGTCTCACACTTGACAAACACAACAGAAAATATTTAGCGTTTGTGGGACGTATTCTATCTTGAAAAATACAAAGAAAAAAGATACGTTTGACAAATAAATTTAAAAAAAAGTGAATTAGTGCGACTATTTTGTCAAATGAAAAACAGCTTATAAATAATATATTTATAAAAATATTACGCTTGATTCTTGGCCATTGTGATAACGATCACAATGACCAAGAATTTAGTTTAAATAATTTTAGTATTCAATTGCACAAGATGGAGCCACAGTCATTTTTATCATCTTTTGTCTTTTGCTATCATGCGATACCGTACATACAAAGCACACTGACGAGGTTTGTAGAACTCAAATAATTGTCTGTGCTTGGCTCTTGGCCGCTGTGATCGTCAGATTGACTTTAAATAAATTATGAATTTATTTCATAATTAATTTATTTCAAATTCAAAATTGTTTAAAACACGCGAAATGACTGCCAATTGCATAAATGTTAAATTATACGGTTTAACTCGGACGTTTAGTATTAAATTGGACTAGATGGAGCTACAGTCGTTCATTTGATTATTTAAGTTAAACTGGTTACAATGTAAAAATAGTTTAATTTAGTTATATAAATACGACGCTATATTCAAATGTAGTTATTTTAAGATAGTATACATTGATGTAGAAACATTCTTTTTTTATTTTGAGTTGCCACTAAACCTATAATAAAATTTTCACTTAGTTTGCACTTTAATAACACAATAACTACAAGGCTTATTATTATGTGTTTTGGTAGAACAATAAAGATTAAAAGGTTTTGAGTCGTCCTCCTATTTTACATTCGAATAGTGTTTATTTTGTGTTTGCATTAGCTATCACACGTACATTTTCTAGTGAACTGGAAAATGGCGGCCCGAACTCTTTAAAAAATGATCATAGCCACGCTCGTAGTAACCTAATCGTAATAACATTTATGAGTTGTGTAAAATAAGATCAGGCGTTAATCCTGGTTTCTCCAGCATGTCTCAAGTCTTAACTAGACCTCAAGCTAGGCCTTAAGCTGAAAGCCGAGCTTATTCCGATGCACCAAAGCAAAATCTCACCTTATTTGCGTCAAGCAGAGCTCAAATAATAGATGTTGTTTACGAGACCTTAAGCTCTGAAACGCAACTTTAATATTGCAAAGACTGTCATCAATATTATTTTGTAGGCTCTAAACAATTATTTACTACTACTTGCCTTTATATACAGTAAAGCATATTAATTTTGATTTTTATATTTAATATGTTACAGTATAATTAGCTTCAAAATATTCTAATTAATATGTTCTTTAAAAATTATAATTATTTGACACATAGATAACCATAATGTAACAATTTCTGACTTATATTTTATAATAAATTAATGTCAGTAAAAAGATTTTTTTATTTAATGATGACGTCATTAATTGCGATAAGCGATATGCGATACATGCCAGAATAACCCCCCTGAGCTGAGCTTGGTCAAGTAACGTCTCAAGTGACGTTGGAGAAACCGGGCGTTATTATTATAATTCAAACTATAAATTATAAGTAATACTTTATTAAACAAGAATGATTATTAAAAAACGACATTTGTTAAGTCAATACAATAAGATAAAATTACACGAAATAGACAACTTAGATATTAGACAATTACATATACAGTTAAAACTAAGATTAAGAAAAAAATTCTTCTAATGTATAAAAGCAGTGTTCAAATAAAAAATCTTTTAAACGACATTTAAATATATATCTGTTTTTACACATTTTTATTCTCATTGGAATATTATTAAAAAAATTTAAACATGACAAATATGGTGATTTTTTATACGTTGATGTTCGGTGTAAGTCGTATAAAACTTTAAGTCTAGTTTTTGTGGTTTGTTTTAAGACTGAACAATTGTTGCAATTTTAGTAACACTTGTAACAATATTTGATTGTGGTGTAATAACTCTTTTAAAATTAAATAAAATCAATATCACACAGAAATTACGGATTTTTACTCCTGTTGATGTCAAAATAAAACAAACTATATATTTGGTTACTATTTACAACAAAAGTTATTAGAGCAATAATATTTGAAGGTTGTCAATTGACGTTCTGATTAATTTTTTTTGCATATGAATTAATAGTATTTTTTATTATACCCGAAATTAATCAGATAGCAAATACTAACTTGGTGAGTTTGTACTTTTATTTATATTACATATAGATTCTGTTATAAATGTAATTATTTGTCAAAATTTAATGTCTATGTAGAAATAATATTTATACAACAAAAATTAAAGTTGTTCTGTTTTTGTGTTTAATATAAAAACAAATGGAATGCCAAAGGAGCGTACATTCCACTATCATAAAATTAATTTACATATTCATTATTCTAGCTAAAACTACATTATTTACAACTATATACATTAGACATTAAATTACCACATGGCATAATTAAATGTCTCACTGATTTGTTCTGCATACCTGCCTATTGCCTGGGCAACAGTTTGATCGATATCAAAACATCACAGAAATTTTAATACATCCGCAAAATATTTTTCGTTTATAGAGATGAGCTCTTCGGATTGGAATCTCAGCTCCACCCGAAGCACGAGCCGCACCAGCGGGATAAAAAGGTCCAGAAGTCGGCTCAGCAGGATCAGCGGGGTGTCGGCGGCTGGCTCCACGTATGAGAGGACGTTGCCAGACACCGATACTGCAGCCGCAGTAGAGAGGCACGTTTGTTTGCCTCCACAGAAATTTGTCAGGTAACCAGGTTAATTAAAGTTATATCGCAATAAAAAAAATGTACATGTAGAACTTTGTAAAAAATTGTAAATTGAAAAATTATTTAAATTGCCATGGTAATGCGAAATCAAAGTATTCTTGATTTTACTATTAATTTAGACCATTCCGACCGCTACCTTGATTTGTAGTAATTGAACAAAAACGGCAACTTTGGCGTCAATGATGTTTTTACATATAATTTGATAATCGATTTATTTTTTCACCAGTACATTTAAAATGGGTCAAACTGTGGTATATCAGAGTTTTAGTCAAAAAATAAATTATTAAATTATATGTAGAAACACCAATGACGCCAAAGCTGCCGTTTTCGTTGAAATAATACAAATCAAGGTAACTATCGGTATGGTCTTAAGAAATGTAAAAATCTAGATAACATATTTTTTGTCATTTTTTTTTTTTGGGTTTAAATACACAGTTTTTGTTCATTTTGCCTGAAAAATAGTTTAGGTTTGTTAAACCTGATGTAGAAAGTCTGAAGCTTTCGCTTGGTGATAAATTTTGTTGTATTTGTCATTATGATATGTACTAGAAATACGCAATATTTGGTAAGCTAACTTGCAGATAACACATGCCAGCTTTAAAAGTATTGGCGTTTTTATCTGTGACATTTGAGGTCGCCCTGGGGTGTCCCGAAATTTGACGTAAGAGGATATTGCTCTTTAGCGGTGCATATCCGTCTATCATAGAATATGGCGTTCTGAAAAAGAGCGTTGACAACCGAACACAAAAATATGCACCGAGGACACCTCAATATGGAGCATGTCAAATCACCAACATACTCTCAACCATGCTATTGCTTTCATTACAATTCTCTACACAAACACACCAGCAAATATTAAGATTTACTGCATATTTGAGATAATATGAATATTCACAAAAGGAAAACCATTTTTTGCGTATTTAAAAAACACCAACGACATATAACTTTCTGCGGCTGCGTTAAAAAAATATAACATGTTGTGCAGCCGTCAAAGATTGACTTATAACTTATGAAATTGGCCCTTAATATTACAGAAAGAACAATGTTATCCCATTCCATATTCCACATAAAGCTGTCCTTGAAAAATATGAAGGCCCAAAAGCTGTGCCGCCCGAACCATTGGTAAGGCATTATTGTTCAGTTAACTGTTTATATAATTAACATAACTATTTTTTCAAGACTGGATTCAGAAACAGACAACTAGCATTATTAGGGCGACGAGTGTCACGTACAGAGGGTATTGTACTTCCCGAAAGCTTGCGTGTAGTTACATCAAAATGCCATCCAATCGATTTTATAAATGATTCACTTGATATAATTTTACCACATTTTAAATTATCGAATGTAGTTAATCAAGCGACTCTTATCAATGACTTAAGAAGTGGAAAAATAACAGGATTTGTTTATTTAATATTTGCTGTTCCTCGTTCATCAGAACATTATACTCCATATGCATTAACGTATGTAAATTCTAACAATATATGTATTTTATTAATTAATATTTTAATAGAATGGTGCCATATGAAAAAATTGATCCTAAATATTTTCTGACTATGAGTTCTCATGGAGTTTTACAACATATATCTGGAGAACAAAACTTTACATCCCTAGACAAATGGGAAAAGGAATATAATATGTATTGCCGATTAATGAGATTCAAATCAATTTTTAACTTTAGAAAATGGAAGGCTTTCTTTGTTTGGAAGAAAACAATAATGTTTGATAAATTCAGTTCATCTGGAAACTTTTTAACAAACAATTTATTTGTTTTGAATCCGTTGCTTCGTAAAGCTCTTCTTACGGTCAGGGAAATGATATATAAATTGATTAATTGTACATTTACCAACATGGCACTTATTGAAAATCAATATTTGTTTTATTTCATTGAGGATCAGGTATGATAAATAAAAATACGTATTTTTTATTAATTATGTTATTTTAGATGGATAAATTGGAAAGTTTGAGAAACCAATTAAAAGATTTTCGAAATGTAGCTGCTGAAATAATATCAAATGCATGCCATGGAGCTTTGTTAGATAAAGGATTTATAGTTGATGAATCTTTAGTTGAACAGCGTATGTTTAATATTTGTAATTCATTGATAATTGTAATGCAAATATTAAATTATAGCACGTCGAGGTAGAGAAAAGAAACTCAAAACATCATACATTGAGCAGGCCAATAAGAAAAAATATTGCTACCGTCTCTGCTGGTATTTTAAAATATATTTATGATTAATTTTTCAATCTTAAACTTTACTTTTTTTTAGTTTTATTATACTCGCTGATTATATAATGGTTGATACGTTCCACTATTTAATTATACATTCTACTGAAGAACTTTTGAGCGCTCTTGATGTACATATTCAATATCTTCCGTCTGCAGAAATTGTAGAAGATTTTTCACAAGCAATTGATGTCACCCGCAGTGAAGATGCTGTACAAGTAAGACTGTAAGTAATATATTATTAGAATTAAATTATAATTTACATATTTTAGCTGCCTTTATTTATTGTGGATGTATTGGTCAATACAGAAGAAATTTATTTCAATCCTTCATTAGAAATTGTCTGGAATATTTTAAAACAGATTCAAGATTTATGGCAGGATACTGTGATTAATTTAAAACCGCTCATAGTTGATAAATTATATAAACCGTTTACTCAGTAAGATAATACATTTATATAAAGTATTTTAATTAATTTTTCAAATATTGTAAAGGCCAATAATAAATGGAAAAGCTGAAGATAGAATATGCGGATTTGGCCCTTCTTTAATATTCTATATAGAAGAAAACGAATATCTTACAAATATCAAGCAAAAAGTTTACGATTATTTAGAAACCAATTATGACCGAGCAACGTTATTTGTTAGTAGGTTGGATAATATACGAAACTTTTTCAAAGAAGATAAAGAATTGGACGAGACCATAATAGAAGAAGAAAGAGGTGAATTTTATTAAATGTACATTCTGTTTAAATAAAAATCCGTGTTTGGGTTATAGATTTGGAAGTGTTCAGAAGTTTATGCGAGAGATATAACTCTGAAGTTCAGATGATTGAAGGTATATTGGAGACGCAACCATTAGGTATATTGTATTTGCAGTTGGCCGAATTTAAAGAGTTAACAGTTCCTGAACCATATAGATTAATAGCATGCCTTGAACGAGTTATGCCATGGTAAGAAATTATTATTTTCTATTCTTGAACAGTAATGTAGTTTTTGAAATTATTACTATAGAAATGTATACTATTTTTACGTTTTTATTACGCACGCTTAATCCCAGATAAGATTTGCCTGTTTAAAAAAAAATTGCATTTAAAATAGTGTAATAATAAGCATAAACAACTAAAAGTATCGGATTTTGTTCTTTGAAGGAGAGTGCTTACCCACACGCAGTGTACAATTTCCTTTCTGTATTGATGATTTCAGAGGTGAGCATTCTGCGCCAGAGTTGCTAGCATCCTGATGATCTCTTTGATTGTAAAACACTAAAAGTTTTAAAAAACATTACCTGGGTTATTTGCAAAAATTTACTCAATGACCCGGTTATTTTGCATCTGAGTGTATATGTTAGTAAGGCATAGTTTACCTTTACTTCTATCGATAACGATTCATCACTTACGTTCGTTAAAAGAGTCAAATTTTTTTGGGGTAACCTAAATTGGGGAACACCAAAAGAAATTAGAATGTCTAATAGTGTTATCCTTTAACATTTTGTTTATTTGTTTCGTGACCTCTTGTTTGTGAACTCCGGGTATCTATATGACTTTGTGTGTTTTATTTCATTAGTAAAACTCAAAGCTGTATTATCAAAGTGGAATCAGTTTGAATATTCTCTAATAGGTTTCATTATGGTTTGTTTTTCTTCAATATTTAAATGATTCGTTCTAATTATAAAATCAATGTTAATGTTATTATAACGATATATATATATATATATATATATATATATATATATATATATACAGGGTGTTTCAAAACGTGTCGGAAAATAAAGGGTGGGATTGGTTGGTTAATTATAAGAAAAAAGTTCCCATTAACATGGTTCCGCAAACGCACCGTTTTCAAGATAAAAGGGTGTAAATAAAATATTTTTTTATTTTTTTTATGTTATCTCTGGAACCGTTTGAGATACAAAACTCAGCTTTTGTACACATTTTAGCATTAATATTAGCTACTTTTTAAGCGCTTATTCAATTTTTTTCATGTGCCATTGACGGAGATTTTAGGGTTGCGTGAGGTTTTTATGGCTCTAATTTCTATCACACTTGGGAAATTAGCATTCTGAAAGCACATTGTGAACCAACAATATTTTCTACACAAAAAAGGTACTCCTAGTCAAAAGCTCTAACGTAAACCGTTTTAGAGAAATACGGCATTTTATGATGGAAAACATGAAAAAAAATAGCAACATGTTTTGTTGTTGATAAAAACATTTGTTTTTGATCTACTTTTTTCAAAAGAAGTCAATATCGCGGGAACTTATTATCTTTATTACCCAATTAATTTGTCCATTCTTAGTATTTTGCTTGCGTGGTGATTGCAAAATGAATAATTACAGTGATAGCAAGATGTGCGATATGCATTTTGTTTATGGTGTTGCCGATGGTAATGCAGCAAAAGCTTGTCGAATTTATCAAGAAAGGTTTCCAAACCGACAGGTACTAAATGAAAGAACATTTATTCGTATTCACTAACTTCTACATCAAACTGGAAGTGTACATAAAATAGCTGCAGGAAATGGGAGACCTCGCCTTTAACCACCGCAAATTGAAGATGTTTCTCAAGAAATCGAAGACGATCTATCAAGTAGCACTAGAAGAATAGCTTTAAACCTAAACCTTAGTCACGTTACAGTGTGGAGGATAATAAAAAGCCAGATGTTATATCCTTATCACATACAGCGAGTACAAGCCCTTTTACCAGCGGATTTTCCGCAAAGATTGGCTATGTGTCAATGATTTCAAGAAAAAAAAAAATTTCGCGATGCAATTATGAACATGAACTTTCATAATAATCATGTATGTGCCGACGAAAATCCACATGCCATAATGGAAGGCCATCATCAGCAAACATTTTCCGTTAATGTTTGGGCAGGTGTTGTAGGAGACCATTTAATAGGTCCATATTTTTTGCCGTTTAGGTTAAATGGTCAATCATATCGTAATTTTCTTAAAGAAGAGCTGCCAGGATCTTTAGAGGACGTTCCGGTTCAATTTAGAAACGAAATGTGGTTCATGCACGATGGCGCTCCTGCACATTTTAGTTTAGTTGCGCGTCAATTCTTAAATGAACAGTATAGGAACCGTTGGATAGGTTGAGGAGGCCCACAGGCTTGGTCTTCTTGGTCTCCAGATCTAAATGTTTTGAATTTTGTCTGGCAAATTAACAGTATATTGTATTATCATAGAATTACAATATATTAAATTGCCAGACATTTTAAAATGTTTTTAAATTATTATTTTTTAATTATTTAAATTGTGTCGGGCATGATGTTAACAATGGCAAAATTGTCTGGCAAGATAGATTTGGAATAGTAAAGTGACATAGAAAATTATGAAAAAAAAAATTTTATTTTAAAATGTTTTGAAAACGCTCAATTTTCACCTCTTGGGAGGTTGCTATACCAGGTATACGCAACCGCTCTGACCTGCCAGACGCGGCGCTTCCCTACCTATCGTTAATAAGGATAGAAAATATTCGAAAATTAGCCGAACTAAAATAGTTTCTCAAAAATGTTGCTAGCTCTCGTACTATTATATTTAATAAAAAAAGGTCGACATGAATCTCGATGGTTTATATTAAAAATAAGACGAATAATTCTTTTCTGTTCAATAAAGATTCTTTGCCAGTAAGATGCTGCTCCTCAAAGAACGACATTATAGGCTAGATGACTATATATAAATGAATTATATGCATTAAGAAGACCCGTTAAGTCTACTGATGAATTCAACTGAGATATTGCATAGTAACCTGTGATAATTTTCTTACATACATGTTCCAGGTGGTAGTTCCAGTTTAAAAGATTGTCCTCTACTAAACCTAAAAACTTAGTATTATTTTGAATAGCAGGCTATTTGGGCAGTTTTGAAGCTATTATCTTTTGACATTTGACATGTAAAAACTACTCCATTATTAAAAATAGAACGATACACTCTTCAACAACGCATTGAAATTATTAAAATTCACTACAAAAATGGTGAAAAATTTTCAGTCACAGTTTGCAACTGTTACGGTGAATGAATGGCGCTACCGAGGTATGATTAATAATTTTTTATGGCCGGAATTGTAAGATATTGATGTGGACGACGTCGATTTTCAGCAATATGGCGCTACGACCCACACAAGCAACGAAACAATCGCAATTTTGCAAGAAAAGTTTCTTGAACGTGCTATTTCTCGAAGAGGTGATCACCGAGATCTTGTGATTTAATACGTTTAGGCTTTTTTCTTTGGGGCCACGTGAAAGATAAGGTCTATGCCAATGCTCCACAATCGATTCAAGACCCTTAAAGATGGAATTCGTGAAGTTGTGGAGGACATACAACCGCAAATGTGCAAATTGGTCATGGGAAATTTCATGAAAAGAATGTGGTACTGCAACTGTAACCGTGGAGGCCGTTTGACTGATATCGTTTTCAAATGTTAATGAACCTTCGGGCACCCTTTCTTTGCTTTCAAAATATGTAGAATGTTTTCCATTTGCTTTTACACAGAATATTCTATCACTTAAGAATGACTTTATTAATTTAAACGTTACACCGCGGAAACCGTAACATTCGAATTTTTTATGATAAAATCCAGGTTAAGGCAACCAAAAGCCTGAGAGAAATCGAAAAAAATACTTGCTACGTGTTTACCATTATCTAATTCTTTGTAAACATCATTGATAAAATTAGTAGTTGTAGTTTCTGTAGATCGACCTTCACGAAAACCATGTTGCGCATCGTGAATTAGATTAATTTGTTTAAAAACGTCATCATTTTGTTGAAATTTATTTTTTTAATCATTTTAGAAAAAACAAAGTACTGCGATTGGTTCGATATTTTGAGAATCGTTTTTCTTGAAAATAGGCACTACTGAAGCATTTTTAAGAATTGAAGGAAATTTACCAGTTTTTAATATGATTTGATAGCGTTCTTGGTGTTTTGGTAGCAAAGTGCATTGCAAATAGTTCCGATACAATTTTAGGATCTTGAGTTATTTCATTATTGTGCTTTAATTTTGATACATTGATTAGTTTTTGTTCTCCCTAACGTTGAGTTGATGATTTTCCATAGTGTTTTAGATTTATTATTTGTTTCAGAAATTATATTGGAGTAGTATTTTTGTTTGCGTTTTTTATATTTTTTATTGTCTCTGTATCTAATTTTAAGGTTAACGTCATTACTATTTAATGATATCTAGTAAAGTTCTTTTAAGCGTTTGCTGTTTCCGATTATGTCATTTGTGATCCATCGGTTATTCCCAGGTTTTTTAACTTTAGATTGAGCAATAGGACAATTAATGTTGCAGTTTAAAATTTTGTCAAAGTTAGCGTTACTTAAAAATAAAAACAATTCATCTAAGTTATTATTATTGATTGTTCTATAATTACTTCTATCATAGTTGGGTTTACTTATCAGTTTACATAGTTATACGGTATAAATCATAGTTAGATGATCACCTAAGTTAGCTTGGACAATTTTTGAATGCTGAGATCTATTATCTACGTTAATCACTATATAATCAATTTTTGTGATAGATGTTGACTCTAATGTCTGTAAATATTTTTGTCGGCTTATTTGAAGTATACTTTAAATTGAAACAAGTTAAGATATCAATAAAAAGGTTTTTATGCAAAGAGTTTGTTAAGTAGTCAATGTTAAAGTCTCCACATAAGAACAAATTGGCAGATATTTTTGAACAATGTTCCAATATCTCATATAAGTTTTTAAAGAAAATATCATACTTTCCATTGGGTGGCGGAGCATGATAAACGTCAATGATAACTCATTTAAATTTATATACTTCTAATCTAATGGCAGAACACTCGAAAAGAAACTCGGAAGATCTTTCCTCAGCAAATTTAATCTCTGTTGCAAAATGTAGATTGTCATTTTTTATATAAATCATGGATCTTCTATGGATATGCACTATTCTAGAAAAATGTGCAATCTTTGAATATCCCTTTAGTATCATTAAATCTATTTTGTCTGTCACACCAGTGCTCAGTTGTGCAAATAATACAAGGATTTTCGTAGTTTAAAAAATATCGAGTAAATCTATTTTATTTGCCAAGCTTTGTAAATTAACATTTATAATTTTCATAGTATAGTGTTTTCTTTCTATAGAACTGTTAATACCTATAAATTTCACATTTTGTTTTGATTCACAGATATCCATCAAACGCGAGTTTATGTGGTCAATAATCATATTATATTCAGTTGTGACGTAACGTTTAGGTATTGATGAAAGTTTATTAATGAACTTATGTTTTGAGAGTTGTAAGAGGTAACGACGTCAATTGACCTGCTATAACTAATATGCATTTGTTGGTCGATGTAAGTGTTTTCTTATTCTTTACTATATTCAATGCCACATTTGAGAATGTAGCTCCAGGTTTTACAAAACTCGTAACAGTATAATCTTTTGAAAGTTTTTAGTTTAACATTGATGACAACCCTTTACCATAATTATCACTTAAAATTTGTACATTCCGAATGTTTCTACTGTTAAATAAAATTCGATTTTGAATTATTAATTATACCTATTTCGTATAATTAATAATTCAAAATATTAGGATACACAACAGGGACACAGTCTTCACACTTGCGCGGTTTTTCGCAGTGACTAGATTTATGACATACAATTGGTAAGATAGACCACGGAAAGGTAAACAATAAGATAACAAAGGAATATAAATAAATGGAAATTGATTTTGACTTACAATTATTATGCAAGAAAAAGTTAGAAATATTACGATGAATTATTATATTTACTAATTAAAATTAAAGAAACAAATATTTGTTGTGTGCATAGTTTGAACGGTTTGCAAACTGTCTAAATTGTAGTTTGGAACAGACCTAATATGTTTTACACAATTACACTCTTAGAACTCTAATCGCATACTAAAATGTTATTTTCTATTAAAAAACTATCCATTCTAACTATAATTTTTCTATTGTCAAGAAAACTATAGATGAGATTTACAGTTTTTTTTATCAAGACTTGTACAATGGAGCTTGTTGAAGATGATTAGCCAAATATTTTAGTCAAAATGGGAGCTAATTCATTTGCAAATGTTTGAGGAATAGTTGGAATTTCATCTATATTTTTCTGGTGTTTAATTTATGAAATTTTCTTTTGATAAACCGTTACCATTATTTTACCACTAGTTAATATTAGTATGTCTTTATTTCATTAAATAGTTACAATAAATAAAAAAAGCAAAGTTCAGCACAGTTGTTGCTTTTCCACTCAACCTTAATTTTGCATTGGCATTGTAGGTACAGCAATAAAAGGATTTATAATAGTAGAGTTAGATGTTAGATTGCAAAAATATCTGCTTTTTTTTTAGATTAATAATTATATTATTTTTATCATTTCGAAGTATTGAAGATTTTGTTTTGGTTTAATAACAGAGAATGGAACAATATTTTTGATGACATTCTGAATATTTTTTGTGAGAATTTCTGCTACAATATGTGGATCTTTAGAATATAATAGGGCCATTCACACGGACACTTTTTCTGACAGTTTTGGAGCGTACGCGCCAAACACGTTAGAAAAAACTGTGTGTGTAAATGCGTCGACATGTAACGCGCTCGGTGCCTGATTACCCTACGCTCCTGGCTTGGCATGTTTTAACTTGCATAGCATTCACACGGACACCTTTTCTAACAGTATTGGAGCGTACGCGCCAAACCCGTTAGAAAAAACTGTGATGCTCGATTTTCCTACGCGCCTGGCATGACATGCCGCGTCAGTATTGCAGCTGATTTGTCAGTTATCTACGTTAATCAATCAATCACTCTTAAAAATGTCTCTTGGAGTAAGGACAATTTATTGAGTTGTATAGAAGATTTCTATGTTTATGCAAAAAATTAATCCAGCAAATATATAATTTTTTCAAACAAAACTAATTTATATAGACCTAGTAAAAAAATAAGTTAGTGACCAATGTATAGAATAAATTATTAGGTAAGTGCTCCAGACTAGGGGCATTGCAATCCTAACACAGTTGTTTAATGCAGTATACGATACAGGGGAAATTCTAAATGACTGGCTCAAATTTACTTTTGTAGTAATAACAAAAAAGAATAAGGCAGAAGAATGTAGCAACCACCGTACAATTACTCTAATGAGCCACGTCTTAAAGATCTTCTTAAACATAATACATCAAAAAATATACAGAAAAATAGAAGAACACATAGGCGAAGCACAATTTTGGTTCCGCAAACGACTGGGCACCAGGGAAGCTTTATTTAGCCTACAAGTCCTATCACAAAGATGTAGAGATGTAAACCGGAAAATATTCCTATGCTTCATTGACCTGGAAAAGGCGTTTTACAAGCTACAATACAACAAAATTCTAGAAATATTAAGAAACACTGGAATAGACGACAAAGACCTTCGTTTTATCTCAAAACTTTACAGGCAACAAACAGCGAACTGGAGACAGACTTACAGAAGCAGTTGACATACAAAGAGGAGTTAATATTCAACATCTATGCAGAGCAAATAATCAAAGAAGCTCTTGAAGGGAAAAGTGAAGAAGACCTATCGATCAATGGAATTCCAATAAATAACCTGCGATATGCAGATGATACAGTACTCATTGCAGAGAGTACAGAAGCAATGCAGGAAATGCTTAACCGGGTACATGTAGTATGCGGAAAGTACTGTATGAAACTGAATATAAAAAAGACGAAGTACATGATTGTAGTAAGGATCCAGTAGGCAACCATAATATCCAAGTCGATGGCGTTCCTCTTGAATACACTAATAAGATAAAATACCTCAGATGCACCCTGAGTGATGACTGGGACCACTCAGCGGAAATCCGATGCCGCATTGAACAAGCAAGGGCAGCATTTACACGCATGAAGAAAGTATTATGTGGGAAAAATCTGAACCTAGTACTACGAATAAGAATGCTTAGATGATATGTGTTCTCAGTCCTTATGTATGGAGTGGAGGCATGGACACTAACTGAAGCAAACCTTAAAAGAATAGAGGCCTTCGAGATGTGGTGCATCAGCTGGACGCAGCACGTTACAAATACCACGGTTATGGAAACACTTAAGAAAGAAACCGAACTAGTACGAACCGTAAAGACCAGAAAGCTTGCATATTTCGCACACGTAATGAGACACCCAGAGACATACAATATCTTACATATAATCATGCAGGGAAAGATTAAGGGAAAGCGAGGTGTGGGTAGACGGAGAACATCCTGGCTAAAGAACCTCCGACAATGGTTTGGACTAACAACAGAGTCGCTGTTCAGAGCAGCGGTCAATAGAGTGATGATAGCCAACATGATAGCCAATTTTCGCTAAGCGGATAGGGCACTCGAAGAAGAAGAAGAAGAAGTGGTCAAATTAATTTATTAATTACTTTATTATCTTTAATAAATCGCCAATATTTTAGAGTAATTTTATTTTTACTCAGGGCTCTACAATAAATATATAAACCAGATACAAATAAGATCAAAATAATAAATGGTAAATGACATAACAAAATATAGATAAATTAATTTAACAAGACAAATATAAATTAAAAATATTAACTTACATATTATGATTAACTTATCTATGATTTTTTTATGTCATTTATCATTTATTGTTTTTATCTTAATTGTATCTGGTTTATATATTTATTGTAGAACCCTGAGGAAAGAGTAAAATAATTCCGAAATATTGGCAATTTATTAAAGATAATAAATTAATTTGACCACATACTCAAGATTAATAATTTAGACCTAGAATTAGTATCGTACCGGTTAAGAGTTAAATTTCCAGATTTAAACTCGCCCGGCACTAAATAAAACTTTCCGCCGAGTTGGAATTCCACACGACACGCTAAAATTCGACTAATCGGCAACTCTATGCTGGCCGATGTGTTTGGCGCGTTGACTATTTTTGCAACACGCGCCAGGAGTGGCACTCCACCCGGCATGTCGGAGTGACACTCGACACGTCGCGCCAAACACGGCGTGTTTGGAGTGTCCGTGTGAATGGCCCTATTGAGTATTGAAATCTAAACTATTAAGAAAATCTTTCATTTTTACTATGTTCATCTAGAATAATGATAGATGAGTATTTCCTGAGACTTAAGCTGCAAATATTCAAAGTCAATGTTTAGAGACTGTTTAAATCTAGTCTAGTAATGTAATAGTTTTAGCAAGTGTGGTTTTACTCATTGAAATTCAAAGTTATGTTTATGTCAATGGGTGCGTACAGGAACATAAGAACGGACCGCTCTTTTAGAGTGGTACTTGTGCCCCCGGAAATAAACAACAAAATGACAGCTCACCGTTGCCGACTTGTGACAGAAGGTCGCCATTTTGAAGAGCTTCCTTTTTTTTGCGGTCGATTAGAAGCGGCGAGAATTAGATGTTAATTTAAAATTGACAACAGTAATTGTCATTCAAATTTGTTTGTTATGAGTTTTTATTACTTAACTTTTATAATAAAGATATTTAATACACAACTTACACAAATCACATAAACAGCATAACAAATATGTTATAATTACTGATTATAATCAAACGTCAGGCTTTGGAGTTTTATGTTTATATAGTTGGTGATTGTTTACATGGTTGGTAACTACTGCTACCTAAAAACCGGAAATTGCACATAAAACCGCTCTTTAAGAGCAGTCCGCTCTTAAAGAGCGGTCCGCTCACAATATCCTGTACGCGCTCATTGTGACATGCTAAGTATTTCCTAAATATCATATTTTGAAATTAATAAAGAACATATTCACGATAAATTTATTTAGATGAACAGTATTTTCCAACTTCTACACTATATTTGTAAGGAAATGTCATTGTTTTGTTAGGATTGGAAGAGAAAAAGTATTTGTTTTGATTGAAGAAGCGGATCATTCAGAATCTGTTTTAAAACATGAACCGTCAGACACTTTTAACTACGTTGCTTATTTGGATTTCATTGACAACGCTTCAGCAAATGCAGACAATATGGAAGCGCAACTAGATTATTGCAAGGAATTGTACGATATTATGGAAGAATATCATATTGGAGTACCAGAAGAAGATTTGAACAGTTACTTAGGTATTAGCGTTAGAATGGGAGATTTAAGGAATCTTATTGATAAGAAGATTGAAGAACGTGAAAAAATCATTAAACGTTTTAACGAACAGTTGAATAAAGATATTGGTAATCTAGTCGAGGAAATTGGAAAAATCAAAGAAGACTGCTCGGTAATAAATATTATTTTAAATAAAAGATTAGTAATTATTACATTTTAGGAACCATGGCTCTACGATTCTGAATCTAATATGGAAGAAGTTATGAATTACTTAAATGGATTGTATGAACACTTGATGAATTGTCTTAAGAAAGCTAATGAATTTAAATCATATCAAAAACAATTTAGGGTAAATATATTAAAAAGTAATTAGAAAACCTATGATGAAATTTTTATAATACATAGTTGGAAGTTACTCGTTTTGACATGTTGGAAGAAGTGTTAGCTGATGTTAAGCTACGAATGTTATTATGGGATAGTGCAGATGGTTGGGAGAAACAAGTACAAGAATGGTATGAAGCAGAATTCAACACCTTAGTTATTGATGATTTGAACCTGTTTACTGCTAAAAATATAAAAAATGTCATACAACTTGAAAAAGGCCTTCCTAAGAATTTCGTAGTTCCTCAGTTAAAAGAGTCTGTAGAGAAAATGAGAGATAAGGTAAAAATGTTTTATTTAATTATTCTCAAAAGTCAGTATCGCTAATAAATATTTATTTAGTTGCCTGTAATAACTTATTTGAGAAACCCAGCACTGCGTCAACGCCATTGGATGAAGATTGAGAATCTTCTCAATCACAAATTTAGGCCCGACGAACCAATAACATTAGAATTATTAGAATCTTTAAAAGTTTTCAATTATCCTGAAGAATTAATGGAAATTTCCGGACAAGCTAGTAGTGAGTTTGGTTTGGAAGCACTTTTGAAAAAGGTTATGCACAGTATTCTTAATAATTGATTATTAACATCTTTTTATTATAGGTTGAGGAATCGTGGAAAAGTCTCGAATTTGCCATTATTCCACATAGGGATAGTAAAGACGTTTTTATTTTGGGTTCTCTTGAAGAAGTACAAGTAGTTTTAGATGAAAGTAACATTAATATAAATACTATTGCTAGTTCACGCCACGTTGGACCAATTAAATCTCGCGTAGATGAGTGGATAAGGATGTTAGATCTTTTTACAAGAACATTAGTAACAAGTGAAATATTTGTATATAATCTATGTACTAAATATATTTAATTTAGGATGAATGGCAATTATGTCAACAAAGCTGGGTTTATTTAGAAGTAATATTTTCAGCACCAGACATTCAAAGGCAACTTCCAGCTGAAGCTAAAATGTTTATGGTGGTAGATAAGTCATGGAAGGAAATAATGCGCCGGACAGCTAAAGTACATAAGCATTGTATAATTATTGTAATTCATTCTCACATGTTAATTAATTAAGGTACCATTGGCTATGGAAGCTGCTACTTATCCTGGATTATTAGAAACCTTGCAAAAGAATAATCAGTTATTAGAACAAATAATGAAATGTCTGGAGTCATATTTGGAAACTAAACGAGTTTCCTTTCCTAGATTCTACTTCTTATCTAATGATGAATTATTGGATATATTAGCGCAGGTATGCAATTTAAAATGCAATTTTGTTAGTTAATGATCTTTTAATTTAGACAAGAAATCCACACGCAGTTCAGCCGCATCTCAGAAAATGTTTTGATGCTATTTCTAAGTTAGAATTTGGCACCAAAACTGCCACCGAAGGAGAAGATGGGGAAGTTGTCGAAACTGGTACTCCAATATTGACAACGGATATTGTAGCAATGATTAGTCCAGAAGGTGAAAGGGTTCAATTGGGCAAGGGATTGAAAGCTAGGGGGAATGTTGAAGATTGGTTAGGAAAAGTAGAAGAATCAATGTTTGCTTCTTTAAGAAAAATAATGAAAAATTCCATTACCGATCATACCCTACGCAAAAGAGAGTTATGGGTTTTAGATCATCCAAACCAAATAGTGCTGACAGTTTCACAAATTATGTGGGGTAGAGAAGTCCATGCTATTTTGGATCATAGTACCGCAGTTTTAAGTGACATGGCTCTTTTTGAGAAGAAAAATATTAGCGTACGCTATTAAATATATAATGTAATGCAGCTTTAAAAATATGTTATTTCTAGGAATTAAATAAATTAGCAGTATTGATTAGATCAAATTTACCCAAAGTTACTCGTAAAGTACTTATTGCGTTAATTACTATTGATGTACATGCTAGAGACACTATAACTAGGATGGTTAAACACAAGGTGCACAGCAGGCAAGTTTTTTTATAAATTAAAAAAATAAGTGTTATACAAGACTGTTTTGTGTTTAGTGCCAACTTTGAGTGGTTAAAAATGTTACGTTATTATTGGTCGGAAGGTATTGATAATTGTATTACAAAAATGTCAAGCGCTTCTTACATTTATGGATATGAATATTTAGGCGCTGGAGGAGTTTTAGTTATCACTCCTCTCACTGATAAATGTTATTTATGTTTAATGGGCGCATTACAATTAGATTTAGGTTTGTTAATCATTATAACTAGTTCCAGTTGTAATACAATTTGCTTATAGGAGGTGCTCCTGCCGGCCCAGCAGGTACTGGAAAAACGGAAACTACAAAGGATTTAGCAAAGTCGCTTGCAATACAATGTGTAGTATTTAATTGTTCTGAAGGTTTAGATTACAAAATGATGGGACGATTTTTCTCCGGGTTGGCACAGTCTGGAGCATGGTGTTGTTTTGATGAGTTTAATCGAATTGATATAGAAGTGCTATCGGTTATTGCTCAACAATTGATAACGATACGTAATGCAAAATTAGCTAAATTATCTCGATTCATGTTTGAAGGCAGAGAAATTAAATTAATACAAACATGTGCAGCATTTATTACAATGAATCCAGGATATGCTGGTCGTACAGAATTACCAGACAATTTAAAAGCACTCTTTAGACCAGTTTCAATGATGGTACCTGATTATGGTAAGATCTATTAAGCTGTTAGCTCTGTTATAAATACATATATGTAAAATTTTCAGCTCTTATCGCAGAAGTTACATTATATTCAGAAGGATTTGAATCATCTAAAGTATTATCACATAAGATGGTACAAATGTACAAACTATGTAGTGAGCAACTATCGCAGCAAGATCATTACGATTTTGGAATGAGGGCTGTTAAAAGTGTATTAGTAATGGCAGGATCATTAAAACGAGCAACTCCTGATAGAAACGAAGACGTTGTTTTGATATGCGCATTGCGTGATAGTAATTTACCCAAGTTTTTATCTGATGACGCCATACTTTTTCAAGTAAATAATAAAGTTTTTTTTTATTAACACTACAGTATATAATTGTAGGGTATTTTAAATGATCTTTTTCCGGGAGTTGAACTACCAGTAGCTGATTATGGACTGTTAGAAACTGCCATTATAGATGCGATGGTAGCACAAATTTTGCAACCGGAAGTTCCAATGATAAAAAAAGTTATACAGCTTCATGAAACAATGATTGTTAGATGGGGAGTGATGTTAGTAGGACCCACTGGCGGTGGAAAATCTGCTGTTTTAAATGTTAGTTTTAAATGCAACAATTATATTTCCTTTAAACTACTAAAAATTTTAGACTTTAGGTAAAGCACTGCATAAAATGTATGATGATGGAATTGAAGGTCCTTACTACCAACCAGTTCATAAATATGTTATGAACCCCAAAGCAGTAACGGCTGGAGAGTTATATGGTGAAGTTAATCCATTCACTTTAGAATGGAATGATGGTTTAATGGGCATAATGGTCCGCACTGCAGTGCAGGTATTGTACAATGTTGATAAAACTTCTTCAGGAAAGATCGTAATATATTTTAATATTTCTACATTCTCAATATTATTGAATGTGTAAATGTTCAGATTTGATGTTATATAATGCATTCTCCACCTCATTGGGTTTGGTTCTAATTTTAAAACTTGCAAATTTGCAGACAAAATATATCGTTTACTATTAGTTTTTTTTACATACGGATTAATTAATCATATTAGTTGATAACATTTTTTGTCAAAGTCGTCAACTAGATTTGCCAAGAGACTGATAATAGGCCAGCTTATTTTTCTGAACTGACCCGGGGATTATTCTGCAACATTTGCAATAGTGGTTTGCTTTTATTGACGTCACCATTGATTAAAAAATTATGTAGGGAATGTTTATTTTTGCTGCAACACTCTAATAATATAAACCCAATAGGGCCATTCACTCGGACACTCCAAACACGCCGTGTTTGGCGCGACGTGTCGAGTGTCACTCCGACATGCCGGGTGGAGTGCCACTCCAAGCGCGTGTGCAAAAATAGTGAACGCGCCAAGCACGTCGGCCAGCATAGGGCGTTGCCGGTTAGTAGAATTTCAGCGTGTCGGGTGGCACTCCGACATGCCGGGTAAAGTGCCACGCCTGGCGCGTGTTTCAAAAATAGTCAACGCGCCAAACACGTCGGCTAGCATGAGGAGTTGCCGATTAATCAAATTTTAGCGTGTCGTGTGGAATTCCAACTCGGCGGAAAGTTTTACTTAGTGCCGGGCTTGAAATTTAACTCTTAACCGGTACGATAATAATTCTAGGCCTAAATTATTAATCTTGAGTATGTGGTCAAATTAATTTATTAATTACTTTATTATCTTTAATAAATTGCCAATATTTCGGAATTATTTTTTTCTTTCCTCAGGGTTCTACAATAAATATATAAACCAGATACAATTAAGATAAAAATAATAAATTGTAAATGACATAAAAAAATCATAGATAAATTAATCATAATATGTAAGTTAATATTTTTAATTTATATTTGACTTGTTAAATTAATTTATCTATATTTTGTTATGTCATTTACCATTTATTATTTTTATCTTATTTGTATCTGGTTTATATATTTATTGTAGAGCCCTGAGTAAAAGTAAAATTACTCTAAAATATTGGCAATTTATTAAAGATAATAAAGTAATTAATAAATTAATTTGACCACTTTTTCTTCTTCAAGTCCCTATCCGCTTAGCGAACGTTGGCTATCATGTTGGTTATCATCACTCTATTGACCGCTGCTCTGAACAGCGACTCTGTTGTTAGTCCAAACCCTTGTCGAGGTTCTTTAGCCAGGATGTTCTCCGTCTTCTTTACGGTTCGTACTAGTTCAGTTTCTTTCTTAAGTGTTTCCATAACCGTGGTATTTGTAACGTGCTGCGTCCAGCTGATGCGGAGTATCCTCTTGTAGCACCACATCTCGAAGGCCTCTATTCTTTTAAGGTTTGCTTCAGTTAGTGTCCATGCCTCCACTCCATACATAAGGACTGAGAACACATAACATCTAAGCATTCTTATTCGTAGTGCTAGGTTCAGATCTTTCCCACATAATACTTTCTTCATACGTGTAAATGCTGCCCTCGCTTGTTCAATGCGGCATCGGATTTCCGTTGAGTGGTCCCAGTCATCACTTAGGGTGCATCCGAGGTATTTTATCTTATTAGTGTATTCAAGAGGAACGCCATCGACCTGGATATTATGGTTGCCTACTGGATCCTTACTACAATCATGTACTTGGTCTTTTTTATATTCAGTTTCATACCGTACTTTCCGCATACTACATGTACCCGGTTAAGAATTTCCTGCATTGCTTTTATACTCTCTGCAATGAGTACTGTATCATCTGCATATTGCAGGTTATTTATTGAAATTCCATTTATCGATAGGTCTTCTTCACTTCTCCCTTCAAGAGCTTCTTTTATTATTTGCTCTGCATAGATGTTTAATATTAGCGGAAATAGCACACATCCTTGTCTAACTTGTATGTCAACTGCTTCTGTAAGTCTGTCTCCAGTTCGCTGTTTGTTGCCAGTAAAGTTTTGAGATGAAACGAAGGTCTTTGTCGTCTATTCCAGTGTTTCTTAATATTTCTAGCATTTTGTTGTGTTGTAGCTTGTCAAACGCCTTTTCCAGGTCAATGAAGCATAGGAATATTTTCCGGTTTACATCTCTACATCTTTGTGTTAGGACTTGTAGGCTAAATAAATCTTCCCTGGTGCCCAGTCCTTTGCGGAACCCAAATTGTGTTTAGCCTATGTGTTCTTCTATTTTTCTGTATATTCTTTGATGAATTATGTTTAAGAAGATCTTTAAGACGTGGCTCATTAGACTAATTGTACGGTGGTCGCTACATTCCTCTGTCTTATTCTTTTTTGGTATTACTACAAAAGTAGATTTGAGCCAGTCATTTGGAGTTTCCCCTGTATCGTATACTGCATTAAACAACTGTGTTAGGATTGCAATGCCCCTAGTCTGGAGCACTTACCTAAAATTAATAATTTATTCTATACATTGGTCACTAACTTATTTTTTTACTAGTTCTATATAAATTAGTTTTGTATGAAAAAATTATATATTTGCCGGATTAATTTTTTGCATAAACATGTAAATCTTCTATGCAACTCAATAAATTTTTCTAAATTATCCTTACTCCAAGAAGACATTTTTAAGAGTGATTGATTGACTAACCTAAATAACTGACAAATCAGCTGCAATACTGACGCGGCATGTCATGCCAGGCGCGTAGGAAAATCGAGCATCACAGTTTTTTCTAACGTGTTTGGCGCGTACGCTCCAATACTGTTAGAAAAAGTGTCCGTGTGAATGCTATGCAAGTTAAAACATGCCAAGCCAGGCGCGTAGGGTAATCAGGCACCGAGCGCGTTACATGTCGGCGCATTTACACACACAGTTTTTTCTAACGTGTTTGGCGCGTACGCTCCAAAACTGTCAGAAAAAGTGTCCGTGTGAATGGCCCTAATAACAGATTCACGTTATTTAATTATATTTTTAAACATCCAATGTATGTATTATGCAAATTTATGACTAAAATGTCTCTATTCTGGAAATGTCTCATTTCGATATCGCGTTACGTCATAGAGTTTCTCTACCAAACTGGAAATGTGACATTTAATTCATAAATTTGCAATTAATAACACATTATGATGTTTAAAAATGCAATTAACTTGAAGCTTGTTATTGGGTTTATATTATTAGATGGCGTCGCAGTACGAAAAGAGACCAAACGCAGAATTTTTGAATTAATAGTCACGCCATTAAAAGCAATAAACGTTATCGCAAATGTTCCAGAATAACTACATAATATTCGCAATAAATTAAATTTTCCTGCTCACTTAATTTGAACGATTGGTGCAGAGAGCATTTTATATTTCACAGAAAAATGTAATATTAATATTAATTTTATTTATGACAATGTCATTTTTTTAATAACTGTGAACACACCCATATAAAAAAGCCCCTATAGACGGTTCGCAACCGTGCCCACCAAACGTTCGTGGTTCAAATGTTAGCGTTCGTCTACGTTCGCTTAGTAAGCAGTAAAAATGCACGAATCAAAGTAAGGCGAATTATATGATGGTTTTGACCTTTATTGTGTGGTAATTCTTATATGAAGATAAAACAATTTTTACCAACATATTTTATTATAATATAGGTTAATATAAATTATGTTAATTTTAAATTATTATGGATAACATTTGGATGCTCATGCTAATTTCTTGATTATATTATTTAAGATAACATTTTTTTTCTTCAAATTCAAATTACTACTTACTACTATGCATAATGTATACACACAAAATAAGTATCATAATCATAAGATTGTAAATATTCAACCTATACCTAAAAGGAGCCAAGTCTGAATCTTCAAATTATAGACCAATTGCACCATTGTCCAATCTGTCAAAAAAATTTGAAAAATATATTAATTTCCTCATTATCCTGTCAAGTACCTAGAACAAATTAACTTCATCTCAGGCTTGGGGTATCAATAGGTATAGCAAATATGGCCACACGTAATTCACGAACTGCACTGACTGACCCAGAAAAAAGCAGTGGCTCGAATACTAGTATTATTTTATGTCTGTCAAACAGCTGTTCAAACTTCAAATGCTTCAAAATGTCACGACTGGGGGTGTTATTCTGGCATGTGTCGTATATCGCATGTCGCTTGTCGCATATTGCATCATATGCGACACAACGTATCGTGTCGCCTTTAATGACGTATTCTAATTCCACGATCGACTCGACGGTATTTTGAGGCTATTGCAATCGCCATTTGAGCGCCATCTTTTTAATTGTGTATGAAGTAATTTAGAATGAATTGAAGTTGACTCAATGATATTGATATTTATATTATTTTTTTAATCCAGTTATTGTATTTTTATTTAATAATTAAAATAATATATACTCGCAAACAAGGGCGTTTCCAGCCAACTAGTCTAGGGGAGTAATTAAAAAAAAAAGATAAATATATATTTTATTTTGTAAGTACAACAAACAAACAGAGAAAAAGACTTTTCTAATGGAAAAATTTACCGGTTATGTTATTTGTTTAGAATATGGAATATTGGTAATTTTTAACAATAAAAATTGATAAGCAAAACATTCTTAGGGGGGGTAATTACCCAATTATTCCCCCTGAAACCGCCACTGCTCGCATATATCCTAAAAATGTACTATGTAGTATGTAAATTTTTTAACACTGCGTTAAGGGGCAGCATTTTTGTATTTGGCGGACCATAATTTCAATAAACTTCCCTGCGTGCGACGGTTTATACTGCGACATGCTAACGCGGTTACGCATGAGCGCCGTTCAGCTAAATATGAAAGACAAGCAAGGGGCATATGTGACCCGTACCGCCAGATAGGAAGTTACTCAAAATCAGTAGTAGTAGTAGTAGTAGTTTTATTTTATTTATTTTATTAAAATCTATGGATAGCCAATTAAATATATGCTTAAAATATACATTTATAACAAATAAAAACATTAAGCATATAATTTATTAGTCGCTCAGAGGTGTATAAAAAATAAATCAAATTAAAGTTTTAAAAAAGTTAGGTTATTCAGCTAATAGTTTATTAGGTGCTTTATTAGGAGTTGAATATTACGGCCCTAAGAATATAATTTATTAACTACTCAGAGGTGTAACAAAAATAAATCAAATTAAAATTTTATAAAAGTTAGGTTATTCAGCTAATAGTTTATTAGGTTATTTATAAGGAGTTGGATATTGTGATAGTGATTCAATTCAGTTATTATAGGTAATTTATTACATAGCAAAATATTATTACCTACCTTTAAATAATTATTTCAAAATTATAGAAAACTATTTGTGTATTCACTACAATAACTGCAACTTCATATAACATATGCGATATGCAATTGCAAATGCGACAGCTTGAGAGGTGTCGCATTTAAAAATAAAATTCTCGCAAATGATGACGTCAATCGACATCGCAGAAAAGTGCCAGAATAACGACACCACTCCCCTCCAGTAGGGGAAGTCTATGACGTGTTGCGGGATCGCAATGAGGGGGTCAGGTATTTATAAATATAATTGCAAAGTGCCATTTTGCATATAATAGTGCGTTCCGTATAACAACCGAAGTAACCGGCAGTTAGGTTACGGCTAAGATCTGTCGCTGAAAATCTTGGTTGATTTTTGGAACGGCAGCGGTTATAGAAACGTCAAAATACAAAACTGAAATATTATAAGCTCAAACTTTATGAATTTATTTATTATTAGCTTTACTGTTATATTTTTTTAAATTTCAGTGCTTAATCTTAGATGATTTTATGTATTTATCTACCTGCTAATACAGTAAACCCAGTAGAGGTTGGCAGGCAACTATTCACAATAATAATGTTTGCTCTGTTGCACGCATGCCTTTGCTCGTTTTAGCATTGACAAGAACATACATATACATTATAACCTAAAATTAATAATTTAATAAAATACACGAGCAACATTTGAAGCTTTTGTTCACTTTTGATTGCATTTCAAATTTACCGCCATGAATAACCACGATTAACAGAAATTCACCGACGTTCGTTCATGGTGAGTGCGGTCGCACCTTTGTAACTTTTTCAGGTAACCGCGTTCCGTATATAAACCTGTTTCAGGATAACCGGGATTTCGGTCGCTTCGGTTGATATACGGAACGCACTATAAGTATATTATAGCCTTATAACTAGATACCAGTTATAGAAGTAAACATTATTTTATATTTTCTTCTAAAAATTGTCAATGAGAGCTTTGGTTTCACATTGTCAACAAAGCATGTGGCATAAATATAAATTTAAGTAGTAAAACAATTTATCTTTGTTCCGATTATTTTGATGCATCAGCTTTTTTTTAGTTTACAATGTATGCCAAAATGAATTTGCTATTTTTAACTCTGCCGTTGTCGGTCCCAAGCCCGAAAATAAAAAGGAGGAAAAATGGCAGTTTTAAAAGGCGACCGTTTTACAAACTGATTGTTTCTTCCCAGGAGCCAAGGGAGGCGCAAAAACTCGTGGCTTTGTATATGGAATTGACTCGTCTTCTATTGTATGATCTGTGATCTCAGATACTTAATATGGATTTCGATCAAAACGTTTGACAACAGATCTCCTGACTTATGTTAGTCACAAATGGAATGCTATTTTAGACAAAAATGGAGTAAATTTTGCTGTAGTTCTAGACATTTACAATGCATTTGCATATAATTTCCTTTTCATTACTTATCGTACAACGTAGTTTGTTTTTAAAAACTTACAAATTATACCTTTATCACCCATACTTTTGGAAAGGCAAGAGTGATCATTTGGGTCACTACACTACTTTAGGAACGTAGTTCAGCAGTAGAAAAATTAATACACGCGAGAATTTTGAATTTCACATTTTATCATAAATTCGTAACTACGAGCAAAACTATAACAATTGTTATTTTAGAAAATTAACTTATAGCACAATAAAAAGTCTACTAAATTTAATGTTCAATGAAGTATGATTTAAGGTTTATGCAAATATTTCGACAAAAAACTACAATTTAATTTCAAAATTTAATAGACAATTGAAGATTTTGGATTTTCATATTTTAGTAGACTAGAAATTTCATTCTCTACACGTTGCAAAAAACCGATTTTAAAAAGGACTTAAATTGCGTGAGTTCTGCTCGTAGTTTTATGACACTCCGTAAACCGCGGCCTTAATACAATAAATCAAAAAGCGGCAAACGAATCTTGACTATAGACTCGGGTTTTTTTCAAGCAATGCAATTTATACTGTCAAAACCATTCCAACTTGTTATTGCTAATTTCAAATGTACTTATGCTATTACTACTCATAAAATATCAGCGCTTGTTTCTCTTAACAACACATGTCCAACTAGACAACTTAAAATATAGTAATGTATATCTTTAAATTTGAATTAAATTAAATTGTGCAAGCACTCAACAAAGTCCTGAAAGCAGGAATACCTCGTTAAATGTAATTTCATATTTTTTATAGTTCACTGAAGAAGACCATCAGTGGGTTATTTGCGATGGACCTGTTGATGCTGTATGGATAGAAAATTTGAATACAGTATTGGATGATAATAAGATGCTTTGCTTAGCTAATTCGGAAAGAATAAAACTTACTCCTTATGTGCACATGGTGTTTGAAGTACAGGACCTAGCTCAGGCATCCCCTGCAACTGTTAGTCGGTGCGGAATGGTTTATATAGACCCAGGAGAATTAAAATGGTTACCATTTGTCAAATCATGGTTGCAAAAACTGGATGAATATACATTTAATATGGAAATTCAGGATTATATTCTAAATTTATTTATAACTTACGTTGAACCCGCATTTGTATATATAATTAAATTTTGCGATTTTGCTATTCCTCAAGTGTGTCATCAGTTTGTTAATCTTATTAATAATTATTTTAAATTTATTTAATTTTAGGTTGACATTAGTAAAGTTGCTATGGTGTGCGCATTATTAAAAAGTATACTAACTCAAACAAAAATGGATAGAATTGGAGAAAAATCTAAAGTTAGAAATTTCATTTGTCAGTGTTTTGTGTTCTCATATCTTTGGGGTCTTGGAGGGAATTTAGTGGACGCATCTAAAGAGAAGTTTGAAACTTTTGCTAGAGAACAATTTGATACAGATAACGATTCCAGGTAAAATAATCGGGTTAACCAATTTAAAATAAATTTTATGTGTTTATAGATTACCTCCGGGTTCTGATCTATGGAATTTATTCATGGATTATGAAATTCACAAATTAGAAGCATGGCATACAATTGTGCCAACTTTTTTCTATAACCGTGATATGGCATTTTTTGATATGTTAGTACCGACTATTGATACAGTACGATACGGTTATGTAATGGAACGATTGGTAAATGTAAATTATCCTGTTTTGTACACTGGGGGAACAGGTGTTGGAAAATCTGTAATTGCAAAAACAGTACTAAACAAACTTTACCAGCAAGGAAACTGGGTGCCTATTACATTAAATTTCTCAGCTCAAACTAGTAGTCTGCGTACACAAGAAATATTAGAATTAAAATTAGAAAAACGAAAGAAAACATTATTAGGTGCTCCACTAGGTAAACGTGTTCTAGTATTTGTTGATGATGTAAATATGCCTAAATTAGAAACGTATGGTGCTCAGCCACCTATTGAGTTACTTCGTCAATTTTTGGATTTCCAAGGTCTATATGATAGAGAAAAGCTGTTTTGGAAAGATATCAAAGATGTAGTGTTATCAGTTGCATGTGCACCACCGGGGGGTGGTAGAAATCCTTTAACTCCAAGATTTGTTAGACATTTTGGGATGCTTCTTATTCCTGCCCCTAATGAATTATCACTTAAAGTTATATTTAGGGTACGAAAAATACGAAGCATTATAATAAAACAAATAACATTGTACACATATTTTAGAGTATATTGAAAGGATTTTTAAATGATTTTTCCAATCCAGTAAGGGACTTGGGCGATTCACTAATTACAGCAGCTGTTGAAATATACGATCGTATAGCTGAGGATCTATTACCAACACCGACTAAATCTCACTATGTGTTTAATCTAAGAGATTTGTCAAAATGTGTGCAGGGTATATTACAAGCAGACTCTGGGACGTTGAGAGATGCTCCTGCAATGTTAAGGTAAATTTTGTTTTAAGTTATTGATATATTTTAATACTTTTCTGTTTAGATTATTTTACCATGAATGCCTTCGAGTATTTCACGATCGGTTAATTAACATTGAAGATAAAACTTACTTTTATTATTTGATGCGAGATGTTTGTAATCGTTCTTTTGGAAGCCCTGTTTTATTATTTACCGATGAATCAATCAGTGAAGCACCTCCGGTATTACTTTTTGGTGATTATATGGTATTTGGTGCTAGTCGTGAAGATAGAATTTACGAAGAAATAAGAAATATTGATAAAATGAAAAACTTATTACAGGTTTGCAGATATTTTTAAATTCAGGTTTTTATAATAATGTTATAATTACATTATAGGAATATTTAGATGATTATATATTACTTACTACAAAAGAAATGCAAGTTATATTTTTTATGGATGCTGTCGAACATTGTAATAGAATTGCAAGAATTTTGAGATCTGATAGGGGAAATGGTTTGTTAGTTGGTGTGGGTGGTATGGGTAAACAAAGTTTGACCAAATTAGCGTCACATCTTAACGGATATAAATGTTGCCAAATTGAATTAACCAGAAGCTATGATCATAGCTCGTTTTTTGAAGATTTAAGAAAAATGTATTTTAGTGCTGGAGCTAAAAATGAAAATGTTGTATTTCTATTCACTGATACACAGATTGTACAAGAAGAATTTTTGGAAGATATTAATAACATGTTAAATTCAGGTACATTTTAAATCAATAACCTATTTTTTCTTATAATTAACCATATTTTAATTTATTATTTAAGGAGAAGTACCGAATTTATTCGAAAGTGATGAATTAGAAAAGGTTATAATAACTTGTCGTCCAGAAGCGAAAGAATTGGGGGTTTCCGAAAGTAACAGGGATGGCATATTTGATTTTTTTATTGGTAGAGTAAGAAATAATTTACATCTTGTTATATGTATGAGTCCAGTTGGAGATGCGTTTAGGTAATTACTTTCTCTTTAAGTACGGAGGAATAAATTAATTTTTTTATATAAATGTAGACGACGATGTAGAATGTTTCCTTCTTTGGTAAACTGCTGCACAATAGATTGGTTTGTAAAATGGCCCCGTGAAGCTTTATTGTCTGTTGCTGAGAATGCGTTAACTGGTATAGGAACTCCCGAGTTGTGCGAAAAGTTATCTTCATTTTGTGTAACAATACATGAAGTAAGATTTCATTATTAATTAATTGTATACAAATAATGACAAAATATTATAGAGTGTGGAAGAAATGACCGACAGGTTTTATAATGAAATGAAGCGGCATTTTTATACAACCCCGAGTAGTTATTTAGAACTGTTGAAGTTATATAAAAATTTATTATTCATTAAAAAGGAAAATATAATTAAAACAAGAGAACGAATTGCAAATGGATTAAAGGTACAGTTTTTGTTAGTCTAGTAACCAATATGAATTGTTCTACAATAGTTCGTAAACAAAAATAACATACGCTTTGTGCACACGGTATAGTACGCTGCAACAGGCTTAAAAAATTTTAATTGAATTTTTTAGAAATTATATGAAACTAATGACGTTATTGACTCAATGAAAGAAACATTGACCGCTATGGAACCTCAATTAGTTCTAAAATCTGCCGCTGTTGCTGATCTTTTGGTGAATTTAACAAAAGAACAAAAGCAAGCTGATAAAGTCAGAAACATTGTTAAGGGAGACGAAGAAGAAGCAAAAGTAATTAATGACCGTTTTAATTATAAATATAAAACAAATCTTTCATAGGAAAAAGCTGCTGAAACACAAGCATTGGCAGATGATGCACAAAAGGATTTAGACACGGCTTTACCCGCGATGGAAGCCGCTACAAAAGCCTTAGAATCTCTTAATAAAAATGACATTAATGAAATAAGAGTATTCCAAAAACCACCTACATTAGTTAGAACTGTCATGGAAGCTGTTTGTTTACTGCTAGGCAATAAGTAGATAATATTTCAATATCTCTTAAGGTGATCGCATTCTGCAACCTGATATACTAGCTGTGATGTTCACTACGATACTAATAACGTTGCCTAGTAATCCAATATATTCTTTTATATTTATTTATTTAACGTTGGTTTAACGTTCTGCTATCAAGGCTAATCACCGACCCCAGAGATTAAGACTACCACATCTGGAATTTTTGCCGCTAATTTAGGAATTCCAACCTAAATTAAACGGTGAGATAGCTCAGTTATAGAGCGTTAGAGTAGCACGCTGACAGTCCGGGGTTCGATCTCCGAAATATGACTGAAATAATAACTTGCTCCACCAGGGTAGTTCTGAAGTCACCTAATAAGCTGTTGGTCCTATCAAACCCCTTCAAACAAGTCGTAACTACTTCTGCTGCGATGTAAAAAGCTAAAAACGCACAATAAAGACAAAACAATGACTGCGTTCTTTAACGTGCATGCAACATCGATGCAGTACACGGGATCTACTAAAGTTTTTCTTATTCGAAAGAAGGTGTACTCATCAAAACAAAAGGTGTACTCCCAAACAGGTAGCTCAAACCCGAGACCCCTAGTGTAGCAGTCGAGTACGTCAACCACTACACCACCCGGGCAGTCTACTTTTTAAATTAATAATATAATTTGTATACGGATTATAATTATAAAGTGACGTCCTTAAAAGTTTTAAATTTCTTGAAAACTGAAAAATTGATTATAGTTGTTTTAATTAGTAGTTGGAAGTTTTTTTTGATACATTGCAACAAAGCTTTAACTAGTAAAAAAATATTCAAGTTTCAGACGTGGAACGATTTAATCTTTCCATCGTATATTCCAATTGTATAGTTAAGTTTTCTTGATGAAATGACTCCTCAGCTAAATCTATAACTATCGTTCAAATGAAAGGCTTTCAAAATTAATTTATCATTTTCACAAAACATTTTAACAATTAAGGGCCAGTATTACAATAGTGGTTTAAACTGTAAGTTTACTAACTGCTAGTTAAAATTTAAATCGCTAGTTAGTGGGAACGCGTATTACAATTTTCCTATATTTTATGTCAACAAAGTATCTAAAATTTTAACCTATAAATTGACGCGTCAAAAAATTGACATTAAACTTTTATATAATAAATAGGTATATTGAATATCTAACAACAAAATTGCAAATTAATAAATATGGATAACTACTTATAAATATAGGTAAGTTTCAAGTAATTACTATTAATATAATAGACCCATTTCTTATAAGTAATAACTGTCATAACTCATATTATTTAAGGTTATTTAAACTGCTAGTTAAATCGTTAATCGCCCATTTCCGCCAGTTAGCTATCCAGATATTTTAATCCACAGTTAGCATTAATCCACGTATGTGTGAGTTAAACCACTATTGTAATTTCGGCCCTAAGTCAATTTGGTGTAGTTATTGACATCAGTTTAGAAAAAAATGTGCTGTGATGAATACTTCTTTATTCGGATAAGAAACCTACTAAAGTTTCTTACGTGAATGTTAAAGTATCCAATAATTTAAGTTGGAATCACTGAATTTGCGGAAAAGTCTGAGATGTGGTATTTTTAACCTCTGGCTTCGATGATTAGCCTTGTAACAGAAAATATCAACGTTAAATAAATGAATTAAATTTAATGTTATATAAAATTCTGTAAACATTGTAAATCATCAGCAAGCATTAAAGCATCAATGTACATCTATAATAAATAGACATCGCTGCTTGCACTGTCAAAACTCCCATTTAAAACCATGTGTTTGTAAAATATTTCTGCTTTGATCACAGCTACTATCGCTGATTGCACTGTGTCATCACCCTTATATGTGAATTATTTACTACTGTTTTATTTTAAGAACTGATTGGGCATCAGCAAAATTGGTAATGGGCGATGGAAATTTCCTAAAAAAGTTGCAAGACTATGATAAAAACAATATATCCGAAAAAACTTTATTTAAACTTAAAGCATACATTGATAACAAAGACTTTCAACCGGATATAGTAGCCACAGTTTCTAAAGTATGCAAAAGTATGTGCATGTGGGTTAGAGCAATAGATATGTACGCTAAAGTTTACAAAATTGTCGAACCCAAGAGAAAAAAGTAACCAAAACAAATCATTATATTTAGCTTTGCATAATAAACTTTGTTTCAGATTACATGAAGCTGAAAAAGTTCTAAATGGGGTAATGGCTGTACTAAGAGAAAAACAACGCCAACTTGCTGAAGTGGAAGCAATGATTGAATCGTTGCAAAGTAAATTTGAAGCTAGTGTTGCAGAAAAACAGGTATTAGAAGATGACATGGCTCTGACTGCGGCAAGATTGGTAAGAGCTGGAAGACTAAACATTGCTTTAGGAGATGAACAAGTTCGCTGGGAACAAAGTGTTATTGTAATTTGATTAAAGGTTTTTATTTTTGTATTTATTGTATTGCCATATTTTTTAGAAATTTGGCGTTGAACTTTCATGTGTAACTGGTGATGTACTAATATCGGCAGCTTGTGTAGCATATTTAGGTGCATTTACAAGTTTTTATCGCAAAGAATTGATAGACAGTTGGGTTGAAAGAAGCAATCTACTGGAAATACCAGCCTCACGAGCTTACAGGTTGATTTCTATTAATATAAAACTTGCCATATCAATATTGACTGATTTTACAGTTTGATTACGGTGCTGGCCGATCCTTATGATATACGTATGTGGAATACATGTGGGTTACCTCGTGATAATGTCTCAACTGAAAATGCAATTCTTGTAACAAAAGCCAGAAGATGGCCTTTAATGATCGATCCTCAAGAACAAGCACATCGCTGGATTAAACAAATGGAAGCAGAAAATGGTCTAAAGGTTATTAAACTTACCGATGCAGGTTTCCTAAGAATATTGGAAGCTGGAGTTCGAATAGGAACACCAATCTTATTGGAAGAAGTTGGTGAAAGTCTTGATCCTACTCTGGGTCCAATTCTTTTAAAACAAACTTTCCAACAAGTAAATATAATTGCATCAATTGAACAAATTTTTATTAGTATTATTATAGGCCGGTCGCACATTAATTCGTCTTGGTGACAGTGATGTTGAATATGATATGAATTTTAGATTTTATATTACAACAAAATTATCAAATCCACATTATCTTCCTGAAGTTTGCATCCAAGTGACTATTGTCAATTTTACTGTAACGCCATCTGGTCTAGAAGATCAACTGTTAGCGTAAGTGCACATATACTTTTTTTACATTTGACCTTATATAATGTCTTTTTGCTAGTGATGTTGTCCGCTTGGAACGTCCTGATTTAGAATCACTACGTACTGAATTAGTAATACGAATAAATAATGACAAAGCGCAGTTGAAAAATATTGAAGATAAAATTTTAAAAATGCTTTTTCAATCTGAAGGAAACATACTGGATGATGAAGAATTAATAGATACGTTGAATGAAAGTAAAGTAAGTATTAAATTTTAATACTGAAGTCGATATCATAACACCATGTAACATGTTTTTTGTGTAATTCATTGCTACTGTGCAGTTTTTTATTGATAAGAATAACTTAATTAAAATTCAAGCAATTCAAAAGTTACTAAATCCCCTTCTTGCGTAAAAAATAGAAATGATCAAAGATTCAAAACTGTTTTAATGGAATTCAAAATGTTTTTTCTATTACAATAGGTGATCTCACAGACACGGATTACACGATTTAATTAAATTAATACAAAAAAATAAAAATCGTATTCAAAGTAAATAATAAACTAACAATTATCTTATATATTACAAAAACAGCTAATTGTTTCTTTAGTGCAGACTATGCTTCATTAAAAGTTCCCGCGCTTAAGAGCACCAAGTGACTCTAACGGCGTTCGGCTATTATTCTGGAGTGCAGCATTTTTATCACGTGATGACGGGGTGAATGTAGTAAAACATAAGCTGCGTTTAGCTATTCTACTCAAATCACTCTTTTTACTCTACCACCGATCGGGTATTGCGTTTAGAGTGAACGGAGTAAAGTTTTTGTTGTTAAGCTATTACGAAGCATAAATATAGGGCTTATGAGCTGCAGAACAGGGATAAGGAACGCAAATGTTATAAATGTTGGATAAAAGGCCACATAGCGTCGAACTGTAATAATATTGTATAGAGTGTAAAGTAACAGGACACAGAACAGGAGCAAAAAGATGCCCGCTCACATACAAAAGAGAAATGAGAAGACCAAGAAAGAACGTAGAAGACAAGAATCCAGATAATTGGAGACAACACGAGAATGAAGACACAAACAAAAATGGATAACATCATCCAAACAAATATAGGCAGAGAAAGAGAGACGCAAGACCTATTAATGTCAACAGCGGTAAGAGAAAAAATAGATATTGTAATAGCGAGTGAACCAAATAAAAACAAACTAAGTGGGGAGTGGATAAAAGATAATGGCTCAGGTATGTGTTGAGATAAAGTAGAAAGATGGGGAATACACAAGGAGGGAATAGTGTGGGCCGTTATAGGAGGTTTGATATTATACAGTTGTTACATCAGTCCAAACTGCAAAATAGAATATTATCAGGAGTGGAGAGAAGAACTAGAACACAGCTTAAGGAAACAAAAGAGCAAAAAATTTAGATTTCAACGCAAAATCGCCAAATGGGGACGGCCCAAGTGCGACAGGAGAGGTCAAATTCTTAATGAGATGATAGCAGCCGTAAATCTCGTAAAGGAGGTAAACCAACGTTTGTAAGAGGAAGATCCAAATCATACATTGACATTACCATAAGGAAACGTCTGGAGTAGTAAGACAGTGACAGAAAAAGAATCGCTGAGTTTACATAAGTACATACAATACAGCACAAACATGGAACATAAGAAGAATGGGCAGAGAAAGGATAAATAGAGTTATGGAAGCAGAAGTGACTGAAAACGAGAACAGAGGAAGAATCAATTCCCAGGTATAGAGAAGGAGGAAGACGAGGACTGTACTGGTTGTGCAAAGAGGTCTAGGAAAGCAGGAAGAATGCAATACAAACAGCAAAAAAGGTCAAAGACAAAAAAAAAGAGAAGAAGATTCTGATGAAACTGAAGAACTTAAAAATGACAGAAAGGCTTTATAGGAAGCGATTAAGGACAGTAAGAAAAGATGCTGGAATGAAATGTTAGAATCCCTAGACAGGGATCCCTGGTTCAAACCAAACAAACAGTAATGAATAAATTAGGAGAAATGAAGGCAGTGTGCTTGAAAGGAAGAAGAGAATGGAATTAATGAAGTAGTAATCATTGAAAAATTGTTTCCTACTGGAGGAATGGTAGAAGAACCAGCTGGAATAGCTGACTAAACAGAAGCAGTCCCTGCAACAGTGGAGATAAAACAGATTATAAGGGAACTACATAATAATAAAGCACCTGGTCCAGACGAGATAACAACGGAGATAGTGAAGGCAGCGCTAGAGAGAAATGAGATAAAGATAACACAAATATTAAACAGATGTCTGAAGGAAGGAATTTTTTTGTCTTGCTGGAAGGATGCAAACCTAGTACTAATTGAGAAAAAGAAGGAAGCAGGCCTGATCAACACATTAGCAAAAATTATGGAAAAAGTTATCGTGAGGAGAATTGAACAAGAAATAGAAGAATAAGGAGGATGGGAACAGGAGCAATATGGATTTACAAAGGGAAGAACGACTCTATGAGCCATTGAAAAGGTAAAAGCCATAGCAAAAGAAGCAAACAGTGGACCATACAGAAAAAGACAACACTGTCTCATAATAGCGCTAGATATACAAAATGCGTTCAACAGCATACTATGGGGAGCAATTACAAAAGCAGCAAAAAAAAGAGAACTATTAAATAAAACTACCAAGATAATATGGAGCTACCTTCAAGAGAGAAATCTACTGATCAAAAATAGAAAATTTAAGCTGACTAGAGAAGTACCACAGGGTTCTGCACTAGGTCCTAAACTATGGAATCTAGTTTATAATCAGCTACTCAGGATGCGGCTTCTGAAAAAAGTGACAATAATGGCATTTGCGGATGACGTGGCTCTGGTAGGTAGTTAGGTAGGTAGGTAGGTAGGTAGGTAGGTAGGTAGGTAGGTAGGTAGACATAGAAGTACTAAATGAAAGGTTAGAGTTGGCAATAGAGATGATAAAGAGATGGATGAGAAATAAAAGTCTGGCTCCGCAGAAAACCGACTCGGCATGGCTATCAACAAAAAGAGGACCAACAGGGGAAATGAAAAAATACAGGTAGGTGAAAAAATAATAACCATAGAATAAAAATTAAATACCTTGTTACACTTGAAGCAACGGGATGGAATGAACAGGTTAAGGAAGTGGTGAGAAAAACAAAAAAAGGAAGGAATGCTTAGTAGGCTTATGCCGAACAAGAGAGGACCAGAGGAAGGGGCAAGAAGGCTAATAGCAACTGCGGCTAGAAGTAAACTATTGTATGCTGCAGAAACATGGAAGACAAAAAAACAGAAAAGAAGTAAGTGGAGCTATGAGAGCAAGTTTGTTAAGGATCTGCAGGGCCTACAGGATGGTGTCGTAGAAGGCACTAGAAGTAATTGCGGTGACACTACCCGCAGATTTGATGGTGGAAAAAAAGATTAGGTATAAAGAAAATGGAAAATGAAAGAACTAGTAAGTAAGAAGCAAAGAGACGAGCGAGAGAGAATATGATGGAATGTTGGCAAAGACAGTGGAAGGAAGGAGTAAAGGGAGAATGGACAAGGGAAGTAATACCAGAAATAAAAGAATGGGTAGAGAAAAAACCGGAGACGTGTTAGTGTACAACACAATTACTCACCGGACATTTGGAGCATTTGGAAAATACTTACAAAAAATAAATAAGATGGAGAAAAAGGAAAAATGTATATTTTGTCAAGAAGACACGCATGACGACGCAGAACATACGCTAGTAGAGTGCGAAGCGTGGGAGGAAGAGAGGAAAACTCTAGAAAAGGTACTGGAAAACAAAGTAGACAAATCTACAATCATTAAAATATACCTGAGTAACGAAAACAAATGGAGGGCACATAGCTTCTTATGCAACGACAGTACTGATGAAAAAGATAGAGGAGTTTGAAGCTTTAAGATTTAAGTAAACCAAAATGGAAGAAAACACACAAATTGAAAACCACAGAAGACAAAGGAAGGAGGAGCAAGAAGCTAAATGGAAGCAAAAGAATATAGTATAGGAAAGATGGGCCGGGGACAGCATGTGTTGCCGCAGCAGACTGCTTGAATTCCGCGAGGCGGAAACCAGCCCACTTCAAACTAGTATCACATTGAGACAATGACTAGGACAAACTAACAGAGACTTACGCAGAGAAGAAAACCGAAAGGTATTGCCATGCATTAGTTATTCTTAAGAGCCACTTGTTGAGGCCAACACCCCACCACGTCCTTAAAAAAAAGTTATTACGGAGTAGAGTGAATAGAGTTAGTTAGTTCATTTATCCTACCTCACCGAGCGTGGACTAAGAGTCAGCAAGCGTTTTAGCTTTGAATGAGTAAATATGAAATGACACACATCTGTCACTTATTTGTCAGATCTAAATTAGATTAAAACCGTGGTGTGAGTATATAGGTGTGGCAATGCGCATGATTCTATCTATCTCTCTCTAAACCGTGACGTCAAGTGGGTGATAAGCAGTGTTGCCAGTGTGTGGGTAATACCCAAAAAACGGAAATCAAAATTATTTAATGTCAGTTCCTTTGTTTTTTTGTGTATGATTTGTGCACCTATACACAAAACAAGATGGCATAATAAAGTTTTTGATCATTATAATTTGTTTGGTCTTTTTTTTTTAAAGCAAAGCATATATTTAAAAATTCACTGACAACGTCAATAATACACTGATCTAGATTTTAATAATAGGTGTGTGAATTGCGCGTTGACATAGTTTCTATCACACACCTGACGTCATGCGCAAACTGGATCAAAATGCGTTCTCGAGACGGACACACCATTATACTCACACCACGGTTAAAACTAAAGTAATGGTTAGTTAGTTTAGATTTTTGGCGTATCAGCAAAACTAAAGTAATGATCAACATTTAATTTTCTATAGTTTGTTTGCGTTAAGACTGCAGTAGTTGTTATGGCAACTGGAAAACAATGCTCTGGTTGGCTTAGAGGCCTACCCAATTTACAATAGAATATCTACCAGATTAAAACAAAGTTACTTCAGCTACTTGTAAATGGTTGCGTTCAGAACGACTCATCAGTTGCCAGCGTTGACTCATCAATCAATCACTGATTGATGAGTTACTTGGTCAGCAACCAATGTACGATAAGTAAAATTACAAGCGCTGCCAGCAAACGGTAGTCAGCGAGCGCGTTCAGTACGCATGATGAGTCGTTCTCAACGCGGCCATTGAATAAATTTAGTTAACAATTTTTACTACATATTTAATATTTATTGATTTTTTGCGTTATTGAAACTAGGTTAACGCATTTGTAAATAATTATATGTATTTTAACTTAAATTACAATGTTTTGTTGCTGACGTACAGTACAACCTCAAAAACTTTAATATGAGTAAAATGCTAGGAATTGTTTTTATGGGGGCAGTTTGATGAGTGTCAAAACTACGAGCAGAACTTACGTATTTTAACTCTTTTTAAAATCGGTTTATTGCAACGTGTAGAGAATCAAATTTCCAATCTAATGAAATATATAAAAATCCAAAACATTCAATTGTTTATTAAATTTTGAAATTAATTTGTGATTTTTTTGTTGAAATATTTGCTTAAACTTCAATAGTTATACTTCATTGAACATTAAACTTATACAATTGATGATACAATTTTAAATAAACACATATTGAAATTCGGAAATACAACATAACCTCACAAACATTGTAAATATTTAATAAATACTTTTTGAATTCAATGTTAATTATACTGTAAATTTGATCAACTGCAACAAATTATTATTAAAGTTTAAGTTTAAATATTTATTTAGCAAATTTTAATATTTCATAAATTTAGAAAAATTATTAACTAAGTAACTAAATATGTAAATATGTTAATATTAAACATAATATTAAATAATGAACCATCAAACAGTTTTTATAATTTTATAATAACATGTATTTATGTTTTTAAATTTAATCATTATATGTTACATTTGTTAAAATCAATAAGTAAGCGATTTGAAAAAGCTTATCGGCAGAGATTTTTTTGCTATTTAAAATATTTAATATATATATATATATGTATATTATATATATACAATTATATTATTTTACATAATGAAAACAAACATAATCAATTAATTAAATTGTCTTAAGAATTTAATCGAGTAATAATTAATTTTGATTATCTATGTTCCGATTATGTGTATCGAAACTATGCATATATTGTTTTTGCAATTATTTTTTATTTGATAATGCTTTTGTTTGTGTATTAACAATGAATTTTATAAAATATGTTTTATTTTACAAATATATTATAGATAATTGCTTTTGATCTGCCAATAATACAATCCGAAACTTAAATAATCAAAATTAAATCTTATTTGATTTAATAAAAAGTTTAGCTGTTTATTATAATTTCATTAATAAAGTCAATAACTAAAAAAATATAAACTGTTATATATATATACAATTAATTAATAAACAAATAACAAAAATATTATCTTGGATAATCGAGGCAATTCTTTGAGTCAATTCTTGAGTAAAATACTACCTATTATCATAAATTAGTTTTACTGAATATACAATACTATAGATATAATAAAAAAATATAGTAATTAACTTCAATTTAAGAAATGTATTTTAAAATTTAATTAAAACATTTTGTGAGGTTATATTGTAGTGAATGTTTTAATATGTGTTAATTTAAAATTGTGTTATTAATTATCTACATATTATACATAAAATATTACCTTGTTGAACAAATAATCACTGCACAAACACTGAATTGCTGAAAAATATCTTATAAGGCCACAATTAAATCCAACAAGTATTTCCACCTATGTATAAAATAGTTTTTTGATAATCCACATTGGCGCCAATAGAGCCACTGTCGTGTGACGTCACTACTAATGCCCCGTATTGATTGGCTAAAAGTGATTTTAACAACGATGTTAGCTGACACGGATCTTATTTTTTTATAGAATAGATTTTTTAAAAATCCAATTAACATGAAGCTTGTTGTTGAGTTTGTATTATTAGATAATGTATATTAGGTGCTCAAAATTCAAAATGGGCGCATAAATTGTACAAAATGATAGATAGATATAACTAATTAAAATATTACTCATTTAGGATACAGTAATATATACCGTAAACTTACGTAAATTGGTTATTAGTATTTGAATCAACGACTGACAAGTTTCGTGAGGTGAAACACAGCCTAATTCTTTTCAATGCACGGCCTAATTATTATCAACGTAGTTTTGGCGCAAAGTTTAAAAAAACTCTTATCCCCCGAACGGCTTTATTTTCTCCTAAATTTTGGTGGAAACCTAACTTGCCAACACTGGCTTGTGAGGTACTAGGTAGCAATTCAAGCATAAACCATAAAATATCAGCCCTTGCAACTGAAAAAAAATCGCTGCATATATGCATTGCTTAAAGGTGACTTAAAATGTATGGAAGCCATTTCCTTGCACCGTTCTTTAAGCAATGTCTAATTTAAGCCGTGAAAAGCTATGACTACTGATACTCGGCGCGTGCTTTTGTATACAGTTACAATAACAAAATGTCGATATCCCATTAAGCTTGGCTTAATATACATATAACAAAGGCGTTATCAAGTAAACCTTAAAATAAAAACGGTGTACGTTGCCATTAGTAGTTAAAAAATGCTTTCAGATACAAGCACTGGTAATTTATTAGCATTTATATCGTCTACCTAGTCTTAATAAAAGGGTTTATTGTCTGTAACTTTTTTTAAATAAAAAATAAGTTTTGTATTTACATGCGATTTACATGCCAATCACTCACTATACTAATAAAAAAGTCTTAACTGTGTTTTTTATTTATTAAATAAAGAATGTATTTTACTAATATCAGATTTTTAGACAAGCAAAAAGTATTTTATATGGAGCATTTTTTCCAATCTCAAAAATAAAAAATTTCTTACACTTATCTGCAAACAGTAGTAAATTATATATTAACTAAAAATACAAGGTTACGTTATTATTTTCCACCATAATTATTAATAATATCGATTTGGTTTTCTAGGAAACTTCTGGAATAATAGCATCAAGATTGATTGAAACAGAAGCAACCGAAGAAAAGATTTCAATAGCTCGAGAAAAATATAGACCAGTAGCAATAAGGGGTTCAATTTTATATTTTGTAGTAGCACGATTAGCTGAAATTGATCCTATGTATCAATATTCTTTAAAATATTTTAATCAGGTAATACATTTCGCATTATATTTTATCCTTCCTTATTATACTTTTCTGTTAAGGTTTTCAACAATGTTATTGAAACTAGTGAACAAAATTCCGATTTATCAACAAGATTAGACATTCTGTACCGAGAAATTACATTATCAGTGTATACCAATGTATCTAGGGGGCTGTTTGAACGCCATAAATTAGTGTACAGTTTTCTATTATGTGCCGCCGTTTTAACTGAAGATGGTGTAATTAATGAAGCCCAAGTTAGTTTTCTTCTTCGCGGACCAGTCGGTTCTAAAGCATATATTGATAAGAAACCAGACATACCTACAGTAACTGAATTGATGTGGGCTGCTGTTTCACATTTGGAATATACTTATGATCATTTTAAACATTTAAAAACCGAGTTTTTGAAAGTCATTCATATTACTATTGGAGACTTTCAACATGCTCTTTCTGTTATACCTGGCAATACAGTCCCAAGTTCAGTTAATTGGGACGAAAAACTGAATGGATTTGACAAGTTGCTTCTTATCAAAACATTGCAAGAAGAAAAATTGGTATTTGCTATTACTGAATATGTTAAGAATAATCTTGGGCAGGCGTTTATTGAAAGTCCCCAAATATCTTTACAAATATTGTTAGTAATACTTATAACATTTATAGAATACACCATAACTGTATATTGTTTGCTTTAAGGTATCAAGATACTTCTAATATTACGCCTCTTGTATTTGTTTTGAGTACGGGGTCTGATCCATTGGTAGCGTTTCAACGTTTTGCCACTGACATGGGATATACTACTAGAATTCAATCCATATCCTTAGGACAAGGTCAAGGACCAGTCGCTGAAAAAATGATTGAAAATGGCAAAATTAAAGGTGACTGGGTATTTCTTCAGGTAATATTTATTAAAAGATTGTGTTATGTATAACTATTACCTGCATATTCTTATAGAATTGTCATTTGGCTACATCCTGGATGCTAAATATGGAGAGAATTATATTAAAAATTGCGGAATTTCCAACCCAAATTCATGATGATTTCCGCCTCTACCTTAGTTCTATGCCTTCAAAAAGTTTTCCAGTGTCTGTTTTGCAAAATTCGGTTAAAGTTACAAATGAACCTCCGAAAGGCCTTAGAGCTAATGTTAAACGGGCATTTATAGACATGCTTGAAGACTTTTTTGAAGAACACCGTAAGTTAACTTATCTTGTTTATTAAGTGTTTAGTATAATAATTATTTTGCAATAGCGTTGGGACACAAATGGCAGTCAATGTTGTTTGGATTATGTATGTTTCATGCTGTTATACAGGAAAGGAAAAAATTTGGTCCTTTGGGTTGGAATATCACTTATGAATTTAACGATAGTGATCGAGAATTTGCATTTAATACTTTAAAAATGTATTGTGCAGAAGGAATTATACCTTGGGATGCTTTAGAATACATTACGGGTATGTATAAATAAAAATTATAATAATTATAATAATTTATGCAAACAAGCAAATTTTAGGTGAAATAACATACGGAGGAAGGGTAACTGATTATTGGGATTTGAGGTGTTTAAAGACAATATTGAACGGTTTCTTTGCACCACATACAATTGAACCTCAGTTTGCATACTCGAAATCAGGAGTATACTACTGTCCGACCTTTAATACATTACAAGAATTTCGTGATTTTATTGATACTTTACCTATATTAGAAGAACCTGAAATATTTGGCATGCATGAGAATGCTAACATTGCATACCAAGTAAAAGAAACTCAATCAGTTATTCGAACTATAATGGACAGTGAAGCTAGAGTTGGAGGAACTGGCGAAGGAAAATCTAGTGATACAATAGTATATGAATTAGCTGATGTGATTATACGAACGATAATGACTAAAATCAAAATGGATGACGCGATTGCAAAATTATTTCACGTATGTAAACTATATTGGTTCTTTTACACATTAATAATTGTTTTTGTCGGTTATAGTACGATAGCAAAGGCCGCTTGCCTTCGCTTACAACTGTTCTAACACAAGAAATTGATAGGTTCAATAAATTGTTAAAATTAATTCACTCATCAATGGAGACGTTACAGAAAGCTATTAAAGGATTGGTGCTTATGTCAGAAACACTGGAGGAAGTATATAAAGCTTTTATTAACAACCAGGTAACATTAGCAACAATTTTTACCAATGCAGTTTGTTTTGTATTCTGTTTTTTAATTTTGAAAAGGTACCAAAATTGTGGTCCGCAAATTCTTATCCTTCTTTGAAGAGTTTGGGAACCTGGGTAAGAGATTTAGAACTGCGACTGGATTTTATTTGCGTAAGTACAAATTGAGGTAATGCTTTACACTTTTAAACATAATTTTACAGGTTTGGTTAAGATCAGGACATCCGACATCCTATTGGATATCGGGATTCTACTTTCCACAAGGTTTTTTAACTGGCGCACTACAAACACATGCTAGAAAATATAACTTACCTATTGATCAATTAAAGTTTAATTTTATAATTAAACCACAAGTACTAGACCAAGAAGATGTTAAATTGGCCCATGATGAAAATGGGGGCAAAGAAGTAAGTGGTTTTTATAACTTTTATTGTTGCAATATAATATGTACATTAGATTTAAGTTAAAAAGTTAACTCAAACTTTTAACGGAATAATTTTTAATATTTTAGCATTATCCTGTTTATGGGAAATTAGAAGTTCCGGTGGATGGTGTTAACATACATGGAGTATATGTTGATGCTGGGAAATGGGATATGAAAAGTATGCTGTTGGTCGACCCAAAGCCAGGTAAATAATGTTTTTTATTACGATTTCAGATTGATTTTTGATCTGATCTGATATTTTAGGAGAAATTAACCCACCACTGCCAGCCATGACATTAATACCGGTCACAAAAATGCCAGAAATTGACCCAAGGTATATTTGTCCTCTCTATAAAACTTCTGTCAGAGCAGGCACGTTGTCTACAACAGGACATAGTACAAACTTTGTACTAACTGTTCTATTGCCTAGTTCAGAGAAACAAAGTTATTGGATATTGAAAGGAACTGCTCTTCTTACCCAAGTAACTGATTAGATCTAAAATGTATATAAAAATAAAAATACTACTTTTACTTATAAATGACAATTTCTTTTACATTTTACCAAATTTCGAAATAACCCAGGAAAGTTTATTATTTTAATTATATTAATGACAATCGAACTTCATTTTAAGTGCAAATGTGAAAGTTCGAAGCAAAAAACGATGAGAGCCAAACTAAAAACCCCGTTGTGTCCGCAACTTTCGCCACACATTCATTTGCAATTGTCATGACTGTGTGTGGGAGCATCATTTTAGTCATTTCTTTTATATTCTGAAGTCTAATTTAAAAAACTGATATACAATCATATTTATAATTTATAACCTAATAAATTGTTCCCAAATGTTGCAGATATTTACAAAGAAAAAGTTATAAATAAATAAGTTTATTTAAATGTTTGTGAATAAACTCTGTTAAGTCGGCTCTTACCGAATAAGTCCAAACTTAAAAAATACTTTACAAACATACATAAAATCTATAATAATCAATTAAACTTTTAAATGTTCTTATACTTTTTTGAAAAAAAAAAAACTAAGTAGGTTTTGTTTAATGTCTGTGTATATAATTTGGCTACTTGGGACTTTATTTGCAACCTCCGGATTGTCATGTTTATTTCTCTATTGAGTAGTAAACAGAAACTTATTTCTATTTAACGCGTTTGTTGGTTCTTTTCTGTCGCGAATGTTTCAGATAGCCCGCAATAACAGATCAATATTAGCAAGTCAACTTTACTTGTAGGTAAAAAACAGTATAAGTCACCGTCAAATAACGCTATTTGTTACTGAACTTAAGGATTAAAAAAACGGTCTTAAACTTTCAAATATTGCTTATACTTTTATAAAGAAAAAGTTATAAATGAAGTAGTTTTAGTTGAATAATAAGAAGTCACGCTGCCATTTTGTTATTTAGATGTTTATGACAGTTTGGTTTTCAAGGTTATGTGGAGCAGACGCATAAATTTTACTTTTAACAATTACCAAATCACCATGACCAAAGATTAGAATGCGGTTTTTGGCTAAAAAATTACAAGTACAAGGATTATTGAATATCTGGTCCCAGCAAAATACTCATACATCCCCAGAAACAATACAAAATTTTAAAAGTTATGTTTTGTGGTGGATTTCTTTCAAATTTGGGTATTCAAAAGAAAAAGCTTAAAATTAACATTCGTAATGAAATTAATACAATATCACCAGAAATGCTAAACAAAGTTGGTTCGCACCTATAGGACATTATTTTTAAAACATGATAAAATTTAATTTAATATATCAATAAAACATAATTAACCAAAAAAAAAACTTTTTATTATTAAAGCATATATGTATATTAAGAACTAAAATTGTGGCGTGACTTTTGCCGCACATGATATATATATATATATATATATATATATATATATATATATAAACTCGGTAACTTTTACAGCAAAATGCTTTCGAGTACAATTTATAAAAAAAAAATATTTAAAAATTTAATTAAATTTGTGCCAAAATGAATTGATGAAATATTGTTACTTATTATTATAGAAAATTTGCATGCATTTAATCTATCATATTATCGATTAGTACTACATATTTAATTGTTGTATTTTCTATAATTTCATGTTTCAATTCATGCATGATTTGTTTTTATTTATGACTATTTTTATTGTCTAAACATCTAGAATTTATTTACACCAGCAATAGTAACAATTTATATAAGTTTGGAATTTTGAAATTAATGAATCCCAAATGTTAAACTTCGTATTTTTTTTCTATCTCTGTCTGTAAGACAAAGAGTACTTATGATTTTATGTTAAATATTAATGTTTATAACTCCTATTAAAATTTGGCAAACAAAGGCTAAAAAAGTATGCAAATTACTATAGTGATATCAAATTATGAGCAATCTTTAGTAAATTAAGTTAAAACTTTGGTATTTATTTTACCACAAATTTTACTAAAATTTTGCAAACAAGGCTTTTAAAGTATGGGAGAAGTAGAATGGTGATATCAAATTATGAGCATTCAAAGTAACAGGTTCAAAGTTATGTCATGCGTTTGCAATATCTTGGATTTAGCTGAAATTTGGCAAACAGTAGTTTTAATACTATGGACCTAGCTGAAATTTGGCAAACTGGTATTTTGAGGTACGCACATTATATAATGGTAATGCCAACTTATAATTATTTAAAGTGACAGTATCAATATGTTGATATTTATATTCAAATACAATAGATTCTAGTTGATTATAAGCATTCAAAGCAGCAAGGTCAATATTTTAAATTCAACTAAAATTTAAAAACTAAAAATTTTATAGTATTCGAATTGCAATAGCAACGCCAAATAAAGAATCTATGGATGTACTTTAAAATTGACATACATGTACAAAACCTTGAATTTAGTATTAAAATATGCGGATTACAAAGTTGATGCCAAATACTTTTAGTCAAAGTACAGCATCAAAACTTATGTTTAAAATCTATAAAATTAGCTAAAATCAAGCACATAGTTTCAAGGTATGAAGATTACAATATTAATGTTGAATTATACGTGTTTAAAATTATACGGTAAACATGTTGGCATGCTTGTGCAAAACTTTGGATTTAGCTAAAATTTGGAAAACAGGAGTTTAAAAGTATGCACATTACATTGGTGTCCAAATTAATGGCCGTATTCTGAAATTTTTATTAGAGCAATATTAATAACATTTCGAACGTTGCTAAGTAATATTGGCCAAAAAGTAAATATTTTAATAGTAGTAGTCTGTTTCAGAATCTAGCAAAGTCGTAAAATAAAATTCGCAATTACTTAATGAGGATTAACTTCGTTTTTAACGTTTTGTGCAGGCCGCAGGGGTTAAAAATAGATATTTAGGAAAAATGTTTTCTTAAAATAACGATTTATAAACATTATTTTATTTTATTAATATCGTAAAAATTATTTATATGCATTTTAATTATAAAATGTTTTCACTTTATTTATTATTGATGTTATTATACAACCTGATTCTATATTTTTAACGCATTTACAAACAAAAAATGAATAATGGATATAGACGAAATTAAAATTAATAAAATAAAATAATATTTATAAAACCTTTTTTATCATATAATATGTTATATTTATCAAGTTTTTGCACTTTGTATTTGGGTCGCGGGAAACTCAAATAATTAAAAAAAAAAAGATAGTTTCATTTTCCAACGCATTTTTAATACTTTTTATGATATAATTTTAATGGATAAGTATGGTTGTCACTTCACTAGTATTGTCTTATCTCTACTATTTATTGACAATTTGCAAGTACAAAGCTGTATCCCTTAAAACAGAAATACAAATATTTTGACAGATTTTGGTGCTTTCTAACAATTGTTTAAAATTTCAAGTCCGGATTTTGCTGTTTTAACATTTTATTAACAGAATTTTGCAGTTTTAAATCGTTTTTGGCCATATTTTTGTTATTTTTACAATGTTTTACTTTTTGTAAACAGAATTTTGCATTTTTAACAGTTTATGACATTCTATAAATTCCCAACAATATTTAATAGCCAGATTTTAGAATTTCAAGTTTTTACATTTTCAACAGTTTATGGCCGAATTTTGGTGCTTTTCGATATATTTTTATATTTCAAAGATGGATTTTGCTATTGTTGACTTTTTATAATAATTATTACAATTTTGCACTTTTCGGCTGTTATTGTTTGGATTTTTGTTCTTTTTGACATTATTTAATATTTTATAACCGGATTTTGTTATTTTAGTCATTTTATAAATAGAATTTACAGTTTTCAACAGTTTATGACCAAATTTTGCTATTTCTAACAACATTGGAATATTTTATGGTCAGATTTTGTTAATTTTGATGTTGTTATTTGACATCGATCATAACCATCGATGGGTGTAAAATATCGATGTTTGTAAACATAGATGCCATCGATGTTGCAGAAAGTTTTGTTAGTAAAAACAAAACATCAAAGTTTTATTAAGAAACATGTTTTATTTATTTTAATTATAAAAATATTAAAAAAATCAAATTAAACCAAATTTAATGAAAAACAAGTTTAAAATCGATTACTCAAAACCAATCCAACTCCAAAGCGGCCAACCAAATACAGACAATTGTTTCGGTTTTTTGTTTTTTCATTAAATTATATTTGATTGTCTACATTGCAACACGATGGAACAACAACTACTTTGCATCACTAATTATTGAACTAAATGTTTAATAACATTAAATTTGAACTTGTCAATATAGCAAAATCGTTCATTATAATAGAAGTTACTATACAAAATAATATAATTCGTTACGCAATTGCCTACTTTATTATATACTCTTTCAAATTATAAATGAAATCAAAGTATATCAATTATGTTGTTAATAATTTATTTGTCAATATCGAACATTTTGTACAAACATCTATAAAATATCGATGTTTGAAAAATACTACCATCGATAATTAAATATGGAACATCAAAACCAAATCATCGATGTTTATCGCTCATCCCTAATTCTATCTGAAAGTATTGACCGGATTTAGTTATTTTTGACTTTTTATAAATAGAAATTAGCATTTTAAACAGTTTAAAACAAAACATTGGAGCTTTTTGATAACATTATGATGAATTTTTTGTTAATAGAGTTTTGCACTTTTTGACTGTTTTTGGCCAGTTGCCAGATTATGAGTATTCTAAACAGTAGTGTCAAAATTAACATTTATGTTCAGAGTTTTAAATTTAACTAAAATTTAGAAAAAGACAGTTGTAAAGTGTGCTAACTACAATGCTGGTATTAGATTATAAGTATTCAAAGTAGCGGTGTTAAAGGTTTTACATAAATGTTTAAAATCTTTAGATTCTACTGTAAACAAAGCTTTTGAAGTAAGCGTAATACTACCATAGTAAATGGTAGTTTTAGATAGTATTTAAAATAGAAACGTCAAAAAGTTACCAATTAAGTTAAATACTTTAGAATTTTGCAACACTCAACAAACATGCTATTTTTAAGTGTTTGAGAATTTTATTGATGATTGAAACATTTTGGCATAAATTATTAAAATGATAAAAAAAATGTTTTGTGTAGAAATGTTGAACATTTTTTTATTCTACCAAAATTTTGCATACAAAGGTTTTACAGTTGGTGAATTACTATTGTAGTGTTAGATTATAAGTATTTTAATAATAATAATAATAACTAGTCTTTATTAAATACATTTTACATATATATGAATGGGCGAAGTTCAGCTTATTTGCTGCTCTTCCACTTAACCCATAAATTTTACAACAAATTTATATTATATTATTGTTTAAATAGTTGTGTCAAAAGTTTTAGCAGGTAAGTTACATGATGTCAAACTATAAGTACTTAAAGTAGCGGTCAAAATTTTGTACTATATTAAAGTTAAGCAAAATTTTAAAGTCCAAAAAGCGCTGGGCAAAGATTGCATTGCAAACTTTAGTTTTTTGCTAACAGTAGAAGTAAATTACAGATGCTACTGCAAACACATTTTCCAGGCATATGCTGGCAATAGCTCTTAACCAAAAGGACCTTAAAATGTCTAACAAAAAAGACTGGGTAGAGGCAATTGCCATAATGAACAAAGGCACCTTAAAATAGAGAATTGTCACGTTTGAACTATTCAATAGTGATTCCATCATGTTACAGAAAAGTCTTTTTTTTGTCCATGTAAAATCCTTAGAACTAACGTAACACTCATATATACCAAACTGCTAGAAAGTAGTTAAGATGGTATTTATATCGAACTATACCTATGCTGTAGCTAAAATCAGTCTGACCTTTTATGTATTAAAACTTAGAAAAAATATTTGGCAGGTATATACAGTACACTATAGGCTTTGCCTTTTTGCACTAATGCTAATATGCATACTAATAAAAAAATCCTCAATTTGGATATAAATCAGCTAGTCAACAGGAGCAAAAGAACTAAACACTGCAAAAAAAAAATTCCGAGACCTTTAAGGAAGATTTGACAATACTACATTTGCATCAACTGCTACGGGAATGGAAAAAGAAGCCCATTTCTTCTTTTTAGATATAAGGTGATTTTATGCTCAAAAATTAAGCAATTAGATTAGGTAGGAGCTAAAATCGCTAGTAGATGCCCCAGGGCGATGAATTATCACTTCTACAGTAGTACTTTGTCATGGACAGACTGTTTTTGAAGAAAACTGGAACTACTAGAAAAGTACAACTTGAGGTATACAAGAAGAATATTCTATCATTTATAATTTTACAATTTTTAAATTTTATTGAAATTTAGCAACCATGCGATAATAATAATAAACAATCGTTGTAAAGCACTTGACCCATAAATAACTGTTTTGAATAGTTGAATAAATTTCATTAATACTATTTTTAGGTTAAAAATGTTGCATATTTTTTTATTATATAAAAAAACACGCAAATTTTAATTGCATCGTATCAATATATAATTTAAATTTATATTGTTTTTTTTAAACATTATTTACTTCTGCATCAAATAAAATAATTTAAGTTAAAATCAAAATTGATATATTATGATTATTACATATTTAATAATAATAGTTTAGATACTTGTAAACGGGCGGAAAGTCGCCTAACGCTGACCCCTGGTTCATCAAGAACTGCGTCAACTATTTGTTCCTCTTCTGCCACGATGTGCTGTTGATGTGGACCTCCACTACTGCGATTTCCAATTGCACACCCTGTATATATATATATATATATATATATATATATACATATTTTTATTTGTATTTATTTCCGGTTCATCTCGCGTTGATTGAGTATTACATATCTATATAATATGTATAACTCAATAGAGAATTATAGATAGTAGGTCTGTTCCTACATACGATTTGGATAGTTTGCAAACCGTACAAACTGTGCACACAAACAAATATTTGTCATCCTTAGACAATCATTTATACACAGTAATTTGTTTGTGTGGCAAACTGTCCAAATCGTATGTTGGAACAGACCTAGTGTCACACGGGTATTGGTCCTTAATTTCTGTTGTTCTTTAAACTGTCAATATACAAATAACCATCAAATGTAATTTTTAAATTTAAACAGCTAATCAAATGAGAAGTACAACTTGCTTCGCTTTAAAAGTTGCGGCTAGAAAAGAAAAGGGAAGGAAGACTTTGTGCAAGAATCTTGCTCTGTCGTACACCAGAGCCTATCAGAACGTAATGGGAAAGCTCGTACCGACGGAAACATTTGGCGTCCTCACGTAACTGCGTATCGGTCAAATCGGACCCATAGGCATTTATTAACTCCGAGAGGTATCATATTCTCTTTTGTAGTCTGAAGTTTTAAGAGTAGAAAATAAAATATCAGATTTGCCACCCAATCTGGAAATTTCCTTACGCGACCAGATTATCCGATGCAGGTGCCTTGTTCGATCAAACTCAATGCCATGGACACAGAATAATATAGTCATAGTTTAGTTTGTGATAGCTATTTATTGTATCATACTTATTTTTGTACAAAAAACATAGTTACTTTAGAAAAGAATTTCACCTAGCTGAATTTTGGTATACCGGAAAATTAATACTTTCAAGTATGGAAGAATTATAAATAGTCTTTTGAGAGACCAGGTTTATTAAAAAAATTAATAATATTATTTACTTACCCATACTCTTGCAGCAATTTTCAATCTATCAAAAGACAAAAAAATAACAATCAGTTAATAAATAGAATAAAAATTTATTTATAATTTACATAAAACTATATATGTACATATAAAATTTCCTAATTTATTTTATTTATACCATTGGTAGAATATGATGTGATTTCAACATGGTATTGATCAAGAGCATGTATTAATGATGCAATTTATTAAAAAAAAAAAACTGAACTTTATTTTAATCAAGATCATTTCATAAACTTAGAAATTAAAACATACCTTTTTCATCATCAATAGTAGAAATTTAAGCTTAAAATTACATATTATATACTTTGACAATGCCCCTCAAAAACAATAAATTATTTGTAGTAAAAACTTAATTGTTTCATTTTATCATTAATTGTGAACATTTTTAAGGAATATCATTATTTGTATTTAATAAACTGTACCATGTCAAACAAATTGGTAAAAATACTCATCAAAACTAACAAAGGTATCCCAATTGTTTATAAATTTATTAAAACACTAAAGCTTCATATACGACCAATTCTTTCTTTAGAACCATCAAAAAGTTTATATGCTGGTAAGTACTTTTTTGGATTATCATCATGATATAGCAACTCAGAATTTCTCAATGTGTTATCAACATTCCCCAGTGATGTAAACCCTTCATCATACAAAGAACAATATGGAACTTTATAATCAAGTAGATAATCCCATATGCTCCCATAATCCCAATTCAATAGTGGACTCACTCTCATAAGACTGGGCCATCCTTTATCTGTCATCTAAAATTTAATTATTTTTAGTAATTAATCAAATAAATAAAAAAATATATTTTTAACAATAAATGTTAATTAATATTTAAAAGAAATACTTACCATAAAATGTTTATGATTTTGTGAAAAAGGATCATCTCTTCTAGTACCCATTAAACATGCTTTTAAATTTGACTTTTCTTCCAATACATTGATTAAAGCTTCTTTTATACCAGATGTTATACAAGTGATATCAAGATTATAGTAATTTCTCATTTCCTCAATAAATCGATCAACTTCAGAAAAGGGATTTTCAGATTTAACATACATGCAAAATATTTGATTTTTATATTCTGGATAATTTCTTATTAAAACTGATGCCATTAAGTGCAATAAAACTGTGCAGTCTTTTCCACCATTAAAACTAATAAATACATTCTCAGGGCCATATATTTCAAAACATTGTTGTACATGCTAAAATTAATAATAAAAACTCAATCAAAAACAAAATAAGTGAAGTCATGAAACAATAGATAAGACTGTTATACCCCGGGGATTTTAACCGCATATTAAAAAAAAACATGTTTGAATCAAAAAAATAAATCCACAAATTAAGAAAACATGAAGCAATTAATAAACTTTTATTAAAGGGTGGATTATTTTATATTTTTAGAAAAAGCTTAACTTTTTATTAAAATGTTGATTTTAATCAAATTTTTATCTTAAAAAAAAAAACTGCGGCAATATTGTTTGTAACTTTGAACTGTATAACAAGTATTAAAAACATCTTACATTTCACCATTTTAAGCTTTTTAATATTTAAAACATGCATTGTATGTAATTAACAATGCAAAAGAACAAAAATATTCCAGACAACAACTGAAGAACCAAAGAAGTGTTTTTATAAACAATTAATAACTTTCAAACAACTTAAGCCAAGTTTTCGTCATCACTGTTACACTTAGTTTATTTTTATTATAACAGTCAAACTCTGTAGATAAAGTGGTTTTTACAGTACACAAATGTTAATGTGAACTACTACTAAAATGATATATTAAAAAACTACCATTTATACTTTTATAGTTTTTTTGGCTCCGAGGTCTTGGGACTATTACCAGTTCAAAAATTATCAATGATATCATAGTTAACAGAAAAAATTTGAAAACTATGTAAAAAAAATTATGAAACACTTTTTAATTTGCCAAATTTATATATGTATTTATCAACTTTTCAAAATGGTCATAAATTCAAATTTTTATAAAATATTAGACGTTTTTCTCAGAACAATGTTTTTGTAAAAATGAGTGTATTTAAAACAAGGCTATCAACAAAGTATTCCCTTGTATGTATTTAATAATTCCTTAAAAACAATAAAATGATTAATAATATTTATACGCATTTGCATTTTTATCGGTTAGATTATATTTTTTAATTTGGTGGATATCACCATTCATTTTATCATTTTGTTTCTGTAATTTAAATATATATATATATATATATATATATATATAATGAACAAGTTTTCGATGGAAACGCAGTAAATTTCCTACTGATAATAAATATACTTTTTGCATAATTAACCTACATACTTATTACTAAATTATGCTGGTAATATAGATATGTAGTAGAGCGATAACAATTTTTTATCATATAGTCTGTATGTAAATAAAATAAAAATAAATATTTTACTTGAATATAATATAACCAGGGCATATTTTTTTACTAAATTTATAATTTTTGTTTACGGAAGCAAGTTTATTATTATGACTAAAAATATTAGTTCATAAATAATGAAAATTAAAAAAACTATTTATTAAAAATAATGAGTTGAGCTTCTACATATCTTATGTATGTATTTAAATTAATCTTAAAAACGAATTAATCGTTGGGCTTGTGCATAGGCATCTTACAAAGACGAAAACAAGTTACTTAGAAAATAAAAGTAACTTGCACATTACAGTTAGTACTACTAATACTGCAACATTGAAAAAATAAAATTGAAAAATGTGGTTAAAAAAAAAAAAAATTAAACAAAAAATGGGGGATTTTGAAAATAAATTATAGATAAAAGAAAAAATGAATTGAAAATTAATTAATATCCAGACTATGCAACACAAGTAAAACATGTTCGTATAAATGTACACACAGTGTCTCAAGTTTACTAAATGTAATCTGCAACAATGTCGAACAGTCTAGAAATTACAATATGTAAATATTAAAATGGTCTAAATCACTTGTGTCATGTATTAATGGACATTTGTTCTAATGTTTATATCTATTTAAAATTATAATAAACATATACAATACTCATATTTTATGGTATGGTGTTTCAGAAACTTCTAATATACACTCATATATGACTCTCTAACAAAGCATTCCTTTTCTCAATAAAACCATAGTTAATTCTTGAGACTTACTTAGTTCATTGGTATAGCACTCCACTGGCGTGCTAACAATCTCATACTCCGAGTTGATTTTAACCTGAAGCTTTTAACATTTATTTAAAAAATTACAGCAGCACGCAAACCAGTGGCTTGGCTAGGACATTTGGGACCACCAAAGCGATGTAAAAACCTAGTATGGACAATTCAATTAGTAGCCTACCCAAAAGTAATATTATAAGAAAAAATAACAAAGAACTGATTTGTTCTAATATTTATTGTTTTTATCAGTGCAAACATAGTAAAAATAATATATATTTAACAATCAAATTTTTATTAACATTTTTATTGCACAAGTAATTTACAACACTTTTAAACAAGTATGATACATAGAATAGAAAAATTTGTTCTGTATAAATGGCTATGGTTGTCTTTCAACCATTATATATTTTTATTTAGATGATTTTATGAGGTTTGTACTTAAATATATTTCATACCAGTTTTTGTGACAAATTCCTGTTACTAATTTCTATTATAAAAAATGTAAAACCAGATAGCAAATGAATGTTTAATTCACGGTTAAATTAAATACCATTTCTTAAAAAAAATATATATTTAATTAATTTATTATTCAGTCTCCATGAAAAATTCATCATTAGATTAAAATATGATTAAAAAAAAATTACATAATAAATATGAGTAATGATTAGAATAGAGCACTTATAATAATCATTATGTATTATTTGTCACATAATAATGATAAGCTTAGAGATTTTGATCAGCCCCTTATATTAAACATGTTTTTTCTTTTTAAAGTTTTAAGATTTGTATTATGAATAGATTGTATTATTATAAAAACATTCACTATAAGAGCATAGTAAATTCAAAATCATATAGATAATGTCAGCGTAGAGGATTCCATCAATATATATTACAAATATGATAAAAAAAATTTTGTTTTGCAACATTAACGGCACAATATTAAAAACTCAGTGTCAAACCGAGAAATTAAATGAAATATATATGAATCCAAAATTTTCAATTGTTAAATTACATTTTTTGTTTAAACTTTAATGCCCGTATTAAATATAAAACGTCATTAAACATTTGTTAAAAATATAACAAAACATTTAATAAAATTTTCGTATTCATAAATGATCATTAGCAATGACGTTCATTAAATTTAACACACTATTTTTGGTTCATTAAAGCAGAACAAATAATTAAATTGCACAGCAGATTTAGTAAACTTTTTATTGTGTTAAGTAATTTTTCTATGAAGAGATAGTATAGTTTCAGATTGTTCCTCGTCATTGTTAAGCATACTGATTTCAAGAAGATGTTTGATTAATTAAAAAAGTTCATTAATGTAAATCAAAAACAGAACAAAAAACATCAATTTTATAATTTGTCCACTTTAAAACAGCAGCAATAAGAGTGGTTTATTAAAGTCAGGGCCACACAACTGTAATTCCAACAGAAACAATTTGATTTTTTTTTAATTGTAGATATAGAACATATAAAAAATGTATGTATCATAAATCAAAGAAAAGCCAAAGCAAGCAAGCTATCACACCATTAAAATATACTAAGTACACTACTGCCATATATTTTATATTTTTTAAGGGAGTAATTACATTTCGGAAAAGAGAACTGAGTATTTGTGTATGAACCAATAAACTATACAAATAAAAACCAGTCACCACAGAATAAATGATGCAAACAAAAATACTGTGTATATCCATAAAAAATAATGTAACTTCATCTAACACAACTTGAATAAATTATTTATTTCGTAATTATATCGATCAAGTCAGCATATATTCATAACGTCACATCAACAAACTAGTAAATATGGTGACTTTAAAAATATCAATTAAACAATTTGAAATAAAGTAAAATTTGTTGAGCTTTGAATTGTATCATTTTAAATAAAAAATAAGTAATATTAGACGTCATCACCAAGTGTAAAAATTTCAGTGATATTGAAAAACAAATGCACCTAATATAATTTCTTTTTATACAATTTCTTTAGTTAATATATTGCTATATGACACTGTAGAGTTTATTATAGTATATTAAATGAATCTACACATGTTATTAGTGGCCACTTTGAACATTGATCCTGAAGATGTTAGAAGTAAACAAATACACAGTGAATTTCGGTTTAAACATTGTGTTAAATATTAATTTTTATTTTCTAAACTTTGATTGATGCGTTTATTAAAAAAAAAAATACTATGTCAGTTCAACTGTTTTGCATGCCAATTATTTCAAAAACTAACTTTATTATCCAATGTTTATGGTGACTATTACATATATTGACAGATGAATGTGTCAAATTATAAAATTGGCACACAAAATAACATTAATTATTATAAATTTCATTTTTGTGCATTGTTAGTATTTTAATAAATTTTGAATAACATGTTAGAGCAATGTCCGACATTTTTATTTACATACGATAAAATGTGCATCTGCAACTCATACAGAAACCATAGAAGAATATGATGTTAATGTATATTATTGTATAAGAACTAAAAAAATTGCATTTGTGTATGACTCTATGCAATTTCATTCAGTAGAAATTAATATATTTCATTTTGAATAAACTAAATTAATTTAAAGGTAAAAAAATTTAAATCTGCAGTGTAGATGATATCAGAAGAAATTCAATGTAACATATTTTTTTTTTAAATTAGTTACTGTAAAAAGTTTTAATATTCGATCTGATTTCAAGAAATCATGAAAATACTCACAAATAATTAACAGTCTAAAATGAATTAAACAGAGGTCTCGTGTAATGTAGAAGTCAAGTCTTTATCATCAGAATAAAGATAGCACTGATTATCTTTGAACACAATTTAAACTAATTAGGTTTTTAAATTATTATTTATAATTAATTTAGAAAACTAATAGTTTTTTATAAAATATACAAACTACTTACATGAATTGCATCTTGCACGTTTAAGTCATTGCTATTAAACAAATCGTTTTGATAAGCATGCACAACTTCACTTTGGATGATGTTATTCTTAAAATGTTCATATAATCGCTTCTGAATCATATTTATCTGTTCCAATTGATTAGAACTTATTTCCAGCTTGCAATAATTTTTATCATTTTCCTGTAGCTGCATATGCAATCCATTATGTGAGATTTCCATTTCCTTCGACATATATCTTTTAACAGAATGATTTTTTGGTAACGTGAAAGTTTTGGTATAATTCGGCTTTTCGTGTAATCGTTTTAAATATTCAATTAAGGTACTAAATGAACATTCAGTTATTTTTAAATTTTCATGAAACATGAATAGTTTATGTAAGCAAACAACTGGATAATTGCTGTTTATGTCAGCAATTATCTTACTGTTATTTGGAGCTGGCCCACATTCTGTTAAGATTCCTGATACTTTCTTAGTCAACGGTTCTTTAAATATATCACTTGCTGCTTTGTAGACTAACTCAATGCCACCCACAGTAATAACAATGTCATATAGCTTTAAAAAATCCTGAATTTTTTCTGTAGCTTTGTTTTGATCCCATGATATTTGTGAATTTTCTATTTTAAATCCAATATTTTTAATTTCCTGAAATAATAAAGAAAACTTTGATTCAATAATTTGTAATGTATCTTCATTATCTGATATTGTCAGGATAAAAACTGTTGAAATCATCGTCGAAAAAAAAGAGAAATTTTAATACACGTCCATTACACATTCAAACTTTGCACCAAATAAAATGAAAGCAAATCAATCATATTTGAGGTTAAGTTTAAGTAATTACTGGCCGCTATACGTCAAACTACGGAACGTCAAATGACGAAACGAACCACGACCACGAATGCACGAAGTGCACGAACTGACATTTCATAATCCCTTCCATTCCTTTCCAGTTATCTCATAATGGAGAATGGACGGACAGGGTTTTTTTTATTTACAGTGGAACCAAATTAAAATCACGTGTCAGGCCTTTTAACCTTAAACCTTAAACATAAATATAACCTACATTATTATTAACAATAAATACAATCACATACACATAACATGCATTCTATAGCAAAAAAGAATAACACACTGATATATAAAGGAAGTAATTTCCTTAGACAACGATTGGTATTATCAGTCTTAAGTGGTAAACCAGTACGAATTGTTGATATACGAACATTGGCTGAAAATCCAGGTTTGCAAGAATTTGAAGTTAATTTAGTACGATTGTTGGACAAATTGACCAATGGAACAATAATAGAGTTGAATGAAACTGGTACAGCATTATATTTTCAACCCGGATTACTGCACGGTGGACATATTGAGCACGATTGCTCCACAGATCGTTCTATGGGTATGTATTTTTATTTTATTAAAATCAAAACTATCAAATGTCAGTTTAATCTATCAAATTATATAAATGCTTTGTCATAAATAATCAACATCTGTCATCATTTTAAATAATTAATTACTCACATACTTTTACTAGATTAAAACCAATCTAAATCCTATTAAATATATGTAGTAAAAGTGTGTGCGAAATCTAATAGATAAAATTATCATTTCTATCTAAATAGTAAATACATGCTAAATTATTAATATACAACATTAAAGAATGTATTCGTTTTAATAAATGGACATATGGTTGAATCAATTAACTCATCATAAGGTTCAAGCTCAATTGATGTTGTAATAATTATTTATACAAAAATACAAATTGTATAATTTTCTAACTCATCATTTATTTATGTGTTTACAAATATTTAACCTTGGTCAATGTATTGGACAAAACATATCAATACATATATTGTCATATTTTATTATACCTATTTATTTGAACATTAAGTTAAAAAAATAATGTAATCAATAAAGTAACTAATTCATATATTATGGTATGGACTATATTAATTGTGAATAAAAATATAGATAACATCTATTATTTACTCATAATGAATTATTAGGTGATTATAATTTTGATTTTTAAAGATAAAAATGCAAAAAATCTACAAAAAGAGATTGGTTTCTGATCTTACGATCACCTGAAGATTCTGAGTTTGAACAACAATCTGCGGGTTGGGTTGACTAAATTTCTGGGTTAATTATATTTCTGAGTCTTTCAATGTAATTTAAAAAAAAATCTTGATTAATTGTTATATTATATTGGGGATTGCAGCTAAGGAATACGCAGAAGATTTGTTGAAATTTTGCTATGTTTACAGTAGTTACGGCTACACAGTGTTTATACATATCAATTTTATTGACATTTAATATAACCTAATATATAAAAAAAATGACGTAAAATACAGAAAACTATCATTTGAGTGGCAATGCAGTTACATACAATAGTTATCCTTCCAGCCACAGTGGAGCTAACAACTTAAAAAGTAATCCCAATAGTAACTGCAGCAATTTACAGGTTTCACTTGTTAATATAAGTGAAACCTGTTAATCAGTTAAAATTACATAAAAGGCCCTGCGTTATTAATGGTCGTAATATTCAACTCCTAATAAACTATTAGCCCTGCATTATTAAGTGTAGTAATATTCAACTCCTAATAGTACAACTATTATCCGAATAACCTAATTTTTAATTTAGTTTAATTTCTTTTATTTAATTAACACCTTTAAGCAGCTAATAAATTATATGCTTACTGTTTTTATTTGTTATAAATGTATGTTTAATTGGCTTTTCATAGGTTTTAATAAAATAAATTAAATTAAAAGTTGGGTTATTTAGCTAATAGTTTAGGTTTAGGTAGTATATTAAGAGTGAGAGAGCCTTATTCTTGTAAATAAAATTAGTTACCTTATGCAACAATTTTACGTTAGTAAAGCATCATTATTTGTTAAATTGCAACAAGTAATAGTAAGAAGATTTACTATTAGTTGGTGCAATTTAGAATCATTATTAAATTTGTTATTAAAAATTAACTAGTATTACTACTAGTGCTTCAAACAGCAGGCTCTGTTCTAACAACTTCATACATCATTACCTTTTCTAGTTTAGTTTTTTCAGTTTTTTTACATAACAATGTCTAATTTTCAGATGGTACACATCATCATCTTTCAACTAATTTTATGTTTTCTAGCATTTTTTAAAGTTGAATATAATGGTTTGCAGCAGCATTGATATTAATTAAAAAATGACAGTTAAACAATGATTTAAGTTTATCAAAAAAATTTACGGACAAACTAGTTGTTGAATATATAAAAAGCAACAGCTGAATCTCTACTTTATATTGACTCATGCAACAAAGATTGTAATTCATTTTTAAATAAATAAATATTAATAATTTATTGAATTTAAAAGACTCATATGGGTATAAGACATGTCAAGTATACAATATACAGGGTGTTACGGTTTACGTACGGCTTAATAACTGTTATTTTTAACCGATTTATATAATTCAAAAATTATTTTATATGGTTTTTTGATTATTATAAAGGCAGGTACACACATGTATGTTTTTATTTTTAGTATAGTTGCATATGACAATACGGAATGTACGTTTGTAAAATAGTATGCTATCTGTATATGCGTGGTGCTTATTTTTTTAAGATATCTAATGCTATCATTTGCACCAAAAATCTTCTTACATAATCTATGGGTTGATCAAATGTCAGTTTATTAACAAATATAACTCGAAGACTAGCCATTGGTTGACTTTGAAAAAGTAATAAATATTTTTTGTTTGTTTATTGTTAAATTATTTGATTTGCGTTTACTACTACTACTACTAAATCATTTAAAATAATAGTTGTTGTAGATGTTTAAACTACTTTGTTGTTTGATGTCGTAATTAATGTAATCATCTGCATATGAAACTGATTTACTACATTGTATTACATTGAGGCAAATTATTTGTATATACAGGGTGTAGATTAATTGGCGGATAAACGCCAGGTAACTTTGTAGATCGTGCCAAAAGAAAACAAAAATCTTAATTACAAAATGCTGAAAAACTCTTTGTTTGGCCTCACGAGGTCCTTAAAGTTTCAATTTTGTCAATACAAATATTGTTTTAATTGCGTATTTTATGTACCAAGTACCTTCTTTTTTAGTATAATAAAAGTTACGAGGTTTATTAAAAGTTAATAATAAAAAATTATTAAAAAATGTGCAAATTACTTTCCAAAAATAAATCAAATTTAAACAAAAAAATCATTTGGCAACGTAGCAAATTTTTTAATAAAATTCAAATTATAACGTAGGCTATGCATTAAATGTCAGTTGATATTTCTATTTTATTATGACTTTTACTTTAAATGATTATGCAAATTACGCCGGTGATGCTTGAGAATGTCATGAATTCGATACCGTATAGTGTTTAGAAGTAAACGGTGGCCAATATAAACAGTTGTAGTTTATAATAAATAATATTTGATGTGTGTATTAAGTTGCCTATATTATAGGTTTGAATTATAGAAATAAATATCAAATTATAACGTAGGCTATGCATTAAATGTCAGTTGATATTTCTATTTTATTATGATTTTTACTTTAAATGAATATGCAAATTACGCCGGTGATGCTTGAGAATGTCATTTGATACCATATAGTGTTTAGAAGTAAACGGTGGCCAATATGAACATTTGTAGTTTATAATAAATAATAACTGATGTGTGTATTAAGTTGCCTACATTATAGGTTTAAATAGAGAAATTTTGCTACGTTGCCAAGCGTAACGAAACTTTGAAGATCTCGTGAGCCCAAACGAAGAGTTTCTCAGCATTTTGGAATTAAAATTTTCGTTTTTTTTTGGCACGGTCTACAAAGTTACCTGGCGTTTATCCGCCAATTAATCTACACCCTGTATAATATATAACATATATACAAAAGCTTATGTTTGTTAAGCACACATCATAAGAACTGCGAAGCACAATAAACAATATTTTTCTAGAACAGTTACGTACGGGTATGTATTTGGTTATTACTCATACTGCGGTACATACCCCCGGCGGCTAGTAAATATTTTAAATATTTTTATGATTTAGTCCTTATATAGAAAAACTTACTTTAATTTCTTCCATTTTTTTGCTAGAATATGTGAATATAAGATGTGTATCAAAATATCATGCTTAAGATGAAGCAAATAGAATAAGCTTTAAATAGTTACATGCTAATTTTAAATATACTAAAAAATGTCTATTTTATAGCAATCGTAAGTTGCAGCAGTTTTGAAAATATTGCTGCCGCAAATGAGTAATATGAACTGTAGTGAATGTGTTAATTGTGTTGACATAACTTTACAAAATTATATTTGGCATTAATTTTGGTTATTGTTGTGGATGGCCGATTCTTAATAATTTTCTTTAATATTTGTTTTAAGGTCTCATTTCTTGCATGCTTAGTTTTATATTTAGCAGATTTAATATTATTATTCATGATGTTTATACAGTATAATCAATTCTACTACTTGATTTTTTGTTCACAACATTTTAACTAGTAGCTTGCAAGAATTTTTCTACAATGCGTGTAGGTATTAAAATCAGAGTACATGTGTCGTCATTAATGTTATAAAATAAAATGACGTTTCTTAATATTTCTGTAGAAGCAACAATGTATAAAATTGTATTTGTGTATGACACTGGATCTTTTTTAGATTGTACAATCGACTATATAGAAAGTTTTACAGAAAAAAAACCGACAGACTTTATATAATATGAAAAAGATGGGATTGAGAGAAACGAAGCTAATCGAATTTTTCAACTTTTATAAAATACCAAAAATTTCTTAAAACAATAAATTTATTGCAAGATAGTTCAGTCTTCTTCTACGAAATGATCAAAACAATTTAGTTACTAATCCAAATCGATGTTTTAAATCCTACAGTTGCATCTTCAATGCTTGCTTGTGGTAAAATGATGGGTGAAATTCATTTTAGGCAACTGTTTCTTAAAAGATATTAAATTAAATGCCAGAAATGCATCAGGTATAGATGAAGTTTTAGCTATTGTTCTTAAAACAAAGATTCTGACTTAAAAGTTTGCCTTATCATACAAAAAAGAAACATTTTTAAGTTGTTGGAAGGTTGCAAATGTTCAACCTGTATCTAAAAAGGGAGACAAGTATGATTTTTCAAATTATAGAACAATTGCATTACTGTCCAATCTATCGAAAATATCTGAAAAATATTAATTTCCACATTGTCCAAGTTCTTAGAACAAAATATCTTTATCTCAGATTCTCAATATGGATTTTAATCTAAACGTTTGACAACAGATCTTCTGACTTATGGTAGTCACAAATGGAATTCCACTTTAGAGAAACGTGGAGAAAATCTTGCAGTTGCTCAGATATTTCTAAAGCATTTGCTAGGGTATGGCATCCTAATCTTATTATTAACAAGCTTCAATGTATAGGGCTTGATCACAAATCTGTAAGTCTTAACAATAGCTAACTAAACTCTAAAATCATATATGATGGTGTTCCTGATGGTTCTGCTGTTTGTTGACTTTATTTTTGATTTATATTATTTAAATAACCATCATCAGTACCAAATATTAAACTAAATAATGAATCCTAAATTTTTTCAATTTGTATTTTAGGTGTTACAATTTTACATAATCTTTTTTGGAACTACCATGTTGTAGATATAGCTTTGAAAGTATCTAGAAAACTATGATTTCTTAATAGATGTAAACAGTTTTTTACTTCTGCATATACAGGGTGTTTTAAAACATGTGTTGGAAAATAATGGGTGGAATTTCTTGGCTAATTATAAAAAAAAGTTCTTATTAACATGGTTCCGCAAACGCACCGTTTTCGAGATATAGGGTGTAAAATTTTTTAAATTTTTTGACGATATCTCAGGAACTGCAAGAAAAAGTAGCAACATGATCACAAAACCTTTATTTTACAAAACGAAGCAATAACATAAAAAACAAGAAAAATCACAAAAATTGTTGAAAATGACCTCTTCCTACGGTAATGCTGGCTTCCAACCTATGTCTTAGTGACTGACGTACCCGTTTGAAAATCCCTGGAGTGTTTCGTATTGTATTGCAGGATGCAATAATGCGATTTCTTAGTTTTTTCTCAGTATTAACTGATGTAGTGTAAACTAAACTTTTTAAGTGAAACCACAAAAAAAATCCAAATCATTTCGATCTGGAGACCGAGGAGACCAAGCCTGTGGGCCTGATCTATCCAACGGTTTTTATACTGTTCATTTAAGAATTGACGCGCAACCAAACTAAAATGTGCAGGAGCACCATTGTGCTGAACCACATTTTGTTTCTTAAAATATATTCTTCACGTTATACATGTACACAACCAAAATGGCCTCAAAAGTCACCTATTGGGTAGTATACAAATTTTAATGAGTTACATACCTACTAGGTTTTTTAATAAAAGTTGGTTTAAAAATTTTATATATAAATAAAATTAAAAGAATCTTGCTCCACAATCTACGTTATATTGGGCTTTGTCCAATCATCTAATGTTAATACAATTTTGTTCAATGTTTCTTTTTTGTTTAGTTTTTACATTATACTTTCAACTTCAGATTGGCACTAATGAATTTCAAATTGACCATTCACAGTCTGCATTTATAATAAAATAATTTATATTCTGTGAATTCAATCGCTACTTCAGTATTAAATTGAATCGATATAGGTACGGGACTTGCATTGCATGACTCAACTGGTATTTTTGTTTGCGTGATTGTGATTTCAAATTTATAATTTATATTACATATTTATTTAATTTAATATTAATAAAAATAATATTGTTTTTTAATTATTATTATTTTTTTGGTTTAATAAATTTTTATTTGCTTTGAGAACTTTTAATTAAAATGTAAAACTGTTTGTTTTGTTTAAAATAAAAAAACATATAATGATATTATCTATAACATTTAAATTAAAATTAGTTTATTATAAGTATTTTAACATAAATAAAATAAAATGTTTTAAAATTAATATTGACTTATTTTACTAATCGGGGTTGGGGATTAGTTTATTAATCAAAGACTAGTGCTGGTTTGGATCGATTGTTATTTACGAATTGTGACACAATTAAGAGTTTTTGCACCAACTCTACTCTGATGTTTTACGACGTATTTAATTGTCGAAATAAATAAAAACAAGTTTATCATTTTAAAAAATTATATATAATTATGAAATCAATAATAATTAAAATTTAACCTATCTAAAAAGGGCGACGTTTTAGTGAAGCTAAAAAGATTGTTTATTAGATATTTGTTTAAAATATAAAAATATTATTGAAAACAAAATATCGGATGTTGTAGCTAACAAACACAAAATAAAAGCTTGGAAAAACGTTACATCTAAATTTAATTCAATTAATTTGGAGTTCAACAGTTCAAAAACTTATATGAAAATATAGAAAGAAAAATCAAAGATATCAAAAAAAAAAAAATTGATACCACTACACAAAATAAATAAAACAATATTATAGTAATAATACATATGTAAATAATATTTATTTATTTCTATAAATAACCTCTTTTAAGAACCAATTGAATAACTGCAAGTGCAACATCACATTTTTCAGTCAGTTTGCCAAAATTATATAGGGTTACCCAACAGCTACAAGATGTCAAATATTTTGCAGGTGCGCTTTACAAATCCTAGTAAACAGCTCATTGTGAAAAGTGTTATAAAAACAGGATCAAGTGATAAAATATAATAACAAGCTTACAAGCTGTAATGTGAAAAAACAGCATAGGACAGGGTGACAATATATTATTTAAATTATTTAATAGATATAGTTAGCTGTTACGGCTGTTTTCAACTAAAATAGTTGGGTTGTTTTGAGACACCTTGTATGTTAAATTGTATATAGAGTTTATTAAAATAATGTATTTACTTAATGGCCATAATGTTTGTTTTACATTGAATATTAAATTAATTTAAAAAACTGGCTAAATTGCATAATGATATAGTTTTAGTGAAAACAGTGAAAGTTTAATACCTGTAGCTCTAATTTAAACAATAATATTAATCAGCTGTTGTTTGTATTTTTTGTTATTGTGATCCATTTGATTTACTCGAGCAATACTCTGAGACAGCCAGATCAAGTTTTATCTGAATAGAGCCAGACATAAATCGAATACAGATAATAGTATGTGGATCCTGTTTTGGATTAACTCTATAATTATTCAAAATATTTAGACATGCAAGAAGATATTGAAATCACTTTTAGGAGTTCTGGAAACAGTTGCTATAATTAATCTTTATTTTGTATTGCAGCCAATTTAATCTGATTTGGTACTGATAAACTATCTATTGCGTTTGTCGATCTTGCTATATTTCTATACTATCTTTTTAGGACAATATCTGGATACTGTTTAGTTTAAAATAACATAATTCATGATTTGAAACTTAGTACTCATTAAAAAAAATATTATGTGCTATAACATTATCTGTTTTATTTTTAAATGCAGCCAAATAAGTCTCTAAAACTTTATTGTTAATGCTTTGGACATAAAAATGTAATACTTTTATGTGGATTTTTGTATTTTTAGTGTTATGAATAGAAGTATTTATATAAAAATTTAGGCCTGAATGTTGGTTTGTTTTCTTCTGTTCACTGCTTTTTACTAATCGTTTTATCTAAGTTCACATATCTAATAGAATTTGATTTCTATTTGATTTAGTTGCTGTTTATTCTGAGACCAATAATGAGATTGCGCCACTGCTTTCATCACTTCAGTATGTTTGTTTAAAATTTAATTTTAAATAGTATGGTTTAAGTAGTTATATTATAGATTTTGTTTTTTTTTGTATATACTGGGTTAGTTAAAATTACTGGAACATCTAATTAATTCTCCAACTGAAAACAATTTCAAAAAAAGTTTAAAACAAAAGTTGTCATTTTATTATGGAAATTTGTTAAACTTTTTTTTTTCAATAGAACTCTTATGTTTTTTGTAAAAATATATTTTTTTTAAATGTATCATTTTTGAGATTATTTTATTTTAACCAAACGAATAAATAAAACAAGAACATCAAAAACAAATAACAAAACAATTATTAAATTATTAAAAAATGTAAAAATATACAGGATGTTATATTTTGCAGGTATATATGATTTTTTTTTCTTAAAACTAGTGTATAAATTCATTTGCATTGGTTATATAATACTTACCAAGTAAAAGCTTATTTTTGACATTGCACTTGCTTTGAAAGTAAAAAAATTGTATGTAAATATTTTATAATTTTATTTAATTCAATTAATTTTTGCCATTATTTCACACAACGGTCTAACTAGCTGAGCTACTTGAGCCTGTGGTTATTCTATGGACTTTCTGATATATTGAATATTCACACATTGTTTAATATATTTATTATACTTCTTGGTTAATTTTTTTTAAATGTATTTTAAATCTGTAAATACTAATTCATTAAACTACTAAATGACTTTTATTAGTTGGCATACAAAACTTATTTTTATTACTATTATTGGATATTGGATTTGATAGAGAAATTAATTTTTAATAATAAAGTTTTTAATCACTAAGTTTCTAAAATCTTTTGTTAGATATTTTAGGTTTAATAGGACATTATTTGAAAATTAAAATATCTTGTAAATTTTATGCAAATTGTAGAAAGCAGTCTATTAGGGATTTGCATAGTTACGTATATACTTAAACAATAACAATAACATTGCTTAACAGTTTTTGTTTTATTAGAAATAATCGATTTTTTTCTAATTTTAAATGAAACACTCTGTATATAAGTTTTTAATTATAAAGATAATACATTTTTATATATACATCAAAATGTTCTAATCTCTGATGAGATCTTAGTAGTAGTAGTAGTGCTGAATTATTTAATAGATTTGTATATTGTCGGTGAAAGTGCAAAACCTCGTATGTGAATTTTACAAAAAATTTACAGGAGATGATAAAACTTTATTTTTCAAGTATAGATAAAAGAGTTTTATGTTCTATCTTTCTGAATTAGTATGAATCTAAATATGATAATTAGAATAAACTGAAAGATTCAAGGTTTTGTACAAGTTTATGTAGAACAACACCGGTTTGAAAGAGATAAAACCATTTTTCACAAAAATTCAAATACGAGGTCCTGCACTTTCACTGACGATATGTATATTAACAAATAAAAACAATTGTCAACATAATTTATTGTATAATTTATAATGTTCTGATTAAATTTTAATTTGTACATTAAACAATAATTATATTTTTAATTATTAAATAATGAAAAATGCTAATTTTTATAAGCATGAGTGTAATTTTGTTCCAAACTGCTTTTTATATTTTATGCAAATAATGTATTTAAATTTTTCTATTTAAAATTAGAAAAAAAGGGGTTACTTTAGGTGAAACAAAAAATGTTAAGTAATATTATTACTATTTAATAGTATTACTATGCAAAAGATCTCCAAACAGCCTACTTTCTAAAAAAGTTACAGTTTTCAATATAATGACTTATTAAATCGGAAATATGTAACAAACGTTTTTTTTTTAAGAAAGTTAACGATTAGAAACTTTTTTACTCAAAATTATATTTTTTATTAAATGCATATATTCTAATGATTCTATGATGAAAATGTTTTATTGTACTGCAGCGTCATCTGTACTAATGGCAAATGCAATTTTGTATGTCAAATAAGTCATTTTGTAGTCTAATAAACTAGTATTTACAGATTTGTGGTGGAGCGTTTTTGAAGAGTCAAAATATGACGTTATGGTGAAGTGCAGTGGTTTATTTTAGGTCTTTGTAACATTGGGGAAGACATATTTTTATGCTGATGACAACTCTAAACCATTGTGCAACAGCTTTAATTGGGAATGAGTTAGGCACTTTAAAGGAAGCAAACAAATGGTTTTATACAAACTTGATGTTGAACAAAATGAAAACCGAGCATTTAATATACTTATCACTTAATGTAAATACAATGATTCCCATATAATAACATTTTTAGGTATCCACCACTAAAATTGTCTTATGAACAGCAACTGCAATTATTGATGTCTACGTAATTATGTAGCACTATTGATTTAAATAAGAAAATAGCTGAGAACACAGATTTGAAAGTTATACAAATGGCTTATTTAATTTACATTTATTAAATTTTTTTATGAAGTATGATATCATGACAATTAATTTCTATATTACAGAAGATGGCTGTTTGTATATTTACACTCTGATCTCGGACTAATGTAGATCGTACTTAGAAAGCATATTTGTGATAGTGTAATAATATATGCTATTGCGAGTTAAATTAATTTTTAAAACAAAATATACTATACTTTCTTGGACAAAATTGTGTAAATACTATTCATTATGCAATGAAAATCAGTTGTTTTTTTGTTGTCCTTAGAATTTTTAGACAAAGTATAATTATCTAATAAAAATTTATTTACTCGCTGTTATTAGAACCAATTTAAATAAATGTTATATTTGTATTATACAGAGTTACACAAAAAGGTTGGTCAAAAATTAAACTGCATTCAAAGTTATTAAGATTTTCTTATAAGAACATTTGTTAAATTCATATTTTTTGAAATCAAGGTTTAAAGCAAATATCAATGTTTTCTTAGTTGATGTCTAATGCAGTGTTATACATACAGGCAATTGCAAAATTGTAAGATATGAAAAAAATTGCAAGGGAGCTTAATTAATAAATAAGAATCAAGGTATATAAGATACTGAGCATCTGTGCACAAAATTATACACAAATGCAAAGTTATAAAAAAAAACGTTTATTACATAATATTTTAAACACTTTGTATATAGGACAGGCCGATGGGATACTTGTTCATATAAGAAAATCTTTTTGGACCCCCCTTTAAAATAGCTTGTCTAATATAATAAGAAACGTATTTTATATTTTGAACAGCTACTAGTATTATCACGAACTCACAGTAACAAAAAGTAACTTTGGGTTGTTTAAAAGATAATTAATTTATTACTGAATTCTGCACTTATTTATAACCTTCACTACACTAACATTGGTATTAGCCAGGGGCGATCTACTATAAAAGTATTAGGCGGCAAGCGATCGACTGTGTTACTAGGTCCTAATACAACCTAGTCACTAGGTAAAAATAATTATTAAAAATAAATGTTTAGTTATTTTTATAGAATAATGTCAGAAATTTAAAAAATGTTTGATAAAAGGAGATCGACTCAAAAACCTCGACTGGTCGATCGCTATCGACTGTTTGAGCGCCCCTGGTATAAGCTATATAGATAAGTCACAGCATACAATAGTATCAACCACAGTTGTTATGGAAAACTTATATTATATTTTGTATTTACTCGTTGCATAATTTTTTTTTTTTTATACAACAATGAACAAATTGGTTTTTAGGATACTACCTAGAAGTATTGTTGATGGTGGGATTATTTTGCAAAGTGCCTTTAAATGCAGTACTAAGAGGAGTTTCAGCAAACAACATTGATCCATCTATCGATCAAGTAAAATTATCAATGGTTTCTACATTGAAAAAATTTATATTGGAAGATGCTGATTTGGAGCTAAAAATCACAAAAAGAGGTACGTTTAAGTTAATAACGTTTTAATTTATAATCTATAATAACATTTTTAGGTATGCCACCTGGTGGTGGAGGTGAAGTAATTCTTAAATGTCCAATCAGAAAACAATTACGACCTGTCCAGTTAATTGATCCAGGCATGGTAAAAAGAATTCGGGGCATTGCATATGCTCTAAGAGTTTCACCTGCTATTGCCAATCGCATGGTGGATTCTGCTAAAGGAGCACTTTTAAAATTCATTCCTGATGTTTATATAAATACAGATCAATGTAAAGGAAAGAGTTCCGGAAAAAGTCCAGGATTTGGTATACATTTATATGCAGAAACTACTAATGGTGTAATTTATTCTGCTGAACAGGTTAGTGTAATTTAATTAAGTAGATTAAAATAATTATTTCATTTACATTATATTGCAGGTATCAAATCAAATCTCCAAAGGGGAAGAACCTTCAGTACCTGAAGACCTTGGTGTCGCTGCTGCTCAAAAACTTTTACAATCTATTTATTTAGGAGGTTATACAGACTCTTCATGTCAATCATTGGCAATACTATGCATGGCATTAGGACAAAAAGATGTCTCTAAGATAATACTGGGTCCACTTACTGAATACACTGTTGGATTTCTTCAGAATTTATATGAATTCTTCGGAATTACATTTAAATTAGAAAATTACTTAGGGGAAAATGAAGAAGAGTCTACTGCAGGTGCAAATAAAGTTAGCTTAACCTGTGTTGGTATAGGGTACACAAACTTAAGCAAAAAGACAATGTAATCGCTTTTTAGCCCTTCAAAATAATGTGATATTTTATAAGAAAATAAAGGTTTTTAAAGGTGCTAGTTGCATCTAAAAATTTAGAAAACAATATAATATTACTTATTCTGTATCATGATGTTATAGTTGCAAAAAGTTAAAACTGTTCTGCTTTCCTTAATATTTCTTATAAATAACAATATCTATAATTATTGAATAAATCAATTAAAAAATATTTCAAATTATAACACAAATTGACTTTGAATTGTCTATTGTAATGAGTTACCGTTTATTTAGATACCAATGTTAAATAAGAAATAAATACTTAATTAGGACTTTTTTTTTTATATACATATAAATACCTTTTTAATTAAAAATTTTCTTAGATTTAGTAAAGTCAACAAACAAGGCTCATCTGCTGGTCATTATTTTACTAATAACTCGCAGTAGGTAGCAATGGAGTCTAGTAAATTAAACTGTATCTTTTATTATACCCTACATCGAGTTTAATTGTGTTTGCGAAGTTGAGCACCAAGTAGTAGTATTGTATAAGATAATAATTATACTCAAACAGGTGATTTGATATGTTTATGAACCGAATATTGCATCTTCCAAGAAGCGGAACAATACAATATTTACTGTGGTATTGCCAGTTAAGTTTGTAATCAATTGTTAATCTTAAGTATTTTCTTTGGTTTACTTTTTTAATAGATTGGTGTTTATACTGGAATTTTGTTTATTTTTATTTACAAATATTAAGTATTCTTGGTGTTCATAGATATGTAGTTTGTTTTGGATTAACCAGTTATGGAATTTTATTGGGTTGTTGTTTAATAGTGAACTTAGTTTGTGTAGGTTATTTCCTTGATATAATAAAGCAGTGTGATCTGCATATATAACATATTCAGTAGGAAGGCCACAATGCTTAATATACAACAGATATAATACAGGGCCCATTACTGAACTCTGTGGTTCACAAAGAGTACTATAAATAGAGCTGTCGTTTAAACAATGTTCCGTACAGGTATAAAAAATGGGAGATTGTTAAGTACTTATTTAATGGACCCCCAAAGAGGCTACTAATGAGCTAATCCGATAAGTCAAAGTAATAAAGCCGTTATATCTTTGGGCACACTATACTGATATTCGGGGCTATTCTCTATGTACATTGCTAGAATGTAAGCAAGACAAGCTAACAATATGAACTGTCATTTTAACAAACCTTGCTTGGTAACAAAATGACATGTCATTTTAACAAATTATGATTGTTAACAATATGAACTGTCACTTTAACAAAATTAATTTTTATATATATTATTATTATTTTATCTAGAGATTTGCCACGCTTCCTGATGTGATGACCGTTTATATTGTTAGCAAACAAAATTTATTAACATGACAGTTCATATTGTTAAGTAGCAAAATTTGTTAAAATGACATTTCATATTCTTAGCTAGCAATATATCTTGCTTACATTCTAGCAATATGCATAGAGAATAGCCCCGATTGTATGGCAAAACGCTGGCTTGGAATCTCTTGTTACTTTTTGTTATAAATGTGTTGTAACCTTGGTCAACATGGACTAGTTGGTGCTGACAACTTAAAAAGTAATATTAATTATTAGAATTAGATTTTAATTGACTCTTAAATGAACATTTTGAAACACAAAACATATCAATATTATTAGAAAAGCTATTCGCAATTCTGCACATTTTGTCGATGGGATTATTGAATCCATAATTGGTAAAATGTATAGATTCTCAAAATAACGGAGACTGCTTAGTTTGGCGATTATTGTTGGGTAATTGAAATGGAAGAGTTACCAGTAGCTTTTGGCAATCAATCTTAGACATTGCAAGTCCACGTAAAAAATGCCCAATTTAGACGATAATAAACGAACAAATTTGTTTTAAATGCGTTATATATTGCATATATAAATGCTGTAGAATGGGCACCAAACTGACGGGGGCGTACTTAGCTGGCTGAAGTTAGCTTCGGCTTCGGCTTTGGATCAGCTTCGTTTTTTATAAAAGTATGTGCGCACGCACGCTAGGTACAGCTGCCCAGCAAAGTCGACACCATGTTTTAAGAAACGCTGTCTTTTAGGATCCGTCGGCAAAATGAATTCCATATCTTTTTTATAAATAACTATAAATACGTATAAAGTTGTTGTGTTTTTTTTTTTTAATTACAATTATAAAATATATGAAATAATACCCGACAATTTACTGCATATTATAAATGTACACAGAGAAGGTAAAAGCAGTAAATGAAGTAATCGGGATGCTCGCAGATGAGCAAATATTACACAATAAAAAGAAATATTTTTATTTTATATTTAAATAAATTATCACTAAGTTAATAACAAATTAATAAGTTAGTTCGAAGTTTGAATGAAATAAAAGTGTTCTACTCGCGGAAAGTTGAATTATCTCGCTTATAAAAAATATCTTCTTTTATTTTTCAATATGTTGTTACTAATTTAATAACAAATCACAAGATCCTTTCAAAGTTTTAAAAAAAGTTACTGATTAACAATTAGAGCACTTTTAATTAAACATACGCGCTCGCGGAAAGTTGAATTATCTCGCTTATGAAAAATACCTTCTCTTTTATTTTTCAATATGTTATTACTAATTTGATAACAAATCAAGAGATCCTTTCAAAGTTTAAAAAAAAGTTACTGATTAACAATTAGAGCACTTTTAATTAAACATACGCGCTCGCGGAATGTTGAATTATCTCGCTTATGAAAAATACCTTCTCTTTTAATTTTCAATATGTTATTACTAATTTGATAACAAATCACAAGATTCTTTCAGAGTTCAAAAAAAAGTTACTGATTAACAATTGGAGCACTTTTAATTAAACATACGCGCTCGCGGAAAGTAGAATTATCTCGCTTATGAAAAATACCTTCTCTTTTATTTTTCAATATGTTATTACTAATTTGATAACAAATCAAGAGATCCTTTCAAAGTTTAAAAAAAAGTTACTGATTAACAATTGGAGCACTTTTAAATAAACATACGCGCTCGCGGAAAGTTGAATTATCTCGCTTATGAAAAATACCTTCTCTTTTATTTTTCAATATGTTATTACTAATTTGATAACAAATCAAGAGATCCTTTCAAAGTTTAAAAAAAAGTTACTGATTAACAATTAGAGCACTTTTAATTAAACATACGCGCTCGCGGAATGTTGAATTATCTCGCTTATGAAAAATACCTTCTCTTTTATTTTTTAATATGTTATTACTAATTTGATAACAAATCAAGAGATCCTTTCAAAGTTTAAAAAAAAGTTACTGATTAACAATTAGAGCACTTTTAATTAACCATACGCGCTCGCGGAAAGTTGAATTATCTCGCTTATGAAAAATACCTTCTCTTTTATTTTTCAATATGTTATTACTAATTTGATAACAAATCAAGAGATCCTTTCAAAGTTTAAAAAAAAGTTACTGATTAACAATTAGAGCACTTTAAATTAAACATACGCGCTCGCGGAATGTTGAATTATCTCGCTTATGAAAAATACCTTCTCTATTATTTTTCAATATGTTATTACTAATTTGATAACAAATCACAAGATTCTTTCAGAGTTCAAAAAAAAGTTACTGATTAACAATTGGAGCACTTTTAATTAAACATACGCGCTCGCGGAATGTTGAATTATCTCGCTTATGAAAAGTACCTTCTCTTTTATTTTTCAATATGTTATTACTAATTTAATAAAAAATCATGAGATCCATTCAAAGTTTAAAAAAAAGTTACTGATTAACAATTGGAGCACTTTTAATTAAACATACGCGCTCGCGGAAAGTTGAATTATCTCGCTTATGAAAAATACCTTCTCTCTTATTTTTCAATATGTTATTACTAATTTGATAACAAATCACAAGATTCTTTCAGAGTTCAAAAAAAGTTACTGATTAACAATTGGAGCACTTTTAATTAAACATACGCGCTCGCGGAATGTTGAATTATCTCGCTTATGAAAAATACCTTCTCTTTTATTTTTCAATATGTTATTACTAATTTGATAACAAATCACAAGATTCTTTCAGAGTTCAAAAAAAAGTTACTGATTAACAATTGGAGCACTTTTAATTAAACATACGCGCTCGCGGAATGTTGAATTATCTCGCTTATGAAAAATACCTTCTCTTTTATTTTTCAATATGTTATTACTAATTTGATAACAAATCACAAGATTCTTTCAGAGTTCAAAAAAAAGTTACTGATTAACAATTGGAGCACTTTTAATTAAACATACGCGCTCGCGGAATGTTGAATTATCTCGCTTATGAAAAATACCTTCTCTTTTATTTTTCAATATGTTATTACTAATTTGATAACAAATCACAAGATTCTTTCAGAGTTCAAAAAAAAGTTACTGATTAACAATTGGAGCACTTTTAATTAAACATACGCGCTCGCGGAATGTTGAATTATCTCGCTTATGAAAAATACCTTCTCTTTTATTTTTCAATATGTTATTACTAATTTGATAACAAATCAAGAGATCCTTTCAAAGTTTAAAAAAAAGTTACTGATTAACAATTGGAGCACTTTTAATTAAACATACGCGCTCGCGGAAAGTTGAATTATCTCGCTTATGAAAAATACCTTCTCTTTTATTTTTCAATATGTTATTACTAATTTGATAACAAATCAAGAGATCCTTTCAAAGTTTAAAAAAAAGTTACTGATTAACAATTAGAGCACTTTTAATTAAACATACGCGCTCGCGGAATGTTGAATTATCTCGCTTATGAAAAATACCTTCCCTTTTATTTTTCAATATGTTATTACTAATTTGATAACAAATCACAAGATTCTTTCAGAGTTTAAAAAAAAGTTACTGATTAACAATTGGAGCACTTTTAATTAAACATACGCGCTCGCGGAAAGTTGAATTATCTCGCTTATGAAAAATACCTTCTCTTTTATTTTTCAATATGTTATTACTAATTTGATAACAAATCAAGAGATCCTTTCAAAGTTTAAAAAAAAGTTACTGATTAACAATTAGAGCACTTTTAATTAAACATACGCGCTCGCGGAATGTTGAATTATCTCGCTTATGAAAAATACCTTCCCTTTTATTTTTCAATATGTTATTACTAATTTGATAACAAATCACAAGATTCTTTCAGAGTTTAAAAAAAAGTTACTGATTAACAATTGGAGCACTTTTAATTAAACATACGCGCTCGCGGAAAGTTGAATTATCTCGCTTATGAAAAATACCTTCTCTTTTATTTTTCAATATGTTATTACTAATTTGATAACAAATCAAGAGATCCTTTCAAAGTTTAAAAAAAAGTTACTGATTAACAATTAGAGCACTTTTAATTAAACATACGCGCTCGCGGAATGTTGAATTATCTCGCTTATGAAAAATACCTTCCCTTTTATTTTTCAATATGTTATTACTAATTTGATAACAAATCACAAGATTCTTTCAGAGTTTAAAAAAAAGTTACTGATTAACAATTGGAGCACTTTTAATTAAACATACGCGCTCGCGGAAAGTTGAATTATCTCGCTTATAAAAAATACCTTCTCTTTTGTTTTTCAATATGTTATTACTAATTTGATAACAAATCAAGAGATCCTTTCAAAGTTTAAAAAAAAGTTACTGATTAACAATTAGAGCACTTTAAATTAAACATACGCGCTCGCGGAATGTTGAATTATCTCGCTTATGAAAAATACCTTCTCTTTTATTTTTCAATATGTTATTACTAATTTGATAACAAATCACAAGATTCTTTCAGAGTTCAAAAAAAAGTTACCGATTAACAATTGGAGCACTTTTAATTAAACATACGCGCTCGCGGAATGTTGAATTATCTCGCTTATGAAAAATACCTTCTCTTTTATTTTTCAATATGTTATTACTAATTTAATAACAAATCATGAGATCCATTCAAAGTTTAAAAAAAAGTTACTGATTAACAATTGGAGCACTTTTAATTAAACATACGCGCTCGCGGAAAGTAGAATTATCTCGCTTATGAAAAATACCTTCTCTTTTATTTTTCAATATGTTATTACTAATTTGATAACAAATCAAGAGATCCTTTCAAAGTTTAAAAAAAAATTACTGATTAACATTTGGAGCACTTTTAATTAAACATACGCGCTCGCGGAATGTTGAATTATCTCGCTTATGAAAAATACCTTCTCTTTTATTTTTCAATATGTTATTACTAATTTGATAACAAATCACAAGATTCTTTCAGAGTTCAAAAAAAAGTTACTGATTAACAATTGGAGCACTTTTAATTAAACATACGCGCTCGCGGAAAGTAGAATTATCTCGCTTATGAAAAATACCTTCTCTTTTATTTTTCAATATGTTATTACTAATTTGATAACAAATCAAGAGATCCTTTCAAAGTTTAAAAAAAAGTTACTGATTAACAATTAGAGCACTTTTAATTAACCATACTCGCTCTCGGAAAGTTGAATTATCTCGCTTATGAAAAATACCTTCTCTTTTATTTTTTAATATGTTATTACTAATTTGATAACAAATCACAAGATTCTTTCAGAGTTCAAAAAAAAGTTACTGATTAACAATTGGAGCACTTTTAATTAAACATACGCGCTCGCGGAAAGTTGACTTATCTCGCTTATGAAAAATACTTTCTCTTTTATTTTTCAATATGTTATTACTTATTTAATAACAAATCACGAGATTCTTTCAGAGTTCAAAAAAAAGTTACTGATTAACAATTGGAGCACTTTTAATTTAACATACGCGCTCGCGGAAAGTTGACTTATCTCGCTTATGAAAAATACCTTCTCTTTTATTTTTCAATATGTTATTACTAATTTGATAACAAATCACGAGATTCTTTCAGAGTTCAAAAAAAAGTTACTGATTAACAATTGGAGCACTTTTAATTGAACATACGCGCTCGCGGAAAGATGAATTATCTCGCTTATGAAAAATACCTTCTCTTTTATTTTTCAATATGTTATTACTTATTTAAAAACAAATCACGAGATTCTTTCAGAGTTCAAAAAAAAGTTACTGATTAACAATTGGAGCACTTTTAATTAGACATACGCGCTCGCGGAAAGTTGAATTATCTCGCTTATGAAAATACCTTCTCTTTTATTTTTCAATATGTTATTACTTATTTAATAACAAATCACGAGATTCTTTCAGAGTTCAAAAAAAAGTTACTGATTAACAATTGGAGCACTTTTAATTAAACATACGCGCTCGCGGAAAGTTGACTTATCTCGCTTATGAAAAATACCTTCTCTTTTATTTTTCAATATGTTATCACTTATTTAATAACAAATCACGAGATTCTTTCAGAGTTAAAAAAAAAGTTACTGATTAACAATTGGAGCACTTTTAATTAAACATACGCGCTCGCGGAAAAATGAATTATCTCGCTTATGAAAAATACCTTCTCTTTTATTTTTTAATATGTTATTACTAATTCAATAACAAATCATGAGATTCATTCAAAGTTTAAAAAAAAGTTACTGATTAACAATTAGAGCACTTTTAATTAAACATACGCGCTCGCGGAAAGTTGAATTAACTCGCTTATGAAAAAAATCTTCTCTTTTATTTTTTAATATGTTGTTACTAATTTAATAACAAATCACAAGATCTTTTCAAAGTTTAAAAATAGTAATAACAAATTGCTGGATGTATTTACATTTTCAAAAACAGGTCGGGAAATGACAATTAATACACGTTTAATTGAACTCAGACACTCGCGGAAAGTTGAATTATCTCACTTATATATGAAAAGTGCTTTTATTTTATTTCAATTTGTTATTACTAATCTAATAACAATTTACAGGGTTTATTGACATTTTGAGAAATAGGTCGGAATATAACAATTAGAACAAGGTCGCAAAAAGTGAAATAATAAAATTCAAAAGCTATGATTTATCAGTAAGAAAATTATAATGTTAGCAAAAGGTTTTTTATTTTGTTTATAAAAAATAAACACCTGGCTAGTGTATACGTGATTTTTTTAAGATTTGCTTGGTCATAAATAAAATCAAACAAGATACGTTAACATTTTCAAATATACAGTGTGTCCGCGGATGGGGATACCCATTAGGGAAAAAATCTTTATTATTCATTTTACGACCGAAGGTCATTCTATATAATAAGTTTTGCTTGTTGAGAAAATAAATAGACCATAAGAAAATTTTAGATCACATGTTAATAAACTAGGAAATTATGAAAATGCTTCAAGCGATAAGTACTATTATTTATTATTTTTTACAAAAATATTATAAGACAAAGTTGATTATAAACTAACGTAAAGTCTGAATTTTAAATAAAAATTCGAATTTTTAAATATATTATAATTACAGTGGTTTTTATTTATTTGCATATTACAAAAAAAATACAAGATTGCCGATTTTGTATACGTTCATGATACGTCAGAATCTTATTTACATGTACTCTGATTTTGTGAAAGCATTTTTGAAAATGTTAACAAAAGAAGAGCGTATTTACTTAATAAAATGTGTCTTATCAATATGCTATTGATGTTTTTAATGGAAATCATGAAAAGTATTGCAATGATTATTAAAAAATTTAATGAAATTGGGTCGGTGATGAATGTACAGAAATCAAAGAAAAATATGATCAAAATGATGCCGCTACATTATTAGCAATAATGTCAGTTTTAGATAACCCGAAATTCTCTTTAAGGAAGCGTGTTTTTTAAGAAAAACAAAATTAAACCGTTTAAGCCAAATATGCGGCATACATTTGAACCTGGTGATGAAGAAAGACGTTTACAGTTTTGTTAATGGATAGGTAAACATTTCTTTGAAAACCAAAGATAGATTTATTTTTTTTACCTAGAGTGTATATTTTGCACAAACGGGTATTTATCTTTACAGAATAGTCGTTAATGGGCTTACGTTACAAAAAAAATCATGTATGGTGTAAAATTTTTTATAATCGGATTGTTAGCCCATATTTTATAAAGAAAAATTTAAACCAGCACGTGTATTTGAACATTTTAGAATATTTTGTTTTATCATTTCTTAACAAGTTATAGCCAGAAGTACGTAATAAATTGTTTTAGCAACAAGACGGCAGCCCTTGTATATTGCACAGCTTTGGTCAGACAATGGATACATGGTCATTTGACTCAAAGTGGTTATGGAGGTTTAGCCCAAACCATTACACAGCTAGGTCACCTGAGTTTTTATTATTAGATTTCTTTTTGTTGGGTGCCTTAAAACAAAAGGTTTATTCAGATGATCTTTCACATGATGGTAAATATTAAAACAACGCATAAAGGAGCAATCCATGATCTAAATGTGCCACAAACCATTTGTAAAGTATACGGTAGATTTATTAAGTTAGCAGAAAAGTGTGTTGAGTTGGGAGGTAGCTATGTAGAATAGTTTTTAAAAAAATCGAATTTTTATTTCAAAATTTGTATTCAGGCTTTAAGTTAGTTTATAAACAACTTTATTTTATAAAAAAATGTAAAAAATAATAAATAATGGTAGTTATACCTTAAAGCATTTTAATACTTTTCTAATTTATTAACACCATGTACATCTGATCTAAAATTTTCTTATCGTGAATTCATTTTCAAAACAAGCAGAACTTTTTATAAAGAATGACTTTTCGGTCGTAAAATGAATAATAAATATTTTATTCCTAATAGGTTTTCCCATCCGCAGACACACTGTATATATTTCAATTCAACATGAAATGGGTGTTGTAATATAAAAAAATTATAGAAAACATTAAGTATATATTATTTATCAAAGGAGCCGGATTTTTTATTTTTTTTCGTTTATTCTTCATATATTTACAATGTGTGAAATGCGATCGTATTTTCTGTATAATTATTATAATTAACACAAAGCAAATTAATTGTAAATACACTGTAAGAGTTATTTGCATATTTTTGTAATATATATATATATATAAAAGTTTGGTGTATTTTCTTATACAAGAAGTAAATATAAGTTACAGAAATAATCATTTTAAGTATTAAAATATTAATTAAAATTCTGGGCAGAAAGACTTCGGTCGATGGACGTTTTCATATGAAAACACTATTTAGCAAATATACTTTTACAATGTAATATGTATAATGTATGTATGTATATAATATGAATAATGTCTGTATTTAAATATATTTACTACTACATTTAATTTAAATGATCGCGTATGTTTAATTAAAAGTGCTCCAATTGTTAATCAGTAACTTTTTTTTAAACTTTGAAAGGATTTTGTGATTTGTTACTAAATTAGTAATAACATATTAAAAAATAAAAGAGAAGGTATTTTTCATAAGCGAGATAATTCAACTTTCCGCGAGCGCGTATGTTTAATTAAAAGTGCTCTAATTGTTAATCAGTAACTTTTTTTTAAACTTTGAATGAATCTCATGATTTGTTATTAAATTAGTAATAAAATATTGAAAAATAAAAAAGAAGGTATTTTTCATAAGCGAGATAATTCAACTTTCCGCGAGCGCGTATGTTTAATTAAAAGCGCTCTAATTGTTAATCAGTAACTTTTTTTTAAACTTTGAATGAATCTCATGATTTGTTATTAAATTAGTAATAACATATTGAAAAATAAAAGAGAAGGTATTTTTCATAAGCGAGATAATTCAACTTTCCGCGAGCGCGTATGTTTAATTAAAAGTGCTCTAATTGTTAATCAGTAACTTTTTTTTAAACTTTGAATGAATCTCATGATTTGTTATTAAATTAGTAATAACATATTGAAAAATAAAAGAGAAGGTATTTTTCATAAGCGAGATAATTCAACTTTCCGCGAGCGCGTATGTTTAATTAAAAGTGCTCTAATTGTTAATCAGTAACTTTTTTTAAACTTTGAAAGGATCTCTTGATTTGTTATCAAATTAGTAATAACATATTGAAAAATAAAAGAGAAGGTATTTTTCATAAGCGAGATAATTCAACTTTCCGCGAGCGCGTATGTTTAATTAAAAGCGCTCTATTTGTTAATCAGTAACTTTTTTTTAAACTTTGAATAAATCTCATGATTTGTTATTAAATTAGTAATAACATATTGAAAAATAAAAGAGAAGGTATTTTTCATAAGCGAGATAATTCAACTTTCCGCGAGCGCGTATGTTTAATTAAAAGTGCTCTAATTGTTAATCAGTAACTTTTTTTTAAACTTTGAATGAATCTCATGATTTGTTATTAAATTAGTAATAACATATTGAAAAATAAAAGAGAAGGTATTTTTCATAAGCGAGATAATTCAACTTTCCGCGAGCGCGTATGTTTAATTAAAAGTGCTCTAATTGTTAATCAGTAACTTTTTTTTAAACTTTGAATAAATCTCATGATTTGTTATTAAATTAGTAATAACATATTGAAAAATAAAAGAGAAGGTATTTTTCATAAGCGAGATAATTCAACTTTCCGCGAGCGCGTATGTTTAATTAAAAGTGCTCTAATTGTTAATCAGTAACTTTTTTTTGAACTCTGAAAAAATCTCATGGTTTGTTATTAAATAAGTAATAACATATTGAAAAATAAAAGAGAAGGTATTTTTCATAAGCGAGATAATTCATCTTTCCGCGAGCGCGTATGTTCAATTAAAAGTGCGCCAATTGTTAATCAGTAACTTTTTTTTAAACTTTGAATGAATCTCATGATTTGTTATTAAATTAGTAATAACACATTGAAAAATAAAAGAGAAGGTATTTTTCATAAGCGAGATAATTCAACTTTCCGCGAGCGCGTATGTTTAAGTAAAAGTAGAACACTTTTATTTCATTCAAATTTCGAACTAACTTATTAATTTGTTATTATTAACTTAGTGATAATTTATTTAATTATAAAATTATTTTTTTTTTGTTATTGTGTAATAATTGCTCATCTGCGAGCATCACGATTACTTCATTTACTGTTTTTACTTTTTCTGTGTACATTTATAATATGCGGTAAATTGTCGGGTATTATTTCATATATTTTATAATTGTAATTAAAAAAAAAAATACGACAACTTTATACGTATTTATATTTATTTATAAAAAAGATATGGAATTCATTTTGCCGACGGATCCTAAAAGACAGCGTTTCTTAAAACATGGTGTCGACTTTGCTGGGCAGCTGTACCTAGCGTGCGTGCGCACATACTTTTATAAAAAACGAAGCTGATCCAAAGCCGAAGCCGAAGCTAACTTCAGCCAGCTGGCGTACTTTAAATGAGAGCGTACCAACGCGCAATAAAGTTGTTTGAGTGTGCTTGGAGATAGGTCAGTTGGCATTTTGTACACAAACATTAACATTTTTATAGCACATATAGTTTATATGCTCAACAAAAGTTAGTTTTGGCTCAAAAATTAAGCCCAAATCTTTTATTTGTGTAACATGTTCTAAAACATTATTATCGATAGTATAGTCATACGATACTTTTAAAGTTCCTTTGAAACTTATCAAAAAACATTTATTTGCGTTAAACAACAGGTTATTAATAAGACACTATGAAATTAGTTTGCAAACTAATTCAATCATCGATAGATGATATTCTTCTATAAATTTTAAGATTGTCAGCAAATAAAAGATAAAACAAAGAATTAATAGAATAAGAAAGATTATTAATAAAGAGTAAAAACAGAGTTGGTCCACAATGAGATTCTTGAGGAACCCCCTATGGAACAATAATTGGTTGTGACAAAAAGTTATTAATTTTCTTACACTGAGTACGATTTTCCAAAAAGCTCCCCAACCACGCAACAACAAATTTATGAAAAACCAACCGAAGATTGGCAATCAAATTTTATGATTAACGCTATCAAAAGCTTTTGAAAAATCTGTGTAAATAGAATTAACTTGATCTTTTGATTAAATAGCATTTAGAAGATCATTTTCGTAACAAAGAAGATATGTAAGAGTAGAACGACTCTCACAAAACCCATGTTGCTGTTCCACTAAAATGCTTTTGCACATTCATTGTATTTGACCAGTTACAATTTGATCAAATAACTTAGGAATAGCAGGCTGGATGCATATACTTTTATAATTAGTAATATCCTTAGCTCCAGATTTATGCAAAGGCATAATGTAGCTTTGTTTTTAAACTTGGGTAAACTTAGCTTCATTAAGAGAATCATCAAAAAGTAAATGCAATGGCGTTGAAATATAATAAACACATTGTTTTAACAGCATAGGTGGAACGACGTCCGGTCTAGTGCTAAAGTTACGTTTAAGGTTCTCAATCCCTTTAAATATATTCAACAGACTAATTAAAAATGGTTTATGTAATACGATTTCCTTAAAGTCAAACAATAGAGTTAAATGAATTTGTGTATCGTAAACAGAGGAAAAAAATTCAGCAAATCTATTAACAAAGTCATATGGATTACTGCAAGTTTAGTATTTATAATACATTTTAGCTGGAAAATCATTAGTTTTTCTAGTGTCACTAACAAATTTTCAAATATGTTTAGGGTTAGTTTAAATGTTGATTTTTGTTCGAGTAATATAATGCTTGTATAGACATGTACTGAGATTACACGAAGTACGAATTGAATGAAAAATTTATAATGTTTATGAGCAATTATTTCAAGTTTAATAATTAAAAAAATTAATTCTTTATTGTTTTTTGGGAAGAAAACAGTCAATAGCAAAATGCAACATAGAGCAAAATAAATTAACGCAATTATCAACATCACAGTTATAAAAAAGGGCGGACCAATCAACATTTAGCAAAAAATTATTGATTGCGTTAGAGTCGGCAAATTTAAAATTATTAAAAGCATAATTACACATTAAAATATCACGGCTAGGGTCACATTTTACATCTATCACATAAGCCTTATGATGTTGCCTTAGTTTTAACAAAACATCTACAGCATATTAGTCACAGAAATATCACAGATACTAAAAAAGCATAAATCTAAAAAAACACTACCATCATTAGGTATAGAAATACATTGTGTGTGTTTAAGAATCCAAAACAGTTGGCAACGAAATGAGCAGGATAACTATCATTATAAATAACACTTATTATTTATCACATGCCGAGTTAGGTGGTAAATAAACTGCACTGATAATATACGATACAAACTTAAACTTAATAATTACAAATAAATGTTCAACACTTACAAATGTAAGTTGTAATGATGAACAATTAAAACTTTTAGTAGCAACTAAGACATTTCCTTTGTCCAGTTTATAGGGTTTGTTAACGTAGAGCTATCGCATCTAAACAAACTGTAACCAATTAATTGTAGCTTCGAATCGCTGATGTCATGATAATGCCAGGTTTTGGTCAGAACAATAATATCGTAGTTAGATACAGCTACAGCCAGCATAAATTCTTTGAGCTTAGTTTTTATACCTCGACGTTTTGGTAATAGATGGAGATTCCGGTGATGTTTCTGGTGACGGATTTAGACTGTTGGCTGGATCCAGATTCCGAAAATCCACCGAAGATGAAACAGGAACATTATTAAGTCGCTCATAATTAATAAATTTTTTGAGTGCTATATTTGCAAGCTAAAAATCCTTATTTCTTATTTCTTTTCAAACCTTAACTATGCTTTAACTGGGGATTGTAAAAGCGGCCCTTACTACATCAGTTTTTTTAGTTTCACGTTTAAGTTTTGAAACCTGTTCGTAGGAAGTAGGCATATAAACTTGTAGTTTGTTATTAATTTTGCCACAACCAAAGATAGTTTGAGTTTTTTTATTAGTTTTTTTCCTTAACAACATAGCTTGCCAAAGAAAGAAAAACTGCAGGCTAAATTAATTGCACCGTTTCATTGACAGACGCAGTAGTGGGAACAGTTAGTTGTTCACTGCAAGCTTTGTACTGAAAAATAGTTTTATCTTTTTTAGCAATCTTCTCTTTAAGATAGGTATTTTTATTTAAGAGTAATTTAGTGCTCGACAGCAATTCATCACATAAAACTTGGTAAAGAGCAATATTTTCTTTATAAAGTTTTGAAAGTTTGGAATCATCTAATTCAAATAGAGTACCGCAATGGCATTTCTTCAACTATTATGAAAGATAACGTCACAATTGCTACAAGTTATACCGGATTGTGCAATAGTTTTGCATTTACAGTTTCGGCCGGACATAGGAATAGAAACAGTTACAAAAATGAATAGAGCAGTAAATAAATAAAAATAGGATAAGGTTGATACAAGAACACAATTCACACTGGTCAATCACTGATGACTGACTAAAAACAAATACAAGTAGATCACGGTAAGGTTACAGAGACAGTAGTTATAAAAATTAATAATAAAATCACACGTTAAAGATTTTGGTATGAATAGTTAATAATATGGCCATGGGAAGAAAATACATTTACAATAATAATAAAAACAGTGGCGTAGCTAGGATTTGTAGCCCCCCGCAAAATATTGAAAAGGGACCCCCCTAGAATTCAAACTAGCATGTATTTGATGGATTGAAGGCCGCAAAACGTTTTGTAATCTATACTTAAACAAAAAGTCAAATCAATTTTTTTAAAGACCAATTGCACTACTGTCTAATACATCCAAAATGTTTGAAAAAAAATTACTTTATACATTATTAAGTTGTTAGAACAAAATAACTTTTTCTCAGATACTGAATATGGATTTCAATCAAAAGGTTTGACAACAGATCTTCTGACTAATGTTAGTCACAAATGGAATTTTATTTTAGACAAATACGGAAAATTTTGCAGTAGCATTTCCAATGCATTTAATAGAGTATGGCGTCTTAATCTAATTAACAAGTTTTATTGTGATGTCTTGATTACAAATCTGAACGTTTTATCAATAGCTTTCTTGACTACAGAAAAAATATTGTTAGAATTGATGGTTTTAAGTGTCAGTGAATTGTTACAATAAAATTCACTGACAGTTTAGAGATATAGGACTAAAACTTTTAAGAGAGATTTTTTGTATGTACAGTGATTTTTGCGGTAATATAATAAAAAAAAATTAAAACTTCTTTCTTTAAAAAAATTAAAACGATAAAACTTTTTTACGTAAAACGATACAATAATCGGCAAGAATCGTTAAGCATTACAAAACATAAGCTAGTTACGTACGTAGTACGTTTAGATTTTTATTCGTAAACTTTATGTGCGGCCATCTAGATTGAAAGTGATTTTTTATATGTGTAATAAAATGTATTAATTTTTCCAGTGTAATTACCAACTAAAATAAGTTTTAACATTGTATACAATAGGTGCGTTCATTAAAGTACGAGCGCTGATCGGAACGCTCTTTCTGAGCGTGAGCGCTTTCTACTGATTGGTTTCGCTTTGCAAATTGGCAACAGAAATCTGACATTTTATTGTTTATTTCCGAAATGTTGCAAAGCAGAACCAATCAGAAGCAAGCGCTCACGCTCAAAAAGAGCGTTCCGATCAGCGCTTTGATCTTGCTGTGCGCACCTAATGGGTGCGTTTTTAAAGTGCTCTTGCTGTTCGAACAGTTTTTGCACAAACAACTTTTTTGTTTGTTCGTGCACGGTAATTTAAAAACAGCATATAGCATTCAAACGTCAAAAACATACGTCAAAACTTGTAAAGTTTTTTGGTAAGTAAATTAATGCGCAGGTAGCAGTTTAATTGCAGCTGTGATTTTAAATTTAGTAATGACATGTAAAAATTTTATTATAATTACAGATCAAAAATAAATATATATGTAAAAATATGTTTTCTAAGGTTATGTTGTTTGTTTTGCTTACATGCTCAGTGTTGTCAATTAATACAATTCAAATCTGCATCAAGTAAAATATTTGAAATCTTATTATTCTAGATTCACACATATTTTGTATGAGCGCATATTTCTTTTATACCTTATATTTTTATAATGTATATAAAACCGTACCCATGTTCTGATATAACCATTATAAATATATTATTTTATTTTCGCTATGTGGCAACACTGTACATGCCCGTCATGCACCCAGTGATGCCAACTCGAGGGATTTGTCTTGTTTTTAGGGATTTTTTAGTGCTTTGTGAGATTAAGGGATTTTTACTTAAAAAAAGGGATGTTTTGATTTTCTCAAAAAATCACAATATTAAAATAAATTGTGATTATTTATTATAAATAATACACAGTCAGCAGCTTTGAGGGTCTCAATCCGACTGGTTCTCTGTCTGTCCCATAGTCCCGTACAACAAATTCGGTAGGGCAACTTGTCTTACCGCTACGTACGTCAATGTTTCTTTGTTTTTTTTAACACTCCCTCTCCCTCGTCCCATAAGTTTGTGAGGCATAAGACATAATAAAACATTATAAAAAAGGATTTTTTTGCTAAAAAAGGGATTATTTTTAAATATTTGAGGTATTTTTAGGTTGCTGAGGTTGGCAACACTGCATGCACCACCTTTTGACTAGGTGCGTGCAAATGTTGTTCGAACACTTGTTCGGGTTGTATTTAAAAACGGGTGAATGAATAATACTTTACTTTCGAGTTTATGCACTTTTTTTAAATTATTTGTAATAAAATATAATAAAATTAGTACTTTTTAAAAAAAATTTAACCGTGTAAAAAATCTATTACTGTTTCTATTAAGTAACTTAAGAGTTAATAAATAAATTTCTTTTGTAAGATGTATCAGGTACAAGTAAAAACTGACATACGAATGCGTAACTTTAAAGCACGCATTATTCACGCGTTGGTTAACGAATTATTATGTGAGTACTATATTATGTATATTTGTCAATATATTTTATATTTTAAACAAATGTACAAGTTAGTTTTACTTTTTTATTGTTATTCTTGAATATATCGAGTGTCTGTAATAAGAAAGTTTGTTTTATTTTTTTATAAATCTTATTAAACTCATTAATAATTGAAATTATGTTACTTTTTTTATGAGAAAGATTAGTAATACTTGGTAGTATAATTTGATATATAAAATAGTAAAATACAGTTTGTAATTATTGTTTTAAATCAATTTTTCTTAAATTCTGTCTCTTTTTCCTCGTATACGACTGTGAGATAAAAAGAGATGCTAAAGCGGCACAACGGCGGGTTGCATATTTCGATATTTTTCCTCACTTTAAGGGGCTTGGTTGCCAATCCAGTATATAGTATAACATCCTTGATTTTTACATATATACCTATTCATTTTTTATCTGTAATTATAATAAAATTTAGAACTGTCATTACTAAAGTTAAAATCACAGCTGCAATTAAACTGCTACCTGCGCATATTATTAACTTATCAAAAAACTTTACAAGTTTTGACATATGCTTTTGACGTTTGAGTGCTATATGCTGTTTTTAATTTACCGTGTACGATCACGTAGTGGAACAAACAAAAAAGTTGTTCGTGCAAAAATTGTTCGAACTGCCAGAACACTTTAAAAACGCACCCATTGGGTGCGTACAGGAACATAAGAGCGGACCGCTCTTTTAGAGCGGTACTTGTTGCTCCCGGAAATAAACAACAAAATGACAGCTCACCGTTGCCGACTTGTGACAGAAGGTCGCCATTTTGAAGAGCTTCCTTTTTTTTGCGGTCGATTAGAAGCGGCGGGAATTGGATGTTAATTTAAAATTGACAACAGTAATTGTCATTCAAGTTTGTTTGTTATGTGTTTTTATTACTTAACTTTTATAATAAAGATATTTAATACACAACTTACACAAATCACATAAACAGCATAACAAATATATTATAATTACTGATTATAATCAAACGTCAGGCTTTGGAGTTTTATGTTTATGTAGTTGGTGATTGTTTACATAGTTGGTAACTACTGCTACCTAAAAACCGGAAACTGCACACCGCTCACAATATCCTGTACGCGCTCATCATGTGCATTAATATTATAAATCAGTGGCGTGCAAAAAAACAAAAATTGGTATTGTAAAAATTAAATATTAAACAGTTTAAAGAAACTTTTGTGATGTAAAACTTATTTTTTAAATAATTATTTAATTATTGTTTAGTCAATAAGTTTAAAACAATTTATAATAATTAACCATTGTTGAGTATTAAGTATGCATAATATACTTTTTGATAAACCTCCTAAATTGCGGTTGATAAGACTTGTAGCAGTAATATATGGGTAATTCCATTACTTTTCGACCAAAATTAAAAACTAAGTATCTTCAAACTAATTTAAAATTAAATATGTGATGGTAGGTATCAAAAAAACATATTTTTCAAATTTTCAACTTTTTAAGTCATAATCTCAATTTTTTGATGTCTCTTAAAGTTCAGAAAAACGCTTAAAAATCACATTTTTTTGGTAATTATTAACATTTTTTTTCTCAACAAAAAAACATTAAAAAAAGCTATGCAAGGTCTGATTATTTTTGTAATTTTTTGTACTTTAACTTCAAAACATCTTAAAACTTTTATTTTAGATTAATTTACGATACAAGTTTATTTGCAAATCATACTTTAAATTCTAATTATACTTTCCCCAAAATTAATAAAATTAAAATGTTACAAGACTACAAAAGGCACTAAGCTTAATCTGTTATAAGCCGCAGAGATTCACAAAAAACAATGTAATTTTTTTGTTGACCTGTTGAGTGGGCAAAAAGACTTACTACAATATAAATCAGCACCTTTTAAATCTCTCTAAACCAGTGGTTTCCAAACTTTATTTGGTATGGAACCTTTCTACAATGTGTAAAATTTTGCGGATCCCAACGGTAAAAAACATTATGTACGATATATATAACTATCTTTTATTATTTTTATTTAACAATAAAATTGATTTTTACATAATAAAGGGTTTTCCAATAAGAAGTTTCTTTTGGAATAGCAGGCTATTTGGGTAGCTGTCAATTTTGAAGCTATTATCTTTTGACATTTGACAAGTAAAAACTACGCCATTATTAAAAATGGAACGATACACGCTTCAACAACGCAATAAAATTATTAAAATTCACTACAAAAATGATGAAAAATTTTCAGTTACAGTTCTAAACTAAAGCACTTTTTGGTCGTCGTAAAGCACTTTCTCGGCTGGCAATAGTAAACCTGGTGGAAAAATTTGAGCTGTTAGGACAAGTTTGTGATGTGAAGAATCGTTTTATCAAAAAATTATCTTCAGTAATGAGGCCCATTTTTACCTCGGAGACTACGTTAATAAGCAGAATTGTTGCATTTGGAACTCAGAAAATCCAAGAGTGGTTGTTATTAAAAAGTCTTTGCATCTTCAACGTGTTACTGTTTGGTGCGGTTTTTGGGCTGGCGGTGTGATTAGATTAGACCTTACTTTTTTGAAAATGAGGCTGGTGCAACTGTTACGGTGAATGGATGGCGCTACCAAGCTATGAATTATGATTTTTTATGGCCGGAATTGAAAGATATTGATGTGGACAACCTTTATTTTCAGCAAAACGGCGCTACGTGCCACACAAGCATCAAAACATTCGCAATTTTGCAAAAAAAAGATTCCTGACCGTGTTATTTATTGAAGAGGTAGGTGATCACATGATCACAATTGGCCACCGAGATCTTGAGATTTATCACCGTTAGACTTTTTTCTTTGGGGCTACGTGAAAGATAAGGTCTATGCCAATGCTCTACAATCAATTTAAGACCTTAAAGTTAGAATTCGTGAAGTTATCAAGGACATACAGTCGCAAATGTGCGATTTGGTCATGGAAACCGTGGCGGCTATTTGACTGATATTGTTTTCAAATGTTAAAGACATACCTTATTATTGATTTCTCTTAAAAAAAAACATTTTTTTTTAAGATTAAAATGAAACCTTTTATTGGAAAACCCTTTATATCAAAAATGCACAGCGCTATTGAGTCTGCAAATGTATGTGCGTTTCGTGGTTTTGGCGTTGATGACGCGGAACCGTAAATTTTTTTTGTGGAACCCTAAGATTCTGCGGAACCCACTTTGGGAATCACTACTTTAGACCATCAGTAATGCGATTTATTTTTCTTTCACTTCAATTTCTATTTTAACTTTTTTATATAAATGTATTTTTTTTAGTTTATTCTTACTTGGCAATTACTTTTGAAAGTTGAAACTTAAGTCGTGAACTTTTGTTTGTATTGATATGTATTCTTTAGTAATATAAATTTATATCAATAAAGTATTTGTTGTTTTATTTTATTATTATTATGGTGTTTTTACACGTTTTGCAAGCAATCGTCACTACATAGTAAAAATCTTAATTATTCTTTATATTTCTCATATATACCTATAACACCTCCTAAAGTTTGGTTCTTAGAAATTAAAATGGGCCCAAGCTACAGCACTACCAAAGTTTGTAAAAACAACGTTTTATACGTTACCTGGTAATAATTTTTACTTACGCTTTTATTTTTCAAAAAACTACAATTTATCGCATTTGGTTTGAATATATCTTAGATTAAAATTTATATTTATTATAAGACAATTACATAGTTTTTGCTAAAGTCATATCAATCACTGTATAAAATACTATCCAATACATTGTTAAAAAAATCTTACATTTTTCTCAACAACAAATGTTGTCAAATACTAAACAGATATAAAAAGATAAGTTGAATTCAAAAATATTTTTGCAACTACTTTTATTATAATTATTTATAAAATTAAAAAAAGTCATTCTAAATTCTGTCATGTTTTTAATGTTTAATTTACTGTGACAAATTTTTTAGATAATTTTCTTATTTAAGCAAAAGTGATAAAATTTTCTTCAAAATAGTTGCTTTTTCAAATTCTTTTTGAAGATTTAGCATAACTTTTTTAATAGATTTTTCATTTTCAACTAAATCAAAGTAATTTATACCCGTTTGGAACTGGTAAATTCATTTGTAAAGTTGCTGACAACTTTTCGGTAAATTTTAAAAACACTTCTTGTACTACAAATATGAATCTGACAAAGCAGTAGAAATTTGAGATTTGCTAGAGATAATACTGTGAGTCGATTGAACTTTCTTTCTTCTTGCATTTGACTCAATACAGGTATCAATACATTTGATTGACAAGTACTGCGAATCTCACGATCTTTTTTCTCATAATCTAATTATGAAGATTGTGCCTCAGGATTGTTTTTTCTTAATAAAAATAAATAATTTAAACCTTTAAGTGTGAGATTTAGTGTTAAAAATGTTTTAGATAAAGAAAGCATAATATATTAGATAAAATGCATTTTACAAATCAAAAAATATTTCATTCGAATATATCATACATTTTTGTGTATTCTTTTTAAACAGTCGATTTTAGTGTTTTTTTTGCTGCAAATACGTTTAAGAAAAAGTGTATTATGAAATATGAAATATATGTTTAAATTATCAAATATTTCATTCGTATAAAAATATCAATTATTTTTATTTTCAAAATTTTTTCCTGATTACATTAGAATTTCACATATTTTTTCTGATCATAAAATAAAAGTATGTTGGAACATGCATTTTTAAATTATGAAACATTTTTTTTTAACTATTCATTCTAAAAAAATTGTATTAATTAATTATACTGTAATAATAATAATAATAATAATAATAATAATAAACTTTATTTATAATTACAACTGTAGGTGTTGCAGGCACTCCAATTACTATATAATTTAAACAGCAAAAAATTGTCAACTTGACATTATTTCTGACATTATAATAGTTATGCTCACCTGTTTTATTTAATTTTCAATACATTTTTTTGACATGTTTTGCAATATTTATTACCGGGTATCAGTTTTAACAAAAGATATTTGTAAGTATCTTCACTTCAACTCAATTCAATTCTTTAATCTAATTGGATTTTACTTTTATGGTTCTTGGATGGATTGCAACAACATTTTTTACTTATATAATAATTTTTACTCATATAATGATGACAAATTAATTCTTTAGATAGGCCATGAAGCTCAACAATTCTATACTTTAAAAGTAATTGATTGTCAATACTTAATTCTTTAATATTATGATTTTTTTCTATATGTGTATATGACCATGTCTGAGTCAAGTGTACGGAACAAAAATTTGATTTTGCTTAAACCACTGAAAATGCCTTTTCCTACATGAGTTCTGATCTTGTAAATTATTTTAGATTTTTTCAATAAGCCATTTTCGAGTAATAAGCAATCAAAATTTGAAAAAATCGAATTTTTACATTTTTTGATCGTTTGTAACATCTCAAGGTTGCATTTTTAGGAAAAAACTGTAATGAAATTAAATTGTTTAAATAATTATTTTTCACATCACCATTTTTTTTTCCTTAAGTTTTGAAAATTTTCAGAACTTTAAAAAACATTTTTTCTTAAAAAAAGATGACGGGTATTTTTTGTTTGTTTTAAATATGAAAATAACGTGCTTTTATATGTGCAAAAGATACCTTAAAAATTTCAGGAAGTGCCGTGCACTACGCTTTGAGATATCTTACAATGTATCCACAGAAGTACTTAAAAATAGCAAAAAAGGCTTAAATTTTAAATTTGCATTTTTTGATCGTTTGTAACTTCTCAGGTTTGCATTTTTAGAAAAAAATTATAACGGACTTTTTTTAAAAACTTAAATAACGAATTTTAAATGTTTTAATAGATAACAAAATCTTCTTTTAGTACTACAAAAAAGCTTGCTCTAGAAAGAAATGATAACTAAACAATAAAAGACTAATAATGCGTGGGACCTCCTCTAGCTCATATGACCCCTTGGCAACGTCATGGCATGCTAGAAATCAAATCCCAAATGTAATGCTAAGGAATATTTAGCCATTTATCCAAAAAGGCAGCTTGGAGCTGATTGTGATTGTGATTGTTTGGATCTACTCCTCGTGACCTTATCAACTTTTTTAGATAATCTTGTCCGATCTCTATGGGATTAAAATCTGGAGAGTTTGCAGGCCAATCAATGTGCGTAATATTGTCCTCTTTAAAAAATGCATTGATTTGTCTTGTTCTATGAGGACGCGCATAATCATCAACCAACTTGAAACAATTGCCTATTTGATTGGCAAATAGCAACACTGTAGGTTTTAATACCTCATTAAGATACCTGACACTATTCAAATGGTAATTGGACCTCCTTGATGGTAAGTCACGTGGTTCTCTTTAAAACGTTCTCTTCTGCTTCTCCAAACTTTCACTTTTCCATCGGAGTTATGGAGACGCACTTTGGTCTCGTCACTAAATAAACAACAACCTCAATCTTCAACACTCCAATTTGCATGTTGGCGTGCTTACTCTAGCCTTCTTGTTTTGTCGGCTCTAGTCAACAATAGACATTTTTTAGAAGATCTGCACCTTAAATTTACCGTATGGAGCCGTCTTCTTACTGTTTGCGTGTATACTTGAGTACCCGATGCATTCAATAAATGAACTTGGAGTGTTCTTGCAGCAGAAAATCTATTCTTTTGACACAGAATTGTAATAAACCGGTCTTCCCTGACTGTTGCACTGCAATATGTTGGACTGTTTCAGTGTTATTAAAACGCATTCAAACTTTTCTGATCACAGTAATAAGTATTCCCAGCGCTTGGCTCATCTCTTCAACACTTAAATGCCTCTTTAAAATGCAGTCAACCAATCTGAATTAAAACTTACTTAAGATATTCGCAAAAAAATTCTTAAACTTGATAAGTATAAGCATCCGCAAGCTCAGTAACTGCACTGATGACAGATAAACAACAATTGTTTCAAAAATGTTATTCTATAGGCATTTATTTGTATTCCGAAACACAGCCTTTATTATTATTGTTATTATTATTACTTTTACTGCATGTTATATAAGTGTACCAGTTTAAATGTTGTTGAGCAGTGTATATAGAAATTAATTATATTTATTTACTTACTTTTTTTATGATTAAAATATTAAGTAAGCAAATAAATTTTTATAAATAATTTATTTGTTATCTTATATTTTATAATTTTAACAAACAATTAGATTTTGTTGAAAAAATAATTTAAAAAAAAATCTTTTTTTTTGTGTTCAAGAATGTATGCATTTATTTTGTTATCATTACCAGATGCAAAAAAACGTTGTTTTAACGATTTTTATTTTTAGCAAAAAATACTTTATAGAATAAAGTTACAGTACAGTACACTAAAATATTAATTTTGAAAAGTGATATCTCACAATATGTACGTTTGATGACAAAAATTGAAAATTTTGAAAACAAAAATTAAAACAAAAATTTTTAACTATGTTTTTGTTATTTTTAGGCTATTTTCATAACAAACCAAGATCAATGGAATAAAAAATAGCTTAATTAAAAAAAAAATAGATAAAGTAAAAAAATCACAACCAAATGATTGTTTGTGGATCTCTCCGCAAAATTACTCATAAATGTAAGTTTTGGGCGTTTTCTGAACTCTCAAAAACTCCAAAAATTGAAATGATGAATCCACAGCTGCAAACGCAAAAAACATGTTTTTGGTAGTACAAATTGTATATTTACATTTTTTGGAATTTTGGAAGTGCTGTAACTCGGACTCAATATAATTCTTAAAAACCGTCTTTCAAAAGTGTTTCAGGTACTTATGAGGAATGTTTTCTGAAAATTTCAGCGAAAAAATTAATTAGAAAAAAGTTATAGCGGCTTCAGAGAGCAATTTTAAACAAAAGAACACGCTCAAGGGAATAAAGAATGGCTGCTAAACAATTAAAAAATACGTTAAAGTACAAGAAATGAAACCTTAAAAACTTTGAAAAGGGGTCTGCTTTTCAAAATTTTTATGCTGAGAAAAAAATGTTGAAAACTGACAAAAAATGTGATTTTTAAGCGTTTTTCTAAACATCATTTCTAACTGGAGGTGAAAAATAAAGCTTTAAGTACATTTTTTAATTTCAAACAGAAAATTTAAATAACTTTATTGTCTATCTTGCTTTGTTCTGGAGATAAACAAAATATTAAAATACTATTTGTAACAATGGTAACTACAAACACTTTAATAATTTCTCAAAATAGCCACATGAGCGTTGATGCGTGCTTGACAACGCACTAAAAGAGAATGATAAACTGCTTCAAAATCTGTTGTGTTTTGAATGTGCAATGCAGCATTTGCAATTCTCTTGTAGCTGCTTCACGTTGTTACTTACACATAAAAGTCTAATAGATCATTAAAATTATTGTTGAGCCACCGAACTACATGTTGCCCAACATGGGGCGGTACTCCATGGTGCTAGTACCACATCCTGTTACGTAAGACAAGAGAGACATTGTTATGCAGCAAATTTTCCATCTAATTTTTGAGAAATTTTGCGTATAAACCTGCGTTTAAACGAAGTGGTAAAATTTAAATTGGCAGTAACTGCGTACGGATTTCCTAATGCCAAGATATATGCTCATTATGTATATTGTTAATGCATCTCTCGGTAAACATAGATTCATTGCTCCACAATATTGAACTACCTGACCCCTGGTTTATCAAGAACTGCGTCAACTGTTTGTTTCTTTTCTGCCACGGTGTGTGTTCCAATTCCAAATACGCGGAGTTTTTGAAATGCGTCTAAAAAAAGATTGCCTTCTGTTGGAAAATCTTAATTGATACTTGCGACATGCAGCTAGGGCATTACCATTACAGAATCCGTAAAAAAAAATGATATCTGCGTATTCTCCGTTCTTAAACAGCATTTTTACAAAATTTTACAAACTGAATTAAAAAAAACGGTTTTGACAAGTATCAACGCTTACTAATTTTTGATTATCTTGGAGACAAAAAAGTTATTTAGATTTTTTGTTTGAAATTAGAAAATGTATCTAAAGTGTTATTTTTTGCCTCCAGTTAAGAAATACCTTGTATAAATATTAGATTATTGTCTTTTGTTAAGTTTATACAAATACATTCTTACCGGTTTTAAGTAATTTTGTGTTCTTACTTTTTTTTTTCTAAAAACAAATAGTGTTAATTGAAAACGGTCTAAAACACACATTTTACCTCAAAGCAAATTTGTTACCGACCGATTTTGAAATAAAAATTACACAATTTGCAAGATATAATAAGATTATTGAAAAAAAAAAAAGTCAAGTCAAAAAAATTCCCATTTTACTGGCCGAAAATCTGCACAGTAGAAAAATAACTTTTTCATACAGTTTCAAACACTTGTATATCTGTCGCCAATTGTGCCTGTCTTGTTGAAATCGACTCGGGGGTAGAAAAGTTACAGCCATCGACATTAAAACAAAATGCAAAAATTCAAACATGTTTATACCTTCAAAACAAACCGCCAAAAATAAAATTTTCAACTGTTATCTTGTAGAGAATAAATTTTTGTACTTGCAGTAAACATTTTAAGAGAATCCAATAGAATTAAAAAAAAATTGTTTATTGTAAAATTGTTGAGAAAATGTAGAGTTCCATATCAAAACCAAGAATATTTATCGGAACAGAGAATCTTATTTTTTGTTAAATGTTGAAAACGAAGTTAGTAATTATGTTAGGGGAAACAATGAATTGTGCTACAAAATAAAGTTTGCAGTTAATTCAAAGAGAATTATTACAAATTATGCCAAATAATTAATTGTGCTAGAAAATAACGTTTGTAGTTAATTTAAAAGAAATTAAAATTATACTACAAAATGAAGTTACTAATTACAACACAATGAATTGTGTTACAAAATAAAGTTAATTTAAAAGGAATTATTATAAATTCTTCTTCTTCTTTTTTATGTGCCGTCTCCTATTCGGAGGTTGGCAATCAACATGGCAATCTTTATTTTCGATACTGCAGCTCTGAACAGATCGTTTGATGTACATCAAAACCAGTCTCAAAGGTTTTTCAGATAGGAAATTCTGCGTCTTCCCGCACTTCTACTGCCTGCGATCTTTCCTTGCATTATTAGCTTTAGTATCATATATTTGTCATCTCGCATAGTGTGACCCAAATACTCTAGTTTCCTAGATTTGATGGTATGGATCACTTCCATTTCCTTTTTCATCTTTCTTAACACCTCGACATTTGTGATTTTGTCTTTCCATGAAATTTTTGAAATTCTCCTATACATCTACATTTCAAAAGCCTGGAGTTTGTTGGTGAGTTTTAGGTTTAGTGTCCATGCTTTTATGCCATACATTAATATGGGTAACACGTAGCGTCTCACCATCCTAGTTCTTAGTTTCAGCTTTAGATCGCGGTTGCAGAAGAAGTCTCTCATTATAAGAAAAGCAGTTCTGGCGCTCTCTATTCTGCTTTTGATTTCTATTTCTTGGTCGTTACTATTTGTTATCCAAGTACCTAGATATTTGTACTTGGTTACCTTTTCAATACGGGTGTTGTTAATGAATAAGTCGACATTAGGTGTTACTGTTTTGGAATTGATCATATATTTGGTTTTCTTCAGGTTCATTTTTAATCCATATCGCAGACTATTAGCATTTGTTCTTTTCACCATTCTTTGTAGATCAACTATATTGTCTGCTACTATCACCGTATCGTCCGCATATCTGAATTTGTTGATTGGTCGTCCGTTAACAACTAGTCCTGCTTGTTCTTATTCAGGTATTGCTTCTTGGAATACAGCTTCTGAGTATAGGTTAAAGAGCATCGGTGGTAGTATGCACCCTTACCTCACGCCTCTTTGGATATTTATGTTTTCTGTGTATTCTCCATCCACTCTGACTGTCGCTGTTTGGTTCCAGTATAGATTTTCAATGATGCGTTTATGCGTTTGTCAATATTTTTTGTTTTTAGTAAGTTTATTAGTTGCTCGTGTTGGACTTTATTGAACGCTTTCTCATAATCTATAAAACAAGCATGTACTTCGATATTCATGTCCATACATCTTTGTGACAATACATTAATGCCAAATAGTGCTTCACGTGTGCCCAATCCATTTCTAAAACCAAATTGGGTATCACTAATACCTTCTTTAAGTTTATTGTAAAGTCTTTTGTGTATTATTTTCAAAAATGCTTTAAGGGTATGGCTTATTAGACTTATGGTTCTGTAATCACTACATTCTTTAGCATTTGGCTTTTTTGGTATTGTTATAAATGTCGATCTTAGCCATTTGTTTGGTATTATTCCTGTTTAACAAGTTTTAATAACTTGACTGGTACTGTACTTTTTCTTTTGTTATTTGCGGGCAATTACTGTTTTCTTGTATGCTGCTGGAGGACCTCTAATGTCGTAGAAGAGTTCCTCTATGGGCCGGTATTATAAAGACAAAATAAATCACCGAATAACAAATCTCAAATTAAATATATTTGACGAATAAACTTATTTCGGTATTATAAATCTAAATTAACTATTCGTAAAATAAGAAATTGCAACGCCGCATTTATATGTTATTTTAATATTGTAGTTATTGATGTGTTATATTGTAGCCTTTGTTATATTACAATAATCCCCTACAACATATTGAAAGTCAGTTGCATAACATCGTAGAGCAATCAAACGCTGATTTTCAACAGAAATTGCTCCACATTAAAAATAACCTAAGAAACATGACATATGTCAAGTTATTCATTGAATAAATTTTAATCTCTAGATTTTGGATGATTAATTTACTCCATAGATTTAGTTACCTACTTTTATTATTTGACGTTTATAATACCGAAATCAGCCAATTAAAATAATTTACTTGGTTAGTAAATAAAATCTACAGATTTTAATGGTTTATAATACCGGCCCTATGTGTTCTTTCCACCTCAGCAGTTTTTGTGATTGCTCGGTTATAATTTTCCCTTCTTTGGTTTTTATAGTTGAAGGTGTACACTTTTTCTTTATTCCGGTTAGTTCTTTAACTTTCTTATGTAAATTAAAGTTGTCATATTGTTTTTGAAGCTTCTCAATTTCTTTGCACTTTTCAGATAGCTACTCTTCTATTGCTATTTGGATTTTTCTTTTGATAATTTGATTTATTTCTCTGTGTTTCATATGGTCACTCTTGTTCTTCCGTCTTTCTTCCATAAGTTGTAGTATTTTTCTCGTCATCCATTGTTCTTTTGGCATTTCTTTGTCTGGTGTTAAAAGTTCTTTGCTACTTTCTAATAGCGCTCCTTTTATAATTTTCCATTTTGTGTTGACGTTGTTTGCTTGGAGTGTGTCTACAGCTGCTTTCTGTATATTTCCGTTTACACATGTTTTGATTTAATTTTTTATTTCCACATCTTTAAGTTTTTCTATGGCAATTCTTCTTGGTTTTGTCTTTGATTTTAGTTTTTTCAATCTTAATTTAACATTGGCTACGACTGGGTTATGGTCTGACGAAGCATCCGCTCCTGGGTACGTTTTGACCGATGTTATTCCGTTTCTATAACGTTTTCTAATTAGTATGTAGCCGATTTGGTTTCTGACTATTTTCTTCTCAGTGTGAGCTGGAGATGTCCATGTATACAGTCGACGTGTTGGTAGTTTATAGTGCGTGTTTCTTACTACTAGATTTTCATTCTGACAAAATTCCACCATTCTGTCTCCTCTATCATTTTTGTTGCCTAGACCATAGTCGCCTACGAAGTCTTCTACTCGTCCCTTACCAATTTTGGCATTAAAATCTCCAATAACAGTTGTGGCGTTGTGTTTATTTGTACCTTTCAGCATTGTCTCGATTTGACTGTAGAATTCTTCAATTTCTTCATCGGTTTTATCAGAGGTCGGTGCATATACTTGCATGATGTTTACTTTGCCGATTGTAGTTTGTATTTGTATCATCATTACACGATCTGAATATGGGACAAAACTTGTAATAGATGTGTGTTATTTTGTCTACTATAATTGCAATACCGTTTCTATTTTGTGTATCTGTGCTACCTGAATAATACATTACTGCGTTGTCAGTATAGTATTTTCCAGGTCCCGCCATCGCAAGTCGCTAATTCCTAATATGTTGATTCGCAGTCTGTTCATTTCGTTTATTACATTATCAACTTTTCTTGCCTGTAGCATATTTCTGATGTTCCAAGTACCTATTTTCGTTTCTGAATTTCTTTTGTTCATTTTTTTCAATACAGTTCCCCCCGGAGATCCGAGCGAGGGACTATTAGCTCCGGAATATTTTATTTTGAATTGAGTCATGTTGATTTTAACTAGGGATGTCCATATGGATCTTTAATGCAGTGGTTTTCCGTTGCCTTCTGCATCTTCATGGCGTTGATTATTGGTTGATTTTTCGGGCTTTAAGGACGATTTCTCGTCCTAAGGACAAGAGGGTGCTCTTGTTCTTGCTAGCTCTTCCACCAAAAGCTGTTGGCTAGCAAGAGGTGTCTACTTATTCCGGTAGGCGTTTGGTCGACAGAGCCTCGTTGGTTCTCTAACAGGGTGCTCTTGTACTCTTGTACTTTACCATCACCCCTTACACCCCTTATAAATTATGCTACAAAATGTAGTTAATAGTTATTATAAGAGAACAATTTGTTTGATTTTTGTTTTTTGTAAAAGTGCTAAGAAAATGTAAGGTCGTAAATTATAACCAAAATTATAGGTGTTGGTATCCATAAAAAATCCCTTGTTTGGTTGGATGTGCAATAGTTGAGATAGTTTAAGGGTTTTATGTTAAATAGTTTTTTTATTTCTAGGTCTCATATCATAAAAAAATTATAGATGCGTTTAAACTATTACCAGATATAGATATTAATATCGAAACAGAAGCCCTTGTATTATTGTATGCGCAATAATTAAGATAGTTTTGGGGTTTTTTGTTAAATGTTTTCCAATACAGCGTTGCACATGGATAAGGTGTTTTTAGCCTGTTCTTGCGGAGCTAGTTTTATCTTAAAGTGTTTTTAAATATTTGTCCAGCACCTAAAAATTTGTTGAAGAGTGTTTTTAAATTATTTTTATTTTTAAAAAACCTTACAATAATAAAAATTAGTTATATAAAGCATTTTTAAATGTTATATTGATGCCAGACATAATTAGCGGTCATATGTATCAGTTAAAAAAAAAATATGTTTTTATTAATTTTTGCTTTTTTATTGCAGCTAATAATGAATTTCAGTTTTATTTTAAAATTAAAGCTTTATTTTTTTTAGTATTGAAACTTTTATTAAATAGATGAAAGGTGTTTTCTGAAAATGATGGAATTTTTCCGGTGTCTCTACTACTAACTGTTTTTGAGTTTTGATTTTTTAATGCAAAAAGTTTGAAAATTGTGAAAAAAAAAATTGACCAATATATAGGTGGTATTTTTGACCTTTATGAAGGAAATCAGTTTATTGACTAATTTTAATACTAGGAACACAAATATAACATTTAAAATTTTTAAAAGAATTCTCTCATTCTCAACTTTGAAAGAACATAATAATAATAATAATAATTTATTTATTAACCAAGTACATTAATTTTATAAATACTACATTAATATATTTATCTGATACTCTAAAGTTTGGATTAGGTTCCCAGGTACTCTTCTAAACTATAGAATGAATTACTTAAGAGATATTTTGTTAATTTTTGTTTGAATATTAATGGATTGGTTTCTTCTTTAATGTCTACGTTTAGCATGTTCTAGCACTATATTTGTTTATATAGTGATTCTTTTTGCGTTGCGGTTAGACGTTGGAATAATTGTCTTGGTGTTTTATTCTTGTTTCGTATGTCTGTATGTCGCTATTTATAACAAGATTGTTTTTATTTAATACTTCAGGAGTGTTGCTAGCGGATTTCCAGATAATTATTCCATACGCTATTTTTGATTTAATGAGTCCGTAGTATACAAATTTTGTTGTTTCGTATAGTACTTTTAATAGATTTTAATAGATAATTTAATAATGATAAATGAGATATTAAAATATTTATGTGTTTGTTAAGTTTAAGTTTTTTGTTTATATAAATTTCTTTGAGTTTTACTGTTTTCAGCTGCTCTGTGCTTTTGTTGTTTATTATTAAAAGGTAACTAATTTCAGTTTTTTTATTTGATAAATAGAAACTTATCATTTGCGTTTTAATGCTATTTAAAATTGTTCCATTTCAGGAGCACCATGATGTAATTTTAGTAATAGTTTGTGTTTCTTTTTTTATCAATTCTTTATCGTTATTTTCTTTAATAATTAAGTTGGTATCATCAGTCTATATACATATGTTTGGTGTAGCTTTGCATTGTTTTGGAAGGTCATCTATCATTATGGAAAAAATATACAGCACCCCAACGTCTATATTTCTTTGATCTTATCTTGCTTCTTCTATTTCTACTATGTGTGTTCTGTTTTGTAAGTATGATTTTATCCAGATATTTGGTATTCTTTTGATTCTTTTTGCGTAAAGCTTTGCAACAATAGGTTATGGTCTACTGTGTAAAAAGCTCGACTTGTTTCCAAAAATAAACTTACGGCTACTTTTTTTTTGTTTAAAGCTTCCATAATCTCTTAAACTGTTTTGTCAAGTGCTGTTAATGTTGATATATATCGTTTAATTTTCCTTTGTTTTTGTATATTGGTATTACTCTTGATTGTTTTAAAGCTTAAAGTTTATAGGTAGCTTGGAAATATGATACATTTATAATGTGCATTAGTTAAGTGCTTATAATAAACTTAACTGATTCTAACACGTGTCCAGGCATGTTGTTTATTCCTGTAGATTGTTTTTTACAACATTTTGTAATTGCATGTTCTACTTTCGTTTTATCTACAAGATACAAATACATTGTTTTATTTATTTCTTGTATAGGATTTTTAAAGTGTCTAGGTTTTGTTACGTTCTGTTGTAGATCTGCAAAAAAGTTGTTAAATATAGTTACGGTTTCTTTGGAGGTTGTTATATTGTTGTCTTTAGTTAATTTTATTTTGCATTTTGTAGTGTCTTCTCCTCTGATTTTTTTTATTACATTCCAACATTCTTTATTTCGGTTGGTGCTGTTTAAAATTCTTTTGTCATTGAAAGTCTTTTTGCTTATTTTTATAAGTTTTTTGTACTTTTTTTATTCCTGATACCTGTATGTATACATTACACTATTTTTTTTTTTTATTAATTTCTGATATTTCTTTCAGTAATGTTGATAGTTGTTTAATTTTTGGTGTTGTCCATTTCTTATCATTGTTTGCTAATATTTTATGTTGTATAAAAAGAAAGGCTTTATTATAATATGTTTTTATTGTTTCTGCAAAATCGTCGTACAATTTATTCGAGGTTATAAAATTTTGATTGTTTTATTTATGATTTTTAAGTAACTCTTGAAAATTTAACTTATTAATATTGCCAAAAATTTTCTTCAATCTTTTTGTTTCTAGTTTTTTTTTTTGTTATTTCTAACAGTTGGTAAGTGTGGATTCAATATTTGTGTAAAAATTATCAATGCATGTTTTAGTGTTAGTTGTAATTCTTGTTGGTTCAGTAATTTTATGTACTATATTACATTCTTTTAACATATTTATTAATTTGGGTTGATCTGCTCCAGTTTTTATCAAATCTATGTTTAAATCTCACATAAGATATAATTGTGTTTGTTTTTAAAATAAGTATGAAGTAAGTCTTCTAGCTTTTTTAATGGTACTGCAGTATTTGTAATAGGTGATCAATATAAACAAAAAATAAAAGTAGTTTTACTATTAACTGTTAATTTAGCTTGTGTTTTTCAACATTTTTTGTGAAAGTTATTGCTTGCATTTAAGTTCTGGTTTAACAAATATACATGTTCCGCCCCTCGTAAATTCTTTTCTACTGTAATTGCCAATTAACTTGTACCTTTTAATATAAATTTTTTTAGTTTCTTCTTCTTTTAACCAATGCTCTGTTAAACATAGAATCTCGATATCATCTTTTTGTACTATTATTTATAAATTATAAGTCAATGTGCTTATTGTTAACACCTTCAATGTTTATGTGCATAATTTTCAATTTAATTCCTAAAAATTGATTATGATTTCTCCTATTTTAAAAGAGCTGAAAGTGGAGACCGGTCGTTTTGTTTTTTTTTTTTTAATAAGATTTTGTTTGAGTTGTACTTTTTTTGTAGATAGTTTAAGATCATTAGCATTTAAATCTGAATGAAAACGGGATGCGTGTATCCATTTATTACGAATAATTGGTACCAATTTAAATTTGACGTCACAGTTTGTTGATACACCTATAGTTAAGGGGGGCACTTTTTGTCTAGAAGTGTTAACATTATTTATCTGTTGTTTGTAGCTTTTATTTATTGAAATTTGTTTTTTTGCAGAAGATTTATTCAGCTCTCTATTGAGGATTGTGTTACCTGATGCTTAATTTATATATATATATATATTCTAGTCTGTAGTTATTGTGGTTAAGCGTATTGATTTTTTCATTTGATCATTAACGGGTTTTGCTTGAACATTTGGCGGTTCTTTGTTTTCTAAGATTATTTTGTTAGCTGGGTTAGGTATTAGTTTTGTTAAAGTTATACAAATTTGTGCCAGCGATTGATGTTTAAATTCTCTCTTTTTTGAATGACTCTGCGCAAATCTAAGAGAATGTATGAGGAGATAGTTTTTGCGTAACACTACTTTTTGCCAAAAATCGTTTTTTTAATGTTTTACAAACCGTCACTAATTTATTTGTACAGATAATTAAAATTACAACTAAAATTAATTTGTTGACGGATCTTTCCGTTGAGACTGTGCACAGTTTCATACGTGACCGGGTTGACTAGTGACGCGCTCTGAAAAAGTACTTTTAATTGTTACTTTTGGAACGTTGCTGGTTGAGAGCAAAGGTTTATATATTAAAAAATATCAATTGTTTATTAAAAACACACTTTTGGTCTTAACTTCGTATCCAATTAACCAATTTTTGACCGGATCATTTAAATAGTTTTTTCTTATTGTTAATAACATACAATGTACGTTTTGAATGTTTAAAACTCTAATATAATAAAATGTAAGACGTTTTTAATATTTGTTTTGTGTTACAAAGTCACAAACAAAATGGCCGCCGTAAAATAATTTGCCACTACAAAAACGCATCAGTATAGGAAGTCAAGTATACAGTTATAGCAAATCAAAAATAGATTGGCCGCTATAATAGGCAACTTAATATACACAAAAAGTATGTTTTCTCTCTTGCACTCATGCCTTTGCCCGTTTTAGCATCCTTCATTCGCGCTTATATTTCACATATTTCTCAGATTACTGTATATATACATATACGATGATTACAGTATGTTATCATTCCTCCTGAAACACCCTGTATATGAATATTGTATTTATTTATAAAACTTACCATTTTGGTCATTATTATTTTAAATATGTTGTTTAAAAATCTAGTCAAGTGAAAGATGGGCCTAAGAAATATGCGTTGTGTTCTGGAAAATGTTTCTCTAATAGTCCAAGAAGTCAGACACACTACAAAAATAATATGTTAAAAAATTAGCGTTTATACTTTCATTTTTTTTTGGCTCCGCGCTCTCCGTATATAAACTGTTCATAATATGATCCAAAGGTGATAATATCACATGAACACACTGTTTCCATTTATATTCTTACCAAGTTCTTATGTTTAGTATTTTTTACTATAATTAAAATAAATTAACCAATATATACTATTTTAAAACATTATTGGAAGTGCCATAGATAATAAAAAGTCAAATAAACTGTTCCACTCACAATTCAAACAAAAATTCTACATCAAGATTCAAATGTAGGCGGACACTTATTTAGTAATAATAAATCTATAACTTATTTTAAATTTATTTATATACACGATACAAATTGATTTTTAAATTAAAATTTAAATAAAACTGACCATTATAAATATAATATTTTGTTCCCGTATATAAAAATATAACAGTTAAAATATATCAAATAATAACATTCCTTATTATTTGGCAGTGTTTAGCTATGCAAGTTAAGTAATAATTACTTACTTTACCCAATATGGCTGCATTCATAAATATTGTATGACTTATTTCAGATTTATAAATTTTGCGATTACTGTAAAATACATATTACCAGTCTTATTCATTGCAGCCTAATCCTGCAGACCAGTTACACATACCGCCTACCGGATCAAAACTTAAATTCTTTGGGCAAGTATACTCCCAACCAAGCACATTTCCTGTTTCCATTTTAGCGCATGAAATAAATTTCTTGCAACTAACTGGATGTGGAAAATTTCCTTGATCGAGACATTGGATTACACCTGAGCTGTGAATTAAAACTTTACTATGTTCAGGAATTGATCCAACAATCTTTGATACACCATCGTCATAATAATCGTATTCAGATATAGGCTTGTATGTGTAAGCGGTTATTGATGGTGCAATTTTTTCAAATGCTTCTACAGGTCTATGTTTCCTGTATATTATTCTAGGTGTGGTAAGTACCGGAAATGATGGAATAGTAGGTGCTGGTAGTTTAGTTCGATTAATTACTGGCACTGTAAAAATAAATTATAAATAAACTTTTTAATAAAAAAATATATACTACTTACGTTTTGTAACGTCTTCTAAGCCATTATGATTATTTCTAGTTGCAGATTCGTAACTTTTTGATGATCTTTGAAAATGCGGAAATTTATTTCTATATGTAGTTTCAATAAATCTGGGTGTAGTTACTATTACTGTGTCTTCTGTAGAATTGATAAAATTTAATGTATTTCTGATTGGAGCTTGTTGAATTTTTTGTAAAGCATGTGCTAATTCGCTTAATTCAGTTGTTTCTTTAACTCCTTTCATGGTTTCTTCTTTTGAGTTCTGATTGCTAGATTCCAAACTCTGATCTTCTAAAGTAGTTGTTCTAGGTTTAGCTGTTGTGGACAAATAATGTTTTCTTGTTACTAATCGGAATCGACTTTGTCCTCTACTTGGTCTTATAGAAGCAACTATAAAAAATAAAACAATATAAAAAAAAATCAAATTTTAAATAAAATAAAATTCCAATGAATGTTATTTCATTTTATTATTCACATGGTCACGCAAATTATGTAAATAGGCGCACCTATGTCACCTTTAACATTTCTCATAAATACCAGGATGATCACTTTCTCATCTTCGATATATCCGCAATGTTTATATGGTTTGTTATGTTGCGTCTTGGATTTTACCAATTTGTGAATCAGTTGCGTAATTATGAAAGACCGTATTATAGATGAAAGTTAAATGTAATTACAAATCGGAATGCACTCTACTTTCAAGGTAATTTAGTAAAGTGTTTAGTTAATCCAGTATAAATATTTTGTAATATTGTCCAATATATATATATATATATATATATATATATATATATATATATATATAAAACGGTATTGTTTGAGAATATTTCAGCGCAATCCTTTGACGTACTGCGCAGAATGTAGAATAAATAAAAATATCAGTTGCTGTAATTTATTTATTTAATTTATTTCTTTACTAATATAAGTTATATGCTCCTAGTTAATATTATATATTACTGATAGAAATCATATTTAGATTGTGTTTTATGATATAAAATGATGACTTCTGAGAAAAGAAATGTATATCATATAGCTTGGTGTATCTTTGTAAGCATTTTTTTGTACACAAAATGCTTTACTAAGCTTCCGCATTATATAGCATTTTAATATAGATCACAAGTTAAATGTTATAATCACTTTTCCTATATGCGCGTTGGCATGTATTTTCTAGCGAACACCAAGTTACATGTTTTGTTTGCAAATAAAAAAACCTCTGACCGTTGACATAATTATAATCATTATAATGATTTATTATTATTATATCTAGTTTTAGAGTATGCTAATTACAACAGTGATATCAGATTTTGAGTATTCAAAATAGCGGTTTTGGTAATTGTTGACATACTGTTTAAAGTAGCGGTGAATTTTGAATTTTTACATCATGATGTTTGATTTTTTATGAAATTTAGCATTTTGAAATAGATAAAACATTTTAAGTAAATTTTATGAATGTTATGTTTATTTGCCAACGTCTACCCTACTATATGCATATTTTGAATATTGTCGATGAAAGGGCACATCTTCGTTTAATTTAAATTTTACAGAAGCGAATAAAAACTTTATATTTCAAGTATGGATAAAAGAGTTCCATCTTTCTGAGTTATTATGAATCATAATATGATAATTATAATAAACTAAGAAATTCTAGGTTTTGTACATCTATGTGTAAAACAACTCCGATTCGAATGAGATAAAACAATTTTTGATAAAAAATGCAAATACGAGGTACAATAAATATATTACAATTTTACTTAAATAATTCTACTGAAAACATACAATTTATGAAATTCAAAATTTATATGTAATATTTTATGTAAACTCAAACAATTCAATATAATATCAAAGTAGAATTCCATTTGTGGCTAGGCTAACATATGGTAGAAGATTTCTGAGATAAAAATATTCATAACATTTACTAACGTAAAAATGTTTTACCACATCCCCTGAATGCACCCAGTCTCAAATATGCCACAACTCGGCATTATTTTTAGAAATAATTGATAAATTGGCGGAACAAAACCTAGTCTGTTCCTCTAACTAATTTCATCAACTAAAGATTGAGTTGATTTGTGACTTAAAAATTAATATCTCTAATATTTGTGCTTAAAAAATATGTTCTGTTTATCAGCATCTAGAACATAAAAAAATCCTATATCCTCTTTTTGACCAAAACCAACGTAAACCATAAATATCCAGATCGCTTTAATTTAGTAGATTCCAATTATTATTATCTCAAACATTCATTTGCTAACCAATACGGTGTTTGTGCCTAAAATAAATTTGATTGTTTTCTAGAATTAATTTATTCATTCAATGTATTGTATACTATATATTGATATGTATACATGTGGTGTTAATAAATATAATCGTGTTATCGTCATCATGTTTTTGGTGTCGGATTCTTTATGGAAAAAATTACATGTAAGTGGTGGTGGTTATTTTACTACTTTATCAATCCCCATATTCTTTCAAATACATAATCTGTTTAACTTAATTATTAAATTTAATTATAAGTATAAACGTAAACAGTTTATTCAAAAAAGAGATATGCAAGAGATTTTTGTAAACATTAATTTTATTGTAAAGCCAGAAAGGGTTTCATTGTAATATATTTTGCTATGTAAAACCGATTGTCGTGGTACCAGAAAAGGCTAAGAAAAAATATTGGTTTTTTATATTCTAACTCAGTTGTATCAAAGAACGATGGTAGCCCACAAGCCTAAATTTTTATATTTAATGTTGACCCCATTGCAGACTCGTCACAAAATCACAATCAATGTTTATCCTTGTTTTCCCTTTTATTATTAAGCGCTAGGTTTGGCTAAATTGCTTTTCAGAAATAATTAAAATAATAATATAAATCGTTTTTGAATTATCTTCCATATATATTATTATGTATTATCAGTTTTGGATTATTTTTCCCTCTCTGTCAATTTTTCTTAAACAGTTGACTGGCACTCAAGCTTGCTGAAGTAATTTAATTAAACCTTTCAACTCGCACTTTGTGCCGACTGAATAGCAGCCGGAAGCATGTGAACGCGTTCAAGACAAGAAGCAGGCAGAGTATATTTCTTAAGCTCAATCTTGTCAATAAACTAATTTTGTAAAGGCATATACCGTGCTCTAAGTAAGAACAAAATACTTAAGGAAAAAAAAATTAAAAAAAAACTGAAAATTTTAATGAACATAATACTGAATAGTTAACTAATCTTCTACACTATCCGGTAGCTTTGATATTTGATGTTTCACATATTAATAATTATTTATTTATTTAATTTACTGCCAAACGTGTCTATATGGTTTTCTATCTAATTTTTTTATCAAAAAACTAACATTTTTTCAATTTACTAAAAAATATCTTTTCACCGTTGAAACCAAATCCAGTTGATACTATTCTTTCATTTTGCATTCTATAAAAGTTTGTTATCGCAGTTTTTAATGCATTAATAATTAGTTTTTTTAGTTACGTTTTTGTTTAATTCACTAGTGTTTTTATGAGTTACAACAATGCTGGTAACGTTAACGTACATGTACATTTTTCCAAAATTGATATCAAATTCCTCCAATTTTGTTTGCATAGCTACATAATCTTTCTTATTCAACTTGTTTAGCATTATTATTATTATTATTATTATTATTATTATTAAATCTGAATCTTTCAACTATTCCAGAGATTACATAACTGTTGTTGAAGCTGCTTTAGAAAATTCTGATCATTCACTTAATATTTCTGTTGTTATAAGATTTCTTTTCCTACTACTACTAAACTTAAACCGCGCATCTTCTACCTTTATTCTAAAACGAAAATTGTAAAAATAAATCAACATTTTTTTAATAATTGCAATTTTGATATTTATTGCTTATATTCTGATCCACATATTGTAGTAGAAAATTTCATAAAAACTATTCAAAATGTTATCATAAAATAGTTCCATTCTCCGATATTAAACCAAAACAAAAGTAATTGTGAACATTTAAGAATTACTTTATATGTCACAACATAAAAATACTTTTAAAATTTAACAAGTGAATCACATTAAAGACTGCAGATTGTAAACATTGACCTTGAATATTTGTGGCCTATAAATTTTGGGAAATACTAACCATGTGTCGATAGTACGGTTAAAAAAATTTTCTTAAAAGTTTCCGTCCTATATCTCTGAACTGTGAATATTTGTTAGAATTCCTAGCAAGCCTTGTACTACAAGTATATTTGAGAACAATATTCATTACAAAGACAAATATAAGTTTTATATACATATATGCAAAAGCTGAACAGAAGTAAAAACTCTTTACATCTATTAAGATCTTAGTTTTCTAGATACTTTCAAGCGTTCTTGTTTCAAAAAAGATTATGTAAGATTGCAAACATTAGAAAACAAATTGAAGGAGATTTATATATGGATTCGTTGTTTAGTTTAATATTTGGTACTGACAATACCTCGGATTTTGTTTTTGAAACAGTAAGAAGTTAAGTTTTTTTAGAGTTAAAATTATTGACCATGTTGGAAGTGCCTCATTCAGATAAAGTTTTGAGGTCTTTGTATATTGATGTTATAGATTCTTAACTAGATTTTTCAAGACACTTTGCCATATTTGTCGATATGGTTTTTGGAAAGTATAAAGTATGAAGTATGAAGGGTGCTATAATCTGCAAAGCTATAAATAGGACTTTTAGTTATTTGAAAATGTTTATTAAAGTAATTTAAAAATAAATTTGGCAAAATAGCAGAACCTTGTTGAACACCAGCATTTATAATTTACTGCACGATTTTTTCCATGATTGTCTAAAGTAGAATACCATTTGTAACTAACATAAGTCAGAAGATCTGTTGTCGACATTTTAATCGAAAATCATATTGAGTATCTGAGATAAAGTTATTTTGTTATAAGAACTTGACAATGTGGAAATTAATATATTTTTCAAATTTTTTTGACAGATCTAATTTTTCAAATTATAGACTAATTGGATTATTAAAAAACAAATTAATTTATTTTTTAATTAGATTATTGTCCAATCTGTCAAAAATATTTGAAAAATATATTAATTTCTACATTGTCAAGTTCTTAAAACAAAATAATTGATCTCATATACTCAATGTGGATTTTGATTAAAATATTTGACAACAGGTCTTCGGCATATGTTAGTCACAAATAGAATTCTACTTTAGACAGACAGACTTGGAGTTCTTGCAGTAGCTTTAAATATTTCTAAAGCATTTAGTATAGTATCTTAATCTTAATCTTATTAAGAAGCTCTATTGTATAGGTCTTTATCACACATCTGTTAGTCTTATCAATAGTTTTTTAACATTAAAAGAATTATGGTTAGAATTGATTATTTTAACTCTGACCCCAAAATCATAAATGCTGGTGTGTGTTTTGCTCATTTGCCAACTTTATTTTTGATATACATTAATAAACTTTTTTAAATAACTTAAAGTCCCATTCGTAGTTTTGCAGATGATAGCACATTTCATACTTTCCAAAAACCTTACCAACAAATATAGCAGAGCCTCTTAAAATTTTATTTACATTAGAATCTGTAACATCTTGAAACAATATCTGAATTGTGTACGCTCTACTTGTTCAATTTTAATTCTAAAAAAAGCTTCTTACTGTTTTAAGGTTTTCAAATATTACTAAACCGCGAATCCATATCTAAATCTTCTTAAATTTGTTTTCTAGAGGTGACCATGTTGATGTTATAGTTTAGAAAGTAGAACACTAACATTTTGTAATAAATGTAATGTTTACTTCTGAACTACTTTTGCATATAAATATTTAAATATATATTTTAAAGTTAATACTGTTTTGAAATAAACAAAAAACAATTGTAACGTAAAAGCTTGAGCTTTATTCTACTTTTCTATATAATTGCCACCAATATTAAGCCATTTATCGTATTGTACAACCAGATTTTTAATCTAAACCTCATAAATGTCTACCGCCTAATTTGACAACCACAGCATCACATATATTTTTTTTTAATCTGAAGAAAGTCAATACTCACACACTAAATGTAAACACGTTCATATGTTTTTGTAATTGTGTTTGTGGCTTGGAAATGTAGGTAACAGCACACATACCCGGGATGCCCACCGTAGCGCTGCAGTAGCCAAAATTACTTTAGAAACAAGCCTCGTATTCTAAATTCTATTAAAAAACTAGCTATTCAAATCATTGCCGATACAAAATTGACTAATGACTTACGCCCGGTAACTTGACCAAGTTCAGCTCAGAATCAAGCACAGCTTATGTCGAGTTTTTGTTGCACCATGCATTTAGAAATGGCGTCTTTGCTAGGATCCGAATAGATTTGGCAATGTCGACAATATTCACAATTCTATTTTCTAATTGGTCAAAAAAAAAAAGTTCTTGTCTTGATAATTTTTTTAGATACTTATAGCCGTATTCTAAACATTTTTTACAGCGATGTTAATTAACAATTTAGTTGTTGCTAGGTAATATTTAAAAAACTTGGTGATTGATAGGATAAAAAGTGATTTTAACAGAGATGATTGCTAAAACATCGATGTTTTCAGAATTGGCCCATAAGATACAACATAGGCGTAATGTGGCAGATCTTTGCATTTTCTATAGATTTTCTATGGACATTGTACAGACAAAATACAGAGAATATAGAGATCTAAACAAATATTTCAGAGATGTAAGACAAAAGTTTTATGGTTTTAAACAAGCTATCGTTTAAATATATTTTTATTATATACATTTTATTATAGAAATTTAGTATTTTAACACCCCGTAGTATGTCGTTTTCATGCTACATAAATATCTAAATAAAACTAATATTATTAATTAATTTTTGTTGTTTAATTTTAGTAACATTTTTGTTCGTTGATTTGGGAGGCACAATGCGGGTGTAATAGAATAGTTATTGTGATCATACTGATTGTAAATAATTATTACGACTACAATATTATAAATAATAATGCATAATATATGCCCTTTAGTTATAAAATGTATTGTAGTTTTATTGTTATAAATGGTTCCAATGCAAACAAAATAGCAAAAAAAAACTAAAAAAAAATTGATAAAAGTTTTTGGTCTGGCGCGACCTTCGGGAAACGTTCTTTTACGCCGCAGCCAGCACGCGTGTATATTAAATATATTTGTTTGTTAACAAATAAATCCTATAAAGCCGTATACCAGCTTAAGGTAATTTAGCAACTAAATACTTAACTATAATTAACGCACCTAAACGACTGTTTAGGGCTTCTTGTTTATCATTTATATTGGTTTCCCCCTGCCTTTATATTACTTGGCGAAAATGGCACGAGGCTTGAAAATATGGAATTGATGAAGATGGTATTGCATAAGACCCGCATCACCCGGGAATGTATTCCACAGGATCTATATCATCTATAGAAGAAAAGTTAAGCCGTCGAATATAAGAACGCACATGGTTTTCTGGAATTTTGGATGCATTGGAACCACATAACAGATAAGCAATTATTTAATGTCGTTAAGTTTTTCATTATGTATTTAGTATTAGAAAGAATTAATTTCTAATGCTGATTCATAATCAATTAGTATTGAATCATTGATTATAATTTGATGAATTTAATTTGAGTTTTGTTAAAACAGAAGAATTCCTAGAATGATAACGCAATCTAGGTGAAGCCATTAATTTCTTGTAATTTAGTTACAAATGTTTTGTGTAAGTGATTGAATATGCATGGACATCACGAGTTTTTAATGAAATTTGTCTAGTAAAAATGTGTGCATAATTTAGGCAAGATTTTATTCCGATTCCATTAACTTAAGTAGTGTAGTTGTTAATATTGCTGGATTGATGACCGATGTGAAGACATTAAAAAAAAACCACCAACAAAACTAAGTTGACTAAAAATGTATTTGCTCGTTTAACAAACTTAATTAGACCTAATTAGCAAACTGTCACTTCAATATAGCATTTTTTTTGTAAATTATACCCTACAACAAATAATAACAATCTTCAAAAAAGCTTGTTTGACCACAGATTGTGTACCTACCTACAACAGCTGATTTTTGATTAAAAATTAATAAATTCATTACAGTCCGTTGCAGAAAACTAATACATACAGCAAAATATTACAAATTAAAATCGGCGTTTAGTGATATATAACATGTCCCCTTTACATCAGATAGTTATATAATTAAGAAAACTAATTAATTGCAATTGTTGTGTTAACTGTGCACTGAACACAACTTACAAAAAAATAACATAACATTGATACATAGAATAACTTAAAAAAATGCTTTTGACCGCTGTTTTTAAATGAGTTGTGACGTACCAACATTTTGGACAATACATTTTTAGGTTGGTTGGGATACGTAACCTTTAAAATGTTGCAACGAGATAAAAAGTAGAGAATTGATGTCTAAATCAATTTTCTACAATCAAACTTTACTAAGCACCAATTTTAAAAAAGTTGTGACGTACCAACCTTTTTGCACAATATTTTTGTTGGTGGGAAGTACGTGACCTTTGGAATGTTTTAACGTGGTGGAAAGTACGGGATTGATGTCCAAGATAAACTTTCCATCAAAAAACTTTTCTGGCCACCAATTTTAAACAAGTTATGACGTGTCAACAATTCATGCAATATTTTGTTGGTGGGAGGTACGTAACCTTTAAAATGTTTTAACGTAATTGAAAGTAGAAAATTGATGTCTAAATTAATTTTCCATCAGAAAACTCTTTTGACCACCGATTTTAAACAAGTTATGACGTATCAACATTTTTTACGACATTTTTGTTGGTGGTGTACGTAACTTTTAAAATGTTTTAATGTGATCAAAAGTAGATTGATGTCTAGATCAACTTTAAACAAGTTATGACGTACCAACACTTTGTACGATATTTTGTTGGTAAGATTTACGTAATTTTTGAAATGATTTAACACAGTAAACACTAGGGGAGGCGATTAACATCCTATCAAAAAAACAACAGATCGATCAGAAGAAGAAGCATGGAAGTTCGTAAACAAAGAGAGAAAACAGCACAAAACAAAGCCAAACCAAACAATTACGATGGAAGAATAGTGAGAACACTTTTCAACACTATTTGATGGAACCGACAAAAAAAAGGAAGATTTGAACAAAAAACTTCAAGAACTAACTATGCAGCCAGATGAAATCACAAAGGAAACAATAAAAAGGCAAATAGAAAAACTGAAGAAATTAAAGACGCCAGGTGTGGATGGAATACAGAATGAAGCATAGATGTATGGAACAAAAGAATTGATTGCAAGATTGATGGAGGTAATAAATGAAGTATGGAATGGAGAAGGATTTCCTAGAAAATGGAAAGTGGGCCTTGTATGCTCAGTATACAAAAAAGGAAAAAAAAAGAGCTAGTAGAAAACTATAGAGGAATAACATTAATTAATACGGCATACAAGATATACGCCATGACGCTAGAGGAACAACTTAATGAGCAATTAGAGATGAGCAGAGTATGTGTAAATGGTAGAATGAGTGAAAGTTTTTGGACAACAAAAGGTGTGATACAGGGATGCCCACTCAGTCCAAGTTTGTTTGCTGCATATAAGAAGACATAGAAGAAAAGCTAAGTCTTGCACAAGCAGGAGAAGTTGTAGTGGGTAGAATGAAAGTAAGGTCGTTAGCATACAGAAATGATATGGTGATTGTGGCAAAAGAAGTAAAAGAAATGAAAGAAATGATTAGATGTTTGGAAAAATATATCAGAAAAAAAGAGCTAAGAGTGAATGTTGATAAAACAAAAATTTTGATGTTTAGAAAAGGAGCTTCCTCCTCATAAAAAAAAGATTGGAAATGAGAGGGGAAAAACATCGAAAAAGTAAAATTATTTAAATATTTAGGATATGTATTCAGTAAAAATTACGACAAGAACGAGCATATACAAGAGTTAGCAAGAAAAGCAAACAAGGTGGCAGGACAAGTGTGAAAGATAGGTGAAAAAAAGTTTTAAAGTATGAAAATAAAAAGGACAATGTTTGATAGTCTAGTTAAAAGTATGATGCTTTATGGGTCGGAAATTTGGGGGTGGAAAGAACAAAACAAATTAGAAGCAATACAGGCAAAATACTGGAGATGGGTACTAGGATTAAATAGAGAAACTCCAGCATACATTGTATTTGAGGAAGTAAAAAGAAATAAAATAAAAGTAGAAGCAGAGAAAACAGCAGTAAGATATGAAGAAAGATTGGGAGGAAAAAATGAATGTAAAATTTTGCAAGAAGTAGAAAGAATGAGAAATAGTGGAAGAGTTGTATGGAAAGAAATAACAATGCGTGAATGAGATAGAGAAATGACAGAAAGGATAACTAGAGTGAATGAATCAAGGTACAATGAGAAGTATGCAATTATTATGGAAAATAATATCCCAAAATACCTTAATAATGCAAAGTACACAAAAACAGAAAAAAGATACTAGCAAGATTTAGATGTAGAAGTGAAGAAAAAGTTTGTAAATTTTGGATGAATGAAGAAAGCAAATTGTGTAGAATGTGTGAAGAAGCCAATGAAACAATAGAACATATGTTAAAAGAATGTGTTGAGATGAGAGAAGAACAAATGAAAAGAAAAAATGTGTTGAAAAAAGATGGAAGAGGAATAGTATGAATGAGAAATCTCATTAAAAGAAGACAGGAAATTGACAAGGATTGTATAGTGTAAATTGTAATTATGTTATGTTAATGTGTAGTGTAAATGTAGATAGTTATAAATTATAATATGTTAAGTTTGATCGAATATTGATTTTGTTTAAGTGATGTATAAGATGTAAAATGTAAATACTTTTCAACGCCAAATGGCAAGAAAATAAACGATAATTACTATCAAAAAATTCTTTTGATCACCGATGTTTAACAAGTTATGACGTACCAACACTTTGTATGATATTTTGTTGGTAGGATTTACGTGATTTTTGAAATGTTTTAACGCAATAAACACTAGGGGATTAATGTCTAGATTAAATTCCCATAAAAATTCCTTTGCCCACTGATGTTAAACAAGTTATGACGTACTAACACGTTGTGCATTTTTTTGTTGGTAGTATGTAAACGATAGCTTGTTTAAAACTTAAACTTTTTTGAATTTTTTTACGCCTTAAGAATTATTTAGGTTTTCTGGTAATTTTTACTAACCATCAGGGACGGCGCTAGGCGATAAACGAAGTAAACTCCGCTTTGGGCCGGAATACGTGGCCCGCGATAATTCACATTTGCATTATATTATTGTAATTTTGTTTTAAATATTATTTCCCGTAAATTACTGAAATTATTGCATATATATATATATATATATTCTACCTTTAGGAGGTGTTGCCAAATACAGGGTGGACTTCATAGAAAGATCCCGTGGCGCTCACAACTTACCACCCCCGTCTCCACTGAGCTACGACGGTAAATGAAACCCTGTCCACCTCTTACCCTCACAAAAGGGCGTTGATTATCAAATCGAAGGTTGCTGTTTTGGTAGCGTTACAACTGGCAAAAAACAGTTAAAAAACGTTCAATTTGCTTTAAAAATATAAAGAATCATAATATTACTATGACTAGTAAGATATAAGACAACGATTTACTTTGTTACACTAAGTTTGTATGCGCAAAGACTTCTCGGACTTTTTGTGTTTTGTTGTACACCAGATGTTGGTCAAATTCCTCGAGATATTTTCCAGGTACAGAGAAGCCTTGGGGCTGTTGTAATGGCTCCTTGTTTCAAGAACTTCTAGATGCAACCTGGGGTTGGTGACGGCGTCCAACCAAGTAGCCGCTTAAATTACAACTTCAAGTAGCTGTTGTACCGGAACAATAGGAAGGTGAGAAGAAGTTAATTACTTGGTGCTACTAACGATATAATAATTTAATGTAATCTAATATTAGTTTAAATCTAACAAAACAAAATCAGAAACAGTTTACAACATACTACAACATGCTACAAAATCACAAACATAGAGGTTGGCTATTCCACCGGTGTTTCTAGGCAAAGACTTATATATATATATATATATATATATATATATATATATATATATATATATATATATATATATATATATATACTATAGGTTCTATCTGAGGATTTTTGGCAAAGTTTGCCTTTAAGAATGCGTTTTATAGTCCGGTGGATGTTTGACCACCACAAGTCGCAACGAACACAACACTAGGTTTTAAATACGTCAAAGTGGCCGTGGAATTTATGGTACAATACAATAAAATCTGTAATAGCAATGCCGGTATACACAGGAAAGCCGGCAAAAAATAAATATAAAATAAAAAAGTAAATTATTATGAATAAAGAATTGGTTCGATAGCTCTGGGAAAGAAAGGCTTTTAAAAATACTGTTTAGTTTAGGATCGGCCATTTTTTTATAAAAAGCACATAAGAATTAAATCAATGAATGTTACCTCAAACATAATTATATTGTCAGATGTGTCTGTTACTTTCTGGATACACCGGCTAACTGAAGGCTGACTAAATGAAATGTTTATGGGTAATTCCATTACTTTTCGACTGATTTGAAAAAGTCGACCTCTTGGATTTTGCTCAAATTTTCAAGGATCAAAATATGGATGAAAAAAATTAAATTCTCAAAATTTTGGAACTTAGAATATTGCCTGTTCATAATGACACACATTTGAAGGTCAGAAATTTCACAATAAAACGTCTTTTTTAGCTTATTTTGTTCCTCAATTTTAGGGCTTCTGGAAAAAGATAAAAAGGTCCACGATAGCTCAAATTATTCTTTATTACATGTACTTTAAAACCCATAGTTTTATATTAAATATTGTATCAGTCATTTTGATATATTAAGCTTCAAAGATTATTCCAAAATAACCCGTAAATTTAGCAAAATCGCAAAATTTTGCTTTCTTTAAACCGTTCTAACTTTGTCAAATCTTAACAAAATTTGATCCACGAGGTCTAGATTTCTTCGTGTTTATTCCCTTTTTAAAGTGATCACAAAAAACTCACAGAATCAAATCATATTTACCACTATTTTGATGCAGGAAGTTGCACATGTTTTTGCGATCTTCAAAACTTATGTCGATTTTACTCAAAATTTCAGTAAATACTCTTCAGACCACAAGAAAAATTATTTATATGAAAAATAATATATCAGGTATTATCAAGAAACCATTGAGAAAATGCAACTCGTTGTGCTGCGTTGCCTGGTAGTAGGTGTTGCACTTTTGATAATAATATGGGTAAACATTTTCACTAATAAACGCGTCAAAAAAGTTGTTTTTTGTCAGGAAAACTCAATTGCTAGGGCATTACAATTAAAAAATCCGTAAACAAAAATGATATCTGCGTATTCTCCGTTGTTGAACAGCATTTTTATTAAATTTTAATAACCAAACCAAAGAAAACTGTTTTAACAAGTATCAAAGCTTGCTTTAATGCACACTTGTTAAACTAATGTTGTTTTGTTTGTGTTTTTTTGCTAAATAAAAAGTCTAGTGTGATTACTTTAAAGAAAGATTGAATACAAAAAAATCTAGACCTTGTGGATCAAAATTCTTTAAGATTTGACAAAGTTAGAACGGTTTAAACAAAGCATAATTTTGCAATTTTTCAAATTTACGTTTTTTTAATAATGTTTAAAGCTTGATATATCAGAATGACTGCCTCAACATTAAATATACAAATATGGGTTTTAAAGTACATGCAATAAGGAATATTTTGAGCCACCATAAACCTTCTTATCTTTTTCTAGAGGCCCAAAAATTGAGATACAAAAATGTGCCGTTTGCCGATTTTGACAATTTTTGAAAATTAAAAAATTCTTGATAATGCCAAATATACTATTTCTCATATAGATAACCTCTTTTCTTGTGTTCTAAAGAGTATTTACTGAAATTTTGACTAAAATCGACATAGGGTGACAGCGCTTTTTCGGGACCTAAAAATTACAAGTTTTGAAGATCGCGAAAACATGTGCAACTTCCTGCATCAAAGTATAAGTGTATACGTATTGATTCTATAAGTATTGTGTGATCACTTTAAAAACAGATTAAACACAAGAAAATCTAGACCTCGCAAATCAAATTTTCTTAAGATTTGACAAAGTTAGAACGGTTTAAAGAAAGCAAAATTTTGCGATTTTGCTGAATTTACAGGGTTTTTTGAAATAATGTTTGAAGCTTAACATATCAAAATGACTGCCACGATATTAAACATAAAAATATAAGTTTTAAAGTACATGTAATAAGGAATAACTTGAGCCATCGTGGACCTTTTTATCTTTTTCCAGAAGCCCAAAAATTGATAAACAAAATAAGCTAAAAAAGACGTTTTATTGTAAAATTTCTGACCTTCAAATGTGTGTCATTTTGAACAGGCAATATTCTAAGGTCCAAAATTTTGAGAATCTCATTATTTTCATATATATATATATATATATATATTCATCCCTGAAAATTTGAGCAAAATCAAAAAGGTCGACTTTTTCGAATTAGTCGAAAAGTAATGGAATTACCCTTATACATTTATATTTTGTCTAATATTTATTTGGTAACTTTCAGATGCAAAAAATTGCTGTTGATATCAAACAAATGTAATTAAAATGAAATACATTAAATATTAAGTATATGATATTCTAATATACAATATAATAAACATTTCTGCATAATATTAATAAAAATGTTTATTTGTTTGTAATTACTTTTCTTGAAATATTTAAACTAGATACTCTGCATGGCATTATAGTCTTGTAATGAATCTATTAATTCATTTACCATATTCTTTTTTAATCAAGTATAAAATAAAAAAAATAATAATAAGGTTAAATTAATGTGGTTGTAAATTTACAACAGCTTAATTAGTTTTTATTTACAACAAAACTCATAATCCTTCATATACAATAATATTAACGAAAGCCCGGTTATTTAATTTTTTTTGCTGTTATCTATCATAGTTTAAGTTTCGCGGTTCACTTTCGGACTAGAATTGAGCAAATCTACTGGTGGGTCTAGGACACTTCGGCGCCGCCATTTCGGCGCGGCCGTTTTGGCGCGGGTACACATCGGCGCTGGCCGATTCGGCGCCGGACGGTTCATCGCCGGACGGTTCGGCGCCGGACGGTTCGGCGCCGGACGGTTCGGCGCCAGAACTTTTCAAATAAAACAAGTATATACATATATATTATAATCATAAAAATTTATTTGATATTTTTTAACATTTTATATTTTTAATTCCTTTTGTTATTTATTTTAATAGACTATTATCTTTTATACTTTTCAGGTCATTACCTATGATTAAAAAGTGATAATTAATCACTTATAAATTGTTTGCGGCCAAAATTGTGTTTACTTATTATAATATATATTGTATATTTGACAGTTTTAATATGTGCGTACATATATTATGTTTTTATCTGTAATTTCTGATATGTTATATAATTTATATGTATTTTATATTTTATTTATCATACATTATTTGTTATGCACCGAATCGGTAGCCGGCGAAGTAGTCATTGGGTTGAAAAGTCTAGGTCAACCGCCTCTACCAAGTTTATTTATTTATTGTCTTCATAAAGTTAAAAATGACAAAAAATAATATTGACTACAAAAAAGTGTCGGCGCCGGCGGAACAAAACAAATTCCAGGCCATATCAAGTCCAAACACTAGGATGTTAGTGAAATACTCTATTTCAAATTTAAGGAAGTCTTATTTACTTGTTGTTGGTTCAATAAGTTCAATTTGAGTTTAGTTGAATTAGTTGACTTCTTTTTGAACAGACAGTCAGTTAGTGTACATACTTACATGTCTTACATCAATAATTGATTTATTATTAAACTTTAATTGATGATCAATTTTATTATATAACAATATAGGTAAGTAATAATTTTATTATTATTATTCATTTTGTTTTGTTGTTATATCCTTTTTTTATTGATTTAAAAGTTAATTATTTTGGAGATAGGATAAATAATTAAACTATTTGCTTATAGCATTTGGTTTTTTAATAGCTAACGTTTCGGCAGCGTTGCTGCCTTCCTCAGAGCTAAAAACAAACATTACATTGTATAATATTATATTTATTTTAACTGTCTTATACAATGTAATGTTTGTTTTTAGCTCTGAGGAAGGCAGCAACGCTGCCGAAACGTTAGCTATTAAAAAACCAAATGCTATAAGCAAATAGTTTAATTATTTATCCTATCTCCAAAATAATTAACTTTTAAATTATTATTATTTTGAGTAAATTATGAATACAAACATTCTACTACATTGTCTACTAATTTTTTTTTTATTCTACCGTAATCTACCGTAATTTTGACTATAATTCCGTTTGTCAAACGTGGCAACGCTGCAACTGGTTTGTAGCAGTAGAACGATGTCTTGCGAAAGAATCGCATAAGATGCCCTTCGTCTGATTCAAGAATACCAATAACACAAAATAGTGCGCAAATAAACAAATAAAGCTCTATGATATAATAATCTGTTCATATGCAGATCGAAAATAACATCACCGATATCATTTCAGTATTAAATTATGTTAATGTTTTATATTTATTTAATTCTAGTATTTCTAGTTTTCTTAAAATAGAAATTATAATTTACATTTTATTATGAATAATTTATATTAAGAGTTATTACATGATGCCATTTTAATCAAAATATATGCATACAGTTACGAAATAATTAATAGTTTAATTAAACTAATTACTTTAAATATAAGTGTAGAAATAAATTTACTGTAACTTGGTTATGTAAAAAGTAAAATGTAAATCATATTCGTTAATTAGTTTTAATTGTGATTTCCAAACATGAAACAGAAACTTATTAATATAAAAAAATATTTCTAATAAGAAGTATATTTTTAACTAATATTAATTTATCAACAAGAAGTTTCTTTCACACTTATGAAAGATTATTTGTATTTAAACATCTTTTAATATTAATAAAATTAAAACGCTTTAATGAATGTAGCATCTTACAATGAACATTTATTATACGTGTTATAAATTAATTCATACAGATTTCTATTATACTCTTTGTTCTAAGTATACACAATTTCTATTAGTATCTGCTATCTACTATGGAGGTGACAAATGATAACGTTTGTGAAAGAAGACATAAGTAGGTTGCAACATAAAATCATTTTATAAAAAAAACAACACTCATTTTTTTTAAATATTTCAAGTAAATGTGTTTGAAATTTCTTTGGAGATGGTTGTAAGAAAAGGAAAGCGTAACTGTAAAGCACAATGAAAGTTTTAGTAATATATTATTTGATAATTGATTTTTGTTATTGTAATACTAATTGTAAATTATTATTTGTGGTCCGCTTTTACTGATTGCAGCGTATGTTGGTGTTATAGTTTAAATATTTAAAAAAGGTTGTTTAAAATATATCTTTTTTTAATTTTGGAGCAATTTATTGATTTGAGGTGATAATAAGCCTGCTTGATTGAACTGAAACAAAATTACAAATCACATTCTTTAAATAAAAATACTATGTTTTTATTTTTTTAAATATGTATAATAATAAGATAAATTTTTTTCATTAAAAATGTAAGGATTGAATTAATAAGAACAAATACCGCTCATTAAAAAAAATGCAGCAAAGCTACAGAACTGCTATAGACAAACTATCTTTTAACGTATTGAAAATCTTTGCAAACTACTGAAGAATTTTTATTATTATTTTTATTATTATTAACATAAAATATTTTTTTTAATGAGATAGTATTATTATATAATAATTGTTGTATGTAATTGTAATGAAATAGAAGGCAAATTATATATGTATGGATTTAATAAGCGAATCCAATTAACTAACTACATATGATAATTGGAAATTAATGTATAATTTCCTTTTAAATCAAGTATTAATTTTATTCGACACGTCATTATATATTTATAAATTGTGATTAAAATATGATTAAAAGTAAACTAGTCTACTGAATCACGTAGGAATAAATAATAAAACAACAAACGTAAATTCTGCGTCAATAACACTAATGTAGACTTTTATAATTATTTTGTTGTTGCTTTTATTTAATCTAGAGTATTTATGAAATTTCAGAACATATACTCTGGTAATATATTCATTAGACTGGTTCTTAATTTTTTTTTGTAGAATTTCTTTGGGTGCATCCTTAGAAAGTGATTTTTATGCAAAATAAGTAAACCATGCAAAATTTGAGCTTTTAAAAATTAAAAAAAACACGTGTCGCACTGCCTTTGAAGTTTTAAAAGTAAACCTATTAAATTACTTAAAAAAAACATTATTAGAATGTTACAAATTTGACAAAATGAAAAAAATACGTACAATAAGTCATTTTAAAGGTTTTCTAAATAAAAAAAAATTATAGACCTATGCCTCAAACTTAAAAAAAAATTATGTTCAAAATTTAAAATATAATAAAAACATGTTAATTAAAAAAAAAAAGGTTCTATATAGTATATATTTTTATATAAATTAATAAATAAATTTATGGAATAAAAATAAATTTGAGAAAAAACTTTATCACAAAAAAAGTATTTTTTCTTATACATTCTTCTTTAGTCAGTATGAAAACATTTTTAACTATAATAATTGTTGTTAATTAATTGAGTTTCGCTGTTCCTTAGGTTTTGTTTTATCTATGATTTCATTAACCAATTTTCCAGTTTTTCGATATCTGAGATGATGCTTTTTGCTATATTATTTCAGTAATTGTGTGTGATAAATAGAGTGCGGATTTATGGCATTTGCTTATTTGTTAATATTAAATGCAGAACAAAATCTTTTTGGATACGTTTCAAAAAAATGCATCAGTTAAGACGCTACTCTTATTTTGTTTACTTTGCTTTATTTTGGACATACGTGCTTTAAATGCTTAGTTGCTGTTTTTTTGCGTTTTTTGTGCGTTTTTTGGTTTTTTGTACTTTTTTGTAAATTTTTTTAAATTGATCTAATTATTAATTTCTGTCTTATACATTTGTTTTGCACCACATTTTGTTTCTGATGTTTGTGTAAAAAGAACACATTTTAATTACATGTGAATTAACGCGCCTATTCAGTAATTTTCGAAACATCGATTTAACCCGTCATAGTCTTCAAAAGCTTAATCGGAGTTTTTATTGAAGATTTAGTAGAGTATAAGTTGCTACTAAATATTTTTAAATTATTACTTTAGTAGATGTTGGAAGAAGCGTATCATCTATTTATAAAATCATTTTGTTACACTAAAAACAAAACTTTATAACTACAAATTTGGAAAAATATATGATCGTTAATTGCTTCAGCAACTTAGGATTAGAATAAAATATTTATTAATATGTTATGTAATATATATATTAATAATGTTTAGTTTTTTTACCTTATAATTTGTAATATTTAATATTAATACAATTTGTTATTTTCTTAGTATATGTATTACTTTTTTGTAAAGTTTAAAACTTGCAATGTCGTTTAATTTATAATATAACTTATCAAACAAGCCTTTTTCTGCGTTTTTTTGCATTTTTGCAGCTTTTTCAACACTTTTAATGCATATTATAAGCGCTTATTTCATAAAAATAAATGCTTTTTTATCCGCAATCTAGTGATAAAATAAATCAGTTGTATAGTTAATGTTAATTATTAGGAATATTATTACAGCGTACACGACGTGTCTTGCTTCAAATCTAAAACTAACACTTCAAACAGTTAAAAACATCTGTAACCTTTGTGTTGTATCAAAGCTAATTGTTGAACATTGACTTTTTAAATTTTCTCAATATGGACTTATTGCGGTTTGAAACAAGCTTACCGAATGGAAGTATTGTTAGAAATCTTAATTAATTAAAAATACATTGTACGGATGTCGACAGCAGTTTTATTACAATCGAATATAATTATATCCGATATATGATTACATTATTTATTTACAAATGATATTTATATTATAATAGTATGTAAGAATACGTTTTTTCAGAAATTTTTAAAAATCACAAAATTACTCTAGAGCAATACTAGTCCCAATGGTAGTATTTACTGAATAATTATTGCATACTATTAGTTTTTACAATCATGTTTTTGTTAATGAAACAATGAAAAAATACAATTTAAAATTAAAAACGTTAATCTACAATAAAATTGATGACCATTTGTTCATTTTACAGACTTTTAAAGTTCCATCCATAATTCACCTGACTTTACTTTGTTTATTATAGGTCTGTTCCAACCTATAATTTGGACAGTTTGCAAATCGTTCAAACTATGCACACAAACAAATTACTATGTATAAAAGATTGCCTAAGAATGACAAATATTTGTTTGTGTGCACAGTGTGAATGGTTTGCAAACTGTTAAAACCGTAGGTTGAAACAGACCAAAAATGACAACAAAATGATTTTAAATAGTTTAAAAACTTTAAAACAAATATGTATTTATTAAAATTTGGCGTACTTCAGTAGTATTATTTAAATCTTTTAATGTATTCTTAAAAACCAACTAGAACTTTTTTAAAAATATTTATTAAATTATGACGTACGTTTCGGAAGTTAAAGCACGCTTTTTTCCTCAAGCGCTAAAAACGATTTTTAGGTTTTTTGTTGTTTTTTAACTTTGACTTTGAATTAACTAGTAAAATCGATCAGAATTTTTTGTAGTATCCAATTTTGGCGCCATTTAAAGTTTATACTTTGTCTATACAGCGCAAAATAAAAATAAAACTTTTTTTTTGTTTCCAGCGGTCTGTGCAAAATAGAATTTTTTTAATTTTTTTTTAACCGCCAAAGTTTATTTTGATGTAATCTAGTTGGAAAATATAAATGTTTTGTGTATTTGTGTTTTAGGGGTCTAAAGCTCTGCAACAACAGGGTAAAATGACTATGTTTCAACACAAACTTTTAAAAATTCACGTTTAGCAGCGCTCAGAGAAACTATACTCGGTATCGTGCTTATCGTAGAAACGTTCATAAGAAGAAATTTTTACAATTTTTTTTCTTTACTTGAAATTATTTTATAAGATTGTTTGGCTGATCTATTTTTAAGCTCATTTCAGAAGTTTGACAAAGACATTTTTTGTCGCTTAAACTAACTTTAGGCTATTTTACTCTTTGGTTGATAGTTTACGCTTACGCGCTTGCGTGCTATTTAGACTCAATCTATCGGCGCCAAAATTTAAGAATATTATTATTTTTAGCAATCAAACATGAATCCGCTTGGCGCTCAAAAAAATTTGACAACAAAAATTTCAAGCTCCTATGGTGGGTGTGTAGATAATATTTTTTGTGAATATTAAAAAATAATTAATTTTTAAAGCATTTTTCGAATGGAATTTTTTGGTAAAAATTTCTTCTTAGATGAACATTTTACGGCCGATGAGCCGACTATTTTCATGTAATGTGTATGAAATTGTACACGGAATTCAAATTTTTAATAATATTTTGTGTATAATTCCTCTGAGCGCTGCTAAACGTGTATTTGTAAAAGTTTATGTTTGAAATTTATACCCCTAAAATCCAAATACACTGTGTGAATAATAGTTACGGAATCATGTAGTAGTAAAATATTCCATCAAAAAATATAAAATGGTATAATTGTTTTTGTAATAAGTGTACATAAATAATATTATTTTTAATATTAAAGATTTTTTATTTTTTTTTTAATTGAAAGTAAGTAATTTGTTGTTGTTTTCCACATCTTTATGAAAATTGCAAGTTTGATTATCGTTAATAAGGATTGATAAACAAAATGCTTTATATTTTGCTTATCGATTCTTTTATGTAGATAAGATTTTTGTGTTTTCAAATTTAAAGTGATGTTCAACTTCCAACATGAAGGTTAGATATTGTTTTTGTGGACTGGTTTCTACAATTCCGTTTATGTTGATTTAACCAATCAATTAGTTTTTGAATGGATTGATCAATATATTTTATGTTACAATTAATGCAGGGAATCGAATAGATTGTATTTTTTATGTATGGTTAATGTTTTATCTTTTAGATGAGTAAATAAAGATACCACAGTATTTTCATAACAAATGGCAGATTTTATCAATAAAATTTATTCCGAAAGAATTCAATCAGTTTTATTGTCGGTCTTAAGAGCATTACTGTAACAAATGGTTCTATTTACACTAGGTATGGTGTATATTCATAAAGCTTTAGTTGCTTTAACTATTTTGAAAGAGCAAATAAAAAAAAATAGAGCAAGACTTATCATTCACAGCAAGCAGTTTTCAAATTTTGGATGGAGCTTCGTTAGCCGCCTGTTATGAATTAAATTAAATAAACTAATATATTTAATTATAGAGCAAACAAATATTAAGTAAAAATCAAGATGTAAATACTAAACACGACAATATATAAATATTGCAAACAGCATTATGTTATGAAACAACAATAACAAACTGGATGATGATAAATTTTATATTACTAGTCAGTATCTAAAGGATATGCTATAATAATCCGTTGTGTAAAATTACATAATTTTGAATGTTTTAAATTAAGAATTAAGTTTAAACTACTAGCTTTCATCATAAATCGTGAAGTAAATAATGCATTTCTACTGACCGACTCACGATTTTGTGTGCTGTGTTTTTAAGAAATGTGCAACTAATTTAATAAATCCATAAAAACAATTTTTTCATAAAACATAAAAATGTTTCATTGTAATTATTAAAGTGAAAACGTAAGTGATTTTGAATCCTAGAAAACAGGAAGTTGTTACTACAAATATTAAATATTTACGCTTGTTGTTAAAATCAAATACGCATTTTGTATTCAATTACCACTACAAAATCATTACAAAATTAAATACACTTACCTCCACTTCCAGTGGTGGAAGTCGCAGAGGTTGTAGTAGGAGTTAGAAACCTGCGACGGGTAGTCCTCGTGCGGTTAGCAGCAGGTGTAGATGAAAAGGCAGCAGTTGGTGATCTAGTGGTTCCTCTACGATAATCTACACGGAAACGGGATGTTGGTCTACGCGTTTTCTGAAATATAATAAAAAAATATGTTTTGTATATACTTAATTAAATGTAAGTTTTGGTTGCACATCACAATTTAAATTACAATTCTGATTATTGTATTATAGCTCTAAATTGAATTTATTAATAATACTAATAAATATCTTGATAAACATTAATAACATTTCATATTTTATCAGGTTAGTTGCTAAATTTGAGTTCACATGGATTAATGTCATTTTTCTGTTTGTAAGATTTCAATTTTAAGACTTAAAAACATATTTTGTACAAATATTTTTTAATTTGCTTTGATTAATATTATAATTTTACATTGTTGTTAATAAATTATCATAAATTATAATATTTTATTATATTATTGGGTTGTGCAATCAAAGTAAGAATTGTTGTATATTATAAATAAAAAATCTTTAGGTGCAGCCGTTTGTGTTGCAATGACATTCCATTATGCCCGATCGATTTAGAATGTGCAAGTAATTTGTGGTCACTTATTGCACATAAAATCGATAAGACATAAATGGCAATGTCAAATATTAAGTGTTTTATTTATCAATGTTAATTAAGAGTATAATTATAATTCTCTCATTAGTATACAGACTTATTAAAATGTTGTCTATTATTAATCGTCAAATAATTACTTGCCATATAATGGACTAATTACTTAAAGAAATTGTAAACTTTGATTATTTTATTTGTAGTATCCATGCTTGAGAATGTGTATGTGTTGGTTGCTCTTTCAATGTGATATACATAAATTATAAATAATTTGTCGACCGCGAAATAAAGATCAAATTACATCATAACGTATAATTAAATGTACCAAATTCAAGGATTTTTCAATACGCAATAACCGGTTCAACCTTGTAGTTGACATTTAAGGAACATCACTTCTTCATTTGGTTTCCATTCTAGCAGATGCAATTCAGTGAAAGTATTAAATGGTAATTTAAATAAAAAGGTAATAAATTTGTTAAACACAAAATATATTTAACATAAATAGTTAATAATTACATACAGACATAACTCACTGGCCAAACAAACAAATCAAGAGTAATTTACATATATAGATAAGGTGTTACATCAGCAATCAAAGGAAGTCGTCATGGCACAAAAAGGATTTTGAAAGAGAAGATTACATGCATTTTAATTACATTACACATATAAAATAGAACTGTAATTTATGTACTTAAAAAGTGAAATTCTAACATGCATCAATAGGGTTTATACTAATGGTTAAAATATCTTGTTATGAAATAAATCTAAATATTTATTCAAATTTCTCATGTTATTATTACGTAATTTTAATCAAATTTCAAATTTCCTGATTGTATTGAAATTTTTATGTTAATAAGTCATTCATAGTGCGCAGTCTACTACAACCACTTCTTAATTCAAAATATTATGTACTTTGTAAATGTTGTAAATGATGTTTGGTTTCATGCAAACCTATATTGTTGAATAAAAAATCCTTCAATTTGACGTTATATTTTTTGATGTAATTTTATCCTTACTGTATCTAAAGGGCTTTTATTATGTATGTAGTATGTTAATTTTTAGTGTTTTGTATATTTTATATCTTGTTTTGTAATTTTAACTGAGAAAGTAATATAAGTGATTTAAAGCATTGAACTTGTATTATTTTTTATTTGCATGCATTTAGGTCAAGCTTGTTTGCTTTAAGAACAGATAATTTTTGATATATGTATGTATATAACAAATACTTTCTAATTTACATCATATTAATAAAGATAAGTGACTTTGTTAACGACTAGAAATTTATAATTATCGCATTGTAAATTTCATTAATATTATTTGCAAATTAGAGAAAATTACTTTAAAATTATTATTTTTTTAAATTTCTAAATTAAGTTCTACATTCGATCAGTAGTTAACAAATATTAATTTTTTTATTAACTATAGTGTTGATATCTAAAGCGATATAAAGAATATATATATATATATATATATATGTATATATAAAAAATACTGTAATAATTAATTTTGTGTAAATATATGCAATTGTATTTGATGAATGATGAATGAAATGATAATAAAAAGATTTGACTTCATATAAAATTTAAAATAATATTTAGATTTATTTCTTATAAAATGTTAAATACTTTTGTAAAATAATATAAAATAGCTAAAAACAAATTACTAACAATCTAAAAAAAAAAACAAAACATGGACAATTTATAATACAATAACGATTATATTATTAACAAAAAGAAACTTGCATTTCACTGTTGTTCTGGCTATTCAATAATAATTTGCGAAATGTTTTAACCATTGTGCTTAAACTAAACGGAACCATAATATATACACTAAAATATTAATAAATGATATATCTCATTGGTCTGACTAGCATATTAATGCGTTTCTCACACTTTAGTTTAGTTTAAACTTTTTTCTTTTCGAATGACACTGATATAGGTACAATCTTAATTATTTCTCCACTCCTAGACGGTTTCACTTCAACAACCTCAGCTTTCATAGTTAAATCATCATCCGTTTCTTTCGGAGGGATTATATTGGCATTTGTATTAGAGATAGCCTTACCAGATCTATTGTGATCTAATATTTTTACATTAACATACCTAGTATGTTCTGTTTCTAATAATTCATCACCAGTTGTTGTTTTTAATGGCGATTCAGTACGGAACAATCCTTCAAGAGCAATGGTTGAAACCTCATTAGTAAATAAAGGTTTTGGAGTAATTGTTTTCACAACAGATTTACTATCAATGGTAATTTGATTAGGAATTATTTCTACATTTTTAGCATTTATGATTTCAGGACGCAATTCTGCAAAGTTAATTACCCTACTGTCTTCATATATTTTGTATTTTCTATCTTCTCTATTAGAATCAAAATAAGATTGATTTAGTTGTCCATTACTTTCGTGTAATACATGTTCTTCAGTCCCGTTTCCATCTACCACTTTTATACTAGTAACTCTACTAACAACACCAACTGGATCAACTATTGATCTCAAATCGTTAGTATTGTTATTCTCAGCATTAATTTCTAAAATTCTATTAATTTCATATAACTTTTCAGGGGTATTGTTTTTCATAACACTTAAATTTTCTTCATCAGCTATACTAAGAGGAGTTGTAGGCGATGGTTCCGTCTCAGCAAAAATATGATATAAAGTAGTTGGTTTTTCAGTTGTTGTTCTTGCAGTTATTATAGTAGTTGTAGTTTCTGGTAACATCTTTTCAGTATTTATTATATCATTACTTAATGTTGTAGATTCACTAGTGGTGTCAATTCGAGATGAGTCTGTAGTATACATTTCAAACTCAGTAGTGGTATCCGGTGTTATTTGAGTAGTACTAACAGTTTCATTAGTTGGCACACCGACAAATGGAGTATTCATCTTTCTTTGTTTAGTAAACAGCTGTTTGTTTCTTTGATTAAGAGCTTCGATATTAATATCTGTCAAATTTTGCGTTGTAGTTTGTGGTGTTGTACTTGTAAATCTTTTATAACCTCCTCTTGTTGTAACCTTGATTCGTTTATTTGTTTTGTTTAAATCAAATGGACTATTTGCCTTCCTATTTTTATCAATTTCATTATCAGTCGGTTTACGAGTAGTAAATCTGACTCCAGGTTTATAAGAATGTGAATTCTCGTAGTTTGCATTAGTTTCTTCATTTTCTTCACTATCATCTTCACTATATTCTTCATCATCAAAATTTTCATCTTCATCATCATCTTCGTCTTCAGCTATATCACCAATCGTTTCTTCAGTAGGTCTAATATATTTACTTCTATCATATATAATAACTCTGGCTGTAGTTGTTACAACACCTAACTTACTATCCTCTGAATGTTTGCCATACTTATATCTATTAAATGTTTTAGGTTTTACTATAACAGTCCTATCATTACCATCATCAACGTCTTCATCGTCATTTTTTTCATTGTCAACACCTGATTTATTCCTTGAATATGTAGGTGGATTTTTAAGTAATTTCTTAAAAGGTTTTATAGTACCATAACCAACATCGTCAACTTCTTCAAATCTGTTAGGTTCTGTGCTAGCTCTGACTCTAGACGGCCGACGAGAACGTACTTCAAAACGTGTTTGTGATCTTGTACTACTAATTGGATTTTCAGTTGTAAATCTTCCAGATGATAGTCTCAATTTTAAATCTAATTTTGGTCTGTCACCAGCTGTTTTATAAATTTTATTTGTGTATGGCACAGTCGAAGGCGTTGGTAGTATAGTTGTAAAATCATCTTCTACAGTTGTTATATCTCCATCGATAGTAGTTACTTCTAAATTTTCATCTATATTTGAATCGATGGTACTAGTTGAATTCTCAGATTCATCATTAATTATTGTAGTGTTATTTATTACATTATCTGTTAAAACAGAGTCTGTAGTTGTTTCAAAAGTAATATTGTTATTTGTTTCAGTAGTTGTTTCAATATTTACTATTGAATCACTATTATTCTCTGTAGTATTTAAGTTTTCTGATACAACTGTAGTAGATTCTGTAGTATTATAATCAACAATTTCATCAACAACAGTATTTTTTGTTGGTTCCTTCTTGAATAAGTTCAATCTTTTAATTTTTACTTCTGGATCAGAATCAAAGATTGATTTAATGTTTGGTTTATATGTTGTGGAAGTTATTTCTACATGGCCGTCAGTTACATTTATACCAAATTTGTCTACTATATCTACAGAATAATCAGTTACATCAAATGAATTAGTAGTTGTTGTAGTAGTTCTAGTTGGTTTCTTATATAAATTTAATCTCTTTGTTTTAATTTCTGGGTCTGAATCAATTATTGCTTTAATATTTGGTTTATATGTTGTTGATGTAATTGTTTCTTGATTTTCAGTTACATTTAAACTATCTTCGATTAATGTATCTATAATATCGTCAGTTATATAATCTACACTACTAGTTGTAGTTGTGGTTCTAATTGGTTTCTTATATAAATTTAATCTTTTAATCTTAACTTCTGAATCTGAATCAATTATTGATTTAATGTTTGGTTTATATGTAGTTGATATTATTTTTTCAGGTTCTTCTGTAATATTTAATACTTCTTCTTTAGTAAATAAATTGGGTTTCCTAGTATAAATATTTAAACGATTAATTGTTTTATTTTCTGTTGCATTATTATTGGTTTGGTTAAAGTTATAACTAGGTACTTGATTTTTGTTTGTTGTTTCTGAAGTTTCATTATGTTTAAAATCATCATTATCATTACTTTCAAATTTGGAATTAAATGCGCCTGGTCTCAATCGCCTTATAACTTTTTTCCTTCTATTAATAACTGATTCTTCTGTTGTTGTTGTTTCAACAGTAATTTCACTAGTTAATAGTGGTATTGGTGTAGTTGATAACTTTCTAACAATTTTTCTTGTTCTGACTATAATATTTGGTTCTGTTGATCCTTTTGTTTCTTTTGTTAATGAAGCAGTAGTTGTTTCAATATAATCGTTATCATCATCAAGTTCTAAATCATCATCATTTGTTAAAGATGAGGGTGTTGTAAATTTAATTCTTTTTATAATTTTTTTATGACCTTTACCTTCTTCCTTAATAGAATTACTATTAAATCTATTAACATCGTTATTTTCTAATATATTGCTTTCAGATAATTTAATATTTTCTTCTTCATCTTCTGTTGAATTATCATCATCTTCAACATTTTCAATAGCAGCTGTGGTAGAAGTAATTGGACGTAATTTTCTTATGTAAGGAAGCGGTGGGCTATTTCGAACTAAAGGTAATCCCTTTGTAAATAAATGCTTTTCCTCTTTATCAATATTTTCAGTAATTGTAGCAGCAGTTGTTGGTCTAAATCGACGAATTATTTTTCTATTTAATTTGGTACTACTATCATCAGTTGTTATCGTACTTGGGCGCTTAATTTTTACAATGGGTTCTGTACTAACATCATTTTCAGAAACTGTTTTGATTGAAGGATTAATTCGTCTTCTATTATTTCCAAATTTAGCACTATCTAATACCTTTCTACCTGAAGGCAAAGTCTTTGAACCAATTTTTAATGATTCATCCAACGTTGTACTAGTTAATGGTGCACGTGTTGTATGTACTGTTGTTGGTATAATTCTAGGTCTTGGTTTTCTGGAGCTACTAGTAAAATCTTTAAACAATGAAAAATCAACAGCAGTTAAAGATGACAAATCGGAAATGTCTGAAGAAATATCAGGCCTAAATTGCCGATCTGGTTCATCATGATGTGCATGTATTTTTTCTTTTGCACTAGATTCAAATACAACAGGTTTAAATCTTGACGAACCCCTAGTTCTACCTCTATTAATTACACTTTCTACATTGTCACTATAATTTACATCTAAATTGTGATTAGAATCTGGTGTTTCTACAGGTCGTGATCTTAAGAGTTGTTTATAACTCACCTTGGTGGCAGTTGTTATTTTTTCAGTTGTTGTAGTTGTTGGTGTTTTTGTCGTAGATCTAACGTTAGTGTTGAATGAAAATGGACGTGGTTCCAAAAGCTGAGGTGGTTTTATTTCATGTTTTTGTGTCGTTATTGTAACAGGTTCACTTTCTATTATTGAAGCGACTGTTGAACCAACTATTAATGTATCTTCGTTAATGTTTGTTAAAGTATTAGTAATATTGGTAATATTTATTAAACTATTAGTTTCAGAAGTTGTAGATGCAGTTGAAGATATTTCTAGTATTGGACTTTCGGTGATTTCGTCGACCTCTTTATCTTCTGACAATGGAGTCGTACTTCTGCGCAATTCCGTGTATCTGAAATTTTATATTATTAATATACTAAATTGATAACAAAATATAATAATATATAAGTAAATACCTTGATGTACTGGACTGAGTGCTTGTTGAAGGTCTATTTCTTTGAAGCGATATGTATTTTGGGGAGGAACTTTCTTCATATTCAAAATCACTTCCTTCTCCTAATACTTTTCTGTAATAATATATACTGTAATTATTTGTTATTTAAAAAGATATAATATTATTATTACCTATCTAATAATTCATCTGCTTTATCCTCTTTTTCTTCTTTATTTGCTTCAGTTGTAGGACGCGAGCGTTTCAATGTAACATAAGGTGATCTAGATGTTGTACTCCTGCCTGATTTTCTAAAACAAACATATTTTAAAAAATTATTTTATAATTAATTAAACAACATTTACTTTTCATAAGAAATAGTCGTTGATGTAGTTGTTGGTCGACTTCTTTTTAATATTGTATATTGCTGGTTGTTATTATTTTCTATTGTTTTTTCTTCAACTTCCTTTTCCCCATTTGCTTGTTCTTCATCTTCTTCTTCCGCTTCATCTTCATCTTCATTGTCTTCTTTATTATTGCTATCATTTTCCAATTTTGATGCTCTAAAAATACATTAATAAATAACTATAATAAATAAATAAATTTAATTCATTACCTTTGGCGCGAAATTGTTGAATATTTTAATCGTGAATTTCTTGATTTAGTTTCCACTTCTGGTTTTAATCCTTCATTTTGAGGCCCCCGACTGTTTCTATTAAATGTGGTATACCTTAAAATAAAAAAAAAATCATTGATTGTACTTTCGTATTTACGGCATATATACTTGTTTTGTTTATTTGCTGCTTCTCCCAATTTAGTTTTTGCTAAAACTCGCTCGTATAACTTTTTGCTAATTGATGAAGTTGTTGTTGTTCCTTTAGTTGTTTCAGAAGGTTCGTTTTTATTATTGAAATGTAATTGTTTTTCAAGTTCTTCAATACCTCCTAGAAAAAAATATTTAATATTTCCTTTAAAAATAAAACAAAAGCTAACAAACCTGCTTTCTTAATTAATTCTAATAACTCTTTTATTACTTTTGGATCTTCAGAATCGTTTTCATTGTTATCATCCTCTACACCATCATCATATTCATATTCCTAGATAAACATATTATTAATAATAAAATACAAGAGTAAAATTATATGCTTACCTCATATTCAGGAGCTGTCGTAGATGTTGTTGATTGTAAAGTAGTCCTACTAGTAGCTGCGGTAATTTTTGGAAGTGGTCTTCTAGTAGAAAAGTTGAACAACTCTGTTTTCTTAGTAGTGGCTTCAGTCGTAGGAGCAGATGATGCATCTGGTTTATACGTTGTTGTAGTTGCTTTAGCCACTTTCTTATTACATAGCACATTCTGTGTGTAATCACACGATGCGGCTGCTTTGTTAAAATACAAACCTATAACATAATTATACTTATTTCTGTTTGTTATCATCACTTTAAATAAAAATACCTGCTGGACAAGTAAATTGATGAGCTATTATTCCTAATTCAGACGGACCGTTCAAACACCAAAAATACTTTTTACATTCACGTGGATGTGGGAAAAATCCTTCATCCTCGCATTTAAAATCTAAAATATTCAACATATAATACTGACTGTTTTATAAAAACAAAAAATATTAGTGAAATAATAAAACAATTTACTACGTTTTTTATTACAAATTTATTCTTACGAATACATATTTATATTATGTATTCGATAGAATAAATTTGTGATAAAAAACGTAGTAACTTGTTTTATTTTTTCATTAACATGAATTATCACGTAGTAGAGGTCACAACCATCAATTATAAACAAAAAATATTCTTACCGCCGCCAGGATCTGGAGTTGTTGGTGGTTCCGGTGTAATATAACCGGGCGTTACTACTAGACTGCTTCCAGATTCTTTGACTATTGGATCATCTTGAGTAGACGGCTTCCTAGTTGGTCTCTTTCTTTTTGTTGCTCTTGTAGTTTCTGGCTTTTCTGTTGTTTGTACCCTTTAAAGAAATATATTTTAAATGAATATATTTATATTTTGATGAAAATGCTTACCTATTTACAATACGCCTTCTTGTTGAAGATTGACCCGATTGTTTTCCTCCACTGTTTTTATTTTTGTCATTTGATGTAGATGTATCTATTGCTTTAACAACTTTTCCTCGTTGTCTACCTCTATTCTTTATGGGTTTGGATGATTTGGAAATAGCGTTTTCTTCAGTTAATCTACAGCAAGCAATAAATAAAATTGGTAAAAAATGCATTTGTTATTCTTATTCATAATAAATAATGTGATTGCATTTAATCATAATCATAATAATTTGACAATAGGACAAATATTTACATAGCTACACTACTTAAATAAATAAACATAAAAACTGTATAAGTTTGACTTATTTTTACATACTAACAAGTAAAAAATTAAAATATGGATAAAAACTATAATAAATTTTTATAAAAATACTAACATTTCTAATTTTTGCGCAATTTATGCAATACTTAGGGCCGTAATATCCAACTCCTAATAAAGCACCTAATAAACTATTAGCTAAATAATCTAACTTTTTTTAAAATTAAATTTGATTTCTTTTATTAATACCTCTATTAAGCCGCTTAATATTTTTATTTGTTATAAATGTATATGTTAAGCATACATTTAATTGACATATGATAGTTAAATCTTTTCTGAATGTAGTGGTAAAAAACTAAACTGATTATCAAATTATATGTAGAAACAGTAATGACGCAAAAGTTGCCGTTTTCGTTAGAATACTACAAATCAAGGTAGCGGTCAGCATAGTCATAATTGATATAATAAAATTCACAATTGTTGATTATTTTTGTTTATACTTGCGTGTGTTGAAGAAATAAAACTTTAGTTATTGTTATGTCTATAAAACATGTGGATGGTACCCACTGGTATGAAATTAAATTTTCATTTACATACGGATAGGCGTTGTGTAGGAGATAACAAAAAAATTCAATATAACTTATTGAGTTACTTGATAACTGGTTATATGATTAACAAATTTGATGATATTATATATTCTTGTTGGATTGTTTATAATAAATAAATTTACATATTAAATATAAAATAAGCTCATCTCTTAAACCAGCTAGGTGATAAAATCTACAATTAATATCCAATTTAAATTGTAAACCTATTTGATTGAGACGTAAATTTATTGAAAAACATATTGTTTATAAATTTAAATATTGTTATAAACAATTTTTGTAAATTTTATATTAATAATAATAATTAAGTCTCAATAAGTATATGATTTCCATTATGTTATTTATAAAACATCAATTTGTAATAAATTCTGTATTTATTTTAATGTAAGTATTTAAATTTACAATATTTACATACCCTAATGCTTCAACAAGGGCTTCTTTGGCTGCTTCAATTATAGGATAAGGTTTATTGTGACAAGTTCCTCTAAAGTCATCATTATCAATAGCCCAGAACATAATACCACCTAAGTTCTTGTCAGCAACGTATTGAGCTTTCCTGCGTGCTATTGCTTCATCATCATAACCAACCCATTGATCATCTTTGAATGCATAAGGACCCATAGCATCTTCATTAGGTTGAACCACGGTCCATTCTTCATTTTTCACACCTTCGCATATCTAAACAATAAATAATATAATATATAAATAAACAAGAAAAACAAATTTTATATAAAAATAATAAACTACAAAATATCCGAAAACAAATTTCCAATTCTCGCCTCACCTCAAATGTGAGTAGAAGTTCTCCCCTCATCGATAAAGCAGTACTTTAGAAAGATGTGCTGCATAAAATTTTTGCTTTACAAAACGTCATTTTGTTTGACAAGTTTAAAATATATTTTCTTTATAAATTGTTTAATTCAAACTACATGGTTTATATTTGAATTAGAACCATTTACAGAGTTAAGTCGTTTTCTAACAAAAAAGTAAATTTTCTTTTAAGTTGCAGTTACATCTTCTTCGTATTCTGACGACCTTACTGATGACGTCACACCTTACTCGAGTATGCTTCGGTAACATGAAAATGAGTGATCTGGATCTTTGTATGTGAGAAAAATAGGATGCCCGCGACTATTTTTGTTTACATGTGCCTTAAAATAATTTAATTTGATACAACACAACATTGTACCTACGTGTATTTATAAACACAAAAACTACAAGCCTGTAAAATCATAAAATAGATAAATAAATAATATGTTGAAAAATGTAAAAACAATTTAGTTAGTCAAACTCCTTGAATTAATCTGGTTTATTAAGTCAGTCGTGTTATTTGTTCTTATTAGTATTATAACAAAAAAAAAACTTTACTTTGTGTATTATTAAATTAATACTCATGACACTAGTTGATTCTAAGCGATCAGTCAGGAGGACCGTCATAATTTTTAAAAGACAATAATAACTTCACTGCTGGAAAGTATTAATATTTATTATTTTACATGGTTGGCAAAAGAAAGCATTTTGTTTTGTAATAAATTTAAATTGGAAGAAATTTAAAAAAAGTAATTTACTTAATATTTAGAAAAAAAAAAATTGCTGAAACCTATTCCATTAACCGCTATCCGTCTTTGTTTGTATGCATCATACCTGTTTTTTATAATGTTTTTTTTTTCTGTGATCTGTGGCATCATTCTTTGCCAGTATTCAAAAAAGGCCGCTAAAAACCGTAAGAAGAAGATGATTGTTTGGTAAAAATAGTGGGATATAGCTATTTGTTTCCTCAACGATATCATCTACTAAAATTTGAGTAATAAACCTGCAAGTAGCAACTTTGATCTCATGCTCTTAACTATACTATATATAACTTTCCGTTGGAATGTTAATTTAGTTATAACGTACGTAAAGTACATGATAAGTGGTTGATTTCATTTAGATGTTAACTTTGTGCTTTACGAACTTGAAATAGCGTTTCTATAATCTTGAAAAAAAAATAGTTGAGTGTACTTTTGCCAATGAGGTTCTTAAAACTTCACAATCGGTTTTTTTTAGATTAAATAAATGTCAAGATATAAAATTGGTAAGTAATACCACTTAGTTTAGTATAGTAAATGTGGCCAAGTGCTTTAAGTTTTGTCTATGCAAATTTTATATGCTTCTCCAAAACTACGAAACTTTTTGTATATTTTTTAAAGTAAAGCAGCTTTATAACGGATGGCTGTGTTTATTCAGCATTGGAAAGACTTCTAAAACCCATATTGTTAATAAGATCTTAATAACTTTTTCATCTAATATTGGTAATGCATTATAGTTTGATTTGTTTGACTAAAATCTTAGTTGTGATTGAAAAAGCGCTAACATGATACATACATACATATACATATTGTTAGAATTTTTCATCTGATTTAATCCAGTAATCTGTAGTTCTAAGTCTTAGCGGCTATATTCTTAACCAACAAGTATCCCAAGTTGCGAGTCAATTAATCCGGATTAACTAGCTCCGTATGTTTTATTTATTTATTTATTCCATTGTCTTTCTACCTCTCGGTGTAAGGCTGTATAGCGTATTATTAATTTATATTATATTTACGCCATTTCTTCCTATCCTTGGCTATCTTCTTTACTTCTTCCCAAGTGTTTTCTTTTTTGTGGCCTGTTCTTTTATTGCACTGTTCCATTTTTTTCTAGGCTTTCCTTTTTTGTTTTCCTGTTACTCTTGTCTCATATATTTTCTAGGTGTTTCTTTCTTTATTCATTCTTCTGATATGTCCATACCATCTCATTTGACTTTCCGTATTTTTTTCTTGAATTGGTTTTATTTGTAAATTCATCTTGTATGTCTCGTTCCTTATTTTATTTTTTCTTGTTTTGTTTTCGATCTTCCTAAGAAATCTCATCTCCATTGCATTTGTTCTTTTAATTTGAATTTTTGTCATGGTCCATGTTTCGCTACTATATGTTAATGTTGGTCTGATTACTTTTTTAACTATTTCTGTTTTTGTAGTTTTTGTTATTTCCTCTCTGTTGAAGAAAGTGCTTTTTACCATGTTATATATTTTTTCTGTTTTTCTTATTTTGTCATCTATCTCTTTGTCGAATTTTCCATTGCTCTGTATTATTGTTTTTAGGTATCTATATTGTTCAACCTGTTTTATTATTTTTCCTTTTATTTTTATTTCGTGATTCAGTTTTTCTGTCGAAATTATCATGGTCTTAGTTTTTTCATAGTTTATTTTCATGTTTATTTTCTTTAGTTGCTCCTTTATTATTTCCAAGTTGTGTTGTAACTCTTCTTTTGTCTCTGCAATCACTGCCATACTGTCTGCAAATAGTAGTTCTGCTATTCTTGCAATGCGCTTAGCACGCATCCTTGCTTCGCCCTTTTCTTTGTTATGAATTCTTTTGATTCCTCGTTGTTCATTCTTACTATGTTTTTGTTTTCTGTGTACATGTTTTAATTACGTTTATTATTTCCTTCTTAATTCCTCTATCTTCTAGCTCTTTCCATATATCCTCTCTTTTGATCCCGTCAAATGCTTTTTTAGATCAATAAAGCATAAGTACATTATTCTCACTTAGCTGTCTTATTATAAATATTAGGTCTTATGTGGTTCTTTCTCTTATAAATCAACATTGACTGTCCTCTATTGTATTTTCTAATTTGTCTCTCATCCTTTTTTCTATGATTCTTGTAAATATCTTGCTTGGTATGCTTGTTAGTGTTATTCCTCTGCAATTTTCACATTTTCTTTTATCTCTTTTTTATTCCATTCCTTTGGCGTTTTCCCATTTCTGATGATGTCATTTATTAGTTCTGTTATTTGTGCAATTCCCTCTTCACCCATAAGTTTCATCATTTCCGGCATTATATCATCTGTTCCTGGTGCCTTCCCGTTCTTTAATTTCTTAATTGCTTCTATTACTTCGCCGATTTTTAATTTCTTCTATTTTTTTGTTGTTCTCTCCTGTATCATTCGTTCATCTTCTCTTGTTTCGTTTTCTTCTACTACTTGTTGTGTTAGTTCCATCTTTTCATTATCTTGTCTTCTTTTGTTATTATTTTTCAATTTTTATGTTTTATGTTTATCATATTGTGATCATTCTTTTTTCTTAAATGTTTTAACGTTCCGTAAAATAGTTTTTGGTTCCGGTTGAAGTTTTCATTCATTTATTTTCCAAAATTTGTCCATGATTTTATCTTTTCTTCGTTTTCTTCTACTTCTTGTTCTGTTAGTTCCATCTTTTCATTATCTTGTCTTCTTTTGTTATTATTTTACAATTTTTATGTTTTATGTTTATCATATTGTGATCTTTCTTTTTTCTTAAATGTTTTAACGTTCCGTAAAATAGTTTTTGGTTCCGGTTGAAGTTTTCATTCATTTATTTTCCAAAATTTGTCCATGATTTTATCTTTTCTTCTTTTATTATTCTCTTTGTTTCATTTCTTTTTTCTTTGTATTTTTTATAGTCTTGTCCCTTATCTCTTTCTTGACTTGCTCTGTCCACCAACTGTTTTTTTTATAACTTTTTTTACAATTTTTGTTGTTCCACAGCTCTCTTTTGCAGTTTCTAGTATGATTCGTTTGAACGTTCTCCGTTTTTCTTCTATGCACGTTCTTATTTCTATCTCTTTAAATTTTTTTGTAGTTATTCTTATTATTTTGTTTGTATTTGTTCTTTTTTTAGTTTGTATGTTTCTATCTTTATCTTGACTTTCCTCCTTTTTTTGTCTGGTTTAACTTATTCTTTCCATTTCATGTCCATTAGTAGTAAATGGTGGTCGCTTTCTATTTCCGCCTGTCTTGTTACTCTTACATTCTTTATCATATTCCAGTTGTTTCTGTTAACTAGGTAGTAGTCGATAATTGATTTTTCATTCCTGGTTGGTTGTGTTTTTGTGTACTTGTGAATTTGGTGTTTGTTAGTACCAAATTGTTTTCAATGTATAGTTAAATCATTCATTATCCATTGTTATTTTTTATTTCTTCTCCTTCATTTCCCATTACCTCTTCTATTCCGTTATTTTGTTTTCCTACTCACCCATTTAGGTCTCCTAGTATCATTGTGTTTTCTGTTCCCTCGTCTATTTCTTGTTGTAATTTATTATATAAACTGTCTTTCTCTTTTTTCTTTGCATCTTCATTCGATCCGTATGCTACTATCATGGTCCATGTTTCATTATCTACTAGCTTTATTTATATTGTCATAATTCTTTCATTTATGTGTTTTTCTCTTATTGTATCTTTTATTCTTTCCGGAGCTATTATCATTCCTACTCCTCCTTTAGCTCTTTCCTTTTCCTCTACTTCTGTCCACATCAACCAGTATCCTCTATGTATTCTTACTATTCCTTGCACTTTCTTTTTTGTTTCCGTTATTCTTAGTATTTCTATTTTTTGCTTTATCATTTCTTCCACCAGTTCAGCATCTTTTCCCATGTATTCTCTTATATTCCATGTTCTTATTCTTTCTTCTTTATTTTTCTTTTTTTTTCTCCTTTTTTTCTGTATTTTTGCTAGTTGTGTTTCTTTTATTTGCATTGGTCTCTGTATTGTTTATCTTATTACTTGTATCATTTCCTCGCCATGTCATTTTCGTTTTTTTTTTCTGTTTTTTGTAACTTCCACTTCTTCTAAACCCTTTCTTTAACTCTTTATTCTATCTATATTCCTCTCCGTTAATTATTAACCTTTGTTTTCTTCTACCTTCTCTTTATTTTCTATATTTCCTGTTGTTTCACTGTTGAATTGTTTTTCTATTGTAGTTTTCCTTTCTTTCTCTATTTTTTTTTGTTCTTAGATCTTAAGTTTTTTTTCTTTTTAAAAATTCTTTTCTTTTTGAGGGTTTTCTATATCGACTTCTTCTCTCTCGTATCCTCTTTCTCGTTTTGCATTAATTTGATTTTGTATCTTTTTATATTTCTTCAAATTATTAATTTATTTTATTAATTTTTATTTTGGGTAATTTATATAATAAAATAAAAATTTATTATTATTGGTATGACGTTTTTATTTTAATTATGTAATTTAAAAATAAATTTAAATGCGGACGAACCTGAGTTTTCTTCTCTGTTGAGCGCGGCGTTTGCGTTTCGTGCCCCTCGCACCTTTCTCTTTCTAACTCGCTTGTCCTCCTTTTATATATCGGTCTCACTTTTACAATGACTGACAATTTTATCCGGTTGGAATTTGATGGTATCTTTCGGTTTTTGTCACTGTTACACTTTTTTTTATTTACACCTATACAGTTTTTAATTCTACTTTACTTTAACTTTACTTTACTTAAACTTTACTATTTTACTCATGTACTTTGATTTTAGCGAAAAGTATACGAGATAATTGTCGGCCTCGATCCGTATGTTGTGTTCTTAAAAACTTGTTGTAATATGTCTAATGTGACTGACTTACACATGCAAATGTGTACTAAAAGTTAGTGTGAATAGTGAGTCATCAATCTTATTTACCGCAGAATTCTGATTGTACAACATTGGGACAAAATATTAAATTGAACAAAACAATAGGTTACTAGTGGCGCAAACAAATATATACAAAGTTAAATATTTAATATTATGCAATTCAGTATTATAAACAAATTAAAAGGTTAAACATAATCTACTTACTTCATAATATGCCAAATAACCATTTTCTCTTGTAGCATCACCCATTTCTCCAGGTCCATCAGCAGGAGCACCAATTTCATTTGCATCTTCATTAAATAATGTGTAGGAACGCCCATATGTAGGAATGCCCAATACTAATTTGTCACTGATAGCACCAGCCTCTAAGTAATGTTTGATTGTATGATCCTTAAAGCAATATTAGTGTATAGTACAAATATATTAAATAGATTATATTCATTACTTACAATATTTAAATCAGTATCATAATTATATTCATTTTCTTCTTCTAATGGATAAAGAGGTGCATGGTGATTTACGGATGGTTCAAATGCCGAATGGTAATCGTAACTTAAAATGTTCATCCAATCTAAGTATCTAAAAAATAAATTTAATATGTTAATATAGGTATATTATATAATTGTTGTGGCGTTTGTTTAATGAATTTAGTTTATGTTGTATTCTATATCTTAACATGTTCTAATAATGAGCATATTAGTATAATTGATTGCTTAAGCATTATGCCCGTATGGCACTGACAATAATTCTCTATTAAATTATATATACACTGGCAAGCCAAAAATAGAAGTCACTTTAAAACTATGACTTAGTTTTGGAATTTTTTGTTTTAACCTTATGTTAGCAAATTGTAAACAATTGTACTGTATTTTGCACACTAAATTAAAAATTCAATGTTGAATCGTAAATAATATAGTTTTTATTGCTTATTTTGGAAATATCACAAATTTACAGTTCAGACAAAGTTTGAATTTTTGTTCTTAGAACTAATGTGGAACAAAAAATATGAGAAAACCTTATCACTAATTATCCCCTCTTGCATTAATGACTGCTTGAAGTCAATGAGGAACACTTTGAATTAAATTAAGGATCACATTTTGGTCGATATTATTCCATTCCTGCAATAGCAACTGTCTTAGCTCCTGAGCAGTTCTTGGAACAGGTGCATGCTTTCGAATACGTCGTCTCAACTCATTCCAGACATGTTTTATAGGATTCATGTCTGGGTTGAAAGATGGCCAACCAAACCGTAAAATTCCCACTTCATCCAGATAATTTCTGACAATTCTTGCTACGTGAGGTCTAGCATTATCTTGCATAAAAATGCCGCGCTCGCCCATAGTTGACATGAAGGGTATAACATGATCTTTGAGAACCTCTATAATGTATCTGTAAGCTGTTAGGGAGCCATCTATAATTATATATATATATATATATATATATATATATATATAATTAAAAAGATAATTTATATATAGTGTCACACAAGCAAAAAACAATAAAATAATAAAAAATATTTTATAGTATATTAAAGAACCAGTTGTATAAGACATATTTTTATTGCATTAATCTTAGTTTAAAAAAACAAACCGAAAGGCAAGTAACAAATGCAATAAAAATAGTTTTATAAAACAAGTTATTTATATTATTTTTTTCTATTTTGTATTTATTACCTTGAAATAATAATAATTATTATGTTTATATCATTCAATTTAATTAATTTTTCAGTTACCAACATTTACTAACTAAATGTTCCGTATAGTAATAACTTCATTACAATACGTGTTAAATAATGAAATTGCAAACCCAGTAGCGTTTTTTAATGAGATCATGAAAAACAAGGCTACAGGCTTTGAACTATGTTGTCTTTACAAACTTGAGGTCTACTTGCAAGTTTGAAACATTGTTATGTTATAGATAGTACTTGGACAATATTGAACAATCAATACCTGATAACTTAAAAACATTCTAGTTTTTTGTTTGTAGTAAAAATAAATTCTACAGTATTCTTTTCTCAATGAGTTTTAAGAGTGCAACTGCTACTACTGGTGAGGATATTGCCATTTTCTTTGCTAGTTATTTTTCCTCATTTTATAAACCCATTACAATAATTCAATTATTTTTTGCATCAAATACCAAAGTCTGTCAATATTTAAATATGACACATAAAACAATATATTCAGCAGCTTTTCTATCCGGAGAATTTAATAGAAATGAATGGTATGTTAATTTGGGAACATCTTCACACATGACGCTTCATAAAATATGGTTAGATGGGCTGTTCTGTTGTAAATAAAAACAACGATGTGATAGCAAAAGTCGAGTTAATATATAATATGTATAAATTATGTGGCAGTGAAATAAAATGCTTGCTGGGTGCACATGCTGATGCAAATTTGTGGCATCGACGTTTGGGTCAAATAAACTATAACAGTCTGAGTAAAATAAAAATTGGTATAGTTGATGGAATTCAATACAATGCTCAAGGAAATAAAAATTTGTTATGTTAACCATGTTGCCAAAAAAACCAAACAAGGTTTCCGTTTAAGTAAATTACGTGCGAATTCAACGTTAGAAACTATTCATTCAGATATATGCGGTCCGATGGAGAATAAATCTTTGGAACACACAAGATACTTTATTTTGTTCATTGTTCACTGGAGCAGAAAAGTATTTGTCTACTTTTTAAATAAATTAAAGCATTAAATAAATTTAGATTTAAAAACTAGTAAAAAATCAATGTGAAAAGAAGATCAAGATACTCAGAACTGACAACGGTACCAAATACTGAAGCAAAATATTTGACAAATTTCTGACCAAGAAATGGATCTACACACCAAAAGACTAATCCATATTCTCACAAAATAGTACCAGCAAAAGAATAAAATAAACAATAATTGAGAAGGCAAAGTGTATGTTAGCAGATGCCAAATTAGATGTAAAATTATGCGCAGAAGCAATCAATATAGCTGAATATCTAGTAAATCATTTATATAAGACAAGTCTGATGGATGTTAACAAGACACCAAAAAAATGTTGGACAAGTAAAAAAGTTTTTGGATCAGAAGTCATGGAGCATGTTCTAAAACAAAAAGGAACTAAATAAAACACTAAGTCAACCAAAATGATTTTTATCAAATCAACCTGAAATAATTCATGAACAAGATCTGAACTCAGTTTCAGTGGGGGATACAAACAAAGATCATCCTGAAAAATTGGATGAAGGGGATACAACAGTAAATCAAATAATTCCTGAAAAATTGGATAAAATTGAACCTGAAAAAGTATTCTATGAAACGTATTCAAATGATGAAGACAAAGAAAATGAAATTGAAGTTGACCCATTAAAAAGAAAAACAAATTGAATAGCAAAGAAAAAGAAGTTTAAAGACTATGTGACTTATCTGTGCAATACCAATGTTAAAACAGAAACTGAACCGTGCACAGTTGATGAAGCAATATCAGGTGTAAATAGTAAGAACTGGAAACAAGCAATGTATGAAGAATACAATTCTTTAATAGAAAACAGTGCATGGACTTAACAATTGTAATAATTTTAAATCTAAGTGGGTGTTTAAAACTAAAACAGACAATAACTAAAAGATAAATAGATTTAAAGCTAGATTAGTGGCTAAAAGTTGTAGCCAGAAAAAAAAATTGACTACCAAGAAACATCACCAGTTGTGAAGTATGGTTCAATCAGGTATCTAATGTTGATAGCGGTTGAATATTACCTTGAGAATACACAAATAGATGCAGTCACCGCATTCTATATGTATCAACCAGAAAGAAGAGTTTGATTATGGGACCGAACGAGTATGTAAACTCAACAAATCCATATATGGTTTGAAGCAATCAAGTCGTCAATGGAATAAAAAGTTAAACAATACTTTGATAGATGCAGAATTTAAACAATCTGAGGTTGATCCATGTATTTATTTTGATGTCAAAGATGACAAGATGTTGTTTATAGCAGTGTATGTTGATGATTTAATTTTTTTTTTATTTAATTAATTTATATTTAATTAATGAGTCAATTTAATATGAAAGACTTGGCAAAAGCAAGTAGTTGTATTAGTCTTCAAATTACTCAAGACATTGAAAAGAGTAAAGTTTTCCTAGATCAACAGAAATACGCGAGGAAAAAATTTAATATGTCTAATTGCAAACAATCAGTAACACCGGTTGATACAAACCAAAAATTAACAAAAAACATGTCTCTTAAAACAAAAAAAAAGATTGAAGAAATGAAAACAATTCCTTATCAAGAAGCAGTAGGAAGTTTGATATTTTTAGCTTAAGAAACCAGACCAGACATTGCATTCGCAACAAATAGTATCAGTAAGTTCAATAATAATTATGGAAAATTTCATTGGACAACTGTAAAAAGAATATTTTGTTACTTAAGAGGAACAATGGATGCAAGACTGGAATGCAGTAATAAAGCACAATCAATACTGACTGGATATTCGGATGCAGATTGGGTGGTTGATATGGATGAGAGATGTTCTTGTAGTGGTTATGTGTTTATCAAAAATGGTGGTGCAATAACATAGAAAAGTCAACGACAGCAGACTGTAGCACTTTCATAAAAAAAAACCAAATACATGGCTCTATCAGCAGCTACACAGGAAGCACTTTGGTTGAAAAAACTGAGATTTGGCAAAAGAATGAGCCATTACCAATATACTCTGACAACAGAAGTGCTATACATTTAGCTGAAAATAGAAACTACCATAGTAGAAAACAAACATATAGATATAAGACACCATTTTATAAGAGAAAAAGTGACTGAGAAAGCAATAATTTTGAAATTTATTGGAACAGAAGAAATGGTAGCTGGCAGTCTAACTAAAGGAGTAACTTTTATTAAGAATGAGATGTGTTCAGCAAATATGGGAATACGATTTTTTCAAAGAAGTAGGGATGTTGAAATAATACATTAAAAGAATACTCTGTATTTACCATAGGTATATTTAGCATTGGCAGTTCTGTAATATTTTATTTTGTTTATATATAATAAACTAGTCCGTCATTCTAATAATTCAGTAAATAAAAAAAAATAATTGTATAAGTCGTTTAAAACTGCATCATGGGTAGTGATGTAAGTGTTTTTTTAATTACCCAAATGAATTAAAAAAAATTTGTAAAATGTACAAATAATCATTAATTTTATTATAGATTAAAACTTTAAAAGCATGTTTTAATTGTGATGCATTTGTAACATAACTAAACTATTTTATTAAATTTGCGAATGCGTAAATTTTTTTACGTCAACTATAAGAAAAACATGTTTTTAATCAATAAAATTGATTTCCGCATTTTACAGACTTTTAAAGTATTATCTACAACTTAATATAATTATAGATAGTAGTGAGTTTGCGCAACGTAATTTTCTGTTATATTTATAACTTTATAAATAGTGTAGGTGAAACAATTAAAAGTGTTTGTGCATGTGTTACAACGTTAAGTTAAAAATCACATGTAAACAAACTAAACTATAACCACAACTTACGTTATACTTATACTATATGTTTACAAGTATTGGGATTACTTTTTAAGTTGTTAGCTCCACTGTGCTGGAAGGATAACTATTGTATGTGCCGGCGTTACCATTCAAATGATAGTTTTCACGTCATTTTTTGTTTACATTAAATGTCAAGTAAACAAGATGAATGAATGATGCATTCATTATGTAAATAAAATTGATATGTATAAAGACTGTGTAGCCGTGACTACTGTGATTGAATATAGCAAAATTTCAACATCGGCTTGTTAACAAATCTGCCGTAGATAGCGTTTTACGATCCCCAATAACGTGGAGTTTTATGAGAAACAAGTCACAACTCGCTATTGTCAAACGGACATTATAGTAAAAAGTATTAAAAAAACATATACTTGGTTCACACGACTTTGTGCTTCGAATGTCCTCGAAAACAACCCCGTGCATCTTCGAAAAAACGCGTACAAGTTTACGATATGACGTACCTACCATATTAGCAGGTTAAGGTTTTCTTTATGCTGACTTTAAATGTCAAATATGACATTTATTTAATTTATGGTTATATCAGAAGTTGTTTTAATGGATATTTATAATAAGTAAATACGGGTCCGATCAGTTGAGTGAAGTACTAGCAAATATACATTTTGTATACTTTATAACTATAAGTATCTACCACTTCATCTTCTTCTTGTATGAATTGCATCACTAGCCCAAACTTGTTCATACTTGTGAAAAATGAGCACTATTCCGAGTTTGTTATGCAATATATTGTACTATTATAACCACTTTTTGATAAAGATTTAATCAAGTTCTCTTAAACACTCATTTATATTTCTTTACTAAATATTATTATATTTTTTATAAAGTTTCTCCAACTGTTAATAACATAATCTAAATAAATTTATTGAATTATGGTAACTGATAACTCTATATATAATATATAGATGTAATAGATGATATTTTGTGTGTTTGGATTATTAATAAATAATATAACTGCTATTTAACACATTAATTGATTTCCTACATATAAATTTATGACAGAATCTTTACGATTATATGGATGATAATTGTATGGTGATATAAGAAGGAAGTAATTTAAAGGTGTGATAGTAACATTATTTACCTCTTACTTATGCATTTTAAATCTCTTGCTTGCAAGTTATTTATGTAAGTACACGTTCTTTTTTATATTTATATTGCATAGAAATTACTTATAAGTAGATATACAAAACTAGGGAAAGTAAACGCATCGATTTTATTTATTAAATATACTATTTATACTATTATATTGTCTCATAACAATCGTGTATTTTGTTGCATTTTAATATATTAATATTTGTGTGAAAAACAATAAATTATTAGATAATTTTATGTTATAAAAGCAATAATTTATTGTATATACATTCGTTTTTGTTTTGTTTTTGTTGTTATATTATTTTTAATTGATTTGGAATTATTATTAAGTACGTTTATTGTGATGTCCTTTGTTATTAGTAATTTATTGTATTTATGATTGCTGTTGTCAATAAAATCTTCTCGTTTTTAAGAAACAATTATAATGTAATTGATGGTTCGTAGTTGCTTCGCATAAATAATAAAATAATAATAACTTATCAATAATTATATAAGTCATCTAAATAAAATAAAATATATATTCTATATTTTATGATACTTGACCAAACCCAAATGTTATTGCAAATTAATAATAAAGAATTAGTTAGCCTAACTCACTCAAGCCTAAGAGCATTCCGACTGGTTTCCAGTATTGTAACAAAAACAGCAACTTTGGCGCCGTTTCTATTTCTACATATAATTGGATAATCGATTTATTTTTTCACCGATAAATTTAAAAATGATCAAACTGTATTTTGTTTAAGGATTTTAGTCAAATTATAGTTGTAAATAGCCAAAAATATCTAAATAGAGAAATATGTAAATGCGTTTTATGTACTTTTTAATGCATTTTAATGCTATTTTCCAAAAATAATTTGACTAAATTACTGACAAAACATTATTTGATTGTTTCTAAATAAACTGGTAAAAAATAATCAAATATCTAAATATTTGAAGAAATTGGAATTGTTTAGAAAACAGCAGTCGAACATCGGCAACATTGCCAAATTTATCCGAATGATGCAACACAAACTTGACATAAGCAGTAAAATAACCACAAAGATTGGTTATACAAACTACCCACACGGCTTTAATGTATAAACCATTATACAAGTAAATAAAGTCTCATCTTACGTAATTTATAAACTAGCCAAAAATCAAGGTTAAAGTATAAACTATAATAAATAAAATAACAAATTATATTGGCTGGTTTATAAGTTGCAAAGCAAAAATTTAGTTTATAAACTAAGAAAATACTAGTTTAAAAGTTTTTTCCTACTAAAATAACTAGCCAGTTGGTTTATATATTACTTAATTAATTTATGAACTAGCCAAGTAGACTATTTGTTGTGACCAGATACTATAAAAGATAGCTACAACCACATTAAAAAATAAACTGCAAAACTGTAGTAATGTAATTTGCAAAATGCAATTTGTTTTCACATAGTTCTGTGATCAATGTATGAATGTGAATGTAAAACTCAACATGTTTTGATGCAACTCAAAGATTTTCAACAGTTTGCGCAAATAGAACACCTGGTTAGATTAACACTTGGGCTTTTACTGTTGTAAGTTTATTTACTAAACTTATACAATATTTATTATTATACTGGGTGCCCCATTTAACATGATAAATTAAAATAACTCAAAAAATTATCATCGAACGAAGAAACTGTTGCAAAAAAAAATTAGAGACAACTTTTTATCCTAAAATCAACGTGAGTGAAACGGAGAGTAACTTCGATTTTTTTAGTAATTAATTTGTTAGTGGCGTCTCTCCATTATCAATGCTTAGAGACGATCCAATCATTATTAAGCACTCACTTTTCTAATCAAGAAATTAATCAATTTTCAAGAGTGTTTTATGCCACTATCCTTGACTTCTAACTTGTATCATGGTTTATGTAACTAAAAAATAGTCATCATCATCATCATCACATTCTTCTTTTGTTAGAGTTGTTAATCAGTTGTAAAAAGACAAAGGGTCTCACCTAAAATCATACCTCACTAAAAGCACGCCAAAAAAAACAGAAAACTATTACGTTGTTTAACTTTATCAATCAGAAATGAAAAAAAATGTTTCAATAAAAACTTCACATAAAATTTAATTCTGTAATAAATAATGGAAGTTCCCATTTGAGATTTGTACCTCCCACCCTACCCCGAGTGAATTAAAAGGGAACAACTGTTATTATTAATATTGAACAGGTATTTTTCAATTCAATGATCATTTACTGAAAATTGCAGAAAATCTATTCTTTGTTGTTATTATGTTAACTTTATGCTTTCCAAATTTAGTTTGACATTTTAAAATAAGTTTTGAAAAACTACTTTTTTTATTTGAATTTGTGATAGATAGAGCTAAGTTTTCCAAAATAAATAATCTACTAGCTAGATAATACCTTGTACTTTACATTACCATTCTACAATAAAAAAACATTTCTAGTTTATATTTACTATTAAAGATAAAATCGGCACATTTTCTAATACCTAACAATTAACAATTAGAATTTTAACTACTCTACACTTTTATTATGGCCAATAATCTTACTTCAACTCCAGATATGTTTATAGTTTTTCTCAAAAGTTCTATTCAATCACTTGGTTATTCAATTGTAATTAATTATCCAATGTGTACTTGTTAAAAAGTGGTACGACAATTATTTTGAAAATGAAAACCTAACGTCCAACAAAGTATTGATAACTATCAAATTAATTTTAAATGTGGAATAATAATTTGTATTTCTAATAGAAATATAACTTTCCCATCTAATCATAGACGTAGAACACTTATAGAGTTTAACCAATACTTTACAAAATGCATCTCAAACCTATTAGAAAACTTTACAGAGCAGCAATCTGATAACTATGACTGTAAAGTACCATACCACAATAACAAATTTCACCCTAATCTCACAACCAATACCGAAATTATAAATGTTGTTAAAAATCTAAAAAACTCTAAATCTACAGGAAACGATAGATTTTCTAGCAATATATTAAAACAAATAATAGATTCTATTGTAATACCGCTCTGTCATTTAATAAATGAATCGATTAAATTAGAAATCTACCCTGAAAAGTTAAAAGTAGCAATGGTTATACCGCTATTTAAAAAAGAAACAAAAACCGATCCTTCAAGACCAATATCGACCAATATGCCTCTTACCAACGTTATCAAAAGTCATTGAAAAAATTATGTTTGAAAGACTTTATAACTTTATGCACGATAACAAGTTATGGAATCCAAACCAACATGGTTTTATGAAGAAGAAAAACACTGATACAGCTATTTTTGATTTTACCCAGCAAGTTTTAAATAACTTAGAAAATAAACATGTGCCATGTGGAATATTTGTCGACCTACCAATGGCGTTTGACAGCATTAACCATTCAGTATTATTAAAAAAACTAAGACACTATGAAGTACGAGGAACATTGGATACAAAATTATCTCAAAAACAGATACCAAAAGGTAATAGTAAGGAAAGAAGGCAACCTTGAAGAATTCACATTAACAGCAGTAAACGTCGGAGCTCCGCAAGGAAGCATACTGGCTCCCCTATTATTTGCAATTTATATAAATGAACTGCCATCACTATTTCAAAGAAACAATGTGCAAATAATTAATTACGAAGACGACACCACCTTTCTAATTAATAGCAACAATTTAGAAAATTGTGTTTAGAATGCAAATATATGTATGACAGCAGCAGATAACTGGTTCATAGAAAATTTATTAATACTTAATGCAGAAAAAACAAATGTAATGTTTGTTAAAACTACCAAAGCTACAATAACGCCAAATGACATCACACTTATAGGACAAAACATAACATGTACCTCATGCACAAAGTTTCTTGAAATTCAAGTAAATGATACCTTAAACTGAACTTTTAAACAACCATCCATCTCTTTTTGCAGATTATTTAAACAAAAAAACAAGTTACAAATTAAGAAAACAATCTTTAATGCAAATCCGCGGTCACCGTCTAAAAAAAATTGAAGATGGTACACTTTATACGTGTATCAAATTTAAAACAACCTGCCAGACGCAATTAGGAAAAAACTGATAACAGAAAATAATTTAAAAATGAAATTTTACAATATCTTGTAGAACTGGAACCCTATTTGGTTAAAGACTACATAAATTAAATTATTAAACACTTTTTGACGTCTTCAAACACAATGTGATGTACATCTATTTTTATATGTATATGTAACTTCGTTTTGAAATAAATATTATTATTATTAATATTTTTTTTTTTTTTTTTTTTTTTTAATTTTTTTTTTATTTATTCACGGCTTTAACCGGTTTTTGCCGGGTTCAATTGAACCAAGGCTGCAGTCATTGGTTTAGGACTTTTCGGACAATATGACACGTGCCCAGAATTACTGCTTTCTGACACTCTAGCAGGTTCGAATAGGTATTTACTTCAATGTCATTTAGATGTTTAGAAAAGTTTTTCTGTATTAAGCCGTTGACACTTATTATTAGGGGGATAATTACAACTTTGTTAACTTGCCAAATTTTCTTGATTTGGTATGCAAGGTCTTGATATTTGTTAATTTTTTCCTTGTACGTTTTGTCAATGTTTTCATCTCCTGGTACCGCTATGTCAATTAAAGTTACGTATTTTTCTTTTTTGTTAAATAAAACAATATCGGGCCGGTTATGTGCAATTGTTTTGTCAGTAACAATTGGCGTATCCCAATAGATTTTAACGGTTTCATTTTCAGCGTTCCATTTTGGTGTGTATTTGTACCAAGCCATTGTCTCTTGAATAACATTCCATCTTTTGCTGACTGCTTGATGTATAATTTTTGCTACATTATTATGGCGCTGTAAATATTCCGTTGGTGCAAGTTTTGAGCATCCAGATGTTACGTGTTGGATTGATTCGGTTGTGGTTCCACACATTCTACACAGATCTGATGGTATATCTGCTTTTATTATATGTTTTTGGTATGCTCTTGTTGGGACAACTTGATCTTGGATGGCTGTTATTGCTCCTTCAGTTTCCGGGAATAGATAACCAGACTTAAGGTATATGCAAGACTCGGTTTTATTTACGGCTTGACTTTTTAAGTTTGCATAGAAGCGACCGTGCAATTTCTTTTCCTTCCAGGAATTTTCTAAAACGCCAGCATCCGAATTATTAACTATTTCAAACACGGGATGTGCCCCAATGGACGGCAAACTACGATGGATCGGGTTCTGTGATGTTTCAAAATAATTTTTAAGTTTAAGCAGTTCTTTATTCAAAGCAATTTCTAAATTGACTAAACCTCGTCCACCTTTGTTTCTTGATATATTAATATTATTAATATTATTATTATTAATATTATTATTATTATTATCATTATTATTTTAGTATTAGCTAAAATCCTTAAACCACATATTAAAAAAAAGGTTTTAAGGCATGTTAAACTCAATATTCCTGTCTACTAGTTTGGTAATTTTTCCAATTAAGTTTAGTATTTTTTATTTATTAAGCTACCTCGTATAACGTATATCAAAGTGAATAATCTAACCATAAATTGAACCAAATCTAGGCTGCAAATATTCAGAGTTTGATAATAAACTTTTTATTAAGCCCCATTCCGAAACCAAAAAAATCTAAATGTATCTCCGCTGTTTAATATTAATTAACATCACTTATATTTATTACTATTACTACCATAATCATACTCATAAACAGAAAGACTTTGGTCAATAGTCTTATTCGGTTCCTATCCACATCCATTTCACCTTAGTGTATAAATTGATATGTGTATAAATTTAATATGAAAAATAGGAAAATATTCACTACTGCTCTGTATTTGATACGTATTAATTGAATAATAATAATAATAACAACAATAAAAAGTAAATAATTAAAATTCAAACTTAAAAATAACATTATAGTCTGCAGTAGCAATGCAGTAGTTCTTATTACCTAACTACAATTTAAACGCATTGTTTTCTATTAATATACATTACATGATACGCCACAGAACTTTAATTTAATTTTGAAACAGGAAATAACATTTGACAAAACCACAACCATATAGTTCCATAACATCTTCGTTTGATATATTGATAATATAACATTCTGTCAAGGAAAATATTTGTTCTTCTTTCTGAAAAGTTCATAAATTCTAAAAAAATGTCATTTATTTAATTATAATTTTGATTGGTTTATATAAAATGTGTCATAAGTTCAAACTAGCTAAACTAAATGATAAATTACTGTATTGCAATGTGATATAAATTTAATTACAATTTTACTCTATTGGGTATTAAGCATTACAGCAAACAAATTGCACCTAACTTGTCATATATAGTTGAAATAATCAATAGTCCGTCAGGTCAAATTGGTGTCGAAATACTTTTATTGAAAGTAGTTTTATAATCATCGTATGATCAGAAAACATTATACTTTATACAATTAGTTTTATGTTTTATATAAATAATTTGGCTGTTGGTAACAATATTTAATTAAAAACATATTTATAGAAGGTAAAATATCATTATGCAATATCTAACTTAAACTATAATTTATTACATTGCAATTTGATATAATTTTAATTGCAATTCCAACTCTATCGGCAATTAAAACCTACAGTAATAGTAATGAAATTACACCTGTTTTGAGCTTGGTTTCACAAATAAGATCCATATTCGTTTTACGACACATCGAAGAATGAGTAACACTTATTAAAACCGGAGTTTATAACGAATTAATCGGTATATGTAACATAATATTAAAATTGAGAAATCTGCTTATATTAAATGCATAGATTATTCGTTGACACAGTGACCAAATAGTTTCAACGAAAGTGAAACAGTTTTGCTAAAAATAAGTCACACTTCGTTATTAAATAACTGTTTTAGTTGATATATTAGCAAGTATTTTATGTTTTAATTTGCAGGTGAACTAAATAGAATGTTTTAAATTTTAGATGCGTTTTGTAATTACTTTATATTGAAATCAATAATTATAGTTTTGCAAAACCTATCAAACATATATTAACGTTGAGTTATTTATTTGCATATTATAAGTAATAATAGGTGATAATATGCATATGAAATTAATTCAATATAAATTACATAAAACTATATTTGGTCACATGAACCAGGTAATAGAATTTGATCATATCAAATTTAAATCAATTTTTATTGGCTACTATTATTTTTAAATTTATAAAATGATGTTTTAAATCATTTGCAGAACTACTTGGTCTCAAAAGATTAATGGTAGAGGTCTATAATTTATATGTTTGTTTGTGTTATAAAAATAAGTAAATAACAAATAATATAAATATAATATTACTTACTTCATTAATTTAGGCACATCATATCCTTTGTTAATGTATTCGATGCCTGCTGGAACGGCCATTGTTAACAACAATCTAGGTCTTCCTGTTTTCTCAGTTTCCCTTTCAAATTCCTCGCGAAGTTCCTATGAATACACAATGAATTAGAATACATTAATATTTATCAGAGGCAATTCGAGATATCAAAGAATCACAAAAGGTAATTAATTTGCTAATATTATGCAAACAGTATTGTGCTATTTTTTATAACGTGCGTCAACTAGTTTTTAAGTAAAGCTTTCTGCACGATTGTTTAAACAAAAATATATCATAAAAACTTTTTATTTATATAAAACAGGAATTTGCATTTATTTCTGATTATTATGCCAACATGGTAAAGCTCAGAATCATAAATGAAAACAAACAAAAAAATAGACTCGGAGTGGGTTATTCGTGTTTTATCTACATAATATACAAAATGCTGCAAAAATAATTTAAAAAAACCTTTGTTATTTATTTTACAATATATGTGTATTTAAAATTATAAATTTGGTAACGTTGTTTCCAATTTTGGCAGTTTTAATAAGAATGTGGGATGTGGATGTGTGTAGTAGTTAATTATTAAAATTGCTTAACAATACTCGTAATGATTTGACACTGATATTTAAAAAAGCAACTGCAATTTAAGTATTAAAAATTTAAATTAACACATTTAAGGGCCGGTATTATAAATAATAATTTAATCATCAATTAAGTAATTGAGAAATAAACTTAATTGTCAGTTAAATAAACAGAGATAACTTTAAAATATGATGCATATAAACGTCAATTAAATTTTAATAGCATGATTTTAAAGACAAAATATGGTTTTATTCCAAACATTGGTACACATTTTTTTAGGTAGGTTTAATCAATGTGAAACAATCTTTTGTTGAGTATATCATCATTGTTAGTTTACTTGGTTGATTTAATGTTAGATTAATTGACTTTTATAATACCGAAATTTTCAGGTTTTCTTGCTTTCACATTGATAAATTAGTACTATCCATAAAAAATTCGACAGTAATGAAAAGGAATTGATTATAAACAAATCGTAACTAAGGACAGTAAAGTTGACTTACCTCGTTAAGCCACTTACCGCACATAGTCAAATAACCTAACCCCTAACAACAGAACAAATATACAAAACTAAATATAAACAGTACGAACTTATTTGTTTATAAAAACATTAATGGTACAATTTGAACAATTTTGAACTTTAATTAAAGTGGCGACTGTAGCACAATGGTCTAGTGCGAGGATTGTTGAGCAAGCAGCCCGGGTTCAATTATATTTCGATGCGGTTGTCTCGTTTGCAAGACAATGGCAAACTAGCGAAGTATTTGCTTAGTAAAACAGTAGGTCTTGCATGTTTGTGTAGAACTATTATCGCACACCACAAACATACGAGAGGGGTGCCTACGCTCCTAGCGAGCACGGCACTATAAGAAGATGAATTAAAGATGGATTAACAATATTTGAGATGTTTACTGTATTAGTAAATTCTATGTCTCAATCAAGATTTTCAATGTTAATTGTGGGTAAATAAACAATATTCAAAATGTTATTGGCCGTCCACTTTGTTGCTTATAGAATCACTTTGTCTTTTCAGTAAAAGGACACCTGATCCGACATTTGCTAACAATGTAGCAGAAGTTCTGCAAAAACTATGACATGTGTAATTTTGAGCGCCAGATTAATTTGTTTTATACTCCAGCTTTTAATGTATCAAATATAATCAAGATATATAAATTTATTTCGCAATAACTATTTTATGTGCCCTAGTACAATAAACTGCTGATTAAGAGCCAAAATAATGAATCTTTGATCATATTTATATTGAAAACATACAACATTTTTGAATTATTTTTTCAATGTTCAATGTTATTCGTTATATCGTAATTTCATTTCGACAAAATAAGTTATCATCATAACAATGACAAATATAATTATATTTTTGGTATTGAATACACTGAACGTGTTCGTTTGAATACAGGCAAAAGCATTTAGTTTATCCATTCCGTAAAACTGCCCATAGACTTATTCCTTGCAGTAGGAGCATGTTTATGCGTTTCTCTACATACAATTTGTTTTCTGTTTATTACTACTTAATTTAACCTTTTTATTTACGTATGGAATAATAATAATAAAATTTAAATACTTATTTATTATTATAAAAAATTAATATAAATTAATTCTGTAAAATTAAAAAAGAAGATCTTAATTAATAAATAAATGTTCTAATCTGATATTTTAACCCAACTAGAAATTTTTAAATAAATATACAATTTAATCGAACTTATTTTTGCATGTTGCGCTTGTATTAGACCACACGTGTGTAAGTACATGTAGTTTTTATTTCATATAATTAACAAATACAAATAATTTTTAACGTTAAATTAAATAGTAATAAAGAAAAAATAAACAGTATGTTAGACATAAAAACAACACGCATTTATTTGCAAAACATGCTGCAGCCGCAAGGAGTTCGTGCGTGTATTGGCAAAACTTCCCAACAACAAGAGTTACCACAAGGTTAAACTGGATATAACTTGCTTTGATCTCAACACTCGGGGAGCCCTCAAATCGCAATAGAGTATGCTATAGTTTATTTCGGTTAAGAATGCAGTGGTAGTTGTAATAGCAACTGGGATTGGTTTAGACTTTAGAACTCTCCTAATTTACAGAAGCAGACTGCTACATTTGTAGCGGTACCCATTGCTATCGGAAATAAACAATGAAATGCCACCTCACCGCTATCGATTTGCAAAACGGAACCAATCAGTAGCAATAACACCAAAACTCAATATTTTACAAAACATGTTAACTGAATTTGTATATAAGTTATAATTATTTTACATGGTTGGATTTTCGATATTCCATAAAAAAAACTAAAAAATATATACATATTGCTGTTTAAAAACTAAAGTTGGTTACAAATATACTAAAAATAAAAACGTAAATGTGTGTACCTGCTTTTAAAGTACTTAAAAAAAAACAATTAAGATAGTTTTTGAATCATTCAAATCGGTTAAAAAAACGTTATTCAGCTGTAAGTTTTGTGTCTAACACCGTGTATATATATATAATTGTAGTGATAAACAGGCATTAGTAAAAATAAATAAAATAGAAGTAAACTAACTCAAATAAATAAATCTTATTATTATTTAATTAACAAATGTATTGTTTCTGCTTCAAAGCTTTTAAGCCACTTATAACTATTTTGTTTATTATTTTAGCCAATTTTATAAAATAATAAACAAAGTTTATAATACTAATAAAAATAAAGAACTTGTTGTTGCTGCAATTACAACTGTGTAATACTTACTTAATAAACCATTCTAATCAGTGCAGTCTTAACGTGGACAAACTATAATTAAATGATGTTTTAAAGCTCTGCGGTCTAAAGTTGCAATCAAATTTGTATGCATAAGATATATAATTTTCGGTTGTGGCCAGATATATGGATAAAGCGAAAAGCCGTCATCACAAAGAATATTCGGCTGTTACTCTTGAAACTTATATTACTAAGTCTTGAAAGCAATTTAGTATTCTGGGTATAAGATTTTTATTGAAGTACTGTGTTTGAAGAATTTAATGATCATTGTGAGTATTTCGTATTTTTTATGTATAAATTAATATTTTTAAAAGCCATACTGATGAGAGGTAAACCTCGAAACGCGTCTATGGATGTTTTTAGTTTAGGATAATTTTTTCATAAATTTTATTTTTTAATTAATATTTATTTCAGAATACAATAAAATTAAATTGTAATTTTTTATAACATCTAATTACTTTTATATGCAAATAACATTTCAACTATTAACAAACTCAATTGCTATACCAGGAGTCTCAAGTGACTGATAAGATTAAAAAAAAAAAAACTGTAGGCCAAAGAATAACCCCTTAAATTTCTGCCGCATGTTTACCTAACACCCTGTATATCAAGATTTTATTTTTATATTCTGATTGCAATTTTTAAACAAGCAAAAAATGTTGTATACAACGCATTTTTTTAAAACTCAAAAATTAACTTTTTTTTATGTTACACTTATTTGTGTATACAAAGAAAATAAAAATTATTCTTGATATTGTAATTCTAAAATTATTGGTTTTTATTTTCTGGAAACAATTTCTTATCATTTATTTTGTTCTAGGCGTTTATGTTGTGTCTGTCTACTGAATAATTAAATTATGTAAAGTCGTTGAGCTGTCTCTGTAACATCCTGTCATGTATCAATATATTGGAATTATTGTATATTTAATCAGCTTAATATACAGGATGAGTTATAAATAAATAATAAAGACAACTTTCAAAACTTATTTAAAATCAAATATACATTATTAACATATTTCAAATTCAAATCGTAATGCAACAATAAGCTCTATTATTATATTTTTTGTAGCTCTTAGGCGAGGTGGGAGCCAGAGTTGTAAAACTAAGAAAATAGTATCAGTTTCCAAAAATTGTTAATTTTTGTGCGGATAATTAAGATTCTGTTCTTGGAGATAAGTATGTAATTTTAAGTATATAATCCCGGTTTGCTAACATTATTATTGGCCTTATATATAAAAGGTGTTTTGTTAAAGGCGAAGAGTTTTAAATTGAAATAAAACACAGAAAAATGTTTTTAATTTCCATGAAATTGCTTTATTCGACAGATGATTTTATTGCATTAATGTTTTTATATGAGTTTGGGCATGTGACCGCCGTGGCTGGAGCGTACATGGCATAATCTGGAAATACAATTTTTACACACTGTTTGCAGTAATTCAAGCTATATATTGGCAATAATGCGTCAAATTTTGGCTTCAAAGTGCTAAATTGTTTCTGGTTTATCGGTGTAGAGATGGGACTTTACATATCCCCAGAATAAATAATCTAATGGCGTCAAATCGCACAAACGAGGTGGTCAGTTAAAAGGTTCATTTCGTGAAATTAATTGTTCGTGAAATATTTCTTTTAGTAAATTAATTGTATCGGACGCTGTGTGGCAAATGGCGCCGACCTGCTAAAACCACATGTCTGCAACGTTAATGCTGGCCAACTGAGGCACACAAAAGTTGGCAATCATGTTTCTGTACCGCTCACCGTTGACTGTTTTTTAGTTATGCCATGTAGATATTATTCTTAGTACGTTAACTCACTCTATACATGCGTTTGTGTGATACATGTTATGTTTTGTTAAAATTGTCTATGTTAACTTGTTTTAGAATCCAAATCTGTAACGAACCACTTAATAACTTTTTTTTTATTAAAGAATAAGTCAAAACTGGTATTGCATACGTATTAATAACTTACTTTTTTTAAATTTACGCAAGTCCGTGTTAGCTGCTTTAGTCTTAACGTATAAGCTTGAATCAATTTTATTTTTAAATGCCCATGTTCCATTTTTGTTGTTTACTCAAACTCAATGTATGATTCCAGTTGATTATAAATTAAAATGTTATTCTAAACTAGTTCTAAACTTTTTATTATAATCCATTTGCTTTTTACAATTCGCATTTATTGATTCCAATTTAAAATTTTCAAATTAGCCGGCCTGCTACACTTATATAGAATAGATGGTTCGTTTTGTGTAACGTCTGCTTATTATTTTTGTTATTATTATAATTTGTTTCATTTTCTCAGCTTAAAACTGATTTTTTTACGCGGAGTATTTATCTTATAGCCTCAAACATTAAATTCAGTTGCGTTATCTAGGTTTGTAAAATTATTGTTTTTTTGCATTTGACCTGTAAAATACTCCGTCATATTTATTAGTTTTAAACTTTTTGTTTTCACTATTTTATTTACAACGTAGATATTTGTGTATTGTGTTCATTTCCTTTTAATTTTAATTAAGATTTAGTAGTGAAGCTTGGTTGTCTTAATTTTAAAAAGTATTGTTTATTATTATTTATTAATTTTCAGGTAATAGGTGAATTAAAAAAAAAATCATCTTATACCATGCCTAATAAAAAAATTCTAAAAATGTGGCAGTCTGTAGAATTGTTGCTCTTTGTACTGGTTTTGCCAGTCAGGTAGATTACATTTTAAAATATTTTTGTAAAATTTAAAAAATATTACTCTAACGGCAGATATTTCAAATAGTGTGATTGTTATAGAATTTAATTAATTTTTTAATTAATAATGTAGTTATGTTTTTTAAATTTATGTTTTCAAACAATATTTAGAGTTTGATTTTGATCTTTGTAATTTTTGCCATCCGTAACTGAAAATGCGTCATTTCTATGACAAAAGTCACCGAGATCAAAATTTACCACCTGGTCTGTTATAGTCTACTTGTTAATATTATTGTTATTGTTATTATAAATATACGATCTAATAAAAATATATACCTTAACTAATTGTGCATAGTTATCTCTGTCCCGTGCTTTTCCTCCATCTCTAAAACTTGGATATTCCCAATCCAAATCCAAACCATCAAAGTGGTTTTGTCTCAAAAATTTAACAACATTCTTAACTAATTCTTTTCTTCTTTCTGGGCTAGCAACCATCGGTGAAAACCTTGAAGAGCCTTCATTCCATCCACCAATTGCCAACATAGTTTTCAGTTGTTTATTGTATGTCTTGAGTCCCGTAAATTTAGCATATCCACCTAAAACATAAAAAAATATTATAGTTATAGATAATTAATTGATCTATGTCTGATCTAAAAAAGCGATATAGACAATAAATAGAAGAATAATTTAAAATTTGTATAAAAAACAAACTGCAATAATTAGAATTAAAAAAGAAGAAAAAGAAGCACAAGTAGAAAAAGAAATTAGGCAAATTGCACTATCACAATTATAATTTAAGCTATATATAAAAGATAAAACTGTTAAAATAAATGTATGTAGAAAATATTTTTAATTTGCAACTCAAAAACGATTATATTTATTACAAACTATTTTTATTTCCTAAAAATATTATAATAATAAGTAATTGATTTTTCACACTTTCTATGGTATGCTGTCTTAAAACCAATTGTTAAATATGTGCATTATCATATCTAATGCAAAATAAGTATGCCTACAAAAAAATAGTAAAATTTCTTAAGATATAGAAATTGTGAGACCATACAATGACAATCTTTTGATATGCAAAAAAACTTCATTTTTCTAAAACCATTATAATTCTAGAAAGATGAGTTTTTTACACTTTTGTTTAATTTGTAACTAAACATGGTTTTTGAAATGTATCTCTCTGACAAATACATAGAAAATCATCACCCTAAAAAGTAGTCAATTAGTTTGAAATTTCAGCTACTCAGTTTTTTTAATTAAATTTTTTTATTAAATTTTTTATTAAATATTTAATGCAATAAATTTTAAACCAATATTTTATTATAAATTTTACAGTTAAATTACAAAACTTAAAAAAATATTTTAAATTTTTTATACTTTTTTTGAAGTCATCAGTGCTGTTTTCAACCAATCGACGGTTGAAAACAGCACTGCATCTTGATTTGTTCTTGGCTGATATGATAAAAACGGTTTATCACAGTGAGGTAATTTGATTTTCAAAACCGATTATTTTCTTACACCAAAAAGAGTTAGAATTGAAAGTAACAAGAATCAAAAATTAAAGATGTAAAAAAGTGAAGAATTTGGCTAACGTAACGTGCACTATTTCTGTGCTTGCAAGATGCAATTGCCAAAAGTAGTAAGCTATATTTTTTATACCACTGATGCGATAAAACACGCTTTATCTAAAACAATTGAAAATAGCAATGCGCCTAACACGCATCCTTGCTTCACCCCTTTTTTTGTTATGAATTCTTTTGATTCCTCGTTGTTCATTCTTACTATAATTTTGTTTTTTGTGTACATGTTTTTAATTACGTTTATTATTTCCGTCTCAATTCCTCTGTCTTCTAGTTCTTTTCATATATTCTCTTTTTTGATCCTGTCAAATGCTTTTTCGAGATCAACAAAGCATACGTGCATTATTCTATTCTTTTTTATCATCTTCTCACTTAGCTGTCTTATTATAAATATTAGGTCTTGTGTGCTTCTTTCTCTTCTAAACCCACATTGGCTGTCCTCTATTGTATTTTCTAATTTGTCTCTCATCATTTTTTCTATAATTTTTGTAAATATTTTGTTTGGTATGCTCGTTAGTGTTAATCCTCTGTAATTTTCATATTTTCTTTTATGCCTTTTATATGTATGGGTAGGATTATTCCATTATTCCCTTGGCGTTTTCCCATTTCTGAAGATGTTATTTATTAGTTCCGTTATTGGTGCAATTCCTTCTTTACCCATAAATTTCATTATTTCCGACGTTATATCATCTGTTCCTGGTGCCTTCCCGTTCTTTAATTTCTTAATTGCTTCTATTGCTTTTATCTTTCCATTAACTTGTCTTCTTCCGTTATTATTTTGCTATTTTTATCTTTTATTTTCATCATATTGTGTTCTTTCTTTTTTTGTTAGATGTTTTAACGTTTCGTAAAATAGTTTTTGGTTCCGGTTAAAGTACTCATTCATTTCTTTTCCAACTTTTGTCCATGATTTTATCTTTTCTTCTTTTATTATTTTCTTTAATTCATTTCTTTTTTCTTTGTATTTTTTATATATTTTTTTTGTTTGTTTGTAGGTATCTTTTCCATTTTTCTTTTTTGTCCCTTATCTCCTTCTTGATTTTCTCCGTCCACCAACTGTTTTTTTTATATCTTTGTTTACATTTTTTGTTGTTCCACAGCTTTCTTTTGCAGCTTCTAGTATGATTCGTTTGAACGTTTCCCATTTTTCTTCTAGGCACGTTCTTATTTTTTTCTCTTTGATTTTTTTTTGTAGTATTTCTTGGTATTTTGCTTGTATCTGTTCTTCTTTTAGTATGTATGTTTTTATCTTTATCTTGACTTTCCTCCTTCTTTTTCTTTCCACTTCATGTCCATTAGTAGTAAATGGTGGTCGCTACCTATTTCTGCTTGTCTTGTTACTCTTACATTTTTACCTTGTTCCAGTTTTTTTCTCTTAACTAGGAAGTAGTCAATAATTGATTTCTCATTCCTGGTTGGTTGTGTTCTTGTGTATTTGTGAATTTCCCTGCGTGTGTGTGAATTTGGTGTTTGTTATTACCAGATTATTTTCAATGCATAGTTGAATAATTTTTTCCTCATTGTTATTTTTTATTTTTTCTCCTTCATTTCCCATTACCTCTTCTATTCCGTTATTTTGTTTTCATACTCTCCCATTTAGGTCTCCTGGTATCATTATGTTTTCTTTTTCCTCGTCTATTTCTTGTTGTAAATTATTGTAGAAACTGTCTTTCTCTTCTTTCTTTGCGTCTTCATTCGGTCCGTATGCTACTATCATGGACCATGTTTCATTATCAACTAGCTTCATTTCTACTGTCATAATTCTTTCATTTGTGAGTTTTTCTCTTATTGTATCTTTTATTCTTTCCGGAGCTATTATCATTTCTACTCCTCCTTTTTCTCTTTCTTTTTCCTCTACTCCTGTCCACATTAACCAGTATTTTCTATGTATTCTTATTATACCTTGCCCTTTGTTTTTTGTTTCCGTTATTCCTAGTATTTCTATGTTTTGATTTATCATTTCTTCCACCAGTTCACCTTCTTTTCCTATGTATTCTCTTATATTCTATGTTCTTATTTTTTTTCTTTATTTTTTTTTCCTCTCTTTTTTTTCATTTTCTGTATTTTTTCTAGTTATGTTTCCTTTATTTGCATTGGTCTGTGTATTGTTTATCTTATTTCTTGTACAATTTCCTCACTATGTCATTTTCTTTTCCTTTTTCTGTTTTCTTGTTAGTTTTTTGGAACTTCCACTTCTTCTAAACTCTTAAACTTTTTATTCCATCTATATTCCTCTCCGTTAATTATTAACTTTTGGTAACCGTAGCACAATGGTCTAGTGCGAGGACTGTTGTGCAGGCAGCCCGGGTTCGATTCCCGGCAGCGGCAATATCTAATTTGTCAAATATATTTCGATGCGGTCGTCTCCTTTGCAAGGCAATAGCAAACCAGCAAGTATTTGCCTAGTAAACCCCTCTAGTGGTGTGGTTCGGATTCCACGTTAACCTGTAGGTACCGTATGTTTGTGTAGAACTATTATCGCGCACCACAAACATACGAGAGCGGCGCCGAATACTCGTAGCGAGTATGGCACTATAAGAAAAAGAACCTATTCTAACCCTCTTTCCATTTGCTTTTTCTTCTTTTGTTATGTCTCTATTTCTTTTTGTACGCATCTTTCTTTGAGTGTTAGGTCATTGTCAATGTAAATCTTAGTCCCTTTCAGATTTCTTATGGCTTTCATTATTTGTTGCTTTGTTTCCCATGTTTTGACAGATGAGCTTTCCTATTTTGGCTATTATCCCAAACAGTTTTTCTTTCAAAAAGTTCTCCACTCCCTTTTGTTCTTCATTCTCATTTGTTTGTATGCTTGTTATTATAATGTTATTTCTTTTTTTCTTTTTCAGTTTTGTTTTCTAAGTTTTTAATTTTTTTGATCATTTGTATATTTTTTGTTCCCACTTCACTTCTTTATCCTTTAATTCCTTTTTTAGCTCTCTAATCTCTTCATTTAATTCCTTTGTGTTTTTTACCATCTCATTCTTTAATTCTTTAAACATGCTGTTTAGTTCCTCCATTTGGTTTTTTGTATTTGTATTGTCTTTGTATTCTTCTCTGTGAGTTTTATCCTTGTTTTCTTCTACCTTCTCTTTCTTTTCTATATTTCCTGTTGTATCACTGTTGGATTGCTTTTCTACTGTCGTTTTTTTTTTCTTTCTCTATTTTCCTTTGTTCTGGAGATCTTAGTATTTTTTTGCTTTTTTGAAATTCTTTTAATTCTTTTTTAGGGCTTTCCATATCGACTTCTTCTCTCTCGTATCCTCTCGTTTTGCATTAATTTGGTTTTGTATCTTTTTATATTTCTTCTTATTATTAATTTTTATTTCGGGTAATTGTTGTTTTATTTTCAGTTTTAAATTATTTAAATTATGTCTTACTCGTACTGTTATTTGTAAGACGTTTTTATTTTATATATGTAAATTAAATATAAATTTAAATGCGGACGCCTCTGAGTATTCTTCTCTGTTGAGCGCGGCGTGCTGTTTGCGTTTCGTACCACTCGCACCTTTCTTCTTCTAACGCGCACTCCTCTTATATATTGGTCTCTCTTTTACAAGGACAATTTTATCCGTTTGGAATTTGATGGTATCTTCCGGTTTTTGTCACTGTTACACTTTTTTTTAATTTTCACTTCTACACTTTTTAATTCAACTTTACTATACTATTTTACTAATGTACTTTGATTTAAGCGAAAAGTCCCGTATACGAGATAATTGTCGGCCTCAATCAAAAATACGTGTGCTCGCGTTCGATGTTACTCTACTACTAATAAACTTATTAATTTATTAAAATAATACACAAACCACAAGTTCTATCTTGTTTACAACAACAAAAAAAACAAATACCATCGATCTATTTTAGAATAACAACTGGCAAACAAAATTAATTTTTTTTTTAAATATATTTGAAAAACAGCTTTTAACATTTTTTAACGACCAAAAATCCACCGCAAAAATAAGCTTTTGTTTCAATTGCCATGTACTTTTTGGTTCTTACAGTATCACTAATGGTGAATGTTGGGTGCAATGCAGCTGATTTTAAAACGTTTTGAATGATTGCATTTTTTACTTAGTTTGTGTTGATTTTTTAACTGATCACTTTTTAGTCATAATCATAAAACATAATTTTTTTTAGGTCTCCTAAATCCTGAAAATAATATAATTGATTGAGCAATAGCGTGAGGTTTATTTATTATTTGTATAAAGTAATAAAAATAAATATGTATAATTCTGATTTAAATAACTAATTCAAATTTTGGTTAACTACACACAATAATACAAAATAGATGGTCAATTTTATTTTTGATAATCAAATTTGTAAAAAATATTAAAATTAAAACTGTAAATACTCAAATGCGCGTCTAGATTGCTTTAAGCTACAGTACAAGTGAAGTTATAATAGTATAATTTACAGCTCCACTTTTGAAATTTATTGTCTTCCTTTTTGTTAGTTTAAATGACTACAGTTTTATGCCTGATAGTAATTGACTATCATTTAACAAAAGTGCCATTTTATGTTTTTACCTACTAGATTATCACTATCGTTCAGAGTTTTTTCTTTTTTAAATTAAATCTTTAGTGAATGAAATTTTAATACAATTAGAAATTACGCCTTTTATACGTTAACTATCAAACGCAATTATCTTACAACGCGACATTTCTGACTTCAAAGAATATGGCGACATTGCCATTTCTGTGTTGCCATTACTAAGAAAATCTGTTAAAAACCCAATATCTCAATAGATAAAATTCTATGAAATGCATATTATAATTTTAAGAACTTTCCTATTATGTATATATCAGTAATATTAGAAACAATATTAAAAATTAGTGTTATAACTTGAAGACTTAAGTATGCATAATTGATAAGAAATTGTTATTAACATACATGCAATGCAATTGTAAATTGTATAAAACATTTATGAAAACTCCATGTAATTCACCATTTAAATTTAAATTACTATAATGCGCTACGGCTTTACATAATTAAATATGCACGTAATCCAACCGTATAAAACAATATAATTTCTGTCATACCTCGGCAGAAATTAGAAAAGGTGTCATTGACGGCAGCTCCAGAACAAGCTATTATTCTATTGTTTACATATTTTTATGTAATATTTAAATTTAAACAAAGTGTAGACATAATATGCTGATCGATCCCTTTCATTTCTCATAAATTTGACACACAAAGTGATTAATTAAAGTTCACCAATGTAATATATTTGGGAGGATTAATTATATAATGTTATTTCTGTATTTACATTTACATTATTTAAATTATGTATATGAATACGCAATTGAATGACGATTGTCTATAACAAATAATTGAAGACCATGTTTGTTAATTTTATTCATGAGACCTTTCCATACTGCTTTCTTTTTGATGCGTATAAGTGATATTGTTAAAAATGTCATATAATGAACAGTACACTATAAAACTGATTATTATTAAGGTTTAAAAAAAGTGTTGCAATATTTATTAAGAAAGTGCCATATTGTAAAAACAATAAAGCAGCCCAGCCCGGTGACATTATCTTAGTTGAAGTCCATATTATCTTTTATGCAAAAGTGGAATTTAATGAGCATGTTGGAATCCAGGAAGAATGAGAAAGTAAAAATTTCAGAGTAGTTGCTTTATGTATTATTTTTTATCATAGATTAATTTTATCAAGGAAACAAACAGATTTAACGAAAAAACTGTTTTAACACTAATTAGTTATTTTAACAAACGTATTTTTTAAAAACATAAAAAAAGAACTAAAATAGACAAGAAAAATAAGAAGTAAGAATACAAACTTGTAAGTTTTTATCACTTTTATAATAAATTTACAAACTTCACAAGCATAGTACTGTCAGTCAAAGTAATTATATTAACAATATGTTATTGGTTTTAGTTTTGTTTTTTTACATAAGCCATATTGCTGACTGTATTGTACTGATAATCCGATAAGATTATAACAACCACGTATTACAATACATATATACAAGGTATCACTTTTACTGAAACAACAAAATAGAACAAAATTTTAACTAATTAAAACTTCGTACTAAAAATATAATAGTAACAATTAAATAATTACTAAATATAATTTCAGCTATAATACACTGCACCCATAATAATATGCATACCAATCCTGCAAACTGGTTTTAAAAGACTATACAATGCAAATAAATTTCTACTGGAGCTTTTTGAACATTGAAAAAGCATTTGACAATACTATTTTTACATCCATTGCCATGACAATAGAAATCATAAGCATATTACCTCTCATTAGATATTAAGTAAACTCTATACTCAAAAAACAAATTAAAATAATTCATAGTACAATAAGACTGTAGAAGCTAAAATCGTTGGCGAATATCATGGACAGTCTACTTACTGTAGTTACTAAATAACATTTAGAGCAAATTGTACCCAACTTGATTCAAAACTCACTAAACACCGTAGAAAAAATATGCAATAAGGAAGGACTATCAATACCCAAACAAAACGACAATTGTCTCTTTTACAAGACGACAAAACACACTCCCAATGACAAAAGTAGTAAAGTACCTGAGACTCACACTAAATACCAAACTTTCATACTCATCTGGATAATTTAACTACATATTATAATGGCTCTTACAGCGGAATACACATAAACAAAACCCGAAAAACGTTGATTACGTTATCAGTCTTTCAAGAAGAGATAGCCATTAAATAGAGCTCTAGTAACATGATCAAACAACACTTCAAAAGAGATAATCATTATGTCAAACAATCAAACGGCACTACAGGTGATATGCTTGCCAGGAATAATACCCAAACTGGCAATGGACTGCATAACCATCCTGGAGGCATTAGCCACAAACAGCAAAGTACACTAGATCTAGATACCAACAGATCAGATTATAAAAGGTAACCTTACGGCACATGACCTACTGACACTGCTTTTGGAGTCTTACACAGAACCGGTAAACAAATAATCCGTAGCAAACTTGACAAGGAACAAAACAACTTGTGAAAAAAATGTCAAGGAATAAAGCACACAAAGCTATTCATAACAGGACCATCATACATTACCCAAACTATTAACAGAAACAAAAAATTGCGACAGCTTACAGAACTTATAACTAGACACTATTAAACTATACACATGCATAGAACAGTAATCCCAACAGTGGAGACTTGTAGCCGCAAATGTCTGAAAGTTAAAGAAACTCCGCTACATTTGCTGAATGAGTACAAAACTTACAATACGCAACGTGGTGCCGCAAACACAATCCATTTCATAAGTTTTTCAACTTTATTAAAAAAAACAGAACAATCAAAACAACACTATACAACCAAAAAACCGCATTGCAGGAACGCCAGACGTACCTCATTACAAAAAAAATAATACAATAATAAACTCTCAACTACCTAAACTTTATAAACCTAACATACTTGTCAGACTTATAATATCCACACTTGACAAATTGCTTAGTAACATATTAACATAAACAATACCACAAACTGTATAAAACTAGCTAACAAATTAAAACATATTAATAGACACTACCTATCATCTCTTTCGATATAACAAATCATCTTCATACTCAAAACTATAACTGCTATCCATAATACATTAGCTTAACACAACATAGTCAACCTAGAAATAAATAGCGTTATACTACTTATACAACATTTTTAAATACAATTAAAAAAAACAAAAATTTATAAAAAAAATAATAATCATACCACATGACTTAAATCTACAGCAATAACCATAATTTTTTAGCATTGCACTTATTAATGCATAAAGTACTATATTTTACTATTTTCTTTGACTAATCTTAAACTGAAACTTAATATCATCCAACTATATATATATACAGGGTGTCCGGAAAATACGTGTACAACGTTTGACGACAGACTCCTGACGTAAAAATAGGTCAATCTAAGCCGACTTAGTTATATCCAAAATTGTCTCGTTTAGCCGGTAGAGAGCGTCAAAAAAAACAAAAGTATAACAAAGTTGAAAGTATCTATTGTAAGAAACTAAGTAAAACAAAAACATTACTTAAGCAAATGTGTAAAATGACCGCCATCTTGCTGAATACACTTATTAACACTCTTTAAAAAATGATATTGAACCCTATCTAATGTCTCTGGATTATTAAAATGGTTGCCTGCATTTAAAATCCGCTGCAATAAATCATCGCGTGTGTTTACCGAAGTCTTGTAAACTTCTGTTTTATTAGCGCCCCACAAAAAGAAGTCACACATATTTAACTCAGGAGAACGTGGTGGCCATTTTACTGGTGCATCATTGCCTCTTCCAATCCATCGGTTGGGATATTGATGATGTAAGTATTGCCGAACGGCAACGGAAAAATGGGGCGGGGCACCATCATGCATATACCACATTTCCCTCCGAAGTAAAAGGGGCAAATTCTCCAGAAGAATTGGTAATGTGTCTTGCAAAAAATTTAAATAAATATTTCCATCTAACCTGTCTGGAATAACAATGGGACCAATAAGGTAGTGATCAATAATACCTGCCCAAATATTAATTTTAAATTGATGCTGATGATGTGCAACTTTAATGGCATGTGGATTTTCATCGGAATAAATATGTTCGTTGTGCAGATTGGTTACCCCAAATCTTGTAAAGCATACCTCGTCAGTAAACATAATTTTTCTACAAAAATTTGGAACAAGGATTCTTTTGTTTCTAATAAATTGACAAAATGTAAGCCGCATGGGGGGATCAGTCGGTAAAAGTTCCTGGACTTTTTGTATGTGGTAAGGATGTAACAACTGTTCTCTTAAAACCTCATTGACAATCGTTTTAGGAACATTTAACTCACGTTCTAAGAGACGGGTACTGGTACTTGGTTCTTCTTCAACTCTTTCCAGAATCATCTCTTCTGTTTCCATAGTTCGAGTTGTTCGCATACGACCCCTGCCTTCAAACTTTTTCTCAAAACTGCCCGTTTCCCGAAGATGACGCTCAATATTGGCAAATGTTTGGTGGTTTGGTATTCGACGGTTAGGAAACCTCTCCATGTAAACCCTAACACTCTGACGCCCATATCCTTGACAAAACCCGTATACCAGGAGCATGTCAACTTTCTGAGAGTTTGTATAATTTTCCATTTTTAATGGTAAAATGAACTTGTAATTCAAGAATGTTGATCGTATACTTTAGTAAATTTCATAGACTGGTGACAATTTGTCAATAATTGTCAAATTATTAAACGCCATAGCAACAAGGTCACTTAAAAAATTATTGTTACAGGTAATTTCTTTTTAATATTTACAAATTTTTGACGCCCTCTACCGGCTAAACGAGACAATTTTGGGTATAACTAAGTCGGCTTAGATCGACCTATTTTGACGTCAGGAGTCTGTCGTCAAACGTTGTACACGTATTTTCGGGACACCCTGTATATATATATATAAACAACAATTTCCTTATAGGCCGAAAATAGGCTTTAGCTGCTAAAGCCTTTTGGCATGAGTTACACTCAATATTTTTTCGTCTGCCCCAATTAAAAACATTATTTTTAATGTTTATTATAATTTGTCACTACTGTAAGGTATGACGTCTACATTTGAAATTGTTATTCACAGCCAATCAAATACCGCAAATAGTTGTGTGGCCCAATAGCCATATGCGGGCCGAAAATGATGCTTTTCTCTACCAAAAGCATCATTTAAAAAAAAAACTATAAAAGTATAAACGTTGGTTTTTAATATATCATTTTAGTAGTGATACACATTAATATACAGGGAGTTTGTAAATGAATGGGATTATGTAATCACTTTAAATATGCCGCTTTTTTTAAATTGTCCACTATACTATTTGTTTTGACATATCAACTTTGACAGCTGTCAAGTAAATATATAATAACATATGCAGTATAGTGGACAATTTTAAAAAGGCGGCATATTTAAAGTGATTACAGAATCTCATTCATTTATAAACTCCCTGTACTACGGCCAGTCAAGCCCTTGTTGGGACAGGTGCTATTGGTGCGTCTTTAAAGATATTGTTAATACCGGGGTAGTAAAATAAGTTTATAAAGGCTAAAACTTTGTACGTTGATTAAATATTAGATATAATGAAAAATTATAGTAGTTAGTTCGGTAAAAGTAAAGATAGGAAATGATCAGTCGAGCCCCAAGTATGTATAAACTCGACCCTTGTATACACTTGACTGACTACTACAATTTTTTATTATACGTAATATTTAATCAGCGTGCAAAGTTTCAGACTTTATAAACTTACTTTACTACCTCGGTATTCACAAAAAAGTTTGAGGACTCACCAAAGGCATACTATAATACAAAATTGCAAGATAGCTTGACGTTGACATCAGCAATTGGATTAAATGTACTGAATCAAAAATGACTGGATAAAAACTACAATGTGTATGCACGCTTTATTGATTTTCAACAAGTTTAACACAAGAAACTTATAAATACTTTAAAATCAAAACATATCAACAAAAATGACATCAGAATAATAAACAACTTACATTGGGCAAGGAGTTAAAATCAAAGATAAATAAAAATATATATATATAATCAGCAAAGCAATTTTCCAAAAATTACTTAAACAAAATAAAATGTAAATGGAAATATCGTTAACAACTTGAGGTTGCCTATGACACCGGCATAATAACAAATGAATTAAATGATCTAAAAATATTAGTACAGCGATTAAACAACAAATGTAAAGAATTTAATGTAAAAATAAACACAAAAAAGATGTACATAGATTACAAGTAATGCAAACTAATAAAATAAAATAAAAGCACGCATCAAAATATCCAGAAATGCTTTTATGCAATTAAAAGTGTTTCTATGTAATAATCACCTAAACTTAAAATTGAGAATAACAATGTTGCGTTGCTACGTCTTGTCGTTATTATATAGAGTAGAGACTTGGGCAATAAAACAAACCTAACTAAAGAGGATTGAAACGTTTGAATAATGGAAAAGTAAAACAGGAAAATGCTTAAGTACTAGAAAGAATAAAAAAAGAAGAAAAACTTGCACTAATCATAAACAAGCTTGAATATTTTAGACACATTTTAAGAAAAAAATATATACAAATTGTTTATACTCATTATAAAAAAGAAAAATGTAGGCCGTATGACATCTTGGTTTCTGAATTTCAAAAAATGATTTTCAACAACTGTCGCCCAACTTTATAGAAGCGTTGCAAATAAAATAAAAATAGCTATAATAATATCCAATTCTACTAAAAGACGGCACGTTAAGAAAATATATAACATAAAAACAATCAACATTTGGTTTAACAAACAATTAAATAACAAATACCAGCATCAGCACATATACACCTTTATTAAAATAAATATAAAACCCATAAGGCAGTACCATGTATACAACACACAATCAACACTTGTAGAGCAAAAACTATTACAATATATGCAACCTATTTTACACTTCCCAAACATTTTGTAATGTAAACATCCACAAACACATAGAAACTGTAACCTGCACGTCTGTAATTATTTTAATATGGATTTATTTTTGTAACTTAATTAAGTAGACATCGACAATGGCCTAACCGCCAAAACCGGTCAGTCAATAAATAAAAATAAAACATATAAAAGTTATTTCCAACATAACCTCACATCATCATTTTTACAAAAACTTGTTATTATTAAAATTTAATATGATAATTTTTATATATAATATTATTAAAGTTTTATTAAGCTATTATGTCAATAACTGGTTAATATAAATTTAAGATTATCTTACCTTTCTCTATATCCTGATACTTGTCAAACGGTTTCAAAGTGTTTTCTTTTGTAAATCCACCAAAAGCATATACTAAATGAGTGCATAAGTATGGATTTATATTTTGCGGACTAAATTTTGCAGTTCCTGGTCTGTACACCGACCAATTTGTGTAATAACAAACCACTCGAAGCTCTTTGGATGCTGAAAAAAAAAATCAATATATTATTTTAAATCAAATTATAATAAAATTGGGTTAATAAGTAGTAATAAATTATATCATAAAGAATATTTGGTGCTCTTATACAATTATTTTACGTCAAGGAAAGAATTGCTGCAGTAATTTGATAATAATTCTTATTGCAATTATAACGATTAAAAGATCATATTTGATCATACATCTTCTGAAAGAAAGTACAGCGTGCTCTTAACGGCCTCCATCGATGATTGATGACTAAATTTTAATATATTACGTAAGAAACTTTTAATATGAAGTGGACTATGCCACATGTTCTTGAATTGAGTCATGCTTTAATGCTGTAAAATTTTTATACATCACATATTCACTTTCAAATGAAGATTTATGTTTTATCATTGAACATGAAATAATTTTGAATGGAATGTTAGAGAATTCTAAAATCCTTTTATCGTGTTATTGGACTAAATAGTTATTTATTTTGTAACATTAAACGTTAATTGGAATAACTAATGTATTATTAATCAAATATGGTCGGTTCTCATACAATTAAAATTACATAAAAATATAATGAGAATTTGTACAATTGAATATACCACATAGAATTTATACAAATTCGTTTGCGTGGGATATGAACAATACTGGCGCCGGCTACCAATTTGTAGGTGAAGGTTTAATACAGGATGTATAATGTGTCATAACCAAACCGAATCAGTGGGTTATCCAAGTCGATCTTCAAAGAATATCGATGAATCAAAATAAAATTTGTAATGAAATAAATAAATAAATTTATTTTAAGTTTAACCAACAAATGTAAAACTGAATGATGCTTTCATTTGCGTGTGATTACAAACACTCGTACTTACTGAGTAATTTTATAGCTTTTTATCTTATTTCTGTATAATTAACACATTAATCGATATTGAACAGCTCATAGACATTGTGTATTAAGAGCAGTAGTTCCAAGAAACTTTTTCTTCTCCACCTTATAATACACATTATCACAATCATTACTATCAATATAATATTTTTATTTCTTAAAAACAGAATGATAGTGTTTTTTTCAGTTTACAAAAGTTTTTGGTTTATTTAACCAAAACTTTTGTTTTAGGTAACAAAAAAAATAACATTCAATAAATTCATGTATTAACGTTTGGAAATTATCCACTATTTTGTAGCTAAATTTTATTTTACAAATTTACCAACCCACGAAATAATCAATATGCATCAAGATTTTGGTTTTGCTGACATTATAAAAAAAAATTCAAAAGTTGTTTACCAGACCATTGTTTTAAAATTACTAAATAGGTTCAAAGAAAAATATTTGACAAAAAAAATCCACAACTTATACGAGGCAAAGTCAAATGAAAACGGAAAAAATTTCCTAAAAAGCACTAAACGGAAATTTGTCTTACAAGTTAACAAATATGTTATTTTTGAGATGTAGAAACTTTTGGTAATAACGTATTGGAACGATCAAAAGTGTTGACACATTGACAGTTTAAAAATGACACTCGGGAACAGCGTTTTGTTATATGTTTTTTACAACGCAACAGTTATGAAGGTTTTAATTATTTTTTTATTTCATTTAATCTGTTGCACTGTGGTTGTATCTTGTGTCACGGTATACTTTGCTATTGAATTACAGTGCACTTATGTTGTTTATTAATTTCATATGTTTTTCAATTGTCAATTGTATAACAATATGAAATAATAAATCAATTTAATATGTTTTTTATCATAAATTAGTTCTTACGAATACATTACTAGTTTTGACTCTACTAAAACCTTCTACAGATGTAATATGTTATATAATTTATTAGTTATTACATCTGTAGAAGGCTCTAGTATATAACTTATTACACCTGTAAAAGGCTCTAGTAGAGCCAAAACTAGTAAAGTATTTGTAAGAATAAACTTGTGATAAAAAAAAATCTAATATTTTCTGTCGCATTGCAATGATAATTCGTCTTGCTTTTTAATTCACAATTTACGATTGCTAGTTGTCTAACGGTATGCATAGTTTTTTGTTTTTTTCTTTGGAACTCACAAAATATATTTCATAATCACATAATTTAAAAGAAAATAGTGTTTTGTTATTGATAGTTGGCAGAATGATATTAATCTAATCTAACATTAAACTTACTAAAATTGCACTTTGTAGCTGTTATTAAAGCCGGATTGGGTTGTCTGAGAGTTATCTCCGTAAACAGTAAATTTTTTCTCAAAAATAAGCATTCTACGTTTGACTTGTAAACCCGACAAAACGTCATTTTTATTAACTTTAAATAGCTGCGTTTGCAACCATTATAGTCTTACTGTAACATGAATTATTTATTATTAAAATTAATTTCTGACAGTACCATACTCTAGTGGTGTGACAAACTCAAACGACTTAAAACAGCCGCAAAAAAATCTTTAAATAGAACAAAAAATTCAAAACCGCAATCAAACTGGATGTCCTAAAAAGATGCCCAAAAAGATTACAACAACTTTTTTGTCAACGACAAAAAAACATGCAAAAACTTTTAATTGGCAATTTTTTTTTTTATCAATAGATCTTAACGACAACTTGGTTGCCTAAAACGCTCGGATGACACATACACAGCCAACCTATTAGCAGCAACCAAGATACTTTTGAAAAATTACTTCCCAGGCTTTACCACTCCTATCCGGGAATGATTGCCACGCTGCACCACCTTGTAGAAGATACGTATATAATCTGGGCAATCAAAAACTTCTTATCATACAAGATTCTTTAATGGAACAATACTATTATTTTAGCTCACTTGGTGGGGCATGTGTTGCCTTCCGTTGCATCACCGTAACAGATCAAATAAAAAAATCATTATACGACAAAATGTCCACGATAGAAGCATAGACATTGAAGGTGTATTTGACAAAACCACCTTCCGTAAAATAAAAACAGCACTTTTAACAAATGATGTTAATCCAACAGTCAGTGGATGCATAAAACACATGCTAGAAAAAAAAAACCGTAACAGTCACTGTAGCCGACACAATAGCCAAGAACGTGGTTGACAACTGCAAGATGAGGAAGTATTCTAAAATATAGTAAAAGTCACCCTAATTTAAGGACTAAATAACCGTAGTTTCTACGAAATTAGCTACGCAGATGATATAATGATTCAGAGGTGGAAAATTTAATGGCATACTCTGCTGCCTCATGTCTAAAGCCCTAAAAATAATAGAATATTGGTGCAAAGACTAAGCTCTTACGGTTAACCCTCAAAAAACAAAACTGGTTCTGTTTTCAAAAAAACACAGCTGCCATAAAACCTATGATTATTTATGGAGAAATAGTGTGGTTGCAACTTATAGCTTGCAACATGAGGTATGCAAAGAACGCCGACTGCAGTGATGAAAGCAATGCTGTGTATGCTACCTTGGAAGTATCATCAGCAATACTGCGCATGTATGCAACCAAACTTTGCCACACTGCAAGGAGAGCTGGCACACAATGTTCTAAAAACTACCTCTGCTACAAACGCAAAGAAATATTATGCCACTTTACTTAAAAAATTACAATGTACATACACATGAACAACAAAAGCAAAGAGCAAATAAGAACAAACTTTTTAAATCTACACCGATGGCTCAAAAACTCTACAAAGCTTTAGACCGGGAATTTAGTCTCAAGATCTAGACGTCTCAATATCCTTACTGATTAGGACACATACAGTCAAAAATCCGGAATAACCTATGGGGTGATAAAATAACCTTAAAATACTAAAACTGTGCAAATTCTAACAAACAATTTTACCTATAAAAAATCTTAAAATTACATAAAAGCAGAACTCCCACATTAATAGCTGGAGTAAATAACATTAATCTATGCTGGGTTGACAGGACCTCCAGCACAATAGGTAACGTTAAATCTGATGAATTGACGCACCATTGTGATCCATTGATCAACCTTCAAGATGTGTGGACCTAAATTTTAGATCGCACTACCACTAAAAAGCTTTATTGTCATATTAAAAGCAAATACACAAAACGTATTTAAATCATGATTGTGTAACAACCCAAACCATAACAAGAATTCTAACAAAGCATTTTCAATTAAAAAATTATATGCATACTATGAGCATCGTAAACAGCCCAGTATGCAGAGGATGTAAAATGAAAGACGAGACAAGAAATTGATTAAGAATAATTTTTTTATCTTTAATATTTTTTTTAGAGCTTGTTATTCTTTATATTTATACGTCTATAGTCAACATTGTAAACAGCCTAGTATGCAGAGGATGTAAAATAAAAGACGAGACGACCACGCACATACTATGTATCTGCCCGCCACTCTCCTACGTAAAAGAATCCATGTTAGAAAATGTTTGTATTGACATGACTAGCATAAAAACAACCCTTCCACCCTTCACTACATAGGTTAGCTTGAGGAGGTACAAAAACCCTAATCTAGCCTAAGTGCGTGAAAACAGTTTTGCTTTCCTACTCCAATCCAAATGCAGATAGTCTTTTCGTTATCATTTTTTATAACGAGTATAATCTTGTTAAAAAAAAGCTCTAGCCGCTATAAGTAACGCTGTACATCGCGTTCCAGCACTTTATCAACGTATTGCCAAGCGGCAAATTTTTTTGAATAATAACTACAAGGAACCTACTTCCATAAACAAAACACTACAATGCCAACAATTTAATGCACATGTCTTGCTATTAAAAACTCAACATTTTTTCTTTTTATAAGGTTTTATACAAACCCTCATGCATCCCTAAAAGGAACTTAAATTATTGCTAAATGTAACACAAGATGTGGTCTATATGATCTCAAGCCAAAAGATCTGAGAATTGTTTGGTATTCTTGCTACGTTTTTGTCTTTCTCTAATTCAAGCCTGATAACATCTCGTTACGGTAAACTGGTCTTAGTTAAATTTGCATTTTTTTTTATATAAAAAAGAACCCTTACGTAAGCCGACAATTTTGCATCTATCAAATTTGCTCAAATAGTAAAAAAAATTGCATACTCTTACTCTAAGATTAATCGCAACTTTAAAACATTTTAAATTGAGCAAAAAAACAAATAAAAACTTATAAAAAAAAGTCTAGATAAAATTAATAGACAATAGTTTTTTCCAACATTTGGTTAAAAAAATCTAATTCCTCCTTGGTTTTATATTACTCAGTTTATTATTAAGTTATTAAAATTATTATTTTGAGTAAAACATTTACCTTTATAGCTTCTAGGTACTTAGGCAATTTGTCTTGCCCACAATAAATGAATAAGTCTCATTCTACCTTAAGTTGTTTACACATTTGTTCTACATCTTTTTAGTAGTATATGTTCTCATTTTAATATTATTGCTTATTTACCGAGGAAATAAAAAGTATGTGCAAAAGTAGTAAATTGACAGGAGAGCAACAAAACTGTATGTTTTATTATAAAAACTTCAATATATTAATATACAAGAGGTTTTGTTTCTATTGTTGTTTAATGATTTGAAATATAAAAATGAAATAAGCAGCCCTTTCTGTGTATAGTACAAAGCCTAATCTATTGAACTATCCAAAAACTTTAAATTTAGTTTTAAGTACACAAAGAAGAAGTTTCTTTGGCAAGAACAAGTTTTCTTTTGCATCGTATATATACAGGGTGTCCGGAAAATACGTGTACAACGTTTGACGACAGACTCCTGACGTCAAAATAGGTCGATCTAAGCCGACTTAGTTATATCCAAAATTGTCTCGTTTAGCCGGTAGAGGGCGTCAAAAATGTGTAAATATTAAAAAGAAATTACCTGTAACAATAATTTTTTAAGTGACCTTGTTGCTATGGCGTTTAATAATTTGACAATTATTGACAAATTGTCACCAGTCTATGAAATTAACTCAAGTATACGATCAACATTCTTGAATTACAAGTTCATTTTACCATTAAAAATGAAAAATTATACAAACTCTCAGAAAGTTGACATGCTCTTGGTATACGGGTTTTGTCAAGGAAATGAGCGTCAGAGTGTTAGGGTTTACATGGAGAGGTTTCCTAACCGTCGAATACCAAACCACCAAACATTTGCCAATATTGAGCGTCATCTTCGGGAAACGGGCAGTTTTGAGAAAAAGTTTGAAGGCAGGGGTCGTATGCGAACAACTCGAACTGTGGAAACAGAAGAGATGATTCTGGAAAGAGTTGAAGAAGAACCAAGTACCAGTACCCGTCTCTTAGAACGTGAGTTAAATGTTCCTAAAACGATTGTCAATGAGGTTTTAAGAGAACAGTTGCTACATCCTTACCACATACAAAAAGTCCAGGAACTTTTACCGACTGATTCCCCCATGCGGTTTACATTTTGTCAATTTATTAGAAACAAAAGAATCCTTGTTTCAAATTTTTGTAGAAAAATTATGTTTACTGACGAGGCATGCTTTACAAGATCTGGGGTAACCAATCTGCACAACGAACATATTTATTCCGATGAAAATCCACATGCTATTAAAGTTGCACATCATCAGCATCAATTTAAAATTAATATTTGGGCAGGTGTTATTGATCACTACCTTATTGGTCCCATTGTTATTCCAGACAGGTTAGATGGAAATATTTATTTAAATTTTTTGCAAGACACATTACCAATTCTTCTGGAGAATTTGCCCCTTTTACTTTGGAGGGAAATGTGGTATATGCATGATGGTGCCCCGCCCCATTTTTCCGTTGCCGTTCGGCAATACTTACATCATCAATATCCCAACCGATGGATTGGAAGAGGCAATGATGCACCAGTAAAATGGCCACCACGTTCTCCTGAGTTAAATATGTGTGACTTCTTTTTGTGGGGCGCTATTAAAACAGAAGTTTACAAGACTCCGGTAAACACACGCAATGATTTATTGCGATATTTATTAGATAGGGTCCAATATCATTTTTTAAAGAGTGTTAATAAGTGTATTCAGCAAGATGGCGGTCATTTTACACATTTGCTTAAGTAATGTTTTTGTTTTACTTAGTTTTTTACAATAGATACTTTCAACTTTGTTATACTTTTGTTTTTTTTTGACGCCCTCTACCGGCTAAACGAGACAATTTTGGATATAACTAAGTCGGCTTAGATCGACCTATTTTGACGTCAGGAGTCTGTCGTCAAACGTTGTACACGTATTTTCCGGACACCCTGTATATATATATATATATTTATATTGTAAACAAGTTAAAAAAAAATGGTATATTTCTTTAACATGTCAACAGTTCTTAACATCTTTTTAACTATATGACGCAAAATATACATTTTAACTACTTCTTTTTTCTAAATTCCATCTGCACATTTAACAATGCTTTTTTTATACATTTCTAATTTAATCGTCTAGAACATTGTAACTGTTATCTTTTGAAGTTTGAAAAGAGTTTGTAATTAAGTTAACGTTTTTTATCTACCTCATCAAGTAAATTGTTTAGTTGCATTTTCAGGCGTCGTGAACAACCCTTGTCAAAGCATAGAGGTTTGCTATCTTAATCCAGTTGAAAGTTTACTTTATTTTAAGCACCCAAATGCGCCAAAAAGTGATCGTTGTACTTCTCCCCAGGATAACTAAAGGTATGTAATATTTTTGACAAAAACCGTACATACTTGATTAGCCGTTGTAGTTTGGACAAACTAAAAGTCGTTAAGTTGAAGTTGTGGCAGAGTTTAGTAAGAGCTATCCTCCACTCAATAACAGTGATCTAAAACAAAGATTAAGATTTTCTTTAGGCCTAGCTATTTTTTTACTAACTTTTTTAACGTATTACAATTTTGACATGTTAAAGTTACCGTTGTTGTTGGTATGTGGCTTGTCTTTAGCGGACTTGCTCTCCCAGCTCTCTGATTCTGTAAAGTTTTTAACAAATAAAAAAAAAGTTTGTTTGGTACATGCTCCGTCGCGGCGTTGGTTCTACAATGTTGTAGATCAAAGCAAAAAAACAAAAATTCTTTCCGACGCACTTAAGGTTGTACTTCAATTAGAGCCCGGATACTTTATTCAGTTCTGTATAGGCTTCCGTTTTTTGCCCATTTTCTTCAGCAATAGAGTCAATGTTCTAGATAATAAATGGTACTTTTGCTGCTAGCCGCAGGTAATGAAAATGTCATTTATTATTATGGTCAAATTATTCATCTCTTGGCTTGTGTTTCTAAAGTGTGGCTAAAGTTTTATATAAGCGTTTTCCTGATGTATAGAATTTAAACTAACCAACACTTAGATGAGGTATGTAAGAACCTCAAACATGTTTTTTTGCTGTTTTTTACTTTTTTGTTTTTAGGGTTCAAAGACAATGCATTTGCCAGTACGATTAAAAATTACAACCTTGCCCCGATGTTTGTAAGATAAACTGAAGGCCTAGTCTTGTCAATTCTAATTACATGACTTCAAATGTTTAATGTTTTGCCTTTATCCAAATAAATAATTTAGGAATCCGTATAGTTTTATAAAAGAGGCAGCAATTTGGAAAAACTCCGTACATTACAGGTGCTAAAACTATAATGCATCCTCTTTGCGTAGATAGCTTTCCACTGAATCCTTAGGGTCGTAATTCTAAGTAGTCAATGTTTTGGCCTAGCAGTTGTTAAATAATAAATTAATGTCATGCGGTTGTTAGTCTATGTTAGCAATGAAGTGTTGTTCCAATCACTAACAAAATTGTGTGGGTTTTCATATAACTCATTTTTAAAGTGTGGTGGCTTTGGTAAGTATAAATTTAGTTTTTTCCAAAGTGATAGGTATTTAATGATTGCAATATATATATTTTTTGTTTGTCACAAGTGTCGCGACAAAATTTTCTCTTATTTTGTATATTTTTTCTTTTCTATTTTATTTCTTTTTTTTTTTGTATAAATGACGGTTGAAAGGGGTTTTAATAGTACAATTATTATTTTTTTTGGGCGCTATTTGATACCGGTTTACAGCCCTGTTTAAAACCAGACAATGTTGTAAGCTTTTGGTTGTTTCTTCTTGATTGTTGTTAATTTTTAAAAAGTCTTGTGAAATGTTTTAATCAATTTATTATAGCAATTGTTTAGGTTTTTTGCCTCATAATTTTTCTTTATGTTTTATCTTCTTTAAATGCTCTTGCTTCATCTGTTACTGGTTTTTTTATTTGCCCAAAATTTTGTGTGTCCCTTTTTTTTTCAATGTACTCGTTAGTCCACAGTGTTTTGCTTCAACTTTATATATTTTTTTACTGTTATGTTTATTTTTTTCTCTGCTTGTCATTTTTTTAAACGTCATTTCCGATTTTTTTTTGTTATTTTTATACTTTATTTGGTTAAAGAAAGTATTTTGTTAATGTTTCTTTCATTTTGCTCTGTGTTTATTATTTGTCTGTTACGTAGACTTTTAGTAGTTGGAGATCTTAGTCTACTCTTTTTTTTATCTTAAGTTTTTTTGTTCTTAGTTAATGTTTTTACCAAATTTAAAGGTTATTTATACTATTTTTTTATTCCTTATAGTTATACAGGGTGTTAGTAAACATGCGGGATTATTTCTTGGCCTATTCTTAGAATATTTTGTCCTATCATGAATTCTAAAAAAACCTTTTGTTTCAATAATACAGGATGATCAAAATTTGCGACAGTTACAACATTTTATAAAAAGTACATGTAAAGTTGCTGAATCTACAATAAATGTATGAAATGACTTCTTCCAGCATGGATACAAGCATTTAATCTGCTCGTCATTGAGCGCCGAACTCTTTCAAACACACCAGGATTGTTTCTAATTGACTTACACCCAACATTTATCCGATTTTGCAAGTTGTCCAAACTCTCCATAAGAGTAGCGTAAAGAATGGCTTTAGATAGCCCCAAAGAAATAAACCAGGGAGTTTAAGTTTGGAGATCGAGCAGGCCGTGCGTGTGGTTCACCTTGACCAATCTAGCGGTCTCCGTATGTTGCTGTTAAATAATCACAAGCAACCAAACTAAAATGTAGTGCTAAACCATCGTACATAAACCACATTGCAATTCTTGTTGCTAATAGTACATCATCCAAAAACTGAGATAGCATGTGTTCCAAAAAATTTCAATACACCTTGCCGGTAAGTCTTCCTGGTAGGAATACTGGTCCAATTAGACAGTCGCCCACAATTCTTTACATACCTGATACGGATTGTCATTTGCCCACACATGGTTATTATGAATATTTCTTATTGCATTTTTTGAGAAACTGGCTTCATCGGTGAAAAGAATATGTGACAGGAATTGAAGGGTTAGAACTAATGTTTGCAAAAACCATTGACATAACGCAATACGTGCCTGAACACGCTGAATGTGGTATAGATACAACAAATTGCCCTTAAGAACTTTCTAAACTTTCCAATGGTTTACATTTAAAGTAATGGCAATTTTATGCGTAGAACTACTTAGATCTTCTTTTATCATGTCCAGCACATTTTGTTTCAGTTGTACCGTTCTTACTGTTATTGATATTCCTAGCCCGCCATTTAGTTTTAATGTGCCTGTTTTACAAAGACGTCAATGAAAGTTTTTGAAGATTTTTTGGGCGGAGATATTACGGCTAAAAAACCGTTCAATGTACAATCGTCTAGCTTGTAATAAATTGCCATCAGCGTGTCCATACATGAAATGCGTGTCAGTCATCTTGGCGTTTGTATAGTGATTTACGGTAGAGGAATTTACTAACTATTAAAGACACGCCAAACAGCCAAACGTCACTCAATCTAAACAACTGCGACCGATACATGTGATGATCAATGACGAGGCGTATTCAAATAAATCCATTTTACATTAGTAGATAAAACAGCCGTTCTAACTTGTTGTTAACAATTTTTTGTACTTGATAAAGTTATTAATTTTTTGAACTTGATACACTCATTGGCGTACGCTATACTTTTATTTACATTAATGATTTCAACAAATATCGAATATGGTTGTCGCAAATTTTCTTTACCTTTTATTTTCAAAACAAGAGGGTTTTCAGAAACTATTATAGGACAAAATATTCTTAGAATAGACCAAGAAATAACACATTAAATTTTTGCCGCATGTTTACCTAACATCCTGTATATTGTGTCAAATTTACTTTTTTGTAGCATTAATATATATAGTTTTGCGGTTATCAAATTTAATGAACCGTTACTTTAACTGCCTTTCATAATTTCCAGCACAAATCTTTTATTGTGCTAATTGATGAAGTAACGTTTTTTGTTTTTTTTTTTTAAGAGTGGTTAACTTTTTATCTAGTAAATATAATGATATATGAAAGGAGTGTATTGTTATGCTAGTTTTTTGTTTAAAGTAAAGTAGTCTTAAATTGTTTAATTTGTTAATAAATTTTAATATACTGCTTGAGAATATGATGAAAGTTCTAAATATCACATAAACTCATTGTGCAAGATGTGTTTTGAAAAAATAAAAATATAGTTTAGGTTTTTAATTGGAAAGTAATATCCAAGTGGTTGGAGGAAAAATGAGATTGTTACTTACTTGTAAATTTACACACCTAGGGGTGCTTGCTACAAGGTTAGTAGAAAATATGTATTTAGAAGGTTGCCTGGTTTTAGCAAAGGGGTGGAGTCGTTTGCATGGATCTCCTATTTACACAATCAAACAATATGTTACTTGGTTACAGTAAACAAGCATTACTATTACATATTATAAGCGTTCTTTAAATATAAAAAAGTAATTAAATTAATTAATTATTTTTTACACATATTTCATATATTAAGTTAGCGGATATTTGCAGGCAATGGTGGAATTCTATAACTACAAATAAATTAAAGATAATGCGCATTTTATTAAGCTTAACTTAATTTAGAACAACCATTTATGTAAAAAGAACATATCTAAAGCAAGACGTTGGTCATCAAACAATTTTACTCCGCACCACTACCCGCACGGGCCGCTTTTACAATTGTCAGATAACTTAAACCAAGAATAAATTTATCTACAGTTTAAACCTGGTGTAGCATTAGTTAGGCCTTTGTTGCAATCTAGATAACCTATTAAAACGTCAATGATGACTTATAAACTGACGTATAAATTATTTATACACAAATTTGTTGTGCGCGTTACTTGGTTACTACACTAAAGATAACTACTGCTCCAAGCACCGGATAAGTTATCTCTGGTTTATTTTCCTTAAAACATACAATTAATATTTTATAAAATTGCCAGGACTCCTAAAGTGATCGGAGCCATTGTAAAATTTCAATCACCCACATACTCAAGTAGAATCTCTACTCAATGAATCCCAAATTAAAACTAAAAATAAAGACAAACCCCTTGAATCAAGGAAATAAAGCGACAATTATCAATTTTCTTCAGTGCAAAAATATTAGCAACAAATCCTTCTTTAGTTGTAACGCGTTTTTGCATTTTCTAAAAAATTATTTATTACAAAGATGGCCGTTTCTGGAACTGACTTATAAATTGACGTATACGTTGTTCATACGCTAATTTGTTGTGCGCGTTACTTAGTTACTACACTAGAGATAAGTTATAAGGGATTTTAAAAGCGTATTTTTATATACTCCTTAGATAGCGCTACTCCTTGTTTAACCGACGATTGTAAAAGCGGCCCAGGCAAAACCAGGCAACCTTCTATATACATTTTTCTACCAACCTTGGGGTTGCTAAGCATAATGATACCTGAGAATGAAGTTGAGTTGAAAATTAATGTCTTTTTTAATTTAAATTTAGAATTAAAATAATATTTGCATATTCTTATATACCGACATGTGTGCAGTAGGAATTGAAACAAATAATTATATCTAATTATTACCTTATGTCACACATGTCAATATAATACAACACAAAAAAATAATTTTAAAAATCATCTTAATTTGTAAAATTAAGAGTGTATGTAAAATAAACATTACAAAAAATGTTCATTTTTAAAAGAAAATATAAACAATTCTTCTTCAATCATAATGTAGTCGTATTCAGACTGTCAAAACTCGAAATAATTTGTTTGTGATAAATGTATGCAAAATTAGATTAGAGATATGTACATAGTTGCGTCATAATATTCATATTTTAATTATTATTTTGAGTACCAAATCGTTTGGTTTTTCCTAATAATTGCCGATCATTACTGATAATGACCGCCTTTTGAACGTAAAATATGCATTCCATTAATATAAATGAAATGTTTCCCTTCAGTAGTTATAAATAATAATACTACCAATAAACGTTTTTATAGCCATTTAAATGTTCTTACAACAGGAAATATTATAAAAATTCTATCTGCACGTTTTCTTTATAATACACGTTAAAGCAATTATATTAATTATAATGAACTATTACTTCAAAGCCAAATAATATAATAATAATAATAATAGTACTTACCATTTTGTGCGATGCAAATAAATAAAAAATATATTAGTAGTATCCAATAAAATTGTGAAGCCTGAAACAAAAATATATGAATTAATTTATAATCAGTGTAAATAAATCTAAAAATTAACAGAAAAAAACTACAATATATTTAAATCCAATTTTTTATAAAAATTATTTGATGAAAATACTGTTTAACATAACAAATAAAATATTTTTATTAATTTTCGGAATAATTATTTTCAACAAAACTAAGTTATACAGGGTATTTCTAGAGCGACAACCTTGCTCTTAAAATATTATTGTCATTAAACGCACCTAATATTTTTATTATTTCAACATAATCCCGATTTCTGTAAAATCGTTCCATTTTAAACGCATAAATTGAAAAAAAAAACAAATTACATTATTTTAAGTCAATATGACCAATAACTTACATGACAGTACTACCAACGTAATAACTTTTATTATATTATTCTGTACGTTCTCGTAATGTATTGTTTAAATGTTAAATGTTTTCTTAGTTACTTGTTAACAAGTGACAATTGGAAAAATGTTTACTCTTAATTTTTGATTAGTATTGTGTTTGAATCGAATTTCAAGAGCACGGGCGCCACTTTTAAGACACCTGTTACATTTAATCACTTTCGTAATGTGTATCTGTAATATCTAAATATTTTGAGTATTAATGTAAATTAGAATCATTAGAAACCGTAGTAAATAATTTTTTTTTTAAATATAATAAAATTTCTAATAAATTATGGTTCTAATAAACAATAATCTGTTTGTAAATGGTGTTATTATTGATTATCTCAAGGAAAACCTTGAGATTTTTTAACAAAATGATTCAACTAAATGCTTTTAATTAGCAATTTCCTTTTCGAATATTTTAAGATAGTTATTATGCCATTTAATTGATTCAAAGGTTAACTAGAAATATAACAAATTACAAAATTTTATTAACCTCGATAATCTCTGCATCAAGACAGTTTAACTGTTACAAAAATCTGTAATATACATAATTTCTTCATTGAATATAATTACCTCGGACGGTTTAGTTCCATTTGTAACTTGAAATTATCTTAAGCAAGTGTAATTAATCTGTACAATCTAACTATTGTCCACAGTTTAATTAAGCGAGTTACCTTGTGCGATTTTCACAAATGAAATTCCCCAATCTAACCTTATACATTATGCATTTCATTCATTGGTTCTATTTTATTGTTTCTATGTGAAAAACAATTAAAATGCACCACACAAATTGTATAGAAAGAAGTAATGTGAAAATCAGATCATGTATTGTTTGTAGTTATGTCAAGAAACATTTATATAAGTAGGTAATAAGTAAAACTATAATAAAGTTTCGCTGGACACCTATATTCAAAATATTTCAATACCAAATAAACAATCTATAACTGAATATTTGCATTTGTTTGTACTAAAATGTGTTTGCTATTTAGTTAAGTATTTAGATATTTTTATTATCAATTATTAATTTTGATTTGTTAAATATTATTATAATTTTAATTTTAAATATTATATATTATATATAATGCATGATACTGTAAATACAAGATACGTCCGCACGGTAGGCACGTTTTGGTTTGCCTTGCACAGACGTCATAGGGTTCGATGAGAATGCCGGCTAATAGTATTTCAACATATATAAATACAAACCGCCAGCCGTTTATTTCTTTTATTTTTGCAATATCCAGTTGTCATATTTGGTAATAAATTATATATATTACAGTAGTTTTACCAAACTTGTTTAAATACTATTTAAATAGTTTTGATACCAACAAAAAAAAAACAATTATGGTATTTTATAACAATTAATTTAGATAATTATACTAATTTTAGCCTTTCTTTAAATTATTGCTTTTTAATATATTTTTTTTAATATCTATTTTTGAAATACATTTTTCTTTTAAAAAGTTGTTTTGCTGCATCAGGCATTTACATTAAATTTGTTTTATTTATTAAATGTAGTTTAAACAAATTTCATTTAATTTTTATTTAATTCAATACTTGTTTTTAGTTTTTTGCCTTTTGATGACATTTTCTTGTGTCAATTCTAGAATATTATATTATTTATTTATTTATTAAAACATAATTATTGTAATATTTTATACTTTTTAGTTTAAGTTCCAACATCTATGCACAATTTTAAGATATCAAAGTTTGAAAAAAATCCCCATTATTAATTAAAAAAGTTTAATTGTTGTTAAAACTACATTGCTAATAATAACAAAGAATATGTTTAAACTATTATCAATAAACAAGTTCTATTCTGTATGTGTAAATTAAATATAAATAAAACATTTAATTTTTGAATAAATATGATATCACTTGTCATTTATTTAATTTAATTAAATATAATAGAATAAATGTTATTTAATTAAAAGTTAGAAATAAAAAACTATAATAAATATCAATAAAAATGATGTACATTAACTTCTGCTGTTTTAAAATTTTATTAGTATTATTTATGTTTCTTTTCTTTAAACGGTTGCTAGAATTTGTATTTGAAGAGTAAATTTATAGATAAAATTGCACAAAGATTTATTTATTTTGCAAATAATACTTCAATTAATAAAATGTGGTTAATCGTGCAGTATCCGGATTAAAACTATATTTTTTTGCATTTATTCACCTATTATTTTAATATTTTTATCTTTAAAAAAAGTATAAAATCGCAATATTTTCCATTTTGCAGTGTGCTTTTTCGTTATTATTATAGTTAAATACAGCTCACCAAATCATTTTAAAATTAAAAAAAACTATCTATAAACCTAATCTTATCCTATTCTTTTGTGTTTTTTTCTTAAAAATTACAAAAACAAAAAAAAAGTGATGAATACATAGATATTCGTAAACTGGCTTAGAAGTAATCAAAGATTCATAAACCAAAACAAATCTCGGATTCATAAACCTAAGATTAATCTGAGATTGAATCTCTGACTATTAGTACGGACATAAAACATCCTATTCAAACAAATAAAACACACGACAACAATCTAACTTCTATAAAAGTCAAAAATATTGTCAAAACATAACAAACTTTGAAGTCTGTAATACTTTTGAAATTTTAAGTAATAGTACATTTATAGTAATGTACAGGTAATAATAATGATTGTTGATATTAAATATTCCAAACATAACTGATTCTAAATATCTAGATTAAATATACCCGATAATACTTTTGAAAGTGAGACTAGACATCGTGTGCTGTTGTTTTCTATTCAAAACACGCTCAGCCTACGCCAATCTGAATTTCAAACATTTGGCTTCAAATTGAAAGAATAAAATTATTGAATCTACACTTAGCAGAGACAAAAAGGCGATTTGTGAACAAAGAATACTTGAGTAAAAACATATAATAATAAAAGGCAAAACAGAAAGATCCAACTACCTTGTAACTGAAAACTATCCATAAAAAATATAAAGTCTTGTTTATTTTCTAAATTAGCAAGAATAAATATTCTCACGTTCTTTTAGACCACAATGACTTTAGCTGAAAAAAATGGCTTTATATTGGTAGATATTAGGAGTAAATAGAAATAAAATTTCTCAAAAAACTAAATTGTTAGTATATTATATAAAGAGAGGAGACAAACAAGTAAGGGTGTTCAAAACAATGTTTTTAAACGTTCATAATGTCAAGGAAAACATAATTTTGGACTAATTGAAAAAGAAAAAAAAACAAAAACAGTAACAGCAATAATAATACTGAACCAAGTTAAACAAAAATTATATCTCTACGGAAATCTGAAAAAAAAAATTAAAAAACTTATATGAATTTACAAAATCAGACATATTATTGTTGTTCATCAGCTACATGTTGTATCTAGAACCTAATTGGCACTTAAAGTCTGCACTGTACAAGTTTTATAAGAAGTGGTGCTCAATTGCTTAATTTTCTCACATTTTTGATGAAATAACTTGTCCATATTTAGCAACAAAAAAATGAGTGCAATACTTGTGTTGCTAACCAAACAAAAAAATTATTAATAGAGGAATACAAAACTAAACTACCAAGCAAAGAAAGAACAGCGAGAAATAAAAAAGAACAAAAACAAAGAATCAGAATTTAAAAGTATTTTGTATGGATCTACAGACTGTGCTTTATTTTGTTTATAATTTAAATGTAATTGAAAACCTGAACAAAAAGTTATATTGAAAATGCATTCTAACATTGAGCAAATATTTTTGAAAAAGGTTATAAGCAAATGGAAGCTGAAGCTTCAAACGTACCAGCTGATTATGTTGGTATTAGCTTATACGCTTGTAAAAACCTTGCACATTATGATGTTACATACTTAAGACATGATTTTATCAAGGACTTATCTCTAATGTTTAAATAAATGTTTAAAAAATCTTTAATTTTTGTAATTTAAAAAAAAAAACGTATCTCTTAATTTGTATACATTTTATAGAATGTATAACAAAAACTTAAATTAGAGTTGTGTCTAGATTTAGTTTTGTACTAATATATAACATTTGATCTACAATGAATGTTTGTTCCCTTGTCCACTTTATTTTTCAGTTTAAAATAAAAACTCTATTTAAATTTACATTTGTCAATTTTTATTGAACTTAAAAACTGATAAATCATATAGTTTTCACTTTAATTGCTCTAAATATGTCAATAGTTTTGCAGGTTAAGCGGACAATATCAATAAAGTATTTGTAGTAAAAAACTAGATATCGTTTTATTTTATCATTCTTATCAATAGCTTTGTTCAGAACAGAAAAAATATGAAATAATAAAACAATTTACTAAGTTTTTTATCACAAATTTATTCTTACGCTTACATTACTAGTTTTGGCTTTACTAAAGCCTTCTACAGATAAAATAAGTTATATGAGTAAAGCCGAAACTAGTAACGTATTCGTAAGAATAAATTTGTGTTAACATGAATTATTATTCGATAGAGGTCACAACCATCAATTATAATTATATAGTTAGAATTGACTTTGACCTTAAAATCATAAATGCTGGTGCTCTTTAAGATGCTGCTTTTATACTGACTATATTTTTGATTTACATTAATGAGCTTCTTCAAATAAATAAAAGTCCTCTTTATAGTTTTGCAGGTTTCATATTTCATACTTTCTAAAAATCATATTGACAAACATGGCCAAACGTCTTAAAATTTTATTTCCAACTAAGTCAATTTTAAATAAAAAAAACTTAACTTTTTCAAAATCTGAAGCAACAACCGTGCCAAACATTAAATTAAACAATAATGTATGCCTAAATCTTCTTTAATTTATCTTTTTGAAGTTACTACAATCTTAGCTTCGATTGTATTTAAAAAAGTTTTTTTAATATATATAATTTTTTTTTAGTTTCGTTTTATAATGAATTTTAAATATAATGAATGTTGTATAAGGATAAGCATATAAAACGGCAATATTTTTTCTAAATTTCCGTTCTTAAATTAGTTTTAAATTGCTGTGACATATTAAGTAATTCCAAAATATATCATATTAAAATTGAAAAAAAGTAGTTACTTTACTATAATATCTGAGTAAACACAAGCAACAAGAAACATTAACAAGAAAATAAATTTATAAAAATTCTATTCACATTGAATAGAAGCATACCTACAATAAAAGCTATATAATACTAATAATATATAAAGTAAATAGCAAAATGATAAAAAAATCTTAAAATAATGATAGAGGGGTGAAACCAGTCTTTTTAATTTATAATTTCATATATTATTAGAATACATATTCTATTTATAGATTTGCTTAAGATAATAAATTTAATTTGACCGTATTCAGTTTATTCAATTTTAAAAGGTAACTTTCAGAATGTTTGGAAATACCAAATATAATTATATATTCTATTTTTAGTAACGTTAATAATTTATTTTATGTCGCCTGAAGTCAATATAACTGAATCAAGGTTGTCTAACAATATAAAAACTATTTGTTGACAATTATATTACGTAAGTGTTAATTATTTGTTTTTATATATTATTCAAGTATTTATATTTATTTCATACATAAAACTAAAATGAATGACGCATTATCTATAAGTATAGCTAAATGTTAACGTTGTAAAATTAACAGTAGTTTTTGCTTCTGATGAAACAATTATTTGTTATTGAATATATATATATATAAGAATGTAGTTGAAAGTAAATTACTATTTTGTGTAATGTGGTAGTTTTATTGATCGAGAGTATTGTAGATCTTAAATAAAATTACAATTATGGTTTTGAAGTACTACAAACTACGTTACTTAGTATCGTATTTTAGTAAAAATTAGAACACACTGTAGAAATGCCATGACAAATAGTTCTAAAATACAAATTGAAAATCGAAAAGTCATTGCTATTTTAAAATAGTAGGTGTTCTATAACGTTACATATTAAATTATCATTGATACTATTTATAGTAAAACTGTTAACTCTATGATCAGAATTTGACCTTATAATTTTATATATAGCGTTGTGCAAATGTTGCTTATTCCTTTAACTAATTTATAATAACATCGTGTTAATTGGTATAGAAACTATGACCATACACAGTCTACACAAGTCACTCACACACATAAACACTAAATAATAGCTACAATAATGTTATCTTATATAATCTTTATACAAAGGAATATGTTCACAGCATCATTAATGTAAGACATATTTTCTGGGTATTTAAAAATTTCTGAAACTAAAAATATAAAACATAAATTTAAAATATATCCAATTTCCAACTAATAATGAAATACTTTAATCGTATTATTAATTAAAAAATTAAAGATATTTACCTAATGAAATAATAAACCAATTTACTATGTTTTTTATCACAAATTTATTCTTACAAATACATTACTTGTTTCGGTTCTACTAGAGCTTTCTACAGAGAAATTAAGTTATATTATAATTATAATTATCACGTAGTAGAGGTCACATCAATTATATAAAATATACCTAACCTATTTTTTGAATTTAATTAGTTTTAGAAAAATTATGTCCACACTTGGTCTCATCAACCCCCTATAAATAAGTCGCAAGACTTCTGGGGCGATGTAAAATATCATCAATAAAAATGTTGCAGATGAATTGAAACTTACATATATAAATGTTGTTGTCCTATAAAATGTTGGACTTAAAAATGGATTAAACTATGCAGAATACTTAGTATATATGAAATTTTATTGAAGAAAGTTAGATTTGCAGACCCTCAAACTAATCAATTATTTGAAAAAACTGTTAATTCTGTTAATTTTCAGTTGTAAATAGCCAAAATATAAATGAGTTTTTAGGTTCTTTTTGAATGCATTTTAAAGCTATATGCATTAGTTTGGTCCTTTCTGAATGTACTTTCTGAATAAAAAAATTAATTTATTATTCTATTATACATAATATGTAGAAATACGAATGACGCAAAAGTTGCTCTCCGTATATTGATGCGTTTCAGTAGTAAAAAAATTATGTGTGTGACCGTAATACAAAACAAATAGGTATTAAAAACATTTAAAACCTTATTGTTTTGAAGTTTTAAACAATTAAAACACAGATTATATATTATTAACAATAAGAAAAAACCATTTAAATTCCGGACAAAAATTGGTTAATTGAATTCAAATTTAACACAAAAAATGTGATGTTAACAAACAATTCATCTTTTAACAGACAAAATTGCTAACAATCATAAAACAAAACAAAGTATAAGCCATTTACATGGTTGAATTAGATTTTTATTTGTAGACTTTCTGTGCGTGCCATCTGCAGTGGAAGTTATTTTTTATATGCAATTATATTATTAAATTTTTCAGTGCAATTACCAACTAAAATAACATTTTTAACAGTTTTAACATTGTATACATTATATGTATTACGTATATGGTACAATGTTGAAATTCTCTAAAAGTTTAAAGCAAATTGTTTTGTAAAAAAAACAGTAGCGTGCAAAAAAAACAAAAACTGTTATTCTAAAAATTAAGTAGTATTTTGTTTTTTTGTACGCCACTGAAACTTCAACGTGATCATCGTACAAGGTCTTTATTAAATGCCGCCTTTTTAAAATTGTGCATCAAACTATTTACTTTGTTTTGACAGTTCAACTTTAACTGTATTTACGCCACAGAACATACTACAGAACATACTACAGAAGCGCGAGCTCCATGTTATTCGTCAGAATCACGATATTAGTTCTCTACGTCACCACTTGGGAGCGCTTCGAGCGCAAAGTGATTAATTGCGGAAAATATTTAAATTTTATTATTTAATAATATTGACGACTACGTACTACTTTTATGTTATTAATTTGTCAGTGATACATAAAATCAATATTAAAATTAATAATAAAAATAATAGATACATATATATTAATCTTAAAAAACTAAATAAATATTAATTTTATTAATACAAAGTATCTATTGAATTAAAAATATGTAAGAATAAAACATACATTTTTACTAATTAACTTAGAAATAACTTTGTTTTTAATAGTACTTACCTATTTATTTCAAATATTAAAATACGTTCAAAAACGCTTATACATTTTCCAAACGTCAACAAATTGATATCAACACTAGCCTCATTTAAAAGATCATACTTTAAAAATCAAAGTTTAGCCAACTAGTTGTGACATAAATTATACAAAAATTTGGCTATAAATGATTTATTATTACTTTTATTTTCATATTCTGAACATTTTTTTTCAGCAATGTGATTCACATTTTCAATGTTGCTAGACAACATTTAAAAAACTCTGAGTCTGATTGCTTACATTTAACAGCAATATAAACTAACATCGATGATAAAAAGAGTTTTTGTTAGTAAACATTTCCAGCTGATTTATCACTGATTACTAAAATAAAGTTGTATGATATATATTTAGAGCCATAAATTAAATAAATAAATTTATCACTTTGCAGTTACTTTAGTTCGGTCAAAAATTGTAGATGCAGGCAGAATAATATACATATTAAACGTTTGATAAAATATTTAATATTGAATAAAAATTAGAAACACTAAATAAAAATAATTCATAAATTATTTGAACTGCTAGATAAATAAAGTTAATTCATGTAGAAAATTAAAAAACACTCAATAATTTATAAAAAAAATTGATAAAAGAGTATATGTCTAATTAAAACAGTAAATATTCATTTTAATATTATGAGGTTCTTACAATGCTTAATACATGTATTCTGGTTTGATCATGAGCAACATTAATAAAACATTAATAAATATAACAAAAGCTATTAAAAAATTGAATGGAAGATTTAGGGCCATGATATCCAACTCCTAATAATGCACCTAATAAAGTATTAGCTTAAATTAACTTTTAATTGAGTTTAATATATTTTATTTTATCAACACCTTTGAGCAGATAATAAATTATATGCTCAATATATTTTTATTTGTTATAAATGTCTATATTAAACATATATTTAATTAGCTGTCTAGTTAATAAAATACATTACTCTAATAAATTCATTAAACACAGGTTAGAAATGAGCAAAACAAACCGAATATTATGACCTTGAAATTTTTGGTTCTTTAAATTTCTACTAGCGCCCTCTGTTTTGCACCACTTCGCCGCTAGATGACGTCACTAAACCGCGTTGAAATTTACGCACACCGAAATTGAATTCACTATTTTACTAGAGTGGCACAAACGTACATTAGATGCTTACATAATCCTAAACTTTTATAATGACCCTGTATATATAATGAATATAATATGGACAATGTTAAAACTTATTTTAGTTGGTAATTACACTAGAAAAGTTAAACCACATTATTGCACTTGTAATCCAGATGGCACGCACATAAAGTTTACAAATAACCAATACGTTAAGAAAAGATCAATATAATTTTTTTACAAATATAATTTGACTAAAATACTCTAACATATCATAGTTTGATCCTTTCTGAATGTACTAGTAAACAAATTAGTCGATTATTAAATGACGCCAAAGTTGCAAATTAAATACCAATCCAATGCTCCAACCCAATCTCAAGAAATGATAAAGAAATAATTTGAAAATTTTAATTATTTTTCTTTATAAACTTTACATTGTTTTCTAAATTTTACTCCAACAGTTGCACTAATTTTAATACTACTTTTAGTTATCATCTGAATCTTTTGATATTTTAATAAATTTCTACGAGTGATATATTTTACAATATTCTCTAGTTTTTTAGATTAGGTTTAGGTACTATGAGTAAATTTGTAGTTTTAAAATAAAAGTCTAGTTGGCCGAATATAATACGCAACATACATATATTTTTTATCTAGAAGTAATTCTTTTGCCCAAGATTCTATTTAAAGTTATTTATTAAAACAATAATGTTACTTGATCATTTATAAAATAATAGTTTTTTGAATAATTGTTGAAAATGTTGTAGACTTAGTATTCACTGAATTATAATTCTAAAAACAATATTTATTGTAAATAAATTGAATAAGAATTTAAATTGAATAAAAAAACAATGAATTACAGAATATTCAAATACAATAAATTATAGAAAAACATCAAACACATAATTTAAATACGTTTAATAAACACTATTATATAAATAAATAGTAAATACTATAAAAAGATTCAAATATAAATATCAAGGGAATTTCCGCATTGTTGTGAGTCAGATGACATTTTAAAAAAGTAATAGAAATTGAAATAAAACGTGAACATCGATCCCACTATTAAATTTTACATATGTATTATTTGAAGTTATTTCGAGATTGTACGATTCAGTAATGTTTATGTTACTGCTAGTTTCCCTTCACTGCATTCTTATATACTATGTGTAAGTAGAATTTCGAAAGAATTTTAGATTGTACAGTAGACATTGCAGCAATTAGATTATTATTTACAATATTACACAAATTATATTAATACAGAAATAAATTTTGCTGTGCGGACTATAGTCAAAAATCGTTTTAGGTCAATTATTTCATAAAAATATTATAAAATGTATATTTAAAAATTACGTTTATTCAGTACCTAGTATTTATAATATGACATTTTTCATAAAAAATAGATAAATAAATGTATTGTATTAATTATTATCTACAACTGAAAAAGGTTTATTAATTATTATATATTAAAATTTTAATATATCCATTAGGATAAATAACTTTTTAATAAGAAAATCAAACATTTTTTTTTTAAATTTTGGTGTTACGTAAAACAATGATAAAAAAATGAAAATTTATAAATATGCTAAAGCAATATTGTTGTTGGCTTTAGTCTTGAAACATCAATTGTGTGGTTTGTTGACATGCTATATGACTTAACACAACACACAACACATTAGGTAAATACTGAATATAATTCATTATGTGTTAACATTCCGTCACAAAAAGCCTCCTTTTCATGGTCTGGTTACACCTTCATTCTAAGATGCATTTCTAAGAATATACTCGTTCTTTTGTTTCTATGTGAGATCATAAGGCTTACTTGGAATTTGATTTCGATTAAGTAGCAATTGTATATTAATGACTTATTATCAGTTATGCCTTACATAATATCATTTGCATTGTAAATAAACAGGAGTTTTTTATAATAAACTTGTTTTTAAATTATTGATTGTTATTATTATACATTTATTCAATTTTTATGTCGTAATATTCTCACATTCTTTTTTTAATAATTTTAATTCTAAAACATAAGAAACAATTCTTATTCAATGTGTGAATGTTCACATAAAAATAGTATTACAGAGTTATTAGTTTCCTTTATTGCTTTAACCGGAAGTTCGTGAAAGAGTAACTGAAATGTAAATTGAATATTAAATATATAAAATAATTACATGTCTGTTAATAAAATATAACAGTTATGCAATTAATGCATTAAAGATGCTTTCTTCAAAAAATTGGTCAAGATTAAAACGTGACGGTTGTTGTATAATGTTATCGATTCAACTTTCGATCAAGATGTGCAATCTATAATTAAATTAAATAAGGCAGGAAAATTGTGCGAAGTTAATGTTAATTTGTATGTTACAAAACATGTGTACGATTGGAATCTCTTTCGTTTAATTTATTATATAGCATAGTTGCTAAATACTAATAGTATAAGATTAGATGAAGTCATTTCCTTACTCAGATTGTATAGGAATGTTAGATCTCCAATACATCATAATTAAGTTTTTTAAACATCTTGAGAGCCTTATATAAACCCACTAAAGTACATATTTGGAAATGGTTTAAAAAAATATAAAATAATTTTTTATATGGTCGTTAAAGTACATCGGTCGTTCCTTTTATATTTACATTACATTCTTTTTGATTACAAAACCGCGTTTAAATATTATAAAGTTTATATACATAGGACATATTTTAAGAATAAATCTTTCTACAGTTATATTTGCTGACATTTAATCTTACTAAATTGTAAATGCTAAATGTCAATCATCTCTTTTGACTAAAAAATTAAACTCTAAAATATTTATACATTATCATATTAAGAGCATACCGACCGCTACCTTGATTTGTAGTATTTTAACAAAAACGGCAACTTCCCCTTCATCGCTGCTTCTACAAATGATTTGATAATCGATTAAATTTTTACCAGTACATTTAGAAAGGATTAAACTATGATATGTCGAAGTCTTTTAGTTAAATAATAGTTAGGAAATAACCGAAAAAACCCATCAAATATAGAAATAAATGCGTTTTTCTGTATTTTTGAATGCATTTTGTTGCTATTTGCAAATATAATTTCACAAAAAAGATTTTGACATATCATAGTTTATTCCTTTGTAAATGTACTGGTAAAAAAATAAATCAATTATCAAATTATTTGTAGAAGCAGCGATGAAGGGAAAGTTGCCGTTTTTGTTAAAATACTACAAATCAAGGTAGCGGTCGGTATGCTCTTAAGAGTTATGCTTTATTACTGTATCATCATTTTTTTGTTTCTGTCTAATAAAATAATATTTGTTATAATTACTGCAAATACCTAATACTTAAAATAAACTGCTTTGTTTACAACATAACGGTAATTATAATCATTGATTATTTATTAATAAAAATTCTATAATGATAATAATTTTGTTCAAATTTTGGCCATAACATCACAAATAAAGTTGAAAAAGGTGTTTTAAAAATAAAATATATTTTTTTGAATATAAATGTTGCGTAATCTTTAAAACAAAGTTGATAACGTACATATGGTACATTCAAGTAAGTTTAATCAAATTATTTGTAAAATTTGAAATATTACAGAATATCATCAGTTTATAGTGTGTATGATCAAAAAATCTACAAGTCGCTATAGATAAGTTATTAAATTTCTTCCTTGTGACATAAGCGTAGTTAGATCATTAAATCATTGCCTTTAAACTACGCTAAAGCATTTTGGCAAATGTCAATATTTTTTTGTCTGTCCCAAATAAAGTTTATTATAATCTGTCACTGTTTTCCGATTTTAAGGTAAGAAGCTAATCAATTTGCAAAATTTTTAGAGGCTTATCGTTTCGGCCTGCATTTTAGAACCAGAACATATGGTTTTGGTATAGGCAGGCAACAAAGTTTATTTCTAATCTAAATTGACCAAGTTGACATATATTGTTTCAAGTCTAAATTATTAACTAACAAGTAGAGTGAGCACTGCTATAGATTTAATCAGCTGTTCATCAATTGCGTGTATTATTTAAATGTTTAGTAAAAATTTTAACTTAAAGTTTTATTTATAAATAATCCAATAAATAAATAGATAAAACAATCGTTTTTAAACAGTTCTGGTATTATAGGTTTGTAGTAATTTTTTTTAATAATTAATTATATATTAATCACACACATACACACCTTCACACACCCATCTTCACACATCCTAGTCATTTTTTACTATAATAAATAAATTGATTAATACAATGAAATTAAACAAGAAAATCATTGTGATAAATTAAGAACAACCGGTACCTGTTGTCAACGATAATGTTTGCCAAAGAAATGCGTTGAATTTACGTTGGCTGTCAACACTTGATTTGAACAATTTCACCAAATTATATTAAATAAATTTTGATTTGACAATTTTGAAAAGAGACAACAGATTTACCATATTTAACACTTGTCAAAGATATTACATTGTAGGTATTAGCATAGTCTACAAGTTTAATAATTTTTTTATATATACAAGATGCTAAAAATATATTGTAAAATATTTAAAAAAATAGTAGTATGAACTTAAGTAAACATATAAGTCTAAATAAACATGGGTCAGTAAAGTAACGGGTTTGGAGATGAAAGTTTATTTTTTTTTTACAAAACAAAAAAAATAAGTTATTCGAAGTCTAAATGATATTCAAACTCTTTCTGAAACCCCCTCATTAGCTCGGATTTGTTAGCATTTTTTATTATCGGTAGCTGCGCTTTTCGAGGCTATTTACAGGAGTACCATAGACCAATGTTTTCAAATATCATTAAAGAAAAAAATTTAAAAAGTTTAAATCAGGCAATTTTGCAAGCCATAAAACAGGTCTGTCCCTTCCTACCTATCTACGTAAAAAAGTTTGATGTAAATGCTCTCTAACGCCAAACAAAAAATCATACATTATTTTCTGCAAAAAGTTTAGGTAAGCAGTGCTTGTTAACATGTCACCTACAATATTCATTCATATATATTTGATGAAAAACATGTCTGGTGTCTTGATTCCATTAGAGCATAGATATTGTTGTCAGCCCAATCAAACAAAAAATTAACAACTCTATTTTGTATAGACCCGGCCTAATCCGTCAAAAGAATATTAACAAGAAAACGGGATTGTTCAACATTATTGCGTAGAAACCAGCAAGTGGGTTTAAGAACTGCATTTGTTGTACATTCTCCAAACAAATAGAGCACTAATTCCTACGTCGGCTGATATTTTCCGCACTGCAATTTTATAAGCACAACTATACATACAATTCTGCGTTGGAGTAAACAGCCATAGCAAACGAAAGCTTGTGCACAGACAACAACAGTCAAATACTTAATGTTTATTTAACAAATTATCAGCTAACTATGATAAAAAACTGCAAGTTCTTGAAAAATAAAAAAAAAATGGTAAAAATCGATTCCAAAACCGTTGCTTTGCGGACCCGTATTTATTAAAGCTTTTTTGCTAGTTTCGGTTTATACTACTACCTCTTTAAATATTTTACAATGTTTTATTAACAACTTGTATATAGAGGGTGTAGATTAAATAGCGGACAAACGTCAGATAACTTTGTAGACTGTGCCAAAAGAAAACGAAAATCTTAATTCTAAAATGACGAGAAGCTCTTTGTTTATCCTCACGACATCCGACAAAAAGAATGTCTTACTGCTGCTCAAACTCGGTTGGCGTTTCCCGGTGTTATCACTTTTTTCTGTGGTCTTCTTCTTATTGAAGACACATTCCCTGTTGTTCTAAATGCATTTACTTAACTTAAAATTGATTACCGTCTAGGTACACGACTTCGAGGATGAACTGCTAACCTTGCACGGGAAGCACGCCGCACCGCAATAATTTAGTGGGCGTTTGAAGAACAGACCTTAACGTAAAATGAGTGTTCTACTACCAACCACTGCATTGTTTTGACTAATTTGACTGAGCGGAACAGGAACAAATACTTCCCATTTTACCCTATCCAAGGAAGCCACTCTTCATTTTTTCCGACTACGTGGGCCTACACAGCACTCTTCTCAAAATAGCAACATGCCGCGCTCCACCTTGTATTTATTATTTAGATATTTTTAGTTAGTTTATTCCTAAATCCTAAATGGGCAATTCCATTTCAAACGGACCACCAGAGCTAGGGGGGGGGGTGCATTGAGAAACTTGCTCATGTTTTAGTTTTTTAGTTTCTAAAACTTATTAGTAGTCTTTGGATCGGTATATGAGGGTATGAAACCCATTAAAAAAAAATCTACAATTTTTTTAAGTTTATTTGTCGTTTTTTAACTTAATCGCATTTTTTGTTTAAAAACCGCAATTTTAACTCAAAACAAATAAATTTACTAATGAAATCAATCAGAAATTTTCTGTAAAATCCAGATCTGGTGCCATTTCAAGTCTATACCCTGTCAATAAGCCGCAAAAGCCATAAAACCATGTTTTTGTTCTCAGTGGGCTGGGCAAAAAGGAGCATTTTTTTAATTTAAAAAAAAAAAAAAAAAAATTCTCGATTTAGTATTTTCAATTGCAACTTTTTGTTTATCTAATAGAAGTTATTAATTCTTACAAAAAATATACGGTTTAATCTTAATAATGTGATAGTTTTAACTAGTTTGGTTTTAGTTGTTAAAATATAAAAGTTTTTATATTGTTAAAGCATATATGAAGTGGTCAAAGCTGAAGTTTAAGTCAATTTTATGCATTTTCAGATACAATTAGATTAAACAGTATGTCTATATTAGGTTTACGACAAAAATAGTTTTGTTTAATGTAGAATTATTAACTATGTAATATAACAATAAGATGTTTATATAACTGTGCAAAACAGATACAGAAGTTAGGTTTTGATTAGTGATGCTATCGGATCCACTTTTTGGCTGAAAAAAAAAACCGGAACCGGGCCGAAACCAAATCCAAGACCGTATCCAACCGAATTCTGCCGGACTATTCCTACATTATGACATAATTATTATTGATAATATTAATTAATATAATATATTAGTTATTATTTATTAATATTATTATATTATATTTATTATTATTATTTTTATATTTATGAAATGAATTAATAATTTATTCAAAATCAGTCAATCGAATCACAGCGGCCAAGGGTCAAGCATAGACAATTGTTTCGGTTCTACAAACCTCGTCAGTATGCCTTGTACGACCACGGCATCGCATGATAGCGTAAGCGAAGACAATTTTGAATAAATATTTCTGTTCTTATGAACACAATTGATATTATAAATAATCAAACGAAAGACTGGTTTGCCATCTAGTTGCAATTTTTAATACTAAAATGTCCGCATTAATCGGTATCATTTTAGCATTTATGCAATTGGGAGTCATTTCATTTAAGTATTAAAAATTGCAACTAGATGGCAAACCAGTCTTTCGTTTGATTATTTATAATTTTTATATTTTATTATTTTTTTTTATTTATTATTATATTCATATTATTTTATATATATATATATATATATATATATATTTTTTTTTTTTAAATAACTAAACTTGTTGTATAAAATAATATACTAATTAATAAATAATAAAAAAAAAAAAAATGAAATTATATGAATATAATAATAAATATAAATGAATTTCATAGAGTTAATAAAAAAGCATTGAATATATTATTGTTTTGTTTACATTGTATTAATAAATTTCACTTGTTTTATTTTACATTTTTATTTTACTTTCGTTAGTTTAATTAAAAAAAAATTGGATCTGTCCGTATTTTGCCAAATCTGGCCAGATAGATATCAAGATCCGACCGAAACCAAATATTGCCCGGATCTGCCAGATACCGGATCGTGATCAGGTTCCGGCGGCATCACTAGTTTTGATTAATTTTATTTCTCAAAAGAAACTAGTATACTAAATGTATTTCTGCATTTATCTAGCTTTTTCCAAGAGTTGACTAACAACTAGGGTGTCCATACGACCCGGTTTTCCCGGATTTGTCCCGGTTTTAACTTTCTCGTCTCGGTGTCCCAACAGTTCTTTTTGGAACACTTAATTGTCCCGGTTTTCACTTTTTTGTTCCGACAATTCTTTTCGGAACAGTTAATTGTCCCGGTTAACTAAAGAAACTTTCCCATAAATAATTACAAAATGACTATAATAGAAGTTAAAGCAACCATGAATAAAACGAACGATAGAAAATAGAATTCATGACAAATTTCTACCTACAAAATCAATTTTGTTTTGCTTGCAAGAATGTAATTTCTTTACATTTTGACGTTTTTATTTTTGCTTTTGGTTGTGTGTCCCGGTTGGTTATTGAAAAAATGTGTACACTTTACTTACAACAATTTAGATGACTTAAACAAAACCAACTAATGTCAAATAGAATCTCAAAGCTTGAATAAATATTTGCAGTATTTGAAATAATGACAGCATTGTTAATATTCTGTTCTGAATAATTAAAAAATTACCTATTTATAAAATTAATATGTAATTAAATTCTATTCAATAAACGACTATTGAATCTATTATAATTATATTCGATAATGCAATATTACAAACTTTATTATAAATTACTAAACTAAAGTTGTGATGAAACTTTTGTCAATATAGCCTCAAGCGTACATGTAATTCAAAGAATTCTTGACCATATATTTTTTAATAAGATCAATGGATAAAACATCGCTCACAACAAGAAATAAGTGTTAACATAAATGAATCAGATTAACAAACATTGTTATTATAAACGATGACTTTCATTCATGTTTATAAAATTAAAGTCGTTAAATTATTTTTATAAGATATTTCCTGCTGTGATTCAATTAACTCAAAATATAATTAATCAATCTAGTTTAAATGCATTTAAAAAATATTATAACCTATTTATATTGTAATTCTATTGTTTTAAATTATATAACAACCAATAATTATTGATGAATTAAAAAGTTTTGTTCTCAGCATCATGCATTGACTGAATTAATAGAACAATAAGAAAAAGTTCATTGTTTAAAAGTCACATTGTACTATTGGAAATGATTATATAATATTATTAAAATATAAATGCTAATTGAATGAAACTCTTCGATGTTTTAAATTATTCATCTATATTGAATTCGGTCTATATATTATATAATTTTTTCGTACTATATTTGTACTATTACGCAAAAATGTAGGTTGTCTAGTAGCTTTGCCCGAAGCCAGTGCACTTGTTTTGATATTTTCCCTAGAGGTTTATAATGTTATTTTAAAACCAAACTAGATTGCAAAATTGTATAATTTAGTCACAAATGGTCTTTGATGTTAGAAAAGGACATTTTTACTTAAAACATTTTTTTGTTATATTAGTTAATAGTTATTTTCAGTAATCCAAACAAGTGTATTATTGCGACAATGATGTTACTCAATACATTATTAATTGACAACCTGTTTTGTATATTGTATAGTAAAACGTGCACATTTAATATAAGCAAGAAACCGCTTAAGTACAACTAAAAGTATTATGCGAATGGCGAAATATAAAAAAAATATGAATAGTGCATTATTTCTAAATTCTTCTACCGCAATCGAGCGATTGTAGTGCGAATAGTATGTATGTACTTGCTAAATTATGATCAGATAAAATACTTATTCCCACAATTAAATTTTAAGCATTTCAACAATGTCACGTCCTAGATAAATTATAACATGGAATGTTTAAGAACTGATTATACCTTACGTAAATTGGACCAGCCATTAAGATTAATGACCGTTAATGAATTGATAGCTAACATCGCAAATTGATTTATCGGAGCAACGAATGATTGCTAAATGTGCTTGCAATATTGCAAGGTGGATTTTCATCTCGGTTATATAAATGTACATTTATATAGAAACTATTATAAATTAAATAATTTTACTTATTATATATTAAAAAATAAAATAAAAATAAGTAGTAGTAGTGAATAAGAATGACCAGTAAATTTTTAGAATTAATATAAATATTATTTATATTAATGCTGACATTGAAATTATTATTCCAATAGTGTTAATATAGGTGTGGAAGTATTATAATGTCATAAAAATACAACAAAGAAAGTAAATTCTTACTCAACATGGACATTCCATTAGATATACGACGAAATGTATGTACTACAAACTAAGTATGTTATTGGCGGTTTTAGTCTATATTTTATTACTAAATACAACTAATAGAGAACTTCATCTAGTCTTTACAGATTTACAAAAAGCCTACGATAATGTACCTATCAACAAATTGTGGGATGTACTACAAGAATCCAACCTTAACCATACTATAATTAATGCGCTAAAAATCTTTACGATGACACAAAATCAAAAGTAAAAACTGGAAATAAATTATCAAAAGAATTTGAAACAAATAATGGATTACGGCTGGGTTGTTGTGTTTCCCCTACATTATTTAAAATGTTTGTAGGAAAAGCGCTTACCAACTGGAAAAAGAAACGTTGCGGCATGGGTATAGAACTAAACAACACTTGCCTGTACACACTTCAATTTGCTGACGATCAAGTTTTACTAGCAAATGATAAAGATGATGCAGAATATATGACTAGAAAACTGAAAGAAGAATACAAAAAATGGGGACTAACAATGAATACACAGAAAACAAAATATTTATGCGTGGGAGGAAATTCGGGGAATTTAATCTTAGAAAATAACAAAGAGATAGCGGCATGTAATGAATATAAATACCTGGGCACAATATTTGACAATACCGGATCTGACGAAAAGGACATAAAAGCTAAAATAACACAAGCCAAAAAAACAATAGGATGTCTGAACGGAATTCTCTGGAGTGAAGATATCACAAATAAAAACAAATACAACATATATGATACCATGATAAAAAACCAGCTACTATATGGATCAGAAACATGGAGAGTTACAGATAGACATAAAAAGAAAATAGAAGCCGTAGAGATGGACGCCTTAAGAAGATCGACAAGAATATCAAGAATAGAGAGAATTTGGAATGAGATTATTAAACAGCGTATGGGAATAGAAGGGAGTGTCTATGATGATTTAGAAAAACGACAATTAATATGGTACGGACATGTTAAAAGAATGAACTTAAATAGACTTCCTAGGCAAGCAATGGAATGGGTGCCACAACAAAGAAGAAAAAAAGGAAGGCCAAAGAAAAGGTGGATTCAGGGAATTAAAACGGCAATGACTGCAAAAAACCTAGTAGAAGGACAGTGGGATAATAAAAAAAGTGGCAAACGGGCATCGGACAACGTCAAAAGACGTTCTAAACCGATTATTATATATAAAAAACTTAAAAAATGTCACAAAATGAATTCGATATAAGCCAACTTCATCTTATATGGTACAATGATGGAATATGTTTGACGAAAAAAAAAGCTAGACTTTCTTTAATATATGTATGTTGTTTTATTACATGTTTTTGTTATATTAAAATATGTAGCTTTACTAACAACATTTTTCAATAATTTTGAAAACAACCAACAATGTAATAAAATTTAAATTATGAATTCTTTGGGTAGTAAATTTCAGCACTACAAAACAGTTTTGCATTTGAATTTTAATGTTGAAAATAAGGTTTAACGTTTAAAGTAAGTTTGTCAACAAATTTTATTGTTTTACAAAGTTAGTTTACAAATACACAAATTTTGTGTCAAGAATAAACTGTAACTCGCACTAAAAATTGTATAAAACTATAAGTATTTTTCTAGAATTAACAAATTTAATATGATGAGCTATTTTTTAAGTATAATCTTGATTCGTTCAAATTAAAGTTTTAATTTTTCTATAAAACATTTAATAAATATATTATTAAAAAATCAATAAAACTCTAGAGTAGTCGCTTCTTCTCATGTACAAGCTTACGTGCCTGTTTAAAGGTTTAAGAAAATTATTATTAAAAAATTAATATAGTAGTGTTTAATTTATAATTGAGTCAAATAATAGGTTAAAAGTTATTAATAATAATAAATATCCTGTAGTTAAATATAAATATTTTAAATTCCAATATTTAATTAAGGAATTCTTTAGTATCTCACAACAACATTAAAACAGTTTTAAACTTTTATAAGTAAAATCACACTTCTTGTAACTATCAGACTGAAGACGAAATATAAGCACTCTGTCAACATTCACCTTAAATATTCGCGGATTATAAGTTTTGGGAAGTATTGAATTTGGAAACTTATTCTATGCGTTAATTGTCCGGTTAAAAAAAATCTTTAAAGTTACGGTCCTACATCAGTGAATATTTGTTAGAATCCCTCCTAGTTAGCCTTGTCCAATATCTTTAGAAAATGCAAAAATCTTTATCAATTTTGGATTGGCAATAAATCAAATGGCTCGTTTGTAAACAGAGTTTAGAAGAAACAGTGTAGTTTCAGACTTTTTTCTTATACTTGGAAACAAAATTTAATATAAGATCGTATATACATGTCTATTAAAAAATCCTAGTTTTCTATATACTTTCAAAGCTTTGTAAACAACATGGTTGTTCCAGAGGAGATTATTTGACAACATTAATGTTAGCAAGAAGCGGAACCTTAAGGAACACCAGCATTTATGATTTTGAGGTCTAAGTTAAAACCATCAATTCTAATAATTTTGTTGTTGTTAAGAAAACTATTGAGAAGACAAACAGATTTGTGATCAAAAGCTATACAATAGAGCTTGTTGCTAAATATAGAATGCCATACTCTATCAAATGTTAAGAAATACTGCAAGATTTTCTCTATGTTTGTTTAAAGTAGAGTTCCAATTCTAACTAATATATATCAGAAGATTGAGTTGTAGAACGTTTTGAACAAAACCTATATAAAGTATTTAAAATAAAGTATTAATTATTTTTCAAAAACTTTAAACAGACTTGTCTTCCTTGATAGGTATAGATATTAAACATTTGCAATTTTCCAACAATTTGAAAAAGTTTTTTTTTGTATGATAAGGCAAATATTTTAGTCAAAATGGTAGTTAATTCATTTGCAAATGTTTTAAAAATAATAGATGAAATTTTATCTAAACCTTAATTACAAAATTTTTTTGATCATTTTGAGGATGAGACATTAAAGATTTGAATCTACCAAAAAAAAATTGTGTATAGAAAATAAAGCTTAAAAATTTGATTGTTTTTTTTTGTCAATTCTATCTTTTTCAGATTGTATTAGGTAGTCATAAGGTTAACAACCTTTTTTATAATTCTGACTTTTTGATTGATTGGAATTATAACTGATAATTTTGTTATATGCTTTCTAATTCTTATTAACTGCTTGTTTTGTTTAAGCTTAGCACTTTTGTTTATGTTTAATTACAAAAAACAAAACAATTTTTTTAAGGACTTTTTGAATGTTTTTAGTGAGACTTTCTACTGCAATATATAAATCCTCAAAATATAAGCAAAAATATCAAAATTAATATTATTAAAAAATTATTTTATTTTTACTGTTCGTGTTAGAATAATTATATATGGCAAGGTCACAAGGAAAAAAAATGGGTTCATAAATAAGTTGAGTGACATTATGAGAAGCAGCAAAAATCATAGTTTGTTGACCAGATAGTGTGACTTCACTATTCAGTATAACGTTCATTAAAATCTCCTAACTAAATAATTTTAGCTTTTTAATACTTTTAATACGTTGAAAAAGCTTGTCAAAACTTTCTCAGAAAGATCATCAAACAAGTTTGAAGTTGCCTTATTTAAAGAACGGTATTTGTCTATTACAAAAATAGTTTTGTTGCGATGATTTAGTTGATGTTATTATTACCACTGCTAGGAATTTTGTACGTCGTCAGTCTACATTATAATTGTTGTTTGTGAATATAAGCACAAACACCCATGTTGGTTAGCAAATAAATATTTGAGATAATAATCAGAATCTACTAGATTAAAGCAATCTGGATCTTTATTATTTACTTTGGTTTCAGTCAAAATGAAAATATGGATTTTTTAAGTTTAAAACATTGATAAATAAATTATTTTTTTTAGATTGTCCCGTCTGTTTACTCGTATCATTTGCCATTTATGAGCGGCTTAACTTGTAAATTAGTTTTACTTGGTCCATAATCTATGGTAGACTGGGCTTTGTACACATTTTTTTTTTAATTTTAAAATGTGTCTATATAGAAAATTCAATAATCTGCAACATTTTACGGTGTTGTAAAGTATCTAGGTGTTTAGTTAACTTTGGGTCAGCAATTATCCAAATAGTTCATTTTTGAATAGAATTTAGAAGAGATAGTGTAGTTTCGGATGCTTTTCCTCATACTTAAGAACAATATTTAATACAAAAACAAATATAAGTTTTATATAAATATGCAAAAGCTAAATAACAAACGTAAAAAACTGTTTACATCTATTAAGAAATTCTTGTTTTCTAAATACTTTTAAAGTTATAATTTTGAAACAGTAAAAAGTTCGTTTAATTTGACCATGTTGGAAGTACCTTGTTGAGATATTGTTTTGAGGTTTTTGTTTGTCAAAATAGTCTTTGGAATTAAACTCAGTCTAAGCATCTAATGAAGTTTTATGTCAGTCGCTTGATGGCGGTTGGAAGAGGCCTAGTTCCGCTAATTACTCAATAGGCCGCCACCAAAGCTTCGGCGCAAAACACCTGCTCTAAGAACTGCTCAGGAGCTAAAACAGTTGGCATTGCAGGAATAGAATAATATCGATCAAAATGTGATCCGTAATTTAATTCAAAGTGTTACTTGTCAACTTTAAGCTGTCATTAATGCAAGAGGGAGTAATACTTGTTATTAGTAATAAGTCTTTTTTAATATTTTTTGTTCCGTATTAGTCCTAGGAACAAAAATTCAAACTTTGTCTGTAAATTTGTGATAGTTCTAAAATACGCAATAAAAACAATAAATAAGCTTTACGATTCTGCATTGAGTTTTTAATTTAGTGTGCAAATACAGAACAAATGGTTACAATTTGCTAACGTATGGTTAAAAAAAATATTTTAAAACTAAGTCATAATTTTAAAGTAACTTCTATTTTTTGCTCGCAAGTGTAGTATTATTTAAATTCTTTTGTATACATTATAAGAATTTAAGTCATAACAAACAAAATGCACATAGGCTTGTGTAGCAACGTTTATTCTGGTGGAAAAAAAGTGTCATTACGTGCTAGTTCTTCTATAATGTATTCATTATGTAACTAGTAGTAAAAAAGAATGTTATTTCATACGTTTTTCAAAAAGTATCTTTTACGCACGGAACCATCAAATAAATTACAAATATTATTACCCATACATTCCCATAAATATGATGTTTAATAAATAATATATTTCTTGTTGTATATGCTAATTATTGCAGCCCTAAAAAAAGCATGGTGTGTAGCTTGCACGATGTGATCATTTTCACTTGTATAAACTGCAGCACTTTACGAGGCTAGTGTGCAACATTCTTATGAGCATGATACTGTGCTTGTTGCACAATATACTATTCCTTTACACTATTTATAAAGTAATTAATATAATAGATAACACGTTACGCAAACTTACTAATAATATTGTATAATATCAAAAACATTATAAAATGAATAGTTATTAATTTTTGGTCTGAATTTAAACAATTTTCAAAATAACCTAATCATAAATGTCAACTATACACTTTTCTAAAAAAAAAATACTTAATTTTATAATAAAAAAAATCAGTTGGTAAAATTATTTTAATTGATATTAATAAATAATAATTGTATGAAATTTGCTATATTGTACTGTATAAAAAAAACAATTATTAATAATTGCACTGTTTTATTCATACATTATAATCTATATTTTGTGCTTTCATGTGCCATATTTATAATACATCGTAAATTTACTCAAGATACTTTTTACACAAAAAATAATTAATTATTATAATTTAATTTTTTTATTAAATTTATTATGCAAAAAAATTATTATATTATGATTATAAAATTATGAGCTATTTCACGCTAAAGCCATAGATTAATTCCATCTAAAGAAAATTGCATTCTACATGGCCTTGTAAAATATGCAGCAGCAATACATCTTTTATAAAATTAATATAATAATATTAAATAACTCATTAAAATTACGTTTTGATTTTTCTAAATGAGGAAGCAAGGTGCTGCGAATGACCTAATAAGATCTTCTAGAAATCTGTCATATGCACAATTACGTAAAAATGTCCTCCGTAAATCAATAGTTAGGTCTAGGAATGTACACTTTGCTTGATTTCACAATTATACAGGAGGAGAAAGTGACCACTGTTTAAATGATACGCATTTACAAAATGATTTATTACGGTATATCACAAATTAAGTTCTATTAAAAATCATTTAAATATATTTTCTTATAAAAGTATATTTAATTAGAAACAAACTAAAAATTCAAAATGTTGTACATAAATCATAAATATTTGATTTGTTGAAACAAACTAAACTTCTAGTTACATATGTTTATTATTTTTTATATCCGTTTCAAGTATGTTGTAAAATGTTATATTATTATACCAACACTATTATTGGCTTGTTTGTTTTGCAGTTTGTTGCCGAATAATGTCTAAATATCAATGACGAAATATGAAATGGAATGTTAATTGTTAATTGCTACCTGTTCATTTAATGTCTTTAGGATATTATTATTGCAAATTAGGTATATATCTATTTAAATAATACGCACAAAAATAAATAGAAATCAGAGATGTGTATATACGTAATTACATATTCTGATAGTTAAGAATAATACTCCCAGACTCACGCCTAATATCATAATAAACAAATAAGCGCATAATTAAAACTATTAATTATAAATAACGTAATCTTATTTTCAACATTATGTAGAGATTTCTCATTAATTTTACTTTGCACATATTTGCTTAATACTTATCATCTGATTAGTATACTACTTGATATTTTTCTCATGGGTATCATCTTCAAAATAAACTTCCCGAGTTTATGTGTTCTTATCGTTATTATATTATGTTAAAGAAATTGATTATAGTTAAAATAAAATAAGTAATGCTAATAAATATATCAATTATTTTGTTTCTTTTAATCATTTACACTGCAAAGAAGCTTAAAATTATTAAAAAACAATAGACACGATTTGCGTTATTTTATTGTTATTTATAAAAGCAAGAATACAATGTGTATTGATTTAATCCATTAAATAAATTCTAATAAAAACCATCATGTGTGACGTTATTGATTACAAAACAACATTCTCGCTTGCATTTTTAATGTACACACTTACCACACAAACTAAACATTCGCAATTCAAATAAATTCCAACTGTGTGATATTAGGTTACATTCAAATTCAAACAGATAAGGGTTGTCACATTTCATCTTTATAAATTGGGAAGAATTAAAAAAATTTAAATAATTTTTTTTTACCAAACTAACAACAAAAATTAGATGTTTATATAATTATTTAAAAAAATTGCAAAATTGCAATAGAGTAGATGGGCATCAGGTATTATTAAAAATACACAATCAACGTTTTCAAAAAAATTCTGTTCTAAATGCAAACAAAATTGTTTGTCTATCAATTTTACTTAGATACCAACTTTTGGAATAGCAACAACTTCTGTTAGTGCCTACAGCGTTAAGTATGTACATTTTGTTAAAAGTCTTATATTACGTTGAAATAAATTGGTTATGCAAATTTTAATAGCAATGTAACATTTTTTTTTACTTGCCATAGTGGGAAATATCTTGAAAGTAAATATTATTATCAAACTAAATTAAAAGTTAGTTAATTATTATACCATTTTAATGTTAATTGTTTATAAAATATTTAAGATAATTAGTTTGTGAATTAAAATCCTTGATTTCAAATCAATTCAAATACGGATAATATAATATTTCAAGGTAATCAAGCCTACAAACATGATTGTGATTTTTGATACATTAATATTTATTAAAAAAAAAACATTAAACAAATGTAAAAAAAAAACAAAAAAATTAGATCAGATAAAAAATGTAGCTTGTATAAATGTGTTACCAAATACAAATGAGTTTTTAGACCATTAAATGTTATAAGTTTCCTGATCAATATCAATAGCATTTTTAAATAACACACATCTTAATGCATCATATAATCAAGTTATGCATATTGTTGGCCTAAGGTGTGGAATCCGTTACCTGTACATAAATTGCAAATTTAGTTTTGCTCCTTGCTCTTCTCAAAAAAAAAATAAAATAAAATAAATAGAACAACCATCTCTGTTAAAGATATTGCATATTAATGTGCAAATAAATTTGTTTATGTCAGTTACAAAATAAAAATGTAAATTGAAAATGATTTGCATGTATAATATAGATTAATTAGCACAATTTAATTATGTACTTTCTTAATTAAGAATTATTTAAATAGATTATTATATCATAATTATTTCTCGCTTCATTAAACATCATCAAACTCGACTAGATAGTAATATTTAGGTAGCTTTAAGTTGGGCAAATGAAACATAAGTGAAAATATATTAAATTGTAATATGCACATTAGAATATTAGTCATAAGCAATTATAGAAACTTAACCAGGGGATTGTGCAAGTTATATTTTCATTATGTTTATAAAAGTGAAATTTAAATCTTTATTGCATTAAAATTGCATATCTTACCTTCACATGAAAATTGCATTTCAATAATTCTAAGATTCAATTGCAATAAAATAATAATTGTGGTTATTATGTTAATTAAAAAGAATCCATACACATTTCAAAACTATAATATTTTGTAATCAGTATGTAAATTGTAAATAATGCAAACAACTATTACATTAATATCAGCTAATAATTATAAGGTTGTTCCTTATTTCTTTAGTTTGTTGAATTGTACACGAATTTTTGAAATCATTGTTGACAATTTAGTCATTATTTTAATCGTTGTGGAAATTTAATAACATTATTTTCTAAGCACGTTTTAGGCCTCATTAGATTTTTTTACAGAAAGTATAGATATAATTTAAAATTTCTAAAGTAATGATTATTTTATACTATTCAATGCTATTACTAAATATTGATCTAATTATTCAATTTAAAATATCTAATAAGACACTCACGACCTACACTAATTATAATTTTTGATTCAGGTTTTTAAGTAGGCAGACAACAATTTTAATATTATATAATATTGTTTCACATAAAACATACATTATCTATTTAAACCATTGGTTCAACTATTATTTCCTTGTAAGTTAATAGACAATATATACTGTTATTGTGTGGACTTAATTGAACAATGAAGGTTTTGAAATGAAAGAAAATTACCAAGTATATTCATCTATTTATATTACCATTATTAAAATTTCACCTATGTTCTATAATTTTGTATTTTTAACTTTTATACAAATTTACTTTCGTTTTTAATTTATTTCTCATATATTGTATTTTATTCATACAGATAATTTGTAACATGATTATTATGTATACGTTATAATAAAATAAATAAATTAATTTGAGAATGAGAACAATAAGTTTCTACACAACAATTACCGTAAAAGCCTACTAATTTATAATTTATCGATTCAATTCAATTATAAACAATCATTCATTATATCTGTCGTAACAAGTACACCGCTCATAATTTGTCGGCAATTTAATTAAACCTAATAAGAATGAGATCAAGTATATAAATATATTCTGTAATATACAGTCAACATTAGAATATTTAAATTCATAATACGTTTATAGAAGCTATGTATAAAATAATCATCAATGGGAGTACGTCTTCTTTTGTGTGTGTTTTTTTAATTAAAAAAAACATTATGTACTAATAAAAAGTTATACATTTGTCAATTAATAAAATTACAGAAAAAAGCAATAGAAAAATAAAAAAAAATATGGCTCGACAGTAATAAGATTGATTTGCACTGTTTAGTATAGTAAAAAGTTACATTTAGAGCCAGTTGCATCATAAGTAGCTAACAGCTAACTACGCGGTAAGTGCTGTAATCTTACTTTAATTTGGCCCATGGAAAGTAAAATATGAGAGTAAAAAAAATATGCTAAATCGCGCGAAGGTATGAGTGCAAGAGAGCAATATATTACAACGGCAACTTATGTTTGGAGTGTAACGTTATTTTTAGTTTAGGTTTAACGCCGCCTTGGTTGCATGTTCCAAAGTTACAGCGTGTTCATAATCAAAACTTTTGTTTGCAATGGTGATCCAGTTTATTCAAATCTGCTCACTGAAATAATTTGTTCAATTTGACCCGTTTTAATTAAGTCGTTTGTTACGTCATATATACTGCCCCTAGTTTTCCAAAACCTTGGTGACGGTTTCTGGCTCTATCTCACGAATGGTTTGTTCAATATTTGCCTTAAAGCCCTAAATTGTTAATGGATTGTTAGGATAACATTGGTGCTTTACGGCACCCTACAAAAAAAATCTAACGTCGTCAAATCGCAGCTCCGAGGTAGTCAATTGACATCGCCGAGACGGCTGGTAACATGATTACCAAACTTAGAGCGCAAAAGATCGATTGTGGCATGGGCTGTGTGGCATGTCGCGCCATCCTGCTAAAACCAAAGATCGTTCAAGTCCATGTCTTCAATTTCCGACTACAAAAAATTGTTTATCTTGCCTCTGTAGCGCTCACCGTTGACCGAAATGGTGTGAACAGCAGCATTTTTAAAGAAAAATAGGTCAACGGTGCCACCGCTCCAAAGTCCGTACAAAACTGTCACTCTCTGACGATGTTCCAGGACATTCTTAGCTACGGCAGCCACATTCTCGTTAGTGCGCACTGTACGACGACGAGGAATGTGTATGTTAGCCACTAGAATGCTAGTCTCACAAACTTTTTGCACAAGCTTGAGTACAGCACGCGCGGTGGTCTGTTTTGGATGGAGACAAAAACGCCAACAAGAATTAAAATCGGTGCGAGCCAATAGACCCTTTATACTGATTTGGAACAATCGGCTACAGCATGTTATTCAACAAACAATTTATTTTTATTCCTACTTAATTGTAGGTATATGTAAACATCTGTTAAGAAAAATAGATGTGATTTGCAATTACCTTCCGACAGAGGCTGGTGCACGCCATATCCTTCCCGTGTCCGTAGGCAAGTTGCAATTGTTTCTTAATTTGCTGATGCTCACCAGCTGTTTAAATCCATATCTGAAGTCACGTGATGTGCGCTATAGTAAATAATTTACTCCCAAGTTAGTTACCCTAGAATTTGAAAATCAGCTATTGTATATTTAGAAATGGGGAGCAGAATCTGTGTGAATAGATAATGAAACCCATAATTTGTATTATATAGAAAAGTGTTAAAAGATATATACAAAAATATAATTACAACCCAGATGAAACCGTATTATTATTTGTAAAAAAATGTAATTTTAAAAATGAAAGTTTATAGAATAGTTTGCACAAAATCTAGTTGATCATGGTACATTATGTCTACATTTTGTATGTATAATTACAATAAATCTCTTTTATTATTATTACTAAAATCCTTAAAATTGTACGACGAACGAATATATCTGGTACTCGTATTTATTTTCAATTTATTTTTTGTTTACAATAACGATTTGTTGTGTAAAATATGGCTTATAAAACTCGTTTTATAATACTAGTATACTATTATTAAGTACAATTTTACGATACTTTTGTTTACAATAACGCATCAACAATAAATACTGAAGCGTGAAAGATTCTATAAACTATTTTTTTTATGAAACTTAAAACTTTCTTTTCACAAAATAAAATTTCTTAACATATACATGCAAAATGTAAAACAAATACAGTACCAATAAGCCGGAAATACATCAATATATAGTAATATTTTACAACCACTTAATAATGATTAAAATACAACTTGTAATAATATTATCTTCAAATAAATAATAGCCTACAGGAATATTTTAATTATTTACTTATAATTGCTGTCCTATTTCAATATTCATTGTTATCTACTATACTAATGTCATACGACAATTAATAACAATAGAAAGTTAAAACAATTTATTTTTTTAAATGTTAATTAATACTTGTAGCTCAACATTATATTAAATACAATAGTTAACAATTAGATAATATTTACATACTACCTTTTTAAATATGATTTATTACTGTGTACATTTTTGTGGGCGAGATAATGTTCTACTAAAATATTACTCATCAGCCCATTTGTAAAATCAAAAGAATGAAAATACTAAAATTAATTATTAAAATTATAATGAATCAAATCACTATATAAAAAATTATCTATGATGATTTCTTATACTGGCATTTAATTTGCGAGTGGTTAAGCATATGGCAAATGGGAATTAATTAAACTTTCTTGCATTACTTATTGTCCTGCCAATTAAACAACATAAACCATTGAAGGAAATTAAATACATAAATTCTGCGGATATTACAGATGAATTGGATTATTTTCTCATAAGAAAATCTCAACATTTTGCATTACCATTTTTGTGATTTATCAATGAAAGTATAAAATGTGTTTACTCCGTATATATCAAAGTGGAACATCATCAATATAATAATGATATTCTATAAATTTCATACCCACTTCTTTTTATATTGCCAATCAGAAAGTAAAATCTATTTCAGTTTAATATGTTTGATATGTATTGTACCATATGTTTTTTTTTTTTTAATTAAGTGTATTTATAATAGAAAGTCATCTTTAGTGAGTTAATGCAGATTAAAGATGATAACTTCTAGTGAAATTATAAATATTTTAATCTGCCAAATGAAAACTGTGAAGGTTTCTTTATTAATTTCGTTATAATCTTCTAATATATTAGATTTTATACTCTCTATAGATGGTCGTTAAGCATACGTGATGAAATAAAATAATCATTTGAATTGGTTTATTCTATTTTTAATTATAATATGACATCTGGCTATAATATATATGTAGAATATTTTATGTGATTAAATATTAATATAATTAAAAACGTTTTCTACAAACAACAAACTACTTAATAAGTCAATTTTGCTTAACACCTTTACGCGGAGTTTTGTGAAAATTTATTGAGTATATGTCATACAAAATTTAAAAAATGTATAATAACTTATGTATAGTATTAAATAAATAAAGGTAATAATCTGTATTTACCACCGTCTTTATTAAAATTGATATTAACTGCTATCGTTTTCGAACGATTGCACAAGCCGGATTCAGTGGAACATATTCAAATAGATTTACTGTGAATTACTCAAATAAATGTGTATTTTCTACTGGTTTTTCACACAAAAACATGCTTTTTAATATTGTAAATCAAAAGTATTTTATTTGAATAAAATTACACTGAGTGCAGCCAGTCATCCAAAAACAATATTGGTTAATTTTTATTAAAAAAACTAAAAACATTGTTGGCTAGATTTTTTTTGGAATTTTGGTAATATTATTTGCAATAAAAATTTCCATAAACGTACTAATATTTATATATTGTCAATGAACAATATTGCCAAATTAGAGTCAAATAAACATTTAAAAATGTTCTGTACACTATTTTACCCACGACATACTCTAGTTTTATAAAGTGTCTAAAGTGACTTGTCTACCACATCCTTCTTATTTCCCTGATCTTTTCCCATGCAATTATCATGTTTTTGGTTCACTTAGGCTCGTACTAATAGCCAATTATAGAATAAACTTAGTATAAATAGTGACTGAAATTAAGAAATAACCAATAACAAATTTGGTTTTTAAAATAAAAGTTTTTTTTGGTTTGAAAATTATTTTGTTTGTTTTGAAAAGATTGACAAAATTTTGCATAAGATATTAAATTGGGTCTAGTTCTATGTAGTTATAAATGATGTCGCAAAGTTTATAAGCATTTTGTTATTTAAATTAGTTTAATCAAATTAAAGTGATCGCTTTTTTTTTTATATTAACTTGTCTTAGTTGCAATAAAAAAAAGTATTTCTATTTTTATTATTCGTTTTGAAATAATGTCAGTCAGAGTTTAAGTTCGATAAAAAGATCAATAAATATTTTTTTTTTCAGATTTTATAAATCTGATTTAAATTTTTTTTTTCTAATTCCGTATATAATAAAATAAATAACTTAAAAGTGTCTCAGAATAACTATTCCCAATTTTTATAAATCATATAGTGTGTGTTAAAGCAACTTATAATAATACACTAATAAACAATTATTTAACAATTGAATAGTTTTGTTCAAATATAGCAAATTTTGTTGGTAGAAATAAATTCCAAAATAAAATGTTAAAGTTATTGTAAAATACATTTTTTTAAATGTGTAAATTACGCAATTATTTCGATCACTAATTCAAAAATGTTAATTTTTATATGTAGTTTTCTCACTTTTTGGGCAATCAGGCACCGACTTTTTCAAATATTACTTAGTTTAAAATGTTAAATAACAATTCTGTAAAAAAAACTCAAAATACTGTTATTATTTTCAAAAGTTCGAAACAGTTATTTTGAGAACCGTATTCATAATAGGTTATTATTGACAATGATAATATATGTCAAAAGATTATTTAATAAGTAAATAAAACAACTACTATGTTTTTACCACTAATTTATTATTGTAAAATTATATATAAGACATATACAATTTTACAAAATACATTTCACGACTTAAGTTTCAACGTTTTATGGTCATTATCAAGTGAGAAACAAATGAATGAAACAATACATATATATATATATATACAGAGCAATTGGTGAATTGGCAGGAGAATACAAGGAATTTTACAGGATATTAAAAAGTGGTGGATTATACTGAATTAGATCGGTTTGCTCGTTCAAAAGGTTAACGAGCGGACTATGGGAATGTTTATAAATTTCGGCGGCTTCTAAAAGATTAAGCTTAGTACCTTTTGTACAGGTATGTAAAATTTTTAACTGATTAATGTTGGGGAATGAATGATTACAATCGAAAAAATGATTTGAAAATGAACTTGAATTTTTATTTAAACGAAAAGCGCGATAATGTTCAGCGTATCTTTTTTCAAAACTACGGCCCGTTTGACCTATGTATAGGCTATTACATTCAGGACATGACATTTTATATACACCTGACTTTTTTAAGGGGTCAACTTTATCTTTAGCATTAAAAAGGATGTTTGATAATTTACAACTAGGTCTAAACGCGATTAGTTGATTTTGTTTGCGAAGAATGTAAGCGATTTTGTCTGTGGTTTTACCAAAATAAGTTAAAGTTGAAAATAAATTTTTATTTATATTTGAAGATTTTTTTGTTTATTAAATTTTGAATAAGATTTATTGGAAAACCATTCATTATTCCAATTGATAAAATAGTGTTTAATTCTATGGTAAGGTTATTAAATGATAATGGTATTGAAAAAGCTCTATGTACCAAAGAATGAAACGCAGCTAATTTGTGTGACATTGGATGATTTGAATTGAATGGAATAGTAGAATTTGTGTTTGTTGGTTTTCTATATATATTAAATTCGATTTTGTTATTTTTATGAATTAATGTGAGATCTAAAAAGTTAATTTGATTGTGTTCTGCAGTTTCTAAAGTGAATTTGATTTTTGGGTGTATGCTGTTAATAATATTTAAAAATTGATTAAGTTGACGTGCCGTACCATTAAAACAGGCAATTATGTCGTCCACATATCTATACCAAAATGAAATGTGTTTTTTAGTAAATTCTTTTTCAAAAATGTGTTTTTGAATTTGTGACATAAATATGTCTGCTAACAGGGGGCTTAATGGAGAACCCATTGCTAAACCAGTATCTTGTTTGTAGAATTTATTATTAAATTGAAAATAATTTTGTTTCAAGCAAGTTTCAAAAGCATTAAAAATTTCTGATTTTATAATTATGTTTAAATTGTTTTTATCTAAAATATTTTGAATAATTTCAAGGCAATCATTTGTAGGTATATTAGAGAACATACTAGTGACGTCAAAAGATACAAGTTTTGAGTTTTTTGGAGTAGTTATTAATTTCAAGTGTTGAGATAAAATTAGAGAATTCTTTACTGAGTATTTTGAGCTAAAATTTGAGTATTTTTTAAAAATAGTATTTAATTTGATTGCTAACGTACGTGACGGACTATTTATATAAGAGACTACTGGTCTAATAGGGTGATCCGGTTTATGGGTTTTAATCAAACCGTAAAGTTTGGGAGCTAACGGATTCATATTACATATTTGAAATTTTTCAAAGTTGTTTACAATAATTTTAGTATTTTCCAATAAATCTTTAATTTGAGATTGATACATATTTGTAGGGTCTTTCTTTAAGAGAGTAAGGTTTTCAGTTTGAATAAATGTATAACTTTGTTAATATAATCATTTTGATTTAAAACAACAACTGAATTTGATTTATCTGCTTTTGTTATTATTAATTGATTAAGAAAAGTTTTTGATTTAATTGATTTGATAATTGATAAATCTGATGGTGGTTTTTGAGATAGGCTATTTATTACGTTTGAAATATGAGCTCTTGGAATAAGGGGGTCATTTACTTTTTTAAGTGCAATTTCTGATTCTATTGTAAACAACTTTTAAAAAATTTCAAATATGTAATATGAATCCGTTAGCTCCCAAACTTTACGGTTTGATTAAAACCCATAAACCGGATCACCCTATTAGACCTGTAGTCTCTTATATAAATAGTCCGTCACGTACGTTAGCAATCAAATTAAATACTATTTTTAAAAAATACTCAAATTTTAGCTCAAAATACTCAGTAAAGAATTCTCTAATTTTATCTCAACACTTAAAATTAATAACTACTCCAAAAAAACTCAAAACTACAAATGATTGCCTTGAAATTGTTCAAAATATTTTAGATAAAAACAATTTAAACATAATTATAAAATCAGAAATTTTAATGCTTTTGAAACTTGCTTGAAACAAAATTATTTTCAATTTAATAATAAATTCTACAAACAAGATACTGGTTTAGCAATGGGTTCTCCATTAAGCCCCCTGTTAGCAGACATATTTATGTCACAAATTCAAAAACACATTTTTGAAAAAGAATTTACTAAAAAACACATTTCATTTTGGTATAGATATGTGGACGACATAATTGCCTGTTTTAATGGTACGGCACGTCAACTTAATCAATTTTTAAATATTATTAACAGCATACACCCAAAAATCAAATTCACTTTAGAAACTGCAGAACACAATCAAATTAACTTTTTAGATCTCACATTAATTCATAAAAATAACAAAATCGAATTTAATATATATAGAAAACCAACAAACACAAATTCTACTATTCCATTCAATTCAAATCATCCAATGTCACACAAATTAGCTGCGTTTCATTCTATGGTACATAGAGCTTTTTCAATACCATTATCATTTAATAACCTTACCATAGAATTAAACACTATTTTATCAATTGGAATAATGAATGGTTTTCCAATAAATCTTATTCAAAATTTAATAAACAAAAAACGTTATCAAAATACAATGATTCAAATTTATCCAAAATCTTCAAATATAAATAAAAATTTATTTTCAACTTTAACTTATTTTGGTAAAACCACAGACAAAATCGCTTACATTCTTCGCAAACAAAATCAACTAATCGCGTTTAGACCTAGTTGTAAATTATCAAACATCCTTTTTAATGCTAAAGATAAAGTTGACCCCTTAAAAAAGTCAGGTGTATATAAAATGTCATGTCCTGAATGTAATAGCCTATACATAGGTCAAACGGGCCGTAGTTTTGAAAAAAGATACGCTGAACATTATCGCGCTTTTCGTTTAAATAAAAATTCAAGTTCATTTTCAAATCATTTTTTCGATTGTAATCATTCATTCCCCAACATTAATCAGTTAAAAATTTTACATACCTGTACAAAAGGTACTAAGCTTAATCTTTTAGAAGCCGCCGAAATTTATAAACATTCCCATAATCCGCTCGTTAACCTTTTGAACGAGCAAACCGATCTAATTCAGTATAATCCACCACTTTTTAATATCCTGTAAAATTCCTTGTATTCTCCTGCCAATTCACCAATTGCCCTGTATATATATATATATATATATGTATTGTTTCATTCATTTGTTTCTCACTTGATAATGACCGTAAAACGTTGAAACTTAAGTCGTGAAATGTATTTTGTAAAATTGTATATGTCTTATATATAATTTTACAATAATAAATTAGTGGTAAAAACATAGTAGTTGTTTTATTTACTTATTAAATATGAAGTACCACATAGTAACCGTCGCAACCATTTTGATGATCAAAAGATTATTTGTCAAATGTTTTATTTAAAACTCAAATCAATTTTTTTAATGCAAATATTTTAGTTTGTTTTTACAAGACTATAGTGTAATTACGCATTATGTCATACAAAAAGAAATCCAAATTTTACCTTGTGATAAAATATGAATGATTTTGATCAGCAAAATAAGCTGTTAATTAATTATGTATTAAAAGCTCATATGATATGTCAATTTCCAAAACGCTGTATCAACTGTATATAATTGCACAAAAAAATAATTTGAATTTTTAAAGTCAAACATAAAACTACAATGTCCTGACATCACTTAAAAATTGATTAATTTATTGATACACGTTTAAATAAAAAAAAGTTTAATAAAATTATTTTAATAGCTATGAGAAAAAGTATAATAGTACTTGCGTTGAGAAAGCACACCCGTGGAACTAATTTATTTCACAAGAAAAGAAATAACAAGATTAATTATATTTTAAATATTATAAATGAAAATAATATTTGCAATATAATAAAAAAACTTAAAAAGTAAAAATTCATCATTTAAAAAAATAAGTTAACTCTATTAATCCTAAAACAGGATGCGTTGAAGACACTAGGGTTTTCTGTGTATATTTATATACTTTAGACCAAGATAGGTTCCTATATCGAAGAAATAAGTATTTGACAAACAAAAATTACAAAAAGCCGTTTTTCATATAAAAGTGGTTATTCATTAAAAGAATTATTAAAAATTAAGACAAGATTGTAACCGACATAATTTTATTGCATACAAATTGTTTTTTACGATGTTTAAAATGGCAATAATGTGATTTTGTTGAAATTAAAATTGCTTGACAATTTACATAAAACCTCAATTTTCAGAAAATAGATTGCTTATCATATTTTGTCAAAGTACTATATACATTATATTATAATAATGCACTTATTATAAATTATATATAATAATTATTTTTATTATTTTACTTACAGCATTTGCTTAGTATCATATAGAAACATTCGATTGAAGACTTACCTAAAAAACAAAACAAAATATAATTACTATTATAAACAACTTGAAAAATGTTCAAAGAGTTTGTATCTTTTGATTCTACTACACACAAGGCCAAAATAAAAAAGCTGAATTTTATTCCTTAATAAGTATAAACTGTTAAAGATATTGTAAATAACAATCAAAAGTTGCAATAAATGAAGTTGCTATGGAATTGCAATTTTGACAATAATAATGATGTTTTTTATTTTATGTTCTTTGGACCCGTTACTGGTGAAGATGTATTGACTTTTTTCCAAACAAATTAAAACTATCACGTGTAGTGCTTGTTTTTATAGCCAACTGATATACAGGGTTAGTCAATATTAACAGAAAAACAAAATAATTCTCTAACCGTAAAAGATTAAAAAAAAAGTTATTTGGTTTTGAATAAGCAATCATTTAAATATATATTTAATATACCAATTGTTCATTTTATTATGGAAATTAGTTAATTTTTTTTCAAATAGAATTTTTAAATTTCATGATTAGATTTTTTTGTAAAAGTATTTTATTTTATAAAATAAATCATTTTTGAGTTATAAGCAATTAATACATTTTCTAAACTTCTTTTTTCCAGAACATACACATCACACATTAAAAAGAAATAACAAAACATTTATTTCAATGACAATTTGTCAATTGTTTCATAAAATTTGGTTACAACGTGTGAACCGTGTAAAATTAATCACAGCAAGCATTCGCTTAAAGAACTTAACATTTTACTACTGGCTAAACTGTCTGCAGTTGAGGTATATTCAACGCATTTGTTTAGCAAAATTAAGTTATAAACGTTATAGCAACAACAAACAAATGCGTTCCCTAAACGCACACATTGGCTACGTACAGGAACGTAAAAGCGGACCACTCTTTTTAGAGCGGTACTTGTTGCTTCCGGAAATAATCAACAAAATGTTACCGCTGCCGATTTGTCACTAGAATCAAGTGTTAATTTAAAATTGACAACAGTAATTGTCACTTCAAAATAAATTCTTTGCAAGAAAATTTAAATGATATTATTGAATTACTTAATACCTGTAATATATAATGTAATAAAGTTAAATATTATTATATAAATATTATTTATTGATTGTTTACATCAGGGGTGGCCAACCCAAATGATCTTGCGGGCCACTTTGGAAATGCATCATAACTCCGCGGGCCGCATATCAAATTATATCCATATACATATTAGAATTAGAAACACAATAGACATTTTTTGGAGTGAAAAATTAAAACAATGAATTATTATTATTGTGATTACTATTATTTTTACTGTAAACTTGGATAATATAATAATAATGATACTAGACGCAGTTCTGCAGTTAGTTTTTGAATATATTATTTGTCGTTTTATTTTAGGGGTAATGCTTTAAGAAGTTTGTACGTGACCCAATCGGCGCGCAAATGAGAGTTAAGAATCCAGGGATATAAACGCCGCTCTCAATATGCTTACAAATGATTTCTAATTGGAAACACAAAATAAATCTGAACATTCTAAATGAAATACAATATTTTTTGTCAAAGTTATGAAAACATGCGCAGCTTTAATTCGTTTTAGATTTTTATGTTTTTTGATGAACAAGACAATAATTGGAATTGTATTAAGAGATAGGACTGGAACAATAAAATATTTTTGAAGATTTTTTTGAAAGAAAAAAAAAGAAACATTCCAATCTTTGCTCTAGTAATGTTGAAATTTATAAGCGAAATATTTTTAGATGAAATTTAATCAAATTGGGGCAACTAATTTCCAGCTCTGTTTCTGTGATCTCTAAAACGTTTGACTCAATTTTCGTGTGATTTTTTAAAGAGAGTTATATTAAAGAAACTTTGTAAATAATTAATAATGAATGTATATAGTATATATTACAAAAAAAATACCCGGTTTTTTTATAATGCCTAAAGAAGTGACCATCAAAGTATTAAAAAAATACATTTGTGCATATTCAAAATGCACAAATGTATTTTTTTAATACTTTGATGGTCACTTCTTTAGGCATTATAAAAAAACCGGGTATTTTTTTAAATAATTTTTTTAGAGTTTTACAATCACAGAGACCATCAGGATGTAGAAAAAAACAACATATAGTACTTATCAGTTTATTTAATAAACATTAATAAGCGTTCTTCATAACCTATTCCTCATTTGACATTATGCACAGAGGATCAAGGTGGCTACTGGGTTGACTTGTTTGTTTTTGTTTAACTGTCATTCTCAGAGCAGATTGGTGTGTTGATTATGGTTCTAAGTGCTAAAGATTGTGCATAAGCTGTTGCTCTTGTGGCAGATGGAAGAAGCCATGTCAGTCTTTTTATTGTCCAAAGAGCACTTGAACGGTTTAGGGAGACCGGCAGAAATACTCGGAGGCCGGGATCTGACAGAAAACAAAAAACGACTGCTATCGATGACCGATTTATCGTTTGTACTACTCTATGGATTTATCATGTGACTTCAATGAAGATGTTTGTGGTACAGCTTGTGAGTGTGTGGACAGTTTGTCAAAACTTGCAAGAAGTTGGCTTAAAATCTTGTAAACCAGCAACTGGACCAAAATTATTCCCTTCACCGAGTAGTCAGACTCCAATTTTCTCGCAATCATTTGAATTGGGCACTGGCACAATAGAGGACTGTACTGTTTACTGACGAATCTAGATTCTGCTTACATTTGCCAGATGAAAGAGAACAAGTATGAAGACTAATAGGAGAACAATTTGCGGAGTGCACCCTCAAGCCCGGCTTAGCCATGGAGGTTTCCTGATTGTATAAGCAGAAATATCAATAGATGCCTGCACCAAACTGATTGTTATTGATAAAGGATGGCTTAATGCACAGCGGTATATTGAAGTTTTGAAAAATTACGTAGTCATATTTGTTCCATTTATTGGCGATGGCTTTATTCGGATGCATGATAACGCAAGACCCCATTCTGCGAGGTGCGTCACAGAATACTTGGTTGCAGTTGGAATAAGAAAATTTAACTGGCCTGCATGTACCCCATATGGAAATCCTACATGTTCTGTTGGGACATGCTAAGCAGGCGTGTTAGATAACGTGCAGTTGCACCAACCACAATAAAGGAGCTTTGTGTGGCAGGTAGAATCTCAGAATATTCCACAAAATGATATTCGTGAGCTTATTAGTGGCATGGGCCACCGTATGCAGGCAATAGCTAGGGCTCGAGGAGGCAATACAAAGTATTAAAATTTTATTCAACTGCAATTTTCATTATTTATCTCTGTTAAGTTTATTTTGCAGAAATGCATTTTCTTTTAAGTATACGTACATTATCGCTTTTGCTTTTGATTTCTACATCCTGATGATCTTTTTTATTGTAAAACACTAAAAGTTTTATTTAAAAAAAAACTACCCGAGTTTTTTGCAAAAAAATTACCCAATAAACCGTTTTTTTTTTTAATCTTAGTGTATATTTTGTAGTCTGATAAATCTCGCGGGCCAGAAAAACGTTCTAGGCGGGCCGCATGCGGCACGCGGGCCTCGGGTTGGCCACCCCTGGTTTACATGGTTGGTAATAATGTAAAAAGAAACGATCAAGAAAATAAAGCCGATCGGAAGCATAGCGGTCCCTAAATACCGAAAACCGCTAAAAAAGAAGCAAACATTGCTCTAAAACATTTACTTTGTTTATATTTAATTGTTATGTTATTTGTGTTAATTTTTTGATTTTTATCCTTTTGGTTAAAACAAATGTGTATGGTAAATATACAATAAAATTGGTGAGACTAGGCTTATCTTGTTTTACTAACCAATTTAATCAACCGAGCATTAACTTAGTTTGTACATTAAAGGTTATTTTTTTAATATACATAGAAAACCTCATATAATCTTTTTGACTAAAGCTAAAGTAAACAATAATGATCTAGACCGCTTTATTCTAGTAAAATTCAATTATCATTCTAAACATTCATTTGCTGAGCAAGAGAGTGTTTGTGCCTACATCCACTAACAACAAACATATTCTAGACTAACAACGTACAAAAATCAGTGCATTAGATATAATAGTATTTTTCTTAAACTCAATTTTCTCAATAAAACTATTTTTATAATAAACTACTCCAAATCGCTCATCCACTATTGGTCAACAAACCATAATTTTTGCTGCTTCTCATAATCTTACTGAATAAATTGAATTCAGCAAACCAAGATTATTAGATCTTTTAACCATCCCAGAGATTACAACTACTTTTGTTGAAGGTGCATTAGGGAATTTTGACTATTTACTTAATATTTCTGTTGTTAAATCATCTTTTCTTATTATTACCAAACCTAAACCGCGCATTATTTTAAGATAAACATAATATAGTAAAAATAAAACAATTTTTTAATAAGTTTGATTTTAATATTTATTGCTTATACTCTAAAAATCCACATATTGCATAAAAAATCTCACAAAATTAATCAAAATTGCATCAAAACATTTGTTTCATTCTTTGTTACTAATCCAAAATAAAAGTACATCTATTCAATTCAGACAAAACAGACAGTTAATAAGAAGCAAAAAGCATTTAATAAATTCATCAGTAATTGTTATAAATAGATTAATCACAACTATAAAAAACTCGTAGATATTGTGACAATCTAATACAATCTAATAAAGATAAGATTGACAGAAACAAAAGCAATCAATTTTCTTAACTTTCCATAAATATAAATAACAAAAATTTCTATAAAAAAATAAATTTATTACAAAGTAATTTAAAATCTTCAATACCTCTTCTTCAAAATGATCAAATCAATTTAGTTACTAATCCAAAGGAAAAATCAGATATATTTGCAAACCATATGGCATCTAACTCTAGTATTCTAAATCCTCCTACTGTTGTATTTACAATGCTGGCTAGTGGTAAAATGATATTTTCAAATTTATTATAAGCAACGAGCTGTTAAAAAATATCTTCTTAATATAAATGCCAGTAAAACATCAGGTATAAATAAAATTCTACTTATTATTCCTAAAATATTTGTATATGAATTAGCTGCCATTGCTGATCATACAAAAAAGAAACATTTGTTTTTCATTAATATATATTTAATTGTCTACCTCTTTAGACGTTGAAATTTAGTTGCCAGTTGTGATTCTGAAGTTTTATCGATAATATTTAGTTTCTTTGGTTGAAGCAACATGATAGAGCTACAACTACTTTGCACCACCAATTATTATCTAATTTGTGTTTAAGAGCACATAAATCAAATATTCGAATTTATCCTTCACCATCAAGCGATGCCGTACTATCAAAATGCACTGATAAAGATTTGTGAAAACCAAAACAATTGTCTGTATTTGGTTGGCCGTTTTAGAGTTGGATTGGGTTTGGGTAACTGATTTTAAACTTTTGTTTTTTTTATTAAACTGTATTTGATTGTCTACCTTTATAGAAATTGCAATTTGGTTGCCAGTTGTTATACTGAAGTTTTATTGATGATATTCGATTCTTTGGTTGAAGCAACATGATGAAGCTACAACTACTTTGCACCACCAATTATTAAGATAATTGTTTAAAATTATACATATTATGATTTTGAAATAATAAATAATAGCGACATTTGTAAATACTTGTGTCATCAATATTTATATTTTCAATAATCGTAACTTGTAAGACCGACTTGTTATATATAAGATGTAATTTTATGTTGATGCAATGTTTTAAGAAAAACTTAAAATTTAAGCTAGTTTCAAGCTTTAACTACAGGGTTCAAACCTTTTCTACACGAACATGTACATAATATTCTAATCAATTTTATTCAAAATTTGGAATAGATAAAACTACTGAAACCAAATAAACATATTCAAGTGCACTACTAATATTGTAAAAAATATATTTACTGCTGCTATCTATAACTTTTCTTATGAACATGTAAATCTTAAAAGTGTCAGTTTATAACAATATTTTTTATAACACTTCAGGTAAATCATATAAAAAACCCTTATAAGTTCAAAATTGTTAAGATTTATAACAAAATTTTCTTAACGTATTACATTGTTGTGGAGCTTAATATTGCTGCTAATTTACTGTTTCTGCTGCTCTAAATTATTGTATACAATCATGTACAAATTGACTCAAAACTACAATATTATTTTTGTAAAATAAAATTCACTGTTTAAAATTATTAAAATTATTTTTTAATTAAGAAAAGTCAACAGTATTTCAATTTAGATAAAGAAAAAGATGTAAAAATTTTGCTCCAAATGTTGGAAAAATGAGAAAATTAATTCTGACAATGTAAAAAATCCTACTATGTACTACTCAAACTTGGACAGCTAACCAAAAAGAATATCATAATACTTTGCTTGATTTTAATTCAGATGCTCTGAAAACTAAAATTAGTAATGATAATTTAGACTATCTTAAAAAAAATTGCATAAAAATCCATACATCCGCCTAAATTGCAATTTGAGTTTTTTGAAACATTAGAGGAAGCAGATAAAAATATTAATAATTTACTATTATCATACTTCAAATTTTACATTACAAATAAAATATTTACTTTGATGGCAGAATGCAGACATTATTGTTTTACAAAGCAACAAAGCAAAGTTTACTGATACGGTTAAAATTAAAACACTATTTGATCTTCACATAGCAATTGGTTGTTTGGAACTTCCTTGCGTAAAAGTGATTTAGAAGAGTGAGCTAAACATTTGTCTATTTACTACATGCGGCGTGGCAGATTTTTAAAATTAAGTACAAGCTTACAAATTATAAATAATTTAGCCAAAATCAAACGAAGAACTGAAGAAAAGCAGTTTATAGTTTGACCAATCTTTAAAACAATCCAAAAACGATGTTTAGATCTATATCTGTAGTTGTACATTTTAGAAGTAATTTGAGTATAAAAAATACATCAAAGACAAGTCCTTGGAGAATAATAATATTCCTTTTATGTGGTCAAAGTGGATGTGAATATGATTTTATAATATACCAAGGAGCAAAAACAACTTAGAGCTGCAGTAGTTTTGTAATTATCAAAAAAAATTGAATGATAAGATCATAAATTGATTTATGACAATTATTTCTATTCTTACCATTTGTTGCATGTTCTAAAGTTAAGTATTTTTGCTACAAGTACAATTAGAATCAATCAATTTGGTAAGACTAATATAATTACAAAAAATAATGCATTGAAAAAAATTAAAAGATTTTCAGAGAAAACTGTTAGTGAAGACTCTTTAGTCAAATGGGTGGACAATAGATCTGTTGTTCTTGCATCCTATTTTGTAGGAATTAGCAAAGAAGATAAAGTTTAAAAATGGGATCAGAAAAATAACAAATTTGTCAAAGTCAAACTTCCAGATTATGTAGTATTATATAACAAATTACACGAATACACTAAAAATGCATTCAGTGGATTTTCCATTGGCAAAAAGTTAAGTTGAATATCAAAAAGACTGCAAAAAAATAAATTGTGTGATAAATGTAATGTATATTTATGTTTATCGAAAGATCAAAATTGTTTGCTAAATTTAATTGAAAATAATAATACTTTGATTTTAAGCTTATTTTATTTTATACGAGCCTTAACAACAATATTACGACAACACCAATTTGTAGACATATTTACTGATTCTTGTTTTATAAATTGTTATTAGTTTTTTAAATTTATGAACTTATATAAGTACATAATTAAGCATTACTTGTGCCAGAAAAATTGGTTCAATTTATCATTTTTCCTTTTTTTTTCAATAAATATAGACAAATAATGATTATTTAAAAAAAAAATGAAAAATTGAACCAACTTTACTGGCAACATAATGCCACCACGTCTTCTTATTTTCTATTTTTTTTATAGATTAACACTGTCAAAATAACAGTTATTAATGTAATAAGCGTCTATTTGCTGTTTTTAAGTTGTGGTAAAGCAACATCAAAGAACATTCGTATGTGAAACTGCACCATAAAAAACACAAAGATAATAAGCAATAACTTGAATTTAGCAAAGAGTCAACTGTAGGAGGTATAACCCGGTGCTATGGAAAGACCGCCGGATACAATATTCGGGGTAAAAGTATCGATCAACCCAGTAAACTAACATGCAGAAAACGGATATTGTTTGTGAAAATATGTAAAAGTTACCGAAAAGTCACTCTAAGAGAGATAACGACCATATATAATCAAGAAACAAGAGCAAATGTTTCCAGAGAATATTGTAGGCAATGGATTCGTAGACAAGGCTCAGTTTTAATAAAGTACATAATTGAAATATTAAATAACTTAAGTTTTTAATTTACATTATATATATTATTTGATTAAAAAAAACCTGTTAACTAATAAACAGAAGAAACATCTTCTAATTTGGACTAAACTTAAATTGTCATGGACGTTGAAAACAGGTCCAAACTTGTATTTAACTATTAATTAAAATTTGACGTCTTTGTAGGTAATTGCAGAAAAAGAATTACTTGATGTAAAATGAAAGTTTTTAAATTTGATTGCATGAAAAGAACTGTAAAGTTTCCAAAAGGATTAATAATTTGTGTCAGGAAAGAGTTTAAAAAACATGGAAGTAATAGATGGTATATTATTGCTTTTAAATATCTTACAATTCTGAATAATAATTGTATACTAAGAGTACATAACTTTTATCCTGTTGAGATTTACATGGTGCGTCGGAGAGCAAAGACGACAAAACAATGGTTTTCAGAGCATAAATAAAAGTTCAGTCTTGGCCCTCTAACAGCCTAGACTTAAATATTGGTATCACATAAAAAGTTACTTATAGAACAATCTTCAACAAACCGTACATGATATAATGACAAATCTGACAGAAACTACTGCAAGTTTTTTGCTGCAAACTATGCCAGTTAGTAAACAACCGGTCATAAAAGCAAAAAGTGTTGTTGAAAATAATTGTTATATATTTTTTTTCACAAAAGTGTCCCTTAATGAAGTTTTATTCCTAATTTTTTAATAAAAAAAATATTAACAATTTACAAAACAACAATTAGTATATATGTTTGTAAAAAAATTGACATTAAGTTGTTAGGGGTCAATAATATATTTATTCTAATATTTGATGTTTAGTTCTGTTGGCAAAAGCAAATAAAAGTTATAATATTTTTTTATATTTATGAAAGTCTTTAGTTTTAAATCTGGACTTTGAAAGTACATGTACATAATCATGTACAACCATTATTTTTTTTAAATATCAATGATATTGATTGAAAATCTGTAATCTTGGCTACCGGTCTAGAATTGTAAATAGTTATTTTGTACTTTAAACTGGTAGTGAGCGTTTATCTACAAGGCCAGTTCTACCAAGACTAGTAGTAATTAACAACACTCTTGACAACGCTATTTATGTTAATATTGCCCCAAAAGTTTTGCGACTTGTTTATAAAAACAGCTTATTACGAGAATTCCGAACCCCGGTAGATGATGTACATATATATAATGATAGTGGGTCATGTTTATTAAAAGACTGGTTTTGTACCTCAAAAAGCAACAACTGCAGACTTTAAAAACAACCTACAGAGCTTAAGCGGTTTAGTGTGGTCATTTGGTTTTATGTGCTTGATATGTTTGTTAGGTTGGGATTACTTTGGCAATATTCTCAATAACAAGAAGAAGAATTTTATCTCTCTTTTCGTAACTGGAATTTTGGTTTCAAGTAAGTCTAACTTTTAAAGTATAGTGTCTTTGCGTACCTAAACTTGTTGACCCAAGTCCAATTTACCTTGTTTTTTTTTCATATGTTTCTACCCATGCTTTCTTTGCTCTCCCCTATCTCATCCTTTAATAAACTCCGTTCTTAACAACTTGCCAGAATAAGTATAAAATAAAATGAACCAAGTTTATGGAATATTATGATGACAAACAAACAAAAAAAACCTTTATGGAACAAAAGAGAAATATCCCAGTTTCAGTCGGGAGTAATGGTAGCAACTACAAGTAGCACTACTCCACGAGACAAACCACCAACTAGATCAAACATTTAGTGATACAATTAAATTGACAAAACAATGCCTCGCCACTTTAACACTAACCACTCTAACCAATTTAATCAATTTAACACTGACTTAGTTTGCTAATATTTGTGGTCTAAAAATAATTAAATTCTGTTTGTCAGCATTTTGAAAAGCTTATATTCTTTTTTTGACTGAAATTAAAGTAAATAATTAAGATTCAGGTTGCTTTAATCTAGTACATTTCGACTACCATTTTATACATTTATTTACCGACCAACAGATTGTTTGTGCATACTTCCATAAACAACAAGCATATTCTAGACTGGCAACGCGTGACGTACAAAATTTAAAGCATTGGTTATAATAGCATATTTCATAAACTAAATTTTCCCGATGAGATTATTTTTGTAATTGGCATATACCATTTTCCAAATAAAGCAATACCAAACTTTTTTGAGGAAATTTTTGAGGTTTAACAAGCTTCTTTAAGGTATCATAGAAAAGCTTAAATAAATTTGTTAGGAAGATTTAATGTACATAATACTGAATGATTAAGTCACTCATATTTTTCAATACTATCCGGACAATAAGCTATGATTTTTGCTGCTGTTTATAATATTACCCAACTTATTCAGCTTACATATTTTTCTTGTAATAAAGTTTTTTTTAAACTAAAATTATTTGATTTGTATCTTTCAACTATTTCAGAGATTACAAGAACTACGTTAAGGCTGCTTTGAGAAATTAAATTCTGATCATTCACTTATTATTTCTGTTGATAAAACTTCTTTTCCTATTACTACCAAACTTAAACCGCATCTCATCTATCATTATTTTAAAATAAACATAGTAAAATATTTTTGTTTATTATTTCAATTTTGATACTCATTGCTTATAAGATCCACATATTGCAAGAAAACCTGACAGAATCTATTCAAAATGTCATTAAAAAATTTGTTTTGTTTTTAATTCAGACAAAACAGACAGTTAATAAGAAACTAAAAGCATTTAAGAATCACATCAAAAATTGTTCCGAACAGACTAAACAAGATTATAAGAAACATTGTGACAATATAATACAATTTAAAAAAAGATAAGGTTGACTGACAGAAACAAAAGTTAATTGAATTTCTTTTCATACACAACAAAAAAATTTAAAATATATATTAATTTCTACATTTTCAAGTTTTTAAAACAAAATAACTTTAACTCAGATACTCAATATGGATTTTGATCAAAACGTTTGACAACAGATCTTCTGACTTATGTTAGTCACAAATGTAATTCTACTTTAGACAAACATGGACAAAATTATTATTAGTCGTATTTTGAAGATCGACTCCCAGGACTGCTAGTGTGATACGGTAACGTTCTATAACCAAGTTTTATTGGTTAAAGTATTGATTTTTGTTATTTTTATAAAGGATTACGTCAAACTTTAAACATCACTCTAAAGTAATTTGTTATATTATTAATTAAATTATTTTAAATTAAATAAATACTTTTTAATAGTTAAATTCCAAGCATACAAAAAATATAATACGATACACAATTGTTAGCTGCATTTATAGCCTTGCTAGAAATTATTGACGTTGAATTTCTCTGTATCGTCATTGACATACATGAAAAAGAGCAACTATTTTTGGTTGACTACTAAAATATAGTAAACCATATACCATGTAATGTAAAAAAAAAGTTCTAATTTAAAACTGTAACAGTTTGCAACTATAAGATATTTTAGTTAAAAGCGTAATATGTATACTTAAACGCTATTATTTTACATGATATTGATATTAGGTAATAATGTATTGATTGTGCTATAAACACATATCCGTTAGAAAATAATAAACAATAATCATTATTGACAAAATCAATTTGCCGCTGTCGTCGGAACTTTCTTACATCATCATTTATGCATTTCACACGTGTTAGATGAATTAATATTCACCAGACGCTAATGATGATACAATGAAAATGAAATTAATATTTACCTGCGGGATTCCTTAAAATGTTTAACACCAGAGAAAGTAGTGAAAATAACTAAACTTTCACTGAGTCAAGCAACCCGATATAGCTTTAGGCATTTTATACCAACACAGAACAAAAATCACACGCAGGAATGTATTATGTCATAAGGCGTAACTCGTTTTGATCATCTCATTGTAAATATAATTAGATAATACTTAAAGTTTATATTTTAGAATTATAACCGGTAATATTGTTACAAATTTATTACATGGAAATAGTGTGGATGGAATTAATTATGGTTTAGAAAATTGGTGATAAAATGAGGACTTTTTGAGCAATTCTTAATGGCATTGGAATTGACCTAGTATAAGAAAGTACAAGTGTTATTTCAATTACACAATTACATATCGATTTTATTATTGTTAGAAAAGAAAGTTGTCGTTGTAGACATGTAAACTGTTTGTAATTACATAAGTGATTTTGAATTATTGTAATAAAATTTCAACAAACATCCTACAAAGTTTATATTAATATGATGTATATGTTAAAATATACATTATGTAATACAAATAGGAAGTGTAAGTTATATTTTTTTTACTCTAAATTGGTACAGTCTATCTACTAGCTTAGCAACTATTGCAGTTAACACCATCGACAACGTTTAGTAGATAAATGTTTAGCATACAAAAAAATAATACGACACATGACCGTTAGCTGGCTGCATGTATGGTCTTGCTAGTTCACGAGTCTCGGCTCTCGCGCCCTTTGCTACCGGTTTAGAATCAAAATAATACTAGTATTAATAAATCTCCAATAGTAAATTTATTTTTTCAAATAAATATTACTAATAACAATTTATAACTTTTCTTAAATAAATTATAATTTTACAAAAAATCTTAAATGGACCGACCTTATCTATTCAAAACATAAATATATAAAAAAAACATTTTATTCAATAAAATTAATTAGTTATAGTCGATGATTAGAAATTTATTAATACAATTAGCATGTCTTGCATTAAGTGATGACTCGTCTTTTACTTTCCAATATAATTTATTGATTTTTTTTATCAAGCTAAAATAATATTCGATAATAATATGTATATGTAATATAAACTTATAAGTTAAAATTTATTTCAATATAAAAATTAAATTATGAGAAGTAAATGAACCATAAATCAAATAACAATTAATCTAAACACATAAAATCAATCAAATAAATTTAACGTTATTCCGATTACTATAATACAACTTTAAGTGAAGTGAAAAGTTATCACATATCTTCATGTAACTTTCCGTTTTTAAATAGCCATGTAATGTATATTATTAATTAAAAAATGCAAGCCAAGTGGAAAGAATTAAACCAACAAACTTTCTTCCTGTCAAATTACAGTTAATAAAATATTTTATTATTCTATTTGCGTAATGCAAAAGTTCCTTTTAAAAAGAAACAGCTGCAATTAATAACTGCAAATTACGGCATTCCATATGTGAAAAGTTGTAAGGATGTATAGCATTGAAGATCGTTAAAAACAACCTTGACATATGATCGCGGTGAAATATTAGAAGTTTTATATATTCCCAGTAAATATCTTCCTTATAATTCATCATGATTATATTGATTAATGCAGTTTTTTTTGTTTTATGCAAAAAATATATTAAATTACATTTTTTTTCAACGCTGGGATGAACTTTATTATACAATTATTTATCCAGACTTGAAAATATTTATGATTTGGCAATGCATTTTATGGAATTAATAATATAATAGCATTCTATAGACGCTTTTTTTATAAATTTATTCTAGTTAAGAAAACTTGTATGCTGATTTTATATCTTCAAGTTATTTATTACTATAAACTTCCGCACCTTAATTGCATAATCGCTTTATGAAATTAAAATTGCGACCTTACGTTCTGCTGACTACAGTGTCTATAGGGTATGTATGTATGATTCTTCAAACAACTTTACCATATTAGAGTCCTTCAAGATGCAGATAATATAAAAATGTTAGATTTGCCAAGAAGAACTATTGTGAAATAATATGAAATTATATTATAGAAAAAAATAATAGGCTATAATATTTTAATAATTAACATCTAGATTTACCACTATTATGTGCACTTAGTAACACTGCATGCATACGAATATCTTGATGTATACATAATTGAACCCGAAGACATTCTTGAACTTTAAACTTGTTGCTATGCATATAAGTAGGTAATTCATAAATCATATGTATGAATATTAAACCTAGTCTAAGTATTTTTTTAACTATTTACAGTTATTTCATCTGTATTTTATGTTGTTTTTTTTATTAAATAACATTTACTAATTATAATTGATTTAATATATTAAAATATGTATACAGATGCAATTTTAATAATCTAAAATATTTCTGAGATTCTTCTGTGTTCTCGATCTTTGAGTATTTTTTTTAACTTATGTTAATTATATAAGTGTACAGTAAAGTAAGAGAATTATTTTTAAATTTGATTACTAGAAACAGATAAAACAGTGCAATCACTTCAAGCTTTATGTATTAAATGTAAGTAGCGTCCATCTTCATGGACCAAATAATATAATTTCTAATATAATTTCTTTAGTGGAAGCAAGATTGTCGCTAGACATATTGCTGTAAAATCTGATAGTAATTATTAATGAACCACCCGTTCATCATAGCAACAGAATTAATACACACAAAAACTCATCATGGGTAACAACAAAAAGTTTGGTCCTGCTTTTCACAATTTATAAAAAGACTCTAACTAGATGATAGATAGTAGATTAAAAACAAATAAACCAAACTTATTAAAACTACAATTGATACTAAAAATTTGATGAGTACCTAAAAATTCAACAACAGATAAGTTTTGAAATAATAGTAATTTATTACCAATGTTTTTAGTAGCCAATTATATAGAAATTTCTAAAAAGTGTATTATATTATTATAATGTTTTTGGTTTACATTAAAAAAACTATCTAAATCTTTGCTGCAACAACAGTCATCTAAACCTATAAGATAACAGAACGTCTAAACATTAGTTTTTTTAAGTATTCAACATTGGGTTCTGCAAAATTCAAAGTGATATTGGCAACCATAAGAAATTGTTTGGTGATTTCATATTGTTTTTTAACAATAATTTTTTGAAACATCTACTGTAAATAAAATGTACAAAAAAACGTCTATATGTTCTAATAAGTTTAATGTAGCAGCCATAAAAAAGCATCATTCAACAGGGGCGGCGCTAAGAACTATGGCGCTCTTCCACAAATTTCAAATATGTTGTCTCCGTCTTTTAAAGTGTTAAGAAACAAATAAATATTACTAAATAATTATACCCTTTTAAATTCATTTTACAATAGATCTGTTTCAACCTACGATTTGGAGAGTTTGCAAACCGTTCAAATCATGCATACAAACAAATTACTGTGTATAAAAGATTGAATAAGAATGACAAATATTTGATTGGGTGCACAGTTTGGACGGTTTGAAACTGTCCAAATCGTAGGTTTCAACAAACCTAATAATGAAAAAAATTATATTAAAATTGTAAATTCACTCAGAACTTGCATCAGCAAAAGAAACGGCTTTATTCTATGCGATTGTGTTGCCCGTTATGAAGTTTTTATGTATTAGACCTACGTATAGGGCTGCACGTTAGACATTAGAAATTTAACAGTCTATGCAGTCATTTGCTGATATCTAGAATTTTAATGCTCCCCCTCAATAACTAAGAACACTAATAAGCTATTAGTTTTATCGAACCTTTTTAAACAAGTAGTAAACTTAGTGTAGCGGTGTAAAATAGCCGTAAAAAGCACAAGAAATAAAAAATAATGCAAATTTGATCTGCTCATGAACATAATCCAAGATTACACAAAATTTAACAATTTTTTTTCTGTCTACCAATATAGGATTTGACGAGACTACTCTGTAGTCCACCAAAAACACTAGTGATTGACCACATTGTTATAGGTTTTAGATTGAAAAGAAAATTTGACAAGGTCTGACACAAAATTTTACTTTTAAAACTGCACAAACTCAAATGTTTTCTGCATCTTATAAAACTGATAGCTTTATATCCAAACCGCAAAACTCTGGTGTTAAACTTTTGAAGAACGTTCCTATTTTGTGATCCGATGCTGTCAAGTATCTAGGTATTACCTCTAATAAAAGACTTACTTACAAATTACAGGTACACTCCATCAAAGCCAGATTTGCAAAAACTTGCTAACTTTAATTCAGGCAGGTTGCTTTAGAACAAAATCATTACCATTATCAGACTAGATCAAAAATTACTTTCAAGTTTTTAATCTAGAGAAAAGTTTCCAAAATCGTACTTTACGGTAACTCGTAGGAACCCCATCGTATGTTCAAAACAAAGAAATTTGTAACGATCTCGGTATCCCTCAGCTGCGCCAACACATCATAACGTTGGCCAAAAAGTACTTTGATAACCTTGTGATTCGTCTCAACCCAAATCTAGCCAGACTTGCTAAACCAGACAAATATGAATACTCCTATAAGAAACCGATCAATATCATTACTTCCTAAAGTGGCTTACCCTTCAATCCCTAACTGCAGCTTATAAAACCAATTTTTTTTAAATTTACAATAAAATAATGCAAATGTGAATTATTGCGGGCCAGTAATAGTGCTTCTGACGTATGTTGCCCCAAAACGGCGCTTACCTCGCTTACAGCCTAGCGTCGTTCATCTCCTTCAAGGCTAAGTAGAAAAAAATAACATTCCGCATGCTAACCTGCAATAATTGGTCTAAACTATTAACAATAATTAAAAGGATCTAACTCACTTTGAATCATTTTCATATTTAATACTTATACAATAGTTAAAAACTTTAAATAAAATATTTACAAAATTATTAAAATGTAGCGGCAGCGTAGGTTAGTTGCTTAGATGCTTGCTTTTTATGCTGAGTGTCCTGAGTTTAAATCTTACTCTGCTGTGTAATATTTGTGATTTTGTTCACCGTTTTAACCGCTTCGGCATTCATGATTTGTTGACAAATAAATTTACAAACATTAATCAACTCGCCTCATTTTATCACTCATATTGAGAAAGACTTTTGGCCTGCTAGAACCAGGTTAGTGAAGCCAATAGAGTATAAAAACGCCAATTTTATTTTTATTAAAATGTAGATACTAAAAGATTTTTTGTGTGTTATATACCTATCTATAAATGAAGCAAATATAATGGTAAACAAAATTTTATTTTTTAACGTAAAATACAATACACACGTTTTACTAGTCAAAAAAACAAAATTAATATTGTAATGTTGATGTGGTAATTGTTCAGTCTCATTGTTTAAGCATTGTGACAATTTATAGTGTCATCTCCAAGTTTGATTTTAATCATTTTCTATTTGTCATTTTTATTGCAGTATAAAAAACAAAACAAAAAACGCGTTAAGTGTTATCAAAAGGAGGAAGTATCCCAAAAAATATCTATGAGAGAGTGGTGGCAGTTAATAGAAAACTAGCTCATTCTATTTTTATTGATGTAAACAGTTCAAATGGAGCAAGAAATCCATTTATGATAACCCAAAGTGTAGAATACCTGGAAACACAAACTGACAAAATTATTAACAAAGTTGAAGATTTGGTGTTGATTGACCACCAAAATTTTACATAAAGATTTGGGAATAAGCAAAGTAAAATGAAGAAAATTTGACTGCTTTGTCCAAAGGTTTTTTCTTCATAGAATTGTAACTGGGATAAAACCTGGGTACGCAACTGAGATCCTTCCACAAAACTAAAGCTTATACAATAGGTTCATATAGATTCTTTACCACTCAAAAAGACAAAGACAAAATTTTCTGAAAAAAGTGATGGCTACAGTTATATATGCCAAACAAAACTACAATAACGGGGAATAACTATAAAGGCCCAATTAAGAACTAGAAAGTATCTATACACAAATAAAAATGAGTTAGATTTAACAGCAAAACAAGTTTTTAGAACAATAGCTTTAACCAGACAAAATAAAACAAATGGCCGACATAATAAGATTTTTAAACAACAACAAATTAATAATTATAATAATTTAAACTATTATCCTAATTAATAATTAAAATAATAGTCTACTTTATTCTAATTATTAATTTGCTGTATTTTAATTTTGCAAAAAAAGATTTTTTTAAATATTTCTGCTTTTGTTTTTACATAATAATATTACATTGATTTGTCACTAAATTAAATGTTTTTTTTTTTTAATTTAAAATAATATGTTTTACTTTTGTTTATAGTGATTTACGTTACTAGCAAAACGTTTATGGCCAAGCTGGTATCTATTAGCAAGGTTGTAAATGCATCTAAAAGCCTAATACTTTTTTCTATGTTAAAATTTTTATTATTTTGAAAAAGTTTATTTATTTTGATATCATTTATTTAATATTAAATGTGATGGTAAAGAAGGCTATTGGATGCGGGATGCATTTTCAGTTCATTCTTTTGGTTAATTTTGCCGATACAGATATATTTCTGCAAGACTCATTTGTCGTGAAATATATAATTCTGTCGTGAAATATACTTTTTTGTGGTGCCATCCATGTATTATTCTGCAATGCAATGTCTATTATTTGTTGTGCAATGTATTATATTGTCGTGGATTGCATTATTTTGGCGTCGTAAATATTATTTGATTGGGCATTGCATTTTTTGTCGTTGCAACACTTTTGCTGCTTTGTCGTTACTTAATATTATATTGTCGTGCAGTCGAGTCAGTCGTAAAAAAAATATCCTGTCGTTTAGACCAGGGGTCGGCAAAGTTTTTTTTATAATGAGCCAAATCGTAAAAATTGTATGCTTTAAATATGGTTTTTTTTTGCAATTGCATTAAGATCTAATAAACGTTGTTGTTTAACAGTAGTTTTAATTTCAAAAATATATCTGCCGCAATTTTTTTTTAAATGAGGATTTTGCGGGCGTAATAAAAACAGATGGCGGGCCAGACTTGGCCCGCGAGCCGTAGTTTACCAACCCCTGGCTTAGACTATTAGTGTGTTAATTTGTTTTTTTGTTGTACCATTAATGCTTCCCCAATAAATATACCTCAATTATGCTTAGAAAACTCTGCTACTGCTCGACAACTACAAGTTGCATACAGCACAAATTTTTCCTGTAACTACTATCTCTTTTCAAATATCAATAACAAATTTGAAAATGTTTTAAAGGTGTATATTGCAAAAATACCAAAAAGTTAAGGCGTTACTATAAAAATGTTGGAATAAGTATATTAGTGTTAATGGTCTTTACGTTAAAAAATATATTTTGTTTGTCCTGTATCTGCTTGTTTTTATAGCTAGGTAGAAAACTTAAAAAACTCTCTTGTTGTAATTAAAATAATATATAATAAATTAAAATTTGTAAAACCGTTTTCAGAACGGCTTCATTCACCAGAACGGATAAAGTAATAATATTAAGAGATCAACAATATATGAAATTGTCCATCATTACACAGTGTATTATTTTTCATTCTTTTTGCAAGTATTATGCACAAATATTAGCATATGTAATATACTACTACTATTTGCTGTATAACGTAAATAATTAAAAATCTGAAAGTTTTTATATGATTCTAAAGACTAAATTGTCAACTGAAATTGAACGTCGTAATGTCAACAAAGTTAAATTTTGAATAAATTATAAGTATATGCCATGGTATATGCATTATAATAATAATAAATATTTTAATGATAAGTTTGCAATTTGCAGATCTTTTAAATTTAACACTTTTGCGGATCTAACCTCTCACAATGATTGTATTTAACTAAACTAAAACCGAGACTAAAACTAATTATTTAAAAATTACAACGTTGCTTGATGTGCATGATTCAATATTTAAAATATATTTTCTCCATTCCATTTGTATCTTTAGAATGAACTTAATCTATCAGATTTATGAATAAAACTAGTACAATAAACCATTAATATTCCTTTTAACGCTTCATATAATTTATAGAAAATGCATTTAGAATGCGAACAACAATCGAACAAAAAAACAAGTCTATGCAGACTTGTGTATGCACACCAACTACTGACAATGCTTTAAAATTGCTGACGTCCTTGGGCCACTATCTTGCTTTTACTTTCAATGAATTCTTGTTTATATCTGTACCATCTACTTAACATCAAATAAGAATTTGGAATTTATTAAGGCCATGGCTCTTGTACTTACAAAAATTTAACCGCAGAAACCGCATTTTCTCATTATTGTATATAGCATACTTAATTTAACAATTAATAATTAAAACGTCGCCACATCTTTCATCATTCATCTAACAAAATATAAACTATTTTGTTACACTGCCAAATTTGTTCGAAGGATAATTAAGTACATGCCAACAAGATCCGTAACTTTTTATGTTGTTAATTTAGCAAGCAAATTATAATTTTTTTTTAATGTTCTTGGCATTGATAAATGTCGATATCTTTCTCCAGGATTTAAATTTCAAAATTAACAAGTATAAGAATGAATAAGAATATTATAATACACTTATTTTGTTCACAAGAGGATGAATTTGTGTTTGTTTCTACTGATCTTTAATAAGATACAGAACAATTGATTTATCTGCACGTGGATATTTTGATTAACAAGCGACCATGCAACGTGATCAAGTAAAAGTAAAATTGTATATTATTAGCTTAAGTTCACTAATGAGAATTTTATTTATCGCATTAATAATATTATATAAGCCCTTGACCAAATTCATAAGAATTTCATGGTTAAGACACATAAATATTATGTGTATTATAAATCAATATTGTTATCAAAGAGATGAGATATAGAATTATAAGTGCTAAATTTTTAAATTAGGTTAACTTAATTTGCATAATGTATAATAAAACAATTGCCAAATGTTATTTATAACTCAAATATATTTGCACTGTTTATTAAATTAAAAAACCGAATAAGTAGTTTATACATGCATAATTTTAATGTGATGGCATCATACGTCGTTTAAAGAACATATATTTCTAACTTTTATTAATGTAAATAATTCTGAAATAGTAATAGAGTAAAATATATCCGAGGGTACAACTTATTTTCTACATATCTATGTATACATGTAGGTTAAAATTATATTTAAAAAAATTCCAAAGAATGCGCGTTAAATTGCAGAAAATATATATAAAATATTATAGCTATAATAAACTATTCATTCTTATAGTCAATAAATATTTTTTCCTAAAGTGTTCTATAAACTAGTTTAATGGTGAGTATATACAGAGTGTTAGATAAAATACTTAAAGCTGTATAAGTCAGTTATTTTTAAAACAATTTTAATTATTGAAAAACTATTTTAAATTGTTTTTCGATTAATATAAAGACAGTTATATACAGCTATGTTGTTTTTAGTAAGCTGGCAATGCAATTAAATTAGCAACATATACTTTTTTGTTTTTTTGAATCATCACATTATTCTTAATCCAACAATGTATTATTTATATGCATCTATAATAATATTTATAGTTTATCTTTATATATTAAAAATGTCTAGAATATATTATCGCATCAAAAATAGTTTTAGCAAGAAATTGTTATATTATTGACATTTTATAGATTTTGCAATTGAGACTCTCCCAAAGTTTTTTCTTTGTAAACTTTGTAATAATGTATAATTTAAATTCAATAGACAATTTTGCAAAGATGCTGTGAAAAGTCCTTTTTATGAAACCGATAGAGATCAGGAAAAAATCAAGGGCAGAATGTCTATTGAAATGTTAATGTATAAAATCAAAGACATTTGATATGAAACTTGAAATGCAAATTATATCATTTAATATTAATAATGATTTAACTCTATATCTGGAATTAAGCTGCAATCACGTCTATAAATATTTACGTAGTATTTTAAAAGAAGCGAAAATTTATGCTAGTGCGGATATATACGCAAATAAACCTACGTAAAAATATGTGGATCTTGTATAGACGTAAACGCAGCTTTATAGATGAACAATTATGGAAATGGATAAAATCTACTAAATTTTTTTTTATATTAATTGTTTCTTAAAATCATCAACAAAATCTTTATTGACATTGTTCATGAGAACACAATTTAAAAGCTTTTATTAAACTAGTTTTTGTACATGCAGTGTTTTGTATACTAATTATCTATTACTGTAATTATACAAATATAGGTCACCGTTAAGTTTATACTAATTACTAGCCAAATATAACTCGTATGCGTGTTGTTAAGTTTTGATTCAATAGGCCCAATCATGACTTGTGAGATATTCTAATATCTCACAAGCTATGATTATTTCCAGGATGTTACAAATATGTACATAATTTAAACTTTCTAATTTTTTTGCATTTATTAGAACCTTTGAAAAACTTTAAAGTAAAAATTTTATATAACTTCATAAAAATTCCAATAATTCTAGTAAATATAAGCATGATTCCATAAGCCATTAGTTATAAATAATAATTGTACCATACTTTTTTATTATTATCAGATAACAATCATTGGTATTCCCAATACGTGTATATTTTTAAGTATGATATTGCATTACATAAGATAAAAATAATAAATAATATTAATATACTCTTTCACGTTCACTTGTTTGTATTGTAAAGCTAGTTTTTTTATGCATATTTTCCTAGTTCCATAACTATATACTAAAACTTAGTTTTTAATTTATAAATAACATTTTATTTTATACGTAAATCAAAATCAAAGCCAGTTTAGTTAGCTCAACTGGCGCTTTGTGCAAAATCTATTATCTCTTTATTTACAGTCTGTACATAAAGTCAGTTTTAGATATGAGTAACTTGCATCAAGATCTGCCAGAGCGTAATTGGAAATCAGGTATTGTATGATAGATACACGTAAACAAAAAATAAAAATTAAACATTTATTTGAAGTTGAATAAATCTAAGCACAATGATACATTATCAAATTCTTTGTTATAGTCTAATAATAATAAAACAGCTATTTTATTATCGTCAATTGATAAAAGCAATCTGTACATTTTGTCAATATAGTAGATTCATACAAAGATCTAAATCCAGAATTCATTCATTCACATTCTGGCAAAATGTTACTTAGTTTTATATGATTTTGATCAAATATTTGTTTGTAAAGTTTTGAAAATACTGGTGCTGGTTAACTAATAACGGATTAATTTTTAAGAATTGGTGTTTAATATACAAGGTATTTAATATTGCAATACAATTACAATTTAAAGAAAAAAATTTTAGTTATAAAAAATAACTGTATAAACGTGTGTCGGACGTTAATTTTTTTATTAATTTACTTTTGATGATTATTAATATTTCAAAAGTCTTCTTTCAATTTAATTAATAATTAGCAGGTTGAATGCTAGTAATATGGGCTGTTAGCGTAGAAAATGAATTACACAAATAATGAAATGAAAGTATGTTTTGTGTTATCTTGCCAATGGCAATGCATTAGCAGCTAGACGAATTTATGAGTAAAGATATCCTAATCTAATCGTGTAATACCACATCATTTAATGTTTGCTTGTCTCCATCACCGACTCAATGAAACTGAAAGCTTTAATAAACGCAAGTTAAAAAGAAAGTGTTTTATGAAATTGACAAACGTCTTACAACAAGTACAAGTAAGATTGCTGCAAATCTAAATATTAGTCAGTCAACAGTTTTTAGAATATTGAAAAACTAGCTTTTGTATTCATATCATATTAAACAGAATCAAAAATATTTTCCAAGAATTTTCTTTTAAAGAACGTCTTTCTGTTGATGGACGTTTTTAGTTTTTAGCAAAAATACTTTTTACTACCAATGAGATTAATTTCACCAGAGAAGCCATAACAAATTTTCTTAATAACCACACATAGAAAAAAATCCACATGTAATAGTTGAAAGTTGCTATCAACATAAATTTTTTGTCAATATGTGGGTCGAAGTCATTGAAGACCACTTGGTTAGCCCACTTTATTTATTGAGTAAGTTATTACATTTTTTTGAAAAATAAGTTGTTGATGCTATTAAAACTGAAAGACGTCCCGCTTCAATTAAGACGCTAAATGTATTTTATGCACAATCTGGTTCCATCACATTTGAGTTCAGTTGCGCGTCAATATTTGGTTAAAGTTTACCCACATTGTTGGATTGGTCGAGGAGGCCTATAACCCTGGCTTCTATGGTCTTAAATTTATTACATTTTTTTTTCTGGTGCCATCTGAAACAATTGGTATATACCACTACAATAAAAAATGTAAAGAAAGTAAAGAAACGCATCGCCGCATTGTGTGAAATAATTTGTACACCCCTAGTATTTTTGAACGTGTTTGGCATTCAATACGTCGTAATATCTATGTATGTATTGACGTCTAACTTAGTCATTTTCATCAACTTTTATAACTTTATTTCTTTGCTGGCATTTATTAATTCCACCAATTTAATTAACTTATTCTTATAATTTATTGTATTGTCTCACTGATGTGTATTAACCCAAAATAAAATAAGTACAAAGTTAATGTTTTTTTTGTGTTTCTTAAAAACGTAGATGTTTAAGGTGTGTAATAAGCCTGTATCTCGGTAACTAAACTTTTCCGGACAAACCCTGTAGATAGGTTTCCTTGCATCTGGATTTTTTTTTGTAAAAATGTTGTCATTATTAATATGGATGATGTACGGAATTAAAATAAAGCAGCAAAAGTTTAGAATTTTAGAGTTAATTATCACTTCCACTTTGGGATGGTTTAAGTTTGGCTAAATTAAATTTATTGAAAATTGCAAATTGACTATTAATGAATTGAATTATGTATGTTTTTGGTAATTTATGTCCAACATATCATTATAATAAATATTATATAAAAGAAAAAACAAAGAAAATTCTGATATAGGCTAAAAAATAGGCAAAAAAGTGTTTTTCTCTAAGACTTAGTTGTCTATTGTAAAGTAACTTATTTAATGTTTTGTTCAGGAGGCCATTGCTACACAAAACCAAAAAAAGTAAGTAGTCTGATTGTTTTTGGGCATAGCTTAAAAGTTTGGACTTTTTATTATTATTATAGATGCTTACTACAAAATGTGTTTAAGTAGTTTATAAATATCAGATTAAACATAAAAATAGTGTTAACCCGTTAATTAAAAGCAAGAATAAAATTAGACAAAAACAATGCAGAATCAATTTTCATTCATTATTCAATTGAAAAAAATCCGCAAGCTTAAAAATAGATTTGTACAAACTAAAATTTGAAAATGATTTATTCAATAAATATAAAAAATACAAAATTAAGACTTACTTTTGAATTTTGTTTATGGATAGGCGACAAAATTTCAACAGAAAGAAATTTTTACAAGAGTATTATAATTTAAGTAGTCCTAATCCTAATTTTACTATTTCCAACAAATGACAATAATTTCAAAAATTTAATGAGTGGTAGGTACGCTATCACGTGTTTTAAGAATATTAAGCCGTGTATTTTTGATAAGAATTTGAATCATCAATTCCCTATGATGTTTAGTCGTAGTAACTAAATACAACGTATGTTTTTTATTTACTTCTTTTTGATTTAAAACAATCAAAAATATATTTATTGTTATTATACTCATATTGTTTCATATGTTTATTATTATTTTTATTAATTAATATATTATTTTACAACATGTTTCGTTATCTTATAACATTTTCAAGTTTATACATATAAAACAATATGAGTATAATAACAATAAATATAAAAGAGTTTCATAGAATAAATAAATAAATAAATCAAAAATATACTTAAAATTAGTGTCAAGCCAAGTAAAAATAATCAATTTGACATGTTGTTTGTACATAATAATTTTTTAATGAGGTATTTTTTTAAATTAGAAACGAATGAATTCTAACTTCAACAAAAAACATAAATTTTATTAAGTTTTTGTTTAAAAACTTATATTATAAATAATATTCTACTTTGTTACAACATAATAACAAAAAATTATGAAAATATACTGAGAAATAGGCTTTTCCGCGTTTATCATTTATTTCTTACTATGCCGCGTGGTAGAATATTTTTAAGTTTATATATTGCTGAAATATGTAAAAGTTCAAGATTTTGACTACATGGATTTTGATGGTAGATGTTTAAAAATTCAAAATAACTAGTGAGTATAACTTTGTCGTTTTTTTTAAATCAGCAACTTTATTCCGTTTTTGTTCATTGTAATTATTAGTTTAACTAAAGCTGAAGACCGTTTTCTGTGTTTTTAGAGATGCTTTATTAGATTATTGGATTATTTAAAGTTTTGTATTTTCTTTTGGTAAATTGGTTTCTGTAATAACATGCTAGCAGAAACATTATTATAAATATATTAAAATGTACTAATATTTGTCGTTAACTGATAGTAGATTTCCAAGAAATTAACTTTTACTATCTTATTTTATCATTAGTAGAACGTTTCATTAAAATTAAATAAATGTAATAGAAATCGTTAACTTACCAATAAAATACATTAATATTAAATAGTATATTACAGTACGCATTTAGTAAATATATGTCAAAATTGTAATATAATATGATAATTAGCAAACGCTCTTTTTATTTTGCTAATTTTTGAGCGTTTATTTATCACATTGTTTTTTTTTTATCATCATCATCATTTTGTTAACTACTCTCTTTACAATAGTAAACAGAAAATAAAATGTGGCCAAAAATATAATACAATAAAGTAAATAGTAAGTAATATTATTATATTATAAATAATATAACAATATTACGTTTTCGTATTATTATTTTTGTATTAAGCATTGTAAGAAACCTGAATACATGTAATGTATGATTAAAAATGCGTTTCAATTATAATGGTTCCAAATTTATCAATAATTTTAATATTATTCGGGCGTCTATTAAATTGTATACATGAGTATATCGTACTAATATGAGATGACGTAAGTAAGCATTTTAAATTATTTTTGTGTACGTATGCGGCAGTTAATTTCAATAAATTATTTAATTTTAACTTCTTCCTACATGATTTATAAAATTTCAGTTTTAACGTTGATCTTTTTCTTTTCAATTATAAATGCCAACTCAATAATTGAACATTTTCTTTAGTTGTGTTAAATCAAAGTAGTTAAAAACATATTTTGTTCGTGTTTTGATGCAAAGTAAACGTTTTTATTAGATATTTGCTGAAGACATTTTAAATGCATTGCAAAAAGTTTATTTTAAAGATTTCCAAATTAATTCATTATGCCGTCAGCACCGACGTATGTGTGTATGTAAATATTTAAACTAAAAAAACTTTTGAAAAACGTGGGTTTACTTTATTAAGACAAAACTGCAAAAAACAGTAGTAAATATTAAAGACAAAAATGTCTACCGCAGCATAGAGTACATTAACTTTCAAATTATTTTATAGTTATGATCTATTGCACATTATGAAACTAAACATGGTTATACAAATCAGGCATTAAAATAATAATAACATATTCATAAAATAGAAAAACAATAAGTTCTATTTCATAAATATTTTTATATTTATCATCTAAAGTAGACTTAATCGTTTGGTACGATAGCCAATAATGATCTTCAATAAAATTTAAGACAAAAATTAAACCATTATAAACAAAATTTTTATTTTAATTAACTTTATTGCCATAATGTATATTGATTTTTGCACACAGAAAGGCGCCATTAAAACCTTGATTGTTATCAAATTTATGAAAGAACTTGACAATGTCCATTACGCGATAAATTTAATAATTAAAGTGAAATTTTTTCAATTAGAAAAAGCAACTATAGAAATTGCTTCTAGTTTTTTTATAACTTAATATTAATTTATTGACAAGTGTAAATAATTGTACAAATTTATAAAAAAAACTTTAATTTATTTTAATTTACCGTCAAATTGCATAAAGTGTATAATTTGTATAAATCATATTTCTCAATATATTCCATATACGATCATTTAGATATTGATGCGGATATATGATATAATAATTAAATAACTATAATAGTTTTATATTCATTAAATGAAATATATTATATAATAATCAATTAAAGCATCAAAATGATGTTCAATTTATTTCAATGTTAACAGCATTTTTAACAAAATTGTATAACAACTTTTTACAACATGTTTTAAATTACATAATTTAATTTTCATCAAATTTTTAAATCAATTTGACACAATATTAATTAATCAAGTTAAATTATATCTCGCGGCAAATTTAATGCTTAATTGTCTGCACAAAGGCTACTCGTACCAATTAAAATATTATATATGAATTGTAAATCACGACTCAATTAATAAAATTGCATATAATAATAGAGAAAAAGTAGTTTTACAACATTCTTAAACGGTTTAATAATTATATTATTTTAAAAAAGTAAATATTCAAATAAAATCAAATTCCTGCACCTGATTACAATTACAAAAAATATATTACGCCGATTATTGGTTAAATGTCAAATATTAAATTAGGACACAATTGAGTAATTTATAAAAATTATATATTCAAATTAACCACACCCAATGAGTAGTGAGCACATATCTTATGAATGAAACAAAAACAATATATAGTACTAAAAAATATAAAGTTCATATAATAAATAGATATGTATTAACCTGTTCATTATATTTTTAATAATTTGCAAACAAATCATCAATTTAATGATGTTCAAAAAATAAAAAGTATATCATTTACGTTTATATTTATATCAATAAACAAATGAAACAAAACTGATTCGTTTCATTGAAAGTTAACTATCTAATTTAAATGAAAGTCTAGTATCAAATTGCTCATCACTTTTCTAGATCATGTTTCATCAATTTCATTATGTACGAAACCTCAACCGGAACCAATATTACAATTGCATTAACGTTCTTATCCCATTTAGTATTTCAAAAATGTAAGAATTCAACTCAATCAGGCATATAAACCTACTTTTTTTTATTCCCAACCTTGTGCATAATTATATTACTAGCGTTTAATAAAACGTGAATTAAAAGGCATATAATGAAATTATAATAATGTGAAATGTCCTTCTTCATTAAGATTGTTTTAGTCATTTGCATATGCAGACTGTGTGGCAGAAATGTTTATTTATAAAGCTTCTGACCTTGCGTATTGTGTACAAGTAAATTTTTAAAAATTTCATTTTTTACTTAATATTAATTCAAATATTTAGCCTCGGTATTTTTGCCAATTTTATTGTTAAATTTAAAACCATATATATAATAGAGAATTCAAATTTACTAAAACTGTCTTTTATATTTTAAAATTATTCTATTACAATAAATTTTGACATTAGAGGACTTCTATTGTTCTTATTGTGAAATACATCCTTGCAAGGTTTTTGATGGTACATTTTAAATTATTCCTTATTATTATTTAGATAGTAATATGTTATAGTGTAAATTGCGTAGGTATGAACACTAAGATGGTTCAATCAATAAAGTATTTACCGCCTGCATAGTTTTCTTTTAATTTAACAACCTGTCTCGCCATTTAAGTAAGACTCCTACGTTAAATAGATGTAAGATTATTGCTCCTCCTTTATTAATATTCGTTTTGTTACATTCTGCGAACCAATGTCTGATGTGAAGTGCTTGTTTTGAATGTTAAAATTTGCAGATAATATCACGATGTTATTTAAAAATAACACGTTTTAAATTTATAGTTCTTGGAAGCACTTTTGATCAAAATATTTTAAGTAATATAATTAAATATGACAATAAAACAAATAAATCAAAAACTGTCAATTAAGATTTTCCAAAATCTTACTGTTGCGATCTTCATCGCCCACTTAAATATATTGTGTTAATTGATAGTTGTTATACAAAGTGTTTAAAAAACCAAAGCATGTAAAATAAACATTATAAAACAAATGAAATGTTTTTTTACATTTTGTTTTAAGTAACCAAATTAAAAATGCAAAAATAAAAAAAAACGTTTTATTGTTAAAAATAAATAATAAGACAGTGTTGTTTTTTCAAATAAATAAAACACATTGAATAGTTTAATTTTTACCTTATGCATACTTCTTCAATGTAATAGTTAGAAGGTTTTTTCTAAATTCGTATGAAAAAACTTAAAAAAGAAATCAATATTATGAAATAAAAGCATAAAGAATGTGTACTACCCAAAAAAATTTATTTACATAATTATAAAGTTGGACAACGTGCAAAAAAACCAAAGAAGTGTGTAAATTTTTATCAAAAATATTATATAACCATGAAACTACTGTATACTGTAACTTGAAACAATACCAAGCAAAGAAAAAAGGTATATCGACGGTTTAATTCTAATGCGCTGTACGGTAAGGAAGGTCTAATATGACATGATTTTATGAATTTAAAAACTTGTTATGTATCAAAAATATTTAAAGTATTTAAAATTTATAAAAATATATTTAATTGTTTTTATTTTGATTTAAAAACATATTATTGAATTTGAGATAAAAATTGTTATTATTGGTTGCCAATTCTAAATATTGCTGTGCTGCAATCTATTTAAGTATATGCATTTTTCTAATCTTGTGGTTTTCATTCTAGACAATAGACATTGTGACTATAACTTTTAATTGAGTTTATATTTTCTAATTGGGTAATAGAAAATGACAATTTTCTTAATATAGTTCTAAATGTCAAACTTTCATATATTTCATATTCTATTTGTGGCAGGTCAAAGGTTAGTTTTAATTTGGTTTTCGTGAAATACTCGTTAACCATTTGCATTTTAAACTATAATGTGCTTATTGGAATCATAATTTTACTTTAAAACTTTATTGTACTTTTTTCTTATATAATATTATCTCACCTTTAACATATTACTTACATATTATAAAATAATTTAGAAACTATTTAATGGTTTAACTCATTTATATTAATTATTTCTATTGCTTAAGCCTTAAAGGAATCAATCATTTTTGTAACATAATGCAGTTCAATCAAACAACAGAATTATTTAATATTAAATAATATAATAATATATTTAATTTCATATATCTTAATATGCAGATTTGTCATTCCTAACAAAAATAAACCATTAACCTAATTTTCACACGATTAGAAACTAGCTATAAACAAATCAACAAGTGCAATTAGAGTTAACTACTACATGGTAATAGTAAAAAATTCTCTATGCATCTCATAGGCACATACAATTTCCCTATAAAATCACATAAATTAATTAATTTGTACACGGACCGCTATGCACATTACGAAACGCTGCTATGCTCTATTAAAATTCATACATGTTTCGGACGCTTAACTCCGATTATTTAATAAACGCGGTAGAATGAAAAATACTTATGTAATTCAGCGTTCTTACTTTTTTTAAATTATTAAATACTTTTACTTACATACATCTTTTGCATATTTATATGCATATTTATAAGCACTGTAAATTAATTTTCTCCATATTTAATTAAAGAGGAAAAATATATTATTATGGTTTAGATATGGTGAGTTATTAATTTGCCAAAAATTAGGAGCGGATGTGTAAAACTTTTTAATTCATGTGTTTGACTGATTAATATATATATATGAGAAACTTATTAATATCATATATTATAAAATTACTAAATGATTATCAATAGATTTGTTTATTAACAATTATATTTGAAAAGAGAAACGGGACTATTTAAATAATCATTTTATTGTAATTAGAGTAATTGAGGAAAATGCATTATTCTGTAATATAATGAAAGTATATTCTTACCATAGTTTAGTTGGTTTCTTATCCTATCATTGAAGATTTATAAAGTAAATAAAACACATGTCACAAGTAAGAGCAGTTCTGTGGCTTTCTAAGCCAGTAATGTTTTTATTCTGATGAAGACTTTGTAAATGCACCGCGTGTTACAAAGCCTCGTCTTGATTAAGTATTCAATGCACAAATTGGAGGTATATGAACTTTGAAAAATAAGTGTCCAGCTTAAAATGGTTATGCTAGAGGAAGCCCGGGCACGCAGCACACACAAGTTTGACACGGCGTGAAGGAAAAGTAACAAAGAGTAACTATATGCGCTAGAGAGTTCTTCAACAACTAAGAATACAAGTGTATTGCTGTTGGTATGCTCTTGAGTATGGGTTTATGGGTTGGGTAAGGTGAAAGGTAATATCTTTAGCGGGGATTTTTTACTTCTTAGCTTGTATAGGGTAATACTACTTCAACTAATGCGAATTTAACATTATGATATTTATATATAATTGCAAATCTTATAAACATTTAAACATTTAAATAATATTATTATAGTTATTACATATCTTAATAATATTCAAGTACCTATTATTATTATAATTTTTATTCAAATTTGATTAATTAATATTATAGATAATTATAACGTTTCTTTAATGCTCAATAAATTTCACATGTTTATTATGGTGCATTAAACATAGAAAACGCTACATTATTTTATTTATTCACATAACGTCCGTTCAAAATGCAATAGTACTTGAAAGATACCAGCACAGTTACGACTTTGCTAAAACTTTGGTTGTCGTATAGTACATATACAAAAAAACTACATAAGATTGGTAGTTAGAAAAAATAATTTTAACAAAAAAAAAAACATAGATAAGCTTAAAAATACATATTTAGCAAAAAAAACTCTCTTGTTTAGATTTTAATTTTAAAACCAAACTGGCATTATAATCAAAATAGTAACATTTTGATTATAAATATATAATTAATAGTACATATTGATGTTTGAAAATAAAATTAATTTGAAGTTTGTTATTAATTTTATGTTTCTAGATTGTTCTATAGTAATTTTTTCAATCAATAATGACTATTAAATTATTAAACGTTATTACAATGTTGCAAAATACGGCTTTGAAGTATATATTTTTACAATACACACTTAAACATGAGAGATAAAATTGGCCATTAATCTGGCCAAAATAGCAAACAAACAAAAAACGTCTGCAAATTAACTATATATATATATATATATATATATATATATATGGGTAATTCATTACTTTTCGACTAATTTGAAAAAGTCGACCTCTTTGATTTTGCTCAAATTTTCAGGGATCAAAACATGGATGAAAAAAATGAGATTCTCAAAATTTTGGACCTTAAAATATTGCCTGTTCAAAATGACACACATATGAAGGTCAGAAATTTTACAAGTTTTTTTAGCATATTTTGTATCTCAATTTTTGAGCTTTTGGAAAAGATAAAAATAAATTTAAATTATTTCTTAGTACATGTACTTTAAAACCTATATTTTTATGTTTAATGTTGTGGCAGTCATTTTGATATATTAAGCTTCAAACATTATTCTAAAAAAAAAAACGTAAATTTAACAAAATTGCAAAACTTTGCTTTCTATTAACCGTTCTAACTTTGACAAATCTTAACAAAATTTGTAGAATTCTTCGTGTTTAATCTTTTTTTAAAGTGATCACACAAGACTTATAGAATTAATACGTATACAGCACTATTTTGATGCAGCACGTTGCACATGTTTTTGCGATCTTCAAGACTTGTAATTTTCAGGTCCCGAAAAAGCGCTGTTACCCTATGTTGATTTTAGTCAAAATTTCAGTTAATACTCTTTAGAACACAAGAAAAAAGGTTATTTATATGAGAAATTGTATATTGAGCAGTTTTGTGTGATCACTTTAAAAAGAAATTAAACACAAAAAAATCTAGACCTTGTGGATCAAATTTTGTTAAGATTTGACAAAGTTAGAACGGTTTAAAGAAGGAACATTTTGCAATTCTGCTAAATTTGCGAGTTTTTTTTTAATAATGTTTGAAGCTTGATATATCAAAATGACTGCAATAACATTAAACATACAAATATGGGTATAAAGTACATGTAATAAAGAATAATTTGAGTCATTGTGGAGCTTTTTATCTTTTTCCAAAGACCCAAAAACTGAGATACAAAATGAGCTAAAAAAGACGTTCTATTGAGAAATTTCTGACCTTTATTTGTGTGTCATTTTAGACAGGCGATATTCTAAAGTCCAAAGTTTTAGAAATCTCATTTTTATCATTCATATTTTGATCGCTGAAAATTTGAGCAAAATCAAAGAGGTCGACTTTTTTAAATTAGTCAAAAAGTAATGGAATTACTCACCCATATAACTTTGGTTTGCTGACTTGACATGGCCAGCATAAAGAAAGCCCAAGATTATGCATTTATCAACTACATAAGTTAGTTTTGTTTAAACGTAAATGGTTTCTGAATCATTCAGTTTGAAATATGTTATATATCTTAAAATTTTGATCATGTCACAAACAAAATGACTGCAGTAACAAAATTTGCGTTTTCTTAGAACACAAGTTGAGCATTAAGTATATCCATGTTATAAACATAACATTATCATTTATAGTTTAATAAAAAAGACAAATTTAAAATTAATTAAGCTCTAAATCTAGCTGCCAGCTAGACAACAGTATTGTTTCTCACCGAATAAAATCTTATGGACTACATATGTACCGTTCATTTTAGTGTCTCTTACTTTACTTTACCGTACTCGCAGACTGGAATAAAGCATCAAACAAAAAAATTGGGATCAAAAATGGCATCAAACTGTGTTTAGTAACAAGTTTCGATTTTGTTTGTAGGCGTCGGTTCCTAGGAGAGTCAAACGAATGCGCGGAGAACGCATAAATTCAACATTTTTTGTAGAACGCAACACATAGGCTTTACACAAAGAATGATGATATGGGATGCAATATGTTATGGTAACAAATCACCCTTGATCTTTATAGATAGTAACTTTAATACAACCAGTTGAATTCCCAATTTGCTGGAGTCTGTAGTATATTGATTTTTTTGGCGGTTGAAAAATCCTATGTTCCAACAAGATAACGCACGCTCTCATAGAGTACTTTTGGCTGCGGATTAAGCTTAAAATGATATACCACAGGAAAAAAATGTTTGCTTGATTGACAGTATGCCCGCCGTTTAAATGAGAGCATAACAAATCGTAGTAGAATAAGTCATTATTGAAAAAAATACATTTCAATTAAAACGGCTAAAAAATGTTAATTATTTAAATTTTTTGATCTGACATCATGCTTAAGTCACAAACAAAATGGCCGCAGTAACAAAATTTGCGTCTTTTTAGATTGCAAGTTGGGCATCAAGTATATCCATGTTATAAACATAACATTATTATTTATAGTTTAATAAAAAAACAAAAGTTTAAACTTATTTAAGCTGCAAATCTTGAAATAATATACTACAGAAAAAAAATGATAGTTATACGAGGTAGAAATAACTCAAATAATCAACAGATGCCTAAAAAAAGAAACTTTCCAGAATGTTGAAAAAAAGAAGAAAAAAGTAGGAAAAGCAACGTTATGCTTAATAAACACACTAGCTAAAATAATGGAAAAAGTCATTGTACGGAAAATAAAACAAGAAATAGAAGAAGAAGAAGGATGAGAAAACTTCAGGAGTTATAAAAAAAGTAAAAGCAAAAGAAGCAAACAGCGGAACGCAAAAGAAAAGACTGCACTGTGCGTTGAACATACAAAACGCGTGTAACAGCGTGTTATGGGAAGCAATTATAGAGGCGGCAAAGAAAAGAGAACAGGAAAACAATCAAGATCATATGAAGCTACTTACAGAGTAGAAACCAAGATTTAAAAACAAATTTCAAACTTACCAGAGGGGTACCACAGAGCTCAACACTAGGACCAAAACTAAATAACCTTGATTATAATGAGTTATTTTGAATGAAGTTGCCGGAATGCGTGACAATAACTGCATTTGCGGACGACTTAGCACTAGTAGTTAGAGACGTAGAAATAGAAGCTCTAAAAAGAAGACAAGAACTGGCAATAGATATAATACAATTATGGATAAAAAAAAGGGTTTAAAATTAGCAACACAGAAAACAAAAGCGCCATGGTTATCAACTAAGAAGACTAACAAAGGAATAGGTAAGATACAGATAGGAAACCAAGTGATAACTATAAAGAAAAAAATTAAATACTTTGGAGTGACACTTGAAGCAAAGGGATGGAATGAACATGTTAAGGAAGCAGTCATGGGAACAAAGGAAATAGAGAGAAAACTCGGTAGACTCATGCTAAACAACGGAGGTCCAGTAGAAGAAACCAGAAGGCTAATAGCAACAGCAGCCAGAAACAAATTGTTATACGCCGCAGAAACATGGAGAAAAGCCATGAAGACAAAAAATAACAAGAATGAAATAAAAAAAGTTACAAGAACCAGTTTGTTAAAAATCAGCAGGGTTTAGAAAACGGTGTCACAGAAGACAGTAGAGGTGTTTGCAGCAACACCGCCCGCAAGTATAATAGTGGAAAAAAGAAAATAAAAAAACTAATAAAAGAAAGAACCAGTAAAAAGGAAACAAAGTTAAAAGCAAAAGAAAAAATGATAGAAAGATGGCATAAACAGTAGAATAGAAGAGAAAAGAGAGAATGGACAAAAAAACTAACCTCGGAGATAAAAGAGTGGGTAGAAAACAAACTTGAGACGTGCTATTATACAACTCAAATACCAACCAACCATTAAGCTTTTGGAAAGTTTATGCAAAAAATTTAAAAGACGACAGATATATATTTTGTACAGAAGAAATTTGCAATAATGCAAAACACACTTTAGTTGAATGCAAAACGTGAAAGAAAGATAAAAAAGAATTAAAAAACATACTAAAAAGTAAAGTGAATAAAACAACAATTTAAAAAAAAATTCAATCGATATAAATCATTTGAATTTTCCTATATTTTTTTGTTTTTCTGCTAGAGGACGCGGAAAATAAAGTCACGATTTTGCGCACACTGGCCTTTAATGCACGCATTATTGAAAACATTTAAAGCTTTGGTCTTTTATAAGTTTTCTAAAAAATGCATAGTTTTGGTTGAAAATTCAAAAAATCAGCAAATGGTCACAACTTGCAACAATTTTCAACATTCTTTAGCGGAAAATACTTTTACTATCTGGAAATTTAATTAGCCGATATCAATCGGAAATTTGTTGCTCTACAACTTTGATCTCTTGTAATTTTCCACCAAAATGCATAGTATCGGCTCTAAGTGCAAAAAAATAAAATATATACTTTATTTTCCGCGCGTTCTAGCAAAAAAACAGAAAATTATAGAAAAGTTTAAACGACTTATATCAATTGAAATTCCGTTCTACAACTTTTAATAAAAATAATTTTTGGCCAAAATGCATAGTTTTTGCTAAAAATGCAAAAAACTATTCAAAAACGCAAAAGTTGTCGAATATATGTCTATTACTCCAAAACCACCCATTCTCATGCGTGCGCTAGGTAAAAATATTCTTCAGGCAGTCCAACTACACCTAAGTATACAGGTTACTAAGCTGTGGGTAATTTTTTTTTTTGAAAAATGTCAAATTTGAATGATGTATTTGTTGTTTAGTTTAGATATGGATTAGTTGTTTAGTTTAAACTTTGGTTCTGATACCTATTAAATAAATTTGTATATAATGTCAATTTAAGCATCAAAGTAGAAGGTTTTTGAATTTAGAAAACTAAATGTTTAAAGTTTATTGAATAAAATAAACATTGTAGAACTTTTTGTCTTTTTTGAATGTGCATTTTTTGTTAGCGCCCATATTGCTCACCGGCGACAATAAAGGCACAACTTAATTTTAGTAAATATTATAATACAGTATACAAATTTAAATTTGATCTTTAAATAGTTCATGTAGAACTATTTAAAAATAACATTAGCTTTAACTCAAATTTCGTGCTTTGTTTAATATCATGTTAGAGGATATAAATATTAATTTATTGGTTGAGTCAACGTCAAAAACTATGTTAATTCAATAGATTGAAATAATATGTCAATTATTATTTCAATCTTTTGAATTAATCAACAAGTTACATGCTCTTACAAGAATATTCATTAGTGCGGAAAAACAACTATAAGTGCAATAGACTATATTGTCACAGACCTAACTTTAGAACAATTTTTTGTTTTGCTGCACGTATAATAAATAAATATTGCGGAGTGCAATCTACAATTTAAAAAAAATGATATTGCGTTTATAGCGTTTGTCAATATAAAGCCGAGAATACACATGCCATAAAATTTGGGAAGTAGCTTGCATGTGCAAAAATGGCATGTGCCAGTTAATGGCACAGTGAAGATACATGCGCAAGTAAATTTGCATGCAAGGTGCTCATGGCACGTCTGCTACGAGAAGTAGCAGGCAATTAGCAGGCAAGCGGGGATACATATGCAATTTGCTTGTCAATTTTTTTTAGTTACATACGTATTTTTAATATTGTTTCAAGTTTTCACATCTGGCAAAGAACATGAAAAAAAATTGAATTAAATTAAATAATGTTATATTATTATCATAATATTATTCATTTTTTTCTAAATAACTTATTAGTTTTTGTTTATTTCTCCTTTAATTCATTTTGAAAACAAAATGTAGAAACAAAAATATAAATTGTTACTCTTGTATCAACTACTGTCTACTGGCATGCTAGTACCTGTCGTGTGCGTTCATACATGCCTTATGGCTTGCTTTTTGCCGTCCCCCACCACCTTACTTGCACATTGCATGCCAAAAAATTAAATCTTTTTGATTTTGTGCAATTGGCTTGCATGCCAGCTAGTGGCATGCTATTTGACAGAATACACGTGCTAGTAGCTGGCATGTGCAAGTAGTTGTTAAAGTGAGTTTAGACATGCATGGATTTAGTGGCGCCAATAAAAACTGGCGCGCCAGTAAATTTAAACTGCATGTGTAAACATCAACTGGCATGCAAGTTGAAATCATGCATTATTGGCGCTAGTGATGACAAATACGTGCAGCAAAACAAAATTTGCGTGTGTAAGTAAAAAAATGCTTGTACATTGACTCGCCAGTTTTTAGTTAGATTTTCGTTTTGGTTGAGGTCCTAATTTGTGTTTATTGTAGTTTATATAGTTTATTATGGCTAAAAAAGTGGTTGTTTATATCAGTGTTTATGAGATATACATAGTAATGCTTATAAAAACAAAGATGGGCAAAAAAATGCTTATCAAAAACTTTGCAAATTAATAGATATTGAAGGTTTTGCAATTACTGTGTGAAAGCAAAAATACGTTCAATTAGAAATGCGTATGCTTTAGAATTAGCAAACATTGAGAAAAGCCAATATTCCAGAGCAAGTACAAATGAATTATACAAACCAAAAGTGCCATGGTTTGCGGTAGCGGAATTTTAAAGCATGTTGTACAAATAAGAGAAACACAGGCATCACACATTGTATATATTTCTATAAATTATCATCATCATTTTCATTTGCCAAGGGACAGCTCCGTCATCTATAAACCAATCAGTTATATTATTTCTGAGCTCTGCAGCTTTTTTAGAATAATTACGGATCTTTTCAAACATACAAAACTGAGAAACAAGCAATCCAAATGCGTTTTCTACAATACGCCGAGCACGAGAAAACTGGTATTTTTATTTTTTTCAATTTTGTGTTAAGGGATCATGGTGTAAATACGGTTTTAGTAAACATTTTTTAAGGGGAATAGCATTGTTATCTACAAACAAGATATTTGGAGAAAGCTTCTTGGGGTTTGCACCCACATTTATATATTCAAAACAGTATTGGTCAACAACTAATGCAAGCAGTATAATACTGAACGTTCCCTTGTAGTTGTATAGTTCTGAGGCTGAATGGAAAAAACTTTAAAATATAACATGCTTTCAATCTAAAACTCCAGCACAATTTGAAAAATTGAATCACAATCTCAACTGGATGATTCTCTAGAAAATACGCAGTTAGCAACTATCAAAATTCTGCTGTCTTCCCCGAATGAGTCATCCGTGGCCAGAAAACCAATCGCCCAAAGAAAAAGTAGAACCAATAGGGTTATACAAGAGCTACAGGAAATGCATAGAAATTATATAAAAAGCTTAAAAGAGAAGAGGACAATGAGTTTGATTGTTTTGGCAAGTCAGTGGCTTTTTGGTTAAAGAAGCTACCAGAATCAGTCGCTTTTGGAATCAATGGAGTACATACAATCTTATCTTGTACGACGACGGTTATCAAATACCCAGCAAATATGAATATGTTGCAAACCCATGTTCAAATCGTTCTTAAAATTACGCTAATAGTCAACAAAACCAGTCAGATCTGCTTTTAGAAGAAAATAATGCTTCAGCCAAACCCCATTTTTACTGCATCACTAATAATGATTTAAATTTACGTTTCATCATCAGCAAGAACAGTCAAATCTGCTTTCACAGGCAATGAATCTTTCATTGTGAACAACAATAAATTACAAACGTTGAACTTCTATCTATTGTATATTATTATTATGTATCTGCTTACCTTAATAAAGTCTTTTAACGCATTATAAATGGCTTGGTAAACATCAAGAATAAAATTTAAAATTGTGCATTTTGGGACACGATACAAATATTGCAATGAAGCGAAAGAACCTTCTGTTGCAAGATATTTTAATGTCACTTCCAATTTTAATTGTGGTGTTAACGCATCTCTTATGTGGGTATCCATTTTTATAATACAATGTGTCACACAATCCAGAAAAATATCAAAATTTTGCTTTGTCATTCGTAGGTGGTTTTTAAAGCTTGCAGAATCTTTTGCTACAAATTCTAGAAATTTTGCAGAAGCACCCAAAAGTCGACGACTAATCCATGGTTTAACCCAGACACGACCTTTTTGTCGTTTCTTTTTCTGTATTTTTTTTGTATTATTTTTTAGCGACTATTTTGCATGCTTCAGAAAATTTACTCGACATATTGCGCACTGTAAAATACACTTTAAAAATGAAACTGGCGTGTCACTTATTTTTGTTTTTGCACATGTAGTGTAAACCTTTACTGGCGTGCAAATAGAACTGGCGCGAATACTGACGCCTCTAAATCCATGCATGTCTAAAATTCACCTGTATGAAATTGTGCAAGTAACTGGCATGTGTATTTTCACATACATTTTTTTTTAATTAATTAATTAATTAACAATTATTTCAGCGTGAGAATGAATAATTGGGATTAAACATAAAATAACACATCCGCTAAATGGCCACCTCAAATCATCTGGCACGGGGTAAATTTGTTCTTAAAGTTCTGGATAACGTTTTTACATAACTGTAGCTCTATTTTGCCAATAACGCGTCGTATCTTTTTTTTTTAGTTTTTAACTGTTTGTAGCTTGTATGCATACACATTTTACTTTGGTGCAGTGCAATTTGCCATACGCACGTTTTTTTAAAAAAACATATCTTCTACAACAATTTGATCCAATTGGAGCTACAAAATTTTGCAATACCGCACACCATTAACAGTTACCGCATTTCCAGCTGTATTTTTAATAAAATACAACCTAATCACTTTGCCTGCTCAAAATGTGCTGTTTCGAGTATTACAAAAAAAGTTTCAGCAAATTTGACAGTTTTGTTTATTTACGTACTTGTTGAGTTAAAAATGTGCCTCATCTGAGAAATTGATTTTCTTTGAAACATCTGCAATAAGTTGGTGCTGATCCAGTACTCATTTAAAAAATCCACAGTGCTGTGTATGGTCCGGTGGCTTGAGTTACTGCGTCAATTAAACCTTGCAAGCGTGCAAATGCAAATCTTATCTCAAAATTTGGGTGGGGTCTGGTAATACTCAATTTGACAAACAGTTTTATCTCAAAATTTGAATACTGTACGTAAACTGCAAACTTTTTTTGCAAAATGTTTCTATTTTTGAAGTACGTTTTCACAATAGTTAAACGTTGCTCGTTTCAATTGCGTGATTTGTAGACTGAATTATCACTATACTTCTTACACAAACAAAATGACGGCAAATTCAAATCAGCGTTCTTGTTGAGACATCATTTATCTGTTAAAAACTGGATCAATGACAAATTAATTAGAGAAAGTTATAAACTCAAGATTTTCTCGCTTAGTGTAAACACATACAATGTTAACATAATAGACTATTATGTCAATAAAACAAAATCATTTTAAAAACATTGATAGCGCTAAGAAAAATTAATAAATCAATAACAACATGAAACCTTATAAATTCTACGCATTCAAAAACGCAACAAAATATATTACTAAAAAAATAAATATGATGATTCAAATAAAATATGCAAAAAAATTTGAATTGTTTTTCAACGGTTGCCAAGCTAAAAACACTATAATAACAGAGTATCAAATAAATGCAGTGCTACAAACTTATTAAATTCTAATTTATTTTATTTTTTTTCAACTGAACAGAAAATTTCTAAAATTCTAAAACTGGTATGTCTCAAAAAAGTAAGAAATTTGCCGCATTGGACAATAGAAATGTTAATAAATCAAGTATTGATCTAATAAAACAACTTTTGACTTACATTTTTAAGTTGTCAATAGACAGGGTCACTTTTCCAAATGCTTTAAAATCTGATATTATTTTTTTACATTGTAAAAAGGTAATTGTCTAAATATTGCAAACAATAGTCTATTTTTTTATTAATTGTGTTTTTTAAAGTTTTTGAAACGCTGATTCATACCGGACTATGTTTTTACTGAAATCAATTCAATCTATTAGCAAATCATCAACAAAGTTTTATGATAACCAAGTCTATTAAAACGGTTTTTATTGAATTTTATCAGTTTATTCATGAAGAATTAGAAAAAGATAAACATATTTTGTGTATTTTTTTTTGACTTATCAGAGGCATTTGACACTATTGATACTAAATTTATTTAGTTAATAATTAGTGATGCAAAGTGATAGTAGCTCAATCTTGTTGTTTTGATCTAAACATTATGTTAATACCAGGTAATTTTAGAGAAAATAAATAAGTTTGTAACAAGCACATTTAAGATGTATAGGTAATAACACTACCCTGTTACTAAGAAGTCCCAAATATATTAATCTGGTTATTTCCCCAAAGTTATATTAACGACATAATCTGGATATTTCCAATAAACAACGGACGCGACGGATTATAATAATCCGGATATTTCCAGCAGCTGTGCTGGAGTATATTTTATAGTGGGAAAATGTAGTATATAAGTATTTTGTAAAACATTATTTAGGCAGTTAAGATTTCATTCTTGTTACATTGTTAGACGATTATTATTATTTCACTGTTGATTAAACATTATTCACGAAGAACCACGTTATTATTATTATAACCCTACAACACCCTGTTACAATTGGAGCCCAACTTAGTGGCTCGTGATTAAAAAGATTATCAACGTGCTATAAAACGGCGTCTTACAATTTGAGAAGCAAGATGTCCTTATCACAGGAACAGCTCCTAGCTGTAATGGAAAGCATGAAAGGAGTTTTTAGTGATTTGGTAAAATCGGCTCAAACACCTGCACCAGCACAAGAGCAGAAGATGACCCTTGCCACCTGCAGATCGAGATTCGCCGGAGATGAAGCCGATGATGTAGATGCCTTTATCGATGCAGTCAACATATATAAAGATTGCATGAGAATTGACGATGAAAGCGCATTAAACGGATTTCCGATGTTGTTAGATGGTGCAGCGAGAACGTGGTGGAAAGGAATAAAAAGAAGTGTTTCAAGATGGAAAGAAGCACTCGACGCCCTACGCCACGCATATGGGTACAACAAACCTCGATTTATGGTATTCGAGGAACTTTTTTCATGGAAGCAAAACAAAAATATGCCGACAGATTTGTTTGTGAGTAAAGCACGAGCACTACTATCACATTTGCCAAATGATCCAGAGCTGCCCGAGATGTATCAGATAGACATGGTATACTCACGTTTAAACTTGAATATTAGAAAAAGGCTATCACGCGAGTCAGTGAAAACGTTTAACGAGTTGATTATTCAAGCTCGAGCCATTGAAATGATGGAGGAAGATCCACCAAGAAGGAACAATGAAACATTGAATAATGCAAGAACAAGTCGCCCAAGATGCAATTTCTGTAAAAAGTTTGGACACGATGAATTGATTTGTAGGCAAAAACAAAATGCAACAAACCAAGTGCCGCCAGCACCTAACACAACACTTATATGTTTTGGTTGCGGAAAACCCGGACATATCCGCAGTCAGTGCCAGGATGCACAAATACCATCTACAAGTATTAACAACGCATCAAGTTTTGATTTCTCCGCCGCCCATTTTGAAGCAAAATATGGACGTCCAAGTATATATATTACTGCAGCAAACCATACCGATCTGGTAATAATAGATACTGGCGCAAATGGCTGCGTTGCAGGACGACAACTGAATGATCATCTTGAAGAACTTAATTATCCATTCCAGTACGACCAAATTTACATGTCACTTGCGGACGGAGTAAAGAAAAAGCGAGACGTAAGACGTTATGAGTTACCAGTTACGGTAGAAAACAAAACTGTAATGGTTCCGTTTATTGCTGTCCCAGAATTTACCGAAGCAAGAACTCTGATGGGACAAGATTTTATTCGAAAAACAAATATGGTTTTAAATGTTCCCCGAAACAAATTTTATTTTGATGAAAATCCAGAGAACTGTTTTGCATTAATACCTGAAGGTGAAGAAAATGATATAAAAATAGCAGTAGAAGAATCTACCGAAAATCAGATTCAGAAGCTAAGCGACGCTGATCAACAAAAACTAGATAATTTGTTGAAAGAGCACCAGGAAGTGTTCACACGGCCTGATCAAGCAACTCCGTTTGCAGAACACGCAATTCGGCTATCATCAAATGAACCAATTGCTGTTCCGCCATATAGAATGTCTCCTGAGAAAAAGAAGTTTCTCGAAAAAGAAATAGACAGACTACTAGAAGAGGATATTATAGAAGAGTGCGAATCCCCATATGCAGCCCCTGTAGTATTAGTACCAAAAAAGACGGGAGAATATAGGCTATGTGTGGATTATAGAAAACTAAACTCCGTAACTATAGCAGACACCTATCCTCTACCCAGGATTGACGATTTACTTCATACTGCCCCAAAAACTCTTTTTATGACGACATTGGATCTAAAAGCAGGATATCACCAAGTAGCTGTAAAAATAGAGGATAGAGACCGTACCGCTTTCATTTCCCCAGTTGGAACCTTTCGATTCAAACGAATGTCATTTGGTCTTCGCAATGCCCCAGCGACATTTCAACGGCTCATTGACCGATTCCGGAGCGGACTCAAAAACATTATTATTCTTGCCTATCTGGATGATATAATCATCTTGTCCACAACTTTTGAAAAGCACCTACAAGATCTAGATGAAGTATTTCAACGGTTAAAATTGTTTAAACTCCAAGTCAACAAAGAAAAATGTGAATTTGTACGTGATCGAGTAAAATACCTAGGACACATATTAACACCCAGAGGAATAGAACCGGATCCCCAAAAAGTGAGTGCAATAGAAGAAATGAAGCGACCTGGGAATGAGAAACAAATTAGATCATTTTTGCAAACCTGCTCCTGGTTTAGAAGATTTATACCAGATTTTTCAAATATATCTCAACCGCTAAGCAGGCTATTGAAAAAAAATGCAAAATTCCACTGGGACGAATCGCAAGAAATTGCGTTCAAAGAGTTAAAAATGAGACTGATAAATTATCCTATTCTACGATCGGTTGATCCTAGTTTGCCATACACCCTAAAAACTGACGCAAGCGCCTACGCTTTAGGAGCTGTTTTGCTCCAGGGGGAGGGTGCCGACGAGAGACCAATAGAATATGCAGCCAACAACTACACATCAAAATTTGCTCCTAAACGAGATGGACCATATATAATAAAGCGACTTGTAAGTCCAACAACATATGAAGTGGCTTCTCCAGAAAATCCAGCAGTTTCTTTGGGAACATACCATACAAATGCACTGACTCCATTTAAAGAGGACATTACACCCATACCGATACCTGTAAAGCCAATTCGCAGAAGAGGACGGCCGAGAAAACAATAAAAGCACTTTCGAGGACGTTGAAGCACTTTTAAGGGGGAGTATGTAACAAGCACATTTAAGATGTATAGGTAATAACACTACCCTGTTACTAAGAAGTCCCAAATATATTAATCTGGTTATTTCCCCAAAGTTATATTAACGACATAATCTGGATATTTCCAATAACTAATTAAGCAACGGACGCGACGGATTATAATAATCCGGATATTTCCAGCAGCTGTGCTGGAGTATATTTTATAGTGGGAAAATGTAGTATATAAGTATTTTGTAAAACATTATTTAGGCAGTTAAGATTTCATTCTTGTTACATTGTTAGACGATTATTATTATTTCACTGTTGATTAAACATTATTCACGAAGAACCACGTTATTATTATTATAACCCTACAACACCCTGTTACAAGTTACATTAATTACTGTAAATAGCTCACTTATTTTGTTATATAACAGAAGTTCATTTGTATAAAATAATGGCTATAGAATACGTTATTTATAAAATTAACTGTTGTTTAATAAAATATAACCATTGTATTATTTTATCGTTAAAGTACAAGTTCGTAATATTTAGTTTCTATTTTAACCGGAAGTAGAAAATGAATCCATCGTATGTAGGAAATAGTGAGTTGTTTTACAGTAATGTTTCTAGTTTAATTTTATTTTATTGCTACAGATCGAGTACATTTTTACAATACAGAAATTGTTTATTCGTTGTTTCTATTTATACTATTGTAGATATTTAAAAAAGCTGTTTTAAAATGAATTTACATATTTTTGTTTCAAGTGTACTATAAAATTTACATTGTTTCAATATGCCGATGATGACATTACATTTGTAAACGTTTATTACACTATTAGTAATGTAATGAAATAGTACATAAAGCTGCCACAAATGCAAAATGAACTATTAACAGTTGTCTTTGTTTTGCAATATTATTGATTTTCTTATTTGGCGATGACGTCTATTATCACTTTATTTATGTATAAATTACCACAGTTAAAAACAACTATTTTATTTAAATTTGATTTGATTATAATAAGTTAACTACGCATTATTTGACATACAAATTAATAATTTAGCTTAGCTAGTAAATCAAATCATATATATAATTTTACTGATAATGATTGTTTTAAGTAAAATAAAATAATAATACCAGCCAACCAACCGCGCATAATATCACTTAAAAATGTTATTACGTTTGACTGGCTCTAATCAAATAAATAATGACGTTTTTTGCAAGATCCGATAAACAATAGTCAAAATAAATAAGTGAAACAAAAATGAAATACTGTGTGTTAAGTGTATTTTCCCACTCACAATATTATATATAGAATATAATTATCAGTTGTTATTCATTTCTGAAACAGGATTGTTTGAATGAATCTTACGTAAATGACATTAGATACATATATGTATGTCATTATTATGAATAAATATTCAAGACAGTATTATTTGTTTCATTTACAAAGGTGCATTTGCATGGTATTTCAGATAATTATGACCTTTGTGAGCTTGTTTCCATAAATCTCAAAGCAGAGATATTCAAAATAAGAAATCGGACATAAAGAAGAAGTCGACGAGAACATATTTCTCTTCAACAATTTATAATGCAATGGTGTGGTAGATAGTATCCGTCTGTATAATCACATTTTATTTTTATCATGTAGCTTTTGTTTTCAAACTTTGCCATAAAATTACGATAATCTTGTTGTAACAACAGATTGTTTATTAATTTTCGCTCAATTGACAACAGTCGGTTGGTAGCGGCCTGCCTTGAAAATTCTAATTTTTGTATGTTGCTGTTAAATAGCAATTTTACATTAAAACGTCCATCCTTGTCACGGTTTATTGTATTTGTGAAATGTCTTTTACAAATTCTTTGTTCTGGTGTGAGATAGCGTTATTGAGTCATTTGTTCTAACTCCTAAAATTGTTGTATTATGACCGGTACCATATGTGTTGTCAGACACAATCCATCCTAATCTTGTTTTTTTTGTAGTATTGGCTCTGGCATGTTCTTTGTCAATGAAGTTCCAAGAATATATTTGTTCTTAATAAAATGTCAATACTTCCCGACAAAGTTTAGATCGGTTAATGGTGTACATATAATTAGGAATTGTGTATTTTGATGTGTTTAATAGTATTGATGGTTGATCAAACGTAATAGTGGATATTACAAAAAATTCTAGTTTTTTAGAAAATGATTGATCTCTGGAGTTTATTGTTGTTGTTGTTCTGTGCGATATGTTAGTCGTTGAGTTGCCAATTCCGTTGACTAGAATATTGACAGGCAGTTGGTTAAGTCGTAACCTTTGACACAATTGTTTGGTGATGAAGTTGTATTGTAATCCATTGTCTAGAAGTGCACGACAGATATGTTGTTTGTCATTTTTGTCATTGATATAAACACTGGCTGTTGCAAGAATGACGTATTGGAGTCTATCTTTTTTAATTACAGCGGATGATGTAACTGGTGTTACGCTTGCTTGCTGAGTGATTGTGAAAAAAGCTATTGTGCTTCTCATTGCAAGTTTTGCAGCGTCTCAATTTGCTTTAATCCAACAAATAACCTTTTTCTAGACAGTTTATGCATAGCATTAAACTGCTTGCTTTTGTTAATTTATTCTCACAAAATAAATTGAGGAACGTGGTGTAGTTGTAGATACCATTGTTTTGACTGCATACATAGCATTTAAAACTGGTTCGAGCTGCCAACGTATAAGTGTATCAAGGTTTTGGCCGTCTCAAAGATGTAGATTGTGCTTTCAACCCCTGATATTGCTGATGCAGAAATTCAATTGAGTAATTTAATGTTAGATTTTGTATATTAATGCTATGTTCTTCCTATTTATTCTTGGTCAAACAATTTAATTTGGATGTTGACAGATAGAACAGTAATGTGTCTTTGTTTGGATTGTTTGTTGCATTTAATGCACTAATGTTTTTCCTTATTGATATCGCTAAATCTTTGTCAACTCTTTTTAATTCAAACCGTCACCAATCATGATTTTCGACAATAAGTTTTTTGTTTTTAAAACAATATTTTAATTGTGATCGTGCTACTGGATAACTTGCAGATGTGGATAGTCTAGAAGCTATTACTTGCTGAGCTTCTTTTATCAGACATGATCAAAAATACATAAATAATTTTTGGATGTCACTCATTGCCTCGTTTGTGTCCACCAATAAATTGAACACATCGATAAATAAAATCCATTTTTTAAAAACTTATTGTATTTCTAACTTTATTCAATAAAACGTTTGCTGCCAAATGACAAAATAAACTAATTTAAATTATATTATTACATTTTTAAGCAATAAAACCTATAAATGTTTTGTTTTATTTTTTTATTTACAGCATGATACGGTTATTTACAAATAATATTTAATGACAAAGTTTAACTTGGCTAACTTGGCTTGTTTAAAATTCTACACTTGAACTGTCAATTTTTAAATAAAAACACAAAACTGATTTGGCTTGAGTTTAAAATTTAATAATTAAGTTAAAAACAACTTAAAAAGAGCAGGTAGCCCTTGAAATGTGTCAACAACATAATTGAATTTATATTTTACCTACTTAATATGTTCAGTTATTTAAATGATTGCGTTTATAAAAACAATATTATTTTAATATTTAAAAATTGCATTATGTTATTTAGGCCCATTTACATTAAAATCATTTTTATTTTAAACTGCTCTTAAAACGACAAGGGTGACTTATTTTGCATGCACCACATAGTTAAGAAAAGTTTATGACTTTAACCCTTTCGATACGACTTTATTTCGCATCATATTTTTGTTTTGAAATTACTATTGGGTTATATTTGTTCCAGCCAAATTTTAAAAAATACTGTAGGTTTGAAATATTATGTACATTGATATGAATGTTGTCCCAATCGTTCAGTCGTTTAGGGGAATCACCGCATTCTATTTATAGAGACGATTTTTGCATGCATGACTAGTTTTAACCTCATTCTATGTTGTTGAACATATGTGCTGTAGTGGTTTGTTGATTGTTGTGGGTTGGTTGTAGTTAATTAATTAAAATTTCACTTTAATACTTTAATATTATTTATTAATAATTAATTCTTCACTTGAGCCTTGCGGCTCAAGCTCAGAGCTACCGCTCTTTTTAATACTTAAAATATAACTAACTTAAAACTATTCCTCTCGCATATTTATATTGGTAGATAGGGATGAAACCGACCCTTGACCATAAACAGATGGTTTATAATCTTAATGGGTTTTTACAGTCATAAAATCGGGTTGGGACACAACAGTGCAAATAAAATTCAGTGCAATTGTTGTTGGTTATAGCATTATAAAACTGTTAATTTTGTGAGAGTTAACGCTAATATGGCCGGGTAAGTAGAATTACATGTTTTTTAAATAGTTTTAGTTAATTTTTTTAACTATAATCGACATTTTAATGCATTGGGACATATGTTTCCCACTATTATTTTATACTGGGTTTACTTTATCCCAGCAGTTTTTATTAGTCAGTTTGATTTTTTAGCAAACGATATTATAACTCACTGGGCTATATAAAATTGATAGAAAATCATTGAAGTGGTAGAAGAAAGTTTTTACAAACTTCTTTTGACGACTGCTGTCAATCCTTGGATTACCTACAAGGTGCTATGTAATAAATCTAATATGCCTTTTATCAGTTTTCTAGTAAACCTAGCAGAAGCGCTAATATCGGCAGGTTGCAAAAATGCAGCAGTATTAGAAAACGCTCATATGGCAGATCAAATACTTCTGCACAAAACCTAATAAATGTAGAAGATTACCTACCAATAGTGATAAAAACTAGAAGAAGATGCCGTGGTTGCGCCAAGATGAACAAAGAAAAAGAACCAATACTATGTGTTCTGCTTGCGATATTCCATTATGTAATGGGTGTTTTTATCCTATCATACATAAATTTACATTTATACTTATTAGAATTAGTTGTTTTCTTTATTTTTATAATAAATAATTCGTAGAACATTTGGGTATTATTCATCTTATTATACTACTGGGACATATATATCCCTCAACCTTATACGGGTGGGACATATAAATCCCAGACAATATTTTTGTAAAAAAAATTAAAATAATAAAAAAAATAAAAGTTGTATTTTTGAAGCACAAATTTTACTGGGACACATATGACCCTTTAGTAGCGAAAGGGTTAAGTGACTCTTAAACTTAAGCGGTCAATATTGTTAGTATAGTAAAATTATTAACCTAAAAATATTAATCAACGTCAGTTTTTATACATGCATATTATAAAATTAACGTATATTTATTATTTATAGACTGAAAGAATAAAAATTAATTAGTTTATATATTTTAGACCATGCCTTTTTTATATCTTTATCTATAATGGCAAAAGTTTTTATATTTTTAGTAATTCTTTTAATAATATTATACACTCAGATTCAAACCACCCAGTCAATATTGTGCTATGATATTGAAAGCTTAGTAAAATAATACTTTATGTTTAAAAATTAATAAAAAAAAAAAATTGACACAAAAAAGTCAATAATGAATAACATGTGCACGTGCATCAATGCCAAAGTTAGTCTTTGTGGCTTGCTTATGATAAAATAATTGTCGTATTCTTGTAGTATCATGTTCTATGCAGTCTAAAAGTGTTGCAAGTCATCCAAATTGTCTGAATATTCTATGCTATGTGCAATACACTTGCTTTAAGTACCTTTTAGTAATGTTAAGGTGTGTGTCATTGCATAAAGTATTGACTTTAGCAAGTTACTATTAAGAATGACTTTTGCATTTCAATACCTTCTAGTTTTTTATTTACGTAAATCTTGTTGTTATAATGTCATTGTTAAACTATTCTAGATTTGGCACTAGTTTGAGGTAGGCTAGTTATTGCTTTGCAAATTTTTACGCAGCATTTGCAGCACGCATGTTGTTTCCGGATTTTCTCTCCTTATAACCTCTAGTTTTGTTTTTTGTCATCTGGGATAATTTCTTTGTGTCCTCTCGTTGGCAGGTATTCTTCTTTATTGCGCTTTTTACAGCTATTTTAAATTGCCTCAGAATTTTTACGACTTCTTTGAAGGGGGTTGATGGGACCAACGGCTTATTAGGCGACTTCCAAATTGTCGTATATTTTGACCATTTTAAAAGTTGCTTTATCCATCAACCTTAAGATAGCGTATGTACCATTTCATATTTGCTTTGTTATTTTTGTAATTTTTTTTTTCTTCAACATTTTTTTTCTTTTTATTTTTGCAATTTTGTTTGTTATTGTAGTCTCTGTAAATGTTTTTTTTTTTTTTAATTTATTATTTTTTTAATTTTTTTTTATGCATTATCTTACTAAAAGATATCATTTGATACCGTCTGCATTAAATACACTAATACTGATTCCAACACATTATGAATGCTTTAATGTGCTTGCGATGAACACAAAAAGTAATCTTCTACTAAACATATTGCAACATAAACCATAACTCTAGGTTAATGTTGTGTGGAGTTTTTTATCAAACTGCAAGTTTTGTTTCTCTCCTTGATACCAGCAAATCTTTTTACGTTCATCATACATCTACAAAATCTGGGTTTATTAATAAAAACAATTTTATTTTATGATCCAAACCTTGCCGCTTTTGACACCACGCAAGCCTATCAGTCGTGCAAATTGCAATTAATGAAAACTTTTGATTTGATCCATAAGAATAAAGATCAAAAGAAGAAATTATTCTATAAATTGTTGTTTTGCTTTTTTATGCTTGTAATTCGACATCTTTTAAAATCCGAATTACCTACATTTTTTAATTTTTATCTTGGAGGTTTTGTAAGGTATTAATTATTATTATTAATTAAAAAACACTAAACAACTGACATCTATTAAATACAAATTCTTTTATCTCTACAGACCAATTTTTTTACAATTGCTGAAAACATAAAAACTTTGATCAATTTTTATATTTTTAGCATTATTATTTATATATTTAGCAGTATTTTACCAAGTTTTCAAAATTATAACACAATGTTGACTAAATGGTGCATTTTATTTGTTTTATTTATTTATTTATTCAGTATTAATAACGGATTGCTTCAATAATATATATTATAATTTACATGTAATACATATAAGTTTAGCATCAACAATAATACAACAAAGTAATAAAACCAATTTTCAAAAAGAAAAATTTGTTTTTTTTTCAAGTTTGTTTATTCTGTGCAACAATCGTTTACTTTTTAAATTTATCACACAAACACAATTTATCAAATTAAAACAAGAATAATATTAAAAATTACAATAAAAAGTAAATTAATTTAATTAACAGTAATTTTAGAGTTGTACAAGAATAAAAAATATTAACTTTATGACAGATTAAATTATACTAATAAAAATACAATAAAACATTAAACTGAAAATAACCAAAATTGTAATATAGACAATATACCGGTAATTGATTAAATTATGAATGATTACAATAACAATTTACTAGCATTGCGCCTTAATTCTAGTGATTGAGATTCATATAGGGTTAACAGTACATCGTAGTCTTTAAAATATATATACATTTTTAAAAACTTGCGGAAAACGTTTAATCGATTCTGTATACTTAGAATACAAAAGAGACCATATATCAAAAACGTATTTAAATTTGGTTATTACAAAAGCAAGAAACAATTTGTATATAGTATTCAAATTAGAAAGTTGTCTACTATTCCGAATGACAAAACCTAAAATTTTTGTTGCTGATAGTACCATTTCGGTAATATGAGTACAAAATAACAAACTTGCATCAAAAGCCACGTTAAGATTTTTTACTGTGCAAATGTTTTTCTACGCTTTGTATATGATACTACACAACACTTGCTAATGTTTATTGGCACACCTGCTGTTTGACTAATTATCTTAAGTTTCTGTCTAAGATATTCAACATATTGTTTTCTATTTAAAAAAAGATGTTTTCAATAACTGCAGAGATTTTAAGAAACCATTTTTATTGAGTTTGTTAATAATGATTTTATGCTGAATTTTGTCAAAGGCTTTAGAAAAATCTGTGTAGCATATAAAGTTTGCAACATGAATTAAGTGACGTAAAATAAGTTAGACTCTGTTGATCTGGCACAAATAGAACAATGGCTTATAATTTGCTATTTTGTTTTTATGACCAAAGGTGCAATTTTGATTGCTGTGATTTTTATCACTTTTTTCATAGAAATAACGAAATGTTACTGAAATGAAACAAAATGCTATTTAGATTTCACTAAAATGACAAAATTTCTATGACAAAATTCACTAACGACAAAAGTCAGCAGAATCACCACATTTGACCTCCAGATTTAAAAATAGGTTTTCAACGACGTTTTCCAGCAAGCCAGAAAGATAGCACGTTTTAAGCATAGGTTATATAAATAAAATAGAAGAAAACTCAACGTTTCTTTAATTTTTAGTTATATATGCCAGTTTTTTGCTTGGCACACATTACAAATTGCCATTAACTGTAGCAATTGCAGGTTCTAAAGTACTTACATATTGTATTTTCTTCTTTTTGTTTTGTAAGGCTCGTTTCACACGTATACGGTTCCATTCGGTTAGGTTTGTTTTTGGTTTGTTTTCGATTTGTTTTAGGTTTGCTTTCGGTTTGTTTTTGGTTAATTTTTAGTTCATTTTCGGTTTCTATTTGGTACTTTATAGAAACAATATAGCACCGAATACTCCCTCGTAAAGTGATGAGAGAGTACTCCCAATGAATTTCACTTTTGTTTTTTATTTTTCTATAGAGAGACAAACCAAATGGAACCGTATAAGTGTAAAACGAGCTTAAATCCGTTTATTGTTTATTTATTAAAGAAATGGTTTAGTTTTTTATATTAACGTTAAACCATTTGTTTTTAATATTAAGTTATGACGTGCTGCAAAAACGTCGGTTAAAGCAAATCAATATAATTTAAGGTTAAATGATTTTACTGTAATTTAAATGTTCTATCGAGATGTTGCAACCGATAAAGGGACAAAATTCAACGGGTCTTACGAAACGCTTCCCCTTGCCTTGACTTTCTCCACGGTGAGCGAGAATTTCAGCCGTAGCGTTGATGATTGATAGAATAATTAACATTCTTCTTTTCTATTTGGACATAGAATTAAAATTAAAAAATAAAAGACGTAAACTGTTTAACTATTTAACAATTTGCAAATTAAAACATTTGAAATCAAAAATTTTTGATGATTCAAAATTTTAAAAATACCTGTTGTTGACTTGCCCAAGGATATATAAGGGTAAAACAGGAAAGCTCCAACAAGAGAATAAAAATGAACACAACAAAAATGAGCCAAACAATCTACATATGATAATCATTTAATAGAATGCAATCATGCGTTTAATGATTGATTACATAAATGTAATAAAAACTTTAGTTAATCTACTAGAATTCATAAAAATTTATAAATTGAATATAGAAAGTATTCTGGTACAGATGTAAATATATCTTCTCTACTTCATATTTAATGTGGTAATAATCTTTTTATACTTCTATTTGTAACTTTTTTCCTTTTTTTTTATTCATTGTTTACTACTTTATTATCTACTTTTTTGTATAATAACCACATTTACTTTTAGTTTAATTTGTATTCGTTTTAAGTATTTATTTTCCTGATGATGTCTCTCTATTGTAAAACATGTTGCAATTTATCAAATATATATTTAAAACCTAAATAATGTGTATTTTAATTATTAATCTAATATAGTTTCAATATGTATCCAATTTAATATCATATTAATTTAATATAAATATCAGATTTTTTTGCTGTGTATAGTTTGCAATTTATTATTCAGTTTTGAATAAATGTCTATGTTAGTAGTAATACGGCGTCAACAAAGAAAACATTGTTTACTTGTCATTATTTTTTTTTTAAACATTGATCGGTTTTAATTCATAATTAGGCAAGCAAGAGAATTGGACCAATATGCTCGTAGACATCGATGTTCTTCAGATTCAGCACATAGATTTCACTATCTAGAAGGCTAGAAATTAGCGATCAAGAAGGCCTTTAAAGGTATTCACTCTACTTCCACGGCACCGAGTTGCTTGTTTACAATGGACACCAAAGCGTAGCGACTGGATTTTGCGGTAGTGGCGGTGGGTCTTATTCATAGATAAAACAAAAATTACTTGTGAGTCATTAGTTTAGTTTTGGCCGCCAAAAAAGCTTAAATTTTTCACGTACTTCTTCTTTCATATACTTCTTACAAAGAAGGAACAATTTATTTTTTGTGCAACAAATTAAGTAAAAAATTTTCATTTCTAGCCAAACAACGCCAGTCCACATAGCGCAAGAACGGTTCCAGTGTCACTTGAACAAGGACATATTACTTGATATTAACCTTATAGTAAATATGTAAGATTTTGTTTGTAGATCAGTTCAGAACCCTATTAATCTAGCTCATAATGCGGAAGAGTTAGCTGCCGCAGCCATAAAGAAATGGAACAATATTTCTCAAGTAACTATTAACCGTTTAATCGTTTTAATGTAAAGGCGTGTCAATGCATTACTAACAAACATAGAAAGACATACTGACTATCAATTAAGTTTTAAGTTGTTTTGCAAAAAAAGTTATTATTAAGAAATAGTAATTAATATTAGCAAAGGACTTGGAAAATCCTTAAAAATAGATGAAGTAGAAGAATGTTTTAGGACAACAAAAAAAAGAAGCATTAATTAAACTCTTGAATTATAAAAACCAAATTAATTTATTAGAACTTTGTGAAAAGATAAAATCAATCAACCTAACAAATGTTAGCAAACTGAAAAAAAGATATATAAGTTTATTTGGTGCAAAGAAGGAAAAATCTATGCAAAAAAACAAAAATCAGTCAGCAGTACGTAATAAAAAAGATGTTGCAATTAAATGAAATTCAATGAATAACAAAAAGAAAAACCAAACCTACTTTTAATCCTAAATTAAATAAATATACAAAGTCTTAGAAATTAATTTAATAAAATTAAAATACAAACAATCATTCAGAAAAACATTGATATTTTAGCATTAACCAAATATAGAAATGAAACAAACTTATACAATATTTAAAACTATAATGCTATACACTATGTTATTGTAGAAATGCAAAAGGAAGAAGTATAGCTCTATACGTAAAAAATAATATCTAGTATGAGTTATAAAAAAGTGAAACTATCAACATTATTGAAAAATTAAAAATATGGTTGACTGAATTGAAAACTAGTATTACATTAATTTATAGACACGCAAATGCCAATTGAATAATATTTAATAAAATTATGGAAAACATTATTCTAAGAAAAAATAAATTTAACATAGTATTAGGTGACATAAGTATAAACTAAAAATTAGGCAAGAAAACAAATGGATGAATAAAGAAATAATAAATAGTATAACAGAAAGAGAGAAAAAGCATAAACAATTAACACACAATTTTTAGAAGAAATATATACAAGAACAATACAAAAATTAAAGAAAGAAATAGAAAAACAAATCAAACAAAGGAAGATAGATTATTATAGAAATAAATTAAATAAAGCCAAATTAAAAAAATTGGGTTAAAATAAACAAATTAATAAGAAATAGTAAAAAATCTTTTAAAAATAACAAAATAAAAAAAATTATGAAAAAAATAACAAAAATTGCTAATAAAATAAATAATTATTTTATAAATATAAGAAAAACTTTATCAAAGAAAAATATTAAAATAAATAAAATAGATTTAAATTTACATATAACCATACACAAAGAAATTAATACATGGAGTTTATAAACAAATGGGATTATGAAATCACTTTAAATATGCCGCCTTTTTAAAATTGTCCATTATACTATTTGTTTTGACAGTTTAACTTTGACAGCTGTCAAGCAAGCAAGGTTATAAGAATGTATAGAAACAAAAAGAATATTTTTATTATTGAATCCTACTTTAGGAATGGGCGGTTTGATAATGGGGAATGGCTTTATTCTATTCCGGATTGTGTTCAATAGTTTACAACTGATAATTGTAAACATGTAAACAATGTAAACATGAAAATATTTTTATTATTGAATCCTAAGATAGGCAACTTTGTTTACGCATTTTCACTAGAACGGCACAAACGTAAATTAGATGGTTACATAATCCCAAACATTTATAATCACCCCGTATTACAGTAAATTTTAAAACAATTACAGAAAAAGAAATCTAAAAAATAATAGAAAATCTAAAAATTATAGCAGCACCAGGTAAAGACACAATATCACACACAATAAATTAAACTCTTAAAAACTTAATAAGTCTAATATTTACCTTCTTAATAAATAACGTACTAATATCGTGTTTCTCGAAAAACTACAAGTTATTTTCTGTTTACAAACAAGAAAAAACGGTTGATCCAGAAAACTATCGATAGAAAATGTAATTCTTGCAACACTACACTTTTTTTAAATTTCAATTATTACTTAATATGCCACAACAACATAAAAATACCTGTAATTTTAACAAGTAAAACCACACTTGCAGAAACTATCACACTGAAGACTAGATTTAAGCTATCCGTAAACATTAACTTTTAATATTTGTGGCTTATACGTCTCAAGAAATACTAAATTTCTAAGTTTATTTTATAATAATAATATTAATATAATATAATATATTTATTTACGGATCAACCTTTACATTAATTTACAACAATTAATTCTAAAATATAACAGATTTTGCACATATTTTAAAACAATTACAGTTATCATTAAAAAAATACAAGTTATCACAATATTTATTAAAACTAATTACACATTGGTTTAAGGGATTATTATAACCATAACAGGTTGAATGGTGTTTAGTCTTCAACACTGTTTGCAGTCTTGTATTATATTTAGGACATACTAAAAAAAACATTGATAAAATTTGAGGACATTTTAAATTACCATTTACAACTTTGTAAGAAAATGTAGTGTAAAAGTATTCTCTTCTTTTTAAAAGTGGATGTAATCCAAAGTGAGACAACAACAAATCATAATATTTTATAAGTTGATAGTACTATTAACGATTATTTATTTTTAAATTTTGCTCTTACATCTCTGAACTGTCAGTGAGTAATTGTTAAAATTCTCAGCAAGCTTTGTACTACAAATAAATATTTCTTTAGATAGTAATATGTTTTGAGTTTTGTTTGAATCTATTAAAATATCTATAGAAAATGCAAAGGTTTGCAACATTACGCCTGTGTTGTAAAGTATCTAAGTAATTAATCAATTTTAGATTGACAATCATCCAAATAGTTTGTTTTGAAATAAAGTTTAGAAGAGATAGTGTAGTTTCCAATGCACCTCCTCATACTTGGGAACAATATTCAATACAAAGACAAATATAAATGTTATAAATTTACAAAAGTTGAACAGAAGTAAATACTTGTTTACATCTATTAAAAAATCATATTTTTTTAGGTACTTTCGAAGCTATATCAGCAACATGGTTGTTCCAGAGAAGATTATGTAAGATTTTAACCTCTAAAAGATAAATTGAAAAAGATATTTGCTACTGATAATACATCAGATTTTGATTTAAAAACAATAAAAAGTTGAGTTTTTTGAAAGTTAAAATTGACCATGATGATAGTGCTCCATTCAGATATTGTTTTGAGGTCTTTGTTTATAAATGCTACAGATTTTAACTTCAATTTTTAATTTTACAACGCTTTGCCGTTATGGTCTTAAGGAACATCAGCATTTATGCTTTTAAGGTCAGAATTGAAACTATTAATTTTATCTATAATTTTCTATTGCCAAGAAAACTATTGATAAAATTTACAGGTTTTTACAATAGAGCTTGTTGATAAGATTAAGATGCTATACTCTTTCAAATGCTTTGGAAATGTCTAGAGCTACAGCAAGATTTCTTTTTATGTTTTGTCTAAAGTAGAACTCTATTTGTGATTAACATTAATCAGAAGATTTGTTGTCGGTCGTTTTAATCGAAATCCATATTGAATATTCGAGATGAAGTTATTTTATTCTAAAAACTTGACAATGTAGAAATTAATATATGTTTTAAATATTTTTGACAAATTGGACAATAATGCAGTTAGTTGGTCTATAACTTGAAGAATAAGACAGTGTCTTTCTTTAAAGATTTTGTACTACCTTGCATGAATTTATTGTTTTAAAATTTTTATGTTGTTTATAGAAAGCTGAGAAATTAAATTAGTTTTATTTTTGTCAGTTCTATCTTTTTCAGATTGTGTTAGTTTGTCACAGTAATTACAAACTAACTTATAACCCTGTTTAGTCTGTTTGGAACAATTACTGATATGTTTTTAAATGCGTTTTGCTTCTTATTAACTGCCTGTATTACCAATTTTTTTGATGAATAGTTTTTGTCAGATTTTAAGAATATAAGCTATATTAATATCAATTTTGATACTGATAGTTATTAGGAAATTTTTATTTTGTAGGGCGGTAGAGTGGGTTAGTTGCTTAGATGCTTGCATTTTATGCTGAACGTCCTGAATTTTGTATGTTGTCTGTCTAGAATATGCTTCACTTTGGTTTTAGTCAAAAAGAGAATATGGGGTTTTCTATGTTCAAGATGCTGATAATAAGAATTTAAATATTTTTTTTAAACCACAAAAATTAGAAAAACTATAAACGCTTTTTTACCGGTTATAGTAGTGCAAATCACAAACAAAGGTAAAATATATTATTTTAATTTTAAAAAACCATTTGATTTGGCGACAAATCAATTTATTTTTTATTATACAAAAACAAAAGCAGCAATATTAAAAAGAAACTGTTTTTAGTTTAGACCATAATCTCGGTTATTTGTTTTATTGTGTCTTGTTAAAGTTATAGTTCTAAATACTTTTTTTTTGCTGTTGATTTGTTTTATTCAACAAATTATATGTTGTTGTGGCTCAAATATTTATTGTTGTGTAATATATTTTTGTGTCGTGCAAAACCTTTGAAATTAAAATAATCTTTCTATCTCTTCGTTTATTTAATTCTGTCGGGCCGATAAATCTCTAATAATATAGGAAAGTATGTTGGCAGCATTGTGTTTGTGAATAGATAAAAAAAAAGCCATAAATGAAATTTTTTTATTATTGGCAACGGGAACGTGTCTGCAACCGCAAGGAGTAGTACATTCTACCAAATACATGGATATATTTGTTTATTGACAAAACCACTAAACGAATTTGTACATACTTCTAGGTTATTAGATGTAAAAAAAAGTATTCCCCAAAATATTTGATTTACGTTTCACTAATTTTTCATATTGAATATATTTTTAGTCTTTTTCAACAGTATTTTGTTTTGTGTTTGTGGAGTTTATGTATATTTGTAATAATATTATGAAATGGTTTGTTATGTCAGTAGGTATTACAAGTGGCAATATATAATCAGTAGTATTGTTCTTGTTTTTAACAAATATGTGATCAATACATGACTTAGAATTGTTTTGTATTCTGTGTAGTTGTTAATAGCAAACCAATATCTAAATTCAGCTAAAATACTCAAACATTCTTGACTTTTTTTCTTATTGATTAGCTTAGATGTAGTGGCCAAGGTTAAATTACGCTTTGCAGTTGTTGTTGTTGTTGTTGTTGTTGTTGTTGTTGTTGTTGTTATTGTTGTATTAGTCTCAGTATGACCAAATACATAATCAAGATTGTTCTGAGGCTTTGGTTTTGATTGGATATCTTCAACCTTTCTAGCAAAACTACTATAAGAATTTAGAATTCCAGGTGCACTAGTTGATAATCTTATTGAATAGTTTTCAAATTTTTCAATCTCAACAATTTTGTCAATAATATTTTCTTTTAGCTGCTCTGCAGTGTCACCTTGAACTAGAAGCTTATTATTCTGAATTATTTTAGCATTTAATGATTTAATCTTTGCAATCTGCATGTGTTTTTGCAAAATTTGTTGTTTTGACCGTTCTTCTAAAGATAAATTATGTGACAAGTTTATTTTTTCACTCTTAGTTTAAATAAGTTTTTTCATACTCAACTTATTTAAATAAGATGTTAATTCTAATTTGATTAAGTTTTTATGCTTGCCTATTTAATAGATGTTAATTATAGAAATATCAACTTGTTAATGAGGAGTGTAGTTTCAAAAAATTCAATCATCACAAGTAGCATCTATAAACAAAGACCTTAAAACAATATTTGATTCTAAAAAAACTGAACTTTTTATTGTTTTAAAATTAGAATCTAAAATGTTATCAGTACTTAATAATAAACTAATCAATAAATGCATATCAAAACCTTTTTTAATTTGTATTTTAGGTATCACAGATTTACATAGCCTTTTCTGGAAAAACCATGTTGATATATGTATTAAAACTAAATTTTTAAATTAATTAAATATTGTCTAAGTATAGAAAAAAACATTCAAAACCACACTATCTCTTCTAAATTCTATTAAAAAACAAACTATTTGGATCATTGCCAATTGCAAAATTGACTAATGACTTAGATATTTCACAACGCCGGCGTAATGTTGCAAGTTTTTGCATTTTTTATAGATACTATTGTGGACATTGTTCAAAAAATATACAAAACATATTGCTACCTAACCAAATATTTACTCGTAGTACAAGGGCTAGGAATTCTAACAAATATTTACTGACAATTGAGATGTAAGACCAAAACTTTGGAAAGAGAGTACTATTACCACGTAGATTGAACTTTCAAATTCAGTATTTCCCAACACTTATAAGCCACAAATATTCAAAGTCAATGCTTATAGCCTGTTTAAATCTAATTTCAGCAAGTGTGGTTTTATCCGTTGAAATTCAAAGACATTTTTATGCTGTAATAACATATTAATTACTAAATATCATATTTTAAAATTTAAAAATTATTTAATTATTAATTGTTTCACTTTCTATATAAATTATAGTTTATTTCAAAAATATTAACTATTGATGTATAAACTATTTAAATTTAAATGATGTGCTTACAGTTTATTGACTTTATTAATCCTAGTCTTGTGTATAGAAATTAAATAATGCGTTATAAACTCATATATGAAATTATTTTTAGTTAAGCTCTGCTAATGAACCGCCAAAGCATTAAACATATTAATTTATTCTAAAGTTATTAGCTGTAAAAGTGAAAACACCTATTTATTACTATATAATTAATCGATATTTTACTGCACATTTGGGCGATACTACGATATAACATAAAATGATCACAAAATAGATATATTAATTTTTGAAATAATAACATGATATTTATAAGCTAAAATATGTACATATTATTAAAGCCGGTAATTGGTTAGTTAAGTTTATATTTCCTATAACACCAATATTTTTAAAACAGAAGTAATTAATTATAACTATATAGCAGTTATTATTACTTACCTTCTAAAGAGAGTAATTGGATTAAACTTTAAAATGTCCTTAAGTTAGTTAAAAAATAAGACCTCACTAACAAGTTAATGAATAAAAAAAATTGTTGCAAATAAATTGCTATTTAGATAGCTTAAAAGACCGGTGTTGCAAATAGATTAATTAAAATGTAACTATAGTTGGTCCACGTTAAGACTGCACCAGTAGTTAGTTGTAACAACTGAAAAACAGTGCTTTGATTGGCTGAAAGATATTATATTATATACTGGATTGGATAAACAAGCACAATTAAAACATTATATTTATTATACAGTAAAAGCTGATTAAAAAATTTGTTTATTTTTACAGAACAAACGTAGGTATATGCTTTTAATGTATGGTAAAATACATAAAAAATGCTGTTTACAGATACCATAAAATAAACTTTACTACAAGGATGTCAAATCAATTTAATGGCATTAAAATACGTCTTAGGGAAACTGACACGCTGAAACCTTAACAAATATATGCTAGTCGGTAAAGAGTTTGGCAAACTGCAAATGTTGAAAAAAATATACTCAACTCTGTTCAATTAGATTGTCACTTCGTTATATTATTTCATGTGCGTATGGCAAACATTGCATGAGCAATATCTGTAATTATTTTATGTTACACTTGTGCAAGATTTGATACCAGTAGATTACAAACAAACAAATTTCTGCCACTAGTTAATTTGACAATTCAAACAAGATCATAAGAGGTGCCTTCTTGTTATCGATAAATTATGCTTTACAAGAAATGATATTATTAATTTCGTTACTGGTAGTTTAAACATAACACAAAGTAACCTATCGGTTAATCAAAATGAATCTGTTAAATAACCACCACAATCTCTTGATCGTCACTAGATTATTTTATGTGGGGTTAAATAAAATGTATGATTTAGTTTAGAAGAATTAAGAAATTGCATTGTGGAAGCTACAGCACCTATCAGTGATAGTCGTGATTCTATAAAAACTGCTAGAGATGAATGGATTTGTAGTACTGAATGCTATAATTTACTATTTATCAATATGATGTTACATAATAGTTAATTATACAACAAAGATGATAGATGTTATTATTCCAGAAAATGATATATACAACACAACTATATATTATGATAGTTGTAACCATCTGAGGTAAGCGTTTTACCTAGTTGTATAATATTAACTTTTTTGCTTTATCACAATTATTGATACAAATTCGGGAAAAATAATTTAAAAAATTTATATTTTATTTTTTATTTATCATTATTAACAATTAAGTATGATTTTATATTGCGTTATTGTGCATTTACACAAACAAATTTACTCTTGGTGAAAAAAATTAAAACAATTTTTTACTTTGTAAAAACACAAGACTTGTGTGTTACATTTTTTAAACAATACGTATCTTTTGGTTTTACAGATGGGATTTTTGCATCTAAACCTAGTAACATTTTATATTAAGAAGTGATTTTGGTAATCTTTCCCTACGTCTTTTGGAAACAGAAACGCATCATTTGGCTGTTTTCTTTTAAACTCAATATTTTTTGCAACTCGCACGTCTTTTACATTCTGTAAAAACTTTGCGAAATAATTTTTACAGTTTTATTATTGAAATGAAAATTTGATCTAATTTTGGCTCATCTATTACAAGTTCTAGTCTAATTGTATTTTTTAAATACATTCTTATATTACTTATTGATGCTACTCATGATAAGTTTAATTTATTCCCAAATATTTGCATAACTGCTTTTGATCATTTAAAAAGTTTAGTTGTATTTTACACTATCTTTTATATTCTCTTCGACAACTTTTTTTAAATAGTATTTTATTAAAATTTATAAATATATATTTTATTCTTCTCTGTTGCTTTTTTTTAATTAGAGCTGGGCAATTAGATAGAAAAGTTGTACTTGATTTTGTAGATGTTTCAATATTTAGTTCTACAGTTGTTGATTTTTCAGCAGCATGTATTATAGGTGTCAGCTTGTCAATAATATTTCTTTCAAAATAATCATCAAAGATTTTGTCGGTAAGTAGAACCGGTTCTTTTACATTATTGCTAAAATCCAATTGATTCTCACTTGTTGCAAGATGTGGATCAAATTTTTCTAAATTAAGTTCTTTTTGGCCAATTTTGTAAATAAAAACTTAATAATGCAAATACGGTACTGATTAAAAATATAAATCAGTCTCTAAATGGGCAGTGATTCATATTTGGATCATCATGGATAATGAAAATTGATAACTATAAATAAAACAAAAAAAAATTATGACATATACATACCTTGATAATTATAACTATTATAGATTACATAAAAAAAATACCGCACATTAGCTAAGTCTAAAAGATGCAACCAATCAATAAATAAAAAGACAAATAAAAACAACGCTTACTAAATATAGAACCAATTATCAAAAATTCTGTTTGCAAAAAATAATCTTTTTTTTTTACAATAAAAAATAATATAATTAATAATTTGGTTAATAAAAACCAAATGGCACAATGTATAGGGTTTTCTAATAAAAAGTTTCATTTTGAATAGCAGGCTACTTTGGCAGCTGTCAATTTTGAAGCTATTATCTTTTGAAATTTGACAAGTAAAAACTACGCCATTTTTAAAAATGAAACGATACACGCTTCAACAACGCATTAAAATTATTAAAATTAACTACAAAAATGGTAAAAAAATTTCAGTCACAGTTTGCAAAACTAAAGCACTTTTTGGTTGTTGTAAAGCACTTTTTCGGCCGGCAATAGTAAACCTGAGGGAAAAATTTCAGCTGTTGGGACAAGTTTGTAATGTGAAGAATCGAAACCGTGTGCATCGCTCAAAAACACATGAGAATATTGCTGATGTAGCCCGTAGTGTTGAAAAAAGAACAGGTTTGTCAATTCCTCGTCGATCATTGGAATTAGACATTTTACAAACAACACTACACCGTATTTTGCATAAAGACTTAAGTCTTAAGGCATTCAAAGTTTAGTTAACACAAGAATTCAAGCCAATCGATCACCATAAACGTCGTATCTTTGCTGATTGGGTTCTTCAAATGCATCAAAATGATCCGGAATTTCATCAAAAAATGTTTGTCACTGTTTGGTGCGGTTTTTGGGTTGGCGGTGTGATTGGAAATGAATGGATGGCGCTACCAAACTATGATTAATGATTTTTTATGACCGGAATTGGAAGATATTAATATAGACAACGTTAATTTTTAGCAAGACGGCGCCACGTGTCACACAAGCAACAAAACAATTGCAATTTTCCAAAAAAAGTTTCTTGACCGTGTTATTTCTTGAAGAGGTGATCACAATTGGCCATCGAGATCTTGTGATTTAACACCTTTAGATTTTTTTCTTTAGAGCCACGTGAAAGATAAGGTTTATGCCAATGCTCTACAATTGATTCAAGACTCTAAAGATAGAATTTGTAAAATTATCGAAGACATACAGCCGCAAATGTGCGAATTGCTCATAAAAAACTTTATGAAAAGAATGTGGTACTGCAATCGTAACCGTGGCGGCTATTTAACTGATATTGTTTTCAAATGTTAATAGCATACCTTTCTCTTTACAGTGAAATAAACATTTATTGATTTTTCTTAAAAAAACCCGTTTTTTTTTATATCATAATGAACCTTTTGTTGGAAAACCATATACAAAACTTGTTTGACAAATAAATTATTGTTTCTAAATCTAGTTAATAACATACAACTTTGTAATACTGTTAAATTTGTCGTTCATAAATGAAGTTTCCTGAAACAGAAGTGTGATTCTGATTGTTGTGATTTTTGTCATTAATAATTTTTTTCAATAAGAGGTTTCATTTTGATATTAAAAAAAAAGAAACATTTTTTAAGAAAAATCAATAAATGTTTATTTTATTGTAAAGAGGAAGGCATGCCATTAACATAAGAAAACGATATCAGTCAAATGGCCGCCACGGTTACGGTTGCAGTATCACATTTTTTTTATAAAAATTTCCATGACAAATTTGCACATTTGCGGCTGTATGTCCTCGATAACTTCACGACGTCCATATTTAAGGTCTTGAATCGATTGTGGAGCATTGGCATAGACCTTATCTTTCACGTGGCTCTAAAGAAAAAAGTTTACATGTGTTAAATCACAAAATCTCGGTGGCCAATTGTAATCACCTCTTTGAGAAATAACGTGGTCAAAAAACTTTTTGTGCAAAATTGCAATTGTTTTGTTGCTTGTATGGCACGTAGCGCCGTTTTGCTAAAAATAAACGTCGTCCACATCAAAATCTTCCAATTCCGGTCATAAAAATCATTAATCATAGCTTGGTAGCGCCATCCATTGACCGTAACAATTACACCAGCCTCATTTTTAAAAAAGTAGGGTTCAATCACACCGCAGCCTAAAAACAGCATCAAACAGTGACACGTTGAAGATGCAAAGACTTTTCAACAATCATTCTTAGATTTTCTGAGCCCCAAATGCAACAATTCTGCTTATTAACGTAGCATCCAAAATAAAAATGGGCCTCATTTTTAAAAATGATTTTTCGATAAAATTTTGGATCATTTTGATGCATTTGAAGGACCCAATCAGCAAAGATACAACTTTTATGGTGATCGACCGGCTTGAGTTCTTATGTTAACTAAACTTTAAAAACTTTAAGACTTAAATTTTTATGCAAAATAGGTGTAGTGTTGTTTGTGGAATGTCTAATTCCAAAGATTGACGAGGAATAGACAAACTTGGGTTTTCTTCAACACTACGGGTTACATCAACAATATTCTGATGTGTTCTTGAGCGATGCACACGGTTTTGATTCTTTACATTACAAACTTGTCCCAACACTTCAAATTTTTCTACAAGGTTTACTATTGTTGGCCGAGAAGGTGTTTTACAACGACCAAAAAGTGCTTTAGTTTTGCAAACTGTGACTGAAACATTTTCACCATTTTTGTAGTAAATTTTAATAATTTAAATGAGTTGTTGAAGCGTGTATCGTTCGTGTCGTAGTTTTTACTTTGCAAATGTCAAAAGATAATAGCTTTAAAATTGACAGCTGCCCAGATAGTCTACTATTTAAAATGAAATTTATTATTGGAATGCTTTTTAGATAATGTAGTTTACATAACTAAGTTAGGCAATTATTTATCAACAAACACCCAAAAACAAATACAAGAAGATCAAGAAGATAAAAAAAAGTACAGTTACATTCCAAAACCAGCAAAAGAAAATAATGACTATAAAATACTCTGGGATGTAACAATTATTGTTTTTTTTTAAGTACTATCCCCATCTTAAAATTGGAAAATACATTATTTATGTTAATGTCATGTCTATTGCTAACTGTATTGTTTGTCTAAAAAGGTTTCTTTAAAGGTTTTTAGAACACTATGTCATTTTCTGTTTTAACTAAGTTTAAAAGGTCGTTGTAGTTTGTGACTCTTCTTTAAACTGATAAACATATTACTCTCAATAAACCAGACATTATTGGACAGATAAACAATCAAAAACAACATATATTATTGAACTAACATCACCATCAAGTGAAAACATAATAAAAAAGAAACAAAAATACACATGCTTATTATTAAAAATTAAACAGGTATGGAGACAAAGTAAGGTAATGATACTACTTATTATAATATTGGCAACAACATTAATGTTTGAAGAAACAATTGTAGTTGTTTTTAACAATTTATAAATAGAGATTTTTACCATAGTAAATTTTATTTTACAATCATTCCTGTAACTTAATCCATCTATAAACTTATATTTCTTTATAAGAAATATAATATTAGATATGTAACATCTCTGGAATTCAAAATATCATTAACAAATTTGTAGTGTATATCAAATAGTATGAGTAATAAATTTTATCCAAATTTTAGATATTGAATATAAAACGCAAACAAAGTTTTTTTTTGTAAACTTTAAATTTTATTTTTTTTTAACACGCAGTTTTTGTATAAAACATTAAAAGTTTTAATAAAACTGTTTCATTAAAAATGCAAAACATGGATCTCATTTTGAATATTTTATTTAAAACTACCAACATTTATAATATAAATACAATTAATTGTTATCAAGCTTCCGAAAATTTTTGCATTTTTTAAACGCAAGCTCCTGAACTAATATAACTAACGCCGTACACTGGTTAGTGGTTTGTAAGTTTTAGTTCTTTTTAATAAATTATACTTGTACGAGGGGCACTGCTAAAGTTTGCAAAATCAAGTACTGCTTGTATTGCTAGCGTTCTGCGATTGTCATATTTGTAAAATTTGACATTTTTCACCTATAATTCAGTTGACAGTTCAATTTCAAATTGCTCGATTTTGTTTCAATAAAATTTAACGAGGGTAATAATTGTGTGAAAAATTGAAATTTTGAATCGTGACTTTCAAGTGATGTTTTTTAATGATTTTCAATACGGTTTAACACCGCAGCAATGTGTGAAAAAACTTCTAAACTATTCGTTATTTTAAAATGAAGCACCATCCAAAACTATGATTTACAAATGGTTCGCAGAATTCAAGCATGGAAGACCAACGATTGATGACAACTTTGCAAAAGTCGTCCATGCACTTCTGTTGTTGCAAAAAATATTGATGCTGTGCGTGAAATGATTTTGTCAGATTAGCATGTAATCTATAGTGAGATAGAGACATCTTTAGTCATTGCAACGAAACAAATTTATACAATTTTGCACGATCATTTGCAAGTCAATCAAGTTTTGCAGTCGTTAGATCTCACATAATTTGAAAGAAGACCAAAAACAAGCACGTGATCGTTCAAATTTGGTACATAACATTGTAACAGGTGACGAATCTTGGATATATTTATATGAGCCTAAAACTAAACAGCAATCGAGTGTATGGGTGTTTTAAAATGAACCTAAACCCACAAAAGTGGTGCGTTCACAAAGCGTTTAGAAAAGAATGATTGTTTGTTTCTTTGAAAAAACGGGTCATGTTGCAACTGTTGCATTAATGCTGACTGGTATATTTTAATTTGTTTGCCGGAAGATATTCCTGAAATCAGAAAAAACAACATAAACCGGCTAAATCATTGTTTATCATGACAATGCAAGCGCTCACACAGCACGACAAACTGTAAAATTTTTGACCAGTAACAACGTCCAGTTAATGACGCATTGCTTATATTCGCCTGATTTATCGCCTAATGATTTCTACCTATTTTGACATATCAAAAATAAAATGCGTGGCGAGCGTTTTTCATCGCCTGAAAGAAGCCGTTGATACATTTAAATCACTTGTTTTTGAGGTACCTTGCTTAGAGCGGCAAAATTGTTTTGAAAATTGGTTTCATCGGATGCAAAAGTGTATAGATTTTAAAGGAGAATTTTTGTGAAGCAATAAAGCGATTTACATTACGTAATTTGTGTTTTGCTTTACAATTTCCGCAAATTTTGGCAGTGTTCTTTGTATGTATATTGGTTTTTAATTGTGTATAAACATTTTAAAAATAAATTTTTCTCTTGCATAAGATGCATAATAAGTTTAATACAGAATTATCCTTGATTCTATATAAAAAGTTTATGCTTAACATAATCTTTTACTTGCACTTTACTAATAACTCACCAGCTATTTAACCATGTATTTTTTGATTGAGTTATCAATTAAATGAATTGGTTGTATAGCACATCATTTTGTACTTTTCTTAGTTTTCTTTACCGCAACACTTTTTAAATTATTCTATATTTTTGTCCATTTTAATAGGCAATAGGCAAGAGTGGTTTAACTTTTTTTCCTACTGTTGCTTCTTTTTATTATTCTTCAATTCTAATTTTAAAATTTGTTGTTTATTCAAACTGTAAATAACTCTTAGAAAAAATAATACACGCGGAAATTTTAAATTTTACATACTATCATGCATTCACAACTACAAGCAGAACTGTAACAAGTGTTATTTTAGAAAAATAACGTATAGCACAATAAAAAGTTTACTAAGTTTAATGTTCAATAAAGTATAACTCTTAAAGTTTAAGCAAATATTTTGGCAAACAAATTACAAAATAATTTGAAAATTTAATAGACAATTGAAAGTTTTGGATTCTATATATTTTATTAGATTGGAAATTTTATTCTCTACACGTTGCAAAAAAACCGATTTTAAAAAGGAGTTAAATTGCGTGAGTTCTGCTTGTAGTTTTATGACACTCATCAAACTGCCTCTATGTTGATCAAAGTTAATTGTTCTTTATAGTATTAAATTAATGGCAGATGTAATGTTATGTTTTAATGTAAGAAAATTATGTTTTTTTGTTATTTTGTACGTTTTATGTAAAAAGTAAATCCGTAAAATAAATTATTATTATCATTATTATTATTATGACATGCTACTTCAGTTTCTGAATGAAGCACCATTAACAACAAAAATTGCAATGTGGTTTATGCACAATGATGCACCACCACATTTCAGTTTGGTTGCTTGTGATTATTTAACAGCAACATACGGAGATTGCTGAATTGGTCGAGATGGGCCACACGCATGGCTTGCTTGATTTCCATACTTAATTTTTATTGGGTTTTCTGAAGTCATTAATTTACGCTACTCTAGTGAAAAATTAGAACGGCTTGCAAAATCGAATAATTGTTGGGTGTAACTCAATTAGAAACAACCCTGGTGTGTTTGAAAAAGTTTGGCACTCAATGACAAAAAGATTGAATGCTTGTACCCAGACCGGAGAAAGTAATTTTGAACATTTATTGTAGATTCAGCATTTTTTCATGTACTTTTTGATAATAAAATGATATAAATTTGTTCACCCTGCATCTTCAAAACAAAAAGGTTTTTCAGAAATCATCATAGGACAAAATATTCTTAGAATAGGACAAGAAACAACTCCCTGAAGGTTTGCCGCATGTTTACCTAACACCCTGTATACTAGTATGCTTTTTTATTTTATTTTTTGACTAGTTTTTATCTTTTTTATTTTTAGAATAAATTATGTTTAATGTAGATATTTTTGTTTTTCAAAAACAGAACTTATTTACAAAATGCATACAAAGCTTTATTCAACTGCTAAAGTTAGCTTATTTTTGAAAAAAAAAATTTTTTTTTGAATTTGGCATGAAATATTTAGTTGTCATTAAAATGCATATATCACACTATGCTTTTGCTATTGCTTAGCTGCTTAGCGAACAGTTGTTTTAAAATAATAATTTTTGTTTATATTGCAAAATGCAAACAACCACTTCTTACGAAATTTTTTTTAAGGAAATTAAAAAAAATAGATTAACATTCAGGCATTTATACAGAAACATATAATGCATATCGCAAATAATGTTTTAATAAGAAAATTTAAACAACTTGTGAAGTCGGCACGTTTAAACAGCATTCATTTTTGGTATAAAAGTTCATCACTGTAGACTGTAGAGTAAATATTCAAAGATACGACCGACCAGAAAGGAAAAGAATACAAACCTAAAAAGTCCACATTAAAATATGTTTTTATTGATTACAGTAAAAAAAATATATCATGGTGGCAGAACACCTAAGTATAAAAATGTTGACGTTCATCTATTGTGGCAGAGGGCTATATAGATAATTTTGACAATACTATAATTAGCGTTGCAAATAAAATATTGCAGAAAAGCAAAACATATTTTTTAAAACAATCATTGTCTTATAACCAGAATCAGTCAACTATAATATTTATTTAATTTTAGTTTAAGCAACAATGTACTGTATTGTACTAGTAAAATAAAGTTACTTTATATACCATAGAAAGCTACTTTACAGCCGCAAAACTAAGTACTAGCCATTTATAATGCAATCGTATATGAATATATATATAATTTATAATCTGTGAATTTTGATTTAATTCAAACCGGAACCTCAAATATGTTTTGTATGATAATTCTAACATTGTTATACAATTATTACATTCTATTGTGTAATTGGCGAATTAAACCATTATCTATTATATATTATTTTAATACTCACTTTCTCTGTATAAAACAAAGAAATTATTATTATCTCATATAAAAAATATTGCAAAAAGTATGTGTGACAATATAGATTATTGCTTTCATTAACACAGTTATAGTTTTTAATTAATCATAATACATATTATACTAATATTATAGGACAGTTTACTGTTTATTATGATTATGAAATTAGTACCCTCAATGAGCTTAAAACAAATATTGCTTGAGAAAAAAACTGGTTCACATTTAAATTAAAAAAAAAAAGAATTTATAAAACAAATATCGTTATTTAAATACAATTTTTGTAAAACTTGTTTTAATATTTGTACAAGTGATATTTAAAAGTGCGCAAGGTGCTGGTTACCTTGCTCCTCGCCATATTTTATGTAAAAATTATTTACATTTGCGTAATTTTTTAAATAACTTTCTCCCAAAATGAGTTCTAAAACAAATGACAAATTTATTGGTAATCAAATAATATACCATTGTAAGTTGTATGACGTGTGTTTTGTTTTTATTATAATCCGTACGCAGGTCTCTATATTGTAAAGAAAGTGACTCAGTGTATGTTATAACTTATAAAAGATCCTTAACACGCAAACCAGCACTACTAAAATTAGCCTGTTTTTACTGCCCTTATTAAAATCAATATTACCAATAACACATCTAATACACTAACTGTAATTTTATTCAAATAAATGTTGTAGTAGTTTATATTCGAATTGTGTGTGTGTGTGCAAATAATTAAAAATAATAAACTGCAACAATTAAATTAATCTTGTTCTATTCAAATACAAAAATATACCTAAAACAATTCGAGTTACTTTGCATAAAATAAAATAAAATATAATAAAATAAAATAAATACGAGAGAAATATAATACTAAAAATATTATTCAATTCAACACATTCGATCTCAAAATTAAACTATTACCAAGACTAATACATAAACTGAACAAATTTCTAATTTTCAAAAATGTTCAATAAAAAGACACTGGCTTGTTATTGCCTTTGTCATAATTGGTGCCAACAGAAATTAAAAAACATTTACATTACAGATCCCTAATATGTTTCTATCCAGACGGTTAATTAAAATTTCTAATTAGTATTTTTTATCAATTTTAAACATTTATATCTTTTTGCTTTTTCAGCTGGTTCGAAGTGATTCTTTAGTTTAGCAGTTTGCTATTTTAATTGCTCTAATGCTTATGCTAGTTATGCTGATTAAGACTAACATCCTTATGCGTACTTGTTTGGTTAATATGTTACTAAAACTAGTATCTACTTACACCATACTAAATGTGTCATATGCATAGTTTTTCATTTTTAATATGATGTAATTTGTAGCTACTATCTTTATAGCTTTCTAATATTTTGCTAATATTGATTATGGGTTAGCTTCTTTTATCTTAAAGTCTTTTGAATGTCATAAAACTTTGAACACAATAACTCATTTTTAAAAACTGGTTAGAAACGTGTAGACATAAAAATTTACATTGTCATGAAATATATGAGAATCTATATCTATATCTATATATCTATATAATTTTCACATTTTATCATATATTCACAACTTTAAGCAGTTATTATTTTAGAAAAATAACTTATAGCACAAAAAGTTAATAAAATAAAACTTTAAAGTTTTTTAACTAAAATTTAATAAGCAATTGAAAACTTTAGATTCTAATATATTTCATGAGATAGATAGAAACAGCGGATAGTTTGTTCTTAATTTGCGTGTTTAAACAGTGATTATAATAAATAAGTTTTGGTTAACAGAGATAGAAACGGTGAGGTGTATGTCATGTATGTGCAAAAAGTGCAGTTTAGCCGCGGAAAAAATGTTACGTGAAAAACAAGACGAACACGAAGACAATAATAACTAAAAAGACAAACGTAAGAACTAGTAAACAGACAGTACTCCGTGGTCTAGTAGGCAGTGTGCGCAAACTCGACAATCGGCAAGACGCCTCGTCGGTTCGACAAACAAATTTGTAATAAGAGGAATAGAGGTACAAACAGGAAAAGAAAAGAAACCATAGAAAAAATAATACAAAAATACTTAAAAGTAGAGACTGATATAATTTCTGCATACTCAGGAAGAGAGGAAAAAAAAAACAATAAACAGAAACAAAGCATGAGTTCAAAAACAGGATATTATGAAAACAAAAACAAAATGAGGAGCACAAACATATACATTGAAAATGACTTGACGTTTAAAGAAAAAAAAGTTCAGAAAGAATTAAAAAATATAGCAAGAGACAAAAAGTCAAAAATCAGAAGAGTATGACTACGGTACAAAAAACTAGAAATAGATAAAGAGGTATACAACTAGAGTGATCAAAGAATACCAAAAAAAAGCAAACACAAAGCAAAAAAATAATTAGTAGCATAAACACAAACAAAGGATGCAAGGACTAAGAACATGACTTAGATACACAAGATGAAAAAACAAAAAATAGTAAAAACATCTGTTGTCGTTAAAATTTTGCTTTATTGACAACAAAGATTATGAGTTCTAAAAATACATAAAAACATTTGATATAATTGAAATGGTAGAGACGTGGATAAATGACAAGAAATGGGAAAAGTTGAAACTCATTACGCCTGCCAAATACATTTGAAATATCCAACCAGCTATACTAGAAAAAAAAAAGGAAGAGCCAAAGGATAAGCATAATTACCGGCATAACAAAAGAAATAAGTCAAGAAAAGGATGAGGTTATAGAAAATAAGGCAATACAAGAAAAAAGTTTTTTGTAGGGAGAAAACAAATATAAATCAATAACAGTATGTAGAATTATAGACATGAAAAACACTAGACAACCAACCAGTTTGTTAATAAATTTAATAGTATTTTAGAACATGCAGAATCCTAGTATCAAGAAAAATACAAAAAGGACTTATAATGGATCATTACGCATAGCAGCCCAGTGAACGCATACAGTTAAGATTAATTTAGACGCCAAATTTTTGTAATTATGTAAAAAAGTTAAGTGGAAGACCAGCCTTAGGCTGAACTTCGCCGTTTTCTTGTAGTAAATATAAAGAAATAAAGACGCTATTATTATTATTATTATTATTATTATTATTAATACCAAAAACTGAAGAAAGAAAATTGATTATAGAAGGAAACTTCAACGCAAGATTTGGAAAAGAAAAATATCAAACAAGCTCAAAACACAAAAAATAGAGAATCAAAAAACACCACTAAAAAAAATCTCAAAAAAATTAGAGAAAACGGAAAAAATGTCGAAGAAATAATGAAAAAAATAGAGGAAACAATCAGGAAAGCGGTAGTAAAAAAAACATACAAAAATCAGTGTGAAAATGCTAAAAATAAAATTAATAAAAAAATATTTAAAAAAGTAAAGTCAGAAGCAAAAGCATTGAAACACATAAACAAAGAAATAAAAAGAAAACAGGGAGATATTGAAGCAATACCAATGGAAGCGTGGAAAGAACACTTTTTGAGTTTGTTTGGGAAAAAAAAAAGAAGATAAGCTAAACAGACAAGAGTTAATCTAGCAAGCAAAAAAAAATCAAAGGAAGCAATATGAAAAAAGATTAAAAAAATTAAGAAAATGAAAGCATCAGGTATGAATGGAATACAGAATGAAGCGTGGTTGTATGGTACGGAAAAGCTGATTGAGAAATTGAGTGAGTTAATAAATAGAAGATGAAAGGAAGAAAAGTTTCCGAGTCAATAGAAACCTCTCCCTATTAACTCGGAAACTTTTTTCTTGTATGCCCTATATAAGAGTGAAACCAAAAAACTAGTAAATAATTACAAAAGAATAACACTACTGGGTACGGCATACAAGATTTACGCCATGGTATTAGAAAAAAAGTTGAATGAAAAACTGGGTATGAATGAGATAATTCCAGACAAGCAAGCCGGCTTTAGAAAAGGAAGAGATACTATTGACGTCATGCATGGTATCTTTTATATATGCTTTAAACTATATTAAATTAAAAAAAAAAAAAACATACAAATGAAAAATAAGTATATGCGTTATTCATAGACCTAAAGGCGGCATTTGATAGTGTAGATAGAGAAAAACTGTAGAAGTGTATGAAAAAAAAAAAGAATTAACAAGCACTTGGCAAGATGAATGAAAGAAGTGTATAAAAAAACAGAAAAATTCGTAAAAAATGTTGGACAACAAAAAAAGCAAAACAGGCCTGTCTATTAAGTCCCACTTTGTTAGCATATACTGTGCTGAAAAAAGTCAATAAAGATTAGTTTAGAGTAGAAGCTAGAAGCAGAAAAAAAGAGTAATAAAGTATGAAGAAAAAATGAGACAAAAACTTGAATGTAAAATCTTACAAAAATGCATGAAGAAAAAATGAAAACAAGAAATAAAAAGCTAGGTAAGATCAAGAAAAAATATTACAACAGAAATGGTTATGCTAGCCAAGAAATTAAAAAAAATGAGAAAAACTGGAAAAGAAACATGGCACAAAATTATGGAAAAAGATAAAGATATACAAAAGCAAAAAAAAGAATACAAGTGAAAGAGTCTAGGCATAACGCAAATTATAACCAAAAAAAAATTGAATGGGTAATTCAAATTAAATATTTAGGTATTATAATTGATTTTCACTTTCTATAAAAACCTTAAATGTTCAATGTTAACTAAATAACACTTTGCAAAAAGAGTTTATCATCTTTGCTTTTTCTTTCAGTATCTGTACTGAGAACAATACTAGTACACTAGTACAATCCCTGCTAATGTTTGGCATAGTTGTATGGAGAGATGCATTATTTATAGCTCACAAACATCTTTGGTAAAACTTAAAAAAAAAACAAAATATAGATTACTACACATAAGGAATGTTCAAATACTATTTTAAAACTAAAAATTTACTAGGACATAAAATGCATATTCTACAAGAAGCCATTTAGAAGTAATTTTATATAACAATAAATACGGAAATAGATCAATAGCAAAAGCAATCAACAACTTACTGGAAAACTGCAAAAATGCTAAAACAATAAAAAACGCAAAACTCAAATTAAAAAGTTTTTTTACTAACCTGCCGTAACATTTTGTTTAATACTATAATAATAATAGTAGCTGGAAAGGAGCCAACACTTTTATCTTTATTGTACTTACGCGCTCTTGTTATATTATTTTGATAAAACAGGTATTTAGGTGTTTTGTGTAATTAATTGAATAGTCAAAAACTTGGGCAAATAATACATTTCAAAGATTGAAAATATACAAAAATATTTTCATAAAAACTCATTACTTAACAATATTTTAAAATTATCAAAATATAGATAATAATCTTGCATCGTATCAATAATATTATGTTTTCTTAACTCAATTTGTACAATTTTTATATTATCAAGTTCAAACTAAATATGTAATACAGCATTTATTGATTTCTATCTTTAAACTCATCTTGTTTAAAATTATTTTTTATTAAGTTTTTAATAAATAATTGATTTGAAAATTAAATATAATCGTTAAATAATTATTAATAATAACTTAAAAGAACGACAGATCATGCGAGCTAATCTCGAAGTAGCCGATACTATGCTTTACGATCCACACCGCATAACAGACTCCAAACACAAAGTAAACAAAAAATAATGAAGTTTGCGTTGTAGACAACCAAATGTACATGTCTAAAATCAAGTTAAGAGCTAACTCGAATTTTGGAGCATAATTTGTTACAGGTTTGAAACCCAACTCCGACAAAACAAATTGAGAAATTGTGGATGGCATTTAACAATTTGGAAAAATAGCCTAATAATAATATATTGTGTAATTAATTTACATGAACGTACGTATTTAAAGGCAGCTGTGATGTGATAATAATGGCGAGAAATAATAAGATTTTTCAAATATTTTTGGAAAAAAAAATTGTGATTTTAATGTTTAATGAATATTTTCAATAATGATTAACTGTATTAAAACATACATTTGCTTTTTTTCATAATAGTATTTTGCCAGTTAAAATATTGGTATGTAAAAAAATATATAAACTTAGCAAGTCAACAGAAACATCTTATGATAAGCTTTATTCTATGTAATTTTCTTTTTTATTTGTTTTTGTTTATCTTATGTTTTACATGCTAATTAAGGTTTTATATAATACATTCAATTAATGTACAATTTAAAAGTAATCAATTTATTTTTTCACCACTACATTCAGAAAGGATTAAACTATATTTGATTAGAGCCAAAAAATATATCCAAATATAGAAATAAATGCGTTTTTAGGTACTTTTAAATGCATTTTAATGTTATTTGCAAAATTTAGTTTAATCTTTTCTAAATGTAGTAATAAAAAAATAAAAAAATAGGAAAGACGCGAAAGTAGCTGTTTTCACAAAAATACTGGAAATCAAGGTAGCGGTCGGTATGCTCTTAAATTTAAATATGTATGTTTAATGTCTGAATAAATATGATATAGATATCTGTACTAACTAGACATAATTATTGAAAATGATTAAATACTTAAGTGAAAATGTTAATATTTTAAACAAATAAGTCACTATTGATCCATTTCAATAAATATTGCTGTAATGTGTTCAATTACATAACTACAAAACTTGCCAGCGTGTTTAAAATATCTAATAAATAAATATTTGTTATAGATAACGACATAGATATTGAGGATGTGTAGAATATTTACTTTTATACTGAAAAGAAAGTATTGTATATGAACATATTTATTTACGTAACATTCATAGGATGGGCACTTTATATTCATTTTGAATATCAGATTTCAATATGGTGTCTAGGAATTGCAATATATGCCACAACATAGAATCGACTGTATAAGATGCATCAACTAAAGAACCGCAAAACTTATTTAAATTAGATAAAATGTATATTGTCTTTTAAAATAGAATGCTACACAAATTTAGTTTAATAGTATTAGTGATTTTTAAAAGTATTTATAAGTCTTTTCGGTGCTATTTCAAAGTACAAAGTTATATTGAAGATTTATAAAATTTGTAAATGATTTTTTGTAATGAATGATAATAGCCCAATATGGCAACAATACAGACAATATAAAAAAAGTAATTGTTTCATTACATTGTTTTGCATTACTACAGATAAAATGCAAAGGAGATATATAAATAAGGTTTGGAGAATATGTACACGATCGACAAGTTAAATCGTTCGTTGCGCAATCATCTATTTAATTTACACTATTTTTCTGGATCGGATTTAAATACCTCCTTTCAATGCGTGATGTATAGTTTTGACACAAATACATCAGGCTTGTATATTGAGAGTGCAATCAGTTCGTATGCGTTACATAGTTTCATAAACGCAATAAATCAACTAGAAATAATATGTATATGTATTATTTATTTAGACATTTAATAGTTGAATAACAGTGGCGTAGCTAAGATTTGTAGGCTCACCCGCAAAATATTAAAAAAAGCCCTCTCCCCCTTTCTAGGTTTTGATAAACCGTGGTCTTCGGCCCTTGTGGACACCGCGGGGCCTTAGCTAAGGCGCTGTTGAATAAATGTAAACTTATTTGTAATTATAAAATAAGTTTTTATTATTCTATATAATTTTATTTTAATTAAATTATACAAACAGTTTTATATATTAATATAATAATAATAGCAATAATAATAATAATAATAATAATAATAATAATAATAATAATAATAATAATAATAATAATAATGATAGATATATGTCGTCTGGTTTATACATTTATTAACTAATATACATTTGACAAACAACAAAATTGAAAACTACACAATATTCAAATTAAAGTACATTTTGTAGGTTTTCTTAGACACTATAATAGCATCCAGTAACCAAAAATCTTTTAAGATTGTTGAGCAGCGTGTTGTATAGATTCACGCGGGCGTATACTGGAGAATTTTCAAAATAAATGTAGATAACACATTTATAGATGTAATGCTGGATGGTAATAACATCACTATTGAATATATTTATTCATTTATTTCACTCTTACAATTTACATAAAGGTTATGGTCATACATTACAATATTTCGCTCACTTTCTAGTGATGCTAACCACCTTTATAGTGTCGCCAACCATCTCTATTCTTCTTCTTAACTTCTTTTATAGGGATAAGATCTTCTTTGGCTTCAAAGTTTCCGTTTCTTCTTTCTTATATATTATACATCTCTCACATTGCTTTATTTTATCTTCTATCTGCCTTCCCATTTCTGGTTATTATATTGTCTTTTTTGTTCTGTCCTGGTATTTCTTCCAAATGGTCCTCGTATATTTTTTCCAGTTTATGAGAATAATTATTCTTCCGTTGTATGTGACTATATTGTCGGTTATTCTAATCTTCTGTCTGTGCTTGTAGTATATGCTTATTTTTTCTGAGCACTTTTTTTTGCCATCTCTTTGTCATCATTCTTTTGATTATCCGTAGGGCTTTCTTCTTCTTCTGCATCTCTTTTATTTCTGGGTCTGTATCATATTTTAGATAATCTACGTAAGTTTCACTTCTCACCTTCAGAACATCTTTATTTTCTGTTCCTTCATTCATGGGGTTTTTTGATAGTGTATCTGAGATGTAAAATTCCGATCCACTTACATACTCCATCTTGTATTCAAAATTCATTAATCTCATTCTAAATTGCTTTAACCTGAGACTTTATAGAATCCCTTTGTTTTCAGTATTGCCAGTAATAGCTTATGGTCTGTTCTTAGTACGATCTTTTTACTTACTATGTATTGTTAAAAAAATTTACATGCTCAAGTTAGTACAAAGCATTCCTTCTTGATTTGCAAGTATATCATTTCTGTGTCGCTTAGTAACTTTAAAGCATAGCATACTGGTTTTCATTGTCTGTTCTCCTGTTTCTGTTTTAAGACTATTCTTATTCCGTAGCTACTTGCGTCTGCTGACACTCTGGTTTTTTTTCCTATTTTGTATGGTGCTAATATTAGTGTTTCTTCTAAAATTGCTTTTAATTTTGTAACGCACTCATCTTGGGGCTGTTGCCATGTGAATATTTAATCTTTATCTTCTCAGATACATTATCAATAAACTTGGATAAATAGTTTATCAAGCTTAGAAATTTCTGGAGTTCTTTCATATTCTTTGGCTTAGCAAATTCTGTAATGGCCTTTATTCTATTGTTATCTGCTGCTATTCCATTTTTTCATATTACGTGTCTTAGAAATTTGCATTACTGTTTATTAAGTGTTATTTTTTTATTTCTAAGTTTCTCTAGCAGTGCCCTTAAATTTTGTTTATGTTTCGTTTTGTTCTTTTCAAATACAATTATGTCATTGATGTGTACTTTAACTTCTCTTAAGTCTTAAATTATCTCTGACATAGTTCTCTGGTAAACCTCCGGTGAAGAAGTTAAACTTTGAGGAAATCTTCTATATGCATATTTTCCAAAAGGTGTGATGAAGCATGTGTACTTTTTTGACTCCGGGCTTAGTTCTATTTGATTGAATCCGTCTTTTAAGTCCAGCTTGGAGAATATTTTTGTTTCTTAAAGATGCGACAGTGTTTCATCTACTGATGGTAGTTGTAGTGATTCTAGTAATATGTATTTGTTTATTTTGGTAAAGTCTGTACAGATTCTAATTTTATCTTTTAGTCTTTTTTTGTGACCACTAGTAGAGCGCAGAATTCTGTTAGTTTAGTTATTTTTTTAATTACTCCTTTTTCAACTAGATCCTTTAACACGGCTTCCACTTCTTTTATTATGGCAAAGAGTATTCTCCTCGAATTACTGATTGCGGAGGTTTTTGCCCTTTTTTGGATTTTAATTTTGTACTGTACATTTTTTATTCTTCCTAGTCCTTAAAAGATTTTTGGGACATTTTTAAGATGTGTTTTTTGTATGTCTCTTTATGTATTTGTTGAATACATGCTTTTTTTTAATTTCACTAACTTGAATGTTTTCTTCTTTTTTTTTAAAGTCTATCAATTCAAGATTTACCATTTCTGAGCGTCCAAACAGATTTTCCTTGGTTTTTGTTACATACATTTAAAAAAAAAAATTCCATTGTTGTTCCACCGGTACGAGTATTTTTCTTTTTATCTTGAGTTCTCTCGGTTCTTGCAAAATTGTTTGTGTTTTCCTTTACATTACGTCAGCTCCGGTGTCTATTTTAAATTTTATTGTTCTACTTGGGATTGGTAATTGTACATACCAGGGTCCAACTTGTACTTTTGCACGCTTCCAACTTGTTTTATTTCTAACAACTCTTTGCTACTGCTAAAGTTTCCCTGTTCTACCTCACAGAGGTCTCATATAATGTCTTCTGATTTTGTATTTCCTGCATTCAAGTTTTTTTGCAGGACATTCCTTATATTGGTGCAATGTTGTTTTACCGCACCTCCCGCATTTATATTTTTTTTCTGTTATGTTGTTTTTAGATCTTCTTTTCTGAGATTGCTTTTCTCTTGTATTGCTGTTTTGATTCCATTTTTTAGGTTTTTTGTTTATCATATCTATGTTCTTTTCTTTTCTCTTTAGTTTCGTGTTTTGTTTTTTTATTTTCTTCAATTGTTTTATTTTTTTTGTTGTTTTCTTGAAGGTCAATTTTTTGTCTAGTTGCAGCACTTTAGAAAGCCGTTATTGCTTGTATGGCCTTGGACGAAACTGTTCTGTAGGCACTGGCTATTTTAATTGCTATTTTTTTTTCTGGCTCGCTCTAGTATTTCTGTGATTTTTTTTTCTCGCAGTTTTCTATCCAGATGGATACGGCGTACAACAGTATTGAGTTCACCGTTGCACCCATAACTTTACGTTTCTCCGCCCTTGGACTTCCTACATTCGGCATGATACGTGCTAGAGCCATTACAAGTTTCTTTGCTTTTTGCTTTACCTCTGTTATATAAAGGCCCATTTTTCAGTTTTTACCTATCTTCATCCCTAGGTATTTGATGCTGCCTTGGGATGTGATTGTTGTATTCTCTAGATTGATTTTAACTGTGATGTCCTTCCTTCTACCCACCAGGACAACAGCTTCAGTTTTATGGGTTGCCAGTTCTAGACCCATTTTTTTGATCTACCTTCTTATCTTATAGCATAGGATTTTTTGAGGTATGTTGAAATTCCCTTCTCTCTAATTCTTCCATTAGTCCCCTCCAGAGCACCGAGTTGAAAACATTTTTTATATTAAAGGTGATCAACGCCGCCAGTTTGTGTGTAAGGTGTTCAGCTATCTGCCCCACTGCTTCCCTAACATGTCTAAGTGCATCCAGTGTGGATGAACCTCTGAACCAGTGTTGGATTTCACTCAGGCCTCCATTCCTGTCTAGTTCCTCTGCTCATAGAGTTTTCTCAGTGGGTTCAGTAGACATATGGGTAGGTATGCCTTGTCTTAGTTTTTTTTTTTAGTTTTCTCGATTAGTACTAATTTTGCTCTTTTGATGAGTTTGTCAAGGACCCTCGCGCAGAGTTGAGGTCCTTTTGTTGCTGTTGCTCTGATCACCTCCGGCGGTATTATGTCTATCCCGTAAGCCTTTTTTCTTTAAATTTTGCCACCTGCCTTAAGTATTTCTTCTTCTGTACATTCCGGTACCATATCCATATCTGTTCTTATCTCTAACCACGTTGTTCTGCCTAGGTCCAAAAAAAGTTTCTTGGCTTCAGCAGCTATCTCCTCCCCTGACAGTGTTATTGGGGATCTTTGCCTTATTTTATTTGTGACTATTTTATACTTTTGCCCCATATATCCCCATTTAGTTCCTCACACAGTTTCTTCCAGGCCATCTTTTTTGGTTTTATTATTGTCTTCTTAAGGTCTTTTCTCTCACCTGCGTATGTCTCTAGTGCTTGTTGCAGAAGGTATGTGTCCCTTGGGTTTTTTTTGTTTAATCTTGTCACAGTCCTTTTAGTTTTTATACATCTCATTCTCATGTTTGCAATATCATCACTCCACCAATACTTTGGTTTGTAGTTTACCCTGCCCCCTTTTTTGTTTCAAGTCTTTTTGCAGGTTTTTATTATAGATTCCTTCAGCTTCTCAGCGGTGTGTTCCATTGTGTTTACGTCTGGGTTTGAGAGGAATTTTGCCTCTTGCTCATTGCGGAAAGACCATCCGGTGATTTCTCTTGTCTTCTCCCAAGTCTTTACCTTCCCCGGCCTGACTTTGAAATGTATGTTCTTGTGATCACTCAGATTCTTTTCATCGCCCACATGCCAGTTGCTGATTTTTGTTACCATCTTAGAGATGCACAGGGTCACATCTATGAAGGATTTTGCTCCGTTTTTTTTTTAACGTAGGTACTCCCCTCTTATTCAGGACTCAGAATTCGTTTTTGTTTGCCCATTTCGCCAACATGTCACTTTTTCAGTCGTCTTTGGGAAAACCCAATATGTATGACTTGGAGTTGAAATCCCCGCCAATAATCTTATCTTTCTTGTGTTTTTTTTGGTCCTTACTTGGTTCTGTTAGCTATTTTTTAAAATGCTCAATGCTTTCATTTGGGGAGAAGTAGCAGGCATACATCACTGTGTCCCGGTCCTCCACCCAGGTGTAACCTACCCCACTTTCTGATTTTAATGCCTGAGATTTAGTATAGCCAGGGATGTATATTGCCGCGTCTTTATGTTTATCCATAATCCATCTCTTCCTGGTTGCTGCTATCTTCTTATTTTGTTTCGAGACTAGGACATAATCTGCTCCTGCTTTTTGACAGTTCCATTCTAGTAGATCCATAGCCGCTCTACATCAGTTTAGATTAACCTGTATAACTTTCATTTTCTAGCCCTTCCGGCCCTTTTTTCTCTTTCTGTGCTTGCACCAGTTTCCTGAATGCCGGGCATCTCATGCTGTCCGTTTTGTGACCCTCTATATTACATAACATACTGAATTTGCAAATACCAATTTATTGGATATAGGTTTCACTTGTGGAAATTCAAAGTTATTTTTATGTTGTTGTGGCATATTATGTAATTTCAAAATATCACATTTTAAAATTAAAAAAATAAAACAAAATTTTGGCAAAGAACTTCTTATTTAATATTACATTGATATCCCGATGAGTTAAATATAATCTTAACCAGTCAGAAATTGTTCTCTTTCTACTCATTAAATGCAGTTTGTTTATCACAAATTTAAAGTTTACTTTATCAAACAAAAGCTTGCAAAAAGTCAAAAAATGAACAAAGCACATAAAAAAATAAACAAAATTTGGTCATAAATATATTGTAAATAATCAACATGTCATTTTTTTACTATTTAATTTTTATTACGTTTATTAATTAGATTAACAATAAGTTTTCTATAACATGGTCAATAGGAAAAACAAATATAGAATCAGTATGGTTTATTGTAGAAGTGCACTTGTCTGATGAGTAAGTTTTAAAATAATCATTTCTAGAATTTTGAGCTATGTTTATAAAATAATCGGTAAATTTGTTTATATTTAGTTGTATGTTTAAATTTGATTTTACACAAGCAGCAACTAAAACTAATAAAATTAATATAATATTTTCCTATGAGATATTTTTTTTATAAATAATACTTTCTTCTATTTTGATATTAGGCAATTTATTATCATTGTTTTTAATTTAATAATCAATTCACGCTCGTATATTGAAAGTGCAATAAGTTTGTAAGTGTTACATGGTTTTATAAAAACAATAAATTAACTAGAAGCATTAATAAGTATATATGTATTATTTATTTAAACATTTAATCGTTGAATAAATGTAAAGTTAATCGTAATAATAAAATTAATAATTTTATATAATTCAATTTTATTTTAATTAAATTATACACAGTATTTTTACTCAACTTATTGCTTGTATTAGTATTAGTATTAGTGAGTCTTTATTTCATATACATTATATACAATAACAATATATAAAAATGGCAAAGTTCAGCACAAATGCTGCTCTTCCACTTAACCTTAATTTTACATATTTAACAAAGCAACTGACAACTAAAATTAATGACATATTTTCTATGAGATATCTATTTTTATAATAATACTTTCTTCTATTTTAATACTAAGCATTTTATTATCATTTTTTTAAATTTTAAAATTATATATATATTAAAAATTAAACATATATTGAAAGACAAGACGATGTATCAAACGTGAGCCAAAAAGTATCAAATAAGCATTTCCAAATTGTATGTATGATAAACGCATTTCAAATGTACACAAATGTTAGCGTTTGTACATATTTGCTAGTAGGCGGTAAGTATTTCACAAACCAAGCAAATAACTCTTTTGGCTTTTCCTACACATAATGTGAAAACATTTGTTCAATATTGTAATATTTAATTAAATGTTATTTGTTTGAATTACTTTAAACATTAGATTTCTGAAATGTGTATAGACATTGCCGAAATGGCAATGTTTACATTTATAAAAATTTAAAATTTACAAAAATAAATAAATAAAGTAACACAGTGCATGTTGGTACTACTTTTAATTTAATCATAATTAATTTTACTTTTAAATCTTTACACTTAAACAAAAAACAAAACAAAACTTTAATAAACGTTATTTAGTTTAAAAAAAAAAATTATTACAAAGTGAAAAAAGTTAAAAATTTTTTTAATTAAAATTTTTATTTTGATAAAAATTTGGTTTTTTATACAAGCTGACTGGAAACTTTAAAGCTGGCTTCGAACATATATTGTAATTTAAAAAATAAGTGTAACTGTTATTTGTAAACATTTTCAAAGAAGGTAACATTTGTGCCAATTATCAAGTAGTTATCAACAGTTTAAATAATATTAAGTGTTTTTCTTTTGCCACTATTTTCAGTTATTCTTACTACACACCTTACTTTGTCTTAATAGACATTTGCAAAATAGCAAGTAAGTCAAAGTTAGTTCTTTACTTTTCTCATTCTGGCGGCAAGAAATAAAAATTAATAAAATGATAATTTAAAACCATTTAAAAATGTATAAAGTTGTAACCATTAAACAACAAGTAAATTTTAATTAAAAATAGATCAAACATTTGTAAGATTAGGTGAATATTTTGGCTTACCTTAGTTTACTTTATTAGGTAAAAAGAAAACACCTAATATTTATTATCTCATCAGTAAAATGTATACAACAGTTTAACAAACATTTATATAAACATCAGTAATATACAAAGTGTAAAATATTTAAGGAGGTGGTAGTACGAACCACAACAAACAAAAAAAGTCTTAATAAACATGGGTTGTCACAGAAACGGTTTTGGAGATATGGAACATTATTTATTTTGCAAATACGTGCATTTTTTTATCATAGTTGACTAATGTTTTGTGAAATAACCATTTAGTATTTGACAGTTGTTGTTAGTGCACAAGTTTTTATTGCTATAGCTGATGACTAATGCAAAACTAATAAGACTAATAAGATTGCCACCAAAACGCGACGTCTTTTAGTAGAAGCTTATCCAAATTGCCATTCCTTCACAACGTATGTTTGGAAGAATTTACCAGAGATTGAAAGATACCGGTTTACTTCAAAAACAGTGTTATTTTTTTGGCTGACCAAGGTTGGTATCTACTCCTAGAGCAGAACAAGAAATTATAACACGGATAACGCATAATTCAGGAACAAGTGTGTGGAGAATATCAGCCAAGGTAAGAATTGGTGCTACTCTTGTTTGGAGAATCTTCCACGAGCAGTTTTTATCCATACCATGTAAAACATGTCCAGGCCTTAAATTTAATTGATCATCAGGCACGTTTGGTTTTTTGTTGCTGGTTTCTACGCTAGGATGCTAAAGATCGGCAATTTTTTGCCAAAGTTCTGTTTACAGATGAATTTGGGTTTACACAAAATAGAGTTGTTAATTTTCATAATGCACATTATTGGACCGACAAAAATCCTCATGCTGTAATTGAATGTGGACATCAGACACGTTTTTAATTAAACATTTGAATGGGTATTGTAGGCGACAGGTTTCTAGGTCTTGTTGATTTGCCAAACAATTAACAGACGCTGCAGAACACAATGTATGATATTTTCAATAACATTCTTTTGGCCTACAGACAACAAATGTGGTTCCAGCATGATCGTGCTTTAACTCATTTTTTGATTGCCAGTAGAGAGCATTTAGACCAAATTTTTTCACATAAGTGAGTTTCCTACCCACGGATCAGTTTTATGACCAGCAAAATTGTCTGATTTAAATCCTCTTAATTTTTTTCTTTGGGGATATTTAAAATCATTAGTGTATGCTACTCCTGTAAATAGTTTTGAGAAGCTGCAGTTAAAAATTATTGAAAAGTGCTAAGAAATCCGAGCTAATGAGGGGGTTTTAAAAAGAGTACAAATGGAAGGACGGCACTTCAAACATCTTCTATAACTCTGTTCTTTGTAAAAATATATTAAAATAAATTATGTTCCATATCTCCAAAACCGTTGTTATGACAACCCATGTTTATTAACACTTTTTTGTTTGTTGTGGTTTGTACTATCACCACCTTAAATATTTTACATTCTTTTTTGAACACCTTGTATGGTTTGAAAAACTGGCATGCTAAAAGTATATATTTTGCTGTATATTTAAGGGCACATCACCTAAGAGGTCTATTAAACAATTTTGCAAAAAATGCAAATAATTTGCTGCTGTTAAATGTCTACCAAAAACAACCGGATCAAGAAGTTGATAGATGATTATTTTGCACCATAAATTAGCACTAAAATACGTTACAAATTACTTTTTACCGTGTCCAAGAAATTTTCATCCAACTATGTTTGTTATAATAATTGTTAAATCTATTGCGTTTGAATTGTTCGTTAACAAAATTGCAGCCTTCTGATAGAATCATCATTCTGAATATTTTGGACTGTTTGGAAATGTTTTAGCCCATTTATGTAAAGAGTTTTTCATTCTGCTCTCTAAATAATTTGAATGAAAGTTGCAGTGCGCTTTATTTAAACTGACATCAGGAGTTTTATTCTAGCATGTGGCGATATCTTTTATTGCTTTTAATGACGTCATCCATAAAATTCGAAGGTGAGTTTGTCAGGTTATGAGCAAACTTGTTAACATAATTATATTAAATAATTGTTGAGCCATATATGATAGTTTTTTGACAAATAAACAAACGTCAATATTTGCCGACGTAAAGGTAAAGAGCTTTAAGGATTGATGGTTTTTCTGTTTCAAATTTATAAAAACTTATAAATACTGTAATTGGCATTTTTATAAACTACAACCATTAAATAAAAAAGTATGACTAATAAAGTACTGATGTAATCTGTTAATTAAACCATGATCTTTTATTTAATTTTATTATAACGTTTAATATATTTGCATTAAAATATATTTAAAACAGCAATAATCATAAAATTATATGAATACTATACTCAATATTGTCTAAATGATATCATTATGTAAATATTTGATGCAGTTTTTATTTTATTTTGTATTAAAAGTGAAACATATTTGTAGCATGACCATTATATATTTAAAATATAATTTTATTTAAAATTACGGAGAAAGTAACGTTATTATCTTCATAAATATTTATATGATTTACTAGGTTATAAACTTATGCAATATCAATTGTTTCAATTTTTGAGTAATATTCTCAAACTTACACCGTTTATTTGATTGTGTGAACAGAACGCATTGAATAATAATATTACATCCTTTCTATATTATAATTATACTGTTAGAATTAGTCACTTTTATCAATAATTTTTAATTGGCTAAATAATGAATATAATAATACTTAAATTAAATTAAATTAAACTAAATGCATTTTTGCAGAATAATAAAAATTAATAATATTTTAGAACGCAAAGATAAAATAAAAATAAATATTTTTAAATTTTAGCTAAAAATGTTTCATGATTTTGCAATTTATTTAGTTTTGGTACTTTTTGGTTTATATCAATTAACGGAAAAAAGTTTATATAATACGTTACAGTTTTTCTACTAGTTGATAAGTTTTTTTTTTAATTTTTAAAAATCAGTATATTTTTAACTACCCATAAAATGTTGACTGCGCTTGATTAATTGCTTTATTTTAAAGACGACTTGATTCTGTCTATAGTTGCTCTGTTTGAATAGATCGGGAATATTATATTCAAGACTAATTAATATATGTAAAGTATAGTTTTTTTTACATACAATGAGAGAGTTAAATGAAACTTTAAAATGGTATTTGCATTTGATTCAATTCAACAACAAAATTTATTTTATTTATTTATTGGCTATTGCAATATAAGCAACTTTTTGCATACAGCTATGACGTAATAAAACAATTTACTATACTATGTTTTTATTATAAATATATATATAATAACGCATTACTAGTTTTGGTACACAACAAGTAAAGTAATAGAAGGTTTGTTTCAAGAAACAGTTCAAACCGTTGAAATTGTGCACATAAATCAATATTTGTCATATTTAGGTAATCTTTTATACACAGTAACGTAAATGTTTGTGTGCATAGTTTGATAGGTTTTAAACAAATAGAAGAAAAGAAAGTAGCCAAAAGCTTTCATCAAGACGAAAATTATACTGCAAACAAAAAAAAACAAAATAATAATTATCAGATAATTAAAACACACCAAAAATGTTATTAAAGGTAATAATTTGAATGCTATTAAGATACTATAAAGATGTAAACGGTGCAGTAAAAACAATTAGAGAAAGATACCAAAGAAACAAAGCTAATAAAGCTATAGTTTTGAAGGATTTGACAAAAATAAAAAGATGTAGATTGAAAAAATAGATATTAAGTAATTTGTACATAACAAAATAATTAAGTAGTTTGAAAAAAACGTTAAATATGTAATTAGTTAATATCAATTTTGATTATTATGTTTTTATTCTTAAGTAAATGTCTACCCTATATCTTTTTTAACATTATAAGAATTGTTTGTTTTTGTCATTTAAAAGTCTTTCTAAAATTATGTACTTGCAACTATACAAAGTTTAAAGTGCTAAAATAACTTTAAAATTTAAAATATACAATATTTTTTAGTCTTGGAGATACGTAACAATAGGATTAGTTTCTTTAACATGTTTTAAAAATGTATACTTTAGAATTAAAAGCGGTTTTCTTTTATAAGTCTCTTAAAAATAACTTTAAAGATATACTAGCGGATGTGCCTTTTTCAATTCGATAGTGCTCTGGCACATTTTGGATTAATAGTTTAAGAATGGTTAATACAAATTATAAATAGCATTGAATTGGTTATGCATGACCAGAGGTAAGAATGTATCAATGGCTTATTTCTTTTTTCAATTTGGGTAAGTAAAAACCGTTTTCAGAATTACATTCGACAAAAAGTTTTTTTTTTATATTTTTTGTCAAGTGTTTTCCAATACAAAGTCAGAATGTTGGCATCCATAACCGTGTATATAATATTTATCAAATCAGAAAAGCCTTTGTTTTGTTGGATGTGCAATAGTTGATAAAGTTAGTAATTATTTAAAGAAAACACAATAAATTGCGCTAAAAAATGTTTAATTGGAATTATTATAAATTATGAAACAAAATGAAGTTAGTAATTATTTTAGAGAAAACACAATACATTGTGCTACAATATGAAGTTTTCAGTTATTTCAAAGAATTGATAATGAATTATGTTACAAAATAAAACTAGTAATTATTTTAAGGGAAACACAATAAATTGTGCTACAAACACAATAAATTGTGCTACAAAATAAAGTTAATAATTATTTTAGAAAAAACTCAATTAGAGAAAGACAATTGAAGAATTTTCTGCCAAGTGTTTTCTAAGTTTAACACCAAAAAGTTTGTTGAGAGTAAAAACATAGTAACATAATTAGGACAGTACAAAAGTTGGAATAGGGGTGATTATATCAAAAGTCGTGTTTATTTGATTATAGTATCAATAGTTAAGACTGTATTAAAGTTTTCTAATACTGGACTGCATATAGGTAATGTTTTATGCCAGAAAAACAAATCCTAATATTAAAAAAAACTAAAACAAAATTTCCTTATTGTTTTGTGGGCAAAAATTTAAAAGTTTGCAAATTGTAGATTTTTTCTTCCTCTTTCAAATAAAACTATGCGCAGTCTTTTGAGTTAAACCCTGGACATTTGTATTTTTTGGCGCAAAACAACTTTTGGTCAAAAATTGTGTTTTTTTTATTTTGAGAATTTGTCACTAATTTATTTGTAAAGATATCAAAAAACTATAAAAATAATAATTTGTAAAAAAAATGGATTTTTTATTTTAGACTAGACACAATTCTTTTTGTGCCCAAGTTATCTTATGGCGCACATTCAAAAAGTGCTTTTAATTGCACGTCATTGCTGAAAAACAAAGATTCAAAGTTTTTAATTAATTTATTTACATATTTTACTTAAAATAAACTTTAAGGGTAGTTGATCGTTTGCATTTTTGAAAAAATTATAAACTTTGAAATTAAAGTAAAAAAAAAAGATGACGCCACTGGGATTTTTTAGGAATTCTTTTCTAATAATCTACGTTAAATTTTCAACAATTTTGTTTAAACCACAACATCGTTCTGTAAAAATACTAAAGTTGTCTTTAGTAGTAGATAAGGTAAATGGTCTGTTTGAGTTAAACTCTAAACACTTGTATTCTTTGGCGCAAAACAACTTTTGGCCGAAAAATGCGTTTTTTTTTTAATTTTGACAAATGTCAATAATTCATTTGTAAAAATATAAAAAAACTATAGCAATAATAGTTTCTAAAAAAAGAATGGATCTTTCATTTCAGACTAGACACATTTTTTTTGTGCCCTAGTTATTTTGTGGCGCACATTCAAAAAGTGCTTTTAATTGCACGTCACTGCTCAAAAAACAGAGGTTGGAAGTTTTTAATCAATTTATTTACAAATTTTACTTAAAATAAATTTTAAAGGTAGTTGATTGTTTGCATTTTTAAAAAATCACAAACTTTGAATATAAAGTAAAAAAAAAATTACGCCACTGGAATATTTTGGAAATTCTTTTTTAATAATTTATGTTAAATTTTTAACAATTTGGTATAAACCACAACATAAATTAATAAATACTAAAATTGTCTTTAGTAGTAGGTAAGATAAATGGTCGGTTTTTGTCAAAAGAAACGTAATTAATAGTTAAAAAATGAAAATTCAACAAATAACAATCAAAAAACTTATACTTGCACTTTTGGTGGTGGAGGGTAGAGTTTTAAATGCTCCTCTTTACATTTTGAAACCATATTTAATACAAGAACAAATATATGTACAAATATGTAAAAAACTATTTTTTCTCCAAATGACATTAAAAGCGGCCTTTTAATGACACTTGGCAGGCTTAGAAGTTGTACTTTTAATGCCTAGGCAAAAAAAGTCCACTTTTACTGCCTAGGCAGAAAAAGTTCGTTGCTAGGCAACCTTCCAAGTAATAATTTAAATCAAACTGGTTATTAAAATTGACAATGACATTAAAAAAACTCAAAATGATGCTGATGATAATAAACTGGTTTTATTGCATTAAAACTACAAACTACAACACGAAATTTTTATTTATTAGATATATTTATGGTAAATTTTGAATAATTATTTAATACAATTGAACTCTGTTCACTTCCCTCCTTTCCAGAAAAATTAACAACTTTAGTATCCACACTTGATACTCCGGAAACGCCATAAAATATTTTATTGCCGATGTTCGACTTATTGGCTAGCGAGTCCTCAATATAGCCCTCCGCGACAGCGGAAGACTTCCATCCTCCATGTTGCTTCAACATTGTTATGTCTCCACCAGAATGCATCAGCAACGTGGCCGAAGTTCTGCGAAAGCAGTGCCCGGTATACTCTTTCGCATGGGTTAGTCCCAGAAAAATAGCAATTTCTTCTGGCATTTTACCGAATTTGTGAATGCCAATGAATTGATGATGTGCTTTACCGTTCGCATATTTATAGAAGAGACGCCGATTATTTAAATTCGAGGGTCTGGAAGCTGCATATTTTCTGTAAACGCTTAAATATTCCGTTACTACAAAAGATCTTGATCTTTTGGTCTTAGTATTTGGTAGCATAATTGGCAATTTGTCGCCCATATCATTTATATCATCTGATTTCATTTGCAAAAGCTCATCACATCTACAAGCCCCAGCGACTGCAACAATAAGTACAACCTAAAATATAAATTGAAAATTAGTTCTTTAATCCATAATAGATCATTTTCAATATATTCCTACCTTCGTACACAAATACAGTTCATCTGGGGCATCTGATAAAAATTTCTCGATTTCTTCTCTTTGAAAAACTCGGGATTTTTTTGCATGGAAACCGTCTGACTGGCGTTTCAAAAAAGCCCGTAACTTCATGTATTTTGCCAAATCAATGTTATTTTTTATGTTCAGGGTAGCTTTCAACATCGAATAGGTAGACCATAACGTTGAAGGCTTCATTTTCTTTGAAAGATCGGAAAAATAGACAATCAGCACATTTTCAGAGAAAGATCCTATATTTTTCTTCTGTCTATATTCCATGAATCTGCTGTATGTGAGTTCATATACAGTTCTTGATTTTTCCGGTAAAAGGTTAACTTCCACATCTCGCGCCTGGTCTCTTATCTCAGGTGGTGTTAATTGCATCAATTCATCCTCACTTTGCAGTAAATAAATTTCTAACATGATATCTTTTCAAAATTGACAATGACAAAGTAAACAGTAAACAAACATATTCAACAAACATCATCAGCGGTAAACATAGTAACGCAGGGTTCAGTTACCTTTGATAAAATAATTTAGTTATTTGGATATTGATAATGAAACGCAATTTAAATATGAAAAAGTCGATTTTGCGTGGAATTGGAACAAATTTGAAGAAAAAATTATATGTTTCACACGGCAGAAAAGCAGATTTAATGCCTTGGCTGGTTTCATAGCCTCGCTACGCTCGGCTATGAAACACCAGCCGCGGCATTAAATCTTGTGCTTTTATGCCTAGTAAAACAAATAACTATACATCTATTAAAAAATCTTAATTTTTGAAATTCTTTTAAAGCTAAGTCAACAACATTGTCGTTCCAAAAGATAAGATTTACACACTTATGATCAATACTTATACATTGAAGCTGTTGATAAGATTAAGATGCTATAGATTTTCTTTATGCACTATTATAAGTAAAGTTCTATTTGTGACTAACATAAGTCAAAAAATCTGATTTTGAACGTTTTGATATTGAGTATCTGTGGTAAAGTTATTTTGTTCTAAGAACTTGACAATGTAGAAATTAAAATATTTTTCAAATTTTTTTGACAGATTGCATAATTCTATCTCCCTTTCTAGGTATAGATTGAACATTTCAAGGGTCTACAGGCTGTACCACTTAACTGACAAAATGCAAATTTTACAGTAGAGACAAAAAACGTATTTGAGAAGATACATTAATAAATCATAATGATCATTTTTCATAGTATTAAGAAATGATAATTAAAATGAAATTATAAAAGAAAACTTGAAAAACTATGAAATTGGTTAGTTACGAGTTCCTGTCACTTATAATATTCCAGTTACTCAGTACTGCATTTAAAAAATATCTACTAAATGAAAACATATTTATATCTAATTCGCTTTTTAATGAAAAAAAAAAAAGTTATAGTAACATTATCCCATTTTCCTCAATCTGGATTAAAAATATTAATTATTTTATAGTAATTATATTAAAAACTTTTAATAATGCTACATGTTATCACTATTTTCTTGTTCTGTTATTTTAGACTTTTTATTTTAAAAACTGAAAAATATTACAAAAACGTAAATAAAAATATGAAATGTATTCTAAAAGTTAAAGATGTGGTAATGCATCATAGGAAGGACAATAATCCTCAGAAATTACAGTTTTTATGTCTTGAAGGTCTTGGTACTTCCTGATAGAAATTTTGATACGCTCCAAAAATAACTGAAAAAAAATTTAATTGATTAAGCTAATTTTTTTTAATTGCTTTAGCATATTCAAAATTTAATTTGTATTTTATCTCTCCAACTGTATTGCAACATACGTAAATCTGTTACTGTTGGATCATGAACTACTTTTCTTGGTCGTATAGATTCATACTTAAGATATAACTTATAGCCATAATTTTTAAAAAAGTTAAAAGTTGGTTTTTCAACGGAATAGCATACTTTTTCTTGCTTTTTTACTAATTCTGTAATAATCAAAGGGCACATAGATTTCTTTGTTTCTCAGTGCCGTTTCAATTGTGCTATGCACAAAGTTGCACTTTATTTGGGTATAACCTTTGACTAAATATTTTTGAATAATTTCTACAGAATATTTATTTGACATGTAAAACAAGGCATTGCTTAAAATACTATTTTGATTTTGAGCTATGCATTCATCAGAATATATTATAATAGTTTTTTTTACAGCCTTGTTCAAAAAATGTTTTTCTAAATAATTATACAAAAAGGAAGCATAAACTGCCGCTTGACCATCTGCTGTCACCTCATCATACCAATAGCATGTTGCCTGTTTAGCTTGCTTCTTTTTCTAGCTTTGCTTTATCTTTTAACTGTCTGTGTTGAGTGTACAGTTTTTTAGACAAATTGCTGTTTTTATATTTAAAACATCTATCGCATTGGTTCTTCTTGGATGAAACAATGCAATATTCATAAAATTCGACAATTTTGACAATATAGTTGGACCCAAAAGTTTTCTTCCCTTTACTTGACAAACTTTTGTATATTCTTTGTAAAGTGCTACATAGAATTGAAAATGTTGCTCTAGATAGAGTTTGTTAGTATCCTTTCTGCAGTAATGTGATGCCAGTTTATTATTTTTAGAAAGTTTCTATCTTCAATATATGAATCACTTTTCTGATATTTGGAAACTTTAGTAATTAACTTTTGTTCATGCCATGGTTTGCTTTAAGAACCCAGAACTTGCACATTCGTAGATTTGATTATTAAATTATAGACTAGAATTAAAGTTCTCTTCGGAATATTTTCTTTATTACAGATTTTTAGTCTTTTTGTAAAAACTCTATGAACTGTATTGAAAACAAATACCATTCTTTGGTTTCAGTTCATAGATGACCAGAAGGTTTAAAACATTTCTTTTCTGTGATTTTCTTTAATTAAAGAGCATTGCTTTGTCTTAGTTTTTTTTTTGCAGGAACAGCGTTGACCCATTACTGTTAATTTCTTGGTGTTATGAAATGTGTTTTTTTTTGTCATTAGTTTTGTAAATCCTAAGTATTTCTTTCAAAGCATCCTATTTTTTTTATTCAATAACTTTTTTATCATTCTTAATTTTACGGGTACTTTCTTCTTGATTTAATTGTTTATTAATAATTTTACCTTCCTGTTCTTTTTTGGTTCTTCAATATTTCTTTTGCTGCTTTCATTACATAAACTAATATTGTATTCATGTGGTAAATAATCTGTATCTTCAATTTCTTTTTTATCAGTTACTATTACATCACAGTTATTTGGACTAAAAATAATATAATTTTAATATTAATCTTAATTGTACTTACGCTTTCTTCTATTTCCATTTTATCATTGTTTTGAGCTCCGTTGTCACTAGTAATATAGTCTTTTTGTTTCGAAAATAGGTCAAATTATTATTCTCTATTAAATTTGTTTTATTATGAATAAAAATATTATCAGTGTTATTAATTTTAAATATTGGGAAATTATTTGTTGCCTTATTTATGATTTCTGTATACTTGTCATAATTTAAACAAGCAATTGCAATATTTTTTTTGTTCTCAAATTTATTTTTGTAGTAAAAAATCTGAAAGAAGCAAAAAATACAGGACTTCGTGATTGCAAACTTGAAACAACTTATTAAAATAATTACAAATTTAGAGAAGCAACTTACCTTCCAACTGTTATCTAACCTAAACACAGTGTCACTTACAAGGTACTGTTGAAAGTTTTCTACTATTTGCTCCTGAGACGTTATACTGACAGGACCTACAAAAAGAATTTATTTGAGCTGTGATTGCAGATTGTGTTTGTGTTGTGGTAGAATTGAATGTAAGGGTAAGGGTAGATTTAGTTTATATTTCTAGTTTTGTGCCTATTATTTTTTATAATTCAGCTGGGATAACTAAAGAACCTTCCTATGGGCAAAAATCCGGCTTAGAATATCCCGCAGGGAAAAGGGGAAAAACCGCATGGTTATTTGCAGGTTGATTCAGGAAAAACATATGGTGACTCTAATGCAACTGGTAATACAATGGAGTTGAGTGTGGGGGATTTAATATATCTTTCTGTTAGTGAATTGGATGCTCTTATAGTACAATTAGAAGAAATAGAATTCAAAGATCAAGCTAAGATTTTGCTAGATAAGATTAGATTAATAAATGGTGTGGCTCAGAAGATCTCTAAGGTGATTGCCACTGGTCAATTTGTGGGAACAGATGGGACTTCATGTTTAATGAATAATAGAACTAATCATAGACTATCATACTTGTTAAATAAAAATAATAGGGTGGAGAATTTTAGTTTGGAGGACAAAGGTCTTTTTACTACTTATGTGGAACCAACCGAAGAATTCTCAAGTGTTTTAACCTCTACCTCGTTAGGCAAGAAATTACAAAATAAAAAAGTAGAAGGAGTTGTATCTGTTAAGAAAAGAAGGTATAATAAAGCTACCTTAGAGTTTAAAAATGCAAAATGTGCAAATAATTTTTCTTTTTCTCAATTTTTGATAAAATATAAATTAAAAGCTTTTATTCCGATGCATTCAGTATCCTGCAAAGAGATTGTCAGCGATATAGATTTTGATATTTAAAAAAAAAACTTTTACAAGAAAATTAAATGTAGCATTGGCAATCAAATATTAAATGTTAAACGCATTAAAAGAAAAAAATATAGCAATAGTGGTTTCAACTGAAACCATAAAAATAACAGTTAAAGAAAAAGTGTTACCAGTGAGAGTGAGTATTTAATATAATTATAGGATAGTAAAAACATACATCCAAAGGGTCGTACAATGCTTAAGATATCTTTGTTATGGGCACATAAGCAAATTTTGCAAAAGGAAACCAAGGTACAATGCTTTTCTTACAGCGCACGCAGACGGTTTTGCGCTTTTTGTGATTGCCGAGATAGGACAAGTGTGTAAAAAGGTAACTGAGTTTTTGTTTGTTTGAAAATACAACCACATTTGATCTTTGGTCAGTGTTGATGTAATGAGTAAATTATATTAAGAGCTTCTTGCTTTGTTCGGAAGCGAAGGGTAGTCACAGCCGTGACACAAGATTCTGGAGAAGGTTTTGGTGTTGGGCGCCACCACACTAAAGGTGTGGAAATAAAGAAAAAAGATTTTTAAGTAACAAAAAAAAAATTGTATTTATTTAACAAAAAAAAAAACATAAACAAGTCCAAGTGCATGTAACAAAAAAATATACAAGATTTGAACATAGGGGACAGAAAAAAAACTTCACCCGGCGCGGTCTAAGTCCGTCGCCTAAGTGAGGATCGGGAATGGTGGATATCGCACGGTCGTACGTCTGGCGCCCTTATTTACCAGGAAAGGATTGTAATTTTTAGGAACAGGTTTTAACTAATTTTAGACTTACTGTGGTCAAGTATTGGTACAGTTTACTGCTTCAGCTCTTGGACTCTCACTTTTTTTTTAGCAGCTAAAACAACAGCACCCGTAGCTAGAGCTGCAGCACCACCACAGACTGGCATGGAGCTCAACTTTTTACAACCTTGTGTGATGAGATCATCGATAGATTTTCCCTTGAGTTCTCCAATGACTTTCTTTACTTTCTCAGCATCAGCTTCGAGAAGAGGATCTTTTCAATATCACCAGCAGCTGGGGCGGCTTTGCCCCCGAGGTCAGCCAACAAGTAAGCAGCCACGTAACGCATTTTTTAAGTCAAGCGACACAAAACGTGTATGCTAACGGAGTTACAAAATGCGTACATGCGTTAGCACAATGTCCGATTAAAAGGAACCCAGTATGTATTCATTGTAGCAGGGATTATGAAGCAACTGAACCTAATTGTAAATTTGACAATAGGAAATGTATTGAATTTCTAAAAAAAAAAGAGATTATGAGCCTACACAATTGCTCGCATTATGAGGCATCACAACAAACGGGCTATACCACCAATTTACAGAAGGAGAAAAACTTTCTAGAAGCAGTTAGCAGACTAATTGCGAGGCAATTAGTGAATTGGTTGCTCTTATATAACAAACCACTTTTCCCAAAAATTTTAGGAGACTATCAAGGACTAAACACCTCAGAACAAGCTTAAAGAGTCCACATGTAGTTTAGGAACACTCATATGCTTTCAAAAAAAAAGTGTCACCAAAAAAACAAAAGAGAGTGAGAGTATCGGTCAGCCCTCCTTCAAAAAGTAAAAAGCAATTTAAAAGTACTAAATTAATTAGAGCTTTGGACACTTTGGCCTACAGTCAGAATAGAAACGCCACTAAACATTTTACAGAAAATAAAAATTATATCTCTAGTTATGACTTGCCAGGATCGCCAATGTTTGAGGATGCTGTCATGGAATATTAGATCTTATAATAGTAATAAAGAAGACCTTATTAAATACTGCTATAATGATAACACGGATGTGATAGCACTGTATGAAACCTGGTGGCCAGTTGATAGTATCAACAATGTACCAGGTTACCATAATGTGCAGGTTGGGAGAGAGGACAAAAAAGAAAGATGCTCTCTGCTACTGAAATATGGTTATCGTTTTACTACTGACGTTCCAAACTTCAATCATCCACCTAAGGCTCAATTTGTCAGAACTCGTATTTGCGGGTTGACGGTAGTATCAGGTTATGTACCCCCCAATACGCATATGAACGGGGACAGTTGGAAGGAAATCATTTCTTTATGTCAAACTCCGTTTATCATTATAGGAGACATTAACGGTCAAAGCTCAAGCTAGAACCACCCGTTCCATAATAGGAATGGGTTTTTATCGTGAAATGGTTATGGACAATATGGACCGGATCAAACATCATTGACTTGGTTATAGCCTTACTTGATATTGCCGTCAATTTGAGAACAACTACTCTGGATGACAATATGGAAAGCAATCACTTTCCCATATTGACTGAAGTTATCTTAGATGGGGATGTAAACAGAGTATTACTACGACCTGATGGATTGAACCTTGGAATCGTAAAGTGGGACATGTCCAGAAATGAAGTAAAACAAGACCATTAGAAAAGCGAGTGATTTGGCAGAATGCAATTTGAATGCGTACAGACCAATCTCTCTAATCTTAGTAGTGGAAAAAACTATAGAAAATATGATGAAAAACCGCATTGAAAAATGACCGAAAGAAACTAATTTAATACCAAACAACTTTTTTGGCTTTAGGAAGGGGCGGAGTGTTATGGACAACCTAGCCATTTTGTGCTTAGACATATACTGTTCATTAGCTAAAAATAAAAACTTGATTGCAACGTTTTTGGATCTAGAAGCGCCGTATAACCGGGTGGATATAGACATTTATTTAGCTGACATCCTCAATGCAAAAAAACTAGATTCGCACGTAACCTGAGACTGGGTACATTAAAAACAGTTTTTTTTGCCAAACTTTTACAGGGTAGCTCATTAAGCCCACTTCTTTTCAACATATGTATGGCCAGTATTAATACATACCTTTTTGCTAGTGTGGAGCTGCTCTCTTACGCAGACGACTTCATGGTATACACAAGCCATAGGGACCCGCTCTAGGAATGGAACTCCCGTGTGTCGTTTTGCTATCAAATCGAATTGCATTGACGTCAATATGATGTTTTGTTGCTGTTCCATTTATATAGTATCATAACAACATTGCGTCATATTGACATCATTGCAATTTGATTCGATAGCAAAACGACACACGGAAGTTCCACCCTAGGCTTGTTAAACGTTGCTATTTGACTGCTAAGTTTGTTTGTGTGGGAAAGGAGCTTGACACTGTTGGGAAACAAATGTAAAGCTATAATCTTTTCAAGAAGAAAGACTCCATATTTACCAAACATCTACCTCAACTACAGTAGACTAAAAATAGTAAGCTCATACAGATATCTGGATATTTGGCTGAACTCTAAATTGAATTGGAATAGGCAAGTAAACAGTATGATAAAAGCATGCAATCAAGGGCTCCATATGTTAAGAGTTATTGGTAGAACAGCTTGGGGAAACGATCCAGTAACTATGGCAGTATTTTATAAGGCATTTATTAGATCTAGGTTAGAATACATTAGGTTTATTTTTTTATTTTGCAGCAAACAAAACATAGCCAAACTCGACAGAATTCAATATGCTGCAATTAGAAGCATTATTGGCGCAATGCAATCAACTTCAACTCACATTCTGGAGAATGAAGCTTCTTTAGCGCCTCTACAGTTTTGTAAGAAAATGTTATTGTAAAAGCAGCTTTGTAAAATAATGGCAATGGGGACAAACGGTATTAATAAGATTAAACATATTGCAAGAACATTTAGAGATAAACCTTTCTGGGTTAGCAGAAGTACTCTATCTTTGGTACTAGCCCTGAAACAGGTAGCACAGTACAAAAACCTAGTGAAAAAAACTAAAGTGCGCCAAACATCAAAAAACATCTACTCAAATATGGCCGTGTTTTTCAGTAAAGGTAAAGACAAAATATTGGCCCAAACCCATTTCAGGGAATTACGGATGAACAAATGGGCAGAGTTTTACGAAATATTTACGGATGGATCAGTTCGAATAGGTTTGGAAAGATTAGTGGCATAAGGGGTTGGATCCCATACTTTGAAGACAAAGAAAGGGGCAAACTACCTGAAAAGATGTCTATAATCTCAGCGGAATTGTTTGCCATCTATAGGGCAGTACTTAAAATAGAACAAAGTGCACTGGAAAAAGTTGTAATCTGCTCAGACTCTAAAAGTGCAGTGAAAGCAATAGGAAATACAATTGTTAATATCAAAGATAATCACCTTGTAGCACTGATTAGACTCAAAATATCGGCATTGCAGGACCAGAGCTATAAAGTAGTTATAGCCTGGATTCCAAGCCATGTTGGTATTTTAGGAAATAAAAAAGCTGATAGTTTAGCAAAATTAGGGCATGGGGGACTGCTTAACAACATAAAACTCAGCCATACAGACCTCAGATTCTGGCATAAGCGCAGCAAAATGGAACAGTGGCAATTGCTCTACAAAAATAAATCACTTCATAAGGGAAAAGAATATATACAGCAAAAAAATTACTAGCAGGGAGATGGTGGTTCTGATGTGTGGACTTAGGTCTGGGCACAACAGATCTCCTAAACATCTACATAAAATTAAAATAACTGATAATGATTCTTGTGAGTGTGGTATAGAAAGAAGTCTAAATCATATTTTCTATTAATGCTTTTTACATAATTCAAGGAGTATATACTTTTACCTGATCCAACAGGGGGAGATAACACCCTTCCTTTCCTTCTATATTATACTCACAGAGTATGGAAACTTACAGTGTATCAATTAGATGAATTAGACAAAACAGTATTACCTTATAATAAGGTTAAAAAGTATTAGTGAAGGGAAGTGATTGCCTGTGTGTACCTACGGCTGCATGATACTCTTGAGGGTATGCAGGTGAGGTGCAATACGGGTGGTTACTTTTTAAAGTATTGTTTTGTATGGTTTTTATTTTTTACTTTTATTTAATTATGATTTTTTTTTGTTTTTTGTTTTGTTTTTTGTTTTTTGTTTGTTTTTTTGTTTTATATGTTATGTTTGTTTTTTAGGGTTAATTTGTCTTGGGTAGGTTATACATTTAATTTATTTTTGAAAATATACGTTAGGTTAGGTTAGGTTAGGTTAGGTTAGGTTAGGTTAGGTAAATGTAAATTTGTATTAGTAGAGTTAAATGCAAATTGATTTGTAAAAATATCTGCTTTTTCTTTTAGATTAGTAACAAGATTGTTTTGATTATTTCAAAGAAGAGGTATTGAAAATTTTGTACTACTTTGCAGTACATATATTGTTTTATAATTTTTTTGTTGTTGTTTATGAAAAGTTGAGAAATTTGATTAGCTTTGTTTCTGTCAATTCTATCTTTTTCAGATTGTATTAGATTGTCACAATGTTTACAAGCATTCTTATATTCCTGTTTAGTCTGTTTGGAACGATTTTTGATGTAATATTTTAAATGCTGTTTGCTGTTTATTAACTGTCTATTTTATCTGAATTTAAAACAAAAAATTTTGTTTTGGTTTAATAACAAAAAAAAGACAAATTTTTTGAATAGTTTTTGTAAGATTTTTTGCTGCAATATATGATTCTTAGAAAATAAGCAATGAGTATTGAAATCAAAATTATTAAGAATTTTTTTCATTTTTCTATGTTTATCTTAGAATAATAATATATGAGGCGCGGTTTACATTTAGTTGTAATAGGAAAAAAGTTTTAACAACAGAAGCAACAAGTGAATGATTCAACTGAAAAATACAAATTTAATAATCTTGGTTCATCAAGAAGTCCACCACAAAGATAATATGTGGATTGCTGAATAAGTTGCAGGAAGATTATGAAAAGCAGCAAAAATTATAGTTTGTTGTTCGGATAGTGTTGTAAAAAATGAGTGACTTAACCATTCAGAATTATGTACATTAAAATTTCCCAACAAAATTATTTCAGTTTTTTTATGATTACCATAAAAAAACTTGTAAAAACTTTTAAAAGTGACTTCCGAAAAGTTTGGAGTTGTCTTATTTGGAGAACGGTATATGCCTATTACAAAAATAGTCTTATCGGGAAGATTTTGTTTAAGAAATATGCTATTAAAAACATATAACAACTAAAGAGAATCGTATTGCGTTTTGTAGTTAAAAAAAACTACCACTCCACTGGCCGCGAATCTCCACATTGGAAAATTCCCTTTTGCATACTCGTGTATCTGTCGCGAACGGTGCGTGTCTCGTTGAAATCAATTCGGTGATAAAAAAGTTATGACATTCTACTAATTTTAAAAAAATTGACAATCCTATAAACTTAAATTTTCAACTGCTATAAATTTTGAAATTTGAAATTCATTTTCTAGTAAAAGTTTCTCAAAAATCTAAACTAAAAAAAAATGAGTTCCAATTAATTTATTTAGTTGTTTTTAACAATTTACAATTATGTTGTAAATCAAAATCAAAAATCAATTGCTAGAAGCGGGAAGAACTAATTTATCAGTAAACAATTTACTTTTAATTTCGTTATATAATTGTGTACATTAATTAATATGTAGTAGTATCTATTTTAGTACAAACAAATCCAACAAGAATTTATTACTGCTTTGGTTTCAGTTATAATTCTGTACAAAACTTTTATTTCTTGATCATATTTATTTTCTTGTTTATATTATTACATAATATAATTTAAACTTTTAGAGAATAAACTAATTGTTTTATGTCTCACTCTCTTACCGTGTTTAACAATTTATAACAAATAAAATATGAAAAAGATTAGCAAAGCCTTTGCCATCTATACGAATGTTTCAGTAACAACATGCTTTATACGCTGGTTAGTTATTAGGGTTGTCAATAGATGTCCATACTGTTTATTAATATGTTTTATTAAATTTGTATGCAACTTAGTTTTCTTAAGTGAACGCATTGCTGATGATTGCTGATAATGCTGATATTGCACTTGCACGTGTTTTGAGTGATCCTAAACATAACCTAAACTTAAAAATATAAATGTGTTTTCAAAAAAATTAATAATTACATTACAAAATGAAGAATAAATCATCAAGGCATAAAGAGGACAATACATTTAAGGTCAGTAATAATTTAAATATATTAAAGTTTAGTTTGTATAATAAATATTTTAATGAGGTTTCATTTATATGGTCTTAAAACAGCAAATAATTTAATATTAATATTAAATTATTTGCTGTTTTAAGTGCAATCACAGTGTATTGTATCAGTAATATTTATTTTATTTGTTTTTATGTTTATATTGATATTTAATTACATGCATTTGAGATTTAAGTAGGTGAAACATAAAGAATGTATTATGATTATTATTATTATATATATGCTCCCTTTAGTGAACATTCCAATTAGTATATTACAAATTCAAAATTGTAGTACTACTTTACTGTATTGGATTTATTGCTTATTGCTTACTGGGAATAGCTCTCAGGCACAAATGTTTTTTTTATGTGATCATGCGTTTAATTTAGGTTTAGCTTGGAATTGCATAGACTAGTATGTAATGCTGTTACATATAATAATTATTACTGATAATAGTGAGTTTGAGCACATCACTGTTTGCTTATAAAACCTTACGTTAGCTTTATAATATATATTATATTATATTATATTTTATAAGTGTAACGTTATAGTTTTTAATGTTATTTATCAAATTAGCGGAACCAATGAAAAAACCTAATGTTATACACAGTGCTTATTTGATGTTAACAAATATAGTCACAAATTAGTAGCAATAAATTTTCAGTTTGTTTACCTTGTCATTTTGAACATTATGATATAAATATAACAGAAAATTGCTTTACGCAAACTTACTAATGATTAATCTATAATATTTATATTATATTAAAATGTTTTAGTTTCTACCATTTGCTGAGCGTATATCTAATATCGATGTAGATATATTTCATAAAGTTGGCCATGCATACGAAACTCTTCCCGATGACTCGGAAGAATGTCACTTCCACCAAGCAGTTGAGAAATGGGATGTTTTAAATTTAACAGAAAGTTATGAATTGTTTAAGAAGGAAGTGAGAGCATATGGTATTATTACATTACCACAGCTGCTTCATAGTAAAGAAACTGTTGTTAATGTTTTATTAAATCATTTGAAACGGAAGAATGCATTATGCTTGCAACCGTTGCTAGAGTAAGTGTACATTTTCTTCTCATTAAATGTTTTGTGCAGTAAGAAATTATTATAACACTGTTTTTCTTGATTATTTTTCTATTTAAATTAAATATGGTTAAATAAAACCTATGAACAGTTAATTAAATATATGGTTAATATGAACATTTTTAACAAATAAGAACATGAATATAATTTATTAGCAGCTCAGAGGTGTAATAGGTAATTCTGCTAATATTATTAGATGTTTTATTATTAGTTGGATATAAAATTCAACCTTATTTAACATATATTTTATTAACAGTTTTAAAATATTATTAATTTAGACATTTTTGTTTTGTAGCTTTGTAATAGCAATAGCTAAAGATTTACGTAGTGATTTCTACACATATTATCCAGAATTTTTAATAATATTAATAGAGCTGTTGAATACAAAAGATACAGATCAACTCGAATGGACTTTTCAATGTTTAGCATATTTATTTAAGTTTTTATGGAGAGCACTAATAAAAGATATAGGCACAGTTTTTAGAGAGCTGTTTCCACTATTATCAGATAACGTACCGTCATACATAAATAATTTTGCAGCTGAAAGTTTTGCCTTTGTTGCAAGAAAAGTTAAAGATAAACATTCTTTTTTGCAATTGATTTTAAAAGCAGTTCGAAATAATTCTGAGGTAAGTTATTCAATAAATAACAAAATTGTATTTTATTTATATATGTATTTTAGAGTATTGAAGGCTGCGGAAAATTATTATTTGAAGTAATTAACGGAATTAATGGACAATTTCATAGTTGTGCAGATAATATACTGCCATTTCTAATCGATTCTTTATCAAATGAAAAAATATCTCGAGATGAATTATTTCAAATTAATCAGCAAGTTGTTTCTAATATTGTTACAAATATACATCCAAAGAAATGTGATTTATTATGGAACACATTTTACAATACTTTAAGTAATTTAGAACAAAACTGGATGAATTGTCCTAATGAAAAAATATCTAAAAATATAGAATTGGTTCTCATATTATTAGGACATGCAGTTGAATATAAAAATGGAAAATATGTTCAAAGTACTGCACCATTAACAAAACAAATATTAAAATTGCTAAATTTAAACAATATTAATGATGATGTATTATTAAACGCTGTTAAAATTTCTATTTTACTTCTGCTTTCTAAGAATGTGAATTTATCCCAGGAAGAAGCAAGTGGATTAACGAAGAAAATTTTAGCTTTAAAAAACAAAAGTGTTATATTATATTTTATTGACAATTCTTCAAGTTATCCTTCATTTGAAACATTAATACTTCCAACTTTTTTAAACTATTGTAATGAATCAAAATTAGATAAAGAATGTTTGAAAGTATTAACACAATTAATAATTAGAAAATCTGCACCTTGTGAAGATGGAATTAATTTACACAATTGGAAGAAATATAAAATTAATTTTGATGTCCAAATTAAAAATATATTTCATAATTATTTGGATGTAGTAAATTTTGAAAACTTGGATAATTATTTATGTGGTTTGATTTGTTTGCCACATTTGAATGACTATGAAGGTTTTGAAAAGTTATTATTGAATCAATTCAAGAAAACTTGTGATTTCAATGATGAAATTAGTATTCCAAGAAAATTATTTGTTGCTTACAATATGTTGGAATGTCTTATACATATATGCAAGAAGAAACAGAATTTGATTGACTTGAAAGAAATAATTATGAGCAAAATTCTCAACATGTGTAACAAAGTGGAATATTTAGTAGCTTTGAGAATGTTGGATTTATACTTTTCATCTTTATATCATTTAAAAGAAGTTTTAGATAAAGATGCATTGATTAAAATACATTCAGTATTGGAAACTAATTTTAGTTCACCATTTCATCAGGTAAGAACAATTATTCAAATTTGAGTCTTGTGCGTTGTGAAATAATAAAGATTGATTGCAATAATTTCTATTATTATTTTAGGTTCGTTTATTAACTAGCCATATATACTCACTGTTTGAAAGTACTGCAGAAATAAATACAATAGCAACTAATGAAAATTGGAATGTATTTACAATTTGTTATCAAATTGAGTCTATCAATCCACAAGTAGATACATATCGAGATCAACTACAACAAATAGAAAAATTTAACTTTGAAAAAGCACAAATATCAATGTGCCAACATACTGAATTTAAAACTATACCGCTGCGCTATTTATGCGGGATTTTGTACATGAATTTCCAACTTGTATGGGAGCCTGTATGTAATGTTATTACTTCCCATGCATTTGGTTTAGAAATTAATACATTTTGGGATGTATATTTACAATTATTGAAAGTAGCAGTTGCAAACACAACATCCCCAATTGAAATAAATTATGATCTACTGTCATCAGAATTTACTTTTATTGGTGATTATTACCAGAAGATGTACGTTATTGAAGATAAACCGGATTATTTTAATTCAAGGCTATTGTTATGGAAATCTATGTCTAATTTTTCTGAAATTGCTGAAAGGAAAACTCGTGATGTATCAGAGTTATTATTAAGTTTTATTGAGTAAGTAATTAAATAATGTTTATTTATTTTATTTTAATATCTTATTGTTTTTAGAGAAGAATATATGAAATCTAATTCTGAGATCGCTTTTACTTGGAATATTAAACAAAATTCTCTAGACGATACCATGGAGGTTGAAGATATTGATGATGAAGATGAGCAAATTAAGCAAGAATTGAAAAAGCCTATAGTTAGATCTGGAGGAAAACGCAATTTAAAGTAAGTAATTGCATTTGTGAACAAGATTACTGTGATATGTATATATATAATTTTTTGTGTTAGTGCCATCTATGTATATAAGTATGTCAAGCAAAATTGTATTTTATCTCAATTTTCTATTTCAATCAACTATTTATTCAATACAAATGTTGTGAAATGGTTATTTTCTTATTGCCAACAATGTTACCCGATCTGCACTTTATGTTTAATCAATGGTGTGTCACCTAGGTTTGGTTTTAAACTAGAGTATTCAATTAAAAGAAAGTGGTTTTTGTGTTCAATGCAATACGAATTGAGTATTATTTTTTATTTGCAATAAAAGTTGCCAGTGCACATAAGCATAATATTATTTGCATTTATGTACGTTCTTAGATCATTATTATGCATATTTCTGAATCTTGTGGTTAAGTAATTTAATTTCTTTATTTGCGGTTATGTTTATTGGTGGTCTCTGTACTAATTTTTAAATCAAACAAACTTTTTTTTATTAAGTGGTTTGGTCAATTGCTAACAAATCATCCAAAATGAAAATGCTTTATACTTTGTTTTACATATTTATTAAATGCAGAAACTTTTATCTAGTTTTTCTTCGTTTACTACTAAGACACTATATGCATGTATGTTTTTCTGGTTTTTTATTGTAAAGTTTATGTACAATTTGGTCTATCTAAAAAAATTAAAATTATGGTTTTCTTTTTTTTTTTTAGGGGTAATATACCTATTCAGAAAAATCAAATGTAACTAAGGGCTGGTATTATAAAATGTAGATTTTATTTACAATTATTTGACTTGGCTGATTTTGGTATTATGAACGTCAAATAATAAAAGTAGGTGCTCGTATTCATAAAAGTCAGTTACAGTAACGGATTGTTAAATTTGACAACCGCAAAATTATTTATACTTATTCTACCATAAAAACAAGTTATGGCATAATAAATAACTATCAGAAATGAATGAAAAATATTATTTAATAATAACGCAAAATAAATAACATGTATTTCTATCAAATTTATAAAAATACTTTTGACGTTTTATCGCATTGTGAGGTTATGTTGTCACATTTAATAGTCATTAAATTTAATCAGCTTTTATGAATACGGGCATTAATCTGTGGAATAAGTTAATCATCCAAAATCTAGGAATTAAAATTTATTCAATGAATAATTTGACACGTCATGTTTCTTAAGTTATTTTTTATGTAGACCAATTTCTGAACAATATTAAAATAACATATAAATGCGGCGTTGCAATTCCTTATTGTACCAATAGTTAATTTAGTTGGCAATGCGCTTTATAATACCGGAATACGTTTATTTGTCGAATATATTTAATTTGAGATTTGTTATTCGGTGATTTATTTTGTCTTTATAATACCGGTTCTAAAACAAATAAAATTTGTATTTGGAGCATTAAATGACTGTTTACATTTGAAAAATGTTTTTGTTAATTATACACTTTAAATATCTATGATTCTTAAGGTTTTACTCAGATAAAATTGAACAGATGTATAACTTAATAATAATATTTTGCAACCAATTGAATGATAAAAATTGTGGTCTGTTTTAGTTTTTTAAATACCGCTATATCTATTTGTTTTATTTTAATGTAGATTAATCTGGAACCAACTATGTTATAGTCTTATAGTGTAATAAGGCTTTATATAAAAGTCGTATTCTACTATAAGAATATTGCCCGGTTTCACATACGTCTAATAAAATTTATTTGTTGAATAAACGTTTCTCCATTGTTAAATAGCGTTATTTGTTGAATAAATCTCCTAATAAACACATATTATGACTGTATTTTCAAGATTTGTTTATTTTTCTTTGACTAAAGACAGATAATTTTCATATTAGAAAACTTACTATTTGGCAAATAAATATATTGATGATGTTGATTTCGAAAATCGTTTTTGATTAATTTAGATGCTCAAAATCTATCCTGTATTACCTTTGAATTACCTTTTAGTAACTTTGCGGTTTTATGCTACATGTCTCATAGTGCCACCAATTACTAGAAAATTTGCTGAATTACTTCCCACATACATTTAAATACCTGTAAATCATCAATCTATTAATCTTACATAGGGTTGCCAACAGTGTCATTTTGACATCTTCGGGTTTGACGATCATTCTTCGGGCTTCGGGTTTGACGTCCATTCCTTCGGGTTTTCATTTTCAATTCATTTATTACTTAAGGTAATGCCGCAATACAAATTATAGAAGAAAATATTACTTGTATGCCGTGCGTATGTAAATCAACGCATATTACTATTACACCTGCATAATATATAATATAATTTTATTTAATCCCCTAATAACCCTAATCTTACAGTCTTACAACAAACATTTTTAATTTAATTACTTCAAAAATAATTTGAGGTTATGTATGGATATACTGGTTAATTTGAACTTATTTAGCACATTTTCTGTCAATTGTATTACCAACTTGATACTAATCATGGAATAGTTATTTAATCAATGAGTTACCTTGGTAAAACGTAAATTTACTTATTTGGTGAATTAATTTTATTCGACGAATAGTTATTTGACAATTTATTAGACGTTGGTGAAACTGGGCATATGACATAAATTTTCAAAACAATAAAATCTACAACATACATGTACATACTGTATTTATAGTATTTCAAAATCTGATGAATGGTTTAAAAATAATGAAGTTATTGGGATTACTTTTTAAGCTCTTAGCATCATGGTGGTTGAAATGTCAACTACTGCATGTTGGAAAAATACACGTGTTTGTCATATGATTGATTTGTTTATTTATTTTACATCATTTTTGTTTATATTAGGTTATATTAAACATACATGCGTTATTCATATGCCAATAAAATTGATTAGTATGAAAATTGTGAAGACGTGACGTGATGTGAACATAGCAAAATTTTAACATTGGCTTGTTGACAAATCTGCTGCTAGATAGCGTATTTCTTAGCTGCAATCCCCAATACAGCAAGACGATTTTATCTGACACTTTGCATTAAAGTTTTTAAATTATTTAAAATTATTTTGTTATAATACAAAGTTGTCACCTATGTGTAATATAAAACCAATCAGAACATGTTGCAATTACAGTTGTGTGACACTGACTTTATAAACCACTCCCATCAGTGCAGTCTTATAGCGGACCAACTATAAGCTGTTTTTCTTACTTGACAGTAAACGGTGAAAATAAACATAACCTACTTGATTATAAAAATATTTTAAAATACTTATTATTTTAATTAAATTAAATATTTGTAAAATGACAAAAAAACACTCTTTTTTTAATTAGTATTCAATTAGTGTTGATTACAATTTTATACAATTTTTTAAATGATTTTAAAATATCACTTTCAAATTTCAAGGAATTTTCATCTTGCCATAGGCCACCAGGGGAAGGGGGAGGTAAAATTCTTACTTTGATTTACTTGCTATTTTACAAACGGGTTGGTCTATAAAGTAAGGTGAGGTAAGAATAACTGAGAATTCTGGCTAAAAGAAAGCACTTTATGTAGACAAGATACATATCTACAGAGTCTTATTTTAATTTAAGTTTTGCAGATCGATATACCTGGAAACATAAGACTGTTAATAATAATGTTTGATAAATAAAATTCAGTATATTTTTGAAGTTTGGCAATTTTAATGGTGATATAAATTAAATTATCAGAAGTCATTGTAGTTATGTCGAAATTGTAACATTTAAGAAATATAGTATACAGGGGTATAGTTTATGTCAATTTTAATGATTTTAACAGGTTACCAGAATGCATTAAAAAAGTGTTAAAATATTGACATGTTGTTTGAATTTAAATGAAATTTATAATTCAATTTTATCTGTCAAAATTTATTGTAGAGATGTCAACATGTTGTCATTCACTCACTCTCATTTTCAAATGACCATAATTTGTAAAATAATAAAAAATGGGTAGAGATGTCCTGCTCCTAGCTGACTTTCTACCATAATAAGCACACAAACGCAAAGCATATTTTATATTTAATACATTGTGGGGTGAAATAATTAACTAATGCTAGCAGAATTCATAAATATGTGATTCTTTTTTCTCGTAGTGCAAGGTATTTTTTTTTACAAAAAATATTATGTATGAATATAAATTTTTGTTTCAAATAAATAGTTTAAATGAATAAGTTATGTACAGAATGACCTGCAACAAAATTAAATTGTATTTTTGTTTATTTACAATAAATTCTTATTTGGCTATTATATTTTTTATTTAAAATTGAAAAACACTACAAATAAGTTTTTTTTTTTCAGAATATCATAATTGTATAAAATTTTATTATTTTGAAAGTTTTATTAAAGCATTGAATATAAAAAAGACGACGTGAAGATATTCTAACACATGAGTCATCTTTATATCCAATACTCATAATTTGATATCATCATTGGAATTGGCATACTTTATCATCCATGTATGTTAATATTTTTGCAAACCCAAACAGTTTGTTTTCAATGTCAAAATGTTGACATCTTTACATTCAAATTGACATACTTTTTAACCATTTGTTATAATTATCAAAGTTTGTAGATTTCTACACTTACAAAACTGTAATTTGTTTTTATGAAAGCCAAATATTTTGTTTTTGAGAACTGTTTGGGAATCTTTTACTGATTTACCCTTTCAGATACAGTCGGAATTTTATCCATTTTTTATTAGCGAAAATTGTAATCTATAAAATGTTCATAAAAAAGTCATGTCATGTCATGCTGCTTCGAATCTTTTACATTTTGCATCTGATGACACACAGTAATATTTTGTTACATAGTACTGCATAATACTGGAAATACACGTAACTGCATAATTGACAATTAAACTTGCACAAAAGTCTTTGTGCAATTATGATTGAGCGTTTTTGATCAAAATAACTTGTGCAAGTCATTTATTTTGATCAAACCACACGCGCTCAATTATAATTGCACAAACTGTTGTGCAAGTTTAATTGTCAATTATGCAGTTACGTGTATGGCCAGCATAAGGTAAATAAATTAGTGTTATTTTTTGTTTTGTTTAATTTAGATGGAATATCTTCATTCAACACTCTAAATATAATTAAATTTGCTAATATCAGTTGTTTTAATTTCCTGAATCGTTTCTTTGTTTACAAGACAAAACAGATTTTGTTTTGCTTTCAACGGAAATGTTTCTTTTACAATATTTTTCTAAGAACGTATTGAAATTATTATTTTGCAATTTTTTAGGGGTATTTTTGATTTAATAGTTTTACATATATCTGAATTAATCTTTTCTTGTTCATTGTTAACTGATTCTAAAGTCTGTTTAAAAAAAAATGTTTGTGCAATAGATTTTTGCTTATTTGAATAATTTTTAATTTTTTTCAATTATTCTCTATGCCATGCAGCTTGTTAGCATTGCCGTGCGTTTTCTTCACAAAATCAATTGGTTCATTAATAGCTGAATTATTTTAAATAACATATATATTTTAATGCAACGCTAAACTGTATAAAAAGCTTTAAATTTATTAAATAAGCACAAAGATAAAAATAGAAAAACAACATTAAAAACTTAGTGCCAAATTATCACATTCTTCACAATTTGTGCACATTATTATATTTAGCGTAACCATATTAGCTGCTTATCACTATTAAAATTGACATTTTTTTATAAAATCATGTCTATAAAAATGTATACATGATATGAATGTCAAAATTTTGATATTTTTCAACCAATACTCGTAATCTCTTATTATTATTACTTTTCATAAAAAAACCATACAATTTGTTATGAATAAATGAGTTTTGACATCTACTATACCTTGTGTTTTTACATTATTACAAACTATACTCAAAATTGAATTTATATATATTTTATTTTATGAAAAAGAAAAAGTTTTTCTGGACAATCCAAAATGTATTTTTTTTACCAGAATTTGTATTCAGTTTAATTTCAAAATGAACTCGTATTGTATTATATTTGTATTATAGATTATAGACAAAGAAATTAATTTACTTTAACTTTTACTATTTTACTAATAAACAACACCTTTATGCTATATCACAGCTTACTAATAATTAATCGGTACATCTATTTATTTTACAATACAATATTTGATTAGTGATTATTTTGACGTTTTCACGATATTTTCATCATAAAAAAGGTGACGGGTAAATCAATTGTTAATTATGTATATTTTTTTAATTTATAGATTACTTATTCAGCATTTGGCAGTATTGGCAAAAATGAAAAGCCCAAAGTCAATGTATCGAGAATCTGAACTTTATACTTTATATTTCAACTTTTTATCTCACAAAAATTCATTGATTCAAAAATCAGCATTAGATTGCATAATGACATATAAATTTAAATATGTAACACCATACCAACAAAATTTATACAATTTGATTGATGAGAAGAATTTCAAAAATGAACTTGCTACATTTAGAGTTGATACAGAAAGTTCCATAATTCTGCCAGATCATCGTGATGAATTAATTGCTATTGTAATGAGGATTGTGTTTAGTAAAATGGTTGCTAAAACTGGTTTAAGAACTGGTGGTAAATCATCTGGACAATTGAGAAGAAATATGGTCCTTCGATTCTTAGCTGGTTGTAAAGAACAGGAGAAAATGACTTTTATTCACATGGCATTTAAATTTTATAATAAATATCTCGAAGATGATGTTGATGAGATGGTTATTAAAATTTTAAATACCATAGACCTGGAAAAATTTATTCCACCGAAACGATTACAGAGTTCTATTAATTTGTTGACAATAATATTTGAGAAGTTTGGTAATCTAATGGGTGGGGAGGTGTTAAGCTATTTATTAAAAGTACTAATATGCATTGGAAGTTGTTTAAAGGGTGCTTTATATAATTATGATAAAATTCATATTGGATATTTATCTATATTAAGAAATTTACGAACATCATCAATAAAAGTGGTTGAGCAGTTTTTCAATCAATTTGAAAATTATCCATGGACATCGAAGGAAATTAATGCTGTTTTTGATATCTTTATATGGCCTTATTTGGATAAATTAAACATAGAGGGAATACACAGTCCAACTACTCTATTAAAATTGTTATGTTTATGGGGTAACAACCCTAGATATTTTCCATTGTTGGTTAAATATAAAGATGCAGACAAAACTTACCCATTGCAGCATATTATTACATTATTACTAAATTCAAAATCACACCCATCAGTATCAGTATTAATAATGGAGATGATTGAAAAATTATTAAGTTTGACAGAAGATGAAGAGGATAAAACTAATGCCATACAAGTTAATAATATCATGCCAATTGCAGAAAATATTTTAAAAAGAATTGAACTTAACGAAAAGTTGAATTATGGTAGTTGTATTTTGCTACCGCATGTACCGCAAATATTGGAAAAAATTAAAATTAAACTACAAACAAAAGCAAAGAATTTAAATAGACGAGAATTGTTTATACTATCTAGAATATCTGAATTAGTCTGGGAGGCAGATACTAGTGATATGATTTTAGAATTATTATTACCAGTAGTTCTAAAAAAATCACTTATTAACATAGATGAAGAAGTTATTCTACAACTAATAACTACTATAAATAACCTTATTAAAAATGTTGCAACACCAGAAAAACATTTGAAACAATTTTCACCATTATTCGGGTATGTAAATAATATACCAGCAAGGAAAATTTTATGTGAAATTTTAACTACTATATCAACAAAATGTGATTCTACTTTATCAAAAAGTTTGAATTTAGTGCAGAATTTGATTACTGAAATGAATGCTTTTGATGCTAAATGGTTAGAGCAGCCTGATTATACTCGTCGTATAGATGCTTTTAAAAGAATTCAAGAAATTTGTGATGAAGACAAACTCTCAGTTGAATTGGGAATATTATTAATTTATAATGGATATTATTTCATAAGTAAAGAAAAGGATTTATCTATGCGTGAAAGTGCATCTCATTGTTTAAAAACTTTGTGTCCTAATTTAATTAACAGCAAGAATTTTTCATTAAAAGATAAAGCATATGTATTAGATGATACGTTATTAAATCTGATTAGAAATGGTATTAAAAATCGAGATGATGATGTTCGTAATGAATGTATTTTGCTACTTGGACATTTATCTCGTGAATGTTCTGATGCTCATGTTACTCTTCGTGATTTACATAAATTAACAAATAAAATTGATTTGGAAGTAGATTTCTTTGAAAATTTGACACATATACAAACTCATAGACATAGCAGAGCTCTTTTAAAAATTACACAAGTTTTTAAACAGGAAACAACACTGCCTAATATTCGAACTCTTACACAATTTTTACTTCCACTCTCAACACATTATTTATGTAGTGACAAGTATGTAAACAAGCATAGTTTAATAGATGCTGCTATTGAATCTGTTGCGACATCCTGTAGATTATTACCTTGGCATCAATATGAAAGTTTGTTGAAATTCTATTTAACAAAATTGAGGCATAAGGTTGAGTATCAGAAACAGTTGGTCAAGTTACTAGTGCAAATTTTGGATGCATTTCATTTTGATTTATCTAAAGGTCATATTGAGATTCTTCGTCCTATAAAGAAAGGCTTCAAACCAAAGACAGAAAATGTAGAAGATGTAAAAAAAGAAGAGGACATTGAAAAAGAAATGGAAGATGGTGTTGATCCATTTGATGAGAATGATGTACCAGAAGATACTTTAGAAGAGGAAGATATGATTCAAAAACATGTTCTTATTAAAGTATATGATAAAGTTACTGTTTTGTGTAAGTCATCAGCAACTAGAGTAATAAGAATCATTCAGACTATTTTATTGCCTCAATTACATAGGGCACTAGCAGAAATGACTCAACATGAAAGTTCACACAAAGTAAATAGAAAAAGAACTGGCCACGAGAGAGAAGATGAAGATTTACTTAGAGTACCAATATCGTTAGCTGTAGTTAAATTATTGCAAAGGTTACCTAAAGCAATATTAGATGTGAATTTACCAGGAGTTTTTATGAAATTATGCACCTTTTTAAAATCTGTACTGGATAGTGTAAGACGAACAGCACGTGAAACATTTCAAAAAATTATGATATCATTGGGACCAAAATATTTAACAGTATTTTTAGAAGAAATTAGTACATTGCTATCAAAAGGTTTTCAAGTTCATGTATTGGTATTTACAGTTCACGCAGTGCTTGTTTCATTAAAAGATATGTACGAACCATCAGATATAGATCAGGTTTTACTAACAGTCTTAGAAATATGCAATAAAGATTTATTTGGAGTTCTGGCAGATGAAAAAGAAGTAGCTAAAATAGGAAGTAAAACATTTGAAGCAAAATCAACTAAGAGTTTAGATACTTATCAAATCTTAGCCACTTACATTTCTGGTAAATGCTTAATGGATTTAATTATTCCAATCAAACGAGTACTTTCTGCCACTCATTCATATAAAACGGTTAACAGAGCTCAAGATTGTTTAAGATACATCGCTTTGGGGCTTGTTGATAATAACTTTGTTGAAATTGAATCATTGTTGAAATTTGCATATGGAACAGCATCTGAATGTATTCCACAGCTACTACATAAAGAAAAGCCTAAAGTAAGTGATAAAGAAAGACAAAAAATGGAACGACAAAGAGAAGATTGTCTAATTATACCAAGAGAACTAGTAGGAAAATCTGGCCATAGAATAAGTAATGTTAAATTATCAAGAAAAACTAATGCTCATATATTAGTTGAATTTGGTTTGAAACTATGTAATTTTATGCTTAAAAGAGACAAGTTAAAAAATAATGATTATCGTCCTTATCTTGATCCTTTTGTCGATATATTTAAAAATTGTTTAAAATCACAGCAAGTTAAGGTAAGTTTGTTTACAAGTCAGTATGAATATTATTAAAAAAATTTTTTTTTTAGTTAAGTACTACAACCTTGCAGTGTCTTCAATGGGTGATGAAATTTGAATTGCCATCAATGCAAGAGAATATAAAAGACATATCTGAATCATTATTTGCTATTTTACATAAATATGCATCAGCAGGTCTCAGCAAAGGGGATAATTTTGATTTGGTGATGGCTGCATTTAAGGTATGGATATTATTTACATATAAAGTTCTTATTTCAATGTATTAGAGCGTGTTGAGATTTTCAAACATACAATGAAATTGATAATTAATTTATGGTGAAGAGCAGAGGATAGGTTGCACCAAGTTCAGCTGAAGATGTACCTTATTGTCAGTTTATATATTTTTTATTTTTTATGGTTGCACGACGTACCATCGGTGAGGATGGACAGGTGTGGATTGAGTGTTTTAAAATTATCTACTGTTTTCTGTTGCACTTTCAACCAACATTTTGAACCCGTTGTCATAGTCTAATATGTTTTTGATTATGTGTAGCTGCCCATCTTTTTGCTACACTCTCAAGTTGATGATGTATTAATGGAAACTGACTTTGTACTAAAATAACCAACTAGATGGTTAGGTTAGGTTAATTAATATTTATATAGTTTTTTCTAATTTTGGCAATGAATGTGACAGCAATGTCAATCTGACTTGAATAAAACTTTCAAGGAATCAACGTATGTTATTTATTACCCAACTTTAAAGGAACTTACATTGCTTAAAGGGCCATAATATCCAACTCTTAATAAATATATGCTCAATGTTTTTATTTGTTATAATTGTTTATACTGATCATATATTTAATTAGCTGTTAATGGGTATTATTAAAATTCATTACACTAAAAAAAAGGTTATTCTACTAATAGATTGTTAGGAATTGGATATTATGGTCATTAGAGTTGTTGACAAATCCCTAATAAATAATATTGGACAGCAAAGTTGTATTCATACATATAACAATGATTAACTTTTTAGAACATCAGTTACTTTAATATAAAAAAAACATGAATGTTTATGGTTTATTTATTATTTATTATAGTATTCACAAATATAATTTCACATCTGATCTCTTGCTGTTGCTTTGTTGAATGCCAATTTGTTCAGTAGTGAATCATGTTGCTGTTACAGCTCTAGTAATACACATCATTGCCAAATGGTAATAAGCTATATAAATAAAATAAATTAATATGTTGTTATATACTCGGTTTCAAATGAAATGTACCACCTTACTTTTGGAACGGTAAGAGTGATCATTTGGATCTAGCTGTCGCTCAAGTACTTTAGAAACGTAATCTTGCTGACAAACAATAACAACTTGGTTTTTGCCACTGAGACTTAATTTAAGACATAAAGTATTATTTTACGAAGTTTTAAAATCATAGCACAATGTTTACTGGGAGGTGCATTTTATTTAAAAAAAATTGATAAATAGAGAGAGGAAAAATTTAAAATCAAGATTTATCAATTTATTGTTCTATTGAGTCCTTATATTTGAGATTTAGGCTATGAACTTTATAAGTAAATGAAATATGTGATATATAATATAGGTGTGTTTTTTTGCAGACTATGTCCGTGTTGGTTAGAGATGTAAAATATCATACTATTGACACAGATCAGTTAAAGATCTTGTTACTCTATGTGGAACAAGATTTGCATGATTACGAAAGACAATCTATAGCCTTTGGATTATTAAAAGCAATTATTGCACGTAAATTAATAGTCAATGAAATTCATAGTATATTATTAAAAGTAGCTCAACTTAGTATAACATCAGAGCTGACTCATGTAAGACTTCAATCTAGAGTTGTATTTTTGCAATATTTAATGGATTATCCACTTGGAAATAAATTAAAAACTCATGTCGATTTTTACTTGGCTCAATTAAATTATGAAATGCAATCTGGACGGGAATCAGCATTAGATATGATACAAAGTATGATAAACTCTTTTCCTTTGGTAAGACTATTAAAAATAATATTTAAAACTTTTAAAGTTATTACTTTTTACTTTTAGGGTGTTTTAAAGAATTTCAGTGGAAAACTGTTTGTTTCATTGGGTACTAGATTAGTGAACGATGATACTCCAATCTGCAGAAAAATGGCAGCTGATTGTCTAAGTTCAATGATTACAAAACTACCAATACCAGACAGAAATCCTTTATTTGATATTATACTTCTCTGGCTTAATGACCAAAAGATAACTCATAAAAGATTAGCAGCTCAATTATGTGGTATTTTAATAACAGTAGAAAAAGAAACGTTTGAATTGAGAATTCCTCACCTGATGCCAGTCTTATTGAAACAATTTGGCATATCAGATGATGACTGTCCTGGAAAATTTGTGTTGTTAAAGAGGGAAGAAAACAGCGAGGATAAGGAACGAGTAAAAGATCATCATTTATTCCAAGTGCTGCAATTGATTTTAAAGTTATCTGCTCAGTGTCCATGTTTCTTAAAGCAAGAAAAAGATATTGAAAACATTGCTGCACATGTACAAACATTACTAGCTTATCCTCATGATTGGGTGCGATTAGCTGCTGCTCAATTTTTAGGTTTTGTTTTATCATCTCAAAATGTAGAAGAATTATCACAACTTATAATAACGAAAAATGAAAAGGATGTAGGATATTTACAAGTGGATCCAGTTAATAAAATCAAATCACTGACATTAGATTTATGTGCACAATTGGAACCAGGGGTACATAGTGAGTTAGCAGAACAAGTTATTAAAAACTTATTATTTATTGCTAGAGTTCTTGAAAAAATTGCAATCACTTCAAAGGATCAAACTGATGAAAATATAAAAATTAATTTATTATGGCTAGTAAAACGAATGCGCAAAATTGTTAATACAGAAGTTGTTGAAACACCCACATCAATTGTTTTACGTACTGAAGTTTTTAAATGGATAGCAGGTGTTATAACAATTATTGATATAGAATCACTTAAACCTGTTATACATCATTTACTGGCTCCTTTGGTGAGAGAAATGCTCACAACTGAAGAGAGCAATGCTCCAATTAGACAATTAGGTAAAGAAGTTGCTACATTAATAAAGAAACAAATTGGTATGGAATCATATATGAGTATGTTAACAAATTTACAACAAAAACTATCTGTTAAACGGGCTGAGAGAAAGAGAAGTAGAAACCAATTGGCTGTAACTGATCCAGAAATATATGCTAAGAAGAAGATTAAATTAAATGAAAAGAAAAAGGAAGCCAAGAAAAAGAAAATGGGAAAGAAAAAGGGAGTATATACTAAAGGAAAAAAAAGGAAAGCTGTTGATTTAGAAGATCACGATGAAGTGATGTAGATAAGTTAAAGTATGTTGTAAATATTTAGTATATTTATAAATAATTCTATATTGTTTTCTTTTTAATATAAATATGTGTTTTTTACCTATGTACATATTTCTTTTTGTTAGAGAAATTTTAAAATTTTATATACTATATCTAGATATTTTTGAACAATGGCTTTATAAGTGTTTATTAACCTCTTTACAAACTTTTGCAATGAAAAGTAAATTAGATAAACAAAAATGAAAGGTAGAACATCATATGAATGACGTTTCTGCACAAATAATAGTTTCATTTCAGCCACAGTTGCGTCAACGACTTGAAAAGTATTCTCAATAGCATATAGCTGTTTATACAGTTGCTTATTCGGCTCTAAAACTGACAAAATACTCCAAATGTACCAATATGGTTGGTACATTCGGAAATTTGTAACCGCTGATAATGAAAAATGCTATTAACGATAAATAAATATTTCAAAAAGTAGCCGAACGCGTTATAGTATGTGCGATGATTAGATAAGTTATTAAGTTGATGTAGAAAATCTTTAATCCAATAAAGTTATTAGATTAAGAATTTTTTACATCAACTTTATATATTAATTATTTATAATGTTATTAAACTGGCTCAAATATTTGAAACATGCAAAATCTAGTTAAACTAAAAATTCTATTAAAATGAAAAAAATAGATTAAAATTTGAATTTATTTTGGTTAATTTTAAATATAATTTTACTAAAATAGTTTGAAAAAATATACTTTATTCTTTTCTGAATGTACTGGTAAATAAAGGGATGCACTTAATGGAGAAAAGTTAGCTGTTTTCCATTTGACAAAATAGTCGAACTTGGTGGCACCAATTCGGTGTATTTGTATTTATAAGAATAAAAAATTCTAATTTTACAATGAAAAATTAATGTTTCTATAAACAATATAATAGAAATATCAACGAAATTACATCGCTAACCGCTGGGCCACGAGCCATGACGCTATGAGCGTAAACGCTCGGCGCTGCAAAAAGGAGCGTCAAGCGTCCAATTCAAATACATCGGTTTATACGTACCAGGCCACGAAATAGCGCTGCAAGACGCAGCGTCGTTTGCTTCTAGCGAAACAAACACGAGCGTCCGTTGCGTTTGACGCTCATCTTATAAGCCTCTTAAAAACAAATTAATACAAAAAATCAAGTACGTACACAATAAAATTTGACTGTTTATACCGTTGGAGCGTATTATTTGAGAGTCAGCGTCTTAAACAAATCGGTTTGTTTCAAACGCTCCTAAATATAGACGCCAGAACGTTTTCTTTTTAATTGATAATTTTGTCTAGATTGTAATTATAAAAAAAATGTATTTTATCATTATTATGATTTAACTTATTTAACTATATTAAATTAAATAAATTATTATTACATTTTTATTTGTAAAATTATTAGTTAAGTAAGAAAAATAATGTATAATTTATGATATGTTTGTATAGGTTTTGCACTATACATATAAAACACATTTTGTCAGTTTTCACAATTATATATTAATAGTTAATAATGAAGAATTTAAACTGGCATAATTTTAGAATGGATGAAACCTACATTGTTTATCAAATTTAGTTTGCCAAAGTCAATTCTGCCAAGATTTTGGGTTTTTAATTATTAAATTTGAAGAAATAAAATTTAATTTAAAACTATTATTTTTTATCAATAACGTGAAAGATGGGAGAACAAAGCTAGATAGTAACAAAAATCACATAGTTTTACATGTCATATTTCAATAAGTCAAATGACAAATACGTAAATAAAATTATTTTAAAAATTAATTAATTTAGTTTTTAAAATAAATTTTGTTTTCCCGCGTTTTGTTGTTTTCTATTTGTATATATACTTTTTATGAATGTATTTAAAATTTTATATATACATATTATATTGAAAAGCAAGATTAATATAATTTACCTTTAAATAGTTTATTGGTAGAATAAATAAAATTTGAATTAAAAAAATAATAAAATGTTTATATAAACAAATATAAATATATCATAACCTTAAATAGAAATGTCAAATATAATACGAATTGAGCTACTCGTGTTTAGACGCTATAAGCGGCAAGATAATTTTTGTTTTTTTCCGCATTCTATGATTTATTGTTTATGTAAATAATTTACATTTTTAAAATGTTGTATATATTGAAAGTTACATTAATATAATTTATCTTTAATGAATATATTGGCAGAATGAATATTTAAGAATAAAAAAAAAGAGTTAAAAAGTTTATATAAATAAATATAAATGTATCATAACCCTAAATAGAAATGTCAAAATAAACGCTCCAACAAAAATTGACAGGCTCGTGGCCTTGTTTTTGACGCTGCTAAAATACGCTCCCAGCGTCCTTGACGCTACAAGCGGCGCGTTTGTTTCGTGGCCCAGCGGTAAAGAATTAAGTTTGAAGCTTATTCTTGAATTTCATATTTCTTTAATTAGAGAGTATTCTCAATAGAAGTGATTTACCTCTTCTTGGTTTCAATTAATACATATTAATTCACTATTTTTATAAATAAGGGTGCGGCTCATCAAAGGTTTAGGTCGAAACTAAATACAAATTTTGTTTTGTTAAGTGTGAGACGATCTTGCCCGTAAAATTTTAAAATGTTTCAATTCAAACATGCATCGAAAATAGTCGCACTCAACCTCTAACGCACCTGGTGCATGAAGCGCTCAAATGGAAAACATCAATAAGATTCCTTTTGCCAAGTGAGGTAAGCCAAAATACTCACCTAACTTAATTAAAATTCTTATTTTACAAATGGGACAGTATTAAAGATAAAGTAAGGTGAAGTAAGAATAACTGAGAATAGTGGCAAAGGAATGCATCTAACATTACGTTACGTCTGTCTAGTCTAATCAATTTTATATTTGGCTAATGACAATCGTACTTTGCATACATACTAAACATTGGACATTTTAGCTCACTTTGTATGTACATACAAGGGGTATAATGGTGGTGGTGGATGTGCTGAATTGCGTTATTTTGCGGATATTTTACGAATATAGTTTTATATACGATAATGAATTGAAGGCCTCGGGATAACAAGGCTATATGCCACAAAAATTTGTTCCAAAATAATCGTATTTAAAGTTTTCTTTATTGCTTTAAATATGCAATTTCTAAAATAATATTTTTTTTAATATAAATTTAATATAATTTTTAAACTATCCTGGAAAACGTGTAGATTAATATACCTAAAATAAATACCGTTATTTAACCAATATTTGTAATGAAAAGTCGGCAATTACCAAATTGTGGCATATAGCCTTGTTATCCCGAGCCCTTCAATTAATTTAAGTGATGAACATTATATGAAAAATGAAAAGAGTTTGCACATATTTTTAACTTATTAATTTTTAAATTCTTGGAAGAAAAATCAAATCAGTGTATCTCGGAGGTACGTCATTGCCAACTAAAGCGAAGAGGAACTATAAATACATTGACTTGTATTGTGCGCTTTCCATTGCGTAGCTACTGCTTAGTGGGCGTTGCTGCATAAGAAAGTTAATATGTGACAAATTTGCATAACTGATTTACGTGCTCTTAAGCACAAAGTGATTGGTTGTGCAGATACACGCGTGGCATGTAGTTGACATTTACACTTGACATACTTTGTTATTTTAAGATAAGCAGGTGTGCGAAATACAATTGTTGAATTTAGTACAGCAATTAGTCTATTATTGGACTGTTTTTGTACCGTGAGCACAAATTGGTGCTTTTCAGAATATGCTACAAAATATTAGAACGGCTGTGCAAGTTTCTACAACTGATTATTATGTGCCCGCTGGGAAACTTGGTAATATGTAAAAAAAATTAAATGCCAGCTTTACTTTTGTTTGATATATTTTGCATGCTTACTTGAATTTTGAAAATTGCATATTTATACAATGGAATTGTACTTAACTTTTTGTTTCTCAGTAATAAAATAGTAAATATTTAACAGCTTTGCCTTGAGTTAAATACATTGTATAATGCTGTAGACCTCGGTGGACCACGCCTCAAGCTTACGATGGTGTTCACCATTTACAAGAGAAAGTACTCTCAAACCGTCATGCTCGGTTCAGTGTCCACACGTAATTTAGTGTGCCATACTAGTACTACTCTACCACACTAAAGAACGTGTTACAGTCACGGTGCGGTTGAATATTCCTTCACACGTGACCGATATGAATGGATTATCTATGATTAAATTGCTGCTGTGTGCGATGGGCGTGATGTTGGTGAGTGCATACGATCCGAACGATAAAGAAGTCAGTTCGGTTTTACTGCCAGAAGGGATGTTCGAAGCATTTTATCCACGCGGCGAAGGAACGGGTTCATCTAGAGCGGCGCACTCTCACGGCAGCTTCTACAAGTTCAGGAACCCTGCTCTGGTGGATGCAAAGAATGCCGCTGCCTACGGCTTCAGATTCGACGGTGGCCGAAGATTTAATTATGATTGATTAATAACATCATTAACATTTTCAGTACCAAAGCAAAAATTACGTGTGTACATATTTTCAACTGTAAATATTGTTATGTATGAATAGATTTTTAAACATGATTAATGGATTTAATAAACAGACATATTCAAGTTTTATGAGTTTTAATTGAAAACATCCACATCTCTTTTTTGTGTTTATTGGTTTCTTATAATATTAATTAGTTTTGAAGAACTATCATAATACTTACGCATTCTTTGAATAGCTGCTTTGGTTGCCTATGATAATTTTAAATCTGATTTTTGTGCTATTCAGTTCTATGGTTATAGTATTATATTGGTACTAATATATCTTACAAATAGAATACACACTATTCGAACATTAGTTTGTTAACTGCTTTAATAAATTTTATTGATTCATCATTATATCGATTTAATTGCAATACATAGACATACATGTACCTTCAACCAATTAAAAAATTGTCCTCAGAATAAATATATTTTTTTTGTCAAATTATAATGAATGAATATATTTATAAATTATGTGTTTATATACGTTTCACTGATGTCACATTCACATCCGCATTGAATGTTTCGTGTGTGATATCAGTTGTCAGATGGAAGTGATTAAATTACCTTCTTACCACTGTACTACCGGTACTATTCTGCTGTAATTTAATTATAATGAAGGAAGTTAAGAAACTAATGACCTATGATTATGTGTTTGCAAAAATGAATATCACCAAAACAATCGTAAATATTTTATTATGCTTTCTATTATAACATAATCTACACTTATTTTTTAATTTATTATGATGAAAACATATAGGGTGGTTTAAAATTGTACTGTAATCTTCTACGGACTTGTATGGATCAAAATAAGAAGAAAAGTTTATATTATTGATGTTGGTATTGTTATAGTATTGTAAAACATTTTACATGTTGCCAGTTAGTTTTTAAAATCAAGGTGGACGTTAATTATTGAGATTTATATCCCAATTTATAGAACCCTGACCATATCATGCTTATCATTATTATAATCGGTAACCTAAAACTATCTTTCTCTAATATTTTACAATGTTTCCAATAAATATAAACAAAATGCACATTATAATAAATAAATCTTTCTCAATTCAGTTAATAATTAACCTTCATTAACGTATATCATATAGTTTAAAGATCGTTCTCAAAATCCACGTTTGCTGCGGGTTAACATAATTTAGTATAGTCTTTCCTATATGAAAACAGATTTAAGACGGTTTTAAGTCAATCATAATAGCTTCTAAGCAACTTTCAGGTATTGAAACTTATATATGATATCACTCCCTAACTAACTTTGAGGTATTGGAGCTTATGATGGTTTTAATAAAATTATTAACGGATAATTTAAAAACTGTGTATGATCCAAGACATCTCCTCTTTTTATAATGACAGCCTTTCTGCCTTTTATTACAAATTATAATATACATTTATGCGTGCGGAAATAAAATTGTATATTTTGCACGGTTTGATGCTCATTTGCACACGAGTCTTGATGAAGCAATTTATACAATTAAAAAATGGGGAATTTGTGCAAGTTATACATTATGCTTTTTTGCAATACTATAAAGTACAAATACAAAAAGAATTAAATTATTTATTAAATGATATAATTGAAGAGATGTATAGGTTTTCTGTAATTTTTCCAATGGTTTTATGCATAATAGTCTCTTTTCGCACACATTATACGTGTTAGCAATGTCAGTTGGATAATGGACACATCACGGTAATGAGTTGAAACAAAATGGTTATGTTTACATTTTATACATTTTACTTATACTTTTGATAATAATACCGTAGGGCGTAGATACAATCAAGTCCATAACAACAGGAGTATTGGGAGAGGGCACTATAATTCATAACGCTAGATTATGATGCACTATTTTAAATAAAGATTTGTTATCTGCGTGTAAAATAAATAAATGTTATTTAAGACGACGTATTACTATAATAATTTAAATTTTGCGTTTATAATAATCTTATTGAAAAACGCCATTGGGTATCGTAATAAAGCTTATTAAAAAACGGGATTTTGTAATGGAGTTATTGAGATTCGGAACATTTGATTTGACCTTCCCGAGTTTTCTGAGAATGACGAACAATTGTAGATTAATCGGTGTTAAAGTTTTGATTCAGTCAATGCCGTCCTGTTGGTGCAACTTTCGTTCTCTTCCACAGCTATTTTGACCAGTTTTTTTGGTCATCAAAATCCGAAGATCGTTGAGATTGCCACTCTTCACCTTTTCTTGAAGTGCTACACAAAAAGTCAATTAAATGCTAAATTTAAAAAACAGAACGACGCACAAAAAACTGCGGATAGTTATGTACTAACCTAATACAATAAAATTGATAATCATTTGTGCATTTTACACTTTTTTAAAATTTTACCTATAATTATCTATATAATTTAAAATAGAATTATAGACAGTGTCAAACAGGTATAACTATAATAATATAAAATAATAGATGAGCCATAACAGATACATTTAGGGGTTAAAACTTAAATTAAAAAACTTATACTTAATAATCTGGTCTGTTTATAGAGTAAAAAGCATTAGTTATTATTAGCAAATTTAGAATAGTTATGTACTCTTGTAGAAGTAGATTTTTGATGATGAGACAACTAGTTATGGAATGGGATGGGATAATTGGACACATTTTATTAAAGATGAAAAAAATTAAACAATTATCAACATTTGTTGTTAAATATATTTTTTTTCTTTATTATGCTTCTTCAATTCAGTAAAATAATTGAAGTTTCCAAAGTAAGCAAAATAATAAGAATTATTATTATATTATTATTTCTAATTAATTGTCACATTAATAAATTTGCTTTTGTCGAACGACAATGATGACAACGACATGATTGCAACTAAAGAAAACCGCGCAACTAATGTGGTGCCAGTGTGCGTATTGTTGCCATAAATGTGTTTCCTCATCTATAGTAATACAAATGTTCTCTATATTTGTGGTATGCAAATGTGGCGACTACATTTTCTGGTGTGCGGCCTACATTAAATACAATTTTAATTGTTGTCGTTTTAATAAATCTTATAAATAATAATTCCCCAATTACAGGGTGGTTCATTAATTTCTTACAAACTTTGACAATAAAAAGTCGATTTAATTTTATGAAAAAATGTTCAATAAACATCGTTCGTAGCTGCTTTTAATTAGAAGTTTGCTTTTAAAATATCTAATAAGTAATCATAATTTAAGATAATCAAAAACATTTATTATAACAAACTAAAATAAAATTGCACGGATAATACTTTCATATTATTTCTGGTACGATTTCTTTTGCAATAGTTGATTACTATCATTTATTTCTACAGTATAAACAAGTTGCTTAAATAAACACTGCAATGATTAAAGTCAGGTAATTTAGATGGCACAGGTTAGGACCTCTGTCACTAATCTATTTGTAAAATAGTATGCAGTCATGTCTTGTTGGCAGCGCCCCGTCAAGCTAATACCGCATATCTTATTAGATTGAAGAAATATGATGTTCAAATTATTTTTGCTGCGTTTAAAAGTTTTGTTAAATAAGCCACTCTAAACAATTAAATTAACTCTCTGCTAGAAATTACGCGTTCTGGTCTCATGAAGTTATTATTACCTCTAAAAAAATGGATTTATCTTGTTATCGAATTTTTGGAATAAAGTTGTTATTTTAGGCGTTATTGTAAAATCTAGAGACAAAAATTAATCACTGTTGATCTCCGTGATGCAATTTGATGCTTCTATACTTTATACTTTCTAAATTTCGTATCTTCAGAGTGTCTTGAAATTTGTAGGTTAGAAAGATTTCGAAACATTATATGACTGGGGTACTTTCAACTTGGACAATTTTAACTCTAACTTGAAACTTTTTACAGTTTTAAAAAGTATCATATCAAATATTAAATTAAACGAATCTATATCTACATCTTTTTTAGTTTGTTTTTTAGGGGTTATAATCTCACATGATGAAACCAGACATTATTTATAAAAATAGCTTAGATATTACTAATTTATTACAAGTTTTACATTGTGAAGTAGTGGCTATTGGGGTGTATTCTGTAAAATTTTATGTTTATTTTAACAGCTTGTTAAAAATATAAATATAACAGGCTTGTTAATTTTTAACGTTATATTGATATTCTGTAACTGAAATATTAACATGGCTGTTATAATACATATTTTTAACAGCATTTATGCGTAAAAGTCATGTCTTTTCTTGAACCACAAAACATTATGCGTCAGATTTAACCTCAAAATATGACAAACGCCGGTGCTCGTAGGTAATCACAACACAATAATCGCATTAGTTTTAAAAGTGAATTAAAATGTTGAGACGTGAAAGAATGACTAAACGGCAATTAGAAAGCCTGATAACATATATAGAACAAAACAAAAAGTTGTCCTATGGGAATAAATAAATAATTAATTAATTCATTTATATTTTAATTCTAATTTTATTATTTTGTTGGTTTTGTTGCAAAATTAATTTCAATCAACATATATGCTAGCATAACAAATAAATAACTACGCTTGTTTTATATCGCTGCTCAAAATACACAATTTTGCAATACGTATTATTTCTTATAGGTGTTTGCAGATTTAAGAATCAAATACAAGACACAGGTCACGATTAATTAAATATGATATTAAGAGCACGGGAGGGGCAATTATAGCTACATGCGAGCAATCAATTGTACCAATTGTCCCTGGAAAGCAATACTTTTGAAAATACAATGTTTTATTTTGATCAATAAGATCTTACCGAGTTGGAAATTTAATCCATTTGTTTAACAGTGTCAATAATTTTACTAACTGCTAGTTGACTAATTGCTATATTAGCAGATGCCTCAACATCCAACTGGTAACTACCATGTCCATAAAAATGCAAAGCACAAAAAACCTTTAAATAGTTTGGTGTTGGAGTATTTCTTCGTATAACTGCCAAATGTAAATGGAGTAATAGCGTTAATTAAATATTGGGCTGCAATTTTATTTAGACAAAATAATTTAAAAAAACAAAGTTCGGGAAGTTTAAATAAATTGTACATATCCCATCCGTAGCTGTCGATTATATAATCTCAGCCGATTCTTTAAAAATACAAAATTCTTTTATTGATGCATGTTATGAATTATTTAATAACTTACCTTCTTCCTTATTCATGCAAATTTTCATTTATTTGAATGGCAATATAACCTATTGCAACTGCCATTTTATAATTTTAACACCCTGTTAAAAATTAAAGGCATGTATTTACATGCAAAAATGAGAAAGGATCAATATAAAAATAAATTAACAAGTCTGATAAAACATTATATACTAATGAACATTTTTAAAAACTATCATGATTAGTAAATATTTCTAAACCCGCTAAAACATCAGGTTCATGTTTACTAGCTAACCTGTTCAATCTATTTAATGTATACTAAAACTAATCTAACCTAACCCTAATATAAGGTCTGTTCCATACGATTTGGACAGTTTGCAAACCGTTCAAACTATGCACACAAACAAATTACTGTGTATAAAAGATTGCCTAATGCCCGTATGACACTATCTATAATTCTTTATAGAATTATATATATAATTATGGATGGAACTTTAAAAAGTCTGTAAATTGCAAAAATGATCATCAATTTTATTGCAGATTAAAATTTTAAAAATATTTTTAGTTTTTCTTTATAATTGACGCAAAAATTGTACGAATTAACAGTTTTAAAAAAATAATTAGGTTATATTATAAATGCTATTTCTCACATTTTATGTGTTAATTATAAAGAAAACCTAAAAATATTCTTAAAATTTCAATCTACAATAAGATTGATAATATTTTGTGCATTTTACAGACTTTTTAAAATTTAAATATATTTATATATATAATTCAAGATATAATTATTGACAGTGTAATACGGGCATTAGGTTGACAAATATTTGTTTGTGTGCACAGTTTGAACGGTTTGCAAACCGTCCAAATCGTATGTTGGAACAGACCTATATACAGGGAGTTTATAAATGAATGGGATTATGTAATCACTTTAAATATGCCGCCTTTTAAAATCGTTCACTATACTACATATGTTTTCATATGTTTGCTTGACAGCTGTCAAAGTTGATCTGTCAAAACAAATAGTTTAGTGAACAATTTAACAAAAGCGGCACATTTAAAGTGATTACATAATCCCATTCATTTATAAACTCCCTGTACAACAATTTATACAAAAATAATAATTGACAAGTTTACAGGAGGGTAGTTTCAATTTAATCGTTTTGGTTGAAAATATGTAAGCACTGATAGCTGAGATTATGTTTGATTCTAAACGATATATTATGTGATGGTAAACTGGTGAGGAGGACGTTGTTTTCTAATTTAAACTAAAGGTGTTTTTACATTTGTCAGTTTATTGTTCAATTTTAAGGATTGACTGACCTTGAAGCTCCAATTAAATTAAATTGTCACTTTACATCTATATCAATTGTGTCAATTTATTCACCAATTTCTATTCAGATTAAAACATCAGATTAGAACATGTCTTATTTTGATTCAATTTATTGATGAAGTTAAGTGTTGCCATCCTCTGCTATATAACTTCAATTTATTTAACAATAATTATAAGTGTTTTTTGTTGATTCGGTGTAGTATAATCTGCATTTTGTGTTTATAAATACATACAAAAGGTAAGATTGTGTAATGATATCTTATAGCAATGGTTATAATTCATAATCGGCAACCAGCTGTTTAAAACAATTATTACATAGTTAACAGTATTGAAAATAAAACAATAAATTGCTGAGTGTAAAATGAAACAAATCCGCAATAAATTGTAGTAAAATTGACATCAATTAATCAGATAAAATAAGCCATTAAAATTGAACAATAAATTGGCAAATGTAAAAAAAGCTTTATAAAAAAATTGGGATTTTTTTATAATGTAGTCTTCGTGCAAATCTCTAATTTTGACATACCTATCTTTGTGAAGTGCTCTTTGCAGACGCTTGTTTAGTAACACTTGCAATTCAACCTGCTGGTTACACCTACGCCGCACTATACATGAGCAGCATGTGTTAAATAAGATTTAATAACTGTTTTGTAAAGACGAATTTTGGTACCTGCTAAAAGTGAACTATTTATGTTAATAAACGGATAAGTTTGTTTGATAACCTAGTTTGTTTTGTGTAATGTGTTAGTTAAGTGCTGTTGATAATTTATACGGAAATTTAGGTAGAATCCTAGATACTTGACGTGTTGTTTTGTTGTTATATTTTTTTAAAAATGTTGTTGGTGTACACGTTTTTATAGTGTGATAGCTCAATGGTAGAGCCCTTGCATATCATGCGAGCTGTTTATCCATTAAGGTGGTTCAAAAGTCACCTAATAAGCTGTTGGTCTTATCAAACCTGTTTAAACAAGTCGTAGACTTACTGTGGCGATGTAAAAAGCACAATAAATAAAAATTAAAATTTTTTTGTAAATTTACGTATGAATAAATTTTTTTTGGGGTTTTTGGTGTTAATTGGTTTTTAAAAATATTTTTGTTTGCAAAACTTGAATAAATTGCAGTGTTGTCTGCATACAAAGCAAGATTTGCTTTAGCAAAGACAGGAATCTTGTTAAAATAAATATTAAAACAATTTTGGTGCCAAAATTGAACTTTATGATACACCAGCATCAATATTGTTAAAGGAGGACAGAGTGTCGTTGAGTTTTAGCTGGAATTTATTGTCATTAATAATTATGTATCAGTTCTTCTTTATTTTTCGCGTTTTACAGGTGTCTTACATCGCCTCAGAAGTCTTACGACTTGTATGAAGGGGGTTGATGGGACCAACGGCTTATTAGATGACTTCCGAATCACCCTGGTGGATAAAGAGCAAAATTATTATTTTAGTCATACTCGAGGATTTAACCCCGGACTGTTAGCGTGCTACGCAAACGCTCTATAACTATTAGTTTAATTAAGTATTGTAAGTGTGTGACTTCATCTTATAAATCATACTCCATACTTGGTGCTTTTTTGACATTGAGTATGACCATTTCTGTTGATGTTAATGTTATTACAAATTCTACTATTGCCAGTCGTTGTCAGTTGGTTGTCCGATTCAAAGAATTCATAGTTTTTATAAAAAAAAAATGTACCTAACTTAGCGTTGCAAGTAAGAGTCGGTTGATATAGCTATCTATTCAGATTGTATGGGCATTACGTGAGCTACTTTTCAACATTTTGGTAAGTAACCCAATCTAATTACTTTATTTATAATGTAATGCAGTTGCACAACTGTCTTTTGTGTTACTTGTTGTAATGTGATGTTTTGTATTTTGTCATGTCTTGCTGCTTTATGGGGAGCGAATTTTGGACTTAAAAAAAAGGTCGATACTCGGACAGACAATTTTTCACTCAGGCAGTAACTTATTTTTGCTTGTCAGTTACGTCTTCTTTCAAAACATGTACTTTTAATGTCGTCCCCAGCATTTCTGCTTTGTCTACGTCAGTGCACGCAGTATTACCGTCTTCACTTGTCAACGTCGGCATTCTAAATTTGTTTGTTATCAAAATTCAATTAGTTGTAGTTGAATCAATTTTTTTTTGTAGATTGTTTTTATTTGTGGTAAGGTAAATTTTTACAAAAAAAATGGCAATTTTGAAGTGATTATTAATTAATTTAATGATCACACAAATTTTTAATATTACATTATATATCACCGGATTTGATGAGTCAAGAATGGTGTTTTTTTGTATTAATAAGCGAGCAATTTTTTCAACCTAGATTTGTTGGTGGCGTTTGCTCTACACATTGGTCTCTGTTGACATCACTGTTATGTCAATAATATATTTGTCAGAAAAGTATGGCAAAATATATTAAAAACAATGTCTTGTCTTAGTACCTTACATATACAGTTTGTATTAATATATAACACAACTTTTGAACAAGTGATAAAAGTCAATTCAAATTCAAATTTTAATAATGTTCTTTATGACCAACTCAACAATAATAAGTTACAATCATAATTTTATTTCAGTTTTTATTTAAAAATATGCTTATTTGAAGTAATTACTATTATGGTGTTATATATTAATTGCTAGAGAGTAACGATTTAACATGATGGTCTAAAAAAAACTATATTAAGTTACAAGATTTACATTATTAAGGCAGTATAATAAATAGTTTAATGACGATGACTTTATTTAAATATGTATATTTAATACAATATGAAATAATGTTACATATAATAAAATAAATATAAATTTAGATGCGTCTGTGTACAATATTTTATCACTAATAAAGTATATACATACACACGTACCTACGTACATAAAGATAAAAATTAAGCAACAATTATAGCATAGACAGGTAATGTTATAAATGCATAATGTTATAAATCAATTGATTTATTTCACTGTCACATTACGTTATAAAATTTTATCGCATCTAGTTAAAGATTGTTTAAAAGCCACAGTTTTGTATTATTTAACGGTTCTTAAAACTAGTCAAACTAGTTGTTTGGGGGAAATGATGACTTGAAGAGAGAAATGAAGCCCATTAAAACAATAGCAGTGAAATAAATGCATAATAAGTATAGCAGCGGATGCTTGTAGGGTCTCGCTTTTTCAATCAATAGGAAGATGCGTAATGGTCGATGACCTAGGTGGCTTCCAATACCTACCACTTTTTTATCCATTCACAGAAGGACGGGGCTTAAGTGCTAGAGGAATGGAATGATAATAGGATTGGGAAGTAATTTCGTAGCGGTACCAGATCAGATAGCTGGAGGGTGTTACCCTTATCCTGAACTCGTATCTCCATCATATCTACGCATCGCTATCTCCATCTTTGATGATAGGGAAAGGCCACACTAGACTGTATAGTGTGTGTATGTACGTATGTGTTTAGTCAAGCCGAACTAAAATATTCAAAAGGCCCGCATCGCTGGATTCAATCACGTACGCTATATTATAAAAAATTTAATAATTAGCAAACACTCACCACTAATAACTAGAAATGCCGTTAGTTCATGATACCGTGAAACAAAATTCATTTTTAATTAATTTCTCCTGTTCATAGTTTCATAAATCTTTAAAACATGTATACAGTTTAAAAATTAGCTTGTACATATTTATTTCTTTTCAATATTTAGCTATAATATAATTCTAATTATTTTTAATTACAGACAAGTAGTACAATAAAAATTATTTTGATAATACTTGAGTTATGTACTTATATTTACAGCTATTGAGTTCTGTTATGTTTAAAAAGTTAATTCTAAACTTTAATACAAATGAATGTTTTACTTTCTTAATTTTAATTAATACAAAATGTACAGTCCAAAAACTCGAATATTGGTGGGATTATAAAATAATTGAAATCCATGTGAAAGTGGCTGTTCTTATAATCAAAAACGTTTATAATAAAAATAATGGTAGCACCATGTAGTAAAGTCAACAATCAATGTCTTGAATATACGTATATAAATTAAAACTCAAAAACCTATAAGTGTAATTATATTATGTTGGAATTAGTATGGAAATTTCTTGTAGATATAACTTATTGTTATCTTTAAGAACGATTAAAATATCGTGCGGAACTAGTCACTTGAGTTAATTATTTTATGCACTGTCATTGGCATGCGCAACTCATTCATGTGACTCGAGAATGATAGACTGGTTTGGACAAAAAAGTATAAAATTAAAATTTGAATAAGAAAAATTAGATGTTTATGTAAAGAGTAAAAAAATCATGGATATTCTGGATCGGGTATTGCGTTTATAAAGTGACGCTAATTATAATACGGTGAACATTTTGTGTGTGACTTGATAATACTAAACATATATTAAAAACAGCTTACATTTTATCATTTTTGATTTTTAAACATTTAAAACATGTATTGTATGCTATTTACATTGTAAAGTAACTATTAAAATGTTCCGGACAAAAATTGGTTAATTGGATCCGAAGTTAAAACCAAAAATGCTTTTGTGGTAAATAATTAATATCTTCTACACGGACCTATCAACTTAAATTAAATTTTGAGTCAACATTATTACACGTATTGTTGGCGTTTTACTATTATAGTTAAATTGTGTACATGCACGGGTTTTTGCGGTACAATAATTAAAAAAAAAATTAAAAACTAAAAAAAAATTAAATCCATATAACTTTTTTACGAGAAACAGTACAAAAATTGGCAACAATCGTAAAACATCACAAAACATAAACTATTAACGTAGTGCATTTAGATTTTTATTTGTAAACCTTAAGTGCGTGCCATCTAGATCGCAAGTAATTTTTTATATATGCAATAAACTGAATTAATTTTTCCAATGTAATTACCAACTAAAATAAGTTTTAACAATGTATATATTATATGCATTATGTATATAATGATAACGTTGAAATTTTTTAAAAGTTTTAAGAAAATCGGTTTGTAAATAAATCAGCGGCGTGCAAAAGAACAAAATAATATTTAATTTTCATAATAACAGTTTTTTTTTTTCACAAAATTTCAACATTGTTACCATATACGTAACGCGTATAATGTATACAATGTTAAAACTTATTTTATTTGGTAATTTTACTAGAAGATTTAATTCAGTATGCTGCGCATATAAAAAATTACTTCCATTTCAGATGACACGCACAGAACGTTTACAAATAAAATTGTAATTGCATCATGTAAATGGCTTATATTGTGTGCTGCTTTACGATTGTTGCCGATTTTTGTACTATTGCTAATAAAAGTTGTGCAGGTTTACTTTTTTTTAAGAATTGTTAAGTTCTTTTTTTTTTAAATTACTGTACTACAAAAATCACTGCATATACAAAGTTTGACGAAGACAATAAAACGTCAGTAATACGTGTAATAATGTTGTCCAAAAATTTGGCTGAAATTGGTATGTCAATTTAAAAGATATCAACAGTTTATTATAAACACATTTTTGGTCTTAACGTTAGACCCAATTAACCAATTTTTGTCCAAACTATTCAAATGGTTTTATTTATTGTTAATAACATACAATGTATGTATTAAATGTTTAAAACTTTAAAATAATAGAATGTAAGATGTTTTTAATATTTGTTCTGTATTACTAAGTCACATTCAAAATGACCTTAATAAAATAATTTGCTTCACTATAGAAACGCATCAATACAGGGATCTATATATATATATATATACGTACCTCGCGGATGATGCAAAGCCCAGTATACACTACAGGCCACCAGAAGCCCTGTCAAATTGCTGTATATTTTGCAAATTTACTCTTTAATAATGAATATAATTATATCTGATATGCGAGGGGTAAGTTTATATAGAAATTTATTTTGTATAGATTTGTCAGGTTATGCGAGCCCTACGAGACAACACGGATATTGTGAAGCCTAAGTGCATATGTTTATATTGCCTACGGTTGATTTGACGCCCAACGGTGTTGCCAATTTTTTTGCTATAAACCGCATAAAATATTAGAAAATCAATCGGACAAATATTTTAAGAAATGTGGCTGTTGAATGTAAGTAATTTATCACATAATAGTTTTATAAAATAATATAATGTTAGTATTTTAATGCTATATATAGTTCATTGTAAAAAAAATAAATCTATACAATACCTAATTGTTGTTGTGACAACTAAGTAATTTCTAAATATTACATAATAATATTTAAAAAAATATTATATTAATGTATGTAAAGCTTTTGGATTGGTTATTAATGTCAATACTTATAATTTGTTTAGTAAAAAATAAGGGTCCTTGGAGATGTTTGTGACATTGCTTTACTCAAATACCTCTTAGTTTAAACTACTATTTCATTAGCTCAGACCATAGCCCAATAGTCTTTAATCTTTATGGGAGGAATGAACAGAAAGTTAAGAGTCGGTCTATAAGACCGATTAGACGTTTTTCTCACACTCTAGAACAGAGCATCACATCCCTTCTTAATATTCAAACAATTAAAAGAGTTGACAGCGTTATCTTTGAATTTACTAGACTCATCTCGCTAGCAATGAAAAAGTCTACAAGTTTTGCCAAAAGTAAAATAGATTCTGTTTCAATAGAAAACCAGACAGCTTATCTAACTTTAAATAACAAAATTTCATGACCTAATTGACCAAAACAAACTAAATCAGTTCAATGATGAGGTTATTTCTTAGGCTGATAAGCCAAAAATCTAAACTAACTCAATGGTGAGATAAAGAAGGCAATAAAAAAGTACAAAAATCAGTGCTGAAAATCCGTTCTAAATTTCTCCAACAAAGATAATCTAATGTGTAAAAATAAGCGTAGACCGTTTCTTTTTATTTATGACAAAGAAGCTTTAAATATACTTTATAAAACATGGCCAAATTATATGCTGACAACTTTAATGCGCGTCGTTTTACAACAAAGACTTAGATTTGGACCACTTAAAAAAATCCACAAAAAAATAAAATATTGTAGGAAACGTACTAATTCTGATTGACTTTTTAAATTGGTTTGGACGTCTAAAGTATGAAATATGTTTCCTCATTTCAAACCAAAATTAGAACCAGGTCCTAAACAAAGCATGAACGCATTTTCTTACAAGGTTGTAAAGTTCCCCACTTACATTACAAGTACAATGCTAACGACACATTTTTGTATTCATAAAAAATTCTAATAAAATTTGAGACATTTTTCACAAAATAACCTTGGACAAAATCAGAAATCACACGGATATTTGTTAAAAATCTTTTGCCAAATCATCAACATGGTTTCAGATATGAGCTCCTTTCAACTAACTAGAGTTAAATCTAAATAATTTTTTGTATAAAACTCCTTTTGTATAAACCCACAGAAACTATCTTGCAACAAAAAAAATTAGAGTTTTGTATTTTTATGCAAAAATTTAGAAAACTTAATTAATAAATTATTTTTATACTAGTTTGTTAAATATACCCAAAGGTTTTCTTAATTTTGAAATGAGAAGACAAAAACAAACACCTTGCAATAAATAAACACTTTACCTTCACAGACGCCGACCCCCGCAGAACGAGGTCAATGATACGATTAGAATCTACACGGATGGTCCAAAAACCAAAGTTCTGAAACGAGAATCTTTTCGCAAAATTTGGATCTCAAAATATCTTTACCACTAGTAACGCACACATCTATCTTCTAATCGGAAGTAATACAACTTGGGGTTACGAAAAAAGTAACTCGCAAAATATCTGGCAAGAATGCCTAAACTCTAACAGACAGTAAGAGCGGCATTAATTGCTATAAACAAGCCTAAAATCACATTCAAGCTAATTTTTGAATGTCATCGTGTCCTTTCTTTAGCAGCCTGTGGAAATAACATCAAGCTGCTCTGGGTTTAAGGACATTCCAACAAAGTAGGTAACATTGAGGCGGACGGCCTAGCGCGTAAAGGGTCAACCCTTATGACGTGTGAACCTGAACCATGAACTTCTTTAACACTCAAAAGTTTAAATAATCTCCTAAAAATTAACACACACAACGCACTGGAAAAACGCTGGGATGACACTTCTGGCTGTAGACAGGAAAAGGAAACAATGACTACCTCAAATGCTAAAACAGCCGATTACTATTTGTGACTGTCACACTGCCAACTAAGAAAACACATGCACTCGATTAGTATTGGAGATAATCCAACATGTAGAGAATGTGGAATGAATGACAAGACGATCGAGCAGGTGCTATGTAGATGCCCGGCCCTCTTATAAAATAGAGAGTCCATTTGGGAAGCTGTTGGCTTGACATGGCCAGTAAAGGCGAAACCCTTCAAAGCGTTGTACTTGCATACATCAGTTAAATGCCAAGACAACGGAATACGGTCAAAACCTCACTTTTCCAAATTATAACAGTAGCTCATCAGCATCAACTTTTAAAAACCATCTAAGGAGAAACCTGTAACAATGTACAAAAAATGTTTGGAATTCTAAAATAAGCATTATAGACGACCTTTTGTTAAAGAATTCCTGCTTAATATTATATTCCTCTACAAACAAGTTCACTTGCATTACAACAAAGCTCAAATAGGCAACAAGTTGTTTACTACATTAAGTCTAACTATTGCAACATCTTTGGACAGTATTATGTTGTTATTAATTGACAATTTGATTTTGATAGCACATGCCATAAAAAATTTAAAAAACATTAATAAACTGCTATAGCTAGAGTCTTACAACTTGTTTGAAGGGGATTGATAAGTTTAGAAAGTAATGGAAGCATTAAATTTAACATAGTAAAATTGAAAAAACAATTACTTAAACGTAGTACATAATCATACAAAACAAATTAAAAAACAATAATAATATATTGTGTATTTACTTCTTCAAACATGAAATAATAATACAAGTTACTATGTTTTTAATTCCAAAGTTATTCTTACAAATACATTACTAGTTTTGGCTCTACTTATAGTTATATAACTTATTACATCTGTAGAAGGCTCTAGTAGAGCCAAAGCTATTATTGTATTTGTAAGAATAAATTTGTGATAAAAAAATAGTAACTTGTTTTATTATTTCATAAACATGAATTATCAGGTCATAACCATCAATTATATTTTTCAAACATTTTATTGTAATAGACTGTTTTATAGAAAAGCACTGATGCCAAATTTAAGGGCTTCATATAATTCATAAAACATGATTGGCTCCTAACATCCGTAAAACATATGTACTGTATATGCAGTTTAAAACGTAAGCCCTCTATAGTTGCACATAATGAACTATTAGTGTATAATTTGCGATAGCATACCGACATAAGAAGCCCAATAAAATTTGCTCTAAAAGTACAGGATAGTTTCATTTTTCATATCTGTTCATTATACATGAAAATTTTTAGGAAGCCCAAAACGGGCTTCGTAAAACTTTAGTGGGCTTGGTATCATCCGCACAACATACTGTTTTGGGCTTCATATTGATGGTTACTGCGTCTATATATATATATATATATATATATATATATATATATATATATATAAACAAAACAAAAAAATAGTGAAAAAATACTTTTTTTTATGTTATGTAAAAGCTAAACAATACGTGTTTTTATATAATATACCACATTTCAAACCTAAAAAAAAAATAACAAGAGGAAAAACGGGTGAGGGTGTTTTAACTCGTAAAGTATGGCACAAGATTTGGCAGTAGTTTTTTAATTTTCTACTTATTGGAAAACCCTTTATGCTGTTTTGGTTTAAAAAGTTTCTGGTGTATAATAAATTATAGTTCTTTGTTCTTGAACGTTGCAGACCAACGCTGTGCGTCAAATGTTAAGTTTTGTTGATTATTACTACTTTTAGATTCTGGATTTGAATGGGAGGATGAAACCAATTTTACTGCACTTAGGCCTCACTAAGCCCTTTTTACTTTCTCCAGTGATGTATGTATGAGAGCACCGGGCAGTATGCGCTCGGTTGTGTTGTCTTCCATTTCACATCCTCTACACACTGTCTGCAACGCGCATAGTACGCATTTGTTTTTTTTTTTAATAGAGAGTGCTTTGATAATTCTTGTTGTGATTTGTTGGTTTTTTTAGATAGTCTCAAGTAGTAATTGACCGTTTTGGAATTTGGAGCAATTATTGAGCGAGCTGTCAACGTGAGAGCTCTATGGCATTTTAGTGTTAGCTTTAATGTGATTTGCACTTGTTGTTCATGTGTGTGTGTGTACACTGTAGTCTTTTAAATACAAAGTAAGGTGACAAAGTATCTCATTGCGTTTCTAGTATAAGAATTTCTTTTACAGTTTCTTTCAAAAGGGAATAGTGTTTGCCGGCTCTTCCTGCAGTTCAAAGTCCGGTTGCTTTAGGCGCAGTGCAGTTGATGTTGCTATTTTTTTGACTTGCCCGCTATTTGTTACAATTGGTTTAGTTGGTTTGCTGACATTTTCTGATTGGTTCTTAGACACAAGACTAGTGCCCCATGGGCGAGCATAGGTTTTATGACAGCTGCATATAACAAAGTATTATCTTTAAAGACAGTCTTCATTGTATGCCTGTGTTAAAGAGTTTTCCAACTTACCTACGTAGTTTTCAATTTAAATTCTTCAATAGGTTGTTTGAAAGGCAGCCCTGTTGGTCAGCATGTTTTATTTTGTGTATATGTTCTAAGCTAAGTTTTATCCATCTGTGATTTGACATTAAGGCCGACGGCAAAACGTGCTAGTTTTGAATTTTACTTGAAATATCTATACTTGCCAGTGTAATATCTATTACAGTCTGGCTGCGAGATGTAACGAACGTTGGTTTAACGCTTTGGTTTAATATTTGTACTGATAATAAAATTGTGTAAAAGCTTACCCCTGTCATTGGTGTTTTTGTTTCCCCATACGATGTGGTAGGAGTTTGCAGCACATCCGATAACTAGGTTTATGTTGCCACTTATACAATATTGTACCAACTTTTTTATAGCTTTGATTAGAGGTGGTGTATTATGAGCTAAGTATGCGGACGCCACAATGAGGTTTGTGTTTAGTCCACTGGCCAAGCTAATTTTCACAGCTGTAACGGGTAAATAGCTGGGGCATAAGAAAAGCAATTATATACTTGGGTGTGTAAATGCACGTTCTTAGTTTACCGTTTGTAAATTTTGCAAAAATATTTTCTTTAAGTTTGCCACAAACCTTTTTGAACTAGTGTTGCCACGGCTGCTCGATAGTGATGCAGGTTGCATTAAATAACATCAATGCAACCCGGAATTTTCTGCAGGGCTGTGAAAAAATGTTTCCCTTTTCCGACTTTGTCTGGGTGGGTTTTTGTTTTGGTCTTAACGATGTGGTTTCTTTTTTCAGCTTTGTCCGGGTGAATTGGCTTTCTCTTCTACCTCAATGCTTTTCTCCTGTTGCATATTTCTGGTGGTTACTTTAATAGGTAGTTTGATGAACATGTATCTCACTTGGTGGTCTTTTTTACTTAACTTGATGTCTTTTTTTCATATACCTAAGACAAGAAGCAGACTTTTTGAATTTTTCTTCTCGGTGGTATGAAATATACACCAGTTTTTTACGTCGAGTTTCTGGTTTTGTCTTTCCAGGCGCCCAAGACTGTCTTAATTGCACCCGAAAATTTCGAAAGCCAGATAGTGGCTTTTGTCTGTTTGGAGAAGTCATCCATCTGCACAACAAAAGTTTTTTTTTTACTTTGACTACTGTGGTTCTACGCCGGAGATTATTTTTTTAGCCATTTCAAAGACGGGTAATTATCACAGGAGATCTTAAGGGTCTTTTGTGAGTGACCCCCTTCTAAAGGTAGGAGCGGGCAGGGTTTTATCCACCTTTCGAGTTAAGACAGCTTTAATTAACTTTGTCGGTGCGGTTTTGCCTAAGGGATGGGACAGGTTGGTGACAACTACTTGAAGGTGTTTGAGTACAGCTTCTTTGTAGCTCACTTTTACTTTTTTTGTTAAAAGTGGGGCAGTTTTTAGGTTTGATCCAGATTATATTTTTGTCTTTTTCTTAAATTGTCTATGGTATTTGAAGACGCATTTATAGTTACATTTTTGAAGGTGTCCAAAGACGCACTAGGTAGAAGTTTTTTATTGAGATTTTATTTTCTATATTTATGAAATTATTTTTACTTTTTTGGCTCCCTACTTTCCATGGAGCTCGCAACAATGGGACGTCAAAAGTTGATTACTAGAGCTACCGGAGATGTATAATCTCCAAAAGTAGGTTGCAGACAAACGGGTACTACATACAAAAACCATAACCCAAGTATGCAGCTTGTTGCATACCCCGCCACTACTAAGTTTACTAAGAGTTTACCCTGTTGGCTATCTGACTAGACGACGCAGCCGATTGATAGAGTTGGGTTAGTCTTGGCCACTCTTTAAAAAGAAATCCGGGCTAAAGTAAAGTGTTGCTAGGCTCTAGAGAAGCGTTTTTAGGGCTATCAGGTTGCCTTCATCCGCTCCCCACAGACTCGCAACGCGACTACTATGCTATCGTAATTAAAATTTTGCACCCGGCCGCTTAGGGTTCCGATACAAGAAGTTTTCTTTCTGATCAGAACTACCGGTTACGCCCTGAGGGTTCAGTGGAACACGCAAGTCCCATAACCACTGCAAGGATAGGATTGTCGACGGAGAAAAATTGTAAAGAAATACTATCTTTTCTTTATGGGGTTCATACTACTACTCGTACTACTTTGTTGCACAGATGCGCATTATCTTAAAGTATACTTTAAAAATAAATTGCAACTTTATTCGTAGCTACTTTAAAGAAATGATAAAATAATTAAGGCTCTGCATAAGTGGCTGCGCACACAAAATATTTTATGTTTATTTAAATACTTCTATGTCTCTCTACATTGTTAAAAGTGACATATTTAGTTTTGATATTGATTCAATAAACTTTGTTCAACAAAGGTTTTAAAGTTTTTGTTTGATTCTGCTTTGTATATAATTTTATAATTATAACCTTTGCAAACGGACGGAAGAAGAAATAAACGGCAAGTGTAATTTTGAACAAGTCATGCTTGCATAATTGCAGGAATTGTCAGAGAAATACAAGTCATTGACAATACATTCAAAATTACAAAGCATACTACGATTATATAAGGAAGTGGATATCAAAACATTTGTAAAGGTGCAACTTTTTATGAAGGCAATCAGCAAGAAACACAACGCAAAAAAACCTATGTTTTTACAAAAGAAGACGTATTTGTTTATGAAAATCGTAGCAGTTTTTGGAATCTGTTGTAAATGTGAATTGTGCAATCTGTGTTTATTATCATCAAAGAAGAGAGCAATACGTTTCTTATTACCATCCGCCCATCAAAGACATAAAAAGCTCAACATTTTACTGTTGTTGGCAGTAATGGAACCCTACGTTAAGTTAATTAAATATTATTTGTTGTTTCGTTCTTAAAACATATCTGTATAGACCCTGTTTTCTTCCGTTTTGATAAAAAAGTGTACTAAATAGGTAGAGGGCATTAATACTTTTGGATTATGCCTATTTCAAATTACACTATTCTTAAACGTAGACGAACCTAAGAAGTAAACCAAATACAGCGGCAATTTGGAATTTTGTAATATTTAATTATTATACTACGTTTGCATTTGTAACGCATGATTCAAGAGCAAGCTGCGCCGAAAAGAACGCTGATTTAAAAGTTACTTTGTTATTTTAAATGTTATAAAGTTAGTTAAATTAGCAAAGTTGGGCAGAATTTTTAGATAAACCTAATATAATTTTTAAATTTGACATAATTCTTAAACTTTTTTGAATAATAAAAAAAACTATAAACGGTTGATTTTTTAAATTTATATAATTTCTGGTTTCTAGAGCAAAAATTAAAAATGCATTTTGTAGATATTTTTGTGTGGTATTTTTGATTTATATAAACCAAATTTATTTTGTTTTCTTTTTAAATGGCAACTCCAGTTTGACAGGGGTTTATTAAATTATTTTTAAAATTTGAAATATGCATATTTATAAAAATATGGTCGTATTTGAGGAAAAAAAATGTTATTTTGTTACTACAATAAATTGTAATCGTGATACGAACGCAGCATTTGAGTTGTAGCTACAAACACACATAAAAACACAACCAATACTTTAAAAAATACTAAAAAAAAAATTTAAAAAAAAATTGATTATTTTGTAAAGCAAAAGAGGCCAAGATGAATTTTAATAAAAATACAGAGATATGTGTTTTGGCATATAATATTTTAAACTAACCGCAAGTACGAGAAATTATACTTGTAAGTAATGCATTTTTTTAAATTTAAGTTCGTATTTTTATGAAGAAAGTTTGAATTTTAAACGCTATGAAATGCTGGAAGATCTTTTACTAAACTAGGGTTGCCTTTTAAAAAACAACAAGTTTGGTTTGTCAAAAAAGCCATAATTATTAAAATCTTTACAGAATGCATTTTTTATTTTTCTTCTAGAGTAAATAGACATTTTCATACAAATAGTAGGATCTAAACTTAAAAAGTCATATTTACTGACTTTTGAGAAATAATATAATGATTTGGCAGAGAAATACTGACTAATACAGGGTGAGTCTCCCGACTCACCTCCCGGAACAGACCAAACTCCAGGATGTATTGTACACATAAAATAATTTAAAAAAACTCATTTGTTATCCGATTTTTATTTGTTTTCAAGTTATTTCCACCCGACTCACCTTGTATATTAGTGTGCTTAGATAATGCAACCTAGTGTGCCCGCTAAATCAACTTAGTTGTCAAAACTTATAGTATGCTCCTATAACTCATTGACTGAAATTTATTGCCATATGTTTATTTTGCAATATTACTGAAATTTTGATCACTTGGTGATAACCTCAAATAATATTTATTTTTGTTTACAATGATACATTTCAAAGAACGACAAATTTTATGTTTTTATGTAATTAATTTTTTCACATATTTGTGACGTTATAAATAATAATAATAAACGTTTTTATTTATTATTTAAATATTAAAAAAAGTGTAAACGTTTGTTGGTATGGCAAAATTCAAATGGACAACACAGAATAAAACAACTGCTTTGTTCTACGTTCTTACATTTAACCAAACAGAATAAACGAAAAATACAAAATAAAATAAAGAGAAAATAAGAAAAGATAAACAATTTAAAATTAAATAATTTAAATAAAATTATTTAAGCGAGTTACTACTACTCGTACTACTGAAACATGTAATATTATGAACGTTGTTAGTATGTATACAAAATATTTATTTGATTTCTAATTATTAATACTTGTTTGTGAACTAAACGTATATTTTTATATCTACTTTTAAATGTACTGATTGGCATAGACTTTATTTTTGTTTATGGTAGTTTGAAACTAAATTGTACTAAATATAATTTAATTTTTAAATATTTTTTATTTTTGCGTTTTTATAAGAGTTTAAATTGACTAAGTTGGTAGTACCCCATTCAAATATTGTTTTAAAGTCATTGCTTATAGATGTTAAAAATTCTAACCCAAAAAGACACTGAAAAAGCAGAACCTTAAGAAACACCAGCGTTTATGATATTGGGACCAGAGTTAAAACCATCAATTTTAACAAATTTTTTATTGTCAAGAAAGTTATCAATAAGTCTTACAGATTTGTGATCAAATCCTATACAATGGAGCTTGTTAATAAGATTAGGATGCTATACCCTATTAAATGCTTTAGAAATGAATAGAGCTACTGCAAGATTTTTTCTATGTTTGTCTCTGTTGTAAGTATTTGAGATAAAGTTATTTTGTTCTAAAAAATTGACAATGTGGAAATTTATATAATTTTAAAGTATTTTAGACAAATTAAACTGTAGTCTATAATTTAAATCATTAGACTTGTCTTCTTTTTAGGCTTAGGTTGTGGCGGATAAATCCTCAATTCCTGATACACCTATGCAACTAACCATACGTTTATCCCCGCCACAAACCACCGTGTAATATGTAAAGGATTAACCATCCTTCCTTTGCTTTTAGACTATCGTTCCACATACATCTATTTTAAATTTACATTTATTTAGTCCTAAGCCTTATTGGTTCCCTATTATTACCAGCATAGGTGAGTGTTTATTTATTTGTTAATTCATGTAATTATTGTTTCAATGCTGATTTATGTTCTAATGATTAATTTGTTCCTAGGATTTATATGTATATTTTTATGGTGTTTATGGGAAAATATAAGATTTACGTCCAACCACGTGTTATTTGCCTGCTCACCAGAATTCCTTACCCTATTAAAAGCAGCCCTGAGAACCTTATGCCACATCTTTGAAGCCCGTACGTGAGGCCTGGTGGTTAGCGAAAAAAAAAATGAATTAGAATTAACTATGGGATTGGTGAATTGTAGTCCGGATAAAGAAATATTAAACGAAGACAGAAGAGTGACCAGGAGCCAGCAGCAAGTCAACGCGGCTACGGGAGCAATACCCAAAGTGCGTGAAACCCCAAGGATGCAGAATGCAGCTTCGCCGACCGAAACCGAGACATCCACTATCGTGGGAGATAACCGCCGGTTACAACGCACTTCTTCCATGCCCACATCAGGACAAGCAGAAGTCCCGTTCATTTGCGAATTACTTGCCAGCACATATGCAAGTGATAATAAAACCTCATTAAGTGATAGCGCAGTAAGTGTAAACCCATACGTAAATACTTTTTCATGCTCATAATTTGCAAGGTGATAAACAAAGTCAAATTAATTTATCAAAGCAATATATATACAATCGATATAAATTTACCTTCAGCGGGTATATCTATTCCGTGTAATTTGTCTGCTGATAATTCTTTAAATAAAAATAAATTTTATTCAACAAATTCACAATGGCCTTCTAATAATATTGAGGCAAATAAAAAAGCAATTTATACAAATAGTAAACATTATCGTTATACTAATAATCAATCGAGCATGTCAAATAATAATATTAAACCTGTGTATAACAACTATGTAATACCATCAAATCAAAGTGCACCTGATTTTTCATTTTATATAAAATGTCTACCCAAATTTGATAATACTGATACATGTCATCCTGTTGAATTTATACAGAAATTAGAAAATATTTTATTATCATCAGGTATACCTTTTTCTATGTTTAAAATATATATATATATATATATATATATATATATATATATATATATGTGAAATTTTTATTAATAATGCTAAAGCGAATGCTTTTATAAATCATTTCTGTAACTTTAATGAATTTAGATTGGCATTTCTTAATCAGTTTTGGAATTCAATCAAACAATCACAAACCAGATTTGAATTTGAAACAAATAAATTTTGTAGTGGTAGTTATGAAGATTATTTTCTTAACGCATTCGCCAAAGCAAAATATTTAGATCCACCATATTATGAACCTGTCCTTGTGTCTATCATTAGTAGAAGTTATCTGTTAAATATAGCTACGTGCCTAATAGGTGTTAGAACCATTGCGGAAGCATTGGAAAAATTACGCCATGCTGACTTTATTAACGCTACTTCGCTGACTCGTCGAACTAACACGTTTAATAACCCAACAAACGCTAACTTTAATAATGCACAGAGCAATCATGGGTTTTATCGACCAAGAAGCCTAAATTTTCACAATTCTAGTCGTAGTAATAGCCCACATCGGGTACATTTTAGCGAGCAACAGGGAAACTAAACTCCGCGTCTCCGGATAGCCCACGAGTCGCGGTTATTAACAAACGGGCACCCTCTAATAATAATAACCCAGTAAAACACTTATTAAAAGAACCGTGGTGTGATTATAACCATTCTTCAAATGTCATTGTACCTATTATTACAATTATTTTGTTTTGACACAGCTTTCCTGCGCTTATTGATACAGGAAGAGAAATATGTTGTATGTCTGGTGCAGAATGGGATCAAGTACGTCTTTATAATGTAGATATTCCAATTTTTCCAGTAAGCGCAGTTATAGTCACGGGAGCATTCCAGGGTGCACGCCGCACTATAACTCACCAAATGTTTCTAACATTTGATCTAAAAATCATTATTTTTCACATGAATTTTTACTGATACCGGAACTTGTATACCCCCTTATTTTAGGCAGTGATTGGCTGAGAGTTGAAAATGCTCATGTAGTTTTTTCAAAAACTTGTTTAAAGCTGCCAAAACTAAATTTAGATGTTCCGGAAATTAAATTTGATCATGCGTACAACATTCTTGAAACCCCAAAATTTAAAATTTGCTGAACTTCAAGTTAATTTACCAAAGGTTCAATCAACGTCTGAACCAGATTTGAGCAATGTTGTACTAAATTCTGAATTAGATCTGAAACAACAAACAATATTTCAAAACTTACTAAAGGAACATCAATTAATATTTTCAAACATACCGGGTCGTACTCGTGAATATAAACACGATATTAAACTAACGGACTGCACTCCTTTTTAAATTAAACCGTACCCTATCCCGTTTGGGCATAGAAAGGCTGTACAAGAAGAATTAGACCGCATACGGAATTATTGACAGAAGCAATACACCGTTTTGTTCTCCTTTGCTGACGGTTGTTAAAAAATATGGCAGTGTTAGGATTTGTATGGATGCTAGGCGCCTCAATCGTGTTATGGAGGCAGATTCAGAGTTACCACGACCTGTGGATGACATACTACGTGACTTAGGAAACGTCCAATATATCTACCTTAGATCTAACTAACTCCTATTGGCAGATTCCCTTGAGAAAAGAAGTTAAACAATATACTGGTTTTGTTGTCGGTACGAGTTGCTATCAATTCACTGTGCTACCGTTCGGCTTAAAAGCGGCCGTGGCATCATTTACACGTTGTATTGATATAAATCTAGGGTCTGAATTTTGTAGCTTTACCACTGCCTATGTAGATGACTTATTAGTACATTCTAGTACGTTTGAATAACACCTTGATCTTCTTCTTATAGTGCCATCCATACTCGCTCCGAGTGTTCGGCGCCCCTCTCGTATGTTTGTGGTGCGCGATAATAGTTCCACACAAACATACGGGACCTACAGTTTAACGTGGAATTCGAACCACACCACTAGAGGGGTTTACTAGGCAAATACTTTGCTGGTTTGCCATTGCCTTGCAAAGGAGACGACCGCATCGAAATATATTCGACAAATTAGATATTGCCGCTGCCGGGAATCGAACCCGGGCTGCCTGCACAACAGTCCTCGCACTAGACCATTGTGGTACGGTCACCTTGATCACCTGCATCAAATATTTTCTAGGTTAAAGCAATTGGGATTTACACTTAAATTAAAAAAATGTATTTTCTTTCGACATTAAGTTAATTTTTTAGAGTATGTTCTTGAACGCGAAGGTTTGAGATCTGATCTGGCCCGTGTGAATGCTGTTTTGGAGTTTCCTATACCCAAAAATGTTAAGCAAGTACACGCTTTTATTGGCCTTTGTAATTATGATCGCGGGTTTTGTCCTTGGTTTGCCGCAATTACTAAACTCTTAATAGCACTACTTTGGCAAAAAACTAGGTGGAGTTGGGGAGAACCTCAACAGAAAGCGTTTGAAGAGCTTGAACGCGTTATCTCAAATCAAACACTTCTTTACCATCCTGATCATAATGCAAAGTTTTTTGTACAGATGCGTGTGACGTGGGACTAGGTGCAACCTTGTGGCAAATCAGTGAAAATAAAAAAGCGATAATTGCTTACGCAAGTAGGTTACTGTTAGACCGAGAGCGCAACTATAGTATAACCGAAAAGAAAGCTCTATCGGTAGTATGGGCCCTGCAAAAGTGGCAATTATATTTGCTAGGTCGCCCATTTACTATACTTACTGATCACAGATCTTTGTCATTCTTGCAAACCTGCCGATTGTTATCCGCCCTTCTCACACGTTGGGCATTATCTCTACAGGAGTTTCATTATAATATTACATATATTCCCGGAAAAGATAACATTATACCAGACATTCTTTTACGCAACCCCACTACTCGGTTACCATGTCCGACAGATAAGCTTTTCCGCGTATTTTTGTATTTTTTACACGCTTTGCTAAAGTTAAATTAGAAAAAAAAGCAATTGGTCAAATTATTGAAAGTTTTACCTGAAGCTCAATGTCAAGATATAAAGAAATAATTGGTAATATTGACACCTCGGCTTATTCTACTAGATTTACCATAAAAAATGATTTGTTGTACGTTTGCCGCAGTGAATATGGTTGTTCATATCTTTGTATTAAGAAAGACCTCACTGCTGTTATTATTACAATGTTTCATGTTTTCATAAGTCATTTTGGTATATTCGAAACATGAAAAGCACTTCAACATGAAGTAAGGTGGCGAGGTATGCATAAAGATATAAAACGTGTCATAAAATCATGCGACATCTGCCAACGAACAAAGCATACCACATTGCCAGATCCTCTGTTTGTGTCAATTGTACTTAAAAGTCCCAACGATTTAATTGCATTGGATTTGGCTATCTGCCTCCGTCCACAGGTGGTGTTGTTTTTCTGTGTGTAGTGGTCGACGTATTTACAAAATTTGTGACGTTGTACTCTTTAAAAAAAGCCACTAGCAATGCAATTCTTCAAAGGTTAGAAAAAGACTTTATCTCTAAATATGGGCTGCCCCAGCGCTTGCTTACTGATAACGGTTTGCAATTTACGTCAGACGTATGGCGCAGTCATCTAGAAAAACTCGGTATACGAGTTGTTCATTGTTCTGTACGCCATGCACAAATCCTTCTGAACGGCTCATGAGAGAAATAAGACACTTGTTTCGAGTCTATTGTCACTCAAAACATACTTGCTGGGCCGGTGAAGAACATTTGGCGAATATTTTAAACAACGTACTGTACGAGTCTACTGGCTCATCGCCCGCACAACTACAACTTGGCAGACCTCCTGAATGCAAGTTGAACCCGTTGCTGTTGCAATATTTCCAGCTTGAGTTTGATCAACATATTAGGTTATTTTTGGCAAAAGAAACGTTGGCAAAGCTTCTCGAAGGATGTTATCACACCCCGGTTGTCCTTTTTGTCAGTTTACGATTGGCGAGTCTATTGACACTCAAAAACTAACCCACTTCTTCGGCGATCGCTTCACAGACGCGGAAATTTATGTTGTTGTTTGAAGGGCCTTTTAGAATTAAAAAGCGTGTTAGTTCGGCGACTTACGTCTTGCAATTTCCAAACTCTGAGCAAGACAGAGGTACATTCCATGCCTTGCACTTAAAATCATATATAGCTGAGAATCATCTTGTATCTGTTTTCGGTAAACAGAAACAAAATGATTCGGGAGCAGTTGTGGCGGATAAATCTTCAATTCCTGATACACCTATGCAAACAACCATACGTCTATCCCCGCTACAAACCACCGTGTAATATGTAAAGGATTAACCATTCTTCCTTTGCTTTTAGACTAGCGTCCCACATACATCTATTTTAAATTTACATTTATTTAGTCCTAAGCCTTATTGGTCCCCTATTATTACCAGCATAGGTGAGTGTTTATTTATTTGTTAATTTATGTAATTATTGTATCAATGCTGATTTATGTTCTAATGATTAATTTGTTCCTAGGATTTATATGTACATATATTTTTATGGTGTTTATGGGAAAATATAAGATTTACGTCCAACCACGTGTTATTTGTTCGCTCACCAGAGTTCCTTACCCTATTAAAAGCAGCCCTGAGAACCTTATGGTTAAACATTTCTAATTTTCCAACAATTTGAGTAGGTTTCTGTTTTGTATGATAAGGCAAATATTTTAGTGAAAATAGAAGCTAATTCATTTGCAAATGTTTTAAGATTAATGGTTGGAATTTCATCAATACATAATGCCTTTCTGGTATTGGAGAAAATACTTTATAACAATCCATTGCTTAAATTAAAATGCCACTAGCATTGAAGGTTCAACAGTAAAAGGATTTAGAATTGGTGCAAATTGGTTTTGATTATTTCGTGAACAATCTTGCAATAAATTGTTTTATAAACTTTTTTGTTATTTATGGTAAGCTGAGAAAGAAATGATTTAAAGTAAAAACATTAGTCAAACAAACACATCTGGTGTTGTAACGTGAGCAAAGTAATGTGATCTATGCAATAAGTGATATAGTGCGCTGAACGCACAATTTCATTAATAATATGGACGTAACAATTTTGTACTTAAACAAAACACAAAATAATTGAGATATTGGGCTGGAATTTATTTCAGGTGTAGTATACTTTTTACATTTAACTATGGAATTTGATCTTGTTTACATGAACACCGACGGCATGATGGCAACGATCGATTCCAATTTTCCGCCACTTTTTCACACATATTGGCCGGAACGTTGCCAATTTTGCGTTTAATATTGTTACTGCGTTTTTCTAACGTTGTTGGCTTACTTAACGTGACTCTATAAAAAAAATTAAAGGCATTAAATTGCCTGAGCGAGGTGGTCGTTCAAACGTACCATTTCTCGAGATAACACGGTTACTAACCTTTTTTTTTATTAGGTTAATAGTTTGACCAGCTGTGTGGCATGTGGCGCCATCTTGTTATAACCACATATCTCTAATGTCAAGTTTATCCAATTTTGGCCAAAAATTGTATTGCCATGCTGGCACGATAGCAAACTTTTGATGTTGCCATATGGAGACTTTCTTCTTTTGGTGAAAAGAATTGCTTGGCTTTTGTTGGGATTTATTTGTATGCCCCATTTTGTTGTCTGCAGCGTGTTGTAGTTTGCTTGTTATTAGTTTTGTTGACGTATTTGTGTAGGATGGCTGTGTTATCTGCATATTGTGCGGTTATTGTTCCGTTGTTGGCGGTTGGCATATCTCCTACGTATATGTTGTATAGGATGGGGGAGAGGGCTGATCCTTGTGGGACCCCAGCTGTTATGGTTCTTCTGTTTGACAGTGTTTTGTTTATTCTTATTTGAAAATGTGTTTTGTAAAAAATAAGGTCACTTTTTGCGGATGCAATGAAGTTTCTTAAAGAACATGTGAGTTTGTTGCTGTCCAATAACGCATATTTTGTTTATTGACAAAGCCAATAAGACAAAAATAATCTATATTGCTGAAAATAATTTTTTGATGAATTTCAGGGTTTTCTTTAAAGTTTTGCAGATTTCAATCGGAGAAGTTTTGGCACTTTAAATTACCAAAAAGTTTTCATTTTTGAGTTAATTTAATTTTGTAAGAGTGTAGGCAAAAGTGTTTACGCAAATTTTGCCACAATATGAACTAAAAAAATCCTAATTCTTGTGAACGGCGTGGAATTGCCTGATTTGGGTAATTTTGAACTGAAGCACTTAAGGCTGCAATATTTTTGCTACTTTAACCAATGCGTTGTTTTACTGACAGAAAAATTCAATAGTGAATATGTTGACTTGAATTTATTTATTATAGCACGCACAGCCTATCTGGTGGGACAATTATTACAACCGAAAATTAGAGTACGCCCAAACTCAGAATTTCGGTAGTCATTTTTAATAATTTCCAAGCGTTGCTTGTTTTTGAACTACACCATAATAAAAATGTAAGCTGACTGACGTTTTGACGTTGACAGATCAAATTGATGTGAATTTATCCTAGTTTATATGTGACGTAATTACTGTATGCTTACAATGTTTTTATACGGATAGTAAGAACAGTTTTGGACTAAATGATAGCTAAATATTTTTGTAAGATAGATAAATATACATATATTAATGTTTGCGTTTTTTAATGGTTTTTTTGTATTTTTAGCAAAAACTATACATTTTGGGCAAAAATTATTTCTAATAAAAATTGTAGAGCGGAAAAATTTCTAATCAATGACCTATATTGATTAGAAATTTTTTCGCTCTTTGAATTTTTTTATAATTTCTCGTTTTTTTTTGCTATATAATTTTTTAGTTTTAACTTTATGTTAGCAAATTATAAACAATGTACTGTATTTTGCACACTAAATTAAAAATTCAATGTTGAATCGTAAAGCATATTTATTGTTTTTATTGCGTATTTTGGAAATATCACAAATTTACAGTTCAGACAAAGTTTACTAATAACGAGTATTACCCCCTCTTACATTTATGACTGTTTGAAGTCGATGAGGAACACTTTGAATTAAATTAAGGATTACAATTTGGTCGATATTATTTCATTCCTTCAATAGCAACTGTCTTAGCTTCTGAGCAGTTCTTGAGGAGGTGTTTGCTTTTGGTACGACGTCCCAACTTATCCCAGACATGTTCAATAAGATTCATGTCCCGGCTGAGAGATGGCCAATCTAACCGCAAAATTCTCACTTCCTCTAAATAATCTCTGACAACTCTGGCTACGTGAGGTCTAGCATTATCTTGCATGAAAATGCCGCGCTTGCCCATAGTTGTCATGAAGGGCATAGCATAATTTTTGAAAACCTTTATAATGTATCTGTGAGCTTTCAGGGAGCCATCCTTTATAAAGACCAACTCTATGCGTGCTTTAGTAGAAATTCCTGCCCAAACCATAACCGACCCACGCCAAATGGAAGGTGCTCATTAATACAAACTAAAGCGTATTTTTCTCCGCATCATCTACATACTTTACGACGTTCGTCTGATCCATTGAGGCAAAAGTGCAATTCATCTGAAAACAGTACCCTGTTCCAGTTCTTATTATTCTATGCGTGGTGATTTTGGGCAAAATCCAACTTTGCAACACAATGTCGGCGTTGTAAAAGTGAACCTGTAGCCATCTTTATACAAGACTATCCTGCAGCTCGAAGCTTTCTCCTAAGTTGAGTAGAGTTGATTTCGTAGATAAACTGCAGAAGCTGTTTTATTCTGCAAATTTGTGGACACCAAAAAAAAAAGGTCATCTCTATTCGTGGTGATTTTTTTTTGCCTGGATCCTGATCTTCTGGTTATTAGGCCAGTATACGCTCATACATCTTTTGTAGAGCACAAAGACTTTTACCAACAATCCTTGCAGTTTCACGTTTTTCTCGCCCATCTTCAATCGACGCCATAATTCTTGCTACAACAATAAGGTCTAAAGACATTATGACCTGTTAAGTACAGTACACCGTGTGAATGTCAAGTTTTGCAGAAAAAAATCATCACTAAGTAAAAAACCACAACGAAATGTAGGTTTTCAATTAGAGCAAAATGGATGCTGTTTTATAAAACTCTGTAATACAGTGATAATAACTGACAGATAGATAAAATTTGTCAGGAAATGAATTATTAAACGCCTACTTTGGTTTATAATTTGCAAACATAAAGTTAAAACAGCAAACATAAAGTCAAAACAATAAATTCTATAAATAAGTCATAATTTTGACGTGATTTTTATTTTGCTTGCCAGTGTACTTTATTTTGTAGCAATAGTGATTTTGTAGTATAAGCATTATTTATCTTTTGCGACATGTTTGGTTTGTTGAATAGGAAATTTTGAATCTTTTACATTTGTCATTAAAAATTATTCAAAAAAAATGGTACGATACATGCTTCAAGTTTTGCCGTATATATTACCTTCTTGCAAAACTATTGTGAAACTAATCGCAAAATTTGAACAAAATAATTAAGATACTGATGTAAAATTGCCAGTTTGAATTTGTACTATCAGGTCAGTCCAAAACATTGCTACTGTTGTTTATACGAGATAACCGCCATAAATTAGTAGCATACTACATTTCTAAAAACTTCAGACCAAATGTCAAATATTGTCAATAAAATGTAATGCTTTGTTAACGTACATGTGCAATTTTAACCTTCTACTCTAATTAGTGCTGTAGTGTTATCCAAACAGCCATTGACATCGCTAGGTTTCAACTATGCATCAACTTCTTCACATTGGAAGTGATCGCCGACTAAAAGTGAGGAAATTATCAGCAATGTCAGGACTGTCAGATACATCAATTTACCGAATATTTCCAACCATTTGAGTATGAATAAAGTGAGTGCAAGATGTGTCCTAAAACTTCTGTCTGTTGTTTAAAAACAGCATTGAGTTGATTGTTTGAAGTTCTGTGAAGGATGACAAGAAGAAGTTCTCTAATTTATTGTTACGGAGAATAAAACTATGGTTTTTATAGAATCCACTACCAAGAAAAGCTAGGGTATTCCCGACAATCAAAAAGATTATGGCCACAAACTTTTGGAATTGTGAAGGCATCTTAATCATTGATTGTTCAACTTGCTTTGAAAAAATGTGGTTTTCAACAAAGTTGATCATCTTTTCTACAGTCTAGACTTGGCCTCTAGCAACTACTTTCTGTTATCAAAAACAAAAACTTACGGGGTAGACTTCTTGACAATGAAGAGAATTACTAATTAAGCAATGTAATAAGTGTGTTGAGGTTAACGGGGACTATACTGAAAAATAATTTAAAAAAATTCTCATAACTACACGATTTCTTGGTTAAGTCGGGAATTTATGGCGGCTACCTCGTATATGAATAAGTATGTAAATATTTGCTAACAATTATAAATTCAAATTTACTGCCATTAGTAACCTCACTGTATGGAAATTATCCGACATTAGTTGTGGTTGTTGTAACTGCTTGTAACTAATTTTATGATACCTTGTTCCGTATATTAATACACTTGTAAGAAACCAAGGTATTATAAGCTTTTTTGCTACAGTAGCTACCAGAATTGGAACACGGCTCACAAAGTTTATTTTAACTTTATTCCCGTTTATTGTATGGTGTTATTAAATACACATAACAATAACATATAAGTTATGGAGGAACTACAAAGCATTATTTTTGTACACTGAAAAACATACAAAAGAATAACTGAAAATTTCTTACTTTTAGTTAAATTGTTAATTGATATAATTTCATTAAATGGTACATAAAAATTAAAAAAAAAGTTAAAAGATAAAATTTACGTTAAAGCTAAAAATAGCAAATTTTATGTCACTTATTAATGAATTGAATAGTTTATTGAATCTGTTTGTTAGGTAGTTGAAAGTAGCAGCTTATTGGAAATTTTCTGTATACAAAACATTAAAAAAAAATTTGTTGTGTTAATTATTTTAAGAAAAAAAATTTATTAAAAAAAGTAAAGTAGATTAATATTATATTATAGTATTTTTGCACTTTAACAAATGATTGAAAACCATGACTGGATGATCAAACGTTTGCGACTTAATGTTTTAAGAAGTATAGGGTAGATGCTATTATGTGTAGTTGGAAATAAACTGTTGAAAAAATTAGTAAAGATCTAGTGATAAAATAAATTTATGATAGTAGAGTAGGTAGATCAAAAAGATAAGTTGATTTAAAGTAAAAAGAATGATGAGATGCGTGTATCTATCAAAGTAAAGGTAGTAACCATGAAAAGAAATGACTGATTAATCTTTGATTTTTTTTTAATTTTTGCCCAGTCTGGGTTTGCTTGAATGTATATTTTTATGCAAACTAATATTTTGAAAGTACAGACATTTTCAGATTACCTAACAACTCTAAATTTGCAATGCTAATCTTAAATAACTAATTAATAAATACATTTGTAATTTTAACATACAAATTTTATAATTGCTTATTGTTTAAGTTATTTTTATAAATATGAAATTAATCATATTTATGTAAACGGTAAATATAATAATGTTACGATGAACAACAATCTAAAATATGTGGATCTAATGTTCAACTCCATTAGAAAAGAATTTTTGTATTTAAATTTATTTTTATACAGGTTTACTTAACAACTTGATAAAGTTTATTTAGATATTAATAGCATTAATAACTTATCATTTTTTGAGGACATATACACATATTAGTTTTAAATGTTTTGAATTCTTATAATAGATGATTTTGATAAGAAACTAAAAGCATTTTGTATAACAAAAATAAAAATTAAAGAACGTTTATGGTAGAATATATAAATTAAATATAATAATATGATTAAAATTAAACCACAAACAAAATATATTTAAATTGTATATTTTTTTATAGTAAAATGTAATTATGGTGTAGTGAAAACGGAAAATTTTTACATTTATAATCCCATTACAATAATTTGTTGTTAAGGTTTTAGGTTGTACCAAAAAAATATTTCTTCTCAACATTAAAATTATATTTCACTTAAGACTAATGTGTATGTACCGTTAGTAAAATTATATTTTTAAATTTCCCTAGGGTATTTGTGGGTGCTTTGTCGGTGAATCTATATAATTTTCTTGAATAATATTTAGAATGTAATTCACCAGGAAAGAATACAATGAGAAAGTAATAAACAGCTGGAAGTGATTAGATCAATTTATAATTATGTTATTGTCATCAATACTAATTTAAAGTCTAATTATGTACGAAGGCACAATAGCAATAAATTAAATTTTAATTTATGTAATGAAAAAACAAAATCAAAAAGTACCTTTTTTTCAATTTTTAATTGGTTATTAATGACAGAGTCGTGCAGTTAATATACAAGCGTAAGTTATTACTGTAATATAATATGTGCTTGTTGCGTATATAGTCGTTGTATACTGTGAAGATCAGTAGAGATGTTCGAGGAATGATTGTAGACATACCAATCTCTCAACAGACTCTCTAAGCTCTGTAAGCTTTTGATAAATTGCTACGCGGTGTGTTTCGGTGCACCATTCCCATGATTATAAAGCAAAGATAAATTAGGCACAGCTAATTAGGTATCTATTATACATATACATGCACATATATACGCTTTATATGCAGCCATTATGTAAATTTTAAAATATATATGCTTCTAGAATAACTACTCTAGATACATTAGAAAGAAATATACAAAAATGTTTAATGTGATGATTGTTATTGTTTCTAATCTATATCTTTTTATAAATTAATAAATTAATTATAATAGTTCTGTAATATTATACATTCTGTTATTGTACCTGGAGTTATTAACAAACCAATAATTATAATAGTATCTAGTAGTAATAGTAATAGTAGATAAACTAAGCTTCTTAAATTTCTAATGTATTTATAATTCTAATATTGTCTTATAGATTTTATAGATTAAAAAAAATATTAAGAAAAAATGGCGTTTTGTTATTTATTTACTTTTGTTGATAAATTAAACATAAAACTATATACATTTATTATTGCTTCCATTTAAATAACTTCACACGAAATGTTCCAATTTTGTTCTATTTTATAGTATATAATTTACAAATTCCAATAAAAGTGTAACTTGGTTAGGATCACGCAAGTTTTGTTTAAACAAGAACCTCGTTATATTAATTGGTACTGGTAACCTACAAATTATTGATCATAGTTAAATAATTGGTTTTTTTAAATATTTTGTACTAGTTTAGTTTTAGATATTAAGGCCTGCTTTGTTTTGTATGGTTTTAAAAGTTTTTTTTTTTGTTTTTTGATATTTCTGAAAATTTATGTTTATTATTTTATTTATTATAATACGTATATTATAATTAATATACTTTTAAAAATACAATAAAGTTATATGTAACATGCGTGTGATCGTGTTACTAAATAGCTGTAAATAATTTCCTTATTTAAAACAATTTCTCTTTTGTGCGTAACCTAATCAAATGTTATTTTTATTTCTAGTGAAAAAATTTTGTAAATATTGTTAAATTACAAAAATGTTACTTAATTTGTTATTTGATACAAATATCTAGAATTAGAAGAACATCAAAAAACAGCTAAAAAAATAAAATGTATTACTTTTTATAATTACATTTTTTTAATTATTATGCCAACTAAAAAATCAAATCTTGTAATTTGCTAATACCATAGCTTATGCTATATTTTGTGTTAAATTTATAAATTGTCAAATGTCGGTTGGTTGTTTCTTACTTTTTTAAATAAGACAACAACAATACAATTATAATTTTACTTGCGTTTACATAAATTGTAAATGGTTTTGATATTTTATTCAATAAATAAATAAACTATTAATGCAATAATGACATTAGAATTGTAAAGGGACTCCAATGCCAGAACCTGAAACAAAAACTATAATTTGTCCAAGTTAAGACTGCGGTAATGTGAGTGGTTAATTAAAAGTCTCTATACATTAGTGTAACCTAACCTAACTTAGCTATGTGGATTAGCACATTAATGATATCTGTCAGCATTTATGATTAAATATTTTTTATTTGTGTAAATTAAGTTTAGTTACGTTGCGGTCGTGGCTGCCATTCAGATCACGTTAAGAAGTGCTTACAGGAAAGAAAGAGCAGACCGCTACTTTTGAAACAGTTTCCGATCGGCTTTGCTTTTACGAACGTTATTTATTACACTATTGTCAACCATGTAAACAACCGATAAATAATATTTATCTTGTAATTGTAGATGATTTACTATCTACTACATTATACAAGGTGGTTTAGATTGCTTTTGAAAACTTAAATAATTTCTAAAAGATGTTGCATAAAAAAGTTTTAATACTGAAAGTGCAACTAACAGAGTTTATAGTATTCTTTAATTTTAATAAACGATGTATTTTATGTAAATTGCTTCTCCACTCAGTGTGAGACACATACAGTAGTGTTTCAGGGTATGCACTCATAACCAGTAAGCCTAACACTGGTCGAAGAGACAATTTACTTAAAATCACAATAACTATTATACAGCTTATGTATAGAAAAGACTTTAACTGTACTACAGCCTTCTTTACACATTCACGCAGATCAACGTTTCTCCTAATAGGGGGCATTGCATTACTACCAAATACTTAGAATCTTGTATTAACTGGCGTCTCATGTACTTTATCTTTTAAAGTTACCCAAACATAAAAATTGTGGATTTAGATCTGGTAATCTTGGAGACCAGATCACTGGTCTTGCACTATCAATCCAACGCTATAGATATACTGTATTTGGCCATTCTTGAACTTATAATCTAAAATGTGCCGGAGCACCATCAAGTTGAAACCAGTTTCTATTAAAAAAAGATACATTTGAAAGTATATCTTCCAAAAAAATTAAATAAAACTGCGTTTAATCTTGGAAGGAAAAAAAGACAACAAATAGTATTATGTATTATATGAATCCAAACATTAACACTAAATACATTTTGAAAAAACGTGGTTGTGTTTTGTGTGGATTGTATGTAACTAAACATAAATATTGTGATAATTAATAATATCAGTTCTTGTGTATGAAGTTTTGTCCGTTCGAAGAATTTTATGCAAAAAATCTGGATTAGCTTTAAATTTATTTAAAATACATTTTCAAAAAACTATTCTTTTTTTTTCTCTACGATGCAAATTTCGAATAGGTTGCAAATGGTTTTTTTACCTTTATATAATGTAAATCTAAGGTACCACACCTTAGATTTTGATACTTATAGCTGTTGAGCTTCCTTTCGAAAGCTAAAATTTAAATCAAATAAACAAAGAATGCGGTTATTAATTATTTTTTAAATTAGGTTTTTATTTTTGTTTGGTTTCGTATTACAATTGAAACCTAATTCCTTGCCTAATTCACAAAAACGTTGGCGCACATCAATGAATATTTAAGCACTTATTTGAAAAACGCTTTTCGTAGTCACGCACAGAAACAGCAGCATTGCCGTTGCAAAATTCATTACCAAAATGATTGTTTGCATATATTTTATTAGTAAACTGTTTTGGCATAGTACAATGCACGTGTCAAACTATGTAACAAAATTTACTGACGACATAGCTTACATTAATAGTTAGACATACATGGAATTTTTATGTTCTATTTGATGGTTGAATACACTGTATTCTTTTTAAATGTATAAGGTAATCCATAATATTATTTAAATTTTTTTACAAAATTTTTATTTGGATGTAACAATTACGATTGTTAATTTTAAAATAAATCAATATGATGACCTCATTCAAATTTTGTTTTGAAGTTTTTGTATATCAATGCTATAGATTCTAACACAGTAATTTCAAGATGCTTTACTATATTTGTCAATATAGTCTTTGAAAAGTATAAAGTATAGAGATGCTAACATTTGCAAAACTATGAATAGGACTTTTAGTTATTTAAAAAGTTCATTAATGTAAATTAAAAATAATGTTAGCGGAAGAGCAGAACCTTGACAAACATCAGCATTTATGATTTTAGAGTCACGTCATATGAAGTGATCTAAAAAATAGTTTATTGTTGGGTACGTATTTGTACAAAATTAAGTCTTATGATTGAGTTGCAACTTTTTTGAAAAGTACTATTTTACAACAAATTGATTAATTTGTTAAGTGTTTCAATTGTTAAAGTTTGAACTCAATCATACAAAACCGCATACAATTTGTGTTATAAATCGAGTTTTGTAGGGGAGTCTTTAGATTGCCAGAGATTGAATTACTTTTTTTATACATAGTAGTCCGGGAGCCAACAACCGTTTAAAGTTAGTCATTTCACAAAAGCTGAAAATTTTTCTTAAGTTTTATTTGATATCATTGGTAAGCAAATAGGTCTCCAGCTGGCGCATCTCTGGGGTGTAGCTTCGACAGCCTCCCACACACGTAAAATAATAATTTAAAAAAACTAATACCGCAAAAACTGAAACTTTGTTCACATGTTGATCATGCTATAAATAAAAGAAAAAAAAACGTATCCAGCCGAATTTAAAGTGGAGGATTATGCCCTAGCTTTTCACGTAAAAAAGTGAAAAATATGCGCTGGGTAAACTGATACCGCAATAGCTGAAATTTGGTAAACTAATAGTTAAATTAATAACTTAAACGAAAAAAACATTCAGTTGTACATTTAGTGGGGGAAAAGTGTCCAGCTGATGCAGTGAAGAACGCTGCGCATGGGTATGCGCTCGGGCGCGTCGTATCTTTGACTGCATCAGCTGGACACTTTCCCCTCAATAAACATAAAGCTGGATATTTTTTTCGTTTAACTTATTCAGCTAACTATTGTATCACCAAATTTCAGCTCTTGCGGTATCAGTTATCTATACTTCTTTCATAAAAACCGTCCATGCAATTATTATACAAATTCTTTTATATTTAAAGTAAATATTTACTTATTTAAATATTTGTACATAACATAAACAGTAAATATAAACATAAAAGTGCAACTAGAAAATATTTAGAAAGCCACTTTGTATAATACTGAGCCAAGATTTAATACTGCAGTCTTATGATATACCGAATAGCTTAAGCAACCAAAATTTATAGAAACAAACCGTGCATAGGTCGGTCTATTATATCTAGCATAAAAGGCTCTTTTCTCCCCACCACACCGTTTTCAGATCCGACATCAAATATACTATATACGTGCAGATGAATAGCTGTGAACCGGCCCTGTCCCCTCGCCTACTAAAATTTGGTTTCTCTGCTCCGAATTTACTAGAGTGACTAAAAGTATGTAAACAAAACCGCGTGATAAGCACACGCAAGCCTGAATGCGATTGGTTGTCAGCATATGGCTTGATTGCTCAATCCAGACCCCATTAGGTGAGATTTTATACATTTGCGGTTGTTAGAAAATATTTATAATTATAGGTACCTGGACTTGGAGTCTAATTATAAATGTAATCTTTGTACTTCCATAATATTAATTAATATGCCTGAACCGATACCGAATAAATATCTTTTTAATTAGTGTTAGTGATCTTGAGAATGTTCTAAACTACTACAGCAATAAACAAACTTTTAGAATTTTTTTAACGTTTTGAAGAGATTTTGAAAAGGTTTGAGATATCTTCTGGAACTTTTTCAAACTTTTTTGAGATATCCGGGAAAAGCGTAAGAAGGTTTTAAAATACTAGAATAAACAAAAAAAAATTCTAAATTTTTTTTTAAACATATAAAAATTGACAAAATTGTAAAGATACTTAAAACTTAAAAAAAACCTATAAAATACTACATTAGAAAAGAATAATGTTTGGAGTTTTGATAGGTTTTAGAAAGTATTTCAAACCTTCTCATGGCTTTGAGATTTTTGGGAAAACTTTGAGTAAGTTTTAAAATACTATAACAGAAAAAAAGAGTTTTTGAAATTTTTATTGCTCCCATGAAAAACTCTTAGTATAAAAACTATAAAAGATTTAAAATATCAGGTAAATAAATTTTTAATGTTTATAAGAAGACTTTTGTGTACTACTGCGTTTTTGGCGCAATTGAGAGATTTGAGAAGACTTTGTTTAGAAGTTTTATTATAAGAATAACAAAATACTTTGAGAGATCCGGGAAATATCATGAATGTTTTAGGAGGACTGACATGGTTCTTAAAAATGTTTAGAATAGAAACTCTAAATAATTTTGAGTAATCCGAGAAGTCTATCAAATGCTTTTAGTGATGCTTTTTTGTCTTTAAATAGTTTCTGACGCAAGTGTAAAGTTTAAGAAGATTCTAAAATTTATTAAAAAGTTTAATGTGTTTAATGAAAAAAGTGTAGATATCTGATACCGCAAGAGCTGAAATTTGGTAATAATACAATAAATAATGGAATAAGTTAAACAAAAAAATATCCAGCATTATGTTTACTGCGAGAAAGTGTCCAGCTGATGCAGTCAAAGATACGACGCGCCCATGCGCAGCGCTCTTCACTGCATCATCTGGACACTTTTCTCCCACTAAGTGTACAGCTGGATGTTTTTTTTGTTTAAGTTATTAATTTAACTATTAGTTTACCAATTTTTAGCTTTTTCGGTATCAGTTTACCTAGCGCATATTTTTCACTTCTTTACGTGAAAAGCTGGAGCATAATTCCTTACTCTAAATTCGACTGGATACGTTTTTTCTTTTATTTATAGCATGATCAACATGTGAACAAAGTTTGTGCTTTGCAGTATTAGTTTTTTTTTAATTATAATTTTACGTGTGTGGGAGGCTGCCGCAGCTACACCCCCCGGAGATGCGCCAGCTGGAGGTCCATTCACTTACTAGTGATACCAAATAAAGCTTATGAAATATTTTCAGCTTTTGTGAAATGACTAACTCTGGCTCCCGGACTACAGTGGACGCTACACGTATTCACTCAGAATACTTTAATTTTGTATTTTACAGATATTCACACAAAGGTTTTTTAAACTCACACAGGTTTTGTTTTGGTTGCACGACCTATTAGTGCGCAAGGTAGCCAATTGTGACTGTACTGAAGACAATTGACTAACTTGGGCATGGAGGTGGTTTATTAGTTTTATTAAGTCGTAGTGGTCAGGTAGCAAAATGACGGTGGTTGCAACTGAAGTACATATATTCATTAGGTCTAAAGTTTATTTAATGTCCAGATCTACTATGTTCTTAATGAATGGCAACGGAGCATCGGTCTGTGTTATTTTACATTATCTAGATATTGTGCACATTAACTGAATTACTCAGTTAATGTAGGAATTATTATCTTTTTCTAATATTACCTAGATAATTTGCACATTACCTTAAAGTTGTTTGTTAAAGTGCAAAAATGGTATAATATACTTACACTAAATGGTTGTGAAAAACTTATCAAACTACTTTTGAATTCTCAAAAAGACGTAAAGCGTCTTCATATAGATAAACTATTCAAAATAATATTTATGGTTATGATTGGGAGATTGAATAGTAAAACAGTTGGAGAAACGTTTCACAAATATTACTTACTTACTTATTTACTTACTAATGATAAACTAAAACACAAACTAAGTTTCTTACCACAAATACTATTTGTGGTAAAAACTTAGTTTGTGTTTTATTTTCTCATTATTATAAATTACCACATAGTAAAGGTCTCAAACAACCTTTATACTTGCTCGCATAGTTTGGCAACAAAAACAAATAGCGACAAAAAAAGTATTATGGTAAAGCCAATGATGTTACCTTATTTTAATAGCAGATGCCAAACTATCGTACTGTCTATCAATCTCAATTTTTTGTTAACTATTTAACAAAATTTATTGTTTTAAAAGCAATAACGTTTAAACGAGCCGACAAAATAGCCTATAACATGGTTTTCATTTTTTTTTTTAATTTTATGTATATTACAAAGTGACAATGAATGTGAGTTTTGCAATCAAGTTTTAGAAAGCTTAATTGAAATATGACCAGAATTAAAATTGGTTTATGATAAATTACATCAAAATATTGAAAATGTGCTAATCACTTGGATGACAACAAACATGATACATGGGAGCCAAGGCGTTCAATTTGTACAATTTATAAAGAATTACGCTTACCATCCTGGTATTAAACGAAGTCCCTACAAAACAATGTTTGGTTATTTTGCAAAACTAGAATATCTTTCACACACTTACAAATAAAAAGGATATTAAGAAACTGTACTAGGCGGAAAAAATTACCGACGGCAGATAATCTCTTTTGTATTGTTTATACCAAAAAGACATTGTGTGTTTGCAATTGCTTTAAATGTAACATATTTGTACACGTTATTTATGAATTAATTAAAATGTTAGATGTACATAGAGCATAAAAGATTCGTTTCTGTTCTATTTACATCTGGAATTTTAATACTGAACTTTTCCAATTGGGTGATTTAAAGCTATTGTGTGCTAATTCAGTGTTTGTAAAGAAAATTACCTAACTGCATTTAATTATTTCTAATCTATTTTTATGTTGATTGATAAATAGTAATATTTTTGTAAATATTTTAAGTGTTAAAGTAGTTTAACATTTTGATGTTTTTTTTGGTTATTGGTATTAAAAAACTTTAGATTATAATTATATATTTTTCTTTCACATATAATTTATTTCAACAATTTATGCACTAAAACCAAGGTTTATTCAATAATCTGCAAATTTCCTGCTTAGTCTGCAGATTACATATGTAATGTGCGCAACATAACTAATGTTTTGCACTTGGACTTACGCACATTATCGGTAACATACATACTTAATCATATAATTGAAATCTGGTAAAAAAATGAAAAAAAATGTATATGCATAAACGATGAGCAGAGTATGTGTAACTGGTAGAATGAGTGAAAATTTCTGAACAACAGGTGCGAGACAAGGACGCCCACTCAGTTCAAGTTTGGTTGCTGCAGACATAGAAGCTAAGTCTTGCACAAACAGGTGGAGCATTAGTGGGTAGAATGAAAGAAAGGTCGTTAGCATACGCAAATGACATGGTGATCGTGGCAATAGAAGCAAAAAAAAAATTAAGAACTGATTAGATGTTTGGAAAAATATATCAGAAAAAAAAATTAAATGTTAATGTTGAAAAGAAAATTGGAAATAAGAGGGAAAAAATATCAAAGAAATAAAATCATTCAAATATTTAGGATATGTATTCAGTGCAAATAACGGCAAAGATAAGCACATACAAAAGTTAGAAAGAAAGGCAAACAAGGTTGTAGGACAGATGCGTGGAAAAAATTTAAATAAATTATCTGTATAATAAAATCGTCTGTAAATTGCATTCTAAATCACTTTTATTTAAAACATTTTCTTATAAAGTCAAAACCAACCAAATAAAAAATTGATTTTATTAAATTAATTTTACTAAAAAACATCGTTAAAAAAATTTAAATAAATTATCTGTATAATAAAATCGGTTGTAAATTGCATTTTAAATCATTTTTATTTGAAACATTTTCTTATAAAGTCAAAACTAACCAAATAAAAATTTAATTTTAATAAATTAATTTTACTAAAAAAAATTGTTAAAAAAAATTAAATTAATTATCTTTATAATAAAATCGTCTGCAAATTGCATTCTAAATCACTTTTATTTAAAACATTTTCTTATAAAGTCAAAACCAACCAAATAAAAAATTGATTTTATTAAATTTATTTTACTAAAAAAAATCGTTAAAAAAATTTAAATAAATTATCTGTATAATAAAATCGGTTGTAAATTGCATTTAAAATCATTTTTATTTGAAACAATTTCTTATAAAGTCAAAACCAACCAAATAAAAATTTAATTTTATTAAATTAATTTTACTAAAAAAAATCGTTAAAAAAATTTAAATAAATTATCTGTATAATAAAATCGGTTGTAAATTGCATTTTAAATCATTTTTATTTAAAACATTTTCTTATAAAGTCAAAACCAACCAAATAAAAAATTGATTTTATTAAATTAATTTTACTAAAAAAAATCGTTAAAAAATTTGAATATATGAAAATAAAGGGGGCAATGTTTGATAGTTAAAACTATGATGCTATAAATGATTGCAAATTATGATTTGTTAAGTTTGATTAAATATTAATTTTGTTTAAGTAATGTTTAAATTGCAACATGCCAAATGACAAAAAAATAAACTATTTTTATTATGTTAAAAAAACATTTCAAGAAGAATTAAATAAATGATTACAATTATGCACATTATTTTACCATCTGGTTTAAGACTCATACAGTAGTGTTTTAGGCAGTACCGTATCTAAAACTTAATTTTATTTAGTGTAATGACCAACAAAATAAAACTTTTTATTTCATTTCTACAGCATTACGTACGACAAAAAAAGAAACACATATATGCGCGTCGGCACATCAAAAATACTCAACCACAACCCCGATCATCAAAAAACGAGCCGCCCATCGCATATTTTTTGTCTTTGTTCTAACTTAAGTTTCTCTCTATAGAGGCGCCTATATAGTGCTTTTAAATAAAATTGTCTAAATTTGCTAAAGAAAAATATGGTTCAATACTGACTAACAAATATTTAATTTTTTCTTTATACACAACATATTAAGTTATTTGCTAAATATTTTCAGTCAGATTGTTAAACAGTATTTAAGATATATGTAGTTTTGATTTTAAGTGTGACACATATGCGTAAACTTATTTAAATTAAAATAAATTTAAATAAACTCCGGTCTAAAATAAACAATGTAGTTAGTACAAGCTTTTTTACACTAAATTTTGAAAACATAAGTTTTTTAGTTTTTATAATTAGCTTATTTGTGGTTTGCCAAATAGAATAGCATACTCTATTTAATTTTATTGCATGATATTTAAAATTTTTATCTACATATATACCAAGAAATTTGACATTTGAAAAATACTTGTATATTACTTAGTTTATTTTGAGAATTGTTGGTGTTTTATACAATAATGTTGATGTTTTGAATAGAAAAAAAATGTTTTGTATTTATTTTACATCAATTTTTTTTTGTAAATTATATAGTGCATCTTTGATTTTATTTGCTTTATGCAACAATGAAGAATAGTATGTTGCCTTGATTAGGATGTTATCATCAGCATAACTAACAATATCATTTTTACTTTGACTTAAAGACAAATTTATATCGTTAGTGTAAATAATAAATAATAAAAACACTTAATTTGGTTAGATTTTTGGATCTTCTTAAAGTGAGTTTTAATCTGTTTAATTTAACATAATCAAATTTTGTATTCGTACAAATATAATTTTAAAGTGTTATTACATGAGTTTGTGTATTTAAATTTTTAATTTTAATTGTGTAAAGTGCAATTTACAGCTATTTATATATTATAAGTGTATGGAATTTTCCAATATTCTGCCGACGTAGTGAAAATATTTCAGGATACAGCGAATCATATAAAAAAAAAACATTTTGTATGGTAAATCCCATATAAAATGTATGTTTTTATTATAATAATTTTATTTATCTCAAGTTATTATTATTTATTGCCAAATTACATTTGGATTTACTAACTGTGTTATCACTACTAATTTATTTATCCGCGGTCTTCCTTTGTTTGCGTTATTAAAAGTCGTCACAATTGACCGGGTGCCGTGAAACGAGTGTCTTTGTCTTCTATTTGTTTTTTGTAATTTTGATTTTTGTTTTCTGTGTATTAATTTAAATCAACAATAAAATGTCATTATATTGCTGGTCATGTACTAAACTTATTCATTCTAAAAATGTAACAGACTCAATTAAATGTGTAAATTGTCTTAAATGAGCACATAAAATATGTCTAACAGCTAGTGAAGATGGTACTGACATTCTAGATATTGAGAAATTTCATTGTATTCAGTGCACTAATGATATGTCGGTATGTTTCGGAAATGAATAAACTTCTACAAGGTTGCTTTAACTCATTTCAAAATCAGATGTTTGAACGCTTTGATAAAATTGAAAATAAAATTGATTCTATTAACTTGAGAGTTGATGCATTAGAAACTTCAATCAAATACTGATAGAGCACATAATTTTGAAGATATCATTGCTGAATTTGCAAACAGTGAAGATAGAAAAAGAAATGTCATGATGTTTAATGTAACTGAATCTTCGAATCGTTCAACTGCAATAAGAATTGCGGAGGATGAAAATCGGGTAAAGGAAATTTTAAATCCTATTGGATCATATGATATGCCGATAAAAATGGTAAGAATAGGTAAACAATCTGGCAAACCTAGACCACTTAAGTTGATGTTTAAAAGTGCTGCAAATGCAACGTTTATTTTAAAAAATATAAAGAAACTTAGTCTAACTGATGTTAGAATCAAATCGGATAAAACACCTGCCCATTTTGAATACTTAAAAAAGGTTCAACAGGAATTAGAGGAACGCAAGAGAAATGAAGATATTAATTTATTTATAAAATATATTAACGATAAACCAATAATTAAAAAAAACATTCCAAAAAATTAAGTAATATTAATATTTATTTTAATAATGCGTGGGGGATAAGAAGTAGAATGAACGAGTTTCAAATTAATGTACTGAATTCGAACTATCACATTATTATAATTATTGAATCAAAATTGTCACCTGAGATAAACAATTCTGAATTTCAGCTGCCGTCTTATAATATCTATAGAAGTGATCAATCTTGTAACAATAGTAATAAAACAAGCGGGGGTGGCGTACTAATTGAGGAAAAAAATTGTTTAAGTTCTGATGTTCTTTCTGATATTTCTAATAGCGTTGAACAGTTATTTGTATCAGTAAAACACCAAAATGAAATGCTAGTCATTGGGGGTGTTTATATTCCTCCGTCTAGCGATATCAATAAATATATTAGTCATGGAGAATCTGTTGAAGCTATTGCAGAAAACGTAACAAATGGCAACTTCATTATATGTGGTGACTATAATTTACCAGATTCTACGTAGATCAATGATGATATAAGTGTGAACTTAGTTGATACATCTAATAGAAAAGCGACAGCTCTACTTGATAGCATGTCATATTTAAATCTCTACCAAGTAAATCAACTACCAAACTCTTGAGGAGTGTTTTTAGATTTGGTGTTTGCAAGTAATAATGACATCTCAGTGGATGCAGCAATAGACCCTATATTTAGTAAAAGTTTACATCATTTACCTTACTGCATGAATATTAAAATTGCTCGTCCTACCCCTTATATGAACTATTTAGAAGTGGTTCTAGATTTTACGAATCTCGATTATGTTCAAATCAATAACTTTTTATCTTATATTAATTGGGATAAGTTATTAATAGGACATGATATTAACCAACTGGTAGATATATTTTATAATATACTGTATGATGCTGTTGAACGATTTTTTCCTCTTAAAACTTTAAGAAAATCATCTTTTCCAATATGGTATATTGGTGAACTCATCAAACTAACAATAAAAAAGAAAGAAGCCCACTCCAGATATAAACAAAGTGCAAGACTGGACGACTATAATTATTTTAAATAGCTTGGTCAAAATTGCAAATTTTTGAGTAGAAAGTTATATATAATTTACTGTGATAATATAAGCAAAAATATCTGTGATAATCCCAAATCATTTTGGTCGTTTATTAATAATAAAATTAAAATAAATGGTTACTCGATGAATATGCGTTTAGGTGATATTTGCTGTCATAATGATCAAGAGTGTGTTAATGTTTTTGCTAAGTATTTATTGTCAGTGTATGTTAATTTTGATGTAGTAAATGTTGATTTTAAGCCTGATAATATTTTGGAACACTGTGATAATTCTATGTCAACTATGGATCTAGAGTCCATTTTTAATAACATTTTAAAACTAAAAAGTTCTACTTCTTTTGGAACTGATGGAATTCCAAATTTATTTAAAAAAAATTGTGTGTATAGTCTGTTTAAACCTTTATATATATTATTATTTAATTTATCTATAGTAAATGGCGAGTTTCCTAAAATTTGGAAGCAAAGTTATATTGTGCCAGTTTTTAAATCTGGTAACCGGAACGAATGATCTAATTATCGTGGTGTTTGTAAGCAGTCTGCTATCCCCAAAGTCATGGATTTACTAGTCGCATCTCAATTAATCTGGTTTGCAAGAAATGTAATTTCCCCACATCAACATGGTTTTATGGAAGGACGGTCCACTTTAACAAATTTGCTATTATATCAAAAGTATATATTAGAGGCTTTTGAAGAAAATACAAGTAGACGCAATATATACAGATTTTTCCAAAGCCTTCGATAGGGTCAACCACTACGTTCTAGTTGAAAAACTTACTTTGTTAGGATTACATTATCAGACGGTTAAATGGATTTTTAGCTATATAACAGGCCGCACACAAAGTGTAAAATTAAAAAAAAATTATGCCTTATAAAATTAATGTCACGTCCGGGGTTCCTCAAGGTTCTCATTGTGGACCAGTTTTACTTTTTTTATTTGTTAATGATTTGTGTAATGTTATCCAAAACTTGTTATATGCAGACGATTTAAAATTGTTGGTTCAATATATGACTGCAGTAATATTCAACAAGATTTAAATAACTTAAATGAATGGTGTAATAATAATAAACTTTTGTTGAATATGTACAAATGTAATGTAATTTTGTTTGTTAGATCAAATACATGTATAGTTAACAATTATAACCTTGACGGATGTCAATTAACTCGTTTAGATGAAATTAAAGATTTGGGTGTTTTTTTTTATAAAAGTTAACTTTTTCTAAACACATCTCCAATATTTGCACAAGAGCACTACAAATGTTGGGTTTTATTAATAGATTGGCATATGAATTAAATGCCAATGCAATTATTTTTTTATACATATCACTGGTAAGATCAATATTAGAGTACGGATCAGTTGTTTGGTCACCATACCAAATAGGCCACCAACGTCAAATAGAAACCGTCCAACTCAATTTTTTTTAAATTATTATCTTTTAAAACTAGATTGTCTATTGATGTGTTTGGTTATGATTTTTTTTTCCAAAATTTTAATTTACAACATCTTGGTGAACGAAGAATTATTATAGATCTTTGTTTTATTAATAAATTAATTAATAGTCAAATAAATTGTATTGATCTTTTATCATTCCTAAACTTTAATTTTTGTCAAGATCAATATACAAGAAATTTATCTCTACTCCGGTGCAAACTCTATAGAACCAATTATTTGGACAATTCTCCAATATCTCGGTTAATGAAGGAAGTTAACCATTTCTCATCTATTCAAAGATTAAATGTATTTGATCACAATCATAAAAGATTCAAAAAAGTTTGTTATAGATTAAATAATATAATGTTATTTTATAGTACAATGTAAATTTATAGCGTTATACACATATGTATTTTCAATTGTTTGTATTTTTTTTTATTGTAATGGCGATTGCCGTAAATAAAGATATTATTATTATCAAAAATATTGAATGCTGTCAAAGGCTTTAGATAAATCTAAAAATATTTCTAAAAAAATTTCTTTATTTTTTAAAAACGATCGTAACAAACTTAACTTAACGTTTATATAAAAAACGCATTTGTGGCATGATATCATTAAGGGAAGTATATAATACGTTTATTTCTTGCCTTTCGGCCTTAAAAATTACATTTACAAATACATTTTTAACTTCCCAAAATTATAAATCCTTATCTTTACAAAATTAACATAACTAAAAGTATTTTCTTCTTTGTTCATCTACTTCTTGTCTGCGATTTTTAATTGCTCTCATCCATTCTATACCTCTTCCGTCTTCTTTCAATATCTTATTTTTTTCCATCCATTTCAATATCACACTCTTTCAACATATGTTCCAGAGTTTCTTTAGTCTCTCCGCTCATTTTTAGGTCTTCTTCCATCCAAAGTTTTGTCACTAGCTCTTCATTTCCACATCTGAATTTTGCAATCATCTTTTTATCATTTTTACTATATCTATCGCTCTCTAGGTACATTGGCAGTTTGCTTTCTATATTATATTCTTAATTTGCGTTGTACCTAGACTCTTTCACTCGTATTCTCCTTTCTTGTCTTTGTATATCTCTATCTCTTTTCATAATTTTGTACCATATCTCCCTCTCAGATTCTCTCATTTTTTCAATTTCTTGGCTAGCATACCCATTCCTAATTTAATAAAATAAAAGCAAACGTTTTGGAAGTATTTGTTTTTCTCCTTTTATAAGCACTAAAAATAATTATTAAAATTAGAAGAAATTCATATGAGCAATTCCATTTCAAAGGGACTAGAATAGGGAAGTGCATTGAGAAGTTTGCTTTAGTTTTTTTTTTTTCAGTTTCTATAACTTATTAGTAGTTTTTTATCGGTTCATTAGGGTATGAAACCTTTAAAAAAATTCTATCAATTTTTTTTTAGTTTTTTTGTTTTTTTAACTTAATTTCATTTTTTTGTTTAAAAATCGCAATATTATAATTATATAATCAATCAGAAATTTTTTGTAGAATCCAAATCTGGCCCATTTCAAGTCTATACTCTGTCTATGCATACCTGTAAGCCGCAAAAGCCATAAAACCATGATTTTGTTCTCCGTGGGCTGGTCTTATTTTGATGTAAATTAATTGAAAAATATAAATTTGTTTTGGATATTTGGGCTTTAAGGGTCTAAAACTCGAAAAAACTGCAAAAATAAGCTTTTTTTTCAACATAAACTCTTACAAATACACATTTAGCAGTTTTAAAGAAACTATACACCAAATATGATTAAAAAACTGAGTTTTACAAACAGTTCTACACGGAAATTTTTTTAAACTTAAATATATTTTTTTTTTAATATTATTTGGCTTATATTTATTTAAGCTTATTTCAGAAGTTTAATAAAGACATCTTTTGTCGCTTGAACCAATTTTGGGCCATTTTATTTGTTTGATAGTTTTTGCGCTTGCGGCATAAATTTAGACAATTGGCGCCAAAATTTGAGAATATTATTATTTTTGGCATTCAAACAAAAACGCGACCGGCGCTTATTAAAACTTGTAAAAAAAAAATTTAAACTATATCCTAGTGTGTTTATAATATTTTTGTAAATATAAAAAAATATTAATTTTTGACGCATTTTTTGCCTAAAATTTTTTTTCTTGATGGACTACAGCCGATGAGTACAACACTGCCTATTTTCTATGTAAAATTCTTCTTTCTCTGAGCGCGGTTAAACGTGCATTTGTAAAAGTTTATGTTGAAGAATAGGCTTACTTTGAAGATTTTTTGAGTTTTAAACTCTCTAGAACCCAAATATACAGAACAATTTTATATTTTCCAATTAATTTACTTAAAAATACGCCAACTTTAGCAGTAAATTTTTTTCTTTAAATGTTCTTTTTTGCTCGGCCCACTGAGAACAAAAACATAGTTGTATGGCTTTTGTGGCTTATAGACAGGGTATAGACTTGAAATGGCGCCAGATTTATATTCTACGCAAAATTTCTGATTGATTTCACTAACAAATTTATTTTTTTAAGTAAAATTTGCGATTTTTAAACAAAAAATGCAATTAAGTTAAAAACGACAAAAAAACTAAAAAAAAAAACGTAGAATTTTTTTAAAAGTTTTATACTTTCATAAACCGATCAAGAGACTACTAATACGTTATAAAAACTGAAAAAAAAAAAACTAAAGCAAATTTCTCAATGCACCCTGCTCTGGTCCGTTTGAAATATAACAACAAATAATTTAAAATACTAATTAAAAAAAAATATTTGTACATTACAGTTGCACTTATCTTATAATCAACCTTTAATAATGTTGCAATAAAAAAAAACCATGCGTACAAAAATACATAATCGGGGCTATTTTCTATGCACATTGCTAGAAGCTAACTATATAAACTGTCATTTTAATAAATCTTGTTTGCTAACAATATAAACGCTGATCACATCAGGAGACGTAGCAAATCTGAGAATCTTCTAAATAAAATAATAATAATACATATAAAAATTTATTTATTATTTATGTTAGAAAGAAAGATTTGTTAAAATAACAGTTCATGTTGTTATACAGCAAGATTTCTCAAACACTGTTTATATTGTTAGTTAGCAATATACATCTTGCTTACTTCTGACAATGTGCATAGAGAATATCTTTGAATATATGCAGAACATTTAACAATAATTACTAGTTGACATATTTCTAAAATATTGCCGTGCAATTTGAATCACCACACATTATTTTTAATTATATTATTAAAAGTACACAACCCTTGGTTTTATTTAATCAGTCAGTAAATGATTACATAGATTTATTAGTTATATACAAATAAGTATTGAATTTGAATAGAATGCGTATTGTTGTCGTCATTATGACAGAGCTTACAACTACATGAGGTCTTAATACATAATAATTCTAGTACTAAAAGTACTTTAATCTTAATACCCATATATTATAAACTACGAGAGGAAATGCATGTCATCAGATTGCTTTTGAAATGATTTAAAATGTAAATGGACATCTTAAATTGGTTCAAATGCATCATTCCATTCCGCTTGGAAGTGATATTTAAATATTATCCCCATGACAGCCAACTGATGAATGAGAGACCTGTCCGAACCTTTCCATAGTAATAATCCGAGATCAAAGGACCACCTATTCAGACTCCCAAAAACAAGTCACAGGAAATTGAAAATTGTACGTGTTATTATCTTCAATCTCGTGTAATGTCAAGTGTCAACACACACTGACATTGACAGATTCATAATAGTAGACACTTATGTTATATTCTGTCACGAATATAATCGTTGACAGTAGAGGTGTTTTTATTAAATATTGATTTTTGAGTAGACACATGAGAATGCATTTATTAGTTTTATTGACAAACTATTTTTATTGGTTAGGATTGTGTAGAATTTTTATTTTATATCTGATCAAAATTCATTAAATAAATTGATATTTGCACTAAAATTTAATGTATAATACACATATAAATATATGATTGGTGTTAAATACAAATACTTACTTACTTTTAAAATTAACTAATTATATTAAACTAGTTTACACGTAAAAAAACCTATTGTTATTTGTATACAACCTCTTCTTTATTCTTTAGTTAGAGTGTGTTAATGAAGTCCGTCAAATTGGTTTCACGGCTGAATGGTATATGAAATAGCTGCTCCCCGCAGCGACAAGCAGCAATCTATTCAATACCTTTTGTTGTATGTCCACTACTACTATTATTACATTGTATTCTCACAAATTATACCACGCTAACAATAATAAAGACAATTTAAGATGAAGGTAAGATTAACTATCTAGGAAAACAAGTCAACTTGAGAAGTGACAGGTATTAATTGGTATGTGCTTATGTTTTTTTTGACGCCATATAATTGAAAATTAACACGAATATTGTGATTGTACTAAAATTATATTCAGTAAACAGTATATAAATTTAATTATTGTCAGTTAGTATTAAAAAAAACAACAATTATGTTATGTCAATATAAGTATATTATATAAATTTTATTTGTAATATCGTAATTACGACTTTCTGCTTTTATTGTAAATAAAATATATTACCAAATAAATGTTCTTGACCTCTGCTTACAATACTTCCAGTTTACCTAAAATATTTTAATTATCTTGAAATCCTATCCAAACGACTAAGTGAAATTTTTCTCATTCTAAAGCTATATACAATAATATTTATGTTTTGTTGTATCTGTATCTCTATGATATGAATCTAGAAAATTGACCTTCAACATGTGATCCCTACATAGCATCTCATCATGGTATAATATTATTAATTTAAAATTAATTAAACCAGTTCAATCATTATTGTAGTATGTAGTGAAATGCATTAAGTAAATTTCATTATTATTTTTTTTAAATGCATTAAGGAAATTAATTTTCAATTAATTACATTTTGTTTGTTATGTTTCTTTTTAATTAAATTATCGAAATTTAATCAGTTTCTAAAATAATTATATAAAATTTATAAAAAAATTTAAATTATGTTTAACTAAGAAAGTAGTTTCTAGAATAGGAACACACTGATAAAACTTATCCAAGTAAATAAAGGCATAACTGTAGTAATAGAATTTTAATGTCAATTGTAATTTACATACTAATAAATAAGTCTCGTCATATAAGTCCAAAGTATTTTCTTACTATACAATTTTAATATGTACTAATTCATATTTATCTTTACCTACGATAGATTTTAAAAGGTTCTAAGCCATTATTATAATATACGGAACGGCGGCTGTGATTAAAGTTAAAAACCATAAAAATATAACAGTCATCGTAAATAAGATCAAAATGCAGTTACATGTATTATGTGTTTTAAATCACGGGAATAGTACCATAAAAGTGATCACATATCTCATATGCTTCTAAGTAAAACACGATTTTTTTACAACAAAAATTGAAAATTAGGTTAATAGTATGTAATATATTATCATAATATGTTTTAACAAATATAATAACATTTTCAAGTAAATATTCTAAATGTAGCTATTTAATTAAACTTAAATCGTTAACAATTTTAAATATTTAATGAAAACCAAAAACAAAATTATGTACATGTGCCGCTAAAACACGCAATTATATCGTCCACGTTTCGAAAATTATTTTTAATTTAGCAATCAATTTTATCAGCAAACTACAAATCTTCAATAAGCTTTTTGCTAGCAGATATATTCATTTCAATTATTGAAGATAAAATATCTTCTTCACTTCACAAAAAAAAAATTATATCGACTCGCGAACGATATAATAGCGTGTAAACAGAGCAAAATAATGAAATAAATTTTTAGACTTTACCTTAATTCACAATAATAACAAAATAGTAGTCAGCATATTTAGAAAACCAACCAGCGTCAATTCTATATTTTTTTTCAAATTTAATCAAACATTCGGGGCTATTCTCTATGTACATTGCTAGAATGTAAGCAAAATATATTGCTAACTAACAATATGAACTGTCATTTTAACAAATCTTGCTTGCTAACAAAATGACCTGTCATTTTAACAAATTATGATTACTAACAATATGAACTGTCACTTCAACAAAATTAATTTTTAATTACATTATTATTTTATAGAGATTTGCCACGCACGCTTCCTGATCTGATGACCATTTATATTGTTAGTAAACAAGATTTGTTAACATGACAGTTTGTATTGTTAGCTAGCAAGATTTGTTAAAATGACATTTTATATTGTTAGTTAGCAATATATCTTGCTTACATTCTGGCAATATGCTTAGAGAATAGCCCCGAATGTCACGTAAGCTAGCAACTTATCATGTTATGGCACTATCAATTCCATCATCAAATAACAATATTAATTTAGAACTTAATAATACAACTCAAAACTAGCATCGTCAAATTAAATAGTTTCCAACAATCATTCTCAATTTTCTATGTTTGTTGATTAAATTTCAAAATACCTGTGTTTTTAAATATTGATTTTAATCTAGTTTTAGTTATTGAAACATGGTTAATAGAGTATTGAATGGTGAAATAATGCTTGATAGATGATACACTAGTAATGACAGAACAAATATGAATAGCGGCGGATTACACCTTTACTTAGCACACTTAGTTTTACTGAAATGGATCATAATTTTTGAGTATAACTTATTGATTCAATATGCGTATAATAAATATTATCAGAATACAAAAGTCGTCAACAAACAACGCGGCGAAGTAAACATTGTATTCAAATTACTTAATAATGTTTGTGGATAAAGAGCAAGTTATTATTTCAGTCGTATTTTGGGGAACGAACTCGCATGATATGCAAGGGCTTTATCATTGAGCTATCTCACCATAAGCATTATTATTATATAAATACCTTTTTTGCGCATAATTAATGTACTACATGTATCTGAATTTTCTAAAGTATCTAAAACTGTTTTATAGATAGAAAAAAAAGTATTGTTATAGGTGATTTTAACTGGCACTAGTTGATTTTAATAACATTCATAATTTTATTCACTTTTGAAGAAATATAAAAGGCTGTTTTTGTATTTAAAAATAAAACAGGTTTTGGTCAACACTACAAAAATTTTACAAAATAAATATTATTTCTTTATATATTTTTTTTTAGAAGGGAAAAATAAAAAACTGACACAATTTTACTGGCAACTTAATGTTCGGACGTCTTTTATTTTTGTTTAGGTTACCATTTGTCAAAATGACAGTAATAAGTAATGTAAATGGGTCGTGGTAAAGCTGCATCAAAAAACATTCGTAAAATTGTTGTAAAACAGTACTATGAAGGAAAAGGCATAAAGATAATAGACAATAATTTAAATTTAGCAATGTCAACGTTAGGAGATATTATTCGGAGCTATGAAAAGACAACTGGATACAAAATTTATGGTAAAAGTACCGCTTGCAAAAACATGTAGAAGTCATCAAAGAGCAGTGTAAGCAAGATATATAAATATAATTTTTGTTAATGAGAAAACGTCAGCAAATATTTTCCGAGAATGTTGTAGGTAATGAATTCATAAGTTAACGCTCAGTTGTTATAAGGTACATAATAAATGAAATATTAAATAACTTGTTTTAATTCACAATATGTTATTTTATTGAAAGCTAAAGAAAAACTTTTGTTAACTAACAAACAGAAGAAATTTGGGCTTAAGTCTAAATTGTCTTGGACAGTAGAAGATTAGTCCAATGTTGTATTTAGCAATGAATTGAAATTTGACGTCTCTGTAGGTGATAGCAAGGAAAAAATTATTTGAGATAAAACGGAAACTTTTAAATCTGATTGTATAAAAAAAGGTGATGATTTAGGGTGAAAAGAGTTTGAAAAAAATAGAAGTAATAGATGGTATAATTAATGCTTTTAAATATCAGACAATTTTAAATAATAGTCTTATACTAATCCAGATTAGAATTACATATTCCAGCAGGTTATGAAATGAAAGTTTTGTCTTGGCCTTCTAACAGTCCAGACATATCAACCTTGTGGCATCACATGATAATTTACTTAAAGAACAATCTTCAACAAAGCGTACATAATTTGAAGACAAAACTGACAGAAGTATAGTAACGGTCAACTCCATCAACTCCATAAACTATGTTAGAAATATAGCGATCTTTTACGCCAAATTACTGCAAGTTTTTGCTGGAAACTAGGCCAGCCAGAATACGAGCGGTCGTAAAGGCAAAAGGTGATGTGACGCTGTTTCAATAATTTATACGGTCAACCAAACTATAAATTATCAATAGAATTTGTTAATATGAAAAAAATCTTTTTTAACAAAAATGTCACTCAATGAAGATTTATTCCAATTTCTTTAATAAGAAAAATTATTAACAATTTACAGAACAACAATCAGTTAATATGTAGTGGTGTCATCCGAACAAAAAGTTGTTACAACAACTTTCTTAACAGCACAAAAATTATATTAGGTTGATTTTGACATTTTTGCCGTTTTTTTGTGCGTCCTAATATATTTTTTTAATACGGTTAAATAATTAAAATGCGCATGAAAATCTATAAGCACATAAACCACATTATGTTGTATCACTTTAAGAAAAGATGAAAAGCTGCTGAGTCAGGTCACGATAATAATAAATAATGTCAAGTTGAGTGCAGTTGTGTACAACACCTACAGTAGTAAATGTTTTTTACGGACCCGCAGGGGGGCGGTGCATTGAGAAATTTGCTTTAGTATTTTTTTTTCAGTTTCTATAACTTATTAGTAGTCTTTTGATTGGTTTATGAGAGTATGAAACCTTTTAAAAAAAAATTATGATTTTTTTAGTATTTTTGTCGTTTTTTAACTTAATTGCATTTTTTGTTTAAAAATTGCAAATTTAACATTAAAAAAAATTACTAGTGAAATCAATTAGAAATTTTCCGTAGAATCCAAATCTGGTGTTATTTCAAGTCTATACTCTATCTATAAGCCGCAAAATCCTTAAAACCATGTTTTTGTTCTTAGTGGGCTGGGCAAAAAAGAGCATTTTTTATTTTTTTTTTTTAAACGCCAAAGTTGACGTATTTTGATGTAAAATAATAGGAAAATATAAATTTGGTTGGTGTATTTGGGTTTTAAGGGTCTAAAACTCGAATAGGCTGCAAAGTTAGATTATTTTTCAACATAAACACTTACAAATATATGTTTAGCCGTGCTCAGAAGAACAATACACTAAATATTATTAAAAATTTCAATTCTGGGAACAATTTTACATAGAAAATAGTCAGTATTGTACTCATCGGCCGAAGTAAAGTCTATCTAGAAAGAAATATTTACAAAATTTTCAGACAAAAAATGCATTAAAAATTAATTATTTTTTCATATTTACAAAAAATATTATAAACAAACTAGGGTGTGGTTTAAAACTTTTAATTTTTAAATTTTGATGAGCGCCGGGCGGATTTATGTTTGAATGCCAAAAATAATAATCTCAAACTTTGGCGCCGATAGATTGAGTCTAAATTGGAGCCGCAGGCGCAAAAACTATCAAACAAAAAGTAAAATGGCCCAAAATTGGTCCAAAGGACAATATTTGTCTTTTTTAAACTTTTGAAATGAGCATAATAAAATGCCAAATAATCTTAATAAAAAAAAAATTTAAGTAAAGTAAATGTTTTTTTTCTAGATGGGTTTTTCTACGCCAGATAAGCACGACACTGACTATTTTCCATGTAAAATTATTTGCAAAACTCAAATAATAATAATATTTAGTGTATAGTTTTTCTAAAAACTGCTAAATGTGTATTTGTAAAAGTTTATGTTAAAAAATTGGCATATTTTTGCAGTTTTTTTAAGTATTAAATTCTTAAAACCCAAATACACAAAACAAATTTATATTTTCCAGTTAATTTACATTAAAATAAAAAAACGTCAATTTTAGCAGTTTAAAATACGTCAACTTTAACAATTTAAAAAATGTTTTTTTTTGCCCAGTCCACTGAGAATAAAAACATGGTTTTAAAGCTTTTGCGGTTTATAGGCAGGCTATAGACTTGAAATGGCGACAGATTTGGATTCATCTGAAAATTTCTGATTAATTTCACTAGTATTTTTTTTTTTTTTTTTTAGTTAAAATTGCGAAAAAAACTAAAAAAATCGTAAGTTTTTTTAAGGGTTTCATGACGGGTATGTCATAAACCGATCAAGAGACTACTAATAAGTTATAGAAACTGATAAAAAAATACTAAAGCAGATTTCTCAATGCACCTCCTCGCCCATGCTCTGGCCCGTTTGAAATGAAATTATTGTTATTTTAAAATCTTTTTGGATCGCAAAAAGACAATTAGCGAAAGGGCATGCCAAGATTTGCTTGCATCAAAGATGCAATGGTTATTTTTAAGACTATCCAGTTTAAATTTGCATTGATTGATTCAGAGAAATGAGCAAAATTTGAGCAAATTCTGCTGTTTTGTCAATTTTATTTTTGATTTATAATAATAAACTTCTTCAAATAACCAAGTCCTGTTCATAATTTTTAGATTATTGCACCTTTCATACTTACTTACTTACTCCAAAGATCATATGTACAAATATGATAAAGCGTTTTAAATTGTTGTTGACATAGTTTTGAAGGTATCTAGAAAACTAGAATTTCTTAACAGATTCAAACAGTTTTTTTAACTTTTGTACAACTTTTGCATATATATAAATTTGTATACGTTTTTGTATTGAATATTGTTTTCAAGTATAGGGAAGAACATCTGAAACTACACTATCTCTTTTAAATTTGATTAAAAAAAGAACTATTCGAATCATTACTAAACCAAAATTAACTAACGACTTAGATACTTCAGAATATTGGCGTAATGTTGCAGATCTTTGAACTTGTTATAGGTTTTTGATGTACATTGCTTAAATAATAATATGTTTTGTATTTTATTTAAACAAATATTTACCCGTAGTATAAGGATTACTAGACATTTTCACACACATTCAATGACAGTTTAGAGATGTAAGACTAAAACTTTTAAGAATATTTTTTAAACGGACACATGAAACAAGGTTTTAAATTCATTATTTTTCAAGACTTATAATTTGCAAACATTTAAGATTTTTACATACTGCTTAAATCTTTTTTTTTTAATTCAAATGAACTTTTATGTTGTTGTGACATATAAAGTAATTTCTAAACATTACACTTTAAAATTAGTTTTTGTTTTGTAAAGATAAAGCTTGCAAAAAATGCCTATCTAATAGAAATCCGTTTCAAACCATCAGTAATATTTCTTTATAAAATCTATAACGGCTCACGATATAACTTTACAAAATTTGTATTGATATATTATTTTCTTTTCAGTATTAAAAGAATTAAAGTTTTAATACAGAGTGATTTACAGTAGCAGACAAAAAATAAATGTTTAGGATCGAGGCCTAAAGTTTGTTGAACATTTTTAATGTTTGCCTATAAAATTTTGCTTTGAAGCAAAAGACTTATTTACTAATTATTGACAGTTGTCATATACTTTGTGTATTTTGTCAAGAATGCAGTTTGACAATGAAAAATATACCAACATTATTTTTTACTTTTTTTGTATTTTTTTCAGTTATGTACGCCAAGCGAATAACATTTTCGTATAAAATAATAAAAATGTAATTTCCCTTAGAATAGTTTAAGGAATGTGAATTGTATAGTAATATAATAATAATAATAAGTTTATTGACGGCAAACGCCTTGAAGAAAAATATGTACATATTTCAATACATTTCTAAAAACTACAATAGTGTATATCTCTATAAAACTAAATAAGTAAATTAAAACATACATTTAAATTAATACGGTTACAACAACATTTAAACATTTGATTAGACAAAACAAACAGATCGAAATTTGCATTATGTTGAACAGCATTACATTCTCGCATCATTCGCGAAAAGGGACTATAAAATCCATAATTGTTGCGATGCAACTTTACTCTAAATAGGTTAGAATATCGAGTGTATCTTTCTTGACAAAAATTAAAATTTAGTCTATTGACTAGTATTGCCGAATTAATATAACCATTGACTAATTTATGAACAAATTGAAGATCAATTATTATTCTCCTTTCTCTTAAAGTTCTAAAAGTTTGCATATTGCCATCTATATAATTGATACATTTAAATGAATACGATCTAATAAACTTTTCCCGAACCTTTTCAATACGTTCTATATTGCATAGCTGATGTGGAGACCAAATTATACTACCGTATTCTAAGATCGATCGTATTAAAGAATAATATAAAGTTACAAATGCCCGTGGACTTAGATCTTTTGATATGCGTGTTATAAAGCCTAACATTTTCCTACTTCTATTACAAATGTTATCTATGTGCGCTTTAAAATTAAGTTTATAATCAAATGTTATTCCTAAAAATAATGTATTAATTTGTTCGTCATTGTACAATAATTGTGCTGAAGAAGAGTTTTTGATGAGACTCGAAACGTTTACATTTTATCAACACGGCAAGATCCTAACTTTATTCGTTTAATTTTGTGGTCCTACAAAAGCTACTTTTACCAGAGACAATATTAATAACTATTACAATAAGCGTGTATAGTCAGTACAAAATCTGCACTTATTTGGAAGACTTAGTTTTTAATACATATTAAACAGCATCTTTTATATGCTGCGGCCTGCTTGGAACTATTAGATAATTACTTGCACAGTTTATTAGTAGACGTTCCATTTGCATTGCGCAATGTGATGTGGTATCAACACAATGGAGCGCTACTACATGCTGCAAGGGTTGTTGTAGAATGGCAAAACACCATTTTAATAGAAGGTAGCGCCACCCACCCACTTTCCAATGGTCACTGAACAGGACCAAAAAAATAATAAAATATATTTATTGATTTTTATTCAAGTCAATTGTTAGTAGTAACATAATTAATAATGCATTTTACAAGTCAAAAAAATTATATAGCAAAACGAGAGCCAAAGTTTTGTCATTTTTGAGACTTGTAGTATTTACTGAATAAGTATTATACAAGTATACTATTTCTGCGTAATCATATTTTTGTTATAAAACGAATAATATCAGTTTAAGTTTGGATAATTAAGTAAATATTTATTTACAAATAGTTTGAAATATTAGAAAATAATTAATACAAAGCACACTGACGAGATTTGTAGAACCGAAACAATTGTCTGTGCTTGGTCCTTGGCCTCTGTTATTGTTAGATTGACTTTGAATAAATTATTACTTCATTTCATAATTATTAAAATGTCAAAAATGTATACTAATTTTCTAGTTTATTTTATAAATGGAAATAACATATAACAAATAGAGTATCTATTAATGATTCATAACTTTGTCTCATTTTAGTATCGTATTAACACAATAATTTAACATAAAATAAATATATAAATATATAATTTAATTTATCAGTTATAAATATTTTAATTCTGCTCTTAATGTACGGAGAATTATGAAGCTTACCATAATAATTAATTTTTAATTACTATTATTTACCAAAAAGTCACCGTGAGAACTCTGAGTAAGACATTTCACCCCGGGTAGGCAAGATTTGTAATGAATTAAAATATACTACTAGTTTTAGTGATCAGCATCCTACACGAGTGAGGCGAAGGGCGAGGAAGTGGACAAGGGTTAGCGGTTTACCCGCGACATATAAAACCCTCCCGTGGCTCCGCGCATCATTACATTCTTTCGAACGGTCCACTATCATCAAGCTCTTTAGTGCTTAGTGTTATTTATTGTTATTACCTGCAGTGTGTTATATTACTTGGTTTTTTTTACCTTCAATCACAATGATTACTACAAGCACAGCAGTTGTAAGTACAATATTTATTATTTAAATAAAATCTGTTGAAATTTAATGAAGTTTTTATAAAAAATGTGAACATGAGTAACTAACAATTTTGAATTTAATTTGCAAAATGGTATTTGAATTAAATAAAAAAAATATTACTACAAAAGTAATTCTATGTTGTTTAGAACTAAATTTGTCAAATCATATTATCATCATTGTTTATTGATCATGAATTCAATCTGAATTATATTCACGTAATTTATAGACTTAAAAGAATGTATTTACCTATATCGTTATGCCTAAAGTAAAAAAAAAAACTAGTTTATTTCTATTTTTTAATTACGTATTAAACATTTCAGGTATTCCTAGGAGTAGTTTTCTCATGCACAGCATATACCTCGGCATTCTTTCTAAATTGGGGATCGGCTGAACAGTAAGTATTTTTATGTTTTTAATATTTCACTTGTTATTAATTTTGGTAAAATAGATTATTACATAAATTATATTAAAAAAATTATAGAAAATAATTTTACATAAATAAATTATAAAAACCAATTATGATAACTATTAATTTAATTTTATAGATTTGCAATATCGATTTAATACAATCATATTATTATTAAAAGTGATAAAAGAAACTTTTACATTATATTTGCTCAATAAGCGTGATTATAAGAATTTTTTGCTTTTACATCTGAATTATATACTACTATCATAGTTTACTTAATTATTATACACACATTAATAACTTAAATATTACTTATCATGTGAACAACATACATCAAGTATGACAGTAATCTACCATACAAGAATATTAATAATGTTAAACTATGCCAACCGATCTTGACCACATCGGACCTAATATGTAAATTAAATTTCAAGCAGAAGATATAATTATAAAAAATGTTGAGACCGTAGAAATATGTTTAGGTGAATACATTAAAATAATGCATGGTGAACTAGACGTGTCGGGTATATAATCGAACGTTCGGATCTCAAATCAAAAGGTTTTAAATGCGGTGTGTTGAAGTTGATATATTGCTATATAATAGTATTTAAGTATATGTACTTACAGACTATAAGATAATAATAGTATATTTATCATTCCTGTACATAATTGTAAATTAAGAAAACATGTTTTTTAGTTGAATATAACATAAATTCCATATTTTATGAAATTTGTTTTGAACACATAATAACTTAAATAATATTTTTTTATTTAAACAATAATTGAACGGATATAATAGAATCTAATTTTTAAATAATAGCAAAAATATAAAAAAAAATATTTAGAAGCTGTTGCATTAATAACTATAGAAAGTTATTTTTTAATTGACAGGTCTATACACAGTCTATATTTAATATATTTCTCAAAACTGGACGACATAAACTATATTTTATAATAAGATATTGGTTAGAGATGCTTACTTATTTCTGATAGTAATATAATACAATACTGCAGATCAAAAAAGTAACATACAATTTATTACATTAAGGGTGTATACCTAAAGCAATTTTATGCTTTATACAATAAATGAAATTAGTTTAATTGTTATGCAAAGTTATTGTTTTTAAAGATTGTTTCAAAAACACAACAAAGCCAAAAAACATTTGCTTGTTTCTTAAGTTTATTAATGGACTACAGTTTACCAATTACTTAAATGAAATTTATTTTAGATTTTATTATTTATTATTGTTCTACTTGTTCTGTGATATCAAAATATTTTGCTTTTATTGCTATATTGTGATATTAATTGATTTTTTTAGTTGATATTATATGCGTTCAATAAGGCATATTATTTATATTTGCATTTTTCCTAATTGTAATAGATATAGTAGTACAAGCTCAACTCTTGTTCTCATAGTCTCATAACCATGATTGTTAAACGAAATACTAGCAACATTGCACTTATCTATACTGGCTGATGATAATTAAAATTAAAATTTAAAAAAAAATGTTTTATTAAGTAAAATTTAAATTTAAATTTTCTAATAAACTATCCATCGATTTTGTTTATATCTATTTAAAATGTATTATTAAACTATTTACGGACGTATTAAAAATATGAACTTTAAAATAAGTTACAACAAAATCAACAAAACTAATTAAAGACGGTGACAGAATCAGCATACGAAATGAAGTCGTGCGTATACCTAAGAGTTAATTAAATGTTGAGATTTTGTTATACGATTTGTACAACTACCATAAAAAAATGAAACCAAAACAAATTTACTTATCACTTGCAAGTCTATCAACACATTTTAACATCTTTATTGCACAAGTAATTTACAACACTTTTGAATAAGTATAATACATAAAATGAAAAAAAAAATGTTTTGTACAAACGGCTATCGACCGTAGTCATTCAGCCATCCAAATAAGGTAAATTGTCTTTATTTAACAACAAAAAATAGTACATGTCAGTGATAGTCAGTCGTTCTCATTAGCGAGAGTCAGGGTATGTTAGAATAGTGAAAAAGTAGATTTTTTATATTTTGCAATAATCCTAAGATTTCTAGAAATTATTAGATTATTTTAAATCTCCGAGATTATTTGAAAATTTGATTTGGTGTTTTTTGAGTCTTTTGTGAAGTGGGACGAGGTTGGTTTTATAAAGTAGTTTATTTGACGGATTGTGGAGAGGGTTATTGAAGTGTCGGGTTTTGGTAATAGTTTGAAGATATGCCCTTTCTCCTACAAACAAGGGAGTGTGAGTTGGTTTATTGGAGTTCAGGAATATTATGGATGCGTAGTCAAGGATTGGGCAACGGATTGTCTTGTATATGTGCGTGGCACATTTAATGTCAATTCCATTGTTTCTATACGTAATGGATTAGAAGTGTTTTGCTCAGGATCTGATTTTACACTTAATGGAGTTAGTATGGAACTTGAAACTTAGTTTAGAGTCAAAGCTTACTCTTAGATATTTACATATATGGGATAGGCTTTAGGTTTGTTGATTCATTTGGATACTAGGTGAATTTTTATAGATTTTGTGATAAGGGATTAGTAGTTCGGTTTTTAACGGGTTTGCAAACTGCGTCATTTATTGAACTACAGTTTTGTTTTATCTAGCAAGGTTTGCAATTGATCCATAGATTAGTTTAGAGATTTAGCGTAAGAAACCAATGTTGTATCATCAGCATATTGCATGATATAGAAGTTTGGATTAAAATAAGATAGGTTACAACTACACTGAGTAGATTGGGAGGAAAAAACCAAACTTTAGGAGTGTATTGTATACATAAAAATAATTTAAAAAAACTCAAATGTTGTTATTCAATTTTAATTTTTTTTACAGTTTTAACGTAATTAAAATAAATAAAATTTCTACATTAACGTTTTGGTAATCATATCCTTCTTAAGATAACACCGTCATTTACCTCTAAATATTTTCTGTTTTGTCTACAAAAGGCGCCTGTTGCTCTCTTGATTAAGTTATGTCTTTGTTTAAGATTAGCTGCAATGCCCCATAAACAATAATTTAGTGCTAAGAGGTCTGGAGTCATTGGAGACCAACTAATAAGACCACCTCAATCAATTCAACGCCCTGGAAAGCTTTTGTGTCTGTATATATTATAGCGAAAAATATTATATATATATATATGAGAGGAGACAAGAAAGACCTTGTTGTGGGGTGAAAGAGTCGGAGTATGTGTTAGCTATGCGAACCATAAGAGTTTGATCAAATAGAAAACTTACTATTATTTTAATTGTTTATGTTCATAAACAAGAGTGTTTGTTTTCAAGGTGGGATGTTTGGATGTTGAATGTCAGGATAGTTAATGAGTGGTTTGTTGATCTATTTTCACAAAACCATATTGTGTTGTAAGTATTTTATTGCGAATAAATTGTAAGAGTTTATTTTGCAATTTAATTTCAAATAGTTTACTAAGAACTGTAAGTAGTGTGATAGGGCAGTTACTATCTGGATAAATAAAGTTAGGGTCACTTTTAGGGACGCTTACATTTGTTTCTATTTTCTATTCATTAGAAAAATATTGGTGGAAAAAACATCAATTGAAATTTTTTATTGTGTAGTTATGAACGTCGTTATTGATCTATTTTAAAATTTGTAGTTAGTAAACCATGTTCTGGTGCTAAATTTTTACCTTTATTTAACAAGTCGTGATAGTCGTCTTTGTGTATTGTTTTGTCCGATGGAGTGTCAAACCTCTGCCTACAAAATATGTCATATCATGTGTTTACCTTATCTAAATGAATATTGTCTAAATTGTCACAATTGGAGAAGACAAATGTCAGATGAAAAACTATTGTTATGTATGTATGATGTCCGTTTGTATTTAGTCAGTTTTTTAATTACTTTCAAGTAATTTCTTCTTTTCTTTTCATTAATTTTGTTGCAAGCCGTTATGTATTTGTCTTGTCTGTACTGAAAAACTAAGTCGTGTATGTTTTTATTTAACCGGTTTTTTTAATGTTTTGTTATTTTTTTTTTTAATAGTAGGATATGGGTAATTCCATTACTTTTTGACTCATTTGAAAAAGTCGACCTCTTTGATTTTGCTCAAATTTTTAGGGATCAAAATATGGATGAAAAAAATTAAATTTCCAATATTTTGGACTTTAGAATATTGCCTGTTCAAAATGACAAACATATGAAGGTCAAAAATTTTACAATAAAACGTCTTTTTTAGCTTATTTTGTATCTCAATTTAAAGGCTTCTGGAAAAAGATTAAAAGGTCCACGATGGCTCAAATTATTCCTTAGTACATGTACTTTAAAACCCATATTAATTATATTAAATATTGTGGCAGTCATTTTGATATATTAAGCTTCAAACAGTATTCCAAAATAACCCGTAAATTTAGCAAAATCGCAAAATTTTGCTTTCTTTAAACCGTTCTAACTTTTTCAAATCTTAAGAAAATTTGATCTACGTGGTCTAGATTTCTTTGTGTTTAATCCTTTTTTGAAGTAATCACAAAAGACTCACAGAATCAATACGTATACACCACTATTTTAATGCAGGAAGATGCACATGTTTTCGCGATCTTCAAAACTTGTACCGAGAAAGCGCTGTCACCCTATGTCGATTTTAGTCAAAATTTCAGTAAATACTCTTTAAAACACAAAAAAAAGGTTATCTATATGAGAAATGGTATATCGGGCATTATCAAGAATTTTTAGTATTCAAAAATTGTCAAAGTCGGCGAACTGCACATTTATATATCTCAATTTTTGGGCCTTTAGAAAAAAATAAAAAGGTTCACGATAGCTCAAAATATTCTTTATTACATGTACTTTAAAACTTAAATTCGTTTATTTAATGCTGGGGCAGTCATTTTGGTATATCAAGCTTCAAACTTTATTAAAAAAAAAACAACCGTAAATTTAACAAAACTGCAAAATTATGCTTTGTTTAAACCGTTCTAACTTTGTCAAATTCTAAAGAAATTTGATTCACGAGGTTTAGATTTCTTCGTGTTCAATCTTTCCTTAAAGTGATTACACAAGACTTATAGAATTAATACATATTTACCATTAGTTTGATGCAGGAAGTTGCACATGTTTTTGCGATCTTCAAAACTTGTAATTTTTAGGTCTTAAAAAAACTCTGTCACCTTATGTGGATTTTAGTAAATTTCAGTAAATACTGTTTAGACCACAAAAAAAAGGTTATTTATATGAAAAAAGAGATATTGGGCATTATCAAAAAAAATTTTATATTCAAAAATTGTCAAAATCGGCATTGTTCTTCAGAAAATCTAAATCATTTTTTGTCTATCTTGCTTTGTTTTTGAGATAGTCAACAAATAATAAATATTTAAAAAAACTTTTTATTTAGCAAAAAAACACAAACAAAACAACATTACTTTAACAAGTGTGCATTAAAGCAAGCTTTGATACTTGTTAAACCAGTTTTCTTTGCTTTGGTTATTAAAATTTGATAAAAATGCTGTTCTACAACGGAGAATACGCAGATATCATTTTTGTTTACGTATTCTGTAATGGTAATGCCCTAGCAATTGAGATTTCCCAGCAGAAAGCAACTTTTTTTACGCGTTTTTTAGTGAAAATGTTCACCCATATTATTATCAAAAGTACAACACCTACTACCAGGCAACGGAGCACAACGAGTTACATTTTCTCAATAGCTTTTTGATAATATCTGATATATTATTTTTCATATAAATAATTTTTCTTGTGGTCTGAAGAGTATTTACTGAAATTTTGACTAAAATCGACATAGGGTGACAGCGTTATTTTGGGATTTAAAAATTACAAGTTTTCAAGATTGCAAAAACATGTGCAACTTCCTGCATTAAAATATAGGTGTATACTATTGATTCTATAAGTATTGTCTGATCACTTTAAAACAGATTAAACACGAGGTAATCTAGACCTTGCAAAACAATTTTTTTATTTGACATAGTTAAAACGGTTTAAAGAAAGCATCAAAATAGTGGTGAATATGAATTGATTCTATAAGTCTAGTGTGATTACTTTAAGGAAAGATTGAATACAAAAAATTCTAGAGCTTGTGGATCAAATTTCTTTAAGATTTGACAAAGTTAGAACGGTTGAAACAAAGCATAATTTTTCAAATTTACGTTTTTTTTTAAATAATGTTTAAAGCTTGATATATCAAAATAACTGCCTCAACATTAAATATACAAATGTGGGTTTTAAAGTACATGCAAAAAACAATATTTTGAGCCACCGTAGGCCTTTTTATCTTTTTCCAGAAGCCCAGAAATTAAGATACAAAAATGTGCCGTTTGCCATTTTGACAATTTTTGAATATTAAAAAATTCTTGATAATGTCAAATATACCATTTCTCATATAGATAACCTTTTTTTTTGTGTTCTAAAGAGTATTTACTGAAATTTTGACTAAAATCGACATAGGGTGACAGCGCTTTTTTGGGACCTGAAAATTACAAGTTTTGAAGATCGCAAAAACATGTGCAACTTCCTGCATCAAAACATAGGTGTATACGTATTGATTCTATAAGTATTGTCTGATCACTTTAAAAACAGATTAAACACGAAGAAATCTAGACCTTGCAAATCAAATTTTCTTAAGATTTGACAAAGTTAGAACGGTTTAAAGAAAGCAAAATTTTGCGATTTTGCTCAATTTACGGGTTTTTTTGAAATAATGTTTCTAGCTTACTATATCAAAATGACTGCCACGATATTAAACATAAAAATATAAGTTTTGAAGTACATGTAATAAGGAATAACTTGAGCCATTGTGGACTTTTTTATTTTTTCCAGAAGCTCAAAAATTGAGATACAAAATAAGCTAAAAAAGACGTTTTATTGTAAAATTTCTGACCTTTAAATGTGTGTCATTTTGAACATTCTAAGGTCCAAAATTTTGGGAATCTCATTTTTTTCATCTATATTTTCATCCCTGAAAATTTGAGCAAAATCAAGAGGTCGACATTTTCAAATTAGTCAAAAAGTAATTACCCATATATAAAAAAATTATATGGTTTATAAGTAATTATGAATATGATAAAGTGAAATTCAAACAAAATAAAGAAAATTTTTTTGGATTTTTTTTAATGAATAACAATAGTTTAAAATTAATTACTCAAACCCAATCCAACTTCAAAGCACCCAATCAAACCTCATCAGTATGTCTTGGTGGTAAGAATCGTTGTATGGTGAAGAACAAATTCAAATAATTGATTTACGTGCTCTTAACACAAGTTATAGATAATTAATTACTGGTGCAAAGTAATTTTAGTTTTATTATGTTATTTCGACTAAAAAAGCTAAATATTATTTGACTATCTACCTATTTAGACATTGCAATTTAGTTGCTAGTTGCTATGCTAACGTTTATCAATAGTATTCGGTTTCTTTGGTTGAAACAACACTATGGAGCTGAAATTACTTTGCACCACTAATAAATAAAATGGATGGATTGGGGTTAGTTTTTTATTGTTTAGTTATTTATTATCAAAGTATAAAATTTTATAATGCTGGTATATTAACAGCTTTAACTAATCAAATTGAAGATGTTGCTTTTTTAATATAAAAAAATATTGAATATTAAATTATGGAAGATGAAATTATGTTTTTTATATTAATTGTTTAATGAATTACAAAAAATAAAGTAATTTCTAAAATAATTAACAAATATTTTAGTTTTATTTTTCGGTGGTGTAATATGATTTTAAATAAGAAATATGATTCAGTGTTTTGTTATTGGTCTGGATTTTATTTTAGTGCTGATCTGAAAAGCAGCTGTAAATGCTTGTTTTGATTCTACACTTGTTGGAGATACTCACTTGACCTCAACCATTGTTGGAATTATCTAAAATAAATTTGCCAATGCCAACCCATCAATAAAAATAATAATACCGAAAAACTGGTATTTTTATGTTTAATACCGGTATTGTATACCGGCTAAATTTTGTACGAGATCCCGGTTGCTCTGACTATCGTTCATAATAAACGTTGGTAGAGTAAGTATTTTAGAAAAATCAGAGTTTGTTAGAAACTGTTAAAGGTGACGAGTTTTCATAGATTTAAGTTGAAAACACCAACAATAATAGAATGGGATAAATATAAGCTCTTACAAAGTTATTATTTTTGATAACAAAGGATGGGTAAATGTAAACAAGAAATATGTGGAGTCTCTCTTAAAGGAAAGAAATTGAGAAGTGAATGTAATTATTAAATGCATTATTGGTGCTTGGAGGGTTTTTTATTTTTAATTAAAAAAAAAATAGATACAGATCCACTTTTATAATTCTGGTCAATAATATTGGCAGGATATTGTATTATAGACCAACTTTGAAATGATATAGGATTTGGAGATTTAGTTTCAACAAACAGAGCACAGGTAATATTATTAATTGGAAGGAAGTTTTTTATGATATGGGATTTTTGAGCAAAACTATTAATGTTGAAATAAAAGAAATTTAGACTAGACATTTTAGGTTTGAGTTATGGTGACTTAAAGACCTCTTATGGGAGAGGTGGGAAGGGCTTGATCTAGGTTAAGTAGATCTAACATTACAATACATTCTGTTATTAGAGAAGGATACAATGGTGTCAATATTGTATGATTAAATAAATCTACTTTTTAATTTTTGAATGAGTTGTTGTCTGTCTGTTATTTTGGGAGAATTAATTTTGTGTACATACGTGTCAATGATATAGTCATGAACGGTGACAAGTAAATGAATTCTTGAGGCATAAGCTGTTTGTTGAGCAATTTTTTCTTATTTTTTGTTTTGATGTTCGGTATTCCTTCAATTAGAGCAGTAGGACGGTTTTTGCACTTAAGCGACTTCGCTTCGTAGTCTTCTTCTTTGCATGATATGCATTTGGAGGGTTAGTAGTTGTGCAGCTAACAGTTTTGTGATTACCTCCGCATTTGCTGCATTTGGCAAAGAAATGCATTTATCTGTGATGTGTTCAAATGAATTGCATTTGCTACAAGAGACGGGTATCAGTGCTGGAGCAAGATTTTCATACACCGCAAAGTGTTTGCTTTTGTAAAAAACGCCATATTGTAATAAATAAAACTATTTATTTAATATTATTAAGTAAACCATTTAGTAAATCATTTCTTCTTTCATATCTTTAAAATTACTTTTTGTTGTTTTCATATCTTGCTAAAGATGATAACGTTTACTAAATTGCTTTTTTTTCTTAAATATATTTTGGTCACCTACGCAATTCTATGGCAACGTTGACAAATTCTACGCATTACCAATTCTATTGGTAGAAAGTTTGCAAACTTAACGTCACAATATACAATTTAAATGTAATATCTCTGACTAGTAAATATAGTAAATAGTTTGAAACAACATATTTTTTCATTTGGCGATGCAATATGAAAGGTTTTGTTTCTTGGAAAATTAGATGTTTATTTATTATAGATTATATTTAGTTTATTACTTGTCTTTTATAATTTTAAAACAAAAACAACGTTTGCTTAATTTATATATATATATATATATATATATATATATATATATATAAATATACAGGGTCAGAACAAGCGTTATGTTTCTAACTTTTTTTATCGAAAATAGAAAAATGATCAAAATAATCATTTTAAATTTTTTTTTTAAATTTCAATGTACAATATAAAGTTTATTGTACTTAACATTTTGAAAATTATTGCCAATGTTAACAAAGCTTTGTTTTTTGTTATATTATTAAATAGGTGGTTTAAAAAAAAGCTAAAAAGTGACTTATTTTTGTTTTTTGAAAGATTTTATTTTTATCACTACTAAATGATAAAAAAAGGTTTTATAACTTGATATTTAACAAAAAAATGTTTGACTATTTTGCAGTTTGGTAAAATTTTATAAGCCAAAAAATAGATTTTTAAGTCCATAAGAAAACCTATGTTTAAAAAACTTGTAAAGTTATGTTGGGTTGATTGATGTGGTGCAATAGATTAAATCTGCTTAATTTAGGTTTTAAATAAGTTGTTGGTGTTATCGATTGTATTGGCAACATTGTACCTTTGACTATTATACTAATAGAAGTACATAGATCTTGCAGTATAGTTTAAAATAATATGTTTTATCTTTATCTTACAATATATACACTAAATACTACGAAATAATAATAACAAACATATACTTGAAAGAAATAAATAACAAGTTTAAATGTGAAAAATTGCGATCATTCACAGACACAACAGTTAACATTATAGATATAAATTTTAAATAAAGTATTTTTTGATACAGTGAATATGTTTACGTAATTTGAACAATAATTTATAGCTACCGCATGATTAAATATATAATGGTACAAGTAAACTATAGTCGTTTTAATAAAAACGTTGTTTAAATGTTATGGTTTGAAAAGTGTTACTTTGAGGTATATGAAAATCAAGTTTATCGTTTATTGATTTATGTATACGGCATAAATTAACAACTATCTTTCTACGAATGACACTTGACATAGAAGTGTAGTGCTTTTGCTGTACATTTATTATTAAATTCTAATCAAAATTCTACAATTTTTTACTTTTATATTTGTAAAGTTTTATTAGATAAGGTGACTGGAAAGGAAAGTTTGTATGAAGCACAACATTTTCAAGTCTTAGTGTATTGTTTACATGTTTAGTAAATGTAAGGACATTATTAATAACCATTCCTTGATCTTTAACTTTGTTATATAAACTTTGAAGCTAAAAAAAAACTCAATTTAAAAATAATATTGCCCTTGAACAATATTAGATTTTCTAAACTATATTTACATTTGGTTATTTTGTTTAAATTTTTGTTTAATGTTACGCTAATAAAACAAATGATTAAAGTGTTTTAGAAAAAGTTGTCTGCAAGTAATAAAAACAATGTATACATAATTTATAAATAGAATAAATAAATCGAGACTATAATGAGTAATGAGATTCTAATGATACATTATATACATACAAGGAAATTTTATTGTATTAGAGGCAAAATTGCAAACAAATTGTATTATATTTGATAAAAAAATCAAACTATTTTAGCTATTTTAACACTTTAATACCAAACTTCATAGACTTTAATTTATTAAATAAGATGGCTTTAGAAACGTTTGTTTATACTGGTTGACTTGAAATCTATTTTCCAAGCAATCCAGATATGGTTTATTAAGTAAAACATGTTTACAACTACATATTAAGTGCAAATTGAATACCAATTACACAATCATTTGTTATATTTTCTCTGTTACCATGTTTAAATATTGGTGTAATAATGAAATGAAAAATGTAAAAAAATACAAATAATTTGTAACCATTTGTTACTATAAATAATAAATGTATTTTTAAAAAGTGGATTGGAATTCTACTCGGTTCCAAACTACACTTATTTGCTAAATTATCTACTGCACATCAATATTAAATGTCTGAGGTGCAATAACATATTTTTGAAAACAACAAAATGTTCTGCAAGCAAGTCGACATGAATATGATAATTTTAAATAAAATTTACATTACGTATAGCCAAAAATAGATTGACATTTAACTTAATTTTTACTCTATTAAGAAAAACGTCTTATAGAGATCTTATAGAGTGGTCATAGTCATTGCACCTACTACCATTTTTTTAATAATAATAATAAAACTTTTTTTTAATGTCAGAAGTAGATACTATATTATTCCAAATGACACACAATAGGTATGAAGGTATAAATTAAAAATTTTTGTCTGGCAAATTAACAGTTTATTTTTTTATCATGGAATTACAATATATAAATTGCCAGACATTTACATTGTTCTTAAAATTATTATTTTTTAATTATTTAAATTATGTCGGGCACAGTGTTAATGATGGCAAGATAGATTTATAATGGTAAAGTGACATAGAAAATTATGGAAAAAATGTCTTAAAAATGCTCAGTTTTCACCTTTTCGGGGAGGTTACGCTACCAGGTATACGAAACCATCCCTAGGTACAAGACGCGGCGCGTCCCTACCTATCGTCAATAAGGATGGAAAATATTCAAAAACTAGCCAAACTAAAATGATTTTTTTGCGACGTTGCTAGCTTTTATACTATTATTTCTTACATACCAATAGGGTGCAGACTTTTCAAATTTATTTTTGTATACTTTAGTTGTGTTTTTAAAAAACAGTTATATCAAGAACGTTTTTTATTCTTCTTGTTAGAGTTGTATTGATTAGATTTAACCATATTATGAACAAATTGAACCTTCGTTCATGTTTCTCCCGAAAATATTGAAAATGTCAAGACCTTTACTATAAGTCATTAAGCCTTGATTTTAGAAATAAAATTTCTAGACATTACATATAAATATAAATAATAGAAAATTTGCATTACTAGCAATGGTTCTTTAACAAATGCAAATATTAATTTATCTCATTATAATAACTGCAATCTGAATGTAGTTTCAACGGTAGCTTAAACAAGTAACCCTCATGCTTCTGAAATGTTTGTATTTTGCTTGTTTCAAAAACTAATTTTTACGGTATTCATTACATTAAATTTATAGAAAAGAAATAACTTTAACATTTTTATCATTACATGTTTTATAATATAAATGTTCTTCTTCTAGCTCAGAATATTTCAATATTATAAATATTATATTATTTAAATCTAGTTAAAATATATTATTCAATTTTAATTAACATATGTTTGAACTATTGTAGATTGCCGCCACAGAAACAACAACAACAAGGACAATGGCCTGTTACGGCATACTATCAGCAAAGGGTTCTTCAGCAACCACAATATACAATGACCAGCGAAAATGGAGCACCTGTACAAATACCTGCTATTCCCATTCAGGTTCCTCTTCAGGCTCAATTATCACCAGCAGCTAGTATACAAAACGTCCAATTAGTCCCGTGTTTATGTCCTGTTGCACAGGATTACGAATACGATAAACTACAAGAAACACCACAAGGCGTTTTTGTTAGCCAACTCAAACAACAACAACCAACACATTAAATTTTAATCTAATCACAATTAACATGCCGAATTTAAAATGTATATAAATTATTATTATCTTAATGTTTAAAAGCTCAATTTTATTTTAAATTTTATTAATTTAGGGCACTGATTTAATGCACAATTTTATTTATTGTTTCATAGATTATATAAGATACAACTCAGGTCAAACAGTTTTGCCTGTATATCGGATGCTTACTGATTAATTATTATTGATTTATTTATATTTAATGACTGATTTGTAAAGACTGATTTTATTTATTGTATATTTATGAACTAGTAAATAAGTAATAGAATTAATAATTTATATATCAATTATGACTGATTACTTACAAATGCAAAAACTGCCCAAATATTTATTTAATGTAAGAAATTTTAATAAAATTTTTAAGTAATATTTTATTTTATTTGTGTTTTATTATTTTTCAAAGACAAATAGATTTATTTTATTTCAGTTTGCGGTGCGTAATGTCCGTTACTTGCCATCTGTAATTGCAAATGTTTCCCAGATTTGTAAGGTTAATTCTTTTTTTATGTGCATTAATAGTAGTAGTGGTAGTAGTATTTTTTTAAAATCTGAGCTAAATAACTATAATTATGTTAATTATATATTTGAGTTTAAGTTATTGTAATAAATTTTGAATACGTTAGTACGATGTCTGAGAAAGTAACAAAAAACTGACGATGAGCTGAAACCGGTCTTAATAAATAAAAAATAAAATCAGCATATTAAAGTATTCAAAACTTATTAAAATAACTTAACTTCAAATACAGTTATGTTCTTTTAATATTTGAATTTAATTTTTTTAAAGATCATTAATTAAAACATCTAGCGTTTGCTGATAATTGAAGATTGAACATTAGCATAAAATCATTAGCATGCCTTAAATGTTTTAGCTAATTATCTTATTTAAAAGCAATATTAAATTTAAATATTGCAGAATCATGTTTAAACATACTTGATCATCCATAAACAGTCAAGCACACAGTTTATAAATTCAAAAGTTTTCTACTTGACAAACTAAAATATTTAATTAAAATTGGCACTTGATTAACATTTAATCTTATGTATACTTGTCAAGTATGCACTTATGTGTGTTGCATATTATTCAGCATGTATTGGATAAATCAGTTTAAGATTCTGTTACTCATTCAGAACTTTCTAATGCGTTTGAAATTTGCTTAGCCCAAAATTATTTTCAATTTAAAAATCAATTTTATCAGCAAACTGCAGGTCTAGCAATGAGCTCTCCACTAATCCCTTGCTAGCAGATATATTCATGTCAATTATTATATATTATATACAGAGTGTTAATGAGTAGGGTGAGTGGGGGGTTCATTTGAGACACTTTTTATTTATAAACTCATAGACAACCATGTTCACCCTAGAAGCTGCACGTCAAAAACTTTATTGTTTTTTTTTTATACAATATTAGAAATGTCCCTCTTAAAAGTCTACATAAAAAAAAAATAATAAGATATAAAAATTATAGGCAATTAAATTGTCTATCTTTTTTAAACATATATCTAGATCTATCTCTAACCGTACTCATGTCATAAATTATTTTTTTATTTATTTTTGATATTTTTGTTAAAAATTATGCTTAAAAATCAAAAATTTAAAAAAAAATTGAATTTGAAATTAAAGGCCATTCAATTGCGCTTCATTCTCTTAATAACATGTTTCAATGTAGCTCCTACCAGTAGTGTGCAATTAAAAAAACTATTTAAAAATGTTCCCCTTCAAGTTTTTCATACTACAGCACATAGAGCAGCTTTAATTTCATTATCAAATCACAATCTTAAATTAAAACTGAATAAAATTATATCCGTAGAAAATATGAATGGTTTTCCAGTCTTATTCAAAATTTAATTAATAATAAAACGTATCAAACACAATTTTTCACATTTATCCAAAGGTTTTAAATTTAAACAAGATTTATTCACAACATTAACTTAATTAAAAAAAAAAATGAGAAAATATAGCACGCACATTCTACAAAAACAAAATAAACAAAATGCTTTTAGACTTAGTTGAAAAATTATCAAATATATTATTAAATGCTAAAAATAAAATTAATTCATTAAAAAAATCTGATGTTTATGAAATTGTTCCATACTTTTCCCAAAATTAATTATAATAATATGTCATACAAGTGTACAAATACAAAATTAATCTTTTTAGCAATCTGCTGAATGAGCAAACAAAAGAATTTAAGGAAAAAAAAAATAAGAAATTATTTTATTTATTAATTCAGGACGTTAGTCTAATATATGTATAGTGTTCAATTAACCATAATTGCATTTAATATGAGACCAGGTACTAGACCTCGTCAGTATCTACAGCGCTTCCATTCTCTCAATTAACGAGTGCAATTGTATATATTTGTGTTTTCAGGTACATATTCAAAGACAGTTTGTGTGGTTGTAGCATAAACATAAGCCCTCGCATAAGCCCTAAAATATCGGCTCTTGCAACTAAAATAAAATTGTTTTGTTTCTTTGATAAATATATTGTGTTTGCTACTCTGAAAAAAAAATTGTTATATTATATAAACATTTAAAAAAAATTAAGTATAAAGAATTATTGTGTATTTTGGTTATTGGTCATAAGGAAGATTATTCTGCTATTAGTTTGATCATATATATGCTAATTGCACTTTCCTACAATAACAAGTAAATTTTAAAAACTGTTCTAATGTCCTTTATGTATTTTAGATCAATTAAAAAAAAAATTAAAAAAATGCTCTAAATTTGGAAAATTAAATTTGTACAATACCTGCAACAGTGCAATCTGGTTGGGTAAATTTATTCATAAGGTTATAGAAAGCATTAAGCCTGTCCGTCTTTTTCCAATGACATTTATAAAAAAAAAAGAAAAAAGATGTCCCTTGCAGAAACAATTCCATCCATGACAGGTTCAACTAATATAACTGCAACGGTATTACCCTCCAACTATAATAACAAAACATTAAATCAAAGCAAGCAAAATTATACTTGAAATTCCTGCCAAAACATAACCTTATTACAATTATAAAAAAGAAATAAATGAGCTATTTAAATTAACGTCAAAAGATTTTACCACTTATGATTTAGACAATCATTCAAGTGCAACTTGCTAATTATTATTAAGTATAAATTATGTTGTGATATTATTTATAGTACTATTGCTACTTACACAAAATTAAAATAAGCAAACCATGTGTTACAAATTATTGTAAAACATTTTACTTTTTACTTTAAAATTTTTTACTAACTTTCTGCAAATAACTGACTGTTGGTCTGTTAATTTGAAGTAAAACAAGCATTTAGTATTATGGCCATTTAGTTTGTACCGCATTAAGTATTGCTTTGTTTGACAATTTCCGTGTCCTGGTGTTCTGGTAAATTGCTTTACTGTTTACTGATAATGACAGGCAACAATATACTAGCTTACAAGGCAAAAATTGCTATTGTTTGGAATAATGCAAGCTTGTTTGACACAATAAAACTACGCAATGGTTGCAATTGTGGTATATTGGCTAAATGTTGCCAACATTAGACGGTATTGCACCATTGCTGGCAAGAGACTGTATGAGGACTGGTACAACCAAGCAAGTACTATGGTCTACTTTATTAGTTGACTAGTGTCAAAAAATACAAATGCAATAGTCTGAGGTAAAAAGAAGACTGGGTTCATCTGTTAACAAACATGAACTATACCGGTCTAAGGGAGACTACCTTCGGTTAAGACTCATTAATATTTGAGGTTTTCAATAAGTTTAAATTTTGTGAGCATTAGCATCTTAAACATAGAAATCCCCTATAATTATTTTGAACATTTGTTTGTTGATGAACAAAGTGTTTGTGTTTACAAACAACAAGCATATTTTAGACTGACGACGTACAAAATTGGAAGCATTGCATATAATAGTATATCTTTTAAACTTAATATTCCTGATAAGACTATTTTTCTAATTCTAAAGCATATACCGTTCTCCAAATAAGGCAACTCTAAACTTTTTTCATAACTTTTCTTAAAAAAAAATTAACAGCATCTTCATTAAAAAGCTACAATAATTTTGTTAAAAAATTTTAATGTACATAATACTGAATAGTTAAGTCATTCATTTTTTATAAAACTATTTGATTGAGAGGCTATAATTTTTGTAACTTCTGTATAATTTTGCTCAACTTATTCTGAAACTTGCATATTTTTCTTGTGATGAACTTCTTAGTAAATTAAAATTATTGGATTTGTATCTTTTCAGATATGACAACAACTACGTAAAGAAATTCTTTTTTTTATTACTATCAAATCTAAACCGCTTTATCTATCATTATTTTAAAACAAACGTAATAAACATAAAACAATTTCTTAATAACTTTGTTTTGTTGGCCATTGCTTATATTTTGAAAATTCACTTGTTGCAGCACAAAATCTCACAAAAACTATTTAGAAAATTATCAAAAATTTGTTCCATTTTTTGTTATAAAAAACAAAAGTACTAGTACTCAATTGTGTCGCTAAAATTAAAAACTAAATTTAAAATTAATATTCCAGAACCTACTATCACAACTGACAACAAAGTTGTAAAAGACTTTGATGCCAGTACCTATTCATTAACCTAACCTAATATCACAGATGACACCGAAACTGTAAAATGTTTTAATGCCAGACTCTAAAAACTAAAGTAACTAAACCTAATATCACAACTTAACCTAATATCACAACCTAACTTAATATCACAGATGACACCAAAGCTGTAAAATGCTTTGATGCCAGACCCTAAAAACTAACTAAACCTAATATCACAGATTGCACCAAAATGGTAAAAGATTACGATGGTTTAAACAACTCAACAACACAAACTGATCAACAAAAATAATTAAAGAAATTAACACCAAAATCATTATAAGACAACACCTGTTTAAGGAGTCCTGCGTCTTTCAAAAACTGGATACACCTTCCCATAGACTTTTCTCTATTTGATAAAATAGACGCCACGTTCTTAGAGAGCCCGAGCCAATTATGGTGGAGAAGGTAAGCTCGGCATTCCTCCAAAATTTGCTTCACCGTTAGAGGGTCGTGACATGTTTAACATGCTAGTTGTTTCTCGCCGGTCAGAAGATACAAAAAAGTCACGTATGTATTACCTATGCGGAAGCAACATAGGGCAACCTCTTCTCTCTTGTTGAGATCTACCGGCAACTTCCATGCCGTCACGGAGAGCTTGATTTCTTTTAATTTGCTCTCAAAGCCGTTCCATACGTTTTGCCAATCTTCGATGATCTTTGACATGACGTATCCTTTAAAATCATCGGGTCTTACGGGAATGTTGTCCGTAGGATCCGCGTCAGCTGCCTGACGGGCGGTTTTATCGGCCAGCTCGTTGCCCTCGATACCCACATGACCACACACAAAGATAACTTTCTGTCCAAACCCGGCCAGGCGGAATATCAAAGCTTGTACAAGGTGAACCAGCAGATTAACCGAGTACATGGACTGTATACTCTGGATAGCACTCAGTGAGTCGGAACATAGAAGGACTGAGCTGTGAGATGTCGTCTCTCAGTTTGGCAGGACTTTATGCAATGCTTGTAACTTTGCGGTCTAAAACAAAGGCATTTCCTACCCCCAGATCCGTTTATGAACCGTCCGAATACAACCGCGGAGAGTATGGGTATTCGGCAACGATTTTAAGAAACTTGCTCCTTAAGTCGTTGGGGGAAGTTTTTCGTTTGCTCTGGGAGGTCAGATTAAGACGAACTATAACCCTCGGCATCAGCCCAGGTGGAAACTCGCCAGAGCCGACCTCAAATACTATAAGATAATTTATATTAAGATTCTCCTCTAGCACATTGGCCTACTGACGGTAGGCCTGAGTCTGTATTTGCGTTGCTGCGTTTTGTTTGCAGTAAATATGAGTCGGCTGTTGTGACCCCTCTTTGCTCGCATTCCCGCGGCGTACGTAAATAGAAATCAACTACGACGAGTGGCTAGAGGAGGTTCACCCGACAAAAACTCGGTGCAGGACTTGTCCGAAATGCTCCCATGGCGTATCTAATGCCTGCTTTGTGGACTGCGCCTAGAGCTTCTTACCGGATTTTTTTGGCGGATGAGTATACCGCGCAGCTGTAGTCAGTTTTGGACAAAACCAGGGCTTTATACAGCCGCAACAATATCTCTGTTCAACTCTTTTTTGCACTTTGTGACTACTTTATCAATATGTGCTTGAAAGGATAAGGTTCTATCGAGCACGAGCCCTAAGAAACGGACTGTTTTGACGAACGTAACTCTGGAACCCCGCAAAACAAGCACGGGGTCTTGGTGAGGTCTTCTGAGGCGGCAAAAATGCATGCACAAGGTTTTTGTCGTAGAGAAGGAAAAATCTCTTGCCTCTGCCTCTCTGTTCACATTGTCTATGGTGATCTGGAGTTGACGTGATATGGCGGGAATGGTATCTTTTGCCATGTAGATTACCAAATCGTCGACGTACAGGCATTTCTTTGCAGGTGTAACCACAGAAGCTGTAATATCGTTTGCTGCAATAGCAAAAAGAGTAACGCTAAATGTTGACCCTTGGGAAACACCGTTTTACCGTTTTCTGGACAGAATGTTCTTAAGTTAGTGGTTCCCACCCTTACTTTAAATTTGCAATCGCGCATGGAAGATTCAAGAAAAAGAGGCATACAACTCCTAAATTCTCATGCGTGCAGCTTTTGCATTATTCCATATTGCCAGGTCATGTCATACGCCTTCTCCAGGTCGAAAATTACCGCTACAAGGTGTTTTATAGCTAAGAAGGCGTCTTGCATTGAATTTTCTAAACAGATTAAATGATCAACGGTACTGTAATTTTGTCTAAAGCCCGCCTGGTATTTAGCCAAAATACCGTTACTTTCCAGTTCTGTCGCTGTTGACGGGTAGACGCCGCTTTCTCATATTAAGTTGTAGATTTCTAGCAACCGCTCCGTCATGCTGGAGGCAAGCTGCTGGATAACCTGATAAAGCACGTGCTCTGGTCCCGGTGCGGAGGAAGTACCCATAACGTTAACTGCTGTTTTCAACTCTTTTGAAGAAAAAAAAGAGTAGGGCAAAGAATTGGGAAAGTAAAGTTTCTAATTGATCTTTTTGACGCAAGAATTGTTTACTATATTTTTGAGAGCTACTGGCAGACGCAAATTGAGTTGCCAAATTAGCATTAAATTCCCACCTTTTTCCATACTTTGCCGACCAAAGTTGTCGGCGTAATTGTCGACACGTAGCTCTCTCATGATTGTTGTTTGCTATCAAGAATTTTGCAGCGTGCAACGGCGCGCTTCTTCTTGAAAGCAATCATGTTTGCTTGCGTTAAAGTTCTTTTGAAACAATTAAAAGCTTTCTTTTTCTCTTCCACAGCTACTTGGATATCGGCGATCCTCTGTCTGACCCGTTTGACGATGGTTTTAATTACGATGGGAAAGTAATTGCTGCCGTGAAGGTCCTCTAATACATGCTAAACGTGGGGACGATAGAAACAAATCAATTGCCAAAAATGTTGTACCCCTACCTCCGAAGTGTGTGGGAGAACCCATGTTGAGGAGGACAGCGTCGCTTTGATCGAGAAATTTTTTTATCAAACGACCTTGCGTGTTTTTTTTTTTAGAGAACCCAAAGCGGATTGTGGGCGTTGCCCACCAGGAGATAGGGCTTTGGAAGCCGCAAAATAAGTTCTTGTATATTTTCCAATCGAACTCCGGAAGATACAGGTTGCATATTGTGGCTTTAATTGAGATGGTAAGCCGGATCGCAATTGCCTGGAGTCTAGTTCTGAGGGTTATTTTCGTAAACGGTAAATTTTCCCTCAGAAAAATAGCGACTTCATCTTTGGCTCGGAGACTCGGCAGAACTTCTTGTGCACGTATAACTCCAAAGATTAAAATTTTTTGGTTTGAAGTGCGTTTCCTGTAAGCACACTCAAAAAGGCATGTGCTTTACTAGGATCATCTTTAGCTCACAATAGTTGCGTTTGCAACCGTTGCAGTTCTACTGTACTATTGTCTCCATAGTTTTAAACAATTATTATATAAATAAAATAAATTAAGAAATAAATAACACGCAATATCACAAATGACATCAAAGTTGTAAAATACTACGAAGCCAGAACCATAAAATACATAAAACTTAAAACTAATATCACAGATAACATCGGAGTTGTAAAAGACTCCGATGCCAAAACCAAAATAAATAAAACTAAAACCAATATCACAGATGACACCAAAAACAAAAAATTCTTTAATGCCAGAACCTTAAAATAGAAAAAAAACAATACAAATACACAAATGACATTGCAGTTGTAAAGTACTGCAGTGCTGATACAAAACAAGACTTAATTAAAAAACATAATAGAAGGCCTACAGCTGGGAACGTGATCTGCTCTTCTTCCAGCCAGGTTTTCTTTTTCTTCTGCCTCTGGTACTGTCAGTGTTGACAACAGAAACTTCTGATGCCGTACTGGATCCATTGTCACCGTTGCTAGAAGAAGAGTCATCTTGCTTCCATTTACCCGGATCAAACTGATCTTTATCTATTTGTCTTAGTGTATCTGCCAAAGCAAGTTTGGTCAGGTCAGTTTCAAAGCAAACCTGAAAATGTGTGGGGGGGGTGCTTTCCCCACGTTTTTGGTTAAGGAAACCAAAGTTCTCCTTAACCGTTGCTGCCCCGGAGATTATGGCGAGGGCATATTAGATATAATTATCACTTTAGACAGTTTTTTTTTGCAGCGTTTTGAATGATTCTGCTAAGTGCAGCAACAAGAGACGGTAAGAGCTTGTTAAGTAATTCAGTTAAGTCCACTGAGCTTTTTGATGCAGTTGTAGCTTTAGCGTAAGATAATCCGGCAATTGGTATAGACGTTGATACCAATTTACGTGTTTTGAAATAAGATAATTTGTTTTTGATCATAAATTCTTTAATAGCAAATTCCTTTATATATTTTGAACAATTACGTGATCAGATGATGCACGTAATTGACTGTTGGCATTTGCTACTTTTATGCAGAAGTTTTCTACAAGCGCAGATCTGCTCCATAGAGCAACGAACAGCTGTGTGACTAAACCTCTAACATTTAAAACAACGCATTGGCGCCGGAATATACGGCTTGACTGCAAGATTATACAAAGCTCCTATTCAGAAAGTTGTGGACGATTAAATGTCAGTATATAGTTAGGGTTTCTTTGCGATTTCCGTATTGCATGCTAGAAGTGCAACGTACTTCAATTACGCCCTGATTATTCATATTTTCCACAGTTTTCTCAAGCGTGCAGTTTAAAAAGTTTCTGCAGTAGACAATGCCTTTACTTGTATTTAGCGTTTTATAGGCTAAAATTTTAACGTTGATATCTCCAATTTTTGAGCATCTTAAAAGTTTTTACAAGAAGGCCATCTCTGACCTTCTTGATAGATTTGGTGTCACTGATCAGTCTATACAGTGCTCTACTTATTAAGAAAAGGCTAACTTTGTCAAAATTGCCTTTTTCTCTAGTGACCAGGTTGAACCGAGGGACAGGTCCCGCCTTCTCATCATCGGCACTAATTGACAAAATAACTTTGCCAGACTTCTTCTCTTTTGTTGAAGAAGAAGCTGTGGGTCCAATTTGTCATCGAACGGAGACCGGGTAACATTATCCATTGGCACAACCCAATCAGTTGCATCAGCTTCCGAACAATTAGCTGCTGCGCTACCGGAGCATTGTTCTCTCACTACGGTAGTTGCTAAATCTGTGCTGATTTTGAAGCCCCTGTCAGATTCAACTGACGGCATGGACTGGAGGCGTGATTTATGTTGTGAGATAAAACAATGATGCGTTTTACCTACCGCCAGATTTGGAATGAAAGGGAAAGAAGGGTAGAGGTAAAAATGTAATTGACAAAAAAAATAGGAAAGGTAGCCAGGAATAGCTTTGGGAACATTTGGTTTGACTTCTGCTCATTGACCTATCCGGCATGGATGGCCCTGTCAAGAGTTTAAACTCCCGCCGGCATAACTCGAGCAGAAGTTACTTAGTCTCCTCACCACGACAAGGTAGTACCCACGAGGGGGCAAATAATTGTTATTTTATAAATAATGAATATACAAAGATTTTATCAAATCAGTATTAAAATGTAATTTTTTTTTAATATAAGTTCTAAATTAACTTAATCATAATATATTAATAAGTAGTTAATGTTTATTTCTGGTAAAATGGTTTATATTGTTAGCAAGCAAGATTTGTTAAGATGACAGTTCATACTGATAGCTAGAAATATAGCTTACTTTTAGCAATGTGAATAAAAAATTGCCCCGAGTATTTAATATAATAAATAATATGGGCAAGTCTAATCAATTTTAAAGTAGACTTGCCTATTTATTCACAAGTGACATAGGTTTTAAATAAAAATTAAATACACAAGATATTTTAAAATTTTACTAAATCAATTTATTACCAAGATATTGAAAGTTAAAGACAAATATCTAAAAGTATAAAGTTAATCAAATAACAATTCCATATTGCTTATTTGTTTAACAGGTAATTAAATATCTGTCATTGAATCTGTTGATTAGTATTAAATCTTGTTTCTCTATATAAGTAACATGTTTTGCTAGTCCATGCTTGTTTTTGTGTGAGTTAATATTTGCAGATTCTTTTATTTTTATTGCCATGGGAAACATTACAGTTTTATTTATTTTTGCAGAAGAAATGTACATGTTTTTAATGTATGGCATGGTACATAAAAATACTATAAACAAATTTTCACTAGAAGAATACCAAATTGCAAAACTTTTGAATTTTGAAATACGTTTTAGAAAAACTAACCCACTAAAACCTTAACAAATAAACGTTGGTTAGCAAAATTTTGACAAACTGCAAACGTTAAAGAAGGGATACCCAATGCTGTTTATTTATCTCTTAGTTTTTTTCAATGTTTTATGTGCAAGCGTATGACATTGCACGAGCAATAAATGTATTAATTTTACGTTAAGTTTGTGCAATATTTGTTACCAGTGGTAGTAACAAGCGCAGACATTTCTGCCAGTTGTGAATTTACAATGCATGCAAGATTCATTTCTTTAGATGTTTGTTGGTTATTGATAAACTATGCTTTACAAAAATGTAATTACTAATTTTCAAAATACCTAAACTTTCATACGATTGCTATTACGCATTACCAACATACATTTTATGAAACGTCTGACGTAGTTTTCTTATTGACAATCGGATCGGTACTTTCTTTTTACTAACAAGACTTTCAAAAATATTTTACTTATTTTATCAGATTGTTAGTATTATTATTAGTTAAACTTAACAGATATTCTGTTAAATACAGAGATTGTGTCTCCTGATCTAACGCTATTTGATTGTTTGTGTTAGGTTGTATGAAGTTTATGGTTTATTTTAATTCTATTGGAATGCAAGAAGAACTAAAAAACTGCATTGTAAAAACTACAACAGCTATAATGGTTGTTCTGCGTTAGAAGACGTGCCAGAGTCTGATGTCACTTTAAATTGTTATGATGAATGTAATTCTAAATTTGTCACCAAATGTCATATTAACTTTTTTTTTATCTAAAAAACATATAAAGTAATAGAAAGTATATAAAATGTTATAAAACAAACAAAAACAACACCGGGATTATTAAGAAGACTGCAATCATTTCTAAGATGCGGAATTTAATGTATAAATTTCTATAAAATTATTAGTATAAGTAGAAAAGCAGCTATAAACTGAACTTTGTTTTTTTGTATATGTGTAATGTATAAATAAAATCAATTATTATTATTGATTTATTATTTAATAAATATCATTAACTTTCGATATCTAATAAATTAATTTAAGCCACATACTTGTTCAAATTTTTTGGTCATTCTGTGCTAAAAACATTCTTAAAATAGTGCCATGCAATTCTGAAACACCCTGAATAGTAGGACTTTATTTTTCCAATTGCAAATCAGTTCAAGTTAGTGAAGTACGTGGAAACACAAATATAGCGGAGTTGTTTTTTTGTAGTTGTTGATACTGTTAATGTTGTTGTTTTTGTTGTGGTTGTTGTTGCAACTTTATTTTGTTGCTACAGCTATTGTTGCTATTATAGTAGTTCTATTTTTTACATTTGTATTATTTATTTCAGCTGTGTTTGGTTTTAATATAATATGAAATTTTAAAAGTTTTGTTTCTTTTTTTTAGGTAACTATTTGTTTCATTATTTAAGAACAATATTTGATAAACGCATTTTAATAAAGTTCAAGTTTTACACTGCTGATGTTTACGATGATTTAGTAGGAAACGGCGATATCATTGATAAACGTGTTCAGGAGATCAAAATAAACCAATAACATGTGTCTGATTTTTAACGTTTATGAAAATATTACTTTATAATAAAAAATCACATTATAGGATTAATTGGTTTATTTTGATCACATTCATCGAGTATGTAAGGAGAATAAATTAATTGAAATATTGTCTATACAGACAATTTTAATCAATAGTTTTTTTTAATATTTAATTTTATTATCATCATTACACAACGTAAAATAATTTCAATAAATATTTTCATTTTTTATCTGTGTGTTGTTTAATTAATTATGATATAATAATATTCTCATACAACTATCAACAACCAAATCAGAATTATTAACCTTAGAGGTAATACATACTGAGTATTGTTAAACTAATATTAAAAAAATAATAATTTTTAGTTTTGTTTTTCATTTCAAAAAAATTAAGTTGTAGTTAAAACTGAAACTTAAAAAATAAATGTTCATTTTTTTTAAATAAAAATATATGTATAGGTTGAATATTAGTTCCAATAAAAGCTATTACTATATGTATTCTTTTAAGTTATGCGGTTATAGGTTATTTTAGAAATACTGCAAATGTAAACTAGGTAGACATATGTAATTAATATTGTATACTAAAAGAAATTATCACACGTCCTATAATTTTTACTTGCTTTTAACAATTTCACTTTTTATACATTATTTCTTTAAAACATGTGCATATTTACATTCTTGTTTATGTTTAAATCCGGATTTATTTAGGTCTTTAGGTTTAGCAAAAAGGTATAAAACCACAAAAATGTTAAATATTGTTTTATTTCTCTCAAAATATGCGTTCATACATAAGTACATTGTTTCTGTTTTTATTTATAGTGATAATCGAAACTTCATCTCAAATGTAAGTGCTTAAAGCTTGTAGTTATTATTATTGTTGTTTAATATATTATAAGAAATTCATCAACAAATAAAATTGATAACAGTATTTTAACAGTATTGTATTAAGTTAGATAAATATAAATAATAAGATTGTGTTTTTGTATTATAAAGTTAAGATAAATATTAATATTATTGTACTAATAAACATTTATTTTTTAGAAAAAATAAAAATAATGTGCAATCGTTAAGTAAGAATTACCAATCAAATAACAGTATAAAACATATACAGTTAGCACAAGATAGAAAATTTAAAATATTTAAAATAATTAAAAAGTTAACACCAAAATCTCCAAAGAAAAAGAAGAAAGCATTAAAATTTATTACAAAAAAATTGCCAAAAATATACCGCACAATAAAGCAATTTGCTAAAAAACCAAAGCCTCCAAAAAAGAAAAAGAAAAAGCACATGAAAAAACTAAAAAAATGTATACCAGTTAAAATATTCAAACAAAATTACCGTGTCGAAGAAGAAGAAGATGAGTCCGAAGAGGATGAATATGAATATGATGATGATGATGATGATGATGACGAAGAAGATCATAGTCACTCAGTTAATAATCAACATTACAATTATTATTATCCATCTACATATCCCGTACAAGCTGTTCATACGATACCCGTATATCATAATAGAAGAACAAATAATCCACTTGATTTTAATATGTCAAGAAAACGAAGAACGACGCCGAGTCAAAGAAAATATTCCTTTCTGTCAACAATTATAAGAAATATTATTAAAGCATCAACTTTTCCATTAAAAACGTATGGAGTTCAACCAGTCGGAATAATTAAATATTCACCTCTTCCAAAATATAAAACAACCCCAATTACAATGCACCAAGCAAAAATTGTTGTACCGCATAGCCAAGGTAAATTGGCTTCCCATTTACCAAACATAATTAGACAGAAAAGTGAAATGAAATATCATTTAAATCAACAAAATGCAGAAAAATATAGAGTTATTCCTGTTCAGGAAGGAATGACAGAAGTAATTCCGATGCAGAAGTATAGTACATTTGGTGTGATTAAAAATCATATAAATAATCCATCAACCCTATTTAATCCATTAAATAATAAATTACATTTTAATCATGACATTAATCATTTTTTATCTTATAATAAAAAATACATTGATTTGCAATTTAAAAATGTTACTGTACCAAAATATGTTCCGGAACCAGCAAGAACTACGCTACGTACAGATGTAATAAATATAAATAAAAATAAAAAAGTTAACGAAATGGAAGGACATCCACACATTATATATCAATTAGCTAAAAACAAATTGGAACCTAAAGACATGAAAGTTAAAAATAATAAAAAAACTGTAGGTGTCGATAAGATTTTAAAAACTATTTATTATTTAGGGAATAGTTCTTACTCTAATACAAAAATGAATGATTAATATAAAAATTTTATTGTGTTGTTAAATAGATAAATAAAAGAAAATTTGTTGCTTGATTATGTGGGTCATATTAAATATATTAAACTATTACTAACCAATTATATAATAAACAGAATTTATAATTGAAAGTAATTAATGATAGTTATTTAAATATACAAATTTCACAAAACTATACTCCATAAAAAATAATTATCTTCAGTCATATATAAAAGCGCAATCTATATGTATGAAATCATATCATAACAACATTTCAACTTGAAATCACCTAAAAATGAATAGACAGGCTTTGGTAAGTAAATTAATTCAATTAAATTATACATTAAAACAATAATTACTTTTATTAATAGATATTCCTCTTTCTTGTGGTTGTTGGTATCTTAGTTAATGTTGAATGTGGACATAAGTAAGTAACCAAATTAATTAAATTTAAATATTTTGTAAATGTATGTCATTTATTAGGTATAGAAAATATTAAATTGCTTAAATAATGTAATCTTTAAACTGCAGGTTTAGTTTATTAATTATTAATTAAACATAATTCATTTTTAATTTTTTGTTAATAAGTGTAATTTTTAGGAAAAAATTTATAATTTACGTTCCCCATCATACAATACATCATAAACACACAAAAACTATAACTAAACACACCTACTACAAAGAGCCCAAAAAAGAAGAAAAAAAGAAAGATGATCACAAACATGAATTTGAGCACCAGCATAAATTTGAGCATGATGTAGAGCATATTTTCGATTAAGGTAATATTCTGTATTGATTTTAAGAAGTGTACAAACTATGTAAACAATGTTTATTTGTTAATGTTATGATATTCAATATAGTTTATTTTTATAAATTTCCCAGTGTTTTTGATTTATATAATATATAGGGAGTCCCCAGTTTAGTCAAAAAAACAATTATTTTTTCTTGAGTTGTTTTTATCTTATCTTTTCTTTATTTATTATTATATTTGCTGCCAAGTGAATTCAGACTATTTTTACGCTCTTTACAGCCATCTTCAAAGATTTATTTGTAGTTATATTGTATGTACTCTTCTTTAAAAATGTTTAAATTAGAGTTTACTATATTTATTATAACGTTGCCATCTCTGTGCGATGAGATCATAATTATATGTTTAAGATTTGAATTTCAACAAGTAAAACTACACTTACTAAAACTATCACATTAAAGGCGAGATTTAATACGCTAATGATCTTATCAAAGACAATGTTTAATTAACATTTAGGCTGGGTTATTGAATAATAATGTAATTGGTGCACGCATTCTACTAAACCGACTAAATTCAGCTTTGTATCTACAGTTCTTAAATGAAAATTTACCACTTTCAGTACTTGAAAAAGTTCCATTAACAGGTAGATTAAATTGTTGGTTTTAACATGATGGTGAACCGGCGCATTATACAAGTGAAAAAAAACTGAATAAAAAATTCACAGGAAGGTGGATTGGAAGAAACCAATATCATGGCCTCTTAGATCCCTGGTTCATTAATTTATTAGATTACTTTTTCTGAGGCTATTTGAAAAACCGCGTATCTGTTCTGATATCGAAAAATGTAGTAGCTCGTATTCAAGCTGCTGTGGCGTTAATAGACAATAATATGTTACAGAGAGTTTGCGCTTCCACGATAAATCATTTAATTGTGTTTGCCTTGAAGTAGAAGGCGGCTTGTTTGAACACATTATATTTTTAATAATGTTAAAATGTTAATTTTTGTTTTTTTTTTTATCAATAACTCTGAAACAAGCAACAAAAGGAAGTTTTTTATTTTAGTATTTTGATTTAAAAAAAGATTAGTTTTTTTAGTGTAAATATTTTCTAAGTTGGCAGTTTCATTTCAGGTATCATTTCTAATCTAGAAATTTTAAAACGCTTTTTTATATTGTCAAATTAATTATTTACAAAACTATGAATAAGACTTTAGAATATTTGTAAAAGTTTATTAATGTAAATCAAAAATTAAGACGGAAAAAAGCAGAACCTTAAAGAACAGCAACATTTATAAACAAGGTTTATGGGTCTATTCTAAACATATTTTAACATTGATGTTAACTAACATTGCTGTAGAAACTGATTTTTAACCAATCAAGTATCGAGTTTTTTAAATATTACCTAGCAACGTTCAAAATGTTAATTAACATCGATGTAAAAAATGTTCAGAATACGGCTATTAGAGTTAAAACTGTCAATTCCAACTATTTTGTTTCTATTGTCAAAAAACCTTTTGATAAGACTATACAGCTTTGTGATTAAGAAAATTATAGTATAAAACTTGTAAATAAGATTTAAATGCCAAATTAACATATAATAAAAAATCTGTTATTTTATTCTAAAATCTTAATAATGCAAAAATTAATAAAACTTTCAAACACTTTGCACAGATGGAACAATAATGCAATAAGTTTATAATTTAAAGAATTAGAGATTGCACATTTGCAATTTTTCAACAATTTGGAAATGTTTTTTTTGTATGACAATGCCAAGCATTTTATTTAAAATGAGAGTTAATTTGCAAATGTTTTGAGAATAATATGTGAAATTTTATCTATATCTAATGTCTGTCTGGTATTTAATTTAAGAAGATATCTTTTGACAACCCATTATTTTTTTTATTAGCAACTAAAAACTTTTGATCATTTTAGAGAAGGTATTGAATATTCTGAATTACTTTGTAATAAATTTATTGTTTTATAATTTTTTGTTGTTGTTTATTAAAATCTAAGAATATTGATTGGCTTTGTTTTTGTCAATCTTATTCTTTTCTCTGCCTGTAATGCTGCAACTTTCGGAATTACTATAGAAATTATTAATCTACTCTTGATCAGAGAAGGATTGAAGAGTGGAAGAGCGCACAAAAGATTGAAATAGTTTTTGTCTTTAGTGCAGCAGCAAATTATAATTTTTAATTTAAAAACTCTTTCACCTGCCAGACCTGTAGCATGGCATTGTAGTCACATTATTTTGTTGAAATTTATAGAAATGTGCAATGCGTACTACTTGTTAGTTGGTGTTATGTTTGGCTTTAAAGCGAGATAATAATGTTGTGTATTTTGGCCAGTACTTGCGCTTTGTTTTTGTCCGTCAGGGCAGCTATGTCTTGGTGGTTTAGTGCAAGCATAAGGTCAAGCATTTATTGACTTAGTTAATTTTTACAAGGAGTTGTCCTTAGTAGAAAGGTTTTCTAATTTTTGTGTTCATTTGTCAATGATTAGTCTATTAATTGTGGCCATTATGAGTTTGTTAAGCTCTTTAAGGTTTTGTTTGTCTGTCGGGTTTGTTGTTTTTTGATATTATTTTTAATAGTTAGCCGATCCTTAGCAGCAGATTTTAGCCAAAATGCTATATACTTTTTTGCCGTTACGTCTGAAAAAAGTTAAAGCAATAAATAACTATCAGACTATTTTTAGTATAATATTATTTTTTTTAAATAATTTACTATTTTTAGTTTAAAATGTTATAAATTATACTTTTTTTAATAACTTCTTTAAAATCTCAAATATTAGAAAGAAAAGAAAATTGTAGAATGCCAGCATCTCTTAAATCTTAAACTGCTTTTGAATCAATATTTTGTTGCATTACTTAGTTAAAAGAAGTTTAGGGCTTTAAAGGACCCTTAACTTAAGCGGTCAATATTATCGGCTTAGTAAAAATGTAACATAAAAATATCAATCAACGTTTTTATACATGCATATTATAAAATAATTATTATTTAAAGACTAAAAGTTTAAGAATTATCATTTTTCATATTTCTGTAATATTTTTGTTTTCAGATTTTTTAAATTTGTTTTTAATAATATTCAAGATTTATTTTATCTGAATATGCATTGAGTATGCATTTTTTGATTTTTTTATTACTAAGCATTAATAATAATTACAACGTTTGAGTTTAATATAGAGTTTTCCAATAAGAGGTTTAATTTTGATATTAAAAAAAAACGGGTATTTTTTAAAAGAAATCAATAAATGTTTATTTCATTGTAAAGAAGAAAGTATGCCATTAACATTTAAAATTGATATCAATCAATTGGTCGCCACGGTTACGGTTGCAGTACCACATTCTTTTTATAAAATTTTCCATGACCGATTTGCACATTTGCGGCTGTATGTCCTCGATAACATTACAAATTCTATCTTTAAGGTCTTAAATCGATTGTAGAGCATTGGCATAAGCCTTATCTTTTACGTGGCCCAAAAGACAAAAAGTCTAAAGGTGTTAAATCACAAGATCTCAGTGGCCAATTGTGATCACCTCTTTGAGAAATAACACGGTCAGGAAACTTTTCTTGCAAAATTTGTTGCTTGTGTAGCACGTAGCGCCGTCTTGCTAAAAATAAACGTCGTTCACATCAATATTTTCCAATTCCGGTCATAAAAAATTATTAATCATAGCTCAGTAGCGCAATCAATTCACCGTAACAGTTGCACCAGCTTTATTTTCAAAAAAGTAGGGTCCAATCACACCGCCAGCCCAAAAACCGCACCAAACAGTGACACGTTAAAGATGCAAAGATTTTTTAACAAACATTCTTAGATTTTCTGAACTCCAAATGCGACAATTCTGCTTATTAACGTAGCCTCCGAGGTGAAAATAGGCCTCATCACTGAAGATAATTTTTCGATAAAATTCCAGATTATTTTGATGCATTTGAAAGACCCAATCAGCAAAGATAAGACGTTTATAGTGACCGACCGGCTAGAGTTCCTGTGTTAACTGAACTGTAAAAGCTTTAAGACTTTAGTCTTTATGCAAAATACGGTGTAATGTCGTTTGTGGAATGTCTTATTCCAAAAATCGACGAGAAATTGACAAATTCACATGTGTTTTTAAGCGATGCACACGGTTACGATTCTTTACATCACAAACTTGTCCCAACCGCTCAAATTTTTCCACAAGGTTTACTATTGCCGGCCAAGAAGGTGCTTTACGAAGACAAAAAGTGCTTTAGTTTTGCGAACTGTGACTGAAAATTTTTCACCATTTTTGTAGTAAATTTTAATAATATCAATGCATTGTTGAAGCGTGTATTGTTCTATTTTTAATAATGGCGTAGTTTTTACTTTTCAAATATCAAAAGATAATAGCTTCAAAATTGACAGCTGCTGTTTAAAACAAAATTTCTTATTGGAAAACTCTTTACTAGGAGGTTTAGAGGAACCGCATGTTTTGATATAATAAATACTTGGTTAATTTTACAAAAATTGTTTATTTATTAACGTTAAAATGTTTGTTACAAAATGCTTTTTTATTTAACTAAGTGTGGAAAATAACATCACTTAAGTGACAGTTTTCTTCTCAAATGCAAATCTTTTTGTTTGTTTGAAGTTGCTCATTATATCATCCAACAATAAAATTCTCAATTAATTTTCTACATTTTATAGTAAATAGCATTTTTTAATTTTTCCAATATTTAGAGCTTATTTTCATAGACAAAGAATTTCAGAAAATCCCTCAAACAATCAAAAGCCGTTAAGTCAAGAGAACGAGGTGGCTAGAGCACATTGCCGAAACGTGAAATAATTTGTTCCTGAAATTTTTTCCAAATAACTCTTATTGAGGTTCTTGCGTTATGTGGGCTAGACCGCCACTTGAGAGCTAAGCTGGGACCGTTGATATAACTGTTGTGGATTATCCATGGCCCAATATCATCAGTTTTGTTAATTTTTATATTAAAATGTGTTGGTGCAATGCAATAAAATTAAAACTATTTTTGAAGTAAACTATAGTTTATACGTAGATTTAAGCTACTATGGTGCTAATAATTCACAATGTGCAATATATCTATTGAGCATTAACGTATGTAAAACTTTTTTTACTTGATAACTTTTTATTTGATTCCATCTTTTAGAATGGATTGTATGGATGTATCTTTTACATTTATCAACTTTGACAACATGTCAATATTTTGATTGTTTGTGCAGAATCATCAAGAAGCTGCACTTCATTTGGGCTTAAAAAATTAAACTTATTACTTAATTAATTTTTTTTAAATAAAAATACAATTTATGCTGCTGTAAATGAAACTGTCGGCAGATACTAAGGTGCATAATTAAATCTCAATTTTATCAAAACATATATATTTTAGTTTTTTTCACATACATAGTTATGAGGTTGTTAAAAACTTGTTAAAATACTCGGCAAACAGCTTTTTAGTGAAGCGTTGAAATATATTCTTCAGCATTTGGCATTGAATATAATATATACGCAGGGTTGCGACTAACCCCGAGGAGTGTATATTATTAAATAACATACGCAACTTAATTTTCTGGTATTAATTTTATAATTTATTTATGTATAATTATTTATTTATTTATTAAGTTACAGTAACATAATGTTACGGTTTCTAGAAAGACCAAATTAATACTAATTGTAAAATTAATTAACTATAATTATTTAGCTGTAGTCATTATACTAATTGTGATCACTGTTTACTTTTTAACTCAATAAAAAAGTCCTGAACATCAATGCACTTAGCTCATCATTTGAAATGCAGGAAAGCAAAAATAATGATCAACGTCTTCGCCTTTCTTTGTTGTAATTCAATTTTAATCTGGCAATCAAGTCGGAACAAACATAATTCATTTCCGGTGTTACTTTCAATTTTAGTTACGTTATTTACTACCTACTGCGTTTTACGCTATGAATATATATATATATATATATATATATATATATATATATTCAATAAATACTACTAATTATATGTAATAATCTTCTTTTATTGACAACGATAATATAATACATATTTTACTATCGAACATGTTTGCTAACTGCAAATTAAATATGTAAATGTAATTATTTAAACAAAATTAGTATCATAATATTTTTATCTATGATGGTCGTCCTTCTTTTTCTTGTGGTGGATAGTTTTGTAGATTGTATGAGTATGCTTAATAGATTTAATATGAAGCGGCACATAAATAGTGACTTTGTGTCTAAAATAATTAAGTATAATGTTAATAACAAAATAAAATTATATTAAAGCTGATTGAAATAGTAACAAATGATAAATTATCAAAAACTTACTCTTTTTTCTTTTTACCACATTCTACATTTAGAATCATACATGTAATCATTACAAAAAAAATCTAAAATTAAACAAAAATATCAACTATATTTAATATTATTTTAAGCGTATTTACTTACCAAAATGTTTAGATTCATCTTAATAATAACGTATCAAATGTTTACAAAGAAGTGATGAATTCGGGAAGAGCAAATGAATTTATATGATCATAGGTTATATAAAGTACGTGTAAAACTGTAAAGCGGTGAAATCGATAAATATAATTGTTGTAGTTTATATGTCAGATGCAAAATAGATTATGTAATACACAAGAAGCCATTGAAATAATTGTACGAGATGTATGTAAGTAATTTCTATTTAGTTCATTTCCTTAATTTATAAATAGGAAATAATCGTTTATAAAATTATTTTATAAAAGTAGGTGAAACATGTTTAAAACTTTTTTTTGTAAATATGATATAAAATGTGTTAATTATTTATTTTTAAATGATTTTGGGTTTTGAATACTTTTGTTCATAAATGTTTGTAATTATTGTGTATAAATATGAATTCCAAATATTCACTAGTAATACTACTAATATAAAATACATAAGATATTATTTTAGTATATCCAGAAAACGGTTAATGAACAAACCATTAATATAAATGGCATATTACGTACTATATTTTATTTACTTTCTACATATATTTTTTATATGGTAACAATACCGATTGTATGTACAATTACTAGTATATCTATAAATAAACATGGGAGAAATTTTATACAAAAAATATTAACAATTTACGAAGAGGATCTAATGATGTTAAAAAATCTATCAAAACAAAATTTCACCAAAAAGATATTACTTTTAGCATAGGTGGGACTTTAATAGTAAAAAGATTTAGAATATTGTTCATATATAAAGATTTTAAAATTATTTGAATAGATAAAATTGAGATTTTGAGTTGAAATCATCTAATCAACATGCATTTACAGACAGTGGTAATATTGTGAAAACTTCAGATATTTTTTTTTACTGTTTTTAATTGCAGTTAATTTTCTTCATTCTTTCATCAATATTAGTGTCAAATGTTGAGAGTGGATATGAAAGGTACGTACTATTTTAATGTTATTGTTAAAAACTGTCTTCTTAAACTATTTATACGGGTGGCTTAGAGGCTCAAAATAAGTTGGCTTACATTAATAAACTTATGTTCTTAGCTGATTGCAATATAGATAAGTGTTAAAATTAAAAACACTTTTTTCAATAAATAAAAAACAATAAGCCATTGACTTGAAGTAATAGTACCGGTAATATTTTTAAAGCTTCTATGTTATATAGTTTTGTTGTACATTTTCTAATAAAAATCCGCAAACTCCTTTTATAACTATAATAAGGGTTTACAGAATCAAACTCAGCAAGAAAACGTCTGAATATAATTGAATAAAATTTGTACACATTATAGAAGAAAATCCAATCTGTGCCCTCACACTTATAAAAAATTATGCGTGGAGTTTGTATTTAATGATTCATTATGTTTTCACTTGTTCAATATAACTGTAAGTCTTTAACCCAGAGGCATGAATGCATAGAATATTGTATGCAGTTCAATATATAAAACAAATGACTGAAATTTTATCGTTTGGCTATTATGTTGGTTGGCGTTTTGTTTAATAAGAGCCAATTTTAATTTAAAAACGACGATGTACGTGTCCACATTTTTCTATAGAAAAAGGTTCACCGATATTTTCGTAAATGTGATTTCAGTATGTAATGTTTACTAATAATATTTTTCATAACAATACTACTAGCGGCACCCCACCAGGACGCGGCGACTAAACTCTAGCGTTAAAAAACTGTCTAAAAATCTGATTTTAAGAAGGCCAATGGATGAGGTAAATGATTATATGTTTACTTTGTGCACCGCTTGTCAATAGTTCGGTCAAAAATCTTCTTTTAAACAAACAATGGCAATGGAAATATTTATAGAACATGCAAAAATCTAGAACATTGTGCCAATGTTGAAAAGTATCGAAGTCATTAGTCAATTTTGAATTGGCAATAATTCTAATAGCTTGTTTTAAAGGTATGATTTATTTTAGTTAAATACTGAAGCTGCTAAATAATTTAAAATAAGGCCCGGTATTATAAACAAAAATATAATCTTCAATTAATTAATTGACGAATAAATTTAATCATCAGTTAAATTGGGTTCAGTATTATAAAACCAAACCGTATGTTAATTAACTAACTTAAGATTTATTTAGCGTGGTTTTAAATTTAGTTGTGTATATAGGGCTTTTTCTTTGCATCTAGCTTTATGATATTCATTTAATTAATTACAAATGTATTAAAAATGGAAAACATAAAGAGAGAAAAGGGCCGTAATTACATAAATTTTTAAAAATACAATCACATATATTAGAAAATTTAAAAAAAAACAGATGATGTAATGCAATGGTAAAAAAAGATACTTGGTTTTGCTAACAAATATAATGCTATTCAGCAAACAGGGATTAGAAGTAGTGCACACCGGAAATTGTTATATGAAAATACATTTGGAAATGCACATATGTTAAAAAAATCATCACAGAATAAATTCCGTTATGGAAGCGTCTTGTCTCAACATTTTTATATACTTAATAATGAAATGTAGTGAGTAACACGGAAAATAAAATTATTCAACAGAATCCCCAATTACAATTTGAAAGAATTCTGTGGCATAAAATTGCAGTGTAATTAATAACTGGTTCATTGCAAATATTGACTGGTGCAATGTTACCTTCAATTTGTTCTAATACATTTAAGGCACATTGTTTTGACAATCAAAATCGTATTTAAAAACTGATTTCATCGTATATAATATCAAAGGGATGAGTACTATCACGGAATACTCTCGGTAACCTTTGCTGATGATTTTTTACTTCATCATCTGTTGAATCACTTAAAACATCATCAATAGATAAAATTGATATAGTATGCCCATAGATATAGTGTCTTTACGACATGGTCTTAAATTATCTCGGCTAGTTATTCCTAGTATTATATACCTGGAATCTGAAGGGTGAAAATATTGTATATTTATATAATATTTTCACACTTGAACAAAAAGGTGTTATAATCTATTTAGATTGTATAATACTGACATAATTACTTCTCTAAGACGATTGGTAATAAAGTAATTTGCTGAGATAAATTAAGCCAACTTGTATTTCTTCGTTCTTGCCGGTATTTGCACTGAATACGAGGGACACAAGTTTGCAAAAAATGCAAAGCAAAACACAAATTACGTTATGTAAATCGTTTTATTGCTTTTCAAAATATTCTCCTTTAAAATCTATACATTTTTGCATCCGAAACAAGTGATTTGAATGGTTACTTCATGCGATAAAAAACGCTCGCCACGAATTTTATTTTTGATATGTCAAAATAAGAAAAAATCATTGAGCAATAAATCAGGCAAATATGGGCAATGAGTTATTAATTTGATGTTGTTACTGGTCAAAAACTCTACAGTTTGTCGTGCTGTGTGAGCGCTTGCATTGTCATAATGAACAATGATTCGCCGGTTTATGTTGTTCTTTCTGATTTCAACAATAACTTTCGGCAAACAAATTGAAATATACAAGTCAACATTAACTGTCTTTTGATTTTTTAATGCAACAGTTGCAACATGACCCGTTTTTCCAAAGAAACAAGCAATCATTCTTTTCGAAACGCTTTGTAAACGCACCACTTTTGTGGGTTTAGGTTCATTTTGAAACACAGAAACAGTCAATTGCAGTTTAGTTTCAGGCTCATTTGAATATATCCAAGATTCGTTACCTGTTACAAAGTTATATACCAAATTTGATCGACCCCCTTCAATTTTTTTAAGCATTTTCTTGCACCACTTAACACGTACCTGTTTTTGTTCTTCTTTCAAGTTGTGTAGGATCCAACGACTGCAAAGCTTCCTGACATGCAAATGATTGTGCAAAATCGTATGTATTAGTTTTGCTGCAATGCTTAAGGATGCCTCTATGTCACTATAGGTCACCGCATTAATATTTTTTGCAACAACATATGTGCATAGACGACTTTTGCCAAGATCGTCATCAAACGTTGGTCATCCACGTTTGAATTCTGTTAACCATTTGTATACCATAGTTTTGAATGGTACTTCATCCCCAAATAACAAACTAAGTTTTTTTCACTCATTGCTGCAGTGTTAAACCGTATCAAGAAGTTTGAAATTGAACTGCCAACTGAATTATAGGTAAAAAACGTCAAATTTTACGAATATGACAACCGCTGAACGCTGGCAATACGGGCAGTTCCCCTCGTACATATAATAAATATTTAAATGTTTTTACTTCTTTAATGTTTTTTTCCTCCCATTTCAAATCTTCTTTCGTATGTCTTCCTCCCCCTTTCCTCAATACCAAAATTTTTGTTTTATCAACATTCACTCTTAACCCTTTTTTTTGAAATATTTTTTTAAACATTAAATTATTTCTTTCATTTCTTTTGCTTTTTTTTGCCACAATCACTATATCATCTGCGAATGCTAACGACTTTTTTTTAATTCTACCCACTACAACTCCACCTTCTTGTGCAAGACTTAGCTTTTTTTCAATGTTTGCAATATATGCAACAAACAAACTTGGACTGAAAGGGCATCCCTGTCTCACACCTTTTGTTGTCCAAAATTTTTCACTCATTCTACCATTTACACATACTTTGCTCACCGTTTATGATTATACAACCTTTCATTTTTTTTACTAGATGCTTACTAATACTTTTGTCTCTCAGACATAGCCATAATTTTCCTTTAGCAACATTATCAAAAACCGCTTTAAGGTCTATAAACAAAGCATATATTTTTTCTTTTTTTACAGCTAATTTTTTTTTCAATTATATAATTAAGTATATATACGTTGTCTATAGTACCTCTCTTTTTTCTAAACCCAGCCTGCTCATCCGGTAAAATTTCTTTCATCTCTAATAGTTTATTCAATTTTTCCTCTAGCGTCATGGCAAATGTTTTGTATGTCGTATTAACTAATGTTATTCTTATATAATTTTCAACTAGCTCCTTTTTTCCTTTTTTGTATATTGGGCATACAAGACCCACTTTTTATTTGCTAGGAAATTCTCTTTTATCCTCCATTCATTACCTCTTTTAATTTTTCAATCAATTCTTTTGTTTTATACATCTATGCTTCATTCTGTATTTCATCCACACCTGGCGTCTTTGATTTTGTCAGTTTTTCTATTTGACTTTGTATTGTTTCTTTTGTAATTTTATCTGGCTGCAAAGTTAGTTCTTGATGTATTTAATTTTCTTTTTTTCTGTCGGTTTTATCAAATAGTGTTGAAAAATGTTCTTGCCATTCTTCCATCGTAATTGTTTGGTTTGGCTTTGTTTTATGCTGTTTTTTTTTTCTTTGTTTATAAACATCCATGCTTCTTCTTCTAAATGAATTGCTTTTATTTCTATTTTTTTTTCTGTCTGTTATTTTATTCTCTTTGCATTTGTTTTTATATGTTTTTAACGTCTTTTGGTAGTCTTGTTTAGTTGCTTTGTTGTTTTTTTATTTGCATAGCATCTTTCTTGCTTCTCTTCTTTTCTGCATGCAATCTTTCTTCCACCATCTGCTTCTAGATATTTTTTCATTTGTGTGGACATATAACTTTTTCACGGTTGCACTTTGTATTATTTTTTCTAATTCTTTCATGTTGCTTTCTACGTCGTTTAGTATAAAATTCATTTATTTCAAATTCTTTTTGTAACTTTTTATGTTTTCTTCCGACCATGTTTCTTTTGTTATTGTTTCATTTTTTGTTTTGTTTTATTTATTGTATTATTTGTTAAATATACTTCTAATGGCTGATGATCTAATTCCACTCTTTCTCCTACTTTAAGTTTATTTATTTCATGCCACGTTTGTTTATTTACTACCACGTAGTCAATTACCAATTGGCTGTTTGCTCCTATACGCATATTTCCCTTGTTTACCTCCTGTTTTATTTTCATTTATCAAGTTCCATCCCTTTTCTTCTATCAGTTCTAACATTATTTTTTCTTTTTTATTTTCTTGATTGTCTTTTGATTCTCTTTTTCTGATATGTTGTTCAAAAATTTTTTTTTTCTTTTTGATCTAATTCTTGCATTGGAGTCTTCTCCTATTATCAATCTTCTCTAGTCTGCTTCATGTAGTGTTTCTTTTAATGCTTTTTTAATATTTTTAATTTCTCTACTATACATTTTAAAAATTTTCTTTTCTAACAAAAAGTTTTGTTGTAATAACTCGTTTTTATCTGCTTCCTTATAATTTTCTTGAATTATTTTCCTATGTATTCCCGTAATTATTCTACTTTTTGCCCTACTCTTTTTTTATATTGCTAGTTGACAAATCCATCTGTACTCGTTTGGCATATATTCTTTCGTTTTTCGACTAATTTGAAAAAGTCGACCTCGTTGATTATGCTCAAATTTTAGGAGATCAAAATATAGATTTCCAAAATTTTAGACTTTAGAATATTGCCTGTTCAAAATGACACACATTTGAAGGTCAGAAATTTTACAATAAATCGTCTTTTTTAGCTTATTTTGTATCTCAATTTTTGGGCTTCTGGAAAAAGATAAAATGGTCCACGATGGCTCAAATTGTTCCTGATTACATGTACTGTAAAACCCATATTTTTATGTTTAATACCGTGGCAGTCATTTTAATATATTAAACTTCAAACATTATTCCAAAAAACCCCGTAAGTTTAGCAAAATCGCAAAATTTGGCTTTCTTCAAACCGATCTAACTTTGTCAAATCTTAACAAAATTTGATCCACAAGGTCTAGATTTCTTCATGTTTGATCTCTTTTTAAAATGATCACACAAAACTTATAGAATCAATACATATACACCACTATTTTGATGCAGGAAATTGCACATCTTTTCGCGATCTTCAAAATTTGTAATTTTTAGGTCCCGAAAAAGCGCTGTCACCTTATGTCAATTTTAGTCAAAATTTCAGTAAATACTCTTTAGAACACAAGAAAAAAGGTTATCTATATGAGAAATGGTATATCGGACAATACAAAGAATTTTTTAACATTCAAAAATTGTTAAAATTGGCAAACCGCACATTTTTGTATCTCAATTTTTAGGCATTTAGAAAAAAATAAGAAGGTCCACGATGGCTCAAAATATTCTTTATTACATATACTTTAAAACCCATATTTGATTATTTAATGTTGGGGCAGTCATTTTGATATATCAAGCATCAAACTTTATTTCAAAAAAACCCGTAAATTTAGCCTTCTTAAATGCTTCTTTCAATTCATAAGAATGTTTGTTGTTAATATTCATTCTTTTGTTCATCTTTTCTAATTTATCTAGGATTTTATCTAATTTTGCTTCCATCTTGGTTGTTTTCCCTTCTCCTGTCCTTTTCCTCTTTGAGATCTGTTCAAAAAAAACTTTTAATTTACCGGTATTATTGGTCCGTTTGCTACTGCCCATTCTACTCTTTATTTGTTTACGAGCATATCGACCGCTACTTGGGTTTGTAGTATTTTAACAAAAACGGCTACTTTGGCTTCATCGCTGCTTCTACAAATAATTTGATAATCGATTAATTTTTAACCAGTAAATAAATGCGTTTTTCTGTATTTTTGAATGCATTTTTTTGCTATTTGCAAATATAATTTCACAAAAAAGACTTCCATACACAGAATATGTAGTAATAATACTTGAAAAAAAAAAACAAAAAACGTAATTTTTTGTTTGTTTAGATTTTGACATTTTATTTTTCCACCTGTTATGAATCACCGTATATATAATATACGTTTGTAATAGCATTTTAATGTACAACAGTATTCAATACGTAAAACACTTTTAAGATGATTTAGTAAATGCAAATTAGAGGATTAACAAAAACAAATACCTAATTTTTGATTTTGAAAAAAATTATAAATAGACATATTATCAGCATTAAAATTAAATTAAAATGTTAAAAAAATAATAAAACTTAAAAGTTGTTATTTCATAAAACTATTCTTGGTATTTTTAAATAATATTTACTTGTTTTATAGCTTAAGTGAATAAAAAACTAAATATTTTTTGTTAATACATTTTGCCATCCCCATAAAAAAGAAGCTTACAATTTAAGTGTAGAAATAGGAAAACAAGTACCTAGGTGAGCAAAAAGTAAGATATGTGGAATTAATTACAAATTTGGCAACTAATTGACCTTAATGGAAAACAAAATAAGTCATATAGCTACAAAAAAAGTAATATGTAATAAAATAAATTGTGAATAAAGTTAGTTTCGGTATGTGTTTAAATTTTTGGTTACTGATTGTTGGGATTTTAGAAAATAACTAGTTAAGTTTACTGATGAAGTTTTAAATAAATTATTTTTGTTAATTAGAAATGGTTTTGTGTATTACAGTGTTTATTGTTTTTAAATTTAATTAAAAATACAATTATTGTTTAACTAACTTATAAAAATCCAACTAAAAGTTTACCCTTCAATTAAATTCATTTCTAACCATTGACCACTGTATGTCATAATGTTGAATATTTCACTTATATTAAATATTTGTATTCTTTATTTTTTGTTTGTAGGCATAGAATAATCATCTACATCCCGCATCGTGTAAAAACCATAAAGCATACTCACACCGTTTATAAAATCATCAAGATGAAGGAGCCCCAACATAACTACGAAGATTACATAGATAATGATGTACATATTCAGAACTATGTACTTCGAAACCCACACCATTAGTAGTAGAATTGGATGCATGACAACAGAGAAATTGTTTTTAAGATTGCCATTAAAATAAATTAAATATTTTTAAGTTTTTATTGATTTATAATAGTGATATCTTTTGTTAATTAGATTAATATAACAATTAAAATTGGGTTGTTAATAGATTAAAAAAAAAATCAAAAAAATTGCTGATTTAATAGCAATAATTACAAATTTATATTTTAATCAAAAGTTATGTTGTATAATAAGTAACTTATAAATACATTATTTTATAATATAGTTTTACTTGTTTTAAGTGCGTAAACTAAAATTTTAAAATAATTAATCTTATATTCCATTTATTTTATGTATAACTTTGGAAAAAATACCTTAACAAACATGCAATATTAGTAAATTAACGACATTAAAAATGTAAATTTAAAATGGTTCTAGAATAATGATATACATATATAGTAAAAAATTAAAATGTTTATTATATAACGTATGTACAAAGATTATTAAAAAATCAAAACAAAGTACTAATACTAATGAAAATATTCTTTATGTCCTATATCAAAAATGTCATCTTCATGTTGCTTGTAGTCATCATGCTTAGGTTTTTTATGATGAATTGTTTTAAAAATAGTGTGGGTGTGCTTGACAGTTTTGACATAGTGTGGTACGTATACAGTAATTTTCCTAAAATTAAAATATTTATATACCATCAACAGTGAATTTAATAAACACTTACTTTTTACCAGCTTCAACATTAACCATCAAACCAATAGCAAGAAATAAACAAACAAACTAAAACAAACAATATACGTTTTGTTATTAAATTTAATATAATTTGATAGAACACTTACCATAATTCTAGTATACATTTTGTTTAATATATGATTTCAAGTCGAAAGCACGAATGAATGTAACTTAATGGTCAATTCGATCGCCTTATATATTCGTTTAATTACTAATTTTATAATATTATTCTAAATTTTCGCTTCGTAAATATTATAAATTTAGGAGAAATTTGTTATACTTATGGATTTATATTGTATTTATTATTATAGTAAAATTTCATAAGCAATTAGTAGAATATTAATTATTTAAAGAATTTTTATGGTTATTAAGTATTATTTTGTTGGAAATTTTAATTTATTTTAATTACAATTAATACATTATATGGTAATAAAATAATAAAACAATGTTTTTCATCAATAAGTTATAATTTATTTTATCTGCAGAAGGCTTTAGTTAAGCCGAAACTAGTAATGTATTCGTAAGAATAAATTTATGATCAAAAACACAGTAAATTGTTTTATTATTTCAATAACATGAATTATTAATAATAATAATAATAATAATACTAGATTTATTTCTTAGAGAAAAAAAATAAGAAATAAGTCAACATTTAGATTAATAGTATAAAAATATACTATAATTGCATATATATCATAATTTCTCCAACAAAAAGTTAAGAATATCTTGTATGGTATAAGGTTCTACGTTGTGCAGTAGTTGTCTTATATTTTGTGCAAAAGTGCTATAACATTTAATCTGACAATAATGAAGAGGTTAAATAATTTAATACAGCTAAAAAATAAGTTTTTTTCAAAAATTACAAGATTGTGTTTAGGATAGGTAAATGATTTTTAAACATTGCGTGTGCAGTATGCGTGATTTGTTATTAATGGTTCAAAATAATTACGATGTCTAAAAGTAATCAAAATACATTTATGAATATAAATTGCTGGGAACGTTAAGTAATTGTTTTGTTTGAATATTCCTCTGCAGCTTTCAATTATCACGTAGTAGAGGTCACAACTATCAATTACATTATATGGTAGTTTTTGATTTTAATTATTAAAATCCCACATATAGTCTTTTTTGGGTTTTTTGTTAATATCTCGAGAATTGTAGGCGGTTACAGAGCACGGCACAATATGTAGTTTATTGAAGATGACAAAGCAAGAAAAAATAAGTGTACTTTTTACCATCATTTGTTTGATACTTGTAAATTAATATTTTACAATGTTTTGCCTATACTTTTGGACACGTTGGATCATTGTGGAAAGAAAGTTATACATTTGCAAGAAATGAGATTAAGAACTGCCTCAGGTTCTGCTGCGTCTTCTGTAGTTACTGGGGTCAACCGGCTGGCTCAAACTTCCCACTGTTCTGGAGGAAGTTCATTTCCTAGCCCAAATTGGCTATACCACACACAAAAAGCATGCTGCATTGTTGCTTCTTCTGTGGGCGACAGCGCAGAGAGGTCTGGTTTAGCATTCAAAACTGATTTGGTAAAGGCTTTGTAACAATGCATGTCAAAGGAAGTTTGCTTGTGAGGTGCATTGTACCAGCTTCAGCTTTATTACATCAATAATACTTTGCAGTGTAGCTCGCTTCTTGAGCAAATTGAAACAGACAAGTTTTTAGCGGAAGTTGTATCACATCCGCTGAATGCATGCACAAGAAGTATGCAATTTTTTATTCTCATAGTTTGCAATTGCTGACTCAAATATACCTTCATTTCTACTTTGCCGTGGCTTAGTTTAACAAATAATAACTGTCTTTCAGATAAAGTTAAAGCAATGAAGAAGACAATAAGATCAACATATTTGCCAACTATTGCTACTTTGTCACTAGTTTAAGATTTTATGACTCCTGTGCGGTTGATCAATTTACTAGCGTTACTAGATTCTTGTTTTGTTTTAATTCTATGGTTGTTAAGAGCAGTTAAGAAGAATAAAATAAGTCTGGATTTATTTTGTTCATTAGAAATCTATCCTGTTTGACTGTGGTTTGTGTTTTGTGTTCAAAGTTTATGTGAACTGACTTTTTTAGCTTTTACTTTAAGTCTATTCAGCTGTCTACGTACTGGATGGTGCCGCAGAATAGCCACCAAACGCAACGGTACAGCTCTTGCTATTGGTAAATTGTTGAGATTGAGGATTTTTGTGTAACAGTAAAAGAAAAGATTGGCTTCTTCTTGTAGTACAGGAAAAGTATTGTATAAGGCGGATTTGTTTGTTTTTAGCATTCCAGTTTCCTTAAATAAAGATAAATGGTAAGAAGCAAGCTTATGTTAAAAGTAGTTGCTTAAGTCCTTATTACTCTGCTTGTTAATCGCTATCATTAAAAACATTGTTAAAGGGTTGATTACCACCTTTCTCCATAAACAAAGAAGGTAAAAGATAGACCGCACTAACACTACAACTGGACTCGTATCGTAAACGCTATGTGGAAGGAAGGGCAGGTAGTTGGTAGTTCTTGGCTCGTCAGAATACTATTTTTTTATTTTTTTATTTTTTAGCGCCCTATAACTCAGTAACCGCTGTGAATACAAAAAATGTATATAAACATTTTTATTGCAAATTTTGTAAGATTTCATTATGTATTTAGTACCTCCTACCTACAGTTTTTAAGATATTAACAAAAAAACAAAAAAAGCCCTGTTTTTGGTCATTACAGCTAAAGTTTGTGTCATATTTGTCAGAACTTTTAGTATATTTTTTATTAGGTACTTATAATCATAATAATCAGTGTACAAAGTTTTAAAACTTTTGAAATTTTTTAGAGGTAAGATCAATATTTGAGCATATTTGACTAGCCTAATATAATATACACACTGCTGAAGTTTGCTAAATCAAGTACTGCCTGTATTGCCATTTAAATATTTATTGTATGTACGTATTGCCAGCGTTTTGCAATTGTCATATTCGTAAAATTTGACGTATTTCACCTATAAGACAGTTGACAGTTCGATTTTAAACTGCTCAGTGTCGTTTCAACAAAATTTAACAAGAGTAATAGTTGTGTGAAAAATGAAAATTTTGAATCGTGACTTCCAAGTGATGATTTTTTATGATTTTCGATACGGTTTAACACCGCAGCAATGTGTGGAAAAACTTAGTTTGTTATTTGGAGATGAGGCTTCATCTAAAACTATGGTTTACAAATGGTTCACAGAATTCAAGCGTAGAAGACCAACGTTTAATAACGATCTTTGTCGCTAAAATATTGATACTGTGCGTAAAATGATTTTGTCAGATTGGCATGAGACCTATAGTGAGATAGAGGCATCTTTAGGCATTGCAAAGAAACAAATACATACAATTTTGCACGATCATTTGCATGTTAGGAAGCTTTGCATTTGTTGGATCCCACACAATTTGAAAGAAAAACAAAAACAAGCACGTGTCAAATGGTGCAAGGAAATGCTAAAGAAATTTGAGGGGGGTAATTCAAGTTTGGTATATAACATCGTAGCAAGTGACAAATTTTTGATATATTCATATAAGCCTAAAACTAAACAACAATTGACTGTTGGGTGTTTAAAAATAATTTTAATCCCACAAAAGTGGTGCGTTCATAAAGCGTTTTGAAAAAAATGATTGCTTGTTTCTTTAGAAAAACTGGTCATGTTGCAACTGTTGCATTAGCAAATTAAAGGACAGCTAATGCTGACTGGTAAACTTTAATTTGTTTGCCGGAAGTTATTGCTGAAATCAGAAGGAACAACATAAACCGGCCAATTATTGTTACTCATAACAATGTAAGCGCTCACACAGCAAGACAAACTGTAGAATTTTTGATCAGCAACAACATCCAATTAATGACTCATTGCCCTATTTTGCCTGATTTATTGCCCAATGACTTCTTCCTATTTTTCATCGCCTGAAGAGGACGTTGAAGCATTTAAATTACTTGTTTTGGAGGTACTTTGCTCAGAGTGGCAAAACTGTTTTGAAGATTGGTTTTATTAGAATAGTGTATAAATTTTAAAGGAGAATATTTTGAGAAGCAATAAAGCGATTGACATAACGTAATTTGCGTTTTGCTTTACATTTTCCGCGAACTTTGGCAGTGTTATTCGTATTAATAATAGTACAACAATAATAAATTATTAGTCATTAATCCCCTAAGTGTTTTAATCTTATTTTAAATTATTTATGGAAAATTTATGTAAATATGACGTATGTCACATTTAGTTAAAACCATATTTTAAAACTATATATTTTTTTGTTAAACTTATAATGGCATAGCAATAGAACTATAGATATTACAGAAATCCTTAATTTGTAAGGTGAATATTAACAAAAAGAATCAATCCTTTCAAAGTTGTACTTTAATAATAAGCAGATTTAGATAAGTTGAAAAGATCTGAAAAACAAAGTATATATGGCCATGTAAGAGTGAAGTGGTACGAAAAATATTTTTTTATGTCGCAACTTTAGGAATCGGTTCTTGCACATAAACTCTGATCCCCTGATTTTTTTTAGATTTTTTGTGCTACCCAGTGCCGAGATATTTAGGGTACAACTTTCAGAAATGTCAATTTTTTACTTTTTTTGCAATTTTCAAACGCCTGTAACTTTTTAAGGAATTTTTTTGCAAATTATTGAAGATAACATTTATTGCTTAAAATTGATCAAAAATTCTAAAAAAGATGTGTATTATTCTAGTAAAAACAGATTAAAAAAAAAAAAGATGTTGGGTATTTTTAAATTTTTGTTTAATAGGTCAAAAAAAATATTTTTATATGTTATTGATATACTCTGAAATTTTTAGGATGGGCAATAAAGAACTTTTCAAGAAATCAGCAATTTAATTTTTGTAAACCGCCAAAAAAAACAACTTTACTATGCAATCGTCGCGATTTACACCTAATGCTTTAAATTATTTTAGTTAATTTAAATAACCAGTTTTGTATTTACAATCGGCTTTGACGTAGATGTTCCAGCGATTATGAACGCGTTAGAATAAATATAATCATTAATCAATCGGGTCATTTGGCAACGCTGGATTGATGTCAAATAAAGTGTTGTTGTTGTTTTATGCAGTGGCAGCTCCGTTGTGACGTGAAGTTGCACTGTCTATCACTTGGCACGTACGTTTACGTACATTGTTGCCAGTTACCGCCTGTAAATAAATTTTGACTTTAAATTGAATTTGAATTGACACTAATACAGTCGTTAGGTAGGACATATACATGTATATATGCTTATACATATATACATATGGATGCGGACGACCGCAGAAGGGAGAAGGTATACATAGGAGAAAAAACAAATTAACTCTTCTCGAGCCGGAGCCCCAGCGACTCTGTCACAACACAAGGGAGAGGCCTCGGTCGGAATATGTTAGTGATTATTGATGATTGAGGGGCGAGTTAAAGAAAGTTAATGAACGTTAAATTGACGTGAACAGAATTCAAAAATTATAGGCGGAGTTTTATAGTTTTAATGTGATGCAAAAGCGAAGAATAGACATTAGCGTTATTTGAGGATATTAGTAGGTCGGCATTGGTGGGCAGTTCGATACCATATAAAGTCAAATTATTAATTAGAGCGGAAGATTGAGCACTTATTCGGTCACATCCCAATAGAATGTGGTCAAGTGTTCCCACTTCACCACATACACATAGTGGGTTGTCAATAATGTTTTTCCTGAAAAGGTGCCAAGGAGATAGACAGTGACCGGATCTTAATCTGCTAAGCAAACTGACATCTATTTTTTTGTGGAAGGGAAACTTTTTGAACCAGGATATCAGGTTGACTTTATTGTTAACTTCATCATAGTAATTTTTTCCTTTCGTTTGGGAGATGGACGAGAATTGATCTTGCCACGTATTTTTTGCTTGGTTTTTAAAGCTTTCAAAAAAATGAGTGTAATTGATAGATATATCATTACACCGACATTGGTGACCCCTGTTTGCCAATGAATCAGCACGTTCATTTCCGACAATGCCCATGTGGCTGGGTACCCAGCATAGTTCTACTATGGATTTTATTTTGCAAAAGTTACCCAGGATCACTTTAATATTGGATGCCCAGCAGTTGCTCTTGATGTTATGCGCTTGAGTGCATATAGCATCAAGGGAACTTCTGGAATCCGTAACAATAAGAATTTTCTTCCATTTTTTATCCAAACTTATGTTTAGCGCTCTATAGATAGCGTAAAGTTCTGCTGTGAATACAGAAGATTGATCAGGAAGTTGTGCCACATTCTTCTATCTTAAATTGGGGAATATGTACCCCGTAGGATACCGACAGGGGAGGGTTAGTTTTTTGTCCGTCTGTATAGATTTCAATATATTGTGGCCAATATTCGTTACTAAAATCTCGAAAAGCCTGATTAACCTGCGGGGGAGGTAGATTGGTGATTAACTCCTTTGAAAAAACCCTGAAGGATTTAGCGGAGATTATAGATTCCTGAGGAATATAAAAAAGTTTTGAGAAAGCATTTTTGTTAATGACTCCAGAGAATTGGGCAACTTCATTATATGCAGAAATAAGAAGCGGTTGTCCTTTAGAAGCCCAGAACGGTTTTTTCCCAAAAAAATAGCTGGCACTGGTAGTGGCTTCCAAAGCCATACCACTGCCCATGGCAACCAGTTTTAAAACATACTTTTTGGCAAGAAAGTTTCTACGGATAGATAGAGGCATTATGCCCGATTCGACTTCCATGACATTAATTGGGGTTGAGTTCATGTAACCTAAGCTTATTCTAATTGCTCTATTTTGGATTTTATCCAAAACAGCAAGAGCAGACCAGCTACAAAAAAAGAAAAGATGTGAAGCAAAATCTAACTTAGACCGAATAAAGGCTTTGTAAAAGATCAGAAGAATTTCAGGATCACTACCACAGTATGTGCCCGAGACACAACGCACCATGTTAATCCTTTGTGCACACGACTTTTGTAGATGCTTAAAGTGTAAATTCCAGGATAACTTTTCGTCAAAAATGACTCCCAAAAATTTGTAAGAGGCCACGCGAGATATGGGAGTTCCATTGATTATAGGGACATAATCAACTGGGATCACATTCCGAGTGCGCGCTGAGCAGAACATACATTTGCACTTTTCTAGGGATAAATCAAGATTTCGTTCAAAGAGTAGGGCTGTGGTTTCCATTAAACATCTATCCATGTTTCTTAAAATACTGTCCGGAAAAAAGCCAGAGTGGTATATAGCTAGGTCGTCCGCATAAGAGATGATATTAACTGACGGAATTGTCGAAGTGGTTAATTTGATTAAGTATATGTTAAAAAGTATAGGACTCAACGGACTGCCTTGCAATGATGTTCTAAGGTTGTTTTTGGCTCCAGAAATATAGAGTTTTTTAAGGCCGCACAGGTTAATAACTATATTAATAAACGCGGGCGGGAGGTTTAAACTAATCAAGATCGACTTCAACGTCGCAATGCAGACATTGTCGTAGGCTCCCTTGATGTTCAGGAAGCAGACGCAGGTTGTCTGACTGCGGGACCATGCTGAAATGACCTCACAGTAGAGTGATGATACATTATCACTAACACTGTGACCCTTTCGAAAACCAGTTATAGAATGGGGGAATACGTTTTCCTTTTCGCACCATTGTTCTAGTCGGTGTTTCAGAATGTTTTCGAATGTTTTCCGAACGCAGGATGAGATAGCTATCGGTCTGAAGCTATTACATTTTGGGGACGGTTTTTTCGGAATAGGGACAATTTTAATTAATTTCCATTCTTCTGTGATTTCTCCTTGAACTAGAATGGTGTTGAATAGCTTCTGGAGAATGATTTTCAGCTGACTAGGCAGTTGTTGGATCATTGAATATGAAATGTTATCATGACCTACCGCAGAATTTTTTCTGCCTGCATTGGCAAGCATAATTTCATCTAATGAAATTTGGTTTGTAAGGGAATGGGGAGTTTGAGGTAGTTGATTGATAGGAAAGACTATGGATGGATGTAGTGTAAATGGAGGAGTTAATTCACACAAAAATTCTTCTTCTCCCACCACGGGCACGGCGAATGTTTCAATTGTGGTTTTTTGGGAGATGGAGAGGCTTTGATGGCAGAAGAGACTAGCCAATTAACTACTTGACAGTAGTCTGGAGATGGCTGACTTGCGATTAACGAGTTAAGTTCTTCTCTATAAACGTTCTAGTCAATTTTTTTAGGGTTTATTAACCGGGGAGATCTAAGGTCTGGGCTAGGGTTAAAGACATTATTTATTTCCGTGACTATGTGAAAGTGAATGCTACCACACGTATCCTGGAGAGTAGTTGAATTGCATCTGAACGCAATATCAGAGGATGCAATAACTAAGTCAATAACATTTTTATAGATGTTAGTTGGAGAACCATCATTCAAGATTACCAACCTCAACTGGTCGATAGCAGCTTCTAGTTCTAAGCCATTGCGGTTATGATTGTGATGACCCCAAGCCGGGTGGTGAGCATTAAAATCACCTATTAAGATAAAAGGATGGGGCATAGAGTTGAGGATGTCCAGCCATTGCTTCCTATTAATAGCTCGGTAGGGTGGGCAGTAACCCGACAAAAAGGAGATATTAGCAATAGACGAGATTACAAATTGTACATGGGGGGAGACGTTAAAGGACGGTATTTTAGATTTAGTTCTGAGGGAGTAATGGAAGAAGGAAGAGACTCCACCATACCCATCATCTCTGTTATTGTGAAAAGAGCTAAAGCGAGGAATAGATAAGTATTATTAGGGCAAAGCCAAGTTTCACTAAGAAAAATAGCATTAATTTGGTTTTCTTGGACCAGGTGACACAGATCTGGTTGTTTACCACAGCCAGATTGTATGTTCCAGCTAATTAGCCGAATCGACCCCTGAGCCATTGATAGATTCAGATAAGTTGTGATGGTCGGATAAAAGATTATTCATGTGAGCAGAGCTATATGCTGGATTAAAAGCTGAGAATTGTTGTATTGCCTTAATAAGAGTATCTACTAGTTTGTGTATAAAGTTTGCGTCACAGAGATTATCTGGTTTATCAACAGGGAAAGCTAAAGGAGTATAAGGAACAGAACTAGAAGAATTGGTTTGAGAACAGGAGGCTTTAGAAATTTTGCGAGAGAGAGGGGATTTAAAGGACCTTCTTCTGCGTTTTGGGGATTGAACCAGCGTCGAATTAAAATGAGAGACATCGCTCAACGAGCTGGCTAAGTTGCTCTTAGCGTTAGCCTTGGAAGGTAAGCGATTCGGGGAGAGGGGTTTCTGTTTAGACACCATCGTGGAAAATAGGTTGCGATTAAGAGTGCGAGGCGGTTCTACTTCAGGTAAGGTAGAAGGGAAGTCCCTAGATAACTGTGTAGGGTTTGTACTTGTTGAAAATAATTTATTGGCCTCGTGAAATGAATAACCATGGAATGCCATGGCTTCTTTAATTTTTGATTGTCTGATATACTCTGGGCAGATTCTGTTTGCAAGGGAAGTTTTATTTTCATTGCTAAAATGTTTACCTTTACAAAATATACAGGTAGGTGACTTTTTAGTAGGACAATCTTCGAGTTTATGATTAGCCGCGCATGCCGGACACCTGGAGGTGTTGCTTCTACAAATTTTAGAGGTGTGGCCATATCGCAGACTGTTGAAGCATTGTATCACTTTTGACATAAATAGTTCAACTGGCCTTGAATTGAGGTTATAGTAAAACGTTTGCGGGAGAACGTGTCCCCTGAATGTGACTAAAATAGTGTTAGAAGGTTCATATTGAAAACCCGAGCCATCAATTGATTTGATTTTCCTATTTAATCTTTCCACTTTTAGGATGTCAGTTCGCGACGAATTGCTTGCGTTTGTTTTTATGTCTTCTACCTTAAATTCCTTATCAACTCCGCGTACAATGCCCTTGCATGCGATGTGATGTGACGGAATAAATGCTCTTAATTTATTTGTATTTAAAAAATTGCCACTTAAAAAGTCGTTGGCTTAATCATATTTTTTGAAAAAAATTACTACACGATTTCGACCTCTGGAATCAACCTTATCCACCGTGTTAATGTTTGCCGAAATGATTTTGTTACCAATTCCCATAGACGTAATATTCCCGTTAGTGATATCAACTGGTTCAATATAAATTTGATATGGGCCGATGTCTGTGTTAATAAATGTGTCCACGAGGTGTGGTTTGAATGAATTATCTCCTTCCATTGACAGCTGCATTTTTTCCCGCTTTGAACTCGGCGGTTCACCCATTACGGGGGCCTGTCCGAGACAAGCACACCCAGGGTTAGTATAATTACCAGTAGAAAAAAAAAATAATAAAAAATAAAAAAAATAAAAACAAAAACTCACCCACCCAGGTTAGTTAGGGGGGTTAATCAGGATGGGAGAATTGGGTCCGAGAAAAAATCAAGCACTGTTCGCGTATCACCTACACCACTGTATAATTTAAACGACCTCCCTTCACCGAGGTTCAGAGAGGAATCAGCAAATAAAGTGAAATTCGTACAAATAATGACATTTACACTTATAGTGCGTTCCGTATATCAACCGAAGTAACCGGAGGTTAGGTAACGGCTATGATCGGTTGCTGAAAATTTTGGTTGATTTATGGAACGACAGCGGTTAATAACGACAACATTCAAAACTGAAATGTTAACATATTATGGACTCAAACCTCATGAATTTATTTATTATAATTTATGGTTTAATCTTTGTCATTAGCGGTAGTTATATATTTTTAATTTCAGTGCTTGATCCTAGATGATTGTATGTATTTATCCACCTTCTTGTACAGTAATCCCAGTATAGGTTAGCCGGTATAACAGGCAACTACACACAATAATAATGTTTGCTCTGTTATACTTATGTTTTTCCAAAACAATTTGGCAATGTCCACATTCTAATAAACTCTATAAAAATAATTTATTATAATATTTTCTTGTTATTATTGCCATAATATCCAACTCATAATATGGCAGAATAACCTAATTTTTAGTTTAATTTAATTTGTTTTATTTTATTAACACCTCTCAGCAACTAACATTAAGGCTCTTAAGCTTATAAAAAGTTTAATTATTTTTTAATTCATAATGCACACAACGTCCCAACTACTAGACACACAGAACAGAACACTAGACGCTAGACTAGTAACATGTGAAGCTTTTGTTCACTTTTATTTGCATTTCATCACATAAAACTTGGTAAAGAGTAATGTTCTCTTTATAAAGTTTTGGTAGTTTGGAATCATCCAACTGTTGTGGAAGATAATGCAGTTAATAAATAAATAAAAACAGGATAAGGTTGACACAAGGACACAATTCACACCAGTGCGATTAATCACTGGTGACTGACTAAAAACAAACACAGGTAGACCACGGTAGGGTTACACAAAAGACAGCAAGATTATAAATATTAATAATAAAATCACACGTTAAAAAATAGAAGTTACGCCACTGGTACGAATAGTTAAAAACACAGCCACGAGATGCGCGACAAACCAGTAAGCGGGAGACTATAATTTTAGGTTAAAATACAAACAAGTAGATTGGTAAGTGTAGATCAACCATCACAAAACTCAGGATTGTTGAAGTAAAAGTAAAATATTTTTGCACATCCAATGTATTTGGCCAGTTAAAATTCGATCAAATAGTTTAGGGATTGCAGATTGAATGCAAAAGCCTCAATAGTGTAAAGACGTCGTTAAGATTTTTACACAATCCGAATAGAATCAAACTAATTGTAACCAGAAAGAAATTCTGAAGTTTTAAAACGTTTTTGGAGCTATTTTTTAAATTTAGTAAGGGCCGGTATTATAAACCATTAAAATCTGTTGATTTTATTTACTAACCAAGTAAATTATTTTACTTGGCTGATTTTGGTATTATAAACGTCAAATGATAAAAGTAGGTAACTAAATCTATGGAATAAATTAATCATACAAAATCTAAGGATAAATATTTATTCAATGAATAATTTGACTCATGTCATGTTTCTTAGGTTATTTTTAATGTGGACCAATTTCTGTTGAAAATCAACTTTTGATTGCTCTACAATGTTATGCAATTGACTTTCAAAATGTTGTAGGGGATTACTGTATTATAACAAAAGCTACAATTAATACAACACATCAATAACTACAATATTAAAATAACAAATAAATGCGGCGTTTCAATTCCTTATTTTACAAATAGTTAATTTAGTTTTATAATACCGGAATACGTTTATTCGTCGAATATATTTAATTTGAGATTTGTTATTCGGTGATTTATTTTGTCTTTATAATACCGGCCCTAAGTGGAATTAATTCCTTGCTAAACCAAACAGAAAAGTTGTTGTCATGCCACACTCTTTTAGGTACATAACAATCAATTGTATGTATAGTACAAAACAAAATAAAATAAATCAACACATTTGTTAATATCACTGTTATTAAAAACAACAGACCAATCAACGTTCAAGAAAAAAATATTGATTGCGCTAAAGTTGGCACATTTAAAATTCAAATCATAATATATAACAACACCTCATATACATATTACACCGACGATGGCCTAATAGCCGAAACCGATCTGTAAACAATAAAACATTCAGCATATAAAAGTATATAAATTAAATTTAAAACATAACCTCACCTACATATAAAATCATTAAAAATATAGTTAAAATTTAAAATATTACAAGTATCACATTTGACATCTATCGCATAAGCATTGTGATATTTACATTACTAACTTAGTATAGTATACAAGCAATTTAATTGACTGTGAAAATTAGCAATTTATTAATGTTATGTGTTAATTGTTTGTGTATTTGTGCCAGTTAATCAAGTGTAGTTTGAGTGAAAAACGCAAAATATTTATAGCTTTGATTGGGTTGTAATTGTATAAACTAATATAATAACATTAATAACAATAAGTGCGGCCGATAAAACCCAAGCGGGCGATGATTTCATCAGCGACGCGGAAAGCCAAGCGAGATTCCACATTAATATTCAACAAGCAGTAATACGATACGGACAACAACAACCTAATACAGAAAAAGGGGCGCTACCTAAGAAGGCCAACAAAAAAGGCGAAGATAAAAAAACGTATTTTGAAATACCAATAAATATTGTAAATGCGCCAACTACTTCTACAAACATTACTTTAAATTTCATACTAGCTTTATTAAATCTAAAATCAAATCCCGGTCGAACCACTTTTGATCACTGTAGAAATATTTATGTAATATTAATATATAAATTAATGAATTAATTAACTAATATAAGATAAGGCATAAGTGAAGGGCACAGGGAAAAAACAAGAAAAGTCACTTTCATTCATAACGGAGAAAAATAAGTTTTTAATTTTAAAACGCAGTATTGTATTTACTTATTTATCTTTTTTTTTCATTTTAAGTCTAAATATATAGTTATAGATATAGTAAACGTAAATAACATCATGACTCATTTCTCCAGCAAATAAACCAGGTAACTATTTTACAGCAAATCTTTGTTCGTTAATAACTTTAGACTGGACCGTTTTTTGGCGTTTCATAGCTTTTAAAGTATGGTTTTTTTAAATTTTGAATAAAATGACAAGTGAAACTCGATTTAGTAAAAAACTGACTTTTCCTGTTTTTTTCCCTGTACCCTTCAAGTGCAAAAAAGCATAAATAATCAGAACAAAATTGAACGTACGAGTTTTCAGACTTGACTGCTTAAATGCATTCTTTTGGCTTGCGTGGTTTACGTGTGTAGTGTTCATCTATGCAATATTTAACAAAAAAGATTAAAATAAAATAAACGATGAAAAAGGCATTTTACAAAAAAAACCTGCTGGCTGTAGTTCTAAGTTGCAACAAATCTGGTTTGTGTAATCTGGGAACTAAAGAAAGGCATTTAATAGAAATGTATCGGTATAGTCAAAATAAATTCACAATAGTTGATTAAAATTACATGACAATAATAATTACAATAAATATTTAATAAGTTTGTTCATTAAGCTTTCATATAAATCTTTTGTATGAAATATTTAACAATAAATGTTCAATACTTTAGCAACAGAAATAACAAATAAAGTCTAAAGACTATAAATAAATTTAAAGCCTCCTTATTATATTAAAAATAATATTTGTCAATTTAAATGTCATTAATAAAAGTGCTCTAATAAGAAAACTAAATTAAACATGAAAAGTTATGAAGAATTGAGAAACAACTACAATTACCCAAATCTGAAGGTCTATAAAGATTTTAAATACTTGTCATTGGTACATATTCTAAACATAACTACTATTTTTGGATTCAGTTTACTTATTTGTCTTTTATTGGGCAAGTATAAACACTTTCTTCCACAAAAATGCATAATGGGAATATTTGCTATAGTGTATGCAACTGTAGCTTGCCAAGTTCCTGCACTATACGTGCTTGTTGAAGCTCACATAGATTTTGCACCAATTCATTTATATGCACCATTTTACTGTATTTACGTTGCAAAAATATCATTTGGTTGTGATAAATATTATTTATTGGAAAACTTTGGCCAGGTTTTGATAGCTTCAATAGTAATATGTTGCTGTACTTTACCAATGCATGGATTAATGATTAAAGTGCTTTCTGATTTAAATTGGCACCCTTACCAAATTATTATATACGGAGCTGTTTTTATTCCAAACCAACCACATTTTTTACTTAGTATGATGAAAGACGACAAATACAAAAGATTTAGATTTTTGCTGAGAGGAGAATCAATTGTAAATATTATGTTTGCATCTATTATTTTAAACGTAATTCTTGGAGTATTCGATAATACTATAATCGAATGGTATCATATTGTTAATGTTTTAATGCGCCTACTAATACTGGGAATATTATTGGGATATGGTTTTGGGTTAACAACAGCAATGTTATTAAGACTTGCAAATAATGATCCAAAAGCCTGCGTGACTATAATATTTTGTAATCTGATGCTGGCATATTTTGCAGCTAATATTGCAGGTATATCAACAGAATGTACATCACTAATTCTTGCGTTGGTTGCGGCTACTCATAGAAAAACAGTATCAGAAAAAACAAAAGAGATGATAGCAGTATATTTTAATGTATTACATTATGTTGTTGACACTACAACTTATATATACAGTATATTTCTTTTGACTGTAAATTTGGGAACTGATAAAATAGATACTCCAATTTTAATTTATAATTATTGTTCGATGGTACTTAGTAGATTATTTACCTTTTTGTTGTTATACCCCATACTTAAAAAGATGATTCCCGGAATGAATTTTAAGAATATGTTTCTGTTAAGTTGGTCTGTAGTGGTTGGTAATGCTAGCGCTATAATGGCCCTTGTTTTATATTACAATAAAGAATCGCATGAATTAGGAAAAAGTGTTTTGCCTCAAGTCGTTTCATGCATGGTACTTACACAAATTATTAACAGTGCTAGCTTTAGTTTCTTTTTAAAATCATATCGAATTCATAATTATTCTCCTTTGCAAATAACTAATATGTTTTCATGTATAAGTTTTATTGATAATAATCGAAAGAACTTTATAAAAATGTGGAAATTAAAAAAGTAAGTTGATAATTTTAAGTGTGTAATAAGTATATTTTTTAAAACATATTTTTAAGGTTTTTAACGGATGTCCGTTGGGATATGGTTAGAGATTCAACTATTGTAAAACACCCTTATTTTGATAAGGATAATAGTCAACAAACTGAAAAAGATTATGAATTGTCTCCTAGAAAAGCGGTTTGTCCTAATTGTTCAAAAGAAGTAACTGCAACAATATCTGCTAAATTTATGACTGATCGAAAAAGGTATTTTTTTATATTTTATAATAAAAAACATATGTAGTTATTATTTTTTAGAGATGCTAGACAAATGGTAATTACTGAGTTAAAAAATGCAATTATCAGAATAAAACAAGCCGGAAAAGTTTCACAAGATTGCGCTAATTTACTTATTAGCTTTTTAGAACTAAATGATAATAAACGCACAGATGTTCAAATAAATTTAACAGAGCTTAAAAGTTATTTTAAACCAAATGTAATTTAATAGAAAACGTTACTTTCAAATTATTACTGTTGTTAATAAAATTTTAGGCTTTTTTGGTTAAATTAATAAAACTAACTACATTGTGGTGTTCTGCAGCCATATTTCCTTCAAAAAAACCAAGAACACATTTTCGACAAATGTGTTATAAAATTATACGAAGCAAGTATTACATATACATAATGCATAGTTTTACTATGATTTATTTATATCCTGTGAGTGGAGTTTTTCTCATTAGTGTACAAACTTGGAAGATCAATTTTAGTATTAATATTATGTGTTCTATCGTATTCACGTCAGAATTTGTATTTACTGTTTTGGCGTATAGTTTTATAGAAATAAAAGACGGAATAATCAAATATTTTAAGTAAGTAAAGTTTTAATATCAAACAATAAAATAAATAATACAATGTTTTAGGTCTTTGTGGAACGTTGCAGATTTTGTTAGTCTAATTGTTGTATATATTGATTGGATTTGCCATGCAATATACTTTATATCAGCTAATATAATAACATCAGAACCCAGAAGTACTATTTTTTTTACTATTCGAATTATAAGAGTATTTCGTATATTTCGGCTGATCCGCTTCCTAAAAACACAAATACCAAAAATTTTACATTTTTTTGAAGAAATTGTAGAGATGAGGTATATATTTGGTTACGAAATGGCAACAGTAAGTGTTATTTTTTTAACTTTAAAACCAATATTTTTTCTTTATTTATGCAGGCATTGAAAGAATGTTACGATGAAGTATTAATAAACTTCCAAAGAATAGTACCAGAAAGTAGTGAAATTTATTCTGAATGTATAAAATCGTTGGAAACCGATAGAATGGAGGTATTTGAGACTATGTTACAAATTCAAAAAAATAGACCATGGGTAGTTGTTGGAGTTAAAACTGAACAAATTTTAAATGCAACAGTAAGATCAATGATGTTAACATTGGACGACTTAAAATCATCAGGCAAGTAACATAATAAAATTGTAAAATATATGTAATAATGATTGTTTAATCATTTGAAATCATAAATAGATTGTTTATTTTTATTCTTCATTATTGCGCGTTTTACAGCTATTTTACATCGCCCCATTACGACGTGTTTAAAGTGGGTTGATAGGACCAACGGCTTATTAGGTGACTTTCGATTGTGTTTTTATTATTTAATGCAGTGAGAAAATGTTCTCTATTTATTTTTATTTTTATTACTTGTTATTTTAAGTGACAATGTTTTATAATAAAAAAAATTAATACTAAAAATAATATTTACTCACTAAATGCATGAAACAGAGCAAAATAATTAAACTATTTTTTTAGACTTAACTTTAATTCACAACAATAACATTATAATGCTATGGCACATAGAGCAATTTTAATTCCTTTATCAAATCACAATCTTAATTTAGAACTGAATAGAATTATTATTATATCTATAGGAAATATGAATGGTTTTCTAGTTTATATTAAAACAAAATTATCCAAAGATTTTAAATTTATACAAAGATTCAATCTCAAAATTAATTTATTATGAAAAAATTGCAGAAAACACATTATTTGAAATCATCTTTAAGTTATGACTAAATCACGGCACAAGTTCATTTGCAAATCATATTATAAATTGTAATCATACTTTTTCCAAAACTAAAAAAATTAGAACGTTACACAACTGTGAACAGCACATCGCAACAATTTACAAAAAAATAATGTAGTTCATTTGTTAATTTTCTAAATAAGCAAAACGACTTACCACAATATAAATTACTAGTTTTTAATTTTCATTTTCATCATCAGTAATGTGATTTATTTTCTCTCACTTCAATTTTGATAATATTTTTTTGCATAAATGTAATTTTTTGTTAGTTGGTTCTCACTTGATAATGGCCTTCAAAAGTCAAAACTTAAGTCGTAAACTTTTGTTTGTATTGATAAATATATTTTTTAGTAATACATATATATTTATATCAAAAAAGTATTTGTGGTAAAAACTTAAATAGTGTTTTATTTCATCATCAATATTATGGATTACCACATATTAAAAGTTTCAACTGTCCTTTATATTAATACAAACGTGTTTTAGATTTATAAAATTCACCTCTTTACAAGTTTTATCAGCTCTTAAAAACAAAATAGGATATTGGATATGACTTTTTTTTTAATATGTTACACTAACGCTTTATTAGGATGAGTTTCAGTGCTTTCTTTATATTGCACTAATGCGCGTTGCCTGTTCTTCTTAATGTTGTAGAAATAAAATTCTGCAAGAGCTAATTCAAAAGATTTTTTTGTCTACAAATTAAATTTGATACACTTTTTAAATATCTATACAATTAACAGTGACGGTTTGTGAAGAGTGGGTAAAATTGCCATCTTGGGTTGTTTACGCCAAAGGATAAAAGTGTCCGGAAATTGAATTGCAACAGTTGTTTTTTTTGTTATTTTTTCTGATACTAAAATTAACTATTTAAGTAATTTTATTTGTATCAACTTTTTTTTAACAATTGAAATTATAATTTAAGAATTGTTGATAGTAGAGACACTAAAAAAAAATGTTTATTAATTAAAAAAAAAAAAACTTTTATTTTAGAAGTAAATACTAAAATCAACATTACTGGCTGCAATTTTTAAACGCTTTATTTTTTTTAAATTTTGTGTTTAATGGGTTTTAATTTTGTAATAACTAAAAATGATTTTTATTATCGCAACAATTTATAAAAACGTTAAAAACACGATTTTCATAAAAATAAGCATATTACTATAATACGTAAAAGTAATGTATACAATTTTTTAGGTATTTTAATTATTCCACTTTTTCTTGGAAAACACTTAACAGAAAACCTAATTAACATCTACATTATTGATACAATATACAGGGTCTATTGTGAAAGTAATGCGCATGTCTATGAGAAATAGATTTAATTGTACTGGTACAAACGCTTAAAATTCTTCAAAAGCATTTTGAAACTTTTTGACAGAAATGTTTTTTAATAACCTTGTAACATGCTTTTGGATGTTTTCCACGGACTCCCAATGCTTTTTTTTAGCTCTCTCTTCAGTCAGGGACACACAAAAAGTTGGGGACCAAATCGGAACTGTAATACAGCTGGGAGACTTTCGAAGTTTTGCTTTGGGCCAGGAATGTGGTAACGATGACGGCTGTTTGACTGTGGGCATTGCCATGGTGAAGCTTGACCGTGTCTTTGAGATGTCAATCTTCACGCGCGCAATTCGGCATTTCAATCGTTTGGGCATTTTGTGATAAACGGTTGAGTTTACAGATTTTCTTTGGGGTACAAACTCAGAATGGACAATTTTTTGGTCGTCAAAGAAAATAAAGAGCAACGTTTTGAGCAAAACTTGCTCATTTGCGTTTTTTTTTGTGCGTGGGAGATGATTTTGTGTGCCATGCGCTGCTCTGCCTTACTCAAACATCCAGGATTTGTCTCTGGTTACGACAGAGTTAAGAAAATCCGGCTCATTTTGAAACAATACCAAAAGTTCTTGACAGCGCAAATTTGCGCCGTGTTACAAAGTCAAAAAACACACTTCACGCGGAAATACGTCTTTCCGTTCAGAACAGTCGGAGCAAGTTGGCGACCGGCTACGTTGGAAGGGCAGATCCTCCACTACATTTCCCGACCGGATTTACCGGGCTGCGATGGATAATTGCGTCACAATAAAATCATGCGCGTTACTTTCATAATGAATTTTATATTTTGGTACTCTCTAACAAATAATATTGAAAAACACTTGAGAAAATTTAATTATCATCTCAACTATTGGCGCTATGATGACTGCACTCTGTACCCTAACATCTATTGTAAATTATTTTTTACTTCCCAACAAACTTTTGGATATTGGTCCGTATATTTAAAAACGGATAATGTTTTTTAACAAACTTTTGTGTATTGGACATTATACTTATATCGAACAAACAAACTTGTCCCGCAGAGAGAAGCAAACATTATTTATATGTAATCTTTCAAATAAAACAAGTACGCACAATATTGCTATTATGTTGTAAAAACTAAAATTTAACTTCCACTTTTTACAACTTAAATTACATATTTTAACTGATCGACATGTACACACGTTAACATATAAAATATAATAACTGAACATTTTTTTTTTACAATATTGTGTATCTCAATAAATTGACTTTAGCAGATTTGATAATATATTCTTTGACAAAAGATTTTGTATGAGAGTTTTTTTAAATACCAATTTATTGTTTTTTTTTTGTTATTAAATGTTTTTAGATTTTTTTTAATAGTTAAAAGCAACAAATAAAAATTTAAAAAAATATTAATAAATATTTTAATGAATTTATGTTGAACAATATTTATTTCTAGTGAATCTTTTTATTTTGAAGCACAATTATTAATTAATAACGGACAGAAAATATTATTTATAAAAAATTAACATGTTAAAAATTTTATATTTTAATAACATTTTTGTTACTAATGTGTCAATGTTTGATTCAAGTATGTCAATTTAGCATTTTTATTTCAGAAATGACACGCACAATTTTTGTAAAATATACTAAACACTTGTGGTGTTGATACGTGTAATATATTTTAATCTTTTGTTCGGTAAACTACGCTTAAAATGTATTTCTACAATGCAGTAATAATTAAAACTACATTTAAACTTGTTTACTTAATAATTTATTTATGTATTTTGTCAGTAACTTCGAAGTTATAATTTAAAAAAAAAACTAGTTGAACTCTAATAACATTTTTTAAAGTTGGAAAAAATTTAATATAATTGTTGATAATTTATAATGTTTTTAACTTGAACTAACTAAAGTTTAAGTTTATAGTTCTCTTTGGTAGTCTTGTCTCATACATTCTCTAAACGTATCCAAACCATATTAATTGTTTTCTTTCAATATCTGTTGTTAATAACCTACTCTCATGCGTTGTCGTATATCTTCGTTCCAGATTCTTCCTTTTCTGGATACTTCTAGTGTTTGCCTAAACACGTCCATTTTAGTTGCCTCTAATCTCATTCTATTTTTTTCTGTAATTTTTGACGTCTGCACTATAGATTAGTGTATTTTTATAAGGGTTTTGTAGATGGTAAATTTACGTTTAATATATTTTTTGTAATTTAATTATAATACTTATTACAGAGAATCTGTCATTTAAGGCCAGAAGTTGGCATTTAAAGCTAAGATTCTGGCTTTGAGTAGACAAATCCAATTTACAAAAAACATCTTTTTACTTATTCTAAACGCAAAAAAGCTAAATCTAGTTTTTGAGAACTGGTGATATTGCGTACCCAAACTCCCAGCCCCAGAACTATAACACTTTATTCTTTATAAAACATAATCCATAACTTAACTAACAATAACTACTAATGCCAACCTGGCGGTAGATAAAAAACAAAATATTATATTATAATGGCTTGTTCTGGATCTAATTATTCTGCATAGCTTTTCATTTAGATATGCAAGCAAAATCCGTAGATTTGGAACGAATCATCAAAAATCTTTCAACGCAAAAGTTTTATTAATTGCTTAGACTAAGTCTAATGAGTACAAAACACAGTCTACAATAGATTGCACAGCAATCTACGGAATAAACCGCCAAAAAAATCAAACATTGTTTCTGATATTATTAAATTGGGGTAACAAGGCTTAGCATGTTTTCATCATCATAATCAAGCGGGGGTCCTAACCTTAAAAGTTAATTTCATTAATATTAGTAGTCTAAACAAAATAATTTTGTTTATAAGCATCTTGAACATAGAAACCCCCATATTTTCTTTTTGACTAAAATAATAAAGACCCAAATTGCTTTAGGGCCGCTTTTACAATTGTCAGATAAACTAATCAACAGTTATACTTGGTGCAACACGCAATAAATTTTACAAATGTTCAGTTAGTTTATTTTCTAAATAAGTTAGATATCCTATTAGAACGTCAATAATGACGTGAGTTGTTTATAAGCAAATTTAGATTGACTCCTTTATAATGTTACAAAACGTAAATGTGTTTGAATCAGGTAGTGACAAAAAAATACAAAAATTGAAGCAACAAATCCTACTTTTTTTCTTATTTGTTTTTACAAATATGATATGTGCGGCGCTTACAAGGTTATGTGCGTTATACTAGGCATAACTTCCGCTGAGAGCACAGTTTTTCTCTCTTATTGAGAAATTGACGTCTAAACTTTTTACGGACATGACAGTTTGGGTACCTGGGTACATTTGGTAATTTAAAATAAAATAAAATAAAAACTATTGTAATTAATTGAACAAATGTTTTTTTACAACTATATTACAATTAATACAACATTAACAGAACATATAATATGGTTAATTTGGTAATTGTTTACAATTATTACCGCGTATTGTCTTTGCAACGCCGTGCTTATTGCAATTAGGTTTTGCACAAAAATTACATGCTTTTTGTGTTAACTTGTTAACTAATATAACATTTTGCAACTACCAAAGTACTTTTAGAAGCATTGTAAGCTAGATTTTTAATAATTGTAGCAGCAGGATCCATTATTCGACGTCCTAGAACCATTTCTACATTACTGTTGAATGCATCAATGACAAAAAACAACGGATTCGTTCTTTTTAGAGAGCATAAAGTTGGTTCTTTACTAAACGCAAAATATTTTGCTTTATTATTTAAACTGGTTTTATTGCTTTATTATCTAAACTGGTATTATTAAAAAATCATACCAATTAATCCATATTTACCAACTAAAGTTGCACTTTTTCGAAGCGTTTCATCTTCATCGCGCTTTCAACTAAATTGAAACTTTCTATTTCAATATTTTGATTGTTTTTTACATCAGATTGTTTTAATACACTATTTACTAGTTCCAAAATTTATTTATTTTTATCAGAAGCAACAAACGGCATGTGCATAATATGTTTTTGTTACGGGGTACCCGGGTACCCAGGTTGTCATTAGAGGTGTTTTATTTCCCAGTCACATAAAGGTTAAACATTCATTTGCTGACTCACTTGGTGTGCCTACATTCACATACAATTAACATATTCTAGACTTGACAACTTACAAAACCAAGGAAATTGCTTATAATAACATATTTCTTAAACTAAATTTTTCTGATAAAACTATTTTTGTAACAGGCGTTTACCGATCTCCAAATACAGAAACTCCTAACTTTTTATAAAAGCTTATTTAAAGTAATCATAGAAAAACTGAATGGTTAAATCCCTCACATTATACAACATTATCTAAACAACAAGCTATGATTTTTTGCAGTTACTCATAATCTTACTTAACTTATTTAGCAATTTTCCCATTTTCCTTGTGGTAGACATTTTGAACCAAGATTATTAGAATTTTATCTTTTAATTATTCTAAAGATTAACTACTGTTAGAACTGTTTTATAAAAAAATGTGATAATTCACTTATTACTTTTGTTGTTAAAAATTTTCTTTCTTTTACTACCAAATATTAATATTTTAAAATAAACAAAATAAAAATTAAACATTTTTTTAATAATTTTGGTTTTAATACTCATTGCTTATATCCACATATTGCAGTAGAAAATCTCACAAAAGCTAATCAGAATGTCATAATTGTTCCATTATCTGTTATTAAACCAATCCACAAGTACTTGTACTCAATTTAGAACAAACATTCAGTTAAAAAAAAGCGAAAAGCATTTAAAAAATACATCAGTAGTTATTTTCATCTGATATTGTAAACCAATTTAAAAAAGATAATATTGACAGACACAGATTTTTTAACATATATTAGTTGCAAATGGAATTCTTCTTTAGACAAATATAGAGAAAATCTTGCAGTAACATTTAACATTTTCTAAACATTTAAAAGAGAAAGAATAGCATTTTAATCTTATTTACAAGCTCTATTACAAATTTGTAAGTATCAATAGAGATAATTTTTGTTAGTAAAAAAATTATAGTTAAAATTGATGATTTTAACTCTGACTCTAAAATCATAAATGCTGGTGTTCTTCAAGGTTCTGTTTTTGTCAGCTATTTTTTTAATTTACATTAGTGAACTTATTCAAATAACCAAAAGTCCAATTCATAGTTTTGCAAATACTAGCACCTTTCATATTTCTTGAAATTTTTGGGTTAGAATTTATAGCATCTTTAAACAATATCTGAATAAGGTTTGCCCAATTTGATCAATTTTAACTCTAAATAAACATACTTCTTACTGTTAAAAATCAAAATCCAAGGTATTATAGGGTTATAACAAAGTTACATTTGGTATTTTTTAAAGATTAGCAAAAACTTTGAAACTAACTCATATAATAACTTTTATCTTTATAGTTTAATTTTTGTTTTATTTAGTTAATTAAAATGCAATTATTTATTTATTTTATTTTATTTTTTTTAATTAATACAGATGATTTTATTGTTCAATAACAACAAATTTATACAACATTTTTGCAGGTTTTGTTGACGAGTATGAGTTTGCTAAATTAAATTATGTTATACTTCAAGTAGAAAAGAAAATGTCTTCACGTAAAAATATAAAAATGACTCATGAAAATATACTACTAAATGTTCCATGGATTACAAAAGAAAATAAATTGAGTGATTTTATTTTCAAAAACTTTAAAAAAGTTACTTTTGCTAAAGATGACGTTGTTTGCAACGTTGGTGAGAATCTTGAAGGCGTTTATATTTTAGTATCAGGTAAGAAATAAAAATATTTTTATACAAATGGAGCTAAAACTAACACACTCGTATATTTCAAGTTTGATTATACATTTACTACTTTGAGCAAAACTATACTAATTGTTGTATTAGAAAAATAACTTATAATAGCACAATACAAAGTATACTAAAATTTTGTTGTGTAATGTAGTAATTCTCTTAAAGTTTAAACAAATTATTTGACAATAAATTTACAATTTAATTTTAAAATTTAATATACTGATTTGTTGCTATTATTAGCCATAAACTATTTTATCTATTAAAATTGCTAAAACGTTTAACAATATTTAACATAATAACTGTAACTACTTAGTACTTAGTACACTACAGCCATACATTTTATGGTTTTTAAATCATTTTCAGTAAACGTACAACTTTTATACTTTAAAAATAGATAAAAGTGAAATCACTACCAATTCACTAAAAAATAAACTGATTTATTTTTAAAACGATTGTTGCCGTTTGTTTTAAGGACGCCAGAATATAAGTAGAGTAAAAAACTATAGCTTAGTTTTAATTATTTAAAAATAAAACTTTTAATATAAAAACATTTTATTTTTATTTAACTTGTTAACGTGTAAATTGTTTTTGGATAATGCGGCGTTATATTGTATCCAACTAAAAAAATACAAAAACGTTTAAATACTAATTTTTAATAACAGTAAAATTACCAAGGCAAATGTTTGCAGATATGCTTCATAATGTGTGTATGTTTAAATTATTATGAGTAGTATCAAATTTGATTATACATGCATAATTTATATTATTTATTGCAGGTGTTCTTAAATTAAAATATACTCCAACTCCAGTAATATTGCAGCAAATGACTCAACAAGGACACGTTCCAATTGTTGACTATGTTGAAACAGCAAGTTTTGATAGAGAGCTTATTGAAATGATCGTTCCAGGAAATACGTTTGGTGAACTATCTTATTTAACTGAACGACCTTCAGATTGTTATATTGTGTCAATTGCACATAGTGATGCATACGTTGTATCAAAAGGTTTACTTTATAAAGCAAATCGCTTAAATTGGCATCCAATTTTTGGGTAAAAATAATATTTAAAATGTTTTATGTAGATCGATTAAAATATAATAGTATATTATGCTGTTAAGAATAGATTACATTATAGTTAATTTTGTTGTCTAGATAGTCAACTGGGCAAAACAGTAAATGCAATTTCTGATCCGATAATTATACTGTTTTCATTAAGCAATTGATTTAACGTAATAATAATATTTTAAAATTAATTGTATTTGTCATAATTCATAACTTTACTATTAAAATAATATAACATTTAATTACTAAAAATGTAATGACTTTGTTCTACATATATGCTGTGTATAGTAATATAATGTTGACAATATAGTACGCTTGATATTATAAATGTATTCTTATAGGATGGAAGCAACAATATGGAAATTTGCGGGAGTTAATTTAGCAACCGCAATTTTACTTCGATCAAAAAATTACGAACTTAGTGTTAGATCAGACATTAAAATGAAACTTAGATTAGCTGTTGTTCCAACTTTAAGTAAATACAATGTTTTAAATGTAACTGACTGCATAGAAGATTTAATTTTATTGGATGGATTAGTTCTTGATTTAATAGACAATGTTGAATATGTTGCACCATGTTATATTCCAAGGTAAGAAACAATTAACATCTTTGTATTAGTTTAAATTTAAACATTTATACCATGGATTTGTACAAACAATTCTACACAAAGAAAAATATTATTCCTATAAAGTATTCTAGTTTATAAATTGAATAGGAATAATTTCGACCGCAGAATTAAGTATGCAGAGACGTAATAATGCAAACAATTATTTGTTGCAAATATTATTTTCTAATGATGTTACGTTTAGTTTAAATAGCACCGAGTGCGTACAGGTTGGTGGGAGCAAACCGCTTTTTTTTGTAGCAGTCTCCGATACATCGGTAGCGTTTGCCCCTGATTGGTTTTGTTTTGCTAATTGGTTGCGGGAAAGTAACATTTCATTATTTATTTTTGGTAGGAAAAGATGCCGCTACTAATAAAGCGGTCTACTCTAACCTTTCTAGACGCACTCATTGTAAATAGACAGAATTAACATCAATATATTTAATATGACTGTTGATTATTACAAATTATACATAGAAACAAAACATAGTCGTTTGTTTGATTATTTACATTATCAATTGTATTTATAAGCACAGAACTATTTATTCAAATTTGTCTTTTGTTATCATGCATTGCCGTGGTCATACAAGGCACACTGACAAAGTTTGTAGAACCAAAACAATTGTTTGTGCTTGACTCTTGGCCGTTGTGATTGTTTGATTAAGTTTGAATATATAATTATTTTATTTTATAATTATTTCATTGACGATTCAAAATTGTTTAAACTTTGCGCAAAATGACTGCTAATTGCATAAATGCTTAATATTAAATTGCATTAGCTAAATCTACAGTCGTTTGTTTATTTAAATCAAAATTATGTTTCTTCAAAAAATTCTTATGTGAGATATTAATCTTTTTTGACTGTTATTTAGCTATGTTGCCATTTAAAATAAATTGCAAGCTATGTTGCTTTTTAAAATAAATTGCAATGAGTTATAACTATTTCAAAGTCATCAAAGTAAACTGTTTGATTTGTTAGTAGCGTCAATAGATGGATTTTTTTTTTTTTAAACTTTTTTTGATACTTCCAAACTTTATATCTGCAATCTATAAATTTTATATACGTCTTTGTATTAAATATTGTTTTCTAGTATGGACAAAATGATCTCAAACTTTAAAAAAAACAAGCTATTTATGCATAGCATGATTGCTAATCCAAAATAGACTAATGACTTATATACAATATCGGTAGCAATAGTGTTACAGATCTTTGCATATTGACATTGAAAAAATACAAGACATATTGCTATCTAAACAAATATTTACTTGTAGTACAAAGTATGCTAGGTGTTTTAACAAATATTTACTGACAATTCAAAAATGTAAGTACAACACTTAAAAAAAAATACTTCAACCAGACTATTGACAAATGAAATAAGGTTCTAGTTTTATTATTTGTTGAAATAGTTTTAACTGTGGTTCCTTTTCTTAAAATTTATGTTATTTTGACATATTAGCAGTTTCATGAGTGTAACTAATTACTTGTTCTATTTGTCAATAGCATTTTACGTTTTCGATGTGTTTTTGAGACAGAGAGCGTCCCACAAACTAAAAATATTTTCTAGTGGGTTTGTTAAGTGTGAGACGCTCTTGCCCGCAAAATTTAAAAAAGACAGTTAGGACTAGAAGGTTTAAAGTTTGAGATTAATTGTGAATTAAAACCTAATTATCTTAATGTAAACTTATATTATAAAATATAATGGGCAGGCCAATAAATCTTTTTGGAAATCTGTTAAAAGGGAATCACTTTTAACAGATTTCCAAAAAGAAGTGATTTGGAAATTAATAACAACATCTACAATTTATACGATTATAATAGCGCAGATGTTTTGAATCCTACTGTATGTGTAATATGTGTAATAAAACTAAATGATCCGGATAACTATTTATAAAAGACAAATTAACAAATTTTGTAGCTGACAAACATTAGACGCAGCAGTCACAAGGTAAAATTTTAACAATGTTTGATGATGCACTTTGATAAAATATGAAAGCTGAAAGTTGAGTACTTTTAAAAAAAATTATAATCTACAAATTTTTACTCTGAATTTAAATTTGATAGTATTTTAGTCACATTTTGACTATTTAAGATATCATAATTTTATAATATTTTTTAGGGGAATTAAAAAATTGAAGTTGAGTGGAGGACAAAAAGACCCAGGAAACGCAGAAGCTAAGTTAATGATGCTTCCGGTAGTAGGCATAGAAATTAATTCTATTAGAATGACATCGGATGGAGCTGTTGAACTAGTAAGAATTAACTAATTAAATTTTTAATAATTATATGAGCGTTTATTTCAGTTTCATGATAAATTTCCATCCATGAAAATGTCCGTATCTCGAATGGTATGTTTATATTGTTTAATAATTTCATATAATATACATTATGTAAAACTATTGTCAATGTAGGATTGGATAGGTAATACAAGTATGGATCCATTTCTACGGAGATCTAGGAGTATTGCTGTGTATTAATTAATAAGTAACTTGAAGTGTTTAACATTTATTTTATTAGTTTGAAGTTTTTTGAAACAATGTACATACGTATGTAATTAATAATTAAAGTTTATTTGCTTTGTTTAAATTTGTACTTAAGACTAATTATTGCTACATATCAAATAACAATATAAATGGGCATGCAACTATGTAACCTATATAACATAAATATATACTAATTAAATTTAACATATCCATTGGTGAAAACATTGTTCTTTGTTGGTTGGAAATAAACATATTTGAAGATGCTAACATTGTTGTGTTATTGTGTTCTGTGGCGACAATGCATGTTGTCCAACATAGTAAGGTATATACTATATATTTTTCTCTTGAGATGAACATCTGAAACAAAATATTTTTTATTATTAACTAAAAGAATATTATTGTGATAAATTAGTTTAACAACTAACTAATAATGGTAACTTCATGTTGTAAAATAAATTCTTAAAAGTTTAATATTCTTAAAAAGCTAAACAGTTTGGAATTTAATTTAGAGCATTAAAAGTTTCTTTTAATATTTAATACAGCTTCTTTTTGTATTATATATCTTCTTATTGATGTCACTTGCATGCTCACATTATTTTTGTTATAAAGGCCGATAATTTAGTTTAAGCTACCTTTAAATATGTACTTAAAAACACAAATAATGCGACAAAATTTGAGTTTTATTTTTAAATGTTAACATAATCTTTTTGTTTATATTTGATCGACGATTAGATATCCCAATATTAGCTTATTATCTTAATTTTGAAAACGAATTTATAAATTATATTTTTATATTTAAGAAGAAGAAGGCTAGGCTGGTGGGCACACCAACATGCAAATTGGAGTGTTAAAGATTGGGTCGTAGTTTATTCAGTGACGAGTCCAGAGTGCATTTCCATAGCTCCGATAGAAAAGTAAAAGTTTGGAGAAGCAGAGTTTGGGGAGGTATTTTTGCGACTCGTACTGAATTGGTTACGTTTGAAAATGCTAAAATGAATAGTAAATTTTAATGAAATATTAGAACCAGTAGTGTTGCCATTTGCCAATGAAATAGGCGATAATTTCGTGTTTGTTGATGATAATGCGCGTTCTTATAGAAGGCAAGTTAATGCATTAAAAAAAAAAAAAACAATATTACGCACATGGATTGGCCTGCAAACTCTTCAGATCTTAATTCCATAAAAAAACTGATGAGATCACCTAAAAAAGTTGATAAGGCCACGAGAAATAGATCTAAACAATCACCATCAGCTCCAAACTGTCGTTTTAGAAGAATGGCTAAATATTTGTCAGCATTCCAAGACGTTGTCAAGGGGTCATAAAAGTTAGAAGAGGTCTCACAGAATATTAATCTTTTAGTGTTTGGTTATCATTTCTTTCTGGAGCAAGCTTTTTTGTTATACTAATTTAAAGATTTTGTTATTTTTTTATTAAAACATTTGAAATTCGTTATTTAAGTTTTATTCTTTTAATTCTTTGAAAAAGTGTTTCCAAAACCATATAATATCAATTAAGCAAAAAGGCGTTCCTCAAAAAGTAGTCGTTTATTTTTTATTTGTTTTTGTAAGTGTACCAGTTCAAATGTTGAGCAGTGTATTAACCAACAACTAATAGTGCATTTGCAGATAGTATTAAAAAGTAAACTTACTGATTTGGAAAAAAAAAAACAAAATTTGAATATTTTACTTGAGAATTTGAGCATTCTTAAATTTAAATTTATAATATACTTAATTTTAATAATCTTTTAAAGATATCAAAAATCAAATTTTTCACTTATTTTCACTTCAATTAATTTGTTAGCGCATACTTTTTTATATGTAAAAATTACAACTAATGGTATTTTTTTCAACAATGTTTAACACATGGGCGTATATAGGTTTTATTTATATGTAAAAGTTGTATAAAAATAAAAATAAACTCTTTTTACCTATTATTTAATTTTATTTTTTTAAACACTTTTAAAGTTATATCAACCATCTAAAAAATGAAATAAATGTATATAAAGATTTGTTGATTAGTATAATATTTTGTGCAGCTAATACAGTAAAAAGTTGTATTTTTTAAAGTTAAAATTGAAGTTGTTTTTAAATCTTTATATATAGATGCTGCAGATTTTAACCTACAAATTTTAAATCATTTTGCCATATTTGTTGATATAATTTTTCAAGAGAAATTATAAAATAAAAAGTGTTATTGCTCACAAAATTATGAATATAAAATTTGAATATTTGAAGAAGTTTATTAAAAGTTTATCAACAACACAAGCCATATACCATCTAACTTAAATGATTGATCACTTAATGATTAAATAAAATTTTCAAAATAACTGAGCATTTGCGACAGACAGTGCAGTAAACGCTTTCTCAGTAGTAAAAATGAACTATGAAGTTGCATAACAATTAAAAGAAATTAGCAGCATGAGTCATTTGCCGTTAGAGTAAAAATTTTCTTCAACTTCAACTAATTAAAATTCGATGTGAATGCTTGATTTAATATAGTTATGTAATTAACGCCCTGTTTCTCTAACGTCACTTAAGACGTAACCTAAACAAGCTCAGCTCAAAATCAAGCCCAGCTTATGTCAAGTTTGTGTTGTTCCATGCGTTTAGAAATTAAAATTAGCAAAACCTAAAACCCAAATACACAAAACAAATTTATATTTTCCAATTAATTTACACAAAAAACGTTAACTTTTTAGTTTAGATTTTTGGCGTATCAGCCTAATAAGACTATTAACGCCGATGCTTATAAACAAGGTGCAGACTAGAAATGGTGCCAGATTTGGACTCTACGGAAATTTTCTGATTGATTTAGCTAGTTAATTTTTTATTTTTTTTTTGTTAAATTTGCAATTTTTAAACAAAAAATGCAAATAAATTGAAAAACGACAAAAAACTAAAAAAAAAATTGTTTAATTTTTTTTAAAGGTTTTATACCCTTATGTACTAATTAAAAAACTACTAAAAAGTTATAAAAACTGAGAAAAAACAAATTTTTTCTTTCTATAAATATAATAAAAGCTAATTAAAAAAAAAAAACAAATACAATTTTTCTGTTTTATTAACACAATATAATCTATAATATAACAACAAAAAACAATTAAAAATAGCTATTTACAATATTAATAATGAAACAAATTATTAATTATTCAAAAGAATGATGCTCTCCAAATGGCCAATGATTGTGTTCATCGTCATTATCGTGATCATCATATTTGTATTCTTCTTTCTTTGGCTTTTCTGGTTCTTCTATCGTATGAAATACATGTTTTGTTATGGTATGTGTGTGCTTGACATGCTTGACATATCCCGGCGAATGAATTATATATTTCTCTCTGTGGAGAAATAAATAATTTTTTAAAAAGTTGAATTTATCTAGTTAAATTTACTTACTTGTGACCAGCATTTACGTTAACACATATACTTAGAACTGCAATAGCCAAAAATAACTGAAAACAGTTTATATTAGACAAATTTTTTTTTTTTGTAAAATTATTACCATAATGTTTGTGTTCATATTGGTAGGTAATATCTAGTCGAAATATCGTTAAGATATGTATTAAAAAAGCGTAAAATTACTGTTTTATACTACTTTGTGGCATTAGTATTCATCAATACCACTTCTACCAAGTACAGTGAAACTTTTAATGTATTATTAAATACTAATCTGTGAATTACATATATAAATATTAAAGAACCATTTATATTGAATATATTATCTTCAAAGTCGTAATGAAGATTTAGTACAATCAATCTCATTTAATATTTGTTTTAATAACTTTGATTTTAAAGATAAATTTGTTTCAATACATAATATATGTTAAACTGTATCTGAGGTAGGCTAGCCATAAATATAATTCTTAGTGAAATAAATTATAATTTAATTTAAAGAGTTAAGTAATATCGACATTACAAGTAATTGCTAAAATATACGAAAGGTTATTTTAATACTTATAATAATTAGGTTGATTTTCTGAAATATTTATTAATTATTATGAACGCTTTAAAATGAGTCAATTACTAATATTTTTTTACATTTAATATAAATATTTCACTGCTAACGTTCTGGCAGTGATTAATTTACGTCTAATTATTTAATGATTTACAACTATATCTTAGTTGTTATGCAAATTGGATCTGCTAATGTAAATATTAAGTAAATTGGCGTAAATTGGCTTTGGAAATGTATTGAACCAATATTCAACAGTTGATGCAATTATTGTAAAACTATTTATTGCAGACATAAGTTACAGTTGAGAGAATATAAATCTAAAACAATTATATTTTTAAATGTAATTGAGAGAAAGAAATCAATGTTATATACTAAGTTATAAAAATTAATGGCAAACTTAATTTAATTGTCAGTAGGTAGTAGTAGTTCAAAACAAATTATAACTAAAAAAAAGTATTAAAGCGTAAAGAAAATTGTTTACTTTTATGTATGTTTGGCATAATAAATAGTATTTTATTATTTATAAAAATGTTAAATAAACTAAAGTTAGGTATAATATGCAAAATACCACAATTACCTAAAAAATATTGTCCCAGATTTATATGTGTCTATAATCAGTAAATTTTATAATCGCGCCTATCTCAGTAGTACGGCATTGATTGATTATAACATTATTATACAACAGACAATCTAGTTAGAGGCTACCACGATCTTGCACGCATAAGAAAACAATTTTGTTGGGAAATACGGTCTTAGCAGTTTTTATTTAAAGCAATGTAAAAAATATGGTTATGTTATTATTTTTTATTCTCCACATCTCATAAAAATCTTGATCATCATTTTACGCAACACGTATATCTTTTTAATATTGTTGCGGCTGCTATTAAAACAGCAACCAAAAGAAAACAATTATTGAATTTAAGTAGCATAAACACAGCAAAAATTATTGAATCTATCGACAAATTTTTTGATTCAATAAACAGCTAAGAACTTAATTATTGAAATCTTAATTTGTGGTCATAAATCAATCATGAAACCAAATCTGAACAAAATTTGAAAAAAACATCACATTATTAAAAAGAGGTACTTAAAGCAATAAAATAACTATTATTGTGTGGACAATAAAATATAATGATGTTTTGAAATCATTTAAGAGCTAAAAGATTTAGCATAATCTGCTAAAAAAAATAAACCTTATAAAAAAGAGACCTAAATAATTCTCAAACTGTTAGAAATTTCAAACAAAAGTTTTTTGGTTTTAAACAAGCTATTTTTAATATAGTAGTTTGGTAAACTTTTTTTAACAGAATACTCTGTATATTTTTATATTTCTTGATCCTAAAATTATTATATATATATATATATATATATATATGTTATTTTTTAAATTTTCGCGGATATTATTATTTTTATTTAAATTTATTTTCGGATTATCTCGCGTTATTTGATTGAGTTGGACTCGACGTTTCGGCAGAATTCCATCTGCCATCATCTGGAGTGATTTATATTTATTATTAAAATAATATATATTATATATCAATATGACATTGATATTTGAAACTAATTTTGTTGTCAAAGCTGACTTACAAGAAACTTTATTGAGTGTAAAGTTTCTTTGTTTGACTTCTGGTTGTTGGTCGATTAATTGATCTTTCTTTACAAGTTTTGACTGTAGAAAGATCAATTAAACAAATGTCATTGTTTACATTGTAGTATAAGTTCAACCTTGGCATCATCTATTGCAAAAAACTACACAGATAAAGCTAAAACTCAACATATTTGTAATATTCTACAGAAATTGATGTTGTTTAGTTGACTATGTGATTTCATTCTTAAACAACAAACAGCAATCAATAATCGTAAAATATGTTGTGCAAGCTGATGGGTTGAGTTGAAATTCTATATTGTACTAATGTAAACTTTTTTTAAATAATTTTGTTTATTATTATTATTATTAATACCACACACTGTTTAATAAATCTACCAATTTCATCAAATTAATATTATTTTCAAAATTACAATAAAACTAGATTGATGTTTAATATACTCATCTTTTTCTTCATTTGTTTTTTTTTTGTGAAAGGTTCACGATTTGGTTTATTACTTTTCCTTGGTTCCCGGAATTTTGTAAATATAAAAAAATGATAAATTTTAAACGCATTGCCTAAAAATTTCTTTTTAGATGCACTTTTCTACGGCCAACGAGCTCTTCACTGACTATTTTCCATGTAGAATTGTCCCCAGAGTTCAAATTTTTAATAATATTTGGTGTACTCAATTTATATTTTCTAATTTACATCAAAATACGTCAACTTTAGGGCTTAAACAACTAAAAAAATGCTCCTTTTTGCCCAGCCCACTGAGGAAAAAAATTGGTTTTATGGCTTTTGCGACTTATAGACAGGGTAAATACTTAATATGGCGCCAGATTTAGATTATACAGAAAATTTCTGATTGATTTCACTAGTAAAATTTTCTTTTGAGTTAAAATTGCAATTTTTAAACTAAAAATGCGATTTTTTAAAGAAATATTTTTTTAAGTGTTTTATACCCTCATGAACTGATCAAAAAACTACTAATTAGTTATAGAAACGGAAAAACCTTAGTGTAAACTATACAACTATGTGTTGGTATTTTTTTTTCTAAAAATGATTACTACATAATTGCTATACATTTACTAGATTTACTACTACTAGAGTATTTATTCCAAAAAATTTTGTATGTAATTATATAATATTTATATTAATTATATCATAATTTGAATGTTTATATAGTGGATTTTGCAGATTAAAAATATATAACTTTAACAGCTAACTATTTTATTCCTTAATAGATATTTAAATATGCTAAAAAATTATTAAAATAAAATAATAAACTGCAAATAATTTAAGATATCTTACAATGTATCCACAGAAATACTTGAAATTTAAGACTTTTTTGCTGTTTTTAAGTATTTCTGTGAATACATTGTAAGATATCTTGGAGCGTAGTGCACGATACTTCCTGAAATTTTTAGGGTATCTTTTGCACGTATAAAAGCACTTTTTGATTGTTTATTACTCGGAAATGGATAATTGAAAAAATCTGAAAAAAATTCACATAATCAGGATTCATGTAGAAGAAAGCATTTTCAGTGGTTTGAGCAAATGCATCTGACTCAAATTTGAAAGCTATCAAACTTAAAGGTAGTGCAACCGTGTTTTTTAAAGCTTAAGAGCTGAAATTTTGCATGGCTTACTTTTATGCATATAAATTACTTTCTCAGGATGCACGCAAAAAAATTCCACAAAAAATCCAGTCTAGTGTATATATGTATGTCTAAAGATAAACCTAAAAATGTGAATGTTTTCCAAAATGTCAATGTACATCTTGTCGCCCTCTGGCATGTTTTGTAATAGAATGTGTATGTTTCATTTTTTTTTATATATTGTGGTAGATTAATAATATATTCTACACCGTTAATGATAAAATAAATAAGTATATACTTATCACAAGTATGGACTACGATAGATATATTCAGAATTGTCAAATCCAAAATTATCTGCAATTTATAATAACATATTTATGCCATTTATTTAATATTAGATGTAAATTTACATAAACTAAGATACAATTATAAAAAATTAAACAATTATACGTTAATTAATCACCGCCAAAACGTTCCTAGTAAATTATTTATATATGATTGTAAAAAATAATACTAATTGACTCTTGATTTTGCACCATTAAACGTTCATAATAGTTAATCTTTTTGTATATTTTAGAAATTACTTGCATTGTTTATAATACTAAACCCAGCAAGTATGATAAAAATTAAACTATTATTTATTTGACCAAGAATTATATTCATGTTAAGCTTATCACGGGTATAGTTTAACATATGACATGTAATATACTGTAAAAAATCATTTATTTTTATAATCAACATTATTAATACAAATATAAAATAGAATTGGTTGTACTAAATCTTAATTGTTTTTTTAAAGTAAAGCAGGTAATATAATCAATATTAATAGTCTTTTAATGTTTATATAATTTAAAAATTATTATTTAATTATACAACAAAAGTTTCACTGTACTTGGTAGAAGTGGTATTGATGAATACTAATGCCACAAAGTAGTATAAAACAGTAATTTTACGCTTTTTTAATACATATCTTAACGATATTTCGACTAGAAATTACCTACCAATATGAACACAAACATTATGGTAATAATTTACAAAAGAGAGTAATATTTTATTTAATATAATAACTGTTTTCAGTTGTTTTTGGCTATTGCAGTTCTAAGTATGTGTGTTAACGTAAATGCAGGTCGCAAGTAAGTAAATTTAATTGAACAAATTCAACGTTTTTAAAATTTATTTGTTTTTCTACAGAGAAAAATATATAATTCATTCGCCGGGCTATGTCAAGCATATCAAACATACACATACCATAACAAAACATATATTTCATAAGATAGATGAACCAAAAAAGCCAAAAAAAGAAGAATACAAACATGATGATCACGATCATGACGATGAACACGAACATTGGCCTTTCGGAGAGCATCATTCTTTTTGAATAATTAATAATTTGTTTCATTATTAATATTGTAAATAGTTATTTTTATTCGTGTGTTGTTGTTATGTTATATTGTGTTAATAAAACCGAAAATTGTAAGTGTTTTTTTTAAGTGTATTTATACAGAGAGTTTATAAATGAATGGGATTATTTAGTCACTTTAAATATGCCGCCTTTTTAAAATTGTCCACAATATTATTTGTTTTGACAGTTCAACTTTGACAGCTGTCAAGCAAGTTATAAGAATGTATACAAATAAAGAAAATATTTTTGTTATTGAATCTTACTTTAGGAATGAGCGGTTTGATAAAAGGGAAAGGCTCTATTCTATTCCGGATTGTGTTCGAAAATTTACAACTGATAATTATAAACTTGTAAACATATAAAAATATTTTTATTATTGAATCGTAATAAAAGTATATACAAGGTTAGTCAAAATAACCAAAAAACCGTAAAAATAAAAAAAAAGTTCCAAACAAAAGTTTTTTGGATTTAAGCAAGTTATCGTTTAAATATATTTTTAGGGCAGGGTGTTTATTTAATTATAAAAATTTGTAAATTATTTTTTTTTTTAATATAACACCTTGTAAGTGTATCTTTTGCACATATAAATGCACGTTTTATCTATATTTGAAAAAAAAGAAAATACCAGTCAGTTAAAAAAAAAACTGATCTGGGAAATTTTCAAAATTTAAGGAAAAAAAAAATTATTTGTGAAATATTATTCTTTACGCAATTTTAAAGAAAAAGTTTAGGAAGGAAACAAATGTAAATAAAGCAAAAAATCGATTTTTTCAAAATGTTAATTGCTTATAACTCAAAAATACTTAAGTAATAAAATCTAAAAAAAATCATATCATCAAGATTTATGTAAAAAAGCATTTTCAGTGGTTTAAGCAAAAAAAAATTCATTCCGTACAATTAACTTATACATGGCCATATATATAGGTAATTCCATTAATTTTCGACCAAACTTTAAAACTGAGTATCTCCAAATTGGCTCAAAATTAAATATAGGTAACACATTTTCCAAATTTTTAACATTTTAAGTTTTGATCTCAATTTTTGAAAATCTTTTAAAGTTCAGAAAAGCGCTTAAAAATTATATTTTTTTGGTAATTTTCAACATTTTTTTCTCAGCGTAGAAACATTGGAAACCACTCTTTTGTAATCCTGTACTTTAACTTGTTTTACTTGGGCAATTCCATTTCAAACGGACCAGAGCTAGGGGGGGGTGCGTTGAGAAACTTGCTTAAGTATTTTTTTTTAGTTTCTATAACTTATTAGTAGTCTTTTGATCGATATATGAGAGCATAAAACCTATAAAAAAAAATTCTACGATTTTTTTAAGTTTTTTTGACGTTTTTTAACTTAATCACATTTTTTGTTTAAAAACCGCAATTTTAACTCAAAAAAATAAATTTACTAATGAAATCAAGCAGAAATTTTCCGTAGAATCCAAATCTGGCGCCATTTCAAGTTTATACCCTGTCTATAAGCCGCAAAAGCCATAAAACCATGTTTTTGATCTTAGTGGGCTGTGCAAAAAGGAGCATTTTTTAAATTTTTTTTAACCGCCATAGTTTACGTATTTTGATGTAAATTAATTGAAAAATATAAATTTGTTCTGTGTATTTGGGTTTTAAGCGTCTAAAACTCAAAAAATCTGCAAAGTAGGCCTATTCTTCAACATAATCTCTTACAAATGCACGTTTAGCCGCGCTCAGAGGAACAATACACCAAATATTATTAAAAATTTGAATTCTGGGGACAATTTTACATAGAAAATTGTCAGTGCTGTACTCATCGTCTATAGAAAAATCCATCTAGAAAAAAATGTTTACAAAATTTTTATGCAAAAATGTGTTAAAAATTTTTTTTTTTTTTTATTTACAAAATATATTATAAACACACTAGGGTGTGGTTTAAAACTTTTTTTTAACAAATTTAAACAAGCGACAGGCAGATTTATGTTTGAATGCCAAAAATAATAAAAATTTTAAATTTTTGCGCCGATAGATCGAGTCTAAATTTGTGCCGCTGGCGCAAAAATTATCAAACAAAGAGTAAAATGGCCAAAAATTGGTTCAAGCGACAAAAAATGTCTTTGTTAAACTTTTGAAATCAACTTAAAAAAATATAATCCAAATAATCTTAAAAAAAATTATTTTTTTTAAATTTTAAAGTAAATTTTGAACAAATTTTTTTTTCTAGATGGATTTTTCTTTGCCAGATAAGCACGACACTGACTATTTTCTATGTAGAATTGTTTGCAAAACTAAATTTTTTAATAATATTTGGTGTATACTTTCTCTGAAAACTGTTAAATCTGCATTTGTAAAAGTATATGTTGAAAACTAGGCTTATTTCTGCAGTTTTTTTGAGTTTTAGACGCTTAAAACCCAAATACACAGAACAAATTTATATTTTCTAATTAATTTACATCAAAACACGTCAACTTTAGCGGTTAAAAAAAATTTAAAAAATGCTCCTTTTTGCCCAGCCCACTGAGAACAAAAACATGGTTTTATGGCATTTGCGGCTTATAGACAGAGTATAAACTTAAAATGGAGCCAGATTTAGATTCTACGAAAAAATTTTAAATGATTTCATTAGTAAATTTATTTTTTTGAGTTAAAATTGCGGTTTTTAAACAAAAAATGCGATTAAGTCAAAAAACGTCAAAAATACTTAAAAAAATTGTAGAATTTTTTTTTATGGGTTTTATACCCTCATATACCGATCAAAGGACTACTAATAAGTTATAGAAACTAAAAAAAAATACATAAGCAAGTTTCTCAACGCACCCCCCCCTAGCTCTGGTCCGTTTGAAATGGAATTGCCCACTTAATAATCGTTTAATTATTGTAGCTCAGAACGCGTGCAGAACGAGATTTCTCTAAAATATTGGCTTTTAGTTGAATGATTATAACATAAGTAATGTGTAATTTCTGGAGTATTTTTATGTTATTATGCATAAAAGAGTAACTTAAAAAATCTATTTTTAAAATTAAAAAAATAACAATTAATAACTTGCTCGTTATCTACCATGGTGATTTGGTATCCTAATAAATTGTTGGTCCCCAATCTTCTTTAAACAAGTAGTAGACTTACTGGGGCAGTGTAAAATAACTGTAAAAAGCATAATTCATTAAAATATATATATATATATATATATATATATATATATATATATAGACACAAACTCTGTATTAGGAGCGTTTGCTCTCGAGAGGATTGGGAGCGTTTAATTTACTTTATAAACTAACCGTGCCATAGTGTTTCAGTACTATCTTTATACGTGAAAACAACAACAATTTATTATTAAATTAGAAGATTAATAAATAGTTTGCAAAACAAATTTGAAAAATGATCAAGCAATTCGTTATTTTGCCGAAAGGTTAAATTAGAAACCTATTTTATTTACTTTTTATTTTAATACATTTGGTTCTTGTCTAAGTTATTTACAGTTATGGCTAAACGCCCCCAAAACTACAAATTGGTCATGTTTAGGGGCGTCTAGCCGCATGCTTATCCTATTGAGTTTAAATGATTACCGCTAGGGCTATACTACAGTTCACGGCTTTGCCGTTAATGTGTAAACGCCTGTAGAGCGTGTTATGTGCAAATAAACGCTTCTAAAACGTATATTGTGCAAATAAACGCCTCTAAAACGTATATTGTGCATATTAACGTTTTTAGAACGCAAGCTTTCACGATCTCATTTTTCATTCACGTTTAGTTTGATAATTAAACATTAACAATAGATACGGTATAATTGACTTACCATTAAATAATCTAACTATAGATAAACTAATAAAAAATATGGAATATTATTTATTTCAAATTAAAATACATTAACTAGTTAAAATTATAGCCCGTGTTAAGCCTGCGTTTGAATCAATTACTTATCATTGCAAAAAAAGTGCAATTTAGTTTTAGGCATTAAAATAAGTAGTTCTAAAAATAGACCTATTCTTAGTATTGAATGAGTTTTATGGTTAAAAAAAATAGAAAGTTTGTTGACATTGCCACTGCAATGCAAGGGTAACCAAACATTTTATTTCAACAAATTATGTATAATGGTTACATAAACGTGAAAAAAGATGTTTTAAAATTAGCAATATTATTTTTTTAAGAATTTAATTAAATAAATATTGATTATAAATATTATAATAATTATAATCGGTATTAATTGAAGATTATTATTATGGAATTTATTTTTCAAGTGGGACGTTAAAAATAAAAATTAAACAACCATAAACGGCAGCCAAGACAATTTTTTTTGTTTAATAGTATTTTTTTTTTTAATTCACAGTTATTTTTTGTTAAAGCTGCCGATTATGATTAAATTAATTTATTTATTTTTAAGATCTAGCTTGAAAAGTGCACACCATAATAATAATTTTAAAATCTAATCTGTTTATTTATAAGAATGTTGTTTTTCAATAGATTTTGATAATTTGACTTTCTTATTGTGTGTGGCATTTATAAATAATAAAATGTTGTGAACATCAATGTCATAATTGTGCCGCCTCTAACAGGAATTATGTTATTTTAACTTAATTATTGTAATGAACATACTTAAATACTTTTGTCTAACAAATTTTATTAAAAGTATACAATTTTGTGTATTAATGTTATAATTGTGTCGAATTAAGAAATTGTGCCGCGTTCTAACAGAAATTTTGTTATTTTGACGTTTTGATTGTAATTGTATACTTAAGTACCCCTGTCTACTAAAATTTATTAAGATTATAGAATGTTGTGCATTAATGTTATAATTGTGCCGCGTCCAACGGGAATTTTGTTATTATAATTTTATCATTAAAATTGAGATACTTAAGTATTCCTGTCTACTAAAAATCATCATGATCAAAAAATGTTATGCATAAATGTTATGATTGTGCCGCTTCTAACAAAAATGTTTGCATTTTAACTTAATCATTGTAATTAGCATACCTCTGTCTGTTGAATGTTTTGAATTAATATTATAATTGTGTCGCCTCCAACAAAATTTTATTATATTAACTTAACTATTGTATATAACATACTTAAATACCTTTGTCTACCAAAATTCATTAGGATCATAGGTGCATTAATTTTATAATTGTGCCACTCAACAAGAATTTTGTTATTTTGACTTTTTCATTGTAATTTAAATATTTAAGTACCCAGTCTATCAAAATTTATCAAAATCATAAAATGTTGAGCATAAATGTTATAATTGCGCTACCTCCAATAAGAATTTTGTTATTTTAACTTTATCATTGTAATTATCATACTTAAGTACTTCTATCTTCTAAAATTTTTCAAAATCATCAAATGTTGTGCATAAATGTTATAATTGCGCCGCCTCCAACGAGAATTTTGTTGTTTTGACTTTATCATTGTAATTGTTTTGTTTAAGTAATTCTATTTATCAAAATTCATCAAGATCATAAAATGTTGTGCATAAATGTTATAATTGCGCCGCCTCCAATAAGAATTTTGTTATTTTAACTATATCATTGTAATTATCATACTTAAGTACTTCTATCTTCTAAAATTCATCAAGATTATCAAATGTTGTGCATAAATGTCATAATTGCGCCGCCTCCAACAAGAATTTTGTTGTTTTGACTTTATAATTGTATTTGTCATGTTTAAGTAATTCAATTTATCTAAATTCATCAAGATCATCAAATGTTGTGCATAAATGTTATAATTGCGCCGCCTCCAATAAGAATTTTGTTATTTTAACTTTATCATTGTATTTATCATACTTAAGTACTTCTATCTTCTAAATTTCATCAAGATCATCAAATGTTGTGCATAAATGTTATAATTGCGCCGCCTCCAACGAGAATTTTGTTATTTAACTTTATCATTGTAATTATCATACTTAAGTACTTCTTTCTTTTAAAATTCATCAAGATCATCAAATGTTGTGCATAAATGTTATAATTGCGCCGACTCCAACGAGAATTTTGTTGTTTTGACTTTATCATTGTAATTGTCATGTTTAAATAATTCTATTTATCAAAATTCGTCAAGATCATAAAATAATGTGCATATATGTTATAATTGCGCCGCCTTCAATAAGAATTTTGTTATTTTAACTTTATCATTGTAATTATCATACTTAAGTACTTCTATCTTCTAAATTTCATCAAGATCATCAAATGTTGTGCATAAATGTTATAATTGCGCCGCCTCCAATAAGAATTTTGTTATTTTAACTTTATCATTGTAATTATTATACTTAAGTACTTCTATCTTTTAAAATTCATCAAGATTATCAAATGTTGTGCATAAATGTTATAATTGCGCCGCCTCCAACAAGAATGTTGTTGTTTTGACTTTATAATTGTATTTGTCATGTTTAAGTAATTCTATTTATCAAAATTCATCAGGATCATCAAATGTTGTGCATAAATGTTATAATTGCGCCGCCTCCAATAAGAATTTTGTTATTTTAACTTTATCATTGTAATTATTATACTTAAGTACTTCTATCTTCTAACTTTCATCAAGATCATCAAATGTTGTGCATAAATGTTATAATTGCCCGCCTCCAACGAGAATTTTGTTATTTTAACTTTATCATTGTAATTATCATACTTAAGTACTTCTATCTACTAAAATTCATCAAGATTATAAAATGTTGTGCATAAATGTTATAATTGCGCCGCCTCCAACGAGAATTTTGTTGTTTTGACTTTATAATTGTATTTGTCATGTTTAAGTAATTCAATTTATCAAAATTCATCAAGATCATAAAGTGTTGTACATAAATGTTATAATTGCGCCGCCTCCAATAAGAATTTTGTTATTTTAACTATATCATTGTAATTATCATACATAAGTACTTTTATCTTCTAAAATTCATCAAGATTATCAAATGTTGTGCATAAATGTTATAATTGCGCCGCCTCCAATAAGAATTTTGTTATTTTAACTATATCATTGTAATTATCATACTTAAGTACTTTTATCTTTTAAAATTCATCAAGATTATCAAATATTGTGCATAAATGTTATAATTGCGCCGCCTCCAACGAGAATTTTGTTGTTTTGACTTTATCATTGTAATTGTCATGTTTAACTAATTCTATTTATCAAAATTTGTCAAGATCATAAAATGATGTGCATATATGTTATAATTGCGCCGCCTCCAATAAGAATTTTGTTATTTTAACATTATCATTGTAATTATCATTCTTAAGTACTTCTATCTTCTAAAATTCATCAAGATCATCAAATGTTGTGCATAAATGTTATAATTGCGCCGCCTCCAACGAGAATTTTGTTATTTTAACTTTATCATTGTAATTATCATACTTACGTACTTCTATCTTCTAAAATTCATCAAGATCAACAAATGTTGTGCATAAATGTTAAAATTGCGCCGCCTCCAACGAGAATTTTGTTATTTTAACTTTATCATGTAATTATTATACTTAAGTACTTCTATCTACTAAAATTCATCAAGATCATAAAATGTTGTGCATAAATGTTATAATTGCGCCGCCTCCAATAAGAATTTTGTTATTTTAACTATATCATTGTAATTATCATACATAAGTACTTTTATCTTCTAAAATTCATCAAGATTATCAAATGTTGTGCATAAATGTTATAATTGCGCCGCCTCCAATAAGAATTTTGTTATTTTAACTATATCATTGTAATTATCATACTTAAGTACTTTTATCTTTTAAAATTCATCAAGATTATCAAATATTGTGCATAAATGTTATAATTGCGCCGCCTCCAACGAGAATTTTGTTGTTTTGACTTTATCATTGTAATTGTCATGTTTAACTAATTCTATTTATCAAAATTCGTCAAGATCATAAAATGATGTGCATATATGTTATAATTGCGCCGCTTCCAATAAGAATTTTGTTATTTTAACATTATCATTGTAATTATCATTCTTAAGTACTTCTATCTTCTAAAATTCATCAAAATCATCAAATGTTGTGCATAAATGTTATAATTGCGCCGCCTCCAACGAGAATTTTGTTATTTTAACTTTATCATTGTAATTATCATACTTACGTACTTCTATCTTCTAAAATTCATCAAGATCAACAAATGTTGTGCATAAATGTTAAAATTGCGCCGCCTCCAACGAGAATTTTGTTATTTTAACTTTATCATGTAATTATTATACTTAAGTACTTCTATCTACTAAAATTCATCAAGATCATAAAATGTTGTGCATAAATGTTATAATTGCGCCGCCTCCAACGAGAATTTTGTTGTTTTGACTTTATCATTGTAATTGTCATGTTTAAGTAATTCTATCTATCAAAATTCATCAAGATAATAAAATGTTGTGCATAGGTGTTATAATTGCGCCGCCTCCAATAAGAATTTTGTTATTTTAACTTTATCATTGTAATTATCATACTTAAGTACTTCTATCTTCTAAAATTCATCAAGATCATCAAATGTTGTGCATAAATGTTATAATTGCACCGCCTCCAACAAGAATTTTGTTATTTTAACTTTATCATTGTAATTATCATACCTAAGTACTTCTATCTTCTAAAATTCATCAAGATAATAAAATGTTGTGCATAGGTGTTATAATTGCGCCTCCTTCAATAAGAATTTTGTTATTTTAACTTTATCATTGTAATTATCATACTTAAGTACTTCTATCTTCTAAAATTCATTAAGATCATCAAATGTTGTGCATAAATGTTATAATTGCGCCGCCTCCAACGAGAATTTTGTTATTTTAACTTTATCATTGTAATTAGCTTACTTCAATGTCACTGCCTACCAAAATCACTAGATTTGTAAAGTACCTCTATTTACAAAAATTGATTAAGATGAGAATGTTGTGCATTAATGTTATAATTGTGCAGCCTTCGTTAATATCATATAATGCTGTAAAGATTAATGTTTTAATTTTACCGTCTCTAACAAGAATTTTGTTATACTGACTATATCTTTGTAATTAGCATATTTAAATTCCGATGTATACTAAAATTCATTAAAATCATCAAATTTTATAAATATTAATATAATACTTTTGCCGCCTCTAATTTTTTTTAGAAGCGACACCTTTGTTGACATTATCTTTGTAATTGGCGTACTTATCCTTGTCTACTAATGTTTATTATTTTTTAATTTGTTTAGTATTTACTATTCATTATAGCATGTGTAAACGTTAGCGTTGACCTTAAACTTGGTGTGAGACCTAGAAAAATGATTGACCTTAAACTTCAACTTAAAAATAAATACAATCTGTTGTGTTATCATGTAAACTAGTTATAAGATTTATATTATTTTATATCAAGTAATATTTTAGTTGATTTATAATACAGGCAGAATATTTTTAACTAATATTTTAAAAGAAAGTTTATTAAAAACTTGTAAAAAAAAACATTATGTATGTCAATAACCCTATTCGATTTGATTTTATTACGGTAGATATGTCCGCTACAAAAGCACAAATGTGTGGCTACAGTAATGTACTAACAAATTCTGTCAATCTTAATTTTAATGCCATCTATTAACACTAAATTTAAACTAACCGTTGGACGCTCTTAACACGTAGTTTATATGCACGGATTGGGAGCGTACGCTTCCAATCCTTAGACACTTTTACGACGTAGAAAGTGTGCGCTTAAACGCTCCTAAACCAGCGTTTTTATCTCTATATATATATATATATATATATATATATAATATATATATGCATAGCTATCTTACTCGCCTCCGTGCACACATAAGGCGACCTAGCCTCCACCCTAAATCTAATAGTTTTAACTGTGTATTTTTTTGCATTTAGTTATTTAAAATATTCTTTATTAGGACGCACATAGAGGGGTAAAGAAATATAACATTAATTATATACAAAAAAATTGGTATATTAATAATACCAATAGAACTCCAAATGCCAAAGCATCGTTTTAGGCTCCAGTTGTATAAAATGTATATGTGAAAACGTCGAATACGCCTCTGCCAATGTTGCCACTATCAATATATTGTATTTTGTAAATTTCTATTATTAGTAGGCATATATTTGTTTTATTCAAGAGGTGGTTTAGTATAGTTGTTTTTTGTGTGTATAAGATTATAAAAATATTGAAACCGTAACACAGTCTACAATAAATAGTTATTTTCAAAAATTATCGAATGTAGGTACAAACAGTTATTTGAAGTTGTTTTGATTTTAATTTTTTATGTGGTGTACATTACAACAACTATAGTATGCTACCGGTGATTAATTGTTTCTACATTATAGCGTTTTTTAAGCGGTGACTTACTGCTGTGGTATTTTAACTCTAATTATTATAAAAATATGTTGCAAAACAATTAACCACTAATAATAAATACTACACTGTACTGTTTGTTACCGGTTTATGAATGGATTCCCTGCCTCAGTTAAACTGATATTTATTTTATTTTAATCTATTTAATTTATTTTGTTATTATTTATTAATTAATATACGTTTAAACGTAAAAACTCTTCAGAAACCAAACCATGGAATGTTAAACAACGGCTATTAATAGATTATTACAAACATGTAATAAACTCAAAAACAAGAGTACACCACCAAAAGAACTACTTAATTACATAAAACCTCCACCAATATACATCCCAGCAGTAGCAAACAAAAATTTAATCTTAAAATAAATAATAACCAAATTGTCAACAACAGATGTGCTAAAATATCAAGCAGCTGTTCAAGAACCAAAAAATCGTGATGTGCAATACTACACCTTTTATTTAAACCAATAACGCAGTTTTTATGTAAAAAACAAAAGTCATGCCTCAATGTGCTATTTGCCTTCAACTGGAAAGTACCAAAAATTACTGCATTTATGATCAGAGTCTACAAGAAAATGCAGCAAACATAATTTCCTTGGCCAGCCCAAAGCAACTACACACTGGCCATGTGACATAAAAAACAAATGTCTTCGATTTTTTTGCATACAAAAGTTATCCTTTAAATTATCTGCAAGTAAAAAAAAATTTAATATATTTTCAGACTATTTCCCTGTCCAAATCTACTTAAGCTCACACATACACCATAAACAAAAACCAGATTTTTTAACCAATAAAATAACTTGAACCAGTTTTAAAACATATTAGAAAAAGAAATACACCCAAATGTCTTGCTTAAAACAACATTTAAGCATTAAGCAGTTTTGAAACCCACAAACACTACAAACAAGCTACAAAATGATTTAAAAGTAACTAAAAAAGCAATACTAATAAATAGAAGAATATGGAAGTCTACTAGAAATCCACAAAACAAAACTAAATACAACCCGCTAAAAGCCTACTCTTAGAGAAAAAACTAAAAAATCAAAAAATTTCTAAAAAAACTACCACTACTACAAGCAGACAAAAAGCAGTCATCAGTTTTGGAATACCTTTATCAATGACATTGTTTATTAACGCCATCATACCATGTGAGTTAAACACGTGATTAAAACATGGCTATGATCTCCAGCAACTTCTATTTAAAACAATGCGTAACGAGTTAGATGAACGTAAGAATCAAGGGGAGAAGAACATTTTTATCAAGTATAAAAACAATCGTCCAATTATAGTATCCGGGAAACCAACTGTGTCAAAAAACTTAAAGAAATAAAAATATATTATCATAACGCTGGGGGAATTAAAACTAAGTTACAAGATTTTCAAATTAATTTATCAGTTAGTAATTATGATATAGTTGTTATAATTGAAACATGGCTTTCAGACGATATAAGCAATGAAAAATTGAATCTGAAAAATTATTCTGTATTTAGAACAGACAGATCTGCTAGGTCAAATGTCAAGTTCGAAGGGGGCGGTGTGTTAATTGCAGTACATAACAGAATACATGCTGAAATAATTCAGGATGTACACCCAAGCGTAGAACAATTGTTTGTGTCCCTTAATTTCAATGGGAAAAAATTTATTATTGGTGGTTTATATATTCCTCCAGGATCTGACAGTTCAAATTATTTAACTCATTGTGAAACTATTGAATCAATTACTGAACAATATGTCAATGCTCAGTATTTATTCTGCGGAGATTATAACTTGCCAGATGCTGTATGGGTAAACGATGAAATGAGAGCAAATTTGGCTACAGCAGCAAGCTACAAAGCGCAAATAATAAGTGAGTGTTTTGAAATTTTGAATTTTAATCAAATTAATAACATGCCAAATTCTCGCGGCACCTTTCACGATTTGGTTTTTACTCGAGACAAATCTATCTCAATCGCAGCTGCAGAGGAAGCAATATTTTCAAACAGCATACACCACGACGCTTATCAGATAATAGTAAAAATGTGCAACAAAGAAGAACAGATGGAATTTATGGATGTAATTCCAGATTTCAAAAATGCAAATTATCAAGAAATAAATAATTTCTTAGCTGCTACAAACTGGGATCTATTATTTAATGGAAGTAGTTCTATCTGTGATATAAACAATACAATTCAAAAATTTTATGATGTCATATATGAAGCTGTTCAACTCTTTGTTCCTGTGAAGTGTTTTAAACGTAGTACTTATCCAAGATAGTTTAATGGTGATTTAATTAATCTCATCAAAGATAATAAAATAGCGCATGTTCTTTATAAAGTTTCTAGTCAACAAGCTGATTATGATCGCTTTAGTGTTTTAAGAAACAAATGTAAAATTCTTGGAAAAAAGCTTCATATGGAATATACTCGGAATGCTAGACAGAAAATATGTTCAAACTCAAAATTCTTTTGGACGTACATCAATGAGAAAAGAAAGACAGATGGATTTCCTAAAAGAATAAAACATCGTGATAAAATTTGTGATAATGAACAAGGTTGTGTGGACTTGTTTGCTGACTTTTTTTCAACAGTGTATGTTAATGATGTTTGTTCTGTCCCTTTATATAATACTAGTTGTAATGTAAGTTTTTCTAAATTTGTGATAAACCCGAGTGATATTTTTGATGGTATTTTAAAACTTGAAGAATCTGTGATAGTTGGGCCGGACGGCGTTCCTAATTTATTTTTAAAAAATTGTGTATGTACATTAACACAGCCTTTATACAAGTTGTTTATGTTATCTATTAACAATAACAAGTTTCCAGATTATTGGAAAAGAAGTTATATTACCCCTATTTTTAAGTCTGAAAACAGAAGTGATGTCAGCAACTACAGAGGAGTTTGCAAACAATCGGCTATTCCTAAGTTATTAGATTCGTTAATTGCGGATCAACTTAAATCGTTATGTAAAAATGTTATTACTGACAATCAACATGGTTTTATGAAAATTATTGAAGCTTTTGAAAATAAAATACAAGTAGATGCTATTTATACCGATTTTGCAAAAGCTTTTGATCGCGTTCGATACGAGCCGCTGATTGCTAAACATTTAGCAATAGGTTTTAATCCAGAAATAGTAGCTTGGTTACAAAGTTTTTTAACTGGTCGATCACAATGTGTTAAGAACAATGACCACATTTCAAAGATAGTTAATGTAACTTCTGGTGTTCCTCAAGGATCACACTGTGGTCCTATTTTATTTTTGTTAATTATTAATGATTTGAGTGATGTTATTGTTAATTGTAACTTTCTTTTGCATGAAGATGATTTAAAGATTTTTTATAATATCAGTTCAGTAAATGATTGTATTTGTGTTCAGCGTGATTTAGATAGTATCAGTAATTGGTGTGAAACAAACAGTTTATATCTAAATCTTGATAAATGCAACTCTATAACATTTAGCAGAGTGACAAACACAATACGGTACGTTTACAATATTAATAAAGTTCCATTAAAATCTGTGAACAAATTATCGGATCTCGGTGTTATTTTTGATACCAAGTTAAATTTCAACGAACATATTAATTCAATCTGTTCAAATGCAATGAAATTAATGGGATTTGTAAGCAGAACTTCTTACGAGTTAACAAGCGAGGCATCTTTATCTTTATACAAAGCAGTTGTAAGATCTACACTTGAATATTGTACGTTAATCTGGTCGCCACACCAAAGTGGAAATATAGCGCGAAATATAGATTGAAAAAATCCAACGTAAATTTATAAATTTGTTTGCTTATAAATTAGGAATTGGAAAAGAAGACATCAATTTACAATCTATTTCTAGCACATATAGTCTTAAATCGTTAGAAGAACGTAGACTTATAACTGATTTAAATTTTATTCAAAAACTGGTTAGCGGCAATATAGATTGTGCAGCATTAATAAACAAGTTGAATTTTAATTTTAGGCAAAAGCGATACAATAGGAACACTTACATTTTCCGCTGTGACCAGCACTCAACTAACTACGCATATTATAATCCTATATCTCATATAATGCGAGAATCAAATATTATTCAGATGGATTCTAATTTTAATCTATTTGAAGTAATTGTAAAAACATTAACCTAAAACAGTACTTTAATTTTAATTGTTAGTTTATGGTATTATTAAGTATCTATTTATAAATTGTTTTGTTTTTTCTTATAAATTTATATGTGATATACACTATTTAATATTGTATAATTAATTTTTATACTAATTCTGTATTTACAGGCGATATTCCGTTAATAAACTATTATTATTTAATTTCTATGAAAAAAGGTTCAGCAATTAGAATTAGTTTTCAAAAAATGTGCAAAAAGCACTCACACAAATCATTCTGATAAACCTGTGACAGAAACATTTTTCTGTTGCTTTATAAGTTTATTTAATATGGATCTTTAAAAATATGTTTCTGAAAAAACTGAAATTAAAAGCATTTCATCTAATTCCAAATTACCAATTTGGTTTTTTTAAATTAACACACAACTACAGAGCAGGTTTACAGAGAAATAAAGCAAACTAACAACACTTAAAAAAAAAAAAAATTGTTTGGCTGCTTTTCTTGACAACACCCAAGCCTTTGATAAAAGTCTGACACCGGAGATTTTTAAGCAAATTGAAAACGCAATTGCCCATTACACATTTCATGTATTATAATCATACCTAATCAAAACATTTTTATGGTAAAACATCAAGATAAAGTAATTAACTTACACCTCAAATCAGCGGTACCACAGGAAGGTATTCTTGCACCGGTGCTATATCTACTTTTTACAGAAAACTTTCAAGAGTTACGTTTGTCATTCTAACAGTTAGTAAAATTCCAAGTTTTGTCTCTGAGAAACTTCAGACTTTTTTTAAAAACATCTAAAAATAGCTTAAAACCTTGTAAATTAGGGCTAATCAAAGTAAATTTTAGCATGTCACCGTCACTCTCCGGCAAACAATTATTACAATCTACCAATGTAAAGTACCTTGAAATAAATTTTAAAACCTGTATGAGCCAACTGTTCTTAACTATGGGACAGTAAGTTTCTAACATTCTGAAGCTGCAGATATATCAATTACAAACAGTTCAAGATTTATCACCAATAAGTCTCTATACAAAAATCTGAACATCTCTAATGTGCTACAAGACTCCAAGAACGCTAGTAGCAAATAGTTATCATGGTTTGAACTTCATACCAACACGTACTTTCTTTAACATGTCACTACTAGCAATCAATGAGTTACCTAATTAAATTAGTTAGAACCTTAATGTAGATCTTCAACCGCACGCTATTAGGTTTATATTAAAAAAACTTTACAGTCTTTTGTAAAAAAAAAAATTAGTGCGTTTTTTGTGTTCAAGTGTTAATCAGTTAAAACTAAACTTGAAGATGACACTATAATTTTTTTTTGCAATAGTATATTATTGTTATAGCTAGTTAGATAACATAAAAAACCTCTTTTGTACCATAATTTTAATTATGTAAATATGGGATAGTTATATTTATCTCCGTAATTAATGATCTAACAATTTATTTAAATTGATAAAAAAATAATGATAACTTTAATTAAGAGGAGAGAATAGTTGTGCTATTATAAGGCTTTACAGAATCAAACTCAGCAAGAAAACGCATGAATATAATTGAATAAAATTTTCACACATTGTAGAAGAAAGTCTACTCTGTGTCATTAAATTTGTAAAAATTTGATGCAATAAGTCGTTTCTCCGCAATTAATTTTTTTAATGTGGCTTTTTTAATTAGTTCTTTATTAATTTTTTACTCGTTAATTATAACTTCAAATCTTTAAACAAAAACATGAAAACATAGAATATTGTCTGTAGTTCAACATATAAAAGAGTGATAATTAAAATCTTATCGTATGGATATTGAGTTGGTTGGCGTTTTGTCCCATAAGAACTAATTTTAATTCAAAAACGGCGCTGTACGTGTCAATATTTTTCTAGAGAAAAAGGTTTGCCGATATTTTTGTAGATGTGATAGGATTTAATATTTTTCCATAACAATACTACTAGTAGCACCCCCACAGGACAGTGTAAATTTTAAAACTAATATAAACAATATTATTGTTATTTAATTTATTTAAAAAAATATATCTAAAAATAATATTTTTTTTTTTGTTTGCACATTTTAAAAATTTATAAACATTAGAACAAATGTCCATTAATACATGACACAAGTGATTAAATATTTATCTTGAAAAACGAAATAATCGTTGGGCTTGTGCATACGCGTCTTACAAAGACGAAAACAAGTTACTTAGAAAATAAAAGTAACTTGCACATTACAGTTAATACTACTAATACTGCAACATTGAAAAAATAAAATTGAAAAATGTGGTTAAAATTTAAAAAAATAAAAATAAAAATAAAATTAAAATTAAACAAAAAAGAAGTATTTTGAAAATAAATTATAGATAAAGGGAAAAATGAATTGAAAATCAATTAATATCTAGACTATGCAACACTAGAACAGGTAAAACATGTTCGTATAAATGTACACACAGTGTCTCAAGTTTACTAAATGTAACCTGCAACAATGTCGAACAGTCTTAAAATTACAAAATGTAAATATTAATATTTAATATTAATATTAATATTAAAAAATTATTATTAAAGAAATATTAAAAAGTATTATATCTGCGATTTTATAATATTTTTAAAATCTATTCTACATAGCACAATACCTAGATAGAATTATTTAAAAAATATTTATAATATATTATAAAAAAATGTTATTTATTTGTTTCATTGGACGTAAAGTTAAGTAATATTTTCTGTTTTATTTTTACATATTTTCTATACAAAACTAATAAACAACGTGAACCGTTTAGATAAATTAAAAGTATTTAATTATTTTTATAAATTGTATTTGCTATGTTGCCAATTGTAAGAGGCGTATTAAAACGTTAACTTATGAGGAGGCCTATTCTACTGGCCCGCAACAAAATATATATATCAGTATAAAAGCATAGCGCCACGTAGTGTTGACTTTAATGTACTACAATGTATAACTGTATATGTGTATGAGTCGAAATGGTCACCAAACAAAATTTTGTAGAATGACTTCTAGTAAAGTATTATGTTGAAATAAATTGATATACACACCAAAACGTATTTGCCTCCAGTTTTTCGTACCTGCCTCCGTTCTGGAGGCCAGTACTATCAGCGTGTATATATTTTGGAGGAGTATTAGTTGTTTTACATCTATATATATATATATATATATATATAATATATATATATATGTATATATATATATATATGAATCCAACCGTCGTTTTTAGGCCTGCTATGTTTACCAGGCAACCACAGACCCACTAGAAATCTTTATTGTAAGTGTGTGTATATTAAGTAATTTTGACTTATTAATTAAAAACTCTAAGAGCAATGAAAGAGAGGTAAACAATTATTAAGAAAACAAAAAGTTGATGTCTGGCAATCTCTGTTAGTCCCAGACAGTAGAACCGACGGTTTTAGATCGAGCAGTGTTGCCATGTTTTGTGGTCTAGATAGGTATGTAGCACATATTCTTTGTGTATGTCTATTTTTTATGTGTCTATTGCATCTAATAAATACGTGTCGTGAACGTAATAAAAGCTAGAAAAATTTAAGAAATTTTGAAATGTATATACAAGTTTAGAAATAGTTTTGTGTTTATTTATTCTCTTTTTTTTTCTTTACTAGCATACTTTAATTTTTAATTACTGCTTGTCAACAAACAAAAAAAATTAAGCAAAATACTAAAACATTTACATAACATATGTTATGTCATTTAATTCAGTCAAATATTGATAAAATTAATTTTTTTATTTAAATGTAATAAATGAAAAACAAAAATTATTAAATTTAATAAACATTTTATTATCAGATCAGACAGATTTAAATAAATTGGCGTTAATTAATATTTAATAATTTATTGGCTAACCTTTTTTGTAATACTTTAAAAACGTTTTGAACTTTTTAACTTATTAGTTTTTAAGTTTTTTTTTATTAGTTATCTGCTGCCTAATGCTGACATTGTACAGTAAAACATGTTGAAATTTGTATGATGCAACTTTCAAACTTAAGCTACATGTTTTTTTTTTAATTTACTAAGTTATTGGCGTATCAACGAGTATATTATTAATAAAATATATAATAACAGTTTCTAATAAGATTAAACTAACAATAAACAAATGTTTTAAAAGTTTTAAATAATAAACATCTAAGAAACAGTTATTGCTTAAAAAAAATAAAAAGTAGCTATGACAAAATAAAAAATGCAGATACTAGAACTATTAAAAAAGGAACAATATTTTCTATACAATCACAGATGTCCCTATTTTGATCGAATATTTAGGCATCAATGAAGCGCATGTGTTCTAAATGGTTTTCCAATAAGAAGTTTCATTTTGAATAGCAGGCTATTTGGGCAGCTGTCAATTTTGAAGTTATTATCTTTTGACATTGGATAAGTAAAAACTACACTATTATTAAAAATGGAACAATACACGCATTAACAAAGCATTAAAATGATTAAAATTTACTACAAAAATGGTGAAAACTTTTAGTCACAGTTTGCAAAACTAAAGCACTTTTTGGTCGTCGAAAAGCACCTTTTTGGCCGGCAATAGTAAAACTGATTTTTGAACTGTTGGGACAAGTTTATGATGTAAAGAATGGAAACAGTGCGCATTGCTCAAGAACACATAAGAATATTGCTGATGTAGCCCGTAGTGTTGAAGAAAACCTAGGTTTGTTGATTCCTCGTCGATCTTTGGAATACACCGTGTTTTGCATAAAGACTTAAGTCGTAAGGCTTTTAATGTTCAGTAAGGACAAGAACTCAAGCCGGTCGAATACCATAAATGATCCGGAAATTCATCGAAAAATCATCTTCAGTGATCAGGCTCATTTTCACCTCGGAGGCTACGTTAATAGGCAGAATTTTTGCATTTGGAGCTCAAAAAATCCAAGAATGATTGTTGAAAAGTGTTCTCATCAATTCACTGTTTGGTGCGGTTTTTGAGCTGGCGGTGTGATTGGACTCTACTTTTTTTGAAAATGAGGCGGGTGCAACTGTTACGGTGAATGGATGGCGCTACCGAGCTACGATTAATGATTTTTTATGGCCGGAATTGGAAGATTTTGATGTGGACGACGTTTATTTTTAGCAAGACGGCGCTACATGCCACACAAGCAATGAAACATTCGCAATTTTGCAAGAAAAGTTTCCTGACCGTGTTATTTCTCGAAGAGGTGAACACAATTGGCCACCGAGATCTTGTGATTTAACACCTTTAAACATTTTTCTTTAGGGCCACGTGAAAAAATAAGGTTTATGTCAATGCTCCACAATCAATTCAAGACCTTAAAGATGGAATTTGTAAAGTTATCAAGGACATACAGCCGCAAATGTGCAAATTGGTCATGAAAAATTTCATGAAAAAAATGTAGTATTGCAACCGTAACCGTGGCGGCCATTTGTTAATATCGTTTTCAAATGTTATTGTTTTTACAATGAAATAAACATTTATTGATTTCTCTTAAAAAATACCCGTTTTTTTTAAATATCAAAATGAAACCTCTTATTGGAAAACCCTATATTAAAGATATTTAGCATATTATCAACAATTAAATTGAGTAAGTAATATTATGCACGGTACAAAAATCAAACGGTAGCCTTGCTTCCGATCACTCGGCTATAGCAGCGTTGGGATAAAGAAATAATAAATTTAAAGTATTAAAGTATATTGCATATAATATAAAAAGCATCAGTGTTATTAATTTTTTAAGAGATGAGATTAGAAGTCGGCGTTTTCAGTTTTGTCAAAACCCGGCCTGGTCTAAATTTTGGCCTAACGCTCAACACGACTAAAGTATATTATTAATAAAATATTTTGTAAAAATTAATGCCAAGCTTAAAGTCTGGGCTCGGCTCAAATTCTAGCTCGGGCAGCCCAAAGCCAAGTATATTATTAATAAAATATACAGGGTTGGGTAAATGTACAGAAACATCCGATTATTGGCTGCATTTTTGGTTTATGTAAAAAATGACATTAATATTTTATTTTATTTTTATCAAATCACGCAAGACGAGGCATGCATTGAACATCAAAATACGTCATTATATAGATTAAAAAATATACATAAACTTTTATTAAGGTTATTTTTAAAATAAATTAAAAATGCAGTCAGAAATTGGCTGTTTCTATACATTTACCCAACACTGTATAATAACTATTAATAACAGTTTCTAATAAACGTATAGATAAAACTAAAAAAAAAAACAAACTCTTATTTTAAAATTATAAGTTATACTTATAAGTAATAGACATCTAAAGGAATAGAGTTGACCGTTACTACGTGACAATTTATAATAAAAAATAAAATAAAACACAGTAATTGTTTTATTTAATTTTCTATCCAAAAGAGTAGTTATTGCATAAAAAGAAAATAAAAAACCAGCATTATTAAAAAAAAAAACAATATTTTCTATACAATCACAGATTTCTTGTGTTTGATCAAATATTTTTACACTAATGCAGCGCATTTGTTTTATTTAAGAAATTAAAAAAAAACATATTAGCAACAATTAAATCAAGTAATAGTTTGATGCACGGTTTGCAAATTAAAGAAAACATACATTATATGTTTTGTTACTGATGCGAAGTTGGAAACAAATTTTAAAAAACCTAGCTACAAATATACTCTCAGAAAAAAGGCATTATCTCCCTTATTATAAGAGCTAGGTCAATTATAAATACACCGTTAGATCGGCAAGAAAAAAACACATATTTCTATAGCAAATGCAAGCAATAATTAATGAGCATTTACTAACTAATTGAGTATTTTATTAATTAACAGTAATTGTTTAGCACAGCTCTTACCCAAGGTCAAATATAAGTTCTGAATACGGCATTTAAATATTTTTTCACATAGATTGCATGCGCCGAAATGACAGATCTTTAAAATAATTAATTACCGAGATTAGACTAATTCAAGTAAATAGACAAACTAGTGTTAATTCGGTTATTTATCAATTTATTTTAAATTTGAAAATCAATTTTGAATGATAAAACAAGTACCTTAAACATATATCGATGACACAAATCAGATTTAATTAATTACGGAGATATGAACCGATAAAGTGCTCGTTAATATAAAACAGTCGCTACTTTTGTTGCCAGGTTATTTAAGGGTAATAGAAATTGATAAAATTAAATTTTGAAAACTGCATTCGATAGATAAAACATGTAAAATGATCATATATCAAAGACGCAAATCAGATTTAATTAATTACTGAGATATGAACCGCCGTAATTAAATACATACTAAACAACTTACTAAAGTGTTCCCGTATTTCAAAATAATTCTGTTGTATTGTAATAGCACAGTGATAGAGCAGTTGCTTTGCAGTCTGAAGGTCTAGTGTTTGAGCAAAAATCTTTTTTTTTATTAAATAATTTTAAACATTTTTACAATGGATTTTATGTAATTATTTGAACTGTAAAATTAATACAATTTAATTGCATAAATTACTATTAAAATTTATTAATTGATAAAAAATTCACCAAGCGCCATTTTTTGTTGCCAGGTGATTTAAGGGTAGTAGATATAAAAAAAATTGAATTTTGAAAAATGGATTCTATAGATAAAACATGTAAAATGATCATATATCAATAACACAAATCAAATTTAATTAATTACTGAGATATGAACTGACAAAGTGTACGCTTATTAGCGCGCGTCATCCCACGCTCATTTTGTTGCCAGGTGATTTAAGGGTAGTAGATATTAAAAAAATTGAATTTTGATAATTGGATTCCATAGATAAAACATGTAAAATGATCATATATCAATGACACAAATCAAATTTAATTAATTACTGAGATATGAACGGATGAAGTGCGCGCTTATTAGCGCGCGTCATCCCACGCTCATTTTGTTGCCAGGTGATTTAAGGGTAGTAGATATTGAAAAAATTGAATTTAGAAAAATGGATTCCATAGATAAAACATGTGAAATGATCATATATCAATGACACAAATCAAATTTAATTAATTACTGAGATATGAACGGATAAAGTGCACGCTTATTAGCGCGCGTCAGGTAGTAGATATTAATAAAATTGAATTTTGATAATTGGATTCCATAGATAAAACATGTAAAATGATCATATATCAATGACAGAAATCAAATTTAATTAATTACTGAGATATGAACGGATAAAGTGCGCGCTAATATAAAACAGTCATCGCACGCTCATTTTGTTGCTAGGTGATTTAAGGGTAGTAGATATTGAAAAAAAGGAAATTTGAAAAATGGATTCCATAGATAAAACATGTAAAATGATCATATATCAATGACAAAAATCAAATTTAAATAATTACTGAGATATGAACGAATAAAAAGAGCGCTTATATAGAACAGTCATCGCACGCTCATTTTGTTGCTAGGTGATTTAAGGGTAGTAGATATTAAAAAAATGGAATTTTGAAAAATGGATTCCATAGATAAAACATGTAAAATGATCATATATCAATGACAGAAATCAAATTTAATTAATTACTGTGATATGAACGGATAAAGTGCGCGCTAATATAAAACAGTCATCGCACGCTCATTTTGTTGCCAGGTGATTTAAGGATAGTAGATATTGAAAAAATGGAATTTTGAAAAATGGATTTCATAGATAAAACATGTAAAATGATCATATATCAATGACAGAGATCAAATTTAATTAATTACTGAGATATGAACCGCCGTAATTAAATACATACTAAACCACTTACTAAAGTGTTCCCGTATTTCAAAAAAATCCTGTTGTATTGTAATAGCACAGTGATAGAGCAGTTGCTTCGCAGTCTGAAGGTCTAGTGTTCAAGCAAAAATTTTTTTTAATTAAATAATTTTAAACATTTTTACAATGGATTTTATGTAATTATTTGAACTGTAAAATTAATACAAATTAATTGCATAAATTACTATTAAAATTTATTAATTGATAAAAAATTCACCAAGCGCCATTTTTTGTTGCCGGGTGATTTAAGGGTAATTAATATCGATAAAAATTAATTTTGAAAAGTGTAATTGATAGCTAACACATGTAGAATGATTATATATCTAGAATCAAGTTTTTAAATTGTTCTGAGATATCGATCGTTAGATATTTTTGTTCGCCGTGCAATAGTGACCACCACCTTTTAACAATTTTAAAGTTTTACACAATTACACAACGCAACTTTAACAATAATCAAATTTAAACTATTAATTTAATAAAGATTAAATAATTTTAAAAAAAGTTATAATAATGTAAAAAAAAAACTTGAGCCAATTAATTTTCCAATTTAATAAATTTTTATTGAAAATAATAAATTAAATACTTGAGAAATTATTCAAATGTGTAAACATCTAAAACTAAATAACTATTTCTTGTCTACAAGACTACAATAATTAAAGTCAATACATTATAAAATTAAAAACATTTTTGATAAAAACTTGTTACTTATCTCACATTCACTCACAGAGTCATTCTTCTTTCACACACTCATACATACTCCTTTCACTCAGGTTTAAAAACAGTTGTTTAAAAATTGTGATTATTAATAATAGAAGACCCTCTAAAACGTAAGGCACTAATTTATAACAATTTTTTGTTTAGACTTAAAACTAACTACCCTAATCTAACTATTTACACTAATATATACAAAACTAAACCTAATCTAACCTACTATTTACAATTTTTGTACAATATATACAAAGTTAACAGGTATGGTGGAAAAACAGTTTCAATCGCGTTGATTGAAGATTGGCAGACACTGGTAGCTCAGTTTATGTTTGATTCTGAATGGTGAATTAAAGGATCTGATGCTGGTGAGCCCAGTTAAAAGGGCATTGTTTTCTAATTTAAATTTATAAAATTTTTGGGAAATTTCCATAATATGGTCCGAAATGAGATGTACTTTTGCTTCTTCGTGCAAATCTCTGATTTTTACATACCTATCTTTGCGCAGAGTCATACGCAGACACTTATTTTGCATAACTTGCAATTTATTCAAGTTTGTTTTACCTACGCAACACCAAACTGGTGCCGCGTAGGTTAAAGATGGTCAAATAATTGTTTTATAAAGGTGAATTTTAGTTTCAGCCGAAAGAGCGCTATTTTTGTTAATAAAAAGATAAATTTGTTTAATGGCCTGGTTTGTTTTGTGTAAAGTGTGCGTGAGTTGTTGTTGGAAATTTAGCCTGGAGTCCAGATGGACTCCCAGATACCTAACATGTTGCTTTGTTGGTATCGTGTCTTGGTCAAACTTTGTGTGTGTAAAAGTTTTGATATTCGTGAATTTACGTGTAAACAAAATGCGTTCTGACTTTTTAGCGTTAATTTGAATTTTCCAATGTTTAAAAAATTTGTGCAGCGTGTTTAGATGAGTTTGATTTTGTTTTTGCGCGGCCACTGCATAAAACGAACTTGAATAAATTGCCGTGTCATCTGCGTATAACGCTAGATTGGTCTTTGCAAAGACAGGCATGTCGTTAATGTACAAATTAAATAATTTTGGAGCCAAAATAGAACCTTGCGGTACACCAGCACCAATATTTTTGAGGGAAGACAGAGTGTCATTTACCCGTACCTGGAAGAGTCTACCGTTTAAATAGTTGTGTATGAGTTTGATGAGGTATTGTGGATAGTGTAGTGAGATCATCTTATGGACCAGTTCGTCGGTCCAAACTTGGTCAAATCCTTTTTTGACGTCGAGCAGGACCATGTCAGTCACTTTATCTTTATTATAATTGATTTTAATGTCGTTGACGATTCGAGCAATTTGCTGAACCGTCCCGTGTCCACTTCTGAATCCAAATTGATGGTCGGTCGTCACTTGATTGTCTGAATCGAATGAATCTAGTCTTATCATTAAAATTTTCTCCGTCACTTTACTTAACGTAGTAAGTAAAGAAATTGGAAGATATGAGTCGGGTGATGTGGCTGCCTGTCCAGGTTTATGGATGGGCATCACTTGAGAAAATTTCAAATTAAATAATGATTATTATACCTTTTTTTTAAAAGAAAAAACTAAACAATTAAACAATATATGTATATTTAATTTTAAAAAAAGTTATGTTGCTCACTTGGAACAGAAGGTTACAGTTTATTGTTATTGTTTCCATGACATCTGCAAAACTTTTAAGATGATCATTTATATACGCGATACTATTTCGTTGAAACTATTCAGTTCGGGTCTGCATTTTAGTCACGAATATGTAATGACAAGACATGTCAAAGGAATTGAGCGAAGATTGTTAGGTGAACGGCTCCTAAAATCTACGGCAATGCAAATACGATTGGATGACGCGGAATCGTCGTCTAAAGATATAATATTAAATAAAATTAAGATTTAAATAAAAGTAATTTTTATAGAATAATAATTATTATAAATTATAAATTACATTAAATTCCTCTTTAGACATCAGTAACTCACCATCTAAATAAGGACATTTAAATGACATTATTCCAATTCTTACCTTCTCGGGATACACGTTTTTTGCACCGAAAGGAACTGGTTCTCTTTTATCGCCAGCATGTCGGTAGCAATTTCGGATAACATCCGGTATATTGATGTCAAGCAATGTAACATCGCCTTTGGATACATCGACCGGTGACGTCAAATCGTCGTTGTCGTACGAACTCTCTTTTTGGACGGACAGAACGGCATCAACTTTTGAAACGTCCCCCAACGTCGGTGAATCGTTGCCGCACATTGTTGACGTACCATCACAATATGACCACAAACCACCCGAATTTCGCTTTATAATTTGGATGATTTTGCATCTATTTCCATAATCATCCGCACCATACATATAACTAGCAGCCAAATGTACCATCACCAAATCTCGATTAAAAGATTTTAACACTTCTGTGTTTACATTTCGTTCTGAAAAGAACGATCCTAGTTTAGGAATGTTGGTGATAGGTTTATTTGGCATTTCTGCACCGCACTGTATCACCTCTCTCCCAAAAAAATAAATAAAAACAGCAAAACAAACAACTACTCACAAATAATAATAACACCACTCACAAATAACGAAACATAAAATAATCCACTCCCAAATAACAATAACTACACTAAAAACACTAAATACCACTTACGAATAAGAGTAACAATTAAACACCGCACTCACAAGTAACAATAGCAGATGAATTGTGGTTATAACCTACTCGTATCTGCAATGTGACAACTATATAGAACCGAACTTAACAGCATACAATGTCAATTATAGTAATACTATTTAAGTGTTGTTATACTTTTATTAATTAGTGTATAGGCGTGACAGCACAGTGGTAGAGCCGTTGCCTCTCATCTAGCTGTCACGAGTTCGTTATCCCGGCTCAAGTTCTATTTTTTACATTATTATAACTTTTTTTAAAATTATTTAATCTTTATTAAATTAATAGTTTAAATTTGATTATTGTTAAAGTTGCGTTGTGTAAAACTTTAAAATTGTTAAAAGATGGTGGTCACTATTGCACGGCGAACAAAAATATCTAACGATCGATATCTCAAAACAATTTAAAAACTTGATTTTAGATATATAATCATTCTACATGTGTTAGCTATCAATTACACTTTTCAAAATTAATTTTTATCGATATTAATTACCCTTAAATCACCCGGCAACAAAAAATGGCGCTTGGTGAATTTTTTATCAATTAATAAATTTTAATAGTAATTTATGCAATTAAATTGTATTAATTTTACAGTTCAAATAATTACATAAAATCCATTGTAAAAATGTTTAAAATTATTTAATTAAAAAAAAAAGATTTTTGCTCGAACACTAGATCTTCAGACTGCGAAGCAACTGCTCTATCACTGTGCTATTACAACACAACAGATTTTCTTTGAAATACGGGAACACTTTAGTAAGTGGTTTAGTATGTATTTAATTACGGCGGTTCATATCTCAGTAATTAATTAAATCTGATTTGCGTCTTTGATATATGATCATTTTACATGTTTTATCTATCGAATGCCGTTTTCAAAATTTAATTTTATCAATTTCTATTACCCTTAAATAACCTGGCAACAAAAGTAGCGACTGTTTTATATTAGCGAGCACTTTATCGGTTCATATCTCGGTAATTAATTAAATCTGATTTGTGTCATTGATATATGTTTAAGGTACTTGTTTTATCATTCAAAATTGATTTTCAAATTTAAAATAAATTGATAAATAACCGAATTAACACTTGTTTGTCTATTTACTTGAATTAGTCTAATCTCGGTAATTAATTATTTTAAAGATCTGTCATTTCGGCGCATGCAATCTATGTGAAAAAATATTTAAATGCCGTATTCAGAACTTAGATTTGACTTTGGGTAAGAGCTGTGCTAAACAATTACTGTTAATTAATAAAATACTCAATTAGTTAGTTAATGCTCATTAATTGTTGCTTGCATTTGCTATAGAAATATGTGTTTTTTTCTTGCCGATCTAACGGTGTATTTATAATTGACCTAGCTATAATAAGGGAGATAATGCCTTTTTTCTGAGAGTATATTTGTTGCTAGGTTTTTTAAAATTTGTTTCCAACTTCGCAGCAGTTGTTTACTGAAAATGTCCACTTACTAAATACATATGTAAATAAATGTATGTTTTCATCAAAATAAATGTATATTTTTGTCTAAATAATATAATTAATAATATTAAATTCATTTTTAGTAAAAAAATTTTAAAACATTTTTAAAAATAATTTATTTAAAATTTATCTAAAGAAATAAAGCACTTTTTAAACATAAGTTACGCCTAGTTATTGAAAACTATAACTAGTCCATTACTTATCTACATTTAAAGCACAAACTTTCCAATTACTTCTGGAAAATAATATCTAGTAAATGCCCACTTTCACTCTGTTTACAAAAGATCATTCTTTTGAAAAAAAATTGCAAAATATTTGCACAACTAAAGCCCTATCTAGCAAATAACAGTTCAAATGTGGTCTTTGAGGGCTGGAACTGTGTACTAGGCATTAACGTAGACTTTTTCCTTTAAGTTGCCCTAAACAGAAAGTGGGGGAGGGGAGACATTTTATAGGATTTTTTTTGTGCAGCACTGCAAAAACACCATAAACTCTGCAAACTGTCTGTAAAATTTTCATTATCTCTATAATAAATTTTTATTATTTCTATTTGTTGTTAAAGCGTGTTTGTACTATTTTTTTAAATTGTATAGATTTTAATGTCAATTGTCAAGGATTTAAAGCTTGCCATTCAACAGATCAAAAATGCTGCAAAATTTTAAATTGGACTTTTTTATTGAAAAACTCTATTAACAAATTAGCACAAAAATCTAATCTGTGTACGTATCTCACACTTTTATAAAATTAATAAATCTAACAAAAATAACAATTTTTAAATCACAATCACAATTCTCAACAACAAACACAAAGATAAATTACTAATTAATAACAACCAACAATGGAATAACAATAGTTCACGGACATAGTATGCAATTCCGCTTATAGATGAGCTATCTAATAACATACGGAAAACATTAATAGATGAAAACACCAAAATAACTTTTAAATCTGTTAAGACAGTGGGTAGACTATTTACTAAATTAAAAGACAAAATTACTAAACATACAATCTATTCAATTCCATGTAACAACTGCTCAATTAATTACATATGTCAGTTAAGTCAAAAATTAGATGAAAGATTAAAACAACACAAACAAGGCTGCCTCAATCAATCACAAAAAACTGGTTTTTCAAATCATAATTATGAAACCGGCCAAAGATTCAACTTTGATCATACAAAAATATTGGTTGAACCTATATACAGAAAAAAACTTGTAGGGGAAATGTTACATATTAATAGTAATCATACGTGTAATTTTCACACAGATGCAAAGATACTGAGCATTGTATATAACAATTTAATTAAAACAAAACTAAAATAGACAACATAAAGTGTTTTGCCGTGAAAAACCGTACATACCAGCGATCAAACAGCGGTTATATTTTCATCTCTCTCTATTTTTTGGTGATCGCGGAAATCTCACAAAAATGTACTGGTTGTAAATGGTTACACCTGACATTAATTTTCTTATGATTATTATTAATTTAGTGAAATATTTGCTATATATACATTTACTTTCAAAGAATATTCATTTTTATTATACTAATTATTTTCATAAACATTCTTGACAATTTATCTCATTATAAGTTATCATATTTGAATTTGACTTCCAACAACGGTTTTAAATTTACCTCGCTATTTGGTATAATCGGAGTCAAAAGTAAATAACCGGTAACTCGCAACAACGCCACGGTTTAAATTTCACGGCAAAATGCTTATAGTAGATTGCTTTGTTAAGTTAGCACAACGTAGATATAGTTACACATTGTTAAATCCGATTAGGCCATTAGTAATTAATTTTAATTAAGTTTTAAATCTGTTTCCTATTTGTTCTTATTTCGCAATTCTTTTATGTTCTTCACTATTAACATTTTTTATCACTGAGGAAGAAAGCAAAATAGCTTCCAAAACGTCTGCTACGTGATAGTTGTTGACTGAATGATAAAATAAATCATTATTGAAAATCAAATTGTCAATTTAATCCATCCTTAGTGAAAAACTTTTCCCAATTAACAATTTCTAGTTAAGAGCAGGGAATTTTCACATTAGTAATTTGCATTTTTTTTTAAGTGTTATTCATAACAAATTCAAAAAACAAATTTTATATGTAAAAATGAACAATGAGCGGCATAAATATGTTATTTCTTAAAAAAAATATTTAAAATTTTATTATTGTTTCTAAATGAATAAAATTACTATAAAAACTTATTTTGGTTTTATCTCTAGAAAACAATTACTTAAGTATCAATTCCAAAATTCAAATCTATATGTTGATAATCATTGATGTTAATTGCCAAAATTTAGTTCAACGCTTTGCTCGCATGTAGTGCTCCGGCAAATTTCATCGAATCCTATAGAAGACGACGTATATATTTAGGGCGTGTTTTCGTGTTTGCATGAGCAAAGCATAGTTATAGTCATATTATAATAATATTAGAGTAAATAATAACATTATTCGGGGAGATTCTTTATGCACATTGTTATAAGTAAGCAAGATATATACTGCTAGCTAAGGATTTTTGTGTTACCTTACTTTACAAGATTTTTCATTATTTACGTATATTGCTATCAAGCAAGGGCGCAAAAATCCATTGCAGTCCTCTAAAAAAGAATATAATTTTCCAAAAAAAAAATATTTTTTTGTTTTATTTAATTTGAAACTTATAAAAATTAAAAAAAAAGTTAAAAAATACAATTTTTTATTTTGTTTGATTTAAAAAAAAACAAAAAAATAAAAAAAATTAATAATTGTAAAAAAATTAAAAATAAAAAAAAAATTTTTTTGTTTAAATAAAAAAATATTTAACAAACAATTGTCATCTTGTTTGATAACAAGATTACTATCTAGCAATATCTTTTTTATTGGGCGTTTTATAGCTATTTTACATCGCCCCAGACGGCTTATTAGGCTCCTTCCAAATCATCCAAATGGACAAATGCAAATTATTATTTTGGTCATATTTGGGAACTAAAACTAAAAGATCTCACCGTTCAATATCTATAGAAAATCGGACAGAATATATAATAAATTAAATTAACAGATTATAAATATATGTATTATATGTATTATATGCATTATACATACTTATTCCTTATTAAAATTAATAATTATGTTTATTGCATACTTTACGTATGCAATAACCATAATTATTAATTTTAATAAAGTTAAATTAAGTAGTAGTAACAGGAACGGAACGAACACTACAAAACACGCATCCAAATGCATGAAACATACCGATGCGACCAACTCTGTCTACTAGAACCCCTTCCATCGTTCGTTCGTTCTCTTTTCAGGCGGTTCTTTCACAAGCACTCGCTGGATTTCGGTACCCTTATTTTAAATTAAAATATCAGATTATAAGTATATTATATGCAAAATACATACTTATTAATTATGCAAATCAAATAAGTTTTTAAAATTTATAATAATAATTATTGCATACATAACCTAGCTAAGTAGCACTGTAAAACATTGTGTTTTAAACTAAACTGTTAACTGTGCTTTAAACTACATAACATGTAACAAATCAATAAAAACAAATAAAAAAAAATTAAAAAACCCAGATTAAACTAAGAACAGAAAATTTTCACACTAGTTTGTAATTCGCAATTTTCTTAAAAAGTATTATTTATAACAAATTTAAAAAACAAAATTTATATGTAGAAATGAACAATGAAAGGCATGAATATATTATTTCAAAAAAAAACAAATTTAAAATTTTATTATTGTCTATATGAATAAATTTACTACGAACATTTATTTTGGTTTCATGCTCTATAAAACAATTACTTGAGTATCAATTCCAAAATACAAGTCTATATGTTGATAATGATTTAAATTATTTTGCAAAATTAAATATTAATAATAATTGTATGCGCGCGTCAAAATTTAGTTCAACGCGTTGCTTGCATGTAGCGCTCCGACAAATTTTAGGAAATCCTATAGAAGACGTGTTTTTATGAGCAAAGCATTGTTATAGTAATATTATAATAGTATTATAGTCAATAATAATATTATACGGGGCTATTCTCAATGCACATTACTAGAAGTAAGCAAGGTATATACTTTACAAAAGTTTCTAAAAAAAATATTTATTTTTATTTTTTTTTTAATTTGCAAAATAAATAAAAAAAAAAATTAAAATAAAAAAAGTTATAAAAAATTATATTTTTTAACTTTTTTAAACTTTTGTTTGATTGACAAAAACAAAATAAATAAAATATTTTTTTATTTTGTTTGGTTAAAAAAAACAAAAATACTTTCTACAAAAAATTGTCGTTTTTGTTACATGATAACAAAATTATTATTCAGCAATATTTTCTTTATTGTGCGTTTTACAGCTATTTTACATCGACCCAGAAGTCTCACGACAAAGAGGGTTGATGAAACCAACGGCTTATTAGAAAGCAAATTATTATTTTAGTCATATTCAACGCTATAACTAATCTATCTTACCGTTCAATATTTATAGAGAATGAGACAGACAGAATATCTAATAAATTAAATTACAAGATTAATAAAATAACTCTCATCACTCATAATGGCAGCGAAGTATATTGTAATCAAACCATCAGTAATGTTTTTGGAGAACACTTTGTCAAAATAACCACAACAAAAATAGAAACTTATTTTAAAAACATGTTATCAACACAATGCACTACTTCAAATTCTGCATCCAGTTCAATGTTTTTTAGTCCTGTTGTAAACAAAGACATAATTAATGTTGTAAATTTGTTAAAAAATACAAACTCTAAAGGTTTTGATGAGCTACCGGTCTGCCTCATCAAACATGTATTAAACTCCATAATAGATCCATTAACCACTTTAATAAATAAATCAATCGTCGATGGAATTTTTCCAACAGCTTTAAAAGTAGCTCGGGTAGTGCCGGTTTTTAAGCGTAATGATGCTAGTGATATTAATAACTATCGACCAATATCTATCGTCAGTGTCTTTTCTAATATTTACGAAAAGATAATTTGTAAAGTCTATGGGGTACAAATTTAATCTGGTATCGGATTGCCAACATGGATACAGATGCAACAGATCTACCGAAACAGCAACCATAAACTTCTTTGACTATGTTTATAAATCTTTTGACCAAGGAAAGTGTGTAGCAGCACTATTTTTTGATTTTACTAGTGCTTTTGATTCTGTAAACTTTAATTTTATTGAAACAAAATTGTATTCGTTAGGCATAAGAAATAATGTACTTAAATTAATAATCAGTTTTATTAGGGACAGGAAATTTTAAGTGGATGTTAATGGGTATAAATCAGAAGATAAAAATTGTATAATGGGTGTGCCACAAGGATCTATATTGGGACCATTACTATTTTCCTTATTTATTAATGATCTTCATGCTTACATTGACAGAGAAAATATAGTAAAGTTAATAAATTATGCAGATGATACTAGTGTAGCTGTTAGTGCAAGTAATGAAACGGAGTTACAAATAACAGTCAATGAAATATTGCAAGCGATGAAATGTTGGTGTAAAACAAACCAGCTAATTTTAAATGATAAAAAAACTGTTTATCTACATTTTTTTATTAGAAAGCCACCTCGGTTAAAAATTTCTGCTTCTATAGAAAGTTCTGTTTTTAGGTGTATATGTCGATGAAATGTTAAAATGGGATCGTCATATTGAGTTCACCGCTAACAAACTAAATAAAGCTTATTATTATTTAGTGAAATTAAAAGCATATGTTAATATTTCACTTTAATGAACATTTATTATTCGCTTGTATATTCCCATCTTTCATACAATATAATAATTTGGGGCAAATCTACTACTGTTCATCGACTATTTGTATTACAAAAAAGAATTATAAGACAGATATACTACATAAATAAGAGAGATACCTGTAAACAAATTTTTATAGAAAATAATATTCTTACCTTAACATCAATATTTATTTACAAATGTGCTGTTTATACAAAATTAAATGTTAAAAATTTTCAGAAACTTTCAAATAATCATTCTTACACAACAAGAAATAAAGATAGTTTGATGATTCAGCATTATAAAACAAAATGATATGAAAGTTCCCCAATATATAAATGTAGTATCGTATTTAATAAGCTTCCATCTCATTTAAAAGATTTACCAATACTGACATTTAAAAAACATCTTAAAAAATATTTAGTAGAAAAATGTTATTATACGTTAAATGATTTTATCTGTGATTAATTTATTTGTTTTTAGTAAGTAAATATGTATATTTGTATTGTTTTGTCTATAAATTTTAATTTTATTTGAATGTATTGTTACAACTCAAACAACACTATTTTAATGATTTTATTTAGATGTATATATGTATATGACATGTCCAATGTCCTGTATAGGATCTTTTTTAATGGAATAAATATATTATATAAATATATGTATTATATGCATTATACATAGTTATTCTTCATTAAAATTAATAATTATTTTTATTGCATACGTAAATAATAATGTTAAATTAAGTAGTAGTAACAGAAACGGAACGAACACTACAAAACACACATCCAAATGTAACATTGGATCATGCCGATGAGACCACTTCTGTCTACTCTAGAACCCCTCCCATCCTTCGTTTGTTCTGTTTTCAAGCGGTCGTCTCACAAGCGCTCGCCAGATTTTGGTAGACAAATTAAAAACTAAAAAAAAACAAATAAATGCACTGTAGTTGTAAAAGACTGCAGTTTAAAAGAAATAACAGTTACAAGAATTTTTTTTTTGGTAAATGTATTTTCTTTTTTCGGATTTTTTCTTGTTGCGGCCATTGACAACTACATGTGTACATGAATGCAACAATATATAAGTCATCCTTGTCGCAAAAAAAAGTTGCTTCTTTTTTGTTGATTTTGATCATAATTATTGTGTTGAAGGCATATTTGAAGTTTTTTTTATTGTATTGGATTTTAATTGTTGACTAACCTGAAAAAGTGTGGAAAGTGCTTTCTCAACAATTTTGTTTGAGATGGCTTCTAAAACACTTCTCATCTAATGTTGCCTCAAATAATTTGGCGTAGGCATGTTTAGTTTAACAACTGGTTTAGAAACTAATCGTCTCTTACTTTTTGCAATGGTGCTCTAACTATGCTCGTTTATGAACAAAAAACGTTTATAGCTTGTTCGTTAATTTATTTACGTCTAATGAGCTAATTTTACGTAGCTTTGACGTATAATATTCTGCTAATATCAATTGGCGTGCTTCAAAATACAAAATTTGTTTTTTGTTTTTGTTATTATTTTTTTGTTCAATTTTTTATTTATATTTTAAGAGCATACCGACCGCTACCTTGATTTGTAGTATTTTAACTAAAACGGCAACTTTGGCTTCATCGCTGCATCTACAAATAATTTGATAATCGATTAATCAGTACTTTTAGAAAGGATTAAACTATGATATATCAAAGTCGTTTAGTCAAATAATAGTTAGGAAATAGCCGATAAAACAAATCAAATATAGAAATAAACGCGTTTTTCTGTATTTTTGAATGCATTTTGTTGCTATTTGCCAATATAATTTCACAAAAAAGACTTTGACATACCATAGTTTAATCTTTTCTAAATGTACTGGTAAAACCACCCAAACCTACTACTTCTAAAACCTCTACGGAACTTTACCACTTGTACTTCAACTTTGACTAGTTCAATATCAAATAAAATATCAGACAATATTACATTTATAATCAATAATTAGAAATAACTTAAATTTAAATTTAAAAATTACCAAATTAATTTCAAAATGTGTTTTTTTTTTATGTTAAAAAATAAAATGCAAAAAAAGTTGCCCGTGAGTAATGGTTTATTACTCACAGGTACACATGGACCAGTAAGTGATGGACCGCTGTGAAGTTACCCATAACTCCAACGATAAACGTTGGCTAGGTTAAAGTGCATTTTCTTGCTTAATACGCATGCAGAGTAAATACTCATCAAACTAAATATTTTCATCAAAATTTTTTTTTCTGAGAACGACCGTTTGATAATTATTGCTAATTAATTTTGCTAAATGTGCAATTAATTGCAACATTTAAAAATTGTTACTTGTTATACATCATTGGATAGGATATTCTTTAGGCAATCCAATGGTATAAATACATTTACTCTGCAATGCATATTAACCGAGAAAATGCATTTTAACCGAGCCAACGTTTATGGTTGGAGTTATGGGTAACTTAACAGTGATAGTTCATTACTCATGAGTCATATGTCATACGTCATGTGTAATGATAGTTCCTAACCACTTTATGTTAATGGCATAATACTGAAATTATTGAAAAGTCATAGATACAACTAATTACAAAGTAAGCAAAGAGTCTCAAGTTGACATCAGAAAACCCAAACGTATTGATTATGCGCAAGTGTTCAACATTTCAAACAATGTAACAGTTATGACATCACATAGCCAACCGACCTTCATTGATTGCAATCGACCATCATCGTCTAGTTTAAAATGCAACTTTGATCGAGGTTGTAAATTGCAAAAAGTGAGATGATGTGATGATTATAAGTCCTGTATAAATGTATTATTAATGTTGATGTCAATTAATATATTTTGATTGCTACTAATTAGCCCACGAGGTATTTAAATACATAATATGGTCGCTCATGGTAGACTGAGCACGGTTGATTGTATCTGGGTTCTACCTTATTTAGACAGTTTAGTTTGTATAGTATAAAATAAACTCTACAGAAGTAAAACTAGTTATCTACAGAGAATGTAAAAATAAACTGTTTTCATACTTTTTTTTTACAAAACTAAACATTTTTTAAACTAATCATCAATTTTGTAGTTTGCATTTACTTATTTATTATTCAACAATGATGTAAATAGCAACTTTCAATGCGGCCATATTATTTTTTAAAAATAATAATTATATACTCACTGCTTCTTTAGATATATATATATGTACTAACTTTAGGTGATAAAATTTAAAAAAAATGTATTAATTATCATTAATTAATATCATTATGTCAAACCATTTCTTTTATAATTTAACAATTTAATTAATAAAATTTGCTATTTATTTTTGCGTGTAGGTCTACAATCCTACATAATTCTTTTATGGTTGAGAGATTTGTATTCAATGCTATTAATTTTATACAGTTACTGATTCAATTTGTTTCGATGCAATGATTCTTTAATTGAACAATTAAAATGATTAAATTTATATACGCAATTATTTACTTTTAGGATTATTATAAATAATTTAAATTTATTAATTTATTATTAAAATAGTAAGATTTTTTATTTATTGGCTCATGTTAATGATTATTACATTTCAACACCTGTTATGATATATAATCTACGACTAAACATAATAATTAAACGTAAAAAAATAAATATGACAAACTATTGAAAATAAAAACTTTAACATAATATTAATACAACGAAAAATCAATTTATAAAAAATGAGTTAAAAGTAAAGTTAATAAATAAATAAATACGTGTTTAGTTTAGACGAAAACCAAAGGTTTTATTTATGCCAAGCACAGAGCAGAATAGTTTCCCAGGTTTTAAAATTATAACAAGTTTATTACACGTATAATTTAATTAGAAAATAGTGACCTAATGAGCCATGCTTGTTTGCGTCTTTAACATTTACTGTATATTAGAGCATTTTTACTAGTTTTTAATATTTTTTTTAATGTTTTGTTGTTCTAGTATTTGTATTATTTTTAGTCGTCAATTCTGACTAAAGTATCAAATTATTTTGATATGTAAAATAATTTAAAATATTTCAATGATGAGTTGATAAACGCTATTTATAAAATTATAATTGTAATTAAATTAATTGCTATAAAATGTGGAGAAATGTGAGTATTATTAAGAGTCATACTTTCAAACTCAATTATAGTTATATTTTAACAAAGTGCTATTTCTGTTGAGATAGACGGAAGCAATTTAAAAAAGTATAATATTATAAAATATGGATATACATTAACGGATTACCAGATAATCATGTTATTATTAGGTAACGTGTTAAGCTTAGTTCAGAAAGAAAGTGACTGCAAAAACCACACCTACTTATCGTGTTATCTCTAAATTAAAATTATTAATTGCACTTTTTTTATGCAAAAATCAAAATAGATTTAAAATACTTATTACTTTCATTTTATAAAAAAAAAATGATTGGAAAACAGAATTGTGTGAATTAATTATATATGATTATTCAAGAATTATAAAATCCAAATTATTATTTTTTCATATGTTCCCGACAAACATAGTTAAAAAGATGAAAGTACAAATAACAAAGATAGTTCAACCAGATAACCTTCATTATACGATTTATTTATTTATATGAGGTGCAAGTTGCAACAATGAACTAACTATAAACGGTATTAATATTAAAACACATGTGGTTTTGGGTTTCAAAAATTTATTTACCACATAATAGTAACTACAAACAGATGATTAATCATCTGCCTAATGATACCACAGTCACTTATGTTATAATTATTAGTATAATGTGAAGTTTAAACATGTATCCGCTGCATCAATTTAATAACTAATAAGCTGATTACTTTCAGTCAGAAGTTTAGTTATTAGTTATTTAGTTATTTAGCCCCACAAAAAGTATCTTCGGGCTAAATTCTAATTAAATAGATGAACCACATTAAAAATTAAACAAGTATGGGTGCGATCTATCCATTCTTTTATTATTTTATAACATTCTATTAATGAAAGAAGGATTTATTTTATAGGTACAAAGACGTCTGATACAGACTACATTACAGCAGTTAAATGACTTTGGCTAGAAAAAAGTTTAAAGTATTCATCATTTTGCGTATGTAGCCCGTGATATTAACATCGAAGCAAACAAAATGTTTACTACTTGAGCATTTAAAAGAGTTTCAAGTAGTTGTTTATTATGGTTCTTTGTGAGCTTTGTATTTACTTGTTGACTAATTTGGTATAAATTAATATAAAAATAAAAATCTCATTTGTTTTATTACCAAATTATTATTCAACAAAATTTCATTCAGTAAAAAAAATATATATATTTCAATATGGGAACTGATCATTTACGTTGGATATTTTACGAAACACTGTAACTTATGTATGCGTTCAAGTTGATAATGCCAATAAGTACATTTACTTTAAATTTATTCAATTGTTATTAACTTGTTTTGGTCTTGCTTAGTGCTTATTTAATGATATAAAATTTAATAAATTATTATCCAATAATTATCTGGCAAAACTAATAAATACAATTAGGGCAAATTTTATCAAGAAATCAGATAAAACAATTTTTGGCGGTCACCTACATTTATATTTTGCAGACACAAGCACGCGTCTTTTAATATTTGTTCACTCACCACTACTAAAGGCTAGTGTTTATGTTAAGTTAAAAAAAGTTGATTCAGATTCAAAGTTTACAATTTGCAGTATTCATGCAAGGCACTGGGTACACAATTAATGCCTACAAAACTTAAAACTGTATTTGATCAATAAAATAAACTATGTATATAAGGTGAAAATGTTAATAAATTTACAATTATTTTTTAGTGAAACCACACTCGTTGAAACTATTACAGTAAAAACAAATTTTAAACAGTCTGTAAAAATTGGCCTTAAATATTTTTTTAAGATCTCCATACTGTTAGTGAATATTTGTTAGAATTCCTAGCAAGCCTACGAATAAATATTTTTGCAGATTACAATATGTTTTATATTTTGTTTGATCAATACCCATGGAAATATCTGCAGAAAATATTTTTATTAAGCGTCAAAAGTAACTTTCAACTAACATAGTAGCGGTGAATGTAACTCCGGCAGCTTTGCAAAGACGTGCAATAATGATAAAACTAAAATCTGTAATTAATAATGCTAAAGTTTATTTTACATTTTATAAATTATACAATAACAAAAAACTTGACCAGTTGATCATATTGCAAAAAATGTTACACAGTGCAGCTAGCATCTAAGCTAGTCACACGGTGCAAGTAACTGACTAGCTCGAATGCTAGCTCGCACTGTGTAACCAGGCCTTAAGTAAACTGCTACCAGTAAAGCTGAAATTTGGTAATGTATAGTTAACTTTATAAGTTATACAAACTAATCAAATTATGTTAAGTGTTTAGCAAGAAAAAAGTTAAAGATGCAAATCTACATGTAATTTACCCAATGTATTTGAACCCACAATAAGCAGCTGCAAACAAACTATTCCCATTCCCTATTTGAGTTTACTGCTCCAAAAAGGCAAATAAAACGTTTCATCAACCACAAAAAAGTCTGGCAGCTACTTACAAGAACATACACAAGAAATATTTTAAATATGTTTTGTTTGAATGATGATGGCCACGTAAAAAAGCGTATTTGACATGCTCAACGCATAAGAAAGATCAATTTGACTTTCTACCTACTTAGAAATTGCAATTTGGTTGCCAGTTGCAATGCTAAAGTTAATGATGATATTCGGTTTTCTTGGTTGAAGCAATACGATGGAGCTACAACTACTTTGCATTACTAATTAATATTAAACTTTTTCACCATCAAACGATGCCGTACCAGCAAGATGCACTGATAAGGATTTGCAAAAACCAAAACAATCTGTATTTAGTTGGCCGTGTTTTATATTTAACCTTTTTTTATTGCAGCTAATGATCTAGGTACCTGTAAATATTTTGTATATAAGTAGCGTATTGTTAGCCAATAAATTAGTTCTATCTGCATACTTGCAACGACAACATCTCATTATCTTATTCCTAGCCTTTCTATATGTTTGGAAGCAAGTGCTTTACAACCACAGAACAGTATTTTCCGTGTCAACCTTCAACTTGAAACGTGGCACTTTACATGGTCATTTAAACCGGATCTTACTAAATTCGAATATAAACAAGAACTAGCAATCAATTGAACGTTATCATCATGCCCGGCAATGACAAAAACACCACCGCAAAGACAAGCAAGGTCCTAAAAGAACTTCGCATCAAAAAGAACATAATAAAATTGCAAATTACTCGTTTTTCCAGTTTTTTTAACAAATTTGACAACACCAACGATGCTCACAATCTAACTACTGCAAGGTCAAGAGTGGATTCATGTTATGACAAGTTTTGCTCAATCCATTGTGTTATTCTGATGAAAAGAGTCAAGAGAGAAAAAGAGGCACTTGAAGAAAAACTGAAAAAATCTTAGCCCAAATAAATCAAGCAGAGGTTCCTGCTAAATCAGCATCCAACACTAACAGAAATCCAGACGCAGTAATGAGATTGCCATCCATAGCGTTGCCTAAATTCTTGGGCAACTTTGAAGACTAGTATGGCTTTCAAAATACTTTTACGCAATTGGTGGATAACAATAAGAAAAGATGGGCAACGATTTCACTATTTAAAATCCTCTTAATCTGGTGAATTGGCAGAAATTATTGCTTCTCTGGACGTTGTCATGAAATAGCTTAGCAGTTACTGAGATATCGATATGAAAACAAACGGCTGATTGTACGCGAGCATATATTTTCTATCCTTGACATCATTGATTCTAAACGTGAATGCTAGAACATCTAACAAAACTTGGAAATAGCATAGCAAAGCACGACCGAGCACTCGGCTCATTAGGCGTCAACAAATATGACGCTATAATGACAAACATAGCAATCCAAAAAATAAATCTCACAACGGCTAAAGAATGGGAGAACTCCATACAAAGAAAGAATACAATTTCTACCGTATCAAAGTTGGTTGAATTCCTGAACCATAAGGCAAATACACTAAAATCCATATCAAAAAATTCGCCCAACAATTTAAACATAATTATAAAGCAAGCAAAGCAGCTATCCACGCTGCAACTACCACCAGCTTAAAAACTAGTGTCAACGTCAAACTTTGTATATATCAACTGGAAAACGAAAACCAAAATTTACTACCTTATGAACAACTACGTACAAGAAGCGACGTTCTTAATTCTCGACAAGTTGACAGAGAATCTTCCATCAAAATCTATGACATTGATGAAAAATTGACCAAATTTTGAAAGCTGCTCACAAATACCGGACTGCTGCTAATTGCAAGACTAAGGAACACTTCTCCGCAACTACCTAAAGAGACAAATCTGGGCGTTTTATTGTAAAATTGTCAATAAAAAAAGATGCACCAATGCTTGACAAATCTTACAAAAGGGCTTTAAAACGGTTTCTACAACAACAAAAAAAAACTAAACGCTGATTCAAATTTGAAAATGAAATACACTAAATTTACCCAACAATATAAAGAACTTGGTCACATAAAAGAGATGATGAGTCAAGATAGCAGATGCACAGTTCCATATTACTTACCTTACCCAGTAACAAAGGATGGCAGCCTGACCGTAAAGCTACGGGTTGTTTTTGACGCATCCTGCAAAACTACATTGGGTGTATTCTTAAATGATACTTTGCAAATACGTCGTATTATACAACAGGATTTACTCAGCATAGTAACCCAATTTCAAACATTTGAGTTTGCAATAACGGCGGACATAAAAAAATGTATCGCCAGATAAAAGTGGACAATTCCCAAACGCATCTCTAGAGAATCTTATGGAGAAACAATCCAACGGAAGAAATTAAAACATTTAAGCTGGATACCGTCACATATGGTACGGCGTCAGCTTCATACCTCGCTACAAGGTGTCTCAAGGAATTAACCATTTCGGATGGTGCAGCGTATCCAATAGCTGCAACCATAGTTGAGAGAGACTTCTACGTCGATGACCTCCTTACAGGAGCTATAACACTTGACCAAGCTAGTAACATACATAAGCAAAACGTTTTGCTATATTTTTCGATATTGTCTTTAGAAAGTATAAAGTATTTATAATTTTAAAATTTGTAATATTATGTCTTTGTTTCAAGTATTTAAGATACATGTAAAAAGCAAAGTTTAATGCAGAACTGTTTTTCTACTTAACCCTCAACTTGCACAAAAACTCCCTGCAGTGTATGTTTGGTGTAATATAATTGTTTTATTGCCAAACAACTGTTGATAAGACTTACAAAATTGTAATAAAAACTAATTCAATAAAGCTTGTTAATAAGATTAAAATACCAAACTCATTTAAATGTTTTGAGAATGTCAAAAACTACTGCAAGATTTGAGTATATGAGATAAAGTTCTTGACAATGTGAAATACTTATCAAATTTTTTTGACAGATTGTACAATAATGCATTTGTACTATAATTTATAAATCTATCATGAGCAAAATAGGTAAGACGCTAAATAAGTAAAATTATAAAAAAAACAGCAGAAATCATAGCTTTTTGGCCGTATAGTATTGTAGAAGATAGTTGACTTATTTTCAGTATTATGTACATTATAATCTGTTAACAATATTAATTTAACTTTTTAATGATTACCTTAAAAACATTCTCAAAACATTTAAATAAATCATCATTTGGTATTGCCTTATTTGGAAAACGGTATTTGCCTATTAGAATTATTTCATAGCTTTATCGAAAATATTTAAGAATTATGTTATTGTAACCAATGCTTTAAATTTTGTATGTTGTTGTTTGTGGATGTAAGCACAAACACAATGTTTGTCAGCAAATACATGTTTTAAATAATAAATAGAATCTACTAAATTAAAGCGATCTGGATCTTTATTGTTTATTTTAGTTTCGGCCAAAAAAGATATATTTAGGGTTTTTTATGTTCAAGTTGCTGATAAACAGAATTTAAATTTTTTTAAACCACAAACATTAGGAAAAATTAAGTTTTAAGCCACAAATAAATTGTATCAACATAAATGTTTGACCTTGTAGTCGGTTTGTCTCGTAGATTAGTGCCACTTGCTTTACAACTCACTGTAAATTGAGCATTGTACTTATTTGACTCAGTCCAAGCATTTAGTAAAACTTTCGGGTTGGTAATCTTTTGATGACTCGTTCCAAATCTACGATTTCTATCAGCACACCAAAATTAAAAAAATGTTTTGAAGAACACCGACGCAAGAAATTTTGAACATTCCTCATCTCTTAAAAATATTTTTAATTATGAGCAACAGCTTCATCTATTCTACTAATTAAATCATCCCTCTTAAATATTTGTTGTATATACGTTTATTTTTAATGTACCCTACAAGTAAAAATCTAGTAGAGTAATATTAGGTAAACAAAATCATTATATATCTAAAACACATTTATATAATGTAAAAAGTTAAAATACATGGCTCTATTAAACTGGTTTTTGTATTACCAGTTATGCATCTGATGCCAGTTGTTGATATCATTGCGTGAAAACTGTAATTCAATCGTCCAGAAAATTTGATTGTATAATTCGGAATTATTTGCGGTAGCATCTAACAACAATTGACACAATTGTGGACGTCTGATCACCATTATGTCAATATTATACATGCTGTTTATGGTAGAGATATAAGCTGTTTCTTTGTACTGTTTGCTAAACTGAGGATTAGTTTTTCCTGGTTCACACAAATTTCAGTGCAATTGTTCAAATGTTTAATAGTTAAGTTATCGTCAGCGAAGTTAATTTTTCCAATATTCTACTACAATTAAACAAGCATTATCATTGCAATAACCATAAACAAATTGACACAATTGTAGACGTTTGATCACCATTGTGTCAATTTTATACATGCTGTTTATGGTAGAGATATAAGCCGTTTCTTTAAACTGTTTGCTAAACTGAGGATTAGTTTTTCCTGGTTCACACAAATTTCAGTGCAATTGTTCAAATGTTTAATAGTTAAGTTATCGTCAGCAAAGTTAATTTTTCCAATATTCTACTACAGTTAAACAAGCATTATCATTGCAATAACCATAAACAAATTGCGTTTTTGCAATTTAAGTACAAACAAACTTCTTCATTAACAAATATCATTTGTTTTACTTCTTTCTTAAAAAACATAATTTAACTGTAACTAAAATACAGTTATAAATAAGAATAAATCAGTTTATTAACATTTCTGGCACATCATTATGTTTAGTCCATATCTTTTAACTAACTTTGTTTTAAAATTATGGTTACTTACTATTTTATGTAACATAATGTATACCTTTTTCTGTACATAAAACTTAGATGTTTGTCGAGAAGAATAGTTTTAATAAAGTCTTTTAAGTTAGGTTCAGAAATACATATTTTTCTACAAAATATTGTTGAACTTTTTTATTGTTTTATTAATAAACTTAGGTTAGGATGCATTAATAAATTAATAAATTAAATTTACATAACAGACATAATAAAAGCAATTGTTAATAAACGTAAATACATTAATAAGGAAATAAGAAAAAAAAAACATTATCAAAAATAAAATATTAAAAATTATAAAATTGTAAGCTGGATAATGTTTTATCCATTTTGGACAGTTTAATAAATATTTTTGTAATAAAAAAAGAGAAAGATCAGATAATTGAAATTTTATGTAAAAAAATGTCAGAAACAAACTTAAGAAAGAAAATGTTTGATAATTTTTAGATAAATAAATTTTAAATAAATTATTAATTGCACTGTAATTGTGTTAATCTGCTGTTTTGTTTTATGACAAAAACGCATATTCTTGACTGCACTTTATCAAATTATATCACAAGTTTACAATGGTACATCTATTTCTGCTACAAGGTTAATTACCAAAAGCTAAAGTAATACATACACATAGCACATAGCAGATGGGTGACATCCATCATGAGTTAATAGTTACTTTTTGTAAGTTGGGGTTTAGTTGTGGTTGCTATATTTGCTATTATATTGTTAAAGTCAACAAAATCAACAAAATAGTTACACCAACTATGATATATTTTTTGTAAAACGCAAAAAAATTATAAGTTAACAAAAAAGTTAAAATACATGTTCACATAAATCATATTGGAAATGCATTAAACAACAAAGGCTTTTTGTTACATAAACCACAAAAAAATGTACTTTTTGTTACATAAACCACAAAAAAATGTACGTTTGCTTTATAATTTTCAAAATAAAATAAAACCCTTTTTGCAGTTTTGGTGCAAAATCAAATAATAAAAAATATAAATGTTGTAGATTGTCCTGTAGAAGGTCTACCATCCGGAATGAAATAGCAAGATTGATTTTTACTTAACATTACTTGATAAGAACTAAAGCAAAATACTTTTCTTTATAAGTTGCGTTTTTTTAAGCAGACGGACGTTGACAAGTATAGAGAAGACCCGGTTGGTATTGACCAGCAACTTCCTTTGGTAGTGGATTCTTTTTTCGGTTACAAAAGTCAATATTTTAGAGATTACGCTTGTGTTACTACCTTACAAACTTCTTTTGAATATGTACTAAACACAAATATATACTATTGCACTCTTTAACTGAGATAATGGAGGCGCTGTAGATACTGACAAGGCCTAGTATCTGGTCCATCCACACTCATATTAAATGTAATTATGGTTAAACAAATGCCATAATTTCTTAAAATTTTCTGCCGGAGCTGGGGCTTGAACTTGCGACAAAGTATGCGTTGAGATTTGAGACGCTTTACCTAAATCTTTACACAAGCACGCAAAAAGTTGATCCTTTAACGGAATGATTTTCTGTCTGCTCATAAGTACATTACAGAAGCTTTAGAAAATCATGTTATGCTATTTATAAACATCATGGGCAAGTATGGCATTTTAATGCAAAATAATAATAGATTTTTTGCAGCTAGAGTTCTTGAAAAATATCTGGATAAGGTAGAAATTCGGAGGTTTGATTGGCTAGCACTAAGTCCAGACATAAATCCCATCGAACATGTCTGCGATGAGTTAAGACAACATATTTAAAGAAAAATACCAGTTCCAAGAACTACGTAGAAGCTGAAAGAGTTGGCTATTGCAAGAGCTAAATAACATTCACCAGAACGTGATTTTTAATTCAATTGAAAGTATGCCTCGAGAGTTCAAGCAATCATTAACTCGAGAAAAGGTTATACATATTATTAATGATTTTTTTATCGTTGTTAGTTATTTGTTTTTTTAGTTTTTAATAATAAATAAAATTTTGTTTCAAATGTAAGTTTATTTATATTTCAGAATAAAACATAAAAATTTAAAAAATATGTTTTGCTAAAAATTACATATGAATCCTATAGCAAATATTGAGAAGAAATAATAATCACTATTCTGTCATCAAGCATTCATGCAGGATAATTCTAGTCTATAAAATAAACAAAACTAGCGGTTGCGGTTGCGCTAAATCTCGCAATTAATATCAAAATTAAAAATGCGTAATTATTTAAATTTAAACACATTTGATTTGTCTTCTATAATAATAATAGCTCTGTAATAATTACAATAAACATATAATATTGTTTTTGAATATGCGTATAGTAGCATTGTATATAAAAAAGTCCATAGCAATCAAGGTATTTAAGCTAGTGTTATCAATAAATAACAAACGCATTGCATTTGCTCCGTCTATTATAGACTTTTTTTTCAGATGAATACAATAGTATTTATTAACAACCAAAGATTTTTTGAATTTTCAAAATATGACTTATATTATTAATTAGTCAAAACAAACTCGGTTTATTGTATCCTTGTAAACTAAAAAAATTGCAATGTATTATTCAAAGTACAAACTTATATAATATCAGCTAGGGTTTTTTTAAATTAATCTAATTTATAATAAGATGCATAAACCAAGAATAAATTTATAATCATTGCTTTTATTATAATATTTTTAAATTTAAAGGCTTCCGTTTAATTATGCTTATGTCTGATAAATAAAAACAAACTTTTATTATTTAAAAACTTGATTAACTCATTAAGAAAAAAATGCTGGATAGAAATGTGGTGTAATTTTCTATTAAATCTGCATATCATTAAAATAAATTTGAAAATAGCCGACTTCTAAAGCTTGTTACAACACTGTATTATTTAATTTACGTTGTCGCTCTCCGAAAAGTTGATAAATTATGATTTATTAAAATATAACAACTTTGTTTTACGATTTATACTTCAGTACCTTTTATGACAAACAATGTTGTAGTAAGTTTTTTATACATGCTTATTAGAACATATAGTGTAATTATAATTATTTATTGGATTGTAGAATATTATAATTTCTAATGTTTTAGATCTGTAAACATAATAAAAGGTTAGAGACAATTAAATTCTTATTCATGATTCATTAAGCCATTATTATTGTATATAAGTTGCTCTGTCTCGCTTGCAATTTACTAAAATAATGTAGTGATATAACAAACAATAACAGGGTAATACCCAAAAATATCAATTTCGTTAATGATAGCTAATGTAGAAGAGAAAACATCATTATGTTACGCAATATAATTCATATAAAAAAAGTAAAAGAATGCACAAATAAATTTCACTTGATTGAATTATTATTTGAATAGAGCGGCGACAAAACAGGAGGTGGTATTAAATTATAGTACACTTCATGGTAGATAATTTGCAAACCGTGATATATAAAAGCATTACTCCTTTCGAGTTAATCATATCACATCGATACATCGAGTTGATACTCCAAACATACACAAAATGCAGACTAAGACATTGGTACGTTATAATTAAAAAATCGCAAATTGTTGTTGAGTGAGTTATATTACTAGTGTATAATTTTATTTTTTTCAGATTTTCTGGTGCTTCGTATTGACATGTATGGTTCTTAATGTCAATGCTGGTGGTGGCGGCGGTGGCAAGTAAGTAATAACTTAAAGATCCAATTAACTAAGTTAAACTTATACAAACATCTAAAAATCAATATTAAAGTCCATGGTCTTTAAAATATAATTATTTCTAGATTAATAAAAAATATATTTTTTTAGAATAAAAACTTATTATTTAATTGTTTTAATTAAGTTGATCTTCAAAGATAATATAATAAAACTATTTTTAAAGATAATATTATGTGCTAATACTATGACTAATCCACGGATATTTTTAATTATTTTAGGCACAGCGTATATGTTCATATTCCATACCATGTTAAGACAATTAAACATACTCACACAAAATATGTAACAATCCATCATAAGAAACACGATCATAAGGATTATGAACACGGAGGACATGATGGGGGACATGGTCACCACTGGCATTAAATTTGTACTAATAACTTCATAGAAGCCATTTAATTTAATTTGACTGATTTCCATCCGAATTTACTTTGAATTTTCAAACATTATTACCTAAAATTTCTTTCTATTTTGTTATACTGATGTTAGTTTCGTATAAGAATGTGTAAAATATTCAAGGTACTCGTACGATGAGAAACAAGCATATGCGTATTAAGTTAGATATTTATTTGAATTTAATTTTCAATTGAATATATTGTTAAGTATATGTTAAAAAAATTTTGTCTTGTTTATGTTAATTTTTGTAAAAACAGATGTTTTACTGTGATTATTTTTGTTATGTTTTGTTAAGTTTTTTTTGTATAATTAATAAAAAAAATGAATTATTTTTGATTTATAAACTTGTATTTTGTCAGTATGATTATAAAACATTTCTTATTGTCCTTTCACTACCTATTATATGCGGTAAGTACTTTTTAGTTAATAACAAAACAAATTATAATGCTTGACTGCATATAATGTATTTAATATTAAGTAGTTGTTAATTGTAGCCATAATAATAATATTAAACTGAAAAAAAAAATGCTTCTTATTATTTTTATATTTCTTTAAAACGTGATATTTGAAATGCGTTGAGTATAAATGACACAAAATAAATTAGTGATCGATTGAAACAGAAATTCAAAAAGAATTAAAAACATAGTAGTACATTATTATAGACTGACTTAAAAAACAACATTCATCATTCCAATCGTACAATTCTTTCATAGTTAGTTTAAATTTCTTCATTGGCAGTTCTTTGACTTGTGTTGGTAACCGATTAAACATTTTAATTAAAAAGTAATTATATGACTATTGTTTTACTTAACCTAGAATAAGGTAGACAAATATTTGTATTGCTCTTATAGAGACTAGAAAAAGTTATAATACCCAAGCTTTTAAAATAAGATCTAGAAGAGTTTTTAGAAGTATAAAAAAATTTATACTTTAGTGGATGCTACCCCATAACATAACCATAGAAAAAAATAACATTCCATTATTTATAATAAATTAAAAAAAAAAAATAATGTCATTAATGCAAGTTATTTCTTCCCATGACACTATGCTGTATAAATGGATGCCTAAATAGTATATTTTTGCAGCACGTCGCTTTCTGCCTGTCATTGATGCAACTTTATTACTATTATAAAAAAAGAAATTCTAAAGGTTAATACGGGGCATTAGTACTGACGTCACACGACAGTGTCTCCATTGGCGCCAATGTAGATTATCCAAACAACAATTTTATGCATAGGTTTTCTTATGGGAGATACTTGTTGGATTTTATTGTGGCCTTATAAAATATTTTTCAGCAATTTAGTGTTTGTGCAGTGATTATTTCTTCAACAAGGTAATATTTTATGTATAATATGTAGATAATTAATAACACAATTTTAAATTAACACATATTAAAACATTCACTACAATATAACCTCACAAAATGTTTTAATTAAATTTTAAAATACATTTGTTAATTTAAGTTAATTAATATATTTTTTATTATATCTATAGTATTGTATGTTCAGATCAAATCAAATAAGATTTTAGTCTAGTAAATTTTGATTATATAAGTTTCGGATTGTATTATTGGCAGATCAAAAGCAATTATCTATAATATATTTGTAAAATAAAACTTATTTTATAAAATTCATTGTTAATACACAAACAAAAGCATTATCAAATAAAGTATAATTACAAAAACAATATATGCATAGTTTTGTTACACATAATCGGAACATAGATGATCAAAACTAATTATTACTAGATTAAATTTTTAAAACTAATTAAATTAATTGATTATGTTTGTTCTCATTATGTAAAATAATATAGTTGTATATATTATATTAAATATTTGAAATAGCAGAAAAATCTCTGCCGATAAGATTTTTCAAATCGCTTTCTTATTGATTTTAACAAATGTAACGTATAATGATTAAATTTAAAAACATAAATATTTAAACTTAAACTTTAATAATAATTTGTTGCAGTTGATCAAATTTACAGTATAATTAACATTATATTCAAAAAGTATTTATTAAATATTTAAAATGTTTGTGAGGTTATGTTCTATTTCCGAATTTCAATATGTGTTTATTTAAAATTGTATCAGCTAATATATACAAATTGTACATAAAATATGCCTTAATATAATATGAATCCATTTTGGTGCATTAGATTGCAAAAAATATATCTTATAACGACACAATTAAATCCTACAAGTATCTCCACCTATGTATAAAATAGTTGTTTGGATAATCCACGTTGGCGCCAATAGCGCTACTGTCGTGTGACGTCACACGAATGCCCCGTATTGTCAAATATTGTTATGATGTAACATATTGGATGTAACTAAGAAGTCTTGTAATACAATCATCTGTACTATCTTCTGTATATATTAATATCAAATCAAGCAAATATTTAAAAATATCATTACTGAATCATGTAATAATTTTTTTTTTAATAACATTTACTGTTAATTTAGTATAATTAAAATCAAGTGTTATATTCAATAAACATATTAATTTTTAAACTAACCCCATCTATGCTTTCGAAGCTTACCTAGCATTACCCTTTTAATTTTTTCTAATTTGCTTTATAACAAAGATGAGTATTTTTTATTCCTAACAACATAATTGTACCAGATATTGCTAACTAAACAGCGGTGAAATTGTAAAAAAATGTATATCTTAAGGTAAAAAACAAGTGGATCCACAATAGGTATATTATTGAAGCACAAAATAATAAAAATAAATTATGCATCCAACCCCTATACTTTTTTAAAGCCTTTGCTAAGATATAAATTTTTAGTTTTTTACCCACATTTTTTTTTAATAACAGAGAAAATCTATATACTGTAAACAAAATAAATCTTTATTATCTTGTAGAGTACATATAAGATCATCTTTAAATTTCCACAGCATATAGAACAATTCAATCCCAGAAGATTCACAGTTTCCGAATATTAAGTTGTCGCTTTTGTTTCAAAATCATAACCATCTTTGCAAATTATGTTTTTGCAAAAAATAAAGCAAATATATTTTATTATATTTGTATGGTAAGTAATTTGTTAATCGGCAAAATTATTAATTTTTTTAGATTATGATTATTTATATCAATACGTTTCTTTTGAGACCAATCACTATAAACTACTTCACAGATTATTGAGGAGAAATGGTTTGCATTCATTTTTGTAAGTTGTTGCATAGCGTTAACAATTATCCACATTTCATTCAAAAGATTCTGTGCAGTGATAAGTCTACATTTACTGAAACAGGTATTATAAATACGGGTTGGGTTATTGAATAATAATGTAATTGATCCACGCATTCTACCAAACCGACGTAATTCAGCCTTTTATTTACAATTCTTAAATAAAAGTTTACTATTTCCATTACTTAATAAAGTTCTATTAGCAGGTAGATCAAATTACTGGTTTCAACATGATGGTGCACTGGCGCATTATGGAATACAAGTAAAAAATACTCTAAATAAAATAAATCCAGAAAAGCGGATTGGAAGAGGTAAGCCAATACCATCGTTCTTAGATCCCCGAATCTGAATTCGTTCGATTACTTTTTTTTAGACTATTTGAAAGAACAAGTTTACCGGAAACCTACTCTGAATCCTGAAGATGTAGTAGCTTGTATTCACGCTGCTGTGACGTTAAGACAATAATACGCTCAAAGAGTTTGTGCTTCCATAACAAATTGTGTAAATGATTGCTTTAAAGTAGAAGGCGGCATATTTGAACACATTATTTAGTGTAAACAGATGTAGAAAATATCTTGTTTTTTTAATTATTATTAGTTTTTAATAAAGTTCAAAATCAAAATGTTAAATTTTTGTTTTATATCAATAACTCTGTAACGATAGATAAAAGAAGAACTTTTCACTCTTAATTTTCAATTTTATTTAGCCCTCTGATTCAAATTTCAGAAGCACTTGAGTCAATTTTGAGTATATTTACTATTAATAATATTGATTTTATTTTAATTTTATTATTTTACTTTCAATGTAACTACACCTTTGAAAAAAATGAGTTTTGTCCAATGTATAAAATTTGGTTCAGTTAACAGTAGAAGAGTTATTTACAATTTACAGTTGCTATATATAAATTTAATTTTTTTTTATTTATCTTATATATACAATGTGTTAGGTAAACACGCGGCAAAAACTCAAAGAGTTATTTTTTAGCCTATTCTAAAAATATTTTGTCTAATGATAATATCTGAAACCCCTTTGTTTTAAAGATACAAGGTAAACAAAACTTGCGACAGTTCCAACATTTTGTTATCAAAAAGTACATGTAAAGTTGCTGAATCTACAATAAATGTTTGAAATAACTTCTTTCAGCCTGAATACAAACATTTAATTTTCTCGTCATTGAGTGCCAAACTCTTTCAAACACACCAAGGTTGTTACTAATTGAGTTACAACCAGCAATTATCCAATTTCGCAAGTCGTCTAAATTTTCCACTGGAGTAGAGTAAACTAATGATTTCAGATAGCCTCATAAAAAATAATCCATTGTGCATAAAATACATTGCAATTCTTGTTTCCAATGGTACATCATCCAGAAAATAAGGTTGCATGTGTTTCAAAAAGTTGCAATACTAGTAAGTCTTTTTGGTAAAAATACCGGTAGACAGTCGCCCACAATTCCAACCCAAATGTTAAAAAAAAACTGATGTTGAAAACAATCTTTACATACCTGATGCGGATTTTCATCTGCCTCCACATGGTTGTTATAAAAATTCCTTATTGCATTTTTTGAGAAACTGGCTTTATTAGTGAAAAAAATATGTGTCAAAAATATTAGAACTATTGTTTGCAAAAGCCATTGATATAACGCATAACAAAATCAACAGGTAGTAGTGCCTGAACACGCCGAATGTGTATAGATACAACAAATTGCACTTAAAAAATTTCCAAACTGTCCAATGACTTACATTCAAAGTATTGGCAATTTTTCCCGTAAAACTACTTGGATCTTCTTTTATCGTGTCCAGCACATTCTGTTCCAGTTGTAGCGTTTTTACTGTCATTGATCTTTTTGGCCTTTTATATTGTTTCAATGTCCCTGTTTCACAAAGACGTTGATGAATGTTTTCAAAGATTTTTTTATCAGAGATATTACGGCCAAGAAATCGTTTAATGTACAATCGTCTAGCTTGTAATAAATTGCCATTAGCAAGTCCATACATAAAATGCTTGTCAGTCATCTCAGCGTTTGTATAGTAATTCATGATAAAGAAATTCACTAACTATTAAAGCCAACTGCCAAACGTCACTCAATCTAAACAACTGCAATCGATACATGTGATGATCAATGACAAGACGTATTCAAATGGAATTCACTTGTGAGTTAGTAGACAAAACAGCCGTTCCAAGTTAATGTTAACAATTTTTTGTACTTCGTAAACTCATTAATTTGTTGTACTTGTTATACTTATTGGCGGACGCCATACTTTTATTTACATTAATGATTTTAACAAATATCAAATATTGTCGCGCCTTTTGTTCACCCTGTATCTTTAAAGCAAAAGGGTTTTTTTAGAAATCATCATTGGACAAAATATTCTTAGAATAGGCCAAAAAATAACTTCTTGAATTTTTGCCGCATGTATACCTAACACCCTGTATATATATTATACTTTGCAACTTATAAGAATTTTATTTATTGTATTAAATTTGTTTGTTATTAAGGAGAAGAAAGATGTGGGTATAAAACCAAAATTTATTAGCAAAGGTTAAAAAAAAAGATGCTGACTGTTTTTTTTTTATTCTGTACGCGTATTTTTGTAAGACTGTCTTAAGTCCAAGACGGAGATTTGTCTATAAACACCACCCTAAAAGAGATATTATCTACTCCAAATATCATCATAAAAAGCATGTATATTTTTCTAATAAAAATGACAATAAATTTGCAATTTATATGAAATACACAGGCTGTCTATCACTTTATGAAGTGTTTCCCAAATATATTAAACCTGAAATTAAGTGTAAAATGGTCTATCTATTCTTTAAAAAAACATATTATAAATGATTTCAAATAATTATTTTCATTCAAATAATGAATAAAAATAAATTATTATTCATTATTCATGAATAAACATAACAAATTATTTATTATTATTTATTAATTATTTTAAACTAAATTTTCACAGCTCTTGAGTAAGTAATAATTAAATTTTGTAATACTATTATTGTGATTTTTATTATGTTTATTTTATTAAAACATTCAAAATTATTTATATATATATATATATACATTAGCCATCCAATATCTACTATTTACGTCGTATATTTATTAATATGAAATACTTTGTTTGTTGTTAAGATGAGGATACCAAAATCTGAGGAGCGCTTGTGAGACGACCGCCTGAAAAGGGAACGAACAAACAATGGGAAGGGTTCTAGAGTAGACAGAAGTGGTCGCATTGGTATGATCTGATGTTACATTTGGCTGCTTGTTTTGTAGTGTTTGTTTCGTTTCTGCTACTACTACTACTACTTAATTTAACATTATTATTTACATATGCAATAAAAATAATTATTAATTTTAATAAAGAATAAGTATGTATAATGCATATATGTAATACATATATTTATAATCTGATAATTTAATTTATTAGATATTCTGCACGCCAACAGTCTGTCTAAATGTATAAGCAGCGTACATTTCTAGGTATCTCCGTCTATGTCGCACCGTGACGTTTTTCTATCACATACAAGCGCAATGAAGAAGATATTGCTAGATGGTAATTTTGTTATCATATAACAAGAACGACAAATTTTTGTAGAATTCTTTTTTGTTTTTTTTTTAACCAAACAAAATAAAAAATCATTATTTGAAATTTTAATTTTTTTTTAGTTTTTTTGTCAAAACCAAAGTTAAAAAAAAGTTTTAAAAAAATGATTTTTATAACTTTTTTTTATTTTGAAAATTTTATTTTTTTTAATTTATTTTGCAAATTAAAAAAAAATAAAAATAAATAGTTTTTTTTTTTAAATTATATTCTTTTTTAGAGGGCTGCAATGAATTTGGGCGCCCTTGCTTGCTTATAAAGTAAAGTAACACAAATACCTTGCTTACTTCTAGCAATGTGCATAGAGAATAGCCCCGTATAATATTATTATTGATTATAATATTATTATAATATGACTATAACAATTCTTTGCCCATGGAAACATTTTTTAGAGTATGAAACCAAAATAAATTTTTATAGTAAATTTATTCAGAAACAATAATAAAATTTTTAATTTTTTTTTTGTAAGAAATAATATATTCATGCTTTTCATTGTTCATTTCTACATATAAATTTTGTTTTTTGAATTTGTTATAAATAATACTTTAAAAAAAATGCGAATTACGAACTAGTGTAAAAACTCTCTGCTCTTAATTAAAACATACGAGCGTTGTTTTTTATACTCTGAAGAGGGAGATGCCTAATCGTTTGTTCAATTGCTATTTTTCTTCGCAAAACTTTCTCATCAGATTTTGGTACTCCCATCTTCAACATTTAAGTTCCTCCAGAAAACACCTTTTTCAAAACATGTATTTAAAATATTTTCCATCCGACGCATGTTTAATAATTTTTTAATTTACGTTAAATAATTCAATACAATTCGAGTTTTTTAACATCATTATAATACCATATCATAAAACTTCATAATAAGTCACTAAACCTTTAAGGCTTGTCAGTGGCATACATTTTGATTCTTTTGCATAATTTAATTAAAATAATAATACACTGTCAAGCAAAAAATATAGCAAGTTGTAATCCAAAATAGGCATTTAATAATTCATTTTCTAACAAATGTTATCTATCTGTCGTTATCACCGTGTTACAGAGTTTTATGAAACAGCATCCATTTTGCTCTAATTAAAAACCTACATTATGTTGTGGTTTTTTTTACGTAGTGTTGATATTTCTCTACAAAACTTGTCACTCACACGGTGTACTTTACTTAACAGGTCATAATGCCTTTAGACCCTATTGTTGTAGCAAGAATTATACCGTCGATTAAAGATGGGCAAGAAAAACGTGAAACTGCAAGGATTGTTGGCAAAAGTCTTTGTGCTGTACAAAAGGTGTATCAGCGTTACCTAATACTGGCCTGATAACCAGAAGATTTGGCGGTGAGTCGGTTATTGTTTGGGCAGGAATTTCTACCCAAGCACGCACAGAGTTGGTAATTATAGAGAATGGCTCACTGACAGGTCACAGATACATTATGGAGGCTCTCAAAGATCATGTTATATTTTTTGTTCCATATTAGTCCTAGGAACAAAAATTTGAACGTCGTCTGAATTGCAAATTTGTGATATTTCCAAAATACGCAATAAAAACAATAAATATGCCTAACAATTCAACATTGAATTTTTAATTTAGTGTGCAAAATACAGTACAATTTGCTAACATAAAGTTAAAACAAAAATTTACAAAACTAAGACATAATTTTAAAGTGATCTTTGTTTTTTGCTCGCCAGTGTATTATGTTAGGATAGCTGGCTAACCTGTCTAAAACTTTTCTTTGAACCCCGTATCCTTTTAATACGTCAATAAGTTGGGCATAATCAATCGTATCAAAAGCTTTAGAGAAATCAATAAACGCACAAAAATACATGCATTCCATTATTTAGATGGTTGTTGACTTGCTAAAAATTTTTTTCGACCAAATATAAGGTACTTCTTCTTTTAACAAATCCATATTGATTTGAATCAAGGATGCCTTGTGATTTTAAGTAGCTTAGTAGCTTAGACTTTATGTATTTTTTAATTTTTTTATCAATATAAGCAATAATGGATAATAGAATTTTCATAATTGTTTTTTGTGCTTTTTTATAAATAGTTTTATTGGCGGCTTTTTTTAGAATATCTGGCACTGTACTTGTTATAATCGATGTGTTTATTAGTGCCGTAAAAAATTGACAAAAACTTTTCAAAAGTTTTTCTACGTTTTACTGGCATGTTGTCAATACCGAGGGATTTATCTACGCTTAAAGTCTTTACAATTTGCTTAATTCTATTTAGTAGGGCTAAAGATATATTCATCAAATTTTGTAGCATTGGAGTGTTTACGGAAATGCATGCATTATGTCTACTATTTGCTCTAAGAAAACAAGGCAATATTTTGTTTGCTATCTTTAAATATTTTACAAAATTCATTCACAGCGCAAACGTTTTTTTCTTCTTTCTAATGCCTTATTTATTGTGATCTAAGTTTTTTTATATCAAACTTATACTTTTGAAATAAATTTGTGAAGTAATTCGGTTTAGTTTTTCTAATTAAATTTGTAACTTTGTTTTTTAGTATGTTGTAATCTTTTCTGATGTTATCAACTAGTCCTGGATCTCCGTTTCTACGTGCTTTAAGTTTTCATTTTTTAAATATTGTATCTACTTTTAATTTTATTAATTCTTCAAAATACATTTTTGTTGAACCATTGTATTAAATAATCTGGTGTTTTTAAACATTTTAATAGGTTTTGTTGTAATTTCCTTCTATGTACGCCATTCTACTGTATTTATCATTTCACATAGTATGCATCTTAATAGCTCATAATTTGTAATAGAGCTTTCAACTAAACTTTTGTTTTACTCAGAAGTAATTTATAACATTCTCCAGTGAAAGGAACATCAATCGTAATTTGATTGAGTAAACAATTACCTTGAATAAATAGTTTATTTTTTGGTACATTAATTATTTCTAGTTGGTATTACAATATCATTAACTAATTTTGTCTTAGCAAAAGTACAATTGTTAAATTTATGATTATTTTGAATTTCTTGAATACATGGTGTTACAGGTTGTATAATCTTTCGATTACAAAAATATAAACTTTCTAATTTTAAACACTGTTTTTGAGTTATCCATTGATTTGTTGGCCATGATAACAAAAAGGAGAGAATATCCAATAGTGTTTTGTTCAATATTGGAATTGATAACAAATTGTCGTATGCATATTGTTCTGTTGAAAAAGAAATAATAAAAATTATAATTTTTTTTTCAATTTGAACATCACAGATTTTTAGTTAATAGATTTCATATAAATTAAGTTCAATGCCCATATTTTTAATAAGATCTTGTTGAACTTGTTGAACGTTGCAACAAAATCGTAGGATGTAACATGTGCAATCTTGCAAAATTTACCGTTGCAATCAGCTGTTCTATAAAGTTTTCTATTTCAATGAATTCGTATTGTACATTGATTAATTTTAATATTATTTGCACTTCGAAAGAATCATTTTTTTTTTCTAATTGCTGAACAATTTTAGCTTGATTTTGAATAATATTGTTAATTTTTTGAACGTAAAATTTTGAATATTTTTTTTATTAGATTAGATTTTCAACATACTCTATAATTTCCTTTTTATTTCTATCATCAAAAGTTACAAATAAAAAGTTAGAAGCTTTACCAACAAAATTGAGTAATCCACGTTTATTTCTTAGTAAAATCATTGCCAATAAATTATTTGAGAGAGTATATGAATGTTTTTTTTTTTTACTAATAATAGAAGAATTAGAATTTTTCATTAACAATTTTAAGGGTTAGTTTCTAATAGCAATTTGAAATTTTAAAAGTTGATTTATAATGTCAGAAAGATTGATCTAATAGAAATAATAATCATTTTTAAACTTATATAAGTTTTACCAAAATATACTGGTAATAGAGAGTTGTTGATTGGTTTAGTGTGGAGTTAAAGTCGGTACATCTTTAGGACCAAGATTGCAATTATCAGCAAAACATTTTTTTTTTCTTATTTTAAGTTGTTGTTTATGGTATTTTTTACCATCAGAAAATACAAATTTATTTTCTTGTTTAGTCACATTTATTGGTTAATACTGAGGTTTTGTTTTTTGTGGGTTTTTTAATATAGGTAGTTTTTTCGTTAACCAGAATTGGTACACATTCTTTGTTAGAAATGGTATTTTTTAAGACTTTACTTTGAATATCGCAAATTTGATATATACATATGTTGATCAATTTTATTTTCTTCATCTATTTATTTTAATTCAGGCAATCTTGATATAATGTCACTTTCATATCCATAAGTGATTACAAAAGAATTTTGTTTTACACTGGAATAGTTCGTGATATTATAACAAATTAAACTTTTAAGAATTAGTTTTTTTGTTTTTAAATTTTAATTTTTTGCTTTAAAAATTTGGATGTTTTCTAGTAAAGTAGAGTGAAATCTTTCAATGGGCGCTTTTCCTTGAGGTCTCGTAGCAATGTTAAACTGCCAATTAATGTTTAATTTGTTACTAAAATCTTGAATTAATTTGTTATTAAATTCTGAACCGTTGTCGCTCGTAATAGATTTAAGTATATTATGTTGAGCAAAAAATGGTTTTTTACTTTCCATTGTCATGGCTTGTCCATAATGTAAAAATAAATCAATTGTTGTAAGACAAATGATACTGTCAAGAGTGATTGAATCTATATAAATATGATCAAAAGTGTATTGCCCTACAGGATTGTAAAGTACTGAAAGTCTAGAAATTGGATTTATTTCATTTTTTGCTTCCAAACAAATTCTACACTCATTTATAAATTTATTTAAATGTTTTTGAATATTAGGCCAGTAATATTGTTTTTGAATTTCTTTTAGTTTTTCTAGAATGCCCTTGTGATTTGAACTTTCGTGATACTTCCATAATATTTTCTTCTGCTGGAGAGGGTTGGTTACATTAATTAATTATTTTTTTGCTAAGAAATAAATTGCATATTTTAATTTTGATTTTATGAATTCTATTGTTAGTGTCGTAAACTGATCGTTTAAATTTTTGTGTTGATTAAGTTTCTATGTAAGTATTTGCTTATTAAATTTTTTTTGTACACGAGATTCCAATTTTGATCCATGCTTCTCTATAAAAATTTGTCGAGGAAATGAGTTAATAACTTTATCTAAAATAGGCAGTTCTAAAAGTATTTCAGAATTTGAATGAATTGTAGTTTTTCTAGGTTGATTAAATTTTTCAACAAGTTCACTAACTGATAGAATACTTGAATTTATTGTAGCTGCGTTTGATTTTGTTTCATTAACGTTTTATTTATGGGGCGTTCTTGATTTTTAATTTGGCTTAAAGCGTCAGCCACTTGATTACTTTTACCTTAGATATATTCAATTTCATAATCAAATTCTTCTAGCTTCAAGCGCCATCGAACATGTTTTAGTTGTGGGTCTTTTAAATTAAATAGCCATGATAAAGGTTTATGGTCGGTTTTTAATGAGAACTTATTTTTATGTAGGTAAGGTCGGAACATTTTGCAGGACCAAACTGCTTAATAGCTCTTTTTCAATCGTTGAATAATTGAATTCTGATTGATTTAAAGTACAAGATATAAAACTAATTGGTAAATCGTGTTCTTTGTTATTTATCTGACTTAAAACTGCTTCTATAGCAACTTGGGATGCATCAGTTGTAAGAATAAATTTTTTTGAAAGGTCTGGATACTGGAGTATTAGCTTATTAATAAGGATTTCTTTAACTTTACTGACGGTTTGAATAAATTTTTTTGTATGTTCAATTTTTAATTTTTTTTAAACAGTTTGTAAGGGGTTTTGTAATTTTGGCAAAATTTTGTATAATTTTTTTATAGTATCTCCCCAATCCGAGAAAAGATTTAATGTCTTTTGTTGTTTTTGGAAGTGGAAAATTTTGGATAGCTCAAATTTTAAACAAATTTTATTAATGTAATCTCTCAAAACATGATTTATCATACGCTGAAACGTAGCGGGTGCGTTTTTAAGCCCGAATGGCATTCTTAAGAATTTGTAGTGTCCATCCTCAGTACTAATCACGTTTTTTTTTTCGATAGAGCTAGGACTCATTTAGATTTGATAAAATCCGCTTGCCAAATCTAATGTCGAAAAATAGTTACTTTTGCCCATCTTATCTAATAAGTCCGTAATGTTTCGGAGAGGATGTCGGTCGTCAATTGTTTTACTATTTAACTTTATGTAGTCAATTACCATACGCTATTTAGGCATGCCAAAGATGTCTGTTTTTTTAGGGACTATCTATATAGGAGAGGACTAAGATGAAAAGGATTTACGTATAATTTTTTTTTATCTAAAAGATCATTAATTTGTTGCTTTACTTCTTCCCTGTGCTTAAAAGGAAATCTATAAGTTTTAGCATAAACAGGACTTTTGTCTGAAGTTCTAATTTTGTGTTGAATGTCGTCCGTAAAATTTAACGGTCCACCTGGGTTAAAGAAAACGTTTTTATTTTTATTTAAAATTTGGAATAGTTTTTGTTTTTCTTTTAAATTTAAATGATTAATGAGTGAATTTTTTCAGTTGTTATATATTTGTTCAGTCTTTTTACTTTTTTATTCATAAGTTTATCTGGATTAATTTTTACTTGAAATGGTTCAATAGTAGGGTTTGTTAATAGAATTTCAATAATATTATTTTTTACAGAGGTTACAATTTCATCAATATTACATAAACCAGATAGTTTGCTTTGATTAACTAAATAATCACCGTCAGGCAATTTAGTAGGTATTTTAATTGTTTTTTGTAGTATTTGCTGGAATAAATGTTTCAAAAATTAAGTTTTTATTAATTGGAATATATTTTAAAAGTAACATTGATTATATAAAGTAATGCTGTTAGGGTCTAATACAAGTTGTAAACGTTTTATCGAGGTAAATCCTAAAATTCCGTCAAAATATGAGTGAAAATTTTAAAGTAAACAAGGAATATTTAGAAATTGAATACTAGTTTGTTTATTAAGGGATATTGATGTATTAAAAGATACAACGTTAGTTTTACAATTAAATAAATGATCGGGAAAATAATTTTGAGGTAAAGAAGGTTTTATTATATTTATCGTACTTCCTGTGTCAATAAGAATGTTTGCATTAAGTGAAGGAATATAAAAAATAAAGAAGTTTGGTACTTTTGTTATTTATGTTATAGGATTGAAAAATGTACTTTCTTGAAAATTTATATCAGGTTTATTTTTATCATTCTCATTACCATTTTCGAAATTTGAACAATTATTTTGTTTTTCAAAATTTTGATTGGTTTCAAACATATCATAATAATAATCTTTTGCATTAATATTTTGAAAATTTCCAAAATTATTCTTTTCACAAACTAATGTTGTTTGAGTAGACATCGGTTCCGGCTTATATTGCGGTTTAGGTGGTTGAAAAGTTTTCCTTTGAAACTGATTTTTTTTTAACTTAAAATTTGTTTTCATTTGGGATGTATTTTGTGGATTGAACTGGTTGTTTGGATGAGGTTTATAAGTAGGTTGTTGGTTTGATTAATTTTGATTAAAATTTTGAAAAGATGGATTTATTTGTTGGTATGTTGTTTGTTTTGAAGAAAAGCTTCTGTTTATAAAATTAATTTCATTGTTAGCAATAGCTGTTAGTTATAGCTTGATCTAGATTGTCAGGTTTTCTAAGGCGAATTTGACAAAATATATTATACGGAATTGATACAAGAAAGCAATCGAGAGCATTAGACGTGTAAAGCTCCTGCCTAAGTTGTTAATTTCTCTCATTTGATAAATTTATTATTGCAATGAGTTTAGCAAGACTCAAACGTATTCTACTGCCAAAGAAAATTATATTTTTGTATTGTTCTATTTTAATGTTATTAAATTCGACTAACAATTGTTTGATTGACCTGCTGTCGAAAAAATGTTGTAGTATTGCGGTTTTAATATCATCCCAAGTGTTAAGATCGTCTCGAAGACATAAAATTTCACTAGCTTTGCTTCTGAATTTTAAAAAAATTGTGGCTCTTATAATAGACAATGCTTCAGCAAACTGCACGTATCTGTTTATAATGCTTTCAACTGTTACAATAAAAATATTTATTTGTGTTTCTTTTCACTCAAACAATGGGATTGTATCAATATCAACCTTAAAAAGTTGATCATTCATCTTGATTGGTTGTTCTGAATCAGGCATTGAAATTACAAAATTCTTTTTTTGTGGAATAGTATAACATTGGAACATAGATTAATTAATAAAATTTGCAAATACAACTTATTTTCTAATTTGAGTTTGATTATTTAAAAATATTTGAGCTTTGTTTGAATTCAACGAAAAGGGCAATCAATAAATTGACTCACCGTTTGATTTGATTTGTCATTTATTTACCGAAGCTTTAGTTACATAATGGAGTTCTAATTTAAGACTAAACTAAACTAGGTTTTACAATCTGTTTTATAGTAATGCTTAGTGAGCTGTTTATTACAACAATGACGATTGACCTTGCAGGTGTGCTTCAAAAAACCACCTGCAGAGTTGCAGAGTTATCAAATCGGAGATTGAGTTTCTGCTGACGGATGTTATATAATATATAACAAATTTAAGAAAACACGTCCCAAACGCCGTTCCAATATGCAAGCCGAGCGGCTCGCAAACCTTTTGGCCCGCATATTTATACGCACTTTTACATTTTTTGTAAGTTATTTAGAAAATAAATTGTATATTTTAGTATGCTGTATGCTTTATGATTACAAGTTTAGTTTTGGCTGTTAGAGTTAGACTATCATCAGTTTTTTATTTAATGACTTAACATCTAAATTCGTTTTTTTTTTTATAATAAACTTAGTAAAGGGTGATCCAATTAGAAGTTCTTTTTTTTAAATTAATTTTTTTTTTTTTTTAAATCAATACTATCAGATAATCTTTATGATCATACGAAAAAACCATTTAGTACATTTATTAAAAAAAATATATTTTTTTCAAATGTTGACTTATCTACGATTAATATGGTCTATTCAGAAATTTCAATTTTTGATGACGCGTTTAAGCATTTTGAGTGGTATTTAGCAAATGATGAATGTAATGTTGGTCTACAGTTCCTCAATTGTAGTCTGCTTATCCATGTGGACTTTAGATTACACGTAATACCTAAAGAAAAAGTCTATAAGTGCGATATTATATAATCTAGGCGGCCAAATCACCGGTCCGTGGCGTGAAATTAACTGTTCACCAAATTGTTCTCGCAATAAAGTCATGGTTTCACGGGCCATGTGGCAAAAAGATGGCGAACGGTGACAAACACGGTCTACCTCTGTCTCCCATAATTATCAGTATTAATGAAGATAGCAAAAAATGTGCGGGTTTGTGTAGTAACACAGTCGCCAGAAATACGGTGTGTGATAGGTGTTAGAAGCCATGTCATCGAGGGTGTCTTAAGCAACATGTGTGCTCATCTGATTTCTACACCAAGGTTATACGCGTGCGCGGCACTTCCGCTAAAAGTAATGTGTCTGAAAAAAATTTAATTTATCTAAAGTGTTGCATCAAAACCCTAACTAAAACATCAGTTTGTGTAAAATGCGGAAACGTATTTCATACCAGCTGTGCAAAAAATAGAAGTTTAAAACAAATTGATGCTACAAGACTTGTGTGCTGTGCAAATAAAGATAACATTGAGGTTAACCATTACTATGCTGCTAAGGAAATTATATTGCTCAAGCGCGAAGTAAATTTACTCAATATAATTATAGCTGAAATAAATGACAAAAATTGTCTACTAAAAGAAACATGCGGTTTACTAAAACAAAAGATATCTATGATAGAAGCCGTTAGTGATAAATCAAGTTCCAACAGTGAAGTGTTATCTGTAAACACTAATTTACTAGAAACTGTTTTACATTCTAAAATAAACAAAAATAAAGTAAGAACTTTATCAACTAGTGCAGTACAAACAGTGCAAACTGCATGCCTGGACTGGACTTAAAAACCAAAACATTACTTAATGTAACTAGCAACAAGCATGCGGACACATCTATGCCGCAGAGTAAATTTGCGATGGTCAGCGCAATCGCAGTCCGGCACGACAATCAGCTGACTACAAATGTAAACAAACAATCAACACAGGTGAAATAAACCTATACTGAAGTTGTAACTCAACGGAGCGGCTCAAATGATGGTCTTAAAACTATGACTTACAAACGCAAATGTACAGTAACATAAGAAAAACATCTTAGTTGGGACAGGCGCCAGCATGACATCCAAATTGGAAACCGAACCTAAAAAAACATGGTTGTATATCAAACGTGTTAAAAAAAAGTTACTGTGACTGACGTTTAGGAGCACATTCAGCAAATAATTAGAAACAACAATTTCTTGTGTGAGAAGCTCAACATAGCTTATCCAGCATTTTAAGTTGGTGCCGACTACAAAAATCATCAGATACTTATTGTTCCTATAAGCAGGCCAGAAGGTATTATTGTTGAACAGTATATTTTTCAAAAAACAAGCCAAAAACCGGGTAATAAATAACAATATTTTTTGTAAAAATCATAATATACAACTGCATATACTATTTTACAATATGTGCTCTTTATGAAATAAAACTTTTTTTTTAGAAACAATTTTGCATGAAAATGATTTTATCTTTGATGCTGTATGTTTACGAGAACACTAGCTGAAACCATATGAAACTGAATGACTTAAAATAGAACACTACCAAGTGTTTTCTCATTTCTCACGTATTATTTATATTCACAGTGGTATTGCAGTTAAGTAAACTAAATCATTTATTTACAGCGTTAGTCAATCTTAATAACTTATCTAAAGAAAAAGACTGTGAAATAGCTGCAGCATATCTCCCTGCAAACAACATTTGTATAATTACAATTTATTGTTCACCAAAAGGAAACTTTGATAAATTCATGCTTATATTTAACGAGTTACTTGATAAAATAAATCCCAACTATTTCACATTATTATTGGTTGTGATTTTAATATTTATTTTAACCTAAATGATCGCAAATCATCTATGATTGTGATTTATTAAACACATATGGGCTGAGCAGAAGAGTAAGCTTTAATACTAGATATAATAATTGTATCGACAACGTATTCACAAATATTGATTCAGATAACTTTTATACTACTTCTGTTGATTATGATCTTTGCGATCACACTGGTATTTTGACAATGATTAAATTACCCAAAGTTTCTAACCAGCCTTTAAAACAATAGGTAAGGCCGTACACAGAAAATGAAAATTTTTTACTTTTTTCTGCGTTAGATAATACTAACTAGAGTTTTGTTGATGACTTTAGTTTGGATTTAAAATATCAATTTAAGAAGTTTATTGAAATCATTGAAGAGCATACACTTCAATCATTTCCACTAAAAAATTATAATGAACAGCCTAATCGTTGTCAGTCAAATTGGTTCATTAATAACTTGCGGAAAATGCATCTTCTAAGAGATGCTAGTAGTAAATATACAGATTTAAAATCCAACTACATAAACTACAAAAATAAATATAAGCAAGCTATAATTGACGCCAGAGTTGCATACAACGCTAAGTATTTAAAAGATTTGGGCAATCAACCTAGTGTGCTTTGGTCATTAATCAAGCCACCTAAATTAAATTGTAATAACTAATTCGACATAGATGTCAATACTTTCACTCAGTACTTCAGTACTGTTGCTGAAAACCTTCTTAATTTTTTACCCGCAACTAATCATGATCCAATTGATATTTTAAATAAAGCACATTCACATTTTTCTAGTAATTATTTCAAATTCGAAACACTTATTAGCATGACAGAAGTTAGGGACGTTATTAAAAATTTGAAACCTTCTTATAGTCGGAATACATATAGCATGAGCACAAATTTGGTAAAAAATATTATTAACACCTTAATTAATTCTTTGACTAAATTAATAAACTACTGCATAACATCTAACTCATTCGCAGAATGATTATAAAAAGCCTGCATTATTCCAGTTTATAAAAAAGGTGATATTAACGATGAAATTAACTATCGTCCTATATCTCTTTTACCTATAGTTTCCAAAGTGCTGGAAAGAATTTTAATGTTTCAAATAGTTAACTACCTTAAAACAAATAACTTATTAAGTACCCAGCAGTATGGTTTCCGCAGAGGAAGGTCTACGGGTGACGCAACAACTACTTTTACTCAAGCGGTCTATAAAGGTTTTGAGAAAAGGGTTTACTCCATTGCAAGCTTCATGGATCTAACAAAAGCATTTGATTGCGTCTCCCATGGTATTCTCCTGCGGAACTTTACTGTTATAACTTTCATCAAACCAGTTGTCGAATGATAAATTCATATTTATCCCATAGAAAACAAAAAGTTTGTTTTAATAAAAATATAGGCATGGAAGTTCCAAACATTCACGGGGTACCTTAGGGATCAATCTTAGGTCCACTTCTTCTATTCATTTTATATATTAACGATCTTCCTAAATTGAACTGTAAAGTAAATACTATTTTTTGCAGACGACACAACGTTACAGAATTTTTTTAAAACTAAAACTGCAGTAATTTCTAATAACAACAGATTCACTCACAAAACAAATACTGGTTTACAGCAAATCATCTAACGGTAAATCAAGAAAAAACAGCAAACGTAATGTTTTCACTAAAACCTGATGTTGAAGTAAACAGTGCTAAATTTTACACTTATATAGTAAACTTACGTGGCAAAAAAATAAAGAGATAACTTTTATCAAAGTATGCAAAAGCATATTAAGACAACTAAAAATCAACATCCTAAACATGCTCTTAAAACTGCTTATTTTGCTATTTGGGTCATTCTAGCTCACTAAGTAGGCTTTTTGGGTGCAATAAGAATAATTTATTCTGTTTCCTATACAGCAGATTGTCGTAACTCCTTTATAACATTGAATGTTCCCACACTTCCATTTCTGTATGCGTTGGAATGTCTTGTTTATGTACAAAAACATATTCAAAACCATACAATTTATTCTGACTATCATTAATTTAGCACCAGATCTAGTCATCTTTTGTATCTTGATTATCTACGCTTAACCAAGTCGCAAAATGGCATTAATTATTACGGGCCAAAACTTTTTAACATGCTGCCAAATCATATTAAAATTACTGCTTATTAAAGCATTTAAAACTACAATAAAATTGTTTTTTTTTAAGAAAGGGGTTTTATAGTATAGAAGAATGCCTGACAAATAAATTTGCACACTAGTTTGTGTTCGTTATTTGCATCTGGTCTGTGAAATTTATTTCTGAATCATAACATAAACTTTAGTTTTATGTGTTGCATTCTTAAATTTTTAATATTTACAATAATTTTAACTTGTTTGTTTTTGTAGTTTTTAACTTGTTTTCTTTGTAGGTTTAACTTCAATTTTATATATACATTTTATTCTACAAGTCTGTAAACTTTGATACATGTTTTATGAATTTTATATTGTTCATGATTTTAAATAGTTTTGTTTGACTTATGTAAACTTTTAGTATTGCATAAATAAAGACTATTATTATTATTATTAGTAACGCCGTTTTGTTAGAACTAAATGTCGTCAAGATTACCAATTTCAATTTTAGGCAACAATTAGTATGTTGTCATTGTGCAATAACGGACGTCATTCACAGTTACGTTCCGGCCTTTATTTTAAAAAAAGTTTTTCAAGAGCCTAAAGTCTGAAACGGAAACGATTTGAAAGGTCAAGCGGCTTCAATTCTTGCATGAGTTAAATTTTGAATCAAGAACCAAACTGTTGAAAAATCGATTTATCATGGTCATTGCGTACATTCTCAACTGCCGCCGCTATATTTTCTTCATTATGTACTGGATGTGGTCTATTTGGTCGCGTATTATCTAATAATGAATATTGAGTTTCAAATTTTTTAATGGTACATCAAATTGTGCGTTTGGTAGGCCGATTATGTAAATTATAAGTATATGCGTATAAAACACTTTCCTCATAGAGCGCGGATTTTCGTAATACAATATGAATAATTTGTAGACGCTGTGCCGGGCTAATTCTTTCCATGATAAAATGTCAAACATTACTGAACAAAACTTAACGCACGCTTTATCTAACATAAAACCCTTACTGAAAAAAGTACCTCTAAATGAATTACCCATTATATAATTTATTTTCTAAATAAACATAAAGTATACAAAAATCAAAATAAAACTGTTTTTATTAATCTTCAATTAATACTTTACCCGCAATATTATCAAAAGCCATTTTTCTGATCTAATGTAACTAAGTAAAATTTAACAGTTAAAATTTTAAAACATTCACGTTTGATACCGTTAAAAACTAAAAGCTATTTTTATTATTCTTAGATAAAAATATCTATTATGTCTACAATAAATTTATTTATTTATTTCTATTATTTTAATATTAGGTAGTAACGCAGCACTGAAAACATACTTATCATAAAGAGATTCAAATATACTTGCCATAGTAATATAGTTTTAAAAGTTTTAACATAGGTTTTTATATTATACATTTTTTACTGCATTATTTGTATTTTATATTTGTTGTTTAGAATATAAGTATATTGTTTATATTGGAAAAATACAAATTATTATTTTATTTATCTGACTTGTTATTTGTTAAACAAATATCTCAAAAGTATATATGTTTTCAAATTTAAAACGGTATTAAATTAAGAAAGCACGAGTGATATATTCAACATCAACAAAATTGATTTTTGAGTAGCAGATAAAGTATCTTTATTTTTAGGTTCTAAAGTTTTTCCTCGATAGTATTGTTATGCCAAAATTTTTTGTTGTTTTAGATTGTTAATGTGTATGTTTGGTCTATTGGGAACGATATGTTAAAGGAATTGATACGTTCCAGAGTACTTTACGATTATAATTTGTTTAACAGGTTTGTTGTGTAACTGTAATAAGTACTTTTATGATTATGATCTTGCTGGTACGTGTTTCTTAGCATGCTCATTTTTACAGTCTTGTTATCATATATTTTTGTTTTTTTACTTTTTAAGTTTATCGTTATAGTTTTTTGCCTTTAAGGTGAATCTTCGCGTGCCGAGTAGTTTCTAAGGGACGCAGCGGCAAGGAACAAGGTAGTGGTCCGACCCGATAAGTCTACCCCACTACCACAAATAAGCTCTATTCATTACCAATAAAGTGAGACCGTCGCACATATTCACACGCATGTTTATTAAAACCAAGAGCGGAGAGTACACATTAGCCAGGACGAAATTCTATCTTCAAAATTAAATATAAAAATTATATATTTCATATAAATTAATTATCCGAAATTTTAAACTTAATAACGCAATGTTGTAATGGTTAATAAAAATATAATGTTGTCAATTACAAGATCTACATTATAATAAAAAAAGATAGTTTAATAATAATTAGTTGATTAATGACTAATTTAATAGATTTAATAAAACCAATATATCGTCAGAGAAATAAAAAAACATTGCGATTGAATACTGAAAATGCAAACGTATTGAAACATTAATAAATTAAACTAAAAAAAAAAAAACGGATGTGCGTAATTAGTAAAATAAACTTTGTGGTAGTCATATTTTTTTGATGTTGGTGACTTTTATGTTAATTATAAACTTAATTATTATGATAATATTATGCTTTACAACTTAAATAAATATTTCAAAATAAATGCAAGTTAACTGTTTTACTATTCATGAATTATACTAATAATGTTATTATGAATTTGTTATTTAATCAAATACACTGATTTATAAAGTAATTTTATTCTTACTTTTTTTTTTTCACTTTGGGAACTTAAAGGTGTTCTCTTTGTGTCACATCGCAAACATCAAAGCTAGTTCATTCCAAAACCGATGTAACATATTTTCATTGAGATTTTCCACAGCTTTTGTAATGTATCGTTTTACCTCATCTAAATAATTAAGAATCAGAAGGACGCAAATCCTGATGCCTTTGTAGTTTCAAACTTGGATGTGTTATTGGTTTTTGTGGACTTTGTTAGTAAACAGCACAAACACTGTTACTACTGACACACAAGGTCTTACTATACTTTTCCCTTTACATAAACACCCTGTCGTTTCAAGTTTAACAATCGTAGATTGACTGCCTAGTAGGTAAAGTTTTTCAAAACGAGTTTAAAAATATCGTTGGACAATAGTTACGGATTTTGTTTTTGCAAATTTAAGAACATAATATAATTTCTTCGTAGAATTTGCAGCCATTACTATTTACTGTACTTTCAAAACTTTTACAGTTCCTAAGTTATCAGCGCAAAATGCATACCGATAGCACAAATAACTTTTGTGTTTTATACAATACTAAAAAGGTCTATTTTTTTTGTAGTAACCATGTATATCTGAATTGTATGGTAAGAATGGTAAATGTTTTAATATTTATTTTAAAGTAAATGTAATGTCAAACCTAATAAAAAATATGCATAAGAAATTAACTATACATAACTTTATGCATTGTTATTTAATGCTGAAATATAATAGATTGTGTTCAAAATTTTTATTTGTAACTTTTTCAATTATGCAACACTTATTAATAGCGACAGAAATTTAACGGATGTTAATCATGCGGCTCTTATTGGAATCATAAACAAACATTTACAATTGTGTGTCTCATTTGATAATACGCTATCAATGCCAATCAATGAGTCAATTGTACTTGCCGTATTAAGAATGAATCTATTTATCAAAGTTGTTGTGATTGTTTTTGAATTAAAAGCTTATGTAAGTCAAGAACCCACAATTCTTCTTCTAGACGTGCTGCTATTGTTGAGGCAGAAACTAAGAAAGTGCTATTTCTTAAAGTTCAAATTAAATTTAGTAAACATGCGCAATTAAATAGAATTAAAAACATCAAAAATATTACAAGAATGAAACAGCATCGTCCTTTAGCATGGAACCAAATATACTTTCTGAAAGACGCATAAAGCGTTTTGATGCACAGCATAACTTTTGACACATAAATTATTGATGGTGATAGAAACAAAAATAAAACATCTTTTGCATCAATATATTAATAAATTGAGAGACCGTGTAAAAAAGAAGGGACAGATCTTTAATATTAAGAAATAAACTATTACTGTTCATAGAAAATGTAAGAATAATTTTAATACAACCCCTGTTTTTATAGAATTTAGGTAACATTTTAATAACCCGTTTCGTTTAGGTATAAAAAATGAAAGATTGTTAAATACTCATTTAATGAATCTCCAAGGAGACTACTAATGAGCTAATCCGAGAAGTCAAAGTAATAAAGGCAATATATCTTTGGGTAGACAATACATACAATACTATACAATGTTTTCACTCTTGAATACTACCTCGGGTTTCAGATATATAATACAATCATAATTGGACATACTATACTATACTACATTGTACAATAATGCAATAAAATAATATGGTTTATTATAAGATGCCCATTATAGTGTCTTTACGACATGGACTTACTAATTGCTTTGGAGAGACAATTATGTTAGTATTATATACCATAAATAGCTTATAACACCTTATGTTCAAGGGTGAAAATAGTCCTTCACCATCAAGCAATGCTGTACCACTATGACGCACTGATGAAGATTTGTAAAAACCGAAACAATTGTCTGTATTTGGTTGGTAGCTTTAGAGTTAGATTGGGTTTGAGTAATTGATTTTAAACTTTTGTTTTCACATTAAACTATATTTGATTGTCTACTTCGTTAGACATTGCAATTTAGTTGCCAGTTATGATATGAAGTTTTATTGATGATATTCGGTTCTTTCTATTCAACTTGATAGAGCTACAACTACTTTGCACTACCAGTTATTAATAATAATAATAATAATAATAATAACTTTATTCAATAATTATACATATATACATATACTTATACAGAAGACTAGTAGAACATGTAAATAGTATAAATATGAAATAGGGTCAGAAAAAAATATTAATTAAAGAATTCCCCTAAGTTATAGAGTTCAATATTACATATATGTTTGTATAGTGTAATTTTAAATTTATTGATGTTGTTAATTTCTTTAATATGTTTTGGAAGTCTATTGTAAGCTTTCAAAGCTGCATATAGAGGCCCTTTTTCACTTGCTTGTAATCTGTGTATTGGGTAGGTATAGTTCCTTACAAATCTGCTGTTATGTTCATGATGATTTAGATTTTGAGCAAAAAGTGGTTTATATTTAAAGTTAAACAGAAGTAGCTCGTATATATACAGACCTGTAACTGTGAGTATGTTATTCTGTTTAAAAAGACCTCTACATGTTTCATTATATTTGAGTTGGTGCGTGGATCTAATTGCACGTTTTTGTGTTATAAAGAAATCTTGAATATGCAAACTACTTCCATAAAAAATAAGTCCATATCTTATGTGAGTTTCAAAGTTGGCATAATAGATTGTTTTTAATGTTTTAATGTCGATGAAGTTTTTTAATATTTTGATTATGTAGCAAGTCTTTTTTAGTTTATTATTTACTTCTTGGCAGTGATATTTCCAGGTTAGATTTTGGTCAATGTGCATTTCCAAAATTTTTACACAGTTACTTCTATTTACAATTTGATTTCAAATGTTTATAAAATCTGGTGGTTTGTTTGTCTGTAAATAGTTACAGCTAAAGAATATGACTTGTGTTTTGTCAACATTCAATCATAATTTATTTTCAGTAAACCACGATTCTGCTTTTTCAAAAGTTTGTGTTGCAGTGTTGATTGTGTCTTGGATTGATTGTCCAGAAACTAGAAAATTAGTGTCGTCTGCATAATTTTGAGTCATAACGTTATTATCAATCATTCTATTTAATAAATCATTAATATAAATCACAAATAATGTTGGTCCTAAAATACTTCCTTGCGGAACACTATTTTTAACATGTAAATAATTGGACTCTTTGTTTTTTATTACTACTTTCTGTTTTCTGTTCTGAAGGTATGACGTAATGAGCTTCAATCCAACTCCTCTAATGCCATACGTGTACAACTTATCCAATAACATTTGATGGTTTACACTATCAAATGCTTTGGATAAGTCTATGCTAATCCCAAGTGTTGTGTTGTTTTGTTCAAAAGAATTTAATATGTGACTAACAAAATTAAAGTTAGCTGTTGTTGTTGATTTTCTCTTTATAAATCCATGTTGGTTTTTAATAAACGTGTTATGGAGACCAAAAAAGTCCATAAGGCGTGTATTGATAATTTTCTCTAGTATTTTAGAAAATGTGGTTAATAGACTTATAGGTCTGTAATTAAAAAGCAAAACTAAACCTCCTTTTTTGTATATAGGTTTAACTATAGCTAATTTTAAATGGTCTAGAAAAGTTCCATTTTCAAACCATAAATTAAATAGGTAAGTGAGAGCAGGTAATATTTCAACGGCAATGGCTTTCGTAAGTTTGGAGCTAATTTCATCGTAGTCAGAACTGTTACTATTTTTTAGAACAACAATAATATTAAAAATTTCAGTTTCTGTAGTGGGTCTTAAATATAAGGTATACTTATTTGGTTATATCTCAGTTGCAGGTATAACGTTTGGTAGCTTGTTTATGAGGTTTTGAATAAACTCAATAAAAAATATATTTAAATTATTTGTGTTGCACGTTGGTGTGACAGTTGATTTAATATTACTTTTTTATATTCTGATATAATTTCCCAGGAAGTTTTATTTATATTATCAGACTGTGAAATTTTTCTATTAATATTTTCTTTATTAACATCTTGGAGCAAATTTTTATATTTTTTATTTAATTTATTAAACATAATGTTACCTTCTCTACTAAATTCTTTTAAAACGGATAAAACATTTAATGTATTTTTACAAGTTACAATTTCATTGCTAGTATAAATTGTCTTGTGAGTATATTTCTGAGTAGTATAAACTTTAGGAAAACATTCATTAAAATTTAACAAAATAATTTCCATAAATGTGTTCCAGTTTGTGTTTACATCATTGGAGTTGTCATATATTAGTAACCAATTAACATTGCGTAAACAATCTATAAACACGTTAATATTGTGGGTACTAAATATTCTTTTATAAGATCGTTTGCTAGTTGGGCAGTTGTTAAGTATAGTCAGTTTTTGTGCAAAATGGTCTGAGATGTGTGTTGGAAAAACATCAAATGTATAACCGGTTGATAAATTAGTAATAATGTTATCAAGTAAGGATTTACTCTGATTAACAATTCTTGTTGGTTTTGTAACATTAGTCAGCTTAGCCCTATATGTTTCTAATATACTGATAAATTCAACAGTTATTTTGCAGTTTTTGTTTAATATATTAATGTTAAAATCTCCTAAGATAAAAAATATCTTATTTTAAATTAAAACAGCTTTAACTTACATTACAGTTTAAAAACCTAATATTTACGTAAGGTTTTTCAAAGTTTTTATTTTTACTATTTAGCGAATATGTATCTCCTTTAAATAATAATTATATTGTAAAGAATAAATCTAAATTAGATTTATTATTTTATTATTATATAGTATGTAGTTACATTTTATAATATACATTAGTTTAATTCAATAAATAAAATACATAATTTAGTCAAAATGTAAATGTTTTTTGTTACCGTCGAGTGAATAAAAAAAATCTCGGGAAAGGTTTCCAAGATTTAAAGATAGCAGATTGTCGATAGATAGTGTGCAAGGAAGACGGATCATTTATACGAACGGCATACATGTACGTACGCACAAATGTATATTAGCTTTGCGCCTCATTCACTCAACGCTGCTACTCATTTCCATGCATATGCGCGCTAGGAAAATTTAACGAGAGGCGTTCACAAAAACTCTGTCTCTATTTCGTTTCTGTGTTGTCTCCTTTGTTAACTAATTTGTCGGTAGAGTGTAGCAGAATTTCATATATATTTTATAAATAATTTGCAAAGTTCTCTCGCTAAGTGTTACAATAAATTTGCATAATTTTAGAATTCTAAAACATTCAATAATTAAACATGTGTGTGCAAAATTAAATTAATAAAATAATATGTCAAAATAGCTTTAATTAATTAATTATTGAAGAAAGAAATTAAAAATATAAAAAAAAAATTGTCATTGTATAAAAATAAAACAAAATTTTATTAATTTAAAAAAAAAAATCATTACGATTTGATGTAAATTAACGTCACAATCATGCATACCTTGTTGAGGTAAAATTTTACGATCTCTTAAGACTTAAAACTTAAGTTACCTGTGCTCGCGTTTGTTTCTATTCGGTTGCGTGTTTGCGTATGTGACGTGAAAAGATCAACTAGTCAAATAATGTTTCAAAGTCAAATGATTAGAAGAAATCCCTCTTTAACAATTGTATCATCAAATCCGTTTATAGATAAGAATAAAATTTTGTAGTTCAGTAGACGTTTGAATCATGCATTTATACACAAAACACAGCAAAATCTAAGTTTACATATTAACAAAAGGTCTATCTTGAGCATCTTTAGACTATGCACGGTAAGCCACAATTGATGATAGCAGTTTACGCTCAAAGTACTAGCCACTGACACAAAGCTACTATTGAGTATTTGTTTGTATATGCATTGTTGCCAAATAAACCATAGGTTAAGTCAACATGTAATCTGCTAGCATTTTAAGCATCACCTAAACTTTTTCAACATATAGGTAGTGATTTTTGTGGTTTGTTTGACTTAACAGCCAAATTGTTTTTATGTTGTTTACGTAAATTCTGGACTTGACAAAGATAATCAAGCACAATCTATTTTAACAACAATATAAATAAAATTAATAGAGCATGAAATGAGTTTCAAAGATTATACAAAAGTACAAACGTATTTCGCAAAACTAGATATAGAATGAAAATGTATACATACAAGCACACATTCCACATTATGTTAAATGTCCTTTAGAACGTACAACAAATTACCTATAAATTCTTTTTTAATAAATTTAATTAATCTTTAATTAATAAGTTGTATGTACCAGTAGTAAATTGGTTCCGCTTCAAGTGAATGATTTAGTGTGCATAAATACTGAATCAATTCACCTTAGAGTAGATAAAAACACCAGAACAGCTACGATGAGATCGACCAAGAAATAAAAAAAAAACAAAAAATATGTTCAAATATGTTTCAATTAATTTTGTAAAGTAAATATTTTAATGTAATCAATATGTATAAAAAAGCGTGACCTATGAATATATTTTTATTTTTCTAATAACTAATTTTTTGATAGTAAAAAGACAAGATTTAATAAAAAATTAAATAAAACATTTTTAAAAAAAGTAGTTCAAGTTTTATCATTGTTTAACACTGCTATATTATCTCGCAAATGAAATATATCAGCGTATCTTTAAAGAGAAGTTGATACTATGGTAAATCAAGTAACACTAAACGTTTTCAAAAAATACTTTATATAAAATCGTTTGTTATTGTTATTATTAAAACAACATATTTTATTTTATTCTTCTTTTATTTTTTCTAGTTGGCCGCTTATAGAAGCCGGTTTCGTGTTTATAATGAGTTAATCCTAGATATGATTATACGCATTAAGTTATTCCGACAATAATTAAAATTAATCAATATTATTACGTAAATATTATATCAAAATCATGCATAAATGTAATTATACATTGTATATATTATAACATTGGATACACTTCCTGTTCCTATAATATGTGTATAGAAGGAAGAAAAGAGCATGTAGTTATTAATAATAGTAATCTATTTATGATAACTGTATTTCATCTAATGAGGCAGCAACAGACAAAACTTAATGTTCTGTCCTTAAAATTGTAGAATGTTTGTTATTTATACCTAGTATGTTTAAGTTACTTTTAATTTTATTGTAATTTTTATTTTACAACTTATGGCATCTCATAATAATATTCACAAAAAAACTACTAAATTTTAATTATTACAATACATTTTTTTACAAAAATGTTAAAAATAAAATTTTCAGTTATATTTCTGGTCCGCTGAATTATTACTTTTCGTAATGGTTAGTTGATCAGTTGTGATCATAGATAATGCAGCGGTTAGATTATATAAACTAGTACAGATTTTCAATTTAGTTAAGAAAACAAACTTGATCAAATTATTCATACTATTGCGGCTAAAAAATTAGTTACACTAGATTTCTTAACGTATCTAAAAAAAAATAATTCTTCTTCATGGCACATGAACTTACAAATTTGGTGTTGTTTAATTGACAATAACATTTTTACATTTTAACTAACACTAACAAAATTGACTATAATTATTATAATTGTTACTAAACTAATTGGAGCATGTTTTGTTTTAATCATAGAAATAATAAGGTTTAATAGGTAATATTTAGTTAGAAAACTTAATTTTAACAAACGTTCGTTATGGAACAAATCGACTATTGTTGTTGCTATCGTCATATATCTACTTTGAAGATGTATACGGAACTAATTATTCGGTTACATCAGAAGTAATCGTGGTTTAGTTAGTAAAATAGATTCCTCGTTTAATTTATATTTCCTATATGCTATTCATATCAAAACATATAATACATGAGTACTATTGACAAATTTCTCTCACAATCATAATCTTTTATGAACATTTAAGAGGAAGAAATGATTTCTTTTTCAAATTCAACCGCACGATCGTGTAACCGTTAGAAATCAGATTTCCACAGAAAAATTAATACTTTTACTCGAATTTGAAACTGTTCACGAATATTAAAATCCCCATCTCAGTACAGATATAAATTATTTATCCGAATCGGTTTTAGTTTATTTGCAAACTATACGCGAATAGGTGAACTTGTGTGTACAAAATGAAAAGTTTGTTATTGGTTGTGGTTTTTCTAAGTTGCGGATATTTAGCTGCTGGCGGTGGCAAGAAAAATGAAAAGTAAGAAGTGTTTTCATATTTTATTTTTAATGCTTACTAAATCGGGATAATTATCTGAGTAGGATAATAACTATTATTATTAAGTATTTAGTGCATCGATATAATTTATTCTATCTTAATCTAGTTCAATAATTCATTATAAAAAAAAAACATTAATATGCAATATAGAAAAATAATAAGTATAGATTATGAATATATACATTAAGAATTTTTTATTTTTATAAATATAAATTAACAAATATTTGTTTTGTTTCAAATTAAAATTAATTAATTTATCAACAATAAAAATACTAATTATATCATTAATAATTTTATATTGTTAAATGCATTTTTAAAAATAAATTAACAAAAGTAAATATAATTGTTGTAAAATATTAATAATTTAAAATAAAACAGGCAAAATTATGTTAATTGACACACTATTTGTTATTCTCTCGCTACGCTGTTACAGATAGATTAAAATAGTGCATACATATAATTTTTATAACTTGATGTGGTTTGTTTAGCCATGTGAAACATTTCTTGATATTTACTTCCTTACTTCCACATTCAGTAGTAATAGGAAGCAAAATTAATTAGGAAAATAAAGAAACGCATATTATTACTTATTAGATTTGTTTTTGCTATAAGTAACCATCTATAAGTTATTTATACAATGTGTCTCAAACAAGTATGGCATACATTTAAAAACGTTCTTAATTCAAGTTAAAATCACATGGGACAAAAGTTTTAATTAATAAATAAATCGATTTGATTTTAAACCAATTTTGTATCATATTAATTCTAAAAATAACTTATTTTTTCATCTATTTTGTATTTTTTATAATAATTAATGTCAACTTTAAATTTTAGTTATAAACCAAACTAGTTTTAATATTTTCTTTTGTTTGTTTGTTTTTGAATTGAATATCTGACTTACATTACATACTCGGACTTTATTTATTTGTAATCTAGTTTAAATTAATTCATAGTTAACAAGTTTGTGAATTTTAATTAAATTATTTAGTTATATAATTCAGTAAACAATTTTATGGTCAAAAATCAAATAAAAAATATAATCTTATGTTATATTTTTATAATTAATACAAAAATAACAACTTTAGGTGCAGGTTATATATAAAGAAAGTAGAACGACGAGTTTTAAAACATTTCCCACACACTTTAGTAAAAGGGGTTCACACAATTAAGAAAATGTTTACTCATATGCCAAACAATTATAATATTTATGTCATTTTGGTAGTACACAAATACGTAATATGCACTATTTAAGCTATAACTTAATTATTATTTGAAAATTAAAATATACGAAAAATAAATAATAAAGAATCTTATAATAAATATATACAATACATTATCAATTTTTTCTAAACAACTTTTATTTATTTAGCAAATAAATAAATTATCACATATGACACTAAAACTGGAAATGACTTTGGTTATAGCACTTAAACATACACCAAACAAAAATAAATAATAATAAAGTAATGCATAAAACAATAAATAAAACTGTTATAACTAAACAAGCCCGACTGAACACTTTAATATACTTTACTGAAAGATAAACTAAATACAGTACAGTATTACATACGCTCTTTACAAACTTACAATAATTACATCTTGTCTTCTTAACAACAAAAAAATCAGCATATAAGCCTTCAAAACACTATGATTTAGATTTCAGAATCTTATAAAAAAATGAATTTTTAAATTAACCCTCAAACTAAACATCATCAGCAACTAATCATTCCAAGCAATTGTCTTATCTGATTAAAATTTAGTAAATACATTTGCAAATTGATTATTGCTAGATTCAAATTTGCTTTTTATTTCAGCAGACATATATTATACTCCTATTTTTTACAAATAAAGTGATACTGTTTGTCAATATGTTTTGTGCGTAGATGACGTTGACCACACCATGATACTGATGACTTGTTCACCATGACCACATATATAGTAATAGTAGGTCTACTACTACTTGTTTCACAATCGCCAGCAAAATCAGAATTTGAAAAACTTTTCAGCAAAAAGTCTTTAACTTTGGATTTGTAAATAACACTATAGTTTTCTACTTTTTTATATATTTGACTGCATTTTAACATGCTGTAGTTAGATTGTTTAAATAGCTAGTAGCAATTGACATAGCATAGGTAATACCAGGTCTACTTACTATTGAAGCAAACATTTGTAAACCTACTGTTTCTGTGTAAGACATTCTTTTAAGTTTTTTTACAGTTTGGTTACTGTGATAATTGATGTATAAAAATTAACCTAGTAAATCATACTTTTTATGTTTAAAACTAACAGTCCATCGTCTACATAAATTGCTTAAAAAAACATAATTTTAATATCAAATTGCATTATGATATATTTGTTACTGATAGCAATGGCTAGAAGTGTTCTGATAGTATCATACCTTAACTGGTGAGAAAATTTCTTTATGGTTAATTCTTTTAATTTGACTGAAATCTTTGACAAGTAATTAAGTTTTTTATCGAACTTTATTGCCGTCTAAAGATTTTTTTACAAACAACACCCATTTTGCTTCTAATGACTTTTTGTAGCTTTGAAATTTCTTACGTTTTGTTTACTTTAAAAGCTTACAGCGTTTTTTTTACAGTTTATTTTTTTGTAAGTGTTTGAGTTTACTGTTATATACTGTTGCAAGAATAATGAAGAATTTACTTGTTTTTTTTTAGAAGCATAAATGGAAACATCTTTAATAAGATTTTATTTGGAACTGGGCGATTTATTCTAGTAAATAACTTCTTTTCATTAAAAATTACATTTCTGAAAACACATTTTACTTGCTTAGTACCTGTAGTTTGTTGAGTGGCCATCGTAGTCTATCAAAATCAATTTTTCATTTTACTTATCTAATTTTTGGCGTAAACTATATAAATTATTTTTTTCTGATAAAATCCTTGACATGATTAAGTATTGATTTTTTTTTTTTTTTTTATATATAGAGTCAAATCTTTTGTTTGTCTTATAAGAATTCTGTTTAATATGTTAGTTGCAGTGTTGATTGATTCTGCTTATAATTATACTTTTTTTGGGAAATTGAGATTTTTTGACATGTGTCTTTTTACACTTTTCTAAGAAGCATTTTTCTTAAAACGTTTTGTTTATTAAACATTTGAGTTAGTTGCCATTAATGCAGTTTTTATTATAACATTACTGTTTTAATTAGCTTCTTTGTCAACAAGCCTTGTAATTAACTTTTTTTATTGATGTTATACATACAACTAGATTGGCAACCAAGTCCCGTAAATGAAGTTTGCCGTTGTGTTGTATAAGCATCTTATTCTGCACTGGCAAGCAAAAAATAGTAGTAACTTTAAAATTATGACTTACTTTTGAAATTTTTTTATTTAACTTTATGGTTGCTGTTTTAACTTTATGTTTGCAAATTGTAAACCAAAGTAAACGTTTAATAATTCATTTCCTGACAAATGTTATCTACTTTTATAAAATAAATCTAGTTAAAAGCCTACATTTTGTTGTGGTTTTTTTACTTATTGTTGATTTTTTTCTGCAAAACTTGTCATTTACACAGTGTACTGTACTTAACAAGTCATAATGTCTTTAAGCTTTAAACTTTATTGTTATGGCAAAAATTATAGCGTCAATTAAAGATGGGCTAAAAAAACGTAAACTTGCAAGGATTGTTGGTAAAAGCTTTTATGATGTACAAAAGGTGTATCAGCGTTATTTGGATATTGGCTTTATAACTAGAAGATCAAGGTTTGGGCAAAAAAAATTACCACAAACAAAGATGACTATTTTTTGGTGATTACAAGTTTGCGGAATAAAACAGCTTTAGCAATTTATTTACAAAATCAACTCCATAAAGTTATAGATATAAATGTTAGTAAATGGACCGTTAGGAAAAAACTTTGAATTGTTGGATTGTCTTGTAGAAAGATGGCTACAGGTCCACCTTTACAACGTCGACATTGTGTTGCAAGATTAGTTAGTTAGTTTAGATTTTTGGCGTGTCAACCTAAGAAGACTAATAACGCCGGGCTTTTGTTTGAAACCACCAGGTATGGAATAATGAGGACTGGAGCAGGGTACTGTTTTTAGATGAGTTACGCTTTTGGCTCAATAGAACAGACAGACGTCAAAAAGTGTACAGAAAACGCGGAGAAAGATTTGATTCAGTTTGTATTGATAAAGAACTTTCATTTGGCGGCGGGTCAGTTATGGTTTAGGCAGGAATTTTTACCAAAGCACGTACAGAGTTGGTTTTTATACAGAATGGTTCCCTGACAGCTCACAGATACATTATGGAGGTTCTCAAAGATCATGTTATGCCCTTCATGATAACTATGGACGAGCGCGGCAAATTCATGCAAAATCATGCTAGACCTCACGTAGCCAGAGTTGTCAGAGATTATCTGGATGAAATGAAAATTTTGCGGTTTGATTGGTCAGCTTTTAACCCGGTTATAAATTCTGTAGAACACGTTTGGGATGAGTTGGGACAACGTATCCGAAAGCATAAACCTGCTCCAAGAACTGCCCAAGAGCTAAGACAGTTGTTATTGCAGGAACAAAATAATATCGATCAATCGATAATCTATAATCCTTAATTTAATTCAAAGTGTCATTAATACTCGTTATTAGTGATTAGTTTTTTTTATATTTTTTGTTCCATGTTAGTCCTAGAAACAAAAATTCGAACTTGTCTGAATTGTAAATTTGTGATATTTCTAAAATACAGAATAAAAACAATAAATATGGTTTACGATCCAACATTGAATTTTTAATTTAGTGTGCAAAATACAGTACAATTGTTTACAATTTGCTAACTAAAGTTAAAACAAAAAATTTCAAAACTAAGTCATAATTTTAAAGTCACCTTTATTTTTTTCTTGCCAGTGTATCTCACAGTCGCATGCGGAAGTAAAAGAAATAGAATATTTAAAAAATAAAAAAAATATTAATACATTTTTTTAATAAATAATTTTACAAATATTATTTACAAAATTTATGTTGATATAAAAATATAAATTAGTATTGTCACTTTAAATTAACCTGTTCTAAAATTCTAACTCTCTTATTCCATATACAACTGCAAAATAAAATGAGTTAATATTACGGCTCAACGGCGGCGGACTGCATATTTCGGTATTTTTTCTCACTTTCAGCTTATGTTATTATACTGTGGTTGCTAATCCAGTGTATAGTTTAACATCTTTGCTGCAACGTCACCAACTGTGTCTCCAGATTTTAGATTCAACTTTGGAGATGCGTCATTAAGTCCATTTGGTCTATATTGTATTGGCAAAAGCGTTTATGCACAAACATCTTATTTGTTTCAGTGTTTTGTTTATAAACCGAGTTCATTTTGCCGAATTTATTCTTTCACAATTTTTAATTAATGAAATCTGACAGTTTTATAATAAAAGTTAAGATTGCTAACACATCTTGTATGTTTCACTTTTCAATGTCTGTAGCAACATATTATTTGCAACTAAAACCTTTTGCTCTTAGTGCATATTTTATTTGAAACTTGCATTAAATTACTTAAGTTGCTTTCACTTATGTTGACTGTATAGGTTGCATTGTCAGCTTATATATTAATTAATAATATTTTTTGCTTTCGGCAACTGACGTCTTACGTCACAAGGTATTGGCCTCTCTGTTATTGTATTTTGTGTATATCTTTTTAACCAATGTTTTAAAATACAATACTTGTTAAGAATATAATTTTAAACAGAAAAGATTACATAAATACAGGTATTGAGTAAAAAAAATAGATTGCATATTTTGAAAAAAGTAATATTTAAACTGATGATATCAGACTGTCAAATTGAGGTAATACAATTATCTTAAATAATTAAAAATAGATCATCAATAGTTTATATCTACATAAAAATTGTAGCAAAATGGTCATCTATAAGCCCAAATGGAAGAGTGGAACTGTTGAGATCAATCTGCTAATATCAAAATGAAAAATGCAAATTTTTTAAGCTGTTTAGTTATTTTTGGATAAAATTAAAGTACATTTTTACTGAGTAGTTGAAACATTCTAATTCTTTAATGCCAAATATGTTTTGCGCTCAAAAATCTGCTGAAAAAGTTTTGTTTTAGTTTTCTGAGGTCCCAGAATAATCATCAATTATTTTGATAACAAAAAATATGACTAAACAATATTATTTGACATCATAAATTCAAATACGCACAATGTTGATCAAATAATAATATCCAAATACTTTTAAATACCACAATTATTTTAAAAGCACTACACTTACATTTCTTAAAAAAGAAAACAAAAAAATAATAAAAAATTAAGCACAAAATATTTAGAAATAATGCTATACGCAACAAATTTATTCATGTTTCATTATACAAAAGCATTTTTGCAATTGTGTTAAAAACTACAAAATTTTAAATGTTTTTTAATTCTAAAAAATACAATTTTTAATTAACAGTAAATTAATATTATTTTTTTTTAAATTTTATAATTAAACATTACAAAAATAATACTACCTATATTACTTTTTATTATAGTTGCTTCACTTGTTCTGGTTTCAATTCAACTGATTATTTAAAACCGCAAATTAAATTTTTAAATTAAACACGTATTTGAACGAATAGTTATTTGATGTGTAGTAATTTTTAATTTATAATTTTATTATAAAAAACTTCTATGTCAAATATAAATACATTTTTTTTATTAATATAAGAAATTTTATACAAAGCATAGTAGGCTAGGCTACAACTGTTGATTGGAATTAAATAAAACACCGTATTTGTATTATTTTATATAATCAACACTTTTTTGTTAGAAATGTCATATTTTACTAAAGTAACTATATTTGTTTAAATTATTTAACACTCCCTTTTAATGTAAACTTCTCTTAACAAAAAATAAATTAGTACAAACATTCTTAAAGTTAAACATTTTCAAACTAAACATTTTTTAAATTACATATTACATCTTTAAACAGTTTAGATTTTAGACGCACTAAAGGTTTAGTAAACACATCTGCAACTTATCTGTCTGTGGGACAATATTCGATATTTACTATTTCTTTAGACACGTTTTCACAAACAAACTTATAGCGCACATCTATGTGTTTGCTGCGTTTGTTCATAATTCCATTTTTAATTAGAGACATTGCTTGTCATTGCTAGAGACTTTGGTTGGCAATTCGTAGATTCAGTTTTACTTGTACAGTTATTAATTTAGTCACTAATTCTTTTAAGTACAGAAGTACCTTTGTACACTCTGCTGCTGCAATGAATTCTGCTTCTGTGCTTGATAACGCCACAATAGGTTGCAATCTTGAACACCAGCTGATCAGAGCATTTTCCAAAAAAATTACGTAGCCTGTTGTGCTTCTTCTTGTACTTATATCATCTGCATAGTCCAAGTCACAATATGCATTTAAGTAATTTTTTAACTTGTACTCAATTCCACTGTTTATTGTTCTTTTTAAATATTTTTGGCATCTTTTTAGGTCAGTTACGTTCGATAAAGTTGAGTTTTCTACAAACCCACTGCAAGAACTTACAGCGTAAGTCAAATCTGGTCTGGTTTTAGTAGAGAATAATAGGAGGCTTCCTGTTGCTTCTCTATAGAGAAATGCACATTTTTGTATTTCCATCTCTTGTTTGGGACGTTTTGCTTCTATGAGGGTTGCTACTGTTTTGGCTTCGGTCATTTGAAACTTTTCTAGCATTTTTTTTGCAAATTCAGTTTGTTTTAGGTTGAGTCCATCCGCACACTTTTTAATCTCTATCCCTATGATGGTTTTAAGTTCAGTATACACTGTTTCTTTAAATTCTCGTGTCAGATTTATTAGTAGTTTATCGATTTTTTTTTTTTTTTTTTTTTTTTTATTTAACCAACGGAAAATATTCCAATTACAGATTAAAGTCATTTACAAAATGTACAATATAAAATAATTAAGTTAATTTAGACTAATTCAGACTAATGCTCGTATGACACCATCCACAACTCTCCACCAAACCACACACGCAAACATAGATGAAACTTCAAAAAACCTCGAAGTACACAAACGATCACCAATTCCATCGTATTTACAGTTAAAAAAAAAAAAAAAATAGTTTAGTTATATTAAAAATGTTATTTCTCACACCCTATGTGTTAATTACAAAGAAAGACCAAAAAATACACCTAAAACCCCTATATAGCAATAAAACTGATGATCATCCGTGCACCCCACAGGCCCTCAAAGTTCCATCCAGAACCACATATGCAATTTAATAGAGAATCATAAATAGTGCCATACGGTCATTACTAAAAATAATTAAAGTAGTTAAAAATAGTTAAAAACTAAAAATTAAAAGACACATAACATTTAATTTAGATGCAGTATAATTTTATTAAAAAATGCTTTTGGTGAAGTACAATTAAAGACATCAATTTTAGGATGCTGCTTGGTTAACTGATTGTACAAAGAACACATAGAGTATAACGGTGACTTTAACATAATGTTTGTTTTTGGGACAGGTAGATGAAACAATCGTTTTCCTCTAACATAATTTGGCACATGCAAATGTATTTGTTGAAGTAAATCTGCACTGTCAATATAGTTATTTAAAATTTTATACAGCACTGTTAGAAGATGAGCTTTGCGACAAATTTCTAAAGATTGTAATTGAAATTGTGATAAAAGTCTGTTATAATTATAATTATAATCAGGGTAAACACCAAATTTTTTAAAATATAAATATTTAACAAAGCGCTTTTGTATTGATTCAATTAAAAATGAGTATTTATCGTAGTATGGATTCCACACACAGCACGCATACTCTAGCTTAGATCTAACGTATGCATAATAAAGAACTTTAACTGCATGAATGTCATGAAATAATTTGCTATTACGTATAATAAATCCAAGTGAACGATTTGCTGCAGCTACAATTGATTCAACATGGTCATTGAAAGACAACTTGCAGTCAAATAACACACCCAAATCTTTAAAAGATACAACCCTATCAGTAGTACAGTTCCATTAATATGGTAATCAAACAAAACTTTTGTTTCATTTCTAGTTAATGACATGACCTTACATTTTGAAACATTCAAAGAGATATTATTGTTGTTGCACCATGCATATATGAAATTAAGATTTTTTTGTAAATCTAAGCAGTTATTTAAATTAAAAATTGGGTTAAATATTTTTAAATCATCAGCAAATATTAATACGTTTTGGTCAATTTGATTAGTAATGTCATGCATAAAGCAATTAAACAAGACTGGGCCAAGATTTGAACCTTGTGGTATTCCAGATGTTGAGATAAATTGTTTTGACTTAAATCCTTTGTGTTCAACAAACAGTGTTCGGTTAATAAGATAACTGCTCAGTAAATTACAGAGTGCCGGAGAAAAACCAAATGACAATAGTTTAATTAGAAGTATTCCATGATCAATTCTATCAAATGCTTTGGAAACATCTGTATAAATAATATCAACCTGCGTACGGTTGTCCAAAAATTTAGAAAAAAATTGTGTTTGCAATAGCAAATTCGATATTGTTGACTTTTTAGGTCTAAAGCCATGTTGGGTAGCAGATAATTTATTGTTTACATACGGATTGATATATGTGCACAATGATAATTCAAAACATTTTGATAAATTAGAAATAATAGCGATAGGACGATAATTAGAGATACTTTTTTTACTGCCTAATTTATGAATAGGTATAATACGAGTAGTTTTCCAACGTGACGGAAACTTACTATTCTTTAAGCACGTATTAAAAATATGTGTTATTGGTGTAACTAATACACTACGACAATCTCTAAGGATAAGAGCAGGTATTCCATCAGGACCAGCATTTAATTTGTTACCTAACTTACAGAGTGCTATATCAACCTCATTAGCTTCTAGTTTCAATATATTAAGACTCTCGAAACTATTAATGCTATTTGATTTATCATAGTTATTAAAAGAGGAAATAGAATAAGATTTTGAAAAATGCGTTGCAAATGCATTAACTATATCGTTAAGTGAAGAGAGAAACTTATTTTCGTATTCCATATTAGTAGGAATTGACGTATCATTACGAATAATTTTAATATAATCCCAAAACTTTCCAGGATTTTTGAAAAGGTTCTTTTCTGAATTTGTAACAAATATATGAAAATCAGATTTAGAAAGCAATTTGGTTTCACGGCGTAACAATTGGTATTTTGTTTTAAAATACTGAGATAGTGGGTTTTGATTTTTTAAACGTAAATATTTCCTTTTTTCACGCAATTTTTCCTTTACTTTGTTAGAAAACCACACAGGGTATTTATTAGGAGCGCGGCAAACATAAGGAACATGATCATGAAAGGTCTGAAACAGTTTATTGTAAAATAAATCGCAGGCATCATCAACATTAACTGTTAAAAGAACATCAGACCAATCTACATCTAAAATAGCTTGATATAAATTTATAAAATTAGCTTTTTTGAAGTTAAATGACCTAGAGTTTGTGTTACTACAAGTTAACAAAGAATGTTTTGGATTATTTAACTTCTCAGGTAAATTAACGCGTACTTCCAAAGCAGGGTGATGTTTGTCTTTAGTAGTAAAAGCATCAACCATTCGATTTGTCGCGCAATTCATGTTAGTAAAAACTAAGTCGAGGATGCGACCATAGTCATTTTTAATTAAGTTATATTGATCAAGTCCCAAAAACTGGACACTATTAAATAAACATTTAGATGATGGGCATGAAGTGGGGTTTATTACGTATTCGTTTAAGTTAAAGTCACCTATTATAATAATGTTGCTGCCAAACAAAAATGGAGAGGTTTCTATAGTGTTGGTAAACGTAATTAGTTGTTCTAATCGTACTGTAGGGCTAAAATAAACATTTATGACATAAAAACTAATATTATTACAAATAACTTTCACAATTACTAAATCAATTTGGTTATGCGATAGCGAAGTATGATCTATTAGTACTTCTGATGCGTTTAAAGTTGATTTTACAGCAATTAATACGCCACCGCCACTTTTTTTATTAGATAAAACACGGTTACGATCGTTACGAAAAACTGTATATGTACTATCAAAAACCTCATAATTAGAGACATTATCAGTAAGAAAAGTTTCAGTAATTGCAATGATTGAAAAATCACTGACTGCGCTATTACAATAAATTTGATTGCATTTTGAGTTTAAACCACGAGCATTTTGGTAGTAGATATTAATTCCATTTTTTGTTATGTGGTTGTATTGTTTATCTATGTTATTTGCAGATTTGCAATTTGTGTTGCTAAAAAACCACAATTATGTAAAATTTCATTTTCCGATGAATTAGATTGCTTTGTTGTGCTTAAGATACTGTTATTACTAATATCTATGTCGTTAGTGGAAGAGTTTAAGCTACTATCACTAAAAATATTGATGTCATCGTCGACGTCGTAGTTAGATGAGGTATTTAAAATATTAGAATCAATAACATTATTCTCAATAAGCAACTCCTTACTATTAGAACTTGCCTCACAGTGTAAATTAGTCAATTCGTTACATGTTATTCTTATGTTTATTAAGTTGTTTAAATTAATATATTTATTTACTCTATTTTGATGCAGGCCTTCAATTAAAGACCCAACTCGGTGTGCTAATTTATATTTGTCAAATTTATTTAATTGAGTTGCTCCGGTATTTGTCACAATCTTATTGATATCAATAAGTGCTACCTTTTGTTTTAGTCGGTATTTATTAACAATTAAGGAAAGAATTGAATTGATTGAATTTACAAATTTATTAATAACAGGGCGATTATAGCAACGGAGAATACTTACAAATATAACATTAGTTTTGCTTAATAAATGCAAGATGTCCTGCAAATATGAATCGGATATATTATATCCACAACGGGCATTATTAATTCCTGCCATAATTACTACAAAATCTGATCTAGTAAATGTTTGGGTTAGTTTTTTTACGTCCGATGTTACATCTTCAAATTTGGCTTGTGGTTTGAAAAGAACTTCAATTTGATACTCCTTTAGATTGTCCAGAAAGTAGTTAACAGTATTTCGACCAAGTTCATCAGCAAGTACCAGCACTCTTGATTTTGCACTGGGAGAATTAATCCGCTTAGTAATTGAAGTCTTCTGTTTAATTGATGTATCTTTTAAAATTGATGTTCGTTTAATATTTGTATATATTAAAGTATGTTGGGTGACAGACATCTGCGGTAATGAAGAGTTGAATACATTCATTTCATTTTCTTCTTCTTCTTTTTCTAGTTCGACGTTTTTATCATTTCCAGTGGTACAATTAATGTCCTTTTTTATCAGTTCATTTAGTTTTATAATCTTTGTTTGAAGAAATTGAATTTGTTTTTCTAATTGATTTATTTCATTAATTATACTATCATTGGTTTTTTTATTATTTGAGCATTCCGCACGATAATTTACAAAACTAGAATTAAATGCCTGCTTTAGTTTTTTTGATAGTTGTGATTTGTTTCCCGAAGTTGGCATTCCAAGTTTTTTTAATTCCTGTTTCATTTGTTTCAGAGAGAGATCGGAGATTTTTATCGGTGACATTGTGATTTATTTATTGCAAGATGGATTAAATCTCTATTCCATATAGTTTTGAAATACGTAAATTTCGCATCGACATAAATTTAAAAAAATAATAATAAATAATATATTTAAATTATGTTAAAATTACGACAAACATGTTACTTATTAGGGATAATTGACAGGGACAAACTTCACTCTACAGGGCCTATTGTAGAGACTTTAATAACACAACACAAAAGGAGGGCCACGGATCGGGTGTTAGTTAAAAAATACACTTTTAGTTGGAATTTATGAAATATGCATAAATCAAATCTTGATTACGCATACTAAAAATGTTAAACTAAAAACATACATACATTTTAAAATCATAAAACTAAATTACGTTTTATTAAAAACGCTTGTATCGAATGATTTTGTTTTATCACGTTGGCTATGCAGTGGAAAGTTCCATACAATTCTTAATACATGATGCTAATTACGTTAATCCTCCAAAATTGCAAATTTCCACCACATATTAATAAAACACTGCATTAGTAGTGCATAACTACTTTAAAATAATTAATTATACAAAAAGAACCACTTAAAAACACTGTATACTAGAGCACGAAACACACGCGTTCGAGAAGTTTTGCGTTTTGATCACTTTAAATTATGATTATATCATCCACATATATAGCCAATATTATTTTATCGTTTTTGATTTTATAGACACACTGTTTGCATGAGATCTGTTGTAGTCCGTTGCGTTTCAAAAAATCGTTGAAAGTTTTATTCTATAGCATTGGAGCTCGTTTAAGTCCATATAGTGATTTTTGCAATTTACTTATTTTGTTCTGTTTATCAATTCTTTTTGGCATTTGCATGTACGTTACGTCATGTAAGTCTCCGTAGAGGAATGCTGTCTTTATATCAAATCCTAAGATTTTATAATTTTAAGCTGCAGCTAGTGCAAATTGTATTCTCAGTGAAATACTATTTACCACGGGACTGAATATCTTGTAGTAGTCAATTCCATGTTTCTGTTCGCATCGTCTAACCACCAGTCTTGCCTTGTATCTTCTATCAGTTTTCACTTTTAAGATCCATCTGTTACTGAGTATTTTCTTGCCTTCTGCTTCATTTTTGTCAACTTCTATCCACACTTTGTTTTCTCAAACTGATTTTTTTTTCCTCTTTGATAGCTTTAATCCATTAATTCTTTTTGGAACCGTTGATAGCCTCTTCAAAAGTTAAAAGAAAAAAGTTGTCATAGTTTTTTAGTATTTTACCTCTTGTTGCCTTTCGTGGTTTGTTATTGTTTTTTGATTCTTTTTTTTTTCTTGTTTTTTTTTTCTATTTTTATTTTCTCTACTGCTTCTTTTTCTATTTTTGTTTTCTTTGTAGGAACTTCTTCTTTGGTTTTTATTTTGTTTTTGGACTCTTCTAACAATTATAATTTTTCTATTACAGTTGTCAATTTTTTTCAAATGTTCTCATTAAATATTACATCTCTATGGATTGATTTTTTTTTGTCCATATCACACGGACAATATTCATTTAAACTATATCTAACCATTACTAATTTCTTACTTAAGATGATTGACATCCAGTTTTTTTAATGTACCTAGCACTTTGGCAAAGTCGTCACTTTCAAATACTCTTACTCTGGAAAGATCAAGTTTCTTACTTGTTTATTTTTCATGTGGAGTTGTATTAACAGTTGATGAAAGATTTCTATTTGTTAGATAGGTTGCTGTTCTTACAGTTTCTTTCCATATTTCTTTGTGTTGGTTTTCATCCGAAATTAATGTTCTAGTTTTTTCTAACAAGGTTCTGTTTAATTGTTCTGCATTACCATTGAGTTAAATGGTATGAGGAACTGTGTAGTCCAAAATTATTCCTCTTTTTTTGGACCATGTCTTGATTTCTTTGGAGATGTATTTGCCATCATTGTCACATCTGAATTTGTGCACTTTCAGATTCCATTTTACTTCAACCATATTTATGTAGTAAAAATCGATTTGTCTTTTGTCTAAAGTTAAACCAGTGGATAAGTTTCTTAATTTTAATAGGTTTTCTTTGCTTAAATGACACATCCTTTGATGCCACAGTATTTCTGATTTTTCCGATGTTGTTGTTAAAGCTGTTTCTTGTTTTTCACTGTTGAAATTTATGCTGTAAAGACCATTTTTCTTTTTCCTTCTAAAACCTTTATGTTATTTTTGTATATCTCAACCTTTTTTTTTAGTGAATTTAATTTAACCTTTATTTTTGGTTATTGCACTTACTGATAGAAGATTCTTACTTAATTCTGGAGCATACATCACATTTTTTAGGTTACATTGCCTTGTCACTACTTTTCCTATTGTTTCTGTGCACATTGTGTTTTTCTTTTTTGCTAATTTTATTGTAGAACAGTAGCTTTGTGTTTTGTTTTTACAAACTGATCGGGCAAGCTTGACAGAATTTCTGACATAAGCTTTTCAGAACTTATTGCTGCATTTAATTCTTGAAGTTTGATTGCCATATTATTTATTTTGCTTAGAAATGTTGCCATACCAGCTTCTTTCTTATATTTATGATTAAGAACTTTTGCATTAAATAACACTTACGTTGTTCTACTTATCCTTCATAAATGTTATTAATTTTTTTATAAATGTCATTGCTTGTTGCAGAATTTAATATATGTGCCAAACATGTCTTCGGGATCGTCGATACTATAATGTATTGAGCCTTTGCGTTTTTTTTATTCCATTTTTCACGTGCATTTGTTGCAGTGTCAGGTGTATTTTTAAACTCACCGTTTGCTACTTGGAGTAAGCCATGAGCTCTCAGAATAATATCTATCTTGAATTTCCATAATATGTAGCTGTCACTATCTTTTAATTTTGCAACTTGATTTAATTCATTACTCATTACTGACATTTTGTTCAGATTTATGTAATGTCAAACTTTTTTATTGTATCTCACGTACTTTATTTATTTTATTCAGTTTTTACTTTGGCGTCGTATAACCTTGCTCTTGGGTTATCTTAATTTATTACGCATCTACTAATTTAATTGATTCCACTGAGCCCATAACCTGTTGATTGGGATTAAATAAAACACCGTATTTGTAGTATTTTATATAATAAGGTGGAAATATAATATTAGTAAATTAGAGCCGTCTGACACGAGACTGATTTTAATACAAGTGTCAGTACAATAATTTTGCGCACCTTTTTTTCAAATATTTAGCAAGCTTTTAAGCAAGAATTTAGAACAAGTTTCAATTACTTGGATGAAATCTTACTAAATAATTGATGCATAAATCCGTCAATGTATACATATGTCGCCAAGAACACTGGATTATAAAATTAAATTTTTAAATAATTGGCGGGCAAAATTATTGTACTGATACTTGTATTAAAATCAGTCTCGTGTAAGACGGCTCTTAAGTAGACACACTTTTTTGTTAGTAATGTCACGACGTGTTTCAACCGTGTTTTTACACCGACTACTTGTTGTTTTTATTTTACAACATATAGTTACATTTTACTAAAGTTACTATAGTTTGTCCGCGTTAAGACTGCAGTGATGGGAGTGGTTTATAAAGTCAGTGTCACACAACTGTAATTGCAACATGTCCTCGTTGGTATTATAATACAGCTAACTTCACTTTGTTTATTATATTATAATAAAATGATTTTAAATTATTTAAAAACTTTAAAGCAGAAACAATATAGTTTATTGCTTCTTAATTAAATATTAATATGTTTAGTAGAAATGTATATTAGTCACTTTTAATACTAAAATTTATTAAAAAGAGTTCCTAGAATTGCATGACGTTTACTCATATTTAAGTTTTTGAGGTTATACTGTACGTCAACAACAAAAAATTGTAATTTACAGTTAAAATACTTATAATTATTTACAAATGCGTTAACCTAGTTACAATAACGCAAAAAATATTAAATAGTAAAAATTGTTAACTAAATTTAGTCAATTACAAGTAGCTTTGTTTTAATCTGGTAGATATTCTATTGTAAATTGGGTAGGCCTCTAAGCCAACCAGAGCATTGTTTCTCAGTTGCCATAACAACTATTACTGCAGTCTTAACGCGAACAAACTATATATTTGTTTACATTATTTAATTTATATTTTTGATGTTAGGTATAAAAAACCTACAAGTATTCTTTTAAATAGTGTAAATATTTCCCAAATATATAATAAAATTAAACATTTTATTTAAATATTTAAAATGAATTATCCAAAACGGCAATATAAATTTGACAATTAAATTGTTGATTTTGTTACTAGATCAACTATTTACAATATTAAGCCGGTAGCAAAATCTGTATGCCATAAATGATGTCAAAACTTGAGTGTTATATTTATGTTATAATTTTTGCCTGCATACCCTAAAATACAGTTTTGCGGTATGGAATATTGAAAATATATCTAATAATTCTTTTTTGCATAATGAAAACCCGTTGTATTTCTGTAGCCTGACCGCACACTATTATGTTATAACTTATTATACTGTATACTAAAACATGATACTTTGACATAAAAGAATTTGTAGGTAGTTTTTTTTTCAAACACAAAACTGCACACAGTTCATTATTATGTATGTCTAAACATTTTTTCCAGATATTGATGCTTAATATACTATTGTAAACTACTTTTTTTTTTAATTTAAAAAAATGTATTTTAATCAAACGTCAAATGCCACATTTGAGTGGGAAGGTTACAAAAACAACTACCAACTTTTGTTTTATTAGATCTAGTTTTATTAAATGTAATTAGTTTTGCGATTGACTAATCTACTACTAATTGGTAACTTTAACTTAGATTAGGAAACGGGTTGCACTATACGTTGTATAAATCTCTAAATGTGTTGTAACTAAGATATTTATTGTTTTTTAGCAACAAATTATGGCCTGTTTTAGTTAAATAATAAAGCAACAAAAACAATAAATCTTATTAAGTGGTATTTGATACAAACTGTCTACGTCGCTATGAAAATATTTGCTTGTATGTCAAACAGTAAAGCAGTTTAAAGAATGCGTACAAGAGTACGATAATATCAATTAAATTTTAATGATACGAATTCAGTAGCAGCTTCCAGAAAAAATAACAATCTTTGTAACAACACTTTGAAAGTTAACCTCAAGAAAACCAAATAGATATTATTCACTAAATCACTTTAAGACAATATGAACACAAAGATTGCCAATACTATAATAGAAAGAGTAACAACAAACATATCTAGATGCTCGGCTAGAGGAAACAGGAGATCAGTCACTTGAAATAAAAACAACAATAATAGTTGCCGTTGTTTGTGTCACTAAGAAAAGTATTATGTAGTTGACATATTAACATTAAACTAATGATGCGAGTACTCTGATGTTTTTAGTGTTATTATATTTAGTGAATTTTTGGACCCTAAAAAACTAACTAGACAAGCTGCAAACTTTTGAATAGTGGTGCTACCGCAGAATAAAGACTGAAAATGTCAAGAATGTAGATGTTCTTGAAAAAATGAATAAAAAATATAAAATTGTTAACACCATAAAACAAAGTTTGATTATTTAGAACACGTTATAAATATGTTTTATTTTAGATAATAATTTAGGGAAAAATAGTAGAAAAACAGAATGTTGGAAAATATCGTGGTTAAAAAATTTCAATAAATAGTTTGGATGCTATAATATTAAATTGTTTTGTGCAGCGGTAAACAAATTACGTATTGTAATGCTGATTTCCAACCTCCAATAAAAGAAAAACATAAGAAAAAAAAAAGATTGTTTGAAAGGATTATTATATAATGTTTTTTTGTTGATCAGATATGGCATTTCATAGGCCACTAGCTTGGTGATGTTTCTTTGCACTTTTTGTTAAGTATAAGATAATCTTTAAATCAACGGTTTGAAGAACGTGTAATTAGTAAAACAACAACACTATCAAAGACTGTTAAAGACGCATGTTTAAAGCAGTAGAATTAATTTAAAATAACAATATGTTACTAAGGGCAACCAGATCTCTCTTAAGAAAAGAATGTATCTGGTTATTTTGAACAATTTTTATAGTGAATTTAAAATAAAATAAAAATAAATATGTTTTCTAAAATTGTAATTATATAATAAATAATGATTAAATACTATTTTGAAAACGATTTTTAAAACATAACTTTATAAAGTTTTTATCTATATTTGTTCGAAAGAATACATACACAAATTTTGACGCATCTTAATAAATAGGCTCTTAAAATGACAACAAATAAATGTTTTTGCTGTTGATTGCAATAATAAGTTAATCTAATTTTTGTATTGCTTGAAGAAAGATATCATATGCAAGTCGATTTGCGTTGAGAATTGTTGTGGTATAATGTTTGCTCTATGCGGCGCAAGCGCACAAAGCTGCTAAATTTTAGTTGTGTAATTTTTATAGTTGATAGTTGTCAGAATTTTTTGCAAGGCTAATATAATTATTAAAGAATAATATTACCCTTGCAACAAAATTAAAAAAAAAATATGAATTTAAATTTATAAGGGCAATTAAAAAAATTGCTTTAGTATTTTTTTTTTAGTTTATATAATTTATTAGTAGTCTTTTGATCGGTTCTTAAAAGTATGAAACCATTACAAAAAAAATCTACAATTTTTTTAGTTTTTTGTCGTTTTTTAACATAATTGCATTTTTGATTTTGTTTAAAAACCGCAAAATTAACTCAATTTTTTTTTTTAATTTTTTTAACCGTCAAAGTTGACGTATTTGATGTAAATTAATTGAAAAATATAAATTTGTTTTGTGTACTAAAGTTTTAGAGGTCTAAAATTAAAAAAAAAACTGCAGATATAAACCTGTTTTTCAACATAAGCTTTTACAAACACAGTTTGGCAGTTTTCAGAAGAACTATACACCAAATATTATTAAAAAATTTAGTTTTGCAATCAATTCTACATAGAAAATAATCTGTGTTGTGCTTATCTGGCTTAGAAAAAAGTAACTTCTTTACTTAATTTTTTTTTTTTTAAGATTATTTGGCTTATATTTTCTAAAGCTTATTTCAAAAGTTTACAAAAACATCTTTTAATGCTTTGACTAATTTTGGGCTATTTAATTTTTTGTTTGATAGTTTTTGCCCTTGCGGCACAAAGGGTTCTCCCGGTTAACATAAGTAAAATACCCTTTATTACAAATATTCAAATTACCTTAAAAACTTTCCTAGCATCAAAAAAACATGTTTGGTAAAATTTTAAAGTTTTGATACTTTTTCTTTTTCTATAGGAGGCAAAAAATAGAATTTCCAAGTTTTTATTTTTCTTTTTCTATGCATCTATTAAATAAATAATTCTAAAAAAAATCATGGAAGTAGGGTTTTGGGTGGTCTTTAAACACAATTTTTTTCAGCCCGTCAAACCCTGTATACAACCTCTAAAATATTCCAGAAAGGTTGAAATTTATTTTTGGTTATCTAAACTATCAATTGCATGGAAATTTATTTTTTATTTTTATAAGTAATTATATAATCTACATTTATAACTTTTATGAAATTTTTGCGAGTGCAGGTGCGCCACTATTAAAAATTTTTTTTTCACTTTTTTGTCTTTATACCGTTTTTTTTTTCTGCTTTTATGACTCTGCAAAGCATTTATAGCTTTTAAAATACCAAATATCGGATTCTACGGAAAATTTTACATTGAGTAGTTATCATGGGTATAATATTTTCACCAATTTGCAATGATTTGACTGCTCAAAACACGATAAGTATTTTTTACAAGACAAAAAAAACAAATGAAGTAATTTAAATTTTTTTAAATGTCAGATTTGTATTTCTGCCAGCAAAATTAGTCAGTAAACTAATATCAAGTCTAGTATTTGCTAACAGTGTTGCCAATAACTTTCTGAAACAGTCGCTTATATATTGCTGAGAATATTATATAAAAATAACTTAATGACAAATGCATTATTCTTTAATAATCTTTTAATAGTTGCAACATATTTTACTGTTTTAGTTAAATATTCAACTCAGTTTTCAGAAACGCAATTAATTACATATCTAAGTTTCATTATCCATAATTTATAGTATATTTATTATATTTAAGTGTATATGTTTTTAAAACATATAACAAACACAAAACAATATTCTCTTTAGTTATTAATGTTAATTAACTTTAATGTCAAGAATGTTTTGTGCCGGTCATATTTCATATCAATTTATATTTTTCTTTTTTTGACAACTTTTATATATTATTTTTTAATATCTAATTTAATATCAAACATGATTTTATTTATGTTTGTACTTGTGATATATAAAAATTTATATCGGTGGTGATAAAGTTTATGTTTTTACTATATAATTATATATTTATAAATACAATCAAAAATGTATTTAAATAATCAAAATTTCTTTTTTTCTTTTAGGGTACATCTCAAAATTCATGTTCCCAAATTAATAAAACACGAACACCATACCAAAATTGTTTTCATTCACAAACATGACAAAAAAGGACATGACCACGGACATAAGCATAAGAAAAAAGAACATCACGATCACGGACATGGACATGGACACAAAAAGAAGGAAGTAAAACATAAACATACAGTACATCATTATTATCACAAAGGCAAAGGAAAGGGCCATGATCACGGACATGGACATGATCACGGACATGGACATGGTCACGGACATGGACATGATCACGGACATAAACACGAACACGGTCATGGACACGATCATAAAGATCATGGTCACGGACATAAAAAAGGTCATGATCATAAAAAAGGTCATGGACATGGAAAGGGTCACGGACATAAAAAAAGTGAACATTATTCAATTTTTGAAGATCATGATCATGACGATCACGGACACGATGACGACCATTTCGGACAAATACATAAAAGTGAAGAATATTCTTATGAAGACGATCACTATAAATACGCTTTTCCTGTTGAAAAAGTAATTGATTATCACAATGCAGGTGATAAATTATTATTAGAAAAGTATAGCAACGTGAATCCACAAGCCGAACATCTTACTGATTTTACTCATCCTGATCAATATGACCATAAAGTTAAATCCATAGATGCATATAAATCTCATGAAAATTATGAAGCCAGTAAAGATAGTGGTTACGATCATCATGTAAGTGAATACGAAGAATATAAAGCGTAACTAACATGTAAATTATTAATTAGTGTTAGTATTAAATTATTTCTATTAGATTTTTAATTATTATATATTTTTTATTTTTTTTATTTTAATATTAACTTTATTTTATTTCAATTATTGCATTTATTACTGAGGACGCTTTGTACATTTTAGTATTTTACTCAAACTAAAATTAATTGTTTAAATTCATTTAAAATTGGTATAATATATTAATCAATTTGACTGATCTAATTTTTAAACACGTTATTTTGAAAATATTGATTGTTAACTATGTAATATATGCAACTTGTTATACTGTAGTGTTGTTACACATGCTCATCTGATATGTTAATAAATTAATAAAATTGCTATTTAAACAAAAATATTGAGTTTATGGTTTTTTGTATTTGATTAATTTGTTATATAATTTTGAACTTATAAATATATAACATTTACAAATGAATAATTGTTATTTTATTATAACTCTCATAATATTAAATTTATTAATTTTAACTTACATTTCTTATGCGATATGAATATACTACACAATCCCAAGAATAACCAAGTGTTTACAGCATTAAATAGTTTGATGTCTGTTCGTTGCACTTTTGGAGAGAACACTAACCACAATCTCAAAATATTCTAATTTCATGGTAGATATAAATTTACGGTTCTTCAATTTAAACTAATTAGATTTACATAATTCAAGTTAAATTAAAAATATATTATAAAATCATTTGCATTAAATATAGTAATATGTAAATTTTATTAACGTTTTATTAAAATTACTGTTTAAATACTTCTATAGAGATAGATGTTTCGCCTATATAACCAACTAAACAATTACAGTAAACACATACAATAAAGAAGTTAAGCAATATTGTTTTTAAAAGGTATTTTAATATTTTTATTATATTATATATTTTATTATATTGTTATATATACACTGCGCGTCAGAGAATAAAGGCAACCCAAAAAGTTTACGTAATTATCCACCTTTTTAAATATTGCTTATTTTTATTGCAATAAATTTATTGTTTATTGATTTAATAATTTTGTTAGCATACCGTCCAACGTTTTTATGTGCAAACGGAAACTAAGCAAAAATTATAGAGTTTTCAAATTTATTGAAAAAATACACACATTACAACAAATTGAACTGAAGAGAAAAGAAATGCTAAAAATCAATTGTCAATACGGCGTATTGCCACCTCTATTCTGGATGACAATCTTTATTCGATTTGACATAAAGGCCAATCGGAGCTCTTCACATGTTGTTGCAGCAAGTATGCGACGTTTTACACGTTTTTTGAGCTGCTCAATTAGATAGTTAATCTAATATCTAATTGAGCTTTGAGCAGGTTAGTCAATTTTTGGAATACCTACTTTGTCAAAGTATTATGTTACAATCTTTGCCGCGTATAACCGTACATTATCTTGCATTATCTTGCATTAACAAAAAACCTTTGCTAACAAATCCAACTTAAAGCATCACATGCTCTTTTAAAATTTCTGCTACGTATTGTCGTGCTGTTAATGCGCTTCTGTCAATCAGAACAAATCCGTGTGTGCTTTAAAAGAAATTCCTGCCCAAAACATTACTAAGCTACCCTCAAAAGCAACTCGACCAAGTACAGGTAACGTTTGCTAACTCACTGCCAATGTAAATTACCAAAACGAGATATTAGATAACCCAAAAATGCAGCTCTTATAATTTTGGTTGTTGGTCGTGCAGTATGCGCCGTTGCTTCATCCTGTTGGAACCACATGTTCTCCAATCCCAATTCGTCCAGTTGAGGTAAATAGTTAAACATAGCTCTGTAGCATTTGCCCTTTACAGTAGTCGTTTGGCCTGCGGCGTTTTAAAAAAATAAACTTTGAGCGAGTGTAATGGCTCTTTGTGTGTTATACTCTAATTTTTAGTACTCCAGAAGCAATAATTCTGCTTATTCACGTATTTACAGAGATGGAAATGGACTTCGTCGCTCATCATGGTTTTTGATGAAAAGTTGTACACTTTGTGGTCGAGATTCAGGATGGCTTAAGCGTAAGTTACCCGCGCTTGGCGGTCAACGGCTGACCTCTAATGCACTGTCTGTACTTTGTAAAGGAACATTTTCAAGTTTTTTACCAAAATTCTTTGTTAAAACCGCCGATTGATGCCCAATTGCGTGGCACGTTGTCTGGTTGTTACTCTAGGATCCTCTGCAACATCTTCAGCCACAGCCGCAATATTCTAAGCAGAACGGCTGCTTCGGGGCCGCCCAGACCTGACAGCATCTTGTGTTGACCTACACTTTTTTATGCAAGCAGCTAAATGACGTAGTGTTTGCCCAGTTGGTGTTGGACAATCAAAAAATTTACGTTAAAGTTTACGCTGCGCCTACACCACCGACAAATTATTACGCAAAAAAATCGATACAATTATTCCGCGTTTTTGAAGAGTAAGTTTATGTTTTATTGACGTTTATTTTGCATTCACAAATATTAAAGCAAAACTGGCTTTTACCGTCATTTGTAAAAATTATAGCATCTTCCGATAGGGTAGTAACTTTAGCGCCACTTGAGCCCGCAGCCGTTATAGTTATTAAATGAACCCGATTAAAATATAAATCAGAACAACAAAACTAAAAACCGAGATTTTTTTATTATAATAAAATTTTAAATTTTATTTTTAAAACAAAATTTATTTTGCAAGTCTTTTTGCATTTGTTTGTTTTAATAATAATCATGTGCCATTGTATTTTTCATGTTATTGTAATTAATTAAAATAATTATTTTAATTTAATACTAAACTATTTAAAAAAAATAATTATATTTGTGTAAATACTAAGCCAAGCTACGAGTAAGTTAATTACATAACTTATACTACCAAACTCGTTTATTGACAAGGCTTAGTATCTCGTCTACTCATACTCTCATAATAAATGAAATTATTGTTACATAAACACTAATCATGTATTAGACTTATGTCCAAAATTAATAAATGCCACATATTTTTAAAATGCTCTGCAGAAGCTGGAGCTTAAACCTGCGACAATTTATACGTCAAAATTTAAAACTGAGCTATTCTCCTAACGCCCCAAAGAGACACTTATCTTGCTTGCCGCCTAACACCAACTCTGAGATTAAGGCTTGCACAAGGCGCATTTTGCGGAGTTTGACCCCGCGCTTCCTTGCATTTATTGTATCGTAAACATAAACGGCCGGGCGGCATGTTCTGATATTGTGTAAGGTTCTCGTACACTCTGAGCGTGCGCGTAGTTTGTTATTGCATGCATGTTGTTTTGTTGCTTTTGTTCCTTTTCTGTTTACTTCTACTTAATTTAACATTATTGTTTATTTAAAAACAATATAACAGTTGATTGATAACGGCGTACTGGCGGCAAACTCATGAACTATTGTTTTTTTTTCTGATCACTAGACTCTTGTGTATATGTTTACGATACACTAAATGCACAAAAGCGCTGGGTTGAGTTCCATAAAACGCACTTTGTGCCAGCTTTAATCTCTAGGATAGCGCTAGGCGTTAAGCCAGGTAAGCGCCGCTGAGTCGCGTTTGGAGAGTGGCTCAGTTGGGTCAAGCGTCCAACACAAATCTCGGCGCATAAACTGTCGCAGGTTGGAGTCCCAGCTCTGGAAGAGCGTTTTACGAACATGTGGCATTTATTAATTTGGAACATTATAGTCTAATACATAATTAGAGTTTATGTATAGTACGCTCATAGATATAGTGTCTTTACGGCATAAACTTGAATTATCTCATCAGCGAGTAAAAATATTTGAATACAACCTCGGGTTCCAAATATATAATACAATCATAATTGGTTGGTAATGAAATAATCTGTTAAGATAATTTAAGCCCATGTCGTAAAGACACTATATCTATGGGCATACTATAACTATAATTACATTTCATACAAGAGTGTGGGAGAACCAGATACAAGGCCTTGTTAGTATCTACAGCGCCTCTATTATCTCAATGAACAAATGTGGTAGTATAAATTACCTAATTAATTTACAGGTATATATATTCAAGCTGTGAGGTAGTAGCCCGCGATAAACCTCAATTGTGTTATATTATTCTAAAATAAAATATTGTTTTTTAATATTTTACACTACCTACCTGTAATTATTGTAGATATTTCAGTTTTTGAACACTTTAGAAAACACGCTGTAGTAGGTAGCTCCGCCCCTGTTAATTTACTATCTAAAGCAGTGCAAAAGTACGTTTATGCTGCGGCCGAGACTATGTTTGCAAGATGTTTGCTAGCTGCAGCTTGTTTGTTATTTATTAATCATTTAACTTGTTGCCTGGCTACTGCGCTGTTGTTTAGTATTTACTCAAATTAATTTTTTTTAAATATTACTCAGAATTTTTGCAACATTTTGACAGTTTTGTACAACATTTTTGGGTTAAAACAAATTAATAATATTTTATTTACCGTATATAAAAAATACCATTTACATCTACATCATTAAGTACATAAATAATGATGAATTACAAGCAATATTATAATTACACAACAATATTCAAAATTGAATAATAAAAACATAGAAAAAAAATATATATATAAAATTATTCATCAACACATTTTAATTGAATCTTAAAACTACATTTTGAAACACAAAATAAATCAATATTATAAGAGAAACTATTTGCAATTCTACTCATTCTACCAATTGGATTATTAAATCCATAATTGGTAAAATGAATAGATTCTCTAAATAATGGAGACCTTGACAGTCTATTATTGTTCGGGATTTGAAATAAAAGAGTTACTAGTAGCTTATGGCAATCAATCTCAGACATCATTAGTCCCCGTAAAATCGATAAGTCGGCTCTTTTAAGCCTAAGTTTCAGAAATGGAAGATTATATTGCAATGCAATGTCTCAATTGTACGACAACATACGAAAAACTTGAAGATAGATTAGTAGACAATCAGTAAACAAATCCTAACATTTTTATAGCACGTAACACGGTTACACATATAGTTTATATGCTCAAAAAAAGTTAATTTTGGGTCAAAAATTACTCCCAAATTCTTTATTTGTGTAACATGTTTCAATACTTTATTGTCAATACTATAATCATACAATATTTTAATTAAAGTTCTGTTGAAGCTTATAGAAAAACATTTATTTGGATTAAACAACAAGTTGTTAGTAAAACATCATAGATGAACAGAATCTAAGTCATTTTGCAAACTAATGCAATCATTGATGATATTTTACGATACATTTTTAAATTGTCAGCAAATAAAAGAAAAGATGAAGAATTAATAGAATAAGAAAGATCGTTAAAGATTAAAAACAGAATTGGTCCACAATGAGATCCTTGAGGAACACCAGATAGACCAATAATTAGTTGTGATAATAAGTTATTAATTTTCACATACTGAGTACAATTTTCCAAAAAGCTTGACAACCATGTAATAACAGAATCATGAAAAAACCCAAAGCCCAAAACTTAGCTATCAAAATTCTATGATTATCGCCGTCAAAAGCTTTTGAAAAATTTGTGTAAATAGAATCATCTTGAACTCTTGATTTAAAGGCATTTAAAAGATCATGTTTGTAACAAAAAAGTTTTGTAAAAGTAGAACGACCTTCACAAAACCCATGTTGTTGTTTCACTATAATGCTTTTGCATATTGTATTTGGCCAGTAACAATTTAATCAAACAATTTAGAAATGGCAGACTGGATGCATATACCTTTATAATTAGTAATATCCTCCTTAGCTTCAGATTTATGCAAAAGCATAATGTAGCTTTGTTTTCAAACTTAAAGAAATTTAGCTTCATTAAGAGAAGCCACAAACAGTAAATGCAATGACGTAGAAATAGAATAAATACATTGTTTTAACAGCATAGATGGAACGCCGTCCGGTCCAGTGCTAAAGTTACATTTAAGGTTCTCAATCCTTTTAAATACATCCGACAGACTAATTAAAAATAGTGTATGTAATACGTTTTTCTTAAACTCAAACAATGGAGATGGATAAATTTGTTTATCGTAAACAGAAGAAAAGAATTCAGCAAATTTATTAACCTAGTCATCTCCATTACTGCAAGTTTGATGCTTATAATACATTGTAGATGAGAAATCATTAGTTTTTCTAGTGTCACTAATGAATTTTCAAAAGTGTTTTGGGTTATTTTAAATGTTCATTTCTGTTCGAGTAATATATTGCCTGTATAGACATGCACTGAGATTTTTACATGAACTTCAAATTGATTGAAACTCGTTATAATCGTAATCTTGAAGATTTATAACGTTTATGAACAGTTTTTTTGTGTCCAGTAAATGAAATCAATTCTTTATTGAACCAAACTGGAAAATTGTTTTCACGCCACAGTTTTTTGGGGACAAAACATTCAATAGCACAGACACAAACAGAGTAAAATAAATTAACGCAATTGTCAACATTACAATTATGTAAAAAGGCAAAGCAATAAAAATCAATATTCAGCAAAAAATTATTGATTTACATCTATCACATAGGCATTATGATGTTGGCTTAGTTTTAATAAAACATCCACAGCATTAACTACAGAAATATCACTGATATTGGTAAAGCATAAATCTAAGAACACACCATTATCATTCGGTAGAGAAATACATTGTGTGCAGTTTAGAAAACCAAAACAGTTGGCAACAAAGTAAGCAGGATAACTATTATTACAAATAACACTTATACCTAACTCATCGTATACTCATGCCGCTGCAGGTAGATTATAATCGCCCACTGAAATTAGTTTGCTGTTAGGATATTTCCCAGCAGTAGATTCAACGGAATAACAATAATATAAATATTTATCACAGGCTGAGTTAGGTGGTAAGTAAACAGCACTTACAATATACGATACAAACTTAAACTTAATAATTACAAATAAATGTTCTACACTTAGAAAAGTAGGCTGTAATAAAGTACTATTAAAACAAGTTTTAGTTGCAATTAATACACCACTTTCGTCTAATTTAGGACTTGTTAACGTAGACGTATTTTTGTATATAAGAGTTTTTAACCCTTAACTGGTAAGGTGAAATATTGTTACACTAACGGTAAAGTGCCATTTGTGAGACTGCATTTTTGAGAACTTAAAAACTAAAAAAAAATGATAAAATATCTGAATTTTCTTTGTTTATTCAGTTTACATGCACTTGATACTACTAAATCGGTAACAAAACAATATTGAAAAAATATTTACATAATAAAAAAATAAGTTGAATAAGGGACAAAAAATGCGTATTTACGCATGATTCTTTATTCTTTATTCAAGGTAAATGTTAAACTATTTACATTCTACACTATAATATATAAATTAACATATTACATCAACTAAAATAATATACATAATATACAAAAAATACATAAAAACAAGTTTAATCTAAAATCTAATTTAGGTACATAATTCTATCAATATGATTTAATTGCAACTTAAACTGTAATTTGGAACAAGACTAATTAAAATTACTTGGCAAACAATTTGCCAGTTTACACATCTTAACAAGTGGGATGTTCCACCCGTAATTTGATGAATGTGTAAATTCTCTAAACAATAGCATCTGCCTGGTACGTCGATTGCTAATAAGAATGCTGAATGGTAGAGATAAAAGAAGCCCAGGGCAGTCTACTTCAGACATCACTAGTCTACGCAAAAACAAAAGATCAGCCTTTTTGCAACAAAGTTTTAGTAGTGGCAAATTATACAAACATGTAATGTAATTGCTATCAAAACCAACTGCTAAAACTTCCGGTTTATCAGATAATAATCTAGTAAACTTATTTTGAATTTGTTCAATACTTTGAATATGAATTTTGTTAGACGGTCACCAGATTGACGGAACATATTCTAAATAAAAACGCACCAAAAAACAATAAAGTAATTTGAGCGTATTTAGGAATAAACCAGCTGACATTTTGTAAACAAAACTCAGCAATTTTAACAAACGTAAGTTTGTGATCAAAGATTACGCCCAAGTCTTTTATTTGAGAAACTTATTTTAACGGCTTATGATTAATATCATAATCGTAAGGTATTTTATTCAGTGTTTTATTAAAACTAATTAAAAGACATTTGTTGACGTTAAAAAAATAAATTTAAAAAAAATAATTATTATAACATCAAGCATTTACGGAAACTAAATCTCGTTGTAACAGATGGCAATCATTAATAGACAATATTTTATTATAAAACTTTAGATAATCAGCAAATAAAAGAAAAAACGATAAATGAAAATACACTGAAAAATGTCATTGATAAAAAGCAGAAACAGAATTGGATCGCAGTGTAATCCCTGGGGAACACCTGAACCTGAACTGTGAAAGAAAATTATTAATTACACATTGAGTACAATTTTCCTAAAAGCTAGGTAACCACAAAACCACAGCATTATAAAAACTCAATGCATAAAGCTTAGCTAACAAAATACAGTGGCTCACACGATCAAAAACCTTTAAAAAATCGGTGTAAATAGAATCAATTTGTACTCTTGATTAAAAAGCTTTCAAAATATAATTTTTGTAGCACAATAAGTTAGTAAGTGTGAAACGACTTTTACAAAAACCATGCTGTTTATCAATTATAATACTTTTGCACATTCATTGTATTTGTTCAGTTACAAGTTGATCAAATAATTTAGGAATGGCAGATTGAATGCATATACTTCTATAGTTAACTATGTAGTCCTTGACCCCAGATTTAAATAAAGGCATAATGTAGCTTTGTTTCCCCATACCAGAAAGTTTAGATTTGCTTAAGACGGCATTAAAAAGTAGATGTAACGGCGTAGAAATGGAATAAATGCATTCTTTTAACATTATGGAAAGGATGCTGTCTGGGGTTGTGCTAAAAATACTTTGAAAGTATTCAATACTTTTAAAAACATCAAACAAACTAATTAAAAAATTTGAATATATTACGTTGTTTTAAAACTTAAACGTTACAGTTGTATAAACTTCAGAATTGTAAACAAACAAAAAAATCTGCAAATTTGTTGACATAACACCTCCATTAGTGCAGATTAGGTCTTCATAGTACATTGTAGATAGAAAGCCATAATTTTTTTTTGGTTTTGTTGACAATTCTTCAAAAATGCTTTAGATTTGTTTAAATATTATTCTTGGTACAAGCAATATACTGTTTGTAAAAGCAAACGATAAGATTTTTACATAAACTGCTAACACGCAAAAAATAGGACAGTACTTAAATATATTATAATTTTTTTAACTCAGATATGAAAATACTACACAAATAAATAATTTATGGCAAAAAAATTAAAAAAATATTTATAAATAATTATCACAGCAGCTCCTAAACTTTGTCAGTATTTATGCAGTTTTTGGAGTAATATATTGTCATTATCATGTTTACATATAACAAATTTATCTTTCAAAACACTTTGTACATTACTTACATTATGTTTATTTTTATTAAACCATTACATAACAGTTTTTTCAAAAATGTTGTTGTTAAAACGTAGACGTTTTAGCGGTCTTGCCATACGATGAGTTACATAAAAAACTAACGTCCTGATTATATAATTACGCAATATGCTAAAAAGGTGAAAATTGAGTAGCAGAGAGTAGTGATGCAGATTAAAGATTGGGTAAAGTTATAAGTTGCAGGTTGGAATGTTTTGTAAATATCTACAACTTTATAAGCAAATTAGTCTCACAGACGGCACCTTACCGGTTAAGAGTTAATTATAGTATTTTTAATGATGCTTTCAGATTACTATATATTTTTAGTGAATATGTCAAAATTATAACTTTTTTTTACAAAATGTTTAGACTGAAACAAATTTTATAATATTATTATTATTATTATTATTATTTTTTTAACTAACTTGTGTTTTATCGATATATACGCGGGTTTCCCAAGGGTATATATAACTATGTTATTTATAAAAAAATGAATTTAGTTTAAGAAAGCACGTATTATATGTGCTAAGTCTAGCAAAACGGATTTTTGCAGATCTGCTAGAGTATCTTCAGTTCCTATTAGTTTAAAATTTTTTACCGTTTCTTTAGGTATTAATCCTGTTGCAGAAATTATAATTGGTAATATTGTTATGTTTGTTAATTTCCATATTCGTTTTATTTCATACGCTAGTTCTGTGTATTTTTGTATTTTTTCATCAGTTTTTTTTAATGATATTTTCACTTGCTGGAACTGCTATGTCTATTAAATATGTTGTTTTTGTTAGTTTGTTGGTCCAAATAATATCTGGTCTGTTATGTATTATTTGTTTGTCAGTCTGTATAGAAATGTCCCATAGTATCTTATGATTGCTGTTTTCTTTAATGGGCTTTGGAATGTATTTATAGTATGGTACCTTGTCATTTTCTTTTTTTAAATTTGTATTACTTATTATTTTTTTATGTATAATTGCCGCTACGTTGTAATGTCTTTCTGTATATTTAGTTGGAGCTAGTTTTTCACATCCTGTGATAATATGTGTTATAGTTTCTGCAGTTTTATAACATTTTCTACATTTATCTGTTGTTATGTTGGCTTTCAGTATATATTTTTCATAATTCCTAGTTTTTATTACTTGATCTTGGATTGCAAGAATAGATCCTTCTGTTTCTGGAAATAAATTACCTTGGGTTAACCACATGTTTAATAATTCTACATCTATGCCTTCTTTATGTAGTTGGTAGAAATGTCTGCTATGATTTTTTTGTTGTGACCATTCCAATTCTTTGTATTGTATAGTATTAGTTTTATTAATTTGAATGTTGTTGTTTAGATTTAAAGGTGTTAGTTGAGTGTCCGCTTCTGATATAGTCATATAAAGAGTGCCGTTTGTCTAGTTTTTAAAATATGTCGTTAGATTATTAATTTGTTTGTAGTGTAAGTGTGTTTCATCAATTATACCTTTTCTTCCTTTAGATCTTGGAAGAGTAATACTTTGTAAACATGCTTTAGGATGATGTGCTCTGTTTTTAGTTAGTTTTGTTTTAATTTGTCTGTTTAGATCTTCGAGTTCTGTATTTCTTCATTTAATAATACCAAACAAATATGTTAGCACGGGAATTGCAAAGAATTTAAAAATGAACGGGTAATGTGTAATGTAATGTGTAATTGCTCTGCATCGAGAATCTTTAGCATATCAATAGTTACAGTTGGAATTAGTCCTGTTGCCGATATTATTATTAGTAAGACTTTAACTTTGTTTTGCTTCCATAATTTTTTAATTTTGTACGCTAATTCTGAATATTTTTCTTTCTTTTTGTTTATTTTCTTTTGTAGGTTTTCATTTGCCGGACATGCAATGTCTATAAAATATGTAATTTTTAATGTTTTATTCGTCCATACAATATTAGGCCGGTTAAGTGTTATTGTTTTGTCCGTTTGAATATTTATGTCCCATAGTATCTTTTGTTGTTCGTTTTCTATAACAGCTTTAAGAATGTAGTTATAGTATGGTATTTTGTTTTTGTTGTCAAGGAAGTTATTGTTTTCTAATATTTTCTGATGTAACAATGCAGCTACTTTATTATGCCTTTCTGTGAATTTTGTAGCAGCTAATCTTTTGCATCCTGTTATTATATGTGTTATTGTTTTATTATGCTTGTTACATTTTTGGCATGTATCTACTATTTCGTTGTTTTTTATAATGTATTTTTCATAGTTTCTTGTTTTAACTACTTGGTCTTGTATAGCTGTTACAAATCCATCAGGAAATAGTGCTCCAGTCGTTAACCACATGAAGCAGTTTTGTCTATTCCGTCTTTAGTAAGTTTGGTAGTGGTATCTGCCATGTATTTCTTTTTGCGCCCATTTTATTTCTTTTATGTTTGTAGTTTCTGTGTAAGCGTCAGTTAGAGTTTCCTGTTTGTGTAGGTTTAGAGGAGTCAATTGCATGTCGGCATCCATTATTGTGCTATATAAAGGTTGTATTTTCTGTTCTTTAAATAAAGAAACTCCTTAAGTTTTTTATTTGCTTGTCATGAATGTCTTGTATGTCCATTATTTCTCTTCCCCCTTTTAATCTTGGTAGCGTAATTTGTTGTTGGCATGCATTTGGATGATGTGCTTTATGTTTAGTAAAACTTGTTCTTATTTTCCGCTTTAAGTCTTTGAGTTATTTGTTATTCCATTTTATTATACCAAAAGAATAAGTTAGTACAGGAATTGCGTACGTATTAATAGTTGTTGGTAAATTTTTAGAGTAAAGTTTGGTGGTAAAGATGTTTTCTAATCTTGTAACAAATTTTACTTTTATTGTGTTTTTCATAATTGCATTATTTGTTGTTGTTTTTTGCATAACGCCTAAATACTTGTATGTTTCTGTTTCTGTCGTACAGTTTATATATTTTTCATTTTCTAGTTGTATGTCTTTATTGTTTGAGTATTTGCCTTTTTTAATTGCAATGACTTTGAACTTATCCAATCCAAAAAGCATGTGATTGTCTTTGCTCATTTGTTCTACATTTTTAATAAGCTGTGTAAGTTGATTTCTATTTGCTGCATACATCCTCAGATCGTCCATGTATAAAATATGGTTTATTGTTTGGCTAGTATTTTGTCTTTTTATGTATTTTCCTGTCATATGATAAATTATATCGTCTTAGACGGTTACTATAAACTGTTAATTTTTGTTTAAGCAATTCTAAAACTAGCTTCATTTTCTCTCTGTGTTCTTCACTTCTTATCGGTTTAGTAGATTTAGTTTTTCTGAATAAATCTGTTAATTTATTGATAAGTTTATTTGATACATGTCTTTGTGTGAATCTTGTTAGTTGTTCTATGTCTCTTCTAGTACTTTGTATACTAGTTTCAATTCTAATTTTTCAGGCCGGCGTTTTATCTTTAGGTGATATATTATTGTTTGTGCAGATTTTTTTTAGGGTTATTTGTAATGTTGGATAATGTTTTAGCTGCACAGTATATAATATTTTCAAGATTTGTTTGTTTATTAATTGAGTTTTCCAATAAATCGTTTATTGTTTTAATGTACTTACTGACGAGTTTAATTTGAGGTTTTTGTTTAGTATTTCTCATAGTTGGTTCTGTGCTCATATATTTAATAAGTGCCTCATAATATTTAGTTTTTACTGTTTGTAATATATTGTTATCTTGCTCATGATTTGTATTGAGTGGTGTTGTAGTTGCGTTGTGATTAATTTCTAGTTGATATTGTTCTTAAACTAGTACATTTTCATTATTTTTTTCTGCATCTATAGGTTGTGTTTGAGTGATAACTTGGTTTTGTTTTATTTGTTTTTCAAGTTGTATCTTCTCTTTGATTTTGCGTAGTTGCGGCTATAAGGATATTTCTCAAAATAACTCGACGTTGATCAGCAATTCGTTGACTTAATATTCCAGCTAATTCTGGTATATGATCCGTTAAATGTTTGTGCAGTTTTTGATTATTTTTTGATTATTATTATTATTATTTTTATTATTTTTTTTTTCACAGGTGTTATCCTGGGAGTTATTTATTGAAAGGGTACGGGACCAGGTTCAGTAAAGATTGTCATTGTTTCAGAAAAGACCTTACAATGTTACATGTTTTTAGTATCACAGCCTTTTGCATAGGTATTATAACATGCAAAAATTATTATTATTGTTATTATTATAATTGTTATCAGTATTTGATAGCACCATTAATAATAACATACTTAGAAATTCTTATATGCAAAAATTTGTTTTAATTTAAACATTTTGTACAAAAATGTCAAAAATTTGACAGATTTACTAAAAATATTAGTAATCTAATAACACCATTAAAAATACCATACTTAAAAACTACTATATGCAAAAATTTGTTTTAATCTAAGTAATTAGTATAAAAATCTCAAAAACTTGAAACTTACTAAAAATATCGGTAATCTGACAACACCATTAAAAATAACAATTTAAAAACAACAAGTTTTAGTAATTGTTTAAAATGACCTCATAAGGCAATAAATAATCAAACGCAACTGAAAATTGTAATTTTGCTGTGGTTATGGAGTTTTTCTTTAAATGTAATCAGTAGATTTCTAGATTCTTGTATCGGACAAACCAGTAAAAGAAGATGAAGAGTTCCTGGCGGTTGAGTCGTTATATAGATGAGCTTCTAGAGCTTGGAAACACTTCTTTTTGGCCTGGATTTCTTCTTAAACGTAGAGTCAAGACTAACCTACCTCAATCAACCGGCTGCGGTGTCAAGTCAGATGTCTTCACGCTTATTGGTTTGGCGTGCGTCACTTGTATACAATCCACCTCCGGGACTGTATTTCTCTGGTAATCCTAGCAGTCACTTTAGACGTCTTTAATTTACGGCTTTATAGCGGGTAAGGCTCAGAAATATAAGTTTTAATTTTTTAACTATCAGGTATACTTTATTAAAATCCAAAATTATTCTTCCTTTAAAGCACATTTGTGGGGTGTCCGGTGTCAAAAACACAGAACCTGCAGCGTTAAGGCAAAAAAAACAAAAAAAGGCGCGTTTAGCTGGTAAATAGCAAACAAACTCCTTTTTTGGCATGGCAATACTTCATGTGATAGGCTAGCTACTGCTAACCTAAAACAAAGTACGTCAAAATCAAACCAAAAGTATCCCCTTTGGGCAAAAAGATATTTCTTCTAAAAGCAAAAACAGAAAAAATTTGCTAGTTTACGTCTGAGCTTTTATTTTAACATCCCAAGAAAAAGGCTAAAAATACGGGAAGAAAACTAAAACTCGCCCTACAAGTTACAAAAAGGATTTCTCATTGCACTTTTATGTAACCAGTCTGGCTCACCTCTTAGGTAAAACCACCAATAAACTAATTTGATAAAGGATGCTGTTACCATAGAGCTGGATAATATTTTATCAACTCTTGGCAAAACATTTCTTTCCGCTAGTAGGCTGTCACACACAGGATACATTCTTAAGATTACCTTTGATAATGACCTGGGATGTCTACAAAAAGCGTTGTGGATTTGACGGTTAAAAAAGTTGTTGCTAAAAGCTGTTCCCAAAAAAATGTAATAACTCCATTACTATTTAATATAGAAATTGGCAGTTTTATACAGCTACTTAATGATTTGACATAACAATTTTGCTAAATAGTAAATTTGAGGCCATACTTTGCAATTTAATGCAAGAGACGCTAAAAATATGTGAAATTTTTTTTAACAGTTCCTATTTTTTTGCTATTTTATTATTAAAAAATAAAATATAATATGTAGATTTTAATAATATTTATTTACAAAAGTTAAATAAGTTTTTAAAGAAGACATAGAAAAAATGGATATTATTTGTTTGTTCTGCAATTTTTTCATGTTATTATAAATTACTTTGTATAAAAGACAATCAAAACTGAAAATAAACTACTTAAAGAAGAGCAAAAAGTTAAGATAAAAAAAAGTTTAAGCTGGGATATGGGTAGACAAAAAACAGCACACAATATAAATAAATGAGCAATATTGAAAGGAAACCAGATACTAATTTCAGATAATAAGAAATCATACCAACAAAAAAAAATAACATGAGTAAGCAAAAGACCTTGGTTAATATCTCTATTTTATATTCAAACCAACTATTGTATATTTACTTCTACTAACATATTTAAAAAAGATATATGAATACATGAAAATGATTAATAAAAAAAATGTTTCAAAGTTAAGTTATCCAAAATTTAATTTTATATTTATTACATCAAAAAATATTTATTAACATGTTACAGATATTTTTTTATTTAATAAAATGTATTTTTAAAATTTAACTTGTCACATAGCCAAAATTCAATTTTAACTTAAGTTGATATAAAAAAAATTGAGTTTGTTTATAGACTTTTTATAATTTTTAATCAAAGCTAATAATTAGTTATGTTTGGTTATTTAATCATATGACAATTAACTCACATATCAAACCATATATGTGACTAGATACGACAGCTTTAAACCCGTGCTCTCTAAACACATAATATTTAATTTGCCAGAGAGTAAATGATTCTTAGTAGTTTCAGTAATATAAAAAAGGCAACTACTACTTTCTTTTAATAGTAAGTTACATCAGATTATATAACAAATCAGGAATAACAACTACCAAAACTATCTAGTATAACATAAATGTTTTTAATGTAATGTGTTTTATTATACATTAGTATATATACATTGAAAATTAGTCATATATTGTAGCATTAATAATGATATACCAACATTTGTGTCTATGAAATAACAATTAATATGATTCATGGTCCTCATGCTATTATATATTTTAAAATGTTTGAAGTTTACTGACCTACACATTCTAAATGTTTAAGTGTGCATAATCTAGATCAAGTTTATTTTCTTTCCTATCAATTAATTAAGAGAAATTTATAAATAATTAAACAAAATAATTGACTTTCGAATAATTTTCTACAAAAAAATAAATGTTGATGCTAAGTAAGAACGAAAGTAAAAGTAATTCATGCTCCATAGCACATTATGTATGCGTAAATGATTTCCTCCTTTTTAATTTGGCGGTTCCTTTATTTAACAATACTTTGAGGACATAAACTTTAATCAAATTAAAACTACCTACAACGCTAAACAAAATTTGCATATATTAAATAGCGCAGATTTGATTAAACTAAACTTTTTTTGTTTGTGAAGATTGAGCATATAATTTAAAATAAAAAAATAATGTAAATAAATGTAGTACTTTTGTAAAAAAACATGTTTTTATAAAAAAAGATAATTTATTAAACAAAATGTTATAAAATAATATTTACACAACAAGTAACAAATAACAATGAACTATAACAATTAAATAACTGGATGTTTAGCTGTTACTATTATGAAAAACATGATGATCAACAATAACGCTAGCGATCCCTAAGAAATAAGTCTTTGATGATATAGAATGAAACTAACCTTTTTAAGGATAGCACAAATGTATTATGAGAGGACTAGTAAGTGTTGCTTAAAACCACAAAGTGAGTTCTATTCATATCCGCCGTGACTACTACCCTCACTACTTCCGTATCCACCCGCATTACCGTAACTATCTCCACCACTGCTTCCGGAATAAGCTGCTGCACTGTAGCCGCCGTAATCTCCACCGCCGCCGCTGAGTTCACCGCCACCATGCCCCCCGGAGAATCCAGCATCATATCCACTATGGCCACCATATTCACTGCTGCTATCACCACCAGCACCTCCACCTCCACCGCTAGTATAACTGCTGTGACTGACTATAGAGCTATCACTGTGTCCTCCAGAGTAGCTGCTTCCGTAATCACCGCCTCCCTCATGTCCACCTCCTGCATCTCCTCCGTAAGAACTTTCATGACCTCCCAGTTCTTGAGACTCATGGGAAGATCCAGCACTTTCATCTCCATGACCACCTCCAAAACCACCACCATAGCTATGGCCAAATCCTCCTCCGCCGCCGCCACCACCACTGCTATGTACTTCTTTGCCTTCATCGATACCACCGCTGAAGCCAATTACTTTGTAATATTCATGGTCACCTCCGCCGCCACCGCCTCCATGTCCTTCATCTTTGACATGTTTATAAACGGTATGCGTATGGTGGATAGTTTTTACTTTAAATGGTACATGGATTATGACTTTCTTATGCGAACTGAAATTTAAAAATATTCATTATAAATCTAGAATTTAAAATCATTAATAGCAAATATAATAATATTACAAAAAATATTATTATTATATTTATTATTATTAAATAATAAATTTATTGAAATGAAAATATAATATCATTTTGTGCTTACCTTCCTCCACCTCCACCGGCTAATGCAAGTTGGGCCACGACAAGCACCGCAAGGGCAATAAGCTATTAATAAAAATCATATAAATAAAATTAATAATGAAATCGTGATATTTTTTTTTTAATATTTACTCACGTTAATTTTGGCGTGCATCTTGCTTATCCTCTAATCCCCCACAATTGCAGTTGTTAACACTACACAAGCTGCAAGCGAATTGTGATGCTCAACACAGTGAGACACCGCTATTTATATGGCTTAATTTTATTTGTGAAATGAAAGGAAAAAGATATCAAAATAGTCGATTCAAGAAAGTCGGTAAAAAAAGGAGTAGTAGTAGTGGGTAGTAGAGCATTTACCCCTATCGCATCTCACTCTTGAACTTGATTGCATTAGAGGGGAACAATAATATCAACACGCTCGACTTTCCTCTCCTCTTAAATCGAGTATGTTTACCTTCACCTTACATCATTTGCCCAATTTTAATATATCTGCTTCTGCTGTTGTACTTTCCCTTCTCTAATTATGTTTTATTTCATTATGAAAGCGGATGAGGAAATATGCAAACATCGAGAAGAAAATGCGAGTGTTTAATATAAGTGTTTAGTGTGTGTTTGTGAACTTGACATTTCTAAAGGTTTAGTTAGGTCATTTCAAGTTATTAACGATGTTATATTATAAATTTAAACGTATAATAATAACTGATTAAACATTTGCTCACTTAAATTATTTATTGTTACACATTGTGTATTAAAAATACAAATTATTTATGATCTATGATAATTGATATGTGGTATAATCCTAAAAGTACTTAATTTGATTTAATGAATGATGGAAATTTTGATGTTAAAGTGGCAAAACTTTTATAACGGCTAATAATTTAATTATAAATATTACCATAAATAATAGTGCTTTTTAGTGCAGCAACTCTCGATACTATTAATATACGGTTGTTTGTATATGTATTTAAAACGTATGCATAAGTATTTACTTAAAGAAAGTGATCAAATTGTTTACAATTCGTGATAATATGTGCGTAATGATATGGACCTTTATAAGTTAGCTTTTATTTAAGGTTTTACTGCATCGTCAGCTTATTTATGTTGATTATGAATACCAATAAATTTACGTTTTTATTAACTGTTTTGGTTGGATTTTTTTTTCCATTATTTATTTTAATATTTATTCTATTTTAAAAATTTTGTTTCACTATCAAAACGTTATGTTAATTTAATAAATTATTATAATTAAAATGCTTTAACTGATTTTGTTTTTCATAATTCTTGAAGCTTACTATCATTTCTACCTTCTGTCACTAATCACAGCAAGTAGAACGGTGTCACATTCATAGTAAAAAATATATATTTTATTAGTAATAATATAAAATAGTATAAAATATGGCCCCAATACTTTTAACAATCAAATAAATTTGTTAATCTTTCTTTTAAATAAATTAATGATATAGACAAATATAATTAGTTGCAGTTTGTCTCACCAAAACACATAATTTTAATTTAAACTTCTTTCCTATGTAAACCGTAATAGCGTAGTTTGCATGTTTTCACACTAGTCTCACCAAAATATATATTTTATGAGTAAGTATTAGTAATGCATTTCATCAGTGCAAGAGGAAATGTTTCTCGGTGCGCATCTATTTATTATTAATAATGTAAGTAAGAATTTTATTTTTATCAAAAATCTCAAATTATTTTTAGATGTGGTTATCTATCAGAAATTAAAATTAAAATTATTACTCCATTAGTTGGTAATGTTACATTATTTTTATTATGAAATTGGGCCTAACTAACTAGAAGAAGAACTGGAATTTTAAAATGTGTCTATTATAAACTATAAATAGTTAATAGAAACGCGGCATATATCTACTTTCGATGTTAAATTGTAACTAAAACCGCGTTGCAATAAAAATATTTAAAAACTAGTAAGAAATAATAATGTTACCTTGTCCTTTCTTGGGGTAAGTTTAAAAAGTTCAGATTCTTCTATCAGTAAAATTGACCGCTATTATATAAATATTATAAAAGTTATTTATACCGTTACCTTGCTTAGTCAGTTGCCAATACAGTAAAAAAGTTTGGAATTTTTGCATTGTAAAAAAACGTAGAAGATGATCTGCAAGTTGTAAAGATAGAACTTTTTGTACATGAAAAGGGTACAATTGATTTTTGCGCAGACAATCTAATTTAAAACATCTACTTAAAAATATATTTTTTTGAATACTATTAGCAAGATATTTTTTAACCAAATTTAAAACTTTATCTTTGGTAGGTATCAAAAGCTTATCGGCAAAGTCTATTACTAAGAAAGTAATAGAACTGAAGCCAGAAATCACTTGAACGTAATAAACAACGTTCTAAAAACAGGAGAACACCCCAAAGAGCGGAAGGTAGCGCGACTGGTACTAATACCCAAACCAGGAAACAAATTGTATAGGCCGCTGTGCATGCTGAATACGTTCGGGATGCTTTTTAAACAAATGATAGCAAAAAAACTATTGAAAAAAATTAAAAGAAACCGGGCCGATAATCAGCATAGATTTAAGAAAAGTAAATCGACTATAGTTGGCCGCCCGCCAAACAGGTACTAGAAATAGCAATAAAGAAAAAAGCAAAAACCGGAAAAATTAGTGAGTATTGTGAGCTTGCAACGCTAGATTTTAAAAATGAGTTTAATTATGATCTTTGGGAAGTGATAGTTAATGCAAAAAAAAAGTATTGGCCTATCTGGTAAAGATAATACAGGATTATCTAAACGACAGAGTGGTAGAGTAAGAACCGTAAAAACAAGCAAAAATGACGACTATGGTATCTCAGGTGTCGGTCCTAGGACCACTTTTGTGGAACCTCATCTACGATGATCTACTCAGATTGGAAATGCTGATAGATGTTACAAGGGTGGCATTTGCCGACAACGTGGCTGTTGTAGCAACGGCCTAAACTGAAAGCAAAGGTAGAGAACAGCATCAAGAAGATTATAAAATGGATGGAAAGCAGGGGGCTAGAATTGTGCACAAACAAGACTAAAGTGATGCTACTAATAGAGAGAAAAAAAGCATAAGGAGTTCAAAATTGAAAAAAAAAAAAAAATTTGACAAACAAATATATACAACAAGACAACAAAGGCTGTCAAGCAAATTTATGTCTAAGATGAGTAATGCTGATAATATCAAAAAAGGATGTTAGCATCAGTTGTGTAGTTGGTGATTTTATATGGTGTCCAAGTATGGAAGAGTGCACTGAAAGTAAAGGCGTATAGAAAAAAACTTGAAAGTCTGCAAAAGCAGCTGGCAGCCAAAGTAATAGCAGCATATAAAACTACATCACTAAAAGCCGCAAGGGTATTAGAAGGAATAATACCAAAAAAACTTAAAAAAAAAACGGCAAGACATGTGGAACAAAAGCGATAAAGGCAAATGAACAAAGTCGCTTATAAAAGACATTGACAAATGACACAATAAAAAAAAGCAACCTAAGTTACTACTTAACACAAGTGATGACTTGGCATGGGTGTTTTAGCACGTATTTTAATAAGTTAGGACTGCGACAGGATGAGCAATGTATGTACTGCTTCTACAAAGATGACTTCAGACACATGTTTTAGTGTAAAAAGTAAAAGCCGGAGATAGAGAAAATTAAAACTGAAGCAAGAACTCACAATAACAAGGAAAAATATAGTCAAAGTAATGTTAGTAAGTGTAGAAAACTGGAAAATGGCAAAAAAGCTGTTGGAGAAAATCCTAATAAAAAAAAACAGGTAAGAGGCAAACGGAAAAAAGTCATATGACTGCGACAGAACCCGCTACTTTATCTGAAAAAATTCTGAAAAGAAAACCGGATGGGGGCGAAAGCAAAGAAAAGTTGAAGGGTTTTTAGTGGGTATACAAACGTAGTTCCACACTGGTGGCTACACATCCAAGCCGCCTCCAGTGCATAAAGTATTTTTTCTACTGTCTGCCATTTACCCTTCGGAATCTTTCTTGTTCTTATTATTGTTTCTTAGTTTACTGGTTATTTGCTTTATTAGTTTTTTTATTTCTAACATTTTTTTCACCATCATATTACTAATTTGTAGGCCCTGCTAATCCTTAGCTAGATGGTTTTTTGTAGTTTTTCTTTTTTCCTTTTTTCTTTTTTTTATGATTTGTTCCATGTTTCTGCGACGTTTAACATTTTGCTTTTTGCTGCCGTTGTCATTGACTTTTTTTTTCATTTTTAAATTTTTGTTTTTTAAGGACGTAGTGAGTTGTTGGCCTCAACAAGTGGCCCTAGAGAATGACTAACGCATGGCAATACTACTACTTTTTTTTGCGTAAGTCCTGCTGTTAATTTGTCTTAGTCATTGTCTCTAACGTGCTACTAGTTTAAGGTGGGCTGGTTTTAACTTTGCAAAATTTACGCAGTCTGCTGCGGCATCACATGCTTTCCCCAATCCATCTCTCTCTATACCATATTATTCTGCCCTACTTCCTACACTGGCATTCTTTTCTTTTTTCTCCCATTTTTGTGTTATTCAGTTTAGATATTTGCATTGTTCTTAGGTATCTTCTTAGTTTTTTTTATATCTATGTTAACGTTTTCCTCGTAGTATCCTTTTTCTTTCATAAATATTTTGTGCAGCCCTTTTGGTAGTTCTACATTTGCCAGTTTAACTTCTAGTGAAATTCTTAAATCTTTATTTGGGATTAGTTCATTGTGTCCCCTGGTTGCCAGATATACTCGGATCATTTTTTGTCAACCTTAAGATGGCGTATCTTTTGTTTCAAAATTGTTTAGTCAATTTTGTTAACTTATTTTTTTTTTAGCAGTTCTTTCATTTTTGTCTTTATTTCTGCAATTTCTGTTGGTACTAATGTTTCAGTATATGTTTTTCCCATGTCTTTCTGTTCACCTTCTATTCCTAGGCAGGCATAGCTGTTTTGACCTTCATTTTTTTTTCTTTTAATTACTTTTTTCTATATTCTTTTGCTTCCATTTAGCTTCTCGTTTCTCCTTTTTTTGTTCTCTGTGGTTTTTGACTTAAGTCCGCTTTTTAACCTGTTTGTTCTATTTTTTTTATAGTTATTGTTTCATCTTTTACTCTATCTAATCTGTTTTGATTTTTGTATTGATAATTTTAATTTCTTATTTCTTAGCCATATCTGTATGTCGTATCTAAAATTATAAACGCAATTTATGGACAAAAATGCCAACAACGTTGGTAGTAGAAATAAATAGATTGTGATGTATCTGATGTTTAGTGTAACAAAAATGTTTTGTTTATTTACAGGTCTTTTTTCTAGCATTATTAAATAACATATTTTAAAATAAATTCTGCTTGAACATAATCATTTTTTTTTGCTAACCGTTTGTTAAATGTATTGTTGGTCGATGTCAATTAGGACATTTGTTTAATTAATCAATTACTTTAACAATTTTTATTTTTTTATTTATTTGTCTTAAATGACTTTGTTCCTTTTGCAGTATTTAGTAACATAACGCGTAACAGTTTTTTTGTTTATTATAACTTTTGTTTTACCTTAATTTTATGTTAAATGTAATTTTAATTAGAAAACAGTTCTAAATTTGATGTGCTATTGCATTTTGTATCTGTATGACCTGTTTTATTTACTGATGTACTTACTATGTGTCATTTATATATGTATGTGCAATTTAAATGATACTAATAAACTATTATTATTATTATTATTATTATTATTATTATTATTATTATTATTATTATTATTATTATAATATAGACATTATAATACACTTGAGGAAAAAATTAATTATCACCACACGTACTTAATGTGTATATTAAAAATAACATTTGCAGTTTAAAATTTTTTTGTTTTATTTTTGATATCTAAAGTAACGTTATTCAATCTGGTTTATTGGGTTTTAAAATTAATTTCAAAATCATTATCAATTTATCAGAATATTATTACTATTGTTAAATCGAGTTCAACATTCTTCTATGCATTAGTAGAAATTGATTATCATGGAAAACCGCAAATAAATATCTTTGTAATTAGATCATATATTATTATATTAAGTATACTAATAAATGTCTCGTTATGTGAGTACTAATAGAAAAACATTACAATTATTCAAGTATTTTCTAATTGTAAGAAAATTCCGACTTTCTTTATGATTGGTGTTATATGTATGTCTATATTATACTGTCATTTAATTAACATGCTCCATTAAATTGAAAAAATATAGTATTTAATCAATAACACTATTTTAAATAGTTAATTATGTATCTATAGTACATTGAAACAAGTATGACCCACGGAGTAAAACTTAGAGAAATGTATAAATCAAAACCAAATGTTTTATTTTCATAAACTCTGGAAATTATTAATTTTAAATTTGATTATCGTGTTTCTAATTGATTACTTTACGTACAGATGTCAATTTTTTTGTTACTTTAGAGACACTTTTTATATTTTGCATTCATTAAAAAATCGCTATTGAGTATCGTAATAAAAAAAATGAAATTTTTGTTAAATAAAGAAATTATGTTTTGTATCGCAATATAATATAAAACCAAACAGAAAAAATAATATAAATGATTTGTTTTATAAGACCATTTTTATTGCGTTTTTGCGTCATTTAAAAAAGGCAAAAATTGCTAATATTATTAGTGATACAGGCTTGTTTGGAATAGTGCAAACTTGCTCATCACGATAGGACTGAGCAATGATTGCTTTTGTGGTATATTGGCTAAATAGGTCAACATTGAACGGTGTGAATCCTAATGTAAGAAAAGTATTTTGCAAGGAACATAAATTGTTAAAAGAAATGAATGAAAAATATTTGAAATGATATTTTATGTGTGTGTGAAACAACAATAATAAAAAAAAGATGTAGGTACAAAGGGGCGGTAGTCTAGTTTTGTGGTCTAGTGTAGGTGATTGAATGGGTGGTTGTTAAAGTGTTGGCATAATTCTAAACCCTTCTACTAAGCAACCTGTAAAAAAGTATGAATTAGTTTTGTCTAGAATTTTATGGATACGTATAAAAATTGGCATCCGTAGAATTTTTCTAGTGAGTGCGTATGCGTCTGTCAATGGTGAAGATGAGAATGTAGAGTTTTGGCAGCTTCTAAATAAAATTTTAAATGCCAGTAAACCTGGCAAAAGAATTATTTGATTGGGAGATTTAAATGGATGGAACCTAAGTGACATTCACAAATAGATTTGCAACATATAGCTCTTTTAAAATTGGAATTAACAAAACTCTAGAAACAGACGCATTAAACCCAGATTATTGGCCTACCGGCATTGCTATAAGTAAATTTCAGTTTTTTCGACAATCCAACTTCAAACCTAACTTTAGAAAACAAGTTAGAACAACTCAGTTCTTCAACACAAACAAATAATATCAAAATTTTACATTTTAATACTCAATCATTACCTAATAAAATTAACATGTTAGACATTTTAGTAAACAATAATGAATATTACATTATCTGTCTATCGGAACACTGGGTGACAAATGAAGATCAAATTAAACAACTGACTCCTTCAAATTATTCTTTGTGTACTTTCTACTGTCGTAATACAACTATACACGGTGGTGTTGCTATTTATTCAAAATCATTATCAAAACATATAATTAAGGAAGTAACTGCTTTAAAAAAATTATCAATTGATCTCGACTTTGAGTGTTGTGCAATATCAGTTAATAATCAAATGTGTATAATAACACTATATAGAACTACATTAGGTAATATTGATACATTTTTTAAATTATTAACAAAATGCTTGGACATTGCTACTGCTACATATTTGCACGTTATAGTGTGTGGTGATATTAATATAAACTCGTTAAATAAGGAACATATGCAGTTTAAATCATTGACAGATATTTTTGAAGCATTTAACATACAAAACTTAATAAAAGTTCCGACAAGGATATTTATGCATAAAAATGGCAACAAAAGCGAAACATCAATTGATTATATATCGGTCAGCAGAGGATTAAATATGACCAACCTAAAAGTTTTTGAAGCTGGTTTCTCTGACCATACCGCACAATCAGTCACATGTGTTGTCCCTAATATAAATATAATACAAACCAAACATTCAGAACCGAAAAGAATGATAAATAATGTGTCTTTGCATGAACTTGTCACACGCCTACATAATGAGCTACCAGACTTAAATATCTTAGATAGTCAAAATATTGATGATTTCTTTAACACATTCTGGGATTCGTTTAATTACTGTTTCAATTTAGCTTGCCCTGTAAAAAGCGTAAATAAAAATATCAATAGGCAAAACTATAATAATAATAATAATAAATGGATGACTCAGGATTTATGAAAACAAAAAAAAGATCTTATAAATTTAAACTGGCTTCGAAAAAACTGTACCGACCTAGAAATAAATAATAAATATAAAATAGAAAAATTCAACTACAACAAAAATATTATAACCACAAAAAAAAATTATTTTTCTGAAATCATCACAAATGCTGAAAACAAAAATAAAAAATTGTGGAATATTGTAAATAATTCTTTAAATCGTAAATGTAAATGTAACGCATTAGTATCACTATACGATGAAAATAACATAATAACATAATAACATAACATTGGTACAATTTCCTAGTCGTCTAAAAGAATCATTAGTAATTCCAATACATAAAAAGGACAATGTACATTACACAAACAACTATCGTCCTATATCATTATTAAGTATTTTTTCTAAAATAATAGAAAAAATAATATCTGAAAAACTTATTTTATATCTGGACAAATATAATTTACTTAGCAATAAACAATATGGTTTCAGATCAGGAAAGTCAACAGAATTAGCCACTATTGACTTAATACAATATATTCATGACAATTTAAACGCAAAAAAATATGTAGTAGGTATTTTTTTCGATATGACTAAAGCATTTGATTGCCTGAACAATGAGTTTATTCTAAGTAAATTATATAATATAGGAATTCGTGGCAACGTCTTAAATTTTATAAAAAACTATCTCAGCGTGCGTTGCTTGACAGTAGACATAAATAAAACAAGATCTAGACAATTTGAAACATGTTTAGGGGTACCCCAGGGAAGTGTTCTGGGTCCGTTAATATTTCTTTTGTTTATTAACGATTTGCCATTATTTGTGTCTGGTGGCCAAGTTTATATGTATGCTGATGATACATCTATAATAATTACGGCTGAAAATTCTATGGAATTGCAAACTATAGTAAAACTAGTTCTTCATGAGTTTCAGGTATGGTGCACAAAAAATCATTTAATTGTTAACCCGACAAAAACAAATTATATAAATTTTTACAACTTACATGGTACAGAATTAAGTCATCAAAACTATATAATTAATAACGCATTGATTGCAAAAGTAGATGAAGTAAAATTTTTAGGTTGTATGTTAGATAAACAACTAACTTGGTTACAACAAATTAATCAGATATGCAAAAATGTGAACAAATCTTTTTTTGCTCTAAAAACATTAAAACATAATTTAAAAGTGCATTCATTATTAAACATCTATTATGCAATGACATATTCTGCATTAAATTATAATATCATATGCTGGGGACAATCTACCGAAATAATTAGGGTATTTAGATGCCAAAAGCGAGTAGTCAGATTAATTTTTAGTTTGAACTATCACGAGTCATGTAAGGACACTTTTATTAACAACAACTTGCTTACTGTAAGTGGTATCTATTTATATAAATTATTAAATTATATTTTTATAAATAAAATAAATTTTTCCAAAAATGAAGATACTCATGAATACAACACAAGGAAAAAACAAGAATTTAGACCCTGCAAAATTAAAACTTTTTTTTACAAAAAATCGCCATCATAATCAGGTACTTATTATTATAATATGCTTTCAAATGAAATAAAAAATTCAAAATCCGTATGTGTTTTTAAAAATAAATTAAAAACTTTTTAATAAAATTATGCCCATACACTTTAAAAGACTTTATAGATATTTGTTTATTATAGTTTTAATATAACTTTTATAATTATATGTTTTTAAGAAATTGTTTATGTTAATTACTGTTTTGTAAAAATTTTAAATTTTATTGTAATTTTAAATATGTGTATATATATAATTATTATTATTTGTAAACTGACTTGTCTTATCCATGTATATTATGGCCAACAAGATAAAATAAACTATTCTATTCTATTCTATTCTAAAGAATTAAATAAAAAAAAGTTTTAGGAAAGTATGGTGTGTTAGAGTGAACAAAAATGGCAAAGAATGTGTGAGCCTGTGCGTTGAAAAAAGTTTATTTATATCAAACATATTGTTTAAGCACAAACTTATCCACATGTATACATGGCATAGGGATGAGTCCAAAACTATGCTTGATTTTGTGGTGTATGACTTAAAATTGAGAAATTTAATTAAAGATACTCAAGCGGTACATAAAGCTGAATGTGGATCTGATCAATAATTTATCTTATCAAAAGTAGACCTTGGTCGTACATTTATTCGAAAAAAGCAAACAAAAATTAAACAGAGAAAAATATAAAAGAAAAATTAATTAAATAAGGAGTTATTGTTGTATTTCAAAATAAGAAATTGATCAATGAAAACATTGAAAATGAGTAAAATAGATTAAAACTGACAATTGTTCATTATGCAAAAAATGTATATAGAGTGACGGTGGTTAGAAATATAAAGAAAGATGCATAGTAGAACGAACATGTAAAACTAGCAGTGAATAAAAAGAATATAAAATGTGGATTGCAAAACAAAAAAATTGCAGATAATGCAAAATTAATTTGAAGAAAATAAAAAAGTATTTTGGATGTAGGTGAAGAGAGCTAAACAAAAGGTGCAAAGAAAAGTTGTGTCATTTAGAATGATTTTGAAAAAATGATTTGAAACGACGACGGTATTAGAAAGCGCTGGAGAGAATATTTTAAACAATTGTATGGGACAGTATGAATCTTATTATAGATAAAAAAAAAGACTGAAGAAATGGCGGATAGCCTACCTAAAAACAAAGTGTTTAAATCTATAAAATTATTAAAAAACGGCAAAGCCGCAGGTGTAGATGAGATTACAGGTAAATTGTTAAAGTATAGAGGCATATCAATTTTTGATAGACTGACTTATTTAATTTGTGCTTTAGAAAATTTACAGTGCCAAATGATTAAAAGAATGATGTGATTGTTTCTCTGTATAAAGGTTTTATTAATTAAATTATTGTGCTGTTAGTTTGTTGAGTATCTTAGGAAAAGTGTTTAGAAGATGGTTGTTTAAAAGAGTGCAAGATATATAAACTGAAAAGATTTGGGGAGTGCAGTGTGGTTTTATGCCAAGTAGAGGCTTAACAATTGATTAAAAAATGTATGGCAGTAAAAAAAATGTACTGTGCATTTGTTGATCTAGAGAAAGCATATGATCTTGTGAACAGACGTAACTTATGAAACGTTTTAAAATAGTATAAGATAAATGTTTAGTAAATGCCATTATTGCTATATATAATGATAGCAGAACGTGCGTTAGAGTGGATGGTACACCAAGCGATTGGTTTAACATAGAATAAGGTGTGACAAGGATGCGTAATGTCCGCGTGGTTTTTAAATAAATTTATAGATAAATGCGTTAGAAATGCCTGTAATGACATTAACGGTGTACGGATGGATAATGTAAATGTAAAAGTGCTGTTGTATGTTAACAATGCTGTGATAGTTTGTGAGAATTAAAATAATTTATAGAATGCGCTTAACCAACTGAATGTTGCAGCAATTAAAATGAATCTCTGTATAAATGTAGCAAAACCCAAAATTATAGTCTTTGATAAGGACAAAGTAAGCAGTGATTCTAGAATCAAGTTAAACGGTAAACGCTTAAAGCAGGTGGATGTTTTTGAGTATCTGGAAAGAATGTTTAATAAGCTTAGTAATTTAGATAGAAAAAATGAGATACAAGTAATTGCATTGCAAAAAGTAGTTTGAAGTATTGTATGATTGCAAAGAATGAAGTATTATCTAAGAAAGCAAAAATAGCTGTTTATAATGGCAGTGTGTTGACACCAACTTTGCTGTATGGCTCTGAAACTTGAATATTTTAAGAGTAACACAAAAGTACAATAAATACGGTTGAAATAGGGTATTTAAGAAGATTGTGAGGAAAAACTTGTACAAACAGAGTTAAAAATGAAGGGGTAATAAACAAATGTGATTTAAAAGTAACAATAATAGATCAGTACAAACGTAGTATTCTACGTTAGTTTAGCAATGTCGAGATAAGGAATGAGAATAGAATAAAAACTAATCTATGATGGAATCGTATTTCAATAAAAAAACAGAAAAAGACCACATGTAAAAATTGGTTGAATGTAGTAGATGAATGCGTGAAAAAAAAAATTATACGTGAAAAAAATAAGAAACCATGCATGACCAGATGTATGAATATTACTGAAACAAAGAAAGTATGTAAAGACAGAAAAACGTGGGTAGTAAATAAATTCAATGTAGATGTTTATTAAGTTAACCTAAGCGAGGGCTATAATATTAATTATTGATAGCAGGTTTTTTACAGTGATGTTATCCGGTCCAGCAGCTAAGTTCTTTTTTCAGTTTTTTACAGTTGAAATAGTTTTTGAAATATTTGTAGGTTTGAGAAGCATTAATTTTGTATTTATATTATCAGTATTTTTGTTTTGTCTATTTGGTAGTTTATTTTGAAGATGTATTGTATTAGTTGCAGTGTTTGGTGTGTTAGATAGATCGTTGGATCAGTAAAACATGTATTGTTATCTATTAATTTTGATAAATTTTCTTGAAATTTTTGCCGAAGAGATTATTAATGATCTTCTATACTTTTCTTAAGTTTTATTTATAGTTTTATGTTTTATAATTTCACATTTTTTTTGTGTATTTAAATTATATTTCTGTTATTTTGTTTTTATTTTTGTGGTTTGAAATTTTGCTTGAATAAAATAAATAAATAAATTTTGCGGTTTGTTTGTTGAATCTGTGTATCAACAATGTTTCTAAAGCTATTTTTATCAGTAACTGTTAGTTTTTTAGATGTAATTTTTTGTTTTATTTAAATTATAAAAGTAACTTTAATTTTTATTAGTTTGTGATTTAAATCTGAAAAGTCTTCCAGTGTTTGTTTTATAAAACTTGTTTTTTAATATACTATTACTGCACTAAAATGATACTTAAATTTTAAAAGAAAACTTAAGACGTAGCTACATAAACTAATTTGTATCGCAAAAATATTTTTGTTTTTCTTTATTTTATAATTTTTTTTTATTTATAAAATAAAATCATATTTATTTAACATCTACTACATAAAACATGCACGTAGATATAATAAATTTCACTTTTTCATATGTTTATTAATTATTCTACCATCGTGAAATTGATTTCCAACTATCTTCAATGTCATCTTAGCTTTCACAGTATAATCTAATTAAATGTAAAGTTTAATTCGTGAAAACGCTTTTTATATAAACATAGCATGATGTATAATTTCACACGAATTAATTTCAATAGAATTGCATGATCAATGTTATCCGGTCATTAAGCATGTAAGTATAGACAGATCAATTACCCTTGTTTTTATGTTAATTATCTTGTATGAATTATAGAAAACGTTAATTAACATTGCATTATTTGAGTACTTCGTTTTGTTTTAAATCTGATCTAATGTTATCCGGTAATAAAAATAGATCAAATTCCTTTGTTATGTTATTTGTGTTAGATTCTGGAAAGTATACTGTAGTTAATGGAACGCTGCAATTCATTTAGCAACATTCAGTACCACACTAAAATGGCAATTAAACCGATTACAACATATTTACATTATTTAATTATTTAACATCGATAAACAAAATTTACAATAACTTTTAAAAATTAATTAGTAATAATACATACTTATAAATTATAAATGTTTTTAAGTTATGTACCAGTTGCTAAAAAATCAATTTAATTTGATTTATTATATTGTATTAAATCTTTAAACATTGATTCTATAGTGACTTATAAAATGTTTATAAAGTTACAGTAATGAATGAAATATAATGGTGAATTTGAAATAATATAAATTAAAAAAAAAAAAATTGTGCAGAATGTTTACCAATTCAAAGAATAAATACTATATAATAAGTACTTCCAAAAACACTTTATTTAGTCACAAGTTTATTTTTTAATTTGTAGAACCTAATCATATTATCAGCATATTATAAATTATACTTTAAATACAAACAAAAATTAAAATAATCAGTAACTAACGGTCTAATTTTTAAACACCGTATATATATATATATATATATAATATTAAACTAAAAAAAATACATGTTTATGATAAATTGTTGTTATACAATAATTTCTAATTGTTAATTGAGTTTACAATTTACAAACTTTACAATTTAACCTTCTTTTAATGTAGAGAGCGGTGAGAAATATTTTTTGCAGCTTTAAGCTAATAATTGTGCATTAAAACAATTAAATGAGCATTAACACAATTAATTGCGCATTAATACATAAATTACATTTTTCTGTTTTGCGGTCATAATTATTGAACTAAATGAAATATAATATTTATAATGATAAAAAACATTTAAATAAGTTATTACAAACTTTATATAAAATTCATTTTTAAGCTATGTTTGACAAATAAAAAAATTATTTAACTTCTTAATATAAAATGAATTAATAATTATTCAAACTCAATCTCAAGCATAGACAATTGTTTCAGTTTTGCAAACTTCGTCAGTATTGTATGACCACGGCATCGCATAGCATAACAAAAAACAAATTTGAATAAATTATTAAGTACTTATTATTACAATTATTTAAAGCATTAATCAAAAATGATATATTTACATTCTCAATATAAAGTTTGCTTTATTGAATACATGGATACAAGTTGAAACTCCATATTATATTAAACAAACGGTACATTTGCTAGTAGTTACGCAGCGTCAGTTTGATATTTTAAAATCTGTGTTGTAATAAGAATCGAATTGTAACTACTACCCTTTAATTGGTTGCAATTGAAATTTGAAACTATTGTAGGTGAGCAACAAAAACACAGAATGTTTATGGTTTTATAGAAGTAGTAAGCTAGGTTTATTTTATAAATTTATAAATAATTTACTTATACCAATAAAATTGGGTTTAAATATATTAATAATTACTTCATTATTAATTAATTACTTGACTTTTTTACTGAAGAGAAATCAACTATGTAGTTACAAAGCTTAAAAAGTAATAAGATTTCATAAGCGGCGAAGCGAATATCCACATATTTGTCATAATATGTCATGTCAATAATTAATAAACTACTAATTAAATTAGAATTAAAAGAAATAATAATAATAATCCTGTTCTCATTAAGGTGAAAAATATAAACTGTATAGTAGCGATGGCATTTAATAATTCATGTTCATGTTATATTACAACCAAAAGGCGTATAGAAATATAATTGTTAATATAACATATTTGAATTGGATATCTTTATGTGCAATTAAAAATACTATTACAAATTATGTTGTCAAATCTACAATGTAAGAACGGAAAAAGCAAATAAAAAAATGCATTGTAATCATATTGACATTGTTCAGTTGCATAGTTAGCTTTAAAATTTTATTACAGCAGCCTATAATCTGTTCTACAGAGACTGTGACGGGCTATGACGTATTATAATGTAAATTTAATACCAACCTTATACACAGTTTTATTTCTATAGTATAAACGTATTAAAATTCTTGAAAATGTTGGCAACGTTTTTCGATGTTGGAGTTTCCTTTATCTTTACTTTATGAAGTTTGTTTAATTATTGGTTATGTCAGAGGGTTTTTGAATATTTTGCAACAAATAAACATACATGGATACACACTTTTTTTTTAAATAAATCAAAATAATACACATTTCAAAAGTTTTTTGTTAGCTTCGTCAGTAGTAAATTGTAAATAAAAATCTAAAACTGTAAAATATATCTTATTAAAATAAATATAAGATCTGTTCCAACTTACAATTTGCACAGTTTGCAAACCGTCCAAATTATGTATACAAACAAATATTTGTCATTCTTAGGCAACGTTTTATGCACAGTAATTTGTTTGTGTGCATAGTTTGAATAATTTGCAAACTGTCCAAATAGTAGGTTAAAACAAACAGACCTTATAATAAACGCAAGGCTTTTGAATTTCAACAATTGAACTGGTAAATAATTGTTTTTCAAGATTGTAAATTAAAAAGATGTTATTAAATACTAACTTTGGTGTGTTTGATTCAGTTTTGACAAATGAAACCTAAACATTAGCTTGCTTCCTTGGTTGACTGTTAATTGTACTCCGTTTGTACGTATATATGGTTTTTTGTTTTAAACTAGCACTCAGTTGGTATAAGGTACGTTTTCAATAATATGGTAAAGTAAAGTAAAGCTGTTTTGATAGATGTCAATATAATGAGTTTTATTTATTTGCAGTATTATATTTTCTGTTGGTTGTAGTGAAACTTATTGGCAGCTTTTATAAATAGATGTAGTACCACAAATACACAGTCAGTTTTTTTAATTCTATATATTAAGTCATTGTGTTGATAATTATAGTTTGAATGTAGCATTAGGCATGGTAGTAATATGTATTCGCAAATTATTTTGGATTAAGGATAATTCATCAAATTTTTACAATTACAATCAATTCAAACCATTGGAGAACAACCTTTTTCAGTTTTTTTTTTGTTTATAATCAATTTTGAGGAATGATAGTTATTTGATTTAGAATAAAAAGCTTTAATTTCAATTAGTTTATAATATCTATAAATATTTTTACAATTAGAAAATAACAATTGTTTATGAGAATAACTTTTGAGAATATTTTTTATAATGTTTTTAAGTTTTTTTTTTAATTTTAATTTTAGTTTTAATTATACTGTTATAAAGTTTATTCATTTGTCCAAATGTGATATTGTATTTTGAAATAAAAATTTTCCAACTTTAATTTCCATCTGACTATTTGTGAGTTTGTCACTATCTAAAATTTCTGTTTATATAAATATTTGGTTGCATATACAATTGCTAGTAGTAGTTCTTTTTTTTGTCGTGTTAAACTTTATTCTAGTCATTTAATGTTGATGACACTGATCTGTTTTTTTTTTCAATTAGTCCCTGTAAGAGTGTAGCACCAATAACTATGTTGCTAGCATCCGTAGTTACAATAAATTTGTTTGTAAAGTTTGGATAAATTGAAGTGTATCTTCAGTTTTGGCATCTTTGTTAAGACAAAATGTAAAAGGTTCCTTTTGACTAAAGTTTTGTCATTTATAAAGGTAGAGAGTGTTTCTGTTATTTTTAAATATATATTGTGTTAAGTAAACATGCGGCAAAAATTCAAACGGTTATTCTAAGAATATTTTGTCTTATGATAATTTCTGAAAAATCTCTTTGTTTTGAAGATACAAGGCAAACAAAACTTGCAACAGTTACAACATTTTATTATCAAAAAGTACATGTAAAGCTGCTGAATCTACAATAAATGTTCAAAATGACTTCCTCCAACTTGGATACAAACATTCAATCTTCTCGTCATTGAGTGCCAAATTTTTTCCAAACACACTACGGTTGTTTTTAATTGAAATACACTCAGCATTTATTCGATTTTGCAAGTAGTCCAAATTCTCCACTGGAGTAGCGTAAACTAATAACTTTAGATAGCTTCATAAGAAATAATCTAGGAAGTTTAAGTTTGGGAAATGAGCAGGCCATGCATGTAGCTCACCTCGACCAATCCAGCAATCTCCGTATGTTGCTGTTAAATAATCACAAGCAATCAAACTAAAATGTGCTGGTGCACCATCGCGTTTAAATTACATTGCAATTTTTATTGCCAATAGTACAACATCTAGAATTTGAAGTAGCATGTGTTCTAAAAAGTAGCAATACACTTTGTCGGTAAGTCTTTCTGGTAGAAATACTGGTCCAATTAGACAGTCGCCCACAATTCCTACCTACTGATGTTGAAAACAATCTTTACAAACTTATATGAAATTTTTGTATTGCATTTCTTGAAAAACTGGCTTCATCGGTAAAAAGAATATGCCTCAAAAATTGAGATATTAGAACTAATGTTTGCAAGTGTCTTTGACATAACTCAATACGTGAAGTCACATCAGCTGATAATAATAATAATAATATTGTTTATTCCAGATCAATGACATAGGACAAGTCATGTTTACAAACAGGTTAAAAATTACAACACATTTACTACTAGATATTAAATAATATTAATTAAAACTAAATACATTTAACAAACTTCTTATACTAGAATAAAAATATAAATATATGTTCAGTATAGCATTTTCATGGCACCCTATTGTTTGTAGAGAAAGGAATCAATCCCGTCTACATTACAATGTATATTAAAACTTGTTAAATTTATTCAAATTCTAGAGAATCTTCAATAAAATTGGCAAATAAATAATAGCATTTTTGTATCAATATATTTTTTAATGTGTTTTTATATATTTTGGTTAGCATTTTTTTAATTTGATTAAGAATTTCATTATTGACTTTAATAGTTCCGGACATTTTTTATATAACGTTAACTTGTGCTGCGGGATTTCCAGTAGATTTGAACCGTGCCTGGTATTATAGTTATTAGAATTGTTTAATTTTGCAAACAAATGTATGTGTTTCTTGACACACTTTAAAAGTTTTAAAACTAATAAGCTTAGCAAGGTTAGGATTTTCAGCTCTTTAAAATATCTTTTACTTGAGTCAGTATTGCTTAGTTGTAGCATGGCACAAACTGCTCTTTTATGAATGACAAATATCCTTTTAAAATCTTTAGGTAAGCCCCATATTGTAATTCCATATGTTATTAGTGAATGAAAATGGACAAAATAATATGTTTTTATTACCGGTAGATTAACTTACCGCTTAAGTTGTTTAATAACATAACATTGAGTACACAATTGTTTTGCCAAATAGTCTATATGTGCACTGAAATTTAGTTCTTGATCAATTATGATACCAAGAAATTGTTCAGCTTGTTTGATAGATTTTTTGGTGTGTTTTATTATCATGCTTTTGTTAATTTTTTTGTTTTTGTTGCAGATTTGCATTATGAATTAACGTGTCTAGTGTCTTTGACGCTATCAGAAGAGACGTGTCGTTTGCGTACATAACAGAGTTTTTGACTTGTAAATTATTTACGTAAATTATGAATAGAACTAGGCCAAGGACTGAGCTTTGGAGAACCCTTTTTGTATATCTAAAGTACCTAATTTAACTTGTTCTATCTGTACGTAATGACAACGTCATTCAAGATAGCTTTGGAACCAATCCAGTGCTAATTTGCTGATCCAGTAGCTGTATAGTTTACTAAGTAAATCATTATAATTGACTAAATTAAATGCTTTTTGTAGATTTAAAAAAAATATTTGTACAGTTATTTTCGTTGTCGATTTATCTATAAAGTTTATTTATAAATTGAGTTACCGCATCGATCGTAGATCTGCCTTGGCAAAAACCAAATTGGTTTGGATTGAATAACTTACATTTATTAAAAAAATGGGACTATCTGGTCAACCACAACAGACTTTATTATTTTTGAATAGGTATTCAACAGAGCTATTGGTTGATGGTTTTCGATATGAGTTTTTGGTCTATTCTTATAGATTGGCATTTTTAAAATTTTTAAAGAGTTGGGAAACAGTCCTTGGGCAAACAAAAAGTTAGTTATGTCTACTAATAGAATCACAAGTTTGTTGCATCATTTTTTTATAATATTGGAATTTATATAGTTGTTACTAAAGGATGTGGATAGTAGTGCCTAAACACGCTGAATGTGGTATGGATACAACAAATTGCCCTTACGTTTAAAGTATTGGCAATTTTTTACTGTTCCAGTTGTACCGTTCTTACTGTCATTGACCTTCTTGGCCTTTCATTTAATTTTAATGTGCCTGTTTTACAAAGACATCCATGAATATTTAAAAAAAAAATTGGTCTAGAATATTACGGCTACTAAACCGTTCAATGTATAATTGTCTAGATTGTAATAAATTGCCATCAGAATGTCCATACATGAAATGCATGTCTGTCATCTCGGCGTTTGTATAGTGATTCATGGTAGAGAAATTCACACAACTATTAAAGACACGCCAAACAGCCAAACGTCACTCAATCTAAACAACTGCGACTGATACATGTGATGATCAATGAAAAGACTTATTCAAATGAAATTTATTTCTAAATTAGTAAATAAAACAGTCGTTCCAAATTATTGTTAACAATTTTTTGTGCTTGGTAAACTCATTAATTTGTTGTACTTGATATACTTATTGGCGTACGCCGTACTTTTATTTACATTTTAAATTTTAACAAATATCAAATATGGTTGTCGCAAATTTTGTTTACTTTGTATTTTTAAAACAAAATAGTTTTTCAGAAATCATCATAAGACAAAATATTCTTAGAATAGGCCAAGAAATAACTTTTTAAATTTTTACCGCATGTTTACCTAACACCCTGTATATATCAAGTATAGCTTGTTGGGGAATTATTACTTACTTTTTTTTGTTATTATTTTTTGTGCGTTTTATTTTTTAAGTTAAAAGTTAGTTGTTGATTTTAATTTTGATACTTTATTGGATTGATTGTCATTGCAGTAAATAATTTTAAATTTACAAAATCAAATAGTGCGTTTAAAAGTTTTAAATTATCCAAATTTATTAATCCATCATAAATATTGTGGAATAAATGAACTAAAACTTTAGCAATAAGTCTTTTAAATTTGAAACAAAAAAACAATAGTATTTCAGAACAATAATTATGCAATAATGTTTGAAAAACTGTTGAAACCGTAAATGGTTTATAAACGATTTAGTGGAACCAGTATCAACTAAAAGTTTTAATGCGGAATTTTTTATTTGGATATATGGCACTTTTTTCTTATCTGTTGAAACATAATATTTTATTACGTTTTGTTCTTGAAATAAGGGTCTATTTAAAAATTTCCATTTTTTTTCTTGTTCTTTGGCAAACGTCAGGCTGTTAATTATTTAAGTAACTATTTTTATAATATGTATTGTTACATGGAGGTTCAATATCTTCACTAATAAAATAATTATTGAATAATTCTTCTGATATAAAGTATTACCTTGACGGTTACTTTGGTAATTGTTTTGATAATTATGCTGATTATAAAGATTTTATAAATGGCGACATCATTGTATTGTGCTTATTGGCGATAGTTTATTGTCGTATTTTGTTTTGATTTTCAAATATTTTTAACAAAAACTCTTTTGTAAGAAAATTTACTTGTTGATTTTATTTTGGTTGAAAATTTATATTACCGCAAGGGAATTGATAATTTCGTAAAAAATACTGTGTATAAATTGTTTAGGTTTAAAATTTGATTGTTGCTATATATTAAAAAACTAAAGCAACTAAAGCGGGTCTCATTGCTCAAATATATAATATCTAATTAATTATGTAAATCAATTACATATTTTGTTTAACAAATGAATACATCTTTTGTGAAATTGATAAGGAGTCTCATCGTTGTCTAAGATTTTTTAATTTAGACAGTTTTTGTCTTTTTGATCACCAAAATTCTGTATTAATGTGTTTTTAATTCGGAGCTATGTAATAATACTATAAATAGCAACAGCCCGTTTTTCTAATTTATATAATATACCGTTTAATAATAAAACGTTTTGAATGTTACTAAGACTTGCTGCATTAAAATGATAATGTAAAATTGATTCTGTTGTGCATTATAAATGGATAAAATTTATTAACGCTTCCATATAACTGTGGAATCACAATTAAGCTTTTTATATCTAATACTGGCAGTGTCATTGTTAATATATTGATAGTTAATATATTTAAATCCTCAAAGATATCAATTAATTCAAGCTCTAAATCACTACCGTTTTTATTGATAGAATCGAAAAATGCAGAAAAGTTTGACATGAACTCTAGACTTTTTTAACCTTTTTGCTTCTTTAATTTTATTTTTAATTAACTTATATGTTTCCAAAAAAAGAAGTGCATTTATGATTGGATTTGACATAAAGCATAATATTTATGTGATTCTAGTGATTAAAATAAATAAAATTTATTCTTTATAGTTTATAGCAAATTTCAGAACGCGTTGTGGCTATAATTTTCATCTACTGAGCATATTTTTAAATTAAATACAACATATATAATGTTTGATTTTAATATTTTTTAATAGTGTTTTGTTCTTCTAATTATTAATTTTTAAAAAGAGACCAATTTTAACATGTGTCATATAAGTGTTTGTTGTACAATTACTTGTAATTTTGACTTTAAAACCGCTGTGACTTAATGTGACTACAATGTAATTTCTGTAACTAAAACATTAACAACAGAAGCTATTAGTGTAAAGTTTTATGATTGGTTATTAATACCAATACTTATAATTTGTTATGTAAAAAATAAAGATCCCTGGAGAAGTTTTGGCATTGCTTTACTCTAAAACCTTTTAGTTCAAACTACTATTTACAATAGTCTTAAAACTTTATGAAAGGAGTGAACAGAGGGTTAAGAGTTGGTCTATACGACGGACTAATCGTTTTTTCTCACACTCTAGAACAGAGCATCATTTTTTTATCTAATATTTAAACAGTTAAAGAGTTGATATCGTTATCTTTGACTTTACTAGACTCATCTTGCTAACAATAAAAAAATCTACAGGTTTTGCCAAAAATAAAACAGATTGGGTTTCAACAGAAAACCAGAAAGTTTATCTAACTTTAAATAGCAAAATTTCATGACCCAGTCGACCAAAACTAAATCAGTTTAATCATGAGAAAACTTTTTAGACTGATAAGCAAAAAATTTAAACTTACTTTATGGTAAAATAAAAAAACAATAAAAAAGTACAAAAATTAGTGCTGAAAATCCGTTCTTAATTTCTCTAACAAAGATAATAATCTAATTTGTAAAAATAAGCGTACATCGCTTCCTTTTATTTATTTATCAAAGAAGTTTTAAATATTTTTTAAAAAACAAGGCTAAATTCTTTGCTAACAACTCTAATACACGCAGATCTAAGACAAAAACTTAGATTTAGACTACTTAAAAAAATCTACAAAATGTAAGATATTGACTGCACCGTACTGATTCTGCTTCAATTTCTAAATTGGTTTGGTCGTCTAAATTAAAAGATATAATTCCTCATTTTAAACCAAAATTAGAGCCAGGTCCGGAATTTATCCTAAACAAAACTTAAAAGCATTTTTTTACAAGGCTGTAATGTTCTTTACTAACATTACTAATACAATGTTAAGAACGTCTTTTTTTTGTATTCATAAAAGAATTCTATTAAAATTCCGACATTTTTGACAAAATCAGGAATCACACGGAAGCTAAAAACCTTTTACCAAATCATCAACATAGTTTTAGATATGGGCTCCTTTTAACTAACTAGAGTTTAATCAAACAATTTTTTGTATAAAACTCAGAAAAAATTGTTCTGTTCAAACCCACAGAAACTATCCTGCAACAAAAAAAAATTGGAGTTGTGTACTTTTATGCAAAAATTAAAAAACGTAATAAATAAATAATTTTTATACCAATTTGTTAAACATACCCAAAAGTTTTCTTAATTTCAAAAGAAGAAGACAAAAAAATGCTATTGCAGCCGCTGCAACCATTGCCACCTGCTGTCAACAATCTGTTTGCCGCCAATAAACCAATACGTTTTGCTTCTGAATATAGTTAGACTTTAACACTGCAAGGAAGGCTGTACTCTCTTGGAAGAGGCTGTTAAGAAAACACTTCTGTTAGGAGCGCAAACAGATAACTTTTTTGTGTTTCAAAAACCCTACAACGTGCGCACACATGTACAAGATGAGCAGAACAAAGTCAATGATGCTAGATTCCCTCACGGATAGTTCAAAAACCAATTAAGGTTCTGAAGCAGGAATCTTCTCGCAAAATCTGGATCTCAAAATATCTTTACTACTAGAAACGCACACAACTATCTTTCAAGTAGAAGTAGTACAACTTATGGGGTTATAAAAAAATAAACCGCAAAACATCTGGCAAGAATGTCCAAACTCTAACAGATAGTAGAGCGGCCTTAATTGCTATAAACAAGCCTAAAATTACATCAAAACAAATTTTTGAATGTTATCGTGTCCGTACTTTAGCAATCTGTGGAAATAACATCAAGCTGCTCTAGGTAAAAGGACATTCCAAGAAAGTAGGTAAAATTTAGGCGGACAAGCTGTCGCGTACAGGGTCAACCCTTATGAGGTGTAGACCTAAACCATGAACCGCTTTAAAACTCAAATGCTTAAATAACCTACTAAAAATTAACACACACAACGCACTGGAAAAGCGTTGAGATGACACTCCTGGCTGCCAGACAGGCAAAGGCAGCAATGACTGCCTCAAATGCTAAGACAGTCAGTTACTATTTGTGACTGTCCAAAAAAACTTTATTACAGAATTATGACAGAAGTTTTGACAAAACACTGCCAACTACAAAAACAAAAACACACGAGTGGAATTGAAGATATCCCAACATGTAGATTCTCTTATAAAATGAATGACGAGACAATTGAGCACGTGCTATATACATGCCCGGCGCTCTCATACAATAGAGAGTCCATGTTGGGAAGCTGCTGGCTTGATATGGCCAGTATAAGGAAGACTCCTCCAAGCGTTGTACTTGCATACATCAGTTAAATGCCAGGACAACGGAGTAAGGTTACCACTGGAAGAGGTACAAATGGTCTAATAAGACCTAAGTGCAGTAGACTTTGGTTTACCCTCCAACTTTGAAATCCAAATCCACTCAACCAATAAAAATACAAAAACTCTAAATCCAAAAAAAGATTAAAAAAAAATACAAAAAAAAAATAAAACATACGTTCTCAACAATAATTCGACGGCATAAAGCCTAAAAAGTTCCATGGCTATTATTATAAAAACAGAGATTTTCAAAAAAAGAAAACGTCACTTTTCAAAATTTTAGGTTGCAACTATAGCTTATCCGCATTAACCTTTAAAAACCATCTAACTAGAAGCCTTTAACAATGTAAGAAAAATGTTTGGGATTCTAAAATAAGCTATATAGACTACTTTTTTTTTTTAAATCCTGCTTAATATTATATTTCTCTTCAAACAAGTCTGCAACACAACAAAGTTCAAATAGGCAACAAGCTGTTTACTATAATGAATCTAATCATCTTTGGACAGCATTATATTGTCATTAATTGACAATTTGATGGCACATTCCATAAAAATTTAAAAAATTGCTTAAGAAAGTAAAGCAAGCATTAAATTTAACATAGTAAAATTAAAGAAACAATAACTTAAACGTAATACATTACCATACAAAACAAATTTAAAAAAATAGTAATATATTGTGTATTTACTTCTTCAAACATAAAATAATAAAACAAGTTACTATGTTTTTTATCACAAATTTATTCTTACAAATACATTACTAGTTTTGGCTCTACTTATAGTTATTTAACTTATTACATCTGTAGATGGCTCTAGTTTAGCCTTATTGTTAATTATTAAAAAAAATATTAATTATTAAAAAAAATTGTTAAGAACTGAATCTAAATTAAATATATCATCTTTGACAACCAACGTTAACAGTTCTTGCATAATTCATTATAAATAAATTTATGTAATGCTAATAACTAGGTAATACTAATTCATTTTACATAATTTAATGCAAGTCATCAAAGTCAGGTATAAACATTAAATAGAACAAATATATTAAAAGTATTTTAAATATTTTATATAAACGACATTGACATTGCAATCTACTAAAATACAGATATAAAATTTCTACAACTAGTCTTGATCTTGATAATAGAAAAAATAATAATTAATTCAACATAACAAGTTTGGCAGACATATTAATAAAAAAAAAAATGTGGACCACTTTCACATATCAATGCTTATCATTTAAACATACATCATCACATAAATTTGTAGTATAACGTGTGTATATTAAATTTATGGCTTAATTAATTAATTATTTTTTATTGTATAGAAAAAGAAGGATTGAGAATCAAAACGATAATTATAAAAAAAAATGAGAAATTTGGTGTTCTAGACTAGATAAAGAGCAATTAAAATATATCTACATATTTTAGGGTGTATCCATAATGAAAGTTGCTTTCTCCGCTGCCAGCCCTACACTAGTCTCATTGCCTTAGGTTATTTATGGATCAAATTTTATGCAAAAGAAACTGTTTCGTCTACACATGGATCCCTTTCACAAGTGTACTCTTATAAATTAACCATCAATCCATAAATAAAACAATTGTGATTACATCCAATTAATTTAATTAATATATGTCTACCAGGCTTGTCATTTAATTATTGTGTTACATTCATTATTCTCTTTGAAGCGTGCAATAATTCATTGAATAATTTTAATTTTTGTTGTTATGAAAGTGGAAATTATGGAAAAAGTTTGATTAATGCAAATCTTGTTGCAATTGTGATTGTAATTTGGTTCCGGAATGAGTTACTGTAATTGCTTGTCATTTTTCTTTTATTTAATAACGGAAGCTGTTGAAATCAGGCGATTCTCACTTTTGATTCGGTCGTGTAATATCACTTTATTATACTATATTATTAATTTTATAATAGTCATTTTGAATTGCTTTTTGTAGCTGTTAGATGTAAACATTATACACAATGTTATAAATAACAATATTATTAATGGTTTAACAGTTTTAATTTTTGCCTTTATAAATATTCTTAAAAAAACTGTGTTATTAAATTTATTTGCATGTTGAGTTTGTTTTATTTTTTACCGTATTGTTGCCGTTTTAGAAATATACCCAAATTTGAGAATGTGAGTATTTTTTATGTAAGTTTAAATGTAATACATTTGTTTGTTTCGCAAACACATAATCAACGTGTACAAAAATTTTACGTTAAATAAATATTATATACATACATATAAAATCATAATTATATTGGTGATAGTGATAGTGATAACAATCCTAAAGTGGTATGTTTTGAGTTAACTGGTATAGGAAATTATTAAGGATTTTGTTTTTTCAAACAACATTAGTGCAACTAACACTAATTGTTTGGAATAAAAATCTATCGTTGTTTGTGTTGTCAAATTGGATAATTTCTTTGCAATAATAAATGTATTATTTTTTATTTTCAAAATATTTTATGATATATGTTTTGTTTTGTTGCTTGAAAATAGATAAAAATAATCACTAACAATTCAATAAAAGAATAATAATAAATATAGATTAATTAATAATACAAAAAAATTGTATAGAGTAAGGTTGACAAGTTTTTCATTTGATAAATTTTGCCTACTCATTCTATCTATTTTTTATAACTTTCTACATTCATTATCAAACTATTGCATTTTGGTTTTATTCGTTTTTTTTTAGTTTTGTATTAAGACTTTTATATAGTTTTGTCTTTCATCTGTGTTTGAGTTTTTAATTTTTTTTTCTTTTATTTTAGTTCTCTCTTCTCTTTGCTTTCTTGTACTTTCTTTTGCTGGTTTTTAATTTTAATTTTGATTGTGCTCCATTTGTCCATTTCTTTTAGCGTTTCCAAATTCCACTCTCTTATTACTGGTGTTTTCTTGACTCATTTTAATTTTATATCTAACTCTGCATTATATATGGTCACTGTGTCTATCTGCCCCTGTTAACTTACAAGCACTTTTCACTTCATTCCTAAACTTATCTACAATCATTGTGAAATCTATTTGCTACCTATACCCGTCAAACAGTAAAGCACCTTAAAGTTTATTTCTCTGTTTGCGCTTATTAAGTATTGATGTTTACTTTTACAACCCCTGTATCAACGACTACTTTTAAATAATGAGATATTAAAATAGTTTATATTCAGCGCCGTAGCTAAGGCCCCGCAGGCCCCGCGGTGCGGGGGGGGCCGACATGTTTTGGGGCCCCTAAGCCTCAAGAATTAAATAACCAAATTAATTAGTTACATTGATCAGTGATCGTTATTTAATAAAAGTAATAATACAAAATTTTTATAAAATAAAAAAATAATGTTTAATTTACTATAAAGGTATTTCAGCCGGGCTGATCGTCGCCGTTGTCGTTGTTTATTTGGCTGCTTTTAGTGCTTCTGTTTTTACACGTAAGTTGCGTTGGTTTGTTTGCATGCTTCAGCCAATAAAGAACTCGGTTGTTAAGGACACATGCGCTCAATTCTTTAATGAGCTGTTACCATACATATGAAATAGTGACAGTGCAAGTGATGTTATAGCCTAGAATAACATTAGTTTTGCATTTGTGTTGTTCTTCAATCTTCATACTGTCGCTCTCTTGCATTCTCGTGTTTGGTGTAATTTTTCTTGTCGAGCATAATGTTATTTAGTATATTTAAAAGAAACGTTAATTGTGCCAACTTATAATCAATCCAATCATTAGTGTACCTACATTTTCAACAATAGACACGATTCTGGTAAAAAACTCCTATAATTATTCTAGCCTCCTCATCAAAAGGATTAAGACATCATTGAGGATTTGGTTTTTGATTCTTTGTCGATGAAGAAAGATATTCCTTCAATTTATCAATTTCAAATGCAACAACAACTCTAACTTCACTCAACGTTTAGTTTTCAATGCAAAAACCTGAAGATGACTACATAGTCAAAACCGGTCGTTAATATATTTAATTAATAAAATACGAATGTAGATTATAAAGATCTCATTATATTTTTTTTAAATATTTGGATTAAAAATTAAAGACTAAAAATTTATCAACACATCAATCAAGTCAAGTAAAAAAAAGTTTTTTTATGTATACGTTTGTTTGCAACCAAAAACAAATGAAACTTTTTCACACATACACGGTCCATATTGGGTTTTGTGTTTTTTTTTCGTACTTAGGCTCAGTAGTAATCATAATGAAAAAAAGTCAAATTGTTGCCACGTTGTTTTTCTATAGAAGAATAAAAAAAACGAAGCAAGAATACTATAATTCATTGGGAGCACCCTCTCATCGCTTTATGGGGGAGTATTTAGTGCTAAATTGTATCTATTAGGTACCGAATAAAAACCAAAAAAAAAAACGAAAACAAACCAAAAACGAACCGAACCGAATGGAACCCTATACGTGTGAAACGAGTCTAAGGCGTTAAAAATTTATTTTGTAAGTATAATACAAACACGATAGGGGCCTCAAGAAAATTCTTGCGGGGGGGGGGGGCAGAATTTGAAGCTACGCCACTGTTTATATTGTAATAATATTCTTGACATTTTTAGTATTGAAATAAAATTATCAATCAATTTGATTTATGAACTGATTCTCTTTAAGCAAGTTTTTTTTATTGAGTCTATTAAATTAGAAAAAAGTAATCTTCTTTAAGTACTATTTTATTACGTAAACAACAACAGTTAATTTCTTTAAATTACTACTGAAGCAGAAGCAACTATGCAATTAGCTTTTAATAGCCGGAGCATTGTGCTTAATTAATTATTAAAACACAAATAGGATAATAATTTTTATATATCTATTTGTATTGCAAACTTTCGCCACACTAATACAGCGCATTAAATTACTAAGTGTACGTATAAGGTGCTGAACGGTAGTACACACCACAAAGTATTAAATAATTATAAGTTAAATTAAAATAAATAATATTTGTAACTAAAAAAGTATTTATTAAAAAACTATTTTGTTGTAGAAATTGAGACTTTTTGCGAAAGTACGGGATTTCCGCACGGATATGGAAATAAATGTTTATCGTAAGAGCTGTCTGACACCTATATTTAATTTAATATTTTATTTTATTTTATAAAATAAGTACGAAAAATATCAAATCATTAATATTTCTAGAAGTATTTGAATATTATTATTAAATTAATCGATTTATTGCGCTATTAAAATATACTCGTTTAATAAATAAATTTTAATTATTTGATTGTTTATTGACTATTATTATTATTATTTAATTATTTCTTGAGAAAATCAATCTTGTATAAATTAAAACATTAAGTAAAAATTAAACCAAATATATTTTAAAGATAAGATTTTCTTCATCATTAGTTGTGGTAAGAAAATAAAATAATGAAATTAATATAAAATATTATTGGTAAAAAGATAAAATATGTACTTACTTTGTTATTAAATAAATAATAGTATAATTTTATATTTTATTGTTTATGTTTATTAAAATTTTAAAAATCTGTATATATTAGTTAATCAAATTAGACATTTTAAATTTAAAACAATTTATTTGATTTAATCGTAAGTATTTTTCTTTCTCTATTTTCATGTTTCTATTTTTTATTTTTTATTTTTTATTTTTTATTTTTTATTTTTTATTTTTTATTTTTTATTTTTTATTTTTTATTTTTTATTTTTTATTTTTTATTTTTTATTTTTTATTTTTTATTTTTTATTTTTTATTTTTTATTTTTTATTTTTTATTTTTTATTTTTTATTTTTTATTTTTTATTTTTTATTTTTTATTTTTTATTTTTTATTTTTTATTTTTTATTTTTTATTTTTTATTTTTTATTTTTATTTTTTATTTTTTATTTTTTATTTTTTATTTTTTATTTTTTATTTTTTATTTTTTATTTTTTATTTTTTATTTTTTATTTTTTATTTTTTATTTTTTATTTTTTATTTTTTATTTTTTATTTTTTATTTTTTATTTTTTATTTTTTATTTTTTATTTTTTATTTTTTATTTTTTATTTTTTATTTTTTATTTTTTATTTTTTATTTTTTATTTTTTATTTTTTATTTTTTATTTTTTATTTTTTATTTTTTACTTTTTATTTTTTATTTTTTATTTTTTATTTTTTATTTTTTATTTTTTATTTTTTATTTTTTATTTTTTATTTTTTTTTTTTCATTTTTCTTATTTGTTTTTTGTGTTTGTAGTTTGTTTATTTTGTTAATTATGTTATTCTATGTTTATTATTCATTAAGTTGTTAGTATATAACGCTTTCTTATATATTTTTGAAATTCTTTATAGTTTTCAGTTTTCTTGATATTTTTACGTAGTTGGTTGTACGTTACTAGTTCATTGACTAATATTGTTTTTTTTTTTAGCTTTTCTTTGTCCTTGTGTGTACATGCATATTGCTTCTTTTTCTAGTGTTATGTCCGTGTATTTTTTTGTTTAAGCTTATTTAGAGTTTTGTTTTACTTTCTTTATTTTTAGTTATATATTAGTTTACATTTTTCTATTTTGTTTGTTTGTTTCTTTAACTTTGTTGTATATTTTTTTTGTTAGCATTTGCTTAAGTATTATTTTTAGTTTTTTGTTTTGTTGTCTCTGTATTTTTGTGTTTTTATCCTATATATTTATTAAATATATTAATTTTGCTAAGTATAGTAAGTGGTATATACTTCATCAGTTTTAGCTCTAAAATGCAGGCCAAAACAATGATTTAGAGACAATAATTGGACTTAAATAGTATATAGTGTATCAAGGGCCAAAAGTAAGCAACACAAACAAGCAACGCGAGTGAGGGCTGCTAAAGCAAAGGGCTGCTAAATCTTTTTAGCACAAGTTAGACTCAATATTTTTTTGACTGCCCTAATAAAAAAAATGTTTTCAATGTTTATTATAATCTGTCACTACTGTCAGATTTTTTTCTTCTTCTTTTAGGAGGTTTGCGACTATCATCGCTATCTTCATCTTGGAAGCAGCAGCACGGAATAACTCTTGGGATGTGGTGATATACCATTATCTGCGCCTACCGATGTTCCGCTTGCCTATTATCTTCCCCTGCATTATCAGTTGGAGTAGTTCATATGTCAGATTTTAAAATATAACTACTCGCGGTATTTGGTAGGCTGTAAATCACAATTTCACTTGATAATGTCATATCTTAAATCTGAAAGTAGTGATAGATAATAAATAAACTTTGCATTTTTTTTTTTTAAATTAGGACAGGCGAAAAAATATTGAGTGTATTTTAACAGCCTTCACTCGTGTTGCTTCTTTGTGCTGATAAAAGCCGCAGGTTGATAAAGCCAATTTTTGACCCTTGATACACTATATACTATATAGTAGTTTTTTTTTATATACATTTTTTAGGTGTTAGCTTATTTTTGCAGATTTTTTAAGTTTTAGACTAGGGGTCTAAAACTTAAAAAATCAAAAACATAAATACACAAACAAAAATTATATTTTGTAACTAATTTACATCAAAATACGTCAACTTTGGCGGTTAAGAAAAAAACACAAAAATGCTTCTTTTTGTCTAGACCACTGGACTCTCTTGAACCGATTAAAAGACTACTAATAAGTTTTAGAAACGAAAAAAAACATTGCCGGTACTAAGCCTCGTTGAGAAAAGAAGAAGGGGAAAAGTAATAACCTTGTTAAAAAAACCTGGGTTCAACTGGCTTCGATTGATATCACCTTGTAAGGGCCCCTGTCTAGAGTTACAGATAAAAACCGGTCAACGGTCTTAGGAATAGAAAAAGACAGAAGTAGTCACAATGGTCCAACTAGCGGAGAAGCCACAGGAGGAAACCGAGCTTTTTAGTCTAGAAAGACGATTAGTTAAGGCTGGCGAATTTCTGCCATAAACTGGGGGCATGTTCATTAGGAAAACTACTGAACGCAGAAATGTGAAATTTTCAGGAATTGTTAATGATATAATTGTTTATAACTTGACATACTTTGTTTATTTTTTTACGCAATATTTTACGAAATAAATGTAAATAATTTTTTTAGCGATTTTAAATTTATGTCACTATATAAAGAAAAAAATCAGAAAAACGAATATATTTTTAGTTTTTTTTAATTTGCATTAATAATGAAGATGAACATGCCCCAAGATTAATAAAAATATATTTTCTAAGTCCCCACTCCGCCTTCCTATTTCATCCGCACGCTTACTATCGTACTCCCCGCCACGCATATTGTTATGCCTTTCGACTATAACACAATGCACGTGCTACCCCGCTCATCTATGATTGGCTGTTTCGTCTAGTAGGGGAATACATTGAAACGCTTGGAAGTGGAGCGTGGAACTACCGCCACCTACGGCAAAATAAAACTTTACTAAAAAGTCACCCCATCCTTAAAAGGAAATATACCTTGAAATAAAAACTCAAGGTCCTCCAAGAAGGGGGTTCATAAGCATTCATAAAACAAATCAAATTGCTAAAAACCATGCTACCAAGCTACAGAACAATAATGATGGAAATAGACGACAAAAACAGCAAACAAAACGGACATTGAATATAGAAACCTGGAACGTGCAAGGAATTTGGGGAAAAGCAAAAGAGTTTGCAAAAGAACTGGAACAAATAAAAGTGGATATAGCAGTGCTAACAGAAACTAAGAGAAAACACAGTGGAGTTCCTAAAGATGAACATGCAAAGAGAGGGGTGTCAATACTTGTAAAAAAACTCTCAAAAGGTTTATATCTAATTGGCTAACAATCAACGAACGTATAGTTACACTAAATATTAACTAGCAAATGCATCGCCTGACTATAGTAGGTACATATGGTCCAAATAAAGACGCAAACATTATAGAAAAGGAAGAGTATGGTAAATGGGTTTTTTAAACATAAAGACATCCACAAGTTTACCTGGCACCAAAAAACAAGACAACTTAAATGAATAATTGACTTTTGTATAACCAAGCAGAAAACTAATGTGAAGGTATTAGATGTAAGACGATATAGAGAAGTAGAATGTAGAAGTGACCATTACCTAATAATTGCAAAGATAGCTCTGCCATTTACTGCAGACCGACCGCAAAACATAGCAAATAAGACGGTTACCCTAAAGAAAATTACGTCACTAGAGAATGATATTGACAGTTTCTATCACCCAAGTACTGTTGACTTGTATCAGAAACAACTAGATGCACTATTATTAAAAGAAATAAAATCACAGTCATCTATAGAAATATATAACCACATAACAAGAAGTCTGTTATCTGCTGCTAGGGAAGCTTTAGGAGAAAAGTTTTCTAACCTCAAGAAAGAATCAAGTTGGTGGAGCAAGATAAAATTGCATACAGACATGCATTAACAAAATTCAAACAGACCGTAATTACGAAAAAAAAAAAAACAACAACTAAAAAGCAAAATGCCAGAAATTAAACTTCTAATTTAGAGAGAAAAGATCAAGAAGCCTGGCGTTTTATCAGGAATATGAAATCAGATCAAAATGATAAAGTCAGACTTAACATCATTAAACCTGACTAATGTACAAACCATTATAAATTCCTACTTACCAAAAAAAGACTATTATACATAGATCAACAATTGAATGTAGGATACGCTCTGATCCCCTGTCAGGATAGAGTTAGAAGTAAAGACGGTTGAGACCGCTGTCAAACTACTAAAAACTAGAAGATCAACTGAACCAGAGGGTATAGCGGCTGAACTAATAAAATACAGTACTAAGAAGCTACATATACTAATAACCAAAATGTTCCAAATGTGTCTCAACGGTGACCAAATTCCTAATGACTAGAAAACAGCGTGGATAACACCAATCCACAAAAAAAGCAGCAAGGAAAACTGCAATAATTATCGAGGGATATCAGTCACGAACACATTTAGACGCCTATATGGTAGCGTTTTTAAAAAACTAATATGTAAAGAATACTGCCCATACCAGTCAGAAAAGCAGATTGGGTTTAGAGCTAGTAGATCAACAATAGATAATATTTTCTGCTTAAGCCAACTGATAAAAAAGCGAGTTGCAAGAAATAAAGAAGTACACCTACTTTTTGTTGATCTCAGCAAAGCATATGACAATGTACCAGTAAACAAACTATAGGAGGTACTAGACATAGCAGCATCAACATAAATCTCATCGGAGCTCTGAAAGAGTTGTATAAAAATCAAACGTTACTGATAAAATTTGGAAACTATTTTACAAATAGTTTTCAAGTATCTAAAGGCCTACGGCAAAGATGCTGCGTATGCAATAGAGACAAAAGTGCCACGGAATGGGTATGCCAATTAAAGACACCACTCTATACACCTTGCACTATGCCGACGATCAAGTTGTTATATCACAAGATCAGGAGGACATGCAGTATATGACCAGAAAACTACATGTGGAATACTCTAAATGGGGCCTGGAAATAAACCTGAAAAAAGTCAGCATATGTGCATAGGTGGTATATCTAAAAAACTTGAGCTCAAAAGTGGAGAAAACGATGACAATGTCATCAGAAGAGCGATATCAAAAATGAATCTCCAGGAAGGAGATTGGCAGAATAGGCGGGTGTTGCAACATGGAACCGAAAAGAAAAATCAATCTCTATAAATCCGGAACTATATATATATATATATATAAAAAACACAGAAACAAATTTTTTGATGAAATTGATCTTATAATAACTTAAATCTTGGTATTAATATCTTTTATATTCTTTTTGTCTTATTGCCATATAAGTTTATTGTTTGTTGTTTTTGTCATTTAATTAATTTTTAACGTCTTTATTTATGTTTTTCTTCAATTTTTTGTAGTATATTATACATATCTTATTAGCATATGTAAGCATTTGGCCAATCAGATTTGTTTTATATACTGAGTATTAGACAAAAAACGTACGGCTGAATAACTATTTTAAATGGTTTTTTAAGTATTATAAAAGCATGTACACACATGTTTGTATTTATTTTTAGTTTAGTTGATATGGTAACCAACTTTATTTTTTAAATGGCAACATACATTTTTAAATATTGTTTTGAAATTTTTATTATATTCTTAATACAATCATAATGTAAAATAATAATATACTTTTATAACAAAAACTTCTGATAAATTAAAAAAAAACCATAATAATTGTTATTTATTTAAAATGATCGTAATTGAATAGTTGGCATTAAAAATTTTATGTGCATATGCATAGCATAGTTACATAAAAATTAACGTATTTAAAACTTAAAAAAAAAATATTAAAAAATATATATTTTTTTTTATTTTAAAAACGTATTTATGTGTATCAATAATTTGTTATAAAAGGTTTTCCAATAAGAAGTTTTATTTTGATTGTTTATAAAACATTTTTAGAATTAATCTTAAAAAATGTAAAAATATACAGGGTGTTTTGTTTAAAAATGATATTACCAAATTTCCATTGGAGAATTACTTAAGCAAGTAATTTTAAATAACAGATCTGACTTTGTTCTGTTAATTATACAAACACGCAAACGTATTGATGGCCTCGATTATATATTTCTACTTATACATGGTGTTTACGGTTTTGTGATTTTATTTTAATAAAACGCTTTATTAATAAGTTTGAGTGTGTTTATCAAGTGAGTGATCAACTTTTGTGCTACTTAGAGCAATAATAAACCTAAGCAGCACTAATAAATTTTAAATGCCAAAAATAAAAATTTAAACCTTGTTGAAGAAAATTGTTATAGTAGTACTCAAAAAATATTTTAACAAATAAGTGTCTCAAATCGGATTGCCTGGCAAACACTACCCAAAAATTAAATGTCTAGCAAACACTACGCAAAAATCTTATTGTACTTTTTTTATGTACAACATTTATTTTTAAAACTTGTAAACTATCCTTTAAAGACGTAACTAAATATGATATCTAAAAGCTTAGATTTAAAACGTGTTATTTGTACCGCTTTACTTACTCCTAGATTAAATTTATTACGTTTAATACTAGCATGTTTGTATGGCGTTATATCAAAAATGCAAGTTTTGAAATGTGACATTGCTATGCGTTTACTGCTAGCGATGTCAGTATCTAAAAAATTTTTGTTTCTTTCACAAAGTATATTTATTACACTAAATTTTTAAATAAACTTGTTATATACTAAATAAATTTTAGATTTTATAAAAAATACTAAATGTTCAGTGTTTTATATTATGCAATAATTTTTATTTTTTTAATTTACATTATTATACATTAATTTTTAATTTAAATCTATAATAAATTTTATTTTGTTTTGTATTTTACTCATGTTTATATAACTAAATATAATAGATAAAGTATAACTTTATCTCCGTTGTCAACAACGACGCCATAGAAATATTCCGCTATGGAAAAACATGAACGTTCAGAATTTGAAACGGATCCAACAGCAGCCTCGCCATGAATTTGTTTAGCGGTTGTAATTTTATTATTGACAAAGTCGGCAATATACCGATCCACAATAGAATCGGTTTTCCAACCACCATGTTTCTTGACTACAGACTTGCTTGCACTATTATTAGCAAGCATAGTGGTATATGAACGTCTAAAAGAATAGCCGGTATACAAGCGACTATCAGGAAGTTTTAAGAAATTAGCAATACATCTGGGAACATCTTCCAGTTTATGAATCCCAACACCTTGCTTTGTGCACTTTTTTTATAACTAATCTAAAAACTATGGTGAGATACATTATTTGGTCTTAATGCTGAATATTTTAGAAAAATATTAATTGCCAGCCAGTCAGACATATTAAGAGTTGTAAAAAGCCGATCACTATGAGTTTTTGTGTCTCAAAGTGTCCCAATCAGTGGCAAACTTAAAGGAAGGTAATCCGGTAATTACCCCCCCCTAAGAATGTTTTGCTTATCAATTTTTATTGTTAAAAGTTACTGATATTCTATATTCCAAACAAATAACATAACCAATAAATTATTTCAATGCTTTGAAACGTTGCAAAAGGTTCTTTTTTATGTTGTTTGTTTGTTGTACTACAAAATATATTTTTTTTAATTACCCTTCCTAGATTAGTTGTCTGGAAACGCTCTTGGTCCCAATAATAACATCTTTACAAACTTTAAAATCGGAAATCAACAATCCATACAATTCATTTTCTTGGCACTCACAAGCAACAGCAACTACCACAACAGATTATCTATGACGTGTCAACAAGCAATTGTACATTTTTTAACTTTAACATAACTGCAATAATCTCCTAATAAATATATAATACTAATATAAAGAGTTTTCCAATATGAAGTTTCATTTTAAATAGCAGGCTATTTAAGCTGTCAATTTTAAAGCTAGTATCTTTTGACATTTGACAAGTAAAAACTACGCCATTATTAAAAATAAAACAATACACGCTTTAACAACGCATTGAAGTTATTAAAAATCACTACAAAATGGTGAACATTTTTCAGTTACAGTTTGCAAAACTAAAACACTTTTTGGTTGTCGTTAAGGACTTTTTCGGTTGGCAATAGTAAACCTGCTTAACAAAAATTGAACTGTTGGAACGCTCAAAAACACATGAGAACATTGCTGATGTAGCCTGTATTGTTAAATAAAACCCAGGTTTGTCGATTCCTCGTCGATCTTTGGAATTAGACATTTCACAAACGACATTACACCGTATTTTGCATAAAAACTTAAGTCTTAAAGCTTTTAATGTTAAGTTAATACAAGAATTCAAACCGGTCAATTACCATAAACGTCGTATCTTTGCTGATTGGGTCCTTCAAATGCATCAAAATCATCCGGAATTTTATCGAAAAATCATCTTCAGTGATGCAGCCCATTTTCACTTTGGAGGCTACGTTAATAAGCAGAATTGTTGCATTAAGGGCTCAGAAAATCTAAGAATTATTGTTGAAAAATCTTTGCATCCTCCACCTGTCACTGTTTGGTGCGGTTTTTGGGCTGGCGGTGTAATTGAACTCTACTTTTTTGAAAATGAGGCTGGTGCAACTGTTACGGTGAATAGATGACGCTACCGAGCTATGGTTAATGATTTTTTATGGCCGAAATTTAAAGATATTGATGTGGACGACGTTTATTTTCAGCAAGGCGGCGCTACGTGCTACACAAACAACAAAACAATCGCAATTTTGCAAGAAAAATTTCCTGACCGTGTTATTTCTTAAAGAGGTGATCTTGTAGTTTAACACCTTTAGACTTTTTTCTTTGGGGCCACGTAAAAAATAAGGTCTATGCCAATGCTCCACAATTCAAGACCTTAAAGATGGAATGGAAAGTTTTCGAGATCATACATCCGCATGTGCAAATTAGTTATGGAAAATTTCATGAAAAGAATGTGGTACTGCAACCGTAACCGTGGCGGCCATTTGACTGATATCGTTTTCAAATGTTAATGGCATACCTTCCTCATTTACAATGAAATAAACATTAATTGATTTCTCTTAAAAAACAACCGTTTTTTTTTAATATCAAAATGAAACCTTGTTTGAAAACCTATATATTGTTTTTTTCTGTTATTTTGCGTAGGTTTGATATAAGCAATAGTAGTCTATAATTTTTTTATTTTGATTTTTCTTCTTTTTTGTGTATGGGTATTATAATTTATTTTTTAATTATTTGTATTCACCTTTATGCATTTTTTTTTTAATTGTTATATTATCTTCAACAAAAAAAATAATTGTTAATTTTTAAAATTTTGTTTTAAAGTTGAACAAAATTGTGTAGTATCATTAGCTGACAATAAAAGGATTCAAAATAATTCTTTGCATAAGTTAACAGAGTTAAAACTGATCAATTAAAAAAAATGTTTAATTATCTTTAACAAAAAAAATAATTACACATTTTTAGCATTACAATTTATGTTTGAGCACACGTGTGTGGTATTATTAGAAAGCTGACAATAAGAGCATTTTAATGAATTTTTTGCATTGCAAGTTAAAAAAGTTAAAATTGATCAATTAAAACAAATTGTTTAAGTATCTTTAACATTAAGACTAGTCATTCTTAGCATTACGATTTAAGTTAAGTTAAAACTGATCAATTAAAAAAATTGTTTTATTTTTAACAAAAAAACTAATTACACGTTTCTAGCATTGCGATTTAAGTTTGAGCAAACTTGTGTGGTATTATTAAAAAGCTGACAATGAGAAGATTTGAAATAACTTTTTGCTTAAGTTAACGGAATTGAAATTGATTAATTAAAATTATTTAATTATGTTTGAACTTTTGTAAATATAGGTTATGTTTGGTTAGAATTTATGGTAACGGTATGCTGACTTGAAAAGCAACGTTAAGAAGATTTAAAAATTTTATTTGCATACGCATAAATTATAAAAATTAATTCAATTTTTTACTATATTTAGAATTGTTTTTTGAGCAGCACACCTAATTATTGGTTTATTTAATTTTCATTCTTTATGGATTTTCAATACAAAATTACAAATCTGAAACATTTTTGATGAAAACTAGAAAAGATTATTATTTTTAACTAATCCAAATCAATTCTGCATTGCTCTTTCAATCACACATAATTGCAGTTTATAATGGAAGAATTAGAACGTATTTTTTTAAGATGATGGGTACAAACCTAACATTATAAAAATTATCTAAATTTCTATTTTTATTATCTTCTTTAGCAATTGCGACAATGTATAAAAAATAAAATTTTTATAAAAACTAAATTTCTATAAAACGCATTGTCATAATCTTTATGTTTGAAATTATTTTTACACATCAATATTGCAAGTGTTTCGAATTTAATATTTGTAAAAATTACTATTTTTTGAAATATTGATTTTATATTATTGTAGTTTCAATTGTTAAATAGACTAGCCAATACTATTATAGAGTTAACAATTTTAGCATTAAAACATTTCTTAACATCTTTTAGCATTAAAACATTTCTTATCATCTTGTCCCATTATTTTTATTAAACGGGCATAATTTAATTTATCAAATATTTTATGACAATAACTTTCAATCAATAATAAATTTCAAGAGATACACAAGAAGTTAATTCTCTTGCATAGTACAACACTTTTTTGCTGATTTTTAATGGCTTTTGAACTACTGAACCAGTCGCATCTAAATGATAATTTCCAGTTGCTCTTTACTAAATATGCTGCCATATAGTGAACTTGCAATTTGCAGTAACTAATTAGAGTTTTTACGTTGCATTATCATAATGTCATAGATTTAGAAATTTTCTATATAATTTGCTCAGGTTTAACGTAACTTAGATTAAAATTTGATATTAATGCAATTGATGATAGTTCAACCAAGCTTGCAAAGGAGTCAATATTATTAATAGTTCTCCTATCAAAATGTTCTATTTCTTTAACATGTCTTGTCATTTTGTGTTTATAACATAAATATAAAAGTGAACTATACAAATGTATTAAAATTAAACTTTTTTTAATAACCAAGTCAATTCTAAATGATTAGCAATACTCACTCATGTGTGCAATAGCAATACAACACAAACTTTTTTAAGTTGTTGCAACTTCTAAAGTTAATAATGTAAGTATTGTTAATATTTTTAAATTTTTTATGCAAATAATAATTGTACTAATGTTTCACTCGATGCATTAAAAAACTGATTGAATTCTTCAATCAAAGCTTTAATGATGCTTTTTCTAAATCTCTCGAGAAACACATTTTAAAATTTAAAAGATTCTACTCGTTGATAATCATTAATAGCATATCTTATATATTTAAGATATCGGAAATATCATCAAGCCTACTGTTGGCCTTTTTAACAACAGATATAGATGTTTCAATGCTATTACCGACAATTAAATTTTTTGCAATGACTAATAATCTTTTGTCGGTTAGAGTGTGTGTGTCGTTATTACAGTGTACTACTGCAGAATATTGTTCCAATATCTTTAATTGTTCTGCAGTTAAATTTAATTCTTTAAAATACCTTCCCAATTAATGAATTAAAAATTAGTAAAAATCAAGTTAACTAACTTAAAATTTTATATCTATTTATTGACAGTTTTTCAATTACAATTATACGTGCTGTGGGTTTTTTTTATATCAATCACGACTATTTTCTATTGTTGTGCAATGATTGAATAGTTTTGTTGTCTTTGTCAATTTTGATCAATTATTTCTAACTGTGTCGTTATCAATTTTTATCAAGTGAAAATTAGTTTATAATAAATAAACAAACAATGCAGTATAATGGTATTTTAAATTTTAAACAAACAACTTATATTTACAAAACAAAATTATTAATTAAATAATTTCAACTCTTTTAGTGTATGCAAAAAGTTATTTCTAATTTCTTCATTGTTAGCTTTTTAATGATACTACACAAGCTTACTAAAATATAAAGGCTAATGCCACCAGTATCAATTAATTGTGCAATAAATTTGATATACAATTACAATTGTGGTTTAGTTTTTGCACTAACGCTGGTTAAGTTTTGAATTAATTTTCATGATAATGATTTGTAGTGAGATTTTTTTTTGATAACAAATAGAACTAGTTTCTATTGTCGCACAAAGATTAATTAATTTTCTTGTCAATAGTAATTTTGATCAAACGTAATTGTAATACTGATAATGTTTACAATTGAAATCAAAGCTAACCGTACTACTGATGTTGTTATTAATTTCTATAAAACAATTGTTACTAACAATAACGCTCATGTCGTAATCAAATTTGATCAAACATTTCTGACGCTTCCACTTATGTAAAAAATATTTATAATCATAACATCATTATTATGAAAGTAACTTAAACAAGTCAAAATTAGTTGATAATAAATAAAGAAACAATACAGCAAAGCACTGTGTTAAATTCTAAACTAAACATAGCCTATAATTATTAAAAAAAACATTTATTTTAAATCTTTCAGCTTATTCAAACAAAGATTTCAAATCTTCTAATGTTGCTTTTTAAATATTTACAAAAGATTAAACATAAAAAAATTATTTAAAGTTGAACAATTTCAACTCCGCTAAGATGCAATCGTTATTTTCAATTCAATCAGTTTGAACTTTGCTAACTTATGCATCAGTTATTTTTTGAATTCTCCATTGTCAGTTTTGCAATAATACCACACACATTTTGCTTAAATTTAAATCGTAATGCTAGAAATGTGTAATTAGTTTTTTTGTTAAAGATAATTAAACGTGTTTTTTTAATTGATCAATTTTAACTCCGCTAACTTATGCAAAAAATTATTTCAAATCCACTCATTGTCAGCTTTCCAATGATACCACACAAGTTTGCTCAAACAAAAATCATTATGGTTGAATCAAATAATTGGTACTTGCAACTATTAAAATAAATCGTTTTTATTAAGTTAGAATAATGCCAAAAGATATGCGATGAGCGGGCTGTAATGGTTTTTGATATAAAAATGCTATTATTAAAATAAGAATACATAATAATTTTCTTATAAAAACTGTTTAGTGCAGTAAATTCAAAATTTTATAATGTTTTTATTCACAAAACTAGGCTATGCAGCACAATCTTACTAACATATTGTAATTGTTGTAAGGCTTATGTTGTTAAACCTTAACATTTTTTTATAAATATAGAATTGGTATAGTTAACTACATATTTTTTAGCTATACCTACATGATAATTGATTTATACATTTTTTATGATATGCTATTAAATATCTAATTAATTATGTTAGGTCTCCCAGATAACTACTGAAGCATTGGAGTGTTGCATTAACAATTTATGTTTGTTACATCAAATAAAGAGCATTGAACTTTACGAGAAAACGCATTAATGATGTTTTTTGCTGTTGTTCCGGTAAGACATTATGTTCGATTTTACATCATACAAATTCAAGCAATTATTATTATCATGCCAAACGTGACCTTAATAATAAATTACCAATACTAATAAATTTTATTGTATAAAAATATAATCTTACGTATTATACCTAAGTCTAATAGACTTTATATATTTTTCAAATAACTTACTATAATAATAATAATAATAAAACCTTTTGTACATATTGCAGTGTTTAGCAATATGTACAAAACCAACAGAATAAAATAACATTAAAACAGTACAGTAAATTTATTTATTGAATAAAAGCATATAAAAAAGTACCCACCTGCATGTTTTGGTAATTTTATAAGATGTAAGCTTAAATTGAGGTAGTTTAATATAATATACAATTATTAATATTTTGTTTCTGGTGTTATAATTAAGACCATACCGACCGCTACCTTATTTTAACAAAAACGGCAACTTTGGCTTCATAGCTGCTTCTACAAATAATTTGATAATCGACAACAAAATGCATTCAAAAATACAGAAAAACGCATTTATTTTTATATTTGATGAGTTTTTTTGGCAATTTCCTAACTATTATTTGAGACGGCTGTGGGTCTAGTTGCAAATTCGGACAAACGCCATTTTACTATTTCGAGTAAAGCGAAAGAAAACATTTCATTCTTAAATAATAATGTAATAATGATTTTTTTTTTTACATATATAGAATTAATATTTGACTAATTCTATATATGTTAAAAAAATTATTATTACATTTGATATTATTTAGAAATGCAATGTTTTATTTTTCGCTTTACTCAAAATAAAAAAAATGGCGTTTGTTCGACTTTGCAACTAGACCCCTCAATTGTAAACGTTGTTTTTTTTTAGTTTTTATATTTACTTTTTCATTGTACAAAATTATTATGAATGTGATTGCTTTTGTTGCATTTTTTTAATTTTTGTTGTATAGTTATTAGTATTTTTTATTTCTTTTTGAAGTAAAATTTCAAATTTTATTGTATAAAATAAAACTTTTTATAAAAAAGCTTTTATTTAGTCTGCTCATTCGATTGTTTGTTTTGTGAATATTGCTTTTTTTGTCTTGTGCTTATATTGTGTATTTCATTATTTATTTTCAGATTTTTATTGCTTTTTATTTCTTTATATTTTATATAATGAATGTTTATATATTTTTATTTTGGGTAAAGTATTTGTTGGTGTTTTTTTTATCTAGTTTGTATATAATTTTTAGTATCTTGTTCTGTTGTCTTTGTATTTTGTTTATGTTATATTTTGTTGAATTTCCTTACACATTAATTGCGTGGTTTATTTTAGATGTAAATAGTGAATTATATACTGACATAATTTTTGATTTTGATTCTATAATTGAGAAATTGTTTTCCACTGAAAAGATTGTAGAAGAACCAACAGAAATAGCTGACAAACCCGAAGCAATCCCTGCAATAGTAGAGAAGATAAAGCAGATTATAAGAGAACTACTTAATAACAAGACACCCAGATCGGACAACATAACAACAGAAACAGTGAAAGCAGCGTTAGAAAAAAATGAGATATAGATAACTCAAATAATAAACAATGTCTAAAGAAAAGAACATTTTTGACCTTCAGGAAGGAAGCAAACCTAGAGTTAATTGAAAAGAAAAAGAAAGCGGACAAATCAACGGAGTATAGACCAATATGCTTGACCATGACATTAGCAAAAGTTATGGAAAACGTTATTGTAAGAAAAATTAAACAAAAAAATAAGAAAAAGAAGGAGAGGAACAAAAGCAATATATGAGTTTACAGAAAAACAATTGACTCTAGGAGCCATTAAAAAGGTAAAGAACATAGCATAAGAAGCAAACAGTTGACCACACAGAAAAAGACAACACTGTGTCATAATAGCGCTAGATATACAAAATGCTTTCAATAGCATACTATGAAAAGCAATTTTAGAAGCAGCAAAAAAAAACTAACAAATAAAACTATTAAAATAATATGGAGTTACTTTTAAGGAAAAAATTTACTGACTAAGAATAAAAACATTAAACTGATCAGAGAAGTACCACAGGGTTCTACACTTAGACCTAAACTGTGGAATATAGTCTATAATAAGCTACTTAAAATGAGGCTGCCGGAAAGAGTGATAATTAAAGCATTTGCGGATGACGTAGCTCTGGTAGATAGGAATGTAAACATAGAAGTATTAAAAAAAAGTTAGAGTTGGCAATAGATATAATAAAGATGTGGATGAAAAATTAAAAGTTAGATCTTGCTCCGCACTGAAGCGGCATTGCTGTTGACAAAAAGGACTAATAGAAAAAATGAGAAAATACAGGTAGGGTAACAAATAATAACCATAAAAAAATTAAATATGTCAAAGTTACACTTGAAGCAATGAGTTGGAACGTACAGGTTAAGGAAGCAGTAAGAAGAACAAAGAAAATAGAAGGAATGCTTAGTAGAGTTATGCCAAACAAGGATTAAAAGAAGAGGCTATGAGACTAATGAAGTGGTCATAGTATATCTGGCAATCAGTGGAAACAAAAAACTAATTCCAAAAGGAGGCACTAGAATCTCACTAGAAGTACAACTGGCAAATCTATGACTTCTAAAGAGAATAAAACTACACAAAATATATAAAAAAAAGAAGATACAACAAGAAAGAAATTAATAAAGATATAGATAAACGTAGAAAATTATCTACGTTAAATGAAGGAAAAATGAGAGAAAAAAAAGATAGATGTCAGTGTTAAAAATAAAACAAAAAAAAAGGTATAGAGAAAAATGCGCCGGAGACTGCATGTGTTGTCGTAGCAAACTGTGTGAATTCCGCAAGACCAAAACTAACCTACTTCAAACAAGTACCACATTAGTAACAATGACAAAAACAAATTAACAACAGGACCAACGATCAAGTACATTAACAATAAACCTACAATTACTAATTTAAAAAACTAAAACTGAATATATTTTAACAAAATATAAACGGTATGCGCACTAAATTAATGGATATAATAATAAATGTTAATTGTTTTTGTTTTGATATTAATGTATTAGCAGAAACTTGGTTTGAATCAAATATATTGGATGTAAAATTTAGTTTTCATAATTTTGTTATATGCCGTAAAGATAGATCTAGTTTAACCAGCAAAAAAAAAATGCGGTGGCAAGGTAATAATTGCTGTAAGATAGAAAATTAATACTATGTTAGACTTGTAACCAATGAAATAATAGAACAATTGTTTGTAAAAATAAATGGCAGCGTTATTATAAGTTCTACGTATGGGTTCAAATGTATCTTCGTATAATAAACACTGTAATTCAATTGACAATACGTGTGAACATCACCCTGGCTTTGAATATATATTTTGTGGAAACATTAATATTCTAGACGCAAGCTAGGACAATACTCAAAAAAAGTGCTACCTATAACCAATAAGTCATATCATGCTCAAGTATTGGCTGACCATATAGAATTTCACAATTTGCTGCGGAATTTATCTTGATCTATCTTTATCTAATGTAAAAAAATCTTGAAGTGTTTAGAGACAGTGATATTATATCAAAAGACAGTTCACATCATATAGAATATTCATTACTTGCTGAAATTAAAGAAAACAATGAAGTACTTTACATGAAGAATTAGATCTCTTATTTTATGAAGGCGGATTACAATAAAATCAATAAATACTTATTAAAAGTTGAATGGGATAAACTACTTTTTTCTTCTAACATCAATGTTGCGGTAGATTGTAAGTATACAAAATAGTATAATAGTTTTTTAATAAATTTGGTTAAGCAAAAGAAAGTGGCCCATGTGAAATATAAATTAAGTAAACAAAGAACAGATTATGAAGAATTTTACTTGCTTAGATCACAGTGCAAGCAATTAAGTAATTAGTTATTTGATGCATATTTATTTATTACGTGTGGAAAATAATTTAATAATAAATCCAAAAAACTTTTGCGCAATACAGACGGTTTTCCAAGTGATATGTTTTTTAGCAGTAAAACTAGTATCTTCTTACTTCCGAGCTCTTTACTTTATCTTTCCTTGTTATTTCTTTAATTTTTATTAGAAACCTTATCTCCATTGCATTAATTTTGCTTTTATTTTTTTCTGGTGTTGTCTTAGATTTGCTCGAGTATATTATGGCTGGTTTTACTACCTTTTGTATTTTTGATTTTATTGTCTTCGTTATTTTTTTCTTAACTAAGAATTGTTTTTTGAGTGCATTAAATGTACTTCCTCCTTTTTAAACTCCTGCATCTATTTCCATGTCCATATTCCCTGTTTTTTTTATTATTGTACCAAAGTAGTTGTAATACTTTACTTGTTCAATTATTTGTCGATCCAATTCTATCTTGTGCTTCTTAGGTTTTGTCGCTACTGCCATTGTTTTTGTTTTACTTGTGTATATTTCCATACCTATCTTCTTTAGTTCTTCTTTGTATATTTTTATGTTTCTTTGTATTTTCTCTTTTTTGTTTGCTATTAATATCATGTCATTTGCAAACATTAAGATTTGAATACTAATTTGTTTTGTTTTTTTGTATCCTATTCTTGTGTCTTTGGCTCTTTTTTGCTTTTCTTTATAGCCTCGTCTATTAATCTTGCAAAGAGTATAGGGCTTAGAGTTTGCAGAATAATTAAATTATATTCTATGTTTCAATTTTTCACTTCAAAAAAATGTCTATACTGAGTCTAAATCTAATACATGAATATATAATTTTATATGCGACCCGCGGAGTTATAATGCATTTCCAAAGTGGCCCGCAAGATCATTTGGGTTGGCCACCTCTGGGTTAAGCTATACTCGGAAAAATTATAGTCGTACTAATATGCTTACTAAATTATACATCAGATCTTTACACAGTAGACAAATTGTTACTGATTTATTTATGCTTTTTACATAGATTGGTTAATGAGAACCTTGACTGTTCTCATCTACTGATTAAATTAATGTATGCAATTCTACATAATCATAGTATCAAGTATTCCAATACATTCAGGTTAGCTTTCCGCAGTTGTAATTTTGGCATTCATGCGCCAATGTTTAGAATGATGCGCTATTATAATTTAATTTCTTGCCATGGTGATGTAAATATTAATATCTTTAACTCTTATTTGTATTTATTTTGTAATTAAATAGCTAGAATAAATGTATTACACTTTGAAGACCATTAATAGAATCTGTGCTTTTTCCTTAATTTTTTATCTTTTCTTTATTTTTATTATTGAAATTTTATTGTTTATTTTTTGTTATCAAAGTGTTTTATATGCATAAATGTAAATAATTGTAAGCCAAGTTTAGACTATGTTTTTTTTTTATTAAAATATGTTTTTGAATATTGTATGAAAATTTTTTTTGTAAATAAATATTATTATTATTATTATAGCACAAAAAAGAAAACCGAAAGTTATTGCTTTGTGCTAGTTATTTTCAAAGGCAAAAAAAAAGTTCTAGTCCTGAAATATAATTTTTACTCCTGTTTATGACACCTATAGTGGACGCATTTTTTTTACAAACTTTTTTTGTGTTAGTTTTACTTTAGAATTTGAAATATTATTAATCCTAAGTACTTTCTACTTTCTACCTTTTTAATATTTATGTTGTCAATTTTTAGTTGAAAGTTTTTTTCTAGTTTTTTTTTTAAGAATTTTAGGTTGACTAAAAAATTGCAGAAACACCTAAATAATTCTTCAACCGTAAAAAAAAGTAATCATAGGTTTTATGGCAGTTGTGTATAATGATAGTACTATGTTTGGAAATCAAAGAGTTTTATAACTAAAGATTCCAAACCAGCGTTTTTCCGTACAATATCAGTATCTCTGTTTTTGTTGCACAACACTATACCCTCTTTCTCTCTCTACTATCGATCGAGCGGCTATACGTTGTAGGTGATAAAGAAACGTCATGGAGCGACAAAGACGGAGATACCAAAAGTGTACGCTGCTTATACAGTGTATAAACGGCAGTTTGAAATCTCTAGTTATTGAACTCTTTGTTGGAAACAGTTTTTTATGTCTACACTTTTAGAACAAAATATACATGTTTTAACATCTTATGTTTAGGTGTGGTTTCCATGTGAGCACACTTATGTGTTTTGTTAGCGTTAGTTAACCATTTTTTCTTTTTTTTTGTAACCAGAACTTGTTTGATTTTTTAAATTATAAAATAGTCAAACTTGATTACATATTAACTTTTTAAAAATATTCAAATGAGGGGTATTTGCTATTAAATTCGGTATTTTGATAACAACTCATAGTAAGTTTTACATAGTTTCAACAAAAAAGTTGTGCTTTTATTTGAGTAAAAATACACTTTTAAGCAAAATATAAAGTTTTACCAATAAATTATATTTGTTAGTGCAAGTTACTAAATAACAAAATTTGTTAGACTTGAACAAACCTAACTAGATTTTGTGGCAAAAAAGAAAAAGCTATTTAAAAAACCTTAACGCGTTGATTAGATATGTGATTTGCAGTTTGTAGTAAATATCTGAAAGAAATTATGTATTATGTGTTATAAAAACATTGTTTTGACAAAAAGTTAAGTTTAATTACTTATTTATTTGTCAAATAAATTTAATTGATTGTTAAAAAAATTATCTAATAATATTAACCTTTTATAAGGCACTGGTTGATATATTGACTAAGATAAAAAAACGCATTTTTCATTGGAGTAGTGCTTTTATTCTTGGTCAATAAACTGCTGCAGCTAAGCGTAACTAGACCTTTAACAAAATTTTTACCACATATGTACTGACGTAAAAGTGAAGATTAACTGGTTGATTTTACATCTTGCTAAGTTAATGTTTAATATAAAATTAATTAATTAAAGTTAAAGTTAAAAATTAGTAGATAAGTAAAGTAATATAGAGAGTGTTAGGTAAACATGCAACAAAAATGTAAGAGATTATTTCTTGGTCTATTCTAAAAATATTTTATTTTATAATTATTTCTAAAAAATCTTTTTGTTTATAAGATGCAAGGTAAATAAAATTCGAATTTGCAAAAACTATATTTGATATTTGTTGAAATTATTAATGTAAATAAAAGTTAAGCGTACGCCAATAGTTATATCAAATACAAAAAAATAATGAGTTTATCAAATACTAAAAAATGTTAACGATAACTTGGAACGGCTGTTTTATCTACTAATGTACAAGTAGATTTCATTTGAATACGTCTCGTCATTGATCATCATATGTATTGATCGCATTTGTTTAGATTAAGTGACGTTTGGCTGTTTGAAGTATCTTTAACAGTTAGTAAATTCTTCTACGATAAATTACTATACAAACACCTAGTTGACTGACATGTATTTTATGTATGAACTTGCTGATAGTAATTCATTACAAGATAGATGATTGTACATTGAACGGTTTCTTGGCCGTAATATTTCCGACCAAAAAATTTTTGAAAACATTTATTGGCGTCTTTGTAAAACAGACACATTGAAACAAAATGAAGAGCCAATAAGATCAATGACAAGAAAATTCAAATAGCCAATACTTTGAATGTAAGTCATTAGACAGATTAGAATATTTTTAAGAACAATTTGTTGTATCCATTCTACATTCAGCGTGTTCAGGCACTAATACCAGCTGATATTTTTTCACGTATTGCATTATGTCAATAACCTTTGCAAACATTAGTTTTAATGCCTCAATTTCAGACACATATTTTTTTCACCGATAAAGCCAGTTTATTAAGAAATGCAATAAGGAATTTTTATATCAACCGTGTGTGAGCAGATAAAATTCTGCATCAGGTATGTGCAGATTGTTTTCAACATCAGTTTCCCTTGAATGTTTAAGTTGGAATTGTGGGCGACTGTCTAATTAGACTAGTATTTCTACCAGAAAGACTTACCGGCAAGGTGTATTGCAACTTTTTGAAACACATGCTACTTCAATTTCTGGATGATACTATTGGCAACAAGAATTGCAATGTGGTTTATGCACAATGGTGCACCACTACATTTCAGTTTGGTTGCTCGTAATTATTGAACGGAAATCGCTGGATTGATCAGGGTGGGCCACACGCATGGCCTGCTTGATCCCTAGACTCAAACCTCCCGGATTATTTCTTATGAGGCTATCTAAAATCATTAGTTTACGCTACTCCAGTAAAGAATTTGGACGATTTGCAAAATTAGATAATTGCTGGGTGTAAGTCAATTAGAAACAACCCTGGTGTGTTTAAAAGAGTTTGGTACTCAATGACAAGAAGATTAAATGCTTGTATCCAGGCTGGAGACATTTTAAACATTTATTTTAGATTTAGCAACTTTACATGTACTTTTGGTATTAAAATGTTGTAATTGTTGCAAATTTTCTTTATCCTTTATCTTTGAAACAAAAAGGTTTTTCAAAAATTATCATAGAACAAAATATTTTTACAATAAGCAAAAGATCAAAATCTTAAATTTTTGCCGCATGTTTACTTAACACCTTGTATAGTGAATATGATATAATATGTAGATTTATTGATATAACTTACAAAAACGCACTGGTTTTTAATGAAATTTGTCTAATTGGGCGGTATTAATTTTTTTTTTATAAAATATCATCCAAACTGTAAAAAAATTAAAAAAATAAAGTAATTTTTTTATAATCAAACATGGGAAACAAATTTTACTTTGATCAGTTTGAAGCAATGAATCTAGAAAGTTTTAATGAATTTATTGATAGAATTATTGACGCTTAGGCGATAGATTCTGATATTGACGGTAATAAATTCTAGCTAGGAAGTCTACAATTTCATTATTTTCTAGAACAAACCGTTCTACTTCTTAAACAAATAATAATGCCAACTTGGCTAACAGTTAAGAAAAACCAATTAAAAAAAGCTCTGTTAGTGTAGAAAATTTTGTGAGACTTGCCAATTAATAATTCATCTCAACATACGTCTTCAAGTAGGTGTGAGTAACGGAAAAAATCTAAAGAAGTCAAATGTCGAATACTCAATTTGCAAAGTTGCAATATGCATATTTTGTTATCTAACCTTTTATAATAAATAAACACTCAAATGCTGTTATTGCAAAGTATATTTATGTATTATTAAAACTGGTAGTTTATTCAACCGGTATCCAATACTTTTTTTTAACTACGTAATTGGAGAGTGATTGAAATATTGACCGAAAATCAATTAAATAAAAACTATTTATAGTTATTCTTTGATTAGTTACTACATGCTTTGTTTTAGTTGATACAACAGTCGTTTGTAGTTAGTTATTTCTATATTTTATATTATGGTGTTTCTCGGGGTTTTATTCTAAAGGCTTTGTTGTATAGTGTAAACAAGAAATACCTAGGTTTACAATGTAGGCAACTAAATATACACTTTTTCTAAATATTAAAAAAGCGTATATTTTGTAGTAATTTATGTACTTAATTATAAATAATAAAATAAAAAAAGAATATAATATATTATCAAATAAATAAACTTGAATAATATATACTTCTATTTTTTAATTAACAAAATTAACATTATTATTATAAAAAATATGTATGTGTTTATACGGTTAATCATTATTGAAAATATTAATATATTAGTATTTAACATAGTAATAATATTTATAATAATAATAATTACAGGTAATTATACAGAATTGTGAATTAAATGATTAAATTATATTTACATTAATGCTCATTATTAGACTACATTTTTAAATGACAAGACAAGTTATTTTCAACATTACCTAGTCTTTTACAGATGTTCGTGATTGTTTACAGAAAGTTAATGTTTATTAAAAATAATTTGAAGGTTAATTAATAAAATGTAAACCGTAGAATTTTGTCTAAATTTTAATTAGTGAATTAAACTTGAACTTATATATGATGTTTACTCAAAAACATAAACTATCAATAAAGAAGTCACATTGTTGTATTCCTTATAAAACATTTGTGAATCATATATTACAAGTTTGAAACGGTTTGAAAGAAGGAATTGCATCTGCAAAAAGAACCATTTGGTAGGTCATCTGTTTTAATTAAAGAAATGATTGACAATGTATAGCATTGACTAGAACCAATTCTACAAAAGTACATGAATAAACTATCTGCCCAACTTAAAGTTTTATATAGAAGTTGCAAAACTCAGCATTCACACCCATATGAAGTATTGTTAGTTTAAAAATTACTTCTACTTGATTATAAACAAGTAGCATATTGCCACTGATTTAACCTTTCTTACTAATAGGGCTTGGTTTTATTATCAGGATATGTAAACAGCCAACATTATCAAACCTGAGCTGCTGTCAATCTCCATAAATTACACAAAACAACTTTATATTAAAATTGCTATGTTGTTTTTTAACGTGATTTGTTGACTTTAAAAAGCAACTTAAAACTATATTTTTTGATAAATTAATTAATGCAAAACAATACTGCAATATAATTTTATCAGCATATATTTAAGTACATGACAATGTACAAGACAAAGCTACTGCTCAAACAGTAAATGATACAATCAATTATTTGGTTATTAAATTTTATAAAAATTGATTATCAAATATAAGATTATGGTCACAACATTAGCCTAATCTCACCCCAGTAATTTTTATTTATTTAAACATTTACAAAATAGAATTTTTTAAAATTAGAACTGAAAACTCATGAGAAAAAGTACAATACAAAATCAAATCAATCAATCAAATCAGTTTTATTAAAGCCCTATCCAACACCATTAAAGAATTTGATACAAAAATAAACGCCACAAAAAAAAATTAGATTTCAAAACTTATCGATACCTGTTACATCCACTAAAGTAATACTAAAACAAGTCCACAAAACAAAATGTTTTCGGTGCTGGATTAACAACAAACTCAATCCAGACTATAAAGTAAAATTGAAAAGGCAAGTAATTGGTTTAGAGAACTGAAACTGCTACCCTTATTTCAACTTCAACTTTACACTCTGCTTAGTAAAGTAGTATGTTTAGTTCTACTATATGGAGTAGAATCTTGGTCGTACTAAAAAATCTCTAAAATCTGTAGACCAATCACATTACAATTATAACAGTACTTCAAAAGTTAAACAAAGAAGAAGTACATCATAAAAACACGCAAAACATCATACTTAAGGATACATACTATTAAACAACAAATACTTTCTATCCAACTAGTCATAAAAGAAGCAACAGAAGGATAAAAAGAAATGAACAAAAATAAATTATTATAGCTAAGAAACATTTGGCAATAGACAGGCCTGGATAATAAAAAATGTTATAAGAGTAGTTAAATGTTAAAAAAAACTTCAATTGTAATTGCTAATCTTTATTAGTTGAAGAAACACTAGAAAAAATAAGTTTTTAACGGAGCGGTTTTTTGAATGTCTTAAAACTTTAAACATTGCGCAATTTAACTTTTTTTTTAATCGATTTTTGGCAAAGTATAGATAATAAAATTTTCAGTGTCATGAATTAAACAACTATCCAAAATCTTTAATTATTTATTAAATTTTAAGTTTTTGTTTAAATATTTCTTTAAATTTTTAGAGTATTACTTTAGATTCCGAATTTAGTAGACTATTGTAATATAAGTTATTTTTCGAAAATAAGAATTGCTTCAGTTCTGCTTAAAGTTGTGAATGGATGATAAAATGTGAAATTTAAAATTTCTACGTGTATTATTTTTTCTAACAGTTTGGTACTGCTGTTACTTTAATAGATGTATATATATATATATATATATAATATATATTATAAATTGATAAAATCCCCTTATTATTATTATTAATATACTTAATAACAAAGATAAATACAAACGATGATAAAGTTGGAAGAAGAAAAAAAAGAAAAGATAAAGAAATTGTTAGCAAAAATAGAGAGGAAAGAAGAAATCTAGAAAACAAAATAAAATGCTTACAGATAGACTGGCAAAACTAAAATGAAAAAAAAAAGAAAGATTAAAAAAACACAATATTGTAATAAAAGAATTACAGATGCCCTAGAAAACATTAAAAGCAGTTAATAAAAATATTAAAAAAAATTGGAAATTACAGTAAGTATCAAAAAAATAGTAACCTTAAATAAAGGAACAAACAATGAATTACTTGGAGCAGAATTACAAGACTTTTTGTTCCCAACAAAAGCTAAATCTTGTCGGCTAAAATTAAGTTAAAGTATACAAAAATCTACGTAACCAACGACTTAACCAAAAAAAAAATTCAGAAAGAAATGAGATAGATGCATTGCTAAAGTAAAAAAACCAAAAAGAAAAAAGAAAAAAGACCAAAATAAGATATCAAAAAATAATAATAGAAAATGAATTATACATGTGAAATGTACAAAAAAATAATGTTAAGTTAAAAAAGATAGAAAAACAACAAAGTGAAACTCCAAAAAACAATTAATACACAAAACTGGAAAAGAAAAACTGAAGATGACCAGGCATAAGAAACGGTTAATGCAAATAAAAACTAAAACTAAAAATAGTGATAAAAGAATAAATAACAGAGAGTATACAAAACTAGGAACATAAAACATTAGAAGACTGAACGAAAAATAAAATAAAATTAACCAATAAATTTGTAAAAGCAAAATTGAAAATTTTAGTAATAACTAAAACTAAAAAAAAAGAAAGAAAAAAAAATTAGACAAAAAACACCTATTAATATACAGTGGAGTAGACAAAAAGAAAAAAATGGTCTATAAAGGTAAACAATAAAGTTGAAAAATAATACAAAAATAAGAACAATCATTGCTGTATAAGCTTCTGCAAACGACCTAATTATAACAAGACATGCTTTAAAGACAAAGGCATACACAAATATACATAAATTCAGCAAAATAAAGACAAACAGTTAATAATAGACTACATAATATTAGAGAGGAAAATCAAACGAAGTGTACAAGATGTTGCAAAAATACAAGGAAAAAATACAAAAAACATTACAAAGTATAAAAACAGAAAACTTGGATATGGAAAGAATGTAAGAAGTATCTACACAAGAAAACAACAAAAAGTAAGGTAAAAAACTTAATAATAGAAAACAAAAAACAAACAAAATTTAAAGAAAAAATGTAAAGAGACAGCAAAAGGAACCTAAAACTGTTTTATAGTTTATTAAATTTTTTTAGAGAGAATGAAAAAAAAAAACAGATAGACTGGCAATAAAAGATGAAAAAGCCAAAAAAAAATTATGATTGAAAAACTTTCAAAAGCTATAAACAGACTAAAATACGATAAGACTGCAAGACATGATAAAGTAACAACAAAAATGTTGAAAAACATAGGAGAAAGTGGTAAAGAACTGTTACTGAAACAAAGTATGGTCTAAAGAAATAATTTCCAAGCAATAGAAAATTGGACTAATTTTATCAATATACAAAAAAGGTGACAAGATGGATGGATGTAATAATTACAGAGGTATAATGCTACTAAATACGTCAATAAAAATAATGAAACATAATTTAGAAAAAAGATTTAAGCGCAATTTGCACGGGCAAGTAAAAGTATACCAAGTTTATATCTGAAAGTACTTGCAAATGATTTGCGCAATGTAAACAGTGTCTGAGAGTTGTTTCCCGGCAAGTAGCACAACTTGCGGCAAGTGGTTGCAACATAAATTGCTTGCAAGTCTAAACAAGTTGGAAGAGCGCTCTAGGGAAGTTAAAAATTATTTTGATTTTGTTGAAAGTTTTGTGCAAGTAAATACATAGTGACGTGTCGTGCCAATTTTAATTTTTGTTGGCTCCGTTTTATGATCTTGTCTTAATCCAAAACTGATTGAATTGCAAGATACGTAAATAGATGTTAATAATATTGTTGTTAAAAATACAAACTAGCATGGAGAGTCTAGTTTACATATAATACTACGTTTTTATTATTTATACGTAATTATTATTATATAGTTGATGGAATAGGAAATATTTTCAAAAATTAAAATTAAAATTAGCCTTTAAATCACAAATAAAATTAAGCAATGTTTTTCTAGGTTTGATAGATTTACGCATATTTGTGTTCAGTTTTGATAATTTATCCAAAACTAATAGCAGTAAAAAGTTAAAATTAGTTTCTGACATACGCAAAAAGTTTTTTAATGTATTTAGATCTTTATTTCTTAATTCATCTAATAACATCGCGTAAGCACCAAGAGTAGGCCTTCTGGCTATTCATTCTTAACACACATTCTTTTTTTAGTTTTTTCTTTTTGTTGTTTTTGTGAAATTGTAATAACAACAGCAGCGGCTGCAACTTTTTTTCTACGACAAGAAATTTTTTTGGCAATAGAGTGTATACTCTATATCGTGTATACGCCTATGTAATTGGCATTTGCCGAGAGAAACTGTCTTTAAAATTAACATGTAAACGCTAGCGCAAATTACTCTCAGAAGTGCTATCGCAATTTACTACCCCTGTAATTCCGGCTTCAGCAACAAGTTAAAAAAAAAATAAACAAATCTATATCAAGATCAGAATCTACACACATAGCTTTCATAGACATGGACATGCCTTTGACTTAATGCTAGAAGCAAAGATATAGAAGAGCCTATACAAACAGAATGTTAAAAAAAAGTTGATTAAGTATATGTACAGAGATACAAAAAATTGCGTTATAAGCAAAAACTTGAGGTCGCAAACATTTAGCACCACAGAGAGAATAAGACAGAGAAGCAGCCAAAGTCGGCTTCTATTTATAATATGTATAAACAAATTAACTAAACTTGCTAAACAAAAAACAAGTTAATATATGGGTAATTCCATTACTTTTGTACAATTCTCAAAAACTTGATGTCTCAGAATTGTGCCAAATTTTAGTACATAAAAGTATCAATCAAAAAAAGAAGATTCTTAAAGTTTTAGCTCTCTAGATTTTTTTTTGCTTTTTCTAGACTCTTAAAATGGCATAAAAAAATCTATTTTTTTTATTTTCTGTTTTCTAAGCCCTGAATTAGATTTACGAGAGTTCAAAATGTTTTTTATTTAATACCCATTCTAAATGTTTAGGTTTTTTTTTTTTATTTGTTTATATTTGAATTTTTTCTGATTTTGACCAAATGTTTCTGCTTTTTTGATCTCTTATATGGTTTCATCTACTAGCATAAAACAGTTTGATAATAGTCTCAGCTTGGTCAAATCTGCATATTAACTTCCGTGCATGTTTTTGTATGTCTGAAAAAAACAATAACATTAGAATTAGTATTTTTTTCATTAATTTTGTAGAAATTTTTTATATTTATCATATTCATTTATAAATAATGAAATATTTTACTATGAAATTTATCAATAGCAAACATCTGTCATCTGTCATCTGTCATCTGTCATCTGTCATCTGTCATCTGTCATCTGTCATCTGTCATCTGTCATCTGTCATCTGTCATCTGTCATCTGTCATCTGTCATCTGTCATCTGTCATCTGTCATCTGTCATCTGTCATCTGTCATCTGTCATCTGTCATCTGTCATCTGTCATCTGTCATCTGTCATCTGTCATCTGTCATCTGTCATCTGTCATCTGTCATCTGTCATCTGTCATCTGTCATCTGTCATCTGTCATCTGTCATCTGTCATCTGTCATCTGTCATCTGTCATCTGTCATCTGTCATCTGTCATCTGTCATCTGTCATCTGTCATCTGTCATCTGTCATCTGTCATCTGTCATCTGTCATCTGTCATCTGTCATCTGTCATCTGTCATCTGTCATCTGTCATCTGTCATCTGTCATCTGTCATCTGTCATCTGTCATCTGTCATCTGTCATCTGTCATCTGTCATCTGTCATCTGTCATCTGTCATCTGTCATCTGTCATCTGTCATCTGTCATCTGTCATCTGTCATCTGTCATCTGTCATCTGTCATCTGTCATCTGTCATCTGTCATCTGTCATCTGTCATCTGTCATCTGTCATCTGTCATCTGTCATCTGTCATCTGTCATCTGTCATCTGTCATCTGTCATCTGTCATCTGTCATCTGTCATCTGTCATCTGTCATCTGTCATCTGTCATCTGTCATCTGTCATCTGTCATCTGTCATCTGTCATCTGTCATCTGTCATCTGTCATCTGTCATCTGTCATCTGTCATCTGTCATCTGTCATCTGTCATCTGTCATCTGTCATCTGTCATCTGTCATCTGTCATCTGTCATCTGTCATCTGTCATCTGTCATCTGTCATCTGTCATCTGTCATCTGTCATCTGTCATCTGTCATCTGTCATCTGTCATCTGTCATCTGTCATCTGTCATCTGTCATCTGTCATCTGTCATCTGTCATCTGTCATCTGTCATCTGTCATCTGTCATCTGTCATCTGTCATCTGTCATCTGTCATCTGTCATCTGTCATCTGTCATCTGTCATCTGTCATCTGTCATCTGTCATCTGTCATCTGTCATCTGTCATCTGTCATCTGTCATCTGTCATCTGTCATCTGTCATCTGTCATCTGTCATCTGTCATCTGTCATCTGTCATCTGTCATCTGTCATCTGTCATCTGTCATCTGTCATCTGTCATCTGTCATCTGTCATCTGTCATCTGTCATCTGTCATCTGTCATCTGTCATCTGTCATCTGTCATCTGTCATCTGTCATCTGTCATCTGTCATCTGTCATCTGTCATCTGTCATCTGTCATCTGTCATCTGTCATCTGTCATCTGTCATCTGTCATCTGTCATCTGTCATCTGTCATCTGTCATCTGTCATCTGTCATCTGTCATCTGTCATCTGTCATCTGTCATCTGTCATCTGTCATCTGTCATCTGTCATCTGTCATCTGTCATCTGTCATCTGTCATCTGTCATCTGTCATCTGTCATCTGTCATCTGTCATCTGTCATCTGTCATCTGTCATCTGTCATCTGTCATCTGTCATCTGTCATCTGTCATCTGTCATCTGTCATCTGTCATCTGTCATCTGTCATCTGTCATCTGTCATCTGTCATCTGTCATCTGTCATCTGTCATCTGTCATCTGTCATCTGTCATCTGTCATCTGTCATCTGTCATCTGTCATCTGTCATCTGTCATCTGTCATCTGTCATCTGTCATCTGTCATCTGTCATCTGTCATCTGTCATCTGTCATCTGTCATCTGTCATCTGTCATCTGTCATCTGTCATCTGTCATCTGTCATCTGTCATCTGTCATCTGTCATCTGTCATCTGTCATCTGTCATCTGTCATCTGTCATCTGTCATCTGTCATCTGTCATCTGTCATCTGTCATCTGTCATCTGTCATCTGTCATCTGTCATCTGTCATCTGTCATCTGTCATCTGTCATCTGTCATCTGTCATCTGTCATCTGTCATCTGTCATCTGTCATCTGTCATCTGTCATCTGTCATCTGTCATCTGTCATCTGAACAGAAAATTTTACGTTTTACAACTTTGTTTTCTTATGCCCGTATGACACTGATCTATAATTCTTTCTTAAATTATACATCTATATAAAAATATTTAAATCTTAAAAAGTCTGTAAAATGCATCAATCTTATAGTAGATTGAAAATTTTAAGAATAATTTTAGTTTTTCTTTAGAATTAACACAAAAAATGTACGAATTAACAGTTTTTTAAAAATAGTTAGGTTATATTATAAATGTTTATACTTACATGTTATGTGTTAATTATAAAGAAAACCTAAAAATATTCTTAAAATTTCAATCTACAATAAGATTGATGATATTTTGTGCATTTTACAAACTTTTTAAGATTTAAATATTTTTATATATGGGTAATTCCATTACTTTTCGACTAATTTCAAAAAAGTCAACCTCTTTGATTTTGCTCAAATTTTCAGAGATCAAAATATGGATAAAAAAATGAGATTTCCAAAATTTTTTTTTAGCTTATTTTGTATCTCAATTTTTGGGTTTCTGGAAAAAGATAAAAAAGTCTACGATGGCTCAAATTATTCCTTATTACATGTACTTTAAAACCCATATTTTTATGTTCAATATTCTGGCAGTCATTTTGATGTATTAAGCTTTAAACATTACTCCAAAAAAACCCGTAAATTTAGCAAAATCGCAAAACTTTGCTTTCTTTAAACCGTTCTAACTTTGTCAAATCTTAACAAAATTTGATCCACAAGGTCTAGATTTCCTTGTATTTAATTTCTTTTTAAAGTGATCACACAATACTTATAGAATTAATAATTATACACCACTATTTTGATGCAGGAAGTTGCACATATTTTCGCGATCTTCAAAACTTGTAATTTTCAGGTCCCGAAAAAGCGTTGTCACCCTATGTCGATTTTAGTCAAAATTTCAGTAAATATTCTTTAGAGCACAAGAAAAAAGGTTATCTATATGAGAAATGGTATATCGGGCATTATCAAGAAACTTTTAATGTTTAAAAATTGTCGAAATCGGCAAACCGCACATTTTTGTATCTCAATTTTTGGGCCTCTGGAAAAAGATAAAAATGAATAAAATACATTTGTCCGCAATAAAACTTTTTCTGACTCTAATCTTTATTGCACGTACACATTCTATATTTAGTATACGCTGTGGCACGGTACTATAAATTTTGTAATTTGTGTCTACAAGACGCCAGAGCGGACACAAATAGCAGACACTCATTTTATACATGTAAACATTAGCCAATAGATAAACCACTTTATGCAGCAAATAGGCACAGGCCACAAAAAAAGTATATAGCGTATTTGTAAGAAAACTATTGCAGACACCCGGGTCCGCTGTAGCCTGGCGGTAAGAATGCTAGAGGACTCCGGTGTCTGCCCTGGCAGCAAATGTGTTAAAATTTAAGTCATTTCATAATGATTTTACGTCAAAAATGGCCAACTTTGAAACACTATATCTTAGGAAGTATTTGAGTGATAATAAAAAACCTTAAACGTTGGAAAGGATTAAATAAAGAACATTTTGAGCTCCTGCAAATTTAATTATATAGTGATTTTGCAATGTGGCACCACATTGAAGTCAAGCCAAATTTTATAAAATGTGTTAACAATCGGAGCGTGATATATCAATGTATACAAGATACCTTAATTTGCAAAATTTTCCGATCAAAGTACATAAAATAACAAATTATTTGCCGCCAGGTACGTATTGGTACCTATTTTTAGGACTGAGAAAATGGAAATTAAAAAATATCCTTTTTTAAGCCATTTTTTGGCCCTTATAAAGGTATAGAAAAAGTAAAAAAATACATTAAGTTTTTGAGAATTGTACAAAAGTAATGGAATTACCCATATATTAAAAGATAAAAAAGATAAGCATATTTATTTATTTATTTTGGACATTATTACATTTTTTCACATGTAATATTTCTACGCACTTTTCTTTTTTCATCATTTTCCTCTTTTTTTTCTCTTTCCTTTTGCGCATTTTTCTAGCTTTATTTGCTTTTATAGCAATGGTATTAAAATATTGTTTCTTTTCATCACTTAATTTTTTCCACATTTTCTCATCATCTGTAGAATATTGAGCATCTGTTTTACGAGACTTACGCAAAAATTTTAAGAATGGATTTTTATCTAGCAATTCTTGTTTGTAGAGTTTATATCTTTCCAACTCGGTAAGTTTTGATGTTGAAGATTCTTTCTTTGTATTTTCTTTCATTAGCTGCGACATCATCAATTTAATTTTGTTTTATCTAAAAATAAGTTTTCTTAAAAGCCAGTTTGCAGAGTACGCTTTTGCAAACAACATATAGATTTTAGCCAAGAACGGAAAAGATCTAGAACAAAACAAGAAAATCTAGAACGTGGTACTAAACATGGAATAAAAATAAATTTAAAAAAACAAAAGTTATGGTAGAAAAAGAAAAGATACAAATAAAAAATAATAGAACAGGTAGGCGGTTATCAATACCTAAGAACAATGATTGATGAAGAGGCAAGAAATTAAAATTTAAAAAAAAACTTGAAAAGACTAATACGGCATACTACTCCCTAGAATGGTGTTAATAAATAAAAAGGAAATAAATGAAAACGTATAAAACTTATACTTACATACAGATGCAAAACATGGGTGCTATAAAAACCGAGAGAAGCAAGAAACAGGATTAGGGCAGCAGAAATGAAAGTATTAAAAATAATTAAAAAAGTAACAATAAAAGACAAAATAAAGAGCAAGCAAATAAAGAAGAAGATTGGCATCAAATCAATATTGGAATACATTAACTCAAGTGGGACACATGCACAGAATGGAAAACTCAACACCAACAAAATAAATATGAGAAGCCAAGGCACAAGGAAAAAAAAAGAAGCAGACCTAAAGAAACATGAGACATATTAACAAAAATACTAACAAAAGAAAAAACTTAAAAAAAAGCTAAGAAAATGACAAAAGATTTATTTAATTTATTTGAGGCCATTGAGGTCAACAACTTACACTCAAAAGAGTAGATGGGCAAATGACTATTTATGTCTTGATATTATTGTAAATTAAATAAAAAAACTAAATTATAGCTGTTTTAATAAAGTAAATAAACAATTATCTAAATAATAAAAACTACTATATATATATATATACATATGTATATCACAATTATATTATATCTTCAAGCCACAGTCCACCTGCGTTCGCCATAACCTATCTATTTATAATATGACATTTATTATGATATTAATTATGTATTATTCTATTTTTATTAGTATTATAATAAAAATAATAAAAACAATTAGATATTGTACTTTGACTACTCTAATTTTGCAGTCATGATTAAATACATGAAAATTGTTTTATAACAATGAATTCTCTCATACTAATTGTTGCTTTTATTAACTAGAAACAATGAAATCACATTGATTAGCTAGTATTATCTAAAATATTAAATAATTGCAACTTTGACATACACATATTATACAATAAATACAATTAATCATTATGAGTTATATTCAGTGCAATTTCAAACTGTAACACAATTATGTATTAACTCATTAATTAGTATATAACATCAATTAATTAATTAAACTATCAATTATAATTACATAAAATTGAAGAGAAGAATTAATGCATTAAAATGAAAGTGGTGAAAGTTCAAAATCAACAAAAAAGAGGATACATTTCCTTTTACAAAAAGAAAAAATAATGTACATATTTCAAAAGAACATTTTTTCGATAACTTACTTAAGAACAATATTTTCCATGTTATGTATGATGATTCATTGGGTTATTTTTAATAATAAATGGTTAAAAATCAATGTGAGATCGATGTCATTAATATTATTTCTTATTGATCAGAGTGGAAAATATTCATATTGTATCCAAGTATGAGTGTTAGTATAATCTTCCTTACAAATTTAGTTCCAATTAAAAGAGGTAATTTTCTAGCCGATAATGAGTGTTAAAATAATAGATGGCAGCGAACGTGATTTTATAATTTCCGTATTTAGAAGAGAATGCACCTTGCACATTGTGCAGGTTGACTGTAATTTTGCAATAATATACGTATGGATGTTAATGTGCATTGCCGTTGCTTTCTTCTCTATTCATTTGATGATGTTATAAGCAGTGGAGTGTTTGCTTCTTGCACGCATTCTGTTTATTTAAAGTGAAGGAAATACACATATACAATTTCCTAAAGAAAAATGGCTGCAATAACTAAAGTTTTTACGGTATGTTAATTTCCAGTTTTATGTTAATTTTATTCAGATCGATTAATGAGCATTAATTAATTAAAATGCTAATGCGTATTAGTTATTAATGTATAAAAATATAACAAAATAACAATATTTCTTATTTTTTCAGTTACTAATTATATCTGGAATGTTCAATACAAGCTTTGCTGGCATCATTTACTATAGGTATGTTTACATTTTACATGATGATCACAAATATTTATTATAAAATAGAATCATTTGTATTCCTAAATAAGTATTATGTTATGTTATGTCCTAAACTTAAATATTTTTTGTCCTAATTTTATAAATTAACCATAAATATTAAGCTTATATTTTAAACTCATAATCAAATTTATAGTATATCTACTAATTTATCAATTACTAGCAACTTACTAATAGGAAAGCTTTATAATAAAATATGAAAAAAATCCATAACTCAATTCATGTAATTTACATAAACTAATTTTTTTTATTTAATTTAAAAAAAGAACTAATATATGTAATGATTTTATAGTTGTTAGTGTTGCGACTGCTGCGCAACTGTACTTTCAATAGATTAACCGATTTAAAAAGACACTGACAAACTAATTTAAATGCTTAAAGTACTGAACTATTTTTATATATCATGTTTATTTATCTTTTTTTATATTTTTAATAAAATAATGTAACATATTTTAACTAAAAATTTAATGATTTGTTCTAATTGCTGTGTATAGTAACACAATATGAAAATTATAAAACGCTTTAAGTAACACATTTTTATGCATGCGATTAAGATACAAAATTACAAAACCAAAAGTAAGTTTTATAAAAAACAAAAGCAAAAAAATCGTTCTTATATAACTAGTTATTATACACTTTTTTGCAAAATTATGTTTTTTCAGGCTTGCTTGTCCGTGTGGCTAGTCGCGGCACGGCGTTAAATATTATAGGAATTTTTGATATATGAGGCAAAATTTATAAAAAATCTAGAGCTTAAACTATAAAAATTAAGTTTTAATATAAAATATTCAAAAAACATCATAATCTAGCAAAGTAAAACAACATTATTTTGTAGGCCAACTAATAAGCTAAATAAATTACAAAATAATTGAAAAATAAATAAACTTTAAAAGAAAAAAAATTAGTTTTGCTTTATTTTAAAAATTAAACAATTTTTTTCTTATAAATTTTGTTGATGTAAGGACAATTATACAAAACGAGCAAATTTTATAAATCTAAAAATTAATATTAAAATATCAAAATTAATTTAATTTTTTCAAAATCTTATAATAATTTGATAGGGATAAAAACGATAAAGAAGTTTTTTTTTAATATTTTAAGTGAATACAAAAAACACCATGAATACTTATCCATATATAAAAAAATATAAGCGCTACATTCCAAGTGGAATCTGGCTGCTTCTTTTCTAAAGCTTTTATGATCCATTTTGCAGGGTATATCACTCCCCATTATTACTGGCCAGTTTCACTGCTTATTGTATAGATTTTACTACTTCTTCTCTTTATTTTTTTCTTTCACTTGTTTTTGTTTTCCATTTTCTGATTCCTCTTTTTCTCATCTCTTTCTTCATCTCATCAATCCATCTAGATCTGAGCCTTCCTCGTCTTCTTTTTCCTCCCGGGTTTCATTCGAAAATAGATCTAATTGTTGACTTAGGTTCCATCCATATATACATTTACAAAAACTAATTTATCATTATTTATATTCTTGTGCATATATTAATAATAATAATAATCTTCTTTATTTTTGTAATTTTACAAAATAAGGCAAAGTTTATTACAATAATGGTCTTCTACTTAACCTAATTTTAACATTAAATTTGAAACATAAAAATAAAAATTAACTAACGGGTATTTCCTGGTTTTCTAATGGCTGGCTATCATAATCTATTTTACAGTAATTTTATTGTTTGTTTTTTTAGTTATTCAACAGGAGTTGTAGCTCATTACTTTACTAACATATTTTTGTACAAAACGGTTGCCAATGTGACAAAAATTTTAAATTTAAAAAAATAAGTTTTAAATAGCACGTAAAATCAGCTTATGGTACAATAATTTTGTTGTCTTTTAAGAACTGCTGGAAATGCGCATTTGTTATTTGATTCTTTTTGTCTAATTTTTTAATTTTTTAATTTTTTGTTTAATTTAGGTCAAATTTTTTTGGAAAAATACAGATTTATGTGTCCATTTTAGACATATTTTAACATCGATGTTAGCTAACATCGCTGTAGAAATTGATTTTTAACCAATCTGGCATCGAGTGTTTTAAATATTACCTTGCAACATTCAAAATGTTAATTAACATCGCTGTAAAAAATGTTCAGAATACGGCTATAAACAAAAAAAACTATAAATCATATAACATCTTTATTCATAATAGAACGATACAAAAAATAAAATAAAATATACAAGCTGTGTACATAAATGTGCTTAATATTCTTTTATAAGATGGCTATTGATCTTAGTCTTTTAGCCTTATAAATTATATTTGTTTGCTTTAATACTATTTTTTGGTATCATTAATTTGGCTAAACAAGAGCATTTTATATTGACAATATTGACAGTTTTGTAACTGCTAACGCAGGCATGTTAAACATTTTACAAAATTTGTAGTAGTGTTTATTTATTAGAAGCCGTTTTTTGCCCAATCATAACGTTTACGTTTTTTTTTTTAGAAATTCATTTGTGCAATACTTACAATATGGTTTTTTTGAGTTAGGTAAAACAACTAGAGCATCTTCTTCATAAGAGTTTTTTAGGCTGTGTTTGTTAGAAACTGTTTTTAATGCAAAAATATGTATATGTAATTGAATTTAAATATTTGTGGCTTATAAATCTCGAAAATACTAAATTTAAAATTTTCTTAATACTTTTGAAGTTATCAACAACATAGTTGTTTCAGAAAAGATTATGTCAGATTGTAACAAACCAAAGAAGATTTACATATGGATTTGTTGTTTAATTTAATAATTGGTATTGGTTTTTGATTTTTAAACAGTAAGAAGTTGAGTTTTTTTAGAGTTAAAATTAACCAAGTTGAAAATACTCGTTTAGATATTGTTTCCAGGTTTTTAAATACATATGCTACAGATTCTAACCTAAATATTTCAACACACTTATGTTTGTAAATATTTTTTTATTCCCATTAATATTTGGAAATTAACTTTTAGATTTAGATGGTTAGAAAGATTACAAATGCGCTAGCATTACCGTTGATTGGATTCAAGTTAATCCACGACAATAGTAATTGTGGTTGCAATCAAGTTAAATAAGAATGCAATTGTCAATATATTATTCTAAGATCAATCTCATTTTTTTTATTAATGTGTCAGTTATTAATTATAACATTTAATAGTAGGTTATTTATTAATTTTTAATGAAAGTCATTTACGGAATTAGGTTAATTAGAGCAATTAATTTAAAAGATATATAGACATATAAGAAACAAAAGCTAATAGAACACATTAATTTTGAGCCAACTTTTTGTTACACCCTGTATGTATATTGCAAAACAAAATATATAAATGTCAGTGATAATACTTTATTTGCTACTTTAAACTACACTAATTTTGCTTCTAAAATAAAATATCTTTAATATTATTTTTTTTGTGTAGGTATATACATATATGTGTGTAAAAAACAAATATTATATTATCCGAAATTTGATATTTTACAAATGAATGAAATTATTGGATAATTCTTACATTTTTATATAAACAAATCATGCAGCACATGTGAATTGAGCCGTGGTTGTGAGAATTTTCGAATGTATTTGTCGTTACATCAAAGATTTCCTTTAACGTAAGAAAGAGATGCCAAAAGCGGTAACTTTTTTTAAGAGTCATCATCATGATAGAATTCTAAGTTAAAACGTGCAAGTATCAGTTTATTACAAATTAAAATAATGTTATTAATAATTGTTTATGCTAAGTGCAGTATTGCTATGATAATAATTTCCGAACAGCAATGATGTTATAGCAAAACGACCTATAGCACAAGGGATGGAAGTTGCCAATGAGTATTAATACCTAGAACAGTTGTGGTTATTTTTAATCTTGCAATAATTATACTTTATTTAAATTGAATACTAAACTAAACTTAATATAATAATAATAATAACACGTGTATAATAAATAGTAAAAACTAGGTATTTATTTATTAAATAATATAAATATGGTGGCACTTCACGCCGTGATTATTGCGGCATTAAATGCCTGTTTTTCTTATACACACTAAATATTAACTGCTTATAATATATCATTTTTTAGTGGTAATTTCATGGTCTATAAAATGTAATACAATAAAACCAAACATATATTGCAATAATTTTAAATTACTTTTACATGCTTACAACGTACATAAGTATTAAGATTAAATTAAATTTTTAGAATAGTACATGTTATTATTTAATTATTGAATTACATTAATAATCATCATTAAACACCTGCATACAATTTTTTTAATTTATTGTTTGTGTAAATGTGAAGCGTTTTTATTCCTTACAAATTTACTGTTAATCATACCAAGTTATATTAATGATTAAATAATGTAAGATAAATTATTTATTAAAAATTACAATAAATTATTAATTAAATAACGTTATAGAAACTCAACTGAATTATTTCACACAGTATGAGCATAGTCAAATGAAAAATTGATTTTGAATCAATTATTAAAAGATATCCATGATTTAAGTAGTGCAACAAATCAATTATTACCATACCAAATTTGAAATTTGATTATTTACTTCAAAACTTCAAATTTTATTTTTGTATAATCAATTATTACAAATTTAAAATGGTTGACAAAACTTTTATCCGAACTTTCTACATGATGGCTGTGTGTTCGGACGGAGGAGTAAGGTTTACCACTGGAGGATGTACAAAGGATCTAATGAGGCCTAAATACAGTGAAAATAGTTTTACCTTCCTACTCAAACTAAGATTCAAAATCAGAAGTTGTTACAACCGTAAATTTAGTAAAAATAGCAACAAAATTAATTTAAAACTTAAACTAAAGTTTTTTTTTTTAATCTTAAAACCTTGTAAAATTCTAATTGTTTGCCTTAATCCTCATTTACTCAGTTAGTTTAACTGCGGTTCATTGTTGTGTACAATTCACACATATAAAGAATGGTAGAGACCTTTACTATGTGGTAATGTATAATAATCATGAAATAAAACGGTAACTAAGTTTTTACTACCAGTTATTGAAACAAAGATTTGAAGTAAAATAAAAATTTGCATGTGATGGTCTAAAAGGATTTAAAAAATGGTAATTTATATTGTGGTATTTGATTATTTAACAGATTAAACTTTTTGTACAGTTGCGTAACATTTTTTTTTAATTATTTTGGAAAAAGTATAATTATAATTTTTAATATTTGCTAATGAGCTAGTATCGATTTAGTATAAATGCTTTCAAATGTTCTATATATTGCGTTTTAAAACCAGTTTTGCCAACATATACATTATTGCATTCAGACTATGAGATTTTATAATGACTAGATTTCTTTAAAAGTATAATAATAATATACTTGATAACTTGTAACTTGGTCTAAAAACAATTTGTTGATTCTGTTTATAAAGATTGTGCCTTATATTTTTTGTAGTTTTTCCAAAATAAGTTAATGATGTAAATAAATTTTTGCTTAAATTTAAAACCTTTGGATAAATGAAAAAAAATGTGTTTTGATATAATTAAGTATTAATTAAATTTGAAATAAGACTGACTGAAAAACAATTTATATTTTTTATGAATATAATTTTATTCAGTTTTAAATTAAGACTTTTTCTTACCAAAACTAAAAACATGAGATATTTTAATCATTTATTACTGTTATTATATTATTTAACTTAATCAATTAAGGTAATTAATTATAATGTTGGGTTATTTTAAATGCAAAAAATGTTTAAACAATAAACAAAAGGCGTGAGACAGAGATGCAATATTGCAAATGTAGAAAAAAACTAGATGGCAATACCAGTCTTTTGTTTCACTATTTATATTATCAATTGTATTCATAAGGACAGAAATATTTATTCAAAATTGTCTTTGGTATCATTACAAGGCATACTGACAAGGTTTGTAGAACCAAAACAATTGTCTATGCTTGACTCTTAGCTGCTGTGATTCGATTGACTAATTTTGAATAAATTATTAATTCATTTCATAACTTATATTTTTGTTTTAGTTTTACTTTATTATAATTTTTTTTTTAAATAACCACTATTGTTTGGTATGCTTTCGGGTTTTTTAAAAAAAACCTGGTTCCGAATTAGTTCTGCTGCTTTAAACATCCATCTCTTAAGGTGTTTAACAGTCTCTGATGGTGTTTTGTAAACCAAATCTACTACTCGTAGTAACGCAAAGTGTATAAGAACACTATATTGTTGGTAACACATACTATGCCTAATTGTCAAAATGACATTATTAAACAATCCTTCAAAATAATGCTTTAAAAAAATTAATTAATTGTCGGCGGTTAAATGGTTCTTAAAAATAAACTAATCAATCAGCATGTTATCAATAACTTTACACCAAATATTGATTGAAACACATTTTTTCAAATTCCAAAAATTATTAATCTGTGCGTGCCTTTTAGATTTATGTGTTTTTTATATGTGCAATAAACAAATTATTTTTTTTACTTACGTTCTTACTGACTAAAATAAGTAAATTGGTTTGTAAATAAATCAGCGGCGTGCAAAGAACAAAATAACATTTAATTTTTAGAATTACAATTTATGTACTTTTGAACGCAGTAACTGTTTTATTTAAATAAATAATGATTTTTTTTAAAACATACGTAATGCTTATAATGATTACAGTGTTAAAACTTATTTTAGTTGTCTATTGTAAAAAGAAATTTTAACAACAATCTTAGCTATCATTGAGGTTAAGATGAAGGTACCGAAATCCGGCAAAAGCTTGTAAGACAACCGCCTGAAAAAAGAACGAACAAACGATAGGAGAGGTTCTAGAGTAGACAAAGATTGTCGCATCGGCATGTTCCGATGTTGCAATTGGATGCGTGTTTTGTAGTGTTAGTTCCATTTTTGTTACTACTACTTAATTTAACATTGTTATTTTCGTACGCAATAAAAATAATTATTAATTTTAATAAGAAATAAGTATGTATATATTATGCATATAATACATATATTTATAATCAAATAAATTAATTTATTAACTTGCTTTTTGTTCACTGGGTAATTTATAAAACACCTAATAAGTCGTTGATCTTGCCAACCCCCTTCAAACAAGTCGTAAGACTTCTGGGGCGATGTAAAATAGCTGTAAAACGCGCAATAAAGAAGATATTCTTAAATAGTAATTTTGTTATCAAGCAAGGTATGTAACAAGAACGACAATTTTTTGCATAATTTTTTTTTTGTCAATCAAATAAATTTAAAAAAATCATGTTTTTTCAAATTTTTCATTTTTATTTTCATTTTTTTTGAAAAATTATATTCCTTTTTAGAGGGTTGCAATAGATTTTTTTGCTTGCATCTACCAAAAAAATATTTTTCGGTCCGCATATGCGGTCCGAAAAGGCAATTTTTGGCTCGCATATGTCCATTGGCCTTTTCGGCTATTCGCGGTATTTGATTGGCTGTGAATTACAATTTCATATGTAGATGTTAAGTGTGACAGTTGTGACAAATTATAATAAACATTAAAAATAGTGTTTTTAATTGCGGCAAGCAAAAAAATATTGAGTGTACTTTGTGTCAAAAGGCTTTAGCAGCCCTCACTTGCTTTGCTCGTTTGTGCTGCTAAAAGCGGCGGACTGCGAAAATCTATTTTTGGCCTTTAATTACTACTATTTTTGCCTGCTTCTACCGAAAGCATCTTATTTGGCCCACATCTGCTCATTGGCGTTTTTGGTTATTTGCGGTATTTGATTGGCTGTAAATTACAATTTTATATGTAGACGTCATACCTTAAAAGCTGACAGTAGTGACAAACTATAATAAACGTTGAAAATAATGTTTTTCTACTCCCTTCTATATATTGTCACTTTTATTCACGACTAACTGAATATATATGTATCATATATCCACTCTAGTGTGGATATGATATGCAGTACCAACCATAAAAACAAAAAATACAAATCACAATATTTATTTACGTCGCTAAATACAAATGGTTTTTTTATTTGTAAAATGTCAAACATAAATTAAGAACGTTATATTTATTAACTGTTATTATACAATAAAGCTTAAAAACATTTTTAATTAAATATTTTAACAGCATAATTTAACCAAAATTATAGGTAGTTCTGAATTTGATAATTATGCGACACGTCAGATGTCAAACATAACCTGAATTTATTTCAATATAAAATAATGTAATTGAAAAGTTTTAAAATAATTTTTAGATTTTTTTCAGTCGTATAAAAAGTAAGCTGTACAACTCGAGTGGAATGCCCATATCGCACTTAGACGTTTGGAGCACTTCGCCTGCAGCGTCGTGCTCCAAATTTGTCTTCGTGCAATATGGGCATACTATCCACTCTTGTTATACAAAATACTATTTTAATTGAGGTAGGTAAAAAATATCAAGTGTAACTCGTGCCAAAAGGCTTTAGCAACTCTTCGCTTTAGCAGCCCTCACTCGCTTTGCTCGTTTGTGCTGCTAAAAGCGGCGGGCTGTAAAGTCTATTTTCGACCCTTGATACACTATATACTATTTTTGCCTGCCTCTAATAAAAACTGCTAATTCGGCGTTAAAATGCGGGCCAAAACTTGTCTTTTTGGTCTTTGCGCTGCTAAAAGCGGAGGGCTGCTAAAGCCTACTTTTGGCTTTTGATACACTATATACTTATTTATTAGCGCCCTTGCTTGCTAGCAATATACTTTAAAAACGTAAATAATAAAAAATCTTGTAAAATAAAGTAACACAAAAATCTTTAGCTAACAGTATATATCTTGTTTACTTCTAGCAATGTTCATAGAAAATAATATTATTTACTATAATATTATTATAATAAGACTATAACAATGCTTTGCTCATGCAAACACAATAACACGCCCCGAATATATTCACACGTACTCGTCATTTATAGGATTTGCTGAAATTTGTTGAAGCGCTACATGCGCGCAACGCTTTGAACTAAATTTTGACGCGAGCATCCAATTATTAATAATATTAAATTTTGCAATTAATTTTAATAATTATCAAAATATCGCTCACCGGTGACAATACTGGCACAACTCAAAAATAAACATAGTGAAGAAAAGTGGTATTTCAGTTTTAGTAATTTTAATTTTCATGTACAACGTAATATAAATGGCTTTTTAACTTAACTATAGTTATGATTACTAGTAAGTTTTAACGTCCTATATTGTTAGTGTATCTTAAGCTAATCTTTTGTTTTCCAAAAATGTAATATTTGTAAAATGTGCCATTGTTGTTGAAACCAAGTTATACAGTTTTAATTAAAGTATTATTAAATGTGCCATCAAAACAGTCAAATTATATTGTCTCTACATAAATTAAACAAAAAAACTTTAGGAATTGTTTTATTAAAAATTATAATAAAAGTAAAAAACAAAACACGTTAAAGAAATCAAACTACTATCTTTGGCAAATTGATCTTATTTTACATTTAAAAAATAATTTTATTCAACACTTAAATTGTTATAAAAGTAACTGTAAAATTTTTTAATTGCGTTAGTTCTTTATTAATACATGTGGTCATCGTACTAAAATTTTTTTTAATTGAAAACCGGATATCGCAGTGAAACCAGGTGTTCTTGAACGTCTTTTATTAGTTATTTTAACTAACTTGAAGTCTGTGTTTTTAAAAGATGTTTTGTAAAAAAAACAATGCTGAGTAATTTTTCTCTACCCTAAGTATGGCGACTTTGAAATTTTGCCCGGTTGTGTTTTTGTGGAAATCTATAGTTTATAGAGCCAATCAACGACTATCAAAATAAATCTCAGATTCATGAATTCAGGATTAATCCGAGATTTAATCTCTGACTATAGGTACGGGCATTAATGAAGATTTCTTTTTTTGTTAATCAGTTTGTCGTCATCTTAAATTAACAGTACATAATCTTATAAACTCAGTATTATATAATAATTACTAAACCAATAAGTACATTAAAAAAACCATTACCATTATTAGAATTGACTGTTGATAATATGCTGTCATTTAATTGAGTGATTGAGACTATAACAAGACTGTAACTTTCAATTGTGTTCTTTGTTTCTCAATTTTTTTTTATCTTGAATTTGTTTATTTATTTTTTATATATTATTACTATAGTTACGCATATCCAAATATAACTTATATATAGTTTGTTTGCGTTAAGACTGCAGTAGTAGTTGTTATGGCAACTGGGAAGCAATGCTCTTATTGGCTTAGAGGCCTACCCAATTTACAATAGAATATTTACCAGACTAAAACAAAGCTACTTGTAATTGAATAAATTTAATTAACAATTTTTACTATTTAATATTTATCGATTTTTTGCGTTATTGTAACTAGGTTAACGCATTTGTAAATAATTATATGTATTTTAATTTTAAATTACAATTTTTTGTTGCTGACGTACAGTATAACCTCTAAAACTTAAATATGAGTAAACGTCATGCAATTCTAAAAATTGATTTTAATAAATTTTTGTATTAAAAATTACTAATATACATTTCTATTAAACATATTAATATTTAATTAAAAAGCAATAAACTGTATTGTGTCTGCTTTAAAGTTTTTAAATAATTTAAAATCATTTTATTATAATATAATAAACAAAGTGAAGTTAGATGAATTATAATACCAACTAAGACATGTTGCAGTTACAGTTGTGTGACACTGACTTTATAAACCACTCCCATCACTGCAGTCTTAACGCGAACAAACTATACTTTGTTTGCGTTAAGACTGCAGTAGTAGTTGTTATGGCAACTGGGAAACAATGCTCTGGTTGGCTTAAAGGCCTACCCAATTTACAATAGAATAACTACCATATTAAAGCAAAGCTACTTGTAATTGAATAAATTTAGTTAACAATGTTTAATATTTAATGTTTATCAGTTTTTTGCGTTATTGTAACTAAGTTAACGCATTTGTAAATAATTATGTGTATTTCAACTGTAAATTATAATTTTTTGTTGCTGAAGTACAGTATAACCTCAAAAACTTAAATATGAGTAAACGTCATGCAATTCTAGAAATTCATTTTAATAAATTTTAGTATTAAAAGTGACTAATATACATTTCTACTAAACATAATAATATTTAATTAAGAAGCAATAAACTATATTGTTTTTGCTTTAAAGTTAGTTGGGTGACACTGACTTTATAAACCACTCCCATCACTGCAGTCTTAACGCGAACAAATAGCATACTAAAAATGTGCCAATATAGGTGCAACGTGTTTTCTAAATTCGTGTTATGCATTAGTGACTCATACGCCATCTCTGAAAGACTATTTACTCTAGCTTTATGCCAGTTTTGTTGGACAAAACTTTGTTAAATTTAAATTTAATTTTTTGAGTTGTGCCAGTATTGTCGCCGATGAGCGATATAGGTTTAAATTTTGAAATTAATACTCAAGTAATAATTTTCTAGAGCATAAAATCAAAATAAGTTTTTATAGTAAATTTATTCATTTAGAAACAATAATAAAATTTTAAATATTTATTTTTTAAGAAATAACATATTTTTGCCTTTCATTGTTTATTTTTACATATAAATTTTGTTTTTGTAAATTTTTTATGAATAATACTTTTTAATAAAATTGCGAATTACGAACTAATGTGAAAATTCCCTGCTCTTATTGGCCGTATTCTGTATATTTTTAACAGCAATGTTAATTAGTATTTAAAACGTTGCTAGGAAATATTTAATAAACTCAGTATCTAATTGGCTCAAAACTAATTTTAACGGCAATTATAAAACTTGTCTAGAATAGGCCTACTGCTCCATTACTGTTTGACATACAAGTACATATTTCCATAGTAACTTACAGTTTGTATCAATTGTCATTTAATTTTATTTAATTTTTTGTTATATAATTTTTAATTGTTTTTGTTATAACAGTTTGGAAGTAGGATACAAATCAAAAAAACTAGCGTATGCTATATGTTTATTGTCGACGTTTTAATAATTTCGTTATCTTCTTCAGAGCTAAAATAAAATTAAAAAATTACATTAATAATTAAAACAAAAATAAAAAATAAAAGTAAATAATAACAAAATCAAAATTAAAAAAAGAAACATAATATGTATAAAACAATTTATCAGGTCTTCCATTAAATTTCAGCTGAACTTGTTATGGTATCTGTTTTTCTGTCTAATATTTTTGTATCATTAAAGTTGAAAGTGTGATTTTCACAGTGTTGTGTTGTAAAGTTTGTTGTCTAATTGTTAAATGTTTGAAAATTGGGCACAGTCTAACGAAGGTATCTTCTTTTATTCATTTAGAAGACCATTTCCAACATGGTTAATATTATTAGAACATTAAATTCTTACAAACATTTGAGAGATGGTACCTTACTAATTGATGTTAAAAATGCTGAGTAGTAAAAAGCAAAAATCTTTAAATATTTTTAAAAAAGTCATTAATTGGTAAGAGTCATTAATTGGTAATTGGTAGAGAGCGGAATCCTAGCTATTATGCTTAAGTTTTTTACGCTTTTATTGCTTTTTTAGTATTATTATTTAATTTGGTGTTTATTTCAGATTTGGTGCATTTTTTTTTTTGATAAATTATTTTTTTTGTAAAATTTAGTGTATTATTCTTTAGAAAACGTAAAGCAAAATTTACGTTCAAGATCTTGCATAATTTTTATAATATTATTTCGATAAGTTTAATATAATTCTGTAAATTCCGACTGAGCTCATAGCGTATTTTAGTGCCACTTCTTCAAGCAAATCAAATAACTGTATTTTATAATTCCCAAAATAATCGGTAGGTTGGAGATTCTCTTAATTTCGAACATTTTAAAAACGTTGTAATTCAGTTTTTGGATCCTGCAAGTAAATCAGTAAAAACCTGCCAAGTAGTTCAAAAAAATAAAGAACTTCAAAATAATTTAGCTTTTTTAAAATATAATTACGGTGTTGTGAGTCATGCCATAAAATCGCTAAAAAAAACAGAAAAAAACGTTAAATGAAAGTCTAAGTATAATTAGAGATTTCAAAGATGCAATTTTAAAAGTACTAGGCTATATTAGGCACACATTGAATTCAAAATCTAAAGATGTATTTTTAAAAAATTGAAGTTTATCTACATTAAAAAAAATAAGTGGAAAGAATGTTCCAGATTTCGATATGAATCCAGCTTTTAAAGCAAAATTTAAACATGCACAAGTAACAAGTGTACATGTCGAATGAAGTTTTTTCCCTTTTCAAAAACATTTTAAGTGATCAAAGACAGAATTTTACATCACTCAAACTGTTGTAATTATAAATGTTATAAAACCTTTATTAAAATATTTTATAGTTTTGGATTTTTTTAGTTTTATTAATTTGTTTCAATTGTGTCATTCCTTTTTAATGCTTTTTTACATGTTTGGTGCTTTTTTAATGCTTTTTTAGTAACAATTTTATGCCTTTTTAATCCGCTCTCTAGTAATTGGTTATACACCACTGTTGAAAAATATAAACAAAAACTGGCGTTGCAAGGCGCAGCGGACTACAAGCGATTCATTTGTAAAAAAAAGTAAAGTCAAGCACAACATTCATGATTTTGATATTGAGAAATTAAAAAAAATAGCATATAATACTTGCCCGGTTTGTTCATTATTAAAAATCTAATGAGGTGTTTCCAATGATAATTTTTTGAACATATTGCAGTTAGCCGAATTGTAACAAATGCTAATAAAAACATGACCTTGATATATGCACTACTTTACCATTAAGCGCAAATTGTAATGATAAAGAAGAAAAGGAAGGTAGCTGAGATCAGAGTAACATATAATGATTTTTAATTTGATGCTTAAAAGAGGTATAGAGCTTTTGCCTTTTTTGGATATTGCTGCAGTTGCTGAAACACGTATTCAAAAAACGCCAGTTTTAAAATTTACTACTATTGCAAAAACTTTTTTAATAAAGACTCTAATGTAAAGGTTCAAAAATTAGTTGCAAGTTTATCAGGCTTAGACTCAATCTGAGTCGAAGCTTTCAATAACGGTATTTGAAGTGCGTACTCTTAACAATCATGCGCTCAAAGACATATTGACATGTTAAAATCAATATAAGTAGAAGTAGCTTTTGTGCTACCCACTCAGTAAATTAATGTCAAATAATAAAAACTTTAGTATCACAGATGCTACTTTTGAAAAAAAGCGTTAACAAATAAAGAGTTATAATTACGTTTTTATTGTAGCTTTAAATGGTTTTAACCATTATACGTGGATCTACAAAAGGCATATGCTTATTATAATTTTTTTTAAATGATATTGGGGTATTTGTGTTTTTTGCTAAAAACTAATTTTTAAATTTGAAAGTTTAGTTAACTTTTTTGGTTACACTATTTATTGCAAAGAACGTGTAAATGTTGTTTGCGCACAGGGTGAAGCAGCTTTATTGGTTTGTGATACAATTTAAAAAAAAAACTTTATATTAACACTGCATTAGAAACAGTAGTAGTAGTTTAACTACAGTTTTCAATCTATATTTTACCAAACGTTTGTCTGAACATTAATTTGAATAAACATTTACTGAAACAACTGTTGTCCCCATACCTGCTTATGGGTGATTTTAATGCTTATAACACTATGCGGGGTTTAAGTCAAACAGGTGTGCGAGGTTGTAACTTGGCCAATTTATTTCAGAAATAAATTTAATTATCTTAAATAAAGGTAACAATATTTATTTTTCCGTGACCAACAGATCACTTTAAGTACTGTAAGATTGAGAAATTGCGGAACATCTTTATAGTAGTAACCATTTTCCCCTACTCATTTGTGTGCTTGGCCATAAAATTTATAAAAACTATTATCAAAATTAATAAATAAATAATGTTGATTATGAAACGTTTATTCAAAGGATTGATTAGAATAATAATAATAATGAAATAAACTACAAATACTTTTTTGAATATATACAACTCGAGTTTTTAATTTTGAATGCAAATTGTCAAGTAAAGGTCTCAATCATTTTTTAGAATAATAGTGTTGATAACACTGTTGATAATAATGTGAGACGTGTTACTGATTTTATCAAATTTGAATTTTGGTAAAACTCTGTTTGTCAACAAGTTAAACAAACTTTTTAAAAAAGAATTATGGTCAAAAAACTTCTACATCTGTATTTGTTAGCGGATTATTTTTATATATAACAAATTGTTTACTGATTGGGAATTTAATTTACATTATTTAAAGCGCACAATTTTGTCCAGGTATTATTTCAATTTACAACGTTAAACATAAGAACTTAAGTTACTCAAATACGCCAAATATCAATTATTTACATATTATAACCGGACAACATAGTATTTCCTTGAGTCATAAAAACTTGGTGTCATTGTAATAATACTTAAACCTGGCAAACATAAGAAACTTTTGACTAGCTATAAATCCATTTTCTTAACTAGTTACTTATGCATATTGCAAGAGAAATGACACAACGTAAAGTTATAGAATGTTCTACAAACGCTTTATTTGTGATGTATTTCTAAAAGAATGGCATTATTTATAAAAAAGTTTTTATAATTTGATAGCATTTTGGGCATGCGTGAATGCACAATGATATTCTATAATTCAGTTTATCAAGCATTAGGTAAGCGGATGTATTGTGCTTTTTAGCACTAGACATGATCAGATAGGCAAGAGAAAAGTCATGGAAATTAAATTGGAAAACCATGTTATTTTTGCTTTAGTGCATTTAAAACTAAAGTATGGTTTCATAATAAAGATTTTTTAGCTTTATTCACATTACGTAATGTAGATCCGGTTCACTATACAGGAGTTTGTTTAGCAACTGGTGTAAGCAGTTAAACCATCACTTTGTCTTTAGCGTAAGGTCTTATCTGTCTGTCTATTTCCTGTCATGCGTAATAATGGTTTTAAAATTTATACATCAGGCTACGGTAGCAAAAATCAGTAAAAAATTGTAGTGTACTTTGAGAATTAAATTTTTAATTTTTAAAAGTTTACCAATTGTCTTACTGTTGAGACTTTTTTTAAGAAGTCTAAACAAAAATTTGTAAATGTCACTTGGATAATTATTAATGGTTCAATAAGTAGGAAAAGTGTGTGTTGTGCTTTTGTAGTAGACAAACTGCAATTCACATTTTTTATGATGTTTTTTTTTTTTCTGTAGCATAGCCAATATTTTAGGGCTTACGCTTATGCTACTACTACACAAACTGCCTTTGAATAAGTACCTATAAATACAAATACTCTATTGCACCCGATTATTGAGAAAATGGAGATGCTGCAGATACTGACAAGGCCTAGTATCTGATCCTCTCACAATTTTATATTAAATGTTGTGCTTTTGTAGTAGACAAACCACAGTTTATATTTGGTTTGTCAAGTGTAAGCAGTATTTATATTGCAGAACTATATGCTAAATAGCAAAAAAATAAAGTGCAAGTACATTTTAGGTTATATATAGACTTGTTAAGTGCATTAAAAGCCATAGATGATATGCTAAAGGCGTAATTACATTGTGCGTGTAGGTAGAGTGGTTTGTTATTCAATCTATAAATAGAAATTTTTAAAAAGTATATCAGAAATGTTGATGTTTTAAATCATATTGCAAAATTGTTATTTATAAAAAAATATTAATTTTGTGTAAAATTTATGTAAATTTGTTTGCATAAATGCAATAATTTTTTAATAAGCTATGCCAGCTCATAAATTAAAATCGATTTGTAGCATTTTTTTTTATAAATCAGAAAACATATAAAAGATTAGCTTAATACAATTTGTGATGACACCAGAAATACCCAAGTAACTGTCGTATGATCTATTCTAATTTATTGAACAGATACCAAATGGTATGCGCTAATAAAAAGTTGTCATCAGAATTAGCAATTAAGCACGGGTTTTCGCAAGGGTCTATTTTGGGCTCTTTGCTGTTTGTACTATCTATTAATGACTTGCCAAATCATAACTTTGATATAACCTCAACTCTATTTGCTGACAATACTACATTGCAAAATTGCTCGTCTTCTAAACAAACAGCTATTTTAAACAATAATAGTGCAGTAGAAACAGCTTCTCTTTGGTTTGCTGCAAATAAACTAACAGTTAACCCAGAAAAATCTACTAGTGTAATGTTTTCCTTAAAATCTGACATTGTAGTAAACAGTGCTAAACTCTTAAGTGTGCACCTGGATACGAAATTAAATTGGCATATACATGAAAATGAACTGTCTAACAAAATATCCAAAAACTTATTTCTTTTAAGACAGTTGAATTATCAAGTGATGTCTAAAAACAGTTCATTTTGCAATGATTCAAGCTCATCTAAGTTATGGATTATTATCATAGAGTCATTCTAGTCTCTTTAACGGACTATTTAGTTTTCAACGTCGAGCAATTAGGATATTGGACTCGATTGAGTATAGGGATGATCGTCGGAATTCATTTACTAATTTGAAAATTATGACTCTTATGTACGTATTCTTACAATAAATACAATCTAAACTATCATTACAATACTAGACACAACAACCTATTCGTCTAAGTCTAACTAAGTCTCAAAACGGTATCAATTTCTACTGGCCTAAATTATTTAATCTATTATCTGTAAATATCAAAACTTTTGCAGCAAACAATTTTAAACAAGCTTTAAAATCTTATTTTATACTGAAAGCATTTTACAGTACTGAAGAATGCTTAAAACCATACCGACCGCTACCTTGATTTGTAGTATTTTTACAAAAACGGCAACTTTGGCTTCATCGCTGCTTCTACAAATAATTTGATAATCAATTTATTTTTTTACCAGTACATTTAGAAAAGATTAAACTATAATATGTCGAAGTCTTTTTTGTGAAATTATTTTTGCAAGTAGCAACAAAATGCATTCAAAAATACAGAAAAACGCATTTATTTCTATATTTGATGGGATTTTTCGGCTATTTCCTAACTATTATTTGACTAAAAGACTTTGATATGTCATAGATTAATTCTTTCTTAATGTACTGGTAAAAAAATAAATCGATTATCAAATTATCTGTAGAAGCAGCAATGAAGCCAGAGTTGCCGTTTTTGTTAAAATACTACAAATCAGTGTAGCGGTCGGTATGCTCTTAAATAATAAATTTGCCGATCTCAACTAATTCGGCTGTTTTACAAACCGTGATTGGTTATAGTAATTACTGTTTTTATTTGTACTTTAATTTTAATGTGTTATTTATCAGTAATTATTATGTTTACCTGTAAACTTATATTTTATACTTGCTTACTATATAGAGCCTAATTATTTTGATTCTATTTATTATTATTATTATTTGTTTCTAAATATTTTTTAAATTTTAATATGTAAACTTTTGACGTATGTAAAACTTCTAGTATTTTACATGAGTAAATGAATTGAATTAAATTGAATTGAATTGAAAATAATTAAAAATAAATAATAACATATCAATTATTTTACATTATATTTATTGAATTATTCTTCTTATCTGTATAATATATTTATTATAAAAGACGTATAAAAAATAAAATTGAATTATAGCATAACCAATACTTCTTTATTGCAAACAAGACAACCATTTGATACGCTTTGCTAAATAGTTTTATGCATGAATATATGAATGTAATTAAACATCTAATGAGGCCTAAGCAATGCGATGAATGGATAATAATTTATAATTTGTTATGTTTGAACTTTGGCAGTTCTATATTGGTTGTTAATCAAAGATTTAGCACTAGTAAGCAATTTCTTGTTTGCTGAATTTTAAAATATAAAACGTCAAACTATTAATAATAATGCTGACTGTATAATTAAGAAATTAATAATTTATTATCTTTAATTTGCAAATAATGACATTATTAGTCTCATTCAAAACGTTTGTTTTTTATTGTATATTATAAAAACTTGCTCAGTTGACTAGAAATAAGCAGAAGAAATGATAATCACGTATGTTACTTATAAAGACTTAACGATGTATATCATTATACGCTCTTAAAAGAAAGCATTGTAAAAGCTGCGAGAAGAAATCAAGAAAAACAATATAAAGTTAATAAGGTTTATGAGAGTGATGTTAGAATTGTGTTTCAATCTTTTTTTTAAGAATGACAAACAATTGTTGAAACCTAATATATAAAATAAAGCTGCATTTTGAATACATTAATTGTTACTATACACTTTAGCATAAGATAATTTTTTTAAGAAACACCATTTTTTTTTTCAAGTAATATTTATTTATATATTTTTCCACACTGATATAATACGACAATCAAAATAAGAACTACATATCGGTAAAACATGGTAAAATGGTCAAGTATTTTAGAATAACTTTAAAGTGAGTTAAATATTATTACAAACAATTGTCCGGAAATTACTAATTTATTTTTGGTTTATTTTGGTAAGAAAAGAGTAATTTTTTTTAATCAAACTAATGACAAATTTAAAGTCAATGTTTACAAACTAACAAATTAATACTCAGTGAATTCTTAATATTTTATTATGCAAAGTTTTAAAATTTAAAATTAATTTAACATTTACTTTTGTTTACCATGCATGATAGGTAAATGTATGGGAGCACATTAATTTATTTCAAATAAACTTAATAAAAGTTTTTTTATATTTTTTAATCTATAAAGTAACGTATTTTGATTTTCAATGCGTGGTTTGTTTAGTGTGACCTGATGTCATCATCAGTTTTTTATAATAGAACACCTTGTATTTTTATTTGTTTTTTTTAACAGTTACAATGATATAAGGTTTTACAGGTCTGCAACTTGCAGTATACCACATATTTTTATTTTTAAAATAAACTAAAAATGCAGCTAAAACACGGTGTTCCCACACATTCACCCAACCCTGTATATTACATAAAAAGCATTACATTACGGTTATTGTGTTTATAAAATTTTCATTTTGTAAACTAATTTTAAATATTAACAACTGATTACTCATTACTAATAATTGTTAGTTGTTAGTTACGGATATTTGTTATTCAAAAAAGGTCTTGTAAGATAATATATGTTAGTCAGCATCTTTCCATTTAATCGTCAGAAACACTTTGTCCTACTCTGCCTGGCTCATGTTTTATTTTGAATACTATGCGACAGTGTATTGATATCAATAAAATTATGTATATTTAAAAAATAATTAATTTTAATACAGACAACTCAACTGACCACAATTATTTACTATAACTTATTTATGCACACTGTACAAAAATACATTAACACATCTGAAATACATACAGGGTTAGTCAAAATTACCGGAACACCTAAATAATTTTTTAACCGTACAAAATTTCATATATAGTTTGTTTAAAACCAAACAACTTTTTGAAACTTTTTTTTGAAATTTTGTACGGTTAGAGAATTATTTAGGTGTTTCGGTAATTTTGACTAAATCTGTACATCTATGGGATCATCAACCATAAACATTGTGACTATTTTTCTACTATACTATATGTTGGAACGTTTAGTAAAATATTTATTGGTAGAAATTAATCAAATTTCTTGTTTTATATTTTAAATCATACAAATTTTGTAGTTTTTGTTAACTCTAATCCTTCTGTATTAATAACGGTTGGATTTTTTAAACAAGATAACCTGTTTAAAATATTCTTAGTTTTTTTTTGTATTAATAATACGCGTTCTTATTGTATAAGCATTCGGCGCGCGCTTCCGTATATGTATAGGCACTTTGCATCGACCCGATAAAGATCCGCGTATATGGGCACCAGAACCGGCAAACCGTACTTTACACACTCACGCAGTTTAACGTTTCTCTTAATAGGGGTCATCTTATAAAAGTTGGAACGCATTATATATATTCTTTTTTAATTTGCAAACTGCAAAACTTGATAAACATTTTTAACATAACTAGCTACGTTTAAAAAAAAAAAAATTTATTAGTTTTGTCAGAACGCTAATATTATATTTGGCTGCCGGCTTTAATAACTAGTTTTTTTTGCTTGTATTTTAGATCGGAAAGTTATGCTTTAGAACTTTAACACAGATAAACTCAATTTGCAATAACAAAAGAGCAAAACCAAACCTCTAAAAAAAATTATTTTTAAATTATTTATTTTGTTTGATTTAAAAAACCTTTTACTTTATTTTTATTTTTTGTAATCTTACGTTGGAGCAAGCAACACAATGGTCGTAAGCCCAATGCTTTCCGTACAATGATTTTTAATATGCTATAAATAAACTTTAAGTTTTAATCTTTAAGTTAAAAATCAATGGTTTAGTTTCTTGATTTGTTTTTATGTTTTACGTACAACTCAAAATCATATACATTTGTACAACAAATTTGACACATGCTAATTACTAAATTTGACAGCAATTATAGATTCAACTTGACAGTTTCCAATTACTACATTTAAAATATAATATTAAATTTGACATTTGTCAATCACTGAATTTAACAAGTCAATTACTACATTCCAGATACATAATTTTAATGACTTATTGACACATGCTAATTACTAAATTTGACAGCAATTATAGATTCAACTTGACAGTTTCCAATTACTACATTTAAAATATGATATTAAATTTGACATTTGTCAATCACTGAATTTAACAAGTCAATTACTACATTCCAGATACATAATTTTAATGACTTATTAACACAAAAATTATTAGTTTAACAACCAGTATCAAATTTGAACGTATGTCAGTAATACTTAGAAAACTGTTGAAATTGAAAACTTGAGACACAAAGCACTTAATTTAACAACAAAATTAAAAAAAAAACCGTTTTTGCACTATGGCGCTTAAAACTAAACATGATAGATCAAGCGCGTTGATTTCAAAAAACAAGATGTACCAGGCAACAACGGTTAAAAATCTAGTTGAGCAAGCAATAAGAAGCAAAAGAATATAAAATAAGCAGTTTACTAAAACAAATATGCAGACTGTTGTAGATCTTAAATAAAAGTTATATTTCTTGAAGGATACTGTAGATTTTTAAGAAAATTCTATAGATTACAACATAACAATGCACATTACTACAAAAAATTATTGTAAATTTGTTATAATTATTTTTATAGAATCAAAGCTTAACAGTATGAACAAACTTGACATGTCATTTATATTAAGTTTGTGGTAAACTTAATACATTTTGAGTTTAAATATCAATGAGTTTCCAATAAAAAAAAATAAAACAAACTTGTGTGTATAAACTGAATGGTTTAATTTTAGTTGTGCACTTATAATTAAACTTTTTAAGTTTTTGCAAAACATTGCACGGTTTTCTATTCTAATAAAAGCTACCGGGACATTACAAGTATAATTTATATAGAACAATATTGACCAAAGTCATTTGCTAATTTTCAATAACATCTCAGACATCTGCCGGTGATTTTTTTTTGTACTACAGGAAAAACTAGTAATATAAACTTAATATCAAGCTTCAAGTTAATTGCATTTTTAAACGTCGATATGTATTATTAATTATAAACTATGAATTAAATGCCATCCGTGGCGCAATATCAAAATGAGTGCCAGAATAGTAGGGGTCTTGTGCATAAATTATCAATATGATTAATTACGCGTTAAAATTGTTTCAACAAAAAAAAATTCTACATATTTGACAATAAGCATTTTTGTGTAGTATGCCTTGCATATATTATTTACGCCCGGTTGTACCAACGTAACATAAGATGCATCTCAGCTGAGACAATCCTACAATATGATCCACTTAAGTTTTAGATTTTGTTGTACCAATTAAATGTGACAGAGTCTTACCGCATTAAAATACGTTTGGCATCTGCGCAAAACTCAATTTAACTAGCTAACAATAGATGTAGACACAGACAATAGTACCTTAAAAGTTCTACAGCTAGACACAAATTGTGTGGCCGGTATAATGGGCAACTTAATATACACACAAATTATGTTGGCTGTGGTTAAACTCAGCCCGTTTTAGCATTTTTCAATCTCAGAACAACGTGAATGTGTAAAATGTAAGCGCAAATGAAAAATGCTAAAGCGGTCAAAGGCATGAGTGCAACCACAATAAACATAATTTTTGTGTATACTAAGTTGCTTATTATATCGGCCACACTATTTGTGTCTAGCTGTAAAACACAATAAAAATAGTTTGTAATATACATTTTTATAAAAATATTAATTAAACTTACAAAAAATATAACAAATTTGGTGTTTGTGTATTGTTTTATAAGGCACTTAGATTATTTTTAATATTAATTAAATGCGTATTTATCAGGTGTAACTAAATATTCCGACAATGTGGATGTATGATTATTTTAATAAAATGAATATTGCATTCAATTTACATAATTATATGTCTACACGAATGGTAAATTTTTTTCTTAATAATTTATGCAGTTATTTTATTCACTCAGTGAATAATAACTTGTTGAGTTGATTATAATTAATTTATAATTATTATAAATCTTTTGCAATAAAAATATCCATGGTGATTTTATTATTAAAATTATTAAACAAATAAGAATTTAAGAAATAGTATATTAAAAAAATTTAAAAAAAATCAATATTATTGTTATCTATTACATTTTGCTAATTCTCAAAAATTTGCAATTTATTTGGTATTTTTATGCTGTTTATTTTTAATTTATTTGATGAGGTTAAAACTATATATTCAGTTATTACATCTGTAGAAGGTTCTAGTAGAGAGCGTGCGGAACAAAGTTACATCTCAAGCGTCTTACATTTTTATTTAAAAGAATATTACGTTTGTACAGACATTACGTAATATAATAAATGACTATTATTAGTTGTGTATCAACCAACAAACAACAAGTGCAACTTGCTTTGCTTAAAAAGATGAGGCTAAAAAAAGCAAGCAAAACACGACTTTGTACAAGTTGTCTTATTGACAAAATGCAATAGAAACGTGCAGCATTTTGGACTAGCTTTTAAGTTTGGACGAAAACACTGAGAAGTAACTGAAATCTATAGTGCCATTTTTTAAAACAGTTTGTAGTCCTTACTATACAGTTGCCTAAAGATTGTCTATTGTTCCAAATATAAAAATTTAAATAGAAGTTGATTGTATTGTATGTACAGTTATTAAGCTATTAACAACTTTAAATGCAAGTTTGTTGGAAAAAGCATTGCTCTATTTCTCAATTATGTTAAAATCAAACAGATCAGCAAAATCTAAAAGTGTTTCACATTTTATCTTTTACTAACATAAATGTAGATTAAAATCCTAATATGCATTTAATCAGTTACACAGAAATTATTTATTGCTATAGTTTAAAAATTAAATAAAAAGATTTGTGGTTGGGTTTTGGTATCTTTTCAACAATATTTTTAACACATACGTATATCTTTTCAAAATAACTTTAAATGTATTATCTGTTAACTAAAAATTATTAACCACAGCAAAATATAACAGTATCTTGTGATCAATAAATATTATATGTTGATTTTTTTTAAATGTTTAGTATAAATTGCAATCGATATCGGTTTGCCAAACATAGTAATATGTAAGTAATTTGATTGCCCTAAGCTATGACACATGCGCAAACACTTTTAAAATTGTTTCTTTTTGTTATAAATATAACGTTTAAACTACGTTGCGCAAACTCACTATTATGTATTATTAATTACAAATTTATGATTCAAATATCACATTTCCTCTCTAATAATGAAAATATATGACGTAACACACTATTAAAATGAGTGCTTGAAGAGGCCTTCTGGTATTCATTTACAAAAAAATTATTTGAAAGCTTAGTATTTGTATCAACAAATCATCAATGTTTTTGTTTTTAATAAAAGTTTTAGTTTAAAAAATTTGTGTTAAATATTCTGTGTCAGTTTTGTTTTGTCAATCAATAACTTTTAAACTAAACAAAATACAAAAAAAATGTTATAGGTATAGATATTAGATATGATATATTATTAAGTTTTAAACTATTTTTAAAATGGTAACAAAAAGTAAGTATCGTCCTAGACAAAAAACCTAAATGACGCTGTAGCGCCTTTTAGATATTATTTAAAAAAATTAAAAAAGCATATTCTAAAATATTGGGATTGTATCTATAAAATTACTATTTTGAATTTTTAATGTAACTTTTTATTTCCGAGAAAAAACATTAGAATACTGTTCTGAGCCACTTTGTACTATTACATTATGTTACTAATAGTATAATTTACACATTTTTATTCTAAACGTTTTTGTATTATAGTACGTTTCAACATGTTATATAGCCTGATAGAAATAATGAGTTACGCATGGCATTATCTTTTGGTTTTTTCTCTTTGTGAACCTCGTTTTATATTGTTCTTATCAATTTATTCTAGATTTGACATTAGTTTAAGGTTGGTTGGTTATTGCTTTGCCAATTTTTACCCAGCATCTAAGATATGCATGCTGTTTTCGGCTTTTTTCTCCTTATAGTTTCTACCTTTGTCTCTTGTGTTTTTTTGTTTTTATTCTATTTATTAAGTTTGTTTTTAGATGCGTTTTTAAGGATTTGTTTATTTTTTGTCCTCTTTTCTTTATGAGGAGTTAAGCAGTTCTATTAATGTATTTTTTTTGTTTGCAGTAATATTTTCATAATTATCTGTAATTACTTTTTCTTGCCTTTTTGTTTACAGGTATATTTTTATTATCGCAAAAGTATCTACCATTAGGCATTTGCATAACAATAATGATAAACTATTCCTTGCCAGATTTATAAATACGTATAATAATACATTAAAACACATTAAAATGGGTCAGTTTAGCTGTAATACTACAGCTACGCTGTTCGTCTTTCCAAACCTTTAACAAACAAAAAAAAACAAAATTAAGTTAAAAAAAATAAAATTATAAAAAAATTGTGATAATATAATATATACATACAGTGTGTCTGCAACATATAGAAAACTTTTTTAATTTTAAATTTTACAAAAAGTTTTTTTTATAAAGAATTCGAATAATTGATTTATGTGCTCTTATTCTTTGGTTGAAGCAACATGATAGAGCTACAACTACTTTGCACCACTAATTATTATTTAACTTGTGTTTAAGAGCACATAAATCAATTATTCGAATTCATTCTTCTTCACCATTAAGCGATGCCGTACCACCAAGATGCACTGATGAGGATTTGAGAAATCCAAAACAATTGTTTATATTTGGTTAGCCGCTTTGGAGTTGAATTGAGTTTGGGTAGTTGATTTTAAACATTTAGTTTTCATTAAACTATATTTGATTGTCTACCTCTTTAGACATTGCAATTTGGTAGCCAGTTGTGATACTGAAGTTTTATCAATGATTTCGATTCTTTGGCTGAAGCAACATGATGGAGCTACAACTTCTTTGCACCACCAATTATTATCTAACTTGTGTTTAAGAGCACATAAATCAATTATTCGAATTTAGTCTTTACCATCAAGCGATGCTGTACCACCAAGATGCACTGATAAGGATTTGAGAAAACCGAAACAATTGTCTGTATTTGGTTGGCCGCTTTGGAGTTGGATTAAGTTTGGGTAATTGATTTAAACCTTTGTTTTTCATTAAATTAAACTTAGTAGTTTTTTTATTGTGCTATAATTTATTTTTCTTAAATAACAATTGCTACAGTTCTGCTCGTAGTTGTGAATGTATGATAACATGAAATTTGAAATTTCCGCTGACACATTAATTAAAACCATAATGAATAAATATAGTCATATATGTATTTACAGATTATGGCGGACGGCAACTTGATATTATTGTAATCACAATTATATTACATTATCAAACCACCATCAGCTATAACCTATAAATTTATAATATGACATTTATTATGATTTTATTTAATGTGGCAGCAGTACCAAACTAAATTAGCATAAAATAAATACAATTATTTACATTAATTATTTATTAAATATTTTCTTAGATAAATTTTAAACACCATCATTTGTTGATTGATTTGTTAGTTAGTTCATATTTTTGGCATAACAGCCTAAAAAGACAATTAATGCCGAGATTCGTTGATTGAAAAAAACTTCTAATATATAAGGTCTGTTCCAACATACGATTTGAACAGTTTGCAAACCATCCAAACTGTGCACACAAACAAATATTTGTCATCCTTATGCAATCTTTTATACACAGTAATTTGTTTATGTGCATAGTTTGAACGGTTTGCAAACCGTCCAAATCGTATGTTGGAACAGACCTATAGAAGTAATTATGATTTTTTATACATGAAATAATATTTATATTTTTGGTAATGTTATGGTTATTATGTTTACCATTTATAAACATTTCATGACACATTAGAAAACTTTGTTTTTATACAATTAAAATTATATAATATTTTTCTTTATAATAATAATTTAAAAGGAACCATACTTTTACAAGAGGTAAATGACCCAACTCAGATCTTATTTAACAATGATATAAGAATAACATAGATCCCGTAATAATACTAGCTATGATCATTAAACAAAGATAAATCTTCAAGTAACGATTCACGTTTTGTGATGAAGTTTCACTTTCTACATAATAAATATTGCGGAAGTAGTACTATTACCATGTTGATTTCTATATTCTGATACAGTTTAGAAGTAAATCTATAGGTGAAATTAGAAATGTGGGTAAATAAATAAATAATTTATTTATTGCTCCTTTCATTTACATTTTACATGTATGATTAATTTTAGTACATATTGACTACATAGAGTAGAAAACGTCTAAACTCCATTTTCAGCTAAAATAAGATATTGGCAAGTTTGGTGCACATGCATACATCAAATTATTAAGAAACTTCTATAGCTTTAGTTTACACGCATTAGTATAATTTACCATATACAACCGTTTATCGCAACATATTGATTCATTGATTGTTCAAATGCGCTTATACATTACTAAATTAAATTATTGATACAATTACAAATCATATAATTATTAATGTATTTTAATTAAAACTTTAATAATAATAATAGAATTATGTTTCAGGAAGCCATCAAAAGTAATGTACTATGAGACTCAGCCACCAGTATACGTGTACCCGAAGCATGTGAAATTTGTGTATCCACCGAAACAGAAGATTCATTACAGTGACCTATATCTGAAAGATCCACTCAAATACTCCAAACACAAGTACATAAACAAAATCAAGCATACATTCCATGTAATAGACCATACTCATTTAGATAAAAACGTTCAGCATGAATGGTCGGCAGACAACGGACACATTAAGTTTAGTGAACCTGTCTTCAGGCCGGATTATTATAGCAATCATGGACACACCGGCTCAGATATTAAACCGGTTGAAGAACACATAGAAGACGACATAAAATACGATTTTAGAACAAAAACACATAGTTATTCTAACTGATATTTTATGTAAATTTTAATGTTTTGAACTCATTAATGATACATTTCTTAAACTATATTTTTATACGATTGTTACCTTGCACATGCATTATATTTATGTGATAAACAAAATATGTACCTGTTAAATATTTATACAAAGTATTTATTTACCAAATATTTATTATCAATTACTATTCAACATAATAAATAAATAACAAATTGTAATTTTAGTGTACATTTATATTTTGATTTATACTATTTTCATGAACTGAATTGAATGTAAATGAAACAAATAAAACATTGTAAATTTCTTTACAATAAACCTGATATATTGCAAACTAAGATTTAAACGGTAGCATTTATTTGTAAATTTTCAACAAATCCAGCAGTCAAATAAGTATTTCAATTTTATTGTTACCAAATGTAGTTTTAATTATTGTACGAGATGTTTCATATTTTTATGTTTTTATATATTGAATTTACATTTTATACAAAGTTAATAGTGTACATTGGCGTTAATTCAATATTACTTGTTCGTAAAAAAATGAATAATAACTTTTTGCGCAATATTCTCCATAGACAATAATATTGCCCAAATTTTAAGCTTTTTAACCCCCCTCCCATTTTTTTAAAGTAATCACTAGTACATAATCGTTATTCAGTTGAACAAGCAAAAAGATTTATCACAATATAAATTACTACTTTGTAAATCTCTTTAGAATATTAATTATGCGGATTATATTTTTTTATTTTTTTATTATTTATATTTTCTTATGGTGGTTTGTCTAGCGTCCATGCACTTGTTTAAAAAGTTTTATTTGTTCAATGAAGTCCAGATACTTTTGCCAAAAGACTGTCTTAAGCTTTTTTAGTTATCTTGTGCTTGCCTAAGAAGGCGTGCGTGTTGTAAGCCTCACACTAGCTCAGCAGATGTAACAAGTTTTTTGTTCTTCAGACATCTACGGCAAACAAAATATATTTCAGCCCTCTCTTACCATCTTTTTGGCACACATATTAAAAAAACTTTGGCAATAAACAACAGCCTTGTCTCACTCTTTTTCTAGTTTCAAACTATTTAGTTCTGTTATTTAACTTTATTGTTACTAGTTGTCTCAAACACAAATTGATTGATAGGTTTTCTATCTTTTAAATTTTTTTTAACTTTTTAAATATTTATCAATTTTTTTCACAGAACACTGCTATTTTTTAAGTATTTTTTTTCTAATTGTCCTCACTATACCAATTGCTTCCCTTGTTCCCATATTTTTATCTAAACACAAATTGTTCTTCTGCTATATTTTTTTCTATGATTTTTACATTTTTTTGTTATTTATTCCCCTTAACAAAATCTTTGCTGCGTGCACTACTAATGGCTGTACTAATAGACGATATTTATTTTGCTAATCGTTGATTGGCTTTAAGCTAATTCACGGATATCGTGATGGTGACTTTAGTAGCAATCGGCCAATGTATTTCTTGCTTAATTCTCGGATCGAGTTAAAAACTATGCAACCGTCAATCTAATCCTAGATTCAAATAATCTTGGGACCACCCAAGATCAATCTTGGATTGTTTATTGTGTCATTTATTAATTCTGACGTTTAGTAATAGAATTTATTGGCCAATCGCGACTATAATCATCATCACAATACTCGTGAATTAGCTTAGAGCCAATCAACAATTAGTGAAATAAATCTCGGATTCATGAATCCAGGATCAATCCGACATTTAATCTCTGACTATTAGTACGAGCATAAGTTAATCGATTTATACTTCTTGCAGATTTTTGTTCTTATTTGCCATTTCAGACATTTTAATAGCTTTAGCGGTATTCTATCTACTGCTGAAAATTATTAGTTTTATATCTTTTATAGCTGACATCACTTTCTTCTATTACAGAGATTTTTAACATTGAGTTGCAACTCAAATTTTGGATTTTTTTAAAACAGAAATATAAATTTATTTTAGTAATTAGATGTCTTTTGGTTATTTATGTAAAAAAGAAGTTCGGTGACTTATCTTAATTGCCATCTAACAAAAATTAAAATATTTTAGTTGTTGTAGAGTTGGACGGCTATAGAACTTCCATAAATCTTCAATTTAGTTTAAAAGAAAGTATTTATTTTGCATACGTTTTGGGATAATAAATTAATTTTTTTTTAATAAATTGAAAGTTTGTTGAAGTCCTATAGCCATCCCCACAACAACTAAATATTAAAAAAAGACAATAATTATCTATCCAAAGAAATATTTTTGTCACATAATGAATCCAAATGTGTTAATAGCTGTAATAACAACTAGTAGATAGGAAAATTGTCATATTTTGTTTTTTTTTTACTGTTTAACTCAGTAGAACATAGAAGTGCAAAATCAAAGTTGTACTGCGGTAGACTTAATTAAGAAGCAAAATATCAATTAGCAGCATTAGATTTGATTTTGAAAGACCTTAAGGACAATAATATTCTTGTAAAGATTATGTTTATTTTTTAAAACATTTGAGAGACTTTAAAAATAATATGAAAAAATATATTTTATTTTATACTATAAAATAAAACATTTAGTGTTGCGGGCTGTATTTTGAGTCGCCAACCAAAAAGGTTAAGAGCCGCTGCTCTGTCATAATGCTTTCACCTATGTTGTTTTTATTCACGAGTCATTATTACTAATGCACTTAATATTTATTTTTTTTTTACTTTTTAAGTTTTGATGTGGTATGTCTGACGTTCATGCACTGCGGTCTATTAGTTCTATTGTGCATCTCTGGTTGTTACTTTTCTAATAGTTTTTTTTTTTTTAATAAAATCCAGCAACTTTTACCAAAAGACTTGAGCTACATTAGTTAACTTGTGCTTGCCAAAGAAACCGCTATTGTAAGCTTTGCACTTGCTTAGCAGATGTATTGGAATTAATTCTCTAGACATAAAAAAAATTGTTTGGATTCTTATTCTATGCAGTTTCTGCAATTTTGTTTTGATTATCTGCATTACTACAGTTTAGCTACTGTGTGTTGGCGCTGTTACAAATAACCTTGTGCGGTTCATTCTCTGTTGCTGTGTTCCATATCAAGTTTACTAAAAATTGTTTGTTTATCGGTATAGAATCTCAAAAACAAGTTTAGGTAAAATAAACTTTTTGTTTTTTTTTTTAATTTTGACAAACTACTTTGTCTTGAATACCTTTTAATCTTTTGGTATCAAAATTATGCGTATCTGTTGTTTGTGGTTATTGTCAATATTAATTTGGATTTTATTACTAGCAAGCGTATTGTTTTTAGTGCCGGCTTGGCTATCCGACATGATGGTTATTGATGTGTTAAAGTGTTGTCCCAATTCAATAATGTTTTTAATGCACCATTTAATCTCCGCTTGAAATACTGAAACATGTTTTCCTAGGTATAAAATGATCAAAATTTTCTGATATTTGCCTTTTAATTTTTAGGGTTCAATATCACTGTAATCTTTAACCCCTTTTGTATATGGAGTCGCGGTTAACGTCCGACGGAGAACGGACGTGTTTGCAAAAGTGCTTAACGGTGATTTAAATAGTGAGTAGCAGATGATTATCTAGAAAGTTTAAAAAGTAGAAAACTGTAAATTAATACAAACAGTGATAAGAAGTGCAAGAAAAGTTTTGTGAAAATGCAAAAGGGGTAACAACTACCGCGGGAACAGCAAATTAAGCGCGAAACTAGGCCAAGACGGAAAGGTTAAAAAACCCGCTATGGATGCATTTTTAAAAAGCGGAAAGTTGAAAAGAACACAGCCAGAGATTAAAAAAATTATGAACCCGGGTCAAACCACAAAAAGAGAAAGAGATGTAAACTTGCCAGGCAATACCAATGAGGCAAAAAGAGTAAATAACCCTACAACAATTGAAATAATGAAAGAATTAATAAGGGAGCTTAGAGATTCAACCAGTGAGTGTTCAAACACTAAAGTGGAAATTAAAAAGGTGGCAAATCTCCTAGAGATGAATATGAAAAAACTGGAGTTCGAAGAAATTCATGAAACCGGAACAAAAGACAAAAAATAAAATAAAAATTGGGAAAGAAATGTCGACACAAACAGTAGAGACTGGAGATAATAAGGAAGAAAATATCCAAACCTATTTCATCTCGGACCAAGAGATAATTGAAATGGTTAATGAAGACAATAATAAATGAAAATAAAATAAGAAAAGAATTGGGTATTCTACTACAAGCCAAAGTAAAATACCCAGAATTAATGGAGGAAGACAGAGAGGAAGAAACTCCATATGTAGAAATTTTAAGAAATTTAAGCGGGAAAAATGTGGGAAAAGTACAAATTATTAAACAGAGAGTCAAAACAGCAGAAAAAAGAAAAAAATATTTTAATGGCTATAAAAAAAATTCTCAACAAAGCAAAAGTATATCAATATCAACTGGAATAGCGCCAAGAGAGAAAAAAAAATTATGGAGATGGCAGGAAGAAATATTTAAAGCAGGTGGCAAAATTAAAAGGAAAAAGGCTCACGGGACAGACATGATACCGCCGGAGGTGATCAGAGCGATAGCAACAAAAAGACCTCAACTCTGCGCGAAAGTCCTTGACAAACTCATCAAGCAAGGCATCTTCCCCAAGGACTGGAAAAAGGCAAAATTGGTACTAATCGAGAAACCTACCAAAAAAAACGAAGACAAGGCATACCGACCTATATGTCTACTGAATTCACTAGAAAAGCTGTATGAGCACGTCCTCAACACAAAACTTACAGAAGAACTAGACAGGAATGGAGGCCTGAGTGAAAATCAACACGGGTTCAGAGGTGGCAACTCTACACTGAATGCACTTAGACATGTTAGGGAAGCAGTGGGGCAGGTAACTGAACACCCTACACACAAACTGGCGGTGTTGATCACCTTTGATATAAAAAATGCTTTAACTCGGTGCCCTGGAGGGGAATAATGGAAGAATTAGAGAGAAGGGGAATTTTAACATACCTCAGAAAAATCCTATGCCACTATCTACAGGATAGAATCATAGAATGCAGCTCCGGAGCAACTCTGGAAATGACTTGCGGGGTGCCCCAAGGGTCTGTCCTGGGTGCCACCTTGTGGAATATATATTATGATGGTCTGCTGAGAGAGCAGATGACACAGGGGATTACTAAAATAGCATATGCTGATGATCTAGCTATGGTTGTCAGGGATAACAGTATAAGAGAAATAGAAGAGGATGCAAAGAGGGCGTCCTATAAGATAAGAAGGTGGATAAAAAAATGGGTCTAGAACTGGCAACCCATAAAACGGAAGCTGTTGTCCTGGTGGGTAGAAAGAAGGACATCACAGTTAAAATTAATCTAGGGGATACAACAATCACATCCCAAGGCAGCATCAAATACCTAGGGATAAGGATAGGTAAAAACTGGAATATGAGCCCTCATACAACAGAGGTAAAGCAAAAAGCAGAGAAATTTGTAATAGCCCTGGCACGTATCATGCCGAATGTAGGAGTCCAAGGGCGGAAAAACGTAAAGTTATGGGTGGAACGGTGGACTCAATACTGTTGTACGCCGTACTCATCTGGATAGAAAGCTGCGAGAAAAAAAAAATACAGAATAATACTAGAGCGGGCCACAACAAAAATGGCAATTAGAATAGCCAGTGCCTACAGTACAGTTTCGTCTAAGGCCATACAAGCAATATCGGGCACAACCCCCATACACCTTCTGGTGAAGTGCTCTTGCTGGAAAAGCACCAAAGAAGAGATGCAGCTAAGAGTCCGTAAAGAGATAACCGTAAACAACCTAACCACACTCATGCTTGAAAGTGCATACAACTGGAGGGCCATTGATGATGACATACGGACAATGATGGCAACAAAAGAGAAAGAGAAGAAAGCAAGAGCAGGAAGCCAAAATAGTAAGATAAATAGAAGGTGTCCAGAGTTTGTGAAGTAATACCACAACGGTAACCCCGCAAGGCTTAGAGAGCTTAGAGGTTAGGGTTTTTAGTGGGTATACGGGTAACCGGAAGCCCCACAGAAAGTGCGTAAGGCATATTCCCCCCTCAATTAAAAAAAAAAAAAAAAAAAACAGACGGAAGTACAATAATATCCATAAAGAAAGAGTTTAGAGAAAAACAAACAGCTATAGTCAAGGTGGACAAAAAAACAGCGGAACAGATAATAAGAGAAGGAAGAATAAACAAAAGACTCATAAGATGCAGAGTAGAAAAAATAACAGCAAACGAGAGAAAATGTTACAAATGCTGGATGACAGGACATGTAGCGGCGGAATGCAAAGAAGAAGATAGGTCATTGCTATGCATAAAATGCGGAAAAAAGAGACATCCGGTTGCAGAATGCAAGAACAGAGAATATTGTATAGAATGCACAACGATAGGACACAGAACGGAAGATAGAAGATGTCAGGCTGCAAAGAAAAAAGAAACAAAGAAAACGAAAAAAAATATAGAACACAACGGCCCCAGTAACTGGAGACAACACAAGGAGCAGATCATAAACTAAAATGTATAAGTTTATACAAACAAACCTAGGAAGGGGAAGAGAAGCACACGATATACTGGTAGCAACAGCAGAGAGAGAGGAAATAGATCTAGTGATAGTGAGTGAACCAAATAAAAACAAACTAAATGGTAAGTGGATAAAAGACAATAAAACAGACTAACTGCTATTTTAGCAAGGGGAAAATGTAGGAACAAAGTAGAAAGATGGAAAACACCAAAAAAGGAAATAGTGTGGGCTGAAGTAGAAAGTATGATAGTATACAGCTGTTATATCAGTCTAAACTGCGGAATGGAATACTATCGAAAGTGGATAGAAGAATTAGAGAACAGTTTAAGAAAACAAAAAAGCAAAAAAATCATAGTAGGAGAAGATTTCAATGCAAAATCACCAAGATGGGGAGGATACAAAAGGGATTTAAGAAGAAAATTCTTAGAGGAGATGATAGCTGGGTTAAACCTTTGCAACAAAGGAGACAAACCTACGTTTGTAAGAGAAAGCTCAAAATCACATATTGACATTATCATAGCATCATGGGAAATGGCAGGTATAGTAAATGAATAGAACGTGACAGAAGAGGAATCACTCAGTTTACACAAAAATATACAATATAATAAAAAGGAAAAAAGAAAACAAAAGTTCACGAGAGAAGGTAGATGAAACAGAAAAAGTTACAAAAAACAAAAACATAAATAAAAGATGCAAAAGATACTCAGAAATGCTGAAAAAAGCGGCGGATGAAGCAATTCCAGAGAAAAAAGGCAAAAAAGACCATACTGGTGGTGCAAAGAAATAAAAGAATGCAGGAAAAAAACAATACAAATAGTAAGGAAAGTCAAAAGACAGAGAAAAGGAGAAGAAAATACAGAGAAAACGGAAGAGGAACTAAAAAACAACAGAAAAATCTTAAAAAAGACAATCAAAGATAGCAGAAGAAGATGCTGAAAAGAAATGATGGAATCTATAAACGGTGATCCATGGGGAAAAACGTACAAAATAGTAATGAACAAACTGAAAAGAAAAGCAAAAAGGGTCTACCTAAAAGAAAAAAAAGAAGAAGAAGTCATAGTTGAAAAAATGTTTCCCAAAAAGGAACTGGTATAAGAACCAAAAAATGAAGAAAAAGAAGAAACAGTCGTGGCAACAGTGGAAGAGATAAAGGAAATCATAATAGAATTGTCTAACAACAAAACATCAGGTCCGGACAAAATAACAACAGAAATTGTTAAAGCAGCTCAAGACGGGAATAAGGTAGAAATAACTCAAATAATCAACAGATGCCTGAAAGACGGAATTTTTTCAAAATGTTGAAAAAAAGCCACCCTAGTACTGATTGAGAAAAAGAAAAAAGTAGAAAAAGCGACTTTATACAGGCCAATATGCTTAATGAACGCACTAGCTAAAATAATGGAAAAAAGTCATTGTACAGAAAATAAAACAAGAAATAAAAGAAAAGGAGGATGAAAAAAGGAACAATACGGATTTACCAAGGGAAGAACATCCTTAGGAGCTATAGACAAAGTAAAAGCAATAGCAAAAAAAAAAAAACAAACAGCGGAACGCAGAGGAAAAGACAACACTGTGTGATGATAGCGCTGGACATACAGAACGCGTTTAATAGCGTGTTATGATAATAATAATAATAATAATAATAATAATAATAATAATATATTGATGCTTATATACAAAGGTATTTACACAAGTCATATACAGTAATTAAAAAATACAATACATATTTACATAAAATCGTTAACAAGAAAATCATTCCAATCATAGAATGCTTTTTTTATAAGAGACTGTTTAAATTTATCTTTAAATTGAGCAAAATCGAGCATTTTTAGGTAATTTGGTAGTTTGTTATAAAATATTACTCCATAGTAGCGTGTACTGGTTTTGTTTTTCTCTAATCTATTAAAACAGCTTCTGACATCACCATTGCATCTTGTATTATAAAAGTGGATATCTTTATTTAATACATGCAAGTCTTTTCTTTTATGCATAAATAGTAAACACTCTAAAATAAATATACAGGGTAAAGTTAAAATGTTAAGTTCTTGAAATAGAGGTTTACAATCTATGCTCTATAGTCTGCCCCTTCAACAATTCTAACTGCTCGTTTTTGTAAAGAAAATAATATGTGTCTTATACTAGCGTGACCCCACACTAAGATACCGTACATTAATAATAAGTTGCACGTTCCATAGTAAACGGTTTTAAAAAAATTTTCTAAAAGGACAGTTGGCAAGACTTCTCAACAAAAAAATGTTTTTTGTTAGTTTATTTGCTGTACAGTTTTACCCATCTTAATAAAACTAGCAAAATCATTAACATATATAAGGAATAGTAGTGGTCCAAGAACAGACCCTTGTGGTACCCCCCACATACTTGACACAAGAGTTTCAGAATATAATTTGTTATTTTTAACATATTGTTTTCTTCCAGACAGGTAGAACGACATTAATTTAACACTATTAGGACACACATTATACGCATACAGTTTACGAATATGAATAGCATGTGAGACACAATCGAAAGCTTTGCTGAGGTCAAGAAATGTACCAAATTTTCCTTTCTCAAAACAGTCAATTATGTTGTCAGTTAAACTTAATATTGCAGTAGTAGTTGATTTGCTTACTCTAAATCCATGCTGACAACGATCAAAAATATTATTTGCTTCCATGTAATCAGCAAGTTGAGTTTATGAAAGTTTTTCAAAAAATTTTGAAAATATTGGCAACAATGATATATAGTTGCAAACATCGTTTTTATTATCTTTTTTAAAAATAGGTACAATTTGGGCTATTTTTAATGATTCAGGAAATACACCCGCATTTATACAATTGTTAAAAATGCTTGCTAAGGGTTCAATGATTAGCCATTTGATGTTTTTAATTACATCAACCGTTAATCCATAGTGGTCACTTGATTTGCTATTTTTTAAACTATCGATTGCGTCTCTTACTTTTACACTTGTTACTTTTTTTTAATTAAAATACGGTATAAAAACTGTTAGAGTTGACTCAAGAATTATAGAAATGAGATCTACATTATTTGATACATTTAACGTTTGTATAATATTTTCCGCCACATTTACAAAATACTCATTAAAATCATTTACATTTATATCACAGTCATTATCACAATTATTATCACATTTTTTACTTTGGTATTTTATCAATTTCCACATAGCCCGAGTGTTGTTAGGCTGAGACATAATATATTCATCATTTGCTTTAACTTTTGCAAATTTAAGTGCTTGATTGTACTCATTCTTTAAAATGTTGTATTCGGTTTTTAACCTAATATGACCATTTACCTTGTAATCAATATACAACAGATGTAAGTTATTTCTCATATTTTTGAGGTTGTTTGTGTACCAGTTAACATTAATTTGTTCACAACTTATACATTGTTTGGTTGGGAAGCAAACATTTGCCGCATCCACAATAATTTGATGGAATTGATTAAATTTAGTTTCTGGACTTAATTCGGTTTTAATAAATCCCTAGGTTTCAGTTTGTAAAAACAATTATAGAGGCGGCAAAGAAAAGAAAACTGAAGAAGAAACCAATCAAGATCATATGAAGCTACTTACAGGGTAGAAACCTAGTGACCAAGAACGGAAGATTCAAAACTTACGAGAAGGGTACCACAGCGCTCAGCACTAGGACCAAAACTATAGAACCTTGTTTATAATAAAATACTTTTATTACATTTGCAGACGACGTAGCACTAGTAGGTAGGGACGTAGAAATGGATATACTAAAAGAAAGACTAGAGCTGACAATAGATATGATACAGTTATGAATGAAAAATAAAGGTTTGAAATTAGCTACACAAAAAACAGACGCGGCCTGGCTATCGACTAAGAGGACTAATAGAAAAACAGGTATGATACAGGTAGGAGACCAAGTGATAACCATAGAGAAAAAAATTAAATACCTCGGGGTTACACTTGAAGCAAAATGATGGAATGAATAGGTTAAAGAAGCAGTCATAGAAACAAAGGAAATGGAGAGAAAACTCGGTAGACTGGTTAATAGCAACAGCGACAAGAAGCAAATTGTTATTTGCCGCAGAAACATGGGGAAAAGCCATGAAAACAAAAAAAAAACAGAAATGAAATAAGAGGAGCTACAAGAGCCAGTTCGTTATGGATTTAAAGGGCTTACCAAACGTTGCCACAAGAGGCAGTAGAGGTCATTGCGGCAACACCTTCCTCGGTTATAATGGTGGAAGAAAGAATAGAAATAAAGAAACTAATATAAGAAGGAACCAGTAAAAAGGATGCTAAGTTAAGAGCAAGAGAGAAGACAATGAAAAAATGGCAGAGACAGTGGAATAGAGGAGAAAAAGGAAAATAAAAAAGTGGGTAGAAAACAAACCCGAGACGTGCTATTATACAACACAAATACTGACCGGACATGGAGCCTTTAGAAAGTTCTTGCAAAAAAATAAAAAAATTAAGGAAGAAAAAAGATGTATATTCTGTCAGGAAGAAAATAGAAAAGAACTAGAAAAAATACTGGAAAGCAAAGTGGATAAAACAACAATCATTAAGAAATGCCTAAGAGATAAAAATAAATGGAGGGCGCTAAGAAACTTTGCAACAAAAGTACTAAGAAAAAAAAAATGAAGAGTTTGACAATGAAAGAATATAGAAAGAAAACAAACAAACAAACAAAGAAAACAAACACAAAATAAAAGCTATAGAAGAGAAAGGAAAAAAACAAAAGAAGCAAAATGAAAACAACAAAACAGAAAAAAAGATGAAACAGAAAGAAATAAGGAAGGTGAGGACAATTATGCATACCAAGAAATAAAAAAAAATAAAAGAACATTTACAGAAACTACGATACCAAACAAAATTGCAGAGATAAGGAGAAAGAGCAAAAATGCTGAAGGAATGCAGAATAACAAAAATAACGAAGCAAATACTAAGTGGTAGGTACGCTATCTCGAGGTTGACGGATAACGCAACTTTTGAGATGGTCAGAATATACCTGGCAACGAAAGGACACAAAGAAGTAATCCCAGATGGAGATACAAGGATATCACTGAAGGTAAAACTAACAAATTTAGGACTGCCAAAAGGAATAGAGCTAATGGAACTTCATAAACTATTTATAAAGGAAAGAAGATACAATGAAGAAGAAGTAAACAAAGACCTAAGAAAACTAAAAGCGCATCTAAGTACAAACCAAATAATTAGAATAAATAACACACGGATTGGAGAAAGAAAAGAATGTAAAGCTGGATGTCAATGCAGATAAAAAGAATTAAAAAAAAAAACAAAAAATACAGAAAAAAGGTAGGGGCTATAGGGGGAGAGAATTGCCGGGACAGCATGCGTGCCACAGATTCTGTGTAAAAATCCGCGAAGCAATAACTAGCCTACCTCGAACTACTGCCAAATCTAGTCCAGTTTGACAAGGACATATAACAACAGGATTTATGCAGAAATGAAAACCGGAAGGTATTGCCATGCGTAAGTCATTCTTAAGGGCCACTTGTTGAGGCCAACACCTTACTACGTCCAAAAAAAAGAAAAACCTCTTTTGTATATCAGATGGTTTCTTTGATTGCGTTTTGTTTTTTTTATTTGTCTGTCTATTTGTCTCGCGACGGTATTATCACATCAAATAACTTTTATATAAAATAACCTTTTATGAAGTGTAATATCATTTTTAGTGTATTTTTTTTATTTAACTTATTTGTTATTTTTGGTTTGTAAACCATAGGATTTACAGTGTGTCTACTTATCTGTAGCCGATACACTGTTGGCTTGCCTCTACCATCACAACTAAGTACAGTGGTGGTAACAAAAGCAGTGTTTTTATGGTTGTTCTGTAAGTTGTTTTTATTGCTCCCGTTATCAGCAAACATGCTAAAAGTACGTTTTTTACTTCAAACAAGCGCTTCATATATGATGATGGGTTTTTATAATATAGATAAACTAGTAATATCTGACTACGTTTTAGGATCACATTTTTCAAGAACTATTCATAAAAATGGTGGTAGTCTAATTATGTTAAAGGGTTTAAAATCAAGCATTTTGACTGAGTTGCGCAATTTGTCAATTGAATTACATTATGAATGTTGTGGTATTAAATTAGATTTAATCGTAAGTAATATTTTTAATAAGATTTATTATTGTTATGTACTGTGTGTTTATAGAAGTACTGAAGGCAACTTTAACATATTTATTCAACAACTAGATAAAACACTGAACACTTAAGCAGCTAACTGAATTATTAGATTTGTTGCAATCCTATAATATTGAATATCATATTAATGAACCAACGCGACTTAAAAATTGTCTTGATAATATTCTTATCAGTAATAACATTGAAAATAAAACATGCAAAGTGCTAGAAAACGCCATAGGTGATCACAATCTACAATCTGCCAAGATTGATTTGCAATACGACATTAAAAATGAAATAAGTTTGTGTATTTTAGAAATTTTATAAACACTGACAATATTAATAAGTTCACTAATTTACTACAAGAAAATGATTGGAACATAATAAATTCATTGACTGATATCAATAGTAAATGTCAAATATTTTTAAATAATGTAAATAGATTTTATGAATCTTCATTTCCATTAAAAAAGCGATGTATTGTCGGAAAAAGCAACAACTGGATTACACTTGGAATTAAGACATTGTCCAAAAAACTTAAACTACTATATACATATGTTAAAAATGGTAACGAATATCTAAATGATTATTATAATAGATATAAATTTTTTTATAAAAAAGTTATTATTCTTGCAAAGAAGCTGTCTTATACTAAACAAATACCTAATTCAACAAATAAAAACAAGACAGCGTGGAATATAATTAATCAAAATACCCATCATTTAATTGACACAACTATAACTTCATTAAAAATTCAAAATTATACAGAGCACAATCAATTAAAAATTGCAAATCACTTGAATAACTATTTCAATACAATTGCTGATTCTCTATCACAGTCAACTATTGACACACATTTTTCAAGTATACCTTTGCATTCAAAAACATTATTTCTGCAACCAGCATCTGAAAGTAAAATTATTAATGTTGTTCGTAAATTTAAAAATTCAAACTCAGCGGGTGTAGATGGAATAAGTGCTAACTTATTAAAAACCTGTATACCATTCTTAGTAACTTCAATTACATCCATCGTTAATGAATCTTTGCGCCAATTAATATTTCCAACAGTTCTTAAACAAACCAAACTTATTCCGGTACCCAAAAAAGCAAATAATAACGAAGCAGGGAATTACAGATCTATTGCGATATTAAGTACTTTATCAAAAGTAATAGAAAGTATAGTTGCGGAAAGAATAACTAACTTCTTTAATTGTTTTAAGTTATTTAATAAGAATCAACACGGTTTTTTAAACTTAAATCAACAACAACCGCTATCTTAGAATATCTTGAAAATCTTTACTCAAGTTTGGATCAAGGAGAACATTGTTTGGGTATATTTCTTGATTTAAGCAAAGCCTTCGATCTTGTTAATCATGAACTTTTAATTACTAAGCTCTATCAATATGGTGTTAGAGGTACAAGCTTACAGTGGATAAGTAGTTATCTAAACAATCATCCTAACTATGTTCAGATAAAAAATACTACGTCCAAAACCTTGTATATGAAATGAGGTATACCACAGGGATCAGTTTTAGGTCCTCTTCTTTTTATAATTTATATAAACGATTTAGCAATTCAAAATAGTGTCGTTTATGCTGATGACACATCATTACTTATATCATCAAAAAATTTAAATCAAATTTCAATTGTAGCAAGTGAGTTATTAAATAACATTAATGATTGGCTTAAGGACAATAACTTGCATTTGAATACGCAAAAATCAGTTTCAATGAAATGTAATACTCCTAGTGTCAATCCTAAATACTCGTTTTTGATAAAATGCAATAATAAATCAATCATGCAAAATACTAACACTTCTTTTTTGGGAGTTGTCATAGATCAGAGCTGTAACTTTAAGGCACATGTAGATAAAATTTCTAAAAGATTATGCTCTTGTTGCTATGTTGTACGACGTTTACGAGAATTTGTAGATATATGTATACTAAAAATGTATTACTTTGCGCACTTTAAATCAATTATTCGATACTGTATTATAATATGGGGAGGTTCAAGTAATGTAGAACGTGTATTTAAATTATAAAAGAAAGTACTTCGAATAATGTTAAATCTAAAATACAATTCTCACTGCAAAACATTATTTGTTGAAAATAGAATTTTAACTGTGTATAGTTTGTACATTCAGCAGATTCTTTTAAACGTCAAACGCTATATATCAGACTACCAAACCGTAAATAGAGGAAATGAAATATACAACACTAGACATGGTACTACATTGTTGGAATACCCTATTCATAAACTATCATTTTATGAAAAATGCCCAAAATATGTTGGCATAAATTTTTTTAATAAGCTACCAGCAGAAACAAAACATTTAAATTTAAGCCAGTTTAAATCAAAAATTACTAAAATATTATTACAAAAAGCGTATTATTCTATAAATGAATTTTTAGAAGACAATAGTTTTAATATGATTTGAAATGTGCAGATTATGTATATTATGTTTTATGTTGTATTTTTAATTTTAAACATTTATGTTACATTTTAATTTTAATCCTGTATGTTTATTTTTACTTATTTTTTAGTTTGACTTGTCCTATATTATGTAATCAATGATCTTTGGATTAATAAATATTATTATTATTATTATTATTATTATTATTATTATTATTATTATTTGATAACAACATTGTTTAGCCATCTAGTTATATTTTGTAAAAATCTTTATGTTTGCCTGACTTGGTTGCAACCAGCATCCTGATGGCATTTTTAGATAAGTATAAACGATTAGTTTGGTATCAAAGGCAAGTCCTACGTTAATTACTTTTTTGACAATAGCAATGTAGTTCCATTCATTTCCAAATTTTTTAAAAACTTGGTATTTTGTTATTTTGTTTATTGTTAGTCTCTTTATCTTGCACCAGTTTTCTACTACTTCTTGTTTACCAGAATAGTAAGAATGTTGGCGTAGCTTAAGCAAAGACGCTCATGTTGTTTAGTAATTGCAGTAGAAAGTTTATCACAAAACATTATAGAAACAGTAATAACACACTACCTTGTTGGCATTTGGCAGCAACTTTAACTCATAATAAAATATATAAACGCGTCTATGGATGTTTTTTAGTTTTTTAGTTTAGAATATTTTTTCATAAATTTAATTTTTTAATGTTTAACTCATAAAGTTTTTCTATAATCATCATATTATGATTATTATAATTTAGTTTTAGAGCTTTCTACTCTATGTTTAAAAACTAAACTAATCCAATACCTGACATAATGACTGAAATAGTATGCATTTATTTTCTTTTGGCGTAGCAATAAATACAAAAAAAGTGTTGCTAAATGCCCCTTTAAAATTTAAAAAGGCTTGGAAAGCAATTTTATTGCAATTTATATTTGTTTTGCACTTGTTGACTATCTGATGAATAGTTAGTTTGCAGGATTTTTCTAATTAATATGCATATTGGTATTGATGCAGAGGCAAAGCTTTTAGTGTTTTGTCCCGTATATACACCGTTAACAATGTATATTAATAGTTTTAGTATAAAAGTAGTTATATTCTGAGACAATTTACTTTGACTTCTAATAACTTTTATACTGAAAATTAAAAATTATATATTGTATTTTATTATTTAAATTATGTTTCAAATAGTATCAGGAAACAAGTATCCTTCTAACAAATACATAAATAAACTAAAATAAAATAGTTTAAAAAATATTTTTTTTAAATAATAATAATACTTAAAAGTTTTTTAAAAATTATAAAAACAATTTTTTTTGAATATATTAATTTTCACATTGTCAAGTACTTGGAACAAAATAACTTTATCTCAGATATTCAATATAGATTTTAATCAAAACGTTAGATAACAAATCTTCTGACTTATGTTAGTCAAAAATAAAATTTTACTTTAAAAAAATTTATTTTATGAAAAAATCTTGCAGTAGCTCTAGACATTTCTACAGCATTTGATAGAGTATGGCATTCTAATCTTATTAACAAACTCTATTGTATAAGTCTTGATTATAAATCTGTAAGTTTGATTAATAGTTTTTTTGACAAAAGAAAAAATATAGTTAGAATTTTGCTGTTTCACCAACTTTATTTCTAGATTTCATTAATGAACTTCTTCAAACAAGTAAAAGTTTTATTTATAGTTTTGCATATAATAGCATCTTTCATATTTTTCAAAGACCATTTTGACAAATATGGAGAACGTCTTAAAACTTTTAAGTTATAATCTGTTGCATCTATAAACAAAAACTTCAAAACAATAAGTCTTTTCTAACCTACAATTTGAACAGTTTTTAAACCGTTTAAACTATGCAAATTACTGCGTATAAATAACTGTCTAAGAATGACAAATATTTGTTTGTGCGCACAGTTTGAACGGTTTTTAATTTGTCCAAACGATAAGTTAAAACAGATTTATTATCTGGGTACCTCCAACATTTTCATTTTTTACTCTAAAAAAACTGAGCTTTTTCTTGTTTATAAATTAAAATCCGACGAATTATCAGTACAAATATTAAACTAAACAACGATTCCAAATCTCCTTCTTTTATTTGTTTTTCTAAAATTACCATGTTGTTGACATATCTTCGAAAGTATCTAGAAAACTAAGGTTTCTTAATAAATTTAAACAGTAAACAAAGTAAAAAACATATTGCCATCTAAACAAATATTTACTTGTAATACAAAACTTGCTAAGAATTCTAACAAATATTTACTGACAGTCCGGAGATGTAGAACTAAAACTTAAAAAAAATTTAATTCATTTATCGACACATGAAATAAACTTCCAAATTCCAAATTTTCTAAGACTTATAAGCCACAAATATTTAAAGTCAATGTTCTCAGACTGCTTAAATCTAGCTTTTAATTTGATAGTTTTAACGAGTGTAGTTCCACACAAAAAAATTATATTCCAAAACAAAATTTTGCAAATTATTTTGTTTGACTTTGAACAGTTAACACTATTAGACGTTTTGAAAAATTATACTTAAAATAATATACATCTGTTCTAATCAGAAGATACGTAGTTCCATAAATCTAGACAACGGTCCACAAACATGGGTAGTAGAAAACTACAGTGTAACTAGTTGCCGCATATTTGTTAGAATAATACAGGTTTGGCCAAATTACCAAACAATTAATTGTTAAAAATTAACAAAACTACAAAAAAATATTGTTGATAAAACTGATTTATTTAAAGGTTATTAATTTAAAAGTTTTGGAAATATAAGAACGTAACATTACATTTGATAACAACAGAAATGCTGGTCACATTTAACAGACAACTAAAAGCAAATAAGTCGATGTTCTGCAAACCATTCAAAAAACATTAATATTATTAATGATTTTTAATATTATAAAACAGCAAGCCAAACAACAGGTTTTACGTCTTAAGAACTATTGTTTGGTATTAACTTATTTATATGTACAACAAAAAAACCATTACTAGTTGCAACTAATTCCAATCTAATAGAACGCCTGACTAACAATCATAAAGCTTAAAAAACATTATGCGCTTTTTAAAAAGACAGTTCTATTTTATTCTATTAAAAATTGCAAATTCTTAATTAGTCCAAAAAAAAGTTATGATCAACCCATATTTAGTTAAAAAATTGTTGTTAAAAACACTTTAAAAGATAAAAACGCCACAGTTTTTGGTTGTGGCATACACAAATTGCTCCACATAAACATTTAAAAATTTGAGAATGATAAGTTGGTAAAGACCATTTTGGCAAAAATGGTTGTTTCATGGATTTCAATTTTGTAAGATTTAACTAGGGTGTCCATACGTCCCCGTTTTCCAGGATTTGTCCGGGTTTTAACTTTCTCGTCCCGGTGTCCCAACAATTCTTTTCGGGACAGTTAATTGTCCCGGTTTTAACTTTCTTGTTCCGATGTTCTGACAATTCTTTTCAAAACAGTTAATTGTCCCTGTTAACTAAAAAAACGTTTTCACAAATAATAAAAAAATCACAATAATTGAAATTAAAGCATGAATGAAACTATTAAAACTATTAAAACAATAGAAAAATAAAAAAATTATTTCATGATAAAGTTTTTTTTGTGAAATTATATTTGCAAATAGCAACAAAATGCTGAATGCATTACAAAAAAATGCATTCATTTCTATATTTGATGGTTTTTTTCGGCTATTTCATAACTATTATTTGACTAAAAGACTTCGACATATCATAGTTTAATCTTTTCTAAATGTACTTGTAAAAAGTAAATTGATTATCAAATTATTTGTAGAAGCAGCGATGAAGCTAAAGTTGCTGTTTTTGTTAAAGTACTACAAATTAAGATAGCGGTCGGTATGCTCTTAAGCTTATTTGCTTTCCTGTAAAACTGTATATTTATCAATATCTATTTAATAATAAAAACGCTGAGTATATACCAGTAGAATCTGAGTTTCTACGAAAACATATTACGTATTTAAAAATTTGTATAATTGATTTTTGATATTTCAATAGCATTTGATTTCTTGCAAAAAAAACAAGCTATTTGAGAATTTATGTTATTGTAATATTTCAATAACCTCTGAATTCTTTCAGAAGCAAGTTATTTAGTTTTTTTATATATATATTAAATACAAATGATCTAATTTACCAAAAAACTTTTATAGCTGGTTAAAAGATAAAACATTATATCTGATTTTAAACTAAATTTATTACATAATTTACAAAAAGAAAAATCATTGAAGTATTGAATGCAGTAACTGTGTTATATTGTATTTTCCTTTATTATTATTTATTGTTTGGAGCTGTATATGTTCTTTTATTCTTGTCAAATAATTATTAATAATAACCTTAATTAACTTATGTTTTGATTTAAAGATTAGGTTAGATTTCTCAAGTTTTATAATTTTTGGTAAAGAAAGTTTTGAGTATAAATATATAGCAGAATTCAAGTATGGTAAATAAAAAAATATTGTTAAACTTTTATTTAGTAATCGCTGCATAGAATTCAATTGTGTTTGCAAAGTTAAGCACCAAACTGTCATTGCATGCAATACTTTAAGAATAATTATACTGTCAAACAACAAGAAACACATTTTTAAAAGTTGTTGATGTGATATTTGCCAGTTAAGTTTGTCATTAATTGTTAGTATTTTGTTTAGTGCACAATTTTAATATGTTGTTGATTAACTAATAGGTTTATGTTTATATTTGTGTCTACATCCACAAATAATAAGCATATTTTAAACTGTCGACATACAAAATTGATTATAATAGCATATTTTTTTAACTAAATCTTCCCTAAAAGACTATTTTTGTAATTGGCATGCACCTTTTTTTAAATATGTCAACTCCAAACTTTTTTGATAATTTTTCTGAAAGTTTTAACATGGTCAATTTTAATTCTAAAAAATTCAACTTTTTACTGTTTTAAAATTAAAAGTTTGAAGTATCATCATTACCAAATATTAAACTAAACAACAAATCTATATCTAAATATTCTTCAATTTGTTTTGTTGGTGTTACAACCTTACATAATCTTTTCTAGAACAACCATGTTGTCAACATAGCATTATAAGTATCTAGAAAACTAAGATTTTTTAAAAAATGAAAAAAAAATGTTTACTTTTGTTCAACTTTTGCATATTTATAAAATTTGTATTTGTCCTTGTATTGAATATTGTTCTCAAACATGGGGATGGGTATTGAAAACTACAGTAACTTTTCTAAACTGGCGTAATGATGGAGACATTTGCATTTTTTATAGATATTTTAATAAACATTGTTCAAACAAAATACAAGACATTTTGCCACCTAAACAAATATTTACTTGTAGTACAACATTTCTAACAAATATTTACAGTTTATAAATGTAGAACCAAAACTTTAAAAAAAGATTTCTTTAACAGTACTATTGACAAATCAAATAAATTTCTAAGTTTTGTATTTTCCGAGACTTAAGCGCAGTGTATACGTGCAAGTAAAACTATAGCAAGTACTTATCTGAGAGTACTTGCAAATGATTTGCGCAATGTAAACAATGTCCAAAAATTTTCTCCCGGCAAGTGGTACATGTTGCGGCAAGTGGTTGCAACATAAATTTCTTGCAGGTCCAAACAAGTTGGGAGAGCGCGTAAGCAAGAGTAGGATTTCTGACTATCCATTCTTTAATCCACATTATTTTTCTAGCTTTTTTTGTCGTTGTTTTTGTAAAATTGCAATACAAACAGCAGTGGCAGCAATCTTCTTTTAACGGCGAGACATTTTTTTCACAATAAAGTATACTATACCGTGTATACGCCCATGTAATCATTTGCCGAAAGTATGCATAAAGTAGTGTTTATAGAAAATTTGACAAAAAAAAAATTGTTTTTAAAACTTGCTTATATGTAAACGCTAGCGCGAGTTACTCTCAGAAGTGCTATAGCAATTTACTATCTCGTGTAAATCAGTTATTATAATCCACAAATATTCAAAGTCAATGTTTACAGACTGCTTAAATTTAGTCTTCAATATGATAGTTTCAGCAAGTGTGGTTTTACTTGTTAAAGTTTAAAGATATTTTTATGCTGTTCATAAAATTAAAAAATTAAAAATAAATAAAATAGATATTTTAACATTGCTAATATATTTATTAAAATAATCATCTTTTGCTGGGTTTGTCAGATGTCAACAGACGTTAATTACTTTTAAATGTATAACATAACTACAACTTTCAATAAACTGTCAAAATTGTTGTTATTAATTCAATGTAAATATTTGTTATTTAGTTTAAGTTAGTATCAAAACATTTTTTTTATCTAATAGTTATTTATTGTGCCAAACTTGTTTTTGTAGCATTACTATACATAGTTTTGCAGTTGTCAAATTAATAATTTGTTACTTTAAATAGCTTTTGTAAATTCCATTATTAGTTCTGTACAATCTATGTAATTTTTGAAATTCGCAATCTTTTCTTTATAAATATTGTATTTTGTTTTTTATGGTAATTTCCTTCAAACTACTATCAACCCATCTTAGAAATATATAATCATTTTTAACTTATTTTTTATTTCTTTAATACTTAGTATACGAGTACATAGTCTTATACTAATATATAAAATAAACGTTTTTTTTTAATCATGTCAATAGTTTTGTTAAACATCTGTAAAAATTAATCTTAAATAGTTGTAGATTATAAGTCTTGGAATATAATAAACTTGTCAATAATATGGTTAAAAAATAATTTTGTATAATATACAGCGCATAGAGAAAGGGACCTAAAGGTAAAAAAATCAATTTTCACTTTTTTTTTTTTATGTGGACAACATCTGAGCATCGAATGAGACCGATCCCATGCCATAAAAGTGTTCCCTCCCAGAGATATTCGCGTTTTATGAAATTGAAGTCGACGATTCTAAGCGCAAATAGAAAGGGACCTAACGGTAAAATTTATTTATTTTTATTTATTTATTTATTTTTTTCCTTAGGAACAATTTAAAAAAATAGAAAAATCATTTTAATCGACCGGTACCGGTCCTTTATTTTTTTTTTCGATTTCTTCTTAACGTCTGCTGCCTCCACTTCTTGAGGATTGCCCACTTCCACCGAATCTTCCTCTTCGTTTCCATTTCCAGAGACCAAATGAAGAGGAGCAACCGAATCTTTTTTTGAATCGTCAAAACATAAACCCCGGATCTCTTTATACAAGTTCCATTGACGCCTCATCAATAACCCTGGTGACGGAATTATAATTGGTTTGTCATCGAAACTGGTATTGTTACTCAGATGTATGTTTTCATTTATGCTAGCTGAATTTGCAAACAGTTTACATTGCACTGGTGACTGAGCAATAAATACAAAATAATGATACTTCGATATTCCAATTAAAGTTTTATATTTAGTGGAGAAGTATTTGTCCCATTTTCTCCACTCAACAACAGGTTCACTTGAGTTTGGAAGTCAAATAGGTACAGGAACATTAAATCCATTACGAGATGATTTTCTACCACAATAAACTACATCCATGAAGCAGTCGACATTAGTTTGGGCATATTTTGATTTGAAAACTCCGAATAAACGATCAGGTGAAAACTTTGTATGTCTGTTTAACAAAAAGTTCAATTCAACTGACTCACATCTGGAAGTATCGACAAGGTGTTGTAAATATCGTATAATCGCATTGTTTTTATTTTGTAAAACACAGTTATCAGCGAATATCACTAATTTTTTAGTTGAATGCACTTCTCGTAGGTAGTAATCAAGCATTGATATTACTGAACTCGGACCTTTTTCAATGGAAAAGCTTTCGTCAATACAGAAGATGTGTTGAACATTTTGACGTTCGTTTGTAATTCCGAAAATTGCTGTTTTGCGACCTGATTTAAAGAATGCAGTTTCTATTTGCTGTGGACCCGACGGAAAGCTAACATTTTGAGCATAATCCATAGATATTACTAGATAATCCTCTTCTGGAATACCCGGATACATGGCATCAGGCTTGACTAATGTTCTCAAGTCGTTATAGTACTCTCGCTGAGTGCTGGCAGATTGCAAATGATCAGAATACACCTTCAATGCTGCTTCTTTCTCAACTTCAGTAATGTTTACTGTATTAACAGCATCTTTTGCAAGATTTTGACACAATTTGCACAAATCGTATGCCGGCTTCATAGTGACGATGTAGGGACAATATTTCTTCCACAGCGTTTGGAAAATGCGAAGTTTTACGATTTTACCACCCGGTTCGACGCTGTTGGTGTATCTAGTGTAAACAGAAGTTTTACTTTCAGTAGTTGGAAGTTTCAATAAACGATAATCACGATGATTTGGTTGACGTCCAGGTAAAGTGATAGCAACAGTTTCAGCAAAATGGCAGATAAATGAAACAATTTCTTTTTTATCCAAAGTAGTTAAAGCATCTGTACGATTAATTTTATTCGTCATGCCATGTTTGCGTGGATAAACACCATTTTTGTCGTAATGTTCGATTAGATTTTTGTAGCGTTTAATTCCCATTGCATACAGGAAGAAGTACATATCACGGCATGTCGGCAAACTTCGAAAATAATATATCTGATTGTACCGTTTCTTCATAGCACGCGATCGATCACCAACTTTTGACCTGAACATTGCATCGTCACGGTGAGCTGCCAGATACGCGAGAATAATTAAATCTTGGGATTCCTTATCTAAATTCATGAAAGACGTACAAAAATACACAGCCATCTTCTTAGGGATCACTTCATTGCATTGATTTGAACAACACGGAGGTATTTTTGAACCATACAGTCGAGCAACTACCTTTTCTTTGCGTAAATCAAGATCAGATTTATCAAGGTACATATTATCGGTATCATCTTCAGAGTCACTATCCGATAATTCTGAGAAGTGATCGTCATCATCCTTGTCATCAGGGAAGCGATAAAGTAAATCTACTTCTTCAAATTCGTCCACCATTTCATCCTAAAACAGTCTGTAAGATTGTTATTATTTTAAATTATTTTCGCAAATAACATAATAAGGTTATGTGAAAAAAATTTCGTACCAACAGAGTGATATTCACGATTTAAAAGAATTATAAATGAGTATTTATTATAATTCACAATTAATAATTTCAGAAAATAAACCTGGATTCGAAAAAACGCGAGCAAAATTGATATCAAACTCATGGAAGGTAGAAAGCTAGGTAGAAAACAGTAAAAACCAACTACACAAAACAAGAGGTAGGGACGACCTACGCGCGTTTTCAAGGTTGACCAACACGTTCCTGACGTCATGAGATGTGTTGCTTTCAAATGAGACCAATACCAACACGCTCAGTGATGGTACACCAAAGATACACATATTTAAATCTTTAAAATGGCTCTCCTGAACAAAACCGGTTTTTACCCTTAGGTCCCTTTCTATTTTGCGCGTCACATATATACAAATGCAAAAGTTGTACAAAAGTTAAAAGATTTTTTTTTAAACTGTATTGACAACATGTCGTTTCAGAGAAAACTATTAGTAAATTTAAATATAAATTTATTGTTTAGCTTAATATTTAATATGGTTGATACTTTATTTTGACTTTAAAATAGTAAAAAACTGTGAGTTTGAAGTTAAAATTTACCAAGATACTCTAGTCAAATATTGTTTTAAAATCTTTGTTTAGAGATGCTACAGATTTTTTATTTATAAACACTCTGTTTTATTTGTCAATATGGACATTTGATTATTTAAAAAAAGTTTATTAATGTAAATCAATAATATAGTTGGCAAAAAAAACTATCAATTCTTACTATAATTATTCTGTGCTATTGATAAAGTTTACAGATTTGTGATCAAAGCTTTTGCAATGGAATTTGTTAATAAAAAGAATTAAAAAATTTTAGAATTAAACAATTAGTCATTTTTTTATGGAAATAAAATAAAGTAAAGTTTAAATTAAAAAAAAACATTTTGAAATAGTTATTTTCTTGCCAGTGTTATACTTATTCCAAAATTATTTTATTGATATTTAGTTCTTATAAAATAAGATTTATAAAAAAAAATACTAAATTTAACATAATTTTGTTTGGAATAAATAAGAATAAGGTATTTTTTATATATTATATATATATATATATATATATATATATATATATATATATATATTTATATATATATATATATATGTATATTAGTAGTCACAAAAAAATGAATATCTAAATACACAACTTTTAGATGTAATAAATTACTAACAAAAACAACTAATTGTTATTTTTACAATCAATTTTGTTGTTGGTAACAAACTTTGTTGTAATTTTTGATAATAATCAAAACAAAACTTGATAATGCAATTTATAATATTTATTTATGTTATTAATAATAATTAGGTAAAATATTTATAACTACTTTTTTAAATTTATATAATATATTCTATATTATGTCAAATTATGACATTAAATATATATCGTACATACAGAATATATAATCGAGATAAAATGCACGTTAATGTTTCAAATCAAAAGTGCAAGTTCATGCAAAAACAACAAAACAAAACAACAACAACAACAACAACAACAACAACAACAACAACAACAACAACGATTTTAACAAAGGCAAAAAAACATTTTGTAAGAAATTGGAAATAAGATTTCTACAACATAAATTAAGAAAAAAAAAAACAGACAACAATTATAAAACAAAAAATAAATAATGTTAAATAAATATTGATATTACAGCGTTATTGAAATTTTTAACGCTCATCACAAATTTTTGAATACGTTCCTTTTTTGGCACTTCATTTGTAGGCTGTGGTGCCATCCGTGATCATAAAGCTGAAACAAACTCCTTCTTACTGATATGACATAACATAAGTGTCAATAAGTGAGCGACAGCTAATTGCTAAATAAACATTTCAGTCACAGCTGAGAACGAAAATGTTCTATGGAGCGAAAAAAAAAAATAATAATTTTAAATTTATAGTACCACATAACTAATTATGGAAGTATTATGCATGCAGCATAAGATAGAATATCAGAGAACCAATGGTAAACTTATTGATATATGGAAATATTGGAATTAACCTACAAACCTATATAAGTTTAGCAAGTATGTATTTTTATAACAAAATTAGTTATTATGGTATTGGTATAATTTAGGAAAGATCATTCAACTAGTTTGTGGATGCTTTATTAGTGATAAATATTTCTACTTTTTTTATATTTAACTTGTCTGTTATATTATGTAAATAATACTGTTCAGAGAAAGATAATTTTTTTACATAACGATAATTTCTGTGATAGGATGATAGCGAGAGTTCACAATATTGACAATATTGAAGTTTTAGCTTTTGCAAAGCTGTTGCTTATACTTACAATTCTAATCAATAAGCAACAAAATTATATTCTGAATGCATGCATACATACAGAATATATAATCGAGTACATAATCTGTTGTTTCTTAGACGCAAAATTTTTATTTGTCAAAGTCGAAGATATTTCTAAGCCATCAAAATTTATAATTAAAATATTTGAAAATACTTTTATTTATTTCAACTTAAGTGTTTCAGCGATGAAGTGCTTATAACGACAGCATTTGATGAACTCATTTCTTTGACAGTTAAGCTTTGGACTTTCTTGGCATTTGCTGTATCTGGTTATTGATGCTTGCAGAATTTTGAACTAGTTGAAGCTTTGGGTGTAATCTTGCAAGTAGTTAATTTTAATTTAACAAAATGCGTAATGTAAATAATCAAACGATCGACTGTGGGTCCACCTAGCTAGTGCAATTTAATACTAAATTATTTATGCAATTGGCAGTCATTTCTTGAGGCTTAAACGATTTTGAATTGTCAATAAATTAATTATGAAATGAATTAATATTTATTCAAACTCAATCTAATGATCAGAGTGACCACCACCATCTTGTCAGTGTGCTTTGTATGCCCAAGGCATTGCATTAATTAATTCATTGATGATTCAAAATCGTTTAAACAATGCCAAAAGGGTCTGCCTGTATATATGCTGAATGATGCCGATTAATGTGAACATTTAGTAATAAATTGCACTAGCTGGAGCCACAGTTTGTTTGATTATTTACATCATCAACTGTGTTTATAAGCACAGAAATATTTATTCAAAGTCATACAAGGCACACTGATAAGGTTTGTAAAACCGAAAGAATTGTCTGTGCTTGACTCTTGGTTGCTGTGATCATTACATTAAGTTTGAATAAATTATTGATTTATTTTATAAAATGCATAATATTTTAAACTTTCTTTAAGATAAGAGGTGCTCACCAACTGCTATGATTTACACTGGTACCAACAAGATAACATCCCTAAGTCGGTTATGTCTTATGAAAAGCATAGGTTGGTATCTCATATTTTGAGCCAGATTTTTCTTGGAGTGAGGTAACAAAAAGGGTACAAATAGTTTAGTGAATCATAATTTAAAATGCATGTATTTTAATTTTGTAGCGCAAAATAGTTCATAGGTTATCTACTAATAATTTTTAGATCTATAGATGATATACTATATATCAAATTTTTGTTTTGTTTTTAAAGGTTGGTCAAATATGAAATTAATCCTGAAGCTCTTGCACTATGAGAATTTTACTCGCATTTATATTCGAATGATCATCTCCAATAATTAAAATGGTTCAGAGCTAACTTGCTCTCCAGCTGACTTTTTACTTTTACATTACATGATAGTTACCTGTATTTTATATTTAGTACATTACGAGGGGAAATAATTAACTATTGATGTCAGAGGCTGAGTTTTTTTTATTGAAAAATATACATCTAAAATACCATTAATGATCAATATCTTTGTGTCCCAGAATAGTTCTATTATTTTTTTCTTGAAAACCCAAAATTAAAATTAAAAAATGGTAATAAATAATAAACACTGTTTATTAACAGGAACAGTTTATAAGTAATAATACATAAATTAGGACAAAGGATTTTACAGTTTTATGAAACCAAGCTTTCAGATGATGTTAATGCGGTTTTTCTGAAACAATGTGCTTAGGGGCTATTGCCAACAATGTATTTTTTCTAGGACATTTGTTTTCTTGTTTTATTATTCAAAAGATAATTTAATTTTAATAATAAAATGTAATTTAAAATTTTTCTGTATTTTGCTATGTTTAAAAGATTTTGTTTTTCTAAAATGAAAAGTTATAAGAAAAAAGATTAAACGACATTTTGAAGATATGAAACCACGTTTTTTTGATTGCTTAATTTACAATCAGTCATACTGATAAAATAACTCAACAAATTCTGTTTATTTTATATTCTTCAAATTGGCGCAAGTTTGATTGTTAATTTTTAATATAATTTTATTAGTTATATGTAATAGTAGTATAGTATTTTGTATAACAAGAGTGGATAGTATGCCCATATCGCACGAAGACGAATTTGGAGCACGACGCTGCAGGTGGAGTGCTCCAAACGTGCGATATGGGCATTCCACTCGAGTTGTGCAGGTTACTTTTTCTACGACTGATAAAAATCTAAAAATGATTTTAAAACTTTAATTAATCATTTAACATTATTTTATATTGAAATAAATTCAGGTTATGTTTGACATCTGACGTTTCGCATAATTATCAAATTCAGAACTACCTATAATTTTGGTTAAATTATGTTGTTAAAATATTTAATTAAAAATGTTTTTAAGCTTTATTGTATAATAACAGTTAATAAATAAGGCGTTCTTAATCTATTTTTGGCATTTTACAAATAAAAAAACCATTTGTATTTAGCGACGTAATCAAATAAACATTGTGATTTGTATTTTTTGTTTTTATGGTTGGTACGGCATATCATATCCACACTAGAGTGAATGTATTATACATATCCATTCAGTTAGGCGTGAATAAAAGTGACAATATATAGAAGGGAGTAGAAAATATATATTTATTTCATGTTATATACAGAAAGATGATTTTATACATATACATTGTGAAAATGGTTGGTTGAATATGAAAAGGGCTATCGACCGAGGTCTTTCTGCCCTAGTTATATATTTTTCACATATAACTTTAACAAACCAGAAGAAAGTTGATGCATTTTTTTATTAGTTAATTGTATTCTAAATAATATTAAAAAATAAGTGTCTCTAACAAAATATTTTTGTTATTAAGAAAAATAGTGTTTAGTAAAAATAAATTATATAATATTTTATTATTAAAATTAAATTATCTTTTTGAAAGCTTGGCTTGTATCTACAAAATGCCTTACCGTTTTTTAATACATTTTTTCTTACAGAATGCCTATTAAATTAAAATTACTTTTTAGTTTATTTATCAAAAATTCTTATACGGCATATGTAACATTGAGTATACAAAAAAGACACCTTAAGGTGAATTGGAATTGATTGTAACATACATTTTTTAACTTTTTCTTTGACGGTTGTCCTTTATAATCTAGTATAATTTTCATGGTAATTGCAGAACACATAAATTTTTGAAATATATTATTTTATTTATTTATTTATTTAATTGCTTTTCTACCTTTTGGTTTACATTTTATTAATTTGTGTAATAATATTCGCGCCATTTCTTCCTATCCTTGGCTATCTCTAGCCTCTTCCTTCATTGCGCTGTTCTATTCTTTTCTGGGTCTTCCTTTTTTTTTGTTTTCCTGTTACTCTTGTTTCATATATTTTCTTGGTGTTCCTTTCTTCACTCATTTTCTTCTGATATGTCCATACCATCTCATTTGTTCTTCTGTAGTTTTTTCTTGTATTGGTTTGATTTGTATATTCATTCTGTATGTCTTGTTCCTTATTTTATCTTTTCTTGTTTTGCTTTCGATCTTCCAAAGAAATCTCTTCTCCATTGCATTTATTCTTTCTATTTGTTTTCCTGTCATTGTTCATGTTTTGCTACTATATGTTAATGTTAGTCTTATTACTTTTTTAACTATTTCTGTTTTTGTAGTTTTTACTATTTCTTTTCTGTTGAAAAATAATTTTTAATATGTTATATAATTTTCCTCTTTGTCTATTTTCCGTTGCTTTGTATTATTGTACCCAGATATCTGTATTGTTCAACCTGTCCTATTATTCTGCCTTTTATTCTTATTTTGTGATTCAGTTTTTTTCTCGCAATTATCATAGTCTTTGTTTTTTTATAGTTTATTTTCATGTTTATGTTTTTTAGTTGCTCTTCTATTATTTCCATGTTGTGTTGAAGCTCTTCTTCTGTCTCTGCAATCACTGCCATATCGTCTGCAAATAGCAATTCTGCTATTTTCGTTATTTCTTTGCTTGTTTTATTGCCATCAATATATGAAATATATTATGAAAGTTAATAATTATTGCAAAAATATTTTTATCGGTAACGTCCTTTTTTTATTTATTCTGGAACATGTGTGACAATTTGGTGCTGATTTTAAACTTGAATAGAGAATCTCTTTTTTTAACATGGTAGTCCTATTGAAACAATCATATCATTGTAGTTCAATTTCTTTATCTACTTAATTTCGAGAAATGGCTACATAAATTGTCTACCAAGATTATTCGATTTCTCAACTTCAAACAATTTTTTTTTGGGCAATCAATTACATAGTCTATGCAAACAAGCGACAAACAATTGGAAACAAATGTGATAAAATGCTGGGTTTGTAAGAGTCTCCACTATACTGGGATGTTAAAAATAAATATTTGTGTTTGAGATGAGAATGTAATTAAAATGGAATATTTAAATAAACTATTGATACATTTCTATGGTTTGGATGGAGTTGATGCAGTTAGAATATGTGTAGTGTAGTGCAGTACAACAAAATTTGAATAAAAATTATTGTGCAAGTTTGTAAGGTTAAGTGGTAGAACAGACCTAGTCTGAACTTTGCCTTTTTCTATTTGTAATTTACAAGTAGAAATAAAGTATATTTATTATTATTATTATTATTATTATTATTATTAATGCGAAATATATATTTTTTTCGATCAGCTTTTGTTTTGGAGATATGGTTCAAACTTATTAATTTTAAGTTTTACCAAAAACTATTAGTGGGCCATATAATAACTTAATTTAATCACTGTAACGGTTACACAAAAAGAAAAACCACTACTTTAACTTATGTTCGAATAGTCGTTGTAAGCCTATCACCGTAAAAGCACTGTATTGTAAACTATTAAATTGAAGTGTTTATAATTCTGCCTCGTAAATGCTCTTCATTTAGCATTTCTTCTGCATAAACTAGCTGTTTTACGCAGCTTCAGAAGTAACTTTCCAGTGGTTTTAGATCTAGTAGACCACTGAAATGAATCAAGCCTATCATTAAAATGGTTCCGTTCTACAACAACCCTTGCAGCATGCGGTGGCGCACCATAGTGTTAATACCACATCACGTTACTCAATGCAAGTAAAACATTTGCTTAAAATCTAATTATCTAACATTTTCAAGTAGGACGCAGCATTTAAACAATGTGGCAGAATTGTTATTGGCAGACGACCGTTGAAAATCTTATGATGTCTTCTAAATGCGTGTGGGTTTTGTACTAATAATATTGCCCGTGCTGTTCGAGAAGTCATTGCGAAAATGCTACTCTTTGCACTTTATCTCTTGGTTATAAGTGATGAACACGCTGATAATGGTAAGGATGCAACACTTCTCTGTTTAAAGTCTTCCAAACAATGTTTTGAGAAACTTGCGTACTGGTTTCAATTCTTCTGGTTTGTCAACCACTGTAGATGTACATATACATATACCAGTATGACGATTACCAATTCTACATTGTTGCAGTCTTTGAAATGCATCGGAAAATACACGGCGAGATTGCTGACGTCTATTCGGGGATCTTCTTTGATATTCTCGACAACTTTCTAAAGCATTGCTGTTGCAGAAGCTGTACTCGTACGTAAAGTATTTGACAACTGTCAACAAATAAGTCAAAATTTTATGGACAAAAATGAAATAAGTTGAAAACTACATGCCTCGATATCTCTAAAACAAAGGTCGATCGGGAAAAAAAAGTTATTTTACATTGTTTGTTTAGAATCTAATTTCAAATACAAATATTTATTTTTTACCTCTTGTTGTAGTTTGATATGATTCACTGTTTTACAAATAATCATATTTCTTTCTAGTCTATATTGGAATAAAAAAACTTGCTATGTTTATTTGTCATTTTATTTAAAAAACCAATCGTTTACCTTAACAACAACAACTTTATAAGTAGTAAATCTTCATCACTTTGGACAATGAATATTTAAATTGGGCAAAATTGTTTCTACAGTTACATACTGGTGTAATTTTTTTCAGATTAGTTTAACTTTACATTGTTGATGATAATTGCATAACATTGGATTTTTATTTCAGATTCATCAATGAAAGATATGTTGAGTTGGCTACTTCGAGACTTTGGTTGACAAGTTTTTTTGTTGCGTGGAATTGCAATTCTTTATCAGTAGATGTTTTGCTGAAACTGGGTTGGTATGTGGTTGGTATATCCGATAAATTGTGATTATTTATCGGATATACCGATTATAATTTTATTTAGATCTAAAAGTTTGTGAAAAGATGTGCTCAAATACTGTTATTAGCACATTTTTAATAAATATTGTTAACCTTAATTACCACCAATGAAGCTTCAACGCAAATAACATCGAGTATTAGTAACAAAATTGACAGGCAGTAGTGACATGGTTAATTTTTGATCATATATTATAATAATCTTTTTAACAATAAATTTGCTTAGGATAATCAACTAAATTAATGTACTTAACTTATTGCACTAGTTCAAGTCGTTTTCTGGCGAGCTTACTTGAGTTAAAAGTAAGTTTCATTCGACATCATAAGCAAAAATAACATTAAAAAATTAAATTTATGAAAAAATATTCTAAACTAAAACATCCATAGGCGCGTTTCGAGGTTTACCTCTCATCATCATGGATGTTTTAGTTTAGAATATTTTTTCATAAATTTAATTTTTTAATGTTATATTATTGGGTTGTCCGATTGAACAAATAGTAACGAGCGCTACATATGTCGTTGTGGCATTCGTATAAATTTACCTATTTAACTAGGCTTTATTCGAAATTATTGCTTTACAACTGTCTCATTAGAGGACATTGCGTCTCTTATATATTTTATACATAAGCAAAAAGTCTACGAACAAAACTTAAAAGGAAGCTTGTTTACAATTATAATTGACAATTTTATAACCAATACTTTTCAACATATTATTTTTTTAATCTATTTTATGAGTTTACAAAAAGTAATCTTGTAGTTTTTCTGTATATAAATACATTTTCTATGTTTCATTGTATTAAATTAAATCATTTTAACGCACATGTAAACAAATTGGAGCACATTCTTTACTGTTTTTACATACTGAGGTCTAGAAGCATACTCAAGTAGTGTGACGTCAACGGTAAGGTCGCCAGAATACAAGTAAGGTGTAACTGCAACTTACCGAAGCTAACTTTTTCTTTCCAGAAAACGACTTATGTTATGTTTGATCAACAAACGAATAATGTTTGGGTTAGAGAAAAATAGGAAGCGATTTTTTTTATATTTGATTTACATGCTGATATCCTGAATTTATAGAAATAGTTTGTTGTTTTATTTATTAATGAAAAACTTTTTTTAAACTATTAGTATTTCACCCTCTACTTATGTACTATGTATGTTTTTTTAGTTTGAAATGTGATGCATTCATTTTTTTTTGCAAAATACGACTTTACAGTTGTCATTGTCAAGCTTTTTCAATTGTTTTTTTGTGATTAGGAAAGCGATAGTATTTGCTTACAGATGGTGATGTCGGGACTGTAAGGTGGGTTTTGTAATAAGCCGCCTAAATTGACTACTTCTTGAACAATTTCTGCTTTATGCACTCCACAGAACACCGCACAGTTGTCGTGCAAAAGTTTTTTTTTAACATAATCGTTGTTTTTTTTTTCGTGTATAGTATAGCTTTCGTATAAGTACTCAATTAAATGGTCGTACAAAATTGGCCTCACTTTTTGCGCAAAAATTTTTTGTTTGGGATTGAGCAGCTCAGGAATTTATTGTGCTCATTCCTAAATCTTCATGTAGAATTAAAAACAGTACTTGTTTCTGATATTCTTATTTTTCTAGCAATAACTGAAACTTACTCGGCGGTCAATCAACACAAAATCTTAATCTTTGTTGATGATTTCGTCAGTTCTTGATTTTAGAGGGTTTTCTGCACTTTGGGTCATTATGCTACGTTATGCTTGTAATAATATTTGATTTGAAAATTAGTCGAGCTATTTTTTTGGTACACTGCCACCATTGTCTCATGGATATTCTTTGGCCTACTTCTTTCTTTCAATGGAAATTTCATTGGGCTCCTGTGTTCAAATTGCATATCACTTATTTTTGCATCTTAACTGATATAAAAATAACAAATATTAAGCGATTGGAACCAAACAAATTTTCATGATAGCATATTGTTTTTATAATTTTTTTAGTACTTTGTTGTAACTGTTTAAAATTTTAATAAAATACGGACATTTTGAAAAATTAATACTATGAAACAACTTTTTACTTATTATTAAGGTTTTATTTGATGTTTATTGAAATTTAAAATCATGGGAGCTCAGTTACGATTCAGTTCAGTAACTTTTTTCACGTGAAATTGCTATCAAAAACAGTGAATTAAAGAAATATTAATGTAAAGGATGATCGAGAATTATTGAGGTGTGCAATGTAGGCAAACAAATGTACAGTATTTCTATAAGCTAACAAACAATTGCTAAACGCTTTATCATAGGTTACGCCTAATTTTTTTTAGTAATTAAAAGTAGTGTGAATAAACGGTACACAATCGACTTTATTCATAGTTATTTACCTGCGAACTACGCGACATGTATATTGCCATGGTTTTCTTATACACATAATTTTTGACAACGACATACTATTTTAAATAAATGTTTATAACACTTCACAAACTTTCATTCAAGGTTTCTTAATATTTTCTACAATATTAAATAATATTTAATAAATTATACCTTTTCTGCACGAAGGGGTACTTTTAAAGTTTACTACCTCTAGCTCCTTGCTGGTCGTAAAAGGTGACTTATATGCTAGGAGAAACAAGCCAATTTATTTGTGAGATGACTTTTGTCATCTTGTGAAACTCACCTGCGTGTTTGCAGGATTTTTGTAGTTGAAGGGGCCAATACTCATGTTTGTAAGAGTGTTAAGCCGGGCCCTTATTGAGACGCAGGGCAGCACAGTGCAGATTTTAGTACTCTTTGAATGCAAGCGATGATGACGTTGACCGGGTTTCTTATGGTAGATTCTAACCTCTAATCAACCGATTGTATTCGTTTACGTACTAGAGAGTCAATGAAGTTACTGAAGTGCAAGTAGAAAATGTGTAAGGTAAGGTATCTGATTGTTAAATGTTTGGAAAGTGGCCAGAGTGTAAAGGAGGTTTTCTTTTCTTTATTTACAGGTTTATTTTCAGCATTATAAATGGCACATTAAATTTTTGCAAGAAGTATACATAGTATCTTACTGTAGTTGAAGATAAAATGCCTGTAAATCCTAAATCCCTAAATATGTCTAAGGGTTTTATGATATCATCTGTTATACACCACAGTTAAAGAATGTAAACGAGAACTGGCGTAGTCGACTGCAAGCTATCAACCAGTATAAAGGATTTGATTTTGAACGACTTCAAGAAAATAAATGAAGTGGCATATAATTCTTGCCAGTTTATCTCTAATCCAATGATTACAATGCCAAAATTTGGACATACTGCAGTTAGATTTCTAGGAATTGCAACACATGTACAGCAAGTTGAGCAAAAAAAATTCGTATGAACATGTGTCCAATTCTCAATGATAACTGAGATACATCTATTTGAATTATAAACGAATTTATTTGATTTATTAACCCTCCAGAAAACGCATACGCGGTCGAAAGCACCGCACTTTTAACAAATCTTTAGAATTTGAGCCTTTAAGTTAGCGGCTTGTGTATTTAGATATACCTCACTACTGATTGTAGCAAACCAACAGTATCAATGTTGCAATCTTACGTATTGTATGAGCAGTAACAAACCAAGCATAGTACGATATATGTCGATTCGACCTTAGCGCGTGTATTTGTGTAGTGTTTAAATTATAGATTTATCAAGAGGTATGCCGATGATTTAAATGATTTTTGAAGATGAAGATAATAGTGAAAATAAAATTATGACGAAAAAACGTTTACTCTGATATTTCAGAATTTAGTGATACAGACAAAATTACTGACAGTAAAAGTGAAATATGAGCAAACTTCAGCAAATTTCTGAAGGCCACTACGTAGGAAAAGATAGTGTTTAGTTCGGAGACCTATCTGACCAATTGATAGGACCATCACGGCCGATTTACCTTTTTGCATAAATGAGGTTTAAGAATTATCACCTGACGTCTGTAATATGTGGGAGCGCTCTCATGCTGGAATATCATTAATTCACTTTGTGAGTGACGGAATGTTCTCTAACATTTTGGATGTTTATTCTACAGAAACTCCCAATCAAGTTGTCAGTTATTTCGCATCATACATTTACAGAGAATTTTTGCTAGAAATTTTATTTGGCTGGAAATAGTTCCTGCGCGCAGCCCTTTCATTACAAAACCCGTGACAAAACACTATCAGCGTATTTGGCGTGAGTAAAAATGTATTTACAATTTTAATAAACACGTAAAGTAGTTAATATTAGGTATTAATTAATATGGTTTTTTGCTCAAAATGAAAGATACCATAACTTATAACAGGTTGTATTATTTCTCCGGAAACACCCTGTATACAAATTGCAGGAAAGAAAACATGGCTTACATCAGTTTACTGTTATGGTAAGCACTGTGTTTATTATCCCAAAATGTCACTCAATGTGCACTCCAAAATATTAACATATTAAAGTTGATGGAAGTGGAAGATTCTTCTGTCTGACTGTCATTCTATCAGATGAAATGGTGTCAAATAATGAGAGTTTAACACTAGAAACGCTAATAAACAAAAAGTCAGAATTACGTTTCGATTGTAGTTAAATTTTAACCTCTGCCTCTCATTCGGAACGAGTGTTTAAAAAGACCCCTAACCTGTAAAGTTTCATTAGATGCTTGGCTTGAATTTAATAAATACGAAGTTGGAGCAAGTGTCACTAATTCACAGGCCAATATTATATAATCAAGCCACCGTCCGCCATAACCTATCAATTCTAATGTAGGAGCAGTACGAAACTGTTAAACAAATTATTACACTCTGGAATTTCAAATTTCACATTTGATCATACATTCACAACTACGATCTACAAGCATTGTTATTTTGGAAAAATAACTTAGCAGAATAAAAAGTACTAAATTTGATGTTTAAGAGCCGTCTTACACGAGACTGATTTTAATACAAGTGTCAGTACAATAATTTTGCGCGCCAATTATTTAAAAATTTAATTTTATAATCCAGTGATCTTGGCGACTTACATATACATTGACGAATTTATGTGTCAATTATTTAGTAAAACTTCATCCAAGAAATTAGAACCTGTTCTAATTTCTTGCTTAAAAGCTTGCTAAAAATTTAAAAAATTGGCGCGCAAAATTATTGTACTGACACTTGTATTAAAATCAGTCTCGTGTAAGACGGCTCTTATGAAGTATGACATTAAAGTTTAAGCAAAAATTTCGACAAAATTGAATAGACAAATGAAGGTTTTGGATTTTCATATATTTTGTTAGACTATACACTTCCTAAACCTCGCCCCTTAATGTGAATTATTTTTTAAGTTAGTGAAGTCGGCGACATTAATATAAATCTTTGAAATAAAACTATTAAAATGTTAAATTTTTGCAAAATCTACGAATTAGGTACCTTAAGCCTAAATGTTTTTAGTTATGAATTAGTTTATTGTCTATATGTACAAGAAATTGATTATTTCTATTAAAATAATATAGGCAATTTAAATGTTTTGACATAGATTTAAACTTTATTCATTTTTTCAATTCAATAATATGCATTTTCTTCTCAAAATTCTCTCTTGGATTTTCTCATCTCTAAATGCGGCAGTTCTGCTTGTTTACGTAGCTGCTTAGATGAAAATGCGCCTTATCACTAAAGAGGATCTTTTGTGAAAATCTGTTTTCTTGTTGTTGCATCTATTCGGGAAACACGCTGTTAATGACCTCTAGGTTTTAGTTCTTGTATTATTTGGATTTTGTAAGGATGTAAGTGTAAATCCTTAGTCAACATTTGTTGTATAGTGGAGTACGTAAGGCTGCGCCCGATGACGAATTGATGTTCCTGATTCTGCAGTTACAGTTTGACGAACATTGGCAATATTCTGCACAGAGCGACCGTTACGAGTATTTTGAGGTACTTTGGCGTTAGTTACGAACCTAGTTTGTTCAAACTTTTGGGTCAAACTGTGCACTTGGAATGTCGATATTGAGCACCAAAATATTCACGTAGAGCACGAAATACACTTATCTTGATCTTTTATTTTTATAATAGGTTTGGACAATTTTAATGCGTTGTTCTGTCGTGTATTCGGCCATGATCAAGATTGTTTATGTTGCTAGGATACAAAACGTTTAACATTAACATATAACTTGGGCTTTGAAAATATTTATCTGTGCCATGTGGAAGCTCAACATAAATTACCTTTCTAAACGAAAAAGTTAACTGATTAATTGCATACATCTTACGTTTGATACATTATTTTGAAACATCAAAAAAGGATCAATTTAAAAAGAAATATACTCTCTGGGGATAACTGATTAAATGTTGAATATGATTAACATTTGAAACAAAGTACAAAACAAAACAAAAATGAAATGCCATGAAGAATACAAAATCTTTAAAAATTACAGCAACATGCAATGAAAAAAGCATATTTAAACTACTAGCCGAGTAATACAAAATTAAATATAAAAAACTATAATCAATAATTTAATAAACCACATAAGCAAACAGATTTGTAGCAAAAAGGCGTTTAACTAATAAAAACGCAATGTTTATGCCAACAACAAGAAAATGATTTTCAGTAGCGTGTATTGCCTCCACGTGCAGTTGCTACCGTTTTTTGGGCATTTCTAAAATTAAGAGTAATGTAGTACTTTGTAATATGATAAAGCGGTCATCATGGGCGTTAATTTGTTGTTGAGGGCCAGTTCTAGGTCTTGTGTTTGCACCAGATTTAATTCTATACATTGACTACGATTTGAAAGATAAAGTTTTATCTAATTTAAGGTTTGCGCATTCTATATCTATTGAGTTTTGCAAGACTATTATTACTTACGCACTTCGCTTCACTCTTCAAAGTAGACATTAGATTTTGATGCAATTCTTGTACCGCAGTTTTTTTATTTTTTATAAATCCATGTAATTTAAAATTGCGAAGATAAAATATTGTTTAATTCATTCAGATTATATCCCATACGTGTTCAATAGATGATATGTCTGGAGAACGAAAAAGCCATTGAAGTAATCAACGGTAGCTAGTTCCAGGAGTTCCATAATAATTTGGCGCCTTTGCAATATCCTGTTGGAAAATAGGGGTTTCTAACCTTTGTTAACGTTGGTTCTAGAACCGTGTAATTGTAGCGATTTGCGTTTACTGTTCATGGAATGAACACTAGAGGAGAATTGCTTTTATAAGCGATTGCTCTTCATATCATTAACCCGCGTGTAAGAGCTCCTCTACAGCAAACTGTAAATTTTATTGATTTCTTCGGCGACGTCTCTTACGACCACAAAATCTCGATTTGTCTCTAAAAAATGACTTGAGAGATTTTTGGTTAGTTAACTCTCTCCAGACATATCCAATTGCTTTTTTTGTTGAAAATCGAACGGATCGGAGAGTGAGCCGAAGGGCACGATCTTCACGTTATGTAGTGTTTATAGAGCGTCCAGGTCGTAATCTCCGATCCATCTACGCCAACATCGACCTATTGTACTGACACTTCTCCCAATTTATTGGACAATATCATGCCTGATTAAGCACTGCGTTTAAAATTGTTTAATTGTTGAAAAACGCCACGCTGACAAATTTTTATTTAAATGAGGAATTAATCAACTATTTGCAGGATAAAATTGTAATGCCACTGCATAGTTAATGTAGAAAAATAACAATAATTTTTCTTTCATTTTTATGCTCCAAGGTAAATTGATCAAAAACTTATCATGATTTTTTCTTGAAATTTTTTGAGTATGAGATCCTTGATTTATGTGAATGAAAGTTTGTAAAAAAAGAAATTTATTAAAATATGTTTTTTATCAGTTTTTATATTTATTTTAATTTTATTTTTGATAAAAATATTCTGTTCAGAATTAATCACTGCGCTGCTATAAAATTATATATATTTTTTAATTCTTCTAATATTCTATCTCTTACCCAATATACGACGTGAAATAGAAGAATATGCTTATGTTCCCAAACCAGTTATATGTATAATATCCTTGTCTATGATGGACGCAACCATTATGAGTTGGCAACGAATGATGTTTTCATTATAGGTTATGTGCAACGTTGACGATTTAATAACCGATGTTAAACTGAACAACCGCATAATAACCTTAACAAACCGCTGGTTTCTCTGGTTGAAAAAAACTAAAATACTATACGCTTACTTAACTCGCCGCCTCACCCGCATGTTCTTCCAAACTAGGCATACGTATTTTAATCTTTTTTACTCCACCCTAAGAAACATTTTTTTTTAATCTCATAATTGAATATATTTATTATTTTACATTAATAGACATTAGTTATGCATTATGTACATTGTGAGATGATAGGCGATGATATGAAAAGGGCCAAAGAGCAAGGTCTTCAGCTCCGATATTGTATAAAAATGTGCTAAAATATATATAAGAAATGTGTATAAAAATATAGTAATTTACCGAACAATGTTAAAGTAATCACAATCACTAACCATTGTGATATTGACATTAACCTTAACAATGACATAAACTGAAATTCCAATGAATATTACACTGCGAATTTGTCCATGAAAAAATGCTAAAAAACATAATAGCATTTTAGTTTATTGCATAATTTATTATAAACATCGCATTCACATCACGAGAAAGTTTTCGATGACTTGTTATTTTTTTTAACCACTTAAAATATTTACAAGCCCAGAATCTTGATATACAAAAGAGATTTATTTTTACGTTCGGTAATTAGTTTTTACTGCAACAATATTGGAAATGAGTTACATAAATAAGATGAGCAGCGTATTGTGAGTATAGCCGACAGACAGATGTTTAATGATCACGATTGAATGGATTTTACTTTCACTGATGTTCCTTGCCAATGTTACATGTCCTCGGGCTCTGATGAAAGTATCCTTGAATATATTCTTCGATCGAGTTCTTAACTGCATATCCTGTAATCAAGTTATACATGTATTTGCGTGGTAATTATTGTTCATATGGCTTCTTTAAATCTCACATACCGGTTTTATTGACATATTTTATTTATGTTATCATTAATATGGATTATTTGGGGTTCAACTTAATTATAAAATGTACATATATATTTTTAATAGCTGATGAATACTACAAAGTTACTTATGGTTTTTTAATTACATGATTTTAATTATTTATAGAAAAATTTGGAAAGTATCCCAGATTCTGCAGATAAGCTATACAGCTCGACATGTGAAAAGGCTCTTGAACTTGAAAACAATTCAAGGAAAAGGACGAATTATTATCAAATATTTAGTTGATACCTTGATAAAAAAAATTACTTTGTATAGTTTTTAGCTTGTCTCAATAAATAAAGTATTTTAAAATACTTTAGTATTGGTTTTGACTTTAAATCATTTATTTGAAATGATTTGTTTTTAGTAGATCGCATATTTGTTTAAGTTGTTTAAATTGATTTAAAACATTTCATTCGATTCACATTATTTTTGATTTAAGTCTTTTGAAAATTTTAAATAACTATACTAAAACAATTCAACATTTTCAAAATGATTTACTTACAGCCCTGCAAGCAAATAATAGTTTTTAATGATAATGATGTTTCTTTTTAGTTTCTATGTTTATTTTAAAATAGGTAACCTTATAAATATAAATCCAGCATAGATATATCGCTGATTTTTTAACTAGTCTATTTGTAAAATGTTCACTATTATTCTTGCAGTGTGGTTAGACTTGAAACTTCTGCTGGTATCAATATTTGCGGTAAAACGACAGTTGTTAACAAGTTTTCTTTGATTTTATGTTTTTATCTGATAATCTAGCTTAAAAAAAACTTGGTGTATGTTTGACTAGTTTATGCATTGCCTTGTTTTATTTATTATTTATTACATAATTTTATTACTAATCAAATATTGCCTACTGCAAATACAATGATTTTATCACCATTAAAATAATAAAGTAAGAATGTTTACTAAGTTATTTTAAGTGTGTTATTTATTTAAATTATTTATCTTTTTAGCTTGAAAGTGGCATATTTTAATGTCGAAACAAGTCATTCATAATTATTAAATAAATACATTTGTAGTAAGAAATCAATAAAATCATAATAGTAATCTGAGATAACGAAATTTCTTATTATTATGTCGTTTTTATTGTCGTTATATTAACTAAGCGCGAATGCTGCAAAAATAGAACAGTTTTTAATTCAGTTGCATACACGATTAAATAATAGGCGCGGTTAAATAATCGAAGCTGTTTAACATTCTATTAGTCGACAAAGTATTTAAACTAAAGTAACTTCTCTGACGTATTGTTTCGATTGTGGTTTTGTTGAGACGACGGACTTATAGCGCTGGTTTATACTTATAAACAGTGATGGCAAGTAGCTCGTTTATTGAAATTTAGTTAAATACCGGGTATATTGCTTAAAAGTTAATATAATTAATTTCACTAATTTGTAGTCTAAAAAGGAATTTAAATTAAATTAAAAGTGTTTGTTCATCAGCATCTTGAACATAAAAAACCCCATATTCTCGTTTTGACTTAAACCAAAGTAAATAATAAAGATTCAAATCGATTTAATCTAGTAGATTCGGATTATCATCTTAAACATTTATTTTCTGTCTAACAGGGTGTTTATGCTCACATCTACAAACATCTAGCACATGCTAGACGTATGAAATTTAAGGCATTGGTTATAATAGCATATTTCTTAAACTAAATCTTTCCGAAGACTATTTTTGTAATTGGTATGAACTTTTCTTCAAATAAGGCAAATTCAATCATTCTTGATAATCTTTCTGAAAGTTTTGACAAGCTTCTTCAAGGTAATCATAGAAAAGCTAAAATAATTTTGTTAAGAGATTTTAATGTACATAATACTGAATTGTTAAGTCTTCTACAACACTATCCAGATAACAAGCTGATGATTTTTGCCGCTTTTCCTAATTTTACTTATTCAGCAACCTACATATTTTTCTCGTGATGGACTTCTTGGTGAACGAAGATTATTATATTTGTATCTTTTAATTATTTCAGAGATTACAACAACTATTGCTTTAGGAAATTCTGATTATTTATTTACTTTTGTTGTTCAAACTTTTTTCCTATTACTACCAAACCTAAACAGTTCCTCATCTATCATTATTCTAAAATGACTAAAATTTCTTAATAATGTTTATTTTGATACTCATAGCTTATATTCTAAGAGTCTACATATTGGAGCAGAAAATCTTACAAAAACTTATTTTGAGTATGTATGTGTGTCTGAGTCTGATTTTATTTGATCTGAACTTATCCTTATAAGACTTGTCACTACGTCATTATTTTCAATTTCTTGTCGTTCACTTTTTCCTTTGTTATTTACAACCAAAGTAGAAGTGGAACTATGAAAGTCTAGGTCAACAATTGTTCAGAACTTGCTTGCATAATATGAAGTACTTGGTTTTGGTTGTTGTTCTGATTTATTTGACTCGAAATTATTTTTTTAATTGTGAGATAAATGTAATTTTTTCAGCTTTTTTGGCTAAAGTGCTAAATGATCTTTTAGTTTCTGCCGACGAAACTGGAACCAAGTTTTTAGATCATAATTTGTATTTTGCTAAATCATCCATTAGATTTTTTAAAGAATCAACTTTTATATTTGCTGCTACTTTATGTATAAACTTTATTGCATTAGTTTGTTGTTCTTAAGTAAGGTTAATTTTAACTTGTGCAGTTTTGTGTGGAATTAAGTGCCTATAATTCTAAAGTTTTTGTCATTCCGGTTGGTAATTATATTAATAAAGTAAGTCATCTTTATATTTAAAAAAATTCTTTTGTTGCGCTTTCCCTGGCTGTGTTTTTAACTATTCGTATCAGTGGCGTAATTATTTTTTTAACGTGTAATTTTATTATTAATTTTTATAATTCTGCTGTCTCTTGTGTAACCCTACCTGTATTTATTTTTAGTCAGTCACCAATGATCGATCATACCGGTATGAATTGTGTCCTTGTATCAACCTTATCCTGTTTTTATTTATTTATTGCTTTAGTCATTTTTATAACTGCATCTGTTACTATGTCCGTCTTAAACTGTAAATGCAAAGCTGTTGCACAATCCGGTGTAACCTGTAGCAGTTGTGGATTTATTTTCCATAACAGTTGCGCTATTTGATATAAGAATTGTAATTGCGGTTAATTATTTGAATTGGATGATTCCGAACTTCGTAAAACTTTATAAAAAAAAAAAAAATTACTCTTTGCCAAGTTGTATGTGATGAGTTGCGGTCGAGCAATAAATTACTCTTAGATAAAATTACTTATCTTGAAGAGAAGATTGCCGAAATAGATAAAACTATTCTTCAATACGAAGCTCGCAGTGAACAACTAACTTCTCCTACTATTGCGCCGCTCATTAATGATACGGTGCAATTGATTCAGCCTGCAGTTTTTTTTTGGCAAACTTCGTTAAGGGAAAAATTAATAAAAAACTCAGGCAAGAACTCAAACTAACTTTGGTTGTGGCCCAACCAATGACAAACTAAAGGCTTATGTGCCTACTTCCTACGTACACGTTTCTAAACTTAGACGTGGAATTAACAAAACTGATATAATACATCATATTAAATTTACTTTTTTCTCTATATTAGTTGATGTTGTTGATTTACCTGTAAAATCTGGAAGCTACTGCAGCTTTAAAATTTCTATTCCAGCTAATCATGTTCGATTCATTTCTTTACATTACTTTGTAAGGGTTTTTGGCCTGAAAATATAGCGGTCAAGAAATTTATTAATTATCGGCGGGTCCATAATGTTCTTGTTTCATCTTTGGTGGATTTTTGGAAACTGGAGTCCAGTCCAAACCCTAATATAGTATCTGTGATATTTCTGTAATTAATGATGTGGATGTTTTGTTAAAACTAAGCCAACATCCTAATGCTTATGTGATTGATATAAAATGTGATACTAGCTGTGATATTTTAATGTGTAATTATGTTTTTAGTGATTTTAAATTTGCTGACGCAATCAATAATTTTTTGTTGAATGTTGATTGGTTTACCCTTTTTTATAATTGTGATGATTTTGCTATTGACTGTTTTGTCCTCAAAAAACTGTGGCGTGAAAACAATTTTCCAGTTTGGTTCAATAATGATTTTGATTTTTGATTTCAAAAAAACTGATCTTAAACGTTATAAATTTTAAAGACTTTTGTCCAATTATAATGAGTTTCAATCAGTTTGTACTTTGTGTAAAAGTCTCAGTACATGCCTATACAAGCAATATATTACTCGAACAGAAATGAACATTCAAATTAAACTAAAACACGTTTGAAAATTTGTTAGCAACACTAGAAAAACTATTGGTTTCTTATCTACAATGTATTATAAGCATCAAACTTGCAGTAATGGAGATGACTATGTTAATAGATTTGCTGAATTTTTTTCTTCTGTTTACGATAAACAAATGTATCCAATTCCATTGTTTGAGTTTAAGGAAAACGTATTACATACAGCATTTTCAATTAGTCTGTTGGGTGTTTTTAAAGGAATTGAGAACTTTAAATGTAATTTTAGCACTGGACTTGTGTCCAGTGTATTTATTTTATTTCTACGCCAATGCGTTTACTGTTTGAGGCTTCTTTTAATGAAGCTAAATATTCTCAAGTTTGGAATTAAAGCTACATTATGCCTTTGCATAATCTGGAGCTAAGGAGGATATTACTAATTACAGAGGTATATGCATTCAGTCTGCCATTCCTAAGTTGTTTGATCAAATTGTTACTGGCCAACTACAATGGATGTGCAAATGCATTATAGTGGAACAGCAATATGGGTTTTGTGAGGGTCGTTCTACTCTTACAAACCTTTTTTGTTACGATAATGATCTTTTAAATGCTTCTGAATCAAGAGTTGCAATTGTTTCTATTTATACAGATTTTTCAAAAGCTTTTGATTGCGTTAACCATAGAATTTTGATTTCAAAGCGTTGGGCTTTGGGTTTTTATGATTCTGTTATTGCGTGGTTGTCGAGCTTTTTTGAAAATCGTACTCAGTGTGTGAAAATTAATAAATAAAACAACCAATTATTGTTCCATCTGGTGTTCCTCAGGGATCTCATTGAGAACCAATTTTATTTTTATTCTTTATTAACACTTTTTCTTATTCTATTAATTTTTTGTCTTTTCTTTTATGTGCTGACGATCTAAAAATTTATCGAAGAATATCATCTATCAATGATTGCATTAGTTTGCAAAATGACTTGGATTTTGTTCATTCATGGTGTCTTATTATTAAGTTGTTGTTTAATCCAAATAAATGTTTTTCTATAAGCTTCATCAGAACGTTAAGTAAAGTATCATATGATTATACTATTGACAATAAAGTATTGGAACATGTAATTTTTGACCTAAACTAAATTTTGTAGAGCATATAAATTATATGTGTAACTGTGCTATGAAAATTTGTTTACAGAATGTCTACTGACGTATCTCCAAGCACACTCAAACTACTTTATTGCGCTTTGGTACGCTCTCATTTAGAGTATGTTCCGTCAGTTTGGTGCTTATTTTACAGCATTCACATACGCAATATAGAACGCATTCAAAACAAATGTTTTAGTTTATTGTCGTACAAATTGGGCATTTTCTCTGAAAACTACGATTTTAACCACATTGCATTGCAATATAATCTTCCATTGCTGGAACTTAGGCGCAAAAGAGCCGACTTAACATTTTTACGTGGACTTATGATGTCTGAGATTGATTGCCAAGAGCTACTTGTATCTCTTCTGTTTAAGATATCCTACAATAATTGCCAAACTAGACTCTATTGTTTAGAGAATTTATACATTCTACCAACCATGGATTCAATAATTCAATTTGCAGAATGTCTAGAATTGCGAATAGCTTTTCTAATAACATCGATTTGTTTTGCGATTCTTAATGTACTTTTAAAAATTGTTTAAAATGTGTTAATGAATAATTTTATATTTTGTTTTTATATGTGTACATTTTTTATGTATATTTTGTATTTTTTTATATTCTTTGTCTAGTTTAAAGTATTACACATATACACATTGTTTGTATTATTCATCATTATTTATGTGCAGGATGATGTAGATGTAAATGGGTTTTTTTTATATGTCGTTAATAAAGAATTATTATTATTTTTTTTTTACTTTCTGATTTTATTTTATAGATAGATGATAAATGGATGTTAAAAATTTATAAATAAACGGGTAATGTGTGATTTATCCAGTAAAACTGATTTTTGCATGGTACTAATTGTTCTGTATCGAGAATCTTTAGCATATCGATAGTTACAGTTGGAATTAGTCCTGTTGCTGTTATTATTGGTAAGACTTTAACTTTGTTTTGCTTCCATAATTTTTTTAATTTCGTACGCTTATTCTGAGTATTTATCTTTTTTTTTTGTTTATTTTCTTTTGTAGATTTTTATTTGCCGGAATTGCAATGTCTATAAGATATGTAATTTTTGTTGTTTTATTTGTATTTTGTAGCAGCTAATCTTTCGCATCCTGTTATTATGTGTGTTATTGTTTCATTATGCTTGTTACATTTTGGCATGTATCTACTATTTCGTTGTTTTATGTATTTTTTATAGTTTCTTGTTTTAATTACTTGGTCTTGTATGGCTGTACCACATGTTTGAAGCGGTTTTTTCTATTCCGTTTTTAGTAAGTTGGTAATGGTATCTGCTATGTATTTTTGTGCCTATTCTATTTCTATTATGTTTGCAGTGTATGTGTAAGCGTCAGTTAGAGTTTCCTTTTTGTGTAGGTTTAGAGGAGTCAATTGCATGTCGAATGGATGCCGACATGCAATTGTGCTATATAAAGGTTGTCTTTTCTGTTCCTTAAAGAAACTCTTTAGATCTTTTATTTCTTTGTCATGAATGTCTCGTATGTCTATTATTCCTTTTTCCCTTTTTAATCTTGCTTTATGTTTAGTAAGACTTGTTTTTATTTTCTGGTTTAAGTCTTCAAGTTCCGTATTATTCCATTTTATTATACCGAAAGAATAAGTTAGTACAGGAATTGCGTACGTATTAATAGCTTTTGTTAAATTTTTAGAGTTAAGTTTGGTGGTAAGGATGTTTTCTAATCTTGTAACAAATTTTACTTTTATTATTATTATTTTTTTTTTTTTTTTTAAATTAGCTAGCTTTTATTGCTGTATAATGTGTATATGCGGGTTTCCCAAGGATATACACATTTTAATTGCTTCCTAAGAATGCTCTTGTGATGTTAGCTGTGTCTAGTAGAACAGCCTTCTGCATTATTTCAAGTTTGTTGATGTTTATATTTAGTTTGGTAATCATTTCTAACGTAAATTGAGGTATTACGCTTGTGGCAGAAATTACTATGGGAATTGTTTCGACTTTCTCCTGTTTTCATATCTTTTTAATTTTATATGCTAAGTCGTTATATTTATCTTTCTTTTCAGATATTTTTTTTTAGGTTTTTGCTTGCTGGATCTGCGATGTCTATAAGGTACGTATGTTTTTGTTCTTTGTTCTTAAATATTAAATCTGGCCTACTATTGGTGATAGTTTTATCAGTTTGAATAGGTAAGTCTCACAGTAGTGTGTATTTGTCTGATTCTATTATTGTTTTAGGTTTATAGATATAGTATTGTTCATTATTTTTATTTGTAGGTAGTATTTGATTTGCAAGTTGTTGGTGCACAATACCAGTTACTTTATTGTGTCTGTTTGTGTATTTTGTTGGTGCCAGCTTTTCACATCCTGATATTATGTGTGTGATTGTTTTGTTAGGTTTATTGCATTTTCTGCACCGATCTTCAATATTTTTCGCTTTAAGTATATATTTTGAGTAGTTTTTGGTTTTAATAACCTGGTCTTGAATGGCTATTACAAATCCTTCAGTTTTAGGCATTAAATATCCGGATGACAGCCACTTGTTTGACCACTCTAGATTAGTGTCTTCTTTGTGTATTTCATAGTGGTGCTTACCATGTATTTGTTTATCTTGCCACTCTCGTTCTCGTACTTTAATAAGGCCGTTATGTGTTTTTTGTGGTTCTAGGTCTTCATTTAGTTTTAGTGCATTGTAGTTGTTGTCAATTTGAATTAATGTTCTATGCAGTATGTTCTCCGATTGGGATTTGAAGTAGGTTTGTAGTTAATATATTTGGTTTTCGTGGAGTTGTTTAATATTTAGTATACCTCGTCTTCCCCTATGTCTAGGTATGTTTAGACGTTGTTTTTGGGTGAGGCATGTTTTGTTTTGTTAGCATAGTTCTGGTTTTTCTATCAAGTTCATCTAATTCTGTGTTAGACTATTTGATTACACCAAAAGAGTACGTAAGGGATGGAATAGCATTGTTGTTGACAGCTTTTACAATTTTTTTTTTGTTGAGTTTAGTTTTAAGTATTAGTTTAGTTTATTATTATTATTATTATGTTCTTGTTTGTTCTCGTGTTATTCACGGTGTTTTTTCTATTCTACGGGCTATTATTATTTTTTTTTTCACAGGTATTATCCTGGGAGTTATTTATTGGACGGGTACGGGACCAGGTCCAGTAAAGATTGTCATTGTTTTAGAAAAGACCTAACGATGTTACATGTTTTTAGTATCACAGCCTTTTGCATAGGTATTACAACATATTCTTTAAGCTGTATTTCATTTAGGTTTTCCTTTAGAATAAGTGGCACTATACCTGTTGATGACATAATTATGGGGATTATTCTCAATTTTTTCGTTATATTTGACCTTGATGTTATGGTCTGCTGGTATTGTTACATCAATAAGATACGTAGTATTTACATTTTTTATAGTAAGAGTAATGTCTGGGCGGTTATGTGCAACTGTTTTATTTGTCAGAATAGCTCTGTCCTAGTATAATTTGCACACGTCGTTTTCTAGGATAATTGATGGATTATATTTATAGTATGGTTTCCATTTGCTAATTAAATTGTATTTAAGTGCTAATTCTTGATGAATTATTTTAGCTACCGAGTTGTGCTGTTCTGTATATTGTGTGGGAGCTAGAATTTTACAGCCGTTTGTAATATGCTCAATGGTTTCCTGTTCGTCTTTGCAGCGTCTGCATTTATCGTTTGTGTTTTGTAGATCTTTAATTATGTGCAGTCTATAGCTTTTTGTGTTTATTACCTTGTCTTGAATGGCCTGTAGAAATCCTTCGGTTTCTGGAAACAGATATCCTTTCTCAAGATATGTAAATGTAGCTATTCTGTCTATGTTCTCTTTGTGACTTTGGTGGTGGTATATGCCATGTAGTTGTTTTGCTGCCCATTTTTGAATATTTTCTTGTTGTATTGTATTGGAATCTTTATGTATCTGTTCTTTGTCAGCCAGTTTAAGTGGGGTATAATTTGTATCAATATTTACATTTGCTTTATGTAATTCACTATCATTTTGGAGATAAAAATAATTTCGAAGATTTGTAACCTGACTGTTGTGTATACTGTGTATATTTGTTAGACCTCTGCCGCCGTCCGATCTTGGTAAATTTATTCTTTCTATGCAGGCATTTGTGTGGTGCATTTTGTGTTTAGTTAGAAGAGTTCTTGTATTTCTATTTAGTGCATTAAGATCTGTAGTTGACCACTTAATGATACCAAACGAGTAGGTGAGGATTGGTATTGCATATGTATTTATAGCTTTACAAAGATTTTTTTGCATTTAAATTTTTTGTTAGAAGTTGTTTAAGCCTTTTATTGTATGCTTCTGTTAATTTAGTTTTGAGGTTTGTATGGTCTATTTTGGTAGTTTGTTCAAAGCCTAGATATTTGTACGTTTTTTCTTTTTCCATAGATAAGATTGTTTGTTCATTTATTGTATTTATACCGTCTGTTTTTGTCCACTTTCCTTTCTCCATTCTGTTAATTTTGCATTTGTTAATGCCAAATTCCATATTTATATCTTGAGAGGCTATTATTATTATTATTATTATTGTTATTATTATTATTATGAAGTGGCTTTAACTCTAGCGAATTGCCGGGAGTAGTTTTGTTATGGTAAAATATTATTAGCGAACATTTCATACTGAAATCACATCTACGAGAATATCGGTGAATCTTTTCTTATAGAAAATATTGACATGTACAGTGCCGTTTTTTAAATTAAAATTGGTTTTTATGAGACAAAACGCCAACCAACTCAATATCCAAACGATAAGATTTTAGTCATCACTTATTTTATACGTTGAACTACATACAATATAATATGATTTTATTATTTGGCTTAAAAAATTGCAGTTATATTTAAATAGTAAAAAATTAATGAAGAACTAAATAAAAACTTCATTTTTTAAAAATTAATTGTGGAGAAACGACTTATCTCATCTCATTTTAAAAGTTTGAAGGCACAGATTGGATTTTCTTCTACAATGTGTGAACATTTTATTATTATATTTTGGCGTTTTCTAGCGGAGTTTGATTGTGTGAACTCTTATAATTGCGCAACTATTCTCCTTTCTTAAAGCACGTTCATTCTCTTGTAAAATGATTTCAAAACATTAGCAGTTTTTTATTTATGATACTTTCGGAAAAATTTTCTCTTATATTTACTTGACCATTTGATAATAAAGTTTTGTGATTGAAATTTGTCTAAACATTTTACAGTTGGTGTATTCGAGTAATAGTATCAATTTTAAGCCAAAGTGTGAGATCTATTAAGTTTCTTTTTATATCAGCTGGTAGCGCTTTAGATGCTTTTTCTTTTACAGCAAAATGCTGAATAGACATTTTTGGTTTTGAGACAGGCCAGAGAACTACACCAACGTATTACACTAGGCAATTATAACGAAACATTCAATTTTTTGCATTTATTAATTTGTATTAATAAAGCATTTAAAACTCTTATAATTGCGCAACTATTCTCCTTTCTTAAAGCACGTTCATTCTCTTGTAAAATGATTTCATAACATTAGCAGTTTTTTATTTATGATACTTTCGGAAAAATTTTCTCTTATATTTACTTGACCATTTGATAATAAAGTTTTGTGATTGAAATTTGTCTAAACATTTTACAGTTGGTGTATTCAAGTAATAGTATCAATTTTAAGCCAAAGTGTGAGATCTATTAAGTTTCTTTTTATATCAGCTGGTAGCGCTTTAGATGCTTTTTCTTTTACAGCAAAATGCTGAATAGACATTTTTGGTTTTGAGACAGGCCAGAGAACTACACCAACGTATTACACTAGGCAATTATAACGAAACATTCAATTTTTTTCATTTAATAATTTGTATTAATAAAGCATTTATCACATTTTTTAAATCATTTTTGCAAGTGCGGTTAATTTTTTTACAAGTTTTTAAATAGAATTACATGTTAGAATATCCCGGTAAAGTAAATGAAAAATATGAGCTAGAAATTCTAAAGGAGTTATTTGAGTATATTTTTCTTGGACGAGTTCAAAAGATTTTTTGCATACTTGCAGCGTTGCTCTCTGTACACAGAAAGAATGTCCAGGTCAATAACTTTGCTTAATTTTTAAGATAAATATTCTGCGGTGTGCCTGTAAGGTATAAACTGGTCTTACTTATTAAAAAATATTTCTTCTACAGTCGATGCTTGATGTTTTGGCCATCCAATTATTCAAATTTGTTTAACAATTTACTTTAAAAATTAGATGTTGACATCCATACTAAGACCGGGTACAAAAATATTTATCAAATCAAAGAAGTCCTTGTTTTGTTGGAGGTGCAATAGTTGATAAAGTTTTTTATGCTTTAAAATGAATTTAGTAATTATTTTAGGAAATGAAGAATATTGCAGTTTAAGGGGAATTATTATAAATGAAATGAAGTTAGTAATTATTTTACGGGAAATACAATGAATTGTGTGCTACAAAGTAAAGTCTGCAGTTAATTTAAAGGAAATAATTATTATTATAAAATAAAGTTAATAATTATATTAGAGAATATACAATGAAATATTAAATAAATTTCGTTCTCTATACGTTGCAAGAGGCCGATTTTAAAAAGGAGTTAAATTGCGCTACTTGTGCTTAAAGTTTTATGATACTTAAAAAACAACTCCCTTAATAAACAAATATAATGCGGCAGAAATGCATTTTTTATGAAAGTGGGTCTGACAGATTTTCTGATTTAATATAGAAAGTTTTTGAATGTAATATGATGGACATGATGCCAGATAGATATTATTTTAATAGTTTTAAATTTTAAGGTAATTATGATAAATTTTCGTAATTGTGAATAATAATAAACATATAATAGTATAAAGTATCAAGAGCAGAAAAGCACTGTTTATAGCACGCTGATATACGGCAGGCAGCAAACTCTGTTTTGTCTGTTATGCTTATGACTATATTTATCAGCTCTTGTAAGCTAATAACATAATACAATTATTACTATTAAAAAAAACTTTAATATTAAATAACTATAATCACTTATGTAGAGGTATATTGAAAAACATCAAACTTTTAAAAATTGAATATATAATTATTTAGTTTGATTGGTAATAATTAATGTTTATAAGCACAATTTGTTATAGAAATGTACAAAGAATTTATTAATGCTGTTTTTTAAGTTATTTGAATGTATAAAGACAAAAGTATAAAAATACCATTAAAATATTTACACTAAGAAATGAAAAAAAAAATTTAACAAAAAAAAAATGATAAGTTTTTCAATTATTTCAATAATGCAGTTTGCCTAGGCACGCTATAAAATAAATTGTCAATTTTAGCTTCCAGGTAAAGTGAGTGGGGTGGCTGAAGATGGCTCAGTCTTCTACTAATTGTATCCTACACGTAATCAAATGTGTTAGGTCTGGAGAACGAAAAGGCTATGGAAGTAAATCAACATTAGTTAGTTCCAGTATTATATGCGGTTTTGCACTATCCTGTTGGAAAACGAATTGTTTTCAACCTTCTCAGGTAGGGCATTAATGTTAACTAGAGGAGACTTACTTTCATAAGCGATTGTTCCGCAGACCATCATCCCGCCTGTAAGAGCTGAAGAAAATACAAAATTTTGCGATTTTGTTAAATATCCTGCATCACTTAGAATGAGGTAGACTATTTTAAATTTTCATATATATTATTTTAATTGCTTGTTTTTGATGAACAAACATTTTATTTAAATTAGTATTGCTGCTCCACATTGTTATCTCAAATGATAATAAAAATTGAAATGATGCATAGTATACAGTATTGAGTTGTTGAATATCTATACAATGATTTAGTGATCTGAGCTCGTAGATGATGGGTTGCAGTTTACTTGCCAAGTATATAATGTGTTTGTGCCAGTTTAACTTTTTATCAGTTTTGATACCTAAGCATTTTGTTGACGTTGTAATTTCCAGTTTGAGATCATTGAAGTTGACATGAGGTGGTAAAGGGTTTTTTGATCGACTTGTTTATATACGGTGCAGTTAGGTTTACCAACATTTAAAAGAAGTTTGTTGTCGTTTAGCTAGTTTTCCATTTTTGCAAAATATATTACTCTTTTGGATTCTGTTTGTAGTATATTTTTTCCAAGCAATAGCATAGTAGTGTTGTCAGCGTAACTTATTATATTATGTGGACTATTTAACAAAAAGTTTGATAAGTCAGTTAGGTATATTATAAAAAGTAATGGATCAATAATGCTACCTTGAGGAACACCCATTGTAACTGTTTTTTGTTTTGATTTAAATTTATCTCCGTTTACTTCAATATATATACTGTGAGTTCTATTTGTGAGATATGAGCTTATCCATCTATGTGCAGATCCACTTATTCCATATCTATATAATTTTATTAATAAAATTTTGTGACTTACACAATCGTAAGTTTTGGAAAGATCAACAAAAATACCACAGGACGTACACATTTCTTGCATTGCTGTTTGAACACTTCTGTTTCTTCTGAAACCGTGTTGATTATTTTTAAATATATTATATTTAGTAAAAAAAAACGACTTATTTTTTTATACATAACTTTCTCAAATATTTTTGAAAATGAGTTGAGAAAGCTGATGGGCTTTTAGTTTTCAGGATTATTTAAATCACCTTTTTTTATAAATTGGTTTTATAATGGCAGATTTTAATTGTTCTGGAAATACACCTTCTTTGAGTTATTTATTAATAATATGTGTCAAAGGAGTGCTTATTATGTTTACACATTTTTTAATCATTGACAGTGGTACTTTATCCATTCCTGCAATGTTTTTATTTTTTAAAGAGTTGGTAATTTTAATGACGTTTTTTTTCTTAATATTTGAATAAAATTAGAGTTTTTAATTGGTGTTATTGGGCAGGTATATATATATTAGGTGTTAATTTTGATATTAAATTTGGAGCAACTGTAATAAAAATAATAATAAATAAATTATTGTTTTAATAATACTGTTAATTTAGTTTAATTAAAAATAAGTGTTACACTTCTACATGTAGAAAAGGTGAGAAAAAGTCAAAACTAAATTTATTGCTTGTTTAGTTAAATACGGTGAATGTCTGGTATGGAATTATTGATAACATGTTTGGTTCATATGGTTCATTTGTTTTTGAGAACAATTTAACTACCAACTATTTAAATTTTCTAGAGTAGTATTTGGGAATTTAATTAGATGATGTTTTTTTGGAGATCAGACATGGTATGCGGTTTGAAGGACGTGTAATTTTTAAAGGTTAACATTACTACCAGTACTCACGATCTCCGGACTTAACTTGCTTAGATTATTATTTTTGGTGTCATATGAAAGATCTTGTATACCAAACATTATAAAAACTATTTAAGATTTTAGGAGACGCATTTTTGAGGCAGCAGGATTAATTTGGAATAACAATCATATGTTAGTAGGGCAACCAGATATTAAGAAGAGCCAAAATGTGGGCCGTGATCTGTGAGTAAATTAAATACATTACTAGTGCACTACTTACTGGACATCAGTGTCTTATTATTTATAGTATAAATATTGATAAATTTTTTTTTTTATTACTATTTTTAAATTCAATTTAAATGTTTTTATAAATTAAATACAATATTAATAATAAATTCTACACTAATATAAAATCTAAATACTATATAAAAATAATGAAACAACTTAACATTTTCTAATTTATGATGAATCTCAAATCAGCAATGCCTCGATAATGAAATGAGAAATGACTCGAGACTAAAAATTATTTGAGTCCTAGAAATGACTTGAGAAGTTTTAATATCGTTTCAATAACGTTATTAAATTGGTGTCAACTTGTATTCAAGTGCAATAATAGCCCATGAGTATAATTTATAAGTTACTTATTATTTTAATTTACAAATATAAAACTTTCTAGCTGACAAGTGTAATTCATATGGCGTTTAAATCTATTTATACACTTATATTGATTGTTGTAATTGTGATTTCTATCTCCAAATTAACATATTTCTTCAAATTATAAATTTGTATAAGGATGCAGCTATATTTTAATAATCAGCGTATGATTGATGAGTTTTCTATTTAACACAAGGTGGCTTGTAATTTTGATTATTACAGACCAATCTTCATTATAAATGTTGTTACTAGAAATCAGTGTTGCGCCGGAAATAATTGAAATTTTATATTTATTCTATATCGACTTTGTCTAATGAACATCATTAAAATGTAAATAAATAATCAAATTACGCGGCGTAATATATATTGAACAGTTTTAAATGAAATTGACATTTTTATACTCTGTATATCAACCGTACTAACATACGTCAAAGTTTTTTTGGAATTTATATTTGGCGAATCAGTTATGACATTTATTTATAAAAAAACGATTATTGTAATTCATTACTTCCATATTCATATTTATGTAAATACTGTTGTTGCTTTTGATTTATTTTTATATCTTAGAAAATCAACTGGAAAGAAACTATATATATATATGTACATATATATAGGGTTTTCCAATAAGACGCTTTGACATTTGTCATTAAAAATTATATATCTTAAGAAAATAGTACGATACACGCTCGGACAAACAATGCAAATTTATGGTCAAGTTAATGATGTGAAGTAGCCAGCTCAAAAAATTGCCGCTGTCGCTAACGGTGTTGCAGAAAACTTAAATTTGTCTACCTCAAGAGGTCCACAGCAATTAATGGTCTTACAGTCCATATTTAATTACAAACTGCATAAAGATTTTGACCTACCTGTATAATGGTATTGCATTTCTCCAAGGTTTAAATGTAAATATAATAGTAAAATAGTGCTTGCTCACCTTGCACCCTAAGCACATTCCGCCAGTGTTTATAAACACAGCTGGCATTGAATGTGGTTCCGGGACAACTCTTACAGGTATATATAACCTGAGGTGTTGGTGAGTTCAAATTAGTTCAATAAGTTTACGTCAGACTACAAAGTGCAGCTAACGAATTAAATCCAGCTAATTATGAACAATGCCGAACTTTTGTTTTTTGGATCCAGGAATGGTATTTTTTTAGAAAAATCATTCTTAGTGGCAAAGCTCATTTCCATTTCAGTGGGTTTGTCAATAGATAGAACTGCCGCATTTGGGGTTCCAAAATTTTTAGAACAATAGTCTTCATCCCCAAAGAGTTACCTTGTTTTGTTAAGAACGACAAAATTGCTGTGATTACAGTCAATGAAGATCGCTACCGTAAAATGCTAACTGACTTTTTTTGGCTTATATTGGACAAATTTGGCATAGACAATTATTTTGCGAAACTTGGAAATAAATTGGTAAATTGACCAGATCATGCGATTTAACTCCGTTAGATTTTTTTTTTTGAACGTAAACGAAAGAGTTTACTCAAAAGAATGACCGTTTGCAGACAGAGTTGAGGTGGGCATTTACTGAATGTTAAATTTCTAAACATTAATTATCTTCTTTCATTTCATCACTTATACAAGGAAGGACCTCTGGCTTGCTAGAACCAGGTTGGTGAAGTCGATATATAATAAACTTTTTTTGTTAAATTGATTGTTTTTATGTTTTTTAATTAAGTTTATATATTTGTCATTTTTGTTTAATTATTTAATTATATTTAGAACTATATTCTTGGCGCATAATTTGTCACAGGTTTGAACACCAGTTTTGGCAGATCAATCTTTTATTTTGCTTCGTTGTTTTCTGTAACATTCACTTTTTATTTTCTTTAACCATTTTACTTTTATTATTATTTTTTTTCTTAGTTAGTTAAATTTACTTTCAATGGTTGATGATCTGATTTTACACTTTCTCTTACTTTATTTTTTTTCTATTTTCTGCCTCAATTACCAATTGGCCGTTTGCTTCTACATATGTATATATATATATATATATATATATATATATATATATATATATAATCCGCTTGTTCATCTTCTGCCTTATTTCCATTTAACATGTCCCACCTTTTATTTTCTATCATTTTTGACATGATTTTCTTTTTTTTATTCTTTTGGCTGTTTTTTTTTCTGATATGATGTTCAAAATTTTTTGTTTTTTTATCCAATTCTTGCATTGAAGTCTTTTCTTATTATCAATCTTCTATTGTCTGCTTCTTGTAGTGTTTTCTTTGTTAGCTTATTTGCGTATTTTTATCTGTACTTCTTTTATCTCTTATTAAGTCTCCATCTATGTATAAATTACTTTTTGTTGATCTCAAAATACTTTTTTTTCCAATAACTTTTTTGTTTCATCTATAGAATCTAACCTAATCAATAGTGGCCTTTTTTTTCCCATCTTCTTACCCAGTCTGAATACTTCTTTTAAACTCAAATTAACCTTTAGAGTCTTTGCCAGTTTTGACTTGGCACTTAGCTTCATCTTCTTCTCACAGTTTGCTTATAATAACATTATTGTTTGTTTTTCTATTTCTTTGATTTCTTTTACTTTTTCTAGTTTTGAAATTTTTTCTATCAAGTATTTTTTTCTTTTCCCCATTTTATTTTCCCTTTCTTAAATTCCTCTTTTAATTCTTTAATATGGTTGCTACTATTCATTCTTTTTTTCATCTTTTCTAATTTATCTAGGATCTTATTCAATTTTGCTTTCATTTTGTTGTGATCTTTATTTCTTTGAGATTTGTTTAAAAAACAACTTTCAAATTACCAGTATTATTGGTATGTTTGTGCACTTTGATATTATTGTTTGTTTTTGACACAACACCTTTTCTGCACACACACTGCACTGTTCTTCCTTCTTTCAACTAAAACAGATTTATTATATTAACTGTTTTTACTCGTAAATTAAGTATAAATTAATTAAAATTAATTCTCTTTTTCTTTTATATGCTATTATAACCAATACTATAAATCTTGTAAGTTAAAGTCAACATCTTGTTGGTCAACAAATAAATGTTTGAAATAATAATTGGCACTTTAGTCACACATCTTTTGTTTGGAGTAAATACTTTTTTAAATTATAAATTTTAGTGAAATTAGTGTTTACACTTTGTTTGTTTGTTGCATCATGTTGGTCAACAAATGAATGTTTGGGATGATATATTATGGGTTTTAATAAAACTTTATACTATCGGTACACTTAATATTTTGAGTATAATAAACAAGGTTGTATTGGAACACACAATCTCCTAACATAATTTGAGCAAGCACAACCCACATAAAGAGAAAATACGAGAAATAAAAAAAGTTGAGCCTATTGATATTGTTTGCATATTTTTAATCTAACTGACAAATTTGAATAGTGTATAGCTTGTAGAATGGAATCAAAAAAATTTAATTAAGTTTTTAGAAAAAGAATAAAAAGAAGGTTTTTCATCAGATAAAAACGTTATTTTAAATTAAACAATGTCTGCTGCTTCTTTTAAATACTCATTGTCCACCATTCTTGTTGTAGTTTACATATAAGATTAAAATAGGCACAAACATCTGACGAAAGTTGTTTAGAATCACTACACTACTGGTTTTATCCAATATCTTGAATTTTGTAAGTCAAGTAGTAAGGTTGGTCAACAAATCAATGGTTTCTACGTTGAAGATGCTGATGAACAGATTTTTTTTAATTATAAATTTTAGTTAAATATTTTTTAACAATTTTACCATATTGATCATGCATTGTCAATTACTTTAAAACGTAAATAAGAAGTGATGATTTGACAGATGGTAATGCAATGTTTTTTTACTACGAGTACGTTGAATTGTATTAGTTTGTAATGCAAGGATGTTATACTATACACTGGATTGGCAAACATCTCTTTTTATCTCGCAGTCATATATTTAATTAAATTAATTTAAAGCGATTCTAATAATTACTTTTTTTACTTTTTACGGCTATTTTACATCGCCACAGTAAGTCTACGACTTGTTTAAAGTGGTTTGATGGGACCAACAGCTTAATACGTGACTTCCGAACCACGCTGGTGGATAAAGAGCAAGTTATCATTTCAGCCATATTTCGGGGATCGAACCCGGGACTGCTCGCATGATATGCAAGTGCTCTACCATTGAGCTATCACACCATAATATATCAACATTGCTAAATATTGTAAATAATACTACTAATATTATTTCTCTTATCCCCATTTGCGACTGTGAGATAGAAAGAGATGCTTATATGGTCCAACGGCGGGCCTCACTTTCAGAGTCTTGGTTGCCAATCCAGTGATGTTAGGAGGTTGTAGTACAGTTATTATAAGGAATGCAATACCGAGCTAAAAAATGAATACCGGTTTTTCGGTATTTTTGTTTTCAAAACAGGGATTAAATTAATAATTGCTTTATGGTGAAAGACAAATTTAAATAATTGATTTACTAAGAGCACGTAAATCAATTATTTGAAATTGTTATACAAGTTATATGTAATAATTAATGCAAAGTAGATTGTTTACCTATTTAGACATTGCAATTTGGTTGCCAGTTACTATTCTAAAGTTTATCGATAGTATGTATTTGGTTTCTTTGGTTGAAACAACACGATGGAGCTACAATTACTTTGCACTACTAACAAATAAAATTGATACGGCTTCCCGGCATTGCAAAGGCATTTTTGGCTTATTTTATATGAATCATATGACCGAAACCAATTTATTGAAAAACTAGTTAATGTGTGACACTAGGTAGCACTTTCGATAAAATACATCATTTAAATTTAAAAGTAATTTGTTTACGTGATTTTGTCTTGATCAAATGTAATTAATTAATAAACACGCCTATATATAAAGAAAAAGAAACATCGGCATGCTTAAACCAGGCTGTATGGTTGAGTTTCATACTCAACTTACGTCAATTTAATGACGTTTGTTTGATTCTTTAAAGTTGATATAGAATTAATACAACATTTTATTTATTTTTGGTTTAACAATATTAGATGCTCATTACACTGATTTCTAATAATAACTTATCACGAAGATTGGTCCGTAATTATAAAAATGACATGCTATCTTGTAATAAATAGAAAATTCATAAATCATACCGTTATTAAAATATAGCTGCATTCTTAAATGAATTTATAATTTAATAAAATATGTTAATTTTGAGCAAGAAATTACAATTACAACAATCAATATAAATGAATGAATAGTTTTGAATACTATATAAATTACACTTGCTTATTAGAAAGTTTTATATTTATAAATTAAAAATTAACGTATAAAATATTAATCACTTATAAATTATACTTATGTGCTAGCTATTATTGCACTTGAATACAAATTGACACCAATTTATTAAAGTTAATGAAATAAAATTGATTTCTTGCACCACAACTTTATTTGAAAGTTAACGAGTATATCTTTAAACAATTAATTTGATTGATGGTCAAACTAAAATTATAATTGATTCTGAATTGATTATTAAAAGGCTTATTGAGTCATTAAATCAATTATCTTGATTCATTGAAAGCTCGTTTCACACGTATGCGGTTTCATTCGGTTTGAAAAAACACAAATAGTATAGCTTTTAGCAGTACGAACGAGCGAAGCGAGTGAGCCGTGTATGTGTTTCATTCGTTTTTGGTTGCAACCGAAAACAAACCAAACCGAATGAAACCAGATACGTGTGAAACAATCCTTAATTATAAAACTCGAATTAGTTTTAAAACTTGTGTAATTTTTGAGGAATGCAGTCATTTTTTTAGACTTGATTCATTTTTTTTGAGCAACAAGTCATTTTTATCGGTTTAGCCATTGGCGACTCAATTATCGACTTGATTTATTGTTGACTCGAGTCATTGTTAATGTTGAAATTTATCTGAAATAAATAAAGAAATGTTTGCATTGCATCATTGAGATTTGAAACCAGAGTTGAGAGGTTTTGTAAAATAATTAAGTTAATAATATATAATTCTTTGTTTTATTATTTTAAACTAATTTTTCAGTTTATTTCTTTTAAATGTGTATAATTATTTCAAACATTTTAAACAGTTTATACGTGTTTCAGAAAAGACAATATGTATTTTTATTTTAAATTAAATATAAAGATTATTTCTACTACTTTGAAGTATAGTAGTTGACAGCCTCATACAGCTACTCAATGATTGGTTTCTATATAATTGGTTATCCAGATAACATAACGATTTTGTTAAGCGGTAAGTTTGAAACTGGTTCTTTTCACAAAAATAAGAAAATTGGAAAACTAAACTTACCAAAACTCCTAAATACCTTGCTAGTGCTATCAACCAAGGTGATTTTTAACAACATGCTTGGGAAACCGCATTTAAATATTGAGATGCAAAAAAGTTTATATGTTTTTTTGTCAATGCATACGAGCTGTGGGGAGACTGTCTCTAAATATGGTTGTACACAGTTTTCATAAGATCTGTGGTCACATACGGCACTAATATGGTGGCCGAAAGCTAGTCAGAAAACGTCTGCAAGCAAACTAAATCAGTTGCAACGAATGGATGCCTAAGTATAACAGGTGGCATGCGGACAACACCAATTGCAGCTATGGAAACAATGTGGTGTCTGCCGCCTCTTAACAATTACGGCAAAGAGGTGGCGACAATAATAGCTTTGCGTCAGAATGCAGTTGGAGTTTGGCATACTGCAGGGAGGCTGGCAAACATTGTACTCTCATGGAGGAGATTGTGAAAAAAAACACTTCTAGAGCCCAAACAGATAACATGACACTCTTCTTTTTGTTTCAAAGACCCTACATCGTGTGCACACATGAACAAGAGGAGCAGAATTTGGTTAATGATTTGATTAGAATCTACACGAATGGCTCACGACTGTTCTGAAGAACTTCCAAATTATGACAGGGATCTTGACAGGACACTGCCAATTAAGAAAACACTTGCACACAATTGGTATTGGAGTGAAATAGATGACGAGATGATCTTGCTTGGCCCTTTCATACGATAGAGTCCATGTTTGGGAGCTGCTGGCTTGGCCAGTATAAGTGAGATCTCTCCAATCGTTGTACTGGCATGCATCAGCCACGTGGGGTGATAGAATGCCAGGACAACGAAGTGAGATTTACAATGGAGGAAGTACAAAGGGCAAACGTGCAATGAACTTATGGAACTATAAAGTTTCTTCAAATTGGTTATCCTTGTTCTTGTGTGTCTTGTCCTAAAAAAGACTTGGTTGCTTTTTATATAGCCCCGCAAACATTATAATCTAAACAAGTTAAGTCCGGAGATCTAGGGTGACAGGGGTACTGTTCTCCTCTACCAATTACACATCTTTCAAACCGTTGATTCAAAAATCATTTTACATATAACTCAAAGTAGGGGGGGGGGCAACATTTTGCTGTTTACAGTGTCTAATCCTAGACAAACAGTATTTAAAGTTTTTAAAAACGAATTGGCCAATGAGCTTGTTATTAATAATTTTATACTAAACATTCACTAAAAATGTATGTCAAATTATATAACTGTGGTTTTGGTTGGGTTCTCTATATCTCAAGCCGTTTTGTTTAATAATCCATTCTTTGTAAATGTTATCTCATCCGTCATCATCATATTAGTATAGTTTTTTTAATTTTTTTTTAACTGTATTTTAAATTTATTTACAATTTTTTTTTTAAGTTTGGTTTAGTGGTTTTTTTTTAATTAAAAAAAATGAATGAAAATTATTTTTTTTTAGTTTATTATTGGTTTATTTGAAAGAGCAAACATTCTCATTATTTATGGAACACGTTTTCATTTATGTGGCTACCTCGGCTGGCTTCGTAGTAGCGCATCTTGTTAACCCACTTTTCTAAAATCTTGGTGACGGTTTCTGGCCCTATCTCACAAATGGCTTTCTCGATATTTGCCTTAAGGACCTGAATCGTTAATGGATTGTTTGCATAACATTGGTCCTTTACGGCATCCTACAAAAAAAAAGTTTAACGGCGTCAAATCGCAGCTCCGAGGTGGCCAATTAACATCGCCGAGACGGCTGATAACATGATTACCGAACTTGGCGCGCCAAAGATTGACTGTGACATGGGTTGTGTGGCGTAGCGCAGCATCCTGCTGAAACCAAAGATGGTCTAAGTTTATGTCTTCAATTTCCGGTCACAAAAAATTGTTTATTATGCTTCTGCAGCGCTCACCGTTGACCGAAATGGCGTTTTCAGCAGCATTTTCAAAGAAAAATGGGCCAATGATGCCACTGCTTCAAAATCCGCACCAAACTGTCACTCTCTGAGAATGCATTGGCATCTCGACAACCACGTGCGGGTTTTCCGATCCCCAGATGCAACAGTTTTGCTTGTAACATAGCCGCCGAGATGATTTTTCGAGCAAAGTCGTTGTCCATTTCGAGCTGCTCTAAGGCCCAACCTGAGAAGCGATAACAAACTGGATGGTTGTGTGTCTTCAATTGCTGAGTCAATTGAACCTCATAAGCGAATAATGCGAGGCTTTTGTGCAAAATTCACATCAGGCTGGTGCGTGAAATGTTGAGTTGTTGAAATTGATGGCGAGTCGATGTTACAGGACTGAGTTGCACACTCTTGGTTACGGCAGTCATATTCTCGTCAGTGCACACCGTACGACGGTGGGGACCATGTGTGTTGGCCACTAGCAAGCCAGTTTCACGAACTTTTTGCTTCTTTTCATTAAACGCACAACATTGACTTTGGAAATAAGTTTGCAATATTTATGATACTGATTTCCTGTCAAGATTTCCTACGGGAAAGACCTGTCACTGTCAAAATAACAAATGATTAAAAAGATATCACTAAATGGACCACCTTCTTTACTGTCGATTCCGCTTTATTGGACCACCGGTTTATCGGTCCAGCCGCCTATAAGGACCAAATCTTTAAGATCAGAAACCAAACTATAGAAATAACAGTAATTTACATCGCTTATTTGGACAAAATTCCGCTTTATCGAGTCAGTAAATTAAATTAAATTGAGTTAAAACTTCACAATAACAAGAAAAACACAATTTTTTTTAAACAATTTTATATGTAAGTTCTATGCCTTTGTAAAATATATTTTCTTTTACATTTTTTGTGTTTGTACACTGAATAACAACTTTTTGTGTGAACTTGACGCGGGAGTTATTAGGAAGAAATAGCATACACATATTCAGTCATTCAATTTTGTTTGGTGCTCGTTCGTTTAAATTTAAAATGCCGAGGAAAGATTTTACACTTTTAAATAAAATTGAGGTTCTAAATCAAATTAAAAATTAGCCAATAAATACAAGTTTTTTTTTTGTTATGTTTGCATAATCGGACCAACCGCTTAATCGTACTAAAACCTTTTGGTTCCGATGTGGTCCGATTAAGCGGAATCGACTGTGTTTACATTATTTTTAGATATTTTTATGTTATATTATTGTAGTTGAGGTGGTAGAACAGACAACCAGATTGTTCTGGTGAGTTGAACTTCTACTAATTTGTCCGTTTATGTATTTGAGGCAAATAAACTTATTATTATTATTATTATTTTTTAACAGGCTGGTACATTAAATTGTGAAATTAAATTAAATTAAGGTGACAGGGATCATTATCAAATGCTTGCAGTATGTTGTTTTTATAGTCTGTTTAGACGATATTCTGTGTTTACGTAAGTGGTTATGCACTTATTGAAAACTTGTCGGTTTGTTAGTCGCCGATTTGGAAATTTCAATCCATATTCTTGAGCAGCTGCTACAGAGTTTTATCACACTTGTAAATGTAATAGATATTGGCGTATTCTAGCTTTGTAAAAGTAAACATTAATCAAGTAGTGCTGCGCTATAATAAAATAAGTAATAAGTAAAATGTAATTTGTGCGGAATATATGAATAACGTTAACATGTTCTATATTCATATTTTATATGAATGGGCTGATACACTTAAAATCTGAATCCTTGTTCTGAAATTATTATCTCATAGTTGGCGTATGTAACAGAAAGTTTATTGCGGATGGCAAACTACGATTTTTTTTTTAAACATCATGTTTTATGACTTATTTTTTTATATGATTAATGTTTTTATGTTATATAAAAAAAAAATTGATAAAAATAATGTTTAGAAATGACATATGAATGAAAAATGAACAATTAAAAATTGATTAATTTGATATTATAAGTAATTTTTCGATATTTTTATTGAGTATTACTTAATTACACCAATTGTTGCAAAAAATACTGTTTGCATTTAATAAAAAATCAAACTATTTTAGACCGTTTATTATATATTTTTTTATTAATCCACAGAGAACTGTGAAATTTATTGCAAATTTAAAAAACTATGAACTTTAGCAAAATGCTAAATAAATTTAGACTAATTAATCCGGCATGCATGAGCATTATTGATAACTACCACTAGAAATATTTGCAGAATCATAAATGATTGTTTGTCGTTATGCTGGTTATTTATAAAGACACATTATACATATGTGGAGTGAAGGCGACCGGCATGATGGAATGACAATTCGATTTGTAACCGATTATTTAAAAAAATATGCACAATATAATCAACTGCTAAAATCCTGCTTTACACTATTATAGCAATTATAATTCAATAAATAAAATACTAGCAATTTTATAATGTTTTAATTATTATAATAGATATACTAATAATGTACGCAAAGGCGTTATAAGAAACGCTAATTCTCAGGATTAATAGAAAAATGTCTAGTTGAAAATGAAAGTCTGTGTATATCCGAGTTCCAACAGCATATTGCATTAACATTTGTAGTAAATGTATACAATTATTTATTTTCTCCTCTTAGTGAAATGCCTTAATACAGTGTAAATAAATGCACAATTGGATTATCTTTGATACGCGTTATCATCGAATGTTGTGCATCGGAGACAATTATCTGGAGGCTACATCATTATTATCGGTAATCATATGTTCATTTTTATAATTAGCGGTGACTTGTAATCATTTTAAGACATCACATTCATGAATAGTTTGATGTTTGAAATAATTATTTGGTTTGTGCCCCTGACCACTATAATTCGAACTTATTTGATTAAGACCCGACAATGTGAGTGACGTGAATGTTTTGCACTGCAGAATGAATGTATGATTTGGAAAAATGTAATAATATGTTCTATACATTTGTCAGTTGCTATTTTATTACTTACATTATATACAAATGGCATTGTATTCAAATGAAAAGAGCACGATATTCATATTATAATTAATAGTTTTTATTAATTGAATTAAATGAAAATGTGAACAGTAACAGTCTTGCATCATATGTACTTATTTAATGCATGTTAAAATTTAACATTTCACATCCGCCATTCGCAATTGTTTATTATGCCATGCATTTTCGAGGAAGTACTCGTCCGCGTTGGAAATTACATGTTTATTTAACTGTGCATTAAATGTTAATGTTATAACTATCTATCAAAATGTTCAATTTTTTTTAAGTTGAAAATTGTAAATGTTTACAAATGATAGGTTTTTCTATATTTCACATCATTAACAACTTCTTGATAACAACAATAACATATTTAACATATTTTTAATTTAAAAAATATTTTACTGAAGTGATTTAATTAGTTTAAACAATATATTTAACCTTTTTTACTATGTGTTAAATAAAATATAATAACAGTAATTTCTACTATCGATTTCTCACACAAAATTAAAACAAAATTTTAGTATGAATGAGATTCACACGCATTACTATAATATAATACCAAAACGTGAGTGAGAGAACATTGTGGTGAGAGCTTTTCTAAACATATAATTATGTATTCTTTAGTAGAAAGATTAACTCTAATATATTATTTTATATCAATGTAGTCTTTTAAGATAATTTCTATAAATGTAGACAACAAAATTATTTAATTAACTATTTTTATAGCAAATAGATTAACCTTTAGCCTATTTAAGGTCTGGTTAGATAAAATCCATATAAAGATTTTCATTTATATATTCATTTGCAATTAATGCGCAATATATAAGTTATTATATTTTTAATTATGTACATATACGAGGTCTGGTTATTAAATAACGAGACTGCTAGAGGGGTTAGGGGGGAGGGGGGGGGGGGGGGAACAATTGCAGCGTTGGATAGCACTGATAGCAGGAAGTGTATACTACACTTCCTGCTATCAGTGCTATCCAACGCTGCAATTGTTCCCTCCAGTACGAAAACACGTTTTTGTCGCTGTAGTAATATTTTTTTCTATAGCGGTTAGAAACGAACGTTTTTTTCTTTTCGTGCCAATAACAACGTGTGACGAAAAACAGGAGCAAGGGATTAATGTGAAATTTCTTGTTAAATTAAAAAAAAAAAACTTCAATTGAGTGCTATAAGCTGTTGAAAGAGGCTTATGGTAAGAATTTTCTATCTTGTGCGCGTAATTTGGTATAAACGGTTTTCTGAAGGCCGAGAGAGCATGAAGATGACCAACGTCCTAGTTGACCTGTCTCTGTTTCTACTCTGCAAACAGTGACCAAAATCAATAGAGATGACTGAATTCTAGAGAGTCAAACTGTAAACCAAACCCAAAAGTTTGGGCAACACTGCGAGAGCGAGTTTGTAAGACATGACCGGAGTTGTGGAAAAACGCTCTGTTTGTAAAGCGTTAATTAGCCGCTAGAGGCACTCCAGTGCTTGAACGCGCGCCGTACTCTTTTGATTTAGCTCTTTTTTTCTGTTTCTAAAGATTAAGTCTGCCTTAAAAGAAACCCGGTTCGAATCGATGGAAGAGGTAAAGCAAAAATTGGCGGAGCTTCTAAATGCTCTTACAAAAGACTTTCAGCATTGCTTTGACTAATGGAAAAAACAAATAAAACTGTGTGTGGCGAAGGGAGGGCAGGGGAGTACATAAAGGGGAGCATTTAATTATAGAATAATTTTATTTTTTTTTTTCATAAGCAATCTTGTTATTTAATAGCCAGACTTTGTATATAAATGAATTATTTTATTATATATGTGCTATACAGGATATCAAAAATAATTGTACATTTCTTCAGAGCATGTCGCTGGCATCAAAATGAATTGATCTATCCAAATTTATTTATATCTACAAAAACCTTATAGTGGTCACCATAGACCGTTTTTTTCTTAAAAAAACAACTTATGTTTAGCATCAACCCTAGAATTTTTAGTAGGTGATTACTGAACTAAAAAAATCCTATTGTAAAAACTATTCTGTGATTTACTTTTAAAATTAATTCTAAGATCTTGTATTTTTTATTTTTCAATTATATACTTTTTCTGTTGCACTAAGATCCGTCGGCTGAACTCATATTTTGCACCTAAAAATTGACCTGAACCGACGAATTTATATATTTATTTTTAAATTACATATGCGTTTTAATTTTAGTCTAAAATGAGCATATTGCTTCCGTGGTGAAGTGGTTACTAAATCTGCTGGAGAAGCTTTGGACTTAATTTAATTAATGTTAGATGTAACGTTTTTTCAAGTTTGTAATTTGTGTTTGTTAGTTACATTATTTGTTATTTGGTTTTTAATAATATATTTATATTTTATCTGTTAGGTTCGGTTATTAAAATAAATTTTTTATATAACTGACGCTAACACACCTTGGTTTACGTTGTATATTCATTAAGTAACACTCATTTATTTCAGATAGGGCTATCGCCGTCAAATCATTTAACCGCATCATTCTACATTGGAAAAGTTACTGAGACTTTTTTCTTTATTCTGTTTCAAGTTGCTCTGCGCTGCGCTCGTGTTAGACCAGTTTATTTCAACCTCTTGCATCAGCGTATCACCGCTACGACCCGCCATTATTTACACGTTTTTTTCTACAAATTGAACCTGCACACATTAACCAATATCTTTATACGTTAGGACTATGTCCTGTGTTTTCATCAATAATGGGGGGTAGTAATGTTTGATAGCTGAACTTTAGTTCTCGTACCATTGCTTCTGGGGCTTTGGCGATTTGTAGGCATCTTGTTTACGTGATCTCTCTACTCTCTCTTCTTTTTTTTTGGCCCATCTGACTACTTCTTAGATTTGACAGAAATCTATTGTTTTCCCACTTCTATTTCAGTCAAATAAGCTGAAACTTTTTAATGCTTTAAGTGTTCACATTTCTGTCGTTGTTTGGTATTTTTTGCTGTTGTTTTTATTGTAAGAGTCATGATCAGGTTTTATGGATTTGTACTTAACTTTTCGTATGTATATGCTTGTTTTGCCATATTATATCTTGTGGGTATTCAGAAATTAAGGTTGTTGTTTTGGTTTTTGTTTCTTTCTTTAGATCCTTGTTACTTGTAATAGATGCTCCAAGATATTTGAAATTTATTAGTTAGTACAAGAAATAAGATAAACAATACAGAGACCAATGCAAATGAAAGAAACATAACTAGAAACAATTCAGAAAAGGAAAAAAAAATAAAGAAGAAAGAAGAAAGAATCGGAACATGGAATATAAGAGGATATATGGGAAAAGAAGCTGAACTGGTGGAAGAAATAATAAACCAAAAAATAGAAATAACGGAAACAAAAAAGAAAGGGTAAATGATAGTAAGAATACATAGAGGATACTGGTTAATGTGAACAGGAGTAGAGGAAAAAGAAAGAGCTAAAGGAGGAGTAGGAATGATAATAACTCTGGAAAGAATAAAAGATACAATAAGAGAAAAATACATAAATGAAAGAATTATGATAGTAGAAATGAAGCTAGTAGATAATGAAACATGGACTATGATAGTAGGATACGGACCGAATGAAGACACAAAGAAAGAAGAGAAAGACAGTTTCTATAATAAATTACAACAAGAAATAGACGAGGGAACTTAAAACATAATGATACTAGGAGATTTAAATGGAAGAGTAGGAAAACATAATAATGGAATAGATGAGGTAATGGGAAATGAAGGAGAAGAAATAAAAAATAACAATTGAGAAAGAATTATTTAACTATGCATTGAAAACAATTTGGTAGTAACAAACACTAATTCACATACAGGAAAATTCACAAATACACTAGAACACAACCAACTAAGAATGAGAAATCAATTATCGACTACTACCTAGTTAATAAAAACAACTGGAACAAGGTAAAGGATGTAAGAGTAACAAGAAAGAGTTAAACCAGATATAAAAAGGAGGAAAGTCAAAGATAAAATCATACAAACTAAAAGAAGAACAAATTCAAGTGAAATACCAAGAAATACTACGAAAAAAAATTAAAGAAAAAAAAATAAAAACGTGCATAGAAGAAAAATGGGAAACGTTTAAACAAATCATACTAGAAGCTGCAAAAGAAAGCTGTGAAACAACAAAAATTGTAAACAAAGATATAAAAAAAACAGTTGATGGACAGAGGAAGTCAAAAAGGAGATAAGGGTCAAAAAAGAGAAATGGAAAAGATACTTACAAAAAAAAGAAGACTATAAAAAATACAAAGAAATGAAACAAAAAGAGAATAATAAAAGAAAAAAAGATAAAATCATGGACAAAATTTGGAAAAGAAATGAATGAGAACTTCAGCCGAAACCAAAAACTATTTTACGGAACGTTAAAACGTCTAAGAAAATGAAAGAACACAGTATGATGAACGTAAAAGATAAAAATGGAAAAGTAATAACGGAAGAAGACAAGATAATGGAAAGGTGGAAACAATACTTCTAAGTTTTAACAGAACAAGAAGTAAAAAAAACGAAACAAGAGAAGATGAAAAAGTGATATAGAAGAGAAGAACGGAAGAAATAGAAGAAATTAAAATTAAAAGAAGCAATTAAGAAATTAAAGAACGGGAAGGCACCAGGAACAGATGATATAACGCCGGAAATGATGAAATTTATGGGTGAAGATGGTATTGTACACATAACGGAACTAATAAATGACATCATCAGAAATGGGAAAACGCCAAGGGAATGGAATAAAGGAATAATCCTACCCATACATAAAAAAGAAGATAAAAGAACATGTGAAAATTACAGAGGAATAACACTAACGAGCATACCAAGCATGAAATTTACAAGAATCCTAGAAAAAAGGATGAGAGACAAATTAGAAAATACAATAGAGGACAGCCAATGTGGATTTAGAAGAGGAAGAAGCACACAAGACCTAATATTTATAATAAGACAGCTAAGTAAGAAGATGATAAAAAAGAATAGATTAATGCACGTTGATCTCGAAAAAGGATTTGACAGGATCAAAAGAGAGGATATATGGAAAGAATTAGAAGACAGAGGAATTGAGAAGGAATTAATAAACGTAATTAAAAACATGTACACAGAAAACAAAAACGTAGTAAGGATGAACGAGGAATCAATAGAATTTATAACAAAGAAAGGGGTGAAGCAAGGATGCGTGCTAAGCGCATTGCTATTTTTAATTGTTTTAGATAAAGCTATATAAAACAAGCTAAGCAAAATATGAAAACAATAAAAATAGGGTTTTGGAAGATGAAAATAACATGAATAGCAAAACTACTATTTGCAGACGATATGTCAGTGATTGCAGAGACAAACGAAGAGCTACAACACAACATGGAAATAATAGAGGAGCAACTAAAGAAAATAAACATGAAAATAAATTATGAAAAAACAAAGACTATGATAAGAAAGAAAAACTGAATCACAAAATTAAAATAAAAGAAAGAATAATAGAACAGGTTGAACAATACAGATACCTAGGAACAATAATACAGAGCAACGGAAAATTAGACAAAGAGATAGATGACAAAATAGGAAAAACAACAAAAACACTTTTTTTAACAGAATAGAAATAACAGAAACTATAAAAACAAAAAAATAGAAATAGTTAAAAAAGTAATTAGACCAATATTAACATATAGTAGCGAAACCATGGAGCATAACAAGAAACCAAATAGAAAGAATAAATGCAATGAAGATGAGGTTTCTTAGGAAGATCGAAAACAAAACAAGAAATGACAAAATAAGGAACGAGGCATACAGGATGAATCTACAAATAAAACCAGTTCAAGAAATAATAGCGGAAGGCCAAATGAGATGGTATGGACATATCAGAAGAATGAGTGAAAAAAGAAACTCCAAGAAAATATATGAGACAAGAGTAACAGGAAAACAAACAAAAAGAAGACTTAGAAAAGAATGGAACAGTGCAATAAAAGAAGAGGCAACAAAAAAAGGAAACACTTGGAAAGAAATAAAGGAGATAGCAAGGATAGGAAGAAATGGCGTGAATATTATATAAATTAATAATACGCCATACAGCCTTACACCAAAAGGTAAAAAGGCATTTGAATAAATAAATAAATAAATATCAACTAAATATTTCTTCATATTAAAATAAAACTTCTAATAAACTAGACTTTAAAATTTACCGAAAATATACAAACCCTGGAATAATCTTTCTATACGACTCCAACCACAGCAACAATCATAAATTTGCAGACTTTCACTCATTTCTACGTAGAGCATTAAATTTGCTCATTTACTATATATACTATAACAGTAACAAAATTAAAAAAACTACTACTTAAATATGATATCAAAGGATATTTTTCTACAACCAACACAATTAAAAACATAACATAAAAATAATAATATTTTTTTATTTCCTAACAGTTCAAATAAAACTAATTACAGGATAATATTAAAAACTCAAAGACAAAAATCAGATATAAAATTTCTACAAGAAAATAAAGTTGAACAACTACAAAATAAATTTAAAATATAATAAAATAAAATAAAAATAAAACATAAAATAAGATAACAGATATAAAATTTAAGCTAAGAGATAAAAGATGAACATTCATTTATAAAATATTGGTTTCATTTAAAAGATATGATTTTAGTACGTCACGAGATACATGAAATATATCAATTTCAGAACAATAAACATTTACGTAGTTACACATTGACATTAGTGGTGATTGTTGACGATAAAACGTATTTGCTCTTGGAGCATAAAAAACGTGGTTTGATCGGCTGGTGAGTCGAGGTGTTACAAAATTTAAATTGTGTAATAGCTCTGAGTCCGTAACATCATTATGTAAAATTTGATGGACAAAAAGTACTTGGTGAATCATTCTTCTTTTGTTTAGTGACGTATAGTTAAATTCCTCTAGAAGATTTTGCTGCGAATATCCTTGGACTGGATAAATTATATATTTTCTGTAGTATAATGCTTTTAAAAAGTTCCTTTGTACTTTTTCAATATTGTTATTATGCGTATTATATGATTGATGCATATTCTAACTTACTGCGTATAAAAGCATTTGATAATGCCACTGAACCTTTAAACGGTTTTGTATTTTGCATGATAAATCCTAAAAGTTTATAACATTCTTTGGTGATAAGAGTTCATATGATCATCAAAAGTAAGTTTTTGATTAAATAATACACCCAAATCCTTGATTAATGCTACCCTGCCCAATTTGAATTCATCCATAAAATATTTATAGTTAATATTAATATGTTTTCTCGAAAAAGACATAATTTTACATCTACGTTTAGATTTAGACAATTTTTATTGCACCATTCGCACAAACGCAATAAATCAGCTTGTAATAAAGTACAATTATTATGAGTTAAAATTTTTCTGAATATTTGTATGTTCTCAGCATATATTAAGCAGTCTGAGTTTATACAGTTTACAACATCATTAATAAACATTAAAAAAAGTAATGGTCTTAGATTTGATCCTTGAGGGCACCACTCGTTGCAATATATACATTTGATTGTATGCCATTATATTCTACAATTTTTTTTCTTGATCTTAGTTATGATGCCAATTGTGATATTATGTCAGACCCTATACCAAATGTATGCAATTTTTTTACCAAAATATTGTGTTGCACTTGGTCAAATGCTTTTGATAAATCAGTATAGATGACATCAACTTGACATCGATTATCAAGAGCATCTGATTTTTTTTCAACAAACGTACAAAGATTAGTAACCGTAGATGTACCTTTAATAAATCCATGCTGCTTAGAACTTAAATCAATTTTTATGCGACAGTAAATAACTTTGAATATCATTAATTCAAACAACTTGGCCAAATTACATATTTAAGATATAGGACGGTAGTTCTTAATTTCATTAACTGTACCAGATTTAAATACAGGAGTTATTTTTGCTGTAATAATAAACAAAAAACAGATATTTTAATGAAATCTGCAATCTATAAAATAGACTGTCAAGACTACACTTACATTGGGCAAACAGGCAGAGCTTTAAAACACAGAATTAAAGAACATAATACAAAAAGCAACAAATCTATATTCTCCAATTATGTACATACATAAACACAGCTTCAACAACCACAACAACCTAAAACTTATTTATTAATGCAAAAAAGACTTGAAAATATAAATATAAAAAACAATAACAAATATAACTGCCTCAACGAACAACTAAGCACTAAATACAGACACATATACATTTTTCTCAAATCATACAAAAATACAATAATAAGTCAATGACCTTGAACACTAATGTTAAACCTGAAATGTGAAACTCGAATCTAAACAAAACTATACACAAGGCACTTCTAAGAAATATAAATAATCAGACAATAAAAGATAATTGAATCTGAGACTAAGATCTAATAATTAACTTGCATAAAATTTAATTGACTATTAAACTATTCTTATACATGTAAAATACGTGTGAATATGAAAGTGAAAAATTCTGTGTGTATGTATAGTAATTGAATATGCGAATTATTAATGTTTAAGTATTACAATTTCCGTTTGATAATATATTGTTTATATATTTACAATTTAAATAAAATTATCATTTAAATTATTAAATATTAAAATTTTAATTTTATTATATTGATTAGTTACTGCTATAAACACTTTTATTTAAACAAATGGAGTGATTGTTATTATAATTAAGATGTTATTTTAGCTTGAACTATGTTATTTATTTTACCACCACACTACTAAATGTTGGTAAAATCTATCAATTAAAGTTATTTAAGATGTAATTAAATATATTTCTAAGTTAAGGTCAAATAATATTTTCAAGATGGATTTACATTGCTACAGATTTAAATTTCAGATGCTAATTTAAATTGAAGTCTTTTATCATGACATTTTAATTCTATAATATGGTTAATATTAATACTGCTAAGAATAATTTATATGATAATATAAAAAAAGAAACCAAAGAAAGACTGGCCAAAAACTAATCACTTAAGTTTTGGCTTTTGAAGGAAATTATCAAGTGAAAATAAACATACATACCTAGTCCTTTTGGGGTAGGTAGTAACACTACAATAGCCTATTATGGTAGTTCAACTTTACTTTGTAATATTTGTCTCCGCGTTTTCTATTCTTACACACTTTGTTTGGTTCCGCGATATCCATACATCTGGCTATGCTTGTTTTTAATTTATTTTTATTTTTATTTTGTTATTCTATATTCACTTATTCTTTCAACATAGCCAATACTACCTTTGTACTAGTTTGTTGATGTTACCTTTAAACCACATTTGTTTATTACTCATTTATTTTTAAGTTTGTTTATACGAGTTTTTTCCATGCTTCAGATCTATACAACAGAGTTAATGTTAACACACTTTTATAAAATGCCATCTTTGCTTTCTTGGACAATACTTTATTCTTTTCCAAAAAAATGTAAATTGTGTGACAGCAACAGTGACGTTATTTAAGTGTTTTTTATAATTATTACTGCAAGTACATACATAGTGTTCAAAAAAGAATGTAAAATATTTAAGGGGATGGTAGTACGAACCGCAACAAACAAACAAAATTTGTATATTTTTACAAAGAACAGAGTTATAAAAGATGTTTGAAGTGCCCTCCTTCCATTTACAAACAGGCACGACATCTTTGTCGGAAGAACATTTGTACTCTTTCTAAAATCCCTTCATTGGCTCGGATTTCTTGGTACTTTTAATTCGTTTTTAACTGAAGCTCCTCGAGGTTATTTACAGGAGTAGCATGCACTAATGATTTCAAATATTCCCAAAAAAAAAATCAAGAAGGTTTAAATTTGGCGATCTAATTGGCCATAAAACTGGTCCGTCTTTTCCTACCCATCTATGTAGAAAAGTTTGGTCTAAATGCCATCTAACGGCAATCGAAAAATGAGCTGGAGTACCATCATGCTGGAACTACATTTGTTGCCTGTAGGCCAAAGGAATGTCATCTAAATGATTATACATTGTGTTCTGCAGAAAGTTGAAGTAAGCAGCGCCTGTTAATCGGTTTGGTAAAACAACTTAGAATCCTGTCGCTTACAATATCCATCTAAATGTTTAATAAAAAACGTATCTGATGTCTACATTTAATTACAGCATGGGCCTAACGATGTGAATTATGAAAATTAATAATTCCATTTTGTGTGAACCCGGTTTCATCCGTAAAATGAAACTGTGGGGCTTCAGCATCCTTGCTTAGAAACCAGCGACAAAAAACCAAACGTGCCTGATGATCAGTTATATTTAAGGTCTGTACTGGTGGAGGGTTCTCCAAACAAGAGCATCAATTCCATGCTATAATTTCTTGTTCTGCTCTAGGAGTAGATACCGACCTTAGTCTGCCGGAAAGATAGCACTGTTTGAAGTCAACCGGTATCTCTCAATCTCTGGTGAATTCTTCCAAACATACGATGTGAAGGAATCTGGCGATTTTGATAAGCTTCTACATAAAGTCGTCGCGCTTTGCTGGCAATCCCATTAGCACGACTATGAAATTTATGTCGGCTAGTTCTGCATTAGAGTAACCAGCCATAGCAATGAAAACTTGTGCACTAACAACAACTGTCAAATACTGAATGTTTATTTCACAAAACATCATCAAAATAAAAAAATGGAGGGAAAAAGAATAATAAAAATAAATAATGTTAATCTCCAAAACCGTTGTTATGACAACACATTTTTATTAAGATTTTTTTGTTTGTTGTGGTTTCTACTACCACCCCTTAAATATTTTACATAATTTTTTGAATACTCTGTATATCCATATGTTTTACAAATAATTTTTTTGAAGTTACAGTTTTAACGATAAAATTGTCTTGTACATTTTAGTATGCAGCTATTTTTTGAAAATGTTTATATACTTAAAAAATAAATGTATTAAAATTAATGTTACATAAATAAGAAGCTTTTGTAAGTATTTCTATTTAACATTGTCTTCTAATTGAATTCCAATTTTTTTCAAAAAGTTAAATTTAAAAATTCTTTTAAATCTGTAGCACCCTTTTCATTTTTTCTAAATATTACATTAGATACCTACGCAGCCACCGAGAAAGATAATTACATTCATTATGTTGACAGCTGCAGGCAGCACTTGCAGTTACATGCAATCATGCATTCACAGTCGTGTGTTGTTAGTATGTAGATTCTAGTAAATAGCACTTTCAATATACTAGACCATTATTGTAATAAAATGTAACACATTTTTTTTATATTTAAATGTTAGCGTGTATAAATTTATTTAAAAAAAAATATTTTAGATTCATAATGACCTCATTGGACACTATTGGATATTGTATAAAACTTATTTAAAAACGAGATTTTATTATTTAATGTGTATCTTAAAAAAGTCTTCACGATACAAAACATTTGATTTTTATTTAACGCGTATTGTAATAGATTAATGAACATTTGAACATTTTGATTTTAATAAATTATAAATGCAAAATAGTATAAATAGCTTGTTTCATAAGACTATTTTTATTGCATTTGTTGTAAATATTTATAGCTTAGGATTTTTATTCACAATTTTTTATTAATATTTTATGACGTGATACTTTGAAATATGTCAGAACAACATTAAATGTCTTTGAATTTTAACAAGTGAAGCAACACTTGCTAAAACTTTAAAGACAAAATTTAAGCAGTCTGGGGGCATTGATCTTTAATAGTTTTGGATTATAATGATTGGGAAATAATAAACTGGGAAGTTGATTCCATTTGTCAATAGTGCGATTAAGCGTTGTATTATATTAGGTTAGGTTAGGTTAGGTTAGGTTAATTAAAGTGGATAATTATGCATCAATTATCCACCGTTTTTGTGCGTTGTTCTGTTGTTTAAACTTGGCTTTTAATTGACATTTGTCATGATATAATTTTTGAATGCGGTTACTTAATTAAAATGTACATCAAAAACTATACACACATACGCCACATTATGCTGTACCACTTTGAGAAAGGGTGAAAAGCCGTTGAGTCATTTTGTAATCTTGACGATCTTTTTGGCGAATGAACGATTAGCGATAGGTCATGTGATTTGTTTGCTTTATCAGACGACAAATCAGGAAAAGGTGAATCTTTGAATTTTGATGACTAGGCTTTTCTGGCGGCTATAGAAGAAGACAAAAGTTGCAGAACACTGGCTAAGAATTTCAACACCGATTAGTCTACAATTGTTTGTCATCTCAGAAAACTTGGCAAGGTTTGGAAATAGTTGAAATATGTGAAGAAGCTATTGATATGCCATACTGATTTGTAATGACTTATACAATGATCATTTTTTAGAAAAATATGATACTACACCTTATCAAAAGTTTTAGAAATGTCATGAGATACTGCAATTTTTTTGTCTAAATATTACACAACTTTGTGCGTAATAAGCACATCAAAAAAGTGACAGATAACATTTGTCAAACGATTAATTTACTTTTTGAAGAAAATAGATACGTTATTTATAGTAGAAAAAGCATAGCTGCAGAAGTACATTTTACACTTGCATAAATTGCAGCACATACTCGTGAAATATGCATCTGTAGACGATCGATTATTTACGTTGACATAGCCAAAACTTCCACTTTACTTGCAGGAAGACAATAGGTTACTTAAGCGTAATTATTTAATAATAATATCATTTGCTTAATAAAATAACATACGATAAAAAATTTGATTTGATTATTTACTTTAAAAAATGATTACATAAATTATTAGTATAACCATAAATTCAAATTCCATTGCTTGCTATCGGTATGAAACGGAACGCGTGCTAGTTTATACACAGCAGGCTCAGCGTTGCCAACTGAAAGAAATGTTTAATTTATGGGACGCACAACTCGACGAATTATCGGCCGATTTTCTAATTGTTTGTCATTAAATTCTCTTCTATATGAACCGAAAGTTAAAAAAAAGATAAAATTTTAATGAGCAAAAAAAATATGTTTTAAACTCTAAAGTAACTATATTTGTTGACATTATTTAACACTATACAAGTTCTATACTTACAATAGAACGTAATGCTTTTTCGTTTTTTTTTTGCAATTTTAATATAAAAACAAGATTATTGTCTTATACTTCATATTAGAATACCATATGCCGCTAATGAATTAACATAACATTGTTCCAATGCTCTACTAATTATGGTTTCAATAATCCGCTCGGTAGAATGTGTAGATTTGCAAATAATTTACCTACTATTTTTAATTTATTTTGTGTCTCTAATGCCCGTTTGCATAGCTTCCACTTATATTGGCCTATTTATTGAGTTCCACTTAAGTGGAGCTTAAAGTTTTAAACAGTTTGCACGGCACACAAAGTAATACTTAAGTATTACCCAGTTTACATATCATATGGTCATAATGTTAGTTTTAGATTTTATTTATGTTATAAGCGTGTTACAAACGATTTATGCTAAACACGATCAGATCTGTCTTGCGAAATGCTAACTAACAAGTGAGACGACATAGATCTCATATAAGAGCTGTTCAAAAGCACACCCGATGAGACCTCACGTCGACGCTTAAGACATTAATAAAATAAAATGTTGTATTAATTTGTATTTAAATATATTAATATTCATCAAACATTAAAATCTATTTTTTTAATTTATATAATAAACATATGCATGATGTTAATTAAATATATACACAAACTTAAATTCCTTGATCTAATACAAACATTTCTTACAACCTGCAACGGTTTTGTTTTTAAAATACAGTTTGAAGAATTTATGTAAATATATTTATTTATTAACAAACAATCTTACAATAAATACAAAAGTGCTGTGGAAATAATTAACCAAAGCTATTGAAATTATGCGTTTCTAACGTTTCTTGTAAACGATGAGTTTTCACCGGATGACTTTAACGTGTCACAGTACTCCGTCAAAACGCAAACGCAAGTATATATTATATATTTTTAAGTTTAAAGTCAATTATTTATTTGTAAATATATTATTTTATAATAAGACAAATATGTATTTATAAACATAATTAACATTATTTCAATTATAATTTTCATTTATAATAAAAAATTCGATTTATCTTATCAAGAAAATTAATATAGGTCACTAGAAGTAGATTTGACATTATTTTTGAATCTGAACCTGATGCTCTAAAATTGCACGTTTTTGTTAGTTATTTTTACTATTAAATAATATGTTTCTTATTTTTTATTATAATTTTTACTTATTGTATTGCCAACTACGTCATCACGGCTATTTTTGGTTTGATTTTATGCAAATCAATACATTTAAATTTATATTATAAACAATATTGAAAACAAATTTAAAAAACAAAAATATATATTCAATAGGTTATCTAGAGTATAACGTTTGTCAAACCCATTGCGTGTTATACATACTAAGAATATACAGTAGATACATTTATTTTGTGTACAGCTATCCTAAACTAGGTATGTAAAATAATGATGAAATAAAACGACAATCAAGTTTTTATCACAAATACTTTATTGATATAAATATATATTACTAAAAAAATATGTATCAATACAAACCAAGCTTCGAGATTTGAGTTTCGACTTTCGAAGGCCATTTGCAAGTGAGAAAAAACTAATGAAAAATAACATTTATATAGAATAATTAATATAGAAATTGATCCGAGGGAAAATAAATCGCATTACTGATGACCTAAAGGAATTTAAATAGTGGTGATTTATAGTGAAGTAAATCTTTGTTATTTATTCAGCAGATTATCAAGATTACATTGTTTTTTTGTGAATTTTGGCGGTTTCTAACAGATTAAGCTTAGTGCCTTAATAATAATATTATTTGCAAATGAACTTGTAGCATGTTGTTTTCATGCTACATACTAAATTAGAATTATTTTTTTCTTAATTATATAAATTTTGATAATTGTTAATTATTTTATTTTCAGGAATTATAACAAATTGAAAATTATTGTGGTACAGGGAAGCATAATGAGAGCAATGAAATGATATTAATTAATTATTTGTATTTGTGTGTTTTTATTATTAAGGTAAAGAAAAGCGATTCCAAAGCAGGCAAATAAATTGAAACAAAAATAAATAGTAAAAAGAGAAAAAATGATAAGCGTTTACGTTTTGTCGCGATCTTGGGTACAAATTTTTTTAAGCCGCAGCCATCACACAGGTGACATTTACTGCTCTGCGTGAGAAATTTTTATTAAGCGCAAGCTCTAATGTGTACTTGACAAATAGAAACAAACAGACCGCGTTCCAAAAAATAAAATTAAACTTTTGTTTTTATAATAATTTAATCGACTTTCTACGCCTTTTAATTCGCTTCTTACGGACATAGTTCTGATTGAAGACACCGGTGCAAAAAGGAGGTAGCTCCATTTTAGCATTTTTTTCAGGAAAAGCAAAAAACTGTTTTACTACGAATTTTTTTAATTTATATGTTTTATTCATATATAGGGTTAAACTCTAGTACTTAATACATAATATACTCACAAAATACGCTTTTTGGAAATTTGATTGGATAACAATATCAAAAAGATTTATTAACAAAATGTTATCAAAAGTAATAAATAAACAAAAACTAATCATCTGTAAAATTATCTTCTTTTGGCTGAGTAGGTTTTTCTTCTCCTTCACACTTCAGCCGGCCATAAAACAACATACAGTCAGGAGGCACATATTTTGTTCTTTCACATGTAGGTATTTGGGGGCGCTTAAGTGGTAACGGTTCAGAGTAGATGAGTAATGTTGAAGAAGGTAAAGTCAACGTTACGCCATGTTTCTGAAAGGTAAACAAGCTCTTAAATAATGCACTGCTGCTATCTACGCCTTTTGCTGTATACTCCATGACACGATAAGAAGATAAACCAAATTTTATTTTTTTTGTTTGACACGCACTTTTTAAAAGTCTTGTTGAAATGATTACTGAAGTTCAAAATCATTTCTTGGGAAACTGGAATCACTATAAATTTGCTTGCAGCATATATTTTTTACCAATGCAAACCATTCTTCTGGTAACACGATCTTTTCCCGTTTCTTTTTTTTTAATCAATTTTAAGCTCCGATCACAAGGCAGGAAACTATTTCTTGGTTCTGGATATCAGTGTATAATTTTAGCAAATGTATTAGTATTTGCAAGTACGTAAAGATACAGAGCCAAGACTTGGTTTTTATTTTGTGAGCTGCAGTTATCAGAATATAGATATAATTTTGTCACTGTTGATGCTACAAATTTTTTAAAAAAATCTTGTAAAAAGCTTACTATATCATTAGCTCCTTTCTTGGCTATAGTTTTATTGTACATGAAAAAGTACGATTTTCTAGAACTGGCTACAAAGACACAAAAGTTGTATTTTCACAGTTGCCGTTTAAAAAAAAACATGTCCACTTGGTAAGTGGGATTGTTGTGTAAAAATAAATTGTTTTTTTTTTCATGCACCTGTTTTTTTATTTATTAGATTTATTTTTACTTCTTCATTCTTTTCCGCTGATATGAGGTTGTCCAGTCTGTCCCAAGTCTGGCAAGTGGCAATTTAAAACAAAGTGCCGACAAAAGTAGTCGTATGTAACTTGAGGTTTTACATTTTTATTGTTCTGGATGGTAACTTATATATCGGGTTCGTACATTTCAAATTAAAGCTTATGCATTTTTTGCATATTTAGTTCAGATGACAAATAAAACTTATTTTTATTTTTAGTTCGGTTGTAGTGCGACGATCTTTTTGGAAATGACTGTATATGCAAATCAATTTGTAATACATCATCCTTTTGTATCATATTATATTATTGATGTGTTTTTCTCGCATGCCTTTTGGTGCCGGATTGTTACCTTTTAAGTAGTTGATAATATTTTTACAGGGTTTGTTTACAGTTTTGCCAGTTTTCTTAGTAAAAACAAAAACAAGAACGTTTGTGTCCTCTACCCAATTTAGACCTAGATCTGGCAACCGTTTTTTATAACTATTAATTGTTCTTTGTTATTTTGCTTATTAGTGTCGTTCATTTTTTTGAAACATTTAAATTTACAGTTACAGTTATTCCAGTTTTTTTTTTCACCTTTCAGACATTTATTTTTGTTTTTAATACTGATGTAAGATTTTTCTTTTCTTAGCAATGTTTCAAATCTACTTACTTTCATCTCTTGCTTGTTTCTTGACAACTTTTTTTACAACTGTTTGTTTTTGTTCACTGTCACTTATTACTTTCAGAATTTTTTTGGACCAGCGATGAAATTGCAGCACTTGAATTAAACACAGAAAAGCGTCTAACACTAGAGTCATCTAGAGAAAAATCAGGATTTTTGGCCGAATTCTCAAATTGTTTGCTTGGACTATTGCTAGTCGACATTTTACAAAACTATATTATTTGACAAACTATAACTTGCACAATTTACCTGCATAGGAACCGCATGGGACCAAATAGAACAGACAAGCAAAATATGTCTTTATTTAATATATATTTAATTTTGTTTATATGAACTTTTAATTTTTAGTTTCATTTATGTGGATTTTATTTTCTTCAATGGTTCCTATTTATGTAAACTCTATTTTAAACTATAAACTGCATAAAAACTGTTTGTTCAGCAAACAATCCTGTTCTATAAAAAAACGACGCAAAACTGAAATGTGTAGCTGTTTTGTACTTAAGGGAGCAGTTTAAGGAGTGTCATAAAACATTTGTTCATTAAATTTTAAAATTAATTTGTAATTTTTTTGTCGAAATATTTTCTTAAACTTCAAGTGTTACACTTCATTGAACATTAAACTTAGTAGACTTTTTATTGTGCTATATGTTATTTTTTGAAAATTAATTGTTACGGTTCTGCTCGTTGTCTACTGAATTTTTCTTTTTTTAAATCCAATTTTAACTACTTAATTTTGCATTCAGTGTTGTTTCTAACATTGTTTTTCTTTTTTTTATGTAATTTTGTATTTTTGGCTTTATCTAGTTTTTTTTTAAGTTGTAAATAAGGTTTTTTGGTTTTATTTTCTTGATTTTTAATTTTTTCTGTTTGTACTTTTAAATAGTTGCGAAATGTTTTTTTTTATTTGTGTATTTCTAGCTTTATTCTGTTTTATTATTGTAACAGAAATAATTTTATAGTATCAAGCGCCGAAAATAGGCTTTAGAAGCTCGCTGCTTTTAGCACTTATCGGCTTTTGGGCCACTAAATCCTCATTTTGGCCTGCATTTTAGGAAAAAAACAGATGTCATACTCTGCATTATAATAAAATTTTCTGAAACACATTTCTATTTGAGGCTGGCAAAAAAATTAAGTATAACTTATGCCAAATTGTGTAAAGTTTGTTTTTGGCTTTTGCTGCACTATGTACTCTATAATTAGCAATTTTTTGTGAGATACTACTGTTTTAGCAGTGGTATGTTGTGGTAAGAGTAGTGGAGGTAATATCACTTTTGATACAACTTCATTGCTCTAGTAAGAACTATTGTCGCCAAAATGGTGTGGTACATTTTTTTAAAATAAAATTATGGATCAATCTTACTTTTTAAATTATCTGATTTTAGGAAGAATCAAATAAATATGAATAAAATCAATAAACCAAACAACTTTGTTGACAAACTTTATTTTTTTTTTCTATAAAATTTAGTTTTAATTTTTATATTATTTATCTACTAAAAAAAAAATTATCAAATTATATCTTCTACCTATTGAGCATCAATTTAGAAATGTATATTATTTTTAAAGTAATTTAGTGAAACATTCACCATTTAAATATAATTTAAATTGTATCTGTCATCGACTACTACACTTTAAGCAGTAACCTACATTTAAGCTAGGTAAGGCGTTGTATGGCGTGATATAAAACAATGACGTTTTAAAATTCGACATTGATTTCCACTTTCTTACCAAATGCTCACGAAAATGCAGTGGTATGTCTGTTAACACTAACCACTTTACTATAGTAAACAATACGCTAATACGAAAATCTTTCAACTTCCTATCAGCTGGGGCGCGTTCCGATTTAGAGAGAGTAGTAGTACGTCAAAAGTACTTCTAATATCCTTCTTAAACGAACGCAATTGGCAATTTCTACTTTTTGTTCTCTGTGGCACCATTTAACCTCTTAAATAAATACATATTTTGACTTTATAAAAATTAATTTATAATAAGTATCGTGGTGTGAGTATATAGGTGTGGCAATGCGCATGATTCTATCTATCTCTCTCTAAACTGTGACGTCAAATGGGTGATTGCCAATGTGCGGGTAATTACCCGAAAAACAGAAATTGAAAATATTTAATGTCAATTCTTTTGGTTTTTTGTGTATGATTTGTGCACCCATACACAGAACAAGATGGCATAATGAAGTTTTTGATAGTTATAATTTGTTTGGTTTGTTATTTTTAAAGCAAAGCATATATTTAATAATTTACTGACAACGCCAATAATGGGCAATTTTAATAATAAATGTGTGAATTTCACGTTGCCATAGTTTCTATCACCCACCTGACGTCATGCGCAAACTAAAACTTTGTCTCGTTATGTCACTTATGTTGGTATTGTTGTCTTTTCCATACTGTTTCCGTAATATTTTTTTACGAATCCTAGTAATAATTCTACTCTTTGCCTTACTTTTTTATTCTATAACTGCTTGTTGGCATTTCACTTAGATTAATTATTTTGGCATTTTTTTTAATGAGTTCCTTTCTTTTTCATCTTTATTTCCCGTCTTTTAAGCACCGTTTCTTATGATGATAAAAATGCAACTGTTTAATATTTATACTTTGTTTGAATAAATTAAATTAAGAAAAACTAAAATAAAATTAAAAAAGTTTACTATGTCATCTCATAAATAAATCTTTATAAGTTACTCATACGTCAAACGCTTCATAAGAAACATCTTAACCTAGGTAAATCTACTTTTTTATTAATTACCTATGTGTTATTTAAACTAAAATATCCTTAAGTAAAGAAGAAGTTATAATTGGCACGCGTTAGTAATGATTATTTCCAGAATATACAGATGATTGTAATACAACAACAATAAGATTAACTATAATACTTTTATCTGTTTCGACTAATATAAGCTTTTTACTTATTTTCTAATTTTGGTTCCCATAAAGTCATCAACAAGAAATGATAATACATTTTGTTATTTAAATTGAAAATACAATTAGAACCTATTTAATTGGAACGATGTAACTAAAACAATATCTTAATTACTGTTGCGCGGTTTGATTTTATAGCATCGCATAGATATAATAAAACCTGTGAGAAATAATAGAATGTTTAGTGTCTTAATACATAATAGTTGACTCTTTCTCCTCATAAGTTTCACATTTTATTAAAATTTTAATACCAATGTATTGGCCGTTGTAATATGAAAATTATAAACAGCATATATAAATAGTATAAACATATTAATAAAATATATTATTTCATGTCGTAATTTATTTGTAAATGTAACCAGTAATTACTTCTACGATATTTTCTGTAAAGTTGATACGATCAGCAAATATGAATATTTAAATAATGAGATAATAAATTATTCTAATATTTTTAGATTTTTATAATTAACTAAATTATTAAGTGATAATGAAACAATGCGGTTTGGTTAAGATATAATGTGATGTCTTAAATAAAGTTAGATTAATAATTAGCTGTTTAATGAAAATTAATATTAAAATTAACTACTTAATAATGGTAATTCGGAAACAACTATTTACATTCCAGCAGCTCATACAATGACCTTCATCATACATACGTGGCTTCTCAATTTTCTCTTGGCGAGAGTATGTAAAGGGCATTTTCACTTATTTGAAGCATCCGTTTTAAACAATGTATATAAATAAATTTATAAAAACGGTCAATATATTAGCGGGAGTAATAAATTATATTTATGTTTTATTAATTTGGCTTGGTTATTTTTCAATTAGTTTAGACATTTATTTACTTCTTTTTTATGACATTAATTATGTATATGAAAGCATAAATGAGTAATATATATAAAAAATGGTGTAAGTGGCAAATTAAAAAACTAACAAGAATCGATAAACATTTCAAATCTTAAAACCAATATATAAATTAATATAATAAATATTTACAATAATAGCATACAATGTATGTCACTTAATTGCTATTCCAAATTTAACTGGATTTCTGTAAATTTTTGAATAGGCACTAAAAATATGCATTATTTGCTATTTATGCACTTTTTACAATTTATAGTTTTCCTGACAAACTAAACTGTGAATGTGTCTATAAATATAAATACTGCTTTTTTAAGTATGTATGTATGTACGTCTAGCGTCCCTGCGCTGGGGGCCTTGGTATTATCATGTTGAGCCTTTTCAAGTAGTTTGTTTCTTTAATACATGACATTCATAAACTTTTGTGAGGGGTTTAGAGCTATTATTTAGTGAGTGGATATAATATATAACTGACTCCATATATTGATTCGTTTCTATAGTGAAGCAAATTATTTTACGGCGGCCACTTTGTGGGCGACTTGGTAATACCAAAAATATATTAAAAACATCTTACTTTTTATTATTTTAGTTTCTTAAACATTTAAAACATGCATTGTATGCTACTAACATTGTAAAGTAACTATTACAATATTCCGGACAACAATTGCTAATTGCTTCCAAAGTTAAGATCAAAAATGTAATTTTAATTAACAATTGATATCTTTTAAGCGGATTTACCAACTTAAGCCTAATTTTTAGACCACATTATTACACGTATTACTGAAGTTTTTTTATCTTGGTTAGATTTTATATATACAGTCATTTTTGCGGTACATTAATTTAAAAAAAAACTTAAGAATTTCTAAAAAAAGTTAACTTGCACAACTTTTTTATAAGCAATAGTAAAAACATCGTCAACAATCGTAAAGCAGCATAAAATATCAGCCAATTACGTAGTGCAATTGGATTTTTATTTGTAGACTTTCTGTGCGTGCCATCTGCAATGCAATCTTTTTTGATGTTTTACAATTGTTGCCGATGTTTGTATTGTTTTTCGTAAAAAAGTTACATGTGTTTAATTTAAGTTTTTTTTTTTAATTACTGTATTGCAAAAACCACTGCATATAAAAAATTTATCTAAAATAGTAAAACGTCAGCAAAGCGCGTAATAATGTTGACTTAAAATTTAATTTAAATTGGTAGGTCCGTTTAGAAGATATTAATTGTTTATCACAAACGCATTTTTGGTCTAACTTTGGATCCAATTAACCAATTGTTGTCCGGAACGTTTTAATAGTTACTTTACAATGTTAGTAGCTTACAATGCATGTTTTAAATGTTTAAAATACTAAAATAATAAAATAAGATGTTTTTAATTTATTTTTGGTATGACCAAGTCACCCACATCATGGCCGCCGTGATATAGTTTCCGTCACTTTATAATCGCGAGTCAGGGTATCCATATGGCTTTTGCATGTTTGCCAAAAATTGCTCGTTGTTGCATATTGTATGCCTCGTAGTCGCTCAGCAAGTATAGCGGGGTTTTTTGTTCCCCAAATACCTGCGGGATAGATAATCATTCTAGAGTCCCATTCTATGCGTTTGTGTATTCAGGCTTGTGTTCATTTATTGGTCATGTAAGCATTTGCAGTTTTGTGTGCTTTTTTGTCAGTTTTTCTACAGATTGCTGTTTTCTGTTGCAAGTTTACTACGGATTATTGGTTTTTTGGTATTGAATGGAATCCCGAAAGCTTTAGGCTTAGGTCTAACATCCTTCTGGTTTCTTTAACAAGATTTAACAAGACTTTAAGGTTTTTTCTATGTTTTTTTTGTTTTTTGATTAGATATGCTAATGCTTTCAGATTGATTATGCAGTTTATCACCAGTATGGATTTTGTCAATGATGTCGGACATGTCCGTATCTCCGCTCTGAAATTTGTTTGTTCTGGGATAGCGCAGTCAACGTCACAATTGGTGTATGATAGTATTATCACATTAAATAACTTTTGTATGCATTTAACACATATGTGATTCCAGGTCTGTGAACCCCGAGATTTACAGTGTGTTTATTTATTTGTATGTTTAGCAGGTATTGAAAGCGTTGTTTCCATGGCTGCTATAGGATTTGTTTTTATAATCTTATAATTATCAGATATGCCAGCATTTGTATTTTACCTAGTTTGGTTGCCTTACTCTTGAAGTTGATTTTTGTCTTTGTCCAACTATAAATTTGGTTGTAAAAAGCAACCAGTAGGTTAGATTTTTCAGATAAGTATAGTAGGTTAGTTTGGCATCAAGCGTGAGGTACTGTATTTTTTTTGCGTCGGGAGTGTCGTTTTGTACATTTTTAGATGTTTTAAGTTTTTGATGTTCTGTTATTTTTTAAAAGAGGCTATTGCCGTTTTGCTTAAATTTATTGATTTTTTTTCTTGTACCATTTGTCTAAGGTGTTTTGTTTACTAAAATGCCTACTTTATTTAGTAACTGCAGTAGGCCTTCCACAGCAAATTACTACAGTTACTGTATAATGTAGTAATCTGATTTGAGCATAAATTTTACTCAATATTGGACAAGAAGTGATTTTCTCTGTTTTCTGTTGTTTTTGCAGTGGATGCAAATGTAGTTTCAAAAGACAATTTATTGTAAAAAAAAAACTCCCACTGAATAAATAATAAATAATAATAAAAATGTTTCAGAATTTTTTTGATTGGTATGTTTATTTACTTGGTTGTTGACTGATTAGTCTATTAAATTCTCTGATTGCTGCCTTTTTTTATAAAATAATACGATAAACTTTGTCAGTTTTTGACGACTTGAGTAGTTCAAACGCGCTGATTTTCTATTTTAAGCTTCTTTAATTCATATTATTCTTTTTTCTGTACAGTTTTTTTTTATTAGTTCTGTTACTTAAAAGTTTTCTGGTTAAGAGTTTTTGCAAGCGTAATGCTCAGGATGTGTGTTTACAAGGCTCTTTTGACCGACTCTATGTGATCTTTTTTTTGTCAGCATGAATTTAATATTTCCAGTTCGATTGCTCAGCACCTTTTGTAGGCAAAAATATATCGGTTAATTTTGTACGCAGTCACAATATTTCTACTATATTTTTGTTTGTTTTTTAAACATTGTGTGAGGTTCATTATATTTGAGGCTTAGTAACCGTTTTACTTAGAATTTATCTTTCTATTCTACCAAGTAATCTTGTTAGTGATATGTTTGCCAATGCTTGGGCAATTTTCTTTAAAAGTTGTTTTTATGTAGATGACAAACGTATCTGTCATAAGTTTGTAACTTGTTTTTGTTGTTTCTGGATAAGTTTCAATTTGACTAATAATATCTAACCTTTAAGAGCGTTTCTTTAAATTTAAACATAATTAGTTTTTTTTGGGTTTCTATATTCCTTTAGAAGGATTTTCTAGATTTAATATTAAGATTATTACTATGCTCCGCGTTGAGTTTCTTAAGGTGGGTGACTTACTTTTATTTATAATGACTGTTAATTTCTAATATATATAGGTTGTTCATATTTCTTCGGGACCCGACCGGGACATACAACCAAAAAAAAAAGACAAAATGATATTTTTAATATAGCAAAATTGGTTGTTGTAGAATTCACTTTCATTAAAAGAAATTTCATTTCAATTATGTCGTTACCTCGGTTCAATCCACTTGTCTTAATAAGTTTTGGCAAAATAATCACATTTAAAATTTTTGTATAGGTAGAAATTTGTCTCAAATTCTATTTTCTATCATTCTAATAGTTTCATTCATGATTGCTTTACTTTTGTTATTCTGGTTTTTTAAAATTATTTGTGGGAAAGTTTTTTTTTAGTTAAACTTAAACCGAGACAATTAACTGGGACGGGAAAGTTAAAACAAATGATTTTGCAATTTGTGCAAATTCTCGTAAGCGTATTCCTGAAGATCTCTTTTGAAGTTTATTGTTTTTTTTTTTGCTTTTCTTTACCATTTACGCTGTTACAAGACCGGTTTTGCTTTTGTGCTCTTGTTGTGCTTGCAGCTGGTAAATTTAGTGTTGAGTGTCGCGTTCTTAACTTTTGATTGTGGTTTTAGTGTGTTTTTTGTCTTACCGTATTATTTGAAAAATTTGAAAGAAACGTTTTAGCCTGAATTTAAGGCAAAAATGGATGGTTTTGGTATTAAGCAGGCAAAAATATACTATGTATAGTTTTATTCTAGAAATATGACAAACGAATTAATTTATGGGATTTGAATGTTTGGTCTTTGTTTTTGTTATATTATTTTCTGGACCTGTAATATGCACATACTAATTACGTAAGCTGACCATTCAAACATATTCCGGAAATGCGTAGTTTAGGTTAGGTGTTATTTCTGTAGGATAGTAAGGCAGGACTACTTAAAGAAGCTAGCGGCATATACAAAAAAAAGACTTCTACCAAATTTGATAGATGATAAAAATAATACCGGGAATTTGGAAAATCTTTATAACCACATTTTTTTGAAGATACTGTCTCAAAAAATACGCCCGAAATGAGAATTACTGTAATACTACGATTAGTCAAAGTAGTCAAACACAATAAAGACATCAAAATTGCTCAAAGCTACTGGACCAGACAAAATTTATGCGGAAATACTAAAACTAACAGATGAGAAAAACATCAATGTTATTGTAAACATATTTAACAGAATGTACAACTTGACAAAATACCAACTAAATGGTTATAGTCTGCTTTTATCCCATTATCAAACAAGAGCAATGCTAGGTTATTCAAAGACTTCCAACTTATAAATCTTATGAGTCATATCTTGAAAGTGTTTCTGAGTGTTATTAAAAACAAAATTTACAAAAATGTGAAAAGGAGAACAATGACGTAAATTTTGGATTTTACAGTAGTTTATCAATACGCGAAGCACTTTTTGCGCTCCAGATATTTGTATACAAATGCTTAGACCACCAAAAAGAAATACACATATGCTTCATAGACTACTACAATAATAATAATAATAATAATAATAATAATAATAATAATAATAATAATAATAATAATAATAATAATAATAATAATAATAATAATAATAATAATAATAATAATAATAATAATAATAATAATAATAATAATTCCGGGGGGAATCCTGTAACCCCTACGGAACGCGTCCCCAAGGTGGCGGATAGGGGCAAGCCCTCTAGATATAGAGGGTAGGAGCGCAAAGCTCCCGCGGACCAACAGGACACAAGATGGTCAACGGTTTCGAGCGGATGAACCACTTGTGAGATAAGTGTCTGACCTCTAGTTGAGGCGACTTATCGAAGGCGTCTGTATCCTATAGGGACGGCCTAAGAATAAGCTTTGGTAGGAGCAACGTAAAAATACCAACACCCAGTAAAATGGAGAACAATTTAAACAATTTAGATAATATGCCGGTACCTGAGCTGCGTCAGGGCACGTCTGGAGCTGATGCTGGACGTGACAGCTTGTTGCAAACCATCAGTGGTAGAGTGTTGAACAGGCGGGCACCTACCGGGCAACCCGAATTACTTACAGCCGAAACTGATTGCAGAAACCAAGAGCATCAAACTGCACCCTCCGAAAGTGTTTTGCCAGCTAATCAGCCAGCAACCACCAAGGCAGGTATTCGTAGACAACGTATGACATGGTCTAAAGAAATGAACCTAACAGTTATGCGTTGTTACTTTAAAGCGACAAACATGGAAACCATTGCCACAGGTTATAGATCAACTATGCGGACACTATTTTTAAAATACTACCCTAACAGAGATTATGTGACCAAAAAAGAGTAATAATAAAAAATAATAGACTAACGCAATTTGAAATAGAACATATAAAAATTACTCTTACAGAAGAACTAAATATTACTAACAATAAATGAAGAAATAAACACAAACATTGCTGATGAAAATGAACAAAACTCTAACATTCAACTATCTGATTCTAGTTACGGCAACGCAGATTCTGTACATCTTGAATTTGAAGCATCTCTTATAAAATGGACGGATGCTAACACAACGCAGAGGCCAAGTTTACCAAAACTAAGAATAAATAAACAATCATTGGCAATTGTTAAAAACGTTAACAAAACAATCGAACATCATGTTAATAACGCAACTAATATTGAAGCTTTGCATTCAATAATATACTGCGCTGCATATACAGTATTAAAACTATGTAATCAAATACCGGTTAATGAACAAAACAACTATAAACAAAGCACTCCAAAATGGCAACAGCGACTAGAACACAAAATAAATCAACTTAGACAAGATATAGGTCGACTAACACAAATATCACAAAACAATGTTACAAAAAATGTTTATAAACATCTTAAACATTTAATCTCTAATAGTGACAATATAACACAAGCACAAATAGTAGATATACTTGACACACAAAAACAAAAGTTATGTGTATATGCAGAAAGACTAAGAAGTTACATAAAAAGCAACAAACGAAAAAAACAAAACCTCTTATTCCAAAACAATGAAAAGGCATTTTACAGTAATTTAAACCAAACTAACAAAACTCTTCTTAAATCAGATATGCCAGATAAAGAAGAAATTACTAATTTTTGGAAAAGCATTTGGTCAAACAACATAGACTATAACAGAGAAGCAGATTGGATTAAAAACATAAAAGCCAAATATAATCATATCACTAACGACAATAATATAAATATAAGTATAAATGAAGAAGAACTAAAAGAGATTATAAAGAAACTACATAACTGGAAAGCTCCGGGTTTAGACAAAATTCATAACTTTTGGTTTAAAGAGTTAACATCTACTCACAACGCATTAGCTCAACACATAACTCAACTACTTCATAATCCAAACAGTATGCCTGCTTTTCTAACTCAAGGTGTAACGTACTTAATCCCAAAAAATGAACAAACAAAAAATCCAGCTAACTATCGCCCGATAACTTGTCTTCCAACTTTATACAAAATTATAACAGCTGTTATTACTCAAAATATTCAAAATCACATCTCTAAATTTAAAATTATGACCGAAGAACAAAAAGGATGTCGGAAAAAATGCCAAGGATGTAAAGAACAACTAACCATAGATAGTGTAATACTAAAACAAACACAAACACAACATCGAAACCTATTTGAAACCTTTATTGATTATAAAAAGGCTTTTGATAGTGTCCCACATAGTTGGCTCTTAGAAATCCTTGATATATATCATATAAACCCAATTGTGGCAAATTTTCTTAAGCAGATTATGCAAACATGGCAAACAAAACTTTGCTTAAAAACTTCAGACAGTTCATTTGAAAGTGATTTAGTTTCCATACGAAGAGGTATGTTTCAGGGTGATTCCTTAAGTGCTCTTTGGTTTTGTTTATGTCTTAACCCACTATCTGAGCTATTAAATGAAACCAATTACGGGTTTCAAATTAAATCTAACAAAATAGCCTTGCATAAAATAAATCATATTTTCTATATGGATGATATAAAGCTGTACGCAAGCAGTAAGACACAACTAACATCGCTAATACGGATAACTGAACAAGTGTCAAAAGATATTAATATGGAATTTGGTTTAAACAAATGCAAAGTCAACGCAATAGAAAAAGGTAAATGGACAAAAACAGAAGGTATAAAAACTCTAAATAATGAAACAATACAATCAATGGAACAGGAAGAAACATACAAGTATTTAGGTTTTGAGCAAACAACTAAACTAAATCACACGCAACTAAAAACAGCGCTAAGTAAAGCTTATTCATCTCGACTGAAGCAAATACTAAAAACATATTTAAATTCCAAAAACCTAAGCAAAGCCATTAACACATATGCTATACCTATACTTACCTATTCCTTTGGAATTATTAAATGGTCTGATACTGATCTAGACTCATTAAATAGAACAACAAGAACAATGCTAACCCAATATAAAATGCACCATCCAAATGCATGTATAGAACGCATTAATCTCCCAAGAACAGAAGGTGGAAGAGGAATATCTGACATTTATAGCGTACATAATAAACAAGTTGCAAATCTTAGAAGCTACTTTTACTCAAGAAAAGACAGTCACTTACATCAAGCCATAATAAAAGCAGACAACAATTATACCCCTTTATGTTTAAAAAACATAAATCTTAATATCAAAGAACCCATGTCTATTAAACAAGACAATATTAGTAAGTGGGCATCAAAACAACTGCATGGGAGATACTACAACCATTCTCATAAAGATGAAGTGGATACAGACAAAACATTTAAATATTTGCAAATTGGACAACTATACCCCGAAACGGAAGGATTTATTCAAGCAATTCAAGACAAAGTAATAAATACTCGAAGCTACCAAAGATACATATTAAAAGATCCAGCTAATAAAACCGATAAATGCAGAAAATGTAATACAGACCCAGAGACGATAGAACATATTACAAACGGATGCAGAATATTAGCACCGACACAGTACGTAGAACGACACAATGCTGCAGCTAAAATTGTACATCAAGAGTTAGCCTATAAATATAAACTAATAAGTAAAAAAGAACCTTACTATAAATATGTTCCGCAATCTGTTCTTGAAAATAATATCTGTAAGTTATACTGGGACAAGACAATATTTACAAACAAAACAATAAACCATAACCGACCAGACATCACTATTACTATTAAAACATCAAATAGTACATTTTTAGTAGACATTGCAATCCCAGCTGATCATAACATTGAAACAAAATACGCAGAGAAAATAGAAAAATACTTACCTCTAGCTTCAGAAATAGAAAAACTGTGGAAACAAAAACACATTAAAATTATTCCTATAATAATATCTTCAACAGGAATAATACCATCAAAATTAAGCAATTCTATAAAACAATTAGACATAGAACAATACAATATTATAAACATGCAAAAGGCGGTAATACTAAGTACATGTAACATAGTACGATCGTTTTTAAAACAACACATGTAATACATCTATGTATTAGACTTGGTAGTATGTACCCGTCTAATACAATGAAACCAGGTTAACCTGTGAAAAAAAAAAATAAAAAAAAAAATAATAATAATAATAATAATAATAATAATAATAATAAAATCTAGGTATGGCACAAAATACCAAAACAGACAACAAACTAATGAAGAAACAATTTTCTGATAAATATGAACAACGATTGAAACTAATACTTAAAACTAAACTCAACGGAAAAAATATTGTAAAAGCTATCAACAACTATGCTATTCCATCCCTTACGTACTCTTTTGGTGTAATCAAATGGTCTAATACAGAATTAGATGAACTTGATAGAAAAACCAGAACTATGCTAACAAAACAAAACATGCACCACCCAAAAGCATGCAAACAACGTGTAAACATACAGACATAAGGGAGGACGCGGTATACTAAATATTAAACAACTTCACGAAAACCAAATATACCAACTACAAACTTACTTCAAATCCCAACCGGAAAACATACTGCATAGAACATTAATTCAAATTGACAACAACTACACCGCACTAAAACTAAATGAAGACCTAGAACCACAAAAAACACATAACGATCTTATTAAAGAACGAGAACGAGAGTGGCAAGATAAACAACTACATGGTAAGCACCACTATGAAATACACAAAAATGACACTAATCTAGAGTGGTCAAACAAGTGGCTGTCATCCGGATATTTAATGCCTGAAACTGAAGGATTTGTAATAGCCATTCAAGACCAGGTTATTAAAACCAAAAATTACTCAAAATATATACTTAAAGAGGAAAATATTGAAGATCGGTGCAGAAAATGCAATAAACCTAACGAAACAATCACACACATAATATCAGGATGTGAAAAGCTGGCACCTACAAAATACACAAACAGACACAATAAAGTAGCTGGTATTGTGCACCAACAACTTGAAAATCAAATACTACCTACAAATGAAAATAATGAACAATACTATATCTATAAACCTAAAACAATAATAGAATCAGACAAATACACACTACTATGGGACTTACCTGTTCAAACTGATAAAACTATCATTAATAATAGGCCGGATTTAATATTTAAGAACAAGGAACAAAAACATACGTACCTCATAGACATCGCAGTTCCATCAAGCAAAAACCTAAAAAAAAATATCTGAAAAGAAAGATAAATATAACGACTTAGCATATGAAATTAAAAAGATATGGAAACAGGAGAAAGTCGAAATAATTCCCATAGTAATTTCTGCTACAGGCGTAATACCTCAACTTACGTTAGAAATGCTTACCAAACTAAATATAAATACCAACAAACTTGAAATAATGCAGAAGGCTGTCCTACTAGACACAGCTAACATCACAAGAGCATTCTTAGGAAGCAATTAAAATGTGTATATCCTTGGGAAACCCGCATATACACATTATACAGCAATAAAAGCTAGATAATAAACAAAAAAAAAAAAAATAAATAAATAAATAATAAACTTATTAGTGCTTTATCACATACAGATTTGCATAAGTTAGGTAAAAACATACATCATAAAATTGTACGTAATTAAAAATTGATATCGTCTTCTAAATATTTACCAACGCTTTAGTAAGCTTTTGATAATAAAAACAATTTTACATTACTTATGATTATGAACATTCATTTAAATTCATCATTTTAGGGTAGTTTATTAAAAAAGTAATGAGACATTATAAGTTTCACAATTTTTGCTGATTATTTGATTATAAATTATGGTTATTCCTTGTGCAGTGTTCATGTTCTTCCAAAAGTTTTGAATAATTGGATAATTTTCTTTATCACATAAAAAATAGTGCTTTTTTTGTAGATTAAAAATTTGCGTCAGATGGCGTGTGCCCGCAACATTAAATTGCTTAAGACATATGTGATTTAATTAATGAGTTGCTAATAATAGTGTGTCTAGAGTTTGTTTGAACTAGGATGCGTAATAAAAAAATATTTTTTGCAATTTTTGTTGCCACGCATTGCACATGGTCTGTCCAGGAAAGTTTGAGGTCAGCGGTGGCTCCCTAATGTTTTAAAGATTATGCTGGTTTTATAAGTTTTTAATCAAAAATAATACATTAACATTGTTTTGTCAAATTTAACGTTAGCTTGTTAGCTGTAAACCAATATATAGCTTTTGTTTGAGAATCAAGTATGCTGTTTGTTAATGAGTTTAGATTTTTGTTTGAGTGGCCACACAAAGTATCATTTGCAAATATATTAAATCTTGTATTCATATCACAGTAAGTAAAGTTATTTACATAAACAAGAAGTAACAGTCAGTAGGCCTAGTATGGAACCTTGAGGTACACCATTAGATTTATCTTGAGAAGTTGAGTTAGTTCTTTTGTATCAAGTTAATTGAGTTTATTTAGCTAAATAAAAATTCATTAAACTTACTGACAGATGGGATAGACCGTAGTGTTTCAATTTAATGAATAGATTGTTGTAGGGAACACAATCAAACGCTTTTGATAAATCGTAAAGAGCACATTCTACGTACTTATTATTTTCAAAACCATAATGTTTGAAGTTAGCTGTAATAAAGCGTCATTTGTTGATTTGTTTTTTCTAAACCCTAATTGAGTGTCATTTAACAGAGATTCAACATGTTTAGACAGCTGCCCGTTTAAAACAATTTTAGGTTTTTGCGAATATAGGTATTATAGAAATTTGCCTATAGTTGACATTAATATTGCTTTTTTGAGTATAGGCACTACTTTAAAAACTTTCAATTTTTTTTTTATATTGTATACATTGATTTAGTAGTATTGTAAGTGTAGTAATTATTATTATATTTTTTAAGGTTTGTATAATATTTACATTTAGGTTATAAACATTTTCTGTCGATGTCTTTTTTTATATTGGATTTCAATATAACTTATTGATGTGAACTAAAAATTTGTTTGGTTTGGGATATGATTTAGAAATTACGTTAGGTCAATATTGCTGTCTGGTAAGTTATCAAAAGAGTTGAAGCTATTTATGTAAAATATTGGTTAATTATATTTCGCATAACCTTGATGAAGTTTTAGGGTTTTTCTATTATAATGATTGTTAGCAGATCTTTCCTTTTCCAATATTTTTTTGTAGTTTGTTTTTAGTTTTTCAAAAAAAAAATATATTTTTAATACTGTAGTTTGTTTTGATCCATTTTTTTGTAAAATGTAATAATTTACGCATAGTTTTTATAGTGATAATTAGAAGAAGATTTTACAATTTTAGTATTTATTAGAAATGCTACGGCTACTGCATTTGTAAAATTGTATAAAAACTTTATCATCCAGATTGATGTTAATGTTTATAAAATTCTAGTTTGACAATGATAAAATTGTATATAACATAAACATACTTTGTTCTGTAATAAATTTATATAGCTGTCTTTGTTTTTTACGGGTATTTACTTGCATTTTTTATTTTAAGTTTGATACTTTATGGTCTGCCAAAGTTGGTTCTGTAACAGTTGCTGTAATAAAATTAGGTGATATACAGCCAAACACTAATATTGTGGCCGGTGACTCCGTAGACAAAAGTGGGTTGAAACCATTAAGCGAGACCAATAATAATTTAGGTACATTCACATGCAAAATCAATTTTAAATCGCGTCAGTCTAGCATGAACTGCGAGGAAAATAACATCGATGCTGCGAAACATTTATTTGTTATTTTGCGAAGCCGGCGCTACCCGGGAATAAATTCAGGTTGTGTCTCTGAGTGTATTGGTTCCCTTTCTCGCATTATGCATCCTTCATTCTGGCTATAGTTTTCTTTCTCTCAAGATGCGCGGAAACGCCTGTCATGGGCCACAGTATTCGTGTTTGGCTGTAGTAATAAGAGTCAATGCAATTTTATAATATAAGTTTAGGGTCATAAAGTTTAGTTATTGCTGACAATGCACAAACATGTTTGACAAGATCAGACACGAAGCATTGACAAAAGACATAAAAAACTTTCAATTCTAAAACTTAAAAGAATGAAAATTAAAAAACTAAAAAAATTTGTTGTCTAAGCTCTTTACACTCAGAAAAAATTTTCAAGAACGCCCTAGAAGAAGTGAAAATAGGCATACAGATTAATAAATTAACATACGTATTGCTGATGATTTTTGAATTTTCTTTAAAAATGAAACAGACCTACAATACATGCTAGACGAAGTAAAGAAAGCACCACATACTTGCATTTTTGATATAACGTCATACAAATATAATATTCTAAAACGTGATAAATTAACGCCGGTCGATAAAGCAATAATATTAAATTACGTTTTCAATAGTAAATTTTTGTTCTTGACAAAATTGCAAACGTAAAAGATGGTTTGCAAATTCTAAAAAAACATTTGCTTTTTGTACATGAAAAAAGTACAATAGATTTTTGCGTAGTGTTTGCCAGACATTTGATTTTTGCATGGTATATGCCATGCAATTTAATTTGAGACAATTACTTGACAAAATATTTGTTGAGTTTACTATAGCAATCTTCTTCAACAAAGTTTAAGATTTTATCATTGGCATTTAAAATTTGTTAGTGCTGTTTGGGTTTGCCACACGCTCTTGGCGAGTTTGCAGTACACCAGTTTATTATGCTCGGAGTACTAAGTAGTCTGTTAGGAAACCGCTCAGCAGGTTTGCAGCAGCAGAATTTTGGCCTATTTCCTCAGAAATTAACACATCATTGTTAAAGTTACAGTATTTTTTTTATTAAGATTTAGTACAATATTGCCCGATGTAGCACAAAAGTTGATCTATTGCATTCTAAACACATTATAATCAATGCTATCAATACGTTTGCCGTGTTTGTAAAAATAAACAGGACCAACACAGATCTGTTAGTTAAAATTACAGGAAAACTTATAGAAACGAAAAAAATGTGTATAGATAATAGGATACAATTAGCTAAAAATAAACTTAAGGAATTATGGAAATAAAAAATCTAGTTATCACTTCTATTAACCTTTTTGCTGCGGCGCTTGGAAAAAGGACGCGCGCCTGTGGTGTGTTGTGAGGATATAGTAGATATTGTATCTGTGTTGAAAACTAATAATTCAAAAGGTTACGATGATCTTTTTTTACACGTTGTCAAAAGTTTTTTTAAAACAATTTTAAACCTATTGTGTACAATGATAAATAAATTAATAACTGAAGGCGTGTTTCCCAGTGCTTTAAAATTATCTCGTTTGTGCCTGTCTTCAAAATGGGCAATTCTAGTGACGTAACCAATTATAGACCAATTTCAATTTAAACTGTATTTTCCAAAATATTTGAGAAGATAATAAGCAAGAAGTTGTGGTGTTTTCTTAATAAATATGAATTAGTGTCAGCATGGATACAGAAGTGGCCGATCAACCGAAACAGCAGGAATTGAGTTTTTTTAATTTTGTGTATAGACATTTAGATGAAGACAAATGTGTTGCTTAGAATTCCTAATCACAACACAAACTTTTTTGAAAAATTTTCAGTTCATGCCTGCTATATATGTTTATAACAAGCTTCCATTGTATTTTAAAAAAATGCAATAAAATTATTAAAATTCAAACAAGAGCTTAAACTTTATTTTAGTAAAAAAAAAATGTTCTTATAGCTTTAACGAATTTTTAAATAATAATCTGTGATCTATAATTTTGTTTATTGTATTTTATTGAATCAACCACTGTTTATAATTAAGTATGTACTTTGTAATTTTTATTTCTTATATATTTTGTAACTAAGACTTCTATGTTCAGTTTTTGAATCTTTGAGGATTAAATAAATTTAATATTATTATTATTATTATTATTATTAAATAATTCTCCAATAGAAATTTGGTAACATTTTCTTTTTTAAACAAAACTTCCCCGTATATTTTTTCACTTTTTAAGATTAGTTCTAAGAATGTTTTATAATATTTTTTTTTATAAAATTAAAATAGAATTAAAATAAATGTTTAAACTACTTGACAATAGTTTTAGATTTATAGCATATCAGCTTCGCTTGACAATAGGCAATCTCTTAACAACTTTATGAAAAAAATTGACAAATTGTCATTGAATATATTGTTTTGTTATTTATTTTTGATGTTCTTGTTCTTTTTATTAGTTTGGTTTAAATAAATTGTATGTTTGTGGGAAAATATTCTTAATTGGAACTTTAGGAGTTTGAATTAATTGCTTATAACTAAAAAATAATGCATTTTATAAAAATATATGTTTACACAAAATTCTCAGAATTGATTTTGGTATAAAAAATGACTATTTGAAAAAGGAAATGTATATTTAAATGGTAGCTTATTTAAAACCAACTTTTGTTTGATTTTTTTTACTACACCTTGTATTAATAGATAAAAAGCATAATAAAACTACATATTTTATATAAACTGCAGTCCGTAACAATAATAACATAAAAAAAACGAGTAGTACAGTTAATATAGGCATTAAGCCGCTAATAATATTGAGACCCGTTATTATTATTCATAATTTTTAAAAACTCAACGATCTGCAATTTTAAACATCAGTAAAACAGCTCTAATAAACATAAAGTTATTGGTATTTGCTCGGCTTTATATAAATTGCTACCGCTAATACTCGATTTATAAAATTCATTATTATTAGTATTAGTTGGTATTAAAATTATCTACATATTTATTTATTAATTAATTTTAAAGTATTATCTTTTATTATTAATAATTTAATCTACATCACTTTTTGTAATAAATAATATATGTTCAGTGTACAAGTACAAGTTGCAAGACTGTAGATGGCTATTTTGTAACAGTGAAACCACCTTCCACATCGTCCGGATTGTATTGTTTACATTATGCATTGCCAACATGAACTAGAAAATAAACTCAACAAGTAATCGCCTTGTTACTATATTTAAAAGTATAGCAATACAAGTTTCCGTTCATGAACTTAATCCCAATAATTATATAAGTGATCTAATAGCACGATTATATATTCTTTGCGCATTCTGTAACTTGAGCATCTCTACTTGTATGAAATATTACATGTGCAAAGAAAGTTTATACTCGAATCATGTTTCCTTTCACTTTATGTTGAAGTGATGCAGTAACCCTTTGACACGTCGATCAAATAACTTTCCCATAGACCATCTTCCATCATTATACACAATAAAATAATTATATTTTGTTAACATTAACTTGCACAAAAAAAACTATAAATTACTGGATTGATTAATTACTTTAGCACATAATAAGGATAATCGAATTTATGCTATATAATTACTTTTTTAGTTAGCTTTCTTTAAATAGCCACGATTTAAAAAATTAATTGTGCCATATTTGGTATATTTTAATATAATTGAAATGATCTTGCTATATGATTCATAAGATGCCTAAATTAAGTTGCATCCATCAAATTTATCATTATCGATGGAGTTAACCTAGTTTTTTTTATAATTGTGTTTATTTATTCATAATAATGCTTCTCTTATGTTTAATTATAATAATTGCATATTTTATTAATTTCTAATAACTCACTTTTGCTACTATTATAATAATATCATAATTATCAAATGTCAAAAGTCAAATTTTACATATTGCATTAAATTTAAATAAAATATAGTTATTTTACTCTCCGTTTGAGAATTTTATTAATCTGACAATAACATAAAGAATGGTTTTTTGAGAAAGGTCAGTTAATATTAAAGTTCATTGGTATAAACATTAGGACTCGATTATGTCATGAAAACAAGGAACAACGTTTTTATTTTACAAAATCCTGAAAATAATGCTTAACTAAATTAAATTATATAATTGTTGCAGTAAATACTTGGTAAAAATGAATTTATATAAATATGAATTTTTTTATACATCTTGCGAATTAATTTATGCTGAATCAGCATACATTACTCATTTAATTTTATATTGAATTGTTTTTACTTCTATTGTTATTTGGAACAATTTATATAAATATGAATTAACTTCTCATTGATTTATGAGAAAAGTTTATTTATGTGGAGAAATTAATTTATGATTCAACATTTTTTTTTTTTTTTAATTTTATCGTATTTATCATTATAGATCCATCGATATAAAGAATTGTATTAAAAACTTTCCATTTAGGATTCCACATAGCAATAAAGTTTTTTATATATTTATTATTTATTTCTTAAATAAAAGCCTTTTATATTAATTTAAAGTAATAAACACACTTACTTGAATAAGCATCATATAAATACAGAACTACTAAACAATTTCAATCATTCATTCATCCATTAACATAATTCAATGAATAATTCATAAAAATCTTGCATTGCATTCTTTTGAACAGTGTCGTTTGAAAGGAAAATCATATGCATTTACAACCTTCCAGTGGATTAACTATTTTCAACTACACAATATTTTAGAAATTAAAAAATAATAATTTTGGCTCTCCAATAATTAGCCGATTTTTTAATCGTAAAAGTTTTTGACCACCCAAAAGTAAATAAGTTCATTCTTAATTGTAGTAGCAGTTTTAGTATTAAATTTGTCAGAATAAAGTTATTAGAGTATTCTCTTAAAAATTCAATATTTACTTATTGATAGAAGAATTCAAATAAGAAGTTTTATCTAAACGCCAATATAAAAAATATATATATATATACATTTTTTTATTGGAACATGCGCTCTAACGTTTTAAATATCGTTTTTATAATGATACATTGTAGGAATATATTTTAGTCTGACGTAATAAATTAAATAATATTTAAAGTGATTTAATGAAAATATATACAAAAGTGGTTGTAGCCAAATTCGAGAAGTAGGTGCATACATTTTAAAAAAGTGTCGGTATATGCGTCTAATATACATTAGAGAATGTAATTGAATGTATAAATTAGAAAGAATGTTGAAGACTTGTCTACTATAAGTTAGACGTTTTTATATCAACAGGTTCTCAAGTTTATATACTATCTTTGTCAAATTTTTAAAAGAAATAAATAACTTTATTGCGTACACTCAATATGAATTTCTACTAAAACGTTAACAAATCTTTTTTGATTAATTAAAAATGTGATTTTATTTTAGACAAACATAAGAAAAGTCATGCAGTAGCTTTTAACGTTTTTAAAGCATTTGATAGGGTATGACATCCAATCTTTATTAACAAGAGTCAATTAACGGAGATAAGCGTTAGTTCTTACATCTGGTGTTAGATTATTGAATTAAGTCCGCGATCTGCTAATACATTTTTTGGTATAATTTTTAACAACGCTGATAATTACTTTTATAATATGTCAATCAACGGTATAAGCATTATGCAGAAATCTGTTTAATCAATAGCTTTGTTCTCGGTACATACTTTTTTGTTATATTGCATTGGTGTTTAGTGATGATCTTGTAGCTAAAAAAAAACATTCAAAAAACTTTTTGAATTTAGTGAGAGTGATCAAATAACATCTTATATTTTAGACGTTGACAACGGTTATCATAAAACTATACACATATAATATTTTACTGAAAAATTGTAAAATAATTACATTTTATCTATAAAACCCAAAACAGCGAATAAATAAAAATAGTAGTTTATCCAAATTTATAATTTATTATTTATTAGTATTGATTATTGTAATTTTTTATACCACAAGGAACTGTAGTTAAACAGTGAATAGCGTTAATAATTAATACTGAAATCACAATTGAGTGCTAGTCATCTTATGGTTTAATAACAATCAGCTTAGTTTAATCAATAGTAAACACGTAAACACCGTCAACTTTTTTTTAAGAAGAAAATTGATCAAATAATAATAATAATAATAGCAGTAAGGTTTTAGAGTTTAGTTTGTTGCTAATATAACCAATTTAGATGTCGTAGATGTTGTATACATTCTAATTTAAAATAATATGTAAATGTTCAATGTTGAAATTTATTTATTTTGAGTAAACTACTGCCCGAAATAATAGCTGAGTTCAATTTACGTACTGATTCTGCATTTATGAATTAGGCGTTTAGCTAATTGTTGATCGGATCTGAGCTAATACACGGATGTTGTGATGGCAATTGTTTTTGCAATTGCGTAATTATTTCTTGCCTAATTCTTGCGTCAAGTTAAAAACTATACAACTATCAATTCAAATAATTTTGGAACCACCGAAGATCAACTTTTGAGTTTTTATTAGTGTCAGTTAATAATATGACATTTGGTAACAGGTTATGTTCTAATCATAGTTCCAATTTATAATGAATTTAGAATAAATGATGACTAAAATTGATAAATAGTCAATGACAATTATGTTATACAGGTACCAACAGAATATGAATACTCAACAAATTTGTACATAAATCCAAACAAAAATAAAATTTGGATTCATGAATCTAAAATTATTACAATATGTATGCTTGGTTGCACCAACGCAACTTAAGCTGTAGATAAAGCTTTAGACTTGCTTACATCTTAAACTCTCATTAAAACGTTGCACCAACACAAATCTATCTCACATTGATACAATGTCGGTTTTACATCTTAAGTAGTTGATTTCTATGACTTGAGCTCTATTTTCTTTGTTATGTTTATTAAAACTATAAACGTTGATGACATATGAATAACAATATATATGTAAATAATTTATTCTAATTTAAAATTTATAAATGATGCATTTTATGTAAATTACCTTTTTATCCAGTAAAAGACACATACACTCGTGTTTCAAGGTATGCATTTATCATCAGAGTGCCTAGCATCTCACTGGTCGAAGAGGCAATTTACATAAAATACATCACGACCCATCTTTTCTTATACTCTATTTTTTGCTCTTATTTTCTACACTGACATCTATCTCTCTTGTGTTATTTAATTTAATTATTAGCATTGTCCTAAGATATTTTCTTAGTTTTTAAATATAAGGGGTCTAGTTTGAAAAGGTACAATCTACTGTAATCAATTTTTCAGAAACTTCAAAAAACTGTCACAACTAAAGTAATTCTTAAAACTGATTTTTGTGCGTTTTAAGTTATTTACAAATTATTTGTTAACATTGTTATAAATTTAAATTAATCAATAAAGTATCAAAATAAATTAATCTACAGGTTGCATAATGTCTTTTTTAACTGCATCTTGTCAAAATCTTTTTTTAAATAAAAACTAAATTAAAAAATAAATACACAAAACTCAATTGTATTGTATTGTATAAAAAAATTATTTAGTATTACGTTGTTGAGTGCGTAATTTACTACAAGATGGCATCACTAACTCAGTTTTTTTTTTAATAAATATTTGGTGCAGTTTTATTATGTATCTCTCTTTGGTAGTCCTAGATTTGTCAGTTTTAGTGAGATTCTAGTATCTCTATTTGAGGCTAGTTCTTTGTGTACCCTGATTGCCACATAACTCTTACTAATTTTTTTCTTCTTTTCTTATCTTTGTAATTTTGGTTAGTACTAATGTGTACCTTCTATTCCTTGTTTTTTTTTTTCATTATTTTGTCATGTTATATATATATTTATTTATGTTTCTTTAGTACAGTCTTTGCATAGTTTTTTAGTGCTTTCTATTTGTTTTTCTCACTCAGGCATATATTATTAATTGTAGATTTGTCATTTTTGTTTTCAAATACCTTTTATAACTTTTTTATTTTTCTATTATGTTTCGCATTCAACTAGCGTATGTTCTTTGTCGTCATGCGTGTCTTCTTTGACAGAATATACATTTTTCTTTATCTTATTTATTTTTTGTAAATACTTTTTAATGGCTCTATGTCCTGTGAGTAGTTGTGTTGTATAGTAACACGTTGCCGGTTTATTTGCTACTCATTTTTTATTTTTGTTAGTTTTTTTGTCCATTTTTTCTTTTATTTTTCTTTTCACTGTCCGCCATCTTATTTACTCTTGTCTGTCTCTTTGCTTATTATTACTACAGATCTTTAACGAACTTGTTTTTGTGGCTTCTGTTATTTATTTTTTCATTTTTTGTTTGTTTATAAGACGCCTCTCTTCATGTTTCTGGCGTACAATAGTTTACTTCTAGCCGCCGTTGCTATTAAGACCATACCGACCGCTACCTTGATTTGTAGTATTTTAACAAAATCGGCAATTTTGGCTTCATCGCTGCTTCTACAAATAATTTGATAATCGATTTATTTTTTTACCAGTACATTTAGAAAGGATTAAACTAAGTTATGTCAAAGTATTTTTTGAAAAATTATATTTGCAAATAGCAACAAAATGCATTCAAAAATACAGAAAACGCATTTATTTCTATATTTGATGGTTTTTTTCAGCTATTTCCTAACTATTATTTGACTAAAAGACTTCGATATTTCATAGTTTAATCCTTTTTAAATGTACTGGTAAAAAAATAAATTGATTATCAAATTATTTTTAGAAGCAGCAATGAAGCTAAAGTTACCGTTTTGGTTAAAATTCTACAAAACAAGGTAGCGGTCGGTATGCTTTTAACTTTCTTGCCCCTTTTATGGTTCTCTCTTGTTTAGCATAAGTTTACTTACCGTTTCGCAACTGTTTTTGCGCACCGAGTTGCGTAGCCGGCAGCGGAAAGGGTCAGCTACTCTAGTATCTTTCCGTCTAAAACCCTCATAGATGTTACTTTATTTAGTTCCTGTTTTTTAACACGTTCATGATGTGAGCTAACCTATAAAACTACACCAAAACACGTGATTTTGTTTTTACTGAAAATAGTGTTTATGTGCCTTTTTAATAGGTAATAAATACTGTTTTTAGTTATTTTGATTTATTATTGAGTATTGTGAGCATTTTTTAGTGTGACTTACCAGTGGGTCACGATGTCCACAAGTAATAGTTTTAACTTATGGTCATCGTGACCCACCGGTGGACACGCGGAAAATAATAGTATTTTGTTAGCTATATTTGAGGAATTGATGTAGACTGTATTTGAGTAAGGTTGTTTTTAGATTTTTTTTAAATTTAATAATAATGGGCGACAGGACCAGACAGATACTGGAAATGGTACAAAAAGATAAAACATTATTGGAAGAATCATCACCACTATCAGGGAATTTGTCGTGCTGCAGCAGTCACCACTATCTCAAAGATTACTATCATTATTTACAGATACTTTGCATTTGATGAAAGAAATTCTTGATATTATAGTATTAGAAACCAATAAATATGCAGCGCATTGTGTACAGTTTAATCAGCTTTACAAGCGATCATTACTGCACAACTGCGCAAGTACTAATAGAGCCGAAATGCAAAAGCTTATAGCTATTTTAGTCATTATGGAAATCAATAGGCTACCCCAGATGCGCCTGTATTGGTCCAAAAGTGATATGTACAGCATTTATTGTATAAAAAGAGTGATAACTCATAACAGATTAGACATGTTGTTGAGATGCTTGCATAAAAAACTTTATGAAAAATTTCAAGAAGCGCTTAATCCAGTTGAGAAAATTGTCATTGATAAGACTAACATAGTCTTATCAATGACAGGCTGGTATTTCGACAGTATTTTCTTGGGAATTCAAATAAATATGCGGCTATACCTATAACATATATAGAATTTTCTAGGTTGATAATTATTATACAAGTGTAAAACTCACTAAAGATCTTTTGCACATTAAGACATACATCTTTGGGACGTTGAAAACTAATCAAAATAAAAATCCCAACAAAGTATGTCAGAAGAAATTGAAGAAAAGAGAGGTTTACGGTTTTCTTTTTATAACGCAAAAAAAGCGTTGATCTATCCGACCATATGTCTTCCTATTATACCATTTTGATAAAAACACTGAAATGGTATAAAAAGGTTATGTTTGAAGTATTACAAGGAAAATGTGTTGTTAATTTTTGGGTAATTTACAATTACTACAGTAACAACAATAAAAAAATAGACATGCTTCTATTTTGAGAAAAAAATAATAAAAGGCTTACTAGGTGCATAAAATAATGAAACTAATTTAGTTGTAGATTTAGAAAATAAAAATGATAATGCAAATAATAATCAGCCAAAAACAAAAAACGTGAAATGGGCAGGCATAGAATAAGCAAATACAAAAGGCTATAACTAGTAGAAAGATGTGTGGTGAATGTTATAAAAAAATTCAGAAAGAAAAGGGTAGTAAAAAAGCAAGAGCCTAGGCATCAAAAGTTCTCACTTTATGTGAAGACTTTGATGGACAGCCAACGTTGTGCATTCTTTGTTTCAAGAAGTTTCACGAGTAGTGAAATTTATTTATTGTATTTATTTATTTTTTGCAATGGATTTTGATTTTTACTTGTTTTTTTTTGAATGTACACAATTAATTTCTAAATATAATGCTTACTATACATAAAAATATATAACTTAAATAAAAAAAATAAAAAGTTAGAATCAGTCTACCAGAAACAATTTTGCGCAGATTAAGATGTGCTTTTTTCTGCAGCTATTACAGTATAAAATATAATGTCTACGATATAAACGTAAAGTTCAAAGTAAAATTTAATATTGTAAATTGTGTGACCTACCGGTGGACACGGACGTTTATTAGCAAAATCATGCGTAACCCACCGGTGGATCAAAACGTCATGTTATTGTTGTTTAGGTTAACAACAACTAAAATTAAATAAAAAAACATTTTGACTGAAGAAAAACATGAAAATTAAAAAAAGCAAACGTTGAAAAACAAAAAAGGACAACACTTTTGCTAAAATTTAGTTACAGTGAGATATCTCTCAAAACGTTTATCTGCACACAAAGAAACATCACAGTTTTTGCAAGTAAAAGTGATACTTTTTCTTATTTTTTGTTTTGCGCACACAACATATCTTTTTATAAATTTTTTGTTGTTTTTTTGTGATATGGATAGATTGATGGAAAATGTGTTTCAATCAGTCTTGACGGTGATGACTGATCATAAACTGGCTTTATCAACTTTTTGCTGTTTGTTCCGTTTCTTTGCTTTAAGTGTAACTCCAAGGTATCTTATTCTCTTTTTTATGGTTATTATTTGTTCTACTCTATGTATTTTTCCATTTCTTTTATAGTTCTCTTTGTTGATAGCCGGCATGGCAAAAAACTGAGGCATGCCGCTCTCATTATGACATAGTATTGGTGTTAGTTCTCTTTTTTTTGCTACTTTTACAATTGCTTTTCGTTGTATGCTATTGAAAGCATTTGGTATATCTGCGCTTCATATATATTATGACACAGTGTTGTTTTTTTTTGTGTGGTTTATTTTTTGCTTTTTTTGCTATGTTTTTTATTTTTCCAATGGTTTCTAGAGTCGATATTTTCTTTGTAAATACATATTGCTTTTGTTCCCGTCTTTCTTTTTCTTCTATTTTTTGTTCAATTTTCTTCACAATAACTTTTTTCATAATTTGTTTTCTTGCTTTCTTTTTCTTCTTTGGACCTGGTGCTTTGATATTAAGTAGTTTCTTTATAATCTGTTTTATCTCCTCCACTATTGGAGGGACTGTTTTTCTTGATTTTTCTACAATTTTTTCAGTAGAAAACAATTTTTTAATTATTACATCTTTACTCTTTTCTTCCTTTAAGACCAATGCCTTTATTTCTGTTTGTTTATTTATTACTATTGTGTATGGCTTTTCTAGGGATCCCCGTTTTTAAATTATTGTTTTTAATGTTTTTGTTATTAGATCTTCTTCTGTTCACACCTACTGTAGTATTCATCATCTACAAAACATATGGTCTATGACCCCAAAAGTATTTTTAGTATGTCATTAGTATATTAATGGCTCAAGTAGGAGCGTTGTGGCACACTTAATGTTTCTTACAAAAAGTTTTATGTTTTTTTAGGTAGCTTACTATTATGTTCTTTATATGAATGCTGATTTTTATATCAATTACAGTTTTGGCTACTTTTTTCCAAAGTACTTAAATGCATGTTTTTATTTCAATTATGATTAACACACAATATTTTTATTCTTTGTTGTCCTTCTTTTTGGCTTTTTGGCTTTACTACGTCTACAACTTTCTTCATGGCGTCGATGGTTGATTTGCTCTTTCTGAATCCGTGCTGGTTGGAAGATAACTTTTTTTTGTTTCAAATTTTAGTTGCTGTGCAGTTAGTTGTTTATGTATTATCCTTTTATATTTATAAGGCTTATTGATATTTATTTTTTCCTTTAAGTTTTCTTTTCTGTATTTATTGATCATTACCTTTAGTAAGATGTCTGTTACGATTTTAATTATTTTTTTAGGATATTAGGTGTTAAATTATTTTGCCTTGAGGTTTTGTTGTCTATTATTCTGTTTATTGCATCTTGCAGTTTTTTTGTGTAAAAAGTTCTAAGTTTTTGTTTCAGGTTTTTTTTTCCTGTATTATTTTTGTTCTATTAGCTTGTTGATTTGGAAAGAGTTGCTTTGCCAGTTACATTACATTACATTTTTTTGTCAATTAGTTAATTTTTTGTTTTTATTCTATAACTAATACCCAGACGTCCGCATATTTTCTGCGGTTTGCTATGTTTTTATTCTACTAGTACACAGTTTTTTGGTTGTGGTTCATTCTTTTTGTATGAAAAGTATCATTAATTACCGTCCTCATATTTTTTGTGCTTGATTTTTAAAGTTTATTATATATTTTTTTTTTTAATTAAGTATGCGTTTATTGTTAATTTTCTAGTTTTTGCTTTTTATTATTTTTGTTGTGTTTGAGTCTGTTTCAATGTCAAAGTATACGATTTGGTGAAGAATAAGGGTTTTTTATTGCTTTGTCAATGAATAAATCATTTCCATTGTTTAATATTGTCAGTCCTTTTTCTGTTAGTTATTTTAGTATGATTTTGCTTGGCATTTAAATCTCTAGCTAGCTAGTACGTATTTTTTGAATTCCGTAATTTGTTTATCTGGTGACTATTAGCATGCATATATGACCATGTCTGTTAGTTTTGCTCATAAAAATTATTTTTATTTTGTTTAAAGTTTAATACTATTATATCCTTGTTTTAGATTTTGATTGTACCACCTTTTTTTGTCATCTATTCTTCATGTTTTTTTTTGCCATTGCTTGCTTGGCTTTAATATTATGCTAATGTCTACTTTATCTGCAGTATAATAAAAAATCCATTTCTGTTTTTTTTTTTCTTCTTAGGTTAGTTTGTAGGATTTTTATGACACGGTTTCTCTGTGTGTTGTTCTTTCTTCTTCTTAGCTCTTCAATTATTTTTTTAGATGTGGCATATTATTTTGTCTGCCTTGTGGCTTTCTTTTTATCAGTTGTAGCATCTTATTTTATTTTTGCAGGTTTTCATACTGTGCATTTCTAGCAGATCATGTCTTTTTTTTTTTTCGTGCAGTCTCTTGCAATATGTTCAATGTTGTAGCAGTTCTAGCATCTGTTAGATGTAAGAGAATCTATTACTCTGCATGTGGTCCAGCCTATTCTTAGTAGTATTAGTATTATTTATTGTTAAATAAAACGTTGTACAATATATACAGGGTGATTTAGAGGAACCGCATGGTTTTGATATAATGTACTCGGTTAATTTTACATGATATTATTTATTAGCATTAAAATCTTTGTGAAATAATGTCATTTTGTTTAAGTGAGTGCGAAAAATAACATTACATTGAAGTTTTGGTAGTTCTGAGTTATTTTGATATCTCTTATTGTTTCTGTTTACTGCTCATCTTCTTTCTTTCTTTTTTTTCCTTGACAGATTTTTCTTGATTGGGTTTTGTTCAAATGTTTTAGTTTTTAAGAATGCTTTTTTTCCATGTTTTCTTTACTATATTTATATCAGTTTCTTTTCTGCCTGTTTTGTCAATTTTTTTTCTTCTTTTGTTTTCAGTGTTTTTTTTTGCGTTTGACGTTTTCTCCTGTTGTCTATTACTGTTTGTTTTGTTTAGCCATTTTATTTCCTATTTCGAGTTTTGCAATATTATTTGTGTTAGTCTTAGTTATTTCCCTTTTTGCGTCTCAGCTTTTTTGTCTCACTTTTTTTTTACTTGGTTTTCCTTCTAGCCCCAATGTTTTGCCTTCTTTAGTTGCTTAGTCTATTACGCTTCTCAGCCTTATTATTATTGTTTTTTATTTAGTTTTTCTTTCTTTTAGACTGTGTTTTTTTTTACGGCTTCCAAATTATTTTTTTCACGGCTTTTTAATAGTACTGGTAGTTTTTTAATTTTTTTCTTTCTTAATTCAACTTTTATTTTTGGTTTTTGTTGACTATGTTCATTTTTACATAGTTTTTCTTTATTTTTTTTTTATTGTGTAATGGCTACTGGAAGTTAAATCGGTAGAATCTTGTCACTACTATTTTCATGACCCACCGATGGGGGTTAGCGTTTTTATTTTTTTGGTTTTTGGCACCTTTGCATTTTCCTAGTTTTTTTGTTAGTTGACATTAATGAGTCTATTCTGAACATATTTTAACATTGATGTTAGCTAACATCGCTGTAGAAATTGATTTTTAACCAATCAGGTATCGAGTTTTTTAAATATTACTTAGCAACGTTCAATATGTTAATTAACATCGCTGTAAAAAATGTTCAGAATACGGCTATTAGTTTTACCCTTTTAATTGCTAGAACAAAAAATGTTCTGGAGAGCTTTAAGAAGGGATTTTTAACCGTCAAGTCCATGAAAACAGATGGAGGGGGGGTGGCTAGAGGAAGGAGTACTCAAGAAAGTGTGTTAAGTAAATGGGTGTATGGCATGCATGCCATGAAAACAGTGTGCGAAGAATTAGAAGACCTTTGTAACATTAAATTGAATACGACCGATCAACATGTCGATGCTAGGGATTCACGAGTAGCTCGAGATTCTACTGATGTTGCGAAAGTCCTAAAATGGTTTTCATGCCGCGATTCTTTCCCTCAGCTTCCCTACATTATGTCAATATCATGTGGAACCATCGGTGATGAGAAAATCAATTGCCACCAGGCTCGGGAAATAAGTCTACTTTCTGTGGCAAGCATGGCCAACTTGATATTCGACAATATTAAGTTAAAAAGAGCCAACAAAGTAGCTTCACTTTTGACAGTGAACAGCTTAGTTAAAGTGCATGGGGAAAAGGTTGCCATTGATCCATTATTGCTGTTTCAGCGAATCAGTATAAGCAAACAGTTTGAAGAAAATCTCCAACAATACTTTGAGTACGAGTTAGCTCCATACCCGCTAGCACTTTTCGAAGAGAATGGGATGCGCAAAAATAAAAAATCTTCTTTGTATGACTTACTAAAGCCAGACGGTGACATTGATTACACAAATGTGAAATATATCGTCGATGGAGGATATCTACTGCATCGTATTGTATGGAGTCGAGGCAGCACATTCGACACTATTTTTGATAGGTACATAGCTTATATACAAAAGTATTTTGGCCAAGACGTTTTAATTGTATTCGACGGTTGTAATGATGATGGGAATAATATCAAAGCTTCAGAGCAGCGTCGTCGTTGTGCCATTCTTTTCAATGACAGTATCAACGAGCCAACAACAATTTCTTGCCAATAAAAACAACAAAAGTTGATTCATTTCGATGTTGTCTGAAAGATTTCAAGCTGCTAACATCATTGTGAAGCAGGCAAAAAATGATGCTAAAGTTCTGATCATCGAAACCGCGATAGAACAGTCGGAAAAAAGTACTATTGTAGTTGTTGAAGAGGATGAAGACTTGATGGCTATTTTGATCGCACGAGCTCCTCACGGCAAAAAATTATATCTTCAGAAGCCTGGTAAATCTAAAACCCCATCAAAAATCTATTCTTTGCAAAGCTTAGCCTTGTATCCTAAATGTCAGAGCCACATTTTATTTCTCCACGCAATTACTGGCTGTGATACGACTTCTGCTCTATTTCGCAAAAGCAAATATATTCAAACAGTTTGAAAAGAATAAAGATATGATGAGCTGTGCTGAAGCTTTTACAAGAGTTGACAGTTCTCCCAATATTATTTTTGAGAATGGCCTACGTTTTATATTGCAAGTTTACAAAGCAACGAAAAAACAGAAATCCATCAATAAATTACGATATTTGAAATTTGCACAATATACGAAACTGAATGCTGCTGTGCAATTGTCGGCGTTTCCTCCAACCTCTGCTGCTGCTCAGCAACATTTCTATTGAATATATTACTAAGTTCATATATGGCTCGGAAATAAGGGAATCGATCCTGAGAACTGGGGATGGATCTTACAAAGTAATGTCTTGGAGCCAATTACAACGCTGCTTCAACCCGCTCCTGATGTTTAATTAATGCGGTATTCTGTAACTGCAAAAAAGGCTGTGGTTCAACTTGTGGATGCCGAAAAGCAAGTTTGAACTGTTCGGTTGCTTGCAGCCAATGTCATGGCTATAAATAAAGTGGATATCCATGAAGACATAGATCCATCGTCTTTCCTTATCCAAACATTAGAGACGGAGCAGTCAGAATCCGAAACCGAAGAAAATTGAAATTTGAAAAAGCTTTACTGTAAAAACATATGCTTTTGTAATAAAAAAACCCATCAAAGTACCTATTGAATAAAAATTAATTATCCATTATCATATCCTAAGATCTGTCCATATTCGCCAGTGTGAAGTAATTATTCTACGTTCTTTGTTCTTTGGGACGCCCTATCTCGTCTTCGGTTGCCCGTACAAAAAAACTTCTAGATAACTTAGATAGGTAATTGCCTCTGATACAAATTAGCTTTCTATATTTTTTTCGATAAATTTCATCATTCTCCATATATTTGCTAAACTGTTTTTTGCGACCTTTGACCTTGCGAAAACTCAGGTCGCGGCAGCCACATCAATGGGGAACTCTCGCATATTATTGAGAGCCGCAATACTAAGGTACGTGCAAAAATTTAACCTGTAACAAATTATTTCGGGGTTAATGTCTATTTTTCCTGGACTATTTCCATGACCTTCTGGTTCTTGTTTAGATAACATTAAGCTTGGCACATGGAATGTGTGGAATGTAAGCGATAGAAAAGGATGCTAAAACGAGCAAAGGCATCAGTGCAAGAGAACAAACAACTTTTTTGTGTATATGAAATTGTCCATTACATTGGCCAAATTGTATTAGGATTACTATACTTTGTCACACCTTCAAGAGTTACTTGGTCTATTACTCTACCTTAACGTGAACAATAATCTATACAGGCTTAATCAATTGGTTCAGACGCGTCGAACTACAACCGTGGCTTGTGGTTGCTGAATCTCAGCGATATTAATTTGTATTTTTAAGTTTAAATACATATAATTATATACAAATATGTTAACCTGGTTATAAAAATTGACTAACACTTTGTTTTAACCTGGGATATGTTCTAATATAAATTAATAGGGACTCTAAGTTAACTAGAGCATTGTGTCCTAGTTGTTATAATAACAACTGCAGTTTTAACGCGGACCAATAATATTTAGGGCCGTAATATCCAACTCCTAATAAAGCACCTAATAAACTATTAGCTGAATAACCTAACTTTTTTTAAACTTTAATTTGATTTTTTTCTTATACACGTTTGAGCGAATAATAAATTATATGCTTAATGTTTTTACTTGTTATAAATGTATGTGTTAAGCATATATTTAATTGCCTATCCATAGGTTTTAATAAAATAAATAAAATTAAAAGTTAGGTTATTCAGCTAATAGTTTATTAGGTGGTTTATTAGGAGTTGGATATTACAGCCCTTAGTCAAATGTATTCACGCTTCCATAGATAGGTCAACTCTGATGATCATTTGAATAAATTGAATTAATGAAAATAGAAAGTAAATTAAATAAAACACAATTTTATAACATATTATGCCTGTTTGTTTGTCTTAACTAAACAATTTTATGCAAAGTGGATGTGACGTCACTATCAAATGAACTTGTATACAAATAGAATTTGTATAGTTTAGTGCAGTTGACAATTTACAGATTACATTCTTATAATAATAAATAATATTAAAGTTATTTTATAACGATATAAGAAGAAAATAATTTTAATATTATTTTAAGAATGTAATATGTATATGCAAGTTTCATGGGTATTTAATCAATTTATGATTTTTTTAAGTAATTTGTCATTTAATAATGACATAATTGAATAAATGCGTCTACTTTATTGGTATAGCTTTACTATTTACCTGAATAAAAAAAAATAAAGATATTTCTTGAAATATGTCTATATTTTATATTATGGATATATACAATAGATGGTATCATATAATATATTAGTGTAGGGCGGTTGCTTAAATACCTCATCAGCAGGTGATAACAAGTCAAAAACTTATCCCGAAAACAATGTATAAATACCTGAAAACAATGCTTATGCTTTATAGGTACTACAAAATGTTTCAAAGATTCAGGTGTAGCCAAATTAAATAAGTTATAATTAAAAGTTTTTTATATTTTACTGTAAAACTATCCAACTTTTAAATAACTAAAATTGACTTAAATACAATACATAACTTGCATGAATTAAATACAAACTGAAAAAGTGTTGAATGGTTTTGTTTTTCATACGGTATCTATTATTTTGAAATAAAGTGATTTTTTTGTAATAATACTACGTTAATACGACTTAATTAAATTTGTTCTATCTATTAATTTATAGAGCTTCCAGCACTAAAATGCTTTAATTGTAAATCAATAATAAACTTACATGTAATTCCATGTTCTACATTTTTCTTGTAATATTATTACGTACTTAAAAATATTAAATAAATGGTTTTTTTATTATTATATTATTTGGATAAAAAATTAAACAAATTGAAATACATAATACAATTAATTAAAACCGCTGCTGGTATTACTAAAACAATAATCAAATTATCATATTTAAATAGATTTACATAAATTTTGTAAAAAAAAACTTAAGATGCAAGCAGAGATTAGTTATGTATTTCCGCGCAATAAAAAAGTGTGAGTGAAGAACTTTATGGTATTAGATGACCTTTCTCCTCGGTGATGCTCTCGCTCTCGCTAACCATCTCTGGGTCAGGGCTAGAAAGAATCCCCTCTAACGCAGAAGACTCGCAGAAAGTCCCCACTAGTAAGAAAATCCATATCTTACAATTTCGAGAGTGTTAATAGAGAAATTCCCTATATATATATAAATGGAACTTTTAGAAGAGAATCGTCACACTCGAATATCGAAGAGCAACAAGACAACTCGAGAGCTTTTTTATTTAAAAAGCATCAGGGGGAGTCAAGTATATGGCTTCCAAATTTTTAGTAAGTCTACTTATAATAACTATTATTTCATTTTAATAACTAGGTGTTAAATATACTATTATTATATTTGATTATTTATTTACAAATACTACCAGTAATCAAATTTGCAAAATAGAATTTCAATTTGTATTAAATGATTTAATTTAACTTATATTGCGGTTTTTAATAATAAATATTTAATCAAACAAATAGAAATATAATACTAAATACAATGTTGTGTATACAAGTATGTATAACCAACTTTTTTTTAATTATTTATAATGAAAGAATAATATAATTAATTTTATAATTTTTAGATATTGTTGGTTCTGCCAACGTTGATTGCCTACTGTGCAGCTACGTTTGGGAAGGAACAGTAAGTACATTATTATTATTGTTATTAAATATTTTTAAATTAACTTTTTCAATAAAATTAATTTATTTTTTGTTTAATTTAGTGTACATATTAGAATTCATGTACCGGAACCGGCACACAAAGAAGAAATACACATAGACCACGGTGGAGGAGGACATGGTGGTGGAGGAGGAGGAGGATTTGGAGGTGGTCATGGAGGAGGAGGTGGTTATGGCGGAGGCGGTGGTCATGGAGGTGGTGGCGGATTTGGAGGAGGCGGTGGTTTTGGAGGAGGTGATGATCATCATGGAGGTGGCGGAGGCGGTTACGGAGGAGGATTTGGAGGGGGCGGTGGTTTTGGAGGAGGCGACGATCACCATGGCGGTGGAGGCGGTGGTTACGGTGGAGGAGGCGGATTTGGAGGAGGAGGTGGCGATGATCATCATGGAGGCGGTGGTTTTGGAGGCGGGTTTGGTGGAGGAGGAGGAGGCGGTTATGGAGGAGGCGACGATCATCATGGAGGAGGAGGCGGCGGTTTTGGAGGAGGCGGTGGATTTGGAGGAGGATTTGGGGGCGGAGATGATCATCATAGTGGCGGAGGAGGATTTGGAGGAGGCGGTGGATACGGAGGAGGCGGTGGACACGGAGGTGGAGGAGGTGGGCACGGAGGTGGAGGCGGTGGATATGGAGGCGGAGGTGGATATGGAGGAGGCGGTGGAGACGATCATCACGGAGGAGGAGGTGGATTTGCAGCAATTCTTGTTGGAGGCGGCGATCATGGAGGAGGCGGAGGTTATGGCGGAGGAGGAGGCGGTGGTCATGGCGGAGGAGGCGGTGGTCATGGCGGAGGTGGAGGTTATGGCGGAGGCGGTGGATTTGGAGGAGATGATCATCATGGAGGCGGAGGTTTTGGAGGTGGAGACGATCATCATGGAGGAAGTGGCGGTGGATTTGGAGGCGGTGGTGGTGGATACGGAGGAGGAGGCGGATTTGGAGGTGGGCACGGAGGAGGAGATGATCACCATGGTGGAGGTGGAGGCGGGTACGGCGGAGGAGGAGGAGGTTTTGGAGGAGGAGGAGGTTTTGGAGGCGGACACGGAGGAGGAGACGATCATCATGGTGGAGGTGGAGGCGGATACGGAGGAGGAGGTGGTTTTGGAGGAGGAGGTGGTTTTGGAGGAGGACATGGAGGAGGCGGTGGATTTGACGATCATCATGGAGGAGGTGGCGGAGGATATGGTGGAGGACACGGCGGAGGTGGCGGACATGATCATGGAGGCGGAGGAGGCGGTGGATTTGGCGGTTATGGAGGAGGTGGAGGAGGCGGTCATGGCGGAGGAGGAGGTCATGGCGGAGGAGGAGGTCATGGCGGTGGAGGAGGCGGTGGTTATGGAGGAGGAGGAGGTGGCGGACACGGTCATGGAGGCGGTGGTGGTCACGGAGGAGGTGGCGGCGGTTATGGAGGCGGAGGCGGTGGTGGCCATGGAGGCGGAGGCGGTGGTGGCCATGGAGGAGGCGGTGGTCATGGAAGCGGCGGCGGCGGATATGGAGGTGGAAGTGGATTGGGCGGAGGTTCAGGATCAGGTTGGACGGGACTTCTTACAGCTGGTGGTTTTGGAGGCGGTGGCCACGGCGGTGGTGGTGGTGGTGGCCATGGCGGTTATCATTAGACCAGTTGTGCAAAAGTTACCTTTTCAGAGTATGTTACCATTGTCTAGTTCATTATTATAAGTTACTATATGACCCATCCACATCATACAATACCAATCAACATTGTTAATGAATTATTAGTATGTAAAGATTGTCTGTGTTGCTCTTGTATATATTATTGTTATTTTTTGTTTTTATTGTTAATATAATTTTACTTTAAATGTAAATATTTATAATAAAATATTTTTTTAATTATTTTACTTTTCACACAGGTACTTTACTGTACTTCAAGAATCAAACGTTCTAAAAAGTTATTAAAGCAAATGAAGATCATGCTAAGTATATTGAAGATTTTAAATTATGTTGTTGAAATAAGAATGGCAGCAAGTCAGTTACAATACTATTATTCCAAAGTATTCTATTGTGGACTAATATAATGTGACTGAATATAAATATTAACAATAATGCGTTGACTTAACTCAAGAAGTTCTATATGTAGATCCCTTAAAATTTGTCTCAACTTTTGAAACAATTAGTGCGGCTAGGAAGATACAATGATTAATAAAAGTAATTTCTCAACCTAATAAATGATTAAGAAATACAGAAACTGTTATTTTTTTTGTTGTATTTACAAATACATAATAATATAACAAAAAAAAAACACTGTGGGCCAAGCTACATAATTTTCTCGCCCTAAAAGTTTTTTTAGAATTTTTGTTAATCCATTTGTTAGATTGAATTTGAATAAATTATTAATTCATTTCAATGGTTAGACTTGTTTGTGAAAATATTTAATTTAGTTATAAAATAGGGCGCTGAATTTAAATTTTAAAATATTATTTTTAATTTTGAGATAGTAGTAAGACGTTTTCCATTTAAACCGTAATAATAATCATTGATTTTTGTGAATTAGTCAATATCGTATGTTGTAAACAACTTTTTAAATTAAAATATATGGCTTGCCAGGTGGCTTTTTCTACACAGGTGCTGTTTCTTAAAATGATTCAATAATGTTTTGTGATTTACAAACGTTTTAATAGAAATTTCTTGAAAATCTTTATTAAATTGATTCAGGCACAACTGAAAACAGTACAACCTGCGCATTCTTTATTAATTGTTTTACTGCGATAATGATTCTTTACTATAAAAGCGTTCATCTATATACACTACTATACATAATTTAAAGATCCAATTTACAGTTTTCATAACACACAATTGACGCTATTTCAAATTTACACTTTATTTTACAAAATATAATTTATTATTAGATTGACCGTAACATATCTTTTATAAACATTAAACTTATCTAAATAATGGCAAACTCCGTCTTGTTGAAAATAGCTATCTTCAATTTATTGTTGTTTACTTGATGAAATGCATCTAAAAGTGTAGTGTAATAATGAGCATTTACTAAACGCATTTTGTTCTTGTGTGAAAACCATTGCATATATAATTCAATTGCAAAATTAACAAATAGAAAGATTTTATTTAAGTTTATTTATTTATTCATATACAAGGTGTCTCAAAGCGATTTAACTATACCAGTTGAAAATAAAACTAATTGTAATTATTATTTGTTGATACTAATACAAAGATAATAAAAAAATGCTTTTTAAAAATAACACTGTTTAAATGTCTTAAAATAATCCTATTTCAGTTGAAAATTTAAAAAAAAAAACATAAAATTAATTGTAATTATTTTTTGGGCCAATATAAATATAATAAAAGAAATTTTATTTAAAAATAACATTGTTATAAAATAACGGCCATCTCGTTGGCGGCACTTCTCAAACCTTTGTTGCTGGTAACGTTTGTCTGATTTGAGGTGCCGTGTAATGTTTGTTTTAATCATTTGACGTGATTCTCTCACTTGATCGGAGACAGACAAACAAACAAACACGACTATTGATATCTACAGTTGCTTGTAAATATAACCAAATAAAGAAAAATCAGTAGAAACGTTTTTAAGTGAGATATACAACTATATTGAGTATTGCTTAATAGATAATGTAAGGTTATTATGACATATCACGTAAGTAATATCTTTAAATATATTATTTTAAAATTAAAACAAACAAAATTTTATTATTTACCAAAGTAATGTTTATCAAGAACGACAATTTTATTTTATTTTTCAATTAAGAAACTCCACAAATGTACAGTAGTATTTGTTAAATATTATACATCTCAATACATAAAAAATCACTAATAACAATCTTAACAAACTACTACTTAATTTCAAAATACTAGAAACTTACAAACTATTATCATTATATTAAATATTGAGCTTATTCTGTAAACATTTTAACATCGATGTTAGTTAATACTGCTGTTAAAATCAATGTTGAGCCAATTAGTTAACAAGTTTTTCAAATATTTCCTAGCAGCGTTCAAAACATTAATTAACATTTCTGATAAAAATATACAGAATACGGCCAATAGACAAACAGAAAAAATATTATTGCATAATTTGAGTCGTATTTTTATGTAAAATTAAAGCCACATTGGCTTTATTAGGTAATGATTAACATAAAGTCATTATTATTTGTAGTAGACTAAAATATTATTTGAACCTACTCACTACATCGTATCAGCTTCGACAATTTAATAAATAAATATCTGGTTAAGAATCAATTAAGTTAAATAGTACATGTAGTTACATCTACTATACAAATATATCTACAAAAAAATCACAAATTGCAACATTAATGCAAATAATTATTAGTTTTCAAAGAAAATATGTGCTTAACATGCGGTACCGTCATAATAATTATAATAGTCATAATAAATTTAATATTTATATTATTGTAAAATAGTTTAGTTTGACAATATCATAAAACAACATATTACATAACTAATTTCCGGTATTTACCATACCGATTATGTGAAATAAATAACAAATCTTATGAATTCTTTAATCGTTAATTCCTTTCACACAACTTGGACCTTTCACAATATTACGTCTTTGGTACATCAAATTGTAGCGCTACTAGTACATAAGTCAGTATATTTGCGCATATCTAAAACAAATAACAATATTTATAAATAATAAATCAATAAAAAAAATTATTTACCGGTCCGGCAATCGCCAAATCAATTGTGAAAATACCATTAGCAGTCACAGGTCGATGTAATTTTAGCTTCTCTATGAACAATCTAATTTGCTGATGCTCTTCCGGCAACGAAATTCTAGTAGAGTATTCTAGAAGAAAACTGGTAATTCCATGCACCTACAAAATATTATGTAGTATATATTGGATTTGTTGATCATTGCATGCTTTGTTGAAAAGTAATATTTTAAAAATATACTTCAGTAGGTAGAAATGAAGTATATTATGTAATACATTAATAAATAAATACAATATTATAGGCTTGTGATTAATCAAATTGTACAAGATTTTTTACTTATTTTATCTTCTAAAATTGTATGATAATTTGCTCATAGAAAGATGCATTATAAAAATTCACACACTTGTAAATTTCACCAATGGATGAGCGCTACAGGGAATCCCAATCAGGTAACAATGGTAATAAACATAAACCTGCAATTATCATGATTCAGTCGGAACTTTCTAATTAAAATGCGAGGTGCTTGCGGAAGATCGCTTCCGCAGATGTCACGATGTGTTGCATGCTCCCATGTCAATTTTTACGATTAGTATAATACGTTATGGAATATTTCCTGATTAATAAATCAACTTAATAGCATTCTCTTAAGGAATTTATATTCTAAAATGTGTTACTATTAATATTGGTTTTTTTTAATGTGATTTATGATTCTATCTGACCAGCTTATTTAGTTATATCACTTGCAACATCAACAATATGGGTGAAACACCTATAATTATTATTTTTAATACTTTTTGTATAATATTTCTAATGTATCAGTTTTATTATTATTGTAGAGCAGTATAATACTTTTAGTTTGAAATTCTCGTACTATTTAGTTTATTTTATGCGGAGTAACAAACCAAATAAATAAATTATATACAATATTTAATAGTATTAGGATAATTTTTATTAGTTCTGAACAAATAAAAGACAGGCCAGGCCGCAACAACGTCGAAACTAAAAATCGAGCTTTATAATAAACACATAAATTTTTTTGTGTGTAAAATATAAATCCACATTTTGTTTTTTTGTTTGTTTTCCATGGATTATTATTGTTGTATGTTTACGCACGTATAACAATGTTAATTAAAAAAAATTGCGCTTGTAACATTGTAAACAGCATAGAAAATACTTTTGATATTAAAAATCAACTTGACTAAATGTTTATAATCATGTTTATGCCATATTGAATTATATTTCCTTAATTCTTATGGGGTTATAAAAGCCAGACGTAATAGAATTACGTGATCACACTGGTTTTCTTAGGGACCCTAGCTCTAACATGTAGATTAGAACAAGTACATTACACATGTCTGCAGCGTGGCTCGAATGGCTTAAACGGCTTTAAAACTGCGAAAAGGAAGGCAATGTTTTAAATGATCAGAGTGTGCAAAATATCTTTGGTACAGCAATCAAAATTAGTATTTAGAACGTCAAAAGTATGTTTCAAGCAATAAAATATAACATTTGAAATGAATTTTAACTCTTTAAGAAGTTGGACCACAAATATTGCCGCTACTTATTACTCTGGTAACAACGACAACTACAATAAATACGGTGTAAAATAGTTGACCGAGAGATCAGTGACAACTATTGTTTCATTTTTTGACCAAGTAATGCTATTGCAGATAAAACGCCATGTAGGCAATCTAATTGTAATACAAATTAAAAAAAAATAATGACAAATCTGACAAGGTGATAGAAGCATTTCACCAAAAACTGGACACGTTAATTAGAGCAATAAAATCATTAAAGATTTTAACTAAAAAAATGGTAAGAAGAAATTAGAAAAAAAATTGGTTTAGGACAGCAAAACAAAAGAATCATTGGTTGCTAATGAAATTTTATCAAACAAAAAATATAGTAATAACAAACTCAATCTTCAAATTACTAAAACAAAAATTATACACGTAGGTATCTTTGGCAGACACAGAAGATAGAATCATTAGAAAATAAATTGATTTAACAAAAAAACGGTTTAAAGCTAATAATAGCAACAAATCAAAAACATTTGTTATAAAATATTCTAAAAATAAAAATAAATTAATTTGTTATTGTAAGAAAATAATTCAATTCATTGATATTTGGCGGCACAAACAACAATAGTTTTTTGCGATTTTTTCTAAACAACGTTAACGATGGTTACGGTTTTTTTTATAAAGACGACAATAACTATTTATAATTCCTAAAGATTAGCTAACGTCTACATTTATTACAATTCCTAAAAAGCAAAACGCCAGGCAATGCAGCAATTATATGACGATCAGTATAATCAGTAACATCGTAAAATTGTTTAAAAAAATTATCCATAAGAGGTTATAAAATAAAACTTGAGAAAAAGGCAAAAATCAACCCCAATTTAGGTTTAATTTGGCACAAGAAAGATGTATGGATATAAATCTACAGACACCGCCGCTTCTGAGTTTATGAATTCTATTGCCAGTGCCTTGGATAACAATGAAATTTCATTAGGAATTTTTTTTTAGATTTATCCAAGGCATTTGATTGTGTAAACCACACCGTTCTTCTAAATAAGTTATATATATATGACATAAGAGGTACATATCATAAAATAATTAAATCTTACCTTAGAAATCGTCAGCAAAAAGTAAATATAAAGGGTAGGGGATATGACAGTGACTCTAAATTCTTACAATTAGAAGTAGGGATACGACAGGGAAGTATATTGGAACCATTATTATTCATTATATATGTTAATAATTTTATTGGTATTCGAACTACTAACTCGGAGACAATAATTAGTTACGCCGACGATACCAACATTTTAATACAAAATTCAAGTTACCAAAAACTCACTCAACATGCTGAACTTATATTTCGCAAGGCTCATAATTGGTTGAATAAAAACAAATTGTTTTTAAATAAAAATTAAACAAACTGTACGCTCTTTAGAACAACAAATGACAAAAAAGTTTTACCGACAAATATCCAGTTAGGCCAAACCCAAATTAATTATGTCGATAACTGCAAATTTCTTGGTATTCAAATAGATTGCAACCTTGATTGGGAATACCATGTTACATAATTAATTTCAAAACTAAACAAAATAACTTTTTTATTCCGAGCACTAAAATCGTATGTAAATGATAATACAATGAAAATTATATACTATGCCAATTTGTATTCAATTATGCGTTTTGGTATAATTTGTTGGGGATCATCATGTCACGCTGAAAAAGTCTTTAAAGTTTAAAAATTTGCTATAAGAGTAATGTTTAGTATGTCATTTAGACAAACTTGCAGAGGAATATTTAAAGCAAAAAGGCTACTGACACTGACTGCATCTTATATTTTTGAATGCCTCTTATATATATACAAAAGTCGACTGACATTCTCCGAACATCTAAGCAAGCACGTGCATGATACAAGAAATGTAAATAAGATTTATATTTATCTTAAACATAGCTTAGCGTTATTTAAAAAACTCCGAAACATTGTTCAATAAAATTGTATAATACACTTTCACCAAAACTTCGCGATCTTAAAAAACTATCGAAATATAAATGTGCTATCAAAAACTTACTAATTGAAATTGAACCTTATAATTTAAATGAATATTTTAATTACTTTGATAACATATTATAGAAATTTATCAAGATGTATCTATTTTTTTGTTACGTTATTCTTATCTATTTATTTACACACATTTAATCTTATTGTTTGTTTGTATATCTTTAAGAATAAAGTTTATTATTATTATTATTATCATTAAACAAAAAAGTACAAACGTGTTCTACTAATTATAAGAAGACGGACGTTGCCATAATATTGTAATGACAATGCTAAAACAAAAAACATCATACGTATTATTGAAGCACTCTACTGAAACCAAACAGTTATAATTAAAGTAGATAACAACCTGACAGAATAGGCAGACATTTAGAAAAGAGTAAGAAAGTAGACATTTATACTTTCACTTGTGCTGTTTAATTTGTATTTGAACGCAATATTTTAAGAGAAAAATTGGCAACGGTCAACTAATTAACAATCATATCATCTGCATATCTCATATTGTAGAGTGATTATAAATGTTTGAGATTATGTAACCATCTAATGTACGTTTGTGCCGCTCTAATCTATTTGTATACATTCTTATGACCTTGCTTGCTTGACAGCTGTCAAAGTTGAACTGTCAAAACAAATAGTATAGTGAACAATTTTAAAAAAGCGGCATATTTAAAGTGATTACATAATTCCATTCATTTATAAACTCCCTGTATATTGTTATACAGTGCTAATTACTAATTGCTAATAACATTCTAGACCTTTAAAAATAAACAAAATATATAAACATTGTCAAAAAACCTAACAATGATCAATAAGTAGTAAGTACTAATGATATTAAAATGATTAAAAAAAAATATTTGGGTACTTGGTTAATTAATGCCGCAATAAGCAAAACACAAAAACTAAGTGCAAAATTTAAATAACTCAAGGTGCACTTCTAAAAATACAAACACTTTTTTCAGCAATCTTGAACTGTCTGTAGTTTATAAATGATAAGATGGTACGTAATGTTGATTTTACTATGGTATGAAAACATAGACTAAATTAAAAGATTATTAAAAAACTGTAATCCTTTGAATAGGAGAATGTTAAATATATTATATGACACACAATTTGAGGAGAAGAAGTTGCATTATGCAGGGCAAAATATTTGGCAAGCGTTGACAATGAGCCCTTAAAGCTCGTCGGATACCTTGTTTAGAAGTGTAGCGTGAACAAAATTTATGCGCAAACCGCAATACCCTCTAGTACGCACCATAACATAAGTGAACAGTTTTAACTTAATTTTGATATATTATTAAAATGACATACATAAAGTTATATAAATAAAAATAACTCACCATATTGTGTTGTTGTTGAGCATTCTTCAAAAATACAAATAATCCCAATGTATGCAATATAACGAAAAGACAATTCAGAAAATGGATTGGACTTACAACTGGTGTAGAAAAATTGTAAGCGATGTAAATTATAACTGCATACCACTGTACAATTAAAACCGTCAACTCGACAACAGTATGACATAAAAGTTGTGGATTTAGACAATCATTAATCTCATACATAACTAAACTAATATCCTCATGTAGTGATCTAAGGTACTCAATAACTTCTCCTGAAGAAAATTGTTCAATTTTGCCTGTATAATAGTGAACTTCATCACAAATTTTGTATGCAAATATACCTAAGAAACTCTGTTTCATATTTGTTTCATCAAAACCTTTTAACGGGTGTATAGGAGCATATTTTAATGTACTTATTGTTAATTTTTCATAACAGCCTAATACACCTATAAATAAATGACACATAGTTGAAAACATTACATAAAACACAAATGTAATATTTTGAGAGAATCTATTCACAAACGTGTTTAAATTAAAATCTGTTTGAAATGATTCTGAAAAGTGCAACCAAAGTATAGCTGCATATTGCACCACAAATACTAATATAATAATTATAATAAAACCTTTTTGAATTTTTCGAATAGTTTTTAATGCACTTTGACATAATAAACCTTCTTTGATAATTGGTGTCATATGATTTAACGCTACAATAAATCTAGGATATCTTATAACATTTAAAAATGTTAATACTGTAACATACAAAGCATATAATACATCATTAATGCTGCTTATAAGTTCATGAATAGTTTTTCCTTTTGCAATATTAAATATATCAAAAATATGCGTACTGAATGCTAATTGAAGACCTAACTGAACAATACGGATTATAGAAACACCTAGCCAAATGTTTGATTTTTTAAAATGGCAGTTTCCATTCACGTGCTCTGTAGTGATAGGGAATAAGCCAACTAATTTACAAAGTGTTAATGCTGGTGAAATTGCTTGACATAAACATAATTTTTTGATTGGTTTTTCTTTTTCTTGTTTTATGAACTGCATGTTGTCTTATTCGGGCTTTGCCCAGGATGCATGGAACTGAAGTGCAACTAACACATAGGTGATGACAGTTCCAGTTATCTGAAAATAAAAAGATAATGCATTAATAAAATTAAAGTAATGCAATTTTTTTTTCTACGTGGTATTATCCTGTATTACAATATATACAGATTGTAAAATAAGTTTTGAATTGTTATAATAACTATTTATGTAACTATTTTATTAACATTTAATTTATTAATAAATAAAATATTCTACTTTAATATATTTCTTTATTTAAGGCAAACTGATTTTGCAAACTAAGTTTACATTTTTAGTTTGCAAAATTAGTTTGCCTTAAACAAAGAAATATATTAAAGTAGAATATTTTAATTATTAATCAAATCGAGAAAAGTGGCACAGTATTAAGATTTTGGCAACGATTATTAAAATCGGCGAGTTTAACTTTTTACGCTAAAAAGAAAAACCAACCAAACATCCACAAATCAATTATTCAGCAGAAAACAAATTACATCGACCCAAGACCGGCTTGAGAGAAAACCTGTGAACAGTGATGAACATCGCGTCATTCCGTTACCCGAGGGTTGTGAAATAAAACAAATTTAAGGCAGAACAGGCTAATTTTTGTTATTATTGTAACAAAGAATACCTTTCTACTCATTCAACTTGTAAATCTTTCATTATTTGGAAAGTTTATATGAATACAAAGCAAAATCAAATTAAAAAATAATAATAATTAACCGTTGAATATTAATTTAACTAAAGAAATTAGGATTAGTTAACAATTATTAATTAATCAATTGCATTTAATTAAATCTGGAAGAATTAAACAAGTTATTTAGTTCCTTGACATCAAAAATAATAAAAAACAAACAAAAATGACAACTTCATCAAATGCTGTAGCTAAATTGCAATTATTTAACATAGAACTTGATTCAATAAAGCAAGATAACTTTTGGTTGCATCATAAAAAAATTAAAAAAAAGAGTTTTTGAACATTTTACTGATAAACGAGATTTTGGACAATTTGTTGCAGAATTTCTAAACATTAAAAATAATAAAAACAAAAATTGAATTAGGACATAGAGTTTGCAATAGTTTGGCAAAATTAAGTTGAAATTTTTTTACCAATTCACAAAACAATGAAGCAGACAACAATTTTTTACGAGTTAGATATATATATATTTAATTAATTTACTATAATACTATACAATTATATATAAATAATGAAACAAAAGACAAGTAACTAATACTAAAATTTTAGTATTAAATTGCAACTAGATGGCGGTACTAGTTTTTCATTTCATTATTTATATTATCAATTTTGCTATCATGCAATGCCGTGGTTGTACAAGACATACTAACAAGGTTTGTAGAACCAAAACAAGTGTCTATTATTACCCTTGTAATTTGTTAGACTGATTTTGAATAAATTATTAATTCATTTTATACAGTTATACCTATGTTAGAACAAAAAGTCGATAATAATTTTAAAATACAATATAAACAACATTATAATCATTTATTTAGTTCTAATAAAAACAACAGCCACTTTCTAAATTTTTTTCACCAATTGTCTGCAATTAACAAATTTGTATCAAACAAATTACAAACCAATGTTTCAATATTGACCAGCAAATTTTAATCAACAGCCGATCGTATTTAGACAAAATCAACTATTTACGCCGTTTTCACAAAAACAAACTACTAATGTGTATGCGTCTAGAGGGCAAGCTTTACAAAAACTGACACTAATGTATCCACCGCAATACTAAACATTAATTTTCAAGAAATTGATTCCAATCAATTAATTTTCAAAGAAACTTCAAACAGTTAGTATGCATTAGTGCATATCTAACAATTAAACACTGACAATTATGCACATCAAGATGATGTAGATGTTATTTCATACGATCTTATCAAATTTACCGATAATCATTAAAAATTAAGTACAGCAAATTGCGCAAGATTGATACTAATAATATTAAACTTTACTAAACTAAAAAACAAAGTTAATTAAAAATACTCCTTAATTAATTTATTGACAATAAAACTACTAACGTAACACAACCCAGTTGCAATATTTTTGTGCCTAAAAAAAATTATAACAACAAAAAAATATTCGAAAAAAAAATTATACAATTTTTAATGGAAACACAAATTTAGTAATTGAAAACAATTATGATAAAAACAGAAAATTGAAATTGCAATTTTAAGAAAAACAAAAAATAAAACAGTTTGATGTACAACCCAAGTATTTCACTTTGAAGGTTTCCAGTACACTTAGTGTATTAAAAAACAGACGTACCAGGCAAAAAGAAAACCACAGTAGTAATTGACTATTAAGCTTTGAATGACAAGACCGTAGACAATCGATCTATTTTCCAACAAGAAATAAAGTTGTTTCTAGAAATATTAGGCTTTTATAGGAAATTTATTTAGGATTCTGCTCAAATCACCCGTCAACTATCAAAATGCTTTAGGAAAAACGTAAAAGTAAAATACACATTGGAATTCCAATCAAAACCATCAAAAAATGTAAAGTCTTATTATGTAATGGCCCAGTACTCCAATATTAAATGCACAACTGAACAAAAAAGTGTCACTACAGACGCATCTAATGAAGTGATTAGGGCAGTACTATCTCAAGAAAACCATCTAATTGCGTATGTATCACGCACGCTTAACATATGAAAAACAAAGTACAGTACAATTGAGAAAGAGTTATTGGCAGTTGTATGAAAAGTCAAACACTTTTAACCTTATTTAAATTAAGTAAATGTTTTAATAGAAACTGATTACAAACCACTTACCTAGCTTTTCTCACTCAATACAAAGAACCAAACGCAAAATTAACTCGTTGTAAATTAAAAATGTTAGAACACAAATATGATATCACGTATAAGAGAGGAAAAGATAATAATGTAGCAGATGCATAATTACAGATCAAATGAAAGTATTCAATAAAATATTCAAAAACATTTAAAAAGGAAATCAATCAAACTAAATTTATCTAATACTATCACAAAGGCAAAAATAAACATATAATATAATCTAAGTATATAGTTAAAACGTTTATATTACAGGCCAAATATGGAAAAGAACTTTACAACTGGGAAATTTTGCAACATAGGCAAAAATGATGGAAATCTTTAAATGGCACCTGTTGCTATGACACCAAAACCCACTAAACTTTTTTGAAACTATTTATATGAATTTATTTTTTGTACAAAGTTGTGCAATAGTAAGTATCCCTTCGTTGATGCATTTTTTAAGTATGATTACTATTACTTGCTTCCTGGCAGAAATTTGAAAAAAATAGTCGAAAAACATCATATACTTCCCATCATGGACTTTTTAATAAATCAATAACTGACAATGATTCAAATTTTTGCACTAGTTTGAACTTCTATATCAAACGATATTGTCAAAAGATTTCATTCTTTATTAACAACATTCCTTTTGAAACGCAATTACATTTGGCAGTAATTGGTTCTAACAATAGCTTACATTCAATAACAAAGTTTACTCTTTTTTAAATCATTTATGGTGAAGATAACAAATACTTTCGCAGACAAAACTGAAAATAAATTAATAAAATATTGCTTTTATGAGTGTGAAAGCAATTCAAATAATAAATGAGAAAGTAAAAAAATATATACAAAAAACAAAAAAAATGTTCAGTCAAAACAAAATTAATTACTGAATCAATTTAAGAAAGACAAACAGTTATTGTCAAAAGAAATCTGAGAAGGACAAAATTAAACATTATGCTTAAATGGTTACAGTTAAAAATGTAAAAAATAAGACATTAAAATTTACCAACAAGAAAAAACTAAAATAACTAAAAAAAAAAATTTGTAAAAAGAATTAAGAAGTTTACTAATTTTTACAGAGTGATCCTGAGAATAATCTTGACAACGGCATCTTTAGCACAAGCAAAAAAAACGTGACGTTGTTTCTTAAATTCTAAATTCGTTTTTTTTTCAATTTCTAAATTGAATAAAAAGTTATAACAATGTATACACTTTTAAAATTAGTAAAAATAAGCTTTTTATGAAACTTGGCTTATATCTCAAAAACCAAACATTCTATGACTTTGCTATTTCCATCACGATTACAATTGTAGTAACAAAATAACATAATATTATTTTCATTCTACAAATAAGCTATATTTTTATAGTTACCGACTATATCTGGGGGCAACAACAACTAATAATAAAAAACTTATTAATAAATACAGTTATTATCACATTTGTTGTATTAAACTCAAATAATATTTAAATAAATGCATTTTTTTTAAATAAATAAAAATAATAATTAATGAAGTTTGTCTACTAATATATTTAAATACGAAATTAGACTTGTTTTGATTTCAATAATAATAATATGTAGTAATATTTGATTTATTAATTACTTTAGTTATCTACACATTTTGAAAAAATATACATACAAGTTTTGTCTACAGATTGCATTTTTTATTTTTGCTCTACAGTAAGTAGGCAAAAAATTAATAAATTTAAAAAAAATTACTTTTTTTAGTTTTTTTTAACATTCAAAAAATTTAAAAACTATGTCAAATTTAAATATGGTAGAAATTCTACTCAACTTTGATAACTGATGTCTGTAATATTTAAAATAAGGAAGTTACTCATAAAACACATGTAGGTTATTGACACTCTGTATATTGGAGATGCAATTTTTTTAAATTTTATGGGTTGTAAATTATTTTTCATTTCTTTGAGTAAAGTTAAAAAAAAATTTATTTGAATCAATTATTTTTTTCTGCAACTTATAAAATTCAATTTTTCTGCCAAGACCAGTAGCAATAAAGATTGCAGTTTAAAATTACAAATTTAACTTTTTGTTTTTAAATATGTTCACGGTGGCTTAAAAAATTGTGTGTATACTATAACCCCAACATTGTTTATTGATCTTCTAGATTATCTTGCATTAGCTGCAAGCGGCCTTGGCAATATTTTTTCTGTCGGTACGCTAAGATGGCATTTTGGGGTCTTAGAATACTATTAATTAAATCAAAACCTCAATATAAAAATGATCACACATTAACTACTATATTTGTATCTATACCAAGCATTGTTTGTAAAAACCAAAGAATTTAGATTGTTTAATTTTCAAATATTAATTTTTTACGTTTTCTTTTTTTGGGACAAAAGACATTTTGACAATCAATTAAATTGGTACTTAGATAATAAAAAAAAATTGTAACCAAAAAAATTGTAACTTAAAAAAATCAATTTAAAAGATCAAATTTATATTTGGAGACAATGAACTGTTTTTATTACTACTTTATTTATTAGAAGACCTTTCAAATAGTATCAGAATATGTATAAATAAAATAAAATTTACTCAGGCTTCCCAACTAAAAAATATGTTGTTAAGAAATAAACAAAAAATACATATGTTTATCTATTCTTAAATATAAACAGAATAAATCAATCTTTCTGAATGTCGTAAAGTCTTATTACGCTTGGCATTTTTAATTTTTTATATCAATTACTTTTGACTTTGTTTTTTCTCTATCTATTTATTAATATTTATTTGGTTATTAAGCTCTATTTAAATAATCCATTCATATTTAGATATATACTTGCAGGCTTTTTTAGAGAAAATGAAAAAAGATCCCGGGCAACTATTATTTCTAAAACTTTTCAGAATTTAAATTAAAATTGTACGCAAAAAAAAATGATGTTTAATATTTACTTAATTAAAAAAAGTAGGTAATTATTTATCACTAAAGCTTTGTAAGCTTTAATACTAGCAAATTCCTATATACTCTTATTATTTTGGAATAAATTAGTCGGCAGTATAGCAGAAATCATACATGTTGATTAACAGAGTTATCGAAAGTTAAGCAACGGCTGGAGTGGTCAGGAGTTGTATGGGTGTCCCCAACAAAGTGCTGCAGAGCGTAGGCATCCAAACATACATACACATGTATTCTCATGCTCGACACCTTAATTGCTTACCCCAAAAGGGAATGGCGTGACTAAGTAAGCAGGTATAATCTAAATTACACGTTATTTTGTAGTTATGACCAAAAACCGGATTTGCCATTTAATTCCAGAATTTTGGCATTTGAAACTAAGATTTTAGTTTAGAGTAGACATGTCCAGTTTTTGAGGAGTTGTGTCTTTGCGTACCCAAACTCTAGTTTCTCTAAAAATACCTTAAAACTACTTATTCTAAACGCTAAATCTAACTTTTGAAGACTTGTGACCTTGCGTACCCAAACTTCCTACCCCAGAACCATAATACTTTGTCTTTTATAATACCTTACTTAATTACTAACTATTAATTACGGTAAGATGGTTCAGTTATAGAGCATTAACGTAGCACGCTAACAGTCCGGGGTTCAATCCCCGAATATGACTAAAATAATAACTTGCTTTTTATCGACCGAGGTGATTCGGAAGTCACCTAATAAGCCGTTGGTCCTATCAACCCCCTTCAAACAAGTCGTAAGACTTTTGGGGCGATGTTAAATAGCTGTAAAACGCGCAATAAAGAAGAATTCTGACTTGACGGTAGGTATAAAACGCAATATTATAACATGATAAATTGTTCTGTATATAATTATTTTGCACGTAAAACATATGATACAAGTAAATTGGCAAAACAAGGCCTAATCTGTTTCACAAATCAATTTATTCAAACAAAACATTGACTTAGTTTATGCCTTGAGAATATTTTTTTTAATATTTGTGATCTAAAAAAAATTTCTATATATCAGAATTTTCAACATAAAAAACTTTAAATTCTCTTTTTGACTAAAACCAAAGTAAACAATGAAGATCCAGATCGCTTTTATCTAGTAGATTCCAATTATCATTTCGATCTCAAACATTCATTAGCTTACTAACAGGGTATATGTACCTACATCCATAAACAACATATCAATGTACATAATACTAAATGGTAAAGTCAGTCATCTTATACAACACTATCCGGATAACAAGTTCTATTTTTTGCAGTTTTTACATTTTTTAGTAAACCAAGATTATTAGATTTTTATATTTCAACTTTACCAGAGATTACATCAACTACTGTTGGAGTTGCTTTGTGAAAATTTAATCATTTATTTATTACTACTGTTGTTAAAACGTCTCTTCCTATTATTACAAAACGTAAAGCAAGCATCATCTATCATTATTCTAAGATTAACATTGTAAAAATGAAAAAATTCTTAATCATTTAAATTTTGATAAGCATTGCTTACATTCCGAGGATCCACATATTGCAATTGAAAATTTCACAAAAACTATTCAGAACTTTATAAAAAATTGTGTACTATTTTCTGTTATTAAACCAAAACAAACGTATTTTTAATTAATTTAAACAAAACCGGCAGTTAATAAAAAACTAAGCTTGTAAACATTGTCTCCATCTAATACAATCTAAAAAAATTACCAGTAAACTCATTGCAAAGTAGTTCAAAGTTAAAGATTACATGCTTTTTGAATTGCACAAAACAATCTTGTTACTAATCCAATCCAGCAGATATTTTTGCAAACCAGTAACTGACTCTACTATTTTAAGCTTTCTTATTGATGTACCTACAAAGCCGGCTAGTGGTAAAATAATGGGTCTAATTCTTTTCAGCAACAGGTTGTCAAAGTAATCTTCTTAAATTAAATACCAGAAAGGCATCAGGTCTATATTCCACCTATTATTCTTAAAACATTTGCAAATAAATTAGCTTACATTCTAACTAAAATATTTGCTTTATCATACAAAAAATACTCTCAAATTGTTAAAACATTATAAATTATCAACAAGTCTGGAAGGTGGAAAGGTGCTGTTTTTTATGTATTACAAATCTCGGTAGCAGTCACCAAACTAGTTTCTTTATGATGGAGTTCTAATAAAATTTTAAAAATTATTTATTACTTAGAAAATAATTCTTATTATTATACCAAAATTTATGATTAATATAAATTTTTAATTGTTATGCTGTTGAATATATAAACAAAATGTAATTAGTTGATTGCTTATGTGGTTCAAATTAAATATATTAAATTATTACTAATCCAATTGTATAATAAACAAAATTTATAATTGAAAGTAATTAATGATAGTTATTTAAACTTACAAATTTCACAAAATTATACTTCAGAAAAAATAATTATCTTCATTCATATATAAAAGCGCAACCTATATGTATGAAATCATATCATAACAACACTTTAACTTGAAATCATCTAAAAATGAATAGAAAGTCCTTGGTAAGTAACGTAATTTAATTAAATTGTTCATAAAAAAATAATTATTTTTATTAATAGATATTCCTCTTTTTTGTGGTTGTTGGTATCTTAGTTAATGTTGAATGTGGACATAAGTAAGTAACCAAATTAATTAGTTAGTTTTATAGTGAATTGTTATAGCTTTATTGTCATTTATTAAATAGCATATGTTGGTTTATTGATTATTACTTAAACTTACTTCATTTTTAAATTTTTGTTAAAAAGTATTTGTTTTTGTAGAAAGAAATTTATAATTTACGTTCCCCATCATACAATACATCATAAACACACAAAAACTATAACTAAGCACAGCTTCTACACAGAGCCCAAAAAAGAAGAAAAAAAGAAAGATGATCACAAACAGGAACCTGAGCACAAGTACGAATTTGAGCATGATGTAGAGCATATTTTCGATTAAAGTCATATTCTGTATTGATTTTAAGAAGTGTACAAACTATGTAAACAATGTTTATTTGTTAACGTTATGATTTAATATACTTTATTTTTAAATATTATTTTATTATTGTTTTTGATTTTTATTCATAAAAATTATTTTTTTTAATAGTCAAAAAAATGTGAAATTGTGGTTAAATTTTGCGGTGTTAATAAACTAGTCAAGTTTGTTAGTTGCTAATAAATTTCTTGGTTTTTTTTAAATTGATTTAGAGTTTGTCCGTAAAAAAAAGTGCATTAAAATGTTCTGGAATCAAATTTTGTTGTGGTTTTTCTTGTACTTGTTATAAAAACTTGCCGACTTTAAATTGTTGAATCTGTTTGTCTATTAGTGTTGTTGTTTTTAAAGGTTTTTATTTAGAAGTAGTGTTACTGTTTGGCTTTATTAGTGTATTCACATTTATCATTGTATGGGTTAATCTTTGTTTCTAATTTTTCTAATTTTTTTTTGCTTTTGTGCTGCATGTCAATTAGGTAATTTAATGCTAAGCTTATTAAACTGCATGTTAAACACACACAAAATTGCAAAAAATGTCAAACAAGAGCTGTAAGATGCAATATACTCATGATCTATGACTAGTTTAACGTGCAATTTATTTTTACAGATAATGACGTAACTAATTTACTTGTTTCTTTATTCACACAAAAAAAAATTGAAAATCCTCCGTTTGAAATTATGCTGTGACGTTGTGCGCAGTACAAACCAAAAAGCATTCACCAGGCAATCATATCTTTACAGTTATAGTATCATACAATATATTAGGTAATTTGTAAATATTAGATCGCGTTTTTTTTAATAAAATACATATTTATAGTTTGTTTTATTAAACTTTTAAACTTTTTTGTTTGACGTGAAATCTCTTTACGGACGTTTTTTCTTACTTAGATGAAGCACTACTTGCTAAAACCAAAAGTTAGGAACCAGTAGGACCAGAAAGTTATTTACTGATGGATTATTATTTTTTGAGTTGATTCTTGTTATATTTTTGACATATTTATGTATTTGTTTGTAAGTAAATTTGGTGTATTTCTACAATCTTAATGTGTCTTTCTAGTTTTTGTTTGTAATTATGTTTTAAAATTTTAAGTTAAACACAATAATATTTACAGTAATACATACACATATTTATATCTAATTTTTAATAATATGCAAATTTAATAAGGTTTAATTCAAAGAAAATTTACATATCATTTTTTAGATAATAATTCAAACAAATTACAAAAAATATAGTTGAGCAAGCAAATATCCTGCCTGTATAACGTAAAGTCTTTCATTAGGACAAATTACTGTTTGACAGCTTTGAGGCATGCTTTGTATAAGCCAATGGTTGTATATTCTGACAATTTTTTGATAAGGGCATTTGTTACTTGTTGAAAGGTCTGAGATGGATCTGGGATTCTCCAATCAATCTAACAAATCCAAAAAATATTCAATAGAATTTTGAACAGAATTTATGAAAAGCCAATCCATAGTTTAAATCCCGTGGTGCTGAAGCTAGTTCATGGTGATGGCCGTAGCAACTGGTATAACATGATCCTACAAGACAGGATTATTGTAACAAACTCTGTTCTTTTATCAACATTAATTCCGCCCCAAACTAGCATAGATTTATTACCATATTTTTTTATTTTTTATATGATTTGTGCAGAATGGCGTTTATATGGTTGTTGGTATACACGTACTTCATATAACAACAAGTTAAACAAAAACGTAACTTATTTGTAAAGAGTACGGGTATCTACTGTCAAAGTTGCTATGCAACATGTTTACGAGTAAAATGTAATTGGTACCTTATATAGTAAGGCGTTAAGCACACAAAATTTTTAAAATAACATTTTAATTGCTTGCTTTACTTTATTTCTTGTAGTTTTTTTGAGTTGTTATTGTTATCTTAAAAGTGATATGTAAAATTTGTTTTGTTTTTGCAAATTTATAAGAACAAAATGTAAATCTTTAAATTAAGCGTTGTTAGATTTAAATATTGGTTAAAATAAAAAAATGATTAGACCTAAATATGTGTTTTTCTAATTATTTTAAGCAGTTTATATAAACTAGATTCTATAACAGTTTTCTAGAAAACATCAAAATTAATCTTTATTATGCTACAGTTATCAATTACTACTTAAAATTTTTGAAAATGTGCAAAAAGCATTTACCATTTTTACCTGTAATTGTACTGATTATAGTCCAAATTATAAATAACGCTAAAAACGCATTGAAACAATGTTTGACAAGAACAAAGCTAATAAAATTTGATTTGCACAAACAATAACAAAGTTTATAAAACAATAAATTTATTGAAAAGTAATTCAAAATCATTAACGATAAAAGCAATTTAGTTACTACTACATCTAACTTTACTATTCTAAATTTAATATAATTGATGGTTGTGACATCTACTAAGTGGTTATTGATATTTATAAAATAATATAACAATTTACTATGTTTTTTATTACAAGTTTATTCTTACAAATTTATGACTAGTTTTAGCTCTACTAAAACTTTCTAGATGTTAACATATTACTCAATTTTAACTTTTTTAACTTTAAAAAAGACTCAATTTTCTACAAAGTCAAAATCCGTTTAAAAATTTTAATTTATTAAACAAAAAAATATATCTAAATCTTCTTTAAATTGTTTTCTTGGGTTTACAAACTTACCTATTTTTTTGAATAAAGTAAATATATATAACATTTATACACGCTTTTGTATTAAATATTGTTTTCAAGTTTAAAGATAAGTATTGTTAAACTACATACTACCAAATTGACTAATGGCCTAGATACATTACAACATCGGCATAATGTTGTGGATCTTTGCATTTTTATAGATATCTTTATAAACTTTGTTCAAAAGAAATAGACAACACAATGCCACTTAAACAAATATTTACTTGTAGTACAAAGCTTCCTAGAAATTTTAACTATTTTTCACACAGTTCAAAATTGTAAGGCCTTAATTTCTAAGAAAAAAATGTTTAGACAGATTATCGATAAATGAGAGTTTTTAAATTAATTATTTCTCTAGACTTATAGTCTGCAACTATTCAAGGTCAATGTTTAGAAAAGTTATATATACATAGTATAATAAAAATTATATCTATAAAAGCCACAATAATTAAACAAGTATTTAATAAGGTTTATGCCAATAATTAAATATAAAAATTGAAAACTTACCGATGCCATTAAGCCAGTACCTATAGTAAAAATATCTGAAGCTTTCAAAACGGGTTTCTGCACTTGCAATGTTGTCAATAAAATTTCAACCTGCAATACAAAAATATCGATTAAGTTGAGTAAATGCTCTATAAAAAATTAATTAATATATCCTTTTACCTGCGCTGCTTCTGGTGGCGTTAATTTACTAATAGGATATCGGAATATGAACGACGTAATATCCTCGCTCTGAAAATAATGTAGAAAATATAATTAATAAAGTCTTATTTACTAAGCATTAGTCGATTCCGTGATGGTAACGCGATTGTTTACATTTAATAACATTATTAATTTGTTATCTGCTTAAATAAATATTTCGTTTTATATTAGCTTTGTAATTATATTTACTCATAAGCATTCTGAATCAATTTATGCATATTAGGTAGATTTTATTAGATATGTTAATATGAATATAATGTTCTTTATGATATATTGCTTAGATTAGTCTATTAATATTTTAATATTGTATTGTTGAAATTTTCTATCTGTGAAAGTATTAATTTTTATACTTAAAATTACATAAATTTAGGAAGTAAAAATGTAATTGCTGGTTACCTAATCGGAGATAAACAATGAGCAATTATCATTAATTTTTAAAAATTTTAAACAAATAATGTATAATGTAGTAAGTTTCTAAATCAGTTTATTTCATACATACTAATAATGAAAGTGATTGATTTAATTGTTTTATTATGACTAATATATTATACAAATAATTACCAAACATCTTATTAATACATTACTGTTATATAACATCAAACTCACTATATTTACTTCAACAATAACAATTCAAAACAAGACCAATATTTTTACTGATGGATTTGACCATAATAATCAATTTATAAATAAATGAAAATCGTAAAAGTATAAAATGTAATAAAAAAAAAAAAATTGGGACGGATTAACAGCAATATATCTAGATACTTACATATATACATTGGAATATTAAATTAAAAGTCATATAATTAATGTAACAAATTAATTAATGCAGCCAAAAGAACTGCATAATAATCAATTATTAATTAAAACAAATATGTATAGTTTGGAGTAAAATATAAAATCCAATACAAATTTGCAAATTAAGAATAGCAATACTATCATCATTTTAAGAATGAATAATAAAATTGTACATGAACAAAAATAAAATTACTATTTAATACTTATTTCAATTCAATTAGTGGTAACAACATTAGTATAACTTTAAGAAATTTAAATTTAACTTCTTTTTTTACTTCAATACATTTTTTGTTCAAAATATAATAAGTCAACGTGGTCAATCAATAGTTACAAATCAATTGATAAATTATTTTTAAGATGGATAAGAAAGTTCTACAGAGTTTTGTACTTGGGGTATGTACTTTTAATGTGATTACAACATCAAAACAAAACACAAAATTTATTTTTTAATAATATACTTTCACTGACTAGCAAACATAATTTTGATGTTAAAAATGCAACTAATCAACTGTTTGAAACTAAAAAAAAAGGTTTAACTTTTTTTTATAAATACGGCAAAGCCAATTCATCTTAACTTTAACAATTTGTAGTTAAGAAAACATAAAATTGATAAAATTTTATAATTGTGCAAAAAAACAGTTTATATTCTTGATATAAAGAAATATATTATACCTAACAGATTTATAGGTTGTGTTAACATTGGTTTTTGTAAAAATCGTTTATAATAATTAATGTACTGTATATAATGTTATTTGCATAAAGGTCTTTGGGGTGTAAAAAAGTACATTGACAAGAGGTTATTGAGGAACTGCTTGAGGTTATTTACACATACGCCGAGAAAGGTCTTGGAGATGTGTAAAACAGTAAATTGGCATTGGGGTCATTGAGGTACTTGACAGTTGTAGCATGCCAAGTACGTTGCTAAAGTTGGCGGTTGTACTAGGCTATAAAAAATGTTATTTATACACTGGCATAAAACCTTGGATTTGTATGTTAACACAGTATTTTGCATTGAAGTCTCATACGTAACAGCCGGTGAGGGGTTTGTGCACTGAGATTTGAGCTCTTAAGGTTGCACAATTACTGCAAAAAAATATCAAGCTTACACCAGCCGGTTAGGCCTACAGGTTGTATGAAGGGCACATTACATCAATAAAAAGCAATTATAAACACACTGGTGTTAGAGTATATCTTAGGGATAGGTGATTAGTAACATAATATATGTATATATAATTATAGGAACTCTGATTTTACAATCAGTTATTTCTATGCTAGAGAGAAAATATATATTTGCCAATTCCACAGAATATATTAATAATTATATGCAGGTTCAAGTTATAAAAAAATGAACGATAGCAAACATTAAAAGAAGCGCCTTAATGCAAGAAGACAAAACAATATATTTGTTAATTGAGCAAAATAATTATGTGCAGGTTTATTTTATTGAAAAGTTCGCGGGAACGATATGGAACCGTAGCAATAGCGCGCTAATGCGAGAAGACAAGATGGTAGACCAAACTGTTACAAAATTTTGTTTTTGCTTTTTTGGGTTAGTTATTTTGCAATATTTGCAATATTTTTTATCGCTTTTAATGATGTCATTATTAATTTAAAAAATCTGCCAGTAATCTTTTTATATACTACAGGACCTTCTAGTAATATAAACTCAACGCCAAGCTTCATGTTAATTGTGATTTTAAACATTAATATGTAATAATAATTATAAATTTAGGATTTAAATGTTACATTTTCTCTCCAATAGGAAAAATCTAAGACGTAACGCGATATTGAAATGAGTGCCAAAATAACCCCTCAGATCTTTGACCAGTTATGATTATTAAAAAAAAAATGTTTTTTCTAAGTCATTTTAAATTAATTGATCAACTTGTAATACATTATTTAATAAAATATAACGACTATTCTGGTAAGAACTTCAAGTACCTTAAAAGTATTTATACCTAGCTAAAAAAAATGAAGTTTTTGACAATAGAGGAATATAGAAAAACAAACACACAAACTAAAAGCCATAAAAGAAAAAGGAAAAAGATGAGAGAAGCTAAATAAAAACAAGAAAACAGAGAAAAAGATTAAAAAAAAGAAATAAGAAAGAACAGGACATTTATGCATACCAAGAAACAACAGAAAAAAGAAGAACATTAACAGAAACTACGATACCAAACAAAATTGCAGAGATAAAGAGAAGAAAAAAGAATTATTGAAAGAAAGCAGAATAACAAAAATAACAAGGCAAATACTAAATGGTAAATATGCTATCTTGAGGTTGACTGAAAACGCAACTTTTCAGATAGTTAGAATATACCTAGCAACGAGAGGACATGAAGAAGTAATTCCTGATGAGATACAAGAATATCACTGGAGGTAAAACTTACAAATCTAGGACTGCCAAAAAGAATACTAAACTAATGGAACTGTATAAACTATTCATGGAGGAGAGAAAATACAATACATTCATACATTCATACCTGTTTTTTTTTTTCTTACTTTTTTTTTTCTTTATATTGCTTTCTTTAAATTTTCCATTTAGTAGATTGGCTCTTGTCTGTCTGGTTTATCTTCTTTTTTTTTACTATTTCTCTGTTTTTTACACTGCTTTTTGTATGTTTTGTGTTTTTTTAGATATTCTTTTTTATGCTTTGTTGTTTCTTCACTGCTTAACATCTTTCTAGCTTTTTCTGAGTAATTTTGCTGTTTCATTATTTGGTTTTTTTTATATTTTATTTTTTTTTCTGTGTGTTTTTTTACTACCGCTTCACTGATTGTTTTCTCTAATTTCCTCATTATCTCTTCTATTTGTTTTTTTCCTTTTTCTCTAATTCTTCACTATTTTTTTATACGTTAGCACACTTTTTTCCGTTTTTTTTTTTACTTTTTTTTCTTCATACAGTTTTTTTAGTTAAAGTTTAGTTGCAAAAATAAATAATTTTTTTTAATAATAGACGGTATCTCAAAATTAACGTTTTTAGTCTTTAGATTGCTATTTTATATTAAATCATAAAGTACACAGAATTTATTTATAGAATAACACATCGGGCAAATGGCCTTCACGGCTTTGCCTACGCACTCTTTTGTGAACATTTTTCATACCCATTCTGCATAAATGTGGCTGAATTTTGTTAATGCATGGATGGTTGTGAGTTTGTTAACACAGACTCATAAACCCCATATAAAAAAAATGTAATGGTGTTAAATCACACAATCTATTTTGATCACCGAAATAAGTGAGCACACTACCGCCAAACTTTTATTATTTTTGTAATATTGTTCAATAATAGACACACGTTGTTGTATTGTGTAATGCTCTATTTTTACTAACCCTAAACTCTTAGCTGTCATCTGTTTTTTTTAGGCTTGCTAACAACTTACTGCACAAATGGTTGCAAATTCAAATTTTGCTTTAATTGTGGGACACTCTTTATAAATCAAAACTCAAAAGAGAAGGTTTAATACTTAAAATTGATTTATTTAATAATAATGTAGATATTACATAATGTGTTTATATAAATAATGCGTATGTTCGCTTTTGTTATTAATTTGTGTTGTAAAATTGCAGATTTGGAATCTTGAATTTAGGTGATACATATGTTTAAATGGGACTTTTCAAACGTATTTAGGCGACGCATTCTGAATTGCAGTTTTGAATGCCTGCGTTGGGATTCTCAAGCAATTTTGAATCTGGGATTTACGTTACACATTACGTTATATGAAGTCTTTCAGACGAGGATACTTTTCATAGGCTCTAATTTATTATTTAACAATCATCATCATCATTGCCCAGTCATTTGTGTCCACTGCAGGACATAGGCCTCTTCTAATTTTATCTATTTGTTTCGAGTCTGGGATACGTTCATTCAGTTTTTTGCAAAATGTTTCAAGTTGTCCGTTCATCGGGTTGGTGGTCTACTTCTAATTTGTTTATCCGCTCGTGGCCGCCATTCCAATTTTTTTTTTGTCCAGCGGCAGTGTTGGAATCTAACTAGATACCCTGCTCATCTCCACTTTAGTCTAGCAATTCTGTCGATTATGTCGCAAACACCAGTTTGTTGGCGAATGAGGAGGTTTGGAATTTTGTCGCGTATCGTGACTCTTAACATTGCCCGTTCCATAATTCTTCTTTAACAATATTGTATATATAATTGTGGTCCATATTCTACGGCATTATAGTTGCAAAAAAAAATCCGACGGCTTAATCTGCGTGTAAAAAGGTCCTTAATGTACATTGTGCATGTATGAATAATTGTATCAAATTATTTTTTTTTAAATACTTACATTTGTGTATTTGCTTGTACTCAAACAACCATTTAAAATAAGTATGAGTAGAATTATTCAAATACCCTGTATAATGTTCTTAAATAATTCATCATTGTATGTTGTCTACTTTGTTTGCAATTTATTGTTTTTAATTACATTAATTACGACAAAAATAATTTTTTTGTTACAATTGTAGTGAGAGATATTTATTTTAATATTTAGAATAAGTGTATATGATATATACATCAATGTTTAAACCAAAAATCGCTATATCTCAAATCTGACACAATATTTTTTTAACAGAAGCCAGATCATATAGTTTCAAAAATTATAGCATTTAAAAATTTTAGGTTGTCAATTTTGTTTTGGCAATATAACCATCTTTTCAAAACATTTTTGTGTGGAATTTTTCAAAAAAACTCCGTTGCCCGTAGCTTTTATACCACCGATTTGATTTTAACGAGACACGCATTATTTACAACGGATACACACGTAAAAATTAAAAATTACAAAATCTTACACACAAGCTGTCATGCTGATCATGAGTTAATGGCCAGATTTTAGTGCTTTTTGACATAATTTTATAGCTATTTTAGACTTTATCAATAGATGTTTGCAAATTTTTAACAGTTTATAGCCAAATTTTGCTATTCTAACAAAATTTTGATATTTAATAGCTCGATTTTGATATTTTTAAAATTTTAACTTTTTTTACATTTTTCTACAGTTTTTGGCCGGATTTAAGTTTTTTCTGAAAATGTTTTAATATTTTATGACGGATTTTGTTATTTTTTACTTTTTATGAATAGAATTTTGCACTTTTCAACAGTCAATAATAGGATAAAGTAAATAACAAAGTTGTGTACGCTTCAACACTTTATAGGCTGGATTTACACTTTTAAAAAACGGATTTACAGTTTTAACAACCGGATTAATAGTTTTGCAGTAAATGTCAACATGTTAGTTACCGGATTTTCACTTTTAATTGCCCAATTTAGGGCCGTTTTTACAATCCCCAGTTAAAGCATAGTTAGGGTTTGGAAAGATACTAATAAATAATTTATTTTGTGCTCGGAGCAGTAGTTATACCTAGTATAACTATCATAACATTGTAAGCGCCGTACATACATAATATATTATATTTGTGAAAATGAATAAGTAAAAAAGTAAGATTTGTTGCTCCAATTTTTGTCTTTTTTCGTCACTATTTGATTTACGTCTTACAAAGGAGATATTCTAAATTTACTTATAAATAACTTACGTCAATATTAACGTTTCAATAGGTTATCTAAAGATAAACTAACTTAGCATTTCTAAAATGCATTGCGTGTTAAACCAGGTATAATTATCAAATAGTTTATCCGACGATTGTAAAAGCGGCTTTTACTGTTTTAAAGACGGGATTGATAATTTGAAAGCCTAAATAATAGTTTGGCAGTAAATTTTAACAATTTGAATGGCAAATATGATTTACAGTTTTAAAGATTTAAATACTCTATTTTTAGTAATAAATTAGCGTACTATTACTTTTTATTAAAACCAAATATTTTTAGCTAATTTTTAAGTTCTGAAGTCAAATTTGCAAAATGCTGGGTTTGTAGCATAGATACCGGATTATCACTTTATTTAATACGTTGTTGACCGGAGTGACATTTTTAAAGGCTGCATTTACACTTTTAAATACCGGATTGACAGTTTAAAAGCCGAATTTATATATTAAAGACAAATTAACAGTTTGACTTTAAATTATTTGAATGGAAGATTATTAGCTTGACAGTAGAATTCAACAAACTTATGGCCGCATTTTCACTTTTGAATGCTGAGTTTACACTTTTCAGTTAAAATTTAGTTTCAAAAACCGGATTTACACTTTTAAGGCCGGATTATTAATTTGTTAGTTAAATTAAATATTTTGAAAGCTTTATTCAAACTTTTAATTTAAAAGCCACATTTAGAGATTTAAAAGCCGGATCTGCAGTTTTAAAAACAAGATTTATTATTAAGAAGCCGGATTAACAATTTGGCAGTACAATTTAACAAGTTTGTGGCCAGATTTATATTTTTTAATGGCGGATTTATAATTTGAAATACAAAATTAATAGTTTGATAGCCAAAATGAAACACGTTGTTAATCGGATTCACAATTTAAAAAGCAAAATTAACAGTTTTGTAGAAAGAAAGAGAGTTGTTTTTAACTATCAAGCAAAGGAAAACTGCATACTTGGGACACATAATGCGCAAACAAAAATACAATATTTTAAAATTGATAATGGAAGGCCGCATTGAAGGTAAAAGATCGATTGGCAAAAGAGTACATTCCTGGTCACGCAATATCCGTAACTGGACCGGCATGTAGGTCGCAAACCTTCAGTAATAAAGATGCACCAATAGAAGAACAGAATAAACAGAACACAATGGTAATAAAAATTTTAATTTAAAATTTGAATGCCATTATTATATTTTACATTTTTAAAAGCCGGATTTATTGTTTATAAATTTATGATTTAGCAGCCAGATGAACAGTTTATCAGTAACGTGTAGTAGGTAGCCGGAAAAAAGTCCTTGGATCAAAGCATTTTCACCATTTTTGTTGTAATTGTTGGGCGTCCGTCCCAAAGTGGGCAAAGAATTCGGAAAAGTGTCGGGGGTGAAAGGTCAAATTGACTTGCGTCTGCTTTGTCGGATTATTAAGATTATTAAGACTAAACTAAAAAAAAATGAGAATATTTTTTTGTTACTTTGAATTTAAAAGAATAAAAAGTAGTTTAATTTAAAAAAAGTATAGGTCACTAAAAAAGAGTATGTCTGGTCAGGCTGATTGACACTGCATTGTAATCACTTGTCAACAACCTGCACGTATATTTAAGATGGGCATTATTTTAATTTGCTTGTTTGCAAATTTGTCTGTGCTGTCAACACTTTTAATTTACAAAAATTGTCTAGAATGTTTTGTATGTATTAATGTTGTTTTTTCCATTTAAATTGACCAGCATGTTTATCTATGTTTTTTGCTCGTGTAAATTGCATTTTGTCACGTTTTACTGAAATTATATTGTTCTATGATAAAAGTTGTTTGGAATCCAAATATACTTCCTGTCGTATTTTTTTCTTAGGTAGACTTATGGCGTTTTTGGCTGTGACATTTGAGGTTGCTCTGGGGCGCCCGGAAATTTGACGTAAGAAGATTTTACAATATGATAAGCGTTGACAGCCGAAAAGAAAAATATACACTAAGGGTACCCCAGTGCATAAAGAGTGGCACAGCCAAAAACGCAATTACTTTACAATAAAAAAAATTTATACAGGGTTAGTTAAAATTACCGAAACACCAAAATGCTTTTCCAACCGTAAAATAATTCAAAAAAAGTTTTAAACAAAAGTTGTTTGGTTTTTAAAAAACTATTGATTAAAAATACTTTCAATATTCAGGGTGCTTATTTTATTGTGGAAATTTAATAAACTTTTTTTTTACTGAACACTCTGTATATTTTTATATTTTTTAATTCAAAGATTAATTATGAGTATATTTTGTAAAAATATTTTTATATAAGATGCACCATTTTTGAGTTATAAGCAAGCTCCTGAACTTAAAATAAAAAACATTTTCCCACAAACATATACATTTATTTCAACTAAACAAATAAAAAAAACAAAAAAACAAAATCAATAAATCATTAAAAATGTAAAAATGTTCTCGAATCAATGTCAATGTTTGTAAAAACTAGTTTTTTATTTAAAATTCAGGAGTTTGCATGAAACTCAAAAATAATGAATTTAATAAAACAAAATATTTCACAATACTGAAATTAATTTTAATCAATGGTTTGTTTAAAACCAAACAACTTTTGTTTGAAATTTTTACGCTTGAAGAATTATTTAGATGTTCCGGTAATTTTGACTAACCCTAGAGTGCTAGATTTTTAATTTGTCCAGCAAATACTCTAACTAGGCAATTGAAAACTAGATTAGTGCAAGTCATGTCTATCACCATCTTAATTTTTACATATTTAGAAACTAGTTTTTTTGCTCCATATAAATTTAATGATTCTCAAAGTTATTTTAACGGGCCTAGGCCGCTGCCCCAGTTATAATTAAATTTATTATAGATCCTTTATAAAATCTATAAAAAAAGATAAATATAAATATAGTTAAAACATGTTCTTTAAAAGGTAAAGGTGAAATATTAATAATAAATATGGAGTAATGTTTACTTTTAAAGTTATTAACTCATAATTATATTATTTAATTGTAGATACTATGACAATACATCATTACATGACTATATTGCCAGTCAAATGTTAATTTCTAAAATTGATTTAAATTAAAATTATGTATTGTTATATTTTATTTTTAAAACCAAAAATATAAGTTCATCTGACATTTAAAACTCTAACATTGATAAGTATTGTGCTAACATTTTTAAGGATTTAAATAGTTTAAAATATAACAATTTTAGCATTACATATTACATATATTACATGTAATTTTTATAGTAAATTATAATTAAATATAATAAACTCATACGGGCAATTTTAACTCACATATAATATATACAACAAGCAACAAGCAACAAGCAACAAGAAATTTTATTTTGTTTTATATATTTACTCTATGCAGCCAGTTTACCTAGCTGAAGAAAGTTGCCTATGTTAAAATAATAGAATAAATTTATTAATTACAGCATTACAGCAGAATTAGCTAGCAACATACTTAAATTTATATATTTGTTTTAAATTTATTCAAATTGCACTATACTGACTGTTATTTTGTTAGAAATTAAATTATGTTATTTTCAATTTACAAAAGTCAATCAAAAATTTTAAATATTTTTTTTTTCATAAATAGTAATTTTAAATTAACAACTGATTTTTAAATTAATTTTAATAATATATAAAAAACCCATGGCTGCTGTACATTATAGTTTATGTAGTAATAATTACAAATGTATTTTAAAATATATTAAAATCAATATAATTTAAAGATTTAAATATAATATACAAGGTGTTTCAAAACATGTGTCAAAAATAAAGGGTGGGATTTCTTGGCTAATTATAAGAAAAAAGTTCCTATTAACATGGTTCCGCAAACGTACTATTTTCGAGATATAGGCTGTATTTCTGACTGTATACCTACGTTTTAGTATCCGTTAGAAATTTTCTAGAGTGTTTCGTATTATATTGCAGGATGCAATAATGCAATTTCTTAATTCTTTATCAGTATTAACTGATGTAGTGTAAACTAAACTTTTTAAGTGACCACACAAAAAAAAATTCCAAAACATTTAGATCTGGAGACCGAGGAGACCAAACCTGTGGACGTATCCAACGGTTCCTATGCTGTTCATGTAAGAATTGACGCGCAACTAAACTAAAATCTGCAGGAGCATATTTCGTTTCTTAATAGAACCGGAACGTCCTTTAAAAGTCCTGAAAGCTCTTTTTCAAGAAAATTACGATATGATTGACCATTTAGCCTAAACGGCAAAAAATATGGACATATTAAATGGATTCCTACAACACCTGCCCAAACAATAACGGAAAATGTTTGCTGATGATGGCCTTCCATTATGGTATGTGGATTTTTGTCGGCCCATACATGATTATTATGGAAGTTCATAATCGCATAATCGAAAACTTTGCGCAATTTTTTCTTGAAACTATTGACACTTAGCCAATCTGGTAAAAGGGCTTGTACTGTATGTGATAAGGATATAACATCTGACTTTTTATTATCCTCCACACTGTAACGTGACTAAGGTTTAGGTTTAAAGCTATTCTTCTAGTGCTAGTTAATGGATAGTCTTCGATTTCTTAAAGAACATCTATTTTCAATTTGCGGAGGTCTTCTATTTCTTGCAGCTCTTTTATGTACACTTCCAGTTTGATGTAGATCTTTGTGAATACGAATGAATGTTCTTTCATTTGGTACCTGTCAGTTTGGAAACCATTTTTGATAAATTCGACGAGCTTTTGCTGCATTTCTATCGGCAACGCCATCAACAAAATGCATATCGCACATTTTGCTATCACTGTAATTATTCATTTTGCTATCACCACGCAAGCAAAATACTAAGAATGAACAAATTAATTGAGATAATAAGTTCGCGCGATAATGACTCCTTTTGAAAAAAGGTTAATTAACAAAAAAACGACAATTGTCAATAACTCAAATGCATGAAACGAATGCATGAACGCTGACGACTAGATCAAAAACAAATGATTTTATCAACAACAAAACATGTTGCTACTTTTTTTTCATGTTTTCCATCATAAAATGCCGTATTTCTCTAAAACGGTTTACGTTAGAGCTTTTGATTAGAAGTACTTTTTTTGTGTAGAAAATATTGGTGGTTCACAATGTGCTGTCAGAATGCCAATTTCATCCAAGTGTCATAGAAATTAGAGCTATAAAAACCTCAAGCAACCCTAAAATCTTTATCAATGGCACATTAAAAAATTGAATAAGCGCTTAAAAAGTAGCTAATATTAATGCTAAGATGTGCACAAAAGCTGAGTTTTGTATCTGAAACGGTTCCTAAAATATCGTCAAAAAAGTTAAAAATAATAATTTTTTTACACCCTTTATCTTGAAAACGGTGCGTTTGCGGAACCATGTTAATGGGATTAGAAGAAGGAGTAATATCAACTCCAAAGTATTGGCTAACTTAAAAAGATTATTTAATAAATACTTTATATAATTTGACCTGAAAAAACCTAATACAACTTGAAAACAAATATGTTCATATACATTTTTTTAAATTTAACTTTAAAGTACAAACTTTGCAATTGCTTGTGGAAAATCATATCCAGTAAATGATTCTGTCTGCAATTTTTTTTTTGAAAAAGTTTTGCAAGATTTTTTTGCACAATTGATCTAGCAAATAACAGCTTGATTATTGGCTTTGTGGGATAGAATTATTTTCGGAGCATTAGCGTAAAGACTCTTTCCTTCACAAAGCCCCCTAAGAAAAAAACAGTTTAGCAAAATCAAATTGCACAATGTGGATGATTTATGTCCAAGTTTTGAGCAATTGTTTCACGGCTTATGTGGTTGTCTATGTCCAATATTGACCAAAAAACTACTATACTGTAGCATTCTATAGTAGCAATTTGCATTGACTGTAATTGCAGCTTCTTCGTCGTTTTCAAAAAAGTAATAGAATTTTAACGACCCAAAAACCGCACCAAACTTGTTGAAGATAAAAAGGTTTCTCGACTATTATTTTACAATTTTTGGGACTCAGATGCACCAATTTTGACTATTAACAAGTTCTCTGAAATGAAAATGGGCTTTGTCACTAAAAATAATTTTTCTAAAAAAGTCAGCATTTTTTTAAATTTCTACGCCAGCTGCATTTTATAAGAGTGTAAGCTAAGTTCTTTAAGCAATACCTAATAAAGGCTAGACTGTAAAATCTTCTATTGCTGCAAACGTCTTGGAATAGACAATCCTGTGTTTCTATAACACTCTTAACGAGAACGACAATGTTTTGGGCAGACTTGACAGTGCAAGTTTGAATTGACATTTTTACATCAAGTTTACAATAGCTTTGCGAGAAAATGATTCAAAATGACAAAAAGATTACAGTTAAAATGTATCACAAATAGACAATAATATATAAAAATGTTTATTGTGCAACATTGTACAATCCAGTTGTTTTATAAAAATTATGTTGTATTAATGTAATTTATTGCGTATAGCAATAGTTGAAATTATTTATTTGATATTATCACACCGCGCTAGAGATTTTTTCTAGCTCCAGCTTAGATTATTATTGAATACGAATTTGAATTATCCTTACATACAAAAAAAAACATTGAGTTTCAATTTGTGTTATATGGAAACCAATTAGCGTTTTTAGAATATTAAATTATTTAGAATAGTTTTAAGCAGTACCAAACTGTTAGAAAAATTACATACACGCGGGAATTTCAAATTTCACATTTTATCATACATTCACAACTACGAGCAGAGCTGTAACAATTGTTATTTAAGAAAAATAACGTATAGCACAATAAAAAGACTACTAAGTTTAATGTTTAATGAAGTATAACTCTTAAAGTTTAAGCAAATATTTTAACAAAAAAAAAATACAAATTAATTTTAAAATTTAAGGTTTTGGATTTTTATATATTTCATTGCAAAAAAACCGATTTTAAAAAGGAGTTAAATTACGTGAGTTCTGCTCGTAGTTTTATGACAAACTGCCCTCTTAAACGGTTAATTTAATATATTTAAATGGGGAAGAAAAACAAATGAACGGTTACCTCCCCAAGTAAAATTATGTATATATATATTTGAATATACCATCACAATACGCTTAAATATTGAATTTATGCATTGCAAAAATTAATTTTCTACAATCATCTTTAAATTTTTATACTTTGTAGTTTTAAGTACAAAGGTACAACTATTATTCAAGTCCTTTCAATCTCTTCTACATTTATAATATATTAAGTGTTTTCATTTATCAATATAAAAGCAGTAATGCGTATTTTTCACATATTTTAACATCTATGTTAGCTAACATTGCTGTTAAAATGTACTTTTTAGCTAATTAAGCAGTAATTTTTTCAAATACATATTATCTAGCAATGTTCAAAATTAATATCCTTAATGTTTTGCACGTATTTAAACATACTTTGTTTATGCGTTGTAAAAAAAGTCATTTTTGAAATGTTTTAAGTAGAATAGACACATTTTGGTTATCTCTTAGCTTATAAAGTTACAAAATATATACATAAATGCATTTTGTAATATTTTTGTGTTTTTTTTTTTTAATTTTGTGTTGAAATGATGAACCTTGAACACCCCATTAAATAAGCTAGTATAAAATTTAAATATTTAATTTAATTTAACTATAAACGTTTGCATTTTGAATTTGGTAAATAAAATATGCAAATAAAAAAAGTTGGTTGGCTTGTGAGAGTAAATCTAACGCCATCCAATTTCTTTACGCCAGCTTACTGCAGTTTGTAGACTACCTTGCCTACATCCTATTTGTATTTCAAAAGATGACACTTTTATTTCTTGAATAATATCTACTAATTTTAGTTTAACATTTTTTTCAAAATTAAACAAATACAACATTATAAAAAAACAGAATAAATTATTAAATATCACACCTTAATATTAAGTAATTATTTTTAAAAAGTTTGATTAAAAGATAATGAGCGACCGCATATAACAAGCATTAATTTGTCATTAAAACATTTGCAACAATTTGAGGTTACCTAAAATTAACTACAAATTAATATTGTCTGCTCCGGGTCTTACAGAATATGGCTTACGTACAAGATTAACAATATCAACTAAATCAATAAATTTAAGATCTAGTAAAAGTTTCAAATCTTCAATTTCATGATGATAAAGTTTATAAAAGTTCATACAATACTATAGATTATCTTGTCAATAAATATTTATGGTTTGCTTCAACTGTCAAATAACTTATCGATCAAATAAAACTAACTTATAGAGAAGATAAGAGTTATGGGTATATGGAAATACACTATTTCTAATTATCGAGAAGATAAATGTTGTTGGCAAGTTTATAGAGAAGTGGAAAGACCGGCTCTTAGTAATACAAAGTAATTATTAAAAACATTTTATTATTTTAGGGTTAATTGAAAATACTTGAAATTTTAGATAAAGTTTAATTGAAGATTATCCAGTAATTCTTCTAATTTATTTTGTAAAAATGACAGATAGCGTTTATTCAGATTGTTTTTATAAAAATATAGACCCAGTATTTTTGTTTCAAGAATGCCACACCAGACATTAATAGACAATTTGGGTTTTATGTGTTACTAATGGAAGTAATGCCATTTAAGCATTCATTATAGCAGTTGTGACAATTGTTTGTGCACATTATTCTTGCTTTTTAGCAAGCACATCTGTTTCCACATCTAATTATACATTTGCAAGAAATGAGATTGAGGACTGTCTCAGGTTCTGCTGCGTCTTCTGTAGTTACTGGGATCAACCGTCTGGCTCAAATTTTCTACCCTACTGTTCTGGAGGAAGTTTATTTCCTAGCCAAACTTAGATTTGGTGGTACACACAAAAAGCATGCTGCATTCCTGCTCCATTTGTGGGCAACAGCGCAGAGAAGTTTGGTTTAGCATTCAAAACCGGTTTGGTAAAAGCATTGTAACAATGCATGTTAAACAAAGTTTGCTTGTGGAGTGCATTGTACAATGCCAGGAATATTTTGTAGTTAGCTTCAGCTTTATTACATTAGTAATATTTTGTAGTGTAGCTTGCTTTTTGAACAAATTAAAACAGACAAGTTTTTTTTTTCAAAATGCAGCGTAAGTCGTATCACATCCACTGAATGCACATACAAGAAATATGAAGTTTTTTAATTCTATAGTTTGCAATTGCTGACTCAAATATACGTTCCTATCTACTCCGCCGTGGCATAATTTAACAAATAATATCTTTCAGATGGGGTTAAAGCCATGAGGAGGACAATAAGATCAACATATTTGCCAACTATTGCTACTTTGTCTCTAGTTAAGTATTTTATTACTGTTATGAGGATGATCAATTTAGATGCTTGATCTGTTTTAATTTCATAGTCATAAAGAACAGTTAAAAAAATGAAATAAGTCTGAGTTTATTGTGTTCAATAGAAAGAAAATCATTCTGTCGAGTGTCGACGTATTGGATGGTGCCGCTGAATAGCCATAAAACACAACGGTACAGCTCTTGCCGGCGTAATGCTTAAAACATAGTCGACATAACATTAGCAAATTGTTGAGATTGAGGATTTTTGGGCCACATCACTTTGTGTAATAGTAATCCTACATCCAAAAAGGATATCAAACTAGAGAAGATTAGCTTCTTTTTGTAGTACAGGAAAAGTATCGTATAAGGCGGATTTTTTGTTTTTTGCATTTCAGTTTTCTCAAATAAAAATAAAGGGAAATGAGCAAGCTTATGCTATAAGTAGTTTGTTTAAGTTCTCATCAATCTGCTTGCTAATAGCTATCTAGAAAACATTGTTAAAGGGTTGATTACCACTTTTTTCCATGAACAAAGAAGGTAAAAGAGAGACCGGACTAACACTATAGTTTTACGTGTATTGTGAAGACTATGTAGAAGAAAGAACAGGTAGTTAGGGGAGAGGGAGAGGACCGTCAAAATAATTGTAGGACCAAACAAAAGAGACCGGTTACTTAGCTCGTAACAATACAAACAACTTTTTTTCTATTTTTAGCGCCTTATAACTCTGTAACCGCTGGAAATACAAAAAAATGTATATAATCATTTTTGTTGCAAATTTTATCAGCTTTTATTATGTACATAGTCACCTCCAATCTACAGTTCTTGAGATATTAACAAAAAAACGAAAAAAGTGCCTTGTTTTTGATCATTAAAGCTAAAGCTCGTGTCATATTTGTCAGGATTTTTAGTATATTCTTTATTAGGTACCTATAAATCAGTGTACAAAGTTTCAAAACTTTCGGATTTTTTTAGAGGTGAGATCAGTATTTAAGCATATTTGACTGGACTATACATGCCTTTTTTATTTTGTATAGGCACCGTAATAAGATAATAAATAATTAAATTTAATAAAAGAATATTTAAAATATTGCATCATTAATATTACTTTGTATTTCATTATCTTTCTTACTTTTCTATCTATGTTGCCTTCTTTTCTATTTTTTATTAATATACACTTTTATACATGAAATGTATAATAGTTATTGTAATTTCATGTAAATGGAATATGTATTTCACACTGGGAGAAAAGGCAATTTACATAAAATACAGCATTTATTAAATTTCAATAATAAATTTGTTTCGGTCATCTAACATGTGTATAGGGGCATTACGTTACCACCTCTCATACATTTTTATACATAAAATATAAAATAAATATTGTGATTTTATGTAAATTGTCTCTCTGACCAGTAAGATACTAGGTACACTCATAAAATGAGCTTACCTTGAAACACTATATAGATATGGGTTTCACACTGGCGGGAGAGGCAATATACATCACTTCTTAAATATAAATTTAAATAAATAAGCTCAAATAGTTTTAAAATATAAAAAAATCTTACCGATTTTGATAATTTATCCGCTTGCTTCAAGAAGAACACCAATGTATAAACACTTATTATTATGTTCATAAAAAGTATTTGATGATCCAAAGTGAACAAATACTTCAAGTTGTTTAAAAAGTTTACAACATATAAAAACATGTTGATAACAGAATGTAACATCATAAAAACATACCAGAATAAAAAAATCGGGTTGAACAATTTTGCATTAAATTTATATAGTGTTGTCAATATTATTTTATAAAAAACTTGTGACTTTTGCAAGTTAATAACCAAAACATAATTATCAGGTATTGAATCAAAACGTTTTCTAAAATTTCTTGAACATATAATACCACCATTTGGATTATTTATGTATATTACATTACTTAATAGATCAATTTTTATTTTAGTGTATATTTTTTCAATTATTAACTGATACATTTTACATTCTATCGCTAAAAGAAATATGTCTTTAAGCTGGGAATATTGTCCAAACGCAATCAGAATATTTGCACTAATACTTTGAAATGTCTGTTCTTCAGATATCAGAGTAAATATAATAAATTGCAGAAATACCGCTAGCAGTAATATTAAACGATTCAAAGATATACGTTGCAATATTTTACATTCTTCATCAGTTATTAGATACTCAATGTCATGACATTTAGAACCATTGCATAAATTTTGATATGCGTTAAAGATAGATTGTCGATGTTCTGACATTTTAATGTTATAAAATAAAACTGTAATAGTACTGATATGAAGTATAATTTTATTTGCCATTTTAACTATTTTAAAAATATCATCTTGTCTTTCGTTTGCTAATAAATAACTGTCTTCTACGCATTGTAATATTGAACAAAAAAGAAATATCAAGGTGAATGCATAACGTTTAAGGCATAAAGAGAATTTAATTTGGATAGCACGTTTGTCTGTATGTGGGCATGTGTAGGTTAATTTAGAATTAAAATTGAACATTAAAAATGGCCAAAATACGCACACAATACAATTATTGGATTTTAAGTTTTTCATTTTTACTAGTTAACTCAAGTCGATTATTAATACTAACATTGTCTATCTAGATTTATTGGAAAATAATAAGTATAGATAACTTGATTACTGAATAAATATGACTGATATATCATCAGTCCTAGTGCATAATGTTTTACGTATTTTTTTATCTAAATCTCTATTTACCCGGGACAAGACGCGAATTATTGATGTTTATCAGTTAATTTATATAATAATTTAGTCGTAATAGTTTATAAAACAAGTTATATATGTTCTTTTTAATTTGCATTTTTAGTTTGTTAAAACCAAAATATTTACAGTTCTTTGCCGAGCGTGGATTTAGGAATCAACCGCGCGTTGAGTAAATTTTAATAATTCTACAATATAATAACTATTTATTATTATAGTGAATGATTTCAATAGTTTTAATAGTAAATAAATAATTATTATTATAATAAAGTGTTATTTTACAATGACAAACTTTATAGAAATAAAAACTTGTACATATACAACGCAAAATAATAATAACAAAAAGTATGTTGTACTTTAAACCCTAGTTTAAATAATATGTTAAGAGCTTTTTTGCATTTCCAAATGCTTTTTCTATCAAAACACTACTTCCCGAAATATGAGACCATATGTTGAGAGCATATCAACCGCTACCTTGATTTTAGGTACTGTAGTGAAAACAGCTACTTACGGCGTAATTCCTTTTTTCACTTATAGTTTGATATTCAATTTATTGCTCCACCAGTACAATCTAAAAAGATTAAACTATATTTTGTTTTTTGTAATGTAATGTTGTAAAGTATCTAAGTCATAAGTAAATTTTAAATCTGCAATGATTTAAATAGCTTGTATTTGAATAGAATTTAGAAGAGTTGCTCTTTCTTAATTAACCTCTAATTGACGTCTGTTTAACCGTTTGTAACAATAATAATTATTGTAATGCTGGATGGTAATAACATTACTATTGAATATACTTATTCATTTAATTCACTCTTACAATTTACATAAAGGTTATGGTTATACATTACAATCTCTCACTCACTTGCCAGTGATGCCAATCATCTTCATAGTGTTGCCAACCACCTACATCCTTCTTCTCAACTTCTTTTTTGGATCTTCTTTGGTTTTAGTTACTGCTCTTTCTTTCTTTTGCTTTGCTTCTAAATTTGTTTTATGTTTGGAAGCCTTAGGAGAAATTTCCAGTTTTTTCCTACAATTCTTTTGTTGTTTAGGTATGACCTCAGTTCTTTAGTTTGCTTCTGTATTGTGCTTTCCTTCTGAAGGTCCCTGACTCAAACTTTTTGGCCTGGTTCTAGTTTGAGAAGGTTTTTTTATCCTGTGTTTTTGGTCATAATATGTTTTTTTTTATTTGCTCTTTCCAACCGCATTTCTTCCCTTATTTTCCTATGATCCGGTGTGTGTGGTTCCACAAATGTACTTGTTATTGGTAATATGCTCCTTAACCTTCTCTTTATTAACAGCTGAGACGGTGATGATCTGCATTTCAAGGGAGTGTTTCTGTAGATCAACAATCCTAAATATAGATCATCATTCTTTTTTAGGATGTTTTTTATTATCTGCACTTCTTTTTCAATTAATACATTGGATTGCGCGTATTATGAGCTGCTTGTTATTTGTTTAAAATTGTATGTTTTTTTGAACTTATTGAATTTGGCAGAGACGAATTGCCTGCCATTATTGAAGTATAGCTCCTGAGGGGTTCCATGCCTGAAGAATGTCTCTTTTATTTTTTGGATTATTTTTTTACTAGTTATGTCCTTTAGTTTGTGTATCTCCGGGTACTTTGACTGTGCACCTTGGATGACTAAATATCGTTCTCTCTTGTATTCCGCTATATTCCTACCTACAACCTTTCACGGGTATTTTGGGATTTCTTTTAGCTTTTAGGTTTTGTTTCTTTATTCTTATATATTATACATTTCTCAAATTGCATTATTTTATCTTCTATCTGCCTTCTCATTCCTGGCCACTATGTTGTCTTTCTCGCTCTGTCCTGGCATTTATTCATTAGGCTCAAATGGTTTTTATGTATTTTCTCCAGGTGTATTTTTTTCCAGTGTTTGAAAATAATTATTTTTCCGTTGTATGTGACCATATTGTCGGTTATTCCAATCTCCTGCCTGTGTTTGTAGTATACGCTTATTTCTTCTGGGCACTTCTCCTTCTCTGGCTATCTTTTTTTCGTCATCATTCGTTTTATTGTCCGTAGAGTTTTGTCCTTCTCTTGCATTTCTTTTATTTCTGGATCTGCGTCATATTTTAGATAATCTACGTAAGTCTCATTTCTCATCTCCAGGACATCCTTATTTTTTCTTACTTTTTTATGAGGTTTTTCGATAGTGTAACATACTCTATCTTAAATTCAAAACTTATTAATCTCATTCTAAAATGTTTTAACCTTTGTTTTCAGTATTGCCAGTAATGGCTTATGGTCTGTTTTTAGTACAATCTTTTTACCTACTATGTATCGCTCAAATCTTTTACATGCCCAAGCAAGGCATTTCTTTTTGATTTGCGCGTATATCATTTCTGTGTCGCTTAGTGACTTTGTCCCGTAGCTACAATCAATAAACTTGAAACATTCAGATTCTTTGGTTTAGCAAATTCTGTAATGACCTTTATTCTATCGTCATCTGCTGCAATTTTATTTTCCCTTACTACGTGTTCTAGGAATTTATTTTTTTTTAGTTTAAAATTGCGTTTCTGTTTATTAATTGTTATTTCTTTATTGTTAAGTTTTTCTAGCAGTGCCCTTAAATTTTGTTCATGAATCCTCTTTTCCAAATACAATTACGTCATCAATGTGTTTTTTTACTTCTCTCAGGTTTCGAATTATCTCTGACATAGTTCTTTGGTAAACTTCCGGCGAAAAAGTTAATCCTTGGGGTAGTCTTCTATAGGTATGTCTTTCAAAGGGTGTGATATAGCATGTGTACTTCTTTGATTCCAAGCTTAGTTCTAATTTATTGAATCCGTCTTTTACGTCTAGCTTAGAAAATATTTTTGCTTTTTGATGCGACAGTGTTTCATCCACTGATGGTAGTAGTAGTTTTTTTTTATGTATTTGTTTATTTTGGTAAAGTCTGTACAGATTCTAAATTATTTCAGTTATTATTTCAATTATTTCTTTTTCAATTTGGTCTTTTAACACGGCTTCCACCTTTATTAAGGCAAAGGGTATTCTTCTCGGGTTACTGATTGCGAACGGTGCCCCTTATAAGATTTTAATTTTGTACTGTACTTTTTCTATTCTATTCCAGTCTTTGAAAGACTTTTGGATATTCTTTTAAAATGTGTTTTTTGAATGTCTTTTCATGTATTTGTTGAATCCCTGTTTCTTTTAAAATTCCTCTAACTGAATATTTTTTTCTTTCTTTATAAAGTCTATCAATCCTAGATTTACCATTTCTGAGCTTCCCAACAGATTTCTTTTGATTTTTGCTACATACATTTTTAAGATTTTTTTTCCTTTGTTGTTCAACTGGTTCAAGTATTTTTTTCTTTTATCTCAAGTTCTTGATCTCTTGGTCCTTGCAGAATTGTTTGTGTTTTACTTTGTCTTCAATTTCCTTGTAGTCTTTTTTGGATATCACTGTTACGTCAGCTCCGGTGTCTATTTTGAATTTCATTGCTCTACTTAGGATTAGTAATTGTGCGCACCAGGGTCTAACTTTGTATTTTTTGCACGCTTTCATTTTGTTTTATTTCTACAACAACTTTTTGCTACTGCTAGAGTTCCCCTGTTCTACCTCGCAAACGGTTTTACAGAGTCTCATATAATGTCTTTTGATTCCACACTTCCTGCATTTGATTTCTTTTGCGGGGCATTTGTTATGTGGGCGCCATGGTGTTTTACCGCACCTCCCGCAATTGTTTTTTCTTTCCGAGTTTTATTAATACATCTATGTACTCTTCTACGCTCTCACTCTCTGTCAGGACTGTCTTATTAAACTTTGTTCGATTGTATATTACATTGGTTTTGCTTACGAAATAGTATTCTAAAACGGTGATTGTTTCTGTGTATGTTGTTAAATCTTCCTCTTTTTTCTGCGCTGTATTTTGCTAACTTTCATTCCTATATATAGTAGTAAATTGTTTAATTGTGTTTGTTTATCACATTTATTTAGCTCTACTACCACTCTGTACCGTTCATAATTCTTTCTCCAGTTTTCTTTGTTTGTTGTATGCGATAGATCTTAGTATGTAGTTATATATCACTGTTTTTATTAAATATCAAAAGTGTTTGAGACCCCAGATATATTTGAATACAGTGGTTTTGTATTTTTTTAATATTGAAAATAAATACTGCTTTAGGTTTATTATTGTTGTATTTATATGAAGTATGCGTTCTTGACTAGTGCCTAATTTCCTTAAAACAATAATTTTAATGATGTTGATTTTTATTTGAGTTGTTAAATTTGATTTGTGGGCAATTCTATTTCAAACGGACCAGAGCTAGGGGGGTGCGTTGAAAAACTTGCTTATGTATTTTTTTTTAGTTTCTATAACTTATTAGTAGTCTTTTGATCGATATATGAAAGTATGAAACCTATAAAAAAAAATTCTACGATTTTTTAAAGTTTTTTTGACGTTTTTTAACTTAATCACATTTTTTGTTTAATAACCGCTATTTTAACTCAAAAAAATAAATTTACTAATGAAATCAATCAAAATTTTTCCGTAGAATCCAAATCTGGCGCCATTTCAAGTTTATACCCTGTCTATAAGCCGCAAAAGCCATAAAACCATGTTTTGTTCTTAGTGGGCTGTGCAAAAAGGAGCATTTTTTAATTTTTTTAGGAACAGTTTATTGATTTGGTAAATGATGCAGATGCAAAACATGTTTTTTGTGAAACTAGTTGTAGTAATTTTTATTATAATGTTGCAAAGATGGCTTTAAGAATCTTGGTTCCATTTGCAACCACCTATGAGTGTAAGTCGGTTTTTTCTACACTACTTACTATCAAGACAAAATTTCAAAATAGACTATTTGCGACAAATGACATAAGAATTGTACTAGTCAAAACAAAGCCAAACATAGAAGAACTAGTTTAAGCAAAGCATATGCATCCATTCTATTAAAATTGTTAATTAAATTTAACGATTGCATATAACATGCAATATTATTTAAATACATAATTGTTTGTAAAAGAAAATGTTTTAGTCAACACACTTTTCTTTTTTTATTAAAGGGAGGTTTGCGAGCTATCAAACAATTTTTCGGAGTTGGTGCATAGAAAATTATTGATATTCATGTGAGATGGCGTTAGTAGGATTATTCAGGTAATTAATTTTTGTTTTTGTTATTGTTTATTAGTTTTTTGTGTAGATATGTTGAAAATTATTGTTAGTTTGATCATTTAGGAAAATTATATTTAAATTATTTTTAATTTTGTTTATTTCTAGTGATTCCAAACTGAACACTTTTAGTTCTTTTGAACAGTTATGTAAAAGTTTTAAATTTTGTTTAATATTGAGTTTATGGTTATTTAAATGAATATGTTTGTAGAAATTTAAAGTTTTATTTTTGTGAAAGTGTTTGTTCACTTTTAGTTTAAGTGGCTCTTGTTCTACTGATATAAATAGTTTGTTACACATAGTAATCATTACTCATATAAATTTATTGTTGATCTCTAACTAACAAAAAATTCAAACATAAAATATCAAATTTTAAATAATATAATATTTATATTTTACACACTTGCACATTTGTAATTTGTTTGCAGACAAAAAAAATGAATAAATGTTTGTTAGTAAATAAATATATTAAAAACATTTTATTATAAGAAAAAAAAAATGGTTTCAGTTTATATTAATTAACGTTTGTAGTAATTAAATTAATTATTATTTGTCACTAACATTTGTTTTTATATTTTTGCCATACACATACAGAATGATACAAAAAGTTGGCTCTAAAGTAAACGGCACATTTTTTTATATTTGCTTTTGATTTTTACATATCGGTATTTGTTTTATGTTGAAACAATTTTAACGTATTTTTGGCATAACTTTTAAATTACTTTTTAATTAACATAACTCCGTAAATGACAATTATCGATAAAAAAATATTACTTTGCTAATTTTCGTTAAAAAATAGTACATTACTAGATGTAATGAATCTTGTATACACATACTTTAACTCTGTTTTTTATCAGATACGTTTTCTGCAAGGTATTGCAGTAAACAATACAAGTTTGAGCATTATTAGTAGGAGTTTATTAGTATTGCATTAGACAAAGACAGACAACCTAGTACTTAATAAACATAAATCATCATAAAACACAAATATAAAAAAATATAACAATTTGTAAGATGGAATATGTCGTCTAGTTTTGCTCCAATCCTTTTCAAATATCTTATAATGCCCGTACTAATAGTCGAAGATCAAATCTTGGGTTAACTTTGGATTTATGAATCTAAAATTTATTTATTTAGATTGATGTTAAAATTTATACTTGAGAAACAATTGCAAAATTAAACATAAACAAAAGTTTGTTGCTGGCGGTATGAACGTTGGTGGTAGTTAATGCATGTTGTGCAAACTATTGTCGTCAATAAATGTATCATTTTTGTCGACACATAAATATAATTAAGTTCAAAAAGAAATGAACAGCAAATATGAAAAAATAGCAATTTTTAAAATATCTGGAGTTAAAGAGAAAAAAAAACTTGTTATTAAAGAAAGTTATGTAAATATGATAGAGCTTGGTCTAAGCAAACACAATCAATGTGCAAGATATTTTTGTAACAAAAAAGTACCAATCAAAAATACTATAAAACCTATAAATTAGCAAGGCTTTATGAACGGCTAATGGTTATTATTAGTTTTTTTGCTGGTCACTTAAAAACCTTATTAATTATTTAAAGAGAAACATTGTGAAGCAATACAATTCTATTCTTTGTAAATTTATTGCTAAAAAACGGATTAATTATAGTTTAAAAATGTAAGTCTCAAATTAGCCAAAGAAATGTTTTTATTTTCTTTAAAAAAAAATTACAAAGAACGACGTTTGTTTGAAACTAGAAGAGACCAAAGCAACGGCATTGAATGGTTAATTTTGGTACAGTTTGCTAAATAATACCTTTTATCAGTATAAGTAGACACACCAATTTATAAAAAATATACCAAAAGTATACACGCGACTATGAAAAGAAATATGAGTCGTTAGTAATTTTCGAATTGTCCACCTTACAAGGAGTTATAATAAAGCAATGCGGAATGTTTTTAGACCAAAAAATTCTGTCTTACTGCTCTCTAGATGGTTTGATAGGAAATTATGACATTATCAAAATAAAGTGTCCTTTTTCAAATTCAAGTTAATGATACCAGAGTAAGGTATTTTAGCAAAAAAAAATCTTTTGAAAAAATGGCGCAATTATTCAAAAACACAATCTGTATTTTCAAATCCAGGGACAGCTACACATTACACAAAAACATTATTGTTTATTTTGCATTTGAACATTAAAAGGTATAAAAACGAAAGCTACAACAATTATCAGATTTTTATTTAAATTGTATTTTGCCAGAATTTGTTGATGTAAGAAAAACAAGAAATATGACAATACGGAAAAACATAAAATAAAATTCAAAAAAATATTAAATAACTACTCCACATTTCCAGCAAAACTCGAGTCATTGACAACTTAAGTAATTTTTAAGAACTCAAATTATTGTTAGATTTTGAGTCATTTTTGAAGACTCGAGTAAATTTCAACTCAAACTATTGCCAATTCAAGTCATTGAAGCCTTTCCGCACATGTAATTTTTAAATTAATATTTTGAAGGACGTAACTTGTTTAGATTATTACTATATATAAAAAATATCTGGTATAACAAACACCATCAAAGACAATAGAAAATTTATTTTTGAGGCAGCAAAACTAATTTAGAATAACATTGATATGTTACGTAAGGCAACCAAATCTGTTTTAATAACCAGATTGTGTTTTAGAGCAACGGTGATCATTTTGAACAATTTTTATTGTTATTTTAAACTATAACAACAATAAATATTGGTTATTTTGAAATAATTATTTAATCAATAATAATTAAACACTCAGTATTTTGAAAACAGTTTACTTTAAGGCATAACTTTATTAAACATTAATAAACTATAAAACAAATCAATGAAAAAAAAATTGAGGATCATTACACAAAACTAAATTTGAATAAACACATTTCGGAAATTTGCATTAGAGCTAAGAAAATCTTGGTACAACTCAACGGTTTGGTCACCTTTTCTCATAAATTTTCGAGATTGGACGACCCAAGTTACACATATACAGGGTCATTATAAAAGTTTGGGATTATGTAACCATCTAACGTACATGTGTGCCACTCTAGTAAAACAGTGAATTCAGTTTGGTGTGCGTAATACATTCAAAATTTTCAATTAATTTGTGTGATGTTTTTAAGGGAATTGAAAACCTTAAATGTAATTTAAGCGTTGGAGCCGACGGCATTCTTTCTTTACTGTTAACAAAGTGCATTTTTTCTATTGCAAAGCCATTGCACTTACTTTTCAATGCTTCATTGAATGAAACTAAATTTTCTCAAATATGAAAACAAAGCTATATTACGCGTTTGTTTAAATCTGGAGCCAAAGATAATATCACTAACTATAAAGACATTTGCATTCAATCTGCTATACCTAAATTGTTCGATAAAATTGTAACTGGTCAGTTGCAATGGATGTGCAAAAGCATCTTAATAGAGAGCAGCATGGATTTTGTGAAAGGCGTTCCACACTTACTAATTTACTCTGTTATGAAAATAATATTTTAAATGCATTTGAATCTAAAGTACAAGTTGACTCAATCTACACCGAATTTTCAAAGGCGTTTGATCGTGTAAGCCATAATATTTTGATTGCCAAGCTTAGTGCTCTGGGATTTCATCATGATGTGACTTCCTGGTTATTTAGCTTTTTGAAAAATTGCACGCTGTGTAAAAATTAATAACTTTTTGTCACAGCCCATTCTTGTTTCATCTGGTGTTCCTCAAAGATCTCATTGTAGACCAATTTTATTTTTGCTTTTCATTAATGATATCCCACAGTATATCAATTCATCGTCATTTCTTTTATTTGCGGATGATTTAAAAATGTAAAGAAGAATATCATCTCTCAATGACTGCCATCTTTTACAACTGGACTTAGATTTTATAAATACTTAGTGTTTTATTAATAAATTATTTTTTAATGCTGATAAATGTTTTTCAATAAGTTTCCATAGAACTTTAAGTAAAATTTCTTTTAACTATATAATTGACACTAAAGTGTTAAACAAAGTCACACAATTAAAATATGTAGGCGTTATTTTTTATCATAAACTTACATTTGTTGAACATATAAACATCATGTGCAATCGTGCCATAAAAATGTTAGGATTTGTATATAGAATGTCCGCGGATTTATCAGCCAGTACACTAAAACTTTTATATTGTGCTTTAGTGCGTTTGCATTTAGAGTATGCTCCGTCAGTTTGGATTCCTGTTTATGAAATTCATTACCGTAGTATTGAACAAATTCAAGAAAAATGTTGTCGTTTATTGTCTTATAAATCCGGCATATTATCTGTAAATTATGATTACTGCTACATTGCTTCATTGTAAAACCTACCGCCATTGAAGATTCGCCGCAAAAAAGCTGATTTGTCGTTCTTGCGTAATTTAATTATGTCTGAGATTGATTGTCCGGAACTACTTGGTACTCTTCCATTCCATGTAGCACCTAATAATAGACATAGCAGACATTCTTCTTTATTTTGCGAGTCTACCCATTCTACTATTTATGGTTTCAACAATCCACTCGGTAGAATGTGTAGATTTGCAAATAATTTACCAACTGATATTAATGTATTTTGTGTCTCTAAATCTACGTTCAGAAGTCAGCTAAGTCATGCTGACTAATGTTTAATATGTGCGCTTTTATGTATGTTATTTTTTGTATTCTTTGTTTTTGTATTGTAAAACATCATTGTTTAAGTATATTTGATGTAGATGTAAATGGTAAGATTATACCGTGAATAAAGTATTATTATTATAATACAGTTGAAGTTGAACTGTCAAAACAAAGTAAATGGCTGCGTTCAGTACAACTCATCAGTTGCCAGCGCTGACCTTTTAAGCGCCGAGCTCGTCTGAACGGTATATTTTGCCACTGTTGCCAACCGTGTAAACTTTTATCAACTACATAAACATGAAGCTCACAGTTTTGAATTTAAATAAATGATTTAATTAGTTTATGAAGCCGCTACTTAAGGAGATATAATATATTCTCAATAAGTAAGCCATCTAAGGTGAACGTGTAGGATAAGATTACCCTGAAGTTGGCAACAAAGTACGGCAATTGATTATCTTTATCATTTTTTACTTTTCTCACTCAAGTTATTACAGCGTTAATATTACGTTGTAATCGCATTTACCTATGTTGATCCTATTCTCGTTTAAAAACATATATAACTGCTCTGTAGTTTGGTTTTGAAATAATGAATTTATTTTTCAAATAAAAGCGCGAATCAAGCGAATCTAGATGTATGATGAGTACAATGACAAGCGCTGCCAGCAAACGATAGTCATCAAGCGCGTTCAGTACGCATGATGAGTCGTCCTGAACGCGGCCAATAATTTAGTAAACAATTTTAAAAAGGTGGCACATTTAAAATGATTACATAATCTTAGACATTTATAAAGACTCTGTACTACTGACAACCAACCGACAAAGACAAATAACTTTTTCTTTCCTTTTCTTGCGGCGCTACTCATAAGTCTAAAATACATGGTTTTTATTATTTAAAATTAATCATTGACAAACGTTTTTTTTTATTTGTATCTTAAAACTCGATTTGTTAAATTTTTTTTATTAAAATAATGTTGTTTACTGTATAGTTGGAACTAGCGTTTAAATGTACATACACTTTAATTTATGATACTTCATTGACAGTTTAAAAACGTAGAAATTTAATTTTTACATATCTTTAATGTATTATTTATTAAAATACGCCATGATATAATTATAAAATAATTAAATAAATACAGTATCTAACATTTTCAAATAAATATAAAGCATATTAAAACTGGTTTCAATAAAAAATAATTACTTACAATATTGTGCACAGCAGAGAAGACATACATAAAGTTTTGACAAATCAGCATCATTAACGTTGAAGATAATATCAAAATAAAATAATCTGCATCAAATGTTGAAACTTTTTCTTCCATAAAAGCTTTTAATAGAATATATATGTTTATAATTCTGCCAAACGTCATACATCCAATACTAATTAGTACTATTGGATGATATATTTCAATTATATATTTCCATACTTTTATAATTGCTATGTAGAATCTAATAATACCATTTAAATGCACTTTTCTATCATTTAATTGAATTTTAATTTCTTTTAATACGTTCTGTAATAAAATTTTATACGAGATTGCTTGAATTGATGGTCCAAAAACACAACAAAGATCCACATAGTAAACTAAAACTTGTGTCAATCTCTGCACGAATTGATAATCAAATTGATTATAATGTATAATAATAAAAGAAATATGACCACATATAAATATTAATACTACTAACAAATATTTTAAGCATATATTGTTAATATGTTTTACATCGTTTATACTCAAACATGTTTCCACTTGAAATGACCGCCGGGTGTGCATTAATGTACTCAATAAAGTCATTTCTACCACTTTCAAGTCAACTTTTTTAACGCAATTATAAACAACATATGCTGCATTACTATTATTAACCATATCACTAACTAATTTAATCCAAATTAAAGTAGTTTTATTTTGTTGCACTCTGATTGCATCGTATAATGTAATTATTGTGGCAAGTACAATAAATACTGCACATGTGATAGAAGTAGTTACATAAAAAATCGATTTTTTAATTTTAGTACTTGTTTGATTTTTATTATGAATGCATTTAATATTTAGCGGCAACATGCCAGACATTCCGAACAAAATAAAAATTATCCGTAAAGCACAATTAAAACAATTATCAAATATTTTAATTTTTTTCATTATTTTAATGTACACGCTTGCAGTAAATACAAAACTTATAAAATGCATGTACATATAAAGAAAGCTCCATGATTATATCAATAGGTAATTTAATAACCATTATCATTTATAGTTCGTATTTAAATTGACGACTGGTCATAAATATAATGGTTTGATAAGAAAATATAAAAAAATTGTTTAAACTAATTTTGAATTCTGTGCTAAAACTGTAAATACTTTTATGAATGTTAAATGCATATTTTTACTGCATTTAAGTTCTTCCCAGATACAACATTTGCAATTTTGAAATTAATTGTTTACAACTCAAAAATTGTAGATTTTATTAAAAAAATATTTTTACAAAAAACACAAGCACCCTGTATATTAAATATATATTTGACCATGTATAAATCAAGTGTACGAAATGAAAATTTTGTTTGTTTATACCACAGAAAATTCCTTCTTCTACATGAATCCTGATTATGTAGTTTATTTTAGTGAGCCATTTCCTACTTGTACCGGAATACAATAACTGTGTGATCTACTTAACAATAAAAAGATACCACAGAAATTAGAGAGGGAAAAGAAATGATAGAAATGATAGAAGAGAGAGGTTGGGACATTTTAAATGGAAACACCACAGGAGATGAAGAGGGAGAATTTACTTATATTGGGAAAAACGGGCAATCAGTAATAGACTATGTAGTTGTAAATGAGGAAGCGTGGGAAGAGATAGACAATTTTAAAGTAGGAATAAGAGTTGAATCAGACTACCAGCCATTAGAACTCAACTTAACTGGGGAAACTGCGAGAAGACAAGAAAATTAAGAAAAAAGTGAAGAAAGGATAATATGGACGGAAAAAAGTATGAAAAAAGAAATGTCGAAGGATAATGAGGGAATTAGAGGAAACAATCGGAAAAGTGGTAGTAAAAAAACATATAAAAGAAAAGAAAAAAAAAATGAAAAAAAGCAAATGTTGGGACAGCGAATGTACTAAGAAAAAACTAGAAACCAGAAAGATGTTAGGGTACTGGAAAAACAACAAAAGCACAAAAGAAGAATATATGAAAAAACAGAAGGCATACAAAAATCATTGTAAAAAAGCTAAAAGTGAATTTATAAAAAGAGAAGAAATAAAAATTATAAAAATAAAGACAGAAGCAGAAGCATGGAAATACATAAACAAAGAAATAAGAAGAAAACAAGAAGATATTGATTGCAATACCAATGGAAGCGTAGAAAGAACACTTTTCATGTTTGTTTGGAGGAGAAAAAAAAAGAAAAAAAAACTAGACAGACAAGAGCTAATTCACCAAGTAGATTAAATTCCAAAAAAAAGCAATATGAGAGAAGATAAAAAAAATTTAAAAAGAAAAGCGCCAGGAATAGTTTTTGTACAACGAAAGGAGCAAGACAGGGCTGTGTCCATTGAGTCCTACTTTATCTGCTTTCATAGCAGATGCAAAAAAAATTAAGGTTGGCTCAAGCAGGAGGGCTAGTAGTTGGTAGAGAAAAAGCGTGGTCGCTAGCATATGCAGACGACATGGTAATACTAGCAAAAGAAACGAAGGAAATAAAAAAGATGATGAAAAGTTAAGAAAAATATTTTAGAAAAAAACGTTAAGAAGTAAAAAAAAACAAAAATTATGGTGTTCAGAAAAGGGGGTGGAAGAAAAAAGATGAAGGACTGGAAATGGAATGGGTATTACGAAAGTAAAATCTTTTAAATATTTGGGGTATCATTTTGTACGAGTAACATTAAGAACAAGCACATTAAAGAAAAGGCTCAAAAAGCAAATACAGTAGTAGGACAAGTTTGAGAAATAAGTGTAAGAAAATTTGAATGTATGAGAATAATAAGACTTATGTTTGACAGTTTAGTGAGGAGTATGAAAAAGAGCAATGAAGTATGAAGAAAAAATGAGACAGAGACACAAATGTAAAATCTTACAAGAATGTATGAAAGAGAAAATGAAAAAAAGAAATGAAAGCTAGGGGAGATCAGAGAAATATATTACAATAAAAATGGGTATGCGAGCAAAAAAATTGAAAGAATGAGAGAATTTGAAAGAGACATAGTACAAAATTATGGAAAAAGATAGAGATATACAAATGCAAGAAAGGAGAATGTGAGTGAAAAAGTCTAGGTACAACGTAAATTATGAACATATTATAAATCGTGAATTGCCAATGTACTTAGAGAGCGACAGATATAGTAAAGATGACAAAAAGATGATTGCAAAATTTACATGTGGTAATGAAAAGCGAATGACAAGATTTTGGATGGAAAAGGATTTGAAAATGTGCAGAATGTGCGAAGAGACTAAGGAAACTATGGAACATATGTTGAAAGAAAGTAACAAAATGAGAGAAGAAAATGAGATATTGAAAGGGAACAGAAGAGGGGTAGAATGGATGAGGGCAGTTAAAAAACAAAGAAAAGAAGTTGACGAACAAAGAAGAAAATATTTTTAATTGTGTTAATTTTATAAGGATTAAGTTTTATTATTTTAGAAAGTTGTAAATGTATTTGTAAATGTAATTTTTAAGGTCAATAGGCAAAAAATAATCTTGGTTTACCAAGAAATCAGTTACGAGAAAAATAAATATATAGTTAATAAATAGTTTTATCGGATAACTTGAATATAAGAAATGTGCTATTATAATATATATTTTTTTTTACGGTATTGCAGCTTGACAAATTTCTGACCTAATAATGAACATAAAAAAGGCTATTGAAATACTGTGTAATATAAATGCAAAAAAGATTTTGGAGCACTACTGCAAGAATAATGGTTTATATGTAGGCGTATATTTTATGAATTATTTGTGGTCAATAATTATAATTACTAATATACTGTGCTTTTTGTTATATTTTATTGATTTAAAAATTGATTATTAAATATACTATTTAAGTTTAATTTTTATATTTTTTAATAAAGTAATTTAAATATTATAATATTAGCGTGTCCAAGTTACAGCCTAGTGATTAAAATGTTTTTATACAATTAATTGTTTAAATGTTAAAATAACATTTATATTTGTAGTTAAAATAGTATAAAATACACTTCGTTTGTGCTCCAAACTTTATACTCGTATTTCAATAGACGTTTCAGCAGTTACAAATTCTTTAAAGTATGAGTATAAAGTATAAAAATGCTTTGTTATAGAGTTATAATTATCAAATATTACAATTTGAAAATTTCTCAAAATATGGTTTTTAAATAAAAATAAACAATTTCATTTAAAACTTAAACTTGTGCTTTACTTTTTGGTCGTTGTAAAGCATTTTCTCGGCCGGCAATAGTAAACCTGGTAGAAAAATTTGAGCTGTTGGTACAAGTTTGTGATGTGAAAAATTGAAACCGTGTGCATCGCTCAAGAAGGTTTGTCAATTTCTTGTTGATCTTTGAAATTAGACATTCCACAAACAACATTACACCGTATTTGGCATAAAGAGTTAAGTCTTAAAGGTTTTAAAGTTTAGTTAACACAAAAACTCAAGCCGGTTGATCACCATAAACGTTGTATCTTTGCTGATTGGGTCCTGTAAATGCATCAAAATGCAAATTCGGAATTTCATCAAAAAATTATCATTAGTTATGAGGCCTATTTTCACCTCAAAGACTACGTTAATAAACAGAATTGACGCATTTGGGGCTCAGAAAATCTATGAATGATTGTTGAAAAATCTTTGCATCCTCAACGTGTCACTGTTTGGTGCGGTTTTTGAGCTAGCGGTGTGATTAGACCCTACTTTTTCAAAAATAAAGCTGGTGCAACTATTACGGTAAATAGATGGCGCTACCAAGCTATGATTAATAATTTTTTATGGCCGGAATTGGAAGATATTGACGTGGACAACGTTTATTTTCAGCAAGACGGTGCTACGTGCTACACAAGCAACAAAACAATCGCAATTTTGCAAGAAAAGTTTCCTGACCGTGTTATTTTTTGAAAAGGTGATCACAATTGGCCATTGAGATCTTGTGATTTAACACCTTCAGACTTTTTTTTTGGGCTACGTGAAAGATAAGGTCTATGCCAATGCTCGACAATCGATTCAAGACCTTAAAGATGGAATTCGTAAAGTTATCGAGGACATTCAGCCGCAAATGTGCGAATTGGTCATGGAAAATTTTATGAAAAGAATGTGGAACTACAACCGTAACCGTGGAGGCCATTTGACTGATATTGTTTTCGAAAGTTAATGGCATTCCTTCCTCATTTATTCTAAGAATATATTGTCTTATGATGGTTTCTGAAAACACTTTTCATTTTAAAAATACAGTGTAAACAAAATTTGCAAAAGTTACAACATTTTTTTATCAAAAAGTACATAAAATGTTGCTGAATTCTAAATATACAATAAATGTTTGAATTGATTTCCTCCAGCCTGGGTGCAAACATTCAATTTTCTCGTCATTGAGTGCCAAACTCTTTCAAACACACCAGGGTTGTTTCTAATTGAGTTACACCCAGCAGTTATACGATTTTGCAAGTTGTCTAAATTCTCCACTAGAGTAGAGTAAACTAATGACTTGAGAAAAAATCCAAGGGGTTTAAGTCTGGGGATCAAGCAATCTATGCGAGTGGCCCACCTCGACCAATTCACCACCGTGAATAAACCACATTGCAATTTTTGTTGCTAATGGTTCATCATCTAGAAACTGAAGTAGCATGTGTTCCAAAAAGTTGCGATACACCTTGTTAGTAAGTCTTCTTGGTAGAAATACAGGTCCAATTAGACAGTCGCCCACAATTCGAAGGAGAACTGATGTTGAAAACAATCTTCACATACCTGATGCAGATTTTTATTTGCCTACACATGATTGTTATGAAAATTTCTTATTGCATTTTTTGAGAAACTGACAATTTGTTGCGTAGAACTACTTGAATTTTTCTCTATCGTGTCCAGCACATTCTGTTCCAGTTGTGCCGTACTTATTGTCATTGATCTTCCTGGCCCTAAATTTTGTTTTAATGTTTTACAAAGACGTCAATAAATGTTTTCAAAGATTTTTCGGTCGGGAATATTACGACCAGGAAACCGTTCAATGTACAATCGTCTAGCTTTTAATAAATTGCCATCAGCAAGTCTATACATAAAACGCATGTCAGTCGTCTTGGCGTTTGTATAGTGATTTATGGTAGAGGAATTTACTAACTATTAAAAACAGGTCAAACAGCCAAACGTCACTCAATCTAAACAACTGCAACCGATACATGTGATGATCAATGACAAAATGTATTCAAATTAAATCCACTTGTACATTAGTAGATAAAACAGCTGTTTATATTTAACAGTTTTCTGTACTTGATGAACTCTGTACATGAAATACATAATATATAATGATTTCAACAAATATCAAATATGGTTGTCGCAAATTTTGTTCAGAAATCATCATAAGACAAAATACTCTTAGAATAGGCCAAGGCATAACCTCTTGAATTTTTGCCGCATGTTTACCTAACACCCAGTATATTATTATTATTTTATCTATAAAATTGTTAGACTTGTTACGCTTCCTGGTGCAGTTTTGATTACACTTGTATGCAGAAATAAATTTAATATTATACTAATATATTTGTATAAGTAACTTCTTTGTGTGCATCTGAATTAAATACAACTTTACAGTGCCACCTATTTATTTATATAAATTGGTAAACTACTTATTTACTTGCGAGGATATACCACTGCATAATGAAAATACAAATAGAAAAACCACTTACGTATTTTAGTATCTAAAATTTTTATTCTTTAATTTACTTAATAATGACATAACATTGCAAAAAATGCATGTATTTAATTAAAGAACACACTAATCAATTTAAGTAATATAATGTTTAATTAATGTTTATTTATACAATACCGATGCTTTATTTAATTTTAAAATAACTGTTATGTCAAAATGTTAGTTCAATTAATAATATGTTTTTTATTTTAATCATAAAGTTTTAAATATGTCAATTATTTAAACCTAAATAAACCTAACTCGGCTAACCATATACAGACAACTGTATCGGTTTCTTAAAATCACCTTTGTGTATCTCGATGGTACGGTATAACTTGGTGTCAAAGAACAAACACAAACTATGATATGTAAACTACCTAGCTATGAAAACAATATGTTATCACAAAAATTAGTTTAAACTAATAGCCGTATTCTGAACATTTTTACAGCGTTAATTAACGATTTGAACGTTGCTAGGTAATATTTATTATTATCACAGTCTCAGCTTAAAGCTCAGAATACGCATGGTTAGATGTTACGTTTTTTCGGTGTTACTTTACGGAATGGAGGCGTGGACTCTTACAGAAGCATCATCGAGAAAAATAGAGGCGTTTGAGATGTGGGTTTACCGTAGAATATTACAGATCAGCTGGGTAGATCGAGTAACTAATGAGGAAGTCCTGATAAGAATACACAAAGATAAAGAAGTAATGTCAAACATCAAGAAAAAAAAACTTTCTTATCTACGACACATCATGCGCAACTCAAAATATCAACTACTACAGCGGATACGGCACCAAGAAGAAGAAGAAGGTAATATTTAAAAATCTCAATACTTAATTGATTAAAAATCAATTTCTACAGCAATGTTAGCTAACATCGATGTTAAAATATGTTCAGATCATCTCTAAGATAGTTGCAATTGTCAATTGTGTAACGTTTTTTATTTTTATATAAGTTTAAAGAAGCCAAAAATGAGTGATTTGCAACTTAAATAAAAAAACGTCATAAATTTATTATTAAAAAAAGACAGTAGCCCAAAGAATATCTATTAGAAAATGGTTACCACTATTCATATAGATAGAGAAAATATCCATTCCTATTTTTAAGTAAAATATTATTGCAAACAGTTCAAATGGGACAGAAAATCTATTTGTAATGACTTAAAATGTAGAAGATCACTAGAAACATAAACTAACAAAATCATCAAGTTGATGATTTGGTTTGATTAATTGCCAAGTAAAAATGTTAATTAAGCTGCTTAGTTCCAAACAAAAATTGTGTAAACATCAAACTGCAAACAGAGTTTGACTGTTTTAACATTTTCTTTAAAACTGTAACTGAAGATGAGACCTGGGTACACTATTAAATCTTCTCACAAAACAAGAGTTCTTAAAATCTTTTTAAATTACCCAAACATACAAATTTTGCAATTTTCTGTGCAAATGTAATAACCACTTTTTTGGAAATTGATGAAATTCTTTTAATTTAATGAGTAAATGCCAAAATAAGAAAACAATAACAAGAAATGTTTTCAAATACACAATTAATAACGTAAAAGCAGTAATACACACAAAAAAAACCCACAGTTGTGTTCATAAATATCTGCTTTAGCACTACAACTGAAGAGTGCAGAAAGCACAAATTGTTTAAGAAGTCAATGAATGCGGCTTTAAGTAATGTCCATCTTACAGTCCCAATCTTGTTCTTTGTGACTATTATCTTTTTCCAAAACTCAAAAAGCACTTGAGATGACGTATCTTTCTATCTAATGATGACTTAAAAAACGTTATAGTTTTTTTTTTTCAGAGTAACCAAACATTTTTTTTTAAGTATAACTTTACTAGAAAAACGTTGGAAATGTGTGATAGTGTTAACGGTTCTAACGTTAAAAATAAAAAATGTATTTTCCTACAAATAAATAGTAGTGCAAATTGTACCACCGAGATTATTTTTTTGATGAGTTTGAATATGATTTAAGTAAATTAACTAAAAATGTTATTTAAAACTAAAAATGATCAGACTAGAACGTGAACTTAGTATGTTGCTATATAGTTCTATTTCTAACAGCATAATATACAATTTTTGGTGACATATCATTTAAAAAGATTAAGTGAAGAATTTATAGATTTATCTGCGTAGTCCTTTTGTTAGATGCCATATAACCATAGTTAAGTTGCCTAACTACAATTATATTTAGCCAAAACATATATTTATATGATTTATTCCAGTTACACCTTACTAGTTTTCTAACAATCATATTGATGACGTTACATTTACTGAAGTATGCAAACTCTAGAGACGACTATCTTTCTGCTAAGATTTGGAAGCTAGCAAATAGTTGCTAGTCTCTATATGAGCAAGAAAGATATATTCATACTTTGCATACACAACCACGTCTTATGCCTTCTTCTTCCTAGTATTCCATCAATCAACAATATTAGTCAAATACATGGTTAGTGTCTATGTAATCATATTTGCATTTCATTTTAACTTAATTCGCATAAACCTGTATTTATTTAGCAATTAAAACAAAGAAATTACAAACTTATTTGATTTATTTAAAAAAGACATTGATTATAGTAATAGTTATTTTAGTCAACTTAAGGCTTTTCAATTGAAACAATCATTTATAATAATAAAAAATATATAATAAAAATAAAACTTACCGATTTTGGAATTCTTTGAATAATTGATAAAGTTAGTATACCAAATCCATACAGCGTTGAACCTCTTAAAACGATTTTAATTACTATAAAACTAAATATATTGGAAATATTATATAAAATGGTGTGAGTAAGAAGAAAAAATGTAGTGATTATAAATATTATCATAACCAATAAATTAATTACAAGATTAAATCCAACAAAGTTTGAAAGTCGGAATAAATTAGACGATAATTTACAATACAAAACACAAAAATTTTTAAGATCAAGTAATTTATGCTTGTTTATTAACCTAATTTCCATGGCTTGCGTAATTTCTGCGAATAACATTTTATACATATTTAAATAAACAAACATTATATAGTTAAATACAATTAATACAGCAGACACAAATGAAAAGTTATATACTAATCCAATAGTAGAAATTATAGAAGTAAATTTAAAACAATCATTAAATTTTTCATATACTATACATATGGTATAAAATGCAGTTATAGATAGTATATAAATAATACATCTGCGACTTTGTCTATTAACCGTTTTTATACATTCTTTGAAAATTGAACTATTTATCATATAATACGTATGACATATAGTAAGTAAGTTATTATGAATAAAAAAAGATAAAATTAAATTTCTTTTGAGATAACATACTACCATTGCTATAATGTTTATTAATGCTAATAAACTTTCTGTTAACATATCAGTAAAATTTATAATATTAAATTCTTCTTTTTGCAAATAGGTGTACAAATCATATCCAGAATTAGTAATATGAAACATCGTAATAGTTAATACATAAATAAGATTATATATAGAATTGGTATAAATAAATCGATTTTCAGATAAGATGTGTATGCAACTAAAAGAAAATGGTATAAATCCAAATACTTTGGATATATTAAATAAATATGACGATGCACATATTATGCAGTATTTCTTAGTTGACATTGTCACTATTGTTTTTTATGGTACACTAAAAGGACACAAAATATTGTGTACCACATAATTTAGTCATAATGATATGATAATGTATATTTTATTAGTTGAGTATTAATGTTAGTTTTAGGTATTTATTTTATTTATTTTAGCTCAATTATAGAAACATTATCAAATTTATATCAATAAAACCTCTTTAGTGGTAGACTTAATGCCACAAATAAAAGAACACTAAACCAACGTGAATTGTTTTTGATAACGTTTGCACAATATTTACTTTATCAATAGTAAAAAAATATAAAAGTTTCAACAAAATACAATAGTTACTTTTTCATCAATTTACATTAGAGTCGTCTGACACGAGACTGATTTTCGACTAAACATTTGTGTTATGTTAACGTAAAAAAACATTTATTTTAAATTATTTATTTAATCATCATTTGTTATTAATTTGTGTATTTATAAGTAAAACTCAACAATAAATTAAATGAAATATATCTTAATTTTAACTTATAAGTTAATAAATATAAATTGTAATACAAACATATTAGATCTATATTTACGCCACGAAAATAAGCATCAAGGGCTGCAATGCGCAATTACAAATGTAATAATATCAAGGATGTTAGATTTATTGGCCCGACAGAATAAGATAAACGAACGGATAAAAAAGTTCTGTGCACAACATTAAATTTTAAATAACAAGTAACCTAAAAAGTTTTGAACAACAGAAAAATATAAGACAAAAAAAAACTTACACAAGAAAAAAGTATGATAAAGGACACTAAAATATATTTTACTACATTTAAATACTTTTCACAGCAGAAAAATGAAAGAATGCACGGTAAGAATTTGAAAGCCACGACAACTTAATAACTGTTGAATAAAACAAATCAACAGCAAACAAGTTTTGAGAACAATAACTTTAAGAAGACAAAATAAAACAAATTACCGACATAATGAAATGTTTAAACAACAGCAAATTAAATTAGAATAATAGTCTAAACTAACAATTTTTTTGTAATATTTTTGCTTCTGTCTTTGCACTATAATATTTCATTGTTGTTGTTAAATCAAATGTTTTCTTAAAATTAAAGTAATATGTTTTACAAATTAAAGACTAAGTTTTACTTTTTAATTTTTTATTGTTGTAATTGTGTGATTTTCGTTACTAGACCGGTAGAAAAGCGTTTATAGCCAAGCTCTCTGTGTCGTAATATCCTTTTTTGTATGCTGCATATTTAATCATTTTAGGAGTTTATTTAGTTTGATATTATTTATTTAATATTGGAACGTTAAAAGTAACATTAAAGCGATGCGAGATGCACATTCAGTTTATTTGTTCTGCTAATTTTGCCATTACAAAAATACAAAGAGATCAAAAATGACTGACCTGTCCGTTAAAAAAACGGACTTTTCTGATCTGCTAAATGAACTATTGAAATAGGTTAACCGTTATTGACAGATTTGTAGGTTGTAATGATCAAAACCAAGTGAAGTTATGTACACTATACAAGACTTGCTTGCTCGATAAGAGCAGATAGGTCAATCATTTTTGCTCTCACTGTATTTGTGCAAGACTTATTTCTTGTTGTAACAGGGTTTTTGTTGGGTTATAATAATTTATAACGTGGTTCTTTGTGATTAATATTTATTCAACAATGAAATAATAATATAATTGCCTAACAATGTAATACTCGTAACAAGAATGAAATCTGAACCAACTAAACAATATTTAAAAAATACTTATATAATATATTTTCCCACTCTAAAATACATTTCCGCTCAGCTGCTAGAAATATCCGGATTATTATAATCTGTAGCGTCCGTTGCTTAACTAGTTTTTGGAAATATCCAGAATATGTCATAAAAATAACATAAGTAAAATATCTAGATTAACACATCTGGGACTTCTTAATAACAAGGGTAGTGTAATTACTGTGATTACCTGTACATCTTAAATGTGCTTGTTACATACTCCCCTTTAAAAGTGCTTTGACGTCCACGGAAGTGTTTTTATTGTGTCGGCATAAGTGTATTGTCCTTTTTAAACGGAGTCAGTGCATTTCTATGGTACATTCCCAAACAAACTGCTGAATTTGCTGGAGAAGCCACTTCATATGTTGTTGGACTTACAAGTTGTTTTATTATATATGGTCCATCTTGTTTTGGAGCAAATTTTGATATGTAGCTGTTGGCTGCTTTGCTTCTGGAGTGGGTATTGACCAATACCAAATCTTCTGGTTCGTATGGTAATACTTCTTTTTTTTTTGTCTGCTACTTTTTTCCATCTATATTGCTGTTTTTCTTGTGTTTCTCTAGCGGTAGATAGCCAGTCAGCAATCTTTTTAAAGTGTGCTGTAACCTGTGGTACAAATGTTTTGTTAATTATGATTTGCTTAAAATCATGATGTACATCTTCAGGCGTCCTCATTTCTTTTCCAAACATTAGGAACAGTGCCGTAACTAGGGAGGTGTTGTCGGTGCCCCCGCACCGGGCGAAGCTTGGTTTGGGGGCGCAGAAAGTACCTTTATTTCATAACTTTAGAGTTTGGAAACAGTAAAGGGAAAAATTAAGAATTTGCTAGCAAAAAAATGAAGAAAAGCGCAACGGTTTACTTGAAGTACCCTTGTGAACAAAGAGGAGGGCGCAAAATAAGCTTTTGCACCGGGCGCATCAGAAACTAGTTACGGCACTGATTAGGAAAGCTGATGGTGTTTATTGCAAATTTTATTGTTGGTAAATACTTGTGCGACGTGGTGTGTTTATTCTTAGACAGTATAACTAGTTCTGTTTTTAGATCTCTATTTTTTCTTTCTACTGAATTTGCTTCTGGGTTATATACGGGTATAAGGTTTTGTTGGAATCCAAATACTTGTGCCATTTGTTGCATCACATTTGTAACAAATTGTGGTCCATTGTCTTACATTATTCTTTAAGGTGTTCCATATCGTAGTATAATTTTATTGGTTAAAGCCTTTGCGCAAGCTTTTGCTGTAGCAACTTTGAGTGGTAGAAATTCTACCTATTGTTGTGTTTTCAATGATAAGGATCAATTTTAGTTTACTTTCTGTTTCCGAAAGAGGCCCAAACAAATTAATAGTTATAACTTCAAAGCGTCGTGCCGGTACAAGAGTTTGTAATAACTCAGCGGGTTTCAAATTGCTAGGTTTGTACAGTTGACATTTAACACATTTTGAAATATATTCGGTAATCCGACGTCGCAATCCAACTCAATAATATTGAGATGCTATACGTTTGTATGTTTTTTCAATCCCATAGTGACCGGCTGTGGGAATATCATGATATTCTCGCAACACTCGTAAAATCACTCTTTCGGGAACTTTTTCAAAGTCGTCATCCCATGAATAATAATAAAGTATTCCATTTTGCATGATAAATTCGCGGTTTGATCATTTTCTATGGTCAACCGTATCCTACTTGTCATTACTCTTAAAACAATCTATTAAATTTTTTAGTTAAGAATCTTCAATTTGTTTATCTCAAATCTTGGCTAGCCTTTCCGTGGTAATGTCGATCGAAGTATAACAAGTAGGGCAGTTAATTTTAGTGGCGTCATAACATGGAGGTCTTAATAGCGTATCTGCAACTAGATTAGCTTTTTTCGGTAAATAGTCTATAACTAGATTATATGATTGTATAGTTAATGCTTATTGTGCTAATCTTCGATTCGGCAATTTCAATTACATCAGCCATTTTAATGGTTGGTGATCAGTTTTGACATTAATTACGGCTCCTTCTATATATCTTTGATATTTATTGTAGGCCCATACCACAGCCAAAGCTTCTCGTTCTGTTGTCGAATAACTTTGTTCTGCAGGTGTCAGTAGTTGGCTTGCAAATTCTATTTGTTTTTTGTCGGCACCCTTTCCCTGAAGCAATACAGTTTCTAAAGCGCAAGCCCTTGCATCAGTTTTTAAAGTGTATGGTAAACTAGGATGAACCGATCGTAGAATAGGATAATTTATCAGTCTTATTTTCTTGCGATTTGCCCCATTAAAATTTTGTATTCTTTTTCAATAGCCTGCTTAGCGGTTGAGATATATTTGAAAAATCTGGTATAAATCTTTTAAACCAGGAATAGGTTTGCATAAACGATTTAATTTGTTTCTCATTCCCAGGTCGTTTCATTTCTTCTCTTGCACTCACTTTTTGGGGATCCGGTTCTATTCCTCTGGGTGTTACTATGTGTTCAAGGTATTTGACTTGATCACGTACAAATTTTTATCAGTTTTGGGGAAATGAAAGCGGTACGGTCTCTATTATCTAGTTTTACAGCTATTTAATGATATCCTGCTTTTAAATCTATTGTTGTCATATAAAGAATTTTTGGTGCAGTATAAAGTAAATTGTCAATCTTGGGTAGAGGATAGATGTTTGCTATAGTTACGGAGTTTAGTTTTCTATAATCCACACATAGTATATATTCTCCCGTTTTTTTTATACTAATATTACATGGGCTGCATATGGAGATTTGCACTCTTCTATAATATCCTCTTCTAGTAGTCTGTCTATTTCCTTTACTAGAAACTACTTTTTCTCAGGAGACATTCTATATGGCGGAACAGCAATTCGTTTATTTGATGATAGCCGAATTGCGTGTTCTGCAAACGGGGTTGCTTGATCAGACCGTTTGAACACTTCCTAGTGCTCTTTTAACAACTTATCTAGTTTTTGTTGATCAGCGTCGCTTAACTTCTGATTTTTTTTTTTTTTTTGGTAGATTCTTATACCGCTATTTTTATATCATTTTCTTTGACTTCAGGTATTAATGCAAAGCATTCCTCTAGATTTTCATCAAAATAAAATTTGCTTTGAGAAACATTTAAAACCATATTTGTTTTTTGAATAAAATCTTGTCCAATCAGTTCTTGCTTTGGTAAATTCTGAGACGGCAATAAACGGAACCATTACGATTTTGTTTTCTACTGTAACTGGTAACTCATAACGTCATACGACTTGCTATTTCTTTACTCCGTTCACGAGTGACATGTAAATTTGGTCGGACTGGAACGAATAATTAAGTTTTTAAGATGGTCATTTAGTTCTCGTCTTGCAACGCAGTCTTTTGCGCCAGTATCTATTATTACCAGATCGGTAATATATATTCTTGGGCGTCCATATTTTGCTGCAAAATCGACGGCAGAGAAATCTAGACTTGATGGGTTGTTATTACTTGTAGATGGTATTTGTGCATCCTTGCATCTCGGCCGACTTGTTCTTGCATTATTCAATGTCTCTTGAGCTTGAGCTTGAATAATTAATTTGTTAAACGATTTCATTGTCTCGCGTGATAGCTTTTTTCTAATATATATAAGTTTTCTTTCTATCTTTCTATCTGATACATCTCGGGCAGTTCTGGATCATTTGGCAAATGTGACAGTAGTGCTCGGTCTTTACTCACAAACAAATCTGTTGACATATCTTTGTTTTGCTTCCATGAAAAAAGTTTTTCAAATACCATAAATTGAGGTTTGTTGTACCCATATGCGTGACGTAGGGCTTCGAGTGCTTTTTTCCATCCTAAAACGCTTATTTATATTTATTTCTACCACGTTCTCGCTGCATCAACCAACAACATTGGAAATCCTTTTAATGCGCTTTGATTGTCAATTCTCATGCAATCTTTATATATGTTGACTGTATCGGTCATTAGTCTCGTCTCCGGCAAATCTTGATCTGCAGGTGGCAAGGGTCATCTTCTGCTCTTGTGATGGTGCAGGTGTTTGAGCCGATTTTACCAAATCACTATCAAATTGTAGGACGCCGATTTATAGCACGTTAATAATCTTTTTAATCACGAGCCACTAAGTTGGGCTATAATTGTAAAAGGGTTTTGGTTGGGTTATAATAATTTATAACGTAGTTTTTTGTGATTAATGTTTATTCAACAATGAAATAATAATAATTGTCTAACAATGTAATAATCGTAACAAGAATGAAATCTTAACTAACTAAACAATGTTTACAAAATACTTATATAGTATATTTCCAGAAATATCCAGATTAACACATCTGGGAGTTCTTAATAACAAGGGTAGTGTAATTACTGTGATTACCTGTACATCTTAAATGTGCCTGTTACATTGTGAATTATATCATTCTGTCGTTGAATATACTTTTTTGTCGTGTCATTTATTATATATAAAACAAAAAATAATAAATTACTGTTTTTTTTAATTAAAAATTTGATATTATTAGTTAATTTACAAAAATACGTTTACAATAGTTAACGCCAAGGTTTGTTTAATAATTAACTAATTTGAGATTAAATTGCAGATTCTAAAAAAGATGTTTACGCTGAGGTTATAGCATATGTCACATAAAATGGGAAACGCTTTTTTAATAATTATTTGATAGTCTATAATAAACAATTTGTATCATCTTGGTTTTAAATACACATTATTATTTCAAGATCTTTGAATATGGTACGAATATAATAAATATTTGTTTTGTAAGCCGGTACCTAAAATGTATGTCTGCATATTTTTCATTTATAAAATTGACCATAAAAATTCCAATTGAAAACCAATTCAAACCAAACGTCAGCACAATATGTCAAACATCATTCAAAGATACAATCAAAACCTATTTGATTCTGTAAATTTAAAATTGTGAGGAAAACTTTGTATTTTAAAAAAACATTTTAGGCCATAACTTTATAGAAACTTTTTGTGTTAGAATTAGATGAGCAATCTTCCTGTGTAATACCTCCATAACATTAATTGACATTATATACATACAGGGAGTTTATAAATGAATGGAATTATGTGTTTACTTTAAATATGCCGTCTTTTTAAAATTGTCTACTATACTATTTGTTTTGACAGTTTAACTTTGACAGCTGTCAAGCAAGCACGGTTATAAAAATGTATACAAATAGATTAGAGCGGCACAACCGTACATTAAATGGTTACATAATCCCAAACATTTATAATCACCCTGTATAATACAAGGTGTCAATAATCTAGAAGTATTCTATAGATAACTTTGTTCACAAATGTAAAATCTTACAAGAATGAATGAAAGAGCAAATGAAAGCAAGAAATGGAAAGATAGGAGAGATTAGGGAAAATTATTACAATAGGAATGGGTATGCTAGCCAAGAAATTTAAAGAATAAGAGAATCTGGAAGGGAGACATGGTACAAAATTATGGAAAGAGATAAAGATATACAAAGGCAAGAAAGGAGAATACGAGTGAAAGAGTCTAGGTACAACGCAAATTATGAACATATTATAGAAAGCAAACTGCCATTGTACCTAGAGAGCAATAGATATAGTAAAAATGATAAAAAGATGATTGCAAGATTCCGATGTGGTAATGAAGAGCGAGTGACAAAATTTTGGATGGAAGAAGATTTGAAAATGTGCAGAATGTGCGGAAAGACTAAAGAAACTATGGAACATATGTTGAAAAAGTGTAACGAAATGAGAGAAGAACAGCTGGGAAAAAATGAGATATTGAAAGGGGACGGAAGAGGGATAGAATGGATGAGGGCAATTAAAAAACCATGAAAAGAAGTAGATGAACAGAGAAGAAAATACTTTTAGTTGTATTAATTTTATAAGGATTAGGTTTTATAATTTTGGGAAGTTAAAAATGTATTTGTAAATGTAATTTTGAAATATTACACAGTTCTTCAACTTTTTAATTATTTAAAAAAAAACTAACATTGGTCAATTTTTTTAAATTTAAAAAAAAATTGTCTGTTAACTCTACAGCAAAACTAAAAATGCATTCTGTAGATATTTTTATGTAAAATTCAAATAAGTTAACAAAAAAGTCATGACTCTTTTGATTTTTGAGATATAAACCAAACTTGCTTTTTTAAAATGGCAACTTTAGTTTGCTATGGGTTTATCAGAAAGCTTTTTTTTATTTCAAAAATGTATAGATTGTTATATCTGTTTTAATTATTTTTTTTCAATATTTTCAAAAAACAAAAACTGATAAAAAATTTACAAAAATGCATTTGTAGTATTAAATTTAAATGTTGTTTAAATAAATGCGTTCTCTTTGAATAACTTTAAACAACGTATATGTAATAATAAATGTTTTATCTATTTTATTCTTGTTTTCTGCAAACTCTAAAAAACTAATTTTGAAGAAACTAATTAAATAAGATGTAACAATGTATACATTTTTTAAGTAAACAAATTAAGCATTTTAATGAACTCATTTGGTTTATAGCCCAAAAATCAAAAGCACCATGACTTTTTTATTAACGTATTTGAATTCTAAACAAAAATATCTACAGTTTTGCTCCAAAGTAGACAGACAAAATGTTATTTAAGTTTTAAAAAATCACATGTATATGTATAATTTTCGATACAATTGTGATTTGTCATGTTACCACAAAAAATACTTGAAAAAAAAATACGTTAATAATTTAATTAATAATAACTAATTGTCTTAACATATAATAATAATCACAGCTATAACAACTAGGTAATAATTGTAATAGCATAATAAAAATTTTATTCTGTTGAGTATTCAAAAAATGTTTTTTAACTAGACTAAAATAAAATTAAAAAAAGTTATTATTCTTAAATTGCATAAACAATTTAATGCTTTTAATTAATAAAATATATTTTTTTAATTTAAACATTTTGTATTAAAATGTAAAACAAAATGTTTGCTCGTGAATGCAATTTTTTTTAATGTTTCTTTGTTATATTATGCTTATACTCTAATTTAAACTATTCAAAAATTAAAATTATACTCACGTACCAATTTAAATGCTGTTCCAACTTTGTTCAAAAAGTATACAATGGCGGCAATAAACGTACAACTTCGTATCTCCAGAGATATCACAAAAGACCTTTCTCCATCATGTCTGCTGACTTCAACCATTAAATAAATATTAATAATTAAAATGCTTATAGCAGATGTAAACCAAAACAATAATAACGGATTCAAGTAGCGATTGAGATATTTCAAATTTATCACCATAGCACTATAATATCGTAAAATTCTTTTTATGCACCCTTCTAAATCATAATAAACTGGCACTATGTTATCTACAGGTTTAACGTAATTTAAGTTTACCGGATTTTTGCCAAGCATACTAGTAATAATGTAATCATAGCAGACTTTATAAGCATATCGAAAAAAATGAGTTTTAATGCAGAAATTAAATACCGCACTTAACTGCACAGCTGAACTTATAATAGCAGCTACAGTTTTGCAAAACAGAAAAAATATATCATTTACGTTTTTAGTTACTTTATATAAATATATCGATAAGATAAATAAAAATAAAACATTAAGTGTATTGTATATAACTCCCCGTGTACGTAGTTTATGTACTTGCTCTTGTGAAAGAATTTGTATGATCCCATACATATTTTTATTTTCGAATATATCAATCCAACTATTTAATTCCATTATTCTAACTTTGATTCGCATCAAATTACAGATAATCAAACTAATTGCACTTATGCAGAATAAAATTTCAGCAAGTACATTTAATCTTATAAAACGTGTCAAGTTTTGTGTAATTAACCCATAAATATGTAATATTATTGCCAAAGTTAAGATTAATAAGATGAATAATACATATACTATTTTCATAATAGATATAGCAACAAATGATTTCTTAATTTTGTTGTTTTTATGAACGCAGTATCCATTAATGACAGACATTCCAAATATAGTTCCAAAACCAATCATGGGATATATTGCACAAATTAAACAATCGCTATTATTATGTTTTAAATTTGACGAAGTGATAATACTTTCAGTGGGACTAACTGGTTCTTTCATGATTAGGTTATGAGTAATACTACAACCCGTATTTATTGCAATGAATGTTATTATGACATGCATGCATAATTAAATAATAATTGGAGTGATATCTTATTTAATTATCGGATATAGGTATTTTTAATACACACAAACACGAAATATTATTCCGTTGAGCATTATCAAAAAAAGCAATTATTGTTGGTCGCCCTTGGGGTTACAATCAATTAATCTGTATGGCTTAATTAATATTGGTGTTATCATGTAAAATAATATTTTCTTGATGATGTCAGAAAGAGATAATGGTTTTATTGGTAAAACATTGTTATACAACAATTTATGGTTTATCAATATATCTGGATACAAATTTATTATAAATTTTAATAGAGATGACGGTTATGCTATTTCTTTGAGTTTACGTTGAGCTACAGATTTTAAAATAGTTAATATTGATTTGTATATTTATTAATTAGAGATAATATGTGATATAATTTGTACCGGAGAGTGTCTTAGTTGGGTGCCTAATTTGAATCTCGGCGCATAAATTGTCCCAAGTGTTTTCGAGCCCAAACTCTGGCAGAGCATTTTAAGAAATTGTAGCATTTATTGATCAGGACATTAGTCTAACACATAATTAGTGTCCTTCTAACCATAATTATGTTTTATATGAAAGTGTGGATGGACTAGATAGTAGGTCTTGTTAGCATCTAGCCCCATATTATCGAACCCTGTACAAAATAATAACAGTTTTCTGATTTGGCACCATTTAAGTTATTTAAAAGTAAAATGTATGCAGCATTAAATGATGGTCACATACTCTAAATATTGTATACTCAACGATGATTTCAATGTCAATTATTTATAAGAATTGCAAAATAAAAAGTAACAAATTGTTTTTATCTTTTGGATTAGTCATCAATTTAACTACGTTTACTAGAATATTTACTGACCACAATAACATTACTTCTGAAATGGCACATTTTTTTTTATTTGTGATTTTTTTTTATATTGACTTTTCTTTGCCCGATAAGCACGACATGACTATTTTCTATGTAGAATTGTTTGCAAAACTCAAATTTTTAATAATATTTGGTGTATAGTTTCTCTGAACGCTGCTAAATGTGTAATAGGAATATTTTTGCAAATTTTTTGAGTTATAGTCTTCTAAAACCCAAATAACAAACAAATACAAAACAAATTTATATTTTCTTACTAATTTACATCAAAATAAGTTAACTATGACGGTTTAAAAAATTACAAAAATGCTCTTTTTTGTCTAGACCACTAGGCCCAAAATATTGGTTTTTTGGGTTTTGCCTCGTATAAAAAAGGTGTAGACTCAAAATGACGCCAGAATTAGATTCTACAAAGAATTTCTGATCACTAGCAAAATTATTTTTTGCACTAAAATTGCGATTTTTAAACGAAAATTACGAAAAATCATAATTAAAAAACAACAAAAAAACTAAAAAATTGAACAATTTTAGAATTGCCTACAAACAATTTGAGCAATAAACTAACCTATAAAAATATGAAACGAAATCATATGCGTGATAAAAATGTTAGTAATAAAATAACCAAATTTAAACTACTGAAAATAAGTGTAAACCAACTTGAAAAAAATAGACAAAATTTTAGTTACTAACAGTGGAGAATTTTTTGATATATTTACTTACTAATTGTCCAATATTGCTCAAAACTCTCTCACAAATTATTTTTAATATAATTTATCTAATCAGTGCACTACGTGCATATTTTTTATCAAATACTTTTTATACTTATCTTGTACATAAGTGTAAGTAAAAACATATTAAAAACAGTATCAACAAGTTGATGAAATATGAATCATTTTTTTAAAACAAATATACTACTGCTGTAATTAGTGAATTTAAAACATGATGTTTTTAAAACCGCTTAATTCTTTATCACCAAAAAACATTTGCTGTTCATTTTTATGGACGCATATTATTATTTAACAATTTTATAATGCTACATAAAAATACTTTCTTAAAGCGTAACATTTGTAGAAATTACAATAAATTCTAAATTGACTTGGCGTTTACTAATTGAGTATATTTGTAAGAAACTTAATCACGCCTTTTATTGTGTTACTCTGCACATATAAGTAAACTATACTCGTGCACGACCGACGCTTCAAAAAAAACAATTTAATTTTAAACACGACTAATTGCTACAAGTTATAACATAAGACTTAATCTAATTACAATAACATTTCTTTATATACTAGAATAACAAGTAATAAGCAAACTGCAACGCAGTAATAAGTAAACTGATGCTGCGTTGCATAAATGTATAAATAATAATATGATGTAATTGAAATGAGAACAAAAAGTCCTTTGTTGTGAACGTCAATTAACTCCTCCCTTTTTAGATTCAGGCATCTCTCCAGGTAGTTGGAGATCATTTCTGGTAACTTTCTTTCTTTGGTTTCTTTGTTTTTTTATCCATTTTATCAACGCATAATCGGCGACGGTAAAGATGATGACGTATAGTATTAGACTCTACATGCTAAGTATGAAAAGATTGGGTTGTTGATTTATTATTGATGGCCAATGGATAACTGGTATGTCTAGAAAAATTAACTTCTTTAGGTCAATGGTGACTCCAGTAAAATTAGTTGTTTTTAATTTGATCTGTGGGTTGTCAATTAGTACAGGACTTTCCGAGGTAGATTTTATCATTTTTGAGGAATCTATCTTCCTTCTTTAGTTCTAGATGGTTTGTAGTAATCTACATCTTGGTAAACTGGAATTTTTTGGTGTTTTTGTGTAATACTATTTCCTTTTCACACTAAACATGGTGATTCAGTATTAAATCATCTGGACATTGGTAATATTTATTACTTTGAGTACACAAGTGACTTAAGGCTCATATTTAGTCATCATGTTTTGATTTTAACAGACATTTGATATTGGGTAAAATAGTTACAAATTCTTTTTCATAATTGATTGGTAATGAAAAAAAGTAATTAATTTTTGAAGGTTCTTATTTACAAGCTACTTTAATAATGGATTCAAATTAAAAAATATTTTCGGCTTTAATGTCAAAAGAAAATTGTTCATTGTAGTATAGAGATATTTTTTGTATTTCTAAAAAAGATCACTCACTTTTATAATACTTCGATGTAATATGCCTAATTTGCCGAACAAATGCCCAAAGTTATAAATTATTATTATTATAAAAAATGATTAATTGATGGAACAAATCTTTGGCAAACAATATATTCTCATGGTCCACCTCGTTTTTTAGAACAACACTTAATTTTAAAATTTTACTTTTTAACATCATTTCATTATGTTCTATATTGCGTAATGTATTATTGAAGTTTTCAACAATTTTATTATTTACACAATAGATGCTTTCCATTCACTGTTTTGGACAGTTCCGAACAATTCTGTACCTGACGCCCCATGTACCTTTCACAGAGAGCGCAACGCCCCAACTTGTTCTGAGTGTTCTTCCCTTTTCCCCTCATGCACCACCATCGACAACAGTGCATCAAGCCTTTTTCAAGTGCCAGCACTAAATAGCTAAATGTATCTAACATTTACTACCAACTTATTAACAAAGTTACTAGTATTTTCTTTTGTCGCCAGTAATAAATTTAATTTTAAAACTTAAAATATAGAAATAGTTTGTAATTTTGAATCTATATTATGCATTATAAAAATAATGTAATAAAAGGTTTTTTAATTATACAATTAATTAACAAAATGTCAAGTTGAGTAAATAATTATTTGTTGGTTATGTCGTTAGTCAACGCATCATAATATATTCCAGTAAATAATGTTTCTTTCAGAACAGTTCAGAGCGGTTTTGTGCGTCAAGCCCCGTAAGCGTTATGCTCTTGAAAGGAAAGCAGTATATTTTGTATTTGTAACTGATTGTTGCTAAATTTTTGCTTTAATTGCAAATGAGTTAAAATTTAATCAATTCTTTTTTCATCCAAAACCATCAATTGGTCCTCTCCTATTTCTATTCTTTGTTATTTATTGTAACTTTATATTTGTAATTTTGTCCTTAATTTCATTTTGAACATGCCGTAATGTTTTATTATAGTTACCAAAAAAAGCATTGTTGTTGATATATTAAATATAGTTAATAACAAGAATGAATACTGGTGATTTAGTTTTTTGTGTTCTTTATAGACTAGATTTTAATTGTAGTAATGGACACGTGTTCAGTTTTTTGAAGTTTTGCTGGTCTTAGGTTGATAGGTATTATACCTACGTTTTTTGTTATGTTTTTAATTTGCATTCCTCGTACTAATACGACAAAGACGGACTTGCAACAAAGTCATCTGTTGTAAGTATATTTAGATAAATATGATTTATTTGTATTTAAATATTTGAAAATATATTGTAACATTTATTTTACTTTGCTGTAGTTAAGTTGGTCTAGACCACATCTTAATTTTGGTATAGCCAGGTCTGTAATATTATTTGCTACGCAAAATTCTTTTAGGTTCAATAACGTATAAGTATGTCGTATGTCGGTTTATTATAATATTTTAATTTTGTAACTAAATATAGTATGTGTCTATGTTCATCTTTTAATTGACAAATTGAATGTTATATTAGGTATAGATTCTTCAGTTCGTTAATTCTTTCAAATTTTGTTTTAAATTCTAAGACAATTCCTTTATTCATGTGCATATCTGCGCTTACTCCAGTGTGCTAAAAAAAAGTTTTTGGAGCATGGAATAAGGATTCATTATTTTTCATTACCTTGTTAGTTAGAAATGTATCATGATTTGGTCTTCAAAGTTTTTATAACTTAAACTACAACATTTTGTTTTCTTTGTTTGAGTTTTAACTCTAGGTCTTTTTACATTAGATACGTGAATTTTCTCGACCACATTATGGTGTTTCTGATCAAATTTGGCTGTTTTTAAATTTTTGCTTATTTCCTTAAGTATTCTTTTTTATATTTATTTTTGGTATTTGACTGTTTTTGTTTGTTCTTAATATAAACTACGTTCTGTAATTTGGGTTTTTTCTGTTCTTGTTGTGTTTATTTATATTTTTTGTTTTATTTGCTACGAGGGTTTTATTGATTTTTTGATAAAGTAATTTGATTTTACTTTTATGGTTTTCTATGTAATTATTCATAAATCTTCTTTTAATATGGACATTAAATAGACGAAATTATTTCTGACTGTTTGAATTTAGTTGCTGAATGGATTGAATTGTTGTAAGCTAGAATTGAGTAATTTACTTTATTTTTGATTGTGTCTGTCTTGGTTATTTAATAACCGTATATGCTTAATTATAATTAAGTGTACTCGTTCAACAATTCCGTTTGATTTGGATGTTGCAATTTTCACAATTCTTTTAAGACAATGTTTTTAAATTCTAAATGATTGTCTGACATTATCTGTTCAGGTATACCGTGATGTAAGAAAAATCTTATTATAAACATAGTGTATTAAGGGCCAAAAATAGGCTTTAGCAGCCCGCCGCTTTTAGCAGCACGAACAAGCAAAGCAAAGGGCTGCTAAAGCCTTTTGGCACAAGTTACACTTGATACTTTTTTGCTTGCCCTAATTATAAACATTATTTTCAATGTTTATTATAATTTGCCCTACTGTCAGCTTTTAAAGTATGACGTCTACATATAAAATTGTAATTCACAGCCAATCAAAGACCGGAAATAACCAAAAAGACCAATGGGCATATGCGGGCCAAAAAATATGCTTTCGGTAGAGGAAGGCGAAAAAAGATGCTTTTGGTAGAGGCATGCAAAAAAATTATTTACAATTTCTGTTGCTTGTTGCAAATTTAATTTATAAAGTTGGGTGTATTTAGAGATCGAGTCAATTATAGTAAGAAATTTTACACCTTCTAACTCAATTGTATCAATATGCATTATTTGAAATGGTTTCGTCTCTGTTGGAGTTAGATTAAATATTATTTTTATAGGTTTTCTGTCATATTTACTGACAAGGCAAAATTCTGGCCGATAATACTTCTTCTTAATATGCGCTTCAGTTTTGTCAATTCAGCAATGATTTGACTTTCCTTTATGTTATGCTTTTATTATTTTGTCAACATATTTTTTTTGCTCAGAAAGTATTTCTACACATTTTATCATTTAAGTTGAGGAGTTCCTAAAGTATTTTTGTATAACTGCGGGAAAATTTTCATATATTGAATTTTTAAAGTATAAACAATATTTTATATTTGGTACTATGTATTCCTTTATAATTTGCTTTCAAAAATTGTACGTTGTTTTTTGTTATTAAATAGCAACCTAATTCTAGGCTTAGCTAGAGCATAATTTACTTCCAAAATTATAACTTGATTGTTTCTATGATTTACCAATTTTTCTGAAATAGGAATATTGCTAATTGGATTTTCTACATTTAAATTATTTTATTATTACTTTCCCCAATGATGTCGTCAATATTATCGACACCTGTGCTCCAAGCTGTGCTACTATAGATTCAATTTTGTCTCCTACGTTTGTTGGGTTTAGCAAAGTATCATTAAAATTTTCTGTATAATAAATGTCATTCCTTCCATCATTGACATTTACTTTGATTATTGGCAAAAAATCTGCATTTGAATTTAAAGTTCCTTTTTTTATATACTATCGTATAATCGTACTCTGAGTTGCCATCTTATCATTTTTAAATTAGGTTTCTTGATTGACATAAGCCATTGAAAAGGTTTATGGTCGCACACTATTTGAAACGTTTTTTCAAACAGATATGGTCGGAAATACTTAACGGCTTATACTATAGCAAGAAGTTTCTTATCGATAGTTAAATAATTCGTTTCTGAGCCATTAAGAGTGCGACTTGCATACTCTATTAGTAGATCAGAGCCTACATTACTCTGAGATAAATCTGCACCAACAGCATAATTTTATTGCTGGCGTCAGTAGTTAATATAAATAGCTTACTAAAGTTTGGATATTGGAGTAAAGGATAGTTAGATAAAATATTATTATATTAATAAATGCTATTTTTTTAAATCTTTTGGTTATAGGTTTTGTTAATTGGGCATAGTTTTTAATAAACATTCTATAATATCCTAGTAAATCAAGAAACCCTTTTATTTGTTTAATTGTTTTTGGGATATCAAATTTTTTAATAGCTTTTATCTTATCGGGGTTTGGTTTTACGCCTTTAGGGCTAACGATATGTCTCAAAGAACAAGGAAGAAAAACCTGAACATGAAGGATCTGCTAAGAAAAATAGCTGAGGAGAGTTGACACTTAAGAAACTTAGCGGTAAAAAGCGGTAAAATAAAACCGAATGTTAGGGAGATAGAGCTACACATCAAAGCTGCGGATTGATGAAAGAGTAAACTTAGTAAAAAAATTAATAGATAAACTGGAGAAGCAAGGTTTCAACTCAGAATGTAGCGTAGCGGATAAAGCGGATAAAGCGGATAAAGCAGATAAAGCAGAGCAAACGGAGCAAACTGAGACAGAGAAGGAAAGACAACTTGGGGAAAAGATAAAAAAATGCTTAGCACACAAAAAAAATGTCAAAAAAATACAACTGCTGATAGACATAGACATATGTAGACTGGCCTGAAGATCTATTTACAAAATGCAAACAGACAAATGCCAATTTTAGAGCAGACAGCAAAAAAGGCGTAGTCGTAATAGTAAGCAGTAAGAAGGACACAAAAAGCTACCTAACAAAAATAATAACGGAGAGACACCCGGAACTTGTAGCCGCTATGACGGAGAAACAACAAGAAAACACTAATTGAAGTCACAAAAAAACTACATCATAGCTCAAATTGGCAAACCAGACAAGGAGAACAAAAGGCACATTTATGTAGTAAAAACTACAGTAAGAATGAAAACACTAGAAGGACTTAATGGATAATTAGGGCAATGCAAGAAATAAAAGAGATGGCAACTAGGAAAGGAAAATAAAAACTAGTATGTGTCACGGATGCAGAAGCAAGAATGGCCAAAAAAGTGCTGAAATACTGCCTTAATGAAAAAAAATTTAAAATGACAATAAACTGCAAAATAAAAACAGTACAAATAAAGAAAAATTACATGCCTAAGAAACAAAAAAACAGATAAAGAAACACAATACCAATTAAACCAAATGTTGGTTGCAGTTATGCAGAAGTAATAAAATGCATAATGAACAAAGTAAACACAGGAGAATAATTGCAGAATTAAACAAGATTAAAGATGGCAACATTGAACTAGTGGTCAAAATCATGAAAAAAGAAGCAACTAAGGATTTTAAGAAATAAAATAATTAGTAAGGTCACAAAACTCAACAAAAAAAGAAGGCAATAAGGTTTCTAGACGTAACGTAATACCTCAACAAAAACAAAGTAAGAAAAGTCATCAACAAGGTACTTCTGAGAGTCAACCTCAATTTCAAGGTAGGCACAGTGAAACCAAGAAAAAAAGCCAACCAAAACGGATTAAGATATGCTTTTGTGAGCTTGCAGAAAAAGGCAACAGAACACTTTGTTGCATAAAGGAAAACAAGCTTAGGCTGGAACAGATAAAAAGTGATAGAGGTCTTCTTTCCGCCAAAATGCTACAGATGCATGAAATGTTCTACTTTTAAGAAACTAGTGCAAGCACAGAAAAAGAAATAATGGGCAGCTAGGGCCAGACAATCAAGAAAACTCAGGTTAACTTCGACATATGTGAAGCGGCAATAAACCTACTAAAATAAAATTGCCAAAAAACAAAAGCAGAATTTGCTTTAGTCTCGGAACCAAATAAGAAAATGACAGCAAACAAGAAGAGATGGATCACAGACAAACAAGGATAGGCCGCAATATTTATCCCAAACAACACAAAATTTTAAGCAACTAAATCAAAAAGCGGTCAGGGATTCACTCAAGTAGAGTCACGGGATGCAGTTCTGTACTTTTGTTACTTCTCTCCAAAAAGAAGCACCAAGCAATTTGAAAATTGGCTAGCAAACTAAGCAAAAACCAGAAATAAACACAGAAAAAACTTTATTATTGACGGGGATTTTAATACCAAATCTGGTATATGGGCTCACCCAAAAATGATTGAAAACAAGCTTTGCATCCTAAATAGAAGGAGAGTACCAACTTAAAAAAAACGGGCTAGAATTATACATAAACGTCCCTTTGTACTCGACTGAGATGGTAACAAAAATTTAAAACGAACATGTGGGCATCCAGGAAAGGAAAAACAAGAGAGAGAAAAAAGTAAACGAAGGCTGGGCTTTTCACAGTGGTCAAAAGTATAAGTTAAGTATAGAAATTGCAGACAAGGTGCTGTATAAAAGCCAAAAAAACGGTGACAAGAATAAATAGCAAAAAACAAGAGACGTCAACCTACATCAACAAGCATAAGAGGCATATGCAAAAAAGAAAAAAACTCTAAAAGATGCAGCAATGGACTCCAAAAAAAAACAAGTGATTTAAAAGCTTCAACGGCCTCTTCAGGCGATGAAAAACGCTTGCCACGCATTTTATTTTTGATATGTCAAAATAGGAAGAAGTTATTGGGCAATAAATCAGGCGAATGTGGACAATGAGTCATTAATTAGATGTTGTTACTGGTAAAAAACTCTACAAATCGTCGTGCTGTGTGAGCGTTTGCCTTGTCATGATAAACACGGATTAGCCGGTTTATGTTGTTTTTTCTGATTTTAGCAATAACTTTTGGCAAACAAATTGAAGTATACCAGTCAGCATTAACTGTCCTATGATCCTCAAATGCAACAGTTGCAACATGACTCGTTTTTCCGAAAAAACAAGCAATCAATTTTTTTCAAAACGCTTTGTGAACGCACCACTTTTGTGGGTTTAGGTTTATTTTGAAACACCCATCCAGTCGATTGCTGCTTAAATTTACTTATATGAATATATCCAAGATTCGTCACCTGTTACAATGTTATATACCAAATTTAAACGACCGAATTATAGGTGAAAAACGTCAAATTTTATGAATATGACCATCGCAGAACGCTTGCAATACTGGTAGTACTTGATTCCACAATCTTTAGCAGTGCCCCTCATAAAAGAACTGGAGAGAAGGGGAGTATTAACATACGTCAGGATAATAATATGCCTTTTTCTACAAGTTATAACTATAGTGTGCAGCTCTGGAAAAACTTTGGATATGATTTGTGGGATGCTACAAGGCTCTGTTCTGAGCTCTACCTTGTGTAACATTTATTATGACGGTTTATTGAGAGTACAAATGCTACACGGAATTACCACAATAATGCGGACGATCTTGCCATAGTGGTCAAGAAAAATAGCATAAGAGAAGCGTAAAATGGGCGTCTTATATGTTTAAGAAGTGAATCAAAATGATGGGCTTAGAGTTGGCAACATAAAAACCGTAGTCCTAGTAAGCAGAAGGAAGGACATCATAGTCAAGATTAATTTAGGGGCCACTACAATAAAATTTCAAGATAGCATTAAATACTTATGGGTGAAGATAGAAAAAACTGAAACATAAGACCCCACATACCTGAGGTCAAATAAAGAGCAGAGAAACTAATAATGACACAAATTATGCCAAATGTGGGAGGTCCAAGAACGAAGAAAAAATAAAATAATAGAGGCAATTGTGAACTCAATACTGCTTTGCGCTGCGCCTATATCGAAATAAAACTGTAACATTAAAAAACAAAGGGTAATCTTAGAAAACACCAGGAAGAAAATGGCAATCAGAATAATAAGTGCCTACAGAACAGCCTTGACTAAGGCTATACAAGCAATAACAAAAACAATTTCCACACATCTCTTTGTCTAAACGCAAATCAACAACATAAAGAAACAACTGAAAGAAAAAAAAAACAATAGAATAAAAACGATGGAAAAATGGGAAGAAACATAGCAAAGCAAGGAAGATGTTGAGATGTGAGTAAACAAGAAACATGGAAATCTAAAGTACCATCTCACCTGATTCTTACAGTGAAGCTTGCAAGTGATGCAACAAATATTGTTCTAGCACAATGGCCCTAGACAAAAATGAGTAGAAAATGACAAATCTTTATTATAGCATGCAAGATTGCTTAATTTAAATTTTTTTAATTTCTTTTATAAAATATTAAATTTTAGAAAATAGTGACATATTTCCAGATATTGATAAACTTAAAGTCATTTACAACTGTTTTAAAGACAGAAAATTAAATTTGTAATTTATATTCATTTTAAAAATAATAATAATTTTAATGTAATTTTTGTGTAAAATTGAAATGAATACTACGGTTTTTGTGATGTAGAAAATGTGTTTAATTTATTTTATAATAAACTATCACATAGTAACTTTTTACTTAATTAATGTTAAATTTGTAAATGATTTTGAGTAACAAAATCAAACTAACGCGGAGTTTTATGCGGCAGGAAAATTTCATCAACTAAGTTTAAGATTTAGTGTTAATCGACTGCTCAGTAAAAGTTTCAGTTATTCCAAGAGAAAAGAAAATATCAAAAACAAGTGTTTGTAAAATTCTACTTGAAGATTTGGAAATGAACAAAGTATCACACTCAGCTGCTAAGTTCCAACTAAACTAAAAAAAAAAACTAAACTGTGTAGAAGACAAATCTGCAAAGAGAATTTGATTTTTTTATTCCAAAATAAAAACTTTCTATAGAATTGTAATTGGGAATAAAACCTGGATACACCACTACGATACTCCGACAACACAAAATTGTGTGCAATAATAAAGGCTATCTACCCAAGAAATAAAAGATGCATTTTTTGCGCAAAAGTGATTACAATTTTCTGGGACGTTGAAGTAATTTTTTTTGTTGTGAAATTATAACAACCGGAATGTCAGTTAAGAACTTTAAAGCTGATATACATACAAAATACCCCACAATTATACTCTAAAACTAAAACTTTGCTTTTGTACGACAACTGTAGGATGCACAAATCACAAACTGTTCAAGAAATAGTGAATAAATAAAGTTTTAATGAGTTATAACATCTACCTTAAACCCGTTTGACACTGTCTATAATTATGCCTTGAATTATATATATAATTTTTATTAGAATTTGTGCAATAATTCCATATATAAAATTTATATTCTGTATGACACTGTATATAATTCTTTATATAATTATAAAACCACGCTTGCGCCTTATCTATGTTCTGTCAAATCAAGTCTCAATGTTTACTACACTTTGCAGGTTATGTCATTTGTTTTGAATTGATTATTGCTACAATTAGTTATACAATTAATGAAAATAATAAAAAATGGAAGCAGAACAAATTGAAAAAGTGGTAGCAATTGATATATGTGGAGCAGCAGTGGTAAAATTGAAAAAAAATTAGAAAATACAAAATAATATGCGCACATCATGTTCGCGTCGATTATAGATGGGAAAATAGAACATGTTCTAATTTTTCAAGATATAATTGTGACCTTGATAATTTGTGTGTTTTACACACGCAAATGGTTTGATCTATAATTATATATATATATATATAATTCAAGACATAATTATGGACAGTGTCATACGGGTTTTACAGTTCCAACCTTGCTCTCTATGACTGTTATCTGTTTCCAAAACTTAATAACACTGGAGAAGACATTGCTTTTTATTGAATGGTAACATAAAAAGCGCTGTGGAGTCGACGATCTTTACATTATAAAATGAAATTTTGTTTGTCCTGCAACTTCTTGTTTTCATAGCTAGGTAGATAAAATAAAAAACTTCTTTCGTACTTTGCTTATTCCAAAAATTATAGTATTGCTGCCGCATTTATTAAATAATACACTAAATTTTGTTTAAAACTGCATGCATGCAATTTAATATATTGCAAAAAAAATTGCGCATTTAAATTAGAGCAAAAAAACAATTATAATAGATATAAAAAACATAAAAAAATTTACTCACAACTCTATTTAAACGTGATGCTTCTATCATCGATATACAGAAGAACGCCATAACTGTTGTAGTAAAACATAGTGTGGTTACCAAATGATCACTTCTGATCATTATATTTTCATCTTTTAGAACTGCTACAATTAGCGTAGAAACTGATGATAATTCAGATAAAATTGTAAGTGCACAACCAATTAATAAATATGGATTTATAATGGAATAAACTGAATTTAGATGAAAAATTGAAAAAGAATATATAAACATTATTTTTCGTATTTTGTGTGTTATATTAATTTGACAATTAATTCGCTCATTTAAATACTCTTTTATTTTATCAAATAATATCATAATTAATACACTTTGCCTTTTAGCTAAATATGCAAATTTCAAGGCTATCAAACCTATTATTAATATTGACAATGGAGATAACATTATTAATTTATTGTTTAACGATTCCATAGAATAAACTAGAAAAGCAAACACTAATCCAACTATAACAATAAGAATTAAAATTCGATACAATAACCAATGTTTAAAACTTTGAACACATTTTTTAATAGTAATATTGTTATTTATCATCATGATAATCATATTGAGAACCTCTTGTTCTATTACAATTAAAATATTTACGTTTGTTGTCAAATTATACATTGCTACAGGAACTATAATATGTTCACACTCTGATAGCAATCTAAACGATTCAGCTTTCCAGTTGCTTGGCATCCTCAAGTATTTATTATGAAAATCATTCGCAATTGTTACTAAATATGTAATTATTAAAACTATGGAAATTATTGATTTCAAATAATTTTTTTTAATTTTAAATCCAATTTCCAATTTATGACTACATGTCAATTTATAACATTCTAATCCCAAAAAATAATTAATTTGATATAAACAGTTAGAAGCACAAGTTACGCATGCATCCCGAGACATGCTAATTGCAACTATTTTATTTTATTTTATGTTTTGTATCATGTGATTACACTACAAATAAAATTGAATCTAATTTTATAGATCAAATATAAGGAATAATGTAATTAAAATACCATTAGTATTGTATGCAGCATGTGTGTGGGTGTTTAAATACGAGAGGAGTAATTTATGTTATCTACCTAGGTATGAAAACAAGAAAATACAAGATAAACAAAGTTTTATTTTATAACGTAAGAAACATTAACGCTAACACACTTATTCCTGCGTATTTCTAGTTACGCTATGCTTATAAATATTTTAATAAGTCTACAAACAACGATTTCTAAGTCGTCGATAAAAAATAACGCATTTTCAAGTGTTTTTTTTTTAATTTTTTAATTAGTTTATAAAAAAAATAAATGTTACAAAGGGCAAAGTGAAGACTGTAAGATAAATGTTGCAATTCCTTAACACCGAGTTCATTGACTACTTTTTGAAAAAAATATGTTTTATGCACCATGCACTTGTCGAGCAGAATTAGAGTTTTCTGAGCTTAATTGTGGAGTCTTGTTTGTGTATAGCCGCTTTTAAGTTTTTAATTATGTTTTTGTAGACATTTTTTATTATTAAAAAAAGTCATCTTTTTGGGTAGTGGAAAGCTCGTATAAACTCAAGCATGCAAGTATGGATTCTTGTTTGCTTAATGGTGTACTCAGATCTCTCATCTCCAGTTACAATTTTATAAAAAAAGTTTTTATTTTTGTATAAAACTGTTAAATTCTTTTTGCAAATATGACATCTACACATTTTTGTACGGAACTGAGCAGCTAGGAAACCCATCGTGCCGACACTTTGCTCATTCTTAAATTTTTATAAAGATCTTTAAAACCACTTAATATTTCTACTTTTCTTGCAATAACTGAAACTTTTACTGTTGATAATTTTGTCATTTTCGGTTTTTTATCATAAATTTTTAGCCTGCCCAGGTATATTTTTTTTAACACAAATATTTTTAATTTATCTTTTTCAGATTTTGTATTTTTTACAGATATCAATTGTATGGTTATAAAATAACAATTAATTCAAAAAACACAAAAATGTTTCAAATATTTTTAATTTATCTTTTTTTAGATTGTATATTATTTACGGATATCAATTGTATGGTTATAATAAGTACTACAGTACATCGACCAACACGTGGCGCAGGTTTATTATCAACCTGGAAAATTTAAAGTTAAATATTACAATATGCTACCCAAGCCACCAAATAAAAATGAAACATCAATAATAATTTGCAGTATGACCCGGAATAATGAACAACATGGAGATGTAGGACAAAGTTATTACAGCCTTGGAGAACCTGAATTACTAGAAAGAAACTAAGGATATCTAAATAAAACTACAGGAACATCCAGAAGGTAATCACAAATCCGGAAAACAATTTGAAAACCGGATATAATCAACTGTATCAATTTGTAATTTAAATCATTTTTTTGATTGTATAAATGAGTCAGTGAGTGATTCAATGGCTACAGTGAATAGTCATACAAAAAAGTAAATTAGTCAAAATTTAAGCCACATAGAGTTGAATCACATACTCCTACATATGACTGCACGAACAAGTCAGATATATATATATATATATTTATATATATATATATATATATATATATATATATATATATATATGATTTTCTTTCAGGTTTGTTTTTTCACCTCTTTATGTGTTCTTAAATCTTTATCTTGTTTTGTGTTCAGTTACCTTAAATAAAATTATTTTTTCTTTTTAAAATTAGTTCTTCAATTTCCTTTTTTTTAACAATAACGCTTTCATTACTGCATACTCCCTATAGGGTAATTCCACAATAGTTCGGAGAAACGTCTCCACATCGACATCAATAGCGGTCATTTTAATTTTTTGAGAATGTTTTAGCTTTTTTCAGTTTTTGTGCTGTTAATAAGCAAAAAATAGTCAAAAATCATATTCAAAAGTGTGTATCTTATAAGAAACACGATCCCGCCCTTGGTTTTCCGAATTTCCCGCAAAAAATGAAAAAAATACCATTTTATTAAAGAATTTATATCTTTGATTTTGCTACACTTGGAGACTTGGTTTTTTTCCGAAAAAGATACATGTATTGTGACAAAGCGGCTGACTGCCACGTGTTTTGTTGGGGGTGGATTGTTATAAGTGCCGGGAAATTGCTTCAGGATAAATGGTAACTTCTAATTGTACGATTGATAAGTTTTCATTTTATTATTTTTATAATTTAATTATTATAATTTAACAAAAAAAATTAATAATATAATTATTATGTAAAAAAAAATATAATTAAGAAAAGAATAAAAGAATATTAGACTCACTCACTAAGAGCAGACGCATCTACTTGAATTAAGTTGAGTATGTTTGCCAGTACGCCACTTAGCTATTATACCGCAAAAAGTTTCTAATGGCGGCAGCGGTAACAATCGCAAATACAAGTGAAGCTTTCGCAGTTTCTTCATTCCACCAAAACCCTACGTCACAGTCACGGGATTGCGGAGCGTAGCGAGACGGCACTATCATAAAATAAAATGAAATTGGATTAGTGTAATCAAAAAATTTTTTTTGTAGAACGCAATCTTTATGTTCGTTTTTTTTCTCCTAAAAAACCGAAAAATTAGTAAAATTACGGAAAATCCAAAGAAAATCCCTTAAAAATATCCCATTTTTAGCAATTATGTGTTATATTTTACTCTAAGAAAACAAATTAAGTTTTTTTTTTTAATTTTTGCAAAATGTGTGATCTAAAATTTTAGGGATGGTCATATTTTGGTACCCCAAACATGTGTACAAAGTTTGAGCAAAATTGGAGATGTCGATGTGGGGACGTTTGTCCGAACTATTGTGGAATTACTCTATAATGTTTTTATATAATTTAAATGTTGTTTGTTTTATTTGTTGGTAAGTTTTCATTAAGTAAATGTTTTTATCTAAATGGTCCAACCACTCCACTTTCCCTATCCTGTCTAATTCTGCTATTTAAACCACCTGTTTTGGTTATTATATTGATTGCTTTGCTTTAAAAAACGTTTTTTTACCAATTGATGTGTCATCTGCTATTGCATAGACATTAAATATTTTTTACCCTATGTTATAATATGTCTGTTTTCTCTTACTATATTTTTGTCTATTGCTTTCTAATCGGTTATTTTTCCTTTCAGTTTATTGTGTATGAGCAGTAATATTACCTATTCTTGTTTTTTCTCGGTTTTTTTTTTGGATTTTGCTATATTTGTGTAAGTATTTTTTTTCCTTTTATTTTTTTAGTTTCTTTAAGTGCTACTATATTTATTCTCAATTTCTCTACTTCCTGTGTTATATGTTGTATCATGTAAAAATTTTAGTAAATACATAATCTGCAAATTGTACAAATAAAGAAAACTACATTCTGGGTAAATTAAGAACTACCCGACCATGAAAAAATATGCATATGACCAATATTAGAAGAAAATTGTTTGTGAAAATTAAGGTTAGGTGGTAGATCAGTGTAATACTGAACCTCGCCCGTTATTGTATATTATACTACAAATAAAGTCAATTATCATCATCATCACTATCATTATCATCATCTTGTAGCATTTCTCTACATATTTGTGTATTCTACGTACTGAAAATTATTATCCTTTTTTTTGCTGATGTCTATTAATAGTCTTTTTAGGCTGATATGCCATAAATCTAAACTTTGCTGATGTCGTCTATTATTTGTCTTTTGCCAGGCGTATATTCGATTTTGTAGTAGATTGTAGAGTACCTGGATTTTTTTTACTAAGGTTTTTTTTCTAGTCTTTGGCTAAATTCAACGTCAAACTAGAAGGTCAAATAAAGGTTGTTACATCTTCTCCGTTAAGAATTAAATTTCTTTAATTCTTGATAGAATGATTATACCTCCATAACTCGGTCGCCAACGTGCAGGAAAGGTTGGCATTTAGATTGGTTTTATTTGATGTTTACTACTGTCGCCTCTTACTCACCACGTATTTGTATTGGTTTCATTTAAAAACGATAATTTCATTGTTCATGTCCTCAAACCCCTAAAGGCGTTATTTAAAAACACAATTATAAAAAATAACGCTCAGTTATTAATGCTAAGAGATATAAATTTGACTAAACATATTTTTATAAGTAATTAGTTTTGATGAAATAAAATAATTTTATCAAATTTAAAAAAAAGAATATAAACTTTCTTGCATTTTATACTGATAAACATTGTTATTAAAATGACATCATTCAATATTTACTATTACCTAGAAACTATGAACAAAATTAAAGTAATTAATATGACATTTTAAATATTGATCAATTACGCATTCTCATTGATTCGAAATCGAAAGTTCATTTAAAAATAAGAAGAAACGATAAGAATTCTAATTAACGAGAAAGGGAAAGTCGTTATAAAATTGAGCACTATAAACGGGACTAAATACAGTCAGATTGCACTGGTACAAACCTTGGTAATGATTTTATGGTAAGGTTAATGTACTACTAACATTGCAACAACATACCTATAATAGTTATTAAAATTATCATATTATGCGAGTAATATAATTGCGGATATAAGATATATATTGATTAATATCTATGCTAAATATAATTTATGTAAATAGTTACATATACATGACAATTTTAAGGAAACACTGCAAAATATCTCTAATAATTACTTATTGTCATTAACATCGGTGCATTTAATGCATAATTATCGTGTTTAGAAACTACAACACTTTTCCATGATTGAGAATTATTAATAGTATGATTTTTACTGCCGTATAATTTCATTTTCACGTCCTCGATGCAAGATGTTTGATTGTGCACTTGCATTATGAGGCTTTCCCCACTTATTAAATATATGTTTTATATATAGTATTAGAAATGTAAACGCAGAGAGCAATTGTTGCACCAACCGCCTGTGTACATCTGCATCATCCACTTTTATCCCCCAAATACTGATCATGAAAATTATCGGGGTGAGTCTAAATTATAAATAAATGAAAATTAATATTAATTTATTACGTCCTGACAAAATTAAATTAAAAGTTTGGTGTTTGATGAATAAAGATTTTATAGAAATAAAGTTTAATTGCAAAACAACATAATATAATTTTATGTAAAAAAAAATAAATTTTATAATGAATTTTAAAGGATGTGTGAGTGTACAGTAGTGTTAATAATTATTAAAGGCTTTTTATATAGTCAGTTCAGTTCTTTATTCAGACTCAGTTTCCGTTGAGATATCGGTTAAACTAATGTGTAAGTCAACAAACTATATCTTTAGATATACTATCCATAGCTTACACTCAGCCAAAACTATTCAGTTTTTAACCTTATAACGAGTGTGTAGAAATTTAAATAAATGCCATTTATGCAATATTTAATTATTTAACATTTATAATTAATTTTTTGCAATTCTGAACTATAATATTGACTTTTCAGTTGCCATTTTCGATGTTATAACTACTTACTTTTTTTCACTAGTGAAAAAAAGTAAGCACTTTTTTTCACTACTAATAAAATTTAAAAAAAAACAATAATTATCAGAAACTTGCGGATTATACTCCAAAATTGCAAAAAATAGTGTATGTTACACGTGTAAAATGCGTGTTTTTTTACTCGTCGCATTATAGATCTCGTTCTTCGAACTCGATCTATAATTTGCGACTCGTTAAAAAAACACTATCATTTTACAACTTGTAACATAAATAACTATTATATTAATTTTCATTTTGCTTCATTAGATCTGTCATTCAAACCACAAATCACGGATATTATAAAAAAAATATAATATAAGAAGCAATGTGCACAAAAAGATAACGTATTGAACGTTTAGTTCAATACGTTATTTTCCAAGCAATTTTATTTTCCGAGTTACAGATTTGTTAATATAATAGCATTTGCATTTGACTGTTGAATTAAAACTAACATTGCTTCTAACTGTTATTTTACTAGACTGTAAATTGTGAACTCAAACGGAGTTTTGAGAGTTTTTTGAAAACGTGTTGTGATAAATACGCTTTATTTTGTAAATACAAATCCTGTACATGAATTGAAAAAAATTATTTGGGTTAGGTTAGGTTAGACTATTCTAAAAAGCAGACATTACAAACGTTTTAAAAATAAAAACTGATATTGAGAATTTATCACATTGCTGGGTCATTATGTATTACCCGATTTATTACTTCAAATTTAAATCAATTATTTACAGCATAGACAGATTTTGACAAACAAGTGTTTTTTTTTTTGTTAAACTTTTAATTATTTTTTAATCAGCATGCAAATCTTTCGTTTACACATAAAATGTCTTTTCTAAAGTTTATATACTTGATGAATGTCGAAAGTATTTAAACGTTTGTTAAAACTCTTTGTGAGTATCTAATATAATCTCATCTTGCATTATTAATACTAAATTTCTCTTTAGTGAAATTTCATTTAGCAAAAATAGTTATTATTTGTGGAAAAGTTGTTTGTAATGCTTTTTTAATGTATAATGTTTGGCTGTTATAAAATTAATAAATATTAATTTACTAAAACATCAAACGGTTACTTTTTTTTAAAATGTTATAATATTTAAATATACTGCTGTAACTGATTTATATCACTGCTCATACTCTAAAACTTCTATATACAAAACGTTATAAATAATGTTGTGCTTATAAACACAATTAATGAAACGATTGACTGTGGCACACCTAGTAGTCATACCTCGGCACACTGACCAGGTTTGCATAACTAAAAAAACCAAACCAATGCTGTGATTATTGATTGAGTTTGAATAAATTATTAATTTGTTTCATAATTAATTCAATCACAATTAAAACTATTTCAAAACCGCAAAATGGCTGCCAATTGCATACATGCTAAATGATACGAATTAATGAAAACAATTAATATTTAATTGCATTTTACTACTGTTTTTATTTATTTTAACTAATTTTAAAAAAATCACACATTCTAGTAGATTTTGTTACTAAAATTTTGTGATTAAGATTGTATTTTGCAATTTCAATCAATTAATCATTATTAAGTTTACCATTTGTTTGGTAATGAGTATCAGTAGGGGTGAGATAATAGTAGTTATGCATTATTTTTATTGTTCTATTTTGAGTTTGTTTAAGTTTAGATCAATGTGAATACTTCAACAAGCATTTAATATTAATTCTTGAGAAAATATATGAATTATAAATTTAAAAAATTTATACTATTATTTAAAATAGATGCTTTTTTAAGTGTCCAAGTAATCAATGGTGATTATTTTGTTAATATTTATTATATTTATTTGTCAATTTAAATCATGGTATTTTTTATTGGTATAAATGATATATTTAGTTTTTGAGGTGTTTATAGTTAGTTTGTTGTAGTAAAGTCAGAAATATACTGTGATTTATTACGTTAATTAATTCTTTTGTATGTTTGACAGAGTATAAGAAAACATTGTCATCTGCTTAAGTATATTACTGTTCTTGCAATCATTTTAGTTCTTTATTATATAAAGTAAACAAAGCAGTGATTCCCAAACTAAACCTTGTGAAACCACAATAGTTATTAATGCAGCTTTACTAATAATACTTTATATTTTAGTAGGTTTGATCCGTTATTTTAGGAAGTTAATATTGTCAGGTTTATTTTTCTACTTATGCCAAGTTAGTTCAAAAATTTAAGCAATTGTTTATGACATATCAAATGCTATCAATATATTTTTTTTAGTTAAGATTAGATTATTGTAAGAGTACTTTATTAAATATACTACTGCAGCATTTATATTGCTATTTTCTACAAACTCAAATTCGATCTAATTAAATTTATAGAAAACTTTTTCAATACTTTTTTGTTAAAATTTCGGTTAATTGATTAGTAATTAATTATGTTTTGACGATATTTTTTTTTAAATAGTAGAGTAACATTTTTTTTTTAATTCTAGAGTAACTATAGTATACTTTGGCAATGTTAAATTGTTAACAGTATTTAAATACTAAAGGAAAGTTATTTCCATAAGCGATTACTCCCCACACTATCACCCACGTGTAAAAACTGTATGTCGTTTATTTTGTTGGCAACGTTTAAGCATCTTACGAGCATTGTGGGCATACAAATATAATTTTGATTTGTTGTTAAAAATAACTTACTTCTATTGATCAACGCACTGTAGTCTCTCATTGCACCATTCCAGACATTATCTTTTATGGTAACGGCTTACAAAGAAACTTAAGACCAAATGGTTGAATTCTCCGGTAAACTAAACAAATGAAAATTTCCTGGTTAGTCCAGATATCTCCAATTGCTTTTGTTGTTAAAAAAGCGGTCTTGAAAAGCAATGAGCCAAAGAGTCCGATCTTTACGTTGGGTAGTCAAGTTTTTTATTAATTGACAAAGCCTTTCATATACCTGTTGTTTTAGATACTCCAATATAAAGTCAATTTTAAAATCAAGTGACCAAGAAACATATTTTGCAACACAACTCGAGTTTGCCGTGGTGTATATATGGTCACCGTATTTTCAAAGCCACATTCGGATTTGCCCAAATCTGCTTAATATAAAAAATTAATCTACAGCAAATTAATAATTAGAATAATGTAGACTATTATTTTAATTATTAATTAAGATAATAGTTTAAATTATTTTTATTATTAATTTGCTGTAGATTAAATATCTTATTATGTCGATCATTTGCTATATTTTGTCTGGTTAAAGTTTTTGTTTTAAAAACTTGTATTGCTGTTGAATTGTTTTATTTAACAGTCCATGTGTTGTAGTGGCTATTATATCTTTATTTCTTTCCATTATTCTTTAGCGTCTTTTTTTATTTAGTTTTTTTTATTTGCTTTTGTATTGTTTTTTGTGATTGCTTCTAGCTGTAAAGTCAAGTCAAAAGAACATGGCCTATCTGCTGACAATTCAGCCTTGTTTTTGGACTTAAATGATACGATTAAATTGACAAAACAAGATCTCGATTAAACAAATTAAACAAAAATATAGAAAGAGTTAAAGACGGGGAATGTACTTAAATAGGAGCAAAAGGACAATTAACTACAAAATGGTAAATAAAGAAGCGTAGCAGTTTGTCTATACTTAGGGTAGGAGAAGAGTAGAGTTAGTATATAAGAGGCAGCATAAAAAGAAAACCAAAAAAAATAATAACAAAAGTAGTATGGACACAAGATAGCAAAGAAATGTACAGCTAAAAATGATATAAAAGACATTTTGAAGAAAAAGGCGCAGACGCAACAATTAATAAATCGTTTATACAAACAGAAAGTTTGAAAATGCAAATGGTAAAACACAGAATACACGCAGACAACAAAGAAAAATGCAAAGAAGTTAAAGCAACTATATATTGGGACATTATCAATTATATATGTAATTAGTTAATTAACAACAATTAAGGCCAATTAGAATCACAAAAACAAAATTATTATTCTATTATATTCTAAATTTCTAATTAACAAAAAAAAAATACTTTGTGTGGCAACTAAATATTGGAAAAATATAAAGTAATTGTTAAAAATAAAACAAAAAACGACAAGAAAGCTACACAACCAATGCAGAACAAAACATGTTTTAATTAATTATTGCCACAACAAAACAATACGTTAAATAGCGAATAAACTTAATATTCTTAAAACTACAGTAAAGAATTTAATTAAACATTATGGAAAAACCGAACTAATTGTAAATAAAAAAGCAAAAGTTTGGGTCAACCAACATTATTTTCTTATAAATAAAAAATATTATGTAGTGAAATTATGCAAAAAAAAGGAAAAAATACTTTAAGGCAAATTACGGCTGAAAGGAATTACAAAGTTAGATTAAATCTGTCAAAAAAGTGTTGTCGCCAGTAGATTTATAAATGTGAACTAAAGTTTTATAAAGTTGAATTTCAAGTAACAATTTAAAATGTTTTTTTATAAGCAAAAAAAAACTGTTGACAAAAAAACAAAAAAAAGCTATACTCACATGAGCAAAATCTAAAATATCTTGGTCGGTAGAAGACTGATTCAGAATAATTTTTAGCAACAAATCACATTTTGACGATGTGTTTGCAAACGCATGATTTACACTAAACATGAGGTTTTTCACAAGGGTTACCTAAAACGTATGGTAAAAATTCCTAAAAGAGTGACAGTTTGAGACTGTATGACTGCTTTAAGATTAGGATACGTTGAATTTATTAATAGTACCATAAATACTAGAAAATATCCGTAAATGTCCTTTGTTAGCCTTCCAACAGTTCTGACTTTAATGTCATTTTCAAAAATTGACTAATGACTTAGACATTTTACAACACCGGCGTAATGTTGCAGATTTCTGCATTTTCTATAGATATTTTTATAAACATTGTTTAAACAAAATACAAGATATATTGCTATCTAAACAAATATTTGTAGTACAAGGTTTGTTAGAAATTCTAACAAATATTCACTAACAGTTCAGAATTATATGATCAAAACTTTTGAGACTGACTTTTTTAACAATAATTTCTAAATTTAGTATTTTCCAAATTTTATAAGTTACAAATATGTAAAGTCAATGTTCATAGACTGCTTAAATCTAGTCTTCAATGTGATAGATTAAGCAAGTGTGATTTCACTCGTTGAAATTTATAGGTATTTTTAAGTTGTTTTGACATATTAAGTAATTTATAAACATTACAAATAAAAAATTAAACAAAAAAATTGTTTCTAGTTTTGTGTTGTGTGTACACATAACTTTTTTACTGTTGTTTTTTTTTTTTTTTTTTAATTGTTTTTTTTAAACTCATTTTTTTTTTAATTTGTTCTGTTTTTTTGTTTATATTATTTTTTCTAATAATTTTTTTGTTTATATTACTGTTTTGCGTTTATTTTTTCTGTTTTTGATTTACATTAATAATTTTTCTTAATAACTTAAAATCTCTAACAGATGATAACACTTTACTTTACATTTTGCTAATTCTCAAATTAATTATTAAATTTCTTAAACTTGGTTGGTTATGTTGTTATTTAAGAACTCATGACAAACAATTGTAGACTGAGTAATGTCTTTAGCTAGTTTTCAATTGGTGCATTTATACCACTGCTAACAAAAAGACGTTGTTAACAAAATCTAAAGATTGACTTTCTGAAATTTTTAGGGTATCTTTTGCACTTATAAAAACACGTTTTTATCTATATTAAAAAAAAAAATACCCGTCAACTTTGTTTAAGAAAAACTGTCTTTTAAAATTCCGCAAAATTTTCAAAACTTAAAGAAAACTATGATTGGCTATGAATACGTATTCTATGTACAATTTTGAAGAAAAAAGTATCTAATATGTTTTTCCTAAAAATGCAATCCTGAAAAGTTACAAATGATCAAAAAATGTTAAGGATTTATGTAGAAGAAGGCATTTTTATTAGTATGAACTAAAAAACTAAGTCTTGCACAAGCAGGTAGAGCTGTAGTGAGTAGAGTGAAAGTGAGGTCGTTAGCATAACATGTTTGGAAAAAAAAAGAAAAGACAAATGAAAAAAGTTTGGTAATGGGTGGGACAAAATATTGAAGAAGTAAAATCATTCATATATTTGTAGTATGTATTTAGTGCAAATAACGGAAAAAACAAGCACATGCACGAGTTAACAAGAAAAGTAAACAAGATGTAGACAATAGCTGAAACAAAGTTTGATATATGAAAATAAAAAAAATATATGTTTGATAGTCTAGTTAGAAGTACAATGCTTTAAGGGTTGAAAATTTGAACGTACAAATAAATAAATTAAGAGCTAAACAGGGAAAATACTAGAGATTTATATCTTACCGCAGAAAAAGTTAAAAAAAAAAACAAAATATTGCAAGAATTTTTGAAAGAAAAAAGGATATGACTGTAAAGAAATAGAAAGAATGAAAAACAGTGAAAAATTGTATGGACAGAAATATCAATGCGTAATAAAGGTATAGAAATGTAAAAATAAAGAACACGAGTGAATAAATTCATGTACAATGAGAAATATGTAATTATTATGTAAAATAATATTTTAAAATTTATGTACAATGAGAAATATGTAATTAATATGTAAAATAATATTTTAAAACACCTATAATAATTCCAAGTACACAAAAACAGAAAAAAAGATGCTAACAAGATTTAGATGTAAAAATAAAAAAAAAATAGATGAATAAAAAAAGCAAAATGTACAAAACAAGAGAAGCTAATAAAACAATTAAAACATATGCTAAAAGAATGTATTGAGATTAGAGAAACACAAATGAAAAACGATGTGTAATTGTCTATACTAGATGCCATATGGTTGATGCATATTCTAACTTGCTGCGTATAAAAGCATTGTAGAACTTTAATAATGCTACTGTACCTTTAAACGGTTTTGTATTTCGCAGGATAAATTCTAAAAATTTATAACATTCTTTGGTGATAGAGTTCATATAATCATCAAAGGTAAGTTTTTGATAAATATTACACCCAAATCCTTGATTAATGCTACCTTGCCCAATATGAATTCATCCATAAGATATTCATACCTAATTAATATTAATAAGTTTTCTCAAAAAATACATAATTTCACATTTATCTTTAGTTTAGATTTAGACAATTTAATAAAATATTTATTATTATAAGTTAAAAGTTTTCTGAATATTTTTATGTCGTCAGCATATATTAGGCAGTCTGAGTTTATACAGTTTACAACATTATTAATAAACATTAAAAAAAGTAATGGGGCTAGATTTGATCCTTGAAGGACACCATTCGTTGCAATATATACATTTGTTTGTATGCCATTATATTTTACAAAAAAATTTCTTGAGCTTAAGTATGATGCTAATAGTGATATTATGTCAGACCCTATACCAAATGTATGCAATTTTTTTATCAAAATATTGTGTTGCACTTGGTCAAATGCCTTTGATAAATCAGTATAAATGACATCAACCTCACATCGATTATCAAGTGCATTTAATATTTTTTCAACAAACGTACAAAGATTAGTAACCGTAGACCTTTAATAAATCTATGATGCTTAAAATTTAAATCATTTTTTATGTGACAGTAACTTACTTTAAATATCATAGATTCAAACAACTTGACAAAATTACATATTAAAGATATAGGACGGTAGTTCTTAATTTCATTAACTGTACTAGATTTAAACACAGGAGTTATTTTTGCTGTCTTCCAGCAGACTAGAAAAAAATTGTTTTTAATGCTTAAATTAAAAATGTGACAAAGAAGTTTAGCCAAAATATTACAACAGTCCTTGACTATAAGTGCAGGAATGTTATCAAGACTCATAGTTAAAGTTGGTTTTATCAAATTTGCTGCTTCAATTACTTCAATCTCATCAAACTTTTTTAATAATAAAATATTTTAACACACTGGATGTATTCAAAAATACTGAAGAAAAGTGACATTCAAAAGCGTTAGTTATCATTTGTGGACTATCGTAGGATTCATCTTTATTAAATACTTTACTTGGAATTCTTATTTTTTTATTTTTAGTATTTATATAAGATCAAAGTTTTTTAGGGTCATTAATTATGTTTTGTTCAACACTATCAATGTAATTGTTAAAGTCTTCTTTTATATTTCTTTTTACAGTATTTTGGAGTCTACTAAATTGCATTCTACTAAATTGGGTATTATGTTGTAGATAGATTACGATAAAGCGTTTACGTTTTACATGGTTTATTGTTTGTTTTGAGAACCAAATTGGGAATCAAGAACACACATTTGTTCTGAATTTAGAAACGGTTAAATCAAAGTAGCTATTTAATGATGAGTAAAATGTTTCGCATGTCACATCCGGATCTTCTAATAAAGTGACTGGAAGCCAGTTAGTTGTTGAGATTAAATCATATAATTGAACAAAATTTGTTTTTTTAAAGTTATATCGATGTAATTTAGATACAAAACATTTACTTTCCAATTTTATTTTAAATTTAAGAGTTGATACCAAAGCAAACAAGCCGGATGATGATTATCTTCCTTAACAAAGACAAACTCACATTGCTCAGTATTGCACTTAATGTTTTCCGAACATATAATAAGATCAAGTAGCTTGCCGTTAAAATTTTCAATTGTATTATACTAAATTTCATAATTAAAATTAATAAAATTTAGAAGTGCATTAGATTTATGACAATTTACAGACGGAAAAGCAGTTAAAAAAAGGTTAAAATTTCCTATAAATATGTAGCTATCATCCACAAAAAATTAATGCGTACACATAAAGAGGTGTTGAGGGTAAAATTTATAAAGCAATAACATTACAAAAGACATTGGGATTGACATACATTTTAACAATTAATATATCCACATTCAGATGATTTAAGTCAGGCTCATTTAACACACATTTAGACGTAACAAACTTAGAGTTGTACGCAGCTTGTACCTCAACTATTTATGCGATCTTTTCGGTAAACTGTAAAATTAGTTGGAAAAAGTTCAGAATTCTTAAGATATGTATTACCCAAGTTTCTGACAACATTATTATGTCAAATTTGTCATTTGATTTTAATGCATTGTTATAAAATTTAGTTATTTTAGTATTTAAACCAACATTTTGATAATAAAAAAATTTCCAATAAGAAGTTTCATTTTGAATAGCAGGCTATTTGGGCAGCTGTCAATTTTGAAACTAATATTTTTTGACATTTGACAAGTAAAAACTACGCCATTATTAAAAGTGGAACAATACACGCTTCAACAACGCATAGAAATTGTTAAATTTCACTACAAAAATGGTAAAAAATTTTTAGTCACAGTTTGCAAAACTAAAGCACTTTTTGGTCGTCGTAAAGCACCTTTTCGACCGGCAATAGTAAACCTGGTGGAAAAATTTGAGCTGTTGTGACAAGTTTGTGATTTAAAGAATCAAAACCGTGTGCATTGCTCAAAAACACATGAGAGTATTGCTGATGTAGAATAGTGTGGAAGAAAACCCAGGTTTGTCGATTCCTCGCCGATCTTTGGAATTAGACATTTCACAAACAACATTACACCGTATTTTACATAAAGACTTAAGTCTTAAAGTTTTTAAAGTTTAGTTAACACAAGAACTCAAGCCAGTTGATCATCATAAATGTCGTATCTTTGCTGATTGGGTCTTTCAAATGCATCAAAATGATTCGGAATTTCATCAAAAAATTATCTTCAGTGATGAGGCCCATTTTCACTTTGGAGGTTACGTTAATAAGCAGAATTGTCGCATTTGGGGCTCAGAAAATCTAAGAATGATTGTTGAAAAGTCTTTGCATCTTCAACGTGTCACTACTTTTTTGAAAATAAAGCTGGTACAATTGTTACGGTGAATGGATGGCGCTACCGAGCTATGATTAATGATTTTTTATGACCGGAATTGGAAGATATTGATGTGAACGACGCTTATTTTTAGCAAAACGGCACTACGTGCCACACAAGCAACAAAACAATCGCAATTTTGCAAGAAAAGTTTTCTGACCGTGTTACTTCTTGAAGAGGTGATCACAATTGGCCACCTTGTGATTTAACACCTTTAGACTTTTTTCTTCAAGACCACGTGAAAGATAAGGTATATGCCAATGCTCCACAATCGATTTAAGACCATAAAGTACAGTTATCGAGAACATACAGCCGCAAATGTGCAAATGTGCGAATTCGTCACGAAAAATTTTATAAAAAGAATGTGGTACTGCAACCGTAACCGTGGCGGCCATCTGACTGAAATCGTTTTTAAATGTTAATGGCATACCTTTCTCTTTACAATGAAATAAACATTTATTGATTTTTCTTAAAAAATACCCGTTTTTTTTTAATATCAAATCGAAACCTTTTATTGGAAAACCCTATATATCCTAATATTTGTAGGCTGTTAGGTGCTTATTGGTTTTTTTGTTTGACAATACTTGGAAACCCGTTATAATATTTAAGCGATGTATTTTCTCCATTCTCCAACCGCTGATAATAATTTCGTATAATGTGCTTCCTTTCTTCGTTCTCACATGGAGTTAAATCTTTATTGATATAAACATTTTTCAGTTTATTATAATTTTGCAAGTTTTTAACTTGCATGAATATAGTTTTGGCATGTTCGGGTAATGTGAAATTTTTTTAATAGGCCGTAGTTTACCATCATCACGCGGCTTACCTAGCCTAAAGTGTTTCACATCAGTCGGTACTACAGAGTTGATAATATTCACTTTATTTATAATATCAAACACACATTTTTTATCTTCTGGCAATGATATTGATTCCAATAAATTTGTAATAATTAGATTGTTTTCTCATTTTTTGCGCTCATTAATTTCACTGATCAGTTTATTGGTAGTATTACTGACTTTGGATTGGGTTAAATTATTTTTAAAGCACTGATCTCTTTTTGCAACAGTTTGACAGAATTTTTCAGTAATGATAAATGCACAGTTAAATCACAATTGCAGCAAGATGTACATGTCCATTTTATATTTTTCTTAGACCGGAAAAATTTAGTATCCTTTTCAGATAAATTGGCACAATTAGATCTAAATATTTTATTACACACATAACAAGTGACTGAGTTTATATCAGTTGTTGATGTAGCACAACAATGGCAGTTAGGCACTGTAGCAGATATTAATTAATTAAGATATGTAATAAGAAACAATTCTAATTTTAACTAAAAATTAAAAACTAAAAAATATCCACAGTAGTAAAAATCTATCAAACACAATATCTATTTTTTTTTTACATTTAACTGCAAAAAACAAATTTATGATCTATTTGGTATGTTGCCTATAAATACTAATGACAAAGGGTCCTTCCGGTTAACATAGGTGAAATGCCCTCTATCACAAATATCCAAATTACCTCAAAAACTACTTTCCTAGCATCAAAAAAACATGTTTAATATGATTTTAAAATGTTGATACCCTTTTCCATAGGGGGCAAAAAATAGCATTTTCTCGTTTTTATTTTTTTTCCGCACCTATTAAATAAAAAATTCTAAAAAAAACATAGAAGAATTTGGGAGGTTTTCAAACACAACATTTTTTAGTTTTTTAAACCCAGTATTAAAAAAATTTCAGAAGGGTTGAAATTTACTTTTGGATATCTTTTTTTTGATTGTATAAAATTTTACTTTTTTAACTTTATAAGTAATTGAAAAATCTACATACATGGTTTTTTGAAATTTTTGCAAGTGGTGTGCCACTATTAAAAATTGATTATATCACTTTTTTGTCATTTATACTGTTTTTTTTTCTGCTTTTGTGACTTTGCAACGCATTTATAGCTTTACTAAAATTTGAATTCTACGGAAAATTTTACATCAAGTAGGTATTGTGGGTATAATCAAAGAGTTCTATAACTAAAGATTCCAATATCTATCTATCTCCGTCTTTGTCGCACCGTGACGTTTCTCTATCAACTACAACAAATAGCCGCTCGATCATTAGTAGAGAGAGGGAGAGAGTATAGTGTTGTGCGACAAGAACAGAGATACCAAATTGTACGGCAAAACGCTGGCTTGGAATCTCTAGTTATAGAACTCTTTGGGTATAATACTTTCATCAATTTGCAATGATTTGACTGCTCAAAACACGATTTATCGTATTTTTTACCAGACTAATAACAAATAAAAATTTTTTTTTCAAATTTTGAAATGTCAGATTTGTATTCTTGGCATCAAAATTTGATCAAAATTGGTAAAGATCAAAAAAACACTGGATAAACTCCATTATCTTCATAAGGATAAAATCTATCAAACTAATCGGTTTTTTCTTTTTAAATTAAACCCTTCTTTTTAGAAAAAAACATAAAATTCACATTATTGGTTGTCATTTTTAAATGATTCAACTTTTTCAATTTTTATTTTTTTATTGAATAAGGTTTATCAAAAACTTTCTAATGATGTATAATAAAGCAACATATTTTATGCAATCAGAGGTTTAGATAACCAAAAATCAATTTCAATGCTTCTGGTTTGCCCAAAACTATGAAAAATGACACAAAAGTAGAAAAATCGATTTTTAATAGTGGCGCTCTATTTGCAAAAATCTTAAAAGATTCATAAATGTAGATTTATCAATTGCTCATTAAATAAAAAAAATAAATTTTATGCTATCGGACGTTTAGATAATCTAAAATTAATTTCAACTTTTCTGGACGGTGAAAAATGGCAAAAAAATAAAAAATCAATTTTTAATAGTGGCGCACCACTTGCAAAAATCATAAAAAAATCATAAATGTAGATTTATCAATTGCTCATTAAATAAAAAAATAAAATTTTATGCAATCAAAAAAAAGATAAAATTAATTTCAACTCTTCTGGACCACCCAAAACCAAATGATAAATTTTTTTGGGTTAGTATGACCCGCAAAACTGTTTTATTATTATAGAAATTGAAAAAGTTGAACCATTTAAAAATAACAAACAATATTAAAAATTTCATGATTTTTTTCTAAAAATAAGAACTGAAATTAAAAAAAAAATTAACCGATTAATTTGATAGATTTCATCCTTCTGAAGATTTGTCTAGTGTTTCTATTACTAAGCGTTATTGAGTTTTAATTTTTTAGTGCAAAAAGTCTTAAAATTATGAAAAAAGTTTGATAGGGGTGGTTTTTTGACCTTAACCAATTTTAATGAAAATTAGTTTACTGACTAATTTCACATTTCAAAATTTGAAAAAATTACTTCATTTGTTTTTTGTCTGGTTAAAAATACAATAAATCGTGTTTTGAGCAGTCAAATCATTGCAAATTGATGAAAATATTATACCCTGGTTATCTACTTGATGTAAATTTTTCCTTAAAATCCGAATTTTGGTATTTTGAAAGCAATAAATGATTTGCAGAGTCACAAAAGCAAAAAAAAGCAGTATAAATGGCAAAAAAGTGAAAAAGTCGGTTTTTAATAGTGGCGCACCACTCGCAAAAATTCCAAAAAAATCACGGATGTAGATTTTTCAATTACTTATAAAGTTAAAAAATAAAATTCTATTCAATCAAAAGTTTAGATAACCAAAAATAAATTTAAACCCTTCTAAAATTCTTTTAAGGATTGTATACAAGGTTTGAGAAGTTAAAAAAAATTGTAGTTAAAAACCACTCAATACCCTACGTTTTTTATATTTTTTTTATTCAATAGATGCGGAGAAAAAAAATTAAAAACAAGAAATTACTATTTTTTGCCTTTTATGAAAAACGGGAAGGGGGTATCAAAATTTTTAAATTCTCCGGGGGGATCCATTGATCAATCTGCCAAGTATAAAAATAAACCAATGAGTACTAATTTTTTATAACGCTATTTTTTACAACTGCACCTTCTATTTCAATGAGTTCAGTTAGCCGGTTAGTCAAAAATAACACTTAAAAAAGGTAAAAATTAATTTTTTATTTGTCTATCAGCTTCTAAAATAGTTCTAGAAGTAGTATTTCTTGTGGTATTTGATGAATTTTCAAAATTTTTTGATAGTTTTAAATAATTACGGTAACGATGTTGATATCTCACATTAATTGCAAATACATTGTCTGGTTTTTTAGACGTGCTAATTTTTGTAAAAATACTGAAGTTTTAGAACGTAATAACTAACAAATGATTTTGCTACTTGAAACTTTCTGTTTATTTAATACTAATTCTTTACGCTATATTTTTCTTTGCTGATATAATTTGTCATACATTCTCAATGCTATGAACAAAACATGGAATTATTTTTTTAACATCATCCTTGCTTTGATCTGCTGTTTTTTGAATACTAATGAACCATTGTGGTTTTGGTTTCTTAATCAAGTTGCCTATTTTATTTAAAAAAAACAAACACGTTAACTGGTTTAGTTTTTTTTTTAATTTGTCACGTTTTTTAATAAAGTATTTTTTAATAAAATAGTGATTTAACTTCTTAACTCAAATGATATTGCGTAAACACAAATAAATATACCGTTATTTACAGGGCTGAACCGCTAGTCATGCATGTTTTTTGTTATCTGGAGTGTCAGATATAAGAATTTTAGCATAATTGTCGGTTCTCACATTTAACATACTCAACTTCCTTTGACTCCTGCACTATATTTAAAAATACCACTGAGCATTAAAAATCAGAAAAGATACTTAAAGGACATTGCATATTTCAGATTATGGTAATTCAATTGGTACATTTGCAAAAAAATATTAAAATTTTAAAAATAAACACATTATTAATGGGTTATGTGTATGAATATACTTTTATATGCTCAATTTTTTATTATTATGTACAGACCGGTTTCAGATGTTATGCCATCTTTGGTGTAATTGTGATTACATAATACATAATATATTATAACATCAAAATATATGTAATCACGATTACACCAAAGATGGTCTAACAGCCGAAACCGGTTTGTACATAATAATAAAAAATACAGCATATAAGAGTATATTCATAAACACCACATAACCTATATAATAAAATATATGCACAAGATCAACTTAACTACATTATTAATGATTGTACATTAAAACGTTTCTTTTTTTTTTAATTTATTTTATAAAGTTGAACTTATGTTTTAAACAAAATAAATGTAGTATTTACTTGCACCATTTTAGTTACGTAATTGCATATGGCCTGTTTTTTGCTTTTAACTAATAAATCTACATTTAATTAAGAGAAAATGATAACAAAACATATTATTCAATATCAGTATACTTCTGAAAATAATTACCTGCTTCTTTATTAGCTGCCAGTTTTGTCTAAACTAAATACTTTTATTTTGGTTTAATAACAGAGAACAAAACAATTTCTTTATATGAATATATTGCTGAAAGGTAGAAATATGTATAACTTTAAATCAATGCCGTTTAGTAGTTATCAAACTAACAACTGATTTATTAACAAAAACTAACTATTTATTAATTTTTTAATGCACTAGGTTTATTTTTCATAAAACATAGTATTTTATTTTCAGGTAATATTTTTCATACTCTTGAGCATTTACCTGATATCTTGCAGTCCGCATCCAAGAAAATCAAATCAGTAAGTAGATAAATTGTATTTTTAAAAATTGACGGTTTTGTGTATAGAAATGGTTTCTCTATTAATATTTAAATAATACAAAAAACGTACAGCTGAATTAGAAGAACTACACGGCCCACCCAAATTTTTTAGGTAACTATCTACATTTTTAAATATTGCTTATTTTTATTGAAATAAACCTATTGTCGATTTTATGATATACAAACGGAAACTAAAGAAAAAATAAAGAATTTTAAAATTTATTGAGAAAATATACTTACGTTTAGATTACAACAATTTTTGAGGTGGCCTGTTTTCTCTGACGCACAGTGTATTTTAAATGTTTTTTTGGGTACTATAATACACACATGTATGTTAAATCTCTATGATATTTTGAATCCAATCATGTAAAATAATTATATGCTTCTATAACAATATTTTGCCATAAATTATATAAATTGTGATTTCACATTTAAATTGATTAAGTTAAGTAGTAAAAACAATAATTCTATTAAAATACAGTTTTGTAATTTAAAACAAGTTATTAACAGTTTTTTATTAACAAACACTGTTCGACACGACTTTTTTTGTAAAATTTTCTGGGCATTCAATGAACATGTTCTAACTTATAAAAGCTTGAATACTTGTTTATATAAACGTCATTATTATAAACAAAGTAAAATATGAAGATATATTAACAAAACTTTGGCACTTGAATTAGAACAGTTTAATAATTTTAAATGTTTTTGTTCTATAATAATCAATGTTACAAAATCTGCGTTTGAAAAAGTAAGCACATTTGAAAAAAAAATTGGTTAACAATTTCCTAGCTTTCCTTAATGTCTGACTTTTAGAACATTCTGTATGTCTTGTAACTTATTTAAAATAAGCATAAATTTTATTGTTTGAGCAAAATTACTTGTAACATAACACTTAGCTTAATCTATCAGCTTTTAATTATTATATTTATGTTCTAGTGTATATCATCGAATCCACGTACCCACAAAAATTAAGTACATACATCATACAAAATATGTTAAAGTACCAGAACATCACCACTATTACTATCAAAAGGAGAAGCCAGCCCACAATAACAACCATCATTCCCATTATAACTACAAAGGATGATAATAATGATGAAAGAATTGTCTTTTAGCTTACGATACCATTGATTAGTAATTATATTAGTTAATAATTATATTAAATTATTGTATTTTTATCATTTTTTTTGTAATAATATTTCTTTACAAAATTCCAACATACTGTTAGTTTTATTAAAAAAAAAAATTGTTATTATTATTTATTGCATGTTAATTATATCAAACAAAATAACTAATACAAAAATTTTTATTTATCTATAAACCAATAAGCATACATTGCTTACAGCGGTTGCAACTACTGATAAATAATATAAACGATTCTCAATATAATTGCGTTATATTTATTTTATATTATTTTAAATATTGAGCAAACATACTTATAATCTCATAGACAAATTTTTAAACTGATTTAAAATATCACATTTAAATAACATATTTTGTCATTTTATAATCATTAATAGTTTTAAATATAAATAAATTTGTTTAAGAATAATTAACAAAATAACTTTAGGAAACATTAAATAAAAATTTAATTATTTTTAGTATTTTATCCTACTCCAATGTATTACATTTTAATTATATTTTTTTGATTGCTATGTAGAAGAAAATAGAATGTAACAAAAATAATCAAAAATACACTAAAGAAGAAAAAACTCATAACCAATTAATAGGCTGTTTTGTACCTTGGCGGTAAACTGTAGTCTTGCACCGGCACAAACTTGCACCACGTGACAAGTCTGCAGATTTGATTTGTCACAAATAAAAACTGTTGCTTTCCACTAACACGTAAGTTAAATCTGCTGAAAATATGCATAATGTTCTTTATAAATTGCAATTATGTTAATTACATTTTTTTGACAAATAACGTGTAGAAAAATTTGGTTTAGTTTTACGCAAATCTCCGGTTTTCTTAACTGCATTATTGGAGTGCTTGTAGTTTTGATCTGTAGTGATTCAAAACTGCATACTTGTCACGCGGTTTGAAACTTCAAATAAAACTATTTGTGTACTCCCAATATAATAAAAGCAAATTTGTTTATCAAAATTTGATATTGTCATAAAGCAACGTTTTTAAAACATAAATAAAATACAAATAAAAAAAATATTACAACAATTTCTTCTTATATTTTAAAATTTATCTTTGTTTTGTTTTTTGTTTTCTATACAAGAAATGTCTATGAGGTATTGCCAACTTAAAAACAAATTTTATAAACCAAGAGATAAAAAAGAAATAATATAAGTTTTCCAAAAATTTATTTTTGAGATAATACTTATACTATATACGTATAAGTAGAATGTCTAAAGGCCAGCCTTTCAATATTATTTTAAACTTAGATTCTAGTTTATACTATGTTTGTACATATTAACGCTTTCAATAATGAGTTAAACTGTAAACACCATTTTAGTATAGCAGAATCTAATCTTGTTAAATTGACCGTTTAAACTAAAATAACCCGTTTTATTCTAACTGTGCATGCAATTATATTAGATCATGACAGCAACGTTTTGATGTTGTATAGGTATATAAATATAACACAACAAAACTATTTTTTCTTAAATTTTATAAGAGAAAATTATAACTAATTGTGTGCATTCTATCAATAATATAATATGATTATAACAATATATTTTATTACATAAAATAATGTAACATTTTCATGTAAGGACAATTACCACAATTGCATTTATAAGTTTTTGTTTGAATTTAATAAAAGACACAAACTATTTTAAAAAATGTATAAATCATAAAGTACATTAACATTAAAGTCATTTGAGTTCTTACCAGCTTCAACATACTAAGTACGCTGCTAGCGTATAAAACTGTAAAAGGTCATCTACACTAGCATTTGAAGCCTTGTTTGGTATTAAAGCTTTGTACGTAATAACTGTTAAGAACATGAGCAGCACTAGTATTTGGAGCCTTAGGGTTGCGTAATAACTGTAAATAATTGTTAAACTTGCACTGGTTAAAGCCTTAAAATGGTATGTAGAACACAGACCTTTAAGTAGTAATAAGAAGTTATACATTTAACCTAGTACTTGAAAGTTGTTTTAATTAAGTAACTGTAAACGGAAATCTTTTAAATATGTAGGGTATATTTAGAATACATGGTTTTTCATTTTCAAGTTCTTAGAAAAAAATAACGTTTTCTAACATACTCAATATAGATTTTGATTAAAACATTTGTTAGGCTCATTTATTAAATTTTATTTTTGTATATACTGACGCAACAAAACGCTAAATTTCTCATTCTCAACACTATGGTAAGTTGACATTGTATGTTTATTAACTAATTATATAATAACACCAATTCATCAAACAATCAAAGAATGTCCAAATCATTAAACAACATTACTTTGCGCAAAAATTACACAGATTCCTTCTGAGTAGTCCGATCTATCTTGTCTTTTTGCATAAGCACATCACCTCTACGACCCGCTATTGTTCCCGCGTGTTTTTTTAAACTGCTTTTTACTAATGTAATGTAAACATACAAACTCAAAACCCAACTGATCTATGTAAACTTGATAACTTTTAACGGTTAATGAGCAACGTCAAGGCCCCAATTGCTAATGCATAGCATGCTTTTGGCTACTACGTATAAAACCTTACTGCTAGACACAGCGTTATTGTTATTAAACAGTCACTGTCAGTGTGTAAATAACATTTTTTACAGCCTCCAAGCTTGCTACTACTATCAGTACCTCAATGACCTCACTGCTAATGTATTTTGTTTTACACACTCTAAAACTTCACTTGGTTTATGTATGAATAACCTCTGACAGCTAAATTACACTCTTGGATCTTGCGAGGTAAAGATTCACCAATACTTTCCATCAACAAATATTATAACAATATTTTATATGCATATAAAATTTAAATACAATATAAATTTATACAAATGTCAAAGAATATAAATATAAATTATTGCCTCTTGAGTTAATCAAACGCTAAATATCTTATAAGAGTTCAAATGAAATAAAATGTAGAGTAAATCATTAGTAATTAATTAGTAATGCTGTGGCCGAAGTTATTTAGCTAATATATTTAAACGTAAACATAAAATTTTTTTATTGCATCAAGAATTTGGCAGCAATAATTTTAATAAATTTGATGTTTTTGCTTTTAAGCCATTTAAGTAATATTAAACTATTTTATATTAAATTATTGACTGAAAATTAATATCTATGTTTATACAGCACATGCGCAAATATTTGACTGTAATTTATAATGACAAAAAGTTTACCACATAAATCCACGTAATTAAAAATATATTTATATAAATAAGATTTGTGCAAAAAACCAATTAAAACAAACAAAGTATAAATCAAATTACACTAATAATGCACATAACAAATTATCACTTATTAATACGAAGATTGCTTTTTATATTTTCCGATTAGAAAAGAAAAACAAATAATTATTATTAAAAATGGCTTTATTGTTTTTTTTAATTCTTTATAAACATAATACATTTTGAATTTGAAACAAATTTTGAATCACTTTTTCTACTACAATTGAGATATAATTATTCCTCTAAAACATTGATTTTGAAAGCATCTACCGCTTCTATCCAATTTTTGTTTAACGCTTGGTGTTAAAAAAAGATCATTCAATAACTATACGGCGATGACTTATTAAATCAACGGTTTCAGTGTTCAAAAAGTCACTTGTTTGAGCCAATGTGTGCAAGCCTGTATTCTCATGGCGAAAAATGATCTGTCTTTGGTGGTTGGTTTATTTATAATTTTTTTGTAGACATTAGGCACAAATAATTGTTAGGTAGTGTACCATTTAGAATTAACTGTTCTATGTTGCATTAATGGTACAGTTGTACATGCTCAGTTTGTCCAAAAAAACAAGCAACAAGTTGCAAGTGCTTTGTGCGCAAATAACTTTTGTTGAATTTGGTTCATCTTGAAAATTTACAAAGTCAACTGCTGTTTATTTTTGTTGGGTTCATTTGCGTAAATCCACAATTTGTCACTTGTCACAATGTCATAGACATGTTTTGAATCACCGCAATTCTGTTTTTTAAGCATTTCTTTTGACCAAATACCACGAGCCTTTTTTAAGTATTAATATTAAATTTTTTTGACGGCCAAATGTTTATGCAACATTAAATGTATGTTAAATTCCAAGGATGTTTTAATCTTACTATAAGTCACATGAAGATCTTGCAGTATTAGTTCACGCACAGCATCAATGTTTTCTGGAACAACAACCATTTTTGAATGATTTTTACAAAATTTGTCGTTGAGCTAACTACGGCCACAATAGCATTTAGTAAACCATTAATAAACTGGTCTTTGATAGTGTTTTATTGTTAAAACTCTAATTAAGTTCATTAATGCACTGTTGTTAAATTAGTCCACGTCAAAGTTATAAATCAAAATTGCGCAAAAAAATTTACAATTTAAATCCATTTTTTTGGCCAAGATAATTTTTTCAAGTGTCAAGTGTCATCTATCAGATAATTAAGTTTATGCATTAATTTTCAAAAATACCATTTAAATTATTTTTTAATTATATTCTTCAAAAATTGTGAAGTGTCGTTTTGAGATCTGTCAACATTTGTGATGTTTATTTAAAAAAGAATTATAAACATTTATAGTTTATAAGAATTTTTACCTAACATCCACAAACCGCGTTATATAAAAATGTAGCAATTATTGGGTAATTGACATCCAGTATTTTTACAATGCAACCTACGACGCGACGTAAGGATACAACTTTGTGTACGTAATCTTTAAACTAAATACAGTTAAAAATGCCTAAAAAAATTATTCTCTAAAGTAAACTGTTTTCAAAATACAAGGTGTTTAATTATTATTGATTAAATAATTACAATTTCAAAAAACCTAATACTTATTTTAGTTTAAAATCACTATAAAAAAATTTCAAAATGACCACTGTTGCTTTCAAAACACATTCTTAATTTACAATTTAATATCAAAACTTTTTAAATATTTCATAACACTGAAAACTACAAGATATGCTGAAAGTTTTATGACAATGAAAAAAACACTCCTTTAACCACATGGATTGAAAGATTGTTTTATCAAGTTCTATTAGTTTTTTTTCTTACAATTCTTATCACATTGATGTTGTTCTGTTTTGTCAAAATATTCTAATTTTAATTGTAAATAGTATTTTATGTTATTTACAAATTATACTTAACTTTGTACTCTATTTGTACAATCTAAAATCAACGAATGACATCGGATTTATAAAAAAGTTACGATGTTACAACTTAATAGTATTTTAAGTATCAAGGATAAAAAAACCGCATATATTTGGCTTTGCGTAGTGTATATTGATTGATTTTCTAAACCTAAAAAATTACAGCAATATGGTGAAAATGAAAATAAACCCACTTTTCCATTAAACTAAGAACATCTATCACTAATAAATAATGTAAATATGTAATTTTTTTCACTAAAACTGACAATTATAGTCTTAAAATAAAATTTATTCCCAACCAGCTATCGACTATCTAACATCTCCAAACCTAGGAAAAGGTTTTGAAGACTTGAAGATAACGGATACTCGATAGCTAGATGTATTAGCCTCGCGCTTCATTATAATCTTTTCTCACTCAAAGCTTTATGCTTGACCTTTTAAAATTGCAATTAATGCTTTGATTCTTTATTATAATAAATAAACAGTAATACTTTTTATATTATAAGTAAACTAAAAAAATAACACCGTAAAGTTACGTGTATATAATATGACCAAACTCGGCAACTATTAAAAAATGTTAATTAAATAAAACTATTATAAAATACAGTCACTAATATTTACGCAACAATTTTCTATAATATTAATAACTAGATCATACATGTGTAATTCTATAAACAATTTCTAATTTGTTTATTTTAACATACAAAATCATGTTTTCTGATCAAAACAGAACAAAACTGTCATAATCAGCTATAACTTACAATTACAAAATTATATGTTAATTACATAATCACGTAATAATCACATATGTAGTAAAAACGTGTAATCAAATAATAATCACATGTAATCAACTATAGAGTGCGCGTTTACATAATCAAATATTGATTACGCATATTGAAATTAACAAATTTTGATTACACATATTCTTATAATCAAATGTTGAATACGCTTATTTACTTTAATCAAACGTTGAATACGCGTACTCACAATAATCAAATGTTGATTCAACCGTAATAAAATAATGACATCGTCTACTCCCGTATTTATTACGGGTTATCAAAATTAGTAACAATTTATTACGTATTTAAAGAAAAATTATTCAATTATATAATCATAAAATCTTATTCGTAATTATTGCAAGTATTTATAATCAAATAAACATTTTTTACTGAGTTCTTATTTTGAGTTTGATATTACTAAGAAAAAACACACCTAAAACTACTTTTTTCATATTTTCAGCATTTTAATAAATAATATATTTGATTGTCTACCTCTGTAGACATTGCAATTTGGTTGTCAATTGTAATACTAAAGTTTTATCTATGATGTTCGGTTTCTGTAGTTGAAGCAATATGATAAAGCTACAACTACTTTGCACCACCATGTAATAATTTATGTTGGCAAAAATATAAAAGACCTGTCAAATAGGAAAGCGACCAAAAATACTATCTGAAAATAATTACATTTGTCAAAAAGTTACTAAACTGTCAAAAATATTACTACATCTGTCAAAAGTTACTTTGCAATGTAATAAGTTGGCATATATTTGCCAAATTTGTCAAACAAGGTTTTAAACTGTTCAATATGTTACTGAAAACTTCAAAAAGCTACTAAAACTGTCAAACAATTTACAGCAATCTTTAAATATAACATAAGTTGGAAGTTACTTTCTAGATCTGACCGATATTATATTATATTATTGCTGACATGTTGAATTGTATTTTAAACTGTCAACAACGTTACTAAATTTATCAACAAACTATTCAATATATCAAAAAAATACTAAAATTGTTACAATTAAATTGCATACAATCTCCAGATGTCAAATTTTATTTTATTCAAAATTGTCAAAAACGTTACTACATCTGCCAAAAAGATATTAAAACTAAAAAACAGTTTACAATAATATCATAGTTTGGCAGAAACGTAACAGATCTGTTAAATAATATTTTAAACTGTAAAACCGTTTGTAGTAACGTATAGGAAAAGTATGCAAATACGTACAAGATTAGTAAAGTTGTATTTTAGACTGTCCAAAAATTTACTATATTTCTTAAAAAATCACTACATCTTTCAAATAGATTAACATGTTTAATGTACTACAGAGAACTTTGCAACAACGCTTGGCGTCTCCTTTTCTCAAACCTTTACCTCTCTTGCCGCGACCATACAAACATACTTTTTTAAAAGTAATTTTTAAAAGTTTTTAATTGCAGGTGTCATCTTTTGTTTAAGTAAAGACATTACTTGAGTGTAATGGGGAGCTGATCTAAAATAATTACTTCATACTTTTTTGAAAAATTATTTACAATCTCCAGATGTGTCAAATTTTATTCAAAAATGTCAAAACGTTACTGCGTCTGCCAAAAAGTTATAAAATTAATAAGAAATTTACAATAATATTATACTTTGGCAAAAACGTAATATTTTAAACTGTAAAACTGTTTGTAGCAACGTATAGAAATATAATAAGTTGCATGGCAGTACCATACAAAATTTGTAAAGTTGTATTTTAGACTGTCAAAAAGTTACTGTACCTGTCAAAAAATCACTAAAACGTTAAGTTAGCAAAAATGTAAAAAAGCTATAAAAAAATTAAGAAAAATTGTAAGTAAATAAGTTACAATAATGTTTAAAAATATTATAATTTGATAACAAATCTACTAAACTGTTTAACTTATTGTAAACTGTCATACAAAATAATGACTACGTCAGTCAACAAGTCTTGTGTGTATAAACATTTTAAGTAAGAAATAAAACCTAACATAAATAAGTTAATCTGTTAAAAATGTACTAAAACTATCAAACAATGTGTAAAAATATTATAAGTTAGAAGAAACGTGTTACGTATACAAGGCGCATGCGCGTCTTGGAAGTAGTGAGCAACCATGAAGTAGCAGTGGATAAAATTAAGATAAGTAAATATAATAATGAAAAGAATAATAAGAAAATAAAAATATTAAATGATAAACAATTTAAATATGATAATTCATGAACTTTTAAAGGTTATAGTAAAAATTGTAAATAAAAATATCACGATATAAGAGATAGATACTGGGGCACAATGTAATGTCCTCCCAGCCAAGCTCCTTGCAGTGTGTAACAAAGAAAGTAAAGTAGAAAAATGTAAAGCAAATATTATTACTTATGATGGCAACAAAATGAAGGCAGAAGGAACAGTATTGCTTAAATGTAAGGTCAGAGATAAAATTCATTATATGAAGTTTTATGTTCTAAATCATAATACTCAACCAATTTTAAGATTAAATACATGCGTTGAATTAAATTTAATTAAAAGGGTTGATGAATTACAAATAAATAAAGATCATTTCACAGATAAAGAAAAATTAATTGAAAGTTTTAAAAAAGTGTTTAATGGACTGGGTAAATTCTCAGGGCAACCTTGCAAGTTAGTTGTAAATAAGGATGCTGTACCTAAGGTTTTTCCACCTAGACAAATCCCTAAAAGCTTAAATAATAGTGTAAAAGCAACACTTGACAAGCTGATACCACAACGTGCAATAAAAAAAGTAGATGGACCTACACAATGAGTAAACAATGTAGTTATTGTAGAGAAACGAAATTCAAAACAAACTCGAATATGTTTAGATTCTATTTATTTAAATAAAGAAATCAGAAAAGATCATTACTCAATTCCAACTGCAGATAAAATATTATCTGACTTAGCAAATATGTCATTTTTTTCTGTATTAGATTTGATAGACATTTTTTATCAGATTGTTTTAGATGACAAATCTTCTAAGCTTTGTTCTTTTGCTGTAAGTCTTGGAAGTAGTGCGCAACATCTACTTAGGACGATAGTTTGTCATGGTTGCTCTCAAGACATGAGACATAGCATATGTTTATAATATTATTGAATATAAGTTTACTTTAATAATAATAATACTATTATTAAACCCACTTAAGTTATAACAACCAGACACGTTGAATTGCAATATAAATTGTTAAAAAACTTTCTACATTTAGCCAAAAGTTACTACAACATTCAAATAGTTATGTAGTTGATTGTATTTTACAGAGTCCGGCAACTGATATTACCTATTTTTATTACAAAAACAATATTTGATTATAGACAATTTTAGTGTTACGTTTGTGTGCGTTAATTGATGCAGTTTAATAGATTGTAGATACATTTTCAATTAATCAACAAACTTAGTTAAAAGTTTTATACAAAGTCAATCAGTTGTGAACACTCATGGCAGGTTTTTTTGGAGTATAATATTAAATGACCCAAACAATTTGGCTTAAAATGTATTGTAAAAACGCCCAAAAACAAGGAACGTGTTAGACAAGCTGTAAGAAAAAGTTTGATTTAATTGGCAACAAAGCATTTAGTTTCATAACTTTATTATAAATTTTCAAAAAAAACTTATGCATTTTGAATTGCATTTCTACCTAAAAAAACTGTTTACAAGCTAAAAGATCCGAAAAAACCACATTGCTGGCAATTTTTGCAAATTTTGAAAAACAATAAAAATTAAATATGATTTTGATTGATGTCAAATAAAATTCATTTTTATCTTAGTAAATATGTTAACAAACAAAACTTCCGAAACTGAGCTAAACAAAATCCAAAATCTAAAATTGTCAACATTTCAAATCAAAGTATTCAAACTATCAAATTATTTTCTCAACTTGTAAAAATATAAATTTATTAAAAAATTGTCTTTATTTAAAGTATCGTACAGTAAGTTTATTACAAGTCAATAATTGGATGCTTTGCTTTTTAACAAATATATTATACTCTGTTACTATATAATTATTAAAAATTAGCAAAACCTTTAGATTATTAATTGAAACTATTAAAAAACTAAAAATTTATTATTTAAATTTAATAAATTATGTATTTTATGAAAATTGCTTTTCCCTCCATTATGAGACACCTACACTAGTATCTCAGAGAGCTTTGTGTTTATTTTTAAAATGTAGTGTTATTGTGTTGGTAAAATTGCGTCAAAATTATACCGCAATAACTATTATACTGTTTATGTATGGAAATGTATCAAAACTTTGCTTTAAAGTAGTAAAACCGTTCATTAAAAACTAACAATGTAAAAATCCGGCTATAAAATGTTAAACAGAGCAACAAAATTCCGCCCAAAAATTTAAGAATTATATAAAAATTACTAAAATATAGCTATAAAACAAACATTGAAAATTAGCTATAAAATGTCAACATCTAATAATATAATATCAAAAACCCAACCAAAAAATTCAAAAACTGTAAAAAGTACAAAAAAAAACTAAAATTGGCTAATAAATGTAGAATAATAAAATGTCAAAAGTCAAGTCAGAAAACTTAAAAACTTAAAAACTGTAAAAATACAATGAATCCGGCCATAAAATGTCAAAAATACTAAAATTTAGCCACAAAACTCAAAAATTGTTTAGCAAAGTACTAAAATCCGGCTATAAATTGTAAAAGTATTAAAATTACTTGTTCAAGTGTGAATCATCAAAAGATTAAAATTTGCTTCTCTCTACAAGCGTTAGAAGTCTCTATATTATTCAAATTATAGGTGGTGATACTAACCCTTAATTACCTACACTTCGGTAGATATGTGGGCTACTCAAATTCTTAATTAACATTGAGTAGTTTAAACTGCAGTGGAAGGATTAGAAGTTTCTTTTTTCTGCAAGCATTTTAAGTCTTTATATTCAAAGATACCAACTCTTATTATATATTATTAACAAACACTTAGGCGGGTGAGCAAACACTTCAATATAAACTACTTGACGGTAATCATAAATTAGAGTGTCCATAACTAAACACAGAAAACAATTATATAAAACTACTTTGAAATGTCCAACAACATTTTACAATCGTGATCAATTATAACAAATTTGAATAGATAATATACTGCCGTATCAACAAGTTTTAAATTTGAACAATTTTTATATACAGGGTGTCCGGAAAATAAGTGTACAACGTTTGACGACAGACTCCTGACGTCAAAATAGGTCGATCTAAGCCGACTTAGTTATATCCAAAATTGTCTCGTTTAGCCGGTAGAGGGCGTCAAAAATTTGTAAATATTAAAAAGAAATTACCTGTAACAATAATTTTTTAAGTGACCTTGTTGCTATGGCGTTTAATAATTTGACAATTATTGACAAATTGTCACCAGTCTATGAAATTTACTCAAGTATACGATCAACATTCTTGAATTACAAGTTCATTTTACCATTAAAAATGGAAAATTATACAAACTCTCAGAAAGTTGACATGCTCCTGGTATACGGGTTTTGTCAAGGAAATGGGCGTCAGAGTGTTAGGGTTTACATGGAGAGGTTTCCTAACCGTCGAATACCAAACCACCAAACATTTGCCAATATTGAGCGTCATCTTCGGGAAACGGGCAGTTTTGAGAAAAAGTTTGAAGGCAGGGGTCGTATGCGAACAACTCGAACTGTGGAAACAGAAGAGATGATTCTGGAAAGAGTTGAAGAAGAACCAAGTACCAGTACCCGTCTCTTAGAACGTGAGTTAAATGTTCCTAAAACGATTGTCAATGAGGTTTTAAGAGAACAGTTGTTACATCCTTATTACATACAAAAAGTCCAGGAACTTTTACCGACTGATCCCCCCATGCGGATTACATTTTGTCAATTTATTAGAAACAAAAGAATCCTTGTTCCAAATTTTTGTAGAAAAATTATGTTTACTGACGAGGCATGCTTTACAAGATCTGGGGTAACCAATCTGCACAACGAACATATTTATTCCGATGAAAATCCACATGCCATTAAAGTTGCACATCATCAGCATCAATTTAAAATTAATATTTGGGCAGGTATTATTGATCACTACCTTATTAATCTCATTGTTATTCCAGACAGGTTAGATGGAAATAATTATTTAAATTTTTTGCAAGACACATTACCAATTCTTCTGGAGAATTTGCCCCTTTTACTTCGGAGGGAAATGTGGTATATGCATGATGGTGCCCCGCCCCATTTTTCCGTTTCCGTTCGGCAATACTTACATCATCAATATCCCAACCGATGGATTGGAAGAGGCAATGATGCACCAGTAAAATGGCCACCACGTTCTCCTGAGTTAAATATGTGTGACTTCTTTTTGTGGGGCGCTATTAAAACAGAAGTTTACAAGACTCCGGTAAACACACGCGATGATTTATTGCAGCGGATTTTAAATGCAGGCAACCATTTTAATAATCCCGAGACATTAGATAGGGTCCAATATCATTTTTTAAAGAGTGTTAATAAGTGTATTCAGCAAGATGGCGGTCATTTTACACATTTGCTTAAGTAATGTTTTTGTTTTACTTAGTTTCTTACAATAGATACTTTCAACTTTGTTATACTTTTGTTTTTTTTTTACGCCCTCTACCGGCTAAACGAGACAATTTTGGATATAACTAAGTCGGCTTAGATCGACCTATTTAGACGTCAGGAGTCTGTCGTCAAACGTTGTACACGTATTTTCCGGACACCCTGTATAATTAATTAAAATTTATATAAATACTTAAATACATAATCAATCAGTCAAAAATTAAGTATAATTCAATAATAACTTCAGAACGCGACAAATTATGCCATGCAAACTATGCTACATTGTGTGCTATTCAAATCTGTCATAGCACTCCCTTCCAGTTACTTATATACAGTTGAATGTTTGAAAAACACTAGTTTATGACAAATTATTTTATAAAATTTATTATCGTCTAACAATGCATCAAATGCTTGGCGGCCGCACTGCAGACAATAATCAACTTTATAAACTTTATAAAATAATTTAAAATCATCTGCAAATAGCAGGTGGGTACAGTATCTTTAAATTTAACTTGATAACATTAAAAAATAAAACTTTTGTACTGTAATAATTAATGCAATCTCTCTTTACCCCAACAAAAACAGTTATATTTTTATCTTAAACTCATTTAATTAATAATTCATTATTTTATTCTTCATACAGATCAATTAAGGAAATGAAAGGGTGTCATAAAAGGATGGACAAAAGTCTTCCGTGTGGAAAGTTGATCGAAATTAAAAGACATAAAACTTAATTTAAAATTGCAATAGTTATTATGCACAATAAATTTTCCAGATTACAAGTTTGAACTATAAACTGTGAAATGCATTTAATAAATGAAATTACGAACGAATTAATTATAAACACAAGATTAATATAATTTTAAATAACATTTTGAACATTAGCCTTTTGTTAAAATAGTAGTAATAATAATAAATGCAAATTTATAAGGAAATAAATAATAATTGAACCGCTCAATAACTATTACATTAAATTATGTTGGCAATAATCATTTTTTCGCTCTTATTCTTTCCAATTAAATAAGTGACAATCACTAAATTCATTAATTTATATAATTACTGCCTGCTCAGGTTTGAACAAGTCTTTCATTAGCCGTTAGCAATAGTATGCTCTAAATATGTGAACTCTAATTAATATTATGTCACGCGTTACAAAAAAACAAGAAAGTGCCATGTATGATGGGATATGTGAATCAAATAAATTATATAAATGTAACGACCTTTACAAATTAATTAGATGAAAGTTTTTGTGCGTATACATATGTAAGGAAGCTATTTGATGATTTTCTCAACTGCAATTATGCTTCATGATACTACTTGCCGGATGGCTATTTTTTCTAGAAGTTATATATGAGTTATTAGGTAATTGTGGAACAGATTAAAATGTTGAAACTGTTCTGTTTTTTTTTATACGATATAAACAGTTTTTTTTTTTAATTTTATAAAGAACACACAATGGGTTTTGAAAAAAATTATACTAATTTTATTAGTTAATTATAATTAACCAATGAGTAAAATTAATATACAATAATAAAAATAAAATCCGGTTATCAATCTCTTTTAATCTTTTTGGTCTTATATGTACATAACTACACAGTGAATATATGTTATTATATCTTTACACGTTTGGTAGTATGTGTAAATTATGATAGTAGTTGTGCATTTGTGACCATTAAGTAAATTACAAACATTCTAAAATCCAAATATTATAAATATTGCATTAACACGACATTAAAACAAGCGCAAGATTTCATTGAACGTAATACTGGCAGCTTATGGAAATAACATGTATCACGCAACGGTAAAATTGGCGTACATTTTTTTAGATAAAATAGTAAAACGTCAATTTTAATTAGAAATAACGTAATCTCAATTTTGTTTCAACCACTTGGCTATTTCTTACAAAATAGATCCTACACAATGATTTTATGTGACATTTACAATATTTATCAGCAGTATATTAAAATTAAATTTTAAACTGAACTAAAAAACAAAAGATGTTACTATTAAACGTAAATTTAATTACCGGAATAAAATATTTAATACGCTAATAACATACCACAAACAAGCAAATTACAAAAACTTGCAACAAAAGTGAAGAAACATAAATATGTGCCATATGGATAACTTACAAATAGAACTAAGAGGCGTACACATTCTTCAAAATTTACCAAAACCCAACAATTTTATTAAAAACGTTATGACAATAATACGAAAATTGTAAATGTCCAAAAATAATACAATTAAATGGCTGAAAGACTACGGTCGATAGCCGTTTGTACAAAACATTTTTTTTTTCGTCTATGTATTATACCTGTTCAAAATGTTGTAAATTACTTGTGCAATAAAAATGTTATATATATAATACAATTAAAGACCAAAATCAGAGTAGACTCAGATCTGTTCAACAGGCAAAGTTGTAAATACATAAAGCTAAATAAAACAAACAATTGCATGATTTTATTTTATTAACATAATAAACTTAAAAAAAGACAAAACAAAAAAAAACAGATGCAAAACAATAAAAACAATATATGTAAAAATAGAAGTAAACATGCTGCACAAATTAAAAACAAACTAATACAAGCAACGCAAAAAACAAAATAAACAAACAAAAAAAAAACAAAAAAACTAGTTATAAAATTAAACCGAACAAAAAAACAATAAAATAGAAAATCTAAAAAATAGCACAAGACTATTGATATAGCAAAAACCAAACTTATAACCACACTCTGAAGGTAAGTCATAAAAAAACACACATTTTTCCGATGTTAAGAAAAAAACACTTTATTACTGACAAAATATGGCCGCTTGGTAAAAGGCTTTTATCCAATTATTGTAAGACTGTACGGACGCTAGACAATATGTCTTTATTTAAACACTATAAAACTGGGTTAAAAACTAAAAATAGTTTTAAACAATATACTGCAACAATAGGTCGACCCAACAGTCATTGTAAAGCTGGTTAAAACCATGATTACTTAAAATCATAATTAAATTAATAGAAAACTATCTACACAGGCACGCTGCACTATATTAGCAACTATATTCAAGTTTCTTAGGTTTTTTTACCTAATTGAGAAAAAAATATTGCAAAGTTTGGCAAACTGCTGCTTTCCTTATAAAATTATATAAAACCACAAAGATATTTATTTGAACATAAACAAAACAGCAAGTGTTTGAAGCAATCAATATAATTATTTAAATCTGAACTATGTCTACGGTCAACTTACAAATGTTGCAAGCATTTGAGAGTTCATAGTTGTATCAGGTAGATAAATATTTTTACCCAACTCTAAATTGTGTCTTTTTAAACTTCAAAAAACATCAAAAGTATTACTTTACTCAAAGCGGCATATACGCCGTAGTTCAAACATTAAAAGGGCGTTTTTTGAGTGTCATAAAACAATTTAACAATTTTTTTTTTAAATTGCATTGTTGCAACCTGTAGAGAATAAAATTTTCAATTGTTAACTTTTATTGTGCTATAGGTTATTTTTTTAAAATAAGAATTTTTATAGTTCTGCTTAAAGTTGTAAATGTATGTTACAATGTAAAATTTTAAATTCCCGTGCGTGCATTAATTTGTTTAAGAGTTTGGTAGTGATGATACATTAATTAAAATTAAAATAAAAATTATTTTGTAATTTTGGCCTTAAAAATTACATAGCAATTTTTTTTAATTCAAAATTTTGTCACTTGTTTTTTATTACCACATTTTAATCTTGGAATTATTTTTACTGTACCACTATTGCTTTCTAGGTACATTGCCAGTTTATTTTTATAATATATTCATAACTTACGTTGTACCTTAACTCTTTCATTCTTAAACTCTTTTCTTGCTTTTGTATGTCTCTTTCCATAATTTGGTAATATCTCTCTCTTTCAGTTTTTTCATCTTTTTAATTTCTTATCTAGCATAACCATTTCTATTGTAATATTTTTCCCTAACTTCGTTAAGTTTTTTTTTTGTTTTATTTTCTCTTTATGCATTTTTGTAAGATTTTACATTTGTGTCTTTGTCTTATTTTCTTTTTGTACTGTATTGCTTTTTTTTGTTTTTACTTTTAACTTATCTTTTTTGACTTCTTTCGGCACAATACATGCTGCTGTTTTTCATAAACATTTATTCTCATACAATCAATTTTTTTTAATTTATTTCCGATGCTTGTTTTACTACTTATGCCTATGCGAACATATTAAAAAGATGGCTCATTTTTTTAATATGTTTGCTTTTGTTGTTGTTTGTAAAATACATCCTAAATATTTTTTTAAAAAATTACTTCCGCAATACCTTGTTCTTTTCATTTTTAATTCTTCATTTTTTTTACCTCCTTTTCTGAACACTATTATTTTTGTATTTTTTTACATTGACTACTATACTTTTCTTTCTAAAACATTTTTTATCATTTTATTTCATTTCTTTTGTTTCTTTTGCAACTATTACTGTGTTGTCAGTATACGCTAGCGGCCATACTGTTTCTCTACCTACTACTATTCCGCTTTCTTGAACCAACCTCAGTTTCTTTTCTACATCTTTTCTATCAAAATAGAACTCAAAAGCTGCCTTGTCAAAAACTTTTCACTTATTTTTTGGTTAAGCCACACCCTGCTTGCTGTCTTCTCATGCACTTCTTTCATTTTTCTTACCAGATGCTTGCTAATTCTTTTCTCTCTTATACCATTCTAGAGTTGTTCTCTATCCACATTATCAAACACTCTTTTTAGGTTCATGAATAACCCATATACTTTTTCTTTTTTCTCTGCTATTACGTTTTTGACCATATAGTAAAGAATATATACGTTATCCACGGTATCCCTTCTATTCTTGAAGCCGCTTGCCTGTCTGGATATATCTCATCTACTGAGCTTACTACTGTATCGTTCTCACACACATTCTGTATGTTTTGTTAAATTTTGTAATCACTTACACAAACCGCCGCTTACATTTACACATGTTTTAACAACAACAAATATTGCTTATTAACTGTAAAATCTAGTTTTTGTCCAATGTAACTTTTTGTGCAAACAATTCCGTTTGAAGAAAAAAAGAAATTCATAAAAATAATGTTTATATGAAAATTTTAGTTATCATAGATTTTATACAAAGACAGAAGTCAAGCTTTTTAGCTTTATCTCTCATTTGCAAAAGGTGAAGTCTTTGAGATCTGTATAGTTTAAATTCAGCTTAAAATTTAAATACTCAAATTTGTGTTTTTTATGTTTTATAATGACATTTAAAGGTAAAACTAAACCAACATCTTCTTTGTTGCATTGCTTTCTTGATCTTTAATACACTTCTAGTAGCTTTAAAATATTTGTAATAACATTTCACAATTTACAATAATATTTGAAAATTTTATATTAAACTTGTCAATAGCAAATTCTGGAAATTTTACGATTTTACATATTTTTAGTAAAGTTTTTATTATTTATCGACATAAACAATTTAAAAAAAAAAACTTAAAAACAAAATTAATTATTTAATGTAATTTCCTTACCAACAAATTACTCGATATAAAAAAATGTTTTAACATTGTTTTATTTATTAAATAAAAATACTATTATCTAAATTTTGTCGTTTACTTATTGGACACCTAGTTGTTTTATAAATCCAATTTCATTTTTCAGAGCAAACAAATTTGAAACGTTTTTAGTATGATACTTCATACTTTCCAAAAATAGTATTCAAGGTGCTATTATTTGCAAAACTATAAATAAAACTTTTGGTTTATTAATGTGAATAAAAAACCATCAGATCTAACTATATTTTTTCTGTTTAAATAAAGTAAGCTATAAATAATAGTTACAAATTTGTTATTTTATTAAGACCTTTACAGTAAAATTTATTAATAAAATTAAGATGCTATACCCTATCAACTGCTTTGAAAATGTCAAAAGCTACTGCAATATTTTTTTCATGTTTGTGCAAAGTAGAATTTGATTTGTACCAACAAATGTCAAAAAAGTCAAAACTATGTTTTAATATTTTGAATATTCTAACAGTTTAGGTGTCTAATTTACTTGTTTCAGAATTTATTTGTATAGATATAAAATGCTAAGAATGTAATATATTCTGTTTGTATTTGGTCAAATATATTTACATTACTAATTCTGAAATATTTATATTGATTTATTAATTCAGTCATTATTTATTTATTATAATAGTTTAAAATAATTTACCTTAGTTATAAATGTTAAGTGTTCTTAAATATTTTATTTGGCAAAAAAAAAATAAGTCAAACTCAATTAAATTTGAAATAGAAATAAATATATTTTCAGCTTTTAACAGCTTGTAAAATATATAAATAAAACAGCAACAATTTAAATTTGTCAAATAAGAAAAAGTAAAATACACAAAAAAAATCCACCACTGATTACAATAAGATGCAAAAAACAAAAAATGCTAAAATGACAGCAAACAATGTAGAAAATACCGATGTAGAGTAAATGCATTTGAAAAAGCTTCATTAGAGTAAAAGTGGTAATGAATGTAAAAAAGTGCAAATCATGTAAATAAAATACCAATTAGCGTAAGATGTATGAAAAAGATAATAAGAAAATAAATGACAATCTTAAAAATGTTAAGTAAAAAGAACCACACAATATTTAAAGAATAAGCATAGTACTTTACAATTGTCCGTAAAGATGACTATTAAAAAATGATTGCAAAATTTTGGAAAAAGAAGTGATTTGTAGTTAGATTTAGTAAATACATAAATACAGCATGATTAAATCTGATATTTAAAATATGATCAGAAACTATCATATTATAAAGAACTAAAAAGTGTACATGAATAGTTTCGATTAAAAAAATTAAAGAATGCCAAAGAGCCATCAAGCAATATACTATCTAATAATTAAATAAACTAACAATAAAACACTACTTTTATTGTGTATGCTTTTTATTGTTTTGATTGATTGATGTGTTGTTAAAGATAGGTAAGTTAGCAACTTTTTATATAATTACGTACTACTAAAACTAAACCTGTTAATATATGAATTAAATTATTTTCACAGGTGTTTCATTGAATTTACAAATGTTCAGTTTAATATTCAATAAAATAAAATCACAAAATCAATTGAAAAAAAAAATTAATTTCAAAAATAAACCCGACACTCATTTCATATTCAGTATAAGACATATTGAAAGTCAAACAGAAAAAAAATGAGTTTTAAATACCCTTTGTATGGTAAGAGCAGATGGCTCTCTATAAAGACAAAAGTGACCAACTTTCCAATTTGCAATAATAATAATAAAACGTAGATTTAAAAACTTTTTTATAAAGTGCTGTTTAAATTTATTTTAAAATTATGTTTATTATTGTGTACAAAAATGCAAAATATAAACGATATAATTTGTCTTTAGTTAGTGGTAATATTTACTTTATATAAGGTATTATATTTCATATGTTCAGTGTTGTAACAATAAGTTTAAGTATTTTCATTTAATTCATTTTTTCGTTGAATACCAGTTGTAGGTTTGGTTTATCCTTTCTCTTCCCGAATATTTGAGAAGATATATAAAATACATATACCTGTTTTATTGCGTGAAAGTTGTACTTGAACAAATTCCAATATTTCTACCAGGTCGATATAAAGGCACTATGTCTTTTAAAAACTTCTTAAGTAATTTTATTATTGTGCATTTTCTCTGAATATATTAAATATGCGAATAGAAAAGATTTTTTACTCGGTCATTTTAAAATGCTATATAAAAAAAACATTCCAATCACTAATAAAAAACAAATTAATTAATTATAACTAACTTATAAATTAACAATTTATGATCTTTTTATTAATCATCATACACATAATTAACTTATAACTAAATAAAAACTGGTTGTATATAAATTTTTATATCACTAATTACATATATTGTCCAATATTTCTGAAGAATAATGAAAGATACTTGTAATATATAAAATTCTCACACTTTACATACATTATGATAAATTTTTTTTGTTTTTTTTTGTTTTATATTAATTTTAGTTTTATTATATTTACATACTTACAATTTATATTATTTGTTTTTTCTCCCCACTTGCTGCTTTACACCGTTTCCATGTGGATGGCTGCAGAGCTTCGTATTCGGGGCACTATTTTATGTTTCTATTTATCTGCTTCTATCTTCTTTTAATTAGATCTTGTTAATATATAGTGTTTTTTAATTTTTATTTTAAATTCTTTATAATTCTTAGTTTTCTTGATACTTTCAGGCAGTTGGTTGTACGTGACAAGTTCATTGCCTAGTATTGTTTGTTTTGCTTTTTCTGTCCGTGTTGTGTGTACATGTATATTGCTTCTTCTTCTTGTGTTATGTCCGTGAATTTCTTTGTTGCATTTTATTTGGAGGTTGGTTTTAATTTCTTAATTTTTAATTTTGTATATTAGTTTGCATTTTTCTATTTTTATTTTTTCTGTTGGTGTTAGTTTTGGTAGTTTGTATATTATTTTTAGAATTTTGTTTTGTTGTCTTTGTATTTTTTGAATGTTTGTTTTTGTTGTTTCTCCCCATATGTTTATTAAATAATTAATTTTTGCTAAAAATAGTGATTGGTAGATACTTAATGCAGTTTCTTTTGTAATGCATTCCCTAGCTCTATACACAGCTCCTATTGTTGCTGCGCTTTCTTTTAATAATTTGTTAACATGTGTATCCCATGTGAGTTTCTCAGTTAATATTATTCCTAAGTATTTTGTCTGTTTTGTTCTAGTAATTGGTATGTTATTTATTTCAATTTTTATGTTAATATCAATATCTTTTGTGTTTTTTTGTCTTATTATCATATACGTTGTTTTTTCTTTATTTATTGTTTGTATGTTTTTGTCGTACCATTTAGTTAATTTCTTAACGTCTTCATTTATGTTTCTCTTTATTTCTTCTTTATTTTTTTCGTGATATATAATACATGTGTCATCTGCATATGTATATATTTCACCAAGTAAGTTTATATTATATATATATATATATATATCATTTATGTATAATATATTCAATATTAGCGCAAGTACTCCACTTTGTGGTAACCCATATTCTGCTATTGTAGAAGTATGTCGTTTATTCTTGTTATTTGTGTTCTGTTTTTAATATATGTTTTTAGTAGTTTTAAGTTTGTGTTTCTTATTCCATTATTATGTTGATCAGTTTGTCTTTGTCGATTGTGTCAAAGTTTTTTCTTATGTCTATAAATATTGGTATTACATACTGTTTGTCATCCAGCTTTCCTGCTATGTGTTGTATTATGTCAGTTGTTATGCCCATAGTGTTTGAGTTTTTTTGAAATGCATATTGTCTTTTGTTTATTATGTTATGTTTGTTTATGTGTGTCATAAGTCTGTTATATATTGCTTTTTCTGTTATTTTGCTTAACACTGATATAAGCGATAGTGGTCTATAATTTTCTGATTTTGATTTTTCTTCTTTTTTGTGTATTGGTTTTATAATTTGTTTTTTGAGTATTTGTGGATATTCACCTGTTGTATCATTTTATTTATTAGTTTTTTCAGTATTGGTGCTACTTCTTTTTTTATAGCTTTTATTACGTCATGGGTTATTTGATCTTCTCTTGGCGCGTTTCTTATTTTCAGTTGTTTGATTATATCTTCTATCTCTTCTTCTGTTGTTTTGTCAAACTTAGCTTCTTCTTCTATTCTTACAGTTGTTATTGTTTTTCTGCCATCATTTTTCTTAATTTTGTTTGCCAAGTTTCTTCCTACTGTTGCAAAGTAGTTGTTCAGTTCGTCCGCTATGTCAATTTTATCTGTTTTTTTTTGTCTGTGTTTTGTTATAATTTCAGTTATTTCTTGTTTTGTTTTTTTCTTTGTTTTATTTTGCATACTATTTAATTCCGACCATTGTTTAGCTTGATTTCCATTTGCATTTTTTATTTTGTTTTTGTAGTAATTTTTTTTTTCCTTAATTTTGTCCTCTACTTCTTTTTTTCTTTTCTTTTAATATTTTTTTAATGACATCTTTGTTTCTATCTTGTATCATTGTTATTATTTCCATATTTATCCACTCATTGTTTTCTTTTCTTTTTATTTTCATTACTTTTGTATTTCGTTTTATTGTGTTTTGTAATATTGTTATTAGTGTGTCAAAATCGTGTACTGCTTTTTTATCTATGTTTTCAAATTCTTTCTTATTTTTTTCATAGTTTATTTTCTTTTTTAGTACTTTTTCATATTTTGTTTTTTCATATATTATATTCCAATCCATACCGCATTATGGTCCGATAATGTTAATTTTTTAATTTTAATTTTTTTGTTATAACCTTTTATGTTTGTTATAACATGATCTATTATTGTGCCAGGTTTATCTGCGTTGTTTCTTGTCAATCCATCTTCATTTATTTTATTTAATATATAATGACCATTTTCTACAATTAAGATTCTGTAGTTATTTGTTACATTGTTATTTTTTCTTAAATTTATGTTCATGTCACCTACTATTATATTTTTGGTTTTTGTTTTTGTTATTTTATCTATTACTTTTAAAAAATCATCGTTTTTGCGGTTTGGGGTTTATATATTGCTGTTATATGTATGTTTGTTTTATTAAGTTTTATTGTTAGTATTTCAGTATTTTTTTCTGTTTTACTTTCTTGTACAGTTGTTGTCATTCCGTTTTTTATGTATATTGCAATGCCCCCACATTTCATCAATCTGTTGAACTTGAAAATATTTTTTTTTCATTTGGATATAGTCATGTTTCAGTTATTACAATAATATCTGGTTTGTATAGTACAAGTATTGTTAGTATTTCATCAAATTTGTTTCGAATACTTTTTGCGTTATGTAGGTATATTTTTATGTTGTCCATTTTGGATATAGTTATTATTTATATATATTTTTGTTTTCTGATTTATTGTTCCTTGTTTAATGGCATAATGGCATATTGTTCCTTGGCATGTTCAATACCATGGATTGGCTTGTCTTCTTCTGTTTTCCATGCAAGTATTCTTCCTTCTTTATACCAAACCCATTTGTATCCGTGCTTTTTCAAATTTCTTGCTTCATAAAATATACTGTTGTTTTCGTATGTAAGCTGTTCCGTGATGTATATTTCTTTTTTTCCTTTTAATCCACATTCATCGGCTTTGATGGACCCTTTTTTTTTCATTATTTTCCTATTTTCTTTTTCTGATATTATAAATATTATACCTAATCAAACTACTGCAAAACAAATAGCTGTTATATATAAAATTAAACTTCCATTTGGTGTTATGTACAGTCTAGATCTGATAAATCTATGATAACCTATATACTGTAACAATATTTTTTATTGTGTAGTAATTGTTGCTTTTTCTATTTTATTGCCAACTAGATTTCAATATTTTTTTTAGTCATCAATTACATGGATTGATTGCTGATTGCACCCCATTCTGTCCTGTTCTGAGCTTATTTTTTTTCTTTTTTTAGAGCTGCCTGACACGATACTGTGTTACTTGGTTCGTCCAATAAATTAGAACATTTTTTAGCATCCAATACCTACATTAACTTGGCGCGCGCATCATTTAATATTAGAGCCGTCTGACAAGAGACTGATTTTAATACAAGTGTCAGTACAATAATTTTGCACGCCAATTATGTAAAAATTTAATTTTGTAATCCAGTATTCTTGGCGACATATATATATATATATATATATATATATATATATGGGTAATTCCAATACTTTTCGACCAAACTTAAAAACTGAGGATCTCCAAACTGGCTCAAAATTAAATATGTGATAGTAGGTACCAAAAAAACATATTTCCCAAATTTTCAACTTTTTAAGTCGCCTAAAAATCACATTTTTTTGCTAATTTTTAACATTTTTTTTCTCAGCGTAGAAACATTGAAAAAATCTCTGCAAAATCTGATTATTTTTGTAATTTCTTGTACATTAACTTTTTTTTTTAAATGAAATGGCTAACCATTCACTATTTCCTTTAGCGTAGGCCGTTGTGAAAATAGCGTAAAACTACAAAATCAGCCCCACATTAAAAATGCTGTAACAAAGTCAAATTTTAATCAAATTAAATCTAGTTTAGCTTAATTTATTTGTTTTGAATTGCTCTTCAAAATTTTTTCCGATCGAACCAGTAAATCGTGAGATACCACTTTTCAAAGATTAGTAATTTGGTCAAAAATGCTCCTTTTTGTATACATTGAAACCGTTGTAACTTTTTTCTACCTAAATTTTTTTTTCTAAAATTTTCAGTGAACCTTCCTCATATGTAGCTAAAACATCTCTTAAAGTTTGGTTCTTGGGAATAAAAATGGGCCCAAGCTACAGAACTTTCAAAATTTGTAAAAAACAACGTTTTATACGTTAATAATTTTTACTTACGCTTTTATTTTTGCAAAAAAATTACATATTATTGCATTGGTTTGAACATATCTTAGATTAAAAATGTGTTTTTAATAAAAAATGTTTATTTTTATAAATATGGATAAATTTTTATTTTTATTTTTATTGTACCTGTAAAACAAATGCAAAATGCAATGCTAAAATCATATCATGGACGCCTTAATTCTAAATTTTATGACAAAGCACGCCAAAAAATACACAGGGCGTTTCCTAACTGGAGGTTCTTTTTCTAATTTCAAACAGAAATATCTTTTTGTCTATCTTGCTTTGTTTTCGAGATAATTTAAAAATACACATTATTTAGAAAACTTTTTATTTAAAAAAATTTAAGTAAAAAAAGAACATTTATAACAATGTTATCAACAAACAAAACAATATTACATATTTTAATAAGTTCTCAAAATGACTGCCATGAGCGTTGATGCAAGCTTGACAACACACTAAAAAAAAAATGATAAACTGTTTCAAAACCTGTTATGTTTTGAATTTGCAATGCAGCATTTGCAATTCTCTATTGTAGCTGCTTCACGTTGATTATTGGCTTTGCATAAACCAATTGTTTTATGTGTCACCAAAACGTTCAATAGATTTAGATCAGATGATCTTGCAGGTCAGTTCACTGGACTTCTTCTACTAATCCATCTATCCTTAAAATTATCGTTAAGCCTTGGTGGCTTACATATCGCCCAACATGGGGGGGGGGGCGGTGCTCCATCGTACTGGTACCACACTCTGTTACGTTAGGCAAGAAGGACATTGTTATCCAACAAATTTTCCATCTGGTTTTCAAGAAATTATGCTTATAAAAAATGACATGTGTAGTCTCCGTTGTTGAACAGCATTTTTTACAAATTTTACTAACCGAACCAAATAAAACAATTTTGACAAGTATCAAAAGCTTGCAACAACGTACAATTGTTAAAGTAATGCTGTTTTGTTTGTTTTTTTATATATAAAAAAAACCATTTACATCTACATCATCCTGCACATAAATAATGATGAATAATGCAGACAATGTGTAATATTTAAAACTAGACAATGAACATAAAAAATACAAAATAAACACATAAAATGTATACATATAAAAACAAAATATAAAATTATTTATTAACACATTTTAATTGGTTCTTAAATGTACATTTAGAAACGCAAAACAAATCGATGATATTAGAAAAGCTATTTGCAATTCTACACATTCTGCTAATAGATGATTGAATCCATAGTTGGTAGAATGTATAGATTCACTAAATAATGGAAACTGTCTAGTTTGGCAAATATTGTTGGATATCTGAAACGGAAGAGTTACAAGTAGCTCTTGGCAATCAATCTCAGACATCATTCGTCCACTTATTAAAATATGTAATATTGTTCTGTTTGTTATTACCATTGTTACAAATGTTTTTTTATAATGTGTATTTTTCAATTATCTCGAAAACGAAGCGAGATAGACAAAAAAGATATTTAGAATTTCTGTATTGAAAAAAAAAATTGAAAGAAAAGACTTAAAGTTTTATTTTTGCCTAGAGTTCGGAAACACCATGTGTATTTTTTGGCGTGCTTTCTCATAAAATTTAGAATTAAGGTGATTTTAGCAAAAATTATGTATTTGTCTTTCAAATACAATAAAAATAAAAATAAAAACATATCTATATATATAAAAATATATATTTTCTATTAAAAACACATTTTTAATCTATGATATAATTAAACAAATGCAATAAAGTGTAGTTTTTTGCAAAAATAAAAGCGAAAGTAAAAATTATTACCAGGTTATTAACGTATAAAACGTTGTTTTTTACAAATTTTGAAAGTTCTGTAGCTTAGGCCCATTTTTATTCCCAAGAACCAAACATTGAGAGATGTTTTAGCTACATATGAGGAAGGTTCACTGAAAATTTTGGCAAAAAAAAATTAGGTAGAAAAAAGTTACAACGGTTTCAATGTATACAAAAATGAGCATTTTTGACCAAATTACTAATCTTTGAAAAGTGGTATCTCACGATTTACTAGTTCGATAAAAAAAAATTAAAATTTAAAGAACAATTCAAAACAAACAAATTAAGCTAAACTAGACCTAATTTGATTAAAATTTGCCTTTGTTACGACATTTTCAATGTGGAGCTGGTTTTGTAATTTTAGGTTATTTTCACAACGGCCTACGCTAAAGAAAATAAATAATGGCTACATTAAAAAAAAAAACAAGTTAAAGTACAAAAAATTACAAAAAAAATCAGATTTTGCAGAGCTTTTTTTTGCTGAGAAAAAAAATGTTGAAAATTAGCAAAAAAATGTGATTTTTAGGTGTTTTTCTGAACTTTGAGAGACTCCCAAAAATCAAGATCATGACTTAAAAAGTTGAAAATTTGGGAAATATGTTTTTTTGGTACCTACTATCACATATTTAATTTTGAGTCAGTTTGGAGATACTCAGTTTTTAAGTTTGGTCGAAAAGTAATGGAATTACCCATATATATACATTGACGGATGTATGTATCAATTATTTAGTAAGATTTCATCTAAGAAATTAAAATCTGTTCTAAATTCTTGCTTAAAAGCTTGCTAAATATTTAAAAAATTGGCTCACAAAATTATTGTACTGACATCAACGCTTGTATTAAAATCAGTCTCGTCTCAGACGGCTTTTATATGTAATATTGCAATCAGCATTGTATCAGACGGCTCTTATGTCTTCTATAGTCCAATCTCAGTCTTTTCTTGCATGTTATTCTTTCAGCCACTATCTTACTTTTCATAACTAATTGCATAATTATAAGTAATAATACAAAATTTTTATAAAAGAAAAAAAATAATGTTTAATTTAGTATAAAGGTATTTCATCCGAACTGATCGTCGCCGTTGTCGTTTGTTTATTCGGCTGCCTTTAGTGCTTCTGTTTTTACTTGTAAGTTGCGTAGTTTTGTTTGCATGCTTCAGCCATTGAAGAACTTGGTTGTTCCAGGCACATGACCTCAATTCTTTAATGAGCTGTTGCTATACATATGAAGCGGTATTTAACCAGCAATAGCGACAATGCAAGTGATAGCTTAGAATAACTTTAGTTTTGCATTTGTATATTTTTTCATACTGTCGCTCTTTCTCATTCTCGTGTTTTGAATAACCTCCTGATCAAAAAGATTAAGACATCATTGAGGATTCTTCTTGATTTTCTGAAATAATAAAATACAAATGTAGATTATAAAGATCTGAATTTATTTTATTAACCTAATATTTGTATTAAGGATTAAAGACTATGAACTTATCAACACATCAATCCAATCATTGGAGTACTTACATTTTTAGTATTTATTTTATTTTATAAAAAAAAAATTATGTATACGTATTTGTTTAATCATAAAGTTCGTTTCACACGTATGCGGTTTGTTTTCGGTTGCAACCAAAAACAAATAAAACTTTTTTACACACACACTGTTCATATTGGGTTTTGTGTTTTTTCCGTACACAGGCTCAGTAATAATCATAATGAAAAGAAGTCAAGTTGTTGCCATGTTGTTTCTCTATAAAAAAAATTAAAAAACAAAGAAAAAATACTAGAACTCATTGGAAGCACCCTCTCATCACTTTACGGGGCAGTATTTGGTGCTATACTGTTTCTATTAGGTACCGAATGAATACCAAAAAAAAAAATTATTTGTTACTTTATCCTTTCAGCTAATTCTTATAATTATTCTGTAGCATTACATTTCAGACGCTTTTTTCTGTTTTTTATTTTTTTTTTCAAGCTTTATATCTACCTTAAGCCATATGAAGCTTGCCTGTAGTACATTCTAAGTAATAAAAATTTTTTACACACATCTTATTACTTTGGTTTTATAGTATAATAATATATAATATTTTCTATTTATTTTTATCTTATAGTCATTCAATATTTTTTAATATTGCTATAACTTCAGCAGTCCTAAAAGTATTTTTTTTTCTACCTATCTATCTATTTATTGCATCTTGTATATGTGAGGTTTTTATAGTGAGGTGTTGGTCTCAGCAAGTGTTTTTTGAGAATAACTTGCGCATAGCATTACCTTTTATTTATTTTTTAATTTGGCACTAGTTAAAAGTGGGTTGGTTATTGCCTCGCAGATTTTCACGCAGAATCTGTACGCTAGCTGTTTTTGGCTCTTTTTTTCCTATAGCTCCACCTTTGTTTGTCTTTTGTGTTTTTTTTGTCTCTTTTCTTTTTCCTCAATACCTTTTATTTTGTGTGTTTGCTTTTATTGTTTGTTTTTAAATGTTCTTTCGTTGTCAAATTCCTCAATTTTCTTACTTAGAACTTTTATTGTAAAGTTTCTCAGCGCTCTTTATTTATTTTTACCTCTCAAACATTTCTTAATCATTGTTGCTTTATCTATTTTGCTTTTCAATATATTTTTGTTATTTTCTAGTTTTTTTGTTATTTTGTTATTTTTCAACTACGCATTGCATTCTACTAGACTGCGTTCTGCATTATTGCTTGTTGCTTCCTAACAGAATAGACATTTTTTCATTTTTCAATCTTAAGGATGGGGCGACTTTTTTGTAATGTTTTATTTTGCCGTACGTGGCGGTACTTCCACGCTCCACTTCCATGCGTTTAATGTATTCCCCTAATACCAAAACAGCCAATGAGCGGGTGAGCTAGATGAGCCTGGTAGCACGTGCATTGTATTATAGTCGAAGAGCATGGATATTATAAAAATAGGAAGGCGGAGTGGGAACTTGGAAAATATATTTTTATTAATCTAAAGGCATGTTCATCTCTATTATTAATGCATTTCCTGTTTTTTTTTCTCTATATAGTGACATAAATTTAAAATCGGTAAAAAAATAATTTCCATTTATTTTGTAAAATATTGCATAAAAAATAAACAAAATATGTCAAGTTATAAACAATTATATCATTCACAATTCCTAAAAATTTCACATTTCTGCGTTCTATAGTTTTCCTAATAAACATGCCCCCAGTTTATAACAGAAATTCGCCAGCCTTAAAGGTTGTGCTCCTACAATATATGTGTTGTGTAATAATATGTTTTGAGTTTATTTTTTACCCATTCTGTTATCTGTAGAATTAGTACTCTTGCATATTCACTTTTTCTCCTTTGCTCCACTATCTATGCCATCTTTCCATCGTTTTTTCTCTTGCTTTTATATTTGCATTATTTTTACTAGTTCTTTCTTTAACTAGCTTTTTTTTATTTCTAGTTTTGGTCTTTAGTGTTGCTTCAATTACCTCTATTGCTTTATATGACACCTGTTTCTCTATTAGTTCTCTTAGTCAATAGCTTCTCTTTTTTGTGTTGCTAATTTTAAATTTTTACTTTTTATAGTCTTTTTTTAATACTTCCATTTCTAAATTCCGCAAATGCCGTTATTGTCACTTTCGGCAACCTTATCCAAAATAGGTCGTTATAAACTAGGTTTTGGCGTATTGGACCTAGTGCTGAGCTTTCTTGGTTACTATGTTTTTACCCTGTAAATAATTCCATATTATCTTGTTTGTTTTCCTGTTCAGCTTTTTTTCTTTGCTGCTTTTATATTTGTTTTCCATAACCCGCTGCTAAACTCTATTATTACGCAGTAAGTATATTTATAGTAACTGAAAAAGAATTTAAAAACTTTGCCAAAATACCTAGAGTGAGTTCCAATATTTGCAAAGTGCAGTCTCTTGAGGTAGTAAGTTAGGTATGCTTATTTTATGGTGGCAATATTTGCTATTTTTTGCTATTTTTTTTTTAAATAATTTGTTTTGAGCATAAAATACGGGTCGAAACAATGATTTAACTGCTCAAGAGCCAAAAAGTTAATATGCAAGTTGTGCGGTTTTTTAGTAGCTGCAAATCAGAATGTGACATGTTATATTTTAACATCTGATATTAGTGACATGTTATAATAAACTTTAAAACAACCGTTTGAATTTAGAAGCCTCTTGCTTTTAGCAGTCTTTAAGTTTGCTCTATCTTACTTTTTTAGATTGTGTACAAATGTGTTTGTGTAATGTTGCCTGGAGCAAAATGTTGTTTATTGTGGTTAATCGATTTATTAATTTTAGCAATTTAAAATTTGTTTGGTAAGGTACATTGGAATTTGGATAGCTCTATGTATGGGTTAAAGAGTGAAAGACAAAAATATAAAGAGGTTAGAGTAATTGAAACAAAAACATAACTCCAAGATTTCCAAGTTTTCGGTATATTTTAAATTCTAGTTGATTTTTGGTTATCTTGATAGTTAAGTCTAAGTAATTAAGTTTGTTGCTTTGTTGTATTTCTATTGTATCTATTTAATCTTTAGGTGTAAAGTATTTATGTAATCATGCAAATTGTTTATATTGTTTCGAAATTCTCAAAAAATTCAAATGGTATTGCTTATGTATTATTGCCTAAATACAATTTTGTTGTGTTATTGGTTAGTGAAGTTTAATATTATATATACAGGGTGTAGATTAATTGGCGGATAAACGCCAGGTAACTTTATAGATCGTGCCAAAAGAAAACGAAAATCATTAATTTAAAATTGTGTGAGGTTGCACATTGACGACACATACCGCATTATTAAATTATGAATGGTGTTTTGATGCATTTGCGAAATATATTATGTTGCGTTCGTCTAGTATGCGTCGGTCTGCCTTATGTCTGTCTCGGATTAACAACTACTACGTTGCCATGTCAATCTCGTGACCACCCTTGACAAAAACCATCGGTGACTTTTGTCGTTTCACCATGCGGCTAAAATGCGTTTTCAAAATAAATGTGTGAATCCAGCAAATAGGTACTATAATTATTATTGAATTATAGAACAATTTATACATTGCAGCTGATACAACTATTATAAATTATTAGATTCTGTCATAAATAAAAATATTAATTATTTCAATGCACAATTGATTGTTTGAAAATATATTTAAAATAATTGACATGAATATAGCAACTCTGACAGATTTAACATTTAACGCCGGCGAAGCTTGAGAACGTCATAAATTCGATAACGATACGTGCTGTAAAGTGTTTAGAAGTAAACGGTGACCAATTTGAACATTTGTTTATAATAAAAAATAAAATTTGATGTGTGTATTAAATTGCCTATTTTATGTGTATTAAGTTGCCTACATTATAGGTTTGAATTTAGAAAGTTTGCAACGTTGCCAAGCTTAACAAAACTTTGAGGACCTCGTGAGGCCAAACGAAAAGTTTTTCAGCATTTTGGAATTAAGATTTTCGTTTTCTTTTGGCACGATCTATAAAGTTACCTGGCGTTTATCCGCCAATTAATCTACACCCTGTATATATATATATATATATATATATATAATATTAAACTTTACTAACCAATATATATATATATATATATACATATATATATATATATATATATATATATATATATATATATATATAGTTTTTTATTGTTTGACAGGATGGTGAAACTGAATGCAACAATGAGTAAGCCATAAGTCATTTTATAAATGTTAATGTATGAGCAAATAGTTTCAGTTGTAATAAATTTTGTTATTTTTATAATATTTGTAATTTGGTAAACATTTTTAAGAAGACGTTGTAGAACGTTAGGAGTTTTTGTTATACGTATGTTTGTATAGATTGGTAATTTCAAAAAAATATTAGAGTGTATGTTGGCTATAGTGTTGTTTTTTAGTTCGTTAGATAGTTTTGTAGAGTTATTGATAATATGTTTGAGTTAAATTAAATTTAATTTCAATATACTCAATTTATCTAAAAAAGGAAACTTTTTTTTCTTAATTTTTGTTAAAACAAAACAAAAATACATCACTATTTTGTTGGCCACGGATTGACTTTAGCTTGATTTAATAATGACAATTGATATATTGAACATATTAGTTTGACAAGTGAAGCAGCATTAGGGGCGCCAGCAAGGCGGGAGTGGACAGTTACATTTGTGCGGTACCCTTTGCTACCAAAAATATACAATAAAATGTCACTTTCTGTCCAACAATACCAATGTAGCGGTTTACTCTCACCTTCCTAAATTATAATTTTAAAATATTTAATAATCATTGTAATCTATCACAAATGCCAGTTTGTTGTTTGTATATTTTTTGTTACTTGACCATCTACACCTAATCTTTTATTTTATACAATTCGTACTTAAATTACCGTACTGTTATAATTGATAAATAAACATATTACGTCATTATACTTATTTTGCAAACTCTCAGTGAACAAAATTTGCAGAAATAAGATTCACTTAGGTTGTGGTAACAATTTATCTGATCTATCTAAACGTACATAATTATAATTACATTAAATAGTAGTAAAAAATAGTCAATAAACAAAATAATAATTCATAATTACATAGAAAACAAGCATTGATTTAATTATAGAAATAAATCATATTAATAACATGATAAAATTACAGTTATTTAACTAACATATGTGTTAATGAGATACAATTTGATACATTTTTCGTTTAAACGGAGTAAACGCGATAATTGTGTAAAATATTAATAGCTAATTAACATTCGAGTTATCTACAACAAGTTTACATTGTTCTTAATAACTTGTATTAAATCTATTTTATTCTATAATAAAAAAAGTTTTTCTCACTATCAAATTGGTAAAAGTACAATTAGAACAACAAGAATTACTTGTAGGTAGGTCTTTGTTATTGAACACTTTCATTATATTTAACATTGTTAAAAAAAAAACTGGTTAGTTCTCATATAATTATTTATTTGTTGTAACATTGTTTTCCGTATGAAATATTATTAGCCGTTACTACTTATAAACAAAACAAGATTTCTACTTGCCATAACTTTTTAATGTAAATAATACAAAAAAGTGGCAAAAGTCCTTCAAAAACTAAGGCCTATAAAATTTTAAATATACATTGTGTATAATGTGACAACACTAAATTCAAATAAAAATTACTATCTATATTACACTAGGTTTTTTTTATATTAAAGTTATTTTTATTTTGATGATCATTACAAAGTCTCATACATCTACATAATGGCTAATAATAAAAATAATTTGATTTATGTAATTGACACTTAAAAACATTTGATTGACTTGTATATTTCAATTAATTAAAATAAAAAATTATTTTGCCTAATAGATATGACTTGTCCATATATACCATACATTAATTTACAAGTAAACCAATAATCAATAATTATAACCAAACATCGTTCTTTCAAAGGACCAATATTGTACTTTTCAATAATCACGTTTTATAGATGTTTCAACTTATACTTGATACAGTGTCCAAACTGTAAAATTGTACTCTAAAACTGAACAAATAAGTAATCGATACGTATTGTATTGATAATATACAAATTGGGATTTAGATCAAACAACATACAACTAACAAACCCTAACTTTTTTTTAATCCAAACAAATTGATGAAATGTGGCTGTTAAAGTGTAATTTTGAATCTAAGTAACTCTTAGATCCGTATTTTTGTACTGATTGGATTAGCACATTGTCGAATTTGTTTGTATTCAAATTGAACTAATTCTAAGAAACAAAATTGATGGTTTAGACAATTACATTAAAATCACCCGCGTACATTAAACTATCACAATTTACAAATTTATTTGTATTTTTCATTTACAAAAAAAATAATAAAAGTGTACTACAATGAGTTCCTTGTGAAACAACATTTAGTGGTTTTAATAGATAATTTTTAACTTTCATACATTGTTCTTCCACTTAAAAAACTTTATAACCAATTTATTAGGTATTTATTAAGTAAAAAGTGATGCATTTTAGCAAATATAATACAGTCTTTATAAATGTCCGGGGTTAGTAATCACTTTATGCCGCCTTTTTAAAATTGTGTATCAAACTATTGGCTGCGTTCACTTGCAAGCGTCATTAATCGGAGATTTATATTTGCCGATTATACGCTGGTGTCTAATGAGTTGCTTTGTCAGCAAAAAAGCGTACCTAAATGTATGATGAGTATAATGACAAGCGCTGCCAATAAACGATGAATCAGCGGCGGCGTTCAGTTTGAATGATTGACAGCGATGAGTCTGAACGGCTGCGTTCAGACTCATCGCTACTTTGTTTTGACAAGATAAGATAAGATAAGATAAGAAATTTATTGATTCAGCACATTGTTTTTACAATATTAAACAGGTCAAAATGTATGTACACTAAAAGTTAAACATAAATATTACAAACTATGATAAAACAAACATAGATATTACAACTTATAATATACAAACAGATTAAACATAACAAACAAAACAGTCAAAAAAATAAAGTAAAGAAACATTTTTGATGATCTTAAGTTAGGAAACAGTTCATAAAATCATTTGAACTGTAAAATGCGTTTAATGATAAAAATGACTTAAGCTTATGTTTAAATTTATCAATTGTCACTACTGTTATTGAATGTGGTAGTTTATTATACAACACAATTCCAGAGTAATGTGGAGATTTTTGAAAAAATGTATGTTTGTGTTGTTTGACAGTTCAAATGGCAAGCAAAGTTATAAAGAAGTATACAGATGAAGAGATTATTTTTATTATTAAATCATACTTTAGGAGTGGTCGGTTTGGTAATGGGGAATGGCTCCATTCCATTCCGGATTGTGTTTGAGAGTTTTGACAGCAGTAAACAATGTAAACTTATGAAAAGAATATTTTTATTATTGAATCCTAAAACAGACAACTTTATTTACGCATATACTAGAGCAGCACAAACGTACATTAGATGGTTACATAATCCTAAACTTTTATAATGACTGTATTATGGTTGACTTGAATCAAAGGTTTTTGCAAAATCAGTATATCTTTTTGAAGTTTATTTATAAACAATTTGCAAGCGGAAAATCAGTTTTTCACAGTGAGTGGGTAGCTCTGAAAAACCGTGTTTTTGCTTGTATTGTTTGTATTTTGTCGAATTAATTAAATAAATTCAAAGAAAAATTAATTGCATTTAAAAAAAATACGTTTTTTATTTACAACGTTTTAAATTGATGTAATCATTATGTTATATGGAAAGCGTTATATAAAAATAATAATTCATCAGCTTTATTTACTGATAGGTTTTTATCATTTATTAAGTTCAATAAAAAAAACTCTACGTTGATTTGGAAGAAGGTTGCATTGGTATCAATTCAAGTATGCAAAAGTTTCACAAGCAATGTGTACCAAGTAACTAGAAGTCACAATGTTATTCCCAGTTCTTCATATCTTCATGCAGCATTCGGTAAATTGTAATCACCACAAACAACTAGAGTAATATGTTAATATGCTATAACTATATTTTTGAGTGTGTTTTTTTTCACATCCATTATAAGTTTTGATTCCAAACTGTAAATTAACAAATAATAAAATTGTTAATATATGATACATTAAAATTATTTTCAATAGCAATCAAAACTCCTTTATCCCAGATGTTTTACTTAATTCTAAGCAGCTATTCTATACATGTTGTAGTATTTTAATTAAAATTTATTATATGAACTGTCGCGTATAAGTAATAATATTAAAATAACATCATTTGTTTATTTTGACTTAATTTTTTCACAGTCTGTGAATATATTTTTAATTTATAATTTTTTTGTATTTGATTTATCAGCATAAACAAAAAAAATTTATTTTGTAGATATTAGTATCTTCATTTGCTTTACGACGTTCTAATTCATCTTAGTTGCATTGGTGTTTTATTTTATCTTATTTTAACAACGGGATTATTATGTTTTGCAATTATTAACCATTTTTTTGTTGATAATTATTGGAAATTTAAGTTGATCAGTAGTTACTTTCTTAATTTTGAAATTAAAAACAAGCGGTTGTCCACCTGGTTCTATAAGTTTTTTTAGCTCAGATTTACTTTGTAGAGATGGAACCGACGCTAATCTTTTATTGTCATATTTTTGTCGGAATGGGACACTTCGGCGCCGCCGTTTCGGCGCGGCCAATTCGGCGCGGCCGATTCGGGGCGAGGACACCTCGGCGCTGGCCGATTGGGCGCCGGCCGTTTCGGCGCCAGAACTTTTCAAATAAAAATATACATTATAATAAAAATTGATTTGTTTTATGAGACATAATAAATATTGTATGATAAATAAAATATAAAATACATAAAAATTACATAACACATCAAACAGAAATTACAGATAAAAACATAATATATGTACGTACATGTTTAAATTGTCAAATATACAATATATAATATAATAACTAAATACAATTTTGGCCCGCAAATAATGTATGGGTGATTAATTATTATTTTTTAATTATAGGTTATGGGCTGAAAAGTATAAAGAATAATTAATAGTCTATTAAAATAAATAACAAATAGAATTAACAATATAAAATGTTAAAAAAATACTATACTAAAGATTTTATTTATCATACATTATTTATGATGTATATAAAACAAATAAATGTTTATGGTTATAATATATATATATATATATATATATATATATATATATATATATATATATATATATATATGTATATACTTATTTTATTTAATAAGTTTTGGCGCCGAAATGGCCGGCGCCGAAACGGCCAGCGCCGATGTGGCCCCGCGCCGAATCGGCCGCGCCGAAACGGCCGCGCCGAATCGGCGGCGCCGAAGTGTCCTAGACCCTATTTTTGTAGCACGCACTGTGAACACTAACTGAATTGACAGTTTATACATTAACATACGTTAATATTTCATACGTTTTTTCTTTACGATTGCAGCTAAAAAAAACGGTTTTCTTCTTGGCCACGTAAAAATCTTCTATCAAAAGTTTGTTTGCAAATAAAACAATAACTCTAACATGATTATGCTTTGAAATGTTTAAAACAACAGCCTAAAATGCTACAAAGAAATTTTCCGCAACAAAAAAAAGGTTTTTATACTTACCCCTTTTCTAAACAGCACTTTATAAAGCAAAACGATACAGTCAACTAAAAGTTGCCTTAAGTTTTTTTAATAAAAATTAACAAAATTGTTGTATTAGCATCGCATAGTTTTACAAGTTTGATAATCTACATTTTTTTGATATATTTTTCACTTTCTCGTTTAATATCTTGAAACAAAAAATGGTAGCATAGATAGATAAATGATAAAATATGGTATGGATTTGTTGTTCATTTAATACTTAATACTAATGATACCTGGCACTTCAATTTTGAAACAGTAAAAAGTTGAGTTAAGATAAAATTGACAGTGTTGAAAGTACTTCATTCAGATATTGTTTTGGGGTTTTTGTTTATAAATGCTACAGATTCTAACGTAGAAAATGTCATTTTGCCATAATTGTCAATATGTTCTTTGAAAAGTATGAAGTATGAAGGATGCTATCATCTGCAAAAATATGAATAAAACTTTTAGTTATTAGAAGATCATTAATATAATTCAAAAATAATGTTAGCAAAAAAATAGATTCTTGAAAAACACTAGCTTTTATAATTTTGGGGTCAGAGTTATTAATTTTAATTAATTAATTTTAACTAAAATTTTAGTATTGTGAAGAAAGCTATTGATAAAACTAACAAATATGTGATCAAGACCTATACAATAAAGCTTTTTAATAAGATTAGGATGCCATATCTTATTAAATGTTTTAAACATGTCTAAAGCAATTGCAAGATTTTTTCTACGTTTGTCTAAAGTAATTCCATTTGTGACTAACATATATCAGAAGATCTGATGGCAAACGTTTTGGATAAAACTTATATTGAGTATTTGAAATACAGTTGTTCCAAAAACTTGACAACGTAGAAATTAAAATATTTTTCTATTTTTTTTTTCTACAGTAATGTTTTTAATTTATAATTTTAAGAAATAGACGTGTTTTTATTACAAGGGGCATTGCTAAAGTTTGCGGAATCAAATACTGCCTGTATTGCTAGCGTTCTGCAATTGTCATATTAGTAAAATTTGATGTTTTTCACCTATAATTCAGTTGACCGATCGATTTCAAACTGCTTGGTTTTGTTTTAACAAAATTTAACAAGAGTAATGTGTGAAAAATAAACATTTCAAATTGTGACTTCCAAGTGATGATTTTTTATGATTTTCGATTTGGTTTAACACCGCAATGAGTGGAAAAACTTAGTTTGTTATTTGAGGATGAAGCACCATCAAAAACTATGGTTTACAAATGGTTTGCAGAATTCAAGCGTGGAAGACCAACGTTTGATGACAATCTTTGCGTTTTGCAAAGATCGTCTATGCACCTTTGTTGTCGCAAAAAATATTGATGCTGTGCGTGAAATGATTTTGTCAGATCGGCATGTGACCTATAGTGAAATAGAGGCATACAATTTTGCATGTCAGGAAGCTTTGCAGTCGTTTGATCCCACACAATTTAAAACAAAAACAAAAACAGGCACGTGTTAAGTGGTGCAAGGAAATGCTAAAGAAATTTGAAGGGAGTCGTTCAAATTTGCTATATAACATCGTATCAAGTGACGAATCTTAGATATATTTATATGAACCTGAAACTAAACAGCAATCAACAGTATAGGTGTTTCAAAATAAACCCAAACAATGAACAAAAATAGTACGTTCACAAAGCGTGTCAATGATTGCTTGTTTCTTCGGAAAAACGGGTCATAATGCAACTGTTGCATTAGAGGATTGAAGGACTGTTAATGCTGACTGGTATACTTCAATTTAATTGCCGAAAGTTATCGCTGAAATCAGAAGGAACAACATAAACCGGCAAATCATTGTTCATTATGACAATGCAAGCACTCACACAGCACGACAAATTGTAGAGTTTTTGACCAGTAATAACATCTAATTAATGACTTATTGCCCATATTTGCCTGATTTATTGCCCAATAACTTCTTCCTATTTCATTATATCAAAAATAAAATTCGTGGCAAGCGTTTTTTATTGCCTAAAGAGGCTGTTGAAGCATTTAAATCACTTGTTTTGGAAGTACTTTGTTAAAAGTGGCAAAATTGTTTTGAAGATTGGTTTTATCGGATGCAAAAGTGTATAAATTTTAAAGGAGAATATTTTGAAAACCAATAATAATTTACATTTTCCGCAAACTTTGGCAGTGTCCCTCGTATTAGGTATAGGTTCAACATTTGCAATCTACCAACAATTCGGAAATATTTTAGTCAAAAAAAAAGCTAATTTATTTGCAAATGTTTTAAAAATGATAGGTCAAATTAGATAGAATAGTAGAATTAGATGCAAATTGGTTTGCAAAAATATCTGCTGTTTCTTTTAAATTAGCAACTAAATTGTTTTGATCATTTTGTAAAAAAAGTATAAAAACTTTAAACTACCTTGCTATAACATTATTATTTTATAGAAATTTTTGATACTGAAATTTGACTAGCTTTGTTTCTGTTACTCTTATCTTTAAGATTGTATTAGATTTTCACAATATTTACAAGCAATATTATAGTCCTGATTACTCTGTTTGAAACAATTACTGATGTACTTATTAAATGCTTTTTGTTTCTTATTAACCGCCTGTTTTGCCTGAGTTGAGTACAAGTAGTAAGTTTTGTTTTGGTTTAATAACAAAGAATTTTGATGACGTTCTGAATAGTTTTTGTGCAATTTTTTGCTGCAATATGTGGATCCTCAAAATATAAGCAATAAGCATCTGAATGATAAAAACAAATTTACTATGTTCATCTTACAATAATAATAGATAAGACGCGGTTTAGGTTTGGTAGTATATATAAATTATTTAAATTTACATTAAGTATGTATGTTTAAATAATTTTGGAAACAAAATTGAAATGTTTTTACATTTTCAGTCTTAATTCATTGTTTTTTTTTTAATTCTGCAGTGATAATAACTTTTCACATTTTGTATGTAATTTGATAAAATTTAATCTTTGCTAGAGGTCTTTAGGATAGGATAATGTTTCCAACCTGTTTTAACAACCATTCTTTAAAAAGTGTTCCTGTCATCCACGCTTTTAATTTTGCTGTATAGTTAAGAGACATCTAACACCTTAAAAGCACCAAGGTTGATTTTACCTATCAAAAGCAATTTTAATTTTTCTGATCATAGAAAGTTTGTAAAGTAAAGTAAAGTAAATTTATTCATGTTTTGTCTGGCAACTTACACATGTCATATAGCATATAGTAAAAAATATAATAAAATATAAAAAATTAAAAACATATAAAAAATTGCACATATAAATAATATAAATTAAGTAAAAACAATAAAGTACACAATTACAATTATTAAAAATTTTACAATAATAAAAAAAAAATATTAGAATAAGTCGCTCAGACTGCTACTTAAAAACTTGCATGCAAAACAAGAAAATTTTCTTTTGAATTTCATTTTGTTTAACTGCCTTAAAAAGTGGCAAAACATTTAAAAACTTAATAGCAAAATATCTTGTGCCGTTCTTAGCCTTTGCAAATCTAAAACTTCCAATACACAATTTTTCACTACTACGTGTTTCGTAAGAATGAACTTGTCTGTGTGTAGTGTAGCCTTTTTCAGTGCCTTAAAATAAACTCCAGACACTGCAGAATGTAAAAACAAGGTAATGTCAGTAGCTTTAAATGTTGAAACAAGAGTTTGCAGTCCTTTCATCCGCTAAGACTCTTGCAGCTCTGCGCTGCAATGCAAACAGTCTGTTCTACATGAAACGTGACCCCAAACCAGTAAACCATAAGTTAAGAGAGACTGCACTAGAGCATAATAATCAGAAAGTAAGACCTCAGTAGAAGCATGCAATCTTATGAGCTAGTAAATATTACTACAGAGCTTGACTGCTACAGCATCCTCTTGCTTGTCTCAGTACATTGTTGAATCTAAATGAATTCCCAGAAACTAAGTTGTTTTTGCAAAGATTACTTTAGTTTTGTTATATTGTTTTAATATAAACAACATGTTCACTGACTTCATTTAGACACAACTTGTTACTGACAAACCATTCTGGCTTTAATTGTGTGTCATAATTCTTTTAGATTACTTTTTCTAAGTGTTGTTCAGTATTTGCCAAAGTTGTATCGTCAGCAAATAATACAACGTTGGAATCCATTACTTGACTATGAAGGTTGTTAATGTAAATTAAAAACAACAATGGCCCCAAAACTAACTTTTGGGACACCCCGGGGTTTATAAAAAGTCTTTGTGACAAATTTCCAGAGCTGTACACCGTCTGGACACGATTTGACAAATACAAACTAATCATCTATACACTATCACGGTGAAATTTATAGTGACAGAGTTTTTGAATTAAAATATCACAATCAAAGGCTTTGCTGAAATCAAGAAACGTAACCAACAAAAACATACCGTTTTCAAAGCAATTGATGGTTTATTAATAAAAAGCTTGTTATTTATAAAATGTTAAAATTAAGAAATATAATTTCCCGTCACACAGTGGGGCCTATAACTAAAAACATAGCTAAAAGTCGAAAAATGGTATTATGCACTCTATGAAAAGATAACCTTTGCTTGAGAATGCAGGTAACGGTAAATATTGTTGTAATGTGTAGATCGCTTTAAAAACTCAAATCATTGTGCATAGTAAAAATGTAAAAAAAAAAAAAGTAGAATCAAAAAATATATTACATTAACTATTATTGCAATATTTGATATGTGAATGACAAAAGCACAAATAGTTATGATTTTCATACATTTCCGTTTAAACAAATAAAGCATATATTTTGTCTTTATTGTGCGTTTTAAAGCTTTTTACATCGCCCCAGAAGTCTTACAACTTGTTTGAATGGGTTTGATGGAACCAACGGCTTATTACGTGACTTTCGCTCTAAAACTGAGCAATTTAATACTATTAGTTAAAAAAATATTCAAGAATTAGCTAAGTGCCACTTTGAATTAGGTTAAAAGACGAATAAGCAAATGCGCGTATATAATTTTTACTGCTACATTAAAGTTTAATAGAATCGTTATTAAAAAATGTGAAATTAGCAATTAATAGAGAAATTTGTTTTTGTTGTAGTTTTACATTCTTGAATACAATTAATTTAAAAACTGTCTTCAAATTGAAGCGGCATTTAAAAAATAAAAAAAATATATATTTTTTTTTTGTTTATATATTAATTAAAATAATTATAAGTTTTAAATTCAAATACAAAATACTTCTTCAGCAACATAGAAAACATAGTCAACATCAGTGATCACTACTTACAAAATAAATAAAAATTGACAATGAAATTAAATTAGATTTAAATATATAAACATAATTGAAACTTAACATTTAATTTAGTTTGTTAAAATTACCAAAATGCTTTTGGGAATGCTCATGGTCCATTAGATATTTTATTTGGAAAAACCAACTAGCATAAACTAACTACACAAACAATAAACAAAACCAAACTAAAACAAATATTATTTATCAATTTTTCTAAAAATAAAATTATTTAAAACAAATCTATATATATATATATTATTTTTAACAAATACAATTAGAAATAGCAAAAAAAATTGTTCCAGTATATTAATAAATTTATGCAATTTTTAATTAAATTATTATATATTTATAAATAAATTATTCGTATCAGTATTAAAATTGCAAACTCGAATGAACATTAAGCATCTCACTAACGTTTTTTCAATATCAAGAATTTCAATATGATTAAAATCAAGCCTTCTTCTAAATGAGACTTGATACAGCAGTACAATCAATTATGTTAATACAATCGTATTTTCTTTTCCTATTTACGTTTGTATTTGTTAAAAATTTAAAAATATATATATACAGAGTGTTAGGTTAGGTTAGGTTAGGTTAAGCAAAAATTCAAAGGGTTATTAGATGGTTTATTCTAAGAATATTTTGTCTTATGATGATTTCTGAAAAACTTTTTTGTTTCGAAGATACCTAGTAAACAAAATTTGCCAGTTTCTCAAAAAATGCAATAAAATTTTTTTATAACAACCATGTGTGAGCAGATGAAAATCCGCATCAAGTATCTGAAGATCGTTTTCAACATCAGTTCTCATTGAATGTTTGAGTAGGAATTGTGGGCGACTGTCTAACTGGAGCAGTTTTTCTACCAGAAAAACTTACCGGCAAGGTGTATTGCAACTTTTTGGAACACATGCTACCTCAGTTTCTGGATGATGTACCATTGGCAACAAGAATTGCAATGTGGTTTATGCACGATAGTGCACTACCACATTTCAGTTTGGTTGTTCGTGATTATTTAACAGCAACATATGGAGATTGCTAGTATGGTCAAAGTGGGCCACACACATGGCCTGCTCGATCTCAAGACTTAAACCCCTTGGATTATTTCTTATAAACCTATCTGAAGTCATTAGTTTACGCTACTCCAGTAAAGAATTTGGACAACTTGCAAAATTGAATAAATGATAGGTGTACTCAATTAGAAACAACCTTAGTGTGTTTGGCAATCAATGACAAAAAGATTGAATGCTTTTATCTAGGCTGGAAAAAGTCATTTTGAACATTTATTGTAGATTCAGCAACTTTACAAACTTTTTGATAATAAATTGTTGTAACTGTTGCAAATTTTGTTCACCCTGTATCTTTGAAACAAAAAAGTTTTTCAAAAATCATCATAGAACACAATATTTTTAGAGTAGGCCAAGGAATAACTCTTTAAATTTTTGCCGTATGTTTACCTAACATTTATTATTATAAAAAAAAAATATTTTTTTTAAACTATTTGTTATTTTTAGAAAAAATATTAATAGTAATTATTAATATAAATTAATAAAAAACATACTTTCCCAAAATTTTAACTGTACCTATAATTTAACAGAAAAAATCAAGCAAGTTTATTGCAAATTGTTTGACATATTCAGAAAGAAATGACAAAAAGTAATTATAAATTTAAAACCAATAAATACATCAAATAGGACTTAAAATAAAGTTTGACAAATTATCATTTAAGCATTCGTCTAGATAATAATATGACTTGTTTATTAACATAGATTTAATTGCATGTTAAAATTATTCAAATTGCAATATTTTAATTTGTAAAGGCAACTTATTATAAATTTTAACTGCCATAAAGTTTGAACTATTTTCAAATAGAGTTAATTTATGAGTTGGCACAGTTAAATTAAGAGATCTGTGACGTGTATTGTAATTATGATGAGCATTTGTTAACTCAAATAAGTTTATTAGTTTATCATGTTCCTTATAACTCTCTTTTGAAGTACAAATATTCTATTGGTGAGTGTAGATGACGCCAAACCCCAACAAATAATGCCATATCTCATTATTGATTCAAACTTAGCATGATAAAATACTTTATTAACATACAAGTTAGAAATATATGAAAGTCTTTTCAGAGCATAGCATATTGATGTTAATTTTGAGCATATGTTATTAATTTGAGGTTCAAATGATAATTTTTTATTAATATAAATGCCTAAAAACTTACAGTTTTGAAATTGCTGAATAGATTTACTTTGATGTTTTAAAAAATAAGATTTGTTGTCATTTTTTCCCATGTGAAATTTTATAAAATTTGATTTATTAGGATTAATTTTTAAACAATTACTATCATACCACTTATCCAAAGTACATATGTTGTTGTTAGTGTGTACAATTAATTCATTTAACTTTCTACAAAAGCCTTAAAGTATTTAAAATCTATATTGAGCAGAAGCACATTTCTTTTTCTTTTTTTGCTGTTTTAATTTAATTTTATTTTATTTTTCTTTTTACGGCTTATTTTATTTAAAAAAAATGAATTATTTTTAATTTTTATATATGTTTTTTATTCACCTTTCTTAAATTTACTGCCTTATGGTAAAGTAGTCTCGCATAATTCAATTATGCGTAATTTTCTGCGCGGTAAGTTTTGCTTACTCTATAACTGGTACGATCGGTATATTAATATAATTATATTTATTAATTGCAATCTTTAATTTATATTTACATATCCTCCCAAGTGGCATGGCTTTTATAAAAAAAATATGTTTTAGGTTTTTATGAATAATTTTTATCTTTATTAAATCATTTAAATAAAAACAATGTCGTAATACGTTTTATTACTTTTCAACCCACATTCTTGAATCCCGACAAGATACCAGAGAATCAAAAGTTTTGTCACTATTGATGTTGTTGCAGAAACAACCTTTTCAAACAAAGCTATTCTTTTATTTTTTGTTAAACAACAACAAAAAACTAATACCAAGAGTTGCAAAATGTAAGCTTTGAAAATAACTGCAGATTATAGTCCAAAAGCTTGCGTCAAAAAAATGCAAGAGTTTTTGGAAGCTTGATATTTTGAGATTGAGTTCCATTTCAGTCATAAAGCAACTTTTAATTAATAAATTTAGCAAGAGCACGTCGTAAATTGCGCTCACTTACTATCTTTGCTTCTAGCGACTGCTGATTGACAGGGTCCCAACAAAAATGTGTCTGACTGTTGGTTTTGTTATATTTTTATACATTAATTTAATGTTTTGGCAATATTTGAGCCTTGAGAAAACATTTGCGCTAGCATAATTTTTTTACATGTATAGTGTAGCTTCACGCGTCTCGTTATTTTGCTGTCTGACTGTTGGATTTGTGCTTTAGATTAGATTCACTAATGATATACAATATAATTTGGAAATGTTAATTAATTTTACATCTTTGCGAGCGTCTCAGCGTCAGGTGTCCCCATAGCAGACCTGCTGACTCTAAGCTGGCTTTTCATAATTAAAATAGAACCCAATTTCAAAATATCAAGCTTCCAAAAACTCTTGCATTTTTTTGACGCGAGCTCTCCGGCTATTATATCCGTTATATAAAATTGTTTAAAAAAAAATCTAATTGACTTTTTCCAGATATGACTATTACTGAAACCAGTTGAAAAAACTTTGTTTAAAACAATATAATTAAAAGTTTAAACGCTCAACATGTTTCTAATATTCAATTCATTTGTAAATTGGGTTTTAATTGTGGGTTTTGAGTATAGTGTTTATAAACAAAACAGATTTTTATAATTTTTACAACTCAATATTATCATAGTTTGCATTCATATTTAAAATAGACAGATTAGTCTATTATAATATAAACAATTAGATGTAAGATAGAATTGATGGTCTGATGGTGGTGAAATAATTGCTGCATAAGTGACATCAATGAAGTTTATCTCAAAAACCAGCTATTATTCTTGAATTTGTAAATTATTAAAAATTTACTCTTCTAACAAATAATTTATAAATAATGTTTGTAATCGTTTTGATAAATTTGCTGGCAGATGGTTTAATCTAAACTGCTAAATACCCAACCATGTCTAAAATGAATAGTACATACACAAATATTGCTTATGCTAGTAAATTTTGTATTTGTAGTTTTAATTAGTATTTAAAAAAGTAAATTTAAGGAATAACGACTTCTATTTTTATTTTCTAAAAATAAATAATTTAACGGGTAAGTTTAACTCTGCTCACTAAAAATTTAACAAAAATCAATCAAAACCCAAGCTAATGTTTAAATAATCCACTTATTACAGCAGAAAGTTTAACTTAGACATTCAAAAAGTTGTCTTATATTTTATATATAACTGTACTCAATTTAAACAAAAGTTAATCAATAATCGTGTTGATTAAACTAATTAATTGACACCATCCACAAAAACAAATTGATCAAAAAATGGAAATTCTTGGAATAAGAAACACAAACTTAAAACTACTAAAAACATATATTAAAAACAAAACACAAAAAAACAAGAATAAACCACATACTTAGTACATCTACAATAGCAGAATATGGGCTACCTCAAAGTGAAGTCCTAGTGCCATTATTGTATATATTATACATAAATGATATATATATAATATAAACTTGATTAGTAAAATATATATGTACATATGCTGATGACACATGTATTATATATCACGGAAAAAATAAAGAAGAAATAGAAAGAGACATAAATGAAAACTTTAATAAATTAACTAAATGGTACGACGAAAACATACAAGCAATAAATGAAGGAAAAACAACTTATATGATAATAAGACAAAAAAACACAAAAAATATTAACATAAAAATTAAAATAAAAAACATACCAACTACTAGAACAAAAGAAAGCGCAGCAACAATAAGAGCTGTGCATAGAGCCAGGAAACGCATAACAAAAGAAACCGCATTAAATATCTACCATTCACTATTTTTAGCAAAAATTAACTATTTAATAAACATATGAAGAGAAACAATAAAAGCAAAACATACAAAAAATATAAAAACAACAAAACAAAATTCTAAAAATAATACACAAACTACTAAAACTAACACAAACAGAAGAACTATACAAAATAATTAACAAAACAAAGATAAACTAAAAAATAAAAATAGAAAAAAACTAATATACAACATTAAAAATAAAGAAATTAAAACCAACTTCCAAATAAAAAACAACAACAAAATTCACAGACATAACACTAGAAGAAGAAACAATATACATGTACACACAACAAGGACAGAAAAAGCAAATCAAACAATACTAGGCAATGGCCTGAAAGTATTAAGAAAACAAAGACTTATAAAGAATTCAAAATAAAAATAAAAGAACACTATATATTAACAAGATCAAAACAAACAAATAAATAAAAATAGATAACATACACAACATTAATAACAATTAAAATGAATAGAAACATAAAATGGTGCCCCAAATACGAAGCTCTGCAGCCATCCATATGGAGACGGTGTAGAGCAGCAAGTAAAAAGAAAAGAAAATAAAAAATAAATTGTAAATATGTAAATATATTATAATTAAAAAAATAAAATAAAATAACGCTTAGTATGCTCATATAATTTAATTAAATAAAAAAATCAAATCAATTTTTTTGAAAGTGCTATTTTAATGATTTTTAGTATATTTTATATTTTTTGTCATACCTTACCTTACAATAGACGCTGTCACATATCTAGTATTAGTATTCTATTTATTATTTTTTTACTTAAATCTGTTTTAATATTCTAATAAGATATAAAAAAAATTATCATAAAAAAAATTAAACAACTTAAAAAATGTTGAAGAAGGTAATGTAACAATATTGTACAAATACAAAATTTTTATTGTTAATCACTTCTAGAGTAGATTTTATGGAAGAATAGCAAGGCTGAAAATTGTTTATGCGTTTTTGTTTGACAAAGAATATAGAGCAACTTATTGAACATAATGTTGCTTCACCGACCAATTGAAACAATTTCATTAAACCTATGACAAAGTTGTTTTTCACACTACGGTTTTATAGAGTTATTTTATTGCTACAACTATATCCCTAAGCATAGTTACTATTTAATATATAAACCCACTGAATTATTGCCGATATTCAAAAAGTTAACTATGCCAAAAATTAGATTATTATTTTCAAAACCTACTTAATTATAACTGACCAATACATACAGTGTGAACAAGACATCAAAATATACACTTATTGTAAATATTTAAACAATTTCTAGGCAAGGCTACACCATCACCATAAGTGTAACACAAAATTGTTTTTTGTGGTAAATAATGCAATTAAGAAATAATTAAAATACAAAGTACATTGAATTATTTAACTGTCTAAAAAAACAATTTTTAAGATTATAAAAATGATATATAAATAAATAAATAAATTTAAATAAATTTTTGTTTCAATTTTTTAATTGGCAAAATAATCATGATAAAAAATAGCAAGTGTATGTTTTTATCAATATTAAAAATATTAATACTCAGTAATTAACATAATAATATGTAATTGTACAGGATTGTAAATTGAATAATATGTTCAACGGTGTTTACATAAAAAAGGTTTTTTAGTAAATGTTCATTACAACACAACACTTTTAGATGCATTTCTTCATCACGTACACAACAATAAATTGCAGACAACACAAAGTTTGTCATAGATGTTTATCATTGTTTAGATGTTAATCTTATTATTTATTAAACATATTTTATGATTAGTTTAATAATAAATTCTAAATTGTAGAATGCGGTGTAAATTTGAAATATTGTAAAGTGTGTGGTAAATATTATCGCAGTGGAACAATAAAGTAAAATAAAGATAGCACAGGTCGTACCTGGTCGTATTTGGTCGTGCCTTTATCAATTTAATAAAGCTTTTCTCAATGAAGAATTCTTAATAACAAAATACAGAATTGCCAAAAGCAAAACCCACAAAAATAAATGAGAAAACTGTCTGCCCAAACTAAAATTTCATATAAAAATTGCAAAAAATCCCGTATAAAAAATGGTTCAACAAAAGTTTAAATAACGATAAAATATTGGATATGACTTTTAGCAGTAGCTCAGTCTTGCTGAAAATAGCCAATCTCCAATTCATTGTTGTGTTGTTAAAGAAATCAATCTAAAATTATAGAGCGGTATCGCTCTGGAATTTTTCTTCAAAATAGATATATTTATTTTTTGCCTTAAAATTGCAACCCAAATATCAGTTTTAATTGAGTTTAAAGTTGTTTTGAGTAAGTTATGAGGATTGACAACAATCAAGCTTAATCAGTGAAAAGGTCTATCCAATTCACAATCGTGTATAATTCACAGTTTATACATACACATACTACTATTTAAAATTTAGACATTGCTCCGCATTCACATTTTATTATATTAAATTAATCTTTAAAATATTTTTAATAAGAATTAACTTTACTTAAAAAGTGACAAATGTCTTTAAAAATTCACCATTAACTTTTAAGATTATTTTGTTTAGGGGAAATCACTCAACTTATTTGCAGAAATATTTGAAAAAGCTCGTTATTTCTTGCTAACCCTGTATTATATGATCATAAGAATAGTGAATAAGTAAGTTATATTACCTTTGCTTCTAACAAATTGTTTTATTTTACGTAAAATAAATGCTTTGGTAGATAATATAAATTATTATAAATATTCAAAATAATTCATATCTGCTGCAGACTGTACATAAATAAGTAATTAATTTAAAAACTAAGAAAGCTATAGGCAGAAGATATGATTAGAATAGTGTTAATTAAGAAATATTTAAATGTAATAATACAAAATTCTTAATCTAGCTATTTTAAATTATATATCCAATTGAACAATTTAAATAAAAGTTAAAATCAAATAGTAAAGCAGTCCAATTTGAAGATTAATATTTAAATTGGTAATACATATGTATGACATTAACATACATATTATAAATCAAACAATATATAAGTTTTGCAAACAATAACAGACAATTTGATTTGCAATAATATTTTTTCATAATGTTATTATAGCTAGTTTTGTTGCCGGAATGATATATGTGACACATGACACTCTCTAATTCGAATTTCAAGCGGGTATCAGTCCAGCGATATGCGACGATACATATAAATTACATAAATTTCTCGGCTTGTTTCTCTTTCTAAATCGCACGGGGATGACTTGTTTCCGTTTTATGTAACATACGCAAGTGGGCAAAGAGGTGAATGATTATAAAATATCCATAACCCAATTCAGGTGGGGTGCACCCAAGTAAAATGTATAAATACGTATGGTCCTGAGCTAAATAGTACCATTCGGCACTTTAGTGTTTTGTGTGTACGCTTTTTGTGGATTATCACCAACCTTCAATTCTACCATGGCTTCCGTTATATCAATGGTTAGTACTTTTTATAATATAACTCAGAAAAATAGCTATAGCATAATTTTCAATTTATTTGATTAATAATTAAATTTTCTTTTTCAGTTGGTTCTATTGGTTTGTTTTATTGCTCTCGTAGCTGCTGCTCCAACTCCAGGAGGTTTTGGTCACCACCAGTAAGTAAAATACATATATTATATTTGAACAATAGTAAAATAAATTACTAGGTATATAAACATTATAATTAAGTTGATTGATCTTTTAATGATAAAATTTATTACTTGATAGTGGTAAATAATAACTAATATGTTTTATCTACAATAATGTGTACAATTAATCTGCGGCAATAATAAGTGTGTAAAAAGATTAATTAAAAAATTTTGTTACTCTTAGCAACATACTTTAATAGTATGTTAAAGGATTAGGTTGATAAAACACATTTTTGTGCATTTAGGTATGTTAAAAAACAAATGCAATAAAAATGGTCTTATAAAACAGATTATAGATTTTATCTATTTATTAAAATTAAATTGCAAACGTTATATTATTAAGTAGTTAATTTACTTGTCAATAGAAAACTTAATACTAAATATTCATTCTATTGCGATACTCGTTAAATAACAAAATCCAAAAACTTTTTGTAGATAAAATTCATTCAACTTTAACTCTAGTCGTTTTATTAGCTTTATGTACTTATTTCTTAAATAACTATTACAATAAAGTTATTATTTTATACTAGCATTAATATGTCATACTTTATTTCGTATTAATATACAATGTAATTTGCATTTACCATAATAAACAATTAAATTAAAATTGGTTAGGTTATGTTTTAAAATATACTTTTATATGCAATATGTTTTATTATGATACAGACCGGTTTCGGCTATTAGGCCATCTTCGGTGTAATATGTATATTGTGATGTTATAATATATTATTATAGTCTGTATCATAATAAAACATATAGCATATATAAGTATATTTCAAAACATAACCTAACCTATTTAATAAAATATGTGCATCAGATCAACACAATTATAAATTGAAATTGAAAATTATAGATTTATATTAAATATTATTATTTATATTACTTATTTATTAAAATACTTTAATGGTATGTGAATTGAATTATAAAATTCAAACATAATAATTGTAGTATAATTGTGTTTTGACTACAAGTAAATGCTATAATTTTTTACGTATTAATACATTATTAGATAAATAAGTAAAGTATGCTTGTATCATTAATTAAAAAACAAAAAAGATTGATTTTGCTTACTTATCTGGAGCAAATTAGTTACTATAATTACATAAGACGAAAACAACTGCAGACATTCCGAATTACATAATTTAGACCTACCTTTCCTTATTTTCATTTCATTTTATTTTATTTGCATAAACCAGATCAACTCTTACAAGGACATATGCCCCATTTGAGAGAGATTGCGATGCATATGTCTTTAAATTTTTATACTTTCTCCGTATGTGAAAAATATGTTATAGGCCAAGTTCTAAACTATATAATTACATTCTTCCGCATTGGATTAAATTATTAAATTATAAAAAACATTATTTTACAGCGAACATGTAAAAATTATTGTCCCATACCATGTACATACTGTCCATCATCATCATGTCAAGAAGGTACATGTTCCAGTTGTACATAAGGAATATATTCATGTTCATGATCATCACGACCATCATGACCACCACGACCATCATGATTTCCACGGATGGTGGTAATACCACAATACCACAAAACACTACTGTACCTGTTATCTATTATATAGGTAAGAATTACATATTAAGAATATCAATCTATAAGTGGGTTAAAAATATTGCTAAATTCACAGAGAAAGTACAATTATTAAATTTAATTAATAATAAGAGGCGTTTCAAATTCTACAAATCTAATACCATCTATAATCTAGTAGAGAAAGTAATTAATTTTTTTAATCCTACTTATTCATATATGAAATTTTATTACTAATTTTCATGTTTTGTGTGTTTTAGGTAATGCAACATGATTAAACGGAAAGTTTCAACACAATAACGTACCAATTAGGCGATTGTTTTGTTAGTTCCTGGATCGTGTTTCAAATTGTTTAATTCTATTATGTTTGTAAATACTTTGTTGAGAGTTCTTTAAATATAAGTATAAAAACATTTTTATTTCGTATTTACTCATTTACATTACATATTAATAATTTATTCATTATTTAAAATAATTGCATATAGTAAATCACAATCTTTCACTACAATGCAATTAATGTGGTACATTGTCCCAATAATGTATGTACATTCTCAACCGTGCTTTGCGATACTTACTCGGTTATCAATCAAACTTGCTTTTACTTTTAACAACGCATTTAGTTTTTAGGTCGTCTTTGATTTTGTACTACCTTTATTGTTGAGCTCACTGTAGAACCTATGAGCTCATAATAGTTTCAACAAATGCAGTCACGTTTTTAAAATAACCTAAAAAAGTCTAAAAACCATTTAAAAAAATTATCAGATTACATACGCAACTGTACTTATAAATAAATTATATAACAATTTTAATCAAAATTTTGATACTATATAATTTATCCACAGATTAATATTTTGACAACAAAAACTCAAAAATATTTGTTATAATATATGGGCAGAATTACTTAACGCAATGAAATAAAACAATAAATAGAAAACAAAGATTTAAAATCAATTACCCAATCCACCACCAATTAAAATAATAATTTTTTTATACATTTATTACATTGATGAATCATAAAAACTTGTAAGTAATTGTTTTATTTAATTATTTTGAACTATCACGTAATAAGGTTTAGCTCAATTAACTATATTAGAATAATTTTGGTTTATAACGTTTTTTCATAACAAATGATAGTCACAAACTCAACGGAGTCCAAAACGCAAACAACAAATTAGCTCGCTTGTAAAACTACACCCCAGTAATTATTTTTTTTTTCAGTCGTTTGTTTAGCGTACCAGATTTCAAAAGTAAAATAATTTTATATCTTCTTCTGGAGCACGGTTTGGCTGATTTGTCTCTTTCTAAATGCTGTTTCTCACTCTAATAAATCAACTTGGCGATAGTATAAACATATTATTTAAATTAATTTCTAATTATTATTTAAGAAACATTCAGTTTCTTAAATTTAGGTTGATTTGATTGATTGAAATAAAGAAATGTTTTTTAGTTTGCTATTTCTAAAGTTTTATAGTAAAATAGAGTAAATTGAAATTAAAAAAAAATAATTTACAAAGTTTTTTATTTATTTATCATAAGTACAACTGCTAATGTTAATTTGTAATTATCACAAATATTACAATTAAAAACGGCAAACAAACCGAAAGGGTAGCAGAAGTCCTAATCAAAATCGTCTGTAATAAGATAATTAGATTAAAAACATTTAAAGTTGTAATTATGTATGCGTTGTTAGAAAAAATAACATCCAATTGTAAAATAATTGTTATTATTTAAAAAATGTATTAATAATTAATTTTTTTAACTCGTGCGGTAATTAATAGTTATTTCATGCAATTTAATTGTTAAATCGTCCGCCTATTTACTATATATAGACTGACATACCCGACCCCGCGCATTTAAGTGCCGATGCATGAACGCTATTAATATACTATTCTACGACCACAATACTTATATGTATACAAAAAAAAATATTAAATATCATAGTGTGACAGATGTATAGGTTATTTATCGATGGTTCCGTGCGTAATAAGCATTTTTGCGTAATGGAATTTACGAAATAGTAATTTTCTTAGCAATACTAGTTGCATAATATTTACTGTAAGAAATATAAAATTATATATAAGAACAATAACATACAAAAAAAATTAATGCTTTAATTTAATTCTTTTCTTTTCATTTATTTTTAAACTTCAAAATAGTATAGAAATTACTTAATATGTCATAAGTATGACATTAAAACTCATTTAAATTTTAACACTTGTTGATACTACAATGAAATTTAAGCAGTATATTAACATTGAACAATGCGGAAGAGCCCACAACACACAGAGCCCTCCAAAAATTATTACAAAACCTGGGGCTCCCAAAAATTTAAAATTTACAAAATAAAAAATAAATAAATAACAAAACTGTACTTTTTTTCAAAATTGTCTATGTCTAAGGGCTCTTATCATTGTTTTGCGGTGGGGCCCAATAATCCTAGCTCCTCCACTGTTGCAAATTGTAGTTTTTGATAAGTAATAACTTATAATAATATAATAATCGTTTATTTCTTGCCTTTCGTCCTTGAAAATTCTACAACTTAACATAACATTTACCACATTTATTTCACTACTAATAAATATATAATCTTAATAACATTAAACTCTGTTTTTAATTAATTATTTGTTAATTTTGTTTCAATTTTCTTTCTTCTTTTTGTTACCGCTATCATCCATTTTATTCCATCTTCTATCAATATCTCATTTCTTCCCATTAGCTCTTTTCTCATCTCATTGCACTTTAGCATATGTTCTATGCTTTCTCTAACTTCTCCACACATCCTACACATTTTCTTTTCCTCTTTTATCCAAAATTTGCACACTTTCTCTTCATTTCCACATCAAATCCTTGCAATCATTTGTTTGTCCATTTTTCCATAGTTTACATTTTCTAGATACTTTGGTAGTGCATCCGTTATAATGTGTTTATAATTTGAATTGTACCTAGATTTATTTATTCGTGTTCTTCGTTCTTGCACTTGTATATCTCTGTCTCTTATTATAGTTTCCTTTCACATACTTTTATCAATTCTCAATCTTTCTACTTCCTCACGATCATATCCATTTTTAAAATATTTTTTTCCGCATTTTTTTATTTTTCCACATTTTTCCTTCATTTTTTCCTTCAGGCACTCTTGTAATATTTTACATTCATTCCTTTCTCTTACTCTTTCTTCATACTTCATTGCACGCTTTCCTACTTCTACTCTTAATTTATCTGTTTTAACTTCTTTCATTACAATGTATGCTGGGATCTCTTTGTTTACCCCTAATACCTATCTCCAGTATTTTGTTTGGATAGCCTCTAACTTTTCTTGCTCTTTTCATTTCCAAATTTTCGCTCCGTAGAATAACATAGTTTTTACTAAACTATCAAACATCATACCTTTTATTCTCATATATTCAAAAAAAAATTCACCAATTCCTCATACTTGTCTTACCGCTTTATTTGCTTTTTTTGTCATATTTTTTATGTGCTCATTTTCATTATTGCTTGTACAAAAAACATATCCTAGCTATTTAAATGTTTTAACTTCTTTAATTTCTTTTCCATCAAATTTCTAATTTTCTACTCTACGTCTTCCTCCCTCTTTTCTAAAAGTCATCATTTTTGTTTTATTTACATTTACTTTTTTAACTTTTTTTTTTCTAAAATGCTTATTCAGGCATCTAATTATTTTGTTCATTTCGTTTGCATGCTTTGTGTTTATTAATCATCATGTCATCTGCATAAGCCAGCGACCACACTTTCTCACTGCCCATTACTACCCCACCTGTCTGCGCCTTACATAACATTTCTTCTAGCATCCCTGTCTTACATCTTTCATAGTCCAAAACTTATCACTCAGTTTGCCATTCATACTGACCCTACTAACTGTTTCCACGTATACTTTTTCCATTCATTTTAGGTGCTCATTTGTTCCTTTTTTTTTCAAATACATTCACAATTTCTCTCTACTCACATTGTCAAATGCCGCTTTTAAGTCCAAAAATAATAATAATAATAATAGTTTATTTACGAAAAACTTCTTTTGTTATAATATTACAAAAATAAGTAAAACAAACAATAACATAAGTACTTAAATTTATTAAAAATAAACATATAACAAATATAAAATATTTATGATACACATACAAGAAAAAAAAAACAATTTAAATCAAAATTATTCAAAATATATGTTAAAATTAATACGTGAACAATAATATCGAAAAGAAGTTGTAGATAAAACAAATAAATCAAAGCGATTGTGATCCTTCAAAACATTATATTCATTCATTAATCTTGACAATGGACTGTAAAATCCATAATTTGTCCTATGTAACTTAACTTTAAACAAGTTAGTATTACGGGTAATGATTCTACAATCTAATAATTTACTTAAATTGAACTTCGATGATAATTGATCCAAGGACAAAACATAATTAGTTTTATATTTTAAGTATTTTAAAAACTTTGTTTGGATGGTTTCTATAGTATTTATAAGTCCTTTTTGATAGGGACTCTAAATAACCGATCCACACTGAAGAATAGATATTACTAGTAATTTGTATAATATTGCAATAGTTGATGCTCGTAGCTCTGCAGAAGATTGAGTAACAAATCCTAACATTTTGCGTGCTTTATTACAAATTTTTTGTATGTAACTATTATAAGTCATTTTGTTATCAAATATAACACCTAAACCACGCATTTTCATAAGTTTCTCAAGTGCTCTATTGTTTAATATGTACGTATGAACAATAGCATTTTTATTTCTACAAAAAGAAATTGATTTACATTTGTTAACATTTAAATCTAATTTATTTTTTGTACACCATAAAGACAGTTGATCTATATCATCTTAAATTAGAACACAATCGCCTGAATTACGTACATTAAGAAATAACTGCAAAAAGTAAAAAATTGTAGTTTACAATTTTGACGCTATATCATTAATAAATATGTTAAATAACAATGGCCCACAGTGTGAACCCTGTGGTACACCAGAAGTTACTGGGATAGATTTTGACAAACAGTTATTTATTTTAACACACTGCCTTTGTAAGTATTAATTTCGGATCTTACACCGGATTTAAAATTGAGTGCTATGTACAAATGTTTTCAAGTATCAAGAAATGTCTTACAATTTAATGACGTTTGAAACAACATAGTTATTGGCATAGACAAAGTCTATCAGGACCATAGCTACAAGAATCATTTAATTCCAAAATTCCATTATACACATCGCCAACATTAACATTAAAATTATCCGAAGACACAACATCGGAACAATTAAAATCAGGTATCATGCAATTATTAGATTTAGCGTATACCGTAGAAAAGAAATTAATAGAAAATGTCCATTGAGGTTTGTGGTATTACCTTTCATTTCTGTTTCTTTTTTCATTGATGTATTGCCAAAATGTTTAAGGATTACTTAAAATATTATTATCCATCTTTCATATGTATGACGTATGCAATGAGTTAGCTGCTTTACATTGATCTCTGCAAATCTCAGCAAATTTGTAATAGTTTTCAATGCAGCCGAATTGTTTGTATAAGCTATGAGCAATCTATTTCTCTCTAATTAGGTTAATAAGAGTAGAGTTAAACCAAACTGGATAGGTACTTTGACAAACACATTTCAACAATACAAACAAAGAGATACATCGTATATAACATTACAAAATGGTATTACCATAGCATTAACATCACAGTTATTATTATAATGATTAAATTCACAGATGACAAATAAGCATAAATAGCAATGTAATTTGCTTTTCTAAAATCTGGAATATATTCTTTATATGTTAAATTTTTAGAGCTTTTAGATGCTAAAGTTTTGAAAATGCTTGCTGTATGGTAAACGCTGTTACTGCAAAGTAAATCGTCAGCTGCCAAAGTTGTAGTTTTTTCTGTTAAAAATACAAGATCCAAAAGCACTCCTTTTGAATTTAATGCAAAATTGCATTAATATAAATTGTATAGTGCAAATAACTCTAAAATTGCTTGCGCTAAACTATTACTGGAAAATTCCATTTGAACCCCCATATCATCATTAGATCATGTGGCATATGCTAGATTGTAATCTCCACATAATATAATTTTGGTATACGTAGTATTTTGTAATACATCTTCTACAGAACGGCAATAGTCAAGATATTTGTCAATAGCAGAAGACCGTGGCATGTAAACACAACCAATAGTATAAGTATCTGGCCAAAATTGTAGTTTTACAAACACTTGTTAAACTGAATTGCATAAAATATTACTTATAACCGACAAACGGTAACAGTTCTTAATTGCTATTAATAATCCACCACCATCCTTTTTATGACTTGTTAAATACGTACGATCAGTTCTGTAAATAGTGAAATGATGTAATATAACTTCTGAACTTGTAATATGATTTAAAAGCCAGGTTTCAGTTAAAAATATAATATCATAGTTTTATTACATTGAACATTTAAATTAAAATTAAACAATTTTGTTTTTATACCTCCTACATTTTGGTAATAAATGGATAGTTTATTTAGTTTTTTGCGCTTTTTTTATTTTTTACAATTACGGTGGTATGCATACAACTTTCCTCCTTTTTCTGTTATTTTCTTTTTTACTATATAGTGTAGTATGCATACATTATCCATGGCTCCTCTTCTTTTCTAAACCCGGTTTGTTTGTCTAGCAATATTTCATTCATCTCATTCATAGTTCTCTATTCAGTTTTTTTTTTTTCTATAGTACCATGGCGTAGATCTTGTATGCTGTACTTAACGTTATACCTTTTCAATTTTGGACGGTTTGCAAACTGTCCAAACCGTAGGTTGGAACAGACCTATTAAGTTTTCTAGTTCTTCCATTTTTTTGATAAGTAATATAATTTGAATTTGTCAAATGTTTGATTAAACAAATCACGCAAAGAATTTTGTCTTATTGTGTATATTTAAAATACAACTTATGGCATTTTGAGCAATATCAACTTTCCCGATGCATATCCGTCTACCCTACAATGTAGCGGTTCTGAAAAAGAGAGCTGTCAGCCAAACACAAAAATTTGAACCCAATGCGCAAAAAGTGACACAGCCAAAAACGCCATTAGTTTATCTTTAAATCTAAACTCTTGTCGACACTAAAAAAAATACGTTATCTAGCGGCAGATTTGTCAACAAGCCGGTATTGACATTTTGCTATGTTCACATAAGCAACATAAGCCACGCTGCGTAGTGTTTATACATATCAGTTTTATTGACATATGAATGACGTATACCTAGTTTATATGACATTTAATATAACCTAATATAAACAAAAAACCACGTAAAATACGAACACTATCATATAAATGGTGTTCCGGCAGAAGTCACACGGAATGTTAACTATTGTTATCATTCTGTGTGACTTGACTTAAATTAAAAAAATGGTAAACATTTTAAGATTCTTGTTTATAAAAATAAAGTTTTTCCTCAAATGTTAACAATAGTCGGCACCAAAAGGAATTATGGGGTCTGCGATTTAAGTGTTCTTATACATACTGTATGTAAACTTTTAAAGGGAGTAAACATATAAACCTTAGAAATCCAGAGTAGTCTAAGTAAAAATACTGTGTTTTAAAATACAAGATCCGAAAAGATTATGTTATTCTACAACTATGCATAATGTCAAAATTGATCCAAAAAGTGCTTAAAGTGCACAAAAAGCAGTTACATCCCACTGCATAATAAATGCATTTATCTTTAAACCGTAATATCTCAAAAACTAAGTAAGTCCAAAAGTCAGATCTATCATGTTATTCTACGTCCATTTGTGAAGTCAAAGTTGATACAAAAAGTGCACAAAAAGCAGTTCTAACCAACTGCATTTATCTTTAAACCAAAATATTTCAAAACCTCAACTTTAACGATGTATCATGTTGTTCTACATTCCGCAATGTCAAAATTGTTCCAGAAAGTTTATAAAGTGCAATTTCAACTAACTGCGTAATAAATGCATTTATTTTTAAGTCATATTTTTATTTAACCTGATCTAATATGTTATTCTACATCTATCCATGACATCAAAATTGAACCAAAAAGAGCACAAATTGCAGTTACAACAAACTGCATAGTAATTACATTTAACAACTCGATATCGATGCAGAATCTTATTGTATTTTTAATAATGTATGTAACGTTCTCATGCGACGCATAATAAGCGATTAATTATGAATAATTGATTTTTTTATCTACTTTCAATTAGCTGCATAGGGAGCAATTGATGGGCCCAGAATCTTTTTCTTTTGCCGATAAGTTTCTCTTATTGACGCGCATTTTTTCAGAAAAAAGATTAACAATCTTTTGAGTAACCTTTTGCTAATTACAGCTAATCACTATTTATAATTAAGCAATTAATTCCGCACATTATTATGTTATATACCATTAAATTTGCTTTTCTTTAAGCTATCCAATAGTGTCACTATAATTGCTCTTCAATGCATAATAAGCGAGAAAATGTTACTTATCTGACCCTACCTTTATGGATACGCGACAACAGATGCATTTTCCACTTTAAACCGCAATATCTCAAAAACTAAGTGATTCCAAAGATCTAATAATGCATAATGTCAAAATTGATCTAAAAAGTGCATAAATTAATTAATCTGTTATGTTATTCTACACCCTTTCATGACGTCAAAATTAATATAAAACGTGCATAAAGTGCATAAAAAGCAGTAACTGCATAATGATCGTTTTTATCTTTAAACTGAAATATCTCAAAAACTCAACTTTAACTGATATATAATGTTATTCTACAACTGTTCATGATTTCAAAGTTGATCCAAAAAGTGTATAAAATGCAGTATCAACCAACTGCATAATAATTGCATTTATTTTAAAACCGTAATATCTTGAAACCTAAGTGGGTCCAAAACTCATATTAAAGTTTCAACTCATCTATTATGTTATTCTACATCTATCCATGACGTTCAAAAAGTGCATACAGTGCTTAAAAATTAAATACAACCAACTGTATAATAAACGCATTTAAGCCGTAATATCTCAAAAACTAAGTGAGTCTAAAAGTTATATTATAGTTTTATCGAATCTATCATGTTATTCTACATCTATCCAGGACGTCAAAATTAATCTAAAAAGTGCATAAAGTAATACAAATCAGTTACAATCAACTGCATAATAAACGCATTATCTTTAAATAGAAATATTTTAAAAACTCAATTTTAACTGATGTATCATATTATTCCACAACATTCCATGATGTCAAAATTGATCTAAAAAGTGAATAAAGTGCAGTTTTAACAAAATGCATAGTAAATGCGTTTATCTTTAAACCGTAATATCTTGAAAACTAAGTGGGTCCAAAAGTCATATTATAGTTTTAACTAATCTATTATGTTATTCTATTTCCATCCATTCAGAAAAATATTAAATCCTATCACATCTACGAGAATATTGGTTAACCTTTCTCTCTAAAAAAATATTGACACGTACAGCGCCGTTTTTAAATTAAAATTGGTTCTTATGGGACAAAAGCCAACCAACTCAATATCCAAACAATAAGATTTTAGTCATCACTCTTTTTATGTGTTGAACTACATACAATATTCTATGTCTTTATGTTTTTAGTTTAAGATTTAAAGTTATATTTAACAAGTAAAAAAATAATAAAGAACTAATTAAACGACTTATTGCATAAAATTTCTTCAAATTTGAGAACACAGATTGGACTTTCTTCTACAGTGTGTAAAAAATTTACTCAATTATATTCAAGCGTTTTCTTGCTGAGTTTGATGCTGTGAACCCTTATAATAGCGCAACTATTCTCCTCCCTTAAGGATAATTTGCAATTAGCTGTAGAGGGAGCAAGTGATACGTCAAGAATCTTTTTTTTGCTGATCAATTTCTTTCACTGAAGCGCATATTTTCAGAAAAAAATAACAATTTCTGAGTGAACCTTTGCTAATTACTGCTATACTATATTTAATCAGGCAATTAATTGCGCGCATTAACATGTTACTTACCATTGAAACTGTTGTTCTTTAGGCTATCCAACCAGATAAATATAACTGATCTCCGGTGCATTATAAGCGAGATAACTCACTTTAACTGGCCCTACTTGTACGGTTTGAAGCAGGATTTGTGAGAGTGTTATTATTTGTATCAAACAATTAGTTAATTAATATATATAATTTTAAGTAAAACAAACTTCTCACGAGCCCGTCTTGTTGCGTTTCCCGAAACCTTACTGGTCTTATGCTGGAAATACACTGCACCCTTGACAATTAAACTTGCACAAACGTTTTTGTGCAATTATAATTGAGCGTTTTTGATCAAAATAACTTGTGCAAGTCATTTATTTTGATCAAACACATCACACACGTGCTCAATTATAATTGCACAAACGGTTGTGCAAGTTTAATTGTCAATTAAGCAGTTACGTGTATGGCCTGCATTATGGTCGGTTTTCATGCTCAAGTAATTGGCGCAAATCAATTTGTGCAAGTCATTGGTACAAATAAATTGTTGCGTGAAAACAAAAATCGTCAGAAAATTTGGATTGAGTAAAACCTAGCTTGTTTGATAATTTGCTTGTGGTTTGCGCAAATGCATGAACATGTAAACAACACTCCAACTCGACGCAAGCGTAATAGAAAACAGCAACTTCTGAACTACACGTCGCACTTGTTTTCTATTATAATTTATGCCAAAACTTATTTATATAATTAGTTTGTGTGTTGTTGTTTTGATTGTAATAATGTTAAAGAGGAACAAAATCCAAACAATACACTAACGCTAAATTTCAGGCTATAATATACGCTAGCCGAAAAAAAATAGCATTGTGGACAAGACTGCAAATAGAGAAACTGTGGTAAAAATAAAATAATTTCATGAAAAAAACATATTTTAACTGTACTGGTTCACAAATTTGTGCACATAAGACTGAGCGTAAAAACGGGTACATTAAAAAAAAAAAAAATTTGCGCCAACGGCTTGCAATAATCAATTTGCAAAAATTTCTTAAGCTTGAAAACCGACCATTAAAGATTGACCGCGTCAATGATTCTACTCAGATAGACTGTAATGGACTGTTTTTGTCTCATTTTGGGTTATCAATTTATATTAGACTTAAATAAAGAATTCATTCGATGCTATAATGTAAGGGCTCTTGAGTCAGCATTAATATAAACAGTCACACGCATTTAGAGATCATTACCTACAATGTAAGTGTGATATATGAATAGAGTACTTATGAATCCACATCTGAAAAAATTAACAATCGAATATCCAGACGCTTTATCATAAATTAACTACAAAGTATAGAAATATACATTTAATACAAAGTATATATAAGTAAATTAATATACTATAACACTTTGCTAATTACAGCTAGTCACTACTTTTAATTAAGCAATTAATTGCGCGCACTGTTTTTCAGGTTATCCAACGGTATAAATATAATTGTTCTCTGATGCATTATAAGCAAGAAAATGCATTTTGACTGACTTTATGGATAAAGTTATAGATAACTTCACAGCGGTTGTATTTTTATTTATAATTTCAATAGGATTACATTCAGTATTGCTTCTCAACTTCATGGACGATTGTTGGTAATACCAGTCTTCTATTTATTTGTTGTATTTTTTATCTCCTATACTTTTTTTGTAGCATCGCAATATTTTAATACATTGCTAGCATTTTCAGTATCTTTAATATTTGATGCTATTATCAATTCAGTATTTAATAAATCCGTATTACCAATATGTAGTTTTAATACCTTTTCATTTTCTTCTTTTAATTGCAGTATCTCCTTTCTTAACTTAGAAATAGAAGTATAAAAATTCACAAAGAAAGTATAAATTAACAAATAGTTTTATTCTCATAACAAAAACAAAATATCGCATTTTTTCAAAAAATCGAATAAAATCAACAACAAAATTTTATAAATTAAAAATTTATGAACTTGAATTTTAAAATAAATAATTACCTACATGTTGGGGGTTTGTTACATTTATTAGAATATATTTATATGGCGTACATCGGATTAACCTTGCCCCTTCATTCTGCCCGTGCTGGCTTCGTCTGAAACAGTAAGGGTAACAATAAGCTTCATGCTCAGTAAGAGTAACAATATCTATTTTATTTAAAACACACCCAAGATTTGCGCCAAAAACTCGGACACCGCGTTTCCTTTCTAATAGTGCGTTCCGTATATCAACCGAAGCGACCGAAATCCCGGTTATCCTGAAACAGGTTTATATACGGAACGCGGTTACCTGAAAAAGGTTACAAAGGTTGCGACCGCACTCACCATGAACTAACGTCGGTGAATTTCTATTAATCGTGGTTATACATGGCGGTAAATTTGAAATACAATCAAAAGTGAACAAAAGCATCAAATGTTGCTCGTGTATTTTATTAAATTATTAATTATAGGTTATAATGTATATGTATGTTCCTGTCAATGCTAAAACGGGCAAAGGCATGAGTGCAACAGAGCAAACATTATAGTTGTGTATAGTTGCCTGTTATACCTGCCAACCTCTACTGAGATTACTGTATTAGCAGGTAGATAAATACATACAATCATCTAATATTAAGCACTGAAATTTAAAAAAAATATAACACTAAAGCTAATAATAAATAAATTCATGAAGTTTGAGCCTATAATATTTCAGTTTTGTATTTTGACGTTTCTATAACCGCTGTCGTTCCGTAAATCAACCAAGATTTTCAGCATCCGATCAAAGGCGTAACCTAACCGCCGGTTACTTCGGTTGATATACGGACGGAACGCACTATAAAACACCCCCAGGTTTGAGCATCCTGCTCAAACCTGGGGGTCTCAAACCGCATTTCGTTAGTAATTTGTCCCTGGTTACTAACTGTACAGTACGCCTTACAGAAGAATCCGGAAACCCAGCACACTCCATGAGTTATCTAAGGTTTGACAAAGACTCGGACACCGCGTTACTTTGCTAAACCATCACAGGATTTTGCCAGAACCCCTGTTACCGCATAACCTGGATTAAATATTGTATACAGAAGTTAAGCGTTACGGCCGAGTTCAAAAACCAAGTACACCTCAAGCTGTAACGCCACCAAAAATGGACAATATATATGTTTAATTAACCTACCTATCTTTATATAATTAGCTAACATTCTAGTTTCTATCATCTACATTATATAATTATAATCTAATATTCTAACTTCTACATTAACTATCCTGTATTAGTTAATTAAATTTTACCACTTACCAAAATAAATACTGTCTATTCCACACTATAGCACAAAACAAAATGAACTCAATTAATCTAATAATAAATAAAAAAATATATATAATCTAATGTTTTTCTTAGGCTACTTGATTAATAATAATATAATAACCTAATATCTTAGTTAGTTAGTTTAGATTTATGGCATATCAGCCTAAAAAGACTATCAATGCTGAAGTAACCTAATATATAGATATTAGGTTACTTCAAAATATAAGTTAATACTTATAAGATAAGATAAGTTATTAAGAAATAATAAATTAAAAAAAAAAAACAAAAAAAGTGTAATTAATTTGTTAATTAAAACAAATATGTTTTAAAGGTTTATTAAAACTTAGATATTTATTAGTTGATTTTCTTTTCTGGCGTTTGGAAATTCATTTCCAAATTATTTCAAAGAAAAAAACATTGTCAATGACCATTGACAAATAGTAAGTTAAGAGTTTTAGATATAACTTTAAAATACGTAGTACTAAGCTGGGGTATTGATTAAAAAAATAAAATACATAAGTACACTTTACACATATGCTACCTTACTGCAAGTCTAATCACAATTGAATCAACACCGGAAATGTACAAGAGTGATAAACTTTAGGAAAGTACTGAAGCTCACGCCTTTGTGCGGAATCATTTTCTATTCATTTTGTTGTTTTTAAAGTTTGTGGAGTTTATTATACCCTACCTATGCAACGCCGGGTTAAAAGCTTGTGCAAATTTATTAAATTAAACCACAACTTAATAGTAGTAATATAGTAAGATGGGTCCTGCCATACAATCTAGTAGTGAAAACTCTACTGTCAATGAAGTAACTTTTTAAATAAAAAGTAATGAATTTGCAGAAACAATACAAAAAAGTGTGAAAAGTGTACAAAAGAAGTTAAAATTTTAAATAAAAATATAAGTGATATGAAAAAAGAAATTAACATATTAATAAAACTAATATTGATTGAGTCCAGAAAAAATATCATAGACGACTAAAACCTAATTATATTCATGGAGATAAAGATCGTGTTAATCAAAAAAATAACTCAAAATTATCATTTTACTAAAGAACAAAGAATGTAAAAAGTTGCTTTCCACACAACATCATGATTGTTAGTTCAACCAAATTATGCTAATATCATCAAGGACCCAAAGACATGGTCAATAAGTATAGAAGTAGATTGTTTTTTTCTTTAGTTAGAGCAAACAAATAATAAAATTATCACAATCAGCATAAACTGAAAAAAAAAAAAATTAAATGCTGGATCATTGCGTAATAAAATTAACAAACTAGAAGTAATTTAATGTAATTTTAATTATGGTATTTTTTATGTTAGTAAACCAAAGAGTTTTGTAACTAGAGATTCCAAGCTGCCGTTTAAACAATGTATAAGCAACGTACACTCTCAGTATCTCGGTCTTTGTTGCATCATGACGTTTCTCTATCACATACAACGTAACGCCGTACGCGACAAGGGGAAAGAAGAGGCGCTTGATCAGAGATGAAAAGGGTAGAGTGTGCGACAAGAACAGAAATATTGAGATTGCACGGCAGAACGCTAGCTTGAAATCTCTAGTTATAGAACTTTTTATAGTGAACACTGGCTAAACAATATAGAATGTTAAATTTTTAAAAAATCTAGCTAGCAATAATCGGAATAGCAGTTTATATAGAGATGTATAGAATTTGCAAAAAATAATAATATTAATTCATATAATAATATTACTAAAATATACAGTGTTGAAAAATTTAATTGTGACTTGTTTAGTGTGTATTTTATTGATTTTAATGTTCTTTTAATATGTATTTATCGTACACCAGCCAAACATTTTAATTTGTTTTTAAATGGTTTTGTTTCGTTTCTAGAACATACAAATTGTCGTAACAGACATAATATACTGAGAGGTGATTTTAATGTTAAATTTAATCTTATGGACGTAAAAAAATTGTAGATTTTAAAACTAGATAAAATAATTGCCTAGACAATATCTTTCCGATCATATAGGTATGTCATTGACTTTATTTGTTGATTCTCAAAATAAAAATAAATGTGCAACAAAAATGTGTAGGCCAATAATTATGCAGTGTAACGTAACGTTTTATGAAATGTTAAACATTTGATATTGGTACAAAGTTAAACTTTTGTAATATTTTGTTGTTTGCTGATAATATGAAACTGTTTAAGAGGCCTCTATACCCCTAGCCAGTATAGGGAATTACATGTATACGGGCGCCAAGATAACTAATGCATCGGTTAACATAATAACAATCCGAGACCGGATTTAAAAAGCTTAAACATTTATCTACCGTTTGATGGTGGGGTTTTAAGAATAATATTGTAATTAATTAATTATGATGGATAAAGCTTGCATACTTTCTTAATTTTTAAAATTTATTTCAACATTTTTTTACGTAAGTTATATTGCGTTTTATAAAAATTCCTTCCATCGAAATGGAATTACAGATCTTGCAAGTTACCTCAAATTTTTTTGTAGCTAGAATTTGCGTAATAAAGCCGCATTCTTGACTTTACATAAATGAAATAATTGATTGTTTGGCAATAGTAATGTGCTGCCACATAGTAGGAGACAGCGGCACTATATTAATCTGTGCGCGTAACACACCCAATATTGACTGTTATTGCGCATAACATTTTTAAGCAACGCCTACAAAATAACCGGTTTCTTTTCAACATCAGACGCGTTGTTATTTCGAACACTGCACGGATATTAAAAATTGCGTTTTATTATATTACTGTTGTTTGTGTTTGCTTTTTGCAGTTTTATTCATATTTTTGTGATCTTCCATTTTTTTTTTCATAATGGGAAAAGGTGCAGCTAATAACCGAAGTGTCACTAAAGCCTTTAGAAAGAAAAGGCGCGGAAATATTGCCTATTTAGTAAAGGGTAAAAAGTTAAAAGGAAAGTCAGTATATTATTTAACACGTAATTGTTAATTAATATTAGAGCCCGGAGAATAATTATTCACAATTTTCAAAGCATAAATTGAGCTCAAATTATAGTAAAAGACGATTATGGCTGTTTTTTTTTTTTTTTTAATAAAAACTTTTGACACTGGTACACGGCAAGATATTTCTAAAAGTTATGAAAATACCCTGCCATCGCCATCAAGTACTCGGCAAGATTCCAGTATTACTGAGAGCGTGAAAAATAATTCACCATTATTTTCATGTGCACAGGAAGGTTTGGAAAACACTTCACAATCGACCCCTGATATGCCAATACAAGCAATGATGCAACAACAGGGCTCGAACAAGTATGTGTTTAAATTTAAATTTATGAGGAAAATTCAAATTATAGAAAAATGTACAAAATTTAATTATTATTTTATTACATAATACATACCAGAAATAAAACAAAATATTTAATATTAGCAGCTGGCAGCTTAAAAATGCGTATGTGTCCGAAAATACGTTAAGAGAGCATCTACACAATTATCTGCAGCAGACATAAACTTCATCACAACCCACGATGTTTTGATACAAAAATTTGTAGTGCAAAGCACAATCAAAATTCAACAATGTCCAAAAATGCCTTAACCTAACTCAACTACTTAATTACCAAACTGGAACATACCGGTACTCCAACCAGAGGTGCCAGATATGATCATAACTTAACTTAAAAAAACCTAAAAAAAATTAAAAGTCGGAACCCAGACTAACCATAAACAAACTAACAACTATGACCAACAAAATCTAACTTAGCACCAAACAAGAGCTTTACACCATGCCCTCGACTTCAGTAAAAGGCAACCCCAAAGCTAAACTACTACTTGGACAATTGTCCTCTAAAAACAACTGCTGAACAGCTCAGAACTGCACCATCCATAAAAAAGCTTAAAAAAACTGCCGCAAAAAAATCTAAACAAAAAGGCTTGGTCGCTCGTGTTTGTCAGAACCAGTAAAGTTTCATTTCTCTAAAAATCTTTAAAAAGCAGTCAAAGCCCCGTCACGACAAACATTTGTGAATTGTAGGTCACAAAAGTTCAAATTTGCTTCATGCAAAACCAACTTTAAAAATTCTGAAACTACTTATTTCAGAAGTAGCCAAGACACCAACAAAAATTAAATCAAGAGCCTAAAGTTACCCCAGTCTCCACTACTAGATCTCTAGATCTTAGTTAGTTTAGATTTATAGCATATTAGCCTAAATATCGGTTCAAGAGAAAGAATTGATAAATGTTACTACATTCAATCCACATTAGAAGCCACGACATCAGAACGCTGTGCAACATACAAGATGTGGTGAGATATGGCCGCAATAGAAGAAGAGAGTGGAGAGACCATGTCGACAGGATGGATATGTCCAGCCTACCAAAAATTGCCAAAGAGGGACTTCCGACATAGAAAAGACCTCCTGGAAGACCCCCAATACAATGGCACAAAAGCTGGAGCTCAGTGTCTCAACTACGGCTGAAATCGTTGAAGACAAACAGAATGCAATCCAATAACAAAGAAGAAGAAGAAGAAGAAGAAGACATTCAGTCTAATCTTGAACCCATTGCCCAAACATTAGATTTTTTAAGTATTTTTGTAAATAAGTAATAATATTTGTACTACAGGCAATAAATGTATTTATTATTATTATTATTAACCTGCTAAACAAAAACCATAATCAGGAAAATGCCGCAACCACCATTATATTACTTTCCAAAAAACATATTCATTGGAGTCACTGTTAGCGTAAAGAGGTAGCATAATACCTAGATAAATTTCTAACACAGAAGAAAAATAACTAGAAACTATAAAAATATGTATTACCAAAGATCAAGTATGCCAATAAACAACCCCCAATAGAAACTTGTAGTTCCTGTAGACAATAAAAAACTCTCAGAAATTTTTTATTGTTTACTAAAAACTGCCGATGGCTTGCTGAGAAACCCTAAATTTGAGGAATTGTAAGGTTTAAAAGACCAATCCCTAAGTCAAAAATTAATACATTTTTTTACTAACAAGTTACAGCTGAGGAAATTTCCGATTCTGCTAAGTATCTGTGGATTATCTTTGGCAAGGGGCTCAATTAGCAAAAAATTTTCTGGTTCCGATGCTGCGGCAGAACAATGGTTTCTCTCTCCGGAATAAAGTCCGGCTATACACGTCTACTGGCTCACTGGAGGTCCATGGTTTGTCCAAAATCGTGATATCCAAAGCAATCTAAGGGTTCCTCCATTACGCAAACACATCAAAGCTTTGGCCGCAAAGAACTTCAACAATCTCGAGGTTCACTCCAATCCTGATCTGGCCCGACTCGCCGAGCCAGACAAAGAAGTTTCGCAACATAAGCGTCCAGATAATCAATCGATTAACATTTCCTAAAATTCCTACCCTCTTCCCTCAGCCTATAGGGCGCATATGTCCAACAACGGAAGGTTTATGAGCTTAAGGTCTCAAACTTCACCGGGGGGGAGTTTAGTTGATAGTAGTCAGTCAACAGTCTCAAACAAGCATAGAAGAGCTTCCGCAGTAACTGCAGTTTTACTGCAACCCGCACAACCAAGCAATCCCCGGTCATGGCGGAATCGACCAGCAATGGCCTCGCGCCCATGCTGCCCGATTGTCAAATACTGGGACCCTTTAAGCAAAAATCCAGAAGCTGGAGAAGTTAATCGCAAAGATCAGCAAAATAGACGCCCGATACCAAAAACATATGGACTCCGAGTGGACTGCGTGGTAATGACGTCCGCCACATGAAGCAGGATATCGTCTCGGACGTCGTTAGAATCATCAAAGCGGACCTTCAGGACACCTTCACCAAGCTAAAGAAGGACTTTAATCTGACCCTACGTCAGAGCAAAGACGCATCCCTGATGGCCACAAATTTGGTTGTTAAGCGAATTCTCGCCCGGCCATCATCTACGGAAGCTCCAACCCAAGCCTTGCCCAAGGAAGCTGTGACAGTACCACCGTCCACCAAGCCCCTATCAAAACCTCGGAGTACCAGGTCCAGGCCTTCAGCCCGTCTGACAAAGAACCGATGGATTTCAGACCCTATGGGAAAGAAGAAAGTCAAAGAAGGCCAAGAAGGAACCTCCATATTTTCTTGCAACCAAAGAGCCAACCCCCCGTTAGATGCCTTCAGCGTCAAAAGGGCCTTCAGCCCCCAAGTCGGCCGCCTCGGGTCAGAATGTTGATCCTCAGGCCCATCACGTCCCTTATCTCCGCCAGTACCTACAGAAAGTGCTGGCACACAACGCCGTTCCCCATTATGATCAGGGAAAAATCTCTATCCAAGGCTGTTGGCGACCTTAAGTCGCATAACATTATCATCATCGGCCACGTGGCTGACGGCATCCCAGCCTAACCTAAATCGTCAAGCTTCCTCAGGGAGTTAAAAACAAGGAGATACTCTCTCTCACCGAGATCTGCGGGGAAGGCCGCAAAGGTTGCATAATGCCATTGTTGTGTGTCAAGTGCGCCAGGGTTCATCTAAGCTCCACGTCTATATTTTGTAAAGTCCGGGCATGTAATATTATAAATGCTGCCCAGTTACGTAAAGCTGCGTGCTAGTCGTAGTACGAGATTGCCACAAATACTATGTAACGCCTATTAGGGTGAATTCAACACTTTGCTTGCTAATTGCCTAAGATTCCCCTCGCAAAATACCGTCAGTACTAAAGAACCAAGCACACAAACCCCGAGGCAACCTCTCACCCGGAAACCTCTTCCTGAAGGTCGCCTAAGACAACCTCACACCCGGAAACCCCTTCCGGAAAGTTACCCAAAGTAACTTGTCACCCAGAAACCCCTTCCGGGAAGTTACGCAAGACCCGGTGCGCAACGCCGCCGAGCATAAGCAACAAAATTACATTTTTGGACAATTATATTGGCGCTGTGTGAGCCGGTCAATTACTCTAGCTAGCTAGCGAATTGTTTGAATACTGTAAGCAAACTCAATTGCCAATTGCAAAGCAAAAAATTACATCCAACAATTTTTAGGTTAAGTTTAGATTTACTGTGACGCAACTATCAATCGCAAAACAATAGAAAATGCGATGTAATGCACATGCAATAACAATGGCAAAACAATAAATAAAATAAAAACATTAATTATGCATACCAGTTATCAATCGCATAGTGACAGGCTTTTTTAGGTTATGTTTATAACATAGCCTGACAAAAAAAAAACAAATTGGAACAAATTGAGTAATGCATATCTCGTACACAACTGTTTGCTACATAACAGATAAGTCAAAATAAACTATTGACAAGATATAACTACATATTTGTAACTCAACTGTCAATCGCAAAGCTAATGTTAAAAATTTAAATCATATTTATACCATCAAAACATACTAAAAACATAATTAAATTTCTTTTTGTTATTGGCACAGCTCATAACGAGCGCTAGGTTCAAAACCTGTTAAATCTCACAGTACACACATTAAAAAATGTACAACTTTTATATCATTAATGTCCGGTTGCACCAACACAACTTAAGCTACATCTTAAGACTTGCTTACATCTTAAGTTCTGCTAAAAAAATATATTTGAGCTGTAAATGCGTTTTCAAAGCATTTTTTTGAGCAATATTTTACATTTTTATCAAGTTTTCATCCAATGAAGAGTCAACTGTCAAATTTACAAAACAGTCAACATTTATTTTTGACAAAATCTGTCATATAAACCGTCTAATGTTAATTTGACAAAGCAGCAACTGTCAATTATTTCGCAAATATGAATTGTCAATTCGTCATGTCGTCAGACATGTATTTCCAGTATTTTACCTGTCTGTAGCTTTATTGCTTCTATCACCCCAAATGTCTACTCATTTAACAGCGTGCTTCTTACTAACAAGTATCACATATTTTAACACAATTTTCCTTAAACTGTTTCTCATACTTGTCCTACCACCTCATTTGCTTTTTGTGCTAGATCTTATAGAGACTAAGAGAATGAGCATATTCTCACTACTGAACGACAAAACACATAAAAAATTATATTGTAACATATTTATATAAACAATAACTGATTATTTCAAAAAGTTAAATTGGCAAATTATATATCAAAGAATAATGATTATATAAAATAAATATATTATAATGATAAAAGACAAATAACTAAAATAAATATAAATAACAATATAGTTTAATAACTTTAATTTAAATTATTATTTAATATAAAATATAATTGCTTTATCAACTTTTATGATTAGTTTGTTAATTTAGCTTGTAAATAATCAATTTTAATTAATAATAATGTATTCTATATAATAATTAATCTGTGCATGAAAATTATACAATAAATTGAAACTAGAATGAACAATAAATTATATGCAGCATAATAATATGTAGTGTCTAAATCTGCTCGCTTTCGTTACATACAACAAAGAGGGAAACACATGGATGCGCGACGGCACATCAAAAATCCTCAACCACGCCCCGAGCATCAAAAAACGAGCCGCCCATCGTATATCTTTCGCCTTCGTTTAAACTTAAGTTTCTCTCTCTGCAATAAATATCTGGGCGCCTAAGGAGCCCTCTTCTGTATTGATCAAAATAATTTAAGACTTCTAATTTTGATGGAGTGGTGTAAAATTAATCAACTTGATCTAGATTTTAACAAATGTGTTTCAATATTGTTTAGCAAATGTAAGATTGTCTAAAAAGACTATTATCTTAATGAACACAAACTTGTTTTTACATCAGAAGTGAAAAACTTAGGAATACGTTGTGGCCAGCAGTCTTACGGTTGCTAAACATATTAATAAAATATGGGCAAAATTTATGTCTGTTTTATCAGCAGGTTTAGTATTCCGTATGAACATCAAAAACATTGTATTTATCTTTAGTTCGATCTGCATTAGAATACGTTTGTCTGCATTAGAATACGTTTGTAATATTTAAATTTAACAGCATATTGTTTGAGTTAGTCATGAGATGTATAGTCAGTCGTTCTAATATTTTACGTATTTTAAACATTAAGTCGTTGCAAAATAGAAGAACTATTAATCTTTGCACTTTGCACAAACTAGTTAATGAAGTATCAATTGTTCTAACTTGTTAGAAAAACTTAATTCTTATGTACCGCCTCACCGATATACACGATATGCCAGTACAATTAAGTTGGCCTTTTATCTGTGCAATTATGGCTTACATGCGCCTTTATGCAGATTTATGCAGTATTACAACAATTTGTCTGCCCAATACAATATAAACAAATTTATGCAGTCTTATTCAATATTTGCTAGTCATCTGAAAAGATTAGATTTGTCCATCTGTGATACACTTTAGTTAATTGGTTTGTATATTGGTTGTTTGTGTACACTTTATAACATATATTTTTTATTGTTATGTTTAATTTTACGTTCTAGTTTTATAAAGTAAATTTGTAAATATGTTTCTACCTGTTAGTAAAAAAGGTGAATTCCGTAAATAAATATATTATTATTAAGCAATATGCACTGAGATAGTATTTATAATAAGTCAAATAACATTAATTTAAAAAAAATAGTTTTCACATTAAAATTATCACTAGTCTAAAGTTATCATTTTCATAAAAAAAAATATTCAAGATTAACTGGTTTAATAATTTTCTTTGTTTAATGAGGGCGCACTTACATTTAATAAATAAATATTTTCAACTAAACTCCACAAATCAGGCTAAATAAGTGCTAATGATCTTTATATTAAATACTCTAATAATCATCTAAAGACTATGTGGAATATAATACATAATAAAACCAAAAGAACTAACACATTAATCTGTAATATTGATGACTTATCTGTTTAGAAGTTTAGACAAGTTTCTTCATAGTAATTATAAAATAGCTGAAATACTTTTGTTAGGAGATTTTAATATTTATAATACTGAATGGTTAAGTCCCTCATCTTCTACATAACTATCCGGACAACAAACTATGATTTTTGGTGCTTTGCACAATCTTACTAAACTTATTCAGCAACCCACATATTTTCTTTGTGATTGACATCTTAGTGAACCAAGATTATTAGATTTATATCTTTCTACTATTCCAAAGATTACAACAATTACTGTTAAGTTTGCTTTAGAAAATTCTGATTATTCACTTATTACTTCTGTTGTTAAAACATTTCTTCATATTACTACCTATCTATCATTATTTTATGATGAACATAGTAAAAATAATAATCATTTCTTAATCATTTTGATTTTGATACTCATTGCTTATATTCTTACAATCTACATACTGCAGCAGAAAATCTTACAAAAACTATTCATAATGTCATCAAAACATTTGTTTCATTTTCTGTTATTAAACCAAAACAAAAGTATTTGTACTTAAGACAAAACAGACATTAATATAAAACAAAAAAATTGTTCCAATAAGTCTGATTATAAAAAAGCTCATAAACATTGCGACAATCTAATACAATCTGAAAAAGATAGAATTGACAAAAACAAAGCTAATCAAATTTCTCAGCTTTCTATAAATAAATAATTTCTATAAAGCAATAAATTCATTGCAAGGTTTGAAATACCTCTTTTCTAAAATGATCAAAACAATCTAGTTACTGATTCAAAATAAAAAGCAGATATTTTTGCAAACCAATTTGCATCTAAATCTACTATTCTAAATCTTCATATGGTTGTACTTACAATGCCAGTTAGTGGTAAAATGATGAGTCAAATTCATTTTAGGCAATAGGTTGTCAAAATATATCTTCTTAAATAAAATACCAAAAAGGCATCAGGTATAGATGAAATACTATATATTATGTTTAAAACATTTGCCAATGAATCAGTTCCATTTTGAGTAAAAAATTTGCCTTATTATACAACAATAAAATATTCACAAACTGTTGAAAGATTGCAAATGTTCAACCTATACCTAAAAAAAGAAACAAATCTGATTCATCAATTTCTATCAAAACGTTTGACAACATCTTCTGACATACGTTAGTCACAAATAAAATTCTACTTTAGACAAACATAGAGAAACTCTTGCAGTAACTGTAAACATTTCAAAAGCATTTGATAAGGTATGGCATCCTAATCTTATCAACAAGCTCTTGATCATAAATTTGTAAATCTTATCAATAGTTTTCTTGACAATAAAAAAATTATAGAATTGAAGGTTTTAACTTTTTTAAAGAACTAAAAATCCTATTCATAGTTTGCAGATAATAACAACTTTCATACTTTACTTTATACTACATACTTTTCAAAGACCATTTTAACAAAATTGGCAGAACGTCTTGAAAATTCTATGTTAGAATCTGTAGCATCTATAAACAAAGACCTTAAAACAATATCTGAATAAAGTATTCCCAACATGGTCAATTTTAATTCTAAAAAAACTTAACTTCTTACTCTTTTAAAATCAAAATACGATCAGTGCCAAAAAATACATGTAAAATATTAGAGATAGATGCTATGTTTAAATAGAGAAACACCTGCAAGTATTGCGCTGGAGAAAAAAGATAAGTAAAAAACAGAAGCAGAAAAAAGAGCAATGATGTACAAGAAAAAAATGAGACACAAACAAAAATGCAAAATTTTACAAGAATGCATGTAAGAGAAAATGAGAGCAAGACAAGAAAAGCTAAGAGAAATCAGGGAAATATATTACAACAGAAATGATTATGCTAGCCAAAAAAATGAAAGAATAAAAAAACTAAGACAGAGAGAGACATGGCACAAAATTATGGAAAGAAATAGAGAAATACAAAAGCAAGAAAGGAGAATACGAGTGAAAAAATCTAGGTACAACGCAACCTAGAAAGCGATATAGTAAAAATGATAAAAAGATGATTGCAAGATTCAAATGTGGTAATGAAAAGCGAGTGACAAATATTTTGACAGAAAAAGATTTGAAAGTGTACAGACTAAGGAAACTATAGAACATATGTGAAAAGAGTGTAATAAGATGAGAAAAAAACAGATTAAAAAAAAGATATTGGAAAGAGACAAAAGAACGATAAAATGGAATGGATACAAAAAACAAAAAAAAGTAGGCAAACAAAGAAGAAAAAAAATTAACTTTTAATTTTGATAATTTAAGGATCATGATTTATTATTTTGGAGAATTATAAATATATTTGTAAATGTAATGTGACGTTCTAGACCAAAGACACAAAATAAAAGTATTATATATTATTTATACAGGGTGATTCAGAGAAACCGCATGGTTTTGAAATAATGAGTACTCGGTTAATTTTACATAAATTTATTTTTATTAACATTAAAATCTTTGTTGCAAAATGCCATTTTTTTAAGTAAATAACATCACTCAACTGATAACCTTTTTCTTAAATCCAAATTTCAAGCTTATGTTCTTGATCAATTCTTTGCAATTTACGGCAAGTAGCATCCTTTCACTCTTCCAATGTTTGGTACATCGCCAAAACGTAAAATAATTTTTTTGAAACATTTCCTAAGAACTCTCATTGAAGCTTTTGCTGTGTGGGCCGTAATGTTTCTATAAAAAGTAAATGCACATTACGCCACATTGCTTGTAGATTACCCATGGCCCAATATTAGCAGTTTTGTATTAACTAAGTTGTTCAAGTAACACTGTAAAACTGTTTACAATTTGCAAAAAAATAAGTTTTTTGCAAATTGTAAACGTTCTTGATAGTTACGTTTACCTAACTTTTTGACAATTGCTATTTTATACGGATGGAGTTTTAAATCTAGTCGTAAAATACGTTTTACAGAACTATTGCTCATTCTTAATCTTAAAGCGGCAATGTGTTGACTCTGTGAATGTTGTCTGGCGTACGCGCAGTACAAATGTCTACAAAAGAGACGCTGTGTTTAAATAACAGATTCACTACTTTTAACATAATTATTGTCACAAAGACACGATGTTGCACACTACACGTCGTCATGACTAAAATGGCATAACATGCAGAGTTGAATAGCACTGTACCGGTTTTTTTAACTCTTATACAGGGTGGACAAGAATGCCCGAGGTTTACGATGTAGGCAACCAAATATACACTCAAATATTTAAAAAATATATCCCTAGATTGCTCTTGACCATCACCATAAGCGTAACACAAAATTTGTTTTTGTAGTAATTAATGCAATTATAAACAATTAAAATACATACAAAGTAAACATGATAAATTATTTTAAAACTTTATTTAAAAAAAAAATTTTAATGTATGTTTTTATAGTAAAAATTTATTATAGCAGTAAAACAATCAATAAATACGGCACAGGTTGTACTCTCTTCAGTCGTATCTGAATCAATTTAATAGTTTTATTAAAAAATATAAGTTTATTTATTTTTTACCTTAAAATTGCAATCCAAATATCAATTGAGTGTAAAGTTGTTTTTTCTACTCCCTTCTATATATTGTCACTTTTATTCACGCCTAACTGAATGGATATGTATCATATATTCACTCTAGTGTGGATATGATATGCCGTACCAACCATAAAAACAAAAATTCAAATCACAATGTTTATTTGATTACGTCGCTAAATACATATGGTTTTTTATATGTAAAATGTCAAAAATAGATTAAGAACTTCTTATTTATTAACTGTTATTATACAATAAAGCTTAAAACATTTTTAATTAAATATTTTAACAGCATAATTTAATCAAAATTATAGGTAGTTCTGAATTTGATAATTATGCGAAACGTCAGATGTCAAACATAACCTAAATTTATTTCAATATAAAATAATGTTACATGATTAATTGAAAAGTTTTAAAATAATTTTTAGATTTTTATCAGTCGTAGAAAAAGTAAGCTGTACAACTCGATCCCTCGAGAATGCCCATATCGTACTTAGACGACGCTGCAGGCGGAGTGCTCCAAATTCGTCTTCGTGCGATATGGGCATACTATCCACTCTTGTTATACAAAATACTATTGTGTAACTAATAGAGATTGGCAACAACCACCAAGCTTCATCGGTAAAAAAATCTTATTCAATTACAACCTCTTCAATTACAATGAACAGCCTGACAGGTGCATAATTTATCATTTGTAATTCACAACTTATTTATATATAAGAAATTCTGGAGACTGAAGAGAGTACGACCAGGTGCCATCCTCATTGATACTTCCACTGCGGCTATAAAATCACTCTGTTTTTGTATAAACATTATTGTACATGTAATTTAAACATTCAATTCATAGTATGCATAACACATAATTCACACTATTTCAACTTTACACTGCACTTTACAATTTATAATTAATTTTTTATTTATAATTATTAAATTGTCCTAAACATATTTTTAATAAACATTAACCTTAAACAATAACTATTAAATAATTTAAATATTCAATTAACACTTTTGTTTAATCACAGTTTGTGCATAACACACTTCACACTAATTAAAATTCATTCAATACTTCACAATTCATATTTTATTAAAATGAAAATTGACGTTTATTCTGGTGATTATTATACTGCGTACACACTTGCAACAATCTGCATTATCGCAACACCGTCGCGTATCATCGTCGCGTACCATCACTCCGCAACACAACTGCGAACCGCAACATCGACGCGTAATTATTTTGTTCAGCGGGAACAGGTTAAGAAACTGGTAAACTAAAAAACGTCCGAGAAATAATTGAAAAACCACCCTGTATTATCAAATAATATATTATACTATATACCTACATATTTATATGGATGATTTATAAAATAAATTAAATTAAAAGTTAGATTATTCTACTAATAGTTTAATAGGTACTCTATTATTACGGTTCTTAGATTATAATATACATATTCACAACGTTTTTCACATTCATTTGCTATGATAAATTTAATTGGTAATATTTTATCAATTTTATTAATTATTTTTATTTTTTAAATTTTAAATTTTAACCGTATGCGGTCAATTTAAAATAACTGTAAAATTTTAATAAATAATTACACACGGTGGTATAAAAAACGTCGCTTGGTGCATTAAGGGTATATTTTAATATAGTATATTAATTCACCACAAAGAAACTTACAATTTTATTATTGAATTTTTACATACAAGGTGTTAATTAGTGTAGGAAAGATATTACACAGGGAAATTCCTCGTCTGATTCTAACACAAAAAGTTTCTATAAAGTTTTGGTCTAAAATGCTTCCTTTTTGAAATACAAGGTTTTTTTGCAAGTTTAAATTTACAGGATCAAAATGGTTTTACTTGTATCTTTAAATGATGTTTGACATATTGTGCTGACATTTGTTTTGAATTGTTTTTTAGTTAGAGTTTCATCAATTTTTCAAATAAAGAATATGCAGCTATACATTTTATGTACGGGCTTGCAAATAGCAATACTTACAAAGTCAGAATGTTGTATCAATAGCATTATCCCAATCGTGTAATACCTAATAGTAAGACATTTTCACCATCCTCTATGTGAAACTGGAACTTTTAACCGAGTAAACCATCTAGCAGAAGTACCTGATGATTGTCAGGACTCCGGAAATTGAGGAAGTAGTTTTGAGTGTTGAAAATAATCCTAGTACAGTAAATACAAAAAAAAAATAGCGTCAGTATCGGCAATCACGCATGTTCTGGTATAGAAAATCAACCAAAAATAGGGAGAGATAGAAATACGGTTTCTCACTGCAAAACGCTTAATGTCAATGCTTGATAACTGATACTAATTTTCAATAAACTTACTAATATATTAATCTGGCAGTAAACAAAATAACTGTACAGGTACATTTTAACCTTTTTAAAATGTACCTGTACAGTTATATTGTCATAATTAAGAAGCGCAAATCTCTGAAATTTCCAAGTAATTTAAACAAAATTGCAATGTCATTAACATAATATAACTGGCTACTGAAAGTCTACAATAAAACTACAAACGCTAATAATTATCTGCATCCATATTCCTAGATTTTTTAAAATAATAAAAAAATAAGATTTAACTAAAAAATAATTCAAACAATAGTAATGTAAACCACGCGCACTTCATGTTTTTTTAATGAAATACTTGTGACGTCAGCTAAATATCAGACAACTGAGACAACGGGCAAATAACAGCTTCAGCTCGAAAATCGGATGCACACATTGCGCACTCGTCGAAACGAGTTCTCCTATATCTATATCTCTGATTTAGGTGCTTTATTAGGAGTTGGATATTACAGTCTTTATTAATAATATCATTTATTATCAGTGTTTGTACAGTAAAACAAAACATAATACAGTATGTACATGATAAAAGATCACATAATAAAAATAAATAATAATAATAATTGAAACATAAAATGATTTATAATAACGTTTCTTTAAAGTTATAAAACTCTTCGATAGTATAGGGTTTGCAAGTATTTAAAAAACATATAAGCTTCCTCTTCATAACATTGTAATTAACACTCTCTTTAATATGTTTCAGAATTTTATTATAAATTTGTATGCAACTATAGTGTGCATTATTTTTAAGTATTAAGTTAATTTATGTTGAGGTATTCTATATTCATGCTCATGACGTGTGATATAATTATTAGTTAAAACCATATTTTGTTGGAGAATTTAATTTGTTTCTGTTTCCAGACAAATTTAAGACATTCTAAAATGTAGACTCCAGTCACACTTAATAAATTGCATTTTGTAAATATGCCTCTACAAACTTACACGTAGCTGCATATGATTTATAATTCGGATAGCTTAATTTGAATTATTAAAACTGCATTTACAGAACAGTTTCTCCAAAATAATATGCCAAATTTTAGCACTGATTAAAAACTAGCATAATAAAACGTTTTAACTACATTAATTGTATTTTTAAAAAGAATTCTCAAACCATAAAATGCATTACTTAACTTTTTTGTAAGAACAATTCCCAAAAGTTTTGCACAACCAGTGTATTGGTAAATACTGTTATAAAGCTGTATCTGTATTTAAATCAACCAAAGCGACCGAATTATACAGAAAGCGGTTACCTGAAATTAGTTACAAATAATTGTAAGCGCACAACCATGGATAAATGCGTACAGGAACATAAGAGCGGACCGCTCTTTTAGAGCGGTACTTGTTGCTCCCGGAAATTAACAAGAAAATGGTAAATAAATGCAGATGGGCAAGTAATTATACAACAAATTGACAAATAAAACTCGAGAGTTAAACCTCAATAAATATGATTTTTGTCAGTTAGTTTACTTGGCTGATTTAATATACGATTAAAGACAATTGACTTGACTAAATTTTAATTATAGATTAATTTGTTTTATAATACCGGCCCTTAGCGTTTTCGATTGGTGGTCACAATTTTTTTGTAAAAATTTCTTTACTAAAATTTATTAGTTTTAATAATATAATCACAATGTACTTCCAATTCCAGCTGAACTATTATATCATGATCCATATCTTGCTTGTTGTGAACCCAACTAGTTTTCCAAAACTACCAAACAGAGAGGGTATCAACATAAAGCATCTATGAGGATGCCGCTGTACCAAATATGTGCGCTTCCAAAATATACATGAGATTAAGCGTTTTATAATATATATTCAATGATGGTACTTACCAAATTAAATTTAACTGGTCCTATTTACGATCAAATTAATGGTATAGAAAGAAAATAAAAATAATTATTTTATACAAGTTTATTTATATAGTACATTTACTTCTTGTATAAATACATTTAACAATTCAAGTAGTTGCAATATTGTTCATTATAATAACTCGCTGCCTCTTTGTAATAAACAAAACTAACGAAGATTTAATGACAGTACATAGAGAAATAAGTTATGATAATTATAATATCTATAAATGCCGCCAATATTAAAATGCATACAAAAGCAGATATAATACAGCAGTATGTATATGCGCTGGACAACAACTAACAAAAATTTGTCATGATTAACGTTTATCTTGTAAGCTCACTAACTCGTTAAATATTCCTATTGATAAAAATGTATAAAACATATTGGAATATATATTTATATAAAATTTGAATAAATTACAATATATAATAATAATAATTGCATAAAATAAAAAATAATAAATTAAAAAATACATGCGCAGTTAAATATATATTATGTAACAAGATATCTTAAAAAAATATATTATATATATATATTATATGAAATACTTATATACATTTTACATCTATGACCTGATAAGGTAACAATACTTGGCGACTTATAATAATGAACAACATACAAATCAAGCGTTATTGCACGTACAGTATGAGTTTATTTGAACGACCAAATCCACCCATCAGAACGCTTTTCTTCAACATTCTAAATTCATTTCAAAAGGAGACATCATTGTCATACCTACTCCTGCAATATTCTCATAATTATTTATAGATGGAATGTGCAGACACATTTGACTTAGGAAAACGTTTTAAAAAATATTTGTATTTTTTTAATTTTTTGTATTTTAGGCCACCGATTGAATTACAAAAATATAGGGTCATTCAAGTCACTCTTTACTGTATGTAAGGAAAATCATGATAAGTATCTTACATAAAAATATATTAATAAAATACTTCTCAGAAATAATAAAAATTTAGTACCCAATTAAAAAAAAAATAACTATCACGTTCATGTTTCAGGCATGATATCAAATTAAATGAAATAAATTTCAATAGCTTGCCTTCATTTTTAATGGGTTAATTGCAATGTTGTAACTTGTAAAAAATGAACATGATCACACCAAAGGCCTGCTCGCACCAAGAGGGAGTATCTAAATACAAGCATAGGCTATCCTCATCACAGTTGTTTTGCCCAAGTTAGTTTATATGCTACTGGATTACACATATGGAATTTATAATTATGAATCTCAATGAGTAAGCATAATCCACTACAATATTAAAAGCATCCCTAATGATCTGGGCGGGCCTTAACAATTTTTTTCTTATTTTAACTTTTTTTATAATTTAATAGTTACCTACGTATAATATTGTATTATAATTCATAACAAATTGATTTAATTGTCTGGATCTAATTCCTTCTTATTACTGTATTAATAGTTAGGCTCTTCATCGTTGTCATTCAAGTCGTTTCAGTCTCTGTTGGACTTTCCTATAATAATATAATTAATGTTAACTACCTAGGTTTTATTTTCAAAACAATAAATATACCTCTATACTTTCCAAGTCCCCAGATTGTGTCGAGTCTAGTTGTGGTTGTATTTCACTATCAGTAGGTTGAGGTCCATGTAAATTAGACTTCTCATGTAATTGCTCCCTCATTCTATGCATCTCTTTTCTTAATTTTTCCCGTTCTTCTTCCCTTTCTTTCACAACACTCTGCAAGTCATCTTATTTAGTATTGAAAATTATTATTTGGATAATAAAACTTACCAGTAACATTGTAAGCTGTGAGCTAAGGGTAGTTGCTATTTCTTGTAGCTTATGAACAGGTACAGAAGGCATATTTTGTTTTATAATTGAGTCATTACTAGCACAAGATGGATGTTTGCCACCAGTTACTAGTACTGAATCAATTTCAGATACATTCAAGGATTCATTCACAGCCGTTAATAGTTGGTCCACTAACAAACAAACAAAAAAAATTAATCATTTTTATTCTAAGAATTAATTTAATTTATTACCTTGATAAACTGAGGCCAACACAAGTTCAGAAGGATCTCGTTCAGAAGGTGATTTTTTTACTGCTTCTTCACTGGCCATCTCTGCTACACTTTCATAATCATCTTCATTTATTTCAAGAAGGTCTGCCACCAATTTCTTCTTGCCATCTAAAGCTTGTTTCACTTCTTCATCTTTACGTTTTATTTGTTCTAAAAATTATTTTATTATGTTAAAATGTATTTATAGTTGTAAGAAATAAAAGAGTGCTATGTGCATACCTAAAGGAGTAAGAACTGGTTCAGCAGTGTGCACAGGAGGTATAGCCACCTGCACCTCAGAAGGCTGGATAAGAGGCCACTCATTGGCTGTCAGCTTAATTGACACACCATCACCAGCTATAAGAAATACATCCGTAACCATTAATGAAAAATATATACAAAAACAATAGTAAGTATTTGTACAAAAATGTGCCAGCACACAGATGTGGATTTAAAAAAAACTTAGATAACAAACCTGTTTGTACTGCTGGAATTTCATGTTGTGATAATCGCTTTTCACCTCTATCATCTTCAGAATTATCGCTAAGTCTGTGGTTGGAATCACTGGTAGTGGTGGCAGAAGTGGCTGCAGCATTTTCAGTATCGCCACTCACTAATGTCTCTGCTCTTTCACTGGTTTCTGGCCTTGCCGCAGGTAAATCTTGTACTGTTTCTTCCTCTGGATCATGTGTTCGCTCAGTCCGTTTGCCCTTGCCATCTCTCAACTTGTATGGCTCAGTTGCATCAGTCAAATATTTAAACCACCTGTAATAAAATACATACATTAATAAAGTTATATAATACTATTTAGATAAATAATAGAAAGAAATCTTTTGCTGGTAGGAAATAAATGTTGAAAAGATGTAACCATAGAAAATGTGTTTTATTTAATTGAATCCAAAGTTGAAGTTATTTTATGACAACAAACTAAATCATTATTAAATTAAACATTTATCGTGATTATTGTTTTAATTAAATCTTAGTTTCATGTCCTCCAGTCATTTATTAAGCTTTTCCATTTTTAGTGGCAATAGCTTTACATTTTGTATTTGATATATGAGAATTTTAATATTTAAAAATATCAATTGAAGCAGAGTAAAGAAGTTCAAGTTCAGTTTCTGTTTTAGAATCATTTTCTTGCCCTAACGTTTCACATTCCATGGGTCAGGCTTAAGTGGAATTACTGTAGTTTACTCTAATGCCAGTACTAATTGTCAGAGATTAAATCTCGAATTGATTCTTTATTCATGAATCAAGAGATTTATTTATTTGGATTTATACTCCATAGACCCTGTTTGTACTTGTATATATATATATATAGATGTAAAACAACTAATACTCCTCCAAAATATATACACGCTGATCGTACTGGCCTCCAGAACGGAGGCAGGTACGAAAAACTGGAGGTAAATACGTTTTGGTGTGTATATCAATTTATTTCAACATAATACTTTACTAGAAGTCGTTCTACAAAATTTTGTTCGGTGACCATTTCGACTCATATACAGTTATACATTGTAGTACATTAAAATCAACACTACGTGGCGCCATGCTTTTATACTGATATACATATTTTGTTGCGGGCCAGTAGAATAAGCCTCCTCATAAGTTAATGTTCGAATACGCCTCTTACAATTGGCAACATAGCAAATACAATTTATAAAAATAATTTTATACTCTTAATATATCTAAACAGTTCACGTTGTTTATTAGTTTTGTATAGAAAATATGTAAAAATAAAACAGAAAATATTACTCAACTTTACGTCAAATGAAACAAATAAATAACATTTTTTATAATATATTATAAATAGTTTTTAAATTATTCTATTGAGGTATTGTGCTATGTAGAATGAATTTTAAAAATATTATAAAATTGCAGATATAATACTATTTAATATTTCTTTAATAATAAATTTTTAATTTGTGCAACAAAAAAAAAAAAATTTTTTTAATATAATTTTTTAAATAAATTAAATAACAATAATATTGTTTATATTAGTTTTAAAATTTATGAAAAATTCTAATTTTAGTCTTGTTTAGTAAACTTGACATTATTTGCATGTTAAATTAAAATTAATTCTTTTCAGTTTAAAGCTAGAGAATTGCCAGGTTTAGTCGCACTGTCCTGAGGGGGTGCTACTAGTAGTATTGTTATGGAAAAATATTAAATCCTATCACATCAACAAAAATATCTGCAAACCTTATTCTCTAGAAAAATATTGACACGTATAGCGCCGTTTTTAAATTAAAATTGGTACTTATGGGACAAAACGCCAACCAACTCAATATTCAAACGATACGATTTTAATCATCACTCTTTTATATGTTGAATATTCTATGTTTTCATGTTATTGTTAAAAGATTTGAAGTTATAATTAACGAGTAAAAAAATAATAAAGAACTAATTAAAAATGCCACTTTTAAAAAATTAATTGCGGAGAAACGACTTATTGCATCAAATTTTTACAAATTTAATGACACAGAGTGGACTTTCTTCTACAATGTGTGAAAATTTTATTCTATTATATTCATGCGTTTTCTTGCTGAGTTTGATTCTGTAAAGCCTTATAATAGCACAATTATTCTTCCCTCTTAATTAAAGTTATCATTATTTTTTTATCAATTTGAATAAATTGTTAGATCATTAATTACGGAGATAAATTTAACTATCCCATATTTACATAATTAAAATTATGGTACAAAAAAAGTTTTTTATGTTATCTAACTAGCTATAACAATAATATAATATTGCAAAAAAAATATTTATAGTGACATATTCAAGTTTAGTTTCAACTGATTAACACTTGAACACAAAAAACGCAGTAATTTTTTTTAATATAAACCTAATAGCGTGCGGTTGAAGATCTACATTAAGGTTCTAACTAATTTAACTAGGTAACTCATTGATTACTAGTAGTGACATATTAAAAAAGGTTGACAGCGTACGTGTTGTTATGATGTTCAAACCAAGATAAGTAATTGCTACTAGCGTTTTTGGAGTCTTGTAGCACATTAGAGATGTTCAGATTTTTGTAGAGAGATTTATTGGTGATAAATATTGAACTGTTTGTAATTGAAATATCTTCAGCTTCAGAATGTTATCCCATAGTTAAGAACAGTTGGTCAATACAGGTTTTAAAATTTATTTTAAGGTACTTTGCATTGGTAGATTGTAATAATTGTTTGCCGGAGAGTGAAGGTAACATGCTGAAATTTACTTTAATTGGCCCTAATTTTCAAGGTTTTAAGCTATTTTTGAATGTTTTTAAAAAAAATCTGACGTTTCTCAGAGACAAAACTTGGAATTTTACTAACTGTTAGAATGACAAACGTAACTCTTGAAGGTTTTCTGTAAAAAGTAGATATAGCACCGGTCCAAGAATACCTTCCTGTGGTACCGCTGATTTGATGAGGTGTAAATTAATTACTTTATCTTGATGTTTAACCATAAAAATATTTCGGTTAGGTATCATTATAATACATGAAATGTGTAATGGGCAATTGCGTTTTCAATTTGCTTAAAAATTTCCGGTGTCAGACTTTTATTAAAGGCGTGTTGGGTGTTGTCCAGAAAAGCAGCCAAACAATATTTGTTTTTTTTAAGTGTTGTTAGTTTGCTTTATTACTCTGTAAACCTGCTCTGTAGTTATGTGTTAGTTTAAAAAACCAAATTGGTGATTTGGAATTAGATGAAATGCTTTTAATTTCAGTCTTTTCAGAAACATATTTTCAAAGATACATTTTAAATAAACTTATTAAGCAACAGAAAAATGTTTCTGTCACAGGTTTATCAGAATGATTTGTGCCACTTTTTATTGAGATTGAAAATGTTCAGATCTAAGCAGTATAGCATTGAAAATATGTGTGAGTGCTTTTTGCACATTTTTTGGAAACTAATTTTAATTGCTGTATTTTTTTCATAGAAATATGGAGATCATAGCTTTGTTTTAATCACGTGTTTGGCTCACATGGTATGATGGCGTAATAAACAATGTCATTGATAAAGGTATTTTAAAACTAATGACTGCTTTTTGTCTGCTTGTAGTAGTGGTGGTTTTTTTAGAAATTTTTTGATTTTTTAGTTTTTTCTCTAAGAGTAAGCTTTTAGCGGGTTGTTGTATTTAGTTTTGTTTTGTGGATTTCTAGTAGACTTCCATATTCTTCTATTTATTAGTAGTGCTTTTTTAGTTACTTTTAAATCATTTTGTAACTTGCTTGTAGTGTTTGTGGGTTCCAAAACTGTTTAATGCTTAAATGTTGTTTTAAGCAAGACATTTGGGTGTATTTCTTTTTCTAATATGTTTTAAAACTGGTTCCAGTTATTTTATTGGTTAAATAATCTGGTTTTTGTTAATGGTGTATGTATGAGCTTAAGTAGGACAGGGAAATAGTCTAAAAAGATATAATTTTTTTTTACTTGCAGATAATTTAAGGGATAACTTTTGTATACAAAAAAATAGAGGACATTTGTTTTTAATGTCACATGGCCAGTGTGTAGTTGCTTTGGGCTGGCCAAGATCTAGGTCTCAGCGCTGGAAATTATGTTTGTTATGTTACAGTTAGCACATTGAGGTATGACTTTGTTTTTTTAACTGATTTTATTATGCATTTGTAGTGTTAAAGGTATTGCAATACATAGATGATTAACTTGTTGTTACTTTGTGGTTTGAATGATAGAAAGAACGTTTTTTAACATTACATAAAAACTGCGTTTTTGGTTTAAATAAAAGATGTAGTGTTGCACATCACGATTTTTTGGTTCTTGAACAGCTGCTTGATATTTTAGCACATCTGTTGTCGACAATTTGATTATTATTTATTTTAAGATTAAATTTTTGTTTATTATCCTGATTGTTGTTTAGCATATCAGTAAATTATTTAATGTTTGCTACTGCTGGGATGTATATCGGTGGAGGTTTTATGTAATTAAGTAGTTCTTTTGGTGGAGTACTCTTGTTTTTGAGTTTATTACATGTTTGTAATAATCTATTAATAGCCGTTGTTTAACATTCCATGGTTTGGTTTCTGAAGAGTTTTTACGTTTAAACGTATATTAAATAATAAATAATAACAAAATAAATTAAATATCAGTTAAACTGAGGCAGGGAATCCATTCATGAACCGGTAACAAACAGTACAGTGTAGTATTTATTAATAGTGGTTAATTGTTTTGCAACATATTTTTTTAACAATAAGAGTTAAAATACCACAGCAGTAAGTCACCGCTTAAGAAACGCTATAATGTAATAACAATTAATCATCGGCAGCATACTATAGTTGTTGTAATGTACACCACTAAAAAAATTAAAATCAAAACAACTTCAAATAACTGTTCGTACCTACATTCGATAATTTTTGAAAATAACTATTTATTGTAGACTGTGTTACGGTTTCAATATTTTTATAATCTTATATACACAAAAAACAACTAAACTAAACCACCGCCTGAATAAAACAAATAAATGCCTATTAATAATAGAAAGTTACAAAATACGATATATTGATAGTGGCAACATTGGCAGAGGCGTATTCGACATTTTCACATATATATTTTATACAACTGGAGCCTAAAACGATGCTTTGGCATTTGGAGTTCTATTGGTATTATTAATATACCAATTTTTTTGTATATAATTAATGTTATATTTCTTTACCCCTCTTTGTGCGTCCTAATAAAGAATATTTTAAATAACTAAATGCAAAAAAATACACAGTTAAAACTATTAGATTTAGGGTGGAGGCTAGGTCGCCTTATGTGTGTACGGAGGCGAGTAAGATAGCTATGCATATATATATATATATATATATATAACTGGATACTTGACTCCCTATACTAATGCGTTTCTATAGTAAAGTAAATTATTTTATAACGACCATTTCAAGTGTGACTTAGTAATACAAAATAAGTAAAAAGTGTTTTTAATAAACAATTGATATCTTTTAAACAGATGTGAGCCAAATTTTTGGACAACATTATTATACATATTACTGATGTTTTATAAACTTAGTAAAATTTTTATTTGTAAACTTTCTATGCGTGCCATCTGCAATAGAATAATTTTTTATATGCGTAGCATACTCAATTAAATCTTCAAGTGCAATTACCAACTAAAATATCTCTTAAAATTGTGTACATTATGTGCAATACATATATGGTAACAATGTTGAATTTCTATGGAAACTTAAAGAACATTAGTTTTGTAAATAAAACAATAGAGTGCAAAAGAACAAAAACTGTTACTCTAAAAATTAAATATTATTATGTTCTTTTGCACACCACTGATTTATTTACAAAACAATTTTCTAGAAACTTTTACAAAACTTCAATGTTATCATCAAATCATAATGCATATATAATGTTAAAACTTATTTTAGTTGGTAATTACATTGAAAAAATGAATTCAGTTTATTGCACATATAAAAAATCATTTGCAATGTAGCTGGGATGCACATAAAGTTTACAAATAAAAATTTAAATGCAGTACGTAAATGGCTTATCTCCTGTGATGTTTTACGATTGTTGTCGATTTTTCTATTGTTATATCGTCAGAAATACGTGTAATATAATGTTGATTCAAAATTTGGTTTAAGTTGATAGGTTCGTTTAGAAGATATTAATCACAAACGCATTTTTGGTCTTAACTTTGAATCCAATTAACCAATCGTTGCCCAAAACATTTTAATAGTTACTTTACAATGTTAATAGCATACAATACATGTTTTAAACTAAAATGATAAAATGTAAACTGTTTTTAATACATGTTTAGTAATATCAAGTCACACACAAAAAGCCGCCATAATATAATTTGCGTCACTTTATAAACGAGAGACGGCTATCCAGTATATCCATGAATTGTTATTGATTATTTATGAATTTCAGTCATATTTAAGTCATCTTGATGGTGGTGTTGGTCCCAACATTTTTTGATCTACTAAAGTTTCTCTTCTTATCTGAAAGAAGGTGTACTCATCACGACCCTCCAGATAAGAGACTCGAACCTGCCGACCCAAATCTTAACAATTTTCGTATAATGGTAGACACATAACCTAAATATGTCGACACTTAAGCGATTTTTGTACCACGGCAACCATCTATCGCAAACCGATTATTGATTCCGAGCACGCAAGAAACCAAACAAAATTATCCACTTTTTTTTTCGATTTTTCTCGGTCTTATAAACGAGTTTCTAATTTATTAAAATCAAAATGTTTAAATGTTTCGTATCGTAATGACTCCATTACGATGCGCGTTAAATAATAAAACCATATTTTTTAACAGTGTTTTTTTTAATGAGATCATTATAATCGCAAAATATAAAAATGTATATTATTAAAAACAACTAATTTTTAGAAAACCTACAAAAATTACAAAAAAGAATATTTTATAAACTGTTAAAATGTTCTTTCATAAATTCGTCGCGGCAAACCAAAATTGTCAAAAATATTATATTCAATTATTAAAAACTCATAATTAAATACTGTACAAATATGTACAAAATAAAATTTAGGTTTTAATTATATAATAATAAACCGACAGTATTGACCATTTAAATTTAAGAGTCTCTTAAAGCCACACGCTTCCCTTAACAATGAAGATTTAATGAATAATTTAAGATTTAAGTAATGTTGGTGCAAACGAGAGTTAATCATTTAAACACTATTTCTAGTAACTAAGATGTTCTTGATATGCATAATTGTTAAGTGACATCTTTTCAACATTTATTTTATTTCCAGACAATATCTGTGTTTGCATTATCCTAAATAATCTGATTACCCAACGATTGTTAAACTATACATTCATGTACATATTATAAATACATTAGATGATTTGCATATTCTTGAAAATACCAAATTCTTCTAATATTGTACTAGTCTAAATTGGTTTAATTAATAACAAATTTTAAATTGTATTAAGTTAATTGAATGTATAAGACATTTTTTCGTTATAAATATTACCTAGTAGCAGAATTCTGAACGTTGTTAAACATTTTATTACCAAATGAAATTTCAATAAAACTGCACAGTAGAACTGGAAAACGTTTTCCTTACGATCAACACAATATACTTAAACCACTTGAAGCATAATTTATTTTTAGAGCGTTTGTGTTATACACACACTCGTACGATTTTTTATCAAGGGCGGAAATATGTAGAGTGTATACCCAAAAATACAAAACTAAAAGCGCATAATACTTACATGCGCATTTATTAATTATTATTTATTTTAAAACGTTATTTTTTTAGTTTTAAACTCAGTCACAAAAACATTGTTTATAAAATAATTCTAAAAACTTTCAACTTGAAAACATACTAATGGTTCCATTGTTTTGATTGAGTAATTTTAGAACTTTTGTTTATTGTAAATGCCACAGCGCAATATAATAACAAAAAATATGTATGCTGCAATAGACAAAACGCGAGTGATGCACGCGCAAGTTTAGGTTTAAAACTGGCCGTTCCCCGGCTGTAGGTATGTAAAATAATTAAAATCCAGTAAAAACAACAAATTCGGGTACTCCGTGCCAAATGAGATGCTGATCATCGCACCTTAAATAAAGGAGCGAATGGTATTTTCAAATATACCGCTTGTCGATTTAATTTCTATCATATAAACAGTACCTCTATTTTTGCCAGTCAGTTACTTACTTGAGGTTGAGCACATGTATAAATTATATGGAAACGAATCAAAACAAAAACATTATTGTTTAATATAGATAGTAGTATCTAGCGGTATATTTATATTTTAGCAAATCGCAACGTGTACATGTTTCTAATGTCGTTCTACTGTAAGGTTCATGTTTTAATTGTAAACCCAATACAATCAACATTGAAATTGCTCTCATGTAATCAGTAACACTAACAGCTGTGGCGCAACCACAAGAAAGGTCGTCACACACGCAAATTGTTGTTGTGACTTTATTGAACAGTCTTAAATATTCATAACAAAATCTGAAGAAAATCAAGTTCACCTCAAACTTGTAGCAATAATGGTTAAATATTGCATTTTTATAATCGCCAACCTGCATTTATTAATTATAAACATTCAAGCACAATGAAGAAGATTAGAACCTACAAATTATTGATTGCTAAATTCTTTTCATACGACTTTTTATGAGGGAAGTATAAGCCATTGTAACAAACGTGTCTTATTATTAACACGTAGAAGTAATCGCAATCTATTAGATAATTATTTAAAAGACAAATTTGTGTATGTATCAATAATATTTTTTTTTATATTTATCAATAATATTGATTGTAAACCAAACTAGACACATTTTAAAAATACATTAAGAACATTATAAAACGTATGATATGTAAAAATGCTGTAATAGTTACAAAAAATAACTAATTTGAGAAACCTAAGTAGCTCAGTCTAAACTGATCTGCTGATGCTCAGGTTAATCTTGATTTATTTTCACATGTTAAATTTTTAAGTAAATTTAAATATGTGTGCAATATATAATCTTTAAAATCATTCGCCAATATTAATAACAACATATTGTAAATAGATTAGGTTGGGTTGTATTAGATACATAATATAAAATTAAGACAATTGAAGAAATCAAATTAGAATAATAAAATTAAAAAATAAACTCCCTTAGTTTTAATTTTTTTAATTATATTTTCTATCTGTCAGCCGATTATGACATATATTCTGCCAGCTTTGAATTAATAAGTGAGTACACAACAGACACAATATATGGTTGCCATTATATTAACGCCGTATTAAGAATATTCATAATATCCCTTTATTTCATATTTAAACAAAATGAAATGAGCAAAGTTCATCTCAAAAGATTATCCAGTTATAACATAAATTTACAAAAAAATAAATAACGAGTACTTGGGTCTGATTGCCGTGCTTGTTTTTCAGTTTCAAAATGTAATTATTTTGAATTATTTATGTCATACATAACATAAAAATACTTGTAAATTACAATGAGTGAAACCACACTCGCCGACATTATTATATTACAGAAAAGATTATTCCATTTGTCGATAGTCCGGTCCGCCATTGCGGAAGCATTATCCCGAGTTTTTTGTACTATTTAAAATGCCCCAGACCATTAAAAATGCCGCTGATTGTAAAATGCGCGCTGAATGGGATAAGTTTTTAAGCCAAATTGTCACTGGTACTGGTAGTCACTGGGCAAAAGTGATCCAAGTTTTTCCAGCCATGTGATGGAATAGGATCTTGGGTTTGATTAGCCACGTGTAGACAAGCATTTTGACAAACATTGACAAAAAAAATTGTTCTGGTGTGACGTGAGCCTTCAATATTTTGTCACCATGAACAATTTTGCTTGAAAGCTTTTGAATAGTTCTAATTCGATTGATAAGAACAATTTTTGATAAATTTGGTCATTATACGATATATGAATCATATTCTCTTATTGAAGAATGTTATTGGTTAATAGCATTTATCAAATTAAAGATAAAAACAGACTATACAATAGGATATACTCATAAGCAAACACCGACGGTACCATCGATTTTGTCCGCTTATCAAGAGTTTAATAGATAAACTAACAAAACATTTGAATAAAAAAGGAAATAAACATCTTTTCAATAAAACAAACTTAAAAACTAGCAAATTCGAGATTTGTAGTCAAATTCAACGGTATAAAAGTCACGTCAATTTATTAGAAACGTTTACGTACTCCCATTTCAAGACTAAAGAGTCTTTAGAGAAATAAAATAATGTAGCAAAACAAGGACACGGTTTACCTGTAGTATTTACTGAATAAGTATCTTAAAACTATTTTTTGCACAATCATGTTTTTGAAAATGTATCAGGAAAAAAAATCAAATTAATTTTAAATGTGATATTATATAATTAAAATAATTTAATGACAAAGGTCTGAATTATATAATTCATTTTAAATTCAAAATGAAGTTATATAAAATCTCAAACATTTCACAAAATCCACAGAATGAAAAACAATGTGTAAAATTACAAACCAAAGACAATCAATTAATTGTCCTAAGTTATGAAATCGAATCTACGATCTTTCAGAATATAAGTAACAAAAGTTTAAACTATAGTCTTCTTAAGAATTGTCTTTGCCAAGTAAATGTGATGCGTCGTATAATTTTAAACTATACAAGAACATGCCATTAACTATACTCTTACAGAAAATGTTCCTGGCGCAAGAAGTAGCAGTCCTGCAGTGGCAAAATTGACGCTGCTCCGTGTACAAGGAAGTATAGAAGATGCAAGTTTTATAACTAAACTGGCCAAAACAAAATTTAAAAAGTCAAAAAAATACAGAATAAAAAAACCTTAAAAATTCAAAATAAAATCGTCATTGGTAATAAAACTCGTAATTATAAATATATTCAAGCCACTTGGTCATACAATCTCAAGACAAAAATTAATATTTACCGAATTTTGCACTGACTTTGACTGCTTTTTCTTTAATAATGCTGTATTAATAAGTACTTTCTACTTTTATTTTTATTACATTTCTACCTATTCAATAAAAATGCTTACTACATGATTTGAACCTCATAATGATGTTTCTATATCGTCCAGTACAGTTTCTTTCTTGAAGTATTTCTATATTGTTTGATTTCTTTGACGACAATGCTGACTTACAGAAAATATGGAATATTATGAACATATGCAATGTTGCGTATGCTCTTGATTTTAATACAAAAACATCCTTAAATAGAATTTTCTCATGATTTAAACAAAGATACATATTTAAGCATAAATGAATAATATTGAAAGTATTTAAAAATTATTATTATTTTTATAAATATTATGTTAAGAATAAAATCAAATAAAAATCAGTATTATTATTTTACAATTTACAATTAAAAACGAAAAGACTTGTTCAATATACAGTTGTTAATATTGCCTGTCAAAGTCAACTAATTTATTCATTAGCTTCAAAACACATATTTCTGCAATGCTATAAATAAATTGTTGAAATAAAATAGAATTAATGCAATCTCAACTATTTCTTTTTAAAGGCAACAAAATTAAAGTGCCATTATGTTTTAATCAATAACAAACTCATAAAACTTGTTTTCGTGCATAAAAAAAACATAATAATCATAATAAATTAAATTACCTTATAATAACACTTCCTCTGCGCTTTTCCGTATTTTGCAATAACTTAGGACTGGGAAATACATTCAAACTACCCCTCCTTTGGACCACGAAAATCTTTTCGCTCTCCAAAGTAAGTGACTTACGTCTCTGAGGCATGTTCCGAAATGTTTTTCGCGCACGGTCGACCACTCAAAAGAAACTAACGTACTTCACTCTTCCAATTCTCTAATCTTAATTGCTATTTGCACAGGCCGAATATTACTTGTATTTACGCACACGTCACGAAAACACAAACATTATTATAACCAAATGAGTATTGCTAATCGTGTAACCTGCCAATATAGTCAGTCGACAGGAAAAATAGTTCCACTGGAGGGAGAATTAACCTGGTCAGCAATATTTTTATATTCAATCTAAATGCATATTTGGTAATGATTCATTTTAACTTAGAAGTATGAGTTGATTAGTTAAAAATGTATAACAAATATAAAATATCGATGATTAATTTAATTAATTATACAAATATACAGACTATGCCAAACCGTTATTGCAACATGTTTATAAATTTTATTTAAAAATGTTAGTAGCCAGAATATGCTTTGTAATATAAATGGTTAGTTTATTTATCATTGCCAATAATAATAACGCATAAAAGGTAAACTTTTTAATAACCTCTTTATACTTAAGTACAAAAAGATTATTTTTTAACAACCCCAAAGTACTTAATAATTCCTTTTGGTAATTTCTATTATTGACTTAAAACTCTACCTTTGACCTGGACGACTTAATTGAAAACATTTTGATAACATAAATTAGTTTTAATACTTTATTATTTATTCTAAGAATTATAATATTGAAAAATAAAATTGAGATATAAAAAACAAAATTTACATTAAATCTGTGATAATTCAAGTCAAGAAAGTTAGTATTTGGACAAAGTTAAAAGTATACACTATTATAGGCACTAATTTGTTTTTTTTTAATTAATTAAGAGATATATGTAATTCTTCCCATTGTACTATAATTATAATTTAATGCATTTATTTGTTTCTTAAGAAAAAACGAAACATTTAATTTATAATACAATATTCTCTAGATATTATTTGCATTATGTAAAATTATTGATATTTTTATTTTTAATGAGTATCACATACAAACCGTGAATATAAAATAAATATTTGTTATAATTATACCAGAAATGATAATTATAAATGAATATTTCCTAGGATAAAATAATGTAAAACGTATTATTTTAGCAAATGTCAAGAGTATCACTTCGTTAGAACGCGAACAATTCACTGAAACTAATTTCGTAAAATAAACTAGTTCACATTCAGTCTGCCATTTAATCCGATGCAATTAATACGAAAACACACATCGCTGAAGCAAGTGGCACTATTTTAAAGTTAATAAATTAAATCAAAAAAATCTAATTTACGGTATGTTTTTATTTCAGGTTGAATAATTCGGCAGACGAGAATAAAATTCCGTAACCACGACAAATATCGTTACGAAAAATATGATTTCATCAAAACACGCAGTAGTATACTGAAAAAATAATTTTCAAATGAGGTCCGTTTAATAATTAATTTAATTCTTAAAATAGACAATAATCGAAACGTTTGGTTACAATGCGATAGTCCGTCCGCAAGCGCTCTTGATACCCGTTCGATTTATTGGAAATAAGACTGAGAAGTAAAATGGCTTACATTAAGTAAGGTTTTATATTAAAAATACATTTGAATTTATTTATATTAAGGTGAATTCGCGTAACATGAAAATACAATTAAATGTTTTGATGGAACACGATTTTAGATTAATTTTAAATAGGAAACGGACATGTTCATTATTATTTGTTCGCTTTGTTGTCTGTAATTATAATATGGATAAACATTTCTTTTGCAGTTACGATACAACAATAAATTTAAAAAAATACTGTGTAAAATATTGTTTCGACATTATTGATGTATTTTTTGTATCTATACCTATTTTTCGCCTAACTTCGTTCACTATTCAATCCAGTGTTAGGCCTCTTTCATAAGACAAGCAGTCGCTTGAAAAGTATCCGCGCCCCTGAAAGGCTTTATATAATAACGTGTATATCAGATAGGACTGATACGAGTATCCAAACGCAGGTATACTGTATCGAGATACAGAAAGCGTCGCCCAAATACGTCTGAATGGTCCCATATAAACGTATATATCACCTGTAAACGAGATTGTCGCTCGCAATAGTGAACATGAATTACTTTTATAATAAATATTTAAATACATACATGTATTATCAAAGATCGAAAAACACGTTTATTATTTATATTTATATTTCTTCAACTTTAATAATTAAAATACCAATATTGGCATCGGCAAACTAAACCAGAATATATAATTCAATTTATCGAATGATATAGGTTTCATTCATTTTAAAATTTCCCGAAAATTATGACAATCAAGAGTGTTTCCCTTATAACTTCAGACTGTGCCACCCTCTTATTTTTCAGAGCGGTTTTTTTGTTTGGCCGCATATTTCAGAGTATTGTTCATAATCGATACTCATTGCTTATATTGTGACGATTCACATACTGCAGCAGAAAATCTCAGAAAAAATCAGAAAAACTATTCAAAATGTCAAAAAATTTGTTCCATTATCTGTTATTAAACCAAAACAAAAGTACTTGTACTCAATTTAGACAAAACAGGCAGTTAATAAGAAGGAAAAAGCATTTAACTAATACGTCAGTAATCGTTCCGATCAGATTATTCAAGATTATAAAAAGCTCATAAACATTGTAACAATCTAAAAAAAGATAGGATTGACAAAAACAAAGCTAATCAAAATTCTCAGATTTTCATAAACAAACAAATTTCTATAAAACAATCAATTTACTGCAAGGTAGTTCAAAATCTTCAATGATGAAAACAATCTGGTTACTGATCCAAAAGATATTTTAGCAAAAGCAATTTTGTATCTAATTCTACTATTCTAAATCCTCATACTGTTGTAGCTACAATGCCCGCTAGTGATAATATCATAGGTCAAATTCATTTTAGGCAATGGTCAACTTCTCTAAAAAAACTCAACTTCTTATACTGCGTACACACTTGCAACAATCTGCCGTATCGCAACACCGTCGCGTATCATCGTCGCGTACCATCACTCCGCAACACAACTGCGAACCGCAACATCGTCGCGTAACATACTCCCGCAACACAATGCCGTTCCATTGCCGTATTGTTGCGCCCTGCCGTACTAACTTGTAAAGAGAGCTGCAACATCGTCGCGCAACGTTCCTTTGATCCGACGGCATAAAACCGACAAGCGGTGGGACGCTAGAAAAGTCCCATGTTGCGAGGAAATGTTGCGCGAGGATGTTAGGCGACGGTGTTGCGGTACGGCAGATTGTTGCAAGTGTGTACCGACTATTACTGTTTCAAAATCAAAATCCGAAGTATCATCAATACCAAATATTAAAATAAACATCAAATCCATATCTAAATCTTCTTAAATTTGTCTTCTAAGAGTTACATACTCACGTGATCTTCTCTGAAATGGCCATGTTGTTGACATAGCTTCAAAAGTATCTACAAAACTAGGATTTCTTAATAGATGCAAACAGTTTTTCTTACTTCTGCTCAGCTTTTGCATATATTAAAAACTTCGTCCTCTTCTAAATTCTATTCAAAAACGAGTTATTCAGATCATTGCTGACTCTAAATTGACTAATAACATTAGATACTTCACACCACCGGCGTAATGTTGCAAATCTATGCATTTGCTCTAGATTTTTCCATAGAGATTGTTTAAACAAAATAAAAGACAATGCTTGCTAAAAATTTTAACAAATATTTACCGACAGTTCAGAGATGTAGGACCAAAACTTTTAAGAGAGGTCTTTAGTCTTCAATGTGATAGTTTCAACGAGTGTGATTTCACTCGTTAAAACTCAACGGTATTTTTATGTTGTTGTGACATACTAAGTAATTCCTAAAAATCATAGTATATCATATATAATAGTATTTAAGTATGGAATTTGTAAAAATAAATTTTATAGCATAAATTCGCAAGTATTGTCACGAGCTGAAGAAACTCATTTCCATAAAACTTATTTGACATACACAAGTTGCATACAATGTTTTTGCACGACCGCATACACATATTATTTTGATAAATTTACGAATCATCGTAAATATTGTGATAATCGTAAAAAAAATGTATTCGTACCTTCAAATCTCTTTAAAATTAGTAGTCCAAACTTAAGTTTCATAATATTACTTTAAGCCTAATGTCAACTTTAAATTTAGTAACAAAACTTAAAACTATTTAATATTAATCCGTAGTCTGATAAAAAAAAATTATTAACTTTTGTTCGAAATGCTACTTTGAAATGAATATTATTATTTCATATTTGTGACAGGGTGTCCAAGAATAGTTATTCCAGAGCTGACACTACGTCATGCCGATCGCAATCGAATCGAAATTACGTCAATATGACTATGCTTATACATAAACAAAATAGTAACGCAATTTATTTTCTATTAATAAGTTATTTGATATTTTTTATAAACAAATGTAACACAGAACAGTAATACTTGATAAGTATTATACGATGATAGACTTTTATAAGAATAGCTATGAAAACAATATGCTATCGCAAAAACTTATATTATATATCTTATGTCAAGTTTCTGTGACATTTTACAGTGTCATCTCCAAGTTTTGTTCCAATCGCTAATATTTGTCATTTTTATATCAGTTTGAAGAGGCGAAAATGAGTCATTTGCAACTTGAACACAGAAGCGTCATATTTTTTTATCGAAAGAAAATAATATCCCGAAAAATATCCATCAAATTATGTGTATCGAGAAAATAACCAGTTCTATTTTCAAGTCAAATAATATTGATGCACTGGCAAAATCGTCAACAAAGTTGAAGATTTGGTGTTGATGGTCAGCTGAGTAAAAGTTTCAGTTATTGCTAGAAAAATGAGAATATCGGAAAAAATGTTTTTAAAATTCTACATAAAGCTTTGTGAGCAAAATGTCGTTCATACATACGGTTCATAAGGACTCTCTCCACCACCGGAGAGAGAAGGCAAGACGCAATTTTCTGCGCAAAAAGTGATGATTTCTGAGACGCTGTGGGAAATTCACTTAATTGAGTATATGCCATGAAAGATTACAATAGCGCGGAATGTCTACAAAGACACAATTAAGAACTTGAAAGAAAAAGACCCCACGATTATGCTCACAAAACTTCTGGGCTACAACTGCAGAGTGCATACAGCACAAATTGTTTAAGAAGTAGTCAATACATTCGGCTTTAAGAAATTACAACATCCACCTTACAGAAGGCTCACTTTTTATCGAATAATAACTTTAAAAACGCTGTAGAGTCGTATTTTAAAGAATTTCCAAAATTCAGTCAGCGTTACTATAGTTTGTTCGCGTTAAGACTGCAGTAGTAGTTGTTATGGAAACTGGGAAACAATGCTCTGATTGGCTTAGAGGCCTACCCAATTTACAATAGAATATCTACCAGATTAAAACAAAGCTACTTGTAATTGAATAAATTTAGTTAACAGTTTTTACTATTTAATATTTATCAGTTTTTTGCGTTATTGTAACTAGGTGAACGCATTTGTAAATAATTATATGTATTTCAACTGTAAATTACATTTTTTTGTTGCTGACGTACAGTATAACCTCAAAAACTTAAATATGAGTAAACGTCATGCAATTCTAGGAATTCTTTTTAATAAATTTTAGTATTAAAAGTGACTAATATACATTTCTACTAAACATATTAAGATTTAATTAAGAAGCAATAAACTATGTTTCTGCTTTAAAGTTTTTAAATAATTTAAAATCATTTTATTATAATATAATAAACAAAGTGAAGTTAGTTGTATTATAATACCAACGAGGACATGTTGCAATTACAGTTGTGTGACACTGACTTTATAAACCACTCCCACCACTGCAGTCTTAACGCGGACAAACTATAGTTTGTTCGCGTTAAGACTGCAGTAGTAGTTGTTATGGAAACTGGGAAACAATGCTCTGATTGGCTTAGAGGCCTACCCAATTTACAATAGAATATCTACCAGATTAAAACAAAGCTACTTGTAATTGAATAAATTTAGTTAACAGTTTTTACTATTTAATATTTATCAGTTTTTTGCGTTATTGTAACTAGGTGAACGCATTTGTAAATAATTATATGTATTTCAACTGTAAATTACATTTTTTTGTTGCTGACGTACAGTATAACCTCAAAAACTTAAATATGAGTAAACGTCATGCAATTCTAGGAATTCTTTTTAATAAATTTTAGTATTAAAAGTGACTAATATACATTTCTACTAAACATATTAAGATTTAATTAAGAAGCAATAAACTATGTTTCTGCTTTAAAGTTTTTAAATAATTTAAAATCATTTTATTATAATATAATAAACAAAGTGAAGTTAGTTGTATTATAATACCAACGAGGACATGTTGCAATTACAGTTGTGTGACACTGACTTTATAAACCACTCCCACCACTGCAGTCTTAACGCGGACAAACTATAGAAAAACCTTGGCATAAGTTTTATTGTTATATTGTTGTTAGTCCCGTAACAATTTGAGTGATATTTAGAAGTAAATTGGAGCACAATCAGTAGGTATATTTGTAATAGCGTTATCTCTAGAATAGAGAAACGGATGACAACAACAATTTGTTTTGCCTATAAAAAACCTATATGTGGTGACCACCAAGTGAAAACTTGTGCACGTTGTAGTGATAAGTTATAAAACAAAACAGCATGTAATTTTTATCTTATTTGATATGAATGAGTTTTGTTATCCCTTATTTGATATTTTACATCTGCTTTAACAATTAAATATACTTAAATAAAACAAAAACTTAAATATTTTTACTTTTTCGCCCATACTGTGATTTCCAATGCATACGTAAATTTGACGAGTTATTACAAGTAATAAGCATAAAAAGCATCTTGGTTATGATTCTAATGTTAACGAAATTTATAAGTTTGTTTGTTTTATAAAATACAGCATACATGTTAAGTTGTTAATAATCAACAGCACTGATTTAATATTAATATGTTCTGTTCAGCTTTTACTTTAGTAATTTAATTATTATAGCAGTTCTACCTAATTCTGGAGGGCAACAAAAAGTAGCAATCGTAGGCTACATATTTCTCTTATGTTCGGGTAATCCCGAAACACGCAAATTATACGAGGGACTTGAGGTCTTAAGGCTTTCAGTGCAAGTATGGCGGAATGTAATTACAATTGATGAAAAATTGCTAGTTATATTATTATTATTATTATATTATATGTTTCAAATAATAAACAATAATGCTTGTAGGTCAATTATTATCATAATTTCTTTTATTATTGATATATTAATTTTTTTTTTAACAAATTAACTAAAACTATATTTGATTGATAAGTTAATTTATACAACAACCTTTAAAAATTAATATTATTCCATATTAGCAGATAGTTTGACTCAGTTTTATTTCTGTTTTTAACACGCAGTCGCCGGTCTAAACTTTACGGTTTTTATACATTAAAAAACGTCCCCTTTTTATGAATAGAGAAAGTGAAATGTGTGTGTAGGGTGGTTTATGCGTAATCTATATTTTACGCATTCAGCACTGACCTTGGAGCTGGTAGACAGACACGCTATAATTTTTTAAGAACACTTGTAATATTGGCCAGATATTACAAGTGTTCTTAAAAGTTTTTATTTGAGAAAAAATATAGACAAAGCCCAATTGACAAAATAAAACTCATATAAACGTTTTAATTAACTATGCGTAAAATATATATATATATATATATATTTACAGGGAGTTTATAAATGAATGGGATTATGTATTCACTTTAAATGTGCCGCTTTTTTTAAATTGTCCACTATATTATTTGTTTTGACAGATCAACTTTGACAGCTGTCAAGCAAACATATGAAAACATATGTAGTATAGTAAACTATTTTAAAAAGGCGGCATATTTAAAGTGATTACATAATCCCATTCATTTATAAACTCCCTGTATATATATATATACACGAGGCGTCTGAATAAAATGTGTGCTAATACGCCGCGTGTATATATACTATGTATGTCTAAACTTGTCCAAACTTGCATTTTAAGTTGTTATTGTAGTCGTTGTAGAAGTGCAAAATTCGATTAGTTCATTGTATATTTTATGCGAGACTAGTTTGTTTTTAAAAAGTTTAATTTTTTAATAAAAATGTCTTTGAAAGATGAACAGAAAGAATTGCAAAAAGCGAAGAACGTTTGCAAAGTATGGATATGATAAAGAAACATACAGAAACGTTGAATCAGAAGATAATCCAGAATATGAAAAGAAAAAATCGATTCCAACAACAGCAAACAAAAAATTACTTCTAACAATGTAGGTACGAGAAGCTCAACTGTTTTTAGTAATTGTGCAAAAGAATCAACTTCTTTGTCTGAAATAGAATCAGATCACCATGATCCAGTTACATGGGGACCTACTATTACCAATTTTGAACACTTCACTTTTGATGTTCCGTTTGGAATACCTGCAGACGTTGCTACTCAAATTCCAGACCTTAATGAACTAGAGTATTTATGCCAAACAGAAAATGATTGACAAGATTGTAAATGAAACTACTGCGCCAAAATCAAGTCTTGACGACTAAGTTCCCACCAATGCAGTAGAGATGAAAATATTTTTAAGTATAATTATCTAGATGGGATTAGATCACAAACCTTAAGATTATTGAAAGCAATACGACCTTTATACATGTCCAGCTTCAAAATGTATGGCTACAAAACCGATTAGAAATCCTTTGACAATCATGGCACTTTTCTAACACGAAAAGAGTCCATAGGCTTTAGAAAATTCAACCTCTGGTAGATATTGTGAATAGAATCATAAAAAAACTGCATAACACCTTCAGAAAAACTATGCATTGACAAAAGTATAGTCCCGTTTCGTGGCAGAATCTCGTTTCGGCAATATATAAAAGAAAAGAAGCATACATTTAGTTTCAAAGTTTTCCAATTGTGTTTAAAAAGTGGATATACAAATCACATGAAAATTTAGCATAGACTAAACCAATGGCATTCCAGCAGCCAATAAAGTAGTTTTTGATATAAAAAAAAAAACGTTATATACCGATAACTGATACACCAGCGTGTTTGGCTAAACAATTGCTGTTAAATAAAACTCATGTTGGAACACTAAGATCCATCAGAAAAGAAAACCCAAAGATCAAAAAACTAAAAAAAAGTGACATTTTTGGCAAAGAAAAAAAAAAAGAATTGAAGTTGCTTGTGGAAAGACAAACAAAATTTTATTTCTAAGCACCAAACATTATCTCAAAATGACAGAAGTAAGTGCCATAGAAGACGGTGCTCAAAACATACCTTCAGCAAGAGTTGGCTAAAACACTGAAAAATCTTTCACAAATGTCACTACGCTTCAAAGAACTGTAAAATAGTCTCCCAAAATTGCTGTGAAAGTATTGACAGGTACATCTTTAGTTAACGCATGGATTTTCAACAATTTACAATAAAGTGAACAACAGATCTGTTCAAATAACAAAATTTAAGAAACATTTGAGAAGCAGAAGTAACAAAAAGGCTAAGTATCAAAATTGTAAAACAAAGAAAGTGAAACAAAAACCTCCACACAGCAAAACAAAAGACTTTATTTTCAAATAATTACTTATCTGCTTGATTGTTTACCGAATTCGATGTCCTGGTACTTTAACTTATGATAGGATATAGTCAATGGTACATAGAACCTATCTTTAGAAAATATTTCATGTTTTGGCAAATTGGCACATAGCCCCTTTGTTACTTCTGCTCCTCATTTGTAATTGCAGTTACAATGTGATGGCACTTCTGATAGAAATGATTATAAAGAAGATCCAAATAGCAACAAGCATGAACTATTTCAAGTCATTTTTTGTTTACATTAGGATATATTAAATGTCAAGTAAACAGAACATGCGTCATTCATATGTCAATAAAATTAATATGTATAAACACTGTGCAGACGAGACGTGTGAACATAGTAAAATGTCAACATCGGCTTTTTGAGAAATCTGCCGCCAGATAGTGTATTCTTTTGCTGCAAACCCCAATAATAGTACAGCATTTAAAAACCGCGGTAACAGCGTAGAATTTATATACACACTGCCTGAATCTAAAAATTCTTTACTATATATATATTCTTTTTATACCTATGTATACTCAAACAAACTTATTCAAATCCTTAAAAATGTTGGCAACACTTCTCAAGGTTGTAATAGCTGCGTTCAGAACGGCTCATCGCTGTCAATCAAGCAAACTGAACGCCGCCGCTGAGTCATCGTTTGCTGGCAGCGCTCGTCACTTACTCATCTTACATTTAGGTACGCTTCTTTGCTGACAAACCAACTCATTAGACACAAGCAATTAAAATATTTAAAAAACAAAAAATTGTCGCTTATCTCCGATGACTCAGCGCTTGCAAGTGATGAGTCGTTCTGATAGCAGCCAATGTCAGATATGTCATTTTTTGCCTGTCCACTCAATCACCATTATGTTTTTAAGACATAGATAGCGCCTATTTAAATAGTAATCCATTCTCAGAACAAGTATCGTATTCGATTTTTTGCACAATAATGTTGCCATTTTTCTTTGTTTTATATTTTTAATTAAACAAAATAAAAACTTTTTTAAAATTTAAAAAAAAAATTAATCGCTTTCATATAACCAAAACCTTGCATTAAAAATTCACTTTTATTGTGACTATAATCTCAATTACTAATTAATTATTATTAAATAAATGGTTCGGCATACTCTACTCCAACTCCACTCTCCTCAAACGCAATCAGTAATACTCTATCGAGTGGTGCGTTCGTTTAAGCCACTCTCTATGAGTTAACTCTAATATGCCTCATTAGTGTGACGTCACACAGGTGTAATTATCATAACAAGTTTTTTATACATAGGTTTTCATACAGAAGATTCTTGATGGATTTTATTAAGTCGTTATAAGATATTTCTTAGCAATCAATTTACCAAAATAAATTAATATTATATCAAGGCATATTTTAATTTCCCGAAACAATTTTAAATAAACACATATTAAAATTAGAATACTTCCTAACCTTACAAAAATTGTAATATATAATAAGTACTTTTTAAATTTATTGTTAATAATATTGTAAAATGTTCAACCGCAAGAACTTATATATTTAATTGATTTAAGACTTCATAGTTAAGCTTATCGGCAGAGAGTTTTCTGCTACTTTAAAATATATCATATTTTAATATTATTTTACATAACAAAAACAAACCTAATAAATTAATTAAACTGCAAGAATTCAATCAAGTAATAATTAATTTTGATTATGTATTTTAAAATTATGTGTAACAAAACTATGCAGATATTTTTGTAATTGTACTTCATTTGGTAATTTGTTTATGTATTAACAATAAAGTTTATAAAATGTTTTATTTTACATAAGTATATTAGATAACTGCTTTCGAAAATTTTGTTATAAAAGTATATTTTTATTTTACATGGTTATATTAAGAATTATAAAGATTTAAAAAATAAAATAAAAAATGTATGTTGCCATTTAAAAAAATTTAGTTGGTTGACATAGCAACTATATTAAAAATAAAAACAAATATGTGTGTACCTGCCTTTATAATACTCAAAAAACAATTTAAAATGGTTTTTGAATAATGTAAATCGTTTAAAAAATAACGGAGATATTCAGCCGTACGTTTTTTGTCGTTTTGTATAATCAAAATTTTTGAACCAAGCCTTATTTAATTTGATGAGCAGTTTAGTTAATGTTTATCATAATTTCATTAATAAATAAATGTTTCAAGTCAATTCTTTAATAAAACATTACCATTACCATAAATTAGTTTTACTGAATATACAATACAATATAATTATAATAAAAAATATATTAATTAATTTAAATTAACATGTTGTAGTTAATATTTTAATGTGTTAATTTAAAATTATGAAATTAATTATTAACAAATTATACATAAAATATTTCTTTAGTGAATAATAATTTCATAAACACTAAATTGTTAAGAAATCTTCTATTATGCCACAAAAAAATAAAACAAATATCACCCATAAAAAATCTTATGTATAAAAACTTTAAAGTCGTTTGGCTGACTGACTGTGTGATGTCACTACTAATGGCGCGTATTGCTCTTTACGTGACAATATCAAAGAAAGCAAAATGAGCACATTTTCAACGTCTGGATAAAATGAAATGGAGTATACAGAATTCACTCCACATGCAAGCAAAACCTCGAGAGAGCGTGCGAGAAGGAGTCAATAGAATGACAGCCATTGGTGCGAATTTTTTTACGTTTTACAAATCTCACAATTGCATAATAATAAAGGGTACAACTTACGTTTTTCTTTCATTGGCATCCCTACATTGTATTTCATACATTTGACTATTGTTTGCAGCATTGCTCACCAGAAATAACGTAACAAAATCTGTAAAAAAATAAAAATTGATTAATCTAACATATTGACATAAAACTTAAATTAAATAATTAGATTTTTTTGCAGGGCTATTGACAATGACAGCATTCATATATTAAGCCAAATAAACAAATTCGAAAATCTGAATTCAAAAATAAAAACATTCATTTTGGTAAAGTACTACCATAGTTCAGCAAATGAATACTCATTTGCATCTCCATAGACTTTTTTAATGTTTATAGTACTGAAGAAAAATAATGTATGTCCGAGTCAATGCTCAGAATGTAAAACCTATTGTCAACAAATTAGTTATTAATTTTATTTATATTTAGTTTTTATGTAATTATTATTAAAAGTATTTTAGAAATTCATTTCCTTGTTCAGATCATTTAAAAAGAATTAATAGTACAATATTTATATGTTATCTATCAGTCAGATACAATAACTAACTTACCACAACACTTACTGTAACCAACATCTAGAGCATAGATTAATTTGAATCAAGAGTGAAGTTGCCCCCACCACTCTTACTTCAACATAACACTGGTAAAATAGTAATATATCATAAAAAAATTGCTTCTAGTATGATTGTATGAATTTTACAGATCAATCAGCTTGACATCTTCCATACAAAATCGATGGGAAAAAAATAGTCCTTCAAATCCATTACAATGGCAATAGAAAGCCAACCAAAGAATAGATCCAATAAAGTGGGAATCAGAAGTGCCCACAGGGCCATGTGCAGGCCTCTGCTGTAGTGCCTTATCATGAAGAGCCTACTACAGATGCTAACGGCAACTGTATCAAACAAGACGACAAAATACCAAAGACCTGAAAACATTGAAGATGTATAGAGCTATGCTTCCGGTGTATATATATCCAATAAGCATTATATCCAATAGCCAAGTGGCAATGCAGACACTACCTTCCTTAGGGTATAGAAGAAAACATCAAGGCGGATCAGCAAAGACATTTATTAAACCTGAACCTGCTTTCAGGATCCCAAACAACATTATTTCTTACATATGATCAAATAAAGGTTTACAAGCGAGTCATAAAATATGCATCGCACAGCTCACTTTTTAAAAGGTATATTAAAAAACTAGCATTTTTATTTTCGTAGGCTTTCGGCTTTCAGCTCACCGTCTAGTTGGTTTTTCAACGCCAATTAGCGCCAATTGATTAATGAATATTATTAGTTGAAATTGTAAAAGGTAGCAAATAACAATTTCATAGTTGACTCACTGCCTTCAACATACAATGTTGCCAATTAGCCATAAACATTTCCGTTTATTATTCCGAATATAATTTAATAATAATTTTTGAAAACATGAAAAGACACATTTGTACTCAAGAAAGAGTACCATCTTGGAAATAGGCGAAGTCTGAACAAGGATCTTATACTATACACTGGATTGGCAGCTACTGTATATTAGCATGAGCTAAAAGTGAGGCAAAATATCCATCCGTATATGAAAATAGATGGAATTTTAGAAAATGTTAATTTAAAGCAATAATAATAGTCTATATTTTTATATTGCTAAATACTGTAAATAATACCATTATTCATAAAAAAAAAAATTCTCTCAAATATTTTATCTCTTTTACCTCCATATGCAACTGTGATATAGAAAGAGATCCAGTTATATGTATAACATCCTTGAACCTAAATGCTGCAGAGAAAAAACCAATTATTCAGTTTGTTAAACTGTAAATGTAGAAGTATACATATTACTATTTCACATCAGTCTTGCACTTCCTGCAGTACATTTCTTTTCATTGCTACATTCTGTACGTGCCAAAATGTTATAAAGTAATTTTTCTTAAAAATATATGAAAAATCCAGCACATTCCTACTGACAGAAGAGCACTATCTTAGAAATAAGAGTGGCCTGAGTGGTGTGGAAGAACACTACAAATGACTATTTCGGCATAATTCTTTCACTTTCTGCAGTCTCTGCCAAAAACATTTCCTTTCGCATTTATTCCAGTCAAGAAACTTCAACTTCAAAAAACTATCTATATTAAAAAAAAACAATTTTGACAGTTAGGCCCAAACTAGTGTCTCATTCTGGTCAGTAAAAAACACTCTCACTCTCACTAGCAATTTCAGGTGCAAACTGTATGAAGTATACTTACTATATTTTAAACTTAATTATGAATTAATTCAAATAGATCATTATATCACTTACAGCATTACTTGCTAATTATTAAAAATATTATTAACGCCTGACACCAAAAAGTAAAAAGGCAATGGAATAAATAAATTAAAATTAAAAATAAAAAACAATCTTACCTGCTGCATTTTTTCTGCAAATCACATTTGACATTCTAATAATAGGTGATAATGTTTGACTACTAGCATGGAAGAATTTTAATACATATCGTTCTCCTTCCTTTTGAAGTAGTATCACAGCCTCTTCTAATAATAACATATGCACTTGGAGTGGATTTTTATTTTGTCTTTTTAACGTAATTGTGCCTTCATGAATTAGTGTATAACTTGTTAAATCAAAATTCTGAAACAATTAATTAAATTAAAAATCTGCCTCATCTATATAATTATGAATACTGAAGAAAACGATGAAGATGAAACTTACCTTAAACTCATTAACTACAGAATTTTCTTGACGTTCAAATAAAACAGTATCTAAATGATTTTTAATATCCTCCAATCGGCTTCTATTGTATGCTAGCTTTGCTGCTTCATTGACCCTATTTAAAATCTCCCTCGACTTTTCTAAGGCCAGCTTCAATTTATCATGTTCAGCACTATCAGAAGAAGCTTTCTTTTCACAGTCTATCAGCCTTTCTAATAGTAGAGGATATTTTGACAGCCTCTGCATTTCATGAGGTATAAACCCTTGAAATGGCAACCGCCGACAAATATTGTCTTTTTCACAATTAGTTATTACATTTTCAAATTTGGAGTCCTTTTTACGTTTTTCTTTAATAAAATCTAAGGCTTGGTGTTGTTTCTCACAAAATTTGGCAGCTGCATTGCAGAAATTATTTCCCATCTCACCATCAAACTATAATAACCAACATTGGTAAGATTAATAAATACTAATTTGTAAATAAATATAACTTACCATATTGAGAAGTATATCAGCAACATTCCCAACAACACGATTTTCTTTACGTTTGTTTTTCATCACTGTATTAAATTGATTATGTATACTTAACAAATCTACTAAATTGGCAAACACTAGCTTCTGTTCAGTTTCCGTCAGAACTTTAAATTGAACTATATTTCTGCGGAAAACCTTTTCTAATACTTTCAGGTTCCGCACGTGTGACCTTTCTGTGTGAAACAGTTCTGCAATAAAAAAAAAAATTATAAATATATCTTACTGGTTTTTGTATCATATAAAATTTCTCAAGCACAACTTGCACAATAGGTTTGCTGAGACAAGTATAAAAAATTTGCCTAAAAGAAGCGCCGGAGCTAAGACCCCGCAGCAAAATATAACACGTTTTTATTCTGGTATAAGTCACATTTCATAAATAACAATTGTTACAGTTCTATTCAAAAATTGTGAATGTATTATAAAATGTAAAACAATTGTACATCAAGTTTGGTCATATTATAAATTAATAGTTTATGGCATATACAGTCTCGATATAATTTTGAAAATATTCATTTTATTCTACGATTAATAAAAAAACTGTTTTATTATTTGATAGTTCTACTCTTAATATAGACAAAACCTTTGATAAAACACCTCTTAATTTATAATAAGGCTATCATGTATACTGTTTTAATAATTTAAGCAGCTATAATGCGGTGGTAATATTAAAGTATTCATATTTATTAAGTTAATGATTTTATTTTAATATTTATTTTATTTATTTAACATACATACATGTTTTGATAAATAATTATCATTTTCAATGTATTATTTTATATAATATTTCAATCTAATAATAATACATTGAAAATGATAATTATTTATCGAAACATGTATGTATGTTAAATAAATCGTTTAGATTTTATAAAATAAATATAGAAAATATAAAATATTAAAATACACAAGAATTTCAAAATTAGAAACTTCAAATAGAATAAATAGTTGTTATTTTTGAAAAATAACTTATATATCAGAATAAAGTCTACTAAATTTGTGGTGCTAATAACGGAATTGTCAGCCGCTATGACGGAAGAACAACTTGTGGAGTGGGGTCACAAAAAACTCCATCATAGCTCAGAACGGCAAACCAGAAGAGGATTTCAATGCCAAGCCTGGCATATGAGTTCACCCAGCCAACGACGATCGGAAAGGAGACATGCTAGCGGAATTGAAAAACAAACTCTACATCCTAAATAAGGAGGAGTATTAACTTTTCGATGGAATCATATATATAGACGTCACTTTGTGCTCGACTAAGATGGTAACAAAAATTAGAAACTGGCAAGTTGGCGAGGAAGAGAATCTGAGTGACCACATAAACATACACATAAAAATGGAGCCCAGGAAAAAAACAAGAAAGAAAAAGAGACTTAAACCAAAACACAAGAGAATCAATTCACAACACTCACAATCAGAGGAAAACTATAATTAAAACCTGCAAGACACTAAACAATAAAGGAGGAAAGGTAAATTACATGTATTGGTTGAGTGAAGATAAAAGAAAAGAAGGTCTGTATAAAAGCCAAAAAGACTGTGACAAGAACAAACGACAAAAAACAAGAAACGCCAACCTACTGCAACAGGCACAAGAGGCATAAACAATAGAGAAAAAAAACTCTAAATAAGACAATAATGTACTCCAAAAAGATGGGATGGAAAAAACTATGCAAAGAACTAAACTCGGACATGTGGAGCAAAGAGTACAAAATTATCACTAATAAAACAAGCCAAAGATCCCCGCTAACACTGACAGAGGATGAAGTAATAGCCAAAGCAATGAAACGATTTCCAAACCAAGGCAAAACAAAATGAAAAAAACTAAAAGTAGACGTGTCTATAATACCGGAATCAGAAGAATAAATACTAATGGAAATTAGCAAAATTAAAAGAAAGAAAGCCCACGGCATAGATATGATCCCGTCGAAGATGATCAGAGCAACAGCAACACAAAGATTGCAGCTCTGTGTAAAAGTATTTAAAAAACTTTTTCACACAAACTGCAAAAAGGCAATACTGCAGGTAGACACGAATAGTTTGACCGGTATAATAGGCAACTTAATATACACAAAAATTATGTTGACTGTGATTGCACTCATGCCTTTGACTGTTTTAATATTTTTCATTTGCGCTTATATGTTTCACATTCCAATCAGCAAAGGCATGACATATCGACCTGCCTAGTGAACTCACTTGGAAAGCTCTATGAACACATCCTCAACAGAAGACTTATAGAGGAATTAGATAAGAATGAAGACCTCAGCGAGAGCCAACACGTGGTCAGAAGAGGTCACTCTACACTTGATGCCCTTAAGCATGTCAAGAAAGCCGCCAGTTAAAGAAACCGCCAGTCCAGTAACACAAAAATACGCCGTACTGATCATCTATGATATTAAGAACGCTTTCGAACTCGATGCCGTGGAGGGTGATCAATCTAGAAGACACTACAATCAATCCCCAAGATAGCATTAAATACTTAAAGATAAAGACAAGAAAAAACTGGAACATGGAACCCCAAATAACTGAGGTCAAACAAAAAGCAAAGAAACTAATAATTGCTCTGGCATGAATCAAGCAAAACTTGAGATGCCCGAAAGCGGAGAAGCGCAGAGTAATAGAGGCGACGGTGAACTCGATTCTGTTGCGCTTATATAGAATAAAAGCAGCAATATTAAAAAATACAGAGTAACTCTAGAAAGGACCAGAAGAAAAATGGCATCAGAATAGCAAGTGCCTACAGAACAGTCTCGACTAAGGCTGTACAGGCAATAACAGCAACAATCCCCATGCACCGCTTTGCGCAAGAGCAAGCAGATTTCATAGAAAAACAACTGAAAAAACAAAAAAAAAAGAAGGAGATAACCATCAGCTATCTGACCCCACTTATGGTAGAAAGTGCAAGCAACTGGAGAGCCATTAATGAAGGCATAAAGAAAATAATGTCATCAAAAGAAATGAGAAGAAAGAGGATAAGAACTTGAAGGCCAAAAATAAAAAGTCTTCTGAAGTACTGCCACAACAGTGGTTCCGCAAGTCCAGGAAGATATAGAGAATCAGGGTTTTAGTCGGTATACGGTGCAACCGCAATACCCACTTCACAAAAAAATATATAAAAATAAATAAATAAAATTTAGACAAATATTTCAAAAAAAATTACTATTTAATTTCTAAAATTTAATTAACAGTTGAAGATTTTGTATTCTCAGATATTTCATGTTACCGAAAATTTCATTCTCTGAAGTTGCAAAAAACAATTTTAAAAAGAAGTTAAATTACCGCAAGTTGTGCTCGAAGTTTTATGATACTCAAAATATCACGTCCTTATTAATTATTTTATTATTGTTATAAATGAAAAGTAAGTATGTACATACCATTAATGACATCCTGCCTTTTCTTTTCGTCAGGATGCAAACTAGAGAGCTGTTCCTCGGAGACGCCACTTTTCCAGTCCGGGAGGTCGTCGACTTCCAAATCACTATCGGACACCGCGTCTGCATTGCTACTAGGACTCTCCAAGGACCTGTAATAAAATATGCTTTACAACACACTTCACGTCAACCACTACTTCTTAATAATAATACTAACCTTGAACTTAAACTACTGTTTGATGAACTGCCTGAGTGAGGATGAAACTGTCCTTGTTGGTCCAAGTCAACTGTTTCACTAAAAACACAAAATAATATAATTAAAAAAGATACATTACAATAAAAGATAAATAAAAAGGATAAAATGAAACAAGCGCCTAGGTAACTAGAAATGTAAACAGAATGATACACTTCTTCTTTTTGGATTACTTCCAGAATCACGTGTTGCTTGTTATGAATGTTTTGATGTTTCAAACTAATATGATAAAAAGCAATGTTAATGACAGTATCTCGTTGAAGGCTACACTATTTTATACATACGCATAATAAATTTACCAAAAAAATCAGTAAGGTAACTTACGGTTCCAATTTTACGTAAAAAGACATCCCTTACTAAATATAACCGATAAAACATTCTTGTCGACTTAATTCTCGCAAATTTTGGTTAAGTAATGAAAGTGCGATAAGTTATATCTTATCTATTAAATATTACTAAGGTATAATGATAATGGTGTCCCCTCTTTAATAAATATATGTCTAATCTAACACTAACTGCTTTATGTAAAATTAATGCAGAAAATTTACGGCAAATCTTCTAAGCAATTGAACTTATGCCAATACAAAACACGCCATACATCCTTCCACTGATACACACGTTATTTCTAATTACTAGTTATTCTTAATAAATTAAAAAATAATGTTATACTCATTAGAAATACATGAAATCCTTGGCCAACATATTTAATTGCTTTGTGGGTGAAAATTCCTGCATACAATGTCAATGTAAATGCATTTTATCTTTGTAACACGAAAACACATTAATTCGTTGTACATCCATTTAACTTTGAAGTCAAATTATATTTCAAATAAAAACAAAATAAACAGTATTATTTTAAATTAGATCTACGTCAGATGCCGCAACAATCAATATGAATAAATGAATTCTATATAAACTTTACTATTGATTGTTATCATGAAAAATCTATTTAGAATATTTCTAGAATACAATAAGTTGATTAAATTAAACTTTGGAACTAGTTGAATGTTATCTACTTACAATAAATGTTAATTGTAACATACAATTTTATTAATACTATCTCAAAATTAATTCGCAAATTATCGTTATATATTATTTATAATACATAATATTGGAAACATGTAAGTAGTTGTAATGTTAGATATATTAAATAAAATAATTAATACCCATTATTAAATTATGTATTAATAATATTACGCTTATAATTACTATTTGTTCATTTAATATAAGTTTGCCCTATTAAAACACTAATTACATTTTCAATAATCAAATTAACCTATGGTAGCTAACTATATATAAATACCAAAAAGCTGAAACGATCTAATCAATTTACCTTTCTGGCAGCGATGATTTCCGATCATGGTTGTTATTTATATTCGTACATTTCAAACTGTCCATACCTAATAGTTAAAATTTAACGCACATCACACAAAATATTTACCAAACAAACATCCACAATATTTTAGTTAAATCCTAATTGATTGTAAAACTATAACACTAATTATTATTGATTGTATTGAATTAGCACCAAGAAGTTTTTTGTAATCTCGAAATAATTCAAGGCATATATCAGTCAAAAATTTGCAGGGATTGCCGAAAAGCCTGTAGGTCTCAGTGGGTTGTGGGTTTTCAGCGATCTATAGGAAGGTGATCGAAGCGCTTGCGCCTCTCACCTTTTTTTGCAGGCGGCGGGCGGCGGCAAGAAATATCCTATGCGAGACTGAATCAAACGGGTCGAAAATTTTGCAACATGCCTAGCTAGCCGCGCGGCTGCTGCTGAGGTATAACAAAACGTAAACACCGCAGGAAGGAAAGAGGGAGACTAACAGGAGGTGGATAGCAATAAAAGCACTAAATTTAACTTACTTTGTTGTGTGTAGGGGATCGCTGACGTTTCTTCGCTGTTTCCTGTTCTGTAACAAATAAATGTGCAAATATTTAGATTGATTTTACAATACGATTCTGATATAGCATATCACATTAATATGTAGATATTATAAATACTTTTTATGTAATAATTTAAAGTATTTTGAACTGCACAATATTAAAATGATAATTAAAAATGTTGTAAAATATTAGTATAATATAATATTACTGTAATATGCCCATTAACCGAAAGTAAGCTACTTCGTACGTTTCATCACGCATAATTCGTGCAGAAAAAGTGCACGACAGTATATTGTGCACGAAATAATTTCATTTGAGTACAAACATTACTCAAAACCTCGTTTCACCATATTGTAAAAAATAAGATTTTCTTGTGATAAGAGCCTGAATATCATTTTGCAATACAACCAAAAATTCTGCCACTGAAAATTGTCTGGCTGTCAATGTCAAATGGTAGTAGTACACATTAACATACTACAGTCAATCAAGCCCTTCTTATAAATACTGAAACTTTGAACGCAGATTAATTATTACATATAATGAATATTAGTCAGGTATGTATAGACGGGAGTGTATACAAAATAAAAAATGTAAAACTGAATATATACTAATTTAGTTTTCTTTATGCCTAAAAATTATTTTTAACTACAATTTTTTTCCCTCACTGACGAGCGCTGTTTTTTATTAAATGATTGACTGACTTGTTTGTGCTTTATATTATATAAGCTACGCATTTCTTTTTCAGATTTTACAATTCAGTTTCACATTTTTTAATTTTTTATTATACTTTGGGCTCAACTGACCAAGTCCCACTCTACGTATACCTCACTATAATTCTTTATTATATGTAATATTTAATCAACGTACAAAGTTTCAACCTTTATAAACTCATTTTACTAGCCCTGTATTCATGACATCTTTGAATGTGTATTTTTTTGGAAAAATATTTTTTATTTATAAAATTAAGAACATTTTCGTACAAACATGCTACACATTTATTTTAATCAAACGGATAAAAAAACAACAACATAAAAAACAAATAACAAAACAATAATTTCATTGTCAAGCCGCTCAGTGATGTCTGTTTAAACATTTATTTTAATTCTGTATTAATAAAAAAAATGATTCCTATAAAAAATGCTTAGATCTTAGATTCAAAAATGTAAAAATATACGGTGTTTATTTTATTAGAAAAATTTGGTAAACTTATTTTTATTTTTTTTAATGGAACGCCTTCTATATTTTCACATTTTTTTTTATTCTAACATTAATTTTGAGCATTTTTTGTAAAAATACCTATTATTTTTAATAAAAAGCACAAATTATGTGTGTTCCCCAGATCCGTCGCAACAAAGCGTAACAAATATGCTAATTAAAATGACCGAAACAATTAGCAGTCAGTTGAAATTTTATTGATCATTTCCACTGGTAATCGAATTGCTTCGTCTATAGTATGCCCATAGATATAGAGTCTTTACGACATGGCCTTAAATTATCTTAGCGGAAACTTCTTGAGAAGGCAATTATGTTTGTATTGTATACCATAAATAGCTTACAACACCTCGCTATTTAAGGGTAAAAATATTATATAAATATACAATATTTTCATCCGTAAAAACTACATCGGGTTCCAGGTATATAATACAATCATAATTGGTTGCTAATGAAATAATCACACTATATCTATGAGCATACTTTACTTGGAACCACCCAATAGCCACTGAGATCTTCCAGGATGGTGAATCCGATAATTACCAAAATGTATCATTGCTCTTTGCGTATTACTACCTCACCATAAAATTCCTAAAATAATTACAAATTAAAAAAGATCTGCTCATGGTTGAGATCTTTCCTATGTGGTAATCCATAATAATAATCTAAATTTTACCACAATTACTTTTTTGATACAAATATATATTACTAAAGAATATATATTAACACAAATAAAAGTCCACGACTCGAGTTTCAAGTTTTAAGAAGTCAAATGAGAACAAACTAACGAAAAAAAAATACATTTATACAGAAAAATTAATACAGAAATTGGAAATAAGGAAAAATAAATCGCATTTCTGATGGTCTACAGAGATTTCTTAAATGTAGTAATTTATATTGTGGTAAGTCCTCTTGCTCATTCAGCAGCTTAACAAAGAGATTATATTGTTTTTTTGTGGATTTGGACGGATTCTAACAGAGAAGCAAAGTTGATTGTTTGAACGGTTTGTGAACTGTGCGAATCGTGTGTTGAGACTATTATTGAAATAGACCTTATGATATAAAAAACGAATCCATCGCTAACGTGCAACTTGTTTATTATTTCCAAGCTCCTTACGTTGTTGTTACTATAGACAATACAGAGTTTAAATTAATTAACCAAGCATATTTCCATTTCCAAATTTACATCGCAAAAATCGATATTAACCATTCTCGTTACATTGCAGCAAATCGATAGAATATAGTATATAATACACCACACTTAACTTAGCATACCTAGTTAAATGATTTTGAAAACAATATATAAGTTAGAAGAAATCATTTGGGGGCAAAACAAATAAATAAATAAAATAGTGAAGATTAAAAAGAATGAAACAGAATGAGAAGATCTCGATGCGATAGATAGTAAAACATGCAAGGCAATATTTCTCGGAACAAGAGCTGGGTAGGGTAAAAACCCCAATAAGCTGGAAGCTTGGTAAAACAGATAGTAGAATTATGCATTGCTTTCATCTAAAGCAGCATACAAACAAGCAAATCAAAGGCATACAAAAGATACAAAAAATGTTTCAAAAAAAAAAAAAAAAGAGATATAGCGAGATTGTCCATTGAGCTCCCTACTCTCTAATAAAACGTGATTCAGTATAAGCTTTCACATAAATGTATTTAAGAAAACACAAAAACATTTTACAAAATATGTAAAATACATAATTTGTAAAATGTGTTCAGTATTTTAGATCGATTCATTACAAAAGACATGACGTAATCCGCTTGCTATAATTTTTGATAACATGCCGACATGACGCCTGCAACTTCGCGTCGAATTTCTTGTCTCAGATCTGCAATAGTGTTCAGTTTGTTCCTGTAAACTCTACTCTTCAAATAACCCCAAAAGAAAGAAATCTAAAAAAGTGATGCCAAACGATCTCTCGGCTGCTCTTTCCTTGAAATAACGCAGCCTGGAAATAGAATGCGTAATGACGTTATTGTTTCTGATGCTGTGTGACTGGTGGCACCGTCTTGTTGAAACCAAAGATCTTCGATATCAATATCTTATACCCCATAAAAATTATATAATCATGCTCATACGTTCCAATTATGTCACCAGACCACAAGCCACACCGCCTCTTTGATTAAAAGGCAAATCATCACTAAAGAAAATCATTTGGAAAAATCTGTTTCCTTGTTGCTGCATCCACTCGGCAAACACACAACGCTGTAAATAATCTTTAGGTTTCAATTCTTGTATTATTTGATTTTGGTAAAGATGTAAGTGTAAATCCTTAGTCAAAATTCGTTGCGTAGTGGAGTAAGTAAGGTCCGGTTTGCCGCGATCGATGACAAATTGATATTGCTAGTTCTGCACTTTGACAAACATTGGTAATATTCTGCACAGAGCGACCGCTAGAAGTAGGTTGAGGTACTTTGGCGTTAGTTACGAACCCAGTTTGTTCAAACTTTTGGATCAAATTCTAAATTGTGCGCCCAAAGATCAATTTTGAGCACCAAAATATTCACAAAAATAACCTTTAACAGTAACATATAACTTGACGCATTAAAAATACTTATCTGTATCATGTGGAAGATCAACATGAATCGCCCTTTATATACACAGAATATTTGAAAATACTATTTTGAACAAGAGAAGAAAGCAGGTCCAGTGGTGTACTGTAAGTGTGGTCGTTGACTTACTATAATAATGTGAGAGTAGTTGTCAATTCAAGAAATAAAATGCAAAAGATAATTTAAGTGTATTTGCTAAATCAAATGTGACTTTATTTACCTGAGATACATAGTTGCACCAGAAGAGAGTCAAGTAAAAAGTGAACAAAAAATGTAAGTAATGTGAGAAAGCGTTCAACAAAACAATTTTGGAAAATGTAAATAAATATAAAGATAACTTTAAAGTGCTAATGAGAAGTATTTTATTGTATACGTCTACGTATGGAGAATGAAAAAGTAGAAGACAAGTACGCAAAATGAACATTGAATGTAAAAAAAAAAACAATCCCAGCACATTGATGCAAGAGACACAGTAACAATTGAATGCACAGCAACCCCAAGATTTGAATTAATTAATGTTATTACAAAAAAAAAATTAATTTAAATGTAACTAGATGAAGAAAGGTCAGACGGAAGCTGTATGAAAGACATAGTTTAAACTTCTTTAACAAAGAATATATAAACGCTAGAGGAAAGGCATAATATTGAATGAAAAAAAGTATGAAACTGCATTATGTACTGGTTACTACTAATATGTTGAAATAGTGGTAACAAATTGTAAATCAACGTTCATCTACATAATTTTAGTTCATCTCTAATTTTTCAACTCGAATTCAGAACAATATTGTAATATTCACAATTTATTTTAAATGTGTACTTTAGTATGCACTACATAAAAAAACGTCATCATACATACTTAATAAAATTATTGCACAAACGAGCATTATTGCAATAAATATATCATTGCGGTAATGATTAATTTAAAACATCAATATTATTTTTAGTAGCAACACACAATATGCTTGTGAAACTGTCTTTCCTCTAGAAAGACATTGATATATAAACCATGTGTTACTCATTATCGCATGTTTAATGTAAGATAAACACAGCAATTTGATACGATGTTCGCACGCCTAATTTATTTCCATATTCAACATTTTTATCGTTAATGCATGTCACAACAAGGAAATATTTTTATTGAATATCCTCCTCCGTTGCCTTATCTGTATTACTATAATGGCATCGGCCAAGTTCAATATTATTATTTCAAGGGCATATTATGAATGAAGTAATATTTAATAATAAGTATATAGTAGGTATTGTTACAAGTCAAAAAGGCATTTTTAAAAGTAGCTATTACACATATGCTGAACATTTAAAGATTTAAATATGAATAAAAAATGTATAATTGTCAGATAAAGTTATGGTTTTAATTTATAAAATAATATTGTATTTATATATGTTTAACGGTCTATCTACTATATACTTATTAATGTATAACATAGCAACCTTCAATAATACGAGAAAATACTATAATAATAATAAAAATCCTACATTGCCATACTACTAGTATTTAAAGTAATATAAAGGTGTCATATAATAGATTATTATTAATTTATTTTATCAATATCATGATAGGAAACTGAGATCAATAAACATTTTCTATTTAATTTAAACTCAAAGACACAAAATAATATTATTAATTTGTATTGACAGTCTGGGACAACTCAGTGAGACAATAAATAATTATGTAAATATTTGATTTAATTTTACTAATAATACTATAATTCAAACTAAATTGAATGAATATTGTATAAATAAAATATACTAACCTTCTCGGATTGTTCCTTTACACTCTCTGACCTATTGATGTTTGTGTGCCTCTTTTTATTTCCCGTTGAAGCAGGAAGACTAACAGAACTGAAAACAAAATAAAATAAGTCACATCAATTATGTTCGATTAATATAAAGGTATCGTTTTAAAAATATACAACAGCTGTATTGCATATTTTCCAAATGCGCACCTAGGATTCCGTGAAAGTTCTTGTTTACTACCGTGTATGTCATGGTTGTCTTTTGATGCATGTTTGTCTTTTAGTTCATGTCTATCTTTTAAATGTATAGAGAGACTTTTCATAAAATTAAATAAATGTTCCGAATCACCCAACATTATTTTAAGTGGCACTAAACTAAAATATACAATCAGTCGCACGTTTGGATAGCACTAGCGATCTGAGTCCATTTCGCACCGTTATCACAATGCTGATAAAATTATCTTTTCAGTACCTTTTTATTTATAATTAAATGTATCACACATTGATGAATTTGGTATAAATTCAGGTGCATGATTAAAATATCAATCATGTTTGCTTCATTAGATTCCAAATACTATTTTAAAAAACCTTTAATTAACAAGGAAATGAAAATTGTTAATAAATTATGATTAATTGTCAATAAATCTAATCTTTTATAAATCGATTAAAGTAAATAACAACGATTACACATAATAAATAATAATTAAAATAGGTAAGTACGTATAAAACTATCTAGATTTCATTCAATAAATGTATACATTTACACTAATTATCTTGTTGATAAATGTATATTAGGTAATGAATTTTTTTGTACTGAACTGGTAGCGTATCTACAAAGTTAGCATCAAAACAGGTGGATTGTACCTATCGGCCTAAACATCATTCAAATTTGACTTTTGTTTGCATGTTAGATAATTTTAAATAAATACTTTCTAAATGGATAAATGCATACACAAAATATGATTAATAAACGTTAGCTGGTTTACAATTCGTTTATATAGTAAAATAAAGAGAAGTTGTCTTGTTCAACTACCAAACCCAAACCAACGTTTACAAATCAGATTTCAGCCAGCTAGCCATTAGTACATACTAGAAATTTAACAGAAAAGAGAAATCACAACAAACTGAAGAAAAGCAAAGATTAATATCTTGCATATTAAGGATACCGATAAGATTAAAAAATACTGCCCAATTAGTCCCCTCTCACACATGTACAAGCTCCTAACAAAAATAATTACAAACCGAATTACAAGCAAACTAGATTTAGAAAGAGAAATGGTACATAAGACCACCTCCAAACAACTAGAAACCTTATAGAAAAATGCACAGAATATAATGTACCACTACATTTAGCACTTGTTGACTACCAAAAGGCTTTTAACACAATACAACTAGGGGATACATTTAAAAGCCTAGAATATACCAGAATCGACTCCAGATATACGTGCATTCTAAAGAATATCTACGAAAACGTCACACTACAGTGAAGATCGACGAAGGTATGAGTCCGACAGACGAAGTGTTTAAAAGACTTTATTGGGAAAAGAAAAACATTAACATAGATGGAAAATACCTGAACCATCTACGTTTCGCAGACGACATCATCATATTTAGCAGCAGTGTCGGTCGAGAAACTAGCAAAATTTTCAAAATTTAAAGAAAAAAAATGTTATCTGTGATACATTGTAAGATATCTCAGAGCCTAGTGCACGGCACTTCCTAAATTTTTTTTATAAATACCCGTAATCTTTTTTTAAGAAAAAATGTTTTTTAAAGTTCTGCAAAATTTTCAAAATTTGAGGAAAACAATTTTTAACAATTTTGAAAAAAAAGTTGATTACAGTTTTTTTCCTAAAAATGTAACCCTAAGAAGTTAGAAACGATCAAAAAATGTAAAAAAATGCAAAAAAAACAATTTTTTCAAATTTTGATTGCTTATTACTCGAAAATGACTTATTAAAAAAAAATAATAACACAAGATCAGGACTGTAGAGAAAGGCATTTTCAGTAGTTTGAGCTAAATCAAATTTTAATTCCGTTCACTTGACTCAGACATGTCCATATATACCTAAGCCATGCTAACTAGGAAAAGACAATCAAGTCAACAAAGTTACCAGAAGAATACGAATAAGCTGGGCTGCATTCAGCAAACTGGGCTTTATACTAAAAAATAACGACATACCAATACAACTAAAAAACAAGTCTTCGACATGTGCATACTACAAGTTATGACTTATAGCCCAGAGTCAATGACGCTCACAAAACAAAGCATAAATAAATAAACTGTACTCAACGCGCGATGAAACGTAAAACACTTGGAGTAAGTTTGAAAGAGCATGTAAGAAATGAGAAAATCAGTAGAAGAACATTCGGGGCCGATGTTGCAGAACGTATTGCCAAATAGAATTAGGGGACACACCGCCAGAATATATAGAACAGAACAGTTATTGGAAGTTTTTAATTTGCACAGAAACAAAGGCACACAGTATTGCGATTGCCTCCTTGTCAATGTGTATTTAATCAAAATTTAGCAAGAAATGTAATAATAAAAAATTTAATAAAATTACAATAACTAGTTAAAAAAATTCATCGCGTAATTAAAGAAGAAGATATTTGTAATGTATGTATGTAGGGTATATTTAATTTAGGATTATATGTGCGCACGCGCAAATGTTAATGCGTGTGTCTAACGCCGAATTGGGCAGTGTACGTTTGACCGTAAATATATATGTTTGGTTTGGGAGTGTTCCGAGTTTACTTTGACCCCCACCCACGTTTCCCCGGCCGTACATTACAATATTTAAACTATAAACATAATGGCACGTCCAGAAAAGTGGAAGAAAACAGTTTTTCAGTTTTTATAATTATTGCTTAAATTAAATAAATATTTTCAAAATGAACAAACTATAAAAACTTCATACTACTATCTTCCGCATGATGACGTAATTGTTTACAATATTGAATTAGTAAATAATTAGTATACAGTAGACCCACAGTAGCTTAGCCCATAAAATGTAAGCGCAAGAAAAGAATGCTAAAACCCGCAAAAGCATGAGTGAACAGAGTAAACAATATTTTCGTGAATATGAAGTTGCCTATAGCGGCCAATTTATGCGCACAATCATTGCATTGTTCAGAATTATTTCCAATTCACTAAATTATCATTTACACAAGGTCTACTACAAAATTTGGTATTACAATAAGAGGACGATGCCACTGATACCAAAAGCAAACCAATCGGATTCAAGTAAAAAATAATGACATCATAGTATCTTCCTTGTTGTCACTTTACGATGTTAGCAACCTAATGTGCTCTATTGATATAAAAAAAACCTACGCGCTTCATCATGTGTTCACCATATGCCCAACCCATTTTTTAATATAAACAATTAAAATTTTAATGTATAAAACCTCTTTAAATTTCTGAATTTTGTTTTAATCATAATGTCCCTATGACACTGGGTTAGAAACAACGGACTTATTCATCCGTCCTTATTTTGTCTAACACCCTGCATATAACTATAGGCAAAACTAATTTTATTGTGCATAGCAATTTTAAGAACATGTTTTTTTACTGTTAATTCGTACAACTTTTGACAGAAAAACTAACCTTATCTGAACACTGACAACCGTCAATAGCTAACTTCATGTTTGTGCTACTGATATTTTGTTAAAAAGAGGATTCTCTTTGAAAGCACCAAAATCACTAGATTTTTAAGTGTAGGTCGAGTATATAAACAAATAAATTAAAAATAAATACTTTTTTTTTAGTTTTCTATTTACAAAATTTAAAATAAATTAAGATTACATTGAAAATGATTATTCTTCGCCAATTCATATTATTTATTAAAACTACAAATGTAAGTACGATTATAAACTAACAAATAAACTTGAAGATTACAAACGTGATAGCCATACATTTTACTTTAAAATCAAAACTTCGCTTTAGTTGAGGTGACGTCATACATCCAACCAGACAAAAAGGTACTAACATCCCACTCAAAAATGACTAATAATTTTAATTTGGTACCAATTAGTAAACTTACATATGAGTCACAGATCAATAATAATAAAATCCTGTTAATAATAATAATAATAATTTATTCAAACAAAGAAAAGCAAATAACATAAAACTTTATTATTAGTACATGACCACTAAAAAGCAATTTAAACTTTGACTTGTTATGTTTCGTTCATGATTTTGAATTGAAACGAGTTGTAACGTTCATTTTATTAATAATTATTTATATTAGTTATAAGTTACTTGTTAAAAAGGCAGAATATTTGAATATTATCTGTCGTATTGTACCATAAATTAAATGATCAAAACCTTAATTGTATTAAACTCCTGTTAATTTCGATTTTACGATCAAAATAAGTTTTATTTTCATTTTTATTGTTCAACCAACGTAAAGATTGATCAATATATTTTTAGATATTTCTTTCTGAATTGACATGCACCAAGTTTTTCAAGAAAAATACAAATCCTCCACTAAAAAAAATTAAAATTTAACTTTTAAATATCAAATAGGTACTCTAACTTGTTAATCGTATCCGAAATACTATACGATAACGTACCAAATGTAAAAACCGAAACTGTACATACACTACAGGTACCCACCCAGCCAGTCGGCATCACTCATTTCATCTAAATAACTTGAGTGTACGTAAGTTGACCTATTCTGGCCTTACTTTATCCTAATCCATAACCGATGGTTATCATTTAGATGCAACACGGACCAAATGTTATAAATACCAAAGATTAAATGTATAATTAGTGTCCAAAAGGCATTTTCAATATCTGTCAATTCAACAATTAAGTGGTTATGCATTTTAAATTTTATCCTTAAAATAAGGTGCATTCTTTGTTTAAAATAGTGGCTCTATTCAAATAAAGTGTGATGTTTCCCGGCAAGATCCGATAAACAATTAATGTCAAAATAAACTGCTAAATAAGACACACATTTCGTAAACAGCTATTAATAACATATTTTTAAGATATCTCTCGTTTTGGATTATTTTTAAATTTTTACTTTAAACATTCTAATAAAATATGTATTTTTTTATAAACAGTGATACTGCGCATGCACTATTGTCTGACCGAAACATACTTGTTATGACTTTTAGATAGGTCTTTCCTAGATGCGTTGAACAAAAGAAAAGATAAACCTAACCAACATTTGTCATATAACTGTCTACGACTTTTCAGTGATGATATTTTAAAGTTATTGTCAAAATACTTGTAACTTTTTAAATAAAATTCTTATTTCATTTACGTCGTATATTATCAGTATAGAAATATTTACGAACAATTGATCATTTTCCAAAAAAATATTACTCTAACATTCCCACCCTGCAGAATATTCCTGCTCCGCGTTAAGTAATGAGAAGCAAGATGTCTTTATATATGTGCAGATTCCCCAGAAATATTAATATATAAAATGTTGCAATTTTGCCGAACGTGATTTTATTCGGTTAAGTTCAAAGGTATGACGACATGTATTTAGTTGCAAACACAATAATCAAATTGATAAAAAAATACTTATCGCATTCGATATAGTTACAGTAAATCAGACGTGATTATTTTATTAGTTAAGCAATCACATATTTTATCAATAACTTTAAACAATTTTGCTTTCTAATTAAAATATCTGTTTTCTTTTCTCAATATAGCTGCAATGAATTATTAGAATTTGTTATAATAATTGAAAACGCTTACATTTTTGGGAAATAATTATAGTAACCCCAAATAATATACACAAAAGTTATGTTTGCTCTGTTGCACTCATGTGTTTATCCGTTTTAGCATCCTTCATTCGCGCTTACATTTCACACATTCCATAAGCCACCACAATATTCTGAAATTACTGTTACTGTATATATTTTTAACAGTATTTCAATTGTCACATAATATCTGTGGTGCCATCTATGTGCATTTATGCTAAAAATCTATATCAAAGCTTTATATATTTCATCATCTTTTGCGGATTTTATACATTGTTCAATTGTTAAAATTCTTCATGACTGGCGTTTTATATTCTAGAGTTCTCACTGGTACAGATTTCGGTAATCTATAACCAAATGTTCAATTAAATATGAATGCACAAACATTTTTAAAATCTCGAATGCAAAATATTAAAAAAAACAAATCAATACAAAGCCTTTCACTGTTTAATTGATTAAGGGCCGTTCTTACAATTGTCAGATAACTTATAGCACAAATAAATTTATCTACAGTATATACCTGGTATAGCATTAGTTATACTTTTGTTACAGTCTAAATAACCTATTGAAACGTCAATGATGAATAACTTATAAACTGACGTATAAATCATTTATACGCAAAATTTGTTGTGAGTGTTACTTGGTTACTATACTAGAGATAACTACTGCTCCAAGCACCGGATAAGTTATCCCTGGTTTATTCTCCTTAAAACATACAATCCAAATTTTATGAAATTGTCAAGATTCCTAAGTGATCGGGGTCACCTGGAGGAAGTGAGACTAAATATTTGCAATAGAAAAATTATAAAGTTATTTTTCATGAAATGTGCAGGTGATATTCGATGCAAATTTCTATACAAGAAATATTGTGGCAAGATGGCCAGAATCAGCAATCAAACCATTTTTAATAACTCAAGTACTAAAGCCAGTGGTTAAGGTATGACAAATTATATTATTCCACCATTGCTCTACCCACGTACTCGAGTAAAACCTCTATTCAATGAAACCCAATCTACAACTAAAAATAAAAACAAACCACCTGAAGATACCAATGATTAGGTCAATCAAGAAAATAATGCTCGACGATTATCAATTTTCTTCTGTACAAAAAAATTTAACAACAAATCCTACTATAGCTGTAACGCGTTTTTGCATTTTCTAAAAAATCATTTATCACGAAGATGGCCGTTTATGGAACCGGCTTATAAACTGACGTATACGTTGTTTATACGCCAATTTGTTGTGCGCGTTACTTAGTTACTATACTAGAGATAAGTTATAAAATATTGTAAAAGCGCATTTTCATATTTATTCCTTAGATAGCGTTATTCCTGGTTTAACCGACAATTGTAAAAGCGGCGCTCAATATTATAATAATGATATTGAATCAATTATGATTTTGATTTAAGAGAAGAATTTTAACTCCTAAACACAAATCCTCTGTATAAGCGGTCTTTCTCTTTTCAAATTTATAAAACCATTAACTCTGTACCAACAGATTAATTGGTTTGAATTTAGCCATGTTTAAGTCTGCAATCAAATCTATATTATTATCTAACAGTTCAAAATTTGTTATTTTCAGAATGTTATATTTATTTTATTATTTTGTTTTATTTATCATTTTATTTATTTGACAAAAACTTTACATAATACAATATTAAATTATTACTGCATTACACAACCACAGTAGACCAGATGTTGATTGACTGCCGAATAAAAGTCATTTGCTAGAGAAATAGGAATATCAGAAAAAAGTGTTAAATTCTACATGAAGATTTAGGTATGACCAAAGTGTCGTCACAAAGGATTCCCAAGACGTTCAGTCCCGAACAAAAACTGTGTAGTTGACAAATTTGCAAGACAAATTTGACTGCATTGTCCCAAGATGAAGACTTTTCCTATAGAATTGTAACTGAGGATAAGACCTGGGCACACCACTCAAATCCATCCACAAAACAAAAGTAAATGTAATAGATGCATAAGAGCTCTCCACCACCCAAAAAGACAAAGAAGCAAATTTCTGCACAAAAAGAAATGGTCGCAGTTGTCTAGGACGCCGAAAGAATTCTCTTAATTGAGCGACTAAAAAGTCTACAATAAGCTCAAAAAACTCTGCTTCTTCAAGACAACTGCAGGGTGTATAAAGAACAATATTTTCAACGTATAGCTTCAAAGAATTACAACATCCACCGTACTGTCTCGACCCTTCTCCGCCGTGACTATATCTCTTTCATTAAACATAAACTATTCTATTCCAAAGAAAAAAATAACAATAACAGAAACGCTTATAGACAGATAAAAACAACATAAATCAAATATACATAGAACGCCAATTGAATCTTGAAAAAAAAATTAACACTTAATTTGATATTCTATATATTCGAACACATATCTTAAGCCTTATAAAAAAATATTTTTAAAGATAGTAAAATTATTTTATTGAGAAAACCAAGAAAATACTTTTTTTTATAAGTAATCGTAGTATTTTTACATCGCCCTCGTAATAATCTAATAATTAGAAATTAGAGAACATTATTCTGTGCAAGTTATGTTCATGCTAATGATGTCAATAGCACAATTACTCTAAAGCCACCATAAGACTGACATTCAAATTAGCTGAATAACACATTTAAGCGATGTTACCTATAGTGAGATAGAGGCATCCTTAGGCATTGCAGCGAAACAAATACATACGATTTTGCACGACCATTTGCATGTCAGGAAGCTTTGCAGTCGTTTGGAAGAAGAACAAAAACAGGCACGTGTCAAGTGATGCAAAGAAATGCAAAAGAAATTCGAAGGGGTCGTTCAAATTCGGTATATAACATCGTAACAGGTGACGAATCTTGGATATATTCATATGAGCCTGAAACTAAACAGCAATCGACTGTATGAGTGTTTCTAAATAAACCTAAACCCACAAAATTGGTGCGTTCACAAAGCGTTTCAAAAAAATGATTGCTTGTTGACAGTTGATGCTGACTGGTATACTTCAATTTGTTTGCCGGAAGTTAAACGCTGAAATCAGAAGAAACTACATAAACCGACGAATCATTGTTCATCATGACAATGCAAGCGCTCGCACAGCACAACGAACTGTAGAGTTTTTGACCAGTAACAACATCCAATTAATGACTCATTGCCCATATTCGCCTGATTTATCGCCCAATAACTTCTTCTTATTTTAACATATCAAACATAAACTGCGTGGCAAGCATTTTTCATCGCCTAAAGAGGCCGTTCAAGCATTTAAATCACTTGTTTTGGAGGTACCTCGCTCAGATGGCAAAATTGTTTTAAAGATTGGTTTCATCGGATGCAAAAATGTATAGATTTTAAAGGAAAATATTTTGAAAAACAATAAAGCGATTTACATAACGTAATTTGTGTTTCGCTTTACATTTTCCGCAAACTTTGGCAGTGTCCCTCGTAATAAAATGTAGTAACAACAATTAATGTGGAATCATTTTATTTGAAAAAAAAACATAAAATGATTGATTTTATCAATAATATAATATGATTATAAAAATACAAAAGTAAGGATACAATTTCATTACATAAAAAAAATATTAACTTTTGTCTTTTTTTATCAACATAATAAATCGGACATTCACGGCAATGCCTATTGCGGCGTTAATTTAGTAGCAACTTAATAAATATCTTGTGATGAAAGTCTCACGCGACGTAAAACAGAGTTTGCAAATTAATTTTCGGATGGGTAAACTAATGTTTAAAGTAGCATCAACCCATAATACTAGGTGTCAAATATGTATTTCTTAAATGACTTACTAAATAGTATAAAGTGTATCACAAAGGCCAAAAATAAGCTTTAGCAGCACGCCGCTTTTAGTAGTACTAAGGAGCGAAGCGAGCGAGGCCCTTGGGCCTAAAAAACTTTTGCGGTATTTGATTGACTCGCTTCGCTTCTTCGTGCTGCTAAAGCCAATGTTCGGCCAAACACTATATACTATAGAGGCCCTCTAAATCGTTGTTTCGGCCCGAATTTTAAAGCCAAAACAGATGGTTTCGGTAGAGGCTGGCAAAAAATTATTTTTATGACTAAGTTGAACAAACAATAGTAAGCTCAATAGAACAATATGTTACAAGTACGTACCTCTCTGGATTAGTTGCGTCGTTATCATTGTCATGGGTTTGACTAATATCCTGCGTCCTTGACTCTTCTCTGACTGCGTCTGGGCGTCTATCAGAAGGTGTACGTGTGACAGGATTTCCAGGTTTTGTATCTCCTGAAAATAAAAATCAAAACAAATTATTATATATTAACAAAAAAACTTAAGATTAACAATTGCAATAATAGCAAATTAAGTTTTTGTTTAGTAGACAATAGAAAAAAAAATAAAAAATAATTATAGGCAGGTATACATATATTATATTGCTATCTAGTACTTTTTCTACTTCTTACTGCAATGTGTCATTTATAAAACACGCACAATAGGTGTAAAATGAACATATTATGCACGGATCCGTCGGAAAAGTGATAGATAACCTATACTTCTATAATAAATAATCTTTTTTATAGTTCTAATAGCCATGATATCCAACTCCTAATAAAGTATTAGTAATTTAGGAAAATAACATATATTTTGGAGTAAAGTATTTTATTAAATTTTATAGAAAGCTAATGAAACATATAGTTTAAAAGCTCCGAGCAAAAAAAAACTATGATAGTATAAACGCTAGTTTTTTAATATATCATTTTAATAGTGGTACACATTAACAGTCTTTGGTCAGTCAAGCCCTTGTTGAGACAGGTGCCATTAGTGTGTAGAGCACAATATACAGTTACACACAAATTACACGCTAATTATGTATGTAGTAATTTTGCACAAAACTATTATTATTGCTTGAAATCACAACCTACTAAAATTTACGTCTATTAAATTGATAATCATGATTAAACGTTGTATATTAACAAAACTAATACAACGTTGAGTTTGGATTATGCCCATGCGATAACACAGGGTTTACCAAACCAAATATAATATCGGAAACGACACGTAATTTTCTCGGTAAATTATTAATATACAAAATGTTAGAAGAAAATTATACTTTAAACTATGTACGTAATGTTATTCATATTTCAGTCATTTATGATAAGTATATATTCTCAATTTCCAGTACATTTAAAATCAATCGAAACAGATCTGACGTAAACGCGCGTGTTACAATTTATCGGTTAATTTAATTCGTATTATTCCGATTCTATGCACCGTAAAACATTGAGAATTGTGCACATTGCGCGCTCTTACACAAAATTGAATATCGCTCGCTACATGATTTTAAATTTATTTGAACGTCTGTAGACTATGACAGGTTATTCCAAAATAAAATCGTACACGCTGACCCATTTTCATGGTAATTACTGTTGTCATTCCTCAAACAATATAATTATTCATTTACCTTAGAGGTCACTTAGTTTTATATATGGGTATGTAAAGAATCGATTGCATGTGTCTAGTAGTTATAAGTACGGTGTACGTACTGGAATGTGTTTATAAATAACGATATCTGTCGACTCTATCCGTTACAATTACAATCATTTATTTATGCCCACAAATACGACATTACTGGGTCATAATATTTAGTGAATGCCAACCCACGGCTCTCAGAATTAGTTTAGTCGAAATTCTAAAATCGTTGAAATCAACCATCCGCATGTTTGCACAAAACAATTCTGCACGGTACATTTACATTTATTACAAACAGTTATATCTCAAACGACGCTTGAATTGCGATTATTAATTGACAGTAAATAAATCCACATGTTGAAGTAGACTTTAAATAAATGAGAGGATTTTTTTAGCTAGAATTTTTTGCAAGCAGACATAAGTTTGTTGAAAATGATATGGCAAAAAAAATGAGCAACTATCTGGAAAGCCCTGCCGCTATTCCCCAATACTTATTTGAGTAAAGCAGGATTTTCCTGTATTGCTGTCATTATAAATAAGTACAAAAATAGACTGGATTTTCAGCATGGCATGTAATGTACACTTTCTATAAACTTAACACTTTGTATAAGCTCAAAAATACAACACCTGGGTAGTCACTAAGTAATGATACTGTGATGCAGATGATAATTAAAATATTAAATTAAAAAAATGTTTCCATATTAAAACAAAATTGTTTTAATTTATAATTTCAGTGTGGATATACATTTTGTTAACATAAAATTTATACCTCACCTATCTGTTTTATACTATAGAATAAAACATGTAGGGTCGCAGGCTTAACTATATTTGTACTTTGGGCCACCAGCCAAAAAGGTTAAGAACCGCTGCCCTACACCCTACTAGTATCATAAAAGCGACTTCTGCATATTAGTAGGGTATGTACTCATAGTTTTAAGCAGTCATAATACTCCATATCCTACTATTACTACTCGGCTAGCGCAATAATCTATAAAGTAAATTGTTTCACCATAATCAATATCATAATTTACAACCGTGCAGATTGTTTGATACCTAATGATTACAGCTGGGATTTTATGCATTTGCATATTCTATAATATTTATATGCCAATTAAATAATTTTGTATCTACACGAACTAGAAGAAAACAACTAGCAAAAACCAATATTTTATTGCATATTTTGCATATTTTTGAGATATTGAGCATATTTCCATAAAAGTTGCATATTAGTGCATATTTGGTGCTTATTTGCATATTTAATGCATATTTGCATATTTAATGCATAATTAGTTCATATTTGGTGCACATTTCTACAAATTTAAATTATTTTTAAGCGAGCGTCAAGATTGCCTTTTGTAAAAATATATCGAATTTATATGTAAATAACACGTGCAAATGCAATTTTGGTCGTACAAATTACGTAGAGTTTGTTTTTTCCGGAACTAAATAAATTAATAATTTAATAAAACATTTTACTGTACATAGCACATATTTACATATACAAGGTTTTTCAATAAAAAGTTTCATTTTGAATAGCAGGCAATTTGGGCAGCTGTCAATTTTAAAGCTATTATCTTTTGATATTTGACAAGTAAAAACTACGCCATTATTAAAAATGGAACGATACACGATTCAACAACGCATTGAAATTATTAAAATTCACTACAAAAATGGTGAAAAAAATTTCAGTCACAGTTCGCAAAACTAAAGCACTTTTTGGTTGGGACAAGTTTGTGATGTGAAGAATCGAAACCGTGTCCATCGCTCAAGAACACATATTGCTGATGTAGCCCGTAGTGTTATAGAAAACCCAGGTTTGTCAATTCCTTGTCGATCTTTAGAATTAGACATTCCACAAACGACATTACACATCTTAAGGCTTTTAAGGTTCAATTAACACAAGAACTCAAGCCGGTCGATCACTATAAACGTCGTATCTTTGCTGATTAGGTCCTTCAAATGCATTAAAATGATCCGGAATTTCATCGAAAAATCATCAGCGATGAGGCCCATTTTCACCTCGGAGGCTACGTTAATAAGCAGAATTGTCGCATTTGAGGCTCAGATAATCCAAGAATGATTGTTGAAAAATTTTTGCTTCCTCGACGTGTCACTGTTTGGTGCGGTTTTAGGGCTGGCGGTGTGATTGGACCCTACTTTTTCGAAAATGAGACTAGTGCAACTGTTACGGTGAATTAATGGCGCTACCGAACTATGATTAATGATTTTTTATGGCCGGAATTGGAAGATATTGATGTGAACGACGTTTATTTTCAGCAAGACGGCCCTACGTGCTACACAAGTAACAAAACAATTGCAATTTTGCAAGAAAACTTTCCTGAACGTGTTATTTCTCGAAGAAGAGATCACAATTGGCCACCGAGATCTTGTGATTTAACACCTTTAGACTTTTTTCTTTGGGACCACGTGAAAGATAAGGTCTATGCCAATGCTCCACAATCAATTTAAGACCTTAAAGATGGAATTTGTGAATCGAGGATATACAGCCGCAAATGTGCAAATTGGTCATGGAAAATTTTATGAAAAAAATGTGGTACTGCAACCGTAACCGTGGCGGCCATTTGACCGATACCGTTTTCAAATGTTAATGGCATACCTCTTTACAATGAAATAAACATATATTTCTTAAAAATACCCGTTTTTTTATATCAAAATGAAACCTCTTATTGGAAAACCTTATATTAATTATGTCTGCATATTTTTTTTATTATGTGCATATTTTTACCAAATTTAACATATTTAGTGCATATTTTGGCAAAATTGCGTGCATATATATGCGCATAATTTTAACCTTTTGAGTGCATATAATTCCCAGCTTTACTAATGATTTACAAAACTTTCTTTATTTATGTTAATCCTATAAATTATTATAAAATAGTGTCTAAAATTAATCTTTAGGAAGCACTTTTATGTACTTAAGTTAACAACTACATTAACATTTTTAAACCATTATTTTGTTAAGACATACGTGCAAAACTCATCATTAGTCACTCGCGATATTGAAACAATTCCTTCGCTCATGTATTACTCTGATCGCGTCATGACTAATTGTCAACTTTGCGCATAACTATTAATATTCTAATTGAAATTCTAGATTTAATGGTGTATAATTATTAATGTTTTTTATTATAATAAATGAAAAAATATGTACTATTTAATTCACGTTTATTTTATGTTGGCTTGTTACAAATTTTACTAAAATGATCACTAATTTTTACTATATCATTTTAAACTTTTGTTTTTCATTACACTATAAACTTGCGTTAAGAGCACGTAAATCAATTATTCGAATTCGTCCTTCACCTTCAAGCGATGCCGTACCAACAAGATACACTGATGAAGATTTGTACAAACCAAAACAATTGTCTGTATTTGGTTGACCTTCTTATAGTGCAGTGCCATACTCGCTATGAGCGTCGGCACTCCTCTCGTATGTTTGTGGTGTGCGATAATAGTTCCACACAAACATACGGGACATAACGTGGAATCCGAACCACACCACTAGAGGGGTTTACTAAGCGAAGGAGACGACCGCATCGAAATATATTCGACAAATTAGATATTGCCGCTGCCGGGAATCGAACCCGGGCGCCTGCACAACAGTCCTCGTACTAGACCATTGTGCTACAGTCGCCTCGTTACGTTGACCGCTTTGTTTTTCATTAAACTATATTTGAAAGTTTATCGTTAGTATTCGGTTTCTTTGGTTGAACCAACGATGAAGCTAAAACTACTTTGCATCACTAATTATATTATTTTAATTCTTCAAAAAAATTTGATAATCCAAAAATACCAGCTGTAGCATTTACAATTGGTATTTCATATTTAACAAATATTGCAAAAGACGCATTTTTTTAATTGATACATTATTTTTTGTTCGTATTAATTTTAATTTTTCGGTTATTGGTGATTTAGCAATTGTGTTGTCAGCGTAGTAAGGAAATAAGAAATTAATATCCATCCAAAATATATATAAAAATCTCAAAAAAAAAATTAAAACTATTTAGCAAAAATAAAAATTAATAAAAACCATTAAATATGTTAGTATTAGCATCCTAAAACACACTTATAATATGTACACATATCTACATATGTATGTATACGTACATATTTTTATGCAATAAATATAAATACAGTCTGGAAACACCTAAATAAAAAAAGTAATTAATAGTTCTTGAGAAAAATGCAGAAACACGTTAATTAGTAATTTTAAAAAGCTATATTTTGATACTATATGTTTGTTTTCTTTAAAGACTTTGAAAATTACCATTGATGTTATTTTGAATTGCAACATAGCATTTTTGTTTGTGTTTAATAGGTCTTGTAATTCTCAGCATACCAATCAAAAAATGTTAACACCTGACTTTGAAAGAAATAAAAACTTTTACAAGTTCAAAATATTGTATTTAAAAAGACGAGAAAGAAACATACATGAAGACGTTAAGAAATTAACTAAATGATACGAAGAAATATGGTAATAAGAAAAAAATACAAAATAAATTGACATAAAATTTAAATAAATAACGTACCAATTAACAGAACAAAACAGACAAAATAAATATTAATAATAGAAAAGCTAACATAGGATACACATATTAACAAAACACCAAAAAAAAGTGCAGCAACAATAGGAGCTGTGTATAGAACTAAGAAATGTATACCAAACAAAACTACATTAAGCATATACCACTGACTATATTTAGCTAAATTTAATTATTTAATAAATATATAGAGTGAAACAGAAACAAATATACAAAAATACAAAGACAGTAAAACAAAATACTAAAAATAATACACAACTGCCAAAGCTAACACTAACAGAAAAAGTATACAAAATAATTACCGCAATAAACATCAACAAAAAAATAAAAATAGAAAAATGCAATAAAGATTAAAATTTTCGCATCTGTTTAGATTCATTGCTATGTTTTAAAACAGAAAACATCTGCTCCTTCTTGATAATAAGACTCATTTTCTTGTATTTCACAGCTGCTTCGATATCTAGGATCTAATGCCATGGTCTCTCCACATTTCTTAACAATTACACCGGAATAAGATCAAGTACAGCAAACTTTATAAATTTTTGTTGTAATAAGTTTCTTATATTCATATAACAATAATTGAAATATTCGTTACGAGTCATGACCACACTGTTCCGCCAATAATAAGCCTGTAATGCACTTAGCAACAAGAGGTATTAAAATTCAATTATCTTTAGCACCACCATATACTAGTGTAAAAAAACTAATTCCATACTTTCAAAAATTACCTTTATAAACTCTTGTAGTCCATTCGTCCAGTACTTCGTTACGTAACGAACTTACCAACAAAAAGCAATAAAATGCAATTAATTATCTTTAGCACCACCATTTATGGTGCACACCAAGTGTGTCATGTAAGCACACCAAAATTACCATAAATTCCGTTTGGGAATAATACAAGAAATCAAACAACCTCAAAAATGCAAAAATAGATATAAACCAAAAACGTACTGTTCTAGACTTGCAGTTCCAAAACGTTAGAATTAATATTACATTTAAAAAAAAAAAAATTTTTGCTTACTCATTACTTCGAGTAGAACTATAAAGGCCATATTCATTCAGTTAAAATTGTAACGAACTGCAAGTATCTTAATAATTTGTTAAACTAGTAATACACTATTCACCATTTGACAATTAAAAATAAGTGTCTGTTAAATGCTGTGCCAACATAATTGATCCAATTTTGTTAGCTATTTTCGCTGACAGGTTAACGAGATTTTTAATCGAAAAGTGTCATTGTTATAAATAATAAAATTATAGAAATAATATAATTTGTACCATACATTTTTGAAGACAGTTTAAAAAATAAAGTAACAGTAATCTCAGATAAAAAATCAGAAAAACAACACAACGTATTTAACTGAGATGTTAATCAATATTTAGAACGACCTAGGTATCATTGATTGGCTAAAAACTGATTTTAACAATTTAATTTTAAATAACATCGTTAACATTTTACAGAATAGGCTCAAATAAACATCAAATAGTGAATAATTTCACTAACAGGCTGTTAACAAGTTTTCTAACCTAAAAGGTGTCATACTAGTGTATTTAAAAGTTTATTAAATAATTTAATAGTTGTTAATAAATTGTTATAAATAATATAATAAAAAAATTACATTTTTTTTTCGAACATTCTTGAGACTTGTACAAGCAAGGTAAGAAATTAGATACTGTCAAATTTTAGAACTATTTTTACTTATTATATTTCAATAATAAAAATCAATCAATATCAAAATTAAACCAAAATTTAATTGAGCTACTGGTTTATATCAACTGACAATAACTAATATTTTTAAATGATCTCAGCCGTCTAACTCGTATTATCTCTGAAATAATATAAAATATACAATAAAGAGAAAAAAAAACTCACCAGATTTGCAATTTTCCACTAGTCATGTGCAATAGTTGACTGTACTTATATAAACAGTATTTTGGCCGGTGGCAATAAAAATTATAATATTGTTTATTTTCAAAGCAAAAACAAAAATTTTAAAAATATTTAAAAAAACTGCAATGTTCCAGAAGTATTCAGAAATCGTACAGATTATTTTAATGTTAACGTTCCTTAAGAATTCTGTACATTTATGCACGTTGGCCTGACTTTGAATACAGTACTACAGTTTTTAATAAATCGCATTTAAGAGCACGTTTTGAAAATAATAAATTTGGAAGTTTGCCACTTGCTTGGAGATGAAGGTGTTATTTATGTAAAAGCCACCTATAGACTTCATTAAAACACCCTAACAAATTGTCTCAGAATAACTATAAATCAATAGCAACAAAGCCTTGCGTAATGCTTTTGTTGTGGTAAATATTTTTATTTTATTTAAAAAGTAATATTTAGGAATATGTCACAACATAAAAATACCTTTGAATTTCTACGAGTGAAACCACACTCTCTGAAACTATCACATTGAAGACTAGATTTAAGCAGTCCGTGAACATTGAAGTTGAATATAAGCAGCTTATAAATCTCGGAAAATACTGAATTTAGAAGTTCCATATGTGTCAAAATCATTCATAAAAAAAATCGGTCATACATCTCTTAACTGTCAGTAAAAATTTGTTAGAATTCCTAACAAGCCTTGTACTACAAGCAAATTGTTTACATGGTAACATGTCTTGCATTTCTTTTTAACAATATCCATGAAAATATCTTTATAAAATACAATTTGGTAATGATCCAAATAGTTCGGTTTTGAATAGAATTTAGAAGAAATAGTGTAGTTTCAGATAATCCTCCTCATATTTAAGAACAATTCAATACAAAGACAAATATAAGTTTAATATACCGTGTGTCCCAGGATAGATGCAACAAGAAGTATTATAAACACAAAAAAATTTGAATTTTGAAATGACATTTAGGGATAAAGTCCTGCTTAATGTAAAACTAAGACATACCAAATATTGATTCAGTCTTATACAGGGTGTTTTATAAGCAATTTTGTAAAAATCATCTAAAATAAAGTACTTTTATTTTTTAATATGCAACAAAAATTATTAAGAAAAGATTTTTACCTGTAGAATGTAATTTTATACCACCATACCAAATTTCAGAAATATCAAAAACAACAATAAAGAATTGTACTTAATTAAACTGATAATAAATGCAAATTGTTCTTCCCAACAAGTAAATGTAGACAACTGTTTACTGGTCTTAAATCCCTCATCAGTACTTCTGTACACAATTAGTCGGAGAAGGACAATTTGCATGCAGTTCGACGATCTCTGAAATCAATAGTAATTAAAAATGTCTTTCATTTCATTAAATAAATTGTATTTTATTTAGAACGTTACAACAAAAACAATAATCAACACATTTTTTTTAATTAAGTACTTATTCGATGTAATTACCACCTACATCTGCACATCTTTTGATCATTCGCAGAAAAACCCTAAAACTGTTTCAAATGTGTTGTAATGGTATGGAGTTTATAGCATTTATAATTCTCAGTTTTAATATCTGCATCGTTTGGACGTGGTTCAGCGTAAACCAACTACTTGACGCAACCCCATAAAAAGAAGTCCAATATTGATAAATCCGGGGATCTTGGCGGCCACATGATAGGTTTATTCCTGACAATCCAATTTTCTCCAAAATGTAAATTTAACCATTCATTAACTATTTGTGTGAAGTAGCTAGGGCAGCCATTATGTTAAAAATACATTGCAGGCATTTCTCTTAGAATATCAAAAGATTTGTCACAAAAATTTTGAAGAAGCTGTAAATAAGTGTGCTATTTTAATCTTTCCTGAATGGAATAAAGTTCAATAATTCTAACGTGATAGGAAACGGCACACCACACATTTACTTTTTTTCTAATATTGTCTTCAATTATGAATTGAAAAGTTTGAGTAATCAGAAAAAATTATCAGATTCTCAAAAAATCTGTCTTTTATCATTTTTTCTCTAATAGTAAAACAAAAACCCAACTTTCGTCAGTAATCTCGTTTTTCAAAGGTATGTGTAAAATTTGCTTTATATCCTCCAATTTTCTTTGCTTCATAAACTCTCTGAAGTTCAGACTTGCTAATATTACTGATACTGATACCTGATCTCTCTCGTAGAGGCATCTCTGAATTTTTTGTAACCGAGTCACGCGCTATAACAACCACAGCATTATCTTTATCATATTTTCTTTTCTTTCTTTTTTTGTTGAGAAGATTACCAGTAGTCAAAAACTTTTTAAACAGTGTCTAAAAATTTTTCATTAAATTGCCTTACTACTTCCCTTAGAGTAGGTATTATAAACCATAAAAATTTGTAAATTTTATTTACTAACCAAGTACATTATTTTACTTGGCTGATTTCGGTATTATAAACGTCAAATAATAAAAGTAGATAACCAAATCTGTGGAATAAATTAATCATCCAAAATCTAGCGATTAAAATTTATTCAATGAATAATTTAACACATGTTTATTAGGTTATTTTTAATGTAAAACAATTTCTGTTAAAAATCAACTTTTGATTGCTCCACAATTTTACGCAACTGCCTTCCAAAATGCTGTAGGGGATTATTGTAATATAACAAAGACTACAATACAACACATCAATAACTACAATATTAAAATATCATATAAATGCGGCGTGCAGTTCCTTATTCTACGAATAGTTAATTTAGTCGATAATGCGGTTTATAATACTGAAATACCTTTATCCGTAGAATATATTTAATTTGAGATTTGTTATTCGGTGATTTATTTTATCTTTATAATACCGGCCCTTAGTAAATATTCTCTGCCAATGCCATATGATTGTACAATATAATTTTTTTTTGCGCAGTGTTAGAACCATTTGCTTTGCTTGTTTTAATACTTTTGTTTCCATAGCCCACTTATCGTTTTTATATTAAGTAAGAGTATTAATTTGTTGTTGATATCTCTGAAATTTGGTATGGTGGTATAAAATTACATTCTAAACATCTTTTCTTAGCATACATTTTTTGTTTATTAAAAAATAAAAGTACATTATTCTTGGTAATTTTTACAAAACTGATTATAAAACACCCCGTATAAGACTGAATCAACTTATTTTTGGTATGTCTTAGTTTTACATTAAGCAGAACTTGATCCTCAAATGCCATTCCAAAATTCAAAAATTTTGTGTTCATTATACCTTTTGTTACATCCTGGGACATACGGTATGTGCAAAAATTGAACAGAAGTAAAAAAACTGTTTACATCTATTAAGAAATCCTAGTTTTCTAGATACTTTAAAACTATAGCACTAGAACCCCTAGAATATAAATTAAAGAAGATTTAGATATGAATTCGTTGTTTAGTTTAATATTTGGTAGTAATGATACCTCGGATTTTAATTTTGAAACAAATAAATATAACACATTTACTGTGTACTATAACAAGAATTTATTTAAAATAACCGTAACTAGTTTCAACATTTACAAGGCCATCATCAAATGTACATATACACGTTTACTTGTTTGTTACGGTTTTTTTAAATATTACAGAGATAATGTGTTTTATTTATTTCATAATAAACTATCACATAGTAACGGCCACCACCATTCAATTCTTAGTAAAAAGTTAAAATTGACTAAGTTAAGAGTACTCTCCATTCAGATATTTTTTCGAAGTCTTCTTTAGAAAATATGAAGTATGAATGTTGCTATCATCTGCAAAACTAAGAATAGAACTTTTGCTTATTTGAAGAAATTTATTAATGTAAATCAAAAACAAAGTCGGTGAAAGAGCGGAATTGATAAGACTTGGAAATTTGTGATCAAGGCCTATACAATGGAACTCAATAATATTAAGATACCATACCATATTAAATGCTTTTAACGATGTTCGTCTAAAATACAATACCATTTGCGACTAACATATGTCAGAAGATCTAGTGTCAAACGTTTTGATCAAAATCCATATTGAGTATCGGATAGTTTTTTTTTTTTTTCGAAAAACAATGTAAAAATTAATATATTATTCAAAAAATTTCGACAGATTTAACAGTACCATTGCAAGTTAAAAAATCAGACTTGTCTCCTTTTTTAGGTATAGGTTAAAGATTTGCAATTTCAGACAATTCGATTTTTTTAATAATAAAACAAATATTTTAGTCAGAATAGAAGCTAATTTATTTGCTAATGATTTAAGAATAATAGATAGAATTTTATCTTTACCTAATGCCTTTCTGGTGTTTAAAGAAGATTTTGTTTTAAACCCGTTACCTAAATTATTTTTGACCCATCATTTTACCACTAGCCACTAGTAGGACAGTAAAAGTAGAGTTGGGTGCAAATTACTGCAAATTGGTTTGCAAAAATACCTACTTTTTCCATTCGATTAAAAACTGAATTGTTTTAATTATTTCGAAGAAGAATATTTCAAAGTACCTTCTTGCAATGAATTGTTTTATAGAAATTTTTGTTATTTATAGAAAGCTGAGAAATTCGATTAGGTTTGTATCTGTCAATCCTATCTTTTTCAGATTGTATTAGATTATCACAATGTTTACGGCTTTCTTATAATCCTGATTAGTCAGTTCGGAACGCTTACCAATGTATTTGTAAAATGCTTTTTTCTTCTTAATTAACCGCCTGTTGCGCCTAAATTGAGTACAAGTACTTTTGTTTTGGTTTAATAACAGAGAATAAAACAAATTTTTTGATAACTTTCTGAATGAATGGTTTTTGAGAGATTTTCTGCTGCAATATGTGGATCCTCGGAATATAAGCAATAAGTATCAAATCAAAAATGTTTACTATGTTCATCTTAGAATGATAGATGAGGCGCGGTTTAGATTTGGTAGTAATATAAAGAGAAGTTTTAACATCAGAAGTAATAATTAAATGATCGGAATTTTCTAATAGAGCCTCAGTAGTAGCTTTTGTAATCTCTAGAATAGTTGAAAGATACAGAAGAAGTCCCACGAAGAAACTATATGGGTTGCTAAATAAGTTATGAGAAGCAACAAAAACCTTAGTTTGTTGACCGGATAGTTTTGTAGAAGATAAAACTTAACCATTTGGAACAAAATTATTTCAATTTTTCTATAGTTACCTTGAAGAAGCTTGTCAACACTTTCAGAAAAGTCATAAAAAAGTTTAGAGATTTCTTATTATTACATATGAGGGGTGTAGTTTCAAAAGGTACAATCTCCACTTTTTGAAATTATTGAGTTATAATACCATCGTGTAGCAAATTTTACACTCTACAATGTGATAAATTTTGTTTCGTACAATATTATAAAAATGTTTAAATATTTTTTTAATTTAGTTTTTACTTAAGAAAAGATTTTGGCAAGATTCAGTTTAAAAAGACATTATGCAACCTGTAATTTGATTTATTTTGATAATTTATTGATGGAATTAATTTAAATTTATAACAATGTTAACAAATGTAAATAACTCAAAAAGCACAGAAATCAGTTTTAAGAATTACTAAGTTGTGACAGATATTTGAAGTTTCTGACAAACTGATTATTGTGGAGATTGTACCTTTTGAAAAAAGGGGTCTACTCATATAACCAATGCCCAATTTCGTACGTTAGTCAGCAAACCAATGTTCAAGATAGTCGAAATCTACTATCAAGCAATCTGGATCTTTATTGTTTACTTTAGTTTTAGTGAAAAAGAGGATATGTTTTCTACCTTCAAGATGCTAATGAACAAAATTTAAATTCTTTTTTAGGCCACAAATATTTAAAAAAATAACTTTTAAGCTACAAACTAAGTCAATGTTCGGATAATTAAATTAGTTAGTGGAACAGGCTAGACCTTGTTCCGCCAATTTTAATAGTATCATTCATTTCTAAAAATAATGCCAAAAAAGTTTGTTCCAACTGCCCTTTTGCACCGTTTTCAAATCGTGCAAATCAATCACAATAATAACTATATAACATTACCTAAATAAGAACATTATTTTATTTAGATACATAAATTTGCCTAGTGAAAAAAAGTATAGCTAACAATTTTTTTAATGTCAATATAAATCACCATGAACAAGTATTGCGGGTCTCTATAAATGTCTGGGATTATGTAATCACTTTAAATATGCCGCCTTTTTAAAATTGTGCACAAAACTGTTTACTTTGTTTTGACAGTTCAAATGTCAAGCAAGGTTACACAAACGTACATTAGATGGTTACATAATCCCAAACTTTTATAATGACCCTGTATATCTACGTCTACCTACAATATTGGGTGCGTTTTTAAATGACGCGAACAGCGGTTCGAGCACTCGAACAATAAAATGGGCGTTTTTAAATACAACCCGAACAAGTGTTCGAACAACATTTGCACGCACCTAGTCAAGAGGTGGTGCATGACGGGCATGTACAGTGTTGCCACATAGCAAAAATAAAATAATATATTTATCATGGTTATATCAGAACATGGGTACGGTTTTATATACATTATAAAAATATAAGGTATACAAGAAATATGCGCTCATACAAAATATGTGTGAATCTAGAATAATAAGATTTTAAATATTTTACTTGATGCAGATTTGAATTGTATTAATTGACAACACTGGGCATGTAAGCAAAACAAACAACATAACCTTAGAAAACATGTTTTTGACGTTTGAATGCTATATGCTGTTTTTAAATTACCCTGCACGAACAAACAAAAAAGTTGTTCGTGCAAAAATTGTTCGAACAGCCAGAACACTTTAAAAACGCACCCAATGTCACCTCACGTTTACCAAAAATGTGAGACCAAATAATTCACTAATTGGCAAGCACAATTTTAAAAATACAAATCTAAAATACCTAATTGATTGTACGATCAATATTTTTTACTTAATTATATTCATAATATACTTTAATTGCATACAGACAAATGCTATTAATTGAATAATTAATAATAAGAACTCATTAATTATTATAGATATAATTTACCGACTTCACTGGCTTATAATAAAAATAATTTACCAATGTACAATAGAAATAAACATTCTATTTATAAAAATAAAATATTTAAGTAAGATTATTTGTATGTTCTCTTATTGCAGAATCATTTAACAATTTAATTTTTAATTAAATTGTATTTAACTGTACAACTTTAAAGATATTTACATTATTGAATCATTCATCAAAGCAATGCAAAAAAATTATGTGGATTAATTTACATTGGTAGTAACAAGTTGTAAGAACATAACTAAACTGTAATGATGTCAAGGTCTAAAGAATCAACAGCATTAAAGTACAAAATAGAAGTAAATTATAAAAACAAGTGATACCAATCTAGTAAATGATTATGCGGATTATAGATACAACATTTTCATATGTAATGTGTACCTTTTAATTAGTGCACACGATGATTATAAAACATGTACTACAAGCGTGAATTTTTATTAATATTTAAATTATAATAGATTACCTGGAGTAGCACCAACCCAACTGGTACGTCTAGCATTAATGCTGTTATTAATATTGCTGGTTATGTCTTGTGATCCAAATTTTCTTGCGACCAGCACACTTTTATTTAGATTGTTGTTGTTTAATCCACCGAAAGCGATGAAATCAAATTCATCCTGCACCTCTGTACACGTTTTTTTAGAATCGGCCTTACTACTCCTCCGACTCCGTAAAAGATTTAAATTTATAGAACTGTTAGATTTAGATTTGGCTAAAATCGGCTTCTCATTAATTAAAATACCGCCATCAACAGATTGTGTCTTTTTGTGGGTTAATTTATTGGGTCGTATACATTCCAAATTGGAAGATTGTCGGATTAAACGAAATTCAAAATGGTTTGTTTTTTTAACCTCTTCTGATTTATCTTCCTTCTTTACTTTCTTGCCATTTTCACTGATGTCGGGCATCGATGGAGCCCTACTAACACCACTATCACATTTACTTTTATATATCTTACTTTTGACACGTTTTAGTACGGAATTGTTAGGGGTTTCAAACTTAACGGTTGGCTTCTTGGTACTTGCAGGCGTCTTACCAACAGATTTTTGAGACTTGGCACTATCACTATTTTTAATACTTTCAGTACGTTTTATTGATGACTTGTCTGTTTTTGTTTTTAAAAGCGGTTGGGGTACTGGTTCGGATATCACAAATCCGTTATCGTCTATTACGAAATGTGATTTCATTTGGACACTATCAATATTTGTTTTGGATGCACTACTGGGTCTAAACAAATCACTGAATCGACGAGGTTTCTTCTCGCATGTTTCCGCAATACTTAGATCCACCGATCCACTAAGCGCTCTTGACAGGTTGCTGTCAATATGATTGACAGCATTGTCAGTTACGAAACTATCACTATATCGTTTAATTGGGTTATTAATATCGTTGCTTCTATGTTTGTTAACGTCGGAGTTTTTTCTTAAACACACATCTGCCGTTGCTAAATCGACTAATTTATTGACGTCATCTTTACAAATTTGTTTATTAATGTCTTCAATTAAGTCGGGTGCTACAGTTTCACTTATTACTTTATTGTTTGTTTTTTGTTTGTTCTTGTCTCCTTTTTTAGCAGCTTTATTAGCATTGGCATCATTGTTTGTCGCTTGTGCATTCTTGGACTTTTCATTTTTCCGTTTCCGGTGTGATATCTTATTTTTAAATGATGTCACTTGCTTGTTGTTTGTATCCGCTTGTTTCGACCACATTATATCTCGCACTTTGTTAACATGCACGCAATCATTCCTAGAAATGTCCTCCGCCAGATGTCCGTTTAATTATTAATTCCTTTAACCGCATTCTCACTTGGAAAACACTCCTAATTTAAATCATCAGATATTATTATTTTACAAAATTATATACACGAAAGCAATTATATAACCATTATTATATTATATTTATTTTGTAAGTTCTACTTTTCAGTTGCTATACAATGCTTCATCAAGGTTATAATACAATGATAACAATGCACGCGCAGTCGCCCCCTTCAATTGAAAACAACAATTAAAATAATCAGATAACTTAATTGGGTGATTGTAAAAAAGCACATCGATAACAATAATATTCCGCTGTGCCGGAATGAAAGTTGCACACGTTTTAATTAAATGCGGACTGGTTATTTGTCGATGCGGCGATTTGCAGACGGCGTTGTAATAAGCAGGAAATTTGACACTAAACCAATGGAGTAGCAGTGCGCGCGTTTAAAACGAAAGAAAAGTCGTTCTACACATCCGGTGGAAGTATATGTTTTGGCTTATACACTACCGAACAGAAAACTTAAGAGTTAACTTTAGACTAAAACAAGAGTAAGGTAAGTGCTTGTGATGAGAGTGAGCGTCTCGTACACTATGCAAACTGAAAATTGCGATATGAACACCTATATTGACAAGCAATTACTATAAATAGGAACGCTGTTAACCCAATTATGGCGAGCAAATTCATACAGGACCTTATCTATATTACTTTTATATTTTTTTTATGATACAATAACACTTTGATAACAAAATATTTTTTTATCATACAATTGATTCACTCGGTTTATTTTAATGAGTAACCGAATATCTACACATACCTATTGTATAGATTATTTTTATTTGCCTCTAAAATTTGTATTTGAATTAATAAAATAAATTTCAGTCCTTTGAATGTGATCATAATTGAACAAATTACTAATGAAACGTTTTAAAATTAATTAAGTAAATCATCCATTGCGGCTCAATTCGTATGATATATTAATTAGACATGTATGATATATTAATTAAGCCTAAGTTTAAAGACCGTATCTAATAATATTAATCAAAACCTCAATTAATGCAACCGTAACCAGAAAGACGCCTTTAATATTCAATTTATTGGTTTCATTGAAAATAATGATAATTTGAAACAAATAAAATGTTTATTGAATTTTAAACTATAGCTAAACGGCAAAACAACAATTTTAAACTTTAAACATAATTTCTGAAGTTATATTTTTTGACATTATTTATACATAAAAAATAATTATACACATCAATAAAAGTCAATTTTTATTATTTCAAAGTTAGGTTTATAATGATATAAAAATAAATATAAAGTTTATACATACGTTAGTCTTTACAAGATCAAGAAACTATTTGGTACATATATAATACCAGTGAGCATTTTTTTTAATTAAAACATGTATACTAGATTGGTTCTTATTTTTTTTTTGTGGAATTTCTTTGTGTGCACCCTCAGAAAGTGATCTTTATGCAAAAGTAACCCATGCCAAATTTCAGCTTTTAAGAATCAAAAAACAGGTGTCACACTGCCTTTGAAGTTTTAAAAGTAAACCTTACTTAAAAAAACATTATTAGAATGCTAAAAATTTGAAAAAATGAAAAAAAAAATACGCACAATAGCGCGGCATACACACAAAGATTTATCTGCGGGTTTTGGACCGTCCATTCCAAACCCACCGATAAAACTGTGTGTTAATGTGTATAAAGGAAACGGGTATGAACCTGCCGAAATAACTGTATAGTATTACCCCGGCACTTCTCCCACTAGCACACAGTTAAAACTTAAAATAAAACTGCGCTTATTTTTCAAGTAAAATGTCGCGCGAATTTTTAACAGATTTTTTTTTTTCGATTATATAAAGAAAATCCATAATCCATGTTTATGGAAAATAAAATCAAAGAAATATACAAACAAAAATTTAAAAAATAGTGCAAATTTTTAAATAGATTTACAAAAGTATGATCTAATAGACGGAGAGCTTGCGTCAAAAAAATGCAAGAGTTTTCGGAAGCTTAAAATTTAAGTTTTTGGTACTATATATTCAAGAGTTTGTGCTGCAATTCTTACAGTAAATTTAGATATCGCATTTCTCAACCTTGTATTTTGTTTTATTAATTTTTGTTTACTAAACTAAGTAAATGTTGGTAGGTGTTTTTGACCATCCAAAGATAATTTTTATAATCATTTAGATCGTTTCCTTTTAATTCTTTTAATAGTTGCATGTGTTTTAAATTTTCCCTTTTAGATTCGGATAACCAACGCTTTACCCATTTTGATCGTTTCCTTGTTAGTTTTTCCGATGCAATATTATTGGTATATATAAGAGCCATGCAAATAACCTGTTTTTTATTGACGTTGCACATTTTTATTTATTTGACATACAAATTACTTTTCAAATAAAACCTTCAAAACTTTCAACATGTTGAAAGTTTTCGTGCCGGGCCAAGGGTAAAGATAAATCTGTGGGTTTCGTACACTAACACGCAGTTTTTTAATCTAGAAGTTTTATCTGTCGGTTCCAATTTTGTGTTAGTGTGCGACGGCGGTTCTGAACCGGCGCGGTCCAAAAACTGTAGATATAACCGTACGGTTCCAACCCGCAGATAAATCTTTGTGTGTATGCCGCGCTAATAAGTCATTTTAAAAGATTTTTAAATTTAAAACAAGAAGCACAAAACAGAAATGGATACAAACAAAAATGGAAGAGATAGAGAAAGAAAAAGGAAATGCAAAAAAAATTTACCAAAAAAACCAAAGATAACAGAAAAAAAGAAACGAAAAGAAATAAAAATGGAAATATAGTAGTCGATGATGAAAAAGCAAAAAACACCTGGGAAGAGCACTTTAAAGAGCTACTAACAGATGTGTGTAACGAAGAAGTGGCAATAGAAGAAAGAAATGATGAAGAAGACGAAATAAAAATAGATAAACCAACAATTAAAGAAATCCAGGAAATCATAAAAAAATGGAAAAATGGAAAGGCACCAGGAGTAGACAACATCAACATGGAAATGTTCAAGTATGGTGGGGAAAAATTACAAGAAGAGATTTCTAAAATAATACAACAAATATGGGAAACGGAAATAATACCAGAGGAATGGAATGAGGGCACAATAATAGCAGTACTCAAAAAGGGGGACCCTAAAGAATGTAAAAACTACAGAGGAATAACGTTGCTTAACAATGGGTATAAAATACTAACAACGATAATCCAGAACAGGCTTAATGAACATGCGAAACAAGTGGTAAGGGAGTATCAATGTGGTTTTGTGAGGGGAAAATCAACAATAGATGCAATTCATATTATAAAACAAATAGTGGAAAAGGCGTATGAACATGATATGAATATAGAATGCCTATTCATAGACTACAAGAGGGCATTTGACTCAATTAAAAGGAAGAAACTAATGGAAGCTCTACATGAACTAAAAATACCTGTAAAATTGAGACGTCTAATAGCCATGACGTTAAAAAATACTACAGCGACAGTGCTGTCTGAACATGGACGAACAGGAAAATTCAAAACAGATGTGGGGGTGCGTCAAGGAGATACACTCTCTGCCACGCTGTTTAACATAGCGCTAGAATTCACTTTAAGAAAAATCCGAAAACAAGGAATTATAAGGACAAATGGATATCAAATAGTGGCATATGCAGACGACGTGGTAATAATAAGTAGACAAAGGAAGATACTAGAAGAAATTGTAGTGGAACTGACGACAGAAGGAAGAAAGATGGGACTAGAAATAAACACAGAAAAGACTAAAGTACTTAGGATAGGGAAAGATTTCAAAGAAGGTACAGTAACAATAGGAGAATATAAATTTGATGAAGTAGAGAATTATAAGTATCTGGGCACTATGATAAACAATAGAAATGATAGACAAAACGAAATAAATGAGAAACTTCAGGCTGCGAACAGAGCATTTTTTGCAAATAGGAAAATACTTATAAACAAGAATATAAGCTACAAAAACAAAATTAAAGTGTATAAAACCATGGTAAGGCCGATAATAACATATGCAGCAGAAACAATGACAATCACCCAAAAGGAGCAGAATAAGATAAGAATACTGGAAAGAAAAATAGGAAGATGTATTTTCGGCCCAATTAAAGACGAGAATGATGAACCAAGAAGAAGAACGAATGAAGAAATATATGAGTTACTAGGAGATGATGTAGTAAATAACATAAAAGCAGCAAGAATGAGATGGCTAGGACATATATGGAGATCAAATCAGGACGGTGTGTTAAGAAAAATAACTGAATGGGAGCCCAGCGGGAAAAGAAGAAGAGGAAGACCCAATAGCAGATGGAAAAAGGAAGTAGAAGAGGACCTGAGAACTCTAGGAATAAGGAAATGGAAAGATGCAACAAAGGACAGGAAGAAATGGAGAGAAATAATAGCGCAAATTAAGAAGACAAAATGGGACTGATTCACCCAATTAAAATGAATCACAAGAGCTCCAGGAGGAGCGGTTAAACTCCACTAGGAGTGTATTGCCAAACAATATATATAAATTTAAAACAAAAATATATAGACCTAAGCCTCAAATTCTAATAATTTTTGTTTACGAGTCTAATTTTATGTTCAAAATTTAAAATATAATAAAAATATGTTAGTTAAAAAAATAATTAAACAGAGTATATTGATGTAAAGTTTCATTTGGAACCTAATTAGCAAGTACTCAATTGTTTTCTTGAGAACCCAGAGTATGCATCTGACTCATATCTGGAACTTACGATACTTATTAAGTTTATTAATTTTGAAAACTCAAAGGTAGTGCGACACGTATTCTTTTACATCTTAAGGGCTGAAATTTGACATGGCTTACTTTTTTTTGCATAAAGATCACTTTCTGAGGGTGCACACACAAAGATTGTACTTTTTTTTTTAATCTAAGAACCAGTCTAATGTATATAACGTGAGAGTCTGTAAAACAAAATAAAAAACTATAAGACCTGTAATATCAAACTAATAAAGCATCTAATAAACTATTAGCAGAATAACCTAACTTTTAATTTCATTTGTTTTATTGTATTAATACCTTTAAGCAGCTAATAAATTATATGCTCAATGCTTTTGTTTGTTATAAATGACTATGTTAAGCATATATTTAATTAGCTGTCCACTAGTTTGAATAAAAATCATTAAATTAAAAAATAGGTTATTCTGCTAATAGTTTATTAGGTATTTTATTAGGAGTTGGATATTACGGCCCTAAGGACCGATATATTCACCTTTCAGTAAAGTGGTTAGTAGCGTTACTAATAAGATTGCCATGAGTAAACGTCTATTCATCTGTCAATAGTGACAACCGACGAGAAGAACATAACCTCAAGCGGTTTTGATTGACATGATAATGTAACCACAAACAAATAACAAGAAGCAATAGTGCTAAAATAGTATTACTAAAAAATCTCTTTCTTTTTCACAAAAATATATATAGCGATCATTTTCTCATAAACTGTACTAACCGTTTAAAAACATTATAAGCTTTCAGTAATTATAAACTGAGATGAATACACCCAAAATTCTTACAAGTGTCCTATAAGTTTACTGAATAAGTAACTAATCCATACCGTACCAAACAAATAAATAAACCGGCCTTAAGTAAATAAAAAGCATATTAAAAACATATTTTTTTTCTTTTTCTTGCAATCAACTTAATTTTTTTAATAGGATCAAAAAAAACTGTTGTGTAGAAAAAGTTTGTAATTAATAAGAACTTAATGTACTGATTATATAAATGTGTGGCTCCAGAATAAATCTATCGCAGAGTTGTACTCGTTCCAGTTAAGTGTTTACATACTCTACTATTGTACAGATGAAGCGGCTGCTGCATAGCAGTAAGGCAAGTATTTTAATGACAATATTAGAAGTCACTTACTCCATATCCTAATACTACTCAGCTAGTGCTACAGCCTGTATAGCAGTAGGTAAAAGTTTATATGTAAATTTAATTAAACTCCATAACATACTACACTAAGAACACAACGACTACATCAATAGCATTCATCATGTGTGTTATTAGAACAAAAAAAAATCAGTATTTTTGTAAAAAAAAAACAGTATTGCTCGCCTTGGCTTCGTATTTAAATACTTCTAATATTTTTGTATGTACCTACTCCTGTCCCACCAACAAAGCACAACGCAAGTTTTGTAACGGGCAAGACAATAAAATGGTATATTACAAACCAAAATAAACAGCGTCAAGGTTAACGCGCAAAGCTGCAATGAAACTTTCCATCAAGGTATGTAATCTATTTTATTTCCAACATAACCTCAGTAATCAAATAAACCTAACCTAACTCATTGTGAACAAACATTATAATATATGTCTACGTATTTTGTATGTTGTATTTATTAAAAAACAAAAAATTATGTTATATTCAGTGAAGTTGCTTCACTTATGCATAGATACCATAAAAATAAAGAAAACATATTATTTAAAGTAAAAACCAACTACGGTTACTTTTGAATCTTAAATTTTATGACAAACAAATATGTATAAAAATATACATCAATGATGTCATATGAATTAATGTAAAAACAACATAAAACAGTCGTCCATGAATCAACTAGAAAACATTTTATTATATATAAAAGGTATATGTAAATTTTGCAACCACATAAAATGATTCAGACGCAGGATATATTGAAATGACATATTAGTCTACTGATAATAACCCATATAGTATAATTGTTTAATTAAATTTAAATATATATTTTTCTATAAATATTAAACTTTTAAAGTTCCCCTTTATAAATAAACAAAAACTAACATGCCACATTATAACAACCTTCAATTAATAAAAATGATATAAACTCACTATGTGTATATATGTATATTTTGAAAACAAGCGAATCGAATTTGCTAATCAAACATAAATCATGTTTTGTGTATGTAATGCATACGACACCGCGTTGTTATCGCCTGTCTGTGCCTTTGCACGGTCCATTGACATAATAGAATAGTGTGACTTCATATTAAATGTAATATTTGCTTGAGAAATCTATCTAAACATTGCATATATTATGTAAGATAAACATTGACTTCGTTCAGAACAAGTCGTCACTGCCAGTTGGTTGACAAAATGCGAACATCACGCTACTGCTAGGTCATAGTTTGCTGGCAAAACATATTTATAATGAACATTTGACTTTAATTTAAATAAGTTATTGATCTTTATATTAAATCTATCAAGTCGTTAAGTAAAAGCATTATGTTTATGTAGTTGGTGATAGTTTACACGGTTGGCAACACTAAAATAAATCATTCAGAGCGTTCAGAGATACTCAGTTACTTATGTCCAATTCATGCCTCATCGCCAAAAAAGTGTAATACAATCTTGATCTTTCTCAATTTCTTATTATATCGTTTACAGAAGCTATGAAATAGCTAAAGTGGACCAATTCAATCTCTTTATATTTGCAATGGTGTATCCTATGACAGTACTTTCATTGAGGAAGTAATAAAAATGAACATCCGCTTTTTATATTCGTAATTCTATCCTAAGCTTCTTCTCTACGTATGAATTAATATGAAAGCAATGTCGGCAATTGAGTAATGCTCCTGTTTAAGACGAAATAATCGATTCTCAATTTATTTGTGATGCAAAACATACATTAAATTCGACCCAAATCAAATAATTTATTGGATGCTGATATTTGTTTCGACAAACACCATGTGCCTCACGCAAAACGCATGACTAACTGAACGGAAATTGTGTTTAGATAAAACTGCAAAAAAGAATAATTACACATTTCCGTTGAAATTAAAATAAAATCGTTACAGGCTATTTAATTAATTCAACACAAAGACAAAAAAAAAATACTAATTGGATGTCCCACTAATTCTTACAATGTTGCTCCAGATTCTAAACCACATTGTTGTAAGAAAGTAAGAATTATGATGCAATGATTTAATTAAAACGTTCTCAGATAACACAAGCACTGACCCAGTAAATATACAATTTCTCTTTCATTGCAAATATTTACGTTTTTCTAGCACAACTATTCCCAATACAACTTTAGCTTGCATGTAACCAACTCTCACTAAGTACTTTATGCAATCTAATCAAACAATTCCACATTTGAAATAGCATAGTTTCCGTTTTAATTATTCTTAAATTAAGTATGTTGAACCTACGCTCATAGCAGAAGCCTTGAATGTAATAACAATAATTTAATATTTACATATAGTGAATAGATATAGAGGTCATAGTGTACGAGGTGCTAATTGCATTTCAAATCACAGGTGTAAGTTATAGCTATGATAAGCGTGACCACATTTAATTCATTCAATTTCAAACAATTTGTTAATTTAAGGTTGAACTGAATTGAATCATACAGGAAACAAAAAAAAAGAATAGAGTGATATAATAATTATTTAGTATAGTATTGTATTTATTGTAATTTGCAATAAAACATTATCAACCACTTGTAGGTTGTTACATCACTCGTTACGATGAAGTGATTAGTTATTTAAATTATAAATTAAAACATTTACAAGGAAGCGTATTATTTCACTGGAAAATTGGATTTCATACAACAATCCTATCATATTTGGAATTTACCAAGGCTATAGTAGAATTATCGCAACAAAACTTTTAAAATATCTGTTTGTTTTAAACGTTTTTCAGAAACTAAAAATAAATGTAAATACTAGTAGGGCTCAACCTTTAAACCTAAAAACAATCAAATCAAGCAGATAATCGGTTATTGCACACATTTCTTGATTTTTAATTTAAATTTGTTTTCCCGCTAGTCCAGATTTCCTATTCATAACTTTTATTTTAAGGTTAGAAACATGGCAACCCATTCAAACTTTATGTTTCTGAAGAATTATATTAATCTAAATGTCCGTTTACTACTTCATAATATTAATTTTTCAAACGTTTCTTAATTTCTAACTCATGAATATTAAATTTTATAAAGTACAAAATGAAAGAAAACCTTAATTATAGTAGATATTTTATATTTTTTGTCGGAATACGTTACTAGTGCGTAATAAATATGCATTTATTTGTCATAAGTCAATGGTGTTTTAGTAATTGTGTTGTCAGCGTATTATAGTAGAGTTCAATTAAAGACAACGTTAACTGCACAACGTACTACTATACAGATTATAGCGCTAGCTGGAGTAGTAATAGGATATGGAGTAAGTTATTTTCAAGGGCCGCTTTTACAATCCGCAGTTAAAGCATAGTTAGCGTTTGGAGGGGAATAAACCGGGATCAACTTATCCGGTGCTCCGAGCAGTAGTTATACCTAGTATAACGCACATAACCTCGTAAGCGCCGCACATATCAAATTCGTAAAAATAAATAAAGAAAAAAGTAGGATTTTTTCCTCCAATTTTCGTATTTTTTCGTCACAAGGAGACAATCTAAATTTGCTTATAAACAACTTACGTCACCATTAACGTTTCAATAGGTTATCTTGAAAATAAACTAACGTTGCATTTGTAAAATGCATTGCTTGTTGTACCAGGTATAACTATGGATTAGTTTATCCGACAATTGTAAAAGCGACCCTAAAACAGTTTGAAGTTTAGACCATACTATAGTATATCAAAATGTTATAATTATGTGACAAAAAGTCGAAAAATGGTATTTCAAGTTAGAGATATTGAATTATTGAGTTGGGTACACATTCAAATGTTAAATGACAAGTGGTAGTGTAAACCTATTTTGATTTTTTTAAATGAAAAATCCTCGTGAAGGTAACTACATTCGAAGAATATTACATTAACCATTATTGCAATATTTAGTATGTTAATTAACAACGTTTGTTATGAAAAAAAAAGTAATTATTATTTTTCCGATACATTCCCGTAATTTAAACTAAAATAATTAAGAGTTAGTTTCAAAGATGAATACGAAAATGCGCATGCACACTTTTTTTAAATGTATTCGATTGTCAATTGAGTAAAATTATAATTTATTATGTAAAAATTAAGACCGTATAATTACTAGATAGCCTACACCGAAAGGTAATAAGGCGTACCGATAATATATATAATTACTAGATTAAAGATTTTAAACTCTTTTCTGCATATATAATTCAAAACTTAATATTTTTTATTAAATGTATTTTATGGTTAAAATTTGGGCAATTTGAATTATGTTTACACAAGAATAGTATATTAAGTACCAAGGACAGGAAAGCAATGTTTGCGGCAGACATCGAAGTGCTGCAAATGTTTCCTTGCCCATGGTGCTATTTTTGCATGTAAAATAACTAAAACAAATCTATTATAACAAGTGGCTTAAGGTGTTTTTACATTTGTCAATTTATTGTTCAATTTTAAGGACTTATTTATCTCATAAATAATCTCATTAATTGCCGTCAATTTTACGACAATTTATTGAAGATTTGTTTCACTTTACACTTGGCAATTTATTGTTCAATTTCCAATACTGCCAACTGTATAATAAAACAGCTGATCGCCAGGTTATGTAGTAGATGCACTGTGACTGAATCATATATATTTTGCAGTTGGCTACACCTAACTTCATCAATAAATTAAAGCAAAGTAGGTTATGTTTTAATCTGATATTTTAATCTGACAATAAATTGGTCAATAAATTGACAAATGTAAAATGACAATTTAATCTGATTGGGAAAATTGAACAAGAAATTGACAAATGTAAGAACACCTTTAGTCAATATAGTTTACCAAACCAATTATATTGGACTCCAAAATAAAAAAAACGATAGACCTTCATTCAAATTTTCGTAATGTAGTGAACGATCTAATACAAAAAAAACGAAAAAGTACGTTTCAAGTTTGGCATATAACATTTTTGAAAAATGTAACATTAGAGAATCCCACAAAATCTTCAAGCTATACAAAATCATATTGTTACAGAAACAATCCTTGCAAATAAAGCTACTCTTACAATTTTTGTTGAACAAAAACTAACAAAAAACTGTTTTAACAGCATCTGAGTGTTGACAGATATCACTATTACGGAAACCAGTGCAACATGTTTTGAATGACAATGAAAGCACATCAGACGCCAGCATTTTTTTTTACTTCATTCTAATTCTGCCCAGATAACAAAAGTTGACATAAATTTTATAAAAAAGTTCTACGTGATATTACAGGCTATCAAAGGAAAATAAAGTAGCAATATTAATCAAACATAATAAAGCCATTCTACATTTGAAAATAAATATTTATTTCTAATTTTGACTTCAAATTCATAATCAGCAACCTCAAAAATCTCCTTACATCAAATAAGGCTTTGAGAGCAATAGTGGCCTAACCCACAAAAATTTCAAAATAGGAAAACTAATATTTTTGCAGTAAAATGTTTAAGTTTTCTAAGAATAAACAACAACTAATTAAATTAATATAAATTATAAATAGTTTGAAAATTGCAAACATTTTGTAGATTAAAAATAAAAATTAACTTCTAAAAAATACCATTTAGCTCCATTAGATATGCTAGTGAGTTGGTTAATAAACTTTTTTTTTTTTAATTTACACGTGCTCCATTATTTTTTTTGCAATTTTGACTATAGGCTCATAAGCAGCAACCTTCAAAACCATAGTATACCAATTTTTATTTCATTGGATGACGTGTTCATATATTGGCCAGATTTTTGATCTATAGAACAATGCAACTTTACAATTTTGAAAGAATTTGTGGCAGGCCACATTCTCTCATTCTGTAGAAACCTTGCTTAAAGATTAGCGAACTATACTACGTCAAACTTTTTTTAATATTAAGATTAATTAATATGGTTCACGCGGATGCGACGCGGCGTGTGGATTTTTGGAACGGTGCATAGCAACATTATATTGTATTTTTTGAAAAACTATTGAATCAGTCAATAATATTCAATTAATGACCGTAGACAACATTTAAGCTAAATAACATGTCACATATCGAACAAAATAAGACTTATAATTTCACAAAAGAATTAATAAAATTTCCAAAAATTAATGTATATTAGAAATTACTTTTAGAAACATTTTAAATAGTTTTGATTTTAATTCAATTTAATTACCCAAACATTATTTCTTAGAATATCAAATAAATGGATAGCAAAACTCAAAACTAAGTATTATTGAAACGATGTGGGTTTTTATAATCAATGAAACCAAAACCCAATATACACTACATATTTATTTTAATTTTTTTCCTAAACTTTACCATATTAGTATAGCTTAGTGGTCAATAATAATTGATTAATTTTTACTGTTACAATTATGTTGAGGATTGAGTTAAGTGTACATATGTATGTAATATTTCAAGATAACAATTGACAATGAATTACGTATGTATGTAAAACTCTACCAGAAAATAAAAACGTTAGTAGTAGATTCAACTGACATAATTTTACGTTATTGCGACTCCAGTGTAAATAACAGTAAGAATTGTTTTGAATATAATTGTTTATTATTTTCAATTATCAAATTTAATAATGACCTAATTAAAATAAATGTTATAGTATATTTAGAAGCGTATTTAAGGCTAATTTCATAATAAATTTTATTCTGGTATAAATAAATTTAAAAGAATGACTTTTTCAATTAGAATTCAAAATAGGGGTATTCAATATTTAATAGTATATATTTCCTGATATGATATGCATTGTATCTATATACAAAGCTGGACATGTAACAGAATCATGATGTATTTCTTCAATTATTAAATGAAACGTTTTATCCCATGGCTAGATGTCAAGGATGCACATAAAAGTTGAGAAATCGAAAAAATATTTTAATTCTTTATAGAAAAACATATATAACGTGTTACTGCGAAAGACAAACTACCAAATTAGATTATGTAACAATTAATTATTAAGTGTGAAATTATGTCAATATCAAAAAACTATCAAAAACATTTTGGTGCGACAGTACTTTTTGTGTATTTTTATTTACGTACGTGAAAGTAAACAAGTATTATAATAATTTCATGTGGCTTATCACTTACAAATATTGCTATTTTCAAGGTCATAGATAGAGGAAACTAGATTAAGCAGTACCTTTATGTGTTTAAAACGTATATTTATGACATATAGTTGAGAACCAGAGTTATGATTTATTATCGTCGTAAAGAGTTGTTCACAAGAGAAATTCAGGCAGACACCGTAACTGTAAAAACGTTTAAATATGTTATAAAAAGATAAATTTCATAAGGTGCGCATGCCTGTATGGCTTAAGTATGACTGCAGATGATTATATAATAAAAATGTATTCACAGAATTGCACTAGTAAATTATCTAGATGCAATGTAATCTACCAAATAAAAAGTCAATCTGATTTGAAAGGGGAATAAACAATATTAATAGAGGTACACAATCTTACAATAAATGGTTATATAATTCACGTGTAAACAATATTAACTATCACAGAATCACTAGAAAAACACTGATAAGGGAGTGTTTCCTCACTTCACGTGTATATTTTAAAACACAGGGCGCAGCTAGCAGCAGACAGCGCAGGCCAGAATTCACGGTTCACTCAACACAATGACTAACCGAGAACTGCAGTTTAATGCACAGGTTACACAGGTAGAATAAACCTCCGTTCTTCGGTAAGATGACACATACAAAATTCCACACGAGGTAGATCGGAACTACACGCCGCGACTACTATTTAATATTTGAGGAATGAATTCGATAGGAGAAACTGATGAGAGGTCGTGCATATTTGCAAACAAAGATGACGAAAGTGGAGGTACGACGGGTATGGGAGGGATGGCAAGAAAACAGTGACCTCCGAGACGGAACTACTTGAGCTGTTCGCCGGTTGGATTGCACTTTATGCGGAGTTAAATGTACTTCGTGTGCCCCCTACATCGAGCTCGGTAACTATGGAGTCGGGCATTCTATTGCAGTCACAACACTCGACAACGGGCACAAAATATTGCCTGTTGTAAATAATCGGGATGTTCGTGCAACTCTCGGCTTTTATAGGAAGTAACTTTTACACTGTGTAATAAGGGGATATAATTCAGATTTTAAAAGAATAATTCAAATGATGTATTAAATTTATATTTTTATTAGTCACCAACTAACTAAAACTTAAAAAAAAAGAATACTTAGTTTTTTTTATGTATAATATTTTAAAGAATATAATTATTATTACAATAATTCTAATAGCTTTGCTTTTATACAATAGAAAAGGTAATAACACTAATAACACATTGTTGTCTCAATTAATTTTCAAAAACAATGTTTGTGTGTAGGATTTTTTAATTTTTGAATAGATTCGATCATTATAACATTGTTTTTTAAATTGTAAAATGATGATTGTATTGGCAAAGAAACGCACACTCAATACAAAAACATTCAAATGTAATTTTGAGTTTCAAATAAACATTACTTATTCTTAAAAATTACTCAAATATATCGCTTCAATCTAGTTCTGTCGTATCATATTACTTCCGGTATTTTAATCAAATCCAACCGATATATGATACTTATCTACACATGCTCATAAACAAATTACCAACATGATTTCATGATAACAATAATAATAATTTATTGCTGCCTTTACAAACATTTACCGCGAGTGGTGCAATTTAAAAGAGAAAACTGCACAGTATTATATACTTTTCTACGACTAAGTTATAAAAACTACTTTCTTAAATTTCAAAATGTGACAGATCCTGCAACATTTCGCAATTTTGCAAAGTGTCAAGATCATTAATGGATAGAAAAAGAACGAACAAAATAATATAATAAAAGCTATTGAGTCAGTAATGTCTTGTCAATCATAAGTCATATTGACTTAAAACAATGTAGTTTGCTCATTTTTGTGTTACGATAGCTGTTGAACAGTCCTAACAATCTACATTTCATTAAAAGTATTTTATGGAGTGATAAATCCACTTTTACAGAGGTGAGCATCATCAATACTCATAATCTGCACGAATAGAGAGAAGAAAACCCTCATACAATCCGTAGACAATCATGTAATAATAATAATAACCTTTATTTCTACTTATAAATTACAAATAAAAAAGGCAAAGTTATCAACAAAAATAGTCATTAAACATTTAGTGTGTGTTATTAAATAATTGTGTCAATTCAGCGATTATGCTCGATAATGTTCCTTTTGCAGAATAAATGTTAGGTACCACATGATGGCGCACCATCACATTATGATATACAAGTAAGAAATTGCCTCAATGAAAACTATCCTAACATGTAGATTAGAAAAAGTAGACCTACACCATAGCCTCTTAGATCACTAGATCTGAATCCTTTTGGATGCTTCTTATGGGCCATTTGAAAAAAAAAAAGTTTTTAAATCTAAAAATGTCATCGCTCGCACTCAAGCAGCAGTTGCGTTAATTGACAAAGACATGTTGCAGAGAGTTCGACTAGAAAACAATCTATTTGAACATAATTTGTGAAAAAATATAGATCAAATATTATTACTTTTTTATAAAAAGTAAAATGTTTTCTTATTTTTTATTTACTCGTTACCAAGTGACAATTGGAAAAATGTTCACTCTTAATTTTCGATTTGTCCTACTGAATCAGATTTCAAGAGCACGGGCGTCACTTTTGAGACACCATGTATACAGTGTGATTCTTCAATATTGCAAAAAAAACTAAAAACAGACTCTTTGGTTAAAAATAAACAAACAAATTCCTATAAACGTGTGTCCGGAAACGTTTAGTACCTACCTCTACGTTAAAAAAACAAAATATTTTGCTCTGCACTTATTTTATTCTGGGTATTAATACACCTCAGCCAATACAATAAATTATTAGAATAAGTTAATTAATTAAATAGGTGGAATTAATCAAAGCCGACAAAAAAATGCAATTCTTTATTTCTTTTACATTTTCTATTGAAGTGTTATAAATCAGTTAATTCAGATGACCACAGAGAAAAAAAACCTAACAAATTCACATCAAGAAATCGTGGAGGCCAGGATTGTGAGCCTCCTCAACCGATCCAACAATGCCCCATCGTACATAAAATACATTTGACGTCTTAATTGAAGCGAGACGTCTTCCAATAGTATCGGCAACTCATTTTGATAATGGAGATAGACTTTTGTCTCCCCGGTAAAATAATGGGCCAACCAAGAAAATGTATGTTGATGACAAATTTCAACTATTACATGTAGATTCTCTTCTGTTGATATGTAGTTATTATAAAAGTTCATTATGGCTTCTCTAAATAAATTAGCCTAATCGGTAAAAAGTATTTTTTCCAAAAAATACGAATTTTGTAAATTTCTTTCTAACATCCATCGACAGAAAGGCGTTCTTTAAAGAAAATCGCCCGGTAATAGTCCTTGAACCCGTTGAATATGGTATGGATACAAAAGCTGATTTTTTAATATCCTAAAAACTATTGACTGACTAAAATATTCAGATTTGCTGCAATATTTCTTGTACTTGTAAGATATACGACAATTTCATAGAGAACTTCTTCTTCTTCAACGTCTTCAGAGGTAATACATAAAACTTTCAGTTTCATCAAGTTGGTGATGGAGACGAGTAAACATTAAATGATGTGGTATTGCACGATTAGGATATTTTTGTTAATAAGCAGCTGCTAATGCATTACCATCGGCAAGACCACACACAAAATGCATATCGCTGAATTCACCATTTGTGAGTTACTAATGTAAAACAAACTATATTTTTTATCTCTAAATCGTAGCTAGGTACAGCAAAAACTTCGACGGACAAAAAAATGTATTTTTTATTGATTTATCGAAATACAAAATATCAAACTTTAACAGTGGCGTACCATATTTTCTCTTAATAATATTAAATAAAACGTACAAGAGACGCCCCTAGATTAAATAAGCAAAATGTAATGTCTCAAAAAACAAGCCATATTACTTTCAACCTGCCAACTATCAATTAAACCAAATGAAAGACTTTTGAAATATTAATAATTATCAAGTAAATAACGTCGGTACACCTTTATCTGATACAAGCCTAATAACAGACGCCAGAAGTAAAACTTACACATCAATCTAAACCATTGAGCTTCTTTAACATGCACGCTACATTAAGACAGTACAGGTAAGCTGCATAAGTTTCTTTTCCTATCCTAAGAATGCACTCATCACAACACATCTTTTTCTTAATCAGAAAAAACTGACCCTCCAAATATCAGTACGGTCTATTGAACAACCATTATGAAACAGAACACAATCATTAAACTAAATGTTATTCTGTAAAGTTTAAATCCCTTAAGAAAAAGAAGCCAATACTTAACTTAAACCCGCCTCAAATTAGTAAATACTTAGTAAAACTTTCCAAATTCAGCTTTCTAATTCCAAAAACTATATAAACCCTTACTTAAAAAACAATTGAATCAATGTTCAAACTATATGCCAATCGCTGTGTTCTTAAATTAATAAAAAAATAAAAAGTATATAATTGTCACATTCAAAATCTTGAATGATCACATACTTAATACGAGTATAGATTTCGTTTTATACTCTCAATTAATACAAATAAAAAATGCACACCCTGCGATATCCATCATTTTATCATACATTCAATACGAACACGACTTGCCAGAAAGACACAATTGGATACGTTAATAAATAAAATATTGTATTATAGAAAAAATATGATTTTAAATTATCGTGCATTTTATAAAATACTCAATATAAATATTTAATGATGATTTTTGCAAATACTTTTAGTTTGAATATTAAGCAACTACAAATAAATTTCCATTACTCATTATCCAACTGATAGTACTGAGCAAATATTTACGCGATTAATATTTTATGGGATTAACTCTGATATCTGTCTCCTTGCGAACAAATTACAAAATATATTTGTTGCGCTTATTTTAGGAATGTAGTAAACTACTTGAATGCTAATATATGAATATGATAAATTATGTAAATTAATCTATCAAGAAATTAACAAAAAAGATGAGTTTAACACGGTATAATTTGATGAAGAAAATAAACCATGTTGTTCTATGCACCAATGAAATAACAATAACCATAAACATGTTAACCAAAGCATCTTCGCCAATTAAATCTCATCTCCGGGACATAAAATTTCAGTTTTGACTATATCTACAACCTATTTGTTTTAATAAGTCGCACGAGAAAACCTTGAAACCTAATTAGACACATATATTAACTAAATAACCGTAAAAGGTTGAACATTTCGATTTAATTTATTCCAAGGTTTACTTATATATAATTCAATATTGCTATTTAACACCATGTCATAAAAAGAAATAAATGTCAGCGTTATTGTGATTAAATCATAGAAGTCGCGACATGTGATTATGAAGTCATTTTTTCTGTTTATTGATAGATCATGAAAAACACTTTAAAGACACCGATATAAAAAACAAAGTAATATCGCTTAATATAAATTAGATAGTGAATATAGTTGATAAGATTTTGTCATTTTAAGTTTTAAATTTATTCTGAACGGATTATTAAATTTATTTTTAATAAAAACTTTGTTCATTGTTCATTTAAAAAAAAAATCTTTATAAACCACAACAATCAAAATCAAACCACAGGCCTAACTACTGTATTTATCCTATAAACATCCAACACTTACGGTAGCTGTTAAATGCTAACTAACTATATTACTGACCTATGATAGAGATGACTTTACTACAAATGGCGTAAAAATGTATGTAATCCTTCTCTTGTCATTTGTTTTGAAGTATACAAATATTCTTGAAATTTAATGAATTACTTTCATTTGGCAACAATTTCAAAAATTCTCCCCTCACCTCATTTATTTATCACTTCAACGGCGTGTTCTATGTAGCGCTCAAGATCTAAGAAGGAGTGGAGATTAGCCCTCCACCTGCACCAATCAAACAATACGGGTCAAGCTGTGCTGCATTAAGGTTTTTGACTCGCATGATTTGCGGCTACGTAGAGTGATTATTTTAATTTTACCCAATAAATTATAATTTAAATTTTATTCCTAATAAACTCTAGTGTCTCTTAAAATTATAAATCATCAAGTTCCTATTGACTATTTGAATAAAATTAAAATATAAGAACTAAGAAGTAAAATACTTTTATCCACCAGCGTGGTTCGGAAGTCACGTTTTAAGCTGTTGGTCCCATCAAACCACTTTAAACAAGTCGTAGACTTACTGTGGCGATGTAAAATAGCCGTAAAAAGCATAAAAAGCATAAATAGTTATTTGTTATATTATACTTTTGTACATTTTTAAACTCAAAAGTTAATGTTTTGGTTTTGATACTTATGAACTGACTTAAGTTAGTAAAGTAAAGAAACTTACAAATAATTAAATAAGGTAATATTTATTACATATAAAAGCCAAAATGTTGGCTTAAAAGTCGGCATTATTCTATTTATTTTCTATCTACAATATTTTTGCAAACCATTAATACATGTACTATAATTGACTTCTATAATACTTGATACAAATAAGTTAAGTTCAACTGCCACCTATAGTATAGGCCGGCGTTGCAATCATAGCTTAATCCTTAACTGAGATGTGAAATAAACTGTATTATCATATTAGATTAAAACTAAAAAAAAAAACTCTGAAATTTATTTTATTAATAACTTTTATTTATGACATTTTATTCTGTAAAATGTTGGCATCCATATGACAAAATAAACAAATTTAAATTATATTATTGATTAAAAAAATTGCATTTAAAAACATAACATTTTTAAGCAATAAATCCTATTATCACAATTTTACCAACATTTATTTTAAATTTAAATGTCCCGCTTTTCCCAGTCAGGGCATGATACACAATCTACTTATAAATAATGTATTATGGCAGATTACATTGTCAAAGTTTAAAAGACCAACTTGACCCGTGTATAAATAATTGAAAAACACAAAATTGATTTGAACCGAGCTTAAACTCAATCTTAAACGGATACTGAGTTAAACAGCTTATAAAACATCACTTTTGTAAGGTAAGTTGCTTTACTCACTTTACTTTCAATGTCTTATCTCATTTGACCAAACACCATATATAGAGTGAAATATATATTAATTATATAATTAATAGATCGTATCCTAATGTCATAATATGTAATAACATTTATTTATTTATATTATTAAAAATATAATCCTTTTTGACATACATATTTGAAAAACGCTAGCAAAGATTTATCTTTTACCACTCTGATCTTTAACACCAACTGCTGAGCTAAAGTAGCTGTACTGTATAATGTATACGAAATATAACAATTGAAAACCAAACCAAAAATTTTTAACATCGAGAAAATTAAAAATTAAACAAATTTTTTTTTCGACAAAATTAAAAATTAAGCAAATTTTATTTTTTAATGATAGCAATTTATATTTTGAATCCTATTACTTAACTTACTAACCCCCAACATACAATCTTATAACCCTCCCGTTTTTTCTTTATTCACAAATCTATGATCTGTAAAGATGGGTGCGTGGAACCAAACTTTATCTTTTAGTAAGAGCTTTGAAAAAATATAGAGGACAAAGGAGAAACATTTCAGATTAGTCCATATAATTTTTTTTTAATTAAAAAAGTGACATTTTTAACGGTACCTTCTTATTTTGCTAGCAATCCTACATCCTAATTTATAGAAAATATTTTTCATTCCTCTTTCTTCGTAATTATTTTCATCAAAAATTAGGGTCCCAAAAACTATAGCTATAAAATAATATTTCAATCTCGATTATCAATATATATGGTATAATCAATCACCACTAATATTAATAAAAATCAGCAACCGTTTATTTATACAATGATATGCGATAAGACTGTTATTGAATAAATAATTGAAATATAACTATAACTAAATAATTGAAATATAACTATACGTATTTATTTCAAATATAGCTAAATTGATATTTTGCTTGTTTGTTTATATGAGGTAAAATAAACAAAACTCGATTTTTACTTTGACTCACGATTCGATATAAAAGGGTACTAACCTTCATCTTAATTTTCATAAATAATATTTAATATTTGAAATATTGTTAAATTTGTTGAATTAAGTTGGAATTTAATTAAAAAGAAAGATTTTACAAGAGATCTAATATGTATACAATGTATATACTATACATATTTACCAAATACTTTTTTGGCCATTTATTAAATTTATTATACGCCTCTGGCTGCTCTTCAAGAATTTAGTAGCATTATCATAAAATTATAATACCAATCATATTTAAGTCGTCAACAATTTCTGTTTTAATACATGCAATTTTCAATTATAATTTGAGCCATATATTTAAAATTGCATTTGTTCGAAGCAAATTGGCAATAAATTCATTTTAGTTTGTTTATAAATTGCGGTTCACAATATCAATAATGACAAATTTCTAAATACAGAACAACAGAATTTACATTTAGTGATTTAAATTAATAAACTTGTGTGTTATGGTTTTAGGAACTCTATATTTAAGAGCCAACAAAATAATTATAACCATGAATTGTTAAATCGATTTTATGGATATAAATGTTTACCCATTGATAATTTCCTCCCAAAATAACTACATTTAATTATTCTAAAACATTAATCGTGCAGATAATAACATAATATAGTTATTATTTTATGTAACAATAATTAGGGAAGCATTTTAAAACGCCCGTCAAAATTTGCTGCAGGTCGTGTGTTAATAAAATCACCAACATATGTTCAATTAAATATAGACCAGGGCGGCACAATCAAGGAGCTACGTCTTCTATAAATATAACTGGACACAACTTAACACGTGCATCACATAATGTCTTAACTAGATGCACTTGAACACCACCTTTACATATTTATTATCTGTATGTAAACTGTTTCTAAATTCCATTTGCGCTGAAATACTAAAATATGTTGTACATACGTAGAGCCGTGTTTTCTTAAACTATGTGCAAGTTCATAATCTATTTTCTACTAACAAATTTAAAACTATTTAATGAATGCTTTTTATTTTACTGGATCAATTTGTTTCTCAAAATAAAAGCAATTTTACAAATTGTTTCACATAAACAATTAATATAGCATCGATTGATTTTATTATTAGAATTATATATATAATTGAGAAATGAATACCGACATCCATTTGAGAATATACTTTCCAAATATGTCGCACTCTTTCAATCAAAATTCACGATACTTGTAATACCAACCGTATATTTTTATAGTACGCATACTCTTTTTAAGAAAATACTTCTGCATTTCACTTAAGGATATACTTTTTTTTCATAAACCGTAAATAAAATTTACAGATTTTACAGCCACAAGTTTTCTAATCAAGTTTATTATCTTTTAACAACTAATTATATTGCTTCCATTTTCATTCCAGATTATCAATCGATAGAAAACCTTCAATGCAAAGTACGGTCCATTATAACCAGCCCATACAATTACTTGTGACTGTGACTAGGCCTTTGATAAATTGCACGTCGTTATTATGACACCAATATCATCATATATAATTTTTTTAAGTTACTTTTCGTTGTAGAAGAGCATAGCGCCTTACATTCATCTTCTACTATTCATGTAAAATAATTTAATGAAAAACCAGTGCAAAATTCTTTTTAAATAAATATCATACAAGTATATTTGAAAAGAAACTCGACATATACCTTGTAACTTTGTATTGGTACATCGAAAACCTTAAAAGTAAAGATCCCATGACATTATTACAGAATAAGTTATAAAATGAGACAAAGAATTAAGCTATCTAGATATCTATCAATATTTTTTCCTATATAGTTTATGAATTTATTTTTGATAAAATAGTTTACATACTAAATTGCAAGACCCATAAAGCGTCAATAGCCATAAACCACCACAGTGGCCAACTTACCCCTTTTTAACAGTATCAATACCTCGATATGACCTCAAAGATCTCCTGATCTTTCATCAATAAAACAAATGAGTAAAAATTTCAGAAAAATAAAAAAACTCCATTTATCAAGTCAATAAAGCTTGACTGATTAAACCTGAGAGTGCTTTATAATATGTAAACCAAAAACTTCATTGTTTTATTAAACTGTAGATGTTGATATTTGTATCCCACTTCGTATTTTTATAATTAATGTTATTTCAATTTTGTTTATACAACTTAAAATCTGGTAAAAATTTACGTAAATATCACCTTTTTAAATATTGCTTATTTTTATTGCAATAAATCTATTTTATATTGAATCAGTAATTCTTTTAGCATACCGTCCAACGTTTTCATGAGACACAAACAAAAACTAAACGAAAATTGAAGAATTTTCAAATTTATTAAGAAAATACACTTTCAGTTTACATTACAACAAATTGAACAGAAGAAGCAAAAATAAAAATCAGTTGTCAATACTGCGTATTACCACCTCTATTCTGGATGATACTCCTCATTAAATTTGGCATAGAGATCAGCACGTCCTGTATGCCTGCTTGTGGGAAATTGTTCTATTTCTCAATAAAGGCCAATCGAAGCTCTTCGAGTGTTGTTTCAGCAGGTGTGCGAGGCTTTTAACACCTTTTGAGCTGATTCCAAATATGCTCAATAGGTTAGTTTAAATTTTTGGCATATCAACCTAAGAAGACGATTAATGCCGATTGCTCAATAGGATTAAGATCCGGGCTTTAAGCAGGCCAGTCCATTTTTGAAATATCCACTTCTTCAGGGTACTATGTTACAATCTTTTCCGTGTGTAGTCGTGCATTATCCTGCACTAACAGAAAACCATTGCCTACAAATCCAGCATAAGGCATCATATGCTCTTCTAGGATATCTGCTATGTATCGACGTGCTCTTAATGTGTCTCTGTCAATTTCTGTATTATACCTTATTTTGACCATCTGTGCTATAAAGACAGATTCTGCACTAATCCATAAACAATACGTGTTCCAGTCGTCCACTATCCAATTAATGTGTTCTCGGGCAAAAGCAAGTCTACGTCTTTTGTGAGCTTGTCGTAAGCAAAGATCCTGCAACTGAACTGCAAGCTGTTAAACCACTTTCTCTTAACCTTCGTCAAGCAGTGGAAACGCTGACTGCTGTTCCTTGAGTTTGCCGAAAGTTGATTTAGAGCATTCTAGCGGTTTGCGTGTGATTCCTTAATGCAGAAATCATGACAAAGCGATTGGTTCTGATTGTTGTTTTTCTTTAGCACCCGTACCGGTCCGTCGGTGGTAAGAACCATTTGCAAAAAACCGTTGGAGTGACCTTTGGACAGTCAAACGACTAACATTTAATAGTCTTGCTATATCCCGTTGACTTACTCCACTTTCCAGCAATAACACCACCTGCACAGCTGTTTGATATTTTTCATCCATTATTACGGACTACACTGTACTCTATGAGAGCCTGTGTAGTATAAGGTTTTCCAATAAGAGGTTTCATTTTGATATTAAAAAAAAAACGGGTAGTTTTTAAGAGAAATCAATAAATAAATAATCAAACGAAAGACTGGTTTGCCATCTAGTTGCAATTATTATTAGTCTTTCGTTTGATTATTTATAATATCAATTGTGTTCATAAGCACAGAAATATTTATTCAAAATTGTCTTCGCTATCATGCGATGCCGTGGTCGTACAAGGCATACTGACGAGGTTTGTAGAACCGAAACAATTGTCTATGCTTGACCCTTGGCCGCTGTGATTCGATTGACTGATTTTGAATAAATTATTAATTCATTTCAAATCAATAAATGTTTATTTCATTGTAAAGAGGAAGGTATGCCATTAACATTTGAAAACGATATCAGTCAAATGGCCGCCACGGTTACGGTTGCAGTACCACATTCTTTTCATGAAATTTTCCATGACCAATTCGCACATTTGCTGCTGTATGTCCTCGATAACTTCACAAATTCCATCTTTAATCTTTAAGGTCTTAAATCGATTGTGGAGCATTGGCATAGACCTTATCTTTCACGTGGCCCCAAAGAAAAAAGTCTAAAGGTGTTAAATCACAAGATCTTGAAGGCCATTTGTGATCACCTCTTCGAGAAATAACACGGTCAGGAAACTTTTCTTGCAAAATTGCGATTGTTTTGTTGCTTGTGTGGCACGTAGCGCCGTCTTGCTGAAAACAAACGTCGTCCACATCAATATCTTCCAATTCCAGCCATAAAAAATCATTAATCATAGCTCGGTAGCGCCACCATAATTTTGATGCATTTGAAGTACCCAATCAACGAAGATACGACGTTCATGGTGATCGACCGGCTTTGATTCTTGTGTTAACTGAACTTTAAAAAGCCTTAAGTTCACGGTTTGCTGACTTTATTATAACATTAAATGTAAAAAAATATATAAAAAATAATGCTTAAAAAATAATAAACTTTCAACGTATAGTTTTAAAATTATGATTTTCCGATTCTATTAATAATAATATTAAAAATTAAAAAAAAATAATAAATTGTGATACTATAATTTAATCTTAAATTAAATTCTTTATCTATTGTTTTATATTCATCAAAGCTTTTTAGTAAATATTAACGTGGTTGTATGAGTTTACAATTAGTTTATTTAGAGAGCAATAAAGTGGCGCCCCCATCAAATTATACGTCAATTTAAACACACACTAAATTGGCTTGAGTATGCTTGGCTTTGGTGGGGCGTCAGGGGGTAAGCAACCCCCCCCCCCCCCCCCGCACACCCCCAAATCCATCTGACAAAATCACGTGGTATCGAGCGCTGTTAAGACTTAAATCTTTATGCAAAATACATTGTAATTTCGTTTGTGGAATGTCTAACTCCAAAGATCGACGAGGAATCGACAAACCTGGGTTTTCTTCCACACTACGGGCTACATCAGCAATATTCTCTTGTGTTCTTGAGTGATGCACATGGTTTCGATTCTTCAAATCACAAACTTGTCCCAACAGCTCAAATTTTTCCACTAGGTTTACTATTGCCGGCCGAAAAGGTCCTTTACGACAAAAAGTGCTTTAGTTTTGCAAACTGTGACTGAAAATGTTTCACCATTTTTGTAGTGAATTTTAATAATTTCAATATGTTGTTGAAGCGTGTATCGTTCCATATTTAATAATGGCGTAGTTTTTACTTGTCAAATGTCAAAAGATAATAGCTTCAAAATTGACAGCAGCCCAAATAGCCTGCTATTCAAAATGAAACTTCTTATTGGAAAAACCTTTACTAAGATAAGTTTTAAACTTATTACTCATCTACACACAAGCATAAAGCTCGTAAAAATATCAATTCTAACAAACGTGTTTAATGAGTACTTCATAATTTTATAACTGTTTGGTTTTTTTGCGTTTCGTGAATTGGTTTCTACTGTTTACAGGACCGTCTGTCTTCGTAGTATATATACTAACTTGTTTTATTTAATTAAAAACAAGAAATATTTAAAAAAATGAATTATTACGTATTTTTTTGGGGGGGGGGGGGGGGCGATTTCTCTGACGCGCAGTGTATATACGGTGACTCTTGACAAAAATTTCTGAACTTCATTAAATATGTACATACATATATGTATATTTATATAATAAGTGATTTTTGTGATTTTTAATTTAATATTTACATGTAATTTATTTTATACATTTTTATATACAGTGCGACCTCAATAATCCGAACTTTCATTATACCGGATTTATACTTTATAATCCAAATTTAATAGTACTCGGTAATCCGGACCTGGGTTTTTGACGTCTCTCGTTGAAAAAATTCCCCTAACTTTCTTTTTGACTATACGTATCGTGTCTTGAGAATTAATAACTGCTTAGCTGTTAGTTGTTACGTAGTATGTTCGTACGTGCTATTGTATCTGCTACATAAGTATATAAACATTTTTTATACATACACATATTAAAATGCCTCCTAAAAAGAAAGCATACTTCGTTGTCAATACAACAAAAATCCGCTATACTAGAAAGACTAGTCCGAGGTATAAGTGGAAAAGTGTTGGCAAATGAGTACGGGATAGAAACATCTATTTTTTTATTTATATTTTATAGACCATTTCGTAATTATGTATATGTAACTTCTTTTATATTTATTGGGAAATTTAATTCCGGTCCCGCATAGCCAAATATCCTAAAATAGAAACTCAATTGTACGCATGGTTTATTTCCTATAAAATATTATCCGCCAAAGCAAAACAGTTTTATACCGTAACTTATAGAAATGATAATTTTAGAGCTAGCAGGAGCTGAATTTCTAAGTTCAGAAAAAGGCATGGTTTGCGTGCTTTAATTTAAAAGTGTTTACCACAAACTATCCAATAATCAAGGGGCTGTCAATCCTTTACAAACTAAATTTACTGAGAAGAAAAACCAAAAAGCATTTAAAAATGTGAACACACCTGTTGAATACAAATCATCTACCAGTGCATAGATGACTACAGCATTTTTTTAGAGAAACTATAGTATAGATTAAAAAGCCATCAGACTGATGAAATTATTTGATCTAAAAAGTCTTTTAGCCCACATTTTATCTAATAACAAACACAACATTTAAGTTACTAAAAAAACATTAACTTGAAGGACGTTGTATGTCTCCTATACAATGGTTGTGAAAAATCACCCTCCCGTAAGTCTTGCAGAAGTTCTGACACAAAATTATGGCTCAGGTAGAAAATAACGACCCAGGCATTGAATATGATGCCAAAGATCTGTTTTTTCTGTTTACAATTTTCTAGTTGTTTTGTATTAAATATTTCTATTTGCAATTAATAATCCGAATTATTTACTTATACGGATCACCGAGGTTTTAATTAATCCGAATTATCGAGGTCGCACTGTATTAATAATTGATGTGTAATTCTACGCGTAAATTAATTTTTAAACAAGCATTTAAATCCCTGACAATATTAGGTTTTATTAATTGTCGTGTAGTATTATATACAACTGTTATGTAATAACTATAAATGTTAGCTAACAAAACAACTATTACGATCAATCAACTTAATATTTGCTTACAACATTTGAATATATACAATATAAATTTTATTGACATAATAAATTGATGCAGATTATTATTATATCATCAATAACTATAAAGTCGAATGACTTTTCATATAATATAAATATTATGAATTGAATGAATTATAATCGAAACATTATCTTATTGAATTCATAAGTGGAGTAGTAAGATAGGCCACCCAATATACTATGGAAAAAAATATAAACTAAAATAATAATTTAAAAAAATTATGTACATGATCAATTAACATTATAATATCAAATGTTTGCGGATTATAATATAAAAAATAAATTATAAAAATGGATATTTACAATCTAGGTTATAAGAAATAATATCGATGTATTAAACTATCTATTTTAATATTTGCACTAATAAAATAAATAATAACTTTTAATTAATAAAAGCAACTCAGTAATATTGATATTTATATTATTTATAAAATCAAAATAAATACTAAGATTTTACACTAATGTTTTGATATGTTTCATACATTCGTGCCTGTCATAATTCGGCGCGGAATGCCGCGGGGAAGCGCAAGTTTGAAATGTACGCGTTTGGCGCCTGATACAAAATAGTAAAAACGTAATTCAAAATAGTGTAGGATAAACCTGCAGCTCTGAAGCGTAAATGCACAATCATAAAGTTGCATTGTAAATAGAATAAATGTTAAGAAAGTTTCACACCATATCTCCCAAGGTAGTATTATACTTAAACCAAGTCGCAAAAAGTGTACTTGTGAATGCAAGTTTTGGCAAGTTTTGGCAAAAGCTAGAAATTGTAGTTTTAACTCTAGACACCAAATCATAAACGCTGGTGTTCCTTTTAAAGTTCTGCGCCTTCGCTAACTCAATTATTGATTAACATTAAAAAAACTTCTAATAACCATTTCCTATTCATAGTTTTACAGATGATAGCACCCTCTATACTTCATACATTCCAAAAACCATATTAAAAAAACATCTTAAAACTTCTAGGTAAGAATTTGTAACATCTATAAACAAAGATCTTAAAATTATATATATTTCCAACATCTTACTGCTAAATCTAAATCTATCTTATCTTAGTGCTAAAGTGAGCTAAAGAGAAAGTCTGTAAATTAAAATTTTATATCATTGCTAATCCTGACTGACATATTTTGCAACAGACTGCTTAAATCTCGTCTTCAAAGTGATAGTTTGAACAAGAGTGGTTTCACTCGTTGAAATTCTTAGATATTTTTATGTTGTTTTAATAAATTAAAAGTAAATATCGCATTTTAAAATTGAAAATAATAATATAACAAATATTCATTTATTTAAACGGCATGTAAGCGCTTTTGCCATTTAATTTAACCTAACTTAACATTTTATACTTGATGATAAATGTAATTGAGAATGTTAAAAAGCAACATAATGTTTTTTACATAAATTACAAAACCAATAGTATTGAAAATAAGCTTAAGGTTATGTTTATTAAAATATGCTTTTATATGCTAAATTTATTTAAATATTTAACATATAAAAGTATATTTTAATAAATATAACCTCAAACTTATTATACATAAAGTATATGCATGTCACAAGAATCATCAATAGTTTTAAGCAAAAATAATTTAACAATTATTATTATTATAAAAAATAGCAGTATTTGTTATGACGTTAAAAAAAATAATGTGTGAGTTGTTAGCTAATTAGTTTATTATAGTTTTATACATTAATCCGAATACCATTTAAGCTACTCATTTATTTGCAATATTGGTAATATTACCTAGTAAGTAATTATTAATTAGTACTGCAAGTTATATTTAGAAAAATATACAATGAACAATAATAATAATACAAAACGAATGATTCAACTATAATATATTATGTTTAGCATTGTATTAATAAATGACAACACAACAGTACCATAGGCCACGCATTGTGTTGTCAGTTATTAACATCTATATGATTGGTTCAAAAAACGTTGCGTAATATATTAATTATAATTTCATTGATAACATGATTTCAGGTAACCTTTTAATTTAATCTACAAAACAAATTATTCTTAATGTAGATGAATATTTATAAAATCAAAATAAAACTCGATTCGATTCGAAAAAAAAAGTGTTGCATAACGATTTAATATATTGTACATATATCACGTAATATGTTTCACAAGTGTAAAATGGGCATTACGTGCGAGTTGTACAGTATACTTTTTCTACGACTATAACAAATTAAAACAAAAGTAACAAGTTAGTTATAGTATATTTTTAACAAACCCATATTCTGCAATTCCACATGTAATGTAAGAATCGTTGCAGACAAGCCTTCGCGAGCAGTGCAATAAAATACCATACACACATACAACAATACCAGTTGCATAATGACCACATTATTGTAAGCAATAGAAAATTGTGCCACAAGCGTTAAATTACACCACTCGCCGAGGCTCGTGTTCATACTAGTGAAAAAGAAGCACTTAGTGCAAGTAGCAAACTTTGCTTTTTCTACAACTACAATACTTATAATATAAAGAGTGTTAGGTAAACATGCCAAAAACTCAAAGGGTTAGTCCTAAGCCTACAACATTTTATTGTCAAAAAGTACAAGTAAAGTTGTTGAATCTACAATAAATATTCGAAATAATTTTCTCCAACCTAGATATAAGCATTCAATCTTCTCGCAATTGAGTGCCGAACTCTTTCAAACACACCAGGGTTGTTTCTAATTGAGTTACACCAAGCAATTATCCGATTTTGCAAGTCGTCCAAATTCTCCACTGGAGTAACATAAACTAATGACTTCAGATAGCCCCATAAGAAATAATCCAGGGTGTTTAAGTCTGGGGATCGAGCAGGCCATGCGTGTGGCCCACCTCGACCAATCCAGCAATCTCCGTATGTTGCTGTTAAATAATCACGAGCAACCAAACTGAAATGTAGTGGTGCACCACATTGCAATTCTTGTTGATATGATACATTATCTAGAAACTGAGGAAACATGTGTTCCAAAAAGTTGCAATACACCTCGCCTCCTGGTAAAAATACTGCTCCAATTAAACACATGGTTGTTATTAAAATTCCTTATTGCATTTTTTCATCATGTGATGATCAATGACGAGACGTATTCAAATGAAATTCACTTCATATATATATATATATATATATATATATCTAATCGGTTTAGAACGTCTTTTGACGTTGTCCGATGCCCGTTTGCCACTCTTTCTTATTATCCCACTGTCCTTCTACTAGGTTCTTTGCAGTCATTGTTTTTTTAATTCCCTGGATCCACCTTTTCTTTGGCCTTCATTTTTTTCTTTTTTGTAGTGGCATCCATTCCATTGCTTGCCTAGGAAGTCTATTTACGTTCATTCTTTTAACATCATAGACACTCCCTTCTATTCCCATACGCTGTTTAATAATCTCATTCCTAATTCTCTCTATTCTTGATATTCTTGTCGATCTTCTTAAGGCGTCCATCTCTACGGCTTCTATTTTCTTTTTATATCGATCTGTAGCTCTCCATGTTTATGATCCATATAAGTAGCTGGTTTTTTATCATGGTATCATATATGTTGTATTTGTTTTTATTTGTGAAATCTTCACTCCAGAGAATTCCGTTCAGACATCCTATTGTTTTTTTGGCTTGTGTTATTTTAGCTTTTATGTCTTTTTCGTCAGATCCGGTATTGTCAAATATTGTGCCCAGGTATTTATATTCATTACATGCCGCTATTTCTTCGTTATTTTCTAAGATTAAACTCCCCGAATTTCCTTCCACGCATAAATATTTTGTTTTCTGTGTATTCATTGTTAGTCCCCATTTTTCGTATTCTTCTTTCAGTTTTCTAGTCATATATTCTGCATCATCTTTGTCATTTGCTAGTAAAACTTGATTGTCAGCAAATTGAAGTGTGTACAGGCAAGTGTTGTTTAGTTCTATACCCATGCCGCTACATTTTTTTTCCAGTTGGTAAGCGCTTTTCCTACAAACATTTTAAATAATGTAGGGGAAATACAACAACCCTGCCGTAATCCTTTATTTGTTTCAAATTCTTTTGATAATCTATTTCCAGTTTTTACTTTTGATTTTGTGTCATCGTAAAGATTTTTTGGCATTAATTATAGTATGGTTAAGGTTGGATTCTTGTAGTACATCCCACAATTTGTTGATAGGTACATTATCGTAGGCTTTTTGTAAATCTATAATGACTAGATGAAGTTCTCTATTAGTTGCTGTAATTTTTTCTATTATTTGCTTTAGGCAGAATACGTTATCTATACATGATCGACCGGCTCTGAAACCACTTTGTTCTTCATCTCCATTGTTCTTGTATTCTTCCTCTATAATATTTCAAATTTATTCTTCCATATAGTCGGCTGATGGTACTTGTGACTGACATTCCTCTGTAGTTGTTGCATTCCAGTTTGTTGCCTTTTTTATGTATCGACGATATATATGCTAATTTCCAGTCATTTGGCAGAGATGCAATATGTGTGCCAGAGTCGCAAATAGTTTTTCCGTACCACACTTTATAAGTTCTGCATTTATTCCTTCTGGGCCTGAGGCTCTTTTGTTTTTGAGCTTTATGGCTGCTTGTTTTACTATTTCGGTTGTTATTTCTATTTGTTCTCCTTCTATATCTATGTTTGTTCTTGTTACAGTATTATATTCTACTCTGTTTTCTGTTAATAAGTTACTATAATGGGTTCTCCACGTACTCATTGGTATATATTGTGTACTTCATTAGTAGATAAAACAGCCGTTAAAAGTTATCGTTAACAATTTTTTGTACTTGATAAACACATAATTTTTTTTGTACTTGATATACTCATTGGGGTACCCCATACTTTTATTTACATTAATGATTTTAACAAATATCGTATATGATTGTCGCAAATTTTGTTCACCCTGTATCTTCGAAACAAAAAAAGTTTTCAGAAATCATCAAAAGACAAAATATTCTTAGTATAGGCCAAGAAATAACCCTTTGAATTTTTGCCGCATGTTTACCTAACAGAGTACACAAAAAATAAATTACTTATTTAATGTCATAATTTGACAATATAAGTAACCTGCCACTGGCAGTTTCGCACGCATTATGCGTGCGTAGTAATACGTATAAAATAGCATACTTTTCCTTTGCCAATGCCAGTTGCATAATAAACAAATTACAGTAAGAAATAAAAAAAAAATTTACATACCAATACAATGCTTTGCTCAGATATTATTTTGTTATGACTCACCTGAAAAAAGAATAAAAACACATTAATTGTAATATTAAAAATAGAATATACAATAGATAAAATTGTGCATTGGCTGCCAAGAGTAAGGTACCAGTTATTTGAGTCAAAATTATAAATCTAATAAGAAAAAATTTCCCAGTATAGTTCTGACAAACCAAGGTAAAAAATGTTTTATTGCAACCAAGGGCTAAGGTAGATACAACTATTGCACAAGGCTGCGATTAAACGTTGCATCAAGGTATGTATACTATTTTATTCACAATTAACTTAAATAATGAATTATTATTATATTAAAATTTGCGACGTTTCCCTGTTCAGATGAAATATTTTTGTATTATATAGTAAGCGGTATAAATCCTTCCAATTTTAACTAATGGCGGTATTTATAATTGATCTGTCAAAACATCCAATTTTGCAAGCAGTAAAGCTCCGCTAATCCGAATCGCTTTAATCCGGATGTCCTTGTAGTTCGGACAAAATTTAAAAATGTAAATTATACATTATGTACCTTATAATCCGGATCGACGGACCGACCGCGGTTTCCCTACCTTGCATGCCGAGATCTCCCGACCAACAAAAAAAAAAAAATCACAGAATTTTTAGTTTATTTCAACATGACACAAAAAACAAGAAATAGTACAAAAGTTGCGCAATAGAGGTTAAGCAAGGTTGCATTCGCCAGACAAAAATATCAGAGTTTTTCTTAAGAGGTTTAATTTTTTCTTAAAAATTTGTTCTATTGTCATTATAATAAAAGTTTTATTATTTAATGCGGCTTTTGCTTGATTATGTTCTACAGATAATTTTTAACTTAATTATTCTCATACATATAAAATATCTGTAACATCATACAAAATATTACTGAGAAAAACTATAGATGTAGCATAAGATTGTAAGACCAAAGTTTTCAAATTCATTTAAGTAAAAATAATTGTTTGTATTTAAATAGCTGTCTATACGTGAATAAGTTCTAAAATATCGCCTATCGATTAGTCAAACTAAGTCAAGTATTATAAAAAAGACTTTGCCAAGATCTCATACCTAAGAACAAAAACCAAACAAACCCATGACGTTTTATTGTTTTAACACTAGGTATCCTCAAACTTTAAAAAGCGAATTTCTAACAATTCCAAAGATCGTCGACATCCAAGAATCCTAAAGATAACAAAATAACATATTCATGTATAAGCATAAGAACACAACGTCATGACGTCATTTCAATTCAATTGCGATGCGATAGCACATTGTCAGTCGCCTCTGTAGAAACTGACTTCAAACCACGGTTTGTATTTTAAATAGAACACCCTGTATGATTTTACTTTTTAATGATTTAATGATTGTTTTGTTATTTGTTATTGATGTCATAGTTTTTTTTATTTGTTGCGCAAATGTTCTTTTTTTAAAGTTCAATAATTCAAAAATGGTGCATTTTATAAAAAAAGTTATTTTTACAAAAAATACTAAGAATTAGTCTTAGAATAAAAATGTACAGGGTGTTCCAAAAAAATTAAAAAAATTTCCACAATAAAATGAACACAATGTATATTGAAATTATTTTTAGTCAATAGTTTTTTTTTTAAACCAAACAACTTTTGTTTGAAACTTTTTTGAAACTTTGTACGGTTGGAGAATTATTTAGGTGTTCCGGTAATTTTGACTAACCCTGTATAGTCTATTAAGTACAAGAAGCAAATTGTTTCTTTAGTAAAATAGCAAACACTTGTTTGAATACTATTATAACTACAAATTGACAAACAAAATAAAAAATACACTAAAAGTAAAATCCAATTTTAAAATGCTTAAATACTGTAGCGCATAATAAAAATATGAATACTATATCTAAAAAGTAGACTAAACATGAACCATATTCAAGTACTCAGCGGTATTTTAGCATCCGCATCTTGCAACAGAACACTCCTAATTTGTGCATAAAGATATATTAAAAGTTTCTACTTAATAGACTTTTTTTATACTGTATACAAACATTGAGTTTTTTCAAATACTTCTATCAAAAATTCCAGTAATTTTAGTGTTTTCGCATTTTTTTCAAAAAAGATCCCCAAAACTATACCTAAATGTCAACGACACAAACATTAATTTGCCTTCCCTGTTTAAATAAAGTTCCTATTTATTGTAAGTTGTAGATAATAATAATGTGAAGTTTATTGTAGCTGAACAGTGTTATGCAAACTATGAATTGAACACGATTAAGAATTTTTTTCCCAATGCAGAAACTCCTTAAATAACGTCTGTAAATTACAAACTATAGAACGGTTTTAACTAACAGGTTATGTACTGCATCAACTTGAGTACAATCCAAAACAATTATTGAGAAAACTATCTGCCCAAACTGGAGTTTCATTTAAAAGTTTAAAATCCTGCATTTGACGCCGTATGTAAGTATCGGTAATTCAACAATTACTTCCACTCGGTTATAAACAACAAGAAACATATTTTAACTGGTTAGTCAAAGGTTTGAATAATAATTGTATAAGACCCCTTTTACCGATGAAGCTAAGCTTGTTTTCACTTATTAGAATATGCAAACATTCCAAAATTACCAAACTGCTAAAAAAATCTTCATAACTTCAAAACAACTTTACACCCAAATAAAATTTTTATTTATGTAGGTCCAATTTCAAGACAAAGAATAATTAAACCTATATTTTTTTTGTTAAACAATTAATGCACGGCAATAAACTGCAGACTAGTTATTTTCAACAATACGAAGCTACTTTTCATACAATGAAACAATAAATTATTTGAGAGAATTGTATGAAAATTAATTAATAAATAAAAGAAGCTTCTTTCGACCACGCTCACCAGATTTAAAAAATAAAGCTTTTAAAATTGTCGTATTATGTACGATGAACTTTTGTTTAAATGAATTTGGTTTCGATTTGTTTTTGGTCAATGTTCAGAAATTTGTGAAGTTAATCATAAATTTATACCAATTGTAATAAAAAGAATTTCAACAGATTAATTATTTTATTTGTCAAATGAGCAGCAGTCTTGGTGAAAAGGCCAGTTTGTAATACATTATGTGTACTTGTTGAAGAAATGCAATTAAAAATATACTGTTCATTGGATTTCTTCCAGAATGATTAACAATCCAATTAATAATCATTTTCTTTATTTTCTGTCTGGCAAATTAACATTTTTATCATAAAATTACAATATATTAAACTGCCAGACATTTTAAATTATTTTTAAAATTATTATTTTTTAATTATTTAAATTGTGTCGGGCACAATGTTAACAATGGCAAAACTATCTGCCAAGATAGATTTATAATGACAAAGCGGCACATAATATTATGAAAAAAAATTCGTCTTAAAATGTTTTGAAAATGCTCAATTTTCTCCTCTTTAGGGAGGTTGCGCTACCAGGTATACTGCTCCCAGTTGCCACGCGGCGTGTCGCTGCCTATCGTCAATAAGGATGGAAAATATCCACAAACCAGTCGACCTAAAATGGTTTGCGTTGCTAGCTCTCGTACTATTATAACTGTTTGTACATTAAAACTAAAAAAAAAACAATATCAAATAATTCTAAAAAGATTATCATTATCCCATAAATATGAGATAGATTTTACGATTCACTTTGACAAAGAGATTAAACTAGATTATGCATTATCTCAAACTTTTAAAAACATATTAATAATAGATTAAGCAGATGGGATTAAATCGAAATCCTTTAACCGTTTAAACAGTTTTCATACACTTTGTAAGATTCAAAAAATTCTCTTTTCTAGCGCTGTGCAAAATCATCTAAATTTGAAAATGTGTGATTTTATCTACATAATAATCTAAATAAATAATAAGTAAATAAAACAACTACTATGTTTTTACCACTAATTTATTGTAAAATTATATATAAAGCATATACAATTTTACAAAATACATTTCACGACTTAAGTTTCAACGTTTTATATCAAGTATACTTGATAATTAATGACTGTATATAATATAATTATAATATAAATTAGCTCACATTTTCTTCTGTCAAAATTTTTTGAAAAATAGATTAATCTTATTAAATTAATTTAAAAAAATTTAAAACTCAATAATAGTCTTCTTAACAATAGAAAAATTATAGTTAAAATTGAAAACTCGGACCCCAAAATCATAAATGTTGGTGTTGTTCCTCAATGTTCTACTCTTTTTGATTCACATTAATGAACTTCTTCAAATAACTAAAAGTCCTATTCATAGTTTTGCAAATAGTAGCACCCTTTATACTTCATACTTTCTAAAGACTATATCGACAAATATGGCAGAGCGTCTTAAAATTTCTGGGTTAGAATCTGTAGCATCTATAAACAAAGACCTCAAAACAATATCTAAATGGGGTACTCTCAACATGGTCAATTTTAACTCGAAAAAAACTTAACTTTTAACTGTTTCAAGATCCAAATCCCAGGTAGTATCAGTTTCAAATATTAAACTAAATAAAAAATCCATATTTAAATCTTCTTTAATTTGTCTTCTAGGTGTTACAATCTCACATAATCTTCTCTGAAACGACCAACGACATAGCTTCAAAAGTATCTAGAAAACTAAGATTTCTTAATAGATGTAAAAAGTTTTTTATTAATATATAAAACTTATATTCGTCCTAGTATTGAATATTATTCCCAAGTATGGAAAGAAGCATCAAAAACTATACTATCTCTTCTGAATTCTATTCAGAAACAAGCTATTCGAATCATTGCCGATCCAAAATTGACTAATGACTTAAATACTTTACAACACAGGCGTAATGTTGCAGATCTTTGCATTTTCTATAGATATTTTAATAGACATTGTTTAAACAAAATACAAGACATTTTGCCATCTAAACAAATATTTACTCGTAGTACAGGGTTTGCTAAAAATTCTAACAAATATATAATGACAGTTCAGAAATGTAGTACTAAAACTTTTAAGAGAAATTTTATCGATAAAATAAACTTCCCAATTTAATATTTCCTGAGACTTATAAGCCACAAATATTTAAAGTCAATGTTCACAGACTGCTTAAATCTAGTATTCTATGTAATAGTTCCTCAATTAAAACAAAATATGCCCCTAGTTCGTCAACGTGGTTTTTTTAAACAATTAAACAATTTCAAACGCGGTAGAGTAATAGGGCTCAGATAGAGAGATTTGCCAATTCGTGATATTGCCCAACAGGGGATCAGGGGCGCTCAATCAGTCAATCGCGATCGACTGGTCGATCGCGAGAGGTTTTTAAGTCAATCGCCTTTTATCAAATATTTTTTAAATTTCTGACATGTGTTGTATAATTTTTACTTAGTGACTAGGTTTTATTAGGACCTAGTGACATAGTCGATCGCTAGCCGTCTAATACGTTTATGATAGATCGCCGATCCTCCAAGTCTGAGCGCCCCTGCCGTAGATAGTGATTTGAAATGTAAAATGGACTGTATTATATGTATAGATAAAATAACGTCAAACTGTCATGAATTTATTTTTTTTATATTATAATCCGTCTTGGATAGCTCAAATTTTCTTCAATTAATTTATTTAATTTGTCACATTGACATTGTTTTTATTGCAAAAATTATTAGTAAATAAAAAGCGCAGTGTAATTCAATAAAAATATTGAAATATTACCTATTTTAAAGAACAAACAGAGCATGGATTAAAAGGTGGAGAATTATATTTATATTTTAATTTTAACTAAATTTTTTGTAAAATTTATAAAGTTAAGTGGAAAAACGGAAGAACAGCTCTAAGCTGAACTTCGCCGTTTTATATATTAATTAATATGTAAATAAAGAATTAATAAATAAATAAATATTTCTCTATTTTTTTTTTCATGTTTTGTTTTGGTTAAGATTAGTAGAACCATGTCACTATATCCATATCCTCAATGTTGCAAAACATCGCAATTTAGATAAAATAACATTTTTTTTGTAATTGTATAAACATATTTATCATGTTATCAATTTAAGTAAATATTATTATTATTATTATTAATATTTTGATCAATTCGTTTTTTTATTTATTCATAATAATTTACATAAAATAACTATTATGAATACTTTTGACAAATATTTTAATCTAACTATATATTTTTTACGTACAACAAAAACAACATGTCAAGACAACCACTTTATCCTTTTTTATATATCTCAAGTCCTGAATAGAACACGAAAATACAGTGTTCTCTTTGTTGCTATTCACCGCAACAACTAATACCTAAATCTAACAATTATCAATAATTAAACCAAACATACCCAAAATTATTAATTTTGAACCAAAATAAAAAAAAAAAATTCAAATCATCATAAATTTTCCAGAGAAATTCAGTCATGTGGTAACGACATCGCTTTATTAATTGGTCTTAATATTTTGACAAACCTAGGAAATTACTAACAAACAATGACAAAATTTTGCTTTAAAACGGTAACATTAAAAAACAGACAATTTTGTGTCGAATTAAATTTCTAGCTGATAGATACATAGTAAAAAACCACCATGTCCAGAATACAAATGAATAGTATGCCCATAAATATAGTGTCTTTACGACATAGGCTTAATTTATCTTAACGGATTATTTCATTAGCTACCAATTATAATTGTATTATATACCTGGAACCCAAGATAATTTTTAAGGGTAAACATATTGTATATTTATATAATATTTTAACCTTTGAACATCGAGGTGTTATAAGCTATTTATGGTATATAATACAAACATAATTGCCTCCACAAAGCAATTAGTAATGAAGTAAGCCTTTGAGATAATTTAAAGCCATGTCGTAAAGACACTATATCTATGGACATACTATAAATAATCCATTAATAAAGTAGCTGGGATTAAAATAGGATGTCGTCTATTCAAAGGCAAAGAAGAATGTTGTAATCGACCCCTGACTATTAATAAAAGGTGAACGTTTACAATATTAATTTGAGCATAAATGTCCATTTTCTAATTGTAAAATATCATTACTCAAATATTGTGCTTAAATAATCTTCACAATTAAATTGCATTTTGATACTGATCCAAATATTGTATTATCATAACAAGGATTCACCTCTGACTTCAAAATTCAAACATAACGTAAAATATATCCTAAAATCTTTCCAATAACTCAGCAAAAGGAAAAGAATATAAAAAAATTAAATGTAAAAATTTAATTTCTTGTTTCAATTCCAAAACTAGTACATTAGTTTCAAAATTAGTTATTGGCCATTCATCTATAGTCTTATAGAAAAAAAGCTAGAGCCATTCCACCATATTATCCAATAATTCTGAAGATAATAATCCACAACTTGCTGGATCTGCAGAATTGTGTATTTCTGGAATATGTCTCCACTCAGTTTCAGAATAATTCTCATGTATTGCAATAAAAGTTTTCAATACTAATAGAAGTGTATTAATCAAACTCAATGCAGTGGAAGAATCAGTAAAACAACAGGATATCATGTGTCCGAGTAGTTTATAAAATGCGTGACTGTACATTTGATTTTATTTGAAGAAATCAATTATTTCTATTTGTCTTCTAATTGTCAGATTAAGTAAGACAAGAGTTCGCTAAAATTAAATAGATAGTGACCAGGCATTACATCAAATTACTTCAAAACATCCGACATATGCAAGACAACATCCTAAACCAAATTCTACATAAATCAAAAATTACAAAAAACTCAAACAATTTAATTAGTAAAGAGCGCATTCAAACTAAAGTAAGAGGGTCAATTATAAAAAGATATCTAGTAGTCAACTCAAATAATGTGTATTAAAAGTTTGGTTACTAAACCACATCTTACATTTTGTCATTCCGTTTGATAATTAGTACTTGAATTCGGTATCGCCACATTTATAACTACCGAATAACTCAATATTTTGCGATAGAAAAGTATATTTTAAAAGAAGAAGATAAGAATAATTTGTACAATTTAATATTTCAATAATTATGCAAGTTTGTTTGCAAACATCAAAGTATGAATAAAACCACAGTTTTTAGTGATGTCTGAAAGAAATAATTCATTCCATATAAATAGCTGTAAATGCAAGTATCCAATTTAAATTTGCTGTGAGAAATGAAAAAACAGCTAGAATAAATTCAAAACATTTGTATTCTGCATGAACACGCTAGGTCCGCGTTATGTCCCGCATGGTACCCGATAAGTGACGGGGGTGGATAAAGCAGTCAGAGTCACCCCTCAGCAGCGTTGTATTCCCTAGGGAAGTCGTATTGATTGGGACTTTGGAACGACTCCTAAAATAACCGACGGAAACGGCTCGTGTCTGTGCTCGTCTTGTGATTAGTGGACTCCTCCTGTTCGTTTCTGTCACCTTGGGTTAGGTTGGAAATATAATATATAAAAAACAGCAGGAAATTTCACTCTCTTCTCTTTCTTCTCAATTTTTTTATAAAGCACAAATCTTAATGTTAAAAGCAGCAAATCAATTCGTATTTCTGTCATATTAAGCAGAGGGATTAATTTATCAAATAAATAAGCGAAATATCTGCTTAACTTAATAAAATATACATTAATTTATGTAAATAGTATGAATTATATTCGCTCGATAAATCCGTATTTTGGCACTTGATTCTGACAAACCCGTAATTTATTGCACTTCTTATGTACGTTTGCATCTTAATAGTTAATTTTCTATTCGCGGCTGAACAATTAAATAAACTTTTTACGTCATCTGACATACTGAATTAGATCGCGCCAGTACAGTGTATGCAATATTTTATTCAGACACATCGCGAGAAGCACAGATTTTAATTAACCTATTTCTGTTCACATTTCAGAGTCAGAATTAGATAAGGTTGACATTTTGACAACAATAGACTTGCACATAACAAAAGTACGCCAAATCTTGTTGTATTTCAATTTCTGGGAATTACCTAATCAAAACAATGTCATGTAATTGCTAATTAAATATATAATTAGTAATCTTGATTGGCTTAATCCAACACATAATATAAATACATATATAGTATGTATTTATATTTTATTGCAATAAATTGTAAATAAAAAATAAATATAAACTAATTTACCATTGTCTATCTATACTTTTAAATACTCGATTAAATTGTATTATTGTTGAGCAAATTATATTGTATTGAATTGTACATGATCAATAAAATGATATTTATGAAAAAAAATATGTTTGAATAATGTAAAATGTATTTTTATCACGCTTTTCTTGTGTGATAGCGTCATGCTCATTAGAGTAGCACACGTTCATTCATAGCATCCCGATGCCGATGTAATACATACATATTTACGTCAGTGAACAGATTGTCGATTGTTGTTGCCAATTTGGGCATGGACAACCAAAACAACATGCGCCTCCGCTATATTATTCCAGACCGGCTGAATTTATTTACAATTTCATTAATAAAATATGAAGGGTTGGGAGGAGAGGTGATTGCGTGAGTTAACTTTTCTGGTTAACACGTGCGTATTTCATGAATGAAAAAGTGACTAATCGGAAGACTTTTATATTTTGTTTGTCCAACAACAGCTGTATTTTTACAGCATGCTATCTTTATCACTTCGTGCGATAATAAATATTTTCAGCAGGTTTAATGGCTTGTATTTTTTAATCGGTTTACATAACGTATTAATAATATATTATTATTGAAGCTTTACTTTACATATTTTATACAAAATGTAATTTAAACAAATAATTTTGTGGAATGATTTATTAATCGCATATTGTGACTGAAATTTTTAATTTCAAGTGCTCGCAGTTAATTTGTGGCACGAATGATTGCAAAGTAAACTGAGAAAGAGTCGAGATTTAACTACCAATAAAATCAAATTACTGAAATAAAATTGTGCTACTATTGAAATACAACATTCTTGAAAAGCCTAAAGAATTACGTAAACAAATGCATTTTCATTGCTTTTTTAAATTAAACTATATTCAACAAATGCATTGAATAAGTAAGTTTTATTCTTTATCACCAGACATACAGAGAAGCACGATGTAACTATAAAAATGATCAATTAAAAATACTCAAATGATTGATATAAAATGTAAAGTGGTATAAGAGTTGATTTAAATTATATAAATATCATGTGATTCATAACAACTTCGTTTCCGAGTAATTTGAGAGTAAAGATTTAAAACTTAAAATTTTGAACAAACGGACAAGAAAAATATCGTGTCCTAATAAGTAGAGAATAGAGAATGGACTACGACTAACTCTTAAAAGTTTTTTATAATTACAGCAACAAATATTTTATAATAAGCATTATACAAGAGAGCAGGGAAAAGATTTTACCATTTCATCTAAATTGCAAAAAAGATATTGCATTTAAATTTTTTGGCAATAATAATCATATTACTATCACTATTTCTAACCTCACAAATGTCTATTTTCACTTGATGTATATATCCGTAAACACCCTGTGTAACTCCTACTTTTTAATGACAAATTTTGAAAGACCACCTCAAGTGGCAGTGACAAAATCTAGATTAAATTCATTTTTTCATTTATCAACCGATTTGAATAACTAAACCGTTTGGAATGCTTTAATTTTTGAAATCGCAACAGATATTATTATCTATATAATTTTAAATGGAAATTAACATGGCCGTAATTAAATCAGTAACCTAAATGTGAACGCAGCTTTGCGCGCAATGAGACATATAACAGTAAAATGCAGCTAGAAAATATCTATATGAAACATACGCCAAGTTCAAAAACGTAATTATAGTATCTCAAAATGTACTTTTGGCATACTTCCAAGATTATGCAAATTAAAAGCAAGTCTTAACTTTATAGACACAATATTTAATAATGCAGTTAATTTGATTGTCTTTTGTTTGATAATTGGGAAAAAGTTTTCCACTAGGGATGGATTATATAGACAATTTATATAGACAATTTATATTTATATTTATAAATTGTCTATATAAATTGTCTATATAATCCATCCCTAGTGGAAAACTTTTTCCCAATTAACAATATTTAATGTTTCGTAAAAATAGAAATCATTAAGCCTTATAACTAAAAAAAAAACAATACATTGTTATATCCAAGCGTATATGTTCATACACCAGCCACAGCTCACAATGTAAAAAAAACTCTAGCAGCCGAAAGAAAAGTTCTAGTTTACATCTTTCAAAAGATTTGATTAATTTCTTTGTCCAAGTTTATAAAAAGTAGCAAATTTAAATATATCATTCTTTGAGAATACAAAAATTTTTGATGCATTTTGCAACTTTTACTCATATACTACCTGATAGATCGCATCGTCATTCATCTTCTTACTCTTTATACCTGTTCATCTCAAAGTGAGTGGAATAGTCTGCAAAAGCTAAATCAAAAATGGCGGTATAATTAGTAGTCAAAATGACATGCATTGATGTTGCTAGTTATTTTTTTATTTTATTAACACGTTTATTTCTTGCCTTTCGGTCTTGAAAATTACATTTACAAATACATTTTTAACTTCCCAACATTATAAAACCTAATCCTTATAAAATTAATACAACTAAAAGTATTTTCTTCTCTGTTCATCTACTTCTTTTCTTCGTTTTTTAATTGCCCTCATCCATTCTATCCCTCTTCCGTCCCCTTTCAATATCTCATTTTTTCTTCTCTCATTTCATTACACTCTTTCAACAAATGTTCCATAGTTTTAGTCTCTCCGCACACTCTGCACATTTTCAAATCTTCTTTCATCCAAAATTTTGTCACTCGCTCTTCATTACCACATCTGAATCTTGCAATCATCTTTTTATCATTTTTACTATATCTATCGCTCTCTATTGATGTTGCTAGTTAAATATGCCAAATCTCTTAGAACCCAATCTTAAATGCTTTAGCGAACAGGTATATAGGTTATAGAGATATATCTCTATTGTTTATTCATCTTTTCAAAAACTATTTTAATAAGTAAGTAATAAGCAAGAATAACTAAAATAGTTGATGATTAATTTGAATAAATAATACATATGGAAGCTTAGATTTAAGAACATGGTACGGATAGAATTTCTTATTTTGTATTTGAAAAACGGTTACTGCAAACTATTCATTCTTGTAAATAGATACATCCACGTGTTTCGAACCTATATAATTATCATCAGTACATATTAAATACTACAAGTCTGCATTGCATGTACCCGGCAGGGTGGCAAGATCCCTGCAGTCCGCAATTTGTGTGAGCGGTAACCGCGAGTTTTGAATAATAATAATTAGCAGGATTATTATTTCGCCGTTTGTAAATCATTAATATTAAAATTAACATCACATGTGACGAAGAATTATGGCAGATTGGTTGTGGAAATGTAATTCAGTAAAGAACTTAAGTATAACATATTTTTATAACTAAGATTACAATTAGCGAGTGGGATGACCAGATATTAGGACTCGTCAGTATCTATATAAATTTGCCTTTCTAACTCATTTCGATAACACAATGAATAACCAAGTGTATGTACAAATATGAACCCCGTTTGCACTGTTGGAAAAGTTTCGCCAATGTGAACAGCAGTTACTGCAAACAAATAATTGAAAAAACTTGTAGTTTAACGTAATGAACATAAAACAGAAAATATTCTTATGTTTACACACTACATTAAAATTATTCAGATACTTTGGCAAAGCTCAAGAAATCAATTTAAATAAAACTGCCTGATCCAATTATTGTCTTTTTAGTATTTTATGTAATTATGTTACTGATTATTTCCTATAAATAACAACCATCTACAATTAGTGTATATTATTATTAAACCAAGTAATAAATTATTGATTCGGATGTTCATGAAGTGTTAAACCAGAAAGGAGTAATAAATAAAAAACGTTCTTGAACGATTAAAAGCATTTAACACGTGTATTTAAATATTCCAGCAGCGGGGCATGAGATATCTGTATATAATTAAAACATTTTCATCTCGTGTGCTTTCACAATCAGTAAAACAGATATTAACGAAATATTTATAGAGACCCTATCTCTGACTACATTACTTTGTTACTGGCGGAATGTGCCAAAATAAATAATAGCCACAGTGCATCGTTGTGCGTGTTTTCGCAGACGTTCCTAGCCGTAAACATTTTATTTCTCTCATTCGCTATAAGAAAATAAATAGTATGTAGAGTGGAATGTTTAATTTATATTCTCAGTAGATGTAAAATATTAGGCGCAAATTAAATGATAACCTATATATTTTTTATTTGTTTTATTGTACGTTTAAACTTTGCATTTGAGGTTATGTTTATATATTTAATATAAATAATATACATGCTATTTTTAAATTTTATTTATAACGGAGTCAAGTCAGCGTCAGTATATATTTGAATGTTAAAAGATATTAAAAAATTCAAACTGAGTAGTTACTTGTGATAGCCTAATTGCCAAAACAGTTAAAAACATGAACTTCCTCAACTTGACTTGAAAAAAAATCACATAACTTATAATCGTAATTGGTTCAAAATATCCTTTAATTTCTATAAATTTGGTAGTAAAACCATTCAGTTGTATATAAAATAGCGTTTTATTTCATTATTCGCTATAGAGAATTAGCATATATCTTAATCAATGTGGCTATTGAGATTTATTATCCAAATATATCTCCTGATGCTGATATACAAGGTGAAAAGTGAGTAACATTAAAGCATACGAAATTGGCATACATGAAATGAGAACAAAAGTCATAATATAGTTTGTTTTGGCTATAGTTATGACTTTTGTTCTAGATCAACTTTAATATTTTAAATTACATTTTAGAATTTTCATTTTATAGTTTAAAAAAAGTTGCGATGATGTTATATTTAACTGATTAAATTGTCTTGGCTTGACTTCAAATCCAACTCAAGTTCGCTCCAAGTTTCGCTACACACGCACATACAAAGTAGTACAACTTAATCTATTCAAGCCAAGTAGTACAACTTGCATGAGCGTGTAGCATGCTTTCTATAGTCAAAACTTGATGCAGTTTATCTAATACAACTGTTAGCTAACTTTAGCATAGAAAGTTAAGAACTCTTGTAAATGCTACTATTTTCAGTTCAAATTAAATAATGTCAGATATGAATACTTAAATAGGGTCTCCATAAGTAAAATGTTCATTGCAATGTATGCGTACGCCTCTGATACAGAATTAAATACAATTAAAAAGGCAAAATATTATTAAAATTTAATAATTAACCGAACTTAAAGATTCTTAAATATATTATAACTACAGCTAATTATGTTTAAATGCATCGCCTTCAGATTCATGATCATCCATTCTCATACTCTTCTACACATATATCTAAAGGTGCGTTTTCTATGATGCATCTGACGCACGCATAATTTAATAATAGATTTATTTATTTTAATTGGTTCAACTTATTTAAACAAATTATATAATATAATTTAAAAATATATTATAATTAATAAAATATTATCAATATTAAATAGTAGTGCTTTCATTGTCATCGTGAGATATAATTTGCGTTTGCATCTGTAATGATATCAGGAAAGTAGCTCCGTCAGACACAAGTATGTTGATTGGTGTATCCAGTATTTACGAAAACGTTTTATATTTTATTAGTTATACATGGTTGTGGTACTGCGTATGCCGCATGCGTCATACGAATCAAACGCATCTTAAGTCGCAATAATTTGAGTGTCATAAAAATTTAAAATAGGTTTTTTTTTAAATGTGTAAAAAATAAAACTCCGAGCGACATGAATTAAATGAGAATACAAAATCTTCAATTGTTTATTAAATTTTGAAATTAATTTGTAAATATTTTGTTAATATATACTTTTCATTGTGCTATTATTACTTTAGAGGAAAAAGTTGTCAAAAGATATCTTCTTAAAATTAAATATTAAAAATGCATCAGGTATAGATGAAATCTATCATTCTTAAAACATTTAATCAAACAAATTAATTACTAATTGTTGGAAATGTTCAATTGTTTAGGTTTAAAAAGGTCCGATTCTTCAAATTATAGGCATTGTATTACTGTCCAATATAGCCAACATTTTTGAGATTAAATTTCACATTTTATTTATTTATTTATTTATTTATTTATTTATTTAACGGATCAACCTTTAATACAAAAAATATACTTACAATTAAAAAAAAAAATATGTATAGACAAAATAATATATGAAATAATATATAAAATATATACATACATACTCACACTCATACAGATATAACAATAAGTAAGTATATAGCGGCAGATTTAAAGATTACTGAGCAAATCCAGTCTGTTAATGCAAAATTTAAAAGTACAAATAGAAGAGTCAAAGATTGAGACGTTCTTACTACGAAATAAAGTATTAAATGTACGCATAATTCTAGATATAGGATAGTGGTAGGTATAGTTAGTTGAGTGAAAAGGAATACAAAAAACATTAGAATTACGAGACGAGAGCACAGTAGAGTTGACGTTAAAATTAAGTCTATTTAATAAAATAGGGCAGTTGATCTTGCCATTTATTAGATTGTGTAGAAAACATAAATCGTTTACTATTCTACGGTGCTGCAGTGCTCTAATATTAATACTGGTTTTCATTTCATCATAATTTAAAAGAGTGTAGTGAATACCTTTTTTATATGCAACCATTCGAATAAATCTATTCTGCACTCTTTCTAACTTTAAACATTGTTAACTTCGTAAAGCAAAATAACATCAACGGATCTTCTAGCATATCTTAGTCATAAATAAAATTCTACTTCGATAAAGATAAAGAAAATGCTACAGTAGCTAAAACATTTGATAGAGTATGGCATTCTAAGCTTTTTTTTCATTTCCAAGGGCCGATTATCAGTAAACAAAGCAAACTAACAACTATATGATATTGCACCACTGCACCTAAAGTAGTTTACTTTGGTATTACTTAAAATAAGTTAAATTATATAATGTCATCAATTAAATACTATTATAGATAAACTTTAATACACACAATTTAATAGGTTCAGATGTTTAAACAATTAGTTCAATATTGATGATGATGATGATGATCAATACAACAAAACTATATTGTAGATTTTTTTCAGTCTATTAAAAAATATCATAACTTAATCCATCATTACATTAGAAACGCATTAATAAATACAAAATGAACTAATTGTATGCTGCTTATTATCACGCAAAATTTAATAATGTTTTGTTAATTTTCACAACAATCATTTGCTCGTTTTAAATATTTGAAAATAAATACCTATACTCGTGTAATTGTTTACTAATTACTAGGCAAAACAGCTACAATTACATACTATATTTTTACAAATACGTACAACGGATATTAAACATAGTGATATTTTTTTCAATAAATAATCCCAGTATTCATTATTGGAAATAGACCACATCCAGCATGATGAATCAATTCTGCGCCGTTCTCAACAGATTGGCTTGTCGTATGAAACAACTTTGTTTTAAGGATCTTAGTTTAAAAGCATTCAAAATTCAAACCGTGCAAGAATTGAAGCCTGCCGACCTTTCAAATTATCATTTCAGTCTTCGGGCTCTTGAAAAGCTTAAAGATTCACTGTTTTTAACAAAAAAAAATTTCAGCCTGAGGCCTATTTGATGTTTAAAACTGACGCCCGTAGTCTCGACGACATTTGCTACACAAGAAAGATTCGATAAACAGTTAATTTCACGCTTCGGTCTGGTGAATTGGCTGCCTAGATCATGTGATATCACACTTCTAGACTATTTCCTTTAGAACTACGTAAAGTCCAAAGTCTACATCGATAAGCCGGCTACAATTCGTCAAATACCACTAAAAACGTTCGAATTGAAAATTCTGAATAAAACATGTTAGTTCTAAATGAATCACCCGTTAATAAAGACGCAATATTTTGCACGTTGCAAAACCAATTTGAAAAGTAGTTAAGAGTTGTGCTCAAAGTTTTATGACTATAGTCGTTTTCTGGCGAGAAAAAGTACCCTTCGGTAAGTTGCAGTTCACCTTACTCGTATTCTGGCGACCTTACTAATGACGTCACATCTTACTTGAGTATGCTCAATGGTAGAGCACTTGCATATCATGCGAGCAGTCCGGGGTTCGATCCCCGAAATATGACTGAAATGATAACTTGCTCTTTATCCACCAGCGTGGTTCGGAAGTCACGTTTTAAGCTGTTGGTCCCATCAAACCACTTTAAACAAGTCGTAGACTTACTGTGGCGATGTAAAAAGCATAAATAAAAAAAAAAAAAAAAAAAAAAAAACATGAAAACAGGTTAATGAAGCTTACGGAGATGATGGAGATCTAGACCTCCGTATGTGAATAAGTAAGGTGCGTGTGCCGATTCATGTTTATATGTGCGTTAAAATGATTTAATTTAATACAATAGAACATTCGATATTTATTTATATACACAAAAACTACAAAATTCTTTTCTGTAATCTCATAAAATAGATTAAAAAAATTATATGTTAAAAAGTATTGGTTATAAAATTGTCATTTGTTATTGTAAACAAAGCAATGGTTACTTTTTGTTTTCTAGCAAGTAACTTTATGTAGACTTTTTGTGACGTTAGTGTATGACGTCGAATGTAACTGAAACATACTTTTACTCAAGTAAGCTCGCCAGAAAACGACTAATGTGTTGTTAAATATGCACAAGCATCACCTAGCCAGCTGCCCGATGCACGCTCATATACAAAAGAGAAACGAGAAGGTGGGGAACACCCAAGGAGGAAATAGTGTGGGCCGATATAGGAAGTCTGAAAGTGTACAGTTGTTACATTAGTCCAAACTGCAATATGAAATATTATCAGGAGTGGATAGAAGAACTAGAACACAGCCTAAGGAAACAAAAGAACAAACAAATTCTGATAGAAGGCGATTTCAACGCAAAATCGCCAAGATGGGGAAGGACCAAGTGCGACAGGAGAGGCCAAATTCTTGAGGAGATGATAGCAGCAGTAAATCTTACAATATGCAATCAAGGAGATAAACCAACGTTTGTAAGAAGAAGATCCAAATCATACATTGACATTACCATAGCAACATGGGAAACGGCTGAAGTAGTAAGGGGCTGGACAGTGACAGAAGAAGAATCACTAAATTTACATAAGTACCTACAATATAACATAAACGGAAAAGAAGAAAAGAAAGACAAAAGAGAAGGAAGCAGAAAAAGTGACTGAAAACGAGAACTTAGAAAAAAGATGCAAAAAGTACTCGGAAAAATAGAGGAAAGCAGCAAAAGAATCAATTCCCAGATACAGAGAAGGAGGAAGAAGAGGACCATACTGGTGGTGCAAAGAAGTCAAGGAAAGCAGAAAGAAAGCAATACAAACAGCAAGAAAAGTCAAAAGACAAAAAAGAAAGGAAAAAGATTCTGATAAAACTGAAGAAGAATAGAAAAACGACAGAAAGGCTTTAAAGGAAGCGATCAAGAACAGTAAGAAAAAATGCTGGAAAGAAATGTTAGAATCCATAGACAGGAATCCCTGGGGCAAACCATACAAAATAGTAATAAATAAATTAGGAAAAATGAAAGCAGTGTGCTTAAAAAAAGAAAAAAACGAAGTAGTAATCATTAAAAAAATGATTCCCACTGGAAGAATGGTAGAAGAGTCTCTGCAACAGTGAAAGAGATAAAACAGATTATAAGGGAACTACCTAATAATAAGACACCAGGTCCAGACGAGATAACAACGGAGCAGCACTAGAAAAAAATGAGATAGAGATAACACAAATAATAAACAGATGTCTGAAAGAAAGAATTTTTCCGGCTTGCTGGAAAGATGCAAACCTAGTACTAATTGAGAAAAAGAAGGAAGCAGTTTAAACAACAACGTATAGACCGATATGTCTGATCAACACATTAGCAAAAATTATAGAAAAAGTTGTCGTGAGAAGAATTGAACAGGAAATAGAAGAAAAAAGAGGATAGAAACAGGAACAATATGAATTTACAAAAGGAAGAACGACTCTAAAAGCCATTGAAAAGGTAAAAGCCTTAGTAAAAGAAGCAAATAATGGACCATACAGAAAAAAACAACACTGTATTATAGTAGCGTTAGATATACAAAGTGCGTTCAACAGCATACTATGGGAAGCAATTATAGAAGCAGCAAAAAAAAGAGAACTAACAAATAAAACTACCAAGATAATATAGAACTACCTTCAAGAGAAAAATCTACTGACCAAAAATGGAAAATTTAGGCTGACTAAAGAAGTACCACAGGGTTCTGCACTACGTCCTAAATTATGGAAATTAGTTTATAATCAGCTACTCAGGATGCGGTTGCCGGAAGGAGTGACAATAACGGCATTTGCGGATGACGTAGCTCTGGTAGGTAGGAATATAGACATTGAAGTATTAAATGAAAGGTTAGAGTTGGCAATAGAAACGATCAAGAGATGAATGAGAAATAATGGGTTAGACCTGGCTCCACAGAAAACCGAGGCGGCATGGCTATTGACAAAGAGGACAAACAAGGGAAATGGAAAAATACACTTGAAGCAAAGGGATGGAATGAACAGGTTAAGAAAGCGGTAAAAGGAACAAAAAAATGAAATGCTTAGTAGGCTTATGCCGTACAAGGGAGAACCGGGAGAAGAGGCAAGAAGGCTAATAGCAACTGCGGCTAGAAGTAAACTATTGTATGCCGCAGAAACATGAAGAGAAGCTTTGAAGACAAAAAAACAGTCAAGGATCTGCAGGGCCTACAGGACGGTGTCGCAGGAAGCACTAGAAGTAATTGACATCGACACTACCCGCAGATTTGATGGTGGAAGAAAGATTAGGTATAAAGAAAATGGTAAATGAAAAAACTAGTAAACAAGAAACAAAGAGACAAGCAAGAGAGAATATGATGGAAAAATGGCAAAGACAGTGGAAAGAAGGAGAAAAAGGAGAATGGACAAGGGAACTAATACCTGAAATAAAAGAATGGGTAGAGAAAAAACCGGAGACGGTACTATACAACACAACTACTTACCGGACATGGAGCCTTTAGAAAGTAAATAGAGAAGAAAAGGAGAGAATTGCTCAAAGAAAATAAGTTGACGGAATTGACTAAACAATTTCCAAACGGAAGATACGCCATCTCGAGGTTGACAGAAAATGCAACTTTCGAAATGGTCAGAGTATATCTGGCAACCAGGGGACACAAAGAACTAATCTCAAATAGAGATTCAATAATCTCACTCGAAGTTAAACTGGCAAATGTAGGAGTACCAAAAGGAATGCACTTAATTGAACTGCACAAAATTTATGAAAGAAAGAGGATACATCGAGGAAGAAGTTAATAAAGATATAGAAAAAGATATAGCTATCGTTGATTTCACACTCACAATATGTATGCAATTAAGCTAAAACTAATTAACTGGACCTACAAGATAGAAGCTGTTCACAATGCTCAATTACAAGTTGAGCACATACAAAAAAATATTATTTCAAATTTGAATACATTAAAGCTTAATTAATTAGAAATTGGCGGATCAAATAACACAACACACAGGAACAATTATGCAATCAAAGCTCTGACTCGTTAATAATTCATTTCGTGAAAATTGCATTTCAAGATACTATACAAATTAAATAAAACAGCCAATATTTCTAAACATTGACCGAAATACGATCCTTCTTAGTTTATGTCTTAAAATAATTAAAACCCATTGCACACGTTTGTGTTAAAACTTTGGGTAACCATTTTTGCGTCATGTGATAGCTTTTATAAATATTTTAAAACTTATCTTCTAAAGTTAAGTTTTAAAATATTCTGAACGAAATAATGATTATGATTTAAATATTACATTAAATGAAATATTTATATTATTTAATTTTATAGCAGTCAAATGCAATATCAGATAAAATATTTCAAAACAAAATAATTTGATAAATTTGATGTGTTATTTAATATTAAACATCAAAGTTATTAATATTAACAAGATAAATAAAAACTTTAATATAAAACATTCTTATATTAATATTATTCTTGACAATCTTCAAAATTAAAAATGCGTAGTAAATTAGTGTGCATAACAATCTTGAAAAATAAGAAATAAAAGCACACCTGAAAACTAAAATAAATCACATTAGACAATATGTCTCGGCTCACCAAACGTATTAATCTATTTATGATACAATACAAAAATAAATGCTAAAAATAGTTATAGGTATTATTCAAATCCAAATTGTTTATTTATAAATCTTTGTATATTTGTGAACTACTTTTTGACTTTTGACTGACATTTCAGTTTAAACTTTTAGTACTGACAAGTATTAATTATATAAAATTGACGTATAGATTTAATTACATCAATCTTTATAATGTATATTGGCATAATGAATCTTGAAAAACAAAATAATATATTTAAATTTATTATTCTTATTCTTCGTGCTCCAAATTCATCACAATTGAATTTCTATTACGGGATTTCCTACAAAATATATCGGGAGAGGCGCCTACGGGCTGACATTTCGCTGCGTTGACATTTGCAAACGTATCGCCCACGATGTTGTTATGAATCACAGCATTCGCTAATACTAAAAAAATCAGCGCCTAGTTCCTGTAAGGAATAACATATAACAAAAAAAACAGCAGTTATCCACAATTACGATTGAGGTCACAACTTATTCACAGTCTAATTTAAACGCAGTAGTATCTATTTGATGTTATTTTTGAAAACTCTCATTATTGTTGTTAAGAAGTGTGGTGTATAGAAGTGAAATAAGGCAAAGTAAAAGTACTATACTTGGTCCGCGTTTAAGACTGCAATTGTAGTTGTTACAGTAACTGAGAAACAATAATCTGATTGGCTTAGAAGCCTTCCCAATTTATTTACAATAGAGTGTCTGTCTGGTTAAGACAAAGCTACTCGAATGCATTCGAATAAATTCAGTTAATGGTGTTTACTATTTAAAATTTATTGACTTTTTGCGTTATTTTATCTAGGTTAACTACTTGTAAATAATTATATATGTATATGTATTATATTTTAATTTTAAAATACAAATTATTGTTTCTCAAAAATTTTGATATATAAAAACGTCATGCAATTCTAGAGATTTTTTAATAAATTTTATTATTACTCTTTACATCAATTAGTTATTATAATTCTTAAATAACTGAATTCCTGTATCTCGTCCATGCTATCTGTTCATCATAATTTTCCGTCTGTCCTTTTGTTTTGTATATCGTGTATAATTTTCATTCATATTTGTGTTTTATTGTATTTTATGATTACGTTTAAAACTTTGTCATAATAAGCATATGTATTATTTCTCAATATTTTATTATTAAATACTGCTCTAAGATCAATCAAAACTACGTTACGTTTCGGAGCGTGAGCTCTCAAAAACGGCATCTTGTTTTTTAGCTCTGCTTGAGATAAATAAGATGCAACTTAAAATCCAGTTAGGTCTAGAGAATCCGGGCGTAAGTAAACCAACGCAAACAATATTTTAGCGAATAGAAAAAACACCTCATAATTCCATAAAAAGTAATATTTACCAGTCAACTTTAGGCATCTTTAAGGAATATCCTTATAATAATTAATATTTCATTGTAATTATTGTTTTTAGATCATTTAACTTTCGATTTAAAAAGTCACCTAATGTAAAAAGCCAAGAAAGTTAAAAAGAAAAAATGGTACAACAAAAAAAACAGTATGCAAAAGTAGGAATATAAAATATAAAAAAATAAAAAATTTAAAAAAGAGAACTATAGTAGAATTAGCCAATTTTATTTCAAAGAAAGTTCAGCAGAAAAAGGCCGGCAGTAGAGAAGCAATTCTATACAATCACATGTCTAAAACAAATATTCACGTAAAACATAAGTTTGGAATTTAAAAAAAAAATTGTTAAAAGAACATAAATTGTTGATGCGCTTTTCGTACCTACAATTATTTGCTTATCCTATGATTTGTTTAAGAACTATTAATTTCATTTTATTTTTTAAATTTGGTTTTGTGTTTTTTTTATATTTTCGTTGAGATTGTGTGCCCAGATTGCAAATTGTAACATGTTCAACAAAACGTAATTGAACATAACTTAATACTATTTTTCAGTCAAAACAAATATTATAATTAATAAAATCCACGTTCAAAAACACTCTTTGGTAAAACTGTGAAAACAAACTAAATAATAATATAAAAAGCAGCAATAAAAACAATACTGTCAATATTCACATGTCAATTAATGTGTTAATATTTACATATCTTACATCCTCTAAAATATTTACATAACATATTCGGCAATATAAATAATTACTTCTTATTAGATTGATCAATTCAATTTACAATGTGTTGAAAGAGATGAAGAATAAACAAAATCTTCAATTACGTGACAAAACTCTTTGTAGAAGACGTAAACAATTCGGAAATAAATTCGATTCAACCGCAATTCCATTTGGTTATTGCGTCTTCTCCGTAGCTGACCCTGGACCGAAATGTTTGTAAATAACTGCACCCATTGAGAAAAACCAATATCGTAATGGACTATGAGATTATAATAACGTTGAAATTGGGTAAGGTCGTGCGTTTGTTGACATCTGTATTAAAAATCGATCGTTTACGTGATTGTGGAGTCGTTTTTATTTGATTTGGTTTGCGTCATAAGGGATGGATCGTGCTATAAATACTGGTACACCCCATCAGAGCTATCAAATTATTAATCCATTAGAGCTTAAAGCATTTAAATGCGCAGTAATATAAAATGAGCTTTTTTAAATGAAACGTAAACACCAATCAATCATTAAATTGCAAATCACAAGAGGACTATACAACATGTGTTTTCTGTATACATATCGCGTCTATCGAACACCAATAACCAATTAGCTTTGAACCAAGTTAGTAAATGAACGAATGTATTAAATCCGATAGAATATTAATACATCTCGGTATTATTGGATAACGTCGTTTATACATAACATTGATGATGTATTAATCCTGTCTGTTGCTTACAGAATTTGAATTATATGCATATCTACATATGAATATATATGTGCTGTCATTATTGTAATCATAAACTAACAAAAGTAATAATTTTAGTATTAGTAAGAAACTTAATTCATATCCACATCTTTGCACACTGAAATATCATTGTATATTGTGACCCATAAATGTAGATCAATATGTAAAGGAGCTACAACGAAAAACAAGACAAACTACATAATTACAAATTTATAATGCTTTTATGTGGATCAATTGTCTTACATGTATACGTAAACTAGATTAACAAATTCCTATTTGAATAAATAATAAATTGTCTCACTTAATTTACATTAGTTAAACCATATATCAATACATTTTAGGTTTCAGTCGTTTTAAGCCAAAAACAAAAATAATGTTGATATAGTAAAGATAGAACAATATTTTTTTCACAATGATAAGTATGCAAGTAGAGAGCGCGCGCATAATGGGTGAGACAAAAAGAGCGCATCAATCTGAAAGGTGCTAATAACACCGTCATTTTTTTTAAATTTTGATAATTTTTCAACGTAAACCATTTTGTATAATTTTTAGAGTGACTGACCAACTCCCAACATAAATCTGACCGACTACTGTAATTGTTCATTATATGTAATATTTAATATAAACTCATTTTACTACCCCGTTATGTATGGCATGTTTGATGACGCACCAATGACACCTGTCCCAACAAGAGCTTGACTGACCGTAGTATGTTAATGACATTAAAAAACTATTGATTATATGTTCATAGGTTTTTTTTACTAAGAAGCTCTTGAACTAGTTAGTAGGTACTCTACCATTTACCAATGTAAATTAAGAGTATATCATATACAATTTGTACCGTCTGGTCCAAACTAAATGTCGCCTATTTGAATGTAGCATATCGTACCAATATATTATCTGTAACAATATGGTATTGTATATAAAAAAATTAAATGATGTGATTATTAATTTTATTTGACATTGCCATTTCATAATAAAAATATAAGGTTTATTAAGAAGTGTCATTTTAAAGTTCGCTCCGTCTTTGTACTTGTAAAGATATGAATGTTATTTTTTACAGTTGAAAAGTAAAAACTATCCCATTTACAAAAATGATACAATATACGCTTCAACAAAGAATAGAAATAGTAAAAATTTACTACAGATATGGTAAAAATTTTGCGGATACGGTTTGTAGAGTTTGCGGTGTATAAATTAGGTCGGAATGAAGCACCGTCACGAACAGCAATTGTAAAGATAATAAAAAAATCTGGGGCTCAGAAAAAAAGGTTACTTGAGAAACCACTTTATCCAAAACAAGTTACAGTTTGGTGCAGTTTTTGAACCGGTGGTGTGATGGGGCTATATTTGTTTGAGAATAATGATGGTGAAACTGTTAATGCGCAGCATTACCGTACGATGCTTGCAGACTTTGGTGGCTAATACAGGAAAAGATGAACGTAAGTGATGTTTATTTTCAGCAGGACGGAGCTACATGCCACACAAGTAGAGAAACAATAGCACTATTGCCTCAGCAATTTCCTAGACGTGTTATTTCGCTAAGAGGAAACATCTTAATGTTTCAAAATCAAAATCTAAGGTATTTTCAGTTTTAAATATTAAACTAAACATTGAATCCATATATAAATCTTCTTTAATTTGTCTTCAAGATGTTACAATCTCACATAATCTTCTTTGGAATGAATGTTGTTTATATAGCTACAAAAGTAACACGAAAACTAAGATTTCTAAATAGATGTAAACATTTTTCTTAAGATACGCCTTAATTAATAAGATACCGTTTTTTATATATTAATAGATGTAAACAGTTTTAACTTTTATACAACTTTTGCATATATATAAATCTTACATACGTATTGAACATCTAAAAAATCTTAAAAAACTATCTTCCCAAAGACTCCGAATTTATTAAAAATAATATACTACTTTATTAAGTCAATATTACTCAATTTGCTTGTAGTTTCCGGCACCCATTTTATGATTAGTTAATTCGGGACACCCTGTACAATCAACATGCATTTATATTCGAAATGAATTTTTATATTTTAGCATAAGCAATCTTCTTTTTTATCAATGTTTACAAAGATATTACTAATAAAATAAGACGTTTCACGTTAAAATAAATGTAATAAAATTCAAGTATGGCTGTCATTCCGTTTACTCCTATTCACACGCTCTCTCGAGGTTGTGCATGTAGAGTAAACTCCGTACACTCCACTCCATTATATTCAAACGTTAACCGCACCTTTTGCTCTGTTTGACATTGCCAAACGCGTAAAGAAAAAATTAATTTAAAAGAGGACGTAAAGTAAAATAAACAAACGCACCGTAACTATACAGATATGATTGCTTGGCGTAATCTCAAGAGCAAAAACTTTTTTTTTAAAGCGGGCAGAAAAAAATAATATGTGGCATTTCCATATGACAATTCTTTTTATAAAACATGTCGCAGCGTGTGTTTAATAGTTTATTTTACTAAAAATGTATATGGATATATTCGAGAAGTACATACATCCATCTTTCTACCAATAACGTTTGTAATAATATTAAAAATATTCTTTTTATTGTTGATGCAGTCTTCGAATTATCCGCTAGCTACAGATGCAGACTTTCAACCAACTTGTCGTTGTATTTGGTCTATAGGCGCCGTACCGTTGGCCATAATGGTTTGCGGATGTACGCCAAAATGCATGGCCCGTGTACTTCTTAGGATCGTCTAAGTTCAGAAAAAGTGTAATTTGAACTACCTGTTAAGTACACTCTCCCTTATCAAAACTCAAGATAACACGGTATGTACTCACATTTTGAGAACGCAACGATAAATAAATTTGATATCCACTTCATTATGTAATCGTAACATATTTTGTAATTTTTCTTTGTAGATATCTGATCTTTAAAGCACTTGCAAATTCGCGCGTGCTTCAAAGACCTATATATCCACTTATACTTTAATATACTTATTGAAAATAAAATTAAACAATAATGCTATTACAAAGACCAAATAAAGATATAATCTAAATTATGTAGAATGTTTAATTTTCAAACCCCCCGTCTAATTTCCAGATATCCAGATATCTTTTATAAATTTGTTGTGATAAACCAACGTCCATAATTTCCATTATTTTGACATTATCGTTGAGAAAATTAATTTTAATTATTACAACTATAATATAATTAAATACAAATAATATGCATGTACAAAAACTGACGTTGATTGATATTTTCAAGTTTTCATTAAGCCGACAATACTGACCGCTTAAGTTTAAAGCCATAAACTTCCCTGAACTATGTGGTGCAATGAAATAAGCGACCCTTGTCGATTTAAGAACAGCTTAAGATGTAAGTAATGTTGGTGCAAAAGAGCCTTAGCTTGCATAATTTTTAAGATGTGCCGATGAGATCGGCCATTAGTATTGTAATAAAAACGCAGTTTCAGAAAAATTAGCGAGAAAGTTGTATAGTGAATGTAAATAATATGATTAAACTTTGACGAGTCCGATAAAAATCGTTCTAAGCAAGTCGCTAATAAAATCTTTTATTGCATTTCTTTCATAAGTTATATCAAGTAAAAACTTCGTCGTACCATATACAGGGAGTTTATAAATGAATGGGATTATGTATTCACTTTAAATATGCTGCCTTTTTAAAATCGTCCACTATACTACATATGTTTTCATATGTTTGCTTGACAGCAGTCAAAGTTGATCTGTCAAAACAAATAGTTTAGTGAACAATTTAAAAAAAACGGCACATTTAAAGTATAATCCCATTCATTTATAAACTCCCTGTATTTTGAATTCTTGGGTAAAAAAAATTACTGAACAACATACAAAGTTTTGTGTTTCAGATAAAAACTGACTTTATCCACCCTAGTCTCAAGCTAATTCGAAGTGCAATTATATAATGGCAAGATAAGAACGTTATATAAATTTGCTAAAACTATAGATTCAAATCGCAGACGCAAGCCAAGCTAGTTAGTCTACATACATTCGAGATCCATATATAATACATATTTCAAAAAGGCATTAACATAAAAAATGTAGTATTCTTTTTTTTTAGTTTCTTCTATTAAAGGCCACTAATACAGACCTTTTTCCCAAAAACTGCATTAAAAATATTTTAAAATATAAGCAATTAAACTACCTATAGAATAAAAATGAAATATGCGACAGAACAAAAAAATAAGGATACAATATGTATAGCTATGCCCATTCAACATAATAAATAATTATAAATATGTAAAAAGAACAAATTGTCCAAATTATAATTGATAAATAAAATTGTGAAATCCAACCTCAAGCTTGCAAAAACTAGAATTAAAAAAACTTATCTTTCTAGAAGAATCATACACTAATTTTGCTTCTTCTCTGGATATGTACATAATAAATTCGGCAATAATATAATAGAATGCTCAATTAAACTTATATCCAAAATTTACACATATGGTTATAAATCCTAACCGCTATAGAGTGTTCCTGGTACATTATTTTTTATATTTTGCAACACATACATTTTTAATACAATGCCCAAATATTGGTATTATATTTTCATTCAAGTACCTGTTTATATACCCGCTCATTTAATGATCCAACAATAGTATTTACATTTATTAACTAACCTGCCGACGATCCCCAGTTAGGAAGTTTGAGCAGCTTCTTGAAACTGCTCGACCGTTTCAAACTGCCAGTTCGCGAACTATACTCCTCCATTAAACTCATGAGTATGGCAGTGACGTAAACACTCCTTCGAGAGCCAACGCACTTATTATTATAGTACACATTGCATTTAAAATTGTTTACACAAAATAATCACAAATACAAGACAATAAGCTATAAAAGGTTTGGATAATATTCAATGTTCATATTAAAAATATATTATCTGTAAAAAACCAATATAAAACGTGTTGCTTCATAAATACATAAAATATGCAAAAACACAAATAATACTAATGATGAAATTTATGAAAGCTAATTGATATTAATGACCGTTAAATGTGACAACATAACCATTAAATTTCGATAGTCTGAACTATTTTTATTAATTCGATAGAAGTACTTTTTTGTTTTTTAGTTATTGGGCAATTCCACGTCAAGTGAGCAGTCCATTTCACGCTACCCACTCCAATTTAGCTCAAATTTTGTACACCTTTTTGAATACCCAAAATATGACTTCATGCCAAATTTCAGACGTCTAGGTCACATAGTTCGCCTCGTAGAGCCAATTGAATTTTACGGCAATTTTTAAGTTCAACTTTCAACTTTATTTATCTTAATTGCATTTCAGCCTGGAAAAATTTTAGAATAGTCATAACCGATGGGAAATTTCCCAAGGAATCAAATGCAGCGGTCAGATTTTTGATATCTTGTCCCGCACGCGCAGAAAACGCAAAAAAACATTTTTTTTTCAAAAAAAACTTATTTTTCAAAAGTTGCCACCAATTAAGACTCCAAATTTTGGGAGAAGGCAGCTAAAAGTATGTACTTTAAGATGCTAATAATAAGTGCGGCGAATGTAACTCCATTTACCCTACCTCGCCGACCGTGGATTTGGTAGTTAGCATGCGCAGTAGCTTTTTATAATTAAATAATTTTAGATTTGTTTGTATTATTATTGTTATTACATAAAAACGCAGTTCTTTTTCTAAATTACAAAAGGTATTTAAGCTCTTAACTCATTTTGAAATAAATAGATTAATTCCACAATATAACAATTATTTATTATAAAAGTAAATTATTTCAATCATTATTATAGTAAATAAATAATAATTAAAATATTAAAGCATTATTATGTAAAAAAAATATTTCATATTAATACAAGTTATATTGAAAATGGTAAATTAGATGACTAAATCGTTAGAATATAGTTCTCATAAACTATAAATATTGTTCTTTAGAAGTGTCCATTGGTTTTAATGTTTAAACTGACTTCGTTCACTCAAAAACACTACTATCACTCCGGATTAATAACCAAATAAACTCACGTGCTCCTTTGCTCTAATTGCTCTTTACGCGTTCGGCAATGTCAAGCAAAAAGAGCGCGTTTTAAGCGTTCCGGTATGATGGAGTGTAGTATACGGAGTTCACTCCACGGAGTGACAACCATATTTGAATTTTATTACATTCATTTAATGGTGAAACGCCTTATTGTATCAGTTATATTTTTATAAACATTAATAAAAAAAATGCCAAAAAAAAAATAAAAACTCAATTCGATTATAAATAGATGTTGATTATATTATTAATTTTTAACGTAATAAAACGCCTTCATACAATCAAAATTTCTATTAAATTCACTTTCATTGAAGTTTTATAAGTGGCAATATAATATTACAAGTGTAATATGATCAGGTGTTGTTATATTTTTTATAGTTCTTATGAGAAATAACGCTATATTAAAAGTGCAAAATTATGCAATCATTTCAAAAATATAACCAAAAAAACTTATTAAAGTGTTATTGTGTTTATTTTTTTCTTATAAATGTGAGTAATAAAATTAGTTAATTAAAATGAACTGAACAGGTTTACATAATTTAACACAAATTAAGAGATCATAAATAAGTTTAAAATTATTAATTTATGTTCTGTATACTGTTTTTTTAGGTTATAATTGAAGGGCTTATTGTCAGATAGTGATAATCCACATTTTGCCAAATAAAGAAGTTTAGCTAAATTTGGCTTTTCACTATCTGAAAATAAGCCCTTCAATTTTAGTGAATAGACATCAATTATTTTTTGCTACTTTACTCTTACAGCATCTTTCAAACAGCAAAAGCTTACATCAGACATCGAATAATCAAACAAAACTCCAATTATTATTTTCACACACCACCAAATTTCTAATTATACCCATTCGTGTAAATAAATGATTCACGTGTGCTCATAGAGCGTTTGTTTTTTTCTCTCAAACATTCAAATAGCTTTAAAAATTACAATTTCATTTTCACACGTAAACGCATTAACGCATAGTGGGTTTGGTTCAATTACTGATTAAACAAAATCCCATTGATGTAATTGCGGTTTATGGTTTTTATCAAATATTTACATGTTCTTATCGGCATCATACTGTTAATTAGTCAAGGATGACCTAATTTATGCGGCCTAAATATTACGATTTAAAAACGCCATAAATCAATGTCTTGATAATATAAAAGTGCCGTCTAATCAACGTATGAGATCTTCGAGTGATTCGGTTTAATCTATGATATTGGGAAGTTATCGTAATTAATTATAATAACATTGAACTATTTCGACATGTTCAATCTAATGGGACAGACGCATCAAATTATTACCGTTCAGAACCGCAAAACTGTGTTATCTTAAAATAGTTTATAAAATTCTACAATATAATATTTATAAATTAATAAATCTATTAGTGTTATAAAACTGAATATTACAAAACTACACACACACACACACACACTAATAGAAGCGAAGAAGTTTATCTGTGTAGTAGAGTCTAATTTAACTTCAGAACAAGATTGAAATTTAGTCGGAATGTACAAATTAAGATCTATTTAAGAGTTAAGATTATGTAAATTAAGGTAGAGACAAAACATTGAAAAACTACGTTAAAAAATTCGTGATTGTCCCTTTTGATATTCGATTTTTGTTCACTAACTATAAGAAATGTAAACATCTTAGGGCGAAAAGGTCATATAAAAGTATTTACTGTCCAACAAGAAAACACTCAACTGAATAACATTCTTCGAAGTGTTTGAAATTCCCATTCTTTCAGTTTAATTCGATCAATGTCGTAGGTGAATTTTTATTAGCATGCTTATTTTGTGTCCGTTAGCAAATATATTCACGAATTTGCAATTGAAATAAAATAGCAAAACCAAATAATAGTATTTGGCGGTAGTTCGCTTTTGTTATAACAATTTAAATGTTATCATTATGAATGACAATAAATAATGAGATCAAATGTTTATTGTATTATACAACAATGAGCAACTATTTTAAATATAGTCCTCCCCTATATAACAATTCATATCATCATACCTCCTTTGTTCTCGACCGAACGAAAGAGCATCTTGAGACAGTTCTAATTTTACCCCATTTATAAATAGAGATTGAATCTATAACATATCTCAATTACGTTACGCACACGGAACAATATAAATCAACCCTTATTCTCCCAGAAATAGTTCAGTATAAAGTTACAGTGAATTTTAAGTATGTAGAATAAAACAACAACGCGTTATCGTTGGTTTTAAGCACTGCGACCTATAAACAATTAATTCACGTGAAATTTTTATTATTGATTGTATTTTGTAAATGTTGTATAACTATAAGAGCAAATAAATTTGTTACCTATTGTAATCTTTACAATTATCGATCATAATAACATTTTATAGTTATGCAAAGTAAAAAAAAAATGTTTTAAGCAGATTTTATGCATTGTCTTCATAAAAATATTATAGCCGACTTAAAATACTAAATATTTATTTAATAATAATTGCTTTTTTATGCTTGTATTTTTTTAGTAAACTATACTAATAGATTTTGTCATAAAAAAGGTTAACTAAGTTAGCCTAGTTTAGTTAATAAAGTTAATGATATAATTAAAATATATGTATGTATATGTAACACTAAATATTACATACGACCTTCTGAATATTATCATATAATCACATTTAATATTATCTAATTTTACTAAGAAATCAAATAAAATAACAAACATATCAAATTTAATTTTTATTTTAATTTTCAAAATTTGATTGTACCTTCGAAGAATTTTGTGGTGTTTTCCCCCTATATATGACAACCAGTTGCTAGCATATGTCTACTAAACTTGTTTAATACACCATTTGTAGTTTTGCAAAATATAATATAAAAAAAACAGGTAGAACATCTTTTGCATACAAAAGATGCACAAATTACCACAGTGACGTAGTAAAAAATAGCAATTTGCTCTTGAAAATTACACAACAGAATTTTCGATCGTAAACAAACTAAATTTATCTACGATAATAACATTGATTCAATTGGATATGTGATATAATCCTTTTTATTGTGTTATAAAAACCATTTGCATCTGTTACATATAACAATATAGCATGAGGACCCTTGCGGCAAAGGGTGCAATTATCAAGTGACCAAAAATGTTTAATTCATTGATATAGATCCCTTTAGATTACATTAATAAACCATATGCCAAAATTAACATTTCATGAAGAACAAGAACTTTGTCCGGTAATTAATGTTTTTTTATAAAAATATACATCTAACAGCTTATCAATTTAATTTGAAATGCGGAGTAATTAATATATTAATCTACTGTTATCGTCTACTCATTGCCAATAAAATCGACGATGAGATGATAGTTTAATACATTTATAATCGGTTATTAAATGGTATCGCTTGAAAAACAAGTTTAATTAAAGGTGCAATATAATAAAAATCAATTAATCATGACCATACAAATTAATGTCAGACAATTTTATAGCCTAATAGAATTCCTTTGCACAAAGCTTATTTCGAGGATTTTAGCTAGATTATAAATTTCATAAATTTTCAGCTGTTTACAAACACCGATTTCATTTTCAAGTTCAGGACAGTAAACCAAAATAAATTATTGTAACTCTATTTGCGGTTTGTTTCATAATTTCATAATTTTATTGTATTTTCTGAGCAACAAGTTTTATATATTAATATAATATAATTACATTTATTAATATAAAAAGCACTTCATTATTTTACGAACGCACTATTTTATTTCACTTTCCAAGTACGCACAATCGAGTACATTTTTTTTGTAATCCATTCAGTTTGGTAAGAACTCAACACACATGGGCCGATCTGGATGTAAAAACGTGCGAGTGCAAACTACCGGTAGTTTCCCCGAGATGAGTGGTGCGGATGCTGCGAGAAGTGCGAGAGGAGAGATGACGGTATGAAACAACGCGCTTCTCGTAGTGCACACTTTCCGTACTAACCTAACCTACACGGCGGAGGTTCCGTGTATACTGTACGAATACGGACGGCTCATGTGATTGCATAAAACCGGCAATTCGGATACAGTGGCGTGCACCCCTCGCAACGGTAGATAATACACACAAATACAATCGATTTGTGGGTATCCCAATGATACGCACTCTCCGAGTCTAGCTTTTATTAAAAAAAAAACAAGTGTTTTGGTAGATTAGTTTTAATATTTGAACTGAGAATGTCTAACGTTCTAAGTAAATAGTACAGGATGCTTACTCATACGATTAACTGCTAAACAAATTTATTACTGTTTTGAGAAGAGAATAAATTGTTTAATAATAACTTTATTAACCAAATTTAAGATAAATAATACGTAAAATTGAATAACAGCAGAGTACTAACGGACTTCAAAATAAGCCTTTTGTCAAAAGTGGCTGTAAACTGCAAACATTTTTCATTTATAAGATTCTTTGGCTGGCCATATAACACTCAAATTCAAATTAAATGCACAACCCAGTAAAGATTGTGCTATGATTTTGAAAACTTGGTAAAACTTAGAAATTAATGAATTTTCACTTAATAGATGTTAGTTGTTCAGTCCTTCTCAACCAAAATTAATACCTTACAATGCCTCCACTAAGAAATCAAAGATCTATTTTGACAGGAGGTGAATTATCGGCATGAAAAAATCACAATACAATTGATAGAATATGATCTGCCTGAACTAAGGAAGGTATACAGCAACACCATCCAGCTGAAAAGCGTCATAAAAGCAGCATACGAGATCGATGTCAAACCACAAAGTCCATTGATGTACACTGGGCACGAGCTTTTGATCGCCACGTGTTAATGGTAACAATTTACAGAAGAATTTCTTCTTTTGGTCTTCATTGATACCGAACTAATCAAAGAATTTCATTAACATCGATCATCTTATATTAAGCATGCTACAAAAAAGAAACTTTTGCATTAATGCACGTAGAGATCTCACTTATTATTGACTTCTTTGTGTTAATTGTATTTTTTGTTTGTTAATTATATTTTGTTTGAGTGACACTTTGATTGAATCATATTTACTGAGTGTATATACCTTGAATGAGTGTAAGAAAAGAAATGTTTTAAAAAGTAGTGTAAAACGGCAACCAGGCAACCGATTGTGTATTTTATTACCATAAAACGAAGATAGCACCCGGTAGGTAGCACGATATTTATCAAAGTGTAAGCTAATCTAAGTAAGAATATTTAAACCGTATATATTTAATGTACATATGTATGTACAGGGTCATTATAAATGTTTGGGATTATGTAACTATCTAATGTACGTTGGTGCCGCTCCAGTCTATTTGTATACATTCTTATAACCTTGCTTGCTTGACAGCTGTCAAAGTTGAACAAATAGTATAGTGAACAATTTTAAAAAGGCGGCATATTTAAAGTGATTACATAATCCATTCATTTATAAACTCCCTGTATAAACTAGTGATGTGTCGCATTGCTTAAAAACCAGATCCAGAACCAGATGTTATTAAAATAACTAACACGGGTCTATCCAAAAAACTATAAAAAATGAATGTTTGGCAAAAACTCAAAAACTTAACACCCTGTATACAACTACAACCAATTCTACTGAATCCGATGATAATAATAAAGAAAAATATACTTAAAATTAGAATTAGAATCTACTAGATTAATATGATAAAAATATAGTAAATACAATATTGATCATAGAATTTAATTTTTTTTGTAGCTATATATTTTTAGTTTTATAAAAACTATCTTACCCATATACTCAATTAAATTGTGAAACTCACCTGAAACAAAAACACGTAAAATTAATGAATAACCAAAACTAACATTACATATAACACTATCTTATTCTTATCAAAACATAAATTCAAGCAATATTTGTGTTTGAACAATTATATTATAATCATAAAAACTTGAAGTTGAAAATATTTATTTTATAATAACATTATCAATAATATTTAATTTTACCATTTAAAAAAATGCTAGTACGTAAAACACCGTCTTTTTTATAATTAACGTTGGTTCCTTTCTACTACGAACTAACGAAATTTTGTTTATTTTGTAGAAAATATTGTAAAATAAACGAAAATAATGTTCATTATTCAGGGTAATAAAAAACATTCCACGCATTAACAGATGATAGTAGAGATAAAAAACAAAAAAGGAGAAAATTGTATGATTTAGAATGAAGTATTCATTAGGACAGTAGAATAGAATATATTTTTAACACAGATACAAAAAGTCACTTATAAAATATTACAAAATAATAATGATAATAAAATTAGATTAAGACCAATTGATGGTTAAAACCATATACATATAAAACTTTTTTTTTTTAATCTCTTATTTATTTGGAATTGTTGGATAATCACTTGTACGAGTTATTAGCAGATGTTCGATTTGCATTGCGCTACGGGAAAATTGAATGTTGAACATGTTTGTATTACCGTCTGATGATATAGCCTTGTAAAGGTTGTTACGTTTTTTAAATATATTCGTGATATAGTACAGTAGAAGTGTTTTATTTGTCTTATGTAGTATCAGTACGATACGTGTGTTACCGCATGCTGCAAGAGTTGCTGTAGAATGACGAGACAACTATTTTAATGAAAGGTAGGTAAGTAGACGCAAAATCTAAATCTACTAGATAAAATTTTACTTCTGAGGCCACGCAAAACAACTAGTTTATGCAAAAAAAAATCACAATAAAAATCAATTACGAGACAACTATAAATGCTCACTACATTTTGAGTAGCGTTCGATCGTCTTCGCAGCGTCTTCGAACTCGCGCTGCGGCAGCAATGCAACGTACCTCGAACATCTTGCTACGTATATTTGCTAGTAACTTGCAAAAAGACATAGAACACGTCTTAGAAAGAACGCGACTTATTTTCTTTTTCACCAATGTACTCGTATAATTAAAAAATTGATTTAATAATAAAGAAATTATAGACTATTCAAACCCCTTCGTTTCTTTTGCGCCAGCCTGTACATCTCCTACCCTTGCTCTTTAGCTGAATAACTGTAACTCCCAAACACATATTTCATACTTCATCCGTCTTTTTGAACCCCATCCAGTATCACTGCACTGCCTTTCCTTTCCTTTCTCACAGCATTCATTAACTCTTGTAGTATCCTAACTGTATTACATATTTTGTATTCATATTCCACATTACAATTATTCATTAAAATGCAATCATTAATTTAGGTCCTGCGTTGGTGCCTTTTTTTTAGGTACGCTCATAACCAAAAACATTTTATTTGAAGTGGACAATATAAGTTGCCAATGGAAGTATTCAGTGAGAAGTAAAAAGAATAAATTAAAAATATCTATTGAGTCATTGATACATTTCAAAAATTCATTCTGGATAATAAATGTAATTAAGTGTAAATTGATACAGCATTCAACTGAGAACAAATTATGTACATTAAATAAAACTTGTTTGAATAATATCACAACATATATTTAACTGCAATTATCTTTCCTACACTTGTCATAATAGGACTGAGCTATTTTGTAAGTGATCACATAGTTAAATTTTGTCTAAAGTTAAAAAATACCAACTAGTGCCAAATTTAAGTTTAAATTATTGTTTAAAAAGAATATAACTATGTATATATTTCTAAAACGTAATATATATTCAACATTCTTTTATCGCACATGTTACTATTATGAAGTTACATATCCTTGAAACAGTAGACATTGTTTCAATTAATTAAGAATAGAATATAAAGAGTATAATTAACATTAAGTATAATACAATCTACATTTAAATAAATAATGTAGGTACTATTTCAATTAAAAATTTAAAATATCAGACTGGAACGAGTATATTACATTTCGTCATAATTGTCAACAGCAAATTATACAAAAGGTAAAATTACATAGTATTTCGAAGTGTGAGTTTTTAATGTCAATATTCCTCCATGATATTTATGATATACTACATATTTTCAATTATAGTTCTAAAATCATAACATATTAATAATAAGTAATCTGGTTATCTTTATTTGACAAATCTCAAGGTTTATTCAAATAAATATTATTGTACAGTATTGCTTAAGACTAGTTTATAATTCAATTTTAATTAAGTACACAAATATTTTGCAAATATTGGCCATGAACCTTTTATTATATGAATATACTTGTATAAATCATGGGAATAAAATCGCACGCATGTATTTAATCAACGACATGAGAAAAATAAACTTCGTCAACTATATTGCTCGCAGTTCAAGAGCAAGAACGTGTCAAGACGACGTTTTACATTTGTATATTTTGATAGAACAAACGCGGTGGTCGGTTGCTGCCAAATACTCAGAATATGTACTTTCAAACTTGTACTTGAAATATTTTGCCGTGTTTTATTTTCTAATTATCTTTGCCAAAAATGATGATAATTTTACTTATAACATTAAAACTATGCAACAGGAAAATGAATTAAATTCAATTTTTATGAAAGTATGGTGTGATCTAAAATGTGATATAACTGCACAATTAAGCAATTAAATGTCATTTACTCGTGTCAGTTTAATTCATAATTTAAATCAAATTACTGACATTATGTCTCACTTATGTTTATCAATAGCTATGCACTATGAACTACAACGTAATATTATATTGCTAACTGTTAATACTAAATATTTTTATTGTAATAACTCATAGTAAAATTTATTGATTGACCACAATACAAAATTATGTTTCACCGCAGAATGCCCATAGACAACTCCAACGGTTTTTTAAATAGTTAACATTGTCAATTTAAATTAAAATTTTTGATGATTTATTTAAACATTTTCTACTTTTCATAAAACGTTTTCGATAGATTTTTTTATAACAAATATAAGCTGGTGAGTTGTTATATGTGTAAAATCTATGTTATCCGAGACAAGTTAGTACCATGTCAGCAATATAATGTTTTATTGTTCTCGAAGCCTGTTTTATGGGTCTGCACATGCATATTCATACGGCGAGCAAAACCCCAACAAACAATTTTATTGCATATTAACGAAAGTCGCCGACGAATGCTGCATCCCCCCATATACCAGGTACATACATAACTCATTTCATCATATGTGTGATGATATATTAGTTCTTTTATTATCCGCATTTTACTAAAGAGCAGTTATTCATAAAAAAAGTAATCTCATATTATATTATATTGGTCAATCAAAGTAAAATTAATGATTAAAAATACGATCAAAGAGTAATAAATAAAATGATAATCTCTTATATTTGCAAATGCTATCCTACAAACTATGCCCCCAGTAACAAGATCAATCAAGCTAACGACTGTGCTTCGATTCAATTGTGTTTGGTAAAATTACAGATTGAAAGGGTGGCAGGTTTCTCAAAGAGATAAGGGATATGTTACACGCTATTCGCACATTGTAAAAATAGAATAATTATGCATCATCAATCAAAGAAAGCAAACTAAAAAAAACTTTAATTTAAAATAATGTTCTCAGAATGAATTTTTGTGATTCTAAATAATTACAAAGAAATTCTATGTGCATCTTCTCATATCATTTGGCTAATGTATAGATGAGCCAATAACCGATTTATTCACATTATATAATAAAATGAAGAAAAAAAAGCACATTGTAGGTACATTTGTTTTAAGAAAAGATCTGATATAATAATACGTTTATTTCTTGCCTTTCGGCCTTGAAAATTACATTTACAATTACATTTATAACTTCCCAAAATTATAAAAAAAAGAGATCTGATAAACACATTCATGCAAACACATTCATGCAAAAGTTGGAACAAAAAGATAGTAAGACAGGAAAGCATGAATACTGTGATATAAAATTTTATGTCAATGTAATACAACATAAAAATAATTAATTGTAATATAATTGTTGAGAATCATTACGCGGAAATTTCATAAACATAAAATGTTAATACACCCTTTTCAACCTCTGCGGAGCATAATGAATTTCGATTACAATTTTTAAACTCGATTTTTGATTATTTAATTGAGAACCGCAGAAAGGCGCGGTTGGTCTTAAAATGGTCGTAACTTAATTTTAAGAAAAAAATATGGTCCTTAAAATAAGTAGCAGAGATCATAAATGTAAATCAAAAATAGAGTAAGCAAAAAAGCAGAATCATTTATGAATTTGGGGTTAAAACCATCTAAAATTGATGGACTATAATTTTTCCATTACCAAGAAAGCTATTGATGAAATTTGCATAAAAAACATATTTTCTAATGAAAAATACCATTTTTATACTACAATAATTTATCAGATTGTAACTGTAACATAAAATTTGCTTTCTTTCAAGAAAAAGTTTGTGTTTTTGACAACTTTGATTTTGCCACTTTCTGAAAAAAAAAATTACAAAACCATGCAAAATTCGAGGTTAAAACAATCGAATATATTGTGCTAAGCACGGCAATATTCACTACAATATACGACCAACTGCGTCCATCTGCGTCCCTTATTATAAAAAACCAACGTTTTGCGACTTTTTATGCAAGATTACCTAAAAATAAAACATGCACTGCATATTCAAAAAAACTAGAAAGTCACTAATTTGTACTTCAATTACATTTCAACGGGAATTTGCATGTAAATAAAACTAAAAATTTCTAAAACACGCTATATTTAATTGATTTAATTAACACATATAAAACTATCATTTGAGATGTGGGTGTACAAGCGTTTGCTGAGAATCAGCTGAACGGACATGGAGCAACCAAAGAGATACTGCGACAAATAAACAATTCTAAAATAGAAATGGCCAAGTTAATAAAAAACAAAAACTAGAATACTTTGGTCATGAGACATAGTGAAATAATGAGATATAGTATTCTACATTTTATTATACAGTGAAAAATAGATAACAGACAAGACCCCAGAATAAGACGTACCTCGTAGTTGAAGAATCTGATGCAATAGTTCAGCCAGACAACAGTACAGCCAGTATGGCCACCAACTACCACAACTAAATTATAATAATATATGCCAAACTTTATTCAAATAGCTAGGAACGCCTAGTTTACATCAATAAACAGATAAAAATATTTGCAACTGACAGTTTGATTTAAGTTACGTGAGAATTAGACAACTCAACAAAGTAGAAAAAGTAACTTTAATTAAAAAAATTTCGACAAACATCAAGAATCTTCTGACCGTTATTCAGCAATTAAAAAACAAATATTGGAAAACTATGCACCAGGCGTGATAAGCAAAGTCGTAGAAAAAAAAAAGTAAAATTCAAGACCAACTATTATTTATTTAATGAGTTGTAACCGTGTTTCTACAGCAAAAAAAAAACTCTTAATTCCCCTCAAATGATATCACGGTTCAGACCAGATAGTAAAAAACAGGTTAAATAAGGGCAAGACGACCAAAAACCCTGTTTGACACGACGCCACAGAATAACACGTATAAATTTTGCTCGTCAGCATGTCGCATAGTATCTTCAACAATTTAAGTCTGCGCTCTTCAAGGATGAGTCAAGTTCCACATTATTCCTTACAACGACCAAGCACGCGTTTACTGATACCCAGAAGAACGCTACGCTGCTGCTGCTGTATATATGGTTGCGTTCGTTTATTCTACTCCACGTGCTCCTCTAACTCTAATTGCTCTTTACGCGTTCGGCAATGTCAAACAGAACAAAAGAAGCACGTTCTTAAACGTTCAGATATGATGGAGTGGAGATGATGGTGTCCACTCCACATGCACAACCTCGAGAGATCGTGTGAGACGGAGTGACAACCGTATTTGAATTTTATTACATTTATATAACAACTCACCAGCTTATAATCGTAAAACTTACTTATATTTTTGTAAACATTGATAAATAAAAAAAATGTCGCAAAAATGTAAAAAACCCAATTCGATTATAAATGCATGTTGATTATATGTTTAAAATTTAATGTAATAAATGGCTTTCAAACAATTAAAATTTTAAATTTCTTTAAAATCCACTTTCATTGGTTTTATAAGTGACAATATAAAACTACTAGTGTAATATAATCAAGTGTTTTAAATTTTTATAGAAATAGAAATAATAGTTCCTTTAAGAAATAACTTCAAATTAAAATTGGTATAATATGTTTATCTAAATGTCAGCTTTAAGGTTATAATTTCTGACGTCGAAGCAAATTACAACATTGCGTTCGGATATATGTATTTACTCTAACAACTGTACACACCACTCCAGTCTATTCTACTCCAACTCCACTTTCCTTAAACAAACGCACTAATAAAGTCGATAGATTTTGAGGTAGTTTGGTTATGGTGTAGGATGGGATTAGTATAAATAAACAGTAGAACCTACCATGTTGTCATTACAAGAAATCGATTGTGTTAGAAGAACAGGTTGACCATTTGGCATATGAAACAGGACAATTTCTTTTCAATGCAGAATAACGCAAGAGCATAATATATAGCGCATATCACTTTAGACTTCCTACAAAAACTAAAAATTCAAACCATGGTGTAGCCTGCATTAAGTCCTGACTTAAACCTTAGATAGAGCACGTTTAGGATATGCTCGACAAGAGTGTTCGTGGTCGCCAACATGCTCCTCAGACTATCCGTAGCTATCCGGCGGTTCTTATTAAAGAATGGAAAGCAATACCGCAGAAAAACCATCGAAAACTTTAGCAAAACATGCCAAGAAGATATACATACGAGGACATACACGTTATTGAGTTACCACTTTATGTTAAAAAGTTTTCTGTAACAAAACTTTCAATTCGTCTTACACTTTAGTTTTGGTAATGTTGTTAATTATCATCGGTACCTAGTACTTAGAGTATGTGATAATTTCATGTGTCAAATAAATCAATTAAATAGAGCGTTTTTCAGACATTCTTAATTTTATTCATACAATTTCCCGTTTGAATTTTACGAAGGTACACATTAGTGATCCTCTAATCTTTTTGAGCAGTGTATTTCGATTTTATTCCATTCAGTTTCAATCTAATTTTTTTAACACATTTGCTGCCGAATACTAACGTGAACGTAATTAGAGATGATTTGAGATTACTCTTATCATAAATCAGTTATTATACATATTTTAAATTATTGTAATACTTCTAATTAAATAAAAAGTATTTAATTAAACCACCATAAATTGTAATATTATTTGAACTAGTTTCAATAAATATTTCTCGTTCTATGCTGTTTTGACATGCATGTAATTACATTACTTCAATAATAATTAAATAAATAAATCGATGTATATCAACATTCTCTTTCGGGTCTGCCAGCGTCATGTGCTATTTTTAATAAATAAGTTTTCATATGCAGCACTATATAATATACCATCATAACATAGCTGAAATTACATATCTGTTAATGTCGTTCGTCGATTCATTTTGAATGACGTTTGGAAAACAACTGAAAAATGTATGTGTTTATTTTATTTACTTATTAAATTATATTATTGAAAATAGAAAGTGGTGTTATTGTAAATGTTGTAGTACAATGAAATGTTAAAGTTAATATATCAGAATGCTTCGTGTTGATGTGAATAAAGCAGGAATTGCAGGGGCGAATACACCGTCTGGCTATGTACTAGACTGTAGAAACTACTTTTCATTTTCACCCTAATAACACTAACAGTAAGATAAGAGATGTGATATATGCCCCCAACTGTTAGTGATAGATAATTACAGCAGCTAACCCTTTCCTTAACATTTTTAGAAATTTTGACAGTATTACATAATCATACCAAATATAAATTATTTCGTCGTCGAGTCGTGTTTAATCAAGAATAAAATGAGGTAAGAAAATGTAGCATTGACATATAATTCCACTGCATTGGAAAATTTATTAAAAGATTCTACATAAATATATTTTAGAAGTTTTATACATTAATATTTATTAAATCTGTCAGCGTATATAATTAAGTAATCAATGTATTTATTATTGTACTATAATAAGAATCATTGTTGATAATTGAAACGTGATTGAGAGATTGCCAAGTAGCTCTGGCATGGAATGATGTCTCCAAATTATAGATATAAATTAAACCTTATTTTAGTTAATATTGCAAAATATGAAAAATTATCTGGACTATTTATATACATTAAAACTACAAATTTTTTCAAAACTAGTACTAATATGTTTATGAAGTAACCAATTCTGATATGATTTAATGTATAGTAGAAAAATAAGTTAAATATCATAAAAATTGGCAAATTCACAATCATTTTTAATTCCTCTGAACAACTTTCCAACAAATCATTATTTGCGCGTGGGTTTGTATTTAGATAGAAATTCATTCACTATTGATTAATTTTCAATTAAAAGAACACTAGTTGATTTTAACTAAATAAAAAAAAAATAATGTGAGCGAGCCTATACGAAACATCCATTTGCTATTTTAATATATTTTTGGTATACAAAAATTGAATTACATAAATAATACGAAAAAATTGAATAAACCATCACACGACGTACATATCATATACAAATTGCATAGTGTGGAAAGCATGTACCATCCCCAGAATCCAGACATGGATCAATAAAGTTTTGATTTATATTCCATGTTGCAGACAGGGAGACTGCCACGATGTTAGTTAATTACTTAGATAATTAAAATTGAGAAAACACCTTGTAGAATCAACTGAATTAATATCTATATTTTTAATTTAATAGCGAAAGCTGCAAAATGTGGTAAATATTTTTATAAATAGTGAATGTGTCATTATTTTATCAATAATGTTAAAAAGTTGTTTACTTAAATTGTAAAAAGTGAGTACTTTTTGTATAAAATCACCTATTTTTTTTATAATCATCATTCTATTTTTTTGTATTGCAAGTTTTGCGCTAGTGAATAAATGATTATAAAACTAGTTATAAAATAAAATGTTTTTTTATAATTTTCCATTTTCTATTAAAACTTAATAATATTTACAATTTTTAATTGAGACAAGAACATAATAGAGATTTTCCATTTGACAAAATAGTCGCACTTGGTGGCACTAATTCATTGATTTTTGAATTTATTTGTCAAACGCTTTTTACATTTTTTATGTGTTTTTCAAGATAGAGAACGTCCCACAAACGCCAAATATTTTCTTTGCGTTTGTCAAGTGTGAGACGCTGTTGCTCGCAATATTGAAAAATTTAAAAATGCACCGGGTGCATAAAGTGCGCAAATGGAACACACCTTATAAAGGGTTTTCCAATAAGAAGTTTCATTTTGAATAGCAGGTTATTTGGGCAGCTGTCAATTTTGAAGCTATTATCTTTTGACATTTGACAAGTAAAAACTACGTGATTATTAAAAATGGAACGGTACACGCTTCAACAACGCATTGAAATTATTAAAATTCACTTCAAAAATGGTGAAAAATTTTCAGTCACAGTTCGCAAAACTAAAGCACTTTTTGATCGTCGTAAAGCACCTTCACGGCCGGCAATAGTAAACCTGGTGGAAAAATTTGAGATGTTGGAGCAAGTTTTTAATGTGAAGAATCAAAACCGTGTGCATCGCTCAAGAACCCATGATAATATTACTGATGTAGCCCGTAGTGTTGAAGAAAACCCAGATTTGTCGATTCCTCGTCGATCTTTGGAATTAGACATTCCACAAACGAGATTACACCGTATTTTGCATAAAGACTTAAGTTTTAAGGCTTTTATAGTTCAATTAACTCAAACCGCTCGATCACCATAAACGTCGTAACTTCGGTGATGCATCAAAATGATCCGAAATTTCATCGAAAAATCATCTTCAATGATGAAGCCCATTTTCACCTCGGAAGCTAGGTTAATAAGCAGAATTGTCGCATTTAGGGCTCAGAAAATCCAAGAATGATTGTTGAAAAGTGTTTACATCCTCAACGTGTCACTGTTTGATGCGGTTTTTGGGCAGGCGGTGTGATTGGACCCTACTTTGTCGAAAATGAGGCTGGTGCAACTGTTAAGGTAAATGGATAGCACTACCGAACTATGATTAATGATTTTTTATGGCCGAAATTGGAAGATATTGATGTGGACGCCGTTTATTTTCAGCAAGACAGCGCTACGTGCCACACAAGCAACGAAACAATCGCAATTTTGTAAGAAAAATTTTCTGACCTTGTTATTTCTCGAAGAGATGGTCACAATTGGCCACCAAGATCTTGTGATTTAACACTTTTAGACTTTTTTCTTTGGGGCCACGTAAAAGATAAGGTTTATGTCAATGCTCCACAATCGATTCAAGACCTTAAAGATAAAATTCGTGAAGTTATCGAAGACATGCAGCCGAAAATATGCAAATTGGTCATGAAAAATTTCATGAAAAGAATGTGGTACTGCAACCGAAACCGTGGCGGCCATTTGACTAATATCGTTTTCAAATGTTAATGACATACCTTTCTCTTTACAATGAAATAAACATTTATTGGTTTCTCTTAAGAAATACCCTTTTTTTTATATCAAAATGAAACCTCTTATTAGAAAACCCTATCTAATTTTAATTATATAATTTTCCTGGCTTATTTTTACAAGTAGAATATTAGACAGAATCGTTGCATAATATACTATTATCCAATAGATCTCATAAAAAGCATATGACCAATTTAATTTCAAATATATAATGTGCACTAACTAGTGAGAGAAAATATATTCATAGTCATATTCATATTAAGAAAAATATTGAATAACTTGAATTGCACTCGTCTGTATAATGCATATTACACACTTAAAATAATTAAGCCATTGTGGCTAAAATGATAATTACTGTATGTGTTTGAACGCCATTTATAAGATAGTTTTCTGTATTTCACGTCATTTTTTGTTTACATTAGGTTACTAAAGATAAGCGTCATTCATATGTAAATAAAATTGATATATACAGAGTCCTTATATAGATTTGGGATTATGTAGTCACTTCAAATATGCCGCCTTTTTAAAATTGTGCACCAAACTATTTACTGTTTTGACAGTTCAACTTCAACTGTCAAGCAAAGGAATGAGCGGTTTGATAATAGGGAATGGCTCTATTCCATTCCGGATTGTGTTCGAGAGTTTCAACAGGAGTTTCCGGATCATGAATTTGAATATTCGATGTTGTCAAAACATATGGTAAGAATAGTCCAGCGATTCAGGGAAACTGGTAGCGTGTAGAAAAGCAAATCGTCAGGCAGACCAACTATATCACAAAAGGTTGTTGAAGATGTGCTGTGTCTAGAAATAAACCCACCTGAAAGACAATGTATTCCAACAAAGACGGCATGGCATACATTAGAAGAATTGAGGGCAGCAATTTTAAACGCATCCCAAACCATAACGCCTGAAATGTTAGTGAACATTTTTAACAATAAAGGAAAGCGCGTGGAAATGTTTTTATTGGCTAATGGTAAACATTTTCAACATTTCTTATGAGTATGTTTTTCTGTTTTGTTATTTTATTTTAAAGAGTATGTGCCCATTTTCAGCATTTGCTTTTATTATCTTTTATTGTTTTATTTGCCTTTTCAAATTCAATAATTTAGTAGCAATATCACTGAAATTATGATCACTTGGTGATGATGTCAAATATTTCTTAATTTTTGTTTAAAATAAGGCATTTCAACTACTCGTTAGTTGATGCAAATGCAAAGTTGGTTGCGTATATAGATGGATAATGCACAACAGGTTATGTTATGAAATATTTTCTGACAGCTGACATGATATAGGCTTGTTCGTTTCGCAATATCACTAAAAATTGTATCACTTGAAAAATTAATCAAAATTAAAAAAAAAATGTTTTTTTGTTTTTGTTTAAACAAAATTAAAAATCAAAATTTGTTGAGTTTTAAAAAAAAAAAAAATTTTTTTTTCGCCCTAACAGAAAAACTAGTTTTACCAGTGATGCATCAATGTTGGAATCAGAATTAAAAAAATAACTTATTAATACGAAGGACACTGCCAAAGTTCGCGGAAAACAAAAGCAAAACACAAATTACGTTATGTAAATCGCTTTATTGCTTCTCAAAATATGCTCCTTTAAAATCTATACACTTTTGCATCCGATGAAACCAATCTTCAAAACAATTTTGCCACTCTGAGCAAGGTACCTAAAAACAAGAGATTTAAATGCTTCAACGACCTCTTCAGGCGAAAACGCTTCGTGAACGCATCACTTTTGTGGATTTAGGTTCATTTTAAAATACCCATACAGTCCATTGCTGTTGTAGTTTCAAGCTCATATAAATATATCCAAGATTCGTCACCTGTTACGATGTTATATACCGAATTTGAACGACCCCCTTCGAATTTCTTTAGCATTTCGTCTTCAAACGTTGGTCTTCCACGCTTGAATTCTGCGAACCATTTGTAAACATAGTTTTGGATGGTGCTTCATCTCCAAATAACAAACTAAGTTTTTCCACACATTGCTGCGGTGTTAAACCGTATCGAAAATCATAAAAAATCATCACTCGGTCACGATTCGAAATTTCCATTTTTCACACAATTATTACTCTCGTTAAATTTTGTTGAAACAAAACCGAGCAGTTTGAAATCGAACTGTCAACTGAATTATAGGTAAAAAACATCAAATTTTACGAATATGACAATCGCAGAACGCTGGCAATACAGGCAGTACTTGATTCCGCAAACCTTACCAGTGCCCGTCGTACTATACGCAACCAACCAAAACCAAGCTGCTGTCCCATTAGATGGAAGAAAAATCCATGTTGTGACATAGGATGAGAACATCCGACCAAAGTAAGAAACTTCTGAATAATGACTTTCATACTTTATAACATTGGCGTAATGTTGCAGATCATTGCATATTCTATTACCATCTAAACAAATATTTACTCCTAGTACAAGACTTGTTAGGAATTCTAACAAATATTCACTGACTGAACAAGTTCAGAGATGTTGAACAAACATTTTTTTTAACACATGGAATAACTTTTAAACTATTTCGTTAGACTTATCAAATATTCAAGGTCAATGTTCACAGACTGCTTAAATCGCGCCTGCAATGAAATAGTTTCAGGGAGTATATCACATTTAAAATTAAAAACAATAATAATAAATTATCAGGTGGTCTACAGCACCTGGAACACTTCACGGCACCCACGGATTAAGTTATGTCCCCTCGATTCGTAACAGATGACGTGGCTTTCTGTTGATAAAATACCGTTTCACGTTTTATAATTAAATTTGTTGTTTAAAAAATGAAGATCTGCAATCTGCAACTCTGTACATACAAACTTTAGTAGAGTGACAAGATTTTCATAAATATAATTACCAATAAGAATGTGGACCAAATGCAGAATGATTGAAATATGTTAAATCCCATTACCAAACTCATAAATTGGTGTATCAGAGAAAAACATTCCCAGATGCACTGAAAATTGCTTCTTAAATTCCACTGTTAAAAAAATGTGATAAAGCGGACCCTAACAATTATAGACTAATATTAGTTCTGCCTATATCATCAAAAATGTTTGAACAAGTACTGATAGATCAAATGAGTAGTTTTTTAAGAGCTAATTAATATTCTAAACATTTTGGATTTAGGCAAAGAAGTTCAACACCATCCCATACTAGAACTCGTTGAACACGCGATTCTTTCAAAAAGAAAAAACAACTATTTGTAACTTTCTCGACCTAACAAAAACGTTTGATTATAAAACACGTAAAATTTTAAGCAAAAAATTATGTTCATTCCTAAAGCTGCAGAATGATATTCAAATAATTAACCAAAAATAGTTAGAAACACTATTATTTCATAGTAGAATATGTGATATTGAAACTAATGATTTATGTTGAAGACAAGAAGAAGACCAAGTCCAGCTGATCATATACCTTATTGTTAATTTGTATGAGAATAAAAATCACTTATTATTATTATTATTATTATATAAAAAAATAAAATTGGCGCTTTTATCCTGTATCAACCTTAACAACCTGGTTCTAGCAGACCGAAAGTCCTTCCGAGTATGAGTGATGAAATGAGGCAAGATGATTAATGTTTGTGGCCAAAACCAAGAATGCCAAACCTGTTAAAACGTTGAACAAATTCACAAATAATATACGGCAGAGTAGGATTTAATCTCAGTACCCCCAGCACAAAAGAATGATATTATTTTACCTTGAAACTCGGACACAATTTGTAAAAGCTGGTAACTATTCATCTGAAGAATTATATCTTAATTGTGAAGTCTCGCAAGAATCTATTTTTGTTTCTTGTGAATGCGGCAAAACACAAAGCTGACCTAGCAGTTAAAAGTGATAATACTTCACAATTTACATTTTATTATATTAAATTAACCTTTAAATTATTTTTAATTAACATTAACCTTACATAAACAGTGACAAAAGTCTATGAAAATTGGCGTTTATTCTGGTTTATTTCTGATGACGGGGTAAGAATCGGCAAACACTAAAATCACTAGAATTTTCCGCAAAAATATTTTAAAAACTTCATTATTCTCGCCCAACCTGTATAAGAGTATTTGTTATATACCGGGTTAGTCAAAATTACCGGAACACCTTAAACCGTAAAAAACTTTTAAAAAAGTGCCAAATAAAAGTTGTTTGGTTTTAAACAAATTATAGATTAAAAATATTTTCAATATAGTTCATTTTATTGTGAAAATTTAGTAAACTTTTTTGTTTAATATATACCTATGTATAATAATTTTATTTAATGCATGATTTTTGAGTTTTATGCAAACTTTTAAACTTCAAATAAAGAAAATTTTTTCACAAACATAGACATTTATTTTAACCAAACAAACAAAAAAAACCATTATAAAACATAAAAAAATACAGGGTATTCCATAAATAAAATCAAAATCAAAATTTTCATAATAAAATAAACACTATGTATATTTTTACATTTTTTAATACTTAAAAACTAATCTTAAAATGAAAAAAATGTAAAAATATACAGGGTGTTTATTTTATTATAAAAATTTAGATTTTTTTAATGTATATATTTTACATTTTAATGATTCAATTATTGGTTTGTTAATTGTTTTTGATGTTACTGTTTTTTTTTATTCTTTTAGTTGAAATGAATGTTTGTGGGAAAATGTTCTTTATTTTAAGTTCATGAGTTTGCTTATAACTCAAAAATGGTGAATTAATAAAAATGTATACAAAAAATACTCAGAATTAATCTTAGAATCAATAAACATAAAAATTTACAAGGTGTTGTTTGTAACAAAAATTACAATTAAAAAAATATGATTGATTTTGTACCAAATAATAATAATTCGTACTATACTCTTCACTTTTTACAATTTTTTAAAACAGTATACTATATTGATATTACAATTATGGTTAAAAGCTTAGTGAAACTCTTCATAATAAATGATTTTTTTCACAAAAAAATATAATTAAAAAAGTTTTCATGTACATACATACAGTAAAGCTACGCTAATCCGAATCGCTTTAAACCGTGTCCTTGTAGTTCGGACAAAACTAAAAAATGTAACTTTTACATTATGTACCTTGTAATCCGGACCGATTTAATCCGGATCGGCGGACCGACCATGGTTTCCCACCTATCATTCCGAGAATCTCCCGACCAACGAAAAAAAAATGGTAAATTTTAGAATTTTTAGTTTATTTCAACATATCACCAAAACACAAACACAAAATATTAACTCTAGTCGAAAAACAAGAAATAATACAAAAGTTACGCAATGGAGGTTAAGCAAGGTTGCATTCGCCAGACTAAAACCCGTTTGATAGCAACTATACTAAAAATAAAAACAAATATGTGTGTACCTGCCTTTATAATACTCAAAAAACCATTTAAAATGGTTTTTGAATAATATAAATCGGTTAAAAAATAACGGAGATATTTAGCCGTACGTTTTTTGTCTAAGGGCCGCTTTTACAACCTCCAGTTAAAGCATAGTTTGGATTTGGAGGGGAATAACCCGGGGTTAACTTATCCGGTGCTCGAAACAGTAGTTATACCTAGTTTAACGCACATAACCTCGTAAGCGCCGCACATATCATATTAGTAAAAATAAATAAGGAAAAAAGTAAGGTTTGTTGCTCCGATTTTTGTCTTTTTGTTGTCACTATCTGATTTAAACATATTTACGTTATAGAGAAGACAATATAAATTTGCTTATAAATAATTTACGGCACAATTAGACGTTTCAATAGGTTATCCTAGAGAATAAGGCTGCAGTCTCACTGCACCACCCACCGCCACCAACTAAAATTCGAACACGTTAAATCATATGGCGACGGTCCCACTGATTCACTATTCTCGCCGGCATCTGTCATTTGGTAACCACCGTTTCATAATATCAAATCGGTTGGTGGTACCGCGGCAATAGTTGATCGTCATTTGAAACATACTAACTTGATATTTTACAAATCAAAACATAATCTGTCATTTTCGCTTTGATATTTGAGAATTTTAAAAACGGTAACATGGAAGAAACATGGACACCATCCGACATTGATAAACTAATTACATTAGTAAATGAAAGGCACGAAATATAAATATAGCATTTCTTACTGACATAGAAAAGAGTGGGAAATTTAAATATTTGGTGGTCACCAGTGGCTGCAGTGAGACCGCAGTACATTTTGGTGGTTAGTGGCAAACGGTGATAGTTGGTGGCGGTGGTGCAGTGAGACTGCAGCCTAAACTAACTTAGCATTTGTAAAATGCTTTGCGTGTTAAACTAGGTATAACTGTGGATTAGTTTATCCAACGGTTGTAAAAGCGGCCCTAACACTGTATAATTGTGACCTTGATAATTTGTGTTAACTAAAATTCGAATTCGAAATTCGAATACGTTAAGGCTGCAGTCTCACTGCACCACCCACCGCCACCAAATAAAATTCGAACACGTTAAATCATATGGCGACGGTCCGACTGATTCACTATTCTCGCCGGCATCTGTCATTTGGTAACCACCGTTTCATAATTTCAAATCGGTTGTTGGTAGCGCAGCAAGAGTTGATCGTCATTTGAAACATACTAACTTGATATTTTACAAATCAAAACATAATCTGTCATTTTAGCGTTGATACTTGAAAATTATAAAAACGGTAACATGAAACATGGACATCACCCGACATTGATAAACTAATTACATTAGTAAATGAAAGACCCGAAATATAAATATATAAATATACTCTTCTACTGACATAGAAATAAGTGGGAAATTTAAATATTTGGTGGTCACCAGTAGCTGCAGTGAGACCGTAGTACATTTTGGTAGTTAGTGGCAAACGGTGATAGTTGGTGGCGGTGGTGCAGTGAGACTGCAGCCTTACACACGTGAATGGTCTGATCTATAATTATATATATATAATTCAAGACATAATTATGAACAGTATCATACGGGTTTATTAAAATATCGGAGTTTTTCATAAAAAAAATTATGTTTTTTTTGAAAATTTGTTCTATTGTCATTATAATAAAAGCTTTATTTCTTATTTTATTATTGTTCCAGTAATCTGGATTGTTCAATAATTCGGATCAAGCCATGTTTTAATTGATCCGGATTAGCGGAGCTTTACGGTATATAGATTTTAAGTAGAACTTGAGATGAGCAACCCAAAAATTTTCAATGGTGAAGAACAAAAATAAACCCTTTTTTCAACAAATTTAATGATGACTTATATAATCAATGGCTGCGTTCAGAACAACTCATCATACAAACTGAACGCGATTGCTGACTACCGCTGAGTCATCATTTGCTGGCAGCGGTTGTCATTTTAAACAAATCGAACAGAGCAGAAAGACCTCAGTCGATAGCCATTTTCATATTCAACCAACCATTTTCAAAATCATCTCTCTGTATATAATATGTAATAAATATATTTACTACTACTACTAAAAAAATCGTAGGATTAAATGACATTACATATTGAGAATATACTATATCTCGTTAAGTAGCAGCTTTATAAACTAATTAAATCATTTATTTAAATTCAAATCTAACATCATGTTTATGTAGTTAATAAAAGTTTACATGGTTGGCAACAGTCTAAAACATACCTTCAGCCGAGCTCAGCACTTACCTCAGATTGATAACTCAGAAAACAAACAAAAACAAACATAATATTTTTTAGATAGAAACAATTAATTCTTTCCTTGTACAGTAGTACTATTACATTTTTTTTTTCTTAACTTTGTCTTGAGCAAACAGACGTATTAAATCAAAATAACAAAAACAAATATCTATTTTTGTTTTGCTTTTTATTATTTTACTCTAATATTCCAATGTCAACCAAACCAACTACATTGACTCCTCAGACAAATATTTACATTTCGTTTTGGAGGCTTTCAGCAACACAACAAGCAAAAACAGCAGTTACCTTCACCATAGAACGGAGTTAACCTAACAATATTCCAGTCCGAACAATACCACACTAATGCAGTCAATAAGCAAACTCCACACCAGACTGATTATTAAATCCTAATATAACTATAACATAAAAGAATTAGTTGTTTAGTTTAATATTTGATACTGATAATACCTCGAATTTTGATTTTAAAACAGTAGGAAGTTGAGTATTTTTAGAGTTAAAATTACCATGTTGGGAGGAGCCATTCAGATATTGTTTTGAGGTCTTTGTTTATTGCTGCTACAGATTCTAACCTAGAAATTTCAAGACGATATGCCATATTTATTGATATATCACAGTTTTACGATGGTAGTTCCTTTCTATCTTCACATATTACCGTATCAACAAATACAACACAGCATCTTGAAATTTCTAGGTTAGGTTAGGTTAGATCTTGAAACAATATCTGATTGGTGTAACTCCCAACATAGTAAATTTTAACTATAAAAAGCGATCAATCTTATCAAATATTAAACTAAACAACAAATCTAAATCTTCCTCAATTTGTATTCTTAGGGTTACAATCTCAAGTAATTTTCTCTGGAACGAGCTCGTTGTGTTACTGTTACATATATGAATGTTGTTCACAAGTATCTGAAACTATACTATCTTTTCTAAATTCTATTAAAAAACAAGCTATTCAAATCCTAACCAACCCAAAACTAATTAATGGCCTTTGCAACATCTGAGTAATGTTGCAGATCTTTGCATTTTTATAGATAAACATTGTACAAAAGAAATATAATATATAGTCATAGTACAGTAATTCTAATAATTATTCACCGACTATTCATAGATCATAAAATAGAATAAGCTTCCATATTCATTATTTTCCAAGGATTATAAATCTGCATCTATTCAAGATCAATGTCTACAGACTGCTGAACACTCGTCTTCAATGTGATAGATTTCAATGTTATGTTGTTATGATATATTACTTAATTCCTAAATATAATAACGTGAAAACATAACTATAATTGATGGTTGTGACCTCTACTACGTGTTAATTCATGTTAATAAAATAATGAAACAATTTACTATGTTTTTCTTACATTACTAGATTCGGCTTTACTAAAGCCTTCTACAGATGAAATAACTAATTTATAAATTTGTGATAAAAAACATAGTAAATTGTTTTATTATTTCAAAAACATAACCGTCAATGTAGTGATTAGAGTACTCAACTGCTCAGGTTTCCGTAAGCAATTTGAAAGGTCAGTTTTTCTGGTTAGGAAAAGTGTGTAGTGATGCATACGCCTTGTTTAATATATGACTGTTTTTAGATTTTTTATTTTTAGTATATCAAAATTCTATTCAAATAATTTTTCAAAACTCAAAAGTAAACTTTAAATGCCCTGTATACATAAGAACGAAAAAGATTTCTTCATCACTTTGCAAAGATTACTACTACTACTTCCTTCTGTTTCCCTGTTTTGTTATAATAACCATTTTAAACCAGAAATTTAAATAACTACTCACCACTTTCGTTTGGATCCATTCCATTTTCTTTCTCTTCGGCCATTCTTCTGTCCTTTTCCACTGAAACAAAATTAATAATGAATGTCAAAGCTTTAGCATCAAAATCTTTTTCTTAAGTTTATAAATAATAAAATACATATCAACCAGATTACATTTAGTGTTAAATAACGAAATAATAGATGTGCAACAATCTGTATAAATATCTAAACCATAAAAATCTTTGCCAACTTAGCTTCCAACTATTACCACAAGAAGCAATTCTAGTTTTATGTTGTAAACTTTGCTAAAATGTTGCAGCACTTAATAATCGATCAAATTTGGTATCTCTACAATCCACGCATATTACAGTATTAGAGACCAATATAAATATGTAGAATTTACTTAATTAGTTAGAAAGTATATAAATTTTTCTGTATAAATGTAACGTTTTGGTAGTTTATTCTCACTTGAGCATAGTTAAGTTTAGACTTTTAAGAGTCTATACCCTGAGAGCTGAAATCCAAAACCTTCATCAAAAAAGAGTATTACAATTTCAATAAAACATTATCTTAAGGTATAGCTGTCGGAAATTTCTTTTAAACTTCATCCAATAGATCCATCCATTTTTGATGGTTTTGTTTCAATTTCTACCTTTCTTAATCTTTTGAATACAAGATTCAGTGCACCTATAAAACAATAATAGAAAGAGAATCAAAAACCGCAAAAAAATCAAGAACCTCTCTTTAAATAAACATTAATTTCAAAAACGGTAAATCACACTCTTAATATTTTTCAACAGATTTTTTAATTATAAAATCAATCAATTCTAAAATTACAAGAAATAAACTGTCACAAAAGCCGATTAATCTAAATCAATAGCCATTTAAAAAAATAGTTAATATAATAACAAAGTAAATATGTTTATCACAACAGAAATTTAACACTCTAAAGACCTAACAACAATATCAATCAAAAATTAAAGAAAATTCTATTTTTTCAAAATGATAAAGACCAAATCAAAAATATGAACCCTCATGCTCCCAGACTTAATAAAAACTCATACTTTCATATATTAATAGTTATAAATTAGTTAAAGACATATATATGGGTAATTCCATTACTTTTGTACAATTCTCAAAAACTCGATGTCTCAGAATTGCGCCAAATTTTAGTACATAAAAGTATAAACCAAAAAAAGAAGATTCCTAAAGTTTTAGCCCTCTAGACCCTTTTATGCCCTTTTTAGACCCTTGACAGGTCCGAAAAATTACTTAAAAAAGGCTATTTTTTAATTTCCGTTTTCTCAGCACTGGAAATAGGTACCGATACTTACCCGGCGGCAAATGATGATGATTGTTATTTTATGTACTTTGATCTAAAAATTTTGCATATTGAGGTATCTTGTAGATGCATTGATATATATCGCTCCGATTGTAAACACATTTTATAAAATTTGACCTGACTTCAAAGCGGTGCCACATTGCAAAATCACAATATAATTAGATTCACGAGAGCTCAAAATGTTCTTCATTTAATACCCTTTCTGAATGATTAAGGTTTTTTATGATCACTCAAGTACTTCCGGAAATATAGTGTTTCAAAGTTGGCCATTTTTGACAAATAACGCAAAAATTTACATTTTCAAACAGGCATTAAGTTTGTCTATCAAAATGGAATTACTTGAAATTCTGGAAAAATATTCTTCAAACATGTATAAATAAATTCTGAAAGTTTGGATATGGACCTCGGAGTTTGAAATAGCTAATATGAGGTATGAAATTATTAAAAATTCGTTCCTGAATCACATTGTTTTTCGAGGTTTTGATCAAGAAGTATGCATTTTTTTCAAAACTTATAAGAAAATAAAGTTGTAGAACAAAAAATTTCCTGTCGATATGAACTGATGTGTTTTTTTCAAATTCTGCATAGTTTTATCGCTAGAGGGCACACAGAAAAAAAACTATAAATTTGACTGAAAGATAACAATAATCTATATTCATCTTTAAATTACCAGAACACCTAAAAAAATTAAAAATATACAGGTTGTTCTACTTAAAAATAGAAAAATTTCAAATTTTCACACTGTATAATAATATATTTAAACTTGTTTACAACTAAAAAACTTTTGTTTGAATTTTTTCAATGTTTTTATGGTTGGAGAATTATTATACTATTGACAAATTATAAGAATTAGCTGAAAGTAAGGTAAACAAAAAACTAAAGTATGAATAAGAATAAAACTATAAAAAAAAATTAACACATTGTCACAGAACAAGACAGTATGGCATGCTATTTCTAACCAATCCATGTGATTTATAACTCAAAAAGAAGTCTAAACTTACTAATTCCAAAAGGTTTTGGTATAAAATATTACTAACCTTAATAATAAAAGAAATATTAATATATATTCTATAAGCTATATGCAAACACAATGAATTGTTATGAAGTGCATTAGCATCATTAGTTTTATGCTTTAATTGCTTTTATTTTAAAACAAACTTACTTTGTATAAATTGGTGGCTCTGTTTTCGTTTCTGCTCCTTCGTCTCATGTCGTATCCGATCCATAATCTTCAACATTCCTTTCTTGTTATTTATTGGACCAGGGCATACATCATCGTACATATTAATACATGGTTTATGCAGATTAATATGGCATGCTAGAACAAATACATTTAAATTAAAGTAGAATATTGTATCAAAACTAAAATGAAATGAGTAAAATCATTTTATTTTTAAATCGTATTTTAAATTTATTTACTTCTTTCATTCATTTGTTCCATCAAAAATAATAACAATTAATTCACATACGACTTCTAGATAGCAGAAGCATAACTATGCCCGTATTCATAAAAGCTGATTAAATTTAATGACTATTAAATGTGACAACATAACCTCACAATTTGATAAAAAGTCAATACTATTTTTATAAATTTGATAGAAATACATGTTATTTATTTTGCGTTATTATCAAATATTATTTTTCATTCATTTCTGATAGTTATTTATTATGCCAAACTTGTTTTTATGGTAGAATTAGCATAAATAATTTTGCGGTTGTCAAATTTAACGATCCGTTACTGTAACTGACTTTTATGAATACGGGCACTAATGTTTCAGATGACACGTATATCATTTCCATGTTTCTCATAATGCTAGTGTTAAACCTATTTGACACTACCTAACATGATTGCTTATTATGCAAATAATTATTGATCAAACTATAAAAGTGTATAAAACGTACAAATTTATAAAAGTCACAATTATAACTTGAAAATTTTAGCACAATACTAAAAACAGTAGAAAAAACAAATATGCACATAGGTATCACATTTTTAATATTTAAATACTATTCCAAACTTAAAACACTAATTTTCGTGATCACTGAAAAAATCTCGCTCAATCATTTATTAAAAACCTTAATATTTAGGGTTGTTATTTCCAATTACTGTAAATATGATTCATTGTAGGTTATGTGTTAAATATTCATATACTCATTAGTAACACCATACTAGCATTTAAAATACTAAGTATAAATGTTGTTTCAATATGTAAATCAATCTTTGAATCATTTAATAGATTAATGTTAATATCATAATATTAGTCACTATCAAAATAACTGCTGATTTGATATAGTAGTATGTATTAAATCAGCAGGTACAATTTATGCTTTTATCAAGCAACTTTATCAATTAATAATTAATAAAGTTTTGTATAAATAAATGTAATATTTTGCAATTTTATAACATACTTATAGTTTATTCACGCTAATACTGCAGTGGTAGTTGTTGTAGCAACTAAAAGCTATGCTGGCTAATAAGAATGAGTTCAAATTTTAAGTATAATATTAATGCAAATAACTCGACTTGCCACTAGAACTACAGCTATGCGATACAGGCTCAATTAACGTACACAAAATATAGATAGATCATTATTATTTAGTATAATCCATTTATACCTATTAAACAACAGGTAGAATATGTCAAAATTATAATTTGTCAAATGTCCATGACCAATGTATTATAAACAACAATAATAAATGCCAAATTCAAACATAAAACTTTGTGAGTTTGTGAATAAATATGTGCATGAGAAAGTTTTATGTTTCTTGTTCATAATTAATGTCCTGAAAACTGTTTTAATTTTATATTTAGCACTGAAGAAGATAGAAGTTAGTCTATCAAAACGCTCGCCTTAACTTTTGTTTAAACTAATGCCCGTATTACTCTGTCAATAATTATATCTTGAATTATATATATATATAAATATATTTAAATCTTAAAAAGTCTGTAAAATGCACAAAATATCATCAATCTTATTGTAGATTGAAATTTTAAGAATATTTTTAGGTTTTCTTTATAATTAACACATAAAATGAGAGAAATAGCATTTATAATATAACATAACTATTTTTTAAAACTGTTAATTCGTACATTTTTTGCGTCAATTATAAAGAAAAACTAAATATATTTTTAAAATTTCAATCTGCAATAAAATTGATAATCATTTGTGCATTTTACAGACTTTTTAAAGTTCCATCCATAATTATATATATAATTCTATAAAAAATTATAGATAGTGTCATACGGGCATTAGAAGTAAATAAATAAAAAGAAAATTTGAAAGTCCTACACAGCCGTTTTTGTTCCTACAAAATAACCCTTAAAGGTCGATATTATAAAACAAATTAATCTATGATTAAAATTTACTTAGCAACTAAACTAATTTAACTGAAAATTTCGGTATTATAAAAGTCAATTAATCAAACATTAAATCAACCAAGTAAATTAAGTAACAATTAGCGATTTTTCGAGATACTACTATAAGCGTTTTGCCGTGAGATACCGTTGATGTTGTGGTATCAAATGGTTTTGAACCGTTGTCGCGACTTACCGGTTATTAACTTTTGACTCCAAATGTACCAACCAGCGAGGTGAATTTAAAACCGAGTTGAAAGACTTGAAAGCAGTTTAGCTAGCGGTATGTTTTGTTCGGTATGTCAAATGAACGTCAACAAACAAACAAATCAAAACAATTTATAACCTCAAACTCGTAATTAAACCTGCAAATTAATTATTAACATGTGTGAAGAAGAGGTGGACAAGGTGGACATTAGTTTAAATTATAAAATAAATTATATATTTTATTAAATATTAAGTAGTATATTACATTTGAGGTGTGCAATAATCAGAAACAAATACTATATTACATTTATTTTTATTAATTTTAATCTAAGATTTTGATTATGTAATTACCTCTGAACCCCTCATATAATTGATTAAAAAATATCAATCAACAAAAAATAAGCATTTTTTATAAACTTTTAGGTTAAAATATTTAAATTTTACCGTTTTGACAGATCCTACCACACGTTTTCGTGAGTTTCAGCAAACAACCAAAAATAGAGAGAGATGGAAATATAACCGCTAGTTGATCGCTGGTATGTACGGGTTTCTCAAGGCAAAATGCTTTATGTTACCAGTGGTATGATATGGTAAGAGTAGTGGGAGTAACATCATTTTTGATACAATTCAATTGCTCTAGTAACAAAAATTGTCGCTAAAATGGCGTGGTTACATATATTAAAATTATAGACCAATCATTCTTTTTAAATTCTCTGATTCTAAGAAATCTCAAACAAATAAAATAAATAATTTTAAATTAAACAACTTTGTTGACAAGTTTTTTTTTTTTCTATAAAATTACGTTTTTATTTTTGTATTCTCTATATAATATTAAAATGTAATTAACAAATTATATTTTGTACCTACTAAACATCAATTTAGAAATGTATATTGTAATTAAAGTGACATCCATCAAGTTTAAATATAACCTAACTAAATCGTCTGTCAACGGCATACTTACTATAAGCAGTGACCTACGTCGAAGCTAGGTAAGGCGTAGTATTGTCGTGGTATGAAACAATGACGTTTAACATACGTCATTGATTTCCCCTCCGTTACTAAATGGTCGCGAAAATGCAGTGGTATGTCTGTCAACACCATGCTTAGAATAAAATCATATTTTGTCTTTAAATGCTATTAAAATTTAATTCATTTTTATACGAATCATATTTTAAGGTTTTCTCTGTCTATTTAACTGACAATTAAAATTTAATTGTTTAATTAGTTAGGCCCGTTTGCACCAACGTCGCTTAAATCTTAAACTGCCCTTAAAACGTTAAGGGTGGCTTATTGCGTTGCACCACATATTTAAGGGAGTTTATGACTTTAAGGGACCCTTAACTTAAGCGGTCAATATTGTCGGCTTAGTAAAAACTTAACCTAAAAATAAAATTCAACGTCAAAATATATTTTTTTGCATTGATATTTTGGCTTTATTTCCGTTACTATGCAACAATATTAATAAAAACGTCCAAATTTAATATAATCTACAATGACATACGCTATTAAAGGTTAGGTTTTATGTTATTTAAGCATTTTTATTATAGAAATAGACACAAATACCAACAGTTTTCGTAAAATAACTAAAAATGTGCAATGTTGCCATGTGTAATCTATTTTAAACTTCAGTTTGCTAAACTACGCTTAAAACGTGTTGGTGCAATGCAATGAAAATTAAAACTACCCTTAAAATTAACTAGAGTTTAATTAAGCGTCGATTTAAGCCAACATGGTGCAAACGAGCCTTAATTGATTAAATTAACTTTTATAATATCCCTAAATCACATAATAATAAAGGACATGACATGATCAAGAAAACTTTATTAAAAGATATTATAAAAAACATGTTTCTATTAGCAAAACTAAATTATGTAACTCTTTAGTGTATAGTTCATAAATCAATCAATCGATCATGTTGACTAACTAAAATTTTAAATGTTATTATTTTTCTAACAAACAATGATCTTTGCTGCTTCACATAATCAAATCTTCTCTTTTAGTTACTATTTAACAGCATTCTTGACATCAGAAAAATTATAGTTACAATTTAATGTTGTAACTCTGACCTCAAAATCATGAATGCTGGTTGACGAACTCAAGGTTCTGTATTTTTGCAAGAAAAAGTCCCAGGTACGAGGGTAGTTCCAGAAGTACCCAACCTGATGATAGATGTTGTTTGAAAAGAATGACTAAGGTAGAAAGTTTGGCGATTTCATGTATATCTGCAAAAAAATTACTTAAAGTACGCACTTTTGTGCTGTAAGGAACCAAGTTCATACAAATAATTTTTACATGTGGATGGGATTATTTTATTTGATGCAAAAACTGTTTTTTCATGAACTCAATGCTATTTATCAAAAAAAAGATACTATCTATAATATAATGCAATGAACATTTGTTATAAACAAATTTTTTTTTACTAATTTTAATATCAGCGTTTTATTTAGATATTTTGCAACATCAGCATATTGTTAGAGATTTTTACATTTTCAATAGATATTTCCACATTGTTAAAGAAGAATACAATACATATTGCCATCTACACATATATTTACTACTTGTAGTACAAAGCTCAATGACAGTTCAAAGATGTAGGATCAAAACCACTCTATTCTCTATTCTATCTTCAACCAAACTATCAATATAAAATTAAGATTCCACATTTGTTATTTCTTGAGAATAATAATCCGCAACTATTTAAACTCTAATTTCAGCAAGTGTGGTTTTCCTCTTTAAAATTCAAAGTATTATTTATTGCTAATATGCCACAAGTGCTTAACGCATGAAACTATTCATAACTGTTCTGATGTATTAACTTCGTTAATAAATTTATAATGAATGTTACTTACATTTTATTATTTCAATTAATAATCATGCATATTTACTTATTACAAGATTATGTAATAATTTATGAATATTAGATAATTAATGTTTGATTCTGTAAGTTCAGCCCTTGGTATGGTTACCATAATATAAGATAGATTGGTTATTACTATTTTCATAAAGCAATATTATTATTGTATTTATTGGCATTTCAACAAAATAGTAAAATTATTGAACTCGTGAAATAATTGAAGAGTGGATGAATATGTTATGTTACATTTTTTGAAAAGTGAGATTTTTCGATGGGAGAACATGTTTTACGCCACTTTATCATGACTAAATCTTTCAAAGTCGTACATTTATTATTTCAAGAGTTATCGAATGGAATATGCTATGTTACAAAGTTTTTTTGGTACTGCGTGTATAAAAAATTCACAAAGTAATTTACTTAAATCTCATTTTGCAAATTGTAAATGTTATGTTATTCATCCACTTGCCCCCTTCAATTGTGAAATTTTGTTTATAAATTCAGAAGCTATAGTAAATATATTACATGTATATGTGCAAACATGAAATAATTGTAGTAGTTAACTATTTTTACTGTCACTCTTATGCGCTTGCGGCGTTGGGTTGTTGTACTGTAGGTTAGTAAATGGCAACATTGCTAAATAGTAAAATATATACAACGGTGACGAAACTGTCCATTTAGTATACCAAGGTAAAATCGCACAGCTACTATACCAAATTAGTATAAATAAAAATATTTTAAAATAATTACTCTTATTGAGATATTCAGAAGATAAAAAACATAACATGCTATCATCAGTATTTAGATGGAGGTGTGAATACATGAAGGAAAACATGATAAATATTATATATAAACCAATTAAATACTTACATGAACATTCGAAACCCTGTGGACTAATTCCGTATATAATTTGATGACAATTATTGCAACGTATCACAGTATAGTATTGTTGAGCGACAAACTGATGTCCCTGTACATTCAACTGCAACAAATTAATACACACAATTACATTTATATGAACATATTATATCTAAAATTATTTGAAAAATTGAAGTTAATTACCATATTTATAAATTCCTATTATTAATAACACTAACCATCTTCTAATATAAAACAGGTGCTTAATTAACTCATAATTTAGCTAATGCTGAACATGACTTGTGCAGTAATTACATGCCAATAATCCCTACCACTTTGTAAATATTTTTCACAAATTACCTATTTATCTATTTACTTAATGATTTGTATTATACATATATACTTATGCATTTCAACAACAAGAGTTATTTATGTTGAATGTTTATGTCTAGGATAACTAAATCAGATTAAAAAAGCTTTGAATATTCACTTAAAAAAGTTGAATACTAAAAATAAATAAATTCATACAATATAAAAACTGTTTTATATTTCCATATTAAAATGTAATAGTAAAATCAATATATTATTGTTTCTGCTAATATTTGGCATGTATTTAAAAAATTAATTTTTGGGGTTGGTTGTAATATGAAATACTTTTATATGCTTTTTTTTTTCCTTAATACAGACCCATTACACCATCCTCAGTGTAATATTTATGTTGTTTATTATATTATGTCATTACATTCAAGTATGTTATTAGTTAAATGACTTACCTTTCTGGAATGTCGCCCAATTAATTTTGTACGTAAAGATTTTTCTTTATTAACAAACATAGGACATCGATCAAGTATATGTCCAGCAGGTCGAACACCGAATACTCTCGTAACAACTGTAATTAGTGCAGCTGCTGCATATTGTTTGCCTGTGTCGAGAGACGGGTCTAAATCCCTAAAAAAAAACAATAAAATTATTTTATTTTATAATATAATTTTATAAAATAGAACTTACACATCTATTCGATCCCATAATAATTGTTCATATAATTTTATATCTTTTCCACCTGTTTTATCCATGCATATCTCAGCTAAAACAATATCGGTTGGTCCATAGATAGTACCTAAACCAGCAACACGTTTCTGCTGAAATTCTGTTAACTGCTTGGTTAATTCTTCTTTGGCTTTATTTCTTGCTTTCAAAAATATTTTTCGTAGTATTTCCTCTCTGTCATACTCGTTTTGTAAAACTTCATCTATCTCATGTGCTATAGATTCATCTACATTACTTATTCTTAGGGGCTAAAATTTATTATTTTATTTATATAATTAATTGCAACTTATATTACTTACAGCACCGGGAACTAGGAAGCATGAGTGAATTTCATAAGCCCATTTTCTCATTTCTTTGGCATTTCCCTCCTTATATAAATCAGTAATTAAATAGAAGAGTAAACTATTAGGATCGGAATTTGATAAAATATAATTCATAAAGACGGCTAAATATGGCATGTGATCCTTAAGCCATAGTTGAGAAAGGGACTTGAATGGACCATGGTTTTCTAGTTGACTCTACAATTAAATAAAAACTATTATTAGTAATCAAATTAATTATAAAATTCTTTTAATATACAGGGTGTTAGACAAAAATCGTAAGACTAAATAACTCCGTTATTTTTTAACCGATTTATATCATTCAAAAACCATTTTAAATGGTTTTTGGAGTATTATCGATTCAGGCACACATATAGATGTTTTTATTTTTAGTATAGTTGCTATGGCAACTAACTTTATTTTTTTAAACGGCAACATAGATTTTTTTTTTAATCTTTATGATGTTCTTAATACAACCATGTAAAATAACAATATACTTTTATAACAATTTTTTTTTTGATAAATTTAAAAAACATCAAAATGTTTTTTAAATTTATTAATGTTTTTGAGTGTTTTTATGTTATTATGCATAATATAATTACTTAAAAAATTACGCTTTTAATATTTAAAAAAAAAAAAACTTTTCGTGAGGCCAAACGAAAAGTTTTTCAGCATTTTGGAATTAAGATTTTCGTTTTCTTTTGGCACGATCTATAAAGTTACCTGGCGTTTATCCGCCAATTAATCTGTACCCTGTATTTTCAATTCAGTATATGCCACTTGCCATTCATGTTTGTCAAAATTATTTAAGCAGTGATACAAGCTGGACCACTTAAATAAAAATCAAATGTGACAGTTTATATGAAATATGCTACTTGTGTAATTTGTCATTAAATTTAAAATATGAAAAACTGGATTTTTTAGTCATCATAATTAGCATTTCTACAATTGGATTTATGTATTTAACATGTTATAAAATAATTGATGCAAAGTGATTGTAGCTCCATCTTGTTGTATCAACTAAAGAACCAAATGATATCCATAAACTTTAGCATAACAATAAGCAATAATATTAAAATATAAAATTTTATATCAATTACTCAACCTCTAGCCAACCCCAAAGCAGACAACTGTTTTGGTTTTCAAAAATTCTCATCAGTTTAGTGGTACAACTTTGCTTGATGATAGACAAATTTGAATAATTGATTTGTGTGCTCTTAACATAATAATTAGTACTACAAAGCTTCATCTTATGTTCTAAAATATATTATAATATACTATTTGTCAAATACCAAATATTATTATACTGTTCTCATCAAATTATTCAGATTATTTATACCTATCACAAGTAATATTTAATGAGTTTCATATTTTGCTACTGCAGAATAAAATGTTTCTCAGTAATTGTTATTGTAAGGTTGTTTTGTACATTTACTAAACCAGTCTGTTAGAATATAGTAGAGAAATCTGTTTCATAAATCAAACTTACAACATCTTGTTCAGAGATTTCATCATCCTCCATACTCATAATTGATTGTTGAGAAATTTGAGGAGTTGCTGCATGTATTGGTGAGCTGTTAGCAAGTATGCGGCCAATACCTCCATGACTAGGGCGTAGGGGTGAGACGTCTGGTGATGAAATTACGTCCATCGTAATCTACAAAATAAAACATTATTACAAATTTTGCTTTCATTCTCACATAAATATTTGACTCAATAAGTGAACTGACAGACAGTTCATTGCTATGTTCATAAGTTGCCTGAAAAATTTAGCTAACGAAATTCCATCTCTTGGCAAAATATGAAACATTTCAATATGACCAATATATTAGACATAAAAATGCATTGAAATATAACCACTACTTGCTCGTTAGTACGTACGATTTCTCATAACAAAATGCCTTTTAATTGTTTCATGTAATCAGTCAACTTCCAAACATCATGTCAGATTCAAAACCAGCTCTTCAAGTTTAGTAATCAATTAATTATTAATTTACTTTACTTAATTTATATACTGTTTTAAGTAGTAGAACAGTTTATCGTCATGATGTTGCCATTTCTAACACCGCATTATATGCACGATATATCAACCCATGCAAAAAAGACTGTTATAACTCAAAAACTGCAGTTTTGATTTAATATACTTTATCAACATTTTTCTTAATGTACTTCTGTGTAGAAGATTATAACTTAACTATGAAAGCTATTAGATAAAATTAGATATAAATAGTATAATAGGCATCTAGTTAGCAAATTGTATTTTTTGTAAAATTATTTATTTATTTAATAAATGTATTGCATGTATAGTTCAAACTGCAGAAAATTAAATCAGTCAGATTTTACATTAAAAATGGTTTAAAAACATATACCTGTTGATTAGTTATTATTCAACTTAATAATAAGGTAGTAGTGGGTGGTGGTCGTTAAATGTTCAAAACAACAAAGAATTTACAAAACTATTTAGTATTATATATTTCAAAGAATTTAAATCGACATATGTATTGACAGCACAATCTCAAATAACTCATGCAAACCAAACATGAAATGTTTGGTTAATCTAACACATGTGCAGTAAGCTAAAAATTGTTATAAATTATCAATGACTAATTTTGATTTTAAAACCAATTTTCTTCATACTTGTTAAATTATCGCATTGAGTCACTTGTTAGATAATTATTTACCTTGAATTTCATCAATAAAATTATAAAAAAGCTATTAATTATTTTATATATTTTTATATATCACTCAAGATCTACAATTTTTGGAAAAACGTGTTTCATTAACCGCGATTTAGTTTATTCAATATTACATTATTATATGTCAAACTATTTATAACTCTAAAACAAATACAGCGAATAATCAATAGACTGACTTTAATAATATAAAGATAAATTCTAATTAAAAACTCAATTGAAAATTTACAAATCAATACATCAATTCAAACCTAACAAAACAGATTCGACTCCAACCAAACCTAACTAATACATTTATTGATAGATTTACCATTTCATTTCATAACTTTACATCAATTTCATCTATAGATAAATTTATTGATAGATTTAATTTAGACAACTAAAATCCATTTGCTGTCAAAATATGAAATAGTAAATAATTGCAAATGTTTGTTAAAATTAATTATTTAAGAAGGCGGTTTTTTGAGTGCCATAAAATTTTGAGAACAACTCGAGTAATTTAATTCCTTTTTAAAATCTCCAGTGTCATGAAATGTACAAGAATTCAAAACCTTCAATTGCTTATTAAATTTTTAAATTAAATTGTAAATTTTTTGTCAAAACATTTACTTAAACTTTAAGAGTATTGATTTTAATTTCTTATCACAAATTCGAGCAGAGCTATGACAAATGTTATCTTAAAAATAATTTATCACAACCAAATTTAATAAATAAAGAACTCTTACCTCTTCAAAGCTCCCATCCCCGTCATCGGTATTAGCAGAGTTTCTATTACTGTAAGATCTCCTTCCTGCTAATGGACTTGGATAAGGAGGTGGGGGAGTTCCTGGTGGTGTTGCTGTCACATCATATCCTTCATTTCTACTTAAATCATTCATACTCTCTGATGCAATTAATCTCTTTGATGCTTCGGCCGGAGAGAGAGCAATAAGTGATTCGGGACTTGATTTTGTACGTTGATGTGTGGGATTGGAAGGCTAAAATAATTCATATATACATTTTTCAATAAATAACTTTTTGTTTAATTAATAAAATTTTAGATTTTCTGTTTTAAACCAAACTTGATGGTCATACCATTTAACAAATAATAATAAATTGAGCTATTTCAAAATTGCATATTTAATGATTAAAATGTTTACAAATTTAATTACTTTATTGACTAGCCTACTATAAGGTCAGTAGATATAATTAGAATGATATAAAACATTATAATTTTAATTGTTAGTTATTAAAATGTTAATTTAATTATATTATAAAATTTATGCAATTAATTATAATTTTAATAACAGCTAAAGGAGAGCTAAAGTGCAATGTGCATAACTATATTATTATTATTATTATAAGCTGCATGTATTATTGTTATTGCTGTGTTGAGTGTTTTTACACTAACCCACATCCATGAGTAGACACAATAACTGATTACTTACTTTGCTTACTCTACCTTTTATTTCTACAAAAGTTGATGTATTTATCAAAATAATAATTAAATAATTGGTTATAATGACAGTGTTTATCCCAAAAATCAACGGCATAGCATTTATACAATACAATATACAATTCTATAAAATGTTTAATACATGTTTTTTTTTTCCTAAATCACATAAACGTCTGAAGCAGCATTCTATGTATATAAAGCTGCATAAAAAAAGCACAAAATATAAAGAAAACCAAAATATATGTTTGGGATGATAATATTTACTTACATAGTTGTTTACAATAGTTGCACAAGTGGCCACTAACGGATACGACATTTGTTTGTTTATTGAATTTGCACCATCAGGTTCGTATCCAGGATTAAGAGGAACTCTAGGTGGAAGTGGTGGGGGTAATGCCCCTAAATACATGTGATTATCAATCAAACTTTCCGCAGGATTGGATAATGATTTATTGTACTGTTTAATTGTGCAACTTCCTAAACTAGAGCAACGCCCCCTCGAGCCCAACTCAAACAGATTCGAATTTTCACTCATACTTTGTGTTAATTTTGGATTTTGATTGCCGTTCTCTTCTTGTAAAAGCACTTTTCCGTTGATGTACTGTATGTGTTTATTGTTTTGTGAGTCTACAATACGATTGCGTTTAGGTAATGGGGGCGGGATATCTTCTGAGAGGTTACCGTTTGAGTTACGTAGAAAATGTTTAGTTTTTGGGGGGAGTGATTTTGGAGGTGGTGTGCTTGGTAATGGTGGAGGATTATCTGCCATATCTTTAAAGATAGTTTGCTGTAAGAGAGAGATAGTAAGCAGGGTTAGTTTCATTCTAAATTAACAGCCAGATTATAGTTCACTTACTGTATGCTTAATTTGTGATTATTGAAGATTGGACAGCTTCATTGGTGCATTATAGTATTATTATTTACATATACATATATTACTCAACATTTACAAAATTAATGTATTTAGAAATTAAGCATACATTTAACAATTAGACAAATCACCATGTCAAAGAGCATGAATATCAATCTTTCTTTAACTCTGATAGTCCCTTTTCTCAGGTAACTTCAAAATTATAGAATTCATACAAATAAATAGATTACCTAAAATAATATGTTTACTGTGATATTTACTATAGTTGATTTTTTTAATATTATATTATATTTAGTACCAAAAATATACAAATAAATTACAAAACCCCTGACACTTTTCCCCTAAATATAGTATGCTGTAAGAGACAGATGACACAGGCGATATAAAATATGTATCGTCAACAGATTTGAAACTGTAAAATTAAGATCGTCGTTGTGTCCGCACCCTAAGCTTGTTACATGACTACAACAAGCATCAATTTGGGACTGCAACAAAAAGTGTTGTCATTTATCAAATAATCTCAAAACTGAACATAATTTAAAAATGAATCGTTGCTCTATCATTGAAAATTAATACAATAATCATTTTAATCAGTAATAACTATTTCCCTAAAATTATACTAATAAATGAATATGGCCGTTTTATGACTTTCATAGAGATTTTTTTATGTTCTAGAAAATGTGTATTTATACCAGTTCTATTATTCGTTTGCTATTGAAATATCTAAATAAATATTTTAGATTAAAAGGAAAAACTGCTAAAAATAACATGTTCTCGCTCTTGAGCAAATTTACCCATCCCACATCCACCCTGCTCTAGACTTGGTTGAACAAAAGTATCGAGTGCCTCACTGCAATGTTCTCTTATTTTGAACCACTCTGTTACTCTGGACACTCCAACTTTTTGAACAATAAATAAAGCACACTTTACCAACACTCCAATTTTTCAAAGATGGTCTAGTCATAACTTATTTATGACCAATAATTCATTTTATATGCGTTGTAATACTACTTTTTCTGCACTTGTTTGAAATTTTAGAATATTATTTATCATATCATTATCAATCTTAAAAGTTTCGGTCCTACATCTCTGAACAGTGAGTGAACAATTGTTAAAAGTCCTAACTAGCCTTGTACTACCAGTAAATATTTGTTTAGGTAGCATATGTCTTGTATTTCTTTTAAACAATGTCTTCGGAAATAACTATAGAAAATGCAAAAAATGTTTTCTTTCTTGCCCCATTGAGTCTGCATTTTATTTCCATGCTATTAAATTTAATATTTATTTGATTGTCAAAACTGAACAAGCATCATAAATATAGATTATAAAAACAATGGGCGCAAAGAGTTTACATATGGATTTTTTGGATACAGTTAAATCTTAAATGAAAATACAATTTCATAAAATTTACACATGAATTTTAGTATAGTTTGAAATACAATACGGTTCTTTGATGTATCTAAACAAAAATGTAATATTTTCCTTTCTTTATGTGTAGTTCAGTGGTAAGTAATACAAATCAGAAACTGTAGTTTCACAATAATTATATTTATGTGTTTATGTAAACCATGATTGCCAAAGGTGCATACAGCAATTAACAAATGGATCAGAGGAGCTCCAGGTGAGAGCCACCTTTTAGACTTTTATCATCTCTATTATCTGCAAAAATCTTCCAATAATACTGCTTGATCTGATCCAACACAAAGTGACGCAAATTATATTACAACAGCCATTTTGTGAGTGACTTGATAATACTAAACATTTTTTAAAACATGCATTGTATGCTATTAACATTGTAAAGTAACTATTTAAATGTTCCAGACAGCAATTGGTTATTTGGATCCAAAGTTAAGACCAAAAATGTGTTTGTGATAAATCTTCTAAATGAACCTACCAAACTTTAAGTCAAAATTATTACACGTATTACTGACGTTTTACTTTCATAGTTAAACTTTGTATAAGGAAAGATTTTTACGATACAGTAACTAAAAAAAAAAAAACAATACAAAAATAGGCAACAATTGCAATGCATCACAAAACATAAGCCACTTAGATTTTTATTTGCAAGCTTTATGTGCATGCCTTCTAGATTGCAAGTGATTTTTTTATATGTGCAATAAACTGAATTATTTTTTCCAGTGTAAGTAAGTTTTAAAAGTTCAAAAAGAAAGGGTTTGCAAATAAATCAGTGGCGCACCACCACATTTATGCGTATAATGTATACAATGTTAAAACTTATTTTAGTTGATAATTCAGTAAGCTACACATAAAAAAAAATCCATTCCATTGCAGATGGCACGTACAGTCTTCATATAAAAATGTAATTGCTTCATGTAAATGGCTTATGTTTTATGCTGCTTTACAATTGTTGCCAATTTTTGTACTATTTCTCGTAAAAAAGTTGTGCAGGTTTACCCTTTTTTAGAAATTTTACTGTTTTTTTTTTTAATACAGTGTACTGCAAAAATCACTCCATATACAAAGTTTGATTGAGATAGTAAAACAACAGTAATACATGTGATAATGTTGTCCAAAAATTTGGCTTAAGATGGAATGTCCATTTAAAAGATATCTATTGTTTATTAAAAACACATTATCCATATTTTGTCCGAATTATTTAATAGGTTTTTTTTTTATTTTGTCAATTATCCATTTTTAATTAATTTAATCGGAATCCTTGTTGAATGAAATTTAGAAATCACTTGAAAGACATCTGGAGTATTTGTTTTATCAAAATAGTAGAAAAGTAATTCTTTCCAAAGAATAATAATTGTTTATAAATAAATAATTTCAACATTCTACAAAATAATCTAAATCAAAATGACATTTTATATCAATAAATATGTTTTTGAATGATTTAAGACTTCATTGTAAATTCATCTATAATAATTCTACAGAATAATCTGTATCAAAGTGACATTTCATAACAATAAAATGTGTTATTGATTTATGACTTCATTGAAAATTAATCTATAAGTGACTTCAATTCAACTGTTTCTGGAAAATTAATCTGAACTAATTCACTATGCGGCTAGTAAGTACATATTTTGTATATTATTTAAACAAATTAATTAGGTATATATTTTATAATTATTTCAACTGTAAAAATTATTCAGCTCATTATTAAAGATTAGAGAAGCTTAATTAAAGAATAATTATTAATAATGTTTAGTAGTGATATGCAAAAATACCTTTCTTAAGTTCTATTCAACACACATAATTTCTTTACTAAATATTATTATAATTTGTTTTTAAAGCTTCACTAGCTTGTAGTAAAGAATACCAAAATACAGAACAATATGTTATAGCAAGAAATTAATCCAAGCAGTGTTTTGTTATATAGTCTATATAAAAGGTAAAAGAATTTGACAACAATATATTATTCTTAACCATCATAATTCATTATGTTTACTTAATTTGAATTTATTTTAGATGTTTTCTATCATTTTAATCGTATCAACTGCAGTCAGCATGGTTATTTCGTGGAGTCCATATCAAGAACAAAGCCTCAATTTTAATGAAATTGAACGAAAGCAGTTTAGATATGCAGGCGGATATCCTCCAGTTTCCATAGATAAATATATGAGATAAAACAATATTTCATGAAATTTAAATAAATATATTTTCAAAATCACAAATTTTATTGTAGTTTACTTATTTATTGTGCGTTTTACAGCTATTTTACATCGTAAGTCTATAAAATTCTATACAGTTTTTTATTAATCAAAACAAGTCAACAAACAATATTAAATGCATGTTAAATGTTTAAAAATAATGTATTGTATCACTATAGAAATCTAACATTGCTAAATATCATAAAAAAATTGAAAATATCTATGACACTACAAGATCAAAAACTGATAATAACTATAGTCTATGCATAGCCACGCTGGAGTCAAAATTCACAAATAAACGAGTTGTTCACGTGCACAGCTCCAATACAGCCATAGAGATTTAGATCAAGCACAATTGGATTTTTTTTTTTTTAATTTTAAAATGTGATATATAGGTATTAATTAATGTGCCACAATAATATAAAAATACCTTTAAATTTCAACGAGTGGAACTACACTCGTTGAAACTATCACATTGAAGACTAGATTTAAGCAGTCTGTGAACATTGACCTTATCATTTGTTATAAGCCTCGAGAAATTTTAAATTTGAAAGTTTATTCCATGTGTCGATAGTAAGGTTAAAAAACTCTCTCTTAAAAGTTTCGGTCCTACATCTCTGAACTGTCAGTGAATATTTGTTAGAATTCCTAGCAAACCTTGTACTACAAGTAAATATTTATTTAGATAGCAATATGTCATTTATTTCGTTTTAACAATGTCCATGGAAATATCTATAAAAAATGCAAAGATCTACAAACTTACACCTGTATTGTAAAGTATCTAAGTCATTAGTCAATGTTAGATCGGCAATAATACAAATAGCTCGTTTCTGAATAGAGTTTAGAAAAGATAGTGAAGTTTCTGATGCTCCTCCCATACTTGGAAACAATATTCAATACAAGGACAAATATAATACAGGGTGAACAAAAGTTGCTGAATCTACATAGTAATAGTCTAAACCAAGGGTCGGCAAACTACGGATCGCGAGCCAAATCCGGTCCGCCATATGTTTATAATTCGGCCCGCAAATACCTCATTTCCAAAAAAAATTGCGGTAAAATATATTTTCTGAAGTTAAACTAGAGTTACAGTAACGTTTTTTGTACTGCAAAACTTTTTATTAATGTTATTTAAAATTTACTGTAGTGCAAATAATCTTTTTACCTGTTTGTTTTTGTCAGGTCAATAAATCTAACCCACTGTTGATTTAATTTTTTTTTTAATTTCAAAATATAATATTTTCTTAATAGCAGTCTGTGAACATTGACCTTGAATATTTGCGGCTTGTCTCTGGAAATACTGAATTTAGAAGTTTATTCCAAGTGTCTATAGTACGTTTAAAAAAATCTCTCTTAAAAATTTCAGTAATAGATCTATGAACTGTCAGTGAATATCTGTTTAAATTCCTAGCTAAAAAGTAGCATTCTCGGACCTACCTTATTTATTATCTATGTATATAAACAATCTATTAGCCACCTTTGGCATTCAATCAGCTATTGAAGACAATCAATATTTCTATGATGTATCACAGTGACTAATAAAGAATAAACTTAATGCAAAAAAGATGCAAATTATTATTTATAATTTGAGTAGATATCTAAATAATAAAAAATAAAGTAGGATTTGCTACATGTTAATAATATTAAAGAATCTGTAAAACAAGCAAACATTCAAAAAGGATTTATTATAAAAATTTTGTCAGAATTATGCAATATTGCGTAATATTTTATAGAGGTAGTCCTACTCACAATTAATTTTCACAGCTCAAAAACGATCTATAAGAATTATGTTTGGGTTAGGCTTCCTTGAATCATGTAGAGGCAAATTCAAACAGCATAATATTCTTACATTTACTGCCTTATACTTCTACAATGTAGAGCCCTTGCATATCATGCGAGCTGTCCAGGTTTCAATCCCTGACCGGACTAATTGAGAACTTGCTCTTTATCCACTAGCGTAGTTCGGAAGTCACCTAATAAGCTGTTGATCCCATCAAATCTATTTAAAGTCGTAGACTTACTGTGGCAATGTAAAATAGCCGTAAAAGCACAACAAAAAAAACACATTCAATGTGTTAAATATAAAAATATGTTCATGTCTAATGTAAATACACATCAGCTATCAAATCGAGCCCATGTTATACTGCTAAATGTTAAATCGCTTAACTCAAATTGTTGATTTCAACGTTTAAAAAAAAAAAAAAATTATTTCTGTGTAATTTAGAACTTACAATATAAAAAATTCATTATAATAATTATTTATATTTTTTTTCTGTTATTAAACTTTTTTTTAATAAAAGAAAATAGATATCATTATTATTATAATTAAAGCTGTATCTTTGGCAAAAGATTGATACCTCGGATTTAGTCTTTGAAACAGTAAGAAGTTGAGTTAAGAGTTAAAAATCTTTATTTATTGATTCTACAGATTCTAACATAGGTTTGGTTATTTGAAGAAGTTCATTAATGTAGATAAATAAGACTTACACTTAACTCTTAGTAAGAGAATACAAAGCAAGTTTTATAAAAGACAAGGTACTATAGTACCAGGGTATAAACATGGAATAAATACAGATGAGGTATTTTGGACCCTAGACATGGACGTTTGGGTAAGCAAAGCCACCGCTGCATATGTCCACTCAAACCCAAAATCCCGGCATCAAGTACTCCAGCTCCACTGCGGAGTGATAACATTTGATCAATTACTAGATAAAACAAATTAAACACAAAAAACACCAATATACTTTTGCAAAATTTCAGCTTCATAAACTTACTTTACTACATAGGTATTCACAACAAGTTTGAGAATGCACCAATGGCACCTGCCCAACTAGTATGTTAATGTGGACCACCAGTAAAATGATGTGTTAAACAACTAGCATTTATACTTTCATAGTATTTTTTGACTGCGAGCTCTCCATCTATTGGTTCTGAGGTATATTTTAAACATTGAGTATAATATATATAAGCAGGCATATGAATTATAATGCTCTCTTATATTCCCCCGATTGTAATAGAATTGCTTATATTTTACGTATCTAAATAATTATTAACAAATAAGTGGCAAGTAAAATACAGAAGAGCAGCAATTTGCCAAACATCGTCTTTTTCTTATGTATAATATATTTAAGAAATAATGACCAATTCAAAGCAATACAAAATACAACTCAGAAATATTATACATTTCATACGCATGACAACGCTATATGCAAAACACCAAAAAAAAAAGCAAATAACGTGTTCTATTGGTAATTAACTTTATATCAATTATTAATAAATCATCAATAAACTATTAAGACCTTATTAAATATAAATCATAGATAAAGATCTTATTCCGTGAAGAACTGATATAAAGTCAAGAGATTGACAGCTGATGTGACTTTTTGTTACTGCATAAACAATGGCTGAATCCAGAACAACTCATCACTAAAAATCTGCAAACTGAACACCGCTGCTGACTACCGGTAGGTAATTGGTTTGCTGGCAAGCGCTTGTCATTTTACTCATCATACTTTAGGTACGCTCGCTTGATAACAAAGCAACTGAACAGTCCCAGCAGTTTAACGCACAAATTATATATATACATATATATTATAAGTTATGTATATGTACAAAAGTGTTCTTCTTATTACTTACTTTTTAAATAGCTTTAAAAACAACACAATAATAAAAAAGTAATAAACACTTTTAATAAATCATCTTACGCAATACTTTAAATAATATAATAAATAACAACATTTTTGTATATACATTTACAGGCACAAAAAACAAGCCAAGTCGTAAAAAAGCAATAAAGTTGAAAACTTAATTTTTTCTTAATATGTTTAGATTCAAATGTAACAAAAAACTGATTTCAATTTGTTTTTAAAGTCTTTGTTTAAGTATGCATTGCATTTAGGTAAAAATAATTGAGTATTGCAATTCAATCATTTTTACTGTTTTGACATAATGAACAAATGCCGATTATTAAAAGTATGACTATAAATCCTGATATATCTGCTGCTATTGTCGCATTAGTTTAAGATGGAAGAAGTCAGCAATTTGTGGCTATGCAATATAAAATATCCTGAAGTACTGTGCACGTTTTTTGGAAACTACTGCCAATACTAGACAACCTGAAACTGGCCTTCAACAACGAACTAACGCTCATGATGATACAAAGTTTGCAAAATCGTCGTTGTATAGTTAAAAACTCAACTCAATTTAGAAGTACGCTATTATGTACCTACATTTAATTTCACAAGAGCAAAAAGTGAGAAGTAAGCCTACTGCGCAGAGATAACTTAAACATATTTCATATTGCAACATTTAATAAATTCTTCTTTCTTTTTGTATGGATTAATTAAGACTTCAATCTGTGCTTATTGCATGTATTATAGGTGTTATAATCATAAAAAGTGAACTGTACAATTTGTATGGAATGCCCTTTCTTTTCTGTTTGAAACAAGATTTTGCTTTTGCAACAACATCAAACTAGTTATCAGACATAGAAATTGTAATTGCATAAAAAGTGTCTTCGCTGTAAGTATGAAAATCTCTGACATATTTGCGATCTTGCAGAAACAAACTTATAGTATTATTAATATGTACAATTATGCATTAATTACAAACAAGGTGTGCAAATTAACACTGTGGCAGCAAAATTCATACATCATTGTCATTGACTGCGTTACGTACCCCCGGGGATATGTATTTGGTTATTACTCATGTGCAATACATACCCCCAGGGGCTAATAAATATTTTTATGATTAAATCCCTATAAAAAAAATTTACTTGAATTTCCTCAATTTATTTGGTATATGATGAATATAAGATGTGTATCAAAATATCACATATAATATAAAGCAAATATAATAAGCTTTAAATAACTACATGTAACACCGTAAGGTAAAAGGACATAAGATTAAATAAAAATTAAATAACTACATGTTACTTTTAATATTTTATAGCAATCGTAAGTTGCAGCAGTTTTGAAAATATTACTGCCGCATGATACTAGCCCTGGTGGTATGAAGCGCAGTGAACGTGTTAAAAAGCTATACTTAAAGAGAATTGTTTAATATAGTTTAATCATGGAAACTAGCAGCAAAGTAGGCTAGTCGTAAACGTGACTTGCACTCCCAATATCAAGTCTCTTATTCTGCCGTAAATTGTTTATAGATTTGTTCATGTTTTCAGTAATAAACAAATTTGCTAACATTATCTCGCCTTATTTCACCCTTAACGTTCAGAAAGATTTTTTTCTTTTTTGAACCAGTTTGCGTATTATAAATAAGGTTAATACCTAGTACACTAGCCCAAACACAAATTAGCTGCTGTAATAGGTAACTTAATATACACAAAAATATTGCGCTCTCTTGTACACATGTCTCTGCGCATTTTAACATCCATTTTTTTGTGCTCACATGACATTCCTTGAGCCAAATTAAAGTAGGAGTACTGTAACTACAAATTCATATTTAAAAAAAATTGATAATGACAATATACAAATATGTATATATGTATATATTATGATTATTATGTAAGAGATTAATAATAAATAAACAAAGATTAATAAATTTCAAAAATATAATTATTTTATATTTATTATTGTTAAAATAATTTAATCAATAAAATCATTTTTATTGAATAGTTAATTTATTAATTAAATGACCAACACATCAACAGTAAACATATTATTTTATTGTGATTTATTTATCAATCAACTTTATTATATACAAGAAAATATATTGCACATCTTAGCGGAGCATAAGCTACCATTCACCAACAAGCTATCCATCAACCACCACAAATTCACATTGAGTAAAATGCTGCTTAAACACGTATTTTGTATTAATTAAACTTACCTCTTGATGATTGCTAATATGGCTGTGCAACATGCCAACCAGCTTTTGTAGGTTCCTTTCTGCTTTTTCCAGTTCTGAATTTTTCTTTTCATCAAATGCAGATGCCAGTTGGCTTCTTAATAACTCTATGTATCGTTGTTCTTTTTCAATCATTAGCCTGTAATGTTGCTCACGTTCCAGTTGTAATTGAAATTTTTTTTCATTCTACAATAAAAAAACATGTTTTGTTAATATTGTATTGGATATATATATATGTATATTTAATTTCCACAAATATACAAATTATTTATATAAAATAAACATAATTTTAATATATTTGATATAAATTATATTAGTTAATCTCTTATTTTATTGTACTATTATCGCTGAAACTTTCAAACATTTTAAAAACAATCATAGACATCTGATAATTGATATCTAGTCATTAACAAATAAATCTGAGACAACTTATAAATGTACCTCTCAATTTCATGTAAACACATAAACCTGAGACAATAATTTATTGTGTTGTAATTGTGGCTTTTTGAATATTAGTTTCAACTTAGGTTCATTAAACATTTTATTAAGTTAAAAAAAAATAATATGCCAAACATAATTAAAAGTACACAATTGTAAGTGTTCCCCTCACTTTAATACTTATTTCTTTAAAAATATAATTCATGTCACAAGAGCATTTAGGTATTAACAGCTTAAAATGCATACTCGTTATAAATTTTTTAATTAATCATGTCATGCCAGTTGAATAATTAGAAATGTCAGATTTGTATTATTATTCATTATATTGGAATTACTTTCTAAGTTGTTAGCGCCATAGTGGTTGAAATGTCAACTACACACTACACGTGTTTATCATATAATTGATATGTTTATATATTTTACGTCATTTTTGTTTATATTAGGTTATATTAAATGTCATGTAAACAATACATGCTTATTCATATGTCAATAAAATTGATTTGTATAAACACTGTGCAGACGTGACCTATGAGAAAATAGCAAAATTTCAACGTCAGGTTGTTGACAAATCTGCCACCAGATAGCTTATTCCTTAGCTGCAATCTCCAATTCTCTTTCTAAATGTAACTCGTAGTCTGATTCATAATCAAAAACTACAACAAGTTTTATTACCAACAACAAAAATATTTTCCAAAGATTGATAATAAAACAAGGAAGTAATAATCAGACCAATTGATATATTACTCTTGAAAATATAATTAATTTTTAACACTTTAGAAATAGCACATCATTCTGTCCTGTTTTGATTTGAGCCTTCATTTTTGTATAGTTGTTTATTCTTACACCCTGTCTTATTTGTTTTGTATAGTCCAATATTGGCAGTCTTTTGCATGTTTTTCCTTCAGCTCTGCCTTCTGTAACCAGTTTCCCCGATGCCTAAGAATATATCCTACCATTCTGTCCCTCCCTCGTTGTAATACTATCCATATTTCTTTCTTCTTTAAGTATTAGAACTTACTTTTTCATGTGTAACTTTACCCTTCCAGCTAATTAATTCTCATCATTCTTCTTTAGCACCACATTTCAAAAGTTTCTATTCTTGTATTTTTGGTGTTCTTCATGTCCAAGTCTCGCATCCATACAACGCTACGCTCCAATTAATTTTCATGATACAATCATTTGTTATAACTTTTTGGATACATCTTACTACCCTTTCTAACTTTTTCTCATTAACCTCTAATATTGCTACTTTGTCTGCAAACCTAAGCATATCTAATTGTTGTCCATGCATTTTTGACCTCAATCTTCTCTTTTTCTGCAAATGCTTTTATACCTTGAGCCACCCTACATTTAATATCAAGCTTCATTCCATTCACTCATTATATTTACTCAAGTCTCATCTTCTATTTCAACATTAATATTTTGCCTATTCTCTAGCTTGTCATATTTCATGACTTTATGTTTTAATCATTTGGTTGAGATTTTTTGCATACCTTTTTTTAACTTCTTCTCATTATCTGTCAATATTGCAATATTGTCTGCAAACTAAGGCTCGCAAAACCGGACAAAAATTAATCGGTATTTCTAAAAATATATTATAATTAAGTTCTTATGATTCATATTATAGATATTAGAGAGAAAGTAAAGAAGAGAACATTAAAATATATTTATTAAGTTGTTAGTAAATTAAACTAAACCATTTTTCAAAACATTTTAACAAAAAGAATCTAAAATAATTCAACAAAATATATCTAAATTAAACATGAACTTTTTAACTATTTCTAAATTAATTCGTTTCACGATTCCCGTCCAACTTATTAAAGTATGCCCGTAAAAAACATAAACAATTCTTCTCTCAAACTGAATCGGATCTTCGTGCAGATTTGACTGGCAGCAGAAACCGCTCTTTCCGATTCTACACTTGTTACACCAACATTGTACATAAACAATTATATACTAATTGCAATGTTTCTCTCTAGCTCCCGTTTTCTCAAAAATTGCAACTTCTTTAAACTCTTGTAATCCTTGGTTGAATTGAAAGTTTTTGTTGAGTTGCAAATTGTAGTTTAAGTTATAAGTTGTCGTGTTCAAAGATTGAGTTTTGCGTATGTGGTTTTACGTATTTGTCGAATTTGTTGATGGTTGTTTTTCTTGGTTTGCATTTTCGGACGAGAATTTATTAATTAATAGAATTATTATTCCCGTCATAACTGGTTTAGTTAAGTGCGGAAACAAAATTTGATCTAAATCTTGTTCACCACTTTGCAAATAATAAAGTAATTGTGACACATCTGTTCGTCGCTGTAAAATTCGAAATTTTAAAGCATCGTAAGGATCTTTTGCTATTGCACAATTTTGATTAAAAAGAGCCTCCATCATAAATTTTATCGCCGCATCTGCAGTTAAAAGAATAGCGTCTTGACAATATAATGCGTCAACTGCTATTTTACTGGTGTTAAGAGCAGTAATGGTTGCAGACGATAAAGTAAATTCTTCGTCGCAGAAATTTATATATTTTTGTAACAAATATCATTCTTAGTAGGTGACTTACGAAACATCTTTATAACTTTTCGTATATACCAATAGTAATATAGATACCGGTTTTGTAATACCCGAAAAAATGACCGGGATACCGGTATTCTGAATCCCAGGATCCCGGGATTGCGAGCCCTTCTGGAAACCTAAGCATAACTAATTGTTCTCCATGAATTTTTCTTTCGCATTGCTTCCAGGTAGCTACGCCACCGACTCTCAATCAACATGGTTTCCGAACTGGTAATTAAACATATTCCAACCTCTTGTATGAAACTTACACAGGTGCACGATTTTAGTGAATCAAACACCAAGTTGACCAAATCTTCAGCAACGTAAATTCTAAAAACTAGTAGTATACATACATACATGTCCAGAAAATCATTTTAACATAAAAATAGCTTGCTATTTTATTACATTAGTTATGAATAAATAAACCCTGTATACTTTCTTACATGTTACATTAAGCACTTACATCGACTGGTGTGGGTCCTGTAATTCTGCCAGAGTTGCTATGCGGCGCCATAGGTCTTGCGTGTATCCCGGGGGACCCCATTAGTTTTGGGCCCCCCGTTTTATGTTGTACTTTTAAAACCACTTGACCGGATGCTACAACAAAAAAACATATTAGTAAAACCATAATCGTTGGGTTAATTAGAAAGTTATATCATTAATTACATTTTCGCTTCTCAATCAATTGCCGCGACATATTTATTTAATTCATATTTCAACTAATTCAACGTTTCCTATTTAGAAGATAAGACGTTTATAACAAGATAACGCAGAATGTGCAATGTATAATATTATATTATACCATCAAATTAAACTTGGCAAAGTAAAATAGCGTTGATAACGAGATAAACTAAATTATATCATCTTTTCACCTGACATACTTTTAGTAAGTTATTTGCTCTTTGATAATTCACAAAGTGTGCTTCCTGATAAAGTTCTGCGAAATTGATAAAAACAATGTCTATCGCAAACTAATTATAATTTGTGAGTGTTAACCATCATTTCGGCAATGTTTCAAAAGGGTTATATTTTATATTAACTACTATACGTTATGTATATGTTATTAATTAATTCCTACAAGAAATAAGTATTTGTGCCATGTTAAAGTGTTAATTTTTTTGACAAAATCGTAAGTTGCATTTCTGGATACTTTAATTGAGAGTGCCAATTGTCACCAATAACACAGCGGACCTCAAGAAAATGTTATTAGTATAACTCCAAAACATTTGTAAAAATGAACTTTTTTTTAAATTTCGTAATGTGATATTTAGGTATTACTTAATATGTCACAACAACATAAAAATATTTACTACTAGGCTTGCTAGAAATATTCACTGACAGTTCAAGGGTGTAAAACCAAAACTTCCAAATTTATTATTTCTAAAGACTTAATCAAATATTCAAGATCAATGTTCCTAGACTGCTTAAATCTCTTTATTGTAATAGTTTCAACAAGTATGGTTTCACTCGTCCAAATTTATATAGTAAGTAATTCCTAATCGCCAACCACATTTTGAAATTAAAAAAAAAAACATGTAATCGGGAAATTGATGGCTAAAAATTATACAAATTGGGAATAATAAAACTATTGATGCAGCATCTGAAATATTGATGATTCAAAAATAATTAAGTTTTTAATATAACAAAGCTAAAAAATATCAGTAACAGTTAAATTTTCGTTGTATAATTATATTAACTATCCAATTCTAACAATATTAATGTATGCATAGACTAGTTCTTTTGATATTGCTAGTTATATCGTATATATTTTCATGTAAAATATTTTTTTTATAAAAGCAGCATATATTATGAATAATTCTTATTTATTTATTTCATTCATACTTTTCTTGCATTAGACGTAATTATTAATAATATATACACGTGAAAAGCGCACCTACCATTGCATATCAATAAATGGTCACATATTGGGAACGGAATGGCAATAAAATATGCAAATTTTATTATTACAGTTTATTAATAGCGGCCTTTCACAAGCAGAACATTCAATCGACTGTTAGTTGTAAAATTGAGCGACCGTAATTTTTAGTGGTGACATCATTATTTACATACACACTAGTACACGTCTCTGGTATTCAGGTTGAATGATGAATTGCAGGAATGCCCGAACATTAGTGTGAAAATGTACGGTGTCTGATATAATATAATTGTTTAATATGTTTACTAAATAAGAAGTTCTTCTTAAAAAATGCAGTTAATAAATCATAAGAAGTATTTACAAATTTCATATGCAATATTCAATTCTTCATCAAATATATCGCCACAGATTTCAGAACTAAGTGGTCAAATTAAAAAAAAAAGACAAATTTGTTGACTGTTTTGCATTGTTAAAAACAAATTATTTTTTAAATAATTATTATTATCCCACCTAGTTGTTTGTATGTAGACCAAACTGACCCTTTGGGTTACGGAGAATGAAATAAAATCATATCTCTGTCCTATTTCTGTTAAATGTAATTTTAAAAAATATATAATAAATAAATCAAAAAACAATTTTAGTTTTGAATAAATGGTTTCAAAATGCTTGATTTTGAATATAATTTAAACTATTTATAATCTATTGTTCATAACAATCATAGCAGTCCTTTTGGAAAGAAGATATTGTAATTTTTTTTTTCTAAGAACCATTTCAGCGATCTACCTAGGTTTTTCATTAAACTATTTACTGTATGTTTTATCTTATTTGGTTCAATAAAAAAACCTAAGTTAGGTTAAATATTAGATACACATAAATGCACAAATAAGCTAACCAATAGAATTTTACAGTATCTGCCAGCATTTCAAGAGCTACCTAGGATTTTCATGTAAAGCCTTATTACGCTATAAGACTACGACATATGCAATAGATTATAACTATAATATATATATATATATATATACAGGGTGTCCGGAAAATACGTGTACAACGTTTGACGACAGACTCCTGACGTCAAAATAGGTCGATCTAAGCCGACTTAGTTATATCCAAAATTGTCTCGTTTAGCCGGTAGAGGGCGTCAAAAATTTGTAAATATTAAAAAGAAATTACCTGTAGCAATAATTTTTTAAGTGACCTTGTTGCTATGTCGCTTAATAACTTGACAATTATTGACAAATTGTCACCAGTCTATGAAATTTACTCAAATATACGATCAACATTCTTGAATTACAAGTTCATTTTACCATTAAAAATGGAAAATTATACAAACTCTCAGAAAGTTGACATGCTCCTGGTATACGGGTTTTGTCAAGGAAATGGGCGTCAGAGTGTTAGGGTTTACATGGAGAGGTTTCCTAACCGTCGAATAGCAAACCACCAAACATTTGCCAATATTGAGCGTCATCTTCGGGAAACGGGCAGTTTTGAGAAAAAGTTTGAAGGCAGGGGTCGTATGCGAACAACTCGAACTGTGGAAACAGAAGAGATGATTCTGGAAAGAGTTGAAGAAGAACCAAGTACCAGTACCCGTCTCTTAGAACGTGAGTTAAATGTTCCTAAAACGATTGTCAATGAGGTTTTAAGAGAACAGTTGTTACATCCTTACCACATACAAAAAGTCCAGGAACTTTTACCGACTGATCCCCCCATGCGGCTTACATTTTGTCAATTTATTAGAAACAAAAGAATCCTTGTTCCAAATTTTTGTAGAAAAATTATGTTTACTGACGAGGCATGCGTTACAAGATCTGGGGTAACCAATCTGCACAACGAACATATTTATTCCGATGAAAATCCACATGCCATTAAAGTTGCACATCATCAGCATCAATTTAAAATTAATATTTGGGCAGGTATTATTGATCACTACCTTATTGGTCCCATTGTTATTCCAGACAGGTTAGATGGAAATATTTATTTAAATTTTTTGCAAGACACATTACCAATTCTTCTGGAGAATTTGCCCCTTTTACTTCGGAGGGAAATGTGGTATATGCATGATGGTGCACCGCCCCATTTTTCCGTTGCCGTTCGGCAATACTTACATCATCAATATCCCAACCGATGGATTGGAAGAGGCAATGATGCACCAGTAAAATGGCCACCACGTTCTCCTGAGTTAAATATGTGTGACTTCTTTTTGTGGGGCGCTATTAAAACAGAAGTTTACAAGACTCCGGTAAACACACGCGATGATTTATTGCAGCGGATTTTAAATGCAGGCAACCATTTTAATAATCCCGAGACATTAGATAGGGTCCAATATCATTTTTTAAAGAGTGTTAATAAGTGTATTCAGCAAGATGGCGGTCATTTTACACATTTGCTTAAGTAATGTTTTTGTTTTACTTAGTTTCTTACAATAGATACTTTCAACTTTGTTATACTTTTGTTTTTTTTGACGCCCTCTACCGGCTAAACGAGACAATTTTGAATATAACTAAGTCGGCTTAGATCGACCTATTTTGACGTCAGGAGTCTGTCGTCAAACGTTGTACACGTATTTTCCGGTCACCCTGTATATATAATATAATAACAATAATAAATCATTTAGTGATACATTGCAAGTAAAATATAAAAGAAAAGAACATGTATTCATTACAATATACCTAAGAACTATAAAACTAACTAATCAAATTAAATTAAAACTTAAAGAAATATAACAATTTTAACGTTAACTGAAATTTAATATAATATAACTATACAGACACAATTGCATACAAAAACACACATCAATTGTTTTGAAGTAGCATTTTTTTATATTTCATTTTAAAATCATTAAAACCATATCGGAAACATATACTATTTATGCAATTGACAATCGTATAAGAAAAAAATATCACTTCTATACCGATTTTTTTCAAAAAGATAGAGTAGACATTTTGGGTTAATGATTTTATAATAAAAGCACGCGGAGTGAAAGTCTGCTTTCCATACCCAACCATTTAGATTTCCAAAATGTATGAGATATTCTTTCGCGTCTACGTATGCCATATATAAGACAAGAGTTCTGCACTCTTTGAATTCGGTTTGAATCTTCCTTATCAATGCAATAATTATAAACGAGGATTGCTATTTATGTATTGAGAACTGGCAACACTGGTATTGCCAAGTGAAATCTGACATTGCCATCGTAAAGTTTGACTTTTTTGACATTATACGTACTCATAACTATTTTTGTTGTTTTTGAAAATGTTCGAGCTATGATTTATTATGACTTTCGACGTGGTCTAACTCAAGAACAGTGCTTCAATCAACTGAATTCTGAATTTTGGCAATGAAGCGCCATCCACAGCCACTGTATATCGCAGATACACTGAATTCAAACTTGGGCGTAGTTCGCTCACGAACGAAGTTAAAGAAGGTCGTCCAAAATCGGTTGTTGTGCCGGAAAATACCGATGATGTGCGAAAACTAATTGAAGAAAATCGTCATGTGACATCGCAAAATCGAGACATGTTTAAGCATTAGTATGACCAGCATACATAAGATACTGCAAAAAAATTTGGGTGTTCGGAAGCTGTGTGCACGTTGGATTCCACATTTGTTGACAGATGCTCAAAAAAATGCTCGTGTCGATTGGTGCTGTAAAATGATTACAAAATACAACTGTGGTGCATCCAAAGCCGTATAACAGCATCGTCACAGATGACGAGTCGTGGATTTATGCATATGAGCCAGAAAGAAAAGGCCAATCGGCAGTTTGGGTGTTTCAATGTAAAAAAAAAATCAACAAAACTTGTTCGTTATCGAAGCGTTAAGAAGCAAATGGTGGCGTGTTTCTTCACAAAAGTCGGGCATGTGGCAACTGTGGCTCTTGAAAATCAAAAGACGGTTAATTCAGCGTGGTATACGACCATTTGTTTGCCTGAAGTTTTTGGTAAATTGAGAGACAACAACCCAAAACGACGAATCATTTTGCATCACGACAATGCGAGCTCACACACATCACATGAAACAAACGAGTATTTGGACACACAAAAAATCGAATTGATGGGTCATCCGCCTTACAGCCCCGACCTGGCCCGTAATGACTTTTTTTTGTTCCCAGTAATTAAAGATAAACTGCGTAGACAACGATTTTCATCGCCCGAAAAAGCGGTTGCGGCCTTCGCATGTTTTAAAGATCATCTTCTGACTGGACAAAGTGCTTTGAAGGGTGGTTCAATCGCATGCAAAAGTGTACACATCTTAAAGACGATTATTTTGAAAAGCAATAAAAATATTGATTTGCAGTGAATGCTGGGTGGAATATTTTACTAAGTTATCTAAATACTTGTTCAAGTTATTTTGAGCAAAATAGAATATCATTAATACTAAAAGACATGTATATCTGCATATCATTAGCATACATGACACAAAGAATGGTCAATAATAGTAGGCAGTGACGCAGTATAAATAGCGTATATTAAAGGCTTCATATAGTACCTTGTCCTATACCACAGTCAGACTGCAACGGCAAAGAATTCTTGTTGTCCACTACTACTTTTTGACTATTAAAAAAACTATTAATTATTTAAATTAATCTAAATGCAAATGCTCGAATGTTTTAAAACATTTTAATTTGTAAATACGTTTTAAGCATAAAGCGCATATTAAAATTGGTTAATCTGCTGCCAACAGAGGCAAAATAGGAATATGTATATGTAGTATATTTGGTTTATCTTAAAAAGTGTTTTTATTTATTAAATAATCATATTGTAAAACTATACCGTTAATTTGTTATCTTGAATGGTTCAATTCTTTTTTTTCGGTTAAACGTGGCAATACTTAAAGACTTACGCTTGTAAGTACTAATGTCCTGAATTAATAAATACCGTATTTTTTTTAAATGCTCTGCCGGAGCGGGGGCTCAAACCTGGAACAAATTATGTATGCTTAACCCAACTGAACCACTCTCTTATATCTCTTATTAAGTATTAGATCGTGTGATACATACATACATACATGTCGTTTACAATTTTTGTAGTTAGCTGTATAAATAACTGGAACGATCTCAATCAGAAAACAAAATAACTGGACGACCTATCCCCGATAAGTAGCCGTCTTTTCTTTTAAAGAATCAATTCGGGAAACGGCACTTATTACTACGCCGATACACTAGAACCGACGCGCATACACTCAGGGAAGATCTAAAGAATCGGCTTTACACAGCGTAACAGATCGAATTAAAAAAATAATTACAGACCAGATGTCCACCCTAGAAGTATTCATAGACAGAAGAGGTGCATTTGACAAAACTACCTTCCATAAAATAAAAACTGCACTCTCAACACATGTTGTTAATCCAACAATCGTAAGAGGCGCTGTAGGCAAAATCAATAATCAAGAAAATTGTTGACAGACTATAAAATATAGTAGTAGACAGTAATTGTATGAAAAAATAGCATAACAATTCTGCTAAGTGGCAAATTTGAGGGTATACTCTGCGATACGTTCCTAAACACGGAGTGAGGGTAGAGTGACAGCTTGGCGAGAGTGATCTCTCACGATCAAACGGGGAATACATTTTATGAACGAGTTTGGGCGAGTTTAGAGTAGAATATAGGGTAGGCTGCCAAAAATCAAACATCTAAAAATATAAACAACAATATAAATAAGAACTAAATGTCAGAATAAAGATAATAATATTAATAATGTATTAAATCATTTATTATTTAATATGGAATAAAAAAAATGTTGTTGAGAAATAAAATTAAAAAAAATATATTTATTTCATGATTGCCATTAATAGATCATTTGCATAAAGATAATAAAAAATAATTCCAAAATTTAGCAATAGACAATTTCAAGTTTGGCCGGGTGTGATATTTTCCCTGCTCATTGAGGACGGTACCAAAGGTACGGTATGGGTGTCGGTAAAAAGCGTTTATGAACAACGGCGAGAATGAAATGTTTTCCTTCGACCCTACTTTTAGAACGGCAAGAGTAATCATTTCTCTCGCCGCCGCCACAGTACTTTAGGAACGTACTCCTGCAGCCTAATGCAATAGGCCATAAAGTAATAGAAATTGATGCAAAAACCAGGCTCTTACGGTTAACCCACAAAAAATGAAAGCTGGTAGTTTTTGACACCAAGCTCACGTGGAAACCACACATCACATGTACAAAAGTGTATATGTCATTCTGGCAATGTAGACGAGCTGTTGGCAAGCCTATGACTGTGTCCAAAGATAATACTCTGACTATACACAGATGCCGTAAGACCTATGCTCACCTATGAGGCACTAGTCTGGTGGCCAAGAACCAAGCGGAAAACGTCAGCAAACCAACTAAACAGTTGCAACGAATAGCATGCCTAAGTGCAACAAGCTGTATGCAAACTGCAGCAATGAAAGCAATGATGATAATGATAATGTTGTGTCTACCACCCCTCAACATCTATGTCAAAGGAGTAACAACACCAGCAGCACCACTGCGCCTAAATGCAACCGGACTTTAGTACACTGCAAGACTGCAGGTGCCAGTAAACACTGTTCTCTCCTGGAAGAAGCTATAAAAAAATCACCTCTACTAAAAAAATATCATGCCACCTTACTTTGTATTTAAAATTCCCTACGGTGGACACATATATGAACAAGAGTAAATGTGGATAAAGACAAACTCCTTCAAATCTACAATGATGGCTAAAAACTCTTCGAGGATCTAAAACAGGAATTTACTGCAAAAAGAGCCACATACTACTATCCTCCTCCAGATATCCGGAATAGCCCACAAAGTGATGAAAATAGTAACCCGACCATACTAAAAGCAAATACACACAATACATGTAAAGCACAATAGTATAACAACCCGGTTGTAGACAGGCAAAGGAAGCAATAATTTTCAAAATCTCAAAACGTACTTGAAACTGCAAAAAAAAAACTGAAAACCATAACAGGAATCTTGAGAGAGCACTTTCAATTAAGAAAACACATGCATATTACGGGCATTGTAGACAGCCTGATACGCAAAAGATGTAAAATAAAAGACGAGACGACCGAGCACATACTATGTACCTGGCCGGCGCTGTCCTACGCAGGAGAGTCCAGAATTGCTGGCTTGACATGGCCAACATAAAAAACCCTTCAATCAATGTCTTAGTATACATCGACCACATAAGTTGGCTGTGTGTTGGGATGGTGGAATAAGATTTACCATTGTGGAGGTACAAAAGACCTAATGAGGCCTAGTGAACATGGTTTCACCCTCACACTCAAATCCAGAATCCAGAGCTAAACAACAACCACTCACTATATTAGTAACAACAAAAAACGTAACGCAATATAATTTAGAAACGTCATAGAATCTATAAAAGCCTAGAAACCTAAAATCCAGAGATTACAACTCTTTCAGAAAACCAACTAATTTTATTAAAATGTTACAAAGAGGACTCTTGCAATAAAGCGAACCAAATAAAAAATACTAAATAAATATTGCCGAGATAAATTATGTCTCTATTTTAATCGGTAATGAGTTTATTAAAAAACCTTACTAATTTCAAATTGCTGTTGTCTATAACAAAATACATTATAATAACAAAAACTACAAAATAAAACGCAAGTCTTTAAAGTTTTACGTTTCATTTTTAGGTTAGAAAAAAATCGAATCATAGAAAAATATACCAAATAAATTACATAATATATACTAAAAATAAAATACTAAAAATAAAACAAAACATTTAGTTTTATAGAATTTTTATAGAATAAACACAGACATATACTGTGCGAATATAAAGTCTAGAAACCGAAACAAAAAAGTTGAATTGTTCAAATTGTTGTTTTTGCACAAATATACAGCATACAAACGTACCTAACACAATTTTTTTTTAGATCGTTGCCGCAAATTGGTGAAAGCTCGTAGAAATTTCCGAAATATTCGAGTTAAGTTTAGCTACGCATAAATATTAGTTCGAGTAAGAGAAACATTCGAGAAATAGAAATTCGACTATAAGAGATAATATTTGTTTACAACTTATTGTTTGCCAAAAATATTCAATTTATGGAATATTTCTAGTTAAAGAAGTTCCGAGTTATGAGAAAAGTTATGAAGAGGTTATGAATAACAAATTCTTGTTTCGTATGTTTTGATTAAAATGTCTCAATCGCCAATCAGATATTCTTGTGCTACCTATAACCTATCACCGCCGTAGACCATCTACTAAAATTCGGACAGTTTAAAATTATAAAACGTGTGATTTCAATACTCTATTCTAAGGATGAACATATTGCAGCAGAAAATCTCACAAATTCAGAATGTCATCGAAAAATTTGACAAAAGTACTTGTTTTCAATTAAGACAAAACATGCAGTTAATAAAAAGCAAAAAACATTTAAGAAACATATCAGTAACCTTTCCGAATAGAAAACAGGATCCAGTATTTCCCCGAGACCTATAAGCCGCAAATATTCAAGGTCAATGTTCACCAGATGCTTAAATCTAGTCTTCAATGTGATAGTTTCAGCAAGTCTGGTATTTTTATGTTGTTGAGACATATTAAGTAATTCCTAAATATCAAAAAATAAATATTGTATATATAGATCCATAAAATAATTCGCAAGCATCAACAAGTATATGCACATATTTTCCGGACACACTGTATTGTATAGTTTTAAATTTTGCATGCATATATTTAAACAAATTTAATAAAAATACAACGTATAAATTGTAAACAATCAAACCACTCCCTTTTAAGTTACATATAAAATATTATTTCTAACATTTTTATATGACAAGCATACAAAAAATTGCCAAATTTTCATATTGGTTTGATATATGAGTTAAATTTTCTAAAATTGTACAAATACAAATTGAAATCTACATGCCAATTAAGTAAAAAACGCAAGTCAGGTATATTTAGTTATGATGTAACCTCCACCGCACTCCACGGTAAGTTTTATTTACAGAAATGACATGCGAATCGAAATAAACAGAAAATGCAATAAAGCACAGTATAGTGTTGGGGTACTTACAATGCACCGATAATAGGAAGCATATTTTAAGGCTGGGCGTTGTTGAACCGCTAACACTAGTGAAACGTGTGATAAGTGAATTATTAGATATGTTCGTTCAATTGTATGTGAGATCGCGCCTACAATTTACAAGTTTTCATATATAGTTTGACCTTATTATTTAAAGAAAACCTACGTGCGCTTTGTAATTATTAACTTGTGACAATGTCAAAGGTAGCGGCAATGTTTTGCAATTACTCTGTCCATATTTTATTTAAAATATTTAACATTTACTTAACATATATTGTCAGATTAGTATCTATATTGCACAACAAACATTCAAACAGCTATACATATAATGTATGTATGTGTGTTTCATGACACTGGTAATTTATAATTATTCTAATTTTATACATTTTTTATAGTTTCCTCCAAATATAACTTCAACAACCAACATTCACAAATAATTATTAATGCTTTCGATAAAATATCCAATGATTAACAAATTGTAGTTTCAAAACTATGAATAGACATTTTCTTAAATCATACATATTACACATCATAATGAGATGATTGATTATTCTACCCATTGAGTTGGTCGGATTTTCGTACCAATTAAAGAAATACAGAAATCAGCAAAATGTATTGATCAATTTATTTTATTTTAGTTTATTAATAGAATAAATCAAATATGTGAACTAAAATTACACAATCGCACACTTTGAGCCTCATAGGCCCAGACCTCAATTAAGAAATCCATGAACATTTTTTTTCTGATTGCATGTAATTTTAATATTTACTTTCATGTATGTACTTTTATCATTTTATGAACTGGCAAAGATAATTGAATCACCTATTTGAGAAATCCGTCAAATCCACACATTTATCGAAAAATCTGTATGCTTCTGCACAACTACAGGTTGCATACAGCACAATTTGTTCAAGAATGTCGATGAATGCTGTTTTTAGAAATTACAACACCCACTTTACATTTCTGACCTCGCCCCTTTGACTATTATCACTTTTCCAAAACTCAAAGTAGAGTCGTATTTTGCAGAATTGCCAATTCATTTTTCGAAAGCATGGCGTTATTAGAAAAATGTTGGAATAAGTGTTAATGATTCTTACGTTAAACAATAAAATTTGGTTTTGTCCTGTAACTCTTTGTTTTCATAGCTAGAGACCATAAAAAACTCCCCTCGTATTTTATATCATTTTAACAAATTATGGATCATATGGATAAGTTATTTAAATAATAATTTTAAAACTATATCAAACTATTCTACAATAAGTGTAAACAAATCCAAACAAATTAATTAAAAGCAAGGAAATGTTTTTTTTTTTCACTGTTATTTAATTAGAATATCACCGTTATTTGTTTAACCATGAATAAAAAAGTAGTACATACTCTTGAAGAAATGATTCAATGAAAACCTAATCTATTACAATATTTTAACATGTACACATCAATGTAGTTTATGATAATTCAGTAACTTTTCTTTTCAATCAAAACTCCATTGTTAAGCTATCATATTAGTTTTAATTGGGTCAAAGTAAGTAAGTAAAATTGTTTTAGTATGCCTTATACCAACAGTTAATTGTGGCAAGTTAAAAATTTAATTATTTAATATCCAAGTGCATCCGGGATTATTTGGCAAGCCGTTCAACTCAATCAATAACCAGTTATAAAATAAATTGAGTATAATAATGCGGGCGCATGTTACTTACTGACAAAGCTGTGTGGCTAATTACATATTTTTAAAACCTCATTCTTAACACTCAATTTAAAAAATAATATAATTTGTTTCTTGAATCGCATTCTTGCATTTTTTAAATAATAATTGTTTCAATTACGTAATTATGCAATATTTTATTGAAACATCCTATAGATAAAAATTAATAATAATTTGTAATCATAAATTTCGTTGACAATTTGAATATTGCTTACGTAACATTAGCCTACTAGATACAAATAATGACCTAAATAGCAACTGATTTTACGACTGGTTGAAAACAAAATTACTTTCGATTTGGCTATAATTTTAAAATCATCTGCCATTCAAGTGATGTCATCGTCGGTTTTGATTTGTAATACCTACTTGTTTTTTTTTTTATTTATTTATCCATCATGTAGTTCCGTTATTGTAATTAATAATAAGAAAGAACACTTTTAGGTCTAGGGCGAATTAAATGTTGTAGTAGCCTTGTCCGAACACCTACATTGAAATGAGTCATTTGCATAGAGTAAATGATCTATTATTTATTAAATTTACATTGTATGGGTGTATTCTCATTTAGTTGTTAATACTAACATGACGTAATTAGTTGTACAGCATGTTTTAAAATTGGTTTATATATTATTAACAATATAATTGATGTGTAGATAATTATACACGCACAAATATGTATTTTAATTCATAAATATTATATTATAATTTATAATTACTACATAATGGTAACGATATAAAGCTGAAACAAATAATAGATATAGATTTAAATAATATTAACTATACAATCTAAAAACATTTGAATGATCATATTTTCTTTATAGTTCAAAAATAATATCTAGTTTTCGAATTCTTAGGTATTCTTTTGAAAAATATTACTGTCAAGATAATATCTTTTGATACGTATTATAAATTATACTCAAGAATGATGAGTCAGTTACATACATGAGGTCGAATTTAAAATACCTTACATTCCAAATTAATTTATTTGTTGCACGCAGGATTTAGTTACAAAATAAATCTTAATATTATGCACTTTATATGGATGTCATGCGCCCTTGTATGTTCCCGTCATACATTAATCCCATGCGTGTGCATTGCTTGTGGCTTTTCGCAAACATATTCAACACAATCAAATACAATAACACTTGTTCCCACAATGCACGTCCAACCAAAAAAGCAAGCTTTAATATTCCAAACAAATATTCAGTGCAAACTCATAAATAGCGAGTCTGGCCAGTCACTCTTGCACATTTACATAAATACATATTGTAATGATTATCATTACTTACTAACATATGGTCGTATTTATATAACGGCGATCGACACGTGCTGATTAAAGAAGTATCAATTTAGTTATGAAGGGTGGGGCCAGTTAATGTGATTGTCCTCAGCCATGCAACTGTTATTAATAGGGGTATGAGTTCAGGAAGTTTTATTTTCAGATAAAAAGATATCTGGTTGTACACATTTAAGCACTTTATTGAAGTGGGAACGGATTGAAGGCTCCACCTCTCAGATTAATAAATAGATGGATCGAGTTAAAAATACTCATATATAAAATCCTAGTACACGTTAATGCAATGCAAAATATTAGGGCTCTACACAATTTATTTATGTATGCCAATCAAGCAATACTTTAATATTTTATATTATAATTATTATGTAAACTTTAGCATAATGTATGTGTAAATATGTAACTAAAAAAGCGTTTATATATATTTTTAACTTTCAATTTATAATTTTTTTTTCATTATTTATCATAAACATGTCCAAACCAATGTGTAATATATGAATTTATTGGCACAAATCACTATTAAAAAACAGTGTTTATAAAGCAATTTCAATGTGAAATATATGCTAGTGTAAATTACATAGGATATCGCTAAATGTTATGCGCATACGCACGCACATTTTTTTTACGAACAAACTTAATACTAGTTTGATATTTTTGCCGTGCTTTGTTTTTTAATATTGGTGACCATAATGTATACAAAAAACTTATTCTATTTTTAAATAATTATAAAAGTTCACATGAACATAATAATATGTCCAAAACATAGTTTTAAAAGTATAAAATATTAATAAATTATCTTATTTGGTTGGCATTGCAAACGACGTATATCCAAATTGAAGCACTACACTAAAGCCCCGGCGATTTTTCCTTCATTATATATCCTCTGGTTTATTATATAATAAAATTATATATATATTTTTAATAAAACGTATAAACGTATTAAATACTCGCATTTTCAATTACCCGAAGTATGAAAGCTGAGATCGATAAATAAAAGTACTCTAGTAATTCATTATTATCTACAGAGTAAGAACTTTCATGCATTCTTTTAAAAAAGCTCAAATTTTAATGCATATATGAACAAATAATTCATACTGAAAACAAACTATCAACACTCCGCTTCACAAACTGGTGTCAAGAAAAAACTACAATGCAATACAATATAATTAGTATCTTACGGTAGAATACTAATTATATTATATTGAAACTTTAGAACAATCAAATTAATACTTTTGATATACGTCGGGTGTTCCACAGGGGTCACATTTTAGACCTCCGCTGTTCATTTGCTTTTATTTAATAAATGGTGATTGTTCTATTATTTTAGGTAAACTTCTTTAACAGTAAGCTGAATAAACTCCTACAATTGAATTAGAGTTAACAATTTATGTATAGTTATTAATTCATTAGTTAGTAATAAGTAAATAAAACAACTACTATGTTTTTACCACTAATTTATTATTGTAAAATTATATATAAGGCATATACAATTTTACAAAATACATTTCACGACTTAAGTTTCAACGTTTTACGGTCATTATCAAGTGAGGAACAAATGAATGAAACAATACATATATATATATATACAGAGCAATTGGTGAATTGGCAGGAGAATACAAGGAATTTTACAGGATATTAAAAAGTGGTGGATTATACTGAACTAGATCGGTTTGCTCGTTCAAAAGGTTAACGAGCGGATTATGGGAATGTTTATAAATTTCGGCGGCTTCTAAAAGATTAAGCTTAGTACCTTTTGTACAGGTATGTAAAATTTTTAACTGATTAATGTTGGGGAATGAATGATTACAATCGAAAAAATGATTTGAAAATGAACTTGAATTTTTATTTAAACGAAAAGCGCGATAATGTTCAGCGTATCTTTTTTCAAAACTACGGCCCGTTTGACCTATGTATAGGCTATTACATTCAGGACATGACATTTTATATACACCTGACTTTTTTAAGGGGTCAACTTTATCTTTAGCATTAAAAAGGATGTTTGATAATTTACAACTTGGTCTAAACGCGATTAGTTGATTTTGTTTGCGAAGAATGTAAGCGATTTTGTCTGTGGTTTTACCAAAATAAGTTAAAGTTGAAAATGAATTTTTATTTATATTTGAAGATTTTGGATAAATTTGAATCATTGTATTTTGATAACGTTTTTTGTTTATTAAATTTTGAATAAGATTTATTGGAAAACCATTCATTATTCCAATTGATAAAATAGTGTTTAATTCTATGGTAAGGTTATTAGATGATAATGGTATTGAAAAAGCTCTATGTACCATAGAATGAAACGCAGCTAATTTGTGTGACATTGGATGATTTGAATTGAATGGAATAGTAGAATTTGTGTTTGTTGGTTTTCTATATATATTAAATTCGATTTTGTTATTTTTATGAATTAACGTGAGATCTAAAAAGTTAATTTGATTGTGTTCTTCAGTTTCTAAAGTGAATTTGATTTTTGGGTGTATGCTGTTAATAATATTTAAAAATTGATTAAGTTGACGTGCCGTACCATTAAAACAGGCAATTATGTCGTCCACATATCTATACCAAAATGAAATGTGTTTTTTAGTAAATTCTTTTTCAAAAATGTGTTTTTCAATTTGTGACATAAATATGTCTGCTAACAGGGGGCTTAATGGAGAACCCATTGCTAAACCAGTATCTTGTTTGTAGAATTTATTATTAAATTGAAAATAATTTTGTTTCAAGCAAGTTTCAAAAGCATTAAGAATTTCTGATTTTATAATTATGTTTAAATTGTTTTTATCTAAAATATTTTGAATAATTTCAAGGCAATCATTTGTAGGTATATTAGAGAACATACTAGTGACGTCAAAAGATACAAGTTTTGAGTTTTTTGGAGTAGTTATTAATTTTAAGTGTTGAGATAAAATTAGAGAATTCTTTACTGAGTATTTTGAGCTAAAATTTGAGTATTTTTTAAAGATAGTATTTAATTTGATTGCTAACGTACGTGACGGACTATTTATATAAGAGACTACTGGTCTAATAGGGTGATCCGGTTTATGGGTTTTAATCAAACCGTAAAGTTTAGGAGCTAACGGATTCATATTACATACTTGAAATTTTTCAAAGTTGTTTATAATAATTTTAGTATTTTCCAATAAATCTTTAATTTGAGATTGATACATATTTGTAGGGTCTTTCTTTAAGAGAGTAAGGTTTTCAGTTTGAATAAATGTATTAACTTTGTTAATATAATCATTTTGATTTAAAACAACAACTGAATTTGATTTATCTGCTTTTGTTATTATTAATTGATTAAGTAAAGTTTTTGATTTAATTGATTTGATAATTGCTAAATCTGATGGTGGTTTTTGAGATAGGCTATTTATTACGTTTGAAATATGAGCTCTTGGAATAAGAGGGTCATTTACTTTTTTAAGTGCAATTTCTGATTCTATTACAGTTGTTGTTTTTACTATTTTATTGTTAATGTAAGGACTGTAATTTGGATTATTAGATAAAAAGGCTTCTTCCGGATCATTAAAACTGGTATTTGATAAATTTATAAATTTTGGAGTAGAATTTAATTGTGCAGTATTTACTTCGTTTGTTGTTTTTGTTTGATTAACTTTAAGAGTTTCTAGTTTTTTCTTTTGAATTAAATATTTTTTGTTAATTACTTTGCTTACATTTTCGCGAACAAAATCATCTAATATATCAAATTCAATGGGGTGTAGTTTAAAAGTCAGTTCCGAATGTAATACCTTAAGATGATGTTGGATGGCGTCTCTTCTCCGATGAAGGTATTTGATTTCCGCTCGTATCCATGCTAGTATTTATCAAATACCAGTTTTAATGATCCGGAAGAAGCCTTTTTATCTAATAATCCAAATTACAGTCCTTACATTAACAATAAAATAGTAAAAACAACAACTGTAATAGAATCAGAAATTGCACTTAAAAAAGTAAATGACCCCCTTATTCCAAGAGCTCATATTTCAAACGTAATAAATAGCCTATCTCAAAAACCACCATCAGATTTAGCAATTATCAAATCAATTAAATCAAAAACTTTACTTAATCAATTAATAATAACAAAAGCAGATAAATCAAATTCAGTTGTTGTTTTAAATCAAAATGATTATATTAACAAAGTTAATACATTTATTCAAACTGAAAACCTTACTCTCTTAAAGAAAGACCCTACAAATATGTATCAATCTCAAATTAAAGATTTATTGGAAAATACTAAAATTATTATAAACAACTTTGAAAAATTTCAAATATGTAATATGAATCCGTTAGCTCCTAAACTTTACGGTTTGATTAAAACCCATAAACCGGATCACCCTATTAGACCAGTAGTCTCTTATATAAATAGTCCGTCACGTACGTTAGCAATCAAATTAAATACTATCTTTAAAAAATACTCAAATTTTAGCTCAAAATACTCAGTAAAGAATTCTCTAATTTTATCTCAACACTTAAAATTAATAACTACTCCAAAAAACTCAAAACTTGTATCTTTTGACGTCACTAGTATGTTCTCTAATATACCTACAAATGATTGCCTTGAAATTATTCAAAATATTTTAGATAAAAACAATTTAAACATAATTATAAAATCAGAAATTCTTAATGCTTTTGAAACTTGCTTGAAACAAAATTATTTTCAATTTAATAATAAATTCTACAAACAAGATACTGGTTTAGCAATGGGTTCTCCATTAAGCCCCCTGTTAGCAGACATATTTATGTCACAAATTGAAAAACACATTTTTGAAAAAGAATTTACTAAAAAACACATTTCATTTTGGTATAGATATGTGGACGACATAATTGCCTGTTTTAATGGTACGGCACGTCAACTTAATCAATTTTTAAATATTATTAACAGCATACACCCAAAAATCAAATTCACTTTAGAAACTGAAGAACACAATCAAATTAACTTTTTAGATCTCACGTTAATTCATAAAAATAACAAAATCGAATTTAATATATATAGAAAACCAACAAACACAAATTCTACTATTCCATTCAATTCAAATCATCCAATGTCACACAAATTAGCTGCGTTTCATTCTATGGTACATAGAGCTTTTTCAATACCATTATCATCTAATAACCTTACCATAGAATTAAACACTATTTTATCAATTGGAATAATGAATGGTTTTCCAATAAATCTTATTCAAAATTTAATAAACAAAAAACGTTATCAAAATACAATGATTCAAATTTATCCAAAATCTTCAAATATAAATAAAAATTCATTTTCAACTTTAACTTATTTTGGTAAAACCACAGACAAAATCGCTTACATTCTTCGCAAACAAAATCAACTAATCGCGTTTAGACCAAGTTGTAAATTATCAAACATCCTTTTTAATGCTAAAGATAAAGTTGACCCCTTAAAAAAGTCAGGTGTATATAAAATGTCATGTCCTGAATGTAATAGCCTATACATAGGTCAAACGGGCCGTAGTTTTGAAAAAAGATACGCTGAACATTATCGCGCTTTTCGTTTAAATAAAAATTCAAGTTCATTTTCAAATCATTTTTTCGATTGTAATCATTCATTCCCCAACATTAATCAGTTAAAAATTTTACATACCTGTACAAAAGGTACTAAGCTTAATCTTTTAGAAGCCGCCGAAATTTATAAACATTCCCATAATCCGCTCGTTAACCTTTTGAACGAGCAAACCGATCTAGTTCAGTATAATCCACCACTTTTTAATATCCTGTAAAATTCCTTGTATTCTCCTGCCAATTCACCAATTGCTCTGTATATATATATATATGTATTGTTTCATTCATTTGTTCCTCACTTGATAATGACCGTAAAACGTTGAAACTTAAGTCGTGAAATGTATTTTGTAAAATTGTATATGCCTTATATATAATTTTACAATAATAAATTAGTGGTAAAAACATAGTAGTTGTTTTATTTACTTATTAAATATGAAGTACCACATAGTAACCGTCGCAACCATCTTGATGATCATTAGTTAGTGTTATTTTTCGAATGTTCTAATTTTTAGTTTAAAAGTTTTGTTAAAAATGTGAAATAATTTTATTTCACATTTTTAACTCAATCTTAGAACAATGAAAAAATAACGATGATTTAGGTAGTGCAGTTGAGAACATTGTAGAAAAGAGTCAAAAGTGTTTACTATGAGTAAGCAATTTTTCATCATGGACAAGTTTAAAAGCAAAAACTATTTTACTTGGAGCTTATAGTAACCTGTAATTACAAGAATTTTTGCTAAAAACTAATCATCACCTGGATTTCAATTAACTAAACTAGTATATCAAAAATATATTTCTAAACTTTGTAGTGACAGAAATATTAGGTCTAACATAGTTTTCTAGAGAAGAATCAGCAGAACTAATTTCCAAACAAGCCAAATATTCCAAAACGTACGTATGTCTGTAGTCATGTGAAAATATTTAAAACTTTATATTATTATGTAAAATCGACTTTTTTTCTAGTACATGCTAATGTTACTTATTTAAAGTAATAACATTTTCTAGAAGTCAGCCTACAATGATGTATGGTTATTCTCTGATTGTCAAGACTTAATAATAATATAATAATCGATAATATTGTGGTTAAGTGTGCAACACACCAGGATAGCATCGTTGATATCAACATTTAACAAACAAAAATTATTTTTATGCAAAAAAGTAGGCTATGCCAAAATTCAACCTTTAAAATTCGCCCTGCCAAAAGTTTCAAAAGTAAACTTCCTTAAAAACCACTATTAGAATGCTTTATTAAACATTTAATCAAAATGAGAAGTACAATACGTCATTTTAAGAACGTTTTCAATTAAAATAACTTTAACACTATAACTTGATAAAATTGTGAAAAATGAATAATTTGCAAAATAATGCAGTTACAATAGTTGCAATCTTTCAAAAATTTGTTATATTTGTTTTAGCAACCATATAAAAATATGTGCTGATTTTGTTATTAGTTTTTGAACTTGATAAACAATAAGTAAACTCTTGATAATATTAAGCTCATTTTTGAAGCCTATTACATAAAAAGATTTTTTTAAACGGTAACAAGTCCATTTCTATAAATTTCAAACAGTCGCTCTGTTCAGAACATTGTCAAAGTATAACATAATAGAATTATGACGTCAAACCAACAAGAAATCGTAAATTCATTTGCAAATTTCTTTAGTAGTGTTTACAAAACTTCAAATCTTCCATCAAATTCGAATTCCGTCAAAAATACTATTCCATTTGGAATTAAATCCATATCATCCGATGAAGTTGTGCAAGCTTCTAAATGTCCAAAAGCAAAATACACGTCAGGTCCTGATGGCATTCCTTCTTTCTTAGTCAAAGACTGCGCTACTGTCTTAGCCAATCCACTGCATTATTTGTTTAACTTAATATTAAAAACTTCAACTTTTCCAAAACTATTAAAAATTGCCCGTATCAGCCCAATTTTCAAAAAGGGAAACAAAGAAGACATATCAAACTATCGTCCAATTGCTTTAATTAACAACTTTGCCAAAGTTTTTGAACAGATAATAGCAGAACGGCTTTATTTTGGAGTCTAATATCAGATAACCAGCACGGTTTTGTTAAGAAGAGGTCTACTGCGTCAAATTTGCTATGTTTTACAGAATTTGTTTCCACATCGCTCGATATGCGACATCAAGTATATGTAATATACACTGATTTCAGTAAAGCATTTGACACATTAGATCACGGGATTATAATAGATAAACTACATGTTGATGGATGCGATAACAAGCTTTGTAATCTATTACAGTCATATCTTAATGACAGATTGCAGTATGTTGAGGTTTTAAACTTCAAATCCGCTAACTATCCAGCACTTAGTGGTGTTCCCAAAAGGTCCAACTTAGGGCCATTAATTTTTATCATTTTTATTAATAATATTTGCAAAAACTTAAAAAATCAATGTCTATAATATGCTGACGATTTAAAAATATTTTCTACAATTTCATTTATGGCTGATTGCATATCCCTTCAATCTGACATTCAAATGTTATCTATGTGGTGTAAAACAAACTACTTGCAACTAAATATATCAAAATGCTGTACGATGACATACTCTCGCAAAAATCAAATATAGTTTTTGATTATACCATTGACAACCAACCTTTATCAACAATTACAACCTACAAAGACCTTGGTGTGCTGTTCGACAATCAATTAACATTTAATAGTCACATAGACAATATTGTCAACTCAGCATTAAAATCGCTAGGATTTATTATTAGGTCAGCAAAACCATTCTCTAATAAAGAATCTTTGCACGTACTCTATTTTGCTTTTGTCAGAACTAAATTAGAGTATTGTAGTACGGTGTGGTCTCCTTACAACGCAACCTATTCCTATGCTCTGGAAAAAGTTCAAAGACGTTATTTAAAGTATATGTGTTACCGAGAAGATGGCCACTATCCACCTCGTGGTCGTACAGATTATAACGCCCTATTAAGCCGTTTTGATTTTAACTCTCTTCAAGATCGTCGTAGAAGTGCTGATATATCGCTACTAAGCTGGTTTGCGGAGATGTGGATTGTCCAATCCGATTAAGCAGTTTGAACTTCCATGTACCAAGACTACCAGCTAGAAACCAACCAACATTTACTTGTTTTAAGTCGCACAGTAATTTAGTAGTAAATGCACCAATGAACAGAGTAATGAATGCTGTAAACTCCGTAGCGCCCAATCAAGCATTTTTTTAACCATTTTATTTTATATAATTTTTGTATGTTTTTGTAAAACTTTTGTTTATTTTTTGTTCATTCATATTTTTTTGTTTATTCTTATCTCATAACTTCTTGATTTAATTTAATTGTATCATAATTATTTTCTTTCCTTGTATCTATTTACCTATGTCTGTATATTATCTCCATGTTGGAACTATTAGTTCTGTTAGGATAATAATTTAATAAATAAATAAATAACTGCAGAACCAGGAACATCAATTCATCATCGAACCCAGCAACTGGGTCTTACGTACTCCACTTCGCAACAAATTTTGACTAAGGCTATACACTTACATACTTACAAAATCCAAATAAGAACAAGAACTGAAACCTAGAGATCATTTACAGCGTCGTGTGTTTCCCAAATAAATGCAGCAACAAAAATAACAGATTTTCGCAAAAATCCTCTTTTATAATATAAACAAGCAAAACTGCCGTATTTAGAAATTAGAAAATCAAAGAGATTTTTGAGAAAGAAATGCGTCCTCAAAAAGTAAGATGTATGGTGTGCCTTGCGGTCTGGTGGCATCGCAGTTAGAAGACGTTGCTACCAGTCACACAGCAACAGAAACAAACCAAACACTTTTCAAATCCTCTTCCATCCAAAATCTTGTCACTTGCTCTTCATTACCACATCTAAATCTTGCAATCATCTTTTTGTCATCTTTACTATATCTATCGTTCTCTAAGTACATTGGCAATTCACTTTCTATAATATGTTCATAATTTGCGTTGTACCTAGACTCTTTCACTCGCATTCTCCTTTCTTGCCTTTGTATATCTCTATCTCTTTCCATAATTTCGTACCATGTCTCTCTCCCAGATTCTCTCATTCTTTCAATTTCGTAGCTCGCATATCCTTTTCTATTGTAATAATTTTCCCTGATCTCCCCTAGCTTTTCATTTCTTGCTCTCATTTTCTCTATCATGCATTCTTGTAATATTTTGCATTCGTGTCTCTGTCTCATTCTTTCTTCATACTTCATTGCTCTTTTTCCTGCTTCTACTCTTAACTTATCTTTTATGACTTCCTCCAGCACAATATATGCTGGAGTTTCTCTATTTAAACCTAGCACCCATCTCCAATATTTTAAATGTATTGCTTCTAATTTTTCTTGTTCCTTCCATCCCCATATTTCTGACCCATACAATATCATACTCCTAACTAAACTATCAAACATAAGCCCTTTTATTCTCATACTTATTCCCCAAACTTGTCCCACTATTTTATTTGCTTTTCGAGCCATCTCTTTAATGTGCTCGCTCTCGGTGTCACTCGTACAAAAAACATATCCCAAATATTTAAAAGATTTTACATCCGTAATACCTTGCCCATTCCATTTCCAGTCCTCCACCTTTTTTTTTTCTCACCCCCTTTTCTGAACACCATAATTTTTGTTTTTTCTACATTAACTTCTAAACTTTTTTTTCTAAAATATTTTTCTAAACTTTCATCATCTCTTTCATTTCCTTTGCTTCTTTTGCTAGTATTACCATGTCGTCTGCATATGCTAGCGACCACACTTTTTCTCTGCCAACTATTACCCCTCCTGCTTGAGCCAACCTCAATTTTTTTTCTACATCTGCTATGTAGGTTGCAAATAAAGTAGAACTCAATGGACAGCCCTGTCTTACTCCTTTTGTTGTCCAAAATCTTTCACTCATTTTTCCGTTAACACATACCCTACTTGCTGTCTCCTCATACACGTCTTCCATTCTTCTTACCAGGTGCTCGCTAATTCCTTTCTCTCTCATACACTTCCACAGTTTCTCTCTATCCACACTATCAAATGCCGCCTTTAGATCCAGGAATAACGCATATACTTTCCCCCCTTTCTCTGCTATTTCCTTTTCCACAATATGATGTAAAATATATACGTTATCCATGGTACCTCTTCCTTTCCTGAAGCCGGCTTGCCCATCTGGAATTATCTCGTTCATACTTAGTTCCTCATTCAAATTTTCTTCTAATATCATGGTGTAGATCTTGTATGCCGTACCCAGTAGTGTTATTCCCCTGTAGTTATTTACTAGCTTATTGGATCCACTTTTGTGTATAGGGCATACAAGACCTTCTCTCCATTGACTCGGAAACCCTTCTCCCTTCCATACTCTGTTTATTAACTCACTCAATCTTTCAATCAGTTCTTCCGTACCATACAACCACGCTTCATTCTGTATCCCATCCATACCTGGCGCTTTCTTTTTCATTAGTTTTTCTTCTCCCATATTGCCTCCTTTGAAATTTCTTCCGCTTAGTGGATTGGCTCTTGTCTCTCTAGTTTTTTTTCTTTTTTCTTTTCTCCTCCAAACAAACTTCAAAAATGTTCCTTCCACGCTTCCATTGGTATTTCCTCAATATCTCCCTGTTTTCTTCTTATTTCTTTGTTTATGTATTTCCATGCTTCTGCTTCTGTCTTTATTTTTTTAATTTCTATTTCTTCTTTTTTTATAAATTCACTTTTAGCTTTTTTACATTGATTTTTGTAAGCCTTCTGTTTTTTCATATATTCTTCTTTTGTGCCTTAACATCTTTCTGGCTTCTTTTTTTTTTCTTAGTACATTTGCTCTTTTTCATTTTGTCTTCTTTTCTTCTAAATGGTTTTTTTACTACCGCATCTCCAATTGTTTCCTCTATTTCCATCATTATCTCCTCATTTCTTCCGTTTTCTCTCATTTTTCTCAGATTTTTTTTGTACTTTATCACACTTTCTTCCGTCCATGTTATCCTTTCTTCACTTTTTTCTTCATTTTCCTGTCTTCTTACAGTTTCCCCAGTTAAGTTGAGTTCTAATGGCTGGTGATCTGATTCAACTCTTATTCCTACTTTAAGATTGTCTATCTCTTCACACGCCTCCTCATTTACAACTATGTAGTCTATTACTGATTGCCCGTTTGTCCCTATATAAGTAAATTCTCTCTCTTCATCTCCTGTGATGTTTCCATTTAAAATGTCCCAACCTCTCTCTTCTATCATATCTATCATTTCTTTTCCTGCTCTATTTTCTGTGGTATCTTTTGATTCTCTGTTTCTTGTGTCCTCGTGTTTGATTTTTTTCTCCCTTCTTTCCAATTCTTGCGTTGAAGTCCCCTCCTATAATCAATTTTCTTTCTTCAGATTCTGGTATTAGCGTATCTAACTTTTGTCTAGTGTTTTTCATGCCTCTACTATATACTGTTATTGCTTTATATTTTTCTCCTCCCCTCAAAAAGTTTCGTTCTTGTATTCCCTCCATTTCAATAACATCATCCTCTTCTTGACTTATTTCTTTTTTTATGCCGGTAATTATGCCTCCTTTGGCTCTTCCTTTTATTTTTTCTCTTTTATAGATGGTTGGCATTTCCAGATGTATTCGGCTGGCATGTTGAGCTTCAACTTTTCCAATTTCTTGTCATCTATCCACGTCTCTACCATTCCAATTATGTCAAAAGTTTTTATGTACTCCCAGAACTCGTGATCTTTGTTGTCTATCCCAGCTACGTTCTAAAACAAAATTCGGCTTGTTTGTTTTTTATTTTTTACTATTTTTTGTTTTTTTCTATTTTCTGTATCTAAGCCATGTCCTTGGTCCTTGCATTGTCTACTTTTTTGTGTTGATGCTACAAATTACTTTTTTGATTTGCGTTCGCTCTCTTTTGAAACTCCTTGATCTTGATCACTCCAATTGTATACCTCTCCATCTATTTCCAATTTTCTGTACCGTACCCATACTCATTTGCCCTTTGATTTTTCGTCCCTTGCTATATCTCTTAATTCTTTCTGAACAAGCAGAATACGTCATGTTTTAGAAGTCAAGGAGGTCATTTGAACAATGTCATTTTTCATGTGCAGTTTTAATGAATCGATCTAAAATACTTATTTAGTAAGATGTTTCTAAGTTTTTTGTTACATTCATGTAGAAGCACAAACTAAATCACCCTTTATTTAAAGCGCAATAAAGGGTGGTCCATTTAGTAGTACTTTATTAAAAATTCAAAAAAATGAAGAAAAATCTTTTTTTTTGGTATATTATTGGTTTATTCAAAAGAGCAAACATTCCCATTATTTATGGAACACGATTTCATTCATGTGGCTACCTCGACCGGCTCCGCAGTAGCGCATCCTGTTAACCCAGTTTTCCAAAACCTTTGTGACGGTTTCTGGCTCTATCTCACAAATGGCTTGCTCGATATTCGCCTTAAGGGCCTGAACCGTTAATGGATTGTTCGCATAACATCGGTCCTTCACTGCACCCCACAAAAAAAGTCTAACGGCGTCAAATCGCTGCTCCAAGGTGGCCAATTGACATCGCCGTCACGGCTGATAACATGATTACCAAACTTGGCGCGCGATTGTAGCATGAGCTGTGTGGCATGACGCGCCATCCTCCTGAAACCAAAGATCGTCCAAGTCCATGTCTTCAATTTCCGGTCACAAAAAATCGTTTATCATGCCTCTGTAGCGCTCACCATTGACCGAAATGGCGATTCCAGCAGCATTTTCAAAGAAAAATGGGCCAATTATGCCACCGCTCCAAAATCCGCACCAAACAGTCACTCTCTGAGAATGCATTAGCTTCTGGACAATCACGTGCGGGTTTTCCGATCCCCAGATGCGACAGTTTTGCTTGTTAACATAGCCGCCGAGATAAAAATGCGCTTCGTCAGAAAAGATGATGTTTCGAGCTGCTCTAAGGCCCAAACTGAAAAGCAATAACAAACCGAATGGTCGTATGCCTTCAATTGCTGAGTCAATTGGACCTTATAAGCGAATAATGCAAAACTCGCATCAGGCTGGTGCGTGAAATGTTGAGTTGTTGACATCGATGGCAAGTCGATGTTCTAGGACTGAGTCGCACACTCTCGGCTATAGCAGCCACATTCTCGTCAGTGCGCACCGTACAACGGCGAGGACCGTATGTGTTGACCACTAGCATGTCAGTCTCACAAACTTTTTGCACAGCACGCGCGGTGGGGGCCTCATTTCGGCCAAAACTTCTTTTTAATAAACGCACTGTTTGGGCTACACATTGACTTTAGAAATAAGTTTAAATTTTTCCCAACGTTGTTCAAGCGTAAAACGATTCATTTTGTTCCGCGGAAATATGTTACTGACTTTCTGTCAAGATTTCCTACGGGAAAGCCCTGTCACTGTCAAAATAACAATTGATTAAAAAGATACCACTGGATGGACCACCCTTTATAATATTGCCCATTTCGATCAATTGAGGCGCTCTCGCTGATAGGTTGCGATGCAACAGTTTATCTCAACCATCAATCATTATTAGTCATTATGCGCTTTTAATATAATAGGTGCTAAAAAAAAAAACGTACAGTTGAACAACCCCGTTATTTTTTAACCGATTTGAATGATTCAAAACCATTTTTTGGGGAGCTCAATTAAGATTTTTGCCTACAGCGCAAAATCTCATTTCAACCGCCCTAGTTGTTGCACAATTATTTTGCTGCTTAGGAAGTGTCACTCACAAAGTCGGCAATAAATATTTTAATTAGAACAGAGGTTGTAGATCCATTTGCAAATGTTATAAGTGTAACTTTTCTTGACTAAAAAAATTTCGAGTAATCAATCACTCGCATTGTAATTAATGTATCTAATACAACAATAAAATTTAAAAATCTACTAAAATATTGCTTATTTATACTAAAACTAGAATTATATAAATTTAAGATTAAACTATATGATAAATAGTTTAAAGTAATTACGAAACTTTGTAACTTGATATGTAGGCTGAATAATTAATTAATAATGACTTAGCGACCAAATGTATAATGTGTTCCAATTTTCATAATGTGAATCTATAATAAGCAAGGATTGTTGAAAGCTGACCAAGACACTCACTCAATGGTTGCAAGTAATTCCAACGTAAATAAGTTCTACAACTTAATTCCAATTCCATTACAATTATAAGCGTGTAATATGTATATAAAATTATAAACAGAAAGAATTAAAACATCGTATATAAGAAATATATAAATATGAATGAAGACAGTTAAATACGTAAATGTAATTTATTTCTAATAGTCTAAATATAGAAAATACGCTTGTCTAATTAATTAGATTGTTAAATTAATCTATGCTGCTTAGAAATAGATTACAATTAATTTGAATTGAAACTATAGCAATTTATGTGTGGTATTTGTTTTATTAAAAAAAAAATGATATGAAAATAGTATGAGATAACTTACCAAGACACAGTTGTATGACTGTATTATATTTCTGCACTAAATAACTCTTCAATTATTAAATTAGAGAAATATAAATGTTTTAATGCAACTGTATACATACATAAGTGATCAGTTACAAATGTACTCGGTGAAATGCGCAATGTTAATTTTATGGACCATCACAGATCTTAAAGTCCAATTTTATTGTCCGAGTTTAATTTTAAATCAATTTAATTTGTTCAACAATACTAATTTAATAAAGAAAATACAATAGTAACACTATAAATAAAATGTAGTTTAAAGTGTGTATCATGTTTATTCTTTTATTCGTGTCACGCGTATATTGAATTAGAATAAATAGAAATTATATTTTAATATAAATTATGTACAATAGTAAGTTCAATTAAATAACACATGGTTATTTTGTTTTGATAAATTATGAATGCATTTTCATAAAATAAAATTTACAAGAATTCAAGTAGGTGTCAAACTAGGTAGATGAAATATATACGTTTTCATTAATGCAATTTATAGTGCCAGAGTAAATTGCATTTTGAGTTCTAATTTAATATTTTTATTATACCGATCAGATAAACTTTTCAAATACTGTATTATGAATATTATTTTGTAAGGTTATGGTTATACCCGTGACGTCAATTAATAAAACCCGTGATTTATTAGATACTCGTGCAAACTCATTAAACATTATCTGACGTCATTTTAATCTCTAACTCAAGCTGTTTATGATGATTAATTGACCGTGATAAAGTTGTAATAAATACACCGTTGGTGAAAATTAAAAGAAAGTGTTAAACTATTAGAGAATTTTGCAACATGCGTCGCCAAAAAGTGAATCTATCTATGTCAATGTTATAAATTCAATACCAAATGTAATTATGTCTTTGTGGGTTAGTCGTGCCAGGAGACAATATTATTGATAAAAAGAAGCACACCCTAAAACGCAGTAGCTTTGTTTCTATAGCTTCTACGATTCGAATATCACAATCTTCATCTAAGTTATTAATAGATTGTGCACGAAAGTCAAAAACAAAGTTTGATTTATTTCACTAGCTAGTTATAAATGTAAAACTATGTCAATGGAATATTGTGTCTCAGCAAATTAAAAAACATAAAAAATATTACTAAAGAAGTTGATTTGTTAGATTTTAATAATAATTTCAGATATAGCATTTATTGTATTGTAAATTTGCGCTAGCAACAGCATATATAATAATGATTTACGCCCGTAGAAATGGTGTAATAGTATAAGAACTTAAATACAAGTGCCTAGCAATACCGCGGTAAATTAGTTTAGATTTTTGGCATATAATACCGCGGTCAAAGAGTGATTCTTGTATCGATACCCAGGGCCGTACCTAGAGAACAAATTCGGGAAGGTAGCAATTTTTTAATAGAGAGAAAGAGAAAAAAATTCAAGGGGGATACAAAAACTACATCGAGTACGTTATATAATAATACAAACCTAACAACGCAAATGAAAAATGCAATGTTATTAACATTTGTTATTTTTTGTTTGTTAATATAATCTGTCAGAAACAGAGAAAAAAATTTCACCATACAGTGTCATCGTCTGGCAAAAAAAAACGCAAACAAGTTTTTTGCTCAGTCACCAAAATGGCAAGTTATGTTTATAGCCATTTGCCAACAGTTCACCACCAATGTGAATGGTGAACAATGTAGACGAAGTAAGTTAAAAATCAATTATTAAGTTTAAATAAATAAAGCCATACTGATGAGAGGTAAACCTCGAAACGCGTCTATAGATGTTTTTAGTTTAGAATATTTTTTCATAAATTTAATTTTTTAATGTTATTATTGGGTTGTCCGATTGAACAAATAGTAACGAGCGCTACATATGTCGTTGTGGCATTCGTATAAATTTACCTATTTAACTAGGCTTTATTCGAAATTATTGCTTTTACAACTGTCTCATTTGAGGACATTGCGTCTCTTCTTTATATATTTTATTTAAAGAACGTTTAAAACAATATCTGGTATATGGTTGTTTTTATATATTAAATGATTATTTTAACTAATCTTGTAAATCTTTGTTAATGTTTGCTAAACTTTAATATAAAATTTTAAATTTATTATGTGCTTGACGGTGTTTTCTTTTAAGCGCCTATGACAATACTTATTTATTATCACCGTGTTACAGACTTTTATGAATTTAAAACCTACATTTCGTTAGTTAGTTAGTTTAGATTTTTGGCGTATCAGCCTAATAAGACTATTAATGCCGAAGTCCTACATTTCGTCGTCGTTTTGTTACTTAGAGTTGATTTTTCTCTGCGAAATTTGTCATTCACACGATGTACTGTACTTAACAGGTCATAATGCCTTTAGACCCTATTTTTGTGGCAAGAATTATAGCGTCGAATAAAGATGAGCGAGAAAAACGTGAAACCGCAAAGATTGTTGGTAAAAGCCTTTATGCTTTACAAAAGGTATATCAGCGTTACATGAATACTGGCCTGATAACCAGAAGATCAGAATCAGGGCAAAAAAAGTCACCACAAACAGAGATGACCGATTTTTGGTGTCCACAAGTTTGTGGAATAAAACAGCTTCTGCAGTTTATCTACAAAATAAACTCCATAAAGCTAAGAGATGTAAATGTTAGTGAATGAACCGTTAGGAGAAAGCTTCGGGCTGCTGGATTGTCTTGTAGAAAGATAGCCACAGGCCCACCTTTACAACCCCGACATCGTGTTGCAAGATTGGCTTTTGCCAGAAATCACCGGATATGGTATAATGAGGACTAGAGCTGGGTTCTGTTTTCAGATGAGTCGCGCTTTTGCCTCAATAGATCAGAGGGCGGTCTGGAAAGTGTGGAGAAAAATACTCTTCAGTTTGTATTGATGAGCGACTTCCATTTGGCGGTGGGTCGGTTATGGTTTGGGCAAGAATTTCTACCAAAGCACGCACAAAGTTGGTCTTTATAGAGAATGAGCAAGCGCGGCATTTTTATGCAAGACATGCTAGACCTCACGTAGCCAGAGTTGTCAGAGATTATCTGGATGAAGTGGAAATTTTGCGGTTCGATTGGCCAGCTCTCAGCGTGAACATAAATCTCGTAAAACATGTCTGGGATGATGTATCCAAAAGCATACACCTGCTCCAAGAACTGCTCAAGAGACAGTTGCTATTGCAAAAATAGAATAATATCGACGACTTGAAGCAGTCATTTATGCAAGAGGGGAAAATACTCGTTATTAGTGATAAGTTTTTTTTTTCATATTTTTTGTTTCTTATTAGTCCTAGGAACAAAATTTCAAACTTAGTCTGAACTGCAAATTTGTGATATTTCCAAAATACACAATAAAACAATAAATATGCTTTACAATTCAACATTGAGTTTTTAATTTAGTCTGCAAAATACAGTACAGTTGTTTACAATTTGTTAACGTAAGGTTAAAAGAAAAAACTAAAAAAAAAGTCATAATTTTAAAGTGACCTCTATTTTTTGCTCGCCAGTGTATTTGTATAGCCCCACCTAATTGTAATGATAATCGCTTTTAATTTTATAAATCTAACAACGTATAAACATTTTCCTTTATACAGAATGTTCGCAATAGGTGTCATTTTGCGTAATGGAATTTCTGATCGAGACTGCTCTGACACCAGTTATCATTTTTGGCTTAATGGCTATATCAACAAACAAAATTGTTGCATTTGATGTGAAGAAAATCCACAAACAATTGTTTAAAAACCATTTCAACTAGAAAAATGCAGATGCTCTATGAGCTGGAAATGTCATCGGATCATACTTCTTCAAAAATAAAGCCATGTTACCAAAATTATTTTGTAAGCATAAATATGAAGAATAAATAATTCCAAAAAATAATTATGCGTTCTGCCGTACAGCGCCTGAAACAATATAATCATTGAAAGAAACGTTCGGCAACCAAGTAATTTCTCAAAATAGACCTTTTATAGTATGCCCATAGATATAGTGTCTTTACAACATAAGCTTGATTTAAGATAATATATTTTAACGAATTATTTCATTAATTAATTAATTAAGATTGTATTATATACCTGAAACCCGAGATAGTATTCAATAGTGAAAATATTGTATATTATATAATATTTTCACCTATGAACATTGATGTGTTATAAGCTATTTATGGTATATAATACAAATTGTCTCCCCAAGACAATTATTAATGAAGTAATCCGCTGAGATAATTCAAGCTCATGTCGTAAAGACACTGTATCTATGGCTATACTATAATTGGCCACCAACATCCTGTGACTTGGCACCTCTGAATTATTTTCTGTAGGAATATGTAAACATTAGCGATATTAAAAAGTAAACCAAGATCCGTTATATTAGAGCCAGTAGCGGGTATTATACCAAAATTCCATTTTTTTTACTTCAAGCATTACACTCATTATTCACAACATGGTTGAAATATACACTCAGATGCAAAAAACCCGGGTAATTTTTTTTATAAAACTTTTAGTATTTTACAATCAAAGAGGCCATCAGAATGTAGAAAAAAAAACAACATATGATACTTATCAGTTTATTTAATGAACATTAATAAGCGAAAATAAAATTTAAAGATATGTGTTCTTCACTACCTATTATTCATTCAACATTATGCACAAAAGATTAAGGTCATTCTTAGGGCAGATTGGTGTGTTAATTATAATTGTAAGTGCTGAAAATTGTGCAAAAGCTGTGCTCTTGTGGCAGATGAAAGAAGCCAGCGGTGTGTTCAGATTCCTTTATGTCAGACTTTCTACCGTCCAAAGAGCACTTGAGCGGTTTAGGAAAACCGGCAGAAATGCTCTAAGACCGGGAACTAGAAGAAACATAAAACGACTGCTATCGATGACCGATTTATCGTTCGTACTACGGAATCGACATGTGACTTCAGTGGAGACCAAAAACCAACTCCATAAAGTTCCTTGTACAGCTGTGAGTGTGTGGACAGTTCGTCAAAGATTGCAGGAAGCTGACTTAAAATCTTGTAGACCAGAAGCTGGACCAAAATTACTCCCACGTCACCGAGTAGCCAGAGTCCAATTTCCTCGCAAACATTTAAATTGGACATTAGCACAATGGAGGACTGTACTGTTTACTAACGAGTCTCGATTCTGCCTACATTTGCCAGATGAAAGAGAACGAGTATAGAGACGAACGGGAAAACAATTTGCGGAATGCACCTTTAAGCCCCGAATTAGCCATGGTGGAGGTTCCCTGATGATATGAGCAGGAATATCAATGGTTGCCTGCACCAAATAAATTGCCATTGATGAAGACTCGCTGACTGCACAGCGGTATATTGAGGAGGTTTTGAAAAACTGCGTAGTCCCATTTGCTCCATTTATCGTCGATAGCTTTATTCTGATGCAAGGTGCGTCACAGAATACTTGGTTAAAGTTGGAATAAGAAAATTCAAGCCCAGATGGAAATCCTATAGAACATGTTTGGGACATGCTGGGCAGGCGTGTTAGAGGACGTGTAGTTGCACCAACCACAATAAACGAGTTTCGTGTGGCACTTCAGGAAAAATGTCCAAATATTCAAAGAGAAGAGAGAGAAGGCAATACGAAGTATTGAAATCTTATTTAACTAAAATTTTCATTATTAATCTCTGTTAAGTTTATTTTGCAGAAATGCATTTTCTTTCGTGTAACCGTACATTATCATTTTCGCCTATTAATGTTCATAAAATAAGCTGATAAGTACCATATGTTGTCTTTTTATACATCCTAATAGTGTCTTTGTATAGTACGTATTTTTTCAAATTTGTAAAATTCTAATAGTGTTTTTTTTAAGTAAGGTAAGAGTTTACCTTTATAACTTCAAATATAGTGCGACATTTTTAAGCGCTGACATTTAGCATGGCCTACTTTTTTTGCAAAATCACTTTGCAATCATTTAAAATAATTAATATATAAAAAAATTGTACGTACAGCGTAGTCCTATTACTTATCAAATAGAAATAATTAAGATACGTTGCAACTGCATAATATCTAATTTGGCGTGTTTTCGAGTAGTCCCGGTTAGGGGCACCAGACAAAACAAAAGTAAACTAATCATATTAGAGTAGAAAATAATGACGTCGCGGTAACTAACTTTGAACTGAGTTATATCCCTGCGTGTCTTTCTAATTGACGTTTTTCACACAAATCAACTTGGCGGTAGTTTAGTAACATAATTAACATAAAGCGTTTTTATTATAAAGAGTTTTTTAGTTGGCGCGGGTAGATTTTGGCGGCCATTTTGTTTTTGTGACATCTATCAAACCTTTTGTTTATTATTTAGTTATTTATGCCAAATCACCATGGCAAGTTACACGATTGAACAGCACGTTCAAATAATAAAAGTGCACATACGTTGCTCGCATTGCGCCCATTTTACGGTAGACGTTGTAGCCCTTCGCAGTCAACTCTTCAACATCGCCGCGGTCCGTAAAAGTGTACAGCAGAACCCAAGGCAGTCGATTCCTCGCCGTGCACAAGAACTCGGAATTGTGCATCGGGACTTAGACCTACACCCGTACAAGATCCAATTGACCCAGGAGCTCAAAGTTCATAACCATAGACAACGCTGACTCAGCTTCGAATCGTTTGGAAGAGAATCCCAATTTTGGCGGAAAAATGATTATCTTTAGCAACAAGGCTTCATTTTAAATGAATGGCTATGTTAACAAGCAAAATTGCCGTATATAAGACGACACCAACACGAGGTTCACCAGGTAATAATGCATCCTCAAAAAGTTACCGTTTGGTGTGGATTTTGGGCCAGCAGCGTCATTGGTCCGTACTTTTTCAAAAACAACGTTGGTGAGGCGGTCAACGTCAACGGAGAGCGCTACAGAACAATGATAACCAATTTCTTATTGCCCGAATTAAACCCTTCAAACCTAGACGCCATGTGGTTCCAGCAGGAGGACGGCTCTAAGTGCCACAAAGCGAACGCCACAATTGACATTCTGCATGAACGTTTTGAGGGTAAGGTTATCTCTCTCGCAGGGGTGATGTGAATTGGCCACCAAGGTCATGCGATGTGACCCCGCTAGACTTTTTCTTGTGAGGTTTCTTGAAGTCGCAGGTCTATGCAAATAAACCAGAATCAACCGATGCCATCGCTCAAATTCAGTCGGATCTATGCGGAAGAGTAATTGAAAATTGAACCACTCGGATCCGTGACACCATAAGAAGCCGAGGCGGGCATTTGAACAATGTCATATTCTATACTTAATGGCATACATGAGCCTTTCAAATAAAAGAAGAATTTTGTTAATACCTCACACACAGCTTGTTTTATTCCATTTCAACATCTACCCGCCCTTATTGAAAAATCCTTTATTAAAAAAATATGGCCAAAAACGAACCCTTGTTTGTTTACATTTTTTTAATAAAATGTCAAATTAAAATTGTTGATTTTTGATTATAATGGGTGCGTTTTTAAAGTGCTCTTGCTGTTCGAACAAATTTTGCACGAACAACTTTTTTGTTTGTTCGTGCAGGGTAATTTAAAAACAGCATATAGCACTCAAACGTCAAAAACATGTTTTCTAAGGTTATGTTTGTTTTGCTTACATGCCCAGTGTTGTCAATTAATACAATTCAAATCTACATCAAGTAAAATATTTAAAATCTTATTATTCTAGATTCACACATATTTTGTATGAGCGAATATTTCTTGTATACCTTATATTTTTATAATGTATATAAAACCGTACCCATATTTTGATATAACCATGATAAATATATTATTTTATTTTTGCTATGTGGCAACACTGTACATGCCCGTCATGCACCACCTCTTGACTAGGTGCGTGCAAATGTTGTTCGAACACTTGTTCGGGTTGTATTTAAAAACGCCCATTTAATTGTTCGAGTGCTCGAACCGCTGTTCGCGTCATTTAAAAACGCACCCATTATTTGTAATTATTATAGAATTAAATCTCCAATTTTAGTCTTAATAAATAAAAAAAAAATTAGAAATTAAACAATATACTTTCAGATTGATTTTAGTTTATTTTAGGAATTAATTGTAAAATCTATATTTATACTATGACCAAGTTGATTTCTTAGAGTGAGAAACGACGATTAGAAACATACGCAGAAACAAAGATCAACTCAACCTTGCTCTGGAGCACCGTACAGCAAGTCATTATTGAGTCCCACTCAATTCACTCAAATAGAATCAGTTTACTTTTGTTATGTCAAGTGCGCGGTGCGCCTAGCCGGGACGACTCAAAAACGTCTATATATTCTAAAAATAATTCCTAATTATTTGAGTGTTTCTTAAATATATTCTATACTTTCGTTTTTCATTTATAAAGATTAAAACTGCGGTTATACTATATATAATAATAATAAAAATTACAATTAAAATTGACAATTTTTATTTGACGTTTTAACAAAATGTAAACAAACAAATTTCAAAGTTACAAACTTGACAGCGTTTCCACCATATTTTTTTAATTTACCTACCGGAATAGTTGGCGTGACATCATACATTCACCTGTGATAAAGCGCCAAATTTAAAGCTTGTATAAAAATAGTATGCAATTTCAAATTTACTGTTGTTAATGCCTGGACATAATTAATTTAATCAAAACTAATAGCTATTAAAAAAATTAAACTTCATATTTGTTTTTCAAATGACCAATTTCTTGAATTAAGCTTCTAGTCATATTGCAAAGTAAAGTTTATTTTAGGCATATCTAAATCTATGTGAAATTTATTACAATACTCTTCCTCTATGCAAGTACATAAATGTATGTATGTATGTTAACATTGATAAATATGCAAAGCAATTATATATTACTAGTATTATACTATAATCTATATTACTCGTTTTTCTCGTCTAATCAAAATATATTTGATTATTCAATATGTAAAGGAACGGTGTGACTAGGTATACGTACTTGTATAGGAACCAATATACTGTGAGTATACATACAAAAATAATTACTCAAATTGCTGACTCCAGCTAGTGCAATTTGAATAAATTATTTATTTATTTCGTATACATATGTATATCCATCGAGTTAGGGTATAAATTTTAAAATATGGCGGAAAATGAATAGAACAATCTGAAACAAATTGATTTCTGAATTTTTTTAAGTAATCAAATAATGTATAATTTACTTCAGCAATTTATACATAAATAAAGTGATATTTAAAGTCATCGCTAAGTGATAAAAACTTAAAAACAAATTTTAAAATTTCGTAAAATATTTAATTAAAATTACGTGACCAATTCGATTTAATTTACAAATCTTCTTAAGATTAATAATAAAACATTGTAAATTAAATCAAGTTCTACCAGATACATATTTATAAATCAAATGTATCATAATTCATAAGTAAGTAGTTTTTATTATTTATCTAAATATAAATTGTAATAATAATAATCAATTGGATCGATTATTAATTATATTTATAAAACGTGCAATTACGCATCGGTTGTATTTCTACTAAATGAATGAACCATAGAAAATCTTTATGTTTATTATTCATCAAAATTAATAAAATAGTAAACTACTAACTGCTTTGTTGCTTTTCCAAATATGTTTATGTCGTTGTGTTAACCAATGCAAATTTATCATATAGCCATATAAGCCTTTTTAATACTTGTTATAAAAAGTTACGTGTTTAGTAATTGTATAGCTATTTAATATATAGGTTCTTTAGATATGTATATGCGCACAAAAACTGATTTAAACTAAATGGCATATACGAGCCATGTATATCAACTAGCCAAAAAAATAAAATAAAAATAAAGACAATTTGTACCCCACTACACACCAAACAGAAAAATTGAATCATAATATTAAACTAAAAATAATGAAACAGCCAAAGAAAGCAAAATCCATTCAATTGACAACAAAATAAAATACTATTAGTGACCTATTATTTTACCGCCACAATAACATTCACAAAATTATTGAGATTATAAAAGTCAATAAAAAAATAATTTCCGAGAAGAAGTCAAGAAGCTGGAGAAATATTGTACCAAGTGTACTAGCTTCTAGGCAATTACGTAACTTAAAGAGGTTGAGTTTGTGTATAGTACATATTCGAAAAGACCAAAAGACGCAGACTCTATTATTGGAATAATATTGTATTATAATGTTTACGTTATAAAAAAAATAATTAAGACAAATTTGTTTGCAAATTAGAAGACACATTTTCAATAATTACCGAAAACTAAAAACATTTTTAGATGGACTGCACTTAATGTTCAAATTTTATTCAGCCAAAGCAAATGCTAATGTTAATAGTAATACTAAAATAGATGATTAATTTATTCCAATTGATTTCAATAGAAAATATAAACAACATTTTTTTTGTCTAAAACCTGTGACATTGCAATATCTAAAAAATAATTTCGCCATTTAAATCCTAGAGTCTTTGTTTCAGCAGCTTCACCAACATAACTATTGTTTTTAAAACAAAAAATTCTAGTAGCAACATAGTAGACCCCTTGATACAAACTGTATTGACAATTATATATCAGCTGATTGCCACCAATACTAAGTATTTACATCTGGATCCAAACCTAAGAAAAACCAGCAACAGTTAGTATAGACTTTATTCCGTATTTATCGTACAACGCAACTATAACGATGACCTTTTCAAAACAGCAATAACAACTCCGTCAAGACACTTAGGAAGTGTACATAGCAAAAACTGTTTGGAAACATTGACGTAAATTTAAAACCAATTATATAAAGCTACCATATCCAAAGCTAAGCAGTTACATCGCTTCGCCAGTTCGGGTTACAGACCAGCCAAAAGAAAATCGGGTAAAAAGGTATATAATAAATTCACAAACAGTTACAAAATATACAACGCCGTAACGACCACTACCGATCAAGCTATAGAGATCGTCAAACTTCAGTCCAATCTGTATATCACACCTAAAAAATAAAAATTCAAAAAATTCAACCTTTGCAAACACGACCAAATCCACTGATTGTAACAAACAGCACATTTAAAAACCCGCAGCAAGACAATATAGGAGTTATTCCGTCAACATCGATGTGTTGAAAGTCCCATGACAATAACAAAAATATATAATAAACACATAATATTTTGCCATTTAGTATATCATATACATCACCGTACATAGTGCATTAAAGTTAAGGTTTATTACCTATTAGTATTTTTACCCAAACAATTTTAAAATAAAGAATTCTCACTTGCTACGTTCGAAGTTTTCTGTTCATATTAAGCAGTTCAATAGTAATGCATTAAAAAAAACAAATACACTAAAGTGTATGTGCATTGAGTTCAATAGTATTAGGACGATTATGCTATAAAAATCTAAAAAAATCTCTAACTTTTAAAATTGTTGGTAGCAATGTGCAATTATTAGTTAAGAACTTGTTCTCTTGAAGTGATAATTAAATAAATTTATTATTTATTCATAAATACTAGTAAATGGCAGATGATGTGCTACACGATAAACTTTATTTTATTGTTTACAAAATTTAAAATATTTTTTTCCAAAAACCACCACCAACAATTGATTATCTGACTAATCTATTTGCTGTTTAGTTAGTTTTAGTAATACATATATACATACATACCTAACCAAGTTTCAATCATTTCTAAATTGTTATTAAATTTTGTTACTACAATTCCAAATAAATATTGTAAAATCATTTATAGTAGCTTCTTAACGACACCAAATGTATATATTTTCAATATAAATAAAGAATCCATAGGTTTGATCATAACAGAATAAACGGACAAACGTGTGGGCCATATAAAGACATACGCAACAATATTAACACAATTGTCACATAAAATTTTGAAATTACTACACACATTCCATGCTAGTCATGGACAATATACTTTAAAAAATAAATCTGCGTTAATTCAAATAAAGTGTCTCTGTTCAAGTGTGTATAAAACTAAAATTATAGACGTGTTTTGCAAAACAATGAGTCATTTTCTTACAGTTTGCACTTGTTTGAATCGTAAACATATTTATTATTATCCTTAGCATTAATACATGCTCCATTAGTGTTATAAATTTACTTATTATAATAGTAAGCTGATTATTAATTAGTATATTATTATTATTACTTACAGTTAGGAAAAACCATAGAACAAAATAAATTTAATGTTGATTAATAAAAACCAATAATTAATATTATCAATAAAACAGTCCACATTCACTTGTAGTTTAAACTTGAACTTGAATTGAACTATTAACAATAGCAGTATCACATTCAACACATACGACCACAAATTCGATTTGTAAATTGTGTCGAACTACAAAACCTTTACAAGCCATCTGTTCATCGGCATCATGGAACGATGCCAGAATCAGAACTCCCTCTCGTGCGCGTTCGATTCGGCTTCGGTTTGTTTACGTCCATAGAAATAGGGGTGGTGATTTGCTTTTGACCTGAATATATGGGAAATTAAGCGAAAATAACTATGTCCCCCATATACCATAACGGGAGAATTTTCAAATGTTTGATTTGCATAATGCGCGTTTATTGTAATGTGGGGGTTTCGTAATTGTTGCTTTCATTGTGACTGAGTTACAATAGAATTCTGTTTAAAATGTTTACTGATAAGAATAGGAAATTATATATTTCTATGAACTCATATAATAGTTTTTCTAGAATAATATAAATCGTTTATATTAGTTAAGATATAAAATAAAAATTATTCAAATTAATTGTTTAAAAATATATTGTCACTGCAACAACTCGCGCAAGAGCACTTGCGGCCATGTACCAGGAAAACACTTTAGCCGATAGGGTAGCAATATTGATGCCACAACTATCTCTATATATCTTAGTAGTTTAAAGAATAAATAGTATATCCATTTGCAATAAACACGGTTTGCCGAGGCTGGTGCGCAAACGATGCAGGGCCTTCGCTAGGGGCACTTTTGTAGCATATAGAGTAAAGCTTATGTGTGTTGCTAGGATGATTCAAAATTACACGGCATAATTATGGAACTGGAATATTATTTACTGGTAAACATTTATGATATTTGACCGCATTCAATTCATCAAAAAAATAATGCGTAGTAAACCAACTTACAAAAGTTAATTTGTTATAAAAATTTTACGTTAAAATATTGCTAAAAAAATACATATTGCTTAAAATTCTTCAAATTTCACACAGAACACTACATATATCTCAAAACTGTGTATATATACAGGGTGTTAGATAAACATGCGGCAAAAATTCAAGGGGTTATTCCTTGGCCTATTCTAAGAATATTTTGTCCTATGATAATTTCTGAAAAACCCACTTGTTTCGAAGATACAGGGTAAACAAAATTTGCGACAACCATATTCGATATTTGTTGAAATCATTAATGTAAATAAAAGTATGACGTCGCCAATGAGTATATCAAGTACAAAAAAATAATGAAGTACAAAAAATTGTTATCGGTAACTTGGAACGGGTGTTTTATCTACTAATGTACAAGTGGATTTAATTTGAATACGTCTCGTCATTGATCATCACTTGTATCGGTCGCAGTTGTTTAGATTGAGTGACGTTTGGCTGTTTGACGTGTCTTTAATAGTTAGTGAATTCCTCTACCATGAATCACTATACAAACGCCAAGATGACTGACATGCATTTCACGTATGGACTTGCTGATGGCAATTCATTACAAGCTAGACGATGATTGTACATTGAACGGTTTTCAAGCCGTAATATCCCCAACCAAAAAATCTTCGAAAACTGTACAACTGGAACAGAATGTGCTGGACACGATAGAAGAAGATCCAAGTAGTTCTACGCGAATACTTTGAATGTAAGTCATTGGACAGTTTTGAAAATTCTTAAAGGCAATTTCTTGATACATACCACATTCAGCGTGTTCAGGCACTAATAACTGCTGATTTTCCTTCACGTATTGCGTTATGTCAATAACTTTCGCAAACATTAGTTCTAATCCCTCAATTCCTGACACATATTCTTTTCACCGATGAAGCCAGTTTCTCAATAAATGCAATAAGGAATTTTCATAACAACCATGTGTGGGCAGATAAAAATCCGCATCAGGTATGTAAAGATCGTTTTCAACATCAGTTCTCCTTGAATGTTTGAGTTGGAATTGTGGGCGACTGTCTAATTGGGCCAGTATTTCTAGCAGGAAGACTTACCGGCAAGGTGTATCGCAACTTTTTGAAACACATGCTACCTCAGTTTCTGGATGATGTACTATTGGCAACAATAATTGCAATGTGGTTTAAGCACAATGGTGCACCACCACATTTCAGTTTTGTTGCTCGTGATTATTTAACAGCAATATACGGAGATCGCATGGCCTGCTTGACCCCCTGGATTATTTCTTATGATGCTAAGTCATTAGTTTAGGCTACTCCAGTGAAGAATTTGGACAACTTACAAAATTACATAATTGCTGGGTGTAACTCAATTAGAAACAACCCTGGTATGTTTGAAAGAGTTCGGCACTCAATAAAGGCATTTCAAAGATTTATTGTAGATTCAGCAACTTTAAATGTACTTTTTGATAATAAAATGTTGTTACTGTCGCAAATTTTGTTCACCCTGTATCTTCAAAACAAAGGACTTTTTCAGAAATCATCATAGGACATAATATTCTTAGAATAAGCCAAGGAATAACCCCTTGAATTTTTGCCGCATTTTTACCTCACACGCTTTATTAAAAAAATATGAATAAGTGCATAAAATTCTATATCAAAAATTGCATATAATACTAATTTATTGCTTATATTTGCAAACATACTTCATAAAGTATGTGAAGACTTATTTCATTACATAAAATTCATCAAAAATTGCACATTAAAAACTTATTAAAAATTATTCATAAAATAACAATTGACATTGGCATTAACCACGTAGACAATTCCATCGCAGCATTCTTCTATACTTTTTTAGGTTCTCTCATAGAGTAGAGGAGAAGGAAAACATAGATAATATATTCAATTTTAAGATAGAGCATTGATAAAGAAGTAGATGAGATTGTAAATGAAAAAAAAAGTACATTCCTAATCTCATGTACTTCTTCATCAGTGCTCTATCTTAGAATTAAATATACTATCTATATTCCCTATACAAAAATAACATGAAAACAACCGACTGCGCCAACATGAAGTCTTATAAAAATTTGACAAATATTTACTTCAAAGAAGACATTGCACGTATAAGGATGCAATATTGTGTATCGGCTAAGATTTCTATCAAAGATGAAATTGAACAACGGCAAACAAGAGACTGTCCTTGGACAAATCTAAACTGCGGAATGATCAATCACCGTACTGAGTCACACCAAGATGTGTTCAACAGTAACTATTGGCAATGCCACCAAGATGTGTCCAACGGTAACGACACTTATTTAATTATTCAGCAACCCACTTCTTTTCATTTCCTTGTGACGAGCTTCTTGGTTCATAAGGTTATCAAATCTGTTTGTTTCAACTATTGATTGTTCCACAAGAATAGAAATATTGCACGGAACAGCTCAAATAATAATTGCAACATCGCAGCTTATACCAAGCGGGCAAATTAGAAAATGTAGCTATAGAAATGCAAAGCCTAAAATTGAATATTCTAGGAATAAGTGATGTCAAATGGCAAGAGTCCTACTAGCAGCGGCATGATATATTACGCTAAAAATAATATAAAAACTAGATACGGAGTAGTTAGTACAGGTATATGCACTCACTGCAGGCAAAGCAGAAGCAAAATAAAAATACTTTGTGAACAAATAAAAACAACCCTTAATACAACAAAAGAACATAAAGTTATAGTTATAATGGCAGATCCTTGTTAACCTACCTAAGCGACGATTATATACATGGCGCTCACCCGCAAACAAAAAAAGAACACATAGTAAGAAATCAAATTAATTACATACTCATTAGATAAAAGATTTAAGAACTCCATCACGTCTACGTGTTGGCTGTAGTAGAAACTAAACTATAAAAGATAACACCAAAACCAAAAAATAACCAAAAAAGAACAGATTAAGAGACCAAATAAAAAGAATATTCGAGAAAAAGTTTGCTAATCAGACAACAGGCATTGAAGTTAAGAAACACAAAAAATATAGAGGTAAATAAACAATGAAAAAACATTAAAGAAAAATTAGAAAAGGCAAGTAAAGATGCGAGACCTACAAATACAAAACGCAAGCCATTTATAACTGATAAAATATCAAACTTCATGGAAGACCGGCGAGACAATAAAACTACAAGTATTAGTGAGAAAAACGATAAGAATTGCAACAGAGTAATGCTTAGCTGAAAATGCACAAAAAATCAACCTTTATAACCACACCAAAGGAGAATGCCACAAAATGCTCTGCGTATAGAACGATCAGCTTGATGAGCCATACGCTTAAAATTTTACTAAAAATTAACCACAACAGAATTTATAAAAGACTAGAAGAGGACATAGGTGACACTCAGTTCGGGTTCAGAGGCATTATACGGAAAAAATGTATTGATTCAGAGATGTTTAGATATGAATGTTGACATATACATATGTTTTATAGATTTTGAAAAAAGCGTTCGATATAGTCCGCCATCAAAATATGCAGAAGAGTGCAACAAGAGTGTGTATTGTCCCTACTGTTATTTAACTTATACAGCAAAAAGATCTTAGAGAAGTCCTAGAAGAAGAGGAAGCAGAAGCAGTCATAAATGACCAAAATACTAAACAACATTCGCTAGGCCGACGATACAGTTATTTTGACCACTAACATAGAAGACCTCCAATAACTCGTAGAACGTACCAATACAGTATGCAATAAATGGGATATTAATTAAAATGAACCTAAAGAAAACAAAATTTATGGCAATCTCAAAAAACAGCCTGAAAATTTCTAACACCGATATTGAAAGAGTAGACACCTATAAATAGCTCGGCACTTACGTAGCAATACAGAGAAATAAGAACAAGAAAAAAAATAAAGAAGAAATGTAAAGTACTTCCTAGTATTAAAACCAGAAAACTAAGATACTTCGGACATGTAGCTAGGGGACCAAAAATTCACAAATCTCTAGATTATTATGAAAATAAAAATAAAAGGAAAACAAAATGTAACAAGACGCAAAACTTCGTGGCTCGGAAATTTGCTCAAATGGTACGAATGCAGAATAACAAAACTATTTAGAACAGCAGTGAAAAGAATGAAGATAACATTAATGATTTATAATCAGATACGAGTAGAACAAGAAAAATAAGAACCGCTATTTGCTTTTAATTTACTATTTTTATATTTGTTTCGATCCCCGAAATATGACTGAAATGATAACTTGCTCTATATCCACCAGCGTGGTTCGGAAGTCACGTATTAAGCTGTTGGTCCCATCAAACCACTTTAAACAAGTCGTAGACTTACTGTGGCGATGTAAAATAGCCGTAAAAAGCATAATAATAATAATAATAATAATAAAATTTAATTTCATGATTTTTTTATTAACAATAACACTAAAGACCGGTTTAATCATTTGTTTAATTAATCAAATTAGTTACAAGTTTAGTAAACTTATAGATCTCTTGTAAAAAAATTGGGTGTATTCATCCCAGTTTATATGTCACGTAATTACTGAACGCTTACAATGTTTTTTATACGGATATTACCCTCAAAAAGTGATCTTTATGCAAAAAAAGAAAACAGTACCAAATATCAGCCCTTAAGATTCAAAAGAACACGTGTCGCACTATCTTTGAACTTACAAAGATATTATACTTAATGAAAATCATAGCTTTCAGATTTGAGTCAGGTGCATACCCTGGGTAACCAAAAAAGCAATTAAGTTCACTTGCTAATTAGATTCTATGTGAAACTTTACCATCAATATACTTTTTTTTAATTTACATTTTTTTCCTCATATTTTATGTTTTGAACCTAAAATTAGACACGTACACAAAAATCATTAAAATTTGAGGTTTAGGTCTATATTTTTTTCTGAAATTTAGAAAACCTTTAAAATGTATGTATTGTACGTGATCTCATTTTGGCAAACTTGTAACATTCTAATAGTGTTTTTTTAAGTAAGGTTTACCTGTATAACTTCAAAGACAGTGCGACACGTGTTCTTAAGGGCTGAAACTTTCTGAGAGTGCACACACCAAAAAAATAAAAACCAGTCTAATATACAGTGTGTCAATAATCTACATGTGTTGTATAGGTAACTTATTTTAAATGTACAAAGTTGGTTAATAATTAGCAAAGTTAGACAAAATTTCTAGGAAAACGTTATGTCCTTTTTAAATTTAACATAGCTTTTCAACTTTTGTAATTATTCCAAAAAAACTAAAAACGGTCAATTTTTCAAATTTAAATAAATCTACTAGCGCAACAAAATAAGTTAACAAAAATGTTATAGCACTTTTGATTTTTAAGATATAAACCAACCATGCCTTTTGGAAAACCTTAGTTTGAACTCATATCATTAAAATGCTTATTTTTTTTTTCTGATTATGATTGTTATATCTGATTTTATTAGTTTCTTATAATTTTTCATTTAATGAGTAGACGTTTACTTATGGCAATCTTAATAATACCGCTATTAAGCACTTTACTGAAAAGTGAATATATCGGCCCTAATAAACATTTTAAAGCTCGTTTCAATATCATGAGTTTGATCTATAAATGAGCAATTAACAAATTAAATAATCCAACTTGAGTAATAGAACTGTTTAGTATGCACTATACGGGGTGTTTCAAAATATGTGTTAAAAAATAAAAGTTCCCATTAACATGGTTGTGCAAACGAACCGTTTTCAAGATACAGGATGTAAATTTTTTTTAATTTTTTAATTTTTTGACGATATCTCAGGAACCGTTTGAGATACAAAACTCATTTGTACACATCTTAGCATTAATATTAGCTACTTTTTAAGCGCTTATTCAATTTTTTTCATGTGCCATTGACGGAGATTTTAGGGTTGCGTGAGGTTTTTATGGCTCTAATTTCTATGACACTTGGGAAACTGGCATTCTGAAAGCAGATTGTGAAACACCAATATTTTCTACACAAAAAAGGTACTAATAGTCAAAAGCTCTAACGTAAACCGTTTTAGAGAAATACGGCATATTATGATGGAAAACATGAAAAAAAGTAGCAACATGTTTTGTGGTTGATAAAAACATTTGTTTTTGATCTAGTCGTCAGCGTTCATGCATTTGAGTTATTGACAATTGTTGTTTAGTTGTTAAATAACCTTTTTTTTTCAAAAATAGTCAATATCGCGAAAACTTATTATCTTTAATACCCAATTAATTTGCCCATTCTTAGTATTTTGCTTACGTGGTGATAGCAAAATAAATAAACACAGTGATAGCAAGATGTGCAATATGGATTTTGTTTATGGCGTTGCCAATGGAAATTCAGCAAAAGCTCGTCGAATTTATCAAGAAAAGTTTCCAAACCGACAGGTACCAAATGAAAGAACATTCATTCGTATTCACAAACGTCTACATCAAACTCCTGCTACCTCAGCAAATTGAAGAAGATGTTCCTCAAGAAATCGAAGACGATCCATCAACTAGCACTAAAAGAATAGCTTTAAACCTAAACCTTAGTCACGTTACAGTGTGAAGGATAATAAAAAGCCAGATGTTATATCCTTATCACATACAGCGAGTACAAGCCCTTTTACCAGCGGATTTTCCGCAAAGATTGGCTATGTGTCAATAGTTACAAGAAAGAATTGCGCAAAATCCTCGATTCTTAGAACAAGTTTTATTTACGGAGAAGCTAATTTTTCTCGCGATGCAATTATAAACTTTCATAATAATCATGTATGGACCACAAAAATCCACATGCCATAATGGAAGGCCATCATCAGCAAACATTTTCCGTTAATGTTTGGGTAGGTGTTGTAGGAGACCATTTAATAGGTCCATATTTTTTGCCGTTTAGGTTAAATGGTCAATCATATCGTAATTTTCTTGAAGAAAAGCTGCCAAGACTTTTAAGAGACGTTCCGGTTCAATTAAGAAACGAAATGTAGTTCATGCACAGTGGTGCTCCTGCACATTTTAGTTTAGTTGCGCGTCAATTCTTATATGAAGAGTATAGGAGCCGTTGGCTAGGTCGAGGAGGCCCACAGGCTTGGTCTCCTTGGTCCCCAGATCTAAATGATTTGGATTTTTTTGTGGGGTCACTTTAAAAGTTTAGTTTACACTACATCAGTTAATACTGATGAAAAACAAAGAAATTGCATTATTGCATCCTGCAATACGATACAAAACACTCCAGGCATTTTCGAACGGTACGTCAGTCACTAAGACGTAGGTTGGAAGCCTGCGTTATCGTAGGAAGAGGTCCTTTTCAACAATTTTTGCGATTTTTCTTGTTTTTTATGTTATTGCTTAGTTTTGTAAAATAAAGGTTTTGTGATCATGTTGCTACTTTTTCTTTCCGTTCCTGAGATATCGTCAAAAAATTTAAAAAAAAATTTACAGACTGTATCTGAAATTTGCGGAACAATGTTAATAGGAACTTTTTTTCTTATAATTAGCCAAGAAATCCCACCCTATATTTACAGACAAAAATAATACACTACTCAAAATAATAAGAGGAACAAATATTTAGGTCTTAATATTCTTTTTTTAATTTTTAACAATATGCAAATCTAATAACGCATAATTCAAAAACTCACATTTTGTCCGAATAAATTTGCAAAAAGAAAAACAAATATTACATATCATTTATAAGATAACAATAAAAACTCAACAAAAAAAAAACTACTGCTTAACATCTTCAAGGCATGCTTTCTACAAGCCGACGGTTTCTTGTGGTATATTCTCAAATTCTTTGATTAGAGCACTTGTTAGCTGTTGAAGGGTCTGAGGTAGAACTAGACGCCTCCAAACATGTCTATCTTACAAATCCCAAAGATTTTCAATAAGGATTTGATCAGGACTTAGTGGAGGCAAATCCATCGCTTGAATCCTGTGGTGCTGGAGGTAGTTTATATTGATGGGCGCAGTAAGAGGCTTTGCGTTGTGTTGCATAAACACAAAATTTGAGCCTATACTATAAGCGGCTAGTATAACATGATTCTCCAAGACGAGATTGATGTACCGTTTAATCTTTTATCAAAACTAATTGCTCCCCAAACCATCACTGACCCAACACCATATTTTTCGACTTCTTGTATGGTTTGTGCAGAATAGTGCTTTATGAATGTCGGTATACACGTACTCGACCATCACAACAAGTTAAATATAATCGTAACTCATCTGTGAAGAGTACTGGTCTCCACTGTCAAAGTTTGCCATGCGACATGTTCACTAGCATAATGTAAACGATACCTTATGTAATACGGAGTTAAAACAGGTTTTCGCACAGGTCTTCTTGGTCTCAGGTTGGCTTCTCTCAGTCTATTCCTAACTGTCTGGACGGATATCTCCACAAATTGTTCTGAGCCTGATTTGGCTGTGGATGTGCAAGAACGCAAAAAGGATACAATTAAAAATTAGTCCTGAATTCGCTTTGTTTTCGTCTTAGAACCTTGTCCAATGCGTCTTTTACATCCTCCGGTTTCTAGGTATCGATTCCACACTCGATGAATGACAGAAGAGCTGACGTTAAAAAATTTTGCAACTTGTCGAATACTGATGCCATACTCGATAGAAACGCCAACACAAATGACTTCAACTTCATTTTGATATACCGGTGTCAAACTTAACAATTTATAATAAACTATCAACATAGTTTACATTTTCAAAGCACACTACTTTTTTTAAATAATATTCTTGCAGTTTCTTTGAATTGTTATTGTTACCTTAAAAGAGATATGTAAAATTTGTTTTGTTTTTGCAAACTTAATCAGACAAAATGTGAACCTTTAAATTAAACGTCATTAAATTTGCATATTGTTAGATAAAAAAATTATCCTCTAATTATTTTGATCAGTGTATTACAATTAGAATCTAGATTTTATAATATTTCAATAAAAATTAATAAAAAGATTCCAACATAAGATTTTAGCAGTCTGTAAACACATATTACAATTATTGTTTCGAACGATTTAATGTATATTGCCGCAATTTCGCAAATAAGATTGTGGCAATTCTGATTGTTATAATTTGTTTTTGGTCATATTCGTTTCAAACAAAATTGCTTAATGTTATGTACTTCTCGTTAAATCCTTTAGTGATGAAAATTATGTTTCGTAAATTTGATGATGATATTGAAAGGTTGTCACTACTGACAGATGAATCTTATCAGTAACGCTAATATGCACTTTATTAAAGAATATGAAATCAGCTGACGTTATTAAAAAATTCATACACATGTATCATTAACTAATCTAAAACTATAACACTCTTTAATTTAGATTTAATAATTTAATTTTATGTTACACCTTTTTTTTTAATCAAAAACCAAAAATTGTATTTATAACGGTAAAAGGCGTTGATGGTGCTGATGCCGGTTTTTAGAACAATGTGCTACAGTGCTACAGTCTAATCTATGTATTTACTTTTTTAGAAAATCACTTGTTTCCTTACCTTACACCATTCGAAAAATAACTGTTTTTTTTTATAACAATATGCAATATAAGATATTTTTACTGTGCCTAGTTGAAAAGTTATAAGACAAAAAAAATTTTCTTAATGTTTACCTCAAATTTTATTTCTCAAAAATAATAAGTTGCAACAAAAAAATAAAAATGACATTTTAAAAATACATAGCCAATTTTTCAGATTGCTTTAATATTTTTTCCGAATTAAAGATTTTGGGCCTATATACAGGTCGAGTCGGGAGAAACGGATCAAACTCCAGTATTCTACACGTGGAAATAATGTAAAAAAACTCAAATGTTGTTATCCGATTTTTATTTGTTTTCAAGTTACAGCGTAATTAAAACTAAACAAAATTTCATACATTAACGTTTTGATTATCATAGCGTTCTTATAATAAATGCTCAAAAATACCGCCATTTACCTCTAAACATTTTCTGCTTCGTCTACGAAGGCCGCCTGATGCTCTCCTGATAGGGTTATGTCTTTGTTTAAGATCGGCTGCTGCATTTCTAATACGTAGAATTAGTCCATCCCGAGTGTCCACATTTACTTTATACACTTCATCTTTGAACCAGCCCCACAAACAATAATCTAATGCTGTGTCTGGAGATCTTGGAAGCCAACTAATAGGACCACCGCGACCAATCCAACGCCCTGAAACCTTTCGTCCAAATGTTGCTCGACCTGACAAGCAAATTGTGGAGCTCCATCGTGCTGGTAGTACATTTGCATTCTGATGTTTAAAGGAACATCCTCTAGTAGTCCGGGTAATTCGTTTTATAAAAAAATCAAGTAGTTGGCTCCTGTGAGGCGATTCTCCAAAATGAAAGGGCCAATTAAATAACCATCGACCATACCACACCACACGTTTACCGAAAATTTATGTTGAAAATTACTTTCGACTGTTGCGTGGAGGTTTTCGTCTGACCATACATGACAGTTGTGAGTATTATTAATGCCGTCACGGGTGAATGTTCGACCATACCACACCACACGTTTACCGAAAATTTATGTTGAAAATTACTTTCGACTGTTGCGTGGGGATTTTCGTCTGACCATACATGACAGTTGTGAGTATTATTAATGCCGTCACGGGTGAATGTTGCTTCAACTGTAAAAAGTATGCGCAATACAACACGAGAATTGTTTATCCACCGACAAAATTCCATACGTTTAGGATAATCTTTCGGTTGTAGGTGCGGTATTCTCTGTACATGGTATGGACTTCAGCCTTGCTCGTGGAGTGTGTTTATTACTCTTGTTTGTGGAATACCCAATTGAATTCTAATTCTTCGTGAGCTGGTCGTTGCATCTTCTGCTACTACATCCAGAATATCTTCTGCCTCTTCTAAATCTTGTCGAGTAGCTCGTTCAGATGTTATGTTAACACTGGGAAGCTTTCCGGTCTCGCACAGTTTGTTGAAAACTCTGATAAATACATTTTTATTAGGATGTCTCTGATGTGGAAACAATTGACGATATTCTTCAGCAGCAGCTGTATCATTCCCATTACAAAAACCATAAACAAACACCATATTTGCATATTCTAAATTTGAATAAGTGTGTGGCATTTTGTAACACTTTAATCGTACAAACAAAATAAACGTTAAACTACCGTCACATTGACACATTATCAGAACAAAAAAGCTATCAAATGTTTTAGAACGTCGAACATGGTATACTAGATAAAAAAATTAATTTAACTTGAAAACAAATAAAAATTGAATAACAACATTTGAGTTTTTTTTACATTATTTTCACGTGTAGAATTACCTCCTGGAGTTTGTATTTTATTTTGTTTAAAAGTTATATACGAACATTTACGACTTTTCAGTGAAATCTAAATCGCGTTTTGTCTCATTTTAATGACATTGCGTCATTTCTATGAGAAAAGTCACCGTACAAAATCAACCAAGCAATCAGAATTAATCCACAGATTTAGTTTTTAAACAATTAAAGATTTTGCAGATAATGATAAAAAGTTGACCTAATAACTCAGTGTTTTTTGTGGATTTCCCATTGGTAAATATTTGTTTTTACATGTAGTCAGTGCAAATAGTAAGTGTATTAATCAAGAGAGATTTAGACAGACGCAAGGTGTATGAGTGGAGAGCACAACTCACATTTTATAACTTAACAGATTTCAATAAATCAAAAAAAAATATGTTAACCTTTTCTTATTCTTATAGTACCGTACTCGCTTCAAGCGTAAGCACCCCTCTAGTATGTTTGTAGTGTGCGATAACAGTTCTGCACAAACATGCGGGACAGTTTAACTTAGAATTTGGTTTGCCATTGTCTTGAAAATGAGACGACCTCATCGAAATATATTCGACAAATTAGATACTGTGCCGCTGCTGAGAATTAAACCCAGCTCAATAGTCCTCGCAATAGACCATTGCGCTACGGTCGCCTCATAAAACACATACAAGAGAACGTAAAAATGTATAGGCAAAATTTAAATAAAAAGGGTACAACAAACATTGGCAACAGTAAAGAAATTGTTTATACAAACAGAAGAAACAATTGAAAAAAATAGATGATGCAACACAAAATGCACACAGAAAAAAAAGAGAAGCTAGAAAATTGAAAAAATGACAAGGCGACTAAACAAAAATATAATAGTGCACAAAAGGCACAAGAAATACGTTCTGAAAAAAGGCATAAAAACAAATAAACAAAAAAAGAAAAAGTAGAAAAAGAGAATACAAAAAAAATTAATAGAACAGTGGAGGATACACTTCTTAAGACTTTATGAAGGATCTGACAGAAAAACCGATAGACAACCGGAGACAGCACAACAACTGAAACAAGATGTAGATAAATTAACAAAAGAAATTATATAAAAAGAAATTAAAAAAACTAAAAAAAAAAACTTAAAAAAACGCCAAAAAGGATAGAATATAAAATAAAGCATAAAAGAAAAAAGGTTTCTTAGTCGGTAAAAAGTAGGTCTTATGTATATCCAATAAACAAAAATAATAATAAAAAGCTTGCAGAAAATTACAGAGACATAACATTACTAAATACAGCATACAAAACCTACGTTACGGTACAAGAAAAACTGAGTGAAGAACTAGAGATAAATGGAAAATATTGAACAGGATAGATTTAGAACAAAAAAAAACAATAAATAACGTATACATACTACACCATTTAGTAGAAAACAAAAAGCAGAAAAAGAAAAGTTATTCTTGAACCTAAAAGCGACATTTGGCAGTGTAAATAGAGAGAAATTGTAAAACAGAAGAATAAGTGAACACCTAGTAAAAAGAATAGAAGAAGTATACGTAGAAAAAGTTTGCAGGGTCTGTGTGAATAGTAAAATGAGTGATAAGACTACAAAAGATGTGAGACAAGGATAGGCACTCAGCCCAAGTTTGTTTGAAAATACATTGCAAATGCAAAAGAAATGCTATGTATGGCGTAGACGGATGGGGTGGTGGTGAGTAAAGAAAAAGTGTAATCGTTTAAAAATTTGAATGTATAAGAATAAAAATAATAACATTTGATAGTTTAGTAAGAAGTATGTTATTGTGCGCAGCAAAAATTTGAGGATGAAAAGAACAAGAAGAATTAAAGACTATTCAAACAAAATTCTGGAGGTGAAAATTAAGAGTAAACAAAAAGACTCCAGGCATACATTGTAATAGAAGAAGTAAAAATAGATAAATACAAAAGAGTACAAGCAAGAAAAGGTGCAATAAGGTATAAAGAAAAAGTAAGAGAAAAAATAAATGTAAAATATTACTGAACAAGAAGATGTAAAAAACGGAAACATGCAGAGAAACATATTTTAACAGGAATAGATATGCAAATGAGAAAGTAGAAAGATTGAGAATAGATAGAAAAAGTACACAGAAGGAATTATGATAGATAGAGATATAGAAATGCAAGGGTGAAGAACACAGATAAATGAATCTAGGTACAATACAAACTATGTGCATATCATAACGGATGCACTACCAAAGTACGTAGAAAGTGTAATGTGTACAAAAAAAAAATAAGAATAATTGCAACTCAGATCTGGTAATGAGGAAAAAATTTTGGCTAGACAAAGACAAAAAAAAACGTGTACGATGTGAGGAAAACATAGAAAACATGCTAAAAGAATGCAATGAGATAAGAGAAGACCAAATAGAAAGAAATAAAGTACTGAAAAAAGACAGAAAAAAAATGAAGAGCATGATGGAGGTAATAAAAAGAAGAAATAAAATGGAAGCAGAACTGATAAATAATTAAATATAAACAAAAGTTATTAAGATTTATATATATATACATTATATTAGTGTTAAATTAAGTTATATGGTAAATGTGAAGTTGTATTATTTTCAAAACCGAAAGCCAAAAAATAAGCGTTTATTATTATATTATAAACCACAAAGAAAGAACTAAAACAACCTATTACAATAAATTGATCTTTAACCCTATTTTTTTATATTTTTAGTAGCAAAATGATTCATTTTTTATGAATAAACAATTATCATAATATAGAATGCCATAAAAATAATCAAGTAAATAAATACTCGACTACATATTAAAAACAAAAACATTTTCATCATAACAATTATGTAAATACTAATGCTAAAAGTGATTAAGATATTAAGTCAGTCGGATAAACGCCGATCTCTCCAGAATTCTTACATCATCTATAAATTTATAATTAGTTAAACAAAACTCGATGGACCACGTCAAATTAAGATTGGATGAAATCAAACAAATACATTCTATTTTAAATTTATAACATTCATAAAATATCATTTTAGTATCAATCAATATCATACACAAACTGAGATAACAAAAAGAAATGATGATCTAATGTAGTTTTCATGCTAATTTTAAGATCTATACTATGTATTTTATTGTTTTTGGTTGATGTAATTGACTATTTTTAAAATAAAAATAAATCTGATTTTATTTTCATTAAACTCATGCTCATCAATTATATTTATAGTGACAATAATAATAATATTATTTGTAAACATTAAATTTTAATTATATTTTACCAAATATTATGTACTATAGTTAATGTAATGCATGTAATTATAGTTATCGATATAGAAATAAGTGAATAAAAAAATTACATACCTTTTATAAGGGCTACTACTTCAGTATGGGTCGAAGACATTACATTGTCACCATTCACCTGTAATAATATTATATTAAAAAATAAATTAAAAAAAGTTACACGATTATCTTAATAATAAACCTAACCTTAATTTCAACCTAAAAATCTATTATTAAAAAGTTTACATATAACACAGAAATGCTTTACAATGAAAGTACGTCTTTAACATTCAATTCAAAATATATTGATGTGTATAGAGGATGTCCCAGAAAAAAAAATTGCCTATTCAGATCTACGGTACAATTATTTAAAAATAAATCAGATAAGTATTAAATTTAAAAAAAAACTCAGAGCTGTTTATTCGGTATCAAGTCTTTGTAGTCTTCCAATCTTCCTGTATAGCACTTGTTTGAGGCCTGTACACCCTAAATACCAAACTTAGTAACTGTTATTAAATGCAGATGTTTAATTGCCCACTTGATAGTTATTTGTTGTCATTAGTAGAGAATCATACTACTTACTTCTCATCAAATAGACATGGCAGTTGTGATACCAACCCACTAATATTAGACACAAAGTCCACCAAGTCTTGCTGTGAATACCCATTTAAAGCATTACATCACTGGTAAAATTTAAACAAAATCGTCAAATTATTGCGTGATAGTTTGTTTTTGTTTCAGCAATCTAATATCTGCAACAAAGTTAGATTTCTGGATATTCTACAAAGCGATTTATCATTGTGTTCATGCATCGCTAGATAATTTGTTTGCTTTTTCCAGCTAGTATATTAGTCAAAAAAAGTGAGATAAGTTCAGTATTTCATTGACAACTTAAAAAATACTATTTTCACTTCTTTAGATCGCAAAGCATTCGTTTATATTTAGTCTTTGCCAAGTTTTTAGATTCAAAATCTTGATTTATGCATTTCCATGTCAAATGGATAAGTTCGGTGACATTGATTGGTTTTCCGCAAAACCTAGACCACGACCCTTAAAAAAATAGCAACAAACCTTATAATAAAGAGGTACAAACGTGCAATACAAAAGCTTTTTAAAACTTTGTGTGTTATAATTTTTCTTAAGAGAATGTAGAAAACAACACAAATACGTTTGTCCGTGGTCCGAGCTTGGATGACAGACATTTACGTGACGGAACTGCATGACAAATAAACGTTTGTCTATTACAAAATCCAAATTCAAAATACTAGTATTCATGGAGCAAACAATCGTGGACTGGTACAAAACTGTTTTGCATTGTCGTGATTTCAATCCGGCCGCTTAGGTGAGATATAATATTGTATAACAACATACAATAGGTTGTCACATCGGACTGTTATCTCAGATCAAAAATTCAAATCAAACAGTGAACAGACGCACTTAGAATAATCTAAACCAATTTACAATAAAAATCAATAAATTAATATTTGTAAATATACAAATAGTATTAAAAGATAATGAAACGATCTTAAAAATGAAACTTTTCGAGTTTTCTAGTCTCTGAAAAACCAAGTTAATTCTAGGAATAATAACCTACTCACTATAGCTATGCGAATCATACGTTCTTGGTTAAACCCATCGTTCTTCGTATGATTAAATTTAAACCATTTTGGTACGACATTGATGTACTGGGTGGCGCAAAAGTAGTCACCCGATGTTGTTTGACTGTAATTTTTTTAATAATAGAGAAACTTTAGTTTTGCTTTTGGATTGTGTTTATTTGATGTCTAATTTTTTTTTGCATAAAGTAGAAAAAATTATAAAGGCCAAGTGGCCGCCGCCAGAATTGATTGTCAGAACTTCCGGCAATAGGTTCCCGTATTCCTGACGGATATTCTCTTTGAAGGCTTCAAAAGTCTGAGGCTTGTTGACATAGGCTCGTGACTTCAAGAAACCAAACAAAAAAGAGTCTAGAACGGTTGAATCGGGCGATCTTGCCAGCCAATGCATCACCAAAACGAGAGATTAGGCGACCCAGAAATGCAGCCATCCTGTTAGAACCACATGTTCTCCAGTCTCAATTTGTCCAGTTGAGGTAGAAGAAAGTCGTTGAGCATGGCTCTGTAGCGCTCGCCGTGTTCACAGTTGTCGTTTGGCTCGCGGCGTTTTCACAAAAATAAGGCCCAATGACGCCTCCAGCGTAAACACCACACCATACAGTAACTTTGAGCGGGTGTAATGGCTTTTCATGTGTTATACGCGGATTTTCGGTACCCCAGAAGCAATAATTCTGCTTATTCACGTATCCACCGAGATGGAAATGAGCCGCTTCGCTCATGATAATTTTCAATCATAAGTTTTCATCCTCGCAACAACTAGCAGCTGATGCACTGTCTGCACTTTGTTTTTCTGACAGCATCTCGTGTTGACCCACACTCTTCTCGGCGAGCAGCTAAACGCCGTAGTGTTTGCCCAGTTGGTGTAGGACGACCGGGAAACCTACGTCTAAAAACTCACGCTGCGCCAACTCCACCGACAAATTATTACGCAAAAAAATCGAAACAATTATTCCGCGTTCTTAAAGAGTATAGTAATTCATGTCTTATTAACGTGTATTTTGTATCAGTTTACTTCACAAATGTCGAAGCAAAACTGACACTTACCGCCATTTGCAAAAATTATAGCATCTTCCGATAAGGTGGTAACTTTTGCGCCACCTAGAATTTGCTCTTCTATACAAATATTTCAATATCATTTTTAACAATGGGCAATACGCGCTAATTCGTCATAATTCCATCGCGTTTAAATGTTTCAAGAGTATTAACAACAATAAATCGAATACTCCATATTTAAATTGTTCAAAACAAGCAATAACATAAAATATTTGATTTCAATAATTAGCAGTAGGTCTGTTCCAACATACGATTTGGACAGTTTGCAAACCGTTCAAACTATGCACACAAACAAATTACTGTGTATAAAAGATTGCCTAAGGTTGACAAATATTTGTTTGTGTGCACAGTTTGAACGGTTTGCAAACCGTTCAAATCGTATGTTGGAACAGACCTATAGTCTTGTTAATTTAACTGTACTGAATAAACAATATATAATAAAAGATATCTGTGTGTCTTCATTACTATAACTATAAAATAAAACAAAATAAATTGTGTATTCTTACCTCAACAATTCGATCTCCGGCATGCAAACCAGCCTTCTCCGCAGCACCACCTGAAATTAATAATGATAATATAAAGTAATCCTTTCAATACAAAACAGTTAGTTGTGTACCAAAACCTAGTCATATAGTGATGCCCCTCAAGCAACCTTTAGTTAATTATTCTGTACGTTTTAGAATCGGTTTCTTTTTCCAAAAACACCCCTAATTTTGCTAAAAAACCAAAGCAAAAAATAACTTAACTCTCAAAGATGTGTTCACAATGAGTGCGTATAGGAAGGCGTGAGCGACCGCCCTTTTAAGACCGATATTTGTTGCTTCCGGAAATAAACATAAAAAATGTCACCTTACCGCTTACCTATATTAAAAGCTTCCTTTTTTGCGTTCGTTTAGTAGCGGCGGGATCAAGTGTTAATTTAAAATTGACAACAGTAATTGTTACTTTAAAATAATTTTTTTGGAAGAAATTTTAAATGATATTATTGAATTACTTTATACATATAATTATTTGATATATAATGTAGTGGATAGTAGGGAAAATCACTTACAATTACAAGGTAAATATAATTACATATTAGTGTTATTGTATAACGAGATATATTTAAGTCTTCATACAGAATTATAAACTTCTTTTAAATTGATTTATTTTATGACGTTTCATATGTTTATTACATATTATTTATTAATTGTTTACATGTTTGGTAATATTGTAAAAAAAGCCGTTCAGAAAAGCAAAGCCAATAGAAAGCAAACCGCTCTCTTAAGAACGCAAGCCGTTGCACTCATTAATATGTTATATTAATATTCTACAAACTACAGGCAGGAAAAGTCGTGACATATCGGATTAACGTACTATATCTAGTAGCATAAGAAAAAAAAACGAATCTTGAGAATTTTTAGCAAACTTAGTTTTGTAATCCTGCAGACTTTTGTAGTAAATTGACATATTTCACTTTGCCTTGTCTAAAAATACAGAAGTTATATCACATCTACTGAATGAGTGAGTTAAATTTTGTTAGAATAATAAATTAATTTCCTCTTGTTTGGTTTAATAAAAAAAAATGTTGCGTAATGTGCAGATGACCCTCACTTAAAGATTAAAATATCGTTTTAAGAGAAGATATTTCCGTGGCCAAGCAGCGTATTTAACAAGGAAACGTGCAGTCGTAAGCTTCTCACCTAATAGAAAAGAAAGCCAAGTTTTATTTTGATCATTTGATAGAAACTTTCTTCGTAGCATAGCCACTGTCATGCATTCGTCAATTTTTGAGTTTTTCGCAACCCAGCTTCATCAAATAGTATATTGTGTATCAAGGGCCAAAAATAGACTTTAACAGCACAAACAAGCAAAGCGAGCTTTCGGTAGAGGCAAGCAAAAAAAATAAAAGCGGATTGAGAGCCAAAGTATTGCTACAATTCTTTTACCGATTTTTTGGCCAATAAAATATTTTGAAACGCTGCTTTGAATTAACTAGAATAACACCACCACTTTAACAATATTAAAGTTTTGGCCAATGATATTTAACATTGCAGAGATGCCAAGCTCGTATGAATTGTGGCAATCATTTTTTTCATGTAGATGTAAAACCCTCATAGATTAAATTGAAGAAACCAATAATCAGTTTAAAAGTGAATTAGATCTATTAGGATACCACTTAAGCGAAAGCATAATTGTTGTTAGATACTACTGTATCTCGTAGTATATTAATATTACGTAAAAATGCTTAAAAACCTTTTTGATAAAAAATTTACCTGTCTTTAATTTTGATATTTGTATAATTTGTCATAAAATTATTCAAGATATTTTCATAGAAACAGCGATTATTTCAAAAAATGTAAGGTGCCTGACGCCATGACTCATAGATACTACACCATGCCGACCGCAATCGAATTGCAATGACGTTGCGTTGCTATTATATAAATAGAATAGCAATCAAACTACGCAGTAACACAAAATTTAAAGAAAGTTAAAAATATAAAGATTAACTAAAGAATCCATCGTAAAATCTAAAAATTCCCAATCTTATTTAAAAAATTTAAACTTTATTTAATATTATATTTATATATTAATTTATTTACAATAAAACATGAATCGTTATCGCCAATCGCGGAAGTAATAATTCAAAATTATCACCAAAGCAAAGAAATTTCTATTCAAAAACCTGTGATGAATGAGAGGAGATTCCATTTGTTTGGATTTTTTAAATAGATTGGCAATTAAAATTAAGTAGATTTATTATCACAATTTTGTTCAAAAGATCATTGTTGAAAATTAGAGGTAGGGTAAGAAAGTGAACATTTAACATAATAATAGCACATGTTTATCCATAAAAAACTTTTTGCAATTTTTGCAAAATATTTCTTTGAATCGGGAAAATTGGTACTTCGTGCGAGTTGCACACTAAGCTTTTTTACGATTACTATACTTATTAACCTACATAAAAAGAATTAAATTATTTATTTATTATTATCTGTCATTTTTCCGATGGCTCTGTGCGTAATCGGCACTATTTAATGGAAGATATAAAATGGCATACTTTTCCATGACAATATTAGTTGCATAATAAACATATTAGAGAAGAAACAGAACAAATTGTTTCTAGTTATAGAATTTTTTAATAGTATTTAAAAAAAAGTAGGTATCGCATATTGAGTAATATGAAAAACCTACTTTTAACTGACGGGACCCTGGTTGAGAACCACTGCAGTACTGTATAAACCACTCAATCTATGCATCTACATAGTAGAAAACAACAAATCTACATTTATATATCCCTCTTTCTTAAATTAACTAGGCACTAAATAGTACCAGAGTCCGTTTATGTACATTACTGATTAATTTAATTGAACCAAATCAATAATATGAAAACATGCATTTTTCATCAGTAATGTTTACATATCGATAAAGTATGTTTGCGCAATAGTGAATTCCAATGTGGAAATTTTATAAAGAGCACACGAATTTTTGTATCATAGTCCAAATTGTTTTGATGATACAAGTAGAAGAGTGTGCGTGAAATGTCGGAGGCAGATGATCGATGTGCACGGACTCGCCTAGAAACAATTTATTTCATATTATTTGAAACTATGATTCATGCCAGTTTTTAACTAAATATTTTCATAATATCATACGATAGACATGCGATGTTGATGTAACCAATATTTATACCCATTGTGTGAATATTAAATAACATATTTACATTTATAATTACAACAAATGACAACGGTACATTATGACGGACAAAATTTTACTTAGATCATTCTTTAAAAGGTTTTGAAATGGATGAGATCATAACCAATATGTACTAACTAATTTGCTACAGAATATATTTAAATTATTTGACATTAGCACGGAATCAAAAAACATTCTAATCGAGCTTGTTGGGTAAGATCCGATATGTATTAATTTGATTTTAGTTTAACATAAATGATCAAATATAATTTAAAAAAACTTAATTGTCTATAAAATATTTTACTAATATTATAGCTGAGCTTTGGACACATGCCAACTTAAAATATTACTTAAATACATTTACGCGTAAAAATGTTTTGTACAATTCCATCGATAAAGTTCTAGCAATATATAGTTGTTTACACATACCAGGTTTAACGCTCTGCACAAAAACTGGATTGTCACCGGACACTTTCATTCCATATCCACTTTCATCTCTATTTACCACCACCTTGACTAGCATATAGGATCCTGCAGGATTTGGTGTTTCAGGCAATGATATGGGACGACCGGAAGCGCCCATTCCGACTGGCGTAGGTGACGCAGGCGATGCAGATATCCTTCTAACAGAACCATTCACATTAACTGTCCTCCTGAAAATAAATAAATAATTTTAATTTGTTATAACCAAAATATTACAATTATAATATGGTTGGATATAGAGCCTTGGCAATAATAATACCACAAAATAGATATTATATTATTATAAGAAACTTATTCAACATTGTATATGATAAATTACTGGAAGCAATCGAGACTAGAAAACTATCTATGGTAATATACTTTTATGGTTTAATAAACCAATTTAAAACGTCATTATCAATTAAAATAATTATAATTACGCTTTGAAACATAGAGAATTTCTAACCATCATTTATTGTGTAAATTTATAACTTCTAGGAAGATATTACTCAATATAAGAAGAATTTCAATCAAATTTAGTATTTGATTAACATAAACATTCTTTTTGAAGAACAGTTTGTGTTTATATACAAATGAATAAATAAAGATACAAAAAAAAATAACAAATTACAAAACTGTAATAAATAAATTGTTATATATATTGTTAAACAAAATTAAATATAAACAGTATTAAATATTATATATTTATATTAATATTTTTTTTATAAACCACTACTGATAAGATAAAACATATTGTTAAAACTTCCAGGAAACAGATAACAAACTGTTCTATTTCTGCAAAAGCAAATTCAAATTCGTTGAGTTACAACAAAACAAACGGTAACTTAATAGCAAATATTCATTAAAAACTGTATTCATTCAAATTGTATGTTTAAATGTATAAATATATAGCGCCAACCAAGCCAAATTAATTGCATCAATACAACGATGTAATCTGAAATTTTATTTGTATCTTTTGTAATATTTGAATCATTATTTCCGCGGGATAAACACAATAAAAATTTCAAATATTGCCTATGTAAAGTAGTATGTATATGACCTATAGACTATAGACATACCACATATTTGGTCTATGATGAGTCTGTTGCTAGGCAATAAGTTGTTATGACTTTTCAAGTAAAATAAATATAATTTAATAAATCATATTAATAAATCAGTTTCAAAGCTTAATATTTAACATGGTAGCAGAGCGTGGTTCTCGTCCGTAAAATAAGCACGAGACTACACACACGAAATCAAAATATACTGCGTAAGTACCCTTGTCAAAAAATGTCGAAAAACAAAATCGATCATCTTAAAAAAGATAACTACGACACATGGGTGAGCTGAAGCCGTATTAGTACGAAACAAACTATGGAAACATGTCAAAACTTCCCTAGCAGACGATGCTAAAGAAGATGCTAAAGAAGGAGACAGACAGGCGAGATCTGAGCTCATCCTCATAATCGCTCCTTCTGAACTGAAACAAATTAAAAATTGCACTACTGCCAAAGCTTTATGGGAAAAATTGAATAAAATTTACGCCAGTAAGGGACCTGCTCGAAAGGCGACTTTATTAAAACAACTGATCCTAGCAAAACTAGAAGGACACGATGTACGCAGTCATCTAAACAAGTTTATAGATACAGTTGACAAACTGGCAGACATGGACGTTACAATTAACGAGGATATGTTGACAATCATGATGTTATACAGTCTCTCTTCAGAATATGAAAATTTCAGAGTAGCTATAGAATCGCGAGACACTCTTTTAAAGCCCGAAGAGCTTAAAACTAAAATATTAAAAGAATGTGAATCTCGTCACAGCCAAAACTTGATTAGTAATGACGAACCTGAAACATTTCACGAAGAAGCTCTCTACGTGTCTTGCAAAATTTGCAAACAAAAAGGTAATATTTTCAAAAAAAAGAGTCACAGAATTTGTACAAACTGTTGGATAAAAGAACATGAGAAGCCTATTAAACACAATAACGACTCTCAAAAGAATCATTTTGCTACGCAGAACCTTCTCACATGTAACAATAAGCCTGATAAAAACACATGGGTCTTAGACAGTGGTTGTACCTCTCACATGACTTATCAACGAGACTTATTCAAAAATTTAGAGCAAACATCCAGTAAATTAAACTTCGCAACTGAGGAACACACTGCAGAGATTACAGGAAAAGGTACAGTCTCTTTTGTATCTAAAAATGCTGATGGCATGGCGCTTACACACTTACAGAATACGCTGTATGTACCTAGTCTCAGCACAAACTTGATGTCTGTCAGTAAGATGACAGATGCTAGATGTTCTGTCCTGTTTACCAAAAATAAAGCGACGGTCAGAAATTCAAAACGAAAAATAACTCTCAAAGCATACAAACAAGCAGATGGTCTTTATTATATGAAAATTAATAAATATGAGCGCAACAATTTAGCCAATGAGAATGATGACAAAATTCCAATCATCACTACAAGAAATTCATCAAAAATCTATGACTGGCACAGAAAACTTGGCCATATGAATGTCAGAGATATGAAACTTGCACTTAAAAACAAGACTTTACTAGGTCTAAATTTTGATGATACTGAATCCATTGCTGAATGTGAAACATGTATTCAAGCGAAAATACATCTAGTACCTGCTCCCCGTGAGAAAACCACACAACAAACAACAGAATGCCTCGAAATGGTTCATAGCGATGTTTGTGGTCCAATTCAAACGTCTACAATAGGTGGCAACAAGTATTTTGTAATTTTTAGTGATGACTACAGCAGATATAGTCAAGTTTACATGATTAAAAACAAAAGCGAAGTCTTTGAAAAATTTAAAGAATATAAAGAGTTAGCAGAAACCCACACTGGGAACAAAATTAAATTCTTACAATCGGATAACGGCACGGAATATGTAAACAAACAGTTTGACACTTATTTAAAAAGTTTCGGTATACAGCGCAGGCTCTCCGCACCATATACCCCAAATCAAAACGGTGTTGCTGAGCGGAAAAACCGTACCTTGGTAGAGAAAGCAAGAGCAATGATGATTGACGCAAAAGTACCATTAAAATTCTGGGGCGAAGCAATATCAACTTCAAATTATCTATCAAATAGGAGTATAAATAGCGCCATTCAGAACCAAACACCATTTGAACGGTGGGTTAAAAGAAAACCATGTATTAATCATTTGTACATTTTTGGTTGCAAAACTTATGTTTTAATAAAAAGCACAAAAGTTCACAAATTTGCACCAAAAGCAATCCCTGGCATGTTTGTAGGATATTCTGAAACTTCCAAAGCTTTCCGAATCTATATACCTTCCAAAAATAAAATAATCATATCAAAAGACATTAAAACGATGAATGTTATGTATTACGATGAACGCAATGAAGATAAAATCTCCAAACTTTTAAATGATATAGTATTTATACACGAAAAACCAAAACAAACTTCATCACAACAAACACCGAAGGTTATGTTTGACGATGATAAAAAAAGGAGATGATCAGCAAACTGACAGCGATGATGACACAAGTGATCAAGACGACGATGAAACGTTGCAACATAATTTGGTCGATAGCACTGAAGAAGTTCAACATGTGGAACCAACAAATATAGAAAGCAACAACGAATCTCTTTCCGGTTCTCCGAACATTGTCGATGGTGATGAAACGGTACAAACTGTTGTTGCTGAAGATAACTCAATTGCTAATCCGAGGTTATTGAGAGACAGGTCAAATATCACATTTTAGCAGCAGCTGAAGAAATTGAAAACCTTCACAAGCCTAAAGAACCTGTGACCTACAAAGAAGCAATAGAATCTCCTGACAAAGAAAAATGGCAAGAAGCCATGAATAATGAGATTACTTCCTTGAGTAATAACCAAACCTGGAATCTCGTACATCTACCCAAAGGACGTAAAGCCCTACCAAGCAAATGGGTGTATAAAGTAAAAATGAACCCTGATGGTTCCGTCGAGAGATACAAAGCCAGAATGGTTATCAAAGGTTACGCACAGCAACCTGGAGTGGATTATGATAAAACATTCAGTCCAGTTGTTCGACTGACAACAGTACGATCTCTAGTTGCTATAGCTGCTAGAGAAAACTTAAAACTATGTCAGTTCGATGTGTCAACTGCCTTTCTAAACGGCACAGTAAAAGAAGAGATTTACATGAAACAACCTGTTGGTTATCAAAATGGCACAAATCGAGTCTGTAAACTAAAACGCAATCTCTATGGATTAAAGCAAGCGCCGAGGTGCTGGAATACTTGCATTGCTGAATTCTTAAAAGAATCTGATTTCCAGCAGTGTGAAGCAGATCCATGCTTATATGTTCGAATCAGAAGACAATCGAAAGTCTTTATTGCTCTTTATGTTGACGATGAACTTGTAGCCTACAATACAAACACAGCGGGAGACGAGTTTATTAATGAATTGAGAGCACGATTCAAGATAACTTCCAAACCTTACCAAAGGCTTACACAAAAAAAGTTTTGGAAAAATATGGAATGTCCAATTGCAAATCAGTACCAACGCCGATTATCAAAGAAAATGAGACGGAAATAGAAACTGAAACCAACGCAAAATTTCCATACAGACAAGCAGTGGGTGCTTTGTCTTATCTATCAGTCGGGACAAGACCTGATTTATCATATGCTGTAGGTGTCGCATCTAGAAACCTTGCAACACCTACTAATAAAGATGTTATGCTGTTGAAACGCATCTTTCGGTATTTAAAAGGAACACAACAAAACGAGTTGACCTTTATAAAAAAGTCGTCTCCGCACATAATCTGTTATAGCGACGCAGATCACGCAGGAGATCCGACTACTGGAAGATCGACATCTGGAATGGTGTGCTTATTCTCAGGAGCTGCTATAAGCTGGAGAAGCCAGAAGCAAACGACAGTATCCATCTCGTCCACAGAAGCGGAATTAATAGCAGCTAGTGAATCTGCCAAGAGATTTTATGGTTGAATCGCCTACTCAACAGCCTGATCCAAACGGAGAAACCAGTGTTGAAATTGGACAATGAATCAGCTGTAAAACTTGCATATAACCCGAAGTACGAATATCATAAGCGCACCAAACATATTGTACTGAAACATTTCTTTGTAAGAGAATGTATTAGTAACGAAGACTTCAAAGTCAAGCAAGTTTTGTCGGAGCTGCAATTAGCTGATATGCTAACGAAACCACTGTACGGTCCCAGACTGCAAGACTTAAGTTCAAGGATAGGATTAAAGAATATATCTACTATAAATTCTTGAAAAAAATTGAGAGGATGTAAAGTAGTATGTATATGACCTATAGACTATAGACATACCACATATTTGGTCTATGATAAGTCTGTTGCTAGGCAATGAGTTGTTATGACTTTTCAATTAAAATAAATATAATTTTGTACTAACTATTAATAAATCATATTAATAAATCAGTTTCAAAGCTTAATATTTAACAGCCTATTGTACGTGGTTTAGATTCAATCGAGTATAAAGTTTATTTTGCATAATTGGTCATACTTGCTTATTTTCAAAATGGCGATAAATAATTAGTTAATATTCATCTTAAGCCCTCAATCTTATGTTTGTAAATATTAAATATTCAAGTTATCATTGTAGCTACTGTAGTTTTTTTTTTTTTTTTTTTTCATTTTTATTATACTACAATAGTTGATATTCTAATCTATGTTGTATCATTAGTTCTATTTTGTACTACTGTAAATTGGTGTATATAGATATATGTAGTGTCTTTACGACATGGGCTTAAATCATCTTAACGGATTATTTCATTAGCATCCAATTATGATTGTATTATATATCATTTTAAATTAAATATAGGACATAGCTGGTACAAATGAAATTTTACATATTAATCTCAAAACATTTGCAATTGATAACCAAAATATTTCCTTTATTTTACAACATACAACTTTCAAATTGTAGAAAAATTGCAAAACTTTGATCTATTTCTTAGAACGAAATCACGTTTACGCAGATTTTCTGATTTTATGTTAGTCAAGAACTCTTGATATTTCCCAACCATAAGGTATGATATCTTAATCTTTATAACATGTATTGTATTGATGGTTGTAACTCTAACCTAAAAATCATAAACGTAGGTAATAAATATCTAAAAAAATTCAGGTTAGAAAATATGCAACAACCATATGCCGCCTCAGATGCATTGTAAAATCCGTGTAATTTTAAGTTGGTGTGTGAGACGTGGTATTCGTATTGTATTGATGCTAAAACGTATGTACATTAGACCGGTTCTTAATTTTTTGTTTGTTTTTTCTTTGTGTCGCACTGCCTTTGAAGTTCATTTTAAAGGTTTTCTAAATTAAAAAAAAATTATAGACCTAATCTTCAAATTTTAATAATTTTTGTTTACAAGTCTAATTATATGTTCAAAATTTAAAAAAAACATATGTAAATTAAAAAAAAAATTAAACTGAGTATATTGATGTAAAATTTCAGGTAGAATCTAATTAACAAGTACTCAATTGCTTCCTTGAAGACCTGGGTATGCACTCAACTCAAATCAGAAAGCTAAAATACTTTTTAAGTACATTATTTTTGAAAATTCAAAGGTAGTGCGACACGTGTTCTTTTGAATTTTAAGGGCTGAAATTTGGCAAGGCTTACTTTTTTTTGCATAAAGATCACTTTCTGAGAGTGCACACAAAGAAAATAAAAAAAAAATAATTCAGAACCAGTCCAATGTACATCCATTGGAACGGCTGCGTCCTAATCATTTTTTTAACTGACAAACACGTTGCATCAGTACTTTTGCCTTTATTATGACTGGTCCAACTAAACCCATTGAATCAAATAGTTGTGCTATACCAATAAGATAATAATAAGAATTCATGGGTAATGTTGCGTCCTGGTTAATTGCAGTAACCGTATCCAAGATTGATTCGTTATTTGATCTCCATTTATGCAAATAAAATCCCCTTTTTATCAACATCTGGCTTGATGTTGAAGCTACTTAGGTTCCGCGATTGAATCAGTTCCTAGTATACAGTAATCTACATAAAAATCATGTTGTACAACAGCAAAGGCATGTAGATGCCGAGTTTGCTTTTCAATTGCCAATTGCTTGAAACTTCGAGTAGCAAGATATAGTGCTGACGCCGTGCCATATGTTACGGTCTTTAAGTTAATAATAATCGTTTATTTCTTGCCTTTCGGCCTTGAAAATTCTACAACTTAACATAACATAACATTTACCATATAACTTAATTCCCTACTAATATAATATATATAATATTAATAACCCTAAACCCTGTTTTTAAATAATTATTTATTAATTCTGTTTCAATTTTCTTTCTTCTTTTTGTTACCGCCATCATCCATTTCATTCCTCTTTCATCTTCTTTCAGTACAAAATTCATTTCTTCGCGTTTGCTCTTCTCTCATCCCATTGCATTTTAGCATGTGTTCTATACTTTCCCTAACTTCTCCACACATCCTACACATTTTCTTTTCTTCTTCTATCTAAAATTTGCACACTTTCTCCTCATTTCCACATCTAAATCTTGTAATCATTCGTTTTTCCATTTGTCCATAATTTACATTTTTTAGGTACTTTGGTAGTGCATCCGTCATAATGTGTAATATAATTTGGATTGTACCTAGATTCATTTATCCGTGTTCTTCGCTCTTCCACTTGTATATCTCTATCTCTCATCTTAATTTCCACATACTTCTATCTATTCTTAATCTTTCTACTTCCTCACTAGTATACCCATTCCTGATAAAATATTTTTCCATTTTTCCGCATTTTCCCTCCTTTTTCTCCTTCAGGCATTCTAGTAATATTTTACATTCATTCCTTTCTCTCACTCTTTCTTCATACCTCATTGCACGCTTTCCTGCTTCTACTCTTAATTTGGCTATGTTAACTTCTTCCATTACAATGTATGCTGGGGTCTCTTTGTTTACTCCTAATACCCATCTCTAGAATTTTGTTTGAATAGCCTCTAACTTTTCTTGCTCTTTCCATCCCCCGGTCTTTAAGTTATATATTTGCAATGATAGTGACAAATTGTCTCTCCAAATAATTTGCAAATATTGTTGATCATTTTTGTATATTCAGATTTTCCGGTACATTTTTAATATGACAGCAGTAATCACATAACGATGAACGCAAAATCTGAGTAAGATCAAAAATAAATCTTCTTGTACTGCAGGTCCAACTTGAAGAATGTCATTTAATAATAATTCAGTTGTTGTTTTGCGGAACCATCAAATACGACTCTATATTTTGTTGTCATACTATCTTCCTTAATAACGCAATGATGTAGCCGTCATTGGTATCATTAATTGGTTCCATATGTCCCAGTTCTTCTTATTGTTGCATAAACTTAGTTATCTCCTTTACAAATTGTGAAATCTGCGGATTGCCATATTTTTTTATTCACATAAATTGTTAGGATCAATATTAAATGGTAACGGTACTACAAATGCTCCTTCGTTTGTTCTACGTACAGTTTGCTTAAAGTGTTCCCCCGTTTTACGTAATTGGGTATTCACTTCTTCCGACTGCCAGAATTTTTCCAATTGCGTCTCTAATGAACTGGTTGTATTTAAATTGCATATTACGACTTCTGAGTCTTTCTTTGTTGGAATTGTTCCTGATGCTATCCAACCTGATTACCTATTTTGCACTGTGAGACCAAATTGTTCTGTGGTTAGTTTGATCTGTCCGATGCTTAGTAAATTTAAATATATTTCGGCAGCTAGCAATAAATCTATCATTCCCCGTTTGTCAAATTCTGGATCGTCTAGCGTTATTTTTATGTATGTTCTGTTGTTTTCTTGGAAATACGTTAGCTGGCAGTTCTTGTGTAATTTCAGGTAATACATAAAACTCGAGTGTGGCCTTAAATCCATTGATTCGTGATTGTTGCCTCTAGTTTTTTAGTAATAATTGTGGCATTTCCGTTTCCATTAATTGGCATACGCACCGATTGTGTTTTTATGTTTAAGACATGCGGCCAGCTCGTCCTTGATGAAGTTTGCAATGCATTATCCAATAACACTGATGATGATCTCCATGCTGATCGACTATGTTTACCAATGCGGTTAATAATAACGACATTAGATTTCTGTAGCAGCCATTTGTGACAAAATAACAATAGCTTGATGTGGATAAATGTCTACTCATCAAGTGGTCATGTAATAATGTGTTGTTTTTTGTTACACCTTGTGCAGTGTCTGAATCGACACAAATTTGGATTTAAGCAATTAAGTTTATGTTTTTGAAAATAAAATTGTGCACCAAACTATTTACTTTGTTTTGACAGTTCAACTTCAACTGTATTTACGCACCCCGAAATTGAATTCCCTATTTCACTAGAGAGGCACAAACGTACATTAGATGGTTACATAATCCCAAACTTTTATAATAAACATGTACTAAGATTGTAGAATGCATTCATTGCATCAATATAGCTCATGTTAATGCTGTTGACACAATTTACATTTTGATTGAGTGCTAGTATATAAAGCGATTGAGAGTCCTAGATAACAATCCGTTTTTTGAGCTTGCACTCGTTGTAGTTATGCCCTTTGATTTTGACTGACGCTTTGGGACTCAAAGACTTTGTAGCGTTTTTGTAAAAAAAATGGTTAGTTCTTGAACTGATGAATTTGTGCATTTGATGCAATTCCTCCCATTTGTCTTTGTGCAGTTGTTGATAGATGTAGCAATAAAGTACCCCTTATTAGTTCACCTAATATGTCTAAAGCATTTACGTGCTTAACCATAACCAGTTAAAATAAGCTTTAAGAATGTGTCAACGTGGTATCTAACTGAGCTGGCAGCCTTAGAATATTTTATTTATATGATTTTCTATTATTAGTTTTTTATTTTCATATCGGCTGCGTAGAGTTTTTCAGGCTATGTCATAGTTTTCGTTGTATTTCTCCCGTTAAGCAAGATCTTAAGTAAAATCGTTGCACATTGTTAAGAAAACCATTTACATTTATCAATGAATCAAATGTGTAGAATATTAACCAATCTTCTAGAACATAGAACACCGGCAAATGCAGACAATATTATTTTTGGCAGTTGCATGTTCTATTCGAGATATTAATTCAAAATATTGATCCTCAAACGTTTGTCAATTTTTAACTTAATATCAAGATCTTCTGCATCACCTAGCTCCTCTATTTTTGATTGAATTTCATTGATATCTGATTACGCCAATGTTGCTAAACAACTACTAAGCTGCATATAATCCCGTTCTGGATTGTCTAAAAACTTGTTTCCAATTGTGCTAAATGTCTTGCATTTTAGGGTTAATGCTATTATTTCGGTTTTTGACATCTTGTGTTCAACTTTTAAAGTACTAATTGCTTGATACAGTTTGACTACCAATTAATCTTCTGCTGAAGCGGTTTATAATCCGGTTGAAAAAATCAAAATGTTTGTGGTGTCTTGGATTGCAACACGCACTATTTTCCTCGCTGATAAAAACCTCAAAAAACCAGCAAAATTTATATCTTACACAAAATATGTTTCAGATATTTAATTGATTATTATTATTATGGTTTTAAGCTTCATTATTCAATGTTATTCATTTAATTGCAATAGTTTTTCTTCTATTTATTTATGCCGCATAGCAACAACTCGACATATTTGTTTTACAATTTCACGGCCACATTGTAAATATAAATTTTTAATATAACGTGGTATGTCATTAAAACTAATTAATCTGATTGTAGAAGTTCCAAACACCATTCTGTTTTCTATTATCTTACTGTTTCATTATAGCTCTGATGAAGAATTTTGTTTATAGATCCAAAAGCTATAATGACTATAGGATTGTATTACATGTATATGAACAAAAATAGTTTAACTATTTTCAAATAAGTATTTATTAATAAGAAGAAAACTTTAATTACTGAATTACTAGATGAAATCTTCTAAAGTTTCTAAAACGTTCAAATCGCTAATTAAATAAATAAATAGGAAATAGATATCAATACTTTTAACTCACACTGATATTTAAATTTAAAATTTTATTAAACTTTCGTAAAGGCAGTATTCCTGAACCAAAGCAGAGCTGAGGTCCACAAACTACGACTTCAGCCAGAAAAGTTCACTTATTAATACTTGTAACGCAAATAACTATTACAATCTGTGCATACGTTTGTAATAATAATTTTAAAGTACATTTTTCTCTACTTAAAAATCAAAAAATCTAGAAAATAATTGTAAATTATTGATTGACAAACATACCATTACAATCAAATACCTAAGTGTGCAATTATCCAACTTCCATGACAGAGAAGGAGAAAAACTAGTTCAAGCCAAAAAATCATTAGTAGTCTTCAGTTTACCTATAGTATTGCAACACCAAAAAAAAAAATGCATTCAAAATATCAAACTTATATTTGCCGAAGGAATCAATGCGTATCTATAATTAAAGGAATAAAATTACAAACTCACTTTCTCTATACCAACAATTATCTATTATTGAGATTTTTTACATCTCAGTAATTTTCGTTAGCAGGTCTGCTGCATATTTTACGTGCCATATTAAATGTTAAAAAATTATAATATGTTAATGATGTCGTATTTTATCACTTTCCGAAAACAAAATTACTTTCAATTTAAAAATAACAGGAAATTGCGAAAGGTGTTGATAAGTATTTAGGAATTCCTGTTCTGCTAAAATTTAAGAAATATATTTCCATTGAATAAAAAGATACTAATTATTATGTCATCGCAAAATATCGAAAAAAAAAATATAATGTATGCTTTTGTCACGATTATTTTTACAAACCAATAACATATTAATAGTGAAAACATTGTGAAATGTATGATCACATTAGAGAACTGCGACTTGTTTATGTCTCAAAATAATCATGATGGTATTATAAATATCAACACAGTTAGGATGCATTAACATAACGTTGCTAAAAAAACTATCAAATTGTTGGTGAAGATTATACATGGTAGTTATAACAATTTATATATCATGTAAATTAAAATCAATAAACCTTGTTCATGATATTAAAGCAGATAGCATTACTATAATAACATGCGCGGTAACCATTATAAGATTTATATATTTATTAAGTTATTATTTGTATTCATTTACATAACAGTAAAAAAATCATCATTTATTATTTTAAATAGATATAGTATTTATTTAACTAAAAGTGATGAGCATATTCTGTATTTTTAAAACGACTAGTTCAAAACTAAAACTATGATTTCACATTTAATTTAAATTCGTACTCATTTATTTTAATTAGATTGTCGAATAATTTTATTATAAAACTTATTAATTTAGTCATTGCAGTCATTGTCTATGACATAGTTTTATAATTATTAGTAATTCAGTCACATCGTTATTAATCTACCATACCAAATAAACAGAAATAATAAATTAACTGAATTTGAATAGTACACACTAGGAATAGTTATTTATTCAATTTTTCTTTGTTAGACTTAATTTTCTAATACATTCTTCGAAAGTAAATGTTGAAAGTGATGCGCATAAGATGGCAATAATGATCTTGTGATTCCGTTCAATGACACTAGCGTTACACTAAAGAAGTTAAAAAACGAGTCTCATCTCGTATACGTTTAACAGAAAATTGTAAAATTAATTATAAATATATTTTTAATTTTATAAACTGTTAATGTGCATACTTGCATGTACCCGAATTAATAATATGAATTGTAAGATGTTGATATAAATTTTAACTTTAAATGCGACCATTTCACTGCTCTTAATTTGTCAGAGAACCAATGATTCTTTAATAAATATTCCAAAAACATCTTAAGATATCACCAAATGTCTGAAAACAATTTAAGTAAAGTATACATCAATACGACGGCATACGCCATGACTATACAAAAGTTGACAGTCGAAGCCGAGAGGAAACCACATACATAGAAAACGCTTTCAACTGTGCTAGGTGCAGAGATATGAAGAGCTGACTAAACGAAAGCTATTTGCAATATAAAAACACTGTTCTGCAAAAGCCAAAGAATGAAATAACCTGCGGTGTACTCAAGATAAAACCACCCACCTAGTTGGATACGCGGATGGCATTGGTGGCATGTGGCAAAGAAAAGCAAGCCATAGAAGAATGTATAACCAAAAAAGTAAGAAAAGCACAAACGCGTTAAGAAAACTAATGCCAAACCTAGACGGAGCCAAGTCAGACAAAAGAAGAACTATATACTGTGTGACCCCTGTGTTATAAGTACGCACTGATCAATAGACACAGATAAAAGAAATGGCGGGCCCCAATACGTATGGCAAGCGCCTATCAAACAACACCTACGAGAGCAATACAGGTGATTGCCAGTACGATCTCTCATCCACCTGCTAGTAGAAAAAAGATCCCACAAAAAAAAAACAAACATCAAGAGGAACACAGCTGCGGACGAACCACTCAGAAAATGGAAACAAGAGTAGAAGAAAGAATCAGATAATGAAAAGTGGACAAATATGCTCACCAATGCATACCATGGTTAAAAAAACACAGCACATTAAATAACTTCCAAACTCACTTCCTCACAGGACACGACTGATTTAACTCCTACTAAAACTGAAGAAAAAGACAATCAAAGAAAGCAACAGATGTATATACTGCGGGGCAATGAAAACCCCAACAAACATAGACAATGACCTTTGCGTAGAGACAATAGTAGACTGCATGTTAAAAAACAAAACAAAAACTGACAAGAGATCGATAAAATGATTACCTAAATCATTAAAACAAAAAAAAAACAAAAAAGTAGAGACAGCAGCAAACAATGGTCAATGAAGAGCAAGAGAGACCAGTTAGAGCCACGACAGTAATACAAACATAATACAAAAGCAATCACACAGTGTGCTCATGTTTAAAAAGCGTTTTACTCTGTAGACGTTTTGGAATGAACAAACAAATCCAATACTCCTTAAAAGTCATAACAAAAAAAAAGATCAAGTTAGAAAACTTAAACTCAAATATGCCGCTCTTTTACTTCTACATTAGATGCAATGATGATAGATGTCGCACTATTCAAGAAGTACTGTTAGTTGCCTAGATAAACATTCCATCAAGGTCACAATGCTGCACAATAACAGGAGAGGAAAAGATTTGAAATTTTAGGCTCCGTAGCAAACAACAAATAAGCTATATGACTGTCTCACTCAATAAGAGTTTAATACAAATACGGCTATTGTTCCCCTTAGCCGGATTGCACGTTGCTCCGAGCGAACCACTCCTTACATGTATGATTTAATGTGCTTAACCACCCCTATAACGTTTATAGCATTATCACAAGCTAAGACTTGTATAAATCTCATTTGCTTGAAATAATTCAATCATCTCCGCCTTTATGCAGAATGTTCTTTGTCTTAATTACGTTTAATTTTCATTGTGATTTCTATTTTATTGGCAGCGGTACGAAACAGGCTTGTGGAACTGACACCATACCACTCTCTCAGATTTTTCAGCCAGGACGTGCGTCTTCTTCCTGAAGTTCGCCTGCCTTGGATTTTGCCTTGCATAATGTTCTGCAAGATACGGTACTTTTTAGCTCTCATAACATGTCCAAAGTATTCCAGCTTGCATTTCTTGATGGTAAACATGACCTCTGGTTGCTGTGGAGACGGGCAAGCACCTCGGTGTTTCGGATACTGTCTACCCATGATATTTTAAGCAGGCAACTGTAGCACCACATTTCAAACGCTTCAAGTCGGCTACACATTACCTTTGTTAAAGTCCACCCTTCCACTCCGTAAGTCAAGTCCGACAAGTCAAAAGATGTAAGTACCTTCTTCATGTAACTAAATGCTGCTCTAGCCTGATGGACACGGGGCCTTATTTCCTGCATGCTATCCCACTTACTGCACAATAAGCATCGCAGATATCTGAAGCTGGAGATTTGCTGAATCTGTTGGTTGCCTGTACTCAGGTTTGCTGGAAGCTCACCATCCTTGCTAATAACCATAGCTTTGGTCTTGCTGATATTTAACTTGAACCCACTTTATTCGCTTTTAGCCACAACCCTATCCAGTAACGCCTGCAAGTCATCAGCACTTCCTGCCAGTAAAACAGTATCGTCCGCAAAACGCAAGTTCTTTATTACTTCTCCGTTGACAAGAATTCCTTCCTGTGCTTCGTCCAATGCTTCGGTCAAAGTATATGTTAAAGAGCAGTAGAGAGAGAACACAGCCTTGCCTCACACCTCGATGAATAGGAACATACTCGATAGTCATGTCTTTAACATTGACAGCACCAATTTAGTTGTAATACAATTTTTTTATAATTTATTTTATGTTTCACTGTCGTGTATATGCTTTGTAAATTTTCTTTTATATTTTTTTTATTATATATACATGTTTGTATCATCGTCCGATGATGGCCTTGTAAAGGTAAAAACTAGTCACTGTTTTTTTTTAATATAATAGGTGTCTCAAAATTAACGCTTGTGCTTTTGAAATTCAATTCAGAAAGCTAAAACAAATTGAGAATTAAGAATAAAAATTCTTTATTTGTTCCTCGTTACAAAGTTATTGAAAAAAATTTAAATAATAACTTTTTCTACGACCACTACTCAAAACACAACTTTAATTTATTTATTTTGTTAAATCTAGTGACAATTGTCAGATTTGACATTTAGTTGTTTAACATAATTCAATTATTTTAGAATTTATGAATCGTTCTGTCAAATTGTTAAGTATTTCGGGTTTATGGGTTTATAATGGAACAATACTACTGTAATCAAGATTATGTTGAAAGTATTAGGACGTAAATAAGGCAGGAAATCAACCTACACTAATCGTCTATCAAAAAAATCTTGAATTTATTGATTTAGAACCAAGTACAAGCGTTCGAATTGTATCTTTTCAAACTCATATCCAAAAAGACACTATTCACAAATTATTGAGGAGAAATGTTTTGCATCCATTTAAGCTTCAAAAAGTTCAAATTCCAAAAGCACAGGCGTCAATTTTGAAACACCCTTTGTACGTGATATAGTACATATTAAATGTGTTTTATTTTTATTTTTATTTTAAAATTTTAAAATCTAATAAAACTGTTAGTTAAATTTATAGAAACATCTTACTTTTTAATTAGCATGTCCAGTACAAAACTGCTATAATTTTTTTTCCAATTATACTCATTTTCAATAAATATGTATATTGGATTCTTAGCTGCATTTCAATTACTAGGGCAACTAACCCAAGACGTCTTACTTTAGCGCATGCCAGAGCAAGTTACAAGTACACTCGAGCATCTAGCATTTAGACATATGTCACGTGACGGATTTTTTTAATGTCTAATAATCACTTTAGTTACATTTATGTAATTATTATTTGATTCGTTTATTTGTCCTTAATTTTGCAACTCGCCCCGCTTAAAAGGTAGGAGCTAGAAGAAAATAGGAAATAACGACTTTGAGCAAGAAACCCAGCTTAACAACCAGTGGCAAAGCTAGGATTTTTGAGCCCTACCTCAAAATATTAAAAAGGACCCCCTTGTCCAATTTATTTTAGGCAACAAGTTTTCAAAAAATATCTTTTTAAATTAAATACCAGAAAGACGTCAGGTATAAACAATTCCGCCTATTATTCTTAAAACATTTGCAAATGAATTAGCTCCTATTTTGACTAAAATAATTACCTGATCAAACAAAAAAAAAACATTCCCTTATTGTTATAAAATTGTAAATGTTCAACCTATACCTAAAAAGAAAGACAAACTATAGACCAAATTCCTTATTGTCCAATCTGTCAAAAAACAAATTATTTCTACATTGTCAAGTTCTTAAAACAATTTTTTTATCTCAGATACTCAATATGAATTTCGATCCAAACGTTCGACAACAGATCTTGAAGTAGCTCTAGACATTTCTAAAACATTTAACATGATATGGAATCCTAATCTTATTAACAAGCTACATTGTATAAGCCTTGATCACAAATATTTAAGTCTTATCAATAATTCTGCTCTTTCGCCAACTATGTTTGATTTACATAAAAAAACTTCATATAACTAAAAGTCCTATTCATAGCTTTGTAGACAAAAGCACCCTTTATAGTTTCCAAAAACCATATCAACAAGTATGGCAGAGCGTCTTAAAATTTCTAGATAAGAATTTGTAGCATCTATAAATAAAGACATCAAAACAATATATGAATAGACTATTCCCCACTTGGTCAAATTTAACTCTAAAAAGCCATTTTTAATCAAAGCAAACTTGGTTATAAATGCCCCTAAAATTATAATGTTTTTCCAAATCTTTCCTGCACTTCATCCAAACCAACACGTACATAACCAAGAAAGATATAAAAAAGTTAGAAAGTTCGCATATTATAAAAACAATGCATTACATACTGCAATCAAAATGGTCGAAAAAGAAAGCTTACACATTAGTCACGGTTTGGTGCAGATTTTGATATGGCAAAACGACACCTTCACGCTGGTAATGCTGTTACAGTTCATGAAATGAAAGGTTTAAAACTAAAGTGAACCAAGTCCATAAAAAATAAGCTTAAAATAAAACACTTTATTTTATTTATTAATTGTAGTAAATTCACAAAAAAAATGCAAAAAATTGTCTGTAACTTGAGAACGCGTCATAAAAAATAGCCCAATCTACTTGTAAAACTAATGTTTGTAAACTTAATTCTTTAAGCACTAAAAGTATATAAACAATTTCAATTTATGGACTTGATCTACTTTAGCTATGAGCCTCAAATATCTTCCAGTTTAGTGACATCAACTGGTCTCTAGAATTGTTTCATGTGACACAATTAAGACTTCTTTCTCTGTGGTTATATAAAAAGCAAATGCTAATATTCTTCAAATAGTTTGAAGTTGATATAGCAGAAAACAAAGTTCTTAAAATAATAATAATAATGTGATCAAGTTAAATATGTTCAACCATCCGGTAAATGGCGAGAATGTCAGTATATACAAAAATATCAAATTATTAATTTAGTCGCCACAACTGCAAAGTTGTATGTATAGCTCGTCAAATAGAAGGGGGGTCTGAATGTAGCAGTAAAGTATAGATATAGAAGGAAATGCTTACTATTTATACCATTTAAAACATGTTTTAAAACCTCACTACCCAAAAAGTTTACAGTATGTACAAAAACACAAAATTTTAATCTCCCAACTTAATTCCTTTATTTCTTATAATGTTTAGTGTTAAAAAACACAGTTTCTTTCTGTAAACCATTGTCGGCAATAAAAGAATTAAGTTAGAGAATTGAAATTTTGTGTGTGTTATCCTCTCCTATTTGCAAGAACAAATTCAAAAGGTGTGTATATTTTTAGTGTTTTTTTATGAGCTCAACAATTCAAAAAACAAAAAATAGAAAAGAAGAAGAAATGCACATGTTTACGTATTATTAGATTTGTTCTGATAAACAATCTTTGTATCCGCTATAGTACTATACATCTTGTGTTTATTTTAAGTTACTATGTATAATATAAAACAATAAATGAAATCAAATAGTTATGAATAATTTTCCACGACATAGATTAATGAATAAATGCATGTATGAAACAATTTCAAGCCATTGTTTCGTTCCTCAAGTGCAATAAAAGTTATTTTTACCACATGCCCACACGCATACAAACAAACAACTAACTGGCATAAATGAGTTATGCACACTGGGAGTATAGATTCATTGAATCCTTTTGGCAAGAGATCATGTTATGTAACTTGTAAAATCAAGTAGATGTTGTAACTGTAAGGTGTATTTGTAGTACATGGAATTGCTATTCATCAATCCAAATGTTATATTATGAGAAAGTTGTTTTATGTAAATTTGTCGAATTTAAAAGTCTTAAAGAATGGTCACAGCCCTCTTAATAGGGTTAGTAATAAATATAATATAGACATTTATTGATTAGGAATGTACAATGTGGCAGGTTTTAAACTTTTATCTACATTAGAATGTATACATCATTAATATGTATGTACTGAACTCAATCAATTGACTTGCTTATATTAATTAACACGTAATTAAAAGATTGAGTGAATAAACTGATAATGTCAGTATTTTTGTATAAATAATCACATTCGATACGAAGAACAAAATTTCAAACACGCAATACAAAATAAATAAACTTATAATAATCGATAAATCATGTATTTCGTAAAGATGATAGTAGCCACACGAAAACATCTTTTAGATTTAATAAATAAACCTAAAACTAGGCCTCAAAAATTAGAACTTTACATCTACGAAATTGTACCTTATATAAATTGCGTGTTATTATTAATGATTATTTAGACGAGTCCAAGTTCCTCCCAAATAGATGCGATTTGCACAATATTTGCTTAAATACAAAAATAGGGATTGTATATCGGCAATTTGCTTTTTGGCACAGTTCTTTAAGGAGATTAAATGACAGCAAAAAATTAATAATATGATTTATTATCTTTTACGTTTTTATTTAAAAATATGTAAGGTAAATGACGAAAGTAAAATGGAATTTATATAAAAAGATAACCTTTCTTTAAACCAATTAATTATGACCTCTGTGTTAAAAGTGCTTTTAATGTACATTTCAAATACTAAAATATTAATAAGTACTAATTCTTATAAACATCATAGAATTATTAATATCCTCTAATTTATTATATAAATTGCCTACCCAAGTGTTATAAAACCATCTTTGTCTCATCTAATTCATTAATTAAATAGGAAGTAGAGTATATTATCGTCTAGATTTAAATTGCTGTCCATAATAGTCATAACACGTACAAAGTTCATATGGAATTAAACCTAACAGTATTTTTGGAGTTTTACGCAACGATAATTGTTTGTATATGAAATTATAGCACTAGCCCAGTCGCTAAATAACACGGCTTTATAATTGTTTAAAAGCAAACAACCGTTTATAAAAAAGTCAGTGGGTGTTTTAAATTTTTAAATCCAAATCACGGGCTAATTTACATTACGAATTTAAGCGGCTAACAGAAATCCTACGAGAAAGTTAGTAGTTGTCTACACTCTCTGAATTTTATCATTGCTGCAGGTTAATGGAAAGATTATTAAATTTTATTGCAAGTGCTTACGTAAATTTGGAATTCCTATTTGAATGTAGCAATCGGCAGAAGCATATGATTGAGGGTGATGGTTGGTATGTTGTGATAAATATTTACTTCGATCGTATTTGAAAATTGACGTGGTTTACATTCGACTAAAAATAATGTTAATTTATTTTGTTTCTACCGGATTATCTTACCATGTGACGTTAATGAATAATGGGTTCTTGTGTTCATTTTACATTTAGAAACCGACACGGATAGTAAACGTGGTCGTTTTGCAATTAGTTTATATCAAGACAGTCACAATAAAATTATGTTAATTTTTATCAATTTTACAATCGTTAAATTAGGTTGAGAATTTTAGTATAGGCAAGGCAAAGATTATCACGCTTCAATTAATTTTAGTAAACAAATATTGCATAACATGTAAATACTACTTGAATTTCATAATTAAGAATTATTTTAATAATTATGATAATAATAATATATAACTTTTTTCACATTTTGCAAAATGACGAAAAGAGCGAAATTCAGCTAACAGCTAATCTTTCACTTAACCCAAAGATTTACAAAAAATGTATTACATAAAATATAAGACGCACAACTTTCTTCTGTTTTTAGTTTTATTATCAAATAACGTATTTTCTTTTACATTATATTTATTAATGTTAAACTCTCATTACTTTTAATATTTGTCATTATGACACATCAAAACTTCAAAAATATATACTTATACTTCGCAGACCAATGAAAAAGCGCAGATAAAGAAGTAAAATATAACTCTGATTTGCTCTTTCCGCTATCTCTATCAAAGCAAACCGCGTAAACACTGAAAATAAATTACCTATAATCTATCAGTGCTATCACGTAATAAAATTATAAACAGTATGACGTAATTTCGTACTAACAATACAAGCAGTTTTATTACTATATTGTAAATGTATTAAAATCTTAGCAATACTTATCTTCATCTACAATAAACAAAGCATGCAACAAAATCTTAACATAATACAACAATAGAACGTCAAAATATAAGTGATAAATAAATAAAATATGTATAAAGAATCAATACATAAGTATTATGATAAAAATTTCGTAAGTTCTTAATATGTTCTCACCTCAAAAGTTCGTTAGACCAGAAATATTCTTTCGTTTGAAAACAAACTTCATTCCACTTAGTTGATTGTAGCACTAGTTTCTACGGTTTCAGTATAATCAAACAAAAGACAATATCATCTAAAAGCTATGTATGCCATATACAAAACTAAGATTATTGGTGGCACAATTTATACCTTGTCATGGTCTGCATTATTTAAAATACACTACACGCCAAAACAAGTTCGTAACGTATATACTCGTCACAGGCAAATTTAGGCATGGTCTTTTTAGGCTGCATACCAAGGCCCAGTTCAATTAGACATACGCTGTAATTTTTTTAAATAAATTTTACTCATTTTTGCGAACTTGGAAAATTTAAAATCGTTGGTTTAGAATTAGATTTGAATAATATAAAAAATGGTTGAAACTTTTACAATGTGGTAATCCAATAATAATAATAAAAACCCTATTTAAGTTTTTTACCACAAATGCTTTATTCATATAAATATTTATATTACTAAAGAATATACAGACTGTTAAAAAAATAATTGTAAAATATTTAAAAAGATAGTAGTATGATCCTCGGCGACGGCCGTTAAGGCGCCAAGACATTTTAAAAACATTTACTAATCAAATAAAACAAAAGTATATATTTTATATTTTCTATATTTATTTTATAAAATCCTTTTATATTATTCATATTATAGAAGTAATGATTTTATTTATTTATTTATTTTATTTTATATTTACATACATGTTTCGATGATTTATCATCATTTTCAATGTATTTATATAATATAATATTTCAAACTGATTGATTAATATTTAAATTATAAAACGGATATCAGGGTAGCGGGAAAAAAACAATTTTTTAAATATTAATCAATCAGTTTGAAATATTATATTATATAAATACATTGAAAATGATGATAAATCATCGAAACATGTATGTAGATATAAAATAAAATAAATAAATAAATAAAATCATTACTTCTATAATATGAATAAAAGTATATATTGTACATATTATATTATAATAAAAAATTATTTGTTTTATGAGACATAAATAATGTATGATAAATTAAATATCGAATACATATAAATTACATATTAATATATCAAATAGAAATTACAAAGAAAAGAACCAATACGTTATTTGCAAAGGTTAGCATAAACTTTTTTTTCCAAAATTGTTTAAAGAATCATTTTTTACAGCTAAAATTTTTTTTTTCTTAAATTTTCAAAATTTTGAGGAACTTTAAAAAACCTTATTCTTAAAAAAAGATTACGGGTATTTTTTTTTAATATGAATAAAAACGTGCTTTTATATGTGCAAAAGATACCCTAAAAATTACAGGAAGTGCCGTGTGCTACGTTCCGTCATCCTTCGCCGAAGTGTCTTCTTTCCATTTCCAAGCAAGCACGACGTCTTAGTCGAAAGGACTTTTTCTAAAACCCCCTCATTGGTTCGGTTTTGTTAGCATTTTTTATTAATTTGTAGTTACAGCTCCTCGAGGCTATTTACGGAAGTACCATAGACATGTTTTCAAATATCCCCAAAGAAAGAAATCTATAGAGTTTAAATCAGGCAATCTTGCAAGCCGTCCGCCCCTTCCTACCCAACTACGTAGAAAATCGAAAAATGAGCTGAAGCACCATCATGCTATAACCACATTTGTTGCCTTTGGTTAAAAGTAATGTCGTCAAAAAGATCATGCATTGTGTTCTGCAGAAAGTTTAGATAAGGTAAGCGTCTATTAACCGGTTTGGTAAAACAACAGGACCTAGAAACATGACGCCTACAATATCCATCCAAATGTTTAATTATGTCTAGATTCCATTAGAGCAGAGGAATTTTCCCGTGTGAAGCCGGCTTTATCCGTAAAAAGAATATTGGCAAAAAAGCAGCATCATTGCGTAGAAACCGGCGACAAAAAACCATACGTGCTTGATGATCAAGTAGATTTAATGCCTGCACTCGTTGTACAAGGTACGGATAAAGCAGCTGCTTGTGGAGAATTCTCCAAACAAGAAGAGCACTAATTCACACCTCTGCTGATATTCTTCTCAAACTCGTCCCCCGATTAAGCTGTGTACGTGCCAGAATTTTTTCTTTTGCTCTAAGAGTAGATAAGGACCTTAATCTTCCGGATAAATGGCACTGTTTGCTGAATAAATCAGAATCACGCAATCTTTGGTGAACTCTTCCAAACATACGATGTGAAGGAATCTGGCAATTTGGATAAGCTTCAACATAAAGACGTCGCGCGTCGATTGCAATCCTATAATCACAACCATACATGAAATGCATGACGGCTAACAACAACAGTCAAATACTTATGTTTATTTCACAAACCATCAGCAAACTATGACAAAAAACTGCAAGGTTTTGAAAAATAATAAAAAGAAGTAAAAAAGAATAACATGCACTCTCCGAAACCGTTAGTTTGCGAACTCATGTTTATTAAGACTTCTTTGCTAATTTTGGTTCATACTACTACCTCTTTAAATATTTTACAATCTTTTTTAAACACCCTGTATATTAATTTTATTTATTTATTTATTCAAATGCCATTCTACCTTTCGGTGTAAGGCTGTATGGCGTATTATTAATTTATATAATATTCACGCCATTTCTTCCAATCCTTGGCTATCTTCTCTATTTCTTCCCAAGTGTTTCCTTTTTTTCTTGCCTCGCATCCTTGCTTCACCCTTTTCTTTGTTATGAATTCTTTTTATTTCTCGTTGTCGATTCTTACTACGTTTTTGTTTTCTGTGTACATGTTTTTAATTACGTTTATTATTTCCTTCTCAATTCCTCTGTATTTTAATTCTTTCCATATATCGTCTCTTTTGATTCTATCGAATGCTTTTTCAAGATAAACAAAACATACGTCAATTATTCTATTCTTTTTATCATCATCACACTTCAGCTGTTATTATAAATATTAGGTCTTGTGTGCTTCTTCCTCTTCTAAATCCACATTGGCTGTTCTCTATTGAATTTTCTAATTTGTCTCTCATTCTTTTTTCTAAGATTATTGTAAATATCTTACTTGGTATGCTCGTGTTATTCCTCTGCAATTTTCACGTTCTTTTATCTCCTTTTATATGTATGGGTAAGATTATTCCTTTATTCCATTCCCTTTGCGTTTTCCCATTTCTGATTATGTCATTTATTAGTTCAGTTATTTTTGCAATTCCCTCTTCACCCATAAATTTCATCATTTCCGGCGTTATAGTCTGTTCCTGGTGCCTTCCCGTTTCTTTTTTTAGATTTTTTGATCAATTTCAAGCAATAAATGTTTTCTTGAATAAATTGCAAAAAAAATCTTTAAAAAGTTGGCGTTTGAAAATTGCAAAAAAGTCAAAAATTGACATTTTTGAAAGTTGTACCCTAAATATCTCGGCACTGGGTAGCACAAAAAATCTAAAAAAAATCAAGAGACCAGAGTTTATGTTAAAGAACCGAACCGAAGTTTGCAACATAAAAAAATATTTTTCGTACCACTTCACTCATACATGGCCCTATGTAAATTCTAACACTGTAATATTATAATTCGTTAATAGTAGATACCATGTTTAATCGATTTACATATCTTATTGCGTGCTGCTATTCTATCACGTATTCAACATAAAACAGAAATTACTAAGTTAGCAAACATTTTCGTCGTACCCTTAGATCTCGGCAAATTAAATGGTTTAGATATTTATACACATTGTTGCACCTCTATTATAGTTTATCATTCAACACTAATATGTAATCTGTTTGATATATATTTTATTTATTTATAAACTAAAAAAAAAAGATTTTGATGCAAAAGCTTTGACATTCTTATTAATTTTGTTTTAGTGGAAAAACACAGAAGAATGGCAAAAGAGAAAGAAAATGAAATAGATCTAAACAAAAGTGCAGATCTAGGAAACATAAAGAAGTAGTATTAGTAATCTGAGTCCTTTGCAAGTTGATAAAGAAAGTTTTGAAAAAAAGAATGTATAAAAACTGCTTCCTTGTCTAAAAAATACGATTAGGGATATCAAATTTAAATTTTGATATATAGAAAATAATAAATCTAAAAACCTTGATTTCTTAATAAATGCGAACGCAACACAACACATTTTTTCTAACCAGAAAAACTGACCTCCCAAATCCCTTACAAAAACGTGAGGTCGCTGGACAGCAGTTAAGTACTCTGATAACTATATCAGCAGTTATGTTTTCACGTTATTATATTTAAGAATAACGTAATATATCTAACAACATAACAATGAAAACTATCACATTGGAGACAAATATTAAGCAATTTGTGAACATTGACCTTGAATAAATTCCATTTGTTGAAAGTACGGCTGAAAAAATCTTGCTTGGTTCTACATCAGTAAATAATTGTTTGAATTACTAGCAAGTCTTGTACTATGACAATGACAATGTTGATAGACATCTATAGAAATCCAAGACCTGCAACATTACTCCGATGTTGCAAAAATCATTCGTTGGGCAGTCTTGGCTGGGCAACAATTTGAATAGCTTGTTTTTTAATAAAATTTAAAAAAATAGCATAGTTTCGGATACTCCCCATACTTATGAACAATATTCATTTATGCAAAAGTTGCAAGTAATAAAAAATCTGTTAAAAATCTAGTTTTTTAGATACTTTCAAAGTTGATACATCAACAACATGCTTGTTCCACAAAACATTAATTAAGATTGTAACCCTAAAAATACAAATTTGTTGTTTAGTTTAATATTTAATAAAGTTGATACCTAGGATTTTGAGTTTGAACAGTAAGAAGTTGAATAGAACTATTAGTGTTTTGAAAAAAAGGTCATTAATGTAAATCAAAAATAGAGTTAGAGAAAGTGCATAACCTTGAGGAATACCATCATTGATGATTTTAAGAGCACAGTTAAAAACATTAATTCCAACTATAATTTTTCTGTTGTCAAGAAAGCTATCGATAAGAAAGACTTACAGATTTGTATTAGTGACCTATACAATACAGTTTGTTAATAAAATTAAGAGGATCCCTAACAAACGTTTTGATGAGTTACTGCAAAGATTTCTCCAACGTTTATCCAAAGAAGAATTCCTTTTTGACTAAGTAAAGTTTTATCTAAAATTGAAATTAATTTTGTTGATCATTTTGTGCCTGTTTTGTGTTTCTTACTCTACTTTTATTTCAATTAAAGCGCATAGCTCAGGTTGACTTGTAGTAGACGCAAATTGTTATATTTTGGTATTGACTATGCGATAAAATTCATAGGATTATACTAACAATATTTTCGTCAAAAAAATTCATGACAAATTGACAAAGTAACTCATGCTTTCATTTTCCGCAGCATTAATTAAAAAGCGCTTTTAAAATAATGTTTGGTGTTTTGAAGATGAAACAATTTGATATTTAATGTGTGAAATTTGTTAACAATCTTTATTAATCAAAAACCAAAGATTTAAGATAATCTATAAATTAATAAAAAAACTAAATCTAATATAACATGTAATTTGCACCGTTGCACTCATTTTGCTTTGCTCGGTACAAATTTCTGTAGACCAATCTAAATTGACTTAATTATATATGTACTACGTTTATAGTAGTATGTAGTTTTTGTTTATTTGCTTGACTTACTTACGTGATCCTGGAGGCAGAATAGATCCATGTTGACAGTCATGTTTTTTTATTAGTCTTTTGAGTTATAGTCATATTATGATTAAGTTTAATAATCAGTGTGCTATGGAAATTGCTTATTGACTGAATTAGTGTAGTATTGTGCTAAAGTATTGTTAGTTTATCTGTGTTCAAGGGAAACTGCAGCGTCTAGTTGGCTGCAGATTTATTTGTCCGAGGAGTCAATGTAGTTGATTTAGTTGACATTGAATTATTATTATGATAAAATAATAAAAAGCAAAACATGGATAATCAAACAAAAATATTTTTTTTTGTTATTTTGATTTAATTGCATCTTGAATAAACATTCCACGACAAAATTAATTTAAAAAAATGTAATAGTACCACTATACAAGAAAAGAAATTAATTGGTTCTATCTAAAAAATATCATTTTTTGTAGTTACTTTCTTTACATATCTTTATAGTCTTTGTTGAGTTAAACAACTATGATTTATATTAATAAAGATACAGTAACAATTACAGTTTTAATACTATTAATTTATACCAATAATACATTAAGTCAGTTAGTCTCTGAATTGTTATTGAATATTTGTTATAATTCCTATCAAGCCTTGTACTACAAGTATATATTTGTTTCAATGGCAACGTGACTTGTATTTTATTTAAACAATGTCCATAGAAATATCTGCAACATTACGCCGATCTTGTAAGATTAGATACCTTAAAATCCTAGTTTTCTAGATACTTCCAGAAAAAAATTATGTGTGATTGTAACCCTAGAAAACAAACTGAACAAGATTTTGATATTAATTTGTTGTTTAGTTTAATATTTGTTATTGATGATACTTCGCACTAATTTTGAAACAGTTAGAAGTTGAGTTTTTTAGAGTTTAAATAACCAACTTAGAAGTACCCCATTAAGGAATTGTTTCAATGTCAATTATAGATGCTATAGATTCTAACAGGAATTTCAAAACGTTTGTCATATTTGTAGATATATCTTTGAAAAGTATAAAGTATAAAAGGTGCCATAATCTGCAAAACTATGAATAGGACTTTTGGTTATTTGAAGTTCATTAATGTAAATCAAAAATACAGTCGCAAAAGAGCAGAATCTTGAGGAACACCAACATTTATGTTTTGGGGTTAAAACCATAAATTCTAACTATATTTTTTCTATTATCAAGAAAGCTAGCGCTAAAACTTACAGAATAGTGATTCGGAAGTCACCTAATAAGCCGTTGGTCCCAGCAACCCCCTTCAAACAAGTAGTAAGACTTCTGGGGCAATATAAAACAGCTGTAAAACGCGAAATAAAGAAGATTTGTGATAAAAACCTATACAATAGAGCTTGTTAATTTATGATTAAGATGCCATAACCAAAAAAAATATCAAATGCTTCGGAAATGTATAGAGCTACTGCAAAATTGTCTCCGTGTTTTGTCTAAAGTAGAATTCCATTTGTGAACAACATATGTCAGAAGATCTGTTGTCAGACGTTTTGATCAAAACCCATATTAAAATTTGGAAATTAATATAATAATACCCGCCTTTTTCCTTTAGATTAGGAAATTGTTTTGATCATTTCAAAGAAGAGATATTGAAGATTTTAAACTACCTTGCTGACTTTAGTTTTATAGATTTTTTTGTTATTTATGAAAATCTGAAAAACTTTCTTATAACCCTGATTAGTCTGTACGAAACGATTACTGATGTATTTGTTAAATGCTTTTTGCCATGAGTAACAAAACAAACGCATAAATAAGCATTAAAAAACAGCAAAATAAGCATAAAAATAAGCAATTTTTTTTTAATTTTTCATATAAAACGGATTAAAAATAAGAACTCTTAATATATTAATAATAAATACAACAAAAGAAACAAAAGTAAAATTCAATAAATAATAATAATAGTTTGACAATAATAGTAATTAACATAATTAATTTTTAAAAGAATGATTTATAATATGATTTTCCAAATTTTCCATTAAAAAGGACCTTCTTCTGTCAAAAAAGTCGGGGAATAATCGCATGAGTCATGCATGACCATGACTATTTTAAAACGTTCGCTTTATTTCTTAAAAAAAAATATTTTATTAAGCCTTAAATTTTTATGACAGGGTATAGACTTGAAATGGCAGATTTGGATTCTACGGAAAATTTCTGATTGATTTCATTAGTAAATTTATTTTTTTGAGTTAAAATTGCGGTTGTTAAACAAAAAATGCGATTAAGTTAAAAAACGTCAAAAAAACTTATCGTAGAATTTGTTTATGGGTTTTATACCCTCATATACCGATCAAAGGACTACCAATAAGTTATAGAAACTAAAAAAATACATAAGTAAGTTTCTCAACGCACCCCCCCCCCCCTCCAGTTCTGGTCCGTTTGAAATGGAATTGCCCATTTAAAAAAAGCAAGTTTAGTTTATATCTCAAAAGTGAAGAATGCCATGTACAGAATGCAATTTGAAAAAATCCACCGTTTTTAGTTTTTTTTTTTTATTTAAAAAAGTTGAAGAGCAGTCTCAAATTTAAAAATGGCATTACGTTTTTTCTTTAGAAATTCTACCTACTTTGCTAATTTATATATAACAGTTTTGCTACTGTTTCTTTTCGATGTTGTTTCGGAATCCCTACTATTACAATATTATTTCTTCCAGGTCCAATATTTTCCATTTTTATACCTTTAAAAGCTTTTTTTTTTTTTTCTTCAAATTTTGTTGACATATTGCGTTTTTAGTTCTTCCAGGCTCATTTTGATTCCCTCGTCTTCGTTAGACCTTGTTATTTTAGTGGCATTTTTATTATTTTTTTTTTGTTTTTTATATTTTTATAAAGTTGTTAATATATTTATTATTAAATTTAAATTATAATTAGAGCGTTTGAAGTGTTGCAGTACACTTGTCACAATTTATATTAAATTAAGAAATGTCATAAAGATCATCAATTCTATCTGTCTCAGCCCAGAATATGTTTCAAAAGTTTATATTGGTAAATCCTAATGTGTATTTTTGCAGCACCACACCTTCTGATGGGTGCTGTGTAAATCAGGCGTTTGTTGATCTGCTCATCAGCTTTCTCAAGTCAAGTAGCAGCATTGTTGTCACATTATTCTTATTGAAATTCTTAAGAATATCATGTGCAATACGATCTACTTCCTAACAGTAGGATTCTGATGTGTATTATAAATTAATTAAAAAATTTATAATTTGTTTGTATTGTTTTCTTCGCTTTCTTTTGAGTTATGTTTTATCCATGGATATATAACTGGGTACCTAACTCCCTATAATAATGCGTTTCTATAGTAAAGCAAATTATTTTATGGCGACCATTTTGGGTGTGACTTAGTAATACAAAACAAATATATATATATTTAGTTTTATCAAGTCACTCACAAAATGGCCGTCGTATTATAATTTGCTTCACTTTATAAACGCAAGTCGGGTATCCAGTATATCCATGGTTTTATCCCACTTTTTTTAATCTGTTTTTTTTATTTTCTCTTCCGTTGTTATTTATTAAATGTATAACCACGTGGTTTTCATTTCAATAACAATTGTTTTAGTAACCCCTCATCTCAAGTATTGCTCAAATGTTAAACAAATCCAAAAAAAAAATGTTTGTTTCTTGTTTTATTCTTATTTTTAGTATTAGCATTTTTATATGTTATATATTATATTTTATAAACTGTATTGTACACCTATTTTGTAATGGCCTCCGTTGACTAATAAATAAATAAAGTTAACGTCACCATCAAATAAACTCAACAACAAACAGAATCCGTACAGAAGTTAGTGCAGTTGACAGATTACACAATACAAAAAGCAAAGTTCAGACTACGTATATTCTCCCATTTTTTTTAGTTTTCAGTTTAGACAAACAAACAAACAGGCATATTGTGTGTATTTTGTAACTGTGTCTTAAAGAAGCGTAAGCTAGTTTCATTACTCAAAAATTGTTTATTACGCACAGAACCATTCGAAAAGTGAGACTATCAAATGTCAGATTATAACATTTAAATAAATAATATTATTCTGTTTGTATACTTTATAAGTATTTTGGTCGTAATGAAGCATGATGTACACTTTTCACTTGTAAGAATTGCTCGCCAATCATGTGTTTGTTGCGCAATAAACTACATAATAACGTGCTGCAACGTTCTGAAATAAGTACCACTAAGATCATTCCGACCGCTACCTTGATTTGTAGTATTTTAACAAAAATGCCAACTTTGACGTCATTGCTGTTTGTACATATAATTTCATAATCGATTTACTTTTTCACCAGTGCATTCATAAAAGATCAAACTGTGATATGTCGGCGTATTTTAGTCAAATAATAGTTAGGAAATAGCCGAAAAAACTCAACGAATATAGAAATAAATGCGTTTTTATATATTTTTGAATGCATTTTGTTGATATTTGCAGATATAATTTGACTAAAAAACTCCGACATATCATAGTTTCTGAATGTACTGAAATGTAAAGAAATAAATCGATTATCAAATGGTATGTAGAAACAGCAATGACGCCAAAGTTGCCATTTTCGTTAAAATACTACAAATCAAGGTAGCGGTCGGTATACTCTTAAGTGATAGATGTATGTATTATTAAAATCAACCCGATTGTAATAAAAAAAAATATTTGATATGCCCTAACGCCTTGTATTTTAAATTTTAGCAATATTTTATTACTATAATCCGAAAGAAAAAATATGGCCCAAAAAGGTAATACTCAGTTGAATAAATTTATATATGCAGGTAGATTTCTAACTGAACACACATTTTATTAAGTTTTTAATATATTTAATTAAAAATATCAAATGAGGAAGTTATGACGAAACATAATGTTTTGCAGTTTCTTACTTTTAGTTACCCTTTTTGTCATTTAAAGTAAAATAAAATTCGTTAATTTAAAAAATAATACAACCATAATTTAAAAAAAATGGTTAGTTTTGCACTTCATACCCTTTTTGTTTTATAAACAACCAAATATTTTTTTAAATTGGATGTGATAGGTATAAGAATTATTTGAATCAAGCATTGTAATAACATCAAAGAAATGTCCACACGCTAAAGTAAAATGAATTAATAATTAAATGATTATCGATATAAGATAATCCCATTATATAATGAAAATTAAAAAAAAACAATAACAAACATCATATTAAAGAACGTAAGTAACTAAATATAATAAACGTATGCAATACATTAATATATATTATGGCAAAAACTAAATAAGAACTACTAATGAGATAATCCTGTACAAATAAATTACTCATGTCAGGTAAATAATCACTTTGAAGACATGCAGATTGTTTTGAATGCCATTAGAGGTTGTTTTTCCAACTTATCAGCGTAATTAAGTTGACTTCGAGTTTATCTAGTGTACAGATAAAAGTAATGCTGAATATAAAAAATAATAAGAAATTTGCTCCTTTTTTTAAACAATGCACACAATTAGAACATCTTAGACTAAACCATATTTTTAAAATTAGTTGTCATTTATAATCACCATAATAAATAAACTGAACAACTAAATGCTTACATAAAACATTTTAATAAAAACAAAATCCAAAATCTTGTTCATTGTAATTGTAAAGAAATATTCATTATAAAATAAATACTTAAATACGGAATCTGTTCGTGAAGCGGTTGCAGTAAGTAAATGTTGTTAACCTAAATAATGACATAGTAATTTATTTAAAAATATTTATATTTGATAAGATTGTGCTATTTCGTAAACAAATTAACGCGTACAGAATATTTTGTTATTCTGGAAAATGAGATTAATTCATTATTAAAAACATATATATAGCAATTATTTCAGTCTTAATTAAGTTAATTGAATAATTCGATATAAACTCAGCATTAGTAATGTCAATATTTCAAAACTTATTAGTCTAATATTAGATCTGTCTATAAATATTTTATAAAGCGTATTCTTCTACTTGGCTTTACATAATGTACTTCAAGTGCAAAGAAGTATAGATATAGCTAATTTGAAACCTAATTTAATTAATTAGGTTTTTTATTTAATTCCACACGAACAAATTCAAAAGTCATTAGAGAAAACAACAAACAGGATGTTGCACTACTACTACTATAAATATTGCTCAGTAACTTTACTCCACATCGATTGCAAAAATCCACCGGATCGTTCACTTTGTTGTCACATAATTTACGTAAATCGAATGGATATTCATTCACCCTGTGCTTTGGAGTTTTTTTTTTAATATCACCGTATTGTTTGCTATAGAACAGGTATAGAGGCTGACCTCGGTTTCTTTAGGCAACTTATCATATTGGTGTAATGGCGATGTGTAATCAGCAACCGTTAAAAATAGCCGAGATACAAGAGGGAGATAAGACAACACTGGATTATATTGTACACTTCACGACTTCCTCTTGATAATCTGCGAGAGATCGGAGAACCATAAGCATTTACGACACCCCACGTTTATAGCAGGCTTATGCAAATATATACTTTTGTAGTTTCAGAGATGAGATAGGAAGTGTGATTTTCAAAATAAATAAAAAAGTCAGTTTAAAAAAATAAATTTTATTAACAAACATAACTTAATGTGAAATAATTTATATTTAATAGTAACATATTATTAAAGAACAGATTTTTATCCAGAACGTTTGTTCCGTTCAATATAAATAATAGTACACCTGCAACGAATTATCAGACAGGAAGAATAAAATAATATAACCAAAAATAATTAGAAGCACTATTATTTCATGGTAGGATATGTGATATTGAAACCAATGGTTTAAGAGGAAGAACAGAGGAAGACCGAGTCTAACTGATCATATACCTTATTGTTAATTTAATTGTATGACAATAAAAATCGCTTATTATTATTATTATTATATTAAATACAAAAAAATGTAAGCATTTAGAAGAACATAATTAAAACTAAAAAAAGAAAAAATGTACTGTTATGTTATTAAGTCAGTTTCAGTTTATGTTAACACAATCATAAGACTTCATATTACGCAGACCAGTCAAAAAGTTATAAGTTATAATAAGTTATAATCTAAACTTATATTCAAGACAATATCTTTTCAATTTATAATATTAATGATAATTTGTCTACTTATTTAAATTAGAGCTGATATATTTTTTATATGTTCAATATATACACGGCAAAAAGACGATAGCTTTTTGTAATTTTGTAACAGCATTCTAAAACATTATACATGCGTGAAAAATAAATATTATAAAACAAATAGTATTTTTATGAGGCTATAATAAATGCTATTACCATGGATGACGTTTATAACACAAACGAGGTAATAATAGCCATTCTAGCGAGTTATTTATTATGATTTATCGACGATTATAATAAATTTAATAAAAAATTGTACATATCAATAATATAAAATTTAATTTAATTTTTTTTCACATATGACGTGTCCTAGTTGTGACATCATTTTGATTACAGTATCGCAGCAATACTGGTGCAGTACTCATAACTAGGCTCCATAAAGATTAACGATATTCAAATTAAGTACCACCTACAAATTATAAATGATATTACCCCTTCCGTAGACCTGAAAAGACCGGAAAGCGTATATGTAGGGCAAAACAAAAGAACGCAAGGTACAAAACAAATCAAATAATATATTATAAAACAATAACGGGGTTGTGGTGATAGAACTCTGTAGGGATTTTGTAAACTAAAATTGTTCCAGGAGGTGTATGACGCAGTTGTTCGTTTAGCATACAATGACCCTGAGTGAATCCTTGATAAACGACGTGCTGAAGTAGCTTAACTCCGCCTGTCGGATCCGCTCCAAGACTGACCTGAAGAAGTGCTTCCTGGTGAAAATTGCACTGGTGGTCACTTCTCAGAGATACCTTGTATAAAGTTGTCAGTGAGGTTATCTCTTCACGAACCAACCTCGGGATTCCCCCACTTATACACCACATTGAAGCTTTGGCCAAAAAATACAATCGACCGGTGAACATAATAGTAACCGAGTAACCTCTTCCAAATGTGGATAAACCCAGTCTATAGGCCGACCTCCTAAAACACGTACTAAATCCACATCTTCTAACTTCCATCAGGTACTCACTACTGCGAAGGAAGGGTTTTAGGCGGTGAACACTTTCCTCGTGAGAGTGAATCCGACACGTTAAGTCTTTGAGATTTCCCTCCCAACAAACCACCATAAAAGAAAAAAAATCTTTTCAAGAAATTACTTCAGCAGATGTCCTAATGTTTGTATTGTGGCAAATTTTAGAGTTGATGCTAGATGACAGTCTTAGGTTGATCTTGGTGATAATGTAACAGCACTTTGCGTATCTTCTTTAATGATGTTTGTACATTCGTGCAAAACATCACGTACCAATTATAATAGATGTATTGTGTTCGCATTGTTTACTTTATCAGATGGTTGTGTATTTGTCGGTTTGGCTTCAGCCCTTTTATTGTGTATGCTAGACTAGATATACACTACGTAGAATGAAGCCGCGACTAGTCTATAACTAAATCTTATTAATATATGCACCAAAGATAAATTAAATGTCAACATATTCTGCATCCAAAAAAACATAGTTATGTTAAAAAAAATTAAATACATTAATCATAGTAATGTTGATTGGCAACGACGTTTGGTGTTTTTCCAAATGTAATAAATAAGTTACTTAGGTGCAGATACAAAATCCATAATTAAAACAATAAAAATTAAGCACAATTCTCAGAAAAACAAAATTATAAATTTACTGCAAAAATTGTCACTTCAAAGCCTCAACAGCTCTAAACTGTTTCTGGTAGCCCAACAGTATTCTAAAAGACAAATTTATTAAAGTCCTACAATTTACAATGCTCCACTATGCGACGTTCAGATAATTTACTTAAGTCTTTTTTGAGTTATTTTGTCTAGTGAATAGTTGTTAGTTTAAACAGTACAACTACTTTTGAAAAAGTTAAAGGCCATATCAGAAACTACCTAGAAGAATGTTTTGTCCTGTATTATAGGGTTGAGAGAACCAAAGATTGTCCGCTGATCCTATTGCAGTTGATTGAACACAACAAACTTGCTAGGTTATTGGAAGTTGTCTTATAGAGTATTATAGTTGTACTGGTTGCCGGCAACTTGTATGAGGTGGTAACTCGTACCATTTCAGAGTTAATATGAGTGCAAAGATCGGTTACAAAGTTGGTGTTGGTTGACCTGTGTGCGAACAGAAAAAATTAACATCATATTACTTAAAAGTGATAAATATCAATGAAATCGTATGACCGGCGCGCAACATCACTTGTTACATAAAACTGATCAATTCACGTCACTTCGCTCCTTCGTGCTGCTAAACCCTATTTTCGGCACTTGATACACTATATACTATTGTGGCCCATTCTTACAAACAACATAAATAATTTACTAGCAGACGTGCCTCTTTACTTTAAAAATAGAAACTTATTTCAACTCAATGGTGCTGCGGCACATTTTAGATTAATAGTTGGATAATAGTTAAACTGAAATTATCCACATCGTTAGATTGGTAGTGCATGACCAGTGGTCTGGCATTCAAAATCGACAAATCTTATTCAGATTTTTAAGTTTGGAAAAATCAATCAAGATTTGCAGTTGTTTCTCAAAGTTGTAATAGTCTTCTTATGTCAGATTTTAAAAACCCTTTTAGGCAACTCGGTCAAAAATTCAAAAATGTTTTATAGTTATCTCTTGCAGCTTGTAAGTGTTATAAGATTTTTGTAAATTGTTTCCTAAACTATAAGATTTGTAATCATTCTTTGTCTTAGTCTTCTAAAACATCAGGCATCTTAAAGTCTACTGTCGTTGCTACAAAGTTTTTATTATTTCCACAATAATCTGCAAAAACTTTCAGAACCTTCTCCTCCTCTAAATCGCTTGTTGTCTTTGTTGCCACCAGTAGCTCTCTATAGTGCTTGTAAAAAATTACTCAGTGTTTTCTCAGTCAGCAGACCTCTAAAAGTGACCTAAGTAGAGTACTAATGTGTCGCACAATTGTTTATAAGCTCTCCCTACGTTTTCTAAACCGACTTTAAACTTTTCAAAGTACTCCAATAGTAGTTATACAGTTTGAGCAAAAAACAATGAGATCTTTCAAAACATTTCTCATCCCATGAAACATAAGCAGTTGCAAACATTGATTTTAAATCTCTTGCTAATAATCACAAAAATCTTAAAAGATAACTCTCATCTTGTACAAAGCGAGGTTAATGCTTCAATTGTATAGTTTAATGACTAGGTAAAAGATAAAGACAACTTAGCATTATTAATAAATACTGCGCAAACGAATAACAATTATTATACTTTCAGAAAACACCAACAATAACAAAACAGAATGCGTATAGCAATTACACAAATACAGCTGCCAATAAGAACAAAACTTCATGGCAAATAATAAATTAAAAAGATTTTTTTTTTTTTAAAGAACAATATAGTTATGACCGCTTCAGAATTGAACAATCAATATAACAGTAGAGAATCACTTAATCACTTCATTATCTACAACCAATAACAACAATCTGCTTTAGAAATAATCAAAATCATGACATTCCATGATAACTCATGTTATATCGCATCGGTAACTAATGAAACAGTTTTTCTAATCTAATAATTTTTATTATACTTTCAGAAACACCAACAATAACAAAACAGAATGCGTATAGCAATTACACAAATACAGCTGCCAATAAGAACAAAACTTCATGGCAAATAATAAATTAAAAAGAATTTTTTTTTTTAAAGAACAATATAGTTATGACCGCTTCAGAATTGAACAATCAATATAACAGTAGAGAATCACTTAATCACTTCATTATCTACAACCAATAACAACAATCTGCTTTAGAAATAATCAAAATCATGACATTCCATGATAACTCATGTTATATCGCATCGGTAACTAATGAAACAGTTTTTCTAATCTAATAATTTTTTTTAATCTACTTGCTAAATATAATAAATATGTCTCACGTATAATGAATAAATTGACTCACTTAATTAATATATGTATAGAAAAAGAAACATGTCATGCTATTTTCACAACAAAACAAAAAGAACACAATAATGTGATTCATGAACAATTAATTATAGGCCCATTTCTTTATTAAGAATAGTGCTTTAAATTCTTATTAAAGATCGTTTAATTTTTTTTTTTTATTTCAAAAAATTATATTTAAGAATTACATAATGTGCCACAACAACATCATAATAATACTGAATTTAGAAGTTTATTCCATTTGTCGATAGTACGGTTAAAGAAATCTCTCTTAATTGTTTCGGTCCTACATCTCTGAACTGTCAGTGAATATTTGTTAAAATTCCTCCAGTACTACGAGTAAATATTTCATAGTCATTAGTCAATTTTGAATCGGCAATGATCCGAATAGCTCGGTTCTGAATAGTTTAGAAGAGATAACGTAGTTTCCGATGCTCCTCCCCATACTTGGCAACAATATTCAATACAAAGGCGAATATAAGTTTTATATATATATATATATATATATATATGCAAAAGTTGAACAGAAGTAAAAAACTTTTTACATATTATTATATTAAAAAAATCCTAGTTTTCTAGATACTTTCGAACATGGTCGTTCCAGAGAAGATTATATGAGAGTGTAACACCTAGAAGACAAATTGAAGAAGATTTGGATATGGATTCGTTGTTTAGTTTAATATTTGGTACTGATGATACCTCGGATTTGGATTTTAAAACAGTAAGAAGTTGAGTTTTTTTAGAGTTAAAACTGACCATGTTGGGAGTGACGCATTCATATATTGTTTTGTGGTCTTTGTTTATAGATGCTCCAGATTCTAACCTAAAAAACTCAAGACGCTCAGACATATTTAATGCTTCATTTCAATAAAAAATCCAAATCTTATTAGAAAACCAGTATGAATTTCGAGCTAACTAATGCAGCACGGACTTTGTTGAAGTGCTTTTGAAACACATAGTCATAAAACTTCTACTGCGCCTATCATAGAATCTTATTAAAACAAATATTATAATATGCTCAAAGTTGCTCTTCTTCTTCAGTCCTAGTCCCAGTGCTGTTCTTGCTTTATGTGAATGAACAGGCTAAGCTCGTGGCACCAGCTAAATCTGTTAAAAGCAGATATGATTCTAGTCGTTAAAGGAGTAGAATATTGAAATGCTGCAGAATAAAGCAAAAAAATTAGGGAGGCGCCACCGATTAGTTCCACTATACCTTAGCGGGCTACAAACATCTTTATCGCCCTATGGCCGCGCAAATACAGAGAGTTAATAAATAAATGGGATTATGTAATCACTTTAAGTATGCCGTCTTTTTTAAATTGTCCACTATACTATTTGTTTTGACAGATCAACTTTGACAATTGTTAAGCAAACATATGAAAACATATGTAGTATAGTGGACAATTTAAAAAAAGCGGCATATTTAAAGTGATTACATAATCCCATTCATTTATAAACTCCCTGTATGTATTTCGAAATCTGACATTCGGTATATCAAATCAAATCTCTCACTCTAATGACATGGTACTGTTGCACGATACTACAACTATAGTTGGTCCGCGCAACTGTATCTTCTCATCACTAGCTGCTTCGCACTGTCTCCATTTCCAAAGAGATTTTATTTCAATCGCGTCATTTGACAAAAATTGATGGACTGGTTAGTCAAAAATACTGGAACTTCTAAATAATTCTCCAACTGTAAACAATTTCAAAAAAAGTTTCAAACAAAATTTTTTTGGGTTTAAACAAGCTTTTGTTAAAATATATTTTTAATATACAGGGTGTTCAATTTATTATGGAAATCTAGTAAACTTATTTTGTTTCAAATAGAGCACCCTGTATATTTTTACATTTTTTATTCTAATATTTACCGAGTTGAGAAATAGATAATAAAGTGGCAGATAAATATACCACCTATATTAGTCAGTTACTGTATTTTAGCAATTGTTATATGTAACCATATCTACTTTCTACTAGTATTTATGCATGTGTTGTATGCAAATATTTTTACAGTATTCTAATAGAACGACTTTTTTAAACAAAACAGTGTGTGCTTAGATAACAAACTAATTTGACCTCTAAAATAACTCCAACGTAAAAAATACAGCATTATTGAATACTCTTTATGTATAGGTATTTGTTGATTTGCATATTATTCAATCATGATTTACTGAAAATTATTTTAAATGTTATCCAAATTTGGTTCTATAAACTATTTATTTATATATATATATATATATATATATATATATTTGAATCAGTACTCATTGTTTTTATTCATTTCGCTTTCATAATCGCAGTTTAATATAAATATTTGGCAATCTCCAGTTAGGTGTAGAAGGAAAACCGGGGATAATTTGGTGCTTTTTAAGCTATTTTTAATTCAAAAGCACCCTATTATATTATAACAAAACCCGAATCTCATGTATTAATTGTCTATTCAAATACACTGAATTTATTTTAAGCGTTCATTTCAAGAGCTAATAGAGGATGTAGCATGTGCCTGTATTGTAAAGTAGATAATTTGAAGTGCGCGATGTTAATCTGCATACATACTGAATAGAATAATAAGAGTTACAATTTAAAACAAAAATATTAATAAACACTTTAAGTGATTGTTTATAACAGTATTAAAAATAACGTTGAAACATGAATTTTTAATATACGGACTAGTATTATATACTATATTTTTTATTTATAATTAAATTATAATATGTATAAGTAAAACTTAAAATATTATTTAAAAGTTGTCCAAAATGTCCATATTTTGCTCGTATGACAATAATACATTTATTTGATATATAATATAATGTAATAACGTAATATTTTGTATTTAGTTCAGTCTGCAGTTGTTTTCTCCCAAGATAAAAGATCTTTAATAAAATACACAAATCTGTTCTTTGAGAAAAAAATATATTTTATAGTTAATTGAAGTAAAATATTAACAAAAACGCATTTTTATATTGTGAAGTGTACTGGATATACAAGAAACCGCTAAAAATTCCTGGCCTACTACATTTCTAATCATTTGTGATGCTTTATTAACGTACATGTGCAATTTGAACACTCTACTTTAATTAGTCCTGTAGTGATATCCAGACAGAAATCGTTAGGTTTCAACTATAAAAAATTGAGTACAGAGCGGTCATCAAATTCTTCACAAGATTAGATATGCGTATAGGTAAAGATTCACCTTGAACCAAAATATGTAAGATAAGCTATGAATCTTGAAGATGACTCACGTTCTGATCGACCAGTTAAAGTGATCACAAAAGTCAATAGCCTTTATTGAAGAATTGGTCCAAAGTGATCGCCGACCAAAACTGTGGAAATTGTCAGCAATGTCAAGGCTGTGAGATACATCAATTCTCCAAATACTCCATGACCATTTGGGTATAAATAAAGTGAGTCTCAAAACTTCTGTCTGCTGTTCAAAAACTGCATAGAGTTAAATGTGCTCAATATTTTTTGAAATTCTGAAAGAAGAGACAAGAAATCTGCAATCTATTATTACGTGGGATAAAACTATGGTCTTGTATCATAATCTACCTTTTTACATAGATTGAGCGAAAATTGCAAAAAAAGCCAAAAAAGCGTCGAGAAAAATTAACAAAAAGAGTCACGTTATTGCACAACAACGCATCTGTGCACACCGCTGAGTTGATTCAACTTGCCATAAGAAAATGTGGCTTTCAAAAAATCGATCACTCCGCCTACAACATAGACTTGGCCGCTAACAACTACTTACCGTTTTCAAAATTTAAAAAAAACCTTCAGGATAGGCGATTACTTAGCATTCATTGCTAAGAAATCGTCGAGGTAAAAACTGCAGTTTTGGAGCATTTTAACTATCTTCAGAATATTTTTTATAAGAGGATAGAATTTCTAATTAAGCGACGTAATAAGTGAGCTAAAGTTGAGAGAATTATATTAAAAAATAATAAAATATTCTCATAAGTGCATGATTTCTTGGTTAAGCCTGGAATTTATGACAGTTACTTCGTACACACAACTTAAATTAATTAAACTCTATAAACATGAAAATCTCGTAGTATCGACAAAATGTTTATAATAGTGTCGTTAATTGTCATATTATAAAGATCATTAACCGCATTGATAAAAACCATACCCAAAACAACCAACACCACGGACATTCTTAAAATAATTTGCAATAAAAAAATAATATAGATATTGAAGTGTAATATATAAATCGCACTGATGATCTTAAGAGATTTAAAAATGCTGATTTATATTGTGGTAAGTTCTTTTGTCCGTTCTGCAGATTAACAAGAACATTATATTGCATTTTTGTAAATTTCGAAAGCTTCTAACAGATTAAGCTTGTAAGAATATTTTCTGTGATTTTTACAAGATAGGCTAAAGTTAAGAATAAACATTTTGGATAAATGTGAGATTGTGTGTTGATATAATTTACATTAATAAAAAATTTAATTTAGTTTTTTAAAAAAACTAATTTATTCAGAAAAACTACATATAATGTTTTCCAATAAGAGGTCCCACTTTAATTATAAAGAAAACTCAAAGTACAAACCAATTTATGTCAGAGTTTCGCAAAATAATGCGCCCAGAAAATTTCTCGTGCGGCACTGCAATTGCTTGACTGCTTGTGTGGTTCGTAGCGCCATCCTGCTAGAAATAAAAATAGTCTTTGTCCAAATTGTCCAATATAAGCCAAAAAAAAAAGACTGACAAACCCACTGAGATGGAAATAGGCTTCGTCGCTAAAGATGATTTATCTAAAATAAAAAAGTCAGGATTCCCTGTCAGCGGCACAGTACAAGTTCGAACTGGCAATTTTACATTAGTAACTTGAGTATTTTGCTCAAAATTTACGATTAGCTTTACAAATGCCGTAAAATTTAAAATGGGACTTCTTATTGGAAAATATATTACATGCAAAATATAAGTCATGATGTAGTATTGCTAATTAAACAATACAATTCCACTATTAAAATACCAATGTAGATATAATTAATTCTTTTAATACATTATCAGCAATTATTTGGTAAAGATTGTACCCAAACTCATATACTATATATATATATATATATATATATATATATATATATATAAGTAATTTACATTACGTCACGTTTTTAGTAATCAGCGTAATAGATAACAGCTTACAATTATCTTCTTTCTCATTAGTCACATTTCCTAGAAAATTTGTTGAATGATTCCAAGAATGTAATATAAATAAGCTATTGATATCTTTATGGGTTTTGCATTATAAATTAGTTTTTGTACCGCATCATCTGACTTTGCCAAATATGTTATTTATTCAGTGCTTACCTTACCGTACCTCCTGCACATTCATCTATTAATATTATTATTATTTTATTTGCGGAATATAATACCATTATTTAATTGCAATAAACTACCTTTTACTGTATCGACATGGCTGAATGCGTCTTCCAGGCATCATAACACATTATATATTAATTATAGGCACATTAAATATTTACAAATAATATCAAATTAATACCAAAACAATTATATTGCAATCGTATACTACATTTACCTCCCCACTGCAGCGATACATACCGATAAGATGATGGAATTAATTAATAAAACATAATAGATAATTTTATACGCTTATGACATCATTTGGAAGTACATTAAAAATATTGTTATCACCTTATTTTGAATCAACATAATTGCTTTCTTGTTATTAGATTATGTTATTATATCAAAATAGAAAGTTCAAATAAATGTTAATAAAATGTAAAATCTTCATACAAGTCTTATGTTGAATTGTATATGTCATTAAGCTGAAGGTTTCAGAATAATTACATGACACTGTTTCATGTGTGAGAAAACATCAATGAACTGTTAATATCGCAACTTCCGCTTGTACATACAATCTTGCACGAATGTGCATCTTAATACAAACCGGAAGATAAAAAATGTAGTTTCCTTTAAACAAATATTAGTTTAAAATAGTGTAATATATATCCAAAAAAATACTTTATGTACATACAATGGATACTAAAAAGTATTATTTCATCAAATTCATTAAACGTAATGAATGTTAAATTATTTGTTTGTATTAAGAATAAGCTTAATATCCCATAGATATTATAAAGGTATAATAATATATATGACTCAAAACAACTTTATTTTATGATGTACATTATTTAATAGGTATAAATATACTGATGATCTAACTTAATTAAATTATAACAGATACGACAACAGTTATCATCAACATAAAAACATATACTTTTAACAGAAAATCAGTTCAATGCAATTATTGATATTAATATACTAAATAAATTTAAATGATTAGCCATATACGCAGATGTTGCTAGGAGTGCTAAACTACCGGTTTATAGACTATTATTAAATTATTTGCTCGAAATAAACGGAGAAAATATTATAATTTTAGATGTACCATCAACAGCCAAAACGTTGATCAAATATCGTTTATAAGATGAGCATATTGGTATTGGTATCGGAGAGACGAACAAAATAAATGCAGCACTTTCATCATTTAAAAATTTCGCTATCTATAAATTCTTCAAGCTTGTGCCAGCTTCTAGATATCATTGAATATTCCATCATTAATAAATATCGGACATTAATTTCAACATTTTTACCTTGAAAATATTAGGCACTAAAATAAAAAGCATTAACCGTCTATTACATCTCAATAGATATAATTGTTCTTTTTATTTAAGAATCGGAAACAATAACAAAAATTGACATTATTTAAACAAGGAACTTCCATGAGCGTTTGTAGCAAGCTTAAGAGACCAACTAAATTCGAAAATAGAAGTGTTATGAGATAGACACAAGCACAAATGTTTTTTTGAAATAAGCCCATTACCAGACTGGTCAATGTTAGATCGCTTTCAAACATTTACCAGGCCGGCTGTAAACGTCATAGAAATATAACAGTCCAACATCAAGAGATGGAAAGAAATTGTGTTTTAGCATTTAAAACAAAGACTTCTTCTAATATTCGGAGTATGCGTACACCAATCTGCAGAGAATAAAAATTAAAAAAACAATAATCATAATTTCCTGGAGTATAATAGCACATTTTTTTATCAAAATCATATTAGCAAAAGACTATAGTAGTAATTAAATTCCTTAATACCAGTATTTAGTTTATAGATTGAGATACACTCAAACAATCACGTAGATTAACACAGTGTTCTTTTGCTCCATTAAAATGGATAAAAAAATGTACTGATCAAATCAGTTCGCATTTTTTTGTTACATATATCTTGTTATAACCAATCAGTACCACTAATCCAATTGCACCTTGTTTCTGATTCGATTGCGGTTTGCGTTGCTTTGGTGTAACACTGCCATTAGACTACCGTGAACTCTTAAATCTTCTAAATAAATTGTTAGTATATCAATTGTATATCGTTTTCTATTACAAAATACATAACAAATGTACAATAAAGACTAACAAAAGATGAATGAATTTAAATGTTTCCTCGTACCAATATTTTAAGTTATTAAGATATGCATGGTGCAACACAATCTCGACATAAGCTGGGCTTGATTCTGAGCTGAGCTTGGTCAAGTTACGTCTCAAGTGAAGTTGAAAAAACCAATTTTAGAATTAGTAATAATGTAAAAAGTTTTCACTTAGCAAATTTTGCAATTCCTTTTAACTAATTCATAAAACTTATGAATTACAATATGAGCAATTTTTATTTGAAAATATTATTATCTAGCTTTTAATGCATAAAAATAAGCTTGCAATGAGTTGTTTGTTTGCCAGTGTTTGGTGATACATATATCTTAATTGTTGAACAAAAGTGTTTTCAGTTGATTGGTAGTATTATTAATAGACTTTATATAGCAAAAATAGTTTTTACCAGTCCTTATTTATTAGATTATATATTTGTACTTATCGCATTTATTAGTTGAAAGTTTAACAATATGTTTTGCCACAGTTGAACATTAGAAACTTCAAATTACAATCAAAATAAAAAAATATTAATATTAACACTATCCTTTCACCATATGCTCTTAATAAACTATTCCCAAATTGCTAAACTAACCTAACCTATATTGAAAAAGAAAGACTTTACCAATGGCATTATTCTTCCTTCCTAAGTGATCAATCACATAAACTGAACATTCTGTCCAGTTTTTGGCAAATGTTTTCGTTTCTTTATAGTTGTTCATTCCTATATTGTCTCATATCTGTCTTATATAGGCCAATCTCGGCCTTGTCTTGCTTGTATTTCCTTTTGCCCTGTCTTCTGTAACCAGTTGCATAATTCCTCCATGTCTAAGAATTAAAAAAACCGTATGTGTCTTTTTTATTTAACTGATTTTTAATACTTTTTGGAAATATACTCTAAAAAACCAAGATATCCTAAACAGCCCAAAGAGAGAGGTCTACAACAAATGCATCCTCCCAGTAACAACATACGGTGTAGATACTATGTGCATCACCGTCAAAAGCGCTAACAAGCTGCAAACAACCCAGAGAGCCATGGAACGTGCCATGCTAGGCATAAGCCTGAGAGACAAAGTCCGCAATAAAGAAATCCGCAGAAGAACCGGTGTAACAGATGAAACAATAATGAAACAAATAGTCTCAAGTGGAGCTGGGCAGGGCACATTGCCAGGAAGAAAAACATTAAATGGACAAAACAAGTGGCATTTTGGAAACTGAGGACAACAAAGCGCAGCATAGGGAGACCCCAGAAAAGGTGGCTGGACGATGTTAAGGAGGTGGCAGATAGAGGATGGTTCCAACTAGCTCAAAGTAGAGAAGGATAGAAAAATTTAAAAGAGGCCTACGTTCAGAAGTGAACAAACAAAGGATGAAAGAAGAAAAAGAATACTTTTTCATTTGTTAGTACATTCCTCTGTAGCACTACATTTAAAAGCTTATATTCTTTGTTTTTGTCCATAGAGCTATGCTATTCTCCACACCTGTCTTTGAGAGTCTTTTTCTAATTCCCAAGTCAATATTAAACCTAAAAATCTTCTCTTTTTCTGCAAAAAATGCTGTTTTACCTTGTAACATTCTGCTTGCTTTTAATGTTCTTTGCAATTCTACTTCCTAAGCAACAAAAATACCGCTTCTATTTTCTAGTCTCCTTTTGTTACAATTAATTAATTTCAAAACTTATTATTAAATATACTATTTTATTATTGATTTAAAATGTTTTTATATAATTAAAGGAACTCGTATAATCACACTCACTTCGATCGTGCTCTAAACTTCATACTCGTTTTTCAACACTTATTTTATAATATACTATTTTCAACTTCTCATCATTTTGAAATTTATACTATCTACATATTAGTATATTGTCAACAAGCCTAATAATATCCAATTGTTCTTCATAGATGTTCAGCCCTACACTATAATTTTCTTTGATTATATTTATGTCATCCTTTATAGTCTATTCCGCGGTTCTTTTAAAATCCAAAACATTTTAGAGTAATTCCGCAATAGTTCGGACAAACGTCCCTACATCGACATCTCCGACTTCGCTCAAATTTTGTACACATGTTTGGGGTACCAAAATATGACGATCTCTAGGTGCAATATAGTGTAAATAGCGGCCACTTTAATTTTTTAGGAATATTTTGTCTCCTTTCAGTTTTTGTGCTGTAAATAAACAAAAAATAGTCAAAAATCATATTCAAAAGAGTGTAGCTTATAGGAAATTTTCCGTAGAACACAATTATTGAAAATTCGATATTCGATAGCAAATGTTATAACTATTGCTTATCCTGCTACTTTTATTATTTCTATTACTGCTCTTATCAGTAGAATTGCCTCTCGTAGTCCTTTATTTTTCCTAAATCCCAACTGGTCTTCAGCCTCGGTTTTTTTCCCTATTCTCCTATGTATTATTTTTAGCAAAATTTTAGATGCATGCAATAGTATACTAAATGCAAAAACAAACATCACGTGAGTTCACGTACTTTCATGATATCATATTTAGAAACGCACTGTAGATTCCATTGTGATAGTGATAGGTGTGGCTCAAACTAAACATTGTTTTTTTTTTCCTTTATTTAATAAAAAATAATATAGTATATGGAAGTCGAAACTGTAGGTGTTTACAGCTCTCAGTAAAGAAAAAAATCGCACCCGGTATGGGTACATGAAATCAATAAGAATTCATCAGTTAGTGCCAGAACTACAAAACAACACAAGAGCTAACATGAAATGCGTGAGCTCACGTTATAAAAATATACAAATCGACATTAAATAATGATAAATAATGATATCACCCGTGATACTAGTGATGTGAGACACATGATATAATATTAGTGTAGTTCTGATATATAAAACAACCGTGCTAAACGACACTGTGCACTTTTCTCCTATCACGTGAAATAGCTTTTTGAATTGTAAGTTGTCCTTTTGAACATATTGTTCTGTTCATTAAATACGACTGTATCAGTTTTAGCGAGTTTCCGCATATTCCGTAATGCTCAAGTTTCTCTAACAGTTTTTTTTTTAATGTAAAACACAGTCAAATGCCTTGCTCAGATCAATAAATGCAGCATCTACAGTTTTGCCACTTTCAAATACTTTATATAAATCATAAATAAGTGAAGAGATAGCCTTAATTATAGATCTCCTTTTTCTATAACCAAATTATTGACAATGTAATTATACAATTTATTATATATCCATATTTTAGATATTACAGGTACTAAGGAAATTAGTCTAAAATTAGACACTTTATATACATTGCCATTTTTTAGCATAGGCAAAATTTTTACTAACTTAATTCTTTAAAGTAAATTTCCTGTTCAAACAATAAATTAATAAAATAAGATAAAATTTTACTCAATTCATTAGTGATCTGCGCATCGACTATTACTCAATGAATTAATTATATCTGCAACTTCTACATATGTGACCGGATTTAAAAAGAAAGAACCAATTGATCTAGACTGTGCTTGCAAGAGCAAGTTCATAGACTAATTTATATTTTCAGAAACACCTCCTAGAACTTAATAAATGATGTTTAAAAAATAAGTTTGATACATATCAGCAGTTATTGCACTATCTAGTATTCCCGTCGTTTTATTTCGGTTTCCAATCTTATTAATAATGCTTTACATCTCTTTTGGTTTGTTATGATGAACGATAATTTTTCAATCTTTATTTTTTCTCATTTACCGTTTATCAATATGTTTCAATTGCCAATCTACATTCCCTATTAATTTCGTTCCTTAATTCACTTTTTTTTGTCATTCTAATAACTATTAAATTATGGTCACTATCTATATATGCCCCTTAGTGGCTCAAACAGTTATTTAAGTCATCCTTCTCTATAATCTGCATTTATGAATTTTTTTTTTTTTTGTAATACATAATTTAATTCTCTTCCAGTTTTTCTACTCTATCATTCTGTTTACCTAAACCAGATACCAGGATACCAAAAAGCCACAACCAATGACAACCTTAATTAAATATTTAAATAAAATTCGAATCTATGCATAAATATTTTTTGATTTCCTAGAAATTCTAACAATTAACTTTTACTTTTCAGATATATGGATCCAAAATTTACGTCGAAATTCATAGATATTTTTAAGAAAACAGCTGATCTGAGGTCGGGAGATTTAAAGCCGTGTATCTGACAATAGACATATACAAACCAAAGATGTTATTACGTGGTATAAACTAATATGATTTATTCATTAATATCTTTCCGAGCGCATTTGGACAGTGAACTGCGACGTCTAGAGAATTCTCTGTATTCTCTGAAAATGTGTGGTGAACCCGTGCAGCGTTGAACAATAATTACTCAGCAACAAGTTCAACTAACCTGTGTCAGTGTGTGGTGCAACATGCCCTAAGAAGAAGCATTAAAGAAAATTAATTAAATCATATTATTTGATCAAGCCTCGTATATTTCTAATTTCGTGCGTATTCTATCGATAACATACATATAAACATTTGACGATCAATAACTTCCATCAACATTATCATAAATCATAATTTAGTACGTATAAACTTTATTCATTGCAATTCAGCCGGTAGGATTTAACACTGGCAATTTACATGATCGGCTCCTTCCTAATGCCATTAAAAAATAATAGCTAAATCCCAAACTTTAAGATTACTATAAAATCTGCAGTTAATACCCACTAGCATAACATCCAAAAAACATTTGTATATAAATTTCTCTTATTAGAAAATATCTCCAAAATAAAACTTATTAGTCTTATTAATAATAATTAGAGATGTATGTATGTATGTATTAATTTAAAAAAATATTAACTAAATTAACATTAAAATTTGTATTCGCTAAACAGTTTTAAATTTAAACTACATTAAATAATAGTCGTGACGATAGTGATGATCTAATTTTCTGTTATAGTATCTTAATAGTGCTAAACAACATGACAAGTGATAAATATAAAGGTAAACATATATCTAAATCATTTTTTCAGGTTATCTAGAAAGTAATAGGTATTTGAACTGTAAGTGTACATATAAATGATATTTACTTAGTAACAATTTTATTTGAAATGATTGATATATATTGAAAAGTGGAATGTTATTCGTAATTAACAAAACGTCGCAGATTATATTCGCGTTCTACGTAATTGGTATATATAAAAAAGTGCTAAAAATGCAAGTTGCCACATACCCACACATAGAATACACTCACACAATTTATAATGCAAGTGTTAATACTGATTAACCTATATTTCTCAATTCATGTGTGTCGAGTAGTTACAATTTGGGGTACGGAATTAGATAAACACAATCTATTTATGGAATACCAAAACATGATTAAACAGAGCGAAAATCCGATCCAGTAAATGGTAAAAAAGTGGAAAATATGGGAGGGCACCGTCTAAGTCCAGCTCTAAACAATAACCCATAATCTGGACTAATCTCAGACAAACCGGTTTTGTTTATACATTTAACAAGCAGGAAAAAGAACAAACGAATGACGCAAGTGCATTTAGCCAATGGTAACCGCTGCTAATTAAGCCACAAACAAAACAGAAAACAAATGAAATATCAAGTCTAGGGTACTAACCTGTCGCCCTGCGATAAGTTTATGTTATCCATTGTATCCTATTAGATTTAAATCACTACACTGTACAATAATAAATAAGAACTTTTGAACACAGTACACATTTTGGAATTTTAAGGGCACTGGCATAACTTTCGCGTCGATATTTGCATATAAAACACACGTACGCACATTTCACAGGCACTCGCGGGTAATTAATAAAAAGTCACGGCATAAAAAGGCACTGTTTCGGTAAAAAATCTCACTTAATGAACACTTGACCAACAAGTGTCAGCCATATTGATATTTCTCACTCCTTGGCGCATGACGCATGCGTCAGTCACCTCACTCCCTATAACTTTAAACATCAACATAAACAGAAATTATTGCACGATGCAAATCGCAAGTATTACTGCTTTGAAAACATTACAAAACATATTAATAACACATGTAGTTTTAAAACGAAATGTTATTTTTATAATAATTGTTTAATGATCAAATAAATAATCGCTTATTATTAACAAAATGTTATATTTATTTTATTATAAATTATTTATTAAAAATATAACATAAATAAACCTAATTAATTTACACTATTGTTTATTAAATTGATATTAATTTGTTGTTGTGAAGATTGAATTTAGTTTGTTAAACAATAATCTTTTCAAATTTACATTTTACGCATGAAAAACGGTCAATAAGATTTTATATTTGTAATAACTTTTTTTTGCTTAAATAATAATACGACTTTGGCAGTGGCGTAGACAGGGGTAACGAATTAAACCCGTGTGTAGGTGTGAGTGTGTGATTTTTTATAGAAATAGTAAAATTTACTATATCTATAAAAAAAGAATTTTAAAAATTATATAGTAATCTAGAAATTTTATAAAGATATGAATATTAGATTTACTAATTATTAAATAAAGCAACGCTATGTTTTATTTAGGGTTTCTATATTGAAATTATTAATTCTGTGGTCATATGACAAAAGGGAATAAGTCCACTTTTTGCGATTTTGAGTTATATACATCAATGAACTTCATTTTTAATGCTCTACAACTTGACAAAAGGTAATATAACATTATTTTACGATTTTTCGCATTTTGAAAGTGAACATTTTTTTGGCATAAAAAGTTATATGTAGACTTATCTTGAATATTTGGTTGGTTTTGTTCTGTATAAAGGAAATATGTATACATATCGGAACTTTATTAAATAACGAGTTGCGAAAAAACAGTATAAGTATACTTATTTCCATCTGTCAAAATATTACGATTACTTATAATATTTATATGTATTACTTATTTTTTTTATCATAAATTTGTTTGTATAAAATTCTGACTTATCACTGCCATACGTCTGTGCATCGCCGCCGCCGTTTTAATATCATAACCTATAAATTTGTGTAACGATCTCGGTAACAGTCAACGGTGACATTGTGTTGTATGCGAACTTATTATGCGCGTTCGTTTCGCCAATATCACTGAAATTTTGATCACTTGGTGATGATAAATTAAACGAATTCGGTGACATAAATTTAAAAATATGGCGAGTAATGAATAAAACAATTTGAGATAAGGTGAAATTGGTCGTTCTTTGTTATGTATCATGTTAAACAATAATTAAGTAAAATATTACTTAATTATTATAAGTCATCGCCAAGTGATCAAAATTTCAGCGATATTGGCGAAACGAACGCGCCTATTGTAATTTGTATTAGTGGTTATTGCTTCGAAATAAATCCAGCATATTGTAATCAAAGAACGCTCCATATTTTGGAAAAAGCAAAAATAATAGATTATTCCAGTAAGCACTTTCTTGGTATTGTTTACCCTAGTGTTTACATGTTAAGTTTTGTTTTTTTTTGCAGTTGAACAGAATATCAGTTATTTTTTTGAGGTACATACTTCAAGCAATAATGAAATAACTGAAGAAAGTCCAGACAAATTTGCTAGCAGTGATTTTAATACACTGTCTACAATAAGTGAACATAATTTGATTCAAATGGATGATAAAATGACCAACACATTATTGCTTACATGTGATGAATATCAGTGTGATAGTGATGGCAATTTGATACGTCATATAAACTAATCTACCTTGCAATCTTCTGTGCAATCTGTTTATATGTATAAAAGATGTTGACTTGCTTTAAGTTGAAGTTATTAACAAGACTGATTTGGAATCAGTAAACTGCAGTGTTATTGAAGGGAATAAACATAAAATGCTCTACGATAGAGATCAAATGGAAGAAGATTATGTTCCAGATTTTGGCAATACTAGTGATAGTAACACTGACAATAATGACTTGATTGAAAATGAGGATGTGGAAGATATGTCAAATAGTAGAAACAAAAGCGATGGAAATAACAATAGTATTGTCAAGAAATCCAAATCAGCTGTAAAAAAAGAGAGGAAGGAACACAAAAATTCTGGCAAAGAATATAGTACTCATAAGAACTTGAAAAAACAAAAGAGATGTTTGAGAGAATTAAAAAAATGTCGTAATCAATGCAAACAGAAAATAAACTTGAAACAAAGGAAAGTTATATTTCACAATTACTGGGCAATGGCGTCACATGACAGCACAGTGTCATTTATAGCAAATTGCATAAAGAAAGATCCTAAAAAATTTGAAAGATTAAAAGATCTGGAGAAAAAACTAAAAGACAGGCAATTTACTTATAAGTACACACTGCAAGTTGATGGATCTCTTCAAATTCTTTGCAAAGCATGTTTCCTTGCTATTTTAGATAAAACGCCTAAGTTTATTTACTGTGTATTGCAGAACAAAAATGCATCAATAAGCAGTATTACGAGAGCTGATAGACGAGGAAAACATGTTCCTATTTATGCTTTTAATTCTGAATTAATAAACAAAATTAAAAATCACATTAAATCATTTCCGGCTTATAAATCACATTATTCTCAAAAAACGTACTGATAAACTTTATTTGACAGCGGATTCAAACTTATCCAAGATGTATAAGTTATATTGTCAAACTATGGATGAAACAAAAGAATAACCAGTGTCAATGTTCTCTTATGTCAAAGTATTTAACAAACTTGGTCTGAAATTCAAAAAACCAAAGCTGGACATTTGCTCAACTTGCGACATATTCAAAATGAAACTTAAAGTAACAGACTGCATACGAAAAAGAAAGGAATACACATCAAGAGGAAGCTGATGCAGCTTATGCGTCTAAATCTGCAGATAAGATGAAAAGTAAAGATAATTCAGCTATGCTGACTTTTACATTCGATTTTCAACAAGTTCTACAAACACCCCGTCTCACAACTGGAACTATTTTTTACAAACGGCAGTTAACGACTTACAATCTTACTATTTACAATTGCGTGGATAATAAATTGAAAAATTATATGTGGCATGAGGGCGTTGCAGGACGAAGCGCTAACAAAATCGCGTCCTGCCTGTATATGCATTTAATGGATATTTCTCCTGAAATAAAGCACGTAGTTTATTATTCAGATACTTGCGGCGGGCAAAACTGTAATTTGCACGTTACCGCAATGTTCACATATGTTCTAAGTCAACATCCAACGTTGAAGACAATTGATCATAAATTTCTTGTGGCAGGACACACCCACGTGGAATGTGATGTTGACCATTCTGCAATAGAACGCCTAAAAAAGAAATGTCAATTTTCAATTTACCACTCTTGAGATTGGTACCAGTTAGTCAGATCTACAGGTAATATTATCATAACAAAAAACAAATTTTTATTAACTTTATCTTTCATTCTAGGGAGTAGATATTCTGTTAAAGTCGTAGATCAACCATTTGTTCTGTTATTTTCAAACCTTTTGAAGGGCCTAAAAATAACACTGTTTCCTTTTTTTATTACCAGATAAATATCTCGGAAAATGTCATTTGATTCATTGAACAGATATAACCCTTATTTTGCAAATATATTTAATTAATTATATCCAATTTGTCATTTGTGCACTTGTTAAGAATTGAAGAACAAGTACACCTATTTTGTTTTGTCAAAATTTATTTTGGAAAATTAAAATAACAAATATTAACTCACAATATATTTTACTCTCATTGAAAAGAAAATGAAAAACGATATTAATTTGCTAAAATATTATTTATGTTCGACATTTTTGTGACAGGTACATTTGTTCCTATTGGTTTAAGCTCTCCTGAAAATTCTCAAAACCGCACTTACTCCTTTTTGTCATATGACCACAGAATTGACGTATTAATATATTTACATTGTTGTCATAGATACATTTTTGACTGACGTTAAATATGCATTGTACAGAAATCTATTAACTTTTGTTAGTATTGTCAAATTAAATTAATAGCCCACTTGGTTCTAAATCTTATTATCTAAATATTTCTGGATTAACATAAAAAAAGTGTATTTGGCTCAACATAAGTTGCATGGTTTAAAAAAACATTATTAAGACTTAACCTAACCAAATCAAAATTTTATTCATTCTTTTAAAACAGTAAGAGAACAAAACTCCTACTGCGGTAAGGAATGTTGCAACAAAATACTTTTGCTAGAATAACTTAGTTAAAAAAACTTACAGAACATCAAAGGCCAGGAAAAAGGTATTTTGATAGTTGACTCATGTTTGGAAAGTGCTAGTTCCAACACACTACTTTAAAGCAAGAAATTATTTATGAGGTAATAGATGACTTTATGGAACTTGATAGTGATTTTTGTGTTTGCAAAAGTTTTTTATTTGCGTGTATATCACTCAACTGCATCAATTTTTGATGTAGCGCTCTAATATGTAGCTTTATAGTGGGTAATTGAGCAATAAAGTTGACAGAGTTTATTATAGTAGACTCTGAACCTCCAACATAATAATTTTGCCCGTTTATAAACTAGAAAGCTAATAAAGTTTGTGGTATTGCAAGTAGAAAAATTGTAAGGTATCTGTTAAATGTCCAAAAAGTAGCCAAAGTCTGTTCCTTAATTCACAGGATCATTTCTAAAATCATTAATAAAACATTAAATTCTTGCAAAAAACGCCGAGCATTTTACTGCTCTGCATGCATGAAAACATTGTAGTGATATCCGCTTAAATCTTTAAATATTAAAAAAAAATAATTTTATGTTATCAGTTGTTCATCCACTATTGTTAAAAAAAAAACGCAAACGAAAACTGGCATAGAACTGGGTAATCGTAAACACCCCGTTTATTCTCGGAATTGTCTAAAAATAAAAAAAAAAATAAGAAAATAGCCCATATTAGAGTAACAGATAAACTCTTTTTTTGATGTTCAAATAAAATATAGAGCAATTACGGTTCTTATATATTCTAAATTGTTTGCTGCAGTTGTTAAAACATCTATTGTTTACCAATTATAAAATTTACTGCTATTGCAGAAACCTTTTCCAATAAGGATTTTAATGTAAAAAATAAAAAATTAGGCTTAAAACCTAAACTGACTACTGTCCAATCTGAACCAACGTCACAACAAGTGAGATTTTAACCAAAACTACTCAAGATAGAAGCTAATCTTGAGCCAAAACTATCTAAGGTGCTTGTATTAGGCCAAAACCAACTAAGGCGGTAACGCATTCCAAGTCAATGCCTCAACAGGCTAAGACTCAATCTAAGTCAAAGCTTGCAAACTCAATTTAGGCTACTACTACTTGAGGTGCAGGCTCTTAGCTTTTCTGCGCCCACAGACTCAAATATTGACGTAGATGTAAGTTGAAAATGCTTTCAAACCACCTACTCTAACAGATAAAATGATGTCAAGTAGTAGAAGTTCTACTCTCCCATATAATACATCTGAAGAAAACAGATATACGCTATATAATAAACAAAGAGTTAAAATTACGTTTTTATTGTACCTTTAAAAATGATTTCAACTATTATACAATAGAACTGTTACAGATATAATGCACATTACAAACTTTTTAAAATTGTATTAGCCAAAAATGTACCTATTTGCGTTTTCTAACAAAAAGTAATTTTAAGGTTAAAAGTTCAGTTGATTTTTGTGGTTATACTATTCGTTGCAAAGATTGTGTGAAAGTTAATCGTATAATGTTGATCGTGCACAAAGTGGTGCAGACTTATTGGTTTGTGATACTGTTTTTAGTAGCCGTTTAACTACATTTCTCTTTTTCAATGTCAATTTGAACATTTGTTTGATCGATCAATTACTTGCACAACTTCGGTCCCTATTTCTGAGTATGGGTGATTTTAATAATAATCTATTTTTTTAAATGGATTTAGTTATCTTAATAAAAAGTAACCTACTTTTTTGTGGCAATTCCATTATTTTTGGCTATTGACCTTACAATTTGTTCTCCAAGTATCGCAGCATTGTTGGATTGGAAAGTCTCAAAACATCTTTATAATAGTGACTACTTTCCAATGTTTATTTACGTGCTTGTTGATGAATCTAATGAAAACCGCCATCAAAATAAAAAATTAAAATATGTTTTCAAATGTTTGATTATAATATCAGTGTTCAGAGCACTATTCACAAAGATGTTGAAACTTTTACCGATTTTATCAAAACACATGCAAGTATTTTGTTGTTTTTAAGGAAATCTTGCAGAAAACCCGTTTCCTGTTAAAGTTATGATTGTGAACAAGCTAAACTAAAAGGCCGTTTTTTTGTAGGTTTAATCACTCTCTAGCTGAAAAGAACTTATTAACTTATTTGAAGTAAAAAACTGTTGCTCAAAAAATTTGCAAAAAAGCTAATAACAAATCATGGTCAGAATACGTATCTATTAATTAGAAAACATTGGGAAGTTGTAGAAAAAAAATAGAATTTTTATGGCCAAACCGCATCTGTATCTGTAAGCAGGTTATTATGAGATGATCAAATTATTACCGAACCTCTTGATATCTTAAATGTTTTGGCTAATGTTTATTTTGACGTTTTCAGCAATAATAATTATGATGAATATTTCCAGAAGATTAAATCTAACATAGAAACAAACACCTGAAAATAGCGCACCGTTTAGTGTTTGAGAGTTTGACTAGGCATTATCTGAAACGCACAATACTGTTCTGGGTGTCAATTTAATACACAACGCTATGCTTAAGCATTTAATATGTTTTGCCAAACTTCAGCTTTTAGCAGTTTATAACTGAACATAATCAGCAGGGTATTGCCTTAAGTCGTAAAAACTGGCTATCATACTACCAGTACTTATACCTAGTAAATAAAAACTTTTGACTAACCTATCTTCCTAACTAGTTACTAGAAAGAATAATCAATAAACGTCTTACTTAATTATTAGATTTAAAAGATTTAATTACGGCTATACAATGTTTTTTAATGCGTTATTGTTCTACGATTAATTACCTTATTTAGCTGAACAATTAACATTTTGTTGCTGTATTTTTTGATATTGTTAAAGCATATGCCATGACGTGAAGGTACAATGTTGCACGTACGTTTTATTCGTGAAATATTTGCAAAAACATGGCATTGTTTATACAAAGCTTTTTAACTTTTTGTTCATTTAAGGTGCGTGTAGGTGATAGCATCTAGGACTTACGTGCGCAACAAAATAGTATTCCTTAAGGGTTCATTTTAAGCATACCGCTATTTAATAATAATAATACTTTATTCACGGTATAATCTTACCATTTACATCTACATCAAATATACATAAATAATGATGTTTTACAATACAAAAATAAAAAATACAAAAAATAACATACATAAAAGCGCACATATTAGACATTAGTCAGCATGACTTAGCTGACTTCTGAACGTAGATTTAGAGACACAAAATACATTAATATCAGTTGGTAAATTATTTGCAAATCTACACATTCTACCGAGTGGATTGTTGAAACCATAATTAGTAGAATGAGTAGACTCGCGAAATAAAGAAGAATGTCTGCTATGTCTATTATTAGGTGCTACATGGAATGGAAGAGTACCAAGTAGCTCCGGACAATCAATCTCAGACATAATTAAATTACGCAAGAACGACAAATCAGCTCTTTTGCGGCGAATCTTCAATGGCGGTAGATTGTACAATAAAGCAATGTAGCAGTAATCATAATTTACAGATAATATGCCGGATTTATAAGACAATAAACGACAAAACTTTTTTTGAATTTGTTCAATACTACGGTTATGAATTTCATAAACAGGACTCTAAACTGACGGAGCATACTCTAAATGCGAACGCACCAAAGCACAATATAAAAGTTTAAGTGTACTGGCTGATAAATCCGCAGACATTCTATATATACAAATCCTAACATTTTTATGGCACGATTGCACATGATGTTTATATGTTCAACAAATGTAAGTTTATGATCAAGAATAACGCCTAAATCTTTTATTTGTGTGACTTTATTTAACACTTTAGTGTCAATTATATAGTTAAAAGAAATTTTACTTAAAGTTTTATGGAAACTTATTGAAAAACATTTATCAGCATTAAAAAATAATTTATTAATAAAACACCAAGTATTTATAGAATCCAAGTCCAGTTGTAAAAGATGGCAGTCATTGAGAGATGATATTCTTCTATACATTTTTAAATCATCCGCAAATAAAAGAAATGACGATGAATTGATATACTGTGGGATATCATTAATAAAAAGCAAAAATAAAATTGGTCCACAATGACATCCTTGAGGAACACCAGATGAAACAAGTATGGGCTGTGACAAAAAGTTATTAATTTTTACACAATGCGTGCGATTTTTCAAAAAGCTGAATAACCAGGAAGTCACATCATAATGAAATCCCAGAGCACTGAGCTTGGCAATCAAAATATTATGACTCACACGATCAAACGTCTTTGAAAAATCGGTGTAGATTGAGTCAACTTGTACTTTAGATTCAAATGCATTTAAAATATCATTTTCATAACAGAGTAAATTAGTAAGTGTGGAACGCCCTTCACGAAATCCATGCTGCTCTTCTATTAAGATGCTTTTGCACATCCATTGCAACTGACTAGTTACAATTTTATCGAACAATTTAGGTATAGCAGATTGAATGCAAATGCCTCTATAGTTAGTGATATTCTCTTTGGCTCCAGATTTAAACAAAGGCGTAATATAGCTTTGTTTCCATATTTGAGGAAATTTAGTTTCATTCAATGAAGCATTGAAAAGTAAGTTCAATGGCTTTGCAATAGAATAAATGCACTTTTTTAACAGTAAAGAGGGAATGCCGTTGGGTCCAACGCTTAAACTACATTTAAGGTTTTCAATTCCCTTAAAAACATCACACAAACTAATAAAAAAATTTGAATGTATTACGTTATTATTAAAATTAAACATTGGAGTTGGATGAGTTTCGTTATCATAGACTGAAGAAAAAAATCTGCAAAATTAGTTACAAAGTTGTTCCCATTATTACAAGTTTGATCTTTATAATGCATTGTGGCTGGAAAACCATTAGTTTTTTTGTTCTCATTAACAAATCTCCAAAAATGTTTTGGATTATTTTGAATTTTACTTTCAGTTTGTAAAATATATTGCTCGTATTGATGAGCACTGAGATTTTTGCACGTAGTACGAATAGATTGGAATTCATTATAGTCCGACAATAGTTTTGAAGATTTATAACGTTTGTGTATAGTTTTCTTGAGTTTAGTAAGTGATATCAATTCTTTGTTAAACCAAATAGGAAAATTGCTTTCACGCCACAGTTTTTTAGGGACAAAACAATCAATAACATAATCGATTACAGAGTAAAATACATCAAGACACATATCAATATCACAGTTATAAAATAGTGCAGTCCAGTCAACATTCAACAAATAATTATTGATTGCGTTGTAGTCGGCAAGTTTAAAATCATTAAAAACATAATTACAATTTAAAATATCACAGGTAGTATCACATTTTATAGTTAACAAGTACGCAGTATGGTGTTGGCTTAAATTTAACAAAACATCTACAGCTTCTATCACAGAAATATCACGATCGTTAGTAAAACATAAATCTAAAAACACACCCTCACTATTAGGAATAGAAATGCATTGTACGCAGTTTAAGAACCCAAATGAATTAGCTACTAAATGAGCAGGGTAACTATCATTACAAATTACTCCTATACCTAAATCATCGTTAACCCAAGAGGCTGCAGGTAGAATGTAATCGCACAATAAAACTAGTTTACTGCTTGGAAACTCGTCGGCAATAGATTCGACGGAATAACAATGGTCAAGATATTTGTCACTAGTTGAATTAGGTGGTAAATATACCGCACAAATTATATAAGACACAAGATTAAACTTAACAACTACAAACAAATGTTCAACACTAATAAACGTGGGGTAAAGTAATACAGATTTGAGGTGAGTTTTGATAGCAATTAAAACACCACCTCCGCTTTGTTTAGGGCTTGTAAGGGCCGAGCGATCACAATTCACACCTAAATAAATGATAGCCTTTTACATTTAATTCAGAGTCACTGATGTCTGTAGAAAGCCAGGTTTCAGTGAAAACAATCACATCGTAGTCTGATACGGCTACAGCTAGCAAGAGTTTTTTGAGTTTAGTTTTTAAACCCCCGACGTTCTGGTAGTAGATGGAGAAGCCGTTATCATTCCTGAAGATGGGTCCAAGCTGTTGACAGGATTCAGGCTCCGAAAATCCATTGGAGATGAAGCAGGAACATTTTGTAAACGACCATAACTCACAAATTTTTTGACAGCAATGTTATCTGGTCAAAAGTCTTTGCAAATAATAGCTCGAACATGGTCGGCTGGAACCGAGACTTTAAAGCTACTGTAGCTTCCAGATTGTACAACTAGATCTACAGCGTCGATTGATATATCGGGGTATTTCAATTTAATGTAGATAATAACATCGGATTTTTTAGTTCCGCGTTTAAGTTTTGAGACATGTATATATGAGTTTGGCACATATGCCTGCAACTTATTGTTACTTGGACCGCAACCAAAAATTGTTGGGGTTTTAGGTTGAACTTTCTGTTTAGGTTTTGTTTGAGCAGTAAGGGTTGCAAAATAAGAAGAAAAATTATTAATTACAGAATTAATTGCAGATGGAAGAATGAGGAAATTCAATTTTCTCATTAATAGTTGGTGTAACTACACAAGGCATAGATTCTTGAATACGAGTTTTGTATTCAAGTATAACCTTATCTTTGTCTGCAATCTTCTCTTCAAGATACAATACTTTATGTAATAGCAATTATAATATTTATGATCATTATTAACGGCATAAGTCAGTTTATCAAGCATCTGATAAGCGGATGTATGCATGTTGATGACATAGCCATCTATTAATTCTCAAAGAACATGCCAACATTGAAACGTCAACTTCAATTAACTATCAACCGCATTGCAAACTAGACTAATAATAGCAATGGATTCACTTTTTCTATCAGTAAAACGTTGTTTATTCATTTTTGAAGATGGCAAACACCATCCTTTATTATATCTAGAGAGAGAACTTCCTATACAGAAAAGTGTGATTTTTTGGTGTCACATCTGACCGTGCTTTGACTTGGCGTTTTCATTTATTAAATCTGAAATCAAAATGTGTTCCAGAACCTTGCTCAGGTCTTAACTAAAACATTATGAAAAACGATTGGAAAACATTGCATTGCTTTTTGGTGCATTTAAAACTTAATTATGGTTCTGTAATGTCTTTGCAGCTCCATTCACATTACGTATTATAAACCCTGTTCACCATACAAACGCATTTTACACTTGTCCTAGTGCTAGTGTTTGGTTCAAGGCAGCTAAACCATCACTTTGTTTTTGGCGTAAACTTGAGTAATTGGTACGACGCAAAACGGAAAGAAAAACGCTTAGATTTAACGTTTCTTGCGTGCTTAATATTGGTCTCGATGACTTATACAATATTAGAATACGGTAGTAAAAAATTTTTAACTTTCTGATGTCTAGCAACTGTCTTCAATGTTCTTTCAATGTCCAAGTTTAAATACTACGTTATCAAATTGAATTCGAAAAAATTCAATCAAAATACGTAAATGCGACTAGTAGATAAGCTGCTGCGCCTGTAGCTTACATTTGGCTTGTCATTTTGTAACACTGTTTATACTGCAGAACTGTATGCTGTCTATCAAGCTGTTTTCTACATTCATCTAAGTGTAGGTATATCTTACGTTATATGTACAGACTTGTTGAGTACATTAAACGCCATAGATAACCAATATTTTGCTAAGGCAAATTTGTTCAGTTATGATTTAGATATCTGAAATAAATGTAACTGTTTATTTTGTTTGGATCTACAGTCCCGTAGATATCAGTGGTAATAAAGAAGATCATGCGCTTGCCAAGTTGGCAATAACTAGCGCTGATAATGTTACAAACAAAACTTGTGTTTGGAATGTTTGTAATTATCTACAACTACAGATGTATCTAGCTGTCAGACAAAGTAAAGTAAAAACAATAAATTGCAAAGTACTAAAAGTGTTATTACACAGTGGAGTTTCAAGGCAAAGCATAAGATCTGTTTTACACGTATGCGGTTTCATTCGGTTTGGTTTCTTTTTGTTTTTTTTTTTAGTCAATGCCAACAAGTATGAAACGGTGCTTCAGGTTCTATTTGGTATCTAATAAAAATAGTAAATCACGAAACACTCTTGAAACTTAAAACGTGTGTCTAAGAAACAGAAAGCAATCAAGGTGTTCATACACGCACGGTTTAATTTGTGTTTTAATCTAATAGCGAGTGGATCTTTTTAAAAATTATCTCTTATTATTAATTTTTAAAAGTTGTTGTTGCAATTTTTTTTGATAATATGACCGGTGATTTTTTAGCTTTAGGAAAATGGTGTAAAATGCTTTAAAAATTGCACCCGTAAAGTGATGAGAAGGTGCTCCCAATAAATTTGAGTATTTTTCTTTCGCTTTTTTATTCTTCTTCAGAGAAACAACATGGCAATAACTTGATTTCTCTCCATTATGATCACTACTGAGCTTGTGTACGTACAAAAACACAAAACCTAATATAAACCGTGTAAAAACGTTGTATGTGTGAAAGGGTTTTATTCGTTTTTAGTTGCAACCGAAAATGAAGCAAACCGAATAGAACCGCATACGTGTGAAGCAAGCCTTAAACAGAAATTATTCTTATCACTGTCAATAGACACGCAGGCATTTGTTGGCATCTGAAGTGCCCCCAGTTTGTGATATCTGTAATATTCTATTAACTGTCAAATTGGAATGCAGGTTTTGGAACAAAAAACAGTGTCTAAATTATCACCTAGTTTTTTTATTGTCTTAGGCGATCATATTGCAGATGTTGATCGTCTGCTTAAACGCAGACGTATGATATGATTGTTTATTTATTGTAATTAATATATTTTTGTGTATTGTATAATCCAGCAGTGTTTAGGACCTTTTATTCTAGCTTATTAAACATTATTTAAATAATGTAAAAATGTAAGCTGTTATGCTTCATTGCAGATGTTTAGTTTTAAACACTCTATACAATTTCATGGTATAACACATTATTTTTTAGAATTGAATAATATGTATACCTACTTGTGTGGTACAATTTTTGGAAAGGTAAAACCATTTTTACTGCAATTAGTCTAATTAGGTTTTTCTACCTCTTCCAGTAATAAACCTTATTGCTTACAGCCAACCTATGTAGTTGATGTATGCTAACTACATTGTTTGAAAGGATTTTATTTATGCTGGCCAAAATTTTTAAGCCATCCGTGTAGATTTAAAGGAGTTTGTCCTTATTTACTTTTTGCTCTTGTTGTTCATGTGTGTGAAAATTGTAAAGTAATTTTAAATACAAAGCATTAATGTTTGCCGCTTCTTCCCGCAGTGTAACAAAGTCCAGTTGCATTTAGGCGCAGTGCTATTAATGTTTCTACTTCCTTGACATAGATGTCGACGGGTAACAGACAACATTGCTTCCATTGCTGTAGTCGGCGTTGTTTGCTTATTGCCTGTTTTACTTATGCATGCCATTTGTTGCAACTAATTTAGTTGGTTTGTTGACGTTTTCTGCTTGGTTTTTGGATACCAAATTAGTGAGTTTGAGTCTTATTATAGCTGTGAATACTAAAGTATCATTTTTGAAAACAGTTTCTATGTCTTGCCAACAGCCGGTCTACATTACCAAAACGGGATATACATTATTTTACATCTTATGTTTAGGTGTGACACCCATGTGAACTTGGTGTCAAAAATCACAAACAAGTATTTTACTTTGGTTAACAGCGTTAATGGGGTGTTTAAAAGTTTTGTTAGGTTTAGTTGACCAATTTCTTTTGGGTTAGGCTGTAGAGTTTGCTTTCAAATTTGTCACTTAGCATCAAAAATAAAGACGATTATTATTATTATTATTATTATTATTATTATTATTATTATTATTATTATTATTGTTATTATCTGCTTAGCCTAATGTGTAGAAACCACGGTTATTGAGTTGTTGAATTAGGCTGACTACTACTATATTTTTTAGTAGTGGTGATGGTACCTCACCTTAAAGGCAGCTTAGATCAACAACTTTTTTGATTATTGTGTTGCCTACATTGACTGTTGCGGTTCTTTTCTATAGCAAGTGTTTCATCTAGTCACTGATTGTTGGATTAATACCATGTTAATGTTGAGAGTGCTGTTTTTGTTTTATAAGTAAGTAAGTAATATATTTATTTGGCATCAATGCTACATGTAAAAAAAGACAATGAATTGGTTTATGGAAGGTGATTTTGTCAAACTCACATGTTCTGTAAAGATCTTTTAATTTGATCTGTTACTCTGTCTAAAGCCGATTCCTTAAATATTCCCTGAGTGTATTTGTGTTAATTTGAGTGCATTGGCTTAGTAATAACTGCCGTTTTTCAATTTATATTTTTGCATAATCTTTAATTTGTTTTTAGAAAAAAAAAAGACTTGTTGATCAATAGGATTTTGTCAGGGTATAATCACAACGTTCTGGTTTTTATATAAATACAACTTTTACTTTTCTCTATGTTATGAGGATGATTTTGATCAAGTGAGTTAGAATAATATCCTTGTCCCATTGCAAAGGGCCGGTAAGGTTTTGTCCAGATTTGATGTTTTTTATAGTGAGAAGTTTTTGATTGTTTATGTTATATCTTCTGCAAGGTGTGTACAGCGTCTCAATCATCTCCTGATAAGACTGAGGTCAGAACACAGTTGTGTTAAAATGGTACAGCCTAATAAGTTTCTAAAAGTGTCTTGGTTGTTTCTAATAGGTTGGCTGTATATGTGCTATCCGAACGTTTTAGGGAAGAGTTATTGTTAGAAATCATTTGAGTTTGTCACACTACCACCACTAGTATTATCAGAACCAGACACCAATTTTGGTGAGCAGAAGTTCTTATATGCCTGTGTTAAAGAGTTTTCCAACTTACCTACAAAGTTTTTTTTTTACATTTTTAGATTCACATAAAACTTTATAAGCATTTAAACGCAGCTATAAGTTGCTTTAAAAGGCAGCTGTAAGCTAAATTTTATCCATCTGTGATCTGACATTAAAGCTGACGTAGATATATGCCTGTTTTGGATTTTATTGGTGTGTTTGCTTTCGCATACAATGTGGTGAGAGTTTGCATCACATCCGATAACCAAGTTTATATTGCCACTTATGCAATACTGTACCAACTTCTCTACAGCTGTGATTAAAGGTGGTGTATTGTGAGCTAAGTATACGGACGCCCCAATAATGTCTGTTTTTACGTTTAGGTGTCCACGTCTTACAACCTTACAACAATGCGACTCAAAACCTTTTACGGTGATTTGACAAAGTGTCTCCCTTGTCCGGCTTTGTTTAGGTGGGTTTCAGTCCCGGCCTTGACCGGGTGATTCCCCATTCTGGCTTTGTCCGAGTGGATTAATTTTCTCTTTCATCTCCATGCTTTTCTCCTATTGCATATATTTAGTGGCTACTTTAGTGAGCGTTTTTAGGAACATGTTATTCATTTGGCTGTTCTTCCCACTTAACGTTTTAACATCTTCAACTTTCCGGGTTTTCCGTCTTAGTGGTATCGAAAACACTACAGTTTTTCATTTTAATTTTCTGGTTTTGCCTAGCCAGGCGACTCAAGACCGTCTCAATAGCATCTAGAAGTCCCAAAAAAAAAGTTGCTTTTGTCTGTCTAGGAAGGTAATCCGTCTGCACAATACTAAATTTTGACTCCGGTTACAGTAGTTCTATGCTGAAAATTGTTTTTTCTAGCCACACTAAGGATGTGTTATCACCACAGGTGATCTTAAGGGTTTCTTATGTGTGTGACCACTCTACAAAAATATGAATTGTTTCCTCGAAAGTGGACATAGCTCTATCCAGCTCTCAAACTACGGCAGGTTTAATTAACTCTGCTTGTGCTTTAGTGGTTTTGCTTAATGATTGGGACAGGTTGGTTAAATAGAATCTTATAAAAACGTTTTTTAAATATTTTTTTTAATTATTGTTGGCAACGTTAATGCTCTGACGGTCACTTTTATCATAACTGTAATAAATTGGAGTTAGAGGCAGCTATAGATTCTAATTAATTCTGATACTGCAAGACACGTAGGAAAGTATTTGTTTTTCTATAGGGTATCCTATTAAGATTGCCTATTTTGAATTTAGCGCTATTTTTTTCTGTGTCGGTAATATAGCGTTTTTTTGTAGCTGTCATTTGTAAACATTAAAATTTAGTTATGAAAAATTACACAAACGCACAACGCATAAAAACTGTAAAAATTTACTACAAAAATGATAAGATTTTTTTGGAGACGGTACAAAGATGTACAATTTTTGGTCACCATAACGCAAGGTTAGTAGAAAATTTGTATTTAGAAGGTTGCCTGGTTTTAGCAAAGGGGCGGAGTCATTTGCACGGGTCTCCTATTTACACAATCAAACAATATGTTACTTGGTTACAGTAAACAAATATTGCTATTAAACATTAGATGTGGTCTTTAAATATAAAAATGTAATTAAATAAATTAATTATTTTTTATACATAATTCATATAGAAAGTTAGCGGATATTAGCAGGCAGTAGTGTACTTCTATAACTACAAAAAAAATAAAGATTTTGCTTGCTTTATTAAGCTTAACTTGATTTAGAACAACCATTTATGCAAAAAAAACATTTCTAAAGCAAGACATTGGTCTCCCCCTACGTCATGAAACAATTTTACTCCGCACTACTACTCGCACCAATATCATTTAGTGGCAAAACCAGGCAACCTTCCATATACGCTTTTCTACCAACCTTGACCATAACGCACCTTTAATCGAGAAATTTAAGGTTAATTTAAATCCCGAAGAGACCTGTCCGTATTCGTGCAGCTCGGTATGATGAAAACATTGTAGAAGTTAGTAAGAATGTACTAGAATTTGTTCACTTTAATTTGCTATCGTTCTTAACAATTGAGAGTTTTACTAAACAGTTTACAGCAAGTTTTGACTAAAAATCTGCATTTGCATGCTTACAAGATTTAGTTGACACAACTTTTAGGATGCGGCTGGCAATACTGTCATCATCAACGGTTTTGTTATTGTGAAATGATAAACAACTATTTCGGGCTTCAAATTACTAAAATGGAACTTAAAGACTTGTGGTTTTAACAGGACGGCTCAGCCTGCCACAAAGCAAACAAAACAATAGAATTGTTGCAGACAAAACTTGAAAAGAGAGTTACTGCGCACCGCGGTTGTTTGAATTAGCCACCAAGATCATGTGATTTGACGCCGTTGAATTTGTTTTTGTAGAGTTTGTTTAAACGAAAGGTGTATAAAGAAATTGCATTATACCAAAATGTCATAAAACATTTTGTCAAAATGACCAACAAGTACTAGCAGTTCCAAAAGAGCCATTTATCTGATATTGTATTTCATAACTTCCATGTCTACATTTTTTATTACAATAAAAACATCAAAACTTTACAAATAAACACTGTTTTTTTTTTACATTTTAAAATAGGCAGTTTTAATAAGACACTTCTACATATTATAGCTACAAATCCATTACAAAAATAGCTGATGGGCAACTGTTCTGAGGCGCTTTCTTACAATTCTCTGCCGTACAGAAAAAATCATTTTGACGCTAATAGAATTGCTCTGAAACAAAAATGCTTTTGCTTTGCAAAAAGAAGGTCGAATCGTCCTACATACTAATCTACAATTTAAAAAAATCAAAAATTTTTAGACTTATTATAACCCAAATCTCACTTTAATGATGGGCGTATCATTAAAGTTGAGATTTGGGTTATAAAATTAATGTCAAAATTAACCTCTTTATTACGTTTGACAAAAGTCACTTAATTATTAGATGTGGCCAATACACTTCCACATACTTTTATAGCGCCTATACAGATTAGCAAACTCAACCTTGTTTATGCTTGCAGAAAAAATTTAGCCATACAAAATAATAACATTACAAGAAAACAAAAAAGAGTCTACCAAGTCGTATCTAGTCAACATATTTATCTTTTTAGAGTATGGAACAACTGATAGTTATAAAATATTATATCTCTAAGCATGTACCTTAGTTTTAGAGCAATCGCAATTTTCTCTTGTTATTAAAAAACGTTTATAAACATTATCAAAGTTCAGTTAGGTTAGGTACAAAATGACCAAAACAATTTAGTTACTAATCCAAAAGAAAAAATAGATATTTTTGCAAACCAATTTGTATCTAATTTATATCTTCCTACTATAGTAGCTACCGGAAGGTTAGTGGTAAAATGATAAACGAGTTGATAAGATATCTTCTTAAAATAAATACTAAAAAACCATCGGTATAAATAAAATTTTACCTACTATTCTTAAAACATTTGCAAATGAATTAGCTCCCATTCTGACTAAAACATTTGCCTTACCATACAAATAAGAAACATTCCCGAACAGAAATATGTAATGACATTTTTTATATTTTAAAGCAGTTTTCAAGTTATGTTAAATGGCATGAAAACAAAACATAACATTCAAATGTCAATAAACTTGATATGTATAAACACTGCGCAAACGTAACTTATGCAAACATAGCAAATGAAGCGGGTCACTTCGATTCAAAGTACTCATCTGTAGTTATAAATTAAAGTACGCCGCCTACCCACCTGTGTATTAGTCCAGTCAAAGTAGCTTTTCACTTCCGAAAAAATCTAAAAGTTTTGTAACTTTTTATACTGATTTATAAGTGACAAATATGACCAAAAACAAGGCACTTTGTTTTTTTTGTTAATATTTTAAGAACTGTAGGTCGGAGGTAAAAGTTGACTACATACTTAAAGAAAGCTGATAAAATTGATCATATATCTTTTTCTTGTATTTCTAGTGGTTACAAAGTTATAGGACGCTAAAAATTGCATTTTTTAGAACAAAAAAAAACAAATAAAAAGTTAGCACGGCACAATATGTAATTTATTGAAGATTACCATCATTTGTTACATATTTGTAAATCAATATTCGATAATAAATTATCTACAACTTTAAGTATGTTAGATCATTGTGTAGACAAACATTACAACTTGGTAACAGAAAATAAAATCAATTTTATTAAACAATAAATGCAAAATTTTAAAAATACATAAAATATGAAAATTTTGAAAAATATAAGAATCATCAGCATAATCAATCAACTCTCAATCGCTTGTTTCTAGAAGGCCTTGCAATCTGTACATGTACTTGACACTTGCTGCCTAAAGCCTCGTTCATACTCATCCAATTTTTTCATTTTTTTTGCGATTAAAAATGGCCGCCTGTCGAAAACAAAAATTGCGATTATTTTAACTTTTTGCGATTTTTTTAAGAATGTACCTAACTTCATGCCATTGAATTTTTATTAATAATGTAATTAAATGAATTGTAATTAAATATTATTGTTAAAATAACTGTAATTGAAAGTTTCGCTAAATTTAAATCAGATTTTACAGTTATTAAATCAAACGCCAGTTCTGTAATGAAACAGATCAGATTGTGGTTATGTTTGTATTTGTAACTTCACTTCATTATACTTTTTGTTGAACCGACGTTTCGCGCGCTGTTGCCAAACTTACGTACAATAATTTAATGCTAAAAACAATTTATTTATTAAATACTAACAATCTCCAATGTTAATTATTAATTAAAACATCAAATAAAGTAAAATAATTCAACTCCAACAATATAACAAAAATATTTTTAAAAAATGACGCGTTTTGTAACATATCTACATTTGTTTATGTGTTCTCGAGGTTAACTTTGATAAAATTTATTTTTTTAAATTGTATTTTCGAAAGTCATTTTTGATGATATTTTGTATTTTTATCAATCGGACAAAGTTGAATCAGTTTGAACATTGTGCGATTTTATTTTTAATAAAAATGCCTAACTTCATTTCATTTAAAGGTTGATATGTCATATAGGTTATGTATTTAAAAAAATAATAATTTTACTGATTATTACAAATTACATAAAACTATGTTTACAAAAATAATTAGTTTTAAATATGTGGTGAAAATTGGTTCATATAAATACTAAAAATAAATAATTTTACTTTTAAACTTTAAATAATGTTTAAATACAATAAAATAATTATTGTTTAAAACAAGTATAATTAAATTAAAACATATTTTTAAGTTTTGAAAGGTATTATAGATCTAATTTTTAAATAAAATATTAGTATAAATATAAAAGTTACTAAAATAATAACAAAATGTCACTAGAAAAAATCGCAATAAAAAAATCGGATCAGTATGAACGAGATTTTGCGAGAAATATTTTGCTACAATAAAAAAAATCGCATATCGCAAATCGGATGAGTATGAACGAGGCTTAAAACACAGTAAGAACAAGTAGCTATGAAATAATTGTGTAAGCTCGCTTTTTGAACAAATTGAAACAAACAAGTTTTCCTTTTCAATATGCAGCGGAAGTCGTATCCGCCGAATGCATGCACAAAAATTATGCAGTCTTTCATTAACATAGTTTGTAATTGCTGACTCGAATATACCTTCCCTTCTATTTTGCCGAGGCTTGGTTTAACAAATAATATCTGTCTTTTAGATGGGGTTAAAGGTATGAGGAGGACAATATGATCAACATCTTCGGCAACTTTTGCTACTTTGTCAGTCACTGTTAAAGACTTTATGACTCCTGTGCGATTAATCAATGTATCAGTGTGACTAGATGTTTGACGTGTTTTAATTCCATAGTTTTGAAGAGCAGTTAAAAGAAATGAAATAAGTCATTTATTGTGTTTATTAGAAAGAAAATCATCCTGTTTGACTGTTGTTTGTGTTTTGTGTTTTGTATTCAAAGTTTATGTCAACCGATCTCTTTAGCTGGTACTTTCCGTTATGTTCAGATCTCTTCATACTGGATGGTGCCGCTGAACAACCATCAAACACAACGATACAGCTCTTGCAGGCATAATGAAAACATAGGGAACATAACATTGGCAAATTGTTGAGGGACTTTTGGGCCACACTACCTTGAATCACAGTAATTTTCTATCCAAAACAATATCAAAATTGAGGAGATTGGCTTTTTCTTGTAGAATCGTATAAGGCAATTTTTGTTTGTTTTTTGAATTCCAGAAAAAAAAAACGTTGCACCAAACAAGTTCGTAACAATACAAAGAACTTTTTTTTCTATTCTTTAGCCCCATATAACTCTGTAACCGCTGGGAATACAAGAAAAATACATATGACCATTTTTTTTATAAATTATCAGCTTTTATTATGTATATAGTCAACTTTTACCTTTAACCTACAATTTTTGAGATATTAACAAAAACCCGAGTAAAGTGCTTTGTTTTCAGTCATTACCGCTAGAGTTCGTGTCATATTATTATTATTATTATTATTCTCTTAGTGATGATTGATGTATATTGTAAATACTTAAGCAAGTGGGCAAGTCATTTCAGTTTAAACTATTTAGCCGCTATCATAAACCGCAGTACTTTGGCTACGTTTAAGTATTCCGTAGATTAAATACCATACTCATCTTTTTCAATTTAGTAACTTTTGTAACAGTTGTACAGATTGTTAATGCACGCAGACAGTGGTTTATACTATTTATTTAAAATCCTGCCCATTTGCCCAAGTATTAGTGATTTGTTTATCTTTTAAGTTAATGACTATTGGCGTTTGCAAAGAAGAGTGATATCCATTACCTTGATTACAAATTATCAGAAGAGTGAACGAGGCACTACAGTTTAACCTATTTGTCCGCAATCATAAACTACTCCCAATCACCAAGGAATTAAATTATATGTCAAATTGCTCTAAAAATGTCTGCTTGTCAATTAAATATTTAAGAATATTGTTTGGTAATTTCATAGTTAGCAGTTCGGAATTAGTTTTGAGTTTTTTTAGTAGGTAGTGCAGTCTGTCTCAGGTAGAAACTTGTTTTTTAGTGATTTATTATACTTCAAAAAAACTTTTACCTACCAACCTTGCTTGTACATCTTAAAAAGTTGTAGAATCGGCATTGCAGTCTATCTAAACCATTTGAGACTAATATTAGTATTAATACTTTTTTACAAAACACATATTTACATTCTGTAGAACACTGGTGTTGTCACGCATCTGCGTGTTCTTGCGTTCTAAAAGTAAACATTGACACTGTTAATAAGCGCAAACAAAGAAGTAAATTTTAAAATGCTTTACTATTTGACATACTTAAGAATTTCCATAGTAACGTAGACAGTTTGTATCAAATACCACTAATACAGCCCATAAGTTCTTTGATAGTTGTTTCAGAAATAAATAACCACACTTTAGTTTTGACTCATTTTTACTTTTTCTACGCTTAGGATCAAAAACAATCTGTTTGAATCATTGCCAATCCAAAAATAAATAATGACTTAGATACTTTATAGCATCGGCGGAATGTTGCAGATATTTGCATTTTCTATGAATATGTCCACGGATATTGTTTAATAAAATAAATTTTCAAACCATAAGTTCAAGTCAATGTCAAGTTGATTAATTTGGTTTGTAGAATAGACCATGTTTTGTTCCAGGATTTTAATTAATATTTATAGTACTATAAACCATATTTAATTTTTAGATGGTTAGGAGACCGTATTAGTGTGTTCAGACCAAATATTTAATAAAACTTTATCCGCATAAGTTTTTTTGCAGACCTTCCAGCATATCCAAATAAAAAGTTTTTTTATGTGCAGAATTAATTATTAATAAGCAAGCTATCATATGACATTAAAGTGTATGGTTTATGTGTAAAAACCTTAATCTCAAAGTAGTTTTACAAAAACTAATATCCTGTTTAGCTGTCCAGATATGAACCAAACTATATATCAAACTTTGAACCGTTCTAGTACCACACTAAGGTCGTGTAAATTTTTGCTGCAATCAAACTAGTCGGTATTTTTAAAAATATCAAAAAATAATTGCAAAAAGGTTTGCATTGGCAAATTAATACAATAACTGTGGATCGTTTATCGTTAACTGCTACTGCTACTGTACATCTCATTTACAACCTGTATTTAATAGATCTTTATTTTATTTTTTATTTTGGCATTCCAAATTCAAAGGGTCCCCCCGGTTAACATAGGTGAAATGCCCCCCATCACGAATATCCAAATTACCTTAAAAATTACTTTTCTAACATCAAAAAAACATGTTTGGTAGAATTTCAAAATTTTGATACCACCCCTACATCCATGATTTTTTTGAAATTTTTGCGAGTGGTGCGCCACTATTAAAAATCAATTTTTCGACTTTTTTGCCATTTATACTGTTTTTTTTTTGCTTTTGTGACTCTGCATAGCATTTATAGCTTTCAAAATAATGAAATTCGAATTCTACGAAAAATTTTACATTGAGTAGGTATCCTGGGTATAATATTTTCATCAATTTGCAATGATTTGACAGCTCAAAACACGATTTATCGTATTTTTTACGAGACAAAAAACAAATGAAGTAATGTTTTTTCAAAGTTTTAAATGTCAGATTCGTATTCCTGGCATCAAAATTAGTCAGTAAACTAATTTTCATCAAAATTGGTAAAGGTAAAAAAACCACTCCTATCAAACTTTTTTCACAATTTTAATAGCGTTTTCCACTCGTTGCTCGGAGCAGAGGTGGTGCGAGTTAGCTCGAGCCGTGCGTGTTCCCCTGGGTAGCACCGACGGTTTTAAGCTCGAACTGGTCGTTTTCCACTGATGTGAAATTCTTGCTCTTGCTCCCTAAAAGCTCGAATTTTTAGAACCGTGATCATACTACGGTGCAACTTGACATAACCTATACTGACATTGACATTTAATTATTTTGGTACATTCTGTAATAATAGATTCCAGTATTTTATCAGCTATTGTCGCTGAGATAATTTCTGAATCGTCAGATAGTAGCGACGATGAATTAATTAAAATTCGAAAACATTTAAATGAAAAACACAATATACCTAAAATTAAAAATTTATCGCGGGCTTTTTCATAGCAAAACAGCACAAAACGCTGTTCCAACTTGTTCCACTGCTCCGTGCAGGTGCGGCCCAAAAACGGAGAACCGTGCGAATGCTAGTTCGAGCTTGCTCGGTACCAGCTCGAGCCGATATAATATCAGTGGAAAACGCTATAAGACTTTTTGCACTAAAAAATCAAAACTTAAAAACGGTTAGTAATAGAGACTATGGACAAACTCCATCATTTTCAGAAGGAAGAAATCTATCAAATTAATCGGTTTATTTTTTTTTATTTCAGCTCTTCTTTTTAGAAAAAAAATCATTTAAAAATGGTTCAACTTTTTCAATTTTTATTTTTTTATTGGATAGAGTTTATCAAAAACTTTCTAATGATGTATAATAAAGCAGCATTATCTATGCAATCGGAAGTTTAGATAACTTAAAATCAATTTCAACTCTTCTGGTTTACCCAAAACTGTAAAAAATGACAAAAAAGAAAAAAAACAATTTTTCATAGTGGCGCACCACTCGCAAAAATCTCAAAAAATTCATAAATGTAGATTTATCAATTACCCATTAAATAAAAAAATATAATTTGATGCAAACTGAGGTTTAGAACCTAAAATCAATTTTAACCCTTCTGGGCCACCCAAAATCAAATTATACAATTTTTTTCGGGTTAGTATGACCAGCAAAACTGCTTTATTGTACATCGTTGAAAAGCTTTTAATAAACCCTATCAAAAAAAAAAAAAAATGAAAAAGTTGAACCATTTAAGAACGACAGCCAATAATGTGAATTTCGTGTTTTTTTTTTTCTAAAAAAAAAAGAGCTGAAATAAAAAAAAAATTAAACCGATTAATTTGATAGATTTCATCCTTCTGAAGATGATGGAGTTTTTCCAGTGTCTCTATTACTCACCGTTTTTAAGTTCTGATTTTTTAGTGCAAAAAGTCTTAAAATTGTGAAAAAAAGGGGTGGTTTTTTTATCTTTACCAATTTTGATGAAAATTAGTTTACTGACTAATTTTGATGCCAGAAATACGAATCAGACATTTAAAAATTTGAAAAAAATTTACTTCATTTGTTTTTTGTAAAAAATACGATAAATCGTGTTTTGAGCTGTCAAATCATTGCAAATTGATGAAAATATTATACCCAGGATACCTACTCAATGTAAAATTTTCCGTAGAATCCGAATTACATTATTTTGAAAGCTATAAATGCATTGCAGAGTCACAAAAGCAGAAAAAAAACAGTATAAATGGCAAAAAAGTAAAAAAGTCGATATTAAATAGAGGCGCACCACTCGCAAAAATTCCAAAAAAATCATGGATGTAGATTTTTCAATTACTTATAATGTTAAAAAATAAAATTCCATGCAATCGAAGGTTTAGATAAGCAAAAGTAAATTTCAACCCTTCTGGAATTTTTTTAAGGGTTGTATACAGATATTGAGGGGTTAAAAAAAAATTTGTTGGAAGACCACTCAAAACTCTACTTCTATGATTTTTTTTAGAATTTTTCATTCAATAGGTGCGGAGAAAAAAAATAAAAACCAAAAAATGCCATTTTTATCCCCCTATGGAAAAGGGGGAGGTATCAAAATTTTCAAATCCTATCAATCATGTTTTTTTGATGCTAGAAAAGTAATTTTTAAGTTAATTTAGATATTCGTGATGGGGGGCATTTCACCTATGTTAACCGGGGAGACCCTTTAGTGTTGTAACTAGCTTCTGATAAGAAGGTCTTTTTGCCCCCATCTCTCCTCATTGAAACAAAAACAAAACAATATTTTTTAAATTTATGTTATGATATAAACTACAATAAATATTGTTGCGCCTTTCCTTAATTTTATTGGTAGGAATTTTTTTTTTTTTTTTTTAGTTTCTTATCTACATATAAGCATATAAACTTATAGATAGTGTCAGACGGCTCTTAAAAAACATTTATTTAGTTTAAAAGAATTTATTTAACAATCAGTCGTTAAAAGTATTTGTCTGATCTGCTGTCAAAATTGTTGATTGATAATTAGCTTATACTATAAGGATATCTTTACAAGATTTGTTGATATGCTGATGTTCTATTGCTGCTGTGATCTATTTTTTAACTAATAAAAAAAAAAAAATTACCTGCTGGCCGTCGTTAAGACGTTGTTAACTCCGACTAGCCTAAGTCAGTAAGTACAATCTACTCGTTGTTAAGCTGGTAGATAAAAGCTTCCTGATTAAAGTACAAAAAAATGCAACTATATGCCATTCATTTGTTTGTATACTGAACAATAACTATTGTGTATGTAGTTGTTGTAAAACGTCGTATTTTCTAATCTCCTGTTAAAGTTGTTGATATACCTACTTATTACTATACTACTTCAGTACAAATGGCTAAGTAAATACCACGTTTTCTTCTAGTGCTGCCATTATTGTGCAATTTGTTCTTTATCTCCACTTGACAGAGTATAGTATCTATCTTCTGCAATTTGTTGCGACATAAATAATACATGTACATATTTGTAAAACTACAATTTCTTATTTATTAAACATTTTACTAAAAAATAAATTACATTGATATATAATTACAAATAATTTAAATTAACAGTTGTATGTTTTTGCTAATCATACATGTCGAACCACACTGAGATCTACAACACCTTCTAATATTAGGACAATCCCAACTTGTCGAACATCTAAGTGGAGAACGACAAGCCATTTTTGCTTCTGGGCTTAAAGGAGGCGGGCAATTATTAACAACTACAACTGAAATAAATTAATAATGTTTGGATACATAAAAATATAATCTAATTAAGTTATCTAATAATTTTTACTTACGGTCGCAGCAATTGTTATAATATTTGCAACAATATTCATTAATAATATCTCCGCAAACATTGCATAATTGTTGGATGTGAGTTTGTGCATTTAAACTTAGCACAAGAATAATTAGGATAAAATAAACACTACTAAGTTGTACCATTGTCTATCAGTGACTCAGACTATATGAAGGTAAAGTATAAAAGTGAAACTTTGTCATACTAAATTAGTATTCATAACATAAATGCCATGTGCAATCTTATACATGTACATAAATATAAACTATTAAATATTGTGTTGTAATTCATATAAACCTATTTTAACTAGTAATCTAAATTTATATACATAACTAATATACAAGAAACCAACACCAACATTTTATCACACATGTTATGACAAGAATGATTTTCAATCTTTATAAAAGGGTAGAAAAAATCATATGGTAATTTTATTTCTAATGAAGGTGGATCAATATATTTTCTAGTCTTCTTTGAAGTAACATCTATAAATATAACTTCGCTTACTACAGGTATTTCTATATCGATAGTATCATTAATAATATGAAAACTAAATTTCTGGTGATTTGAAAAGTCCACAAAAGTTCCAGCAATTTTTTCTTGATTATGTACACTATTGTATTCTTCTCTTGAGTGGAAAATATCTACAATAATATGAGTAGATATGTTACCACAGTTAATTGTTTTGTTATTATTTGTAAAATCTCCAAATGTAATATTTAAAACTTCGCTTAAATTTTTTCCAAAAATTATAGAACTCCAGTCTTGTTTTTTAAATTTATTAGCGTTACCAAAATTACCAACATTTTTTTTAACGACAGTGTTGTTTTTTGCAGTGATTTCGATAGACCAATATTTTAATATTGTTGTCTGAATTTGTTGGCACAACTTAATTGATGTTAAATTAACAGTAGATAATCTTTTAACAATCTTACATTTTGTTATCATATTATAACCAAATTCTATTGGTGTGTTACTTTTGTTACTTAACACACATTTGCTTCGAACATTTTGTGGAAAAACCATAAAGTTTTGAGTATAATCCAAGTGATTTCTTTCTATATATTCAATTTTATTAACTTTGGTTGTATTGGTTGTAGCATTTGTTGTTATATTACTAAATATTACAAGATTTGCAATTAAAATAGGTTTTCCTATTACATATCCAGGGTTTCCACTTAGATAGTCTGAATAGTTCAAGGAATAGTTAGACCATATAAAATTTACTTCAAACTTTTGTTCCAGTTCATATTTTTCATGTAAAATATCTATTTCCGTATTTTGTAGTATTAAATATAAAGACACATTTTTGATGCCATGCGTTCCATTATGATAAATGTGGTATCTTACTTGTTTTACCAAATTATTACAAATATTTTTGCTTGAATGTATATTGAAATAACATCGAGTTTTTGGATGTGAAGTTTTGTTCATTTCTAACAATTTGCAGCTTTCAAAAGTATTACTGCATATTGATGTTTTAATAGGAATGCATGCATTTCTTGGACAGTCCTATAATTTTGACGTTAAAATTCAGACTAATTGTACTTATTTAATTGTACTTACTTTGAAATTGGTTATATTCATTTCATCTACTTGCGAAAAAGATATTACAGTTAAATTATCATAATACGTTTTCATGTTTAGAAAAGCGTTATCTTCATTTATCTGTGTTTGAATACATTGCCTCTTAATATTTCTTAAAAATCCAACAGATTCTGTTATATGGCAATGAGCAGTTATAAAGCTGTCAGGCAATTCTGCAAATAGATAATGTAAACATAATACAACAAATAAAAGCATTAAATTAATAAATGTAATTACCTAATGGAATTATAGATGAATAGTTTCTCAGCAACAAAATCTTGTCTCCGTAACTAAATGTTTTATTAAGCTCTGCTACTGCTTCACTTATATCATCATTGACCGGCCATTGAAATTTTCCCTGTATTTGTAATTTTGCATCGTCTTTGTCCTTGATTACCTAGAGATATCAAAAAAAATTAAGTTAATATTAAAAAATGTACAAAATTTGATTGAAATTTTTATTTAATTTTTATAAAAAATAATAAAATCGTGCAAAAACAAAAATGACGTTACATTCTCCATAGTAATTTATATGTCTCATTTTAAACAATAATGTTACAAAAATATACATTTGAATACAAAGTAAATACTTTTAATAAAATCATTGTTAACTTTGGTTTTTTCTTCTATTTAAATAACGTACAAACTTTTTATACCATATTTCTTTCTGTATTTATTTATATGCTTACCTGTTTCTTTTGGGAATAATAATATGGAGGTAAATTGTTTTTCATAATACAAAACAAACTATTTTGATTTACTTCCCATTCATATAAGGTGTTATTCTGGTAAATGTATTGCATGTAAGTACAAAACCGCTTATCGTAAATATTCTCTTCTTCATCTATGCATGTATCAAACACTTGTTTATTGTCATAAGAGCAATCAGAGTCACAACAACAATTTATATCACAAAATTGATTCTAAAAATAAAACAGATCAATTTTATTAAAATTAATAGTAAAAAAAACTTTAAAAAAACCTTTTAAATAAAACACACAACATTTTATATAATAAGAAAAAATAATACTTTTAATATTATTGACTAGAATAAATAACATTGACAACATTTGATGCATACTTGTATAAAAAAGAGTTTAACTATAATCTCAACTATGTTCATCAATAGAATTGGTACAAAAACTCACAAACTATTTTCTACTACTAGTTTATTTCTTCGTTGATGTACTAGTTTATTTCCATTGCAAGCAAAATAACTGTTTACAATACTACAACAATTTTTATGTATCCGACCATTATGTTTTATTTTCATTAAAAAAAAAATTACAAACGTTGCAAAATAAAACAATAAGAATAATTTTAAAATTTAATCGATACACGCCAACAAAACTAATATTAGATGTGTTGAAGCGGTTCTTTATTGTTGAGTTAATTAATTTTTATACATCAACATTCATATTTAAAATTAAAAAAATTGATGTGACAGCTTCTTTTACATTTGAAAAAATTTGATGGTTATGCAACAACAAAGAATGATCATTATAGATTGCACAAATGTAAAAAAAAACTAAACAAAAGGCAATTTTAATTGATAGAGGTAATTCTATTCAAAACTACCAAAAATTAAAGAATCAAATGTTTTTACTTCTAAAAAATTATACTTGATAGATATTTGAGACTTAAAATCCAATACAATTATTTATTATTTTATCTATATGTATTGTGTATATTGACTTTATCATCAACTTTTATAAATGTTTCTTTTTTAAGTTTCAGAATGTGATATTTAAAAATTACTTAATTGTTATGTTGTTGTGTCATACAACATAAAAATACATTTAAATTTCAACAAGCAAAACCACTATCTACATTGACGACTAGATTTAAGCAGTCTGTTAACATTGACTTTAAAAAATTGCGGCTTATGGTTGTTCCAGAAAAGATTATGTTAGGTTGTAACCCCTAGAAAACAAATTGAAGAGAACTTATGGATTTGTTAGTTAGAGTTAAAATAGACCAAGTTGGCAGAACCCCATCCCTTCCAGATATTGGCTGCGTTCAGAACAACTCGTTACTGTCAATCATGCAAACTGAACGCCGCTGAATCATAGTTTGCTGGCAGCGCTTGCCATTTACTCATCATACATTTAGGTACTCTACTTTGCTAACAAAACAACTCATTAGATACCAGCGATTAATCGGCAAATATATTTAAAATAACTTGTCGGTTATCTCCGATGGATAACAACGCTTGCAAGTGATGAGTTGTTCTGAACGCAGCAATGATTCATCTGCTTATCTTAATGAGTTGTTCATTAAGGATCGGTTGGTCCGCGACACAACTGTAATTGCAACATGTTTTCATGGTATTAAAATACAGCTAACTTCATTTTGTTTATTATATTATAAAAAAATGATGTTATATACTTTAAAAACTTTAAAGCAGAAACAATATAGTTGATAGCTTGTTAATTAAATATTAACATGTTTATTAAAAATGTCCTACAAACGCCAATTATTGTCTAGTTCTAGTTTATCAAAACGCTATTGCCCGTAAAATTAAAAAAAAATTCTAAAGCACCGGGTGCATGAAGCGCTCAAATGGAAAACATCTATTATATGTCCAAGTTTTTGAAATTACACTGTTGTCAGCCAATAACAATGTAAGTTATTTACAAATGCGCTAACCTAATTAAACTAACGCAAAAAAATTGATTAATAGTAAATAGAAAAAAGGGTTAACTAAATTTATTGAAATACATTCAAATAGCTTTTCTATCTAGCAGATATGCTATTGTAAACTGGGTTAACTATAAATAAATATTTACTTGTAGAGTTCAAAGATGTAAATCGACGCCCAGACGTTCAATATAGTCAATATATTGCACAATCAGAAAAAGTTTGTTTTTTTTACAATGTGTACAATCTGACCTAAAAGCAATTATTTCTTTTTTTGAATAATTTCTTCATCCATCTGCGCTTTTTTTCTCCTTCTTTTTTAAAGCTGTAACTAAAGCAATGAACACACAACTTGCTTTATTTTATTCCACATGTTGACTGTAGCAGAGTCAGTAACTAACAAAAAGTTTGCGCAATAGATTGTTCAATATTATTGATGATATATTGATCGTCTAGCCGCTAGCCAAAGCCTTAAGCCAAAAGTTTATAAAAAGATGTTTACCGTACATGAATAAGCTTCCAAATTCAGTATTTAAAAAGACTAATAATCCGAAAATATTCAAAGTCAATGTGCACATATTGCTTAAATCTCGTCTCTCGTCAATGTAATATATCACCGAGTGTGGTTTTACTCGTTGAAATTCAAAAGTGTAAAATTGTAAATTTAAAAAAATCTATATGAATTATCGTGCTCGGAGGTTAGTGAAATTTACAACCATTAGTATATTATATTATTATTTTTTATTAGGTTTATTAAACATTTTATGACAAGTAAATATGCGTACAAAATAAATAATACATAATGGAATTCAATTTTATTATTAATTATTTTGTAATATTAATACAATGCCGCTTCATATAAACTTGTTTTGATGGTAATTATTTTTAGTTTTTCGCATATATTTTATATCACCTTCTATATAAATGATGACTAAAATTAGATTTTAATAAATTATAATTTTATAATCAAAGCGTGTAGTTTTAAAAGATACAATCTGCACCGTAATCAATTTTTCAGAATCGTCAAAAAACTGTCACAACTAAAGTAATTCTTAAAACTGATTTCTGTGCGTTTTAAGTTATTTACAATACATTGTTATAAATTAAAATTATATTGATCAATAAATTATCAAAATAATTCATAAGTTCATAAAAAATAAATTAAAAAAATAAATAATCTCAATTTTATTGTATTGTATGAAACAAAATTTTAGTATCACGTTGTAGAGTGCGTAATTTGCTACAAGATAGCATTTCTAACAATTTTAAAAAGTGGAGATTGTACCTTTTGAAACTACCTACATCCCTCAATTATATTATTAGTATTCAGTATAATATCTATTAATCTATGAATTAATTATCTATGTTGTATGTGGGCAATTCCATTTCAAACGGACCAGAGCTGGGGGGGGGGGGGGGGGGGTGCATTGAGAAACTTGCTCATGTATTTTTTTTTAGTTTCTATAACTTATTAGTAGTCTTTTGATCGGTATATGAGGGTATGAAACCCATTAAAAAAAATTCTACAATTTTTTTAAGTTTTTTTGTCGTTTTTTAACTTAATTGCATTTTTTGTTTAAAAACCGCAATTTTAACTCAAAAAAATAAATTTAGTAATGAAATCGATCAGAAATTTTCCGTAGAATCCAAATCTGGTGCCATTTCAAGTTTACACCCTGTCAATAAGCCGCAAAAGCCATAAAACCATGTTTTTGTTCTCAGTGGGCTGGGCAAAAAGGAGCATTTTTTAAACAAAATTTAACCGCCAAAGTTGACGTGTTTTGATATATGTAAGTTAATTAAAAAATATAAATTTGTTCTGTGTATTTGAGTTTTAATGGTCTAAAACACAAAAAAACTGCAAAAATAAGCCTATTTTTCAACATAAACTTTTACAAATGCACATTTAGCAGTTTTCAGAGAAACTATACACCAAATATTATTAAAAAACTGAGTTTTGCAAACAATTTTACATAAAAAATAGTCAGTGTCGTGCTTATCTGGCGATGAAAAACCCATCTAGAAAAAAAAAAATTTGTTCCACATTTACTTTTATTTTTTTTAAAGATTATTTGGATTATATTTTTTAAGCTTATTTCAGAAGTTTAACAAAGTTATCTTTTGTTGTTTGAACCAATTTTGGGTCATTTTACTCTTTGTTTGATAGTTTTTGCGCTTGCGGCACAAATTTAGACTCGATCTATCGGCGCGAAAATTAGAAAATATTATTATTTTTGGCATTCAAACATGAATCCTCCTGGCGCTTTTCAAAATTTGTTAAAAAAAAAGTTTTAAACCTCACCCTAGTGTGTTTATAATATTTTTTGTGAATATAAAAAATAATTAATTTTTAACGCATTTTTTGTCTGAAAATTTTGTAAACATTTCTTTCTAGATGGACTTTTCTATAGACGATGAGTACAACACTGACTATTTTCCATGTAAAATTGTCTCAAAAATTCAATTTTTTAATAATATTTGGTGTATTGTTCCTCTGAGCGCGGCTAAAAGTGCATTTGTAAGAGTTTATGTTGAAGAATAGGCCTACTTTGCAGATTTGCAGAGTTTTAGACTCTTAAAACCCAAATACACAGAACATATTTATATTTTTCAATTAATTTACATCAAAATACATCAACTTTGACGGTTAAAAAAATTTAAGAAATGCTCCTTTTTGCCCAGCCCACTAAGAACAAAAACATGGTATTATGGCTTTTGCGGCTTATTGACGGGGTATAGACTTGAAATGGCACCAGATTTGGATTCTACGAAAAATTTCTGATTGATTTCATTAGTAAATTTATTTTTTTTGAGTTAAAACTGCGGTTTTTAAACAAAAAATGCGATTAAGTTAAAAAACGACAAAAAAACTTTAAAAAATTTAAAAAATTGTAGAATTTTTTTTTATGGATTTCATACCTTCATATACCGATCAAAAGACTACTAATAAGTTATAGAAACTAAAAAAAAATACATGAGCAAGTTTCTCAATGCACCCCCCCCCCCCCCAGCTCTGGTCCGTTTGAAATGGAATTGCCCATGTATACTTTCATCACATTCAAATGTATGAAATTATACAATGCTATAGCAGGCTCCCTCTCTCGGTAACTATGAAGAGTTTGCCGTGTTTGTATTCTGGGGACATAACCTTTATTTATAATTGTCAAATATTGTCAATATATTATAGTAATTAATAATTAAACATTAGTGATTAAAAGGTTTAAGTTTTTACTTAAAAAAAACTTAGCATAATGCCTTTACCAGCTGCCTTAGCTGCAAAGCTTGCAAAAAGGGGGTTAGTAACTGCAACAAAAGCCTCTGATAAAGAAAACAAACAAGAGTTAAAGGTAGCAGTAGCCTGTCCTAACAAATATAACATATACCATGAATGTAATACATGGTGCCAGATACACTGGAAAATTAAGAATGCTCCTGAACCAAGATACCTAAAAAACATAAGAAAACTACTCGAAAAATATCCACTATCGAAAAACTGCACAGAGCTTTTTGATAATGGTATTGGAAGATATTATTATTGGGACATGGAGAAGAATCTTGTATCCTGGCTTCCACCTACTCACCCGAGCGCTGTACAAACAGAACCAGCCTCAAAACTAAGACATAGATTATATGAAATGGCCGAGTATGAAGCGATACATAAAGAACTTGAAAAACGTAAAGATAGACATAAAGATCGAAGAGATAAAGACAGAGATGATGATCGTCGATATAGTAAATATGATGATCGAGATAGAAGCAGGAAACGTACAAAGAGAGATGATTTAGATCCGATGGATCCAGCAGCATATTCGGATATTCCTCGCGGAAGTTGGAGTGATGGTCTGGAAAGTAATAAAAGTAAAGCAGATAGTACAGCATCGGGAGCTTTATTTCAACAAAGACCGTATCCTTCTCCAGGAGATGTATTAGAAGCTAATAAACAAAAAATCAAAAAGAAATAATAGTTTACTTAATTTTATATAAATAAATAACTTACCTGTAAATTGCAAAAACATGTAGTTTTACTACTTTTCTTGTAGATATGTTTTTTATTTTTATTTGCTTTTGAAGTGTGGTTGTTCTTTGTGGAATTTAGTTTTGTTTGAGTTATATTTGGTTCCAAATTTAAATCTATGTTGTTTAATTTGCAATCTGTACTATTTATACTACATGTTGTTGTTTCTACAGACAACGTTGAAGTTTCTATTGATGACAGAGTTGATTCAGATTGAATTAATTCTGTTGTGGTACTACTTTGTGTGGTAGCAGGTGCAATTGTTACATTATCCAATCTTACCACATCCAATAACAATATACATATTAATGACAATGCAATCATGTTTGCCGTCATTTATATTCAACTCCAAATTTGTAAAAATTTCTTAAAACAACGTTTACTTCAAAAGTCACTACTCCCATAGCTTCCGTGTTTAATTTATATCGATCATTTGTACTAAATATTAAATCCGGGTATTTTAATTGGGGACCTCCACCAAGAAAATACTGAACAAATCTTTCTTGAGTGTTCCCAAATGGTCTCCAGGTGTAACAATGTAAAGTATGAGATCCTGATGTTGTTGGTATTGTTACAAAGCCATAACCAAATAAATGGCAACGACCTAACCAGTCTAGATGGAATACTTGGATATATATTTTTGGCCAACCTGCAAAAAGATACAGTAAATTAAAAATAGACTACAGCCATTTTTAAGCAATTATTTGCTCTTAGAGAAGGCTTGGTTATAATGTTAATGGATATAAACCAAGGGAGAAATAGCTTCACCATATGTAGAGCATTTTTACTGATATATATACAGGGTGTCCGGAAAATACGTGTACAACGTTTGACGACAGACTCCTGACGTCAAAATAGGTCGATCTAAGCCGACTTAGTTATATCCAAAATTGTCTCGTTTAGCCGGTAGAGGGCGTCAAAAATTTGTAAATATTAAAAAGAAATTACCTGTAACAATAATTTTTTAAGTGACCTTGTTGCTATGGCGTTTAATAATTTGACAATTATTGACAAATTGTCACCAGTCTATGAAATTTACTCAAGTATACGATCAACATTCTTGAATTACAAGTTCATTTTACCATTAAAAATGGAAAATTATACAAACTCTCAGAAAGTTGACATGCTCCTGGTATACGGGTTTTGTCAAGGAAATGGGCGAAATTTACTCAAGTATACGATCAACATTCTTGAATTACAAGTTCATTTTACCATTAAAAATGGAAAATTATACAAACTCTCAGAAAGTTGACATGCTCCTGGTATACGGGTTTTGTCAAGGAAATGGGCGTCAGAGTGTTAGGGTTTACATGGAGAGGTTTCCTAACCGTCGAATACCAAACCACCAAACATTTGCCAATATTGAGCGTCATCTTCGGGAAACGGGCAGTTTTGAGAAAAAGTTTGAAGGCAGGGGTCGTATGCGAACAACTCGAACTGTGGAAACAGAAGAGATGATTCTGGAAAGAGTTGAAGAAGAACCAAGTACCAGTACCCGTCTCTTAGAACGTGAGTTAAATGTTCCTAAAACGATTGTCAATGAGGTTTTAAGAGAACAGTTGTTACATCCTTACCACATACAAAAAGTCCAGGAACTTTTACCGACTGATCCCCCCATGCGGCTTACATTTTGTCAATTTATTAGAAACAAAAGAATCCTTGTTCCAAATTTTTTTGAAAAATTATGTTTACTGACGAAGCATGCTTTACAAGATCTGGGGTAACCAATCTGCACAACGAACATATTTATTCCGATGAAAATCCACATGCCATTAAAGTTGCACATCATCAGCATCAATTTAAAATTAATATTTGGGCAGGTATTATTGATCACTACCTTATTGGTCCCATTGTTATTCCAGACAGGTTAGATGGAAATATTTATTTAAATTTTTTGCAAGACACATTACCAATTCTTCTGGAGAATTTGCCCCTTTTACTTCGGAGGGAAATGTGGTATATGCATGATGGTGCCCCGCCCCATTTTTCCGTTGCCGTTCGGCAATACTTACATCATCAATATCCCAACCGATGGATTGGAAGAGGCAATGATGCACCAGTAAAATGGCCACCACGTTCTCCTGAGTTAAATATGTGTGACTTCTTTTTGTGGGGCGCTATTAAAACAGAAGTTTACAAGACTCCGGTAAACACACGCGATGATTTATTGCAGCGGATTTTAAATGCAGGCAACCATTTTAATAATCCCGAGACATTAGATAGGGTCCAATATCATTTTTTAAAGAGTGTTAATAAGTGTATTCAGCAAGATGGCGGTCATTTTACACATTTGCTTAAGTAATGTTTTTGTTTTACTTAGTTTCTTACAATAGATACTTTCAACTTTGTTATACTTTTGTTTTTTTTGACGCCCTCTACCGGCTAAACGAGACAATTTTGGATATAACTAAGTCGGCTTAGATCGACCTATTTTGACGTCAGGAGTCTGTCGTCAAACGTTGTACACGTATTTTCCGGACACCCTGTATATAATATATATAGAATAATTTTTTATAATACTTCAATACACAAGAATCCAAAAAAAAATCATTTTTGCTTCAATATTTGAAATATGAATTTTGTAGACATATATAAATAAAGCACAGCAATTTTTATGGCTCAGTAGTAAATGTAAATTGGAATCAAAGATTACGCCAAGTCTTTAATTTGTGATACTTTGTTTCAGCACTTTACTATTGATAACATAATCTGTATTGAAACAAACTTAAAAAACATTACCATAGGTTACTATTATGACACTTAGCATTAAAGGAATCATAATCCTATTGTAAAAGATGGCATCTAAATAAAACAAATAACAATGAATACATTAAGAAATATTTTGTTATTGAATAGCAGTTAATGAACTGGACTGCAGTGTGATCCCTGAAGAATAGAAGAAATAGGTTTTTACTCAATGAGTACTTTCTAAAAGTTAGATAACCATGAAACCAAGACATCAAGAAAACCTAAATCATGAAGCTTGATAATAAAAATACTTTGGCATACATGATCAAAAGTCTTGGTATAGATAGATTTTACTTGTACTTTTGATTCCACATTTAAAATATCATTTTCATAACAATTTGTAAGTGTCATAAAATCCACGTTATTTAAATAACGTAATTAAAAATGGCTGATTGAATGCATAAACTACCTCTATAGTTAGTTATGTTTTCTAGCTCCAGATAAATTTAAATAAAAGCATAATGTAGCTGTTTTCATATTTTAGGAGTTTAAAGTAGAACAATTAAAATGTTGATCAATTAATGTACAGAAAATCTCTCAAGCAACATCCTTTGTTCTTCCAATTTAAGTTCTCGTAATTTTTAAGTTCATGTAATCAATACATGCGTCATTTATATGCCATTAAAATTGATTTGTATGAATAGTGCAAACGTGACTTAAGTGAACATAGCAAAATGGCAACATTAGCTTGTTGGCAAATCTGCCGAATACGCTAGTATTCCTTAGCGTCTAATTCACCTATTATATTTTCTTTTTGTACTTGGTGAGGCTGTAATATCCAACTCCTAATATGGCACCTAATAAACTATTAGCTGAATAACCTAACTTTTAATTTATTTTATTAAACCTTCTGTTGCATACAAGACGTCGAGGATTTTTTGGATAATTGGGTTGCCTTCTTTATTCTCATGGAGTTTACTCTACATCGTAATAGCAAAACGACAAAAAATTACTCCGTTTACTCCAAAATACAATACATAAACGTCGTAGAGTAAAAAGAGAGATATTTGACGCAAAAAAATATGCATTAGCAGTATTAACAAAATAGTTGGGTTAAGTTAGAAATGCTATTGCTCACATTTTATGCAATAATTACAAAGAAAAACTAAAACATTATTAATCTACGATAAAATTGAAGATTATTTGTGCATTTTACGCTGTTAAAAATTATAGATAGACCATATAGAAAATAAAATGGTACTCGTGCATAGTGTACATTTCCATCAAAATAAATATTTGTGTGGGCTTAGATTCTAAGCAAAAAAGTGAAAAAGTGATTTTTTTTCAGATTGGTTCTTGTTTAAAATTTGAATTTTTCTAAATTTATTTCATTTTTGTCCATAAAATTCCGAATCAAAAAAACTTATTTACTAGTTGCTGACAGTTTTTACATACTCGGAAATAAAGACGTTATTTTTGTTTGTTGATTTTGCAACGACAATGCTTTAGGAAGTTGTCTGGAAAATAAAAAATGATTCCCAAATAGATTTCAGCCATCTCGCCGTGAATTTTCCGATGCATTTCAAAGATGTGGTACTAACACGATGGTGTGCCTCCGAATGCTGTAAGGGTTAATGTAGAATGCATAGACAGTAGAAAATCATTCTAACGGAAAGCAAATGAGTAGGCGCAGTTTAGTTCAGTGGCCTGCTAGGTTGTCAGATTCACTGAGGTTTTACTTCTGGGGCCACGTAAAACAACTAGTTTATGCAAGCGGTCGGCGATAGACTTTTCATACATGAATTGTAAGTAATAATTTTTCTTTCGGTGTAACCATAGCCTATTATTAGTTTTTTTTGTGAAACTTGAAATTAATATATTTTTTAAAATATGATGAAATTGACTCCAGTGGCGTAGTTGGGATTTGTAGGCCCCTCGCAAAATATTAAAAAAGGCCCCCTTAGAGATAAAAATAGCGTGTATTTTATACTTTTTTTTTTTCTAACCAACTCAGGTTTTGATGTGGCAAGGCCCCTTTGTAAGATTGGAGGCCCCCAAAACGTCTCGCCCTCCCCGCAGCGCGGAGCCTGCAGAGCCTTAGCTACGGCGCTGATTTACTCAAATCAAAAGCTCGGAAAAAAGTTACTTTGCTTGTTTTGCTTAGAATCCAATCTCAAACACAAATATTAATATTTTGTCTGTGTATGCAATTTACAGATCAAATGCCGTAGTAGTAAATATGCTACTCACGTGACAGTAAACGTGTTAAAAATCGCAATGCATGAAAAAACATTCACGAACAATTAGATTATTAACTACTACATAAAACTTTTGCGTGCCAGTGGTGTGGTACGTAAATATTTCATTTAATTTACTATCGAGCTAAAAACTTCTTCGGAATTCATAAACTAGACCATAACCGTCTTCTAAAGAACTCCAAATGCAAATCACTAGTGACTACCCACAAATCTATTTTAACCCTGCTATGCCTCTTGACTACTCTTTTGGACTTGCAACAATTATCATTGTCTCTCTACACCGGGAATACTTATTCTCAACGTAGACCACCGCTATGCCCACCAGATACCCTGAATACATCACACTACCGACAAATAACTTAGAGGTGACTAACTTACTTCTAGGCCCCACCTGCACCCACGACGTTCCACCCTACTTCGTGAGACAATTTCTACCCTGGAGAAACTCTGGCGACAAAATAGGGAGTGCTATATAGATTTGTGTGTTACGTACTTAACCAGGTTGCACTAATCTACGGCGGTGCATAAACACACTGACCATACCCTCAGCGCGTTCTCGACTCTTGGAGAACCGCACCACGCTGCCCACCTGCACCAGGTAAACCAGAAGTCGTATCCCACTTACGACCCCCTGGTAAACAAGATACCCACGTATCAATACCTATCAAAACACTGTGCACTACAGAACAGAAACTATACGTTGCCAAACACACACTGCAACATCAAGAGGGGCAAAGCCGCTCACTACTCAAGACATATAATTTGTAACACAATACAGAAATGTGCTCTCACGAGGTAAAACAAACTACCCATCTGACATAACTGTTGAGCCGTTTTTAAAACTGTCAGTTAAAGTGTCGGATATAATATACCAAGAATAAACTAATTGATCTCTAGATAACCTATTAAAACGTCAATGGTGACGTAAGTTGTTTATACGCAAATTTAAATTGTCTTCTTTATAATTAGCAATTTTTTGCAAGATCAATAGTAAGGTGGTTAGTGTTGACAGACATACCACTGCATTTAGTAACGGAAGAGAAATCAATAACGTATTTTAAAACGTCATAGTTTTATTCCAAGCTATACTACGCCTTACCTAGCTTTCATGTTCGTTAACAGATACGATTTAGGTTATATTTGAATTTGGAGGATGTTTTACTAATTACTTTAATTATACTATACATTTTTATTGTAGCGACAATACTTACTAGAGCAATGAAGTTGTATCAGAAATGATGTCATTCCCACTACTTTTACCACAACATACCACTAGTAAAACGTGAATATGTTTAATGATTTAAACATATTCACGTTTTACTAGTGATGATAGTGATAAGAAAAGACAAAAGTTGAAGTAACAAATTCTACTTTTTTTCTTATCAATTTTTACAAATATAATATATGTATGTGCGGCGCTGACTATGTACCATATAGCGTTATACTAAGTACCTATAACTACTATTCCGAGCACCGGATAAGTTATCCCGGGTTTATTCCTCCCCTAACTATGCTTTGACTGGGGATTGTAAAAGCGCATTTTTATATTTATTCCGTAGATAGTATTATTCCTGGTTTAACCGACAGTTAATTAATCAGGGATTAGCGGAAGTGATGGCAGTGCGCTTGCAAAAATTGATGCTTTGTTTGCGTTGGTGTCCCATACATAGTAGGTGCTTTCTTTTCGCCACTATTCTCAGTTATTCTTACCTCACTTAATAGAGCGTCCCATTTATAAAATAGTATGTAAGGCAAAAAATGTATCTTCCTTCATCCTTTGGCGGCCTATCTCGGAACGAAGCTAATTATTGAAAATTTTAACTAAGTGGTAGATATAATTGTTGTTGGTTATTTGAAATTTAAAAGTAACATTTTAAAATCATTTAAAAATGTATGAACAACAAACAAATTTTAAATCAAGAGAAAAAGATTTTAGGGTATGACATGTGAAATCGTGAGTCTAAATTGAAATAATCTGTGATCTGCAACATTATACCGGTGTTGTATCTAAGTCATTGGTCAATTTTGGATAAGCAATAATCCAAATAGCTCGTTTTTTAATAGAATTTAGAAGAGAGATAGTATTATTTGCAATGATCTTCCCCATACTTGAAAACAATTTTTAATACAAATATAAATTTTATATATATTATTGATGTTTTAACGACTTTTCTTTAATATTTGTTAAAAAAGTTAACGGGTTGAAGTCTTTTAAAATTTTAAATATAATAAAATACAAAAAATAATTATATATTTTATATATTTAAATAAGTAGCGACGTTTCGTTATTTGGTTAATAACTTCATCAGGCCTAAAAATAATACATTACTAACAAAAAATGTATATGGACATTAAAAATTAATACTTACAACTACAGGGAGTTTATAAATGAATGGGATTATGTAATCATTTTAAATATGCCGCATTTTTAAAATTGTCCACTATACTATTTGTTTTGACAGTTCAACTTTGACAGCTGTCAAGCAAGCAAGGTTATAAGAATCCTACTTTAGGAATGGGCGGTTTGATAATGGGAAATGGCTCTATTCTATTCTGGATTGTGTTCGAGAGTTTACTACTGATAATTATAAACATGTAAACAATGTAAACATATGAAAATATTTTTATTATTGAATTCTAAGATGGGCAACTTTATTCACGCATTTTTGTATATATTAAGTTGCCTATTATACCGGCCCCACAATTCGTGTCTAGCTGTAGAGCGGCACAAACGTACATTAGATAGTTACATAATCCCAAACATTTATAATCACCCTGTATTTGTATACAAAATTATAATATTATAAAATAATTAACGTAATTAACCATTATAATTATTATTAAACCTCACCAAACAATTCTTTATCTGGACAATATATATATATATATATATATATATTATTAATAAAATTATTTTAAATTTTGATATTTTTTTGAGTGATGTTTTTTATTATATTTAAAATTTTAAAAGACTTCAACCCGTTAACTTTTTTAACAAATATTAAAGAAAAGTCGTTAAAACATCAATAATATTAATAGAAATGGGTACCTTCATCAATACAATCCGTACGTCATATGGACAGAAGATAGTTTTGGACATTAAATCATTTATGCGAAACAACTCTAAGTTAGCAAGAAAGAAAAATAATTTGATATTCCTTCTAGAATGCAAACTTAACAAGGTTTTTCCAACTTTTATCAAGAACTCTTTCACCAAGCTCATTCTACACAAATCATTAAGCAAAAAAAACATTACAAAAATTAATAACACCAACAAAAAAGTAATGAAAAGCTATCTTAACATAATAATTAATGAATGTAATTTAGAAATCAGAATTTTACTAGCCTCACTTGATAATTTAACAACAATTATTAATAATACCTTACCAAACAAATTATTATCAAAATTTTTTATTTCACAAAATAATCGTTTTAATACTATTTTTAATTCAATCAAAAATAAAAACATTGCCAAACTCAACAAATTATTACATCCTATTCTTAATGATATTGACAACACTAAATGGTTAATCAATACAACCACTACTATATTACCTCCATATGTTAGAAACTGTTTGTCATTAGGTCCTAAATTCAACATTAACAGATCTCCTAATACACTTAATATATTCAAAATTTTATCCGAAGTAGAAGACATTATTCAATGTTTTCCAGAAAATGAAAGAGATCTTACCCGTGCTAAAGCTACCAATTTAATAACAAATTTTATTCATCTTCCTGATACATCTTCAAATCAAATTAAAATTAAAAAATGGGTAATTAACACCCGTATTTTTTTTTTTAAATAACCCTAATTTGTTAGTTACTAAGTCAGATAAAAGTAACGTCACCGTAATTATTAGTAAATCTTCTTATGAGTCTAAATCTCTTGAACTTCTCAATGACACCTCAACTTACCAATTAGTTTCACGTGATCCAACACCAAGTATTGAACGTCGTACTAATTCTCTAATAGATAAACTAAAAGATCTTAACCACATTGATAAAATTCTTGCAAAATCACTCAAATCTTACAGAGGCTCGTCCCCTAAATACTACGGTTTACCAAAAATACATAAACAGAATATACCCCTAAGACCTATTATTTCAGCTATCAATAGCCCAACTAAACAACTAGAAATTTTTATCTCTAAAATATTAGTTAATTCTTTTGAGGAGTTTAACAGATTTCGTATCAAAGACAGTTTTGTGTTTGCTAACAACATTAATAATTTTCAACTACCAGAAGATTTTGTAATTGTATCTTTTGACGTAATATCTTTACTTAGTACTAGACATTATTACCACTAATTTCAACCTTATTGAATCACATACTTCTATGAATCTTGAATTGTTTATAGAAGTTTTTAAGTTCATTTTCAACTCTACTTATTTTTCCTACAACAATCAGTTTTATAAACAAATTAATGGTTGTCCAATGGGCGGCTCTATCAGCCCAGCTATTGCTGAAATTGTAATGAATTCCTTGCTTAATTTTTGTTGCTCTACAGTCCCTTTCACTTTTCCTTTTATTTATCAATATGTAGATGATATTATTACCGCAATTCCTTATAACTTGACCCAATACACTTTATCTATCTTTAATTCTTTTAATCCACATCTTCAATTTACTGTAGAGGAAGAAACACAACGTAGCGTTCCTTTTCTTGACACATTGTTAGTTCGTGGAAATAAAAATATTATTACCCTTGATTGGTATGTCAAACCTTCGAGCTCAGGTCGTTACATACCTTTTTCTTCTAACCACCCTTTCAAACAAAAAATTAATACCGTATTAGCATTAAAAAATCGTATTTTAAAAATTTCACATCACACTTTTCATAAAAAAAACTTATCCATCTTGTTTGACACACTTACAAATAATGGTTACCCACGTCCACTTTTAAAACAACTTTTATATTACAACACTGTAAACAATAACATTACTCTACCTCGTGTGTCTTCAAACCAAGTACTTCCGTTATTACCTAATGATAAAATAACTTACAAAAAATTACAATATGTTGAAGGTCTCTCTCATAACTTAATTAGACTTTAAAAAAAAACAACCCTAATTTATTTATTGCTAATTGTGTAAAAGTGTAAGTAAAAGCATTAACTCATTATTTTCTAAATTAAAAGATCCCACACCCACCTCCTCTCAGTTTAACATTATCTACAAAATTCCTTGTAAAGATTGTAATAAAGTATACATAGACCAGACTTCACAAAAACTTAGTAAGAGAATGGCATTACACAAAAGTGATACCAAACTAAAGCCTAACATTACTGGTTTAAGCGTTTATTACAGCACTACCGGACACCAACCAAATTATTCTGACACTTCTATCCTTGAACATGAACCCAATAAATTTAAAAGAAACTTTTTAGAAATGTGTCACATACAATCTAACAATAATGTATTAAATTTTAAAAAAGACGTAATTGGACTTAGTAATATTTATACTTTATTACTCTCTTATAATTCATATAACTCTTAACTCCACCACTTTTACAAAATCTTTATTTATTATAAATATAATAATATATATTTTTACAATGTTGTTCCTTTTCTACTAAATCTATCATCTACCATCTTTTCAACTAAATCTACTATCTTTATTATATACTTATTTTATACTTTATCTTGCACTTTTATATTTATTTAATTTTAATTATATATATATTTATTTCCCCAACAACAATCACCTTCTACTAACAGACATCTCATTATACATAACTTACAATTCCAAGATGGCTTATTTTACAAATTGTCAAATTAATTAATTTATTATTTATAAAAAAACATCACTCAAAAAAATATCAAAATTTAAAATAATTTTATTAATAATATATATATATATATATATATATTGTCCAGATAAAGAATTGTTTGGTGAGGTTTAATAATAATTATAATGGTTAATTACGATAATTATTTTATAATATTATAATTTTATATACAAATAGTTGTAAGTATTAATTTTTAATGTCCATATACATTTTTTGTTAGTAATGTATTATTTTTAGGCCTGATGAAGTTATTAACCAAATAACGAAACGTCGCTACTTATTTAAATATATAAAATATATAATTATTTTTTGTATTTTATTATATTTAAAATTTTAAAATACTTCAACCCGTTAACTTTTTTAACATATATATATATATATGCAAAAGTTGACCAAAAGTAAAAATCTTTTTACATCTATTAAGAAATCTTAATTTTCTATACTTTTGAGCTAAGTAGACAACATAATCTTTCCAGAGAAGATTATGTGAGATTGTAACCATTAGAAGACAAATTGAAGAAGATTTAGATATGGATTCGTTATTTAGTTTAATATTTGGTTCTAATGGTACCTCGGATTTTGAAACAGTAAGAAGTTGAGTTTTTTTAGAGTTAAAACTGATCATGTTGGAAGTACCCTAATCAAAATATTTAATTTGAAGTTTATATTTATAAATTCTAATCCAGAAATTTCAAGACGCTCTAACTACCTCGAACAGTTTGCTACGTATATTTACTAGTTTCAAATTGTCCAATGCTTGCTTGGCGCTTGTTTGAGGTAAACGAAATTACCCCGCGGCATTGCAGCAATGTCGCGTTGCAGCCGCTGCGCGCTCGTTTGTCTGCGCTATAAAGGGTGTTATCATCTGCTAAACTATGAAGAAGATGGATTTTTATTCATTTGAAGAAATTTATTAATATAAATCAAAAATAAAGTCGACTTATGACTTTGGGGTCAGTTAAAACCATTAATTTTAACTATAGTTTTTTATGATCAAAACCTATACAATGGAGCTTGTTGATACCCTATCAAATGCTTTGGAAATGTCTAGATCTACTGCAAATTTTTCTCCATGTTTGTCTAAAATAGAATTCCATTTGTAATTAACATAAGTCAGAAGATCTGTTGTCAAACTTCGAAATCCATATTAAGATGAAATTATTTTGTTCTAAGAACTTGACAATATAAACATTAATATATTTTTCAATTTTTTTTGACAGATTAGACAATAAGCATTTTGCCGTGAGATACCGTTGACGTTGTGGTATGAAATGGTTTTAAACCGTTGCGTTGTCGCGAGTTACAGGTTATTTACTTTTGACTCCGAATGTACCAACCAGCGAGGTGAATTTAAAACCCTTGGGAGCAGTTTAATAAGTCCGGTATGTCAAATTTAAATATTATAAGATGAATTGTCAAGAATGATTATGAAAATAATTAGTAAAAATTGCTATTAAGTATAAATAAAATGAATATTCTTTGTAAGTAAATGTATATTGTTAGCAATCATCATTTGGCGTCCCTTGAAGATATATGTGAGGCGGGAATCGATGTGGCAAAATTCCTGAGCTAGGCGAGTACGAATGGATCGTCGAGTGCTTATTAAGCTGTTATTACTGGATTACAATTTGTAGTATTACAACGTAGTAGAAAATAATGAATCGACGCGTTGTACATTTTCACTGTTTCTAATAATATATAGCAAATATTTTACTAAACTAATGATAATCATAAGAAAATTAATGACAGGTGTAACCGTTTACAACCAGTACGTGTTTGTGAGATTTCCGCAATCACCCAAAAATAGAGAGAGATGGAAATAAAACCGCTGTTTAATCGCTGGTACGGTTTCTCACAGCAAAACTTCTAATAATGCAATTGGTCTATAATTTGAAGAATTGGGTATCATCAGTAGCAAATATTAAACTACACAACAAATTCATATCTAAATCTTCAATTTGTCTTCTAGGGGTTATAATTTCACATAATCTTTTCTGAAACGACCATGTTGTAGAAATAACTTCAAAAGTATCTAGAAAACTAAGATTTTTTAATAGATGTAAACAGTTTTTTACTTTTGTTTAACTTTTGCATACATATATAAAACTTATATTTGTTCTTGTATTGAATATTGTTCTCCAGTATGAGGTGGAGCATCTAAAACTCTTCTAAATTCCATTCAATAACTTAGATACTTTGCAACACCGTTGTAATGTTGCAGAGATCTTTGCATTTTTTATAAATATTTCCATAAACATTGTTCAAACAAAATACAAGACATCTAAACAAATATTTATGGTGCGTTCGTTTATTCTACTCCACGTGCTCCATTAACTCTAATTGCTCTTTACGCGTTCGGCAATGTCAAACAGAACAAAAAGAGCACCTTCTACGGCTTGTTTCACACGTATACGGTTTCCATTTGGTTTGGTTCGTTTTCGGTTGCATCCGAAAACGAATGAAATTTGTTTAGACGTATACGGTTCGTATCATTTTTTGTGATTTTTCGTACACAGGCTCAGTAGTAATCATAATGGAGAGAAATCAAGTTGTTGCCGTGTTGTTTCTTTATAGAAAAATAAAAAAAACGAAGGAGGAGTTCATTGGGAGCACCATCTCATCACTTTATAAGGGAGTATTTGGTGTAATACTGTTTCTATTAGGTACCGAATAGAAACCGAAAATAAACCGAAAACAAATTGAAAACAAACCGAAAACAAATTGAAAACGAACCGAACCGAATTGAAACCGTATACGTGTGAATCGACTCCACATGCACAACCTCGAGAGAGCGTGTGAGACGGAGTGACAGCCGTATTTGAGTTTTATTACATTTATTTAATCGTGAAACTTACTTATATTTTTGTAAACATTGATTAATAAAAAGAATGTCGCAAAAATGTAAAAAAAATCGATTATAAATGCACGTTGATTTATTTAATGTAATAAATTTATTTATTATAATTTTAAATTTCTTTAAAATTCACTTTCATTGGTTTTATAGGTGATAATATAAAATTACTAGTGTAATATAATCAAGTGTTTTAAATTTTTATAGAAATTAAAGTTCCTTTAAGAAATAACTTCAAACTAAAATTAGTATAATATGTTTATCTAATTCGGCTCCGAACTACGGACCGATCTAGTCGACAGTAAAGACTAGTGTTTAAGTGCAATAAGAAATTTAGTAGTTATCCTATCCCACATCTGTTAGTGAGTGAGAACTGTGGTGTTTTAATTGTTTAATATAAGGTGAGCTTGTCTGAGCAGAGCTCGGGCAAGCCACCGGCATGGCGGGGAAGAGCCCCGGCAGCAATTCCTCACAAGGAGATGTTGAGATGAATAATGTAAACCCAGATAATAACGTTGATGATAATACCAATGCAGATCAGCAAATTAATAATAGTACCGGCAACTCATCCATGGCACCCACACGTGTTTTTACAGCACTTGTTGATAGTTTTAACCCCGCCGATACTGGTCTATTTCAAATATATATAGAGCCTACTAACAACCAATCCATCACTTCCATGGGAATTAATTAATGATAAAATACCAGCATCGAAAGTAGAACCGCGAGGTAGAAATAGAATCGGAATTTTTTTTAACAGTTACGTGGATGCGAATATATTCTTAAAAGGTCCCTTTTTAATAAATTGTAGCATAAAAGCTTACATCCCTTCACACCACATTTCGTGCCAGGGATTAATTTGCGGTATAGATAAAGACATTGATGTAACAGAAATTGTCGCAAGAGGTAAAAATTCGTTGGATGTGCAGATTTTAAAAGCTGAACGTTTTAATAGAAAGGTTCAGAGTGAAGAAGGATTTCGATTTGAACCTTCCAATACAGTACTAATAACCTTCCGAGGTCACATTCTGCCCAAAACGTTTATATTAAATTTTAACTCTCGTCCAGTCACGCTATACATATCAAAAGTGATTCAGTATTTCAATTGCATGAGATATGGTCACACCTCTAAGGTCTGCAAAAGCCCCGAACCTAAATGCCCATCATGCTCCGGTTCGCATAAACTGGAAAGTTGTTCTACGGCGCTCTCACCCTGTTGTATGTATTGTAAAGGCAGCCACTACTCCAATGAAATTAAAACTTTATTAGTTATCAGGGTCTATCCTGAGTTTTCACAACAAACCAAAATTAAAGAGGCAATTGCCTATCATGGCTACTCGTTTTATGAAGCATCTTCGTTGAATTCTACCAAACAAGCCAATCTCCAACAAGACAGAAACTTTCCCACTGCTTTTACAACATTTGAACCAGTTACCCACTCATACCTCCCGATGCGCCAACTTTTCTTCTCAGCAGTTATGGCACCGGTTGCTAACACAGACGATCATCCTTACGCTAGAAATTGCAATGGTTCTGTTGGCGAGACGTCAAGAGATCATTTTCATAAAAGAAAGAGAACCAATAACAGATCGCTGGAAAAAGCGCGAGCTTTAAGACAAGCATCTTTTAACTCTACGGTTTTACTTCCCCCCGATGCGGGGTACACTACTACTTTAGCCTACCCGTCCGATAACATGTTCTGTCGATGCAAGATTTATTCAAAATCTTGTAGAGACATTAATTAAAGCAATAAGACAGTATTCGTCTCAAAACCCAAAGGATGCACACGCATCAATTTCTAATATTCTCACGTCCCTGATTAATTTAGTTGTACAATCAAACCATGAAATTGTCGCGACTGATGCATGATTTAGGCATAAACGCGGTAACAATCTGTAAAACTTGGTTTCAACAAAATAAATATTTATTCTTTCCCCGCTTTAGTTCTTTTCACAATATGAGAGAAGACGGTTATGGAGGTATTTCATCTTATTTTAACAAATTTCTTTTTCAAAACTAAAACCCCATCTTTTAATATCTCTTCATTTATCCAATTTGTTCAATCTTCTGCTTCTTTTCTCACAATCCTTTCATGCTACTACCCACCTAACAAATCACTTAATAGAAACAGCTGGATGAACATTTTCAACTCTTTAGCTCCGCCTTTTATTATTGTTGGTGATTTTAATGCACACCACCCCTTATGGGGTCACCACCATCACAACCGAAATGGAATAGAGTTAGAAGCGGCTATTGACTCATTAGGTCTAGTAATATTAAATGACGGGTCCCCGACAAACACCCATCTTAACGTCATAGATTTGGTGATAGCATCTCCAGACGTTGCAGTGAGATGTCGTTCAGAAACTCTGCATGACACATACGGAAGTAACCATTTTCCAATTATTACGGAAATCCATCTTAATCATGCACGATCAGCTGCCAACAATCGCCCTCACACTATTAATTTAAAGAACATTAATAAGCCTTCCTACACATACAGTCTTTTGGCAAAATGGGAACATAACCCGTCTCCCAATTACAAGGAACTCGAGACCTGGCTGGTAGACGCGGCAAAATCATCCTCCCCTAATTGTGTTGCATCACCTCGCAATACTGAACGAGAAAGGCTATGGAGGAAGCCAAAAAGCTCCTTCTGCGCAAAAAGAGGGAGAGTTTTAGGAAATTTTGCGATTCTCTAAACAGAAATTCTTCACCTTCTTACGTGTGGAGAACTATAAAAAGATTTTCCAAAATTACTAGGCCCTACCCCCCCATTAAAGATGAGATCTGAGCAACTGAATTTTTATCAAAACTTGCTCCCCCATATGTCTAACGCCCTTCAGTGTTATCACCGATGACGGTAATTAGCGATATTCCGCACATGATTAACAAGCAGATTCAGCAATCTGAATTACATTATGCGTTGGAAGGTAAGAAAGACTCTGCAGTTGGTTTTGACAACATTTTGTATTCTATGATACGCGAATCTCCGGGTGTATGATTTTAATTAATGTGGCAGCAGTACCAAACTGTTAGAAAAATTAATACACGCGGGAATTTCAAATTTCACATTTTATCATACATTCACAACTACGAGCAGAACTGTAACAATTGTTATTTTAGAAAAATAACTTATAGCACAATAAAAAATCTACTAAGTTTAATGTTCAATGAAGTAAAAATCTTAAAGTTTAAGCAAATATTTCAACAAAAAAATTACAAATTAATTTCAAAATTTAATAAACAATTGAAGGTTATGAATTTTTTATATATTTCATTAGATTGAAAATTTCATTCTCTACACGTTCCAAAAAACCGATTTTAAAAAGAAGTTAAATTACGTGAGTTCTGCTCGTAGTTGTATGACACTCATCAAACTGCCCCCTTAAGGGGGGAGAATAGTTGCGCTAAAATAAGGGTTCACAGCATACAACTCAGCAAGAAAACGCCTGAATATAATTGAATAAAATTTTCACACATTGTAGAAGAAAGTTTAATCTGTGTCCTCAAATTTGTAGAAATTTGATGCAATAAGTCGTTTCATTGCAATTAATTTTTTACTTGTTAAATATAACTTCAAATTTTTATCTAAAAACATGAAGACATAGAATATTGTATGCAGTTCAACATATAAAAAAAGTGATGACTAAAATCTTATCGTTTGGATATTGAGTTGGTTGGCGTTTTGTCCTACAAGAACCAATTTTAATTTAAAAACGGCGCTGTACGTGTCAATATTTTTCTAGAGAGAAAGATTCACTGATATTCTCGTAGATGTGATAGGATTTAATAGTTTTTCATAACAATACTGCTATTAGCACCACAACAGGACGGGGCGACTAAACTCGCAATTCTCTAGCGTTAACTAATAAATTTGTTTACATTTGACACATTTACGTTTGATTTTTGACAGCCTTACCCAATGAAGTTGGCCTTACCTTATACCCTTCCCTAAACTCGCCCGACTCGTTCATAAAATCTGTTCCCCGTTTGATCATGTGATCACACTCGCCGAGGTGTTACTCTCCCTTCACCCCGTGTTTAGGAACGCAGTCTTGTTGTGGTCAAGTAGGTACATTAGACCACCTATTTTTTTAATGTAATAGATTTAGACAAAATCAACAGAAACTTTGACAGAAATTAAGTAAATGTGAAGTAGAACTCCCCACCTCCATGGAGCTACTGATTGCCTCCAAACTCAACAAAGTTTACGCTGCTCTGTGCCAGTATGTCAGAGAATCAAAAATTCAGCTCTAATTTTCACTCACCAGATTCCAACAACTACTAACACCTTCCCGACCGAGGCTCCCCCTGTGTTGTGACAGAGCCGCCGGAGCTCCAGCTCGAGAAGAGTTTTATTCCTATCCTTATGTCACCATTGTCCTTTTAACTCAGTTTTGCCTCCACTGGCGTGTGAACACTCCTAACTGGTGGGTACACGCTAGTGATTGATAAAACATTTATTAAAAAAAAAAGGCGGTAATGGCTACAAAGTACGTGAAGCTAGCGGACGAGCCAAGTTCAACAACAACATGTTTATCTAAATGTCAGCTTTAAGGTTATAATTTCTGACGTCGAATCAAATTACAACATTGCATTCGGATATATGTATTTACTCTGACAACTATCCACACATTCCACACCACTCCAGTCTATTCTACTCCAACGTCTCCAACTCCACTTTCCTTAAACGAACGCACTATTACTCGTAGCACACGGCTTGCTAGGAATTCTAACAAATATTCACCGACAGTAGTTCAGACTTCAGAGATGTAGGACCCAGTAACACCTAAAACTTTAACCTCTGCCTTCACTCAAACGTATTTTCGGTATTTTTATGGTGTTGTGACATATTAAGTAATTCCTAAATATCACATTTTGAAATTTAAAAATAACCAAACGTTATTATTAGAATATATTATTACATATTTATGGATATAATTTACGAATAATTTATATTTTCTTTGTAAGCTTGTAAAATCTATTATTTGTTCTTATTATAAATAAATAGATGATTTTACAAGGTTGGTAATATAAAATAAGCTGTTCAGGGGGGCGGAACGAACTCACAAATGCGTTGGGAACTTTCAGTTGGCCGATATTACACTTCACATCACTTAAAATGAAATTTTACGTTCTGTGTGTCATATTAAATAAAAGTTAATTACTAATTTTTATGAGTAACCAAATTATTTATATTATAATATACATATCACTTGAGAGAGAAACCATGTCACAAACAGCAGTAAGAGAGGAATGAACGACTTTCACTTAAAAAATAATAACTGGAGAGAAACAACTCTAAAAACATCACCACAAAATTAAACCTACATATTATCTAATTCATAAAAAAGACTTTTCACTCATAGTTTTACCTTTGTATGTAACCGGTTTCAAGATTAAACCTGACCTCAAGGACGGTTATGTTAATATACATTTTTAACTTACTAAATTCAAACGCCTTTGATTATAAAATTATATTAAAGTGCATTATATTTTACCTTGAATGCCTGTAGTAGCTAGATGTATATCTATAGGAAAACACCATTTACAATTATTTTCAAAAATTGAAGAAGATACTTGTGTTTGCCCTTCTTTTTTTCCTGCAACCACTTTCCAATTATTTCCTATAAATAAAACCTTAATTATGGTTAAGGATCAATGAATATTTATTTAACATACCACATTGCAATGTCCACTTGCAAAACAAATTTTGCAAAGGAAAATCTTTTGCACCACTTATTTGTCCAATTATATGAACTTCTGCCATGGATATGATATTTTATAAAAAATTTCCAAGCCAGGTTTTGTTTATGTTTATAATCTACCAGCAGTTGCTTAGCAACGCATATTAATTGTTTTGATTTTGACAATTGAATTTACTGGTGAAAAAACTATTTTGCTGATTTTATTTAATTCAATGATTAATTTTTTCAGTTCAATAAAAATGCAACATTAAGATATTTTTGTTAATTATTTAACTAATAATTTGTTCTTAAATTTGTTTACTATCTGGAGGTATGATGTAATATGTAGTGTATTGTAAAGGATATATTAACATTATTATAATAGTATTTATAACAATATTTATAAACATTATAAATAAATTAAAATTGTGCGTAAAAGAACTGCGCGCGCATCAGTACCATTATTATGCGGTCGTGTGCGGCTGCGTACATCACCTTCGATCAACTGTTTTAATAAGATGGCCGCACACACATACATAAATTAAAAGTGTTTTTAAATCGCATAATAACTAATAATTGGTAATTTTAAGAAAACATTCTGTGCTAAAGGTAAGTGTAATGTAAGTAAAATATTTCTGTTATGCAAAAACACTTCTAGAGTAGTTACTTACAGAAATTCATATATACCTTATATGAAGGCCATTTAAATGTTTATTATAATGCTTCTTATTGTAAAAGTATTTGTTTTCAGTTCAATTTTAATATATTGTAGAATGTAAATGATAGGATTTTGTATGGGATTAATTTTATAACAATTTACAACAAAAGCTTTATGTATGCCAAGAGTAAATGTTTTCTTCATATAATGGCTATACATAAAGAAATGTATTATAAATGTGAAATGTTTCTGATATTTGTATAAATTAATGAAATAGTATGTATATAAATAAAACGGCTATTAAATTCTTATATAACATTCATTCTTAAATGTAATTAATACCCATATTTGATATCAATTATATAAATAAAATAAAAATGTTGATAAGAAGATTAAAATAATATAAACATTAAATTCACTGGATCTAACAACAGCAATGTTAAGAAGTGTTTACTCAGCTCAGTCATAAAATAAATACAGTTAAAACTTTCACCTTAATTAAACATTTCAATGTTACTATGATAACTTCTCATTATATTTGCTACATGCTAAATCTAAAAAAAAATATTTTTATTATTGAAGTTGAACATTATGTGCTATAAAGGATTGTATTTTCAGAAACAAGCCATATTTAATAATCATTGTAATAATACAAAAAAGTTTGCTAATCAAATATTGTATTATAACCTGTAATCATTATTTTGTACTCAAATAGAACCACAAAAGTTGTAAAACATTAAATGGACATTAAATTATATATATCATTTCTGTTTATTATTTTCATACTCATCCTCCTTTCCTAATGGGTTGAAAATATCATATGCTCAGGGATGTATGAATTTATGACAAATTGGTTGTCTACATTTTTATAACATAATAATCTGTAGCTTCGATCATTTTCTAGGTACGACAGGCAACAAACGTTATCATCATTATGGTACAACTTGTCTTGTTATGGTAACTTTTTAGTGTCTTAACGCAATTAGTATATTAGTTTCTCTATTTTTAATAGGTTCTTTGTTTTAGGTCTGCTGTTGTTTATGTTTATTTATATGTGATTAAAATAGATATTACATGTGCTATAATATTTTTATGTTTTAGTAAAATTAACAAATTATAAAAATGCGCAAACGAAACATAAATTCAACATCTGAAAATGAACCTCCATGCAAGAAACCGTCAAATGCACCTTCACATACGTCTTCACATCTTAATATTGAACCTGGTGAAATATTGAAAGACAGGACTGGGAAAGAATGGAAATTGGGTAAAGCAATAGGATTAGGTGCTTTTGGAGAGATCTATTTAGCATCTGATAAGACCAAGGGCAATGTTAAAGATAATTGTCAGTATGTTGCAAAAATAGAGAGCTATACAAATGGACCTCTTTTTGTTGAGATTAATTGCTATATTCGGATTGGAAAAGAAACTATGAGTAAGTTTTATTATTTTATAAAGTTAATTTATTATATATAATATCTATTCATAAAAAAACGACACAAAAAATAAAATAAAATATACATGTTCTGTACATAAATGTCTTTAATATTCTTTTATGAGATGGTCATCGACCTTAGTCTTTCAGCCTGTTAATTTATTATTAATCTGCTTTTTAAATATTAAGTTTTAACCGTTTTAAATTTGAATCACATTAATAATGTTGAACATAATAATTGCATGATTTAACGTGAAAAGAAAATGTTTCATGTTACAGGTATTTTTTATTATTTCATTTTATAAAATTATGATATTTAAAATGCATAATGTTTATGTTTAGATATGTTGTTTATTTTCCTTCTCATTCATTAAATTTTGAAGCCATTGATGCGCTTTGCACTAATTTAAGATTTATTTATTAACTGTGTTTTCTTGAGAGAAATGTCTAAACATGTGCAATATTACTATTTAGATTGAAAAGATATTATTTTAATAAGATTTTTAAATTGAAATTCAGGCCTATTCTGTAACTTTTCTAGTTTAACATATTGTTATCGGTGAGATGGCTCAGTTATAGAGCGTTAGCGTAGCACGCTAACAGTCCGGGGTTCGATCCCCGAATACGACTAAAAATAATAACTTGCTCTTTATCTATCGGGGTGATTCGGAAATCACTTAAAAAGCCGTTGGTCCCATCAAACCCTGTCAAACAAGTCGTAAGACTTCTGGGGCGATGTAAAATAGCTGTAAAAAGCGCAATAAAGAAGTTTAGTAACAACATTGTTATGGTGAAACTTGTAACGATTTTCTTAACAATAATGTTCAATATTCCTATTAACTGAGGACAACTTTGTTAAATATTGCCCTAACATTTTATGAAGTTAACATTTGATCTCTACTTTGCAAGCGTTCAATTGGTGCATGCATGCATCTTATCGCATTTTGACGAGCTTTTCTTTTTAGTGTTTACAAATTCCTAATGTGTTCCTAACCTTATAAAAATATTAGGTAAATATAAAATTCATGTAGAAATTGACTCTTTAACTTCTACGCCAGGTAACACAATGTGGGATCTGTGTGCTGGGTTAGAAAACCTCTAATGCCCGTACTAATAGTCGGAGATTAAATCTCGGATTAATCCTGGATTCATGAATCCGAGATTCATTTTGATAGTCGTTGATTGGTTCTAAGCCAATTCACGTATATTGTGACGGCAACTTTAGTTGCATTTGGTCAATGTATTCCTCGCTTAATTCTCGGATCGAGTTGAAAACTATGCAACCATCAATATTCAAATAATCTTGGGTGGTCCCAAGATTATTTGAATCTAGGATTATATTGACGGTTGCATAGTTTTCAGCTCGTTTTGCACTGTCACAATATCCGTGAATTAGCTTAGAGCCAATCAACGACTATTAAAATGAATCTGGATTCATAAATCCAGGATCAATCCGAGATTTAATCTCCGACTATTAGTACGGGCATTAAACGTATAAATGCGGAAATAGTTTTTTGTTTGTATATATATATACGAATATAGCATGCAATCTACTTTTTTCTTCTATTTCCTCGTACATATATATACAGAGATAATGCACAATAGTATTTGATTTGTGGTCACAATCGAATATTTCTTTCTTATACAAAACATAGAGGATCATAAAATAAGTAACGGAAGTGAGAATAATATGTGTAATAGAGAACATTAACGTTTCTTTGTTTGTTTTTGAAAACAATCACATTTAGAGTTTTTCCATCTGAATTTGCATGGTGTTAATATTTTTTGTTATTATTAAAATTATTATCAATACTTTCCGAATCATTGCTTATTTTCGTTGTTCAACAAAACCATTAATTTTCATATATTATTTAGCATGCGCACACCTTGTCTCTATTTTTAATAATATGCACATTAATTCTTTAAAAACATTTCTGCGTTGCTGCTACAATTCATATTTGAATAAATTCCTTGTACGTATCAAAGTACCAATAGCACACATTAGTAAAAACTTGAAACTTATATCTACGTTAATAGTACATCCTGGCCAAGGTTAGTAGAAAATTTGTATTTAGAAGCTTGGTTTTAGCAAATGGACGTAGTCTTTTGCATGGGTCTCCAATATACACAATCGAACAATATGTTGCTTGGTTACAGTAAAGAAACATTGCCATTAAATATTAGTGTTCTTTAAATATAAAAATGTAATTAAATTAATTAATTATTTTTTATATATATTAGCGGGCAGTAGTGTACTTATATAACTACAAAAAAATAAAGATTTTGCTTGCTTTATTAGGCTCGTTTCACACGTATACGGTTTTCATTCAGTTCGGTTTGTTTTTCACACATACTCAGTTTGTATCAGGTTTTGTGTTTTTTTCGAACACAGGCTCAGTAGTAATCATAATGGAGAGGAGACAAGTTGTTGCCATGTTGTTTCTCTATAGAAAAATAAAAAAACGAAGAAGGAATTCATTGGGAGCACCCTCTTATCATTTTACAAGGGAGTAGTTGGTGCTATACTGTTTCTATTAGGTACCGAATAGAAACCGAAAACGAACCGAACCAAATGGAACCGTATACGTGTGATACGAGCCTTAAGCTTAACTTAATTTAGAACAACTATTTATGTAAAAAGAACATATCTAAAGTGAGACTTTGGTCCTCTCTACGTCATCAAACAATTTTACTCCGCATCTATATCATTTAAAGGCAAAACCAGGCAACCTTCTATATACGTTTTTCTACTAACCTTGCATCCTGGCGCCAGTTTAAAATTGTATATACACGCAATTAGCAGTTAAAGGGTTAAATGGAAAACTACATAGGCTATTGGTGTTATTAATTTTATTTAAACACTATGATGGAATGTTTAATAAAAATACTTAAAAGTTACAGATGCTGTGATACATGAGTGCATTAAAATTGTTGTAATGAAATTAATAAATGTAGAAATTATTTTATATAAAATAATAAATTGCATAAACTCAGATGCATGATATAATTAAATTTGTAATATAATTATTTAATAATTAAATTAAGAATTTAATTATATGTAAAATCATACACAAATTTTATTAGATTTGATTGAAAATATTCATTTTATTGCGTAATATTTATTTACTGATTTACAACAATAGGAAATATTGATATATATATAATAATTCTTATTTTGAACATTTATAGAAGTAAATTGTTAGGCTAAGTATATCTTTAAGGCTTAACAACCACAGTGAGCGTTATTGTTAACTTAAAGACTATTCATAACGACAAATCTTTAATTTGATAATCAAAATAGCGGACACGTTACTGAATACTAGTGATGCTGCCGGATCCACTTTTTGGCCGGAACCATCATCTACAAAAAAAAACGAAACCGAATCCAAGACCGGATCCATAGAAATTTAAAAAAATAATCAATATTTATCAGCTCTGGCATCCAGCGTCTTTATCAAATGACTATTTTCTCAAGCTGGCGATGTCTATGAAAAAAAATTGACTGCCTGACAGCAAATCATGGAGAAAAATTAATATTCCTACATTATAATTCAAATATTATTTAATAATATTGATTAATTAAACATATTTATTTTATATTATATACAGAAAGATAATTTTATATCATTGTGAAAATGGTTGGTTGAATATGAAAAGGGCTATCAACTGAGGTCTTTCTGCACTAGATTATAATATTTTAATTATTATTTGATAATATTATTATATTATATTTATTTTTTATTTTTTGTTTTTCTTTTTACATTTTTAATCTACTTTCATTAGTTTCATTTATTTGGCCGAATCCGACCGGATAGTTACAAGATCCGGCCGGAACCGGATTTTTTAAATATTGGCCGGATACCTGATCTGCATCCGGTTCCGGCGGCATCACTACTGAATACAGATTCTTTTCGATGTTGTTAACTTAACAATTGTCCTCGAGTTAACAACTTCATACATCTTTATCTCTTAAGGCATGATTATCTAAAAAAAAGGTATCTAAATGAATTATTATAATCAGTTCTCACATTTTTGTCTCATTTGGCTGTTTGTTTTGATCAGTTTAATGTTTATCAGATCTTATCGATAAATATCATAATTTATCTGAGTAGAACCATTGATAAATTATAAAACGAACAACACATCTTAGTCGTTTTGTCGTGAGAAACCATACATGGGACCTGTGACACTAAACCTGGGCACGAGGTGTAGATTGCATGGGTGCTGGCTTGCTCCGTTACAAGTGGTGTTTGGCTTCAGATTAGGCTGTAGGGCGCCACTTTTTGGAAGAAGAAGACTGACTCCATAGTTACATTTAAGTGTTCACTTTAAAATTTTCAAAGGCACTACGCAGCCAGTGTCAGGTTTTTACTGACTAAAAATTACACAGCACAGTGTTTGCCAAAGGATGCTATATGTTGCAGTTTATAAGCTTTGCTGTGTAGGGGACCCATTCCTATTCTCACTTTTTGCATGTTCTTATTAAAACCACAATGTTCGGTTATCAGACCTGTGATCCTAAGCTGTTGCTGTCTGATTTGTGTTACTAAGGTTTTGGTATTATACGTTAGCTCTTTTAGGAATATTTTTGAGTGACTTCTGGAAAGGCTGTAATGGATTGTACAGCCTTTCCAGAAGTGCTGTGTTCCGCCTCAAGTCTCATACGGATTATTTCTTTTACGGTCTCCTATGTGACAACGAAATGAGGTTTTGGTCCAGTAAATGTCTATTTTGCTCTCTCTTTGGCAAGCTGATTTTCCATGAGATTTCCTTTTTATCACCTGGTTATTTGGTATCCGGACCAAAAACTCTGCAGGTTGTGGCCACTGTTTCTAGACTGTTATGCAGGCCATAACCAGTTTGCTTCTGGCGACTTTAATGGTTTGAATGTGTTGATCACCCATTACAAGTTTGATTATGGTCTTTGCTTTATCCCAGTCCCTTTTGTTTGGCAATTCCAGGTTTTCTGGATCGGGAGCTTCCATAAGCATAGAGCATGAGAAGTGTTTTTGTAGCAACTCTTGTGCCTTCGACCGATTCTGTGTATTTCTCGTGCTTGGTTCGCAGAGATCCAATGTTTCTAGTGCGGTCTTTGCAAAGGCAGGAGCATGTGGAATTGTTTTGAATGTCTTTACAGTATCTTCTCTACTATTTTGTTTTGGTTTTCTTTATGGCATTATTATATGCCATGGTTCTATATATGGATTTTGATACATGGTCTCATCGACGGTTCTTATGGCTTCCAGTTTGTCTCTATTCTTATTAGTAAGGGACAGAGCCTCGTAGGGTTGCTGTAGAGAAACCTCGGTGCATTTTGCCACTTCTTTATTTCGCGTTTTACAGCTATTTTACGTTTCCCAGAAGTCTTACGACTTGTTTAAAGGGGGTTGATGGGACCAACGGCTTATTAGGTGACTTTCGAATCACCCCGGTGGATAAAGTGGAGCAAAGTTATTAGTCATATTCGGGGATCGAACCCCGGACTGTTAGCGTGCTAAGCTAACGCTCTATAACTGATCTATCTCATTGTTGATTCACTTGATTTTACTATCTTCTTGCAAGCGCTTTCGTCTATAAGCTTGACGTGTTGGGATTCAGTTTTGAATTGACCACTTGCCAGGTCTTGGTGTTGATGCTATATTGCACCCACAACCTATTTAGGAGGATTGAAAGTTCCAACTGTGGTTCTGGTACGCATGTCATTACCGTTCTTGGATTGGGTAAATTCCTTTCATTGATTTGAAGGACTTTACTTTCTAGATTGTATTCAGTCACTGACTCCGAAGAGTCTCCAATTGTTTTTATGTGTTAGTTACATCTACAGTCATTGAAGCCATGGAGCATACTACTTGTTAAGTAGTGGAGGTTTGCTCATTACCGGAACCTACCTTGGGGTATCTTGTATATATCCTTTGATTTATCCATGTTTAGTTTTAAATTTGTGTTCTTTCAGTTTTAGCCAGGTATTTTATTTCCCTCATTCATTCCTAAGCCGGTGAGAGTTTTCCAATTCCCACAGGATACACCCATAGAGAAACTTGTATGAAGATTATCTGTAGATATTTAATTAAAGGTACAGTCTATGATTGAGTATGCTAATTAAAAAAAGAAAGTGAATATCAATCTACATAAATATCCCTATTGTATATCAATCTACATAAATATCCCTATTGTATAATTCTATTCTGTCTATGAATTAAAATTTGTCTAACAGAAAATTTCACATAATCTTTAAAAAAATCATAAAATGTCACAATGGCCGTGTTCAGAACCACTCGAACGCGCTCGCTGACTACCGTTTGCTGGCAGCGCTTGTCATTTTACTCATCATACATTGGTTGCTGACCAAGTAACTAATGATTCGTTCTGAACGCAACCAATATTTCATAAAAATATCTTCCATATTCAATAAATTTGAAATCGTATTTTAATGATTTGATTAAAACTTAATTTATAATTAACCTCAAACTTTAAATCACTCAAGTCTAACTGTTTTTTTTTTTGTTATTTCGCGGGCAAGAGCGTCTCACACTTGACAAACGCACCAGAAAATATTTTCTCTATCTTGAAAATGTAAGAAGCCTTTCACATGGATTGGAAACAAGTAATTAGTCACATTCATTGAATTAGTGCCACCAATTGAGACTATTTGGTAAAATGGAAAACAGCTATCGAATTGGTGCCACCAAGTGCGACTATTTGGTCAAATGAAAAACAGCTATTAATGCACTCTTTTAATTTTTTAATCGTTTTTTAAAAATATCACAGAATTTTTTAAAATTTCATATAATTTTATAAACATGAAATTTTCATTTAACAATTGTTTACACCCTCGAGTTTTTGATGAATGACATCAAAAATAGTTTTAAGGTCTCTCAAAGCATTACAAAGAGTTTTGTATTTTAATTTAAAGAGAATTGTATTTTTTTAACTGTCATAATTATTATTAAATGAATTAATAATTTATTCAAAATCAGTCAATCGAATCACAGCGGCCAAGGGTCAAGCATAGACAATTGTTTCGGTTCTACAAACCTCGTCAGTTTTATTATTATTGTTTATTTCTTAATTTTTGGCATTGAAAATTATACTTTAATTCTAATCTTCTTCCATCCCTTTTAGTACTTCTTTTCTTCCTATTTGCTCTTTCTTCACCTCACTGCATATACATATTTTCTCATCGTCTACCATTCAAAACTTTTATAATTTCTGTTGTATCTAGATTTATTCACTTGTGTTCTTTGCTCTTGACCAGCTTGTTCTTGTTTCTTATCATTATTTTCATTCATACCTCTTTCTTGCATTTTCATTCTTATCACTTCTTTAATAGCATATCCATTCCTAATATAAAATGCTTTTCTTATTATTTCATTTAATTTAAAAAAGAATATATTTTCTTGCTAAATATTTAAAACATTAATAATTATACTCTAAAAACAAATCCAAAATTATGATACATTTAAATTTATCATGTATATATATTGCAAAGGTTTGTTAAAATTTGCTTATTTAAAGCTACTGCGTATGATGACTCTTAAAAACACACTTGATAAGGTAGTCATATTTTCACTCCACTGAATGGCAAAAAGTAAAAAGAGTGACTTAAGTAAAATAATTTTTAAGTATTAATATCTCTAAAATTGCTTCATTCGCATGTATTTTTTTCTATTTTCAGTAAATGATTGGAAAAGAGATAATAAAATAGATTCATTGGGAATGCCTCATTATGTAGCCTCTGGATCTCACATTGTGAATGGTTCAAAGTATAGATTCTTGATAGTTCCTCGCTATAAAGAAGATGTTCAAGAATTATTAGTAGAACGAAATGAAAAATTGAATTTGAAAACAGTGTTGACGATGTCTATTCAACTACTTGACATACTCAGATACATTCATACTAATGGATTTATACATGCTGATATAAAGGCTTCCAATATGTTAATAGAAGAAAAACAACCTGATGAACAAAAAAAGATTGTTTTACGGACGCGCATTTCAAAAAGAAATTTACGATCAAAAATGAAAATAAATTATTCTGAAGATGTACTTTTTAATATGCCAGAAGAAAAGAAACCTGATCCTCTCAGAGATCAAATATATTTATTAGATTATGGATTGGCATCTAAATATATATTATCTAATGGCCAGCATCGACAATTTTGTGCTGATCAAAGAAGAGCCCATGCAGGTACAATATTATTTTGTTCATTGGATGCACATAAAGGAGCATTATCACGACGATCAGATCTGGAAAGTTTGGGATACAATATAATATATTGGTTAACATCCAGTTTACCATGGAAAAATAATATAGATGATGTAGAAATCGTTCAGAAGAAAAAACAGCGATGTGTATCTGAACTAGAACATTTTTTAACATTTTGTTTTGGAGGGCAGTACCCGAAGTTTTTGTTGCAATATTTTAAGTATGTAAAGAATTTAAATTTTACTAGTGAACCAAGTTATGACAAATTAAAGAATTTATTTACAAAAGCTCTCCAACAATATGGTTATAAAGATGATGGTAAATTTGACTTTGAAAATAATGAGGGCTGGGGTTGTAAACAAAAAAAGAAAAAGAAAATCAATTCTGAAAATTCTATAATAAGAAACCAAATAGCTTATGCAATAAATCGTACCCCTTTGAAATCAAACTTGCCTATAAAACCAGTTCTTAGAAAAGAAATAAAAATAAAAAATTTGAGCATTTTGAATTGGTCTAGAATATTAATGGAATCGGAAGCTCTCTTGCGTCGTAAAGCTAAAGAAAGAAAACTAACCGAAAGTTCTGTAAGTACAGAAAGTATACAAAGTCTCTCAAATATGAATATCACGGAATTGAATCCAACTGCAGCAATGTTAAATATATATAATAATTATATTAAGAAAAACAAATATGACGGAGGAAATTCTTTACCTAAATATAAAGGAGATGCGTAAGTTAAATAAAATTATAAAATGGTTTACTTCATTAATATCATTGTGTATTATAGGAATTCAAATAACTTGGATGGTTACACATCTGCAATGATTCAAGTCTACAACCGTATGATGGAGACTAAAGAATTGGAGTTCGCAAAAATGGTTGTGAAAAATAATAATAGAACAAAATCAGTAAGATTACTCAGATCCAACAACAAAATTTCAACACCAAATACCAGAAAAAAATTAAAAACTAAATCTAGATCATCAGTTATACAAGGTGTGTCTGAGTATTAAAAAAAAATTATAAATATAAAGTATAACATTGATTTTTATTTACAGAGAAACCAGCAACGAGAAAAACAAAATCTACTTCGAGAGTATATCGTCTAAGGGGGTAAAAGTGTAATGAAAAATTAAACTAATAGTATTTGGAAGACTGTCTAGTTTGTTAAATTTGTATTTTTTAAACCAATATTATATTATTTTTGTATTTTAGTACATTTATACAAATTTTACAATTAAATCATCTTTATTAGAATAAATTTGTTTTCTCACTATTTTAAGTTCCTAACAATAACTCAAAAATACATATTATTTTATTGCTATTTTGTTAAATAAAACAATTTGTAAATAGATTAAGATGTGAAATTATTTCTGCAACAAAGTATATTTTTTTTAAATATGATTGTATATAGAATTATTGACTTTTTTATAATATTGTATTCTAATTGTATTTCTTAGATAATTTTTCCTGTGATTATTATAAAATTGTGTAAAAATAAACTGACATTGTTCCCATTAAATGCTTTTTATTATAATTATTTATTATACCTTCATTGCGAACTGTTACAAATTTGCAAAAATTTAAACATGCATTGTACCAACCTAATTTGAGGACTTCGTAGTTGGAAAAACAACCCTAATGGAATTTAAAACAATCGACCAAAAAGCAAGAAATGGCAAGATTAGCATTCTTTACCTGCATAAAATTATCCAATACTAGGTTTTACATAATTATTTATCTTTTTTTAATTTATGACATATACCTTTCGCAATTGCAATTTTTGTATTTAAAAAAATTTCATGACCATTTCTTGTCAACACTCTGAATAATAGGATCATCTTTAAGCTGTAATGATTAAATGTTATATTCATATTTTTATAATAAGAAAAAACTTTATTTTATTTTTTTATTATATTTTGTTAGCGAAGTTTAGTAAATTAAAAAGTAATTTACTAAAAAAAATAATTTTACTATTTTACCTAGAGATTGGGTAGTCCCAAAATAAATCTAACATTTATTTGATTAAAATTCTATAAAAAAGGCTGTTATCATGTATTAATATATAGAAAATATTTGATTTGTAGTCCAAAAAAAAGTATCCAAACTTTAAATTTTCTTATTATTTTTTTTTATTAATAAATTAAATTGTATTTAAAAAAACTACCACATTAATAAAAGTAAAAATTTGCCAATCATATTATCATAACTTCTTCATTTGATATTTTTGAATAAAAATATAAATTCATTCAACAAAGTATTGTCTGTTCTTAAAACCTTTTCGGATTATAGCAATAAAATTGCATGTCAATACAAGACATTATGGCAAAATAAATATTTTTTCAGAGTCATCAAGTTGGTGGTGGCAAATCCTAGTGGAAATTAATGATATGTTAAACAAATGATGTCAACCAAAATACAAAACACATTAGGCTTGTTGTTATATCAGTTTCATTTTATTTTTTTCTTACCATAGACCTGAAGAAATTTGTTTAATCTGAAAAATTTTAACACTTGAAATTAAAAATTATTGTTCTAATTTCAAAGTACTGACAACTGTTGTTTATGTTCATATTTCTCAAATAAGTACACATAGCATTCCCAATTAATTCCTTATTGTTACTTACTGCTTTATGAATGTGTCGTACCTACTTTGTTACTACTACTACTAATTAAAGACCCTGCTGCAAGAGTAAGTACATATATGTATACTTAACTAATAGTGTAGGCAGAAAGCCCTGATTTTATTTTTCATGTACAATAATTTTTCTTTATTAATGCAATGAAGACCATCATTGCAGTTCTGATTTAATAAAATGTATCTGCACATCTTTGTTTATGAAGCAGTATAGTACTTAACTATGAAAGCTGTTGGATAAACCAGTGATACACTACCAATAATACCTTAATCTCGTTGAAATCATCTTATCTGGAGAAAATGCTATTTAAAAAGTAAATTTGACAAAAAAACTTTCTAAAATATCATTTTTAAATTTAATCAAATTAAAAATAGTTTGAAACCATCTAAACATTAGCTATGAAACCTAAACAAGGATTAAAAATAATATACACACTAGGTTATATAAAAAGTATTTAATAAGTATCATAATAATTAAAAATGAGATGTTAACTTATGTATGTCACCTAAATCATCAACTAATTCTTCAATTTTGGATCCGATTTTCTTTGCTACCTGAAATAAATAATCAGTTAACGCATAAATTAATTTAAATATAAATAAGTTTTTTTTATCAAAGAAACTTTTTGATCTTAAAATTAACTAAAAAATACTCATTAAAATTTAAAATATGTTAACATATAAAACACTATATTAACTTACAAGAGGTTTTCATGTTATTATTTTTTAATAGTTTGGTCTTGAAAAATGATAGATTATTTATATTATGTATGGTTCAGACTTTACACTATTTGAGCATGAGGTTTTCTCCAACAATGATGATATGTTGATTCTAAAGAGTTTTGTAAAATTAACCTCAAATTATGAAAACTATAGCAAATGTAGTGTTACTAATCAGATAACAATTTTGATCATGGTAAAATTAAAAATCTGTATATGTAAACAAAAACTTACTTCAAGTTTTTCCGTAACTGGCAAATGCAAAAAGTTATATACAAGTTCTCCATCAATGACACTTCTTGATGGATTTGCTTGTAATTTCCTCCAACTTTTATAAGTTCTGAAATAATTTGATTATAAATTTATTATAGTACAGTGTATTTTGGTATTACCTGTACGATTTAGGATTCAAACCAGCTGTATGGGAACCTTGTGAAACTAATACATTTTGTAACATAAGTAACCTTCGGTAAGTTTTTTCTGGTACAGCCATTATATAACCCAAACCACCATCCAATGTAGCTAAAATAACATATTATAATATTTCACTACATTTTAGATAATTGCATTGCTTACCAAACATTGTTATATGTTTCCTATCTGCCCCCGATTGATATTTTTTATCTTCACCAATTTCACCGAGCTTACATCTTATTCTGAAAAACGTGTTTACCGATTGTCCAACATGAAAGTCTGCCTTTCTTAATAAACGTTGACCTAAAATTATTTTTATAAAATATGAACAAAATAAATTAAATTAAATTAACCTCCAAATGATTCTCTAGCTTCTGGTTGATACATATACAAAATTAGATTTTTCTCACTATCAGAGACCAAAAAGCCCAATGTACTATTATCTATTAAGTATTCAATAGTATATACTTCGCTTGGCCTGAAATCCTAAAAGTAAAAATATTCCACCATATCTAAAATAATACAAGTATCATACATACCCTAGATACTAGAGATAATGTTCTATATTCTTCTTGAAAACGAAGAAGTGCAACAGATTTGTAAACATCGGCAACCAAAATTAAACTTTTAATTGCCAATATTTGATGTGTATATATCTGGGTATCTATAAATGCAACTCCAACTAAGTCGTTATCCTTTAACTGCCAAATATAAATCTAAAAACAAACTATGTATAACTATAAAGCATTTAACTATATTTGATTAGAATACTTTCTGACCAACTGCTGATATCAGAAATCCTTTTACTTGAGATATTGCAGTTACTGGTCCTTTTTGTTCTTTCGCATAGATTTCCTTAAACCTATTTTTTGTTAAAGGCTGCCCAGGTTCAGGTACAACTTCAATAATGTCATATATTAATATCTGAAAAATTAACATACAATTAATTAACTATTTTGTAGTTCACATACATAACAATTTATGTGAATAAATGCTTGTAAAAAGAAATTTTAGATTCACTTTATTAATATACTTCCCGATATTAATCATCACTGCTACTTTTATCAGTTTTTTTATAATAATAAAATAAAAATTTCTGTTTTGTTATTTATTATGAGTTTCTATGAAGTGAGACACATTGTATTTATATGTTAAATTGAAGTTTTCATAACCGTAGAGTTCCATAAATCAACCAATATTTTCAGCAACCGATCATAACCTAACCGCCCGTTACTCTGGTTGATATACTCATACTCTATAGTTTGTCTGTGTTAAGACTACAGTAATGGAACTGGTTTACAACAACTGATATTATAATTTCACTATATTTATTATTCTATTAAATTGGCAGAAAATAATAAACAAAATGATTTTAAATGAATACAAATCTTTAAAAGCAAATGAAGTTAATTAAATAATAATAATGACTTTACTTATAGTATAATATATACATAAAGCTTAATAGATAAATATTTATTTGAATTATTTTATATTATTTACTTTAATTTTTTTACAAATACTAAAACTCCTATGACGTTTAGTCTCATATTCACATTTTTGAGATTATAGCAGCAATGGTACAATTATCTACAAATACGTAAACCTATATATACATCAAATATTCTATTGTCAATTGGTAGGTCCTCTAAGCCTATCAGAAGCATTATTTCTCATTTGCTATAACAACTACCGCTGCAGTCTTAACAAGGACAATATATATATTTCATATTCACAAAGTGAGTCAAATTATTTTATTTATTCTATTATAATAAATATAAAAATTGGCAGCCCTAGAATAAAAAGAGTGTTATAAATATAGATTGAAGAAGCTAAAATTTATATTTGTTTAGTGTAAAATAGATTTTAAAACACATACTACTATTAGAAAATTTTAATTTAGAAAAATCGCAAACATTCAGAACTTTTCAAAATTAATTCAACACCAACAACCCTCTATAGTACACAGAGTGTTAAAAAAAAAGATTGTAAACATGGGTCTGCAAAGTAAACCCACTCATTGCCTTGAATTTGATAGCATTTTTGATTAATTCGTAGCTGCTGCTCCTCGAAGCTATTTACAGGAGTACTATAGACCAATATTTGCAAATATCCATAAAGAAAAAAATCGAGAAGGTTTAAATCAGGCAATATTGCAGGCCATAAAACAGGTTTGATGTAAATGCTCCAAAATGGCAATCGAAAAATGCGCTCGAGCACCATCATTTCAAATTTCACATTTTATCATACATTCACAACTAGAACGAGCAGAACTGTAACAATTATTATTTTAAAAAAATAACTTATAACACATTAAAAAGTCTACTAAGTTTATCAATGAAGTATAACACTTAAAGTTTAAGTAAATATTCCGACAAAAAAACTACAAATTAATTTCAAAATTTAATAGACAATTGAAGGTTTTGAATTTTTACATATTTCATTAGATTGGAAATTTCATTCTCTACATCTTGCAAAAAACTCATTCTAAAAAGGAGTTAAATTGCGTGAGTTCTGTTCGTAGTTTTATGACACTTATCAAAATTGTTAAATTTTATTGTTTATGTACATTAAAATTTTAATGATCTAGTTTTACCATGTACATTTGAAGGGTGATTTTAATTATGTTTTGATGAAACAAACAAATGATTAAAATTTAAATAAAATCTATACATCTTTTTTTATGTTATTCCTTTGTTGTCACTTAGTATCAATTATGTGTATTATACAAGCAATTAGTGTGTAATAAATGTCAATTTTTTTGATTAGTTTGTCCACTATTGCTTTGTATAAATATAAGAATGCCAAGAGTTTGCCAACGGGCAAATTATCGACAACTAAATGATATTGAACATGGCCGTATTATTGTTATGAGGGATGCCAGACTTTTGTTTAGAGATATTGCTGGCCGTGCAAATCATGATGTTGCAACGGTGGTAAGATGTTGGTCCAGATAGCCCTATGAACAACAACAACGCACCCTCGTAAAGAACCCCATTTAAGACTTTTTGCTACAAGAGATAGATTTTCAACAACTCGCTCAATTGCAATAGATTGGATGGAAAGTACAGTACCCAGAAGCGAACATAGCATGTGAGCACAATTAGCGGCGACGTGTTCTTGCTAAATTAATTAATTGGAGATTGCGCTCATTTGCTAAAACAACTGTTAGTTTTGTGATTTTTATACTTTAAATTAATGTTTTGGCAAAATTTAAGCCTTGAGAAAACATATGCGCTAGCACAGTAGGTATGTAGAATTATGCGTTATTATTATATTATTAGTTGTCAATCGTACATAAATATATTCAATGTGTATGTCTTTAATTAAAATAGTTGTTTATGCCAGTTTGTTTCTTATTTCTGTTTGTTACTATTTTTTTTAGTTTTTAAGTATTAATGTAATAAGTTAATGTTCATTTGATGTAAAAGGAGTTTTCCTTTAATAAACATATTATTATAATTATTAATATCATTTTTTTGTCATGTAGCACTGACTCTACGCGTCCCGTTATTCTGCTGTCTGACTGTTAGATTTGTGTTTTAGATTAGATTCAATAATGATATACAAATTTTTAGCTTTCCGAAAACAGTTGCGAGGTGCTAATTAATTTTACATCTTTGCGAGCGTCTCAGCGCCAGGTGTCCCGACGGCAAACCTGCTGACTGTAAGCCGGCTTTTCATGATTGAAATGGAACCCAATCTCAAAATACCAAGCTTCCGAAAACTCTTGCATTTTTTTGACACTCTTGGACTATTTCTTCACTTTTATTCTAGGGCGCTCAATTAAATAAACCTGTCAACTTCTATAAAATATTGACATTTTTATCACTTTGCCACTACATATTTACTTCAAAGGTTAAATATGCCAATGCAGTAATTTATAAAATTTAAACTTAAATAACTTTTATATGAAATGTTATAAAAAATTTGAACACATAGGAAGCATCACCCCAAGCATGTAACATTCAATTCCATATTAAAGTATTGATTTTAACAGATTGAATCAAAATTACTTACCCTTCCCCTAGAAGTTATATCTTCACCATAATTATAGTTAGTACCCATAGCTATATAACCCTTTAATCCTGACCTAGTTCCTTCATATGCAAGAGATACATTCTTTAAACAATTTACATGTTCCCATTCTTCTAAATCAATTTTTGTATTAGGTATAACTTCCCAAGAAACTGGCGAAAAAAGCATAATGCTAAACTTTTCTTGCTGAGGATATGGAAATCTAAAATAATACAATTTAATATGTATTCAAAATCATAATAAAATTATACCTTTCCCCTTTATCTTCTTCCGATAATTCTTTGTCTTCTCCATTAAATTTATAATATGATGATGATGGTTCTGACAAACTAGTTATAAGACAATATGTTTTAGATTCCAAATGGTATGTTACAAAATGAGGAGTACATCTTAATGGTACTTTTCGTACAGGCCATGGTGCATCATAACTTAAATGTGTTGGTAAGACTCCTATCCTTAATTCAGCCTACCAATAAAACAAATTATATATAACTATTTTATTATTCTGTATCTGTTACCTTTCTATTAAAATATAAAAATCCCTGAGGACAATTAATGTTATTGAAAGATGCCATTGACAAAATTTCTCCATCAACAGTCATTGGATGAGTACGTAATTCACCTCTAGTAGTTAAAAATATCCAATGAGGATTTCCACCACATATGAAGACACCATTGTATCCTAAATTTTGTAATTAAGTTTTAGTTTTAATGTAATGTCTTTGCCGATTGTATTACAAACCTGAAATATTGCTGAAATACCGAATTTTTGATATTTTTTCTTGCAACACATAAAAATCTGAATTCTCTGTATCAATTTTCCCTTCTAAATTAGGTGTGTACATTATATTATGTTTTAATTTCTTGAACCTAAGTTTTAAGTTTCCTCGAGAAAATCTAAACACTTCATAAATGTACAAATCCCTTTCTAATCTCACAAGCAAAAGTGGCCGACTTCCATGATTTCCTAAAGCTATCATACAAATTTCCTTGACTTCAAAATCACGTTTGATTGACCCTTTAGTTATATTTTCAAACGAAGATAAATTAACAGATTCTAAACTGTCCACCAAAACCTTGTAACCAAAACATAAATCACGAACTATAAAACAGAGTTTAAATTCTGGTACTGAATATATTTCCAAATTTGAATTTTCTCGAACAACAAACAACCAGAATGTAGCTTTATTATCTATCATATATTTTTTCCACCAGTTGTAATAAACTCGTGGTTTTGGTGTGGGATTCAAAGTAGGCATTTTAAAATCACTTTCATCGCCATACAACAAATCATCTTCATTTTCATTTTCCGTTTTTGGTTCTACATCATTTATATAATGTTGCGGTATGTGGATAAAATCTTCAGGAATTTTATTGGCAAATAATCCAGAAACATCTCGGTACATACAGATTGTTGTTACTGCGGGTGTCTAAAGAACAAAAATTAGACTAAAAATATATTCAAAGTTTTTTTAAATACTTACATTTGCTAACGTAGATTTACTGACAACTAATTTAGCAGATCCTCTTGTTTCACGCAACATAAGAGTGATAACTTGTCCATCAGAAGTTAATATGGAAATATATGGGTCTGCACTGGATGCATGGATGATTGGAGAAGACAAATCAAGAGGAATGTATTGTATACGAGTAGTACCGACTAAGAGCCGAACCGAAGACAACATAACTTGCACAATATATTTATTGTTTCCTAAATTGCCTGCATACACAGTTGGTCCATCTGTTGAAAAACCAGTATTGTCTACTTCATTAATTTCTTGCCCCGTTTGCAATATCTAAAACAAATTAAATTGGGGTATTTTATAAATATCATTCTACATTCTTACCATAGAACTATCTTCTTGACTCAGTATTAAGAAAGCATGTTTCTCATCATTTCCATATACTGTCCACATGTTTGAACAACCAGGAAGAGTAAATGTTGTAACAATTTGTGGCCTAATAGATCTTTGCAAAACACAAAGTGCCCCATTTTTACCATATCCAGCAGTTGTTACAATTTCTAGATCCAAATCAATGTTACTTCCAAATTCTTCACTTAAAAATGCTGGTTCACCTATTGATATGTTCCCACATGGACCAATGTTCAATAAACTGTCACATACCTAAAATAATTAAAATTACTGTATAACAAAAAATCGTCTCAGAAAAAAGTTTAGATCACAATATCGCAAATGATTTATAATAGAAAATATTGTATTTCCAATACAAATAATATGTATAAAAGTTAAATTGTTTTAAACTAAAAATTTTGATTTATATTTAAATACAATATAACAAAAAATTTAAAAAAATATGCGCCATATAAAGCTTTTTTCAAAACTACAAAAGTTATTTTAAATCAATAAACACTATTTTATTATTCTACATTAAATTATATGTCCTCAAGCCAGTAAGTTGTAGGAAAAATTCAGAATACCTCAAAATAAGCAGTTATAGAGCATAAAACCCGTTTGACACTGTCTATAATTATGTCTTGAATTATATATATAATTTTGATTAGAATTTGTGCAATAATTCCATATATAAAATTTATATCCTGTATGACATTGTAAATAATTCTTTATATAATAATAAAACCACGCATGCGCCTTATCTATGATCTGTCAAATCAAGTTTCAATAGGTCTGTTCCAACATACGATTTGGACAGTTTGCAAACCATCTAAACTATGCACACAAACAAATATTTGTCATTCTTAGGCAATCTTTTATACACAGTAATTTGTTTGTGTGCATAGTTTGAACGGTTTGCAAACTGTCCAAATCGTATGTTGGAACAGACCTATTGTTTACTACACTTTGCAGGTTATGTCATTTGTTTTGAATTGATTATTGCTACAGTTAGTAATACAATTAATAAAAATAATAAAAAATGGAAGCAGAACCAAGTTGTAGCAATTGCTATATGTGGAGCTGCAGTGATAAAATTGAAAAAAAAAACTGAAAATACAAAATAATATGCGCACATCACGTTTGCGTCGATTATAGATGAGAAAATAGAACATGTTCTAATTTTTCAAGATATAATTGTGACCTTGATAATTTGTGTGTTTTACACACGTGAATAGTCTGATCTTTAATTATATATATAATTCAAGACATAATTATGGGCAATTTTTCAGAAGAAGAAGACACGTGATTTACATGAAAATCCCAGCTAAAGATAGGTTTTAAGTGGAATCCTCCATACAACAATATTCAATACAAGGAAGTATGTAAGTTTGATATACAGAAGTTCATTAATGTAAATCAAAAATAGAGTTGATAAAATGCTCACCTTAAGAAATACTAGTATTTATAATTTTGTGGTCAGAAATAGATACTTTACCACATCAGCATAATGTTGCATTTTCTATAGATAATTCCATAAACATTGTTCAAACAAAATACAAAATATATCCAAACAAATATTTACTTGTAAAACAAGGCTTGCTAGTAATTCTAACAAATATTCACCAACAGTTCAGAGATGTAGGACCAAAACTTTTAAGAGAGATTTTCCAAATTTATTATTTACTACAGACTGCTTAAGTCTCATCTTCAATGTGATAGTTTCACAAGTGTGGTATTTTATGCTGTGTCATATTAATGGCATTTCCAGATGTGACATTTGAAGTCGATTTGACATAAGAGCAATAGAAACTTTGTCAATGCATATCTGTCGATCCGACAATATGCCACGTAAATATATACATTTTTGCTTTGGAGTTAATTAATCAATATTTTTTATAAATTAGTTTATTTATTTGTAGCATTTAATAATAAACTAATTTAATTACATTCCAATTTTAACTTATAAGTTCATAAATATAAATCGTAATTCAAAACTATTTTGCGTCACTAATGCGTTTTCCACTGGTATTATATCGGCTCCAGCTGGTACCGAGCAAGCTCGAACTAGCATTCGCACGGTTCTCTATTTTTTAGCCGCACCTGCTCGGAGCAATGGAACAAGTGAAAATGCCCGCGATAAATTCTAAATTCATTTAAATGTTTTCGAATTTCAATTAATTCATCGTTCCTACTATCTGACGATTCAGAAATTATCTCAGCAACAATAGCTGATAAAATACTGAAATCCATTATTACAGAATGTATAAAATAATCAAAAGTCAATGTCAATATAGGTTATGTCAAGTTGCACCATAGTATGATCTCGGTTCTAAAAATTCGAGCTCGCAGGGAGCAAGAGCAAGAATTTCGCACCAGTGGAAAACGACCAGCTCGAGATTAAAATCGTCGGTGCTACCCAGTGTAACATGCTCGGCTCGAGCTAACTCGCACCAACTCTGCTCCGAGCGACGAGTGGAAAACGTTTATAGCACACTCATAAAGGGTTTTTCAGTTGGCGTGGGTAGATTTTGGCGGCCCGTGGCGGCCATTTTGTTTTATGCGACTATCAATTCTTTTGTTTATTATTCAAATGATAAAACTTTATTACAAAAATGAGTGTTCGTTAATGTAAATGTTGCGCCCATTTTACTGTAGACGTGTTGGCCCTTCATAGTCGACTCTTCAAAGTTTGGTGTCCAAATTTGAGACGACGGGTTCGGTAAATAATCAGCCAACACCTGTACGTTCAAGGAAAGCAAGATCGGCGGAGAACATCGCCGCGGTCCGAGAAAGTGTACAGCAGAACCCGAGGCTAATTATGCGTCGGGACTTAGGCCTACACCCGTACAAGATCCAATTGACCCAGAAGCTCAAAGTTCATGACCATAGACCGTTGTCTGTTTGTTCGCTGACTGTGCTTCAAATCATTTGGAAGAAGACCCCAATTTTGGCGTAAAAATCATCTTTAGCGACAACTCGCATTTTTGGATGAATGGCTATGTTAACAAGCAAAATTGCCGTATATGGGAAGACACCAGCCCACACAAGTTTCACCTGATGATAAAGTTACCGTTTGGTGTGGATTTTGAACCATATCAACCTAGACGACATGTGGTTCCAGTAGGACGACGCCACGTGCCACACAGCAGACGCCAAAATTGACATTCTGCATGAACGTTTTGAGAGTAAAGTTATCTCTAACAGGGGTTCTGTAAATTGGCCACCAAGATCATGCAATTTGACCCCGCTAGACTTTTTCTTGTGGGGTTTTTTGAAGTCGCAAGAATAAACGATCTATGCAAATAAACTTCAATCGACTAATGCCTTAAAGGATCTATGTAGAAGAGTCATTAAAAATTGGCCCACTCGGGTCCATGCCACCATAAGAAGCTAAGGCAGGCATTTGAACAATGTCATATTCCACACTTAATGGCATACATGAGCCTTAAAAAAAATAAAAGAATTTTGTTAATACCTCACACACAGCTTGTTTTATTCCATTTCAACATCTACCCGCCCTTATTGAAAAACCCTTTATATAATGATAATCTCGTGAATAATTTTTTCTTCCTCACTATCCTAATAAAATTTAAAAACTCTTCACAAATGATGGGCAATGTTGATTTAGCACCTGTTGCTTTTCATTAAAGTGATGCCAACTCATAAACAAAAGACTGCTCCGTGTCAAATTAGTGTGCTGAGCCAAACACGCGGCTCTGAAAAAAGTTGGAAGCGTTGTAGGCCAAACACAAAAATATGCAACGAGATCACCCCATTGTGCAAAGAATGACACAGCCAAAAACGCCTAGAGTAATTTATAAATCACATTAAAAAATTACAAAAAAAAATAATTATATATACCTATCATACTTGAAAAAATGTTGACTGGTTCAATTGTGGTAGTCGACAATTTTTTAGTCAGTTAAAAATATATTACCTCAAAGATATAACAAGTAATCTGCAAACTGGCTTGTTTCTGATTACCATACACTTCCAATTCTACAGGATCCCTTATATCCAATACATCACTAGCCATGCAATCATTTAAACTATCCAACACTTTTTCAGGACCATCTTCTGAAGATTTACTTCTCTTTGCATTTGGTTCATTATCGTCATCATCTAGAGTAATTACTTGGCAGTCATCTTTTTCAGTAAATCGTAACAGTAAAGAATTTCCCAACCGTGATCCCAGAAATAAAAAGTTGTTCTCGCATACACAAATCTAAAAATAAATTTGATCATTAACAGCATGGTCATAAAACTTCAAATACAACTTTCGGAATTTAACCCTTTTTAAAATCAAATTTTTGCTTGTGTATTGAAATTTCCAAAATATTCAATTGTATTTTAAATTAAATTGTAAATGTTTTGTTGAACTATGTCTAAATTATGTTTCTAATAGGATCATTCCAACTGACCCTCAGAACAGTTCTCAAACTGTACAAATCCATGCATACAAATAAAATTAATCTTCCTATTTAGGCAAGAATATACACATTATTTGATATATGATTAGTTTGCATGGTGGTTTAGACAAATATTTAAATTTTATTTTATTTTATTAACAATTAAAGTTTTTCATATATTTCATGTCACTGAAATTTTGAATCTCTACTCTACGTTGCAAAAAAAAGTTGTATTCAAAGTTTCATGGCACTAAAAATGTTATTAATTATAATACTTATAATTATTAAACAATTATCTTTTTATTTATATATAAATTGTTAGTACAATCTAGTTTCGTTATTTTAACAGCAATATCAATGTGATACATATATATTTTAATAAAATTGTTTTCCCGTTATCCAGATTTTCTGTTTTATATTTTTTATTTCCTGAAACTGGTTTGTATTTATTAACAATTTATTAAATAAAAAAATATTATAATTACCATAAAATGAATTTATACTTAATTTTAATGTACTTACACATGTTGTTAATACACTAGCAGCTGCTTTTTCAAAATGAAAACTTCTTACATATCTCATGCTATCAGCTAGTAATGTAAGCACATACAATTCTCCACCTTTTAATGACAGCACTAATGTATCCTCTTCAAGAAAACCTACTTGTGCACAATCTAAACTAACTTTTAACTCCTGTTGAGGTTCTAAAATATTTAAGAATTAAATATATCATTACAAGTATTTGTAAAACATATTACTTAATGGGAAACTGGTACAAGACTCAGCTATACTGTTTAATGAAACTCCATATGGTGGAATACTTTGATTGAGGTAAATTAATGAATTTACAGCAAAAATTAATGTTCCACCAAGAGGTTTCTTAATTGGAACTGCTTTTGTGCAATCAAATGGTAGATTAGCCACACTCCAAATTACAGGGTGTACTTTTTCTTGTAGATTCAAAGAAATTGCTGCCATGGCACAGGTATCAGTACGAACTGCTACTCGTCTAAATAAATCGATTAAGAATTATTACAATTTACAATTATGTTAAAATTATATTACCCAGCAAAAGTTTTTAAAGGCTCATATAAAATTAATAAAGTGGGTTCATAATATCCATGTAAGAATTGAATATCTATAATATTGTCTATTTTATCAATAAAGTCTTTAAGCAAAATCATATAAGAAGCCATAATAATAGCTTTGGAACTCGTCGAGCTGCTAGTCATAGGTTTAATGTCATTAGTGTCTGTATCATCTAAACAATTATCTCGCCTAAATGGCAGAACCACTAATTTTCTACCAAAAACTGTCATAACAGCACAACGATTTTCAGGATCTGAACGAACAATCGGAACATGATGATGATGAGTCCAACCATCCTAAAAAAAAATTTATAAGATATTTTACAGTTCTTAATAAACATATATTCATTATATTAACCTTCATATCATCTTCTTCAAAGTAATGTAAACTTAATGTTTTCAAATCGTGCATTTCTGGATCATATTCAACAATTGATAATTTAGCATCTTGAAAAGCCAGTAATAAAGCATCTCTTTGTGAATTTCCCAAATTTACACTCTGCAGTGACATCACATTTCCAAATAAATTATATTGAGCAATACATTCTAGTTTACATTTAGGTGGACGCAACTCTAAAAAATATTTAACTTAAATCAAGCTTGAAATTTTGATAAAAAAGTATTATAAGCGCTAAGTAGTTAAAAAATACTTACCAGAATATCGTTCTGTTTTATTTTTTGTGTCAACATCAGGTATCAATCGGAACACTTTTAATATATTTGCACCAGCCGTCACAAGACATTTTTCTGCTCGATTGAAAAAATAACAACTAATGGAATGTTCCACACCAGTTGCTGGATGCGTTTGTTTGCAAATTGAGAACATTTTGAGGTTATGTCTGTGTATGTTTATCAATCACATTTATTTTTTTACCCAAATTTATACATAATACATATTTTGATGATATAATATATGTATATTTATTGCATATTATTATAACTAAATATGGTAATTATTAAATTAGTTTTCTCAGCACTCGTGAAATTGTTTACTGAAATGCCTATGGAAATGCCGGAGATTAAAAAAAGTTTAAGAACTTCCTCACATTCACTTCTGTTAAATATGTTATTCGCTAAATTAAAGTACGCACTCATATAAATAAATTATTGTACACTCGAAGAACGAAATCACGAAATAAACAAAACCGAGCTCATAGATAATAACATTGATAATAACCGAACTCTTTGATAGATATATGCAACCATAGAGAAACCGTGTTCTGTAGTGCAACTGCGTGGTGCAACCGGTGCAACTCGGTGCAACGAAATGCAGCCCAAAAGACTGAGGCTTGCGATGTGGGCAACCAAATGTACACTTTTTACTAAGTTAAATAATTTTATTATTTATAGGTACGATATATTCGATTTAAGTACGCCAACAAAAAATCGAAAATTACGAGTAATCATGTAATCATTTTTCCTTTTGTGAATTGTTAACGAGTAATAAAGAAAATAAGAAAGCATTTAACTTTAGAACAATGGGTGCGGGGTGGGTGCGGGTGCGTTTTTAAAATGCATAGACAATTGGAAAAAATTTCCACTTTTAATTTTCGATTTGTTTTGGACTACTGAATTGGATTTCAAGAGCACGGTCATTACTTATGAGACACCAATAAACTTAAATTAAATGTTTTAATTATTTATCTAACAAGAATAAAAAAAAAATTAATAAAAATAATTTAAGTATACTATATTTTAAATAATAAATTAAAATTGTTTTAGATTATTGTAAGAGAAAATGTAAATAATAAAAATTAATGTTACAATAATAAAATTATTAAGTTAAAAAATAAAAACAAATACTTGAATAATAAAAATAACAAGTTCTTATGCAACCAGTTTTGCATATTGGTAGACTACTAACTCTAGGACATCACCAATAACCTTACTTATAAACAACATTGATGACATATACAATGTTAATTAATAAAAACACTAAGATAATTGGAAATAAAGTTATTTTAATTCCATACCGGAAAGAACATGTTCCCAAGTATGTACAGAAAAGTTTAATTTCAACAATATTTTTTTAGCCCCAAGTTTTCTCTATACCTAATGGAGCTATTGTCATAGACTCATAGATAACAAGCTGTTGTTAAGGGATTCCAGTTTGCAACTATTTCTTTGGTTTAATAAAATATAATTAATAGTACAATTTTGCTTGTTTTATAAAGTTTTGACCGTGGAACTAGATGCTATTCACAATGGACCAAAGTGGTTACTTTACAGTGAAACCGTCAATTGAAGTGACATTGTTATATTTATTGTTAATTAATAATCAAGCCATTTATAGAAAAACAGATTTGAAGTTGCGATCCATTATCGTTCATGTAATAAATTTATTTCTTTAAATTATTGAAATTTTGATCACTGTTCACTAGGTGCTAATGTTAAATATGATTTTAATCAAGTATAATCTGATACAGGTCAGAAAGACTGGTCAATAGCCTTTTTTCAAATTTACGTCATTCTCACAATATACAGGTAGTTATAACATTATATAACAACCGATAGTTCACATTTTGTGACAATTTGCACCAATTTTTAATTGAGACATGGATGGAGCTGTTGTTCTGTGAATAGCTGATAAGAGATTGTGAAGTTGGATTTATATTTGGCAGATAGCAATTTTAAATTCGTGTAGTTGTAGTATGAATAAACCTACACTATTTGACAGATTATGATATATGCGTTTTGAGTACTATGAGGGCTGATATATAAATGTATGCTTTTTTGTTTTTAGTATTTAGTAAGGCAATCGGTTTTAGTTTTTTAAATGGCAACATATGTTTTTTAATTCTTTTTTAGAATCTCCATGATTTATATTTTAGGTATCATGAATGGATGAAATCGGAAGAACTTCAACACCTAACAGCTTCAGAGCCATTAACTTTAGAACAAGAATATGAAATGCAGAAGTCCTGGTCAGAAGATGAAAATAGTATAAACAAACCAAATAATATATACATTACCTGCAATAAAGGCAATTTTTTTTTAGAATGTACTTTTATCATCCTTGACAAAGAAAAGTATTTGCAAACATCTAATGAAATTGAATCAATGATTGGTGACACAAATTTATTTTTTATGAGTAACGCTTTTGATGATGAACCTTCTGCATTGGTCGCTGAAGCTGAAATCATGATTGCTGAACAATGGGCACGTGGAAATCATTGTGGCTTTGAAGCAATGCTGATTATGCTATATTATGGAATAGTAAAAATAAATGTATTCCAATATGTTGTAAAAATATCAAGTGATAATTTAGTAAGTCTCAAAATGTTTGAGAAGATGGGTTTTATACAAACAGGTTTTAGTCAAATTTTTAATGAAATTACTATGGAAAAACTTGTAGATGACAATTTTAAAAATTCTATAAATATAAATTGTGAAATAATGAATTATGAATAAGATTAAAGAGTTTTTCTTAAAAAAAAAAAGAACCTTAATAATTATACTTAACTCTTTCTGTCTCAAATTATTTTCAGAATGAGGAAAAAATGTTTAAAAATCGAAACGTAGATACGAAGCTAAACGTTAAAAAAGGCGTTAATGCTAAAAATTTCATCGGTTTATTTTAACTTTTACAACAAATGGTATTTTAAGGAATTACTTAAAGAAATTCATTCCTCGTTTGCGGAAAATATACAATATTTTGGTTATATAAAAAACATTTAATTTTGATGTCTTAGTATGTTATTATTTATCTATTAACAAAATAATTTTGTTCAAAGTTGAAAAAGCAGTTTATTAACAAAATAATATTTTTGTTTAAAATTAACAATGTTTTCAGTTTTTTAATAAAATTCTTAAATATCTTTTTAATTATTGCGCTATCAAGAAACTAGGCACAAATGAGATAATAAAAAGATAGAAATCTGCAAATATATTGTGATACAGTCGGTGTGTGGTCAGACCAAGTAAGAAATGAAGAGGTGTTCTATGTATTTGGTTATTAGTATTACTCATGTGCGGGGGGGGGTAGTTTTCAGAATTTTACTGCCGTACATGAGTTATACGCTATACTAGATGATTTGACTTGAAAATTGGGTTTTTCTTGTAAATCGATAGTGTAACTTGCTACTCATCACGCTGCAGAATCTTTAATTTTCATTTCAAAATAATTATTTTTAAATCTAAATTTTTTTACAAATTAGAAATCCATTATTTTTTTCAAGTTATAAATATTAAAACACAAAATTTAAATTCGCCAAAGTCTCCATTTTTGAGTACCTAATTACAATAGCAACAGATAGGTTAAGAAATATTACTAAACTGTTCTACCATTTTTATTATTACATAAAAAAAATTAAAAAAAGTTATACAAACGTCACATCTTCTCTTTCACCTAAAATCGTCCTTTATTAGTAAAACGTGATACAAGATAGTGTTAATAATGAGATATATGAAAACATTAAAAATTAAATCATTTAAATAGAAAAAAGTTTCTTCAAATGCACGTGGTTAAAATCATAGAAAACTTTTTCTTATTTAAATATAATAAAATAAAAACATAAACATCTTTCCTTTACAGAGATTACATTGAAAAATAGCAAGAATATTAGAAGCAAATCTTAAGATTAACTACAGTTATGTTAATTAATTTATGAGACCTTTAGCCTTGAAAAGATCGCGCATGAGACCTTTGAGACATTTAATTTCTCGTTGCAAATCAGAAATAGTAACTTCCAACTTGTTGTTGTCATCCTGGAGAACCTTCTCTTCACCTAATATCTCCTCGACCTCGGCTTTCTTTTTCATACGGTATCTGGTAGCGGCATTTTTATTTTGTTCCTTCTTCCTGGATTTTTTATCTTCATGGTTGTAAGGTCTTGATCTTTTTCGGGATAACTTGTTATATTTGGTTGGTTGTTCACCAGACCATTCAGGATCCTCCGAAGAAGAAGAATCACCATAGTTGCTACTGCTACTACTTGGTGATGATGGTACCATTATTTCAACTCGTGATCTCACTAATTCTTCAACTGCAGCTAATTCACGATCAACATCAGGTTGATGCATAGAAGGTTGCATGTACTGAATTGATGGTTTTTCAAGGGTAGGGTATGTATGATCATTTGGAATTATTGTATAAATGGTGTTAGGGTTCAATGATTCCAAAGTTGCAAGTATAGGTTGTTGGTAAGGTGGACTCTGCGGTGGAGTAAATGCACCATTGTTGACAGCATCCAAAACGGTTTCAAATTCCATAAGGAGGCTTTCTGTGCACCCATTATTGGGATTAGTGGGATTTTTGACTTCAACTTTAACTGCCTCTGGCAAGGCAGTATCATAAATTGGAAGCATCTTTTCTTCCATCCAGAAGTTTGAAGAAAATGCATCTAAAAAAACAATATAAAGTAAAAAAAATTATTAAAAAAAAATCTTTACTGTCATACAGGCAGTGTTGTGCTACAAGGGGCTTGCACAGCCTTGTTATTGTTTACTAAAGAACATTTAATTTCTTAAACACATTTTCTTTTCGTATTATGTTAAGCAAAGTCATAATTATTATAGCAGCCTTTTAAGTAGTGAGAAGTGTGCTTAGGTTTCCTTACCTCATCTACTGACAATTTTCCATTTTTATTAAACAAATAACAAATCCCCAAAAGGTATAGTAATAAATTAATGGGCTTGTCAATTGGTAATTTAGTAATTGTTGATAATCGAACAAACATTTTATACCCACAATAGTATTATCAACAAGCCCATACATTTAGGACGGACACCCTATATATAGATTTTTTCAACTGTAATAAACACTTTTTTTCTGAAGTTAAAATATAAATATTTTATAAGACCTTTAATCCCTATAAATTCTATAAGTTTGATAAGTTTTAATTAGGCTGTATAATCTTATCAATGTTTAACATTTGCAAACATTTATTTAACCTTTATAGAGCATATATTTTAATGTACATGGCGATTCAATTTTGCGGCACTTCTATCTCTTCTTTTTAATAAGCTGTACATTAAATAGGTCATAAACATACTTGAGTTAATATTTTTATGTTAATTAAGTCTTAGAAAGATAAAACACAAGATTGAAATTAATAACATGCATGATTCTCATGGTGTTATATATATATATATACATTTCTTCATGATATTTCTATTATATGTGTAGACCAAATTGTGGAATAGTTATGAAATGGTAAGGTTAAAGTTTCTAAATTAATGAATACAAAACAAAGAATTAATTGATTTAGACAACTAAATTCCACGTAGTGGTAAAATATGAATAAATTCTATTTTAACAATATGTCAATTGTTTATAATCAGATATTCAAATAAAAACAGCTCTATATATTAGGTGCATTCAGTTGGCTGATATTATTACTTCATAACACCTAAAGTGATCAATGTCAGTTGTCATTTGGTGCGTGTTGTGAGTATATAGGTGTGGCAATCTCTAAACAATGACGTCAAGTGGGTGATAAGAACTCAAATTATTATTATGAATTGAAGCGTGTGATTCGTGCATTCTGCACAAGTATTTGGCACGCAGATTATTAAAAAAAAAAATTATAATCCAGTATTCTTGACGACATATATATACATTGACAGATTTATGTGTCAATTATTTAGTAAGATTTCATCCAAAAAATTAGAACCTGTTTGCTTAAAAGCTTGCTGAATATTTGAAAAACTGGCACGCAAAATTGTTGTACTAACAATTGAAATCAGTCTCGTTTCAGACGGTTCTAAATTACTAATTCTTCTCTTACTCAAATATGGTATGTATAATTAGGATCACATTTAAATGAAAAAATGTTGTTTTTTAAATTGCAGCAATTTGTCAAGACAAAAAGAAACTGAAGTAACTTATTCTGAAAATTATAGATTTAATTGAAGTTAACTGTTTAAAACTACTTTTTTTTTACTTCCACACTACCACATCATCAGAAATCATAATCATGATTTTTAATTTGATCAAGAAACCTTAAACTTATTTAATGCGATTCTAGTTTATTTATCAAAATTGATTGATATGCAGAAAAAGATAAGCTAATTTACCTCAACTTTCAGTTGCCCGAATTAATAATAAATGTTTTTTTTTAATTTCAAAATGTCATATTTAGGTATTACTTAATATGGCACAACATAAAAATACCTTTGAATTTTAACGAGTGAAAGCACACTCGCTGAAACTATCACATTGAAGACTGGATTTAAGCAGTTTGTGAACATGAATATTTGAGGCTATAAGTCTCGGGAAATACTGAATTTGGAAGTTTATTCCATTTGTCGATAGTACTGTTAAAGAAATCTCTTTTAAAAGTTTCGTTCTTACATCTCTGAACTGTCAGTGAATATTTGTTAAAACTCCTAGCAAGCTTTGTACTGCGAATAAATATTTGTTTAGTTGGCAAAATGTCTTGTATTTTGTTTGAACTGTCCATTAAAATATGTTGTATGTGTTGTAAAGTATCTAAGTCACAATTTTAGATAGGCGATGGTCCGAATAGCTCGTTTCTGAATAGAGTTTATTAAATACAAGGACGAATATAAGTTTTATATATATATATGCATAAGTTGAACAGAGGTAAAAAGCTTTTTACATCTATTAAGAAAACCTAGTTTTCTAGATACTTTCGAGGCTATGTCAACAACATGGAAGATTATGTGAGATTGTAACACCTAGAAGACAAATTGAAAAAGATTTAGATTTGGATTCGTTGTTAAGTTTAATATTTGGTACTGATGATACCTCTGATTTGGATTTTGAAACAGTAAGAATTTTTTTTAGAGTTAAAATTGACCATGTTGGGAATGCTCCATTCAGATATTGTTTTGAGGTCTTTGTTTGTAGATGCTACAGGTTCTAACCTAGAAAATTCAAGACTCTGCCATATTTGTCGATATGGACTTTGGAAAGTATGAAGTATGAAAAGTGCTATTAGTTATTTGAAGAAGTTCATTAATGTAAATCAAAAATAAAGTTGACGAAAAAGCAGAACCTTGAGGAACACCAGCATTTATTATTTTGGGGTCAGAGTTAAAACCATCAATTGAAACTATAATTTTTCTATTGTCAAGAAAAATATTGATGAGATTTACATTTTCCTATCAAGACTTATACAATGGAGCTTGTTGACAAGATTAGGATGCCAGTATCTGAGACGAAGTTATTTTGTTCTAAGAATGTGCAAACTAATATATTTTTCAATTTTTTTGACTGATTGGAAAATAATGCAATTGGTCTATAATTTGAAGAATCAGACTTGTCTCTCTTTATAGGTATAGTTGAACATTTGTAATTTTCCAACAATTTGGGAATGTTTCATTTTTGCATGATAAGGCAAATATTTTGGTCAAAAGTAGGTACAGGAATGGGAGGATTTATAATACATTGCGAGTCAGAGAAAACGGGCCACCCGAAAAATTTACGTAATTATCCTCCTTTTTAAATATTGCTTATTTTTATTGAAATAAATCTATTTTGTACTGATTTAGTATTTTTTAGCATGCCGTCCGACATTTTTATGAAATACAAACGAAAACCAAGGACAAATTAGACATTTTTCAAATTTATTGAGAAAATACACTTACGTTTACATTACAACAAATTTTTGGGGTGGCCCGTTTTCTCTGACGTGCAGTGTAGTAGAGTTAGATGCAAATTGGTTTGCAAAAATATCTGCTTTTTCTTTTGGATTAATAACTAGATTGTTTTGATCATTTCGAAGAGGAATTTATTGTTTTATACAAATTTTTGTTGTTTATGGAAAGCTGAGAAGTTCGATTAGCTATGTTTCTGCCAATTCTATCTTTTTCAGATTGTATTAGATTGTCACAATAATTAGGAGCTAGTGCGCAGTTGATTTACGCGTTCCAACCGTACACAAACCATGACTTTAACTAGAAGTCGGACGTTCCAGCTCAAAAATTCGAAACCATTAGGCATGCGCAAAAAGTAAAAATGTTGCAGCGTATTGAAATTGAAATACTTCCCTGCCGCGTCTACCGCAATTTATCTAGTATAATTTAAACTTAATCGTATTCTGAAACTCGGTTATAACTTTAATGATAAAATATTATTATAGATTAGTAGTTATTTATTTGCACAAACCTAATAATACGAGAAAGAAGTTGCAAGAATTAATACTAAAAAAAATAATAAAAATACATACACATTTTTAAACATTAACAAAACAATTTAAAATCTTACTGGAAATACCCTATTATTCTTTAATCTGCCTAAGATTACACATATATTTGTGATTTAATCCTATTATGTCTTTAGTGTAGGTTAATTATATATTTAATTGTCATCTGTTTCCTATTTCTTAAATATATTTATTAACACTTTGTATAAATGGTATCCTCTTTTTTCCTCAATCGTTTTTATAATAATAATTTCATCCATGCTATATTTTATTTTATGAAATGTTAAACAATTTTAGTTAAAATCGGTTTTTTTGCTGTGAAATATATGGGCAATTCCATTTCAAACGGACCAGAGCTGGGGGGGGGGGGGTGCATTGAGAAACTTGCTTATGTATTTTTTTTAGTTTCTATAACTTATTAGTAGTCCTTTGATCGGTATATGAAGGTATAAAACCCATAAAAAAAATTCTACGATTTTTTAAAGTATTTTTGACGTTTTTTAACTTAATCGCATTTTTTGTTTAAAAATCGCAATTTTAACACAAAAAAATAAATTTACTAATGAAATCAATCAGAAATTTTCCGTAGAATCCAAATCTGGCGCCATTTCAAGTCTATACTCTGCCTATAAACCGCAAAAGCCATAAAACCATGTTTTTGTTCTCAGTGGGCTGGGCAAAAAGGAGCATTTTTTAAAAAAATTTTAACCGCTAAAGTTGACGTGTTTTGATGTAAATTAATTAGAAAATATAAATTTTGTGTATTTGGGTTAAAGGTCTACAACTCGAAAAAACTGCAAAATAAGCCTATTTTTCAACATAAACTTTTACAAATATTTTATATAAATTACAATAAAATTGATGTTCATTTGTGCATTTTATATATGTATATATATAATTCAAGATAAGGCAAAATTGGCAAAATTGTCGTAACATTTTTTATTAAATAATGAACTATTTATTATTATAGTAGAATTTACTTTGAATTATGCCGTAAAAGGTGCTACACTTAACATAATGCAATAAATATGTATACTATATTTATAGACTATACGCCTGTGGTAATTTAATGATTGTTTACACATTTGATAAATACATATCTTGTCATGTAACCACTTAGTTGCACAATTATGCTATAAAATTAAGACTTTGCTAAAAATGATCTAATTAATATGTTTATATAAAATATAAATAGAAAAACAATTATGTAAAATAATGTCGTTTGAACGAGATTTAAACGAGAGCACAACCTTCAGCTCCATTTCTAATCAAAAAAATTGCTCAATTATTTGCAATTCCAATGATATAAAGGTTAAGTAATGTATATATTGTTAATTAGCTTAATTACGTATACAATAAACAGAGATCATGGCAGTGTATAAATCATGCAATAAAAAAATAAAATGCAATAACAAAGTGCAGAATTGAAACTTGGTATAGAAATAGACTATTAATTAAATGCTATAAAAATAAAATTTATTATGAATAAAGCTATCCACAAGAAACGCTAGTTTTGTCACAAATTTATGCCGTATACAAATTTCGAACAACACGTTCGTTTCACGTGCTCACGTGCTGGTAAAGAAAGGTAGGTTATTGAGGCAAGTCTGATAAAAACCGATAAATATAACGTTCCATTTGTGTATTAAAACCATAATTATAATATTTGTACCATAATTCGATCTAGTACGTACATGTCTTAATCTATATAATAAGCTTTTAAAAAACTAGAAAATTATAATACAAAAATGCAAATCGAAGTAAATTAAATTAATTAATTATTGAATTAACTGGAAAAGTAAGAAAATTGCAAAAAGTGATTTAAAAAGAATAAAGAACTGAATGAAGGTGTCAAAAACTATACACGCCAATAATATTTTAACGTTTTTATTTTCTTTCTATGCCTTAAACTTTTTGAAAAGATTTAGTTTTAGAAATAGAAATAAAAAGATAATGTAAATTCTAGTTAGAGAAAGAAAAAATGTGCAGAATGTGTAGGATGGAGAATGGAGATACAATAATGAAATAATAATAAAATAAAATAAAACATTTATTATTATTATGGGTTATCACATAGTAAAGGTCTCAACCATCTTTTATATTAATACTGAAATAAGCTTTAAAATAAGTTCCTTTTTCAGGGCCTAGTGCTTTTTAATGAGCGAAGCGAGTAAGGGCTGCTAAAAGCGTAGGGCTGCTAAAGCATTTTGGTACAAGTTACACTCAATATTTTTTTGCCTGTCTCAAATAAAAACATTGTTTCAATAAATTTCAAAGTTTATTATAATCTGTCACTACTGTCAGATAATCTTTTATATTAATACTGAAATAAGCTTTAAAATAAGTTCCTTTTTCAGGGCCTAGTGCTTTTTAATTCGCTCTCAAGAGCCGAAAATAGGCTTTAGCAGTCCGCCGCACGAATGAGCGAAGCGAGTAAGGGCTGCTAAAAGCGTAGGGCTGCTAAAGCATTTTGGTACAAGTTACACTCAATATTTTTTTGCCTGTCTCAAATAAAAACATTGTTTCAATAAATTTCAAAGTTTATTATAATCTGTCACTACTGTCAGATATTAAGGTATGACGTCATGTGAAATCGTAATTTACAGCCAATCAAATAGCGCATACGTTTTTTAGGCCCAAGCGCTTCTAAATCGTCGTTTCGACCCGCATTTTAGCGTCGAAACAGATGGTTTCGGTAGACAGGCGAAAAAAGCATTTTGGCATCGATATTTTTTTGCCTGACTCAATTAAAAATAGTGTTTCAGAAAATTTAAGATAATTATAATATAACATGTGAAATTGTGATTTACAACCTACTCAAATACCGCAAAATGCATATTAACTTCTCCGTCCTAGGGCCGCTAAATCGTTGTTAAGGTCCGTACTTTGATTAAAAAATAGATGCGAAACCATCTGTTTTTTAATCAAAGTACGGACCTTAACAGGCAGGCAAACCGATTATTCAAGCTATTTATTACTGTTATTGTCTACTATACAAATTGTTCAAACTGATTCCGTATATTTGTTGCATATGAAATAGTTTTATTAGTTGAAAATTTAACATGAAATCACTTATAATCAACCTGAACACATGATTATTACATAAAGTAAAAATAAATATGTTTATCTCATTTATGAACTTTAATCATATTTTATTATTTAAGATTTAATATTCTGCTGTTTATAGTTGAAATAGCGAAATCAAATTAAAAAAAAAAAATGAACAATGACCTATTATACTTTATGTAATTTGGATTAAGACTATTCGAATTAAGAAAGTTCTATCAGGCACATATTTGAATGAGCTTCAGTCAATCAATCCAGTTAGTCCAGAGATACAACAGAAATTGATTATAATTATATTATTACGCATTGATGTATTCTAAAAAAAGTTTCATTCATAATACTTTTATATTATTAAATTAAAATTAATTCTGATGACTAGTTATTTATACATTTTGAACCATACTTACTTATCACTAAAAACAAATAGACACGAATAAATTTATCTTTATTGCAATCTACTAACATTAGTCATACAAAATTTCACACAAAATTAACAAAATTATATTGACGTTATTAAGTATTTTAGAATGATATAATTAAATAATCAATGAGTAGATATATCTAGAGATGTGACTATAGTAATATAATTCTTATCTTGTTTCTTGAACTTTAACCTCCTCCGTCTAGTATTTGCACATGCTCGGGTATTTTCAAGGAGTATTAAGAATATTATCATTCATGCATTTATTATCACTTGGAATACACGGGTTACACCTTGACTTATGCCAAGACGTTGAGTTCAAAACAGTATGTCATAATTATAACATGAACGCCAGTTAACTTATCCTAAAACTTGTTTATTTACTTATTACAATAGTATTCTAAAAAACGAGCTTCATAAAATATAAAACACATTTTATTGACAGCATTTAGGTAAAAAAAAAACAAATCTAAAAGCTTGTTTTTTAAATCTTGAGTATTCTACTTGTTAAAATAAAAATTTACATTATAAACTAAGTAGTATTAGTTCACTATTATACAGTGTTTTACTGATAAAAAGGAAACAAGTTTAATTTAAAAAAAAGCGAGATTTGAATATTTGCGGCTTATAAGTTTCGGGAAATACTACATTTGTTTATTCCATGTGTTGATAGTATCAAAAAATAAAAGTTATATCAATAACATAGTAGTTCCAGAGAAGATTATGTGTGATTTAAACCCCTAGACAAATTAAAGAAGATTTAGATATAGATTCGATGCTCAGTTTAATATTTAAAACGAAGAATCTAATTTTGAATAATTAAGAAATTAAGATTTTGAGTTAAAATTAACCAAGTTCGGAATACCCCATTCAAATATTATTGCCAGGTCTTTGTTTATAACTATATATAAACCTAGAAATTTCAAAACGCAGTCATATTTGTTGATATGGTCTTTGAAAAGTATTAAATATGAAAGGTGTTATTAAAACTATGAATAAAACTTTCATTAAATAATGAAATTCATTAATGTAAATCAAAAATAAAGTTGCCAAAAAAGAACAACAGCATTTAAAATTTTGGGGTTTAAAACCATCAATCCTAACTATATTTTTTTTATTGTCAAGAAAGCTATTGGCAAGACTTACAGATTTGTAATTAAAACCTATACAATAAAGCTTGTTAATAAGATTAGGATACCATACGCTATCAAATGCTTTAGAAATGCTACTGCAAGATTTTTATGAAAAATGAATATTTGTGTTTGGGATTGGATTCCAAGCAAAAAATATTAATTTCAAGTTTTACCAAAAAAATAATAGTTAGCTATATAATAACTTTATTTAATCATTGTAACGGTTACACAGAAAAATGAACGTCTGCTAGTAACTCGAATTTATATTGGCCGTAGACGACCGTTGAAAATCCCACACCACGTGTTTATCAAAAATTTGTGTTAAAAACAATGTGTTCTTAATGTGTGCGGATTTTGTACTGACCATACCAGCGCGTTGTGGTAGTTATTGATGCCGTCTCTGGTGAAAGTAACTTCGTCGGACCACACAATAGAAAGAATAAAGTTAGGATCTTGCCCGTGCTATTCGAGAAGCTCAAAAATGCTAATATTTGTACTTCATCTCCCGGTTGTAACTGATGAACACATTGCTGCAAAAGTTGTAAACTAAAATAATGTCGGCATATTCTTCATTGCCAAACTGCATTCTTGAGAAAATACACAAAGTACGTGACAACTGTCAAGAGCTAGGAAATAAGTGTCTTGTTTCAAAGCAAAACTTTATAGACAAAAATTAAATAAGTTCATGCTTTAATATCACCAAAACAAAGTTCGAATGGAAAAAAAAGTTATTTCGCATTATTGCTAAGAATCCAATCACAAATATTTATTTTTCGCCTCCTGGTGTATAACTGCACACTAGTACTTAAAAAAAAACTGTTTTATTGTGATTTAAACTGTATTTTTTTGATTAGTGGGCTTTGATATTTTGTTTTGTTTTGGTTCTAAGAAAACGTTTTGTATAAAAACTACTGTATATTTACTAGTGTATTTACAAAAAATGTTATTACGTATACACGTCAAAATATGAATCAAATTATTAATGAAGTTGTGATAGCATTTATTGTGCAATTGTAATAAACATTTTACTTATACATATCTGCATTATTCACAGTTATATTATTGCAATTGTGAACAGAATTTACGTAGTATAAACGTTTATGTTTATCAGTGTCATCTATATGTCATGAACATCAACGATTATTCTTATAAGAACTATTAATTCTATTTCTATAAAAATATATAAAACACTTGATCATATTACACTTGTAATATTATATTGTCACTTATAAAACCATAATAAAAGTGAATTTAATAGAAATTTAAAATTAATTGTATAAAAACGTTTTATTACATTAAAAATTAATAATATAATCAACATGCATTTATAATCAAATTGGGTATTTACATTTTTGCGGCATTATCAATGCTTACAAAAATATAACTGATAAAATAAGACGTTTCACAATAATTAAATAAATGTAATTAAATTCAAATATAGCTGTCACTCCGTTTCACACGCTTTCTAGAGGTTGAGCATGTGGAGTGAACTCCGTATACTCCACTCTATGTATTAGTCCCTTCAAATTAGAGAAATTTTACTGACAGTTGTATACTTAGGTGTATTTGGACTATCTGAAGACTATTTTCACCTGGCGCGCGCATGAAAAATGATGGTTTTGGAGTAATAGATATATGTACATCAATTTTCGCGTTTTTTAATGGTTCAATTGTAAACAACAACAATAAGTAGATTTTAAACCAAAAAAAAAACACTATATTTGACTATTATTAATATTTAAATAAAATAAGAGCTGTAAAAACATTTTTTTAAACAAGTAGGTTATGTTTATTTTCACTATTTAACTGTCAAGTAAGTAAGAAAAACAGCTTAGTCTTACCTTAGCTTACCTTACTTGACAAAAAGAAAGCACCTAGTATATACATACCTAGTATAGACTGGTTCTTACATTTTTTTTGTGATATTTTTGTGTGTGTACCTTCAAATTGAGATCTTTATGCAAAAAAGTAAGCCATGCCAAATTTCAGCACTTAAGATTCAAAAGAACACGTGTCGCACTACCTTTGAATTTTCAAAATTAATATGTATCATAGCTTCCAGATTTGAGTCAGATGCATACCCTGGGTCCTCAAAAAAGCAATTGAGTACTTGCTAATTAGGTTCCACATGAAACTTTACATTAATGTACTCTGTTTTTTTTTTTAAATTAACATATTTTTATTATATGTATTTTAAATTTTGAACTTAAGGCTATTTTTTTTTTAAATTTAGAAAACCTTTAAAATGACGAATTGTGCGTATTTTTTTCATTTTCTTAAATTTGTAACATTCTAATAATGTTTTTTTAAGTAAGGTAATAGGTTTACTTTTAAAACTTCAAAAGCAGTGCGACACGTGTTCTTTTGATTCTTAAAAGCTGAAATTTGGCATGAGTTATTTTTTTTGCATAAATATCACTTTGTAAGGGTTCGCCAAAAGAAATTCCATACAAAAATTTTAAGAACCAGTCTAATATACATTCCTTTCTTTTATTAACTTCTATAAAAATAATGAAATTTAATATTAACTAATTTTTGAGAAACAGTATAATAATGTGACAAATACTAACTAATATATTATTGTATAATGTGTACTTGTATTTATGCAAACATTGTAATAAGACAAAACAACTTTTTTCAAATAAATGTGTGTGCTTAGATAACATAACCTAAATGCAACAAAAACTTGCATACTCTATACCAGTGATGTAGCTAGTATTTGTAGCACCTGACAAAATGTTGAAAAGAATTAATTTTTTTAAGAAACTAACCCTCTCCAGGTTTTGACTTAACCCGCAAGTATGAAAGTTTAAGAGCACCTAAACAACAATCAATAAGTTGATCGTGCCCTTTTAAGCATACTTGAGTAAGTGTGACAACTTACCGAAGTTTACTTTACCTGATAACCTCGTATGTACATTCACACAAATTTTACAGGAGAAAATACAAACTTTATACTTCAAGTATAGATAAAAGAGTTTCATGTTCTATCTTATTATGAATCATAATATGATAATTAAAATAAACTGACAGATTCGAGGTTTTGTACACGTTATGTGTATTGATAAAAATAAAATTACGAGGTTTTGCACTTACACCGACAATATGCAAAAGCGGTGAAATTATTAACGTACAGTTAACCGTTAGTTATTTTTGAAAAATACTATACTATTATTGAGCATGTTTAGAACATAATAGAAAAAATGGTTGACAACCCTAACCCACCGCAGAAAGTTATCGAAACACATAAACTCAAGCGCAACGAGTGAAGTAGTGAGTAAATAACAAGATAAAAAAACGCATTATTAATCAAATTCAATAAATATTTCATTCTTTAACCCATATTTTTTGCATACCAACGTACAATCTAGAAAAAAAAGGTTAAAAATATTAAAAAAAAACACGTTGATCATGGCACTGCATCTATTATATTAATCTGTTATAAAAACAGAACCACATTTTTGAATTCATTGTTCAAAATATGTAGTACAAAATAAACTAAAATCACACTGGCGTTAGCGCTGATGCTGTATAGAACTGTAAACATTTATCTTTGTTCAAATTTAATAAGCTCATGTTACTAACAGAGTCTTCTATTATTTATTTTCAAATAATCAGGAAAAGCAAACATTGATTCATGCTTATTATTCTGACACAAATGATTATTTTACTGTATTTGACGTATTCGTATATAAAAATGAGGTCAATTATCTGACTGGTGAGATAACGTATGTACTTTGAGTCAATACACGAACGGAATCTCTCATTTGTTCATAAATACACAACATAATTATTGATTACAACCTAACCTGTTTAATTAAAAATTAAAAATAATTTTATTGTTCTTTAAAAAAATAATACAAAATTTATTAGTAGAAATAAGTCAAAACACATTTACAACATTCAACAAAAGAATTAGAAAGTGTTGTATGAAATATATTTTAAGGACAATCTAAAATCATATATGTAAATGGAACAGTTTTGTGTAATATCACAAAAAATATGATTTATTTCAACCCTCAATGAAATTTATTATAACGTCGTCATTAAAATTATACACAACTGTCTATAGAAAGTGGATTGCGAAAAAATTAAATAAGAAACCAAAATTTGAAAATCAAGTATGTTGATTAACACGCGTGGCCTCATTAAAAAAATCTTAAAAATTGTTCATTCATCTCTCGCATGATAGTCTGATATTAAATAAATATACATGTGCAAATTAACATTTAGTAATAATGCATAAGCGAAAACTAGTTTATGTAAACGCCGCTGTTTCTAACCTTGAATTATTGCCTTCCTAGTATGCGGTAAAAATATACTTTATTTGTTATTTGTATTTGAGATTGATTTAATTATGGGCATGTATTATAAATTTATAGATTTACCAATTGTTAAAGTTCAATTTGAAATGTCAATAAATTAGTCTGTTATTTAAAAAATAATACTTTACTGAGAACTATCGATTTGAAAGACAAAAGACCTAATACAAAAATAGGCATATTTGCTACTATAATGTTTTAATAATTTGTAATTATTTAAACATATTTATAATTGGCTGTCATCATTTCCTATATTTTTTCTGGCTCACAATAAATTGAATTTCATTATAACGACAATAACTATAAAGTATTACAAATGATATTACACATGTAATCAGGTAATGAAAATGCAATTGTTTCATAATATTATCTTCAATAGAATTACAAACATGTGCATAGGTACTATAACGTGTTGAGCCAATAATTTAGAGTAATAATATATTTACCTATCATAACAATAAGGTATTATTGTTTTATTAAGACATATATAACAAATAAACTAAAATATAAGATTGAAATTGTGTCATTATATTATTTTTCTGCATAGTAACTAGAAGGAAAGCTTCCACTTGTTTTGCATGTATATTTAGAGATAATTAATACGATAAAGTTGCATTTATCATACTAGTATATTCTAAAAAATGTCATAATATATATGTTAATCCAGAAGCACCTACCATAGCAGATAGCCATCATACGAAGGAGAAATAAGATTACTAGCTTCTTTAAATTCTTATACACAAAACAAAAATAATAATATAGTAAGAAAAAGTTTCTAATAGAAGGCGCGAGTAGGTGACACTTGAAACACGTGAAAATTCAACGTCTCTTCACCAGCTTTTGTGAGTTGAAGACAATTTCCCGATTCCAGGTGTAATGATATATGAACTTCATACTATACGCGTTGTCGGGAAAAAACATTGGAACGGTACATCGAGAAATATTTACGGATAATTACACTACCCCGACAAAAAATCACGCGCTTCAATAACGAAACGCGCAGAAAGCGAAATTCTTCAAGACTGTTTTAATAAAGAATGTCTACACTCTACATCAAGTTACTTGATTGTCCCCTCCATCGCGCATTATCAAGGATATGATATGGGAGCAATCGGTTTGTGGCATGTTATTAAATATTGTCCAAGTTATTATAAAGAGATAATTTGCAATTGCTTATGTATGCATCATATACATAGTAGCCACATCAATTATATTTATACAATCGTTTCATTTAACTGATATTTTTATCACTATACAGTGATACATCCTATTAGTAATTAGATGAAAGTTAGAACAACAAATTAATTTTATAGAAATTGTGTATATAACACAATTAATTATATAATATTAGAAACTTGTATTAAAAATTGAAGATTAGAAAATTTATATTAGTTTTGAATTCCTACAAAAATTATGAACTTGATAACTTATTTTTTTATAAATTTTATATATACACTTTGCAGCATCTTTGTAAAACATCGAACTTATTATTAACATTTAAAACTAATTAAGTTTCATATCCGACGTATCGTGAGTTAAATTAGTGACAAAATTCTTTATCAATATATTGCGAATATATCCAAAGAACTTTGAATAACCTTTTGCAATTTTATTAAAAATGATAATATTAATCAATGACCTATTATATGAACAATTTGCGAATAGTATCAGTACATATTAGGTAACTGATGCAAAATTGAGTGCTGCAATGTTGCTGTTAAGTTTTAAAATCAAAATGATGTATATGGCTAAATTTTCTCATTCTTCTAAACATCACATCCTATACAAGTTCTATAGTAATATGTCTGTCAACCTTGATAGCTAAAGCAAAACTTTTAAGACACACTGTACCAAAGTCTTGTGAATTTTTGCACAATGCATTATCTATAAATTTTCTTATACAAATTAAATCAAAATATGCTTTAGTGTACAATTAATCTCTTTTGGCACCATACATTGCTAAACTTTGATGACAGTTTAGTAACAGCAATCAATTTTAAATAATGCCATACTACAAAAACAAACAATATCAAAAATGTAGTTTTGTATTCTACTTAAAGCGGCAATGAAGATTTTAAACTGACTGTTTAACAAGTATTAGTATTAGATCATTTTGATTGTCATTTATATCTACAAACTGTTAATAAGGTAGATAACCATATGTATTCGAGTTAAGCTATCCTCTGATCTTCCTTATGAACGTTATTTTCCAACAAAAATAAGTGCTTTATCTTAGTTTGTTAATTTTATACTATGCATTTATTTATTCCTCGTGCATACAAAATAGATTTAGTTTTTACTTTTTAATTACTAGTCAGTACAGCAGAGAAGACATGCATGATTAACAGTGCTAACAAAATATGCAACTGTCGCTCCGGTCACGAGTTGGATGGGTGTCCCCAACAATGTGATGCAAAATAGATCCGTTACCTCGTATACGTATCCACACATACCATACAACATGTCTTCTTTGTGACTCGGTGTGCCCGACACCTCAATTGCCTACCCCGAAAAGGAACGGAGGTATTTATTCAATTGTAATATTTTTGTAAGAAATTGTTTTAATTATTATGCTTGCTAACTAAACAATTCATTTTTATCTCAATCAGTGGTACTAATTGTACGAAGTACAGTTCGTAGTTTTTGATTTGCGCAACAATTCATTGTTTAGCAACTCCAATGCCATCCTAAGCTATTAAGATCAGTCCAGCTCAGAAAATACTGATCGAGTTCATCAAATTTGAGTAAATATAGGCTTACAGAAAGCAGGCTCTGAGTTTGGCAATAATACACTTAAGATGTCTCTGCATTTGAGTCTTAATTTAGGCAAGTTACTCTCGAGAGTCAAAAACAACCAACGGCGCAGCTCGAAAATTGACAGAAAGTTTTCTCCGAGCACTGTCATTAGCCATGTTTTAGGCTAGAGAAGCACTCGCCTAAATTTACCCTCAAGTAGAACGTCACCTAAAAGTACTTTAGAATAAATATAAGGGACTAAAAAATATTGCCAGAAAGAAGCATAATGGAACTCCAATTAATTTTCGCTCTATTTTAATATTTTTTTTCTATTTTTGACATGTAAAGTTTTCTTAATTGACATAAGTTTGAAAACATTCATTTTTTCATAACTAGTTAAGAAAAAAAAACCGTAACTAGTTATGAAAAAATAAAACATAACTGGTTGTGAAAAAACAAACATTTTAGAAACTTAACATCTATTAATTTTGCCGGAAGTACCGACGTTAGTGCACTTTGTGCAACTTCTTCAATATCGCTTGGTACATTATCTGAATTGGAATTCTCCATTTTGCTTCTTACAATAAAATTCTTAAAGAAGCGAAACTTCAAATGTCAAATAAACACTGACTTGATTTTAAATATAATTTATAAAATTATTAGCAGTTAATTATTACTCTATTTATTGGTCAGTCTAAAGAACATATTTTGTCAAAATTAGAAAAAATCTTGTATTAAACATGTTAGGAAAAGCAATTTTGTGTAACTCGCGTGATGTTGCGGGAGCTCTCTTCGCTCGTCCCGCAAAAATCCCGCCTCGTTACACAAAATAAAGTATTTCCTAACTGGTTACATAAATAGCTATTGTCAAATGAAACCATAAAATAACACAAAATTTCACATTGCCAAAGAAGTTAGCAGTCATATTATTTTTGAAATGTAGAAGATTTTACTATTGTAAAAATAATTAAAAATGTTGACACATTAACAACAAAAAAATAGCGTTTGTCATTCGTTTCTTTCCATTGGTATTCATCGTAGAATAAAGCTACAATATAGCAAGTGCAAATTCAAAAACGATACAGTTCGCAGCTATTTCTCACCGTACTACTTAGCAAATCGTGCTATGACGCCCGAGTTGATGACCTCTTAATAATAGTCTTTTGCAACACAACAACGAGTGGCTTGACTGATGTATACCACCATTATCCTTATTTCCTTGAGCGATTACCATGTCTTTGGTAGATATTTTAAGATACATTAGGTATAAGCAAAAGATTTTTTTTCCTTTAGTATTTAAGTGTTTGCAAAACGGTGAGGAGCGTAAGAAAAATAATATACTCGATATTGACATTGCTCCAATGTGTAGATATAAAAATACTACCTAATAAGTTGTATAGTAGGAAATAGCTTAATAGTAATAGTAGCTTTAAATTGTTTACAAATTTATTCAAGACCATGACAGCAACTTGATTCAGTACGTTACGACGACGACGACACAATTTGTACTTACTAATCTGACTCAGTTAAGATAAATCAAAGTGTCTCACAAAAGTCAAACCCGGTTTAAACAAAACTAACTTCTTTTAAATCCAAGCAACATTCATTATTTAAGGTTCCACGATAATATCGTTCTAATTTTGACCGGTCTTTCATGATTGACAATACTTTAATATAAAAACTCATACGATAAAAATCGGCGGCTGCCTACTAAACTCAGTAAATTTCTCATATAGTCACAAATAAGGCACTACACATAGCACTGTAAGAACCGCTATAACTTTTGGCCAAAAGTAAAGTACTAGTAGTAAGTAGTAAACCAAAACAGGTATGTGTTTATTTATGATGTGGAACATTAACGTAATTGAGGTTAGGGTATTTTAATAAAAAAATTTATACTTTATTGTGCTGATTTTACTTTTTTATATATTAAGACCGGTTTCGGCGGTTAGTTAACGTAATTGTAAAAATTATGTGGAAAACTCTCACCCCTCCTATATAATTTATTCTGCCACGACATCTACCACCTTAACCCAAATTACTGCAATTTAAATGGATACATTCTGCAATATGCAGATGATACCACACTTATATCACATGCCAAGTCATTAAAATCCTCCATAGACCAGCTGCAATCACTATTAGACAGAACAGACACATGGTTCAATAAATGGCGCTTACTAGCAAACCCTCGAAAAACCCAACTTCTTATTCCTTATCACAAATTAAAAATGAACTCACCTTGCATTCGTATGAATCAGCAATTAATCGCCCCATCACAAATATGCAAGTACTTGGGAGTATCCTTTGACTCCAAACTTAAATTTAATTTCAATACCCGATCCCTTAAATTCAAAATAGTCAATAGAGCAAAACATTTCCGTTCGCTGACCTATAAAAATGCCGGCATTAGTACCGCATGCGCAACTCATATTTATAAATCTATCTGTCGTCCTCTAGTTGATTATGCTTCAATTTTATTTTTAAATTCTTCTAAACCTACTCTTAATAACTTGTATGTCGCAGAAAGAACATGCTTACGGTCTATCACCAAAATCCGTCACCCTAACAATCCCTTACATAATCCCTCTAATGAACTGTTATATGCTAAAACCAAGATAGTCCCGCTTAACGAACGCTTAAAAAAGCTTCAAACAAAATTTGCCAATAATGCCAACAACCACAAAATACTAGCCAATTTAATAATACCCAGAAACCTAGCAGTTGTATCAAAATTTAAAACACCAGCTGAACCTCTGTTTCAAAATATTATGAACTTGACAAACGACATCTTAGACTGACGTTCACTCATCACTCACTCCCATATAACATCATCTTTTTTTTTTTTTTTTTTTTGTTATAAAATTATTCTTATTTTTGTAATTCAACTTAGGCTGAAAGACTAAGGTCGATGGCCATTTCAAAACAGAATGATTATTAATGTAGACTACATGTATATTTTAATTCATTTTCTGTACTGTTCTCTTTTGAATAAAGATATTATATATATATATATATATATATATATATATATATATATATATATATATATATATATATGTGGAAATTTTCAGTTTTAGTTTCGACTTTCGGCCAAAATTCTAATTAAGTGTTGTTAATAATTAATAGAATTACGTATAAATGCAACAACCTGCCTGTATAAAAAAGCACCCTAATTACTGAGATTTAGTTTTATTAATTTTGAACATACCTTCATCTTCTGTGATAATTTCATTTAAGTCTTCGAGTTTTTCCAGATTTTCCAAAAGTTTAGAGACCACCTTACTCTTTGATTCTGATGTGATATCAACTGCTTGTAATAATTCTTCTGTTGTCCAATATAACTCTGTATCTGTGTCGGAGCACCATGTCACCTCCTCAGCATTGCTTGGAGGTGAAGCGGGCTCCAACTTGAATGATATTGGGGAACTCATGTTGGTTTTTGTTTTGTTCCACGTCAAATATGAATATTGATGTAGAAAGTATGTTTATGATAAGTTTTGGCGAGGTAGTTACGCCTTGCGTGTAAAACGCCATTGTGGCTCTGTAAAAAAAGAAAAATAATTAGTAACAATAAATGTCTATATACAAAAAATAAACCTACGCTTCTGTGATTCTTCACAAAAGGATTTATACACAAGCTACATACAAATCTTTTTTTTTAATTTTTCATAAATTTCTATAACTCATAATTTCAACAATTTCCATATATTTGATTTTTAAATTTAATTAAAATAGACGGCAAATTGACGGCAGACAATATTCTAAGGAAGCTATATAAAATAATAATATGGAATAAGATCACCAGAGGTACACACATTTATTTTCTTTATTTCATATTATATCCAAACAAATTTAAGATAGCATTAATAAATATATACATATATTAAATAATTAATTCCAATCAAGGTTAATTATATTTGATCACACATACATTAGTTATTATGAATAAAGTCAAATCGATTATTTTTATTGTCAATATAAACATTATTAAGACATGATTTAAACGTCTATATACTAAATAAAACGTATGGAATGTTATAAACAAATTCGCGTTATGATACATTAGTATTTCAAGGTAACATTATGTTATTGTTGTATTTTTATCAAATGTAATGTTAAGTGGAGTGAATTTTAAATTATCAGTTAATGATTTATACCGGTGCTTCAAAAATATCTATCTGGTATTTGTGTGATATAAAGTTTCATATTTTCAGCAAAAAAATCGTATCCAACAAAGTCAGTATAATCTGAGTAAAGGCAAAAGTAACCAAATTAAACAGTCAACTATATACTAAAACATGTAAATACATAACATGTAAAGTAAACATGCACTTAAGTTGTCAGATTATTGGAACGCATTCGCATTTCTTGAAATTGTAAAAGTAGCATAATTACATCTGTCTGACTACACGAGTGAGAACTCCTGCAGTTCTTTGTTATTTAAATGTGCATCCTAATATATGGAGACTATGGAGAGTATAAAAACATGTCAGCGTCCGTTCTATTGCTTTTATCGTTTTATTCGACGCCTTCTTTAGCAAATTCCTATTTTTTTTTATTAAAATGCACTATTTTTGAGTTATAAGCGCAAACTCCTAAACTTAAAATAAAAAACATTTTTCCACAAACATACACATTTAGTTCAACCAAACAAACAAATTAAAAAAAAAACAATAACATTAAATCATTAAAAAATGTTTTTTTTATTATAAATTTTTAATTTTTTTATTGGAACGCCCTGTATATTTTTAATGTTTTTATGATTGTTTTGTTATATGTTTGGTTAAAATAAATGTCTATGTTTGTGAGAAAATGTTCTTCATTTGATGTTCAGAAGTTTGCATAAAACTCAAAAATTATGCATTTAAAGGGGCAGTTTGACGAGTGTCATAAAACTACGAACAGAACTCACGTAATTTAACTTCTTTTTAAAATCGTTTTTTTGCAACGTGTAGAGAATGAAATTTCCAATCTATTAAATTTTGAAATTAATTTGTAATTTTTTTATCGATATATGTGACAGCTGTACCAAACAGTTGAAAAAATTAATACTCGCGGGAAATTTTACATTTTATCATACATTCACAACTACAAGCAGAACTGTAACAATTGTTATTTTAGAAAAATAACTTATAGCACAATAAAAAGTCTACTAAGTTTAATGTTCAATGAAGTATAATTCTTAAAGTTTAAGCAAATATTTCGACAACAAAATTAAAAAATTAATTTTAAAATTTAATAGACAATTGAAGGTTTTGGAATTATGCAAAAAAATTAAACATTTTTTTTTAAATGTCAAGCACACTTTTTGGTACGAATTCTATCAAGAATATAAATATATTATTTTATCATGTTGTCAATGACAACGTAACAATTATATCGACAATTTTGCATTGAACAAATTACAGCGACAATTTTTACGTCATTACTGACAATACCACAATAACAAAAATTGTCGCTAAACACGTACGTGATTGGTCGAATTTCTGATATTTGCTAAATGTGATTGGTTGCTTTGACGGACGGATGACGGGAGGGAAATAGTCATTATAATCCTATTACTACCAAACCTAAACCACGCCTCATCTATCATTATTCTAAGATAAGAACAAACTTAAATAATACTTAATAATTTCAATTTCGATGCTTATATAAAAACAAACATAGAGAAAATCTTTTAGTAACCTAGACATTTTCAAAGCATTTGATAGGGAATGGCATCCTAATCTTATCAACAAGCTCCATTGTATAGGTCTTTATAAAAAATCTGTAAATCTTATCAATAGTTTTCTCGACGATAGAAAAATTATATTTAAAATTAATGGTTTTAACTCTGACCCCAAAATCATAAATGCTTGTGTTCCTCAAGTTTCTGGTCGTTCACCAACTTTATTTTTGATTTACATTAACAAACTACTCATAGTTTTGCAGATGATAGCATCCTTCATACTTTCCAAACATATATAGCAAAAAGTCTTAAAATTTCTAGGTTAGAAACTGTAGCATCTATAAACAAAGACCTCAAAACAATATCTAAATTCCCAACATGGTCAATTATAACTCTAGAAAAAATTTTACTTCTTATTGTTTAAAATTCAAAACCCGAGGTATTATCAGTACCAATATTAAACTAAACAACGAATCCATATCTAAATCTTCTTCAATTTGTCTTCTACGGATTACAATCTCACATAATATTCTCTTTAATGACCATCCTCTTGACATAGCTTCAAAAGCATCTAGAAAACTAGGATTTCTTAATAGATAAGTAAACAGTTTTCGCATATACAGGGTGTCCGGAAAATACGTGTACAACGTTTGACGACAGACTCCTGACGTCAAAATAGGTCGATCTAAGCCGACTTAGTTATATCCAAAATTGTCTCGTTTAGCCGGTAGAGGGCGTCAAAAAAAACAAAAGTATAACAAAGTTGAAAGTATCTATTGTAAGAAACTAAGTAAAACAAAAACATTACTTAAGCAAATGTGTAAAATGACCGCCATCTTGCTGAATACACTTATTAACACTCTTTAAAAAATGATATTGGACCCTATCTAATGTCTCGGGATTATTAAAATGGTTGCCTGCATTTAAAATCCGCTGCAATAAATCATCGCGTGTGTTTACCGGAGTCTTGTAAACTTCTGTTTTAATAGCGCCCCACAAAAAGAAGTCACACATATTTAACTCAGGAGAACGTGGTGGCCATTTTACTGGTGCATCATTGCCTCTTCCAATCCATCGGTTGGGATATTGATGATGTAAGTATTGCCGAACGGCAACGGAAAAATGGGGCGGGGCACCATCATGCATATACCACATTTCCCTCCGAAGTAAAAGGGGCAAATTCTCCAGAAGAATTGGTAATGTGTCTTGCAAAAAATTTAAATAAATATTTCCATCTAACCTGTCTGGAATAACAATGGGACCAATAAGGTAGTGATCAATAATACCTGCCCAAATATTAATTTTAAATTGATGCTGATGATGTGCAACTTTAATGGCATGTGGATTTTCATCGGAATAAATATGTTCGTTGTGCAGATTGGTTACCCCAGATCTTGTAAAGCATGCCTCGTCAGTAAACATAATTTTTCTACAAAAATTTGGAACAAGGATTCTTTTGTTTCTAATAAATTGACAAAATGTAAGCCGCATGGGGGGATCAGTCGGTAAAAGTTCCTGGACTTTTTGTATGTGGTAAGGATGTAACAACTGTTCTCTTAAAACCTCATTGACAATCGTTTTAGGAACATTTAACTCACGTTCTAAGAGACGGGTACTGGTACTTGGTTCTTCTTCAACTCTTTCCAGAATCATCTCTTCTGTTTCTACAGTTCGAGTTGTTCGCATACGATCCCTGCCTTCAAACTTTTTCTCAAAACTGCCCGTTTCCCGAAGATGACGCTCAATATTGGCAAATGTTTGGAGGTTTGGTATTCGACGGTTAGGAAACCTCTCCATGTAAACCCTAACACTCTGACGCCCATTTCCTTGACAAAACCCGTATACCAGGAGCATGTCAACTTTCTGAGAGTTTGTATAATTTTCCATTTTTAATGGTAAAATGAACTTGTAATTCAAGAATGTTGATCGTATACTTGAGTAAATTTCATAGACTGGTGACAATTTGTCAATAATTGTCAAATTATTAAACGCCATAGCGACAAGGTCACTTAAAAAATTATTGTTACAGGTAATTTCTTTTTAATATTTACAAATTTTTGACGCCCTCTACCGGCTAAACGAGACAATTTTGGATATAACTAAGTCGGCTTAGATCGACCTATTTTGACGTCAGGAGTCTGTCGTCAAACGTTGTACACGTATTTTCCGGACATCCTGTATAAAAAACTTATATTTGTCCTTGTATTAAATATTGTTCTCAAGTAAAGGGAAGAGTATCCAAAACTTTCTCTTCTAAATTCTATTCAAAAACGAGTTACTCGGATCATTGCTGACCCAAAATTTACTAATTACTTAAATACTTTACAACACTCTTTGCAATCTTTGCATTTGCTATACATATTTCCATAGATATTGTTCAAACAAAATACAAGACATATTGCCATCTAAGCAAATATATACTTGTAGTACAAGGCTTGCTACAAATTCTAACAAATATTCACTGATATTCAGAGATGTAGAACTAAAAAGAGATTTTTTTTAACCGTACTATCGACACGTAGAATAAACTTATAAGCCAAACATATTTAAGGTCAATGTTCACAGACTGCTTAAATCTAGTCTTCAATGTAATAGTTTCAGCAAGTGTGGTTTCACACGTTAAAATTCAAAGATATTTTTATGTTGTTTGGACATATCAAGTAATTCTTAAATATCACACTATGAAAATACAAAAAAAAATACAGTGTCGTAACACAACAACGTCGCGTAAGATACTCGTGTAACTCTACTTCGCAACATGGGACTTTCGTAGAATCCCATCGCTTGTCGGTTTTAAGCTGTCGGATCATAGAAGTGTTACGCGCCATTGTTGCATCTCTCTATATGTTGCTGCTATATCCATCTTGTCTTGAATAACAACATGAACTGATGGCACGGCATTGTGTTGCGAGGATATATTACGCGACGATGTTGCAGCACACAGAACATTTTATATAAGAATAAGGTGACGTTATGCGTTAATGTTGCAATAGGTAAATTGAAGCAATACAATGATATTGTGTACGATTATTAGTTATAGCCAAGCCAAAAAGCGGAACTGTAATTGATTGAAACATTCTATACCCACAACTACCGCACAATATATCAAAACTCAATTAGTAAATCATAGAAACTCCCAGTAGTTCCCTAGTAGAGTGAACATATCTCAACAATCACGCCGACAATGTACAGTGGGATCAATTTCACTAGAAGCAGGTTTTAATTCAAAAATGCAATAAACAAACTTGTTTTTATGACCTAGTATACCCAACACCTATAAAACTGCGCGTGTCCGAACTGATAATAATAATAAGTTTTCGTCTTGTTTCTTAAGTTGTTCTAAATTTTACTTTTTTGTTATAGAGCTGTCAACCTAATACGTATTCTATTTTCAGTCATTTTAATTTTGTGAAAATGTAGCAACACATAAATAAAAACGTTTAGAAGTAATCATTGTAAACTTTTCTAAAAAATAGGTGAACTTTTAGTTATGTATCGAGCTATATCGAATTTTACTAATCATTATTTTTCTTGGTTGACTTCTGAATAAGTTCATAACATAGAAAAGAGCTTTTTAATGTTTTGAGAAGATTTGAACAAAATTAAACCAAATATCAGTTCATTTATTTAACAAATTCAAGAAATGACTGTGTTCTGAAGAATATATAAACAACCTAAATAGCAAAATATGCTAATTCAAGTCAAAATTCAAGTGAAGATAAATAAATGTAAAAAGATCAAAAGCTAGATTTGTTATGAATTATATCAATTGGCTAAAAACATGTGAGAGAAAACGTTGCTTTTGAAGAAAGTGATGAGCGCACCAAGCGCAAAACCATTTCTACTTCCATCCCCTAAAAAATACCCCAATTTATTAATGGAATTTTGAATTTTCTACAAAATTCAGATTTTTTCATTCTACGCATCTTTGCGAAGCAAGGTTTTATGAAAACGTAAATTTATTGATTCGGAAACGACGTTTTATAAATACCAATCCAAGACGGCAAACTTTTAAGAGATTTTTTTAACTGTACGGAATAAACTTACAAACCAAGACTACTTAAATTTAGTCTTCAATGTGATTTATGTTGTTGTGACATATTAAGTAATTCCTAAATATCACATTTTGAAATAAAAAAATAAATTTTAACCTCATATTATTAAGAGTACGTTTAAACACTTTTTCAGTCTTCTATTAAATAAAAAAATAATATTTTTTAATTTTTATTCGAATATTTTGAACGTCCCTGTATATTAAATTTTTAATAAAAATTACAATTTTCATGCAAATTTAAGCAATTATCTTTTTAAAATGATCTAATGTTCTTAAAAAAAAATAATAAATTTTAATATACTTTTTCTACATGCACATGGAGCACATGTCATGATATTGTGCAATAATGAAAGAAAATACTTAAATAACACCATCAACGTCATCAACATCTCGTCTATGTTTATATCAATGTATTACTTGATCGTAAACCTTTCACGATTACGCCATGCTGAATAAAGAAACCGCAAAGTTAATTACAGTTATAAAAGCAGGTTTGCCCAGTGAAATTGAGGGAGAGTTCATTCAAGTATAATGTACATACCTACAATATCTACCAGAATTTAATACAAATATAAAAAAATAATTGTCAACACAAATATGTAAAAAATGATTGTGTAATTAGTTATGCTAATTAATTCTTATTCTATCTGTATTGGTAATGGGGTGACTCACATATGGTTGACAGGACAATACAATAATTTTATTATATTATAGGAGTAATATATAAGACAAATATTGTACTTACTCCATGATTATATTATTGTGAAGCACACGTAAGTGTGCGGTTGTTGGAACTACAACATCATCTTCGCGGTATCAGAGCACGGGAAAATTACAATAACACTCTTTAGTCGGCCATGGATACCTTAATAATGATTGATGTTTTGAGATGGCCGATGCTTTGACGTCATAATGCGCTAGAAAACACAACGCGCATGCGGAGTACAATATGTTACGAGTTTTAAATAGTGGTAAAGTAAACGATCAAAACGATTTTGTAATGATATGAATGAACTTTATATACGTTAGGATTGTTATTGATATTTTTTCTACTATCATAACGGTATAGAAATTGCCAAAAGATAGTATTTAACACTGTAGAACGTCTAGAGGTCATCGACATCCGTTTTTGATAATAATAAAAAAATGTTTGCCAACATGTATATTGTTTTCAATAGTAAACAACAAACGGTTTTTATTTTGTTCAATAATAAACAATTAAAATATTTAAACGCTTTGAATAAGTCAAAGTTCTAGATAAAATTAATGATATTTAATTGTCATAAAATACTTATAAAATGATCCAAACTGACTGATTAAACTAAACACCTTTATTTAATAAGAATTGTTTCTTTGAAAAATCACGCGTACTTTTTCTTTTATAGTGAATAAGTGTATCGAATAAATTGCCTGTATCGGTATTTACAAGCGACAATCGACCGAGCAACGTTTTATGCTAATCGCCTGTGTTCTTTATTATTATTATTATTATTTATTTATTTAACACTCAAAAAATACTCAATTATACAGCATGAAAAAAAAAAACTAGAAATAGATAAAAAAATGTATAAAATAATACAATAATAATTTTAAAAATATTTTATAAAAAAAAAATTATCTACTAATAAAATATAATAATAATAAAAAAATGATTGAATTAAACAATAATTATAAAACTACAATAACTAAGATATCCAATTAATACAAATTAAAAAAATTTAAGATAGCAAAGATAAAAGCATTAAAAAATGGATTCTTAATTACAAAAACAGCTAACAACTACCACCAGCTGTAATGTATGCATCCAATCTTTTTCTCATTGATTGCCATTTAAAACACCGGCTCCATAGAAACCCTTTTAGTTTGTGCAGCGTGTTACTAAAATATCACGTATATCAATATCATTGCAAATTGTATTATAAAAGTATATGGACATATGGATGATTTACAGACCATACTATTGTTAAATCTTTCTATACACTTTATAGAAACATGCCTGGGAATATTAAAGCCAATTCTATTCTTAAGCTTGAGCAATCTAGATTGTTATGAAGAAGCTTATTATTTAGAAACAATGACATTGTAATTGTACGTCTAATTTCAGAAAATTAAAATTTAATTAATTAAATAATAAAATATGATCAAATATTTTCCTACGATGAAATTCCAAACTTTTTTGGTATTCAAACATAACATTTGTGTTGTACGTTTTTGATTTGAGATATATTCACATATACTATGAACATCATATTAACGCACCATACTATAATTTAAAATAAAACAGTTTAAAATGATGTAAACATATATGCTCTATATATAATAGTTTACATTTTATCCACTTGAAAACTTAAAAAAGTAATGTTATTTTTTAATTAAATATTAAAATAAATTATATATTAATAATTTAATGTTAACACATTTTTTATTGTATTCAGAAAGCATGTATGTGTTATTCTACTTTTTATATAATTTAAATAAATTATGTATTATATTATATATCTTCTTTTTCTTCATTTTTCTGTACCTTTCATCTTACATCTTCTTCTTTTCTCGGATTTGCGTTCACCTTTCCTTCAATAAACAATCTCTTGTCAATGTATGCCCTATCCATTTTTTTTACGATTGTACCTGGTGGCGTCCATTTCTTTTGCCTCTCCAATTCTTATAACCTTTGTCTTATTGCTATTTATACTCAATCCATACATTGATTCTATTTTTTCAAGTTCTTTAACTAGCATCTTCAGTTCTTCTGTCAGTGCTCTCTACAAACACGATCATATCATCTGTAAACCAAACCGAATAGATTCTATTCTTTGTCTTATTCTTTCTGATTCCACACTACTCACACCACTCTTTACAGATTTACCACCACTCTTTACAGATTTACCACCACTCTTTACAAATTTTATTAACGACTCGTTTGAGTTAGGAATATTTCTAGATAAAATGAAAATTGTACGTATAACTCCGATACACAAAGGTTCTTAACCAATAAGTGATATATACTCAAAATTTAATAAAAACTTATTTGTTGCAACAGTATTTTGTGATCTATCTAAGGCATTTGATTTTGTTGATCATAGAATACCATGCTAAGGCTCAGTAGTTATTTGAAAAACTGTTCTCAAGAGTCAACCGCTGAATAATAAGGTGAGATTTGTTTGTAAATAATATAGGTGTTCGGCAAGTCTTAATATTAGGTCCAATATTCTTTTTACTTTACATTAATGACATCATTTATGTCGACGTTAAAGCAAAAATTACTCTATTTGCAAATGATATTTGCTTAACGAATTGAAACGAATAGCGGTACTCAAGTGAAGCTGGGCAGGGCACATTGCCAGGAAGGAGAACATTAGATGGACAAAACAAATGGCATTTTGGAGACCGAAGACAACAAAGCGCAGCATAGGGAAACCCCAGAAAAGGTGGCTGGACGATGTTAAGGAGGTGGCAGGTAGAGGATGGTTCCAACTAGCCCAAAGTAGAAAAGAAAGAAAAAATATAAAAGAGGCCTACGTTCAGAAGTGGACAAACGAAGGCTGAAAAAAGAAAAAGAAGAAAAAATTTGCTTAACATGAAATAAAGATTTAGTACATATTGAAATAACTATAAAAAAAGATTTAGAAAAATTAAATAGTTTAACATAAATAAACTACAATTAAATACATCAACAACTAATATTAATTTTGAACGTCCTTCGATATTACTTATTAGTTAGATTTATCCAATGGGTTTAGAGTAAAACACCCATGGAATGGCAAATATGATCTGTTTTTTCTTTATTTATTTGTATTAATTACATTAGTCGTTTACTATCAGCGAACGTTTCGGGGATGAAACTATCTCCTTCCTCAAAATGTTTTATATATAAATATGAGACTAGAGAACATTATAAATTAGCTTAATTAATTAAAACAAAATTTTAACATTAACAAATTACATACGAATCATGATAAACATATACAAACACAAAAAAAATAATAAAAAAATAGAGGAGACTTACCGGTGATATGAAAGAATTATGTCCGAAAAACATAAGATTAAAATCTAATAAGTATTTCCACCATTGTTATATGTTATTTGCAAGCCACGTTTGGATTTTTTTTTTATATATTTTATAATTATTGGACAGATTTATACACATCACAATTACATATTCGGTGTGTAGCCACAAACACAACAATAAAAAAAAACAGCACAATTAAAATACATAACAGATTAAAAAATTTTGTTATAAAATTGACATGGCAAAAATGGTAGTTGTGCACGAAGTAAACCTATAATTTTAATGCGTAGAACATAGAACGAAAAATAAAAAAGTTTTTTTATCCCATATATAAAATATTTGTAGTATACTGGGTGGCCTGCTCTTATATATATTACAAATTACTACATATATTTATATAAATTTTGTTGAAGAAAATTATTTTTATTTGAAATTTGATTTTAGTTTTATTATATTATGATATATACCACTAAGACTATCTGTATCTAGTTTGAAATTGCATTACTGCGTTCTATTGATGTACAACATCTCGCTAATCAATCGTTTTTTATAATTTGGCTCAATATCCAGGATTTTAGTTTTGTTAAAATCAAATTTGTGTCCCACCTCCATGTAGTGGTTTGAGAGACCAGTATTGTTAGTCATATTGGTACAATCTCTTTTGTGTTGGCATATTCTACTGCTTAGTTTTTGACTTAATTGACCCACATAATTGATTGAGCATTTATCTCAAGGAATTGAATATACCGCGTATTTGGTATCATCTTTCAATGTTTTATCTTTTAGACATGTAAATAGTTTACCAACAGTTATTTGCGATTTGAAAGTTATTTTTGTTGAATTATCGCTCAAAACTTTTCCAATCTTGTGTGACAAACTATCAATATAGGGGATCGAATACTAGTTGATTTGGGGTGTATTATTTAAATTTAAATTTAGATCATTGTTTCTCAAGGCCAACGATCACTTCTGTTTATTATTTAATATCGTATTAATAAGTTTTTCCGGGTAGTTATTGAGAAGTAATTTATTTTTTAAAAGAGCAAAGTTTTTTGTATAAAACTGCTGGTGACTGAATGACAATATCTTATTTATGCTCATAGTGATAATATTTATTTTCTGAAAAAGTTGATGGTTGGAATTGAAATTTAGCGTTCTGCAACTGTCAAAGTTTTTTGTATAGATCAATTAGTATTTTGTTATTTTCTATAATAATTAATAGGTCCAAAAACGGTAGTTTAATATCAACAAATTTTTCTAATGTAAAATTTAAGCACTCATGAAAACTATTAAACTTATTTAAGATATAATTAACTTTTGATTTTGGAAGAATAATAAGTGTATTATCCATGTAAACAAACAACAATAGAACCCTAAAATCCAACTCCTTTAAACACAAAGATACTAACTCATCCATCACCAACATGGCCAAAATAGGCCTTGTTGGTGCCCCCATAGGAGTGCCATATATTTGTTTATAATAACTTCCATTTATTTGAAAATAACTATTATCAAAAAAATGGTTTATGGCCTCCAGAAACAATGATCTATCTATAGTTGTATGGGCAGAGATTAAATCCCATCTATCATTAATTATCTTTAGTACCAATTGTTTGGAAATATTTATAAAAAGAGATTCAACATCTAAAGAAATTATTGTGTGATTCTTCGGCACATTTAATTTTTTAAGTTTTTGAATCACTTCAATTAAGTTTTTTACATTATACTTAAACGTTACTGATAGATTATATAAAAATTTTAGACAACTTATAATCCGGAGAATTAATGCAAGAAACAATTGGTCTAAAGGGTCTATTTGGTTTGTGGATTTTTGGAAGTCTATATAGTTTTGGAAAGACAGTATTAGTTGATTTTAACATTTTAAATTGTGCAGACCCCGCAGTGACATGTTTTGGGGCCCCAAAGCCTCAAGAATTAAATAACCGAATTAATTAAATACATTAATCAGTGATCACTACTGTTATAAAAATAATAATACAAATTTTTTATAAAACAAAAAATATCGTTTAATTTAGTATATAGTATATAGTGTATCAAGGGCCAAAAATAGGCTTAGCAGCCCGCCGCTTTTAGCAGCACAAACAAGCAAAGCGAGTGAGGACTGCTAAAGTGAAGGGCTGCTAAAGCCTTTTGGCCCCAATTAAAAACTTTATTTTCAATGTTTATTATAATTTGTTACTACAGTCAGATTTTAAGGTATGACGTCTACATATAAAATTTTAATTCACAGCCAATCATGCGGGCTAAAAATCGCCTTTTCAGATACAGGCGAAAAAAGGTATTTCAGCCGGACTGATCGTCGCCGTTGTCGTTGTGTATTCGGCTACCTTTAGTGCTTCTGTTTTTACACGTAAGTTGTGTTGGTTTGTTTGCATGCTTCAGCCAATGAAGAACTCGGTTGTTCCAGGCACATGCTCTCAATTCTTAAATGATTTGTTACCATACATATGAAGCGGTATTTAACCGGCAATAGTGACAGTGCAAGTGATGTTATAGCCTAGAATAACTTTAGTTTTGCATTTGTGTTGTTTTTCATACTGTCGCTCTCTCGCATTCTCCTGTTTTGTGTATTTTTTCTTGTCGAGCATAATGTTGTTTAGTATATTTAAAGTAATTGTTAATTGTTCCAACTGATAATCAATCCAATCATGGGAGTACCTACATTTTCAGTATTTATTTTATTTTATAAAAAAAAAGTTTTTTTATGTATACGTATTTGTTCGTTTGACACGTATGCGGTTCGTTTTCGGTTGCAACAAAAGCGATTGAAACTTTTTCACAAATACACGGTTCATATTGGCTTTTGTGGTTTTTTCCGTACACAGGCTCAGTAGTAATCATAATGAAGAGAAGTCAAGTTGTTGCCATTTTGTTTCTCTATAGAAGAGTAAAAAAACAAAGGGGGAATACTAGAATTCATTGGGAGCACCCTCTCATCACTTTACGTGGGAGTATTTGGTGCTATACTGTTTCTATTAGGTACCGAATACAAACCAAAAAAGAACCGAAAACAAACCAAATCGAATGGAACCCCATACGTGTGAAACGATCTAAAAGTTTCTTAATAATTGAATTTATCTTTTCAAAGTTTTTTGTTTTATCTCTACTGAGCAATTTGAATGTATTGTCGTCCGAAACTATTTCCATCATTTTATCTATGTATTCTTCTCGGAGTATGACTACTGTCTTATTCCCTTTATCTGCTTTTGTGACTATTATCTCCGGTGTGTTTTTTAGATTTTTTTTTGTTTGTTTGTAATTTTTTTTAATTTGAGAATATAGTTTATTATTTATATTATTATTATTTTTGTCAATGTTGATATAATTAGTTAAAATATTTACACAATTAAGTCTTAATTCATCTTTGTCGATTGATGCTGGTTTATCATTTATGCAATATTCTATAGATTTTAATAACGGAAATATAGGTAACTCATTAAAATTATTTTTTATTGCAAATTTGGGACCTTTAGCTAGTATATCAATGATATTATTTGGGATAACAATGTTTGTGGTATTTTCAATACTTGATGGATTAGTCATATCTGAATGATAATTGCATTTATTAATTAATTTATTCAATTTATTGATTTAATTAGATTTAGTTTGTACATCAATAGCACACAGTCTCCCTCTCAAGCAGTATTCAAAATTATTAATAATAATGTGCGGAATAATTTTCTTCAACTCACAAATAGTTTTTTGGATGTCGTTTTAATTATTTTTGACTTTAAAATGTATTGATTGGATCTCAATGTTAAGTATATCAGCATCAAGCATCAATCGACAAAGATGAATTAAGACTTAATTGTGTAAATATTTTATTGGCAATTATGGATATGCTTGTAACAAAAAATTAATGGCAATATTCAAACTTCAAAAAAGAGTAATTAGAATTATAAATAATGTACAAAAAAGAGATTGTTGCTGTATAAAAATACTAGCGTCATAAAAATAAACAGTATTCATAATCATAATACACGCACAAAAAGTAATTTATATTTGCCAAAACCATCAATGCCGTATTAAAAAAACTTCCCATAAATCTTGGTAAAAAAATGTTTAACAAATTCTCACATGTTTATAAAAATCAATGAAATATAAAATTATTAAAAAGAAATGTAAAACTATTTCACAACGTAATTATAGTCTTAATGATTATTTAAATTCGTAATTTTTAAATTATAAAAGTATGTTTCATAATTATAGTCTGAGGTTTTATTGTTTACATTATACACTAATTCAGTGTTTGTTTGTCTGTATGTATATGGTTTTCCAATAAGAGGTCATCAATAAATGTTTATTTCATAGTAAAGAGGAAGGTATGCCATTAACATTTGAAAACGATATCAGTCAAATGGCCGCCACGGTAACGGTTGCAGTACAACATTTTTTCATAAAACTTTCCGTAGCCCCAAAAAAAAAGTCTAAAGGTGTTAAATTACAAGATCTCGGTAGCCAATTGTGATCACCTCTTCGAGAAATAACACGGTCAGGAAACTTTTCTTGCAAAATTGCGATTGTTTCGTTGCTTGTGTGGCACGTAGCGCCGTCTTACTGAAAATAAACGTCGTCCACATCAATATCTTCCAATTCCGGCCATAAAAAATCATTAATCATAGCTCGGTAAGTCCAATCACACCGCCAGCCCAAAAACCGCACCAAACAGTGACACGTTGAAGATGATTTTCTGATTATTTTGAAGCATTTGAAGGACCCAATCAGCGATGATACAACGTTTATGGTGATCGACCGGCCTGAGTTCTTGTGTTAACTGAACTTTAAAAGCCTTAAGACTTAAGTCTTTATGCAAAATACGGTGTAATGTCGTTTGTGAAATGTCTAATTTCAAAGATCAACGAGGAATCGACAAACCTGGGTTTTCTTCAACACTACGGGCTAGATCTGCAATATTCTCATGTGTTCTTGAGCGATGCACACGGTTTCGATTCTTCACATCACAAACTTGTCCCAACAGCTCAAATTTTTCTACCAGGTTTACTATTGCCGGCCGAGAAGGTGCTTTACAACGACCAAAAAGTGCTTTAGTTTTGCAAACTGTGACTGAAATTTTTTTACCATTTTTGTAGTAAATTTTAATAATTTCAATGTATATAGTTTTTACTTGTTAAGTGATAATAACTTCAAAATTGACTGCTGCCCAAATAACCTGCTGTTCAAAATGAAACTTCTTATTGAAAAACCGTTTATATTGTTAATGTAAAAAAAAATGTGTTTATGTATAAATTATTTCTGTCATCTGATGAGTTGAGTTGAGATGAGTGAGTCCCCTTCCCAGCACTTCGCTACCATCTTTTTGGCATACGTATTAAACAACGTTGGTGATAAACAACAGCACTGTCTTACTCTTTTTTCACTCGGTTTTTTTGTAATTTAACCTTATTGTAGTTGTTTAGTATACAAACTACCTATCAATTTTCAATCTTTCCAATCTACTTCTTTTATTTTAAAAATATCCATCAGTTTCTTCCATACACAGTCGAATGTTTTGCTGCGCGTAGTACTAAGCTATTTTATCGTAATGCTTTTGCCCCTATTGCCTTTATTCACAAGATCTTTTCTTTTTACATTCAATTTTTCTGGTTTGTCATTTGTTTTATAAAGATCTTTCATGTATTTTTTCTGTCTGTTTAAAACCTATTTATCTTTCAATATTTTCCATTGTTTGTCTTTTATTTCTATGCTCTTATTTTTTTTATTTTCTGTCCCAGTTTATTTGATTAATTCTGTTATTTTTTATCTCCTTACAGTCATTATCAAACCACTGCATTCTGGCTTTTTCTGTTTTTTTTTCTTAGTTCCTTATTAAGACATATATTTTTCTTTTTCTTCTGTGTTTTGTGTTTTAAATTTCCTTCTTTCTTCCATTTTATTTATAATTTCTTAAGTTACCCATGACTGTTTTTCTCTTCTTGCTTTTTTGTACTATATAATTTCTTCTGCTGATTTTTTTAAAATTCTTATTTTGATTGTATTCAATCTTGTGCTACATTAAGTTTACATCTCAATTTCTTTTCAAAATCTTCTTTGTTTATTTCTTTTAGCTTTTCCAAGTTTTACTTTTTTATTATTGGTGCTCTCTTTACTCTTTTCAGCCTTATATCTTATCTGCCTAGTAACCCACATACTACTACACTCCATTCTTACACCTCTCTTTAATCATTATAAAATCTATTTTCTTCCTGTATTCATCAATAAGTGCTTTCCAAGTGTACAGTCTCCTCTTGTAGTTTGTAAACTACGTGTTTGTAACTATCAGTCTCTTTTCTTTGCAAAATTTAATCAGTCTTTTACCTCTTTTATTTATCTATCCAAGTCCATACTTGTCCACCACTCCTCTACATTACCTTTACCTTTGCTGGCATTCCAGTCTCCCTTCACAATATTGCAGTAATCTGCTATATACTTTTTCTAGCGCATCATCTTTTAACTGCTAGTTAGTATATAAACTTGTATTATTAGTATACTTTTTTGTGTGGCGTTAATCTTTATTGCTATTACTATATCACAGTCGTATATAAATTTGTTCACACTCTTGTATAACTTCTTACACACGAGCACTCCTACATTATTTTGCCCACATTTTTTTTTACTAAAATAGAACTTGCTCCCTAGAAGTCTTCTTTTATTTGTACGACCCACCTAGTTTTACTGATTCCTATCATGTCCAGTTTATTTCTCAGCATTTCACGTCTTAAGTTTTCTAGCTATTCTTTCTGGAGTTCTGACTTTCAAGTTTTAATTTTTCTTCTGTTCTCATTTTCATTTCACATGCCTTCTCCAACTGCCCCACAAAACTCGTAAAACATGACAACATAAAATAAAGCTATAAAATCCACTTTTAGACTTTGCCATAACTGTTATTTTATAATTCTCTTTCTTACTATTGTTTGTGATCATGTTTCTCTCTCAAGGAATAATAAATAGTATTATTGTTAATTTTTTTTAATTATCTCTTAGTGAAAATCAACCTGTAAAGTTAATCCGTAATTCGGAATTCTGAAAACTTTCTACTCAGTAGTATATTGTACAACTAACAAATACAGATACCCATTTCCCACGAGTATAAACGTTGTTGCACAAACTTTTGGCAAATGCTGCAATTTATATGAGTGCAAAATAAACATAACGTGCAAGTTGTACACTATACATTTTCTACGACTACTATAAATTAAAAAAAAAATTAACAATTTATGAAAAGTTTGTGCAACTTGTACACTTTGATTTTACGCTCTCGGTACACATGTTTGTGTTCGGCTGACAACGCCCACATTGTAAGATAGACGGATATGGACCGGCAAAGTTGATATTGCTCTTACGTCAAAACTTTCAGCGCCCAGAGAGACCTCAAATATTACAGCCAAAAACGCCTATGATATCTGACTTGTCACGTTTTGATGGCCTCTTGCACAATGTTCACTTTTCACAACATGTGTGCGTAATAAATCATATAAAATTGCATACTTTGCCGTAGCATTAACAGTGGTTTGATGAACACATACAAAGTGTCTCAAAATTGACGCCCGTGCTTTTAAGATTTGACTCAGGAAGCTAAAACAAACTAAAAATTAAAAGTAGAAAATTTTTCATTTGTCCCTCGTTATAAAGTTATTGATAAAAATGTAAATAATATTTTTTTCTGCAACCACTACTCAAAACAATTCTTATTTATTTATTTTGTCAAATCTAATGACATTACTGTCAGATTTAACATTTAGTGGTGTAAAATAATTCAATTATTTTAAAATTTATGAATCGTTGTGTCATATTGTTTTGGGTTTGTGGGTTTAAAATGAAACAATACTACTGTAATTGAGATTATGTCAATATGTTGAAAGTATTATGGGCATGTAATGGCAATGCCACTGCTACAGGTAAGACTTGCAAAAACTATAAAATAAATAAAACAAAGATTACAAAAAACAGGTAAGTTAAATCCTTGCAAAAATCAGGCAGGACGTCAACCTACACTAAAAGTGAAGAAAAGCAAACTCTTAAATTTGTTGATTTGGAACCAAGTACAAGCGTTCGAATTGTATTGTCTCAAAATCACATCCAAAAAGACACTGTTTGCAAATTATTGAGGAAAAATGATTTGCATTCATTTAGGCCTCAAAAAGTTCAAGTTTTGCATTTTGAATTCTTATAGTGCTGCGTGCTCGCTAATACCGTAGGCTCCCCTCTTGTATGTTTGTAGTGTGCCATAATAGTTCTACACAAACATGCGAGATCTGACCTACAGTTTAAAGTGGAATCCGAACCACACTACTAGAGTGGTTTACTAGGCAAATACTGCTGATTTGCCATTGCCTTGCAAAAGAGACTACCGCATCAAAATATATTCAACAAATTAGATATTCCTGGTGCCTGAAATCAAACTCGGGCTGCCTGCTCAACACTCCTCGCTCTAGACCATTGTGCTACGGTCGCCTCAAATGGTTCGTTGTTGCATAGTGTTAATAATTATCCACATTTCATTGAAAAGATTCTGTGGAATGATGAGTTTACATTTACTGAAACAGGTATTATAAATACCCTCAGTTAATACGCCAAAAATCTTATCAAAGACAATAGTCAATTAACATTGGGGCTGAGTTATTGAACAATAATGTAATTGGTCCACGCATTCTACCAAACCAACTTAATTCAGCTTTGTATCTACAATTCTTAAATAAATATTTACCACTTCCATTACTTTATGAAATTCCATTAACAGGTAGATTAAATTGTTAGTTTCAATATGGTGGTGAGAAATATCCTCAATAAAAGAGGAAGATGGATTGGAAGAGGTGAGCCAATGGCCTCGTAGATCCCCGGATCTAAATCCGTTGGATTACTTTTTCTAGGGCTATTTGAAAGAACAAGTTTACCGCAAACCTGTTCTAAATCCTGAAGATGTAGTAGCTCGTATTTACGCTGCTGTGGCGTTAATAGACAATAAAGTGCTACAGAGAATTCGTGTTTCCATGATAAATCGTGTACCTTTGAATTTTCAAAAGTAATATACATAATAAACATCATAGCTTCCAGATTTGAGTCAGGTGCATACCCTGGGTCCTCAAGGAAGCAATTAAGTACTTGTTAATTAGATTAGCATTCTAATAATGTTTTTTTAAGTAAGGTAACCGCTGGGCCACGAAACAAACGCGCCGCTTGCAGCGTCAAGAAAGCTGGGAGCGTATTTTAGCAGCGTCAAAAACAAGGCCACAAACCTGTCAATTTTTGTAGGAGCGTTTATTTTGACATTTCTATTTAGGGTTATGATACATTTATATTTGTTTATATAAACTTTTTAACACTTTTTTTTATTTTTAAATATTTATTCTGCCAATATATTCATTAAAGATAAATTAAATTAATGTTACTTTTCAATATATACAAAATATTAAAAATGTAAATTATTTACATAAACAAAAAATCATAGAATGCGGAAAAAAAAACAAAAATTATCTTGCCGCTTATAGCGTCTAAACACGAGTAGCACAATTCGTATTATATTTGACATTTCTATTTAAGGTTATGATACATTTATATTTGTTTATATAAACATTTTATTATTTTTTTAATTCAAATTTTATTTATTCTACCAATAAACTATTTAAAGGTAAATTATATTAATCTTACTTTAATATAATATATATATATACAAAATTTTAAATATATAAAAAGTATATATACAAATAGAAAACTACAAAACGCGGGAAAACTAAATTTATTTTAAAAACTAAATTAATTTTTAAAATAATTTTATTTACGTATTTGTCATTTGACTTATTGAAATATGACATGTAAAACTGTGATTTTTGTTACTATTTAGCTTTGTTCTCCCATCTTTTCACGTTAATGATAAAAAATAATAAAATTTTAAATTAAATTTCATTTCTTCTAATTTAATAACTAAAAACTCAAAATCTTGGCAGAATTTGTTTTGGCAAATAAAACTTGATAATTGAATATAATCTACCAAACAATGTAGGTTTTATCCATTTAAAAATTATGCCAGTTTAAATTTTTCATCTGCCAGTACTATTAATATAATATTTTGAAAACTGACAAAATGTGTTTTATGTAGTGCAAAACTTATACAAACATATCATCAAATTATACATTATTCTTTTTACTTAACTAATAATTTTACAAAAAAAAAGTTTAATAATGATTTATTTAATTCAATATAGTTAAATAAGTTAAATCATAATAATAAAAAAAAAACGTTCTGGCGTCCAAATTTAGGAGCGTTTGAAACAAACCGATTTGTTTCAGACGCTGATGCTCAAATAATACGCTCCAACTGTATAAACACTCAAATATGTTTGTGTACGTACTTGATTATTTGTATTAATTTGTTTTTAAGAGGCATATAAGATGAGCGTCAAGCGCAACGAACGCTCGTGTTTGTTTCGTTAGAAGCCAACGACGCTGCATCTTGCAGCGCTATTTCGTGGCCTGGTACTCATGCATTTGAATTGGACGCTTGGCGCTCCTTTTTGCAGCGCCGAGCGTTTACGCTCAGAGCGTCAAGGCTCGTGGCCCAGCGGTAAGAGGTTTACTTTTAAAACTTCAAAGGCAATGCAAAGTGTTCTTTTGATTTTATAGTCCTGAAATTTAGCATGGATTACTTTTTTTGTATAAAGATCACTTTCTGAGGGTGCACACAAAAAAAAATTAAAACCAGACTTACTAATAAATAGTACTGAAAAGTGGTTGTAGTTCTATTAGCTAATATTATTTATTAATTTGTATTATTCAATAATACAACTTTATAGAAACTATTTTTTATTGATGTGAAATATTTTAACAATTTAACACAACAAAATATGAATTGCCAAAATATTATTATGTATCTGGGTCATCTTGTTTCTGTCTGTAGTTTGCGTCAGTTGACCATGTCCGCGGAATATATGCCAGTCGCCACGGCCTCACACTATAAGACCATCCGTTGACCACAAGTTATGTATCTTTTGTTTTAATTATATTTTTACGTAACGAAACAGTGTCAACATTAAAAAAAAACTTTTTATTTAAAATTTCAGTTCTCTATAATTCAGAAGAAAATAGTGACACTTTCAGACTATCCTATTATTTATTTATTTTCCCATAATAAGAAAAATAGACTAAATAACATCTTTCCTCATTAATGAGATAAAACAATCTAACTAATGAAACCTTTGTGTTACTACCTCACAGCTACCTTTGAATATGTACCTAGAATTAAACAGTACTCTACTTCATTAGTACTGACGAGGCCTAGTATCTAGTCCACCCACACACCCATATTAAATATAATTATGGTAACATGGAAGTGTCCATTGACGATAATTCTCTATTTAATTATATATATAATCATGGATGAAACTTTAAAAGTCTGTAAAATGCACAAATAATTATCAATTTTATTGTAGATTGAAATTTTAAGTACATTTTTAGTTGTTCTTTATAATTAACTCATAAAATGTGAGAAATAGAATTTATAATATAACCCAACTATTTAATATATATATATATATAAGTATATATATATATATAAGTATATATATATATATATATATATATATATATATATATATATATATATATATATTTAATAAGACTATTTCCTGAGCGACATTACATCTTTCAGAATGACATTTTAATATATATATATATATATATATATATATATATATATATATATATTTACATCAACCTAACTATAGAGCGTCCATACATTGTCCTTTTACGCACTTTGAAGCGTCCGAGAAGAATAGAGCGTCCGTATACGGACGCCAAAAGGAAACCTTTATAAATCGATTCTGCGCATCAAGGCGAGTCGAAAGATACATATAAAAAAAATTCAGTCCAAGACGCTCTATATAGCGATTTGTGTAAAAATGTATATTTTCGTGCATATTTTTAGTTCACACCATTTGCCGCAAGGAGGCGGTAAAGAGCTTGGCGTATATTTACAAGTATATTTTTCTGTACAAAAAATGCATTACTAAGCGTCCGCGTAATATGGCAACACCGCATTTAAAATATCGATCGCAAGTTAAAATTAGAATTACTTTTTCTATTTATAGGCACGTCGGCATATATTATCTAACGGACGCCAAATTGTATATTTACATTTTACTTTTACATTTTATATAATTTATTATATTTAAAGTAGCGTTGTAAAAATTTTAATAATTAAAACACAGGTGGTTTTGGATTTTAAAGATTTATTTGAAAATAAAAATTATTTGTTTGTTGTTTGCCCGGTGCTGTGTTAGGCCGAGTTTTGAGTAATTTCCCGGAAAAAGTTTCCCGGTGAGAGGTTATCGGCGTCGCGGGCAGTGACGCCAGGAAGGCCTCGGTTTAATATACCGTGGCTTGGATTGTCTGGTTGAGCTCCCCGTTGGTCGGAAACTTCCAGATGTGGGTGCAACCAGGAGTTCCGTGGTCGAGCGGAGTTGAAACAACATAATGTCCTTGTAAGTGCCGTTCAGAAACATATCTGCGGAGGCTGAGTTTGCAATATAATTATTTTCTTACCTTGATAGATGATTAGTTCTTATGTAAAACCGGCGGGCGGAAGCCTGTGCTGCTCGATCTAGTTACAGACTAACCGATGTTTATGCCTAAAAGTCTAGCGGGTTAAAGACTGTAAATTGCAAGATAAATTTGACGGGCAAAATTTGCTTGGTTGCTAGTTAATGCCGGGCGAGCAAAGTCATGTGTTGTATAACTATGGATTTAAATAAAATTCAGTAAACTAAGTAAACTGTAATGGTATTATCAAAATTTATCAATGAAGTACCAAACTCAACGGTGTTAAAATATTACATAATTGCAAAAGTGCAAAATTTTAACATTTATCACAAATATTTGGGTTTAAATAATAATGTAATAAACAACAGTCTAATTTTGGCATCAAAAAAAGAATCGTGAAAATTGCATCGCTCTGGGACGTTCAAAAAAGATTCTGATTTGTTCAGTAAGTTCTAACTTTTTTGTCCAAAACTGTAATGCAATTTTGAGGGCAGCAATAAATTTGCAAGGCTCGAATAAGCCAGATGATTCTTGACACTAAAAATCAGTGATCCAACCGAGCTGTGACGGTCAAAACGCATCCGTTCAATTCAAATGCGTCGCACTTAAAACTCCAAAAAGTGACCAGTCTGACTTGGATAGACGTAGCTTAGTAACGGTTGCAGCTAGATAGTTTGTTTGTTGAAAAGCTAATAAACTCAGCTTTCTTCAATTCTTTTTAAATAAACTGCCCAAATTTTGTCTAAATTTTGTTCCAAACTTGACCCAAAAAAGTCATCATTTGCACTTCGCACCATAGATCTTAAACCAAAAATTAAAAAAAATTCTTAAACAGGATGGTTTTCAAAAAATGAAAAAACTTCAACAAAGTTTTTGTTCTAATTAGAGTTGTCGGATTTTTAGTCATATTTTCCCGTTTCAATTTGCCCAGCCAAGCCCTGACCCCGTTGCAAGGCCCGAGTTAACTAAAATATTTCTGACACTAAAAATCAGAAGTGATCCGACCAAGCAGTAACGGTCAAAGCACCTCTGTGCAATTAAAATGCGTCGCGCTCAAAACGACCCCAAAAGGCGACCCGTCCGACTAGCATTAACGTTGTTAAGTAACGGTTGCAGCTAGAAAGTTTGTTCTAATCGGAACCGTCGGATTTTTGGCCATGTCTTCTCGCCTCAATGCTCAGTCAAGTCTAATCGGGACTGGGTGAAGCTCTAATATTTTACCGCCTTGTGCGTATAGACATAATTTTCTTGTCTTAGGTTGCAGAGCAAACCCAAGAACACCATTGAATTTGGAAGACAAGTTAGCAAAAATATTTTTGATACTAAAAATTGAAAGTGTTCCGACCAAGCTGTGACAAAGCGCTTCAGTGCAGTTTAAATCTTTATGATTTTTTTTTTAAATAAGTTGCCCAAATTTTGTTTTAAATGTTGCTCCAAATTTAACCCAAAAAGTCTCTTTTTGCACTTTTGACCAAAAATCTGGGCTCAAAATTTAATTTCAAAAAAATTCTTTGACAGAATGGTTTTTTAAAGAATTACAATACTAAAAAAAATGTTTTGATTGGAACCGTCGGATTTTTAGTCTTGAGAGTGTCCTAAATAAAAAAAAAAATAATTATTCAAAATAACGCTGGAACTCATCATTTTAGGGTAGCTTCGGTAGATTACAAAATGCAAAATAATAAAATTGTATTTGCTCTTTCTTGGAAACAGTACCGCCTAAAAGTTTAGAAATTATAAAATTTATCAAAAAATTGGTCCCAAATCAAAATAATGCAAATGTAAAATGACGTCACTAAATCTCTTCTCTAATGATTAGAGTAGCATGCAAAGATTAAAAAATACTGAATACGAATATTGTATTTGCTCCTTCTTGAAGCACAGTAGTGCCCAAAAGTTTATAAAACTGAAATTTCACAAAATGTCTGACTTGAGTTAGCATAAATAAAAAATTCAACAATACGATTATTGTTCTAAGTAGGCTGATACGATACAAATTAAATAAATATATTTGTTTTTATGAGGATTTTGTTGTTTTATTTTAGTTTTAATTGATTCCATAAGCAGTCAATTGTACTTTCTGATCTGAAGGATTTGGCTGATGTGAATAGTTTTAAATATTAACAATTTTTTAAAATTAAATATTTATGATCAAAAAATTACTTTAGTGAGTATATTGTCAAAGTGTTAATTGATTTGTGATAAAGAATTTGTGAAAATGGTTTCTCATACTACTACTACTAATAATCAGTTTCAGTTGTATGTATTGTGGATTTTTTTTTTACACACAGAATAGGATTTTTTTTCCACGTTAATAAAAACACAGCTGAATTAATAAGACATTTAAATCCTAAATTTAATACTCAAGATTTACATTTTCCAAAAATGATATGTACCACTTGTTGTTTAGCACTAAAAGATAGAAAGAATAATAATAATCCTAAAAGAAACATTTCTACAATACCGAATTTTGAAACAAATGTTTTTCTTAAAGGAACTCGAAATAAAATTGATTGTAATTGCTATATAAGTATAACTGCAAGAAAGAACTTTAGATCTGCATAAATAATAATAAAAGGTAGAAAACATATAAAAGTATATAAACAAATTAAGTTTGGTACGATAGCATCAGAAAATTATGAAAAATCAGTTCAGAAAATGAAAACAAAATCCCAAACCCAACACTGCAACAATTGTCTGCACAAAATGTTTTTCAACCATAGAAAAGAAACAATCCCATAAATGTTCTTCAAAAAAAGCAACCAGTAACATAACAAACAATATGGTTGCGGAACTGTCTGATCAGTAAAGAATTGCATCATACAGCTGCTCTAAAAAAAGAATGAAGAGATTTGTTATCAATCCCAATCAAATTAAAAGGATTCAGATCAGTTTGGAGAAATTATTGAATTATAAATCTATCATGAATGAGTCTGCGTTATATATACAAAAAACGAACTAACTTTTTTCGGTTACCAACTGGTCAACGCAAATGTATTCCTGCCCATTTCTCTGAAGATATGAAGAATAGGAAATTAGACTTTGATTCCATTATAAAAATTGATTTCCTAGGTTTGATGTTGGTAATGGAAATTCAACCAAAACAATTAAAAGACAAATAGTGTAGGGTAACGTTTCTGAAATATTTGATATGGTAATTGTATTAAATTGTATTAAACTTTATTTCTTAGGTATATTTATTACATATCAGAAAAAGGCGATGTTCAGCAAATTGCTGCTCTTCCACATAACCATTTAATTTTTACAATAATTTTATTAATTTATAAATATAAACCTTCTACAGTATAGCCATATTGAAGATGCATCTTGTATTAGATTGTTCCCATGTATTTCATATAAATCTTCTAATGTAAATACCGCTATTACACCATCAATTTGTATTAAAGAAAATATTAGTCAATCTGACATTTTTGACGTTTAAATTGTAGTTATTATTAATAAACGTGGAGAAAAGGGTAATGTTGACATTAAAATTATGGCAGATGGCATTTTTTTTTTTAAATATCTCTTAGCATATTACCTGAGCTAGAAAATAACACAAATGAAAGATTGTTGAGATCTACGTATAAAAACAGTGCGGACTTAAAAAATTTGGTAAAGCTACAAATGTAAAAAAGATTATTTTGTTATGTATTGTTCCCGATGTGAAAGAAAGTTATAGGAATCTAAATTTAATGAAAATTGTTTTAAATGATTTCTCATTCAAGTTCATCGGCGATTTAAAAATAAATTTCATTGTAAACAGTCAACAAATTACTGCTATGTATATTTGCAAGAAAAGGTAAGCAACTGTTCTAAACATTATAATGAATTATTAGTTGGTATTGAAAATGACGACGAGGAAGAAAACAATAACATTAATAAGTTTTTATTGCAGTTTAATTAAATTTAATTTTACATTTCTTAAATTAATTGTTAGAATTTGCAAATTTGAAAATAGAAAACAAATGCTTCAGGCTGAAGCCGTTCGGAAATTTAAGAAATTTCTTCAAAATATTTCAATCTAATGGAAGTAATAAGAAATTTGCTATGTTAAGCAAATCAGTAGTGAATTTTCTACTCTTCAATGAATACGATGATGTAACTGTTATTCAAAAATTCATAGTTTGAAACAAATTAATAAAAAAATTAGATCGTAAACAAGCTCATCTTTGGCCAAAACAGTTAAAAATAATATCAAAAAATTACTATAGCAAAGTTTTTGCGGGAATGCTTGCCGAACAATGTTGAAAAACTCTGATATTCTTGTTAGTGACAATATACTAGAAAATATAAGCTCATTGATAATTATTCCATACGTATTATGTTTCAAATCAATGGATAAAATTGTAAATCTATGTTTCTCTACATCAAAACCGGATGAAAAAATCTTAAATTTAGAAATTGCTAACTTGAGAAAATATTTTGAAGCAACGGACTTTATCGAAACAAAACTTTACATTATTTTATACCAAATACCTCATGCGTTATATTACTTGAGTTTAGGTTTGGGTCGATGGTCGGAACATGCTGGTAAAACTATTCATAATGAATTTAAAACTGTATAATCTCAATATAATATTAATATAATTAATGATCCACGTTATGCGGAAAGATTAAAAAACGCAATTGTCGACTTTAATACATACCACATTTAATTTTGAAAACTTAATAACATTTTATTGTAAAGGGTTTTCCAATAAGAAGTTTTATTTTGAAGAGCAGGCTATTTGGGCAACTGTCAATTTTGAAGCTATTATCTTTTGACATTTGACAAGTAAAAACTACGCCGTTATTAAAAATGGAATGATACACGCTTCAACAACGCATTGAAATTATTAAAATTTACTACAAAAATGGTGAAAAACACTTTTTGGTTGTCGTAAAGCTCCTTCTCGTTTGTCAATAGTAAACCTAGTGGAAAAATTCAAGCTGTTGGAACAAGTTTGTGATGTAAAGAATTAAAAGCAAAAAAAAGTGTGCATCGCTTAAGAACACATAAGAATATTGCTGATGTAGCCCGTAGTGTTGAAGAAAACACAGGTTTGTTGATTCCTTGTTGATCTTTGGAATTAGACATTTTACAAACGACATTGAATTGTATTAAGCACTTTTGACTTAAGTCTTAAGGCTTTTAAAATTCAGTTACCACAAGAACTCAAGTTGGTCAATCACCACGTCGTTTCTTTGCTGATTGGGTCCTTCAAATGCATCAAAATGATCTGAAATTTCATCAAAAAATCATCTTCAGTGATGAGGCCCATTTTTACCTCGGAGGCTACGTTAATAAGCAGAATTGTAGCATTTGTAGCTCCGAAAATCCAAGAATGGTAGTTGAAAAGTCTTTGCATCCTTAAAGTGTCACTGTTTGAGCGGTTTTTAGGCTGGCGGTGTGTTTGGACCCTACTTTTTGAAATATGAGGCTGGTGCAACTGTTACGGTGAATGGATGGCGCTATCAAGCTATGGTTAATGTTTTTTTATAGCCGGAATTAAAAGATATTGCTGTAGACGACGTTTATTTTCAGCAAAACGGCGCTACGTGCCACACAAGCAAGAAAACAATCGCAATTTTGCAAAAAAAGTCGTGTTTTTCTCAAAGAGGTGATTACAATTGACCACCGAGATCTTGTGATTCAACATCTTTAGACTTTTTTCTTTGTGGTCACGTAAAAATCAAGGTTTATGCCAATGCTCTACCATCGATTCAAGACCTTAAAAATGAAATTTGTAAAGTTATCAAGGCCATACAGCCTCAAATGTGCGAATTGGTCATAAAAAAATTCATAAAAAGAATGTGGTATTGCAACCGTAACCGTGGCGGCTATTTGATTGATATTGTTTTAAAATGTTAATGGCATACCTTTCTCTTTACAATGAAATAAACATTTATTGAGTTTTCTTTAAAGATTTCCCGTTTTTTTCAATCAAATGAAATAAAATGAAATGAAACCTCTTATTGGAAAACCTTATATTTCAAATACATGTTAATAAATTAAATACACAAATTATTTTGAGTAATACACTTAGACATAAACTGTAATTATTTAAAACCTTTTCATTTTTTTTAATTTTTAGTGTTTACAAACTTTTGAGTACTACTGTTTTCAAGAAGGAACAAATACAATATATGTATTCAATATTTTTTCATCTTTGCATGGTACTCTAAACATTAGCAAAAAGATTTAGTGTCGTCATTTTAATTTTTGCATCATTTCGATTCAAGACCAAATTTTCTATAAATTTTAATATTTCAAAATTGTTGGACGGTATTGTTTCCAAGAAAAAACAGATACAATTTTAATATTTTGCATTTTGTAGTTTACAAAAATTACCCTGATCAGAAACAATGAGTTCTTACGTCGTAATTTTTATCAAACTTTTTTTCAATTCAGGACATTTGTTAGAGGGCATCCTTGAATTTGCAAAGCCTGAGTTATCCAAAATGTTTCCGACTAAAAATGCAGTGAATTTTATATTATTTTCTACTTAAATTTAAAAACCTTAAGAATTTCTCAATCAGTACTAAGTGGGTATATTATTGTTTATTTTTTGTTGGACGCCGTATAGTTAATTTACCACAGATATTCTATAAATAGACTGGTCAAACTGGTTTGGACGCTTTATAGTATGCACGATCCGTGTCAAATATGTATATCTACAATACAAAACATGTTGCAACACTGCCGGACGCTTTAAGGTAGCAAACAGGACGCTCTATAACACATATTCATGTTTTTTTGTGTATATGTAAGACGCTCAAAAACAGAAAAATGTACGGACGCTAAAAGGTAGTTTTATGTACAATAGAAAAATGTTTTAGTTTGAATTTAATAAGAAAACCGCGTTAATCTTTTTGAGCTCGAGTATATTCACCTGCGAGCACTAGAACTACGTTTTTTTTTAAGGGACGCCCAATGACAGTTTCTCATAGCGGACGCTTTATAGATACCGAGATGTAAATATATATATATATTAGACTGGTTCTTACATTTTTTTTTGTAAAATTTCTTTGAGAAAGTGATCTTTATGCAAAAAAAGTAACCCATGCCAAATTTCAGCACTTAAAAATCAAAAGAACACGTGTCGCACTGCCTTTGAAGTTTTAAAAGTAAATGTTACAAACTTGACAAAATGAAAAACATAGGTACAATACGTCATTTTTAAGGTTTTTTAAATAAAAAAAAAATATAGACCTAAGTTTCAAATTCTAATAATTTTTGTTTAAAAGTCTAATTTTATGTTCAAAATTTAAAATATAATAAAAAATATGTTAATTTAAAAAATTAATGAAACAGAGTATATTGATGTAAAGTTTCATGTGGAACCTAATTAGCAAGTTCTGAATTGCTTTTTTGGAGACCCAGGGTATGCATCTGACTCAAATCTGAAAGCTATGATACTTATTAGGTATATTAATTTGAAAAATTCAAAGGTAGTGCTGAAAATTGGCATGGCTTACTTTTTTTTGCATAAAGATCACTTTCTGAGGGTGCACATACAAAAACTGCAAAAAATTTTTTTTAAGAACAAGTTTAATATATATATATATATATATATATAATTCAATAGAGAATTATCGTCAGTGTCACGAGAATTAGACTAATGTCCTAAATTAATTAGAATTAGAACAGAAAATCATTTTAAACTGTTTTATGTATTTTTAAATTATATTGTTGGTGTGCAGTATCAGAGGTCGTAAATTCAAACCGTCACTCGTAAGCTTTCTTTGAATTTTTTTCATATCATATGCAGCAATGACAAAAATTAATTTAATAAAAATATTTACACCTAATTACTTTAAAGGTTTGTGTTTTATTTTAAATGTCAATGTAAATGTAAATTTTGAAGTTCAAAGAAATAACTGAATTGTTCAATGATTCAATAACCAACAAGAAAATTTTTATTAAACTTGTTCAAGACTGATATGGATAGATTACCTTGCCGTTCTGTGTTTCGGGAACTGTTTTAACTAACAAAAACAAAACATTATAAACATGCCTTTAAAGTTGTCTTCTTCTTCTTCTTTAGCAGCCTTTCTCTGTCCACTCCTGGACGTAGGCCTCCCCTTTAAGTTTCCACGACTTCCTATCTTGTGCCAGCTGAACCCAGTGTCTTCCTGCCTGCTGGTAGATGTCATCCAACAATCTCTTCTGCGGCCGTCCTATGCTCCATTGCATTAATAGTTTCGCCCATCTGGTAGTCTGCTACGTGATTTGCCCATCTCCCACATTTTGTATCTTTTCTCTTAAGCTTACTCCTAGCATAGCGCGTTCTATCGCTCGCTGTGTGACTAGCAATTTATTGACACTTTTGATGGTTAGTGCCATAGTCTCTAGACCATATGACATCACGGGAAAGATACACATGTCATGAATTTTCCTTTTTAGATTTATAGAAACCTTGAAATCTTTCAGAATAAAGTTTAGCTTTCCGAATGCCGCCCATGTCATGCGTACTGTTCTCGTAACTTCGGTGTTTTGGTTTGCTTTACCGAGTTTGATTAGGTGGCCTAAATACACATACTCTTCTACTTTTCCGATGACTTCTCCTTTGAGAGATAGAGTGTTCGCCTCATCCTGGCTCATGAACTTGGTTTTCCCGGGATTCATTTTTAGGCCGACTTCCAATGACGCTGCTTTTAGTTCTTCTAGCATTTGTTTTAGTTTGTCCAGGTTACTGCTAAATATGACTGTCGTCCGCAAACCTTAAGGGACTTAAAAATTTACCATCTATGTTGATCCCTTTGTTCTCCCAAGGTAAGGTTTTGAACATATTTTCCATGGTCAAGGTGAAGAGTTTTGGAGAGATGGTGTCGCCTTGCCGGACGCCTCTTTTTATAAGTATTTTGTTTGTGGTCATGTCTTCCTCTATCTTTACCTTAAAGATGGCGTTTGCATATACATATTTAAGGAGAGTTGTGTAACGTGAGGCAATTCAGGCGTGATCCATTGCTTTGAACATTGCTGCCAGATTTCGCAAATCGAATGCTTTGCTGTAGTCGACAAATGCTATGTGTAGTTGAACGTTGTATTCAGTACATTTTTCGATTAGTGTGCGTACTGTTTGGAGATGATCGATTGTGCTCTAAGCATTTCTGAAACCAGCTTGCTCTTCCAGTTGATATGCATCTAGCTTTGCTGTGAGCCTGTTTGTCACTATTTTTGTGAGTAGCTTATAGGGATGTGGCAATAGGCTTATGGGTCGGTAATTGTCTGTTTGCTTTTGTCTCCTTTTTTGTGGAGGTTGATGACTTTCGCATTATGCCATTGATCTGGGATCTTATTAGATTGCAGGCATTTGTTTAGCAGAGTATCTATAGCTTTCAAAGTGGCATCGCCCCCGAGTCTCATCATTTCCATGATAACTCCGTCTTGCCCCGCGGCTCTGAGCTGCTTTAGAGCAAATTCAATTTCTGAGATGGATATTTCAGGTATGTCTTACGATCTAAAGTTATGTAAGAAATTTAAATACTAACCTTAATTGAAGACCGTAAAATAGCTTTTGTTGCAAAAAACACTTTAAGATCGTACATTTCAAATGACACTACAGAAATGAAAAACTAATGGTGAGCACCTCTCGACCACCATCTGTAAACTTTTCCTAAACTTAAATATTATTCAGTATTCATTGACACATATGACTCAACCTAGTTAAAAGAATAATTCCACAGAGTAAAAAAATGTACATATATGACTGCTATGTAGTTTTTTTTACTTATTTTTAATTACGCGTTTAAAAACTTAAAAGTTTAATAACTCAATAAACAAGAACCGATTAGAAATAACATATTCAAATGTCATGTACTGTGAACATTATGAAATTTAATTTTTTGCCTTCTATTATAAAGCACCCAGTATATTGTTTTTACTATTTACAAATAAATTTCAAAAACTAAATAGATAATATAATTTTTATTCATAAAGCTCAATCACAAAAGAAGTCTATTCTGACAGCTCCTTCCTCCATGTTATGTTTCCACTTCAAAATTTATTCTAGCAAGTGCAGATATGTATTTTACCAATTAGTGTAATATGACAAACAATTTAATAAAAATAAGTACTCAAAATTTTAAGCATTATACACTGTCATAATCAGGTGTATGACCCGCAGTTTTAAATAAAACAACCTTATGAAACTTTTCATGACCATGAAATATTCCATCAACCACAGGATGTTTTCTCATAGTCTTACGCCATGCTCTCAACTGTTTGAACTGATTTTCCTCAAACGGCAAACGTTCACCAAGAACAATATTAATCGTTCCTGCTCTCTCTGCCCATGGCCATAACATATAATCGACCTAAATAAAAATTAAAATATATATTTAAATTATTGCAGTATTTAAATTATTACCATTCCAGGATTGTTTCCACCAAAATACTTAGTTCCCTTTTTAGATAATTCCTCTTCAAATAGCTCTAAATGTGGAGTAAAATCTTTCAACCATTCTTCAGCAGATTTCTTTTCCTTTTCTAATATAATGTTGGTGAAAACTGATGTTAAAGGACTAATTTTTTTAATCAACTCTTTTTCTTGATCCTTTGATGACGGTTCTGCTGAATATAATGGGGGAGTCGGATATTGTTCATCTAAATAGTCTGCAATGTCCAAACTTTCTACTACAATCTTTGAACCTGTATCCAATGCGGGAACTTTGCCTTAAAAGTCAAGTACACTAGCTGTTTTTAAAACCTCAATACATTTTAGAATATTCTCAAAAAATAAAATTCTTGAAACATTTCAGATTTATTTTGTAATTAAATTTAAAAGATTTTATATCATTGTCAATGTAATATAAATCATAGGCGCCGAGTACATGGGGGCACCGGGTCGCGTGCCCCCATTGGAATATTAGCTTATATGCATAAAAATTAAAAAAAATTGATTTAATATTTTCAATTTGCATAAAGAGACAGGCCATCCATTCATAAATATATATAAGAAATGTGGTCATACAGCCCAAATATATGAGCACAAGTAACCCTGCCCCCATTGACATTTTCAAAAGTCGGCGCCCATGATATAAATTGATTAATTATTTATAAATATCAATTTTATTAAAAAATTAATACTATTGCAAGAATTTACAAAATAAATAAAGCAAATATGAAATAAATTCAGATTTTACCTTCTGGATGCACATTCATAATCCATTCTGGCTTGTTCATCAAATTTATGTTAACAATGTCATGAGGTACATCCTTTGCTCTTAATACTAATCGAGCTCTATGTGCAAATGGACAATATTCCATCGAATATAACCTTAATTTTCCATCGACTTTTGGTGGCTGGTCAGATCCTTAAATATACATAAAATTAATTATTATAATAGGCGTATAAACATTACAAACTATTTTAATTTTTATAAATCCTTACCAGTACTTAGATGTAATGAACTCATTTTTAAACGCTTTTTGAAAATATCTAAAATATATCTTCTAAGCCCCGTTTTTTTTTACACTAGTTACTAATTAATTAATTAATCTAATAAGCGGTTTGACTACTTTTTATGTTAATGGTTTATGTAAATTATTTTCGAGATATTGTTGCGGTCTGACAGTAAAAGCGTAAAAGCCCAAATCACATTATAATAATTTTAAAATTGTTTGGCTTCCAATCAAATATGACAATTGTATTATTTAGTTATAACACTATATTATTTCATAAATAACATAAAATTTGTAGAAAAGTAAAGGTAAACATGGATTTATAAATTAAACATTACCCGCCAAAAAGTTATTCCGGCATTTTCGGCATCGCCAAACCGTCTTGATTATCATGATTTGTTTTCTATTTTATGCAAGTTGTAAGAGAGACATCTTCTTTTATTGTTGTGTTTTTTCTTTATTTACTTTATCCGTTCTTTAGAGCATTATCTTATATCTCCTTCAATTCGGTCCAATCTTTTTGCTTTTCCTTACGACGTTCCTCAAAATATTTTTTTTGCTTCAGTATCGACGTTTTTCCGTTTTTTTAATTTACTTTAATTTTTATATCAATACTTATTCTTCATTTTCTTTGCCAATCTCAAAGTAATCAGTTGTTTTTCAGCTTTCTATCTTTTTTTCATTATCTATACTCTTTCTTAGATTCCAATGTATAATAATGTGTTATCCGAGGTGTTATCTCATTTTTTATTCAGCCTGTCATTGTCCACTACTGGATATAGACCTGACTCATTTGTTTTATTTTTTTTATTTTGTGTTTTCTGAAGTTATTATTTTCCAACGATCGTTTTAATATTATTTAACCATCTTCTCTGTGGTTTTCTCATGCTTTGCTTGGTAGTTTTTGGACGCTAGTGAGATGTTTTACTCTACTTCCATTGACGTTGTATGAACACTAAGTTTTCCGGCACTTGCTGCGGTTATTGTTGTTGTTTCCATAACATAAATTAGAACTTACAAACTTCGTGCACTTTAAATTTTATGGATATTGATAAGATAGCCATTGTCTACAGTTTCTATTGGCTCATTGTTAATTGTAACTTACCGGTTGTATTGGCTAATATCTTAGTTATTGAGAAGTTTATTGCAAAACCAATGCATTCTTTTAGATCTTTTCTTTTTTTATAACTTTGTTATTCTAAAATCAAGAAATGCTCAAACTTTTTTCTGTTAATTTCAACAACATATACACAAGGTTAGTCAAAATTACCGAAACACCTAAATAACTCTCCAATAGTTGAAAATTTCAAAATAAGTTTCAAATAAAAGTTTTTTGGTTTTAAACAAACTAATTTGTAAACATTTTTTAATATACTATTTTTTAATTAAGTTAAATACAGCTTTTTCTACAATTACTACAAGAAAAACTTGGACTATTGTTTTGGTTAGACCCAAGTTGATGTATGTAGTTATTGCAAATCTTAGTGCCAAGTTAAAAGTTTAAATGATAATAATAAACCTTTCAGTGCAACAACACAAATCTCCTTGGATGTTTTCTTGACAATCAAATAAAATGAGACGTTCATGTTGATCATGCTCTTGCATACCCACACATAGCATACAATATTATTATCAGAAGAAAGTCATCTGAAGCCTCAAGAATCTGTATAGCAGAGAGTTTTGCGATTAATATATGGTCTAAGCAGCATTGAACCTTAAAAGGATATCTTTAAGAAACAAAAAATGTTAGTATTGTTGTCTATTTTTATTTATAAGTGTGCTGTTTACACACATAAAAATATAAATAGTTTAAAAAAACTTCTGTAAATCACCAATACAGCACTAGACACAATCATCAACTGAGAATACCCAGACATCATACTTCCACGTACAAAAAATTACCCTCTTTGTCATGTATTAGTAGTAGGTATTGGGCGTGAGAACTAAATAGATAAGAATGAGAGTGATCCTTTCTTGTCCTTGCTGGACATTCAGACCATTGCTGATAAAACCTCATAAAAGCTGATAGAACTTAATCAAAAGCTAATAAAACCTGATCAAAAGCTGATAAAAGCTGATCAATAGCACAGGTCTGGATGTCCAGCAAAGACAAGATAGGATTACACTCATTCTTATCTATTTAGTTTCCACGGTCTGGATTTAGTTCCAACGTCCAAGTATCCCAATTACTACTATTAGTATTTATAACAAAATTCTATCATACATCAAGAATATAAAATCATTTATGTCATTTAAGAACAAGTTAAAATTATTTTTAATCAATCGTAGTTTTTATTTGCTAAAAAAGCTTTTTAATTCATTTTATTTATAAATGATTGATCTATGTACATTTTCTGTTTTGTAATCATATTTAGTTAAAGTATTAATTATAATTTTATTGACTTGACATATATCGTGTACTCGATCATTTTAATGTCTAATAAAGATTAGTATTAAACGCGCTGCGGCGTCAGAACTCATGCACAACTCATGCATCATAAAAAAAGATCTAAAAAGTTTTATACTAGCATGAAACTTGTGTATTATGTTTTGACTAGATGGAAATCTTGCCCCTGCCCAATATACCATTTCAAAAAATAAGATAATGTTTGTAGTTATTTATTAAACTACATAGGTAACAAAATACCCAGTACTGTAAAACATCTGATACTTTTCAGCAATGATGCAACAATACAGAACGTTTAAATCTATGTTACAAGAAGAAATTTTCAACAATAGCTCACTACTTTTCTGTTCAAAAACATTCATACTTAGCGTGCAATCAAGACTTTGGTGCTATAAAACGTTTGTTGAGGTAAATTGATTGCATAAATAATAATAAAAAATATGCTGAACTAACCCTAAAGCCAGTACCAAAGACCGTTTTACGGTTTAATATGTAAAAACAGAAAACATTCTATGTTTCAAGAAATCAGTAAAAAATATATATTCTAATAAAACATCTAGAAGAAAAGAGTTCCAAACAGCAAACATTTTTTTTTTCACAAACAATTTATGTACAACAAAAGAAACCCATGCAAAAGTTGTAGCCAACTTATTCATTGTTGGTTTTATAATGTCTACTTTTAATTGGCTGAAGAGAACCTCCAAAGTTGCCCACAAAAATACCATATTTATCAAGAAAAGTAATGTATTAAAAATATTCACATCCTAACTTAATCTAAACCTACTTACATTTTTTCTGTTATACTTGCGTTACCTTAGCATGCATACCCAGTTATTTTGCATACTTGTTTGTCTTTTTATTTAACAACGTTAAGTTGTGTTTTTTATGCACCCATTAACAACAATAAGATATAAGATAAAAAAAAAACTGAAACCTTAACTGGTTGGATATAAACTTTTCTACAAAGAAATCAAAAACTGGTGATAATCCCACAAGCGATTCATACTTACATACTTATAATCAAAAGATGTAAAATGAAAGGCGAGATAAGCATGTACCTGCCCGACGCTCTTCTACGCAAGTGCAGTGTAAATGGTATCACTCTCCCACTCAAATCCAAAATCCAGAATTCTTATAATACAAACTTATATTTACTAAAATATTGATTTCATTTAATAGCAACCAAATAACTAACAATAATTTAAAATAAGCGCTCTGAAGCTGATGGAAGTACCAGTCGGGTGTGCGTGATCTTGTTCAAGAAAGTGGTTTTGTTAACTTGTGGTTTGGTCGACATCATACGTTAGAGCAGCATGCGTTTGTCTTAAAGGCCGGTGGTTTCAACTCAGCGCGCTTTCCAAAATTGCTTCAATATTGCGCTATTGGATCCTGTCCCAAACCAGAAATCAATTTTTTTGTAGGTTGGAGGAAACTGGGTATGTGCAGAAAAGAAGAACTGGAGACAATCTCATCAGAACACCTGAGAAAACCAAAGTAGAAAGAGTTTTAGTTTTGCTTCCTTCATTTCCATCCGTATGTTGGCTATTTTGCAAAAACTTTCCAAACGCAACTTTAATGCTCAAAGAAATGCGTGTGAAGCACTTTTTGAACACGTCATTTCAACTTAACTGTCAATAAGCAAAATATGCGCTACTGGTCTGCCTGCCATGAACCCCCGAGAACTTCATCAGAGACCTTTGCATTCTCCATGTGTCACCGTTTGGTGCGCAATCTCAGCAGTTCAGATTATTGACCCATGGTTTTTCGAGAAAAATGAGCAGACTGTCAAAGTGAATTCAGACTGTTATGTGATTATGCTCGAGGAGTTTTTTGCTACGACTTATACGCCTTATCTCACTGAGGGTGATTTGGAGTGACCGGCACGATCATACGATTCGACCTCTTGTGATTTCTTTTTGTGAGAGTATTAGAAATCCCGTGTCTATACTAAAAGCCCAGAGACTCTGGCCAATCTGAAAAAAAAATCAGGAAGAAGCGGCCAACATACCCATCAATATGCTGAAGAGAAATCAATCAGTGTATCGACAATGGGCGGCGTCATTTACGCGATATGATTTTTAAAACAATGTAAACCACAACTTAAAATTTTTAATTAAAAAAATTGAAAATATATCTTTACTACTTTTTGTTTTATTGCATTACGAAATAAAAGTTATCTTGACGCATCTTGTACAAGATAAAATATGGTAACTATGGTTATTTACTGCAGAAGCACGTTAAGTATAAAAGTTCATTATTTTATTATGAGTTCAGTAAAAAAAATAAAAATATATAAATAATTTTGTTTTATTAATTACTTTAATATACAAATATTTTAAACCAAGAATTAAAAAAACATTGCCTTACAAAATGAGAACATTGTGGTAAGACATTTCGCTTATTCAGATAAACTTTTTTTTGTACAGTTGTGTAACATTGTAATTTTTATTAACTCGAGAAAGGTATGATTATAATTTATAACTTTAATACTTTTGTTTGTATTCATACATATTTTTTAGTAATATATATTTATATCAATAAAGTATTTGTGGTAAAAACTTAGTTATCGTTTTATTTCATCATTAAAAATATGTAGTTTTTTTATTTAATGCGCATTAAAATAAAGTAAATATCGTCTGCAGTTAGCTTAGTGTAAACCTGTCTTTTAAAAACCAATCATCCGGAGAAACATATGTCACCACCATTGAATTCTTAAGCTTGCTTTACTTCTATGCTTTACTTAAATGCTTATATCAGCAATGCAGAGGATGTAGTGGTTACTGATATTATACACATTACATTTATTTATATCATTGCTGTAGACCAATTCATATCTCAAATTGTGCCAAGGGTAATTTTATTGAACTTACTTTATTAACATGTAATATATAGATGATAATGTATACTTTTATAACATTTCCATACTCATGGGTAATTTTAATAATATTCAGTCAAAACAAATAGTTTAAGTACAATTATTAACATTTTTAAAATAAAATTACTAATCTGGAATGTAATGTATATAATAAACAATGTTTGAGAATGAACTAGAATTTTTAATTATTTAACTTAGTAGTTACCTGGATGAATAACAATTATTTCTTTAAATAGATATCTTTGGATATGGGTGTGGCATAAATATCATAGACAAAAAATTAACAAATGAGTTATATGAAATTGAAATATAGCATGGTGTTCTTAAACTAAACCAAAAAAAAAAAAATATACACCAATGATAAATAAATAAATTGTTATAAAATTAAAAATCATTGGTATTTCCAGCAAATTAATAAATATGTGTATACATAAAACAATTCACAAGACACTAATTTGTTCAGTCCCATTAATAAAATATTTGAGAATAATGTAAAAAAATTGAATAAATAATATGAATGTAGATACCGAGATGATTTGCTTCTCATTTTTATAAAATATTTTGTTTTTATGCATCACCTTCAATCTGTTTAATTATAACTATATGAAATCATTCATTCATTGTAATAAAATGTAAAATAAAAATTAATTAAAAAAATTAATTTTCACAAAATTAAAAAAAATTAACTTAACGATTACTTTCTAAATAAACCACTCGAGTAATTTGTTTTTCTCGGCGTGGGCAGTTTTGTTATTTTTGCATAGAATATTAGTAAAGTAAATTACATTACTAGTTAGTACTTGTTTGCTTTTCCATAAAAAATGTTATTTTTTCATTGATTGATTCAACAATGATTAAATAATCAACAATTTTTCAAATTATAATAAAATAAATTAGCAATAAATTTAATTCTAAATAGATACCCAAACAATTCATAATATAATCATGGTTTACATTATAGCAGATTACAAAACTCTCTCGATCTAGACAATACATATATTCTTTCATTTCTAGTTAAACATGAGAATTTCAAATGATTCTAATTCTTACTGAGTTTTATCAGATTGGTTTTGTGGCTATTGTTAAAAAAATGGAATCATATGTTTTACTATGATAACATAACATTTCTGCATGTGGGTGTAAATATGTTATCAATTTTAATGCATGATAAGCACAATATCCTTTCAAATAATACTCATTTCTGTTCATTACAACTATATTTTAGTGTGAATATAATTTCTTTAAAATAATGAATAAAATGCAATGGAAATCAAGACGCACAATAGGTGTTTTATTAAGCATATTTATACTATACCTTATGTTGCGAATTAAAAGTTATAAGTATTATGATTTTGTAATTTTACCAAAGATAAAACCAACAGAAGTATGGGAATTTATTGCGGATTTTAGTAATATGAAGCATTTAAATCCAACAATGTAAGTATACAAATTATTCAATTACTGCTACCCAATTACATTACTTCCTAACTGAGAAGTTTAACCCCCCCCCCCCATGTTTAAAGACAACTTTAAATTTAAATATATGTAAACCTTCCTATGGCTACTTATAATTGTTTTAAAATTACTATACCATTGCCCAAAACCATGATTATCACTCAAGAACCTTAATATATTTTTATTTCAGAGTTGATTTCAATATAATCTCAGAAAGTGGAAACTATGAACATTGGAAATACAGTACTCAATATTCAGAGAACTTGTCACATTGGCCTTATTTCAGAAATGTTGCATTAGCTAATTTTGATGTCAAAAGTGGACCAGAGAAAAATGTTTATTTTATTAATTCGGTTCACACTACATGCATGATTTTTGGACAGCTATGTTGTGAGTATACTTACATATTAACAATCAATAGTGCAACAAAGTAAGTTGCTATTAATTGTATACTTTGTTCTCAGTACCTGCATAAATGTTAAGTTACGTTAGTACCCATATTGCTTCCAACGTAAAAATTAGACGCAAATATTGCACTTACTATATTTTTAAATTAAATTAATCTCCCGCAGCAAATAGTCAAAATTTGTAAAGACCTTATGACTATTGTAAAATGATACTTCAAAACAAGCATATAAAGAGATTAAATAAGACCGGAGAATACATAAAATATTTCTAGAAGCCCTCATTGCTTTTTAAGAAAACATTTATTTGGTGCTGGAATCTTTATTATTTTGATATACAGGGAGTTTATAAATGAATGGGATTATGTAATCACTTTAAATATGCCGCCTTTTTAAAATCGTCCACTATACTACATATGTTTGCTTGACAGCTGTCAAAGTTGATCTGTCAAAACAAATAGTTTAGTGAACAATTTAACAAAAGCGGCACATTTAAAGTGATTACATAATCCCATTCATTTATAAACTCCCTGTATTATTATACATAATTTAAAACATTTGTTTCAGTGGAATCAACAAGCCAATTCAAATTTTCAATAAGCAATTCCAGTGATGGTGCATTATGCGAAGAAAACATTGAATTTGAGTGCCCGGCTATATTTTCCACTTTCTGTCAACGAGAAGTACAATTCCAAAGAACTGCTATAATGACTAATTTAAAAGAACATTTTCAACATATAAGAAAAGTATATTAATAGAATATCACAAAAACATATTTAAAGTAAATAATATATTGATATAAATCATGTATACATATAAAAATTAATACAAAATATAGCATAACAAAATATATTTCTTTGTTTCATTGTTACAAATGCATATAAAAACACCTACAAGCAATATATCAACATAATACAATAATACCTGCTACCTAAGCCAATCAGATATATAAAAAATAATACATGGCACATTTTAATTGTACCACGCTAACTGTTTTAATACTGTTAATACTGCATACAATAACATAACAATATCTTCTAAATTAAAAATAATGTTTCTAAATTATACAAAAACTTTTATATCTATGTTAACCATGTACATGTATTTTTTGATAAACAAATATTTTATAAAAAATATATGTTGCTTTTATAAATAACTCTTTTTTGATACAAACAGCAAAACATGGATGATAAAATTGGGTTTTAAATATTATTCAATAACCTACCTAGATGCATCTTTAGTTGTTTCATTTTATTCATTACAAAACCCAATCATTGTTTATATTCTCCAAGCTAAAAAAATATTAAAAATTAAAAACAAACCTGTGGTGTTCACTTAACAATTATATATAAAAAAATAAAAAAACATATTTTATTAGATATCTACCAATAACTATTCTATATACACATTGATTTATGATTGTAGCAATCAAGCTGCAAATTTCAAACTGTTGATTTTATGATCAACAAATTTTTCACAACTAATACTTAATAATATGTATTATTATTATAAAAGTTGTCAGCATTGTGTCTGTTAGCTTAATCTTACAACATGTGACTACTTCGTTTGTAGCTTAACCCTTTATAGATTAGTGGTAGTATAAGAAACCACTTTTTTAAAGCATTCTAGATTTAAAATTTATACATAACTTTACGCAATAATAGTTTCTATTCGCTTTTAATATATGCCTAAACGCTAAGTGATCATTTGGCAAGACAGTTATTGAAATTAGAACCTTTAATTTAGGAAGTGGTTCTATATATTGCCACCATCCATACCAGACGCCATAATTTTGCTGGGTAGTGTTTTTTTTTTTGTGTTGTCATTAATTTTTTGGTGTAAAGCTACAAATATAATAATATAAAATAGCATAGGTTGTTGTAACATATAGCAGAAAGTTGATGCTTAGAAGATATTTTCACTTGCACAACCAGCTCAAAATTATAGATAAAAATAATATTATAATTATCGATTTCTAAGTTCTATTTTTACAGTTATGTCTAATAAATACTACTTAAACAATTTGGAAGAACATGAAAGTGAAGAACTATTCAATTTAATTGAAGGTGTTAGTGCAGAACCATATAATGACCACCAATCACTTCAATCGTTCCGTTTATCTAAATGGTTAGTATATTGACCACCCTAAATTCACTAAAGTATAAATTTTACAAAAACAAATGTCAATACTTTTCAGTTCTATATTAGGTAAATTAATAAAATTTAATTTAAAAAAATTTAAAATAAAATTAGACACATTTGATTAATTGATATTATCATTGTTTCTTTAAGTGATCAATATCAGTGAAATTTTATGTTTGATGTGTCATATCACCTAATATATAATATAAAAGTTATTAAATTTCACCATGCGGTGACTTAAACATAAATTATTAATTTTTATAAGTAAATAAGTATGTGGTTGTAAGTAAATAAGTATGTGGTTGTAAACAGATCACTTTTAAATAAAATTTGTTAAAATTGCTGCAATTTATACATAAATGAAGTAATATTTGACTGATGCACCAATGCTGATAACAGCTAAATTTCATATAATGAAATTTTATGCCATTTGTCCATAACAATGTTAGTAATAATTTTAAAGATTGGAATTTTTTAATCGTCCCTTTAAATTAAATGGCTTGAGTGGTTTGTTATTACGGTTATTTTTAATTGAAAAAATATAACATAAAGAGGCAATCATTAGATTACTGTACAAAACACTTTTGCAGAATTTGGATTTAAAATCAGATGATTAATATATGTTTTTATATAAATCCATGAATTACTACTTGTAAGTTTGTCAGACACTCACTAATTTCAAACACAAATTGCGATTTTTTCCAAAATGTCAGGAAGAAAGAATTCATCCAAATATTTATTTTTTAACAATTATTTTGATCTAGTCTTACTGAGTATACTAGGATCTAGTGACCTAGTTGATTGCTTGCCCCCTAATGCTTTTATGGTAGATCGCCAATGCGCCGTGTTGTTTTGTGTACATTTTAAAAACACACCCTATATCATGTCAATTTTTCGCATATTCAAAAACATGTTAATGTTCTGATATTCCATAATGATCAATGCAGTTTTTAACTTTCTTCCCAAGTACACATACATTAAACTATAAAACTAATCAGTAATTTGCAGTATAATTGATATAAAAGAATATCATCGTTGCCTGAAAAATACTGTCCATAATAATTTGACTAAAAAAGAAAACGGTATACTTAATAAAAATTTTAACTGTTAATATTTTCATTTTCGGAATCCTTCTAAGTATATATCTAACAAGTAATGGTTTTCCAGGATATTTTAAAATGTAAAAACACTAATATGTTAATATATTGTTGTATTCATTACTATTTATCATTTTTTTGCGTTATTATAATTAGATTAACACATTTGTAAATAATTATATATATTTCAGCTTTAAATTACAAATTGTAATGTAAATGTAAATGACGTACAGTATAACCTCAAAAACATGGTTGTATAAAAGTAAACGTCATGCAATTCTAAGAATTTTTTTACAAATAAGAAAATAAAAGTAACTCATAAATTAAGTCAAATACATACATTTCTATTAAACATATTAATATTTAATTAAAAAGCAATCTACTATATTGTTTCTGTTTTAAAGTTTTTAAATTATTAAAATCATTTTGTTTGATTACTTTTTTTTTATGTATTATGCCCGGTTTCTACAACGCCTAATAAATTGTCAAATAACTATTCGTCGAATAAAATTTATTCATCAAATAAGTCATTTTACGTTTCACCAAGGTATCTCAGAGATTAAATAACTATTCCGTGATTTTTATTAAGTTGGTAATATAGTAGACAGAAAATTCGCCAAATAAGTTCAAATGAACCAGTATTTAGGCATGCATAACCTCGAATTATTAGTGAAGTAAGAATATATCAACATAAAATTAAAAATATTTGTTGCCTATGATCGTATTACACTGCCGGTATATAATTACAGATAAAGCTTTAAAAGTCAATGCACAAATTGTCATCAATTTTATTGTAGATTGAAATTTTAAGTACAATTTTTGGTTTTCTTTATAATCACACATGTGATAAAAGAATTTATAATATAAACCCAACTATTTTGTTATGCCCGTATTACACTGTCAATAATTATATCTTGAATTATATATATAAAAATATTTAATCTTAAAAAGTTTGTAAAATGCATAAAATATCATCAATCTTATTGTAGATTGAAATTTTAAGAATTTTTTTAGGTTTTCTTTATTTTTACACACAGTGTCTCAAGTTTACTAAATGTAACCTGCAACAATGTCGAACAGTCTAGAAATTACAAAATGTAAATATTAAAATGGTCTAAAATCATCCATATACACGTTTCGAAATTTACATGTATTATATGTATGTACATATATGGATGATTTTAGACCATTTTAATATTTACATTTTGTAATTTCTAGACTGTTCGACATTGTTGCAGGTTACATTTAGTAAACTTGAGACACTGTGTGTACATTTATACGAACATGTTTTATTTGTTCTAGTGTTGCATAGTCTAGATATTAATTAATTTTCAATTCATTTTTCCCTTTACCTATAATTTATTTTCCAAATACTCCTTTTTTGTTTAATTTTTTTTTAAATTTTAACCACATTTTTCAATTTTATTATTTTTTTCAATGTTGCAGTATTAGTAGTACTAACTGTAATGTGCAAGCTACTTTTATTTTCTAAGTAACTTGTTTTCGTCTTTGTAAGACGCGTATGCACAAGCCCAACGATTAATTCGTTTTTCAAGATTAATATTTAATCACTTGTGTCATGTATTAATGGACATTTGTTCTAATGTTTTTTTTATGTGCCGGCGTTGCCATTCATATGATAGTTTTCTGGATCTCACATCATTTTTGTTTACATTAGGTTATATTAAATGTCAAGTGAACAAGATATAGGTCATTCTTATGTCAATAAAACTGATAATTAGCTCTATTCTGTATGCATATTGCTAGCTAACAACATCGTTATCAAGCAAGTTTGCTTAGTGTATAAACACTGTGCAGCCATGACTACTGTGAACATAGCAAAATTTCAACATCGGCTTGTTGACAACTCTGCCGCCAGATAGCATATTCTTTAGCTGCAATCCCCAATAATATAATAAACAAAGTGAAGTTAGATGTATTATATAATAGCAATGAAAACATGTCGCAATTTGCAGTCTTAAAGCAAACCAACTTTATAGGAGAGGTTTTTGCTTACCATGAAGATAATTTATTGTAAAATCTATTATTTACATAAATAATTATCACATTTAATCAGATTCTTCATCAATATCAGATTCAGACAAATCGTCATCTGAACCATATTCAAAGATCCAGTCGTCACCAATTTCATCCTCCTTACAATCAGGTCCAATTTCTAAAAATTTCTTTTTCTTCTCTTCAGTTACACATTTCTCTAAGTTATATTTAATATTTCTCATTGTTTCATTGGTGAATACTAATCTAGGCCAATCAGCAGATTCCTTTTTTATTAAATTTACTTTAATTGCAAGACCTCCTCCAACATGAGTGAAATCTTTCTGTACCGATTTATAAAGCTGAATGTTCAATGCATACTCCTTACTATTGTGGTTAGTACTACAAATAAAATTTATTTATTAATATTTTAATTGTTGTATATAAATATATACCTGAATTCAAATATTCTGCCAGCTCTGATCTTTAATGTATATTCTTGAACAGGTAATTTAATTTCCATTTTAATATGAGTATCTGTTTGATACCAGACTACAGTTGGTGTTAAAATATTTGATAGTGGCATTGCATGCATTGGATGTAATGTTTGGTTTGTTTTATTTTCTTCCTTTGCTGGATTTATAGCTGGTAATTTCTTTAAAAAAAAATAAATGTTAATATTAATAATTAGTTATAATAGTAATATAATGTACCTCTTCGCCTTGTACACATTCTAAATAGAATGTACGTGGATCAATTATTTCAACATCAAAGTCGCCATAGTCCTCCTCTTCTTCAGAATCTGTATAATCTGGTTCAACGTACTTTTCATTTACATCAATCGATTTAAACATTTCTTCTAAAGCTTTTGGAGATAAATCACTAAGATCTTTAAAATCCTCTAGAAATTAAAAAAAAAAAGATCAAACATAATATAATATCCATAGTAGACCCAAAATTTAACATGCAATCTGAACTATACTATATATGTATATTTGTCAATATATTTTATATTATAAATTGACAGTCTGTAATAAGAAAGTTTATTTTTATAACTCTTATTAAAATCATGATTGAAATTATGTAATTTTTTTAACGACAAATATTAGTAATAGTAGTATAATTTGATATATAAAATAGTAATATAGATTATAATTATTGTAGTAAATCAATTTTTCTAGAAATAGAATAGAAAAAGATGCTTATGCAGCACAACGGTGGGTTGATATATCAATATTTTTCCTAACTTTCAGGGACTTGGTTGCCAGTATAAAGTATAACATCTTTGATACATACTAGATGGATCATTTGATCTTATTTGATGCATTTTCTGTCAATTGTATTACCAACTTGATTTCAAAATTTAATTAAATAATTCTGTGCTTATAAACACGATACATGATAAAAACGCTTGTGGCTTCATCTAGTAAAATTAAATACTACACTAGTTTTGCACTCAGCAGCACTCACATGTTCGGTTTATAATAGTGCTGTAGAGGTCTTATATTCGTTTTATCCAAAAATCATTAAACCAAGCAAAATACAAAAAAAAAATATCATTTTTATTGTTAACACGTAGAGTGCCTTAATGGAAATCAAGTTTTAGTGTCCCTATTGGCCAGTCAATTTTATGTTGTTTTTGAGTTATATATGCAGTTTATTCATTAAAAAGTTAAATTTGATATAAAATTTAATTATTATAGCAAAAAAATATATATAATAATTCACTAAAGAAGTTATAAAATTTGAGATAACGAAGGACTTGTAAGAAGTTTATGTTGATTTTGTTTTGCAAGCCTAATCAAACTTGATCAAAATAATAAAAAAATGGCCATGTGCTGTCTGAAATAATAGGCAAGCATGTTCTTCATGCTATAAAAAGATTTCAAAAAGTTTAGGCCAAAAAACTGCAACAAATAAAACACAGAAAACTAAATTACTTTGTGTACAATGTAATAAATAGCATAATGTTTTCATAGATAACAAAAAAACTCCCTTTGTAAATGTTGAATGTTTCTTTAGCCAAAATTTTATTGGATGGACTTTTTGATGAACCAAGATTATTAGATCTGTATCTTTCAACTATTCACTTATTACTTCTGTTGTTAAAACTTCTCTTCTTAATACTACCAAACCTAAACCGTGCCTCATCCATCATTATTCTAAAATGAACATAAAAATTAAACAATTTCTTAATAATTTTGATTTTGATGCTCTTTACTAGGGACCGGATTATATGCAAATGCATATTTGCATAATTTGACCATATTTAGACTTTGTTGCATATTTCATCCATATTCGGTTTTTATGCATATTTCACCAGTTTTTAGAAAATAATATTGAAAAACGTCATTTTTTAAGTTACTATATTATCCATATTAACATAAAAATATCCCAAAAATTAAACATTAGTTATTTTTACTGCCTACTATTCAATTACAATAATTTTAAATAGAAACCAAATAAAATGTTTTTTTTTTTAATTTAATAGGTTATATTTAAAATATCTTGAAAATAAAAAAAAATAATAAAAAAATACTTTAAATAACTACAGTTGGTTGTTATTGCAAGTATACTAAAAATTAAAACATACATGTACCTGTCTTTATGGTACTCAAAAAACCATTTAAAATGAAGTTATTTAGCAGTACGTTTTTTTGTCTAACACCCTGTACATATGAAGTTGTATATTTGGACTCTTTTTACCTATACAGGGTGTAGATTAATTGGCGGATAAACGCCAGGTAACTTTATAGATTGTGCCAAAAGAAAACGAAAATTTTAATTCCAAAATGCTGAAAAACTTTTCGTTTGGCCTCACGTGGTTCTCAAAGTTTTGTAACGCTTGGCAACGTTGCAAACTTTCTAAATTCAAACCTATAATGTAGGCAACTTAATACACATAAAATAGGCTATTTAATACACACATCAAATTTTATTTTTTATTATAAACTACAAATGTTCAAATTGGCCACCGTTTGCTTCTAAACACTTTACAGCACGTATCGATATCGAATTTATGACGTTCTCAAGCATCGCCGGCGTTAAATGTTAAATCTGTCAGAGTTGCTATATGTCAATTATTTTAAATATATTTTCAAACAATCAATTGTGCATTGAAATAATTAATATTTTTATTTATGACAGAATCTAATAATTTATAATAGTTGTATCAGCTGCAATGTATAAATTGGTCTATAATTCAATAATAATTATAGTACCTATTTGCTGGATTCACGCATTTATTTTGAAAACGCATTTTAGCCGCATGGTGAAACGACAAAAGTCACCTATGGCTTTTGTCAAGGGTGGTCACGGGATTGACATGGCAACGTAGTAGTTGTTAATCCGAGACAGACATAATTCAGACCCCCGCATACTAGACGAACGCAACATAATATATTTCGCAAATGCATCAAAACACCATTCATAATTTAATAATACGGTATGTGTCGTCAATGTGCAACCTCACACAATTTTAAATTAATGATTATCAAAAGAATAAAGTATATCATAATATTTAAATTGAATTTTATTTGAATTTAAAAGTCACTGATGACAAAAGTCACCGAAGATCAGAATTGACCCCCTGACATTTATTGCATTGCCTACTTTATAATTTGAATTTTATTAAAAATTTTGCTACGTTGCCAAGCGTATTTTTAATTTAAATTTGATTTATTCTTCAAAAGTAATTTGCACATTTTTCAATGTTTTTTATTATTAAGTTTCAATAAACCTCGTAATTTTTATTATACTAAAAAAGAAAACAAATTGGTACATAATATACGCAATTAAAACAATATTTGTATTGACAAAATTGAAACTTTGAGGACCTTGTGAGGCCAAACGAAGAGTTTTTCAGCATTTTGGAATTAAGATTTTCGTTTTCTTTTGGCACGATCTATAAAGTTACCTGGCGTTTATCCGCCAATTAATCTACACCCTGTATAACTTTATTAGAAATTAAAAAAAAATAGAATTTGTTATATAAATTGTTTTTTTAATAAAATGATTAAACTATATTTGTTTATATTATGTTGCCTATAGTTGCATATTTTGGCATATTTTTGCTATTTAAAAAAAAAAAAAAAAAGGTAGTTTAAAGTCTTCAATACCTCTACTTTCGTAGATCAAAACAATTTAGTTACTAATGGAAAAGCAGATATTTTTGTAAACTAACTTGCATCTAATTCTACTATTCTAAATCGCTTGTAGTAAAATGATTGGTCAAATTCATTTTAGACAGGTTGTTAAAATATATCTATATTCTTAAATTAAAACCAGAAAGGCATCAGGTATAGATGAAATCCACCCATTATCCGTAAAACATTTGCAAATGATGTAGCTCCCAATCTAACATATTTTAGTTAGATTGCCTTATACAAAAAAGAAACATTCCTAAATTGTTGGAAAACTTAACAAGTTTGATTCGTTAAATTATGGACTAATGGACTAATTGAATTGTAAAATCTGTCAAAAAAATTTGAAAATTATTTCAATTTCCACACTGTCAAGTTCTTAGAAAAAAATAACTTATGTCAGATACTTAATATGGATTTCAATCAAAACATTCGACAACAGATCTTCTGATATGTTAGTCACAAATGAAATTCTACTTTAGACAAACATGAAGAAAATCTTGCAGTAGTTCTAAACACTTCCAAAGCATCTAATGCTAGGGTATGGCATTCTAATTTTATTAACAAACTCTATTGTATAGGTCTTGACCACAAATCTGTAAGTCTTTATAACTTTCTTGACAGACAATTAAAAATTATAGCTGACCCTAAAATCATAAATGTTGGTGTTCCTACGAACATTGAGAAATTTGTTTCAGTATTTAGTAGTCTTTTGATCGTTTTGTGAGGGTATAAAACCTTTAAAAAAAAGTTACAATTTTTCTTAGTTTTTTTGTCGTTTTTTAACTTAATTGAATTTTTTAAAAACCGCAAATTTAACTCAAAAAATAAATTTACTAGCAAAATCAATCAGAAATTTTCCGTAGAATCCAAATCTGGTGCCATTTCAAGTCTATACCCTATCTATAAGCCGCAAAAGCCATAAAACCAGGGGTGTGGAGTGGTAACAAAATTGTAGCAACTCCGACTCCTTAATTTTTTTGTTTCAACTCCGACTCAATATCCTCAAGTTGTGCAAAATAGTGCGTGGGGTGTTACTGCGTTGCCACCAACACAAGTAACTGTGGATCGATTATTTTTAGCTTTCAACTAATAAAATCGGATTTAAGAGCAACTTTAAAAGAATATATTTCAGAAGCAATTTTATTTTTGAGAACAAACACTTTGTAAATGTTTTATTTTTTTTATTTTTTGTAAAAATTACCTTTTTAATATGTATAATTTTTTTGTATATTATTTCTTAATTTTTGTATTATTAAGGAGTCGGATTAGTTACAGTCAACTCAGACTCCTCAAATATTGGCAGACACTGCATAAAACCATGTTTTTGTTCTCAGTGGACTGGGCAAAAAGAATCATTTTTAAACATTTTTTTAACCGCCGTATTTTGATGTAAATTAATAGGTAAATATAAATTTGTTCTGTGTATTTTTGGTTTTAAGGGTCTAAAACTCAAAAAATCTGCAAAATAGGTCTATTCTTCAACATAAACTCTTACAAATACGAGTTTAGCCGTGCTCGGAGGAACAATACACTAAATATTATTAAAAATTTGAATTCTGGGGACAATTTTACATAGAAAATAGTCAGTGTTTACAAAATTTTCAGGCAAAAAATGCGTTTAAATTAATTATTTTTTCATATTCACAAAAGATATTATAAACACACTAGGGTGTGGTTTAAAACTTTATTTTATCAAATGACTTTGTTAAACTTCAGAAATTCAAATTTTTAATAATATTTAGTGTATATTTGAGGTTAGGATATTTTAAGTCTTCAATATTTCTATTATAGACACTCAATGTTAAATTTTAACTAAAAGCACAGATTTCATTAATACTCAAAAACAATTACAACAATTATATTTATATTTTGCGTGCACATTAATATAAAACATTTTAAAAAGTAGCAAATTTACAATTGAATATTGATACATTTTAATTAAAGTTGATTTTTTTAAAACGCACTATTTGCCTTAAATTGATAAATTTCTTTTGCTATAAATACAGCATCAAATAATGCCAGCAGTTTAGATTGTGTTCAGGGAAAAGAGTGTAGTGAGTGGAAATCGTACTCGCTTACTAGCTTCAAGTCTGAATCAAATGAAGAAGTCAAAGTTTATAACTACAAATAAACTTTGTGCCTTTAATATGTTAATTGCCATAATATGTATAGATAATAAAAACGAGGCCAAAATAAAGAAATAGATTAAAAAAACATTTTCCTTTTGCATTTTAGTAGCATTTTTGATTTGCTACAATACCAAAGTTATTAGCAATGTGTTTGAAATCCAAAATAGATTTTTCCGACAATTTTCACACCATGTGTAACCAAATATGATCGTCTTTATTAGTAGTTATGAACGTACAATTTAAATGTTTGCGAGTGGTACAAATGCTGTGGTACCTGAGAAACTGAAACTTTTTTTTTTTAATTTACTCAATATGTTAGATAAGGCGAACTATTTCATAAGAAGAAACTGTCCAGTTGTTATTTTCTTCAGCTATTAACGATAAATCATTCATACAATTTATAAAATTTCACTAACCTTCATCTACTTCCTCGTCCTTCCCCAACATCATCTCCTCTTCAAATACTGATAAATCTATAGCAAGATTTTCATGTTTTACATTAATTGCAAATCCACAGTCAATTAATATTTTATTGATAATAACTGAGTTTTCAGAAGTATAATCCATTAATAAAATCCTATGTGCTCGATTATTTTGAAAAGATCCTACTTCTACTTTTAGACAACAAGTATTTAAACGTCTGAAAAAATCTGAATTTCCTTCAAAACAATACTCGTAAAGTACATCTGTTGCTTCATTATCCCAATCAGTACTTGCAGGTTGCACACCAAAAAGTGAACATTCAATAGCCTAAAAAAACATTTATTGTATATAGTTTTAAAATAACTTTAAATATTCATTTACTTGATATGGCAATTTAGTAATTAAGTCATTTCTTAAATATTTTAATTTTGTAAAGTCAATGAGTGCATAATCTCCATAATCAACAAAAAAACAATCTGCCTGTTGATCAATAATATCTATTACTAACACTCTGCAGTAGCAACCATCTTGTACATCTGGAGCTAAATAACAACTTCCAATTTCTATTTCTGATTTCTTCAATGTCCTATGAAACTTATCTTCAACTACTTCTTGAAGTTCCTTTTGTAAATTATAAAATCTGAAAATATATTAAATAAATCGATTAATTTTTGCATAATTTATAATGCTTACAGTTTTTCAAACTTTATAAGTTTTACATAAAATCGATTTGGACTACACCCACTACTAAAATAAACATTGCTATAACCATCTTCTGATAAGAATGCCCATTGAGGTGGAGCCTGTGACAATTTTGATGTATTCACAATAACTTTTTTATAATCACAAATTTCAATTCCAGCCTCTTCACACAATTTCCTTATATTATCCAATGGGATCGTTGTAACATCAACTAGATTCTTTTCAATCAAAAATCTCCTCAGGTTAAAAGAATTTATAGTCATTTTAATTCCATCTAAATATTCGTGAAGTGATAACTCGTCAACCCAAAAAGTAGAGCCAACTTGTTGGACAATATCATTACGACAAAAAATAGCATTTTTCTGATAATTGTTTGATTGTAGCACCTTTGATACATACATTGTAGCCCGATTAGACCAGTTTGAATCCTTGTATGTTGGAATTATGTTAGTTACATATAATTCAAAACCTAAAATATAAGATAAGTATTTGTAATAATTTTCTAATACACACAATGAAATAAGCTGTATACAATTTGGTATAAATAGTCAACGTAATTCTATGCAAATTTATCGTTTAACCAGCTGTGATGATAGAGCCACTGACTAGTGTTTTAAGAACTCAAACCACATTACACATGCAGCGAGAATATATATTTACATAACTTTAATTAATTTATTATTTAATACATACATGTCTTTGGGATTTTCTGTAATTCTTGAGGTAAATCATATACATCCGTAGAATCAAAATCTTTCAAGAAACCTGCATCCAAACCCTCCATTTGAACTTTACTTGCAGCATTAGTAATTGTTTCTTTTTCCAAAATTTTCTTTGCTACGCAACGATACCATTGTTTATCAATTTCAACAGCATATAAACCATTTTCAAGTATCTCTCGAGAGAATTCCATGGCTGATTTATTATTAAATACCTCATCTATTTCACGCATATGATCATAAATTATAATTTCTTCTGCTTTGCCAATTTTATAAGAAATTGGTCGTATAATATATTTATTTACATGTCTTATATGTAAAATTTTGTATTTTAGAAGACCAGACTTTGGAAGATCAGGATGTATGTCTATAGTAGCCGATAGTTTGTGACGGTAAGAACATCTTTCAATCTTGCAATTTCCAAATGATTTTATCATCTCACAAATAGGAACGTTTTTTTCAATTTTCATCTGTTCTTCTTTTAGGTCACAATTCTAAACATAACAAACTTGTATTAATACAGATGATTTATAACAAGAGGCAAGTTATAAAATTTCAAAATAAACATAGGGTTAACAACGTCATATAATAAAATTTTACGTTGATTTTGTAAAATATTAAAAAAAAATCAGTTAAAAACAAAATTAATATAAATAAAACATGTATTGTTAAATTAACAATTGCTTATTATTAGCGATCGCAGCTAAAGAATACGTGCATTGTTTACATGACATTTAAACCCGTTTGACACTGTCTATAATTATGTCTTGAATTGCATATATAATTTTTATTAGAATTTGTGCAATAATTCCATATATAAAAATTATATCCTGTATGACACTATATATAATTCTTTATATAATTATAAAACCACGCTTGCGCCTTATCTATGCTCTGTCAAATCAAGTTTCAATGTTTACTACACTTTACAGGTTATGTCATTTGTTTTGAATTGATTATTGCTACAGTTAGTTATACAATTAATGAAAATAATGAAAAATGGAAGCAGAACAAATTAAAAAAGTAGTAGCAATTGCTATATGTGGAGCTGCAGTGGTAAAATTGAAAAAATATAAGAAAATACAAAATGATATGCGCACATCACGTTCGCGTCGATTATAGATGGGAAAATAGAACATGTTCTAATTTTTCAAGATATAATTGTGACCTTGATAGTTTGTGCGTTTTACACACCTGAATGGTCTGATCTATAATTATATATATAAATCAAGACAGTGTTATACGGGTTTTAGTATAACCTAATGTAAACAAATAATGACGTAAAATACATAACACTCATCATATGAATGACATTGCTGCACATAAAATAGTTGATGATTGGTAATCTCAATAAAATTAAATTTTTTCTGTTATGAACTACACTGTATATGAAAACAATGTGGGAAAAACAATTCAAAAGTTTTTAACATTTGTTGTAAAAAGGATCCTTTATTCCAAATTATAAAAATTTGTGATTTATTGTTTTCTCACTACTTCATTGATATACATGTCTATTAATGGGTTCTCAGATTTGCCAAATAAACTTAATATTAAAATTGCAATTGTTTTTTAATATACTGTATATAAAAATAACTTGTTATGTAGAATAACAATTAGAAAAAAATCTTTGTAGAATGTCTACCATAGACAATGCAACAATGATAACAATCAAAGGCCTGGTAAATGGAAGCTCTATATTTCATACACTCCATAGTAAAGCCACTTAGGTTTGGTCCATGAATAATTCCAAAACAAGCCAGAGTACTACTTCAACGATGCAAACAATATTTATGTGAATATTAATTTGCCAAATATTATAGTAGCCAAGCTAAAGTGGCCGCACTATACAATGCTAAATGTTGAAATGAACAAAGATGAAAAATTTTATAGCAAAACATTGACTTGTAGTAGCTACTGCCTAGATTATACTAAAAATGAACTATACATATCTGCATACTAATTTTTTTAAATCATGAATAGTTATTGATTTAATGACCCTGTTCTTTATTGGCAATATGTTGAGCCCTGGCATATTATTACATGTATTAAATATTTAAGTTGTTCATCTTGAGGTTGGATTTTGCGGCCGAAAATAGGCACAAAAACATTGTTTAAAAAATTTCAAAATTTATTATAATCTGTTAGTGTCAGATTTAAGGTGTGACGTCATGTGAAATCGTGATTTACAGCCAATCAAATACCGCAAAAGTTTTTTAGGCCTCTAAATCGTCAACAGATGGTTTCGGTAGAGGCAGTCGAAAAACATAAGTATCTCTAAAAATAGTTCATATACTTACATCAAGTAATTCATGATACTTTGGTGACAATTTGACACCATTATTAATAAAAAACTTTGCAATTCTAGGAAATTTTAAAGCACATTTTTCATCAATAAATGTATGTATCTTGCAATTAAATGTATCCTAAAATAATAAAAGATTAGCTCATTATAAATAATATAAGTAGATGAATAAAATTACATTCGACTTCTTTGATAGTGGGCTTTTGTAATTGTCTATTAGACAAGTAAAACGTTTTAAAAATGCACTCCATGTATTTGGTAGGGAATAATTAACCAATACTGAAGCATTTGTAATATTCAAATGAGTCTTTAATATGGAATCTGTGCAAACCATCACTATAATAAATTTTATTAAAATATATTAAAAACATTTTTAAAACCCAATATCACCTATATTCTCTCCATTTCTACTATATATCCATGGTTTAACAGCATCAATAATATCTTGACCAGTCATAGATTCATCAGCTGATATCATTCGTATTCCATAAAGTTGGAATAATTTTGTAATATCTTGTATTTCGTCTTTTTCACATACTACAATGCTTTTATATGTTTGATAAATATCTTTTACACTATCTGAAAATATATATCTATGTATATTATTAAATAAATTATAATTAATTATTACCATATAATTTTTCTGCCTTTACTTTGGATAACGGATCATGTATAAAAAAATCTGCTCTTCCATATATGGCAGATTCTAAATGATTCCCAATACATATAATTGGTGGACGATACAAAATATTCATTAAATGTTCAATAGAGTTAGTCCAATGCTCTGATGTAAAAATCAATTGAATTTGATTATTGAATGTTCTACGTTTTAGCATATCATGCATAACACATAAAATTTCTTGGAACGCAGATTTGAAATTACTCAAAACAATATCCAATTTTTCTACTACCAAATGGCAAACCCGTTTTAGATTAATTATATTTTTTGAAAGTAAAGCAATGAGTGTCGTTGGAGTTGTTATTAGTATATCACAGGGTGTACTAAAGAGGTTCTGAAATAAATTAACTGTTATGACAATTCATAAAAAAAGTCAGTTTCTTACCAATGTTGCTCTTTCTAATGGTGGCAATGCAAATATAATATGTATTTTATCCCTTCCTTTAATTTTCCGTAATAATGATATAAAGCTATGATGTACTTTTTCGGCATTACTAGATTCCGGACATAATATAATGGCAATGGGTCCATTAGATCTATGAATATCTGTATAACGTGATTCTTTTTCCAACATAAATGAGCAAAGTGCTGGAATATAAGTAATCGTTTTTCCCGTATTTGGTCCATCAATTAACAAGATATTTAAATTTCTTAAAATAGTATGCCATCCATAAGACTGAATTGGTTTAGTATTTTTATAACCATAAGCACTTAGAGCTTCATGTATTGGTTCCAAAAATGGTATATCTTTGATAGATTTTTGTGGATATGGAATCAACCATCTAATAAAAATAATGTTATCAAAAAAAATAATTTCATTTATTGTACTTTTTAATGCTATTTTACATCGTCACAATAAGTCTACGACTTCTTTAAAGAGGTTTGATGGGACCAACAGCTTATTAGGTGACTTCCGAATCACCCCGGTGGATAAAGAGCAAGTTATTATTTCAGTCATATTTTGGGGATCAAACCCCGGACTGACAAAGTGCTGCACTAACGCTCTATAACTGAGCTATATCACCAAAAATAATAATAATAACTTACCCGTGTACTAATATTTGTGAAGCTGTGATCTTATTTGAATGTGACAATGAATTTGTAAAATAAGTCATAGTCTTTATTTCTGGTATAGCTGATTCATCATTTTCTTTTAATAAAGGAATTGGTTTGACAATAATTTTTGGAGTTTTAACTTTAAACTCCTCTTTCTTGTGAATACTTAGGTCTCCCACATTCCACAATTTACAATTTTTGCAAGTACAGCCAATTTTTAAAACATCTGATTTGGGATTGTTTGTGCTGTGTGTAGGAATATCGCAATCTGATGATATAGAAGAAGAAGAAGAGTTATGCAAAACATTATTTGTTTGGTCATTTGTTTTATATCTGATTGGCGATGAGGTAGTAGAATTAGTTTCGCTAGAAAGTGATGAGGTTGATCTATTAAGATTACTGTTTCTCTCTCTTCTGTTCAATTTGTCTACCTTCTTAGGTGGTATATTTGTTGACATTCCTGCAGGTATTAATTTTAAGGGCACTGCAGTAGAAGTGGATGTTTTTAACCCAAATGGATTTGCTGGATCAAGAGTATTGTTTGATTCAGCTGTTTTTGCCTTACCTAAAATATTTATTTTGTTTATATTTAACAAAACTATTTGATATAAAATTTTATGTTTATTCAAAATTAGATTTTTCTGTCTTTATTATTTAATGGTCTTATGTGATCTTGATATCTAATATTGAAGTTTCTCATGGTTTGTCCAATATATGTTGCATTAATATTAATATAATTTAATTTAAAAATTGCAGTTTTATTCCAAATTTTTTTCTCTCTAGCATTTTGTAATTTTGATTTTAAGTTATTGTATGTTTTAAATTGAACAGTACTTTTTGAGATTTTAAATAACAAGAAAGTTTTTCAGAAAAATTTCAAAAATATGTTTGATAAATACAAATTTTAAATTGTTTCTTATTTAAAATAATGCAAGATAAGATAATAAATAGAAAGTAAAATCATTTACATTTGATTCAAAAATGAATATTAATGAATTAATATTTTATAAAACAAATATAAAAAAATAATCATAAATGTATTTAAACAGAATTTAAACCAAACATATTTTTTTAGCATTGGTTATGTTTTTCAATAAACACCCAGTATATTTAAACTTCTATCTGTTGAGTTATGTCTATACGCACTTACCTTTACTTGTGTTCAATATTTCTTGTTTTTCTTTTAAAAGTTTCAACATATTAGATCGCTTAACTGGACCTACAATTCAAAATATTCATTATATACATTATATAACAATGTTCATTAAAATGTACCCGTTTCCTTTTTTAAGTCAAGTTTAGGTATATCTCTTTCATCAGCTGTACTTAACTCATCCTCACTTTTGTAATTTTTACTTTTTTGATGTTGTAGTTTTCTTAATAGCATAGAACGTTTCGTCATTTTAATAGTATCTACTAAAAAAAAAAAAAAAAAAACTATTTTGAAAATTTTCAAATATGTACTTACCAGTTTGATCAGAAGAATCCATACAACTTAATTCTGCAAAATCACTGTCATCAAAGTGTGGTTTTGTTATTTCAACTTTATTCATTTTTGCTATATTATCAGGATAAGAGGTTTTAGATTTAAGTAGATTTAAATATAACACTTAAGTTACTACCTTTCATTCTTTTCATAAATTCATCATCGTCCTCTTGAGCATTTTCATTCAAAACCTCTTCTCCTATTGATAGTTTTTCTATAGCTTCCTCACATGAAGATACTGTTTCAGATAGTGGAACTACAAAATAGTTAGAGTAAAAAACGTTTAATTTAAAAAAAAGTACTTACTACTGTTTTGCATTTTTTCACTATCAGTATCATTTTGTTTTTTTAAATCTCCATCAGATTTAATCTTCCGTCCTCTTCCTTTTAGTAACTTTACTATGGTGATAGAACTTCCATCATCTGATTTTCCAGGTGAAGTATTCTTAAAATAATATTTTCATTAATTGTAGTGTAATATAGAGCATAATGATGTACAATTTATTTACAAATACATACATACATAAATGTAGTATTTACCACATATAAGCTAATCTTTCAATTACCGTTCAAATTAAGAGTATAAACATGCATGAGCAAATTTTGGATAGACAAAAAAATGTGTAGGATGTGTAGAGAAGCTAGAGAAAAGAAATGCTAAAAGAATGCAATGAGATGAGAAAAGTGCACGGTAAGAAAAGAGGTACTGAAAAAAAGAAAAGAAATTGAAAAAGAACTGATAATTAATTAATTAAAAATAGGGTTTAGTGTTATTAAGGTTATATTATATTAATATTGAATTAAGTTATATAGTAAAAGTTATGATAAATTGTATGATTTTCAATGCCTAAAAGCAACAAGTAAATGTTTATACATTATAGGTCTGTTCCAACATACGATTTGGACAGTTTGCAAACCGTTCAAACTATGCACACAAACAAATTACTGTGTATAAAAGATTGCCTAAGGTTGACAAATATTTGTTTGTGTGCACAGTTTGAACGGTTTGCGAACCGTCCAAATCGTATGTTGGAACAGACCTATAGTGTATAAATAACCATTTTTAGATGCAACAAACTACACACATTATAATCCAGTGTTAAACATGATGAGAACATGCAACCTGCTTCAATTGGATACATATTTTAAATCTTTTAAAAGTCATTGCCATAAAATTAACTTAAGGAGATATATGTATGTAATTGTGTTTTGGTTAATTATGTACTTTTATTATATATTTTGTATTAAGCAATATGTACAATGTAATAATAGGTAATTATGTAACTTTTAAAAGAGTTGCAGTAAATAAATTATTATTATTAGAACACTTTTGAATTCATTATAAGAGATACTTCAGTATGTGCACATTAAAAACCCAGTAATTTAGGTTAAAATCAATCTCTGGCATCGGTAATTAGCCTCGTAGCAGAAATAGGCCAACATTAAATTAATCAATTAAAATTTAAAAAAAGATCCCAATGCAACTGTTAATATTTTGTTTTAAATTACATAACTGTATTTTTATGGATTTATTGTTTTCACCAACTTAATTGTCAAATGACAATACATCATTAATAATCCTCACAAACAGTATCAAAATTCATGATCTGATCACTGTGGCAGTTAATTTCTTTTTACATTTAAATTTAGTTCCAAACTATAAATTTAAGACAAAAACTACTAGCTAATTTAGCCAAAATCAAAACTGATCAAAATATCTATATAATATGAGAACATATTAGTATGTAACTTACCATAGCTCTCCGATGAAAACCTCGACCAATCCCTTCTGTATATTCTAGTTTGGGTTTTGGTGGTATTAATAAATTTGTTTCCTTATACTCGTTTCCCAAAATCCTATCAATTTTGACAGCTAAAAACAAAAAATAAAAATGATTAACAATGTCTCTGTAGTGATGTAAAACAGAATATTTATAAACATTACCTCTATTGAATAAGTATTCATCAAAAACAACAATTTTATCTTGAATCAATTGTTTTGCAAGATTATAACATCTATAATTTATAACTAAGTTTATCTGACCAAATACAATGTTATTTATAGATTTCTCTTCTTGAAAATAAATCTGTTCTGCTTTCTTGATGTGATTTAATATAACCCTCTGAGCAGCATTAGTAAATTTTAATGTTGGTTTTAGATCTATACCACCAATTGAATTTATGTTCTAAAAATGTTATTTTTGATTAGTATGGCTAATTCATTTTATAATTTATATGAAACTTACTATATCTAACCCTACAATATTATACAATCCTACACATATACATCTAGGTGTTATATTACATTTTTCTGGAAACTCATATAAATTTTTTACTTTCACAATTGATCCATAATCCAATAACCAACAGATATATTCGTCATGTATAATCGATAAAAGATATGCTCGTTTATATTTTGAATCGGTAATATCCAAAATACAATATATCTAAAAAATATAGTAATTAAAATATACTTATAATATTCAGATCATAGTCATCAAGTTATTTATAAATTTTACCCGATTACTAAAAAAAAAACTAACAAAAAAAAACTAGACAAATACATTAAAGTCCGGTTATAACAAACTCAAAAAATGTACCAAAACCAGTTTATATCAGAAGTAATCGTAATTTATTTTATACATTTATTATTCTATGTTAAAAGTAACGTAAGGATCGTTTTTACAAAAAAAAACGGTATGTTGACATATAAGAAAACCTACAAATTGTAAAATAAACTTTGAGCGTTTAAAAATGATTTTCCCATGTTAATCAAATAAAAAATTTGATTTGCCTGCAGGTACGTGAAAATACGGTTACCGTTTTATTATTTCAAAATAATTATTTATCATGAAAAGAAGACATATAACTAGTCCTCTAAAAAAATCGCGATTTGGGAAATAACGGACACCCTAATGAATGTAAACAAAAAAAAATACTTCCAAGAAAATACCATGAGTTATAACAGGAAAATTGTGCCAATTTTAGATATATTTTGGTTCGCTTTATCAGGAAGTTCGTTATAAGCGAGTTCGGTATAACCAGTAAAAAATAGCGTTGAGTTTATGAGAAAATTTTCATTGTTTCAAATTAAGTACGTTATACCCGAGAGCCGATATAAGCGGGTTCGTTATAACCGGACTGTATTTATGGGTTATAAGAACTGTTGCCAATATTAATTTCTTCTTTCTAAATATGTGTATCTATGCTAAGCTTAATTTAACATATTTAAGCCTCTTTTTACTAAAATAGCTAAGAATATTGCTAAATAACAAAATCATTACGGTATAACTCTAATAATATTCAATACTCCTATTTACTAAAATTAAATTCATTCATAAAAATTAGTCTTTATATAAACTACAAATTAGCCCTCTATTTAAAGTTTATAAATTACTGACCTCATAAAAACATCAATCTATAGGTCTGTTCCAACATACAATTTGGACGGTTTGCAAACCGTTCAAACTGTGCACACAAACAAATATTTGTCATCCTTAGGCAATCTTTTATACACAGTAATTTGTTTGTGTGCATAGTTTGAACGGTTTGCAAACCGTCCAAATCGTATGTTGGAACAGACCTTATATCAACTATACAGTCTTTCCTAACTGGAGGCAAAAAATGAAACTTTAGATTAATTTTTTAATTTCAAACAGACAAACAAAAAAACTTTTTGTCTACCTCGCTTTGTTTCAGAGATAATAAAAAATACACAATTAGAAAACTTTTTACTTAGCAAAATTTAATTTTTGCAAATTCTGCATTGCACATTCAAAACAACATATTTTGAAGCAGTTTATCATTCTCTTGCTTGCTTGCATCAATGCTCATGGTGGTCATTTTGAGAACTTATTAAAGTAATATTGTTTGTTTGTTACCATTGTTACAAATGTTTTTTTACTTAAATTTTGCTAAGCAATGTTGTGTATTTATTATGTTTTATTATTAAATTGCTATGAACCTTGCTCGATAATGATATTGTTAGCTAGCAATATGCATACAGAATAAGGCAAATTGTGTATTTTTCGATTATCTCAAAAACGAAAAAAAAAGTTATTTAGATTTTCTGTTTGAAATTAAAATATTACGATCATTCAATTATTACTTCTGTTAAAACTTTTCTTCCTATTACTACCAAACTGTGCCTAATCTATCGTTATTCTAATATAAATATAACAAAAATTAAACAATTTGTTGATCATTTCAATTTTAATACCACTGTTTATGTTCAATAAATCCTCATATTCATATTCAAAAAAGCATTTAAAAAAATTGTACTGTTATTAAACCAAAACGTACCTAACAAATTCATCAGTAATTAGTCAGGATTATAAAAACTGCTTGTAAACATTTCAAAAGTCTAATACAAACTGAAAAAGATCTACTGACTGGCAAAAAACATCTAAATGTTTACAAAAAGCACATTCATTAATTCAACTTAACAATAGTATTGGGTTGGGATTGAACCCTTTTTTTTTGGTAATACTGGATGCAAAGATTAAGAAAAAAGACAAATTAAAACAAGAACTAAGTAATTTAATTAATGAAAAAATGTGAGTTTTTTAATACAATTCCTGCTTACTGCCCGTACAGTATATGAACGTACTAGTTCTAAAGTGGGACATCATAAAAAAAATTATTTTGTGTTATTGTCTCGATCCGACAAAATCATTAAAAATGTAGAAAATCATAACTTTTAAATATAATTTAATATAAAAACAATATACATATATAACGTAACAAACAATTCAATTCCAACAGGTCAAACTAAACAAACTATTTCAGTGAGGCAATTCAAATGAACCGGATCACCATAGTAAACAAAAGTTTCGATCACTAGTACAATAACATCTTTTCAAAAGATATACAGTAAAGTTCCGCTAATCCAAATCAATTAAAACATGGCTTGATCTGAATTGTTGTTGTTGTTAGGCATGCTAGGTACGGAAAACCTTGGTCGGTCGGCCAATCCGGATTAAATCGGTCCGAAATTACAAGGTACTTAATGTAAAACTTACATTTTTCAACTTTGTCCAAACTACAAGGACATCCGGATTAAAGCAATTCGGATTAACGGAGCTTTACTGTACCAGTAAAAATTAAGCATTTTAAAAATGTTTTTCAATTTTGAACCCAGCATTTTTCAAAAATTGATTACACTTTAGAACTAGTATAGCGATATGTCTTCCTCAAACCTGAATTAAAGCATTTAACAGTCATGACATTGAATAAGCTCATTTGAGAAATTCCTTAAAATTCTATTTGAAATGCTAATCGTAACTCTTAAACATCATGAGAAAATAATTATTGCAACAAATAAAATAGCTTCATCCACTTGTAGTGGTTTCTTACTGCATTAAAGTATGTACATCCAGTAATGTTTTGACTGGTATAGATATAAAATATTAATTCGTCTACTTTAGTTCCGAGCTCAGAATATTTAAATTTGTGGTTTGATATCGTCTAATATAATATATTGTTATTATAATAAAACAGAGAATGATATTGTTTGTATATTTATATCACTAAACAAGAGTATTATTAATAAAAATACAAAATACATTATTTAAAAATAAAGTCCTATAAGCAAATTTTATTATAATAATATATTATTAATCAAATAATCACACTTTTTTTTGCTTCCGGAATATCCATACATCTGGTCATGTATGCTCTCTTATTCTTTCCATCTACAACATTCAACAAACTTTTAAGAGGTTTACCTCTGCATTTTGATAAAAATAGATTTCATAAATTTGCTGTGAAATTAAAAATAAAAATAATTGTGTTTTAGTATGGAAATGTACCAAAATCATTTATACTATTAGAAAATTTAAAATTCTACTTATAAAATGTCCACATTAGCTAAATCAGGCCTTGAAACATCAAAATATTGTTAGAAAGCACAAAAAAACGTGTCAGAAAGCACCAAAATTTGACCATAAACAAAAGTGCAAAATTCTATCATAATATGCCAAAAATAGGAAAATACGGTTTTGAAACATTAAATTATTGTCAAAAAGCATCCAAAATTTGGATTTGGTGTTTAATTCATAAAATGTTAAAAATAGCAAAATCTGGTCTTTAAACATCAAAATATTTTGATAAAGCACCAAAACTCTAGAATAAACTGTTGAAAATTGTAAAAACTTTCATAAAAATCCCAAAACTAGAAATAGAAATAAAATTTACATAAACTGTTAAAAATTGCAAAATTCTATTCATAAAACGTGAAAAATAACATTCTCTAATTATAAACTACAAATCTAACAAAATCTTGCCTTAACAAGTCAAAATAAGAAAGCAGAAAGCACCAAAATCCGGCCAATAAACTTTTGAAAAATGTTTTTTTTACATTATAAAATTGCAAAAATAGCAAAATCCGACTATGAAATATCAAAATATTATACCCTTGCTTACAGATAGCTACACCACTCTTAGCGAGACTCATTCTGAAAAATCTATTTTTTAATACTCCATCCTTGCATTTTGAGCAATTTTTTTGTAGTCCATCTGAATTAATTTCAACACCCTTTCTAACTATATTTCTCAATATGAACATTTTGTGGAATATTGCATTTTCAAGTTCAAGTTTTTTAAATATTCTAACCCCTACAAGAATATTGTTGTCATTAAGACCTTCCAAAAACAAATTCAATATTGAAAACGTTACCAATTGATGTCTCACAATTTCTTCTTACTTATGCCTTGCATTTCTGTGATCAACTGATTTAATTGATAAAAAATATATCAAAAACATGCAAATTTTCACTAGTTGTCTTTCAGCACATTTGTGTTTTATCTATCAAAAATATTTCTATTTCTGTTTTAACACTGAAAACTATTAATAAATAGTAGTGATAAGACAATATTAGTAAAATGAGATACCTATTGATCAAAATTAAATCAATAAATTTAAAACCCGTTGAAAAATAGATCTTAATCTTTTTTTACACCGCACCACAATTTCTCCCGAGGTTAAGAATCTCTGCTCTAGATCAACAACAAACAGTACACTATCTTCTTCACTGCCATACATTTCTCTATCACTTGTTAAAGTGCTAAAACTTCATGCAGCCCAGTGTTTGACATTGATGTATTCATAACTCTGTTGTATTCAATAAATCAACCAAGATTTTCCGCAACCAATCATAGCAGTAACCTAACTGGCGGTTATTTCGGTTGATATACAAAATGCACTACTAATTCCATCTGATCCAAACCAGAATTTAGTTTGAATAAATTATTTATTTTAATCATAATATTTTGTATTTTGTATTCGGTGTGATCATACATACTACATTGAAATTTCTAGTCACAGACACCTCTATTAAGCGAACAACTTCCATAACTGAACAATTTAGAATGCACCGTAAACGTCCATATACAGCGCATGTAAGTGTCCCTCTATTAAGCAGACACTCTAATAAGCAATTGCAGACAATAAAATTCTGTTATTTTTAACAAAATTCCCTCTGATAAACGAACATTAAAAGTTCCGTTTTCTATAGAACACAAACAATGAGCACCTGCGTTTGTTATTTTGTAATTCAGTTTATAGAATATAATGAGTATTTTCATTGTAAATTTAGTCTCCAATGTGCTTGGTTGTAAAATTTTTACAGATGATATTTTATATGCATGTAGATATTTAAATTTTTCATAAATTTGAGAATGTAGTTTATTTTGTATTTTATATAATTGTTTTAAATAAATTTATGTTTATTTATTTAAACATATGCCATTCTACCTTTCGATGTATGGCTTATAAATTTATGTACATTTGTATATTTATCCAACTTTCTATTAAGCAACCTCCCATAAGCGGACAAAATCAGTTGCACCGTCAGTGTCCTCAATGAAGATTTCACTGTAATTATTTTATGTTTGATAATATTAGCCTCATAATAATTGAAGCATGTAAAAGCAAAAATTGCCATGTTTAACAATAAATTTAAGAAAAATTATTAACACAAAAGTAAGATTTTTTACAAAGAGACAAGTTTGACTTTCTACTTGCTTTAATTAATATTATATCTAAAAAAATTATAATAATATGAAAATACAATATATTCTGCTATAGTGTAATATTTTAAATAGTGTATTATATTAAAATATATCGAAATCCTAGAATATAAATAGTAAAATATATAAAAGAAATTTAGTGAAATAAGAGTGAAGAACTATGTCTGTAGTTATCCCAAAATTAAGATTGTTGGCAAATGAATTGATCATTAATAATTAAATAATGAAATATAACAAAAAATAATAAATAAAATTTAACAAAACATACCACTTCATTCTTGGGATTGTTCACTAAAACTGTTGGAAATGCTGCCCTCATTAACTGCTGAATAGCAAATTCAAGGGGATCTAATTTAATGTCCGCATCAGATAAAAAGAATAAATGCGGAGAAGCAAAATAAGCTAATTGATAAGGATTTCCTGCCGCCAGCATGTTTATATTATTATTATAATAAATCGTGTAAATAACATGCTGCCTACAACATATATTACTGATAATAATGATTGTTGTTTTACCCAATTCTTATACCTTGTCAATCGTTAGAAACTGTATTCTTAACTTTTGTTTGTTGATAACCTCGTTATTTAAACAAAATTGCAAAAAACTTGTGATTTCACATCGCCAATTGCCGCCATAACCTCGAACAATCAGCTGAATCAGCCAGTGTTGCCAAGTCAAGTAAACGTTCTCCCCCTACTCCAAGCAGAAAACCCCCCAAATTAGACATTCTTCCAAGAACCCTTTCAAGGCAACATTTTTATTTTTTAAATTATTTTAATTTAATGTTTCAAAATAGATGAAATGTCATGTAGGGAGCATAACTAAGTAAGTTTTTCTAAAAAAAAAGTTAAGAAGTGGTTACATCTATATACCATTCGTCCCCCTTTGAGAGGGACAGTCTCCCTTTGAGAGGGACAGTCCCCCTTTAAAGACGGCCGTCCCCCCAATAAAAATGTCCGCCTAATAAAAATGTCCCCCTATCTGCATAAGCGTCCTCCGACGCATTTTTTTGCGCAAAATTTTAAAATCCAGCAACGTCGCGGCAAGAGTTTAATTTTTTTAATGAAAAAATGTTTTGAAATTTATAAACATAGGTATATTGAATTATTGACTAAATTTTTGATGTTATTTAGCAAAACAATTAATTTTGTCATTTAAGCAGAGATCAACGCTGCACGTGGTACAAACCCGTCTAGTACGATGTGGTTCATCTCTTGTGCTACACAGTGCACTTCGCCTTCAGGATAAATGTATGGGCATGTGTGCAGCTTTGTCCCATCTTTTTTCTAGCAGAATATTTGCTTTAAATCTATTTACTCTTGGCAATTCACTTAGTCTACCTCTACGTGGACTTTCTCCAGACCCTACTAGTCCAGTTACAATAGACAGTCTAAAATCTTTTATATCAAGACTTCTTTGTTCAGATCTTTCAGTCAAAATTATTATTTCGTATGAGTTTTTTAACATGTCTGCCTTGTCTACAAACCCCATATTTGAGTTATAATCTTTCAGAATCAAGAGACACTGTATAACTTCTTTCTCTCTTTCATTTTTCTTTTTACTGTTCCCGAGAAGTTGGGCATTTGGTAAGTTATTGGCCATCATAACAATGCGTTTGTCTGTCTATTTTAGGCAAGATATTCCATCATCAATCATTCGCTAATCAAATTTTTTCTTTTTTAACTGCTTGTCAGGTAGTAAATCAGTTGGAATTCTTTTCCTGTTTTTTCTAATTGTGCTACAGGCATAAAAGTGTTCAGATCTCAATTGACGCAAAAGTGGCAACAATGTGAAATAATTGTCCATGAATACATAATGGTGTTTATTAACAAGGCACCTGGTAAGGTCCTTGACTACTCTAAGGCCTAAGTTTTTTTCAGCTACATTACCAACCTTTCCAATATAAATCTGAAAATGGTCTATGTATCCACTTGATGATGCACTAGCCCATATTTTATACCCTCTTTTGATGGGTTTATTGAGCATATACTGTCGCAAGGATGATTGGCCTTTAAATCGAATCATAAATTCGTCCACCGAAATTGATTTGGATGGTTTATAATGCGTAGAAAATGTTTTAGACAATACACTCAATAATGGTCTAACCTTAGCTGCTTTCCCATTACTAGGGTTACTAACCCAGGGCATCTTACCCAAGCGCGCGCCGGTGCAAGTTACGCTCGAGCATCTTTATGAAAACATGTTTCTGTAGCGTTTGTGCATATGTCAAATGTGAGATTTTTTTAAATATTTAGTAATCACTTATGTGATTATTATTTGATTTGTTTCTTTGTCTTTAATTTTTGTTTGTAATTTCTTTCGTTGACTGTTTATGATATATATATATATATATTTTAATTAATTAACGGCTGCTGTCAGATGTAATTTTTTAATCAGCCAATCAAATGAGCAAGTGCAACTCGCTTCGCTTGAAAGGTTGAGGCTAGAAGAGGAATGTGAAGGACGACTTTGTGCAAGTTACCCCACTTCATAAAATGTAACGGGAACGCAGTGTATCTTGCCCTGGCGTGCACCAGGTTCTGTCAGAACGAAATGAGAAAGCAGCTCTTGTGCAGCTTATCATAATCAGGATGTAAAAATGCAAAATTGCAAAATGTTATCATTGAGATGTATATTTCCAAGCAACCAATCAAATCTTGTCCTAGGCATAAGACTAGAGATGTAAGAGTTTCCAAGTTCAAATTTAGTGGACCAAAAATCTCGGTAATTAGGAAAATGTTTGATGGCCATAAGTATATTTAAAGCAAAAAATATTTTTAATTTATTGATATTTGTTGGTTGAAATGGTTTGCTAATTTAGTACTACCCTGAGTAGCATATACGTTTGTTTCTTAGACAATATGTTTAAAGCAACTATTTGGAAAGAAAATCAGGAATATTTCAATAGGAAGATTAACATCTTCAGAAATGATACACGGCCCACATTTTTCAGAAAACTCACTAGGTGCTAAGTGATTTTTTACTATTTTTTTCCAAACAAATGTGTCTATATTGAGTTGTTTTTGTAGTTTCAGTGTTATTAGGTCGTCATCACTATACTGCTCACCTATAACCTCATCGTGATTCATTATTTGTTGAGGCGCGTTTTCAACACCATCCTGCTGGCTATAATCGTTTTCAACATCATCTTGCTGGCTATCATCGTTTTTATCATTCTGTTGGCCATCATCGTCTTCGTGACAGTCGGCTTTGTCACCAGACGGAATTTGATCATATAAGTTAATATATTTCTCATAATTCATTTTCTCTAGATCACTATATCGCCAGTTTGATGCTAAAATAAATAAACAAAAATATGAAACCCGCATATTACAAACAAATAAACAAGTTAGAAAAAATAATGTACCTTTTACTATACACTAAGAAAATTGCAAACAATATGCTACTCATAAATACTACTTACCTGTCATTTTAATTAAAATTCACAATAAAAACCACAGCAAACTTAATATTAAAAAAACTCTACACAATAAGTGAATCTGTTTGGCATAATCTGAATAACAGTACCGTTGACGATCAATAACTTTCTTAGAATTTTATTCTCTCATTAGATGGCGCTTCATTAGTCATATTAACCTGCGGCAATAATTGCGTTCAAATTCAACTATGCATCGAAAACAATCTAGTAATAACAAACACTAAATTCAAACACAGGAAAGTTTACAAACACACAAGAACACAACCAACCAGAAACGAGAAATCAATCATTAACTACTACCTAGTTAACAGAAATAACTAGAACAAGATAAAGAATGTAAGAATAACATGACAGGCGGAAATAGAAAGCAACCACCATTTACTACTAATGGACATAAAATAGAAAGCAAAAGTTAAACCAGACAAAAGAAGGAAAAAAGTTAAGATAAAGATAATAACATACAAATTAAAAGAAGACAAATACAACTAGCATATCATAAATACTACAAAAATATTCAGAAAGGAAAAAAAAAGAACGTGCATAGAAGGAAAATGGGAAACTTTTAAACAAATTATACTAGAAGCTGCAAAAAAGAGCCGTGGATCAGCAAAAATAGTAAAAAAAGATATTAAAAAAACCAATTGGTGGACAGAAAAAGTCAAGAAAAAGATAAGAGACAAAAAAAAATAATTAAAAAGATAATTACAAACAAAAAAAAAACTACAAAAAATTTAAAAAAAAAGAGAACTGAAACAAAGAAAATAATAAAAAAAGCAAAGATAAAATCATGGACAAAATTTAGAAAAGAAATAAATGAAAACTTCAACCAAAAGCAAAAACTATTCTACGGAACGTTAAAACTTCTAAACAAAAAAAAGAACACAACATGATAAACATAAAAGATAAAAATAGAAAAATAATAACAAAAAAAGATAAGATAATAGAAAAATAGAGACAATACTTCCAAGAACTAACTGAACAAGAAGCAGAAGAAAACAAAACAAAATAAAATAAAAAAGTGCTACAGAAGAGAAGAACGGAAGAAATAGAAGAAATTAAAACAAGCAAAATAATAAAAGCATTTAAAAAATTAAAGAACGGGAAGGCATTAAGAACAGATGAAATAACGCCAAAAATGATAAAAAACATAGAGGAGAAAATTGCACAATTAACGGAATTAATAAATGACAAAATTAGTAATAGAAAAACGCCAAAAAATGAAATAAAGAAATAATCTTATCCATACATAAAAAAGGAGAGAAGAAGAAATGTGAAAACTACAGAAGAATCACACTAATGAGCATACCAAGCAAAATACTCACAAGAATTATTGAAAAAAGGATGAGAGACAAACTAGAAACGACAATAGAAAACAGCCAATGTAGATTTAGAAGAGAAAGAAGCATGCATACAGGATCTACTATTTATAATAAGACAGCTAAGTGAAAAATTATTAAAAAAATAGAGTAATGCACGTATGCTTTGTTGACCTTAAAAAAGCATTTGACAAGGTCAAAAGAAAGAACTTATGGAGAAAACTAGAAGAGAAAGGAATTGAGAAGAAAATAACAAACGTAATTAAAAACATGTACACAGAAAACAGAAACGTAGTCAGAATGAATAACGAGGAATAAAAAGAATTCCAAACTCAGAAAAGGGCAAAGCAAAGATATGTGTTAAGCGCATTGCTCTTCTCAATTGTGCTAGACAAAGCAATAAAACATTCAAAGAAAAAAATTAAAATAGTAAAAATAAAATATTAGAAAATGAAAATAACAAAAATATCAGAACTGCTATTTGCAGACGATATGGCAGTGATTGCAGAGACAGAAGAAGAGCTACAATACAACATGGAAATAATAAAAAAGCAGCTAAAGAAAATAAACATAAAAATAAACTATGAAAAAAACAGAAACCATGATAATTAAAAAAAAAAACTGAATCACGAAATAAGAATAAAAGGAAGAATAATAGAAAAGGTTGAACAATACAGATACCTAGAAACAATAATACAAAGCAACGGAAAACTAGACAAAGAGATAGAGAACAAAATAGGAAAAACAGCAAAAATATATAACATGTTAAAAAACAATTTCTTTAACAAAAAATAAATATCAAAAACCACAAAAACAGAAATTGTAAAAAAAGTAATCAGATCAACATTAACACATAGTAGCAAAACATGAACAATGACAGGAAAACAAATAGAAAAAATAAATGCAATAGAGATGAGATTTCTTCTGAAGATCGAAAATAAAACAAAACAAAAAAAAATAAGGAACGAGACATACAGGACAAATTTAAATATAAAACCAATACAAGAAAAAATTACGGAAGTTCAAATAAGGACATATCAGAAGAATGAATGATGAAAGAACCACTAAAAAAAATTATGAGACAAGAGTAACAGGAAAACAAACAAAAGAAAGACCCAAAAAAATAGAACATCACAATAAAAAAAAAGGCTACAAGAAAAGGGAACACTTGGAAAGAAAAAAACATCTTATCGTATCGTGTCGTGACGTGTCGTACCTAAATAAATAAACTATTAGTGTTATCTCTCTAAATACAGTGCATTAGATATAACAAACAGAACCTCAGACTCCTGGAAGTCCGATTTTCGTAAGGATAGCTTGAAGGGGGCATCGGGTGAGCGAATTAAACAAATTAAAATAAACAAATTAATATAGGTTAGAAACTCTACGTAAACAATAAAGATATTCAATTATCTTCCCTTCGCTGAAGCAGAGCACATTATAAATGACGATCAAATCGCTAAGACCGTAGTAGCTCAATGCAAAGTACCTCTTGGACCGCAAAGTTTTAAAACAAATTGCGAGTTCGACCTCGGCATTTATTTTTATTTTTATTGTCTATTTAATAATAAAATAAATAAAATAGATTAAAAAATGGCAAATACACGCCAAACAGCAAAAAATAAAGAAAAAAAAAATACAATTGAAGGACCGGCCGAGACGATAAATGACCTAAAAGAATCAATTGAATTTATGTCCACAAAATTCAATAATTTGATGAAACAAAATAAAGAATTTAAAGATGAATTAAAAAATGTAAAACAAGATAATCAAAAACTGAAAAATAAAATATCAACAATGGAAATCAAAATAAACAATTTAGAATAAGAAAAAATCAAAAACAATCTAATATTTAAAGAAATTGATATACAACATAAAAATGAAGATGCTATGAAAATAATAACTAAAATAACACATGGAATGGGAATGAAAATTAATAAAAATGATATAAAAAATTGCTACCGAAAACTAAACAATAAACAGCCAAGAGATATCGTTGTTGAAATGAGAACTGAAGATCTAAAAAAACAAATTATAGAAAAAAGAAAAGAAATTAAAACCATCAAAATTAAAGATTGTGAACTAAAAGAAAAGAAAAATAATAACATTTACATAAATGAACAACTTACTAACTACAGCAGCAAAGTATATATTACGAATGTAGACAATTAAAAACAACAAAAGCATACAAATACAAATAATGGAAAAATCTTTGTTAGAAAATCTGAAAATGATAAGATGTTACAAATTTATTGTCTAGAAGATATAGAAAAACTAAAACAATAAAAATCAAAATAAATAATATACATTACACCATATAAACAATCTCCCATCCAAAATGAACTCTTTAACATTATATTTTCACAATATTAGAAGCGTTAAACAAAAACTAAACGAACTAAAAATTATTCCAAAGTTATATAACGAACCATCAATAATATCGATAACAGAAACATGGCTATTTGAAGATCAGGAAGACTATGAATTAAAAAACTACAACAGCGTACAAAACTCAAGAAAAACGAAAGGAGGAAGTGTAAACATGTATATTAAGAAAAATATAAAATATAAAATAATAACTAACAAAACAATTAACTTTGTAGAATTAATTACAATATTTCTAACAGAGCTAAACATATACATAACATCAATCTATAAGCCACCAGAAATTACAAATACAGAACTACTAAATGTTCTTGAAAACAATATACTTAACACAAAAAAAACACACATTATTATGGGAGATATGAATATAAATCTAGCAGAAAACTCAAATAAAACCAACACATATAAAATGATGATAACAGAACAAGGATATCAATTAATGAATACGGCTGATAGTACAAGAACAAGCATAATAACAAAATATCAATAATAGACCATATAATAACAAATAAACCTGTACTAATAGAAAGTTTTAAAATAAAATATGCTCCATACTCTGACCACCATGCAATAATAACCACATGGAACATCAAAGAGGAAAAAAATGAATATAAAATAACAAAAAAATATAAAATTAATTACGTTAATATTAAAGAAACATTTGCTAAATATATTAGAAAAAAACAAATTAAAACTTTTGATACATTAATTGAAATAATGACAAAACTAATAGAATTAAATATAAACAAGGAAATGATTGGATTAATACCAAAATACTAAACGACATAAAGAAAAATGATTTATATAAAAAATACAAACAAAATCAAACAAACGCTATAATCAAACAAAACTACATTACAATGAAAAATTACGTTGATAAATGAAAAGAAAAAAATGTACTATCAAAATAGAATAGAACGTGTACAAGATAATCCAAAAAAACATAGAATGAAATAAATCAAATTATAAAAAATTAAAAAAACAAGCAAAGATATATCAACAATCACCGACAAAAATGGAACTATACTCACAAATCCTGAAGACATATCTAATACAATTAATTTATATTTTGCAAACATTGGAAAAAACCTTGCAAACAAAAAACCAAATAATTCCACATCACTCAAAACAATTACATTCCAAAAGAATATAGACTCAAACGTAACGTTTAACCCAACGACGGACGTAGAAATTGAAAACATTATAAACAAACTTAAAGATGGAAAAGCACCTGGAAAAGGTATGATAACAACAGAAGTTAAAACTGTAAAAAAATGAGTTTATACCGCTACTAACTAAATTGATCAACAATACAATATTACAAGGTATATATCCAGAGTGTCTAAAACCAACTGTTATTATACCTATATTTAAAAAAAGAAACAAACATCTACCGAAAAACTATAGGTCTATTGCATTACTCTCTATTGTAGCCAAGATAGTCGATAAAATAATTTATGAACGAATATTAAAACATGTAGAATCACATAATATTACAAACACTACGCATTCCAAAAACAAACCGGTACCACTACAAGCTCTGCACTTACTGACATAATGCACAATGTCAACAATGCACTGAGTGCAGTAAAATATAGTGGTTACGGTATACCACAAGGTGGTGTGCTTGCACCACTTTTATATATTTTATATATTAACGACATATTTGAGTTAAAGCTAAACGGAAAACTATACATATACGCAGACGACACAACTCTAGTACATACAGAAATAAACAAAACAAAACTGCAACACGAAGTACAAGAAAACTTAAATAAAATTAATGTATAATAACAACCTATTAACAATTATTGAACATAAAACAAATTTTATGTTACCAGATCACCAAAATCAAATTTTAAAAGAATCAAAAAGAACGTAGTATTCTTAAATAAAGATTATAATTTCTAAATTTTGGTAACAAGTAGAAGTGGGAGAAGAAGTTTTATATGCTATTATGAAAGTTGTTAAATAAAATTATAAACTCAGCTATAGACTTGCTGAAAATGAGATAATCTCAAATTAATAAAAAAGTGATGTAACTGGTTTTGAATCTAGACGACTCAATTAGAAATTAACAATTTTTAATTGACGTTTTAATAAAAAATGTAAACAACTAAATTTTATGGTTACAACTTTAAATTCGTTTATTTTCCGCTATATTTTTTGAATTTACCATATCGCAATAGTTGACTTTATAGACTCTTTCAATCAACGATGATACAGTTAACATGAAGCTTGGTATTGAATTTATATTAATAGATTGTTTTGTAGTACAAAAAGAAATCACCGGCAGATTTTTTGAACTAATGATGACGTCATTAATTGCGATCGGAGATATAGCCACATGCCAGAATAACCCACGAATAAGGGTCCGGTGCGTGTTTTCGTATCAATATAGTTTTTCTTGTATTGTGGCAAAAGAACGAACAGAAAGTTGTTGGAATTTATAGAGCTTTGCAATTTCAAACGCATTTAACAAAAATATTTTATAACGTTTAAATATTATTTTAAGTTATTTTTTCTAATAGCATTAAATAATCTAAAATATGTTATATATTTATATTTAAATTATCCTAAAAATCCCCCCAAATTTATTATAAACCTATACACTCAATTTATCCCTAAATTTTGGGAAAACCCCCTAACTTGGCGTCACTGCAGTCAGCAACCAATTAGAATACGTTTTATAATTTTTAGGAAATTGCCGCCAAATTTGAAATTTTGATGAAAAATTATAACCGATTTGCCGTAAGAAATATAAAAATATTTTAATTTTTCTCTATTTTTGGTTTATCTCAGAAAACAGAAACGTACCGGTCATATACGGCCAAATCTGCCATTGAAATTTATTTAACATTTAATACTCATTATTTTATATGTACTATACTACTGTATAAAAAAATAATTAAATTAATAATAATCATACAAAAATTAATGACAGATGTAACCGTTTACAACCGGTACGTTTTCGTGAGATTTCCGCGATCAACCATCTATGGATCAATCAAAAATAGAGATGAAAATATAACCGCTCTTTGATTATTGGTACAACGCTTATTGCTGGTTGGTACATACGTAGTCTGTAATGTACGGTCATGTATGATCTGCGGTCATGTATAACTGATTGCATGTATTACATACGCTTGTATACATAAAATATAAAAACTAGTAAAAAAATGTTAGCAACATCTCACAGATGACACGGCAATTATGGTAGAACCAATTAAGAACTGCAACACATGTTTAACAATATAATCAAAGAAAGCAACATAAAATCAAGTTAATGATAGTAAGAAAGACGTCCAACCGGTAGTACTGACCCTTAGTGACAAAAGAATAGAAAAAGTACAACATTTCAAATAAAATAATCAATAGATCCAGAAGAAAGAATTAAGTGCAAGATAGAAGTAGCTAGAACATCATTTATAAAACTAAAACCAAATAACCATCTAAACAAGAATATAAGAGAAAGGTTCACCAAATGCTATGTATAGTCGATTCTTCTATAATAATAATAATAATAATAATTTTATTTAATCCACAAAGATTCAAAAACTGAACATAGGACAAGTCTTAATTCCAAATTATATAAGAAATATAAATTACAAAGTACATACATAATTATAAACAGTAATTAATTTAATAAAATACAATAAATATTAAAATAAACAAAACTATAGATCACAGATTAGTATTTATAAATTCGTTAAAGCTACAAGAAGATGTTTTTATTAAATAAAGTTTAAGCTCCTGTTTAAATTTTAATAAATGCAAGTTTTTTAAATACAATGGAAGTTTGTTGTAAATAGTATAGCAAGCATGAATAGGTGCATTTTCAAAAAAATTTGTGTTGTGATTAGGAATTCTTAAACTGTCTTTATTTCTTGTTGCATAAATGTGATTATCTCCAACTCTATTAAAATTAGAAATGTTTGATTTGGTATAAACTGCACATTTATATATATATATAAATTGGTGTTAGAGTCAGAATACGGTTTTGTTTAAAAATGTCTCTACAAGATTCTCTATGATCTAAACCATAAATCAGTCTTATAATTCTTTTTTGCGCAACAAATAATCGATTAACATTTACTGCTTTACCCCAAATAATGATATTATAAGTCAAATGTGAATAAACAAGTGAGTAATAAATAGTCATTAATGACGAAACGTTTACATACGGTTTTAACTTTAACACATAAAAATAAACCTTATTTAATTTAACATACTCAATATGTCGATCCCATCTTACAAAACAACTCAACAAAGCTTTCCAAATGTTGACCAAAAGAGTAAAAAATGATAAAGTACTAATAAGAATTGGACACAAAAGAGCTTTTCTGCCTACAATAGAAAAACTAAAATACATGTGCCATATAATATTAAGCTCAAAGTACAACCTGCTCCGCCTTATTCTCAATAAAAATATATAAAGCAAAAAAACAGTCATAGCTTAGAAACCTTTAACAAAGGACAGGTCTATCAGCAGAAAAACTGATACACTCTACCCAAGATAAAAAAAATGTAAAGAAATTAATTATTAAACACGACGAAAAAAAAGGATAAGCCTTAATTTTTATGTATGAAACGTTTAACAACATTATCTACAAACAGTAGTGACATTAACTAAACAATGTAAAAAATGTTAAGTGGCCCAATAAATTAATAATACCAACCTGACAAAACATATCAGGGCCAACCAGACTTTCTAATAGGTGTGAATGAAGTACGAGTATATATGCAAACCATAACCACTTGTCGTAGTCTTATAAAGTAATACTAACCAATATCTATCCAATTCATTTTATTTTAGCATACCCTGATCCATTTGTACAATGAATTTCTTTTACTTTTGCAAAGAGAATATATATTTTATTTAGAGAATAACCTGTTGATTGATATTTTTAATACACTCCAATTATCAAGTCCTTAACACTGGCTGAACTGAATAGTAAATAAAATTTAGCACTGATAAAAGTTGTTGTAAATTAGAAACCACGTGCAAATGGAGAACGAAATAGGAGGTGTTATATTTAGTAAATTCGATTTGTCTAGAGCATACCAACAGATAAGTCTAGAGAAAAACTCTAAGAAATTGGTGACAATATCAACTCATAAGGGCCTATTTCAATTTAATAGACTACCATTTAGTATAGCATCGGAACCAGCTAAATTTCAAAAAATATTAGAATCGTTTTTTTATGACATTCTTGTAAGTGGAAATAATGAACAAAAACATCTAAAGCGTCTATATACTGTACTGGAAACATTACAGATGCTGGGTTTGTTCTATCATTAGAAAAATGCCATTTTTTGTACTTGAGGTTAGATATCTGAGATACAAAATTAATAAAACGGAACTGTAACGATAAAGTAAAAGCCATTCAAAAGGCACAAGCACCACAAAATGTAACACAATTAAAATCTTTTTTGGGCATGGTAAATTATTACGTTAAGTTTGTACCTAATTTGTCAACCATATTACCACCACTTTATTAATTATTAAAAAAAGATAGCAAATGGTTGTGGAATGACAAATGTAACAGTTCGTTTACAAACATTAAAAACTTTTTGAGTGTTAGTTCATTTTAATCCGGAGTTACCAATTCGATTAGTAACTGATGCCAGTAAGTATGATATTGCAGCGGTAGTTACTCACATATGACATAATGCCAGATTTGAACGAAAAATCTATTGCATACACATCAACAACTCTTATAATGTTAAAAAAAATATATTCAAAAAATTTACCAATACTTAAATAGAAATTGGTGGCAGATTACAAATCATTGGTGACAATTTTTAGTCCAACGAAAGGAATCCTTCAACTTTCAGCGAACCGTTTAAGACGTTCGGCCATTATATTAGGAACATTTTCTTACAAAACTGAATACATTAAATCAAAGAATAACCTGGCTGATAGTTTTTCAAGGTTACCACTTAAAACATAGAATGGAAAATGGAAAGAAGAGATATTTCACCCGATATAAATTATTTTAATATTTAAGGCAAAAACATTCTAATTGATATTGAATTAATTAAAAAAAATGACAAGCCAAGATAAAATTCTTAATCAAATTAAAACATTTTTGATTCATGGCGGGCTCAAAAAAAAAAAAAACAAATTATTATTACCATTTTCACTTCACAGAAGTGAATACACAATTGAACAAGATTGTTTAGTGTGGAATAATAAAATAATTATTTTATATAAATTAAAGAGTGTGATTCTAAAAGAATTACATCAAACGCATATGGGAATTTAGAAAATGAAAAGCTTAGTGTAGTTAAGTGAAGATATCGAAAGAGAAGCAAAATCTTGTGTTAATTGCATGGCAAACAAAGATAATCCTATGAAATTAAGTTTGCAATCATGGAATAGTCTCAAAATCCATGGGAACGGATTCATATTGATTCCATTCTTAAACAGAAACTTTTTAATTGTGGTAAATTTTTTCGCCAATGTCAATAACTTCAAAAACAACAATACAATTTCTTAGATCTTCTTAGAACTTTAGTATCAGATAACGCTACTACCCTTCTTCTAATGCGCTTAGAATGCAGTCAGTGGCGTAGCTATAATTTGTAGTTATCGGGTAATTCCCCATTCTACAACTGGTATCACCAGCGTTATTAATGTTTGGACGTAGAATTATAACAAAATTTGATGAAATCAAAAAATGACGTAGATATAATAAATATTAATGACGTAAAAATAAATGTAGACAAGAAAATGAAGAATCAAGGTAAATATTTTAGAGAAAACTAGAAATGTAAAATTTTCTGAAGAAAACTAAATGATAATGTTGTAATTACTAAAAAGCATGTAAATCAAATATTAAAAGACTGAAGTTGAAGGATTATAACCACCACAATTTCGTATTACCGAAAAGAAATGTTCAAGCGGGTCTTGGTTCAAAAAACTTGTCCATAAATATTTAACACCCCGCTCTTTTAATTCTGCCCATAATAATAAAATGCAGCGTATTGTCTATTTAAAACTGTCTATGCAATGAAAACTACTTAATTTATCTATGCATGCAATATTGCTCAGTTTATCTATGCAGTCTATACTACTTGGTTTATTGTCATTATCAATCACATCAATTGTTTTAAAATACTCTAAACCGTGTTTAAGTATATTTTCAGATAAGGGGTTGCTGTTGTTTTAATAGCCGCAGAGACAACGTGAGAAAATATTTGAACAGCAAATTTGACTCATTTTATGACACGTGTTTGCAAAAATGTGTACGTCTCCAATTTTTGACATTGCTCTCGTAGTACTTTCCCTATCAATATCATATGTCTTTGTAATATCATATGTCTTTATAATACCAGACCACGCTACTGGTTTCTTATTAATAATAAATTTAAACTTATCTTTTATTAAATTTTTTCTTAGACTTTTTATTAAATGAGGTAGGTACATCAAAACATGCAAAATGCATTTTGTTGTCAATTTTTATGGAAGCATTTTCTTTTGTAGCACCTAATAGTTTAATTGCATTTCTAATGTTAGTACCTTGATCGCAAACAATTAATTTTGAAACAAAAGTAAGTTTTTGCAAACCTCGTATTAAGTCTGCTATAATCTGTTTTAATGCAATTCCTTTTACAGAGTTATCTGATATATCGTAACGTAACACAGCGGCGTTTTCCAATTAGGGTAAAGTATACAATTGTTGGCCGGGGTACAGTTATTGGCCCTATATTTTTTAAATTAAAATAATAAGAAACTGATGCCATCTAGTGTATGAACTCAGTAACAAAACTATATGGGTGTTATTCTCGAACGTGATGGTAAAATTTAGTATTATAATTTATAATATTGTCACCTTGAAATTTTACTGCGAAAGTAAGTTACTGCTGTCAAAGTCGCTATTCGAATTCCGCCATTTGTGTTGGTATCGTTAAGGCTGGGTACAAATTTAAGGTATGTATTTATTGCGATCTATTTAATTTAACATTACAAACTATTAAATTCTGATTGATATGTGGTTGAAAATTATAGAAAAATTATTTATAACCTAAAAAATAGCGTGTTTATTACATTTATTTGGGCTGCCAATAACAGGTGACTAGAATAACTCTGTATCACAGTTATTGGCCGTACGGCCAATAACTATATTTTTGGTAAGTTTTTAAAATTGCTATTTTTTAACGTAAATGCATATAATTTTTATATCTTTCTTTGATATATACAATTAAAATTTACAAAATAAGCTTCTATATAGTAGTTGGCCCCCTGCCAATTACTGTATTTTATGTATGCCAATAACCGTATATGTACGTTAGAATAAAAGCATAGTTAAAAAAATATCCATGTTAAAATGAATAACTCTTTTTTTATTTAAATAATATTAGGTTTCTAGCTATTTTGAAAATAGTGCAGATAATATAAGACCAATTAAAATTTTTTTGGTGTAAAACAAAAGCGTATTATGGTTCATCTAGATCTATAAATTCTATAAAACTGTTTATTAAACCAATTTTTATGATAGAAAAACTGTGTATTACTACAAAACATTAACAATTATTTAATTATTAAATTATTTTAACTATATACCTAAATGATATTACTTTTTATATTATTTTCAAACAGCTGTTGTATAAAAATTATATTTTGTGACGCTTTTATTCTCACGTGCAGTTGCGGTTTTTAAATTTATAACTTATAATTTACGATGATTGTGTGTTTGCAGTTTCAAAATGCCAAAAGTTGTAGATGGAGTAAAATACAGCAGAAAATATAAAGCGGAAGATCTTGATAAGGCTATTGATGCAATAAGCAATGGTATGTCTAAACGCAAGGCTGCTAGTACATATGGTATACCAAGAGCAACATTACAATTTAGGTTGTCTAACAAATTTGTAAAGGCTGGCCATGGACCTTCCACCATTTTAACTGAACAAGAAGAACAAGTTCTGATGAACTGGATATTTGAATGCCATCGTAAAGGCTTTCCTCGGCGCAAAGAAGACATACAGCTGTCTGTAAAGCAATTTTTGGACGATGTACCGCGCCCAAACCCTTTTAACAATAATCTACCAGGAAGTGGATGGTATAAATCGTTTTTGCGACGTCATCCATCTATAACAACCAGAACATCTGAAGCTGTAACTGCAGCGTCATCAAAAATTAGTGAGTCTGATATTAAAAAATGGTTTAGCCAAATTTCAAGTTACCTTAAGGAGGAGAGGCTGGACGATATTTTAAATGAACGGCGATGAAACTATTTTTCTTTTGTGTCCAAAAAATAAAAAAGTTTTAGCTCCAAAAGAAGCAAAAAATGTCTATAAAATAGACTCTGCTCAGGCAAAAACATCACTCACTGTGATGTTTACTTTCAGCGCATCTGGCCAAACTACACCACCATTAATAGTTTAACCTTATAAGAGGCTCCCAAAAAAAAATTCAAAATCTGTGCCAGATGAATGGGGTATTTCTTACAGTGATTCTGGTTGGATGAAAACAGAAATATTTTATGAGTACATTGCTAATGTTTTACATCCTAGTATAAAAAAGTCAAATGTTACATTTCCTGTAATTCTATTTGTAGACGGACATAAAACACATCTAGATAAAAGAATTAGTGATTTATGTACCCAACTAGACATAGTATTAATAGCTTTATACCCTAACGCTACTAGAATTTTGCAGCCTGCTGATGTAGCGGCATTTAAACCTTTAAAAGTAGGATGGAAAAAAGGAGTATTAGAATGAAGGAGTCATCACCCCACCAAAGATGTGACAAAAGAAAAATTTGCACCAATTTTAAAATGTGTGCTGGAACATACAGTTAGACCAGAAATTATAATAAACGGTTTTAGAGCCTGTGGGTTGTACCCCTGGAACCCCAACGCAATAGACTACACAAAATGTTTAGGTAAAAACAGAATACCAATCGACGATATAGATACAAGTACGTCAACTTTGTGTTACGAAGATTTCAAGAAAATTGTTGGTACTGAAAAAATAAAAAAATTTAAAAAGATTAACAAACTGATCGAAGATTCTAATGATGGCTTCAATATTCTATACAGACTGTGAAATACGTTCCAAAAAACAAAAAAAAATTATTCCAAAAATAATATCTTCTACAATGATGATAATGATATTGCAAATATGTTGACTGATAGTGATTCTGAAAATAATAACAAAACAAACATCTTGCAAGATGATGATATTGCGAATATGTCAAATGAATGTTATTCTGAAAATAATTTCAAAAGAAATATTTTCCAGAATAATAATGATAAGGTAAATATATCAGACCAAAGTAATTTAGGAAATAATTACAAAAGTTTTGTTATGGATCTGCCCATTATTACGGAAAAAGATTTTCTAAACAATTCTGAAATAAAATTAGTACCGCTTGATAAATCTACAATAACGTATGATGTCCAAGACTGTATAGACAATTTTGAAACGCAAGAGATAGTAACATATGAGACTGCATCAACAGCATGTCAAATCAACCCATCACCTACTACAAATAATTACACTGAAATCAAAACAACTAGCTCAAATCTCAAAGACAATGAAACCAAGATGATGCTTGAAAATGCTGCAACATCTAAGGATGTATTTACAAATAATAATGACACCTTAGTAGTAACTGAATCATCAAACATTACAAAGTTTTTACACTGGCCTGTGTCGCCGGAAAGAAAAGGAATAAAAGAAACAAAGAGAGTGCCGTATGTAGTAACTTCAGCAGATTGGAAGAAAATAAAAAATGAAACAGAAAAGGAAAAGCAGAACAAGTTAGATGCCATAGAACAGAGAAAACGTGTACGGGAAATTAATAAATTAGAAAAAGAAAAGGAAAGAAAAACGCCAAAGCAAAAAAAAAACATAATTCAAACGAAAAAATCTACAAAAAAGGTTAATATTATTTCTTCTATTATAATAAATCCAAATTCTACTGAAAATACCAAACCGAACGAAGAACAAAAATCTAATGTTAAAATAAAATATAACAAAAAAAAAGAACTTACAGAAGAAGTTAATATTAGTTCTTCTAATATAATAAATCCAGTTTTCACTGAAAATATCGATTTTTTTTCTAAATACATTAAATTAGAAAATGGATTGTGTTACATTTGTGCAAACAACATAACACTAAATCGAATGGGTATCAAATGTGTAATATGTGTTAGATCATATCATATCCAATGTATTAAGAAACAACCTCATCCACATGCCAAAAGTTAGTTTATGTGTAAAACTTGTGAATCAAAACTTATCTAGAATATAAATATTTATTTATTATACATTTGTATGAATAATTTACGTTTTGTTACTAATATAATAATTACAAAGTACCTATCTACCTACCTCCACATGCAAAATGTGAGTTTATGTGTAAAACTTCTCAATCAAAACCTGCCTAAAATATAAGTTTTTATTTAATGTACATTTGTATAGACAATTTACGTTTTGTTACTAATATAAAAATTACAATGTACCTATTCAGTGCAATATATTTAGACAGATAATTTTTAAGTACCTTTTGAATATATCAGCAAGCAATTAAGTTAAAGCAAAATGCATACTTTACCTACTTAATGCCTGAATACGTGTATGGTACCTACCTACATACCTACAAAAATTGATATGCCAATAACTGTATGCCGTAGTGGCCAATGACTGTGTCTGGACTGCCAATAACTGTGTTTTTAGATTCTTTGTTTAAAATGCATTTTAAATAAAATCTTAGAAAAAATAATAATAAAATCAATACAGTTAATGTACAATTCCATATGTCTTGCTTACAATAATATATTTGCAATCTTTATTATTCGAATAATATACAAATTATGCACAGATAAAAATTTTAAGACACTTAAGAGGCCAATAACTGTACGTTTTACCCTATATTAAATACCACAAATATAAAAAACTAAAGCTATGTTTTCTTTTTTTTCTTTTCTTCCTAGAGTTTCTAAGTTTTGACACAACACATTTTTTCTCTATCTGACATTGATCGAGCTTTTATGACAAGTTTGCTCATCAAAATAGTTTTTATGCAAGTTTTTAAATTAAAAACTTGCAACCATGTTTGTATTGTCCAAACTGATGGTAAACATAACTTTAGACTTTTGTAATACAAAGAAAGAGCTAGTTGTTTTTCAGCTTATAACCATTTAGAACCTTGCCTGTGAAATACTTGCATATTTACAAAAGTATTAACAACTTGAAAATGATAATTTCTTTTTTCCTGAGTCTATATAACTGGGAGTATCGTAACTTATTACATTTCCGTAAATCTGAGAGTTTTGCAGTTAAACATTCATACTTTTTTCTTACATCTTTAATTGTTTGCGGAGATGGCATATTAATAACTCGTTCGCTTACCTTACTACTGCGTAAAGAATTACTATCAAAGTTTTCATAGTTTTAAGGTGGATATGAGCCGGACGTATCTTAGGTTTTTGGAATGAGATTTCAAATCAAAACTTGATGTACTTAAAGTAATCTTACGTAAATAAGTTTTTGATTCTGTAATATTACAAATTTTTTTAGTAGAACGTATTGGAACGGCAAACAAGTCATCTTGATCGACCAGCACGTTAAAAATGTGTTATTTAATTTTGATAATATACTAAATTCATAAATATTTGTAAAGCATGCATAGATCAGCAACATTACGCAAAGCATATAGGTCATTAGTTAGATTTGGATCGGTAATCATTCGAATAACTCAATTTTAAATCAAATGTTCTACTTTAATTTTGAAATTACGGAACAATGATTAGCGAAATATAGCAAGAAACAAAAAAATATGTTTGAATAAACTCGAATTATAAATTGTTTCTATGTTTTAAGCTTATTATTTCTATAATGCCAATGAATTATTTCTATATGTTCAAATAGAAAATCTAATAAAAAGTACCGATTATTTTTTAAAGTAAATAATAATTAGAAACAAATTGCAAAAACGCTATTGTAAAATTAAAATAAATTTTCTAAATTTAGAAATTTCTGTTATTTTAATGTTCCTATTTAGTAAATATTTACAGGTGTCATTTCTCAATAACATTAACTTTTTTAATGAATGTAAAAAACCAAATATATTTTTTTAAATATATATATATATATATATAAATCCAACCGTCGTTTTTAGATCCGCTATGTTTAACAGGCAACCACAGACCCACTAGAAACCTTTGTTGTAAGTGTGTGTATATTAAGTAATTTTGATTTATTATTTAAGAACTCTAAGAGCAATGAAAGAGGGGTAAGCAATTATTAAGAAAACAAAAAGTTGATGTCTGGCAATCTCTGTTAGTCCCAGACAGTAGAACCGACGGTTTTAGACCCAGCAGTGTTGCCATGTTTTGTGGCCTAGATAGGTATGTAGCACATATTTTTTGTGTGTGTTTATTTTTTATGTGTCTATTGCGTGTGATAAATACGTGCTGTAAACGTAATAATAGCCTGAACAACTTACTGACAAATTTAAAAAAATTTGAAATGTATATGCAAGTTTATTTCAGTTTTGTGTTTATTTATTCTCTTGTTAAAATTTTTTCATTCAACAAACCAAAAAGATTGATAAAATTAAAAAAATTATATAAACGTAATAAATGAAAAAAAAAATACTAAACATTTTATTGTCAGATCAGACCGATTTAAATAAATTACCGTTAATTAATATTTAATAATTTATTGACTAATCTTTTTTATAATACTTTAAAAACGTTTTAAACTTTTTAACTTATTAGTTTTTGAGCTTTTTTTATTGGTTATCTGCTGCCTAATGCTGACACTGAACATGTTGCAATTTGTTAAGTACAACTTTTAAAATTGAACTTATGTTTTTTTATTTACTAAAAAGTTATTAGCGTTTCAATGAGTATATTATTAATAAAATATATATCAACCGTTTCTAATAAGCATATAAATAAAAATAAAAAATAAACAAATGTTTTAAAAGTTTTAAATAATAATAATATTAATATTTATTAGTGTTCTATATACAGGGAGTTTATAAATGAATGGGATTATGTAATCACTTTAAATATGCCGCCTTTTTAAAATCGTCCACTATACTACATATGTTTGCTTGACAGCTGTCAAAGTTAATCTGTCAAAACAAATAGTTTCGTGAACAATTTAACAAAAGCGGCACATTTAAAGTGATTACATAATCCCATTCATTTATAAACTCCCTGTACAAAGTATTTACACACGTCAAAAATAGGAATAATACAAGTTATTATTACAAATACATAGATTATCCAACTATTTCAAAATTATGCTTAAAAAAATTAGTAAAGCTGTATCGAATGTGTGTATTTTTAAATGATTTTACTTCTAAAACTATATGTTTATAAGTGTGTGCTGTGTTTTAACAAATACTATAATTTATTTAATCTTCCATACGTCGTTTGAAGGTAATTTTACATACTTAAATAGTTTTAATTTGATGTAATATGAATTAAAATCATTCTAACCTATAAACAGTACCTCTACTAACAACGTGCATAGTATTATTGTTTTATGTTTTACAATTAATATTTACTTTGTTGAAACTGCGCGATATATCTACAGCCGCCGTGGCTCAGCGGTAACGTTCAATACTTTGAATCAGAGAGTCCGGGTTCGATTCTACGTACTACTGCCATATTTTATAAATTTTATAACTAAACATAATTCTTAACTAACTATCCTTTCCGCGGCCTTCCTTTGTTTGTGAAATTTGTTAGCCACCACAACCGGCCCTGTGGTGTGAAATTTAGTGTCCTTGTTCTTAATTGTTAGTCTATTATAAACGTATATTTTTTAATTAATTATGAAGAAAATTATGGGTCCTATAACTCGGCAAAAACTCAGATCAATTGAAACCGATATTTTAAACAAAACTTTAAATAATAGTGAAATAAATGTGAATGACGTAAACGACACAAGTGATGATGAACTTGATTACAAGGCCTTATCATCCGAATTAGAAGGCACATTTTCTAATATGGACAATGAAAACATCAAACTAAATAAAGAAATTATTAAATTAAACGAATTAATAATATCGCTTCAAAATGAAGTTGAAATTAAAAATAAAATAATTGACAATTTAACACAAATGGAAAAAAACAGGCAAGAAATTATCTCAAAAGATGCTTCTATTCAAACTAAAATCAAAACGAAAATTGTATCACAGGCTTCAACACAAACTGAACATTGTATTATAGAAGTTGAGCATGGAGTAACTCAAACTGAGATTTCTATGGAATCTATTGAAGCACAAACCTTCAATGGTGACAATGGTAAATTAGCTTTGCACAAAAACACAAATGTAGGCAATCGAATGAAAGCGACTTTTACCACAAAAAACCTAGACCCATCGATGTGTATTAATCAAAATATATCACTGAAATGTAAAATCGTACCAAATTCTAATCTACATCATAATGTTCTTATACTTGGCGATAATCACTGCAAAAATGTTTTTCCTTACTTATTTCAAAACCACGGTAATACCGATAATACTTACAAATTTCAAACTATATTTAAACCAAATGCCACCTTTGAAAATGTTATCAATGATGTAGAAAAATTAACAAAACAATTTACCAAAAAGGACTTTGTTATATGTATGGCAGGTTCCGAAGATGCAATACAAGGTACCAATATAAACAACGAGCAAATACGGAAGCTATTGATGATCTCTAAATATACCAATCTCATTATTATTTCTGTGCCTTACTGGAAAAATAGAGTAGTGTTAAATAAATTTGCTTATGATATCAATATCAAATTATACAGTGAAATAGAAAAGTACTGTGGCAATGATGTGCCTTTTATTGATGTAAACTCAATTCTTACTCATAAACACTTCATCCCTAGTGGAAAATACTTAAAAGCTAGTGGTAAATTTATATTGTTTAAATATATTTTAGAAATACTAACATATAAACACAAACAAGAAAAGTACATAATAAATAGTAATCTAATTTGTATTAATACCTTAAAGAAGAACGAAGTATATTGCAAAATAAACAACAACAACGATGAACTAATTAGTATAACAAACAACGAAATAAATGATGTCAGTGTAAATAGCTTAATCGAAAAAAATCCACCAATACCTGGATCTTCTAACATCCAAAAAGATGATGCTTAGAAGAAAGAAATTCAACATTCTTTTTTTGTGTAAATAAAGACGCAAATAAACTAAAAATTGCACATATAAATGTACAAAGTGTAGTAAATAAAATAACAAATCTTGAGTTTTTTTGTTCTTCTGAACATATAGATATTTTATGTGTCACCGAGCATTGGTGCGTTAAGGAAGATATAAAACTAATTAATATTCCTGGGTACAAGCTGGCGGCTAGTTATAGTAGAACTGTTCACATCCATGGAGGATGTGCCATATTTGTAAATTGCGGATTAGAATACAAAACAATAAATATACTAGATATGTATACAAAAGAACTTAATATTGAAATGTGCGGCATAGTTATTAAAGTTGATGGAATAAAATTGAATATATTAAATTTGTATAGATCTACACATGGCACGTTTGATATTTTTGTTTCAAATTTGTCACAAGCCTTAAGCTCTCTTCGTAGATATGGAAATTTTAATATTGTATGTGGGGATTGTAATGTAAATTATCTTGAAAAATCTCAAAACAAAGATGTATTGGTTGATTTATTTAACTCATTTGGACTAATAATAAAATTATAAGGGCCCACGCGTATTTTTACTAATGTTAATGGAAGAACGTCGTATTCTGCAATCGATTATATGGTTTCTGATCTACCTATGCAGCAATATAAGTCTTCTATAGTAAATGCATCCATAGCTGATCATCAATCACAAATTTTTGAATATTTATTATGCACAAAAAATGTCATTAATTTACCAGAGAATATTTATAGCTATAGATGTATGTCTGACGATAATATAAATCATTTAATATCACTTCTAGAAAATGTTAACTGGGATGATATTATATATCTAAATATTGAAGACGCCTTTAAGACAATGATAAATATTATTACAACTGGAGTAGAAAGTACATGTCCTTTGAAGTCTTGTAAACCTAATTCAGATAAAAAACAGTGGATTACAAATGACATTATACTAGCTAGCATAGAATTAAAAAAACTATATTGGATGTGTTTAAAAAGTAATGACGAAAGACTTAACATGCAGTATAAAGTAACAAAATCAAAACATAAATTAAACATTGATAAAGCAAAACGAGAGTATTTTTCGTCAAAAATCACAAATGCGGAAAATAAGGCTAAAGAAACTTGGAAGCTAATAAACAAAAATTTAGGACGTTCAAAAACAAAATCAATAATTAAATTAAAGATAGACAACCAAACCAAAAACAGCTCTAAAGAGCTATCAGATATATTTGCCAACTACTTTGCTAACATAGCTGATAATGCATTAAACGCTCACTTTAGCCGCAGTTTATCAGCAAACTGTACATATATGGAATATCAGTGTAATTCAATGTACATATTTCCAATTGAAAAGGCAGAAATTTTAGAAGTTGTAAATAAACTCAATAATAACAAATCTCCGGGTATAGATGGAATTACTGTTAAAGTTATAAAAAAAATATATTACACTATAGAACTGCCTCTAGTCAGACTTATAAATCGTTCACTATCATTGGGAGTTTTTCCTAGTGTACTGAAAACGGCATGTGTTACACCTGTATATAAAAAGAAAGATTCTATGGATATTGAAAATTATCGACCAATTTCAGTGCTAAGTGTCTTTTCAAAAATACTTGAAAGAATAATATATAATAGAATTATTTTATACCTAAATAACAATAACTTATTTACTGAAAATCAACATGAATTCCGTAAAGACTTTTCAGTTGAAACAGCATCTATTCAGTTCCTACAATACGTTTACGACGAAATGGATAAAAAAAAATATGTTCTTGGTCTTTTTTTGATCTGTCAAGAGCATTTGATACAGTAAATCCGGATTTTGTAATAGCTAAACTTTGTGCAATGGGGATCAGAGGAAATATTTCTGAATGGCTTAGATCTTACTTAACAAATCGTAACTTAGTTGTAAAAATAAATAAAGATTTATCAGGAAACTATCCAATAACTTTAGACGTTCCTCAAGGATCTGTATTGGGTCCTCTTATATTTTTAATGTACGTGAATGATTTGCCTTCATCGATTAGAAACGGGTTAGTAGTAATGTTTGCAGACGATACTTCTATTGCAATATCAGCAAACACAGAAGAAGAGTTAGTAGCAAGTGTGACAAACACTATTAATGATTTTAATCAATGGTGCTATAAGAACAGACTTATATTAAATACAGATAAGACTACATTTATAAATTTTCATGAAAGAAAATGTTTATCCGACGATTTTATAAAAATATTCAATTATGATCTTAGTAAAAATGTAAAATTTCTAGGAACCATAATTGATGAAAATCTGAATTGGTCATGTCAAGTAGACAGCGTTTGTGAAAAGCTTAACAAAGCTTTTTTTGCAATATTACAAATGCGATTAACTTTAAATTTAGATTCATTAATGAAGATTTATTTTGCTATGGTATATTCACACTTGACCTACAATATCTTAGTATGGGGCCAAGCAACAAACATAAAACGGATATTTGTGCAACAAAAACGTATTATACGTTTAATATATGGAGCGGATAGACTTGCGACTTGCAAAGACTATTTTATCAACAATAACTTACTAACGCTGCCATCTATCTATATTTATAAGTCAGTAACCTATGTTAAAAAAAATATATCTAAGTTTCAATCAACAACGTCCACACATGGTTACAATACACGTAATATTAATCACTTGCGAGTTAAACATCATAAATCAACCAAATACGAGAAATCTCCAATATTTGCATGCGTGCGACTCTACAACAAATTACCTACATACTTGCAAGAAATTACTAATTACAAACTGTTTAAAACTCAAACACATACATTTCTAGTCACTAAATGTTATTATAGTTTGCAAGAATATTTAGTTGATTCTTTATAAAATGTTTTTAATATGTGTCTTATATTATAATGTAATATTATTTTTATCTTATTTGTTTATATATGTCTATTTCAATGTGTATTATTAATTTTTATGTATTATGTATATTGACTGTTCATATCCATCTATTTGGCCAAAATGAATAAATAAATTATTATATAGAAGGCATTACTTATCAGCATATTTTTGATAGATATTTTAAACTTATTAAACTCTAAAGTTTTGGTATATGAAGGTAGTTTGTTGTAAAATTAGATCGCATACTAATTGAATCCATCTCTACTTTTAACATTTAAAGTCAAACCTTAAATGATTGTTTTGCCTTGTGGCATAATCATGCAAAGAACTCTGTGTGGTATATTGGTTAATATTATTCTTAATATACAGAGACATTCGTAAATGTAAACACAAGGTACCGTTAAAATACCCAACGCAATAAAACTGAGCTTACAATCATATCTACACCCTAAACTATTTATAATTCTGATTGCTTTTTTCTGCATCTTAAAAAACATTTGGTAAGATAGGTTTAATATTCCGTATTTTCGACTGAATAAATTGTGAGCAATAGTTTTTGTAAAGTAATATTTTTTAATTTTCTTAATAGATAGATATACTTAAAATTTTCATAGCTTACATAGGTAGTATGAGCTATCCAAGTAAGTCTATAATCTAACATTAATCTTAAAAACTTAACTACTTCAGTGTTGGTGTTAATTTGTCTTAGTGAGAAAATTAGATGCTCACTTACAGTCGTTAAGTTTTAACTTGTTTGATAAAAACATTTGATAAAATCATTTACAATCGATTGTGTATTACACACATCTACTTGTACTTCAACTATATCTTTATTAGATCTTACAATGGTTGTATCATCTGCAAATAGTGTAAAATGGGCTTGGGTGTCACAATATGGCAAATCATTAATATAGATTAAGAATAAAATTGGCCCTAAAACAAAACCTTGTGGAACATCCATGCTTACATTTTGCGTTTCTGAATTTATAGAGTTCACTGTTACATACTGCAAACGGTCACTCAAATATGATGACATAAGAACAATACTAGATTTACTAAAGTTGTTATGTTTTTGTTAGTTAATTAAAATATGATATGATACACAATCGAAAGCCTTACTCAAATCGCAAAACAAAGCATAAGTATGGCTACCGACTTCAAATCCATTTAAAATTTCATCAACTAAATGTTTTATTGCCAGTAATTGCATGGTCTATGACGGCAAGATATATTAATTTTCACATAAAAAATTATTTACTTCCAAATGTTGCGTTAGTTAGTTAGTACTAGAGACAATTTCACCTTTTTGAATACTGGAATAACTTTTGCCAGTTTTAAAATACTTGGAAATTGATTTGACATGATTGATTCATTAATAAGTTTTGTTTGTGGAATCAAAATAATATTTGAAATTGATTTTATTATTTTGTTATTAATATTGTAGCAACTCATGCAATTAGAATTTTTTAGAATTGATACGATATCACGTAGTTCAATAAAGGTAACTTTTCTAAAATTAAATTGATTTGAAAGTTGCGGTGATTTGCTGGCGTAATTTATAAAACTGGTAGCACTTGCAAACAAGTTATTAGAAATAGTCGGAGCTATGTCAACAAAATAATTATAAAACTGATCCGGTGTGAAAGATTTATTATTGTTAATACTATGGCTACTGCTTTGCGATTTGATTACCTGCCACATTGCTCTTTGAGGATTATTTAATTTATAAATAAAGTCATCATGGGTTTTTTTTTTGGCTAACCGTATTGCAACCTGATAGTCTTTTCTGAGTAGTTTTAATTGAGTAGTTATAAGATCAGAATGAACATGCTTATTTAAGTTATTTAGATCTTGATTTTTTGTCTCATTTGGAATAGATCATATGAGAACCAATTTACTATGTTCGATTTATTTAATATCTTGGTTTTCTCTGGAATAGCCTCAAGCATAGCACATGCAACAGTATTTATAAATACGTCAAATTTTGATTCTATAGTTAAATTGCGATTGGCAACAAAACTCCAGTCTACAGTATCCACTATGTTGTACAATACTAACAGTCCTTTGTCTGCAATAGGTCTGTAATTAAAGCGTTCATTAGTTTTTTTTTAACCGTCACAAAAGTTGATGCAAAACTAATTGCTAAATGATCTGAAAAACCTAGATTATTGGTTTTAATATTGTATTCTGCTTTGCTTATGTTGGTAAATATATTATCTATAGTATTATTTTTCCTTGTACTTTTATTTAGTTTTAAATACAATCCAAACGAATGAAATAACGATTGCAACTGTACGGTAATAATTTTTTTTGTTTGTTAAATAATACATTAAAATCACCTGTAATAAATAATGATTTAAATAATAAACATCTAAGGAACAGTTATTGCTTAAAAAAAATTAAAAGTTGTTGACAAAATAAAAAATGCAAAAACCAGAACTATTGACTAAACAATTGCACATGTGTTCTATTAAAGAAATGTAGCAAATTAGCAACGATTAAATTGAGTAAGAAATATTATGCACGGTACAAAAAACAAACAATAGCCTTGCTTCCTTGTCACTCGGATTGCTATAGCCGCGTTGGGATAAAGAAATAATAAATTTAAAGTAAACCCAAAACCAAGTATATTATTATTAAAATTTATAATAACTATTAATAACAGTTTTTAATAAACATATAGATAAAACTAAAAAACAAATTCTTATTTTAAAATTATATTATAAGTAGTAGACATCTAAAAGAATAGAGTTGACCGCTACTACGTGATAATTCATAATAAAAAATAAAATAAAACACAGTCATTGTTTTATTATTTAATTTTCTATCCAAACGAATAGTTATTGCTTAAAAAGAAAATTATAAGCGGCATTTGTTTTATTAAAGAAATAAAAAAAGCATATCATCAACAATTAAATCAAGTAAGTAATTTGATGCACGGTACGCAAATTAAAAAAAGTTTACGGGTTTCAGTGCCCGCTCACATGGTGAACTAAACTTGTATGTGTTGACATATTTGATATACGTTTTCAGTCCCAAAATAATTTTTGTGTTGTTTTGTCTCCTGCTATATTATGCCGAAAAATAACGAAAAACGCATAAAAACGTTGTCAGATCCAAGGCCGGGCCTGAGAACGTCGGATTTGGTCTGGGAACGTCGGTAGTATATAGCAAATTGGGTCTGTATAGGCGGTTTAACAAATCTATATATATATATATATATATATATATATATATATATATATCTTTTTTTTTTATTTAAATTTATTTTCGGATTATCCCGCGTTTTCTCTTTGAGTTGGACTCGACGTTTCGGCTGAATCTCATCAGCCATCATCATGAGAGATTTATTATTAATATTTATTAATATACATCAATATGACATTGATATATAAAACTAATTTTGTTGTCAAAGCTAACTTTTAAGAAACTTTATTGTGTGTAAAGTTTCTTTGTTTGACTTCTGGTAGTTGGTCTATTAATTGATCTTTCTACAGTCAAAACTTGTAAAGGAACTGGTTGTGATTTGGATGCTGTAATTAAATTAGTTGTTGTTGGTAAAGAAGCTGTTAGTGGTTTTTTTGAATTTAATTTAGTTGTTGCCAATGCTGTTTTCCAAGTAGATGGTAAACGTAAAGCATCATCTCTCTTATTGAGATTGTCTGGTCTTTTTTCAATTTCGATGGCTTCTCTAGTTATTCTAGTATGAAAATGATTAATTTTTGCTAAAATTTTAGTTCCTTCAAAGTTAATTTTGTGATGACTTGAGTTTACATGTTCCGTTAAAGATGAAGTAGATTCATTTTTTTGAACTGCTCGAATATGTTCTTCTTTTCTTGTGCTAATTTTGCGGTTAGTTTGTCCAATATAAGGTCTCGTACAATCTGCACATGGAATTTCGTACACGCCTTGACTTTCTAAAGGGATAATATCTTTTGGGCTTTTTAAAACTTGACTTATTTTTAAATTTGTATTGAAAACTGTTTTTATGTCGTATCTTTTTAAAACTTTAGAAATTTTGTTTGTGGTACCTTTGACAAATGGTAAAAAAGCGTATTTTTGTGTTTCATCTTTTTCTTTGTCGTTGTTTGTAATTTTATTGTTTAATAACAGTTTTAATGATGCTTTATTGAAACCATTTTATAAGAGGGCGTTTTCTAACGTTTCAATTTCTTCTTTTATGTGATTTTGATCACATAATGTTAAAGCTCTATGTAATAAAGATTTTGTTACTGAATTTATTTGGGCTGGATGATGATGAGAAAGTGCATTAAGATAACGGTTTGTATGAGTTGATTTTCTATGAATAGTATGCCCTAAACTACCATTAGATTGTTTAATTAATAAAATATCTAAAAAGGATATTTTATTTTCAATTTCAATTTCAATTGTAAACTGAATTTTATTATTTATATTGTTTAGATGATTTAAAAAAGTAATAAATAATTTTCTATTTAAACGTCGAGTCCAACTCAAAGAGAAAACGCGGGATAATCCGAAAATAAATTTAAATAAAAATAATTATATCCGCGAAAATTTAAAAAATAACATTTATATATATATATATATATATATATATATATATATATAACCTCTTATACCAATTACACACCGAACCATAGAGAAGACATGTGTATGTTTGGATGCTTATAAGAAGTAACGGACCCATATTGGGAAGAACGCTACGCTCCGCATCACTTTGGGAGGATCACCCTCCAAGTCGTGACCGTTGCTTAACTTTTGTTAGCGCTGGTAATCATTACAAGCATATTTTTAAATGGTGTAAAATTAATTATCACTAAAAAAATGAAGTTACTCTCAAGGTAATGTTTGAAAATTTTTATATACCTACATTTTTTCCGAAATTATTAATCTTTAAAGAAATACATATTTCAACTCTTTAATTACTCATTATTAATTATTGAATGCATGAAAAACATTTTACGCTACTATTTAAAATATTTATTTGTTTTTGTTCTTAAACCAAATTAAATAAAAAACTAGCATCAAATGATATTAAATTAGTTGCGCTAAGAAATGGTTTTATTCCACCAAACTTAATATTAAATATTTGCCTTTTTTATGAAACAAAAATATTTGAATATTTTATTATTTATCTGAAAGAACGTACATAATCGAAACAGAGTTTTATTATATTAATATGAACAAAAAAACAAGTTTCAGATCGGTCTCTGAGGAAACTATTTTCTAATAGAACTAAAATAATTGTTTCATTTAAAATACAGTTTAGAAATGCAAGAAAACCTAAGTAGGTAAATTGTCACTTATAATCAAAATTTACATTAAGTCTAACAATTGTGTCTTAAATATATATTTTATAAATAATATATACATTTAATATTACTAGTTTGGTTTCATTGTTAAACTTATTATTAAAATAATTATTTATTTTAGTATTTGAACAAAAAATACCTTTATTTGTATATTTGTACAATTTTCTTTAAAGATTAATTAAAATATCCTCTGCAGCATTCACATATTTTATAATCGGCTAGACGGATAGAGATTCAACATTCATAACTGTTATAATAATATTGCCACAATTTTTTGCCAAAGTTTAGTTCTTTCTATATTTTTTATAGGTAATTTAAATAAAGTAATGTTCTTATTCCGTTTGTGGCTCAATAAACGTAGAACAATAATGGCCGATCTCACCGACACTTCTTAAATCGATACTTAGTTAGGTCTTCCTAATAGTTAACTCATCCTTAAATTTTATATGCGTCTCACCAACCATTTGAAATAAATGCTTACGCTAAGTATTGTCGAATTTCTGACTAGCGAGCGGCACATCAGATTTCAGCCAAAATGCATTATATTGACTTAAACTTTTGCGTGCACTTTCATCGCATTGTGTGCATAACTATATGAGAACAAAACAAAATAAATTTGACAGACGTGATTTGGATTTGGTGTTGTGCCGGTTGTGATTGTTAATGTAATGTATAATTTTTAATATTATTGTTATATATTATATAACTTTTTTTAGTACAATATACTTTTCTTGAAGCTATGCTTTCACTTTTTAATTACTATAAAATATACTATTTTTTAATAAATTCCTTAACCTTAAAATGATCCTTTTTATTTGACAAATGTTGTTGTGCAGAATGAGAATGCAATTAGGCATAGTTTCATCAACAAAAAAATAAATAATTATTATTTTTTCCATCTTTAGTTTACTTGTCACACACAAATTTGAAGTTAAGTTGCACTTTAAGCCGGCAAAATTGACGGCTTATACAGGGAGTTTATAAATGAATGGGATTATGTAACCACTTTAAATGTGCCGCTTTTTTTAAACTGTTCACTAAACTATTTGTTTTGACAGATCAACTTTGACAGCTGTCAAGCAAACATATGAAAACATATGTAGTATAGTGGACGATTTTAAAAAGACGGCATATTTAAAGTGATTACATAATCCCATTCATTTATAAACTCCCTGTATTTAACCTATAGTTAATAATGTCGGTGCAACGCGCTAAGCCTTACTTAGCAATTTAACTCTGGCTTAATTTTTAAGTTATGTCGGTGAGTTTGTTTAATTGTAGCCATTGTTTACAAGAATCTATATTATGACAAAATGGCATATTTCATTAAAATGTGCAATTATTTTGTATAAACAATAAATAGCATGGCATGAACCTGTAACTAGCCGAGAAGCTGAAGAGGCGCTCGGCTTTGGCAATGCTTCGTGTCGACGTTACTCCTCTCCTACCGCAACTCTGATGCGAATGAGAATCTCGGGAAAAATAGATGATCGCCACCTAGATTTGGAGAACTTTGTGGACACTACATAGTCAAAAGTAAATAATCGGTCAGTCGCGACAACGCACCGGTTTAAAACCATTTGATACCACAACATCAAGGGCATTTGTGAGTGATAAACGGCAATTAGAAAGAGATGCAAACAGCTCAAATGTAGTCTAAAGCACGGAAAGTCAAGTTAGTTACCGTGATATCAATAAGCATTTTGCTGTGAAATACCATTGATGTTTAAACCTTTGCGTTGTCGCGACTTACCGGTTATTTACATTTGACTCCAAATGTACTAACCAGCGAAGTGAATTTAAAACCGCTATTATAAGCAGTTTAATATATCCGGTATGTCTAGGGTGTCCACATTTTGTCAGGACCCAACCGGGACATATAACCAAAACAAAAAATAATATCTTTAATATATATAATATAAAATTGGTTGTTGTAGAATCCACAAAAAAAAATTGTTATGAGTAGAAATTTGTCATGAATTCTATTTTCTATTTTTTTATCGTTATAATAGTTTCATTCATGATTGCTTAACTTTTATTATTGTGATTTTTTTATTATTTGTAGAAAAGTTTTTTGTTAACTGGGACAATTAACTATTCCGATAAGAATTCTCGAAACACTGGGACAAAAAAGTTAAAACCGGGACAATTAACTGTCCCAAAAAGAATTGTCGGGACACCGGGACAGTTAAAACCGGGACAAATCCAGGAAAACCGGGACGTATGGACACCCTAAGTATGTCAAACTTAAATATGAATTGTCAAAAATGATTATGAAATTAATTAGTAATACTTGCTGGGCAATTCCACGTCAAGTGAGCAGTCCATTTCACGCAACCCTATCCGATTTAGCTCAAATTTTGTACACTTATTTAAGTACCCAAAATATGACATCATGCCAAATTTCAGATCTGTAGGTCACATAGTTCGCTTCGTAGAGCCAATTGAATTTTACGGCAATTTTTAACTTTATGTATCTTAATTGCATTTCAGCCTGGAAAAATTTTAGAATAATCACAAAAAAACAGTTTTTTTTTCAAAAATTCATTTCTCAAAAGTTGCCACCGATTAAGACTTCAATTTTTGGGCAAAGACAGCCAAAAGTATGTACTTTAAAATGCTTAAATAAAAATGTTCCACACTAGTGGTGGTTTTTGCTCTAGAGTTTCTTGAACGCACAAAACCATTTTTCAATCAAAATTTTAGCACATATTGATTAATATACAGTGTGTTAATGAATAAGGGTAACAAACTTTTAGGGTAGGTAGGCGGGTTTATTTGAGACACTTTTTAATTATAAACTTATAGGCAAACATGTTCACCCTAGAAGCTGCAAGTCAAATTTTTTTTGTTTTTTTATATACAATATTCAAAATATCTTAAAAAAAAAACAATAAAATATAAAAATTATAGACAATTAAATTGTCCATCTTTTTTTAACAGCATATCTGGTTCTATCTCTAACCGTACTTATGTCATAAATTAAAGAATGATTTTTAAATTTTTGTTTTTGTTATTTTTGTTAAAAATTATGTTTAAAAGTCAAAAATTAAATTCGAAATTAAAGGCCATTCAATTGCGCATTTTTCACTTAAAAACATGTTGTAATGTAGCTCCTACCAATTGTGTGCTATTAAAGAAAAACTTCAAGCATTTTTTAACCTTACTTAAAAAAACATTAATAGAATGTTACAAATTTGACAAAACAACAAAAATATGTACAATACGTCATTTTAAAAGTTTTTTAAATTAAAAAAAAATTATAGGCCTAAGCTATTAACTTATAATCATTTTAGTTTACGAGTCAAATTTTATGTTCAAAATTTAAAATATAATCAAAATATTATAGTTTAAAAAATATATATACAGAGATATTGATGTAAAGTTTCATGTGGAACCCAATTAACAAGTACTCATTTGCTTTTTTAGGGACCCAGAGTATGCATCTGACTCAAATCTGGAAGCTAATGATACTTATTAAGTATATTAATTTTAAAAATTCAATGGTAGTGCGACAGGTGTTCTTTTGAATCTTAAGGTCTGAAATTTCTCATGGCATACTTTTTTTGTATAAAAATCTCTTTCTGAGGGTGCACACAAAGAAATTCCACAAAAAAAATTAAAAACCAGTCTAATATCAAAAATTTTGATTAAAAAATAGTTTTGTGCGTTCAAGAGGCTCTAGAGCAAAAAGTACCACTAGTGTGGGAAATTTTTATTTAAGCATCTTAAAGTACATACTTTTAGCTGCCTTTGCCTAAAATTTGGAGTCTTAATCGATGGCAACTTTTGAGAAATGAATTTTTGAAAAAAAAACTTTTCTGCGAGTGCGGGACAAGATAACAAAAATCTGACCGCTGCATTCGATTCCTTGAGAAATTTCCTATCTGTTATGACTATTCTAAAATTTTTCCAGGCTGAACTGCAATTAAGATAAATAAAGTTAAAAGTTGAACTTTAAAAATGGCAAATTCATTTTTGCATACATTGTAAACTAAAAAAAGCTGATGCATCAAGATAATCGGAACAAAGATTGATTGTTTTACTTCTTTAATTTATATTTATGCCACATGCTTTGTTGAGAATGTGAAACCAAAGCTACCTTTGACGATTTTTAGAAGAAAATATAAAAAAATGTTTATTTTATAACTGGTATTAGTTATAGGGCTAAATATACGTACATATATGCAAAATGGCACTTTATATTTATAAATACCAGGGGGTCGATTCTGACCTCCGGTGACTTTTGTCACCGATGGCTTTTCTCACAAAAATTACGTATTTTAATAAAATGTGACAAAATTCTGGTGAGTTTTGCCACTGGTGACAAAAATTGGTGACTTAAAACATGCATTATTTAAAAGTGACAGTTCGCGTGAGTTTTTTTTTTCAATATTTGCGCTAACAAGCTTATAGAATAATTTAATTACCTTTTATAATGTTAAATTCATAATAACCTAATTATTATAGGTTGACTTTGACCGGCGCCGGTGACATTTCTCAGCGATGGTTTTTCTCATCAAAATTACGTCACTTCCAGAGCATGCTATTTTAATATTTGTGAGTTTTGTCACAGAATGATTAAAAGCGTATAAAAACCGGTCACTTTAAACAGGCACAATTAATACGGTGACTTTTATGACAGTTCGTGTGAGTTTATCTGTCATTAATAAAATTGAATAAAACTCTAATAAATATTGTGATATACTTAATTCTTTCAATAACCATTTATTTATTCAAAATTGTGTGAACAATATACATAAATTAGTTGGCTCGCATATTCACGACACATACCGCATTATTATAGTATGAATGTATTTATTTCGATGCATTTGCGGAATATATTATGATGCGTGCGTCTAATGTGCGGTGGTCGTCTTCTTGTTCATTATTCACTTAATTAACATATAATATTATATTATGTTAATAAAATTATGATAAGCATTAACTAAACTGCTCAAACAAATTTAATAAGACTAATAAGACTATAGTCGAGTAAATTTTTATTATATATGTTTGGATTTTTAATAAAACAAATATATTCATAGTTTCGTTACACTTAATCGGAACATACATAATCAAAATTAATTAATACTTAAAAAGACAAGCAATTTAATTAATTTATTATGTTACTTATTGAGATAAGCAAATTTAACGTATAATGATATACTGATTGGTAGTTTATTATTAAATAATAATATATTTACATCAAAGATGAAAATGGAACTAATAGATTTGCTGTTATCGTATGACATAGAGCCAAAAATAGACAAACCAACGTAGCTTTAAAATTGTCTAGATAACATTTGTCTTAGTAAAGTGCAGGAAATATTATAGGAAATGTCTTAGAAAACGCATTATTATTATTATACAGGGTGTCCGGAAAATACGTGTACAACGTTTGACGACAGACTCCTGACGTCAAAATAGGTTGATCTAAGCCGACTTAGTTATATCCAAAATTGTCTCGGTAAGCCGGTAGAGGGCGTCAAAAAAAAACAAAAGTATAACAAAGTTGAAAGTATCTATTGTAAGAAACTAAGTAAAACAAAAACATTACTTAAGCAAATGTGTAAAATGACCGCCATCTTGCTGAATACACTTATTAACACTCTTTAAAAAATGATATTGGACCCTATCTAATGTCTCGGGATTATTAAAATGGTTGCCTGCATTTAAAATCCGCTGCAATAAATCATCGCGTGTGTTTACCGGAGACTTGTAAACTTCTGTTTTAATAGCGCCCCACAAAAAGAAGTCACACATATTTAACTCAGGAGAACGTGGTGGCCATTTTACTGGTGCATCATTGCCTCTTCCAATCCATCGGTTGGGATATTGATGATGTAAGTATTGCCGAACGACAACTGAAAAATGGGGCGGGGCACCATCATGCATATACCACATTTCCCTCCGAAGTAAAAGGGGCAAATTCTCCAGAAGAATTGGTAATGTGTCTTGGAAAAAATTTAAATAAATATTTCCATCTAACCTGTCTGGAATAACAATGAGACCAATAAGGTAGTGATCAATAATACCTGCCCAAATATTAATTTTAAATTGATGTTGATGATGTGCAACTTTAATGGCGTGTGGATTTTCATCGGAATAAATATGTTCGTTGTGCAGATTGGTTACCCCAGATCTTGTAAAGCATGCCTCGTCAGTAAACATAATTTTTCTACAAAAATTTGGAACAAGGATTCTTTTGTTTCTAATAAATTGACAAAATGTAAGCCGCATGGGGGGATCAGTCGGTAAAAGTTCCTGGACTTTTTGTATGTGGTAAGGATGTAACAACTGTTCTCTTAAAACCTCATTGACAATCGTTTTAGGAACATTTAACTCACGTTCTAAGAGACGGGTACTGGTACTTGGTTCTTCTTCAACTCTTTCCAGAATCATCTCTTCTGTTTCCACAGTTCGAGTTGTTCACATACGACCCCTGCCTTCAAACTTTTTCTCAAAACTGCCCGTTTCCCAAAGATGACGCTCAATATTGGCAAATGTTTGGTGGTTTGGTATTCGACGGTTAGGAAACCTCTCCATGTAAACCCTAACACTCTGACGCCCATTTCCTTGACAAAACCCGTATACCAGGAGCATGTCAACTTTCTGAGAGTTTGTATAATTTTCCATTTTTAATGGTAAAATGAACTTGTAATTCAAGAATGTTGATCGTATACTTGAGTAAATTTTATAGACTGGTGACAATTTGTCAATAATTGTCAAATTATTAAACGCCATAGCAACAAGGTCACTTAAAAAATTATTGTTACAGGTAATTTCTTTTTAATATTTACAAATTTTTGACGCCCTCTACCGGCTAAACGAGACAATTTTGGATATAACTAAGTCGGCTTAGATTGACCTATTTTGACGTCAGGAGTCTGTCGTCAAACGTTGTACACGTATTTTCCGGACACCCTGTATATATTATTATTTTTTGTTAGAAGCAGCGTTTCCTTTAAAGAATTTACCAATATAAACAAGTCTAATCAATGGATCACAATTCAAAGAAGACAAACTGTTTTATAATTGTTATAAATCAATCTATAAATAAGTCTTAATTTTGGCAAAAAAAATGCATTTTAACCGAAAATTAAGAGAGTCTAATATATGAATAAAACCGCCTGAACTATCATAAATGAGGTTGTTGCGTCCAAGAAACCCAACAGTGTTGTTAGTTTAAGTATTACCAACAGAACTAAAACAAATTCTGAAAATATTGCCAACCATTTCAACAACTACTTTAACACTATAACTGAGACTATAGCAGTAAATAGCAAACCTACCGACGGAAGTAATATTGATTTCAGTACTAAGTCAATTTTCCTTAACTTAAAAATACAAACTCCCCAGGGTCAGATGGAATTAGCAGTAAATTACTTAAAAGTATATTGACATTACTTCTAGACCATTTTACTTCTATCATAAATAAATTGCTAAATCAAGGTATCTTTCCCGAACATTTTAAATTAGCAAAGATAGTTCCCGTGTTTAAAAAGGGAATGAAACTAACAGCGAACATTATCGCTCTTTAACAATTTTGAGGACTTTTGCCAAAGTTTTGTGTGAGTATTGTGGCTTTCAAAATAACAATTTTTTTTTATCAGTGTAATCTTTTTAATAATATGTACTATCTTAAAATATTTGGAATATCTTTATAGTGATCTTGTTGATAGGAAAAAATGTTTTTGGTATATTTTTGGATTTAACTAATGCTTTTGACCTTAATATCAAATATTACTAAATAAACTATATAGGTACAGGATAAGAGGCACTGCAGTTAATTGGATTAAAACGTATTTATAAAAAATAACTCACTATGTAAACATTGATAACGTATGCTCTAATAAACTGTAAATGAGCCAAAAATACAACAAGGTTTTGTGTTAGGTCCTCTTTTATTTATTACATATGTAATGATGTACACTTAGAGAAAGGCGTAGCATTTGCAGACGATACCACTATTTTTGTATTAGCAAAACAAATAGATGATGCCGTATTAAAATAAAATGAAGTAATATCAAATTTATACTTTTGATATAAAATAAATAATTTAGTTGTAAACCCAAAAATGTCTACGTTTATAAGATTTAACGCAAATAGTTCAAACTATAACCATTCCAATTTGATACAATGTGAAAATAATTCAATAAAACAAGTCACCTATGCAAACATTGGGGGGTAGCCGGAATAAGCACATCAACTATTTATTAAAAAAACTAGGGTCTCTCTGTTATGTTGATACAAAGCTAAAAAATATTGTGGATTTTAATATTCTCAAGTTATTCTACTACGCGCACTTTGAGTCTTACATATCGTACTGTATAGTTGCTTGGGGTAATTTTAGTAAGGTTGAAAAAAAATTAAATAGTAAAAACAAATAGTACGTTAAAATAGTTATATAGTATTATTAAACAGAGCCTATTACAAAAGAATACTTTAATGATAACTCTTTCAAATTGTAAATAATGCTAGTGATAATGATGTATATTCATTCAATTTATGTTTATTGTAATTATAGGTTTGTTCCAACCGACATCGCTCGGCAGTTTGCAAACTGGTTGCGACTAATGGCCGATTTCACCGACACTTCTTAAATCAATACTTACGTAAGTTTTGCTTACAGCTAACTATTACTTAAATTTTATATGCGTCTCACCAGTCATTTAAAACAGATACTTACGCTAAGTATAGTTGAGTTTCTGACTATAGAGCGGCACATCAGATATCAGCCAATATACATTATTTTGACTCTAAACTTGGCGTGCGCTTTCATTGTATTGTGTGTACAACTTAATATTAATATAACCATAAAATTAAATTGTTTGACATTTGAGGTTGTTTATCGGTTTCTGGAAATAAAACAATGAAAAGAAAATGAATTTATTTAAGTTACTGCAAAAACAAACTATATTTTTATTAAAATTGCGTTTTTATATTGTAATAAATAAAAATAAAACTTGTTATTATAGTAAACTTGCCTTGGAATGACATTATTAATTGTATTCATAATAATAATATCAAATAAAATATCATCCTGTGTAATTATTATATTTTCAATCTTATATTAATATTCTTTTACTTGACACTTGCTATAAAAATTACAAATTTGGGGTTAAGTACACGGTAAGCCCTCGATATTGGCGACTTATATTTAACCATTAGTTACGGGTTAAGATTGCGTTTAAATGGACGGTGCAACGCACTAACCAGGGCTTAGCTATTTAACTAATGGTTAACTTTTAAGTAGTGTCGGTGAGATCGGCCGATCTCACCGACACTTCTTAAATCGATACTTAGTTAGGTCTTCCTAATAGTTAACTTATCCTTAAATTTTATATGCGTCTCACCAACCATTTGAAACAGATGCTTACGCTAAGTATAGTCGAATTTCTGACTAGCGAGCGGCACATCAGATTTCAGCCAAAATGCATTATATTGACTTGAACTTTTGCGTGCGCTTTCATCGGATTGTGTGCATAACTATATGAGAACAAAACAAAATAAATTTGACAGACATGATTTGGATTTGGTGTTGTGTCGGTTGTGATTGTTGTGTTAATGTATGTATGTAATTTAACTCTGGCTTAATTTTTAAGTTATGTCGGTGAGATCGGCCATGACAGATTTAACAAAATTACTAGGTTGCCGTGTAAAAACCATCGGTGAGTTTTGCCACCACAAATGTCAGAAATATGTATCCATGGAAACATTTGAGTTTTGTCATCGATGACAAAACTCACAAAGATCAGAATCGACCCTCAGGTCGTGACATTTTGAAGCCTTTGAAGTTTGAACAGCTGTTTGACTTTGACAGGCATAGAATAAAACTTGTATTCGAGCCACTGCTATTTTCCCTGGTCAGTCAGTGCAGTTCGTAAATTACCTATCATATTTGCTATAACTATTGATACCCCAGGTAACAGTTTAAGCTTATTTAATTTTTGTCTTTATGACTTCTCCCCATATTTCTGCGGCATATAACAACTTTCTGGTTTCTTCGATTATCATTTGATCTCCTACCTGTTCCTCTTAGTCGATAGTCATGCCGCCTCTGTTTTTTAGTATTGCTAATTTTAAACTTTTCAGCATCATGAGAAACTTCCTTCTTTTAGTTAGTTATTTTTACCTCGTTCCCACCTAGCGCTTTTACAACCTTTTTTTTTTTTTTTTTCATGGCAAAATATTTTAATTATATTTTTTTTTTTTTTTTTTTCTCTCCCCACTTGCTGCTTTGCATCTTTCCATGTATGGTCGGCTGCAGAGCTTCGTATTCGGGGCACCATTTATCTTCTTCTTTTTTTTGTGCATTATCCTTTTTTTTTTTTTTTTTTTTAATTAATTTGTTTTTTTTAGTCTTGTTATTTTGTTATTATGTAGTGTTCTTTTATTTTTGTTTTAAATTCTTTAAAAGTTTTCGTTTTTTTTATATTTTCAGGTAGTTGATTGTACGTGATTAGTCCATTTCCTAGTATTGTTTTTTTCGCTTTTTCTGTTCTTGTTGTGTGTACATATATATTACTTCTTCTTCTCGTGTTATGTCCGTGAATTTCTTTGTTTAATATTATTTGTAGATTTGTTTTAATTTCTTTATTTTTAACTTTATATATTAGTTTGCATTTTTCTATTTTTATTTTTTCGTTAATGTTTGTTTCGTTAATTATTTTGTATATTTCTTCTGTTGGTGTTAGCTTTGAAAGTTTATGTATTATTTTAAGTATTTTGTTTTGTTGTCTTTGGATTTTTTGTATATTTGTTTTTGTTGTTTCACCCCATATATTTATTAAATAGTTAATTTTTGCTCTGTTGATATTTCGTCCGGACCTGGTGCTTTGTTGTTGGGTAATTCTTTTAAGATCTCCTTCACCTCTTCCACTGTTGCCACAACTGTTCCCTTGTTTCTAGTTACTTTACAGTTCTCCTTGGAAAACAATTTCTCCTTCATCTTCTTTTAGGTAGATTCCTTTTGCTCCTCCTTCCAATTTGTTCATCACTATTTTGTACGGCAAGGGTCAATAGATTTCATCATTTCTTTCCAGCATCTTTTTCTCCTATCCCTGATTGCCGTTTTCAAGTTTTTCCTGTCGTTTTTTAGTTCTTCTGTCTTTTGACTTTCCTCGCTGTTTGTATTGTTTTGTCTGTTATTTCTTCGCATCACCGGTATGGTCCTTTTGGTGCCCTTCCATGTATTTGGGAATGGCTTCATCCGCCGCTTTTCCGAGTATCTTTCGCTTCTCTTCTCTATGTTTTCATTTTCTGCCAGTTCTTGTTTCCATGGCTCTCTTTATCGTCTCTCTGTACATCCTTCTTGCGGCCCATCTACCTTCTCCTACACCCGTTTTTCTTTTTGACTAGTCGCGTATATACATTTTAGAAATATTTGTGGTGATTATAGGATGACATATTAGCATATTTACTAACCCAGATAGAGTGCTGGCAATTAATGGTAAAACTATTGATGAAAAATTTTCAATCAATTCATTAAGGACCTTTTAAATGGTACTGTAACATTATTTGATGGATTCTTCACAATTGAGTAAGAAATGATGGAATCTTATACCCATTTTACAGCTTTATAAATAAAGTTTTTTTAGATAAATAATACTGCAATGTAATGTAAATATAAAACTTGGCTTACCTTTGTATACAAAAAAATTAATACAATTAACAATGTAATTATAATTAAATACACAAATAAAAACAACCATATAAACCTTTATTTTTGCTGTAACAATTAAAATAATTTGAACATTCACCAATATAAAAATAATACTAATACTTTTTTAAAGCAGGCATTACGTAGATATAAATAATGATCAAAAATATAAAATCTGAACAATGCTGAATATGTATATACTTTTCTTAAGTATCATATACGCTTATTACAATAACTTAGATATAAATTGCATAAAAAAAAACTATCACAAAAGCTCAGGTAAACAAAAAATAATAAAAATATCAATTTTGAACATAATATAAGTAAAATTTATATCCCTAGATAATATATGTTATCTCTATATTAAATTGAAATTATAACATTATACTATTTTATCTGAGTTTTATATATTCAAATACACAACACTATTAAACTTGTGAATTTTAATGTTTAAACACCACCAAATAAATATGTAAGCTATAAAAATATTATCTGATTTAATATTCATATCACACTTTAGGCAAAAATGTTCACAATATTGTTTGTTAGATTTTGTTGATAAAAATAAGAAAAGTTTTTCTAAAAATAACATTTGATAAACAGCATTCTCATATATTATTCCACAACTAGCTAAATTTAAGGCCTAAACATAACATTTCAGTTAAAAAGTCATGGATACTATAAAAAATTAAATGCATTACACTTTATTTAATTATGAAAGAATTTATTGATAAATTAATAAAATGTCCTATACCAAAAAAATACTTTTTCAAATTAAAATAAGTTAGCAGCCAAGAGAACTGAGAAACAGAATTGTCTATGTATTATGAAGAACAATGCGGATTTTTTTTTAACTATGAACATTTGATGAGTGATTTGTTCGTGACAAAAATTCAGGTAAGAAAGAAGCAAGAAATAAAAAAATGAACTACAAGCTGTTGTCACCTAACATACATATCAACCGTGGAAGGTCTCAAAGAAACTTATAGCAGATCATCTGGACCAAAACAGAAAACATCTGAACATTATTTAAAAAATGAAAAAATATGCTCTTAAACAACTGATAAATACATATTAAAAAAGTTATTTTTATAAATAATTCAGCAATATTTTTTTGAAAAGGGTCAATATATAATATAAATAAACAAATCGTATTAATCTTATCAGAGTAAATAAAGTTAAAAAGGTACATATCTGAACTATATTATATTTGATACAAACGGAATATACTAGTAATTGGATTATATTTGGTTAATTTCACTCACGATATATTATGCTAAATTAAATATCTGATAATTTAATAATCTGCAGGAGATAATAGACTAACATTTTTTAGAAACTATTTTTAAAATTTTGAAACTACTTTTACCTTATTACATCCAATTAAATTGCAAATAGTAAATTATATACCATTCCAATTAATTGTATCCAAAGGAACTGACTATCTATATGTACCAAAAATACTGTTGATTTCACTAGTATTACTAGGAACAAATTCTGGACAAGTAGGCCATTCAAATTATCAATAAGCAACTGAAAAATATCCAAATTGTTAATCTTCTTTAGATTTTAATGGAAAAGGTTCGCTGACGCCTAGGACACTTCGAACTTTATCTTCTGTTTCACTGATGTATATCAAGCAATACATGCCCGAATGTTTGTTACTAGGCTGTGAGAAAGTTATAGTATATTTTTTATTAGGTGGAATGGTGCTGCCTTCTGGTTTTTCATGTTTGGAGGGTAAACGTGGACTATGTTTAATTTTTTGTATTGGTGTTGGGCTGGCGTTCTTGTGGACGTACTCATAAGAATCATATTCATCCAAACAGCAAAAATCAGCCTAAAATAAGATTATTTAATATAGTTTCATGTATTAGTATATCATGTAAGTATAGATTGAGATAAGAATGAGCCAATCTTACAAGTGTAATATTTAATGCTTGGATAACATTGTTATATCAATAATTTAATCAATTGAATTGTTAAATTGGGAATAATTTTTAGGAAAATGTATTGCTAATTTTAAATTATACATATATCTTTTAGATTATTTCAAAATCAAAAATAGTATTTTATTTAATTTATAGCTTTATACTTCATAATACTAAATCAATCAGGTTCTCTACCTTTAGGTTCCCTGTTGCTCCTAAAATATATCCTTCAACTTTAATACCCTTTTAGTTTTTAAATTTTAACAATTAATGCAACTAATTACACCTTTTACCTATTAAAAGCAGTGTATAGTTGGTTCGCGTTGAGACAGGAAACAGATTGGCTTAGAAGCCTTCCCAATTTACAATAGAATAATAATGCATTTGAATAAATTCATTTAACGTTTTTTACTATTTACTATTTATTGATTTTCTATTAACATGACTCATTTGACTAAATCTTGCAATAATTTAGAATTTGGAGAACAAATTTAGGTGCAAAAGGACAAGCCACATACATTTTCTTGTAAGAAGAGTCAGATGCAGGAATCGATAGTTAACCAAACATAAAAACTGAACAAAAAAATACAAAAAAACTTTATGGGTATTAAAAAACCCATACTATTGTCAATACAAACAAATGTGAACAAACGACTTGTTTCAGAAGACTGAACTAAACATGGAAAATGGATTAGTCAGAAACATTATTATTATTACCTTTTATTATTTCATTGACAAATGACAAAAAAACTTTTGTTGATCATATTATTATGTACAAGTTTATTACTTTTTCTGTTTCGGCAAAATAAATTTAACAAAATTAAACATGCAAATTATGCAGATGTTTATTCAACAATAATATTTGAATCATACTAGCTGTAATCAGCAAAAAAATTCCATTATAAGTGACTAAAATCTTGACAATGCCTAGATGTAGTCTTACAAAAAATAATAATAAATATAACAACGTAATAATAATAAACTTTTGACATGTTACCATATGTTTATTTGATAAAGTACTTATGTGTCACTTTATATATTGTATATAGATAACCAAAGAAGAAAATATATTCATAGAGTTCACATATTAGAATAACCTTAAAAAAAAAATAAAAACTAATAACCTAAATGTAAATTGACTGAATTTATCATTTAAAGTTGTTATTCAATATACGTCAGGCGTATTATACCTACCATAGTTGAGAGCATTAATAAACAAAAATATGTTTATATAAATTATTAGCGACCGACCGAAACACAATTTTCAGCCGGAACCGAATATTCGACTCCCCTTCTAGTTTCGGCCGAAACCGAAACTTTTATTCTTTTTCTAATTTTATAACAGATTATTCGATAAGATTGAAATTAAATAAAAAAAATTAATTTATTAGGAAATCACTTTATTTTTGTAGACACAAACTTAAAAAACCAACAAAACTACAACGTGTGGCAATACTTCTACGTCTATCAAAATACAATCAAATACAAATAAATAGTCTATTCAAAATGTATTTGTTACTGTTACTAACTAACAGGTTCTTAAATAAAAATAAGTTACATCAAAAACACTTTAATTGTTTAATTAATTTAGTAGCTCTAGTAATCATAATTGAAAAGTCTTATATTGTAAGGTAAGGAAAGAAGTTTTTCCGCATTTTACCCAATAAATTACTTTGACGATTTCCGTAAATTTGTTCAGCGGCTACTCAACAAACGGCATGCGGCATAGGCGTATGAATTTGTTCCGACCGATTCCGATCCGTCACGAATGCCGAAGGTTCGGCCAGTTTTTGGCCGAAACCAGAATTTTGGCCAAAATTGGCCGAAACCGAAACTTTTTTCGGTCGGACACTATAAATTATATTAAAATATGTATTGGTTTTTTCATGTAGAATTCAAACAAATCGTTTATTGTTAAAAGAGCATTTAATATCTTTTGTAATGTGATCAATTTGGTCTGAAAGTAGTTATAACGTCATCCGACAAGATCGTATAAACAAACAACAAAACATACAGCTAATAAGATAAAAATGTCAGAAATTTATTTATTTATTTGTCTTTATTTCCTATTATTACAATAAGAAAATGGCGAAGTTCAAAAAACATTGTTTTCATTTTATATAAATTTTATTTAAAATATCCAATAAAATAACAGTAATAGAGACTGTTCACACACTTGTTTCTCCAAAACAGATACTTTTAGGTAATTCTTTCATCAGAGATAACAGTTAAGTGTGGCTATAGAGATTTAAAAAAAAAATGAAAAATGCACATACAAAACTTGGCAAATGCAATAACAAAATTTTAAAATTGATAGTTGACAACTGGCAATACGTTACTTTTTCATGACTTTATACTACCTATAACTGAATAAGGCTTATCTAAAAGGGACCATGTGCCAATTGTCACTTTAAAGTTAAAGGTATCAATTTTTAATATCCATCTCTAAAAAAAATAATTTAACTTCTACTTTACAGAGCATCTTGTGTTAGTGAAATTAAGCTAAATTAAGTTTTAATATTTTATTTAGCCACTTATCTATCATTCCAATTAAGTATATCAGATGTAATTTAGTCCCCATGTTTATGTTATTTGCTCTGTGTTTGAACTGTTGTTAGCTAGCTAGCTTCAGCCTCCCTGTTTTTTTCGTACACAATTTGTGTTATTACTATCTGAACAATTTTCCATTTCAATTCACTGTAGTATTAGTTTTGTTATGTTTTCCACTGTCACTGGTTCCCATAAGTCTTACGTCATCTTATTATATTATTTCTATTCTATCTAGCTTTATTATATTATACTTTAGGTACGACACAAAACAAAGTAGTACATATTAGTTTTTTTTTTTAAATTAATATTTTCTTGTTTATAAATTAATCTTATGCTTCAAAATACATTAATAAACAAGTTACATAATACTTTTAAGCTTAATATGGTGAAGAAAGATTGAAGTTTCATTCAGAGGTAGTAACACAATGACTCCCATTATAAGAAACGTTGAATTGTGTGTGCGCGTAAAAAGGGCTGTAGTACATTTAAATCCATACAACAGGCAACATTATTTTTGATGCATTTTAATTGAATCCGATGTCCAAAACAAATGTATCTTTAATAAATGATGTATGTTTTGTAAATTGCCTCTCCACCCAGTGTGAGACATATACACTAGTGTTTCTGCACCCATCATCAGTGTGCCTAGCATCTCAATGGTCGTAGAGACAATTTACATAAAATCACAATTATACTATTATACATTTTATGTGCATTGCATTACTACTTCTCACACATTTATATGCTTAAAATGTATAATAGTTATGTGATTTTAAAAATTAATTTTAACTGACATTGATGTTAAAATTTTACAGAATAAGTCCGCATATGTCATTTAAATTTCATAAATCATTGTTATCATTTAAATAAATTTGTTAAAAGTCAAGTTTGAAGTTATTTTCAGCCAGTAATGAATACAATACAAACAATTTCAGAAAAAAAAATAAAATAAATTGTAACAATGATATTGCGAAGAAAAATTTGATATTTCTCCTTGAATATATTAGATAATAACAGGTACTAACCTTGTAAACACCAATCCAATCATTTTTATGTGTTTTGTTCTCCTTGGTAAATCTATAATAAATTGTATTTTCTTCATTATCCCACCATTGAGTTATTTTCTCAAATACAATTACTTCTTCTCCAAAAGATCCAAAGACCTGCGAATCCATGCAAGTTTTTGATGTATAATAGGCAGGATTGACCTGGGCCGTCTATTAACAACATAACCATTTATAATAAATAACAAAAAAAAAAAACATTAATATTTGTAAAATGAAGTACAATAAATCTTCATAAACGTTTATTAATGAGACAAAAAAAAGATAATCAACAAAATATTTTAAAGCCTTGTTCAGACAAGGCCAGGTGTTTAATCAAGTAGCATGTAATTTAATCGAGTAGCGAACAGTATTTTAAAACTATTTTTGATACTTTATTTTTGCAGCTTCATTAAATATAAACTATTCAAATGTATTTTATTTAGTTGTATGTAATAGGGAAACCTACTTGTACAAAACAAAATAATTGATTTATTAACAACTGATGCCTTTAAGAACCAATTAGACACAATTATGCAATACCAAACATACTCACAAAAATATTATAAGAAAAAAAAAAGATCCAACCAGAAAATTAATTTCTTATACCTGCTTTCCGACAAAAAAGTTTTACATATCGAAATAATATCATCGTTCTCGGTCTGTCGGTAGTTGGTTTTCATAAAGATAATATAATGTAATTTAATGTTTAAACAAATTTAGTTAAATTACATAACAGGGGTTGACTTTGAAACTGATTATCAATAAGACTACTAACACGTATAGTTTCATTAGATGATTTGACTGTAAACAATAAAAATTGAGATCGCTTTAATCTAATTAACTAAAACTTATTTCAATAATAACAAAACAAAAATTCCACCTTTACATTTCCCTATAGAATTGTTACTTTGCCTTGTCACTTTAATCATTTTTAAAATCTTTTTCCTTTTCCATTCTCATTCAGACATTCAGTTCAGTTCCTTTCATAGTTTCTCTCCTCATCACCCCCATATCAGTTCCTTACACTCTTCTACCCAATAGCTCCATGTTGTTATTGCATTCATACAGGTTTCACACTTTTTATACTCCTCACTCATCCAATACTTGTCACCATTCTCTTCATTTCCTCACCTAAATCTTGCAATCAAATGCTGAACTTCCTAAACTAACATACTCTTGTATCTTTTTGTATTTAGCATTATATCTGCTTGCGATCATTGAATTTTTCTTTGCCAAATTAATTACAAGCACAATTCCCTACTATTCAAAATGCTCCTATTATTATACCTACAATGTCGATTAGTGGTAAAATAATAAATCCAATTCACTTTAAGCAACAGGTTGTCAGAGCATCAAGAATAGATAAAATTCCACCTATTATTGTTACACATTTGCAAAAAATATGTCCCATTCTGACTAAAATATTCGCTTTATCATATAAAAAAGAAGCATTTCCAAATTGTGGGAAAACCTATACCTAAAAAGGAAGACAAGTCTAATTTTTCAAATTCTAGATCAATTACATTACTGTCCAATCTGTCCAAAACTTGTTGAGAAATATATCAAACTCCCCATTGTCAAGTCAACTATTTAAAATCAATGTTTAATGCTTAAATCATGTGATTCAATGTGATAGTTTTAAAGAGTGTTCAATTACATTATATATAATAAATTAACTTGACTAAATCGTTTTACTAAACTGAACTTGACTAAATTTTATTGTCCATACTTTACTCGACTAAATTACTGGCTCTGTCTGAGCACCTAAAGGTACACATAGTTAGTATTTCTGTTATATAAGGTGATTCAATATTCAATGGCAATATTCTTGCAACTTGTCAAAATATGAAAAAGTTTATATTAACATACAGCATATTCCCAGTACCAATATTTTTTATAATTGGGCCAAATATAACCTAACCATTTAAAATGGTTTTTGAATAATTCAAATCGATTAAAAAATAACAATTTATTCAGTGTTTTGTCTGTATACATAAATATATTTATTAAAAACTATTTCAGGTTTATTTTATGTTGGTCGGATGAGTTTTTCTCAAATAATTATATCCGCAAGAAAATAAATATAAAACATAACATATATATATAAATGTTGACCAGTAAAACATTTTAAGTGTAGTTCCATAGAGTAAATATAGGCAAGTGCCTCTCAAGAGTAAAAATTCACAAACGACACTGCTCATAGTTTACTTTTAAGAACTGGCAAGCTGTGTTTGTTGGCAAATTTTTGCTCTTGAGACAAAATTGCCATTATTTACTCTAAAAATATATTTGACATATATGTTGATACAAACTTTTTTCAAATGTTGACTTAATTAACAAGTGCCTAGAATTAAATCAACTTGTATAGTATTAGTTAAAAAAGATGGTTATATTGTTAATAAGGATAAAACAAATTAAAAAAATTACCTTAATAACAAATTCAGCAGTAACAGGTTTATGATCACTCAATGTATACTTGGGATGTGAGTTGTAAGACTTTTGTTCCACCATCAACTTAATATTACTATAGTTGTTACGATGCACTTGGTATAATACTCTATCAGTCCATGCTGGGCGTCTCCTATAATAACATTATTATTATGAATTATACTTATAATGTGTCAACTAATCAACCAACTTAAAGTCGTAGCACAATTTTCCCACTTCAAATTTGAATGTGGGTGGAAAATGAGGTTGGTTCTCTTGCAATTCATGGAAAGCACGATGAACTTTCATGATGTGTTGCAGTTGGTCATGTTTGAATAATTCATCTAGTTCTCCTTTATCTACCAATCTATTGATTTCTTCTGGGTTTTTGTCATATTCTTCCTTGAGCCTGAAGTTGAGGTCCCCAAATAAAAATACGTAACTGAAAATTAATGCAGATTTATTTAGGAATACAAATTGATCAAATGGTAGATGTTAGTATAATAATACAAAAAAATCACATAAAATATTAACTTTAAGGGGGGAGAATAGTTGCGCTATTATAAGGGTTCACAGCATGGGATGCAGCAAGAAAACGCCTGAATATATGTATATATATATATATAATTGAATAAAATTTTCACACATTGTAGAAGAAAGTTCAATCTGTGTCCTCAAATTTGTAGAAATTTGATGCAAAATAAGTAGTTTCTTTGAAATTAATTTAAAAAAAATGACGTTTTTAATTAGTTCTTTATTAATTTTTTACTTGTTATATACAACTTCAAATCTTTAACCAAAAACATGAAGACATAGAATATTGTATGTAGTTTAACATATAAAAAGAGTGATGACTAAAATCTTATCGTTTGGATATTGACTTGGTTGGCGTTTTGTCCTATAAGAACCAATTTTAATTTAAAAACGGCGCTGTACGTGTCAATATATTTCTAGAGAGAAAGGTTTACCGATATTCTGGTAGATGTAGTAAGATTTAATATTTTACAGGAAGTTTATAAATGAATGGAATTATGTAATCACTTTAAATATGCCGCCTTTTTAAAATTGTCCACTATACTATTTGTTTCGACAGTTCAACTTTGACATTTGTCAAGCAAGCAAAGTTATAAAAATGTATACAAATGAAGAGAATATTTTTATTATTGAATCCTACTTTAGGAATGGGCGGTTTGATAATGGGAAATTGCTCTACTCTATTCCGGATTGTGTTCGATAGTTTACTACTGATAATTATAAACATGTAAATAATGTAAACATATAAAAATATTTTTATTATTGAATTCTAAGATAGGCAACTTTATTTACGCATTTTTACTACAGCCAGACACGAATAGTGTGGCCTCTATAATAGGCAACTTAGTATACACAAAAATTATGTTAAATGTGGTTAAACTAATGCCTTTGCCCGTTTTAGCATTTTTCATTTGTGCTTACATTTTAAACATTCCATGAGCACCGTTGTTCTGGGATTGAAAGATGCTAAAACGGGCAAAGGCATAAGTTTAACCACATTCAACATAATTTTTGTGTATACTAAGTTGCCTATTATAGTGGCCACACTATTCGTGTCTGGCTGTACAGCTAGACACAAATAAGGTATGTTCCATTTGACCGTTTCATGCACCTGGTGCGTTAGAGGTGCGACTATTTTCGATGTGGAATATTCGAGCTGGAACATTGCGCCGCTGGCATTCCCGCTTAAAACGTCAGTTTTGTTTTGTGCATGGCCGCCACGCTTAAATTGTGCATTTTGAAATGTACTTATCTATGATTTGTACATAGCTGTCGTATAAAACCATAGCAGATATGTATAATATAGAATTTGAAATTAATTCATCAAATCTGTACTGCCTTTTTTAAATTTCGCGGGCAAGAGCGTCTCGCACAAGAAAATATGGCGTTTTCTACCTCGAAAAAACACATCGAATATCTAAAACGGTGAGATAGCTCAGTTATAGAGCGTTAGCGTAGCACGCTAACAGTCCGGGGTTCGATCCTCGAGTATGACTAAAATAATAACTTTGCTCTTTATCCACCGGGGTGATTCGGAAGTCACCTAATAAGCCGTTGGTCCCATCAACCCCCTTCATACAAGTCGTAAGACTTCTGGGGCGATGTAGAATAGCTGTAAAACGCGAAATAAAAACGCGACTATTTGGTCAAATGGAAAACAGCTATAGTGTGCCCCGTATAATAGGCAACTTAATATACACAATAAATATGTTTACTGTGGTTGCACTCATGCCTTTGACCGTTTTAGCATTTTTCATTTGCGCTTCCATTTTACACATTCTATTGGCAATGTTGTTCTGAGATTGAAAAATCCTAAAACAGGCAGAGGCATGAGTTTAACAACAGCCAACATAATTTTTGTGTATAATAATTTGTTTATTATACCTGCCACACAATTCGTGTCTAGCTGTAGAGCGGCACAAAGGTACATTAGATAGTTACATAATCCCCAACATTTATAATCACCCTGTATTTTTAAATCAATATTACTAAATATTGTAAATTATATTATTAATTAATCTACTTGTAGCATAATTAAAAATGTTGAAAATGGTTTTATACACTTAAGTTAAACAATAGAAACTAGTTTCACTATATAGAATAGCATTTTCAATGTTATTACATTTCAATTATGATTAATATTTAAAAACTTGTTTTTTCTTGCTATCCAGATTTCTTGTTTTCCGATCTAACACAGATTTCCTGACTTTTAATTTTGATTCAAAGGTTAGAATATGTCATATCATACGTGCGTTCGTTTGTGTGATATTATCACTTAAAGTGATAAATATTACTAATATTGTGCGTTCGGCGTGCCATATCACTTTGTGACTTGTCACATGGATCACATCAGCCACTTCGATCACGTCACATCAGTTGTTGCATTCGTTTGACTGATGTTTTCATTTTAAATCATTTAAAGTGATTCATATTTGTAAAACTACGTGCGGAGTTGTTATATCACCTATGAAATGGAAATAATCAAGCTACCAGTCACGTCGCAACTGCACTACCTCCAAACCAAATTCATTTGATCACTGATAAAACAAGCGGCAAATTTAAAATTTATATGAAAATCAATAAAAGTTGCAAAGTTGGTTGCTTATATAAGGCGCGTTCGTTTCGCCAATATCATTGAAATTTTGATCACTTGGTGATGACCTAAAATGTTACTTAATTATTGTTTAACATGATACATAACAAAGAACGACCAATTTCACCTTATCTCAAATTGTTTTATTCATTACTCGCTATATTTTTAAATTTATGTCACCGAATTCGTTTAATTTATCATCATCAAGTGATCAAAATTTCAGTGATATTGGTGAAACGAACGCGCATATAGATGGATGATGCACAACAGGTTATGTTATGAAATATTTTCTGACAGCTGACTTGATAGAAGCGTGTTCGTTTCGTTTCACTGAAATGTTTATCACTCGAAAAAAATTTAAAATTTAAAAATAAAATATTTTTAGATTTTTTCTAATTTTGTTTGATTTGAAAAATAAATCTAATTTTTTGTTTGTTTTAAAAACAAAAAAAAACCTTTTTTTTTTAATTTTGATTTTTTTTCGAGTATAACATAAACTGTTGTGCATCATCCATCTATATACGCAGCCAACTTTGCATTTACATCAACTAACGAGTAGTTTTAGTAACATAAATTTAAAAATATGGCAGAAAATGAATAAATTGATCTGAAATAAAGTGAGATTTGTCGTTCTTTGAAATGCATAATTTTAAACAAAAATTAAGTAATATTTGACGTCATCACCAAGTGATCAAAATATCAGTGATATGGCAAAACGAACATTAAATAACTACACCTGGATTTTGTGTTGATTGGTAATTAAATTTATGACGCAACTCAATGAAGTAGAGTAGGGTAGAAGGGGCATTAAGATGCGCAAAGCCGACACACATGAACGCTGCCATTTTAGCTCATAAACACTCGTTTGTTTACATTTGGTATCACAAATTAGGCAACTAACAATACTCGGTACATAGCACGACATCTATCATTGGATTTAATTTAAAAATAAAGAAGCGCTATGTTTGAATTAAAACTTTAAAAGTGATTGAATGATATAAGTTTATGAAATTTTTGTGTAGTTTATATCCGCTATTTTTTAGTAAAATATAATTTACGTTTATATAAGTTAACAATTATAATAATATAAATCATAGTATTTTTATCTAAAAAAACACATTTGCCAGTGTTCCTGCTTTATTATAGTTTTTCAATTTAAGAAACTATCTATAATAATTTTATTGTAGATTACTTAAACAACGCAGGTAGGTATATTTTATTAATTACACAGTAATCGCATTACAGATAATATTCTACTAATTGAATTACTCGAAAATTTCAGAGATTTACGTCCTTAATTATATTATAATCTCTTTGAAATGTACCTGCATAGTTATTTTCTACTCACAGACTAATATAAAAGCAAGTTTATTGTAAATAATTATCATTTATCTCTAGTTAGTCTATGAGTAATATACGTAAACGTTTCGTAAATAAAAATTTTACTTAAATATGCCGCTCTTTTATTTTTATAGTTAGGTAACCCTCTTAAATTACATGCAAAGATAAAAGTCGTACCTGTGTACCGAGTATTGTTAGTTGCCTAATTCGTGATACCAAATGTAAACAAACAAGTTTTTATGAACTAAAATGGCAGTAACCAAACGCTGCCCGAGGTTCAGGATGCGCAGTCGTCGTTGCCTGTTCTACCCTACTCTACTTCATTGATTCAACTGTTACTTTTTGCGCACTCGCGCCCTCGGTACATATTTCGCGGCGCTAAATTCAAATATTTTTCCATTACAATTTATATTTATGAAATTATAAGTTAAAATTGGGATGTAATTAAATTAATTTATTGTTGAATGTCACAATTAAATAAACTAATTAACAAGATTATTGAATGTGTCACTTTTTTATCAGCTGTGTGACATGTTATTAAAATAATGGCATAAGACTTTTGACATCGCCCCCTAACAAACTTGGATTTATTTTGATAAATGATTTACAAAACAAAACACATTACAAAATGATCTATTTTTGAGTAAAACTAATTGAAAATTTAGAATTAGCACAATTGTAAGAAAAATTGCAAAATAGAAAAAGTACACTTTTGCTCTCTTTGGAAAATTTGAACTACAGTTCCTTTTTCCACATAAAAATATTAGTGTTTTCTATCAATTCCTAATATTGAAGAATTATATAAATCTAATTGTTCGTTTACTAATTTATAATTTTGATTTTTCAAATGTTTTTTAATTTGTAAATCTTCTATAAATATTAAATTTTTATCTAAAATATGCATCAAATGTTTAGCAAAATTAGATTTTTTTTTAAGAATTAAACACTGATCATTTTTGATTTAATGGATGATATGAATCTTTTGGAATAATAGTATTTGAATAGCTTATTTTGGCTGCCTTAACATGTCTTTAAAATATTTTCCTTTATTCACAAAACACCCTGTATATATATTAAAAAAACTTTATGCTTCCTGCTTTTTAAAAAATGCAATAAAACATGATCAAATCAAAATTCTTAACAAATGATCATGACATTTGTTCTGTTCCATTAGTATTTATAAATAGCCTTCATGTTTCTAGTTGATTATACAGAACTTAATTATTTAAATTCCAAAAAAATATTTGCATATATTTAAGTAATTAATTACTACCAATAAAATATAGTTGATATTGATAAAATATAAAAAATATTCAACATAAACAAAGAATAACTGCCATAAAATGTAATCACTGAAACAAATAAGCTGTAAGTGTTACATCATTTTTATTATTAGTACAGGTTTCTCTAAACAACCTTGGCATCCAAAATAATTCAATGAGAAAAGGTCAAATATTGGTTCAATTTGAATACATTAATTAACTAATTGATTAATTTAATTACAATATTAAAATAATAATGTACTTATATACAATTATCACAATACAATACATTAAATTTATTACTTACTCATGAAATAGTATTTTACTATGTCCATCTACATGAAATTCTTGCTCCTTTAGTATAGAATTATAATCAACAATTCTTTCTTCTAGCTGATTATCATGAGCACAGAGATGGGCATTCACAAAACAAATTGTACAACCATAAATGCCAAGTCTTACCGACACTCCACCCTTATTACCCTACAAAATTAATAAACAATGTTGAAATTATGTCACTTATTTCTAAATGAATTAATGACTTGCCCACATTCCAGATAATCCAGTTCTAGTGTAATCTGTTTCAACATCTCGAATATTTAATAAATGTTTTCTCAGTGAAAATATGCTCAATACCAAACCCTGCAATCGAATTGTTTTTATCTTTATGTATCCTTTTTTAGCAAGAACCTCCTTGAGCACACGAGTCCATGGATCATCGTATAATGCATCCATCAACAAATTATGTGGTTGAGCACTGACTTCTTGTAATCCAATAACATAAAAATCAGGCAGTCCTTTATCGCTTTTACTGAGTGCTAGTAAATCTGATAAATCATCATCAGGTGCACTGGTCCCAACATTGTAAGTAACAAAATATATCCTGAAAAAAAGAATCAATATCTGTTTGAATGTTATATAAATACTTTATTTTTTAAATATGGGTAAACATTAATAAATAAGAGAGAGGGAGGCGCATGTGGACAGCATTGATTTGACAGGTATTCAATGTCCTAAAAATTCAAAAAAAATGTCAAAGATGTCTCTACTTATAATATTATTCAAGCTGTATCTTCAGTTGAGTCAAAAAAAGTATCCAAATATAGTTTCAAAGCACAATATTATTAATAAACTGTTAAGAATGTCCCGTTTTAGCAAAAGAAAATATTTGTGTTTAAAATAAAGTAAAAATAAAATTTATGTGCCGTTTTGAAAAAAGTCTCCACATGCGCCCCCCTCTCTCCTACTTACTCTGGTGTACTATACCAGAGTTAAGCATATAGAAAGGTTGAAATAAACAAAAACTCAAATACAGTAAAGTTCAGTAATAACAAACCCATTTATAACAAACTCTCAGATATAACGCACTTAATTTCAAACAACAACATTTTTTCTATAAGCTCATAGTATTTTCTTACTGGTTATTGAAAACCCTGTTATAACAAACTTTCGGATTAAGCTAACCAAAATGTATCTAAAATTAGAACAATTTTCCTATTATAACAAACTTTTAAAGAATTCTCCTCTAGGGTTTCTCGAATTATGAATTTACTCGAAATTTTTTTGGCAGCATTGTTTACAACGTATAACGTCATGCATGCATGCATTGCTCTCAGGGTGCATAGAACAAGTTTAGTTTTTATTTACGTACAAACTAAAATAACAATATTATGTATTACGGTATAAAAATTCAAATTTGATCTTAAAATTATTTTTTTTAAATTTCTATACTGTATTACAATTTTTCTAAACTTTGAATTGTACAAATTTCTAATTAAAAGTTTTTTTTTTGTAAATACGGTAGCTACGTTACTTTTAATGTAGAATTACTAATATAATAAACACATTAGCACTTTTTTTTAAATTACCAATTATAACAAACTTCAGATATAACAAACTTGTTTTGGTACATTTTACTAAGTTCGTTTTATATTATATCAGAGATATTTTATAGGAAAGCAGAATAAAAAATATTCGAAAGTTAATAAGAAATTTATTGGTTATTGATTAATCATGTAATCAAGTATTACAGTCTTGAGATTATAATTTTGTAAAAAACGTCTAAATAAACTAAATATACCTTCATACATATATTTTTGTTTCTAATATAACAATGTTCCAAATAACTTCTAGAAAAATCAGAACTGCAACATGCTTTTCATTCTAAAAATTAGTGCCTTATTATTTTTATTAATAAACATTGGTACCTAATTATAAATCAAATTCATTAACGGAACATAGAAAACATGTGAGAATATCAATTGCTTTGTTGTTTTATATTTAATCTATATGAGTATACAAATATTATGTATGTGTATTAATTTGCTTAAATTATGATTTCAAAATCATTTTATTATGTCAAGTACGTAATTTATAATCAACGAATTTGCAACTTGAAAGTGTGTTTAAAATTTAGAAACATCAACTATTAAAAGTTTCAAAATTGAAAAAAAATAAACTTTAGTTTATATCACCTTGTATATTCTATCAATATTATTATTAATTATGGCCAAAGACTTATAATAAACAAAACTCTTTACAGTTTGAGTTTTACTGAGAGAAATAAAAAAGTTTTTCCTCTTTTGTTGTATTATAAGTTGGTGTTGATACATCTTTATAATTGTTTTGTATGTTTTTATGGCACTCAACTAAATAATGCTTAAAATTTATGTAGTTTGAGTCTTACATGTTTGTTTTTTTTAACAAATAATAAACACAACATTAATATTGGAGATCGCAGCTAAGGAATACGCTACCTGGCGGCAGATTTGTTAACGAGCCGTTGTTGACACTTTGCTATGTTCACATCTGTTTACATACATATCAACTCGAATGTCATGTTTTGTCCTGGAAATTGTTTTTAAATACAGTCAATTCAGTTTAATATAACCACAAAGCCTATCAGAACCTAAGAAAATGTTAAATACTAAAGAGGGTCTGTGGCTACAGAAGCACATCTTGTGGCATAAGTTAAACCAACATATAAGATAAAGGTGTCTGAAAGATTGGAAGTGAGATTGTAGCAATTTTACAATTCTACATCAACTTCTCTCTATACGACAAGCTGCTTCATTCCCTGAACCATAATTTCTACCTCAAAATAAATAACTTCCAACCAATTTTTCACTGAAATGATGTGGTTTAAAATGTCTCATTATCAGGACCAGACCATGTTATTTCATCATTATAGTATAACAGAATTACCAATTATTTTTTAAATGTACAGTAAAGCTAATCCGAATCGCTTTAACCCGGATGTCCTTGTAGTTCGGACAAAATTAAAAAATGTAAATTTTACATTATGTACCTTGTAATGCGGATCGATTTAATCCGAATTGGCCGACCGACCACCTAGCAATTTTTAGTTTATTTCAACATGGCACCAAAACGACCACACAAAACATTAACTCTAGTCGAAAAACAAAAAATAATACAAAAGTTGCGCAATGAAGGTTAATCAAGGTTGCATTCGCCAGACTAAAATATCGGAGTTTTTCTTAAGGGGTTTAATTTTTTCTTGAAAATTTGTTCTATTTTCTTTATAATAAAAGCTTTATTATATAATCTGGATCTTGTTGATTATTTTATTATTGTTCCAGTAATCCGGATTGTTCAATAATTCGGATCAAGCCATGTTTTAATTGATCCGGATTAGCGGAGCTTTACTGTAATCAAAATCTTGATAAATGTTAGCAAAACTCAAAGTGGAAGGTTTCTATTTCTCATTTTAAGTCACATCTGACATAAAAAAAATTGCTAATTTTTAATTGTAATACTCGTAATTATTTAGAATAACATCGGCAATTTTAATAAATAATAAAAAACTAATTTTAACAAAGTAAAGAATATATTTTCACGTTGACTTTAATTTATTTTACAATTTTGTACATGGCAAACTTATAAACTTGTCTTTATTTTTAATTAAAACTGACCTTTTTTTAAGAACACTCAAATAATTAGAAATTTATTTTAAAACATATATTTATACTACCAATTTGTTAGAGTGAAAAACAACAATTACAAAGAGACGAAGGGATACAAATCAGTTCAACCTTGCTCTATAGCACAGTACAAGTGGACAGTGTTTAGTTACTGCAATGTCATTATTTTCCATTCAAATGAGATTAGTTTACTTTTGGTATGTCTAGTGCGCCTATCTGAACCTAATGCCTTTTGTGTTAAAGTATTATAATAGTATCATACAGTAGTATGAAGTTAGCCACAGACAAACATTATTTTGGTCAGTTTTGATGATGTCCTTACCTTTTAATGGGCATAATCAATTACCTTGTATTCGCTTAATTGAATAATCTACTAGATTAGAGATAAACGTGTCTGACATTTTAATTATTAGATGTCAAATCAAATAAAAAATCACTTTATTAAGCAACTGAAAACTCGCATAATCTATAAATTTAAAATCACAATCACACAAACAAAAATATCAATAGCCAAGCCAACCAAAAAAAGACAAAGATATTTTGGCAGGCCGCAAGAAAAATAATCAATTTCTTTGAAATATTTGTTAAAAAGTTTTTTTTTACAAAACATTTTAAGAACTTTTGTTTGAACCATTTGAATTGAGTGGATATTTTTGTTACAATGCAATAGTTAGATAGAATTACTGATTATTAATGACAGTATGTAAAATTGACTTGACTTTGGGTCTCAAATCTCAATAATGCTGCATTTTAATAGATTATTTTTTGTTTATGTTTAGATTTATTATAAAAAAATTGACAATAAATTTGTTTTTAATTATAACATTTACTAATAAAAAACTTACAACAAATAAGAAAACCTCTCAGTCCCAATCTCTACAATACATACATTCCTTTATTTCATATTAAACATGTGAGTTCCCAATGCCTCAAGCCGCCACTAGCTCAAGTCCTTAACAACTCAAATCTGAAAATAACCAAAGCTCTCAAAAATGACTGAAGATCTAAAAATGACTGTTCTGAAGTTCTCTAAAATGGCTAAAAGTCTCAAAAAGTCATTAACGACTCAAGTGAGTTTAATGAGCCAAGATGTTTAATTTGATGACTCAAAACTTTTCAAGATTCTTTAATAATCAATTCAGGATTGATTAATAAATTCGACCTTCACTATGTAATGTTATGTAGCTAATAAAAATTCTCAAAGTAGTAAAAAAAAATAATAAAGTATTTAAAGATATATTCAATGTTTTCTTTATTTATTCTATGAAACTCTTTTATATTTATTGTTATTAAACTCATATTGTTTCATATGTTTATTATTATTTTTATTAATTAATATATTATTAATAATAATAAACATATGAAACAATATGAGTTATTGTTATTAAACTCATATTGTTTATTATTATTTTTATTAATTAATATATTATTAATGATAATAAACATATGAAAGAATATGAGTTTAATAACAATCAATATTTTAAGATAGTTCATGTTTCTTATTTTTAGCTTAAGCATTTTTTGATTATAATAAAATAAATTATAGACCTTTTTCACAAAGGAGACTATGACAATGAATAAGCTTGTGAATCTTCTATATAATCACTATATATTAATTCAGCTGATAAAACAATTTTTATTATATTACAAAAAAAATCTAATAATATTGTTAAATGCTTAAATTCAGCATTCTGATTGTTTTAATAAAAACAATATTACAAAACTATATATTTATTTAATATATCAAATAATAAAAAATTGCTAATCAAGGAATATATACCGTATACATAATATTTCCATTCTAAGTATGTACATAAAAAAATCTTAATGTAATCTATTAACTTATCTGGTATTATGATAATACATTATTATGGTATACAATAATTATTTTGTAGAGAATTGATAAAACTGAATCTGTGGATTTAGATCCATTTCAAGTGCTAAAATAATTCCTATTTAAAAAAGACCTAATTGTATAATTCTATCAAAACTGATCTTACTAATTTAAATCTTATCTTTCCAATAAAAAGTTATCTTATTATTATCAATAATTAATAAAATAAAAGTATAATAAGAGCTTAAATAAAAATAAATTCTAATAAATCTAAGTAACTAGTCAACTTTTGCTTTTATACATTCAAACATATTGTATAATAATTAATAAATATTTCAAACTTCAATATGAATTCACAGAGTTTTAAAAACATTATTTTTTGCCTACCTCTAACGAAACTATCCGTTTCGGCCCTAAAATGGGGGCCAAAACGACAATTTAAAAGCCCTTGAACCTCTAAACTATCATGCCAAAATGCTTTAGTAGCGCTTTATTTTTAGAAGCCCTCACTCGTTTCAATCCATCGTGCTGCTAAAAGTTTGTGTAACGTTGTTGAAATAATATAAATGTAGATAAGCAACCACAGTATGTAATTTAGTTCTAGCTGTTAAAGCAAAATGGGTACCGTACATCTTTTTTTTTAATTTATTACTTACAGAAACTATAACAACCATGTAGAAATCATAGAAGTAGTATAGCGCTGTTGCTAATTTATATACTCAATTTCAGATTGTAGATTATTGAACAACAAATTCCATACGTTAATAAGTTTTTTTTTGTCATCATTTTTAACAATGCCATTCATCTTTATAATGTGCCAGCAGTAGCCAACAGTAAAGTCTTAGTAGCTTATTGCTACAGTTAAACAATTAATAATTTACTGTGCAGTGCAAGTTTAGACAATACATAAAAAATCTACTTAATGTTGTCAGTTGTAATTAATCAATTAACGCAGATTAAATTTTAAAATAATGACTCTTTGACCTTCCATAATTTTGTGAATACAAAATAAACTTAAAATTATTTTTCCCATACTCATTACTCAAGTTAGCATTCGCAGACAAAACTCAATCTCAAACAGACAGACAGACAGACAAAAGGACAGAATTGTCAGGAATGGTTCCGTGGTAAACCACCGGCAGCGCTTCACTCGCACTGGAGTAAAATACCGCCCATGGCGCCGATCACCCAATAAAATCAAACTACCAATTGTGTAATAAAAACAGTACCAAACGTAATGGGCGGAGCCATCGGTGGGCTTATTGTTTACACCCAAAAGTATCCTCATCTTCGGTGCTACTTTTAAAGCAAACAAATAATTATTTTGTGATAATTTTTGCGGCATAATTTTTTTTATATAAATATCATTAATATGAACTAAGTTTGAAATAATTTGAACAATTTTTACCACAAAACGTTTTTATTTATTAATATATTTTTACCAAAATAACTTATTCAAATGTTGTTATTATACTCATAATAATGCTGAAAACAGAAATGAATTATCTTAATTAACTTCCGAGAAAAGCTACACGATAGTTTTATGGGACAATTTTCCCACCTTAAGACAAGCCTCTCAAAAGTATGGAAAAAATAAATATGAAAAATAAGTATTCATTATCTTCCAAAGTAGATAATAAAGATTTATTTTATTATATTACATTGATTATCTCTTTTATTAAAAAGGATGTGGGTGTGATGTGAAACCAAAACTTATCTCTTAGCAAAGGCTTTAAAAAAATATAGGAGTTGAGACGTGAGACTTTCTCTTATCAGCCAGGAGCTAGTAATAGAAAACCTAAGTTTATCTGTACGGATATTTTTGTGAACACTCCTTGAGTATGAGATTAAGATTTGTCTATGAGTATCACCCTCAGTCATCATCATCATTGAGTTAATATAACATTTGTCGTCTTCACTAAATTTAATATATTTGATGTTAAAACTGATATAATATTAAATTTATAAATTGTAAATGTTTTAATTAGAAAAATAATTTATTAGTTTTAATTAGTGTATGTCAGCATTGACCATGGTCATCTTATTAATATGTTATTATTATTATTAAAATTTCATGTTTTATTCATAAAGAATTCACAATTATTAGTTTAAAGTTTAAATCTTTTAAGATACATAAAACGCACTTAAAACCCATTTACTTTGTACTATATCACGAATATATTTAAAAACTGGAACATGTTTCAACCTTCTACAAGGCCATCATCAGACAGTGATACAAACAAGTTTATAGTACATAGTAAATGTGTTTTGTGTTTTATTTATCTTAAAATAAACTACCACATAGTAATGGCCACCACTATTCAATTTCTAAATGTTTTAATAGCATTTATTTATATAAAAACATCTGTATTTTTTATTCAAACATATTATTTGTTAGGTGAAAATCAATCTGAAATTTTATTACTTGTGAATTTAGAACGTATAACAAAAAAAAAGTAGATAGTTAAAACTTAAATAGTTTTTAAATAATAAAAAACAATTACTTAAAAAAAAAAATTATATAGATTAGTCCAAAAGGTAGATTAGGCCCTATTTTATGATGCTTGATATTATATTAGAACCAACCAATAACATCAAAATAATAGCTATTTGTATACCAAATGAGAAAAAACAATTTTCTCCCACAATGTGATGTTTGATGCCAGATGTCATCAAACCCATAAGAAAAGAAATTTAGCTTCCTCCAGAGGTGTACATATTATTTTTTCTACAACCAAAACCTTTAAATTGTGATTTAATTATTGAATGACAAAAAATATACATCCATATAACATATAAACCCTACACCAGTAATGGTAAATGGGATTTTGATAATATATATATATATACAGGGTGTAGATTAATTGGCGGATAATCGCCAGGTAACTTTATAGATCGTGCCAAAAGAAAACGAAAATCTTTATTCCAAAATGCTGAAAAACTTTTCGTTTGGCCTCACGAGGTCTTTAAAGTTTTGTTACGCTTGGCAACGTTGCAAACTTTCTAAATTCAAACCTATAATGTAGGCAACTTAATACACATAAAATAGGCAATTTAATACACACATCAAATTTTATTTTTTATTATAAACTACAAATGTTCAAATTGGCCACCGTTTACTTCTAAACACTTTACAGCACGTATCGATATCGAATTTATGACGTTCTCAAGCATCGCCGGCGTTAAATGTTAAATCTGTCAGAGTTGCTATATTCATGTCAATTATTTTAAATATATTTTCAAACAATCAATTGTGCATTGAAATAATTAATATTTTTATTTATGACAGAATCTAGTAATTTATAATAGTTGTATCAGCTGCAATGTATAAATTGTTCTATAATTCAATAATAATTATAGTACCTATTTGCTGGATTCACACATTTATTTTGAAAACGCATTTTAGCCGCATGGTGAAACGACAAAAGTCACCGATGGTTTTTGTCAAGGGTGGTCACGGGATTGACATGGCAACGTAGTAGTTGTTAATCCGAGACAGACATAAGGCAGACCGCCGCATACTAGACGAACGCAACATAATATATTTCGCAAATGCATCAAAACACCATTCATAATTTAATAATGCGGTATGTGTCGTCAATGTGCAACCTCACACAATTTTAAATTAATGATTATCAAAAGAATAAAGTGTATCATAATATTTAATTGAATTTTATTTGAATTTAAAAGTCACTGAAGACAAAAGTCACCGGAGATCAGAATTGACCCCCTGATATTTATTGCATTGCCTACTTTATAATTTAAATTTTATTAAAAATTTTGCTACGTTGCCAAGCGTATTTTTAATTTAAATTTGATTTATTCTTCAAAAGTAATTTGCACATTTTTCATTGTTTTTTATTATTAAGTGTCAATAAACCTCGTAATTTTTATTATACTAAAAAAGAAAGAAAATTTATACAAAATATACGAAATTAAAACAATATTTGTATTGACAAAATTGAAACTTTGAGGACCTCGTGAGGCCAAACGAAGAGTTTTTCAGCATTTTGGAATTAAGATTTTCGTTTTCTTTTGGCACGATCTATAAAGTTACCTGGCGTTTATCCGCCAATTAATCTACACCCTGTATAACATATAAAACAGTAGCCTCCTAAGGCCTTTAAAATAAGCAATCCAAAATATCCAACTCCTAAGGCACCTAATAAACTAATAGCTTAATAACCTATCTTTTAATTTAATATATTTTATTAAAACCTAGGGACTGCTAATTAAATATATGTATAACATATACATTTATAACAAATAAAAACATTAAGCATATAATTTATTAGCCGCTCAGAGGTGTTAATAAAATAAATCAAATTAAATTTTAAGAAAAGTTAGGTTATTCCGCTAATAGTTTATTAGATGATTTATTAAGAGTTGGATATTAAGGCCCTTAACTTAAGCGACTTAGATATACAATAAAATTTTAATAATAAAACTAATAACTGTGTTACTGTAACATTAGTTGTCCTAGGTGGTGAAAGAGAAGAAATAAGATAAAGACCTGAATCTATTTCTCTTAAAGAACAACATATTTTATGTGAGGTAGACCACAAGAAATACATATTACAGTGAAACTCGAACTTCTTCAAATCGAATTATTCCTTAACTCAAATATTTTTTGGAAACAATAAGGTTAAACAATTTTTATACAGATTTTTATCTCTTTAAGTCGAATTTCTATTATTCGATATTTTCTCTTACTCGAACTAACTTGAATTTTTAGAAAAATTCCTACAAGGTTTAACCAATTTGCGACAACGATAGAAAACAAACTTGTCGGGTGCCGCTAGAATTGCATTTCCTAAGCATGTGTAATGTAATCAAATGGCGTTAAGCACGTTTAGCATGTTGATAATTTGTCCAAAAAACAACATTTTGAACATTTTTTTCTCAATAATTTTGAGCAAAATAAATAATAATTTGTATATAAATAAAAAAAAGTTTATAAGTAAAAAACTAATCTTGTTGATTGTAGATATATAAAAAAGTTGGTTGGCATAGTTTAATTTGAATCTACTTCTACTCTGTGGTTTCCTATGATAGATGCAGATAATCAAAATTAATATTATTTTATAGTCTTTATGAAGACACAGCAACAACTATCAAAATCAGATTTTGTTCAAAAATAAACAGTTCATACATCTGATAACAATACAAGTAATGCATAAAATAATGTAGCTCACTATTGTACACTATTGTAAGCGTTTCAGTTATTACTATTGTATAGAAAGATCTGCACATGAATTATTAACCTTGCCTTGATGCATCATTTTTACTATTAACAAAGTAAAAACAATTTTGCAGTATTTTCTTATGTTTTTTTTTAATATTCAATAACTCATGACTGACATTTCGTCAAAAAATGCACGTTAATATTGCAAATCAAAATTAATTTATTTGAATCATTTCCACAGAGTGAAACTACAATTTTAACAAAGGCGGTGAATACAGAGTATCAATTACCTACACAAAACTGAAATTTTCAAATAAAATCTATATAAATAGATAATTTCAGGGCCATCTTATTTTAGATAAGTTATTGACATTGTTAATACTATTAAATTGATTTATTTTAATAGGCATAATTGTAATATGCCATTGAAAAAACTAAAATAAATATATGTTGAAAATTACTAGATACAACAATTATACAGGGTGTTAGACAAAAACAGTACATCTGAATAACTCTTTTTTTTAAACAATTTGAATGATTCAAAAACTATTTTAAATGCTTTTTTTGAGTATTATAAAGACTGGTACAAAATATATATTTTTTTTAAATCTTTATGATGTTCTAAATACAACCGTGTAAAATAATAATATACTATTAAAATAATATTTTATGTTAAATTAAAAGAAAAGGTTATTTGTTTTCTATTTAAAATGATGATTTTATGTTATTATGCATAATATATGAAGTTTACGTTAAAAAAAAAAACGATTAATGCATATTAACATAAAAACACCCCAAAAATTAAACATTTGTTATTTTCACTGCCCACTTTTACAATTATGATCATTTTAAAAAGAAATTTATACAAAATATTATTATCAAAGTACAGTAAAGTCCGGTTATAACAAACTCTCAAGTATAACGTACTTAATTTGAAACAACAAAAATTTTCTCATAAGCTCAATGCTATTTTTTACTTGTTATAGCAAACCAGCTTATAACAAACTCGAATAAAGCAAACCAAAATATATCTAAAAATATATTTTCTGGGGTTCCCCGATTTATGGATTTGAGCAGTATTTTCTTGGAAGTATTGTATTTTGTTTACATCATTAAACTAGTTAAATGTCTTCTTTTCATGATAAATAACTATTTTGAAATAAAAAAACTCATTTTATTTTTGCGTGCCTGCAAGCAAATCAAATTATCCATTTGATTAACATGGGAAAATTATCTTTAAACAGTCAAAGTTTTTTTTACAAATTGTAGGCTTCATACATATATGTCAACATACCGTTTTTTTTTTGTAAAAACAATCTTTCGTTACTTTTAATATAGAATAAAAAATATATAAAACAAATTACAATATTAATTTATTACCGTTTATAACAAACTTCAGATATAACAAACTGGTTTTGGTACATTTTTCAAGTTCGTTAAATCCGGACTTTACTGTATATTATTATTTTACATAGTTGGATCATAGAAATTCTTAAAAAAAAATATATATGTATGTTGCCATTTAAAAAACCAAAGTATGTTATCATTGCAAGTATACTAAAAATATAAACGTGTGTGTACCTGCCTTTATGGTTCTCAAAAGACCATTTAAATCAATTTTTTGAATTAAAAATAACAAAGTACGGCTGAATGCCGTACACCCTGTATATACAATAGAAAAATGTCAAACTATTCAAATTTGTCCTTTACTGTCATGCAATACCGTAGTCATATAAAGCACACAAAGTTTGTAAAACTGAGACAATTGTTTCAGCTTAACTCTTCATTACTGTGATCATTGGTCGAGTTTGAATAAATTATTAACTTATTTCATAATTATATATTAATTTTAGAATATGAATGAAAGTTGCATTCGTTTTTCTAAATATGTATAGGATATGAAATATGAATAGTATTTAAGTAGAAGAGCAGCTTTAAGCTGAACTTCGCCCTTTCGTGCAAGTATAATGTATAAATAAAGACTATTATAATTATATCTTGATAAAACTCATAAGAACTAAACATGTTTATATCTATTTGAAATATGTTATATATATAAATATGAAACAATCAAAATAATAAATAAACATTTTTATTTCAGCAATGAACAACATAATATAACTGTGTTTTAACAGTATTGTAATCAAAATTCTCTTGCCACTCTTTTTACAGTACACAGTATATTGGATTTTTATTATGCTTAATAATTCAATTATTGATGCACTTGAATTGATTAAAGTACATTATACAAGACAAGTACCAATTAAGTAATAATTAATATACCACAAGTCTAAAAAATGATCATTTAATTGATTATGAGCAGGTTTAATTAAATAAAGTAAATTGCACTTTCTAGTTTACCTTAAATCATCCATTTTATTTAATCACTTGATGATAGCTTGAGTAATATATTAAAATTATTAATACACCTGGATTCACTTTCAATTTTGTTCCGTATGGATCCCAAATTCAGTAAAAATAAGTAAAATTTATCGTAGATATTCAACGCACTTCTCTCACTGACATTGAATGTGACGTTTCATTTGACATAAAGCCTATGAAATAAAATTACGCGAGAATTGCTTCCCCTCCCAACCACCTAAATTTACCGACGTTAAGTTAGCACCCAAGTGGTGTCACCTAGTTATAGATATTTGAACGCAACTTTATTAGTTCCAGATTTCTGCATTATTCAAACTGCATACATTCATTAATTTTATACACAATTTGTTTGTTTCGCAATATAAGAAAAACTTTAATATGATTAGTGCTGATGTGAAACATCATTTAATTTTTGTTTAAAATGTTACAGTTTAAAGAACGACAAATTTTATATTTCAGATTCATTTCCGGCATATTTCTAAAATAAGACAGTTTTCATTTCTATATGATTTTTCAATATCACAATCCTCGGCTAGTGGTGCACTAGCCGAGGATTGTGCTGATTTAAAATAATATTAAACATTTTTTTGATTGAGCACTACAATTAATTAAATTTTATTAAAATGTACTCGGTTTTAAACGAGAAAATCTATATAATGAAAACATGAATATACAGAGTGTTAAAAAAATTGTAAATTATTTAAAGAGGTAGTAGTATAAACCAAAATTAGTAAAATGTCTTAATAAACTTGGGTCCCGCAAGGTAACGGTTTCGGAAATATAAAATTTTATTTTTTTTGCCTTTTTTTTCAAACTTGATAGTTTGTGAAATAAAAATTAGGCATTTACCTGTTGTTGTCAGTGCACAAGTTTTCGTTTGCTATGGCTGTTTACTCTAACGTAGAATTTTATTTCATGTATGGTTGTGCTCATTGCAACCAAAGCGCGACGTTTTAATGTTAATGTTTATCTAATTTGCCAGATTCCTTCACATCGTATGTTTGAAAGAATTCACCAAAGATAGCGTGATACTGGTTCATTCAGCAAACAGGGTCATTTATCCAAAAGAACAAAGTCGGACTTGTTTTATGGCCTGTAAGATTGCCTGAATTAAACCTTCTAGATTTCCTTCTATAGAGATATTTGAAAACATTGGTCTATGGTACTTCTGTAAATAGCTTCGAAGAGCTGCAGCTACAAATTAATCAAAAATGCTAACAAATTCGAGCCAATAAAAAAATGTTGTGCCTACTTAAAAATAGAAATAAAAGCACTTTGAACATTTTATTATTCCTTATCTTCAAAACCGGTACTCATGTTTATTAAGACTTTGTTTATTTTGGTTCATACTACTATTTCTTTAAATATATTACATTTTTTTTTAAACCCTGCACATACTCGTTCTATTTTTTACAGAACGTTATGGTATCATTTAAAAAAGTTTGCTTTGCTAAATTTTTTTTTAAACGATATTTTATATAACAATATTAACTATATTTGTTATTCTTAAACTTTATGGATTTGGGGGGTAAATGCATTTGTGCAGTGTTAATTAATAAACAGCAAATTAAGACTCAAAATAATAAATTTTTGACTTTCCAAGTTTTGAAAACAAATAGCAACCTAACAGACATACTACTGCATTTTGGCGAGCAAATAGTTATTTGCCGTTTTTGTTAAAATACTACAAATCAAGATAGCGGTCGGTATGGTCTTAAGCAGTTTTCGAAAAATACTGAATTTAAAGTTTTATTCTGTATCAAAAGTAAAGTTAAAAAAAATTCTCTTAAAAGTTTTGATTCTACGTCTCTGATCTGTTAGTGAATATTTGTTAGAACTCCTAGCAAGCTTTGTACTACGAGTATATATTTGTTTAGATAACAATATGTCTTATATATTGTTTAAACAATGTCTATGGAAATATCTAAAAAAATTGTATAGATCTGCAACTTTACGCCGGTGTATTTCAATTTTGGGTCGGCAATGATTTAAATAACTCGTTTTTGATTAGAAGAGATAGTGTAGTTTTGGATGCTCCTCTCCATACTTGGATAAATATAAGTTTTATTTAAAGTGATTCAAGAAAACCACATGGTTTTTAAAGTAGGTTTAGTCACTATAGCGCAGTAGAATATGCAGCATCATATGTTTGTGTACGTTTGTGTACAATAATTATGTTAAAAGTGGGGAATCTGTAATTGAAACACAGCTGAAATGCCGATATTAGACCATGGATAATCCACAAAAGTTCCTACATTTATAATTTTGGGGTCAGAGTTAAAACCATCAATTCTAACTATATTTTTTCTATTGTAAAAAGAAATATTGATAATATTTACATATTTATGTTATGCTTATGCTTGTTGATAAGATTATGATGCCATTTTTTTTTGCTTCCACAATGCGTTTACACTTTCCGTTCTGGTATTAAATTTAGTGTTTATGCTCCGTTTTTTTCAAAGATTGCAGAAAAACATTAGTTGCTTCAATGAAACCAGACATAGATAGATCTTGAATTGATGCGGCGGATACATGTTGAAACTCTATATTATAATAATAATTAAAACAGAGATAGTTTTGAGTTTCAAAGATTATTATTATTATTTATTCTAGTATATTAACCTTTATTACATTTATGTAATATTTTAAATTGACTGTTGAAGGTATAGCTGCATTCTATTAAATGTATTTTGATAAAAACTTATTCTTAAAATATAAATAATCTTATAGATATAAATGAAATCCTACAATATGGTTTTACAGTCCAGTCTAGAAACTATCTTGCTGTTTTTGTTTACTTGGAATAGACGGTATTTATCATTCTGCATGACGTAGCCAAAGTATTCCAGCCTCCCTTTTTTAACGCGACGGAACACCAAATCTTAAAGGTTTTCACTTGCTTACCAGCATTTTTGGTAAGAGTCCAGGTTTCTATTCCGTATAAGAAAGTTGAAAATATGTAACTACATAATACACTTCACACTTTGTTAAATACACAATTTGTTATTTCCACTCAACGTCTAATTTTTTGCAAGTGATTCCAGTCTATGTTCAACCTGTAGCCCTAAGTCGGTGATTTTGTCGGATTTGTATAAAGATTGATGTCAACCATTCTATTGATAAGTGACCTGATAAGTGACCACTTGTATAGATATAATTAAAGCGGCTTGTTAATACCTTTGTTTGGTAGAGTTCTAGGAGAGTAGCAGTAGTTTTCCGTAGATGATCAAAACCACTCTTAAGCCGGTTTTTACCATATTTGTCTCTTCTGTTGTTATTTTGCGACCGGATTCCACATGTAAGGCTGTTTATGTACTCTCTCTACTTGGAAAGTTTTCTGTCAGTTACAGTTATTAGCAAAACCAAATATATAATTAAAAATTGATCTTTTAGCCTGAAGATGACTTTAAGGTCAAAACCAGTAGTTTTTAAATAAAATAAATGTTTGTTTTTTGACAAATTTTATTTTAACCTATTACTTAATTTGGATTAAAGATTTTTAACAATTTTATATAATTACAATCAATCTAAATCGTCGGAGATCAACCTTTTTCAACATTTCTTAGCGTTTTGGCTCTAAGTTCCTCAATATTTTTTTTTTATTTTAGCCCCACTATTTTAATGACATTAGCGTAAGGTGACCAAAGCGATGGTGAGCACATAAATAAAACAATTAATTGATAATTAAAAGAACAAAGCCTCGTCTGTTCGAGTAACCAATTTAATCAACATAACACTGACTTAGTTTGTAGCTTAAAATTTAATTTTTCTAAAATTTGTAGTCTAAAAAAGAATTTAAACTCAGTTTATCAGCATCTCAAACATTAAAAACGCCATATCCTCTTTATGATTGAAACCAAAGTATACAATAAAGATCCAGATTGTTTTAATCTAGTAGACTCCGATTATTATCTTAAACATTCATTTGCTGATCAACAGGGTGTTTGTGCCTACATCCACAAACAACAAACATATTTGAGACTGACGTACAAAACTCAGAGCATTGATTATACTAGTATATTTCTTAAACTAAATCTTTCCAATAAGACTATTTTTGTAATTGGCATATACCGTTTTTTAAATAAAGCACCTCCACGCTTTTTTAATCACTTTTCTAATAGTTTCGACAAGCTTCTTTCAGTTAATCATAAAGAAACTGATTTTTTTTTTGTTAAAAGATTAATGTACATAATACTAAACGTTTAAGTAGTTGATCTTCTACCTACAACACTATCTGGACAACAAGCTATAAATTTTCTTTGTGATAGACTTTTTGGTAAAACAAGATTATTAGATGTGTATTTTTCAACTATTTCAAAGATCACAACAACTACTGTTGAGGCTGTTTTAAGAAGATCTGATAATTTATTTATAATTTTCTATGATGTTAAAATTTCTCTTTTCTCTATCATTATTGATAAACATAGTAAAAATGAAACAATTTCTTAATAATTTTGATTTTGATACTCATTGCTTATATTCTGAGAATCCACATAGTACAGCAAAAAATTTCACAAAAACTATTCAAAATGTCATCAATGTTCCATGTTCAGTTATTAAATCAAAACTACTAGTACTCAATTTAGACAAAACAGGCTGTTAATAAGAATTAAAAAGCATTTAACAAATACATCAGTAATTGTTCCCATCAGACTTATCAAAATTATTAAAAGACTTGTAAACATTGTGACAATCTGAAAATATAAGATTGACAAAAACAAATGGTCTGTTCCAACATACGATTTAGACAGTTTGCAAACCGTTCAAACAAATTACTGTGTATAAAAGATTGCCTAAAGATGACAAATATTTGTTTGTGTGGACGGTTTGCAAATTATTCAAATTGTATGTTGAAACAGACCTATTGCTAATCAAATTTTTCAGCTTTCTATAAACAAAAAAAATTATAAAACAATAAACTCATTGCAAGGTAGTTTAAAATCTTCAATACTCCTTTTTTTAAATGATCAAAACAATCTAGTTAATGATCCAAAAGAAAAAGAAGGTATGTTTGCAAACCAATTTGCATTTAATTCTACTAATCTAAATCTTTCTACTGTTGACAAACAGTTTAAATTGTAAAGCGTATTAATCTCAAAAGACTATTGCAAAGAAACATCAAAAACTACTCCATGCGTTAGCATATTTATTTATAATCAACTCCATCCAAGAAATCCATGCGTAATCATACTTATCTAAAACTCATGCGTAAAGCATATTTGTCGTTTTTAATTCACAATTTATTTATGCTATTTACTCTTAAACTTCTGTTGTTAAATTACAGAATAACGTGTGATGCATCTTAGCACAACCACTGCTCAGCTAGCTATTTCATAAGCCCCCAATCTAAACTCGTCGTAGTTCCCAATTGGCCCTATAAATTTGCAAATCCATCACTAAATATAGTACATCGGTTTCGAAAATTATCGTCGCCAAATTTGCACAAACACAGAAAATTCTTATATAATAAGTTTTTCATTTTTATCACATCAATTACACCACTGCTTGGATATTTTAACTTTAGAGTCTTTGATAAGATGGTAATCCATACGCACATTTTTTTAAATTTATGATATACATATTAAATGCCTAAGCAATCTATTCATTAGAATCCATCAATCCATCCCAGCCAAACTAGTTTTATTCAGAGCATAATTATCATTAACTTCTTACAGATCAATGCACTAATTTATTTCACACACAATCCACAATACTTTTGCAACAATCTATTAATTTATTTAGACCCGTAAGGTTAAATCAGATTGATTTATGAGCACTAATTTAATTGAGTCCACATTTACTTGCACAGATCCACTAAAGTGTAAGTCGGGTCCCGGTTAACACTATCTAGATCCACAATCTCGTTCCAAATTAATGCACTGATTTACAATAATAAAATGCACATTATGATTCCATTGCAATGGCCCACATAATTTTTAAATAGATCTGAACCGTTCATAAATTTTATTTTTTATATAACGCACGCTAAACCTTGCAACCGTCACACCGTGCTCTAACGTTGTATATTAATTAATTAACACTAGTTCGTTAAACAATCAATAAACGGCCATTGCCGTCAAGCCATTCCACCGCATCACTTTAGTGCACAAAAGTTACTGAGCAGACGACTTTCACTCTGTTCTTGCCACTAGTCTAAAAACTATTGTAGTAAATTTTTAGTGCAAATAATAGTAGATTTATAGGTGGCGTAGTAGGCAAACTATGTAAAACATTAAAATTTTCAGTAAAAAAAAAACATGGAGAAAACCGTTCAGTAGCTCTAGACATTTCCAAAGCATTTAATAGGGTTTAGCATCCTAATCTTATCTAGAAGCTCCATTGTATAAGTCTTGATTATAAATCTGTAAATCTTATCAATAGTTTTTTTGACAACAAAAAAGTTATAGTTAGAATTAATAAACTCTGACTTAAAAATCATAATTGATAGTGTTTTTTAAGTTTTTGCTTTTTTGCCAACTTTATTTTTGATTTACATTAATAAACTTTTTCAAACAATTTAAAGTTTTATTTACAGTTTTGCAGATAATAGCACCCTTCATACTTCATACTTTTCAAAAATCATTTTGACAAACATAGTAGAATGTCTTAAAATTTCTATGTTAGAATCTGTAACAACTACAAACAAAGACCTCAAAACAATATCTGAATGTAGTACTCTCAAAATGATCAATTTTAACTCTAAATAAATTCAAATTCTTACTGTTTCAAAATTTGAGGTTTCATCAGTACTATAAATATTTAACTGAACAACGAATCCATATCTAAATCTTCTTTAATTTGTCTTCTAAGGGTTACAATCTCACATAATCTTTTCTAGAATGACTATGTTGTTGACACAGATCTAAAAATATCTACAAACAATTTGTGACGTTTATAAAATTTAATTTGACGTCCACGGCTAATAATATTTTTACATTTTTTATTACTTTTAAGACATAATGACCTCTGGTTTTACTTGATTTTTTCAAAAACCGTGTATATGATCAAAATTTATCACGAAACAGAAAAGTTTTCAAATTAAAATTTCCACAAAAAGAAATAACCAAAAAAAATAGATTTACCTAAAAATAAAAAAGTTCCAGAAAGTTAAACATCTAAAAAATCTTAAAAAACTATCTTCCTGAAGACTTTTTTTATTCAAACTTTAACAGTTTGTGTAAATAAAAAATAAACTAATGTAAACAAAAAATTGTTACAACATATTAAAACAGTTAATTAAATAAAATCAAAAACTTCTGTAAACTTTAAAGAGCTATATAATATACTACTTTATTAGGTCAATATTACTCAATTTGCTTGTAGTTTCTGGCATTCATTTTATGACTAGTTAGTTAGGGACACACTATATATAATCTATAGAAAAGTAACGGGATAAAGTCGAGTTAAAAGAAACCATATGTGTCCTTATTATATAATATTACCTAGCAACGTTCAGAATGTTAGTTAACATTGTAGTGTGCACAGAAAAAAATGTTAAGAACCTGTTTAATATAATATATAAAATTCAAGATTAGATTAGATTAGATTTACTTAATTTGTCTTGCAACACAACATTAGCTGCTGTTCTTATACATACCTATGTAATGGTCTTACAAACTAATAAATATCTATCTATCTATCTAAACTGCGAGGCAGTACTTGGTTCTATTATGCACCTTGTTTGTTACTCTTTTTTTTTAATAAATCCAGTAATTGTTTGCTAAGAAACTATCTTGAGTTTTTGTGCGTTATCTAGTGTTTTCTAAAGAATGCTCTGTGTTGTGTGTTGTATGCTGTGCACTCGCTCAATAAGCAAGGTTTCGTTGTTCTCCAATGCTTCAATTATTTAAGTAATAATAAGTATGTATTTGTTTTTACATATAGTCCCTTCAAATTAGACAAAAAATTGACGTTTTAGAGAAATTTTAAAAACAGCTTAGCGACCTGTATACTTAGGTGTATTTGGACTATCTGAAGACTATTTTCATCTAGCGCACGCATGAAAAAGGGTGGTTTTGGGGTAATAAACATATATGTATATGGGTAATTCCATTACTTTTTGACTCGTTTGAAAAAGTTGACCTCTTTGATTTTGATCAAATTTTGAGGGATCAAAATATGGATAAAAAAAATGAGATTCTCAAAATTTTGGACCTTAGAATTTTGCCTGTTCAAAACGACACACATATTCAATTTATTCCTTATTACATGTACTTTAAAAGCTATATTTGTATGTTTAATGTCGGGGCAGCCATTTTTATATATCAAGCTTCAAACATTATTCCAAAAAAAAAAACGTAAACTTAGCAAAATCGCAAAATGTTGCTGTCTTTAAACCGTTCTAACTTTGTCAAATCTTAACAAAACTTGATCCGCAAAGTCTAAACTTTTTTGTGTTTAATCTTTTTTTAAAGTGATCACACGAGACTTATAGAATTAATACGTATACACCACTATTTTGATGCATGTTTTCGCGATTTTCAAAACTTGTACTTTTTAGGTCCCAAAAAAGCGCTGTTACCCTATGTCGATTTTAATCAAAATTTCAAAATTTCAGTAAATACTCTTCAGACTACAAGAAAAAAAATTATCTATATGAGAAATAGTATATCGGGCATTATAAAAAGGTTTTTAATATTCAAAAACCGTCAAAATTCTTCAAAAAAATTATGGTTTCAAACAAACACTTAGTTGTAATAACATCTGTATATGTGTGAATATATATTTTTTAATTTATTTATTATGCTTTTTACGGCTATTTTACATCGCCACAGTAAGTCTACAACTTGTTTAAAGTGGTTTGATGGGACCAACAGCTTAAAACGTGACTTCCAAACCTAAAAAAGAAAAAAAAACTTTAATATCCATGTGTTATATTTAGCATGTATATATAGTTAGGAAACCCCTATGAGTACAAAAAACAAATTATTGTTTCTATTTAGCTGCTATTAAACTTACCTAAAATTCTAAACATATTCAATGAGAATGATTTTTTGAAACAATTTTTCTAAATTTATACACATATACAGGGTGATTCTTAACCTATGCGCATAAACTCAAAAAATTATAGTTTACAAGCAATATTATTGATAAATGTTAAAAAAATGTAGTAAATGTTTTATAATAAGCGAGATAATCATTCATTATTAAAGTTTTTGGAAAATTAAAATTTATTACTTGAAAAAATTTGGTGTGCCATGCCAAAATTAAAATAATGCACGTTAAAGTCTCGGCGGTTGTTGCCAAAAAATTAAAAAAAAAAACTAGGTGGTCAGTGTGTAATAAAATTAAATTATGGCGCAACATAACATGACCAATGCAGAATTTGTAGATATGATGTTGGTGTATAGAGAAGTTCATCAAAATTCAGTGGCTACAGCTCGTCATTATTCCGAGAGATTCTCTCAAAGGTATCATCTGGCTCGTGGATCGTTTGTACGTTTGATACAGCGTGTAAGAGAAACTGGGCACTTGCAGCCCAGACCTGGACAATATGGGGGACGTTCTAGACCAAGGCATATTTTTAATCTCGAGGAGTATATTGTCGATATTGCTGAAGAACGTCCTGACATCAGTACCCGGATAATTGCCGATAAAACTGGGGTATTGCAGTCAACTGTATAGCGCATATTAAAGCATGAATTACTATATCCCTACTATGTGCAGCGTGTACATGCCCTGTTACCAACAGATTTTCCTCTTAGGGTAGTATTTTGCAAAAGGCTGTTGCGTCAGCATGATGTGAACCCAAATTTTTCTACTAACATTTTAGTGACTGATGAGACAATTTTTACTCGTAGCGGTGTACACAATTTTCACAATACGCATTATTGGGCAGTTGAAAATCCACACATTACCCGGCGTACAAACTTTCAACACAGATTTTCGGTGAATGTATGGGATGGAATTGTAAACGGCCATCTTATTGGACCGTTTTTTTTTTGTCAAATCGTGTAACGGGCGCTGTTTATTTAAACTACAAGAGACCCTACCAGCACTACTGGAAGAAGTTCCAATTAATGTTAGACAGCGCATGTGGTATCTTCACGACGAAGCTACACCACACTTTGCAATAGATGTGCGACAACATTTGAAATTACAACTTCCTGCAACAAAATAGTAGTGTATACGTATTAATTCTAGAAGTCTCGTGTGATCACTTTAAAGAAAGATTATACACAAAAAAATTTAGACCTTGTGGATTAAATTTTGTTAAGATTTGACAAAGTTAGAACGGTTTAAAGAAAGTAACATTTTGCTAAATTTGCGTTTTTTTTTGGAATAATGTTTGGAGCTTGATATATCAAAATGACTTTCCCGACAATAAACATACAAATATGGGTTTTAAAGTACATGTAATAAGGAATAATTTGAGCCATCGTGGACTTTATTTTTTTTCAAAGGCCCAAAAATTAAGATACAAAATAATGGTTTTTTGCATTTTTAGCAAAAACTATGCATTTTGGGCAAACATTACTTCTATTAAAAGTTGTAGAGCAAAAAATTTCCAATCAATATAGATCATTTAAATTTTTCTATAATTTTCCGTTTTTCCGCTAGACGCATTATTGAAAAAATCGAAAGACCTATATCGATCGGAAATTTTCCGCTCTAAAACTTTGTTTCTTATGATTTTTCCAGAAAATGCATAGTTGTAGTTGAAAATCCAAAAAATAAGCAAAAGATCACAATTTTCGACATTTTTCAACATTCTTTAGCGGAAAATGCTCTCACTATCGAGAAACCCAAACTGCCAATATCAATCGGATATTTTTTGCTCTACAACTTTGATCTCTTAAATTTTTTTACCAAAATGCATAGTTCCGGCTCTGAGTGCAAAAAAATAAAATATATACTTTATTTTCCGCGCCTTATAGCGGAAAAACGGAAAACTATAGGAACATTTAAATGACATATATCGACTGGAAATTTTACGCTCTACAACTTTTAATAGAAATAATTTTTGCCCAAAATGCATAGTTTTAGCTAAAAATGTAAAAATCATTAAAAAACGCAAACATTGATATATATATATATATATATATATATATAAATATCTGTATATATATATATATAAAGGGTGTTTCAAAACTTGTGTCGAAAAATAAAGGGAAGGATTTTTTGGCTAATTATAAGAAAAAAAGTTCCTATTAACATGGTTCCGCAAACGCACCGTTTTTGAGATACAAAGTGTAAAAAAATATTTGTTTTAAATTTTTTGACGATACCTCAGGAACGGAAAGAAAAAGTAGCAATATGATCACAAAACCTTTATTTTACAAAACTAAGCAATAACGTAGAAAACAAGAAAAATTACAAAAATTGTTGAAAATGACCTCCTTCTACGGTAACGTAGGCTTTCAACTTACGTCTTAGTGACTGACGTACCCGTTCGAAAATGCCTGGAGTGTTTCGTATCGTATTATATACAATAATGCGATTTCTTAGTTTTTCATCAGTATTAACTAATGTAGTTTAACTAAACTTTAAGTGACCCCACAAAAAAAAATCCAAAACATTTAGATCTAGAGATCGAGGAGACCAAGCCTGTGGGACTTATCCAACGGTTCCTATACTGTTCATTTAAGAATTGACGCGCAACTAAACTAAAATGTGCAGGAGTTCCATCGTGCATGAACCACATTTCGTTTTTTAATTGAACCGGAACATCATCTAAAAGTGATGGCAGCTCTTTTTCAAGAAAATTACAATATGATTGACCATTTAGCCTAAACGGCAAAGAATATGGACCTACTAAATGGTCTCCTACAACACTTGCCCAAACATTAACGGAAAATGTTTGCTGATGATGGCCTTCCATTATGGCATGTAGATTTTCGTCGGCCCATACATGATTATTAGAAGTTATTAGAAGTTCATAATCGCATCGCGAGAAAAATTTGCTTCGTCCGTAAATAAAACTTGTTCTAAGAATCGAGGATTTTGCGCAATTCTTTCTTGAAACCATTGACACATAGCCAATCTATGCGGAAAATCCGCTGGTAAAAGGGCTTGTACTCGCTGTATGTGATAAGGATATAACATCTGGCTTTTTATTATCCTCCACACTGTAACGTGACTAAGGTTTAGGTTTAAAGCTATTCTTCTAATGCTAGTTGATGGATCGTCTTCGATTTCTTAAAGAACATCTTCTTCAATTTGCGGAGGTAGCAGGCGAGGTCTCCCATTTCCTGCAGCTCATTTATGTACACTTTCAGTTTGATGTACACGTTCGTGAATACGAATGAATGTTCTTTCATTTGATACCTGTCGGTTTGGAAGCCTTTCTTGATAAATTCGACGAGCATTTGCTGCATTTCCATCGGCAACGCCATAAACAACATGCATATTGCACATCTCGCTATCACAGTAATTATTCATTTTCCTATCACCACGCAAGCAAAACACTAAGAATAGACAAATTAATTGAGTAATAAAGATAATAAGTTCCCCCGCGATATTGACTCCTTTTGAAAAAAGTTTATTTAACAACTAAACGACAATTGTCAATAACTTAAATGCATGAAACAAATGCATGAACGCTAACTAGATCAAAAACAAAAGTTTTTATCAACAACAAAACATGTTGCTACTTTTTTTCATGTTATCCATCATAAAATGCCGTATTTCTCTAAAAAGGTTTACGTTAGAGCTTTTGACTAGGAGTACCTTTTTTGTGTAGAAAATATTGGTGGTTCACAATGTGCTTTCAGAATGCCAATTTCTCAAGTGTGTAGAAATTAGAGACATAAAATCCTCACGCACATGAAATAAATTGAATAAGCGCTTAAAAAGTAGCTAATATTAATGCTAAGATGTGTACAAAAGCTGAGTTTTGTATCTCAAACAGTTCCTGAGATATCGTAAAAAAATTTAAAAAAATAATTTTTTTACACCCTGTATCTTGAAAACGGTGCGTTTGCGGAACCATGTTAATGGGAACTTTTTTTCTTATAATTAGCCAACCAATCCCACCCTTTATTTTCCGACACATGTTTTGAAACACCCTGTATATATCTATTACTCCAAAACCACCCTTTTTTATGCATGCGCTAGGTGAAAATAGTCCAAAATAGTCTTCAGACAGTCCAAATACACCTAAGTATACAGGCTAAGCTGTGGGTAAAATTTTTCTGAAATTGTCTAATTTGAAGGGACTAATACATAATAGCTTCTAGAATATCCTAGAAGCTTCTCACCTGTTGGGTTCAAGTATCATTACGCCAAAGGATTACATGACGGTTTAGCTGATAACAGCCATCTGCCTAGAATGACTAACTTCTAAAGACAAATAATAGCACACACTTTACGTCCAAATTCTTAAATGTTATTATATTATGATAAATAAATAATAAAAAAATTAACCTGTCAAACTTCAATGTGATTAAAACTAGAAACAAAATTTAACTATTTTCTTAGGTTTCCTTAATTTATTCGGTCAGTTTGAATGTACATAAAATAAAATAAAATAATAAACAAAAAGAAACAAATAAATAACACACGTTTAAGGAATCAAATAACTTTTATATTAAATTGATATGCAATAGCCACAATGAAAGACAATAAAAATGAACATAAAACTTAAATGACCATTTATCGATATTGAAGGTATAAAAGATTTATCACATTGTGGGAAGGATACAAGTATCAGGGAGTGAGTATTATGGATAGAGTATGTATTGTTTTTATTAATCGAATAAATGATCATTTCATAACAATAATAATTTATGCAGCAAAAACACTCAAAAAATTTAGAAGAATCATGTAAATCTACTAACATTTAATAATATAGTAATGCTTATACAATTGCAATAACTTGTTTTTTTATTTAATAAATGTTTGTATAATAATAAATTTAAAAAGAAACATGTTTTATACAATTTATATCACTTTCTAATATTTGAATCTTGTTTGTATACTACAGCGCAACAATTTTCTTGTGGCATATGAAAGTTATCATCAACCAAATTGATTGTGTAAGTGACACAAGACACAAGAAGGTGGCTGAACTGTATTGATTATAACTTTTTCTATTTGAAAATATTTATTACGAATTGTCTCATATAAACTTTGCATTTTGATTATGTACCAACAAAATAAATTATTATATAAACATTTATTATTGTTTTTATATTGAAATAACATTAATAAGATTGTCTATGCTGCAAATGTACATGTACAATTTCAATACCACAATTATATAGTTGAGTTATATTATAAGAATATAGGCAAATATATTATCATTAATATTTCTTTCACAACTTGAATTTTTATTTATGTTTGATACATATCATACCAATAATATCTAGTTAAATATTTAGAAAATGAATGGAAGTATATAAAATGATCATTAGTGGCAGCTGAAATATTTTCATTTGTATTTTGATATTTTAAACCTGATAGTAATTAGATTTTTTTACAAAAAGAAATATAAATAACAAGATTAGATGTGACTTCATCTAGTGCAATTAAATACTAATTAACATTTATGTAATTGGCAACAATTTCTCGAATTTTGAAAGATTTTTAATTGTCAATTAATTAATTATGAAATAATTAAATAAATTATTCAAACTCAATCTAACAATCACAGCAATAATTGACTGTTATTTGATCTTTAGATTGAGGTAGAATAAATTATTATAAAAATTAGAAATTTAACATGATAAATCATATTACAATATTTGCTCAGGTTTTAGTGCATAGTTTAGATTGAAAAAGCCACCACATACGATCTAAAAATCTTGTACAATGTTATTTGTACTTGCACATTAAACAAGGTAACAATAACTACTTTCATATAACTGAAGAATATCTGTGCAGATATAATTATAAATTATGATTGTTGAATAAATAATGCTTAGATTCAACAAATAGAATAAATGGAATAATTTAAATTCAGTTTGAGATTAAATTTGAATTAAGTTAATATTTTGACATTGGATAACAAGTGACACATTGCATTCATATTATGGAAACTGGAAAAGTATAGGTAAAATTTGAGTACGTCTATACATGCTTTAGCAACTGTCACTATTAAAGGCCATCAGAACAGATTTTATTTGTCTGACTGTTGGTATAGGACCTTAATTTACCATCAATTATTTTGATTGTACATAACTATTTTATTAATATAGTTTAAATTTGAATTATATATAATAGCATTATTTAAGCTCAATATATAAACTAATAAGAGGAAAATAACATTAGTAAATAAATTAATAAATATATATTACAGAAATATACAATACAGTATAGAATTCTAACTAATGATAGTTCAGTACGTAGAAATGGGTCATTTTAAAATTAAGACTATATAAATGGCACATAGAAGAATATGACCAATCTTCACAATATATTTTTTGGAATTATTTTTTTTAGCTTATTTTTTCTTAACAATATATAATAATGAATATTAACAAGAGTTGTACTCAAGTTGCAAAATACGTTTGCAACTTTAATAATAATGCAACGAAATTAAAGTCGTGCATTAAAGTTTATGAGACTTTATAACATTTAAAAATATCAACAAGTATTCACATGAAAATTGCTTACACAATGACGTCAGCAGTCAGTTATAAAACGTTAAAACGATTAAATTAAGTGTGAGAGGATATACGTAAAATATCACTGTATTTCTCAAATATGAGTACAAGTTGAGAATATCTTTATGTAAGAAATGCTATTCCTACATGATATAATATAATACTTAGATGTTATCATTACATTAAGGTTTAGTAGATACTAGGTAAAAAGGAAGTGTATACAGATTTGTGTACGTTTTTGTAGTCATTTTGGGTGGAATAAAGTTTCTTAAACATGTTGAATAAATTCGGGGTTTAGGAAGGAGAAGCCCATGAACTCGGTTTGGTCTAAATTCATCATGAAGAGTTTATCTGTTGGCGTGAGATCCGTCTTCTCAGATGTGAACTGTTTATCAAAGTTGCTCACATCTTTCCGATGTTTCTAGAATGTATAAACAAAAACACATTATTATTAATATAGCTTAAACTTACAAATATCAAGTTTATTATTATCAAGCAATATTAAATTAAAAAAAAAATATTTGTTAAAAAAAATCAATCACTCACAAAATTTTTACCAATATCTTTAGATGATTTCTAATTTAACTTGCGCATGTGTTGGTGATTTAGTTGTTAGAAGCTTTTGTTTAAAAGGTGACAAGGTTCCACAATAAAGTAAGTCGCATAGACGATCTTTGTAAATAAATTATTTTTTTTTGCTTTTGCTAACCGACTAGAAAGACCAAATTAACTAAGTTGTAAACTGTTTTAAATTTAATACCAATTGTTTTGTATAGCAAATTAATAATGTTATAATTTGCTATATCTACAAGATAAAATGAAAATGTAATATGAACTTACAATTTTTGGTTTAAATGGTGGTTGAATTTCCCTGTTTTCAATTTTGTCCCAATCTATTCGCCTAAAGAATGCATGGCCTCTAACATCCTCTTCTCCATGGCTTCCACACCCTAATCTTTTGGTTGGATTTTTAGTGAGCAACTGAAAAAAAATCTTCAAATTAGTTTCTTCGGTACATATTAATTACACACATGATATAATATACATTTTTGTTTGTTAAACTAGTTTCAATAATGTACTTTTAGATGATATACATACAATAGTGTAATAAATTAATATGGTAAATAATAGAAACAGTTTAAATTTACTCAAAAAAGATTGTTATTTTCTCTATTAAAAAGCACCCATTCGTTATCAAACATTCATATAAATGCACGTATTATACTTATTTAGATTTTGTCTCGTCAATTTAAATAGCAATTCTAAATTACTTGTAAAAATCATAATATACTATATATATATATAGGTGGGCTTAACATTTTTTTTTGTCAAATTTTGAGCGCTGTTCCGAATTATGTTCAAATTCCAAAAAAAATAGCTTTCTCAAAATTTGGTGCCGATTGATTAAGTCTAAATAGTGCCATAAGCGCGAAAACTACCAAACAAGAAGTAAAATCGGTTTAAGTGACAAAAGAAGTTCTGAAATGAGCTATTTCTATTATATGATGTGTTTTTCTACTAGATTTTATGTTTTCAAATTAAATGTTGCCAACTAGAAGTTTATACAATACATAAAAAAAATATATCAAATATTTAATATTTTTGAAAAAATCAAACTGAGATGATTTTCTGCACAAAATTAACAACAAAAATGAGTACTATCAGTCTTTTTTTTCTTGAGATTATTTGATTTATATCTTTTTTTCTGTGACTAACCTTTTAGTTGATGACAATTGATTTGAAAACATAAAATCTAATAGAAAACAACATTGCATAACAAAAAAAACTCATTTGGAATGTTTGACGTCGATTTTGGGCGCTTTTACCTCTTCTTTGGTAGTTTTGGCGCTTGCGGCAATTTAACATACTCAAAGAAGAATTTAACATACTCAAAGAAGAATGGCTAACTTTTCTAAGATAATTTATAATTTTTTTTTACATATATTATTTGTTTAGAAGCAGTATCTTTTATCTGACTAGAATTTAAGAGGGGATCCTGGTCCAGAAATTTTTTTTTTTGTATTTTTTTTTGTTTAAAATTTTCTCTAATGTCTATAGAATAAGAGGCTACTTTCTTTTTGCAAAATTGGAACTCTAAGGTTACTTGTCTAGCCCTTTTCTAAGCAGATAAGCAACAACAAATAATGCTTTTTAAAACATACATTTGATTTTGTTATTTGATTATATTTATTAGTATGTTGACAATGGTTTTTGTTAGCATTATTTATAATAGTAAATGTTCCATAAACATTATTATTTGCATACAGATAAAACGTATGAGGTTGTGTTAAGGATATATAAGTAATCTATTAGATTGTTATAATTGTTGATGAAAAGGTTTGGTAAATCTTTACTTAAAAAAAAAAGAGAATTAATTACAGAATGGCTAGGGGAGCTTTAAGAGTATACCACTTAAATTAATTCAGCTATCAGAGGTTATTCACACATAGACTTAGAAGTGTGTAATACAAAGTACATTGGCAGGAAGGTCATCGAGGTACTGATAGCTATAGCATGCTTGGAGGGCTGAAAATAATGTTATTTCACATACTGGCAGCCGAGGCCTTGGGTTTGTGTGAATAACACTGTATCTGACAGTAAGGCCTTATACGTAACAGCCAAAAGTATGTAGTGCACTGGAAGTGGAGGCCTTGGGGTTGCACAATAACTGCAAAAGATTGTCAAGCTTACATAGGACAGTTAGGCCTAGAGGTTGTATGCAGGGCACATTACAGCGGTAAGGAGCAGTTATAAACACACTGGTATTAGAGTATACCTTGGGGATGCGTTAGTTAGGTAATTGGTAGTATACCATGTATTGATATAATTATGGGGATTCTGGCATAACAATTGGTTTTGTGCTAGAGAGATATATATTTATTAATTAGACAAAATGTATTAATAATTGTGTGCAGGTTCAATTTATAGAAAAGTACACGGGAACATTAGCGAGGTATTTGAAGAAGACGAGATGGACCGGTTCAGCACATATGGATTGCAATGCAGTGGAGTGGGAGTCGATTGCGGGACAAAGAAAAAAAAAACAGTCAAGTTTTTTTTTAATCATTTGTTTATTTTTTCCTTTGTCTTTTTTACCCTTCACTGTAAGCTATTTTTAATAATAAATGCTGATATTCCTTAAGAGCTTAGAGTTTTGCCAATTCTATTTTTGATTTACATTAATAGACCAAACGTCCTAATCATAGTTTCACGTCAAGACTATAAAAGCAAATATAAGAAAATGACTTGAAATTTCTAGAGTAAAATCTGTAGCATTTATAAATAAAGATCTTGAAACAATATCTGAATCAGGATTTCCAGCATGGTCAATTTTGAATTAGATATTTAAATAGTGTTTACACAAAAACAGAATGCGTTTATAGTGGAGGCTCATCGTCGCAGTGTAACTATCAATGAGAATGGCACATGGTTGTCTCGCTTCAGTCTTGTCTGAATCAATTTAATGAAGCTTTTCCCGATGCTAAGATTTCTTATAAAACGTTTGTGAATCACAAATTATAAATTATTGAATGATTTAAAAGAAAGACTTGGTTGTTCCCGATATAAAGAATGATGAAATATTAGATAAAATCGATGAATTGCAGACTGCTTATTTTCAGCAAGAAAGAGCTACTACTAAAGGTTGTATTCAATATTTCATCATAATTTAAATGTTTGTTAAACCAGTTGCATGCAATATGCGACTAATTCATAATCAAGTGGAAATAACTGATGATGCTATTCACAGCTGCCATAAGACCTATGTTCACCATTAGTGTGGTGACCAAGAACTAAGTAAAAAAACATCTGCAAACCAACTTAATCAGTTGCAACAAAGTGCATGCCTAAGTACAACAGACGGTATGCAAACAACACCAATTCCAGCCATGTAGCTTGCCACCCCTTGACATCTACGTTGAGGAGGTAGCAACAGCGGTTGTATTGCGCCTGAATGCAATTGGACTTTAGTACACTGCAGGGAAGACTGGCAGACACTCTTTCCTCTAAAAAAATCTTTTTAAAAACACCTCTGCTACCCTATTTTGTATTTCAAAAACCCTGCAATGTATAAATGCAAAAACAAGAAGAGCAGAACGTAGATAAGGATAAACACCTACAAATCTACACCAATGGCTCTAAAACATCCTAAAGCTCTGGAATGGGAATCTAATTGCAAGATATAGATGTCTCAATATCCTTACCCTTGGAAATAACTATGTTTAAGTGAAATTATTTCACATTGTGATCTTAGATTAAAATAATAAATTTATTTTTTGCCTGCCTCTACCAAAACCATCTGTTTTGGCCGAAACTACAATTTAGAGGCCTTCTGGCTTCAAAATCTGACAGTTTATAACATACTTTGAAATTTCCTAAAACAATGTTTTTATTTAGAACAAGTGAAAAAATATAGTGTGATTCGTGCCAAAATGCTTTTATCGCCTGCAATACTCGCTTCGCACCTTCGTGCTGCTAAAATATACTATTTAGGTTGGTAGCAAAAATCGCCGATTTTATTTCTAACTTCATTTTATTCTCTAAAATGTTTGCAGCCAAATGACAAAACATACAAACTTAAATTATATTATTATTACTACGTTTTTGAAAATATTTTAATTAAAAACATACAACGCACAACATTTTTAAGCAACAAAACCTAACATCACAATTTTACAAACATTTATTTTAAATATAAATGTATCCGCTTTTTCCAACACTCAGAGCATGATACATAACATATTTACAAATAATGTATTATAACAGATTACATTGACAAAGTCGGTTAGTTTTTTTAATTGAAAATATAAAACTGATTTGAACTGAGCCTAAACTCCAATTTTAGTTTAAGCGGAAATACCGGCCCTAATTCTGATTATTAATTTTAATTCTGCATTTTGATAAAATCAATAAACTTTTGCTAATAGAATGTCTTTTGCTCATAGGAAATCCGTCCCATTCTATGCATGTGTTTATTTAGATAAGAGTGTCCAGTTATCACTCCTGTAAGTTTTTGCAGTTTTAATTACCTTATCTGCTTAGTCACTGCTTGGGTAGTGTGCGATAATTCTGTGCTTTGTGGGCTTTATTTCCTGACAGTTTTTTTCACATATTGTTGTATTTTGTTTACTATGGATTATTTGTTTTCTGGTCTAGTACAATAACTTAAAAGCAGGTTTAGATGCAACTCTCTAGAAAAAACCAGCAAATATTAACAAAGGTTTTGATAAAGCATTGCCAACTTAGGAAACACATGCATACGTTGGGAATTCAAAATAGCCCAACATATAAAGGGTGCAAAATTAATGAAGAGACAATCAAGCATGTATTATGTACATGTTGGGGGAGAAAAAACCCTCTCAGCAGTGTACTGACATACATCAACCATATAGGTTGGATGTGAATTAGGAAAACGTAGTGAGGTTACCACTGAAAGAGGTACAAATACTATTTAAGGTCAATGACCATAGACTGCTTAAATCTCGTCTTCAATGAGATAGTTTTGGTAAGTCTAATTACACTCGTTGAAAATCAAAGGTATTTTTATGTTGTTATAACATATTAAGTAAGGATGTGGCTATTTATACATACTGTATCTATACGTAATTGGCTATTTATACATACTGTGACGGGATTAGTTTATAGACCATATTTATTTAAATATTCCGGCGCAGACAGCGCCACGTTTGCGCTAATAATCTACCTAATTTCAATCTCGCGGTACAGCGGCCTTTTGCGTTCCGACCATAGCGGATCCGGGCCTCATAGGTTTCTCAACTGCATCGTGTGTTGATTTTGTTCTAGAATGCTGTTATAATAATTTATAGTTATATTATAATAATATCGGACGTAGATCTGTATACTGCGTATATAATAAGAAGACATCTATGCACATTGTAGGATTAATCTTCACGACCCCTAGTGCTCTGCCACATCTTTGGTGCCCAAGGTAAAACCTGACAATAGTGCATAATAATTTAAAAAATATATATTGGATTAAATAACAAGTGAGAAAATATGGGCCGCTTGCACCACCTCGCTTAACTGCTTAAGTGACACTTTATTTTCAAGCGAAGCTTATATTCGTTGCACCATCTGCTAAGTAGAACATAAAAACCCCTAAGTGGAACTTATCGTAAGCCGAACTTTGAGTTCGGTTTACGCATATAAGGTGCAGAATAACCTAAAACTTGCTTTACAAAATTGCATTGTCTTTGTCATTTTTATAAAAAATCTTAAAATTTTGTGCATTACACACTACTTCAAGTTACAAATGGATAGCTTTTTAGATGCTCCTATTGACTAAATTTTATTCAACATACAAGTGTAGGGAGCTTTGCAGAAGTGCACATATCTACAGCATCTCGCATTATAGGCAAATGCAATACTTGAATAAAATTATGTTATGTCTTTTTTGAGCATTAGCAGTATGTAAAAGGTTAGGTAGCAATAAGGACTCAGTTAATAATAATAAAAAACTTTAAAAATGCTGAGGTTTCAGAGATTTATCAGTGCAATTATGTCAAACTTACTTATATTGAAAAGTAATATTTAAATCAAAACCACGTAAGACCCCATTTAATTAATAATTCTATTAAGAATAAACGTGTAATAAATACTTCAAATAAAATGAACCGATCGTGTTTACGTATGTCGGGCGAATGAATCACGCATATCAGTAATTAAAAGTTTTTATTACCATTAACTAGGTCTTTTTTGCTATCTAACCTTCTATATACTGCAAATGCAATAATATTAGTTGTTCAGACGCTGTCTGCCTTCTCTGGTGTCAAAAAATAATGACAGAATAAAGCAAACTTTGCTGTGTTGCCACATATATCTGTATCTTACGTGAGTGCACCTTAAAATGCAACAAAATATATTTTTAAGCTTCACTTGGACTTAAGAAGTACTTGACTAAGGTCTAGTTTTAAGCAAGGTGGTGCAAGCGGCCTAAGTGAAACGTTCTCCGGAAAGAGAAAATTTAAGAATAACACGCAGTAAAACGCAACACGTGTTATGGACCCATCTACACCGCAGCGGATGAATGCAGCGAACATAGAGGCAGCAAACATAGATGTAATAAGCATGAGTGCAGCAAGCATGTATGCAGCAAGCATGTATGCAGCAAACATGGATGCAGTAAACATGGATGCAGCAAACGTGGATGCAACAGGCATGGGTGCAGCAAACATGAATGCAGCTATTATGGGTGCAGCGAACATAGATGCAGCGAACAGTTATGCAGCGCGCATGAGTGCAACGTGCAACACAGCAAGCATAGGTGCAGCAAACACGGGAGCAATACCAAAGACGTTCGGGCCAACACGTGCTACGTCCGTACATACACCGGACACCATCACCGGAAGCCCTCAGGAATCATCATAGGGAATCATCGACGTTGCAACGCATTTTATCCCAGTCGATACCGCTCCAAGGAGAAGCGGAGGTCCCGTTTATCTGCAAACTCCTCGCGGGAACATACTTAAAAACAGGCACATCGGAGCCACATATGTTATCACAAGGTAAATTCACAATAATTAAAGACATTTCAAATCGAAATAAATTTAATATAAATAATGTTGATTTTTCAAATAACAATGTTCAAGCACGTGCACATATGAGTACAAATGATCAAATAAATGCAAATAAATTATTACAACCAAACTATTTACCTTATTATGTACACGTGCCTGTGCATCATAATATATTGCCTAATAATTCAATGATGTATAATACACCAAGGCATGCAAATTTTTCGCCATATTATAATACAATGCAACCACCAAAAGTTAACGAATTTAATTACAATCAAAATATAAATAATGTAAAACCAAATGTAATAACAAGCAATGCAAATAGTCCATTTAATTTTAATATTGATCTAAAATTATTACCGAAATTTGAGAATGATGGCACATCCTATAGATTACATTGAAAAACATTCTTTGTGATGTCGCGTATGCCGTTTGATTATTTTAAATTTTATTTATCAGAAACATTATTAAACAATGCAAAACCCTGGGCAAACGCTTTTATAAATACCTACTATTCATTTAATGAATTTCGAGTAGGATTTTTATGCCAATTCTGGGACCCAATTAAAAAATCGCAATCGAGATATGATTTAGAAACGTCCCGTTTTAGTAATGGTTCTTATGCGGATTTCTTTTTAAATTCGTTGTCTAAGGCAAAGTATTTACAAACGGCATATGCGGAGGAGGTGTTGGTAGCTATGATTGCGAGTGCTTATCCTCCTCAAATTGCAGCTTCTTTAATTGGTGCGAAATCAGTACAGGATGCCTTAGCTATGCTAAGACAGGCCGATTTTTATCAAACGCCTTTTGCAGGACCGCGTACAAGGCAAGCTGATTGTTATTTATCAAACGCCTTTTGCAGGACCGCGTACATATAGCGAAAGTGTGCCAACTAATCGTCCAAATAGTCCCAACTGTAATTATCGCCCACCAAGTCCAGCACATAAGAATGTATCATTTAGACGCGACAGTTCGGAATACTAATTCCCGCACCTTCTTCTAGCCCAAAGGTCGCGGTTATTAGTCACAGGGCTAGTAATCCTAAAGACGATTTATTAAATGATCCTTGTGAGTTTGATCATGCTACTCAAAGAAATTCGCCAGTAATACCGATAACCATCCAAGGCTGTCAATTTCCAGCTTTGATAGACTACGGTAGCGAGGTATGCTGTCTATCGGCAAGTGTCTGGGATCAAATAAAAAAAATTGAAAACATACCTATCTTTTCCGATAGTGGTGTACGAGTTACGGGGGCTTTTCGCGGAGCTCGCCGAAATATCTGGTGTGTAATATTTCGGCGAGCTCCGCAAAAAGCTACTTGAATTTCAGTTAAATGACTTTAAATTTCAACACGAATTTTTAATGATTCCTGAGGTTGCGTACCCTATTATCATTGGTATAGATGGCTACGTCTAGAGATTGCTCATATTAATTTAGAAAAGTCGGTTTTGATGTTACCCAAAGTTAACGCTGAGATAAACCCCATACACAACTATTGTTCAATTGAACCTCCCAAATTTAAAGTAACTGCTATTAATCAAAATTTAATTTATGTAAACTTGCCAGCAACAAAAGAAATATGTGAGCAAAATATGATCAATACTGCTGAGCGTGCATCATTAAATCCTGTTCAGAAACAAATGTTTCTTAAATTGCTTAAAAAGCACGCACTTGTTTTTTCAAATATTCCCGGTTGTACGCACGAATACATACACGAAATTAACTGACAAGACACCTTTCCAAATAAAACCTTATCCGGTTCCCTATGCTCATCGAGCAGCGGTTTTCTAAGAATTACAACGCATGGAAGAATACGGCGTAATTGAGCGTAGCAATTCACCCTTTTGTTCGCCAATGCTTACCGTAGTTAAGCGAGATGGAACCGTACGCATCTGTTTAGATGCACGTAGGCTTAATCGAAAAGCTTAAATAATCTACTAAAAATTAACACACACAATGCACTGAGACGGCGTTGGGATGATACTCCGGACTGCAGACAGGCAAAGGAAGCAATGACTGCTCCAAACGCCAAGACAGCCGATTCCTACTTGCGACTGCACAGAAAGAACTTGCAAATTATGACAGGAATCTTGACAGGACACTGCCAACTAAAGAAACACATGCACACGATTGGTATTGGAGACAATCCAACGTGTAGAGGATGTGAAATAGACGACGAGACAATCGAGCACGTGCTATGCACATGCCCGGCCCTCTCATACGATAGAGAGTCCATGTTGGGGAGCTGCTGGCTTGACATGGCCAGCATAAGGGAGACCCCTCCAAGCGTTGTACTTGCATACATCAGCCACATAGGGTGGTTAAATGTAAAGACAACGGAGTGAAGTCACCAATAGAAGGGGTACAAAGGGCCCAATGAGGCCTACGTGCAGTAGACTTTGGTTTACCCTCCAACTTTCAATCCAAAGGAAGTGTGTTGATTTTGTTCCAGAATGCTGTTATAATAATTTATAGTTATATTATAATAATATCGGACGTAGATCTGTATACTGCGTATACAATTAGAAGACATCTTGTGAAATATTAAATAAAGAATTTAAGACATATATGCACATTGTAGGATTAATCTCCACGACCCCTAGTGCTCTGCCACAATACCATATGTATACTAAATATATCTGATGTAGGTTAATTATTTATAATATTGAATATATCTAAGAGAGCGCAGACAAACGAGCGCACAGCGGCTGCAACATGATTTGAGTTATGTTCGATCGTTTGGCAGGGTCTTCAAACACGCGCTGCGGCAACTGCAACTCCTTCAAACAGTTCGCTTCTTGTCGGTCAAACACAAAAGAATCTGCCGCGCTCGTTTGGCTTGTTTGTGGTTCCAAAAGAGCACGTGCCTGAGTAAGAACATTATTTTATTAAAATTTGATTTATTTATAACCTGTTTCGTGTACGGAATTGTCAAAAGAGATTATGTCGATTCTCTTACAAACATATAAATTAAATCCAAACTTCTGAAACCCTTCACATAAAAACTATTACAAAAAAAATCTCAAATGTGACTCATCTCTCCAATTTAGGGCCTACTTGTCATCGTACAGAAGGGAAATATATTAAATATATTCCGTATATTCGCCAGTTTCAGATGTTTCGAAGAGTGCTGGGAGCGTGTTTGAGTAAACAAAATTACTCCGCGACATTGCAGCAATCCCGTTGGGCGGTCGTTTGTTTTTTTTCCAATTTTTAGATTAAAATCATTATACCCATGCAAAATTTGAAAATTAAAGATAATAAAAACAAGATAAATATGAATTTGACTATTTGAAACAATGTTGGAAGTCTTCTTCTGTGAGCTGCTTCATAGCGTGTGCCGCTTATTCTTTCACAGCTTTAACGGTCTGAATTTTTTTTCCTTTTAATACAGATTAAAGTAGATGCCCTAACACTGGGATCTGATACTTGGCTGAAAACGTCATGACAGACATTGCAGTGTGAGCCGGTGCGTTGTTATAATAAAAAACCCATGACTTGTTCTTCTACAATTTGGGTTGAGTTAAGCAGAACCTTAAGGTAGTAATGTAATTTATTAATAGTCTCACCTTCAGGAATCCGGTAAAGGTGCACAATCTCATGAATATAAAAAAAATCAATGAATTTGCTCTAAATTATGATTTGCCAATACGAGCCTTTTTAGCTATCGGTGAAGTTGAGTCGTTCCAATGTGTAGATTGATCAAGATTCATCACATGTTCTCATTTGCATTATTTTATTTATACTTTTTGCAATTGTAATTTGACTCACGTATTCTTTGTCAATTCTTAAATTTCAGCAATGACATGAATAGTTAAGCGACGGTCAGATCGGATCAGATTTTTCAATATTTTCCTCCGTTTTTGACATGGAAGAGTGGCCCGTCTTCTCGACTATATTGGAAACGGTTAAATTAAACCACTCGCACGTAATAAACATTTATTGCCATAAACTTATTTAAATAATAGATAAGTTTCAGTTAAGTTTCGTTGCTCTGTTAAAACACTTATAATTTCTTCGGCAAAGCAAAAAAACTGACCTTATACAAACAAAAACATTCTGTTCTTGTGTAAACACTATAAACACTACTGTAAATATAATTCAAACATCCAATTCACAATTTGCATAATACATAATTCACACTATTTTAAATTTACTTATACTTTATAATTTATTATTAAATTGACCTGAAATATTTTTAATAAACCTTATTTAAACAGTGAAGAACATTTATGACAAACTTTTGTCTTGTTAAAAATAACTTGTCTGCAATTTATTGTTGTATACTTGAAATGAATCTAAAATCATCAACCTCGTACAGATTTAGACCCCTTTAGAACTAAAACTTTTGATATTTGGGGCATCAAAATAAGCAAATAATAAAATTATATTGTAAGCCTAGTCTTCAAATAAATTTCACTATCTCAAAACCATTTTTTTTATTTTCACTTGAAATGCAAGCAAACAAAAATTGTGATATAGTTTTTGGAGTTCTTGTTATTAAATTTAGATGATATAATTTATACAAGTGATCAGACCAGATTTTGTATTGAAGCTGTATGAAATAATTTTGAACAGAATTTGTAAATACTGTTTTAAATAAACAAGTTAATAATTAAAAAGTATTTATTTATCTTGTCTAAAATGAACATCTTCTTTCTAAACATAAAAGAAGATAATTTAGTGTTTTGGTATACTACTGGAACGCCACCTACTTATTGACTGAATAAAGAATAACTCAAGTATTACTCAGGTTTAGACGAAATAGTTAGAGTAGCAAATTTAAAACTAAATCTGGTAAGATAATTCGACCAATAAATAAAATGATTTTAGTCTTTAGTCTTTTGAGCTTTAAACTATATATCACTTATGGGGATTTAAATTTGTTTTTTGGCGGGATGTATGTGGAGTAGTGTCGAATAATATTTAATTATATCATTATGTACTCTATGATTTTATAATAAATAATATTTTTGTTTTTGTGCATGCTGTATCATGCTGGCTACGTTGCCAGAGTTAGGGTTGTACTAGGCTGTAAAAGATTGTTATTCATAAACTAGCATTTGGAGCATTAGAGTTGTCTTAACACCGTATTTAACGTTGATGCTTTGTACGTAAAAGCCGTTGAGAGCATGCTGCGCACTGGCGTTTAAGGTCTTGGGGTTGCACAGCAACTGCAAAAGATTGTTAAGGTTACACTGGATAGTGAAGTTGCATGCAAAACACAGTACAATAGCAATAAGCAGTTATATATATACACTAACAAGAGTGCCTAGGGCAGTAGCTCTAACTTTTTTGGCTGGCTGTACCCAAGTACAAATATAGTTCAAACCAGCAACCCTGCCTGTTTTGTTTTATATATACACTAACAAGAGTACCTAGGGCAGTAGCTCTTAACCATTTTGGCTGGCGACCCAAGTACAAATATAGTTAAAACCAGCGACCCTGCCTGTTTTATTTTATAGTACTGCGTGACTCAGAGTAGATTTCAGTTTTTAACACGTTATAATAACAGTATAAAAAGTGTTAATGAATAATTTTAATATTTAAGAGCAGTATTGGAGTAGTGCTATGAGAACAATGGTCGACATTTGGACAACATTGTGTTTAAAAAATGAAATCCGCATCTCTGTACTTTCTTAATTTAATATTAAAATTATTCTTAACACTTTTTATACTGTTATTATAACGTGTTAAAAACTGAAATCTCCTCTGAGTCACCTTGTAATTAATAAGTAAAATAGATAAGGTATTAAATTTATGTTAACAAAACTTATAGCCTTGATGTGAAATAAATAATAAAAACAATTGTGTTTAAGTATAGAAATATTTTTTCATTTAATATTATATTTTTCATCAGCATCACAGCATCATTAATTAGTAACTACCCTTGTGTTTTATTTTTTAGCAAAGAAGACTTATAAGACGTGTTAAGTTTAAAGAAAGTGTACATCGCATGCCATGCTGAGAATCCAGTCTATTTCTGTACTTACTGACCAGGACCGCAAGCACTTGAGAAGGGGTTTTGGAAACACAATTTGTCATTTTTTTAGTTCAGTCAACAACTATATAAAAATGCAAAACTCTATTGATAAAAAATCAAAAATAACAAAATTCGGTCATACAATATTAAAATACTTTTAGAACCAAAATCCTGCCAAAAACGTTTGAAAAGTGCAAAACTTTACTTATAAAATGTTAAAAAAACAACATCCAGCCTTGAAACATCAAAATATTGTCAGAAAGCATCAAATCCAGCCATAAACTATTTAAAAGTGTAAAAAACTTCATGAAATCTCAAAAATAGCAAAATCTGGCTAAAAAATATTTTTAGGAAGCACTAAAACTCGGCCATATGTTAAAACATCTAAAAATTCTGTTCATAAAATGTCAAAATTAGCAAAACCCGGTCAAAAAAGAAAGCATAATCGGCCGCAAAAATCCGGCATTAAAACATCAATATATTGTCAAAAAGGACCAAAATTTAGTTTAAACTGTTAAAAATGCAAATTTCTATTCATAAATAATCAAAAATAACTAAATCCGGTCATAAAACATTAAAATATTTTTAGATGAAATCAAAATCCGCAAAATTTTATTATTTGTGTCAGTTTCCACACGTCAGGTACAATACAAATAATATAAAACATAATAAAATTAAAAATGAACTAGTAAGGTTTAGTCAAGTTTGTAAAATAATAATAATATTGAAAAGTCATAACTAAATAAAACAGTGACAGGAGTTAAACCGATACTAGCTACAAATTAATCTACAATATACATATATATATATATAAAAAAAAAACATTAGGTTACATAAATGTGTACTGAGATGAGAGTGAGGATAAAATATTTGAGTGTGAAGCTTTAAAACTACAAAAAGAATATTTAATATTATTTGTGTGTATAGATCACCTAAATCGGATTTAAATTTGTGTTCTAATAAACTTGAAGATTGTTTAAATGTTGTGTTAAATAACAATAAGAACGCCACAACAAAGAGATCGATATACATTTAGTCGGGGTATTGCATCAGAAAATTGGATTAACGTGTATACTGCAACAGAAGCAAATTTAAAATTTACAGTGTTTATGAATATTCTAAACTACCACTTTAATCAAGCATTTCCTCTAGTCAGAAACCTTCAAACCTCTACAAGGAAACCATGCATAACTGTGAGTATTAAAATCTCTGCAAAAAAATTAAAATTGCTTTTTGTTATGTCAACCCAAGAAACGATAGATAATGTCTAAATAAATGTTTTTGTGAAGGAGTGTTTCCTGAAGCATTAAAAAAAGCCAGAGTTGTTTGTATGCATACAAATGATAATCCACAGCTTATTGATAATTATTGGCCTATTGTTTTGCTATCAGTTTTTTCTAAAATTGTAGAAAAGCTAATAGCAAAAAGAATTGTTATTTTTTAAGCAACAACAATATACTGTCACAAAGTCAACTTGGTTGTACTAATGATTAATCTACAACGTTCGCTCTTACATCTGTTATAAACGTTATTTACAATGAATTAGATATGGGAAATAATGTAATGGCTCTGTTTGTAGACTTATCAAAGGCTTTTGATACAGTAAACCATTATATTCTTCTTGATAAGTTAGAAGAAATCCGCATAAGAGACCCAGCACTTAATGTAATAAAGTCCTATTTAACCAATAGAACGTAGATTGTTGACTTTTTAGGTTTTCATTCCGAAAGTATTGTAGTAGATTGCGGTGTCCCACAAGGGAGCATTTTAGAACCGCATTTATTTATCTTATACATAAACGACCTAAATCAGCATATTAATAACTTTTATTGTGCTTATGCAGATGATAACTAGTTTGATATATAAATTTAAGAGCACTTTAAAGCATGCAGAGCCCAGTTCCTGTATCAAGAAAAAATAAAACAACTCAAGATATCAGCTCAGTGGTTATATAAAATTAAATTAATTTAACACCAAATTTTTGTAATTATGTTCAAAAGGATAAGTGGAAGACCAGCCTTAGGATGAACTTCGCCATTGATATGTAACAAATACAGAGAAATAAAGATGCTATTATTATTATTATTATTATTATTATTATTATTATTATTATTATAACTCTGGTTGCAAACGGTAAAGAATCCAGTGATGTTGCCCCTAAATTGTGTAATAATCTTGATATTTTAAACAATTATTTTAAAAATTGCTCTCTAAGCATAAACCAGAATAAAACGTGTACAATGCAATTTTTTACTAAGAAATTAAATTACAACAAAAGTCAACTCATTACAACAACAAAAGTCAACAATAATAAATCGATCAAACAAGTTGAGAATTTCAAGTTACTGGGTCTTCATCTTGATACAGACTTATGGAATAATCATATTGATTTCTTATGTACGAATATTTTGACTTCAAAAAAGAGCATTAAGAGGAATCTATAACTTACCTTTTAGAGAATCCTGTAAAAATATATTCATTAAAGAGAAACTGTTAACCACGCTTAGTTTGTTTATATATTTACAAAATTTTAAAATTTGCTATAAATAATATATCAGACTTTACCAAACTTAATATCCACTACATATATACCAGACATCAGCTTAATTTAGAAACTCCTATGCACAGATTAGAAAAGCTTAAATCAAACCCTTACTATATGGGAATTAAACTTTATAATTTGTTTCCTAATCACATAAGGTCACAACAGCCAAAACTGCTTATTAAAAGTGTAAAAGATCATGTGCAATGCATGTTATTCTGTAGTAGAATTTATTAATACAATATGTTAATTGTATCTTTGTAGTTAGTTAGGTTCTATCAGATGTTTGTGACGTATTCTATACAATGTATTTTGTCCTAAGAATCAATAAATCTATTATTATTATTATTATTATTATTTCATCTAAAAAAAATCTCATTCTTTGAATGGCTGGGATTTAGGCAAGGCGGATTGTTATCAAGCCATACCTAATTGTTATTTAGAAAACGTCTGACAATATGTCATGTATCCAGTACGATTGTCTTGCTAATTGCTGGAAACAGGTGTTGTAATTTTAAAGCATCGAGTTCAGTGAGTAAGGTTTTCGGAACGACTCCTGTAGTTGAGATAACCAGTGGGAATATACGTACTCCTTTCAATCGCCACATTTGTTTTATTTCTGCAGACAGTTCTAAATATTTATTTATTTTTGTGGCATACGTTGATTGTAAGTTGTGGTTTAGTGGTACTGCAATGTCTATGATTGACCCTTCCTGCTGTTCTTTGTTATATACCACTATGTCAGGTCTGTTTGCTTTTATTTTAACGTCTGTTCTTATTTTGCGGTCCCAGTATAGTTTATACAAGGAGTTTATAAATGAATGGGATTATATAATCACTTTAAATGTGCCGCTTTTTTTAAATTGTTCACTAAACTATTTGTTTTGACAGATCAACTTTGACAGCTGTAAAGCAAACATATGAAAAAATATGTAGTATAGTGGACGATTTAAAAAAAGCGGCATATTTAAAGTGATTACATAATCCCATTCATTTATAAACTCCCTGTACCTATCATTTTCAAGTACATCTGTTGGTTCATATTTATAGTACGGGGTATCAGATAGGAGAAGCATAAGATCTCTGGCTAGCTGTTGATGGATAATCTTGGCCATGTTGTTGTGTCTCTGCGTGTAGTCCATATTCGCTAACATCGAGCATCCGCCAGTGATGTGTTCAATGGTTTCATTTGGTTTTCCGTATCTTCGGCATTTATCAATTATTGATGTTTCTTTAATAATGTATTTTTGATAGTTTTTGGTTAATATAACCCTATCTTGGATGGCTCGCATGAATCCCGTTGTCTCAGCGTACAAACCTCCTTGTTTTAGCCATATGTTAGAGGCGCTAATATCGTTTGTATCAGATAATAGTTGATGCGGGTGAGTACCGTGGATTTCCTTCTGTTTCGATCTTTGCAGTTTGCTTTCAATTTCATACGGTTCATTATTATTATTATTATTCCGGTTTTGCACGTCATTTCTGACGGTAATTAGTAGGTACGGTTTTTTCAAACAAGTTGCCTACAATTCTATTAATCAAGGTTGAGATTGGACCGGACTATTGATGTTGTGTTTAAAATAACTGTTTTTTGAAGCTGGATGTAAGTTAGAGGATGGAGCTGTAATTTAAAAAGACTTTCATGTAGCTTCTGTGGAACTATGCCAGTTGTCGATATAACAATTGGTATTATAAATACATTTTTCTGTTTCCACATATTTTTAATTTCGTCAGCCAATGGTCGGTATTTACTTAATTTTTCGTTCCACGAAGTCTGAAGGTTGTGTGAATTGGGAATTGTTACGTCTATTATGTACGTCGTGTCTGACATCTTGTCTATAAGTGTAATATCTGGGCGGTTACAATTGATGGTTTTGTCTGTTATGATGCTCCGGTTCCAATATAATTTGTGAGTGTTATTTTCAAGTACATTGGCGGGCGTATAGTTGTAATATAGGGATGTATCTGTTGTTAGTTTATGCAGTTTTGCTAATTTATGATGTATTATACTGCTCACTTGGTCATGTCTGTGTAGATAGCTGGTGGGCGCTAAAACTCTGCAAGCTGAAGTTACATGTTGAATGGTCTCGGTTGCTTCATTACATCTTCTGCAAATATCGTCGATATTTATTTCTTTCAATATAAATTTACGGTAGTTTCTGGTTGCAATGACTTGATCTTGAATTGCAATCAAAAAACCTTCAGTTTCAAGAAACAACCCGCTTGAGTCAACCACTTGTTCGACGCGTTTTGATCGACAAAAGTGTGATTGAGATCATTTGGGTGTCGGCCGTGTAAGGCTTTTCCTGCCCACTTTCGTGTTTTTTCTTGTTCGTAAGCTATGTTTGAAGTGAGCTCAGTTTCATTCGTGTGTAATAAATCTAAGGGGGTATAATTGTTATCAACCAAGCAAACGGTTTTATGAATTGATGTTTGCTTGCTAAGAAAATAGCGTTGTAAATTTTGAACTTGGTTTTGATAAAGTTTATTAACATCTATTAAGCCACGGCCTCCTTTGTGTCGTGGTAGAGTTATTCTTTCAGTCGCGGCTTTTGGATGGCGGGCTCGAAATTTAGTTAATGTGGTTCGAGTTTTAATTTGAATGTTTTCCAAGTCGGTCTTTGTCCATTTAACGGTTGCAAACGTATATGTTAATACTGATATGGCATATGCATTTATGGCTTTAAACGTGTTTTTGCCATTCAGTTTTGATTTTAAAATATCAGTTAACCGTTTTTTGTATTCAACTAAAACTGCTTGTTTAATTTCTTTATGTTGAATACGCCTAGCTTGAAGGAGGCCAAGATATTTATAAGTGTCTCATCATTGATTCAATCGCTTTTCCATCTGTCATTTCAAAGTTACAAGTAATAATTTTTCCTTGGTTAATGTTGAGAGTTTTACATTTATCTAACCCAAAAGACATTTGAATGTCTTTTGAAAAACTTTCTGTAATTTTTAAAAGTTGGTTAAGCTGGTTTTCATTGGCAGCATACAATTTAATGTCATCAACAAAGAGGAGGTGGTTAATAACATGTTTAGTTGTTGATCCATGTCTCAATTGAAATCCATATCCTGTTTCATTAAGTAGTGTAGACAAAGGATTTAGAGCTAAGCAAAACCACAATGGACTTAAACTGTCTCCCTGGAAGATGCCCCTTTTGATGTTTATTGGGTTAGGTTAGGTTAGGTTAGGTTAGGTTAGGTTAGAAATTATTTTTTGTCCGTTATGATTAATATGTAGTGATGTTTTCCATGTTGACATTAACTGCTGAAGTAGTGTTATTACTGTTTGTTCTACTTTATATATTTTTAACACTTTTATAAGCCATGAGTGAGGGACTGAGTCAAATGCTTTTTGATAATCAATAAAAGCGGTATAAATGTTTCTTTGCTTGTTCCACGCCTGCTCCATAGTGACAGAATCTATAATTAGTTGTTCTTTGCACCCTTGCGATTTTTTGGTGCAACCTTTCTGTTCCTCTGCTAAAACGTTAAAGTTTTCAATGTGTTTGTAAATGGCACTTGATAAACATGATGTGAGTATTTTATATAGTGTACATAAACAAGTGATTGGCCTGTAGTTAGATGAATCACTCAGGTTATTACTTTTTGGCAACAAATACGTCGTACCTTGAGTTAAAAAAATTGGAATGTTTGTTTGGTCTTTAAAGAAGCACCTAAAATAATGCTCAATGTAGAAGTGAGTATTTGGAAGTTTTTTAAGCCAAAAGTTTTGTATTTGATCTGGACCTGCCGCTTTCCAGTTTTGAGTGTTTTTTATAGCCTCGGTTACCATTTCTGTTGTTATATTACAAGGAGTCATTATCGGTTTTTCTGTAGCACGTTCTTCTTCATTAATTATCCAAGCTGCATTAGTGTTGTGTTGGACGTGTTGTGACCAGATTGATGTCCAAAACTTTTCAATATTTTCTTTGGTTGGAATTTTGTTTGTTGCTGTTGTTGCCTGATTTTGTCTCAAGCTCCGATAATATAATTTTTGGTTAGAATTAAACATACTGTTCTGCTTCTTTCTAAGGTTGGACTCACGATATCTTTTTAATCTGCTAGATTTAGATTTAGTTGTTGTATAAGTGTGTCTAAAATCTCTGGTAGTGAATTGTTGTTAGGATTTCGATTAGCATGTTTTTTTGTGTTTTCTTGGATCTGAGATACTCTATTTTCAATTTTTTTATTTTTATTGCCATTATTATATTGGTAGATTGTTGCAATCTTGTTGAGAAGGCAAGCTATATCTTTTTCCAGCCGACGCTACCAAGGTTGTATGGAATTTGGCTTGTACGGTTTGTTTGTAAAATGTTCAACTTTGCTTCCATTTACTCGTACAATAGCAACCGCTGCAGCATAGATATAAGCATGTAAGTTGGAAAAACTTTGAGTAGTGTCTAGATAATCAGGAAGAATTTTCTCATCTATGAGTTTTAAACTCATGGCAAGTTTTTTTGAGTTGTTTTGTTTTGGCAAGGCCGTAGTGTAGGATCAATGTGGGCATATTCAATGATCCCGTTGTAGTTCAATTCTAAGATCATTAGTCAGTTGATTTTCTTGCTGAACTGGTGTGCTTTCAGGATTACCTTCTCTGTCTTGATTTTCTGTGGCGTGAGTGCCATTATCTAAACTTATTGAGTTGTCTTCTGCATTGTGTATTGATTCTTCAACCTCTATATTATTACGTATAGTGTTTTGTACAATAGCTGCTGCTTCAGCTTTCAGTTCTTCTAGTATTGGCTGCGGGATGTAATTCTTTTTAACTATGGCTCTTCGTTGATCAGCTATCCTCTGTTCAGTTACATCTAGATTTAGATATTATTGACAAAAAGCAATATGAAGCTCCTGCCTATAGTTGGTTGTATTGGATTCGTTGTTGGTTAGCAGATAATAATGGCGCATAATAAAAGTATTCATTTCAGTAGACCATTTCATGCGCACTCTAGGTTTACCCATCTTAGTGGTCAACACTAAAAGTGTTGAAACATCATTGATGGATTGTTGGGTTAAATTTCCAACGTTATTGTCGGCTGTAGATAGTTCGGGTTCCCCGGTAGGTGTCCGCCTGCTCAACACGCTACCACTGATGGTTTGCAAACTGTCACGCCCAGCATCAGCTCCAGACGTGCCCTGACGCAGCTCAGGTACCGACAGATTTACCGTATTTTCTAATAAATTCTCCATTTTACTGGGTTTGGTATTTTTCCGGTGCTACTACCAAGCTTATAGTTAGGCCGTTCCTAAGGAATACAGACGCCTTCGATATGTCGCCTCATCTGAAGAACAGTCACACATCTCACAAGTGGTTCGTCCGCAATAAACCGTTGACCATCTTGTGTCCTGTTGGTCCGCGGGAGCGTAATGCTCCTACTCTCTATATCTAGAGGGCATTCCCCTATCCGCCACCTTGGGGACGCGTTCCGTAGGGGTTGCAGGATTATTATTATTATTATTATTATAACATTTTAAAATTGATAAAAATAACAAAAAAGTAAAAGTTTACAAAGCAGAGATAAGATTAAAGTTATTATTCAAGAGCTAATTGAAATTATAAAATGAGTTTTGTATTAAAATTTATTAATTAATATGTAAATTTTTTAAATGTGCCGAAAACTTGTTAAAAAATTTGCTTACATATAGTCACTTCAAATTAGACGTATTTTGAGAAATTTTACCCACAGCTTAGCGACCTTTATACTTAGGTGTATTTGGACTGTCTGAAGACTATTTTCACCTAGCGCACGCATGAAAAAGGTTGGTTTTGGAGTAATAGACATATTTATATTAATTTTTGCGTTTTTGATTGGTTTTTTGCAAGCGAAAACTATGCGTTTTGGGCAAAAATTACTTCTATTAAAAGTTGTAGAGCGGAAAATTTCCAATCGATATAGAGTGAATATGATTATTATACGACGTAAATGTTCAGTGTGGTGGATAAAATTATATAAAAAACTAAACTTAATTAACAGATCGTAACACAATGTTATTTATTTTTAAAATACCTTAATAACGATATAAACACTAGACATTCATGAGTACTAAACTAAAATAAAGATGATTTAAGAGTAGTTAGAGTAAAAATCTTGCAAATTTAACTGTTTTATTAGTAATAGATTTCTTTCAACTTAATGTACAAGTCCGGATCAAACAGCTACCTACTCCATATAATTCTAGTTTAAGCAACTGTGTGTTTTACTTATCTTCTTGCAGCCAGTAATGTCGGTGAAGTTAGTAATAAACTGAAGTTGTTAATGATTGTTAAGTAATCAAAGATATCAATAGAAAAAGTAATCGTGCTGATAATGTACTTGATAAAACTTGACTTCTGTGGGGTTTGTACCAACAGAAACTAATGATATTTTTAGCTTTCCAAATCTACGTTCAAAATATTTCTTTATGTATCAATGTTAAATAAAAAACTTCCATTGTAATTCAAGTATATCTAACCGTGTGCAATACGGTTAGGGCAAAACAAAACTTCATTTGGTTGTTTCGTAAAAACCTATCCAATCAAAGCCATCACTTTATACAATCTGTTAATGAAGTTCAGATTTTGAAATTAATATTTTAAATAAGACCGTTCAATTATCTGCAAAACCTGTATACTGCGGATGACTCATCCAGATGTACCAAGTAGCGCACGCCCCTGCTAAAATTCTCACTTTCACATTCAGATTTATAGAAAATGTCAATTTTTCTATTAAACACTAAATGAGTCCGTAATATGCAAATTAGTGTGTATACTAAATAAAACCAATTCGTACTTTAAATGCAGCCTACTCGATGCGCATCTGAAAAAAAAAAACGATTTTCCACCAAGATCAATTGCTGATGTCTTTTGTAGAATACAATCGTATACAGTATAATTCAACGTCGTCGTGGTAATGGTTCAAAGATCTTAGGAACTTTAGAGCAAACATTTATTTGCAGGATAAAGACACATACCGGAGAGTGGCTCAGTTTGGTGAAGCTCGCGGCGCATGAATTGTCGCAGTTTCAAACCCCAGCTTCGGCAGACCATTTTAAAAATTATAGCATTTATTAATTCAGGGCGTTAGTCTAATACATATTAGTGTACATGTAACCATAATTACATTTAATATGAGAGTGCTGGTGGACCAGATACTAGGCTTCATCGGTATCTACAGCTCATCCATTTTTTTCAATTAACAGGTTCGATAGTATAAATTATGTAATTAATTTAAAGGTATATACTCAAAGGTTGCTTGTGAAGTAGTATCACAAGTATAAGCCCTAAAATTTCGCTTGTCCCAAACAAACAAAAAAATATCCTAACCACTAAAACCGTATACGACCATCCATACACTAATACTATAACATCATGCTCTTACATTACCACTGTAAACAACATGCAGTTGGGTTTGCTCAATATAGACAGTATCAAGACTTGTGGCTTGTCGCAAAAAAGATCAACCCAGACGATGTGTAGTACTTAATCCTAAGCCCTCAATAACTCTTTCATATTGTGACGTTGTTAGTTGTAATTGACTCTATACAAAACAATATACAGACCAAAACTAATATACGGAAGCGAAACATGGGTACTGAATCAAACAGATAAAATTAGGATACAGGCAACGGAAATGAAATATATAAGGAGAGCCTACTACTCTGTAACAAGAATGAACAAAATAAGAAACAAACTAATAAGAGAGAATCTTCAAGTTGAAATCATACACAATACAATGGAGAAAAAACAGTTAGCATGGTATGGACATCTAGAAAGAAGGCCAGAAGATAGACAAACAAAAGAAGTATGTAATGCAAAGATAACAAAACCTAAAAAAAAGGACGACCTTTGAAGACATGAGAAAACAATGTAAGCATGTAAAGCATGAAGAATAGCAAAGAATGAAAAAAACAAGTAAACAAGCTAATTTAAAAAAGGAGACAAATCTCGACACCCGAAAGGATACAAAGAGATTTAAAAAGATAATATATTTGGCCATGTATGGGTCTGTACGGAATAAAAATTTGTTTTTGCTCAAACTACTGAAAGTGCCTTCCTCTACATGAATCCTGATTATGTGATTTTTTTCAGATATTTCCAGTGAGCCATTTCCGAGTAACAAGCAATCAAAATTTTTGATTTTTGAGTTTTACAAACGATCAAAAAACCTCGATTTTTTCAATTTTTGGTTGATTATTACTCGGAAATGACTCACTAAAAAATATATATATATAGTTCTTTTGTTCGTTGTATTCACATGCTATGGTTGTTGCAACCTTTAAATCAATCCATGTATTGATTTCTTCCATTAACCACAATACATAAAGATGTGTAGAAATTGAATCAAAATATGTTTATAAATTATTATGTTTATTATTATTTTTGTGTTTAATGCTTTCTGATTAACTTACCCCTTTACATACATCTTTGGCTTCTTTGGATAATCCTTTTGGATAGCTTACATTATGATCAGTAATCGCAGCAAATAGCTCTTCCTCATCCTCTCCATCAAACGGCGGTTGTCCAACTAACATTTCATACAGGAGAACTCCATATGCCCACCAATCAACTGATTTTCCGTAAGGTTGGTATAGGATAATCTAAATATAAATAAAGTATTAATTTAAATATTAACAAACAATGTAAACATACTTCTGGAGCAATATAATCAGGTGTTCCGCAGAAAGTTTTGGTTGTTTTGTCGCCAGTGATTCCTTCCTTGCACATACCAAAGTCGGCAATTTTAATATGGCCGTCTTGATCCAGAAGAACGTTATCTAATTTTAAATCCCGATAAACAATTCCCCTTGTATGCAGATAAAACAATCCTATTGCGATCTCCGCGGAATAAAAGCTGCAAGAAATAATTAGATGATGTATTTGCAAAACTAAAACTAAATTACTACATACACTGCAACGGGTTCCTTAAATTTGCCGCATTGCTGAATTTGGAACATCAAATCTCCCCCGTTGACGTATTCCATTACAAAATATAAACGATCCTAATAAATAAAAATATATTTAATGTTTTATTATTACTCTGCATTAAAACGCTCATTTGATTAATGCTTGTTTTAATATCTTTTAATTATTATTAATTTGTCATGATGAAAGGAAAAATATTTCAAAAATTACCATAGTCTGGAAACAGGAATGTAATTGTACAAGGAATGGTGGTTTATTTGACAGGGCCAGTACTCTCTTCTCTACCATCGTACATTCCACATCGTCGTCCTGAATAATTATGTCTTTCTTTAATATTTTTATCGCGTACAGCTCGTCTGTGCCTTTCCTTTCCGTCAGCATTACCTAAAAGAGAATAAATGTCGTGTTACATTTTAAAACTGAATTCTTAATTAATGCGGACACAATAAACTACTTTGTTTGAATTGAAATACTTTTTAATAGATAGTAATTGTGTATTGAACGCATTTTATCCTACGATTATAGATAGTCCAATTGCATTGCGCTTTGTTAGATTATTTGTTCTTCATAAAAGTCAATCAAGTCTAAAATTGGTAGCAATCAAATTTTAATTGATTTCAATTGACAAATGAATTTACTATGATTGCTTTGTCATTCTCGAAATTATTATTTATTACGAATAAATCTGTGACTACGAGTGATTTGATTGTTGTATTGAATGAACTATTAATTGCCTAATATTTACATAACATATTTGAACCAATGTTTTCACTTTATATTATCACGTATTTATTAATTGTACAATATTTATTTGTTAAAACAGATGAATTTTTGCAGGTAGTTGTTATAAAGCCTAATAAAGTGAAATAAAATATTTAGTAGTAAATGGTCGTCTTAGTTATTACTAGACACCGGATTATATGCAACTTAAAAAAGCCCAAAATATGCATGCAAATTGCCAAAATATGCAATTATATACAACATAATATAAACAAATATAGTTTAAATAAAAGTTATATAGGTAAAAAGAGTCAAAATATACAACTTCATATGTACAGGGTGATAGACAAAAAACGTACGGCTAAATAACTTCATTATGAATGGTTTTTTGAGTACCATAAAGACAGGTGCATAAATATGGTCAAAATATGCAAATGCATATGCAAATATGCATTTGCATATAATCCGGTCCCTAGTTATTACTGTCGATCTCAGCATCACTCATTAAATTGTGATAAATCTTTGCATTAAATTCAGCAGTTATAAAAAAATTATAATCAAATAAATTGCAATTTAACCACTACGTTAATATACAGAGTGTTAGACAAAAAACGTACAGCTAAATAACTGCGTTATTTTTTAACCGATAAATGGTTTTTGAGTATTATAAAGGCAGGACCACACATGTATGTGTTTTTTTTGCTATGGCAACCAACTTTATTTTTTTAAATGGCAATATATATTATTTAATTATATTTGAAATTTTTATGATATTCTTAATACAAGCATATAAAATAATAATATACTTTTATAACAAAAATTTTTGATAAATTTAAAAAACATAATATTTGTTTGTTATTTAAAATGATCGTAATTGAATAGTTGGCATTGAAACTAACTAATGTTTGATTTTTTTAGTGTTTTTATGTTATTATGCATAGTATGGTAACTTAAAAAATTACGTTTTTTAAATAAAAAATAATAATAATTTTCAATTTTTATGTTACATTATTATGCATAAAAACACCCCAAAAAATAAACATTATTTATTTTTAATGCCAACTATTAAATTACGATCATTTTAAATAACAAACAAATATTATGTTTTTTAAATTTATTAATTTTTTTTAAAGGCGGAATATCCCAGACATTTATAGAGACACTGTACATAAATATTGCTGTTTTAAGTGAAGAGCTGATATGAAGTGTCTTCATAATAGATTTAGAAATTGTTCAGTGTAATTCAATAGGAAGCAAGAAAAGTTCTTATTTTCGGAATAGTGCAAACTCAAATAAAAAAATACTTTAAGCAATTTGTATCAATATGGCAATACGATATCATAATGCATTTTCTCTGTTTGAAGTGGCAATGCTTTTAACTAAGATTAATTAACTAACTAAATAAGTACATTCATATAAGATTTATTCCAACTGACATCTAGAACGGTTTTCAAATCGTGCAAATCCATGTACCCAATAAAATAATATTCATATTTAGACAATCTTATATACAATATTTGGTTTGCATGATTTATTTGCGATAACGATAACGATAGTTGGAACAAAAAGTTTGTATAACAAAATCCTAGGAAATTTTAAACATCATAATTATTGTAATACTATTTAGTTATAACTTGATATATTATATAAGTATTTCATGATATTGTAGTAAAAAATAATTCAAAAGTTAGAAAACATTTTGTTTTCAAAATTACGACATATTTATCCTAAAATATTTATATCAAATGCAATATACAAGGTGGTTCAGATTGTTTTTGAGAAATTCCAACTAACAGAATTTATAGTATTATTTTATTATCATCACTAGAGTTAGCAAAATAATTATCAATTAAAAAAACTATTTAAGCAAATGTTCAAATTGAAATTCACCGACATCAATACATTTTCTTCAACGCCGAATAAATTGTATCAATTGCGCTTGATATTTCTATTCGATTTTGCTTAATCTCATTGCACGCCTCTTGAATCTTTCAAACTAATTGACCTCTTGTATTAACTGGCGTCTCATATACATTATTTTTATTTTTTAGAGTTCACCAAACATAAAAATAGATTAAGATTTGGCGATCATTGGACCTTTGTATTTAAACATTATCGAACTATTAATCTAAAATAGGCCGGAGCACCATCGAATTGAAACCAGTTTCTATTTCTAAAGTAAAAAATCATGTCCGCTATTAAATCTTCCAAGTTATTAACTCATTAAATAAAACCGCGTTTAATCTTGGAGGCAAAAATAAAAGAGCAAATACAAATAGTATTATGTATTATACCAATCCAAATATTAACACTAAATTTATTTTTTTATTTTCATGTGATCAAACATAAAGGTTGTGGTAATTAACAATTCCAGCTCTTCGTCCGTACATAAAATTTTATGCAACAAATCCGGATTATCTTCAGATTCATTTAAAAGCCATTTACAAAAAACTATTCGTTTTCCGGATCTCTAGCATGCAAATCAATTATCTTTATGTAATGTACGTAGTACGTTAGATTTTGATTTTTGAAGTTGTAGAGTTGTTGAACTGAGCCTAAGATTTAAATTATATAAATTAAATAAACAAAAAATACAGTTATTATTTATCCTTTAAATTGGACTTTCATTTCTGTTAGGCTCAGTATTCCAATTCAAATCTAATTCACAAAAGCGTCGGTGCACATCAATAAATACTTGGGCACCTATGAGCCTCCTATTTGGAAACACCTTTCGTACTCACGCACAAAAGCCGCAGCATTGCCGTCGCAAAATCCATAAATAAAATAAATGTTTGCGTATTGTTCATTAGTAAACTGTCATGTATAGAACTGTACACTTGTCAAACCATGTAACAAGTTCTCACCGACTACCCTAATGTGTATTATTGACAGATGCGTTACTAATTTATTTTTCCTTAGCTTACAGTAAAACAAAAAACATCTTCGTTAGAAAGCATTTAAAGATACACTTATGTTTCCCAAAAATAATCTGAAGCCACTTGTATTTTAACATTTCAGGAACCAAAAGCAGCCTTCTATACTAAAGGCAACAAACATAAACTTTGTATGCCAATCAAAGGTAATTTAGTTGTTTAATAAAATAGCGTTTACAGATTTAAAACATCTCTTGTAGTTAAAAAAAATACTAAAGAAGATGCATGTCATACACCTTGTATATAAATAAGAATTTATTACTAAATATAAAAAAATAAACTCACCTTCCCAAACGAACCCTTTCCTAATACCATCAAGAAGTTAAAATCAGTGGCTCGTATGACATCTTTTTTGCCCATATTATGAGGAACATCTTTATCTACTGCTAATGAAGGTTTCTTTGTAATTGAGGTCTTCTGAAAGTATTATAATTACTCTAAATTATAGTAATAAATAAAATTAATTACTAACTGTAACTTTTTGTATGCATTTTTTTTATTGATCTACTGTTTGGGAAACATTATCATTTACTTACTCTCATAGCCGTTTTAATTTGTGCCATATCGACACCTTCTTCGGGCACATTAACATTGTAAAATTCCCCTTCCTCCTGTGTCAACAACTTAAACCATCCGTCTGCTGGGGCTTTAAGAAGTTCAGATATACCAAACGATAATGAACCCATGAAATCATTACGTGAAGTGCGATCCCAATCCCACACTTCAACTAACAGCCTCCTATCCTTATCTTCAGGCTTCATATCGCTGGAATCCACCATGAGAATTATTAATTATAGAGAAACAGAGCAAGGGCAAAGGACACATGATGAGAAAACTGCATACCCAACCAACTAAGCTTAATGAATATAAATATTGGAATTGAGCGCTTCTCTCAATATACATACACCGTTGGGAGCTCCTTCTCATCATTTATCCAGATTTAATTATATTTTTGCGGATGGGGAATCACTTCGTAAATATTGGTTTAATTAATCGAAAACCTCATTATACAAATAATAAAGCTTACAAATCGGTGTGGATTTTATAAATTCGATTCTGAAAATGATTTTCTTTTTGATATGGTATGTATCTACTCTCAGTTATGTAAACAATTTATGAAATATAATGGATTATATCTACTGCTGTTTTATAAATACGGAATGTTTATGATTAATATGTGTAAACATGTTGTATAATAATGAAGTTAGATAAAGATATCAAAGAATTCTCACATTGTGTAGTATAATATAGATATTTCTGTTGTTTTGATTGTTTCTTAAATACAACATATCACCTAAAGTGAGTATACTTACAAAACAAGTGTTTCATTCCACACGGGATTGAGTGACGCGCGAATAGTCTTCGTTTTCTTTTTCACGTTATCCGAATCTGGGATTAGTTTCATTTTCACGTAGGGATCACTGGATCCGTTTGGATCCATAGGTATAAGATTTCTTCCTTGACATACTGTAAATAAAGATTCAGTTTTATTAAGTAAGAATAAAATATAATAGCAACATTTATTTTTAAATTGTTTTTTTGTTAATAAATATCTGTCTTTCAACTGATAAAAATATGAATAGACCAAACTTTCATAATTTAATTTTAATTATAGTTGAACTAAACCTGATATAAATAACAGTAGCAAGATTGACGTGAGTTGGCTTTAGGCAGCCCACTCACTTGGAAAATTGATGAAAACATTGTTATAGGGAGTGTAATTTAATATAAGCGTAACTATGATAACCATTATAATCATGAAAGTCCTCTGAGACTCCTCCAGTAGTTATTTATAATTTTTAATAAAATAATTAAAATGTCTACACTTTGAAAGCAACTAATATAATATATGAAGAATTAATATTTTTTGTATTAGTTTTAGTTTAAACAAATTGTTACTTTGTTTAAATTAAAAGTAAGAATATAATTTGTTAATACTTTTTTATTATTTATATTATAAAAATTAATAACCATTAAAAAAATCAAATAATATCAGATCATCTCCATTTTCTCTCTTTCATGCTCCGTTCTTGAGCGATTAAAACATCGATAACTAAAATAAAGAGTGATTTTTTTAGTGCGCTCGAAATTCAAACTTAACAATATCCAAATCTTAAAACTATTAATTTTAAGTAAAATAACATTCAATGGCAATTTGAACATTTGTTAGACTTTTTATTTTTTAGTGTGTGAATTTATTATATTTTCATCGGTTTCTTAGACAAGAAGTAGCATCTGTTATTAAAATGTTGATAATTAGATATCATTTTCAAGTAGATGTAAAAAGTCTATAATAATATAAATTGATTGATTACTTAAAAAAACTGAATTTATTTTCAAGTGTGAAACAATTATAATATAAAATGAATAATATAACAAAAATTCTATTGTAAGTTAGGCGTCGTTAGATCTGATTCTTAAAAATAGGTTAGGTGGCAAGAATAGTCCTTACTATTTGGTTTCATTAGATTTTAGAACATTTATTAGTAAAACTAAACGTCTATTATTAGTTTTAGCAATAAATGTTTTAAAATCAAGTAAAACCAAATAATCCTACTTGACACCTAACCCCATCTCAAAAATATAACAAAATTTCATAGAACTAAGAACAAAAATATAGAACATTATATTTTGGGTTTACAAGATTTGCGTATTGCATACTAATGTATATGTTTACTAAGAACTCTTAGAACTATACTAAAATGCCTTATCACAAAATTTAGCATAACAATTAAGAATTAACAAAATAACACTTCAAAGAGGGGTACTAAACTGATATCTGTCAGACCCATTTAAGTTTTAAATCAAAGTTTAATTCCCAGTAATCTTGATCGCGGACTTAATTTTATTGCCACTACATCTGTTAAATTAGAAGTTTTTTGATCAACATCTGCATTATTAGTGAAAGTGCAGATTAGGTATAGAAAACTTGTTTACAATAAATTTGGAGAATCAATGTAAGTGGTCTCCAGCAAATTATTCCATACCAAAAACAATGATGTGATAACAAGAAGCTAATGATCCCCTGTTATTAAAAATATAACATAACAGTAGATGGATTATAAACAATGTTTTAATTAAATTCCCAGATAAGCATTTAAAAAGAATTTGAATTACACAAAAAAAACTTCTAATGCTTCTTTTGTCTATCTTTCTTTCTTGGTTTTATAGTGTAAATGCAAATAACAAAAAAGGTCTATATTTAAAGTCTATAGTCTTTATTGCTTTAATTAGGAAATTTGCTTTTTTTGTTACTAACTAATAACTATTTTGAATGTATCCAAATAAAAAAAAAATCCGGTAATAAATCTATAAAAAAATATTTCAGTCAAGGATCAGCCTTAATATAAATGACGTTTTCAATTTTCATAACCAATTTTCCATAAATGTTTGTTCTTTTAAAGTAGAAAATAAACTTCTTTTTGAATAGTTTCAATTACTTCATTGCTTATTTGATAACAATAATGAACAAAACAAAAATTCTTGCCAACATTGGAACACAAAACTGTATCATCTACAATTGTGTGCTCCATTAAAATTAGACAACTGTGTTTATCTTGTTCCTACCACCAATCAAAGAACAAAACAAGTCTTACATGCCATACTAGGTTCATAGACTATGCTAATACTACGATATCTAAGTAGTGAAAATGTTTATATTGTACATATTAAAGCATCTGTAAGGTAGAAACGTAAGCCCTAAAATATTTGCCATTGCACTAAATAAAAGTAAATCTCTCTGTATAGATCCTAGATTATAAATATTTTCGTAGCAACTTAAATAATATTGTTTATTTTAGTAACGTACACATATACACGATGTGTGACAAAATTATTGGATCAAAAGATGATTGAATGCAAGCGTATGCAATGTTTGTAACATTGTTTATAATTATTACCAATGTCTAGCCTGTTTAAATAATAATATTTAATGTAATATGTAAATAAATAAAACACATTTACTAGATACTATATCACAAATATATTTAAAAAACCTTAACTTGTTTCAACCTTTACAAAGCCATCATCAGAAGGTGATATAAACAAGTATACTTGTTTTATTTATTTTATAATGAACTATCACATAGTAACGGCCATTCAATTTTTAATATGTAAATGTTTATTTCTTAAAAGAACATCGGAGCTCACTTGTTAGTTCGCTTATCACAATTTACGCAACACCTTTACTTTACTTAGTATATAGTATTAGTTAATCATTATTAAATTGTGTAGTCAAAAATATTATGAACTTAAATACATAACTAATGAGTTGTCCACTAGTGCAAGGAATTTGTTCCTATGCAAGCTCGGAAGTTGATGTTACTATTTCCAGTATCTCTATGAATTACTGAGATTTATTTTACTAAAGTTTAATGTGTGTGCGTGCTTTTTATACGGGTTTAAGCAACAGTTTAGATATATATATATATATATCTAACTAAATTCAATAAATCTATACTGAAATAATTTTATAAATTTTTATTCCATATTTCAAGCATGTGTGCGAAATGAGCCTATTACGGAGCCATAGAAAAAGTAACAACAGATAACCTATTATGACATTTGATTAAAAAACATTTAAACTTGTTATAAATATAATAGTCGTAGAAAAAGTGTGCAACTCGTATAAAGTTTTCGTTTAACACTTATATGAATTGCACCACATGCCAAGACTCGGATGTATTTACGTTACACTCGTGGAAAATGAACATCATACCGTGCTTGTTGCACAATATATTATAATACTTTTCATTTTATTTACTATTAATAATCTCATTAAATACACTAAACTTAAAAAATGACAAAACAAAAATAGCTATCATAAAAATTTAAAATTTAATGAGTTTATTAACATACTAATGTGGGCCATAGACATTAATTGTCCTATTGCTCAATCTAAAGTTAAAAAACCTGAGAAAAATAGATGGATCACAAATGACATAATCGATAAAAGCAAACGCTTAAAAGAACTTTACTGGATATCATTAAATAGTAATGACGTTAACCTTAAAATTAGATATAGAGACAATAAAAAAGAATATAAAAAACTTATTAACGCACGCAAACAAGAATACTACTCCAATATAATTTCTGAAGCAGACAATAAATCTAAAACACTATGGAAAATCATCAACTCAACGTTAGGGAGAACAAAAACTAATCAATGTATTAAATTAAAGCACAATAATGAAATAACTCAAGATCCTAAAATTGTATCGGAACTCTTTGCAATGCACTTTGCAACCAAAACACAAAAAACACTATCAAATCACTTTGGACTACACTCATCTTCTGAATGCACTGTATATGGTAGTAATAATGCAAGTAGTTGCTTCTTCAATTCTGTTGAAATCTACGACGTACTAACTGTAATCAATAATATGAAAAACACAAACAGCACTGGTTTAATCGACATATCTTCCAAAATAGTAAAGCATATATTTCCTATAATTGCAGAACCGTTAGTTCTTCTTATTAATGACATATTAAGAACTGGTAAATTTCCTTCAATGCTTAAAAATGCTTCAGTAGTGCCTATTTTCAAGAAAAATGATTCTCAAAATATCGAAAACTATAGACCAATTGCAGTACTTAATGTTTTTTCTAAAATTATTGAAAAAATTATTTTCAACAAAATGATGAGTTTTTTAAACAAATTTAATCTAATTCACGATGCGCAACATGGTTTTCGTGAAGGTCGATCTACTGAAACAGCAACTACTAATTTTATCAATGATGTTTACAAAGAATTAGATAAAGGTAAACATGTAGCAGGTGTTTTTTTCGATCTCTCTCAGGCTTTTGATTGCCTTAACATAGATTTTATCATTAAAAAACTCGAATGTTACGGTTTCCGAGGTGTTACGCTTAAATTAATAAAATCGTTCTTAATTGATAGAAAATTCTGTGTAAAGGCAAATGGAAAATATTCTACATATTTTGAAAGCAAAGAAGGGGTGCCGCAAGGCTCAGTGCTAGGTCCTCTCATATTTTTATTGTTTATTAATGACCTAGTAAGTTACATCTTACCAATCACTAATATTATAATATATGCTGATGATACATCATTTTTAATATCTGCTGATAGTTTGGATCAACTTCGTATTAATGTTGAAAATACAGCTGCTCAGTTTCATAAATGGTGTGAAAAAAATATATTAATGGTAAACATCAGCAAAACAGTTTGTGTATATTTTCGTAACTCAAATAGCAACATTGGATTAACATTTGCAATGAACAATCTAAATATCTCATCGGAAAATAAAACTAAGTTCTTAGGTTTAGTAGTGGACAATCTCTTAAACTGGAACTACCACTTGGAACATGTATGTAAAAAAATTAACACAGGTTACTATGCAATATCTCAGTTGAAATCATCAGTAGACTTAACGGGTCTTCTTAATGCATATTATTCATTTATATATAGTCATCTAGCATATAACGTCGTTCTTTGGGGAGCAGCATCTAACTGGCAAAGAGTCTTTATTGGACAAAAAAGAATTATTCGCCTCATTTTTAATGTAAACCATCGAGATTCATGTCGACCATTTTTTATTAAATATAACATTTTAAGTCTGCCATCGATTTACATTTATAGAACACTGTTAATGGTCAAGCAAAATATTTCAACATTCTCCAAAAATTCCGATTTTCACAAGTATCATACACGCCATGCTACGTCACTGCTAATAGTACCTCATAACTCTTCAAAATTTGAAAAATCGCCATATTACATGGGAGTTCTACTGTACAACAAACTACCTCTTCAGGCACAACATATGAATCTCAAGGATTTTAAGACTTTTATAAAATCTTTTTTACTAAAAAAATGTTTTTACTCTGTTCAGGACTATTTTAATGATTAATAATATATATTCTTGTGTTCTCTTTTAGCTGTTTTTATCTTGTGACATTTTTTGTAACTTTTGTATTATGTATTTTGTAAATTTTAACCATTATGTATCTATGACATGTATATCCATTTTTAAAATGGCCTAATACCAAATAAATTATTATTAAAAATTATTATTATTATTATTATTATTATTATTATTATTATAAAGATAGAAGATAATATATTCTCTTATGAATACATCGCTCCAACATCCATTGATTAATTGATTGGCGTTGCCTATAAGAGCTTGTTGCTTGAGGATATGGTTAAAATGAAGATAATCTAAAAGAAGTATTACCATATATTACATTCACGTTCCGTCAGACTTAAATCGAGAGTGTATTAGAAGTTCGTCAAAGTTTACTCAAGCATACTGGAATTTGCATCAAGATGTATTCGGTGTTTACACTAACGACATGCAAAGTTTACATCAGGGTTTTACATATGCCAAGTTTATATCTATAAAAGTGAGATTCAATATTTAAAACCAAGGTATGTTTCTAGTCTGAACTGAACATTTAGGTTTTAATTAGGACGTATTCCCTAAATACAGATACTTGTTTGAAGTTGAAGTAATATATTTTCTTTCAGAATGTAAATGAATTATTTATTTATAACTTTATAATTAAACGCATTAAATTTTAATGCATTTTTTATTTAAATTAGATTTAGAACAATTATATATAACTGAGTTTTAAATCAGGAAATTTTCTTGAGTTCGTGTCAATATTTGATTGTTATTGTTATTGTATTTGTCATTCATTCGAAACTTGCTTGACATCAATTTTCAAAGTCATTTCTGCATAATAAAAAAAATGAATAATAAAATTTAAATTTTGTTCTCAATTTTAAGATGGAAAAGTTGTTTTTTAATGTAAATTTCAGAACCATATTGAGTCGCAAAGAAAAGAATAAAAAAAAACTGAAGCAGTAGTAGTAGTATGCAAATACTTATTGTGCGACGTATATTTCAATGCAACTTTCTTATATGTAAAAACAGAACGAAAACGAAAATCGTCCGGATCCACAGCAAATAATATTTTTATTCCTATATTTCCTGCCGGCAGAAGAAGAAGTAAGTAATAAAAATGTATTACTGTTATGTCAATATTTAGTAGTATGTTAATAATGTTGATGCTATTAAATAATAATACAGAAACATTAAATTTGTTATTATTTTTTTATTATGCGTTGCCATAAAAATGAAATATGAGTTTTATACGCAATATTATAATTTAATATGTTTATTTTAAAATAGAGTATCCTATAATCATCAAAATAAAATAATTTGTATAATTTAAATATATTTAATAAAACATAGTAATCGTCTACGACGAAATAAAGATGCAAAATACATACTATTCATTCATACTTAAACACAATCTGAGCTTTATATAAAATTTAACTGCAAGAGTAAATAAATATTCTTATGTAATTAAGTAAATATAAAAATGCCCGTTCTTATATTTTAATATAAAAAAAATGTCTGGCAATAAAGGTGTACTAATAACATAACTTTGGAAAATTGTTCATTGTAAATTATATCTTTTATGGATCTCTGATAAAATAGCCATAAACCCTCAAAGAGTTCGAACAAAAACTGTTTGTTAGGCAGTTAAATTTCCGTTCAGATTCTTTTGTTCAACTTTTCCATTATTAAAAGTAAATGTGATTATAAACTTTTTATATATAGGCATCACATTGATAACTGCTTGTTTGTTAACTGACCATCAACATATAATCGATCATGCTGTACAACTCTTATGAAGATTTAATAAAAAAGTATTGATCAGTTTTATCAAACAGTTGAATCAATTAAAACGAGACAAAATTAAATAGTAAGTTCTAATTAAATTTCTCTGATATTGCTGATGTAATCTTTCAGCGAGCAAATTTAATAAATTATACAATATCGACCCGCCTGCATTACTTTCATCTAATTATAGTAGTCGAACTGAATATAATATACCGAATTAAGTAACATATAAAACGTGTTTCGTAATTTAAAGATTCCATTTCTCGCATTGTATTGTATTTCGCCTGGCAAACCTCATAAATGTACTACAACAAAGAACGTTGTCTCTTATTGTTGGAGAACAACCGACTTGCCACTCACTCGTCGTCGGTATGAAAGGTATTTTAGATTTCAATTTGAAACGTTAAACGAATCAATAGTCTATCTCAACGAAGTTTTACTTGTACGTATTAAGTTAAATAAAAATCGTATTGACAAAATATACGTTAAAAAATATACCTAAGGTGCTATAGAACTTCGGTTAAGTATACTTTAAGCTATAATATATTTCTCTGTTTTAGAGAAATAATGGCTTTAGTTTGAAATTTATTTCCCTACTCCCGTTTAATGGTTACACTGCTAGCAGAATCGGCGTGATGAATTTAACAGTAGTCTGCCAAGATGTTATACACTGCATGATTGGAAAATGATTGAAGTTGTTTAAAAAAACATATTCTGAAACTGACAAGTTAGCTTTTCGGAATTGAACGGTAGTTCGAGTAAGTTTGGAAGTCCATTGAAGCATGCATTACTAGATATTACATTGCAACTGATGCAATTTCAATAAATTATCAATATTAAAAATAATATATCTTCCATTATATTAACGATAGATATATAGATAGATAAACTTACTTACATAATACTGTCGTGTGAAAATATAAACATAATATAAAGTAAATTAATGATATAAAAATATAAAACATTGTAAAATAGCTTATAGTAGGTAATATATATAAAAACAATAATAATACATTAAGATTAAAAATACAAAGATTCACAGATACATAAAAGTTTAAAAATTACAAATAACTTATACATCCGACGTTTTGCTCTGTCTCTTTAATAAACAAAAACAAAAAAGTCCTACATTATTGATTAAAATACTCGTCCATATTATAAAATACATTGCCAGTAAGAAACATTAATAATATGAATACAGGTATAAGACCAATAATTTAGTACCGTGGTATAGTATGCCGATAGATATAGTGTCTTTACGACATGGCCTTAAATTATGTCAGCGGATTACTTCATTAGTAATTGCTTTGGGAAGACAATTATGTTTGTTTTATATACCATTAATACCTCGATGTTCAAGGGTGAAAATATTATACTAATATACAATATTTTCACCCTTCAAAATTACCTCGGGTTCCAGGTATATGATACAATCATAATTGATTGCTAATGAAATAATCCTTTGAGATAAATTAAGCTCATGTAGTAAAGACTCTATATCTATGGGCATAGTATATATGTGAAAATATTTTTTTAATTTTTTCTAAAAATGTAAAAACTATCGATATAATTTTATTAAAAACTTGTTAATGTATATTCTTCAACATTTATGGTTTATGGATATGGTGCATCAAAAGTTTTCTAACAATGTATAATTACTAAGTATTGCAGGTCATCAATTTTGACAACTAATTTAATTTATAGGTAAAAATTGATAAAAATATTTAAAATACTTTATACGATAAATTTTCATTATTGTAAGTTAGGCGACCAATAATTTAAAAATTTAAAACCCAGCTATTGGCCCCGCACGCAGAAAGAAAGAGAAAACACTATCCCTATAAAAAAAAACACTATAAGATAAAATGGGGTAGGTACCCCAAACAACTTAGCCCCGTTCGTTGGAAAACAATTGTTGCTATAACTAAATATAACTAGTATTTATAAACCCCTACTCCAACCCTTGTACCGTCCTAACTAATTTTATCCAACCTTTATAGTTTTTTTTACCACTAACACACTTTTTGGTATTAGACTATTAGAAAACAAGGCATAATTTTTTTCGACTATTAGAAAACACTTGACAAAAAAACTATGCTAATACATACTCTATATTACAATACGGCATAATTTTATTAGAGCGGATATTCTAGCACAAAAAATATTTTCATAACTAAAAAAAAAAAATCATTTAGAATAATTACAAAAAACAAATTATTCAAATAAACAATCTAAAATTTAAGAAACAAATCTTTTATAGAATCACCGTACTCACTTTATAAAAAAAAGAGAATGGTACACTTTACACGTAAATAACAGATAATTAAAAAAAAAATTAAAAAAAAAAATTAAGTAGTGTGCACGTAACGTAGTGTTTTTAATTAATCAAAACGCTTCCGACAACTAGCTAACCGGAGGTGGTCCGACTCAAAAAACTATTGCGTGTAGCGTTCGAAAAGTTTTACTTTTTGATCCCACACCCGCATCTTTGCCAACCTTATTTAAAATTGATTTAACTCTAAAGTTAGGACTAAAAAACGTCACATTTAAAAACTGAAACGATAGATTTTGTGCTTTTTTTTATTGGAGGTGAAGAATTGAATTTCAAAATTTATAACAGAAAAAAATTATTTTTTTTTTGCAGAAACAATTTTTCCAATGTTCAGAATTTGCGGCTAGTAGAGTGGGAGTTTTTTTAACAAAAAAACGTAAACGATCTTCTGTAGTTGTTTTATAGACAATTCAAATTTTTTTTCATTGATCTAATTAAATTGTGCAAGCTGGGTAATTTTTTTTCCAAATTTGGTCGGTAATCAAGGTTGCTGTATATTTAAAACTGTGTTTTCTTAGACCATTTTTCATTAATTCATCATTCCGGACACAACTTTATGTTTTCACAATTCTCTTAAAAATCCTTGCTTCATAGCTGGTAAATTATTTTATTCATTTATTATAAAAACTACGTATCCCTTTTACCATCACAAGTACAAGTATAGGTTTTTCGATTGTCATTTGTTGGATTTTCATTTCTTGCAAATTTTTTGTTTGATAAAATTTAAACTTTTGCGCTTTTTTTGACAAAAAACACATCTCAAGACAATTTCATTATTTTTGACAGGAAGTCGTGGTTTAAAATTGTTTAATATTCAACAGACATTATTTTCTTTCCCAAAAGTATGAAAATATTCCAGTAGCATTACCAATCATTTTTATTCAAACACAAAAATTGAGTTTTTTGAAAAACCAAGACGGTCCAAGAAATCTGATTTAATAAAAAATATGAAAATCCGCTCCCGAGACCTAATTCTTATTTTTCGATATGCAAAGCAAAAGCAAATTTTTTATTTATGCGTTCATTCTCGATCAGTAGTGTCCCAAAAAAAACAATTAAGTACTTGCGCCACTGGTTACAAATTAAAAAAAAAGGAGCGTTGCGCAAAATCTAAGCCTTTCTACATTTTTTAAGGTAGAGATTTGCGCATGGTCTTATTAAAAAAAGAGAGATAGTTTGCGCATCGAAAGAAGGCACATTTTTTAAATTTTTTGCCAACAACAACCCAATGACTGTCTTTCAAAGTTGACCAATTTTTTTGTATGAAAAAATATTGTTGTAATTTTTTTTTAAACTTTTAATTTTGTGTATCAAAATTAGTCAGTTAAGTAATTTTCATCACAATCGACAAGGGTCAAAAGTACTACCCATATTATGCCGTCAAACTTTTTTCACAATTTTAGGACTTTATGCACTAAAAAAATCAAAACCCTAAAACGATTGGTAGTAGAAACACTGGACAAATTCCATCATCTTCTACCCCAGGCATAGACTTGATATTACAAAAAAGTCCTACCTACATATCTATGATTTTTTTTAATCAACTAAAGATCATATCTTTGAACAACTACAAAACTTTCAAACGTGCGTTATATAAATTAATTTTAAACTGCAAACCATACAACATAAATTAAAATAAATGGGTTATTATTGCTATTATTATTAAAGGTAAATCTATCTAATTAATATAAAAAAACCCTTGTAAACGGTTCAACGGTATTTTCAATTTTTTGTTGGATATGGTGCATTAAAAGCTTTCTAACAATGTATAATTACTAAGTATTGCAGGTCATCAATTTTGACAACTAATTTAATTTATAGGTAAAAATTGATAAAAATATTTAAAATACTTTATACGATAAATTTTCATTATTGTAAGGTAGGCAACCAATAATTTAAAAATTTAAAACCCAACTATTAGCCCCGCACGCAGAAAGAAAGAGAAAACACTATCCCTATAAAAAAAAACACTATAAGATAAAATGGGGTAGGTACCCCAAACAACTTAGCCCCGTTCGTTGGAAAACAATTGTTGCTATAACTAAATATAACTAGTATTTATAAACCCCTACTCCAATCCTTGTACCGTCCCAACTAATTTTATCCAACCTTTATAGTTTTCTTTTACCACTAACACACTTTTTGGAATTAGACTATTAGAAAACAAGGCATAATTTTTTTCGACTATTAGAAAACACTTGACAAAAAAACTATGCTAATACATACTCTATATTACAATACGGCATAATTTTATTAGAGCGGATATTCTAGCACAAACAATATTTTCATAACTAAAAAAAAAATCATTTAGAATAATTACAAAAAAAAGGTTATTCAAATAAACAATCTAAAATTTAAGAAACAAATCTTTTATAGAATCACCGTACTCACTTTATAAAAAAAAGAGAATGGTACACTTTACACGTAAATAAAAAAAAATAATGATAATAACAAACAATAATATAAAAATAAAATCTTACTAATCCATGTACAACTAAAACCATATTCTGTTGGCGATTTCAAAAACACTGTGATGTGCATTATTGTACATATTTTCGAAACTGTGTCAAAAACATGCTCATTCCAGAAAAACCTGTAACTCCAAGAAAACAAATTGGAGAAAATTTAGATCTAAATTCGTTCTTAAATTTAATATTTGATACGACCAATGCCTTAAACTTTGACTTTGAATAGTAAGAAATTAAAGTTTGTTAGAGTTAAAATTTACCAAGTCAGATGCCATTTCAAGATCTTTGTTTATAGATGCTACCAAATCTATCCTAAAAAACTCAAGACGTTTTGCCATATTTGTTGTTATAATAACCGTGCACACAAACAAATTTTGACATAGTTATGAATTGGGTGCATAGTTTGTACGGTTTGCAAACAGTCCAAATCTGGGGGTATCAATAGGTATAGCGGATATGGCCACACGTATAATTCACGAACTGCACTGACCCGGGAGCCAAGCAGTGGCTCGAATAATGGTTTTATTTTATTTCCGTCAAGGTCGAACAGCTGTTTATTTAGACGCCCAATTTCATGCGCATCATGCCATGAATGCCGGCATAACGCAAGGTTAGTAGAAAATTTGTATTTAGAAGGTTGCCTGGTTTTAGCAAAGGGGCGGAGTCGTTTGCACGGGTCTCCTATTTACACAATCAAATAATATGTTACTTGGTTAAAGTAAACAAACTTTGCTATTAAATATTAGATGTGTTCTTTAAATATAAAAATGTAATTAAATTAATTAATTATTTTTTACACATAATTCATATAATTAAGTTATCGGATATTAGCGGGCAGTGGTGTACTTCTATGACTACAAAAAATTAAGATTTTGCTTGCTTAATTAAGCTTAACTTAATTTAGAACAACCATTTATGTAAAAAGAACATATCTAAAGCAAGACATTGGTCTCCCCCTACGCCATCAAACAATTTTACTGCGCACCACTACCCGCACCTATTTCATTTAGAGGCAAAACCAGGCAACCTTCTATATACGTTTTTCTACCAACCTTGGACATAACGGGCATAACCTATTCGCGTTTACTTCGATGTTTCCATAGCTTTGAGTTATTATTGTTATTAGTTTTGTAGTTTAAATTTAAGGATTGCCTCAAGGGCAATGTCACCATCAGGTATTTGCAAATATAAATTAAAAGTGTCATTTTGTAATAATATATATTATAGTTCTATAACTGATAGCAGTTATAGGACTATAATATGTATTATTATATATTTTTACAGAATTTATATTTTGTTTATTTTAAAGAATTATTATTTATTTTAATAGAATTTTTATTTATTTGCAAATTCTGTGTGGAGTTTTAAAAATAGCGCCTTTTATTGACGCAAACGTAACTCAGCGCCGCTTGGCGTCCGTTTTAAAAACTTAATGTTTCTTCCCAGGAGCGAAGAGGCGCTAAAACTTGTGGCAAAATATTTATAGGAAATTGACTTATCTTCTATTGTATGATCTGTGGTCCAAATCGTATGTTAGAATAGTCTTTGAAAAATATAAAATAAAAAACAATATTGTACAATTATCTCTATGTTTGTCTGAAGTAAAATTCCATTTGGAGGAAGATTTGTAAAAACCAAAACAATTATTTATATTTAGTTGGCCGCTTTGAGGTTAGATTGGGTTTGAGCAATTGATTTTAATCTTTTGTTATTCATTAAATTAGTATGTTATTCTAATATAAAATAAAAACTTAAACAATATTTTGCAATAATGCATCAATGGCCATGCGTTTCAACAATTATTGTGTTGAGTTTCTTTTTTAAATTTCAAATAACAATTCAGAATAATAAAGTTTTATATGCAAATCGGTTCGCAAACATATCGGGTTATTCTTTTTAAGTGGTAACTAAATTATTTTGTTTCAAAAAAGATGTATTAAATATTTCAAATTAGTTTGAATTAAATTTATGTTGAAATAATACATTAATAATACTAACAACACTGTAATACATATGACAAGCATGTACTGTTCTGTATGTCCACCATCTTTGTAATCGGTTGAATAAAACCTCTCGTTATTCTAACAGATTAGGAGCCCAGACCCCCCATAGGGCTCATAACTAAGTGATTATTAAATCTGTATTAGTACAAAATGGCAACAAACTATATAGCTAACGTCCAGAAATTGCGTGGTCGCGTGAATTACAATGATTACAATTTTTTTTAATACTTTTGAAACAGTTGAAGAGTTTGAACGTAGTCAGAAGCAATTATTTCACATACGATATGCTGTAAAAATAAGCAAGAAAAACATTCCCAAAAGTTGGATTAAAAGCAACAAGTCCCTTGGAAGTGATACACTAAGATTTGTGTGAAGATCCCATCTATTGGCAATTCTAAACATTATATTTATATTTATTATATATATTTCTTAAAAGCTAAAGATGAAGCGTTTAAAAATTTAAACGACGCTTTATGAATTGTGAAAAAGTAAAAACCCAAATATTGAAAACTTGCAAATATTTAGGAAAACTTTAATAGTGCATGTCCTCAAACAGAAGAGATTAAAATATGATAAAAAGTCCAAGAAGATGATATTTGTTGGTTATGAGGAAGTCTACGATAGAAACAAGATTACAACAAGCAAGGATGTTGTAATTATAAAAGAAAAAGTCCCTAGTATGTTGACAGCTCCAGAGAGAAAGAACCAAGTCAAAAGAATTCTGAGAATGTCAACCCGGACTACGTGCAGGAAAGAGAAGAACCAGAAGACGCAAATCTAACACCTAATGGGATAGCTCGTATTCAAACACCAAAGCAGTTTCAAGATTACATTGCTTACTTACGCAACAGCAATATTAAAGCAAAGATTGATCCAGGTACAGTAGATGAAGCAGTGTCAAGTGTGAATAGTAAGAAATGAAATGTATAAAGGATACGATTCCTTAATGAAAAACATTGGATGGACATTAGTAAAAAAACTAGACAATTGTAACATATTTACATTATTAAATGTATATAATTGAACAACCACTCAAAACAAAGCTAGACTAGTGGCAACAGGCTGTGAGCAGAAAAAGGGGATGATTACCAAGAAACCTATTCCCCAGTGTTTAGGTATAGTTCGATTAAGTACTTAATGTCAATCGCTGCTGAATACTATCTCAAAATTACTCAGAAAGATGCCATCACCGCATTTATGAAGAAAATTTGCATAAAAACATATATATGTGTCAACTAAAAAAGTTTGAGGGTGGAAGCAACCGAAAGTGCAAGCTCAATAAATCTACATATGGTTTAAAGCAATCGAGACCAATTAGAGCGGGTTGGTTCATGTATTTATTTCGATATCAAAGTAGAAACAACAATTTTGGTCGCTTATATGTCGAAGATCTGATTATTTTCTCATATAAGACTAATTTAAAAATAAATTTTGCTAAAGAGTTTTTGCATAAAAACAAGAAAGATTCTGGCAAACCAACTAGTTGTGTCGGTCTTCAATTTACACAAAACATTAAAGACAAATATTTTTTCATAAATCAAGAAAAAAAATGTAAAGAAATACTAACAAAATTTAAGATAAATGATTCTAAGTCAGCAGTAAGTCCTACAGACATAAACCAAAAGTTGACAAAAGAAGCCGTAGAAAGTTTGATATTTCTAGCTCAAAAAACTAGACCCGACATAGCATTCGCTACAAATAATGTAAATCGTTTCAATAATAACCCTGAAAAGGCTCACTGAACAGCTGTCAAGAGAGTTTTTCGATACTTGAAAGAAAGAATTTAGTAAAGAAAAACAATCAAAGCTAACTGAATATTTTGATGCAGATTAGGCTGTTGACATAGATAAAAAACGTTCGTGCACTGGTTATACGCTGTCATCGACATAAGCCAAATACATGATTCTATCAACATCAACACATAAAGTACTTTTGTTAAAATATCTAGAAACTAAAACCTGGTCAAAAATTGAGCAATTATAATTAAATGCGATAATAAAAGTGCAATCCATTTGGTTGAAAATTTAAGTTACCATAGAAGGAGTAAACACATAGATGTTAACCATAATTTTTTTAAAGTAAAGTGACAAAAAAACAACAATTTTTTAATTCTTTGGAACAAAAGAAATAATAGAAAACAGTCTAACCAAAGAGGTATCTTCTATTAAGAATAAAATATGTTTATAAAAAATGAGGATTCAATTCTTTTAATGTAGCGGGGGTGTTGAAATAATACATCAATAATACTAACAACATTGTAATACATATGACAACCAGGTACTGTTCTGTATGTTTACTATCAGTTAAATAAAATCTATTGTTATTCTAACAACTTATTGTTTTAAAAAAGTTTTTGTCATTTATAGAAAACTGAGTAAGTTTGTTTTTGTAATATGTCAAAAATGAATTAAAAAAGTGTAATATTTTTTTTATAAATTTCAAAATGTGCTATTTAGGAATTACTTAATATGCCACAACAACATAAAAATACCTTTGAATTTCAACGAGTGAAACCACTCTCGCTAAAACTATTACATTGAAGACTAGATTTAAGCAGTCTGTGAGCATTGACTTTGAATATTTGTAGCCTATAAGTCTTAGGAAATAATGAACTTAAAAGTTTATTCCATTTGTCGATAGTAGTAGTAGTGAAAGAAATCTTTCTTAAAAGTTTCGGTCCTACATTTCTCTTTGCATTTATTAAGAAATACTAGTTTTCTAAATAGTTTCAAAGCTATGTTGACAACATGGTCGTTCCAGAAAAGATTATGTGAGATTGTTACACCTAGAAGACAAATTAGAGAAGACTTAGATATGAATTCGTTGTTTAGTTTAATATTTAGTACCTCGGATTTGGATTTTGAAACAGTAAGAAGTTGAGTTTCCAGATATTGTTTTGGGGTCTTTTTTTGTAGATGCTACAGATTCTAACCTAGAAATTTCAAGACGCTCTGCGAATACTTGTTTTAAGGTGGTTAGTAAACTTGGTTCATTGGTCCGTCAGACGCAAATGAGTTAGCGTATCTATAAAATATAAATAAATTATAAATAGAAAAAAAGTAGATAGGCTTTGAACATAGTGAAAAATAAAGAAGATGCACATACAACTTGCAATAACCACAAAACCAATGACAATGATTTAACTATAGTTGTGGCACTGCGTCCGACTTAGTGAATAGCCATATGTGCTAAAATGCATGATTTTAATTATTTCTTTTTAATTTGATTATACCCAAAAGTTATAAACTATTTATAAATATATATTCACATTAGCATTATCTTTATTGTGAATGCTTCATTATCAAACAAAAGATTGATTAAATATTAACGTATTGATCGTATATAAAACCATGTAACAAACAACGCTTATATGAAGTATAAAATGGTGAAGGCGCCGGGCCCAATTCACAAACTATAAAATATACATTTTTTATTACTTTTTTGCCCAATTTCTCTTGCCTTTTATTACAAAAGGAATTTTCGTGCACTAATAATTTCATTTTAAATAATTTCTTGATTACATCCACAAGAAATCCGTTATGTTATTTCGTCTTGAAGATTAAAGTGAAATTATAATCTAAAAATAGATAGAGCTACTACGTACCTTCGACAGTGAGCTTGTTTCCAGTACAGGTGATTTTCAGTTGAATCCTCCCCCTTCGTTCCGTATGATCGCACCCACAGAGATTAGGCACAGTCTCCTCGCATCTTTTGTGCACATTCATATCGCAGGCTACACAAATCCATCATATTCATTACTTTACATGTCAAATCAATTCCACTATATAGATATAATAACATATTGAAAAGGTATAAATTCGTATAATCATATTCAAGCAGATTTCATTTCACTTTTGAGGTTGAATTTATAATAATGCAAAGCATATATCTTTGTATTAAAACAGGTTGAAAAAAGTATTACTATATAAAACCAAGTAAAAACAAAAAAAACATTACATCACGATGTTTACTATATGCGCATCATTAAACTGAAATGTAGAAATCACGTTTTACTACATTGTACACTTCAAATGCTTTAATGATATTGATGTACATATCCATACAACCACAGTGTGCGCAACAGTAACAAATAATAACGTTATAAAATCAGCTTTATCTAAATAAACTGAAAATATAAAATAATTTTTTTTATTATGATTTTAATTTATTAAAAAAATAATTTTTCATATTGTGTATACATTTTTAGTTATTGTATTAGCATAATTTACGTTAAATCATTCAAGTGGAAATATTTACACTCAATACAAAGGCATTAGCAAAACCTTATTGATTTTTTCTTGATATCCTATACGTAACAGATGTGGTTTGTGCTAATATCCCTGTAGATTATTCCAGCCCACATGTGTGGTACCATTATCATATTAAAAAATAGCTTGAATATTGATTTAGAAACAATTTATAGTATCTTAATTTTTATTATATTACATAAACTCGTAAGTATTGAGATTTATATACATACAATAAACAACGTAATTTTAAACTACGTTATTTTATTAAAAAATATTGTGAAATGCAACTGCACGATAATATAATACAAACATATAACATTACAATATTTTCAATAAAAATTTCAGATAATAACATCATGTGAAATGCACAGTAGAATAATGTTTATTTGTAACATAAAAATAGTAAAAAGCAACAATAAAATAATTTCTGCCCAAACAAACCAACTCTTCCAATAATGTTTATAATAATGCACCAAATGAAAACTAATTTCAAAATTTAAATTGCAATTTAATTAACATTTATAACTCTAAGTTAAAAAAATAAATAATTAATTGACATACAATAGCTTGTTTAAAACCAAAAAACTTTGGAATAAATCTTTTATAAATTTTTTTTGGTTGAAGAATTATTTAGGTAATACAGTAATTTTGATTAACCCCTTATAATTAGTAGATAATTACAAGACATTGTGTAGAATATAGAAAATATATTGGTCTAAAGATAATTTTTTTTTTTTTTATTATAATTATTTACATATTTACAATTTGTATTTAAATATATAATATTCCAGCAGTGCCGCCATCCATCTGTTAAAGACTCGAGGGGCCTTGTATTGGAAATAAATTTCTGCTGTCTTCTTTTGTTTTTTGTTTGTGTCTTAGTTTTGTGTTTGTTCTGTCATTAGGTGTTGTTATAATTTTGTTTTAAATTGTAGAATGCTGGTAAGGTTTTTTATTTCATTGGGCATTTTATTGTATTCTTGAATTCCTTTAACAGCCAAGCTTTGATTTTTTGTGGTTGTTCTTTTAAGTCATTTTTTTTCTAGTTTTGTAGGTGTGAAATTCTTTTCTGCTTTTTAATTTAAATTCCGTTTTTATTTGTACGAGTTTGATCTTGTGAATTAATACTATATTTTGTTGTTTTATCTTGTTTTTAATAGTTAGTTGTTTAGATAGTTCATGTATCTCTTTAGTAGGTGTTAGTTTTTCTAGTTGATAAATTGTTTTTATAGCTTTGTTTTGTTGTCTTTGCAATTTGTTTATGTTTCCTTGTTTGGAATTTGCCTATATGTTCATTAAATAATTTGTTTGTGAGCTGAATAATATATTTTTTAGTTTATATAATGCGCCTATAGCCTGTATTTTTCTTAATTAGAGTTTGAATGTGATTGTCCCATTTTAGATTATTATTAATTGTTAGTCCTAGATATTTTGTGTTAGCTACCTCTCCTATGTTTATGTTATTAATCTTTAACGTAAAATGTATATTTCTTTTCTTACGTGTTATAAGCATGTAGTTGGTTTTTTGTTCGTTTATCGTGAGTAAGTTGTTGCAATACCATTCGTTAATTTTGTATTTGGTATACCAAATTCACTATATGTTTTGGTACTTAGTGTGTTGTCAATTCTTGTTTGTTGATATCGCATTTTCAAAAATGTTTTTATTAATTGTAATTCTTTTCTTCTTATTCCCATGTTTTCTAGTTTTTCTGTTAATTTTGTTTTTGATATTGTATCGAATGCTTTTTTCATATCTATAAAAACTACCAGGCATTCTTTCTGCAGTTCAAGATTGTTTTGTATGTTATACATTAAATCCATAGTTGCCGATCCAGTTCCAGTATGTTTCTGAAACGCATATTGCCTTTCATTTATTATTTTATGATTTTCAATGTGTGTAAGTAATCTGTCGTAAATGCTGTTTATTTCCATTTTTAAATATTGGTTTAATTATAGTAGTTTTCATACATTCTGGATATTCACCGACTCTAATAGCTTTATTTATGAGCTTAGTTAAAATTGGTGTAATTTCTTCTTTAATTATTTTAATTACTTCTGTCGTTATTTTGTCTTTTGCGGGTGCTTTTCTTTGAGTTTGTTTATGATTTGTGTACTTTCAGTGTTTGTTCTTTCTTTGGATAATGCATTTGTTTCGATTCTGGTTTTGAGTGTATTTATTGTTGGTCTTGCGTTGTTGTGTATATTTTTTTGTGCAAGCGCTTTTCCTATGTTTGAAAAATAGTCGTTTATTTCATTGGCTATATCTTCCGGATTTGTTAATAGTGTTCCATCATCTTTCATTATTTCGGTGATATCTTCTCTCTTGCTTCATTTTTTTTATTATTTGGTTTATTTCGTGCCAAGTTTTTTTGGAATTTTCTTGTGCTCGTTCAAATTTCCGTTGGTAGTACAGTTTCTTTCGATCTTCAATCTTCTATTCTACTTCCTTTTTTGTTTTATAATAGTTCTGTTTTACTAAATTATTTACTTTGTTTTGTTGATATCGCTTATATAAATCATTTCGTCTTTTTATGTCCTCTATTAATTCTCTATTTATCCAGTTATTTCCTTCTTTATATTTTAATGTCTTTACTTTTGTATTGGATTCTATTAGTTTTGTTAGTGTCTGTGTTAATTTTTCAAAAATATTTATTTCAGTATGATTTATTTCATTTTTAAAAGCATGTTTTATTTTATCATAATTTGTTTTATATTTTGTTGTTGTTGTATATGCATATTTTTTAACTTTGATATTCCAAGTGGTTATTAAGGCTTTATGATCAGAATAAAGTGTATATTCTAATTGGATTTTTTTCATTAATAGAGGTTGGTTAGTAATTACATGATCGAGAATCAAGATTTTATTATTTTTTTTGTTTATTCTTGTGCTTTCATTCTTGTTCATTATTTTATATCCTTGTTCTGTTATTAACGTTTTGTAGTCTCTTGTTTTGTTTGTATTTTCTGCTATGTTTAGATCACCTATAACGATGTGTGTTTTATTTGTATTAAGTTCATTGTTTTTGAGTACGGTTAGCAGATCGGCATTAGTTATTTCAGGTGGTTTGTATATTGAAGTTATGTATGTTTTGTATTTTGTTAAATAAAATGTAATAAGTTCAATTAAGTTGATGGTTTTATTTGAGATTATTTTATATTTTAGGTTTTCTTTTATATATGTGTTTATACCTCCTCCTCTCGTTTTTCTTGAATTGTGTATACAGTTATAGTTTTTTAATTGATAGTACTGTTCTTGCTCATCGTAAAGCCATGTCTCTGCAATTGTTATTATGGATGGATTATTATAGAGTTGTGGTATTATTTCTAGTTCCGTTAATTTTTGTTTTACGTTTCTTATGTTATGTAGATATATTGTTAGTAAGTCCATTTTAGTTAAGTGTGTTGTAATTTTCCTATGATTTATTTTATTAGTTTGTGTATATCATCTACACATTGGATTTGTTGTATTTTATCTGCATCTGTTTTCCTGATAAAAATTTTCCCATGTTTAGTCCAAAAGTATTTATATTTTTTGGATTTATGTAGCTGCCTGGCTTCATAATATAATTTGCTGTTATATTTTGTTAGTTCTTCGTTTATATATATATTTTCATCTTTATTTCCCTTTAAACCACATTCTCCAATTTTTAATGATTTGATTTCTTTTCTTTGTTCTATTATTTGATTTTATATCTCTTCATTGCTTAATTTAACTATAATATCTCCTGATTTTTTTTCATTAATTTTTCGGAAACAGTCCTTTATATCTTCCTTTTTAATTTCTATTCCAATTCCATTTGCTACTTTTATAATAATATCCTTTATATTTTCGTGTTTTCTTGTTTTTCTATTCCTTTTATTACTATATTGTTTTTTATTTTGTCTTGTTCAATTTCATTTATTTTTACTTCCATTATTGCTATCTTGTTTTTTAAGACTTGATTTTCTTGCTTTACAGTTTTTAAATCCTCCTTTATTTCTTTATTTTGCTTTAATAAATCATCGAATTGCGAAGACATAAATTCGATCGAGTTCTTTAGCTCGCTTATTGTTTCAGCAAGCTCATCAATTGTGATACCTTTTTCTCGTGATTTCGCTTGTCGTGTTTGCGATCCCATAATTTTATAATAAAAATTTTGCAAATCAAAGGTAAAAAAAATTGAGTGGCGGGCGGGACTCGAACCTGTGAATAATTTGGTCAAGTATTAGTTGACGAGTGTATTCACCCCTACGCCAGCGCGGCCTTTGTTGTTCTATTGTTCGCTGTCAGTGCCGCGCGTATTCGACTCAAAAGTTGTTTATTTATATTATTAGTTTTGGAATTTTCTAACCTAAAATATTGCTTTCTATAATCTTTATAATAATTAATTATAAAACGCTGTCGCGAAACTCCTTTCAAGCTATCCTGTATGGTATCGGACTTTCCAGGAGTTTCTATTACAGCTTTATAATAAATACTACTGTATGTTATTTGCAGAAATTGTTCTTCACTTCACACGTCACTTCACCTTCAATTATTATTATTGTTTATTTAAAGTTTACTACTTACTAAGTGATATAAAAATAAATGTGCAAACACAACGGAGACCAACGCTCCAACCATTAGTAGAATACTTCTATAGATTATTAATATATATATACTCAAAATTATCCATTATTCATATAAAGATTATTCAAACCACCAATATTGTAATAAAATCAGCAATGTTGCCATACTTATCTCCAAACATAATTTGTCTATTAATTTGTTATTTTTTTAACAGAATTTTAGAATAAAAAAGATCATAATTTTGGATACATAAGAACCCATTTTTTTGTAGTGTTCGCATAGAAACAATATTCAACCTCTAAAGAACACAATAAAAAAAAATAATGAAAACATACTGACAAATAAAAGCGCAACCTGAATTAGTAATTCAATGCACGATTTTTCTTAAAATGGGTGTGGTAAGTATCCTCTCAAGTATAAGTACTATATTTCAACAAAAAAAACAAAACAAACCAATAAATTGAAGCATCAGAAATGCGCCACTTGAAATCGTTTAACAACCTACACCATACATACGTAAAATTGCCCGTCAAGAATATTCCTTAGCCAAAACAAATAATATCAACTAGAGTAACGTATAATCAAAGTACAGTTGTGTTGTTAATCGAAATACAATAAACGCATACCACGATAGTCGCTATTGAAGTGACAAAAGTAAAACTGTCTACCAGCATCCGTTTCGTACTTTATAAAATCGCAAGAATGCAGATAATTTAAAAGACAAAATATATAGTCAATTGTCGTATGTAGATCTTATCGCAAAAATTTGTATAAACTGCGGTGGCTTATACACATTTTTGCGTTAAGGTCCACACACAGCACACTGTCAAAAAGCAGGACACTTTAGTACGTCCTAAAGCAAAAGCTACCAAAAGACAGTTTTGGTTAGACATTGAATGGCAGCTAGTAATAGCTTTGCAAATAAAGTGTATTCTGACTAGCAACCTAAAACAAAACTCCAAATGCTATATTTATTCATGCAAGACATTGATGTCAGTTTATCCATATTTGATACAGTAATAGACTATGTGCGCTTGCTTAAAACTATCTCATAAGTTTCTAGATATGCAATACGTGCTGTGCTATCCGCACAAACTACTTGGGCTTCAGCCAATTTTAGCTTTAAAAACATCGTGTGCTAAATTTGTTGGTAGTTTTGCAAAACTGGAGTATACATTGTTTAATTAATATTTTCTTTGTTAATTTTGTAGAAATTCTTTATATTAATTTTTATTTAATAATAATAATTTCAAAGTAGAATATTTTATTATTATTAAATAAAAATGAATATAAATTGTTTACTCATTATGTTTTAAATATCAGTTGCATTTACTCCCCTTACTTCCGCTTGATATAACGCTCTATGATATTGCAATATTGCAGCTTTTATGCTACTTATGCTAATTTTTTCGCTCTTCCTCTGTGAGAAGAACATGAAATGCACGTATTAATAACTTTTACGTTTTCTAAGTATATCATTTTTAAAATTGTTACTTTTAATTTTCTATTACTAATATACCAAAGTAACTATTGTACATATACTAAAAAAAAACGTTATGCAACAATTAGGTATTGCTCTTAAATTGATTATTTAGTTAAAGTTTAAATAATCATAAATATCCAATTTGCTTTTTATGAATAAATGCTTTTGTTAACATATAGTAAAAATCTCTTAATATTCGCTTGCGGGGTAATTTACGTAAATTATGCAAAAGCATACTCATCATGCGATGCATTAACAAAGTTACATAGTATCCTCAGTAGAATTGCTTGGAGCATATGCATTATTTGGTTACACTAAGTAGATTAAAAGTTAATATAATAACCATATATTTACTATACTTTGACTTATATAATATTGCGATATTGCGATTCTGATAGTTTCTTGAGCTTTATGAATGATATAGATACGTGACAGAAACAATATACTTTTATGAAATTGTGAAAAGATATCGTAAAAATAGAATAAAACTGGAAAGTATGTATCCGATAATAAATAGTTTAGTGTGAGAAATATGAGAACATTTTATTTATTTTTATGTGCTTTATTTATAGTAAATTGTTGTTGGATTAAAGCACATATGTGTTAAGTGTAGCCATATAATGGATATTTATCAAGATGTGTATACACAAAGCTACTATTTCAAATGAACAAGATATATTACAAGACTACTTTACTTCCATCTTTCTTGTAAATCGTACAAAACTTTAGATGCAATTCAACGAATTCATCATATTTCAATACAAAATAAAATGAGTTATTCAGAATATAAGTTTAGCTACAGATGAGAATTCTAAACGGTGCAAACCAAGTTTAATTATCAAAATAAACACAAGCAAAAATTAAAGAGTTACAAACGTCTGTTCAATCTCTTTTAATTATTAAATCAAGTGTGAACTTTTAGCTAACTTGTAATAATGCGTAGAAAAATTATTAAAAAATATCAACAAGAAGGTTATTAGTGTATTTTGAGCATATATCTAAGACTTTCAAATGTGTATATAATTTAAATGTACAATTATAACAAATTAAAAAATCAATATTTTTACCAACATTTGCATAAAGCAGCTAAAATAAAAATTTCTTACAATAGAAAGTATAAATAGTATTAACATTTTGGAATTAATCCAATAGTAAACCAAGCTATGCCCTTAGCACGTTGATTATTGTCGGTTCAAAATTAATTTTTTAATTTTTATATATATTCTTGAAACGCTACATGAAAGAAAATAATAGTTTATTTATTTTGTTTTCTGAAATATTTGTTACATCTAATAGATATTAAATTCTTACTACACTAACTAAAAGTAATTAAAAATTCAGTTATCATAACTATAAACTTGCTTGTTCTCACCAACAATCAGAAGTGTATATGATTAAGTAAACTTATGAGTAGATATTAAAAAATAGTTAGTACACATTATTCCTGTAAAATTTAGAGAACATTACTGCAAGTATATATTTTTATTTCATTCTTTTCCACAAATCTCAAGGGAAATAAATGTCTTTCTAGATCACCGAGTTTACAAAATAAATATGAAATATTACAGACATTGTTGAAGGATATAAAATAAGCTTTCTTTCAAATATTTATTATTATATTCAAATATAAAAGTAAAATAATATGATCTTATATTTATTTTTATTTAAAAAGTCAAATCGATTAATCATGAATTTTTTGTAGTAATACACTATATAATTAGTCCTATTAGATTATGTGATTAGCACCTAAATACTATTTTTATATTTAATATATTTATAAAGGTCGTTTAAACTTAGCACCAAGTACTTAAAAATAATCTAAGCTTCAATCCATACATACTAATTCATAGAGATTTAACGTGTGATTAATATTAATGGCTGAATTACAACTGAATTTATGAAAATGGTATAAAAAAATCTAATAACTTGTTTGTAAATACTTATAAAAACCAACCAAAGAGTTGTTTACTTTAAATGTTTTTATAAAAATAACTCCACAGTTTTCATAATCAATATGACGCATAGCCCTCCAAGACTACACCAAATTATGTCGTTTGATTAAATTTTACCTACTTAATTCTCATACCACAAAGATAATAAATCGCAAAATAATCAAATAATAAATCAGACCAAGGTTTGTCAGTTTTATAATTTCTTCAGCAAAATTTTGCTTTAGCTAATTGTCACCAATTTACTGCTCGTGCATTTTGTTTGTCTTACGTCAAACAACCCAGTTTTTAGCAGACATCTATGAGTTAATAGTTTGTAAAAGTTCCCCTTTTCAGAAATACGGTTAAGTTTCAAAGTAGAGTTTCGGAGACCCTACCCAAAACAAGAAAAATGTTAAAAAAACAACATATCATTTCTGGTAGAAGCTTCTTCTACGTAGCCATTTTTACACGAAAGCCAGAAGTTATTTTGGATTTTTTAACTCCCTTTATTGTAATTGGTGCCCCTAGCCCGCCTCACGGGACTTCAAATAGCTTAGAAAAGGATTCAAACATTTTTTTCCAAGTCCTTCCTCACAGTTTGTAAAAATGTGTCGGCCTCGGCATCGTTCAAAATTAAATTTTATTTGCCTATTTCTGCATGATCATTTCCTGCATATCTCTGTCTCAATTTACTTGATTATTACGAGCTCACCATCTCTTTAAAACAAAATTTTCTTTTAAGACAGGAACTAAGCCACAAAGCCATAAAGCTAAGATACATGATGTTTTCTATGCAAAAACGTTTTCGAGAAACATCTACTACTAGGAAAACCATCTCCGCTTTCCTCTTGAACAAGGCCAATACCGTTGACTGTTCCTGTTCGGCAGAAAAAAACTTCGACTTCGTGCTAATTGGATCACAGTTTTATTACAATTGACTTTTATCGATTTGTGTAACCGGGCACCATTCGCACAAGTAATTAATTTACAAACACTAAATGTGGTTGTGAATCGCGGACGCTTAGTTTCATATTTCCATTTCTATTTTGCCTATATGTGGCTTCTTCAGCTCGTTTTTATTTCTACAAAACAACTGCAGTACTTACAGACATGGCAATCAGTCATGAATTCTCTCCCTACTAATCACCGCTAAACAAAGCCGCTGACTTAATTCCACATATAGAGAAGCAGATATATATTTTAATTAATTTGCTGCATTTTAATTTTGCACAAACAACCAATTTTTTGTATAAATGTATTAACTGACTTGTTATGTTGCCTTGTTGACTTTATCTTAAATACATATTTCATGTTGCCCGACTCTCGCGTGTCTTAATGACGGACGTACGAGCTAACCATTCAAAAGTTTCCAAGTAAGGGAGCTTAGACCAAACTCTCAATATATGGAAAAAATATCCCAAACATAAATTTGAATCCTTACAAAATAAATAAAACCTAGATCATGTTTATTTCCAATAAAATAAAGCTACAAAAAATATATGTAGTAAAACAATTAAAACATTCAAAAATAATATTAATATTAATCCACGTTCTAAATATGTAAGAACGTCAAAGATGACATTTTATCTGAGAAACCAAAGTGTACATTTACATGTATCATTTCCAAGTTTACTGTCGTCTGTACTTTCCATTCATAGCAAAAACAACCAACATTTAAAAAAAATCTTTTTAGAAACCTAGTTTTAAGCTAGAAAAAAGAAGCTGATAAATCAAACATAAGACTAACAAGTAACACCTAAACAAGTCTAATTAATCTAATAACACTACCCTCGTAAAAAGCAAGAACCTCTATAGTATTTGTTTCTGATTATTGCACAGTTTAAAATAATTGAGGTTAGGGTATTTTAATAAAAATTTTATACTTTATTGTGCTGATTTTATTTTTATATATTAAGACCGGTTTCGGCGGTTAGGCCATCATCAGTTTTTTCTTTTCTTTTCACAGGTGTTGTTGTGTGTTGCGGGTGGTGTGTGCACTGTACCTAATATCACACAGGTAATTTTTAAGACTTTTTGACGCGCTCTAAAGAATATTCTAGAATATCATGTGACAGGATAAAGTGTTTTACATCTTGGTATAATCTATCTACAATTAAACGCATATGCTGCGCAATAGATTGTAGCAACTAGTCACATTGGTTGCTCATATGTATTATGTATATGTTTGGTAAGATATAATGACATGTTTTGTCATTTGTTTTATAAAACATTCAATTTTTATAAAACATTGGTACTAAAAAAACTTAAGTGGCTTATAGTATAGACTAAAGTTTAAATTAAACAATAATAATAATGAAATCTCAAGAAAAATGCATAGAAATTGTATACAATTTCACAACGTTTTGAAAGTCGTCATTCCATAAAAAGCGACGCCCTGTCAAATGTTTTTTAAATTTTGAAAAGAGATAATAGTCACAAGAGCAAGGTAGAAACTGTAAAGTAGATGTTGTAATTATTTAAAGTTTTGTAAGAGAAGCTTTTTTTATAGAATTGTACTTAAGGATGAGTTAGGTACAATTCTATAAAAAAAGTCTTTATCTTGGGATAAAGCAGTAAATTCTCCTCGCAAATTTGTTGTCTACACAGTTTTTATTCGGGACTGAGCTTGGAAATCCATCGTGCTAACACTTTGCTCATTCCCAAATCTACAAGTAAAATTATAAAAACACTCGTTTCTGTTTATAGCAATAACTAAAACTTTTACTCGGCGGTAAATTAACTCTTCAACTTCATTTTTACTTTGTTTCATCATGAATGGATTCCTGGCCCCATTTGAACTGCCTTATTTCAATAAAAATTGTATGACGCTGAAAATCAAGCAAATCACTCATTTTCGTCTCTTTAAACTGTTAGAAAAAAATTGCAATAGCATATTGTTTTTATAGCTAGGTAAATAACATAAAAAACTCCCTTTGTATTAAGTTCAGTCCAAAATATTTAATACAGATTGTAAAAAAAAATAAATTAGCGGAACAAAAATTTTCTGTTCTCAAAACCAATTTATTCAACCTAACTCAAACAAAAAACGATGATTTAAAAAATAACAAAGTTTTTAATAAGAACACATTAACCAATAAAAATTAATAAAAGGAGCTGCAGAATAAACTAGTGGTTAGCGTATGATAGCCAAGTCATACATTATGACATCATAGTTTCAGGTCATCCCCAAGGCCGATAGAGTAGGAAAACGCAAATCTCATTTTTCAAATCTGAATAACAATATGTAATTTTCCTGGAATTTTTTTTATAATAAGCACATGTCGTTCTCCAAATAAAAGAATAATAATCTCAAATAGCTATATTTTTAATACAAATTTAAAAATAGAGTTTCAACAAACATTATAATTTCTACTTTGTCTATGCCACTGTAATTTTCAACATATATATATATATATATATATATATATATATATATATATATATATATATATATATATATATATATATATATATATATATATATATATTAATTAAAAAAAAATCTCTTATTAATCGATATTTCCAAGTATAAAGAAAAGCATGTGAAACTATCTTTTAAGACGTAACATAATATAATCCGTAGTAGCATTAATGAGGTTATCTATTCTCTTTTCTAAAATGTTGACACTTTTTGAGATCAAAAAAATATTCCTCAATTATTGAAAAATGCATCTAACCAAATTCCATCTAATGACTAAAATATAAGAAATTTTAATAAGAAAGAGCTTTATCCTCGGCTTTATCTATTTGAATGTCTCAATATGTTTTTTTGCAATATAAGCACAAATAAAACTGGTACAAGAATTACCGCAAATATATGGCCTAACATAATATCTTCGATGTTCTTGTGCAAACTTACTCTATATACACAAATAAAAAGTTTAAGCACACCTTGTAGTTAGCAGTATTTTGTTGTATACACATAAATGGTAGTAAGTGATAATAAAATTTTTTTGTATAACTTTAAGTAGTACAAAAAAAATTTACACAACAAATAAATAAAAACTTATACGTAATAACACTTTAAAATTTAAAAAAAAAACTTTGATTAATTAACTGACAATTTATTTTTTATTTTGGTGATTTTGAAACTCAATAGTTTGTAAACTCTTTAAAGATTAATATCTTTCTAATTAAAAGTTGGAAAAAATATGTCAAAGTCAAAGTTTTTTTTCTCTATAGTGTTCCCACTATTTAAATAAACGATAAAAAGCTGACATTGAGTTTTAGCAATAAAAATGTAAAGAAAAAATTAAAATATTATTAATTCATAAATTTTAAAATTAAATGTTTAACTAAAGCATTTAATTAAAACCCAATAATTTTGTTATTGTTAATTACTTTATAAAATTAAGTAAAAAATATACAAAAATGTTTGTTTGTTTGCGTGCTTATTAATTAAGTAATATAAGATTAAATTGCAGACTCTGAAAGAGACTTTGTTTAATTAATTAATAAATATTTGATAGTTTATAATAAACAATTTCTACAATTTCTTCCTTGTTTTGAATTACAATTTGCTGTAGTATAAATTGTTTCAAAGTTTAGAATAATTTAAAATAAATTAAATATATTAACAAATATTTTGTAATATTAATTACTCATTTAGAATAACACATCAAAAAGGTTTTAGCAAAATTGAAAATGTTTGAATTATACTTCTCGGTTGGAGGCTTATTAGGCACTGACTTGAAGTTTCAATTTAGATAAATAATTAGGGTGAATCCAGCCTTGTTCTATATAGCGAGATAATTAATACACAAGATATATCTCGATTATCCAATTTGAGGGGTAATTAAATAAGGGTTTATAGTTAATCTACCCATTGATCGAGATAAAAGCCTAATTTCTTGTTATAAAATTGAAATCAGCACACAAGCTTCATTGTTAATATTTTGTAATTATAACTAGGTTGTAATCCATACTGTTCAATTGAGAAGTCAATATCAATAACAGTAGGTCATTTAATAATTAAGCATTCACTCAAAACATATTGTTGTATTTAGAATTCAAATCATTTTTATTAACTAATGAGGAAACGAGTGATTTAAATCAAAAGAGGCAAAGTTTTAGGTGAGACTATTTGTGTATCGGTCGGCGGCACAAACCGAAAACTGTTATAAAAATAGGCACGACATTAATTTATGCGCAATCAATCATACCCTAGCCGCTTGAAAGGGGCAAGGTTGCACACATTCTCGTACAATAGCTAAATTATTTTTAAGTTCAGCACGAAATCATTTGCCCCAAAAAAGTATTCAAATGTCAAAACATTGGATTTTTATCTTGGCTAGCAACAATCGTACTAAACAGATTTAATTATTTATAAAATTATGTCTTTATGTATTTGTATGCTTGTATGTATATAATTTTTATTTTTAATTGCGGGGATGATATAAAATTATAAAACAAATTATTAATGTAAGGCATTGTTGTTACAGTTTTGCAGTTAATTCATTAGTAGCCTAATTATATTATTATACAATTCGAAAAGTGTTTAATTTTTGTTTTGAAAATGCTAATTTTATATATTGTTTTATAAAACTACGTAGACCTTAAAAATATATATGAAAAATATACCGTATTCAAAAACTTGAATCGTATTAAAATTTTAGTACATAAACAATATTTTTTAATAATTTTATATATGTTGGGAAAGTAATAATATAATATACTTGTATGCTTTTTAGTTCTTTATTTTCAACTAGTTTCGACTAAAATTTTTAGTCATCATCAGGATTCTTATAATTTTTTTGTTATTTAATTATAAGAATCCTGATGATGACTAAAAATTTTAGTCAAAACTAGTTGAAAATAAAGAACTAATAAGCATACAAGTATATTATATTATTACTTTCCCAACATAACCTCAATGTATGCATCTCTAAAAAACAACAATAATTTTATATATAATATAGGCAATTTTAAAACCACGTTAAAATTTTAGACCTATCACCAAACTTTATATGTACATACTTTTTAAAATTTTATATTTTTTCACAGTGCTAGTTATTCTTTTCAACGCTGGAGAATATCTTTGTAGGACCGTCACAAGGTGTTAGATGGCGCCAGTAGCATTAAAACGAGAAATAATATAAGTAGAAGTATTAAAAAAGGTTAATTTTTTTCACGATAGACTGCACGACATATAATATTAAATAACGACATAGCAAAAGTGGTGTAACGACAAAAAATACAATGCCTAATCAAATAAATTTTACGACGCCAAAGTAATGCAATCCACGACAATATAATACATTGCACAACAAATAATAGACCCTGCACTTCAGAACATTGCACGACAAAAAAGTATATCCCAAAATTAATCGAATGGGTAAACTGAATATGCATCCATATCCAATAGCCTTCTTTATCATCACATCTAATATTAATTAAATTATATCAAAATAAATAATAAATAACTCTTTCAAAATAATATTTTTGATAAATATTTAACATAAATAAAAAGTATATTACAAGACAGAGAGGCTTTTAGATGTATTTACAACTTTGCTAAGTTACCAGCTTGGTTATAAACGCTTTGCTAATAACGTAAATCTCAAACAAAAGTTAAACATATTATTTTAAATTTAAGAAAACACTTAATTTAGCGACAAATCAATGTAATATTATTATGCAAAAACAAAAGCAGAAATATAAATATAAACTGTTTTTGCAAATTAATAATTAAACTACTATTATTGTAATTATTAATTAGAAATAGTTTAAATTATTCTAATTATTAATTTGTTGTCGTCCAAACATATTATTATGTCGGTCATTTGTTTTATTTTGTCTGTTTAAAGTTATCGTTCTAAAAACTTGTTTTGCTGTTGAATTGTTCTATTCAACAGTTCACATGTACCAATGTGAAGACACCAATAAACCCCACCAACAAAACTAGGTTGACTAAAAATGCATTTGCTCAGTTAATAATGATAAAAAAATTAGTACACCCAGCTCTTAAAATTTCTGATCTGGTGATATATAACATGTATAGTTAAAAAACTGCTGGTGTACGTACCATAGCTAATTGAAAATTGATCAACGAAATTAATCAAAAATTAATTACTTCATAACCGTGCGTCGCAAAAAACTATTAAATACACCAAAAGATAGCAAATTAAAATCCGCGTTTAGTGATATATGACAAGTTCTTTTTAAATCAAACAATTAAATAAATAATTAAAAAACTTAATTAATAGCAAATAGGTTTTACCGCACAAAAATAAATTAAAAAAAATAAACTAAAAACGACATGATTAGGATACTGGTACGTAGAACAACTTCCAACAATAAAATCCTTATGACCACCAATTTAAACAAGTTATGTTCTTTTTAAATCAAACAGTTCAGTCACACACCCTCCACCAACAAAAAGTCGCACAAGTGTTGGTACGTCATAACTTGTTTAAAATTGGTGGTCAGAAAAGTTTTTTGATGGAAAGTGTATCTAGAGATTACTCCCATACTTTCCACTACGTTAAAACAATTTTAAAAGTCACACATCCCCCACCAACAAAAAGTCGCACAAAGTGTTGGTAGTCATAACTTGTTTAAAATCGGTGGTCAAAAGAGTTTTATGGTGGAAAGTAAATCTAGACATCACTCCTGTACTTTTCAATACGTTAAAACAATTTTAAAAGTCACACACATCGCACTAACAAAAAGTCGCACAAAGTGTTGGTAGATATAATTTGTTTAAAATCGGTGGTCAGAAGAGTTTTATGTTGGAAGTAAATTTAGACATTATTCCCCTACTTTCCACCACGTTAAAACAATTTTAAAAGTCACACACCCCCATCAACAAAAAGTTGCACAAAGTGTTGGTACGTCATAACTTGTTTAAAATCGGTGGTCTGAAGCATTTTTTTGTTGGAAGTTGTTCTACGTATCAGTATCCTATCATGTTTTTTTGAAGTTTTATTTCATACACCATACACACCATAATTGCAATTAATTAGTTATCCTAATCATATAATTAACTATTTTATTTAAGGAGATTATGTTATATACCACTAAACGCGGATTTTAATTTGCTATCCTTTGGTGTATTTATCAGTTTTCTATGTTTTTAATCAATTTTCAATTAGCTATAGTACGTACACCAGCGGTGGTCAAAAAATTTTTCTTTCGTAGATCGTTTTTATTTAATATAAGGTATATTTTTACAAAAAATTAGCAGTCTTGTAGTGACGGTTTGCTAATTAGGTCTAATTAAGTTTGTTAATTAAGCCATCTATTACAATTTTCTTTTAACTATACATGTTATATAACACCGGATCAAAAATTTAAAGAGCAATCGAATAGTGTATTTAATTATTTTTTTGATCATTAATAACCGAGCAAATGCATTTTTAGTCAGCCTAGTTTTGATGGTGGGGTTTGTTGGCGTCTTCACATCGGTTTCATATGTTGTAGCTTCTTATTCTTACCGTGCGTTACCCTTTTCTGCCGTGAAAAGTTTTATGTCGTCAAATATATTTTACTGTCGTTTAATATACTTTCTTTCCGTGTAATATATTTGTGTGCCGTGCAAAACTTTTTAGGGACGTCATTTAAAATTTACTGTCCTACAAACAATCTTTTTATCCGTTTGTTTATCTTATTCTGCCAAGCCGGGAAATCTAACCCATAATATAATATAAAAGGAACACTTGAATGAGACAATGGAGACGAGCGGAACGTTGCGTCGAGGTGTGCATTCGACAATATTTGTTAAAAATCCATACGTCGGACGCCCAAGATGTTCCAGCGCAGCGCGTACTTTGCGTCGTGTTTATTAAAATTATTATTTACTTATTATAATTTTAACAAAAAATAAATATTCATGGTGGTAATGATTATAATATTTATAATTTGAAATTGTGTTTTTGCAAGAGAAAATGTTAAATTCATCCACAGTTCCATACAACTTCAAACTGCTTGCAAAAACCATTGAACTAAATACAAGTAACTGGGAGTCGGCTATGCGATGTGTATATAATAAAGCCGCGCTTCGAAATTATTGAAAACTATTCTCAATTTTCACATCAATTATTTATTAAAATATTTATAAAAATAAATTTTACATAAGATATGTTAAGATAAGTTAATATTTAATTTGAACTTGAATTTTAATTAATTATTTATACCAGTTTTTGTCTAAATTGATCCATAAGAGCGCGTGAGTGGAATAAAGAGAGTAGCCTACACGGGGCCTTTATACTGCGCACTCTTTCTGCTTCATCAGAAGGCGTGGCAAATGTTGCAGACGCGCGACGCAAATGAGCGTGGCTTAGCAGCAAGCAAAATCCCGCCGAGTCTCGGCGCCTCGGCAGTCTTTTCAGAGTATCGAGAGCAACAACATCGTTAACAAGTGAGCATTACTCCCCCCGCAATTCACCAATCGACCTCGATTGCCATTGCGGGCTCGACACATTGGAAAGCAGCAGCAGCACCCTGGACGTATTTCCCAAGAATATCCAAAACAAACTACAAACAGCATCTTCCGGGGCAAACTACTGACCCCTGCACCCGGAACACCGCTATCCAGGCGTTTACCGCAAGGCTAGGCGGCAACAACTGGCGCCCAACTTAAAACACCACTAACTCGACACCGAGAACCCCCCAGAACCTGGGGGAACTTCTTCACCAAACCTCCGATTTGAGAATCAACGGTCCGAAAAAAAAAATAAACCGAGTAGTAACCAGTAGTGGACCACCACCTGATTGACGTTTAAAAAAACCACGTAGGCTTTGCTATCTGTAAACGGGTACCGCCGTCGCAAAAAAAATTAGCCCTACAATCATTGTATACACGTGCAATCAAGTAAAAAAAAATTACCAAAAATTTTTAACTAATGCGAGAAGTCACCGCCACCAACAAAGACCCCCCCGGTTCTGCATATGATGCCACTATGGTCGATAATATAGCCAAACAGGTTAAGTCATACACTAATGCACGGAAACCGGCCAACACCCAGTTTAACAAGAAAATACGGCATGAAGATCATCTGCCGACATTTCAGGGGCTTGGCCACAAAGACCCCAACCAGTTCGTCACCAAACTGGAAAAGCACTTTCGAGTTTTTTCCATGTGTCCAAGCTGATCCACCACAGCTGCTATCTAAAGGCGCTAAAAGAAAAAGCTTAAACATGGCAGAAAAAAGCCGATGGCGATCTTTTTTCTGCAAAAATACGCAGATCCGGACCTTATCGTAGTCCTGAGACAGCAGTTGTAGGCCGAGAAGCACCAAGCAAAAGAACCGGTTGCCACCTTCTTGCTCCGCAAGTTTGCGTTATACAAGCGCGTTGCACCGGAGGCATCCGAAAGGGCCATGACCAATAGGCTAATTAATCTGGTGGACCATCAGATCCAACAAATAGTGAAAATCACCAAATTTAAAGATCTCCCAGCACCTGAGTGAGACTGCCACCCGAATCAAAACCAAGCTGGCTAGGTTCCGGACCGATCGCACCAACGAGCGCCGGACACAACCGTCCAAAGACACCCTTGGAACCTCCTCCCAGTCGGGAAACGAGCAGAGGACCGATTGAGCAAAAGCACGACGCGACTATCAATCCCTGATCAAATAGGAGTAGTCGGCAACAACCACCATCTGCCGAAGATTCACGTCACCTACCAAAGGACAAAAGCACTCGCCCTAATCGATTTTGTCGTCCACCAGACTAACCTAAATAACAATTTACTCGTGACCGGAGAAGCAACCGTCAACATACAACAACGAGTCACATTCCTGCACGCGCCGGACCTTGACGACGATTATTCCAGTATTAGGACAACTCAAGAGGATCAACCGCCCCCGCAACTTTGCCAATCGACCCCGATTACCATTGCGGGATCGACACCACGCCTGACACGTTGGAGATTAGCAAAAACCTTAGGCGTATTCCCCAGGGACCCCAAAAACAAAAACGAAAAGTACAAAAACCGGAAAACCGCCATGCAGGCGTTCACCGCAGGGTTAGGCGGCAACTCAAAAGCAAACCTAATAACGTTAAAATTCTTTAATAATAATTATTATTATTTAGACCTAATTGTGATAAAACATAGCCGTACTTTGCCAAAATTTTCCCTATAACATAAGAATTATTATCACTTTCAGCGCCCCGACTCGCTACGCAACGCGGAAAAGCAAACCTTTAAAATTATTTTGATACGGAGCATTAGAATGTTGATATAATATGTGCAGATAGTGGATATTAAAATTAGACCGTGGTCGCGTTAGTTCCAACAAGCACCTGCCCTTGTTAACTAGATTCTACCCGGCTCACCTCACTGCACAAATAAAATAATGTACCAATAAAAGTCTATTTATTATACCATTTCTAAGGGCGCAACATCTATTACAGTAACGTTGAACATTTTTAAACTAACATAGGCTCTTATAGCAATTTTTTTTTCTGACAACTCCACGTATAAACAATAAGTTTTTCAATCAACTCTAAAATATAAAGTGCATACAACCGCCTATACATTAATACTTTCGAGCAAAAATTAAAAGTTATATTTAACTTGCAAATAAATAATTAAACCAAATAAAAATTCTAGGTTTTTAAAAGATAATTACAATAAAACTAATAGTCATAAAAATATTAATGTATAGCTGAGACGTTCTTCTACAATGTTTCAAAATTTGATTCAATAATTTTCAGCCGTTTTCTCGGTGAACTATCAATAAATAATATATATGCTAATTTTTAATTTTATTATTTGGATTAGAATTATTCTTTTCATCGTTATGCTTGTACAATAATTTTCTGTTGTCTTTTGTATTATTTATCTATCTATTTCACCAAGCTTTATTTAAACTCGACGAGACCTGGCTAGAATGCAAATAGTGATTAACAGTAATTGGCTTTTTTTAAATTTTAAAATGTAATATTTAGGAATTACTTTATATGTCAAGTTAAGTTAAAATTTACCAAGTTGTAAGTAGCACCTTCAGATATTGTTTCAAGGTCTGTTTATAGATGCTACAGATCCTAAAAAAATCAAGATAATAATTTGTCATATTTGTGGATATGGTGTTTGGAAAACATGACGTATAAAGGATGCTATAATCTGCATAACTATGAATGGAACATTTAGTTATTTGGAAAAGTTTATTAATGTAAATAAAAAATAATGTCGGCAAAAGAGCAACACTAGCGTTTATGATTTTCAGAGTTAAAACCATCAATTCTAACTATATGTTTTCTATTGTCAAAATAGCTATTGATAAAACTTATTAATAAAGTTAGGATACCAAATCCTATAAAACCTTTTGGAAACGTCTAGAGCTACCGCAAGGTTTTCTCCATGATTGTCCAAAATAAAACTCCATTTGCAACTAACATACGTGTAATAAGATCTGTTATCAAAACATTTGTTCAAAATCCATATTGAATATTTGAGATAAAGTTATTTTGCAATAAAAACTTGAATGTAGAAATTAGTATATTTTTAAAAACATTTTGACAGATTGAACAGAAATGCAATTTGCAATTCGTCTATAATTTAAAAAATCAGACTCCTTTTTTAGGTATATAAGTTGAACATTTACAATTTTTCAACAATTTAAGAATGCTGCTTTTTTATATAATAAGGCAAATATTTTATTCAAAATAGGAACCAATTTGCAAACGTTTTAAGAATAATAGGTGAAATTTCATCTATACCGTTCCAGTTTTTAATTTTTTGAAAATATACTGTAACAACCTGTTGCCGAAAATAAATTTGACTCAAGATTTTATCACTAGCCGGCATTGTAGGTACAACAGTAGAACTACATAGAATAGTAGAGTTAGATGCGAATGGATTTGCAAAATATGTGGGTTGCTGAATAAGTAAAATAAGATGAGAAACATCATGTTGACCGGATAGAGTTGTAGAAGATGAATGACCTAACCGTTCAGTATTATGTTCATTAAAATCTCTTAACAAAATTATTTCAACTTCTTTATAATGACCTTAATGAAGTTTGTCAAAACTTAAATAGTCTTATTAGAAAGATTGAGTTTAAGAAATATGCTATTATATCTACTGCCCTGAATTTCGTACGTTATCAGTCTAGAATATGCTTGTTGTTTGTGGATGTAAGCACAAACACCCTGTTTGTCAGCAAATGAATGTTTGAGATGATAATCGGAATCTATTTTATTAAAGTAATCTGGATCTATTGTTTACTTTGGTTTTAATCAAAAAGATGTAAAGTTTTCTATGTTCAAGATGCTGGTGCCACAAACTAAGTCAATGTTCGGTTGATTAAATTAGTTAGTGGAACAGGCAAGCCTTGTTCTGCCAATTTAATCGCATCATTCCTCTCTACCAGTGCTTCTTTTGTTAGATTGCCCACATATGTAGTCCATGTCTTTGCCATGTCGCCTTGTTCTTGTAACATAAGCTGCTAACTATTGCTTTAATCACCTGAGGCTATTGCTTAGAGTGCATAGATTACTGCTTAAGAATAGGCTTGGAGACAAACTTTTAAGCTAAGATTTTTTAAGTGTACTTACAATCTATAGAATTCAATGTGGTGATGTAAACTACAACGCTGATAATTTTTGTAACATACAGTAAACAAACATAACTTTGTCGGTAACTCCAAAACATGTCAAAAAAGTGAAAAAAGAAAACGCTAAACAGCACCAATAGTAACATAAATATATTTTCATGCAAAATCAAACCCAAAACGCGTCAGTTTATCATAATTAAAATGCTTAAATATTAACCGCATTATCAAAACTTGTCGTTTATGTAACACAATTTATTTTGAAAATAATTTAATTTGCGCCTTGTAACAGCTGTATTCGATTTCAATAGTTTTTACACGGTTTTTAAGGTTTCTGTTACTATAAATACGTAAAATAAAAAAGGATTATTAATTTATTTCACTTCAATTGTAGGAATGTTTGTGTCTTCAAGTGTATTGTTCCTTACTCTCGCATTATGTATCCTTCTTTCTAGCGATAGGTTTTCTTTACTAGCACTGCGTGTAACTTCCTACCATCCGCCAAGCTATGTTTGGTTTAACCTCGTTTGAAGTATCCAAATTTGTCAAATCTGTATTAAAATTATCATTGCATCGCCAAAATTCCGGTCCTGTAAACTTTCATCTTTATCAGAGTGACTGTGCTTAAGCCAAATAATTCATTTTTGTAATGTTCTGTTTGGTTCCACTATTCTCGCGATTTATGACTCAAGAGCTAACAGGAAGAAAAACCGGGTATTAGGATCCCTTCACCTGAGTAGTGAATATAACTGTGTTTATGTATAGAAGCGCTCAGCTGAGCATTGGGTGTAAGAAAGTTATACAAACTTTATCTTGAAAAAAATACCTACAGAATACATTTTTTAGTTTTGCTCTAGAGCAAATAGACAAAAAGTTATTTAAATTTGAAAAAATCAACTGTTTTTAGTTTTTTGAAACAATTAAAAAAGTTGAAGAACTATGTCTAATTTAAAAATGGCATTACCTTTTTTCTAGAAATTTTGCTCAATTTTGTTAATTTAACAAACGCTGTAAAATTTAAAATAACAATGTTACCCATAGAATACATGTAGACTATTGAGATCCTGTTTGTTTTCTATTTAAAATGATCGTAATTGAATAGTTGGCATTAAAAATAACTGTTCATTTTTTGGAGTGCTTTTATGTTTATGCAAAACATAAAAACACTATAACATATTTAAAAACTTAAAAAATTACATTTTTAAAACTTAATTCCTTTTTAATTATTTTTTTTTTAAGTTTAAAAATGTCAATTTTCATTTTACTATTTTAAAAATGTATAATTAAAAAAATAAAAAATGAACGTTGCCATTTAAAAAGTAAAAAAGTATACTCAAAATAAAAACATACATGTGTGTACCTGCGTTTATAATACTCAAAAAACCATTTACAATAATTTTTAAATCATTTAAATCGGTTAAAAAATAACGGAGTTATTCAGCCGTACGTTTTATGTTTAACACCTTGTATAATAACAATATGGTTGGTGTTAGTCTTTCAAATGTTTATTATTTTTTTTTTGTATGTTGACATTTGTAATACATTCTTTAATTAACAAGAATAAATTATTATTATTTTGTTAACCTTTTATTTTAATTTGAAACGCTTTTTTTAAAATCATATTCAGTATATGTAATCTATTCATTAGTTAGGTCAGGTTAGGTTAGGTAAGATCTTTGATTACAATCATCGACGTTAAAACAAAGCAGTAACCTTTATAATTTGTAACAAGTGACTTATCAAATATCTCAGCGTTATTTGTTGTCAATAATGTTACAGTACACTAAAATCTACCTACCTCTACCAACAAAAAAGTAAAACAACTAATATTCTAACAAATAAACAGTACAGTGTAACAAAGACCTGATACAAACGCAGAAAATGGTGTAAAAAAGAAAGCCTAAGTATCTCATAGATTGTCTAATGCCTTTTAAGGATCCAGATATTCTTAAACCTTTTGTGTTTTTATTACTTTTAATTCTCGTTCTAGATGTTAGGTTACTTTTTAAAACTTTAATTTTAAATTAGTTTATTTTGGAACTTGCAAGAAAAATACTAACAAACTACTTAGCTACAATAAAAACTTGTTGATTGTGCTAGATTTATAAATAATTATTATGATATTTATGATTATAATTGCGGTTAGATCTAAGCATTATAGATGGTGGCTCAAACTTTAATTATGATTATCTATAATTCAAGATATAATTATGTACTCTATAAATATGAATTCTGCATTTTTATTTTTGTCCATGCAATATGTCCTAGTCGTATTGTACCAAATGCTTTGTACATAATTCTACTTGATCAACCCCTAAAACACAAGTTCTGTAAAGTCAACTATCAACCATTGTTTTTTCTTATGATTTACCCCCTCAAATCGTCGATCACCTAACGCCTTTATAAAATCAAATAAGTACCTGCCAATAATAAACAAAGCGGGCAGCCATGGCGTTCTTCACTTTAAACTTTTCAACGTGCCATCACTTAGTTTCACTCTATATTCATATTATACAGTAAACTATGCATTAGAAAATCATTTTGTAAACCTGGACAGATACTGAATTTAGTTACACATTTGTAATCATTTTTATAATCTATTAAAGTTTGCATCTATGTATTTAAAATGCATTATCAGGGTATCGTAATTTGATATTTAGATTACACAGGGCGTTAACTAGTCCACAGATTCAACAAAAACCTGGCAATGTGCCATAGTGTAACATAAATGTCAATTCCATTCTCATGTAATAAATTAGACACCATTCACCACCAAATAATGTTTCAAAAGCAATTATTTCTTTCTGCAATAAAACTATGAATAACTATTATAGAAAATAAGATTAAAATAACTAAATAAAATAAAATATCTACAATGAATAACGAGTTAAAAATCTTCTATATATTATTTTCATTCATTGAGTATCTATAGAATAATTTATATTTCACTTGCTTATTATTTGCTATTAATACCTTAGATACGACATTTGTAATGTGGTCCTTTATAATCAAGACATTATATGAGCGAGTTTTAATTCATAAAAGCTTAGAGATGTCTCATAAAAGCTACGACACTTCTTTCTTAAACTTGGATAGTTATTTATATAAATATAAACAAAGTAAAATCTGCCGTCCTTAAAAAAAAATAAAACAGTAACTACAGTTTACAGTTGATAGCGATTATTTTTATATTTTATACTAACAATTACATCAAAACCATAAAATGGATGGCAGTGGTTTATTGAGTAGTTACAGATTTTAGGCTAAATATAGTTTAGCAATTTTGTTAGATAAAATGCCTTAAGGCTAATAATAGCAACAATACAAACATATTATGAAAATAAGAGATGATAAGATAAATTGAAAATTTTAGTTTTTGTTTATAATTTGCGCATAAAATGTACTTTTTGAGTCGATTGTACAGAAAAACTTAAACATGTTAATTTTTCAATCTACAATAAAATTGATGATCATTTGTAATTTTACAGTCTTAAATTTTTATCTATAAATGTAAATATATAATTATAGACAGTGTCCTACGGTAATTAACGATATATGACAACAACATTCTAACCAAAACTGATATGACTTGACATTGTCATAAATAAAATAAATTATTACATTTTCTTGTAAAATATAAAACATTGTATGCACCACGTGCATTACTAGATAACAATGCCCATCTGCGACTTCAATCCCTCGAACTGGAACAAGTTGCGCTATTTAAAATAATTAAAAAAAATGCTCTTAATAATATTCAAACAAAGTTTTCAAAGAATTCTCCAAGAGCAGAAAGATCTCTCATAATAATTTCATAAAACAAGTTTAAGTTAATTAAAATTAATTCTTTAAACCTACATTCCTTTATATTAGATGTTAGATATGTTTCTTAGATATGATGATGAACTTCGCTGTTGTTTTTAATTTTAGTTACTCATACTTTGTGAATATTATTTTTTATCTTCTATAAAATATAAGTAGTAGTAAGTATTGAATGATAAATTTTGAAACAAGCACACTACTTGGTTTATTGGTATATATTTCAATAAGAAGTGATAAACTATGAATTCATTTTTAGAAACAAAAAATTGTAATGAACAAACAAACAGTTTTAAAATAGTTCAATTTTATTATAATATTCATTCAACTTTCCTGAATTATAATGATGAAATTAAGAAAAAATATCTTACAAACGTTACATTATGTTCTTAAAAAGACCGAAGTTTATTCAGTAAAACTGAAGTACATAGACATGGATTTTAATTTTATAATTAACTTCACATCTAAAAGTTAAAAAAAACTTTAAGACAGATCCGATTTCCTTTTGAATAACAAACCAAGCAAATCCAGACCTGTATTAAACTTAATTTTGGTTATAGAAATCGAGCCACTTATTCTTTACAAAAGATGTTTCATAAAAAGTTCGGATGCATCATATCAAAGGTTCTCTTCTCATATCCTGCTGTAGATTATTTATACTGACATACTCATTTATAGTTTATCCAAAATGAATCATTTCAGAGACATTATTATATTTTTTTTGTAAATTACAAGCCGACTACACTACACTTGTTTATGCATTACCTATAGAAAATGACATTCACAACAGATTAGTAGATATGTAATAGTTTCAACATGTCAATTAAAAATTGAATAGAACTCATCAATCTAAATAGTTGATTTGCATACTCTTTGTAATTAAACTTTTAATATTTTATAGTCTCTCACTTTTAAAAATCGTAAAATATATATTCTCTAGGCAATTGATGTACACTTTGTATCTCTACATGTCACAGCAAACATTTCTGACCCTTCACAGTAAAGCGAATAACTGTTTTATCCTATAAAAGTACATTTTACAAGATTAGGAAGAGAATTTCAATGTGACTTCGCTAGACTACAACTTGATGCAGTTATAAAGTATAAGGGGTATAAGCATGCAATTTTTCATATAAGAAACTACGAAATGTGAAAAGTATTTTACAGCGACATTTTAATATAATATATTATGATCATGAAAAGTTTTTTACTGGTAATAAATTGGATCGCACAGTCAAGCTTTAAGAGCATTATTATGTTTTTTTGAGATTTAATATTAATTAAAAAATGTGAGCAGAAAGATTACGGTCCACATCGCTTTTTACTGATTTTTTTGTCACATCATCTAATAAAAAATTAATAGGTGATGACGCAGAATTAATAAAACTAAAGAAAAACAAAATCCCTGCTGTCACAAAAGTGAAACCCGTCTCGACAATGCATTAGCAAGAAAAAAAATAAAGTGAAAATTTTCCGATTAGCATTCCTTGACGCTATAACTAGTGGGGCATTATAATTTTATTTTTGAGAATTGTTTACATGAATGTTACAGTTACACAGGGTGTAAGACATGCTTTTGTTTTTAAGAAACTTGCAATGACAACCAACTTTAGGTTTTTAAATGGCAACATATATTTTTTTTAGAATCTACATAATATTATGAATCCAACTATGTAAAATAATTATATTCTTTCATAACAAGATGTATAAATATAAAATTAAAACTGTCGTAATTAGGTGGATAGCCGTGGAGTTTTTTTAGATACTATATATGTATATTGATAAATTTGTTTTCAAATTAAAAAGAATATATATATATATATAAATATTATATAAATAATTTAAAAAATGTGATTTTGTTAATTTACTATATTATGTAAAAATGTAACAACATAAAAATACCCCCAAAATTAAACATTAATAAATTGTTTTCTTTGTATTTGCATTGGTAAGAAACACTTGGGCGAATGGGTGAGAATACAGTTTAAAAGTATCAGAAAGTATCAGGTTGGTAATTTAAATTTGTGTTTCCAGTCCACCCACCCAAGTGGTTTTTATCAAAAAATTAGAACCACCTACCGCATTCCTGCAACTAAAAAACATGACAGAATAAGTGACAGATGTCATTAAGTTAGTAGCAGGTGCATATTTAATTAAAATAATTTTAAAAGTAAAAGCAAATAACATGTTTATTTAAAAAAAAAAAATTTGTTTATGAAAACTTATTCTTTAGACAAACTTGAAGAAAAAAGTTTGTTATAATTTTTTTCTAAAAATGCAATCCCGAGAAATTACAAACGATCAAAAAATGTAAATTTAAAATTTAATCCTTTTTTCGCTATTTTTAAGTATTTCTGTGGATACATTGTAAGATATCTCAAAACGTAGCACACGGCACCTTTTCACTGTATCTTTTGCAAATATATGAGCACGTTTTTATCCATATTTAAAAAAAAAGAGAAAATACCCGTCATCATTTTTTAAGAAAAACTGTCTTTTAAAGTTCTACAAATTTCAAATTTTTGGCTATGAAAACAATTTTGAAAAAAAAAGTTTCTTATAATTTTTTCCTAAAAATGCAATCCTGAGAAGTTATCAAAAAATGTAAAAAACTCAAAAAACTCAATTTTTTCAAATTTTGATTGCTTATTACTCGGAAATGGCTCACTAAAAAAAACTAAAAAAATCACATAACCAGGATTCATATAGAGGAAGGCATTTTCAGTGATTTGAGCAGAAACAAATTTTCTTGACTCATACATGGCCATATAATATAGGTGCCATTTAAAAAAATAAGCTGATTGTCTTTGCAAGAATACTAAAAACAACTGAATATATATATATACCTGCATTAGTAATACTAAAAAAAAAAAAAAAAAAAATTAAATCTTTCAAATCGGTTTAAAAATAACAAAGTTATTCAGCCGTAAATTTTTTTAAATTAAATCTAAATAATTGTCCTTAATTATTTATCTCCCTGCACTGTTTTTAATTAAATACGCCTTATTTAAAATATTTAACGGAATTATCAACTATCAATTTTGTTTGATGTTTATTACAATTATAATTTTATTGTTATATGTGAACAGCGCCTCTAACAACGTCCAGGTAAGTTTGTACGTTTATGGTAACTTGCACTGACGCAAATATACATACATTACTTATAAAATATAGAAAAAGATATCATAATTCTAAATTTTGTAAGTTTTATAATAAAAAAAAAGAAATGAAACTAACGTTATACTCTATCGACCTTACCCAACCTGTTGAAGCAGACTGAAGGTCCTTCGCGTTTCCAATTTAACAAATTAAACTCATTATCCAAAAGATGCATTATCAGCATATAGCAACTCATTTACTTTCATTATTTCAACATCTCTTCTTAAATTATATATTCATACAATTATTAATAAACACATTAAACAAACAGGATAAAAAATAGTCTTAAACTAGACTGTTTTATTCATGCATGACAATTATAAATAGATTGTATATTATTTTGAATCGGTTTGAAAATAATTTTACACATAATAATATTGCATTAATAGTTTCAGAATAAAACAAATTGTACAACACAATTATTTTTTTAATAACTTCCTTCTGCTTCAGCAAAGGCGCTTCAATCGAGATAGAAACTCAATTTAGTATTGACGGAACTTATTGCATTCTTCAGTGACTACCGTTTCGAGCGTAAAAAGCTTCTTTAATAAAGCCCTGTCTGTTTGCACACTCATATGATACAATCCCGACAACTTCTAGTATTACAATAGTTTGTAAAATGCAAATATTTCTATTTACCAACAATGCAGAGAAGCTAATACATTTACTTGTAGTAAGTAAAATAATCTCTTAAAAATAAAATTATGCATGACCTGGCGTACGTACGTCTATAAATAAAAATTTGAACTCTATTTATACATAAAAAATTTATTTATATCATTACTTTTACATAGATATGCATAATTACCGTTAAAATATAAACGAAACATTTTTGTTAAAGTAAAATACACTTTTTTATATATGGGTTTTTCAATAAAAGCGTTTAGATGTTGAAATGGAATAAAACAAGCTGTGTGTGAGGTATTAACAAAATTCTTTTTTTATTTGAAAGGCCCATGTATGCCATTAAGTGTAGAATATGACATCGTTCAAATGCCCGCCTCGGCTTCTTATGGTGGCACGGATCCGAGTAGAACAATGACTCTTCCGCATAGATCCGGCTGAATTTGAGCGATGGCCTGTGTTATGTTCACCTTTAAAGCATCGGTCAATTGTGGTTTATTTGCATAGACCTGCGACATCAAGAAACCCCACAAGAAAAATTGGTGGCCAATTCACATCACCCCTGTGTGACATAACCTTACCCTCAAAACGTTCATGCAGAATGTCAATTGTGGCGTCCGCTGTGTAGCACGTTCTGCTGTAGCGCTCGCCGTTAACGGTGACAGCTGCGGATTTTGGTGTACATTTTCACGGACTGCGGCGATGTTCTCTGCCGATCTTGAGTTCCTTAAATGTACAGGTGTTGGCTGATTATTTACCAAACCCGTCGTCTCAAATTTGACCACCAAACGTTGAAAAGTCGACTGTTAAAGGCCACCACGTCTACCGTAAAATGGACGCAATGCGTGCAACGTTTGCACTAACAAACACTCAGTTTGATAATATATATTTTATCATTTAAACATGCTGTTCAATCGTGTAATTTGCCATGGTGATTTGGCATAAGTAACTAAATAATAAACAAAAAATTTGATAGATGTCACAAAAACAAAATAGCCACCACGGGCCGCCAAAATCTACCCGCGCCAACTGTACGCCAACGCCGGGGGGCTGAATCTGGCACTTGAAGCCGATATTATGACAGATTGAGCTTTCAAGAAGTAATGTTCTTGCGTACTCAAACAATCGTCTTCCGTTTTCAAAATACCTTATTCCTTTTCATTCTAACCGCAGAAAAACTAAATCTAGTTTTCTAGGACTAAGACCTAGCAAAGCCAAACTCACTGCCCTGGGACCACAATACTTAGACCTTTATGAAACTTACTCCCTAAATATTTATTAGTAATCCAAACCTGGCGGCAGGTATAAAACGTAATAATATTCATTCCGCACTTAAAATTGTTTCTCATTCTGATGTATAGGCAAAGACCAATTCGAAACGTGCCATCAAAGATACTATGCGTATAGAATTTCATTAGATGCTTGAACTAACTGCAGTGCATTAATCAACCAAATAGTTTAAAACCTAATTTCACAAACATTTGTGGTCTAAGCAAATGTTTACTCTGTTAAAAATATCCTTTTTGTCACTGAAACAAAAAAAATCGGGTTAACCTAGTAGATTCCAATTATCATTTCAAACATTCATTTGCTGACCAAGAATATGTATGTGCCTACATCTACAAACAAATAACATATTCTAGACTAGGGGTCGGCTATTTTTTAAACGGCCACATCGTAATGTTTTAAATATGAAAACTTTTTCATTTGCACTTGCATCAAAATACAAAAAACGTTGTAACTATAGTTTAAGTTAAGAAAATATATCTGCCGCAAATTTTTTTGGAAACAAAGTCTTTGCCAACCCCTGTTATAGACTGATGACTACAAAATTCAAAATATTGGATATAATTGCATATTTGTTAAACAAAATCTTTCCATAAGACCATTTTTGTAATAGATATATATCGCTCCCAAAAAAAACCAATTCCAAACAATCAACTATTCCAGAAACCCTTTAAAGCAAAGTTCTAGCACACATTAACCACATAAGTTGGCTGTGTGCTGAAATAAATAAGTAAGGTTTACCACTAGAGGAGGTAAGTACAAAGAGCCTAATAATTCCTAAGTGCAGTAAAAATGATTTCACCCTGACACTTAAATCCAGGATCCAGAATGCAATATACTCCATAATAAAGATATTTATTAACAACCGGTTAGTAGTAAAATGCCAATTTTCCGACATTTAAAAATTTTCAGACATAAGGCCTAACTCACACGGGCAACTTTCCAACAACTTTTTAACTGCAAAACAGCGGTCGCGCTGTCGCATGTACCGACCACTTTTCAACAACAGAATCGTGGTTAGAAAGTTGCCCGTGTGAGTTTATATGCGACAAACCGACCGCAGTACATTATGGATTTTGAAGAGGAAGCACTGTTGTGGCTTTTGTTTCGCCGAAGAAGACAATACCGCCGAAATAGAATTTATTGGGTTCATCCTATTATTCAGAATAGAGACCAGTTTCAGCAACTATTTCAATCGCTCAATCGATAAATAATTCTGTATCAAAAGTATCGGTTTCATTTGCCACTTTCGTAATAAAAATTTCAAATTCGTGCGAGCGTGAAGAGCAGATTAACGACAATAACAATAACATACTATTCGAAAGGGTCGCGGGAAGCGGGCGGTCCTGCAGTCGGCTTGCGGTCGGTTTGTTGTTACGTGTGAGGCTTACCTGCGACAATTTTGTGGGTGATACCAGCAACACGGCTGCGTCTGCCGTCAAATTGCTGCATGTGTGAGGCTTTACTACTTGCGTTTCTCTATTAAATACATGTAAAACATGCTACTACTCACAAGTCGACCGCTGTTTTGTAGTCGAAAAGTTGTTGGAAAGTTGTCCGTGTGAGTTAGGCCTAAAACCATTACTTTACCTATCAGTTAATATCCAACTGAAGGTTGGATATTAACCGATTAACCGGTTTTTAATAGATTAAATACCCATTATTAATTGTAAATAAAATAGTAGAAGTATTATATCCTCAGTATTAAATTCATCAGCTGTATCATAAAATTTCATTGGTTAAGCCAATCGTAACAATGGCAACATACGGTTGAAAAATGTGTTCTAAAACAGTTTCCCCACAAAATAATAATGCGTTTTTTAAATTTGTTTTCTAACAATGCTCAAATCCAGTTATAATATATAAACTGTGCATTCCTTTAAGCTGGTCTCAGACTCTCTCATAATACACATGTACGTCGTAATAGTACTGTAAATGAATCAACATCAACGTTTTTTTTTTCATTTGATACACAATTACCAAATTATTATATAAATATCAAATATTTTTTTTAGCGGCAGCGTGAGTTAGTTGCTTAGGTGTTTGCCTCTTATGCTGGTTGTTGGAGTTCAAATCCTACTCCGTATATTGTATTAAATTTGTTCAACTTTTCGGTATTCATGGTTTCAGCAACAAACAAATTTACAAACATTATACATCTCGCTTTATTTCATCACTCACACTTGGAAGGACCTTCGGGACCAGGTTAGTAAGGTCGATAGAGTATAAAAACACACAAATTTAATTTTTTTTTAATATTTTACTTCACTTTTTTTATTTACTTTGATTGTGATAATTCGACAAATTAATTACCAAACCTCGTACATCCATGCTAATTCATTTGTATAACTTGCAACTTGCTCAATAAAAAAACATTTCTTAATATAACGCCTAGCAAAAGTATTTGCAGGATTTCAGCACGATGTGACAAACAAAATAAATTGTGGCCATTTAGATATCCGAAAGAGTAAACCATGACTCGTGTTTGGTCAAAATGTGACTGATAAAATAATAAATCTACGTTTACTCAAACTTGGTCTTAAAATATTTGAGTTAGATTATTGAACAATAACGTAATTACTCTATATACTTTGAACAATTTACATACATTTTTAAACTCTACTGTAATAAACAACAATCCAATATGCCAATAGATAGCACATTAGGTATCAACACAATGGCACAGTATGGCATACATGTATACTACCAACTTGCTGGCCAATTTATTAGAAGAGCTAGACCAAAAACCATATTCGTGTAGCTGTGTATTTAATAAACGTTACAGAAAGCAAACAAATCAAACACATTTTGTAATCATTGATTTTATTTTTTGTCGATAAATTGGTAAAGATTTCAATTTTAGATTACATTTAGTTTGCTACATGATTCCTCGTGATATGATAAACAATAATAATGTTTCAAACAATTGAATTAACACCAACATGCCATGAGTCTTATTAAATAGGAGATTAAAAAAAATTAGTTTATTTATATTTTCTTTTATACAGGGTGTCCGGAAAATACGTGTACAACGTTTGACGACAGACTCCTGACGTCAAAATAGGTCGATCTAAGCCGATTTAGTTATATCCAAAATTGACTCGTTTTGCCGGTAGAGGGCGTCAAAAATTTGTAAATATTAAAAAGAAATTACCTGTAACAATAATTTTTTAAGTGACCTTGTTGCTATGGCGTTTAATAATTTGACAATTATTGACAAATTGTCACCAGTCTATGAAATTTACTCAAGTATACGATCAACATTCTTGAATTACAAGTTCATTTGACCATTAAAATGGAAAATTATACAAACTCTCAGAAAGTTGACATGCTCCTGGTATACGGGTTTTGTCAAGGAAATGGGCGTCAGAGTGTTAGGGTTTACATGGAGAGGTTTCCTAACCGTCGAATACCATACCACCAAACATTTGCCAATATTGAGCGTCATCTTCGGGAAACGGGCAGTTTTGAGAAAAAGTTTGAAGGCAGGGGTCGTATGCGAACAACTCGAACTGTGGTAACAGAAGAGATGATTCTGGAAAGAGTTGAAGAAGAACCAAGTACCAGTACCCGTCTCTTAGAACGTGAGTTAAATGTTCCTAAAACGATTGTCAATGAGGTTTTAAGAGAACAGTTGTTACATCCTTACCACATACAAAAAGTCCAGGAACTTTTACCGACTGATCCCCCCATGCGGCTTACATTTTGTCAATTTATTAGAAACAAAAGAATCCTTGTTCCAAATTTTTGTAGAAAAATTATGTTTACTGACGAGGCATGCTTTACAAGATCTGGGGTAACCAATCTGCACAACGAACATATTTATTCCGATGAAAATCCACATGCCGTTAAAGTTGCACATCATCAACATCAATTTAAAATTAATATTTGGGCAGGTATTATTGATCACTACCTTATTGGTCCCATTGTTATTCCAGACAGGTTAGATGGAAATATTTATTTAAATTTTTTGCAAGACACATTACCAATTCTTCTGGAGAATTTGCCCCTTTTACTTCGGAGGGAAATGTGGTATATGCATGATGGTGCCCCGCCCCATTTTTCCGTTGCCGTTCGGCAATACTTACATCATCAATATCCCAACCGATGGATTGGAAGAGGCAATGATGCACCAGTAAAATGGCCACCACGTTCTCCTGAGTTAAATATGTGTGACTTCTTTTTGTGGGGCGCTATTAAAACAGAAGTTTACAAGACTCCGGTAAACACACGCGATGATTTATTGCAGCGGATTTTAAATGCAGGCAACCATTTTAATAATCCCGAGACATTAGATAGGGTCCAATATCATTTTTTAAAGAGTGTTAATAAGTGTATTCAGCAAGATGGCGGTCATTTTACACATTTGCTTAAGTAATGTTTTTGTTTTACTTAGTTTCTTACAATAGATACTTTCAACTTTGTTATACTTTTGTTTTTTTTGACGCCCTCTACCAGCTAAACGAGACAATTTTGGATATAACTAAGTCGGCTTAGATCGACCTATTTTGACGTCAGGAGTCTGTCGTCAAACGTTGTACACGTATTTTCCGGACACCCTGTATACTTAAATAAAATATCAAGATTTGTTTAGTAGAAGTACAATTATTTGAAACATTTGTATATGACTGATACTAGTTTTTTCCAATAAGAGGTTTCATTTTGATATTAAAAAAAAACGGGTATTTTTTAAGAGAAATAAATAAATGTATATTTCATTGTAAAAAGGAAGGTATGCCATTAACATTTGAAAACAATATCAGTCAAATTGCCGCCACGGTTACGGTTGCAGTACCACATTTAATTCATAAAATTGTCCATGACCAATTCGCACATTTGCTGCTGTATGTCCTCGAAAACTTCACGAATTCCATCTATAAGATCTTGAATCGATTGTGGAGCATTGGCATAGACCTTATCACGTGGCCCCAAAGAAAAAAGTTTAAAGGTGTTAAATCAAAAGATCTCGGTGGTCAATTGTGAACACGGTCAAGAAACTTTTCTTGCAAAATTGCGATTGTTTCGTTGCTTGTGTGGCACGTAGCGCCGTTTTGCTAAAAATAAACGTCGTCCACATCAATATCTTCCAATTCCGGCTATAAAAAATCATTAATCATAGCTCGGTAGCACCATCCATTCACCGTAACAGTTGCAGCAGCCTCATTTTCGAAAAAGTAGGGCTCAATCACACCGCTAGCCCAAAATCCGCACCAAACAGAGACACGTTGAGGATGCAAAGACTTTTCAACAATCATTCTTGGATTTTCTGAGCCTCAAATGCGACAATTCTGCTTATTAACGTAGCCTCCGAGGTAAAAATGGGCATCAGTGAAGATGATTTTTTGATGAAATTCCGGATCATTTTGATGCATTTGAAGGACCCAATCAGCAAAAACACGACGTTTATGACGATCGTCCGGCTTGAGTTCTTGTGTTAACTGAACTTTAAAAGCCTTAAGACTTAAGTCTTTATGAAAAATACGGTCTAATTTCGTTTGTAGAATGTCTAATTTCAAAGATCGACGAGGAATCGACAAACCTGGGTTTTCTTCAACACTACGGGCTAGATCTGCAATATTCTCATGTGTTCTTGAGCGATGCACACGGTTTCAATTTTTCACATCACAAACTTGTCCCAACAGCTCAAATTTTTCCACCAGGTTTACTATTGCCGGCCGAGAAGGTGCTTTACTACGACCAAAAAGTGCTTTAGTTTTGCAAACTGTGACTGAAAATTTTTCACCATTTTTGTAGTAAATTTTAATCATTTCAATGCGTTGTTAAAGCGTGTATCGTTCCATTTTTTATAATGGCGTAGTTTTTATTTGTCAAATGTCAAAAAATAATAGCTTCAAAATTATTATTAATTATTATATAGTGCAATTATTTGAAACATTTATATTTGACTATTACTATATGTATGGCAAATGATGTAAAATTATGATTAAAAAAATTCAAATATTTATTGATGATAAGGTTATACATTTTTTTTTAAATTTTAGAAAATCTACTAATTATAACAACTACTTTTTTATGAATTACCATTTACTAGGTAATTTATAAAGTGAATACATATAAAACAAATACTATTATAGATGGTCGATAACATATCTGAATTGTTTACCCAAGAAAATGTTGTGAAGTTAATAAATTATGTCGATCAACCAGCGTGTGTATTTCCTTTTGTGTATTTTATTACACTCTTCTAAGAAAATGTGCATTAAAATTGCATCAAATTGACTAACCAGTAGTAATATAACTTTACAAGATAGTGTATATTTTCTATAACTATTATATTGTCGATTCAAATGATTTTAAACGTAACAATACGCGTATCAAAAATAAACAGCGCAAGACATTTAATTAAATTTAAATTTAAAAAAAAAACAATTAACATTTTGTGGTCACTGTTATTAATTTCTATAAATAAATAATTTATGTGTAAACATCAGACTATTTACAGACCAACGTGTGCTAAAATGATACAGTTTCAATTGTAGCTTTTGTAGAACATAAATCAGTCTCCTAGTTAAACCAAGTTCAGACTTGAATAAATAATCTAATGTTTAAGATAATACAACCAAGCAAAACAAGAGATAAATGAGTATTCTGAGAGATATGTTTTGTTGCCAAATAATTTCACAGGTTGGTAATATTGCTTCTTGGCCGGACAGACCTTGAGAGTAAAGTGTTCTAGACTTATACTTCAAAGGAAAGTTTTACGTACATTTTCCAAGTACTCTTTACAAACTTGAAAATCAAGATGCAATTGAAGACATGGGTATTGATTTCTTAAACAACATTGGAACTTTATAGAAAGGTCGCAATAGTGATTAAATTCTAAAGAACTCACAATTTAATTGAAAAAAAAACTAAATAGTTCTCATATAGCATTCATAGCCATATTTTAGATAGAAATAAATTATTATTATAGCTAATTTAGTTTACGTTAGCTACTATATTTAAAAACAATCAATAATTATTGTTATAAATAATGAGACAAATAGATTGAATTTGAACAAATTATTTAATTATTTTATAACAAATTATTATAGTGTTCAATCGATGAATCATTCAATACAAATAAACAAATTATACCAATACAGATATTACATTACTGTTGTCTTCTTTTTAGTAAACAGTTTTGTCGAACCCATAAGAAGCAATTTAATATTGATGAAATAATATACATATTATGTTGAAATGAATTCATAGTCATTTTAAATCATTGTGCTTCACTCTTATTTCTTAGAAATTGAATAGTAGTGGCTGTTACTATGTCCGAGAATGGCCTTGTAAAGGTTAAAACATATTATATTATTTTAAATATATTAGTAATATAGTACATAGTAAATGTGTTTTATTTATTTTACTTAGTTCTTAGATTTATTTTCATAACTTCCACAGTAATATTTGCTGTTTAATAGTTGTATCCTCTGTAAAAACTATAGTAGATCTTGAAACAAATTTATCACTTATATGACAAATAAATCAAAACACCTGACATAAATACTGAATAAATAAAAAAACAATTATTACTTATATATATATATATATATATATATATATATACGGAAGAGCACGAGTTCGAGACTGCACAAGATTGAGGATATACATTGTATATAGCCAAATAACCATGCAATAGCCTATACAACAGTGACATTACTTAAATTAACAATAATTGTAACATATGTTACCTTTGGTTTTTTCTGTTTGCTTCTAATTTGTTTTTAAATTAGGTTTTTGTAAAATTAGAAAATATCTCCAAACTTGTGACAAGTTTGAGGATATATAACTTTAACAAATCTATAATAGATGGCACAACATGATATTAAACAGTTATTTGGTTATTTCTTTTTGTTGCAGACATATTTAATATTTAAAATCATAGTAAATGGTATTACTAATACTATTCAAAAAATATAATGAATTGTTATAAATATTAGTAATTACCGTGTTATAAATTGATCTTAACAATTTATAACTAGTATAGTTATATTTGTTAAAAAATTAAAAAATAAAATGTAACAATTGAAATTAATAAACAAATTGAGTAAAATAATTTGTTTATTAATATAAAATGTTTTTATTTTTTATAAATATCATAATTTAATTATGTTTGTTATAAAAAACAAACGATTAAATTAGTTTAGGTATAGCGCCATGTTCGTGTTTTTCTATATATATTCTTTATTTTTTATTATTAATGTACTTTTATTTGTTATAAACAATATACAACAACACGAGTACAGCGCTATGCCTAAACTTGTGTTAATGTAGTTATACTTCTTTGGGGATATCTTCAAACTTGTGTTAATATAAATACATTTCTTTGGCGATATCTCCAAACTAATGTTTTTATAGTGACACTTGTTTGACGATATCCCCAAACTAATGCTTTTTATATTAGCACTTGTTTGACGATATCCCCAAACTACCGCTTATATTATCACACTTCTTTGACGATATCTCCAAACTAATGCTTTTTATAGTAGCACTTGTTTGACGATATTCCCTAACTACTGTTTATATTATCACACATCTTTGGCGATATCTTCAAACTAATGTTTGAATAGTTTTAATAGCATTTCTTTAACAAATATCTCTGAATGGCTTTTAAATTATTACATTATTTTATGATATAAAAACTTGCTTTTATATATTTTTATAAAATAATAACATTTTTGTTGTAATTTACTTAATGTTATTGCCCTTCTTGTAGTATAGAACATTCTATTATTTATTTATTTATAAAAATATCTTACAAGTTATAATCATTTTTGAAATTCTATGTCAGCCAGTGTATCACTGATTTATTTGATAAATATAGACAATAAAATGTAATTGAATTGATTATTTATCATATACTTCTATTCAAACACTAGTAGTACTAGTACAATGACTCAACAAAATTTAACAATAATAATTATATAAATCAAGTTTTATGTAGTAAATATATATATAAAATCGGTGTTATATTACCATCGATTATTATTGGGAATATTTCTTACCAACTATTCAAAATGTATTATCTTAACAGGAATGTGAGAACTTAAAGCCATAAAAAAATGTTTTTGTATTCTATGAATGAATATCGTTGAACCCTTTTCAATAGTAGAGCAAGGTCAAGTTTGCAGGCTTATAACATTATAAATAGATATGCATTAAGACTAAGAAATTTAAAATATATTTTCTGGTGCTTTAGTTACAATTATAAACTTAAAGTATATCATCGGATAAATCATATTACTCATTACTCATTATTGTTTTGAAATGAATGATTTTTAAACAATATTATTATACTCCTACAAAACAAATCATAATCGATACCACAAATTAACTTAATTTACAGACATATTGGAGTAAAGCATGGATAAACTTTAAAAACATACGTCATCAAACTAGATAATTACATTCATTTTAACTTTAATTAAATTTAAAATTTGAATACATTTGTCTTCTAGTTTCATTATTACCTACAAACTTAGAAATTAGTAAAACAGTATCAGTAAAATTTTAGAAATAACATAAAACTTATATTAAAGTCTATATTCTTTACAAAGCATAATTGGAATAGTTTAAAATGGCTGTTTAGTAAAATTATTTAAAACACAACAACTTTTATCAAAATACTTTGTACAATAATGTTATAATTGTGCCGCCTCTAACAAGGTTTTTGTATTTTAAAATTATAATTGTAATTGGTCTACTTAATAAATATTTTTGTCTATCAACTCTCATTAAAATCATGGAGTGTTATATACTTTTATGATATTATTGCCACTTCCAACAAGAATGTTGGTATACTGACTTTTCCTATATAATTGGAATACTTAAATATTTCCGTCTACTAAACTTCATTAAAGTCATTAAATGTGAATTATTGCAGCCTCCAAAAATAATTTTGTTATTCTGACTTTATCATTGTAATTGGCATACTTAAACATTTCTGTCTACCAAGTTTAATAAAATTTGTTGAATGTTGTGTACATTTATGTTATTATTGCAGGCTCCAATAAAAATTTTGTTATTCTGACCTTATTATTATTCATTTAATTTAAAGAATGTTGTGTACGTTAATGTTATAATTGCGCCGCATCCAACAAGAATTTTAATATTTTGAATTTATCATTATAATTGGCATACTTAAATATCCTTGTATACCAACTATCATTAAAATCATTAAATTTTGTGTACATTTATGTTATTATTGCAGCCTCCAAGAAATTTTTTTGTATACAGACTTTTTCATTGTAATTGGCATACATAAACATGCCGATATATCAAATTTCATTTACATTTTTAGATGTTGTGTATAATCATTTTATTATTGCCGCCTCTAACAAAAATGTTGTTATTTTGACTTTATCATTGTAACTGGCTTACTTAAACATTTCTGTATACCAAATTTCAATTAAATCCTAAAATGTTGTGTACATTTATATTATTATTGCCGCTTCTAACAAAAAATTTTGTACACTGATTTTATTATTGTAATTGGCATATTAAAGCAAATCTGTATACCAAACTTCGATAAAATCATTGACTACTGCGTATATTTATTTTATTATTGCCGCCACTAACAAGAATTTTGTTATTCTGACGTTATTGCTGTAACTGGCATACACATCTTTGTAAACTAACTTTAATTAAAATTATTGAATGTGTGTCCATTTATGTTATGATTGCCGCCTCCAACAAGAATTTTGGTATACTGATTTGTTCATTGTAATTGGCATACTTAAACACACCGGTATACCAAATTTCATTAAAATCATTAAATTTTATGTACATTTAAGTTATTATTGCCGCCTCCAACAAGAATGTTGCTATAATGATTTTTTTATTGTAATTGGTATACTTTAACATGCCGGTATATCAAATTTCATTTAAATTATTGAATATTGTGTATAATTATTTTATTATTGCCGCCTCCAATAAGAATTTTGTTATTTTGACTATATTATTGTAACTGGCTTACTTGAATATCCCTGTAAACCAAATTTCAATAAAATCTTAGATTGCTGTGTACATTCATGTTATTATAGCCACCTACAATAAGAATTTTTATGTACTGATTTTATCATTGTAGTTAAACATCCCTGTATACCAAATTTTATTAAAATCATTGAATGTTGTGTTTATTTATTTTGTTATTGCCGCCTCCAACAAGAATTTTGTTATTCTGACTTTATCGTTGTAACTGGCATACTTTAACGTTCTTGTATACCAATTTTTTTGAAATCATTGAATGTTGTGTTCATTCATGTTATTATTTCCACCTCCAACAAGAATTTTGGTATACTGACTTTTTCATTGTAATTGGTTTACTAAAATATGCCTGTTTACTAAATTTTATTAAAATCATAGAATGTTGTGTACATTTATGTTATTATTGCCGCCTCCAATAAAAAAATGTATATACTGATTGTATCATTGTAAATGGCATATTTAAACATTCTTGTATACCAAATTTTATTAAAGTCGTTGAATGTTGTGTATTTTTATTTTATAATTGCCGCCTCCAACAAGAGTTTTGTTATTTTGATTTTATCATTGTCATTGGCATACTAAAGCATCCTTATATACTAACTTTTAATAAAATCATTAAATGTGTGTACATTTATGTTATTATTGCCGCCTCCAACAAGAATTATGGTATACTGATTTTTTCTTTGTAATTGGTATACTTAAACACTCCTGTATACAAAATTTCATTAAAATCATTGAATGTTGTGTATAATTATTTTATTATTGCCGCCCCCATCAAGAATTTTGTTATTTTGACTTTATCATTGTAACTGGCTTACTTAAACATCCCTGTATATCAAATTTTATTAAAATCCTAGAATGTTGAGCACATTCATGTTATTATTGCTGCCTCCAACAAGACACACACACCGATTTTATCCTTGAAATTGTCATACTGAAGCATCTTTGTATACCAAATTTTAATAAAATCATTTAGTATTGTGTATATTTATTTTATTATTGCCGCTTTTAACAATAATTTTGTTACTTTGACTTTATCGTTGTAATTGGCATACTTTAACGTCCTTGTCTACCAACTATAATTGAAATTATTGAATGTTGTGTACATTTACGTTATTATTGCTGCCCCGAACAAGAGTTTTAGTATATTGACTTCATCACTGAAATTGAAATACTATGACATCTCTGTTTACAAAATTTTATTGAAATCATAGAATGTTGTGTTGAAATTGTCATACTGAAGCATCTTTGTATACCAAATTTTAATAAAATCATTTAGTATTGTGTATATTTATTTTATTATTGCCGCTTTTAACAATAATTTTGTTACTTTGACTTTATCGTTGTAACTGGCATACTTTAACATCCTTGTATACCAACTTTCACTAAAATCATTGAATGTATGTTCATTTATGTTATTATTGCCGCCTCCAACAATATTTTTAGTATTCTGATTTTTTCATTGTAATTGGCATACTTAAACATGCTTTTTTACCAAATTTTATTAATATCATAGAATGTTATATACATTATGTTATTATTGCCGTCTCCAATAGGAATTTTTTATACTTATTTTATCATTGTAATTGTCATACTTAAACATCCCTGTATACCAAATTTTATTAATATCGTTGAATGTTGTTTTTATTTATTTTATTATTGCCGCCTCCAACAAAAATGTTGTTATTATGATTTAATCATTGTAATTAGCATACTTAACCATCCTTATGATTATAATTTTATTGAAAGTTCGTATACTTTCAATAAAATCATTGAATGAGTGTACATTTATGTTATTATTGCCGCCTCCAACAAGATTTTTTTTTGGTATACTAATATTTTCATTGTAATTGGCATACTGAAACATCTCTGTATACCAAATTTCAATAAAATCATTAAATATTGTGTATATTTATTTTATTATTGCCGCCTCGAAAAGAATTTTGTTATTCTAACTTTATCATTGTAAATGGCTTATTTACAAAATTTAATTAAAATTATTGAATATTGTGAATATTAATGTTATAAGTGTGTTGCCTCCATTATGAATCTCATTATGTATTATTATTATAACCGACATACTGAAGAATTCCTGTTTACTGATTTTTATTTTATTTATAGAACATTATATATGAATGTCATTGTACCGCCTCCAATCTGAAATTCAGTATTATTTACATTACTAGTGTACAAGACATTTTTAAAAACCTGTGGTTACTGAATTACATTTAAATTTATAATTTTGTTTCTTAATACTTGCAATTAAGATAATACGACATGTATAAAAAATATATGTATACTGTTATTGTAATGAATTTCCGACTGATATATCAAATATAAATTCTACTACAAAGAAATCTTATGACGTCATTCTTGCGAACTGTGATATTCCGTATGAAAACAAAATCAAGAAAATTTTAGAAACTTTATTATTATATTATCTATTCCCTAGCTCCACCTTTGGTTTAAACTAAAAACTGAATTTATACTAATATACGGAAATCGTATATATTTTATACAAATATCCGTTACACGATTTTGGCGATAAATATCCTCAAACACGTATAAATTGAAATAATTTAAACAAATTCAAAAATATTTGCAATTTATTGTAATCCAAGTGTAATGTGATGTATTTATGTCGACTGGATCTCCAAAATGCAATGATTAGCTTATACATTTGTTGTTAAATTGCAATAAACTGATTTCAAGTTTGGAGATATGCTCAAACTTGAAATATCTCCAAACTCGTGGTAAAATCTCGCCAAACTCGTGCCCAGTCAAACATATATATATATATATATATATATATATATATATTTATTTAAATTTATTTTCGGATTATCCCGCGTTTTCTTTTTGAGTTGGACTCGACGTTTCGGCTGAATCTCATCAGCCATCATCATGAGAGATTTATTATTAATATTTATTAATATACATCAATTTAAATAAAAATAATTATATCCGCGAAAATTTAAAAAATAATATATATATATATATATATATATATATATATATATATATAGATGTAAAACAACTAATACTCCTCCAAAATATATACACGCTGATAGTACTGGCCTCCAGAACAAAGGCAGGTACGAAAAACTGGAGGCAAATACGTTTTGGTGTGTATATCAATTTATTTCAACATAATACTTTACTAGAAGTCATTCTACAAAATTTTGTTTGGTGACCATTTCGACTCATACACATATACAGTTATACATTGTAGTACATTAAAGTCAACACTACGTGGCGCTATGCTTTTATACTGATATACATATTTTGTTGCGGGCCAGTAGAATAGGCCTCCTCATAAGTTAACGTTCTAATACGCCTCTTACAATTGGCAACATAGCAAATACAATTTATAAAAATAATTAAATACTTTTAATTTATCTAAACGGTTCGCGTTGTTTATTAGTTTTGTATAGAAAATATGTAAAAATAAAACAGAAAATATTACTCAACTTTACGTCCAATGAAACAAATAAATAACATTTTTTTATAATATATTATAAATATTTTTTAAATAATTCTATCTAGGTATTGTGCTATGTAGAATAGATTTTAAAAATATTATAAAATCGCAGATATAATACTTTTTAATATTTCTTTAATAATAAATTTTTAATATTAAATTTCGAAACGCGTATATGGATGATTTTAGACCAATTTAATATTTACATTTTGTAATTTTAAGACTGTTCGACATTGTTGCAGGTTACATTTAGTAAACTTGAGACACTGTGTGTACATTTATACGAACATGTTTTACCTGTTCTAGTGTTGCATAGTCTAGATATTAATTGATTTTCAATTCATTTTTCCCTTTATCTATAATTTATTTTCAAAATACTTCTTTTTTGTTTAATTTTAATTTTATTTTTTCAATGTTGCAGTATTAGTAGTACTAACTGTAATGTGCAAGTTACTTTTATTTTCTAAGCACAAGCCCAACGATTATTTCGTTTTTCAAGATAAATATTTAATCACTTGTGTCATGTATTAATGGACATTTGTTCTAATGTTTATAAATTTTTAAAATGTGCAAACAAAAAAAAAAATTATTTTTAGATATATTTTTTTAAATAAATTAAATAACAATAATATTGTTTATATTAGTTTTAAAATTTATAAAAAATTCTAATTTTAGTCTTGTTTAGTAAACTTGACATCATTTGCATGTTAAATTAAAATTAATTCTTTTCAGTTTAACGCTAGAGAATTGCCAGGTATAGTCGCACTGTCCTGTGGGGGTGCTACTAGTAGTATTGTTATGGAAAAATATTAAATCCTATCACATCTACAAAAATATCGGCAAACCTTTTTCTCTAGAAAAATATTGACACGTACAGCGCCGTTTTTGAATTAAAATTAGTTCTTATGGGACAAAACGCCAACCAACTCAATATCCATACGATAAGATTTTAATTATCACTCTTTTATATGTTGAACTACAGACAATATTCTATGTTTTCATGTTTTTGTTTAAAGATTTGAAGTTATAATTAACGAGTAAAAAATTAATAAAAAACTAATTAAAAACGCCACATTAAAAAAATTAATTGCGGAGAAACGATTTATTGCATCAAATTTTTACAAATTTAAAGACACAGAGTAGACTTTCTTCTACAATGTGTGAAAATTTTATTCAATTTTATTCATGCGTTTTCTTGCTGAGTTTGATTCTGTAAAGCCTTATAATAGCACAACTATTCTCTCCTTTTAATTAAAGTTATCATTATTTTTTTATCAATTTAAATAAATTGTTAGATCATTAATTACGGAGATAAATATAACTATCCCATATTTACATAATTAAAATTATGGTACAAAAGAAGTTTTTTATGTTATCTAACTAGCTATAACATTAATATACTATTGCAAAAAAAAATTATAGTGTCATCTTCAAGTTTAGTTTTAACTGATTAACACTTGAACACAAAAAACGCACTAATTTTTTTTTTACAAAAGACTGTAAAGTTTTTTTAATATAAACCTAATAGCGTGCGGTTGAAGATCTACATTAAGGTTCTAACTAATTTAATTAGGTAACTCATTGATTGCTAGTAGTGACATGTTAAAGAAGGTACGTGTTGGTATGAAGTTCAAACCAAGATAACTATTTGCTACTAGCGTTCTTGGAGTCTTGTAGCACATTAGAGATGTTCAGATTTTTGTATAGAGACTTATTGGTGATAAATCTTGAACTGTTTGTAATTGATATATCTGCAGCTTCAGAATGTTAGAAACTTACTGTCCCATAGTTAAGAACAGTTGGCTCATACAGGTTTTAAAATTTATTTCAAGGTACTTTACATTGGTAGATTGTAATAATTGTTTGCCGGAGAGTGACGGTGACATGCTGAAATTTACTTTGATTAGCCCTAATTTACAAGGTTTTAAGCTATTTTTGGATGTTATTAAAAAAAGTCTGAAGTTTCTCAGAGACAAAACTTGGAATTTTACTAACTGTTAGAATGACAAACGTAACTCTTAAAAGTTTTCTGTAAAAAGTAGATATAGCACCGGTGCAAGAATACCTTCCTGTGGTACCGCTGATTTGATGAGGTGTAAGTTAATTACTTTATCTTGATGTTTAACCATAAAAATGTTTTGATTAGGTATGATTATAATACATGAAATGTGTAATGGGCAATTGCGTTTTCAATTTGCTTAAAAATTTCCGGTGTCAGACTTTTATCAAAAGCTTGGGTGTTGTCAAGAAAAGCAGCCAAACAATTTTTTTTTTTTTAAGTGTTGTTAGTTTGCTTTATTTCTCTGTAAACCTGCTCTGTAGTTGTGTGTTAATTTAAAAAAACCAAATTGGTAATTTGGAATTAGATGAAATGCTTTTAATTTCAGTTTTTTCAGAAACATATCTTTAAAGATACATATTAAATAAACTTATAAAGCAACAGAAAAATGTTTCTGTCACAGGTTTATCAGAATGATTTGTGTGAGTGCTTTTTGCACATTTTTTGAAAACTAATTCTAATTGCTGAACCTTTTTTCATAGAAATTAAATAATAATAGTTTATTAACGGAATATCGCCTGTAAATACAGAATTAGTATAAAAATTAATTATATAATATTAAATAGTGTATATCACATATAAATTTATAAGAAAAAACAAAACAATTTATAAATAGATACTTAATAATACCATAAACTAACAATTAAAATTAAAGTACTGTTTTAGGTTATTGTTTTTACAATTACTTCAAATAGATTAAAATTAGAATCCATCTGAATAATATTTGATTCTCGCATTATACGAGATATAGGATTATAATATGCGTAGTTAGTTGAGTGCTGGTCACAGCGGAAAATGTAAGTGTTCCTATTGTATCGCTTTTGCCTAAAATTAAAATTCAACTTGTTTATTAATGCTGCACAATCTATATTGCCGCTAACCAGTTTTTGAATAAAATTTAAATCAGTTATAAGTCTACGTTCTTCTAACGATTTAAGACTATATGTGCTAGCAATAGATTGTAAATTGATGTCTTCTTTTCCAATTCCTAATTTATAAGCAAACAAATTTATAAATTTACGTTGGATTCTTTCAATCTATATTTCGCGCTATATTTCCACTTTGGTGTGGCGACCAGATTAACGTACAATATTCAAGTGTAGATCTTACAACTGCTTTCTATAAAGATAAAGATGCCTCGCTTGTTAACTCGTAAGAAGTTCTGCTTACAAATCCCATTAATTTCATTGCATTTGAACAGATTGAATTAATATGTTCGTAGAAATTTAACTTGGTATCAAAAATAACACCGAGATCCGATAATTTGTTCACAGATTTTAATGGAACTTTATTAATATTGTAAACGTACCGTATTGTGTTTGTCACTCTGCTAAATGTTATAGAGTTGCATTTATCAAGATTTAGATATAAACTGTTTGTTTCACACCAATTACTGATACTATCTAAATCACGCTGAACACAAATACAATCCATTTACTGAACTGATATTATAAAAAATCTTTAAATCATCTTCATGCAAAAGAAAGTTACAATTAACAATAACATCACTCAAATCATTAATAATTAACAAAAATAAAATAGGACCACAGTGTGATCCTTGAGGAACACCAGAAGTTACATTAACTACCTTTGAAATGTGGTCATTGATCTTAACACATTGTGATCGACCAGTTAAAAAACTTTGTAACCAAGCTACTATTTCTGGATTAAAACCTATTGCTAAATGTTTAGCAATCAGCGGCTCGTATCGAACGCGATCAAAAGCTTTTGCAAAATCGGTATAAATAGCATCTACTTGTATTTTATTTTCAAAAGCTTCAATAATTTTAGATTGAAAAATCATGAGGTTTGTAGCTGTTGACCGTCCTTTCATAAAACCATGTTGATTGTCAGTAATAACATTTTTACATAACCATTTATGTTGATCCGCAATTAACGAATCTAATAACTTAGGAATAGCCGATTGTTTGCAAACTCCTCTGTAGTTGCTGACATCACTTCTGTTTTCAGACTTAAAAATAGGGGTAATATAACTTCTTTTCCAATAATCTGGAAACTTGTTATTGTTAATAGATAACATAAACAACTTGTATAAAGGCTGTGTTAATGTACATACACAATTTTTTAAAAATAAATTAGGAACGCCGTCCGGCCCAACTATCACAGATTCTTCAAGTTTTAAAATACCATCAAAAATATCACTCGGGTTTATCACAAATTTAGAAAAACTTACATTACAACTAGTATTATATAAAGGGACAGAACAAACATCATTAACATACACTGTTGAAAAAAAGTCAGCAAACAAGTCCACACAACCTTGTTCATTATCACAAATTTTATCACGATGTTTTATTCTTTTAGGAAATCCATCTGTCTTTCTTTTCTCATTGATGTACGTCCAAAAGAATTTTGAGTTTGAACATATTTTCTGTCTAGCATTCCGAGTATATTCCATATGAAGCTTTTTTCCAAGAATTTTACATTTGTTTCTTAAAACACTAAAGCGATCATAATCAGCTTGTTGACTAGAAACTTTATAAAGAGCATGCGCTATTTTATTATCTTTGATGAGATTAATTAAATCACCATTAAACTATCTTGGATAAGTACTACGTTTAAAACACTTCACAGGAACAAAGAGTTGAACAGCTTCATATATGACATCATAAAATTTTTGAATTGTATTGTTTATATCACAGATAGAACTATTTCCATTAAGTAATAGATCCCAGTTTGTAGCAGCTAAGAAATTATTTATTTCTTGATAATTTGCATTTTTGAAATCTGGAATTACATCCATAAATTCCATCTGTTCTTCTTTGTTGCACATTTTTACTATTATCTGATAAGCGTCGTGGTGTATGCTGTTTGAAAATATTGCTTCCTCTGCAGCTGCGATTGAGATAGATTTGTCTCGAGTAAAAACCAAATCCAGAAAGGCGCCGCGAGAATTTGGCATGTTATTAATTTGATTAAAATTCAAAATTTCAAAACACTCACTTATTATTTGCGCTTTGTAGCTTGCTGCTGTAGCCAAATTTGCTCCCATTTCATCGTTTACCCATACAGCATCTGGCAAGTTATAATCTCCGCAGAATAAATACTGAGCATTGACATATTGTTCAGTAATTGATTCAATAGTTTCACAATGAGTTAAATAATTTGAACTGTCAGATCCTGGAGGAATATATAAACCACCAATAATAAATTTTTCTCCATTGAAATTAAGGGACACAAACAATTGTTCTACGCTTGGGTGTACATCCTGAATTATTTCAGCATGTATTCTGTTATGTACTGCAATTAACACACCGCCCCCTTCGAACTTGACATTTGACCTAGCAGATCTGTCTGTTCTAAATACAGAATAATTTTTCAGATTCAATTCTTCATTGCTTATATCGTCTGAAAGCCATGTTTCAATTATAACAACTATATCATAATTACTAACTGATAAATTAATTTGAAAATCTTGTAACTTAGTTTTAATTCCCCCAGCGTTATGATAATATATTTTTATTTCTTTAAGTTTTTTGACACAGTTGGTTTCCCGGATACTATAATTGGACGATTGTTTTTATACTTGATAAAAATGTTCTTCTCCCCTTGATTTTTACGTTCATCTAACTCGTTACGCATTGTTTTAAATAGAAGTTGCTGGAGATCATAGCCATGTTTTAATCACGTGTTTAACTCACATGGTATGATGGCGTTAATAAACAATGTCATTGATAAAGGTATTCCAAAACTGATGACTGCTTTTTGTCTGCTTGTAGTAGTGGTAGTTTTTTTAGAATTTTTTTGATTTTTTAGTTTTTTCTCTAAGAGTAGGCTTTTAGCGGGTTGTATTTAGTTTTGTTTTGTGGATTTCTAGTAGACTTCCATATTCTTCTATTTATTAGTATTGCTTTTTTAGTTACTTTTAAATCATTTTGTAGCTTGTTTGTAGTGTTTGTGGGTTTCAAAACTGCTTAATGCTTAAATGTTGTTTTAAGTTTAAGCAAGACATTTGGGTGTATTTCTTTTTCTAATATGTTTTAAAACTGGTTCAAGTTATTTTATTGGTTAAAAAATCTGGTTTTTGTTTATGGTGTATGTGTGAGCTTAAGTAGATTTGGACAGGGAAATAGTCTGAAAATATATTAAATTTTTTTTACTTGCAGATAATTTAAAGGATAACTTTTGTATGCAAAAAAATCGAAGACATTTGTTTTTTATGTCACATGGCCAGTGTGTAGTTGCTTTGGGCTGGCCAAGGAAATTATGTTAGCTGCATTTTCTTGTAGACTCTGATCATAAATGCAGTAATTTTTGGTACTTTCCAGTTGAAGGCAAATAGCACATTGAGGCATGACTTTTGTTTTTTACATAAAAACTGCGTTATTGGTTTAAATAAAAGGTGTAGTATTGCACATCACGATTTTTTGGTTCTTGAACAGCTGCTTGATATTTTAGCACGTCTGTTGTTGACAATTTGATTATTATTTATTTTAAGATTAAATTTTTGTTTGCTACTGCTGGGATGTATATTGGTGGAGGTTTTATGTAATTAAGTAGTTCTTTTGGTGGTGTACTCTTGTTTTTGAGTTTATTACATGTTTGTAATAATCTATTAATAGCAGGTTGTTTAACATTCCATGGTTTGGTTTCTGAAGAGTTTTTACGTTTAAACGTATATTAATTAATAAATAATAACAAAATAAATTAAATAGATTAATATAAAATAAATATCAGTTTAACTGAGGCAGGGAATCCATTCATAAACCGGTAACAAACAGTACAGTGTAGTATTTATTATTAGTGGTTAATTGTTTTGCAACATATTTTTATAATAATTAGAGTTAAAATACCACAGCAGTAAGTCGCCGCTTAAAAAACGCTATAATGTAGAAACAATTAATCACCGGTAGCATACTATAGTTGTTGTAATGTACACCACATAAAAAATTAAAATCAAAACAACTTCAAATAACTGTTTGTACCTACATTCGATAATTTTTGAAAATAACTATTTATTGTAGACTGTGTTACGGTTTCAATATTTTTATAATCATATACACACAAAAAACAACTATACTAAACCACCTCTTGAATAAAACAAATATATGCCTACTAATAATAGAAATTTACAAAATACAATATATTGATAGTGGCAACATTGGCAGAGGCGTATTCGACGTTTTCACATATACATTTTATACAACTGGAGCCTAAAACGATGCTTTGGCATTTGGAGTTCTATTGGTATTATTAATATACCAATTTTTTTGTATATAATTAATGTTATATTTTTTTACCCCTCTTTGTGCGTCCTAATAAAGAATATTTTAAATAACTAAATGCAAAAAAATACACAGTTAAAACTATTAGATTTAGGGTGGAGGCTAGGTCGCCTTATGTGTGCACGGAGGCGAGTAAGATAGCTATGCATATATATATATATATATATATATATATATATATATATATATAATATATAATACGTTTATTTCTTGCCTTTCGGCCTTGAAAATTACATTTACAAAGACATTTACAACTTCCCAAAATAATAAAACTTAATCCTTATAAAATTAACACAATTAAAAATATTTTCTTCTCTGTTCGTCTACTTCTTTTCTTTGTTTTTTAACTGCCCTCATCCATTCTACCCCTCTTCCGTCCTTTTTCAATAACTCATTTTTTCCCATCTGTTCTTCTCTCATTTCGTTTCACTCTTTCAACATTTGTTCCATAGTTTCCTTAGTCTCTCCGCACATTCTGCACATTTTTAAATCCTCTTCCATCCAAAATCTTGTCACTCGATCTTTATTACCACATCTGAATCTTGCAATCATCTTTTTATCATCTTTACTATATCTATCGCTCTCTAAGTACATTGGCAATTCACTTTCTATAATATGTTCATAATTTGCGTTGTACCTAAACTCTTTCACTCGCATTCTCCTTTCTTGCCTTTGTATATCTCTATCTCTTTCCACAATTTCGTATCATGTCTCTCTCCCAGATTCTCTCATTCTTTCAATTTCTTGGCTCGCATACTTATATCTATTGTAATAATTTTTCCTGATCTCCCCTAGCTTCTCATTTTCTCTTTCATGCATTCTTGAAGATTTTACATTCGTGTCTTTGTCTCATTCTTTCTTCATACTTCATTGCTCTTTTTCCTGCTTCTACTCTTAACTTATCTTTTTTGACTTTCTCCAGCACAATATATGCTGGAGTTTCTCTATTTAAACCTAGCACCCATCTCCAATATTTTACATGTATTGCTTCTAATTTTTTTGTTCTTTCCATCCCCATATTTCTGACCCATACAATATCATACTCCTAACTAAACTATCAAACAAAAGTCCTTTTATTCTCATAAATTTTGTTTCACTTATTCCCCAAACTTGTCCCACTACTTTATTTGCTTTTCAACCCATCTCTTTAATGTGCTCGCTCTCGGTGTTACTCGTACAAAAAACATATCCCAAATATTTAAAAGATTTTACTTCTGTAACACCTTGCCCATTCCCTTTCCAGTCCTCCACCTTTTTTCTCGCACCGCCCTTTCTGAACACCATAATTTTTGTTTTTTTTTACATTAACTTCTAAACTTTTTTTTCTAAAATAAACTTTTTAATTTTTTTTCTACATCTGCTATGTAGGTTCCAAATAAAGTAAGACTCAATGGACAACCCTGTCTTACTCCTTTCGTTGTCCAAAATCTTTCACTCATTTTCTCGTTAACCTATACCCTACTTGCTGTTTCCTCATACACGTCTTCCATTCTTCTTACCAGGTGCTCGCTAATTCCTTTCTCTCTCATACACTTCCACAGTTTCTCTCTATCCACACTATCAAATGCCGCCTTTAGATCCAGAAATAACGCATATACTTTCCCCCTTTTTTCTACTATTTCCTTTTCCACAATATGGTGTAAAATATATACGATATTCATGTTACCTCTTCCCTTCTTATAACTTACTACTTATAAAAAGTTAGCCAACAAAATAAGAAAGAAAGTTGAGAACAACAGCAAGTTAAAAGCTGTCTTTACTTTTACAAGCAACCCAAAATGGTCTCATGTCAACAAATTTAAAATTCCTTAAATTTAAAATTGAATATTCTGAACATAATTAAAGTTAAAAACTTTGTATCCAACTATTTTGACTTCTTAGTGATAATAAACCCATAAAAACAAATCAAAATAAATAAACAAACAACTTTGTCGACAAAGCAACACCACACAAAAAATCGTGGTTGACAAGAATTTGTCTGACTGTAAGGGTCCTCTGCTAGAACTATGTATAGTCAAAGTGACTGAGAAGCAATGTTTGACCATAAAAAATAACTAAAACAAAACATAAGTTTCAACAGCCTTTCAAATCACCCCGGTAGATAAAGAGCAAGTTCTTAATTAGTCATCTCAGGAACCAAACCCTAGACTGCTTGCATAATATGCAAGTTCTTTACCATTAAGTTATCACACCTTAATGTTGATAACTGAAAACAAACGGCATTTGAGAGATTCTCACTAGATCTTTTCGACAAGAGAAAAACTTTCTTTTCCATCCACCTCAGTGACCTTAACGTCTACCCAATTAACCTGCAGTCTGAAAAACAATTACTGGTATTAGAACTAATTTCTTTAAATATAAAAAAATAAATAAATTGTGAAACTGCAGTGGTAAAATTTCTATAAATATCTCGAAAGGTATAACAGACAAACGTTGATATACAAAAGTTGCAAAGATATTTAATTCTCTTAGTAGTTCAAATAATGTGTTTTAATATTTTATATTATACAACTAAGCTGTTATAATGCAGAAAGTTAAAATACAAAATAAAAGTTGTGCGCAATTTACTTATCTTAATAAATTTTAATTTATTTTCTTTAATAATTTGACAATTTTGCAAGTATGCAAAAGAAATTGTACAGTATTGCAGATATAATTAGCAAGTTCTTAGATTAAATAAATGATTAAAATTAATAATATTATTTCATAACCTGCCCCCCCCCCCCCCCCCCTAGAATTTACTAAACAAATGACAAAATTAATGTATCAGCATAGTTGGCCATTCTATTATGCTAAAAAATATAATAGGTAAATTATTTTAATCCAACAATACTCTTTACACATTTAAACTATAGCAGAGTTCACATAAATCATAAGATTTATAATTAATTTTAATATAAAAATAGATCCAATCCATTACATATTTACCTACCTCTTAATGAAAAAAGTAGTAAGAATATGTTCTTATATGTTATGGGGGCATAGCGTGTTTGTTTTCACATTCCTTTTGTTTGCAAATTAACTCCGGCCTGCCACTTGGAAACGTTCCAGGAATAAAGAATTTCCTAGACAAATAAAAGAAACGGGAAACATAATTGCTCATCAATTGCTATCTCACAGTTTTCTCACGGTTATTGATTTCTTTTGTAAAGACTTATATCTACAAATTCAATTAAATACCCATTTAGTTGAACATTACGTACTAAAATAAATAATAAGATATTATTATTGCATGTGTCCAGGTTTAAAAAAACAAAGCCAAAAGCAAGTTTCTTTTTTAAGACAAATGCAATAAAAATAGTCTTATTAAATTTATTATTTTTTCTAATTCATATAAAATTAAAATGTTCAAATGTTCCGTATCGCGATGACTCCCATTACAATACGCGTTAAATAATGATATCCCTTTTTTAATAAGCTTCATTATATACTGTTTTTATCAGGTCTTTATGAACGCAAAACATGTAATGACATTTAAACGTATATACATTAACATTATTCGTTTCCTAACTAATAATATATTTAAATTAATGTCTTCCGCTGTAGCAAATTTTGATGCAAGTCATTTCGCATTGTGTTCATCCCAATGCACAAAAAAACAATGCTTTTAAACAGGTTGGTAAAGACTATAAAGTATAAATAAATACAATTCAATGTTCAAACTAAACATATTCAAAAAATTAAAACATTTAAAATAATTGTTAAAAAATGTAGAAAATCTACAGAGAAAAGATTTATTATTTAATATAGGAGAACCAATAAAAGTTAAGAGAAAATATAGTAATTGTCTCGATTACTTTATGAAAATATAAAGGTATAAATTAAACAGAAGAAAGTTTTAAGATATGTGAATTCATTCCAAAAAAACATATAAATGACATGATGACAAAGGTGTAATTAGAATCAAACCAACATTTCTGTAGCAGCAAAAATTTAGCCATATAATTGATGGTTTGACCGTAATTTTGCCTACTTAATTTGAAACAAATGATCAAATACATTTTAATATACAAGATGTGCCATAAAACTGATTTAGTAGTTTTTACCAAAACGATGGTACATTAAATGTGTTTACGCTATTTTATTAAAATACTAAATGATTTTTTATTTAGAATCCAAAAATAATTTTTGTAACCGTTTTGTTAACGTTTCTATTCTAAAAACGTTAAGGTATTATATGTAGCAGAAAAATTTGTTTTCAATAAAAGTTCTAATTCATTCATGGATATAATATGGCCATGTCTGAGTCAAGTGTACGGAACAAAAATTTCATTTTTCCCAAATCACTGAAAATGACTTTTTCTACATAAGTCCTGATCTTGTGAATTTTTTTAGATTTTTTCAATAAGCGATTTTCGAGTAATAAGCAATCAAAATTTGAAAAAATCGATTTTTGCATTTTGTACATATTTTGATCGTTTATAACTTCTCAGGGTTGCATTTTTAGGAAAAAACTGTAATAAACTTTTTTTCCAAAATTGTTCAAAAAATATTTATTTATAGCCAACATTTTTTTCCTTAAACTTTGAAAAAAAAACACTTTTTCTTAAAAAAAATGACAGGTATTTTCTTTTTTTTTTTCAAATATGAATAAAAACGTGCTTTTATATCTGCAAAAAATACCCTACAAATTACAAAAAGCGCCGTGCACTACGCTCCAAGATATCTTAGAATGTATCCACAGAAATACTAAAAAAATTGAAATTTAATCCATTCTCATTTTTTGATCGTTTGTTACTTCTTAGGATTGCATTTTTGAAAATTGACGCCCGTATTTTGGGATTTGACTCAGGAGACTAAAACAAATTGAAAATTAAAAGTAGAAAATTTTCCATTTGTCTCGTTATAGAGTTTTTCTACGACCACTATTCAAAACACAATTTTAATTTATTTATTTTGTAAAATCTAGTGAGATTACTATAAATAGTTCTATCTATTGATTGAAGTATTTTGGGTTTGTAGGCTTTACATGGAAGAATACTACTGTAATCAAGATTATGTCAATATGTTCTATTAAGGGCATGTAATGACAATGTTAAGACTTTGCGGAGAGGTTTCCAAACCGTCGGCACCCCGATTCAAAAACATAAGACGTGTGGAACAAAAATTACTGAAAACAGAGTCAATTTTTGTAGATAGTTGTTGCATAGCGTTAACAATAATCCACATTTCATTGAATAGATTCTGTGGAGTAATAAGTCCACATTTACTGAAACAGTTATTAAAAATACTCATAATCTGCATTAGTCGATAAATAAAAACCCTCACTTAATACGCCAAAGATCAAACCTCAAAATCCAGTGACCAGAAAGCATATTTTACAACACAATTCGAGTTTACCGTACTGCATGTGCATGTAACACCGTTTTGTTTAAACCATTCTTGGTTTTGCCCAAGTCGGCGTAACCTCAACCTATTTCTTGCATATAAATGTAACATTCAAAATTATTAGTAACCGTTTGATCAAACGATGACTTTAAAATCATTAAGTGGTTTTTCATCTGGTGATGTAGATTTTCTTCAGCAGTAGCGGAAGTTTTGCTTGTTAACATATGCACTAAAACTCAAATTAAAAAAAATTATCATTCCGCCAGCATAAAACCACACAAACTGATTTATAGGGATCTTTTAGTTTAGTTTCTTGTGAATCACATAAATTTTATAAAGGTGAAAGTGCAAACCAGAATGTAAAATTCCTCAAAAGAAGTTTACATTCGAAAATTTGCAATGCAATTATATGTCTTGTTGCTTCTTCTTCGTCTGACGTGTTCGATATTACTGGGCGCCTCCAGTTAATTTTGAGTCAACGTTTCCGCTAATATCAAAGTCTTATTATTATCCATTATTGTTTGTCGTATAGAAAATCGCCCGTGTCTTCAACATTAAACTCGCGACAAAGCTGCCTTTGAGTGTTCACGACTGATTGACTTCGCATGAAGCTTTTAACCACGTATACGCGTCATCGTTAATTAGAAACTTATCAATGATCTACTAAACGCATACAAACCTGACAATAGAATTGTCAAAAACTAAATGTTGTTTTCGTAAGACCTGCTAAAAATAGGTGATGCCTGTTACCAGACCCTGTATTAGTCATAAATATAATTCTACTTTAGATAAACATCTTTCCAAAGCATTTGAGTAAGCGCCGTAATATCCAACTCCTAATAAGGCACCTAATAAACTATTAGCTGAATAACCTTAAACTTTTAATTTTATTCATTTTATTAAAGCCTACAAACAGCCAATTAAATATATGCTTAACATATACATTTATAACAAGAAAAAACATTAATGCCCGTATTCATAAACAATTTTATAACGATTCATTATCAAACGAATCATTATAATTTAATAGACATAAATAAACTGTCATTAATTAAATTATTTAGTAACTTTTTTAAGTTATTAATATGTTAACCTATACTATTTAACCTCAAATACTGTAAATTAATACAGATAATTAGACATTTTCAAGTCAAACAGATATGTCAATTTAATGATTCGTATTACGGCCCAGCATCCTAATCTTTTAACAAACTAAATTGTACTTTATACTATCACATAGACAAATATGACAGAGCTAGAATCTGTACCATCTAAAGGGTTTTCCAAAAGAAGTTTCATTTTGAATACTATTTGGGCATCTTTCAATTTTGAATCTATTATCTTTTGACATTTGACAAGTAAAAACTACGCCATTATTAAAAATGGAACGATACACGCTTCAACAATAATTACTAAAATTCACTACAAAAATGGTGAAAATTTTTCAGTCAAAGTTCGCAAAACTAAAGCACTTTTTAGTCGACGTAAAGCACCTTCTCGACCGGCAATAGTAAACCTGGTGTAAAAATTTGAGCTGTTGATACAAGTTTGTGATGTGAACAACCGAAACCGTGTTCATCGCTCAAAAACACATGAAAATATTGCTGTTGTAACCCGTAAGATTGAAGAAAACCCAGGTTTGTCAATTCCTCGTCGATCTTTGGAATCAGACATTCCACAAACGACATTACACCGTATTTTGCATAAAGACTTAAGTCCTAAAGTTTTTAAAGTTCAGTTAACACAAGAACTCAAGCCGGTCGATCACCATGAACGTCGTATCTTAGCTGATTGGGTCCTTCAAATACATCAAAATGATCCGGAATTTTATCAAAAAATCATCTTCAGTGATGAGGTCCATTTTCACCTGAAAGGCTACGTTAAGAAGCAGAATTGTCGCATTTGGGACTTTAAGAATGATAGTTGAAAAGTCTTTGCATCCTCAACGTGTCATTGTTTAGTGCGTTTTTTGGGCTAGCGGTGTGATTGGACCCTACTTTTTCAAAATGAAGCTGGTGCAACTGTTACGGTGAATGGATGCGCTACCGAGTTATAATTAATGATTTTTTATGGCCGGAATTGGAAGATATTGATGTAGACGTTTATTTTCAGCAAGACGGCGCTACATGCCACACAAGCAACGAAACAATCGCAATTTTGCAAAAAAAGTTTCCTGACTGTGTTATTTCTCAAAGAGGTGATCACAATTGGCCACCGAGAGCTTGTGATTTAACATCTTTAGACTTTTTTTCTTTGGAGCCACGTGAAAGATAAGGTCTATGCCAATGCTACACAATTGATTCAAGACCTTAAAGATGGAATTCGTAAAGTTATCAAGGACATACAGCCGCAAATGTGCAAATTGGTCATGGAAAATTTCATAAAAAGAATGTGGTACTGCAACCGTAACCGTGGTGGCCAATTGACTGATATTGTTTTCAAATGTTAATGGCATACCTTCCTCTTTACAATAAAATAAACATTTATTAATTTCTCTTAAAAAAATACCCGTTTTTTTTTTTTAATATCAAAATGAAACCTCTTATTGGAAAACTCTATATAAACAAAGATCTTGAAACAATTTTTGATTGGGATACCTTCAGCTTCGACAATCATAATTTATACTTCTAAACAACAATTCTATATCAAAATCTTTTTTAAATTGTCTTCTTGAGGTTATAATTTCACATAATTTTATCTCAAACAACTATGTTCTTGATATAAACATTTTTTTTTTACTTCAGTATTAAATATTTTTTATAAGTATTGCAAAAAGCATCTAAAATAGCTCACTTCTCTTCTAAATTCTATTTCAAAACAAACTATTCAAATCATTGCTGATCCAAAATTGACCAATAACCTAGATACTTTAATTTATCGGTTAGATATTTCTATAGAGATTGTCAAAATAAATATGAATATTATATAGTAATATATAGTATTCACTGACAGTAAAAAGATGTAAAACTTTTAAGAAAAATGTTTTGAACCATTATTTTCCAAGTCTTATGATTGCAACTATTCGAGGTCAAACCGCTTTATATTTATTATAACCGATTCATTGAAATTCAAAAGTATTGTTATGTTGTTGTGACAATTAAAATGTGATAACAATTAATTCCTGAATATGACTTCAAAATTGAAAATAAAATCTGAATGTGAAATATTATACATATATTTACTACTACAAATTGTTAAAATGTCTTATTAGGATTGTGTGATTTTACAATAATTATAGATCAATTAACGTTTGATTATGCGATTGCGTCAATTGTAATCATTGTAAGTGTTTATGTCAAGCGAAGTAGTAACAGCATTTTGGTACAATATCCGACATTAATTTTAATTGGAATTGGATTTTGATTAATTCTTCATCTAATATTCCACGTAAATATAAAATAAAACTTTGCTAATTGTATTATATCCTTAACATCAATTTGGGTTTAATTTACTTGGAAATAAGATACATTAAATATATAATATATGCTAATGATTTTTGCTTACGTTTCGGTTTTTGTTACATTTATCACAGCTAAAATGATTGAATAAGTATATAGTAAGTACACACACACACAAATAAAGCAATTAAATTCGTTCCTATACTTTTTAAAAGTTTGATCAAATAAGTCATAACACACATAAAGCACTACATATTTAAAGCTTCTTGATTTTTACCTTTCTCAAGAAGCACTCTCCATTTAATATGAACATAAACACTGACTCATTCAGTTTAGCTCTGATGAAGGCAACAAAGTTGCCAAAACGTAAACAATAAATTATTAGCATAAGCTTGACGTATTAATTAATGTATGCTACTAATAAAATAAATTAAACCCAACAAAATAAAAATAAATAATAATATTATGTTCATTTTTAAAAGCAACAAATATTTGTTGATATCAAGTTAATTCCATATAAAAATTATATTACTAATATTACTAATAAACTATATAAAAATATAAAGTGATTAGCTCTTTACAAACTTCGCAATAAGAAGTAGATTTAATTTTATAAAAAATGTTAAATAAACATAGAACTTATCTGTTTTTGTTCAGAAGTTATAGAGCTTTTAAAATATCAAAATAGTAATTTAAACTAAATAAAATATTAAAAAAAAATTCCATTCTCCTCATATAAAACTGGCAACTAAGTTACTATGTTTTTATCACAAATTTATTCTTACAAAATAAAATACTAATATTAAATACATAATAGTTTCGGTAATCAATTAAACTCATTTAACTTATCACATATGCAGAAGGCTCTAGTCGAGCCAAAACTAGTAATGTATTCGTAAGAATAAATTTGTGATAAAAACATAGCAAATTGTTAATAAACATGAATTATCACGTAGTAGAGGTCACAAACATCAATTATATTAACAAACATTCATTATATTAACAAACTAAGATCTCTAACCGTACGTGTATATGAGAAAAACAAAATTAAATCTACTTTTTATTTCAAAAGTTTTAAAAAAAGCTAATAAATCACTCTGTATATATATATTATATAACCATATAAAATGTGTGCATTTCAATGATGTTATTGCGTAGTTTAAATATATAAAATACAAGTAAGATATATAAACAAAAAGTTTTAAAACTGACCTGTACATTTCGTCCCTTGGTGTAGAATACCATATAGGAGAGAACCGCAGTGGTCGCAAAATGTTGGTGATCCGTAAGTGTGTGGTTTGAAGTTATGCTTTGTACGGGTGTCCTGAAAGCAATGTATGCATATAAAATCAAACTAAAATTATTTTCATGGAAAATGTAGTTATTTATTTAAATTCAGGTAAGTTTAGTTTAAAATTTATCAAACGGGAAATGGGGTTTAAATTAATGTTTTGAGCTATGTAGGAAATATTAATTGTTACATTCAATTCGGTAATTGAAATAATAGGTTAAATTTTATGCCTGGCATATACATCATTTATTGTCAAAAGCTTGTGAAGTTATTCTACTCAATGGCAATTATTAAAATAATAATAACGTTCAGCATTTCAATACATTGCAAATTTATTTAATATATATAAGTGTGATAATTAATTTGGGTTTTGATAAGTATAATAGTTTAATAATTAAAATAATAGTAACAAAATTTACGGCCGGCGCGGAGTAAAAAACGAGTTTTCAATACAAATTCGATAAAAATAAATAAAATATTAGTTTAACAATATCAATTGAGTAGTAACACTTCACTTATTTCTTTTTTATTGTTATCAACCTTTTAAACATAAAATGGGTTTGGTATCGTAATGATCACCCCATTTCAATAACAGCTTTTGCTAGATGGTAATTCTGGGCCTACAGTCGACCAACGAGTTTAAACAGTTACTGATTTTGAGATTTTGCGTATTTAGTTGGAGCTACAAAAAGACGTGATGTGTTATTTTGCCGCATATTTTGGCTAATAAAGCTTGGTTGAAATAAATTGAGTTGACTGTAATATGATTGCCCCTACAGTTTTCAAAAAAGATATCCAGTTGACAAATAAATAAATATATAACATTGATTTTATTAATTATGGTCCATTAAACTGCCCATGCAGTACCTTTCTACTACGTGCTTTTAGCGTTAAATATGCAGCGAGCACCTACAACTCGCAATAGAGTTTTATGTACTTGCCTCATGTGTTTGTACCAATAATTAAAAGGCTACTTCAAAGTTGGTTGTACTTAAGTTTTGTGGTATAAAGTTATTTTTTATCACACAATAACTAAATTTATACAAACAAATTTATGTCTATATTTTATATTTTGTATATTTCGTGCAATTAATTTAATGAAATGCTGTACGTCGCCAACTGGAATATTCCATAAGTATAAAACATTGAAAATTGAAATCAATAATCAATTAGACGTGAGAGTATACAGAAGTGAAAATTGTGGTAGTGATCACCATATAGTAAAGTCAAAAAATATATTACCACATATCGATGCACCTAACAAAAATAAAAGATGTATCAAACAAAACTGACTACCCACAATATAACACTGCCAGTCTCAAACGTTTAAAGAACAAACTAGAACAGCATAAACATAGACCAATAGAAAGGCTTTATAAATATATATAAAAAAATGCATGAGGCAGCAATTTAAGCCATAGGAAAAACTGAACCTACAAAAACACATGCATTCGGATAAAATAGAATCCCAAACAAAAATTTAAAGGAAAACAACATATAAAAAAGCAAAAAGAGCAACACGTAAAGTATGTAATAATAAAAGAAAACACAATGTGGGACCAAAATGTAAAGAAATATATACATATATAAGCCGACGCTGTATATATAAAACATGTTGAATTTGATCAAAGACAAGCCAAACGTCACATTTATTTCACCAAAATCCAAACTAAATTGGTCAAAAAAACTTTGGTACAGACACAATTCCCAGGTTCTACGCTAGCAAAATCTCTTAACAAAGAAAACCTTAAAGTGCCCAAAAAGAGACAAAACTCCATAGTAAATTAAGGTAGCTTAAAATAAGAAATGGACACGTTTGAACCAATAAAGTCGCAAGAAGCTAACAGAATTTATTCTATTATGTTGCATGTAAGATTAGTATTTATACCAAAACTGTAGCTACCCACAGATGGAATGGCTAAATCTTACAGACCAATCAGTTTGAAACCTTTAATGCTAAAACTTTTAGAATCTGCCTCTGCACCAACACCAACATGCATACCAATCAAGAAATCCTGCAAACTGAGTATACATCAGCTAAATAGTAAGTGCAAAAAGGTTATACACTACAAAAAAATTGCCTTGTGAGATGTTTGACATTAAAAAGCTTTTCATAACTAACTTCGCACCTATTGGCAAGACATTAAAAATAAAAAAATAGTACCTTTCGTCCAATGTTGGTAAAACTCAATTAAACAATAATAATTATATTATACAGTAAAGCTGTTTAAGTCGCTGTCTGATATCCAAAAAAGCGTTGTGTTATTACCTCTAGTATAGTGCCTTGTCATGGACTACCTGCTCCAATTTCTAAATAACATGATCATTTTTATTTTAAGCTACGCGGATGATCTCACCAAATTATCTAATATGATGCAAAAACCGTAAAAAAGTAGTATAAATAAAAAAACTATAAGTTCACAAGATACGAGAACATTAAAGTTTTAAAAATCCAAAAACTGAAAATGTATACAGCCACATTCTCAATTACAATAGAAAAAGTACCTAAAACTCAGACTTAATTCGAAAATAACTTTTTAACACCCAATATTACAAGATGTGGTAATCAGACACATTATCACGTACGGGCGCTCAAATGGAGTGAAAACCCAACCTCAAGAGTAAAGAACCAAACTAGTTAAAGTACAAATATTGGCTTTCTGATAAAAAAAAAAATAAAGTACAACTACCACAGTAGCCATTAAAACTGCTTCTGCACTTAGTTATGATAAAAGCAAGACAAACAGTGTACCGACTATTGATAAACAAACACGCAGCAAATCTCGAGGTTTCAGACCAGAAATTAGAAATGTGTTACATGAAGAACAGACGCTAAAAATAAAATTAGTTATTGCGTTCAAGTCATTTAATGTGATAATCCCGTCGCGAGGAAAGTAAAAAATACCCGGACATAGTCCAAATATATAAATAAGATCAAATTGACATCAAAACTAGAATATGTAAAAGCAGATGCAATGGAACGTTGACTGAACAAACTGAACAAACTGAACAAACATATGCACAGAATAGAAACCCAGAGGAATTCAAAATGACGCGGGTGTTTGAAAGACATAGACACTCCGCTACATCTGGTGAATGAGTGCAAAGCATACAATATGCAACACAAAGCCTTCTTCCTAAAGAATTAAAATATATAACTTAATTGACGTTATGAATTGTTTAAAATTAATTTGCTAAATTATTGATAATAAAAAAAAATAGCAGAAATTCAAATGTTGTAACGCTTCAATTACAACACTTCTAAGGCTATTAATAGCAATTTGCAATAGACCTTTTTTATTCGACATGTGAAGTTGTGTTAAATGCCTCTCAATTTATGAAAAAAATCATCCAGAAAGCTGTTGATACAAAAATTCCTACCAAGCTGTTAGAATTAAAAAAAATACGTGATGATTTAAAAGTATACAAAAAGAAAAAAAATGATAAGAAATGACATTGCACAGTCAAAACTGCTAAAACATGTTATTATTATTAGAATGTTTACCTGAAGTTGATATGCTTGCTACTAATAATGTTGAGCGGTAAACATATTAAAGATATGTGAATGTATTGACCTCCTTTGTTATATGCAGTAAACTATGACTTATTACTAAAATACACGGATACAAACTTAAACATTAACAACGTTATCTTAAAAGACTTTAAAGTTCCATCTTTTTGTAAAGATGTTATCACAAATCCAGCTTACTTAAAACATGTTTTATTCTTATTATTTAATGGTTTATATACAATGCCTATTTGAGTCAATGGTTTCTAAAACCATATACAATAAGAGCCAAAATGATTGGTTCAATTTTAGAATACCATAAAAATATATGACAATCGAAAAGAGCATTTAGAGATACTTTTATAGTATTTTGTGTTGAAAATTTTACTAGATTTGGTTCCATAACTGCAAGTCCTCTAAAGCACGCATAAAAAATGAGTTATTTATACATTTTTTCTAGGTTTGTAATTTATTTAAACAAAAATGCAAACGTTATATAATAATAATAAACTTTATTAAACTTAAAAATACAAAAAAGTACTTAAATGAAGTAAAATATATTCATATTAGTATAATGGCAAAACTCAGCTCAATTGAATTAAATTTAATCAGCTGTTCTTCCATTTAACCATAAACTATTACAAACTATGGTTTGTGAAAGTATTTAATTTGAAGCCATATTTGTTATAGTTATTATTTTGAATTATATTATTTCAAACCGCCATTTATATAAATTACAATACCAACAGCTGTCAGCCATGATTCTGAAATCGCAATTCGTTTTTCAAGGCAATATTTTTTTTTATTTTGCAAACTGTGGAAATAATTAATATTAATTTAATAGGTTTTTCTGTTACCAACCTTAAAATCAAAAGTTCCCTATCGAAATAACTTCATTACGATACGCGTTAAATAATAATAACATCTCGTTGGTTTTAAAAGCTCTATGATAATACTAATCAGCGTGTCGTGATTATAAACGCAAAATTTCTTAATTTATTGGTAAATATAATTGTAAAACGATATCGTTTTAAACTTATATTTATATAAAGTAGCAAGATATATTACTTTTAGTAAATAATATGTACACAACGTCGGCACATAATACATTTATATTAGATTTTCATATATTTTGAATATTTCAGTTTTGAACGTGATTTATTTAAAATCGGAAAGTTATACAACCGTTATACAATGCTTGTAAGCGGGAACAATGTAATATATGTAACATAGGAAATTGGATGAAATATGGATACTCTGACAGAGAAATAAGAAATATGCAATAGGGATCAATAATAATGCCAGTCATGTTATGAATTGCAAATCTAAAAAAAATATTTATATCCTCCCAGTTTTTGACCAATGTATTCATTTTGTACGTGATTAATATTATCATTATTTTAATAAATATTTTTATACAATATACACTCTCAGGGTATATTTTATAACATTGTATTTTTGCCCCATCCAGCAAGCAAAAATGATAATTTCTTTCTCTGGAATTAATAAAAAGTGAGTTGATTTAAAAGCAATTTTAATTAAAAATGAAGAAAAAATAACTCCAAAATTATTCAAGAATCAATACAGTACTAATAATTCATAAAAGTTTGCAACAAATAAAAAAATAAAATAAAAAAAAGTTAGGCGTGAGATAGAATTTGATATTGAAATATGATAATTAAAATAAATCTTCTATATGTCAAAATAAAATATTTTCTTTCTACCATCTTTGATCAGTGTAAGTAGTAGGTAAAGGTTACCATTTTAAATAAAACATAATATTTAATTTCAATGAATAAAGTTGTAGTACAAATTATGCAATTATTAAAATTTATTTTTAAATGGAACTAAAATTGTATGCAAGATATGTATAAATATAAAAAGAAGATTTGACCTATAAAGTTATACAAAGTAGTATTTACATAATAAACATGGTTAAGATAAATATATAATAATAATATGTAATAATTTTTGTTGTCATTCATAATCCGGTCAATTTGGGCCAAGCTGTCCTCTAGACTTATTTTGCATTCGATTTTGTACTTTATATTTAACACTCTTTAACAAACAATGAGTTTATATTTAATAAATTTGTGTTGTTTGTTAGTTTTTATTATTTGTAGTAGAACTATAATGTAATATTATTAATATTTTAGTCAATTTTGTTTTGACATGTCAGATCAAATTTTATTTATTATCAGTATGATTATTATTTTCATAACTGATAATACGTTATATAGCAATTCTAAAAAATTTATTGGCGACAGAAATATTTGCGTGTGAGCATGTTTTCGCTCTACAGCACACAAAAAATAACATACAAGTTTGTCTGACCCAAGATTGATTAAAAACTTAATTTAGGTTACAAATATTTTTGCACTAAAGCTGCTTTCCAGTTACTAGGAAGAAGTAAGCAAGTATCAGATCGTTATTGAGTATAAGCAAAGTGCTCAAATAAAGTATTTTTTTAAATTTTGCATTAGTTAAGCAAAATGATTTTATTACTCAAATTATGGTTCTAATTTTACTAAACTGTTTTCTGCAATGTATTTACTTACCTTAAATAAAGGTAGCAATTTGTACGTTCTGTAATGATTAGATTTTCGGCTATTGATCTGACAAATTGTTCTTCAAGAATCGCAGCATCGTTCTAATATTAATCATCAAGAAACTCTAGGAAACCCTCATAGAAACTGAAGAATAAAAAACGCAGATTCAAATTTTTGTTAAAATATTTGATTATGATCAAAGTATGCAGATCAATTGACAATGAAGATAAAACATTTACCAAATGCATTAATAAGATAGAATAGAGTAACTCAATGATACAAGTATTATAGAAACTTTCAACAACTCTTTGCTAATAACTAACTTGCACATTAATTACAGACATTTCACCTATTTTACCAATAAATTTCTCAAATCTATTTCCCTGGCAATCCTGCATGAAAACCGTAATAATAATAATAATAATTTACACACCTTAAAAAATATTTCTAGTTTCATCCAAGTTGTCTCTCAGATATTGTGCTCGATTACTCTAAGATTTATTAATATTAAATGTATCTACAACTAATAATAAAAAAAAAAACAGTTAAACGTGTTTTCAAATTCAATAATTAAGATAATATTTTTTACAAGCCATTTGGTTCTACTCTACAATTGCAATATTAATCTCAACTATAAGATAATTATAAACCTTGCAACAATATGAAATCCTACAAATCCGGCTTCATTAATCACAGTAGCTATTATACTATTTTGTTTGTCCAAGGATTTACAGGATTATTAATCACCAGTAGGTTAATATATCTGGCCATTTGAATCCACACACGCACAAAAAGTGTTTTTGACAACACGATTAATATTTATCCGTGATTTGAATTAAAAACTTAATATTTGTAAGAATAAAGTCATTTTTTTAAATAGCACGTATTATGTAAAATTATTCTGATAAATAATAGATTGCATGCTATAACAGTTGATTAATCAATGTACTAATATCGCAACTCGAGATAATACACCGTTCATAACATGTAGAATAGCATTGGCACAAAATTACGTTTGTTCTGTTTACAATTGCAATGGCATTAAAGTGAATAAAGCAGATATGTACAAGTAAAATGTTTATATTAATTACAGAATAAAGTCTATCACAGAGAAGATATCGAAACCTAGAGTATTCACAGAAGAATCCATATATTTTGAAAAATATTTTTTTTAATATTGATTACAAAGTTGTATTATTGTTACCCTGGTACATCTTTCAGATAATTTAAATGCTTTTTACAATTTTGATCTGTTGTTATCGTAAAGGACCACTCCGAAAAATAAAACTGTAAAATATAGGATTGACATGAAAATGACAAACAGTTATAGTGCGTTCCGTATATTAACCAAAGTAACCGGTGGTTAGGTTACAGCTATAATCGGTTGTTGTAAATCTTGGTTTATAGAACACATCGGTTATAAAAATATTAATTTCAAAAAGAATCTATAATAAAAAACATTGTCAGTCACCTCATGAAAAACCTAGAATGAATAACAAAACAAAAGTGTTTACAAAATCAATTAAAAAAAATTAAAATAACTTAAGTTGCCGTGATTAATATCTAGAAGTATAATAAAAAAATTCATCTAAAAAATTATTTATTAAATTACTTTTTCATTTTTTCACATTAATTAAACTATTATATTTTATTGAAATAGTGTAATAATATTGACAAAAGTTAATTATCTTTATTTGCTATGTTAATTTATGAATAGGTATGTAAATATTTGCTATCAATCATACATTAAAATTTACCGCCATAGGTAACCTCGCTTTGTGGAAAGAAAGCAACATTCATTCATGGTTGTGCGGTCGCAACTATTTGTAACCACTTTCAGGTAACCATATATTAACCTATTTCAAGATAACCGAGATTTCGGTAGCTTTGGTTGATATACGGAAAGCATTAGTACTGACAGTTGTTTTGCATTTCATTCAATATAATTAACTTCCAAACTAAACAATTCATAACATTACTATCGTAAAAAATAGTACTTCCTACTCGAAATGAAAACGTTTTTATTGGTAAACTTGCCCTGGTAAACAACACTGACTTTGTTATAAAATGTGTTCCAGGTTTTGTCCAAAACATCCGAGTTTTTAGACTTGAATTTACTTGTTTGTTAACAAGCAAAGTAGCAAACAAACTACTTTAATTTTCATATTGTATTAATCACTTGCACTTATTTTTGTGTTGGGCATATTTAATATGATAAAATAAAACTTTTACAGTCAAACTCGAATACTGTTGCCGGTGACTCCTGAGACAAAAGTGGGATGAGAGCGTTAAGCGAGTCGAATAGTAACTTTCATTTCGCCAAAATCGCCAAAATCAATCTTAAAACGCGCCAGTCTAGCATGAACTGCGGGGACAATAACATCTATTTATGTACATGCGAAGACGGGCGCTACCCGGGAATAAATATATTTATATTGCATAACAGTTTGTATCTTCGAGTGTATTGTTTCCCTTTCTAGCATTATGCATCCTTCATTCTGGATATGGGGTTCGTTCTCTCAAGATGCGCGTAAACGCCTAGCACAGGCCACAGTACTCGTGTTTGACTGTATATAAACTTAAAATTTTATTATTAAAAATGTTGCAATTTTATATCTTTTCCACTTGTTATCAATTAAATAAATTTCAGAATACTATTGTAAAATTTATAATTTAAATGTTAATGTCAAAAAAAAAAAACAGCAACAACTAAAATAAAGTTATTTTTCAGAATAGATAATTAATATGTCAATCATGTATTAAATTAATCGCTTTAACCTATTACTATGGCCCCTTTCATACCAGATTCAGAATCTCAAATTCAGGTAATACATACTTTTAAATGGGACATTTCGGACGTATTTGGGCGACGCGTTGCAAATCACAATTCTCTTCAGATATTCCGAGTCTGAAATTCACGTTATACATTACGTTATATGCAGCTTTTCAGACACGTATACTTTTCTTAGGTGCAAATTTATTATTTACCCATACTCTATATATTCTTCGAAGTCCATATTCTACGGTACTCGCAAAAAAATCCGGGCGGCTGTATGCGTATCTCTCTCTGTCTCTTCATCCTGTATCTATCCACTGCTGAACGTAGGCCTCGTTTAGACTATTCCATGTATTTCTTTCCTTTGCAACTTGATACCATTTATTTCTTGCAATGTGTTTTATGTCATCAAGCCTTTTTTTGCCGTCTTCCAATACTTCATTTAGTAGTTCTTGGCATCTAATGTGTGACTCGGTGGGTCCATTTGTTAGTATTTTTCCTAGCTACATGTCTCATCCAGCTCCACTTAAGTTCTGCAATTCGCTCAATCACATCTTTAACTTTAGTTTATCGTCTAATTTGTAATGGTATCTCCTAACCTTGTGCAAGTAAGTAAGTAGTTGTAGAGTAATATGCACGTATCATATACTTTACGTTTTAAGCAATGCGGTATGTCAGCGTTTTTACTTGTGTTTTCCAAATGCGGTCCAGCTCTGTCTTACTTTTATAGTGATTTCTGCTGATTGGTTTTCCTTGTCCAGTTTTATTTGATATTCAAGATATAATGTATTCGTCTACTTGTATGATTTCGTGACCGCCCATTTGATGTGGTTGACTTTTTGCTTCTTGGTTCATGACCTTGGTCTTTCCTAAGTTTATTTTGAGACCGACTGATAGTAATGCCCTGTTTAGTTCTTCTAGCATGCCTTTGAGTTCTTGGAGATCTGAACTTATTAGGATAATAACATTAGCAAATCGCAATAGTGGTTTAGATATTTGCCATCTACGTTAATACCTATTTTCTCCCACGGCATGTTTTTAAAGATATGTTCAAAAGAAAGAATAAATAACTTAAGTAATATTGTATCTCCTTGCCTAACTCCTCTACCTATTTTAATCTTGTCAGTGCTTAAATCTTCTCTAATTATCTATTGTCATTTGGAAGATAGCATTTTAATATATCTGTTTGATTAGTTGTGTACAATCCCTTGAGTCAATTCTAGCTTTGTTTGTAGCGGACAAAGGCTACAATTGACTCAAAGTATACGGATTCAGAATCTGAACTAGTTTCGGCTGCACTGGAGCCTTCTTCAGATGTAATGTATTCGTAAAAATAAATTTGTGATAAAAAACATAGTAAATTGTTTTATTAATTCATAAATATAAATGATCACGTATAAGAGATCACAACCATCAATAATATTAAGCCAAGTTTATTTATTGAAAAACCGCTGTTGTAACAAGGATCACAATGCTACAATTAAAGTTCCAGACAATTATAGTTAGTTTCGAACGCTTATACTTAGGAAACGTATCCTACCATAACGATGATTTATAAAATAGAACGGTTAATCTCTTATCAAGCATAGATTTACGAGTGGTAGAAGTGTTTATACTGACTGATTGGTATTCAGCAAGACAGCATTTTATATTCACTGCTGTTTATTATATTTGTAAATGATGTATTTTCTGTAGTACCACATTTATCACTCAGGTGTAAACTATGCCGATGACATAAACATTTTTATGAAAGCTAAACAAACAATTTTGTTGAGATCTATATTCGCAAACAACATTAAGAAATGGTTTGATAACAATATGTTAGTTTTAAATAAAAATTAAACTCAGCGTGTATATTTTAAAATAAACAAAGTATTAAATAATACGTTTTATAAACGTGTTTGATGTTTATGTTAATGATAAAACGAGATGGATTATGTATGTAAAAAATAGCAAGTGTATGTTATGTATTAAAAATTAAAATTTTAAATTAAGCTAATTTTATTTCAGTGTAAAACGATAGTATTCTGTTCTAGATAAATTCTATAGATATAGATAAAGTTCATTTTGCTGCCTACGCAAGCAAAAATTGAACAAAAACCAAGCGATTCGTGTAAGAATATATTTTGGCAAAGTAAGTTACTAATAATTAACTATTATGAAATATTTGCAACAAACATCATTTTTAAGATGTTTAATAATTTTTTTTATAAAAAATAGTAAAATTTTGTTGTATAATTACATGTATTGTAAATTTATAAATTTTTTGAATATAAAAAACTGCATCTATAATCCATTAATAAACAAACGTTTAGTAAGACTTCCAAAAAGCTATCTCGAGGACATCATCGACGAAAATGGAGATGAAACCAAAATTACGGCCGATGTCCGAAAAGGGTCCATTTTGGGTCCACTTTTGTGAAACATCTTATACGACGGAATTTTGAACACGATAAAAGACAATGAGGTAACGCTGCTCGCATTTGCGGATGACCTGGCACTGATGATGGTAAATAAAACAGAAAAAGGAATAACGGAAAAAGCAAATGAAGCTATCCTTTTGATCTGCAAATGGGTAGAGAACAAAAAACTAAAGCCGTAATCATCTCCGGGAAGAAGAGGATAAAAGAACCAATTGTCTTCCAAATGAAAAACTCAAGCATAACACCGCAAAAGTCTCTAAAATACCTCGGAGTGTACATCGACAAAAATCTAAGCTTTTTTTCCCACATAACAAAAACATGCTCAAGAGCAGACCACACAATGGCACAACTCAGAAGAACCCAGGATAAATAGTACAGGAAAAAAAAGAGAAAAATCATGGCTACTTTGCAGAATCAATAATTCTATACGCTTCGACAGTGTGGAAAAGAGAATTGAAATTCCAGAAAAACATAACAAGACTTAAAAAATAACAAAGAAAAATAGCACAAAAGATCACAAGAGCGTATGCCACAGCGACAACTGAAAATAACTTAGTAATTACAAACACGAGCCACTACATCTTATAATTGACGAAAGAGAAAAACTTAAGACAAAAACAACTACAGAACAAATAACAGTAAGGATAAAAATAAATGACAAGAACAATGAGCAGCAGACACAGGAAACACATGGTCACCCAAACTGATACCAGATACTTCAGAAAGTGGTATTTTAGAAAGTACGGAGAGGCTTACTACCATCTAACACAAGCACTCACCGGGCATGGATGCTTCAACTTCTACCTGAAAAGATTCGGAAAAAGAAATTCGAGAGAGGAAGTCACAGAAGCAGTGGGAGAAATCAAGCTCGAAAACATAACTAAAAAATGTTGAAAAACAAAACCACATGGAAACACATTAACCATTTTGTCAAGTTAGTGATATCTGACAAGGAGAAAGAAAAAGAAGAAAGAGAAAGAGTAACAAGTAAAGATGTAGCAGTAAAACTAAATACATGGTCAATGGCAATTCCGACTTCATTGTAGAAAGAAGCGGTGGTAGAAGGTTTTTAGCCGGTAGAACCCCGGCACAGAGTTACAGGTGTACTAACTGTGGATTTCCCTCCTACCACAAAAAAAAAAGGTTAGATTAGGTATGTAAACTATTTGCTTGACTAGTTCTTCTTTTTGTTATTTATATACAAATAATGTTGTTGAAATAAACATAATTCACATTTTCAATTTCTTATTTCTCTGTAATAATATGTTCAAACAAATAAAACTGTTGTCAAATAATAAAAGCACAGTCTTGATTTTTCTCCCAATGAAGTAATAAAAGGTAAACTAGTTCGACTGATTCCAAAATAAGTCTTAATAATAAGTCCAGGGCAAGGATTGGCTAGTCCCAATCGCACACCACTTCTGGTACTGTGGTACAAAAAGCAAGTAAAGAAACTACTACACAATTATTTCTAAGAAAATCGCCATGATGAACACAAATCAAACCACGGCTTCGGTCCCCAAAATCTGACTAAATAATAACTTTATCTAACATCAACCCCTTCAAACAAGTCGTAAGACAATTTCCAATCTTGTCATGTTACTGAAACTAACAAGAAACCCAGTAAATATAAAGTTTATTCAGGTGCATGCGGCAGACAAAAGCAAAACCAAAATCAAACACTTTTATGGCCAAATTTAAACGACCATGAAATACACTAAAAAATACAAAGTCAACATAATAATGGGTGACTTGAATGCCAAAGTAGGCACCAACACAACTTCCGGAGTTACTGGTTGCCACGGACTAGATAAAAAGAATACGAGGGGTAAGCGACTGATCATCTTTTGCCAAGAAGAAGAAACACTCACCATCAGTAAAAATTAAAAAAAAAAAAACGACTCTATAATTGAAAGTCACCGGCAAACTATCAGAGAAACATAGTTCAAAGTCAGATAAACTTCATCCTGATTAACAACCGGTTTAAGAACTCTATCAAAAATATAAAAACGTACCTAGGAGCTAACTCAGCTTCAGACCACAACTCACTATTCGCCAATCTCAATACCAAACTAAAGAAATCCAAAGACCAAAGCTCAAAAGCAACATTCAATAGCCAACTACTAAAAAAAACTCACACACAAAAAAAAAGTTTCACTGCGTCAATAAATAAAAACGTTCAGACAATGATACAGAACTAACCACCAGGCACAGATCCAAAGCAAAAATGGAAAGCTATAAATACAGCGATGATAGAAACTGGAAAAAGTCTAGGAGGTAACTCGCGTGCTAACAAGATGACAAATGAAATAACAAACTTAATAAAAAAACGCAAAACATGAAAGAACAGAAACAAAATCAAGTATAAAAAATACACAAGCTCATACGCAAGAAAATAAAGCAAGCAATGAACAAATGGATAAAAAAAGATGAAAGATATGAAAAATTCTAACAATAACTATAAACAATCTAAATGCCTTAAACTTCTAGACGATGAAAACATCACAACCATTACACTGATATTCAACAAAATTTATGTTACAAGACAGATCTCAAAAGACTGGTTGAACCTTTTTACCCATTCCTAAAAAAAATAACGCTAAATTCTCTAGTGAGTGTCGATTAATTATCTTATCTTAAGTCTTATAACACCCTAAAAATATTATTGTGCATTGTACAAAAACGCATCAACAGGAACTCTAAAGAAAAAAATAAGCAATTTGGCTTCAAAGGCAATCTAGTACTAGATAAGCACTATTCTGTATGAAGACTCTCTTACAGCGTTGCTGGGAAGATAAAACATCAACGATATACATATGTTTCATTAATTATGAAAAGGTTTTCGATTTTTATTAATTGGTTGTTATATATTATATTTATGTGATTTTATTGTAGAGTATTTTATATTATTGACTATTTTTAGTGAAGCTTTGTATTTCTATAAGAAATTTATGAAAATAAAGCACTTTATCTATCTATCTATCTATCTATCGAGTACAGCATAGTAAGATTTTCAAAACTATAAAAAACATAGGCCTAGATGACAAATATGTGAGACTGTTAGCCAACCTATATTGAAACCAATCTACAACCTTTATTGTCAACAACAAAAAATCTTTAAACAAAGATCTGTCTTAGGGGATAAGAAGATCCTCTTCAATATCTTTAGAGTTGCTTTAGTAGAAGATAAAGGAGTAAAAACTAGTAAAAAAAGTTAGCAATATTTCACAGATGACACTGCAATTATGGTAGAACCGATTAAGAACTGCAACACATGCTTAACAATATAATTAAAGAAAGTAACATAAAATCAAGTTAATGATAGTAAGAAAGACGTCCAACCGGTAGTACTGACCCTTGGTGACAAAAGAATAGAAAAAGTACAACATTTCAAATATAATATTTAAGCAGTTGAATAAAATAATCAATAGATCCAGAAGAAAAAATTAAGTGCAAGATAGAAGTAGCTAGAACATCATTTATAAAACTAAAACCAAATAACCATCTAAACAGGAATATAAGAGAAAGGTTCACCAAATGCTATGTATAGTCGATTATTCTATATGGTTGGAAAACTTAAACACTCAAGCAAACAACTCCACAAAGCTTTCCAAATGTGATTATATAGAAAGATATTCAAAATACCATTAACCAAAAGAGTGAAAAATGATAAAATACTAATAAGAATTGGACACAAAAGAGCTTTTCTGCCTACAATAGAAAAACTAAAATACGTGTGGCATATAATATTAAGCTCAAAGTACAACCTTATTCTCAATAAAAATAACTGTCTTAGCTAAGAAACCTCTAACAAAAAACAGGAGAACTGAAACACTCTACCCAGGATAAAAAAAAAATGTAAACAAATTAATTATTAAGCACGACACTTAAAAAAGAAGGATAAGCCATAATTTTTATGAATAAAACGTTTAACAACATTATCTACAAACAGTAGTGACATTAACTAAACACTGTAAAAAATGTAAAATAGAATAGCCCAATAAATTAATAATACAAACCTGACAAAACATATCATGGCCAACCAGACTTTCTAATAGGTGTGAATGAAGTACGAATATATATGCCAACCATAACCACTTGTCGTAGTCTTATAAAGTAATACTAACCAATATCTATCCAATTCATTTTATTTTAGCATACCCTGATCTTACTTAACCTGGTCTAACATATATTAATAATTTATTTCATCGAATGAAATAAAATATACAGAAATTGCATGCCTAGGTATTACACGAAAAACCGCCTGCTAGTTTATTAGTGCCATGTATCGGATAGTTAATAGTTAATCAAAGCAGTGTGATCTGGAACTACCACCTCCACCAGATGAGCTAAGCCGACGTCGTCGTAAAAGGTCAACTCTAAATAATAAAATGTTACTGTGGCTTGATCTGGATAACTCAAAGCTATAATACAAAAATTATAAAAGTAGAAAAATTGTTACAAACTATTGCTTCTCTAGCCAATACTATAATAAATCAGTAAAATATGTAAAAACATTAATGTTCTATTAATTATATAAAAAAGTTAACAATGCATTCCTATTTCAATTTCATTTCATCACAAAGTATCCAAAAAATATTTAAAAGTCTGCAACATTATGCCCATGTTATAAAATATGTAGGTTTTACGTTAGTTCTGAACAAAAAATGTAAAACGGCACAGAGCAATCAAACATTAAAACATGTAAATTTTTGTAAGTTAATAATAGGTGCAAGTAACGGTTTAATTTCAGCTTTGATCACATGTATAAAATCTGTCATAAATACATATTATACAAATTAGCTACGCAAAACTAATATACGACTGCGATGTTCAAGCAGTTTTAAGTAATATTAATTGGTACCAACACAATGAATCATACAAGTCAGAAATTAGTAAAAACTAACTTTCTGGCCAATAAAGAAAAAAACTAAACAATATGTTAGCCTTCTAAATCACTATATTTAAATAGTATACATTTCTTTTTATAAAAAAGCTTTAAAAAATGTTCTTAGAATCAGTAAAGTAAAAACATGTTAAGAAAATTATTATAAGACTTACAGATTTGTAATCAAAACCTTCACAAAAGTCAAAAACTACAGTAAATGGGAAAAAAAATTGCAGTAAATATAAATTTTAAGTTTTTAAAAGGTTAAGTAATTTAAGTTTGTATATATTTTATTGTGCTGAATTATATTTTTTTTTAATTTAAGACCGGTTTCGTTTAGGCCATTGTCAGTTCTAACAATATTACATATTATATAAACATATATAAGCTATGTCTATAAGTTACATTTAAATGATCTTAGTAACAAAACTTATTTTATTTTATTGTTGTGTATTGCGGTTATGGTTACTGTTACACTGATTGGTTATTGTGTAGTGTAGTTATTGTTGTTGAGTAATTTAGTGTAGTGTGGTTATTGTTTTTTAAAATTGTATAAATATGTTGGTATTGGTTATTGATTTGTTCGTTCAGGCATCTGTAGTTTTTAGTTTTTATTGTTTTTTTAATTTGTGTATTTCATATGATTCTAAAAATGTGAGCCTTTTTTACATTGGTGTGAGAGTTATATATTATTTTTGTTTTTGGTGTTGAAAGTGAGTTTGTGTATTTGTAAGTGTTTGAAAAAGTAGAGTTGTAGCATTTGTGTGTGTATTCTTTGAGTATGTATTTATGTACTCTACCAGTTTGTCCTATATATGTGCAATCTTGACAATTGATTTGATAAATTCCTGATTTAGTCAGTTTGTCTAATGTATGTTTTTGATTGCAGATGTTATTTTTGAAGGTGTTAGAGTTAGACAGTAAAGCTTTAAGATCGTATTTGTACAATAGTTTTTGTATTTTGTTACCGGTATTGTTGTAATATGTTTACTTTCTGAATTGGGTGTTTGTGTTTTTGGTATTGTGTGTAAGTTATGTTGTTAAGTAGTGTTTTTTGTGTATGTTTCTTAATTGTTTTGTTTATTGTGCTGAGGGGAAATTGACTATTTATAGCTAGCTGTTTTATTGTATTATATTCAAGCTGTAGATGTGTAGATGATAGTAGAAGTGGTAATGCTCTGTGTATTAGAGCGTAAAAAGCTACAAATTTGTTGTTAAAGCTGTGATTAGAACTGAAAGAGATTATTATGCCTGAATTGGTTGGTTTTCTGTAAATTTTGAAGTCTAGTTTGTTTTAATTATTTTTTAATTATTGTCAGATCAAGAAAATTTGATTGTTACTTTCTATTTCTATTGTAAATTGTATGTTTTTAGTTAAGCTATTGATATATGAACGTAGATTATTTATATCATTTGGTTGTCCTCTAAATATACGACATATATCATCTATGTATCTATACGCCATAGAATTATGTTATTGTGTAGTGGGTTGTTGTAAGTTAGTATTTTTTCTTCAATTGTATTGAGAAATATGTTTGCCAGGATAGTTGAGGTAAATAAATTCTATAAATTTTAATAATTTAAAGCATTCAGTTATTACTTTGCATTATTTGCTTAAATATGTGTATAAGCAAAGTTTTGCAACATTTGTGAAATAAAGATCTATGAAATGCAAATTAATTGGAACATTTATATAATTAGTGGCAAAATGGAAGCATCACTAGCAATACTACTGACGTATGATTTCAAGCTATTCAAACATCACGATTATTTGGTAGCCACATTAATTGCTTCTATGTAACGTCAGCTCTGGTAGACAATTAGTCAAAAGGCTTGAACGCTTGATACACAAATTTACTTTCAGCGGTAGGTTGAGTCATGCTACAAAGTTATTGAACACAATAGCAAAAAATAAGTTTTTAGTATCTACTTGCATAAAATGCCTAATTTTTTGCTAACAAAACTAAAAGCATGAGTGGAAAACAATAGCAATATCGAGTGAGTGCTTGACAAGAAGTTTTAATAAATAAAGATTATATAAATTATTACGTTTATTTATAAAAAGTCAACTATCAAAGAGATACCAAAAAAGTATCTGCCCAGTACCCAAATTTAAAATTCTTTCATATAAAATAAGAGTTTGTTATTATATGACCTAAAAGTTAATTGTTAAAGTATAATTTTTTTTAATTACAACAATATCTAATTAAAAATAAAGCCAGGAACGTGATTAATTTTATAAAACTCTCGAGGTGGTTCATAACTAGATCTTAAAGTTTAGTATTATTTCTCATTATATCGTGTCATAACTGTTTAAGATAACCACATTAATGTCGTGACGATTATTAAATAAAAACACTTTGACTTTAATAAACGGGACGCTCACTAAAAATATGCCATAAATTTAATGCCGGAAAGATGAAGACGGAAAGGATTTAATTAAAAGGAATAGTTAAATTTATTATGTGTAATAACGACGTAAACGACTTGGCAAAGTGATATCATTTATTATGTTCATGTCCTGCGTGAGGTATTAACAATCAAGAGGGATATTAAAAAGTATAATGTGATGTGATGTATTACCATTAGTTAGATTGGGTAACTACTTACGTCTGAGTCGGCACCTTTGTCTGCACCGGGGCACGTGAACGTGACATATTCGTGACATCGCTTATGAACGACGAAACTACAAACTGCAAAATAAAACAAAATACAATTCTATTAATAAAATAAGGTGAATAGAACAAATTTATCAAATTATGATTAATTAATTTCATTGATTTTTTATTTATTAAATTCATTGTTTGTCTATCTAGCATATTAATATATTATATTATTTATTTTATATTAACACTTTAGCAAATATAAATTTGTTTTAAAATAAAACGTTATTAAATACAAAAGTAATAAACAAAAATCAATTAAAATTCATTGGTATTTAATTAATTTGCTAAAATAAATGGTATAATTTTATTTTATTTTATTTTACATTTAAGTCTAATATATAGTTTTTAAATTGATTTTTTTTATTGAGCAATATTTAAGACTGTTTTCAAATAATAATATCCAAAAACAAGTTCAAGAACATGAAAAACTAAATTACGTTTGATTCCAACATAAGTATACAGTTATAATATAGCAATAAGGTGCTATCACTGCATAAATATGTAGTTTATATGCTAAGATTGAGAAACAGGATACAATATTACAATCTCTTATGTATTCTGAGAGAATGTAGACAATTCCGACTTTATGTAAACGTGTGCAAATATAAAACTCTAGATTTACGATAAAAACAATAGAAGTTATAAATTACAGAAGCTATAGAACATATTCTATAAGGAGGATGATATTGATAGATATTGATATATAGAGAACATAGTTAGAATCCAAGTGAAACAGTAGGTTAATTTTAGAATAACTAACCACATATAATTCAAAATCATGAGGATATTTCTAGTCTACCTATCAGACGGAGCCAGATCGATACTTATTGTAATTCAAATTAACATATTTATATTATTGATAATTATTGGCATATTTATTACTTCATACTTGTTTACACGGCTTATAATTGTTACTAGAATTATAACTATAAACATATAAGAAATTATAACCGCATATAAAACACGTTTGACACTGTCTATATGTCTTAAATTATATATATATAATTTTTATTAAAATTTGTGCAATAATTCCATTTATAAAATTATAACCTGTATGACACTGTATATAATTCTTTATATAATTATAAAACCACGCATGCGCCTTATCTGTGCTCTGTCAAATCAAGTTTCAATGTTTACTCCACTTTGCAAGTTAGGTAATTTGTTTTAAATTGATTAATGGTACAGTTAGTTATACAATTAGTGAAAAAAATCAAAAAATGGAAGCCGAACAAATTTAAAAAAAGTGGTAGCAATTGTATATGTGGAGCTGCAGTGGTAAAATAAAAAAAACATAGAGTTAAATCCAGTACCGCATGTTTAGTTTCTTAACAGAATTATCGCAAAAAAGAGCAAAAAAATCTTCACAAAACTGGCTACGTGTTGCAAAACCTAGTGGTTTAATATCGTTCACCATTTGAATTTTATAGTAATGGAATCTAAGTCGTTGTGTAAAAATCGCTTGAGACTAGTGTTCGAAATGTTCAATGCTCTTGCAACTCTTTTGATGTTATTTGGGGTACGCATCAATTTTTGGGGCCCGCGATAAACTTTGTTGACATTTCCAGTTTCCATAAAACGTTAATGCCATTGCAATATGATGTTTCTTAAAAGAATTCTACCCGGCTGAGAAACGTTATATTGTCGCACAAATTATGGATTCGGTTCTGACAAATGCTGTTACACAAAAAATACGCTGCTGCACCGGTAACGAATCTATGGTTACTAAAATTGCATTATATTCTAACCAAGTTACCCACTTGATTTTTAACTATCTTTTTTAGTTCCTCTACCACAACGCTCCGAAATTTGTCAATGCCTGTTGGCGGACCCTGTATATATATATATATATATATTTAAATCAATAAAGTATTTGTAGTAAAAACTTGAAGAAAGTGTTTTATTTTATTATTATTATTATTATTATGGATTACTAAATAGTAAAGGTCTGAAGCATCATTTAAATTTTTAATTTCTAAAGTTTCCAGAAACGTGTAAGAAATAAAATGCTCTAAAAAACCAGTAGGTGTCAATAAATTTAATTTCGTGTCAAAAATAACCACTTACTTACACATAGAAAATCAAAAATTATATACTGAGCACTGTTTCCACCGGTCGTCGGCAACGATAATAGTAGATTTAGATAAAACCTACCACGTCCTTAATAAATTAACAAGTCCTAAATACAATAATAATTTAAAAAAATTAAAAACTAATTTATAAACAGTGTGAAGTTTATTGTTACTATGAACAGCTATGCAAATTGTTAATTGAAGAATATTGTAAATTCGATGTTTAAATTAAATGTACGATGTTGTTTACACAACAACAGAATGCATTCATAGTGAATGCTCATTATTGCAATGGAACAATCAATGAGAATGGCAGATGGTCCCGCCTAAATCAATTTAATGACGCTTTTCCTCATATAAGGTTTTCATCTTACAAAAACAATAATTGATTCTAATGTGCTTGAATTCATTCATTTAATTTATTCGACCGGTTTCAAAGTTATTGCACCTCATCTTCAAAACCATAATTATAACGTTGTTAACTACATAATATATGTAAGTAAATTAAAGTTTTTTATATATACATATTCTGTAATTCTATAATTAACAACATTATAATTATAGTCCTGAAGATGAGGTAATAACCTCGAAACCGGTCAAATAAATTAAATAAATACATTCAAGCACATATGAATTATTCAATTATTCCAACTCAAACATAACCACAAATTTTGCAAAATGATTAATCAAAATAATATAAATAGTTTTAATGCATTTAATAACCCAGTTCATTCGTTGCGACATTCCTGAATGTTATGAGTAAATATTTCATTTGCACTAATATTATAACTCCATAAATAAACTTTACACGTTCATAGTTTATAGAGTTATCCAGTAAAATACTTTGTATACATTTTGTACAACAAGCTAATTTTGTTACTATTAAATACTTCATTATTTCCAATTATTTATTTCGATTGGTCTTATATATTAATTTAAAACGTTACCATCCTTTAAAATCTAACATTTTATTTTTCTAGTTTATTGTAATCATATTGAATTGATGCGGCGGCGGATAATGATAAAACAGGTAGGTGTTGAGTTTCGAAGATTTATTTGAAAAACTGAAACCACAAGTGGTAAAACACGTAGTAATTTTTCAAAACCACCTGTGTTTTAATTAATAATATTGTAATTAATATGCATTTAAATGCATTTTGTAATCAAAAACAATGTGTTTGAAATTAATATACTCGGCACACAAACAAACCCGTTTTTAAATTTGACGCTATTTTTATTTATTAAAAACTTATTTATAATTCTAATTTTATAAGTACATACTTAATTACAATAGGCTCATTTAATTTATGTTGGCAACATATGCGTAAAATTATCATGTAACCTCACAACAAAATTATTAAAATTTTGTTATTTGGTGTAATTTGGGTTGTCCGCGTGTTGATTTATAAAAGTAATGATTCGAATGTTAAATTTGATAAACGAAGTCAGGAAAATAATTCTCACAGGAAAAACTTGATAAATAAATCCCACAAATGGTTTTAGTTATATGCAGGCAGAACTCTGGCTAGCTGAAAAATATTTAATAAATCAATACAAAAAATTGAAAAGTGATTATGCAGCCGACAATAGTTTTCACTACTTGTCATCTATGTATAAACATTATATACAAAAAGGTTGGCCAACAAAATAAGATATTCTATGTCCATCTTTTTTTTTCGTTTAATGCAAAGCTTTATGTTAATACAATATTTTAATAAAAAAAGGTTTACCACAAATACTTTATTGATATAAATATATATTACTAAAGAATACATATCAATACAAACAAAAGTTCACGACTCGAGTTTCGACGGCCATTGTAAAGTGAGAACAAACTAAAGAAAAGTTAAAATAGAAATTGAAGTGAGGAAAAACTTTTATTATTATGGATTACCACATAGTAAAAGTTTCAACCATCCTTTTCAATATTTTATTTGTCATCGTAACCATAAAAAATTCTTACAACAAAATATAATAATAATAATAAATGCAAGTAAACTTAGCTGATAGAAAAAAGTCAAGACTAATCTAAAACACTGTGTATCTGTGCACATATCTAGAGTAGCATCGTCATTATAAAAAAAAAAACAAAATACTAAAACCTAAATTTTTTATTGTTTCTTGTGGTACTGATTTTAGTTGGCTCAAAACAAACTATTCTTGACTGATAACGATAATATATTGTTAGATCATCATACCGCAAATAATTTGAAAATTATACATTGTTTTATATTATTGTACGTCCATATGATTTTTTTCCCACGTATCTCTTATCTATATTTCATAATCCTTCTTTACCTCACTAAACTTTTCTCCATTCTTCAAAGCACCAATCTTCTTAACGCCTAACAACATTTTCTTTCGTTTTAAAATTCGATTTAGTACCGGCGGCGTCTTGTATTTTTGAAAACTTAATATTAAATTCTCTTCTCCAAAGACATACATCAAATTATTTGTAGAAGCAGCGATGAAGCCAAAGTTGCCGTTTTTGTTAAAATACTACAATCAAGGTAGCGGTCGGTATGCTCTTAAGAGCATGCCGACCGCTACGTGATTTACTATTTTAGTGAAAACAGCTACTTTGGCGTCATTGCTATTTCCACATAAAATATGATAATAAATTAATTTTTTACTAGTACATTCAGAAAAGATTAAATTATATTTGGTAAGAATATTTTAGTCAAATAATAATTGAGAATAACTGAAATATGAATCCAAATATTGAAATAAATGCGAGTTTAGATACTTTTAAACGCATTTTAATGCTATTTGCAAATGTAATTTCGCCAAAATATTCTGGAAAAATATAGTTTGATCCTTTCTGAATGTACTGGTCAAAAACTAATTGATTCTCGCCGCGCGAGATAACTATGGTCTCAAATCACTTGTGCAGAATGCCTATCAAGGCATGCGCTGTGCAGCACGTAACGCCGTCCTGTCCTGAAATCTCATGTCGTTGGTATCCATATCATCAAAGTACTGAACAATGATTCCGCCGAACAAAATCCGTACCGAACAGTGACTCGGGATGCATTTTGTGCTGGTGTATCTCGTGTGGATTGGTATCGCTCCAAACCCAAAAATTTTGCTTGTTCATCCAAAAATAAGCCTCGTCGCTAAAGATAATTTTTTGGCAAAATTTGAGTCAACTTCCAACTGCTCCAGACCAACCAGCAAACACGGCGTTTATGGTCATTTACCTTAAGTTCTTAAGTCAGTGCAAACCCAAGTCCCGACCAAAATTTGCCAAATTGATATTGCAGAAAGACCAAGTTCTTGTGAACGACAAAAACTGACTGCCTCGGGATTTCCTGTATACACTCACGCACAGCAATGATAATTTCAGCAGAACGTTTTTTAGAAAGAGCACGGATTTTGATAATAAAATTTAATGGTTTGCACACGTTGTTTAACGCTATAACCTTCCATGGTGATTTACCATATACTACTGAACATTCACAACAAATTCTGACAGTGCATCAAATAAATCTAAAAAACTGCATCATTAATAGTGCCTAAGCAAGAAATGAGAAACTGTGCATGCAGCAAGAATTTAAAACTGAATAATTATATGTACGCTTTATTTTTTTATATAAAACCCATTAATAGATTGTTTTGATTATAGATTTGAATAATAACAAATCAAGACCCAAATGCAGAAAACGTTTAAAAACACACTACTCTTACTACTTCCTGTCAATACTACCTAAAGCCACATGCTTACAAAATTATTACAAGTACACAAAACTGTTGATTTTAACACTTTGAAAAAAAAAACATTTTTATCCACAAGCCATATACTGTGTGGGTTTAACGTGACAAATAAAAAAACTCAAAAATACGCATCGTACAAAAAACTGTTTCAGAAAAAAATCCAAAAAAGATTTTTCTGTCTTAAAATCGCCCTAGTGAGTGAAGCGTATTTGTAATAGTTGGCACTGTGTACGCACACAAATAAATTTCTGCAAACAAAGTTATCAAGTTCAAACTCTCATCTTCAGAGGGCTTGTTTTCGGTAAAGAGACTCTCAAGGTGAGAGACAAGGGAACTCACCTGAATCAAGAACCCTATAGATGAGATGAGATGGGAAATTATCATTGCCAATCCAAAATTAACTAATGACTTAGATACTTTACAACAAAAGCGTAATGTTGCAGATCTTTGCATTTTCTATAGATATGTTAATAAACTTTGTTCAAACAAAATACAAAACATTTTGCCATCTAAACAAATATTTACTCGTAGTACAAGACTTGCTAGGAATGCTAACAAATAATCACTGACAGTTCAGAGATGTAGGATCAAAACTTTTATTAACCGTACTATCGACAATTGGAATAAACTTACAAACTCAGTATTTCCTGAGACTTATAAATAATCAATGTTCACTGCTTAAATCTAGTATTCAATGTGATAGTTTCAGCGAGAAAATTCAAAGGTATTTTTATGTTTTTGTGGCATATTATGTAATTCCTAAATATCAGATTTAAAATTAATAATAAAAAAAATGTGACTCACTAATAACAAGCACCTTGATAGTAAGAGGCAAAAAGACTTACTAAATCCAGGCACCGCGATAGTGAAAAGCAAAGAAACTCACTGAAAACAAGCACCCCTATAGTGAGAGGTAAGAGGACTCACCTAAAATAAGCACCCCGATGATAGGAGGCAAGAAAACTCACCTAAAACAAGGAACCCAAAAGAACAAAAAATTACAACGTCTACTTTCTTGTTCTTGGGTAACGCCAAAAGTAGTTTCTTACAAAAAAATGGGGATTCCCATTTAAGATTTAAACGTAAGTGTAAAAGAAAATAACTGTTATTTTGTTTGTTTTTTTTTAATATTAAACAAACATATTTTATCCAATGATCATTTCTCGAGAATTGCAGAAAAACTATTTCTATCACAAATAAAAAAAAAAATTTAGACAAAAAAAATAAAAGTTCTTATTTATTTAAAATTTCAAAATTGCCACCCACTGGTGGAAAAGAAAAAGCAAATTTTAATCCTTACAGACATTAGACGCGTCATATACACATTACAATTACATATCACTAAACATAAAATAAAACAAAACTGCAATATAAACAATACATAAAACAATAATATTTATAAAATAAATACTTGTTTGTATCATCTTGTGTACTACACTGAATCAAAAAGCCACAAATTATTTTAATAAATTATCAGATAAATTCTATTCTATTGAATAGTAACATTTGTTTAATAACATCAGTTTTAAAATTTTAATATGCAAAGGAATCTTATTGTAAATTTTTATTGCCATATAATGGGGGCTCTTTTTATAAAGTGTGCGATTGTAGTGTAGTATAGTTAAATTTTAAGACCCATGTCGCGTATTGTATTTATGATGAGAGTTTATTGATTCAAAGTTTTTTAAGTTTGTTTTGGCATAAATAAGTAACACTAATAAATATATGGATAGCATTGTTAAAATATTTAACTCGAAATGTGGATTGCAAAAAAAAACTAGATAAAAAAAACTCAACATGTTTCTATTGCTCTTATTTGTAAATTGATCACTCTACTGGTAAGAATACTGGATGCTGCTGCTCAACAAACTATTTTCATAGCACAAAAACTTGACATATCTAAGAGCCTCTTTAATGCACAACAAATAGATAACAATTTGTTGCAGGTATTGTTGATTTCAGCTTCAAACAATAATTTTTTATTAATAAATAATTCCTAAAAACTTGATTTGACGCGGTATTTTAAAAGATATGATTTATCATGTGAATTAATAATTTATTCAAAATCACAGCGAACAAAGGTCAATCATAGACAATTGTATTAAATTGCAACTAGATGGCGACATTAGTCTTTCGTTTCATTATTTATATATGATTTAACGTCAGGTTTACCACCGTTAAATTTGATAAAAATAAATTTGGTCAGATTTGGTTTTAGACAACTCCGATTCTACCAATTATCAAAGTTATTATCATATACGGTATATTAAAGATTAGATTATTGTAAATAATTAATCGCTCAAATATTTTATAAAGTAATGGCAAAAATAAAATCCAGAATTAGTTTATTTTTAAAAACCTTGGCATCTTGATACTGATGTAAATTTTAATAAGGCAGTGACAAACTTCTGAAATTTAGAAACAGTGATAAAAACAACAATTAACAAAAACTGAAATGCAGCGTAAAAAATATTATAAACTAATAAATTACTGGTCAATTTCGACTCCTCAAAAAAACTAGAACATCAGTTAATAACTAACATGCAATTAATCGATAAAAAACTACAAGAAGATCTGGTCGTTATTTTATTTCGTTTTATACTTTTATACTAATTACAACCAACATTAAATAAATGTAACAACAATTTATTATATAACTTTATCTGCGCCTTACTTAACAACAACATTTTACAGCAACTTGCAAAATATAAATATAAAAAACATCCTATTAGTTTACCTATAGTATTACATGATTTCTATGTAGACAATTTGCAAACAGAATCCTTACATAAAGAACTCAAGAAAACTGAACATAAAAATAGCTAGTGCATTTGAACTAATAAAATTGTCCTTAAACTTTTCAGAAGTTAAATCTCTGATATGCAACTTATGGCTACTGATGCAAATAATTTAGTCCCAAACAAGAAAGCTAACATTACAACACTAAGATTCAATGTTTTGTAAAAAGTACCTAATTTCGGAGAAACCGCACAATATTGTCACGTCGCAAATATCTAACCCAATCACAACGATTTTCAAAGCTGAAATTATGTTAAAAAAGTTGTAAAACACTTATTAACATAAAATGAGTAAACTCAAATACTTACTATTCCACGACGAGACACACAAACAAGCCTAAAACTGTTGGATTCTGTTACCAGTAACGTTTCGTATAAAACCTGCATCTATCAACAATAATAGCTCTACATATTAACCGTAGCACAATATATTATTAAAGCCATTCGACAATTGTATTATCTTCAAGATGATTTACAATATATGTTGCAAATAAACATACTAAAATTCAATAATGCGCAAACCCACAAGAATGACATAACATCTGCACTGAACATAACCCAACGGATAAGCAATATCTAAAAACAAACAAATTCTGAGAATTATTAAATTTTTCTTTTTTGATTTGGCTTAGGTTGGCCCAACCTAGCTGAGCCAAACTAACTAATCCAAACATTAAAAAAATCTTAGTCTTTTAAAATAAAACATTTTGTATTAAATTGCATTTGATGAAGTTTCATTATTTACAATACTTAACAATTATATGTTAATATACGGTAATTGGCAGTCCAGTGTATAGTAGAACATCTTTGCAAACCGGTTACGGTGAGGTAGATTTTTGTTCATTTCTGGAAGCAATGGTTACAGCTACAAACACACCCAATTTTGTGACAGCTAATCTTTAAATGTCATCAGGCAACGCTGAATCGATGGCGGATAGATTGAAATTTATCATCATACTACATAAATTTCATTATTCATTTTTAAACAAATAAATACAACTAAACTTGTAGCAGACAAAAATTGACTTATATATATATATATATTATATTTATGCATGTTGTATGCAAACGATTTTACAATATTGTAATAAAAATAAAATAACTTTTTTAAATGAATCAATGTGTGCATAGATAAACACTTAATGTAAATTAAGGAATTTTCTGGACAATAGTCTAATACATGATTAGAGTACATGTAACCATAATTAAATTAAATATGAGAGTGTGAGTGAACAAGATAATAGGCCACGCCAGTATATGTTATATATTGTAAATTTACAGATACATATTCAAAGGCAGCTGTGCGGTAGTAACACAAGCGTAAATCCAAAAACATCAAACAAAACAAAAAAATTAAAGACGTTTTCTGGCGACCTTACTTGAGTTACCTAAAAGTATGTTTCAGTTACATTCGAAGTTGTACGCTAAAGTCACAAAAAGTCTACAAAAAGTTACTCGCTAGAAAACAAAAAGTAACCATTGCTTTGTGTACAATTGAAAATAACAATTTTATAACCAATATTTTTAACATATCATTTTTGTATTCTATTTTAGTTTACAGAAAAGAATCTTGTAAGTTTTGTGTATATAAATACATGTCCAATGTTCCATTGTATTAAATTAAATCATTTTAACGCAAATGTTAAGATACATCGGCGCGCGCATCTTAGTTATTCACATACGGAGATCTATCTCCGTAAACTTTATGTTTTCATGTTACTAAAACATACAAGTAAAGTGTGACGTCATCAGTAAGGTCGCAAAAATAAGAGTAAGGTGTAACTGCAACTTACCGAAGCTTACTTTTTCTCGCCAGAAAACGACTTAAATAATATACTCAAATTAAAAAAAAATAGAAGCAATTGCAATTCTTATTTCGATTGTACTTTCAGAGATATTTGCGGCATATAATTCACAAAAAATACTGAATTTAGAAATTTATTCCATGCGTTTATGAAAATATTTGTTTAGATGATAAAAAGTATTGTATTTCGTTTAAACAATGTCCATAAAAATATCTATAAAAAATGCAAATATCTGCAGCATTACGCCAGTGTTGTAAAGTATCTAAGTCATTAGTCAATTTTCGATAGACAGTGATCGAAATAGCTCATTTTTAAACAAAATTTAGAAGAGATAGTTTAGTTTCGAATGCTCCTCCGCATACTTGAGAGCAATACTCAATACGAGGTCGGAGTTAAAACCATCAATTTTAACTATAATTTTTCTATTGTCAAAAAAAGTATTGATAAAGTTTACAGATTTGTGATCAAAACCAATACAATGAAGCTTGTTGATAAGATTAGAATGCCATAACCTATCTAATGCTTTGGATATGTCTCGAGCTACAGCAAGACTTTTTCCATGTTTGTCTAACGTAAAATCACAAGACAGAAGATCTGTTGTGAACGTTTTTATCAAAATCTATATTGAGTATCCAAGTTAAAATTATTTTGTTCTAACTGACAATGTAGAAATTAACATATTTTTCAAAAATGTTTGAAAGATTCGACAGTAGTGCAATTAGTCTGTAATTTAAAGAATCAGACTTGTCTTGCTTTTTAAGTAAAGAATAAACATTAGCAATCTTCCAACAATTCGAGATTTTTTTTTGTATGACAAAGCAAACATTTTAGTCAGAATGGAAGCTAATTCATTTGCAAACATTTTAAAAATAGTAGGTAACATTTCGTCTATACCTATTTAATTTAAGAAGATATCTAAAATTAATTTGACCCTTAATTGTATTAGTATTGAATATACAGGGTTAGTCAAAATTACCAAAAACGGTTTGAAACAAAAGTTTTCAGGTTTAAAATAAACTATTTTATAAAAATATTTTTAATATACGTTCATTTTATTGTAAACATTTGGTATACTTTTTTTTTAATATAACACTGTATATTTTTACATTTTTTACATTTTATAAAAATGTTCTTTTTTGTTGATAAAATGACAATTTTTGAGTTATATGCAATTAATTCAAACTTTTGAACATACACATTTGTTTTAACCAAACAGATAAAAAGTAAAACAATATCAAAAACCAATAATAATGTCCGTAAAATTATGCTGATGAGCCCTGTCTTTTTGACCTCAGTTGCCCACTATTGCTTTGGCCACCCGAGACTATTGCACATGTATTTTTTAATAGAGTAGAGCAGGGTACTAGCCCGATCGTACCCGTCCCCATACAGTTTTCTCTGCTAACGGTAAAGATCCAATACCGTCCAATGTTGGCACAATTTAGCTATTATACCAAAAATGGAACAATTGTTCAGTCCTATCGCAAGCTTGCACTATTCCAAACAAGTCAGTGTCCCGAATAATATTAGCGACTTTTGCTTTGTAGGACAGTATACCATTGCCCGTGTCACTACCGCTAGGAGGTAAGGCAATTCACCGGAACACCAGGACAGATAGATTGGCATTATACTTTAGGTATACAAAATTGCAAATACAAGCATCTGAGAAAATGTCTCAACGCATCCTAAATAGTCAACTTGCATATCTATGGAGTTGTACGAGTTATTGCAAGCACGAACAAAGATAACGAACAGCCAAAGATAAAAATATGATTTAGTTAGTATAAATTTAATAAAAATAGCTGGTCATTTTGTATGTGATACTGCACTCAAACATGTGGTTTCAACATAAAAATATAACGTAGTTGTAATATAATGTATAATAAATAATTACTACTAATGTGTCATTAATGAAATTCATATTGAGTATGAAATGGACACCAAATTAAATAATAATTCCCTTAAAATCAATATTCTCGCTACGTAAATATAAATTGTATTGCACCCAACAGCTATTAACTAATTACTGAACTTGCGTACATACATATATCTAACTTATCATGTAAGTAAATGTTAAATAGAATATGTTTTTGGAGGAACGCACAGAATAGAATCATAATTGATATTGTTTATAATGTATATGTTATTATCATTGTTATTATTATGTAATGTAGTTAAAAGTAATTCAAATTAGTTATATAACAACATCCTAACTCATATTAAAACTAGATGATATTAATAATGTAATTCTATTTTATTTCAATTATATATTAAAAAACTTGATATTAGTAATTTAATTTAATTAAATTTGCTTTTCAAATAATTACATATTAATTTTATATAATGTAATTGCTTTTAAATTAAAACGCCACACAGTTACCAAACTTATTTCAATAACCTTGCATAGATAATATATTCAAATTAAGTACTTGAATGAATTCAGGAGACATTGTCCTGCGCACTGCGTCCTTGATGCAAAATATATAAACTTTGGCCACAAACCAAGATTGAATCTGCATAATTAACCATGCGTGGGGATCAGATATCGAAGAACAATTCCAGAATTGAAATTCTACCCAACGCGCTAATATTAAATTCACACATAATACAATTATAAATTTAAATGCACCACTTTAAAAATGAATTTTAAATTCAAATTGTGATGTGAATAATTTATTTTGGATGAAATAAACTTGTAAAAAGTTGATATAATTACCTTGGCACTGGTATCCTTGTTTTCCGAAGCCCCTGTAAATGAAAGAAAAAATTGAATTAAATTAATTAAAAAATCGTTATGAAAGTAGAGGGTGGAAGCTTTGATATGGAGATCACTATGCATATATACATTTTAATAGCTAATTATAATAGTTCTATACGAATATTTTATTTTAAATTCACATGCATTTGTAAATCAAATAAAATTTATTTATATTCATTTAATTCAAATATGTAATGTATAAGATATGCAAAAAATGTTTATTTGTAAATATAATAAGTGTATTGATAATAAAAATATATGTAAAGGAATCAAACGTATACAGGTGTCTGTCTGTTAGTATGCACTATAAGCAGTAGGTTGTAATTATGTGACTAATAACAAGTAGTTTTTTAATTGAATAATAGAAAGGTATAATAATTAGTATGTAGTAAGTTATTGAGTTTGAATTAATATAGAATAATATTTGTCATCATAATTATTTATATCGTTGATCTTCTTTGAAATTTCTAAAAAAAATTACATAAATTTACTTTAAATGTTTAATATTCTGCTGTAATATAAACTCAACATCAATCAAATTACTAACATAATTACCAATTGAATATTTATTAAAATATGTTTTTAAAACCTGCATGGTTTTGTGTAAATATTCATCAGATCAAATAGTTAGTTAATTGGGTTGTTTTATGTTACATAACATAATATGCAAACAGGAACAAAGTCCCCCACGTACATTCAATGAAACTAAATTGAATTGACTGTTAAAAACAAGCGTTTATTTATATTATTTCTCTTCGTTAATATTTGAGTATGCCATCCTAAATAATTTATGATACTCATGCATTTAATGATTATTTAATTATTGTAATAGCCATTACATATACAAATTTTAATTAAAAATTGATGTAACCTTAAGTGACAAGTAATTAAGTTCATGTTTGTTCCTCTTTATAAAAAATAAGGGTGTGATACGGGTTGACAGATAAGTGTTCATTATTTAATAAACTTTGTCAGATTTGTTCTAAAAATACATTCTAATCAATTTTGACGAACAAATTTCCAAGTTATGTTTTAAAAGTGGATAAATAATTAAATAGTTTAAGTATACAAAAAAAACAAAACCTTTTATCTTCTGCTGTCAAAAGGATTTCTTTATAAAAGACTAAAATATTTATATATTTATGTAGGTTAGTTATTAGCAATTCGTGATGCAAATTATAATAAACCGCAATATAAGTTATTATGTTTGTACACAAATGTATTGAAAAATGTATTCTCATGATTCCTACATTGAATATATGATTCCAGTTTATATAATACTGTTTTAATTTTGGCAGACAATATGAATAAGGTTAAATAACTTCAAGGACAACCACACTAAATTTATTCATTAATAAAGATAAATTATTTTCACAAACAATATGTTCTAAAATGATGTTATTAATCTACTTTATTTCAACAGCTGTACTGCCTGCCTATAGTTATTTGTTTCGTCATTATTTAATAATAATATGTAAATTAACATAATTAATTATTACATTCAGGTTTCTATTCTATATATTCCATCGTTAACGTAGCTACTTAATTTAGAGCGAATCGTAATGTCGGTTTTGTTAATAAACATATTTATGTACATGAATTAAGTGCTGTTAATGATATATCAACTATATGTGGTTAATTTTAATGTTATTTAATTACAGACGTTTCCTTTCTGTTGTGGATAATAGATTATTATCACATGCCACTAGGAGGAAATCCGAATCTTATTTATATATTATTGATATGATCTATAAATAATTGGTTATTTTAATTAATCATTAAATTTAATTATAATTATGATAATAATAATAATTATTATTATTATTTAAGATAAGAAAATTTTTTATAATATAATTTCTATATGTAATTCAATTAAAAAATCTTTGCTTAGTACAACTTCCTTAAAATATTTCAATAATACATGATCAACTTTGTATTAAATAAAATATTTTATAGAAAAAAGAAAGAAATTTTTTAATAAAAATGTACGAATAAAGCTATGTTAATTGATTTTTTTTCATCAAATGAGCCATAATTAAGACTTAGAACCACTGTGAAATAAGATCAATTTTATTCAAAAAGATACAGTAAACCAAAAGCACTGTGACCGGTCACTCCTTAGACAAAAGTGGAATCAGAGCGCTAAATGACAATAGTAGGTACATTTGCATGCAAAATCAAACTTAAAACGCGTCAGTCTAGCATGAAATGCGGAGACAATAACATCTATTTATGTAAATGCCAAGCCGGCGCTACCCGGGAATAAATATATTATTTATTATGTATAAAAGTTTGTGTCTCCGAATGTATTGTTTCCCTTTCTCGTATTATGCATCCTTTATGCTGGCTATAGGTTTCACACAGTTTTTGGTAACTACTAGTAAACACAGTAAAATGTAATGTAAGGTATTTCGGCATCTTTCTCTCATTCTAAATGAATACACTTTAAATACAAAATTTCAACAAAAATTACTTAAGTCTTTTCTGAAATACGCAATTCCATCAATAATAAAACCTAAAAATTTAATATATTTTATTGTACTTGAGTTATTATTTAGAATAACTGTAGTCATAACGTATTAATATAACAAAAACTAACAAACATGCTCTTCTCTTTATTTAAATATAAGCCGCTTAGATAAAACCTTTGTCTGACTTTAGAATTGTCTGAACGTCAAGTAGCAAACCTTTCTTAACATAGATTTTTTTGGTAGATTTTACGACAAACCAGATCAAACACTGAGACTAGATCCAAAAATATGACCACACAGATGTACCTTCACCTAGAATATTAGTCGAAAGTATAAAATACCTAACCTGAAGCTCAAATGGGTGCCAATATATTTTTTACTTTTATAAACCAAAAAATACAAGATTTTTGTGCAAGCTTGAACGTATAAATTCACAAATATACTCTGATTTTTTTCCTATTTCAAAATCACAATGACATACAAAAATATTTTTAAATAAAATTAAGGATGCAATATTTTGAGTGTCATAAATCTTAAATAAATTTTATTAAATTTTAAAATTAAATTGCACCGCAAATTTAGTACACTTTTTATTGTGTTATAAGATATTATTCTAAAATAACAGTTGTTATAGTTCCGGTCAAGTTGAGAAGAGAGCTAGTCATCATGTATACAATAATGCTCTATTTAAACCAAACTGCCCAAACTTGAAGATATGTTGCAGATTATTATTAGGTATGTCAAAGATAACATTCGTAGTCTTAGCTTCAATCATTGGCTGTTATATGTTATCAGTATCAAGGGCAGAAAAGGTATGTTTAGAGCACTCCGATGTTTAGCCGCACGAACAAAGCTGCAAATGCTTTCTCACCCGTGGTAATTACTATTTTACTGCCCATAGTAAACAAATTTAAAAAAATCCAAAAAATTAAAAAAATAATCAAAACTTATTTTTTAAATTTATTCTTTCAAAACATACATAATTAAAAAAATATTTTATTTAAACATTATTTAGCAGCTTCAGGCGGCAGGACTAGACAAAAATGAGAAAGGAAATAACTCAAATAACATAGCAACAGATGTCTAAAAGAAAAAAACTTTCCCAGGATGTTGAAAAGAGGCTATCTAGCACTGATTGAAAGAAGAAAGAAGTAAGAAATAAATTATCATACAGGCCAATGTGGTTAATCAACACACTAGATAAGTTAATAGAAAGTCGAGTCAAGTAAAAAAATAGAACAGAAGATAAAAGCAAAAGAAGAATGAAAAAAAAATCAATACAAATTTACTAAAGATAGAAGCTATAGAAAAAGTGGAAGCAATAAAGAAGCAAACAACAAAATGCAGAAAAAAAGACAACATTGCGTCATAATAGCTTTGGACATATAGAATGCGTTTAACAACATGTTATGAAAAGCACTTATAGAAGCGGCAAAAAAACAGAACAAAAAAACGATCAAAATAATATAGAGCTACTTACATGGTAAAAACTTTGTGACTAAAAAAGAAACATTCAAACTGACCAGAAGGGTACCTCAAAGCTCAGCAGGACCAAAATTGTGGAAGCTAGTTTATAGTGATCTACTTCAAATGAGACTAACGGAAGACTTGACAATAACGGCATTTACGGACAATGTATTAAAAGTAAGACTAAAGCTGGCAATAGATGAGATAAAAAAGAAATTAAGAGTTTAAAATTAGCTACACAAAAAAAAACAGAAACTATCAACTAAGAAGACTAATAGAGGAACAGATAATATTCAGGTATGAGATCAAGTGATAACCATAGAAAAATAATCTTATACCTCGGATGACACTCAAAGCAAAAAGATGCAACAAACAGGTTAAAGAAAAGGTCAAGAAATCAGAAAAAATAAAAATAAACCTCAATAGACTTATGACAAAATAAGAAGCCAGAAGGTTAATAGCAACAACAGCAAGAAGCAAAATGTTATACGTCGCACAAACAAAACAAAAACAAGAATAAGATAAAAGGAGCTACAAAAACTAGCTCGTTAAAGATCAGCCTAACATACAGAACGGTGTTACAGGAAGCAGTAGAAGTGATCGAGACAACACTTCCGGCAAATATAATAGAAGAAAGAAAGACAGAAATTAAAAATATATATATATATATATATAGAAAAACAACAGTAAAAATAAAGCAAAGTTAAAAGCAAAAAAAAAGCGATAAAAAAATGACAGAGACAGTGGCGTAGAAGAGAATAAATAGAATGGACAAGAGAACTAATCCCGAAAATAAAAGAATAGATAAAGAATAAACACAAAACGTGCTATTATACAACACAAATACTAACCGGACACAGAGCATTTAGAAAGTTCTTGCAAAAAATAAAAAATATTATTATAATATAAAATGTATACTGGAAAGCAAAGTGAATAAAGCAACAATTGTTAAGAAATGCCTGAGATAAATAAATAAATAAAAATAAATAAAAGATGCTAAAAGACTTTGCAAGAAGAAAAAAAATTAAAGACTTACACAAAAAAAAAATATATAAAAACAAACAAACAAGAAAACACAGAACAATTATGCATACCAAAAAATAGAAAAAAAAAAAATAAAGAAAAAGAACGGACTACGATACCAACCAAAATTGAAGAAATTCAAAAAAAAAATGACGAAGAAAAGCAGAATAACAGAAATAACGAGGCAAATACCAAATGGCAGATAGACCATCTCAAGATTGACGGATAACGCAACCTTTAAGATGGTCAGAATATACCTAGCAACAAAAGAACACTTAAAACTAAAAAACAAATTTGAGACTACCAAAAAAATACTATTAATAGAACTGCATTAACTAAACATAAAAAAAGAAGATACTACCTGACCGAAATGTACATCTATCATCATTAGTTTCCTGTTTATCCTATGACTCTCTCATCCAACCCAAAAACCGAAGTTAAGTACCTTTCCACTTGCTCGAGTTTATTTCCTTTTACATACTCCTTTATATCTACAACTTCTCCAATTATTACTTTCGTCTTACTCTTATTTATAGTCAGATCATATGTTCTTCCATTTGATCAAGTTATTAACTAATGTCTTTAAATTATATTTATTCTTAGCCAACAATATCATATCATCAACAAAGTGAATGGTTACTACTTTGTTTCCTCCTAGTTTTACTCCTTTGTTCCCTTTCCAGTACTCTGCTACTACCTGTTTTGCATAAATAGTAAACAAAGTTGGGGAAAATAACAACCTTGTCCAAATCTACAAAACACACACAATACTTTTCCATTTCTCCAAATATCTTTCACCGATGGAATTTACTGTATCAATCGCATCACTCATCACCCCTTTTCTGAATCCAAATTTTTCTTTTGTTATGTATTCTTCCATCTTTCTTCACAAATCTTATATTAATTACTTTCAACAAGATCTTTGCTGCGTAACAAGCAGATTGTTCTTTATTTTTTTAGTTCCATTCTTTTTTGCAGCTAGTATCATTTTTGCCTCCACGCCACTCTATACTTTCATATATATCATTACACAACATTGTTAAATTGTTATACCTATCCTTCAAATTTGTCATGGCTGCTAATACCCCATCCATCATGATGATTCTATATCTAGCTCATCTAGTTTTTCCTTTAATTTTTTTTATAAAAATCTCTGATCTTCCCCTTTTCGATTTTATTTCCCAGTCATAATTTCATTCCGTTTATTCTGTTCTGTATACCAAATCTAATTCTAATCTAATCCAAGTTTTCTATCTCTTTGCACTCATTATAAATTCATGTTTCCAGGCAATATCCGATTCTATTCTTAGTTACATCTATCATTCAATAAAATTTGTAAAGAAAAAAAAATAACCCTTGTTTTATTTAATTATAAAATCTTCAAATTACTCTAAAAACAACTAAATAAAACAAAGTATGCTGTCTGCAGTTCACCCTGCACACAAATATAATTGATTTACAAACAAATCAGTTTGAATTTTAACCCGCAGGTTTGCTGATTTTAATTAAAATGTTTAAAAAAACATCAACATCCTTTTATTATAGCCATATTTCATTTGTGCACTGTATAGACGGATGAGCATCCCAGGTGTAGGTCATTTGAAACAAGTGTCTCAGCTGAAATTGATATATGGGCCTTCAGTGCCGGTTTCTCATTTTTATACTATGTGGACAAGACCATAAATTACACCTCTGACAATTTAAGTAAAATATAAATTTGTTTGTAATAAAGTTATATATATATATATAGTGTTGCAAAAAATTACACAATTATTTAACTATTTGTTACAATAACATCATCTTCAATTATGCTGTATGACATATTTCCGTCTACCATTTTGAACAAATAAAACAGTCAACAATTCTGTATGGCAGTATATTATTGATTTAATTAATTATTTAAATATCCATATCATTTTTTATTAAAAATATTAGATGGGTAGGTGGTACCTACCCTCTGGTCGTCTTAATTATATAATGAAACTAAACACTAATATATTAAAAAAAAAACATTAACATGTAATTTTTAAATAATTGTTATTAGCATTCAAATATTTATTCAAACTTGTCTTTCGCTATCATGCAATGCCGTAATCATACAAGACACACTGACAAGGTTTGTAGAACCGAAACAACTGCCAAGCTTTTTTTTTAAATTATTTTAAAATATTATTAAGATATTGTATTGGATTTAACAGAACAAATATTAAAATAAATACACACTTCAAAATCAACATAATTTTCTGACTTGTTTCTTTGATAAAAAGATATAAGCAAATATAAATATTTTAATTTAAGTATGACCACCAAATTCAATCTCAGCAACAATTTTAATCTATTATTATTGTAGCTGTTTAAATGTTTCATATGCTATGGCGCAAACTAAAAGAAAACAGTGGATAACAAAAATCTTTTAAGCTTTGTTTCATCAACGGTGGTACTAAAAAGCAATAAACCCTGCCAAATTTGAATTTGAATTAAAAAAAAGAGAAAACTAGATGAGAAAATTCAGATCGCAAGTATGCTTGATTTAACATTCACAAAAAATGCTTTTTTTCTTTCTTTCAAACAGCCTTAAAACACACACACACACACACACACACACACACACACACACACACACACACACACACACACACACACACACACACACACACACACACACACACACACACACACACACACACACACACACACACACACACACACACACACACACACACACACACACACACACACACACACACACACACACACACACACACACACACACACACACACACACACACACACACACACACACACACACACACACACACACACACACACACACACACACACACACACACACACACACACACACACACACACACACACACACACACACACACACACACACACACACACACACACACATCCTCACACATAAAATAGAAATGTCATTTTATTTCATCATTCATATAAAAACTGTTATGTAAGTAATAAAACAAACAAAAAATAATTTGACTAAGTATTATTTATATAGAAGTTTTAGAATAAGCAAGATAAAGAATGTAACAGTGTTAGTATTACGGACTATAGTAAATTTACCATCATCACCTTGATTAATGCAAACTGTCGCGCTCACAAATGTTTACACTAGTGTTTTCTATGCGATTACATAGTTCCTCGATTGTTGTAATTTCATTTTTATTTTGATAAACTGAATGTTTCATGTAACCCATAAAAAACGCAAACGCAAAAGCCATAAAGATCCATTTTGTCTATTCCATCTGATGCAAAAGTTAGTTTTTATTTAAATGACAATGCAGTTTACGAAAAAAGAAAGCACAGTAAATAGTTTTTCAAAAAGAGCAAATAATTTCCATTCAACCTGATTGGCAAAAAAAAGAGCCACTAGCAAAACTGCATCCGCAAGGAATAATCTCGAGGCTTTTACTCGCTGCACTTGACAGGGATACATTTAATCTTCTCGCAATATACGCCAAACCTTATAATGGAAAACTTTAACTAGTTTAGCAATTTCTCGAGTGCTAATTTAAGGTTCATTTTCAAAGGCATTTATTCTTCGGTTTCTATTATGCCAAGTAGCCCACCTCAATGTTTGTGCAGTACTGTCTAAAACTTACTGGAATATTTCAGATTACATTTGTTCAGGTGTGGTAAAAATGTTTAAAAAAATACATATCAAAAGCTAAAACGGATAAGGCAGGCCCTACTAGAAACATATCTTATAATATTTATAATTAATATCAATCGTAACTCTACCAATATTTTTTTAGATAAAATTAGGTTTTCTAGTGCTAGTTTTTAAGATAAACAAATACGTAAAACAACATACATGTAACAAAATTTGTTCCGAAGAGTACATCTTAAAATATTGCCAAAATTTTAATTGCAAAAAACAATGTGTGGCCTATTAAATCTTTAGAGTAATTAGTTAACAAAAATATGAGACGTAGATAATTCTAACCAGACCAACACCAAAATTAAGTTAAAGAAAACAGTTGTTCCAAAATAAGATCAATAAAGTTTTATATAGTTAAGTTATATAATTCACTTTTACTATCAAAACCGTAAAATAATTGAATCGGTAAGTTAAAAACCATATAAATTTTATTCTGACAATGAGTAGTAGAACAATAACAATAGGTCAGATCTCACACCAACATTTTTTCATTGTATTTGTAGGTTTACTTTTTTTAAATCCAATGTTTAAATAGTTGTAATCATAAATTTAAGTAAAAAGTCTCAAAATTAAAAACAAAGTTATTCAAGATTTTCTTTCATACGTCGATAATTTGGACAAAATATTGATTTTATGTTATGTGTTCAAAAATTGATGAAATACCTACTGATGCAATGTTAGTCTTATTAACAGTAATCATGCTATAATATTTTGTAGTCAACATTTTAGAAAATGTTATTTAAATTAATAAAAAAAACATGAATAGTATGTCTAATAACTGGCCAAGGAATAACTAACTGATAAACCATTCAAAATTAAATTTATAAATAAAGTTCTAAAATGAGATACTAATATATGTCTCGCACTGCGTTGAGAAACAATTTACATACGATACAATAATTTATTTCATTTAAATTAATTAAAAAAAAAATAAACAACATTAATTAAAATAACCAAAAAAATAGTTTTTACTTTGTCGAAACTAATCTGAAAAACAAAAATTAATTATATATAGTAGTTTTCCTAATTTCAAATTTACATTTAATATAAATATTCAATTATTTTTCAATATAAAAATGTTGTATAAATTTAATAAAATAAAAATATAACTAATTTTCTTTTTTAATTTGCCTCTATCTGACAGTTTGGAAAAACTGCCAGATGTAAAGTTTACTTTCCTTTTTATAGGTGTTCCTTTTTCATAGGATAGCAGAAAACAAATTGCAAGACAATTTTACAACCGCTTTACACCCTTCAAATAATATATAAGGGGCATGTACAAGAAAACTATTTCCCCAAACACAAAGCCCTTCATGTTTAACTAAAATATATATTTATATCAAAACAAAATTAGAACGTCAAATCTGATTGAGTATTAGTTTCGTAATATAATTGTTACATTAATTAGTGTGCTAGTAACTTTTAGTAATCGAGTTGTAGGACAGCCTCCAATAATATTTTATTAAAAAATCATACCACCATAATTAGTATAAATAAAATTTTAATAATTTTTTATAATTATTAGTATTTTAGGTGTACACTCAGTAAGCAAGGTCCATAACCACTGACTTTGCAGCCTGAAGTTCACTAGAGTTCCATTGTACCTGATTATCTACTACAAAAACACATAACCCGGCTCTGAGTCTAGCCCCACAGCCATTTAACAGCCAATTAACATCCATTGCACCTGGAAAATTCCCCCAGCGGGTTTTTCACAAAAATAAATACAATTAACTTCAAGGCAAGACACTCCACGTACCGTTTCCTTGTATCAAATAAAAAAATTAGAAGAAAAAAAGAAATGTTAAAAAAAAAATCTAAGCAACCGAACGCCACAGGCAACACACCCGCAGCCTAGATCAACAGCAAATAAAAAATGCGGCTATGCAGCAAACGATGAAACCGGTTTACAGAAAACGGTATCTGACGCACATTAAATAGATAGACAAAAACACGCTTCTTTAGCTGGACAAAGAGTACCCACTTGACAACATTAGACACACAGAGAACTAACACATTATAAAAACAAATCCTTAGGTAAATAGACAACTGAAACAGTCAATGCAGGTGCCATAAAAATGCACAAAATAGGTACTATAATCTAAATGAAAATTATGAGACAGCACAAGAAGCTCATTAAAAAAGACAAACGTAAAAATCTGAGGTATCAACTATATCAAATATTAAACTAAACATTAAATCTATATCACAATCTCGCATAATAATAATAACAGATAACTAAGATTTCTCAACAAAAACAAATATTTTCGTTCGTGCGACTGAAGCATCTACAACTACACTATGTCTTCTAAATATGATTTAAGAGCAAGTTATTCAAACCAATGCCAATCCAAATTGAACTAATAAACTAGATACTTTGCAACATCAGCATATATGTTGCAGATCTTTGCATTTTTATGGATATTTTCCTAGACATTGTAAAAAAAAATTACAAGACATATTACCAGCTTGCTATAAATTCTAACAATTATTTACAGTTTCGAGATGTTGAACTAAAACCTTTAATAGAAATCTTTACAACCAAAAATACTATTCTTCTTATTGCCTGAAAGTCAACATCAGCGATCAAAAGTACAAATATTTTTTCTCATCTTGATGTTACCATCTTGCATAATCTTGAATCTAGCTTTCAATGTGATAGTTTCAGTAAGTGTAGTTACACTAATTGAAATTTAAAAGTATTTTTAAATTGTTCCGTAATATTAAGTAATTCTTCACATTAAAAAGAAAATTGTGCCAACATATTTGCTTGCGTTGTATCCGTTAATGTAAAATTTGTCAATTATTAGTTCCTAGCGGTATTTATTAAAATACGTATAAAAAAAAAGTTGTAGCTTTCAAATGTCCGATCAATTCCAAAACAGTACTATCGCAGTTTTAGCACTAAAAACACTCATGTTTTACTTCGAATTGATTCTATTAATATAAATTATAAATGAAAAAATTACTAAGTCGCTAGACTTATTGATAGTTGTAACATGTAAGATTAATTGTACGAGTGATGCTTAAATATTATAATTTTATAATACATATACAGTACATAACTATAATTTATAATTACAATATTAAATATTTTAATTATAGTTAGTTATCAAATTTTGACAACTTGCCATTAATTAGTTATACTTAAAAATATAACAAAGTATTATGTTTAAATTAAAGAACTTTAGAATTTAAATTCATTAAGTACAACTTCAACATTCAAAAATTGAGAGGATTTAGTTAACCAGACTCGTTCGTTGCACTTCGTTTTAAAAGGGCACACTTTAACCCCATTTAATTAAACGGAATATATTACATTAAAATGCAAAACTAAATCGTATGTACTTGACTTAAAAAAGTGCAGTAATATTCAACGACATAGTGCTATAATATAAACATGACATTCATGTATGTAAATCTGTAAACTTGATGACGTATGTACATAGCTTCCATACATTTTTGCACATTTTATATAGTTTATTTAAAATTGAAGTATATTTAACATTAAAAACACATGTTTTCACAATCTATCGTTGGTTTTAATTCAATAAAAAATGCAAATTAATAATTCTGATAAAGAGTTTTACACTTTCATTAATGCGTCATTTCCATTAAAACTGTTGTACAGAATTAGCTCTTTAAATTTGAACTATATTTATTTATAATACTTATAAAATTAAATTAAAATGTTGTAATGTTTCAAGTACTGTCTTGAACAAAGCTGTGACGTTAATGTTATACGACATACAAAATTTTATAGTATATTAATTATGTCAAGCAACAGCAGAGAAAAAATATTTATTTTACATATTTATATAATACCGGTTATTATCAACGTTCCTAATGTTCGTAGTCATTGAATAAATAAAAAAAAATTACCAAACGTAGATGAATTTTTGTCTACACTACACAAGTATGTTGAATTTCATTAAACTAAGCTCAACTTTGCTCTAATCAGTGTCTCTTAACAACTAAGTTGCAATTTTGACAAAATAAGTGTATCTTTATGCTTTAAGATTCAGTTGACTTTAAAATTAAAAGTAATAAACTTTAATATAATTATACTTTATCCGTTGATTGAAATATTATAACCATAAGCCACTGCATGTAATTTCAAATTATGTTAAAATAAAATAAGTTATTATTCTGTATTCTGTTCAATTCTATTAGTTATACAGGGTCTTTATAAATGTCTGGAATTATGTAATCACTTTAAATATGCCGCCTTTTTAAAATTTTGCACCAAACTATCTACTTTGTTTTGACAGTTCAACTTCAACTGTATTTACGCACACCGAAATTGAATTCACTATTTCACTAGAGTGACACAAACGTACATTAGATGGTTACAAAATCCCAAACTTTTATAATGACCCTGCAGAAACAACCGTGAACATCATAATAGTGCTGCTTATCATAATCAGTATGCTATTTAGCCACTTATAGGCTAAATAGCATACTGATTTCAATATAATTAAAATAATAATAGTTTCTTTTCCTGCCATTTAGCCATGAAATATTATTATAATATTTACATGTTACAGTTTAATATATTACTTAACTGAAATTCATATTTAATAAAACTTATCCATTAATTCAATTCAAATTGATAGGTTAGTATACCCCATACATAAAGTCAATATAAATCAAGAACAGGATTTTGTTTTACCAGCACCCTCTCATTTAAGCTACATTCCTGTATCACTTCACCGCACCAAAAGACACAATGTTAGATTCAATTGTAATAAAAGCATTGCTTTCAGATTGAATACCAAATTGCGTCAAGGATATGTAATTACTGGAAGAACTTTACAATTAAAAAAAACGATGTTATACAAATGAATGACATAAAATCTTCCTGACAATTCAAATTTCTTACTAGATCCTCTCAAATATTGGGTGATGATAGCGCAGCAATTCCGCAAGGTTGGTCTGCATAATGAAAAAAATAGTATTTATAGTTATAATTAATATTTATAAAATATCAAGTATTAATAAAAGAGAGGAAGACAGTTTGACTTCCAGTTGTAACTACCTAACCGGTGTCTCTATTTTACCCATTATCAATATCCCTCACCAGACGCCATTTAAACCATTACATGGCGATCCTGTCCTAAAAGTTCCTGCCGTAAAAGCGTAGTGAAAATGATCTGGCAAGTAATATGCCACTAAATTAGTAAAAAGAACTATTGCAATTAAGTGTCGTGTGTGTGTCAGTAGGTACGTAAAAATGGAAACTACACAAACGAAGCAAGAAGAAATCATCGTCCAAGCCGCAGGTACTAGAACGAATGCTGCAACAGAATCCACATCCTCGTCATCGCTTACAAGAATGGAATAGTTCCTGATCATCGTTAGTATAATACTCCTAACAATTATGCTAATCTGGACAAAGAAAAGAATCTCAAAGTTATTGCAGTCTATCATCAGAAAAGAAATTAATAAAAACGAAATAAAAAACCATGCGATCAACTAGACAAGGCGTGAGTTAAAAAACAAAAACAAAACTGTATTATTTATTATTTATTTTTCATAATTTTGTCTATTTCATAAATGTTGTAAATGTTAAGCGTAGTTGTAAACATTGACATTCAATATTTGTGGCTTATAAGTATCAGGAAATACCAAATTTAGAAGCTTATTCCATTTGTCAATAGTACGGTTAAAAAAATCTCTCTTAAAAGTTTCGGTCCTACAACTCTGAACTGTCAGTGAATATTTGTTAGAATTTCTTGTACTATGAGTAAATATTTGGTTAGATGGCAATTTGTCTTGTATTTCAATTGAATAATGTTCATTAAAATATCTTTAGAAAATGCTTTTGTCTGCAAAATTACGCCTGTATTGTAAAGTATCTAAGCAATTAGTCAATTTTGGATCAACAATGATCCCAATAGCTCGTTTCTGAATAGAGTTAAAAAGAGATAGTGTGGTTTCCGTTGCTCCTCCTCATACTTGAAAACAATATTGAATATAAGGACAAATATAAGTTGTTGTATATACGCAAAAGTTAAAAAGAAGTAAAAAACTTTTAACATCTATTAAGAAATCTTAGTTTTCTAGATACTTTCAAAGCTACGTCAACAACATGGTCATTCCAGAAAAGATTATGTGAGATTGTACCACCTAGAAGACAAATTAAAGATGATTTAGATATGGATTCGTTGTTTAGTTTAATATTTGTTACTGATAACACATCGGATTTAGATTTTAAAACAGTAAGAAGTTGATTTAAAATTGACCAAGTTAAGAGTGTCCCATTCAGATATTGTTTTGAGGTCTTTGTTTATAGATGCTACAAATTTTAACCTAAAAATTTCAAGACGCTCTGCCAAATTTGACAATATGGTCTTGGAAAAATATGAAGTATGAAAAGTGCCATCATCTGCAAAACTATAAATAGGAGTTTTAGTTATTTAAAAAAGTTCATAAATGTAAATAAAAATAAAGTTGGTAAAAGAGCAGAACCTTGAAGAACACCAGTATTTATGATTTTGAGGTCAGAGTTAAAACCATCTAACTTTAGATTTTCTATTGCCAAGAAAACTATTAATGAGATTTACAGCTTTTTTATCAAGATCTATTGTAGCTTGTTGACAAAATTAGATCAAACGCTTTGTGTGTCTAAAGTAGAAATCCATTTGTGACTAACATAAGTCAAAAGATCTGTTGTCAAATGTCTTGATCAAAATCGACATTGAGTATCTGAAATAAAATTATTTTGTTCTAAGAACTTGACAATGTAAAAATTAAAATACTATTCAAAATTGTTTTGACAAATTTGACAATAATGCAATTGGTCTATCTATAATTTGAAGAATCAGACTTGTCTCCCATTTTAGGTATAGGTTGAAAATTTGTAATTTTCCAACTAAAAATATTTTAGTCAAAATGAAAGCTAATTCATTTGCAAATGTTTTAAGAATAATGGGTGGAATTTCGTCGATACCTGATGTCTTTCTAGTATTTAATTTAAGAAGATACTTTTTGACAACTCGTTGCCTAAAATTAATTGAACCTATTAATTTTCCACTAGCCGGCATTATAGATACAGCAATAAGAAAATTTATAATAGAGTTAGATGCAAATTGGTTTGCAAAAATATCTACTTTTTTTGCATTAATAACTAGATTTTTTTGATCATTTTGAAGAGGAGATATTAAAGGTTTTGTACTACCTTGCAATAAATTTATTGTTTTATAAATTTTGTTGTTGTTTTTGTTAAAATGAAACTTCTTATTGAAAAATATAATTTATTAAATATCTAACATAGGTAACCTTGAAATTATATCTTAATGTTTGAATCATAAAAACAAAATCAATGTTTAAAATAAATTGTGATGTTAACAAGACAAATATAGTGAGCAGTAAATCAGTAGACCATTTATAAAATATATTATTTTAATAGTAAACTTTAGCTTTTAAAACACCCTAAAAAAATTAAAAAAATTATCTGAGATTTTGCTGCTCAGTTGTAGTCACTGTTACAATAAAAAAACATCTCATATAAATTCTTGCTGTATATCCTGTAGCGACTTTATGTTGAAAACAAAATCGTACCATCTCATTTTTAGACTAAGAAAAAAAGTAATAGTATATTTGAAGCAGAAACCGTTGCTCTTTTTTTTTTTCAAAAAATTGAGCCAAATGTTTTGAACAATAAAACTGTTTTCATATATTTTGTACAAATTATTAGTTGTTGTAAGTACTACAATTATAAAAATTTCTCAGCTAATTTAATTTGTACAACTTGGCTTCAACACAGTAAGTTGTAAAATTTTGTGTTTTTGTAAAATACAGCTTAAAACAGGTTTAAAGTCTAGCATAAAAAAAGGCGATTAAACCCGTTTACGTAATAAAAATAATTAAATGTCTCTAAAATTAAATTAATTTGATTTGATCTAAAAGCCGCAATAAAAGTCGGTACGTGTAGAGACGCAAGCTACCAATATACTTTAGTTCCGACTTCATTCAAACCAAGTTGTACTACTTGCACTTTCTTTTTCAATTTTCATTAAAAAAAATTATTTCATTTATATTATGTCGGCCTATTTCTGCTAAAAATTAGAGGCATTCGAACTATAATATACCGCAAGGTGCTAAAAACATTCTTAGCAATCGGAGGTACAAATATAGAGATGAGTTATGAGAAGGTAATATATTTTTAAAACCGTCATTGCGCTAGCTTAATTCCGTGTCATACATATAACAAAATTTTTCAAACAAAAAAATTAAAAAAGTATATAATTACATCTTATAAAAATAAAATATTATAAATGAGTTTAAATACATAATAAATTTTAATATGTAGGTATATTAAAATAAATCAGCTAAAAATTAACTAATAATCCGTATACAACAATAATTGTTTAAAATATATACACATTTCATTTCAATACGAATATAAAGGTTATACTATAAACTAAGAAGGTTATAACCCTGACCGAATGTATACATGTACAATAAACGTACCGAAATAATTAAGAATTGTAAATATTAATAACATTGCATCATTTTGGGCAGTTTTCTATAACGTTGTGTTGTTAAACCGATATATAATTATTTTACTTTAATTATAAAATAAATTGGAAAGACAAGTCTTTTTAATAATTATTTTAACATTAACAGGTTTGTCCGAAATATTTGCTAACATTTAATTAAATAACCAAATACCCAGTGTTGTCAGAAATTATTTCATTTTGTAAGGACTTTCCTGACAAGTATTTTATTTTTAAACGACGTAAAATTATTTAAAAAAATGCTGATATATTTTATAATTATTATGTTAACATGTTTATTGTTCTTATGAATTCTACATTCAACTAGAGTTGCCTTCATTTCCATGTTCTATGTTCCTATCATATTCCTTCCCCTCAGGAAATAAGAAGAAGTAACAGGAAGACAAGTCCGGGAATAAGGGGGATAAACCATGATAACTAATCCTAAATTACAAACATATTACTGGTATCATTGCATATAATCTTCTCAATCATAAATTAAAATTTGTTGACATTTTAATAATTAGTTTTTGTTTACACAAATGTACAAGAAGCTATTTATTATTTATTATTTATCATTAATATTTGAGAACAATATTTAATACTTCATAAATGTGAGCTTAGTTTAGGTAACTAAACAAATAAACTGTTTCCTGAAAATATGATAACTATATAAAGATCAATGTTCATATATGAGGCAAATATAGGTCAATTATAGATTAACAAAATTTTTTTTATGAAAAAATAATTGGTACGACAAAAAGAAAAGTATTATATTGAGTAATTTATATATCCCTGGGTAGTACTAAGTGAAAACGATGTAATTTTCACAAACGCATGACAATTAAAACATTTGATATGCAATGTTTGTAAAAATTAAATGAAATTGTATCTACAATTAGAAAACAAAAATTGTTTATTTATTTTCATAAAATATAATAGTTTGATCTAACATTATTAAGTAATAATCCTAATTTTAAAGTTGTGTATTTTTTATATCTAGATATTGAAACAATATATGAAATATTTTTAGACGTGTATTTTAAAAGACCAAATAAATATTATTAACAGTTGAACTAGAATCAATAACTGTTGCCGTATTATATATTATAGTTTTGCATCTGCGCCGATAAGAACGTACATAAGGTAAGGGAGCAAAGTACGCTATGAGACGTGCAGACGAAGCAAAACTTGGCTTGTAAAGTGTAACGATATAATGAACAGTCACTGTATAAAATTCGAACCGCTGTATGGTGTACATTATCTACAATACGTAATGTAGATGAAGCCGCTAATCCATAGATTATAAAGTCATATAGTATTGTTTCCGATCCGTACCCCATAATATTCCACTCAACAACGTTAGCAAGTTTAGTGCTAAAACACATTATTACACAAACAGATCTAATAAATAAAATAAAGAAGCCAGGTTAGAGCGCGGTCAAACGTAACATCAAGAAAACAAATACTTTCCTGTACGGAAATAGGTTCCGCGACAAAATATAATGAAGAGTCACTAGCAACGTTTTGTCTGCATAAAAAGTTAATGCATTGCTATTAATATAGTTAATAACTTTCTTGATACTTATTTGAAACTCCAATAGTCTACAATTGTTCGTCATCTTAAAAAAACTCAGTAAGATGTAAAAATTAACCAGATGGGCCCCTCATAAGCTCTCAGACAAAAACAAAGAAAACCAAATTCAAATTTTGATCGATTTGTTCCAGCTTAATTTAATATCGGCAAATATTTATGGATCTACCTAATATATACAATTAGCAACTAGAAATTCCAATGTAATGTTTTAGATAATATTATTAAAGTAAAACTGTTAAAACAAAAAGTTCATAATGCATTTTATAATTAAATTGTTATTCAAAATACCCATAACAATCATAATAATATTATAACAAAGATTACCATACAAACTCTCTAAACTTTTTATAACTGAATTCAAAGATACATAATGCACACTCGCTCGCTTACCGTAACACAATGCAACAATGTACAAATGTGGTTCATTTTAAATTACAACTGGCGCAAAGTTACGGAATAGTTGTTGATTGTAACTCTGAGAATTATTTGAAAAGGGGATCATTGAAGTATGATTTTTAAGCTTTAACGAGTTACTTTGAATTCGTGTAGTATAAGGGGTGAACGATGAAATTGAATTGGATGAGATAAACGGAGATGAATTGGGAAAATTTCTATGCTCTAGTGGTTTAGATTTCAGTTGAAAATGTATGGATTCTATGAAGGTAAAGTAGTTTTAAAGTAGATCAGTATTAATGCTTGGTAATATTGAATGTAAGGTATTATATTTTTAGAATATAACTGGTAGAGTTAAGCATAGATTTGTATTTGATTTGAATTGTCCGCTGTTAAATAATGCTACCTACTAACGTAAGAACATATAAATAATAGGAACAATGCGACATACGGTGTGATAGTGTTACTAATAATTATAGATATTATATTAATTAAGATATAATTATTAAAACGTATAATTTTTCACATACATATTTGTAGTGCAGAAATTTCAGAATTCGTAACTTGGCAATTATATGTTTCACATAATTGATTCATAGATAGCTAAAAAACTAAACGCAATAAAGTAATATATAAAACACAGACAAAATTAGATATTGTTAAAATTCTAAATTATTTTTCCTCCAATACTGATTGCTTAAGTAAGATTGTATAGTATATTTTTTTAAAGTTATCACAGACTGAGTGCATGACTAGACCAATTTAAAATTAATTGTTGATAGTTATCGATAATTAAATCTAGAAATCGCATTAACTTAAAAAAATCAAACCTAAAATGATTAACTGATATTTAAATGGTTTAATTTGTTGATAGACACCGTTTTCTCTTTATTTAGTTACCATGTTATTATTATTACACCATTTTGTTAACGTGCTTATTATAAAGCAATGATAGTCATCGAATGTGTCAATAATAGCATTAATCGATATGGTAAATGTTAAGTTTGATAATTGCATCATATACGCTGCAAAAGCTTATCTAAAGCAGAGCTATCCATATTTAAAAATATATTAAAAAGTGGATTTGTGATCAATACGAGAACACCATAACCTTGAATCAGACGTAAATAATGAATAACCTAAGATCTCGTGTTAAATAAGTGCACAGAATTTGAAATTCAAAGACAAATATTTTAGTCTTAATGAGAGCTAATTTGCAAATGTTTTAAGAATAATAGATAAAATATTATTTATAAAGTGTTTTCCAATAAAAAGTTTCATTTTGTATAGCAGGCTATTTTTCAGTTGTCAATTTTGAAGCTATTATCTTTTGACATTTGACAAGTAAAAATTACGCCATTATTAAAAATGGAACGATACACGCTTCAACAACGCATTGAAATTATTAAAAGTCACTACTAAAATGGTAAAAAAAATTCAGTCACAGTTCGCAAAACTATAGCACTTTTTGGTCATCGTAAAACACCTTCTCGGCTGACAATAGTAAACCTGGTGGAAAAATTTTAGCTGCTAGGACAAGTTTGTGATGTAAAGAATCAAAACCGTGTGCATCGATCAAGAACACATGAGAATATTGCTGATGTAGCCCGTAGTGTTGAAGAAAACCCAAGTTTGTCGATTCCTCGTCGATCTTTAGAATTAGACATTCCGCAAACGACATTACACCGTATTGCATTAAGACTTAAGCCTTAAAGCATTTAAAGTTCAGTTAACACAAAAAACTCAAGGCGGTCGATCACCATAAACGTCGTATCTTCGCTGATTGGGTCCTTCAAATGCATCAAAATGATCCGGAATTTCATCAAAAAATCATCTTCAGTAATGAGGCCCATTTTCACCTCGGAGACTACGTTAATAAGCAGAATTGTCGCATTTGGAGCTCAGAAAATCCAAGAATGATTGTTGAAAAGTCTTTGCATCTTCAACGTGTCACTGTTTGGTGCGGTTTTTGGGCTGGCTGTGTGATTGAACCCTACTTTTTCAAAAATGGGGCTAGTGCAACTGTTACGGTGAATAGATGGCGCTACCCAGCTATGATTAATGATTTTTTATGGCCGGAATTGGAAAATATTGATGTGGACGATGTTTATTTTCAGCAAGTCGGCGCTACGTGCCACACAAGCAACGAAACAATCGCAATTTTGCAAGAAAAGTTTCCTGACCGTGTTATTTCTCAAAGAGGTGATCACAATTGGCCCCCGAAATCTTGTGATTTAACACCTTTAGACTTTTTTCTTTGAGGCCACGTGAAAGATAAGGTTTATGTCAATGGTCCACAATCGATTCAAGACCTTAAAGATGGAATTCGTGAAGTAATCGAGAACATACAGCCGCAAATGTGCAAATTGGTCATGGAAAATTTTATGAAAAAAACTAGCCGGCATTGTAAGTACAACAGTAAGAAGCTTTTGAATAAAAAAGTTAGATGCAAATTGATTTGTAAAAATATCTGCTTTTTCCTATAGATTGAGAACTAAATTGTTCTGTTCATTGCAATAAATTTATTGTTTTATAATTTTTTTTGTTATTTTTATAAAGCTAAAAAATTCAATTAGCTTTGTTTCTGTCAATCCTATATTTTTTAAACTGTCACAATGTTTACAAGTTTTATTATAATCCTGTTTAGTCTGTACGAAACAATTACTGATGTATTTGTTAAATGTTTTTTTGTTATTTATTAATAGCCTGTTTTGCCTGAATTGAATTGAGTATTTTTGTATAGGTTTAAAACAAAAAATGAAACAAATTTTTGATGACATTCTAAATAGTTTTTGTGAGATTTTTTGTTGAAATGTATGGATCCTTAAATTATAAGCAATAAATATCAAAAACAAAATGATAAAAAAAATGTATCATTTTTACTATTTTTGTCTTAGAATAATGATAGATGAGCGTCGGTTTAGGTTTGGTAGTAACAGAAAGAAAATTTTTAACAACAGAAGTAATAATTCTAAAAATTGTCAATACAGATGTAATAATCTTAGTTCACCAAGTCTATTACTAAGAAAATATGTTGGTTCCTGAATAAGTACGGTAAGATTGTGATAAGCAGCAAAACTCATAGCTTGTTGACCGGATAGAATTGTAGAAGATAAATGACTTAACCGTTCAGTATTATGTACATTAAAATTAAGATTACCTGGAAAAAACTTCAAAAAGATCATCAAAACAATTTGGAGTTGTTTTATTAATATTAGGAAAACAGTATATGCCTTACAAAATAATCTTATCGTTGTCAGTCTAGAATATTCTTGTTTGTGGATGTAAGTACACACACCTTGTTCGTCAGAAAATGAATGTTCAAGATAATAATTGGAATCTACTAGAAAGCAATCTGGATCATTATTGTTTACTTTAGTTTCAGTCAAAAAAAGGTTCAATGGTCAATGTTGGGTTGATTAAGTGCCTTCACCGGATATAATCCCCACTACCAGTGCTATTTTTGTTAGATTGCCTCGCGCCCTCCTAAATTCAAAAAACTGCTTGGCACATTGCCTGAAAAGAATTTATAAGGTAGCATCAACTACAAAAGAAGATATAGAATTATATTTTAAATCTAAAAACTTGCCATATTTTAATAGTAAGAAAATAACATCAAACGTATTGCAGAACCATTTAAATTAAAAAAATAACAGACTATTTTTATATAGATCTACAATTTATTCATAATTACAATTTACTCTAAAATCAAAGTTAGTAGAAAATTTATATATGTTATAAATATACGTTATTCTACCAACCTTGCTCTAGATAGATAGATAAATGTATATTAATCCAATATGCAACTACATAAAACATGTCATTTAAATAAAGTTCAATACAAGACAAATTACAAATAAACATTACAAATATAAACAGTATCAGTACAAGATATATAAAACTTAAAAATATAATACATAAATATAAAAACACACGCATACCTCTTATTTATAATTATAAAATTCTTCAATTGAATAAAAACACTTCAATTAAGAAGTTTTTTAAATTTTTATGTTAGAACAGTTTTTTAGTGGGTCGCTTAAAAAATTATAAAAATTATAAAAATGTGCCCCTGCATATTTTAGCGACTTCTTGAAACTTGTGGATCGAGTTTTGTCAGTTCGTAGCTTGCTGCAATACCTCGTATCATAATTATGTACATCCTTGGCTGACATAAATGTATTCTATTAGTAAAAACGTAACACAGAAGTTTGAACAAATAAAATAAAGTAACAGGTAAGAGACGGTTGGTTTTAAATGTGTTACGACAAAATTCAGTAGATTTTAGATTGAACATCAGTCAAATCACTCGTTTGTGTTGGATAAACACTCTATTAATGTCTGAAGCAAGACCCCACACTATGATATTATAACTAAGTATAGAGTATGTTAATCCATAATAAACATTGATAATAACAATAATAATAATAATAATAATATTATACTTTATTTCTATTATATACAAATCATATAAATATAAAAGGGCGAAGTTCAGACTGGGTCTGCTCTTCCACTTAACCTTTTTAATTTTCACAATACTAATTTTGATCTAAATCGGCTTCAAACTGCTTTTTCTTCTATTCCGTTTTCTGTGCTCCATTCAATAGATGGTTAAATCTTACATTTACTACTGTAGGTATTGTAGGCACTCCAATTACTTTATAATTTGAACAGCAAAAAATTGTCAATAGCTTCAGTTAGAAGTGAGTTTATTAGGTTTATAATGGCAAAATAAGAGCTACTGATTTTAGAACACACAGTTTCAATATGTGACCAATTTAAGTGTGAGTCTGAAGTTACACCTAGAAATTTAGCTTCAGAGAGAATGGATAATTCGTTATTTAAAAAACTGCAATTTTCTGATAGAGGTGTAGAATTATTGTTTTTAAAATTAACAATTACTGTCTTGTTTATGTATACTAAAAAATTGTTACAACTGCACCAATCTGAAAATTCCGTTAATACACTTCTAACTAGGTGGTTTACTTCTTCAACTGAATCCGCGGATACTAAAATAGATGTATCATCTGCATAGAAAAAACTTTGTACGCTTTTAATAAAATGTGGTAAATCATTTATGAACATTAAAAATATTAATGATCCTGTGAAACTACCTTGAGGCACCCCCATATTCACGTGATACTGGCCTGAAGTAACGTTTTTGACTCAAACACAGTTTTCGGTTCTTTAAGTAATTTTTTAGTACCTCTAGCATATTTCCTCGTATTGCTAATCTGGTCATTTTATACGCGACAAACTGTAAATTCAGCCCTTGTCAAGTCAAAAAATATACCTACAACAATTTTCTTTGTATTTAAGTTGTCCATTATATGTTAAACAAAGTCAATTGTTGCTGTTTCGGTAGATTTGTTCTGCCTAAACCCATACTGTTCTATTGCAAACAATTTATGTTTTTCCATAAAATCAACCAAACTCTGATTTAAGGCGGTTTCTATTATTTTGGAAATCACACTTAGAAGCGCAATTGAACGGTAATTGTTCATGTTTTGTTTATCACCTTTTTTATAAATGCACAACTTTGCTTTGTTCGAGTACATCGAGAAATTTGCCTAAAAATACTGTTTCGACAATATCTCTACCGCAAATTTAACAAGTTTTATGGGAATATTTTTTTCATTTTTAATTTCATATGGTGTCGTTTAATAAAAATAGAAAGAATCTTGAAACAATTTGACGGTATTGCATAAACTGTTTGTAAACAAGTTTTTGATTTTATTAGAAACAGTTGTAGCATAGTGATTAGCCAATACATTGAATAAGACTTTGTTATCAACTATTAAGTTGGCGTAAACCTTAATTACGATGTAGCTTTTGAGTTTTGTTCGTCCAATTTGATTATTGACCAAAGTCCAGATTGTTTTGTTTTTGTTTGCAGAATTATAAATTTTGTTTATGTTCCATTGTTGTTTCCTTTTAATAATATTTTCACAGTAATTTGATTTTTCCTTTTTGTATATGATATCCATGGTTGGATTGTTTGTACTTTTTTTCTCTAAAAGTCCATCGCAATGACAACAGGTTTAGTAAAAAAACAAAACCGATTATAATGTTAAAAAAAAAACTGTTTATGATCAATTGTCTGATATAAATAACTATTGTTGTGGTAGTAACAATTCAATTAACGTATTCATAAAATTAATTACGTCTTGTTTTAATTTTTTTTTTGCATTTGCGAAAAACCAAATCCATGCATTTTCCTGATGCAATTATACATATGGTGTATGTAATCTAATATACCAGTTATTAAGACGCTCTGTAAAAAATAATAAATATCAAGAGATCTCAACAAACAGGAGAAACGCAAATAAATGAACACAATACTATATCAATAAGATCTCAAAATAAAAATAATGACAACTCCTGAAACACCCTCAATGAAATAGTACTAGAAAGTTATTAATTTTAACACAGTGTATATAACTTGCAAGAGGCATGTTAATCAGCATAACACAATATCATAAAAATCTAAAAACACCAAACTTAGGTCACATAATCAAACGTCTTTAAAATATCAGTGCAAATGAAGCAAATTTTCAACTTAGATTTATAAATATTATATAAGATTTTATATCAAATAAATACATTTTTGTGTAGTCTTTATTAATAATTATCCATCGTATCTTGATAAAAGTAAATGTAAAGTTATTAGATTTTCTAGACTCGTTAACAAATCTCCATAAATTGCGTTAACTTAAATTCTTGATGCGTAAGATTTGTGTAAAAAGATTTAAATTCAATAAAATCCAAAAACAGTCTAAATTATTTGTATCTTTTACTTAGAATGTTTTTCAATTTTGTAAGCAAAATCAGTTGATAAACTTAAAATCATTAGTGTTATGCTGAGCGTTAATATAGTGAATTATATCTGCTACGTTTGTTCCACATTTTAGTATGAATATATGAATATGTAATTTTATTGTTGCTAAGACTATTACTAAAACTGGTTTAAGTTTTTAGCTGATAATGTCCTAATAGTGTTCCTCAAAACAATTCACTCAAGAATTACCAACACCAAAATATGTAAATATGCAGATGACACGGTGATCATAACAAGTAGTCATAGAACAATTAAAAAAATTAGAAGAATCACCAAAGCAGTTAATAACGTAAATATACAGATGACACGTCATCATAAGAACTTCATCGAAAAACTGACCTTTTATTAATGTATATCCTAATAAATCACCGTCCGCAATCAATCAACATCTTTTTAAGTAAATTGTAAACTTTATCATTAAGTTTTAAGTCAAAATTAAAAAAAAAATAGCTTTTTGTTTGAAATTATAGAACAAGATGTACATTTCTAGAGTACAAAATACATAAAATTGTTTCAGTAGTGTATTTTGATAATGACAGTAAAAAACACCAAAATTATAAAATTAAGTTCTGTCATAATTTGAAATTGTACTTATCAAAAGTAAGTAAACGGGAAAATTGAATAATTTGTATGTTTTATTTTTGAATACAAGTTTTATAATCTACATTGGTTTTGATTGTCTTAAACTATAAAATATTTATTCATAGGCTTATGATGCGTGAGTTAGTAGTAGCAGCAACTCATTTTAATTTGTAGTAAATTTAACATGATATGTGTATACAAAAAAAATTATTACACAAGTATTATATATATGTAATATTTGCATTTAAGATAAAAGATTTATTTTATTTAAAAAATCAGTAATTTCATTACAATATATTTTATAAGCCATTTGAAATATTGACAAATCAACGGAGACATAAAACACAGAAATTGTAACCTGTTGTTATTTTTAACTTCACGAAAATGACACATTCATAGTTCAGAGAAATAATAATGTAGCACTACTTCTTATTTACATCAATAATAATAAACTCGTATAATATTTTCTTATGTATATATTTATAAATGAATGTATGAAGTATTTATAGAAACAGTTAATGGGATAATAGTCCATATATTTAAACATCTATTTTTAATCTGGTTTGCAATCCATATTTAGTATAACACATGAGCCAATAACTACTTTCTAAAAATTAATTTACTTGGCTTCCAACAATACTAATATCATTTACATTGCTGTTTTAGGGGTTTGTAAGAGTATTACATAAATATCTTGTTACCACAAGCCCTTTATTTAATTTAAAAACAAGTTATTTCATTTATTTTATATATTTTTTCTAATGTAGGTTATGTTTATGATATAACAACGTTGGTTGTGTTTGTATTACATCTAAGACAGCAACTTAAATAAACATTTAGGAAAAAAATCTGCGTATTAAAATAAATAATGCTTTTAGTTGAATTAACATTTCTCATCTTGTAATATTTATTTTCTTGCTGCTTTGGTTTATATTTTTTCTTTGTGGGAAAAGCTTGACTTTAATATAAAACAACATTTTGTAAATCAAGATCTGCAATATAGAGCTTGTATAATCCCACCTGTTGCAAAATATTCTAACAAAATGTATTTTACAGTAGACAGGTACATTTGAAAATATGTATATTTTTCCGTTCTTGCGATTATTTTATAATTTATTTTTATTTTGTATATTTCAAGTCGCAAGAGAATTATTATTATGCGAGTATACAATCAAAGTAAATATTATTTTTCCAAAATAACATTTTCTTTTTCAATTTACTTTTATTTATAAGTGGTTTTATGTTAATTAATATTACAATGTACAACATTTTTCATTCTCACATGCGACACTATTAAATTTATAGTTGATGGTATTTCAGTCAGTTTACTGACATGTTTCTATTACATCATACTAATGGAATTGATGCAATAAAATCCTTGTTTCATACATCTTTGTTTATATTCTACATTGCGATTTACACAAGATTTAATTAAAATTTAATGATTATCTAAAAGGAACTTCTCAAATTTTCCATTTTATTTAAATATAATGTACTTTGTTTGATGACACAATTCGAGGCAAAACATATTATGCGTTCAGAAGTAGCTGAGAATAAAATTATTATGTAACAATAAACTTGTTAAAAAAGTTCGTGTTGTTTATTAAAAAAAAGCATTAAAAAGTATATAGCAGAATAATTTGCCGCAAGTGTAGATTGGTAACCGAGAACAGTCATGTGTAATTAATAGATCCTCAACTTATTCATATTATTTTGATAATTACAAACTAGTAAGTTAATAATAACAAGAATAAAATCTTGATTTTAATTTCAATTGGTTCTAAATTACTCTAAAATGTTTTAATAATATTTATAGCTTTAACAACGTCGCTATTAATTCAAAAAAATCTGTTGGCAAACTCTATTTGCGTACTACGGTACACCATCTAGTAATCTAAACTCAATAACAAAGCTTCAACTTAATTGCATATTTAAACATCAATATGTATTATTAATTATAAATTAACATATAAAATGCATTGATATAATAGTAGATAGATCATCTGTATCGCATACATTTCCAACATTGAAGTAACACAGTACCGCATCATTCGAATAAAAGATCCAAAATTTTGCCACATCAGATGTTAAAAGATGCTCTTTGATTGATTATGGCTTTTGGCGTTTACATAATCTAAAGATAATTTAAGCAAATAACGTTACAGTCCAACAAAGAAATACACAATCACCAAACAAGAAGAAAATCACACATAAGAACAACAAAGTATTCAACAGTCAAGTGCAACCAGATACTAACAACAGAAACAATAAAACAATATAACAGCCTACCAACATACATAAAAACTTTAAACTATGTACCATTTAAATTAAAAATAAAACATATGTTATTACATGACAAAATATAAAAATTAAACAAAAACAACAACAACCACGAGCCCTCAATACCGATAACTTGAGATGGGATTAAACCCTCAAACCTCAAGTGATGATAGAGGGAAGAATCTATTTTTTTTATTTTTATTATTATTTATTATACATTCAGTATTTGTTTTGTATTATATAAATTTTTATTAATAAATATATATTATTATAAAAAAAAAAAAAAAAAAAAAAAAAAAAAAAAATTGAACTAATTAAAATAGAAAAACCTATGCAACTTTTTGTGCATCTTGGTAATATCACAGTCTAGACATATTGTCAGACATGACAAAACAAAATTGTATAAAAATAAAATTTAATAGAAAGGTTAGAAAAGAAAATCCTTCTCTAACTGATATTTTAAAGGATAATCCATAGTATAGGACGGAGAGTCGCTTAAAAGGTGTTTTCTATAATGCGTCTGACGCTTGCATAAAAAACAAACAGTTCAACAAAAACCAGCCACAAAAAATCTTTTGCACAGGCAACAGGTTCTAGCACTCAACCACCTTCTTTTGGTGGTAAAAAGCTGGTAAATTAACAGCTGACGCCCGCAAAAATCTTCTGGCAAGATTGATGATGACAGGATTTAAAAAAAACTGTATCTCGAGTAATAAACATAGTAGTTTCATAATGGCTGAAACGCCTAATGAAAACATTCTGCTTCGTATATGCTTTTGAAATGACAACGGCATAATTAATAAGAAAAAGGAATTAGAAGCGTTCTACTTCAAAAATAATATCGAGTGATGTTATTATACAAAACCCTCATAGCTCTTGGAAAAACTTACAACAACTCAAACACTTTCACGTATTTAAAAAACACGTTCAAAGCACTTAGACGTAGAATTGCAATCCTCCTGAAGCAATCAGCTTCCTACGCCCCTACTAATAAATTCAAAGCAAATTTGATTGCAATTAATGTTCCTGGCTTGAGACTAATAAAGCTAATTTCAGCATATTAGTCGCTCAACAGCTGGCAACAACAGATCTCAATTCTATACTAGACGGCCAGCTTCTAACAATTGTTGCAGAAGGCTCAAAGCACAGCAGACTAACAAGTGCTAAAGGCAAAATACCGTTCAAGTATGTCCAAGAAAAGAGATATATTGTACTATTGCCAGACATGCTAACCCATCACCATTCCCAGGGGTACCTTAAAACCATTCTTGACACCGCGTTACTTAAGAACATCGCAGCTCAAACTCCTATTTTGATTATTAATTACCTAAGCGCAGACCACGTCTACAAGACTGACTAGTACTTATTTTAACAATAATAATAATAATAATAATACGTTTATTTATGTAGCCAAATATACAAAAAGGATATGAAAAGTCAAATAATAGTTTAAACACACACAGGTATAAAATACAATAAATAAAATTATAAAAACATATTAAAATATAGAACAATATAAACATTTAAAAGTATAAAACTATATGTAAAAAGTAAACTATAAACTATAACTGATAAAAAAAAAACAAATTAAAAACAGAATTAGACTCAACCAGATACAGATGCTATTGCCATATTTTATTTTCATTCTCATGTATTGAATAATAAGCTTTTTCAATAAGAAGCATTTTTATCTTTTGTTTGTAAATATTTATAGAACACTTCTTGATAACTTCGGGTAGATGATTAAACCAATAACTTATCCTAAAAGAAAACATCAGATCACTACCTTACATTCAAGCTAAAAGAGTTGAAAGTGCGGTTTTTGACTTTAGAGAGATTAGAGAGCTCATCCAATCTCAAAATCGAGCCCAATATAAATAGAAAAGTTTACAACACCCAACGGACCAAACCGAGCTAAACCGGCTCAATCATAAGATTAAAAAAGCAATAAGAGAGCACAAAAATCAGTGCTGGAAATCCGAACGCAAGTCCTCTAACAAAGATGATGTGAAGGATAGCTAAAACCCAGTCCAAGTCCAAAGCATTTACTGACAACAGCCTTGAACTCCAATAATACACGTTGGTTTATGACAAAGATTTAGACTTGGATCATGTAGAAATGATTTACAATGAAGTAAAGCAGTGTCAGTGTGCTGTAGACACTACTTCAATTCTTAAATCAGTTCAACCGTCTAGAGTGAGAGATATCATTGCTCATCTCAAAACCCAAATTGGCTCCAGGTCCGGATTGCATTCTAAACAAAACTTTGAAAGCATTTTCTTACAAAGCTATTATAATGTTCATCATAAAGATTGCAAATGCAATCCTAAGAACGTAGCATTTTCCGTCTCCATAAAAGATCTAATGTCATTCCTACCGCTCTCGGTTCGCTGTCTGCCACCCTCGCTTAGCTACCCTTAATTCCCAATATACTTACTATGCTAATAATATGTGTATTAACCTTAAAAAAAACCTCAGCAAATGATCTTTATGCAAAAAAAGTAAGCCATGCTAAATTTCAGCCTTTAAGATTCAAAAGAACTTTTCAAGTTACAAAAATAATTTACTTATTAAGTATATGGTATTAGATTGTACAACAGCATACTAGACTATCTTTCTAACACCATATATTTTACAAAAACTATACAAACAAATGATTAACAATAACAATACTTATACAAGCATCATAGCTTCCAGATTTAATTCAAATGCATACTCTAAGTCCCCAAAAAAGCAATTGAGCCTATTTGCTAATTAACTCTACAGAAAACTTTGAAAACACTGTTTTATCGTTATTTTTATTATATTTTATATTTTGAGCTTAAAACTAAGCTTGTAGACAAAAATAATTAATTAAAGACAAAGACCTTTAAAATAAAGTACTATAATTCTCAATTTGTAGTAAAGCATTGTAATCGGTTTTTTTTTTTACCTTTGTATACTCAAAAACACTGCTACACGTTTTCTTTTAATCTTTAAGCGCTGAAATTTGGCATGGCATTACTATTTTTGCATAAAAACCACTTTTTGAAGATCTAATGTATATATGGACAAATTTGGCAATTTTCTCCTTTATGATGAAAAAACTTAAAAAATCATTTAAGAGTTTACTAAGCTAATATTTTTTAATTTGATTGTTTTTTTTAGCTACATAATATTATCAATTCATTGCAACACAGTTTTCTTTAAAATATATGAACAAGTTCTAATCTATGAACCAGGTTTTAAATTTATTTATTATATTTTATTGAAAAAAAATTATTCGTAATATGAAAAATGCATAAAAAAAGTAATTAATTAATATATGTATACTAACATAATAGTTTAGAATATTACAATAATAAAATAAAAAATAGATTATAGAAAACAAACAGTCAATTGAGATTTTTGCTAAAATAGAAGTGTTATTAAAACTAAATTATATAAGTTCTATATCATTCATTGTTTATGTGTAGCTTTGCATATAGATATCGTATAAGGATATATATCTGTAACAACTGTTCATGCTTTAAATATTCTATATACTTATTTTTCAACATTTTCTAGTTTGTCAGCATTTAAATAACTACATAATTATAATTTCACAACCCACTGACGGTCTTTAATATAAAATAATAATAAATTTTTAGTTTTTAAATTCGATAAGAAATTCTAATCAATATTCATCAAGGGCAAATTTCTTGAGTAATTAAATAATTGCATATAACATCAGTTGTTCTGACTTCAAAGTATAGATTTTAAAATAAATTATGTAATCGTTAATAGGACAGAAGTTTTTAATTTATAATGAGAATTGATGATCAGTTTAAATGTTTACATACTTATACAAAAAATGTATCGATTATTAAAAACAATACAGCATAATCGTCATGCACATGAAAGATTAAAGTTGTCTTTTATAAATTTTCGTCACAAACACAATACAAAATTATAAAAAACTTATATTTTAACGTCAATATATATAATTTTATATTATACGACTTAATAGCCATCACTCTTTCATTGAAATACATAACCTATCTTCATGTAAAGTTAAGAATTATAAAGTGAATGAAATATGCGAAGAACGTGAAAAACTTATTTTAAACCGATTTAAATAAAATATAAATTATACAGGATAGAACGTTCATGCTTTGAAATATTTGTTTTGCGTACTTTTCGTTGCAAGTGTAACAAATATTAAAAATATATCTAGGTATAATAATAAAGTATTTTATTGCAGTTTAATTCAAATTTATCAAACTGAAGTACATTTTGAATTTAGTAGTAGGTTAATTTTCAACTTGTGGAATACTTAATAATAAAGTATTTTTATTTGTTTGCACAATAGATTTATATACATTTTCAACATACATACATTATTAATAATTAACTAACACATAGTCGATGGCATAAAATACAGCGTAAGTATATGATTTTGTACAATTTGAAAGTAAACAGGTATTTTCAAGAGTTTCTATATTTTGTATTTTTCAGCACATTTTTAGAACAAAATTTATTAAAATAACTTTATAATCCATATTTTATTATATTTGTATTATTAGAATGTTAAGTTGATTACAAAAATAACAATGAAACCATTAAACAATAATCACTTCAATAATATTTAATATAGCATAAAAATTTATAAACCACGTGTAGAACTATTAAGTTATAACCATAGTAATATCAAATATAAGCATCACGCTAATATAAAAGCAATTAAAATTAAATGCATAATTAGAAACTACTTTTTGCGTATAAATAAAATGCAATCAATGACAAAACTATCTGTAGTAGTAATAACAAATAATAAATTATAATCAATTTTATATACAAACATAAAATTTAATTGACCTTGCTAAATAAACATTCTTTCTGAATGTAGACCAGTCTTAAATTGTTATAGAAACCGCGTCTGCGGTGAGATTTGTTATCAAGTACAAATCAAGACCATGACAATGTGAGTTTAAATTAAATTGCTATGTTATTAAACGTTGTATACAATTGAAATAGTGAAATGAATGAATAATTATGTAAATAATATATTTTTTTAGATAAAGATAATTAAAATTAAATAAAGTAAAATGAATATAATATTAGAACTGTGTTTGTACAAGGTATCAGACCATTTTTACAAGAATTATTATAGTGTTTGAATTATTGGCATGCCAATAATATATTTCAAACACTATAATCATCACTAGTAAAAATTGTCTGATACCCTGTATACACACAATCAACAACAAAAAAAACTTTTTTAGAGTAATTGACTTTCACTCTACAAAATGTAATTTAATATGATATAAAAGTTCCTAACTTCTAATAAAAAATGTAATAAGCAAATAAAATTTTTATAAAAATATTATAGATATATAAAAAACAGTAAAAAGTTCTAGACAGACATTGATGGGTTTACAATACACACACATTTAATATTTTTATTATATAATTTAAATGAATACTATTATAGCCCATTCAGCTTATTTAAAAAATATCCTTTTATTAGAATAGACTAATTTACACTGTCAAAACGATCCAATTAGTACAGAATTTGGCCCTAAATTTAAATATATTTGATTTGATTAAACGTTTACTGTATTTTTATTTTTCATGCAATAGTATCCATCAAGTTACAATTAGATTTGAGCATGTCATAATTCTGCGAAGTTGAATTTGCGCATTTTAACCAACACAAATACGTCCAAAACATAAAAAATATAGAACCGTCAGGCTTTTACATTGCAGTGACGTAAACAAAAAGGTTAAAAAAACCTACTCGTTTCAAACATGAAAAAGTGGCAAAAATCACCTAAAAGACTCATTTATACAAAACCACGTCCGTCTGATATAAAAATATTGTTTAGCCAAAATAATAATTGACTCCTCTGCCATCCGTTTTAGCTAGAGCACACGACTCACATCATTCGTTTTAGCTGAAAATTCAATTTGTGTTATGCAAAACATCTCCAGCGTCCGACAATTTATTTCTATTTACGTAGATGCATATAAATTTTCGTGTAATTGCAAAATACAGCAAAGTGAGAAAGCCCTAAATATTAGTTGTTGCCATAATCTTAAGCCGCGTCCACATTTGTAAGTATTTAGGTTGTATTCATAATGCAGCGCAAATATATGTATCCGCTACTAATTTATAGCAATGATAAGCTGAGGAAATAAACGTACGTAAATATTTGTGCTGTATTAATGCTATATGTTCGCATATACCTTCTATTTATATCTACAAATGAATTAACTACATTAAGATTTTTTTCAAATCACCATAGCCTTAGAGCTTTTGAAAGATGACCTGTATATGCCTCTGTAAAGCTATACAATAAGCAACTACCAAGCTCAAAACTATAAATTTATACAAAAGCTGCAAGTAATTTTTGGTTACTAGATGCTATTATTATGGTGTCCAGGAATATTTACAAAATGTATTTTAATTTTAATATTGTGCATGGTTCAAATTTCTTTGTTGTTTGTCAAATGTTTGTTTGTAAATAATTGTATATAATAATACTTATTATTATAGTAGTAATTATTTTAGTATGCATATGTATGTAAACCAGACAATTCATATTCCTTATGACTAACATAATAAAGATATTTTTTTCTTAATTTTTTTTAATAATTAGTCGGGTAAGTATATACCAAGTCCAGCATGTTTAAGCTTTGCTTTATTGGCCTAGTACTGAACAATAATATTACATGTTATAAGAATAACTGCTTTCTGCATGTTTCTGATAAGGTTCATTTAATCCTATTTTTTAATAATATCTTTTAATTTTGATGGAATTATTCTTGTAGATGATATTATTATAAAAATAATTTTCACTTGTTTTTGTTTACACAGCTTTTCTATTTCATGTATTTTTCTTTACTTGCAAAATTGTGATCTGATGGCACTGCAATATCTACCAGGTAAGTTGTAGTGTTAACTTTTATTCTTATGGCAATATCTAGACGGTTGTAAGCAATTGTTTCTTTTTAGTATTGTTCTGTTCCAATATAAAATGCATGATTTATTTTCAAGTACTGTTAGTTAGTATTTTAGTGCTAACTCTTGGTATCGTTTAAAGTGTTTGAGTCTTTAATTAGATTTTTATAACTATTTGTGCTAATATCTTAAATTATCTGTATAGAACACTCTAGAAATAACTGATTTACTTCTAGGCATTTGAATGTTGCACTTTGATCAACATCTAGTTTGACCCAGAGATAAAAGTGTAGTTTTTATCTCTTCTTTTACTATTGCCTGATGCAGTTAACTATAATTTCTAAGATGTAAGTAATTACTAAATTTGAGATTTCCTCGCTATGCATACTTCGTATATCTGTAATACCTCTACCTACCTCCTTCTCCCTCTTCATTTGGGTGACGCATTCTATGTTTTGTTGAGATTGTTCTTGTGATTCAATTAAACAAAGTAAGATCTGAATCGGACCAATTAATAACAACAAACAAATAAGTAAGGATAAGTAATACAAAAGTATTTATAACTTAACTTAAATTTTTTAAATTTTAATTTGATTTTACAAGCAGTTTAAATCTTGACAAATACTTTTCACTGAGTTGTGCTTTTAGTTGGGTACGATCAAGTTTTGTTGTTTGTTCAAACCCAAGGTATTTATAAGATTTGCCTTGTTCCATTAATTTTATTATGTTGTCATTTAAATTCTTATTCCATCCGTTTTTATCCAAATATCTTTTTAAATCGCGTTGACTTAGCATTTTTTTGTTTTGTTTTAATATCGTTTGATATATGTTCAGTTATTTTGATCAAAGAAGAAATATGTGTTTTGTTGCTGGCATATAGTTTTTAATATCCTCCATGTAGAAGAGATCACTAGTCCTATTGCTAGTGTTTCGTGCGATGCAGCTAAACCATCACTTTGTCTTCGGCGTAAGATCTTGACTGTTAAGTACGCTGCTAAACTAAAAACTAAACGTTTGTATCCGACGTTTTCTGTCGTGCATAATAATTGTCTCGACAATTTATATAACATCAGGATACGGTCTCAAAAACTGTAAGAAATTGCAGTATACTTCGGAAACTGGATTTCTAACCTGATGCCTATCAACTGTCTTACTGTCGCAATCCCCCTTGGACCAAGACGTCCAAGGTTAAATACGGATTTAACGAGAATGAGCAAAGCATCAAGATTACCAGTTGAATATCGAACTAAACTTGCAAAAATTCAAGAGAGGCACGTAAATGCAACTTGGGTTTTTACCGATGGCTCAAAAAGTAGCGACGGTGTGAGTTGTGCTTTTCTGGTAGATGAGCTTCAGTTTACATTTGGCTTGCCAAGTGTTAGCAGTATTTATACTGCAGAACTGTATACTATCTTCCAGGCTCTTCTCTACATCCAACTAAGTTTAGGTACATTCTATGTTATATGTACAGACTCGTTGAGTGCATTAAATGCCATAGATTATTAATATCTTAATCATTATTTGCTGAGGCAAATTCATTCGATTTTGCTTCAGGTGTCACGTAGGTATCAGGCAATAAAAAAGTTGATGCGCTTGCCAAATTGGCTATAACTAGCGCTGATAATGTTACAAAGAAAGCTTGTGTTAGAGATGTTTGTAATTTTTTACAACAATCAATGTTGTCTAGCTGGCAGACGGAGTGGTTTGCTATTCAAGATAACAAGCTGCAATGTATTAAAAAAGTCATTTGCAGGACAAAGCGTAGGGAAGGTTATTCTCAGGCGACTTCGCATCGGTCACTGTCGATAGACTCACAGGCATCTGTTGACATCTGAGGTGCCAACAGTTTGTGATATCTGTAATGTTCCAGTAACTGTTCGTCATATCTTATTCGATTATCAGCAGTTTTCGGAACATAGAGCTGCTTCTGAATTATCACACGATTGTCTTGGGCGATCAGATCGTTGAAGTCGATCGTCTGCTCAAATTTATTCGACGGAGCAGACTGGGTATATGGATATAATTATTAATTTATTGTGATTAATGTTTTTGTATCGTAAAATCCAGCAGTGTTCAGGACCTTTTACACCCTAGACAATGTTGGAATTATCTAGTCATTTTTGCTATAGTCTTTAATAGTTTGTGAATGTTTATTTTACCTTTGTTATTTATTTATTTATTTAATTTTATTCTTTAATATGCCATTTTACAGCATATTATTTTACACTTTTTATAGTAAGAGAAAAGAATCGGCAATAATAGTCTTCTTAGGCTGATATGCCAGAAATCTAAACTAACCAAATGTAGAAGAGATGATTAATTTTATGTAATATTTGTTTATTATTTTTTATTTTAAACTCTGCAGTTGTTTCATTAAGTAGTTTGGATAACAAATTAATACATATACAAAACCATAATGCACTCAATGAGTGGCCTTAAAATATACCCAGTTTTCTACTTCGAGCATTACACTCATTAAGTCCCCCACAACTATGAATGATTTGAATTTTACAAATTCGAAACAAAACAAATATCCATGCCTTACCCGGTATTTGAACTTTACACCGTAACTAAGTCTCTCTCCAGTACCGTAACTAGTCTCTCAACCGCTGCGTCACCGAGGTCGACTAATATTTCATATATTACCGCAAAATCGATCCAGCCGCAAGTTCTAATTGAAAACAAAATCCTATATCAAATATAAAAAACAATAAAGCTTTATTTTTAAAGAGGTTGTTAAAAATAATTACGTACAAATTTATATATTAAAAATTTAAACAAGTTAATGATTAAATTTTTAATATAATGTTACGTCTATGCACATTGAGTTTCAGCACTTTGTATGCAATATCAAGAGGACTTTGTTCTCAGTCATCGAGGCTGGCTGAATTTAATTAATATCTACATTGAGGCTTCATGCATGTTGGACTCGTGAACCAATTTTAAATTAAATTTATGTTAACATACTTTATTATTGCCCATTTATTAACAAATGGTAAAATATTTAGGATTTAAATTATAAATGTTATTTTAGAAAACAAGCAATTTATTTTCATTTAGAGTCCATATGAAATCAAGCTATAATTAAATTGAAATATATGATATCCATCAATGCCTTAAGGGAAAATAATACAAATTTGTAAATAAATAATAAACATTCAATTTGTATAAACAAATATTGTTTTATTGTCATAATTTTATAAAACACAATAAAGTATTGACCTATTTTGTGAAAAATTAATATGATTTATTAGAATTAATACCATTTATTAATACAAATATATACATATTAACATCGAGGGTACGAGAATCTCGATTTATTAGTGTCGGAATCGTAAGCAAATTTATAAATCTTATCTATCTTTCGGTTCTCGCATCTTTATTGGATAACGTTCACTGTCGATGTCATTTGATATATCCCAATATGTACTGCTATTATAAGTATAACTCAATTCCAATGTTTCAAATAATATTTATAAAATAAATTTTATACAGTTTATCAAGAATAAATTTAATAAAGGCAAAGCAATAATAATAATAAATTACTGTTTAACTCGTACCCTATAACTATTTTTTTTAACTGGTTTAAATATTATACGGTTTCATATAATTATAATCTATCAATACCTAATTTGTCAGGTTAAGAAGAAAATGTAATAAGGTCCATTGTGCTGTTGAAATGTTACGTGCAAAAAACTCTAATCTCTAGCGTCTGTATCAGAAATACAACAACGTTAAATAATATAAACAAAACAATCTCTGACTTCAATCTAGATGCCATATTTAGAAGACATCTGGCAGTGCTTTGGTGGTCTACTAAGATGAGTTACTAATATTAATACCTATATATTTAACCCGTCAACGCTAGACTTCAATTTACTAGGGAACATGCAGAATAAAATATTAATTATTGTAGTAACAGACAGTAAGTTTGATATATTCATCAGATAACTGTATGCCAGCCTATAGAAAAGATAAACAACGGTATAGCCAGTGCAATTTTCAAAATAATACAAACTTTGGTGGTGGCTTATTATTAGTATGGGGCTAGATATCATTTGAAGATAGAAACGACTTAATGGCTGTTCGATAATTTACAATTATAATATCATACACAATAAAATGATCGGACTATTGCTGGTATTTTTTCTGTTAGTTAAAAAGTAGCTTTTGCGACAAATTTCAACAATTTTCTAAAAACAAAAACAAATTAATAACTGACAAAAATTACCAAGAGTCCTACCACAAATTGTATTTGGCTAGACAATCCAAAAAATTAAAACAATTTATTTAAATTACTAATAATTCTCAACGGTCAGCTGTGATTAACTTCCATAGTAATCGAAGCGGTTACTATGAAAATAATGGAAACGCGCCAAGAAAAATAATCAACGTCAAAAAGCGTAAGTGATCTATGATAATTTAACATTAATCATTAATGTATTAATATATAATTTATATCTGAAATGTTATCATTCAATACACCGCGATGCCAAACGTGCAAATTTGTTTAGCAATGCATCTCTCTCTGCAATTTGGACCAACAAAGATTGTCAAGCTTACACAGACCAGTTATGCATTGATGTTGTATGCAGGGCACATTATACTAGTAAGAATCAGTTAAGTTATAAACAAAGTAGTTATAATATACTTTAATAATAAAGCTTTCATTATCATCAATATTTAAATTATTTCTTGTTGCATGATATTCTGATATTATGACCCCACGGTAGTGTTCCTGCATCTTTGCTAATTGCACAGAATATATTAATAGTTATGTATTAAACTTAATAATTTGTACAAGTTCAATTGATAGAAAAACACACGGGAACGATGTCAGGTCGCAGCAATGTAGCGTTGATGCAAAAAGACCATATCAACCTGAACGGAGAGAAAAGACCAAGTCAATGCGGCTCGTTAACGCACAGTGCGGTGGTTGACGTCAGATATTTGAAAAATAAAATTTAATAACTGGAGCCAACAATATTGAAAAAAATACGCATTTCGTCACCTGTTCACCATAAGCGTAACACTTTTTTTTAGTAGCAAGAATAAGAAATACCCTTGATCATACTCCAGCAAATTAATAAATAATTCCATAAAAACCAACCATATGTGCAAAAAAATAACAACAAAATCAAAAATGTACACAAACAACATAAAAGTAGTGCTACAATAGATAGCAAGTCTATTGAAATACCAAGCAACAAAAAAGCAGACAAAGTTTCTAAAGACGTAGAACAATCGATAACAAATGTGTTGTATCACGTAACGATTACACACAAAAATATAAATGCAAGTACAATGGCAACAGCAAAATAAAAAATCAACAAAAGATCAATTCTATAAAAAAAATCAGCAATTCTCGAATGAACTATGGTTTGATAAACTCAACACAAAACAAGGACAAAACGATTCCTCTAATTGCATAAAATGCAACCATCCTAAAACGACAAAATATTTAATGAAAAACTGTAATAAGTACCCAGCAATAAGAAAAAACTTTTTAGAAAAAACAGTAATAGATGCACTAAAATAATAATAAAAAACATCAACCATATACGTAGTAGAGTTTATGAACCAGCTTCAAACCATATAAATTAAAGAGACATTTATTACACCAAATGTAAAAAAAAAAACAAAAAAATAAAATTAATAAAAATAATAAAAATAATTAAAGTATAATTGGATTTAAATAATAAATTAAAATTATTTTAATTTATTAAACGTAAAACAGAAAAAAAAAGATAACTCGTTAAAGTTAAATAAAATTAAAATTATTTTTAATTAATGATTGATGAAAGATGCAATAAAGAACACTTGCTGTTCACAATCAGGTAGTAGTAATTGTGGAACAACCGATACCTTATAGGAATACAAATGCAATTTTTTCATTGTTTTTCTTCCATATGAAACTCAAGTTTATACAGATAGTTTTCTCAATGATTTTTATGAACTTCACTATTTCATTTTACAGTTGCAGTTCCTACCTTGAAAGTCATATTTAGGCCCGACTAAAGAAAGTACGCCCAGGTATATTTTTACTACAAAAGCATTTTGTTCTTGTGTAAACACCATTGTACATATAACTTAAATATCTAATTCACAATACTGTTCAATTCACAGTTCCTATAACATACAGTAACAATAAATTTCCCACTATTTAAAACAGCAAAGTAGAATTTCCTATTTATTATGGTAAATTAACATTAAAATAATTTTTAATAAACATTAAACTGTGGCAAATAATAAAAACAAAACAAAAACAGTAAAATCACTAGAATTTTTGAGTGCGGGATTTGAATAGCCCCAATGTTTGATGACCACATTGTATAAATTAGATATTAATACAAATTACTTTTTTGAATACGGTGCTTATATATTACTACTTGGAAAAATTACGATCAATCAGGCAATCTTACATTGTTTAATTATTTGTACTTAAAATTTGTTTATTTGAATTTTTTATTTTACTATTAATCTACGCGGCCACTCGGCTGCAATAACAGTTTCCACAGCAGTTTATGCTATTAAATACCATGAAAAACACAATTACTTAATAAATAAACCAATAACTATTTTGGATATCAGAATATACGAAATGTACATTTAATTAAATTAACTCAAACCCTAACTGCTTCGAGTTACACAACAATTTATTGAATCTATTTCATCGGAGATGTTGATACACAAGCGCGCATTGTATTGCAGAAATCTAGGGCATTCATTGTTTATATTTTGTACTTCACAGAGAATTTTTTTTATTCGCGTTCTGCTGTAGAAAAAAATATTCAAACAAATATATCCACTAACGTTTATATTCAATAAAAGATGTAGGACACAATAAATAGGGTTTATAGTAGATTTGGCATAAAAATTTACTCACGTGCTCAGAATTAACAAGCAGTTAAAATGGTTTTTTTTATCACTAAACGAATGGAAACGACAACGATTAAATTAAAATGTTTGATCAACTGTATTTAACTATTTAAATTTACAGTAAGTTGATAAAAAAATTAACATCCTGTTAAGGCAAAAGAGCACAAAGCTTAACTCGGCGTGTATTGTAAAAAACACAAAAAAATCTGAATACAGAACCTGCCCCCATCTTTATTTAAAACAAATTAATAAGATCTTAAACAGTGCAAAAGTTTTTTGGAGCATGTCAATAAAATAATATAAATAATATTATTTTGTATTTAAATCATGATGTATGTTTGGTAGATACAACTGTACATCTCGTGTGATCTTTGTAAATATACACGTGATTGAAGTATTCGACTTTCTTAATATAATGAAATCATAATAAAGGCTTGGCTCTGGCGGCATATTGAATACATTTCTTAAATATCAACCAAGCCGAACTAAATTAAATGATATTATTTTAATGAAATATAACAAATATATCAAAAAAAAAACTTTTTAAAAAGCAACACATTTCACATTAAAAAAAATGTAATTAAGAGAATAACCATCTTAAATATTAATTTATTCAACTATTCATAACTCTTGCAAGTAAAAAAATTAACTTTAATATAATAATTACTACTTCAGAACTTTTAGCTTTTGTTTTTTTAATTCTACTTATACGTATATACAAATATTTTAGCAGCGTCAAAACGTCGGAACTATTAAAGTACGTGCGAGAATTAAAAAAAGAAAATCATAATAATAATAATAATATATTTTAGTCTTAATTTAGTAGTCAAAATTCTCAATACAAAAGTTACACATTAAAATAAGGGGTTCATTAGTTACACATTAAAATATAAAATTAAATTAAAAAATCTTACATTTAAAAATTACAACAACTTTAAGTCAAACTTTCTTCTAAGAAGAATATGTTAAATGTTAAGTAGAAATCACAAACAAAACATATACCAAGGGTTCTCAACTATTACAAACATCCATGTTACAGTAATTTTAAGAGACTCTAGATGCATATCAAATGCAACAGTAAGAGATTTACTATCTATAACCAACAATTGTTTTACTGACCGCAGAGATGTTGATTTGGTGTTAAAATCAGAAGCTACACTAGAATGTAAAAACTTTAAATCATAAATAATTTTTTTATGCGCACACCAACAGAACATACTATGTGTTCAGTGTTAGAGTACTTTGTAAAAGAGAGACTACTTCCTGTACACCCAATTCCAAATATACGGCAACACAACATTATTTTTAGACATAAATGATATGATTAAATTGGCTGAACAAGGCCTCGCCACACAAGTAGATTCCGATTATAATCTGACAACGTACAAAATTCAAGTCATTGGTTATAATAGTATATTTCTTAAATTCAATTTTCCCGATAAGACTATTTTTGCAATTGGCATATACCGTTCTCCAAATAAGGCAACTTCAAACTTTTTTGATGACTTTTCTGAAAGTTTTAACAAGCTTTCTTCTTCAAGGTAATTATAAAAAAGTTGAAATAATTTTGTCAAGGAAATTTTAATAAATATTCATATACATTTTCTTTTATATTTAAATGATAAATAAAGACGTTTATTATTATTATTATTATGTACATAATACTGAATAGTTAAGTCACTCATCTTCTATCCAGTCAACAGGCTATAATTTTTGCTGCTTCTTATAATCTTACTCAACTTATTCAGCAACCCACATATTTTCCTAATGATGGATTTCTTAGTAAACCAATATTATTGGATCCGTATCTTTCAACTATTCCAGAAATTACTGTTGAAGCTGCTTTAGAAAAATTCGACAATTCAGTAATGTTCTTAAAACTTCTCTACCTATTTTTACCAAACATAACCCACACCGCGCCTCATCTTTCATTATTCTAAAATAAACAATTGCTTGATATTCATTGCTTATATTCCAAAATTCCACATATTGCAGCAAAATATCTCACAAAAACTACTCAGAACGTCACCAAAAAAATTGTTCCATTCTATGTGATTCAACCAAAACATTTTTTTTACAAATACATCAGAATTCGTTACAAACTGACTACAAAATTATAAAAAAGCTTGTAAACATTGTAACAATCAATTGAAAAAGTTAGGATTGACGGATACAAAGCTGATAAAATTTTTCCATAAATAACAAACATTTCTATAAAACAATAAATTTACTGCAAGGTAGTTTAAGGTCTATATAACCTAAAGCATTTGTCTTATAGTACAAAAAAAAATATTTCCAAATTGTTTGAAAATTGCAACTGTTCAACCTATACCTAAAAGGGAAATAAGTCTGATTCTTCAAACGATTAACGTATTGCATTACTGTCCAATCTGTCAAAAATGTTTTATCTCAGATATTCAATATGAATTTTAATAAAAATGTTTAACAACAGATCTTCTGACATATGTTAGTCAGAAATAGAATTCTACTTTAGACAAACATAGAAAAAATCTATCTTATTTAAAAGCTCCATTTGTATAGATCTTAATCACAAATATGTAAGTTTTATCAATAGCGTTTTTGACAATATATACAATACATCAATTTAACCCCAAAATCATAAATGCTAGTGTTCCTCAAGGTTCTGCTCTTAATTTTTAATTTACATTAATAAACTTATTCAAATAACTAATAGTCTTATTCATAGTTTTGCAGATGATAGCACCCTCCATAAATCGTACTTTCAAAACCCGAAGTGTCATCATGTTCACAGACTGCTGGTTTCACTCGTTAAAACTCAAAGGTATTTTTATGTTGTGACAATTAATTCCTAAATATTAGATTTTAAAATAAAAAAAAAAATAAAAGTTGCTCAGTTGTATTTGCATTCATTAAAACTTCAGTGATAAATACTCATCGCGGGTTCTTTAAATTTTTTTAACAGTTCTGTAAATGCTCATTTGTAGTAAAATGTCCTATTATTTCAGTGTTATTACCGCTGTTTAGTTATCAATATAAATTTTAAATTTTAATTAATAATTAAAAATATTTTATAATAAAAATAATTATTAATTAGTCATTGTGCGACAATAGAAAGTAGTCGTGTTTGACATCAAAAGAAAGCCTACAACACGCAGAATCGTTTGAAATCATCAAATTGCATCAAAACTTAACTAGCGGTAGTGCGGAAACTCATTACATGTTTAATTAAACTTCAAATTTTGCGCACAATAAACTGATATTGTTAGCATTATATTTTATCAATAGAAGCTGTCAATTAGAGAATTTAAAAGTTGCTAGTATTACCATTTAGATTTGAGCAGAATTGTGTAGTATTACTGAAAGAAAACAGTGAGTATTTTTGTACCAACGGATATAATATTGCCAGATATTGCTAACTAAACAGAAGTCAGGGTTTTTATGCATTTTTCTGCAGATATGCACCACTTAACAATCTCAATTATATAAAATATATTCGTATTTATGTATCTTACCTTAAGACAATATTAAAAGCAAAATTAAGACTTTAAAACTTAAGAATCATCAAAATTTAAATAAAGTTATTAATAATAATATGTTGCAAATGTTACTGTATTCAATGCTTCTACGTACAATAAATCAAACACATAAAACTGATTGATCAGAACATTGGTGAAATATTGTAGAATTAATATACCTATAAAGACGATTTATTTAAACTATATTCATTTAACTATTACACTCTCACAAATAGTACATAGTTGGTAAAAATTTAAAAAAAAAACTGAATTTTGGTAGAACCAAGCCCTAGCCAAAAGCACGGCCCAAAACGTGATATTCTTTGTTGTTAACAACAAGCAATTCAATACACAATAAAGTTTGAAAGATATAGAGTATCAATTATGCATAACGAAACATAAAAAGTCTTAGCTATCTTAAAAACAAATTCTTTAATTTTTAAATACATAATATTTTTAGTCTGGTGCTGTGCGTCTTTTTTTAAACGTATTACCAGCCTAAAACCCGGCGTACCCCAAAATGCAAAGACCCGGACTGTCCCAAAACCCAAACAGTCTAAACTTTTATATCTAAGTATTTGGCTTGGTTTCTTATACTTCAGGCAGTGTAGATCAAATATTACAAAAAAAAACTCGTTTATTAATATACTATTTTATTGTTAACTTTAAAAAATAAAATATTCAATTTAATAAATGCATAACAATAGCATTTCACAAAAACAATGTTTTTTTTTTCTAAACCACAAAATTAATTCTCAATTTTTCAAACACAGCGCACACAAAATATTATTATAAATAATAATAATGGAAGAAAAGTTGCAACTAGAAAATGCCAAAACCTTTGTTCATAGGTTAATCCGAGAGTAAATCCTAGTATATATTTGGTATTTCTTTTAAAATAGGAACCTATTATTAATCAATTTTGGAGGTTCGTATAAAATAGTTTTTGGTATATTTTTATTAACTATTGATTTATGTTGATTGTCTTAATTTAATTTTGTTCCAATAGACCAATTAACTCTTTTCTTGATAAAGTGTTCATATTATATGTTTTTGTTTGCTTAAAATGTAATTATTTAAAAACAAGAAAAATACTGTTTCTTCTTTAAACAAACAATTTTTTTTATCATTTTAATTATTGCATATAGAGGTTCAAATAGTATTTTAATTTACTATTCTTTTTTGTTTACTTTTACGTTTAGCAGTACAATTATCCTCCTGGTTTTGCAACGAAGTGGTCACTTTTTAAATAGCCACATTTTGCCAATGCATTAAAACCAGGAATATCCCCCAAAATTAAATAAGTACTGTATTTTATTTTTATTCAGAAAGTGAATTGTAAGAAATTTAGTTTCTTGTGGTACATATGCAGAATGGCCAATTTTGGCAATGTGCTATGTGCCTATATGAATTTAGTAATATCTATAAGACACAATCCATAATGTTTCTACTAATATTAATATATAAGAAATTATGCATTTAAATATATCTAAATTTAACTTTTGATACCAAAATATTGAGAAAATTTGTAAACTAATAGTGTATATAATTTATAGTAGTTATATAATTATATATTACGGTTTGGCCCTCCAAGGGATATAGCAATTAGTATTGTTAACAACATAATTTACAGTTCCACCCAATTTCACATCTATAATAGGACCACGTTGATATACTACCAAATTCGTTGAAGACTACAGGTGGTTGAAGATTCCGTTTGTATATCAGTTTCATGTTCAAACGTATATTGAAATAATTGTGCCAATAAAATTTATTTGAAATCATATAATATCCTCTTTCACTCATTCATTCATTCATACACTAGTAAATCGTAAATTTTGTAATTTTATTGTGAACATTTATTAGAATGATTTATTATATATATTCTGGCATGGGTTATTAGGTGTTTGTTGATTTAAGCTTTTATGAGAGCACTTAGTACTTGTAAATTTTTATTTGGTAAGTATGCTTTATAACGTGTAAAATTATAACAATAATTTTATAGCTTCTCACTTAAGCACGTAAAATTTGAATAAACAACGTACATATTGCATCTTGCATAAATTGATATGTAAATCCTAAAGTATTTTAACATGTTTGTTTATTTCTCATGCATACACATCCGGATATAAATACTTTTGCTAACTAGTTTTAGTAGTGATGAATAAAAAACTCACCATATAAAATCTTTGCAGTGCGAACAGAATGTAGGCTGTTTGAAAAATCTGGGCATAAACTTGTGATCTTTGACATTATAGATGTTTTTCTTCTTAAGGGCTCCTTTCCGACCCCTGGATCTGAATCCAGATTTTGAATTAAGATCAGTGGGCTCATCATTTAGCTCGTCTTCAGCCATCATCTACTTTTTTTGTTGTTTTTCTGCACTGGAGCACTACCGAGATCGATTTAAATCACTAACACATGAGCGAAAGGAACAATCGCACGCTTTATTAAGTAATCAACGTAATGAATTAAGAACACGTTAAGTGTAAAGAATATATTGAGCGAACTTCTAGAGATCGTACAGAAGAGAGAGGCTGCTTGTTTGTTCTATCTGCTAGAACTCCTACACAGAAACAACCATCAAATGTCAATATTCAGGTGCTCGATCGGAATATATTTTAGGTGAAACTGCTCGGACTCAGGCCGACGGGAATGTATTGTGTGCTAGCGCCGTAGTGAAATCCGCGCTCTTTCTTCCGATCTCATTTCACAATACCGTGAATGCGACTAACAGCAACAGAAAGTGTTAGCGGAGTTGAGACTTGCTGGAACATATATAGCTCACACATGCGCATCCTGCAGTTAACAGTTAACAGCTATGGGCGTACGATGATTTTTGCTAAAGCGTTTTCATTGCTATTAATTTGTTCATGTGTGATCGTTTTATTTTCAAATCGATCCCATCAGATTTTATTAATATCAATTTGATTTAATTTATCTAGATGAGTAACGCAAATAAATGCAATATAAAGGACACACTGCTTGAAATATTAAAATAGGTATTGCGCGCGGCGATTCTCGTCATCGATTTTGTTAGTCCCGCTACGTTTGACCCGAGAGGCAAGAGCCGAGAGCATCACCAGGAACAATACGGATATTTGGAGCATACACCACAATATATCAATATAGTCATATTTAAAAAAAAAAAATACTACCCCATTATATTGAAAATTTATATTCTATATTACTACTCTGAAGTATTAAAATACATGTTTTAACTCAGCATGATGTGCTTCCTGATCCTGCAACAAGTGAATTTTATGACATGATTCACATGCATAATGTTTTAACTTTTATTTTGTTCATTTATTTTCACTCCTCATAAGTAGTTCTTTACAATGCTTAAAAAAAAACCTGTTTAAAAAAATGTATTTTTTTGTAATATTACAATAACGAATGTTTTTATCTATATATTCTAATAAAAATATTAGTAAAACTGTTGATTATTAAAGTATTAAAACATTTAAAACACAAAATCTAAATATCAGTTTGATTTAACCGGTGCATTCATTTTTTCTTCTATTTCGTCCTTGACCAATTTATGGAACTTCTAATATACCTAAATTCTATTTATTGGTTATTAATTTCATAGTGATTTAAAATTCTTTTTTGAGTTAAAATAATACTAGATTTATGTGATTTCAGCTAGCTATGTTTAAACAACGTAATTTAAACGTATACATATTTTGAAAAAAAGCAAATTTATTATTGTCATTATGAAGGTCAAATTATTTATGAAAACTTATTTAGTCAGATAGCTTTGTTTGATAATAGTAATTTGTTTTATTAAATTAATGTGAAGAATAACAATAACACAAGTCATTAACAATTTATGCAAATTACATAAACTCCCGTGTGTTTTGAGTATGTTAAAACGCAATATAAAATAAACCCATTTACAAAATGATGGAATAATTAATAATAAACATTGATACACATATAATTAAAAAAAAAAAAAACTAACAGTGAACTGGACTCAATATACAGATTTTTTAGACTAACTTATATTGTTTTAAAATATTATCTCTAAAATATTATAAAGATTCAAAGCTCAGCAGCATCAATGGGTGTTGTCCTTTAGATAGGATAGATAGGATAGATAGGACAAGGTAAGGTAAAACATATCAATAATTGCTTAAGAATATGCCTGAGTCTGATAAAAACATTGTTTTGACGATTTTACCTAAACGGCGTCAAATTTGAGGTCGGTGTATTTTATTCAAAAGAATTGACAACTCATTTGCTTTAATTTACAAATTCACGGCGATGTCTATGGTCTAGTTAAAGTTTTTTATTTTCTGTGTATTCAATTTTTGAGTATGAATTTTTTTTAATGTTTTGCATCAAGTTTTTGAAAATATACATTTTACAATTTGTTTACATACATTAAATCGGATGTGAATGTCAAATTTATTACTATTTACTCACACATACATACTTAAATTAATTAAAATATAATAAAATTAAATATTGCAAAACATATTAAAATCAGTGAGTTACAGAAGTACTTTTAAACATTATAAACTCATTAAACGTGTAAAAGCAATTTTGCACAATTTTTTTTAAAGGTTTTTATATGTTTGGAGATTTTGATATACTGTGGCAGTTTCTTCTATATTATTTGGCATAAATATTTTGCTGTTTGTTTGTACATAGTGCTGCAAGGTGCTGTGGTTCGTATATTAGATCCATAACAAATCAGATAATGATGACTCTTCTTTGTGCCACAAACACTTTATTTGTGTTGCTCCTGTCCCAGACTAGTATATTAAATAGCATATGCAAGTATATAAGTACGTGGTACATGTGAATCAATGATTTAAAGTTAAAATTGCATTTTTATTTAATATGGCATAATAGGCGCTATTTAGTTTACTGATCACGTAATCAACTTGCATGCTCCATGACAGTTTGTCATCAATTAAGTTCACTAGATGTTTGACAAACTTTATATGTTTTTCAAGAGATTGAAAGCTGATTATAAAACTAAATAGATGTTGTTTTTTATTTATTTAAAATAAGTTTATTTTTAAAACACTAGTCACTAACCTCTGCATTTATTGTGTTTATTTTAGATACTAAGTCTTACTGGCTGTCAACTAGTAAAACTATTGCGGTGTCATCTGTAAAGTTAATCATGTGTCTTGTGCTAATAGATTCACTAAGATTATTAGTAAATTAATAAAACAGTATTAGACTTAAAGTTTAACCTCGATAATTGTCTAATACTTTAAGACCTGCTGTTTAATTTGCATATACAGATTGCAACCTGTTAGAAATTACAGCACAAGTTTTAACGCTGTTTGTTTTTATTTTGCGTTTTATTAATTAGGCTGAGTTTTCGTAAAAACAAAGCAATTTTAGGGTTACAATTTGCTTGTACACTTTTTAGAAAAAAAACTCTTAAAAACTTAATATTAGGACAACACTAATTTGTATTCATATTTACTAATTGTTGTTCTGTAAATTGTTAATAATTAGAAATAAAACTTCATTAAGAGATACTTTTGTTAAAAACTAATTGTTTTATATTAACAAAAAACAAAACCATATTTTTTTTTTTAAATAATAAACTTTATTGACAATTTATTGTATAGTCCACGACCATTTAAATTATTTATACTATCTTTTGCTTTTATGACCGCTCGTATTTTAACTGACGTAAAAGAACACTACACTTCTGTCAGTTTTGTGTACAAGTCATGTACGTTTTGTTAAAGATTATTCTTTAAGTAACTTTTTATATAATGCCACAGTCTCATTAATATTTAAGTCCGGGCTGAAGACTAAATCAAAACTTTTGTCTTTGCTGTTAAGGTTAACGCACTATCTTGCTGAAATATGTAATTCCCATCTGGATAGAAGTCATGTACTTTTGGTATAGCATTAGTTATACCATGTATTGCTTTTACAAATCATCACCCCTTTTAAATAATTTACAGTTTTCTTACACATATAAACTTAAAATATTTTGTTTTATCTCAAAATTCTTTTCCTGCACCTACAGAGGCGTCAAGTTTTGATTGATTGGTAAATACAACGTTGGATCAATCTTTTACTGACCGACACAATTTAGACTTAAATTAGACAATTCTTTTTCTGGATGCTAGTTAACATTTTTTTTTTCAATAAAATAAAGTGAATAAAAAAAAGTAATTTAATTTTTAATTTATTATTATATAGGCCTTATATAGACTGAGCGTTGACTACAACTTCTTCGGTAAGTATTCGTCCCCGTTTCTCTATTAAATATTATCGTTATTTCTCTTACAGTGGCTTTTCGGTGACTTTTACATGTTTTTACAAGCAATTTACATTTTCTGCATGTCATTTTACTAGGTAAGCTGGTATTTTTACCTCAAACTTTGTATTTGGTAGTTTCTATAAAGCATCGGATAATATCTTCTACAGTTAATTTTGCCAAATTCAAATTATTGCTTATTACATTCATGCTTTTTTTTATAGCAATTATGATAGTCTGTCAAAGAATATATTTATATTTGTTGTTGAAAATCAGTAAATACAAGCAATTGCAATTTTATCAATTTCTGTTTTAATTGTGCGAACAGCACAATATTTTTTTTACTGTATAATATCTTCCATTCATATTTATTGTCAGCTAAAGTTATGTACTCTTTATGTATTTGCTTTTTTACTGATAAAATATGCATTATTTGCACTACGTTTCAATGAGGCTTACAATGTTTGGTTTATTGGTATCTATTGCAACCAAAATTTTATCCATTTTACTATTTACACTTTTAGTACTGCGTCATAATTCAGCGTGTCATGTAACGTGGTTTTTTGTTATATGGCCTCTTGTATAAAAAGTATTTAAATTTAGTTACTTATATTCTTTTCGGCTAAATGCTGGTTGTAATCATATCTGTAGATTTGTTCGGTACATCAGCTTAGAAACACTTTTACTTTTTTTATTCAAAATGAAGTGACACGCTCAACTGTTTTGATAGATAATGTTATGTTTAGGCATTTTGAAGTTTGTTTTAATTTTAATTTTTTTTCTGTAAACTTACAGTTAATTTTTTTTTGGCGTAATATTATTTCTTTTTTTGTCTTGTCTTGTACACTATATATGTATACTTAAAAACGCCATTACTTTATTTATATTATTATTTGCGGATTATTTGTTTTTGAGGTGGCTGTTTGATTTATTTGCTTATTTAAATAAGTTGTTTTAGTTTTTTGGTTTTCGTTCTTCTTCTGCAATAGAAGAATTTTTTTGCGTGATCACAAATTAATCGTTTTTTTGCTACTGATTTTTTTTAATTGGTAATTAACAGTTTATTATAGCTTCTAATATCATATATTAGTTTTATTTCTACTGTCAATAAAAGAATTGAGATTGTTGCTATCTTCGGTGGGGTCACTATTCACATCATTTACAAAATAGTAGACAATATCAACCGATGTTACGTTTTTCCAGTTAGTACAACTGGGTCCGCATTGTGGTACACTGCCGCAATATTTACACTTTTCCGCAAGAATTTTGAATATTGAATACTTTCATTCCTTAGCAAGATTTTCTTTAAAACACGCTGTAGTGTTTTGCACCCAAAACTTTTAAAATACATATTACAATAACGTTACAATAATTATAAAACTTTATGAATTTAGCTTTAATCATTGGATTGTTTTTACACACCGGTTTTATAAGGGCTTTAGACATGTAGTTGTATTGTCAAGACTCCATCTAAAAAATATTTTTGGGTCCTACTGATCATTAAAACACAGGTGGTTTTAGGTTTCAAAGATTCAACAAGAAAACAAACAAACACAAGAAGAGTTTTAAGCAGAATACTGAAAAATTTACTAATAGTTTAATTAAATGTAGTCATATCTTAACATATCATAAATGTAATAAAAACCTTAAGCTAAATCTACTAGAATCAATAGAAATCAATAAATTCAATAAACAAGACATTCTTTTAAATGATCAGACAGATGTAAATAAATCACCCCTACTTAGTATTTAATGCACTAATAATTTTTTATTAGCAATTTTTTTTTCTATTTTTAAGTTATATTTAATTATTTTTTTTCTTATTTTTTACACTAACTTTATTGATCACATTGTAAATTTATTTTTAATTGTTTTGTATAATAACTCTACTTACTTCAATTCATTTGTATAATAAAACATGTTGCAATGTTTTCAAATAAATTGTTAAAACCTAAAACCACCTGTGTTTTAATTATTAATATAACTGTAACACTCATTAATGAACTAAAAAGAAAACTTAATACATTTTTTTTTTGATGAGATATAATAGAGACATGTCTTGTATCAAAGAGCTTTAGTTCGTAAATGCTAACAAATCTAGCCGATATTTTTAATTGATGTTTGTAGTTAAACAAGGCAAATTGAGAATTAACGTTTTAGTTTGCAACTAAGCTTAGTAGCGTTTTAAATATCGCTTTACATAAGGTTCATACTAACATTATATTATTAGCACTTTAGTAGCTCCTAAATATGATTAATCATTTGGCTAAATGGTTTTAATAATAGACTGCATCTTAAACTTTTTTTATTTAATTGTCAATATTACTATATCTAAAACATAAAATAATCAAGTTTATTCTGCAATAAAACCGATACGTTAATTTTACAAAACAGCTTACTCAAGTAGTGCATATTTCAAGTAGAATATTATGCATATTTTATTATTTACCACTATTATCAAGAAACTGTTAACGGGATACGTAAAGAAATAGTACAGGAACTGTATGGAGAAAACAACAATAACAAGATAACAAGACAAAACTTTTTCCTGAAAAAAAAAGTAACTCAAAATAATACAGCACAAAAAACAAAAAATAAAAGAATAATAATAATAGAAAAAGACTTTAATGCAAGAATCAGAACCAGAAGAAAAAAAAATACACAGACCATATTAATCAGAAGACAAAGTTAGAGAATATACTAACGAACAATCAGTTATTAACTACGTGCTAGTAAGTAAAAACGTGTAGGAAAACATAACAAAATTTAAAGTTGGTAAAAGAGTAGACTCAGATTACAAACCACTGAAAGTGTGCGTTGTAGGTCAAAGAATACCTAAACAGATTAGAGTGTAAGAAACAATTACAAATTGTAGCAAGTATAACGAAAAAACAGCATAACAAGTTAAAAAAAAAAAAAATCAGAAAAAAATGTTTAAAAAAAGAGTGTAAGTGAGAATTAAAAAACTGAAAATAGTATAATAGACGCAACAATAAAACGTGTGTAAAACAGTGGAAATTTTATCTAGACTTATAAGTGCATGCAGAAATGAAAAAAATAATCAACAAAAAAGTACTAGCACAAAAATATACAGAAATACATGGTTGTAAATAATATTAAAAAAAACAACAAAAAATGTCGTTTTTAAGTAAGAACTCAAAATACTCACCAACTTAACTGTAATTAATAGCAATCCATTAGCACCAAAACTATACTGCAATATAAAAAACCACCCAGATGCTACAATACGCTCTGTGGTATCATACATAAACAGCCCTACTCATAAGTTAGAAATTAAATTAAATAAATTAGAAAACAATTACACAAATTTCTTATTAAAGTAGTTAATTTGTTAAAACTTGCCAACAATATAAAAAATTTAAAAACTCCAAATTATTCTAAATTAGTCTCCTTTGATATTTGTAGTATGTTCTCCAACATTTCTCTAAATGAATATATTGAGTTAGTCTCAAATTTATTTAAAAATATAAATATTAACCTTTACCTTTGCGACAAATTAATGGCCTGTTTAAAATTCTCATTCTCTTTTCAAACAAAAATAATTTTTAACAAATATATTGTTTTATGAATATTGTAAGTTCTGCTAATTATTAAATAATGTTTATAGAATACATAAAAATAACATAAAATTAATTTAAATTCATATTAATGCTATAATAGTGAAAATTTCAAATAAAAATGTTTATTTTTAACTGGCTAATCAACAAAGTTGCAAGTACATTTTTTTTATTTTATTTTTTTTTTCAGTTAAAATAATGCATTAATTTTTAAATTAAATATGTTTAAAATAATAATTTACTTAGCATATATGTAATTAAAAAAAATATAGTTGCGAAATAAGTGCAGTAAATTTTCATTTATTTCTTTAATGTAATTACATTTAATGCAAGACAAAAATATATGTTTTTAAAAGATATCAATCAACCATCTTTATAGAAACCTCTTGTTGGCTGTCTGAATAATTCTCAAAAGAAAGCAAATCATTTTATAATTTAATTTTAAAAATCTTTATTAATATACATGCTTTATTGTTTCAAGACTGTTTCATGTAGCGTAATAAATTTAGCTACATACATATGCCAATTTGTTAAAATAACAAGGGATATATATGCATAGTTATAACAGAACTTTCACATCTGATGGGGTTCAACAAATTGAATACTGGAAAAAAAAAATTTTGACGTTGACTACATGTTAATAATAGCATCATAATACATATTGCCGTGATATTAAAATCTATAGATTTATTCTAAATCTTTGATAATATAATTTAAAACCGTAAAAATCCAGACTATTGATTTATGAACATAAGAAAAACATTTTTTTTAATAAGTAGTATACAAAAGATTTGTTTTACTTGATAAGGATTATTAATTAAAAAGTTTATTTATTTCATATTTTTTATTTTTCATATTTTTAATACTTTGCCTTTATTGCGCAAAAAAATGATAGATTCATTAATAATAAATAAGTTAAGATATAACAAACTGCAAGTCAAATGAATTAAAAATAATAAAATACTAATAATAGTAACAGGAAAACTGATAAGAGATTTATTAATAAATAATAAAGTTGGCAAAATAATCTAAGATAGCTCACTATAATTAGCCTAAATTGACCACATATATAGTATATATATATAATAAATATTTAAAGTAAAACAACAAAAAATATACAATAAATACAAAGTCACTTCAACAAAATGCTAAAAATAATACATAAATTACCACAACTAATTTCAACAGAAATATTATACAAAATTACTATAAAAACAAATAAAATATGAAAACTAATATAAAATATTAAAAAAAAAAACAACAAATATTATATTAGAATAAAAGAACATACATGTACACACAAAAGCACCGCTTGGGTGGTGTAGTGGTTATTTGGAAAATCAGTTTTTCTGGATAAGAAAAAATGTGTTGTTTTGGATAAGAAGAGAAACTTTAGTACGTCCCGTGTACTGTTTCGATGTTGCGTGTACGTTGTAGAACCCAATAATTTAGGTTAAAATTTCTAAATTTGTGGCAAAACTTCTAGATGAGGTAGTCTAAACCTTTGGCGTCGGTTAATTAGCCTTGTCAGCAGAAATAGACTGACGTTTAATAAATTTAAAAAATCACATAAATGCAGAAGCTCAGAAACGTACATAAATAAAAAATATTACTTTTTGTTAATAGTATAGTAGACAAAAAACAAAGTGGTAAAGAAGACGATCTAAAATGATATTCTAAAGCAGTGATTCTTAAAATTGGTTTGCCACCCAAATCGCGGAATGTATGTAGGTGAGTCGCGGAAAACTCTTAAATTACTTAAAAATATAGATAACATTTTTATTTTTTAACGCATTTTTAATATATTTGATAATATCATTTTAATTAATAGGTCACTTCACTAGTAATGCTTTATCACTACTGTTTATTGTTTGCAAGTTCAGAGCTGTTTTTCTTAAAACAACAATAGAAATATTTTTGACAGATAGTAAACACTGATTGCTTCAATGACAACAATGATTTTTATGTTAATTATTTTATATAATAATAATTTATTAAATAGTTAATATACATAATACCTACATAAAAATTAATAATACACACTAAAATAGACATACAGGTATATGATCAAATAAGATAAAAATTGTATCACATTATAATAAAAGATACAACATAATACAAATATTTTACAATAAATCATTTAAATATTCTTGCAATTTATAATAACATTTAGTGACTAAACATACATGTAATTGAGTCTTAAACTGTTGGTAATTGCTAATTTCTTGCAAGTACATAGGTAATTTGTTATAGAGTCGAACGCATGCATATATTGGAGATTTCTCGTATTTGGTTGATTTATGGTGATTAACTCGCAAGTGATTAATATTACGTGTATTGTAACTATGTATACACGTTGTTGATTGGAATTTAGTGTAAATAAACCATAACAAAATAAATCTTCATTATTGAATATAGATTTAAAGTAATCTGTAATATTGCAAAATACATTTAATATGAATTATATTGTTTTTATTTATTGTATTTTTATGTAGATGTAAAAGGTTTTACTTATACCGTAAATAAAACATTATATTATTTTATATTGAAGCAAAAATAAAAATTGCAAAATGTCAATAATGGCAGCGTCAATATTAAACTTGTTTGTAGAAGATCTTAATGACAACAATGTTCTTGTGGGGATGTGCTTATTTTTAGAATATTTGAAATGTTTTACAAAATGATTGAATCGAGAAAAATGTGTTGAAAATTATTCAGATGCAAAATGCAAAGTGATTGAATTTGCCAGAATGAGTTTCACTAACATTGGCGTAGCTATGTTTTTAGCAAGGGATTGCGATGCGAAAGAGCATACAAGCCTACACGGCGCTGTCGACGTCTATTTCTGACACTTTTCAATAGTTAATGCCAACTTTGTTTTTTTCTAACAATATTTTTGATAATTCAAAGCTGGGTTTTGCTATTTTTTAAAATTTATTAGTTTTTTAAAAGTTTATGGTTGGATTTGGTGATTTCTAAAAATTGTTTGAAAGTTCAAAATCGGATTTTGTTGTTATGGCATTTTATATACAGAATTTTGCAGTTTTTAACTGTTTTTGAAAAAACTTGTTCTTTTTAATATTTATGACCGGGATTTACTGTTTTTAACTTTTTATAAATAAAATTTTGAATTTTTAACAGTTAAAGACTAGCTTTGATGCTTTCTTACAATATCTTTATACTTTTTTGCTAAGTTTTGCTTTTTTCTTTCTATATGATGTTATTGCTTTCTGATAATATTTTACTAGATTTTTTTATTTTTAACTTTTTGTAAACAATTTTCAATTTTGTTTTTGTTTTTCCGGGCATAATTTTAATGTTTTATAACCGAATTTTGTTATTTAAGAAGAAAAAAAAATTTAAATATTTATAGTTTATTGCTGGATTTTGATTCTTTCTGGCAATACTGTAATATATTTTACAATCGAATATTGCTAATTTTGTTACATTTTTTTAACAATTTGTGGCTAAATTTTTATGCTTTAAACAATTATTTGATGTTTAAAGACCGGATTTTGCTACTTTTAAACTGTTTTTGGATAGATTTTGATTCTATCTGAAAATGTATAAAGATGATTGTAGGCTAAGATTTGTGTGTAAAAAAACAAATTTTAACTGTGTCATGTCTGTATATTTTAGAATGTCTTTTTTTTTGGATAGATTTTGATTCTATCTGAAAATGTATAAAGATGATTGTAGGCTAAGATTTGTGTGTAAAAAAACAAATTTTAACTGTGTCATGTCTGTATATTTTAGAATGTCTAATGCATGTTCATAAAAATAATTACAGTTATAATGTTTCCATAATAGGAATATCATAACCACAACACTCGGCGGCGGAGTGATTTAAGACCATGTACACTTTGCTTAATAAGTTCTAGAAATAGCACAAACTATTACGGCGGTAGTTAGTTTTATAAATTACTACTCAGACAAGTAAAAGAACTGCCTCAAAAATTAATTAAAACTAAAATAAAAACGTTTTTGTTCCAAAAAACCTTTTATATTATAATTTCTCTCTCTTTCTTTCTCTCTCTCTCTCTCTCTCTCTCTCTCTCTCTCTCTCTCTCTCTCTCTCTCTCTCTCTCTCTCTCTCTCTTAATCAAAAATGAAAAACATTTTATAGTAACTTTACTTTTTGTGAATAAAATTATGACATTAAAGGCCGATCTTTCATTTTGCGTTTAAGCTAAGATTGAAGTTTAAACTCATTTCAAATCAGTTTAACTGAGTTTGACAATGTAATCTGTTATAATGCATTATTTGTAAATAAGTTATGTATTATGCTTTGGGTCAGAAAAAAGCTGGACGTTTAATTTTAAAATAAATTTTGATTAAATTGTGATAATAGGATTGTCGTTTAAAAACATTGTGCATTACATGTTTTTAATTAACAATATTCTTAAAAACGTAGCAATAATGCAGTTTAGATATGTTTATTTTATCATTTTACTGCAAACATTTAACAGAATAAAATGTCATAAATAAAATAAAAATATTTTATTACCAACTTAAAATACATTTATTATATTAATCTCAGTTCACAAATTGAGTTAAATAAAGGATTAAACTATGATTGAAATATCAGCCCTGAACCACAAACAAAAGTGACAAATCAAGTTTTTGAACTGCAAATTTTCTAGAATTAAACTTCTATATGCTGTAAAAAGTACAAAATGATCTTGTATGTACTTTACAAAGTACGCGTATTTCTGTGAAACAGTCTTAAATCAAAGACTGAGAATTGTCTAAAATGTTTAAAAGTTATTGTTATTGCAAAACTTTATCATGTAAAACATTTTTTCATCAGCATACTGACAAGATTTTGTTGAAGCAGGACTATTGTTTTTGTTTAACTGGCCGATTTTGTAGTAAAATAATAGAATTTCATTAAATTATTAAAAAGCAAAATGTTTGTTAATTGTCTTAAAGTTATCGACAAATGCAAACATTTAGTTATTGGCAAACAAAGTTAAAACTACAGCTATTTATAAAACAAATGGCAGTGGTTTATTTACGCAACAATATAATGCCAAGCACGGTTTACCTTGCGTTATACAAGTTTCTATAAATGTCTGGGATTATGTAATAACTTTAAATATGCCGCTTTTTTTAAATTGCACTAAACTATTTACTTTGTTTTGACAGTTCAACTCAAGGATGTTATACTATATACTGGATTGGCAACCAAGCCCCTTAAAGTGAGGAAAAATATCGAAATATGCAACCTGCCGATGTGCCGCTTTAGCATCTCTTTTTATCTCACAATCGTATACGAGGCAAGAGAGACAGAATTTTAGAAAAATTGATTTAAAACAATAATTACAAACTGTATTTAACTATTTTATATATCAAATTATACTACCAAGTATTACTAATCTTTCTCATAAAAAAAGTAACATAATTTCAATTATTAATGACTTTAATAAGATTTATAAAAAAAATAAAACAAACTTTCTTATTACAGACACTCAATATATTAAAGAATAATAATAAAAAAGTAAAACTAACTTGTACATTTGTTTAAAATATAAAATATATTGACAAATATACATAATATAGTACTCACATAATAATTCGTTAACCAAACCGTGAATAATGCGTGCTTTAAAGTTACGCATTCGTATGTCAGTTTTTACTTGTATCTGATACATCTTACAAAAGAAATTTATTTATTAACTCTTAAGTTACTTAATAGAAACAGTAATAGATTTCTTACACGGTTAAAAAATTAGAGTTAGTAATTTAAAAAAAAAGTACTAATTTTATTATATTTTATTTCAAATAATTTTAAAAAAGTGCATAAACTCGAAAGTAAAGTATTAATAATAAGCTACATTGAGTCTAAATGTATTAAACATAAAAATCTACTTTATAAAATTATTACAACTACAATGATATAAATATTAACAGAATGATCAAAAACAACAATTAATCACAATACAAAATGTTTGTTGTGAACTTTTGCATATATTTTATATATAAGATATTTAAGGGGAAGGTAATAATTATTCTAAATAAAATTAAAACACAAAACTAGCATATAAAAGTATAATTATTACCCAACAATATTGTTTACTTGCATTTAATATAATTTTTATATTAAACAGCATAACATATTTTAATTGCAAATGCTTACTAATGAAATTAAATTCCATTTCCTATTTGTTTCAAAGATTTACATCCAAATGCAACCCAGTATTTAACCATTATTTCGCTTGTTAATATTGCTCATTTAAACCGTATATGGCGTAGTGACTAGTGCGACAGAGTAAAACATACAAATTTATACGGCACAACGGCAAGTTGCCTACCCACGGATTTGGACACACTATTTCCCTATGTTAGTATACTGTGGTTGCCAACCCAGTATATAGTATAACATCCTTGGTTCAACTTCAACTGTATTTACGCACACCGAAATTGAATTCACTATTTCACTATAATGGCACAAACGTACATTAGATGGTTACATAATTCCAAACTTTTATAACGAACCTGTACGATAATAATTGAATTATGAATTAGTAATTCATATAATTGTTAAATTTTGCAAATAAATACTGTTAAATTTATATTAAAAGACATTTAATTCTATTTTAAACTGTTAACTAAAACTCTGTTTGCAACCTTTATATATTAAAAAGTTAATAGTAATATTTGATTAGGTTTACTATTTAGCAAGCTTGCCAATATAATTTATGCTTGTACTTAATTTGAAAATTAATAATATTAATTATATTCAGCATTATATTTAATATAATCGAGTCATAAAACTTAAAGCAAACAGTTATTCATATATTTTATATTTCTGTTTAAGTCCCCTTAAAATTATATTGTTAATAAAAAAACAGTTTAATCAGTGCATTTATTACTGTACTTGACAATTTGTTAATGACAAATGCAAAAACATATCTTTACTATTGAGTAATGTGCTGCATTAAATGCAATTTAAAAACCAATAAAAATGAAAACTTAATGAGCAGAATAAGTCTTATTACTAATTATTCCCGTTCCTAAATCATCATTTATCCAGAATCCTGCAAGTAGATTGTAATTTTTGTATTGTTTATCTACCACTCAAATTAGCAATAGATAAATACTATCACCACTAATTCTACTGGGCAATTACAGCCTACTTTGACTTTCTTTGTTATATTCTTTTTATATGTTTTAATAAACGTAATTTGAAAATAGGATAAGAAAATTAAAAAAACTAGCGTATGTGATATATGTAAATATCATAAAAAAAATTAAATTGTAGTTGTAATTTTTTATGATATTTTTTTCATTTGTTTTGTAATTTTAATCAATAATGTAATTTTTAAACTCTTTTTAGCGCTGAAGAAGATAACGAAGTTATCAAAACGTCGACAATAAATTATTAGCATACGCTAATTTTTTTAAACTTCCTTATCTTACTTAAAAATTACGTTAATCAAAACATATAAAAAGAATATAATGGTTATAGTATTTATCTATTGCTAATTTGAGTGGTAGATAATCAACACAAATTGAAAACGACTCAATCTTAAAAGTGACAAGTACAGCCAAATGCTCCACAATAAAATGTATCGAATGTAGTAATACACAATTTAGATGGACCATCATCAGATTTAAGACTATGTAATATAAAACAGTTGCACCTAAATAAATTATAGTCTAATAGATTTAGTTCAGCATCACTAATTTGCGGAGAGAGCCAGATTTCAGTTAATACAATAAAATCGTAGTTAGATACAGATACGGCTATCATAAGTTCTTTAAATTTTGTTTTTATACCTCCGAAATTCTAGCAGTAAGGTCTGTGTGAATGGTAAAATGAGTGATAAGTTTACGACTATCCTAGTTTGTTTGTGGCATACATAGCAAATGCTATGTAAAGCGCAAATAAGTGGAGTGGGGTAGTAATAAGCAAAAAAAATGTGGTTGTTGGCTTATGCAGACAACATGGTTATTGTAGCAAAACAAAAAAATAAAATTAACCAAATGATTAGATGCTTAAAAAGATATTTTAGAAAATAAGAGCTAGAAGTAAATATAAATAACACAAAAATGAAGAAGAAAACGTAGAGTAGAAAACTGAAAATGAGATGAACAAACAATAAAACGCTAGGTCAAATATTGAAAATTGGCAAAAGAAAATTTAAATCTATGAGAAAAATAGTAATAATCTGGATAAATTTATGGCACCGGCAAAATCTATTTTATATGCAAATAATACTATCTTAATATGTTCTCAAAAAAATATTGAGGTGTTAAATTACTGAGAATACAAATTGACGACAATTTATTATAGACGTCCCATATAGATAAACTAGAAAGTGATCAACTTTTTTTATCGTTTGTAAGCTAATAGAAACTAAACAAAAAAACTATTATTACATTTTATATATGAGCAATTCCATTTCAAACGGACCAGAGCTAGGGGCGGGTGCGTTGAGAAACTTGCTTATGTATTTTTTTTTAGTTTCTATAACTTATTAGTAGTCTTTTGATCGATATATGAGAGTATAAAACCCATAAAAAAAATTCTATTTAAATGTTTTCTTTGGGTTTTATACCCTCATATACCAATCAAAGGACTACTAATAAGTTATAGAAACTAAAAAAAATACATAAGCAAGTTTCTCAATCTTCTCCCCCCCCCCCAGCTCTGGTCCGTTTGAAATGGAATTGCCCATATACATATATCCTTGTTTGAATCAATCTTACTTTATAGTTTCCGACTGTGGTGTTCCCATCAGTCGGCAACCATTATCCAACGCAATCAATTTTTTTTTGCTAACAAAAACAAGTTGTAAGAACTATACTACTTATTTTGAAAGCTTAGAAATAATGACTTTGCTTGCAATACACGTTATTAGCACGGTCTGCAACAATAAATGATTGCCAAATTCGGTTCTAAAATTTTATCAAAACCTACAAAATGTCACCATACTTTAGTGTTTTAATTTATATCTCATCATTGTTTTTTTAATTTTATATTTTATGTAATTTTGGTTGACTTACCAAAAACCTTGCTTTATTATAAAATATTTTTTTGTATTATTTTAAGGTATTATTGGCAAAATAAATGTGTTCCATTCTATAAAAATATAAATATTCAAACAAAATGTAAAATGTAAACTATAAAAAAATATTATAAATGTATTACATATTGTTTTTGTTATCAATAAGCCAATAATACTGAAACATATTTTATTCTTAGCTTACATATTGATACATATTTTATGTGAAAATTAATTGAATTACCAAAATTATGAATAAAGAGATAATATTGTATGTAATTATAAACGAAGATGATTAATCTTATTGAAAAGGCCTTTTAAAAGTCATGATATAAAGGACTAAGCACCCGCAGCAAAATTGCTAATTAATATCTTAAATTTACAAGCTTTATATAATGACTACTTCTTTACATTATGAATAAATATAATTATTAATTAAATTATGTTAAAAGTTTAATAATAATATATTTTAAAAATAAATTAAACAATTCTTTAAGTTTTAAATTTAATTTTATCAAACTAGTTTTATTAATTTATTTTAAAATAGCGACTACTGTTCTGTATTGAAAACTTGTATTAAGTACATAATTGTGTTAATAGTGTATACTGGGGCAGAATACTACCTCTGGTTTATACAATATAACTAGTGTTTAATTTAATATGTTGTGTACTATTTTTAAATTAAGTTATTTTATTATACGAGATTATTTTGGACTTAAATTATACAATCTCTTAATTTAATAAACCTTATTAACACATAAGTAAGAAAATTTTGTTTGATAAAAATTAAATGTAAAATTGAATAATGTACGAAATATTGAATCTACCTTCGAAGCGCAACAGTTATCGATTATAAATTTTGCACATACGTGTGAGCGCCAAGCTGGGCGAACGGTGTGCCATCTACTTACCTCTTCAATTTAATTTACAACATAATTGGCAATATTCCTAAAGGTTATACTAGTTTTACTATTAGGTTTATTTGTAAATTACACACCGCTTATTAATTAATTAATGTGAAGAAACTATATGTATATACAAGGTGTTTACAGTTTTGCAATTTTATTTTTAAAAGGTTATTAAACACCTTAAAGCGCTTTAATAAAAGTTAGATAATAAAAAAGATTTTTTTTTTTAATCATGTGTATGATACAGATTTATGGTTTAAAATATCAGTGCTTAAGTAACGATTTGATTGATAAAATAGAAAAAAATATAGTCAACTCATGATCACACAAGTCTTTAATTATGTAGAAAGATGTATCATATGTTATTAGTATCATTACCTTTCTTTCTTCTCAAACAAGTCGGAGGCAAAAACAATACAGTTTAAAGTTTTAAGATTTTGAATTCTTGTATATTTTATGTCACAGAACATTTTATTTACTACACGTTGCAAAAATCCAATTAAAAAAAATACTCGTTATTGCACCCTTAAAACCATACCTGACTGACTATTATAATTCTACATTTTATATAATATTTAATCTGCGTGCAAAATTTTAGTTTTTATAAATTCACTTTGGTATTCACGACTAGTTTGAAGGAGCACTAATGGCACCTTATAAAGTATATTATCATTAAAAAATTAAATTTATGAAAAAATATTCTAAACTAAAAAACATCCATAGACGCGTTTCGAGGTTTACCTCTCATCAGTATGGCTTTATTTATTTAAACTAATTGATTTTTAACTTACTTCGTCAACATTGTTCACCACCACAATTCAAAGTGAATATTTTAAAGGGTGTATTGACTATTTATACTAATTGACTTAATGACTTTATTTAATGGCTATGGTTAATAGCATTCTGAGAATGAACAAATAAACTAATTATTTCGGGATATTAAGCTGATGGTAATGACATGAAAGAATTAAAACAGAAATTTGAAAATTAAAAATAGAATAAATTTTTTGCATAAATTATAATTACTATTATACAATTTCGTGTATATCAGAACATATATAAAATATATAAAGAAGAGACGCAATGTCCTCAAATGAGACAGTTGTAAAAGCAATAATTTCGAATAAAGCCTACTAGGCTTTATTCGAAATTATTGCTTTTACAACTGTCTCATTTGAGGACATTGCGTCTCTTCTTTATATATTTTATAAAGTATATTATTGTGGACCACTACTAAAATGATATATTAAAAAACTGGCGTTTATACATTTTTAGTTTTTTTTAGCTTCAAGCTCTTCATATACGTGTTTAGTAGACTTGGATGACTAAAGCTATAATAAGCAGCTGAACTCATAAGAACAGAGCTCATTTTTTTTTATACACTGTATAGCGCCTCTAGTTCTAAAAACCCATCAATAGATTACAACGTATTTAAAATTGCTGTATGCGATTTATATTTGAAATTTATTGAAAGGCACTTGCAACAATCTAAGAAATTTTCAATGTTGTATGGTTCGCAGTTTAAAATTAAATTATATAACGCATGTTTGAAAGTTTTGTATCTGTTCAAAGATTTGATCTTTAGTGGAAGTTGATTAAAAAATTTCATAAATATATAGATAGAACTTTTTTTTGTAATATCATGTCTATAAATGGGATAGTAAAATATATTTGATCTAGTTTCATACTCATGATTTTTTAGATTTTCTTCAAATTTGCTTTTATGTTTGTGATTGAATGTAAGAATATTGTTTTAATTAAATGTGTTTCTGCAAGTGTTTCTGAGTGGTATATTGAATATAATTATAATAACCCTTTTTTCTCGTATAAACATTTTATTCATATATGAACTACTTTCCCACAAAATAATTCCAAACGACATAACTGACTGAAAGAACAAATAGTATATTGTTTTTAAGTGCTGTAAATCAATTTGTTTCTTAACAACTCTTAAGCCATACATTACACATTGAAGTTTAAAAATAAGATAAAAAATGTAATCTTGCTAATTTAGTGTTTTGTCAAAAATTATGTTCCGGATTAATAATTTGCAGAAGACATTCAGTAAGCCACAAATTGTCAGGTCTGCATTGGTTAAAATTTAGAAAACACTATATATATGCACTCAGCTGTTATGTATCACAAAATCACATAACAACCCAAACTCTAAATTATCTTTTTGATCAAATAACATTTTGTGGGTTAACACATAATTTAAATCTTAGAAAACCAAATAGTTTATCTATATTATTATTATTATTATTATGCTTTTTACGGCTATTTTACATCGCCACAGTAAGTCTACGACTTGTTTAAAGTGGTTTGATGGGACCAACAGCTTAATACGTGACTTCCGAACCACGCTGGTGGATAAAGAGCAAGTTATCATTTCAGTCATATTTCGGGGATCGAACCCCGGACTGCTCGCATGATATGCAAGTGCTCTACCATTGAGCTATCACACCAAATCAATATTCAAAAATAACATAATATAACATAAAAATACCTTTAAATTTTAACTAGTCAAACTACTCTCGCTGAAACTATCACATTGAAGATTAGATTTAAGCAGTCTGTGAACATTAGCTTCAAATATTTGTAGCTTATAAGTCTCAAGAAATACTGAATTTAAAAGTTTATTCCATTTGACAATAGTATGGTTGAAGAAATCTCTCTTAAAAGTTTTGGTGTTACATCTCTAAACTGTCAGTGAATATTTGTTAGAATTCCTGGCAAGCCTACAAGTAAATATTTGGTTAGATGGCAAAATGTTTTGTATTTTGTTTGAACAATGTCTATTTAAATATCTATAGAAAAAGCAAAAATCGGCAAAATTACGCCGGTGTTAAAAGTATCTAAGTTATTAGAAAATTTTGGATTGGCAATGATCCAAACAGCTTGTTTTTGAATAAAGTTTAGAAGATATAGTGTAGTTTCCGATGGACTTTTCCATATTTGGGTACAATATTCAATACAAAAACACATATAAGTTTTATAAGTATGCAAAAGTTAAAGAGAAGTAAAAAAAAACTTTTTACATTTATTAAAAAATCTTGTTTTTTTAGATACTTTTAAAGCTATGTTAACAACATGGTTGTTCCAGAGAAGATTATGTAAGTATGTATTATTATACATATACACCTAAAAGACAAATTGAAGAAGATTTAGATATAGATTTGTTGTTTAGTTTAATATTTTGGCTTTGGATTTTAAAACAGTTAGAACTTGAGTTTTTTAGTTAGAGTTAAAATTGATCACGTTGGTAGTACCCCTTCTAAAGTAGAAATTTTAAAACGCTCTGCCATATTTGTCAATATAGTCTTGGAAAAGTATGAAGTATAAAGGGTGCTATTATCTGCAAAACTATGAATAGAACTTTTAGTTATTTGAATAAATGTAAATCAAAAATAAAGTAAGAAAAAAAAAACAGAACCTTAAGGATAATTTAAGTATTTTGTTATGCAAAAGTAAATCTTGGTCGTACATTTATTCGGAAAGGAAAAAAACTAGACAATTAAGAGTGAAAATAAAATATTTTTAAAATAACAGTGTAAAAAAATTATATGAAAGTAGTCTTGAAGAAAAATTAGTTCTACAGGAGATAAAGTCATGATGAATGAAAACATGAAAGATGTCAGATAAAGATGCGTTTTCTCCTTGTGGTTGTTTAATATATTTATGAATAAATGCGTAAAAAATGCCTGTAAAAACATTAACTGTTTACGGTTGAATAATGTAAATATAAAAGTGCTTTTGTATGCCGACGATGCTGTAATAGTGTGTGAAAATAAAAATAAAAATAACCTACAAAATGCATTAAGCTGACTAAATTTTGAGGCAAATGTAATAGATATCTGTATAAATATAGCAAAAACTAAAACTATAGTTTTTGATAAGAACAAAGTAGGCAGTCATTGTATTGATTTTGTGTATCTGGAGAGAATGTAATAAGAATAGTTGGTTAGATAAAAAAAATAAGAAACAAGTAAATGCATTGCGGAAAGTAGTTGAAAGTATGTGCATGATTGCAAAAAATATAATGTTGTCTAACGAATCAAATATTGCAGTATATAAAAGTGTGTTGACACCAACTCTGCTGTAATGATCTAAAGCATGGGCATGCCAAAAGAAACCCAAAGTATAATAAATGCGGTTGGACAGAGTTAGAAATGTCTATAAAAATGTATTTGGATCTAAATGGAAAGGTAAAAAAATGGTTGAATGTTGCAGTTGAATGCATGCAAAAAAAAAATGTAAAGGAAGTGTGAAAGGATAGAAAAACGTAGAAACAAATAGCACAAAATAAGTTTTAAGAACCAAGGCTATTGTACAGTGTTACTATCTCAAAAATGAATGGCGTGACTGGGTAAGTATGTACAATTGTATATTTTTTATAGCCTCATAACTTATAAATGTGTAGATAACAAATAATAGTTTTGTCCAGTTGCAACATTTTCTAATAGAATTGTCAAATTTTAAAACTTGAAGTATAAAGTAGCAGTTTTTTTTTTTGGTTAAGACGTGTTAGCTCAGCGTCTTTTAGCTCCAAGCATATACCGGCAATTAATATAATACTAATAGTTTTAATTTTTATTATTTTGATTGCCGGTACATGCTTGGAGTTCAAGCATGCTAAGCCAATAAGAATAAGAAATTTGCTTCATAAACTTAAATTTTATTAATGATTACTTTTTGTAGTTTAAAATGCATATGAAACTCTACAAAAAAAAACATTATTTGTAGTATGCAACGTCACTGCATGTTTCAATAGACATAGTCTAAAATCTTACATAAACAGTTGTTATTATTCTGCAAAGAACACTTCAGTTATAAGTTTTATTTATAACAAACATTGTCAAACAAAAATTATTATTTTTTTAATACATTTAAACGTATGTTTTGTTTACTTAGTTTTTGTTAAATTGTTCTTGTTTTAAAACATATTTTGACGGCGGCAAAATAAATTTGTTGCGGGGTGCATAAATGTGTCGTTTACGTAATAATTCATTGATATTTTGTTTTACTTCTTTAGCCTTATAATATAATAATTATATTTATTATAATAAATTATCATCACTCAATAAGACATAATTGTCACAAAAACTGTAACAAAATGCTTATATTACTCACAAAGGCCTCATGTAAACAATTATAACCAGTATTCTTTAATAAATTGTGCATCTCTAAGCCCAACACATTATATAAAAAAAATATTGTTACAACTTGTGCTAAAATGTTTTAGCAGCCTTTAGCTTTCAGCATACCTCTATCGCTTAAACCTAAATAAAAAAAAATCTGGGAAAGATATTATCATTATATGAAACATGAATCTACGCATACGCTAATGTAAAAAAAAGTTAACAAAGGGAAGAGTGGGAAATAGGTATAATTAAACCGGTGTACAATAAATGTGCTAAAAATTATATTATATGGGCTATAATATAATTTTTCACTTTAATAAATACATCTTACAGATTGTATGCGTCTATTATAAAAAGTTAAAGACAAACAAATTATAGGCAACTAGAGGGGATTTAGATAAAAACGGGTATGTGACGCCATATTCACACTAAATTGGTGTATAAAGCATATTTAAAAAAAAAAACAAACAAAAAACAAATGTTATTGCGCTATATGTTTGTACTTAAAAGTAGTTTATGATAATTTAAATAGAAACTACTTGATGAGACAAAAAATTGAAGATACAGGGTCTATTATGAAAGTAATGCGCATGATTATATTGTGACGCGACTATCTATCCCAGCCCGGTAAAACCGGTCGGAAAATGTGGTGAAAAGTCTGTCTTTCAACTCAGCCGATCGCCAACTTGCTCTCACTGTTCTGAGCGGAAAGACGTGTCTACGCGTGAAGTGTGTTTTTCGACTTTGTAACACGGCGCAATTTTACGCTGTCAAGAACTTTTGGATTTGATTCAAAATAAGCCGGACTTTTTTAACTCTATTGTAACCAGAGACTGGATGTTCGAGTAAACTACGGTCCATTTTGAGTTTGTACCGCAAAAGAAAACTGTCAACTCAACCTTCTGCTCAAAGATCAAAACGCCAGATCGCGCTCGTAAAGGCAAACATCAAAGACAACTATTACAATGCCCCCAGTCGAACGGCCAACATTGTTACCAACTTCCTGGTTCAAAGCACCTTGGTGGTCCCCCAGCTCTCTTACTGTCCCGACTTGGCTCCGTGCAACTTTTTTGTTTGTTTTTTAACTGAAGAGAGAGCTGAAAGAAAAGCATTGAGAATCGGTGGAAAACATCCAAAAGCATGTTACAAGGTTATTGAAAGACATTCCTGTCGAGGAGTTTCAAGGTGCATTCCAGGCGTAGCAGACATGTCTCCAAAAGTATATTGATGCAGGGGGAGAGTACTTCTAAAAATTTTAAGCGTTCGTACCAGTACGATCAATAAATCTATTTTTTTATAGAAAATTAACTCAGTCAAAACTAATAAAATAAGATCAAATCCAATTAAAACTACAAAAGGTTTAAAGCAAAGATGTTTTCTAAATCTGATACTATTTAATATATATATTTCAAATTTAAAAGACACTTAAAAAAAACAAAGAAGTGGCATTGTATATGGAAAGTGTACGATTTGAAGTTACGCGGATGACATTGTCTTATTAGCATCAAATTTTAAAGAAATAAAAATGTAATAAAAACTGTAATTTTTCAAAAAGTGAAGATGCAAAACCAAAGAATTTTATTATATGGTATATTATAAAAATTACAAATAAAGCGGAGGTCGTCATGCGTTAGTTATGGAGCATTGGAAAGCAAAAACTAATAGCACACTTTTAAGCTTATGTAACTCTTTTTAATGCAATAGTAAAAAACATTAACTTTTGGTACAGAAGCATGGAAGAAACGGGAAGCTTTTAAAAAAGTTTAACACAAACAAATTAGATAGACTTTAGAACTTGATTAATACACGCCAGAATATATAATCATGCAAAAAACTCAAAGAAAACCTATACAAATGACTGCAATAAAAACACAATAAAATTTGAAGAAACAATTTTATTGTTTAAGCAAAAATTTCAGTTTTACAAAAATATAATAGCATAGAATATTTTTTTAAATTTTAAAATGTAATATTTAGAAATTACATAATATGCCACAACAACATAAAAATATTTTTGAATTGAACGAGTGAAACCACTCTCGCTGAAACTATCACATTGAAGATTAGGTTTAAGCAGTCTGTGAACATGAATATTTGTGGCTTATAACTCTTAGGAAATACTGAATTTAAAAGTTTATTATTACACACAAAAAAATGCAAAACGTAATACATAGACAAAAGAAGAAAAAAGTTCTTATAGCAATTAGGATTATCTACAGTATAGTGCGCAAAAAAAAAGAAGAAAAGTAAACACACAAACAGAAATAATTGAGACTTGAGACTTTAAGAAATCAAAAAATGTAAAAAAACTCAAGAACCTTGGTTTTTTCAAATTTTGATTGTTTATTACTCGGAAATGGCTTACTAAAAAAAAAACTGAAAAAATTTACATAATCAGGATTCATGTAGAAGAAGGCATTTTCAATAGTTTGAGCAATAACAAATTTTTATTCCGTACACTTGACTCATACATGGCCATATATACATATGATTGTATATTTTATAGAATTATAAAGTATTATTTAAAAGTGTTTTGTAGTTTTTTTTTTGTAGTTGTTAAGTATTTATGCCCAGTTGCACCAAAAATAAACTAAGATGCGTTTCAGATAATACGGCCTTACTATAAAAACAACTAAAGGTTTAGATTGTTTTAGATTGTACAGTACTATGGTCCCGGTAATACTTTAATACTGTTTTTTATAAAACTAACCAACCAAATTAAATTGTAATAAAAATTCAAACTGTTTTAATTTAGTAGATACCTATTATTATCTTAAACATTTATTTGCTAATCAACAAGACGTTTGTGCCTACATCTAAAAACACAAGGATATTCTAAACTAACAACATAGAAAATTTAAGGCGTTGGTTATAAAGGCATATTTTTTAAAAACAGTTTTACTAATATGACTATTTTGTAAAAAGCATATGTTGTTTTTCAAATAAGTTAACTCCAAACTGTTTTAAAAACCTTTCTAAAAGTTTGGACAAGCTTCTTTAGAATAATCATAAAAAAACTGAAATAACTTTGTTAGGAAGTGAAATCAAGTAATTTTCTTCAACACTATTCGGCCAACAAACTATGGTTTTTGGTACAATTTACGACGGACTTCTTGGCAAATTAACTATTTTAAAAATTCTAACCATTTACTTATTACTTCTGTTGTTAAAACTTTTTTTCATATTACTATTGAACTTAAACGCGCCACATCTATCATTATTTGAGAATATACACTGTAATAATGAAACAATTTCTTAATAGTTTTGATGTTGACGCTCATTACTTATATTCCAAGAATATACATATTACAGCAAAAAATTTCACAAAAAACTTGTAAACATTGTGACAATCTAATACAATCTGATAAAGATAGAATTGACAAAAACAAAGTTAATCGATTTATTTTGTTTTCCATAAAAAATTTAAAAAATTATAAAACTATAAATTTATTGCAAGGTAGTTTAAAATCTTCAATATCTTTTTTTCGAAATAATTTTTACTATTCTAAATCTTCTTATTGTTGTACATACTATGCTGGCTAGTGATAAAATATTGGATCCAATTCAATTTAGACAACGGGTTGTCAAAATACTTTTTTTACAAAAAGATACATTGTTAGAAAATTTAAAATGTTCAACCTATACCTAAAAAGGAAGACAGTCTGATTCTTCAAATTATAGTTTAATTGGATTACTGTCTAATCTATCCAAAACTTTAGAAAAAATATTTAATTTTTTTAGAACAAAAAATTTTATCTTAGGTATCCAATACGGATTTTAATCAAAGCTTTTGACAACCAATCTTTTGACATATGTTAATCACACATGGAAATCTATTTTAAACAAACATAAAGAAAATCTTGCAGTAACTCTAGATTCATTCAAAAGATTTGTATACGTCTTTGTTACAAATTTGTAGTCTGATCAATAGTTTTCTTGAAAGTAAAAAAATGTAGTTAAAAATGATGGTTTTTAAATTCTAACTTTGAAAGCATACATTATAATGTTCTTAAAGATTTTGCTTTTTTGTCTACTTTATTTTTAAAGTACATTATTAAACTTCTTCAAATAACCAAAAGTCTTAGTCACGATTTTGCAGATATTGAGTGCTATTTATACTTCATACTTTTTAAAGACTGTATTAACAAATATGATAAAACGTTTTAAAATTGTATAGTTAAAACCTGTAGCATATATAAACAAAAACCTCAAAACTTTATATACTAGACTATTCCATCTTGATCAATCTAAAAAATCTCAATTTCTTACTGATTTATAAAAATTCAAGGTACTATCAATATCAAATATTAAACTTTTAAACTAATCTATATCTATATACAATGTCTTTAATTTTTTCTAGAACAACCATGTTGTTGATACTGCTAGAAATTCTTAATAGATGTAAACAGTTGTTTTGTTTGTACAACTTTTTTTATATATAAAAATTCGATACGCCTTTTTATTGATATTGCTTCTAAGTATATAGAAGAGCATCTAAAGCCCCACTATCTTTTTTTAACTTTATTCAAAAACAAGCCATTTAAATCATTGTTGATTCAAAATTAAATACTGGTTTGCATATTTTGCAACATTGGCGTAATGTTGCAGATAATTGCGTTTTCTACTTTACATTATTTAAACAAACTACAAAACATTGTCATCTAAACAAACATTTACTTGTAGTACAAGGATTGTTAAGAGTTCTAACAAATAGTCACTGACACTTTCAAGACTTATAACCTCAAATATTCAAGGTCAATGTTTACAGACTTGTCTTTACTGTGATAGTTGTTAAAGTTTTATAGTATTATAATGTTGTTGTGACATATTAAGTAATTTCTAAATTATATTTTAATATTAAAAAAAGTTTTAAAACGCAATCAAAATATTAAAATTTAATAAATGATTTTATATAAATCTAGAATGAGACATATACATCAGTGTTTCAGTGTATGCAGTCTTCATCAGTGTGCCTAGCATCTGACTGGTTAGAAAAACAATTTACATAAAATCACAATTGTTATTATACTTTTTATGTGTAAAAATATGTGAGAAGTGCTAAACCTCACTCGCGTCGGCCTTGCAGCTATCGTTGCAATACAACGTCAAGTGTTTTCTTTGCCTGGTTGTGCGATTCAAAGTTATTTTCTAAGTAAGTTTGAAATTGTGAATTGTCAGTATGTCTTTCAGAAAACATTTAAGTAAATATAAAATAAATTGACAATTTAAAACCGACTTGACACATGTGAGATGTAATTTTATGTTGGTGTAACGTTTTTGGTTGTGAGTTATTTTTTAGTAAGTTGGGTAAGACAGTAGAAACTATAAGAGGTTGTCTTTGGAGTTAGCTTTTACGGTTTTATATGTTCAAAAAAATAATTTATTATTAAGCAGGTACTAATAATTATTAATGTTTTATCTTTATATATAATATATATAATAGCTGCAAAAACGCTCAACATAAAAAAAATATTTCTCTACACTGCTATTGCATAATTGCATCCTATAAATAATTTTAAAAAATTATACAACTTTTATTTCATATTTCATAATAACTGTATGTTTTAGGTGTAGTTTTAATTAAATCATTCTTTACAACTGAGGTTATCTTATATATCTAAAACTTCTTACTAGAACATTAATAAAATTAAACTATAAACTGTGCTGAAAACAATAGCTAAGTTTGGATAATTGAAAACTTTACTCGACAAAGTAATAGATATGAATACTGCTCGAATAGAATAGTTATCGCTACTTAGTTTATAAAGCTAATTGCTCATTAATAAACTATATTGTAAAAGTACAAATATTAATTAAACTGCTTTGAGTAGTTATTAAATAAAAATATTGTGTTTGTTTAAGCTGTTTTGTGTAATAAAATATTTTCATACAGGTATGTATTATTATATTTGACAAATGTCAATGTTTTCAGTTAAAATGAATATGGGAAAACTAAAATATGATTAAAAATTGTTTATACAATGTCTTTTTTTTTTATTTTGGTGGCGTACACAGAACAAAAAAAAAACTAAATTATTATACGTGTTACTAACGCTTGAGTGGAATTTTAAGGCAGCAATAATTTTTTTTTGACTAATTGATTTAATTGACTATACACATATACGTATACAGTATGATCTTAAATTATCAAATTAAACACGAGCATAATTAGTTTTTTAAATTAGTTTTAGGTGGTAATAATGCAAAAGCTGTTTGTAATTGGAAAGGCTATTTCTCACTAATTGTAATGCAAATTATAAAATAAAAAACCTTGTATGTTACTATCTAGAATCAAAATGGATTCTAATGTGTTGTTAGAGTATAGTAGATATTTACTCCGTCTATATCTTATAACTCCAATTGGTAATCCTACAACACAAGTAGAGCAATTGATTAATACGTGTCAAATTAAACAAGAACAATCATTGAGAAAACTTATGCCATATGAAAACGACAATTTCCAATATATTCGATTGGAATTAGAGTAGATTAAAACGAGATAGTATTTGAAGAGAGCAATATATAGTAAATTTCTTAAATATTTTAAAAATTGTGAGTTAATATTATATTTTTAAATTATTTTTTTTCAAACCTTAAATTTTTAATGAATAGTCATCCTCTTTCTAGAGTTTTAGATACTTGGTGTTCTTTTACTTTTAACTGATAGTATAGTACAAGCATCTCCGCAACTAAAAAGTTACTGCACTCTAGCTTTTCTTAACTGAATTATTTCTTTTTTGTTGTTTGCTTGTTTGGGCTTATTAAGCGGCCCCTAGACGTTCAATAATATAGTCAATATCTGTATAGTCTGTAGATCATATTGAAAAACAAAATATTGAGTCAATCAGAAAGTGTTTGATTTTTATTGTACAATCTTACCTAAAATTATTTATTTTATTTTTTAACAATTTTTTATTCATCTGCGTCTTTTTTCTCTTTTTTTTAAAGCTATAACTAAAGCAATGATCACACAACTTGTTTTATTTTATTGCACATGTTGACTGCAGAAGTGTCAGTAACTAACAGAAAGTTTGCGCAATAACGTCTAGGTGGTCGTAGCAATATATTGTGCAATAGATTGCTCAATATTATTGATGATAATATTGATTATCTAAGAGCACCTTTAGATTTGCCATAAGTGTAGTTGTACCTACATACATACTACAATTAATTGTTTAATTTATTTTAAAAATATATTTACTTAGTATTACCAGTCAAATATGCTCAAATATTGATATCACCTCTAAAAAAATCCAAAATTTTTGAAACTTTGTACACTAATTTATAAGTACCTGTTAAAAAATATACTAAAAGTTCTGACAAATATGACACAAGCTTCAATTTATAGGGCGCTAAAGAATAGAAAAAAAGTTTTTTGTATTGTTACAAACCAAAGAGCCGGTCTTTTTTGGTTGGTCTTTCGTTCATTTTGACCTCCCCCTCTCCCTCAACTACTTGCCCTTTCTTCCACAAAACGTTCACAATACGCGTAATAACGCGTCAAATTGTAGTGTTAGTGCAGTCTCTCTTTTACTTTCTTTCTTGTTTAAGGAGAAAGGTAGTAATCAACCCTCTAACGATGTTTCTAAAGATAATTATCAACAAGCAGAGTTATGCCCGTCTGACACTGTGCATTTTTCTGTATAACTTTCTATACAGTTGTCAGTACAATCCAAAAAGGTATAGTGTCATACACGAATACAATTTTCTAAATAGTTTGTTATTCGGTAACATCATTTTATTGTATAGTTTCTGCGCAGAACAAAAATTCACATATGTAAACAATAATGGAGGCGCATGTAATCAGCTGATTTTAATTTTAATTATAAATTCTACTTAATATAAAAATAAGCATGCTAAAAATGAGGCAAAAAAATGAATCATCCACAACAATAACCAAAATTAAAGCAAAATATAGTTTTGTGAGGGTTATTTTGAAAAATGTATATAATTATTTTTATTGCAAATTTTATCAGCTTTCATTATATACTTGAATGATATACTTTTACCTCCGACCTACAGTTCTCAAGATATTAACAAAAAACTAAATAAAAGTGCCCTGTTTTTAGTGATTGCTGCTAGAGCTTGTCATATTTGTCAGGACTTTTAGTATACTTTTTACTAGGTATCTATAAAATAGTGTAAAAAGTTTCAAATTTTTTGGATTTTTTCAGAGGTGAAAAGCTACTTTGACTGGACTATATTCTATGTCATCTAAACTGGGCATTATCAATTCCTTATAATACTCAAGTTTTTGAGATCAAGTACCACTACTTTTGTATATTTTAAATTTATTTTTTGCGTTTGATTTCTCCGTTAATACAACCGTATTTTAGACTTAGACGTATTGTTTTTTCGTTTCTATACATATTTTTTATAGATTCTGCTTTAATGGTTGCGACAATTTTCCTTCTTCTTTTATTATTTTTATTCATTATACACACATTCCGACAAAATAAGCGACGCGCGCGCAATTTTAATCAAAAAGCATTTAAATCAAATATTCATTAACGTATTAACTATTTTGTCTTACATACATTAATATAGCATATAATCGTAACAAACGGGTTGGATAAATTTCTGACTGCATTTTTAGTTTATTTCAAAAATAAACCTAATAAAAGTTTTTTTATGTTTTTTAATTATACAGTAAAGTATTTTAATTTTTAATTCAATGCTTTGAAAGAATTTTTTAATTTTTTTTTTTATATATAATTTAATAAAAACGTAAGTACAAAGTTTTATAAATATCTGAGACTATGTAATCACTTTAAATATGCCGCTTTTTTTAAATTGTGCACCAAACTATTAATTTTGTTTTGACTGTTCAACTTCAACTGTATTTACGCACATCGAAATTGAATTCACTATTTCACTAGAGTGGCACATACGTACATTAGATGGTTACATAATCCCAAACTTTTATAATGACCCTGTATCAAAAAATATGTATAAGAAACTAACAAATATAGAAAATAAAAAAGTTTTAATGTTGTACATCAAAGTTTATGGTTCTGACATACATAACATTAAAGTTTAACAACACGTTTTTGAAGAAAATTGTATTCTGCATAGTTATACATTTACAGATTAAAAAAAAAATATATAAATTGCATACAACCACGTATTACTGTTATATACAGATTACATTGTTTTAATTAATTTCACTTTGGTAGACCACTTGTATATAGAATTAAAATTGTTAATAACTGTTTGAAAATTCGTATTTGACTATTATCGAAAGTTGATTGATTGGGCGTAATATAATAAAGTTACCTTTTAGTTGTTTAGTACAGAATTAAAAATTACTTCATTGAACAAATATATAGATAAATTTATTTGGTTTATAAGAATTGTAGAATACAAAATATATATACAACAATAAACATGAAAGTCAAAAAAATTAGTTACTGAAAGTACAGATATGACATAAAAATGACAGCTATGTACATTTTATAAAATATAAATTTATGATAACACAGTTACAAACATATGACTATACCTTTTCAACTTCAAATTGAGACTAATCAACTTCAAATTGAGACTAATCAATTTCAAATTGGAAATAATCAATTTCAAATTGAGACTTATCAACTTCAAATTGAGAATTATATCATGTCACTAAAATGAACATTACAAATTAAACAAAGAATAATTTATCATTAAATTGAGATTATATTGAGTAGCCTGTGTTTTAATAACAAAAGTAACAATAAACATATGCTTATTTTGACATTTATAATTTTTTGTTGGTCTTTTCAATATGCCTTATATTGAAAAAAAAAATGCAGATAATCTGAAAAAATTATCATATCCCAATTGTTTACATGGATGAAACAAATTTTAACTTATTTATTTCACAAATAAATGGTAGATCTAAGAAAGGCACACGTTGCACCCATATTGCTGCAGGCAGTAGTGGGTTAAATATTCATGCTATTGGGTGTATTGAAAATATGGAGTTAATTCATTATGAAATTCGAAAAGGATCATTTAAGAAATCACAGGTAAAAAAATTACTCGTCAATGTCTTCAAAATTCTCAACAATTATACCAGTCGGCATTAGTAGTAATGGTAATAGACAATGCTTTTTGTCATTCCACAATTGAGGAAGTATTTCAGAAAGATGATTTTTTACATCACCGTTTATTAAGGCTTTCTCCATACAGTCCGATGTTAAATCCAATTGAACTTGCTTGGTTCAACCTTAAATCGGGTGTTAAACAAGATTTGACTATTTAGATGCCGCATATTCTGGCTGGCAAAAATAGGACAAATATTACACAAACTGGGTATCGCATGCAATCGCTAGAAAATATTATTCAAGAAAATATTAATAATAAGCTTAATGTCAATAATTGTACCAAATTCATAGCTCATATACAAAGATTTATTTAACTTTTTAATTCATTAGCATATGTATTATTTAAATAATGGAAATGATAAAACCTATAGACGGTGATCCTTGGGGAAAACTGTACAAAATAGTGATGAACAAACTGGGAGGAAGAGCAAAGAGAGTCTACCTAAAAGAAGAAGAAGGAGTAGAAGTCATAATAAAATAATTGTTTCCCAAGGGAAAACCGGTAGAAGAACCAGAAAATGAAGAAGAAGAAACAGTCATGGCAACAGTGGAAGAGATAAAAAAATCATAAAAGAATTGTCTAACAACAAAGCACCAGGTCCGGACAAAATAACAACAAAGATTCGTAAAGCAGCTCTAGACGGGAATGAGGTAAAAATAACTCAAATAATCAACAGATGCCTGAAAGAAATTTTTTCAAAATGTTGGAAAGAAGCCATTCTAGTACTGATTGAGAAAAAGAAAGAAGTAGGAAAAGCGACTTCATACAGGCCAATATGCTTAATAAACACACTAGCTAAAATAATGGAGAAAGTCATTGTACGGAGAATAGAACAAGAAATAGAAGAAAAAGGAGGATGGGAAAAGGAACAATACGGATTTACCAAAGAAAAAACAACCTTAGGAGCTATAGACAAAGTAAAAGCAATAGCAAAAAAAGCAAACAACGGAACGCAGAGGAAAAGACAACACTGTGTAATGATAGCGTTAGACATACAGAACGCGTTTAACAGCGTGTTATGGGAAGCAATTATAGAGGCGGCAAAAAAAAAATGAAGAAGAAAACAATCAAGATCATATGGAGCTACTTACAGGGTAAAAACCTAATAACCAAGAACAAAAAATTCAAACTTACAAGAGAAGTACTACAGGGCTCAGCACTAGGACCAAAACTATGGAAGCTTGTTTATAATGAGTTACTTCAAATGAGGTTGCCGGAAGGCATGACAATAACGGCATTTGCGGACAACGTAGAACTAGTAGGTAGGGACATAAAAATAGATATACTATAAGGAAAACTAGAGCTGGCAATAGATATGATACAGTTATAGATGAGAAACAAGGGTTTAAAATTAGCAACACAAAAAACAAAAACGGCCTGGCTATCGACTAAGAGGACTAATAAAAAAACAGGTATGATACAGGTAGGAAACCAAGTGATAACCATAAGGAAAAAAATCAAATACCTCGGGATGACACTTGAAACAAAGAGATAGAATGAACAGGTTAAGGAAGCAGTTATGGGAACAAAGGAAATAAAGAGAAAGCTCGGTAGACTCATGCCAAACAACGGAGGTCCAGGAGAAGAAGCCAGAAAGTTAATAGCAACAACAGCAAGAAGCAAATTGTTATTCGCCTTAGAAACATGGGGAGAAGCCATGAAAACAAAAAAAAAACAGAAATAAAATAAGAAGAGCTACAAGAGCCAGTTCGTTAAGGATCTGCAGGGCTTACAGAACGGTGTCACAAGAGGCAGTAGAGGTGATTGCGGCAACACCTCCCGCGGATATAATGGTGGAAAAAAGAATAGAAATAAAAAAACTAATAAAAGAAAAAACCAGTTAAAAGGATGCTAAGTTAAGAGCAAGAGAGAAGACAATAAAATAATGGGAGAAACAGTGGGATAGAGGAGAAAAAGGAGAATGGACAAGAAAACTAATCCCGGAGATAAAAAAGTGGGTAGAGAACAAACCCGAGACGTGCTATTATACAACACAAATACTGACCGGACATGGAGCCTTTGGAAAATTCTTGCATAAAATTAAAAAAATCAAGGAAGAGGAAAGATGTATATTCTGTCAGAAAGAAATACAAGATAATGCAGAACACACTCTAGTAGAATGCAAAACGTGGGAGGAAGATAGAAAAAAACTAGAAAAAATACTGGAAAGCAAAGTGGATAAAACAACAATCATTAAGAAATGCATAAGAGATGAAAATAAATGGAGGGAGCTAAGAAACTTTGCAACAAAAATACTAAAAAAAAAATGAGGAGTTTGACAATGAAAGAATATAGAAAGAACAGAAACAAACAATGGGAACAAACACACAAAATAAAAGCCATAGAAGAGAAAAGAGAGAAACGAGAGAAGCAAAATGGAAACAACAAAACTAAGAAAAGATCAAACAAAAAAAAATAAGGAATGTCAGAACAATTATGCATACCAAAAAATAGAAAAAATAGAAGAACAGTTACAGAAACTACAATACCAAACAAAATTGCAGAGATAAGGAGAAGGAGAAAAAAAAATGCTGAAGGAATGCAGAATAACAGAAATAACGAGGCAAATACCAAATGGTAGGTACGCTATCTTGAGGTTGACAAATAACGCAACTTTTGAGATGGTCAGAATTTACCTGGCAACAAAAGGACACAAAAAAGTAATCTATCTCAGATGGAGATACAATGATATCACTGGAGGTAAAACTAACAAATTTAAGACTGCCAAAAAGAATACAGCTAATAGAACTTTATAAACTATTTATGAAGGAAAGAAGATACAATAAAGAAGAAGTGAACAAAGACTTTAAAAACTAAGAACGCATCTAAGAACAAACCAAATAATTGGAATAAATATCACACGGATTGGAGAAAAAAGATATTGTAAAGCTGGATGTCAGTGCAGATAAAAAAAATAAAAAAGACAAAGAAGACTGAAAAAAGGTAGAGCCTATAGGGAGAGAGAAGGGCCAAAGACAGCATGCGTGCCACAGATTCTGTGTGAAAATCCGCGAGGCAATAACCAGCCTACCTCGAACTACTGCCAAATCTAGACTAGTTTGACAAGGACATATAACAACAGGATTTACGCAGAAAAGAAAACCGAAAGGTATTGCCATGCGGAAGTTATTCTTAAGGGCCACTTGTTGAGGCCAACACCTTACTACGTCCAAAAAAAAAGCATTTGTATTAGCTATGTAAGAAGTAATTAAATTGTATTTACATTTGTATTTGTAATTGTTTTCATTAGCTGTGTAAATTCATATAATAATAAATTATTCTTTGTTCAATTTGTAATGTTCATATTGGTGAAATGTTATTATTTTCAATTTGAAATTGATTATTCTCAATTTGAAGTTGATTCGTCTAAATTTGAAATTGATTAGTCTCAATTTGAAGTTGATTAGTCTCAATTTCAAGTTGAAAAGGTATAGATTTAATAATGGATTTTAATTTTATTATAATACTCTGTAATGAAGTAGGGTTTGATACTTAAAAGTAACTCTTTAATTTCTGATTTAAAATTATTTTTTGTTTGTTTATTTTGTAATTTTGTAGATTAGCATTAAAAAGTTTCAATGAAGTATACTGACGTTTTTTTCTAAAATTTTTAGACGATGCGTAGGATATACATAATTATTTTTACGTGTATTATACACGTGGCTAGAAATAATACTATTATATAATATATTATTTTGTATACTTATATAGTAAACTTAATAAAACATTGTACTTGTGATGGCAGTTTAGAAAAGTAATAGCTTATAAATCTTATAAAAATTATATTCTACAACAGCGCAGATCTAAACTCAGTAATTACATTTACTAAAAATGTAAAAAATATCAAAGTAAACCTTATAGAAGGTGTTGTAATGTAATTCTTAAAAGACATAATAAATTTACTTTACATGTTCCACGGAAAATTGCCTTGAAAAATATAACAATTATAAATTCTATTTTCATTTTGTTCACAGTAAAAAAGTAAAACTTGTTGATATTTATCATTAAATAAAGCTACAATACATAAATGTACACTTTACATTTCTTTGGCAAGATTCAGTTTAAAAAGACATTATGAAACCTGTATTTGATTTACTTTGATAATTTATTGAACAAATTAATACAAATTTATAATAATGTTAACAAATATTTTGCAAATAACTCAAAACGCACAGAAATCAGTTTTAAGAATTACTTTAGTTGTGACAGTTTTTTGAAGTTTCTGAAAAATTGATTACGGTACAGATTGTACTTTTTGAAACTAGACCCCTCAAATGTTGATTATCAAACATGTAGAACATGCTAATACTTACCAAATTTTTTTATTTTTATTTTAAAAATTAAAATAATAATAATTTATTCAATTCAAAGTTATAAAAATAGGCAATTGATTTATTTGCAAACAACTTTTGATAAAAAACGTTTACGTGGACAAAAAGAAAACAATTTGGAATTTTTTAGCTGCAAGCGTAAAGAAAAGACTTAAAGAACTTTAACGTATGTTAAAAACTATCAATTCAGTAAGTGTTTACAGTGCATGTTACAAAAACATAGAAATAAAAAACTAGCGTTGTTTCCGTTTTCATAAAGTAAATTTGAGCCAAAAAAACTTAAAGAACCAGATAGATTACCGCAGAATAAGCTTGTTTTAAATTTCTAAATTAATCGCTTGTTTTGTGGCATCACCTTAATAGACGCGAGAATCAGACATTGTGACATGTGACGAACAAGTAAAGGTATCTGTAATCCCTTTAAATCTGAAAGCAAATAAAAATAATGTATCCAGCGTTGGCAGCAATGTTGATAAAGAGAAATATACTATTGTCAAGAGAAAAAATACAAATAAACAAAAGAAAATAATTAACAACAAACTCGAATCTACAGCACCTGTAAAAAATGTAAATACAAAACTTTTAAATAAAACAAATACATTTTATAAAAAAGTTGTTGGGTCTGGTGAAAAAAATGACATGGCAGTCGAAAAGAAATGTTTTTTTTTGTCAGTAAAGTAAAAAACATTTACACGGCTGATAACCTAGTTGAATATCTTAACTTGCAATTTAAAAACAAAGAATTTATTTGTAAACAAATGCCAAACATAAAGAATTTTAAATTTTTTAAACTTGGAACTTCATTTGACTTGAACGACAATCTTATAAATTCGGAAGTTTGGCCTAAGGGCATTGAAGTTTCCAGATTTCAGTTTTTTCGAGAAAATAAAAATAACAAAGACAAACACATTTAATGTCAATTTATAATGACTACAGAACTAAAAAAAGCTAAACTCTCTGCAAATGCAGATTACATATCAAACTCTAATAATTCTGTCAAAGCTATGTGGGATGTAATAAATAACAACCTAAATATAAAAACAACAAATAATGCTGAAAGTATTTTGACAACATTTTAAATAATCTCCTTATACCTGATAAGCTAGCTTCTGAACATATGATTTTCCGGAGTACTAGTCATTTTAGTTTTAGAAATGTAAGTGTTAGTAAAGTCCATAATGCAATAGTCTCATTAAAAAAACAAATGTGGTAGAGATATATATAATATGAACACAAAAATTATAAAATATGTTAAGGATTTATTAATTATTCCAATAACTAAACTAATAAATCACTCTATAACATCTAGTCAATTTCCGGATTTGTTTAAGTACACTAAGGTAGTACCTATGTTCAAAAAAGGCTGTGTAGATGACTAATAATTACAGACTAATAAGTTTGATTCCAGTTATTTCTAAAGTTTATGAAATTTTGTTGCATAATCAGTTAAGCACATATCTAGGAAGCAACATTTAATGAATAAAAATCAGTTTGGATTCAGAAAAAATAAATCTACCGTTATAGCAGTAAATTGTTTTGTGGATTACATAGTTGAAAATCTAGATAATAAAAATCATGTAGGATCAATTTTTTGTGATCTTTCTAAGGTCTTCGACTGTGTGTCTCATGATATATTACTGCAAAAACTAAAGCTTTATGGTTTTTGCAACAACTCTATTAATTTGTTAATTTTGTCCAATCTACAAGGAAAAATTCAAACTACATATTATAAGGGTAATCAATCAACAGAAGGCAATATTCAGTAACCTTGTGACGGTTCTGTTATCTTATACGCAAATGATACTACGGTGTATTGCCATAACAAGAATAAATCCAGATTGATTGTAGACATGGATAAAGCATTGCACTCTGCTATGTTCTGGTTCCAAGCAAATCGTCTCTCTTAGAATGAAGCAAAAACTAAAAAATTTTTTTTTTTGCTTAGGTCACATGAGTTGCATAACAGTCACAAAAAGGTGACGTTTTTAGGATTTTACTTAGACCCTACTCTTGGCTGGAATTTTCAAGTAAATCATGTGTCTAGCAATTTTTTGAAAAACATTTTTTTTTTTTAAATCTTTAAAAAACAGTTCCACATTTTGCTCTTATGACCGCATATTTTGCGTTATTTCAGTCAATTTTTTCTTCTGGCTTGGGGTCATAGCCCTCATGTCAGTAGAATATTTTCTATTCAAAAAAGAGCGGTCAGAGTAATTTGTGGACTGAACTATAGAGATGATGTTGTAGGTAAGTTCAAAAATCTTGGTCTTAACTGTACCTTCTATATATATATATATATATATATATATATGTATGTATATATATATATACGAATGCCTTATCTACGTAAAATCACAGTCGGATTCATATGTCACACATGCGGATCATCACTATTATGATATTTGTCATAATCAAAATATTTTACCGCGTTTTGCTTGTATAAATAAATGTAGAACCGCTGCTAATTTTTATGCTCCCAATCTGTTCAACAAATTGCTCGTGTATATGAAATTATTGCCAATACAAAAATTTAAGAAAATTGTTGAGAGGATGCTTATTGATCTGGAATTATTTAACGTTGATGATTTTTATTTATTAAATAATAGAGATTTTAATTTGTTTATGTAAATGTTTATTTTTATTTTTACTGTTTTAAACTGTTTTTATTGTACGTTATTTTCTAAACATTATTTATATTTGTATGACTTGTGTAACACATTTTCTTTTGTGAAAACATTAATAAATTCTATTCTATTCAGTATGTACTACTTGATCATGCAGCAAGAGCTCAGTACTATTAAAAATGCAACATGCATGTGCATACACTATTTGCAAATTATAAATATATTATAGAAAGTGAACTGCCAATGTACCTACAGAGCAATAGATATAGTAAAGATGATAAAAAGTTGATTGCAAGATTCAGATGTACTAATGAAAAGCGAGTAAAATTTTGGATGAAAAAAGATTTGAAAGTGCAGAGAGACTACAGAAACTATGTTAAAAAAATGATATGATGGAAGAATAATGAGAACAGTTAAAAATTAAAAAATAAATAAACAAACAAAAAAATTTAATTGTGTTAATTTGTAAGATTTATAATTTATTATTTTGGGGGATTATAGATGTATTTGTAAATGTGATGTAACTTTCATTACTAAAAACAAAGTAAACGACGCTAATAAAAAAATTACTCTTTTTTTAATAAACTGTTTTCTACGAATGATTTGATGAAACATATAAAAAAAATTGTTTTTGGATTATTTGTTATAAAAAATGCTACAAAAAAAAGAAACTTGAATAAAAAAAAACTACAAATGATTTTCAAAACTGCTTTGTTCAAAATGACATTGCAACAGCCTATTACAATAAAAAAACATTACACTCCATCAAATAAATTCATAAAAGATGTTGAAGCTGTTTTTCTTTTTGCAATTATTACAAAAAATAAACGTAGTGTACAAAAGAATTGGAAAAGAAAATATACATTGACAATTTACGCAATAGCTGTACTTTTTTGTATGTTTCTTTTTTCGGTACCGATAAATGTCAAAGTTTTTTTGTATAACAAACTTGGTAATAAAACCTTATCAACTGTTTATTGAATATAAGGTTTTATGCACCGTACAAAAACAAAACAATTTTTCAGAATTTATGTATAGGGTTTTTTAATAAGAGGTTTCATTTTAATATTAAAAAAAAAAACGGGTATATTTTAGGAAAAATTAATAAATGTTTATTTCATTGTAAAGAGGAAGGTATGCCATTAACATTTAAAAACAATATCATTTAAATGGCCGCCACGGATACGGTTGCAGTACCACATTCTTTTCATACAATTTTCCATGACCAATCTTTAAGGTTTTGAATTGATGCTGGAGCATTGGCATAGACCTTGTCTTTCACGTGGCCCCAAAGAAAAAAATCTAAAGGTGTTAAATCACAAGATCTCGGTGGCCAATTGTGATCACCTCTTCAAGAAATGACAAGGTCAGGAAACTTTTCTTGCAAAATTGCAATTATTTCGTTGCTTGTGTGGCACGTGAAAATAAACGTTGTCCACATTAATTTCTTCCAATTCCGGTCATAAAAAATCATTAATCATAGCTCTGTAGCGCCATCCATTAACCGCCAGCCAAAAAACCGCACCAAACAGTGACACTTTAATGATGCAAAAACTTTTCAACAATCATTCTTGGATTTCTGAGTCCCAAATGCGACAATTCTGCTTATTAACGTAACCTTCGAGATGAAAATGGGTCTCATTACTGAAGATAATTTTTCGATTAAATTTTGGATCATTTTGATGCATTTGAAGGACCCAATCAGCAAAGATACGACGTTTATGGTGATTGACCGGATTGAGTTCTTGTGTTAATTAAACTTTAAAAGCCTTAAAACTTAAGTCTTTATGCAAAATACAGTATAATGTTCTTTGTGGATCGTTTAATTCTAAAGATCAACAAGGAATCGACAAAACTGGATTTTTTTCAACACTACGGGCTACATCAGCAATATTCTCATGTGTTCTTAAGCAATGCATACGGTTTTGATTCTTCACATTACAAACTTGTCTCAACAGCTCAATTTTTTCTACCAGGTTTACTATTGCCGGCCGAGAAGGTGTTTTACGACGACCAAAAAGTGCTTTAGTTTTGCAAACTGTGACTGAAAATCTTTCACCATTTTTTTAGCAAATTTTAATAATTTCAATGCGTTGTTGAAGCGTGTATCGTTCCATTTTTGATAATGGCGTAGTTTTTACTTGTCAAATGTCAACAGATAATAGCTTCAAAATTGACAGCTGCCCAAATAGCTTGCTATTCAAAATGAAACTTCTTATAGGAAAACCCAATGTCAAAGTTTTGTCAACATTTACGTAATGTTTTTACGAGAAAAAAAGTTGCGCCGTCGGAATTTTAAGAAATGGTTTTATAACAAAATCAACAGTTGATATGCAATACCAACGCTCAAGAGTTATGTGCCTGTCATTTATCAATGCTCCGCCATTGGATTACAGCAGTATTCTTATTTTGCTTGTCAAAGCCGTTGAGAAATGCAAAAGAGTTGACATAAAAAACTTTTTTTGTTACATTTGATCAGTTACTATACTAGAAAACTCGAAACATTGTAACAGCTGTTAACCCAACATTAAATTTAAAAATTTGTCACATAAAAAAAAGTGCTCTTTTTTCTTGGTCTTGTAGAGAAGAGTCTTTTTCCATTCTTGTTCAACATTTCAACAACAATAATTAATACCTAAAAAGTCATATAATCTAAATTATAAAGCGTAAAAAAGCAACAAAAAATTATATAATTGCAGTTTTGGCATTACGTCGGGAAACCAAGTTATCGCAAAAACGCTTTTTTTTCTTTTATCAAGATAGCGGCAAAAGTTTATAAGAAATTTTAGTTGTCAATTTGAGATTAAGCTTTTTTAAGCCTTCTCTCCCCTATACAATATGAAAAACTGGGACTTTTGAATCACTTGCGTTTTCAAATGTATATAATAACTGAACTGAGAGAATAAAAAACGCACCACCAAACAGACGTGGAGTCAAAAGAGTGCCTCTAATAGGATAGTCAATAAGGTTTAATGAGAATAATGTAGTCAAATTTACAGTAGCATACACAATAGCTGCCTTAAGCGTGGTAAAAATGATAAGCATCATAAATTTCCCCATTTTCTTAAAGCTCATTTTTTTTTGTTCTAATTAATAAAATAAGTTTTCTTATGTTACTTTTAAAGTAAAAAATTTAATTTTTCTGTAATGTTGTCATAAATTATTTAAAAAACTATTAATATAAGGATAAGTTGCTACATTACTCGTTTTATTACAAATGCACGCATCATAATGAACAACTTTTATAACAAAATGAATACGATTGAACGTTGGCCGTGAAAATAAACAAATATTAACATTACATCTTATTTAATAAATTATTCATTTTTTATTAAGCATTATAAGTAATAAAATTGTAAAAAAATGTAGTGAAGAATTTGCAGAAATCTCATTTTCCACTTGTATGAATATCAGCACTCGCTAGTACGCAATGTTCATACTGGTGGAAAATAAACTTATTTTGTGCTTTTTTACAATATACTATTTTGCACAATATTTTTTACGTTACTTACTATTATATTTTTTCATGACAGCAGAAAATAAATTACTAGATTTCAAGCCAGTATGTTGCAAAAAAAACATATATGCGGTAAGTAATTGTATACAGAGAAGTATAACTCAAATGTAACAGGTGACTAAAAAGATACAAATATTATAAATTATATAAAACAAAAGTAAGAAAATCAACTTAGTAAATTATTAGAAAATAGATATTTAAAGTATAATATAATATTTTCATTTAATAAACTATTTAATTATTTTATTTTTGATATTACAATTACACTCAAGTCACACTTATTGTAAATAATTAATATTAGATTTAAATTTATAACGTTTTTTGTTTCATTACAATTATACAAATATATGTTATTTTACAAAATAATATACAATACTTTAAATAAAATTATTGTATTTATGTCTATTAATATTAATAGAAAGTTTCTATTGTATTAATATCATAATTAAACAGAAATAAATAAAAACTATACTTACAGACTAGTAAGTAAAAATTGATGTCTTTGATCTCATATTAAAATAAAATGATTATAAATAAACACATAAATTAAATACACATAATAAAAATTAATGCATGTTACACTATTATAAAAGTTAAACTAATTAGTAAAAAACATACTAAAAGTTTATTATTTAATTCAAGATGTTCCACAACAAAAGATTGCAACCTTGTGTAAGTAATCTTCAGACCAAACACAGCTAAAAAGTCTAATAAAGTTATATTAAACCGTTTTAATAATATAGAGTGTTAAATTATTATTGATTAAATAATTTCAATTTTAGAAAAAAAATTTAGTTTGAATCTATAAAGTTTGTACATAATGGCTACCGTTGCTTTTAAAACACACTCTGACTCTTTATTAAGAGAGATTTGGTTTTATTTAAGAGAGATTTGGTTGAAATTATTTCTGCTGTCTCAAAAATGTGTCTCATAAGATCTCTATCAATTACATGTCCTTCAAAAAAAAATTGTTTTAAATGTAAAGCAAGTTGTGGAAGGGCACTATTGTATTGGTATCACACACTATGCCTGATCACCAGAAGAACATTATTTAACAATCTTCCTATTAAAAAAAAAATTATATGTTGGTGGTTAAATGGTACTCAAAAACAAATGGACCAATAAACATGTTATCAATAATTCTACACTAAAAACTTATGTTGATAATTCGACGTGTTAATTTTTCAAATCTAAAGAATGTCTGTTTTTCTGCTCATTGATATATAAGTTTTGTAAATGTCGCTTTATCCGTGAATAATTGTAGTTATTTGTAGTTTTATGCAACTAGCAAAATATGTAGGTAAAGGCTTAAACAGGCTAGATATAGAATGGTACATTAAATTGAGCAGATACACAACAAACAAAAGTCCTAACGTTATTATCAAATTCTTGTACTTAGTAAATTGTCTCCATTGTTTAGTAATTGCTGTATAGATCAACGGTTTAGAAAAAATGGTTAAGCACTTCTTTCACAAAAATTGTAAATTGTAAAAGTAAACATTAACTGTTTTAATAAGTGCAAACCAAAAAATAAATTTTAACACGTTTTTAAATATTTCAATAGTAACGTAGATAATTTGTATTAAATACTACTTAATATTATTTATAGTTTTGACTTTTTTATTATTTAACTAAAACAGGCCATAACTTTTTTAATAGTTGATTGGGAGAAAACACGTAAATAGTGGTGACCTCACACTATACGCCATTCTGTATTGTTAGCATTGAATATTTGTTTAAGATACCTAAATACATAATAATAATAATAAATAAATTGTGAAAAAATTGTGTGCAATATTTTTTTACGATTTTCTACGTGGATTATCTCAACAGCAGTGTACCAATCGACTTACTGCAAAGAATATTGTCCAAAATTGGTCGTTGTCTCAAAAACCATTAATGCAGTGTACATATTGATAACGCAAGATTGTCATGTGACTTATTTTAAGATTGAGACATTAGTATGACACGCATACATAAGATATTTTCTACACAATTTTGAAATCAACTAAAAAAGACCTACTCTGGAGTGAAAAACTGCTATGTTAATTGGTTTAATCAAATGCAAACTTGCGTAGATCTTAAAAAACAATAAAAGAGTTTCTTTTAGTTATTTATTTTTAATACATAATTAGCAACCTTTGTTAGTTGCAACGGAAACAAATAATTGCCAAAAAAAAATTAAATCCATATTTAATGACATCTTTATAATTTTCATTTTTATGTTCATATAACAATTTAAAGTTGCTGATATTATTTTTAAAATGTGTTTGCTCATTATTATTGCTAATAGAAGATTCAGCGGGGAGAAAAACAATAACTGATTGTGTTGTATCTGAGATACTGCTAAACTTTTGTGTATATAACAGTTTTCTTATAACATGTAGTTATTAAATATCATCTTATAATACAAATGCCATGAAATTTGTTTCTAGCTTATCTATTATATTTATATGTATATCTATAATTTACTTTAAAGTTGATTCAGTTGTAGCGTAATGCTAATGATGATAGATGTGTAGCGAAAATGTTTATAATTAGTTTGGTTTTTGAAAACTAAGCTATCATAATAGTATTTGTTTCTGATTATTGCACAGTTTAAAATAATTGAGGTTAGGGTATTTTAATAAAAATTTTATACTTTATTGTGCTGATTTTATTTTTATATATTAAGACCGGTTTCGGCGGTTGATGATGGCCTAACCGCCGAAACCGGTCTTAATATATAAAAATAAAATCAGCACAATAAAGTATAAAATTTTTATTAAAATACCTTAACCTCAATTAAGCTATCATAAGTTTTTTTTGTAAATTCTAATATTTTTGTTTGCATAGCCATAAAAAGCTTCAAGTACTCAACTTGCAAAAAGAAGTAAATAAGTAATTAAATAATTGACATTAAATCTTAGTCTTAAATTAAACAAGTATAAAAATGTCAAAAGATAATTTATAACAAACCTACAGGTATTAAGTTTAAAAAAAAATTATAAAATTAGATTAGCTGACTAATAATCCTCTTCAGTATCAGAATTATTAGTAGCATCGCTATTACCAATACTTTATTTTGTTTGTGCTTTAATAAATTAAGTTTACTATTGTCGTACTATTTAAAGCAGCATACAACATTACAAAATAATCACTATTTACATAATTTTAATTATTGAAGCAGCAGATAAAACTAAAATATCTAAATCCTTAATTTTGTTATGGCGGGGCCACACCAAAACAAGAAAGCAAAATGGAACACTTGGCATAACCGGCCAAAAGCCGGAAGTTAAATAATGTTGTAAATAATCAGTAAAAATGTACAACAAGGCAATTTCTTGTAAAGTTATTTGGCAAAAAACCATGATTAATTAAAGTAAAAATAGAACACATTTTTATAATTTAGGTTTATTATTGTAAAGTTAAATTGTTAAGTTATCCACATTTGGCCGCACGGAACTTCATGCCGCCGATTTTTTATGGCCACAGGTTTCAACATTCTAAGCAAATTTTTAAGCAACTCCGCCGCCGTCCGGTTTTCTTGGTTTAATGTAGCCCCGTCATTATGTTCTAATCAAAACACAGTAGTAACAAAACTTCAACTCTAGTGTATTAGCAAGCTTAAACCGCAAAAAAGAACCGTTTCTTTAATCTTTATTTTAAAAATTGCTATGTGCCAGGCTATTGGTAGGTTTTTGACACAGCAGTAAGCTATTATTGCGCTTTTACTTTGTTTTTAATTTATATAATAGCATTTTCGTCAAGTCATCTTTTAGTCAAAAGTTTAAGTAAACATTGTTTGGCTTTTAACCAAAAAATTATTTTTTAGGTTTTCTACTAGTTTATAAAATATTACCTAAATTTTTTTTAATATGTTTTTTTTCAAATTTTTCTTTACTGTTCCTCTTATAATTTTTTTTTATTTACATATATGCGTGCGTTTAAAAAATGTTAAATCAGTGGCTTGTAGTTAATTAGTCAATTCTCGCTCTTATACTTAAGATTAAAAAATTGTCACTTATAATACCAGTCTTTTTTTTTAAGGACGTAGTGAGGTTTTGGCCTTAGCAAGTGGCCCTTGAGAATTACTAACGCAAGGCAATACCTTTTGGTTTTCTTCTCTACGTTAGTTCTGTTGTCATTTTGTCCTTATCATGTCTGTCTCTAATCTATTATTAGTTTGAGATGAGCCGGTTTTGGCCTTGTGGGATTCACACAGGCTGCTGCGGCAACACATGCTGTCCCCGGCTCATCTTTCCCTATACTCTATTTGTTGTCTGTTCTATACTGACGTTCATCTCTCCTTTCTGTCATTTTATTGTTATTCAGCCTAGTTGTTTGATTTGTCCTTAGATGTCTTCTTACTTTCTCTAAGTCTTCATTCACTTCTTTGTCGGCGTATCCTCTCTCTTTCATGAATATTTTGTGGAGCTCCATTAGGTGTACCCCCTTTGGTAATCCTAGATTTGCCAATTTAACTTCTAAGGATATTCTTGAGTCTCCATTTGGAATTATTTCTTCGTATCCCCTAGTTGCTAAGTATACTCTGACCATTTCAAAGGTTACATTGTCAGTCAACCTCGAAATGGCGAATCTACCATTTAGAAATTCTCTGGTCAGTTCCGTCAGTTTGCTTTCTTTGAGCAGCTCTTTTCTTTTTTCCTTATTTCTGCAGTTTCGGTTAGTACTAATGTTTTATTGTATATTCTTTTCTTGTCTACTTTCTCCTCTTCCATTCCTTGGTAGGCATAGTTGTCTTGACCTTCTTTGTATTTTTTCTCTTCATTGCTTTTTTCTATGTTCTTTTGCTTCCACTTAGCTTCTTTTTTCTCCTTCTTTTGTCTTCTGTGGTTTTTGATGTGTGTGTTTACTTCCATTTTCGTTTATCTATATCTTGAGTTTTCAAACTCCTCTATCTTTTTTTTCATTACTGCCGTTGCATAGTTTCTTAATGCTCTCCATTTGTTTTCGTCACTCAGGCAAATATTAATTATTGAAGATTTATCAATTTTGTTTTCCAATACATTCTCTAACTCTTTCCTATCATTCTCCCACGCTTCGCACTCTATTAGCGTATGTTCTGCGTCGTCATACGTGTCTTCTTGGCAGAATATACATTTCTCTTCTTTCTCCATTTTATTTATATTTTGTAAATACTTTCCAAAGGTTCCATGTTCGGTGAGTAGTTGTGTTGTATAGTAACACGTCTCCGATTTATTCTCTACCCATTCCTTTGTTTCTGGTATTAACTCTCTTGTCCATTCACCTTTTTCTCCGTCTTTCCACTGTCTGCCATTTTTTCATTGTATTATCTCTTGCTAGTCTCTTTGCTTCTTGTTTACTATTTCCTTCATTTACCAGTTTCTTTATGTTTAATCTTTCTTCTACCATCAAGTCTGCGGGTAGTGTCGCCGCGATTACCTCTAGCGTTTCTTGCGACACCGTTCTGTAAGCCCTACATATCCTTAACGAGCTTGCTCTAGTGGCTCCTCTTATTTCTTTTCTGTTTTTTTTTGTCTTTAGGGCATCTCCCCATGTTTCTGCGGCGTACAATAGTTTACTTTTGGCCGCCGTTCCTATTAGCCTTCTTGCCTCTTGTCCTGGTCCTCCCTTTTTTGGCATGAGCCTACTAAGCATTCCTTCCATTTTCTTTGTTCCTCTTACCGCTTTCTTAATCTGTTCGTTCCATCCTTTTGCTTCCAGTGTAATTCCAAGGTATTTAATCTTCTTCCCTATGGTTATTATTTGTCCTCTTTGTCGATAACCATGCCGCTTCCGTTTTCTGCGGTGCTAATTTTAGCCCTTTACTTTTCATCCATCTCTTTATCATACTAATTGCCAACTCTAGCCTTTCCTTTAGTACTTCTTTGTCTGCATCCGTACCTACTAAAGCTAAGTCGTCAGCAAATGCCGTTATCGTCACCCCGTCTGGCAGCCGCATTCCGAGAAGCTCATTATATACTAAGTTCCATAATTTGGGTCCTAGTGCTGAGCCTTGTGGTACTTCTCTGGTCAGTCTAAATTTACCCTTCTTGGTCACTAAGTTTCTTCTTTGTAGATAACTCTATATTATCTTGATTGTTTTCTTTGTCAATTCTTTCTTTTTTGCTGCTTATATAATTGCTTTCCATAGTACGCTATTAAACGCGTTTTGTATATCCAACGCTATTATGATGCAATGCTGTCTTTTCCTATGTGGGCCGCTGTTTGCTTTTTTTGCTACCGCTTTTACCTTCTCGATAGCTCCTAGCGTCGATCTCCCTTTGGTAAATCTGTATTGTTCACTTTCCCATCCACCCCTTTCTTCTATTTCTTTCTCTAATCTTCTCACAATAACTTTTCCCATTATCTTTGCTAATGTATTGATTAAACAAATCGGTCTATACGTCTTTGATTTACTTGTTTATTTCTTCTTTTCAATTAGCACTAAGTTTGCCTCTTTCCAACATTTCGGGAATGTTCCTTGATTTAGACATCTGTTTATTATTTGTGTTAGTTCTATTTCGTTTCCTTCTAACGCTGCTTTCACTATCTCCGCTGTTATCTCGTCCGGACCTGGTGCCTTATTGTTAGGTAGTTCTCTTATGATCTGTTTTATCTCCTCCACTGTTGTCATATCTGCTTCATCTTCTTCACTTGTCTCTGTTGGTTTTTTTACCGCTCTTCCTTTGGGGAACAATTTCTCAATTATTTTTTCCCCTTCCTCCTCCTTTATGCACACTCCCTTTGATTTTCCTCCCTGTTTATTCTTTGCAATTTTGTACGGTTTCCCCCAGGGGTCCTTATCTATGGAATCTATCATTTCTTTCCAGCATCTCTTCTTGCTGTATTTTGTCGCTTTTCTCAGTGCTTTTCTGTTCATTTTTAATTCTTCTTCTGTCTCTGCAGTGTTCTCCCCTTTTAGTTTCTGTCTTTTGATTTTTTTTCCAGTTTGTATTGCTTTTTTCCTGCTTTCCTTTATCTCAATGCACCACTAGTACGGCCCCTTTCTTCCTCCTTCCCTATACCTGGGGATTGCTTATTCCGCTGTCTTTCTCAGTTTTTCTGAGTATTTTGCATCTTTCCTCTATGTTTTTGTTTTCTGTTACTTCTTCTACCTCCATGGCTCTTTTTATCTTCTCTCTGTCCATCCTTTGCACGTTCCATCCTTCTTTTTTGGTGTCTTCTTTTTCCCCTTTTTCGATCGTGTTGTATATTATATATTTATGTAGGCTCAGCAATTCTTCATCTGTCACGTTCCAGTTGCCCACTACTCCTGCTGTTTCCCACGTTGCTATGGTAATATCGATATGTGACTTAGATCTTCATCTTACAAATGTTGGTCTGTCGCCATGGTTGCATATCGTTAGATTTACTGTAGCAATCAGTTCTTCTAGAATTTGTCCTCTCCTATCGCTCTTTGTGCTTCCCCACCTGGGTGATTTTGCGTTGAAATCTCCTCCTATTAGGATTTTCTTGCTCTTCTGTTTTCTTAAGCTATTTTCTAGTTCTTCAATCCACTCTCGATAATATTCTATACCGCTGTTTGGACTGATGTAGCAGCTGTATACTATCATTCCTCCTATATCAGCCCACACTATTCCTTCTTTGGGAGTTCCCCACCTTTCCACCTTGTCTTTACACTTCCCCCTTGCTAGGATGGCCGCGTCTAATTTTCTGTTTTTGATCCATTCCCCGCTTAACTTTTTTTTATTTGGTTTGCTCACTATCACTATGTCTATTTTTTCTCTCATCGCAGTTGCTACCAGTAGGTCATGTGCCTCTCTTCCCCTCCCTATATTTGTTTGGATGATGTTATACATTTTCGGTTATAGGTTCCCTTCCGTGTTGATCCCAACTTTCTGGGTTGTTCTCCTCTATATTCTTTCTTGGTCTTCTAGTTTCTCTTCTATTTGTAGCGGGGCATTTTCTCCCTCCAGTTCGATGGCCTAACACCTTACACTATGCAATATTCTCTGTTCTTGCAGTTCGCTATTTTATGTCCTTTTTTTCCGCATTTTATGCACATCGACGATCTGTCTTTCCCCTCTGCATTCCGCCGCTACGTGTCCCTTCATCCTACATTTATAGCATTGGCTCTCATTTGCTTTTGCTCTTTCCGTTCTGCATCTTATGAGTCCTATGTTTATACTTCCTATTTTTATTATATTGTCCATCTTAATTATGGCCGTTTGTATTTTCCTGTACCCTTTCTTTAGTGATATAATTACGATTTCTTTATTGTCCACTTTTCCTTTAATTTCTTCAATCAGCTTTTCTCTGCTGATCTCTGGACTTATACCATTAATCATAACCAGTTCTCCTGTTAGCTCTTTGTTCGCCTTTCTTATATTAAATCCTTCCATTCCTTCTCTTATCTTTTCTATTTCTATTTCGGTCTCATTTGCGTTTGTTACTAATAGCAACTCTCCTTTCTTTGTTTCTCTTATTTCTTTAAATGTCGTACCTTTCATATGAATTTTTGTCTGTTTTAATAGATCTGCATATGTCACACCTTCTTTGCTCACCACTATAGCTCCTGTTTCAGGTCTCCTTTTCCCAGTTATTTGCGCAGTTTGTAGTTGTGGCGGTATGCACATTCTCATTTTCGTCTTGGTTCTTCTTCCCGCTATTTCCATAATTTTTCTCGCTTCTCTTGGTGCAATTCCATTTGGTATGGGAATATTAATTTATTCGATGTTCAGCTCATTTGCTTTGATCAGCACTCTATCAATAGCGTCTAGCATATTTATAGCCGTTTTTTCTAACGTTTCGTACTATGCACTTTTCCCACTTTTTTCCGCTTAGGTTTTTTATGATTTCTACGTATGGTGTTTCGTTGTTTTTATCTTCTTCTTGTTCTTCTATCAACTCCGGATATTTTTCCTTTACCTGTTTTAGAATCCCTTTCTCTTTTCTTATTTCGTCTAAACTGATGAGTACCGCTGTGTCGGTTTCCCTTCCCATCATTGGGTTTCTTTTTTCTATTTTTACATGGTCGTAATCTTTTTCACGCCATTCCTTGTTCATTATTTTTTCCATATCTTCCTGGTTTTTAACTTCTCTCATGTCCTGTTTGTTCACAAACATATTGGTTTCCAACTGGTTTGTCTGGGTTGACGTTTTTACCATTATTTTATTTTTCTTATTTTCTTCTTCTCTTTTGATTTTCTTCAAACTCCAATTTTTCAAATACTGCCACTATTTGATTTGTTATTTTTTTAATTTCAACTTTTGTATTGACGCACACTGTCGTTAATTCTTTTAATTCTCTCAACATTACCCCCAATTTATGCATTGTTGTTTGGGCGTTTATTCTCTTTGTCTCTTGGGTCTCTCCTGGTGAGTTTATCTCTCTCCCAGTCTAAACTTTACTTTGTATCTAGTCTTATTCAAAGCAACTCTATGCAAATCAAAGTGGTTTAAATGAAATTATTGTTGGTTTTAATACTAAAGCAATTTATTGTTTCTTAAATGTTCTTTTTCAATCTATCAAATTTTACTTTAGTTATCTATTAGAACTGTGACTTATTTTCATTCAAATTATCAGACAAAATTTACAAAATGTTAGAATTCTTCTTTATTTAGATAAAATTTCTTAATACTTTTTTTAAACACACCCAAATTATTTGTTTTTTTGTTTAGTTTTTTTTTGGTAATAGTTGTTAAGCTCCATAGTATTACGTTCTAGTTTTACATCAATAGTATCTACTCTATATTTATGTTATAATAAAAAAAGTTAAACTTCCTCTCAATATCCAATAAAGTTAAAATCAAAACACAATAGGATTAAGTTAATAATAGAATAAGTATCTATTAAACACAAAAAAAGTTTTTTATGTTATCTATCTAGCTATAAAATAAGAAGTTACAAGACAACAACATTTTATTTTTTAACCTAAGAACCATTAACACGAATTCAAACGTTTTCTGGTAACGATATTTATTTGATAAAAACCGACGTTTTCTGAAATATTTTTTTGAATTAAATATTGAGCCACTTCTTCCAAATCACCTTCTTAAAAGTTTTTTATTGAGAGTGTTTCTCACTTGTGTTTCATTATGCGCCAATGTACCATCATGTTAAAACCAACAATTTAATTTACCTGCTAATGGAACTTTATCAAGTAATGGAAGTAGCAAAGTTATTTAAAAATTGTAGATACAAGGTTAAATTATGTAGGTTTGGTAGAACGCATGGACCAATTACATTATTATTCATTAACCTAGCCCAAATGTTAATTGACTATTGTCTTTGATAAAATCATTGGCGTATTAAGTGTTTATTCTAGTCATTTATTGATATAGATTATGAGTATTTTTAGCACTTGTTTCAGTAGTTGTGGACTTCTCACTCTACAGAATCTTTTTAATAAAATGTGAATCGTTGTTAACGCTAAACAATAAAAACCATTTTTCTTTAATACTCTGTGAATAGTATTTTTTTAATGTAAATTTAAGACAATACAATTAAAACCCTTGTACTTTGTTTCAAATTAACAAACTTAAAAATTTGCTTTTTTTGGTAGACGCTTAACGTAGGTTCACCGTCTTGCTTGATTTTTGCAAGAATTTAAATTACCAGTTTTCAGTAATCTTTGTTCTACCCGTCTTATAGTTTTTGCATTAGGGTGCCGACAATTTGGAAACCTTTCCACATAAGCCACTGCTGCGGCTAGAATAGTATTGTAATTACATACTTTCAACATACTTACATAATCTCGATTACAATAGAATCGTTTTATTTTAAACATCAATATGACAAAACAATTCATACATTCTAAAATAATTGAATTATGTTACTTAACTAAATGTCAAATCTGACAGTTATGTTACTAGATTTAGCAAAATAAATAAATTAAAATTCTGTTTTGAGTAGTAGTAGTAGTAGAAAAAGTTATTATATACATTTTTATCAATAACTCTATAACGAGGGACAAATGCCATTTTTAAGTATTTCTGTGGGTACTTTATCATATATCTCGGAGGGTAGTACACGGCTCTTTCTAAAATTTTTGGGTATTTTTTGTACATATAAAAACACGTTTTTATCCTTATTTAAAAAAAAAAATACCCTTCATCTGTTTTATTTAATTTGAAAAAAGGCCCAGGTCTCATCTCCATATACAATTTATCTCGCAAATTTGTCGTCTTCACAGTTTTTGTTTGGAAATCTGTCGGACCAATACTTTGCTCATTTCCTAATCCTTATGTAAAATTTTAAAAACATTTGTTTTTGTTATTCTTATTTCTTTAGCAATAACTGATACTTTTTACACGTCAATCTATCAAAACATCAACTGTGTTGTGTATATATTAACTTAAGAAGTAAAATTAAATTTAAAAAAATAATAATAAAATGTGTGTTATTAAGAAATTGTTAGTTATAATTTTATTGTAATTTAGCTAATATTTGTTTTTATATATATTTTTTATTATTGTAATGTTATTAAAAAAATAGTTTAATTAATTATCTATTATCAAATTTATCATAAGAATAACTCATTCAAATATTTCCTAAGTAGATTATTTGTTATCAAAGTTTTATATGTGCCAGTTGTTACTATTTTACAAGCATGTGTTATGGATTTTGTCAACGCAAAATTATGTTATCTGATCTAATTAATAAAAAAATAGATTTAACAAAATAACGTCTAATTTTATGTTATTTTATTTATAAAACTAAACAGTCTAAATTTTAAAGAAAAGTAACATACCCAGTATAAAATCTTCAAAAACATTTTACATAAAATTTGTTAGTTACACAGTATCGTTTTTATAAACATCACATTTTAATCGCTTTGACAATTGCTCAATCAACGGTATCGTAAATCTTTAAGTCTCATTTTATTATTCATTAATATTTCTATATATTAACTATGAAAAATACTCACCTTGACAATGTCAGTTCTTTAGTTCTGTAGTCGTTGTTCAGACATTTTTTGTATAAAAAAGCTATTCAAGAGCACACATTAAAAAGTCAGTTGAAGTCAGTTTATTTAAATTAGCACATTACTGATGTATCTGTAAATTAAAAATATACTTGTTTATTACGACTTATTATTATTTAACACTCGTTAATACTATCATAATAAAGACGAGATTTAAGTAGTTTGTAAACATTGACCTTGAATGATTGCAGATTATAAGTCTTGAGAAGTAATAAACTTGAAAGTTTATTCTATTTGTCTCTTAAAAATGTTGGTCCAAAAATGAGCTTGTTTGTTACGGCTTATTATAAGATACTGCACTGCAGGTGCAGTTTTAGCAAAATAAGTTTTTCTTTAATCTTAACACATTAAATCATTTATAATTAATATTTATTATTATACCTAACATTATTAAACATAATATAATATAGAACAAATGTAAAAAGAATTATGAAAAAAGTTCAAGTTGCCAATTGAAAATCAGATAAGGCCGAAGACAAAGCTTATGTTTATGTAAAAACTTTAATCATGTTTGTTTTATATTATAGTTTATTACATTTGGATGATAAACTATAATTTTATATAATTTTCCATACACGGTAGCAAATTACTGGTTTAAGCTAGAATATATAAAATCTGTTACACAAACACCTGATCACCTAACTTATTTTTTCTTGTTTTAAATTACTTTTGATTTGTACATTGTTTTTTAGCTTGATAATAGTGCTTGACTAAAACTAGTTGCGAAAATAAAATTTAAAAAATAATTTAAACTAAGAATTACTCACCTCTATAAAACATAATTTGTAATTATTTTTATATTTGTATTTTATTTAGTTGATAAAGCCTTCTAGCAACCAACAGCGGTGAATTAAACTGCGTGTTGTTTTAATAAAATGTATCAGATAATTATTTAAGAATGACTCAAAATTTTAACTTTGTAAAATGCGACTAACATTATTGTGTATTTATAATACATTCTTTTTTTTTTTTTTTAATTAATTTATTTGTACTGACACTTTTTGAATCAAAAAAGTAATTTTACCTGCATAGCCTTAGCAGCTGAAGTACATTATATTAATTTTTGCTACAAAAACTTTCCTAACTTAATTTAAATAAATAAATAACTGTATAAGACTTGTTTTACACTTATGCGGTTCTACTAGTTCGGTTTGTTTTCAGTTGCAACCAAAAACAAATGAAACCCTTATTAGGTTTTGTGTTTTTTTCCGTACACAAGTTCAGTAGTAATCATAATGAAGAGAAGTCAAGTTGTTTCTCTATAAAAGAATAAAACACGAAAGAAGAATATTAAAATTTATTAGAAGCACCCTCTCATCACTTTACGTGTGCAATTTGAAGCATTCTACAGGGAGTTTATAAATGAATGGGATTATGTAATCACTTTAAATATGCCGCCTTTTTAAAATCGTCCACTATACTACATATGTTTTCATATGTTTGCTTGATAGCTATCAAAGTTGATCTGTTAAAACAAATAGTTTAGTGAACAATTTAAAAAAAGCGGCACATTTAAAGTGATTACATAATCCCATTCATTTATAAACTCCCTGTACATCATTTTCTGAAAGCTAAATAGAAAAACTGCAACAACAACTTAAAAACAAAAATAATTATAAGATAATTCCTAAAGAGACCCACTTGTTATTAGGTTAAAACACTAACTGACAAACTGAAAGCGACCGAAAAAGAATCGACAACGATCGTATAGCCATCATACTTAATATAATTAAAAATTGTTTTAATAAACTATTAGCCATCTTTCGGGTCTATTCTCTATCGACGCCGTTAAAATTAACACCGCTGTTAAAATTAATATTATAACAGCGACGTGAAAATTATTAACCAAAATGCTGTTCTCTAGTTGTTTTAAACATATATGTTAATATTCACGTAAAAATTGTAAATTATAACGCTGCAGGTTAAAAATTAAAGTAAAGTTAGCAGTGGAATCTATAAAATGAGGGGAAAAGTCTACTATGCAAACTTCAGTCCTGTAAAAATCAACACAAATACAGTTTTATAGCCGTATTCTGAACATTTTTTACAGCGATGCTAATTAACATTTTGAACGTTGCTAGGTAATATTTAAAAATCTCAATACCTAATTGATTGAAAACCAATTTCTACTGCGATGTTAGCTATCATCGATGTTAAAATATGTTCAGAATAAACCAGATTAAATTGTGTCCAAATGTGTCATTTGCTATTTTTATTTGAATAAAATAGATACATTTATTAATAACCGTGTAAAATGCACAAATAATCAATTTTATTGTAGATTTAAATTTTATTTAAGTAAGACATTTTTATTCTGGATATAATTAAAACTAAAATAAAACAATGTTTTCATTTCAGTTTTGTGCCAGCAAAGAGTTATTTGTACAAAAATCACAATAATTGTTTTATTTTGTCAACACATTATTATTTTATATTAGTTATATTAAATTAACCCAAATAAATTATTTCTTCTTACTGCAACTTGATACCGTCCACAAAAATAAATCCAAATTAAAACACGATTATATACATTTTCCATCTACTTGCCGTTATAAAATTTGGAATTCTCTCGTCCGCCTTGAAACTAAATATTGTTCTATTTCATTTATTAAATGTGCAGGCAGCTATTTCTTTGTTGACTAAAAAATAAAACTTTAATTATTTATTATTTAAGAACTTATCTACCTAATTAAACATGCACAAAGATTAATATTTTATACATTGAATTAATTAAAATAGGTAAACATTGGCATATTTAAAATTGATTTTTCTTTTCCTTATTAATGCAAGTAATACCATATTTTATTTTTTTCTAGCACTATATTTAGCTAACCAAATTCTGCAATTTATATTATTTTTGCAATTAAACCAAGATGTTAAAAATTAAAGCCACCTCTATCGTCGCCGTTTATTTTAACGTGGTTTGGTTAAAATTTAACATCGAAACGTCAAAATTTTAACAGATTTGTTTGTACAGAATACGCAATGCAGTTTAAATAATTTTAACGCCGCCGCTAAAATTAACAGTGGTGTTAAAAAGTTACAGAATAGACCCGTTTGAAAGTTAATTTACAAACAAAAAAATATGAACAAAATGCAGATGAATTATATTAAATTAAATCTGTAATTTGTAAATTACAATCATTAATGCTGCATTATTATGTACTTAAATAAGATTGTTTTGTTTTGTTATACTTAGTACTTCTAATTCCTTACAATTAAAAAGTGCCCAATATAAAATATGATACATAAACATAAACATAAATAAATCTGTCTGTTTATAAATTCCAAGTAAACATTAGAAATTGTTTCACTTCAGTGGCTTGGTGGTTAAAAAAAACAGTTGTAATGTATTTTTATTGCAAAAAATGCAAACAATTCTATAAATAATTAGTAGATTAGCAAAACGTCATACAAATAACGTACTAGAGTCTACTCAACATGAAGCAAAAAGTAATATAATAATAATAATAATCATGATTATTTTTATTTACAGTTACAAAAAAGATAAATTTTATTGCATTAATAGTCTTTCACTTAATTTTAATTTCAACAATTAAGTTGATGCATAATAATAAGTATTTCTTTATTTTCTCTAAAAAAGTAGTATTTTTTTTTTTCCGTAGACGATGATATTCTTGCCGTAGTTATGGGGCTTCTTGCAGTTCTTGCGTGTCCCAATAAATTCTCAGGGCGTAACCCTGAGGTAGGCAGCCGGCGCAAGATTTTAAATTAACTACAATCACCTCGCAGCGTAGTAGTCGCGTTGTGGAGCCGTAAGAAGGCTACCTGCGTGTTTGTGTCGTTTAAGATTTGTAAGGAAGATGAAAGGAACGCGTCTCTAGTGTCTGGCAACATTCTACTTTGGCTCAAATTTCTTTTTAAACTGGTGGTTAAAACTAACCTACTTTGATCAATCAGCTACATGGCGATCAGATTAGTCAACAAGGTGTCTTTAATAGTGGCATGATGCGCAACAAATTGCATGCTCAATGGTTTTTGTATGTAGTATCTGTTTTTATACAACCCACTTTTTTTACTGACTATACTTCTTTTGTAGCCTTGGCAATCAAGCTTTGACGTCATCACTGTTGCAAATTTCATGAAGAGTGAAAACCCAAAGAATTAAAATTCTCACAAACATCGAAAATAAAAACTAAAAAAAAAACACTCTACCATGTGTTTTTGAATACCTCAAAAAGAACAGCAATAAACGCGTCCAAATTATACACTCTACTTAAATCGTCTGCAATGCAAGCCCCACAGAACCGTTTCAAAAAACAACTAATTGCTAAAATTAGAAAATTTAAAAAATATCCGGTTAGGTGCTGCAAAACAAGCAAACATTTTTCCAAACAAGACAGACACCCTTTGTGCTAAAAAAAAACCTTTCAAAACCCCCGTTTTGTATAAAAGAATATTGGCATTTTTTATACTGCGTACACACTTGCAACAATCTGCCGTACCGCAACACCGTCGCGTAACATCTTCGCGCAACATTTCCTCGCAACATGGGATTTTTCTATCGTCCCATCGCTTGTCGGTTTTATGCCGTCGGATCAAAGGAACGTTGCGTGACGATGTTGCAGCTCTCTTTACAAGTTAGTACGGCAGGGCGCAACAATACGGCAATGGAACGGCATTGTGTTGCGGAAGTATGTTACGCGTCGATGTTGCAGTTCGCAGTTGTGTTGCGGAGTGATGGTACGCGACGATGATACGCGACGGTGTTGCGATACGGCAGATTGTTGCAAGTGTGTACGCAGTATAATACTGCGTTCCTTTGATCCGACGGCATAAAACCGACAAGCGGTGGGACGCTAGAAAAGTCCCATGTTGCGAGGAAATGTTGCGCGAGGATGTTACGCGCCGGTGTTGCGATACGGCAGATTGTTGCAAGTGTGTACCGACTATTAGGTGTCTTGTATTTAAGGTGTTTTCTACGGTTTGTAAACCGTTTATCAGACGATGTTACCGGTATCGTTATTGATATCTGGGAGATTACAAACGTTTAAATGTTTTAAAGTATGTATGTTCTTTAGTTTATGTCCGGAGGCTGGTAGAGTTGCGTAGTTTTTATATTAAGAAAAGTGATAAAATGACTTGCTGTAGAACACTGAATTGCTGACTTGGCAACACTACCACACGAATACAACTTTTTATTTCAATTGACTATTTCATTCTTTATCTTGGTATTGGTATTATTAAGTATTAAATGTTTTAAAAGTAGGCCCGTGTTAAAATAAGAAAAGAACATACATCAATGCTAAATTAATAAATAATAGTTTTTTATATGCAATTATTAATGTATTTTGATTGCTATTAACCAATAAAAAAACAAGCAGTTACACTTAAAAATACAAAAACGCAACATAAATCATTGTTTGAGAGTCATTTTTTAATTAATATTGCTTTAACAACATTATACTACAAACAACCAATCAATAGCCGACATTTCAAATATTCTAATAATGCTACAAAGCAAAAAATATAAATTAGTTTAGAAACTGCACTTTAAATTTAAGGATTACAATCACTTTACTTGAAATATAAAAAACATAGGCAAGTTACGCAATATAAAATCAATTAAATCTGATGTTTTTATTATGGATAAAAATAGATAAGCTATTATTGTAACGAAGCCCTTATGCAGCGGAGACGAGAAAATCAACCTTGAAAACTATTTTATTTCTTAAGTATAATCACATTATTACTACACTACTTTTTTGTATGAGCTAGCAAAACATATTAGACGGCGATAGTAAAAAGACCCTCAAGTTGACAAACTGGATTATATTTTAATCTAATTACTCAACATATTGGATAGTAATTGAATAAAATTGTATATGATTGTAAGTAGGTAACATTTTATCATTGCAATGTCGTCATAACTGATCAATATAAACTACACCTAAAGACAAAATTTGAACCTCAATTTAAAACATTAAACATAAAAAAGTTGTTATATAAAAAACCCCTTTATAATATCAGGTTTAAACATAAAGTTTGCTATTTATCCAAGTAAATTTATAAGTTATAAACAATACAAAACTATTAATTACAGATACCGACAGCGTCGTATCTAGAACAAAATTAAGAAGAAGAGGGGGAGGTTGATGACCAAAAATGAATCACATTCAACATTCTGTAAATATATATTAAAATATAAAATTAATTATGCAAAAAGATAAATAAAAACATTTTTTAGTAGAACTCCCAAACCCCTCTTATATACGGCCTTGGATACCGATTGCATGTATTTGTCATGTTTTGTCTAACTTTAGGACAGTGTTTTGATGGGCATTTCAACTTTCAACGTTTTCAACTACTGAAATTTTTAAAACATTAATTTGTTAAATTAAATAAAGTATTTTCAAAATTAAGACATTGTTCAATGTTTGTCTAGCACATACTTTAAATGAATAAATATGAAATGACGATGTAAAGTTTACCTCGTAAAGTTAATTATTAAAAATAATTATTGTTATTTTATACATTTAACTAGAAAATGTAATTCTTCTTTAAATAAAATTTAATAAAAAACATTAAATTTATTCTGAAATCATTAGATTAATTCTACAATGTTATAAAAAATAACAAACTTATTAAATAAATAATTAATTAAGTAATAAATCATTATTATTATGTAAAACAAATATAATTATTTTACAATTAATAATATAAACAGATTCCACCAAATGCAAACATAAAGTATTACATTCAAAAAATGCTTTGAATATTGCAATAGAGAAATTATGCCCGGTTCAACCAACGTAACATAAGCTGTAGCCAAAGCTTGAGACATGCTTACATTGGCTATGTTGACTACATTCATTTTATAATCACGTGATAAAAATCTACAACTCTTAGTTTTCTAGATACTTTTAAAGCAATTTAACAACTTGGTCATTCTAGACAAGATTATTTGAGATTGTAATCCCTACGTAAGTCAAATTGGAGAGGAAATAGATATAGATTTGTTGTTCAATTTAATATTTGGTACTGATAATACCTCAAATCTTGATTTTAAACAGTAAAAAGTTGAGTTTTTTTAGAGTTAAAATTGATCATGTTAAGACTGCCCTATTCAGATATTGTTTTGAGGTCTTTGTTGATAGATGCTAGAGATTTTTACCTATAAATTTCAAAATGCTTTGCCATATTTGTTGATATAGTGCATCATCTGCAAATTATGAATAGAACTTTTAGTTGATTGAAGAAGTTCATTAATAAAAATCAAAAATAAAGTTATCAAAAAACCAAATCTTGAGAAACACCAGCATTTATAATTTTGGGGTTAGAGGTAAAACCAAGACCTATACCATGAAGCTTACTAAGAGACTACGGTTGCGTTTTGTATTCATAGATAGCATAACCGACTAAAACAAGCATTTTTATATTAAGTACAACTTAACAACTACTTGATCAGTTTAATTATTTAAAAATTAATTTTGGTGTTGGTTTGTTGCATACTTTGGTAAATGTTTACTTTTAAAAGTAGTCAAATTTCAATTTTTATCAAAACTGCTTTGACTTAATGATAAGTCCCATTTCTATGGAAACTTGTAAAACTTTTTATCAAAATTAGTTTAGCTAATATGTACTAGATGCCGTCTAAAAACAAACGTAATTTTTAAAACCATAAGCATTTTGCCGTAAGATACCGTTGACGTTGTGATATCAAATGGTTTTAAATCGTTGCGTTGTCGTGAGTTATTGGTTATTTATTTTTAGCTCCGAATGTACCAACCAGCGAGCTATATTTAAAACCGCTGTTGTAAACAGTTTAATATGTCCGGTATGTCAATTTTATGTAAATAAATGTTGATGTAGCAAATTAATAATAACCATAAGAAAATTAATGACAGGTGTGACCGTTTACAACCAGTAAAGTTGTGAGATTTCCACAATCACCCAAAAATAGATAAAGATAGAATTATTACCGCTGTTTGACCGCTGGTATGTACGATTTTATACGACAAAAAGGCTCATGTATTCTAAATTTATTACGCAGAAAATGATCAAGTAAAGTTGTAAAAATTAATCCTACAAGTTGAAGGGTTCCAAGCCAAGACATTTTGACAACAGTTTCATCTACATTAGGTAACAGGAATAACAAGATAAGCGTTTAATAATTATTTAAGTTTTAAAATATGTTTTGACATCTGTCTTTAAAAAGATTAACCATATACATCTTGACAATAATAATAAATGATTGGATCCATCTCCACCCCAAAAGCTGCCCTTTTAATAAGATTAATCCCATACCATATCAAATGTTTTAAAAATATCTAAAGCTGCTTCAAAGTTTTTTTTTTATGTTTGTCTAAAGTAGAATTCCATTTGTCAAACGTTTTGATCAAAATCTATATTGAGTATCTGAGATAAAATTATTTTGTTCTAAGAACAATGTGGAAAAGAAATTTGACAGATTGAGCAATATAATAATAATGCAATTTTTAACAACAATTACTGATGTGTTTCTTAAATGTTTTTTTGTGTTTTATTAACTGCTTGTTTTGTCTGAGTTAAAAATCAAGTACGTTGATTTTGATTTAATAACAGAAAATGAAACACATTTTTCAATGACATTCTGAATAGCTTCTGTGAGATGTACTGCTGCAGTATGTAAATCATTAGAATATAAGCAATAAGTATTGAATCAAAATTATTTAAAAATTCTTTCATTTTTACTATAATCATTTTAGAATAATAATAGATGACGCGCGGTTTAGATGAATAATGCTAGTGAATAATTAAAAAAATTTAAAACCTTTGTAAAAGTCCATTACGAAAAAAATATGTAAGTTTTTAAATAAATTGGGTATAATAAGTGACTTAACCATTTAGTATTATGTACATTAAAATCTTCTAACAAAATTATCTTAGTTTTTCTATGATTACCTTAAAAAAGTTTGTCAAAACTTTCAGAAAAATTATTAAAAAGTTTGGAATTTGCTTTGTTTGAAAAACGATATATGCCAATTACAAAAACAGTCCTATCAGAAAGATTTAATTAAAAAAAAAATGCTATTATAAACAATGCTTTAAATTTTGTACGTCGTCAGTCTAAAATATGCTAGTTGTTTGTGGATGTAAGCACAAACACCCTGCTAGTCAGCAAATAAATGTTTAAAATAATAATCAAAATCTGCTAGATTAAAGCAATTTTAAGTTTATGGTTTACTTTGGTTTTAGTCAAAAAGAAGTTATTTTTATGTTCAAGACGCTGATGAACTAAATTTATTTTCACTGGGCACTGATAAAATTTGCGGAATCAAGTACTGCCTGTGTTGCAAACGTCATATTCTCGTAAAAGTTGACGTTTCTTACCTATAATTCACTTGACAGTTCAATCTCAAACTGCTTGGTTTTGTTTCAACAAAATTTAACGAGAGTAACAATTGTGTTAAAAATGAAAACTTTGAATCGTGACTTCCGAGTGATAGTTTTTTATAATTTTCAATAAGGCTTAACACCGCAGCAATGTGTGGAAAAAACTTAGTTCCTTATTTGAGGATAAAGCACTATCCAAAACTATGGTTTACAAATGGTTTGCAGAATTTAAACGTGGAAGACCATCGATTGATGACGATCTTTGCAAAAGTCGCCCATGCACCTTTGTTGTTGCAAAAAATATTGATGCTGTGCGTAAAATGATTATGTCAGATCGGCATGTGACCTATAGTAAGATAGAAGCATCCTTAGGCATTGCAGCAAAACAAATACATACGATTTTGCACAATTATTTGCATATCAGGAAGCTTTGCAGTTGTTGAATCCCACACAATTTGAAAGAAGAACAAAAACAGGCACGTGTCAAGTGGTGCAAGGAAATGCTAAAGAAATTCAAAAGGGGTTGTTCAAATTCGGTATATAACATCGTAACGGGTGACAAATCTTGGATATATTCATATGAGCCTAAAACTAAACAGCAATCAACTGTATAGGTGCCTTAAAATAAACCTAAACCCACAAAAGTGGTGCGTTTACAAAGCGTTTTGAAAAGAATGATTGCTTGTTTCTTTGGAAAAACAGGTCATGTTGCAACAGTTGCATTAGAGGATCGAAGGACAGTTAATGCTAACTGGTATACTTCAATTTGTTTGTCGGAAGTTATCGCTAAAATCAGAAGAAATAACATAAACCGGCAAATTATTGTTCAATTGTTCATCATGACAATGCAAGCGCTCACACAGCACAACAAACTGTAGAGTTTTTGACCAGTAACAACATCTAATTAATGACTCATTGCTCATGTTTGCTTGATTTATCGCCTAATGACTTTTTTCTATTTTGACATATCAAAAATAAAATGCATGGCGAGCGTTTTTCATCGCTTAAAGAGGCCGTTGAAGCATTTAATACACTTGTTTTTGAGGTACTTCGCTCAGAGTGGCAAAATTGTTTTGAAGATTGATTTTATCGGATGCAAAAGTGTATAGATTTTAAAGGAGAATATTTTGAGAAGCAATTTACATACCGTAATTTGTGTTTTGCTTTACATTTTAAACCAAATTTTGAGTATTGTTGACGTTTTACTATTATAGTTCAATTTTGTACATGCAAGGGTTTTTGCGGTTTTTATATATGCAATAAACTGAATTAATTTTTCTAATGTGATTACCAACTAAAATAAGTTTTAATAATGTATATATTATATGCTTTATGTATATGATGATAACTTTGAAATTTTGTAAAGGTTTTAATAAAATCGGTTTGTAATTAAATCAGCGGCGTGCAAAAGAACAAAATAATGTTTAATTTTCAGAATAACTGTTTTAGTTCTATTGCACGCTACTGTTTTATTTACATAACAATTTTTTTTAAATTTTTACAAAGTTTTAGCATTGTTACCATATACATAATGTATACAATGTTAAAACTTATTTTAGTTGGTAATTCCACTGAAGAATTCAGTAAGCTGCGCATTTAAAAAATTACTTCTATTGCAGACGGCACGCACAAAACTTTTACTAATAAAAATTTAATTGCATCATGTAAATGGCTTATATTTTGAGCTGCTTTACGATTGTTGACGATTTTTGTACTATTGCTCATAAAAAAGTTGTGCAAGTTTACCTTCTTTTAGTTTTTTTTTTTTTTTTTGAAATTATTGTAATGCAAAAATTACTGCATACGCAATAAAACGTCAGTAATACGTGTAATAATGTTTTCTAAAAATTTGAGTGATATCAATTGTTTATTAAAAACACATTTTTTGTCTTAACTTTCGGCTTAATTAACTAATTTTTGTCCAACTTATTTAAATGGTTTTGTTTTATTGTTAATAACATACAATGTATGTATTAAATGTTTAAAACTTTAAAATAATAGAATGTAAGATGTTTTTAATATTTGTTTTGTACTACACACCTAAAATGGCCGCCAGTTAGGTATCCAGTTATATATTTATGGTTTTAACTAATAAAAAACTAGATAATTTTTTTTGACTTTTGCACTGTATTAAAGTAAATGATAAACAGTAGAAAATAAAAATTAAATATTTACAAACAAAATTTCAAACAACAAATAAAAAAACAAAAAATGTAAATTGATTTTAATAAAACTATAATTATGGATTGATGAAAAAACGTGTCTATATTAATATTAATATATTAAATGTAAATCCTTAGTCAAAATTTATTGCGTAGTAGAGTACGCAAGGTCCAGTTATTGCAATCAATGACGAATTGATGTTTCTAATTCTGCAGTTACACTTTGACAAACATTGGCAATATTCCGCATCAAATCAAATTTTTCTTATGTTTATTTCTAATTATTAATTAAACGTGGATAAATTAAAAAAAAAAAACAAAACATAATTTTTGTTTGCATATTTATTCTACAAATCAAAACATTAACAGTAGATGTCATCCATCATTCTACTGTTGTTAACAATTATAACAAGTCTCTGAAGATGTATGCAATGGCATACAAAACGTTAGGTTTGTTATAATTGTCAATGTAAGAGTATGACCATACCATTGTGTTATTGCTCTCTACACTAACCCAAATAAAGGATCAATTTAGACTTTTTTTATTAAAATCAAACAACAGTTCATGATTTATGTCTACAGCTATAAAAACGTTTATGAATTTAATCTTCCGATTGGCAAAACCGAAGACGGTAAAAAACATCAAGACTTATATGAACACCATTTGCAAACTAGCAAAATACATTTTTTTTCTGATATGTAAAAACAAAGACTAAATCCGAAGTTTGTTAGGAATTAACCAAACAAACAACTATTTCTAAATTTTACCAATACGAGCAACATTAGGAAGATGGATAACATCAACTGTATAGTAATAAACAAAGCTTTGAGAATTTATGCAATGGTATACAAAACGTCAGCTATATTATAATTATCTAAATAAGAGAATGACCATACTACATAGTGGCTACTTTACTAAAAAGAATAGACAAAAATATATAAATGATACTTAATATAAATTTAACATTTAATTTAATTATAAAACATTTAACTCAAATGTAGTTTTTTTGGTTTTATAATTAATTAATATAATTAACTTTTATACTAATTTTATTATATTAATAATGTCTAAAATGTTTATTTATTTTAGTTATTACTGTTTTGGCGGGTGTTATAGTTTATAATGTTTGCTCATAATGCCCGGTTATTATAAATATATTTTTGCATAGTGTCCTACAATTAGCGTTACAAGCCATAACTTTTTTTTAATTTGGGCAATTTCATTTCTAACGGATCAGAGCAGGGAAGGTGTTGAGAAACTTGCTTTAGTATTTTTTGTTTGTTTTTATAACTTATTAGTAGTCTTTTGATCGGTTTATGATTCTAGAATTTTGTTTAGCTTTTTTCAGAAATTTTCCGTACAATTCAAATCTGGCCTCATTTCAAGTCTATATCCTGTCAATAAGCCGCAAAAGTCATAAAACCATTTTTTTGTTCTTAGTGGGCTGGGCAAAAAGGAGCATTTTTAAGATTGTTTTTAACTGCCAAAGTTGACGTATTTTGATGTAAATTAAAAAAAATCTGCAAAAGTAGGCTAATTCTTTAAAATAAACTCTTACAAATACAGGTTTAGCTGCGCTCATAGTAACAATACACCAACTATTATTAAAAATTTGAATTCTGAAGACAATTTTACATAGAAAATAGTCAGTGTAGTGCTTATTAGCCGTAGAAAAAATTATCTAGAAAAAAAAATTACAAAATTTTCAGGCAAAAAAATCGTTAAAAATTAATTATTTTTCATATTTACAAAAATATGATAAACACACTAGAGTGTGGTTTAAAACTTTTTTTATCAATTATTGATATGCGCCGAGCGGATTTATGTTTGAATGTCAAAAATAATAACATTTTCAAATTTTAGCGCTAATAGATCAAGTCTAAATTTGAGCCGCAAGCGCAAAAACTATCAAACAAAAAGTAAAATTGCCCAAAATTGGTTGAAGCAACCAAAAATGTCTTTGTTAAACTTTTAAAATGAGTTTTAAAAAAACTATTTTTTTATTAAGGAAAATATGTTGTACAATTTTTTTTAGATGGGTTTTTCTACGCCAAATAAGCACAACACTGACTATTTTTTATGTAAAATTGTTTGCTTCAAATTTTTAATAATATTTTGTGTATAGTTTTTTTAAACGCTGTTAAATTTGTATTTGTAAGTTTATGTTGAAAAATAAGCTTATTTTACAGTTTTTTTGAACTCCTAAAACTCAAATACACAAAACAAATTTATATTTTCCAACTAATTTACATCAAAATACGAAATTCTTCTTTTTCCCAGCCCACTAAGAACAAAAAAATGGTTTGATGGCTTTTGCAGCTTATAAGCAGGATATAGACTTAAAACGGTGTCAGATTTGGATTCTACAAAAAAAATTTGATTAATTTCACATTCAGTTTTTTTATTTTTAAACAAAAAATGCGATTAAGTTAAAAAACAACCAAAAACTTAAAAAAAAAAACGTAGAATTTTTTAAAGGTTTCATATCCTCATAAAACGATCAAAAAACTACTAATAAATTATAGAAACTGAAAAAAAAAATACTAAAGCCAATTTCTCAATGCACCCTACCGCTGCTCTGATCCGTTTGAAATGAAACTGCTCATATAATAATTTGATCAAAATAAACATGTTAATAACTTTTTAATCTTTAAAATATTTTTTCTTAAATAAAGCATTTTGCACTAAAACTAATTTTAAAAATATAATCCTAAAATTAATAACGTATTGTACTAACTATACTTGAGTAAGCAACTTTAAAATTAAATTTAAAATTAATTAACTATTTTTATTAATAAATAAAACAATTTATTAAAATATAGCTTTGCGTTAAAGCAATATTTTTTTTAAATGCGCTAAATATTTTATCAAAATGTTTATTTAGACTAAATTTTATCTCTCAAAATTAAAAAAAAAAATCGAAACACTAAATTTTGTATCAAAAGTATATTTGTTTATTCACAATCATTATAATAGTATGACAATTCCTAACTTTTTAGAGATTGGAACATATATCATTTCTAACTGACAGTACAATCTTACGGACAAAATATGACGGATTACGCTTCTTCCAGCTCATAGGTGAGAAGTGTAATGTAGTGTTGTCAACCATTAGTGGAACAAAATACAATATGATTAAACTTTGACATATTACAATACATTAGTATGAAAACTATATTTAAAAAAAACAAATTTTATTATAAATTAAATGGCAAGTATTAAATAAACTATGCCAATGATAACACTGTTAAGATCTGTGTTAAAAATTAAAGTAACAGATCTATAAACAGTTAGAATGTTGTTGTTCTTAACATTGAGTACATTGCTTATAAATCTGTTGGTTTTTTAATTAGTGACTTTCTATTTTTTAGTTTTGTACTGTTTTAGCAAATAAATTTTTATAAAGTCTGTAAACCTTTGCGTAGCAACTTTTGCTTTTTTGGGTTAACAAATTTTTGAAATTTTTGGTAGTCATTTTTTAAAATACTTTTTTTTAATCACTGTTTGAGTTTTTGAACATTATTACCTCTCAAACTTAATTTAAATATTTTGTTATTTTCTCTAGTTAAAGTAATTTTTTAAACACTTTAAAGAAAATAGCAAAATATTATTCAATATATTCAGAAAACTGTCGTTTACAGATGCCACAATTTCTCAGAACTCTAATTACCTTATATCTTATAACGTAGCCGCATATAATTTTATGGTTTATAGAGTCTTCACAATTCAACTCAGTAAAAAAAACAAGAACTTGAATAATGGGTATACAATTCAAATGATTAATATAATATATTAAGTAAATAGAAAAAATCAAAACTAGAGTAAAATTTTCTATCTGTCAAAAATTTTGCAGCATTACAAATTTGCTCAAATCTAAAAAAAAAATAAAAATTAAAGTAGCCTTTAAATCAAATACAAAACTAAGCAACTTTCTTTATAACGCCAAAAAAAAAGTAGAGAGTTCAAGAGTCTATAAGCTAACATGTACTGACTGTGAAAGTATATACATAGGTCAAAATTTTCAACAACGTTTTAGTAAACGTCAAAAAATATATTAAGCAAGGTAAGTCAAAATTAACACAAATCATATAATTAAAAAAAACACATTTTTTCAAATTTAGACGGTTTAGAAATTTTTAACTACCCCAAAAAAAGTTAAAAGTTGAGCCTATTAGAAACTATAGAAATTCACAAACATAAAAACTCAATTTACCACTTTTAACCAATTAGCTTGAGCATACATATACATATATACGTCTCTTAATTTAATCTCTTGCTTAAAGTATAAATAATTATTTTGTTTGCTTGTTTGTTTTTTATTAATTATTGTTAACCCCTAACTTTTTAATCTTTTTTTGTAATTATACTAACAAACCCACCAGATTTATTAGATTGTGTTAGAGCCGGTCTTTCATTTTGCGCTTAAGCTAAGATTGAAGTTTTACAGTCAAACTCGAATACTTCTGAGACAAAAGTAGAATGAAAGCGTTAAGCAAGACCAATAGTAACGTAGGTACATTTGCATGCAAAACCAATCTTCAAACGCGTCAGTCTAGCATGAACTGCGAAGACATTAACATCTATTTATGTACATGCAAAGCCGGCGCTACCCGGGAATAAATATATTTATATTAGGTACATAACAGTTTGTATCTCCGAGTGTATTGTTTCCCTTTTTTGCATTATGCATCCTTCATTCTGGCTATAGGTTTCTTTCTCTCAAGATGCGCGAAACGCTCAGCACAGGCCACAGTATTCATGTTTGATTGTAGCTCTTTTCATGTCAGTTTAAATATATTTGTCAATGTAATCTGTCATAATGCATTATTTGTAAATTTGGAGCCAGAAAAAACAAGATTATTTTTTAAAAATGTTGTGCATTACATGCTTTTAATAAACAATATTCTTAAAACTTCACAAAATAAAATGTCATAAATAAATTGAAGTAAAAGATTTTCAGAGATTTCACTACCAACTTAAAATTACATTTATTATATTATTATATTTATTATAGGCGTTTTGCCGTGAGAAACCGTACATACCAGCGATCAAACAGCGATTTTATTTCCATCTCTCTCTATTTTTGGGTGATCGCGGAAATCTCACGAAAACGTACTGTTTGTAAACGGTTACACCTGTCATTAATTTTCTTATGATTATTATTAATTCAGTAAAATATTTGCTATATATACATTTACTTACAAAGAATATTCATTTTATTTATACTTAATAGCAATTTTTACTAATTATTTTCATAATCATTCTTGACAATTCATCTCATTTATAGGTTATCATATTTAAATTTGACATACCGGACTTATTAAACTGCTTCCAACAAGGGTTTTAAATTCACCTCGCTGGTTGGTACATTCGGAGTCAAAAGTAAATAACCGGTAACTCGCGACAACGCAACGGTTTAAAACCATTTCAAACCACAACGTCAACGGTATCTCACGGCAAAATGCTTTTTGTCTTTGTAATACATTTTGTCATATTAATTTGTTTTTATTATGTATAAAAATGTTCTGTTTTGTTGTTAATGTATTCACACATTGTCTGAAGAAGTTAAGTTTAAGTTTAGCCAAAATTGCAGTCACAATGTGACAATGTGTGTGTATTTAATTTTATAAAAACTATTTACTTTTATAGCCCACTACATCAATTTACTTTATTGGAAAACGGCAAAATTGGATATAAAATTTCAATAATTTGATTAAAAAAAAAACGATGTACCTACTTCGACAAATTGTTTCATTCTCGCTACGGGGTTTAGCTAACAGACGTTAGTACCGCCCAAATAGCCCTTGGCGGTAATGTTACATTTTCCGCTTTGGTTGTAATATACTATTACTTCAGCATATGTAATTTTACTTATTGTTATTACCTGTAAATAAAAAATTTATAAATTTATAATATCATTATTTCTAAATAAGTGTTCATATAAATTTGTTCTTGTATTTGTACACATTTTCAATTTAATATTAACTGATTGATTCTGAGTAATTGAATAATGCTGAAGCCGTAGCGCATTTATAATTAGTGCAGCAATTGCAAGAAAAATAAGATTTGAGCAATTAAAAAAGATTGATTGACAAATAAATTGCCTTTTTTTTCTTGCAATTGTGTTTTTTGTAAAAAATAGTAACAAGTAAATAGTAAAATAAATACTATTCGGCAACAAAAAACATTTATAAGTGATATGTTGGTCACCAAATTTATTTAAAACTATTTAAATTAGTAAAGTAAAGATCATAGTTTTAATCTAATTAACTATTGCTAATAAAAAAATCAAAAGAGTTGTTTAGGTAAGATTTTGCAAGTAAATTTCAACTAGTTAAAAAATATTATTAGAAAAGTGAAATCATTGCTTGCTAAATTTATTGAAATGTTTAATATAATAATTGTCGCTGTTTGATTTTGTATCTTGATTGAATTTTATATCAACAAAGTAATAGTCAAGTCTTAAATGACTACTACACTATGCTAATTTATTGATATAGAGAGCGATACTGCAATGTGGTCAATCTCAGCTAAAACACATGTATTTATTCACTGTTTGAACTAATGTATGTATATTTAATGGAAATATATTAATTAATATTTCTGCAGATATATCACATGTCAAAAGCTTTTATTTTAATTAATAATTAATAATTTTAATTAGTTTTTAACTTTAATTATAATATATATAATATATAACTTCACTCAACTAGGTATATAGTATTTATAATTAAAATCCTATTATAATATGTTTTATATAAAAACTTAATAGCATTATAGGCAACTTTATGTTCATTGCTACTGTGCTAATAGATTTTATTTATATTATGTCAAAAAATGTTTGGTACAATAATAATTGCAATTTTTTTTTAAATTTAAACCTTTATAAAAACCCAAAAAAAATTTATAACTTTTACGCATGAAAAACTTAAGGTTACGATGTAGGCAATTAAATATACATTTCCACACTATTACCATAGTACGACTACACATTTTGTGTGGTAATTATAAACAATAAAAACAATACATAATACACAATGATAGTTTATTTTAAAACTTTATTTAAAAAGAAAAAACAAGTTCAATGGTTATAAGAATAACATTTGAATAGATAAATAAACTTAACTAAATGTTTCTATTTTTTAATTCTTAACTTAACCATTATCAAAAATAACAAATGTATAATTTTATACGGTTAATTATTATTGAAAAAATAATACTCAGTATTTAACATAATAAGAATAAGAATAATAAAAATAACAGGTAATTGTACAAGATTGTGAATTAAATGATTAATTTATATGTACAATGGTGTTTACACAAGAATACATTTTTTTGTGGTAAGACGTAATTGTAAACAATTAAAATAAATACAAAGTACACAGTACACAATAATGAATTATTTTAGAACTTAAAAAAATAACAATTTCAATTATTATAGTTTAGTATCCTTCATTCGCGCTTACATTCCACACATTCTATGGGCCACGTTTACGAATACAGTATTGACTAGAGTACACTAGAGCAAAGTCCACAAACATCAATGAGAAAACTATCTGCCCAAACTAAAATTTCATTTGAAAGTTGCAAAGTAAATCCTGCATTTGTACCGGTATAAAGAATCGTTAATTAAATTACTTCCACTTGATTATAAACAAGTCGCATATTGCAAATGGTTCAACAAACATTTAAATAATAATGATTATGACATATTGGATACGACTATAGATCAAGGTAGTATCGTCGACACGTCTGTGCTAATGTTACAATATTCAGAATATTTTCTAAGGATTCGACAATTGCATTTGACACACTTTTAATAATTTTTGAATTTAAATTATATAAATCGATACAATTTGAGTTTTTTACGCTATTATAATATCAGCTATTTCCAGGGTAGTAACTGGTTCTAGGTAAAATAATACGCCAATGTCATTATTTATATTTAAATTGCTTAGTAAGTTTTTATTACTCATCATCAAAACCTGACAAAACATCAGCAACAACATTAACAAAAAAGTCTTGATGAGTAGAATTTTTTTATTGTTTTTTATTTATAATTTTCCATATATTTTTTTTATTTGTTTATAGATTCAGGTATCAATTTGCTATTGAATTTAGAATTTATCGTTTTTAAATTATAAGAATATTCAGATTTAAGTTTTCATATATGCTTTTTTTAATGAATCTCTTTTATTTATTGGATATGATAAATTTATATGTTTTTTTACTGGTTTAGCTCTACTGTGTACCAAAATTCATTTATTATTTTTTTTTGTTATAACTTCTTAGAAGATACCTGGTCTGGTGAAAGATATGAAGCGACTGGCAACGCCGACTTAGGGTCGTTGAAGCTTCATAGAGCGACGTTTATTAAATTAAAAATTGCCTCCACATTTGTATTTTAAATTTGACCAATAAGAGCCAAGCAGCCAAGGACGGGACATGTTGATGTTTTAGTCCGCCATTTTAGGTTATGTTGCAGCTAGTCGGCTAACGTGCAGTGTTGCCAATGTGCGGGTAATTACCCGAAAAGCGGGTATTTTTGATCATCAAAAAATTTTATGCGGGTAATGATAATTTGCGGGGAATTTGCGGGTATTTTATTTTTGGTATAATTTTTTTTTAATTTTGATGTATTATAACAAAAATTATTAATGTAACAATATTTTTTTTACTGTTATCTATTATATTAGGTATATATTATTACCAACCATTAATATTCAGCGGCGGCAACGCACAAATGATTCGCTAATAACTAATAAATGCGCCTACAGCGTGAAATGGCGTTCTAAATTATGTATCTTGTTTGATACTCAAGACACACACCCTCAAAAAAAAGGTAAATAAGTTTTTCTCCTTAAAATTATAATTAACTGTTGTAATTTTAAACTAAAAAAACATGCGGATAAAGTTTTGGGTATTCAAAATTTTTAATCGGGTAAAATCGGGTATTTGCGCTACATGGAGCGGGGAATTGACATTTTTCAACTGGCAACACTGCTAACGTGTGTGTGTGTATCGTGGGTGTTGTGTACAGGTGCATTTATTTAGGTAAGTTGATTTTTATTATAATATTATAAGATGTCAGGTTATAAGTAGTTTAGACTGTTCAGTAAATTCTAATGTTGTTTCGGATTTGATAAGTGTAGATTCTACTGCCAAATCATTATCTTCATTTAGTCATCCTTCTTTAAATTAGAAAAAATTAATAAATAATTGAGAAACAAAATATATCATATGAACAGTCTTTTACTAGAAACTATATTTTTATATTTTGCTATATAAACCTTAATTAGTAAAAATATTAATTATAGTTTAATTTTTGTTGTTGTTATGTGTTATTAATGTTATTGTTTTATTATTTCATATTCGCTTTAATAATAATCATCATCGAGTATTCAAGAAGCTGCCAAAGATTGCAAATGGGAGCTCCAATGGAACATGCACATTAAATCTGCTGATCAGATGAACAACAAATAGGAGATTACTATTACTCGTACAATATTGTAAGAAAATTTTGTTTCTTAAATTATTTATTTGTACTACGAGCAATGCTATGTTAGTACGAACAACTTTAAAAGCACTTCATAAATAACTAAATGCTAAATTAAATCAAATTAAGTTTTAACTTCGACAATTTCATTTTTTAGAAAAGTTGTACTGTCACGACCTCATTATATCTAGTTGATATTTATAAAAGAATAGATGTTAATTCACATAAAATAAATTTTATATTACATATACATATATCATGTTTAAAAATAATATTTATTGTATTAATTCATATTTATTTTTAGTTTCGAAGGAAATTGGTCAGTCAAATTAAGGATACCTTAAAAAAGTAAGAAATTAATCATTTTTTATGTATTACTTTATTACTGTATTTGTTATAAATAAATTAAATTTTTATTGTTTCTTAAATATTTGCTCTTTTTATTTATATACATGTAAAACTACCGTTACACATAAATATGAATACATAATATATTTATATTTATGTAAAAATATAAGATATTAATTATGTATCCATTTTTGTGTGTATTTTATAAAGTTAAAAAAATCTAATTTTAATTACTTCTTAAATTTAAATCTCCCGCTCGCCGGGTTGTTCTGATGAGCGCGACGTCTGTGAAGCATAGACGGCGATAACTGCCTAATGTGTTGCCTATAATTTATATGAGAACGCTGCATCTTTAAGGTGATCTTACATTCTATTCGCTCAGGCGCAGGGGTAAATTTCACTATAAATTACGTTTTTTCTTATCCTCCAGCGCTTTTATTTTTTTATTGTCAACAACAACAAAAATCATACAATTGCCAAAAACATTGTTTTAGATGCGTGATGAATTTGTTTTTCAAAAATTTTACTTTGTATATTTTTTTTTATTTTTTAACTGACTTATTATAATGATAACAGAAAATGTAATTCATCAATCACTTAGATCATACTTTTGTAAATCTAGTTAAAAAATTTCATTGATATTGAATTTAAATTAACGCCGGTACTACTAGTTAAAAATGAGGCAAAAGTCCGATAATTTGTGATTGAAATCCCCACTTTCTTGCCTCGCCAAGGAGACTAGGAATGTTATCTCTCTCTGTAACATATGTTTTATTTCACTCTCGATTTGTAGTAAGAGGGGGATTTCTCGCTTTTACAAATTTTTTTTTTATAGTACAGCTTCATTATCCCGGTCCCATAAGCCTACCTGAAGTGCCATCACTACCACTTCATATCTTTTTTCCACCAGCTGAGTTGCCACTTCTTGGTATTTTCTACTTTTCTTATCCGACTCTGTGTGAACGCCCATTTTTGAATGGTATTGCAACGCCCACAATTGTTGCGCTTTTGTCGTTTTTGTTCAACACGACAATGTCGGGTCGTAGGTTGGAGTTGATACCTTCTACTGTCCTGTTGACACGCGCTTGTCCACGGCTAGTCGGGATTGCTTTTGCAAGCCTGTCTTGGACGGCATTGTGGCGTAGCTGCCAGGCGTTTGAATGCATCTTGCAATGGTTTAGTAAGTGCGGAAGAGTTTTGTTGGCGTTTCCGCATCTCCTACACCTCTTATCACCATTGCCAAAACGTCTGGTGGCATTTAGAGGGACACAGTCGAGTAGGGCGCGGTGTATAAAGTTCTAATCCGCGAATCTGATGGCAAACCCAGTCCGCAGAAAATGGTTGCTGGATGACCACAGTGACGACGAACGAAGAACCTTGCCATGATCTGGTTTGGCTAGAAGCTTTTGTTCGTAATATCTTCTAACCTGGTCTTTTATTGACCTCTCTACCAGGGCTTGTGCGGTAGGAGGGATCGTCACTGAGCCATCTCTGACGGTCAGTTTTAATGAAATCATTGACGGGTCGATTGGGTCCTGGATCCAATTGATGTTCAGTTTTTCCCCCATGCGACGTGTAGCATTCCTTGCCCTTGTCCATAGCGACGTTATGTCGCCGCCATCTCGCGCTAGGTTTCCTTCCAGTGAGCCTGAAAGGTAGTCGCCAAGCCCTTGAATGGTAGGTTGGGCTCCCGTTTTACGACGAACTACCTCGATCAACTGGTCGCGGGCAATGTTATCAGGGCAAGTTAGCATTTTAAAGGCCTGTGTAACGGCTGCTACGTCAGTCAAGTCGCATAGGAGTGCCATCCGCGCTGATGGTAAGTATAATAACTCGGGGCTGGCACGTTGAAGGAGTTTCATCCAGGACTTGCAATATTTCTTATAGTCCCCGTCAATTTCTTTTAGATGTTTTTTGATGATTTTTTGCCACGGCGCTAACAAAGAGTTGTGGATGTCGCTTAGCTGCCCCTTCATTCTTGCGATTGTGCGCTAGGGTGCTGTGTCGACATGGAAGCCCGTTGGTATGCCCAGATGTACGTAGGCTTCGCCATCGTCTAGCAGGGAAGTATTTTCACCCTGGATAGTATACAGTCAGTCTTGGCGAGTCACCTGCCTTCTTCTGCAGTCTAGATTCAACACTGCGCGTTGAACACAAGACCTCAGCGTCTGGCAGTCTCACCTACCCTATCCAGGGTACTCTGCATGGCATTAGGGTCGGAGGCTAGTATGGCCAGATCGTCGGCGTACGCTACTGCCTTTATTGGCGTTTGCTCGACCCTAAATCCGCTGCCTTGAAGTGCGGAACGAACAACGGCTTCCATGGCGATGTTGAATATAGTTGGGTTAAGCGGACATCCTTGTTTAACTCCCGCCTTTGTTGGAATGGAGGAGCTCAACCCATCTTTACACCGAATTTTAGTCGATGTGCCCTAGTATAACATTTTTACATGGCTGGAGTTTTGTTCGGGTAGTCCCACACGATTCAGCGAATCTGTTATGTGGTCGTGAAGAACTGACCCGAACGCGTTGGCAAGATCCAGCCAGGCCACCACAACTTTTTTTATTATTATATGTAATGTTGTTTACAATTAAGTGTTATATGTCATATTATGTTTCATAGCTCCAAAAACTATTTGCTAAATAACTTAACATATAAATATTAGACTGGTTTTTATTTATTTTTTTTTAGATTACTTTTGCAAATTTAAAGATAGAGCGACAGCAGTTTTTTTGAATCTTAAGTGCTAAAATTTGGCATTATTTAAACAATTGTTTAAAAACCAGTCTAATAATATATGTTATTACAGCTATGAGTATTTACAAAAAAAATATATTTAAAACTTAATCAAAATTACTTAAATATAAAAAATTGAATAATAAAATTGTAGGTTTTCTTGTGATAAATTGTTAACAAAATGGTGGGCATCAATTCAGAAACTTAAACCTGCACAAGTTCTGTAAAAGTTTTTTTGCAACTGGTAAAAATCAATTTGTTAGAAAAACATTATATTTCAATTTTACATAAATCGGGTTTAATGTAAGCAACAACATGTTAAACTGCAAATTTTGTAATGTTGCTAAGTTGTTGGAGTAAACTTAATATAACTTTACAGAAATAAATCTAGGGTGTTAAATTGCACACAAAAAATTGGCTGATCCATTTATTGATATAATTGATTCACTAACTTCTCTTTAAGTAGTTGAATTGTTTGGTTGGTAGTATGACAAGTCTTGCTAAAACCAGATGTCTATAACAAAAGTATCCAATTTGAATCAAAACATTTCAGTCAACATTAAAGAAGTAGCAACAATTATAGCTTGTTAGCCTAACAAAATTATTCTAGCTTTTCTATTATTACCTTAAAGAAGCTTCACAAAACTTTCAAAATGGTTAGCAAAAAAGTTTGAAGTTGCTTTATTTAGAAAAGGGTATATGCCCATAACAAAAATAATCTAATCGGGGACATTTAGTTCAAATTTTGTACGTCGTCAGTCTAAAAAATACTTGTTGTTTGTGGAAGTAGGCCATAGGCACAAACATCTTGTTAGTCAACGAATGAATGTCCAAGATGATAATTGAAATCTACTACTATTAAAGCAATCTCGATCTTTATTGTTTACCGTGGTTTCAGCAAACAAAAAGTTTTCTTAGATTATAAATATTAGAGAAATTAACTATTAAGCTATAAACTATGTTAATGTTTGGTTGAATAGTTTGTGAAACAGACTAGGCTTAGTTCTGTCAATTCACTCGTATTATAAGCTATGTTCGACCTTGTGAGCGGTTTGCTACGTGGTTTCATACTCATCAAAGTCGGTCCAAGCATCTAATACAACTCCTGCGTTAGTAGTGATTTTGATTAGTTCAAAATCAACTACTTCTACCCGCACATTCAAATAAGAAGGTAACATTGAGGCGGACGAACTGGCGCAAAAAAGGTGAACCCTTATGCTTGTAGTCCTAAACCCTGGACCGCTTGAACACTCAAAAGCTAAAATAATCTACTAAAAATGAACACATACAATGCACTGAGACGGCGTTGGGATAATACTCCGGGCTGCAGACAGGCAAAAACAGCAATGACTGCTCCAAACGCCAAGACAGCCAATTACAACTTGCAAATGTTTAGAATGAACTTGCAAATTATGACAAAAATCTTGACAGGACACTGCCAACTAAAGAAACACATGCACACGATTGGTATTGGAAACAATCCAACGTGTAGAGGATGTGAAATGGACGACGAGAAGATCGAGCACATGCCCGGCACTCTCATACGATAGAGAGTATATGTTGGAGAGCTGCTGGCTTGACTTGGCCAGCATAAGAGAGACCGCTCCAAGCGTTGTACTTGATTACATCAGCTACATAGGGTGGTTAAAAGCAAAGACAATGAAGTGAGGTCACCATTGTAGAAGGTACAAAGGGCCTAATGAGGCCTACGTGCAGTAGACTTTGGTTTACCGTCCAACTTTCAATTCAGAATCCAGAATGTGCTTTATGTGAGTTAGATCCAAAACAAGCCATAACAATATTAGATTTTGTTTTATACGTACCGCTAGTTCGGGATTAGTTGTTATTATTAGTGAGTGGTTAAGATGTAAGTTTTAGAAAGGACAGTATTAAGGTACGCAAGATCACCAGTCTTCAAAAGCTAGATTTGGCTTTTTTAGTCTTGTATACAAAAGTTTAGTAACACAAGAACCACACAAGGAGCAAATGTAAAAAAATCAACAATTAGTTACGTGTATTAATTGCGGAGAAGAACACTGCAAAATCGCGTAACTAAACACAAAAAAAAGAATTTGTTATTACAAAATTAACACCAATAGCCAAAATAATATACGCCAAAGTTACGACTGCACCAAAAAGATTAGACTCAGTCCAAACATCTAATGTAGTTTTATGTAATTACAGTACATGGTTGTACACTAGGGTAGGGTTTAAATTTTGTTTCAAAAAATTTTATGAGCGCCGGGCGGAATTATTTTTGAATGCCAAAAAAATAACATTCTCAAAATTTGGTAATTGGCACCATTGGATTAAATCGAAAAAAAATTTGTTCAAGCAACAAGAAAACTTCTGAAATAAACTTTTTTTATTATACGATGTGGTTTTCTATTAGATTTTATGCTTCCAAATTAAATACCACTAACTAGAATGTCATATAAACGTAGAAGAAAGATATGGCAAATAATCTTATAAAATGATTAAAAATAAAAAAAAAGAATCGTATTTAATATTAAAAAAAAAAACAATCTTTTGCACTTTTACAACAAAAATGAGTCAGTCTTGTCAAATAAAATCTAAAAAAATATAATTTTTGTTTTAGTAATACCCTTCTATCTTGTTCTTTCCACTTTTAATTTAATTTATAATAATTTTTACACGCATTTAGTTTCAACATTCAACCAACTTTTAATTAGTTTAACTTTTGATCGAAATAAGTGTATTTCAACACTACTGAAATAAAGAATTGATTTTTAATTATACTTTTTTACTGTTTTGAAAGTTTTAATAATAACATAAAATAAAAACATGAAAAATGTTGCTCGGCGTTGACGAGATAACTTCTGAGCAACTTTATCGTTTTTTGCTATGACCAACATGAATTTTCTAATAAAGACAATGCTTGCATCAGTTTTTAGTTAGATGTTTTGAATGTAGTTAGAAGCTTTGAGAATTATTTCCAGAGTCTGAAATGGTTATATTTTTAAGATATAAAGAAGCAGCCATGCTTCAGACTGGATATGCGTGTGTGAGTATTTTGGCATTCAAAACCAGGATTCTGGTTTTGAGTAAACTAGTCCAAAATACTTTATTCCTATCTATTTCAAAAGCAGGAAAGCTAAATCTTGCTTTTAATGATTGATGACGTTGCGTACCTAGCTAGGACCAACCTATTTTAACCTTTTTAAAACTTACTCTCTAACCTAACTACTAACTCCGACATGGCGGTGGGTATACACCGTAATACATTATATTATAATGGCTTGTTTTAAATGTAATTATTTCGTACGTAAAACAGCCTCTTATTTGGATGTGCGGGCATGGGCCGTAGATTTGGAACACGTCATTAAAAGTACTACTAACGCAAGAGTTAAATTGTTAAAGAAGACCTACGATAAGATTAAATTGACGGAACAAGACCTCGCCTGTTTACTAACCAATTTAATCACTCAAACACTGGCTTAGTTTGTGGCTTAAAAGATATTTTTTTTTTAATATTTGTAGTCTAAAAAAGAATTTAAATTCTGTTCATCAGCATCTATAACATAGAAAACCTCAAAGCATTAGTTATAATAGCATACTTCTTAAAATAAATCTTCCCGATAATAATTGTAACTGGCATATACCGTTCTCCAAATAAAGCAACAAACTTTTTTTATGGCCTGTCTGAAAGTTTTGACAAGCTTCTTCAAGGTAATCATAGAAAAGCTGAAATAATATGTTAAGAGATTTTAATGTACATAATACTGAATGTTTAAGTCACTAATCTTCTACAACACTATCCGGACAACAAACTATAATTTTTGCTGCCTCTCATAATCTTACCCAACTTATTCAACAACTCACATATTTTCTTCGTAATGGATTTCTTGGTAATCCAAGATTATTAGATTTGTATCTTTCAACTATTCCTGAGATTACAACAATTACTGTCGAAGCTGCTTTTGAAAATTCTGATCATTTTTTTATAACTTCTGTTGTTAAAACTTCTTTTCTTATTACTACCAAACCTAAACCGCGCCTCATCTGACATTATTCTAAAATGAACATTAAAAAATTGATTTTTAAATAATTTAGATTTTGATACTCATTGTTTATATTGTAAAGATCCACATATTGTAGCAGAAAATCTCACAAAAACTATTCAGAATGTCATCAAAAATTTTGTTTCGTTTTTTGTATTGTACCAAAACAAAAGTACTTGTTTTCAATTCAGACAAATCAAGCAGTTAACAATAAGCTAAAAGCTTTAAAAAAACATGTCAGTAATCGTTCCGAGCAGACTAAACAAGATTATAAAAAAGCTCGTAAACATTGTGACAATCTAATACAATCTGAAAAATATAAGATCAACAGAAACAAAGCTAATCAAATTTCCCAGCATACTAACAACAAAATTTCAATAAAACAATACATTTATTGCAAGGTAGTACAAAATCTTCAAAACACCCTCTTCGAAATGATCAAAACAATCTAGTTAGTAATCCAAAAGAAAAAGCAGTATTTTCTTAAATCAAATACTCTTAACAAAGACTAATGTAAATGGATAAAACTCGGTGAGAACTCATACAAAACCAATCATAGTAGCTTGACCCAAGCCAACAGGCAAACATTCAATCTGTGCCCAAAACCTCCAAAAACGGTTACTTATTCTAGGTCATAACCACCCAAAATGCAAACTTTTGGCAATACTGCGGCCAAAAACACAAATGTTGCATGTTATCGGACAAATAAAATGTTATCAAGTAAAATACTACTCAACTGTAGATTCTTTACGCACAACAAATCCAAAAAAATGCTAATAAGCAAAGAGTAAAATGACTTCAACCATTTTTCATTAAAACTGTAATATGTATCGTTAAGAACATTAGCTATATGTGTTTATTTGCATAATACAAATTTCAAAGTAAATAAGCCTGCAAGTCTTCGTAGTTATAACTTTTATCGCAATGACTGTGTAAATGTTCAGAATAGAAAAGACAAATTTGCGATATCATTTTCAGCAAATAACTCCATATCAACACTATTTCAGAAGCTGTAGCATCAACTACATTTTCCATTCTTATTCTATAATTAAAACTTATCTAAAAAAATGTAACTGGATATACCTTTCTATAAGAAGTTGATTTCTTAAAAAAATTATAAGGCGCCAAATTCTCACTTTTAACCGTATTGTTGTCAATTTTCAATAAAAAAAAATTAAGAAAACATAATTAATGTATTATTATTAAATAATACTAATAAAAAAATATCATAAAATGACACTATCTATGCATTTTATTTTTAACTTCAATCAGTATAGTACTTTCTCTAAACTTCTTGTAAAAATTGAATGTGTCATTGAAAAATGTTGAAAATGATTATAAATGAAGATTTTTTTTTAATTTAGACTTTGGTCATTTTCCAAACATTTTAAAGTTATATATTTTAAAATTATATTTATAAAAATATACTTTATTGTTTTTATTTCAAATAAACCGGTTTTGGTTGTTAAACCATCTTTGGCATAACTATGAACTGTAAATATATGAATAAAAATATTATAAAATTATATTTAACTTACATAATGTGTAAAAATAATAATTTAAGATAAATTTTCTAACTTTACATAAACAGACAATAAATTAATTAAAATATTTCAGTCAGACAGTCCAAAAATCATTATTTCTGGGGCTGGTTGCAGATCATTAAGTATTATGTGGCTGCATTATCAATTTTGTTTGAAATTCTGCCGATTAGTGTATATTACAGTTGCCAATAGTATTTAGTTGCTACTTAAAATCATTGTTTTGATGGTTTTGGTGATAAATCTTTTGAATGAAAGCATTGCTGAATTTCTGTTAAAGATTTACACATGTTTTGTATTTTTAATGATTTTGTTAGTATAAAAACTCAGAGAATTATTCGGTTGCATAACTTAATGTGTCTCACACCAAATAAAAAAATGAATTGCATAAAATTACATTAATATGTTTTCAAAGTAGTTTAATTGAGTTTTGTCATTAATATAATGGAGCGTCCCCAACAAAGTGATGCAGAGCGTAGCGTTTTTTTTTTTCAAATGAATTTGTTATCTTATATAAGCATCCAAACATCCTTGTTGATGTTTGCATCAATTAGAAGATGCTAATGCACTTATCAATTAGAAGCCCACTACAAAGGCACACATTTTGGTAATATTCCATCGTAGTATTAGTAATTAAATTTGGTAAAGATAGAAAACTCCGGTTCCAACACCCGAGGTTAAATTCTGTACTAACAAAATAAGCAAAGCACTAGGTACCAAAAAAGCATATTGAATCTAAAATCAAGTACTGTTCACTGCTTCTAACTAAGTCTTATGCATGTATTGTCCCATAGAATATCGATTGCCATCGGCGTTCAGTTCTTGTTTTCAAAACATTAAAACACTTTATACCACGCCGCCATTTAGTAATATAATGCAGACCATTTGTAATCATCTTTGATACAATCTTAAAAAAAAATAGAATGTAAGTTAAGTTTATATAATAATAAAATTATATTTCATACCTATTTCTGTATTAAATATATTAAAAACAGTCCTAATAGCTATTAATTTAATGAATATTAACAAAAAAAAGGACGTTAATAACATTGTAAAAAAAAGATTACTTCATTAAAACTAGTCTAAAACAATACAAATATATGCACAAGCACATACGTACGTACTGCAGGGGTCCATGAGGCGAGAGAAGACCATTACTTGGTGTATCACTGACTGATAGGTTTTGCGTAGCCTTTTAAGAAGGCAGAACAAATCATCGATCAGTGATATGTATCGGTAGCGGTCAGAATGTACCCAACCTACAACTACTGTTCTGCTAAGGTCTTACAGGAGGAATATAATACCAGTCTTTAGAATCCATTCAGGTCACACTTCTCAAATAGAGCTGTGACCATAAAATCCTAAAGTTGCCAACAAACTGTAGTACTTTTCATAAGTAGACTTATTTAAAGGCAAAAATTAGTTCAAACAAAAATTGTATAAAATTTATCTATTCCATTATAAAATTACAATTCAAAGAGTAGATTAAAAACAGAGAAAAAATATTATCAAATCACTTAATTCTGCAATTTTACTTAATTTTCTAATAATAAATTAAAACAATAAATTTACAAAACAAAAACTTAATTATGATAAAAATATAAAATAAATTTCTGCATTACCATTTTAGATACCCGTTTCGAACAAACATAGCTAGCCTATGTATATTAGAAAATGTTCAAACTTATACAAAAGGCACTTGGTGAGTTGTAAGGTCTGTACAACATAAAATAATTTAGAAAAATAAAGAACTAATTATTATTTGCACATTACATCTTTTTGTAAATTTCTGAAGCTAAATATTATTTGGTGTTTAGTTCAACAATTAGTATCTCACTTTTACATTATTAACAAATCTGGTATTGTCTTGTTGAAAAAAATATGTTTGCCATTACCCACACCGCTTTGTATGAAATTAAAAATGATTTTTTTAAAATGATTAGATTTGAATTTTTTATTGATTTTATAGTAAATCATACAAAGCGGTGTGTTAACAAGTGACAAAAAAAATAATTTTTTTCCGCAACAATTTAAAACCTATAAACATAAATAATATTAATATCAACAAATAAGCTTACGCTTTGAAATATATACAATTTTAAAAAAATTAATTTTTAATACTAAAATATATTTTGTATATACAGGTAAGTAGAATTAATTACTTAATTCTATTCAAAAATACAGTATGTCGAAAATATGACCTGCTAAAAATATGAAATATAGAAACAGTACGTACAATAAAATATAAATAATCAACTGCTCTCTACAATAAATAAATCATGCATCAATAGCTATATAAAACACACTTACTTCGATACATACAACAAAAATCTATTAATGATTAGCTGCGCTTTTGGTCTTAAAGTAAATCACTTTAAATTACAACTTAAACTATGCGCTTTTTTTTGTTTTAATTTTGTTTTCTATATTGTCTTGTCACAAAAATTATATTAAGCACTGTTGTTCCTTGTTTTAGATTACGATAGCTGTCGTTTCTTGTAAGCAATTCACTTTAAATTATAACTTAAACTATGTGCTCAGTTTTTTTATTATTTTTTTTATTGTCTTATGTCACCAAAAATTATAATTAAGTACTGGTTACTTGTGTTGCTCCTGTTTCCGAATCCTTGTTTTTCCTTTCCACATCGTTATCTGGGTTGTCCCATGGTTGCCGGTCACCAGAAGCAAATACCATATAGAATGTACAACAAATGGCATAGACTGCTCCAGCTGTAATGAACACTATCCTCCATTTGGCTTGGCTAGGCTATAAATTAAATAATATTATTTTTGATATTAAAACAACTTTATTTGTAGTAACTTACATCGCCTTTAATTATATTTCCTGCGTATATTGGAGCTAGAAGTCCAGCTAAATTAGCTAAACAATTTGTGAAAGACATAAGAATACCAGCAAATCTTGGTGAAATATCCAAATGATTTACTTTGAAACCAGAATAGATACCACCATTTAAACCAACTCCAACTGTCAGAATGGCCACAGTTAGCCAACGATCACAGCCTGTGAATGAAGCACCTACTAAAGCTATTGCAGGACCATATTGACCTAAATAAAAAAAAAAGTGTTAAATTTAAGATATTAGTGTAGATTATTTACAATATTAATGAGAATTTAACATATTTACAATCAAACTATGCAGAACATTTAACTTATAACTGACATTTAATATTATTTCTATTAAGAGTCCAACCTTTATTATAATAATTCCTCCAGTTATACATTTAAATCTAATTGTTTTCAGCAATATTGGATATTCTAGATAAGTCAGTTTATAATAAACTTGTAAAAATAGTTGCCTAAAATCGTTCTTAAGTCTACACCAGAAATGAGTAAAAATAAATGTTATCCATTGGCGGAACCACATGAGACGTTTAATCGAGTTAGCTAATCCCGTGAGGCCAGATCAGTTCAATAAAGAATAATGTTTTAAAATATTTATAATCAAATTTTATATACATACCAATTCCGTTAAGAATCTTTCTGACTGCTGTGTGAGTGAAGTAATTGCTAGTCAACATCCAATCTGCTACATGACTGATGACCATTGAAAAGATCCACATAGCCAAGTATGGAAGCGCAGAAAGAAAACCATTCTAAAAAAATATAATGTATACAAACTATTTTTAACACCATTTTTTTTTCTAGCTTACATCTTTAATTTCAAAATGAAGTACTTGTTTCATATAAGTAGGCAACTCAGTCATAAGCGTTTCATAACCATAGTTGTGGCCCATGTGTGCAATCAAAATAGCCCAAAAAGGCATGGAACGAAAAATAGCTTTCCATGGAATTGGTGGCATCTGTAATAAACAAATTATTGTTAGCAATGCTAACTTTTCTTTTTATTTTTATTAAAGTGTACATACAGAAACTCCCTGAGCTCCCCATAATGCATTAATGATGTATTTCCTTTCTTCTGGATTAATGCTAGGATGAACTTCTGGATCTTCATGTACAAAGAAAATGAAAGCCAATGACCAAATCGTTCCAACAGCCCCGAAAACGTAGAAAATCGATGGCCATCCTGCATCGGATAATGAAAGTAAACCACTCAGTGGCATAGATATAACTGTTCCAAATTGTGCACCTAAAAGGGAAGAAAAATGTCTAAAGTATTAATTTATTTTTTTGCATACTATTACAAAATTTGTTACTTAGTTAAGAAAAAAACATGAAATATTTTTAGGTGTTGTCAACACCAAAATAAATCACGCTTTTTAATGTTTTTAAAGAACTAACACACATATTTAATACTTACAATGGCAGCAAACAACTTTTAATTGTATAAATATTAAATATACGCTTACTTTGATCATTTAACTTTAAATACTAAATAGATATTTTAACAAAAATAAATATTTTTAATATATGTACATTATTATCTATTTAATAAAAGTTATTTGAAAATAAAATAAAAGTAAGAATATATTTAAAATATAGCTGCTAACTACCAAAAATCCAATGTAAAATGCAGAAAATATATTATACCTGCGTAAACGAACGCACCCATACGACTTCTCTCATTAGGTGGGATCCATTTTGCCAGAAGAGCGTGCGTGCATGGTACAATAGGGCCCTGACCAGAAATGTACACTTTCAGTACCGAGACAAGGTACACAAGTGAGAAGAGCACCACATTTTTGCATTGATTTTAAGAATATATTAAAACTAAATTCTTAAGAAATATAGATATTAAGTTGCAAAAATGGATTTATACGCTTCTCACTTTGTGCTGCTTGTAAATGTACTCACCTCCCCCAATCCTTGGATAAACCTGACAGCAATTAACCACCATACTCCCATATCTGCCGAAATGGGCACCAACAAACCAAATATTGAATTAATCAACATTCCAATTCCCAAGAAGTAAATGTTGCCATAACGTTTCGCCAAGATACCAAAAGGTATTTGTGTTATGACGTAGCCATAGAAAAATGAACTTAATATATAACCCTGCTCATCTGTTTCCCATATAAACTCTCCATCTTGATCAGGATCACTTGTAGTCTAAAAAAAAAAACAAAATTAATATCTATATAATTTAGAAATCTAAAGAATAGTCTTTCATTATAATTATTTTTTCATAAAATATCTAATTGCGTCTTACTAGGTTTTAAAGGAAGACGTACCCAACTAATAAAGAATCCAGATTGAGTGCAAATTATGATTGGCATAATGTACCTAATAAACATTTAAACGTTTGGCAATAATCACAAACAAAGAAACACATGTGGAGGTGAATTACTCAATATCATCAGATCGCATATACATCTCCATCAAACAAAACAAGTAGACTTTTTAACAACCACATTGTGTATCACCGCATTCTTTAAGATTAAATAAACCTATTATCTCAAATGTGCAAAACTATCACATGTGTAACGCTAAAAATCCGCATGCCGTTCAATAATCCCAGCCATCCTTTAGTCACTGTTTGCTACTTTTAGCTATTAAATGATTTGTAATTGGATGTTATATGGTTTCAGCATAAGGCTGCAGTGTCACTGTACCACCCACCGCCACCAACTAAAATTCGAACACGTTAAGGCTGCAGTCTCACTGCACCACCCACCGCCACCAACTAAAATTCGAACAAGTTAAATCATATGGCGACGGTCCGACTGATTCACTATTCTCGCCGGCATCTGTTATTTGGTAACCACCTTTTCATAATTTCAAATCGGTTGGTGGTAGTGCGGCAACAGTTGATCGTCATTTGAAACATACTAACTTGATATTTCACAAATCAAAACATAATCTGTCATTTTTGCTTGGATATTTGAGAAGTTTAAAAACGGTAACATGGAAGAAACATGAATACCATCCGACATTGATAAACTAATTACATTAGTAAAAGAAAGGCCCGAAATATAAATATATAAATATTGCACTCTTCTACTGACATAGAAATGAGTGGGAAATTTAAATATTTGGTGGTCACCAGTGGCTGCAGTGAGACAGTAGTACATTTTGGTGGTTATTGGCAAACGGTGATAGTTGGTGGCGGTGGTGCAGTGAGACTGCAGCCTAACTGTACAACCTACCACATAACCAATAAAATAAGTCTATTTTTAGGGCACATTATCTTCTAAAAAAACTGACTTCGAGTAACCACGACTTTTTTCAAACAACACAACAATAGTTAATGATTCACAAAAAATGTCAGTTGCTAATAACTAATTATGTCTTAAGCAGCACCACCTTTGCTACAAGCAATGTGACCAAAGTTTTACAAATTATATTAATGAAGAAGTTGAAGTTAACAAAAATTGTATACTGTGTAACAAAAACGCTATAATACCCATTTTCCACGACTATAAACTTCGCATACGAGCCTTAGTGGTGCAATGGAATGCAAGTGTCATAACATGACATATGTATAAGTTATCTAAAACTTTTCCGATGCCTAACCGTGCGTAAGAAATGCGTGCGAAATGAAATAGTAAGTTTTCTTATAGGACACATTTGCAGCAACGTGTCGTAACGCAACAACGTCACGTAACCTCACCCCGCAACAGCGTCCCATCGCTTGTTGGTTTTATGCCGTCGAGGTCGAATCAAAGAAATATTACGCGACGATGTTGCTGCAAGTGCGTCCTATAAGAAAACTTACTATTTCATTTCGCACGCATTTCTTACGCAAAGTTAAGCATCGGAAAAGTTTTAGATACACTACAGTTAAAAAACATTTTCTTTATCAATATCAGATATTTTATCATTGGATTCAGGCAGGTTTGTTACATCATTGTTATTAAGAAACTTAACAGAATTTCATTTCTGTAAAATCTTTGATTGCGTTGACAAGTTGTATTTAACATATTATATGAATTAAGAAAACTTAACATCGTTTATGCAAATTGGGGCGTCATTTAATTGAATGTCATAACCAGAAATTTATGTAGTATTTGTTTGATTACAATACAGGAAAAACAATGTCAACCACTTGTTTAAAACTCCAACAATAAAATTATAAATCTAATTAAAAAAAAAAACTTTTCAGTTCTATTATTTTATTCATTCTAATCTAATTTTATACGTGACATTGTATTTACCTTTTTTGCTACAATCATACCAAATATGTAATACATTTAGGTCATTATTTACATGCATTTTATTGGCATTGAATAATCATTATTAACATTTTACATACATACCACAGATTACATAGTTTAATTAAAAATATTAATTCTATTTATTAGCTTACACAAAAGTGCGATTTTAATTTTATTGATATTGCCAAATATTTCAGCTAATCGTTAAATTATCTATTATACGCAACTGAAGTAATGTAAGGTTATATTCTACTCCATAATTCATATAAAATTATCTACTATGCCAATTGTGCCGTAATTCGCATTTTATTAACATTAACAAAAGCCAGAATAAAAAGATGAATTAATCAATAGAATACAATTACAATAATAAGTCTTACTTCAGTTTTGATATTATTTAACAAAAGCATGAGTAGCATAAGAAGAACTATAAATGTCAAAGAACAAGATATATCTGAGTAAAAGCTGCTTTTGCAACAAGTTCTGACAGGTCTGGACTGCAATTGCATTCGCACTAGGAATACCATCATCTTTACAAATATCACAGTACCTTTCCATTTCAGATTATACCAAGATTATTCCAACAAAATTAAGCAACATCAATTCTACAAGATTTTTTTAACGACAAGAATAGCATTGACAACCGAGATTGTCCAACTGAACAACATATATTTTTGTTCTTGTGATTCTTGCATAACTGAGTGACCAAAAAACCGTGTTCGTGAAAAAAAAATGCAAAAATAGATAGAGATTAGATTCGACAAGTACAATTTTGCACCTAGAACTGAAACTTGCATTATCAAAGTTGGTGAAGAAAAATGAATTTTTAAAACTTCAACAAATGTTGTACATAATAATAAAATTAAAAAAAGTGCAATTAAATAAAAAGTGTGTTTATCATCCACCATAACATCCAAAATTAAATAATTTATTTTAATAGTTATAGAAACATAAATAACTAATAAATTTCAACAAAGATACTCAATGTTATTTTGGGTTTTGCTGGGGTTTGATGTGGAATAATGATAAACTCGTATCAGTTCCGGATTGACATTTCTGTCGCAAATATTATATACATTGTATAAAGTTCGTCAAGTTCAAAATTATCTTCAGTTAAGTGACTTTTAAGATTAGATTACTGGAAAGGTGCCGAATTATCACATGCAGTGAATTGTAATCTATAAAACAATAATAAATTCAAAGTAATTTAAAATCTTCAATACTTCCTCTTAGAAATGATGAAAATAATATCATAATTTTGCATCTTTACTATCTTAGTTTCTTTTATTTTGTCCAATCTATTATTCTTAAAAAATATTTTCAAATAAATTAACTCACATTCTAACCAAAATATTTGCCAAAACTACAAAAGTTCAATCTATACCAATTCTTCAAAGTATCGATTTTTTTAAGAAATACATTAATTTTGAAATAGTCTCTCTCTTAGAACAAAATAACTTTATCTCAACGCGGATTCTGGTCAAAACGATCGATTCGAACAGATCTTCTTACTTTATGTTGGTCACTTTAGACAACATAAAAAAAATCTTGCAGTAGCTCTTGACGTTTCACAGCATTGATAAAGAAATAAAAGACAAACTCTGCTAAATAGGTAGATTATAATTTCTAATATATTTAATTTAAAAATAATGAGTCACAATTTCTACTTTTACAATACTCACAAAACAATATATATATCCGTTCATTTTTTTAAAACATGTGAACTTTTTTATAGACTATCTTTATTTACATTTCGTCCAAACTAGAATTAAATAACTAACTAATCAGTTCATAATTTCAAAATTTCCCAGCTTAGTTTTCGTTCATTTTTGCGTATTCGACTCATCGTTTATGACCAAATATCATAAAGGCTGTGATTTCGACGACTCTGTTCTTAATTTTCATTGATGACCAAAAGTCCTATTCATAGCTTTATACAAATACATGACCAAAAATCATATCAACTAATATAGCAAAACGTCTTGAAACTTCTAGATTAGAATCTGTAGCACCCATAAACATAAACAACATTGTCACCCCTCCCGTTTAAAAGTCAACATCCAATGTGTCAGCGACATCAAATAATAAACTTAACAATAAATCTATATCTAAATCTTCTTCAATTTGTGTTCTTAAGATTACAATCTCGCATAAACATAAGTATGAAAAGAAGTATCTATAGCTATATATATCTTCTAAATTCTATTATAAAAAGCTATTAGAATTATTGCAGATCAAAAACTGACTAATAGCCTGGATTCTTTGCTACATCAGAGTAATGTTGCAGATATAATACCTATATAGTTCTACGGACATTGTTAAAAAATGCTAAATATAACTTGCCAACTCTATTATTTATTCTATTAATATATTAGAGTGATCTAAAGAAAATCTTAATGCGCGTCATTTTCCAGACTTCCTAGAATAATTATAGAACTTAAAGAACATCATCAAAGAATGTTGATTGTAAACATGGTTCCACAGCCACAACCGTGAAAAATAATTGGAAGAGAATTTTAACACAAAAAGTATCTATGGCGTGTAATAATATTTTTGAATTCTTCTAACATTTTAAGCTTACAACTTATTCATCGTGCAACTAAGATGCAAATATGAAGCATTTCCGTAACAATAAACTAATTTACAACAAGCATAGTTGTTATAGCGGTTTTGACGTAAAACATACTCAGTCCATGTTTTTAAAGATTCATTAATAGAGGGAAACATTATTTCAGTTTTTAGAAAATGTTCACGTACTTCTGAACATTCATCCCATCTCGCACTGATTGGTGCAATTGGGTAGATTAACTTTCAACCCAGGAAATGTTAATGATATTCAAACTCGTATACAATAAACTTGTCATGAGAGACATTAATAATCAGATGCAGCATAGCTCACCGTGTATATGTATACATTCTTGTCGAGGCAATGAGTGTTGAGTCTACATAACCCTCATCAGTGCAGCTATCACGCATGGTTACAGTTTCCATAAAAAAAAAACTAAAACTAAAAACAATATCAATATCAATTTAATTGATTCATATTTAAAAATATTTAATTTATAACAGTAATAGCATTTCACATTAATCAGAGCTCAAATTAAACAAGAAATTTCTACATTCTTCCTGAAATATGTTATTTTTTTAAATATAAATGTTATGACATTCAACAAGATAAGTTTAACAAATAAGTAAACAATGCGGATAAATACGGTATTGGAGTGGTATTTGCATTGAATTGCAAAACAAATGGTAGTCTGGTAGTCTTCCATTAAACAAATGTCAGTTATGTTTTTTTTTTTACAAATATACTCTCGTTCAATGCTTGACCTATTTCCCAATCTTCCTACACTTAATTTCAATGTCAATCTATTTTGAAAATAATCTAAATATATCGTAGGCCATGCTAAAATATCCAAGTGCGAATTCGCGAGACAATTCCTTGCAAATTGCACACCTAGGAAAAAGTATGAGTTAATCTAAAACCTGTTAAGTGGTAATCTAAATTAATGTATTTGATCGACTAATTGGGAAAAAAACTTGCAGATAACGCGTTATCAGCCATAATTTCATGGACGTAGTTTTTACAGAAAACTTCCATTTCAAATAATTATTAATGCTTATTGATAAGTATAAGAGAGTATAAGTTGCAACTCATACAATATACTGGTCATAACTAGACAGTTACTTGTCTCATTGGTTATCTTAAAATAATATTTACTCTCATAATATAATTATATTAGTCAGCATTGTATTACCAATTCATAATAACAACTAATTTTCAATTTTAAATGTTTAATCAAGTTTGAATATTTTATTGTAAAACAATATAATATGCTAAATCCAACTATCAAACGTACAAGAAATAATAAATAAAAAATTATTAAGTTTCAAAAATTATAATAAATAGCAAACCATGAAAATAATATAACTTTGATTTGAAGAAAATTGTAAATTATCTTGTTAAACAGAATGTCCTTAAAATTGCCAAATTGATTATAGGAAATTATTTTTGAAATCTTGAACCGTGTACAAGAGTAAAACATAAAATATCGGCTTTTTAATTTAAAATAATAATTTAAAAAATCGGTAGTGAGTGTGAATAAATGTCACATGCGTTTTTTTTTTTAATTAAAAATTACTGTATAATATAAAATACTCTTTCAATATTCATTTTGATATTCATCTCATTTCTACTGTAATATTACGTAAATGACTATTTTTGATAATAGTGAGTTTGCGTACGTCACTTTTTCGGTTATAAAACCCCACCAAACGCTAAATGTGGTGTCTACTTGATGTGTATTATACATAATGAATATCGCAATTAGCAATAAACCGAAATCATAAGATTTTCTATCTTTGTATTCGTATTGATTGTACCGATTTGCCAAACACTCAAAGATTTTTTAGTAGATTCATTTCCAAAACAAAATATTACTTTCTAAGTACGGTACTTGTTGCTCCCGGAATTGAATAACAAAATGTCACCTCACCGCTACCGGACGGAAAGTTGCCATTTTGAAAGAGCTTTAATTTTTACGCTCGTTTGGTAGCGGCGGGAATCAGTTGTTTTTGCAAAAATATTTATACAATATTATTAAATTACCTTATACATATAATAGGTATATAATGTAGTGGATAGTAGAGAAAACCATAAATATTTATAGATTGTTTACATGGTTGGTAATAAAAAAAGCCTAGCGAAAGCGAACCGCTCACTAAACAGCAAAATTCGCTCAAAAAAGAGCGGTCCGCACACGCCTTCCTGTAAAATCCGATTTTTAACCTATCGTTATAACACATGTTTAAACACTTTTTTTAATTCCTTACACTACTTATACGGATACAAATATAAACTGAAAATTGCGTTCTGAAAACTCACTATTACTGAACGTTTACTTTTTAATTTCAACATACTCTGAATAAGTAAAAAATAAGAGTTTTGTAAACTTAGAGTAGAAGTGTGTCTGACAACTCAATTAAATTGACAAGCAATCAAAAAATAATTATCTTGTACGTTAGACATAACATCTATGAAAATTTAACAAAAACGCGATGTAGTCCAGAAGAAGTATACACTACATTTGAGACTACTTTATATCAAATAATAATATTCTTACCGAATTTGTTCCGATAACGTCATCGCATTCATGGTCCACGATTTCAGCGGAATGTCCTATTGCCGTATGGTTAACCATAGCCACAATAGCAACCGACATGTTTGTTCTCATGATATACGCATTCGCCATGCCCAAAAAAAGCATGAGCGTAACAACATGCCTTGTTCCGAACCATGCTATAACAAAAAAAAAACATTACTAACAGAAAAAACGATTAATATAAATTTAATATGATTAAAATTCGCATGTAACATAATGAATACCCACACATTTTTAAAGCCAACGAAGGTCAATTTATTAATGTAAACAGATCTAGTAATACTACAATTTATATTTATTTTCCACATTACCATTTTTCTTAAATACTATCAATAAATTTTTAAATAGTCAACACATACACCTATTAATCTTATTTATTACCAGAGTTCAGTCACCTTTTAAATCAAATAAATTTAAATGATAAAATATTTGATGTATGAATCGATAGTAAATTACAGTCAAAACATAATTAATGAGTCATTTAAAAGAACTAAACAATAGCAAATTTGATTAGAATTAGTCTTTGTGAATGTGATCCGGATATTCGACGATAAACTAAACAATCAGTGATAATTTTTCATAAAACGGAAATGGTCTATGTAAAATAATAATGCAATCATCCAACCGTCACAAATAAAAAAAAACAAGAAAAATTTTTAATTCAAGGCTAAATGTGTTGTACATTAAGCCTGCAAAATAAACCAAAATGAGGAATTTTATACAACAAAGGGTTTAATAGACTTTTAATGTGTATTGTTAAGAAATGTGTAATAAATAACTAAAATAAGCAAATCGTGACTTCCTTTAGTTTGAACTGATCATGACCGTGGTAAGTTGTTAATTTTTTTATTTGTTTATTTGTCATTGTGTGTTTAAATGAGATGACTGGTGGGATAATCCATGAATGTATGTACGTACGCAATTAAATTTTATAGTCAATAATTAATTATAATAAATTTTGTTATTGATAACCAATAAACTGATTCTGTATTTTTGATATACTCTTGAAACAACAAACACGTAAACATCTTATTATGTATTGTTTTTTGTATTATTGATTCTAGTTTCTTTAAGAAATGACATGAATATCTTGGCTTATTCACCCTTCCAATACTGTTGACGATATAAAAAGCAAAACCTGTAAACTGAAACATAAATATAGAAGAAACAAAGTTAATCTATCGATCTTGTCGCATTGATAAACATTATTCATTTATCAACGCCATTATGTTTATTATATCACTCTTTTAATAAAATGCGATTGTAATCATTGCAGTGGAACATATCTTCGATAGATAAACTACCAATGACATTTGTTTACATTTGTAAATATACTTTGGACATGAAACAAAAATCGCATTTCTGTTAATTGTAAGAAATTTGTAAACAGCATTGAGAATAATAAGTATTTGCATTTTGATTGGTTCGAACTTATCTGTTTTCCAAAGATCATGTAATTTCCGCAAAACGCCAATAAAAATAAAGAACGCAAGGTTACTGATTAAAATTGATCAATAAACAAATTGAATCTCATGCTCAATAGAATCCTTTTAATTGTAAAGCCATAACATAAAAGGGATATTATGTAATTTTTTTTCTTGGTAACGTACGTTGATGATTAAAACAATTATTTATCATGTTATATACAATATTTGACCTATTTAAGTTTCTCTTATCGAAAAAATAAAACAAAATTTTAAGAAATCTAATCTTTAATTTTAAAACAGACGTTTCTCATAAATATAATTTAATGTTAAGAATTAATTTTAATAATAGTATTATACGATACGTATTTAGTAAGTAGTGTGGCAATTTTCAAAACCTTTTTACGTTACTGGCATTCCGGACAGAAACAATAAAAATATGACAACAATGAATAGCGTCCAGGAATTTTCAATGTTACTATAAAAATAAAATAATTGATTTTTTTCTTTTAAACAATATTTTAAGATGTCTCTACAACTAATTAACCAATCGGCTTCTAGATTTTTCACATATACAAAAAATAAAAATAAATAACTGTAACTGCAAAATATGACAATAAATATTGTACACATAAAAATTTCATTTTTTTGGACAGAGTGAAAAGCTCCCTCAATACTTTAAATAAAAATTCTATTTTTAAGTATATAATCTTACAAACATAATTATGCATTTTAAATATTTACCCGGTTTACAATAGCAATGTTTTGTCTATCCCAATAATTTACTTGTCCCATAAAAACTAAAACCAATACAAAATTGAAATAATGGAAACAGTGTACAATTCTTCCAATTACTAGTTAGTATTTATTACTAGTTATTACCTTTACCTCATAGCTGAACCAGTTAATTCATATAGCAGTAGTAATTTTTGTTATCAGATACACATAACTTTACACATATTTATTATCTCGTATCCTTTACCATCTACACTCTGAAACATTTCTTACTAATTCATTCTAGATGTAAACTAAAGCAAACCATTAGTTTAAAATAAATTCTGAACCAACACACTCCCAACAAAATTTCAATAATAAGCAATAAATATAAAAATTAAACAATTTCCAGTCAGAAACAAGAGCTAGAAACCAAGCACAACGCTACATTAATTTGTACCTTCTCAGGCAACACCAGCTCAGAACCGTTGACATTTTTTAGCTAAAAATGTAAACGGCCCCTTTCACACCAGCGGCAAAAAAACCTATATTTTAGTGTCAAATCTTATCAACTTTGGATAAAACCAGCAAACAGATCTGTAGGTATCTTATCACTAGAACACCCGGAAACTGAACCCAAATTTAGCTGAAATCATCCACCACCACTAGCCAACAAACTCATAACCACGACCACCCAATAGTGACAATGTAGATAACTTGTTGTAGGCACAGGTTCCGTAAGAGGCGCAGCTTTAAAGTCAGCCAAACCCGCCGTGTCAGAACTACACAACTAGTCTCCCCACCAGCTTCAAAGCTACAACATTAATCTTTACATCACAAGTCAACCACTAAAAGAAATCTACCTGCTGCAATAGACCGAGACCACCCATTCCAAGACACCTAACGCTAGAAGGTATCTCCAATAATTTTCGACAAACTAGTCGTACTCTAGAAGGCAACCGCTGCACTCACCTCCACAACGCAATTCCCTGGAGGGACAGCCTCTCACGCAACGGTTTTAACTTCCTGTTGCAATTTCCAAGAAAAATAGCCAGAAACTCCACCTTAATTCCTATCTTCTCAGGCACTAGCACCAGCTTAGAACTGGAAAAGTGAGAAAAAAGTAAGGGTACACATAGGAATGGCAAAAAAAGCTTTTAAGATTCTGAGTAGCAAGTTAGATATAAATCTGCAAAAAAGTGAAATTGTGAAACGTTTTGTATAAAATGTGTTCCTATAAGGATGTGAAAAAAATATAAAAATGCCTAGAAGCTTTCGTAGTGTTGTTTTCAAAGAGATTATTGGACATTAAATGATCAAACAAGATCAGGAAAGTGTAGAAAAGAGCAGGAAAAAAGAGCGCTATTGATACAATCATAAAAAAAGATGAATAAAGCATGCATTAAAAATAGATTGTTTATTGAAGAACATGATCGTAGACATGGTGAATGCAAAACAGAAAAGAAAAAAGAAAAGATGAACAGAGAAAACTTGAAGAGAAGCACGACCTGTGATAATGATGATAATTATATCCTACGCCAAACCTGCATGAAAAAGATGATAAACACGAAGCAAACAAAGAACCGTGTTTTTGGTAACATCCAAGAGTACATTTCTTACTTTCTGCTAAACCGTTGTCTGTCATAATCAATTAATAAATACTGCTTTGTTAATGTCAAAACTACTAAAGTATTTTATGTACTATTTTCATTAGAGAATTTATAAGAAGTACTACGCCGGTACTCGTTTAAACGTTGTCTGCATTGGCAAAGAGGCTCAGTTTGAGTATCTAACCATATAGATATAAGATATTAGACTGAAATAAATCTGAATTTCAAACAAATACGTAAATTATATTAAAAAAAAATTACATGTGAAATAAATTTAAAACCCATTTAAAACAAATCTAACATTTATGTAGTCATTCCTATATTCAAACTTTAATTGAGTTAGATGCATATACTACTACATACTATTATATATTGTTATATTTACCCCATATTTAAAAAAATCAAAATGAAAATATTATATTGACTTATGCCAAATATGTAAATTATAGTATGTCAACATAGATAAAAACAAATTTTGAAATATATTCAATATTTACAATATGATCTTGAAATAACATGAATAATATGTACAACAAACAAATTTATAACAACAATTGGTATTACTAATTGGATACAATTTAATTTAATGAACCTGAATAAAAACAATATATAATAACATGATTTATATCTGAGTCAAGAAATTAATATATTGGCTACTCTTGATAGCCAAAAAACTACGTAACTTAGTGAGCAAGATCTAAAAATAAATTAAAAAATTTAAATAACATACCACTGTACAATTAGTAAGTAATAGTATAGATAATTATATTTATATAAGATGCCAGATTATAAACAAATAGCAATTTAATTTCGTTTAAATGACGGATCGGAATGCCATGACATTGCAAATTTTGTGATGATGCAGTAAAAGTTAGCGAATTAATAAAAATATTTAGCAGTTTCTACAATGACTCAACATCCCGCCAGATACAAAGTCCTCTAGTTAATTAACACTTACATAATGTTTTACAATTAAAAAGAATATTGTTCTAAAAATATAATTGCCCACCAGCGTTCAAAATGATTGACTTGTGAATGTTTACTCAAACGTCAATTGGGCCTAACAAGTGATAATTATTGGTTAAAAATGTTGTCTTAAGTTTTTATCTGGTATTTAGATTATTAAATATGATCACGTCATTACGAGGCAATTATTTTGTTTTCTTTACAAATTGAGACAATTATAAACTAGGTATGAATCTTAACCTTTTTTAATTGTTTAAAGACATTATATTTAATTTATTTATCTTTATTGATGTATAAGCATGACTATTTAGTTAATCTTTATTACGTTGTGCAATAATACAATAAAATTAAAGTAATCTTGCTCACTATAGCAGCCTTTTATAATATAATGATTCACCAAGCTTTTAATCTTATATTGCTGCTAATAAATTATTAAAGGTATTAATAGTGGATTTGTATTGTTTAAAAATATGAATAATAAAAATATGTTAAATATTTGTTAAATAAAATCAAAATGCAATGGGAATACTGTACATAATTCGTACATTGAACAATACAACAGTTCAATGATTAGCTATAAATAAATATTAATTAACTTCTCATTAAACAAACTGGAAAAATATCTAAGATCAACGCTTTGCACATCTACATATATGATGCGCATTGTAAGTTCAAGATCAGGCTCCGTCAGATAATTTGGTGTCAAGATATGATAAATAAAACCATATTATAACTTATTAACTGCTCGAAGCATAAAACATTGTGTGCCATTGAACTTTACATTAAAATAAATATCTTAATTTTAAATCATTACGTTTTTTGCATTCATTAAAAAAAAGTTTAAAAAAATCATAAACCTGACGTAAGTGCTAAATAAATTATGAAAGTCATTATTAAGCGATAAGTTATAATGTACATATTTAATAACAATTAAATTAAGTATTTCCTAAGATTTTCAAATAATTTTGTCTTATCGAATATCAACAGTTAAGCATTTCTTAAAATTCAATTTAATTTAATGCCTTCCAAGAAACTACAGGTACATAACAAAACCCCAATACACGTTTCAGGTATGTATGTATGTACTTTCCTTTCGAATTAGCCCACCACGTGCAGCGCTTGTGCTCAATGCAAAATTTTTGGCAATATTATTATTGCGTATGTAGCCTTCACTACGCAAGCACAGAAATCTAGTACATACAAAATAAAAATATGTCATTTTCATCACTGTATTTATAAAACAATAAAAGCAAATGAGATCTTTAACCTTCAAAAAAAAAAAAAAAAAACTTGTAGTATACATATTTATATTTATTTAAACTTAATTTAACTGAATAAAAAACTTCAAACCAAAATATCTACAATTTTGTGAATATTGAATACTTTTAGACCTATAACATAAAAATCATTAAGTAGGTAAGCTAAACCCACTGAATTTTTAAATTTAAACTGTATTTATTTTTAGATAATAAAAGAATACGAGTGAAACAAACCTGCTAAATTTTCAAATGTGATGCATTTTTTAATGTGCTGTAATGTTTTCACAATTGAATAAATGAGTAATAAGCTCGTTAAACTTATTTTTGGTCCAGTTTTATGTTTATATCGTGTAATGTATAGTAACATTAAAGTTTCATTTACTATAAAAATGGTTGATTTATATTCTAATTGAAAAAGGTGTTAAAATTTTGCAATCTTGCACCATCGCATTATATTTTTAATAAACTAATTTACTATTATGAAATCGTAATTTCATCACTTATATTTATATTTGCATATTTGTTTGTTGTATTGTGCCATTAAATAAACAAATAATATTAATGAAATATGTTTCATTACTTAAAGGCCGCCTAAATATACTTGTAAATAATGATATTTTCAGATGTAAATTCACTTTCAATACAATATAAACAAACTTACTTAAATGTTGACCCGCGAGTTCGTCTTAAATCAAGAATGTTATTTACTTGGCAGTCGTGATTGTGCTTCGACATGTTTTTAATTATATTAATTGAGCCTCGTTTTATATTTGACTATGCAACATTAAACCAAGATTAATTAATTTTCTACATGATTAATTTGCATTTTCATTTGGTTTATTAAATGGGTTTTGATATATCATAAATTATATTAACAGTATTATAGGATTATACAAGATTAGATTATGTTTTAAAGATTATAGTATATATATGATAAAAAAGAAATCAATCAAGACATTTTTTGCAATTTAGTTTCTAGTTTCAAGGATTAAACCATAAACTAACAGTATATATTTTGTTATAATAATTATATATTTTATGCCATAATTGGTTGCAAAACCTCATAGCACATATTGTAATAATAATCTTTTTAATTGCAACTATTCTTATATTCTGCAATATAAATAATAAACGCATAAATTTAAATTATTTAAGAATATTTTGCTCTTTAGACTATACAAATTAGGAATAAACTCTTACATTGTTGAACTACAACTGACGCGATTCAATACAATCTCGATTAGATATGATGTTAACTATATTTTTAGCAATGAAATAAATCAAATGAAATTCTTAAAATAACCAAAATTTACTTTGCCGCTTGTCCTGTTTACTTAAACTGAAATTCATGCCAATATAAGTAAATATTAATCACCGCATTGAAAATATTGTATTGGTATTTTTTTAATTTTAATATTGTTTGTTAATGAACGTGATTTACGCAAATATTTGCTTCCCATTAGTAATACAAAATTGTAATTATTTTCTTATCTGATCAGAAAAAATAATTGATATAAATTTTAATTGTATTATTGTAGGTGTATTCTGTCAACTTGTAATTGTTTGAATTTGTATTTGCATATAATTTGTATATTTTCTAACAGATAATATTTTAATGTAAATAGTAGGCAATGTTAATACAGACATAGAGATAAGTTAAAATATATAAAATGTCTATATCCTCTTGTTTCTGTTTTTTAATGAAAACTTAGATTTAGATCTAGAAAACAAAATGGCAAGAAAAATAATTAAATTTATTCAATGCAAAATTATTAAATTTAAAAAAGATTTGTATAACAAGTAGTAATATCAAAACTTAATAATACTTTGTATATTTTAACATTAAAAATAACGATCTGGATTTTTAATCATTGCACATTAAAATTAGAAACACTGCCAATATTATATTGCTTGTTAATTGTCGTCAACTGTTGATTGCATATGTATTTTAATATAACCCAATAGAGATCAAGTAATTTTAGATGCACCGCCCAATTGGCAACGTTTAATAAAATTATTAGGAAGTATTAAAATGCTATTACCAATTGATTCTTATGTGATCTGTAAAATCTTCTCATAAACCAGCACTATTTGATCCAAACTATTCAATTTTAACAGGGTGTTTAGCCACCAGTGTGCCAAAATGAAAGAGCTTATCATTTTAAACAAGTATTTCTAATTTTATACCATAATAAAATACCGTAACAAAGCAGTAACCACTTGTAACAATTGACACTGTCTCGGCGTTATAAGTGTCAATAATGAGAATATGCTGATATTCTCTATATCTATAGATTTTGTGAAGGCAATTACAAGAAAAGCATTCAGTGAATATTTAAGACGTTTTCCAAATATACGACAAACATCATCAAGAACTGTGTTTAGTCAAACTTTACACCGCTTGAAAAAAACTAGCAGCACTCGTCGCTGTTGTAATGAGCACTAATTATTGCATACCGCCAATAATAAGAAAAATAGAATTAATGCCGTTTTAAACAATTCTACCCGACAAATTACAATACTGAAAAATCTAAATTCTAGTTTTGCATGGCAAATATTAAGTTATCAAGTATTACTACCACGCACAACTTGCGCTTCAGTATGTCGATGCGGAAAGACGATTTCAATTTTGATATTGACCGAGAAATTGAAGAACCAAATTATATTCCTTCAGGACGAAGCTACTACACTAGGATGGTATACATAATCAACACATTCTCCATGCGTGGTCATTAGATAACTCCACTTGACTAGACAAATAAACGGTGGCGGAATTTTTAATAATTTACCACCAAATAACTATTTACAGTTATTACAATAAATAGTAGATAATTTCAGCACGATAGTGCGCAAGCACAATTTGGAAAAAAAATGTAGTTTTGAAAATAGATGCATTAGACGTAGAGATCTAATAGCATGGCTCTCAAGATCTCCAGGCTTGAATCCCCATAATTATTTTCTTTGATGGCACATGAAACAACAAGTGTAGTATGCCAATAAATACGCCAGAAATGATGTGAATGTAATTGGAAGAATATACAAACCTCTAGTTAGAAGATGTCATGCTTGCGCAAATGGTCACCCCATTTCAAAAATTTACTGTAAATTTATGTATTTATTTTGTTATATTTTTTCTGTCAGTATTAATTATTTACTATACATAATTACATTTTTATTGTTGTAAAATACTAATAACTAATACGTTCCTTATAATCTCTCTTTATAGGACATCGTTAGTGAAACTATAAATTTCGTAGCAATTCATTACAATTATTTATTATCATCTGCAAAATATTCATATTTATAACTTAAGGAATAAAATTAGGATAAACTTTTGATATGCTCTTTCATGTTGGCACATACTCTGTAAGTACATATATACCCACCCAACTAATATAGTTAATGTAAATGGGTTATTTTTTCTAAAGAAACATATATATTACACAATAATGTTAAAAGTTTACCCTCTATTTCTTGCAGCATTTAATCTGAATTGTGAGTTGTTTATTTATAACTCATAAGTGCATTCGATTTTCAACTGACAATATGCCAAATATAATTCTGCATTTCAAAATATGAATCAGACAATATTATGTGTAAATTTTCGTTCTTGAATTGAATCCAATTATTCATATTCATTATGCAGATGCAGTTTTATATACAATGTTTGAAATATCATTCGAATTCTTCGAATTGAAAAAAATAATGTTCTACAAGGAAAAGTACTACATGATTTATTATTAGACTTATTTTGTTATTCATTTCAATTTATGTCGCAATAACTATTTTCAAGGGTAATATAACAAGTAGTCTGATTATTTTCAAAAGTATAGCCATAGTTAAGGATCTATCAAAGATAAATTGTATAGAAGGTTATGCTTACCCATACAAAATAAAAAAAAAAAATTATGAAAAAGTACACAGTAAATCAATGTATTGAAGACAATTTATCAAAAATTTTTACTTGAGTTTGAAATAACAAGTATTGGAAACATGTTACATATTCTAATTTTAAGATTTTAAATACTTAATACATATGTTACAAACTATGCAAACAAACCATTAACATGATCCAGTGTATTTGATAACAATTAATAATTTTTAAACGGTGCAACAAACTTAACAACATTTTTCAACACAGAATTGCAGTTTTTAAAATTGGTCAGTTAATAAACTGTGACGTACATTTTATTGTAAAAAATTACCGTACCATTTTTTACATAACACACATTCACGTTATAACCGTATAAACAAATATTGTTTATACGAATTGAGTCACAAAAAGATTTTTTTTTTAATTTTCAATTTTTCAAAAAAGTTTTAATTAACAAAACAATAGCAAAACACTATTTACCGCATAAAATATAGAAATATTTATTAAAAAACTTGCAAAAAACTCACTTAAGACCAAAAATCAAAAACCGCCAAAAAGCCGCTTTGCTGCACATAGCAATCTAATGACTGCAATTGATAAACTATCATTTAATAATTTTACATAGGAAACAACTAGTATCAGTCTGATAAAAAATATTTCATTGGCAATTTTACCTGCATGCTATTTTTCAGTTTAGAAATGTACGGGCTGAGTTTGTTCATGAAGATGCAAACTCTTAACTATTATAATACAATCTACATGCTATAAGATTGAAAGAAAAACAAATGGTTCAACACAAGAAGTTGATAAAAGAAATATTTGTAATTTTTTACTCCTATGTATGTATGTTACAAAACTGTATCCAAAATCTACTTTTAAATATATTAATTAGTTAAAAAAAATCTTTTTGTTTAAATAAACATTCTTAATTGACTTATTTGTTATATACTATGTCATTTGACACATTTCTGTAAGATGTCCAAAATCGATTTTTCAGACAGAAAAAAATAAGGTATTTATTTTTAAAAACATCCAAATCACGCAAAATGGTTACATCTAGTACAAATGCTAATAGTACCAATAATGGAAACATTTACTTATTCATTTACAGTAATGTTAGAGCAGCACAACCATTCATTTTTTTATATGAAACAAAAATCTAACATATTTTTGAATAATATCACATTCGGGATAGCTGTCTAAACTAACAAAATCTGATTGACAGTTAATACTAAATGTACGATTGCATACTGCCTACAGAATAATGAAAAGTACTGTTATAATACCTAATATGAATTAGTTAAAAACATGAAACAGTGGTCGGTTTAAAAAATGGATTTTCATAGGTTTGTTTTCGAACCGTGCCAATACAAAATAGGATGAAAGAAACAAAATAAGATGAAGGAACAGCAAAATTTGCAATGTGCTGTAAACACACAACCCTTTGACATTAGAAATTATTTTTTTGATAAGATGCTGTAAAACTGCTACTAGGGTTTGCTTTTTCAGAATGAAAATATCATATTATTAGTAACTAACGTAGAGAAACTAGAATATCACCAATTTCTTAAATTATATTTTTTATAACATTTCGTAATGATCAAAAATCGGTATCTAAAAGTAACGTTGATTTACTGTTTATAGTTTTAATAATCTCGACTTACATACAAATCAAAATACAGATAACGACTATTATAATTGAAAGCCAACTACTGCTGATATTTTATCCGTCTCCGGATAATATTGCATTTACATTCGGTCGGATTATGACTATTTCATAATGTAAGTCTAAATTATAGCTCACGATTATGTTCGTTTTTCATCAAAATGAATATTAAAACCATTTTTAATGTACAAAAATAAGATTTGCTGTTAAAGACTGTTGAATCCCAATTTTAATATTGGCAAGTCAGTTAAAGATGATAAAGATTTAGCGATTCTTGTAATTTCTAAATACTATTTTAAGTCTTCATAATTGAAATAACTATTGAAAAAATAAAATAGATATAAAGAAAGAATAAAAACTGCAGATTAGAAATTTTATCTAATTTTAATTTTTTTTTCTGTTATATATAATTTTGCATAATATTAATACAACCGGTTTTTTACTTTCAATTTATGCATATTAATTTTCACTACTGTCATAGTATAATTCTTCACTGAACTACGTTAGCAATTAATTCGGCTGGATAATTTAATGTAAGATATCGTATTTAAGATTAAGATATTGTTAACCTTTATGAAATGAATTAGTTGTATTCAAGATCAAAATAATATTATTTTACATGATACAAATTAATAAGATTAAATAAAGCATAACTCGATCCGTGAAAGATAAAACAGACATTTAATAAAAAATACCAAATTGATTTTTTTTTGTGATAAATAAATTTTTTTTTAATTAAAAATAATGTGACTTGTATAAAAATATAAACGCAAGTTTAAGCAGCAAATATTACTTAATGAAAACATGTTCCAAATTCTTGCCGATCAAAATCAAGCAGTTGAAAATGGAATTTGGAACTCGCGCGTTTTTTTAACTTGCATTAGCATCGACGTACGTCGCACCGGCTACAAGACAAGAAGAGGCCGTGAAAAGCACGTGGCTTGCACAAAACGGTCAGCTTCGCATGCACTGTCGTAAAAAATACCACCGTCTCGTCAAATAACATAAATAAATACGAACCTTTATTCTTTTTTGACTCTGTCTCGTGGATGCCCGGCTGATCAAAAACAGCAATATAGCCGTTCTTGCTCCTGTCCTCACCGTTTCTGGCACGACTCATCGTTTTGATTAAAATTCAGTAAACTTCAGCAATTGAAATTAACCGAGATGCAACTTAATTTTGACTTCATAATGTGGACATTGTAATTTATAGCCCGGCCGTGCAACGATTATTACACTAAATTGATATTCGCTCGCGTACAGTTGTATATGTTATAATTTTATTCGAATAGACTCATTTTTATGACGATATTAAAAATATATATTCATCGACGACCGAATCGAATGTTCACAGTAAACACATACACTTATCGTAAATACAGTACGCGTAAAATTCTGCCGACTTGTGGCTTTGTAAAAATGATTTGTGCGACTTTTATGTATATTTAGTCTAATCAGACGTAATCAGCAGTTCCCTCCACACACGTGCACTAGGTAGGTTGTACAGGCTCTATTGATACATCACTTAAGGCAACGCTACAAAAACTGTTGTCTGAACTGCTGGATATAGCTCCGCTACAAAATAGAAAGAGAGAGAGAATAGATACGTACTAGTAGTTCGCTGCGGATTCGTTATAACCTCGTGATTCATAGCAAATTATAGGTAAATGCAGCTCTTGCGTAGAACGATTTCCCAAAATGCGGCACAAACAAGATCATTATTAAGTCTTTTGAAATTCCAAATTTTATCAAAATTCCATGAATGATACAAATACAATACAATAACATAGTCTTCAAATTACTTTCAACGTTCATTTGGTTGCATACGAATATAATCGACTAGAATTTTAGCAAAAAAATATCAAATTCGATTATTTAAAAAACTTTATAAACATTATAATATTTCTACAAAAGTTATCTAACAATTAAATTCAAAGTCAAACCAAAACCAAAATCAACATTAATAATTTTAATAAAGTATTAAATTACAAATATAGCAAGTGATAATTTAAAGTTTCAACATGTATGACGAAATGATAGTCAAGTTATTCATATGTAGAAAACAATAGAATTTTAGCGTATAAAGTAGTTGTAAATAAGTTTCCGAGCTTTATTAGTGCTTGCGGATAATATGTTAATAAAAGAATATTAACATAGGTGCACTTTAAAACATTTTAATAATATCATTTTACTGTTAATATGTATACTTTAATAACAAAAAGTCTTGATACATAATTATATAAATAAAATAGATAACTCTTACGTTGCTGATATTATTTATTATTATGCATTGTTAAAGTAATTATTCTATCTATATCTCATAAACTATGAGAAAAAACGAATTGTGTTTGTTTTAAATTTTAAATGTTAAATTTAATGTTCGTGCTTGTAATAGCTAGAACAAAATGATATAATGTCATTATACTTTGTTTTTACTGAATGTTTATAGTAATAGTATTTATGTATCTGTTAATCTAGTAATAATTTTACAGTATAGTTAAAAGTATAGCAATTTAAGTTAAGCTTTAATAGATTCATAGTAAAATACTCAAGGTATTAATTTTTTTTATTGTATATTTAATTGTAAGCCAGAATCTTCACTTTATAGTTTCCTCAAATAATATTTTGTTATTTCAATTTTTTTTTATTTTATAGGTATGTAAATGGACACACAAGTGAAGAACAACTAGAACTTGAAATTTATATAATAAAAAATGAGTTCAAATAGATATTTAAATTTTTTTAAGCAGTTTCCAATCTGTGGATTTGCATGAACATCGCTCATTTATATTTTAATATACATATAAAGAAACGTACTAATACAACAATCATTTTGAAAAATAATGTACTGTTGACATACAACATTGCTTTAAATCATTAAAATTATTGTACTTAATATAAATTTATTATAACCATTTACCACTCACTACATTGTAGTTCTTGTAAATCAAAATATTGCTCATTTTTCTTTTCTAAAATTACCTACTTTTTATTATGAAATGTTTAATAAATGGATTATTATTTTCATCATGGTTATACAATTTTATTGAAATCTGAAAGTTTTTGAAACCGATGTTAAATGAGTTGTGTTAAGTTCAGTTTTTGTTTCTAAGAATAGGCGTATTATTAAAAGATATACATACTCTCAGTTTATGATATAATAAGCATTCTGTCGTGAGATACCGTTGATGTGGTAAAAATGGTTTTAAACCGTTGCGTTGTCGCGATTTACTTTTGACTCCGAATGTTCCAACCAGCGAGGTAAATTTAAAATTTTATATAGCAAATATTTTACTAAATTAATAAGAATCAGAAGAAATTTAATGACAGATGTAACCGTTTACAACCCGTACGTTTTTGTGAGATTTCCGCGATCAACCAAAAATAGAGAGAGACAGAAATATAACCGCTGTTTGCTCGCTGGTATGTACGGTTTTTCACGACAAAACGCATAATACATAATGGTTTATACATAATTATCCGGCAATTTGTTCTTTTTGCACAAATGCAACAAAAATGAGGGTATAAAGTCATCAAGCTGAGCCAGCTATGGGTTTTGTAAAGACTTTTTGACATTTCTATCTATTGAAGCTCATTGCACCAGTAGCAGTAGCCGTCGGAGATAATTTCACAGTGAATAGTTCTGCTAGGACCAGGGACTAGACCATTTGATTTTTTGCAAAGGTGGTACTTTTAAGAAAATTTTTTATATGAAAAAATTACTTACATTAGTAAGTCAAAGGCAATAATATATTGTACAACTAGCACATAATGGTTTCCCACAGGTAAAATATATTGAGTGTAAAGTGGACATTATGTTTTTTTCAATATCTAAAATACTTAAAATTATTTATTAAATGTTATAATTTAATACTTGACAGGTGATTTGTTACTTTTCAATTGCTGCGTGCGTAATATTCACGTTTTGCACGCTATTTAGTGCATAATAAAACGTATGAAATAGCATACTTTTTTGTAGTAATTACAGTAGCAAAATGAAAATATTATAGTAAGAAGTAAAAAATATAATAGAAACGGGATGTTAGGGTAATGTGGCTGTTCTCAAACTGTGATATGCGATGTACTTTCAAGTAGTACATCGAATAAAATATAGCTAAATAATTTAAAAAACCTGTTTAAGTTTTACTCGAAAATTGTGTACAAACCCAAAGCTTCTGCAGCATACTCATAAATTTTAGACAAATATTTCTATAGTTTTGAAATATTGAAGTTTTTAAAGCTTTTTAAAGTTTTTTTTTAAACATTACATGAATAATGGACATAAAAAAAACACAGTTTTTTAATGAAATTCTGATCTTTAATACTGATTTATATAAATGGTTTAGGCCCAGAACTGCAGTTTTCTCAAAAGTTACAAAATTGTACTTATCTTGTTTTGGTTGTAAGCCGACGATATGTCAAGGGAAATTTCATATTCTATACATTCTATGACACCCAAAATTTTACCTACTAGTTGAATAATTTAAACAGATGATATTTGTAAGTTTTATGATATATCTATAAAAAATAATTTTGTACAAAATTGTATATGTATGTAATATTAGTGCAGTGTGCTTATTTTATTTATGTAGTTATAAAATTATTAATTATATGTTGTAAAATTTAAGATATCGTTTATCAAAAATTTGTATTAATGGATTAAATAACACGCAACAATAATTAAGTTTCATGCACACATATTTGCTATATAAATTAAAAAAATAAGCCCATAAATGTTGAACACAAATATATTACTGTACTACGAATATCATATCTTGTTTCATTTGTATTCTATCTTTATTGACTTGTATTTTTTTTTAATTGGTGTTTTTGTTGGAGTATTTTATAAAATTCATTCCTTTAATTTTTCTTCTTATAAAAGCGACGTATGTAATAGTTTGTCATCTAGTATACCATAAATATTAAACAAAAGTTAAACTTAAAGCAGTCTCAAGACCAGCTTGGACAAGAATTATAGATTATAAAGATATTCTGATAAACTGATTTTGTTTTACATATTACGTAATTAGAAAGAATAGTTAATTATTTCATTCATGGTTAAAACATAAGAAATTTACATTTATAACTACTAATTTAAATTTACAGAATTCAACTTTATAAAAATAATAAATTAAAAAAGATATTTGTATTAAATTATTTGATTTTGTATTAATTATCTATTTTCTTTTTAAGTAATGTTATCGACTTGTTTTGGTATAATTTTTGTTAAGTATAATTAATAAATCCGGGATTATAAACACATAAAAGTATTAGTTCTAATTTAGTAGTATTAGGTAATCGGATTATATTATATATGTTATATATCAACTTGATTTACTATTTGTTTGCAATTTTTAGCTAATAGATTATAAATTTGATCTATATTATTAAGCAAATAAAATTGACAATATATTATTATATCTTAATAAATAATCAAGAAAACGTAATTCTAGTAGATTTGTAACAGAGTTGTCTTAAATACATTACACATTGAAAAAGACCTGCCTACGGTATGCGTTACAAAAACAAATATTGGATGTTTAACAAGGAGAGTGAAAACAAATATGTTGAAGGTATTAATTCACATATGCATGGAGTATGCACAAACAATTACACATTATCAGTATATCAAAACTTTTAATAATTAATAAATTTAATATGAGATTGATGTTTACAATTATTTTAAATGAGCTGTCGAATTTCTAGAACGTGTTTCGTTTTACCAATATTAAATTATTATCATTTCTATTAGACTAAAATTACAATTTTTTTTCTATATCATTTTATTTGTGTGTATTTATAGCACATTATTTAAAACTAGAAAAATTATTTCGATTTTATAAGAATGATATTAAAATACTTTATGAAACATTTAATAACAATAATATAATAAATGTCACGTTTTACAAATAAATAATATAATATTGTGATAATGATTAATTTTATTTTCTCTAAAGCATACTATAAAGTGATTTAATAAAAATTAAATGTACATCACAGGCATAATTTATATTATGAAATGAATTAATAATTTATTCAAACTCAATCTAACGATCACAGCGGCCAAGTGGCGGCCAAGGGTCAAGCCTCAAGCATAGACAATTACATATTATTTGTCTAATGATGTAATATATATGATACGCTTTACAATAGTGATAGTGAAGTTGCATACATTTTATTTTTTGGTTTTAAGATCTGACTTTTTAGGTTTTATCACCTCATCTGCAAAAACAAATGTGTATGGAGTTGAATGATAACTCTAGAGTTATCATTCAACAATACTACTAAGCTCATTAATTGGTTTAAAAATAATTCATTTGTTGTAAATTACGTTATTTTATTATTATAGTTAAATAAAACTAAACTAACACATGATATAAATGTAAACTTGGTTTCCATACAATGAACATATTAATAAATATTTTTTAACAATTTATTATCAATGAATACAAAGAAGCCTTTATTATAAAATATAATTTTTTATATTAGTTGTGTTAGAAAAGTTGCATACACTATAATTTGTAATATTGGTTGTATATAGTCAAATACATAATTTCAAATTTTAATATTGACTTATATACAGTGATTTATAATATATATAATGCATTCTTTTCATTATCAATCAATTTAGCACTTTCAACCAAGGCAAAACAACTTGTTTTTTGTAAATGAGTTTTAGAGCAACATAGAAAAAATATTGTCATTGTAACTATCACATTTTGAAATTAAAATTAATATTAAGCGACATTTTTGAAAATTTATTGGAAGACGTTTTGATTGGCTTATTATATCAAATGTTGTACCAGCATAATGGTTCACCTCCGCACATTGAAAGGAATGGGATTGCCTGGTTCAATATTTTTTTTATAATAAATGAATTAGTCAACACAGTCCAACTCCATGGACTCCAAGATCTCCTGATTTAAGTCTGATAGATTTTTATCTGTGGGGACATATAAAGGATTTGGTGTATGCTGTTGAAATTAATACCTTCTACTAAAATAATGGAGCTGCGTTATTGACGTATAATTTCAGACATTTTTTTAATAAAAAATACAGATACAGAGCCATTATGATAGCATGAACTTGTGTTCATGCTTACGCTTTTCAAATTATTTTCATGAAACATTTTATACGTAATTAAATCATCATAGCACATATTCCATATGTAATGTTAAAATTGAATGACACACTTAATAAATTATTTAAAGATGAGTAATTGACATTGTAAAAGTGTATATATTTTTTAATATAAGATCTTCTGAAAGTTTTAAATTATTAACTTAGATGATGTTTATGTGTCTTAGTTGACATTTTAATTTAAATTTTGGAAATATATTGTATTATTATTTGAATTCAAAAATATATTTCAACATAATGTAGTGTAAATGGTTGATAATTTACAAAATATGCACAACTCATAATAAAAATTGCTTGCTGCGTTTTTCCAAATAAGGATTTGTTACCTGAAGAAGTATTGAATTTATTAGATACCCTACTCTGATTGGAAATTATGCTGTACCAATCAATTATTTGGAAAACAAATTTTTATGTCAATATGTAGTAAAAATAACGTACTAAACAAGTATTTTATAATCATCATTATCACTACATCTACACACAATATTAATAAGTACTTTAAACACTGAGTTGATTTTATCACCACAATTCTAAATAATTCTCATCATGTTTTATTATTGCGGATTAGAATAAAACTGTTATTAAATTATTGCAGAGATATTATGATAATTCTAAAAGTTATTAAATTTGATGTAATTGCTTTTTTGTATTAATATGTTCGCATCCAATACACTTCAATTAAGTTTGTGTTATATATTATATTTATTTTAAGTTATACAAAAACTACAACTACTACTACAACTAGTTATTTTACGCAAAAACTAATTAATATAACTTTTAATGAAAATAAATACGGAACTCAATTTATTATTTTTTAATAAATTTAACTTTCTTTTGTAGCATTTATCCTCGTTCTCATTTGTTTGGTTAGTTTTCTCAATAATACCTTGAATATGTCTGAAATAGCAACATCGACGTGCTAATATTATCACCACCTGATAATTCCTTCATTTCACCAAAGTACTCCATAAACATGTCAAACGCGTTCTCATAACACCTAATATATTTACCCACCACTCGTTGCAGTGCCAGAATGTTTGTAGAATTGTTTACACTTAATTATTTATTCCTACTTGTTATAATAAGATTTACGTTTTTATAGCAATTTATCAATATGCAATACTACAATAATAAAAAATATAGTTGTAATGAAATATTATAATTCTACACTATTAGTATTTACTACGTTGATAATCTATCTTTAGTCATACTTAAATTTTGTTAATAAAAACACATTTTTAAATAAAGAACGAGATGAGCACATAAAAAAAATTTCAGTATAAATTCGATCAAAATAAAAATAAATAAAAAAAAAAATAAATAAATAAGTTAATCATAACGGACTAGAAATTTCAGTTTAAGTTTAAATTTTGAAATTATCTTAGTACTTAATTACAGTAGTATTTGAGTTAAAAAGCACTTTTTGATCAATTGGTCAAAGATATCATTACACAAGCCCGGCAAAGAAACACGACTAAAATGCATAATTATGCAAGATTTCATGTTTTATAACAGTTTTATTATAGTTACTGACCTCTTTGGAACTAATATTAGTCAAAGCTTCATCAAGCTATAAATGAATGAGATTTGATTTACTGCTAATAAATTTTAATAAACAAAACAAAAATATATTATACCATAAATAAAGTCATTGGGCAGTGTGAATAAAAACAAACATTAGCTTAAACTGGCAATATTTAAGCAAATGCTTCAATTTTAATGAATAAAAACATCAGCTAAAGCTATTGCTAAATAGTAATAGCTTTTTCTTTTAGTTCTTACTTGTTTTTCCAGCTATTGCTTAAAGCCGTGTGAATAAAACGAAGCAACTACTTAATTTTATTAGTTAAAGCTAGTAATGGCTGAACAAAAAGTGCAAATATTTCTACGTTTTCTGAGCGATCCCGGATTTCAAATAAGAATTCCAAAAGATGAAGGAATTCATAGAACAACTGTGTGCAAAATAGTTAATTTTATGCTATCAAAAATTGTAGACAAAGCACATATTTGGATAAAATTTCCCATAGAAATGGATAATATCGATAAATCACAATTGAATTGGTCAAATAAATATCAATTTTCTCTTGTAGTCGGTATAGTTGATTGCACACACGTCAGAATCCAGAAACCAAAGTAATCATGGTGATGAATACTGCAATCGTAAATTTTTTTGTAGCATCAATGTTCAAGCAACATGTAATGCCACGGAAGAATTTACCAGTATTGATGCTCAATGACCAAGGCCTGTGCATGATAGTCGAATACTAAAAAGATCTGATATATAGAGTCGTGAATACACAAAGAAATAATGCAATATATTTATAGCAAGCACGTTAGAAATAATAATAACTAATGGTAGGAAGAGAATGCGATTTTACGCGACAGGAATGAACATGATTCAACTAACCACAAATTTAATCTAATACGTATTTACAAATTTATATAGCTAAAGCTTAAATTTTCCAGCATTTACTACCTAGCACAAGCAAAAGGTTATTCACTCCATTTAAAGCAAATGCTAGAACTAGGAGGGTTAACTAGGTAGCTAAAGCTAGTGCTAAAACTGAATGCTAGAAGCGTTAGCTTAATTTTTATTCACACCACCCATTATTATAGTTATATAATATATCGTATTCGGATACGCATATCTACAAAAACATGTAAAAATTTTGTACTAATAAAGATGTTTTTTAGAATAAAATATTAGCAATAGTATAATATTTTAAGTAATAATAAATGTATAAATTTTTAATTTCTGCTAATATCTTATTGATAAAAAAATCAAATAGATCACGTATTTCAGATTATTTATTTTTATTGTTATATTCATTTAACAAGAATCTCAATGTCAGCATTTCTTAATTACACGCTTTTTCATACATATGCAATATTTCAACCATATAATAGCAATTATAACTACATATTTCATTTCATGCTTCCTAACAATTTTGTGCTTTCTTTTCAATATAATTTAATGGTTCATAGGAATTGTCACAATAAAATATGATAATTACTAATAGTTTACTGACCGTGAATTAAATATCAAAAAAATATTATTGTTATTTCAAAATATTTAGCAATAGGATTTTATTCTGTACAGGGATTGTATGGTCAAAGATGTAAGGGTATACAAAAAAATATTACTTTCTGAAGACGAATAGTATCTACAATGTTTGATCTTTAATAAAAATAAATCATCAATGCTTGAAATTGGTAGACTTACTTGAATTGCTTTAAACACAATTCACTACTGATAATTTCAGCAAATTGTTGGTTACAATTAAGTAGTCCTGGCAAAATTACTGTTGTTGATCATTTTCTTATTAGTTACACAACATATATTTTGAATTGAATATATAATATCTCTAACAAAATAGTAAATAATAAAGCTTCACTAATATAATTAAATTAATTCAAATATCCGGAAACACCGCACGCAAGTCATCACATAATAAAATAATGAGACCGGAATTCTACATGCCAGCAACTAGAGAATCCGCCCATTTCAACTCTGCAGGTGTATAAATAAATAGTTCAGATTTAGCATATTTAGAATTATGTAAATTTGAAATTATACTTGAACATTAAATAAAAACTTTGAAAGATTGACAAAATAAAATTTATAGTATACATAGTCTACATATGCTATTTATTTTCTCATCATTGTTAGGTTTTTACAATAACAATAATTAAAACAGTATAATTTTATATTAGTTACTACATGTGATAAGAGACAATCAACTTAATTATATCAATTTATTGATTTAATAAGATTTGAAGAAATCTTATTTAGTTGCAGATAAGTTTATTATTTCAAAATAAATATTAACTTAAACAATACTGTTTGATAGAAAATAATAAAACCTTATAACTATATAGTTAGAATATGTAACATTATGCATTTTGTTTTACTTTTTTATGAATGTCTAACACTTCTACAACACTATCTGGCCAACAAAGTCTGATTTTGCTGCTTCTCATAATCTTACTCAACTTATTTATCAAACATTTTATAAAATTTTAGAAATATTTGCTATTTGTCTATCATTATTATAAGATAGACGTCGCAAAAATAAAACATTTTGATTTTGGTTTTATTGCTTACATATATTCTAACATAAAATCTTAAGACCATCAAAAAGTTAATACTATTATTTGTTATTAAAATAATAAAACAACAAAAAGCATTTAATAAATTTATCAGAAAGTTTATATTACAGAAACTGCTACGAACCAATAAATTCATTCAAATTTAAAATCTTTATTACCTCCTCTTTTAAATAAATAAAATAATAAACTTTAGTTACTAATCCCAATAAAAAAGCTGTTTTTTTATAATGACAGCACCATATAAACTACGTGGCTAAGGTTTATAAGCAATTATAACTTTACTGATATGATAACAAACAACAAATATCAAATGTGAAAAAAGTGTGTAATACATAAAAATACTGAGGGCGGCATTAATACAAGTTTAGCAACAAAACGCTTTATAAAAATAGAAGAAGAGCTGCTAGCTTTTAGAATCAAAATTGCTCTATTCTGATGATATTTTATCAAGAACTAATAAAAGAAAACAAAATAAAAGAAAAGAAGGGAATATAATGTAAATATATGTTTTTTTTAGCTTTTGTATACAAATTCTATATTTATTCTTGTAAAATAATAACATTATACATCAACAACAATTAGTACAGATGTTGATCAAAGAAAAGGAATATAATTTGTGCTCACTAATGATATGTTTTTATAAATTGAGGAACGAAAGTAAAAAACGCGTTGGCTTATAGACATCCTTCCCTTTAATTATTAATATTCTTACTTACATAGATAATCTTTTAAGATTAGTATAAACGGATCCATGCGCCAAGGTTATTTAATTTTGCTTTGTATAAAGTGGACTAAGTATGTATGTAAATTTAAGAATTTAAATTGTTTATTACGATCATTCTTATTTACCTATAAACTAATAATAATATAACAGTAAAAAATAATTTAATTTTGCATTAAAATATAAAAATTAATTAAATGCCGTCAAGGATTTTTATTTTGTCACTATATAAACAACACAATTAAAAATACCTAATATCTATTTAATTAACCGTGCAACATTACAATCTTATTTCCTGAATGTAATTCATTCGCACGTAAAATTACTTATTATACATAATGCAAATAAATCTACTTATTACCATGTAAAAGCATACCAAGTAGTATAATTAATTGACTCTTCAAGATCAAAAAGAAATATGAACAAGGTGATCTGCTATAACTAATAAACTTTATATAGTAATTACATACATATAAATAATAATTTATTTACCACAATCACAAAACTATTTTATTCTATGTTGTTACTTTTGGAACTGTTTTTATGATCCATACCTCACCGGAACACCAGAGTGGCGACACCAGCCCGAATGCATATAAGTAATGTAGCCACTAAAGCAACCATAATAACAATTAATTAATTAATATAAATAAAATTATTTTTTGTTTTTTTTGGTGGCAGTTCGGTTGCTTGTTGTAACCAGAGTGTCATAACTTGTTGCGCCAAGAAGTTATGTTTTTTAAGAATAAGCTAGTTACATAAATTGATATGCCACTATAATAAGGCTTGGATTGATAAGTTACAAAATATGATCAAACATTGCGATAATCTAATACAAACTGAAAAAGACACATAAAAATTAATAAAACCTTAAACATAATCCAAATTTATGCAAAAGTTATTAAACAATACTTCATCTCAGGTACTCAATATAAATTCCGATCAAAACTTTTAAAAACAGATTTTTTGACATGTTTAGTCACAAATGGTATTCTACTTTAGACCAACGTGGACAAAATCTCATAGTAGATCAAAACATTTCTAAACCATTTAATAGTATGGCATCTTAATCTTAATTAAAAAACTTTTTTTTTGTTTTGATCACAAAACTGTAAACTTTAACAATAACTTTCTTGGCAACAGAAAAAACTATAATTGGAATTATTAGAATTAATTGTTGACTAATTATAAGTGATGATGTTTTTCAAGGTTCTGCGTTTTGTGTACTCTATTTTTGATTTACATTAAAAAACTTGTTCCAATAACCAAAAATTCTATTCATAGTTTTCTAAGACTATATTAACAAAAAATTTAGGTTAGAATATGTAGCATTTATAAAGACCATCATAAAACAATATTTATTTAGAATACATAGTTAATTTTAACTTAAAAAAACCAAATGTTACTGTTTTATAAAGTCCAAAAGGAATGAGCCGTATCAAATATTAAACTAAATTGAAAATATATCTACACCTTCCGCAAGTTTTCTTGAGCTTGATCGAATTAATGTTGCAAATTCTTAAGTTTTATATAAATATTTCTATAGACAAAAGAAAATCAAGATATATTGATAACTAAACAAATATTTACTCGTAGTATTATATTATTAAATAAAGGAACAAATCCTGTATTGGAGAAATTTTTAAATGGACTATCGAAATGGAATAGCTTCTAAATTCAACAAGTGTGGTTTAATAAAATTAAAAAATAGTGTTTTTTTTTCCTAAAATGTACTTATTGATTTTAGCATAAGGACACATTGATGTCTTTTGATAAATATTTTTCCCAATACTAATAAGAATTACATTAATTAATAAAATACTTTCTATATCGTTAAAACAAAATGTAGGTTGTATTTTAAAAGGTAAACAGAAAGTATACAGAGATTATCGTTATTGAGATTATATCAATAAAACTGTGATATACTAGAGTATATTTTAGCTTTATTAACAATTTTAAACTTAATTGTTGGTTTGTGTATTTGATAATTATTATGTTATTGTACACCCTTATTAAGTAATTCCCCAAGAATGTTCTTTCTGTAATAATAAAATATGTAGGTAAGTGATGTATGATGAATATAAAAATTTTAATATTTCAAATGACACCAATTCAACGCCCATGATTGTCTACATTAAGAGTTTCCTCTTTGTTATTAAGAAATTGCCGCACTTTTATGGTATCTAAATTATCATATTAAAAAGTGGAACGTTTGTCATCGGCCTGGAATACAAAATTAAAAAGGGGTCCACATCGAAACCCATTATTTCATCAGGCATTAAATTGCTCTTTGACTCGTAAGATTTAATATTTTATTATCAGTGTTTGCAGTTTTATAAAACAATGTAACAGATATGCAGATCTAGACACTTATTTTAAATGTGTTAGTAATGCTATCTTGCGTCATAGTATGGATTACTTGGTAAATTGATGTTGGATTAAAAAGACAATAACACTATTTCATGTTTAACCACAATATTTTTAACATCCTATTTGGATTTGCGTAACATATCTAGGAGAATTGCTTATAATTTCAAATTAATACGAGGAATTATTAGAAACTGAATAGAAATTTTCTATCAGATATTTACTTTTGTAATACTTTTATTTATTAACAAATCTACGTTTTGCTTTATGAATCTATGAGAGTTTTTTTCATTTATAATACTATTTACAAGTAAACTAAATTATAATTTTATATTAAGATTGAGCCATTGACTCAGTTGATTGCAAGTCTTGCTATTTCTTTACTAATTTAATTTCCGCAATTTTATACTCGGCTTCGGTATCGTACATATATTTATGATATTCATTTAATGTTTAATTTGTTTTTAATTGTGCTGTTGTTAATAACAATGTAACAAAGATGACCAAATAAATTGATGTAAATAAACCGCAATTGCTAATTTAATATTTATGTATATACATTAAGTAACAAAACTATTTATTAGTACAACGTTACCAGAATGTGTGAATAAAATTACCTCACTTGCAATAAATGATTTATAAAAACGAATTAGCACTTAAGTAATGATAATTTGTACATACATATACCACATGTATATAAGCATTTTCTTCGCGGTTTCTTAATTATAATATAATAATAGTTACTATGACGTATTACGAAGTTTTGTACTGACTAAATAAACCGTTTTGTTTCTATATTTTATCTACGGCTATGAGCCATCAGTCTCTTACCGCACACTTTTTCAAAGAAAAAAGTTTCTTTCCGCACGCTTATTTTATTACATTTTTTAATTTTTACATAAATTACAAAAAAAAATGTGAGAAAAAAATTTAGATGTTTTATTGTCTGTAACCGTTTGGCATAATTTTATTGAGCAAAAGAGCTATAGCAAAATTTTAATTTTAATTTGACATTGACAGATTATTTTGGATAGCAAAGATAAAATATTGTACAATACATATGTGATAGTGCATAATTAACAAGCTATGCGATTACAGAACTCGCCTACAGTATACGTTTGTTTTTAATGTTTCTGCCCCACTTGTATTGTAAATATTTATTATCTACGCCTATACGTTATCAGTCTTTTACCATACAATTTCTTATTACCAAACCTTTTTAATATTTGAAAAATTACTACAAAAACTTAATTTATAAATGTTTTTTTCTTTTCTTCTTGTAGAAATATATTGTTTGTGACAGTTTTGCTTATTATTATTGTGCAATAATACTGTAGCAGAATCATCAAAATTAAATGAGCTAATTTTTGATTTTTTTTATAATTCATTATTTAATTTAAAATTGCAAATTATTAAAATACAATATGCTTACAGAACTTGCCTCACCGGCTTGTTTTTGCAAACTACGCATATTATGTTTTCTTACTCCCTTACTACATGTGTCTATTGCTACCAAAAAGTATGCAATTTCATACGTTTAATTGTGCAAAAAAGAAAACATTACGCACAGGAGAGCCATTAAAAAGTAACAAGTCACATGTCAAATGTCATATTATAATATTTAATAAATACCAATTTATTTTATACATTTTAAATATTTTATTTAAAAAAACAAACTGTACAACTAGCACAAAAGTTTTAATAAACGGCATTTTTTTAAATTTATTGTAGTTGTAGAAAAATTAAAAGAAATAGTATGTCTATTTTACACTTATATAAATTGCAGCACTTGCCATAGGCCCGTGCAACAAGGTTTATGCTTGTGGAAAATAAGCATCATTACGTGTTAGTGTACAAAATATCATTCTAATCTACATGTATCAAAAACATCTATTAACGTATTTAAACTCTTAAAAAAGTTGGCAACACTTCTCCTCGACGTTGGAGTTTCTTTCATCATAATTTGGATTATAAAGTTAGAAACATTTTTTTTGTATGATATTATAATAACATTAATTACAGTAGTGTGAAACAAGCTGATATTTTATTATTAAATCGGTTTTAAACATTAAGTATTGTAATATACTACTTAAGTGTACAAAGCACCAGTTTTAAATTCAAAATACTAGCAAAGAATCTGTTTCAAAATAAGCTGGTAAAAAATTCTTTTCAATTCAAAATATTATTACTTTAAATAGAAAGCAGATGCGATATAGTGCCGCAACCGCACGGTTTAATTGAAAAAAAGATTCAGTTTTCTTTATTTCTTTAAAATTGCAGCCCCATTGCCTCACCGTCATCAACTATCATGGTTTGCCACCACAATCCACCAAAATGTACTACGGTTTAGTAGTAATTCAGTAAGATTGTACCACAAAATTTATACATGTTCAAACTTTGGAGCAGCCTAAATGCTTGTTTGCTGCAAGTAGCCTTACTGTTGATGAGTTTGTAATTTATTGACAATTTTATTATAAAATTAGTATTAAAAATTAATAAAAACTTAATTTACAATTAATTATTTTGATTATGTATACAACATATTATTTTTTTTATGAATTATGCATTGAACAATATTATTAATAAAATTATCTACTGTTAATTATAGTCCTTTTTTTAATGAGTATTGATAGTTGGCTTAAATTATCAGTCTCACTTAGTTTTAATTAACTACAACCTGCTCATTACTTACATTTAATGTATAAAACATATAAATTATATTATATAATTATTATTTAGTTATTGGCTTATTTAAGCTAAAAGAAATATTTTTTACATTTATACAAACAAATTATAAATTAGCAATTTGACATACTAGTTTACATACAAAGCAAACAATAAAAATATTACTGAAAATAGTAAGATCATCGCAATAATTTTAGTCACGATGAGTATACAATAAATTAGTATCAATAATTAAACATGATTGTCCTGAATTATATGGTTACAAAAAAACATTCTTTATATTCACAAGCAATGTTTAAAAATTATTATTTGGTAAATACAAATATAATAAATTTTTTATTATAATTATAGCTATTCATATAATTGAATGAAATAATAAACTTTCAAATAGATTTGCAAAAGCCTGCAATGTTTGCAATGAATCGTCATGAAATATGTGTAAAAATAAAATGTTATTTAATTTTATTTTTTTTTAGATTTGCTATAATGACAAAAGTGCTACTAAATATTTCTTCATTCTTCATTTAAGGGTTGTAATATCCAACTCATAATAATGTACCTAATAAACTATTTGCTGACTAGACATTTATAACAAATTAAAATATTGTTGTTTTGTTGCTCTTCTTCAAAATATTACTTTTTGCACATCGGAGGTATTTTCCATACACATTTCAAATACCTTTTTATTTACGTGCAGAATAAAAAAAAACTATGTACGTATATGTATATTCCTTATTCAAAAAACAAAATTATACTAGATATTGATCTTACTTAAACTGGTATTAATCGTTTCTTCAGAATGTCATAGTTATTTTTATTTATCGAATACAGTTTCCATTTATATTTAATATTTGGCATAAATTATAAAAATAACATGGGTACTAAAACAAGACATCGTTGGACACTCTTCAAAAAGATTATAATCATTTTTTATGAGATTATGTAAAAAATAATTACTGTTTCATTTTTACGGCCATAATAACTTGTTTTAAAAATAAATACAAATATTTAATAAACATATTTAAATTTTAAATAAACATAATAAAATATCAATTTTACTGCAACATTAGATTAAAAAAAAGTAGTAACGTACAATCCGTCCTATCAATTACGGTCATCTATCAATTTAAAATCTCTTGGCTACAATTCTTGTTGATATTTTGCCAACTCAACTCAGACGATTGGAAGCAATCATAGAATAATTAAATTTCTAACCAAAACATTATTATTTAAGGTTAATGTTTTGTCAAGATTCAAATAATAATTATTTATTTACTCCACCAGTAATACGACCATGACACGTTATTAACAACCATCGTCCTCGTTCAAGTAAACTGTGTGCTTCGAATATATGAATGAGATGAAAAATACGTGGAAACATTTTTATTTTTGTTATTTTTTGTAGAGGAGAAATGGGAGCACATAAACCTATATAACGTCAAGAAAATCAACTTAATTTAAATGTAGGTTAATAAATGAATCCTGAAGTGATATGTTGATATACTAGATCAAGCTTGATATGTATGTGTATACACCATTTCTAAAATTAAATATATAAATTAACTTTGCTTTGCAAAAATAAACGGTATATCGTTGTTTAAGAAATATGTATGTATTTAAAAACAGCATTAGATTATTTTTAAACAATCTTTAAATTAATCAAAAACAGTCCATAAGATTATTCAAATACTTAAAACCCACATATATATGAATATATTTATTGATATTATCATGTAGTATCAATTGTGAATATCTAATTATCACTTGATTAATGTTTAAAAATTGTCAGATATTTTTATGTAACTTAAATAATTAATCTGACAATTTTGTTATTAATCCTACAGCAACAACGGACAAATAATAATAAAATATATTTACATAACAATTAGTTTCTTATCAAAATTTCATCTGAAAGTTCATTGAATGTACTTAGTATAAATTAGAATGCGTATATAATGTAATCTTCAACTTGGCGAAAATACTATAAACCTTGTAGATTAAATTGAATTAACTGCTTCAAGTGATTTTAATTAAGATTTACTTATTTGTTGATAATCAACTTTAATATGAAATAGTACGTAAAATAATACTTTAATTTAAGTACAGTGATTTAATTTTATATTAGTTCTATAAAGCTTCAGCCCAGATATGTTTGTTAGTAGTAGTAACAACAATTCTGCAATGAATAAATTAATACCGTTGTCAATTATTATATCTACTAACTTAACGAAATAATATATATATATATATTGTTAATTGTTTGATAGTCATAAAATTATTTTAGATAGAATTTGAAATTGTTTTGAGGATATAAAATATTTTTTATGTTTGATGCTTTAGCCATGTTGAAGGTTATTATACAAATAACAAAAACCGGTAAGTCAAATAGAATAAAAATATTTTGAATAAAAGTGTAAATAATTATAATCAAGTTTTGTTTCTTGAAATTGTTTATCATATTTTGAAAATAAAATAAAATATGAATCATAATGAAGCAAGTATACCTGAATTTTCATACGTATTCAATTTGAGATAATATATAAAAAACACCACAATAAATATTCAAGGACAAATTAAATGTTTTTTTTTCTTATTTTGTGACCATATAAAATAAAATAACATACATAATATCATAAAAAGTCTAGGCAGATGGTGTAACATATGAGTTTTAAAATATCTGTAGGCAGTTTACGTACTGCCTAGGGTTTTCATGAAAAACGAATAAACTATAAGACCACAACATATTTACTGTTTTGCTCTTGTTTTATTTATTTAAACTGTATGTACAAATTTAATAACTGTTATATCTTTTAGTTACGTTAATTTTTGTTATCTTATATTGGTTCTTTTGTTGGTTAATAAAGATGATTGTTATTATAAATACAAAATTCCTGTTTGGTCTTGTAACTATATTTTTTATAAAACATTTATGAAAATCGTATACAGTATAATAATTATTGATGATTTCATCTGTATTATTATGCATTATAACATGATTTAATAATATCAAATTATCTTTTAATACATTTCTCATAAAAATATTCATGGTATTTTATTGCACGTGTTGGTTGACCTTATATATATTATATTATTTAATCTGATCGTGATTAGATTAATAGAAACTCTATTGAAGTGTATTCTTTCCGAATCTGATATTCATTTTAATATTCTATAGACTTTTATTTATGTATATTATAATGTATAGTAATATCTTTTGTAAAATCATTAATTATATACAAATAAAGTAAACATGGAACATAGCATCTTAACGTTTTCAACCTTGTGGAAGTATTCTTCAATGTCATTGTCAGGAGACTTGCATTGAGAATCTTCTACAAATAAATTAAAGAACTTTCATTAACACTCTACAATGCCATAATAATCTAGTATTACTTATATTGATTTTAAAATAGTTTTGGAATAGTTTATTTATTATAATAATTATATTAATATTATTAATTAATTTGAAAACAATAAATAATTAAAACAATAATTGGGTTTTAATGCAAATATGCAATGATATAATATAATATAACACTACTAGATGTGCCATGTAGAGCTTTGGATGTAAGTATAAAGCGGTAACGAAACACTGTCACTCAAAAACGATATAAAAATCAAACTACGTAACAACAAAAAATGGGAAATATCACAACTATGCATTTATTTAATTTAATCAATTATATCATAATATATATATAATCTTGCTAAAAAAATAAACATTATTTTAAAAATAATATATTATTTATATTTTAACGAATAATCTTAAATAATAGTGTGTTAATGATTACAAATACATATTATTTTTAAGACGTTTAACGTAATAATTACAGATTTCAACAATTTAAAGTAACTTTCATTACATTTGATAAATATCGGTGCCATAAATAGTTAATATATAAGATACAATTTTAAGTATTCAATTCAAAATAAATTGTTGTTGATTATTAGCTCCCTAAAAGTTTAAGAGTAAAATTACTTTGTATCCGGCAATATAAGTGATAATAATCATGCACCACTTTGTTTATAAGTGACAGAATGATAAGGTTTTTAAACTTATTAATTGATTGTAAACATTAAAAAAAAATGATTAGTATAAAATTTCTATGCATATTTTGTTAAAATACTACCTTTTCTTAAATTAAGGGCTAGTAGGTCAAAGAAGTAAATTAATTTAGGTAAAACAAAAACGTTAATTATAAATTTACAGCAATTATTATCTCGAGTTGCGTGCATATTTTATTATAAGTGAGCCAGTACTTTAAATATTAATTTTACTGTATAATAAAGATAATAGCACAGTTAAATGAAACAACAAAATCTTGGTCAATGACTTTTTTATTTAACACAATAATATAATAGCAATTATATGTGAACAATTACAGACACAAAATCTAGAGCTGTAATAAGAGTAATGACTATATGAGTTTTCATGAAATGATAAACCACATAACATATAAAATCATTTATTATCTACTAAAATACTTATTAAAAGGTAATAATTTTAAATTAGTTAGTAATTGCATGATTTGTAAATTTAGTTGTATTTAAATATTATATAATTTAATAATTAAAAGTTTGCATAACATTATATAAACTACCAACAATAAAATATATTTTTAGGTACAAATTATTTTTTTGGTTCTATTTAACCTAAAAAGAATTAAAATTAATTGTCATTTGTAAGATGTTTACTTTTATAATTTGCTAAATAATGCAAAAATAAATAAAAAACAACCATGAGATATTTGGATACGGATTATATTTTTATGCAAAGTTTTACATTGAACTTGAACTATTTTATTATTTTTAGCAATGCCAAGTAGACCATGAATTACATACAAGAAGCGATATTAATAAATCACATCTGTATGTATACATATAATAATAAACTGTTATAAATAACATTTTTTGGCAAACCTTTACATTTCCGAGTTTTATTATATTTTTCTAATTTACATGATGTAGGTAATTATGCGATAAATCAAAGTATAGTTTTAATTATAATTAAAATTAAAAATTATAATTATATGACATTAATGTCCTATTTGAAGATTCAAAGTTATTATTAACTATAAACTAATTTGATGACATTTTGCTATCAAATTTATTCTAACATATTTTATAATAATAATAATAGTAGAGATTATAGCAATGAGTTTTTGTAGAATTGAAACATGTATGGATGGCACTCTTAATCAAATATTGTGCCAATTATCACTTAACAAGCCATAATAAATTAAAATTGGCAAAGAATCTAAAAATATTAAAATAGATTTTAATATATAACTGTAAAACTATTGTTATATCTAATGGTTATGCAATATTTTATTAATCTATTTTATTTTATTTATATTGTAATATTTCTATGCTTATTTGCCTGTAATATATTATAAAAGTAGATTTAATTTTTACAAAATAAGTCGATTTATACTTGATATAAAATTTTGGTTAATAATTTTTCATTATGAAATTGACGTTACCGTTAAAAAGTAATTGTAAAATGTCAGTTTTGTGTAGTAAATTCGGATTTTTGGTAAATAAGCCTAATAAAAATTATTTCGTTATGAAACTTATCAATCTTGACTTACGTATTTCCGATTCAAGTCCGCGACGTCGCCGCCTGCGGAAACACTTACTAAATAACTTCAGATTGTTGTATTCATCAAAAGCAAAAAAACATGGAAAATTATTATTACCATAGAAACAATAAATATAGATATTGACTGACTTTGACTGACTTTGACAGTCAGAATCATCATTAATTTAGTTTTATAGCATTACACTTTTTCATAAAAACCATCTGGCACTTGATTGATTGATTTCAATACTAATGTATGAACAATTATTTAATTTATAGTCATTTCGGGTTTATTTAAATATTTTAGAATATATAAATATGCGTAAATACATAATTGAATTAATGAAATATAACCATACGGGTCTATGTTTAATAGAGTTTTAAAATATGATTCTGTTGCTATTTTAAAAGCAAAATAGAAGAAAAATAACACTTTTTATTAAAAAGTTCAAAAACATTCCAGTTACTTAAACAGGAAGTAGTAATATACTATTAATGACATTTAGATTAGCAGATTTTTATCTGGTTCAGATGCATAAATTAATATTACAGAATGAAATAGATTACTAATTATTATTGCCTAACATTTTTTATTGACAAAACTATTTTAATTGAAACAATCAAAAACGCTAATTTACATGTTTGAAAAATATTATAAACGTTTTATTTAGGTGTTTATTTGAATTTATACAAAGTATTGAATATTACTCATCAATCATCAACATTCACATTGTTATGTTAATCCTATTCACTACTTTTTTGTTATCGCATTTAATGGGAAAAAGCGCTCAAAATATTGCTAATAAACACAAATCTCAAGGCCTACTGGGTTGCGGAAACATAAGATATTCCAACACAAAAGTAATTGTTATTATCAAGGGCAATATCAATAAACAGTTTATATAGTCTGTATAAAGATTAAGATAAGATCGAAAACAAAATAAGTACATTATAAAATCTCAGTCTGATGGATTAATATAAATAATTAATTGATTAATAATATCATATTTTTTGATATACATATGTACCGCCGAAGCAAATATATGTTATATAAAAATACAATTATTTAATAAACAAGCTATCAACCGATTGATAGTTAAGCAATTCAATCTGGTAGTAATAAAGTATTGATTTACTAATCATGATATCAAAACATAATCATTGTTTTATATTTTATTACAGCAAGCTTTAATCTTCTCACTGTTGTATCTCTTTAATGTTGTAACTCTTATTGATTGTTGTGAGTTGTTGTTAAATTAAAACACTACTTTTATACTTTAATATTATTTATTAATAATTATTTCTTTACTTGAGCCTTGCGGCCCAAGCTCAGAGCTACCGCTCTTTTCAATACTTAAAATATAACTGACTTAAAACTATTTCTCTCGCATATTTATATTGGTAGATAGGGATGAAACCGACCCTTGACCATAAACAGATGGTTTATAATCTTAATGGGTTTTTACAGTCATAAAATCGGGTTGGGACACAACATTACTTCCCCCTCAAATTAAAAATTTTTATGAAACAAAAATTTACCAATATAATTATGTGGAGTTTAAAAATTTACATTTATAATAATAATTAATTGACTAAAGAAATACAATAAAATTAATAGCTAATAATATTAAACTAAATATATATATTTATTTTTATTTGAATACAATATATAAATAGTTTTGATTCCTTCTTTTACTAAATAGACCGTTTAAAAATGTTTGATTCAATTAATTCAACCTTTACAACTTTTTATGTCAATACTACTTCATATGAAAACTTTTTAATTTTTGAATACTTAAATTTGTCTTACTTTGAAACAAATAAATTACAAACATAGACGCCAATCTTCTTGAATCGCACATAGCTAAATTTCAAGAGCAGGATACGTCTTGATTTACCCGCCAGCTCTTAGCTAAGGTTTAATCAACTAAAACCATTTACAATCTTCAAAGATTTATGTATTGATTTTCAAAGTTAAAATGTAGAATTATATATTGTTTATGATTTTACAATTAAAATTTTAATATAGAGTCAAATCTATTTATAAATTAAATAATGACTATACAATATGTATGTTTTGTTGATATATGTTTCATACCTTAATAAATTTACTGTAAACACATTTGCACATTTAAACATGATGTGGAGAATAATTTTCACAACACAGCAGCGGAGAAACGGCGAAAATATCTTCGTGCGAGCGGCAACACGATGGCGATATTTTCGATTCTTCGGACGGCGTGGATGGCATTTTGTATGTTATTGGGTAGCGGCGTCGGTGGCGGTGGCGGCAGAACGGCAAAGGCAACTGGAATCTGTTCGATCCCAGCGCTGTCTCCAAAAATGTTGTATCTCTTTAATGTTGTAACTCTTATTGATTGTTGTGAGTTGTTGTTAAATTAAAACACTACTTTTATACTTTAATATTATTTATTAATAATTATTTCTTTACTTGAGCCTTGCGGCCCAAGCTCAGAGCTACCGCTCTTTTCAATACTTAAAATATAACTGACTTAAAACTATTTCTCTCGCATATTTATATTGGTAGATAGGGATGAAACCGACCCTTGACCATAAACAGATGGTTTATAATCTTAATGGGTTTTTACAGTCATAAAATCGGGTTGGGACACAACATCACAATAAATAATATGTTTCAAAAAATTGTTCCTGATTAATACAAAATTCTAAAAACGACATTAGAATTACCATATAAATTATTAGGCTAAGGTCTATTTGGTTGTTGCTGTACAGATATATTTTGCGATCTCAGAAACGTTGATGAAAACGTTTAATAGTGAATTAAATTCTGAATTAAAAAATTCAAACATACAATTTAATAAATTACATAAATAATCGTAGATTTGATAATACATTTGTGTTATACTTGCTTAGCAGTATTTAGTGAAAACAGAATTGAGTATTGAAACTGACGGTTGGGACAACCAAATTCTTTTTATTACAATCTTTGATAAAAAGATTTTTATTAAATATTTTTTAGTTATATTTTCATTTATTCCTTTGTTGAAAAATCTTCTACATTTAACAGTTGTGAAAATTGCATATTTGCGATAAGATAAGAAAGTAAAAAAGATTTCTTTAGATGAGTAAAAATGCAATGCTCTAATAAAATAGTGAAGCGCATCTTCAAAAAACATTTGGTTGAAGTATTAATAAAACTTATACTAATAATAATTAAAAAAAAACTTTTAAACTCAAGAATTGAATCTAAAGTTATGACATAACCGCACCAAATTCAACCTTTAAGTGTCTTTAATTTAATGTATAAATATGATTTTATTACTTTTGTATGATCTTCTACATTTAACAGTTGTGAAAATTGCATATTTGCGATAAGATAAGAAAGTAAAAAAGATTTCTTTAGATGAGTAAAAATGCAATGCTCTAATAAAATAGTGAAGCGCATCTTCAAAAAACATTTGGTTGAAGTATTAATAAAACTTATACTAATAATAATAATTAAAAAAAAACTTTTAAACTCAAGAATTGAATCTAAAGTTATGACATAACCGCACCAAATTCAACCTTTAAGTGTCTTTAATTTAATGTATAAATATGATTTTATTACTTTTGTATGATTGAAAATATATAATGTGTCAATTATTTACAGTTCGTACTTTTAATTAAACATCTGTTACTCTGCACATTACTCAAATTAATTTATACCTTTTGATAAACACGTTTTTGATAAATACCAATGTAAAGAAAATTTGTATAAAAATTAATTTAAATTTGAATGGAAAATTCTAATTTATAAATAAATCACAATTTTATACAATTAATTTATGTTTACTTTTTATGCGGATGTTTCCTCAAACACAGAGACTGTCATAAAATAATAATTGTTGATTATTTAAATAAATGTATATTGTTTTGAATTGAATTAAGTACTAATCTAAATAAACGTAATTAAAAAGTGAGAGTAAATATATTTTTCTAAGTTAATTCATATTCGGGCTTGATGGGGCATGGCTACAACTCAAATGAGTATGACATTATTTCATACTTTACCAAGTCTCATATATCAAAATATATTGATTTTAAATTATCAGTTTTAGTTGAAATATTATAAGCATGAGTATCAAATACGATACCAATATTTACAAATTAGCTGTTGTAAAATATTATAAATGATTTCAAAAAAGCATCAATTACACTGAACATAAATTAAGGTCTCAATAAAAAATATATTTAGCGGCTGAAAAATCAAGGTTGGAGTAGGTACCAAAACATGTAATGTAGTTTTGTAATCTGATTTGAATAAGCATCTGCGCTATCAATAAAAATAAAATAACACGTAAAAAAATTTAAAATATAAATTAAAAGTATTGTAAATATGTTTCTATTCGGTTATTTCTATATCCGGCTATACAAATCCACACGTTACGCTTCAGAGCTATTGAATACTGGCATATAATCGAGTATTGTAATATTTTTATTGATATATCTAGACAATTTTATTTCGTGTTACTTACAACAAATATTTTTTAAATATATATTACTGAATTATACAGCAAATTAATAACTACTAAACATGTTATAGAAATTATGTATAAAATATAAAACTAATTATTATTTCCAGAAAATTTAACTAATATTTGTTTTCATAATGTTTTAAGTAATAATTTTTAATGTTTTAATAAACAAAATGAAGAATCACTTTATTTTACTATTTTAAAATAAACAAACGTTAAAATAATGATAATATATGTATTGTTCTACATTTGCAACTGAATTTATAATTGTTGTCGTGTTTTGTTATCATAGTATCAATTATATGCAGTGTTGGAAAATGTATTACATGTTGTTCTCTAGTTTAAGTAAGCGTGGTTTTTAAATGATATTTTTACTAGTTGGTAAAAAATTATGTGTTATTTTGTTTTTAAATGGTAGATGAATACTAAATAGATCTGCTAGCTATCCTTATGAATAAATATAAAATTAAATGAACGATTTGTTCAAATAGAGCAACTTGACATTACGTAACATAGATCAATAACAATAATTATTATTTCTTATAACATAAACTATTAATAATTAATGTTTTTGTTATGTACAAGTATTAGTTTATTCATAGTTTACATAGACAAAATATATAGAAAAAAAAGCAATAAACTTACATTTAGGTTTTGAAGCAGAATTGTTGCTCTGCTCAGCTTCAAACGCTGTTCCTTTTCCAAATCCCATAATTAAATAATTACTTAATTTACAAGTACAAGAGTACAAATATTACAATAAATGCGATATTTATAAATTGATTTTAAAATTCGCGGCACGCGAGGTGTTCGCGCCACAGGTGGAACAATCACTGACGATAAATTTTGAAATCTCTACTTTAACTGACACAACTTTCGTGGATTTACCGCGTAGAAATAGTAGTAGCGACAGTTAATGCAGCAATGAAAGTTCTGGATGATTGCACGTGTAAGTAAATACTGTTCATTCAGTACTCGGACCTCTCCTTTAAATACAAATTGGTCTAAAAAGGCTATCACGCATATTGTTATCGGACTTTTTTTTATTGTGGTAACAATTAGTATGATTTTTTGATAACTGCGTCCGTGATTTGCAGGAGGGGGTTTAGATAAGATGGCTTATTTAAAATATACGTATTAATGACGGAATTTGTTCTAAATTTTTTTTATTTAAAAAATAATTAATATTTTAGATATTTCATATTGATGTTGTTATGTCGATACCATAGTTTTAAAAATTTATTAAATTAAAATTTTTGCGCTAATAATTTTAAGTACAGGAGTTTATTGATCTGGGCCTTTTCTACTTATTTAGTTGTCCTCATTACAATACAAAATACTTAAATACTGTCAATACATCAGCTTTTTTACCATTTTCAAAACATTTGCAAATAAGTGAGCTTTTATTCATATTAAATGTTAAAAACGATATAATCTAGAAATAATTGTAATTAATAAAAACAAAGTATAGCTGTAAAATAGTAGCTATTTCTATTTCCTAACTAATATGCAAGATAAATAATCTTTATCTCACTAAATGTTTTGAAACAATTGTAGTTTTTTTGATTCTACAACGCAGTATATTATCGTTCTTATTTGATTCAAAATTGAAACAAAAATAAGCTGCTAATTTACTTTGCTTTAAACTTAAAGTTTTATACTTTATTTTTATACTTTTTTTTCAATAATAATCGACTTTTTAAAATTTCGTTGTTACTTAAAAAAAATTTCAACGCACAAGTTGTTAAAATAGTTCCTATTTTAATATTGTTGTCATTTTTTATATATTTGTTTAGTTTATATAGTTTATAGAATAATAATAAAAATTCTCAGAATCAGAGAGAATAATGTGTGCTGAAGTAGAAAGTATGATAGTATGCAGCTATTATATTAACCCAAACTGCAAACTGGAATACTATCGAGAGTGGAGATAGAAAGCAGTATAAGAAAATAGAAAAGCAACAAAATTATAGTAAAAAAAATTTCAGCGCAAAATCACTGAGATAGGAAGGATATAAGAGCGATTAAAAAAAATCTTATTAAATACGCTATCGGGGTTAAACCTTACAACTTGCAACAAAGGAAACAAACCAACGTTTGTAAAAGGAATCTCAAAATCACATATCTACATTACCATAGCAACGTGAGAAATAACAAGAATTGTGAATGAATGAACCGCAACAGAAGAAGAATTACTGAGCTTACACAAACATATACAACACAATACAAAGAAGAAAGAAAAAACGGGAGTACACAAGAGAAGGTAGATGGAACGTAAGAAGAATAGTTATTTAAGCAAATGTATTAAGAGACAACATATTTTATTTCTGAAAATTTTCGAAAAAGTTTAGTATTTATGTAAAAATTTGTAACTACAATATGAATTTCATTTTTAATTACTTAAGTCATACACTTACATGAGCTATTAATTTGTATATTGTTGCTATATAGTGTTAGATGCTAGTTTTTTTTATGTTAACCAAACATTGATTAAGTTTGTTACTTTTTGTTAGTGTTTGTTTCTTTTTTTTTACATAATTTTTTTACTCTATCATAAAACAAATCATATTAAGTTTGGCTCAACAATACTTAGTTTTACTTGTATTAAAATTGTTGTCATTTTTGGCTAATAAAAGCATAAGAAATGGATGAGTTTGCAGGCCATGGAAACGACAAATATCTTTATATTTTTGTCCAAGTTTCTAGTTTAAATAATAAACATGTTCACTATGTAGTGCACATCATCATTTTTTAATTTAGAAGTAAAAAACTGTATATGTATCTTTTAGCATTTAAGGTTTATTACAAAAATCCGATAATTTTTGATTCTTTGCTGACCATCAGCTGTGTTTTGTGAGCAAACTATAACCTTTCTAGTAAATTTAGATTTATTTGTAAATAAAATAATTTTGGAAAACTAGTTTTATCTTAATTTTTTTTTGTACTATAAAGCAAAATTCATAATCTTATCTTTGTAGAGTATGTACATAAACGGGTTTAAAAAAAATGATTTTTTGGAATTTTTAATGTCATTTTGCAAAATATTCAATAATTTATTAATACTTCAAATAGATTTATTGCGGGTCTTATTAAAACGCAATTCTAAAGTACCTTTTAACTGGTGTTTTTATTAAGGTATTTTTCATTAAAAGTCCGGCTGCTTCTCTGCAGGTTTTATAAATATTACTACATAATTTGCCATACTCAACTTGAAAACGTAGATAACAAGTGAAGTTAATTTATTGTAAAATGCTGGAATCACTTAATCATATGTTTGTAAAAAGTAAAAAATAAGTTATTAAAAAATAATATCTTTGTTATTTAAAATGGTATATTAACTGAATAATGCTTTTCAAGAGTTTTTGACACACTTTTATAAAAAATTAAAAATTGAGAAATATATAAAAAAGTTTCCTACTTGTTACATACTTATTGCAACACGTTGTATTTTGCAGACGTAGAAGAAAAGTTGATTTACGCAAGCAGGTATAGATTTGAACACTTGCAATTTTTTAACAATTTAAATTTTTTTTTTGTATGATAAACATTCTTAATGCGTTTCTTGTATTTAATTAAAAAAAATATTTCTTGATAATTTGTTGCTTAAAATGAATTTGACCCATTATTTTACTACTAGCCGGTATTGCAGGTATAAAAGTAGGATTAAGAAAAATAGAGTTAGATGTAAATTGGTTTTCAAAAATATCTGCTCTGGATTAGTAACTAAGTTGTTATGATTATTACTATGTTTATGTTAGAATATTGATGAGGCGCAGTTTCTCTTTAGTAACAAGATGAATTGTTTTAACAACAGAAGTAATAAGTAAATAATCGGAGTTTTCTAAAGCAACTTTTGCAGAAGTTATTGTAATCTCTGGAATAATTGAAAAATACAGATCTTATAACTTTAGTTTATTAAGATTTCTACCACAAAAGAAGTGAGTTGTTAAATAAATTGAATAAGATTATAATTGGTAGCAAAAATCATAGTTTATTGGTCAGATAGTATCATAAAAGATGAGTGACATAACCATTTAATATTATGTATACTAATATTTCCTAACAAAATAATTTCAGCTTTTTTATAATTACCTTGAAAAAGCTTTTCAAAACTTCAAAAAGTCAATAAAAAGGTAAAAAGGAGAACAATATATGCCTATTACAAAAAATAGTCTTATCGGGAAAATTTAGTTTAAGAAATATGCTATTATAATCAACGCTTTAAATTAATTAGTCTAAAATATTGTTTGTAAAAGTAAACCTGTTTGTTAAAATATACTAGATTAAAACAATCTAGATCTTTATTGTTTACTTTGGTTTTAGTCAAAAAGAGAATATGGAGTTTTCTATGTATAAGATGCTTATCAACAGATTTTAATTTTTTTTGAAACCTCAACTATTTGAGAAAATGACTTTTGAGCTGAGTTTTATGTTTGGGACCCAGTCCGGCCTTATTCAATTCAATTCATTCATTCATGTAATATACTAGAAGTTTTAAATACGTCAAGAGTTTACATTTTAAAATTTAAAAAATATTTAAAAAACAAGTAAATAATAATAATAATAAATAGAATCAAAATAATCAGGCTCTATATAGTAAACAAATATAAAATATAAGTTTACAGGTAAACAAAACAATTGCTGATAAATAACACATTAAAATTAAAGTACAAATAAAAACAGTAATCACTATAACCAATCACGGTTTGTAAAACAGCCGAGTTAGTTGAGACCGGCAAATTTATTAGATAAGCATTCTTCAATACTGTAAAATGCTTTTAGTATAAAATAAGTTTAAAATTGTTTGCTGTAAGAGTTTTGATATTTACAGATAATAGTTTAAATAATTTAGGCCCGTAGAAATTGATACCGTTTTGAGACTTAGTTAGACGTAGACGAATAGGATATAGATGGTTATTGTGTCTAGTATTGTATTGATGGTTTAAATTGTATTTATTGTAAGAGTTAATGTTGTTGAACACGTGCATAAAACACTGAAGAGCGTACAGACAAGGGAGAGTAATCATTTTCAGATTACTAAATGAGTTCCAACAATCATCCCTGTAGTCAATCGAATCCAATATCCTAATTGCCCGACGTTGAAGACTAAAAAGTCCACATAATAATAATCCATAACTTAGATGAGCTTGAATGCAAAATAAACTGTTTTTAAGACATCACTGATATTTCAATTGTCTTAAAAGAAATATATTTTTTGATATTTTGTTAGACAGTTCATTTTCATAAATATGCCAATTTAATTTTGTATCCAGGAAAACATTACATTAGTAGATTTTTCTGGGTTAACTGTTAGTTTATTTGCAGCAAACCAAAGAGAAGCTGCTTCTACTGCACTATTATTGTTTGAAATAGCTGTTTGTTTAGAAGACGAGCAATTTTGCAGTGTGGTATCGTCAGCAAATAGAGTTGTGGTTATATCAAAGTTATGATTTGGCAAGTCATTAATATATAGTACAAAGAGCAAAAAACCGGAAATAGTCCGTATACCTAAGATTTTTTTGTTAGGTTGCAAAATCATCAATTTGTTTTGCACTTGATTGTTGTTCATTTTTTTTTCTTTGTTAGATAGATAGAAAAGTGATTTCTGATACACTTGCTTTTTTGACAAATATTTGAACACATTTTAATATTTCTTTATTTTTCTTCGATAAAGAAAATTTTATTAAACTTTGTAAAGTCATCCTTAAAACATACATAATATGTCAATGCACTTATTGACCTTGTCTCTATAACTATAGATCTACAGACACCCACGTACACGAGTCCGTCTGCTTCAGTAGCTTGTTTTTTTCTGGCTAAAAATGGTAATAGTGTTAGCTTCCCGTCTATATCTTTGCCATAGTTTCAACTTCTATTTTATATATATATATATATATTTTTACGTGTTGTTTATTTTGGTGTTCGAACCGTTCATGTCATGCCTGTAGACATTATTTTTTTCTATTTGATTAGCGACATTAGCGTGTTAGATGTGTTTCTTCTGCTTGATCCAGGATGATTTTTAATCTTTCAGCAGTATTTTTTCTATTTAATTTAACTTGCATATTTAATTTTTTAAACCTGCATTTTTTGTTGTTTTGATTAATATCTAACTTTTTGTTTTTATTGACATTGATAGATTTTGATTTAACTTACATAGCAGACATGCTCAAAGTAATGATAATGTGTTTTGCTATTTATTTTTGTCGTAAATTTTACATTTTTTGTTTCAATTTCTTTTTCGTTTCTAACTGTTTTAGCTCTATGGTCATGTGTGTTAAAGTTCCTGAATCCGATAACCAATTTTTAAGTTTTATGATTTTATTATTTTTTTAAATTTTGTTTGGCTGTTCATTTATCCTATTGCAACAGTTTTTTTAGATTGTGGCTTGTTTATTGCATATGAAACGTTTTTCTATAAATATTTTCTTTCGGAGTTTACTTTTACTCTTGTAGTAGGACTGATTTCTAAATACTCTTAAATTTGAAGTACTTCTTTAAAAATATTGTTAATTAAAAACATATAACGTACAATATTTTTAAGCAACAAATTCTATTATCACAATTTTACTTTAATTACATTAACAAAGTTAGAGTTTTTGAATTAAAATACAAAAAAACTGATTTGAACCAAGTTTAAACTCTAATCTTAGTTTAAGTGAAGAATGAAAGACTGGATCTTAGTGTGCTAAATATTTCTGTCGCATCAGTAAAACATTTGTTGTTTTCTTTGAATTTGGGCATAGTTTCTATTTTCTTTTTGTTTTATAGTTTCCGCCTTTACAAATTTCTCAATTTTTTTATATTCTACGTTCAATTCATTTTTTTTATAGCAACATAATTACATTTTATTTTTAAATAGTTCTATAGTTTTATTATTTATCTAATGCCCGTATTACACTGTCAATAATTATATCTTGAATTATATATATAAAAATATTTAAATCTTACAAAGTCTGTAAAATGCACAAATAATCATCAATTTTATTATAGATTGAAATTTTAAGTACATTTTTAGAGTTTCTTTATAATTAACACATAAAATATAAGAAATAGCATTTATAATATAACCCAACTATTTTCTTAAAACTGTTAATGCGTACATTTTTTGTGTTAATTCTAAAGAAAAACTAAAAATATTCTTAAAACTTCAATCTACAATAAGATTGATGATTATTTGTGCATTTTAGAGACTTTTTAAGATTTAAATATTTTTATATATATAATTCAATAAAGAATTATAGATCAGTGTCATACGGGCATAAGTTACATTTTTGTGTCGCCTTTATTTATTAATTTGTTTATTAAAACAATAATTAACATTATAACTTTATTTTATGTAAAAAATAGTGACATTGACGTTTTAATTGCAACGTCTACTTGTTTTATTTAATAAATCCTTGTATCCTGTTTGTAACCTTAAAATTAGTTTTGTTTACAATTAGTACTTTTATTTAATTTAAAAATAACGACAGTTGCAGATTGACCTTTATCTTAGTTTCAATATCTATTGAAATATTTATTTGTTTGGTTGACAGCGTTTTATTAATTCTCTAAGTTTGGTTTGTTTTGGTACACTTCATATCTTTAACCAGCCATTAAAAACCCCTATTGTACTTTTTTATTTGTGTTGTCAACTGCGACATGTTTGTGTTATAAAATCTATAAATTTCTTATTTTTTTGATTTACTTTATCTTTGTAAATAAAATACTGAGTTTTTTATTTAATAATAAACTTAATAAAATTCCATCAAATAAAACAGAAAATATTACTTAATATTGTCTTTTATACAGGGTTGGGTAACTGTATGGGAACACCCGATTTTTAGGTGCATTTTTAGTTTATGTAAAAATTACTTTAATAAAAGTTTTTTCAAAAATTTTAATCTATATAGTGATGTATTTTGATTTTTAATACAAGCTTTGTTTCACGAGATATGACAATAATTTTCTTTTATTTTTAGAACTAGAATTTTTTAAGAATTACAATGATATAAGGTTTTATGGGTCTACGACTTACGGTTTTTGAAATATTCATTTAAATAATAAAACAAAATGTACTTGTTCACTACTTTATATATCACATTCTTATTTTTATAAGGTAATTCAATAATATCATTTAAACTTTCTTGCAAAGAAATAATTTTTAAGTGACTATTATTGTTGTCAATTTTAATTTAACAGTTGATTCCCGCTGCTACCAAACAATCGTAAAAAAAAAATCAAAAAGTTACAAATCGGTAGAAGTGAGGTGACATTTTGTTGTTTATTTTCAGTAGCAATAAATACCGCTTCAAAAGTGGGCTCTAGTCATTCTGAATGTACCCATTGAAGTAAACTTAGTTAAACTAAGGATTCTCATGGCAAAACGCTTCAAACCATAATAAAACATGGCAGAATTTGTGTGTAAAAATGCAATGCTTTGTATTATATTATTATTATTATATTATTATTATTATTATTATTATTATTATTATTATTATTATTATTATTATTATTATTATTATTATTATTATTATTATTATTATTATTATTATTATTATTATTATTATTATTTTTTATTTTTTTTTTCTTGTATTTTAGCGTCGACTACTAAGGTCATTAGCTATTTATTTTGTTTTAATAATAATAACCTCAGGTTATAGACCTGAGGAAAACAAAACAACACATTAAAATGGTTAAATAAATAAATAAATAAATAAAAACTAAATCTAATATCACAGTTGCTAAACTTTAAAACCTAAATTTAAAACTAATATCACAGAACCAACTATCACAAATGAGAACAAAGTTGTAAAGGACTTTGATGCCAGTACCTATCCATTAACCTAACCTAATATCACATAAAAACTAAAGTAACTAAACCTAATATCACAACCTAACTTAATATCACAGATGACATCGAAGCTGTAAAATGCTTCGATGCCAGACCCTAAAAACTAACTAAACCTAATATCACAGATTGCACCGAAGTTGTAAAAGACTACGATGCTTAAAACAACTCAACAACACAAACTGATCAATAAAAATAAATAAATAAGTTAACACCAAAATCATTATAAGACAACACAAAAACTTGGTTACACCTGTTTGAGGAGTCCTGCGTCTTTCAAGAACTGGACGCACCTTCCCATGGACTCTTCTCTATTTGATAAAATAGACGCCACGTTGTTATTGAGCTCGAGCCGATTACGGTGGGGAAGGTAGGCTCGGCATTCCTCCAAAATGTGCTTCACCGTGAGAGGGTCGTGACATGTTTGGCATTCTGGTTGTTCGTCGCCGGTCAGGAGATACGAAGAGGTCAAGTTGGTATGACCTATGCGCAAGCGACATAGGGCGACCTCCTCTCTCCTGTTGAGATCTACCGGCGACTTCCATGCCGTCACGGAGAGCTTGATTTCCTTTAATTTGCTCTCGAAGCCGTTCCATACTCTTTGCCAATCCTCGATGACCTTCGATATGACGTAACCTTTGAGATCATCGGGTCTTACGGGTATGTTGTCCGTAGGATAAGCGTCAGCCGCCTGACGGGCGGCTTTATCGGCCAGCTCGTTGCCCTCGATACCCACATGACCCGGTGTCCAGACAAAGATAGCTCTCTGTCCAAACCCGGCCAGGCGGAATATCGAAGTTTGTACGAGCTGGACCAGCGGATCGACCGAGTACATAGACTGTATACTCAGGATGGCACTCAGCGAGTCGGAACAAAGGAGGAACGAACTGTGAGATGACGTCTCACAGTTTAGCAGGGCTTTATGCAAAGCATATAATTCTGCGGTGTACACGGAAGCCTCTTTAGGGAGAGACCATGAATGGGCCGTACCGTCTAAAACGAAGGCACTTCCCACTCCCCGATCCGTTTTCGAACCGTCCGTATACAACCGCGGAGAGTCTGGGTATTCGGCAACGATTTCAAGAAACTTGCTCCTCAAGACGTCGGGGCAAGTTTCTCGTTTGCTCTTGGAGGTCAGATCAAGACGAGTTATAACCCTCGGCAACAGCCAGGGTGGAAACTCGCCAGAACCGACCTCGAATACCATTGGATAATTAACGTTGAGACTCTCCTCTAGCTCCTGCGCTCGGATGCACACCGGCCTACTGACGGTAGGCCTGAGTCTGTATTTACGTTGCTGCGTTTCGTTGGCGGTAAATATGAGTCGGTTGTTGTGACCCCTCTTTGCTCGCATCGCCGCGGTGTACGTGAGTACAAAGCGACTGCGACGAGCAGCTAGAGGGAGTACACCCGACTCGCAGCAAAGACTCGGTGCGGGACTCGTCCGGAATGCTCCCGTGGCGTATCTAATGCCTGCGTTGTGGACTGCGTCTAGGGCTTTCAACCGGGATTTTCTGGCGGATGAGTATACTGCGCAGCCGTAGTCGACCCTGGATAAAACCAGAGCTTTGTACAGCCGCAACAGTACCTCTCTCCGCGCACCCCAGTTGATGTTGGCCAAGCACTTGATCACGTTCAAGGCTTTTTTGCACTTTGTGACCAATTCATCAATATGTGCCCGAAAGGACAAGGTCCTATCGAGCACGAGCCCTAAGAAACGGACTGTTTCGACGCACGTGATTCTGGAACCCCGCAAGACAAGTGCGGGGTCCCGGTGAGGTCTTCTGAGGCGGCAAAAATGCACGCACGAGGTTTTCGTCGTAGAAAAGCAAAAACCTCTCGCCTCTGCCTCTCTGTTCACTTCGTCTATGGTGATCTGGAGTTGACGTGTTATGGCAGGGATGGTATCTCCAGCCATGTAGATCACCAAGTTGTCGACGTACAGGCATTTTTGTACAGGTGTAACCACCGAAGCCGCAATATCATTAACCGCAATCGCAAAAAGGGTGACGCTGATTGTCGACCCTTGGGGAACACCGTTCTCTAGACATAATGTCTTCGAGTTAGTGCTTTTTCAAGAAAAAGAGGCATACGGCCCCAGAATCCCCATGCGTGCAGCTTCTGCAAAATTCCATATCGCCAAGTCAAGTCATACGCCTTCTCCAGGTCGAAAAACACCGCTACGAGGTGTTTTCTTGCTAGGAAGGCGTCTTGGATAGAATTTTCTAGACAGATTAAATGATCAACGGTACTGTGATTTCGTCTGAAACCCGCCTGGTATTTAGCTAAAAGATTGTTACTTTCCAGCATCCACACCAGACGGTTGTTGACCATTTTTTCTAAAAGTTTACTGAGACAGCAGGTAAGTGAAATCGGTCTGTAGCTGTTGACGTTGTTTGGATCTTTGCCCGGCTTTAACAACGGCAGGATAATGGCCTCTCTCCAACATTCCGGGTAGACGCCGCTTTCCCATATCAGGTTGTAGATTTCCAGCAACCGCTCCGTCATGCGGGAGGGAAGCTGCCGGATAACCTGATAAGGCACGTCGTCTGGTCCCGGTGCGGAGAAGGTACCCATACCGTTAATTGCCGTTTCCAACTCTTTTAAGGAAAATAAAGAGTTGTAGGGCAAAGAATCCGGGGAAGAGAAATTTAGCTGAGTTTCTAATTGATCTTTTTGACGCAGGAATTGCTTACTATAATTTTGAGAGCTACTGGCAGACGCAAATTGAGTTGCCAATGCGTCTGCAATGTTGGCCGCTTCGGTGACTTCGCGTCCGTCGACGATTAGGATGGGAGCCACAGAGGGAAATTTCTTTCCCGACACGGCTCCCACCTTTTTCCACATTTCGCCGACCGAAGTGGTCGGCGTGATCGTCGATACGTAGCTCTCCCATGATTGTTGCTTGCTTTCAAGAATTTTGCGGCGCGCAACGGCTCGCTTCTTCTTGAAAGCGATCATGTTTTCCTGCGTCGGAGATCTTTTGAAACAATTGAAAGCTTTCTTTTTCTCTTCCACAGCTACTCGTATATCGTCGGTCCACCAAGGAACCGACGGACCGGCCAGCTGACCGCTGGACTTTGGGACAAACACATCTGCTGCTCGGACAATACAATTAGTGAAAACCTTTAAGGCGGTCTCGACATCCTCACTATTTGACTCTGGTGGGACCAGACTGGCTTGGAAACCTTGTCAGTCTGCGCGGTCGAGACACCATCTACGGGGGACGGACTGTCTGACCCGTTTGACGATGGTTTTAATAACGATGGGAAAGTGATCGCTACCGTGAAGGTCTTCTAATACATTCCACGATAGACGTGTGGCTAAACGTGGGGACGATAGAGACAAATCAATTGCCGAAAAGTATGTACCCCTACCTCCAAAGTGTGTGGCGGAACCCGTGTTGAGGAGGACAGCGTCGCTTTGATCGAGAAAATCCTCAATCAAACGACCTCGCGTGTCTTTCCTCAGGGAACCCCACAGCGGATTGTGGGCGTTAAAATCGCCCACCAGGAGGTAGGGCTGTGGAAGCTGCGAAGTAAGTTCTTGTATATCTTCCAGAGTCCAGTCGAACTCCGGAAGATACAGGATGCATATTGTGGCTTTTATCGGGATGGTAAGCCGGATTGCGATTGCCTGGAGTCTAGTTCTGAGGGTTATTTCCGTAAACGGCAAATTTTCCCTCAGAAAAATAGCGACTCCACCTTTGGCTCGGGCACCCGGCAAAACGTCACTTCTTCTGCACGTAAAGCCCCGAAGATTGAAATTTTCTTGGGGCTTGAAGTGCGTTTCCTGTAAGCACACGCAAAAGGGCATGTGCTTTACCAGGATCATTTTCAGCTCACAATAGCTGCGTTTGCAACCGTTGCAGTTCCACTGTATTATCGTCTCCATAATTTTAGATGACTATTAAATAAATAAAATAAATTAAGAAATAAATAACACGTAATAGACGGACAGCTATTAAAATAAGTTAACACAAAACAAATAAAACACCAAAGTTGTAAAGGGACTTTGATGTTTGGACATAGACAAGGCAAAAGATACATTCTTAAAGCTAATATCACAGATGACATCGAAGTTGTAAAATACTCCAATGTCAGAACCATAAAATACATAAAACTTAAAACTAATATCACAGATAACATCGGAGTTGTAAAAGACTCCGATGCCAGAACCATAAAACAAATAAAACTTAAAACTAATATCACAGATGACATCAAAGACAAAAAAATCTTTAATGCCAGAACCGTAAAATGAAAAAGACAATACAAGTACACAAATGACACCGCAGTTGTAAAGGACTGCAGTGCCGATACATAACAACACATAATTAAAAAACATAATAGAAGGCCTACAGCTGTTGGGAGCGTGATCTGCCCTTTTTCCAGCCAGGTTTCCTTCTTCTTCTGCCTCTGGTACTGCCAGTGTCGACAACAGAAACTTCTGATGCCGTACTGGATCCGTCGTCACCGTTGCTGGAAGAGGGGTCATCCCGCTTTCGTTTACCCGGATCAAACAGATCCATATCTATTTGTTTTGGCGTTTCTGCCAAAACAAGTTTGGTCAGGTCAGTTTCAAAACTAACCTGAGAATGTGTGGGGGTACATCCCCCACGTTTTTGGTTAAAGAAACCGAAGTTTTCCTTAACCGTTGTTGCCCCGGAGGTTTTGGTGGGGGCATATTTGGTTTAATGACCGGTATAAGCGGTCTTTTTGCTGCAAGAAGTTGATTGTGCCCGCTTAATGCAGCAATAAGAGGGGGCAACAGTTTACTTATAAGGTCGTTTACGTCTACAGAGCTTTTAGATGCAGTCGCTGCTTTGGCGTATGATATTCCGGCAATTGGTGTATGGACTAATACCAATTTACGTGCTTCAAAATAGGATAATTTGTTCTTAGTCATGATTTCTTTGATAGCGAATTCTTCTTTATATTTTGGACAATTACGTGATCTTGCGGAGTGCTCTCCTCCGCAATTGACACACGTAATTGGCTGTTGACATTCGCTACCTTCATGCAGAGGTTTTCCACACGCGCAAATCTGCTCTTTGGAGCAACGAGCAGCTGTGTGTCCAAACCTCTGACATTTGAAGCAACGCATTGGTGCCGGAATATATGCCCTGACTGGGAGACTATAAAAGGCCCCTTTTACGTTGGTGGGAAGTTGAGGGCGGTTGAACGTCAATATATGATTAGGGGTTTCTTCGCGTTTTCCGTCGCGCATGCTAGAAATGCGACGCGCTTCGATAACCCCCTGACCACTCATGTTCTCTACAATTTCCTCCAACGTGCAATTTAAAAAGTCTCTGCAGTAGACAATTCCTTTACAGGAATTCAATGTTTTGTGAGCTGAGACTGTCACGTTCATATCTGATATACGGTTACATTTTAGCAATTTCGATGACTGAGCGGCTGAAACCGTTTCTACAAGAAGGCCATCTCTGACCTTCTTAATAGATTTAGTATCACCGATCAGTCCATATAAACATTTACTTATTAAGAAGGGGCTTACTTTATCAAAGTTGCCCTCTTCTCTAGTGACCAGGATGAACCGAGGGACAGGTCCCGCCTTCTCATCACTGGCACTGTTTGACAAAATAGCTTTGCCAGACTTCTTCCCTTTTGTCGAAGAAGAAGCTGGGGGGTCCGATTTGTCATCGGAAGGGGACCGGGTAGCATTATCCGTTGGCACAACCCGATCAGTTGCACCAACTTCCGAACAATTGACTACTGCGCTACCGGAGCATTGTTCTCCCACTCCGGTAGTTGCCAAACCCGTGCCGATTATGAAGCCCCTGTCAGATTCAACTGACGGCACGGACTGGAGGCGTGATTTTGATTTTGACATCATAAAAAAATTTTGCGTTTTACCTACCGCCAGGTTGGGAATGAAAGGAAAAGAAGGGTAGGGGTAGAAATGGAAATGACAGGATAAATAGGGAAGGTAGCCAGGAATGGCTTTGGGTACATTTGGTTTGGCTTCTGCTCATTGACCCATCCGGCATGGGTGGCCCTGCCAAGAGTTTAAAACTCCCGCCGGCGTAGCTCGAGCAGAAGTTACTCAGCCCCCTCACCACGACAAGGTAGTACCCACGAGGGGGATTATTATTATTATTAATATTATTATTATTATTATTATTATTATTATATTATTATTATTATTATTATTATAATATTATTATTATTATTATTATTATTATTATTATTATTATTATTATTATTATTATTATTATTATTATTATTATTATTATTATTATTATTATTATTATTATTATTATATTATTATTATTATTACATATATATTGTTTGATATTAGAATGGAGACCAATGGAGGCAAGACCCAGAGAAAGGCTTTGCAGAAAATGAATTTCTGCAGTAGAAGAAGACCTTAAAAATATGGGCATTAACAACTGAAGGAGAGTCGACCTAAAACGGAAGAGATAGAACGAAATCGCAGAGGAAGCCAAAACCCACTTAGAGTTGTAGAGCTCAAGAAAGAAGAAGAATTGTTTGATATTATTTAAATTTCAAGTTCAAAACATTATATTTGAGCAGTAAGCCGTGGTTTGGTTTTGTTAATAATAACAAAAACCAAACCACAGCTTACTGACAAATTGTCATTCGTGGAATAAAATGAGTGAAATTAAAAAAAAAAAATTAATTAGTTTATTGTTTGCCCTTACATCAGAAGTGGGATAGTGCTCAGGTCATTAGAAAAGAAAGAAATATAATAGTTTCCGATAGTAATTCCGATCTTTCACAAACTATATTGGCGGAATTAGTAATAATTCTGAAATTTCAAAAGAACGTAGCAAGTGGTCAGATTGATTTACTTTATTTTAGACCAGAAGTGCATGACAATAAATGGGTTAACCATGTTGAGACAATTGCAGAAGAATTAGGTTTCTTTGATTTTTATTAAATGATGCAAAAAAGTGGTTTGAACCCTGGAATCCTGATAACAAAGACTGGGCTACGTTTTGCGACAAAATTATTAAAGCATTTTTACCAAAAAAAAACTTTGAACGGCTGCTCGAAGAAACAACCAAATTCAGTGCTATTGCAAATACATATGAAACATATGTCCACGAGAAATCAGCTATGCTGAAAAATGTACGTGCTAGATAGAATGAAAACAATATGGTAGAATTAATTATGTCTAGAATTTTTGAACTCTATGGCCGTAATGCTGCAAATAATGCAAATTGTACAACAATATTGAAGCTATTAATCTTTTTATCATCATTTGCAAAACCTTTACGCAATGATGCCACACAGCATCAAGCAACTAATGCTTCTTCTGCTATTAAACAAAGATATCCTTATAGTGAAAAAAACGCTAAAACATGCTTTAACTGCGGCAAAATTGGTTATTTAAAAGCGCATTGCCGCAATAATAAATAGACTAACAAAGTGCCAAACAAAGCAAATGAATTATTAGCTAGACCTTTCAATCACATTGAAACTTGCGATTTTTGTGCAAAGCAAGGCCACAAAACGTCTGATTGTTTTACCAAAGCAGGAATTGATAGTCGTCAAAGTATCAATTTTTGTAGAGCTGGAAAACCGTTTGGTGTCACCCAAGTTTTTATAGATGGGCATCAGTTTTGGACGTTAATTGATACAGAAGCAGACTTATTGTTAGTTTCTGACAGATTCCTAAATTTATTTAAAAATAAAACCGTTCCTGCAATTTATACTAAAAGGAATAAAGGAATAACACGCGTTATAATAAATTCTACTAAAATGTTTAATAGTAGCACAAAAATCTGGCGTTGAAACGGAGATTACATAAGCAAGTGTTTGGATTATGAAGTATTTATTAGTCGCAATTTATATAAAGACCAAAGTTTTGCAACAATAACAGACCATGAGGGATCACGTATAATACGTCGTGAGCAGCCGGGAGTTAACAGAATCTTAGATAATTCTCACAGTTCTAATATATGAGAAAACTGTAGTAGCATCTGAGTTCCGAGATGCATTTGAAAAGGTTCTTTGCAACTTCAGTGGCATGATTACGAGCAGAACTAAAGTAAAAACTATTAAAAATGAAACCATGCAAATAAAATTAGAAAAAAATGTTATAATCAACCGTTTTCCATATTGGTTAGCCGTAAATGAACAAAAAGCAGAACAAAAATTATTGCTGATTTACTTTCAACCAAGATCATCCTGCCAAGTAAATCACCATTTGCAAGCCCGATTATTTTAGTAAAAAAAAGACGGTTTGTTTAGAATGTGTGTGGACTACCGACAATTAAATCGTGTAAGGACAGATATCTACTGTCACTAATTGAAGACCGGTTAGACAGGTTGTGCAAAGGATATTATTTTACGTCTCTGAATATGGCATCTGGATTTCACCAAATATCAATGCATAAAAAATCTATTCAAAAAACCGCTTTTGTGACACCTTAGAGTCATTTTGAGTATTTAAGAATGCCGTTTGGTCTTGCTAATGGACTGACCGTTTTCCAGAAAATTATAAACCTTGCTTTGGAATTTCTCAAAAATGATGTTGAATTACTTTATTTAGACAACATATGAAGAAGGTTTCCTCTATATAAAGCAAGTGCTAGAGGCATTAAATTCAGGTGCAGGTTTTTTTCTGAACATGAACGTAAATTTCTTTAAACCTCTTTGGAGTACTTTGGTAGAGAAGTATTTGTTGATCGTATAAGACCTAGTACAAGAAAGATTTAATTTGACAATTCATGGGGCTGGCAGGACAATTTGCTACAAAAATAGCTTGTATCGTTTGTTTAACAAAAAAATGTTGTGTTTAAATGGGAAAAAGATCAAGAAACAGCTAGAAAGTATGTAATAGATCATTAAACATCTAGACCCTTTCTTGCTGTATACAACCCAAATCTGTCAACCGAATTGAATACGCACGTAAGCAACCTTGGATACGGTGCAGTTCTTATGCAAAACATGACAAAGAACTAAAAGTTGTAGCATGCTTTAGCAAGCAAACAACAGAATGTGAATCCAAATATTATTCATATAAACTTGAAACTTTGGCAATTGTACAAGCATTAAAAGATTTTTGCACATACTTGCTTGGTGTAAAATTTTCATTAATTACCAATTAAAATGCTATTAAAGCTACAACTACAACAAAAGATATATACCTTAAGTTGTTTGAATACATACATATATGGAACAAAAAAGCAATAAAAAAATCCAAAATCTTTTAATAAAACTGAGAGAAGGATACTTATTTTGCAATCAATACCTAAAAAAGACAAAATGTTGTGTTAGAGACATGGAAATGCAGATGGTACTGTCAATTTTCAATGGTTTGTTCTAAGACAAGAGTCGATTAGGATTGCTTTGCATTTTTCATAATGAACAATGCCACATTGGTAGTGAAAAAACTTTTGAATCAATATCTGAACTTTTTTGGTTTTTGCAAATAAGATGTTTTGTTAAGAGTTATATGAAACATTGTGTTCTATGTGTTAAAAAAACACGAACTGGTCCTTTACAAGGGTTTATACATCCAGTGGAAAAACCTTAAAAACCGTTTTATACGTTGCACATAGATTGTTAGGGACCTCTTCCACATCCACATCCACATTACAAAGTAATGCATCTTAATTCCAATGAAATCAGTTAGTACTTAGAGTGTTTTAGCATTGTTTGGGACTCCCAAGCTGTTATAGACGCTGGAACGTAGCTTAAAAATACCACATTCTCAAAGCATCTCCAGGAATAGAATAATGAGCATCATTTTGTAAAGCTTTATGTTCATCGCGGCAATGGACAAGTTGAAAAGTGTATAAAAACCATAAGAAACTTGATGAAAGTTGAAACTTAAATAAAATCAGAATGGTTAAGTGGGCTTTCGAAAATTTAGTTAGTAGTCCAGAAGGCAACCAGCACAAGACTCTTGCAACTTTTATTAGAAATACAAAGTTCAACACTATTATTACAGGCTGTGTTAAAAAGAATATCACATAATCTGACTCTAATTTGTAATTGTGAAGTGGATAGTCAATGGGTAGCAGAAAGATACTAGTAACAAACCCAAGATTAGAACAAACTTAGCTAATTTTAACCAGAAAATAATTACGCAAGCAAATACTAATAAAATTAAATTGTAACTAATGCACTAAATATCTGCAGTAGTCTAGTATATAAAAAAATATGAAAAAACAAGTTTATCTATTGGTCACGTTAACACCAAATCTCTTTTTAATAAATTTGATAATATTAAAGCACACACATCTAGTTACGACTATGATGTGTTAGGAATTAGTGAATCTTGGCTTAAAACAGACATTCTAGACACAGCAGTAAATATTTTAAATTACACAATTATTTGGAAAGATAGAGACGTTAAAAAGAGAAGAGATGTTTTATTTTTTGTAGCCAATCATTTAACTTATAATATTATAAATAAGCCTGATATAATTGAACAACTTGGATATAAAACAATAATTAATAATAAAAACATGTGTTTGGGGTTGTTTATAGACCACACGATATTAATGTAAACTATTTTTTAAGTGAGTTAGAAGATTCTGTAAGTGCTATGATTCTAGATTGTGATGTTTTGTTTATTGTGGGCAACATAAATATAAATCTTTTAAATAAAACTGATATATCAACAATTTTATTTAACAATCTTATTGGTATTTATAATTTAAAGCAATTGATTGTAGATGCATCGCGAATTGACTAAATCTCAACTTTTTAACCACAAACTCGTGCAATATTTCAGAGTCAGGTACATTAAGTTTAAATGTTTCTGATTACGAATTAGTTTATTGTATTTACGCACAAGAAAAACTGATCATCTCTTCGCCATTAAAACAATATAGGTCGTTTAAATATTTTGATGAAGTTAGTTGACAGAGATTTAAAGCTGGTGGACTTTCAAAAACATTTTCAAATAAATACCATAGACGAAAAAGTTAATTGGATAAATGCGTGCATTTTGCGATACAATATTGGATATGATTGATATTCCAAACAAATTTTAAACAAAGTACAAAAAAACTAAATTGGCATTTTAAAGAGTGCAAAACTCTTAAAAATTACGTTACCTAAGCAATACGCAAAAAAAGCATATTTGAACTACCAGTTGAGTAATACAAAACCAAATGTTATTTGGAAAAAACTACAAATTCTTGACATTCACAATATTCAACGAAGCATAAATATACCAGTGTCATTAAATAAGAAAAACAAAATTAACAAGTATTATTCAAACAATCAAAATAATTTTAATAAAATTTTATGATACTAATTGTTTTTCAAATGATAGTCTGTGCAAATTAAAACTTGTTGACACTTATTCAATAAATTCAATAATTATTGCAATTAATAGTAATGCTTGTGGTACAGATTAACTAAAACGAAAATTGCAAAACCTCAAAGTTTTAAAGATCAGCGTCCAATAAGCATATTATCAGTGTTATCAAAAATAATGGAAAAAGTAATCGCAAATGAAATACAAGAACATATTAAACTTTTAAACATATTGCCTGATAAGCAGTCTAAATTGCAAACTGGGTACAGTTGTGCTTTAGCTCTTTTAGATGTGACATATGATATACTTAAAGCATGTGATAAAAACAAGGTTACATTAGCAATACTATTAAACTACACTAAAGCATTTAATATCCTTATGCTTTTAAGTATTTTAAAGTACTCGATTTGACTATGCATTTGTAGATCTAATTGAAGCATACTTGAAAAATCGTTGTCAGCGAGTTAAAGTTGGTATTTCTTTGTTTATTGTAAAAAAAATATTAAAAATTTAATTTTAGGTACCTTGTTGTTTATAATTTATACTGCACTAATGTTAAAAGAACTTAAACACACTAAAGTACATAGATTTGCAGATAATGCTTGTCAGATGATTAATAGTAATATATATATTCACTTTTTCTAGATTTATTGAACTATTTCCTAACGCTTAATGCAACAAAATCTATTGGTATTTTATTTGGAACTAATAAGCAAGTATTGAGTATATCTAATAGAATAAACATCTGCATCAATAATCAGCCAATAATGTTAAGTTCTTCCGTTAAAAATTTTGGGGTAATTATGGATTCTAAACTGAATTTCTTTGAACACATCTCTAAAATCTGTAGCTTATCATTTATGAAGTTAAAACAACTGTACTCATATAGGTCATTTTTAAATAAGCAAATTAAAACAATGCTTTGTGATGCAACTGTTTTAAGTTTTGCAAACTATTGTGATATAGTGTATGGAACATTTAAGCCGGGAATACACATGCCATAAAATGCTTAAAAATGGCATGTACCAATTAATGGCATAGTGAAAATACATGTGCAAGTAAAATTGCTTGCAAGCTGCTCATAGCAGGGTTGCTAAAGCTAGTAGCTGGCAAGCGGGGATCACATGCCATTTGTTTGTCAAACTATAATAATTCATTTCTTTTTATATTTTTTTGTAAGCATTGTCACAGGCTATATTATTTTTTATTCAAATTTTTTATATACACTAATAAACTTAATAGTTTTTTATCTTCCTATTTACTCATTTTGAAAATAAAATACAAATTATCACCTCCGTGCCCGCTACTGTCTACTTGTATGCCAGTACCTATCGTGTGCATTACTTACTTGCACATTGCATGCCAAAAAATCAAATCTTTTTGATTTCGTTCAATCGACTTGCATGCCAGCGAAAGGCATGCCATTTGACAGAATACACGTGCTAGTAGCTGGCATGTGCAAGTAGCTGCTATGCAAGTGAGCAAAAAACCGGCATGTGTATTCCCGGCTTAATGTTATAGAAAAAAACAGGATTCAAAAAACTCAAAATGCGTGCTTGAGGTTTATTCATGGTGTTCGAAAATTTTAAAGAGTATCGCATCTATTAAAACCATAGGCTGGCTAAACATGTGTAAACAAAGACAGATGCATAGTGCTGTTGCATATTATAAAATACTTAAAACGCTAAAATACTTATTTAATAAAGTAAAACTTCAAAGGAATGTCCACAGAATTAACACTCGCAAAAATTTACCAACGTCAATTAATCAAAAAAATATTCAAGATTTTGGATTTGAGTTAGGTAAATTTTTTATGTTAGATTAATTATTTTTTTACCATTCATTATAATTTGTGTTCATTTCTTTTTATATGATTATTGTTATTATTTTTAGTTACTTTGTTGTTAAGGTTTAGTGTAAAAACAGCAAACTGCTTTTGCAAAAATGCTGAACTCTACCAAATATTTATTTAGATTATATTATAATTATATTAGATTTAGTATGTATAAGTTCTATGTAAAATATGCAGAGAATAAAGATGTTTATTATTATTATTATTATTATTATTATTATTATTATTATTATTATTAGCTACAACGCCTAATTTCAAAGATGGGAATAAAAAACGTAGAAACAATCATCAGTTTCAACTTAGTGATTTTGTCTTGATGCATTGTAATTCTCAGATGAACTTAAGCAAAAGTTTTTGCAAATATTTAAGACCTTATGAAGTAATAAAGTGCTTAGAAAATGGACAATACAATATTAAAAAAGTTGGCAAATGTGTTGTCACTAAAGTAGAAGAGCAGTTAAAAAAATGGCCTTTTCAGTGGTCAACATCCTGTAATATAGAAGCAATTTTAGAGTTTTTAGAAACAAACAATGTAATTGACAAAACACATTTAAGTGAGAAAGCTTGTAAGTATTTATTGACTGTGGTCAACACAAGTTATTGTAAATGTTTTATGTTTTGGCCTCAGTCCCGTGAATGGTTGAGCCGCGTGATTGAGTAAGGTCATCACAAACCATTATAGTTTTTAAACATTAATGTGTTTGTATGTTTACAAAAACTTCTTTAGTGCCGAGAACGTCACTATCATCAGTAATAGCCGTGTTAGATATTATTTAGATCACGAGTCAATTTGTGGAATGCTGCGCTACAAAACATTATATTTGGGCAATAAACCGTAGTTTGGTTTTTGTTATTATTTGAATTGTCATTCGTGGAATAAATTGAGTGAAATTTAAAAAAGTTAATAATTTATTGTTTGCTCTTACAATATATATAACATTTTTATAAACACTATTGGATAAGTATAATACATAGAATTAAAGGAACAAACGGCTATCGACCGTAGTCTTTCAGTCATGTGATATTATATTATAATAGGTTTGTCAAAATAATATAGAAATGGAAGTTGCGGGCATATAAATACAATTTTAGATAGTTTCAGTTTTTGGAATATATGAAGCTTGTTGACAATATTTTATAAATAAAAAAACATTCATCTTTATTAACAATATAGAATTTATTGCTAATTATTAAAGCTTCTATAATAAATAAAACTGCAACGAAACGGTTTTTTTTTCTAAAATGTGCAAATGAACACTGTTCAAACCAAATTGTGGTCTTTGGGCAAACTATTTAAGTTTGAAAAACCTACATAACTTTATTGTTCATAGTTTTTAACCTTGTTGGCAAATGCAGGTGCTGACTTTTTAAACATCAAAAAGATAGAAATTATCTACTGTGGCCAAAGGTTATTTTGTTAATTCACGTGACGTCTACTCTTAAAACTTCGAAAATAAATATACAAAATTGTTCTAATTTTATTTTTTAGACATATATTATGTTGCATGGGCGTGTAGGTAAACTACTAAGTGGCGAAAATGTGTATTTACTTCTAAATGCTGTTTTGTATATATCCATTCAATCAAAATCAAACTACAGATTACTTATCGCTGCAAAGGGTACATACGCTGTTGACTGTAAAGTTCAAATATGGAACAGAGTAAATTTTATCTTATAATAATAACTATTTATTTTTCAATTAATTTAAAAGTTTACTTTACAATTTAAAATCCAAAGCAAAGCTAGATAATCTTGCAATCTTTAAAAATATTTGTTTGACTACATTGGATTTTTCAAGTACAGATTAGAGATGGGAAATAAAAAAAAAGTTTATGGTATGTATTTACATGATGTTGCATAATTGCGATTAATATTAGAAAAGCTTTTTGATTTATGACGTTCTGGGATTTGTTGAGATTGGCATAAAGCCTCCGTGTATTAAGATAAGATAACTTATTAATGATTTTTTAGAGAATGAGAAGCTCCACAAACAAAAAATAATAAATTTAAAAAAATAGTTCATTTATGGTCAACTTCTTTAATTGTTTTGCTCAGTGATATATTGGCAATATATAAAACATACAAACGACTATAATAAATATAAAACACAATATCTATGTACCATCATTCATAATTTTATTCAAATAATGTTTAAAGTATAAATATTAAAATTAACAAAATAGAATTTATCAGCATAAATTAAAATACTACCATTGCGCATTTAAAAATAAGTTAAACGGTGACAGTTTTGACTATGCTGTAAGTAGTTTCAAGTTATATTAGACAACAACATACACATAGAACTTGAATAAAGCATTATGCGGAATATCTTTGATATCTTAGAACCATAAAAAAACACCTACAAATTGTAATTTCAATGTGTTTTATTTATCAATGTAATTAATGTATATTTTATTTTCTAAAAAAAACAATATAACAGCTGATTTTAACTCTTGTCGCCAAAAACTTTACAAAAAGTGCAGTACTTTATACAAATTGCATTTCACCGTTTGCTAAAAAAATTACTTTTAACTGATTCATGAGAATGTTTAAATAAAAATTAAATCCCAATTCACTCAGTGTAATTCATTGTAAAAACTAGTGTATTATAATTTTTAAAAAAACTAAGTGTACTATGCGTTTAAAATTACTCTAGTTTATTTAATTTAAAAAAAAAACACTTTGAATTATATAATTATAAAAACTCGCTCTATATATATATATATATATATATATAATATATTTGTTCAATTTATAGAGAACAACTAGTATAATATAATTTAATAACGTTTGGCCGTTGCAATCTGATGTCCGCATACTCAAAAATGCTCATTTCCTAAGTTCTGTAAAATCTAAAAATATTAAAATAATTGTAAAAAATAAAAATAAAATTTTATGTCAAAACTTTGACAGCTATTTTGAATACTTATAACTTGACATCTTTATTAGCACAATTTAAAACCTCTATTTATTGTATTTGTGATTTTTTTTTGTAAAATTCAAACTTTTTGAACATAAATGCTAGTTAGAATAGTCTAAATAATCTACTACCATTGTAATCTACCTATTTTTAAATCTTTGTTTATTAAATTTTGGTATAATCTAAAACTTTTAAACATAAATGTCAAAATATTTACACCAATCAGTAAATTTGGTATATACTTTACTAATTTGTCAACAAATTTTAATCAAAAATATTAGATTTTAAAACTGCGGAAATAAAAAATAAATTTTGCACAACAAAAAAGAAACCAATTATTTCAGTTACATCTGACGTCACACAAGTCTTGAAAAAATAACTACAAGTTTGTTTACAATTACAAGTAACAGTAACATAATCTAGATTTCTTCTTATTTAATTTTTTTAATTTATTTATTTAATCTATTTTATATTTTTACAAACAATATTTTTGTTGTTTTAACGTATGCAATGTTGTCTCCTATAGAATGTAAGTAATTTTAACGAATATGTAAATAAAAACTATAACTATGTTACCGCACGTGTATGTTAAGAATTGTTTTTGTACATTAGGACAAACACTTCCAGAATTATTATATTGCATTTATCGTTAATATAAAATGCATGCTTTTAGTATTAAGTTTAGTTTAGACATAACTTATACAATGTGAAGACAATTGTGCAATTAATTAAATAAACACATAATAAGTTTTTTATGTATCGATTATTAATCGAAGTATGTAATTATAATCTGTGATTGTTAACGCTTCAGTGAGTTACAAGGAACTGTACGGGACCCTATCAAAGGATACCTGCAATGAAAGTTGCGTTAATGATAATGATAAAATGTAAGTAAACAAAATCTTCCGGTTTCTTCATAAAAAAACATAAAAATTTAGAACCTAAATAAATTGATAACTTTGATAATTTAAATATATCAATTATCATAATATTAACAATGGCACTACCAGTATTAGATATAAAAACCGTGATTCAACAATTTAGTGGAAATGTTAATAAATTGCAATGATTTATAAATGCCACAGAATCAATTTTACATCATTATTTTATTTGTTGACATTATTTTATTTAATGAATTAATAATTTATTCAAAATCAGTCAATCAAATCACAGCGGCCAAGGGTCAAGCATAGACAATTGTTTCGGTTCTACAAACCTCGTCAGTATGCCTTGTACGACCACGGCATCGCACGATAGCGAAGACAATTTTGATTTTTTTTTTTTTTTTTTTTTTTTTTGGCTAGGCGGTAAAATCTTCTAAAGACTGGCAAGTGTCGGATTCATTTCCTCTCAGTTTGAAATGCCTACCGACTAAAAACCGCCCATTGAATTGCCTGTGGAAGTTCGTACCTTTTGGCACATGCCTTCCTTGGGTTAGATGGAATTGGGAAGAAGGTGGGTGAGTAGCCCTGTAGGCTCTGGAAGATTAGTAGGGGGTCCCTTTTGTTATGATGCGATCTGATTGATCGGTCTCCTAATAGAGTGTTGCTCCTTGTCCGGTTCAGCCAACCTGGCCAGGTCCGGGTTGGAGTGAGTGCTGAGTTTGGTGAAGTATTTTTCAGCCAAAGCTTCCAAATACTGTGACAGAGGTGGTATCCCCAGGTCGTCCCGAATTTCTTCGTTCCTAATGTACCATGGGGCTCCGACTATCTGACGCAGAGTCAGATTTTGGAATGCCTCAAGACGTTTGAGGTGGGTGTTTGCAGCTGTCCCCCAGATTGGAGATCCAAACGTGATTTGTAGCCTGATGATGCTCGTATAGATCCTGAGCTTGTTTTGGATTGACAATCCGCTGTGTAGTCGTAACATCGGTACGAGACAATTTTTCGCCATTTTAGCTTTGTCCAGGATAGCTTGTACGTGTAGCTTGTAGGTGAGGCCCTTGTCGAAGGTGATGCCTAGGTACTTGGCAGAGCTCGACCATGGGATTGGAATTTTGTCTAGGTGAACCCTTCCGTGGGGTTTGTGACGTTGCCTGGTGAAGAGGACAGCCGTACTCTTCTCCGGGTTGACCCCGATTCGCCATTCACTGAGCCACTCTTCGAGATCTTCGGTGGCCTTTTGGAGTCGGATGGTGATCACCATCGGTGACCTGGAGCTGTACATTAGTGCCGTATCATTGGCATATTGGGCCATTTTAACCCCGTGCTTCCAGCCCGATGGCATGTCAGCAACGAAAAGGTTAAACAGCACAGGCGATAGAAGAGAGCCTTGAGGTACCCCAGACTCGATCTGCCGAGTGGTAGATACGTGGTTCTGGAGTTTGACTGATAGAGTTCTGCTTTTTAGGTAAGACGCTAGAAGCCTTATTAGACGCAGTGGGAACCTTTGTCTATGCAGTTTGAGTAGCAAACCTTCAGACAATTTTGAATAAATATTTCTGTTCTTATGAACACAATTGATATTATAAATAATCAAACGAAAGACTGGTTTGCCATCTAGTTGCAATTTTTAATACTAAATACCGATTAATGCGGACATTTTAGTATTAAAAATTGCAATTAGATGGTAAACCAGTATTTTGTTTGATTATTTATAATATCAATTGTGTTCATAAGAACAGAAATATTTATTCAAAATTGTCTTCGCTATCATCATAGAAAACGCAATCATGCGATGCCGTGGTCGTACAAGGCATACTGACGAGGTTTGTAGAATCGAAACAATTGTCTATGCTTGACCCTTGGCCGCTGTAATTTGATTGACTGATTTTGAATAAATTATTAATTCATTTCATAATTTTTTGGCGATTCAAAATCGTTAAAGCCGCGAAATGACTGCCAATTGCATAAATGCTAAAATGATACCGATTAAAGCGGACATTTTAGTATTAAAAATTGCAACTAGATGGCAAACCAGTTTTTTGTTTGATTATTTATAATATTATTTTATTTGTTGACGTTAAAATAGTCTAAAGATGATATTTCCAATCACACAACAAATATTTTAAGTGAAAATGTATTCTTATCTACAAATAAAAAAAATTTTATTACACAGCCAAATTATTGCATATAGACATATTATGATGTTTTTTAAAGTTTATTTAATTTAAAAATACACTATGTTTAAGATTTTTTTTTGTTCTAGCCAACAGAATATTCTATTAATTTTATATACTGCGTGTACATAACAAAATGCTTACTCTTTGGAAAAGCAGTAAGTAGTTACGTTTTATATTATTTATAGTTTTATTAAATTGTTTAATTTATTTTTGATTTATACTGTACTGATTAACTATATATATATTAGTATTATAATTGATTTATTACTCTAATCATTTTATTTAAGATTATAAGTTATTTGTTTAATAATTGAATCGGTGTTATATTGATTTCTGAAAATCGCTAAAAAATCATTTTATTTGAAGTTTGAAATAAAAATTCTTTTTCTGTTAATATAAAAGAATTAAAAAAAAAGTTACCACAATTTGAGAAAACTTTTTGGTATTGATGTGTTCAGTTTGAACCTACAAAACATCGTACCCTATTCTTCCGAAAATGACAAAATTATTTGGACTGGTAAGTACATATAACGGCGAACTAGTGTTTGAATGCAAGAATGGACGAAAGAAATTTTAAGTAAAGTTTTGCTATGTATTTACCGAAATATACTTAAACATGTATAAATGTAATAAAAACATAATAGTTTATTAAAGATTAATTGATTGATGTCTATACTTCCGTCTGTGTCGGAATTATTGTTTGAATCTTTAAGAGTTATTGTGATAACGTTAGATTTAGATAACGCTGAGTACATTTGTATTTGCCAGTAGTTAGTAATATTATAATTGTATTGTATGTAGTACAAAAAAACTAAAACGTATATTAAGATATGATAATATTGAAGTGTAAATCGAATAAATAGTATGACTTTTGATTTCTATAAAAATAATGTTTTTTTAATTTAAAGATGCACATTTGAATGATAAATGTAAAAAAATATGAATCAGCAAAATACATAATTGATTGTTTCAAATCTAGATCAAGTATTTTTTTTATTTATAACTAACTTTAAAGTTCAGGTGGACAAGTTGGATTTCCGTGTAACACTGATTTATTATCTAAGAATAACAATCTTTGCACCAATATCCAGAATGATAAGATTGCGATAAGCATTAACATACACTTATATAAACAAAATATGTTTTTCTACTATTGCAAAAAAGTATTCAATTTTATTTGTTAAATAACAATAAAACAAAATACAAAAATAAAGGAAATAAAAAGAAGAAAAGACAATGAGTGGATAAATATGGAAATAATAACAATAATAAAACAATAAAACTATAAAAAATACAAAAAAAAGTAGAAAACAAAATTTAAAAAAAAAAAATCTGCAAGAACAAAATGAAAAATGTAAATAGAAACAATGGTCGGAAATAAATAGTATGCTAAATAAAACAAAATAAAAAATAACTGAAATTGTAACAATACACGGACAAAAAAGACAAAAAGACTTTGCAACAGGTGGAAAGAAATTGGCAAAAAAATAAAGGAGAATGATGACTGAGAAACAATAATAACCGTAAGAACAACAGAAAAAAACATGTTTAATGAAACGACAGAAGGAATAAAGGATGTAAATAAACAACTAAAAATAAAAAACCCGCCAAGAAAAGATGAATAACCCATGAAGTGACAAAAGTTACAAAAAAAGAAGTAGCTCCAGTACTAAAAAACTAATAAATAAAATTAATCCCATACACAAAAAAGGAAACACATCAAAATTTAAAAATTATAGATCACTATCATTTATGTTAGTCCTTAGCAATGTAACAAAAAAAGCATTATATAACAGACTAATGACATACATAAACAAACATAATATAATAAATAAAAACAATACCCATTAAAAAAAATGAGAAGAGACAGTATGTGATAACCATTATTTGTTGATATGCGGAAAACTTTTGACACTATCGACAAAGACAAATTGATTAAAAAAATAAAAATTATGGAAATAAAAACACAAATCTAAAACTGCTAAGAACATACATTTAAAGCAGAATACATCAAACAAGAATAAATGACATACTTAGTGCATCAAAGCAGAATATGAGCTACCACACTGTAGAGTGCTAGCGTCAATACTTATATACATACATATGCTGTTGACTCGAGTATTATATGTTACAAAAAAATAAACAAAAAAAATAATAGAGACAAACCTAGATAAATACCTTAAAAAATTAACTAAATGGTAGAACAAAAACATACAAACAATAAATCAAGAAAAAATTATTTATATGGTATTAAGACAAAAAAACACAAAAATATTGACTCAAAACTAAAATTAAAAAGTTTATAACACACCAGAACAAAACAGACAATCTACTTAAGGATAATAACAACAGAGAAGCTAACATGAGATGCACATATTGATAAAATATTTAAAAAAAGTACAGCAACAGCAGCTGTGTATAGTGCTAGGAAATATACACCAGACGGTCTCACAATTCCAAAAGATTGTGGCCATAATCTTTTTGGTTGACGGGGTTATCCTGTTTTTTTTTGGTAGTATTTCAGTTTCACGGAGCCGTTTTATAGATTCTTTTAAAACAGAAAATAATGATACAAGACCACAGTTTTATTCTCATTAATAGATTCTTGTCTGGCATAGTTGAAACTTAACAATGTCTGTCTGGATATTACTATAAAACTAATTAAAGTAGAGAGTTGTACATGTACGGTAATAAAACATCACATTTTACTGACAATATTTGAAATTTAGTCTGAAGTTTTTTAAATTGTAGTAAGTACATGTACACGCAACAAAAACAAAAAAACAAAAAAAACAACATTAGGCAATGGACTAGTCGCGTACAACCAACTACTTAAAACTATATAAAAAAAACGGAAAATTTAAAGAAATTAATAAACAACTATATAATATCAAGACATTTTAATAATCTAAATAAAAAATATAATAAACATAGAACAACATAGAACAACATAAACAACAAAATAAAAACACAAAAAGCAAATAAGAAGAATGGAGCTCCAAATACGAAGCTTTGCAACCATTCATATAAAGACAAAGTAAAGCAGCAAGTAAAAGTAAAAATATTATTTTATTTTATTCTTTTTTTATTTATTGTAATTATAAAAAGAAATATAAACAAGTAGCACAAAATGTTTATTTTGCATTAGTATTTTGCGCGCAGCAACGTTTATACTTAGAAATTGGGTATTATTATGTGTTGGCTGTACAGTATTATCAATCAATAATAATCTATCACATATAAAATATAGAAATTACCAAACTCTTATATTTGTTGTATGTACTATTATTAGCATAATAATAATAATAAAAATAAACATCTAAAAAATATAAAATCTACTCATTTGAAAGTCAAAGTTTAAAACAAAAACAAAAGTTTTAAAAATTTAATTTAAAAAAAACATTAAATAATCTAGGTATTAATATTTTAAACGCTGCCCAATTTTATTTCTGTGTTCAATAATTTTATTTATTTTGCTAATTTTATTGTTTGCTTGTTGTCGGATCTCATGTATCATGTGATTTAAAGCGCAATTTACTATCAACAATAAGACCTAAATGTTTTGCTTGGTTTGAGTATAGAGCTCTGTGGTACACCAGAACTAATGAGCAAAGCATTTGGCACAACAACGTTCAAAATAACATGCTGTTTTCTATCTGATAGATAATTATTAAAAAAACAAAAATTTGCAATAAGTAATTGATTTATAATGTCATACGCCTCAGAGAAATCAAGCATTACCAGTAAACTTAAATTGCCTTTATATTAATTTTTTCTATTAAATCATCAACTATATACGTAAAACCTTGACAAAAACCACTTTAATATAAAGGAAGCAAATTGTTGTAATTTAAATGTTAAGTTATTAAGATAATAGATTCATTTTTACATACCAGAATTACATAAAAATATGTGTTATTTATGGTAATAAAAACATACACACAAACACAGTTTAGTTAAATAAAAAATAGTTTTTATATTCAAACTATTACTTGCAGTAATTATTTTCAAGCACTGATTCTTATCAAATGCATCAAACTTAAGATTAGAATGAACATTAAGATTGACATGATTTTTATAAAAATCAAGTGTGCAGTGCTTGACTTGACTGACTAGAATATAAAGAGATATAAAATGTAAATTAATTTCATTTGGATCAAGAGACAATTGTAGTTTTTTTATCAGCTTCAATTAGTTGCAGAGTTTTTTAGGTTAAATTAGGTTATGATTGTATTGTATGAATTGTATAAATTACGCATACTGTTATAGTCACACCAAGCATCATTATTACCGGTACGTATAAATTTGGAAAATGCTTTATTATTAGTAACTTAATGCTATCAGTAATACACGGTTTAAATGGACTGATTGTTTTATAAAAGGGGTAAAAAGTTAATAATGTATTTATGTTTTTATTGATAAAATTTAATTTATTTTCTATATCTAGCATATCAAATATATTTTTCAGCGGTATGCTGTGTACTTTGAAAATCAGTGTATAGTATGCTCATTGATATAGTGTATTTACGACATAGGCTTAATTTATCTCAGGGGATTATTTTATTACCAATCGCCTTGGGGAGACAATTATGATAGTATTATATACCTTAAATAGATTATAACACCTTTTGTTCAAGGGTGAAAATATTGTATAAATATACAATATTTTTACCCTTGAATATTATTTCGGGTTCCAGGTATACCTATAATACAAACATAATTGGTTGGTAATAAAATATCCAGCCAAAATAAATTAAGCCAATGTCATAAAGACACTATATCTATGGGTATACTATAGTTGAAGTGACTAAAGTCTCTAATTGTTTTAACAAGCGGAATAAATTTAGTTATAAATGCGCTTTTATGTTAAAACTGCCACAAGACACTAGTTTTTTATTTGATGCAAAAACTAGGTTGAATTAGTTTCGGTAATCCATGTGAGAAAACTCACAAATTGCGTTAGTAAAAATGCAAACATATTTAATTTTTCTATTTTTGCGCAATTGATTGAAATGACATATCAATGTTAAAATCTTCTGCAATTACAATATTATCGAATAATCCAAATAATATTAATAAAACATTTTCTAATAATTTGATAAAAAAAATATGGCTATACGAGTGAGGTGTACATACAACACCAAAACAAAACTTGACATACGATAAGACGCAAATTTTAAGCAATACTATTTTATTATAGTTATTATTTTAAATTATGTTCTATTTTAAACAGTTTTTTATGTATATTGCAATACCACCAGCTTGACTTTTTACGTCTTGCTGTATCAATTAAAATTCTCTTATACGTACATACTATCTTTTATATTGTCAGTCTGCTATGATTCTGAAATTGCTACCAAAAAATCTTGTAGTTTGTTTCTGACTTTTGGCTAAATAATCTAAAGTTGGTCACTTGGTATTGTTAACAATTTCGACGTTTTATAGTTGTTGATTTTAAATTTATATTAGCCAAAGTATTAGCATTTTAAGTTAACTGTAGCGTGGATAATATTGATATAGATAATAGTTTTACTATATATATATTTTTTTAATTCTGTTGAACTGTATTTGAACGGAAGCAAATGGTAGGGATTCGACTTATCGGTTATTAATTAGATCTCCAGTGATAGATTCTTCTTGTTTTAAATCAGTATATTCTTTTTGATTGATAATTAGCTTGTTAAAGTATTTATATTTTTCTTTATAAATCATAAAAAAATTAATTAAAAGTAATATAATAAATTATCTATTTTTAAATTAGAAAAAATATACTTTTTAATAAATTTACTGCCAACTAGAGCTGACACTCCGCTATGACGATTGCATCGTAATTGAATCAAAATGACGTCAATATGGAGTTGCGTTATTATTTTGTTCATGTAGAAACATAGTAAAGCATTGTCATAATTACGTCATTTTGATTCAATTGCGATGCGTTTGGCATGGCGGAGTATCAGTTTAGGGTTGCCAATCAAAAACTAAGAGTTTTCTGATCATTTCAATTCTACACAAAAAAATCTACAACAATGTTTGCTCTAGCGTAAATTAAAAAAATTAAAAAGATATAATAAATTTAAAATTGACTTAAAGTACTTACCGGAGTTCTGCCCAGTTTTGCTAATTTAACTAGATCTGTAACTTCTAAAACAACCCATAGAACACAGAATGATTGTTGCCTCTCATGTGTATATAACACATGGTTTTTTATAACTTTACATAAACTGTTTTAAACATAGAGCTTTAAAGCTATAAGGAGTCTTAGGTTTAGATTATATTTATTAACATTTTGCTTCAAAAGATAGTTCTTAATGAAATGTTAAGAATTAATTATATCAATGCCATATTAAGTTGTTAATTATGTCAACAAGTAATGGCGTAAAGAACTTGATAAGATAACAATAATTTATTAAAAAAACTATCTATATTAATTAAAGATATATTTTTTTATTAATTAAATAACACACTGATCATTTATTAATATTCATAATTAAAGTATTGGGTATTTGCTGATAAATATAACAGGAATGTATGCAATGATGTTTTCAGGTGTTTTAAGCTGTTATTCCTGAAAGAGACTCTAACAAAATAATCCTAAATGTCACCAGATTTGTGTTTATAAGCACAAAATTATTTATTCAAATTTGTCTTTTTCTATCATGCGATGCCGTAGTCATATAAAAGAAAAGGTATACTTACGAGCTTTGTATAACAGAAACAATTGTCTGTGCTTGACTTTTATTAATTTATTTTATAACCAAAAAATAATTCAAATTTCTGAGACGTTATTATTATAAATTATTTAAAGGTAATTTAATAAGATTGTAAATATATGAATAATAATGAAATTTGTATGCTTATTATTGATTTAATTTTGAATTTTAATTGAATATTTTTATACTCGTTCGTTACTCGTTCGCATTCAATTTTCTTTGATATTTATCTCATAAATTATTTTTATTTGTATTACTAATCTGATTATTAACTTTATTTGGATATTTTTATCCGTATTAAATTATATTTTGTTTCATATATCTCAAAAAGTTAATGCAATTTCATATTTTTATATTATATAACTATTCATTATTTATTAGATATATTTTTGTATAAAGCAATAAAATTTTATAACGAGTAAAGTAATAACTTTTATTATCAAAATATGATAACGTATTGAAATTTTGTTACATATATTTTTACTATACGGTTTTGTTAAAGTTACACTCAGTTAGAGAACGGTTCAAATTTAATGTAATATAAATTTAAAAAATTCTAAATATGAATTTTAATTGAATATTTTTACAGGCAGTACTTACTAAAGTAAGTTAGTTTTTGAGATTTTTTTATAAGATTAGTTTAATATTCGTACTACTGATTCATTATCAACATAAATCCAAATTTGAAGTTTTTGCAATTCTCATAAAACTACTATAAATAAATGTATTTTAATTGTTTATAATTATTACATTAATTACTACAAAAAAATGTGCACGCCTATAGTAAAACGTCCAGCGATTTTGTATTTCTGATTTTACAATATGTGTACACGCTCTCTCAAGGTTGTGCTTATGGAATGAACTCCGTTAACTCTACTCTAATATATCCAAACGCTTAAAACACGCACATGGAGTAGAATAAACAAACGCATCAAAAATGTTTCTCAAAATTCAAGCAAAATTTGAATTTTGCGTTATTTGAGCGGAAAAGTGTTGCAAAATAAATACAGTTTGTGAGAGTATTGCTGCAAGTCCAAGAACATCAATTTAGTACCGTGGTAAGAGTTAGAAATTTTAAGAAACTCTCTATAGCGTATTCTCACTAAAGATTTGCATCTTTGTGCTGACAAAGTTTAATTCACACAAGAACTAAAGCCTACTAATCACGCACAACAAAGGATTATGGAACAACAATAAAAGAATGCTAATGTTTTTAAACAAACTCATTTTTAGCGATAAAGATTATTTTTATTTTGATGGTTTTTGTAAATTGTCAAAATTGTTACATTTGGGGTTCAAAACCTCCACGAGTGTTTGTTGAGAAACATCTGCAATGTTTGGTGCGAATTTTAGACTAAAAGCACTATGGACCATTTTTTTCAAAAATGCGGTTGATCAGGCAATGTGCCTAGATTGCAAAATATAGATGTAAACAACATAGTTGTGTTTTTTTTTTATTTAACTAAATTTATTATAATATATTTACATTATTACAACATTTTTTTTAATTTAATTTTTTTTTTCTTTATTTGCTGCTTTGCACCGTTTCCAGCTTCGTATTTGGGGCACCGTTTTTATTTTCTCTTTCCATTTATCTTATTTTGTGTGTATTATCATATTTTTTATTTATTTGTTTGTTTTGGTCTTGTTATTATATAGTGTTCTTTTATTTTTGTTTTAAATTCTTTATAAGTTTTTTAAATATTTTCAGGTAGTTGATTGTATGTGATTAGTCCATTGCCTAGTATTGTTTTTATTGCTTTTTCTGTCTTTGTTGTGTGTACATGCATATTACTTCTTTTTCTTCTCGTGTTATGTCCGTAAATTTCTTTGTTTAATGTTATTTGTAGATATGTTTTAATTTCTTTTGTTTTAATTTTGTATATTAGTTTGCATTTTTCTATTTTTATTTTTTTGGTAATGTTTGTTTTGTTGATTATTTTGTATACTTTTTTTGTTGGTGTTAGCTTTCGTAGTTTATGTATTATTTTAAGTATTTTGTTTTGTTGTTTTTGTATTTTTTGTATATTTGTTTTTATTGTCTCACATATACTTATTAAATAGTTAACTTTTGCTAAATATAGTGAGTAGTATATACTTATTGCAGTTTTTTTTTTAGTATGGATTTAATAATAATAATAATACTTTATTTACGGTATATATAAAAAAAAATCCATTTACATCTACACCATTAAGTACATAGATAATGATGAATTGCAAGCAATATTACAACTACACAACAATATACAAACAAATATTGAATAATATAAACATAAAAAAAAAAAAACTATTTATCAACACATTTTAATTGACTCTTAAAACTACATTTTGAAACACAAAATAAACCAGTATTATTAGAGAAACTATTTGCAATTCTACACATTCTACCAATTGGATTATTAAATCCATAACTGGTAGAATGTATAAATTCTCTAAAAAATTGAAACTGTCTAATTCTGCGATTATTGTTGGTGACTTGAAATGGAAGAGTTACTAGTAGCTCTTAGCAATCAATCTCAGAAATCATTAGTCTACGTAAAAATGATAAGTCGGCTCTTTTGCGCGTTTCAGTGATGGCAGAGATTATATTGTAATGCAATGTGGTTGAAATCGTAGTTTTCTGAAAAAATGCCCAATTAAACAATAATAAATTTTTTTTTGTTTTGATCACGTTCTATATTGCGTATATGAATGTTGTAGAATGGGCACCAAACTGACGGAGCATACTCTAAATGAGAGCGTACCAAAGCGCAATAAAGTAGTTTGAGTGTGCTTGAAGAGTAGACATTCTGCAAACAAATCCTAACAATTTTATAGCACGGTTACACATATAGTTTATATGCTCAAGTTAGTTTTGGGTCAAAAATTACGCCCAAATCCTTTATTTGTGTTTCAATACTTTATTGTCAATAGTATAATCATACGATACTTTAAATTCTGTTAAAGCTTATAGAAAAACATTTATTTGGATTAAACAACAAGTTATTAGTAAGGCACCATAGATGAACAGAACCCAAGTCATTTTGCAATCTAATGCAATCATAGATAGATGATACTTTTTGATAAATTTTTAAATCATCAGCATATAAAAGAAAAAATGAAGTTCTATGGTTAACGCAATCAAAAGCTTTTGAAAAATCTGTGTAAATAGAATCAACTTGAACCCTTAATTCAAAGGCATTTAAAAAATCATTTTCGTAACAAAGAAGGTTTGTAAGAGTAGAACGACTCTCGCGAAACTCAAGCTGCTGTTTCACTATAATGCTTTTGTACATCCATTGTATTTGGCAAGTAACAATTTGATCAAACAACTTTGGAATGGCAGGCTGGATGCATACACCTCTGTAATTAGTAATATCCTCTTTAAGTCCAGATTTATGCAAAAGCACAATGCAGCTTTGTTTCCAAACTTGAGAAAACTTAGCTTCATTAAAAGAAGCCACAAACAGTAAATGCAATGGCGTAGAAATGGAATAAATACAATGTTTTAACAGCATAGATGGAACGCCGTCTAGTCCAGTGCTAAAGCAACATTTAAAGTTCTCAATCTCTTTAAATACATCCAACAGACTAATTGAAATGGTATAAGAAATACGTTTTCCTTAAACTCAAACAATGAAGTTGGATAAATTTGTTTATCGTAAACAGAAGAAAAGAATTCAGCAAATTTATTAACATAGTCATCTTCATTACTGCAAGTTTGATGCTGATAATACATTGTAGATGGGAAATCATTAGTTTTTCTAGTGTCACTAACAAATTTTTAAAACTGTTTTGGGTTAGTTTGAATGTTCATTTTTGTTCGAGTAATATATTGCCTGTAAAGACATGCACTGGGATTTTTACATAAACTCGAACTGATTGGAACTCGTTATAATCGGACAAAAGTCATAAAGATTTATAACGTTTATGAACAGTTGTTTTGTGTCTAGTAAGTAAAATTAATTCTTTATTGAACCAAACTGGAAAATTGTTTTTATGCCACAGTTTTTTGGGGACAAAACAATCAATAGCAAAATTCAACGCAGAGTAAAATAAATTGACGCAATTATCAACATCACAATTATAAAAAAGGGCAAACCAATCAATATTCAGCAAAAAAATATTGATTGCGTTCAAGTCGGAAAATCATTAAAAACATAATTGCACATTAAAATATAACGGCTAGTATCACATTTTACATCTATTACATAAGCATTATGATGTTGGCTTAGTTATAATAAAACATCCACAGCATTAATCACAGAAATATCACAGATATTGGTAAAGCATAAATCTAAGAACACACTATTATCAATCGGTAGGGAATCCAAAACATCCAAATTCAAAACATTTGGCAACAAATTGAGCAGGAGAACTATCATTACAAATAACACTTATACCTAAGTTATCGTTTACCCGTGCCGCTGCGGGTAATTAGTTTGCTGTTAGGATATTTGTCAGTGATAGATTCAACGGAATAACAATGATCTAAATATTTATCACAGGTTGAGATAGGTGGTAAATAAACTGCAATAACAATAAGTAGGCACATAAGCTTGCAGTTTATCATTAGTTGGGCCACAACCAAAAATAGTTTGTGTTCTTGGCTAAGTTTTTTGATTAGCTTTTCCCTTAAGTACAAAGCTTTCCAAAGAAGGAAAAACTGCAGGCTGAATAGGTTGCACCGTTTTATTAGTCAACAGCGCAGTAACAAGAGCAGTTAGTTGTTTACTGTCAGTTTTATATTGAATATTAATCTTATCATTTTCGGTTATCTTCTCTTCCAGATAAGTAATTTTTTTGAGAGTAATTTATTGCTCGACTTGGTAAAGAGTAATGTTCTCTTTATAAAGTTTTGGTACTTTGGAATCATCCAAATCAAATAAAGTGCCGCAATGGCATTTCTTGTAGCAAATTGCGCAACTGTTGTAGAAGATAACGCCACAATTGCTACAAGTTATACCGGATTGTGCAACTGCTTTGTATTTACAGTTTAAGGTCATATTAATAGATGCAGATACAAAAATGACTAGAACAGTTAATAAATAAATAAAAACAGGATAAGGTTGACACAAGGACACAATTTACACCGGAGAGGTCGATCACTAGTGACTGACTAAAAACAAATACAAGTAGACAACGGTAACACAAGAGACAGCAGGATTATAAATATTAATAATAAAATCACACGTTAAAAAAAAAAGTTACGCCACTGGTACAAATAGTTAAAAACACAGCCACGGAAAGCGCAACAAACCAGTAAGCGGAAGACTATAATTCTAGGTTAAAATACACATTTACAATAATAAAAATAATTAAACCAGTAAAATTTTTTATATTGTAAAAATGACTGGTTGCTAAACAATTCCCAGCCGGAATGACAAGAACTTTAGAATTATAGGCACTAAATTTCACACAAAACTGCACAAGTTAAAATTAATAACATTACACATACACAGTAGCGTACAAAAGTATTTGTTTTGGTGATCAAAATTGAAGTCTATGGTGTATTTCAACAAGCACAGGTGGATGGTCTTACAGAAAGAAATTAAAGGCTATTTTAACAAAATTTAGCCAGATTTATGGTTATGGAATATTTTGACAAAAGAATGCGTATCCGGTATGATATTCCATACACAATCATATACTGCACACTTTATGAGTCAATAAAAAAATTACAGTTTTTAATTAAAAATTTGTATTTCTATCATTAATTTAAGGATACCTTTTATAATTACAAAGTATTTAATAATTTAAAATGTATAATTTAGTACATTTAAAACTGACTATAATACGTTATATCAAAATAACAATACTTTCAATAAATAACATCACACTATCATCTCGCCTCATTTCATCACTCATTCTCGGAAGAACCTTTGGCCTGCTATAACCAGGTTGGTAAGGTCAATAGAGTATAAAAACGTTAATTTTATTTTTAATATTATACTTGCTGAAACTATTACTTTAAAAACAAAAGTGAATCAGTCAATAAATCTTAAACTACATGTAAATTTTTTAAACATTGTGCATTAAATAATATTTACAAAATGCAAAGATCTGCAACATTACAACAATGTTTGCAAGATTGTTGCAATATTTATGTGTTTTCTGTAATTCTTATTGGATTTGATTAAAAGTATTGATTTGTTGAAAGCTTTGAAAGTAATAGCAAATTCAATTATTCCTTTTAATAATTAGTTAAATAGTTTTAGTTTAAGGTTTGCATTTGCATAAATTCTTTAAATGTATTTGTAATACGCATCTATCTATGTCTCAATAATTATTATTATTTCTTCCAATTTTGTGTACAGTTAAATCATACCATGTGTTTACATTTATTTTATTTTTACAAATTAAAACAATTAATTTTATTACTTAATAAAAACAAAACTTAATTAATTAACACTAATTATTTTACAAATGAAAGTTCTCTAACTTTCATAAAACTTAAAAAAGCATATCTGTAGATTTAGTCTTTTTAAAATACAATACATCAAACAAGTAACAGTATGTGCTATAGAATATAATTTTTTTAACGATACTATGGGAAATATTTTTTAATTTATAAATTATCACATAACAAGGTCAAACTATTAATAAAATCAAATTTTATTATCGTATTAAAGTAAAAAAAAAAACAAAAATAAACTATCAGTCATAATTAATTTGTTTAGCACATTTAAAATGATTAATAAAAAGTAAAGGTATTTAACAAGATTTTTTTAAATATTTGATAAAAAATTTAATCTATACACAATGTTTATAATATAACACAGACAAAATATATTTTATTACAAATTATGGCAGCTTCCTTAGGTTTTAAACGTTTGTATATTAAAATAAATGATTTTTTAAATAAGTTTTTTATGCAAGATGTTTCAGAATATGCTGTTTTAAGTTTTTTTTCAAAAATTATAAACTAAATTAAAAAACAAAAAGTGATTTTTTTGTAGATACAACACCAAGCTTAGAGATGCTCTCCAGAAATGTTTTATATTTGTTGATATTTATTTATTTATTTATTTAACCAACGGAAAATATTCCAATTACAGATTAAAGTCATTTACAAAATGTACAATATAAAATAATTAAGTTAATTTAGACTAATTCAGACTAATGCTCGTATGACACCATCCACAACTCTCCACCAAACCACACACGCAAACATAGATGAAACTTCAAAAAACCTCGAAGTACACAAACGATCATTTACAGTTTAAAAAAAAAAAAAAAAAATTGTTTGGTTATATTAAAAATGTTATTTCTCACACCCTATGTGTTAATTACAAAGAAATACCAAAAAATACACCTAAAACCCCTAAATAGCAATAAAACTGATGATCATCCGTGCACCCCACAGGCCCTCAAAGTTCCATCCAGAACCACATATGCAATTCAATAGAGAATCATAAATAGTGCCATACGGTCATTACTAAAAATAATTAAAGTAGTTAAAAATAGATAAAAACTAAAAATTATAAGACACATAACATTTAATTTAGATGCAGTATAATTTTATTAAAAAATGCTTTTGGTGAAGTACAATTAAAGACATCAATTTCAGGATGCTGCCTGGTTAACTGATTGTACAAAGAACACATAGAGTATAACGGTGACTTTAACATAATGTTTGTTTTTGGGACAGGTAGATGAAACAATCGTTTTCCTCTAACATAATTTGGCACATGCAAATGTATTTGTTGAAGTAAATCTGCACTGTCAATATAGTTATTTAAAATTTTATACAGCACTGTTAGAAGATGAGCTTTGCGACGAATTTCTAAAGATTGTAATTGAAATTGTGATAAAAGTCTGTTATAATTATAATTATAATCAGGGTAAACACCAAATTTTTTAAAATATAAATATTTAACAAAGCGCTTTTGTATTGATTCAATTAAAAATGAGTATTTATCGTAGTATGGATTCCACACACAGCACGCATACTCTAGCTTAGATCTAACGTATGCATAATAAAGAACTTTAACTGCATGAATGTCATGAAATAATTTGCTATTACGTATAATAAATCCAAGTGAACGATTTGCTGCAGCTACAATTGATTCAACATGGTCATTGAAAGACAACTTGCAGTCAAATAACACACCCAAATCTTTAAAAGATACAACCCTATCAAGTACAGTTCCATTAATATGGTAATCAAACAAAACTTTTGTTTCATTTCTAGTTAATGACATGACCTTACATTTTGAAACATTCAAAGAGATATTATTGTTGTTGCACCATGCATATATGAAATTAAGATTTTTTTGTAAATCTAAGCAGTTATTTAAATTAAAAATTGGGTTAAATATTTTTAAATCATCAGCAAATATTAATACGTTTTGGTCAATTTTATTAGTAATGTCATTCATAAAGCAATTAAACAAGACTGGGCCAAGATTTGAACCTTGTGGTATTCCAGATGTTGAGATAAATTGTTTTGACTTAAATCCTTTGTGTTCAACAAACAGTGTTCGGTTAATAAGATAACTGCTCAGTAAATTACAGAGTGCCGGAGAAAAACCAAATGACAATAGTTTAATTAGAAGTATTCCATGATCAATTCTATCAAATGCTTTGGAAACATCTGTATAAATAATATCAACCTGCGTACGGTTGTCCAAAAATTTAGAAAATAATTGTGTTTGCAATAGCAAATTCGATATTGTTGACTTTTTAGGTCTAAAGCCATGTTGGGTAGCAGATAATTTATTGTTTACATACGGATTGATATATGTGCACAATGATAATTCAAAACATTTTGATAAATTAGAAATAATAGCGATAGGACGATAATTAGAGATACTTTTTTTACTGCCTAATTTATGAATAGGTATAATACGAGTAGTTTTCCAACGTGACGGAAACTTACTATTCTTTAAGCACGTATTAAAAATATGTGTTATTGGTGTAACTAATACACTACGACAATCTCTAAGGATAAGAGCAGGTATTCCATCAGGACCAGCATTTAATTTGTTACCTAACTTACAGAGTGCTATATCAACCTCATTAGCTTCTAGTTTCAATATATTAAGACTCTCGAAACTATTAATGCTATTTGATTTATCATAGTTATTAAAAGAGGAAATAGAATAAGATTTTGAAAAATGCGTTGCAAATGCATTAACTATATCGTTAAGTGAAGAGAGAGACTTATTTTCGTATTCCATATTAGTAGGAATTGACGTATCATTACAAATAATTTTAATATAATCCCAAAACTTTCCAGGATTTTTGAAAAGGTTCTTTTCTGAATTTGTAACAAATATATGAAAATCAGATTTAGAAAGCAATTTGGTTTCACGGCGTAACAATTGGTATTTTGTTTTAAAATACTGAGATAGTGGGTTTTGATTTTTTAAACGTAAATATTTCCTTTTTTCACGCAATTTTTCCTTTAATTTGTTAGAAAACCACACAGGGTATTTATTAGGAGCGCGGCACACAAAAGGAACATGATCATGAAAGGTCTGAAACAGTTTATTGTAAAATAAATCGCAGGCATCATCAACATTAACTGTTAAAAGAACATCAGACCAATCTACATCTAAAATAGCTTGATATAAATTTATAAAATTAGCTTTTTTGAAGTTAAATGACCTAGAGTTTGTGTTACTACAAGTTAAGAAAGAATGTTTTGGATTATTTAACTTCTCAGGTAAATTAACGCGTACTTCCAAAGCAGGGTGATGTTTGTCTTCAGTAGTAAAAGCATCAACCATTCGATTTGTCGCGCAGTTCATGTTAGTAAAAACTAAGTCGAGGATGCGACCATACTCATTTTTAATTAAGTTATATTGATCAAGTCCCAAAAACTGGACACTATTAAATAAACATTTAGATGATGGGCATGAAGTGGGGTTTATTACGTATTCGTTTAAGTTAAAGTCACCTATTATAATAATGTTGCTGCCAAACAAAAATGGAGAGGTTTCTATAGTGTTGGTAAACGTAATTAGTTGTTCTAATCGTACTGTAGGGCTAAAATAAACATTTATGACATAAAAACTAATATTATTACAAATAACTTTCACAATTACTAAATCAATTTGGTTATGCGATAGCGAAGTATGATCTATTAGTACTTCTGATGCGTTTAAAGTTGATTTTACAGCAATTAATACGCCACCGCCACTTATTTTATTAGATAAAACACGGTTACGATCGTTACGAAAAACTGTATATGTACTATCAAAAACCTCATAATTAGAGACATTATCAGTAAGAAAAGTTTCAGTAATTGCAATGATTGAAAAATCACTGACTGCGCTATTACAATAAATTTGATTGCATTTTGAGTTTAAACCACGAGCATTTTGGTAGTAGATATTAATTTCATTTTTTGTTATGTGGTTGTATTGTTTATCTATGTTATTTGCAGATTTGCAATTTGTGTTGCTAAAAAACCACAATTATGTAAAATTTCATTTTCCAATGAATTATATTGCTTTGTTGTGCTTAAGATACTGTTATTACTAATATCTATGTCGTTAGTGGAAGAGTTTAAGCTACTATCACTAAAAATATTGATGTCATCGTCGACGTCGTAGTTAGATGAGGTATTTAAAATATTAGAATCAATAACATTATTCTCAATAAGAAACTCCTTACTATTAGAACTTGCCTCACAGTGTAAATTAGTCAATTCGTTACATGTTATTCCTATGTTTAGTAAGTTGTTTAAATTAATATATTTATTTACTCTATTTTGATGCAGGCCATCAATTAAAGACCCAACTCGGTGTGCTAATTTATATTTGTCAAATTTATTTAATTGAGTTGCTCCGGTATTTGTCACAATCTTATCAATAAGTGCTACCTTTTGTTTTAGTCGGTATTTATTAACAATTATGGAAAGAATTGAATTGATTGAATTTACAAATTTATTAATAACAGGGCGATTATAGCAACGGAGAATACTTACAAATATAACATTAGTTTTGCTTAATAAATGCAAGATGTCCTGCAAATATGAATCGGATATATTATATCCACAACGGGCATTATTAATTCCTGCCATAATTACTACAAAATCTGATCTAGTAAATGTTTGGGTTAGTTTTTTTACGTCCGATGTTACATCTTCAAATTTGGCTTGTGGTTTGAAAAGAACTTCAACTTGATACTCCTTTAGATTGTCCAGAAAGTAGTTAACAGTATTTCGACCAAGTTCATCAGCAAGTACCAGCACTCTTGATTTTGCACTGGGAGAATTAATCCGCTTAGTAATTGAAGTCTTCTGTTTAATTGATGTATCTTTTAAAATTGATGTTCGTTTAATATTTGTATTTATTAAAGTATGTTGGGTGACAGACATCTGCGGTAATGAAGAGTTGAATACATTTATTTCATTTTCTTCTTCTTCTTTTTCTAGTTCGACGTTTTTATCATTTCCAGTGGTACAATTAATGTCCTTTTTTATCAGTTTATTTAGTTTTATAATCTTTGTTTGAAGAAATTGAATTTGTTCTTCTAATTGATTTATTTCATTAATTATACTATCATTGGTTTTTTTATTATTTGAGCATTCCGCACGATAATTTACAAAACTAGAATTAAATGCCTGCTTTAGTTTTTTTGATAGTTGTGATTTGTTTCCCGAAGTTGGCATTCCAAGTTTTTTTAATTCCTGTTTCATTTGTTTCAGAGAGAGATCGGAGATTTTTATCGGTGACATTGTTATTTATTTATTGCAAGATGGATTAAATCTCTATTCCATATAGTTTTGAAATACGTAAATTTCGCATCGACATAAATTTAAAAAAATAATAATAAATAATATATTTAAATTATGTTAAAATTACGACAAACATGTTATTTATTAGGGATAATTGACAGGGACAAACTTCACTCTACAGGGCCTATTGTAGAGACTTTAATAACACAACACAAAAGGAGGGCCACGGATCGGGTGTTAGTTAAAAAATACACTTTTAGTTGGAATTTATGAAATATGCATAAATCAAATCTTGATTACGCATACTAAAAATGTTAAACTAAGAACATACATACATTTTAAAATCATAAAATTAAATTACGTTTTATTAAAAACGCTTGTATCGAATGATTTTGTTTTATCACGTTGGCTATGCAGTGGAAAGTTCCATACAATTCTTAATACATGATGCTAATTACGTTAATCCTCCACTAAATTGCAAATTTCCACCACATATTAATAAAACACTGCATTAGTAGTGCATAACTACTTTAAAATAATTAATTATACAAAAAGAACCACTTAAAAACACTGTATACTAGAGCACGAAACACACGCGTTCGAGAAGTTTTGCGTTTAGTAAAACAGATATTGACTTCAGCCAATTTTAAAATAAACCTTAAATGCAATTTTTTTCAAATTTAATTTAATAGCAAGTTTTGGGTTTATTTTTCACCTATTGTTTTATCTCCAAAATTAGTTCTTTTCACCAATCTTTCTTTTCTCCTCTATTGTCTCTGCTATCTTTCCATCTTCTTTTTGTTTTCTTTTTACTGGTTTTTTCTTCCGCAATCACTTCAACTGCCTGCTGCACACATATTTATTGTTTTCTGTGTTGCCATAACAATTTCTTCTATTTCTTTTCTATTTTCTGGTTATTCTACCGGTTTTCTCTTGAAAAACAATTTCTTAGTTATGACTTTTTTTAGATTGACTGTTAATTGACCGTACTCTGTATATTTTTAACAACAATGTTAATTAATATTTTGAACGTTGTTAGGTATTATTTAAAAAAACTTGGTAACTGATTACTTAAAAATAAACTTTAACAGCAATATTAACTAACATTGACGTTAAAAATTTACATTACTTTTTTTACGTTTACAAATTTTATTATTTTTAGCACTTTTTTCTGCTATCCTGTCGTTTTTTAGTATATCTTTTGTTTTCTCTATGTTTTCTTTTCTTTTTCTCTGTCGATTGACTTTTCTTCCTGTTTGTATTGTTCTTTTCTACATTCTTTTATTTTTTCTTACTACCAGTATTTTTTTTTGCTTAGCATTTATTTTTTTTATTCACTTTACTCACTATCACTAGGTTTATTTTTTCTTTTTTTGCTGTTGCTATTAGTATATTGTGGGCTTCTATTTATCTCGCTATATTTGTTTGTATAAACTTATACATGTTGGTTTATTATCTACTTCTTGTGTTGTTTTCAGTCATCGGAGTTGTTGTCCTTTATTATTTTTTTTTTCTTGTTTTTTTTTTTGTAGCCGAACCTTTTTTCTTTCCCGTTCTGTATCCTATTGTTTTGCATTCTAAAGAATATTCTCTGCTTTTGCATTCGGCAACGTAGTATCTCTCTTTTCAGCATTTGTTCTATGTTTATTCTTTTTCTCTTATTACCTGTTCCGCTGTTTTTTTTCTTCATTTTGACTATAACAGTGTGTTTTTCTTTATACCCAAAAACAGTTACTTGAATAACCATTCTAAAATTCAAATATTTATGTTGATCATTATTAGAGTTGTTTACCAATTTAATTATTAATAATAATTTCATGCGCGCGTCATAAATTAGTTCAACGCATCGATATCGGATAGAAGACGACTACGTGTGAATATACTCGGGGCGTGTTCTCGTGTTTGCATAGCGCATTGTTATATTATAGTAAATAATAGTAATATTACATTAGATTTTGATTGTTTAATAAAATAAAAGCACCATAAGTAAAAAGTCCAAGAAAAATAAAGCTACAAAGTCGGCAAAACGACAACATTTAAATAATACTCGTATACTCATATAACAACAAAATAAGACACTTTTTTATACATACACTTACATTGCTTACATTTATTTTAAAGTTAAACAATGACACATTAAAAATTGATTGAAATAATTGAGTTATTTTTATAAACATTATAAATATACGAGTAAAATTTTATCTCATATTCATGCAAATGTTAAAAGAATATAAGATAGTATAACTATTATTATTATTATATTTACGTATTTAATGGCTCGTTTTGTCGTTAACATGTTAATCATTATTATTTTTTTTTTAGATCTGATTTGTTGTCGTATGTTAAACATATATACGCAGGTTTCCCAAAGTAGTAAAAATTGACTTTTGAGTAACAGATTAATTGATAAATTTAATATTTTTTACCGTTACCGTTTTTTCAGTTACCTTAAATGAATTAATTATATATTATACTATTATACTATAGGGTTTATCAATAAGAGATTTCATTTTGTTATTTAAAAAAAAAACGGGTATTTTTTAAGAGAAATCATTAAATGTTTATTTTATTGTAAAGAGGAAGGTATGCCATTAACATTTGAAAACAATATGGCCGCCACGGTTACGGTTCTTTTCATAAAATTTTCCATGATCAATTCGCACATTTGCGGCTGTGTGTCGTCGATAACTTCACGAATTTCATCTTTTGGTCTTAAATTGATTGTGGAGCATTGGCATAAACCTTATCATTCACGTGGCCCCAAAAAAAAGTCTAAAAGTGTGAAATTACAAGATTTTGGTGGCCAATTGTGACCTCACCTCTTTGAGAAATGACACGGTCAGGAAACTTTTCCTGCAAAATTGCGATTGTTTCGTTGCTTGTGTGGCACGTAGCGCCGTCTTGCTGAAAATAAACGTTGTCCACATCAATATCTTCCAATTCCGGCCATAAAAAATCATTAATCATAGCTCGATAGCGCCATCCATTCACCGTAACAGTTGCACCAACCTCATTTTTGAAAAAGTAAGGTAAATCACACCGCCAGCCCAAAAACCGCACCAAACAGTGACACGTTGAGGATGCAAAGACTTTTCAACAATCATTCTTGGATTTTCTGAGCCGCAAATGCGACAATTCTGCTTATTAATGTAGCCTCCGAGGTGAAAATGAATCTCATCACTGAAGATAATTTTTAAATAAAATTCCGGATCATTTTAATGCATTTGAAGGACCCAATCAGCGAAGATACAACGTTTATAGTGATCGATCAAGATATCGACAATACTGGGTTTTCTTCAACACTACGGGCTACATCAGCAATATTTTCATGTGTTCTTGAGCAATACACGCGGTTTCAATTCTTCACATCACAAACTTGTCCTAACAGCTCAAATTTTTCTACTAGATTTACTATTGCCGGCCGAGAAGGTGCTTTACGACGACCAAAAAGTGCTTTAGTTTTGCAAACTGTGACTGAAAAGTTTCCACCATTTTTGTAATGAATTTTAATAATTTCAATGCGTTGTTGAAGCGTGTATTGTTCCATTTTTAATAATGGCGTTGTTTTTAATAGTCAAATGTCAAAAGATAATAGCTTCAAAATTGACAGATGCTTAAATAGCCTTCAAAATGAAACTTCTTATTGGAAAACTCTTTAGTATTTTTTTTTTCATTAGTAATTTAGATATATTAAAATTGTCCGTATAGTTTCACAGGGGCTACTGCTTGTTATAATAATAATCATTATTATTATTTTAATTTTGGCAGAAAAAAATTGTTATTGTATGTCTAGTTAATTATTTATAAATCCTAAAATGTTGTAAAAACTAAACTTGACTGTATTATATACATTTGTTTTCTAATTAGTTTTGAATTTTTAGTTAAAACAGTGTAATTTTAGATTAATTTTTTTTTTTAAGTTTATTGTTGTACTAATTTTTCACCTAACTTGTCAACTTATTAATATTTTTATATTACAAATTAAAATTATTTTTAGTAATATTAACAACAATAACAACTTTTATAAGAAATAGTTTTCATTTTTCTATAAATAAAAATAAACATAAACAAATTTCAGGATCTAATTAAGAGCATAAAGTAATATTTCAAAATAACAAAAAACAACAGGCAACAGAATATTCAAATTATTGTCTATTCAAAATTGACTAATGGCTTAGATACATTACACCATTATTTTTTGTTTGTTTCTGTTTACTATTTTATTTTTTTAATTATTATAATATATTTACATACTTACAGTTTATATTTCATTTTGTTTTCTCCCCATTTGCTGCTCTACACCGTCTCCATGTGGATGGCTGCAGAGCTTCGTATTCGGGAGACCATTTTATGTTTTAATCCTTTTTATTTGTTATTTATGTTGTTTGTATTATTTATTTTTATTTATTTCTTTGTTTTGATCTTTTTAATATATAGTGTTCTTTTATTTTTATTTTAAATTCATTATAGATCCTTATTTTCTTAACACTTTGAGGCAGTTGATTGTACGTGACTAGTTCATTGCCTAGTATTGTTTGTTTTGCCTTTTCTGTTCTTGTTGTGTGTACATGTATATTGCTTCTTCTTCTAGTGTTATGTCCGTGAACTTCTTTGTTGGTTTTTATTTGGAGGTTGGTTTTAATTTCATTATTTTTAATTTTGTATATTTGATTGCATTTTCTTATTTTTACTTTTTTGTTTACATAATCAAAACGTTTGTTTCATTCGGCTTCATGTACGTGTATATGTAGCACGTGTTTTTATTTGCTCCGTGAATTTTATTTTAATACACAAAACGTTTGAGTATAAAATTTGATCGTGGTTATTACTAATTATCACAAAATGCCACATACAAGGGATCAAATTGTTGATAAATGATAAAGGTGACTTTAGTGGAAACTTTCAAAGAAGATGTAGGTGATATCATAAACAATATGGTATGTACCGTTAAAGATCTAATTAATAATGATGTTTTGATATGCAAAGAAAAGATAGAAATTTTAGAAAAAGAGATTCCTGTATTAAAATCAAGGTTAAATGACACCGAGCAATATACCAGAAGAAAACAACTGCGTATATTAGGATTGGAAGCTACATCGGATAATCTATGGAAAAATGTTAAAATGCTGTGCAAAGATAAATTAAAATTTATCTTAATCTTAATAATATTAAACAATGTTACCAGCTAACTAATAGTAAGTCTGCAATTAAACCAATTATCGTAAAATTCAGTGATCGAATAAAATTGTTAAATTATAAATATATTTAATCATTATTATAATTTAAATTAATATTTGTTATACATTTTTTTTTCAATATTAATATCATTTATTTGTCTATTGCGTAGATATGATATTCTATAAAGTACATTTTTATTTTATTCATGCCGTTTTGATTAGAAATAATTTTATTCGTTATTTTTTATTATTTTTTATTATTACTTTTATTTTATTTTATTTTTTATTCGTTATAACAATGACATATTTTATTTTTAGTTGAATTTATACTCGATGTAAATTTTTTTCAAATTTTTACATTTCATGAAGCTAATCATTTCACTTTATTTAACAATAACATAAAAATGAATTTAAAGTATGGACATCTTAATGTTTGCTTATTAACGGCACATTTTCAAAATATTAAGTTTTATTTAGAAAATCTTGAAGTGGATATTTTTGCAATAAGTGAAACACGTTTGACTCTATTAATTCCTAATAACTCATTTAAAATAACAAATTATAATCTTATTATTTATATATAAAATCAAATATCAAACATAAAATTTTACTTTTAGATTTAGTTGATAGTAACCTTATCGAATGTTTATTTATTAAATGTACTTTTGATGATGATAGTTACTGCTTTAGAGTATTATATAGACCTCCTATTTCTAATTACAAAAAATCTTTAGACTATTTTGAAGACTTACTATGCATTTTAAATAAAAATTATTATATATATATATAGATTAGTGAGCCTACTAGAATAACTTTAAAGTCTGCTACTCTAATTGACGTTTTAACTACTTCAAACAATATCAATGTTTTTTTCTCATGGTGTACTAAGAATACACGATGTTGCTGATCACGACTTAATATTTTGTGAGATTAAACGTAATTTTAAAAAGACTAGTTTGTATATATAAAACATATCAAAGCGTTTCTAATTTTTCTTCTACTGAGTTCTATCAAAACCTTGTTAATACACTTTTTATAAATATCATATATGAACCAGACATACCTGCTAAGTTATCATATCTGTATTTTAACACTTTTTGATAAGCATGCACTTCTTAAACAAATTAGAATGACTAAAAAACAGCTTTTTGGTTAACACCTACGCATAAAGACATGATGCGTATTAAAGATAACATGTACAATGCACATAAATGTTAAAAATTACTTGCTGACTGGAACTTAGATAAATGCTTGCGTAATGTAGTAAATTCTGCTGTCAAAAGAGAAAAACGTGCATTTATGGATGGAATTGTAAAAAGTAATCTCAAAAATATGTGGCAAAGTCTTAGAAAATACAACATTATCACACCAAAACAATATAATAAGATGCCTGATTATTTAACTGATGCTGACAAAATCAACAATTTTTTTATAAATTCTATACAAAGTCACGACAATAATGCACTTATCAATCACTATACAAATTCAATTAAATCTAATATTAATAAAACTTTTAATTTTAAATTGATTACAAATTTCAAAAACATTATTCAGTTTAAATTCCAATTTAGTTAGTTGGACCTGATGGAATAACTGTTTATAACTTGAAACTATGCTGTCCATATATAATACAATTTTTGTGTCATAATGCATGTATTTTCTAATTTATGAAAAATTGTAAATGTTATTTCTTTGCCAAAGGTAAAAAAACCTAGAAAGTTTTGAACAGCCTAGGCCAGTTAGTATACCGCTTGCTCTTTCTAAGATCTTTGAAAAAAATTTGAACTTTTAGATCAAACAACCTCTAAATAATTTTGAAATTTTACCTGCAACGCAATCTGGATTTAGAGCTAATCATAGTTGCAACTGCATTGCTGAATGCTACAGACAGTATATTTGAATGAACAAATCAAGGCCTCTTAAGCTTACTAGTGTTAGTCAACTTCAGCAAAGCTTTTGACACTATTAGCCAAAAACATTGCTTGCAATTCTTCATCACATTGGTTTTGGTCAAAATTATCTTAGTTTAATATAAAATTATATAGAAAACAGGCAACAAAGGGTAGTAATAGATGATTGCATAAGTGATTTAAGGGCTATTGTAGCAGGGGTGTCCCAACGATCTATATTAGGTCCTACTTTATTTACTATTTATTCCTCATTTTTGACAAATTCATTAGAATTTTGTTCATTAATTGATATGTTGATGATACACAGTTACTTTACTCTTTTAAATTAAATTAAATTGAAGAAGCAACATTGATTAAAAATTGCCCTTATATACTAGTATACTAAAGTTATGCTATTTGGCAAAAAAAAGTAGTTAAGACTAAAAATGAAGTAATTATAATGATTGATAATAATATATTACCAATTGACATTAGCGCACGGATCTTTGTTTTAAAGATCATATTAACAGGTGCATTAACAAGGTTTTTGATGCTTTAAAATTGTTATTTTATAATTTAATACTAAGAAAATACTTTGTGAGACTCTTGTGTTAAGTAATTTTATTTTTGCAGACGTTGTCTACAATACGTGCATTGATGGAAAGACTAAGAAAAAAATTCAACAAATACAAAACTCGTGTATTAGATTTATATTTGGCTTACGTAGATCATGCAAAACTTCTGAAGGGATGTGCAAGTTGGGCTGGTTAAATATAGCTAATCGACATTCACTTTACTGTTGTACACTTTATCATAAAATTATAACTCTTAAAACACCTCAGTATCTTTATCGCAAAATTTGATTTAGAACTGACATTCATAACTTAAATTTAAGGTTTTATAGTGTAATAATTCTAACAGCTCATAAAATAACATTTTATTGAAGATTGTTTTTTTATAATGTTCCAAAACTGTATAATGCAATACCTCAATGGATTAAAGCTCAACCAATAATAAAATTTAAGAAAATTAAAAAAAATATATTTTTTAGAAAACTAATTAGATATATATGTTTTGAAAAAGTGCTGTTGGCTTACATTTTAACATTTACTTTGTTAGTGTTTAAGTGTGTTTTTATGTTTATATAATGATTATTGTTAAATTTAAATATGTATTGTTATTTTTAATTTTCCAGGTTAAGTGGAAGAGCATGTTGCCGTTTCTGCAGTAAAACTGAACGTTGCCTGATTATATTTATTATATTAAATCTGTATTTTTGGGTAATTAAAGACATATAATAATAACAATAATAATAATTATAACATTATTGTTTAAGTGAGCAATAATAATGATTATTAATTTTAATAACTTAATTAATTTGAATAAGGAATATGTATAATACAACACACTAATCAGTTATAGTAAACCAAGAATAGATTGGCTGGTATAACAAGCAATTTAATATACACAAAAATTATTGCATTTATGCTTTTGACCGTTTAAGCATCCTTCATTCTCGCTTACATTTTACATATTCCATCGGCCACGCTGTTCTGGGATTACTGTAACTCCCAAATAGTGTATCTCATATACAAGGTGTTTAAAAAAGAATGTAAAATATTTAAAGGGGTGGTAGTACGAACTACAACAAACAAAAAAGTCTTAATAAACATGAGTTGTCATAGCAATTTGGAGATATGGAACATTATTTATTTATTTTTTTTTTTTTGTAGCCGACATGCATTTTATGTATGGTTATGTTAATGGGATTACCATATATATGCCAGATTCCTTCACATCGTATGTTTGAAAGAATTTTCCAGAGATTGAGAGATACCGGTTTACTTCAAAAACAGTGCTATTTTTTTGGCAGATCAAGGTCGGTATCTACTATTAGAGCAGAACAAAAAATTATAGCACAGACTGAGCATAATCCAGAAATATGTAAGTGTGCGGAGAACATCAGCCAAAGTAGGAATTAGTGCTACTCTTGTTTAGAGAACCCTTTACAAGCAGTTGCTCTATCCATACCATGTACAACGAGTACAGGCCTTAAATTTAACTGTTTATTAGGCACGTTTGGTTTTTTGTCGCTGGTTTCTACGCAAGGATGCTGAAGACCCGCAGTGTCTTGCTAAAATTCTTTTTACGGATGAAACCGAGTTTACACAAGATGGAGTTATTAATTTTTATAATGCACATTGTTGGGCGGACAAAAATCCCCATGCTGTAATTGAATGTAGACATCAGACACGTTTTTTATTAAACATTTAGATGGGTACTGTAAGCGACAGGTTTTTGGATTCCGTTGTTTTATCAAATTGATTAACAGACGCTGCTTATCTCAACTTTTTGCAGAACACAATGTATGTGCTTTTGGATAATATTCCTTTGGCCTACAGGCAAAAAATGTGGTTCCAGCATACCATTATGCTGGAACCACTCTCTAGCTCTAGCTTATTTTTCAATTGCCGTTTGAGAGCATTTAGAACAAATTGCCGTTTGAGAGCATTTAGACCAAACTTTTCTACATAGATAAATAGGAAGAGGTGGACCAGTTTTATGGCCAGCAAGATCGCCTGATTTAAACCCTCTTAATTTGTTTCTTTGAGTATATTAGAAATCATTAGTGTATGCTACTCCTGTAAATAGCCTCTTCTTTGTAAAAATATATAAAAATAAATAATGTTCTAAATCTCCGAAACCGTTGATTAAGACCTTTTTGTTTGTTGTGGTTAGTACTACCACCCCCTTATATATTTTACATTTTTTTCACATCCTGTATGTATAAAAAGTATACAATATATTAAAAAATAAATTTTAAAAATTTAATTAGTTTGCATAGCATTGTAGTCACTAGAATCAAATTTAAATTGATAATATTGCAAACATCTTTTGCTTTTTTATGTAGATTCTGCAAGTTTTATTATTTTTAATACTATGTAACCAAGATAAATAAAACATTTCAAAGAAGTCGATTGTATTAATCCATATCTAGCCAAAACAATTGATAAGGTAAGCCACAATAATGTTATTTTATTATTAAAAATTATGAATGTTTGTATTTCTGAAAATTCAATAAATATTACATAATAAACTATATTTAATAGTTATTTAAGTAAAAATTTTGACAAAATCATACATAATTAATAATCAGCGGCATATCCAATAGACGACAATTTGTCTTTTAAGCAACAAAGTTTTTAATTGTTTTTAATTAATTTGAATTGAATTAATATGTTCATGGTCAATTAATTTGAAGGCGCAAATTATGACTTTCCAAACCTAATGTCAGTTTACTCTGCAATAGAGCACTGGGCTATTTAATGCAAATAAGTTGTATGAGGAGAAACAGTTGACATACAACTACTGCAAATCATGTCAAGACAAACATTTAAAAGCAGTTTTATTATGATAAAACATTGTGCATCATAATGACTAACATTTATTTTTAACATATACTGCTGTTGCTACATAGGATGTATTGGTGCGTTTGTCAGTCTACATCCAATATAATATTAATTTAATATTTTTGTACTGTAAAATGACGGACACTAACAGATTTATAAATATACTAAAAACTGCCACATGGAACGAATTAGATCAATAATAATTATTAATTAATTAAATTTAAAATTTTCAGAAAGAATTTTATACTGTTGATTATATTTGCTAAATATATTACATATTATAAAAACTTAAGGACATTCAACAAATTTTATATTTTAAAAAATAATAATAAAAATGTATTTTAAATTTTGTTGTTGTTCAACTATACTATGGAATTATACCATATAACATGAACAGACCTTCAATGATTATTAATTTATAATTGTTAGTGCATTTACAATGTTTAAATAAATCTATTTAAGTTTCCACTAAAAAACTTCCTTATTGCTGTTGAGTTTTATGTATACCAAATACCTGGAAATTTGTGGCCTCAGTCAATAAAATGCCAGGAAAATAAATCCTTGCACAATATGTAACTACACTGATACCTATAATTACAGTAAATCCTTGAATATAAATTAATGTTAGTATTATACATAAAATTATTTGAATTGACAATTTGTTATATTAATGATACAATTAATCGGGAGTTTTACATATATTGATTTTAAGTACTTGTAACACAACCTGAAGAGCTATACCGTTTGGTTTTTTTAATTTAAAATGTAATATTTAAGAATTACTGAATATGTTACATTATAAAAACGTAATATAGATAAAATAAGTATTAAAAGTTTTTGTTTTTTTAATATGTTTGACAGTTTATTGTACGTAACTAGTTCATTATCTAGTACTGTTATTCTGTTATTCTGTTTTTTTTTTTTTTTGTATGTATAATAATATAAAACATGTTTATTGCTTTTTTTTTAATGTTATCTCAATTTCTTTGTTTAATCTTATTTGGAAGATAGTTTTAATTTCATTATTTTTAATTTTATATATTGCATTTATTTCTTGATGTTTGATGTGTTAATTATTTTGTATTATATATTATCTTATTTTGTTTTATTGTCTTTGTATATTTGTTTTTGTTGTATTTATTAAATAATTAATTTTAGCTAAATGTAGCGAATGGTATATACTTATTGCAGTTTCTTTTTGTATATATTTCCTAGCTCTATATATTTCTCTGTTCTTATTATTTCTAAGTATTTTGTCTGTTTTGTTTTGGTAATAGTAATGGTATGTTATTTATTTCAATTTTTATGTCAATATCTTTTGTGTTTTTTGTCTTATTACCATATATGTCGTCTTTTCTTAATCTATTGTTTTTATGTTTTTGTTATAGTTAATTTCTTAACGTCTTCATTTATGTTTTTTCTATTGCTTCTTTGTTTTTTTTTTTCAGTAATATATGATATATTTTACCAGTCAAGCTTATCAAAAGTAAAATACCAATAGCAATAATGATTATCGGATATATCACAGTTTTTAACAAACATGTGTTTTGTCTAAACTTTTTTGCAAGATCTAATTTAAACATATATAATCTGATAATTGCTCAAAAGCAATTATTTTTGATTATATATGTTTAAATTTGATCGAGCAGAAAATTGCTTATAACAAAAAAGCATGTGAATGTATTCCGGATAGAAACAAATACATACCTAGAAATATCATCATCAAATAAAATCACTGTTTTTATTGGCTATAAGCCAATATTTTGTGATAATTTCATAATGTATAATATATACAGTATTGGCGCTAGCACTACATTTTGTGGTAGCTCATATTCTGCTTCTTTCAATGCATTAAGTATGACGTTTATTCTTGTTATTTGTATTCTGCTTGTAATGTATGTTTTTAGCAGTTTCAGGTTTGTGTATTGTATAATTTTTATTTTGTAATCAATTTGTTTTTGTCAATGGTATTATAAGCTTTGATATTACATATTGTTTCTCATTCAACTTTACTGCTGCATGTTGTATTATTTTAGTTGTTATGCTCTTTGTGTTAGAGTTGATATAAGTGATAGTGGTCTATAATTTTTGGATTTTAATTTTTTCCATTTTTTTAAAGTTTGCTTTTTAAGTAATCGCCTGTTTCTACTATTTTATTTATTAGTTTTTTCAGTCTTAATCATATTATACAACGTATATAATAGTTCTAAAAAGTTAAACATTTGTTGTGTCTAAAAATTTTAAAATTTAAGTTTTAAAAAATAAACTTTGTCAATTTTCATACCACTTTAATACTAACAACATTGCAACTGATCTGATAAATATCCTTTTTTAAACAATTATGACATTTATCAAGTGGGAAGAAAAAAAATTAAATTAAAAAAAAATAATGCTGTAAATATGTAAATATATTATAATAAATTTAGTTAATAACAAAATTAATTTAAAAATATATATATATTGGTACAATTATTTTGGAGGACAAAATTTGTTTTTACCCAAAAAAATAGAACGAGATCTATTTTTTGATAAAAGCTTAGTAAATAATTGACACATAAATACGTCAGTCAGTATATACGTTAATGATAACAATGTAAAATTATGTTTTTAAATCATTGACACGCAAAACAGTTGTACTGGCATACGCACTAAAACGAGTATGAGACCATAATTACACCTTGTTAGTACAGGGAGTTTATAAATTAATAGGATTATGTTATCACTTTAAATATGCCGCCTTTTTAAAATTGTCCACTATACTACATATGTTTTCATATGTTTCCTTGACAGCTGTCAAAGTTGATCTGTCAAAACAAATAGTATAGGAAACAATTTAAAAAAGCGGCAAATTTAGAGTGATTACATAATCCCATTTATTTATAAACTCCTTGTATATGCAAATCCTGTATTCTATTAATTAACGAGTTTGGTTTTATATATTTGTTTTTGCTGGTACTAGATATTGAAAATAAACTGATGGTAATACAAACGTAAGCCCAAAAATATCAGTTCTTGCCCGATTTTGGTACCCTATCTTAAAGTATATCTATCAGATAATACAATTTTATACGTGGTTGAATTGTGCATTCGTTTAAACTTGCGTTCGTTTTGAAAGTATTTTGCTTTTTAATTTAAAATATTCTAATTTTTGTAGTACTAATAATTATTGTGTATACCAAATTGTCTATAGTCAAAGTTTATATTATTTAACATTATTACATTACATATTTTAGATACATACATCTTGTATTAATTTAATTTAATTTAATTAAAAAAAAAACAATTTAATATTTTTGTACATTTATGATACAAATAATAAAATAACCAACTTATACAGTTAACAAAATTAAATGTGCAATTGATCACTATGTAGAATTGTAAGTTGTGTAAACATTTTTCATTGTAACTGTTAAGAGTAATAATGAAAGTGCGTAAAAACTCTATTAAAATAATATTGATTGAGGTCAATAGTATCGATCTAACAAAATATATAAACAATAAAAAGTGTAAGTCACTTTATATAGCAAAACAATAACGATGTAAAAGTAGTATGTAAACAAAAAAAAAAACTAGTTAGAATTATAAATGAGTACATAATTGAATATGTATATTTATTAGAATTTACTACGTAGTAATTAATTTTACCCATGAATATAGTATTAGAAAAGAAAATGTGTCGGACAGTATGCAAAAACAACCTTTAAATGTTATAAATAATTGTTATTTATAACCTAGAAAAAACATTTTTTTACTGATGCGGTATTGAAAACATTACAGGAATTAAATCAAATGGTTCTGCTTTTCATGAATTTTAAAAAGTAAATATTACTTACAGGTATAAATAAATATATATTATTATACAATCTGTTTCAGAATCTAGCAAAGTCGTTAAATAAAATCCGCAATAGTCCTCATTAAGTAATTGCGGATTTTATTTTACGACTTCCATAGATTTTGAAACATACTATACAATGTATATATATAATGTATATTAATTGTCCGATAAACGCCAGGTAAAGTTTGTTTCAGACACTAGCTAAGTCGTAAAACATGGAGGATCTCGTGAGACCAAACGAAGAGTTTCTTAGCATTTTGGAATTAAGATTTTTTTTTTTTTTCTACAAAGTTACCTGGCGTTTGTCCGCCAATTAATCTACACTCTGTATATACATTAATGTCGCAAACGTGCAAAGTTTGCCTATTTGAGATTATTATAAAGGTTCACAGAATCTAACTCAACAAAAAAACGCCTAAATATCTTGATGAATAAAATGTTTACACATTGTAGAAAATATTCCAATCTGTCAACTTAAACTTAAAAAAAATCTATGTAATAAGTCATTTTTTAGCAATAACTTTTTAAAAAGTAGAGTTTTTATTTAGTTTTTCATTAATTTTTTACTCGTTAAATATAACTGCAAATCTTTAACCCAAAGAATGAAGGCGTAGTATGTACTTCAACATATAAAATAAGTGATGACTGAAATCTTATTGTTTAGATATTGAGTTGATCGGCGTTTTGTCCTATATGAACCAATTTTAATTTAAAAACGGCGCTGTACGTGTCGTGTTTTTCTAGAAAAAAAGAAAAAATATTCTCGTAGATAATAGCATTTCAGTATGTCATGTTTGCAAATTTTTTTTTTTATTAGTTAAATTTATTATAATATATTTACACATTTACAACTTTTTTTTTTTAATATAGTTTTTTTTTTCACTTGTTGCTTTGCAACGTTTCCATACATGGTAGGCTGCAGATCTTCGTATTCGAGGCACTATTTTTATTTTTTCTTTCCATTTATCTTATTTTGTATGTATTATCATGTTTTTTTTTTATTTATTTGTTTTTTTGGTTTTGTTATTATATAGTGTTCTTTAATTTTTGTTTTAAATTCTTTACAAGTTTTTTTTTTTTTTTTATATTTTCAGGTAGTTGATTATATGTGATTAGACCATTGCCTAGTATTGTTTTTTTGTTGCTTTTTTTGTCTTTGTTGTGTGTACATGTATATTACTTCTTATTCTCGTGTTATGTTCATGAATTTCTTTGTTTAATATTGTTTGTAGATTTGTTTTAATTTTTTTAATTTTTTATTTTATATATTAGTTGTCATTTTTCTATTTTTATTTTTTTTGTTAATGTTTGTTTTGTTGATTATTTTGTACACTTCTTCTGTTGCTGTTAGCTTTAGTAGTTTGTATTTTGTTTTGTTGTCTTTGTATTTTTTGTATATTTGTTTTTGTTGTTTCACCCCATATATTTATTAAATAGTTAATTTTTGCTAAATATGGTGAGTAGTATATACTTAATGCAGTTTCTTTTGTTTTATTTAGCACCTCATCAGGATGCGGCAACTAAACCCGGTAATTCTCTAGCGTTAATTAAAAAATATAAATAAAAGTTTGATTGGGCTGACGTTCTAATTAGCCGTATTAATGCAAAGTCAATTTGTTTTGTGTGTTTGCAAGAATTAACTGTACTTAAAATGTTAAATCGGCAAATGTTGTAGCTTGATTCACTTGATTCACGCCCGCTAGCATTGAAATGAAAAAGTTTGTGCTTCAATGTTAAACTGAGCTAATGTTTGGTTTGAACACATTTTGTGATAATATGTTGTTCACCGACGGCAATAAGGGCATAACTCAAAAATGTAATTTTTAGAGAGTTGAGAACAACTTTTAGTAATAATGAGTTTTATTAAATAAAGGACTATGCAAACAAAATATTCAAGTTAAACTATGATTAGTGTTTGATTTTGATTATGTAAATTAATAAACTACCTTTTTTTTCCAAAAAGGGTAATTTTATTGAAACACTCTATTATTAGACAAAGCAAATTCAACAGTTTGTCATTTAAATATTATAGAAATAGTTTATTCTTTAATGTTTTCATAAAAAAACTAGTTTTAGTAAATGATTTATTTATAAACATACAAAAATACAAATAATAAAAGACAATACACACATAATTAACTAAAACTCAAACTTTGAATGAAAACTTAATTTTACAATTATAACTTTTAGATACATAGGTATAATAGCTTAAAGTATCTAATAATAAAAACAACTTAAAATTGTCAGGATTCATAACAAACATTAAATTACATTGTTTATTATTATGACTAAAATTTATTAGCGATCATAACGTTCTGGAGATTTTTATTAATGATTCATTCCCGGATACTATTGCTTTTATAAGAACAACTTGGGCTTTGTTGCATAATTATTATATTAGTAATAATATTATTCTATTAGCTTTGAAAATGCGTAAGCGTAGCAGCAATTTATATTTCCAGCAGAATAGTGCTACGAGCCACAGAAGTTGTAAAACAGTCGCAGTTCTACACGGAAAATTTTCTAGGCGCATTTTGCAAAGATAGTGCAATTTAATAAAACCTTAGTTGTGCAAAAATGTCTTGCAAAACTTCTTCAAAAGAATGACCTTTTGCAGTCAGAGTCGATGTGGGCATTTATTGAATATCATTTTCCACAAGTAATCGCATTGTTTGTACTATGAATTTATATTTAAAAAATTATACTAATTAAAAATAAATAAATGTTTCTTTTGTAATTAAAATGGGTTCAGTGTTCAAATTTTTCACCCTATTTTTACAATAGCTAATTGGTACAAAGTATTGTGATTGCAACGCAAGTAATATCGTGTAAACCAGAGCAGTAACAATTTATATTTATCGTTGCCACACGTACTTTAAATCGGTAGATTAATCTAATATAACTTTTAAATAATAACAAATATCTTATATAATTTTCAATGCTTCCAATTTTTTAATTGCGTTTCCTGAGTAGTTACATAATTTGCATTTACGTCGTTGTTCTAGAACTGCTATATTATGTCAACGTTATAGACAGTATTAATAAAAAAATTAATAAATTTCAAATCAAGATTGAGTAGTTTAATTTTTGTCTACTTGTATTTTTTTTCTTGTATATTTTGTTTGAATTCTATATGTAATTTCTGCCACGTGTAAATTTTTATTATGTAACCATCTCAATGTTATATTAAAAATTGTTTATACGTAGAAACTCTTTATTTATCAATTAACGTATTAGAAAACATATTTATAAATTTAAGTTAATTAATTATAGTTTTTATATTTTCTGTGAAAGAATTACATAATTTCATAGCACTGAGCACTATAATAATAATTAATTACGGCATCATGCATTTACATGTACAAAAATATATGATGTATTAGTTAGATGATTTAGAGTTTATCTCATGATATATAAATTTAAGAACTCACAATTGACATTAACATAATTAATAAGGGTCTTGTTTTTACAATTACGTTTAAAACATACATGGAAAGATATAAACAAGATAAAGTTATAATCGTTTCGAAACACATTTAATTGTCGCATTATGTGAGTTCAGAGTTGGTTACTGCAAAAATATACATATTTCTATTTAAACGCATTTGTCAATTAAAAAAAAATAACATTTTACTTAATAACATTAGATCTATGTTACCGTCTACAAATTTTTGCATAAAATTCAGATCAGTGTAACTCGGCGTTATTGCAGAAATTTAACATTAATGTGTCGGTAATCAGTTAATAATTATGTCTACTTTATGCCCGTATGACACTATCTATAATTCTCTATTGAATTATATATATATATATATATATATATATTTATTTATTTAAATTTATTTTCGGATTATCTCGCGTGTTTCATTGAGTTGGACTCGACGTTAACATAAATTTAAATAAAAATAATTATATCCGCGAAAAATTAAAAAATAATATGTATATATATATATAGGTTTATTTTAAGTACTTTCGTCCAACATTAATTACGTCTATTCTGGAGTAGTCCACCATGAGATTTTCCTCCTACGTAGGACGATAGTTTTGCGATTTATATGGTTTCGAGCTACATTTTTAGGATCAATAACTTAAACGGGTCTCTTGCCCGTGTAGCTCTAAAGTCAGTGATTAAAGTGCGTTAAGATTTATGGCCCCATAAAATAGTACACGTGCGTTTACATGTGAATGGAATTTGTTTTTACAACTTTATCTTTACAAATACAAATTGTGTAGGAAATAATAAGAAAAATGCAGACATTTTATCGCAGTGGATGCAAATGTTATTTAAATTATGCATACATTTAATTAATTATTTCTTAGCAGTTTAAAGCTCAATACAACATTGACAAATATGACCTAAATGATAATTATTTCTATATCTTATTGTAGTACTATAAGTTGGAAAATATCATAAAAAATAAATTTATTAAAGAAAAATTTGTTGTTTAAGTTTAATTACATCTATAATTGTTTTATAAAATACGTAATATTAAATTACTCCTACAAAACGGCGTAGAAAATAAAATGTACAAAATGTTTAGATTTAATCAAGTAAACAAAAATTTTAAAGTATGCAGGTTATAAAGTTGATGATAGTACTAAAAACATTAGTAAACAAACATATTACAATATTCATTTTTAAAATCTATTGAATTCATTTTTAAAATCTATTGATTCAAATAAAACCGAATTTTAAATTAATTATAACATGAGGTTTTTAATATGCGGATTACAATATTAAAGACAGATTTAAAGTTATAAAAGTAACGATCACACAAAGGGTTAACAACTAAGTAAAAAAATGTACAAATGTACAAAATGTTACGTGATTATGTAATGATTACGTGATTATGTAATAATTACGTGATTATGTAATGATTACATGATTATGATTATGCATTGATTATGTGATTGTTTAATGAATACGCATTGATTACGTGATTGTTTAATAAAAGCGTAATGATTATATGATTATGTAATGAATACATAATTAGTTAATGAATGCGTGATTATTCAATAAATACGTGATTATGAAAATGATTATGTGATTATATAATGAATACATGATTATTCAATAAGTACACACTTGTTTAAGATTTTATAATTCTAATTTGCATGCATTAATTATTTTATATAAATTATAAAATTATTTTGATGCTTAATATTAATATATTATTATAATACTTATGTTTTATAATAATCTTCAATAAAGAACTTACTACAATTTCTTTTATATAATAAGAACATAAACTAAAAATACCTATTTTGATGTTTATTAATGTTTTATGTAGATTAGAAAAAATCCACAACCAATAATAAAAATGTGATTTATTATATTAAAAAATAAATAAAAATAAACATATAAAAATCTTTTCAACAAAAATAATAACAATACATAATACAATTTGTATCAGTGAAAAATTATATTGGACTGAAGTAGGTATTTATTTTAATATAATAAATAAACAACTGCACATGCACATGACAAGGGTTGTATAAAAACACCTGTGAAATTGTCTAATAAATAAATCTCTAGCGGCACAATTAGATACAGATTGGACACGACTGAATTTACCATGCGAATATATATGATTCCATAAAACCATTATTTGATTATGTGAATTTGCGTACTCAACATTTAATTATTTGAACACGCGTAATCAATATTTGATTATTTGAATACGCGTGTTTTAATATTTAATTACACTATTTATTACAAGATTATGTAATGATTACGTGATTATAAAATAATTACGTGATTATATAATGATTACTTGATTATGTAATGATTACGAATATTACGTAATTATTATTTGATTCTGTAATGATTATTTTTATTTTGTACACTGATTACGCAAGTTGTTAACCCTTCGCGGTCACAGCATGTTAATATTTATGCTTAAAATATTTAGAGTAGTAAGAATGTGAAAGAAGTAAAAAAGTATGAGTAATAAGAATTAAAAAATAGAGAGTATGTGAGAGAAGCGACAATGTAAAAGTAGTAGAAATGGAGAAATGGAAAAGTAGTGAGAATGTGCAAGTAGTTAGAATCTGAAAAACGTGACATAATAAAAATGTAGTAAGAATGTGAGAGTAGTGAGAATTTGAGAAAAGTGATAATTTAAGAGTAGTGGGATTGTAAAAGTAGTGACAATGTAAGAATAGTGAGAATATAATATTAGTGAAAACTTGAAAATATTGAAAATGTGAAAAAAGCTACAATATGAGAGTAGTTAGATAGTGAGAATAGTAAAAATATAAGAGTAGTAACAACGTGATAATAATGAGAATGTAAAAGTAGTAAGAATGTGGGAGTAGTGAAAATGTGAGAGAAGCGACAATGTGAAAGTAGTGAGATTGTAAGAAAAGAAAGATAGTAAAAGTAAAAAGAATGTGACAGTAGTAAGAATGAAAGAACAAAGATAATGTGAAAATAGTAAAAATGTAAAAGTAGTGAGAATGTTACAGTTTCAAAAATGCAAAAGTAGTAAGAATGTGAGAGTAGTGAGAATGTGAGAATAGTGAGTATCTGAGAATAAAGAAAATGTAAAGTAGTAAAAATGTGAGAATAGTAAAAATGTGAGAGTAGTAGAATGTGAAAGTAGTAAAAATGTGAATGTAATAAGAGTATGAAAGTATAGAAAAAATGTGAAAGAATTGAGAATGTAAAAATAGTAAGAATGTTAGAATAGTGTCAATTTGAGAATAGTAATGTGGGAAAAGCTACAATGTAAGAGTAGTGAAATTTTGAGAGTAAAATATAGTAAAAGTAGTAAAAATATGAGAAAAGTGAAAACGTAAAAATAATGAGAATGTAATAGTATGTGAGAATAATAAATATGTAAAAAGATAAAAATGTTAGAGTAGCAAAATGTGAGAAAAGCGGTAATAAAAAAGTAGTGAGAATATGAAAGTATTAAGTTTGTAAAAGTATTGAGAATGTGAGAATAGTAAGAATGTTAGATTAGTGACAGTGTAAAAATAGTAAAATTTTAGAATTGACATATTGAAAGCTCTTTCTTGATTCTGTCAGGTTAATTCTAATAACGAACAAAACTGCTAACTTAAAAGTGAATTTTTAACAGGTTGGTGATGCTCTTAGATGTTCTGAGCCGCACGTGCGCTAAACCTCTTTTGTGCTAGGGATCAGGACTTGCAAATGTTTTCTATAAATAAGGAAATCCCAGTAATAATTTAGTGAAGTAATAGGCTACAATTTTTGATGAAATACTATAAAATAACTGGAAAATAGCAAATAATAGTCAGCCATCAAAAAATTAGAAAGTACCCTTTTGTTAAATTTTATTTATATGTTTCAAATTAAATGTTAAAATTAGGTTAAATGGAAGATCATCATTGTGATGAACTTTGCTTTTTTTTGTAAAATTACAAAAATAAAGACAATTATTATTACTATTATTATTATTATTATTATTATTGTGAGAATATGATAGTAATAAAAATATGAGATTAGTAAAATGTGAAAATAGTAAAAATGTGAAAATTACTTCTATTACTTTCTCACTAATCTTACATTTTTACTCTTTTTTTATTTTCATTATTTTTTATTTATTATTTTTTTCTCATTTTACTACTCTCACATTTTTACTACTTTCACATTTATACTACTCTCACTATATATCTCTTTACTCTCACTATCTCACTACTTTTACACTCACATTGTAGATTCTACCATATCCTCACTTTTCTCACATTCTTACTACTCTCCTTACTTATAGTTTTAACTTTTAAATTCTCTCTACGTTAACATTCTTGCTATTCTCACATTCTCACTACATTCACATTTTTGCTATTTTTGCAATGTTACTGTTTTTTATTTTCATTACGAATACTATTTTTCTACTCTTACAATCGTACTACTCTCACATTCTCACTGCTTTCACTACTCTCACATTTTTATTATTCTCATTATTCTCACATTTTTACCTGTTTTACGTTTTACAACTTTTACATTTTTTCTACTCTTACATTCTCACTATTGTGAATACTCTCACATTGTCGCATCTTTTATTTTTTACTTATTCCACATTCTTACATTCCTATTTTTTTTACTATTACTTTATTTTTACATTTTTACTACTCACACTACTCTAACATTGTTGCTTCTTTAACATTTTCACAACTTTCACATTTTCTTTATGCTTACATACTCACTATTTTTACATTTTTATTACTTTTACTACTTTCACATTTTTACTATTCTCACTATTTTTACATTCTCACTACGTTCATACTGTCACTACTTTCACATTCTTACTAATCTTACTATTTTTGCAATGTCACTACTCTCACATTCTCATTACTTTTACATTTTTACATTGTTTCTACTCTCACATTCTCACTACCGTCAATAATCTCAAATTGTCGCATCTTTTACCTTTCACTATTTTCACATTCTTACTTCAATCACATGTTTACTACTCTCACATTCTTACCACTCTTACAATCTCACTACTCTCGAATTTTTATTATTTTTACATTCTCACTATTTTTACTTTGTCAATACTCTCATATTTTCACTATTTTTACAGTTTTACAACCTTGACGCTATCACTATTCTTACATTCTTACTACTCTCACATTGTTACTTTTCTCACATTTTCACTATTTTCACATTCTTATTACTTACTCATTCTCATTACTCTCACATTTTCACTATTTTTACAATCTCACTTGTTTTACCTTCTAACTATTCTTAAATTTTTAATATTTTCAAATTCTTACTTATCTCACTTTTTTACTACACTTATATTCTCACAACTCTTACATCTTCACTACACACATTCTGTATTTTTTCACATTCTACTACTTTTACGTTCTTATTATTTTTACATTCTCACTTTTCTCCCATTCTCACTATTCTCACATTCTTACTATTTTTAAATTTTCACTACTTTCACATTGTCACTACTCTTACTTTCTCACAACTTTTACATTCTCACTACATTCACATTCCTACTCTTCTCACATTCTTACTAGTATCACATTCTCACTACTTTCACGTCTTCACTACTCTCACATTTTTACTAAAAAAATCATACAGAATTTAAACACAAAACAACGTCCAGATCAAGGCGTTTTTACAGTACAAATATAAATAATTGTAACTTATGTTATAATAATATGTGTTATATTTTTATAATTATCTTATAATAAAGTTTAATAACTTAAGAATTGTATTATAATTAACCAACCATTTAATATAAAAAAAAATAGCCTTTACAACTGAAACAAAATGAAATTTAGATTACTATGCTACAAAATCTAAACACAAAACAAAAGCAAAGCAAATATAAATTATAATACTTTTATAATTATAGTAATTTTTAATTTACATATATTTCAAATTAAGCTTCAAGTCGGCTAATAGTGCATTAAATTTAGTTAACTTTATTTATTGTACTGAACATTTTTATAAACAATTTGCTTAAAATATTTATAGACTTTACATAATTTTCTACAGAATTTGCACTTATCTTTAATTTTGTAAAATAATCTCAGGATTTTGTTACAGTTTTAAAGACAGTCATTAACGTTGTGATATGTACGCTTATAAACTTTTATAATTAAAAATGTAGTTATTATAAATATTATTATTGTTGTTTTCAAATATTATTCGGTCATATTGTAATAAGTTACAATATCATACAACGTTAGACCAGCCGGTAACCGACGGTATGGCACAACTTTTAATAAGAAAAACGTAAGCAATTTAATTAATATGAATATTACAAAAAGCATTTTTAATAAAAAGTATTTTTTTAATAAATACTTTGTACTAGAAAATGTATTAAATAAATTAATATAAACGTAATAATATTTAAATGAATATAACAAGTAAACTCTATTCTATTGAAACATTTGAACAAAAAAATTTAAATTTTATAGGCACGATCGGGTACGGTCGCACAGCAGGGGATATATATATAAGAATATATATGCCCGCAGGCATATTTTTGTGTGTTAAGATCTAAAAGGGTATCGGGCTACACAAATCATGTAGGACGATAACTTCTATACAAATGTAGGACTAAACCCCTTTAGACATCTATATATATATATATATATATATATATATATATTTGTTAAAAAAGTTAACGGGTTGAAAGTCTTTTAAAATTTTAAATATAATAAAATACAAAAAATAATTATATATTTTATATATTTAAATAAGTGGCAACGTTTCGTTATTAGGTTAATAACTTCATCAGGCCTAAAAAAATACATAACTAACAAAAAATGTATATGGACATTAAAAATAAATACTTACAACTATTTGTATATAAAATTATAATATTATAAAGTAATTATCATAATTAGCCATTATAATTAAATATATATATGAAGTTATTAACCTAATAACGAAACGTCGCCACTTATTTAAATATATAAAATATATAATTATTTTTTGTATTTTATTATATTTAAAATTTTAAAAGACTTTCAACCCGTTAACTTTTTTAACAAATATTAAAGAAAAGTCGTTAAACTTCAATAATATATATATATATATATAGATTTGTTAAACCGCCTATACAGACCCAATTTGCTATATGCTACCGACGTTCCCAGACCAAATCCGACGTTCTCAGGCCCGGCTTTGGGTCTGACAACGTTTTCATGTGTTTTTCGTTATTTTTCGGCATAATATAGCAGTAGACAAAACAACACCAAAATTATTTTGGGACTGAAAACGTATATTAAATATGTCAACACACACATTTAGTTCACTGAATATGGCAGACGAGGGCGCGCTTGTCGTATTTGTATACACACTGCATGACGTTATCAGACCAGCCATGCCATACCGATGTTTTCAAACCAAACATTGGCAACGTTGTAATAAGACATAATATCCTTATACATCTTAAAAACTAAAACAAGCAAATGCAATTGAATGATCAGAGCCTCGCAGCTGACTTGGCTTTGTGCCCGGCCAGAGTTTTGAGCGAGCAACAAAACTTAAAAAACAGCACACATTGCAATGAAACCTGCGGGCTGGCGCGAGTATCCCAGATCCGTAAACTTTTTTTTTAATTTGCTAACCGTGCATCAAATTACTTACCTGTCATTGTATAGAAATTATTGTTTCCTTTTTTTAATAATGCTGGTTTTTGCGTTTTTTATTATAAGTCATAGCCGCATTTAGTTTTCTTTGAATGCAATAACTATTCCATTGGATAGAAAATTAAATAAAACAATAACTGTGTTATATTTTATTTTTTATTATAAATTATCACGTAGTAACGGTCAACTCTATTTCTTTAGATGTCTATTACTTATAACTTATAACTTATAATTTTAAAATAAGAGTTTGTTGTTTAGTTTTATGCGTTTATTAGAAACTGTTATTAATAGTTATTATACAGGATTGGGTAAATGTATGGAAACACCCAATTTCTGACTGCATTTTTAATTTATTTCAAAAATGACCTTAATAAAAGTTTTTGTATATTTTGTATATAGTGACGTATTTTGATTTTTATTGCATGCTTTGTTTCGCGTGATATAACGTCATTATCAGTTTTTTTTAATGGAACAAAATAGCCATGGTTTCAAAAGCACTGTAATAGATGCCGGATTCTTTGACCACACAGCGCAATTTTTAGAATGTTTATTTTCTGAAAAGGTTGTTTTAACTTCCAAATAAATTATAAATAAAATTATTTTGAATAATGATACCATGACTAACTTTGTCAAAGATTTTAACGAACATCGCACTGATTTGACAACAATTACAAGCAACAGCAATAATAAATATATGGATGTTTTCTACGGCACACTTGTTAGATCATTTAATGCAACATGTCCAAATAAAATACAATTAATTACACAACGTCATAATCATTGGATTACAGACGATTTTCGAATCAAGGTGAAAAATTAAAAGAACTGCACTATTTGAAAAAAAGTACAAACAATCCAATCATGGATATCATATACAAAAAGGAAAAATCAAATTACAATAAAAATATTATTAAAAGAAAACAAACATGTAACATAAACAAAATTTATAATTCTGCAAACAAAAACAAAACAATCTGGTCAATAATCAAATTGGACGAACAAAAAGCGACATTGTAATTAAGGTTAACGCTAACTTAATAGTTGATAACAAAGTCTTATCCAATGTATTGGCTAATCACTATGCTACAACTGTTTCTAATAAAATCAAAAGCTTGTTTACAAACATGCAATATTGTCGAATCGTTTCAAGATTCTTTCTATTTTTATGAAACAACACCATATGAAATTACAAAAATTATTTTATCTTTAAAGAACAAAAGTTCAAGTGGACTCGACAATATTCCTATAAAACTTGTTAAATTTGCGGTTGACATATTGTCGAATGATGTATGCTTCATTATTAATAAAACAGTATTATTAGGCCAATTTCCGGATATACTTAAACAAAGCAAAGTTGTACCCATTTATAAAAAAGGTGATAAACAAAACATGAACAATTACCGTCCAATTGCGCTTCTAAATGTCATTTCCAAAATAATAGAAACCGCCTTAAATGAGCGTTTGGTTGATTTTATAGAAAAACATAAACTGTTTGCAAAAGAACAGTATGGGTTTAGGCAGAACAAATCCACCGAAACAGCAACAATTGACTTTGTTCAACATATAATGGACAACTTAAATGCAAAGAAAATTGTTTTAGGTATATTTTTTGACTTAACAAGTGAATTTGATAGTCTGAATTTATAGTTTGTTGCGTATAAAATGTTCAAATTAGGAATACGAAGAAATATGCTAGAAAAACATACTTAAAAAACCAAAAACTTTGTGTTCGAGTCAATGACGTTACTTCAGACTAGTTTCACGTAAATATGGAAGTGCCTCAAGGTAGTGCCACCGGACCATTAATATTTTTAATGTTTATAAATGATTTACCACATTTTATTAAAAGCAGACAATGTTTTCTCTATGCAGATGATACATCTATTTTAGTATCCGCGGATTTAGTTGAAAAATTAAACCATCTAGTTAGAAGTAAGTGTATTAATAGAATTTTCAGATTGGTGCAGTTGTAACAATCTTTTAATAAACATAAACAAAACAGTAATTGTTAATTTTAGAAACTATAATGCTACACCTCTATCAGAAAGTTACAGTTTTTTAAATAAGGAATTATCCATTCAATCTGAAGCCAAATTTCTTCCTTAAACTGGTCATCACATATTGAAACGGTGTGTTCTAAAACCAGTAGCTTTTATTTTGCCATTAAAAACCTTATAAGCTTACTTCCAACTGAAGCTATTATCAATTTTTATTATGGATTAACATACTCTATAATCAGTTATAATATCATAGTGTGGGGTCATTCTTCAGACAATAATAGATTGTTTATCCAACAAAAACGAGTGGATCACTCGTTTTTGTTGGATCGACTGATGTTCAACCTAAAATCTACTGAATCTTGTCGCAACACATTTAAAACCAACCACCTTTTAACTGTTACTTCAATTTATTTGTTCAAACTTCTGTGTTACGTTTTTACTAATTCCTATACATTTATGTCAGCTAAGGATGTACATCATTATGATACAAGGTATTGCAGCAAGCTACAAACTGACAAAACTCGAACCACAAGTTTTAAAAAGTCGCCAAAATATGCAGGGGTACATTTTTATAATTTATTAAACAACCCACTAAAAAACTGCACTAACATAAAAATATTAAAAAATAACTCAAAAAACTTCTTAATTGAACAGTGTTTTTATACAATTAAAGAGTTTTGTAATTATAAATAAGTGTATGCGTGTATATTTATTTATTATATTTTTAAGTTTTATATACCTTTTGCTTATACTGTTTATATTTTTAAAATGTTTTGTAATGATTATTTGTTATTGTATTGAAAATTATTTTAATGACATGTCCTATCGACTAATGTAGTTGCATATTGGATTAATAAACATCTATCTATCTATCTACCCAGTATTTTTTTATTATTTTTAGAAAACAAAAATTCAACATTTACAATGATATAAGGTATTATAGATCTACGACTTATGATTTTAGAAATATTCATTAATAAAATAACACAAAATGTAGTACGTTTTAAATGATTTATAGTAATAATAATAATCATATTTAATTGTAGTTGACTTTTTGCTTCAAATATTCACTTATTTTGACGTTTTTTTATTGTATTGAGAATAACAGAAGAACAATAATTTAAGTTTTTACTTGTTGCTATGGTAATTGGAGCATAACCTACTACATCTTGTTTTATTGATTTAATAAATATTTCAAAAACCGTAAGTCGTAGACCCATAAAACATTATATTATTGTAATTGTTGAAAAATTTTTTTTCTAAAACTAAAAGAAAATACAGGGTGTTTCATTAAAAAAAAACTGATGAGTACGTCATATCTCGTAAAACAGGGCTTGTATTAAAAATCAAAATACATCACTATGTAGATTAAATTTTTTACAAAAACTGTTATTAAAGTCATTTTTTACATAAATCAAAAATGCAGCCAATAATCATCCATACATTTACCCAACCCTGTATATTTTATTAATATACTAAGCTTTGAGCCGCCCGAGCTAGGATTTGAGCCAGGACCAGATTTTAAACCTGGCATTGGGCTGAATTTTGGGCCGGATCGGTTTTAATAAAATATTTTATTAATAATAACTCGGCTTCAGGCCGGGTCGTGTTGGGTGTTGGGCTGAGTTTTAGACCAGGCCAGGTTTTGAAAAAATTGAAAACGCCGACTTCTAATCTCATCTCTTATAAAATTAATAACACTGATGCTTTTTATATTATATGCAATATACATACTTTAAATTTATTATTTCTTTATCTCAAGGCGGTTATAGCACTCATAGTGACACGGAAGCAAGACTACCGTTTGATTTTTGTACCGTGCATAATATTACTTACTCAATTTAATTGTTGATAATATGCTAAATTTCTTTAATAGAACACATGCGCTGCATTCGTGTCTAAATATTCGATCAAACAAGGGACATCTGTTATTGTATAGAAAATATTTTTCATATTTCAATAGTTCTAGTTTTTGCATTTTTTTATTTTGTCTAGTTACTTTTAATTTTTTTTAAGCAATAACTGTTTCTTAGATGTTTATTATTTAAAACTTTTAAAACATTTGTTTATTTTATATGCTTATTAGATACTTTTATTAGAAACTGTTATTATATATTTTATTAATAATATACTCGTTGAAACGCCAATAACTTAGTAAATTAAAAAAAAAAACATGTAGTATAAGTTTGAAAGTTGCATTTGACAAATTGCAACATGTTTTACTGTACAGCGTCAGCATTAGGCAGCAGATAACCAATAAAAAAGCTCCAAAACTAATACATTAAAAAGTTTAAAACGTTTTTAAAGTATTACAAAAACGATTAGCCAATAAATTATTTAATATTAATTAACGGCAATTTATTTAAATCTGTCTGATCAGATTAATAAAATGTTTATTAAATTTATTAATTTTAGTTTTTCATTTATTACATTTATATAAAATCTTTAATTTTATCAATATTTGACTGAATTAAATCACATAACATATATTGTGTAAATGTTTTAATATTTTGCTTAATTTTTTTGGTTTGTTGACAAGCAGTAATTAAAAATTAAAGTATGCCAATAAAATAGAAAAAAACTTTAACTAGAGAATAAATGAATACAAAACTGAAATAAACTTGCATATACATTTCAAAATTTCTTAAATTTATCTATAGGTTGTTCAAGATTTTATTATGTTAATAGCACGTATTTATTACATGCAATAGACACATAAAAATAGACATACACAAAGAATATGTGCTACATACCTATCTAGGCCACAAAACATGGCAACACTGCTGGGTCTGAACCCGTTGGTTCTACTGTCGGGGACTAACAGAGATTGCCATCAACTTTTTGTTTTCTTAATAATTGTTTACCCCTCTTTCATTGCTCTTAGAGTTCTTAATTAATAAGTCAAAATTACTTAATATATACACATTTACAACAATGATTTCTAGTGGGTCTGTGGTTGCCTGTTAAACATAGCGGGTCTAAAAACGACGGTTGGATTTATATATATATATATATATATATATATATATATATATTTACATCAACCTAACTATAGAGCGTCCATACATTGTCCTTTTACGCACTTTGAAGCGTCCGAGAAGAATAGAGCGTCCGTATACGGACGCCAAAAGGAAACCTTTATAAATTGATTCTGCGCATCAAGGCGAGTCGAAAGATACATATAAAAAAAATTCAGTCCAAGACGCTCTATATGGCGATTTGTGTAAAAATGTATATTTTCGTGCATATTTTTAGTTCACACCATTTGCCGCAAGGAGGCGGTAAAGAGCTTGGCGTATATTTACAAGTATATTTTTCTGTACAAAAAATGCATTACTAAGCGTCCGCGTAATATGGCAACACCGCATTTAAAATATCGATCGCAAGTTAAAATTAGAATTACTTTTTCTATTTATAGGCACGTCGGCATATATTATCTAACGGACGCCAAATTGTATATTTACATTTTATTTTTACAATGTTTTTATATAAGAATTACTAAAGAATTGAAAACTCCCGCTTACAATAATAATATAAGATTTTGAATATTTAAAGTAGCGTTGTAAAAATTTTATTAATTAAAACACAGGTGGTTTTGGATTTTAAAGATTTATTTGAAAATAAAAATTATTTGTTTGTTGTTTGCCCGGTGCTGTGTTGGGCCGGGTTTTGAGTAATCTCCCGGAAAAAGTTTCCCGGTGAGAAGTTACCCTAGGGCGTCTGTGTGAGAATATCGGCGTCGCGGGCAGTGACGCCGGAAAGGCCTTGGTTTAATATACCGTGGCTTGGATTGTCTGGTTGAGCTCCCCGTTGGTTGGAAACATCCATATGTGGGTGCAACCAGGAGTTCCGAAGTCGAGCGGCGTTAAAACGGCATAATGTCCTTGTAAGTGGCCGTTCATAAACACAGCTGCGGAGGCTGAGTTAGCAATATAATTAGATTCTTATCTTGATAGATGATTAGTTCTTATGTAAAACCGGCGGGCGGAAGTCTGTGCTGCTCGATCTAGTTACAGACTAACCGATTTTTATGCCTAAAAGCCTAGCGGGTTAAAGACGGTAAATCCCTGCAAATTGCAAGATAAATTTGACGGGCAAAATTTGCTTGGCTTGGTTGCTAGTTAATGCCGGGCGAGCAAAGTCATGTGTTGTATAACTATGGATTCAAATAAAATTCAGTAAACTAAGTTTGCCAACGGTGTTAAAAAATTACATTTTTTTTTTGTTATTTATGCTTTTTACGGCTATTTTACATCGCCACAGTAAGTCTACGACTTGTTTAAAGTGGTTTGATGGGACCAACAGTTTAAAACATAATTGCAAAAGTGCAAAATTTTAACATTTATCACAAATATTTGGGTTTAAATAATAATGTAATAAACAACAGTCTAATTTTGGCATCAAAAAAAGAATCGTGAAAATTGCATCGCTCTGGGACGTTCAAAAAATATTCTGATTTGTTCAGTAAGTTCTAACTTTTTTGTCCAAAATTGTAATGCAATTTTGAGGGCAGAAATAAATTTGCAAGGCATGAATAAGCCAGAATATTCACGACACTAAAAATCAGAAGTGATCCATCCGAGCTGTGACGGTCAAAACGCATTCGTTCAATTCAAATGCGTCGCGCTTAAAACTCCAAAAAGTGACCCGTCTGATATGGATAGACGTAGTTTGGTAACGGTTGCAGCTAGATACTTTGTTTGTTGAAAATCTAATAAACTCAGCTATCTTCATTTTTTTTTTAATAAACTGCCTAAATTTTGTCTAAATTTCGTTCCAAACTTGACCCAAAAAAGTCATCATTTGCACTTCGGACCATAAATCTTAAAACAAAAATTTAAAAAAATTCTTAAACAGGATGGTTTTCAAAAAATGAAAAAACTTCCACAAAATTTTTGTTCATGTCATGTTTTTCCGTTTCAATTTGCCCAGCCAAGCCCTGACCCCGTTGCAAGGCCAGAGTTAATTAAAATATATCTGACACTAAAAATCAGAAGTTATCCAACCAAGCAGTAACGGTCAAAGCACCTTTGTGCAATTCAAATGCGTCGCGCTCAAAACGACCCCAAAGGCGACCCGACTTGGATCGACGTAGTTAAGTAACGGTTGCAGCTAGAAAGTTTGTTCTAATCGGAACCGTCGGATTTTTGGCCATGTCTTCTCGCCTCAATGCTCAGTCAAGTCCATTCGGGGTGAAGCTCTAATATTTTACCGCCTTGTGCGTATAGACATAATTTTCATGTCTTAGGTTGCAGAGCAAACCCGAGAACATTATTGAATTTGGAAGACAAGTTAGCAAAAATATTTCTGATACTAAACATTGAAAGTGTTCCGACCAAGCTGTGTCAAAGCGCTTCAGTGCAATTCAAATGCGTCCTGCTCAAAGTAACCCCAAAAGCGTGATCAACGTAGTTTGGTAATGGTTTGAGCTAAGTTCTTTTTTTTTGTCGAATAGCTAATGAACGCAGCATCTTTATGATTTTTTTTTAAATAAGTCGCCCAAAATTTGTTTAAAATTTTGCTCCAAATTTTACCCAAAAAAGTTTCTTTTTGCACTTTTGACCAAAAATCTGGGCTAAAAATTTAATTTCAAAAAAATTCTTTGACAGAATGGTTTTTAAAGATTTACAATATTAAAAAAAAAATGTTTTGATTGGAGCCGTCGGATTTATAGTCTTGGGCACTACCGTATAGACGTAACTTTCTTGTTCAACGTCGCGAAGCAAGTCAGAGTGTCCTAATGGAAAAAAAAAAAAATTTAAAATAACGCTGGAACTCATCATTACAGGGTAGCTTTGGTAGATTACAAAATGCAAAATAATAAAATTGTATTTGCTCTTTCTTGGAAACAGTACCGCCCAAAAGTTTAGAATTTATAAAATTTATCAAAAAATTGATCCCAAATCGAAATAATGCAAAAATTAAAATGACGTCACTAAATCTCTTCTCTAATGATTAGAGTAGCATGCAAAGATCAAAAAATACTGAATACGAATATTGTATTTGCTCCTTCTTGAAGCACAATGGTGCCCAAAAGTTTATAAAATTGAAATTTCACAAATTGTCTGACTTGAGTTAGCATAAATAAAAAATTCAACAACAATACGATTATTGTTCTAAGTAGGCTGATACGATACAAATTAAAAAATTAAGTTTGTTTTTATGAGGATTTTGTTGTATTATTTTAGTTTTACTTGATTCCATAAGCAGTCAATTGTACTTTCTGATCTGAAGGATTTGGCTGATGTGAATAGTTTTAAATATTAACAATTGTTTTAATTAAATATTTATAATCAAAAAAATATTTTACTGAGTATATTGTCAAAGTGTTGATTGATTTGTGATAAAGAATTTGTGAAAATGGTTTCTCATACTAATACTGATTTTTTTTCCACGTTAATAAAAACACAGCTGAATTAATAAGACATTCAAATCCTAAATTTAATACTCAAGATTTACATTTTCCAAAAATTATATGTACCACTTGTTGTTTAGCATTAAAAGATAGAAAGAATGATAATCCTAAAAGAAACATTTCTACAATACCGAATTTTGAAAAAAATGTTTTTCTTAAAGGAACTTGAATTAAAATTGATTGTAATTGCTATATATGTATAACTGCAAAAAAGAACTATAGATCTGCAGTAATAAAAGTATATAAACAAATTAAGTTTGGTACGATAGCATCAGTAAATTATGAAAAATCAGTTCAGAAAATGAAAAAAAAAATCCTAAACCCAACACTGCAACAATTGTCTGCACAAAATGTTTTTCAACCATAGAAAAGAATCAATCTAATATATGTTCTTCAAAATAAGCAACCAGTGACATAACAAACAATATGGTTGCGGAACTGTCTGATCAATAAAAAATTGCATCATACAGCAGCTCTAAAAAAAGAATGAAGGTTTCCCAAACAAATTCAAAGGATTCAGATCAGTTTGGAGAAATTATTGAATTATAAAGCTATCATGAATGTGTCTGCGTTATATATACAAAAAACGAACTTACTTTTTTCGGTCACCAACTGGTCAACGCAAATGTATTCCTGCTCATTTTTCTGAAGATATGAAGAATAGGAAATTAGACTTTGATTCCATTATAAAAATTGATTTCCTAGGTTTGATGTTGGTAATGGAAATTCAACCAAAACAATTAAAAAACCAATAGTGTGGGGTAACGTTTCTGAAATATTTGATATGGTAATTAATAAACGTGGAGAAAATGGTAATGTTGACATTAAAATTATGGCAGATGGCATTTTTTTTTAAATATTTTTTAGCATATTACCTGAGTTAGAAAATAACACAAATGAAAGATTGTTGAGATCTACATATAAAAGCAGTGCGGACTTAAAAAATTTGGTAAAGCTACAAATGTAAAAAAAAGATTATTTTGTTATGTATTGTTCCCGATGTGAAGGAAAGTTATAGAAATTTAAATTTAATGAAAATTGCTTTGAATGATTTCTCATTCAAATTCATCGGCGATTTAAAAATAAATTTCATTGTAAACGGTCAACAAATTGCATCTGCAAAGTATCCTTGCCTATACCGCTATGTATATTTGCAAGAAAAGGTAAGCAACTGCTCTGAACATTATAATGAATTATTAGTTGGTATTAAAAATGACGACGAGGAAGAAAATAATAACATTAATAAGTTTTTATTGCAGTTTAATTAAATTTAATTTTATATTTCTTAAATTAATTGTTTGAATTTGCAAATTTGAAAATAGAAAACAAATGCTTCAGGCTGAAGCCGTTCGGAAATTTAAGAAATTTCTTTAAAGTATTTCAATCTAATGGAAGTAATAAGAAATTTGCTATGTTAAGCAAATCAGTAGTGAATCTTCTACTCTTCAATGAATACGATAATATATGTAACTGTTATTCAAAAATTCATAGTTTGAAGCAAATTAATCAAAAATTTAGATCGTAAACAAGCTCATCTTTGGCCAAAACAGTTAAAAATAATATCAAAAAATTACAATAGCAAAGTTTTTGCGGGGAATGCTTGGCGAACAATGTTGAAAAACTGATATTTTTGTTAGTGACAATATAGTAGGAAATATCAGCTCATTGATAATTATTCCATACGTATTATGTTTCAAATCAATGGATAAAATTGTAAATCTATGTTTCTCTACATCAAAACCGGATAAAAAAATCTTAAATTTAGAAACTTGAAAAAATATTTTGAAGCAACGGACTTTATCGAAACAAAACTTCATATTATTTTATACCAATTACCTCATGCGTTATATTACTTGAGTTTAGGTTTGGGTAGATGGTAGGAACATGCTGGTGAAACTATTCATAATGAATTTAAAATTGTATAGTCTCGTTATAATATCAAAATAATTAATGATCCACGTTATGCGAAAAGATTAAAAAACGCAATTGTAATACATACCACATTTAATTTTGAAAACTTAATAACATTCTATTGTAAAGGGTTTTCCAATAAGAAGTTTCATTTTGAATAGCAGGCTATTTGGGCAGCTGTCAATTTTGAAGCTATTATCTTTTGACATTTGACAAGTAAAAACTACGCCGTTATTAAAAATGGAACGATACACACTTCAACAACGCATTAAAATTATTAAAATTTACTACAAAAATGGTGAAAAAATTTCAGTCACAGTTCGCAAAACTAAAACACTTTTTGGTCGTCGTAAAGCACTTTCTCGGCCGGCAATAGTCAACTTAGTGGAATAATTTAAGCTGTTGGAACAAGTTTGTGATGTAAAGAATTAAAAGCGTGTGCATCGCTTAAGAACACATGAGAATATTGCTGATGTAGCGCGTAGTGTTAAAAAAAAACCAGGTTTGTTGATTCCTTGTTGATCTTTGCAATTAGACATTTTACAAACGACATTAAATTGTATTTTGCACTTTTGACTTAAGTCTTAAGGCTTTTAAAATTCAGTTACCACAAGAACTCAAATTGGTCGATCACCACGTCGTTTCTTTGCAGATTGGGTCCTTCAAATGCATCAAAATGATTTGGAATTTCATCAAAAAATCATCTTCAGTGATGAGGCCCATTTTTACCTCGGAAGCTACGTTAATAAGCAGAATTGTCGCATTTGTAGCTCAGAAAATCCAAGAATGGTAGTTTAAAAGTCTTTGCACCCTCAACGTGTCACTGTTTGGTGCGGTTTTTAAGCTGCCGGTGTGATTGGACCCTACTTTTTTTTAAATATGAGGCTGGTGCAACTATTACGGTGAATGGATGGCGCTACCAAGCTATGATTAATGATTTTTTATGGCCAGAATTGAAAGATATTGCTGTGGACGACGTTTATTTTCAGCAAAACGGCGCTTCGTGCCACACAAGCAACAAAACAATCGCAATTTTGCAAGAAAAGTTTTCTGTTCTCAAAGAGGTGATCACAATTGACCACCGAGATCTTGTGATTCAACATCTTTAGACTTTTTTCTTTGTGGTCACGTAAAAAACAAGGTTTATGCCAATGCTCTACAATCGATTCAAAACCTTAAAAATGAAATTTGTGAAGTTATCAAGGACATACAGCCTCAAATGTGCGAATTGGTCATGAAAAATTTCATAAAAAGAATGTGGTACTGCAACCGTAACCGTGGCGGCTATTTGACCGATATTGTTTTCAAATGTTAATAGCATACCTTTCTCTTTACAATGAAATAAACATTTATTGCGTTTCTTAAAAAATTTCCCGTTTTTTTTTTAATATCAAATAAAATGAAATGAAATGAAACCTCTTATTGGAAAACCCTATATTTCAAATACATGTTAATAAATTAAATACACAAATTATTTTGAGTAATACACTTAGACATAAACTGTAATTATTTAAAAACTTTTCAATTTTTTAAATTTTTAGTGTTTACAAACTTTTGGGCACTACTGTTTTCAAGAAGGAACTAATACAATATTTGTATTCAATATTTTTTTATCTTTGCATGCTACTCTAAACATTAGCAAAAAGATTTAGTGTCGTCATTTTAATTTTTGCATTATTTTGATTCAAGACCAAATTTTTTTATAAATTTTAATATTTCAAAATTGTTAGACGGTATTGTTTCCAAGAAAAAGCAGATACAATTTTAATATTCTGCATTTCAATTCAAGACACCTGTTAGAGGGCATCGATAGATTTGCAAAGCCTGAGTTATCCAAAATGTTTCCGACACTAAAAATGCAGTAAATTTTATATTATTTTCTACTTAAATCTAAAAACCAAAAGAATTATTCAATCAATACTAAGTGGGTATATTATTGTTTATTTTTTGATGGACGCCGTATAGTTAATGTACCACAGATATTCTATAAATAGACTGGTCAAACTGGTTTGGACGCTTTATAGTATGCACGATCCTTGTCAAATATGTATACCTACAGTAGAAAACATGTTGCAACACTGCCGGACGCTTTAAGGTAGCAAACAGGACGCTCTATAACACATATTCATGTTTTTTTGTGTATATGTAAGACGCTCAAAAACAGAAAAATGTACGGACGCTAAAAAGTAGTTTTATGTACAATAGAAAAATGTTTTAGTTTGTATTTAATAAGAAAACCGCGTTAATCTTTTTGAGCTCGAGTATATTCACCTGCGAGCACTAGAAGTACGTTTTTTTGTAAGGGACGCCCTATGACAGTTTCTCATAGCGGACGCTTTATAGATACCGAGATGTAAATATATATATATATATATATATATATATATATAAGTACCTCGCGGATGATGCGAAGCCCAGTATACACTACAGGCCACCAGCAGCCCGGTCTTAAAAAAACAGTTTTGCTGTATATTTTGCAAATTTACTCTTTAATAATAAATATAATTAATTCTGATATGCGAGGGGTAAGTTTATATAGAAATTTATTTTGTATAGATTTGTCAGGTTATGCGAGCCCTACGAGACAACACGGATATTGCGAAGCCTAAGTGCATATGTTTATATTGCCTACGGTTGATTTGACGCCCAACGGTGTTGCCAGTTTTTTTGCTATTAAACCGCATAAAATATTAGAAAATCAATCGGACAAATATTTTAAGAAATGTGGCTGTTGAATGTAAGTAATTTATCACATAATAGCTTTAAATAAATAATATAATGTTAGTATTCTAATGCTATATATAGATCATTGTAAACAAAATAAATCTATACAATACCTAATTGTTGTTGTGGCAAGTAAGTAGTTTCTAAATATTACATATTAATATTTAAAAAAAAATTATATTAATGTATGTAAAGCTTTTTGATTGGTTATTAATGTCAATACTTATAATTTGTTTAGTAAAAAATATGGGTCCATGGAGATGTTTGTGACATTGCTTTACTCAAAAACCTCTTAGTTTAAACTACTATTTCATTAGTTCAGACCATAGCCCAATAGTCTTTAATCTTTATGGGAGGAATGAACAAAAAGTTAAGAGTCGGTCTATAAGACCGATTAGACGTTTTTCTCTCACTCTAGAACAGTGCATCACATCCCTTCTTAATATTCAAATAATTAAAAGAGTTGACAGCGTTATCTTTGACTTTACTAGACTCATCTCGCTAGCAATGGAAAAGTCTACAGGTTTTGCCAAAAGTAAAATAGATTGGGTTTCAATAGAAAACCAGACAGCTTAATTAACTTTAAATAACAAAATTTCATGACCTAATTGACTAAAACAAACTAAATCAGTTCAATGATGAGGTTATTTTTTAGGCTGATAAACCAAAAATGTAAACTAACTCAATAGTGAGATAAAGAGGGCAATAAAAAAGTACAAAAATCAGTGCTGAAAATCCGTTCTAAATTTCTCCAACAAAGATAATCTCATGTGTAAAAATAAGCGTAGACCCTTTTTTTTAATTTATGACAAAGAAGCTTTAAATATACTTTGGAAAACATGGCCAAATTATTTGCTGACAACTCTAATGCGCGCCGTTTTACAACAAAAACTTAGATTTGGACCACTTAAAAAGAATCCAGAAAAATAATAAAATATTGTAGGAAACGTACTAATTCTGCTTCACTTTTTAAATTGGTTTGGACGTCTAAAGTAAGAAATATGTTTCCTTATTTCAAACCAAAATTAGAACCAGGCTCTAAACAAAGCTTGAAAGCATTTTCTTACAAGGTTGTAAAGTTCCCCACTTACATTACAAGTACAATGCTAACGTCTCATTTTTGTATTCATAAAAAATTCTAATAAAATTTGAGACATTTTTCACAAAATAACCTTGGACAAAATCAGAAATCACACGGAAGTTAAAAACCTATTGCCAAATCATCAACATGGTTTAAGATATGGGCTTTTTTTAACTAACGAAAGTTAAATCTAAAAAAAATTTGTATAAAGCTCCTTTTGTTTAAACCCACAAAAACTATCTTGCAACAAAAAAAATCGGAGTTTTGTATTTTTATGCAAAAATTTAGAAAACTTAATTATTAAATTATTTTTATACTAATTTGTTAAATATACCCAAAGGTTTTCTTAATTTTAAAATGAGAAGACAAAAACAAACACCTTGTAACAAATAATCACATTACCTACACAGACGCCGACCCGATCATCTATTGCAACCGCTGCAACCATTGCCTCCTGCTGCCAACAATCTGCTTGCCACCACTCAACCAATACGCTTTGCTTCTGAATGCAGTTAAACTTTAACACTGCAGGGAGGAGGGCTAAACTATCCCGGAATAAGCTGTTAAAAAAACACCTCTGTTGAAAAAACAAACAGATAACATGTCATCCTTCTTTGTGTTTCAAAAACCTTACAACGTGCGCACACATAAACAAGATAAGTAGAACGAGGTCAATGATACAATTAGAATCTACACGAATGGTCCAAAAACCAATAAAACTTCTAAAGCGAGAATCTTCTCGCAAAATCTGGATCTCAAAATATCTTTACCACTAGTTACGCACACATTTACCTTATAATCAGAAGTAGTACAACTTATGGGGTTATAAAAAAAGTAACTCGCAAAATATCTGGCAAGAATGCCTAAACTCTAACAGACAGTAGAGCGGCCTTAATTGATATAAACAAGCCTAAAATCACATTGAAGCTAATTTTTGAATGTCATTGTCTCCTTTCTTTAGCAGCCTGTGGAAACAACATCAAGCTGTTCTGGGTATAAGGACATTCCAACAAAGTAGGTACCATTGAGGCGGACGGGCTAGCGCGTAAAGGGTCAACCCTTATGACGTGTGAACCTGAACCATGAACCTCTTTAACACTCAAAAGTTTAAATAACCTCCTAAAAATTAACACACACACACAACGCACTGGAAAAACGCTGGGATGACACTTCTGGCTATAGACAGGAAAAGGAAACAATGACTACTTCAAATGCTAAGACAGCCGATTACTATTTGTGACTGTCACACTGCCAATTAAGAAAACACATGCACTCAATTAGTATTGGAGATAATCCAACATGTAGAGAATGTGAAATGAATGACAAGACAATCGAGAAGGTGTTATGTAGATGCCCGGCCCTCTCATACAATAGAGAGTCCATGTTGGGAAGCTGTTGGCTTGACGTGGCCAGTATAGGAGAGATCCTTCAAAGCGTTGTACTTACATACATCAGTTAAATGCCAAGACAACGGAGTAAGGTCAAAACGACACTTTTCCAAATTTTAACCGTAGCTCATCAGCATCAACTTTTAAAAACCATCTAAGGAAAAACCTGTAACAATGTACGAAAAATGTTTGAAATTCTAAAATAAGCATTATAGACAACCTTTTGTTAAAGAATTCCTGCTTAATATTATATTCCTCTACAAACAAGTCCACTTGCAACACAACAAAGCTCAAGTAGGCAACAAATTGTTTACTATATTAAATCTAACTATTGCAACATCTTTGGACAGTATTATGTTGTTATTAATTGACAATTTGAATTTGATAGCACATGCCATAAAAAATTTAAAATATATTAAAAAACTGCTATAGCTAGAGTCTTACAACTTGTTTGAAGGGGATTGATAAGTTTAGAAAGTAATGCAAGCATTAAATTTAACATAGTAAAATTTAAAAAAAACAATTACTTAAACGTAGTACATAACCATACAAAACAAATTAAAAAATAATAATAATATATTGTGTATTTACTTCTTCAAACATGAAATAATAATACAAGTTACTATGTTTTTTATTCCAAATTTATTCTTACGAATACATTACTAGTTTTGGCTCTACTTATAGTTATATAACTTATTACATCTGTAAAAGCCAAAGCTATTATTGTATTTGTAGAAATAAAATTGTGATAAAATAAACAGTAACTTGTTTTATTATTTCATAAACATGAATTATCACGTAGTAGAGATCACAACCATCAATTATATTTTTCAAACATTTTATTGTAATAGACTGTTTTATAGAAAAGCACTGATGCTAAACTTAAGGGCTTCATATAATTCTTAAAACATGATTGGCTCCTAACATCCGTAAAACATATGTACTGTATATGCAGTTTAAAACGAAAGCCCTCTATAGTTGCATATAATGAACTATAAGTGTATAATTTGCGATAGTATACCGACATAGGAAGCCCAATAAATTTTGCTAAAAAAGTACAGGATAGTTTCATTTTTCATATCTGTTCATTATACATGAAAATTTTTAGGAAGCCCAAAACGGGCTTCGTAAAACTTTAGTGAACTTTGTATCATCCGCACAACATACTGTTTTGGGCTTCATATTGATGGTTAATGCGTCTATATATATATATAATAAATTATAGATGGAACTTTAAAAGTCTGTAAAATGCACAAATGATCATCAATTTTATTGTAGATTGAAATATTAAAAATATTTTTAGTTTTTCTGTATAATTAATAAACATTAACAGTTTAAAAAAAAAATAGTTAGGTTATATAATAAATGCCATTTTTCACATTTTATGTGTTAATTATTAAAAAAAAAAACAAAAGAATGATGGTGTCATGCGGGCATTAGTCCAATTTATAAAAATAAGTTTACAAATTTGCGTTGTGAGGTTATAACTGTAAGGTGGATGTTGTAATTCCTTAGTATTTTCGAAAAAATTGTGCTTTAAGCACCCTGCAGCTGTTGTGCAAAAGCAAAGTTTTCTAATCATAGTTGTGGAATCTTTTTTTGGTATAGCCGCTTTTAAGTTCTTAGTTGTGTTTTTGTAGACATTTTTTGTTATTGTAGTCTGTTTGGCGTATAGTCAATTAAGAGAAACTTCTCAGCGTCCCAGAAAACTGTTACTAGCATTTTTTGCAAATTTGTTTTTTTATTACGTAGGTTCTTGTTTTGTAAAAGAATTGTAAAAAATATTGTAAAGCAGTAAATTTTGTTGTGTACATAATTTTAGTTCAAAACTGAGCAACTTAAGGATCCATAGTGCTGACACTTTAAACATTCCTTTATGTAAAAATTTAAAAACACTAGATACTTGGCAGTCAACACCAACTCTTTAACTTTGTTGATTATTTTGTGAACTTGGGCTTTTAGGAGTCATCACACATAGATTCCTGGCCCAAGTTATTTTATACTTGTATCCTGGTGTTCCGGTAATTTGCCTTATCTTCTAGTGATAGTGACACGGGCAACGGTATATAACAAACTAATAACATTAGTGATACTGGCTTGTTGAAATAGAGCAAACTTGCTCGACACCATAAGATTCAGCAATAGTTTTATTTGTATAAAATTGGCTAAATTGTGCCTACATCGGACAGTATTGCACCTTTACCGTATCTATTGACGACTTAGCCTTATTTTTGAATATAAATGATAAAATTAAATTGTTAAAAAAAAAAACTTGCCACTTCTACTTACCAATTTAATCAACAAAACATTAATTTAGTTTGTGGCTTACAAGTTATTTTTTCTAATATTTGTAGTCTAAAGAATGTTACATTTGGTTTATCAGTTTATCGCTTAGCAAAATCCTGGGGTCGCAAGATTCTAAAACTATATTTTTTTATAAGTACAAAGGACACTGCCAAAGTTTGCGGAAAAGGTAAAGCAAAACACAAATTACGTTATGTAAATTGCTTTATTGCTTCTCAAAATATTCTTCTTTAAAATCTATACACTTTTGCATCCGATGAAACCAATCTTCAAAACAATTTTGCCACTCTGAACAAGATATTTCTAAAACAAATGATTTAAATGCTTTATATGATAAAAAACGATTGCAACGCATTTTATTTTTAATATGTCAAAATAGGAAGAAGTCATTGGGCAATAAATTAAGCAAATATAAGCAATGAGTCATTAATTAGATGTTGTGACTGGTCAAAAACTCTACAGTTTGCCGTGCTGTGTGAGCGCTTGCATTGTCATGATGAACAATGATTCGCCGATTTATGTTGTTCCTTCTGATTTCAAGGATAACTTTCGGCAAACAAATTGAAGAATACCAGTCTGCATTAACTGTCTTTTGATTCTTTAATGCAACAGTTGCAACATGACCCGTTTTTCCAAAGATACAAGCAATCATTTTTTTCAAAACGTTTTGTGAACGCACCACTTTTGTGGGTTTAGGTTTATTTTGAAAAACCTATACAGTTGATTGCTGTTTAGTTTTAGGCTTGTTTAAATATATCTAAGATTAGTCACCTGTTACAATGTTATATACCAAATTTGAACAACCCTCTTTAAATTTCTTTAGCATTTCCTTGCACCACTTGATACGTGCCTGTTTTTTGTTCTTCTTTCAAATTGTGTGGGATCCAACGACTGCAAAGCTTCCTGACATGCAAATGATTGTGCAAAATCGTATATATTTGTTTTGCTGCAATGTTTAAAGATGCCTCTATCTCACTATAGGTTACATGCCAATCTGAAAAAATCATTTCACGTACAGAATCAATATTTTTTTGCGACAACAGAGATGCATCAAACGTTGGTTTTTCTACACATAGCTGCGGTGTTAAACCGTATCGAAAATTATAAAAAATCATCACTTGGAAGTCACAATTGGAAATTTTAATTTTTAATTTTGTTGAAACGAAACTGAGCAGTTTAAAATCAAACTGTCAACTGAATTATAGGTGAAAAACGTCAAATTTTACGAATATGACAATTGCAGAACGCTGGCAATACAAGCAGTACTTAATTTTGGAAACTTTATCAGTGCCCCTCGTATGTATATTGTTACTATATTTATATAGGGTCGCCCAAAATAATCATAAATAGGGTCGTGAACAAAAAAGTTTAAGAAACCCTGTATCTAGACTGACAACGTACAAAATTCAAAGCGTTTGTTATAATAGCATATTTCTTAAACTTATTCTTTCCGATAAAACTATTTTTGTAACAGACATATTATTATACCGTTTTTCAAATAACTCCAAATTTGTTTGATATTTTACTGAAAGATTTGCTAAGTTTCTTAAAGTTAATCATAGAACAGATTAAATAATATTGTTAGGACATTTATTGTACATAATACCAAATGGTTATGTCACTTATTTTCTACAACACTATACGGACGGCAAACAATGATTTTTGCTGCTTCTCATAATTTTACACAACTTATTTTGCAACCCACATATTTTTTTTGTAATTGTCTTCTTAGTAATCTAAAATTATTAAATCTGTAATTTTCAGCTATTCCATAGATGCAACTACTGTTAACACTGCTTTAGTAAATTCTAATTATTTACTTATTACTTTTATTGCTAAAACTTACTTTTACTATTACTACCAAACCTTAACAGCGTCTCATCTATCATTTGATGGGCATAATAAAAATGAAATAATTTTTTAATAATTTTGATTTCAATACACATTGTTTATATTCTGATATACATGTTGCAGCAGAAAATCTCACTAAAACTTTTTAAAATATCATCAAAAAATTTGTTCTATTCTCTGTTATTTAAACTAAAACAAAAGTACTTGTACACACAGTAATCGTTTTGAACAGAATAAAAAAGAATATAAAAAAACTGAAAAAGATAGGATTGACAGAAATAAAGCTAATCAATTTTTTCAGCTTTTCATAAACAACAGAAAATTCTATAAAACAATTGCAAAGTAGTACAAAATCAATACTCTTTTCTTTTCGAAATGAAAAGAAAGAAAAAAAAAACAGATACTTTTGCACACCAATTTTAAGCTAATTTTACTATTCTAAATATTCTTAATGCTGTACCTACATTTTGCCGTATGAAACCGTACATATCAGCGAGCAAACAGCGGTTATATTATCTCTGTTTTTGGTTGTTTGCGGAAATCTCACAAAAACATACCAGTTGTATTCGGTTACATCTGTCATTAATTTTTTTATGATTATTATTAATTCAGTAAATTATTTGCTATTAAACATTTACTTTACATAGAATATTTATTTATTTACATTTAACTATTTTTACTAATTATTTTCATACTTGACAATTTGTCTCATTATTGCTTATCATATTTAAATTTGACATACCAAACAAATTAAACTGCTTCTAAAAGCGGTTGTAAACTAACCTAGCTTGTTGGTACATTTTTAAAAAGTAAATTACCGGTAAGTTGCGATAACGCAACTGTTTAAAACTATTTGATACCACAACATCAACGGTATCTTATGGTTAAATGCTTTTTATCTCAGATACTAAATATGGATTTTCACTTACTTTATTTTTGGTTTACATTAATAACTACTTCAAATAACCAAAAATCCTACTCATAGTTTTGCAGATGATATTTTTTTATGCTTCAACTTTCCAAAGACTGTATCGACAAATATGGCAAAAGTCTTGAAATTTCTAGATTAGAATCTATAGCATCTATAAACAAATACCTTACACATAAATATTTGACAAAACTTCAAAAATATTTAAAAACTAGGATTTTTGAGTATATCGTGTGTCTCAAGATAGATGTAACAAGAGGTATAATGAACACAAAAATTTTGAATTTTGGAATGGCATTTGGGGATCAAGTTCTGCTTAATGTAAAACTAAGTCATACCAAAAATGAGTTGGTTCAGTCTTATACAGGGTGTTTTATAAGCAATTTTGTAAAAATCGTCAACAATAAATTTTTGAATTTTGGAATGGCATTTGGAGTTCAAGTTCTGCTTAATGTAAAACTAAATCATATCAAAAATGAGTTGGTTTAGTCTTATATATGTTTTTTAAGCAATTTTGTAAAAATTGTCAAGAATAAAGTATCTTTATTTTTTAAAATACAAAAAAATTTTACAAAGAAAAGATGTTTAAAATGCAATTTTATACCACTATATCAAATTACAGGAATATCAAAAATAACAATAAAGAATTATACTTAAACAAATTGATAATAAATGCAAATTGTTCTTCCTACCAGTGAATGTACACAGCTGTTTTTGGTCTTAAAACTTTCATCAGTACATCTGTACACAATTAGTCGGAGAAAGACAATTTGCATGCGGATTGACAATCTTTGAAATCAATAGTAGTTAAAAATGTCAGTCTTTTATTAAATTAAATAAATTGTATTTTATTTAGAACGTTACAACAAAAACAATAATCAACACGTTTTTTTAAAGTACTCATTGGATGTAATTACCACCTACATTTGCACAACTTTTGATCCTTTGCTTAAATTCCCTAAAACTGTTTCGAATATGTTGTAATGGTATAGAGTTTATAGCATTTATAATTCTCAGTTTTAATATTTCTGCATTGTTTGGAAGTGGTTTAGCGTAAACCAACTGTTTGACGCAACCCCATAAGAAAAAGTCATAAACATGATGGGTCCATTCTTGGCAATCCAATTTTCTCCAAAATGCAAATTTAACCATTTATTAACTATTTGTGTGGAGTGGCTTGGGCAGCCATCATGTTGAAAATACAGTATAGGCATCTCTTAAAATATCAAAATATTTATCACAAAATCTTTGAAGCTGTAAATAAGTGTGCTGGTTTAATTTACCCTTAATAAAATAAGGTCCAATAATTCCAACGCGATAAGAACGGCACACCACACATTTACTTTTTTGTAATATTGTCTTCTGTTATGAATTGTAAAGTTTAGGTTTTCAGAAACCCAATACCGTCAGTTTTGAGATGAAACAACGCCATTTGTCATAAATGTGGATTTATCAGAAAAAAATATCAGATTCTCAAAAAATCTTTCTTCTATCATTAAACAAAAATCTAACATTTGTCCTTCATCTTCTTTTTCAGGGGTATGTGTAAAATTTGCTTTATATGCTCTATTTTTTTTTGCTTTTTAAACTCTCTGAAGTTCAGACAAAGAAGCTAATATTAGTGATACCTGATCTCTCTCGAAGTGGCGTTCTTATGTTTTCTGTAATTGAGTCACGAGCTATAATAACCACAACATCATCTTCATCATATTCATTTTTCTTTTTTTTATCTTAAGCAGTCACTACTTTTATAAAGCTGAACATGTCCACTCAAAACCAAAACTATTGCGGCTAAAAATTTATTTATAGTATTTAATTTTTTAGTTAGCACAAAACTACAATCACTTTGCACCACTAATTATTAACACACTGTTTTTATGAGTTAGTCAACAAAATATAAAAAATACAATAATCAACCTTGTAAATAAAAATCTTTTAACTATTTTCAACAAATAATTTTAAAAACTCAGTATTATCCTAAAATTTGAAAAAAATATTTTAAAATTTTGAAATCAAATTCCATGTTTAATATCTATAATTAAATATTTAATAAACAAGAAAAACTATAGTGTCAAAAAACCTACTCTTTATACTGCAAATCAATATATGTTAATAAGAATAACATTATTAGTAAATAAATGCCATACTTTATTTCTATTGTATAGATTCCACAATAAATAGCACCGGCGTATAAATTTAAAATTTAAACAAATCCCACTTGAGTCAGCAGTATACATCATGCGCTAGTATCATGAACCCGAGAAGGACAAGGCTTAACTTCTACAAAGTATTTATTTTTATTTTTAAAGATTATAATCTAAAATTTTAAAACTTTTGAATAATGAAATTAGTATTAAATTATTATTCGACAAACATATTTTTAATTGTGTCTCTATTATCAAGAACTTGTATTGCTTATTTACAAAATCAATATTTACAGCATACTAACAAATTTATAGATAAAAAAATTATATATCATTATAAAAACTTGAAAAAAAATTAACAGGGATTATATAGGTTTAACTATTGAGAAATATATTAAACCTATCCGGTTATTAAACAACACATTAAATCTATTTGTTAATCTTTTTCAAGTTTTTTTTGTGATTTGTGAACTTCTAAAATACAGTATCATTTCTTAACGGTCTTATTTTTAATAATAGTATGTTATATTTGTTTTACACATTTCAAATAAAATTAAGCAATATTTAATAATAAAATATCTAAACTACACAATATGTAATACAGAAATAACTAAACTACACAATATGTAATAAAAAAATATATAAAATATACAATATTTAATAAAGAAATAACTAAAATACACAATATTTATTAAGAATATAACTAAAATACACACTATTTAATAAAAAAATAACTAAAATACACAATATTTAATCGATAAGCAACTAAAATACACTTTATTTAAGTTTATCCGCCAATACTCATTTGTTTTGCAGCTGCAGCATGTTTAATGCAATTTATTGTTGTTATATATTATATAACAAAACCAATATTTACAAATTAATAAATAAATGTTCTAATCTGACTTTTGGATATAACCTATCAGACTCTTCAATTGCATGGTTATGTAGCTCATTATAAGTAATATTTTTGTCTCTATTTTGAGTAATATAGAAAAGATACTCTAATATGTATAATGAAGGTAAGGTAAATATATCTAGTAGCCATCAGATGCATTTTTTTTTTAAATTTTGAATGTGATACTTAAGAGTTACTTAATTAATATGTTACAACAAGTGACACTACAAAAATATATAAGAGATAGTGTAGTTTCAGATGCTACATTGTAGCTAAGCGAGTAAGGGCTGCTGAAAGCTAAGGGCTGCTAAAGCATTTTGGCACAAGTTATACTCAATATTTTTTTGCTTGTTTCCAATAAAAACATTATTTTAAAAAATTGCTAAGTTTATTTATTATCTGTCACTACTGTCAGATTTAAAGTGTGACGTCATCAAGTAAAATCGTAATTTACAGCAAATTTACAATCAAATGTCGCAAAAGTTTTTTAAGCCCAAGAAATTGTCGTTTTGGCCCGCATTTTGGAACCAAAACAGATAGTTTTGGTAAGGGCAGGCAAAAAATAATGTATATCCACCAAAAGTAAAAAAAAAACGATAAGAACTCTCAGCCTAATTTTTATCAAAACTTTAGATAATACGTAAATTATTTACATTTTGCTCAACAAATTGACAAAAGTATCAGCACAACAGTTCAATATCAACGTAGATAGATCGAGAGTCAGAAACAACAGCAATAATTCCAACCTAGACTCCTTAAAAGTACTAAACAACGTAAAGATTAGGTTTTTTGGCTTGTCGCCCTTTAAAACCATTTTTCAACAAGCAAGGAATCTTTGCTCAATCAATTTACTAAAAAATTCAATCAATTGGTCTCAAGTCGTACCGCTCTTTCAATTGTTTACTTTACACTATAAAAAGTTCTATCTGGAATAGTGCATTGAGAGACTACATAGATCAATCAATGGAAGTATGCTCACGATAGTCGATGTATAAACGTCACCAAAAAGATCAAAAAAAATTACAGTTTGCTGTGGAACATCAAACAGCTTTTACGAGCGGGGTAATAGTGTAAACAACGCTTTTAAAAGTAAGTTTTTTCTATAAATATATAAAGGTTTTTCCGTTGATTGACATATTATATTGGAAGATATTCAACCACCATGTGCAAACGCGACCACGCTATTACTTAATGGAAAGAAGTAGAGCAGGCACATCGTTCTCTCTTCCACTCATTACTAGTTGGAAACCGTATAGTGCTGCCACACGGCTAAATAAAATACTATGTATAAGTAGGTGCGAGTCTACGATGAATTGTGAAAAATTCTCGTCGGCTTGGACGGCGGGTGAAATTTCTGTCGCTGCTGCATAAGGCACAAGTATATTTTATTAGATGTTGGGGTGCTTACTATATTAATGCAATATCCATAAATAAAATCATTTATTTAGTATAATTATGAGATATTTTTTTATATAATTATTTAATTCTGTATCAATAGTATCAGTATTTATTTTAATTAGTAAAAATTATATAATTGCAAAATAAAATAATAAAAGTATTTTATCTTATATACTTAAATACATAATTATCAAAACTATTTATTTTACAAATGACAAACTTTTATAATTGTTGTTAATTGGTTGTATGTATTTATTTGTCATGAATTTAAAATTAATAGGTAACTAGAGTTGATGGGTTATATTTAATATCGAAATTTTATATAAAATAAGATAATTTCTTTTATTTGTCGACTTATATGTAAATAACACAAAAAAAATGATAGGGTAATTTTCTTTATAAACTGTGCTCAGTGTTATTTATTTCTGCTAATATTTTGTCTCAGAATCCTAACTCACAGGTAATAGTAATAGTAATAGCTGTAAATGTAGCTATCTCTACATTTTATAATTCCCAATGGAATAATAATTTAATAACATTGTTACATTACTACAATTTATTGATACTAGTTAACATGTTTTTACCTGTTATTTTCGTATCCTTAGATATTGTCTAAATAATTTAGTTACGATAAAACTTTAAACGATTATTCAGTCGTCTATCTACTATAACCAAAATAGCTTTAATATTGCTACGAGCAGCAATATTCAGTTATCGTTGTTACTCTCCAAGATAGTAAGTCAATTAATAAAACATTTGATAACATTGGTCCTTCGGAACCGGATCAAATCCGGAGTCATCTATATTAATTAATCTGAAAATTCGGCTCGACCATAATTATGGCCGATAAATTAAGAAAGATGCAATCCAGCATAAAATCAAGATTAACCAAGTATGAAACATTCATGATGACGGATCTCAACTCAATCGTTTTTAAGAAACTGAAGTTAAGAATCAACAACATAGAACCAGTAAGAAATCATTTCGAGAAGCTTCAACTCGAAATCGAAAAACTAAAACCCGACTAAAAAAACATTGAATTTAATTCATTTGAGGACAAATACTTCCATGTATTGAAAAAAGCAAACACATTCTTAAAAAGGTTAAAAATATCAACAAGTTTTTAAAAATACAAAAAATCTACTATCTTCATTTACCACTGGAAAAAGAAGCCAAAACAATCCTGAATGGAATTGAAAAAACAGCACATAATTATACAATTTCTTGGGATCTTTTGAAGAACAGATTCAAAAATAAGCAAATTATCATAACAAACCATGTTCGTGGTTTGTTTGAATTACAACCACTATCTTGAAATTTTCAATTTCAAAAACTTTTGGCAAAATAACTAAGCATTTGCGTGCTTTCGAATATCTTGGAAAACCAGTTAATCAATGAAATAGAATTCTAGTTTACTTCAATTCTGCAAAATTAGATTTTTGAACGAAACGTAACCGAGAAGAATTATTAACTGGATTAAGGTTTCCACGTACGATGAATTGAAGTAGTTTCTTAATAATAAATGCCAAGTCTAGAAGTCACTGCAATTATCAAGGCGAGCACCATCAAAACAACACATTCAATCCAAGATAACTTATCAGCCTAGAACCATGCCTTAGCAGCAGTAAAACCAATTAGCTGTTCATCATTCCTTGAAAGTCACCTTCTTAATCAATGTTCAATATTCTTGCAGCTTAGTGGACAAAAACAAATTCAAGATATTGAAAAATTGAAACTTTGTAGTAATTTTTTTTAACCGAACCACAAGTTAAATCAATGCAGAACTAAAACATTCAAAAAATCCTACAACAAGCATCACAAACTATTGCATATTGTTAACCAATATGACAAACCAACTAATGCTCATTATGTATCACTACCAATGAAACCAGCACATGTGTTTCTCACAACTTCCATAATTTTTCTTAAAGATAACAAGGGTTTCATGCAACCTTGTCGGGCTCTCTTGGACTCAGGTCAGATTACATCGACGGATCAACATCCATGGTTCTAAAAAACACACTTTGGATAGATAATTGCTGGAAGTCGTCAAACCAAACATTTTCCAGCATTGTCATATTGTAATTTATCAATGAAGAAAACAATGTTTAAACTTTAAAATTTAAAAGAAATGCAAAATCTGACGTTTTAAAACTCATACCAATAGAGACAAGCACGGCAGATTTATTGTAAAACTACCATTCAAACCGACTCTTGAAATACTTAAAAAATCAAGATTTACAGCGGAAAAAAGTTTTAAACATTTGAAAAAAAAAATCGCCAAAGACTTCACGTATAATGATAAATAAACTGCATTCATTCAAGAATACATAGAAATGAATCATATATAAATATTGATTAATGACAATGATTAGGAAACTAGCAAACACTTTTATCTTCAACTTTTACGGTTACAAGATACCTATTTAACATCTTATTGCGTCTTCAAGAACACACTTATGTTGTGACTGTAGATATTGTCAAAATGTATCGGCAAACATTACTTCTACTACTTTCTTAATTTGATGATTAATTAACTGATACCAGCAATAATGCATATGGTGCATCAATATATGTCAAATCTTATTCTATAACAGGATTATCAATAAAATTAAGGCAACCATCATTCTACGGCAAGAATTAAGTGGTGCACTTATATTAACCAAATTAATGCAAAAATGGTCTAGCATGGCTCACCAAAGACCAAAATCACTGGCTTACAAGCAAATTTTAAAATAGTGATCTAGCGTCTTTAGCGAAACTGACTGACCTCAAATCATGGACAAAAAAAATTCTACATTATAATTTAAGTATTATTGATAGTTTTGACTAATATAATATTTTAATTATTGATTATTAGTATTATTATATTATATTTATTTTTATTTTTATTATTTTTTTATTTACATTTTATTAATAAATTTTACTTGTTTTTTTAAACATTTTTATTCTATTTTTATTAGTATCATTTATTTAAAAAAAAATTTGGTCCGGCCGAATCTGGCCGAAACCAACCGGATAGTTATCAAGAATACCGGATCTGAATCCGGTTCCGGCGGCATCACTAGTTAGAACTGTTCTTAGACAAGAATAACATCATACAAATTTACAAAAATCACTTATCCATTTTGATTAAAAACATTTAATATTACTTCCACGGAATCACCGATTGTCCCAATTGATAATCCATAATATTTACAAACTGCAACACTATGCTGTATATATATATATATATATATATATTAGATTTTTGGAAGAAAAAGGTTTATACATAATGTTATCAAAAGATGTATAACGTGTTTCCATGCTAAACCAAAAACAGGTGAAATCAAAATGCTGCACAACAAAACCGTAAAATCTTTGAAATTTTATATACAAAAATTGTAGACAACACGCTATTTACGTATAAAGAGATGACAACTTTATTATATCAAACTGAAGCAATCTTAAACTCACGCCCTCTAACACTCATGAGGGAAGATCTAACAGACAAAGAGCTGTTAACCCCAGGTTATTTTTTAATTGAAGACTACTACCGGATTAGCAGAACCTTCTCATCTACTACTAAAGGAGAACTGTCTCTCAAGGTTTCAACATCTCGATCAGATCCGGCAGTACTAAGTGGAAGGAAAACAATGAATTACAATTAAAAAACTTTGAGAAGCAGAGCTACTAAAGTGTACCTAGAGACAGATGACAGAATTAGAACTGCCACGGTAAAAAGCAAGGAAAAGATGATCAACCTGCAATAAAACTCATACTACTACAAAAAATTAAAAATTTAAAAACAAATCATTTAAGTAGGGAGAAATGTAAATGTAGCTATCCAGAATCTACATTTTATAATTTCCAATAAAATAGTAATTTAATGACATTGTTATATTACTACATTTATCTGATTTTCTTAGTTTTTTTTTTTTTTTCTAGAAGGTTTGAAGAGTGCCAAGATGGCCGTTATTTAAACAATATTATTTTCAAGAAGAAAAATTTCTTTTATTGTCTTTGTATTGGTACCAAAGAATAATAATTGCATTCAGTTTTAAGTTCTTTTATTTTTAACTGAAATAGTTAGATTGTTCTGAGACGCGCACATTGTATTATTTATAGGATCATTTTTTAATTAATTACAGTATGAATTTTATTAATATATAGAAAATCAATTATTAAAAACTTTTATAAGCAAAATAAACAACAAAAATATACATATTATAACTATTTTCAATCAATTATCACTTTGATTACCACATACATATCGTCGGTCTAATGTGCAAAGATTGTAACTCCATAAATTACAAAAAATAGATTATCTAGTGTAAAATTTAGGTATTCATCAACTAGCAAAAGCCGTTCCTTGACAAAAAATTGTATCTTCTAGCTACTAATCATTTAGAAAACGTTGTAAAAAACCCAACTGACTCTGTAAGCATTCGCAAACAACGTAACTTCAGCCGGCATAGCAGTTTTGCATCAACTTATGTTATAAATATTTGATTATGTGCACGTGTAAATTTGTAAATTAATCAATCTTAGTTTGTATTATTCATATTATATTTATAATATAATGTGGTAAATACATTTTTCTAATAAAGATCATACTATTACTCGAGATCATAATAATATGCCCTGTGAAAAAAAAATTGTATCTTCACTATTTTATAATAATTACACAACAGCAAAAGTCGTAACTCCCGTAACTATTTAAGCAACCAAATAATTAAGTATTTTATAATAAATTAATATATCAATAATAATTTGCTAACATACATCAGTTTTTAACTTATTTATTACACGTTTGATTGATAATAAATCAGTTTTTGCTCTCCTGTAAAATTTGGTTGAATGAAATTAGGCCGACGATATGTTTTTTTTAAGAACTATGTATATGTTTGAAAATAATAACATTAACAAACAACAAATTAAATTGCTTAGAGGATTTAATTTCAATATGTTTTTTGGATATACGTTTTTTCATTATTTTAAATAATTTTATATATGGCAAACAAGTTCACGCATTTGCCCACTTCTTCCATGTAATTAAATCGCGTGATCTCGTGTTTTCTCGTGCTCTACACTTAGTTTAGCACAAAATTAAACCATTTGCAATATTTGATCCGTTCAGTGCCACGTAGTGTTATGTTATCCAAGTTTTACATCGCGTAGGCAGCGCCTCGTAGTGGTATGTTCATTATCTCGGACGTTTATTCCCATAAGGTTGAATATCTTCCTAATATAATATTTCAATCAACGGTTTTTCCATTAAGAAGTGTCATTTTAAAGTTTGCGCCATTTTTGTACTTGTAAAGATATATATGTTATTTTTTAACAGTTGAAAAGTAAAAACTATTCTATTTACAAAAATGGTACAATATACGCTTCAAAAAAGAATAGAAATAGTAAAAATTTACTACAGATATGGTGAAAATTTTGCGGAGACAGTTTGGAGGGTTCGCGGTGTATTAGGTCGGAATAAAGCACCGTCACAAACAGCAATTGTAAAGATAATTAAGAAATTTTATTTATTTGACCAAGTGAGGTGAAGTCAATAATCCGTCGTCGTCAGACAAAAACATTGCTGCTGTTGCTGAAAGTGTCCCAGAAAACCCACGTATGTCAATTCCACAACGTTCACAACAGTTACACATTGCACAAACCAGTTTACATTGCATTTTTATAATGATGCATGCATATAAAGTGCAGCTAACTCAAAAATTAAAACCGAAAGACCACGAACAACGCCGTACTTTTGTTCAATGAGCATTGATGATGCAGGAAAATATCTCAAAGCTCCACAGTAAAATTATCCTGAAAGACAAAGCCCCTTTTTATTTAATAAGCTTCGTGAATAAACAGAACTGTCTGATCTGGGGCTTCAAAAACCTTGGTTTAATTGTTGAGAAACAACTTTATTCAAAACAAGTTACAGTTTGGTGCGGTTTTTGAGCCGGTGGTGTGATGGAGCCATATTTTTTCGAGAATAATGACGGTAAAACAGTCAATGCTCAGCGTTACCTTACAATGCTTACAGACTTTTTGTGACCAATATAGAACAAGATGGGCGTAGGTGATATCTATTTTTAGCAGGACTCGGCTACATGCTAGACAAGTATTTCCCGGACTTGTTATTTTGATAAAAGGAGACATTAACTGGCTGCCTAAATTGTGCAATTTAACACCGTTAGACGTTTTATTATTTTAGTCAAACTTTATATATGCAGTGACTTTTGCAGTACTGTAATTAAAAAAAAAAAATTGAAAATTTATAAAAAAATATGTACTTGCATAACTTTTTTATAAGTAATAGTACAAAAATTGGCAACAATTGTAAAAGAGCACAAAATATAAGCCATTTATATGGTGCAGTTAAATTTTTATTTGTAATCGATTTGTCCGTGCCATCTGCAATGGAAGTAATTTGAAATTCTGTAAAAATTTAAAGAATTATTTTGTAAATAAAACATTTGCGTGCAATAGAACATAAACTGTTATTCTAAAAATTAAAAAGTATTTTGTTATTATCACAAACATAATGCATATAATATGTTTAAAACTTATTTTAGTTGGTAAATACATTAGAAAAACTAATTCAGTTTATTGCATATATAAAAAATCACTTGCAATCTAGATGGCACGCACATAATTTTTACAAATAAAAAGTTAAATGCACTACGTAAATGACATATGTTTTGTAATGTTTTACAATTGTTGCCAATTATTGTACTGTTTTTTCTAAAAAAGTTATCTAGGTTTAATTTTTTTTTAAGATTTTTAAGTTTTTTTTTTTTAATTACTGTACCGCAAAAATCCGTGCATGTACAAAATTTAACTATAACAGTAAAACGTAATAATGTTGACTCAAAATTTAGATTAAGTTGATAGGTCTTTGTAGAAGATATTAATTATTTACCACAAACGCATTTTTGGTTTTAACTTCGGATCCAATTAACCAATTGTTGTCCGGAATATTTTAATAGTTACTTTACAATGTTTATAGCATACAATGCATGTTTTAAATGTTTAAAAATTAAAAATAATAAAATGTAAGCTGTGTATGTTTAGTTTTATCAAGTCACACACAAAATGACCGCCATAATACGGCGACACTTTATAAACACGAGCTGGGTATCCAGTATATCCATGGTTATCCTAGTATTTATTTTAAGAAAATTAAAAAAAAAATGCCACATTACTACGGTTTTAGAACCAACATTAATATAATATCTGAGATGCTTAAAAGCCCTCATTTTCTAACAAGATAATGCAAAGCCGCATTTAGCTAAGGTTACTATAAAATTTCTGGAACTAATTAATAATAGTTTACTTCCATAACTTTCCTGTTCTTCAGACATTACCTATTAAACACGTGTGAGATACAATCGGTAGAAGATTAGTCTATCTTTAGCCAACCCCATTCACTTTACCTGATATTTGGATGCGTATTTAGAAAACCTGAAATTTAATCTCTCAAGTTGAATTTGACAATTTGATTTCTAGCATGTTTAAGACAAGTGCCCGAAAAGATGTAAAAAAAAAATTATTTTTAAAACTGTAATCATTTCTTACTGTAAATAATTTACATATTATCCGAAATTTTTATCAAAAATTGAGATACAGGTTCTTTTACTTATTGCGGCCAGATGCAAAAGTTGTAGTAAAAAAATAAAAAACTATTTATCTACTACAAAATTTTAGTTTTCTAGATACTTTCAAAGCTATGTCAACAACTTTATCGTTTAAGAGAAGATTATGTATGATTGTAAACTCTAGAAAACAAATTTAAAAAAAAAATAAAAATATAAATTTACTGTTTAGTTTTTGTACTATTTTAAATTTTGATATTAAAACAGTAAAAAAATTAGCTTTTTAAAATTAAAATTAACCAAGGCAGAGTACCCATTCTGGTAAGATTTTTCAAAAAATTTAAACATATTAATTAAATATCCAAATAATCTATAATTTGAAGAATTAGATTTTCATTATTTTACCGCCAACCGACGTTGTAGGTACAACAATAAGAGAATTTAGAATAGTATAGTTAGATGCAATATTAATGTTTTTTTTTTATTCGGATTAGTAACTAAATTGTTTTATTGACGTCATAGAGAATGTACTGAAGATTTTGAACTACCCTGGAATCAATTATATTGTATTGTTTTATAAAAATTTATGTTGTTTATAGAAAACCGATAAATTGTGTTGGTTTTGTTTCTGTTAGTTCTACTTTTTCAGATTGTATTAGAATGTCACAATTTTTACAAGTTTTTTTATAATTTTGATTAGTTTGATCCGAATCATTACTGATAAATTTGTTGAATGTTTTTTGCTTCTTAATAACTGCCTGTTTTGTCTGAATTGAGTACAAGTATTTTTGTTATGGTTTAATAACAGAAAATAGAACCATTTTTTGATGACTTTCTGTATTGTATTTTGATTTGCAATATTTGTTTTTTTTTTAATTTTTACTATGTTTATTTTAAAACATTGGTAGATAAAGCACAGTTTACGTTTAGTAGTAGTAAGAAGAAATGGTTTAAAAAAGTAGTAAGTAAATAATCGGAATTTACTAAAAGAGCATCAACAGTAGTTGTTATAATAGTTAAAAATACAAATCTAATATTCTTGTTTCACCCAGAAGTAAATCACAAGAAAAATAAATGGGTTGCTAATTAAGTTGAGTAAGATTATAAGTCGCTAAGCTAAATATTGTTGTAGAAAATAAATGAGTTAGCCGTTCAGTATTATGTACATTAAAATTTTCTAACAAAATTATTTTAATTTTTCTATAATTGCCTTAGAGAAGGTTGTCAAAACTTTCAAAAAAGTTATCAAAAAAGTTTCTAAATAAAGCGGTTATGTTTATTACAAAAATAGTCTTATCAAAAATATTGAATTTAAAAAATATGCTATTATAATTATTGCTCTAAATTTTGTATGTTATGTTGTTTGAGGTTGTAGATACCATAGATAGATTAACAAAAAAATGTTTGAGATAATAATCAAAATTTACTAGATCTTTATTGTTTACTTTAGTTTTAGTCAAAAAGAGGGTATGGGGTTTTTAATGTTTAAGAACAATATTTAAATTCTTTAAGTCAATGTTTCGCCAATTTAATAGTATCATAAGCCATGTTTTATTTTGTGGGCAGTTTATCTTGTGAATTAGTACCACTTTCTTCATAATTAACGTTAGATTTTGGTCCAAGCATCGTTTTGTTAAACTTCTCGGTCTGGATATCTATTGTAAAATTTAATGTAGTTTTAACTATTTAAACTGTGGAATTTTGCAAACTAAATAATTCTGGTGCCATGCTAGAGTAACTTTAAGTTAATAACCCATAAGTTAAGTGAGATTGGCATATTGCAAAATATACTAATTTTAAATTCTGGTAGAGTGATAAACATAATATCTCAAAAGAAATGAACTAAAATTCTGCCAATTTTGAAAAAAAATGTTGAAGACAAAAACATTAAAACATCAGTTTTTAATAATTGGTGGTGCAAAGTAGTTGTAGCTTCATCATGTTGCTTCAACCAAAAGTATCAGTTTTTAAGTTATTTAGTGTAAAACCGTTTGATGTGACTATTGAGACATTTTTTTCAAAAAATGTTCTTTTACGTGCTTTTAATTAATATTATATTTGATCTATATCAAATAAATTAAAGCTTGTATCGTTTGCGTATAAAAGTATAGACTTTAAATTTTTTTAACAAGGTTGATAAAAAACATTAAATCTAAGATTAATTGTTGAAAAATCCTGCTACTTATCACTATACTATTTAAAATTTTGTCCCTCACTTTTCCTCGTTATTGTTTTTGTAGAAAATAAGAAGCCAAAAACCGACTACTTTTTAAGTATTATTATTATATTTATTAATACGTTTATTTCTTGCTTTTTGGCTTTAACAATTACATTCACAAATATTTATATATTTTAACTTCTCAAAATAATAAATCATAATCCTTATAAAATTAACAAAACTAATTTTTTTTTCACTTTTTGTCTACTTCTTTTTTTTTTAATTGTATAATAAATTTTTTTTTATACTTTTTTTTATATTATTTATATAATTTTTTAATTTTAATTTAAATTTAATACAATTATAATTATATTTATAGTTACTGACGTTGCCTTAAACGGCAAATATATAAAATAATAAAAAATAAAGCATATAAAAGTATAAAAAAAAATTAATTATACAATTTAAAATATAAATACTATATGCAAAAGTAATTTACAACTATTTGTTTTTGTTTTTTAACTGCCTTCATCCGTTCTATCCTTTTTTTTTTCTCTCCTTTTAATATCTTATTTTTTTCATATGTTTTTTTCTCATTTTGTTACACTCTTTTAACATATGTTCCATAGTTTTCTTAGTCTCTCCGCACATTTTCAAATCCTCTTCTATCCACAATCTTGTCACTCGCTTTTCATTACTACATCTGAATCTTGCAATCATTTTTTTATCATCTTTACTATATCTATCGCTTTCTAGGTAGATTAACAGTTTACATTTTACAATATGTTTATAATTTGCGTTGTACCTAGACTCCATTCTTGCTTCTGTATATCTCTATTTCTTTCGACAATTTTGTGCTATGTCTCTCTCTCAGATTCTCTCATTCTTTTAATTTCTTGGCTAGCATAACTATTTTTATTGTAATAATTTTTTTCATCTCCCGTAATTTTCAATTTTTTGCTCTCATTTGCTCTTTCATGGATTCTTGTAAGATTTTACATTTGTGCATCTGTCTCATTCTTTCTTTATGCATTATGCTCTTTTTTCTGCTTCTACTCTTAACTTATTTTTTTTTACTTTTTTCAGCACAATTTATGCTAGAGTTTCTCTGTTTAAACCTAGCACCTATCTCCAATATTTTACAAGTATTGCTTCTAATTTTTCTTGTTCCTTCCATCCCTATATTTTTACTCGTACAATATTATACTCCTAACTAAACTATCAAACAAAAAACCTTTAAATCTTATACACTCAATTTTTTCATTTATTCTCCAAAACTTGTTCTACTACTTTATTTGCTTTTTGAGCTACCTGTTTAATATGTACTTGCTCTTGCTATTACTCAACAAAAAATAAAACGCAAGTATTAAAAAAAATTACTTTTCAGTCTTTTGTTTTTTTTTATCCAACCCTATTTTTGAAACCATAATTTTTGTTTTTTTTTCACCAACATTTTTGACTTATTTTTCCGTTAACCCACACCCTGCTTGCTGTCATCTTATACACTTCTTCCATTCTTCTTACCAGGTGTTTGCTAATTTCTTTCTCTTTCATACACTTCTACAGTTTCTCTCTATTCACGCTATCAAATGCCGTCCAGGAATAACGCATATACTTTTTCATTTTCTTTGTTTTTTTTTTTTCAACAATATGAGGCAAAATATATACGTTATCTATAGACCTCTTCTTTTCCTAAAGCCGGTTTGCCCGTCTGGTATTGTCTTGTTCATACCCAGTTCCTTATTCAACTTCTTCTCTAATAGCATGGCGTAGATCTTGTATGCCATGTAGTGTTATTTCCCTGTAGTTATTTACTAGATTTTTGGTTCCACTATTGTGTATCGGGCATACAACTTTTTCGTACCATACAACCAAGTTTCATTCTTTCTTTAATTTTTTTATTTTTTCTATATTGCTTCTTTTGAAGTTTCTTCCACTTGCTGGATTGGCTCTTGTCTGACTAGTTTTTCTTCTTTTTTCTTTTCTCCTCCAAACAAACTTAAAAAGTGTTTTTTTCTTGCCTCCATTAGTATTGCCTCAATATCTCCCTGTTTTTTTCTTATTTTTTTGTTTATGTATTTCTATGCTTCTGCTTTTAGCTTTTTTACACTGATTCCTGTATGCCTTCTGTTTATTTTAGATATTCTTCTTTTGTGTTTTTGTTATTTCTCCAGTGCTTTAACATCTTTCTGTAAAGTTGAGTACTTTGCTAAGATCTACAAACGATGCGGTAGTAATTTCTTTGTTTTTAAAATTTTCTAATGTTTTTTGAACTAAGACTGCAGCTGCAACTCCAGTTATTATTTTTAAATTACTTCATTATTTTATTTGACATTTAATTGGTTTTCTTTTAAAAATTATTGGTAGGCTTGTAATTCGCCTATATAGTTTTTGGCTTTGGATATGTTATCACTTTTAATATACTATTTTTAGTAACATATGCTTCCTTTAAGCGGTTTAAAAACTTTGTTAATGGTACAATAATTACACCAATGCTAGTTTTAATAGCTTAGTTGTCATTCCATAGATTTTTCAAGTGTTTGAGTTATTTTTTAATTACCTGTACTTTTGCGTTCCAACCGACAAGCAATTTGTATTCAATCGGAAAAATAAACCATTTTACTAAAAATAAAATATTTTGGATAATTGGTCTTTTAATTGAGCTGTCATATTGCAAAATTTTTAATTTTTTTCATGTAACCACATTAGACAAACATCAGGTTTGTTCCAAACAACATCATTCGGCAGTTTGCAAACTGGTTGCGACTAATACATGGATTATTTTTGCGCAAGCGCCGACTCTGAACTGGTCCCCGACTGAATACAAATTGCTTGTTGGTTGGAACGCGCTACAACCAAGTTTTTCACTAAATCCAAACCGTTTTAAAAAGTGAGATTATGTAAACAAATTGCAAAAACTAAAATTGTTTAACATCACATCTGACGTTATGTATCACATTAATTTATTAGTAGATTTATAAAAATAAATAAATAATTAAACAGTTAATCATCTTTAAAAATCTATTTTACAATGAGCTTCTTTCCTTTATTTTTCACTAAAACTATTATTAAGTTTTTTTTGTTGCTAAAATGGGACATTCTTAACAGTTTATTACTAATATTGTGCGTTGAAACTATATTTCGATACTTTTTTGGCACTTAAAAAAAAGTTGCAATCGTCCACATGTGCTCCAAAGTTTGAACACATATGGACAATGGTATTTATTTAATTGCATGCAAACAATAAAACTTAATGAAACAAATAGTAGATGAAACGGTTACAAAATAGTATGTACACATGAAAATTATGACGCATATAAATTTTGTATACTGTACTTATTTGAGGATAAAAAATACTGGACCATAAAACTTTTACGTTAGCTTGTGGTAAACAACTTTTTGGTGACAATAACTACAACTACCAACCTACGTCAACTGAAGATACAGCATGATTAATGTTTATAAGTAGAGACATCTTTGAGGTTTTTTTTTTAACTTTTAGGAATATCTGTCAAATCAATGCTGTCCACATGCACCTACTGACTACATGCGCCCCCTCTCCTCTATTTCTTTACTTGTTTCTTTAACTCTACGAATAAATTGTTAATATTATTTAATGTACACTTTTTATGTTTAATTTATTCAATTGCTTCATATCTTTGAATGAAACCTTCAAGAAAAATAAAGATTTTGTAGAAAGTGGCTTCAAAATCTTAATGTACTCAATGCACATTTTATATTACATTATAATACATCAAATATGATATCAAAACAAAAAGTTTTTGTTGTTTGATTCCTAAATTATATTTAGTATAGTCACTCTTGATAAATGTAATTTTAAGCAATTGTTTCCAAATTTTGTCTCATGTCGTTTGCAAGTAAAATGTTCATGTTTTATAATACTTTGACGTTTTCAACACCATTTTGTAATCTGCGGCTTTAATTTTGTGTTGTTATCGTTATTTTTGTTGTAATTTTTTTACTTGCTACAACCCACTATTTTTTCATTTTGTTTAATTTATTTGTAGCATTTAATTGCTTGTATTTATATGTTAATAAACAACAATTAAGCAGATTTTACATTAAAAACTTTTTTGCTATTTATCAAAATGTAGCAACACGATTGACAAAGAAATACTAAAAAGGTGTTTTTCATAATTTTTGGATTTACATTACATTACAACAGTTTTTTTATCATACTGATAAATTATAGACATTACTCATTGATTTTTTTAGTATGAATTGCATTAAAAATTATAATTATATTCATAAACAAATGAACAAACAAATGCAGAATATTAATGAAGTATTTTTATTATTTAAATATTACAAATGTAATATAATAAAAATATATTTTTCTTTAAGATCTATATTGACCTCATTTATAAAATACAATAATGGCTTCTTAATTGATTTTTAATTGCATAAACCGATTGGCAAAAACAAAGTGTCTTGCGTATGTTCTCTTCCGGTCACGCCTAAATGTGTTTTCTTGCAATATGTGTTTACACAGTTTAATATTTCATTGTTTTTTTTAAATTATTTTTATTATATTTTTTATTTAATATAGCTTTTAATATATTGGCGTTTTTGTTGCATTGAAAAAACTATTGTTTTAATATTATTTTCAATTGTTTGAAAAGTTTTGATACCGGGCCAAATTTGTTTTACCTAATAATGTAACGTTCAAGTCTTCCTTTTATTGAACGTATCATAGTATATTTCTTCAGTGACAGTCTGGCTGCCTACCTTTTCCGCGCATCATTTTTGAAATTGTACCTCGCGAATTAACCACGGGCCAGTACGGCTATACATGAATAGTCGAGCTGGGGTCGCGGTTTTGAAATGTACAACTGGGTGCGGTTTTGGTTTGGTTTGATAAACTAACACATTATCATTCGTGTTAATTGTAAAATGCTTTTAATTAAATTGAGCGTATGAATATAATTCTATCTACGCATCAATAATTGTGCGTTACTATTTTATTATTTTGGATGCGTTTGGAAACGGCGTGGTAAATGTTTCAACCTTTATCTCGGTCATCCCCTAAGACACGCGAATCATGTACACTTCAAAAGAAGTCGTTTGGATTATTTTTTTTTTTAAGCCGTAAATGTATGTAATTGTAAATCTATAGTTTCTTTTAAGTATTTTATAATAGTAATCTTTTTACTATTTTTTTAAGTATTTATGCTGAAAACACATAATATAAACATCTAGTTTTTGTTGGTAGTGTTAGATGCTTTACATCGGCGGAAAAAGTTACGTTTAAAAAAAAAAATTCAACCTAAAGTGTTTTTAAATTATCATTAATGTCAGTTGACGTTGTTTTTATTATGTGTTTTTATCACTTTTAGTTTTATCTTTTATATATATATATATATATATGTTGATAATTTAAAAACACTTTTTCCGCCGATGTAAAGCATCTAACACTACCAACAAAAACTAGATTATTTTTTTATTAACAGCAAATAATAAATACACCATTAGATAGATAGTTCTTGAAACAGGACATACGGCCTAACCTAAAACCCAAACAACAAATTGTTTTAAGTTTGTGATCAATTACAATAATTTAAAAAAAAAATAACTGTGCAGTGACATTACATTTTATCGTATGAATTAGTTGATTCGTTCTTGCACGGTCATCTCATTTTGGTGGCAGCTATTGAAAACACCAAACATTGTTTAATACGCATAGCTGGAAACTCACAACTAACTCATGAAAAAATGAACGTGTTATCAACAACAATTGAAGCGTGTTTGAACTAAAAGTTATTAACATTGATTTATGATGGTGCCATGGATCTGAATCCACTAACTCCAGGTATTTTGTTAATTGGAACAGCAATGACAAGCCCATCAAAACTAATCTTGATAAAAATAAATTTTAATTGATTAAGTCATTGGTAACAAATCTGTCAAATAAAATAACATTTTTGGCAATGATGGTTATCCGAATCAAATAACTTAATCCTTCAGCGAAGTTAATAAATCTTTTCCAATTACAAGACTCTGCAAGTTACTGATGTAGTATACATCAAGAAAACAAATTTACCAGCGGCCAATGAAGTAATTTGGACGGCTCTGTTAAGACCAAACGGATTTTTTAAATAACGACCAAAATTTTATGTCTAGTAGTAAAATAATCACCAATTAAAAAAATATTTTTACGTCAATAATTAAAATGGTTATACTTAAACCATTCAGTTACCATCGAGTATCAGTAAAACAGTTAAAAAAAATCAAGTTCTGCGCAATCATTTCATTTATTTACTCAATATATTCAATTATTTTAAGTTATCAGTATATCAAAATGCTTCAATACATTTAATAAAACTCTATTTGCGTTAATCCTTTTGATATCCGCACATCTCAATAAAAGAATTTTTTACATGCAAAATTTATTAATCCAGAACAAGCCATCATTTTACAAATTAGCGAGTTTTATAGTTGTCATCAGGTCGGTATTTGTAATTTATTTGTTAGTAAGTGAGTAGGGATTGAGTTTTATAAATGACAAGGTACTATAGATCCGGTAGTTCGGGTACGCGAGGTCACTATTCCTTGAAAGCTAGATTTAGCTGCAATGTTTTTGAACTAAAAAAGAAATATAGTGAGCTGTATTGTTTAAAATTTGTGAACATAATTAAGATCTCTTATTATAAAGTCTCTCGTTATTTGTTTTATTAACTAACTGCACGGTTTTTTGCACATATAATTCAAACGTTGCTTTTATTTGTTTTTACGTTTATTTTAATAAAATGGCATCCAAAACAAATTCATTAAAGTTGAGTAAAGCATAACAAAATGGTTTTATTAGTTAAGCATAATATATTAAACCAAAATAATTATCATAGTATATTTATAAACATTATGTAACAATAAGCTATTTGTTTATTTTAACAATACATATTCTACTGTTTACATGCATAAATGTAATTGTTGTTGATTAACGGGATTTCCACAAATTAAAATGTACTATAGAAATGTACATAATCTATAAAATAAACAAATTGAATTTTAATGTATATAATTTATGTTTACTGTTATATTGCTAATGTATTTAATATAATTACATAAATAATACTCAAACAAAGTTATACGAATACAAACTGATTTTTTTTTAATTTTATATACAATATGATCCATATAATAATAATAATAAAGATTTTAATAAGAATTAATTCATAGGTCCTAAATTTGTACATTTTTAAGAAAAATAAACTTTTTAATGTAGACAACTTTACAGGACAAAAACAACCATTTGATTTGTCATTTCAAATTATGTAGTTTAGTTTTTGTTACATCAATAATGCTGAAACTAAAGTGAACAACAATAAATTTAGTAATGGGCAAAACAATCTTGTCTAAACAGTTTGATTGGCAATATAAAAGTCAAACACGGTATTCAGAAAAATTTTAAAAAAATGATAAATACTAATTTATTTGTAAGTTTTATAATACATAGTAAACCATACAGGATGTTCCAATAAGTAAAGATTACTTAGTTAATAGTAGTATTTAGAAACAATCTTTTTTTATTTGATAATAAAAAAACGCAAAAATATTTTAATTTATACAGGGTGGTTTAATAACATTTAAAATTTTATTGATAGAAGTTATTGCCGGTTTATGTACAAAAAAGAGTTTTATGAACAGTTACTTTTTTTAAAACCAATAAATCAACTTTTTTGGTTTTTTTTTTTTTTAATTTTATCGAATGTAAGAAGTAAAAATGATGAATTTTATTTTTAGTTTGTTTTGTTAATTAAATGAAGAAACTTTTAATGGATTTTACTTACGGTGAGATGGCTCAGTTATAGAGCGTTAGCGTAGCACGCTAACAGTCCGGAGTTTGATCCCCAAATATGATTAAAATAATAACTTGCTCTTTATTCACCGCGGTGATTTGGAAATAACCTAATAAAACGTTAGTCTCATTAACCTCCTTCAGTTGTAAAACTTCTTGGGCAATGTAAATTAGCTGTAAAATGCGCAACAAAGAAACTTGGCTCGTAGTCCTTTATTTTCTAATAACCTAATATACATTTTACGTTATTTTTAAATTTCTGAACAAAAATTTAAAAAAATTAAAACTTTTTTAATCAAACTATTGTTACTTCATAAACACTCTACATACACTACTTAAAAAAAATTGAGTTACTAATTTGTACCTCCATATAATCTAAACAGGAATTTGCAAGTAATAAAATTGACACACAAGACTATTAGTATAACATACTCTTAAAATGCCGGTAATAATTAACAACGACTACCAAAACTAAAATGTAATAATGTAATCAAATTTTGAATCAAATTTGATACCTAGAAAAGCTTTGTTGAGATCAAACAGATGAACATATTTGGAACCAATTACTAAATTATTAATTAAAAATAAGACATCCAAACATATGTAATAGAAGTTGTTTACCCTGTATTTTAAATAAAAACGGTAAAAGTTAATACACAAAGCGTAATAGTCAAAATCGTAAAAAAACATAACTGAAATTGAATACCAATTTTTATTGATTTTATGTTTTTGTAACTGTGTTCTATACGTTTAAGGTTACAGTATTAGATCAAATAGTAAAAATAAGTTTGACACAACGGCACAAAATAACACGTTTAAATTTTACTCGTCAGCATGTTGCATAGCACCATCAACAATAGAAGTCTGTGCTTTTTACAAATAAGCCAAAGATTTGCATTACTTGTTGCAACGGTCAAACACATGTTTACAGTTGTCCAGAAATACGCTGCTGCTGTACAGGAAATCAATAAGTTTAGTAGTGGGTCGGTTTTTGTTAATGCATTTTAGACTTTTTACAAGAACTCAAAATTTAAACCATAGTGTGGCTTGCATTAAGTTTTGACTTAAATTTTAAAGAATGTGTTTGGGATATGCTTGGCAGAAGTGTTTGTAGTTGCCTGCATGCTTCTCAAACCAACTACAGAATAAAACGCTACTCCTCAAGAAATTTTTTAAATACTTTTGCAAAAATGCTATGCTTTTATTTGTGTTATGGGAAAACATACACGTTACTGAGTGACCACACTAAAAAAAATACTTTAACAAAACATTTTAATTTGTTTTGTTTTTTTTTTTAATTTTAGTGGTATTTTATATTTTCTATATTTATTTTATAAAATCCTTTTATATTATTCATATTATAGAAGTAATGATTTTATTTATTTATTTATTTTATTTTATATCTACATACATGTTTCGATGATTTATCATCATTTTCAATGTATTTATATAATATAATATTTCAAATATATTAATAGTACTTTAAGAATAAGCAATTTTGATAATATAAATTTTAAATAAATTACAAAAAAAAACAACGGAACTCAATACAATATTGTCAGTCATTTTGAAAGAGCGTAGGTGTTTAGAAAACCACTATACCATTGTCAACAATCTAATTGAAACGACTTATTTTGGAAGATTAGATTAAACATATAGAAAAATTATTAGTCAAATGGATTCCACTTAAAAAACTAATGCCCGTACTTATAGTCAGAGTTTAAATCTCGGATTAATCCTGGATTTATGAATCCGAGATTCATTTTGCTAATTGTTGATTGGCTCTAAGCCAATTCACGGATATCATTAGTCGCGATCGACCAATGAATTGCTCGCTTAATTCTCGAATCGAGTTGATAACTATGCAACCGTCAATATAATCCTAGATTCAAATAATCTTGGATCCACCAAAGATTGTTTATTAGTGTGTCATATATTAATTCTGACGTTTGGCAATAAAATACATTGGCCGATCGCAACTATATCCACCATCACAATATCCGTGAATTGGCCTAGAGCCAATCAACGATTAGCAAAATCAATCTCGGATTCATGAATCCGAGAATTAATCTCTGACTATTAGTACGGGCATAAGACATGTTTCCCCAAGAGTTTGATTACGTTAATCAACGTACGTGGGTCGTTTAAGCTTTGGTATAAATACTACATTAACTGCTCTCCAATTGTTTAGTATAAATGAATGTGCTTGACTACTACATACACTGGTAAAAATTTAACATAAAAATTCACTAAGCGCTCCCTTTGTGTATCATGATGAGATGGATTCAGTCAGCTCTAGTTTTTTTTTGCTTATTTAATAACATTGTTATGTGCTGTAAATCTGGTTCTATATGAAGCCCAGTCACCGATTGTATTTGTTTATTTCGAGTCCAGAGTAGTTTTGCATAGACTATAGTGCTTGCCCTTGTTCTGTCAGACTTCTTATTCTACCAAATAATCTTATTGGTAGTATGTATGCTTGTGCTGCTTTTTTTAATAGTTGCTTTTGAACACTCTTCGGTTTAACTAACGTACATAGATACCGTATGGATTAAATAATTTCTCATTTTACGTTTAAAATAAGATGGTGTTTTGCCAAATACTTAGTATTTTTTGATAGGTTAGGTTGTATTTTATTGTGTTGTGCGTTTTCTTCACCTTTAGAGACGTGAAAAACACTACAAATAAATTGTACGTATTATTTATTTGGCTGCTAACAAGAGACTCATCGAGTCTGATTAATACCACAATGATAATTATTTAATACAATTAGCAAACAGGTCGCCGGCCTTAAAATCACATTTTTTTTTATATTTTAACATAGTTAAATATATATATATATATATATATATATATATATATATATATATATATAAAAATAGTTTTTATATAATAAAAGTAGATATGGCTCTGCTACTTAGTACACAAGTTTATTATTAATAATTCAATGATACTCAAGTCATCTAGTGGTAACATGCACACTTTTAATATTTGACATTACATCATTTTTGCACGTTATCATTGCCACCCGGATGTAACTATATGTTTCTGCGTATACAGCGGTAATTTGAAATTTGAATTTAAGAATTTGTTCATTTGTTTTATTTCAGAATTTGCACTAATATAATTTGTGCTATTATTACTAAATACATGGACTGGCTTTCCACGTCAAGCAACAAACCTTATGTAAATTCCATGTAAATAGCTTTAGTAGCAAAGCAAATAAATATACTAATGTAACATTTTAATTTGTTTTTGTTCTTTTGGTAATAAAATTATATTTACCGGTATTTAATTTTATTAAATGAAAGCTTTGATTGGTTTAATCAACTACCTACATAAATAATTATTTTCTCATCAAATACTAGAGTTAATTAAACTACGACAAAAAAATTATTTAATTTTAGTTGTTTATTTAAACTCAAATCATTATTGTTTTGATTAACCATTTTTTGCAAATTTTATAAAAATAGGTGAGTTGATACTCTAGTATTCTACCCAACTCACCTATCAAATCATTATACTCTTTAATAAATGAATCCATTTGTTCAATTTTTATAATCCGTGATAAGACATTCTGAATTTTGTCACAAGCAAGAGGCCCACTGTTTCTGCCTCCTAATAATGTGTTTACCCGTGGCAACTATTGACTTTATATAAATACAAATTTCATAATAGCCATGTAGTTCTATATTGACATAATTTGATATCAAACAAAATCAAGGTATAACAATTTTGTTAATGTCCATAAATTTTATTTGTTTAGCATGTATATTTAAAAACACTGCTTTGTACCACTTCAATTATAATTGACACAGTTATTGGATTATTTGTTGTGCAATGACTATTATTGGAGCGATCAAGATTTGAAAACTAAATTTTATTTGATATTGTAGTAAGTTAATACAATCAGTTATTAGGTTTCAGTATAACTCTAAAGTTTTATTTGTTTTGTCCGATACATATATTTGATGAATTGAGGATGATTTATTGCAGTCTGAAGCATTTCTTCTATTTTTGTAAAAAAATAGCCATAATTACTTATTAAATGTTTTTTATATTGCTTTGAATGTCTTTTAGATCAGAAATTGTATGTGCCCAGTTAAAACATTGTCTACGTAAAGTCTTGTTCTGTTATGTTAGATTCTAATGAAAACTTGTTGTTTAGAAATTGTAAAAGACATTTAATTGCTAAATATGGCGCTGCAGCAGTTTCGTAAGTTATAGTATTAATTTGTATGCTAATATTTTTTTATTTGTATTTTTTTTGCACAATTTTTTTTTTAACTTTTTATTATTTTGATGTTTCCAGACTAGCCTGTACATTTTTGTTATGTCTGCGGTAAACACAAAATCATGCGTTTAAAACCGACTCGTGATAGAAAATATATCTTCTTAAAAAGTTAGGTTTACACATTGTGCTTGATTAATAAAAATTTCATCATTGGATTCATCTATAACTATTCTTAGTTTGGTTGTCTCACTGTGTTTGTTACAAACTGGATAATGTAAAGAAAAAGTTAGTTTGTTAAATAATATACGCTAGAGACATCTCATTTAATAATTTATATTCATTCATAAATTAAACGTAAGGTTTCTTAATTTGTTGATTTTTTTCTAAACGTTGTTCTAAGTTACTAAATCGTAAATTTGCAATTTAAAAAATTGCCCCAATAGTGTTTGACCTGAAGAGAATTTAAACAACAAATTTACTAACTTACTTAAAACAAAGTTTCACAATTATGGTCTTTGTGAGTAAAAACTTGATAATTTGAAGTAAATTTGTCAACTTTTCAAAATAATTTTAAGTCTTTATGCAATTGTTCTTAAAACAAACAAAAATGAAATTGTTATTCAATTTTGGACATTTATTTCGACACTACCAACTCAGACATTATTTATTTATGATAATTTTGATGAATTCGACCTTTCATAAATTTTTACCTAGCATGAGTAGCTCATAAAACATGCCTGCTTTTAACAAAATTTTTACTTCCCTAGGCTTAGAAATAAATTTGCAATTTTGAATAATACGCTCGCCGTCACAATTGGCACATTTTAAGTTCGTGGTTAAAAAGGTTTTCAAATGGACACTTTTTAATTTAAATTTATTTATAATTTGTTGTGAAATACCTAACTTTCTTATATGAAGAAACTGTAGTGCTTCATGTTTAGTATTTAAATATTTGAGAAATTCACTAAAAGTAGGAATTTTTTTTGGTCTACTTATTAATTTTACTCTTCCATTGTTTAATAGTAAAACAATCTAATTTGCTTAATATTACACACAATTAATTTATCTCACGCGTCGATTAGTTGCCCGAGTACATTCAGAGAGTCCATGTTGCCTAAATGCTACTTAAAGTTCTTTAGTGATTGGTTCTAGATTCAATAATATTGTAGTGTGTTTTTTTATCATTCTGCAATAATTTTCATATTTTTTACATGAATTCCATGAGATAGTATTAGTAGTAATTTTTATCGCATGTGGCTTATAAACGTATTTAATTTGCTGTTTTTCCCGTGAGAGACAAAGCTTGACACTATCCAAAATGTCGTTATTTTTCTGTATCACTAAAGAGAATGCTTCCGTGCGTATAGGTACCATCACAGTTTTATTTGCAGTCATTTTAAAATGCTGAAAATGTTTTGGGGTTTTTGAGATTTGTTACCGGTTTGTGAACCATTTGATTTGTGTCATTGTAAGCTTGACGCGTTTAAGTGATTTTTTTGTGCATGCTTGTTTTGAGTCTGACGGATCTGACCTCTCTTACTTCTTGCCTTCCACACTAGTCAGTGGCGGTGCTATAATATTACAATGTAAGTAAAGTTGACATTTAACTTAGTTGGCAACATCACTGATTTGATGAGGTACCATTATTAAAACCGGCCAATAAATTTATAGCAAATTTTTATTAAATGGTCTTCTTCAAACAGTATTCTAATGACCAGAAAAATTATTTATTCCATTTTAAGTAAATAAATCTTCAACAAACACTACAACAACAGAGATTTATTTGACAACAAATTTGCTTGATAACTTGATGCTGAACATGTAATTACAATTTTAAATGAAGAAGAAGCCGTAAAGTAAAATTTATATAAAATGTAATTATAATTAGGTCTACATTAAAAAAAATACTAATTTACTATCCATACAACGATGTAACGCCAAATACATTTTTTTAAATCTGTTCTTCTGTTAACATAGATGATCTAGCATGTCCACCATGTTTTCCTCAAAAGTCTTAGTGTACAAGATAAAAAAGTCAATTTGAGGTGTGTAATCCAAGAGAAAAATAACCTAAGGCAATTTGATGACGCTCACCGGGCATTAAAATTATATTAACAAGCTCATTGATCTCATAATCGTGCATTTTTTTAAATAACCTTTGCTTACTAATAATTTTAAAAATTTAACAATAATTACTATTTATTATTAATATATCAACAAAATCAATCATTTTGACAGGTAAAAAAATTAATTTAATCGATTAGCGCTTAAAATGTTATATCTATAAAGAAGTTTTAATAAATTACTTGCATAATTGAAAAATAAATTAACCAAAAATTATTTTTAAAAATAGTTGAAAAGGTCTCCTAGTGAGCGATAATCTTTAAAAACGTTTGGAGCAGTTTAAGCAAAACTTTTTTTGTGTTAATTTATATCTGTTAATAAAATACCACTACACTCTTGAGACAAAGAAGCAGAACGACCTTAACAGCTTTTTTCTAATTTATGGATGCAATGACTTTTTTGATTATTACATCCGTAAATGCCTAATTAGCAAGAAATAAACTATTTAAAAAAATTTAAGAGAATAGACTAACAAAGAAAAGCGTGCACAAGTTTAAAAAAGACTGTTAAAAAATAAAATTGAATTTAAACAAAACAAATATTTTTTTTAATGTTACGTAAGATTTATCATCATATAGCAATTTATTTTGCTCATATTTTTATTTCTATCTATCTTTCAATCAAAATTATTTATTAATTAATTTGTTTTGAACATTCTCTGTTTAATTTATTTAATTTTGCCAATTGTAAGTATTTATTTATCGAATGTACCAAACTAGAAGTAATAAAAACAATACGCTTAAGCACTTTACCTCTGGCAGATATCCAGGCAATAACTTTGCAGGACATAATTAAAATAAATTAAATATTGAATTAGTAAACTTAACAATATAGAAGTTAGATATAATAACTAGCTTGAAAAATGTGATGTTAAACTAATGTTAATAACGAGCTAAAAATGAAATAAATCTTTGCAAAAAATATTGAAATCGACTCAATAATTAAACAATACTGTACAAAAATTATTAAATAATAATATAATAATATCTGTTATATCAGATAAAAACAAAGAAGGCGTAAAAACCATAGTTACAATGCTAGCACTATCACACTCATTCAGCTAAAAGTGAGTAATTGATAGTAAGCGGCAGGTTCATATCATATTTTAGTATTTACAACTTTAGTTATAATATAGGGTATTGTAACTAATTTCGGACTAATCCAATTTTTTATCTTTATAATATAAAAACATATTGATTGATAGAAATAATTAGTTTAAAAAATAAAATTCACAAGGACATCGCATAGATTGTTTTTGCCGCCTGATATTTTAATCGAACTTGTATCACGTGAATTATATTACATGTGCTTATATGGATTGATATAAATCTATAATTTTAATAAAAAATATTAGTTATTGTGATATCAAATTTATTAATTTTATAAATTTGCTTACAATGTATAATTAATATTTTTGTGCAATTATTTATTAGATAAATTGTAAAAGCTTTATGTAATATTAATAATAAAAACATAACAAAATAATTATTAGTAACCAGTTATTGATTACATAACTTGAGCAATTAGTTTTGCTATTTTACTTTATAGAGAAGTAATTGTTATATAAATTGCAATTTAACAGTAAAAAAAACAATAACTAATAATTGGAATCTTTTAAAAATGCGTATTGCAAAACGGAAAAAATGAAAATTTACACTTTTCCTAATTTGCAAAATATTTGGAATAGTATTCAAAAAAAATATAAATTTAATCTGGATAGTTTTCAAATACATATATTCTGTACATTTTACCGATTACGATTATTTATTGAAATTTAATTAAGTTTTTCAACCCTGTAGGAAAAAAGAATAAAATACTAGTGCGATTCAATTAACTATTTTGCTCTTCTCAATTTAAGATTTAAAAAAATACAACTTACAAATTCGAGCAGAAAAAAAATGTATAAATAATTTTAATAGCTGATAATAATAAAAGTCAATTACTCAAACTCAATCTAACAAAAAAAACTATTAAGTGTAAAGTTAAAACATGTATTTTTTATTACCAACAAATCAACTACAAATTAAAAAAAAATACTTAAATGTTTCCGATATAAATACAAACACAAAAAATTTGGAATGCAGATTAAATTATAAAAATTAATAATACAATTTTTGAATGTAAAAAACACCGTTCACCGTGTGTACATTTGTGCAAACATGTTTTACTTGTTCTAGTGTTGCATAGTCTAGATGTTAAATAAATTCCAATTTTTTTTTTTCTTTATCTATATTTTATTTTTATTTATGATATTTATTTTCTTTTTGTTTAATTTTAATTTTTCTTTTATTTTTTTAAATTTGAACCACATTTTTTAATTTTATTGTTTCTATGTTGCAGTACTAGTAGTACTAACTGTATTGTGCAAGTTACTTTAATTTTCTAAGTAACTTGTTTTCGTCTTTGTAAGACGCCTATGCACAAGCCCAACGATTAACTTGTTTTTCAAGATTAATATTTAATCACTTGTGTCATGTATTAAGAACATTGTTCTGATAATTACATTAATTTAAACAATAACTTGTTTAAAACCAAAAAAATTTTGTTTAAATTTTTTTTTAATTTTTTTACATCTGGAAAATTACTTTGGTATTTCGGTAATGGTGACTAAACTAAATATATCAAAATAAACAATAATTTATGACATAAATTTTGGCTTTTGAAAGTTATTGTTAAGTGAGAACAAACTAACAAAAAAATACATATCATTTTTTAAATATAAAAATTTCTAAAACTAACAAAAACAAAATTTTAATCTCTTTATAACAAATACTTGAGCAGTTGGTGAGCACTCAAGTTCAAACTACTTGATTGCAATCTTAATTTGAAATGTCCCACCTGCCCACCCAAGTGTTAGTCATCAAGAGATTGCCTCTTTTGACTTAGTGACTTTCAAGGCTTGCAAAAAAGATGAAAAACATTTGGATAGATAAGTGAGAACCCTAGTTCAAACCATCCGCCCGTACTCATAGTTTGGAGTGACTCACCTACCTCCCCAAGTGTTTGTTATCAAAAGATTGTATATCACTTCCTGTAACATAAAAACATTTATTGCTTGCAGATAAGAAAAACTTTCAATTTTTTGATATTTAACACTTTGTCAGGTGGGTAATAACCTCAGCACAAACTTACTGTCTGTACTTATGTTCTGAAGTGACCCACCTACCCAAGTCTTTGTTATCAAGAACTTAGATGTCACCATCTCTCTCTCTCTTATATAGAAAAAAAAATTCTTTTTTAGTAGATTAGTAGTTTAGTAATTTATTTGTTTTTTAATAATAATAATATATATTTATTAATAAAATTTATATAATACAAAACAATACTGAATGTATAATAAATAATAATAAAAATAAAAATAGATTCTTCCCTCTATCATCACTTGAGGTTTGCGGGTTTATTCCCATCTCAAGTTATCGGTATTGAGGGCTCGTGGTTGTTGTTGTTTTTGTTTATTTTTTATATTTTGTCATGTAATAACATATATTTTATTTTTAATTTAAATGGTACATAATTTAAAGTTTTTATGTATGTTAGTAGGCTGTTATATTGTTTTATTGTTTCTGTTGTTAGTATCTGATTGCACTTGACTGTTGAATACTTTGTTGTTCTTATGTGTGATTTTCTTCTTGTTTGGTGATTGTGTATTTCTTTGTTGGACTGTAACGTTATATTGCTTTTTATCATTTTGTTGTTTATTTTATATATCATTAATATGTTGTTTAAAGTTATCATTTTGTTAATATTTAGCTTTTCTTTGTATAGTTCGGTTGTTGATGATTTTCTATTCCTTGTGTATAAAATTTTGATAAGTTTGTTTTGTTGTCTTTATAGTTTATTAATGTTTTTTTTTTGCTTGTGTTTTCCCATATATGGTTTAAGTATGTATTATATGATGTAAATAATGCTTGGTATATAGATATTTTTAATTGTTTTTGATATTTAAAAAAACACAGTTCAAACCATCTTTACTCCGTACTCATGTTCTAAAGTCACACATCTTACAACTCACCCACTCAAGTGTGTGTCATCAAAGAATTGAATGTCACTATTACCTTCTCTAACATAGAAGTTTTTTAATGCTTCTAGTTTCTTAATAACTAACACTTGTGCAGGTTGGCAAATACCCCATTTAAACCATCTGTTTGAACTTATGTTGTAGAGTGCCACCAGCCCAAGAGTTTGTCATCAAGGAATTGAATATCACCTTCTCTAATATAGTAACTAACAACTCCTCACACGCTCACCCAAAAAAATTTGTCTGATGGCCCGTGGCTTGCCAACGCTCAAAAACAGAACTCGGTTTGATCTTTTTGGTGATCTAAAAACAACAATATCTAAAAACAGGTATGTCGGAGAGGAAACCTGTTTATGCAAAGCATAACCTCAAAACCACCAAAGAAGACTCCGCAACAAAATTCATAATTCTTCCATGTTTCGGGCACCTTTTAATTAAATAAACCCAAAATAATAAATAAAAGCAAAAAAAATTAACTCAAATTAAATAATATACAACAAAAATATCTTATACTTTTTTTGACTTCTGGTCGCCCTGAGTTTGACTTACATAAGCTATTTCACTCGAAACATAACATTTTGTAAACACTAAATTTTTTAAAGGATTTATTTCATCTTAAGCATTAAATAATATATTTTATAATTTGCAACTTGGTCTAAAAGCAATTTGTTAGTTTTGTTTTTTTAAAAATGTGCGCTATGTTTTCTATAGTTTTTTCCAAAATAAGTTAATGTTGTTTTGTTTAAAATAAAAACTTTTAAATAAATGTTAAAAATTGTGTTTTGATATAATTCATTATTAATTAAATTTTGAATAAAACTTACTAGAAAATTTTCTATAGATATAATTTAATTTAATTTTAAATTAACATTGTGATTTGATGATGAAATTAAAAATGGTCTGTGTTATAGCATAATAAGCTGCTAGCTTATGTGACGTAGTTTGCTTGAATTTGAAAGGAATTGTAGAATTGACGCTGCTCGGTTTTCTAAATACATACATATATTGAATTCTATTCTGTTTAAGACCATACCGACCGCTACCTTGATTTGTAGTATTTTAACAAAAACGGCAACTTCCCCTTCATCGCTACTTCTACAAATAATTTGATAATCGATTTATTTTTTTACCAGTACATTTAGAAAGGATTAAACTATGATATGTCGAAGTCTTTTTTGTGAAATTATGTTTGCAAATTGCAACAAAATGCATTCAAAAATACAGAAGAACGCATTTATTTCTATATTTTATGGGTTTTTCGGCTATTTCCTAACTATTATTTGACTAAAAGACATTGACATATCATAGTTTAATCCTTTCTAAATGTACTGGTAAAAAAATAAATCGATTATTAAATTATTTGCCGTTTTTGTTAAAATACAAAAAATTAAGGTAGCGGTCGGTATGCTCTTAAGTTTAAGAATATTGACATAAAATATTTTATTCGTTAAAATTATAAGAATTGGAATGTATAGTAAATATGATCATGTAAATCGAAAGAACACCTGGATTTATAATAGTATGAAAATCATGGGGAAGCTATAGTTGCTGCAGAGCGGACATTAATTTAGTGTAATATTTTTTTGTAAAATTTAAGGGTTAAGTGAAAGAGCAGCAAATAAGCTGAACTTCGCCCTTTCATATACATGTAAAATGTAGTGAATAAAGACTAGTTATTATTATTATTATTATTATTATTTATTACACAAACAATTACTGTGTATAAAAGATTGCCTAAGAATGAGAAATATTTGTTTGTGAGCACAGTTTGGACGGTTTGCAAACTGTCCAAATCGTAGGTTGGAACAGGCCTTATATCGTCCACGTGTTGATACGTTTTCTGATAAAGTATTGAATATTTTACCTTTAACAATTGACAAATATTTTTAGCTTTTGATGATAAATTGATTGTTAATTTGTAAAAAAAATTGAGCTATACAAGTTTCAAACAACCTTTAAAAGTTGAAACTTAAGTCGTAAACTTTTGTTTATTAGTATATATTCTTTAATAATATATATTTATATCAATAAAGTATTTGTGGTAAAAAATCTCAAATTTCACCAAAATGTTAGTTACAACGTTGTTACAGACTACCTTTTAATTATTAAATTGCAAGTAAAACTAAAACATTGATATTTTAACCGGCTATTTTAAAATGCTTCTTATAAACCAACAATATATCAAAATTTAAAAAAAGTACAAAAAAACTAAGAAGGGCGTGGACCTTCTTAGTTTTTTTTTTCAATTTAAAAATAAACAATATTTCACCAATGAAGATATTAATCATGCCTGCAATATCAATTTATAGAAATCACTTACAAAAATCCCAGACGTAGTTTTGTTATGTCTCAAATATTATAAATATATTTAATTATTATTTTATTATGTTTATACAGATATTACAATTCAAGTTAATAGTATTTATTTATTTACACACAACACCAAAAACACAAACACCCAATACAGAAAATTAACATATTTTAACAAAATCCAAACACTATTGTACAAATACGATCTTAAAGCTTCACTAACTAAGCCTAACACTATCAAAAATAACATCTGCAATCAAAAACATACATCAGACAAACTGACTAAATCAGGAATATACCAAATCAATTGTCAAGATTGCACAGCTTCATATATAGAACAAACTGGTAGAGCACTTAAATAGAGACTCAAAGAACACACACACACTAATCACAACTCTACTTTTTCCAAACACTTACAAATACACAAACACACTTTCAATATCAAAAACAAAAATAATATAAAACTTTTAAAAAATGGCTTAAAAATGACAATTTTATAATCATATGAAATAGACTAGAAGATTAAAAAAAAATAAAAACTACAGATGCCTGAACAAACAAATCAATAACCCATACCAACATATCTATACATTTTTAAAAAAACAATAACATTACTACACTTAATTAATTAACAACAATAACTACACTACACAATAACCAATCAATGTAACAGTAATCACAACAAATTCACACCACCCGCAATACACAACATCATCTGTGAATAGAAAAAGTAAGTTTTGTTGTAATATTTCAAAACTGATTATGGCCTAACAGCCGAAACCGGTCTTAATTAATAAAAACAATAAAACAGCACATTAAAGTATATTAAATTTACATTAAAATATCTAACCTTAAATTCAAGTTTAGTTTATTTTTCTTAAATTTTCAAATTGTTAGTAAACATAACACACATTATCATAAAACCAATAAATTCAAAACGTTTTCGAATTTTCTATTCATTTTTTTTTTATTCAAAAATAAATTTGTTTTAAAATTTAAAAAAATAAGATTAATTAATTTGTAAATAGAATAATTAAAATACAATAATTAACTTATAATTGGATTTTTATTGCTAACTTAAAAAGTTATTATAATTGTCATAAGTATTAAAAATCACGTATACAGACACTTTTAAAGCTCTGATGAAAGTAGGTTAGGTTAGGTTTAAGTGGCAGCTAACGCTCACATAAGTCTCAGATGGGCCCGTTGTGTTACCACAGTACTTAAAAGTACAACCCTTCTCAGGAGATTTTGTCAAACCATTTCGAGCCGTGAATAAACCTTATGAGAGTCTGCGCATTTAGTAATGCAAGGTCAGAGAGGTCATCAAAGAAAGATCGGCCTAAGAAAAGCAACCGTGTTGCGGACAGAAAGAGACATTAGCATAAGTAATGCTGAACACTCTCCTCTTCCTCCTTGTCCAGACAGCCTCTGCAGTAGTCCCGCTTTGCTATACCCAATCTCTCAGCGTGTTTGCCAATGGGACAGTGTCCCGTGATGACTCCCACTGCCAGTATGATATCGTTTCTTTTTAGAAAGACGATGTTGGTGCTTTTTTTCTTGTATCGGTGAGGCCATACTTGCCTGGTTACCTTGCAGGTGTCTTCATCCCTCCACTTTTGCTCCGCTAGGTTTGAGGTTATTTCGGCTATGGTCTCCTTGCATGAAGCCAACCAATATCTTGTAATACTTCGGTTGAGTGCAGGCTTGTGCCATTCTTTGCAAGCTTATCCGCTTCTGCGTTACCTGGGATTCCGCTGGCTTGGTACTCACATGAGTCTCAAGTTGTGTGTGCTGCCAGCTGGTTCATCATTCTCCGACAGTCAAAGACCAATGTTGAGTTGGTGCACACACTAGTAATTGCCCTAAGTTCTGTTCACCTGGGTTCCCATTTACCATCAACCACTCTGCTGCCTCTTTTATGGCGGTTACTTCCGCCTGTAGAACGTTGCGGTAGTCTGGCAGGCGTAGGCTGGTTCTGAGGTTGAAGTCGTTGGAAAAAACTCCACAGCCCATTTTGTCCTCCCTCCGTGAGCCGTCTGTATAGACCTGCGTGTGTTTTGCTAGTATCCCTTTCTTCTCCATCCACTCCTCTTTATAAGATATGTGGTATGAAAATTTGTTGCCAAAAGCAAGTGTTGCTAGACAGCGGTCTATGTTTTTGGACACCCCTTTAAATTTATTGATTATTCCGGCGTGACCACAATAATCTGATGTCAACATTTGCACCGACCGTCTGAGTGCTGTGATAATGGCAAGTTGCTTGCCTATTAGATTAACCGTGGCTATGTCCAGGATTGTCTTCAAGGCTTTCGTAGGCGTCGTTCTCATGGCTCCCGTTATCATGAGCGCCGCCATTCTTTGCACTTTTGTAAGCGCTATTTGATGGACTCTTTTATTAAGTGCCCGCCACCATATAAATACACCGTAGTAGTGTATTGGTGTAACTATAGCCAGAAAGTAATCTTGGGATAGAGGCCTCAGGATTTTCCTACCGCTCTTTTGCAAGAGTACAGCGCTACCCTTGCTTTTAGTACTCTTTTGTCTATGTTGAGCTTCCGTAATAACTTTCGGTCTAGTATGAGACCCAAGTATTTGGCACTCTCCTTGATTGTCAGTTCAGTGCCCTTTAGCATTGGGAGGGAGCATAAATTCTGGGATGTTATGATTCCTTGTGAAAACGACTAGCTTGGTTTTTGCCGAGTTGACATCTACGCCACACCTTTTGCACCATTGCGCTAGTTTCGGTAGGGCTCCTTCAACAAGTTGCGACATTATATTGAGGTGTTTCCCTGAGGCAGCTATTGCTACGTCATCCGCATAGGCAACAACCCTGCAGCCAGATTTCCTAAGTTGGAGGAGCAGCTTATTTAGCGTGATGTTCCAAAGCAATGGCGAGAGGACGCCTACTCACCTACTCACTTTTCTTTTTATGTGAGATTCTCCCATTATGGCTCTGATGTTCCTTTCACGGAGCATTTTTCCGATCAGGTGACATAGAGCGTTGTCTATTGCTAGTCCAGTTAAGGCTAATTCTATGGCTTTAGGCTTCACGTTGTTAAATGCCCCTTCTATATCGAGGAAGACAACCATCGTGAACTCCTTATGCCTCATCGAGCTCTCAATCTGGTTTACCAAAGCGTGGAGTGCCGCTTTCACGGATTTCCCCTTTGTGTATGCGTGCTGAGACTTTGACAGCATTTCAGGGTGTAGTGCCTTCTTCATGTGCAAGTCAATCAGTCTTTCTAGCGTCTTTAGCAGGAACGATAATAAGCTGATTGGTCTCAGGTCTTTGGGGGAGGTGTGTGAGGCCTTTCCTTCTTTTGAGATAAAGACCGTCTCAACCTCTCTCTAAATTTTAGGGATGTATGCGAAGTTTATACATGCCTTAAACATAGTCTCCAACCAAGGTATAACTATATCAATGGCGTCTTGCAGCTCAACTGAACTGATCTCGTCAGGTCCAGGTGACTTAAAGGGTTTAAACTCGTGTTTGAAGCTTTTGATGCTCCAGATTAACTTGTCTTCACCTACAATTCTGTCAGCCAGATACCGAGGTGGAGCAGTTATGGTAGAGTCCACTACACTTATTCCATTGCCTGGAAAGTGTGTATCCATGAGTAGCTCCAGCGTTTCTGTACATGAGGTTGTCCAGTTTTCATCTTGCTTCAGTATGAAGCTTTGGACTGCTAAATCTTTAGATAATATTTTTTGCAGTCGGTTGTTTTCTGAGGTTTTGAAATTCCGCAGGCTGTTTTAAAGGCAGTCCACTCATTGGTGTTTTTTGCCTCGTTGAACAGCTTCCTGCATTCCTTTCTTAGGCTGCTTATTAACGGTGTCCACCACCGTGATTTGCTGTTACCTTTCTTGCTCACGACTTTGCATGATGTGCGTATGGCCTTGTTACAGGCAGATGTAAACTGCTTTAGAGTTTTGTCTAGTTCATCCCCTGTTTTTGGTGTTAGGGGCGGCTCTTTCAATAAAAGACCCAATAGGGTAGTTTTATATTTACCCCAGTCAGTCTTTCGTTTGTCTACAAACCTAGACTTTGTTTGTATCTGTATGCCTACCTTAAATTCTATATACTTATGATCAGAAAAAGAGTGTTTTTTGACACTTTCCAATTGCTTACAAGGTTAGGCGTTGTAGTGGAAACGAGTGTAATGTCAAGTACCTCCTCTTTGACGGCTGTAGTAAAGGTGAGAGTGTTACCTATATTACATATTTCTAGGTCGGAGGTTAGTATAAACTCTAGTAGACTCACCTCTGTTATTCGTGTCCGAGCTGCCCCATATGGTGTGGTGAGCATTGGTGATGAAAGTAACGACGTTATCAAAACATTAGCAATAAAAAACGAATTGTATGCTAATTTTCGTATTTTAATAATCTTATTTCCAAATTATTAAATTTTAAATTAATTAAAACAATTATAACAACAAAAAATAAAATTACAAAAATTTGCTAATCAAAATTTCATAAAAATTTTATAGTATTTTAATTAATAATGGTACATATACAAGGAGTTTATAAATGAATGGGATTATGTACTATCACTTTAAGTATGCCGCCTTTTTAAAATTGTTCATATTTGTTTTGACAGATCAACTTTGACATTTGTCAAGCAAATATATAAATACATATTTATGGTGCGTTCGTTTATTCTACTCCACGTGCTCCTTTAACTCTAATTGCTCTGTACGCTTCGGTAATGTCAAACAGAACAAAAAGAGCACGTTCTTAAGCGTTCGGATATGATGGAGTGGAGATGATGGTGTTCATTTCACATGCACAACCTCGAGAGAGCGTGTGAGACAGAGTGACCGGCGTATTTAAATTTTATTACGTTTAGTCGTGAAACTCACTTATATTTTTGTAAACATTGATAAACAGAAAGAATGTCACAAATGTGTAAAAAACCTAATTCGATTATAAATGCATGTTGATTATATGTTTAAAATTTAATGTAATAAAAACCCTTCAAACAATTTAAAATTTTGAGTTTTTTTTTAAATTCACTTTTATTATCTGTTTATATATGTAAGTGACAATATAAAATTACCGGTGTAACATAATCAAGTGTTTTAAATTTTTATAGAAATAGAATTAATAGTTCTTATAAGAAATAACATATTACATTGAATAGTAGAGGTAACAACCATCAATTAAATTAGTATGTTTATCTAAATGTCAGCTTTAAGGTTATAATTTCTAAATGAAGTCGAATCAAGTTATAGCATTGCGTTCGGATATATGTATTTACTCTAACAACAATCTACACCACTCCAGTGTATTCTACTCCAACTCCACTTTCCTTAAACGAACGCACTAGTAGTATAGTGGACAATTTTAAAATGGCGGCATATTTAAAGTGATTACATAATCCCATTTATTTATAAACTTTCTGTATTATTTTGTTACAAAATATTACAATAATAATAAAAATACAAACCATTACCTTAAAAAAAATGGCACTAAAAATGTAAAAAAATACATGTTAAAATTGCTTATTATAAACTTTATTTAACAAATAATAATCTTTTTAGCAAATCAAAAGATAAGACACATAAACTAATAAATACTAATACTACTTACAAAATACCTTGTTCTGATTATAATCAAAATGTATATTATATAAGCCTACTTCAGTTAAAAAAATCGTTTAGAAGAAACCAAGTAGTTAAAAATTGAAAGTTTTGTCAAAATTTGTACAATATTTATTTTAGTAAAATGTATTTATATTATTTGTAAGTATGTATTACAAAGTATTATTTCATATTTAGTTTTTTATTTTATTTCAAAATTTAAAGTTTTTAGTTACATTATAAACCATTGATGAAGAAAGTAATCGACTTTGAAAATATATGTTTTTAATTTTTATTTTGAATCTATTTAATTTAATATTAACATAAAACAGAACCTCTGATAATTTATATAAACACATAATTATATTATTAAAATGTGGCTATTTTATCCTGTAAATCCTGTAATTCGATGTGATAGTTTCATTCGTTGAAATTCAAAGGTATTTTTTGTTGTTACGTAAATCCTAAATATCATTTTTAAAATTTAAAAAAATTGAATTTGTATTTTTTTAATTTATGTTAATAAATTTATTGTAATTTCATTTAATGATCTGAACATTTTGACTTTTATTATCATGCTGTAGTGCTGTAGTGTTATTCATGTGAATTAAATTATTATTAGATTGGCTATAAAGTTAGAAAGATAAACTCATTTAAACATTTTAATCCCTTCATTGATGTAAAACGTGAGTGATAAGTTTAAAAAAACACGTGTTGACGCACATGGCAAATTAACCTTTGTTCGTTATATATTATGAGAATCTCTCTATCAGCTACATTGTAGACATCAAACGTCTGAAATCTCTAAAACTTGTATTTATGATTAATTTAAATTTATTGTTTTCGTACATTTAAAATATACATCAATGTACGTAAGCGAATAAATTAAACTCATTTTATCATATAAGTAGATCAATAATCATCCCATCATTTGTTAAGATTATAATCTGATAATGCTATAATAGATTTAATGAAGTAGTGGTTTATATTATATCGTCCTATGGAGTACAAAGATAAAATGATTAAAAAAAAAAACTTGTGACTGCGTCTTTTAAATAGAAATGAAGAAGTTAATGAATAAAAGTAGTTTGGCGGATAAAAATGATTAATTTAAAATTATTGTTTACGTACATTTAAAATATAAATCAATGTACGTAAACGAATAAATTAAACTCATTTTATCATATAAGTAGGTCAATAATAATCCCATCAATTGTTAAGATTATAAGCATTCTATAATAAGTTTTAATGAAATAGTGGTTTATATTGCATCGTCCTTTGAAGTAAAAAGATAAAATGATAAAAAAATTAAATAAAATTGAAGAAGTTCATGAATAAAAGTAATTTGGCGGATAAAAATGTTATGTAATTTACTCCATATTAAACACTTATCTTTTATGAATGTTAGTTAGTCTCTCTTACTAAATATCCCTCTTTGTGAGCACTACTTTCTGCTTGCGTCATTCCGTCAGGAGTTTAAACTTTCAGCAGCCAAAATCAATATCAACAAGCATAAGTGAAACCAATTGTTCTTTGTTTCTTTAAACTATCATATCTATTTGACTACCTTTAACCATTCAACTCCCTTCTTTTTAACACCAGTAAGTTAACCTAATTTATTTTTTAACAATGGTTAAGAATAAATCACGCCTCAAGTACATTGTCAGTTCAATCTAAAAAGAACTTAAAAAATCACAAAAATAAAACAACTACCAAAGTTAAAACACCGCTTTGGTAGCAGTTAGACTAGTTGTTCAAAAGTTGGTCGGGCTGATCAGGCTATATTAACAAATGTGGTCGACATCTGATGTCAAATCAACAGGACATAGTTAGAAAAGTATTTAATAAACCTGTTATTTTGCCTATTACTAAGACGAAGAGTAAAAAAGACAAAATCCATTCTCCTGTCATTCTAGTCTCTAGAGAAAAAAGAAACTTTGATAAAGTCACTTCTTTTATACTAAATAAAAAATTGATTCCCGTATCAAAACGGCAAAAACTCCGACCAAGTATGTACTAACATTTAAATGTTAACTTCCGATTAACGTAAACGGGGATTTTAAATATTGTTCTCAATTCTCAAAGTGAGGTACGCGGTCCCCTAATAAACCGCAAAGCGGTTTTGGTAGGACCGGAAAACACTGTTACAGTCTAATAAGTTCTGAAAAAGATAAGATTGTAAAGTTAGAGAATAAGAATTTTATACTAATGAAAATAAGCTTCAAGTCGTTGGAAATATCCTTGAGGTGATGAAGTAGCATGTATTTGTTCTTATCAAAGAAATGTCTTACCAATTTCCTGATCTACAAGAACTTAACAAACACCAAGAGTTTTGATTCCATTCGCAACCTCTTATAAGTGTAAGTCGGCTTTTTCTACACTACCCCCACGCAAGAAATTTTAAAAAGTTTAAAAATTACTGCTCTACACCAATAGTTAAAATATTATACGCTAACGCTCACTTAGAGCTTTGTCTCAAAAACTAAAAGAGCGTCAGTGCCAAACCTATATTTAATTAAAACATGCTTTTATGGAAAGTGAGCTCTTTAAACAAACATGTGATGGTTGGCAAAAACCCTCCATGTTTTCTTAAGCCGGTTCATAATACAAAACAACTTAATTAAAGTAACTTGATTAAACTTGTATAAAATGAGTTTTCCAAAGACAATTTGTAATTGTTTATATTAGCAATTAGCATTTCAAGAACTAGTATAACAAAACATTATTTGTAAAAATACGCATGGATGGACTTAACTATACAAAATTTTAGTTTTTTTGCATTTTTATATTTTTGAAACCCCTGTACAACAAAATTGGAGTTTCTCAACGCAGTTCGTATTATTATGACAAGCAAGAGAAATGTTAAAAAATGACTTTTTTTCAAAAAATGTTCACACGTCCATCTGTAGACACACTGTATATAACACAAATATATCTATTTACATTATTTTGCAAATATACATAATTGTTTTCATCAATAGAATAGAATAGAATAGTTCATTTTATCTTGTTGGCCATAATATACATGGATAAGACAAGTCAGTTTACAAATAATAATAATTATATATATACACATATTTAAAATTACAATAAAATTTAAAATTTTTACAAAATAGTAATTAACATAAACAATTTCTTAAAAACATATAATTATAAAAGTTATATTAAAACTATAATAAACAAATATCTATAAAGTCTTTTAAAGTGTATGGGCATAATTTTATTAAAAAAGTTTTTAATTTATTTTTAAAAACACATACGGATTTTGAATTTTTTATTTCATTTGGAAGCATATTATAATAATAAGTACACGCATATGATGGCGATTTTTTGTAAAAAAAAGTTTTAATTTTGCAGGGTCTAAATTCTTGTTTTTTCCTTGTATTGTATTCATGAGTATCTTCATTTTTGGAAAAATTTATTTTATTTATAAAAATATAATTTAATAATTTATATAAATAGATACCACTTACAGTAAGCAAGTTGTTGTTAATAAAAGTGTCCTTACATGACTCGTGATAGTTCAAACTAAAAATTAATCTGACTACTCGCTTTTGGCATCTAAATACCCTAATTATTTCGGTAGATTGTCCCCAGCATATGATATTATAATTTAATGCAGAATATGTCATTGCATAATAGATGTTTAATAATGAATGCACTTTTAAATTATGTTTTAATGTTTTTAGAGCAAAAAAAGATTTGTTCACATTTTTGCATATCTGATTAATTTGTTGTAACCAAGTTAGTTGTTTATCTAACATACAACCTAAAAATTTTACTTCATCTACTTTTGCAATCAATGCGTTATTAATTATATAGTTTTGATGACTTAATTCTGTACCATGTAAGTTGTAAAAATTTATATAATTTGTTTTTGTCGGGTTAACAATTAAATGATTTTTTGTGCACCATACCTGAAACTCATGAAGAAACTAGTTCTTCATGACTTTAGTTTGCAATTCCATAGAATTTTCAGCCGTAATTATTATAGATGTATCATCAGCATACATATAAACTTGGCCACCAGACACAAGTAATGGCAAATCGTTAATAAACAAAAGAAATATTAACGGACCCAGAACACTTCCTTGGGGTACCCCTAAACATGTTTCAAATTGTCTAGATCTTGTTTTATTTATGTCTACTGTCAAACAACGCACGCTGAGATAGTTTTTTATAAAATTTAAAACGTTGCCACGAATTCCTATATTATATAATTTACTTAGAATAAACTCATTGTTCAGGCAATCAAATGCTTTAGTCATATCGATAATAACATTTATCTTCTGAATTTGTATTAAGGAATGAGTAGAGTTTAATATTAAGTAAATTTATACTTGTTAAAATTCTTAGCAAGCCTTGTACTACAAGTAAATATTTGTTTAGATAGCAATAAGTCATGTATTTTGTTTGAACAATGTTCATAAAAATATCTATGAAAAATGCAAAAATCTGAAACAATACACCGTATTGTAAAATAAGTCATTAGTCAACTTTGGAGCAATAGAACACCATTTACATTTATTAAAAAATTCTAGTTTTCTAAATATTTTTAGCTATGTCAACAACATACAACAACAAATTATGTGAGATTGTAACCTCTAAAAATAAATTAAAAAAAATTTATATATAGTTCAAAATTAATAAATAATGTATTTTATGTAAATTGCCTTTTCATCTAGTAAGAGACACATACACTCGTGTTTCTAGGTATGCACCCATCATCAGTGTGCTTAGCAAATGATAAATTTGTTTCGTTCATCTTATTCAATTAAAACGCGCCAAAAATGCCGTTGCTTGCCCGTATAGGATTTAACTGTATTATAACTTTCCTTCACACACAAACAGTTCATCGTTTTTCCTAATTGCGTTAACATCTTTGACAATTCATATATAGATTCGTTGTTTAGTTTAATATTTGGTACTGATAATATCTCAAATTTTGATTTTGAAACAGAAGAAGTTTTTTTAAGATAAAATTGACCATGTATAATAATAATAATAATAATAATAATAATAATAATACGTTTATTTCTTGCCTTTTGGCCTTGAAAATTACATTTATAACATCCCAAAATAATAAAACCTAATCCTTATAAAATTAACACAATTAATTGTTTTTCTTCTTTGTTTGTCTACTTCTTTTCTTCGTTTTTTAACTACCCTCATCCATTCTATCCCTCTTCCGTCTCCTTTCAATATCTCATTTTTTCCCATCTGTTCTTTTCTCATTTTATTACACTTTTTCAACATATGTTTTATAGTTTCCTTAGTCTCTCCGCACATTCTGCGCTTTTTCAAATCCTCTTCTATCCTAAATCTTGTCACTTGCTTCATTGCCACATCTAAATCTTGCAATGATCTTTTTATCATTTTTACTATATCTATTGTTTTCTAAATACATTGGCAGTTTACTTTCTATAATATGTTCATAATTTCCGTTGTACTTAGACTCTTTTACTCGTATTCTCCTTTCTTGTTTTTGTATATCTCTATCTCTTTCCATAATTTTGTACCATGTCTCCCTTCTAGATTCTCTCATTCTTTCAATTCCTTGGTTAGCATACCCATTTCTATTGTAATAATTTTCCCTGATCTCCCCTAGCTTTTCCTTTCTTGTTCTCATTTATTCTTTTATGCATTTTTGTAAGGTTTTACATTAGTGTCTCTGTCTCATTCTTTCTTCATACTTCATTGCTTTTTTTTCTGTTTCTACTTTTAACTTATCTTTTTTTACTTCTTCCAGCACAATATATACTGGGGTTTCTCTATTTAAACCTAACATCCATCTACAATATTTTACATGTAATGCTTTTAATTTTTCTTGTTTCTTTTATGTATAAAGTTGTTTGAATCAATGATATTCAAAGTTATTTACTGTCACATAAAAAATGATTTAAGTTCTAAGTAGCATGGATTTATTAAAGGTTACTAATCTTTGTACATTTGTTGAAAAAATATCAAATGCTCTTGATAATCGATGTCAGGTTGATGCCATCTATACTGATTTATCAAAAGCATTTGACCAAGTGCAACACAATATTTTGATAAAAAAATTGCATACATTTGGTATAGGGTCTGACATAATATCACTATTGGCATCATACCTAAGCTCAAGAAAAATGTTTGTAGAATATAATGGCATACAATCAAATGTATATATTGCAACGAGTGGTGTCCCTCAAGGATCAAATCTAGGCCCATTACTTTTTCTAATGTTTATTAATGATGTTGTAAACTGTATAAACTCAGACTGCTTAATATATGCTGACGATATAAAAATATTCACAAAATTTTTAACTCATAATGATTGTACTTTATTACAAGCTGATTTATTGCGTTTGTGCGAGTGGTGCAATAAAAATTGTCTAAATCTAAACGTAGATAAATGTAAAATTATGTCTTTTTCAAGAAAACATATTAATATTAACTATGAATATTTTATGGATGAATTCAAATTAGGCAGAGTAGAATTAATCAAGGATTTGGGTGTATTATTTAATCAAAAACTTACTTTTGATGATCATATGAACGCTATCACCAAAGAATGTTATAAACTTTTAGGATTTATCCTGCAAAATACAAAACCGTTTAAAGGTATAGTGGCATTATCAAAGTTCTACAATGCTTTTATACGCAATAAGTTAGAATATGCATCAATCATTTGGCATCCAGCATATAATACGCATAGTAACAATATTGAAAAAGTACAAAGGAAGTTTTTAAAAGCATTATACTACAAAAAATATAAAATTTATCCAGTCCAAGGATATTCACAGCAAAATCTTCTAGAAGAATTTAACTATACGTCACTAAACAAAAGAAGAATGATTCACCAAGTACTTTTTGTCCATCAAATTTTACATAGTGATGTTACGGACTCAGAGCAATTACACAACTTAAATTTTGTAACACCTCGACTCACCAGCCGATCAAACCACGTTTTTTATACTCCAAGAGCAAACACGTTTCATCGTCAACAATCACCACTAATGTCAATGTGTAACTACGTAAATGTTTATTGTTCTGAAATTGATATATTTCATGTATCTCGTGACGTACTAAAATCATATCTTTTAAATGAAACCAATATTTTATAAATGATTGTTCATCTATTAACTCTTGCTTAAATTTTATATCTGTTATCTTATTTTATGTTTTATTTTTATCTTATTTTATCTTATTTTATGTTTTATTTTCATTTTCATTTTATTTTATTATATTTTAAATTTATTTTGCAGTTGTTCAACTATTTTTTTGTAGAAATTTTATATCTGATTTTTGTCTTTGAGTTTTTAATATTATCCTGTAATTAGTTTTATTTGAACTGTTGGGTAATAAAGAATTATTATTATTATTATTATTATTATTATTATTATTATTATTATTATTATTATTATTATTATTATTATTATTGTTATTATTATTATTATTATTATTATTATTATTATTATTATTATTATTATTATTATTATTATTATTATTATTATTATTATTATTATTATTATTATTATTATTATTATTATTATTATTATTATTATTATTATTATTATTATTATTATTATTATTATTATTATTATTATTATTATTATTATTATTATTATTATTATTATTATTATTATTATTATTATTATTATTATTATTATTATTATTATTATTATTATTATTATTATTATTATTATTATTATTATTATTATTATTATTATTATTATTATTATTATTATTATTATTATTATTATTATTATTATTATTATTATTATTATTATTATTATTATTATTATTATTATTATTATTATTATTATTATTATTATTATTATTATTATTATTATTATTATTATTATTATTATTATTATTATTATTATTATTATTATTATTATTATTATTATTATTATTATTATTATTATTATTATTATTATTATTATTATTATTATTATTATTATTATAGACAGTCCTAAAAACTACAGACCGATCTCTATACTACCAACTGTATCAAAAGTATTAGAAAGATACATTGAAAGAACATTAACAGTGTATTTGGAAGAAAATAAATTAATAGACATCAATCAATATGGATATCAGAAATCAAAAGGCACAATCCAGCTACTTGAAAAATTCACGAATACAGTTAACCAAGCATTAGATAAGAACATGCACGCTTTGTGCTTATTCGTCGACTTTTCAAAAGCATTTGATACTCTTGACCATAATACACTAATAAATATTTTAGAAAATAATGGAATTAAAGGAGAAACTAAAAAATTGTTTAAAAACTACTTAGACAATCGAAAGTTTCAGGTTAAATTAAGTGGCAAACTGGGCGAAGAAACAATTATTGACAGGGGTGTGCCCCAAGGCAGTATTTTGGGACCAATACTCTATCTGTTGTATGTAAACGACGTAGGATCATGCTTTAAAAATTCCAAATACTTTTTATACGCTGATGACACATTAATTGTATCGATCCACAAAAATGTACAACAAGCGTTGAAAAATATGCAAAGAGAATTTAAACAGTTTCAAAAATGGGCTCACGACAAAGGACTCACTATCAACAAAGAAAAAACAAAATTGGTTCATATAGTATCACCACATCAGCGAAAAAAAGAAGATCAAATCAACCTGATTTTTCATAAATCCAAATGTTTACACAATGTCCAAATATCTGACAACTGTGATTGCAACGAGCAAATAGAAGTTGTAGAAAAGCAGAAGTATCTTGGGATATGGATAGATCAAGATCTGAGCTGGAAACCACACATAAACGAAATAAGAAAGAAATTAAAACACATTTCAAATAGCTTTTACTACCTTAGACAGTTTATACCGGAACAAACTATGACAACGATATATCGAGCACTTCCAGAATCTATAATTACGTATGGAATAACTGTGTACGGTCAAGCGTCGGATTATATTATTGAAAGACTCCAAAAAACACAAAACCGAGTAATAAAAAATCTACGCAGTTATTCAAATCAAGACCCATACAAAGAGCTATTAACAATTAATCAACTTTTTAAATTCAGAAGTATAATGAACAACATAAAAGAAAAAGATACATGGACTAAAGTAAACCATTGCAAAGAAACAAGGAGAAATGTAGCCGGAAAATTTATAGTAGAAAGTCATAACAATAAATATGGAAAAAGAAGAAAAGAAGTAGCCATACGATCGTTGTTCAATGAAATTCCAAATGAAATCTTAACAACAAATTCAATAGAAATGTTTAAACCAAAAATAAAAATCTGGATAAAAGACCATCTCTAAAGTGACCGATTAACACATATACTAATAGTGCACAATAATTGCCACTGACAAGCCAATTTGGCTTAGTGGCACTAAAAAATTAAACATTAAACATGAGAAGAACCTCGAGGGGGTTGGTTTTTAGTGGGTACACTCCCTTCAGAACAAGAGGAGGAGTCCCACACTCCGTCCATAAATGGATTTTCCACCTCCAAGAGAAAAAAAAAAAAGAGAAAAAAAAAAAAAAAAAAAAAAAAAAAAAAAAAAAAATTATTATTATTATTATTATTATTATTATTATTATTATTATTATTATTATTATTATTATTATTATTATTATTATTATTATTATTATTATTATTATTATTATTATTATTATTATTATTATTATTATTATTATTATTATTATTATTATTATTATTATTATTATTATTATTATTATTATTATTATTATTATTATTATTATTATTATTATTATTATTATTATTATTATTATTATTATTATTATTATTATTATTATTATTATTATTATTATTATTATTATTATTATTATTATTATTATTATTATTATTATTATTATTATTATTATTATTATTATTATTATTATTATTATTATTATTATTATTATTATTATTATTATTATTATTATTATTATTATTATTATTATTATTATTATTATTATTATTATTATTATTATTATTATTATTATTATTATTATTATTATTATTATTATTATTATTATTATTATTATTATTATTATTATTATTATTATTATTATTATTATTATTATTATTATTATTATTATTATTATTATTATTATTATTATTATTATTATTATTATTATTATTATTATTATTATTATTATTATTATTATTATTATTATTATTATTATTATTATTATTATTATTATTATTATTATTATTATTATTATTATTATTATTATTATTATTATTATTATTATTATTATTATTATTATTATTATTATTATTATTATTATTATTATTATTATTATTATTATTATTATTATTATTATTATTATTATTATTATTATTATTATTATTATTATTATTATTATTATTATTATTATTATTATTATTATTATGTATAAAGGGTGCTATCATCTGCAAAACTATAAATAGAATTTATATCTATTTGAAGAAATTCATTAATGTAAATTAAAAATAAAGTTGGTGAAAGAACAAAACCTTAAAGAACACCAGCATTTATGATTTTAGAGTCAGAGTTAAAACCTCAATTTTAACTACAATTTTTTGATTTTTAAGAAAACTATTGATAAAATTTACAGATTTGTGATTAAGACCTATACAATGAAGCTTGTTGGCAAGATTAATGCCATACCATATCAAATGCTTTAGAAATATATAAAGTTACTGTAAGATATTCTCCATGTTTGTCTAAAGTTGAATTCCATTTTGTGACTAACATAAGCCAGAAGATCTGTTTTTAAACGTTTTGATCAAAATCCATATTGAGTATTTGAGATATAAAGTTAATTTGTTCTAAGAACTTGGAAATGTAAAAATTTATTATATTTTTTAAATTTTTTTGACTAATTGAACAATAATGTATTTAGATTGTAATTTAAAAATAAGAATTTTCTCTTTTTTTAAGTATAGGTTGCAATTTGTTAACAATTTGAAATGTTTTTTGATCACTTTAAGCAATACACATGCATGCCAGCAGTTGACCATTTTAGTCAACAGTAACATTATAGGTTGTTTGAGTAAATGTTTGCTTGTATTCAGTGAATTTAATACGCTTGACAATAATCAAATGCAATTCAAGTCACCAGTGTTCCTCCATGTGTCCCTTAAAAGCGATTATTCATTTATTGAAAATAAGTTTAAACATAATAAATCTAATAGTATTATTTTGAAAAACCACCTAATTATAATAATTGTTACCTTCAACTTACACTAAAAAACAAGACTTTTTGTTTTAGGTAGTTTTAGTTTTCTAGAAAAAGTGTAGGTAATAATTTTATCTAAATTACTCAAAATATTTTATATAAAATTGCTTGTTTTATTTGTTATACGTGTTAATTAAATGTATTGTGTTCATTTTAAATATTTTGTTTCAAGTTTCAAAAAAGAAACATTTTCAATGTTTTTGTTTTTTAAATCAAACTTGCCGTAAATGTAAAATCTACCCAGCTCTAAAGTTGGTAAAACTATCTTATTTTGAACGTTTTGAGATGTCAAAATATATAAATAACAACAAAAGAGAGTGCTCTTTCACTGCTCTAGTTTTTCGAACAAACCCTTGTGTTTTAACTATTTGTAATATTTATTGTTAAACTGTCTGCAATTTGGCAGAGAGAACATGTATGATTAACAGCGCTAACAAAAACAACGGCCGGAGCGGTCACAAGTTGGATAGGTGTCCCAAACAAAATGGTGCAGAGCGTAGCGTTCCTTAAAAACCTAAGCATACACATATTTTCTCTGTGACTCGGTGTACCCAACACTCCAATTGTCTACCCCGAAAGGTAACAGCGTGACTAAGTATTCGTATATTAAAAAGTAAGTTATGACCTTGAAAATTGACGTCCTATAGTAGATAAATATGAAAATCTGATATAGTAAATCATATTAAATTTAAGTTTCCCACAATACCAGTTGATGTTGTTAATTTACAAGTAAAATCTAGAAGCTACAGCAGCTTTAAAGTCTCTATTCCAGCTAATCATACTTGATCCATTTTTTGTAAAGAATTTTGGCCTGCAAATATAGCGGTCAAAAAATTTATTAATTATAAGCGAGTTAATAATGTTGCTGCTTCATCTTTGGTAGATAAAAATCTGGATCCAGCCAACAATCTAAACCTGTCATCAGGACACTCCAGCGGAATCTCCATCTATTACCAAAACATAGATAGTATAAAAACTAAGCTCATGCAATATTTGCATCACATAACAAGTACCTAAACCATATCTGGGGAAACACAACCAAAAAAAACATAAACAAACTACAAAGACAACAAAATAATCAAAATTTTATACACACTGGACAGAAAAACACCTTCAACTGAACTATACAAGGAAAAATTAAATATAAATAAGATGATAGACTTGAACAATATACTATTGCTATATAAAATAAATCACAAAATAATAAAAGCCAATATAAAAATACAGTCAAACCAAACAAAGAAATACACAACCACCAAACAAGATGAAAATCGCACATAAGGACTACAAAATATACAACTGTTAAATGCAGACAGACACTAACAACAGAAACTACAAAGCAATACAATAATCTGCCAACATTTATAAAAAGTCTTAACTACATACCATTTAAACTAAAAATAAAACACATGCTACTACACGACAAAATATAAATTAAATAAATAAAAAAAACAACTCAAACAAGCCCTCAATACCAATAACCTGAGACGGGAATGAATACCCACAAACCTCAGGACGATGAGAGAGAGACGAAATCATTTTTTATTTTTATTTTATTTTATAAAAAACTTATGCTGGTTGTAGCTGTATCTAACTACGATATTATTGTACTGACCAAAACCTGGCTTAATCACGACATTAACGATGTAGAACTACAACTAATTGGTTACAATTTGTTTAAATAAACTTGCTCTTCATTATCAAGCCTTAAGCTGGACGGAAAAGGTGTCTTAATTGCTACTAAAACTTGTTTTAATTGTACTTTATTACAACCTACATTTCCAAGTGTTGAACATTTGTTTGTAATTATTATGTTTAAGTTTGTATTATACATTATCAGTGCAGTTTACTTACCACCTAACTCGGCATGTGATAAATATTTAATAATAATAATAATAATAATAATATTTCAGCCTTGGTCTGTCCCCTGCAGAACATAAGCCTCTTCTCTGCTTGTAAATGCTGGCAACTTACATTACAAGGGACCTACAGTTTTAAGGTGGTTTTAAGTAAATTCCGAACCACTGGAGAGAATTATCACTCCTCAGAGAAGGTTTTAGCCGTAAACGCTGGCAAGGCGGGTTGGGGAGTGGGAGAGCGTATAGAACGTGAAAAGTATATCACGGTATATGGGAATCGAACCCACGATCTTCGGTACAGCGGCCGGATGCCTAGACCACTGCGCCACGCTCTTTGTTATTCCGTTGAATCTATCGCTGACAAATATTCGAACAGTAAACAAATTTCACTGGGCAATTATAATCTACCCGCAGCGGCATAAGTAAATGATGAGTTAGACATAAGTGTTATTTGTAACAATAGTTATTCTGCTTATTTTGTTGCCAACTGTTATGGATTCTTAAACTGAGCTTAATGTATTTCATAACTAATGATATTTCTGTGATTGATGCTGTAGATGTTTTGTTAAAACTTAGCCAATATCAAAATGCTTATGTGATGTAAAATGTAATACTAATCGTAATATTTTAATGTGTAATTATGTTTTTAATAATTTTAAATTTGCCAACTTTAACGCAATTAATAACTTTTTGCTGAATGTTAATTGGTCAGCCTGATAATTGCGTTAATTTATTTTACTATGTGTTGCATTTTGCTATTGACTGTTTTGTTCCCAAAAAAACTGTAGTGTGAAAACAATTTTTCAGTTTGATTTAATATAGAATTGATGTCACTTACTAGACTCAAAAAAACTGTTCATTATGTTATAAATCTTCAAGACTTTTGTTCGATTATAACAAGTTTCAATCAATTCGTACTTTGTGTAAATAATAATAATAATAAAAACGTATTACTTAAAGCATTTTTAATTAGTCTGTTAGATATACTTAAAGAGATTGAGAACCTTAATTGTAATTTTAACACTGGACCGGACGGTGTTCCATCTATGCTGTTAAAACAATGTATTTATTCAATTTCTACGCCATTGCATTTACTTTTTGAGGTTACTTTTAATAAAGCTAAGTTTCCTCAAGTTTGGAAACAAAGCTATATTATGCCTTTGCATAAATCTGGAGCTAATAAAGATATTACTAATTATAGAGGTATATGCATTCCTAAATTATTTTATCAAATTGTAACTGATCAAACAAACACTATAGATGTGCAAAAGCATTTTAGTGGAACAGCAACATTAGTTTTGTGAGGGCCGTTCTACTCTTACAAATCTTTTTTGTTACAAAAATGATCTTTTAAATGCCTTTTATCCAAAATTTTAAGTTGATTCTACTTACACAGATTTTGCAAATGTTTTTGATCGCGTTAATCATAGAATTTTGATTGCTAAACAAAGTTCAACTTTGAGTTTTCATGAATCTGTTGTTGCGTGGTTGTTGAGCTTTTTAAAAAATTGAACTCAGTGTGTAAACATTAATAACTTTTTATTAAAACCAATTGTTGTTCCATCTGGTGTTCCTCAAGAATCTTATTATAAACCTACTTTGTTTTTACTTTTTATTAATGATCTTTCTTATTTTATTAATTCTTTGTTTTATCTTTTACTTGCTAACAATTTAAAATTTATAGAAAAATATTATCTATCGATGATTGAATAGTTTGCAAAATAATTTGGATTTAGCTTATTAATGGTGTCTTATTAATAACTTGTTGTTTAACGCAAATAAATGTTTTTCTATAAGCTTCAACAGAACTTTAAGTAAAGTATCGTATGACTATACTATTGATAATAATGTTTTGGAACATGTTACACATATAAAAGATTTGAGAGTATTTTTTGACTCAAAACTAACTTTTGTTAAGCATATAAACTATATGTGCAACCGTGCTATAAAAATGTTAGAGTTTGTGTACAGAATCAACTGAACTATCTCCAAACTACTTTATTGCATCTTGGTACGCTCTCATTTAGAGTACGCTCCGTCAGTTTGATTCTACAGCATTCTTATATGCAATATAAAATGCATTCAAAGCAATTTCTTTTGTTTATTATTGTACAAATTAGGCATTTTATCCGAAAATTACAATTTTAAGCTTATTGCATTGCAAAAACTTTGGCGCAAAAAACCATTTATTATTTTTACGTAGACTTATGATGTCTAAGATTAATTGCTAAGAGCTACTAGTAACTCTTCCATTTCAAGTACCCAACAATAATCGTCAAACTTGACAGTCTCTATTAGTTAGAGAATCTATACATTCTACAAATTATGGATTTAATAATCCAATTAGTAGAATGTGTGGAATTAGGAATAGTTTTTCTAATAATATTGATTTATTTTGTGTTTCAAAATGTACTTTTAAGAGTCAATTAATACGTTTTTATATTTTGATTTTATATGTTTTTTTTTTTTTCATGTTTTTATTATTCAATATTTGTTTGTATATTTTTGTGTAATACTGATTGTATATCATCATTATTTATGTACATACTTTATTGATAACTTTTCTGTACTGAGTTTTGACAAACTTCCTCAAATAAATCATAAATTTTAATATACATAATATTGAATAGTTAAGTCACTTACTTTCTATAACACTATCCGGTCATTAAGATATAATTTTTGATGCTTATCATAATCTTACTTAACTTATTCAGCAACCTCATATTTTCTTTGTAAAAGACTTATTGGTGAACCAAGATAATTGAAGCGTCGGCTCAAAGAACGTTGTAACTCGCATATTTTACAAATCAAGTTTATTGTGGAATAATGTTGTATGACACATAATACAACTGCCTAAGATAAAAAAATTATTAATTTTAAAATTCTTGGTAAATAAAATAAAGTATTTAGTTTGTCATTCTGCCGTTTTCCGTGGAAAAACTTTGTAAGTGATAACGCACAAGATTTCGGCCCGGTTAGTTGTTCGATCATGTCGACAATAAATAAGTCACCTTTATTGCAAAATACACTAAATTCTGGTAAAAGACGCATATCAAATGTTTCTCCATATTCCACACAGTAAAGCAAAACTAGCTAGATGCAAAAGAGAAGAATATATAAGTAAAAATATGAAGATTATTCAAGAAATGGCTTTTCTAGAAATTGTGGAACAACGTTGTATCTGTACTAGTTTACTAGAAAAAGCCATAACGTGTTAAGACTAGGACAACACTTTCCTATAGTAAAAAATATTGCTAAGTACAAGGCAAGCTCTTCACAATTTTTAAGTATTGAAAATTTACACTTGGCATATGAAAGACCATTACTTATTTTGGATGCCAACAAGTCCAATTTAATAGACATGTGTCAGTACATGGATCCCATGTATCGTCCTTTTTACAAAAAAATTACAACAGGGTAAGCCTATGTTAAACAAATTCTAAGAGCTGTTAATTTGTGTAACACTAAATAATAAACATTAATACAACACGTTGTTTAATTTGTAAATGACATTTCTTATAATATATTGAAAAATGTGCAATTTATTGGAAAAACGTTGTAAGTTACAAAGCAGTTACAACGTTATTCCAATTTTTTTCAATGTAGAACGTTCTACGGAGTAAACTATGAAAAAATCGCGTAAAATGAATGCATATAGCATGAAATAATGTTATAACTGACACCTTTTACAACGTTTTTCTTAATTTAAACGGCCAATAATTGAGTTTATCAATTTTTGTGCCTCCTGAAAAGTTGAAACAACAAGTACTGTTTGAGGCATTGCATTAGAAAATACAGACTAACTTATTACTTCTGATGTTAAAACTTTTTTTTTCTATTAGTACCAAATCTATCATTATTCTAAAATTAACATAGCAAAAATAAAACAAGTTTTTAATAATTTTGAAATATTCATTGCTTATATTCCACATATCGCACCAAAAAATCTAACAAAAACTATGCAAAATGTTATCAAAAAATTCAGGCTCAACAAGCAATTAATAAAAAACAACAAACATTTAACAAATTTATCAGTAATTGTTCCAAATATACTAACCAGAACTATAAGGAAGCTTGTAAACACTCTGATAATCTAATACAATCTGAAAAAGATAGCATTGGCAGAAACAAAGCTAATCAAATTTCTCAGCTTTACATAAATAACAAAAATGTTTATTAAATAATAAATTTATTGCAAGGTAGTTCAAAACCTTTAATACTTCCCCTACAAAACTACTAATTTGTATCTAATTCTTCTACTCTAAATCTTCCTACTGTTGTACCTATAATGCTGGTTAATGGTACATGATAGTCAAATTTCATTATAAACAACGGGTTGCTAAATTAAGTTTTCTTAAATTAAATACCAAAAAGGCAGCAGGTAGATAAAATTTTACATATTAACCTTAAAATATTTACAAATGAATTAGCTTCCATTTTAACTAAAATGTTTGCTTTATTATACATGAAGAAACATTTCCAAATTGTTAGAGAATTAAAAACGTTCAGCTTATACCTAAAAAAAAATACAAGTTTGGTTTTTTTAATTATAGACTAATTGCTTACAGTCCAAACTGTAAAAAAAATCCGCATTGTTAAATTCTTGTAACAAAATAACTTTATCTCAGATACTCAATATTAATTAATTTCGATCAAAACGTTTGACAACAGATTGTCTAACATAAGTTAGTCACAAACTATATATATATATATATATATATATATATACAGGGTGTCCGGAAAATACGTGTACAACGTTTGACGACAGACTCCTGACGTCAAAATAGGTCGATCTAAGCCGACTTAGTTATATCCAAAATTGTCTAGTTTAGCCGGTAGAGGGCGTCAAAAAAAACAAAAGTATAACAAAGTTGAAAGTATCTATTGTAAGAAACTAAGTAAAAAAAAAACATTACTTAAGCAAATGTGTAAAATGACCGCCATCTTGCTGAATACACTTATTAACACTCTTTAAAAAATGATATTGGACCCTATCTAATGTCTCGGGATTATTAAAATGGTTGCCTGCATTTAAAATCCGCTGCAATAAATCATCGCGTGTGTTTACCGGAGTCTTGTAAACTTCTGTTTTAATAGCGCCCCACAAAAAGAAGTCACACATATTTAACTCAGGAGAACGTGGTGGCCATTTTACTGGTGCATCATTGCCTCTTCCAATCCATCGGTTGGGATATTGATGATGTAAGTATTGCCGAACGGCTACGGAAAAATGGGGCGGAGCACCATCATGCATATACCACATTTCCCTCCGAAGTAAAAGGGGCAAATTCTCCAGAAGAATTGGTTATGTGTCTTGCAAAAAATTTAAATAAATATTTCCATCTAACTTGTCTGGAATAACAATGGGACCAATAAGGTAGTGATCAATAATACCTGCCCAAATATTAATTTTAAATTGATGCTGATGATGTGCAACTTTAATGGCATGTGGATTTTCATCGGAATAAATATGTTCGTTGTGCAGATTGGTTACCCCAGATCTTGTAAAGCATGCCTCGTCAGTAAACATAGTTTTTCTACAAAAATTTGGGACAAGGATTCTTTTGTTTCTAATAAATTGACAAAATGTAAGCCGCATGGGGGGATCAGTCGGTAAAAGTTCCTGGACTTTTTGTATGTGGTAAGGATGTAACAACTGTTCTCTTAAAACCTCATTGACAATCGTTTTAGGAACATTTAACTCACGTTCTAAGAGACGGGTACTGGTACTTGGTTCTTCTTCAACTCTTTCCAGAATCATGTCTTCTGTTTCCAAAGTTCGAGTTGTTCGCATACGACCCCTGCCTTCAAACTTTTTCTCAAAACTGCCCGTTTCCCGAAGATGACGCTCAATATTGGCAAATGTTTGGTGGTTTGGTATTCGACGGTTAGGAAACCTCTCCAAGTAAACCCTAACACTCTGACGCCCATTTCCTTGACAAAACCCGTATACCAGGAGCATGTCAACTTTCTGAGAGTTTGTATAATTTTCCATTTTTAATGGTAAAATGAACTTGTAATTCAAGAATGTTGATCGTATACTTGAGTAAATTTCATAGACTGGTGACAATTTGTCAATAATTGTCAAATTATTAAACGCCATAGCAACAAGGTCACTTAAAAAATTATTGTTACAGGTAATTTCTTTTTAATATTTACAAATTTTTGATGCCCTCTACCGGCTAAACGAGACAATTTTGGATATAACTAAGTCGGCTTAAATCGACCTATTTTGACGTCAGGAGTCTGTCGTCAAACGTTGTACACGTATTTTCCGGACACCTGTATATATATATATATATATAATCTAATCAAATCTAACAATAGCATTTTTGACAATAAAAAAAATTATATTATTGTTAAAATTAGTGGTTTTAATTTATACTAGTGTTCCTCAAGGTTATGCTTTTTCGTCGACTATGTTTTTGATTTTTTTGATTTACATTAATAAACTTTTTTAAATAAGTCATAATCAAATCCTATTCATAGTTTTACAGATTTTATACTTCATACTTCCAAAGATTATTTCTACAAACATGACAGAACGTCTTAAAATTTCTACGTAAGAATCTGCAGAATCTATAAACAAAGACCTCACAATAATATTTAAGGTACTCACAACTTGGTAAATTTTAACTCTAAAAAAACTCAATTTTTTTCTGTTTCAAAATCTAAATCGGAGATATCAGTATTAAATTTCAAACTAAACAACAAATTTAAATCTAAATCTAAATCTTCTTTAATTTGTCTTCTAGAAGTAACAATCTCACCCAATCTTCTCTGAAACAAGTATGTTGTTGGCATAGCTTCAAAAGTAATTAAAAAACTAAGATGTTTTAATAGATGTAAACTGTTTTTTACATCTGTTCAACTTTTACATATATGTATATATAAAACTTATATTTGCTCTTGTATTAAATATTGTTCCCAAGTATAAGAAGCAGCATCCAAAATTACATTATCTCTTCTAAATTGTATTTAAAAACGAGCTATTTAGATCATTGCCAATCCAAAATTGACTAATAACTTTCAACATCGTCGTAATGTTGCAGATTTTCTATAGATATTTCTTTGGACATTATTCAAACAAAATACAAGACAGATTGCCATCTAAACAAATATTTGCTTGCAGTACAAAGCTTGCTAGAAATTCTAACAAATATTCACTGACAGTTCAGAGATCTAGGAGCTAATCAAACTGCTTTATCTAGTTTAGTCTTCATTGTTAAAAATTAAAAGTATTTTTATGTTGTTGTAACATATTAAGGAATTCTTAAATCTCACATTATAAAACTTAAAAATATTTAGAATGTAAAAATTATCATATCATCACTACTAAGGTCAAAAGTATGAGTATGTTTCTCGGATTACCGATTTTCCCAGTCTATAAAATTATCCAACATATAACCCGCCTTCTTTTTGTCTTTTTTGAAGTTTAAAAACTAGTAGTATTGACTTATAACTATAATCTTTTATGCATCATGTAGAAAAAAATCAAATAAATATCTCTTCATGAATATCAAAAAAAATTATTTATAGAAATTAATTCTATTAATTTAGTGGCATTAATGTATTACTAGATATAATATATAAATAAAACTATTAAGTGCAATAGATAAAATATATTAGTAAACATATATTTTTATTAAATAATGAACTTATTAATACAAATGTACAAATAATTAAAAAAAATAGTTACACAATAATGACTTGATAAAATTAAACATCAAATGCACCGAATGATATGATATTACGTTTTAGGAAATTATTTTTACTCGTAATTTTAAATACCTCACGTGAAACCAACATGTGTAGGATGTGTCTGATAATGATGTTTATATTTTAATAATAACTACAATAGTCATTTTATGATGCATTGTGTTTTTTAAAACATTAATAGATAAAATTAATTCTAAGATTTAAAACGTAATTTAAGTAATGTTTAAATGCATATAATCATATTCATGTTTATTTTATAGAACATAATATTATGAATAAATATATGTGTGTGACAAGTCAATAATATAACAGTTACTAAGTTCAGCAAACGAAGCCGTTGTAAGTTGTCATAAAAAAACTTTAGGTTGTCAAAATATCTCTTTCACTTTGACAACCTGAAACTTTGCCTAAAGTGCCTTGTTAAAAAATATTCGCCTACAAAAGTTGTTGATTAATTTGCATACATGGATATTAATATAATTGTTAGTTAATAATTATATACCTTTATATTATGTTTGCTGTGACCAGCTCGTGATAAATTCTTAGGTTTACGCATTAAATGCGAACACTGTTCAGTACGGTATAACAACAAACTTTTATTAAGGCCGTTTTTTATTACTATTAACTGGGTTCTTATTGCTACCTAACCTTTCACATACTGCTAATCCACAAAAAAGACATAAAATAATTTTATTCCATTATTGCATTTGTCTATAATGCGAGATGCTGTAGATATGTGCAAAATTTATTGATTGGTTTCAATAATTGATTTTTAAAAATTTTTTTTTTATTTATTTAATGAACGATAGTAACAAGGTAGTTAACAGACTGAGTATAATTACGCGTGTCTGCTATTTTATATAAGACAAAACTTGATAAAATGTGTTTACAATCTTATTCTATTCGCGGAATTGTTATCACTTCCTTGAAGAGGTCGCTTTTCCATGTAACTCCTCCCTTATCAGATGAAAGACTGTCTTCAGTCCCATGTTCTTAGATTTTCTTCTTTTTCATTACACTAATACATTTAAATGATTTTCTAAATTTAAACATAACATAGATTACAAAAACAGTAATAAGCAAAAAAGTTATAGTTAAAGTATAATTTGTAACCTTATAATCTAGTGGAATGTTGAGTAACGTAATTTTTTCGGTACTCATTAATTTATTCATAAAATCAAAATGATACAATATTAATGTTATCAGATATTAGTAATTTGGGAAGTTTAACATTCAAAATTAAATGAGCATTTAAATGGTAATTTGACAAGTGAACTTTGATTAAGTTCTACCATTTCTTGAGTTTTACAATTATAACTCAAAATTTCTGATTTGTTAAGAACGATTATAAAATTATCATCAATATGTCTAACATCTGTTTGAGTCAAATTTACTCTAATCAAAGTACATTTTTCTATTTTGTTTTGTAACAAATTAGTTATACAATGACTGTTATCTTTTGATTGTAATTCTGTTGAAATTGCATAGTTATCTTCTAATTTTACAAAGTCGCAACACATCCGTATTCAGTAGGTGACAAAGCCAGATTTTTACATTTTTCTTTTATGATATTGAACTCATAAGGTACCTTGTATAATATTAATTCTTTATTTTCCACTATTGGGACATCAATAATTATTAATATTTTATCAATATCAAATTCAATTTTAATTTGTAATAATGAGTAATAATAATGGTTATTTTTGAAGGGAATAATTCCGTTTTGGTAAATTTTACTTAACTCTGTTAAAACTTCAATCAAATCTGTATAAGGTATTAACTGGGAGTAAACTTGATTTCTTTGTCCAAATACTAATGCGTTTTGAATATTAGATAAGAAAATCTCTACTTCGTAAATATTAATTTCAAGTAAAGTAATCACTTCCAACAAAACAACATATCTGTTTACTGAAACTTCAAGTTGATTTATTTTTTCTTCAATTAATTTTATATTATTATTTACTAAATCTTGAGTTTTTAAAACTTGTTTTTCAATAGAATTTAATAATGACGTTTTTAAATTTGTTTGATAAGCGATTTGATTTTGGTTCTTTTTTTAAATTTTTATATTTTGGTAAATTATTTGTTTTTCTTCATTATCTACTAAACCAAATAACTAATTTGCTGCTTTTCCTACAAAATCAAAAAGTGATCTTTTATTCCTTTTGAGGGGAATCATATTAGATAAAAATATTTCTAATTTATCTGTTTGATGTTTAGTTTGATTTGATAATTTGATTAGATCAGTATCAACGTATTCATTCTTTTTTAATATTTCAAATATATTATCATATTGAAAAGTAATATTTTGAGTTAAATAATTAAAATTAATGTATTTATAAGAATATGCTAACTTATGGCTAGACTTAATGTTAAGAGTTTTTTCTAACTTTAAGGGAACGATGTGTTAGTGATTGGGTGATTTCCAAATCCTCCTTCGCTAGTGCTAGGGTTATCATCGTCAAGATTGTTGCTAGGTTCATCCTATCACAAATTAGTAAATTTTTTAGTTTGTTTTACTAAATCTCTTTTTAGTTTGGTAGGTATATTTTTCTTGTTAGTAAATTTAAATGTCATTTACAACCTTTTAAGCATATGGTTTTAATTTCATGCGTCTTAAATTTCTTCTAACAAAAACTGTTAGACCTTCTTCGATGGGTTCTATACTTTGAGGTTTTTGTTTTGCTTAAACATTTTCTTTGGCATTTTCAGTATTTTTTTCTACTTGAGAATTTATGATTTTAATAGCTTTATTTCCCTCATAAACGTAATCTTCAGTTACTTTATTCTCTGTTTCATCAATAAGCATAAGTTTATTAATTTGACCATAAATTATCTACAACAAAGTAAATTTTGTTGTCGAATGTAAACTATTATTATAGCCGGTTACTGCTAAATGTAATTGTGTTTCAAAAAATAGATGCTTTGATTCTATCTGTAAAGTTCTTAAAGATTCAATTAAAAATGAATGAAACTTTTTGACAATTCCATTTGATTTAGAATTTTCTGTTGAAGTTCTATGATAAAAGATTTTATGAAGTTTAAAGAATTTAGATACTAAATTATTACAAAAGCTTGGATCATTTTCAGTTATTATTTTGTTAAAAAGTCCATAATGCGCTGTGTATGAAGTTATTTTTTCTACTATAGTTTTAGAATTTCTGTCAGGAAGCAAGTAAGCTTGAGCATACTTACAAAATGCGTCAATAATAGTAAGACTTGTACGGCTTTGTTCAAAAAATAAGTCCATGTGCATAGTTTGAGAAGGTTTGGTTGGAGTAGTAGTCATTGCCACTGGTAGTTTTTGCAAGTTCTTATCATTTTTACTAACATTGCAAGTTTCGCAGTTATTTATATAAATGGTAACATTCTTTTCCAAATTTGGCCACATTCGTTTATACCTCGATGTTTGGTTTCTCCGTTACAATAGTATTGTATAAATTGTATCTGTTCATTTTCTTTTTCTACATCTTCTATTATTTTATACCTTATTTCCAATCAAATTGTTTAATTAAAATGTTGTCTAATAATCTTTAGTACGTCACGTTTTTGTTTTTAAAATAGATGGAATATTTAAGTTTTGGTTAAATAATTTCTTTTAAAGTTTTAAGTATTTCTTGTTTATTGTAACTTATTAAAATGTTGCAATAAATTCTTTGTTTAGTATTTTTAAATAAAGACATAGATTTTATTATAGCGTTATTTGTAGAATTATGTGAGTCAAAAATAATTTGATGTTTTGCTAAATTAATTATTTTTCACTGTATGGTATATCTACTTAAACTTGTCCTTGTGTAGTATGTATTGTTTAAGTTTCATCATTTTGATTTTGTTGTTTCATATTGACATTATAGTCTTGTTGTAATTTGCTTGTCAATATCCGCTAGATCTTGGTCAGTGGGTTTTTCTCAAATTTCTACAAATACAGATAGTTGGTCTAATTCATTTACATAATTTTCAGTAATTTTGATTCTGGATAATGCATTGGCTACTTTATTATCTTTTCCATTTTTATACATAATTTTGTAAACATATTCTAGAAGTTTTAATTTCCAGCGAGTTAATTTGGCATTGGGTTCTTTAAATGAGAAGAGCCAGGTTAGTGGTTTATGATCAGTTTCTATCAAAAACTTAATTCCATATAACTAAGGTCCAAAGTGTTTGACCGCCCATACAACTGCTAATAACTTTCTTTCTATTGTGCTATATCCTGATCCAGTTTCGTTCAGGGTCCGTGATGCATATGCAACAGTGTGGTTTTCTTAAGATACGGCACCTACGGCTTCATTAGATGCATCTGTGGTAACAGTAAATTGCTTGTCAAACTGGGAAATTTAAAAATTGGGTCATTTTTGTAACAGCATTTTTTTTTAATAGTGTCTATAAATTCTTGGGTACCTTCAACTTTAGTATTTTTCTTAAGACATTTTGTTATAGGTCAAGTAATTTCAGCAAAATTTTGAATAAATTTTCAAAAAATAATTTTGCTGAGCTGAGATGCTTAAAGTGACAAAGCAAGTGTTAATAATAGTAATCTAATTCATTGTAGTGTTAAATTAAAGTATGTGTTATGCGTTGACGGAAGTTATATTTTGATATACAACTATTTAGAGGTATTTCTTAATTGTTATCTGCATTAATTTTACTTAAAAATGTTCTTAAAATTAATTCTAACCTAAAAGTTTGTTTACTTGTTATATGAACAGTTTTTAATATCAAAATAGAATAATTGGAGTTCTATTTGTAAATAGTTTTATATACACATAGCCTCCGTAGCTCAGAGTTAACGTCTTATACATCGAACTAGGGAACTCTGATTCGATTCTCAACTCAGGAAATCCTTTTTTAAGTATAAATCCCAATTTTTAATTCCCATAAACACTCCATTCCCTGGTCTTTCTTTGTTTGTAAATATTTATAGTCACCATAACAGGCCCTATGGTGTGAAGCGTGTGTCCCTGTCTCTTGTGTTTAAACTATACCTTTGTTTTATACCTTTTGTTTCTTTATTTAAATTGCAGTATTTATTCTGTTAATAATTATCTGCTAAATGGCGGGTCCTATAACTCGACAGAAGTCTAAATCAGCAACCCTTGATCCCGATATATTAAATCAAACTCTGATTGAAAATAATAATAATAATAATAATAATAATAATAATAATAATTTATTTCCCAACAGACCTAAGGTCCAATAACAGAGAAACATCATATACAGTAACATTGGTATAAAATTTAAGTATTAAAATTAAATTTAAAATAAGAATAAAAATAATGTAAACAAGATTTAAATAAGAATAAGAATAATAAAAAAATAAAAAACTTAAGAATATATATATACACTAATACCGTTGATAACATTGAAAAAAAAAGGTAATATCACATTTACAGCAATTAACAAATAATTCACGCAAATTATAAATTACATACATTCTCTACATTGTTTTAAAAAACGACTAAGATTATTATCAAATATATCAGAGTTGTATTGTACTTCGTGATATTTTTTGAACATTGTAATCATTGAAGAATTTGAATGGTGTGTTGTTCTAGCAGTGTTATAAACAAATGTTTGTGGATTTCTTAATGCTGTCTGTGGTACATGGATTCCTATAGTATTAAGAGATGATGTGTTGTCATAATCAGAATGAACAATTTTATGAAGAGTTTTTAAATACATAATTTCATGGCGACTTTTAATTGATTCAACACCAAATTCTTCTAGAAGTAAATTGTAACTATAGCCTCTAATTGGATAAATGCCATTTTTTATGTAGTGTAAATGTTTCAAAAATCTTTTTTGTACTCCTTCGAGCATAGTAATATATTTATAACAAGATGGTGACCAAATGATGCAGCAATACTCTAACTTGGTTAGTATATAAGATTGATACAAAATAGTTAGAGCAGATATTGAATGAAAACTTTTACATGTTCGTAATATGAATCCCATAGTTTTATAACACTCTTTTACCAGCGTCGTAATATGATCATTGAATGTCAGATGATTATCAAATATTACTCCTAGATCTTTATATTGATTTGTACGTTCTATTGCATTATCAGAGAGGGCATAATTGTATCTTATTATATTAGTTTTGCGTGAATATGACATAACTCGACATTTTGATACATTAATATCTAGTCCATTACTGTTGCACCATTCTTCAAATTTTGATAAATTTCTTTGTAGATTCTCGCAGTCCGTAATGTTCTTAATGGTATTGAAAATTTTCATATCGTCCGCATATATGAGAAAGTCGCAATCTATGTTGTTACATACATCATTCATATACTAATATCACAGAAAGCGAAGACGAAGAAATAGAATATGATAATATATTATTAGAATTAGAAAACTAATTTGCAGATGACTAAAATAATAGATTAAATAATGAAATTAGTAAATTAAACAAAAAAATATTACTACTTCAAAATGAATTAGAAGACAAGAACAATATAATGTATGCTTTAAAATTAAACGAAACTAAGTTCCAAGCAATAAAATCAAAAAATGCATCAACGCAAACTGATAAAAATATACCAAAAAGTAATGTAAATGCTTTAACTCAAACTGAAACATTAAATTTGGTTTACAATGTTGCAATAGAATCAAATCTCTCTAATAAAAACAACAAGTCCAAAGCTGCACTGAATCGCAAATTGAAAAGCACAGAAAAAAAAAAATAAACGTCGATACAGAAAAAAAAATGACTCCACGGCTATTGAAAGTGAACATCAACCACTGAATCAAGAAGTACCAACTTACAACAACAATACCATAAATTTAATCAAATCAAATCACGACCATAAGAAGATATTTGATAAAACCGAGGAATATAAACCAACAGGACATGACAAACACCGACATATCTTAATACTTGGGGACCAACAAGCTGGAGGATTATCAAGTATTTTTTACAATAATGGATTACAATCAGAATATGCAATAACTAGTGTAGTAAAACCAAATGCTTTTATTGAACTTATATTAGACGATAACCTAAATCAAATAAGTTCACTCACAAAAAATGATTTTTTTTAATTTTAGTAGGTGGAGTAAATAACGCAATTAAAGGTAAAAATATAGATAACAGTCATATAGCAATAATTGATAATTTGACAAGACATACAAATGTTATTATCATATCTACGCCCTTTTGGAATAACCGTCCGATTTTAAATAAATTTGTATATAATTACAACCAAAAAATGTATCAATCATTAGTACAAAATAATGACAATATCACTTTTATTGATGTCAATTCAATGTTCAATTTAAGTAATTTTTTTCAAAACAAAGAATTATATATGAAAAAAACGCCTAAAAACTCATTAGCACTTTATATTATTAATGTAATTAAATACACACAAATAAATAAAACAGAATCTTCAAATTTAATTTACATTGAAACGGTTTGTAATGATAGATGTGAGAATATTTTTTTAATATAAATACATCGAATAATAAATATATTAATATAGAAAACAGCTACCAATTTACGTTATTAAATTTAAATATTAGATCTCTCTTAAATAAAATAAACTATCTAGATTCACTAATTTCAGCTACAAAAAGTGATATAATATGTATTTGTGAACATTGGATTACATCAACCGACCAAATAGAATGTTGTAAATTGTTAGACTACACACTAATAAGTTCTTTTTGTCGTCAAATTTATATTCATGGTGGGGTGGCAGTTTACGCAAAAACTTCTATTAGCAACAATTGTAATCATATATTAGATATAACAAACCTAACTATAGAGTTAAGTTTTGAGTGTACGGCGATTCAAATAAACAATATATGCGTTATATATACTATATATAGATCTACTAATGGCGATGTAGATACTTTTTTTTATACAACTCTCCAAACTATTAGATATAGTAACAAAGAGATACATGTATATATTTATAAGCGGAGATTTAAATATTGATACTTTGGATACAAACAACTCACAAACAAAAACACTTAATGATTTATTAAATTCTTACAATTTAAAGTCCCTTATAAAAGAACCAACAAGAATTCAAATAAGCTCATCGGGCAATGATGTTAGTGCCACTGGAATAGATTACTTAATCACAAATGTTACATTCTCGGCAAAATATGAAATATTTGAAACAGGATTTTCTGATCATACTGCGCAATTTTTAACATGCAACACTCACAGTAGTATCAAATCGGCCAAACCTAAAATAGTCACAAAGCGACTTATCAATAATGCATCAATGTTAGAATTTCAAACATTATTTTCTAAAAAATATGCTACATTAACACCGTTGGAAAGTATTAATATAAATGACCATTTTAAAGTATTCTTTGATACATTTAAATGGGGCTTCGATGTGTCATGCCCGTATAAAACTTCAACAATAAATATTTCCAGTAAAAATACTAAGTGGATAACTCCCGAAATCATCAAACATCGCAATAAACTTATGCAATTAAATTGGCTAAAAAAAAACTACCGGTGCTAACAGCTAACAGCAAAATATAATCATCTTAACCCTTAACTGGGGAGATGGGGTCATAGTAACCCCCACTTCATCTAGAACCGCCTATATAATTGTCTCTGCTTATCAGAACGCGTTGCGCCTTCCAGTACTTTTCTAAAATGTGCCAACAAATACAATGCCTACTAGTGTGTTTTCGATTTCCGTTAGAAAAAGGTCTAATTTTGTGCGTAGGGGTCGTTGAGTCCCCACGTCCGTAATAACGTCACCTAAGTGTAAAGACAATAATAATAATAATAATAATACCGTCTTTATTTCTTTGTATTTATTACATAAAAAATCAAAACTAGTGTTTGGATTTACTAAAGATTTTACTAAAAAACAAAAGCGATTATTTTGATCTAATCACAACATCATGATAACAAATGCGACAATGCTACTGGTAAACCAGATATTATTCTATTTTATAACTCGACTAAAGGTGAAGTAGACACCTTAGACCAAAAATGTTCCAGTTATTCATCGAATAGAAGAACACGGCGTTGGCTTATGGCAATTTTTTATACTATATTGGACATTAGCTCTTCAAACAGTCATGTTTTGTATAACTGCACCAAAGCAAGAACTGAAATGTCAAGATTTGAATTTATAAAAAAAATAGCCGATGGTCTCGTAAAACCTCATATGCAGCAAAGGATGGCCAACCCAAAAATAAATCGCAAGTTGAAAAGCACAATCAGGAGAATTCCAAGAGAGAAAGAATTGCCACCACCTCCACCTCAACTCCCTCAAGTGGCCAACAAACAAAAGAGGTGTTATTTATGTTCAAGGAATAAAGATAAAAAACATCTATTTCGTGTTATGTATGTAAAAATCTAGTTTGTTCAGCTTGTGCGCAAAATATCTGCAACGATTGCGCAAATAAATAAGTGTTTTTTAAAAGTTGTCATTTTTTTTTCTGTTTTGTTAATTCAAATTTTTTTTTGTGCAATATGTTAAACCTAGTATAGTTAAAATATATTTAATGCCAAATAACTTTTATTTAAAACAAACACACATTTTTTACATGTTTTTTTTATTTATTTCATATTTTGTTTGTAATAAATATATGATCAGTTGTTTTTGCAATTAATGGTATTAAAATAATACATAAATCTAATAAAAAAGCATGGCTATCCATTAATCCCTCCTAAACAATCACAAAAATATATAACATGGCTGGGGTCATGAAGACCCCACATGACTCGTAGTGTAAAAATAAATCACCTCCCTAGTTAAGGGTTAAAAAATTATATAACAACTTGATAATAACATAAAAAAAAACATGTATTTGAGTAGAATTAACAAATCAAAAAATAAAAATAAAACAGTTTGGAATATTGTAAGAACAGAAACTGGCAATTCAAAAATTGATTAATATTTCTGCTAATAACAACGTCATATCTGACAAAAAAAACTAGTCGCTAATGCGTTTGCTGATCATTTTGCCAACAACACAGCTAAACAAATCAAACCTAGCCATTCCTGTACTTCTCAAAGTATATCTGAGAGATCATTTTACTATGAGAAAGTAACTAGGAAAGAAGTAGAAAACATAATAAGCTCTTTACATAATACAAACTCAACATAAATAGACGAAATTCCAATCCAATTAATAAAATTTTGCGTAGTTGAATTATGTGATCCTCTTACTGTTATAATAAATAAATCTGTCAAATTGGGACAATTTCCAGGTATTTTAAAAATTGCTAATGTACTTCCAGTACACAAAAAAGGAAACACCACCGATATAAATCATTATAGGCCTATATCATTGCTAAGCATATTTTCTAAAATAATTGAGCGCGCTGTTGTAAACAAAATTGTAATTTTTTTAACTAAGTACAATATATTAGCAGATGAACAACACTGCTTTAGGTCATGTAGATCTACTGAAACGGCTACAACTGTGTTAGTCCAGCATATTCATGATAAAATGAACGATAAAGAACTTATAGTTGGAATTTTTTTTTATTAAACTAAGGCCTTTGATTCTCTCAAATATGAATTTATTTTATCAAAGCTGTATAACCTGGGCATACGTGGAGAAATGAATAACTGGGTAAAAAGTTACTTACATGATAGAAAACTAGCGGTATCAGTTATGGGAAATAAATCGGATAAATTCAATGTTGACATTAGTGTTCCTCAAGGAAGTGTAGCTGGACCCTTGTTGTTTTTAGTTTTTATCAACGATTTACCTAATTTTATAAAAACAGGAAGAGTTTTTATGTTTGCCGACGACACAAGTATTATTGTAAGTGGTAAAAATATTATTGATTTAAATAGCAACATAAGCATTGTGCTTTCACAATTCAACAACTGGTGTGAAACAAATAATCTGCTTATTAACGCTTCAAAAACAGTTATTGTTAACTTCCACGACGTACACAATGAAAGAATTGCCTCAACCGGGTATAAACTAAATAGTGAAATAATTAATTTAAGTGGTTCAGTAAAGTTTCTTGGTACCATAGTAGATGAAAATCTTAACTGGAAAAATCAGATTGATGTTGTTTCTATAAATTTAAATAAATGTTGCTACGTACTGCGCCAATTAAAAAATCTGTCTGTCTCAAGTAGCACTTATAAATGTATACTACTCCTTGGCCTATTCGGCAATGAGTTACAATATCTTGGCGTGGGGACAATCTGTCGACATAAACAGAGTTTTTGTAATACAAAAACGACTTATAAGGCTTATTTTTAATCTAAATTATTATTATTATTATTCCGTAATACATTTAAATCAAAAAACTTATTAACTGTCACATCTATTTATTTGTATAAATTACTATGCTCTGTGTTTAAAAATAAAAGCAAGTATCAATTAATAAACAACGTTCATAATTATAACACAAGAAACCAAAATAATATACAATTACCTAAACATAAGCTGACATCTTACAAAAAATCACCAAAATATGCAGGTGGTTACCTTTTTAATATTTTACCAGAAAATATCAAAACAATCAAATTAAAAAAATTTTTAATTGATGGATGCTTTTATTCAATAAACGAATTTATTTTATAGATCAATGTGAAACCTATTTTATTTTATTTATTTTTTTTTTAATATTATTTTGTAATGTTTTTTAATGTTTTTAATCTGTTGGTTCTGCAAATATTGCAGTGATTTGTAACACTTTAATATGTATTTATGTATTGTATTTATTTAAAGTTACCTATCCATGATTTTGGCCTAAAGGATGAATAAAAATTATTATTATTATTATTATTATGTAAAAACCTAACATTCCAAGAAACTATTTTATTTCTTTTTGCGTGCATGGTATTAGAAATTTCTTTATTGTTTCAATTTTTATTGGATTTAGTTTGATGCCTTGAGAAGTGACAATATGATCTAAAAATTGAGTTTCTCGTTTTAAGAATTCACATCTATCTAGTAAACGTAAATGATGTTTTTGAAATTGTTCAAAAATTCTTTCAAGTGATTTTCTAAATTTGGTGAAAATATTATTATGTCGTCCAGATAAATCATGCAATCCTTATTAATTACATCTCGAAGTACATTATCTAGCATTTTCTAAAATGTTGCTGGTGCGTTCTTTAACCCAAACGGCATAAGATTGAATTCGTAATGTCCATGTTCGGTGTTAAAAGCCGTTTTCATTTTTGGTTCTTTTTTCATTTGGATCTGATGAAATCCAGATAGTAGGTCTAATACACTGAAGTATTGAGCTCTTTTTAATTTATCTAATATATCCTCAATATGCGGTAGTGGATATCGGTTGTCTATAGTTTTCTAATTGAGTGCTCTATAATCGATAACCATTCTAGTTTTCTTTTTTCCTGATGCGACTGTTTTTTATCTACTAATTGTACTGGGAATCCCCATGGTGATACACTTGGTTTTATTATTCCGTTTTATAATAACTCTGATACATGGATGTCTAATAATTTCTTTATTAGCAAAAGAAATTCTTCTATTTCTAATAAATATGAGTTGTTTGTCTGTAGAAATGATTTCATGTTCTACATCGGTGTTGCAAGTTAATGATTCTTCTGGTTTTTAAAATATGTCAATATATTTTTTACAAGTTTTAATTATTAATTCATATTGTCCATTCGGATCATATTATTTAAATTTTTTATTTGTTGTAAATATCATATTGATCAAGTTTTTGTTCACTTAAATTTTTAATTTCTATTTCCTGTTCGCTGTCCGATTCATTCTCAATTATTAGGTTTATATTTCCGTTAAAAACTTCCTTCTGAAATTTTTGTCTCATTAGTACAATTAATTTCGGGTACAAAAATATCGCAATTTATTTTTGTTACGTTAATATTTTGGATTGATAATGAGTTAGGAGGCACTTTAAACTTACTCGGTTTATCAAATTATAAAGTAATGTTGATATTATGGTGTGATAGCTCAATGGTAGAGCACTTGCATATCATGCGAGCAGTCCGAGGTTCGATCCCCGAAATATGACTGAAATGATAACTTGCTCTTTATCTACCAGCGTGGTTCGGAAGTCACGTATTAAGCTGTTGGTCCCATCAAACCACTTTAAACAAGTCGTAGACTTACTGTGGCGATGTAAAATAGCCGTAAAAAGCATAATAATAATTATCTATTCTTGTTAATTTATTATTAATTAAGTCAATATTAAAATGCATTTTTTTTAAATCTTTAATGCCAATTAATCCATAAAAAAATCGTGGAAATCCACGACTAACATTTTAAAATTACGTGTGCAATTAAGTTCAGGGAAACAGGGAATTGTAGCTAGTTGTTTAAGTTGGCTCACACAATTAGCTGTGCTTAATTTTAAATTAATGGATTCTATAGAATTTGGATAATATTTTTGAATTATTTTAGAATTAATTAATGAAATTTCGCTGCCTGTGTTTATTAATAAATTTAATGAAAGGTTTTGAATTTTTAAATAAGATAAACTGTTTATTCTGGAGAATCGTTGTTTGAGGCTGGTGACATAAAATTTATATCACTATCAGTTTCTAATTCACATTGATTATTATCAGTAAATTCACTAGAATCATATGAAATAACATCGGTGTTATCTCTCTTTTGGAAAAAAATGTTCATTATACATCAATGAAACTTTTTAAGATTACAAAATATTCAAACAAAAAATAAATTCAATACAGAAATTAAGAAATTACTTTTAACTATCGAACCCTACTCTCTTACAGAATATTTTGATAAAATTAAAATCTTCTATTAAATCTAGTCATAAGTTTATAATTGTACTAAATGAATGTTTATTTTATAAAATGTTATTTTTAAAATGTATTAAAACTGTTTTTGTAATTCCGTAACTGTATTTTCAGTATCGTTTTTTTTACTTGTTTCATATTTATTGTTTTTTATATTCTTTTAGTATTCTGCAATCTTTATGAAAATTATCTATCTATCTATCTATCTATCTATCTATCTATCTATCTAGGAGTGTGATCATTAAACTTTGGGTATTCTACCTGCACTGGTGCATAATACGTATTGGAGTCTTCATCTAAAATTAATTGATTAAAATCAATTTCTTGCAATCCATATTTTCGGTATTACTGTAGAAATACCTGACAATGGTGTCGGTTTTGGACATGGTAGTGCTCTAGGAGCAAAAACATTTGATGGAAATTTTTGTTGATATTAGGGAAATTGTTGTTGTCTGATAAAGTTTTTCTGTTGATTAAAATTCATTTGTCGCGGTTGAAATGTGAGTCTCGCATAATTCTGTTGAGGGAAATTTGATATTTGTCGTTTAAAAACAAGAGTATTATTTTTAAACTCGGGCTGGTTATTTTTTTAGAAACAGGTAAATAATTAGCGTGTTGTTTTGATCGCAATTTAAAGTTAATATCATCTTGAACATAAGCAATTGCTTGTTCTAGATTATTTGAGTTCTTTGTTCTTACATATAATTGTATTTCTTGGGGTAAATTAATTAAATTAAATTAAATTTGTGAGATTTAATGTAGCAATTAATTTTGCCAAGTGATTACAAATTCTTCGTCTTAACTCCATCAAATTTAAACATGGGGAATCGAATCTAATTCTATTTTAAACAATTGTAGTTTCGCAGCAATATTTGCTGTCATTGTTGGTTGTGTTGGTTTATTGTCAACTAAATTTAACAATTGGAATAATTGATCTAAGTCTTCCAGATTTGAATTAATAATTCTCTTTCTTTAACTTTTAATTCATATAATTTATATTATTATATATTGTTAGTTTTGAATATTTAAATAGAAACTACAATGAATGTGAATGGGAAGGTACCTTACGTTACAATTAACAATAAATGGCCTGTCCTACCTGGTATTGTGACACGGTGTTCGGTGCGATGCTCTTCGCTCTGATTGTGGATCCGTGTGAGTTGATGTTCTCGACTCGTTGGAACTTGGATCTGCCTTGGATTCTCTTTTTTTTTTTGGCACTAGGAGTTGATACTTGCCAATTGAATTGATTTTCGATAAATCTTATTAATTCATTTAATTGTTGCCAAATCCTACCGACTGCGCCAAATTTGTTGATTGGTTTCAATAATTGATTTTAAAATTATTTTTTTTATTTATTTAATGAACGATGGTTTGTTAATAGACTGAATATAATTACAAGTGTCTGTTATTTTATATAAGACAAAACGTGATAAAATGTGTTTACAATCTTATTCTTTTCGCGGAATTGTTATAAGTTCTTTGAAGATCCCATCTGCATCTTTATACTTCGAGGTCGCTTTTCCATGTAACTTGCACTTCTGCAAAATCCCCTACACTTGCCAGTTTAATAAAATGTTAGTAACAGCTGATCTATATGAACAAAGCAATTATTTCTGCAAAAATTGCATTTGTGGTAATAATTAAAAAAAGTTAATTTAAATTCAATCAATATTGTAAAGAAACTCTACTTTATTTTTAATTCGGTTGAGCAAGTAGAGAGCTGGTTTCATGTTTTTACACAAAAACAGCAAAAAAATCTTGCATCCCAATTATTTGTCTTAAAAACCAATGATTAATTGCTTTCAACAAAACACATCTAAAAATCTATCCATTTTTTAAACTTAAAATAGTGTGTACACTCTTTAAACACAGTTTTTATTTTTTTATATAAAAAGACAAAGCTAATGTAATAGTTTCAAGTTATATTCTGCACTTTACATGCGTAAACCAAACTCAAGCTTCCACTTAGAAGCTTATATGTTTTACTTAGTTGATGATGCAACAAATATAAGGTTTGCTTGAAAATAAAGTATCACTTAAGCAGTTAATCAAGGTGGTGCAAGCAAATAATAAATAAGCTAGTTGCTGAGTTTGTAAATTAATTACAATTGTTATATAATATATTATCAATCTTCATTTACATAGATGACACATTAATAATTTTTCCTAAACCCAAAGTTGATAAAGTTGTTCACATTCAATAACATTTCAATTAATTTTATTAATTTAATAATCAACTATCCTTAAAATACTTTATGTTATCTGATGCTGTAACTTAATTGCATATTTTACTAAATATTAATATGTTATAATTAGCCCTAACCTATATTTCAAGTCATGGCGCCAAGGGCTTTGGTATTGCTGAGCTGATATTCCGTGCTCAGGGAGAGCTAGCCGTAAGTCTATATGTATACAGTTAAAATGTTACAACAATGTTAAACAACGCCTATTTTCCCGGCTAAAATCGGTTAATATACTAACCAAGCAATCACCGCTATAGGTAATCCACCTCCAACCGGTCAACAGCTTTGGGTAGAAAAGCCGTTAGAGAGAAGGCGCCCTTTTGTTCTAAGTTTAAAATTAGACTCAAAAGCAAAGAAACTAACAAAACAATTAACGGCAAAATAATGCTGCAAGCAAAAGAAAACTACTGCATTAAAGATCTACGGACATCCTTAGTATAAAAATCATCATGACCAATGTTCAAAACTAAACTTCCCGGAGTAGTAAGTTGAAAAAAACTACAAAAACAAACAAAATAAAAATGTGCACATGAAACGGTGAGATAACTCAGTTATAGAGCGTTAGCGTAGCAAGCTGATAGTCCAGAGTTCGATCCCCAAATATGACTAAAATAATAACTTGTTCTTTATCCACTGGAATGATTCGGAATTCACCTAATAAGCCGTTGGTTCCATCAACCTCCTTCAAACAAGTCGTAACATTTCTGGGGCAATGTAAAATAGCTGTAAAACGCCCAATAATACTAATAATAATAAAATGTGCAAAGCATGTATAAACCTGAAAAGATACATAAGGTTATACATAAAATTCAACATCTTAGACATCATTAAAACAAGATGGCCAAGTCATTGTCAGAAATAACATAAAACATGTGTATTTCTCTGAAAATAAAAATAACTATCACAGACATGATGACGCAATTATTGTCTTAAAAAATGTTATGGCTTCTTACAACTATAGACCAAATCAAGGAAAATAAACATAATACAAGCACATGCTCCTACGGCAGAAAAACCCAAATAAACAAATCAACTATTCTACATCTACAAACAAATAAAGCAAACACTAGAACCACTAAAGTGAAAATATATTACAATAATACTCGAAGACTTTAACGCAAAGATGGGCAAAAAAAGATGCGACAAATAACAATATGACAGGCTATTAATTAATAAAATAAATGTGAGCACAGAATCTTGGAGACCCATTTTAATTTCATTTAGCTCAGATTTTGTGTAATTAAACTTAACAAACATATTTTGATTTGATAATTAAGTTTAAAAAATATTTCTATAAAATCTAAGTTTACGTACTTTTAATGTAATAAAATTTTATTTTAAACGCACAAAAAAGTCAATAAAAATAGATATTATACACTTATTTTGATCAAGTTTATGTAACTAGTAAGTTAAAATGCAATAGATGCTGCTCAACAGATTGATGTGATCTTAATCTAAGCTTGCAATGTGTTATAGTATTGTCTTAATCAAAACATGAAATCATTTTATAATCAAAAACGTTTAAATATTTTTGATATAGTTGACAAAACAGATATCTACTTATGGCCGATCTCACCGACACATCTTAAAATTTAAGCCCGAGTTAAATTGCTAAGTCCGGGTTAACACGTTGCACTGATAAAATAAACGCGGACTTAATGCTTAATTATTGTTTAAATATAAGTTGCCAGTTTTGTCTTCAATAATAGTTAAGCTTTAAGTCCACGTTTATAATATCGGTCAATATTTGTCAAGTTGGCATTATTGATTTGTTGAGTCACTCTATATAATATTTGACATTATGTGCTTTCCTTTTGCCACTATTACCAATTATTCTTACTTTACCTTACTTTATCTTACTTAATAGACCATTTGTAAAATAGCCAGTAAGCCAAAGTTAGAATTTTACTTCCCCATCGCCCATAGATTCCTATCACGGGACAAAAATTAAATAAGTAATATTTTAAAATTACTTAAAAATATATAAAACTGTAAACAACGACAACAAGTAAATTTTAGTTAAAAAAAACAAATATTTGTGAGGTTAAGTGAGTATTTTGGCTTACCTTATTTGGCAAATAGAAAAAGCCTATCGTCACTACTGTTTGTAAATAATAAGTACATTCTTTTTGCCAAGTGAAATAAGCCAAAATAGAAGAAAACACACAGATCAAACGCCACAGAAGACAAAGAAATGAGAAGCAAAAAACTAAATGGAAGCAAAAAACAAAGAAGGCCAAGACAACTATGCCTACAAAAGAATGGACGGTGAAAGGATAGGCAAGAGAAGAACATTTACTGAAACATTAGTACCAATCAAAATTGCAAAGATAAAGATAAAAAGAAACAAACTGCCCAAAGAAAGCAAACTGAATAAATTGACTAAGCAATTTCCATACATACATCATCTCAAAGTTAACAGACATTACAACTTCCAAAATGGTCAGTATATCTAGCAACCAGAGAACACGAAGAACTAACTTCAAATAGAGATTCTAGAATCTCACTAAAAATAAAACAAACAAATCTAGAACTACTAAAAAGGATACACAAAATATTTATGAAAGAAAAAAGATACGACAAAGAAGAAGTTTATAAAGATATAAAAAAATCAAATATCTAGGCTGAATAACGCAAGAATGAGAGATAGGAAAGATGTGTACAAAGTAGGACAGAAAACGGGAGTATAGGAAGAGATGAGCCAAGAACAGCATGATTTGCCGCAGCAAACTGTGTAAATTCCGCAAGACCCAAACCAGCCCACTCCAAACTAGAACCACATTAGTGACAACGACAAGTACAAATTAACCTCAAGACCAGCACAGAAAAGAAAACCGAAAGGTCATTCTCAAGGGCCACTAGTTGAGACCAACACCTCACTACGTTCTAAAATAACAAATAAAACAAAAAAAAGTAAGCCAAAATACTCACTTAACCTCAAAAATATTTTATCTTATTTTAATTAAAATTTATTTGTTGTCGTTGTTTACAATTTTACATATTTTTAAATCATTTTAAAATACTACTTTTTATACCTCGATAGAACGACATAAGCAAATTCCCCTTACTTCCAGTAAAATTGTTACTTTGGCTTACTTGCTATTTTACAAATGGGACGGTCTATTGAGTAAAATAAAGTAAGGTAAAGTAAGAATAACTTAAAATAGTGGCAAAATGACAAAAAGAAAGCACCTAATGTTGTTAAACGTTTCATAAAAAAATGACTTACCAATTAATTTAATAATTTAAATGTGAAAGATTTATTTTGGAAGATTGGACTAAATATAAAAATATAAGAATTGTGTCACTCAAAAACATTCCATCTTCTATTATTTCATTGTGAGAAGAATCTGATTTTGAAATTAAATAATGAAGGACAATTTTAAGACTATACTTTTATTATTTGACAAAATGACAATAAATGATTGTTACTTTTTATAGCAAACGGAATTTAACAAAATTGAAAATGTGAATTATGAAGATGCTTATTCCAATAACAATAATAATAGATGATTCATTTAGAAGTACTTTTTTGGGAAATGGTTTTATGTTAGATAAAGCATGCGTTGACTCAAACTGTTATGGTATTTTTGTTCAGTTATGTTTGACATTTTATCATGAAAAGAATTAGCCCGGCACAGCGTCTACAAATTATTCAGCTGCAATACAAAAACCAGCGCTCTATGAGGAAAGTATTTTGTACGCTTAGAGCAACTTTTCGTTTACATAATCGGCTTACCAAACTTACAATTTGCTGTACCATTAAAAAATTTAAAACTCAATAATTATTATTAGATAATATTCAACCAAATAGACCACATCCAGCACTTAGTAAAGAAAATATAGCGGCGGTAGCTAAGAGTGTACGCGATAACCGTAGTGAATCGATTTGGCGCCATTCTCAACAATTTAGCTTGTCGTAAAGAACAACGTGGCGTATTTTACATAAAAATCTTGCATTAAAAGCATAAAAAATTTAACTCATGCAAGAATTTAAACCAGCCGACCTTCCAAATCGTCACTGTTTTAAGCTTTGGGCACTTGAAAAGAAAATCTAATGTTTTTGACCAAAATTTTGTTCAGCAATCAGGCCCATTTCTGGCTTAATGACTACGTCAATAGGCAAAATTGCCGTATTTGAGCTGAAAAGCAACCAGAAGAGATTCAAGAGCTGCCATTACATACAAACAAAACAACGGTTTGGCTGGTTTACCTTTTTTTTTTAAATAAGGCTGAACGGAACGTAATTGTAAATAGCGCCCGTTATCGCACAATGATAACAGACTAATTGCTGCCTGAAATTAAAACCGATCTCGACGACATTTGATTCTAACAAAACGGCGCTACTTGCCACATAGCCCGTGAAACCATAGCTTTATTGCCAGAACGATTCGGTAAACAGCTAATTTCACGCCTCGGACCGGTAAATTGGCCGCTTAGATCATGTAATATTGCATCTCTAGATTTTTTCTTTTAAGACTACATATATTCCAAAGTCTACATGGATAAGCCGACTACGGTTGGAGAATTGGAAACCAACATTACTTCCGTCATTTGCCAAATACCACTTAAAACGCTTGAACGCGTCATCAAAAATTGAAATTTTTGAATGGATCATGTTAGCCGTAGCTACAGCCAACATTTGAAAAAAAAAACCTCTAAAAAATAAATGTTTCTTTTGCATGATTATAAAAATTACCCGATAAAAATGATTTTTTTTAGTTTTTTTTTCTCTAAATGAATCACCCTTTTTTTCGATTATCTTAACTATAATCGGCAAAGTAACAAAAATCTTTACAAATCCTAAGTTCTAGTAGCTCAAAACAACAACAATAATAATGAAGAAATCATCATGTAATAATGACTTTGGCCATGTAACAAAATTGATCAACAAGTAATATTAGTTTCATTAGATAAAGTATTTATTTCTTTTTGTATACAGATAACTAAACAAAAGATTAAACCAGTCTTTTTTGGATTACTGCTTTACCCAAGCGCAGTGCCTAATTATTCGTTTATCCGATTTTGTTGTGTTTTATGTTTAGATAATAAACTAAGAGAAAATGCAAATAAAATATTTTAATAAATTGACACGGTGCTCGGGCAAAGCAGTAATCCAAAAACGCTATCATATTTAAGCATAAAGTTTACATATTAGAATAATCTTTTTCATTCAGCGCTTTTGCTAGAACATAACTTTTAAAAGTAATTACGAATAACCTAAATTCAAATTGACCAAGTTTAGAATTTAACACAGGTATTTCTATTATATATTAAATTCATACTAAATGAAGAGCTTTTTAGTTTAAATTATTTATAATAAATGGTTTGGAAATTGATAAAAAAATCGAGATCATAGCACTTCTTTCTCGGAGTCCTCGGTCCCCATACTTAATTAAACATTTAAATCTCTTAGCTTAGAAACTCAAAACCTGTGGCTTTGGTGTTTCATTTGGCACGGGATAACTGCACAAAAGGGTTAAAAAATGCTTTGTATACAATATTATTGTAAATTGAAATATTATAAAGATGATTAACCGCATTGTTAGAAACGATACTTAAAAGTAATTATACTTCAATTATTATATAACGTGTGAATTTTTTAATTGTTTTTAAATATTTAAGTGTTTATTAAGTTTATTATTTTACTTTGTTATTTATTTTTATCGCAGAGTTTAAAATATTGTTTTACCATGTTGCGGTGTAAAAACTAAACCATCTTCTTCGGGTGCTGTATCCAATCTAAAAGTTGGCGATTATTAAGAAGACTTTTAGTAATGAGACCGCAGATCTAAATATTTAGTTATTAGTACAGCCAAATCATTCCCTGCTGTTCTTTATCCATGCGTTTGTCCTTTTCTTATGGATCCATTTTTTTTTTATTTTTCGCTGCATAATAACTTGGAGCAATTGATATTTTTTATAAACCACTCCATCACTGCATTTTTAACGCGGACAAACTATAGGCATTTTCGTGATAAGACATTTACTTCTTTCCATTCAAGAGCAACACGCTCCCAGAGCTTAACGCACAGAACCGTTCTGATGCACCGTCGTGATAGGTGGTGCATGAAGGGAGAAGGGAAGGAAACTCGGAACAAGTTGAGGCGTCGCGCTTTCTGTAAAAGGTACATGGAGCGTCAAGCACAGAATTGTTCGGAACCGTCCAGAACATTGAAAAGACAGCATCTATTAAGTGCAAACAGTTCTTCTCTTGGTCCTAAGCCTTTATGCAATCCAAAATTGTGAGTCGATGATGTCTGTATCTAGTTTCCTGTATGTTCTATTGTTGGATTTTCAGTGCATATAAGTCATTAAGCTTATTGTGCGGTAGTCGGAGCAATGCTTGACCATCATCTTTTTGAGAGTTATAAAAGTTAATATTTGCCATTTTTTTGGTAATATCCTATTTTGTATATGGTATTAATTAATTCTACCAAAACATAAATCCGATCCTCTTCTATTATTTTAAGAAATTCCGTTGGCAGGTGGTCTGAACCTGGCGCTTTTCTAGCCTTAATGTATATTAGACTGGTTCTTAAAAAAAGGGCAATTTTTGTGTGTGCACCCTCAGAAAGTAATCTATAAGCAAAAAAAGTAAGCCATGCCAAATTTCAGCCCTTAAGATTCAAAAGAAAACGTGTCGCACTACCTTTAAATTTTTAAAACTAATATACTTGATAAGTATCATAGCTTCCAGATTTGAGTCAGATGCATACCCTGGGTCCACAAGAAAGCAATAGAGTACTTGCTAATTAGATTCCACATGAAACTTTACATCAATATACTCTGTATATATTTTTTTTTTAATTTACATATTTTGTTATAATTTAAATTTTGAACATAAAATTAGACTTGTAAACAAAAGTTGTTAGAATTTGAGACTTAGGTCTATAATTTTTTTTTAATTTAGAAAACTTTTAAAATGACGTATTGTACGTATTTTTTTCATTTTGTCAAGTTTGTAAGATTCTAATAATGTTTTTTTAAGTAAGGTAATGGGTTTACTTTAATAACTTCAAAGGCAGTGCGACACGTGTTTATTTGATTTTTAAGAGCTGAAATTTGGCATAGATTACTTTTTTTGCATAAAAATTACTTTCTGAGGGTGCACCCAAAGAAATTCCACAAAAACAATTTTAAGAACCAGTCTAGTATATATTACATTGTCAAAAGTGTTAACCCAATGCTCCCTATTAGGAGAAACGTTAAACTGTTTGTCTTCATCCAGTGTTGCCTGTTCGTGTAAGGATTTAACTGTATTACAGTCTCCTTTACACACAAACAATTCAACGTTTCTTTTAGTCTATTAAAATAAATAACATAAACAATTAAAAATATAAAATAATGAAAAATACCATATTAAACATTAGCAGCCTTATGCATAGTTGTTTGGTTAGTATGCTACTATAAAGTTTTTAACTAGTAGCTACTTACACCATACTAAATGTGTCCTATGCACAATTGTTTTTTAGTATATTTTAGTTAGTAGCTACTAACAATAACATTATGATTTGGCAACACAGCATTATGTGACATAAAGTTTGCTACATGTTACATTTTTGCGTTATAAAAACAAAAAATGTAAAGATTTTGCACAAAAATAAAGATTTAATAATTATGATTAAAAAAAATAATGCAAACGTATAAATATATTTTTGTTTTGTTTTAAAATGTAATTTATTGACATCTAAAATAAATTATGCATTTATTACAAAATTAAAGCCACATGCCCGTATTCATAAAAGCTGATAAATTTAATGACTATTAAATGTGACAACATAACCTCACAATTCAATAAAACGTCAAAACTATTTTTATAAATTTGATAGAAATACATGTTATTTATTTTGCGTTATTATTAAATATTATTTTTCATTCATTTCTGATAGTTATTTATTATGCCAAACTTGTTTTTATAGTAGAATAAGTATAAATAATTTTGCGTTTGTCAAATTTAACGATTAGTTACTGTAACTTACTTTTATGAATACGGGCAACACACAATTAATTACTTTTAAGCTATAATAATATTAGTATTATCAATATTAATAAACAACTGTTATGTGCAATCAGAGTAAATTTTAAAGAGTCAAAATGTACAGCATCAGATGTGTTTGCTGCTTTCACATTAATTTTTATAACACGATTTTGGATGCTCTGCCATCTTACAGAAAAAGACTAGACTAATTTAATTATTAAAATAAATAACATTAATTTATTTTATTAATTATACTTGACGCAACCACTACATTTTGGTGCTGATATTTAAATATTACCATACATTGCAATAAATAAAGCAATATGTCTTTAAATGATGATAAATATCACAATATTTACAGCTGACAGTTTTGGGTTATATTTACAATGTATTTAATCACATTCAAAACAAGACAGTCTGGCTACTAACGTTTTAGTTGACAACTAAGCTTAGTAGCGTTTTAAATATTATTATGCACTCGGTCAACAGTAATATTCAGCTAGTAGCACCTTAGTAGTTACTAAATATGACTATGCATAAGACTGTAGGCGTTTAGCCTTGAGAAACCGTACATACCAGCGATCAAACAGCGGTTTTATTTAGAGATGCAAATAAAATAATTATTCGTTACTTAGTAATCGGTACCTGACGAGATCCGAAATAACGAATAACCAAATAAACAAATAATCGTTACTTTTTACAAACAGTTACTCCGTGTCCGCCCGTATTCCATTCGATATATTTTACCCGCGCACGGAACCGGAGTAACTGTTTGATATTTTGTATTCGAAAGAATCGAAAGTACCTAGTACCTATACTATCTATAGTAGTCGGACACACGCATTAAGCTGGCAGTGCTGGCACATGCACCCGGCGCAGCTATATATTATGAAATAAAAAACTTAAATTTATTTTGTTCTTTTTTTTTCATTCCTTAATCATTATTATATTGATTTAATTAATTAAATAATTTATATAACAATATTAACAATACATTTACTAAGTTTTAGCATTATTAATGTAAGATATAAAATTTAGTAATTGCTTCAATAAATTTTTATATCAAATAGTAATAGTCAACATCAATTACATTTAATTCTTAACACAGTAGTCAGTAGGCTAGTTAATTAAGTAGTAAGTAGTCTCTAAGAGCAGTATATGTTATTAGCATTGGTATTTATAATTATAAAACTTATATATAATAATTTATATTTTGTACTATTTGTAGTATTTTGTAGTTACACTAGCAAATAAATAGGATATAAATTTTATTCTGTTGCGTTTTTTTTATACCTGCTTATTGCTAACAAAATAAAAATGACTATAATCATTATAATGAGTTTTTGTTACATATTTATATGATGGTTTTTTTATGTCACGATTATTACGTAATTGACGTAAAATAAACGATTACTTGTAACGAGTATTAAGTAACGAGTATTGTACCGAAAGTAACGAATAGTTACAAGTATCGAAAAGTAACGAAAACTTGCATCTTTAGTTTTATTTCCATCTCTCTCTATTTTTGGGTGATCGCGGAAATCTCCCGAAAACGTACTGGTTGTAAACGATTACACCTGTCATTAATTTTCTTATGATTATTATTAATTTAGTAAAAATATTTGCTATATATACACTTACTTACAAAGAATATTCATTTTATTTATACTTAATAGCAATTTTTACTAATTATTTTCATAATCATTCTTGACAATTCATCTCATTATAGGTTATCATATTTAAATTTGACATACCGGACTTATTAAACTGCTTCCAACAAGGGTTTTAAATTCACCTCGCTTGTTAGTACATTCGGAATCGGAATCAAAAATAAATAACCGGTAACTCGCGACAACGCAAGTGATTACATAATCCCATACATTTATAAATTCCTTGTAGAACAAATAAATTTTTATGATTAAAATATAGATGTATATACTTATTTTATTTGAAAAGTTCTGGCGCCAAAATGGCCGGCGCCGATGTCGCGCCAAATTGGCCGCGCCGAAGTGTCCTAGACCCTGACTAATAGTGCGTTCCGTATATCAACCGAAGCGACCGAAATCCCGGTTATCCTGAAACAGGTTTATATACGGAACGCGGTTACCTGAAAGAAAAAGGTTACAAAGGTTGCGACCGCACTCACCATGAACGAACGTCGGTGAATTTCTATTCATCGTGGTTATACATGGCGGTAAATTTGAAATAGAATCAAAAGTGAACAAAAGCGTCAAATGTTGCTTGTGTATTTTATTAAATTATTAAGTATAGGTTATAATGTATATGTATGTTCCTGTCAATGCTAAAACGGGCAAAGGCATGAGTGCAACAGAGCAAACATTATTATTGTGTATAGTTGCCTGTTATACCTGCCAATCTCTACTGGAATTACTGTATTAGCAGGTAGATAAATACATACAATCATCTAAGATTAAGCACTGAAATTTAAAAAAATAGCTAATAATAAATAAATTTATGAAGTTTGAGCCTATAATATTTCAGATTTGTATTTTGACGTTTCTATAACCGCTGCCGTTCCATAAATCAACCAAGATTTTCAGCGACAGATCTTAGCCAGTGTTGTTCTTAGGTGTACAATTGTACTAAAAGTAGTACATTGTAGTTGTTCTTAGTACACAAGTACCACATCATCACAATCGAGAGACGTAAAGTACAATTTAAAATTTTTATCAATTTCACAATTTTCAATATTATTTTCAGATATTGCAATAAATTTGAACGATTTAAAAATATAATTGAAAAAACAAATAAAATTACAGCTTGTTAAACCTTCAAAAATAAATTATCAGTCAATGTTTTCAACTTTTATGATTGTGGTAAAAATAATGCTTCGTTTTTGCACTGTTTTGCTGCAGCAAAATTATTATTTTTGCAACTTTCTTAAATAAAAGACTTTTGGTTAAAACGTGCGATGTTATATTGCATGTAAAACATATGCTATGTTTTGTAGAAAACGGGGATATTAACTGGAAACCAAAACAGTCTCTTATATGACACAAGATATGTAGAGTATTGAAACTAAAAAATACTGATTAAAAGTGATATGTTTTTATTATATAACAGTTTTATGTTGTTTTATTTAATGAGTTTTTTTATTTATTTTGATTTATTTGAAAAGTTTTGTATTTATTTTGTTTTGTTTTTAAGTTTATATATAATATATAATATATATATATATATATATCTGGTATTTATGAATTTTTAAATTTTGCGCCATAAGATTAGTACATTCCAATACATTCAAGTACATTTTGCCATCAAAAATAGTACAGTACAAAAATTTGCAGGAACAACACTGATCTTAGCCGTAACCTAACCGCCGGTTACTTCGGTTGATATACGGAACGCACTATAAATTATGATGTTAAACAGCTTGATTCAAGATTCAAAACTTATTATACCTGTAATGGCAATCTCAGTATGCTGACCATTCCCACGTTGTTCGTCATGCGATTGCTTTGTACATATATGTCCTTGTATTGAATGTTGTTCACCAGTATGATGAGGAACATCTGAAACTACACTATCTCTTTTAAATTCTATTCAAAAACGAGCTATTCGAATCATAGTCAATCCAAAATTGACTAATGACTTAGATACTTTACATCGACGTAATCTTCCGTATCTTTGCATTTTCTGCAGATATTTCCATAGATATTGTTCAAACAAAATACAAGACATATTAACATCTGAACACAAATTTACTCCTAGTACATGGTTGGTAGGAATTCTAACAAATATTCACTGACAGCTCAGAGATGTAGGACCGAAACTTTTAAGAAAGATTTTTTTAATCGATCTATCAACACCTGGAATAAACTTCCAAATTCAGTATTTCCCGACACTTATAATCTGCAAATGTTCAAAGTCGATGTTGAACTGCTTTAACCTCAAAAGAATGTGAGAGTATCCCATTTTGAAACTTTAAAAAAGCTGTAACCCGCAGTAACGCTCATGGCGCATACTTCATTTATTATTACAAAAAAATGTAATTTTTATATTATATATCATCGATGAATTCCAGCTGAAAGACCTATGGCCTGTGGTATGAAAATTATCTTATTACTCGTAGAACATACAATTTTATACTTCAACAAAAAATGTCATTTTATTTACAACAATTTCGTTTAATTTTAATATTTAGCTTACCTTGACGCTATCAAAGACGGCGTTTATTTATTAATTTATTTTGAACGTTTTCGTTTGGGAATGATAGACGAAGAAATTATATAAATATTAATATAAATTAAATATCAAATCATTTAATTAATCACGAGGTGTAGTATTTTTACTAGAATGACGTTGCAAATTACGTTTATTTTGGTTGGATATGCAACAACGGCATTATAAGCGGGCATTACACACAATAACGCCCGATCATAATAATTTGTTTATATATCCTATATCAAAAGTATTATTAACAAATAATAGGCAAAAAATATATAATATATTTTATGTTGATCGAAATTTGAGTTTTATTTGACCCATCTTATTTTTTAAGAAATTCATAAATAATCTTTTTTCTCTATTTTTTAGTTACCTATACATACAATCTCATTATAATTATTAAAAAAATTATATGAAATTGTAAATCAACTTTCCTAAATTAATACAAATGATTTTTGTAGCAACTTTATGGGCGTGCGCGTGTCATGCCTATTATAAACTCTACCCAACGATTTTTCATTAACCGTTAACCTGATAATTAGTTTTGAATTCTGTTCAAATAACAAATAGGAATAAGAATTAATATTTTCAAAACAGAGTGAAGATTCAATGAATGAAGTAAATGAATTTTAGTTACAAGAAAGTAAAGTAACTGAGGGTGTACAATAATGCATATGCCAACTGTGAACATAATTCAAACACGTAAAACATTTATTAAAGAATAATTCTGTCAATTTTAAGACACATCATTACAAAATTATATATTATGTATTTATGTAAACAAATAAGTATACAAGTAAAGTAAATAAATCATAATATTTTCTGTAATAAATTTACTATAGTATATAACATATCAGATATACATATATATTTACGTTCAATTATATTATCTTTTTATACACAAATATTGTATTAAATAATTTTTTCATAGAAATAGATGATTTATATAAATTATAGAATACTATTACTACAGTATATGCACAACCAGATAAGGCAAAATATGTAAGGCACATTTAGACACTTCAAGCTAAGATTAAGCCATTTTATGTAAAAGAACTTAAAATATATATGTGTGAAGGTTACTACCAACAATAACTTTGAGGTATTATAGATATTATATTTTTAAATTTTAAGAACTTATGTTATATAATTTGGCAATAAAGACAATTTATTATTAAATTAATAATTAGATTGTAAGGCACTGTTTTGACTATAACAACTTAAAATTAACTGAGCTATTAAAAATTTATATAAACTGAATTTATTCAATGGACGGTCTTATTTTTTTATAAATTTTACGGACTGTTTCATTGGATGGATATTGTTTGATTGCAAATGAAAAATGTTTATATAATCACTAAAGAAAATAAAATTATATTATTTTTGTTCTAATATAGAGCAAATTTAATATATAGTATTTTTATTCAAATGTCATTTGTTTAGGCAAAGTATTTAAGTATTAAATTTGAATACAACAAAATATTCAAGTCATTTTTGTTTTAGTACTTTACTTCGCTAAAGTAGCATTGGACTAGTACACTGATTATTGTAATTATAATGTTTATTCGGTGCATAAAAAAATTAATTCTGTTTTTACTGCTTCATAAAATAATAGGCATTAATTACATTTTGTATACTAGATAGACGTTCTATCAGCTTAGCAACAGAGGCTAGACCAGTAGTTAGCAGTTAACAACGCTCTTGCCTTTTTTTTGTCACTTTTACAAAGGTTCTCAGCAAATTTAAAACTTCACTAAATTTAACTGAAATATAAATGTTTTCAGAATTGTTAAATATTTAGTATACAAAAAAATATAATACAGTCGTTAGCTGGATTTATGGCTTTACTAGATCGGCCATAAACGCATTGCTACCGGTCCAATATTGTAAATAACTATTTTTGAACAAATTTTCAAAGTTAATTTAATTTATATTTTATGTCCAAAATAGCTATTTATAAGTATGAGTAGCAAATTATACTCTTGGTATGGTATGATACATACAAAACTTTATTTGTAGACCAAAATGTATCAGAAAGCCTTACAAGACTTTAGCTTTGTAAAGTGCTTTAGTCTTCAACTACTTTTCAACACATCATCAATATTTTAAGAACAATCATCAGAATTTTAGTTATAAAATAGTATTTTATTTAAAAATCAATGTTCACAGACTGATTAAATTTAGTCTTCAATGTGATAGTTTGAACAAGTGTTGAAACTCGAAGGTAAGTATTGTATTTTGTTTATACGACATATTAAGTAATTCCTAAATATCACATCTTGAAAATTTAAAAAAAAAACTGCCTTATTTTGATCTGTCATAATAAAATTTTAACATTCTAGAATTTTAAAATTCTATTAAGCCAGTTATATTATAACAGGAAATTTTATATATACCACATTATAAACCACATCTACTTGCAGTGAAAAGCAAATAACTTTAAGTTCAACCCACTTTCAAAAATTGCACAATTGATCATAAATACATATAATTAGCATGCAGTAATGTAAAATGTTTGTGTAAAATAAAACTCATATTACTTTAACACAATTAAATCCCTAAAATATTAATGTTCAATATTGAAATTGTTAATTATCTAATAAAATTCAATTATATTTATAATTTCTATTGCAACTAACGCTGTGTGCAATCCTTTTCTAGCATCGCTAAAAACTTCCTACATGCAACTTTTTTTAAATATGTCTAAAAACACAATTATTTCATATTTTGATTTGAGCTTAAAACATTTGTACTATCATATTATTCAGTCTTTTACAATAAATGGCAAAAATCTATTTAGAGAGAAGCACAATGACGTATAAATATCACAACCATTTAATATAGGCATTAGGCAATTATTCGCACAACCAGTCGCAAGGCAACTTAGGCATTTTACTAGCAGGCCAAGGAAGATAACCGGCAGTTTTAAACACCCAATAATCATAAGACACTTTAGCAACTAAACTGACCAGTAAAACTACTTCAGCAGTTATGATGTAGTATATATAGTCAGTCCAATCATGTTGACTTTGGCATAACTTGGAAGGATCTAAATTGACTACTTTTACATCCATATTTTCACAATCTATTTCATCATAATCTGGTATGTGTTTTTGTTTAGTCAACAACCACACCTAAAAAAATTGCCTCATTATTATTTATCAATAAAATACTTTTATTTATAAATAAATTACATAATTTAAATAACATACCTTCAGTACTTTAGCAGTGTTGCAATCACAATGCAATTGATTGTGACCTAAATTTACATGCCTTGAATTATAATTTCTATCAAAAATATTTGATAATACATAAGTTGGCACCTATAATAAAATATATTATATAAATTAGCAGGTTTTATCAATGCTTGCTTACAGATTTTAATTTATTATTCTTTAAACTTAAAACATCAAATGTTGTTATAAATTTTGTGCCTTCCAATGGAAGAATTGATGTGATTTCATTGTTATCAGCATATAATTGTCTTAAACTTTCATATGAAGGATCATCACTGACTGGATCTAAAGATGTTATCTATATAAATAATATTATTACATTATTATTGCAGAAGCATATAATAGACAACTTACATTATTATTAGAAACATTTAAAACAATTGTGTTGGGTGGTAAAGGTGATGGAAGTTTAGTTAATTGTTTTGAATGGCAATTTACCATTACAGTAAACGTTGGTGGTTTTCCTGGAACTATATCCAACCTAGTTGGTTCACATTCACAATCTTTTGTGCACTGTTTCCTAAGCTATAAAAACAATATTACAATGCTCTGACAAACAAGTCTTTATTTGTTGAATCTAACAAGAAGCACAATGAGTACGGTAAACTACTATTATTATAAATATCTATTTATATTAACTGTTTGTAATTATAACTACTGCATTTTATTGAAGAAGCTTCTTACATCTGGTTAAATGTGATTTTAATATTGAATTTTAAAAAATATATTTATGTTTCAGTACAGCTACATTGGCACTATATGTACATGTACAGATGTACCACAATAGTTATCCCATCCCATTATCATTTTTATCAGAAACCAAAAGCTTTCAGATAACGCTAATGTGGTTCTGAAACAATACAGTAAGTAGACTGTACAATTATATTGCTATTGGTGTATCATATAACCTAGATTAAGGTTGCCAGACATCCCTATTGAAAACCACAAAGTCCTGTGGCCAATATGATATGAAACTGTCAAAAATTTATTATTGGATTTTGTTTTACTGGTTTTACATTAATAGTTATTTTTTGAGATTAATTTCTTTAGAAGTAGAATACATTAATAAAAAAAGGTTAGCGTATGCTTAAGATTTATTAATGTATCATACTTCCAAAGTAATTAATCTCAAAAAATAACTATTAATGTAAAACAAACAGAGGACTCCAACTCAAGACCCCTGCTGTAGGAAGTACACTTAACCACTACACCACCTGAGTGGTTTATAATTATAGTAACAATTGTGAGTCGGGTAAAATGGCTATTAGAATTGTAATACAAGTAAAACATTCTTTAAAAGTTTAATACCTTATTAAAGTTTATAAAAATTCAATACCAGTTTATGCTTTATATCTACCATTTGCGCTTCTTTTTAGATTAAAAAATTACTGTTCCAACACTTACTTGATGTATCATTTTAACTTGCTTTAAAGGTACAAGTTCTGTACTATTGAACCAATGAAAAGTTTTGGATGATAAGCAAGTCGAATTTTCTTCATTATTAAATAATAAGTCGGAATTCATAGCTTCATATAAACTGGTACATTGTAAAGGTTTATTATCTACAACATAATATATTAAATTCCAAATTTTTTCCATTATATAATCTAACCTAATATATCCAGTCTAACTTGTCCTTCCTTCTTAAATCTAGGCACTTCTGATAAATTATTATGAGACAAATCAAGCATGCTTACATTGAATAAATTTACCAAAGATCGATTCTCAAAATGTGTTATGCCATTCGTTGATAAATTAAGACATGCTATACTTGCATGTTTACCAAACTCTCCAACAACTTTACTGATATGACCATCAGTAATTGATAAAGACGTAATTCTTCTCCATGTTATTAACTCTGTTAAATTCAATGTTTCTATGGTAGCATTTCTGATGTGAATAGAGTCTATATCGCCTCTATTTAAGTTAACATCTAAAATTTAAATTATGTGATTGCTTAAACTGACTAGTTTCTTCACCTTTAACACGTACTTGCACATCCTAATCCTTCACTTAATCGAAACGCATCAACATCACAACAAATTACAGCTTTCTTGCAAATATCAACTTTACACCTACAATTATTTGATGGAGCAGGACATAGTTCTTGTGGCCGGTGATAACAAGTTCGATCTGTTCCAGCACATGGGTCTTCTCTTTGCTGTTGTTCTTCAGCCAGTCTACTCCAGCTTGGAGCTATCGCACAGAAAACTAATAATAAATAGGCCCACATCTGAAACAAAAATTTTATCAATATCAAACATATTTAGAAGCTGAATCTTATATTAATATTACTTGGTTTGATTTTATCACCTACTTGATTATTCATAGTCTTTTTGAATTATAACACTAGATTTACTAGTCACATGTGTATAATTTCCATAGCATTTAACAATTTTTTTTTTGTATTCTCATCAACTGTATGATAACATAATATAATAAAAATAATTAATTGAACTGTTAAAAACACAACACCTCAAACAACAACCTCCATCTATACATCAGGTCTGGTACTTCTGGGACTACCATCGTACTAGTTACTTATTATGTCTTTGCAATCAAATTAATAAGTATTTATATTAATAATCAAACATAAATACATTTTTATCTGTAGCAGTTTAATTAAATTAATTTTATATATATTTCTTACAGACGAAAGGGTAAAAGAGCAAATGACTTTACATATATTTCTTAAAAATTAGAATTATTTTTAATATCATCTTATGGCACTTTTAAGAAAAATATCATTTTAACTCTAATGGATTTGTATATATACAAAATTCTTTTGTTCAATCATAAGCGTAAAAATAAATTCCAAAACTAAATTAAAAATCATAGACACTGGCAAGCAAAAAATTATTTTTAGAATTTTTTGTTTTAACTTTATGTTTGCAAATTGTAAACCAAAGAGGAGTTTAATAATTCATTTCCTGACAAATGTTATCTATCTGTCAGTTATTATACCGTGTTACAGACTTTTATGCAAATTTAGAGCACATATAGATTACTTGTGTAAAAAAGTATCATCACTATGCTATATCATAAAACAATTAGAACCTGTAGTAACAACCAGCACATTAAAAATGTTTTATTTTGCCAGAATTCATTCTGTTTTATCTTATGGGATTACTGTATGGGGTATGGCACATGATATAAATAAACTTTTTGTAATACAAAAACGGGCAATTAGGTATATGACAAATAAACGTAGATTTGATCATTGTGTACATCTGTTTAGAAGTTTAAAAATTTTAACGTTACCATCAATTTTTATATTTAATATTCTTATGTATGCAAAATCTAATATTGCGAGTTTCAAAACATTAAACAGCTGTCATAGTCATTTAACTAGACATGGTAAGCTACTCACAATACCTCTCCATAACACAAAAAAATATGAGCAAAATCCTAAATATCAAGGAATAAAGTTTTATAATAAACTACCACAAAACGTAAAAGAACTAAATATAAAAGCTTTCAAATGCCAAATTAAGGAATTGCTCATAGAAAAAGCATATTATTCTGTTCAGGAATTTGTTGATGACAACATTTTGTTTTAATTTATTTTGTTTGTATTTTTCTACTTTGTTTTAATTATAGGTCAAATGTATACGTATTTTAAATTTATTTTATTATTTTAATTTACTTATGTTTTTTTTATGTTTTGTTTTATTGTGAAATTGTAAGACTTACCCTATATCCGCATATTGGATCAACTGGGTTAAATAAATTATTATTATTATTATTATATTATGAAAAAGCATCCATTTCGCTCTAATAGAAAACTTACATTTCGTTGTGGTTTTTTTACTTAGTGTTGATTTTTCTCTGCAAAACTTGTCATTCACACGGTGTACTGCATTTAACAGGTCATAATGCCTTTATTATTGTGGCAAGAATTATAGCATCAATTAAAGATGAGCAAGGAAAATGTGAAACTGCAAGTATTGGTGGTAAAAGCCTTTGTGCTGTACAAAAGATGAATCAGCGTTACTTGGATACTGACCTGATAACCAGAAGATCAGGATCCGAGCAAAAAAAAAAGTCACCACAATTAGAGATGACCGTTTTTTGGTGTCCACAAGTTGCGTTTTAGCTACAAAACCAACTCCATAAAGTTAGAGATGTAAATGTTAGTAAATAGACCATTAGGAGAAGACTTCGACCTGCTAGATTGTCTTGTAGAAAGATAGCTACAGGTCCACCTTTACAACGCCGACATCGTGTTGCAAGATTGGCTTTCGCCCAAAATCACCGGGCATGGAATAATGAGGACTGGCTACTGTTTTCAGATGAGTCGCGCTTTTGCCTCAATGGATCAGACAGACGTGAGTGTGAAAAAGATGCAAAAAAAAATTCGCTTCAGTTATTGATGAGCAACTTCCATTTGGTGGTGGGTCAATTATGGTTTGAACAGGAAGCACGTACAGAGTTGGTCTTTATAGTGAATGGCTCCCTGACAGTTCACAGATACATTATGCAGGTTCTCAAAGAATGTTTCAAGTTGCATCAACAAATAACTTCTTAACACTACTATTTGACGTTTTTACGTTTTCCTCAAAAACCAATACCATTACTTTTTTATTTGGTTGTTTACAGACTTTATATCTACAGACTGCACTGTTTATCTATTTATTACATAAAAATACAATACACATAGATATGTGTACATAAATAATATACACATGCTCATTTAGACAGCTAAAAGTTTTGTTTTATTTCTAGTATGTATTATGTAATAAATTTTAATGCTTAAATTTTGAATATTTTTCTACAATTCAAATTTTTTCTAACTAAAATTTTATTTGGTGCCCCTTGACAAATTTTATTTAGTGCCCCTTGAAGATTCGAGTTAGAGAAGTTCGACTGTAATTATATATTTTCGCAACAATATTTTGCCATTGGCGCTAGGTACGTTCAGCTTGTTCCGAGTTTCCTTCCCCTCTCTCCTCATGCACCACCTATCACGACGGTGCATCAGAACGGTTCTGTGCGTCAATCCCCGGGAGCGTGTTGCTCTTGAAAGGAAAGCAGTAAATATGTCACAACAATATAAAAATTCCTATGAATTTCAACAAGTGAAGCCAATGCTGAATTGACCTTGAATATTTGTTGCTTACAAGTCTCAGGAAATACTGAATTTAGAAGTTTATTCCATGTGTCTATAGTTCGGTTTAAAAAATCTTAAAAGTTTTATTCCTACATCTCTGAACTGTCAGTGAAGCTTTGTACTTGAGGTAAATATTTGTTTAAATGACAATATGTCTTGTATTTCGTTTGAACAATGTTCATAAAAATATCTATAAAAAATGCAAAGATCTGCAACATTACTCTGATGTTGTAAAGTATATAAGTCATTAGTCAATTTTGGATCAACAATAATTCGAATATTTCGTTTTTGAATAGACTTTAGAAGAGATAGTGTAGTTTCGAATGCTCCTCCCCATACTTGGGAACAATATTCAATACAAAACAAATATAAGTTCTATATATTTGCAAAAGTTGAACAAAAGTAATAAAAAACTGTTTACACCTATTAAAAAATCCTAGTTTTCTAGATACTTTCAAACAACATAGTCATTCCAGAAAAGATTATGCAAGATTGTAACTCCTAGAAGACACATTAAAGAAGATTTAGTTATAATCTTGGTTTAATATTTGGTATTGATACCTCAAATTTTGATTTTGAAACAGTAAAGAGTTGAGTTTATTTAGTTAAAATTGACCAAGTTAAAAGTACTCCATTCAGATATTGTTTCAAGGTCTTTATTTATAAATGCTACAGATTCTAACCTAGAAATTTCAAGACGCTCTTTCATATTTGTGGATATGAAGTACTTTGCCATTTTCTTGTAGTAAATACAGAGAAATAAAGACGCTATTATTATTGTTATTATACAATGAAGCTTGTTAATAAGATTAGGATAGCATAGTCTATCAAATGTTTTAAAAATGTCTAGAGCTACTGCAAAATTTTCTCCATGTTTGTCTTTAGAAGAATTCCAGTTTTTTATAATCTTGATAAGTCTGATCGGAACAACTATTGACGTATTTGTTAAATGCTTTTAGCTTCTAAACTAACTGCCTGTTTTGTCTAAACTGAGTATGATACTTTTGATTTGGTCTAATAACAGAGAACAGAATAAATTTTTCTGCTGCAATATGAGGATCTTCAGAATATAAGCAATGAGTATCAAAATCAAACTTATTAAGAAATCGTTTCATTTTTACTAAGTTCATCTTAGAATAATGATAGATGTAATTTAGGTTTGGTAGTAATAGGAATAGAAGTTTTAACAAAAGTTATAAGTGAATGATCAAAATTTCATAAAGCTGCCTTAACAGTAGTTGTTGTATTCTCTGGAATAGTTGAAAAATACAAATCTAATAATCTTGGAAGAAGTTCGTCATGAGAAAAATATGTGGGTTGCTGAATAAGTTGAGTAAGATTGTGTGAAGCAGAAAAAATCATAGCTTGTAACAGTTTATACATATTACAAAAATAGTCTTATCAAGAAGATTTAGTTTAAGAAAAAACCTATTATAACCAATGCCCTAAATTTCGTACGTCGTCAGTCTAGAATATGCTTGTTGTTTGTAGATGTAGGCACATCCTGTTGGTCAGCAAATGAATATTCAAGATGATAATCGAAATCTACTAGATTAAAGCAATCTGGATCTTTATTGTTTACTTTGGTTTCAGTCAAAAAGAGAATATGAGATGCACAAATATTAGCAAAATTTACTTTTAAGCCACAAACTAAGTCAATGTTTAGTTGATTAAATTGGTTAGTGGAACAAGCAAAGCGTTGTTCCCCCAATTTAATTGTATCATTCAAGTCTGAGTCATCTACAGAAAAAAAATTGCCATCAACTGTAATCTTCCAGCCTATTATTATTATTAATACAGGGAGTTTATAAATGAATGGGATTATGTAATCACTTTAAATGTGCCGCTTTTTTTAAATTATCCACTATATTATTTGTTTTGACAGATCAACTTTGACAGCTGTCAAGCAAACATATGAAAACATATGTAGTATAGTAAACTATTTTAAAAAGGCGGCATATTTAAAGTAATTACATAATCCCATTCATTTATAAACTCCCTGTATAATCTACACATATAAAATTATGTGTACTTTAATTCATCAGTCTGGCACCAAATAAGTTAGATCTAATTAAAAAATAGTGTTGAAAAAATGCTTTTGTATACACTAATAGACTATTTTTTCAATAAATACCTTCAACAATTTGTTTACATAAGTTTGATCTATTAATATAATGATAATTAGTACAGATAAATACCAAAGATTAAAGATAAGTTGGATAGGTTATTGACAATCACTCTGCACCACAAATCATTAACTTACTTGTGTTAATAGCACATAAATCACAAACAAATTTGTTCTTCGCCACTAAGCAATGATGTATCACCATACACTGGGCCGGTATTATAAACCATTAAAATCTGTAGATTTTATTTACTAACCAAGTAAATTATTTTACTTGGCTGATTTCGATATTATAAACGTCAAATAATAAAAGTAGGTAACTAAATCTATGGAATAAATTAATCATCCAAAATCTAGGGATTAAAATTTATTCAATGAATAACTTGACACCTGTCATGTTTCTTAGGTTATTTTTAATGTGGAGCAATTTCTGTTGAAAATCAACTTTTGATTGCTCTACGATGTTATGCAACTGACTTTCAAAATGTTGTAGGGGATTATTGTAATATAACAAAGGCTATACAACACATCAATAACTACAATATTAAAATAACATATAAATGCGGCGTTGCAATTCCTTATTTTACGAATAGTTAATTTAGTTTTATAAAACCGGAATACGTTTATTCGTCAAATATATTTAATTTGAGATTAGTTATTCGGTGATTTATTTTGTCTTTATAATACCGCCCCTAATAAGAATTTGTGAAAACCAAAACAATTGTCTGTACATTATTATTACATACATTATTATTCATAATTATAGATTATTAATAAATATTTAAGTTTCACAAAAATTCTCAATTTTGATATATTAATATTATTTAGATAATAATAAAATCTTTGAAAATAGATCAAAAATAATAACAAGTGGAAAAAGTTGGAATTGTAACTTTGAGCTTTGAGTTGCTGTGTCTAATTTTATAAGTTGTGTATTGCTAATTCAAACTTTTTTTTCCAAGACCATAATTGCTAATTGTTATCTTACTAGCATAAACTTCTTGACAATATAATTAAATTGTAACAATATGCAATAAACTATATACTTTTGATCAATCAAAATACAGACTGCAATATTTGCAATCTAGTATTGTCTGATTATCATACCAAATACTTAGTGATTTACAAAACTTGAAGCTATAAAAGCATATTTCATAAACAAATAACCTACAATAATACCAGAATGTTTTTAACACATTTAGAGCAAAAACTTCTCTTTCATCTTGCTTAATCCAATGCTCTAAATTATCAACATGTTTATCATGAAGTACCAAATTTTTTGACTTTGGTAAGATATATATTTAAAAATAAAATTTGCATAGTTAATTGTTGTTTATAAAACTTCCCGCTTGTTTGATTGGAAAAAAAAAATTTTAACATCACTGAGCCAAGACTCAGAAATGAAACCATAAAAGTTTGATTGTATAGATCAGTTCTGACTTCACGTCTAATTCTTCCAATAGATATCCAGACTTTTTTGCATATTGCAATTAAGTAGCCTGTCATCATTTGCATTTCAACAATGTATTAAGATTTCAGATGTGTTTTATTAACTAATGTTTTTTTGGTGCTGCGCAAGTTGCAAGGTTAGAGTTATCATGATAGTCTTTGAGTTTGTGCTGACAGTTTGATGATTTTCAGTGGCATTATCAGGTTTAGATGTAACTGTTTGTTTATGCAGTTTAATTGACATATCATCGCAGTTACTTCAATATGTCATGTCAAAAAAAAAAAAAACAAAATACCAGTAATACAATTATCTAAGTAGATATGTGTACTTAATTATTAATATTGACTGTTAATAGTTATATCCTGAAAAATGTCTTTGAGACAATTTATTTTGTAGCATGTCACATTTATCCTTCCGCAGGCTTTTCTACTGTTCAAGTAATTTGAGTTTCTCCTCTGTCTTTTAATATTCTCTTATAAAGATATTAAATCTTTTCCAAAACTATTGTTATCTTTTGAATCTGAGATTCTCAATTTCTTTCTTCATCAGTCACAGAACCATTTTATATTTAGGTGCTCATTTAATGTTTTTTGAAAGTTATCTTTGATTCTTGCAAATTGTAGATGATTTTAAGTTATTGTGTATTTTAAATGCAACACTAAATTTGAAATACATATTTTTTTGACAAACCATTGCCAAATGTAAATAGAATTTATTATTTTACTACTAACAGGTGTTAGTACAACAACAGTGAAATTGGAATGGTAAAGTTATCTGCAAACTGCATAAATATCTAAAATATCAGTTTCTCAAAATGCTCAAGAAATAAGTAAATTTTAAATGAAGAACAAAAAAGAGTGCTCTACATAATCCATTGCAATCACTTTTTAACCTGACTATATTAAATGTACTGAAAGAAGAATTTTGTAATTGTTTATCAAACTGAGATTATTATTATATTTAGACAATGGATTATATTAGTCAGCATTTATTGCTGAACAAAACAATTGAATACAGATTAACATATCAGTAATGACTATATCCCACACACTAATCCCATAAATAAAAGTTGTAGATTAAACTTATTATTCATAAATTATTATTTGATAAAAATAAATGTCTATATACATACTATTTGTTTTCACAACTATAAATTAAAAAGAAACAAATCATTATATAATAATAAATGTAATAAGGAAAAGGAAATAAGATATTTAATCATAAACATTATCAAAAATGGCCTTCATAAGAAAAACCACTACTAACACTGGCATAATAAACTAATGAATTATGAAAACAAATACATTCAACAAGTTATTCAGTGTTATTTAGAGACACACAGAAGAGTTTTATTCACATACCTAGACTTAGAATCTATTGCTTGCACATCCCTAATTAACTACAGTTTATTCAATATGCTAACTACGTAAAATAAAGGCACTGCAAGGCACTGAATAAACATATTAAAAGCAACTATATGCAAACTTATCTGTGGTTATAAATAACACAAATCCTTTGACATTTCATTAGAAATGTGGATTGAAGTTCGTGCGTAGTATATTAATTTAATCAAAACCAAATGATTATTTCAAATGCATAAATTGTAATGAATGAAGCATTTAATAAAATATAGAAATTGGTTCTTAACACCGTGCTGTTTATTGAACAATAACTTCATATGTTAAAAATATTGATGTGGGTTGTTGCATACTTCAGTAAAATTTTGTACTGTTTGTACACCGATGTCGTCCGATGTAAACAAAACATAACCTCTACTGTAGTTTGGTTTCAGTGTGTGGAAGCAGTGTATGCAAATTATTATAAAAAGGTGAAATATTATTATATTTAAGATGTGTTAAACTTGTTTAATACATAGATTAGTTTGTATAAACCCTCTACTTCACTTGGGGTTATCTATAGATGTAGCTTATAACCATTTGCTAATAATGACAAATAAATAACAATGACCAATAACATTATTCTGAGAACCACTTTGCACAATTAATATATTAGTAATATAATATTAGCCTGGCACTTTCTAACTTAATTAATCTGGGATCAGTCACGTTGTTAGAAAAAATCTAACAATTTAAGTTATTTGCTCATAAAAACTGACCTATTCATTTAAAATTTTGTTCCTTCTAGGAATGCTTGATGGTAAAACTACAGTAACACGCTAACAACAGTCAAGTTCATTTGAACTTATAGCCAGTTTAGTTGTTAGTTCTAATTTAACTTATTAACTAACATTACATACAAAAAGCTGAATTTGAAAAAATCTAACTGCACGACTAGAAACAACTTTAAGTTTTTAAATGTAAGGGTGTTTATTTTGTGTTTATTTATGTTATTATGGATATAAAACTTTTATAATTATATGGAATTTGACATAATAAACATAACAATAAGTTTAAGTTGAGTTTAAGACTAATTTGTATTTAGTTCTAAATGTTAGATAAAATCTAACACTCAACCGATTACCTGGGTTAAAGTGGAGAATTGATCACTAGAATATAATTATAACTGATAATTTATTAACTTGTAACTTATTGTAATTTTAATTTAATTGTATGTTTGTTTTACATGACATAGAACCTTGTGCATACACATTTAAACCGAATAAATTGCTTAAACTTTATTTCAATAATCGATTATATGTATTAAATATTATGTTAAAACACTTAAGGGGGCAGTTTTTTGAGTGTCATAAAACTTCGAGCACAGCTCGGGCAATTTAACTTTTTTTTTTAATTGGTTTTTTGTAAGGTGAATGAAATTTCCAGTGTCATGAAATATATGAGAATTCAAAGTCTTCAATTCTTTATTAAGGTTTGAAATTAATTTTTTTGTTCAAATATTTGCTTAAACTTTAAGATTATTACTTAATTACCCCCCAAATTTAGTAGAGTTTTTATTGTGCATAAGTTCTTTTTCTAAAATTTGTCAAGTTTAATTGCTTTCAGTTATTCAAAGAAAACGTATTTATTTAAACAACATTTGAATTTAAAACAATTGTGTTTATAAATAATAATAAAGTTATCATTATCCTGGCTAATTTGGCTTATTCGACGGGAGAAAAAAATGATGTTGTTTTGTTACTACCATTGTAATCGTGATACAAACGCAGCATCTGAATTGTATTTACAAGCATACGTGGAAAGAAGGCAGCCAGGTAAAAGCTTGTTTGCAAAACTTGAAACAAATTTAAAAGAATATGGATCATTTTGTAAACCAAAAGAAGCCAAAATTAATTTTAATGAAGGTTCAGAGATAGGTGTTTTGGCATACAACATTTTTAAACCAACCGCATCTGTACGAGAGATTGAACTAGAGTGTAACGTATCCAAAGAAAAGGCAAGACAAATATTAAAACAAAATAATTTTAAGTCTTCATCATATTTGAAACAATTTGTATCCAACAGATTTTGAAAGAAGATTAAATTATGTACTATTTTCTCAATGAATTCTATTTACTGACGAGGCAAAATTTACAAATAATGGATTATTCAACCGAAAAAATCTTATTTACTGGTTGAAAGGAAATCCACACTTAACAATTGAAAAACAAGATCAACATGTATTCTCTATTAATGTCTGGTTTGGCATTATTGGAACAAAAATATTGGGTTCATATTTTTATGAAGAAAATCTGAATTCCGAACGCTATCTGTCATTTTTACAAAATGAGTTAGAAAAAATACCGGATGATCTTCTATTAAACTTGATCCAATATTTCAAGCATTTTCAACATGATGGCGCGCCTGCTCACATTGCACACATCATATCAATTTATTTGTCAGAAAGATTTCCTAATTGGATAGGTAATAGAGGTTCAATTGCATGGCCTTCTAGGTCTCCGGACTTTACACCTATTGATTTTTTTTTGTGAACTATTTAGGATAAAGTTTACAAAGAAAAACCACATAATGTCGATGATCTGAAAACTAAAATCAGAAGAGCTCTTACAGAAATTAGACATAATTCTTTAATAACGCCCGGTTTCTCCAACACATCTCAAGCCCTAACTAAACCTCAAGTTAGGCCTTAAGCTGAAAGCCAAGCACCAAATCAAAATCTCACTTTATTCCTGTCAAGCAGAGCTTAAATAATAGATGCTGTTTTCGAGAGCTCAAGCTCTGCAATTGTCATCAATATTATTTTGTAGGCTCTAAACAATTATTTACTACTACTTGCCTTTATATACTGTAAAGTATATTAATGTTGACTTTAATATTTAATAAGTTACAGTATATTGGCTTTAAATTTCTGACTGACATTTATATTTTATAATAAATTAATGTGAGTAAAATCTTTTATTAAGACAAGAACGTTTTTTTTGACCAATTAGAAAACAGCATTGTAAATATTGGCGACATTGCCAAATCTATCCTGATTCTAGCGAAGACGTTGTTTCTAAATGCATGGTGCAACACAAACTCTACATAAGCTGGGCTTGATTCTGAGCTGAGCTTGGTCAAGAAACGTCTCAAGTGACGTTGGAGAAACCGGCCGTTAAAGAAAAAAATAATATATTAAAACGTTGTCAACTATGTATTCAAGAAAACAGTGGTCACTTTGAAGCGTTATCACAATAATTAATTTAATTTATATTATTTTTAATTATTATTTAGTTAGATTGTTAATAAAGCTATTGTATATGTTATTGTTTCGTTAAAATATGTTGATTATTAATTTTAATTAATTCCAATAAACAAAACAAAAATGTGATATTGTTCTCAAACTCAAAATTTGGTTTTTTGTTACATTACAATTACAACCATAGTAACAAAATAACATATAATTTACTTCTTATGACAAATAAATTTTTATAACAATTAATATAAATAAATGAAAAATGATATTTTGAGTTTGAGAACAATGTCACGTTTTTGTTTTGTTTATTGGAATTAATTAAAATTAATAATCAACATTTTAATTCCAAGGCACTCTTATAATATGTCGTAATAATTGTTCTATCAATTTATTCTTGTTTTTTTGTAAATTTTGAAAAAACTAATTAAATGAGAATAACAAACTATACATTTTTGAAATCAAAAAAATATATATATTCAATAAACTCATAGCCATTTAAAAAAGGTTTATATCTCAAAAATGCCATGATTTTTTTGTTAACTTATTTGAAATCAACAGAATACATTTTTTATTTTTGCTCTAGAGTAAATAGACAAAAAATATTTAAGTTTGAAAAAAACAACTGATTTTAGTTTTTTTGAAATATTTAAAAAAGTTGAAGACAAATTTAAATACGGCATTACGTTTTTCTGGAAATTCTGACCAACTTTGCTAATTTAACCAACTCTGTAATAAAATAACAAAGTTACCCATAGAACACAATTAGATTATTGTCACCTGTATACAAAGTACATAAAATAACATGTCTTTAAAAAAAAAATGTAAACATATAGTTTTAGATCTTATTTCAACTGAAATAAATGTCAAACAATAAACTTTAAATTCTTTCTTATGGATAGAAGTTTTTCTGCAACTTTTGCATTGCCATACACATTACTTAAAAAAAAAATTCTTTTTATTAAACATTACATATTTATTTTATTTTATTTATTCAATTGCCTTTCTACCTTTCGGTGTAAGGCTGTATGGCGTATTATTAATTTATAAAATATTTACGTCATTTCTTCCTATCCTTGGCTATCTCCTTTATTTCTTCCCAAGTATTCCCTTTTCTTGTAGCCTCTTCCTTTATTGCGCTGTTCCATTCTTTTCTGGGTCTTCTTCTGTTTTGTTTTCCTGTTACTTTTGTCTCATAAATTTTCTTTGTGTTTCTTTCTTCATTCATTCTTCTGATATGTCCATACCATCTCATTTGACCTTCCGTTATTTTTTCTTGTATTGGTTTTGTTTTTAGGACAAATTTCTGTATATCTTGTTCCTTATTTTATCTTTTCTTGTTTTGTTTTCGATCTTTCTAAGAAATCTCATTTTCATTGCATTAATTTTTTCTATTTGTTTTCCTGTCATCGTCCATGTTTTGCTACTGTATGTTAATGTTGGTCTGATTACTTTTTTTACAATTTTTGTTTTTGTGGTTTTTGATATTTCTTTATTGTTAAAGAAAGTGTTTTTTAACATGTTATATGTTTTTGCTGTTTTTCCTATTTTGTCCTCTATCTCTTTGTCAAGTTTTTTGTTACTTTGTATTATTGTTTCTAGGTATCTGTATTGTTCAACCTGTTCTATTATCCTTTCTTTTATTCTGATGTTGTGGTTCAGTTTTTCTCTTGCAATTATTATTGTTTTTGTTTTTTCATAGTTTATTTTCATGTTTATTTTCTTTAGTTGTTCCTCTAATATTTCTATGATGTATTGTCTCTGCAATCACTGCCATATCGTCTGCAAATAGTAGTTCTGCTATTTCTATTACTTCCATCTTCCAATACCCTATTTTTAACATTTTCATCTTTTTCTTTGCTTGTTTTATAGCCTTGTCTAAAACAATTGAAAACAACAATACGCTTAGCAACCATCCTTGCTATACCCCTTTTTTTGTTTGGAATTATTTCGATTCCTCGTTGTTCATTCTTACTACGTTTCTATTTTCTGTGTACATGTTTTTAATTATGTTTATTATTTCATTCTCAATTCAATTCCTCTCTCTTTAAGTTCATTCCATATATCCTCTCTTTTGATCCTGTCAAATGCTTTTTCGAGGTCAACAAAGCATACGTGCATTATTCTATTTTTTTTTAATCATCTTCTCACTTAGCTGTCTTATTATAAATATTAGGTATTGTGTGCTTCTTCTTTTTCTAAATCCACATTGGCTGTCCTCTATTGTCGTTTCTAATTTGTTTCTCATCCTTTTTTCTAAAACTCTTATTAATATCTTGCTTGGTATGCTTGTTAGTGTGATTCCTCTGTAGTTTTCACATTTCCGTTTATTATTTTGTTTTCTTCTACTTCTTGTTTTGTTAGTTCTTGGAAGTATTCCTTCCATCTTTCTATTATCTTGTTTTTTTCCGTTATTATTTTGCCATTTATATCTTTTATGTTCATCATATTGTGTTCTTTCTTTTGTTTTAACATTCCGTAGAATAGTTTTTGGTTCCGGTTGAAGTTTTCATTCATTTCTTTTCCAAATTTTGTCCATGATTTTATCTCTGTTTCTTTTATTATTCTCTTTGTTTCATTTCTCTTTTCTTTGTATTTTTCATAATCTTCTATTTTTTTGTTTCTAGATATCTTTTCCATTTTTCTTTTTTATCTCCTTCTTGACTTCCTCTGTCCACTAATTGGTTTTTTATATCTTTGTTTACTATTTTTGTTGTTTCACAGCTCTCTTTTGCAGCTTCAAGAATGATTTGTTTAAAAGTTTCCCATTTTTCTTCTATTTCCGTTCTTTTTTTTTTTTTCTCTAAATTTGTTATGTAGTATCTCTTGGTATGCCACTTGTATTTGTTCTTCTTTTAATTTTTATGTTTTTATTTTTATCTTAACTTTTTTTCTTTTTTTGTCTGGTTTAGTTATTGCTTTCCATTTCATGTCCATTTGTAGTAAATGGTTGTCGCTTCCTGTTTCCGTCTGTTTTGATACTTACATTCTTTTCCTTTTTCCAGTTGTTTCTATTAACTAGGTAGTAGTTGATAATTGATTTCTCGTTTCTGGTTGGCTGTGTTCTTGTGTATTTGTGGATTACTCTGTGTTTGAATTTGGTGTTAGTTGTATAATTCTTTCTTCGTTGTTGTTCTTCATTTCTTCTCCTTCTTTTTCCATTGTCTCTTCTATTCTGTTATTTTGATTTCCTACTCTCTCATTTAGATTTCCTAGTATCATTATATTTCTGTTCCCTCGTCAATTTCTTGTTGTAGTTTTGCATAAAAACCGTCTTTCTCTTCTTTCTTTGCGTCTTCATTTGGTCCATATGCTACTATCATGGTCCATGTTTCTTTATCTAACAGTTTTATTTCTACTGTCATAATTCTTTCGTTTATGTGTTTTTCTCTTATTGTATCTTTTATCCTCTCCGGAGCTATTATCATTCCTACTCCTCCTTTTGCTCTTTCCTTTTCCTCTACTCCCGTCCACATAAACCAGTATCCTCTATGTATTCTTACTATCCCTTGCCCTTTCTTTTTTGTTTCTGTTACTCCTAGTATTTCTATTTTTTGGTTTATCATTTCTTCCACCAGTTCTGCTTCTTTTCCCATGTATCTTCTTATATTCCATGTTCCTATTCTTTTTAGTTTTTATTTTTCTCTCTTTTTTTTTTCTTTTTGTTAGTCGCTGTCTTGATTATCTTCTTTCTTGTATTTATTTATTTATTTATTTATTTACTAGTCAACGGAAGCCATTACAAAATACGTATATATTTACAATTTAAAAAACATAAATTAAACATAAAACAACTAATATTAAAAATAAGAATAAAACTTAAATAGTTACAAAATATAAAAAAGGTCACGTATGGGTGACAAGCGCACGTCGCAAGGGTATTGAAAGAATCTTTAAAAAAATCTATTTTAACTTCGTTGCCATGCCGCAAAATACGTGTAGATGCAGAGTGCACCGCATAATCAGTGCGTTTGAACGGTATATGAAATAAATAGTCATTGCGTAAAACTCGAGCTGGGACATGAATATCTATAGAGCTGAGCAAGTCAGGACAGTCAATAATCCTACAAAGCACTTTAAAAACTAGTGTCACGTCAAAATTAAAACGTCTTTTTTCAAGACTGGTCATGTTAAATGTAGAGAGCAGTTCCGTGTAGCTGCCTGCAATGTTGCATTTATACGCCAAAAAACGAACAAACTTTTTTTGAATCTGTTCAATTTTTCCTTTACTGACGGCGGTGTATGGTGACCACACATTGGAACAATACTCAAGATGGGGACCTACTAGAGCGTTTTAAAGGATAATTAGAGTACGATGGTCACAAAACTCCTAAGAGTTACGCTTGACAAATCCTAAAAGTTGATAAGCTTTATTTATATATTCTTACGCTCTTGCCATTTGCTTTTTCTTCTCTTGCCATGTCTTGAATTTCTTTTTGTACGAATCTTTCTTCATGTGTTAGGTCATTGTCAATGTAAATCCTGGTCCCTTTCAGATTTCTTTTGGCTTTCATTATTTTTTGTTTTGTTTCCCATGTTCCGGCTTCAACTCTTATTATTTGTTTTTCTTTGTGTATTAGGTGAACTTTCCCTATATTAACTTCAATCTGTAATTTTTCTTTCAAGAAGTTCTCTACTTCCTTTTGTTCTTCATTCTCATTTGTTTTTATGCCTGTTATTATAATGTTATTTCTTTTTCTCTGTCTTTCTGTCTCTATTTTCCTTTGTTCTGGTGATCTTAATGTTTTTTTACTTTTTTGAAATTCTTTAAATTCTTTTTCAAGGTTAACAATTGCTTCACTCTTGATTACTTTTTCTTGTTTTGAATTCATTTGTCTTTTGATCCTTTTATAACCCTTATTATTTTATTTATTTAGTTTTCTTTTTTCAATTAATTTAATATAATTTATTTCACTTTTATTTCTTGTTTTAATATATATTTTTTTTACTTTGGAGATTACTTTTTGTTTTCTCCGTTGCTATCTTCGATCTCGATGTGTCATTACATATACAGAGTGTTAATTAATGTCGGGGAGATGTTCTCATCTGATTCTAACACAAAAAGTTGAATGTTGTTAAAATGATTGTAATACGAGTACGAGTAAAATTGCGTCAGTATTGGCAATCACGTTCTGGAATGGAAAATCTTGAAAGATTATTTAATAAAATTTGAAAATGGTAATGATATAATATATTAGTACCATATTCAAATGGTACAGGCTCTTCTTTCTCGTGATTTTCAATTACATCTGAACTTTTGTCAGTGATTTTTTCAAATGTTGCTTCAAAATTCTTTATTCGATGAACATGTATTATTTTCTGACGAAGCAAATTTTTTAAGAAATTTTATGCGGAATTTCTACAACAACCATTTGTAGGAGATGTTTTGATAGGGCCATTTTTCCTGCCAAGAAGACTCAACGAACAATTGTGTTTTGAATTTCTTTAAGAGCATATCTTTGACAATTTCCCACTTAACATGAGAAATGAAGGCTGGTTTATGCACGGCAGTGCACCTGCGCATTTCTGTATTGAAGTCTGCCGGTTTTTGAACAGAATATTCAACGATTGTTGGATAGGTCAAGTTTATATTAGAAATAAAAACAAATATGTGTGTACCTGCCTTTATAATACTCAAAAAACCATTTAAAATGGTTTTTGAATAATATAAATCGGTTAAAAAATAACGGAGATATTCAGCCGTACGTTTTTTGTCTAACACCCTGTATTATGCTCACGAGTAGCTTTTGTTTTCTTACTGCAACTTTATTCAAATAAATTATTTTTGAATTACAATGTGATGTTTATTTGTGGTTAACATTTGAATTGTCAATTTATAATTATGACAATTACTGACAATTGTGTGCAGTGATTTAAAAACGATATTATTTAATATCGATCTTAATAAAGGCGGATCAATGTTATTAAATTAATTATTTATTATTTGCTATAATTGCATTTTACGTAAATATGTTTAAGTAAAAATATAAATAAGATGTCAAACCAAAGCTACAAATTCTCACTGTTAGTTTACATTTTGCATATTTTGAAATCAATTTAATTCTTACAGCTGTTCTTTAACCTACTTTTGCAAATAACTTTATAAACATAATAATTTAAAATTGAAATAATAATGGAGGTAAACCACTAATATTAGATTATCTAACGACAAACACTAAACACAAATCAGTAATCGAAAAATTTAACTGTGTTTGACTGTGCAAACTGTTTACTTCCAAACTGAATTTTTGTTATATTCAAAATACAATGTGTTTGCTTGTTGGAACTCTTTTTTTTAATGAATCGTCAATTGTACGCAGTTGGAACAAATTTACAGATAATTAAAATATTCTGAAGAATATAAATAAGGGGTATATTAAAGTGTTCTTTGTTTTGCTTTTGAATTTGCTTGGTAAATTAGTCAATAGTCATTCCATTAAACTAAGATAAGTTTGAACTTTGCAAATAAATTGAGGTTAGGGTATTTTAATAAAAATTTTATACTTTATTGTGCTGATTTTATTTTTATATATTAAGACCTGTTTCGGCGGTTAGGCCATCATCAGTTTTTTCTTTTCACAGGTGTTGTTGTGTTTTTATTTTAATTATCTTTGCAAATAAAATTTCAAAATCTATTCTGGTTCGTGACTTTATAGAGTTGATAATATTTTAACTAGAGTTATAATCATTTTGAGATATTAAGGTTTTCAAAGGTACTTTGCTTCTGAATTTATAGTGTTGTGAAACAATTACAATTAGTTTGTACAAAAATTACACTACTAAACTTTTTTATTGTTTCAGAAATATGAAAATTGCTATAGAGGGTTGTGCTCATGGCCAATTAGACAATATCTATGATTCCATTCAAGCTCTAGAAACAGAAGAAAATATAAAAATTAATCTTTTGATATGTTGTGGAGATTTTCAATCTGTTAGAAATGAAAGTGATTTACGATGTATGGCTATACCAATTAAATATTATGATATGTGTTCATTTTATAAGTAATTATTTATTGAACCTGATTGTTATTTGAGTTTTTGTTTATGTTTATTAATTTACAGATACTACAGTGGAGAAAAAGAAGCTCCTGTATTGACAATCTTTATAGGTGGAAATCATGAAGCCTCAAATTACTTGCAGGAGTTACCATTTGGAGGATGGGTTGCAAAAAATATCTATTATTTAGGATATGCAGGAGTAATAAATATAGGAGGTATAATTACAAATCTACATCAAATTCATTTTATTACTGTATGTTTATGTATTTAGGTTTAAGAATAGGAGGAATTTCTGGTATTTACAAAGGACATGATTACATGAAAGGACATTTTGAAATGACACCATATAGTGATGATGCATTAAGATCTGTTTATCATATACGTAATATAGAAGTATACAGATTGAAACAAGTGTCAAAACCATTGGATATATTTCTATCACATGACTGGCCTACAGAAATAACAAAACATGGGGATGAAAATCAACTTTTAAAATTCAAACCATTTTTTAAGTAAGTTTTATAAGTACAACTATTTCATTTTCTTAATTATAATGTTTTCAGGAATGATATTGAATGTGGAAAACTGGGAAGTCCACCTTGTAATGAACTTTTAAACCATTTGGAACCTAAATATTGGTTTGCTGCTCATTTACATTGTAAATTTGCTGCATTAGTTGAACATGACGGAGGTAACACTACCAAATTTTTGGCGTTGGACAAATGTTTGCCAAATAAGCGATTCTTACAAATCATTGATATAGAGACAGATGAGTTTAATGATTTGGATATGAGTTATGATTTAGAATGGTTAACAGTATTATATTTAACAGATCACTTATTTAGTGTAAAAAATTGTACACAATATATGCCCAGCAAAGCTGGTCAAGAGAGGTAAATATACTTACTTAACATAAAATTATAAAAATTATGCAATAATTATTATAGGTGGCAATTTGTTCCAACTGATAATGAAAAGAAAGAAGTTTTTAACAAATTTGGCAAAGATTTAACAATTCCTCAAAATTTTAAAATAACTGCAAATAGTTATTTACCAGATAATAATACTACAACAGTAAATCAACCTGCAGTTAAATTAAATCCGCAAACAACACATTTCTGTAAAAAGTTAGGTATTACAAATCCTTGTGAAACAATAATTAAATTAAATGGTGTCATAGATTTAGATGAATTATCAAAACCCTCAAATAATGCTGCAAATTTAAGTCATTCTTACATAGATGATACAGATACATCAATAGATTTGGATGAATCTTTTAGTTTATCACCTATAAAAAAATGTACTATGATATTACCAGAACCAGTTAATAAAACTGAAAATTTTGATAATTTGCATGATGCAGAAATTAGAATACCTGCAAAAACTGTTGAAGTTGTTCATGAGGAGACTAAACCAGAAGATAAACCAGTAAACAAGAAGTTTAAAAGAAGAAATGCAGATATATATGAAAATGTTAATGAATAATTATAAATGTGAAAAGGAAGTAAATTTTTTATTCCAAATTATAGTGATGTCTTGTGAAATTGAGTAATATCTGCAAACTGTATAGGCTATATCATAATTATAGGCAGTGGTGAGTTATATAATATACTTTTGATGCCTTGTTCTAGGTTTTTATTAAGTTTTGCTGAAATTTGCAAGCCCCTTGTTTTTGTTCATGTTGACTAAAATATTGTTTTCAAAAGAATATATAATTTCTTATAAGCATTTTTTTTCATATTATCTTAAGCGACTAAATATCATAAGCCTATCGATTAGTGACAATTGTATGATTAGGCTTACCAATTAACATTTGATTTTGTGTATTTATCAAATAAATAGTGAGTCTTTTGTTGAAAGTTTTTATCATAAATATAGTACATGACTATATTGCCGTGCTAAGAAATTGACTTATGTGTATAGTTTGTTTGCATTAAGACTGCAGTCGTAGTTGTTATAGCAACTTGTAATGCTCTGGTCTTCTCAATTTACAATAGAATATCTGGTGGTTTAAGACAAAACTATGTGAATGCATTTGAATAAATTCAATTAACGTTTTTTTACTATTTGTAAAATATTGAATTTTTGGGTTATGGTATGTAACTTACTTATTACGTATTTGTAGTTCATTTATAAATTTTAGTATTAATAAAAAATCAAAGTAACTTGAATAAATACATCTTACCAATATTATTTAATTAACATGCAATAAACTGTTGTTTCTTCTTTACAGTTTTAAAATTATTTTGCATCAACTTTATAACAGACAGTGAAGATTATTATACCAGTGAGAATAATTACGGCTGTGTGTTACTAGCTTTAATAAATCACTCCCATCACTGCAATCTTAATGCGGATAAACTATATATTATTTTTAAATGATATTAGAAAGCCTAACTAAACCCATTACGAGGGTTACTAACCCAGGGGATCTTACCCCAGCACGCCAGTGCAAGTTACACTTGAGCGTCTTGCACCTTTATGGGAACATGTTTTTGTAGCGTTTGTGCATATGTCAAATCTAAGATTTTTTTAATATTCAGTAATCACTTACATTTATGTGATTATTATTTGATTTGTTTCTTTGTCATTAATTTTTAATTTTTGTTTGTAATTTTTTCTGTTGACTGTTCCTGATATATATTTTAATTAAGTAACTGATGCTGTCAGATGTAATTTTTAAATCAGCCAATCAAATGAGCAAGTGCAACTCGCCCCGCTTGAAAGGTTGGGGCTAGAAGAGGAAGGGGAAGGACGACTTTGTGCAAGTTACCCCACTTATATATATATGGGAAAGCAGCTCTTGTCTGTTACATATAGAAAAAATACATATGTTAAATTCACTACACAGTTTAAGTGTACTTTGAATGTTAGTTTAAATGTCACTTTACATTTAAAATCAAAATTGTTCAGTTAATTAACTGACACATGTATATATATATAGCCAAACTGTCTAATTAATGAGACAATTACTTTAAATGGGTTGTTTCTGGTTTTAAATTAAATCATATTGTCTATAATAATTATAAAAATGCTTATATTGATACAGAAATATTTTTATATACATACATAATTTTATAATTAGAATTTGTTTTATTTAATAATTATTTTTTAACATTTTAAAAAGTGTTGTTGTTTAATAATACATTGTTACTTTTTATACAAGACTAAAATAATATTTTATCGACGTACTGAAGGTCTTAATTCATGAGTGATGAAATCGCAATTCTCGAGTCGATAATTATATTCTTTTCTATATGTACCCGAGCTATTCCTTGCTACTTGTCCTTCTTCCTTGTCATCTTTGTGTTGCACCTATCTTTTATTCCCAGTTTTAGCTCAAGACTTACATTTATAAAGTTTTCCTCTTCCAATGACACGAAAGCAAGATAAACAGCGTTTCTCGATCTCAGTAATCCAGTTTTGCGTCGATTGATGTAGAATAAAAAATTAAATAAATAATATAAATGATAATCATAATATTAAAGAAAAATATTTTATTTCTATTGTTATTACTTAATAGAAACTCGATTCTTTAAAGCTTTGCTAGAAATATTAATGAATTGGCTGTGTGCTACAACACAAATTTTGCATTCATTTCAAATTATCTCTTAATTTAATAGCCTTTTTCTGTAGTATAAATTCTATTTTTTATATAAAGCTGCAGGTATTCTATCATCAAGAGTTATTATTAAGCTGCTACCGATAAGATTTTTGATATGTGTTTTTAATCAACCTAAAAAGGCTGCAAAAATGGACAATAAAGAAGAATGAAAACTGTATTTTTAATAACTTTTGATTTTGAAAAAAATTACACTTAAGGGGGTAGTTTGAAAAGTGTCATAAAACTACGAGCAGAACTCACGCAATTTAACTCCTTTTTAAAATCGGTTTTTTGCAACGTGTTGAGAATAAAATTTCCAATCTAATGAAATATAAAAACATCCAAAACCTTCAATTGTTTATTAAATTTTGAAATTAATTTGTGATTTTTTTGTCGAAATATTTGCTTAAACTTGAGTTATACTTCATTGAACATTAAACTTAGTAGGCTTTTCATTGTGCTATAAGTTATTTTTCTAAAATAACAATTGTTACAGTTCTGCTCGTAGTTGTGAATGTATGATAAAATGTGAAATATGAAATTCCAGCGTGTATTAATTTTTCTAACAGTTTGGTACTGCTGCCACATTATTTAAAATCATAATAAATGTCATATTATAAATTTATAGGTTATAGCAAATGGTGGTTTGATAATACAGGGTGAGTCGGGAGGAATGAACCAAACTCCAGGACTGTATTTCTCTTAAACTCACCACACTTATTACATTGCTTAATTAGTAATTCTATTTCCTCATAAAAATATTCTAAAGGTTTGTTGTCAAAATGCTCCCAAAACAGCAGTTTTCACCTTTGTATCGTCAAGATATTGTCTACCCCGAAATAGTTGCTAAGGGCCAAGTCAGGATTGTAGCAATCGATTTTTTTAAAAGCCGCATTCTATTTTCAATTTTTATGTTGTTGTGACATATTAAGTAATTCCTGAATATCACATTTTGAAATTTAAAAAAAAAAGTTAAATACCAAGATATGCGTTATTCATATGTGAATAAAATTGATATGTATTAACACTGGGGGTTATTCTGGCAATTTTGATGTTGCGTTGTTAGGTCTTAGATTTTTCCTACCGGAGAGGAAATCTGACATTTAAATCATAAATTTGTAATTAATAATACTAGGTGGCGAAAAAATCACCATCTTATCGAAAGATGCTATAATTTTTGCAAATGGCGGTAAATGTCAGTTCTGCTTTGACATTTGTGAAGTAAACAGATACAATATACACGTCAATAAGACATGACGCTATACTCCTTAAGAACGCGGAATAATTGTTTCGATTTTTTTGCGTAATTAGACTTAGATTTCCCGGTCGTCCGACACCAACTGGGCAAACACTACGTAAACGCCGCAGCTCGCCTAGAAGAGTGTGGGTCAACACAAAATGCTGTGAAAGTGAAAGACTTGAAGAGGTTCCCTTACAAAATGCAGACAGTGCATCAGCTGCTAGCCGTTGACCGTCAAGCGCTTGTAACGTACGTTCAAGCCATCCTGAATCTCGACCACGAAGAAGACAACTTTTTATCGAAAATCATCATGAGCGACGAGGCCCATTTCCATCTCTGTGGATACGTGAATAAGCAGAATTATTGCTTTTGGGATACCGAAAATTTGCGTATAACACACGAAGAGCCATTACACCCGCTTAAAGTTACTGTATGGTGTGGTGTTTGCGCTGGAGGCGTCATCCGGCCTTATTTGTTTGAAAACGCCGCGGGCGTTCACTACTGTGAACGGCGAGCGCTACGTGCTCAACGACTTTCTTCTACCTCAACTGGACGAGTTGGGACTGGAAAACATGTGGTTCCTAAAGGATGAAGCAACGTCGCATACTACACGACCCATAACCGAAATTCTAAGCGCTGCATTTCTGGGTCGCCTAATCTCTCGTTTTGGTGATTTGCATTGTCCGGCAAGATTGCTCGATTTAACCGTTCTAGACTTCTTTTTGTGGGGTTTCTTGAAGTCAGGAGTCTATGTCAACAAGCCGCAGACTCTTGAAGCTCTCAAAGAGAATATCCGTCAGGAATGCGGGAACCTATTGCCGGAAGTTCTGGCAAGAGTGATTCTGGCGGAAGTCACTTGGCCGATATCATTTTTTCTACTTAATAAAAAAAAATTTAGACATCAAATAAACACAATTCAAAAGCAAAACTAAAGTTTTTTTATTTATTAAGAAAATTACAGTCAAACAACATCGGGTGACAACTTTTGCGCCACCTAGTACATATTAACGTTTAAATGTACAATTAACTTGAAGCTTGTTAAAAGCGATAAACGTTATCGGAAATGTTGCAGAATAAGCCCCCAGGGGGATATTAGCCACGTTTAGAACGACTCATCATGCGTACAGAACGCCGCCTCTGACTACCCCTGAGTCATCGTTTGCTGTCAGCGCTTGTCATATCACTCAATTTTGCTTGCTCGCTGACATATCAACTCAGCAGATACCAGCGGTTAATCGTCGCATATAAATTTACATATTATTAAAAAACTGAGAAATAGGGTAACGTAGGTAATTAATAAATATATGTAATTTCAACCTACAACGCTGTAATAGCTTGGGAGAAGGAATTACAAAAATATGAAAAAAATATAAAGATAATTAAACCTAAAAATTTTACAAAGTGGGATTAAATGGTATTATACATATTGAAAATATATTAAATCTTGTTATGTAGCGGCTTTATAAACTATTTAAATCATTTATTTAATTTCAAAACTTATGAGCTTTATGTTTATGTAATTGATAAAAGTTTACACGGTTGGTAACAGTCTAAAATATACCGTTTGATTGATGACTCATCACTGTCAATCATTTCATCATACATTTAGCTTCTTTGCTGACAAAGCAACTCATTAGACACTAGCGTTTTAAATATATATGGGTAATTCCATTACTTTTCGACCAATTTGAAAAAGTCGACCTCTTTGATTTTGCTCAAATTTTCAGAGATCAAAATATAGATGAAAAAAATGAGATTCCTGTTGAATAATGCCTGTTCAAAATGACACACATTTGAAGGTCAGAAATTTTACAATAATACGTCTTTTTTAGCTTATTTTGTATCTCAATTTTTGGGCTTCTGGAAAAAAATAGAAAGGTCCACGATGTCTCAAAATATTTCTTATTACATGTACTTTAAAACCCATATTTGTCTATTTAATGTTAGGGCAGTCATTTTGATACATCAAGCTTCAAACATTATTCCAAAAAAAACCGTAAATTTAGCAAAATCGCAAAACTTTGCTTTCTTTAAACCGTTCTAACTTTGTCAAATCTTAACAAAATTTGATTCGCAAGGTCTAGATTTCCTCATGTTTAATCTCCTTTTGAAGTGATCACACAATACTTATAGAATCAATAGAATATTTTTTAATAATATTTATTTACATTTTTGAATTTAATCATTATACATAATATTTGTTTATATTAATAAGTAGGAGATTGTGAAAAAGTTTATCAGCAGAGATTTTTTGCAAAACAAAATTTATAAACACTAATATTATCGAAAGATGATTCTAAAAATAATCAGTTTCTTTTGTGAATAACAGTCAACATTATTTTAGTTTTACAATGGCAGAAAAAGTTTTGTTATTTTCAACGATTGCAGTCTTTTTTAAGGATAATAATCGCAGCTTAAACAAGGTGAAAATTTATTTGCGAGTGGAAGCGTATGTCAAATGGTATTTTATTCAAATGTCAAACCAATGCTACTCACCATCTAGTCAGAACTAGCATGAAAAAAATTAAATACTCTATTCAAGTAAGTTACCACTAAAAACCTATTTATATTTAAATTTTTTGAACAACTTATTTATTATAAATATGTTGTTTACAGATACCTATTGATAAAGAAGATTGTTGGTTTATATAATCACGGCGTAGTAAATTGGTGAAAATAGTCTTTATTCAATTAAGGTAACGAGTGTACAGTGTATAGACAACGTCTCAACTCCGTGCGTGGTATAGAACTGAACCAAACTGAACTCGTACCCCAAGAAGCGGTGTTGCCAACTTGCTTGGTGCTTATTCAACATACACACAACCATGTTGCCGCTTCTTAGGCACATCAGCTGTGATTAAGTTGGTTTACAATTTCAACACCCACCTATAATCTCAGCTGACTAATAATTTCATAAAAACAAGAATAAAAAGGATTAAGTATTAGGCAGATATTTCTGAAAGAAAAACTAAAGAAAAAAATGTAAATATGACAGAGATTTTCTCTTTATGACACTATGACAAAAGGTGCTTTCTTATAGCATGATAGGCAGCTTTGTTAAGTGGCTTTGTAAGTATGTCAGCTAACTGATCAGCTGACTTTATATATGCGATATCAAATAGTCCTGATTTGACTTTTTCTTTTACGAAATGGTACTTAATTTCAATGTGTTTGATTCTTTTTAGTTGCTCATTACTTTTGCATAATTTAATCGTGCTTTGGTTGTCTTCAAATATAGTTATTTTGGTGATTGTCTGAAACAGTTTTAATTCATCTATTAACTGCTTTAACCAACATGCTTCAGATATTGATTGACTTAGAGCCACATATTCCGCTTCAGTAGTTGAGATTGCTACCGTTGGTTGTTTTTTGGATGTCCAGCACACTAGTCCTCCAAGTACAAAGAATAGGAAACCGCTTGTGGATTTCCGATCAAGTTGCCCCCCCAATCTGCATCGGCATATCCCGTTAGTAGATTGTTGGACCCCTTTTTATAAACTAGCTCTAAGTCAAGAGTTCCCTTAATGTATCTTAGTACACGGTTCAAACTGGTTAATAGGTTCTCGCTTGCACAATTTTGATATCGAGATAGTAGACTAATGCTAGAGCACAGATCTGGTCTTGTGCCCAACATGGCATACATAATCGACCCAATGATCTGTCTACAAGTGTTTTCAAGTTGAATTGATTCTGATTCGGAATATTTTAAATTTTCAGTTATGAAATTGCTTTCCATTGGAGTACTCACCTCCGAGCAATTGTTCATACCAAATTTTTCAAGAACATTCTTTAAATATTGTTTTTGGTTTACACGGATCATTCCATTTTCAGTGTCCTGTGTAACATTCATTCCCAAATAATAAGTTAATAAACCGAGATCCTTAATTTTAAATACTTTGGACATTTCTGATTTCAAAAAATTTATTTCATTTTGGTCAGATCCGGTGATTAGAATGTCATCGACATAGACACATACATACATGTTAACTCTACTATTTACCTTGATGTATAAACAGCAATCTGACACAGATTTTTCAAATTCGTTCTCTTTCATGAACTTATCAAGTCTAGTATACCAGTATAGAGGTGCCCTTTTTAAGCCATATAGTGCTTTAACCAATTTACAAACTTTGCCTTTCTCTGATTTACATCCCTTTGGCAGCTTCATGTATATGTCTTCATTAAGTTCTCCATGTAAGAAAGCATTACAAACGTCTAGTTGATATAATTTCCAACCCTTATTTACAGCTATACAAAACAATACACGTATGGTGGACAATTTTACTACAGGAGAGTAGATATCGTCGAATACATTTCTTTGTTGAAACCCTTTGGCAACCAACCGACACTTGTATTGCGCCACTTTACCGTGTTGATCACGTTTCACTTTAAACCCAAATTTGCTGTCGATCACTTCGCAGTCGGGAGGTTTTTCAACAACTTCCCATGTACCGTTTTCAATTATCGCGTCTAACTCACGATCAATCGCGCACTTCCACTGACTACCATGCTGTCCCGTCATTGCTTTATCGTATGACGTCGGTTCGTCGATGTCGATTGTAAAGAGACTTGTGTCGTAGTCTTGAAGATAAGAAGGTGCCCTGAGGTTCCTTCTGGGTCGTAGAAGACGGTTGCCTTCTTGTTCAATGATGTCTTCTTCGTCGCCTTCTACGATGATTTCTTCTTCGTTGATTTCTTCTTCGTTGACTTCTTCAATGATTTCTTCTTCGTCGACTTCTTCGATTTCGTTGATCATTTTGACTTCATCGGCGTCGTCGGACTTAGGCACAAAAACTACGTCTCTGGCTATTTCGATTACATTCTCTGAAGGAATGAATTCCCTTAGACCTTTTACATCCTCACTATAGCCCACAAATATTCCTCTTTTGGCTTTTGGGTCAAGTTTTTTTCTCTTTTCTTTTGGCACATGAATGTAAACTTGAGCACCAAACGTCTTCAACGTGTTAATGTCGAACGATTTCTCATGCCATAATTCAAATGGTGTCTTGCCTTTCACTGGGCTGCTTCCCGACCGGTTGATTACGTATACAGCCGTATATGCCGCTTCCGCCCAGAAGCATTTTTCCATATTATTTCCGAATAACATTGTCCTTGCTGCTTCCATTATTGTCCGCATTTCTCGTTCTGCGCGCCCATTCTGTTGTGGCGTGTAGGGTACTGTTTTCTGATGTGTGAGACCTCTTGATTGTGCCAGTTGATCGATTTCTTTATTGACAAACTCGCCGCCGTTGTCCGAGCGCAAAGTCTTTATCTTATTTCCGGTAACTGTTTCGGCTTTCTGCAAGAACGCAGTTAGCTTCGCTAGGACCTCCGACTTAGCTTTGAGGAAGTAGATGGTTCTGTATTGACTATAATCATCTTTTAGCATCAAGAAGTATTTTGAGCCCCCCAAAGACTCCTCTTCTATTGGACCGCACAAATCCATGTGAAAAAATTCCCCTGCAGTTAAGCATCTATTTTCACTATTCGGGAAAGGATTTCTTTGGAATTTTCCAAGTTGGCATGCATCACAAAACGTAGTGTTTTGTTTGTAGTCTATGTTTTCTCGTTTCAGAAAGGATTTAACGTGAGCGAAGTTCTGATGAGCTAATCTTTCATGCCACTTACTCAAATTTACACGTTCCTTTTTGGCTACCAGTCCCATTGCGGTCTCTTCTTTGAAGTTCATTACGTACATATTGCCATTTCTCTTTGCTTCTGCGCTAACAATTCCATCAGCGTTAAAAAATTGACTTACATCTTTGTTTGCTGACATTGTGTAACCCTTATCCAATGCAGCTGCCTGAGAAAACAAGTTACACGTTAATTGAGGCACGTATAAAACATTTGACAAGGTAGTGACAATTTCTTCTGATCCGACAACTGCTTTGAGTTTGACTTGACCACTTCCTTTGGATTTCATGAACGAGCCGTCACCGATTTTAACTCGCTTTTCAATTTCAAACGCAGTGTACGAGGAGAAGTTATCGATTTCGGAGCTCATGTGTTCGCTTGCGCCACTGTCCAAGTACCAAGAACTTTTATTTAAGTCTTTGTTTAACATTGCACAACTCACGAACGCGTTTTCTTTTACCGAACTAGCTGTACTAGCAGAACTTTCACTACTTTCACTGCCTGTTTTCTTTAAAAACCAACAATCTTTTGTTACATGTCCCACTTTTTTACAATTGGTACATTTTATAACTGTTCCTTTGTTTGGGCATCTGTTCCTCATATGACCGAAACGTCCGCAACCATAACACTGGAACTGCCGCTCTTGTTGTGCATTGAGTGCCGCCACTGGGGCCGAAGATTTCCGGATCTTTATTCGGTCTTCTTCTACTTGTAACCTTGAGGTTAATTCGTTCATAGTTTGGTTGGATGTCGGTACCGATTCCCAAGCCGAAACGAAGTGTGCCCATTGTTGTGGCAGTGACATGAGGATTTTTGAGATGACCATTTTATCAGATATTGGCTCTTTCATGTTTTTCAATTGACATGATAAGTCCTGCACTTTTGAAATGAATTCAGCTATGCCTTCGCCTTCGTATTTTATGTTATAGAATTTCTGTTGTACTAAATATACGCTGGTTTCTGATTTCGTTTTATACACGCTCAGTAGTTTTGCCCACATCTCTGCTGCTCTTGTGCAGTTCAGAATGTGTGTCGTTGGGCCATCTTCCAGCCGCGAAACAATACCGTCTTGCGCCTTTGCGTCTTTGTTATCCCATTCTTTACGTGCTTGATCAGTTGTACAAGCTTCCCGCTTATCGTCACCATTTACGATGGTGAATAGCTGCTTCGATTTCAAGTAAGTTTGGGTGTGGAATTTCCATAAATTCCAGTTATCCGCACCCTTAAGTCTTAACACAGCATGATGAACAACATCTCTTTCTGCCATTTTTATTCCGGTTCTTAACCTTCAATGCACACGCGGCCACGAGCACGACCACTCACAAAGAAAATACCACTTGTGACTCTAGTTCAATGCTTTTCACCAATACACTTTACAAGTACGATGTCTGGGCCCATAACCTGTTGGTTTATATAAGCACGGCGTAGTAAATTGGTGAAAATAGTCTTTATTCAATTAAGGTAACGAGTGTACAGTGTATAGACAACGTCTCAACTCCGTGCGTGGTATAGAACTGAACTCGTACCCCAAGAAGCGGTGTTGCCAACTTGCTTGGTGCTTATTCAACATACACACAACCATGTTGCCGCTTCTTAGGCACATCAGCTGTGATTAAGTTGGTTTACAATTTCAACAAAGATGAGATAATTGAGGCTAGTTGTTCGTGTTCATGGAGGCAAGTAATCTGTCATCATATGGCTGCCTTGTGCATATATGAAATTGAATATAATTTGTTTTCAGCAGAATACATATCGGCTGATAACAAATTTAAATATTTTGAGGATTTGTTTCAAGTATCAAAAGACCAAATTTAAAAAGTGGTGAAAGTTACTGTAGGACTAACTTCCAATAAAAATTGGTTGATGGCAGGCAAGTTTAGGCAAGTCTTGTCAGCTTGTAGAAGAAATAAGTTTATTGTTTCTCTTTTCAAAAGTCTTATGGAGTTATATAATTTAAACATAATTCTTTCTGTGCAATGGGAAAAAGAGCACGAAGCACGAAAGCTATACAAAAATTTGTATCTGTAACTAGATTCAAAGTTAAACCTACAGGACTATGGTTAGATAAATCAGGCTATTTAGGAGCCAGTCCTGATGGTTTTGTTAATAATACAACACTTGAAGTAAAGTGTCCTTATAAAAATAGAAATGTTGAATAGAACGAGGTTTTAAAAAAAGATAAAACCTATATTATACATAAAGATTTTGATGGGAAAACAATTATAAATCAAAAACATCAATATTTATTGTATTTTATGTAGATGTAAATGGTTTTACTTACCGTAAATAAAGATTATTTATTTATTTATTTATTTATTTAAATATTGGGACTTACTACAAGGGCAGATGTTTATGAAAATCAAAACCAACTGTTATTTAATGATATGGACTCCAAACAAATTATGAAATTGTAACTATACCAAGAGCAGATCAATGGGAAAATAATATTTTTAAAAAAATTTGACTTATCTTTTTATTTTAGAGGGAAAATGAAATACGTTTTATTTTTGTTGTATTAAATTTATATTGCATAAAAAAACAAAATGCATGTTTGCTTATTCAAAAGATAAAAAACAAAATGTTTTCAAAATATTAAAAATATTACTTGAAAAAAAAAACAATCAAGTCATTGGTCAGTTTTCGGCTTCGAACCTCGAATCGAACTAGTCTTGTTTGCTGATTATTTATTACAGAGTAAGCCTTAACGTGACATCTAGCCTTATTCCCTTTAAATTTCTTTTCTCTAACTCAGGGTGAGTGACATTTACATATTGAGTAACTTTATTTAAGGTGAGCTTGTCTGAGCCTGGCTTAGAGAAGCTACTTGCATGGGAGACTCCACCGCTCCCGTTGGTGGTGATGGGGATGGTAATAACGGTAAAAAAGCATAAACATGGTTTTAGCAACAAATAATACAACCAATATTCAACCTACTCAACACCCGAGATAAGAATCATTGTGTTGGTGGAAAGATTTATTACTTTAGACATTGGCCCTTACCATGTCTACATAGAACCCCGCTAGTAATTGGAAGTAAATTACAAAAAGCTAAGGTGGTTGGTGCTACTAAGGTTGAGGCTAGAGGAAAACACAATGTAGCAGTTTTTTTCTAAAATTGTGGAAGCTAATGAATTGTTGAGTGGCAACTTTTGTATTAGCCATGATTTGAAGTCATACATTTTGTTTCACCACATATCCTGTAAAGGTTTGGTACGTGGAGTCGACTGCGAGTTTAACATGCCGAGATTAGACGTAGTTTTTAAAATATATGTTATGTACGTATGTATCTTTAAAACAAATAAAGATTATTATTAGAAACAAGCCATCAAGCACAATATTGGTGACCTTTAAAGGGCATGTTCTTCCCAAAATTTCTTCAAAAATTCCCTTTCTATTAGCGTGTATGTTCTTAAAGCTATCTAATGTTTTAACTATATGCGGTATGGCCACACTTCCAAGGTGTGTAAAAGCAGTAATGAATGCTTCTCGTGCTCTGATCAACACAAAATCGAAGTTTGTAGCAAATCTGATGCTCTATGTTGTAATTTCTGCAAAGGCTTGCACTACTGCAATGAGTTTAAGTCCTTATTGGCTAATAGAATTTGTTCTGAATACGCTCGGCAGTCTAAAATCAAACAAGCTATGGAATTTTATGGCTACTCTTTCTATGAAGCTTTACATCTCAATTTTTCCAGTCTCCAGAAAAACTCCGTTTCTAAAAACATTTATCACTTCGGTCTCTGCTTAGTTCCTCAACATATAACCCTCTAGCGTACTCTTTTGTAGATGCAAGAGCCTCTTTTTTTTTAGTCAAAACTCTTGAACAGTTTTCTATTTACAACCCAAACAAATCAATCCCGGCTATGTCTAATCTTCTCACGTCTCTTAACAATTTAGTATCGTAATCAAACAATGAGTCATGCGCCGATACGTCTGGTTAGTTAGAATACTGTTACGCATGATGCATGAATTAAAGATTAATTCAGTTGCTCTGTGTGAAACTTGGATTTGTCCAAATAAACACTTTGCAATTTCTTAGTTTAGCTTTTTCTACAACATAAGAGATGATGGCTATGGAGGAGTATCCTCGTTTTTTAACCGTGATATTTTTGTTAAATTCAAAATTCCTTTGTTTAATGTCTCACCTCGTTTCCAATTTGTTCAGCCCTCTATGTCTAACTTGACCATTTTGTCATGTTACTGTCAGAACAAGGAATGTTCTGAGGTCAACAAAAGAAAGCGCTTCCTTACTATAGTCCGCCGTACATGGAAACTAGCGCACCTTGACGCGGCTAGAAAAGCTATGGCTCAAGCAAAAAGGCTTCTGCTTCACAAAAAGTGACAAAGTCTTAAAAATGTTTGCAGTTCTTTTATCCGAACCTCCATCACCATCTTAAGTATGGTCAACGATAAATTTTTTTCTAAGATCCTAGACCTGTCACTCCCATCAAAAATAAAACTTGGGTTTTAATTTTTTTGTCAAAACTAGCCACTATACGTTCAAGACCATTTGGTGCTCACATAGTTAGATGTTGTTAATTTTCTTCCTCATACTCTGACTGCACCTATACAAATGAACGAACTCAACCTTGTCTTTGTTTATAGAAAGGATTCAGCTATGGGAATTGGTAATATCTTCTATTCTATATTGCAAGAAGCTCCTTTGCTTACTAAAGCTTATCTGGTAGACATATTTAATACCTTCTTGAAGTATGAAACAATTCCTGATAGTTGGAAAACTATCAAAATTGTACTCATATCAAAAGAAAAACCTTTTCTGGACATGGTTTCTAGTTTCAGGCCAATTGCCATTTCTTCCTGTGTTTGTAAAACCTTTGAAACTGCGATTGGAAAGATGGTGTGAGTTGAACTCTATATTTACAAGCTTCAGAAAAAGCCACAGTATTTAGGAGAACGTCACGACTCTATACTGTTATTTCTGCTTTGGTTCAAAAAAAGTGTATGTGTTACTTTCTTAGATATGAAAGGAGCTTATGATAATATGTGCATCGCCTACTTAAAATCTGTACTAATTAATTGGAATCTGCTCTCTTTGTTTATCAACATTATCATAGAACTGGTGTCTGAAAAACGGTTGTACTTGGCAGGAACATTTGCGGAAGGCTTGTTACTTCTTTCATCGAACTCCTACAAAGCAGCTCTCTCAGTTCCTTGCTTTTCAACATGTACATACAAGACCTAGGGGTGGGCGAGAATGACCGAGGATTTTCAAATATTTCTGGGAAATTTTTTAGTGATTTTAGTGTGTACCAGTTTGTCAACTTGTTGCCCATGAACAAAATAATCCTAATTATATAATAGTCATTATTTAAGGTTAATGTTTATTAAAAATATGTTTAAGTCGATTTAATAATTAATTATAAATTGAAAGTGCAGTGTAAATTTGAAATAATGTGAATTATGTGTTATGCATACTATGAATTGGATATTTAAGTTATATGTACAATAATGTTTATACAGGAATAGAGTGATTTTATAGTCGCAGTGGAACTAGGATGACAACTGGTCGTACTCTTTTTGGTCTCCAGAATTTCTTTTAAAAAGGTTGTGAATTACAAATAAAAAATTATGCACCTGTTAGAAGAAACCACCTGACAGGCTGTTCATTGTAATTGAAGAGATTTACAATATACATAATGAAATATTGAATAAGATTTTTTTACCGATGAAGCTTTGTGGTTGTTTTCAATCCCTATTAGTTATACGAAACAACTTTACACTCAATTGGTATATAGGTTTTTAATTTTAAGGTAAAGAATGAATAAACTTATATTTTTTTATAAAACTTTATTAAATTGGTTCAGGTATGATTGAAGAGAGTACTACCTGTGCCATATTTATTGATTGTTTAAACATTTGCTACTTTTCATAATGGTAATTTTGTTAATTAAAACATAGAAACATTTTATTATTTATTTGTATATTATATGTATAATCATTGAAATTGTTGTTTTTTTTTTTAATAAAATTTTAAAATAGTTTATCGTTGTGCATTATGTATTTATTTTAATTGTTAGCGTTGTCACAAATAAAAATTTTGTTTTTGCGTAACACCATTATACATATAATTTAATAATTTAATTCATAATCTAGTACAATTACCTGATGTTAATATTCTTATTATGATTATACTGAGTATTAATTTTTCAAAAATGATTAACCCTATAAAAATATACATTTGTTATTTATCATAATGGTTAATTGCCAATTAAAAAATTGAAACGTTTTATTTTAAGTGTATTAATTAATCAAATATTATTTTTAATCATTGAAATTTATTTAAAGTTTTAAAATAATACATCATTCTTTATTATGTACTTTGTATATATTTTAATTGTTTATAATAACATTAATTACCACAAGAACAAAATTTGTGTTACGTCTATGGTAATGGTCAAGGGCAGTCTAAGGGATATGTTTTTTTAATATTTACAATAAGTGTATATTTGGTTGCCTACATCGCAATCCTCGGTCATTCTCGCTCACCCTGTACACTTCTCTATTCTCTCGGTAAAAATGATCTCTTTTGCAGATGATTTTGCTATTTATTCATCAAGCTACATACTTTTCAGACAGTATTATCCAAAATATCAATCTAGTACTAGCACAGACTTTCAGTTGCCTTGTTAGCAAAAACTTAGAACTCTCTCTTGATTATTGCAGGTCAATATTTTTCTCAGGCCGGTCACGTAATGTCATACCTAACAAAGTTTGTCCTAGTGTTAATAACATTCATATTGAACATGGTTGCCTATGAGTTTATAAATAAAAAGTGCCTTAAATGAACCTCCCTACTCACCCAAGTACAGTTACCCCTATTCATTAAAGAGTATATAAAAAGTATTTTATTTTATATATTATACATGTGTTTCTTAACTGGAGGCAAAAAATGAAACTTTAGGTTTAGTTTCAAACAGATAATCTAAATAACTTTTTTGTCTATCTATATAATAATATATTGTATTTTGAATTGATAAGAAAAAAATGTGCTTATAGGTGACTAATACAGTTGATCAGCCAATCTTATATTAATTGTAAAATATCAGCACTTTCAAAATATCTATTTGATGTTTTTTGATGTCAGTTAGAGTAATATTAATTTTATTTAAAATCTAGGCAATAAAAGAATAAAAAAGGTTTAAAATATCCTGTTATTAAATGATTGATAAATTGCATATTAACATTTTTTTAAATATAGTGTTTATAAGTGACTAAAAAATACAGTCGACCAATAAATCTTTTTTATTTGATATTTCATCTATGCATATTTCACTAAAAATCTAGGCAACTCAACGTACTGGTGAGCGTCCGTAAGTAATTTACATTTCATGTTAGATCACCAACTACACATGTACATAAGTTAAAAACAAAAAGCTGACAACCAACATTTCACATAAATGGACCGTCAAAAGTGTCAAATCCGATAAGGTCAATCTGTCAAACGCTATTGTTTGCGTATTCTACTTACATGTTTTTTAATAATTTGTGAGTTTATGCTTCATCATTTTGTTTTAATGTATCAAAGTGACATTGAATAAAAATGAGCAATCCCTTCGCAGGCTTATTTGAAGAAGAAAAAGCAAATGCATCCAAACACACAGCAGTCAATAATTATGATATATTAGAAAATGTATTTGGTTTTACATTAAACAAAGTCAGGAGCAGTGAAAAACATTATGTATATTTAGAAGATCAGGCTCAGGCTTTCCCTGGTAGAGAATTAGACATTGAAATATTAGAACATGCTCTGTTTGAACGATTATTTATAAGCAATCCACTTGAATATGTTCAAGGGAGTAAGAAGATTGCCAATGAAGAAATATTGGAGGACAAAGTTTTATATTATTTATTTAATTGTTTTAAAACTAATAAGCAATTGAAAGATGATATTATAAAGAATCAAGTTCAAGAGTTAATTTTGCGAAATGTTCTTACTGGTTTGAAGCAACCTGATTTATATTGTGAGCAAAACTTGTTTGAACAGTTTTTCAATATTTTGAATGATGCATTGCCCTTATCTGATGAATTCTTTGAAGTCATCTATACAGCGTTTCTTCAAGATGAAGGTATGTATTGGAGAGGTTAGAGATTAGAATAACGCTAGAGAATTGCCTGGTTTTGTCGCCGTGTTCTGTTGGGGTGTTGCTAGTAGTATTGGTATGGAAAAATATTAAATCCTATTACATCTACGAGAATATTGGTGAACCTTTTTTTCTAGAATAATATTGACACGTACAGAGCCTTTTTTAAATTAAAATTGGTTCTTATACGACAAAACACCAACCAACTCAATATCCAAACAATAAGATTTCAGTCATTTTATATGTTGAAATACATACAATATTCTATGTCTTCATTTTTTGGGTTAAAGTTTATATTTAACGAGTAAAAAATTAATGAAGAACTAAATAAAAACGCTACTTTTTAAAAATTAATTGTAGAGAAACAACAGATTGAACTTTCTTCTACAATGTGTGAAAATTTTATTTTATTATATTCATATTATATTTTTTGCCGTGTTTGGTTTTGTGAACTCTAATAATTAGCACAACTATTCTCTCTTCTTAAAAGATTATCTGTTTTATGTGTATGTGGTGTGCAGAGATATTACATTTCGGTAATCTAGCAGGTTTGAATGTCTATGAAGCTGTTATAAACTCTAATGATCTTTTTTTTTTGGAATTGGACATTTTGACAGGGCCCGGTCACAATTAATTTGGATTATCAACGCTCTACAGTATACAAAAATATTTTCATAAAATTAATAAATATATAAGTACATGTTTTATAAATTTGTACTATTTTTATACATTAAAGTCCGGTTATAACGAACTCTTGGGCATAACGTACTTAATTTGAAACAACGAAAATTTTCTCATAAACTCAACGCTATTTTTTACTGGTTATAGCGAACCTGCTTATAACAAACTTTTGGATAAAGCGAACCAAAATATATCTAAATTTGGCTAGTTAAATGTCTTCTTTTCATGATAAATAACTATTTTGAAATAATAAAACTCATTGGTATCTGTATTTTTGCGTGCAACAAGCAAATCAAATTATTTATTTGATTAACATGGGAAAATCATCTTTAAACAATCAAAGTTTTTTTACAAATTGTAGGTCTTTATACATACATATATGTCAACATACAGTTTTTTTTTTGTAAAAACGATTCTTATGTTACTTTTAACATAGAATAATAAACATTACGATATTTTTTATTACCGTTTATAACAAACTTTGGATATAACGACTGGTTTTGGTACATTTTTCAAGTTTGTTATAACCGGACTTTACTGTATATAATTAATTAAAATTAAAGTTTAAATTAAATATAGCAGGATATAAAATGGCTAAACAGTAACACAATCATTGGGCATGGTTAGGAACTCAAACGTTGACGACTGTTGCCAACACGTTTACTTTACAATTGTTGTTAAACAAATGCATTGAATATACCTTGACAACCAACAGTTGAATGCTTGCTTGTATTTGATGAATTTTCCAATTTTGATAGTAATCAAATTGTGCTGCAAGTCAACGGTTGTGTTTCCTAAACGCACCTATTGGTTGATGTTATTATGTAATTGTCAAATAGTTGACATATTGAGTTAGAACATAAAGCGGCCTCTAGATGTTCAATATTATAGTCAATATTTTACACAATCATTGATATAGTACAATAATATTGACCATCTGTATATCATATTCAAAAATTGCACAATATATTGAGTCAATCAGAATGAAATTAATTTTTATTGTACAATTTGATCTAAAAGTGTCTTTTTTTTTTTTAATCATTTTTCATCCTTCTTTGCTTTTTTCTTCTTTTTTTAAAGCTATAGCTAAAGCAATGGTCACACAACTTGCTTTATTTTATTTTACATGTTGACTGGAGAAGTGAAATTAAGTAACAAAAAGATTGCGCAATTATATTGCAGCATGTAGGTGGACTTAAGTGACCCCTAAACGATCAATATTATAGTCAATATTGCACAATAATTGATATTATACAATAATATTGACCGTCATCATCATGTTGAAAGATTGCACAATATATTGAGTCAATCAAAAAGAGTTTGGTTTTTATTGTATAATCTAATCTAAATGTATTTATTTCTGTCTTTTTAACTATTTTTTATTCACCTGCGCTTACTTCTTCTTTTTTTTTAAAGCTATAACTAAAGCAATAGTCACACAACTTGCTTTATTTTATTCTACATGTTGTCTGCAGAAGTGTCAGTAACTAACAAAAAGTTTGCACAATAATATTGCAACGTCTAGGTGGTGCAATAGATTGTTCAATATTATTGATGATAATATTGATTGTCTAGGGGTATCTTAAAATAATATTCATCATCAGTATTTCAAAGAACTACACTAGATGTACCACAAGGATCAGTGTTAGAACCAATTTTGTATCTTTTTTACATACTTTCAAAACTGTGATCTAAAAGGAAGTTATATAGTGTATGCTGATGACAGTATTATTATATACTGTTAGTGATATAAACAAAGTGATGTGTATACAACAAATGGTGGCTTGTAAGCAATAAACTTAGAATGAACAGGGACTGAACAAAATATATAATATTCAAAAAATTTAATCAAATAAACCTGAAAGTGAACAATACAATCCTAAAAGAAGTGATAGAAACAAATTACTTAGTGCTATTAATTAACGAAAATTTAAAATTGTCTAGTCACACAGCAAAAATTAAAAAAAAACACTGATAACTCTAATTGGTGCAATAAAAAGATTTGATATTGTAGTAAAATAAATAATCTTATCTACATCAACGTGATAATATCTAAAATAATGTATAGGATAGGTTTTTGGTCAAATATATCTTGGTATTTAATAAACTCAATGTACAGACTACAAAATAGATCTATAAAACACTATTTAACCTACCATACCTCACCCCTTCAGAAACATTGTGTAAAAATGTGATATACATAATACAGGTTTAGTCAAAATTACCTAAATAATTCTCCAACTATAAAAAATAAAAAAAAAGGTTCAAACAAAAGTTGTGGAAATTTAATAAACTTTTTTTTTTCAAATAAAACACTGTATTTTTGTATTTTTTGATTTTAAGATTAATTCTGAGTATTAGTTGTAAGAATATTTTTTTATAAAATGCACTATTTTTGAGTCATATGCAAACTCCTGAAATTCAAATAAAGTACATTTTATCACAAACGTACAAATTTATTTTAACTAAACGAAAAAAAAAAAAAAACAAAAAAAACAATCATTAAATCATTAGAAAAATTAAAAATATGCAGTGTGTTCCGTTTAAAACAATTTAAAAATCTAAGTTTAAATAATAAAATAAACTCCCTGTATATTTTTACATTTTTTAATTTTAAGATTAGTTTTAAAATTAATTCTAAGTATTAATAATGTAAAAATATACAGGGTGTTCATTTTATTATGGAAATTTGGGTTTTTTATTTTTTTTAATAGGTCACTTTTTATATTTTCACATTTTTTAATGATATAATGATTGTTTTGTTACTTGTTTTTGATGATATTGTTTTTTTAGTTGTTTGGTTAAAATAAATGCGTATGTTTGTGGCAAAATGTTCCTTATTTGAAGTTCAGGAATTTGCTTATAACTCAAAAATGGTGGTGTTAATAAAAAAATAATGCTTACAAAATACACTCAGAATTAATATTAGAATAAAAAAATTTAAAAACATACATGCTGTTTGTTCTAGTCGAAAAAAAAAAAGTTTACCAACTTTCCACAATAAAATGAAATGTATATTGAAAATATTGCAAATATTTTTATTCCACAGTTTGTTTAAAACCAAATAACTTTTGTTTGAAACTTTTTTTGATTTTTTTTACGTTTGAAGAATTATTTAGGTATTTTATATTTTATATTTTCTATATTTATTTTATAAAATTTATTATTATTATTTTTTTATTTAATTCATATTATTTAAATTAATTTAGTAGTTTTTTTTTTCAATAAAATATTTCAGTATTTACGATTGTTTTTCTTGCACATTTCATAATTTTTTTAAAAATATTTCCGTCTACAAATAAATAAATAAAATACACTGCTGTATGCAGAATTTCATCCTGAATGAAAATATGTAAAAATTTACAGGGTGTTCCATTTAAAATAACGATGATGGATATTGTTACTCGAAACAGGTAAAATATATTTACCTGAGAACGTCAAAAGATAGCTTATTTCTTGCCATTTAAGAATATATATAGTTTGTTGGGTCTAAAATTTAAAATAAGAAAATTATAGCTTCCGGCGTTTTTTAGGAAACAGCCTGTATAAATATATAAACAATAAAAAGTTAAGTTATTTAATACAGCATTTATTAATTTATCATTAAATACTTTAATACATAAATTATGTGAAATTAAGTATAATTTTAATAATAACTAAATTTTTAAACCAGAAAATATACAAGTGTCCCACTAAGTACAGAATAAAGGACTATAGCCAAATCTTAGTAATCAACAAAAAATTAGATAGCTCTTTTATTTGATAAAATTGGCTTTAGAAGCACGAAGGAGCGTAGCGTATTTTAAGGCCGATGGTTTCAGTAGAGGCAGGCGAAAAACCAAGTAAAAACTTTTTATTTATACATAGTTTTTTTGTTCTGAAAGTGCTAATATGTATAAATCAAAATAATTTAATGTGGCATTTTTATAAAAAAAAAAATGTTATTTCATTTCTATAATGGTACATTTATATTGTTAATATTAATTATTTTTATACATACAGGCTTAAATTTTAAATGAACTTATTTTTTCTATTACATTTATTAATCAAATATGAACCTAAATATATAGTTGTCCTTGACTTTAAAATTTTATCTAAAACATCTCAGGTTTGGATCGGAATCTTGATACTACATTTCTTTGGGGCATCTGTTCCTGGTTACTACTCGTACACTTTTTTACGGTGTGGACATCACATCTTACAGGAGAGTCTGCAGTCCTGGGTACACTCGCAACACCAGTCTTGGACATTATATATTATCTCTGGTTAAATATTGTGTACAGTAGTCAAGCGTTACGGCTGAGTTTGGAACCTCAGTACACTTCAAGCTATAACATCACCAAAAATGTACAATACATGATTTACCTATCTCTGTATAATTAGCTATTCTAATATTTTATATTCTACTTTTTACATACAGTTAAAGGAGCATGTGTGGTAGAATAAACAAACATATTAATTAAAGCTTGTGTTGCTACAGACCCATTGACAAGGGTTTTAAGAACTCAAAACATTAGTGTCTGAGTTACACATGTGGCAGACATTTATTAATTAAATTAACTAGTTAAATATTTTTTTGCATGCCCACTCTGAAAAACAGTTTTTCCGCCCGTATTTTAGGGAGGGAAGTGAGCTTTCCCTCCCTAGGGAGGTAAAATACTTTGTCTCCCGCTAAGGTTCGCTTTTAAAACACAGATGGCGTTTGTTAAAAAAATAATATTTTTATTGAATATAATTCTTAATTTTAATTATACTAAATTAACAAGGCCTGTAATATCCAACTCCTAATAAAGCACCTAATAAACTATTAGCTGAATAACCTAACTTTTTCAAACTTTAATTTGATATATTTTTGTTACTCCTTTGAGCGGCTAATAAATTATATGCCTAATGTTTTTATTTGTTATAAATATATATGTTAAGCGTATATTTAATTGGCTGTTCACAGGTTTTAATAAAATAAATAAAATTAAAAGTTAGGTTATTCAGCTAATAGTTTATTAGGTGGTTTATTAGGAGTTGGATATTACAGACCTTAGTATTATTAATTAAAAATTAAAATTAAATTATTTTATTACATGATTTAGTAATAATATTTTTTGATATTTGCTTGATTTGATAATATTATATACAAAAGACAGAACTATTGACATCTAGTGTAGAGTGATTGTATTACAAGAGTTCTTGGTTACGTCATAACAATATTTGACAATTTAAACATTAACCTTTAAAAAAAAAAACATTGACACTTGAAGTATTAAACAATTTTTTTTTTAATAATATTAATGAAGTTGTAGCATGTTATTGTTTTCTGACAAGGGCAGGCAAAAAACAGTCGTAAGAACCACAGGCAAGAAAGCGTTTCAGCACTTCGCTGCCTGCCGCCCTCGCTTACTCGGGCGGACAAACGTCGGCTTGCTGCAAACAGTGCTTTCCTGCCCTTGGTACTTAATGTACTATATTTATAACTGCTTGAACATTATCAAGTTTTAAAAAAAAATTTAAAACCTTATCCACTTATTTAAATATATACTTTTTTTTATAACTGTTGCATTACAAGTTTTTTAAATTTGAATCACCTTGATTTTTACAAACTTATTTTTTATTTTATAGATGGTATTGATGGCATGAAAGAACCATATACAAAGTTGTTAATTGTTATACATATAGCAGTAGCAAAATCTACAATAATGCCTTTAGATCCCAATTTATTTAACATCATAAAAATGATAACTTTACATGATCATCTTGGAAATATTTTCATTGACTATTCTAAACCATCAAAACCTGGAGTGGGAATGGAATATGCAAATACTTTATTGGGAGCTCTTTTAAGTATATCGATACTGCCAAAAACACATAATGGGCGCTTTGAATTTTTCCAAAACCCTCTAGACCAGGTACATATAAAAAAGATAAATTTAGTTTCTGTGCATTATATCTTTGTTTTTTAGGCAAGTAATACGGCAATGGAGAATGTTTTACATGCAAACATGGAAAACATTGTACAAGTAATTCATACCGTGATATTAAATCTTCTTAAATGCAATGCAACGGTACGTTCAAAAACTATGTCATGGTTGGGTAGTTGTCTTCAAGCAAATGTTGATCGTGGCAAATTATGGAATGCACAAATTGCAGATGCAATGTCATTTACTACTGCCAGTGATGGATTTATGTTGAATTTATGTGCTGTGCTTATTAAATTATGTCAACCTTTTAGTCAACCTGAGCATAAACTTAAAATTCTTAAAGTGGATCCTACTTATTGTGCTGTTCCTGTAAGTATTAGGTTTATTTAAAAAAGTTATCAAAAAAACAAATTTAGTTGTATTTTAGAATGATAAATGTGAAAGTAAAGGAATTCACCTTATGAATATGTCTACCGAAACATGCTTTATATCAAATGATGATAACGAAGATGAGCGACTGATGTCACCAACATATAGTTTTGTAACTGAATGTTTTTATATGGGACACAAAGCAATTGATTTAGGTTATAAAGTTATTGTTGATAAATTAGTCAGATTAAATCAGGTAAAACCGCTATACTATTATATTTGTTGAGTTTATGTAAAATTAATACTAATTTTTGTATACTAGTATGCTACTTTGGTGTTTATTTTCGACTAGTTTTGACCTATTAGACCATCGTCAGGATTAGTTAGATGTGTAATGAAATTTGGGGCACTTATATGTAAAAGCTGGTCAAAAATAACCACCACAGTAGCATACTAGTATACAAAAATTTATTATTTATTCTACATAAGCTATAGATATACAATTTTTTAAGATTATATTAATAACATTAGATTCATTTAGGAAATGGCTAGAATTGAAAGAGCATATAATGATGCTATTAATCAATCATCAAGTCGTAGTGAAATTGTTGATAGTATTAAGCAAAGAATGACAACAGAAATGAGCAGGTACAATATTGGCTTAATAAACAAGAGGCATGCTTACTATATTTTTAATCAATTTTTATAGGTATTTTACAATTAAAGCTGCTCTTTCTGAACCAATTTTGACAGAAATGATTTTTAACATGTTTTCTTCAACATGCTTTTGGTTAAATCAAGTATCTATCAACAATGAGTTTACTCAACATGGAAAGGAAATTTATTCTCCATTGGTTGTTAAGGAAATCAACTTTCCTCTTTCTGATCAAATTCCTGAAACTTTAAAGTAATTTTAATTATATTTTTAAAAGTATAATTTTATGAATAATTTTTATATTTTAGATGCATTCCAGAATTTGTTGTTGAAAATGTAGTAAGTTATTTGGTATACTTGAGAAGATTTATTCCAAGATTGTTTGAAGTTCGTGGTTATGATGATATGAAACCTATTTTGACTTTTGTATTAATTTATATGGGCTCTCCAAAACGTATGAAAAATCCTCATGTTAGAGCTCGTCTTGCTGAGGGTTTGGAAGCACTATTACCATTCCATAAAGATGAACCTGCTGGATTAAATACACTTGGAGGATATGAGAGGCAAAGACTATTTAATGAGCATGAACATAGAAGAGAGGTAGGTTAATATAATTTATTTTAGATAAATTTTTACTGGACTGACACCTTTTTAAACTAGATAGAGCAGTGTTAGTTTTTCCAGTGAAATTTATAACAACAGGAACACTTTGCTCAAGTGAAGGTTTGCACGGCACAGTGGTGGGGCATACTTTCTAACGCTTGGGTCTGAGGGAGACCAGGGTTCACATCAGAACATTTTCTTTCTTCAACAAGCGAGACCGGCATACATATGAGCATTTCAGTTGTTATACATTTTACTGAGTTTTTTTAACTGAAGTTCCCCGACTGTTGGAAAATTAATTGAAGTTCTCATTTAAATTGCATGTTTATATGTGAGAAAAAAGCAATTAAAATTATGTTCAATTTAAAATATAATCTAACATGCAGAGGTAGTTTTTGAAAGCATAATACAGGGTTCAGGGTTGTTCAGATTATTTTTGTAAAACTTAACAGTGTATTTGACTCATCAAATGGAACAAAAAAGTTCTTATAAACATGTATCTTTAAACCCTTCTTAACTAAGGTGCCTTGTTTTTGTTTAACTGTTAAAGTAAGCTGTGGAAAATTAAATTAGTAACGCATCTATCAATAAGTAGGTGAGAATTTGTTACATGGTTTGACACTAGAGCTGGAATTGGTAATTACCACAATCTTCATGAAAATCACATAAAAATCGGCATGAAACACAACCACGTTTTTTTTTCTAAATTAATTTAGTGTTAATGTTTGGATTGGTATTGTACATAATACTGTTTGTAGAAGATTTAAGATTTACTAGCAGACGTGGCTCTTTAGTTTAGAAATAGAAACTGGTTCAACTTGATGGTCTTCCAACATGTGGTATAATAGTATTTTATAAGACACAATTATTGCATGTGTTCAAGTTTAAAAAACAAGACAAATACAATAACATGTAGCATTTAGGTTTTAAATACCTCACCTAACCCACGTCACAAGCTCACAACACAACATAAACTATAACAACAATTTCAATTTCATCTTTATTACCTACCAATACTTGCAATAAAAATAATTTATTTAATAGCTTTACATATTACTGAAATACTGAAAAATTTATTTTACAAATTTTCTTTAGTGTCTATCAGAACTTACGTATGATATTTGGGGCTATTCTCTATGTAAATTGCTAGAACGTAACGGTAAGCAAGATATATAATGCTAATCTAACAATATGAACTGTCATTTTAACAAATCTTGCTTGCTACCAAAATGACCTGTCATTTTAACAAATCATGATTATTAACAATATGAACTGTCTTTTTAACATAATAAATTTATATATACAGTAAAGTCCGGTTATAATGAACCCGCTTATAACGAACTCTCGGGTATAACGTACTTAATTTGAAACAACGAAAATTTTCTCATAAACTCAATGTTATTTTTTACTGGTTATAGCGAACCCGCTTATAACGAACTTTCGGATAAAGCAAACCAAAATATATCTAAAATTGGCACAATTTTCCTGTTATAACGTACTTTTCGGGGTTTATTTTCTGGGGTTCTCCGATTTATGGATTTGCGCGGTATTTTCTTGGAAGTATTGTATTTTGTTTACATCATTAGGGTGTCCGTTATTTCCCCAAATCGCGTTTTTTTGTTTTTGAGAGGACTACTTAAATGTGTTCTTTTCATGATAAATAACTATTTTGAAATAATAAAACTTATTGGTAACCGTATTTTCGCGTGCCTGCAAGCAATTCAAATTATCCATTTGATTAACATTGGAAAATCGTCTTTAAACGGTCAAGGTTTTTTTTACAAATTGTAGGTCTTCATACATATATGTCAACATACCGTTTTTTTTTTGGAAAAACGATCCTTACGTTACTTTTAACATAGAATAATAAATATATAAAACAAATTACGATATTTTTTATTACCGTTTATAACGAACTTCGGATATAACGAACTGATTTTGGTACATTTTTCGAGTTTGTTATAACCAGACTTTACTGTATATATTATTATTTTATCTAGAGATTTGCCACGCCTCCTGATGTGATGTCAGTTTATATTGTTAGGAAACAAGATTTGTTAACATGACAGTTCATATTGTTAACTAGCAAGATTTGTTAAAATGACATTTCATATTGTTAGTTATAGCAATATATCTTGCTTAAATTCTAGCAATATGCATACAGAATAGCCCCGATTATTTACTACATCTGCTAATGTGGTACTGGTATTACAATTATGGACTTATTACAAGTGTTAATTGTTATGTAATTATTGTTAGAAGTTAAATTATTATAGAACGCATTTAAAAGTATATTAATTTTCAGATTGTCAGGAGTTTGTTGGAAGTTTTTGTAGGAATTGAGATGACAGGTCAAAGTGTACAATTTGAACAGAAATTTAATTATCGTAGACCAATGTATAATGTTATGGATTACTTATGGGAACTCCGAGAGCATCAAAACTTTTTCACGTAAATATAAGTTATACATTGTAATTATTCTTAATAAATAAATATCATATTTTAGTTTACTTGCTCAAGAAGCTGAATCAAATATGGAAGCTGTGAGCCCTCCACTGTTTTTAAGATTTATTAATTTATTGATGAATGATGCTGTTTATCTATTAGATGAAGCCTTGTCCAATATGTCAAAACTAAAAGAAATGCAAGTAGCAAGGTAAACGGAAATTGTTATAAAAAGTACCTACACATATTTAAAATATAATATTTATTTTAGGGAAAATGGAGAATGGGAAAGATTATCACAACAAGAAAGAACACAAAATATGAGTTACATGCAACATATTGGTATGATTGCTAAATTTGATAATATTCTAGGTAGAGATACAATAAAAACATTAGAAAGATTAACATCTAAAATAACAATAGTTTTTACTCATTCAACTATGGTTGATCGAGTAGCTGCAATGCTCAATTACTTTTTATTAAATCTTGTGGGTCCAAATCAGAAAAATTTTAAGGTAATAATTGTAAATTTTAAATAAACGTACAATAAACAATAATTTTTAGGTTAAAGATCAAAAAGAATACAGCTTTGAGCCGGCAATGACAGTTTTAGATATTTGTAAAATTTATACAAATTTGAAAGATAATCGTGCTTTTTGTTTGGCCATATCTCAAGATGGAAGATCATATAGTCCACAGTTATTCCATTTAGCGCAAGATGTTTTAATTAGAATTGGTGGAGGCGCTTTAGTTGGTGAATTGCAAGAAGTGGCTGATTGTGTATCTAAAATAGCGGAAGAATGTCAGGCCAATGAAGATGCAATTTCTGAAGCACCTGAACATTTCTTGGATCCTATTATGTCAACATTTATGGTGGACCCTGTCATTTTACCCAGTTCCAAACAAACTGTTGATCGCAACACTATTGCAAGGTTTGATTGAATTTAATATTAATCCATTTATAATTAATTTTTTTTTTTTTAAGACATCTGTTAAGTGATCAGACTGATCCATTTAATAGATCTCCATTGACTATGGATCAGGTAATACCAAATAAAGAATTAGCTGAAGAAATCAAGAAATGGTTAGATGAGAAGAAAGCTAATCCCATGTGATTTTATGTTATTTAGTTTTATTTCCTTGTTAGTCATATTTTATTATTTATTAAACTTCCTGTCATGTTTGACACGTCAAGTTGATGAAATTAAAGTGATTGAGAAAAGCAAAGCAATAATTTTCTATATTCCATTATACAATTAAATTGAATTATTGAAAGTAAAGCGTTAACTAAAGTACATTTTTATAATTTGTTGAGTAAATGTAATGTTATTATATAATTATATGTTTTGTTATCATTTCTGTTTCATTATACATAATTGCTGAATAGCCTTAAATCATATACTTGGTAAGTATTTTATTTTAATTCACATCACATTGAATGCTGTTTTTAGGATTCCGGTCAAAAATACATTTGATTTTATTACACAATGTTTGAAACTATAATAATAGTATGTAGTAATAAAAAAAAATTAAAAAAATTGTAGTATTTGAAAAAAAAAACTGCAATTTTCACGTGACAATCTTATTGCTGCATTCTTCTTTCGCTTCTATAGACTACACATCTTTACGATTTTTAGGTTATCTTATGGGGAGACACCTAACAAAAGACTAACTTACATGTTCAAAGATGTGTATACATGTTATACAAAATTTTAGATATGTTTGTCAAATGTGACTTTTTTTAACATAAGTTTGCAATTTTAACAAAACGTTTCAAGCGGCTTTTACTCTTCCCTCACATCGATGATATGAGCTATGACGCTTTTAACGTGCATTTTTACGCGCATAGCATGTAAAGGTAGTTGCTTAGTCAACACTTACTGGAAAAATATGTAAGATATTATTACGTGCTCTCTATGGAATCGAGGCACAAAAATCGACCTCAGGCTATACGTGGGTTTAAGTACCCTGTACTCTTTGCTACCCAAACCAAATGCTAAAAGAAAACCATCTTCTTACCGACTGCGCCATTTTGGTGCATATGCCAAACATACCAGGAATAACACTTTTATCAACCAATATTATTTTGGTATCAAGTTTAGTTTAAATTTTTATCATCCAGCCTAATGGGACTGTTAACTTGACTAAACTGCATTAAACATGGTGTTCATCAAAGACAAAATATTCCACAAATTATGATGAAGAAACATTTCACTTATTGTATGCGCCATTTTGATTTATTGGCATACACAATATGTACCTATATACACAATTCAATGAACAAATGAAGAATGTCAGCTTTAACGTACTAGGTCGCAACACCGACTTAAAACTACATAATTCTTGACCAATATGTACCGACCATAATATTCATAGTTGAATTAAGTTTTTATCTACCGACTGCGCCTTCTTTATTTCTTTTAAATGACAAATTATAAAATAAGAAACATACCTTTGCGCAATATTGTTTTTAGCTAAGGTACCTAATAACCGAACTGAAGGAAATATGATGAATGAAATAAACAGCAAGACTCAAATGTTGCAAATCCCGATAAACGTTAACAGTGTAGCAACCAGTGGTGTGGAGTCGTGGAGTCTGCCAATATTTGAGGAGTTGAAGTCGATTGTAACTAATCCGACTCCTTAATAATGCAAAACTTAAGAAATAGTATACAAAAAAATTGTACATATTAAATAAGGTAATTTTTACAAAAAATAAAATAAATAAAACATTTAAAAACTGATTGTTCGCAAAAATAAAGTTGCTTCTAAAATATCTTCTTTTAAGGTTGCTCTTAAATCCAATTTTATTATTTTTAAAGCTGAAAATAATTGCTCCACACTTGTGTTGGTGACAACGCAGTAACAGCCCACGCACTATTTTGCACAATTTTAAGATAGTCGGAGTTGAAACAAAAAAAATTAAGGAGTCAGAGTTGCTAGAATTTTGTAACGACTCCACATCTCTGGTAGCAACTGATCACAATATCGAGTAAGATGTGTTCAACAAGAACAGTCGCAGAAACTTGCCACAACTAACGACGTTAGAGGTGTACATTCGCTAACTTACATTAGCCAAATGTGCTCCCAATGTTCGACTAACACTCTTAACATTAAAGAAGAAACCAGCAACAAATTTTGACACTAGCCTAAAAAAACTATTAATGCCAATACAATGGAGCCAAGATAAAAAGTGTACGACGCACCAAGCAGCCTTGGTTAAGAGTACCAAGAAACAGTCTCATTTTCTGATAATTTCCCAGGAGGGTCACAATAAAGCAAAAAATATAGCTCATTTGCTATACAACCTTGTTTGTTAACTTGATTTTCTTCAAATTAAAGACTAATTGAAATATTAGGATGCAATACTGGCTTCAGATGGTACCTGGTCACATTCTTCTATTATAACACTACACATAGAGAAATTAAATGAACTGCAATCTACAGAAACTTGTGTACAGCAAAATTAGTTATAGTTATTAGCTAGAATTTTTGGACACTGCTGCAAAACTGTGAGAGAGCATTTTTTAAAATCTCTTTCATTGTAGAAGGCATGCACAGAAAGTCTACAAACAAAAAATTAATTGCATCATGTAAATAGCTTATATTTTGTGCTACTTTAAGATTGTTGAGAATTTTTGTATTATTACTGCTAAAAAAGTTGTGCAAGTTTACTTTTTTTAGGAAGTTTTTTTTCACAAAGTCTAAACTAAAATAGTAAAACGTCAAAAATACGTGTAATAATAGGTGCTTTTCTTTTGCCACAATTCTCAGTTATTTTTATCTTACCTTATCTCACTTAATAGACCGTTCCATTTGTACAATAGCTAGTAAGCCAAAGTAAGAATTTTACTTCCCCCTTGCCTATGGCGTACTAAACCAAATTCACTCAATTAAAATTTGTATATAAATCAATAAAAGTTATAGTGAACAAAAAGTATAATAAAGTTAAAGATTAAAAAACCAATGAAAAATATATTGTTTGTGTATTACTTAAGAGTTAATGGAATCTACCTGATTAAATATAATTAATATAATAATAATAATATTTAATATAAGTTGTTGTTTTTTTTAATTCGATTCCAAAAGATAAATTTGTGACAAAATTAGTGTATATTAATGATTTTACCCTCACGTTGCAAAAAAAGTTTAAACTCCTATAACTTTTTTACGAGAAATAGTACAAAAATTGGCGACAATTGTAAAACATTACAAATTATTTTCCATCCTCATTGACGATAGGTAGGAACATAGAAAATTATAAAAAAAAAATAAATCTTGAAATGTTTTGAAAATGCTCAATTTTCACCTATTCACTCAGGGAGGTTGCGCTACCAGGTATATGCAACCGCTTCCAGCTGCCAGACGCGGCCCTACCTATCGTCAATAAGGATGAGAAATATTCAAAAACTAATCGATTTGAAATGAATTTTTTTGCGAAGTTGCTATTATACTATTAGTTTATTTTTTATTTACACAAATTGTTAAAGTTTCAATAAAAAAAGTTTTCAGGAAGATAGTTAGTAATTTTTTTTATTATTTCTCTTTGTGTAATATTTAATTTGAAATTTTTTCTGTCTCTTGATAAATTTTGATCAGATTTGATTTGAGAAGGTTTTTGAGAAAATCAAGTAAAACCAAATGTCATTATTTCTTAAATATATCCATGGACTAGCACACGTTTATACATTTCTTGTAAGCAGTTTTTTTTATTAAAAAAAAAACACCAAATGACAAAACCAAAAGAATCAAATTAAGACAAATATACAGGGTGTAGATTAATTGGCGGACAAACGCCAGGTAACTTTGTAGATTGTGCCAAAAGAAAATGAAGTAGCACGAACGAGCGAAGCGAGAGAAGGCTGCTAAAGCGAAGGGCTGCTAAAGCCTTTCGGCACGAGTTACACTCGATATTTTTTCGCCTGCCCCATATAAAAACATTATTTAAAAATGTTTATTATAATTTGTCACTACTGTCAGATTTTAAGGTATGGCGTCTAGATATAAAATTGTGATTCTCAGCCAATCAAATGCCGCGAATACCAATGACCATATGCGGGCCGAAAATAATGCTTTCGGTAGAGGCAGGCAAAAAAGGCTTTAGCAGCCCTTCCTTTAGCGGCGGGCTACTAAAGCTTATTTTCGGCCCTTGATACACTATATACTATATAGAACCAATAATAATTCAAATTTAACCTATCTAAAAAGAAAACATTTTAGTGAGACTGAAAAATAATGTTTATTAGAAATTTGTTTAAAATATTATTAAAAACAAAATAGCTGATTTTGTAACTAACAAACACAAAATAAATGCTTGAAAAAACTTTAATTAATTTAATTCAATAAAAGAGTCCAAGGCTTCCTTGCAGTTCTTAAACCATCTAAGATTGAGTTTTGTACTATTTAGAAAGATAAGATGTGACACCTGACAAATTTTGCTATAAGTTCGAGTAATTAATGGAAATTGCAATTGTGAGGAGAATCAAATGTTTTCTTATCTTCTCTAAAATTATATACTTTACAAGTTCCATTATGAAATAATAATAAAATAATTTTAAAAATTACCAAAATAACCGGTATTTGCTGCTTATCAGTAATTTTAATTGTCATAATTACCGGTTAACCGGTTATCGGTATTGCAAACCCTAAGCACAATAGTGATTTATTCTTAAACAAAAAATTGGGTGAAGAGTACGGGACGTTCCGGTCGCGGCATTAGGACAGATAATGCTGCAATGTATTTAAGTATATATGACAATTGCTTACTTAGAGTTTTTTTTTTAGGCCCTCAAGAAAGTGGGGGCTCTATGTTATAGCTTGTGTAGCTTATTAAATAGGGTTGAGAGTAACCTATTTAGATATTTACTTTAACAATTTTAACTAAAAAAAATCAACTTTTTACTGTATCAAAATCAAAATCCGAGGTCTTATCAGTACCAAACATTAAACTAACCAACAAATCCATTTCAAAATCTTCTTCATTTTGTCTTCTAACGGTTACAATCTTACATAATCTTCTCTGTAACAACCATGTTGTTAATATAGCTTTGAAAGTATCTAGAAAACTAAGATTTTTTAACTGATATAAACAGTTTTTTTACTATTGTTTTACATTTTTGTATATACATATATATTAAACTTATATTTGTACTATCAACGCATGGAATAAACTTTCAAACTCAGTTCATTCTTTTCCGGAGACTTATTCAAATATTCAAAACTAGTCTTCGATGTGATAGTTTGTGTGGTCGTTGAAAATTAAAGGCATTTTTATGTTGTATAAACATATTAAGTAATTCCTAAATATTACGTAAATTAAAAAAAAGACAAATATGAGTAATATTTTTAATAAAATAATAAAATTATGACGACGTCAACTAAACATCAAAATCAAACAGGAAGGTGCAAGAAAACGATTAATTATGCATTAATTTAATATTTTAAATACTACATATATACATTATGAGAAGGTAAGGTAAAAGAGAAACTAGCTTGAATTTTATTTATATTTTAGTTTAAAAATAAATTTCACAAAGAATTTACTTTTTTGAGGTTCAAATTCCAATCCTATCTATCTAATGAATAAGTAATAAAAGATGTCATAAATCTAATAGGTTAAATACCATGACCTTTAAGTAATAAAATAAAATGTTCTAAAAATATATTAGTTAGTTTCTGCATTCATTCATTTATTTTCGGAATAGCAATATTTAAAATTCAACACATTTCTATAGCATTGTTAAGGATTGAATGCCGTTTCAAATGTATTGACGTTCCTTGGTTATCGGACATTCTTTTGCATCATTTTAAAAGCAAATCGGAACTATTACATACAAAATTAATTAGAATTTAGTTAATATTAAAATGAATACAGTATGAAGTCGATGTGAATAAGAATTAATGTTAACTAATTATATCTTTGTGATATCAGGAGACGTAAGTATGTAAAGCATGACGTACCTGTGCCGCTCCGTTGTCAGTGCTCAGTGTTCACGACACTTCACAGGCCACCTAAGGACGACAGATACATTTATACTTTGAATACACTAAGAGCGACTGACACGAGACTGATAGTAATATTACATTTAATATTAAATGATGCTCGCTACTTGGTTTGTCCAAGAAATTAGAACATGTTCTATTTTTTTGCATCCAAAGCTACTAACCTAACCTAACGTACTAACTACAATCAGTCTCGTGTCAGACGGCTCTAATACGCCTTGCGCTCTTCAATCTTCCTAAAACTTAATCACTCAACAATATAATATAATAAGTATAGCTTTTTAACAGATTTAATTAATCTTATACAGTTTTATATTTTTTATGTTAAAGACTGCTTGGTAAGAAAAGCGTATTTTTATGTCGTGGTACATTTAATACAGATATTATGTTTATATTATGGAGGTTAAACAAAACTAATTTATTTCATAATTTGGCAGTTTTAACCACATACATTAGTGAATGAATAGCTTTATATAAACTTCACGTCTGTCAACCATTGATATTCAGATTGTAGTTTTTTTATATAAAAAAATATGTTGTCATAAATAAGTTTTAATAAAAAATGTTGTACTTTTGTATTTTTGTTTGTTAGAAGAACCATAAATTAAGTCACAGTGTTTGGTCTTTTAATCAGTATATTACAACTTTAATAGAATTGTTTTATAATTAAAACAAGTTAGACTTAAACTTTTAGCTTCAGAAACAAAAATTAAACTTTTGTTATACAGTTTAAAATTCAGAAATAGTTTAGCTGCTGTAACATCCTTTTTAATTTTAAGTAACATTACTTAAGATTGTAAAGGTAAATTAATTTTATAATCAAGATGACTAATATTTCTAATAGGTTCCGTGGAGTATAGCTCACCAGCGTAAAAACGTATGTTGCTATGTTTGAAATAGTTACTAAAATTAAATGTAAAAACTATATAGAATAGCGGTCCCAATATTAATCCTTGAGGAATAACAAATTCTATATAAATACATGATATACACTTTGTTATAAAAATAAAATGGTTTTTATCTCTTGGTAAAATGTTTTATGTCTAAGTATAAACCGATCACTCAGAAACAATTTTTTCACACAAAAAAGTCAATAAGTAGTGACATCGCCACGTGCATCAATGCATGAGTATACTTTTTGTGGCATGCTTAGTTTAAGATGATTGGTGTCTTCTTGGGGTACCTCGTTTCATGCAACCTAAAGGTGGTGCTGCAGGCCGTTTAAATTGTCTAGAGGTCTTGGCAATATTCTATCCCATCATGTTCTAGACGTGTTCCATTAGTGATAGCGATAAGTCTACTACCGTGATTGTGCAGCTTATGTAATATTCGGAGTGGTACTTGCTGTGTGTAACCTTGCATTATCCTGCTGAAAATTGCCATTTGATATCGTCTTTGTAAAAGGCACTAATGCTGCTTTCAATATATTATACAGGGTGTCCGGAAAATACGTGTACAACGTTTGACGACAGACTCCTGACGTCAAAATAGGTCGATCTAAGCCGACTTAGTTATATCCAAAATTGTCTCGTTTAGCCGGTAGAGGCCGTAAAAAAAACAAAAGTATAACAAAGTTGAAAGTATCTATTGTAAGAAACTAAGTAAAACAAAAACATTACTTAAGCAAATGTGTAAAATGACCGCCATTTTGCTGAATACACTTATTAACACTCTTTAAAAAATGATATTGGACCCTATCTAATGTCTCGGGATTATTAAAATGGTTGCCTGCATTTAAAATCCGCTGCAATAAATCATCGCGTGTGTGTGAGACGGGTACTGGTACTTGGTTCTTCTTCAACTCTTTCCAGAATCATCTCTTCTGTTTCCACAGTTCGAGTTGTTCGCATACGACCCCTGCCTTCAAACTTTTTCTCAAAACTGCCCGTTTCCCGAAGATGACGCTCAATATTGGCAAATGTTTGGTGGTTTGGTATTCGACGGTTAGGAAACCTCTCCATGTAAACCCTAACACTCTGACGCCCATTTCCTTGACAAAACCCGTATACCAGGAGCATGTCAACTTTCTGAGAGTTTGTATAATTTTCCATTTTTAATGGTAAAATGAACTTGTAATTCAAGAATGTTGATCGTATACTTGAGTAAATTTCATAGACTGGTGACAATTTGTCAATAATTGTCAAATTATTAAACGCCATAGCAACAAGGTCACTTAAAAAATTATTGTTACAGGTAATTTCTTTTTAATATTTACAAATTTTTGACGCCCTCTACCGGCTAAACGAGACAATTTTGGATATAACTAAGTCGGCTTAGATCGACCTATTTTGACGTCAGGAGTCTGTCGTCAAACGTTGTACACGTATTTTCCGGACACCCTGTATATGAAGGTGTTTTCCACAAATACATATAGCACTTTAAACTATAACACAAGGTGTTAACGCTGTGTGGCGTCTTTCAGCAAACTGCAAATTTTGTTGTTTCTGTCAACACCGGCAAATCCTTCTACGGCTATCATTCACCCACAAACAAAACTTGGATTTAGCACTAAAGACAATTTTATTCTATTGGTAACTCCAACAGTGTTGCTATTGACACCATACTTACTATCCATACATACTACATTTAATTTTAAATAAAACTTTAGTCGGTAAAATGCACAAATGGTGATTATTTTATTGTAGATTAATATTTAAAGAACACGTTTTTTTTTTAATAATTAATGCATAAAATGTGAGAAATAGCATCTATAATACGTATAACCCAACTATTTTGTTAAAACGGCTAATGCGTACATATTCTTAAACTCTCAATCTACAATAAAATTGATGATGAAGTTTTATCTATAATTATACAAATTATTCAAGATATAATGATGGGTAATGTTAAGGTGTTTTTACATTTGTCAATTTATTGTTCAATTTTAAGTACTTATTTATCTCATTAATTACCGTCAATTTTACGACAATTTATTGCAGATCTGTTTCACTTTACACTTGGCAATTTATTGTTCAATTTTCAATACTGCCAACTGTATAATAAAACAGCTGATTGCCAGGTTATGTGGTAGATGTAAATATTTATGCACTGTGACTGAATCATATATATTTTGCAGTTGGCTACACCTAACTTCATCAATAATTTGAAGCAAAGTAGGTTATGTTTTAATCTGATATTTTAAACTGACAATAAATTGGTCAATAAATTATCAAATATAAAGTGACAATTTAATCTAATTGGGGCTTCAAGGTCAGTAAGTCCTTAAAATTAAACAAGAAAATGACAAATGTAAGAACACCTTTATACAAGCATAAAAAAATAACTGTCAATTTTTCTGACAATAATCGCTGAAAAACAATAACAACTTTTTTTTGTCATTGGAACTATTATTATTTTAGCAAGTTTTCAAAATCATACTACAATGTTCACCGAGTGATGCATTTGATTTGAAATTTTACAGCCTGCATTTTTTTGATCAAAAATAATTAGTAAATTCTAAACTATTGTTAAAATTTAAATGTATATACTTTAGTATTAATATCGAAATATCATAATAAATTTATGTATCAAAAACTTTACTGTAATCAAATAGTATCAATGCGTACATTTCTTTTTTTACAAAGATAATATAAAGTTGTCTACTATTGTTTTCTGTAGTAAAGCTATATTCCGGTCTGAAATCTTATTAATTTTGAGGTTATAATCTATTTACATTTAGGTAAAATTTTAATTGCATAATAAGACTTACAAAAGTTTAAAAAAATATAGTAATGTACTTATGTCTTTAAAGTCTGTTGGTTTATTCTTAGGTAGATGAAAAACGTGCTCTATTTTTTAAACAAAAGGAAAAATGGTCTAAATACAGCAATTGACAACATTAGGTTAGATATTTTACAATGAAAGGAATAAATATACAATATATTTAAAATAACGTCAAATATTTCCGTAAAACTTTTAAGAAATATATATATGTCATTAACCTTGTTGAATGAAAAAGTTTTTGTCAATTTTTAAAAACTAAATAAGATTTTTTTAAATTATTTGTTATTGAGTACTTGTTTTACGTAAGACTGTATTTCTAAATAGTGTTGAAATATTATATTATTTAATTTTAATTTCAATCACAATTTTTGTCTTGTTTTTTTTTTGTTTTGTTTTACAGCACTGCCACTGAAATCATTGATGCTTAAAAGCTATTCAAATCATTTATTATATATTTGAGCTCATCTTGCGCGAGTTAATTTTTTTTTTTTTTAATCGACTTTTACTTATTTACGCTCATTGTAATATGACAGCACACAAGTTTAATAGTAGAATGGTCCCAACTTAAAGAACTGTTGTATGTTGTGTTGTGTTGTACTTATACTAAAAACGTTTTAAAATTAATTACATTGCAAAATAAATAATAATTATACTTATAACAAAAGATTTTTAATTAGATAACGTTTGGTTGCTGTTGTCTTTATCAAAACTGGTATTAACCGGTTTTTAAAATAATTGTCGAATTTATAATATAAAAATATAATCTTAAATATTAAAAAATTTGTTTAAAAAATAAATAAATCTGTTAATCTACATTTTATTGGTTTTAATTATTGTAAGACTTTTAATATTATAAGACTGTATTTTATAAAATGTTTAAATTTTTTTTAATTATTTAGTAAACAACTAAATATAATCAGTTATATTATAAAACAATCAAAAAATAATTCATCATTTTACAGTCTGCGTAGTCATTTACAATAATACTACGAAGGACACTGCTAAAGTTTGCGGAATCAAGTACTTACTGCTTGTATTGCCAGCGTTCTGCGATTGTCATATTTGTAAAATTTGACGTTTATCACCTATAATTCAGTTGAAAGTTTGATTTCAAACTGCTCGGTTTCGTTTCAAGAAAATTTAACGAGAGTAATAATTGTGTGAAAAATAAAAATTTCGAATTGCGACTGATGATTTTTTATGATTTTGATACGGTTTAACACCGCAGCAATGTGTGGAAAAACTTAGTTCGTTATTTAGGGATGAAGCACCATCCAAAACTATGGTTTACAAATTATTCGCAGAATTCAAGCGTGGAAGACCATCGTTTGATGACGATCTTCGCGAAGGTCGTCTATGCACCTCTGTTGTCGGGAAAAATATTGATGCTGTGCGTGAAATGATTTTGTGAGATTGGCATGTGACCTATAGTGAGATAGAGACATCCTTAGGCATTGCAGCAAAACAAATACATACGATTTTGCACAATCATTTGCATGTCAGGAAGCTTTGCAGTTGTTGGATCCCACACAATTTAAAAGAAAAACAAAAACAGGCACGCGTCAAGTGGTGCAAGGAAATGCTAAAGAAATTTAAAGGGAGTTGTTCAAATTTGGTATATAACATTGTAACAGGTGACGAATCTTAGATATATTTATTTGAGCCTGAAACTTAATAGCAATCGACTGTATGGGTGTTTCAAAATAAACCTAAACCCAGAAAAGTGGTGTGTTCATAAAGCTTTTCAAAAAGAATGATTGCTTTTTTTTGGAAAAACGTGTTATGTTGCAACTGTTGCATTAGAGGATTGAAGAACAGTTAATGCTGACTAGTATACTTCAATTTGTTTGCCGGAAGTTATCGCTGAAATCAGAAGGAACAACATAAGCCGGCAAATCACGACAAACTGTAAAGTTTTTGACCAGTTACATCATCCAATTAATGACTCATTGCCCATATTTACCTGATTTATTGCTCAATGACTTCTTTCTATTTTGACAAAGCGTGGCGAGCGTTTTTCATCCTCTGAAGAGACCATTGAAGCATTTAAATCATTTGTTTTGGAGGTACCTCGCTCAGAGTGGCAAAATTGTTTTGAAGATAGGTTTTATCGGATGCAAAAGTGATAGATTTTAAAGAAGAATATTTTGAGAAGCAATAATGCGATTTACATAACATAATTTGTGTTTTGTTTTACATTTTCCGCAAACTTTGTTCTTCGTATACCTGAAACACAAGATAATTTTTAAGGGTAAAAATATTGTATATTTATATAATATTTTCACCCTTGTACATCGAGGTGTTATAAGCTATTTATGGTATATAATACAAACATAATTGTCTTCTCAAAGCGATTATTAATAAAGTAATCCGTTGAGATAAATTAAGCCCATGTTGTAAAGACACTATATCTACGTGCATACTATAATGTAATCATAATTGAAATGAAATAATCCGTTAAGATAATTTAAGCCGATGTTTTAAAGACACTACATCGATGGGCATACTATACACAACAAACAAAAGTAAAACTTATTATTTTAAATTTAAGAAAACATTTAATTTAGTAACAAATCAATGTAATATTATTATGCATCAACAGCAGAAATATTAAAAAAAACTGTCGTCAAATATATTTTACTGTTGTATTTTACTTTTTGTCTGTAAAGTATTTGTTTGTAGTGTAATATATTTTTGTGTCGTGCAAAACTTTTTAGGGACGTTATTTAAAATTTACTGACGTGCAAATAATCTTTTTATCCGTCTTATTCTAACGGGCTGATAAATCTAACCCAAACTTAAACTTGTTTATAAAATTTTAAACTACAATAAAATAAACGATCATTTGTGCATTTTACAGACTTTTAAAGTTTTATCTATAATTATATACCGTGTGTCCCAGGATAGATGTAACAAGAAGTATAGTAAACACAAAATATTTGAATTTTGAAATAGCATATTATGGCGTAGAAAAAAACTTTACTAAGAAAAAATGTTTAGAACTTTTTCAATAAATTAAAGAGATTTTTTATTTAGAAGCGACAAGTGGGCTATATAGAAAAAACTGAAACATTAATAACTGTCAAATGTAATCATTGGTTGCGTACAGGAACATAAGAGCGGACCGCTTTTTCAGAGCGGTACTTGTTGCTCTCGGAAATAAACAACAAAATAGCAGCTCACCGTTGCCGATTTGTGACGGAAGGTCGCCATTTTAAAGAGTTTTTATTTTTGCGCTCGATTGTAAGCGGCGGGAATTGGCTGTTAATTTAAAATTGACAACAATAATTGTCACATTTGTCAATGAGTTCTTCACAAGAAGATTTAAATGAAATTGTTAAATTATCTTACACAAACAACATTCAAATTTTGGAGTTTTATGTTTATGTAGTCGGTGATTGTTTACATAGTTGGTAACTACTGCTACCCAAAAACCGAAAACTGCACATAAAAGAGCAGCGATTGCTCTTTAAGAGCGGTCCGCTCACAAACTCCTGTACTTATTATTGAATAAGCTCAGAACAAAAGTATTAAAGCAAGCAGAGCAAATGGTACTAACACAGCGCAAAAAAATTATATTGTACTATGCTATGGCATTGGCAGAGAAAGGAAGTAGTAATGAAACATTTCCAGACACTGTTTTGTTGCGTACTACGGCTATAAGAACAATTAAAAAGTTTTTAGCTACTGGTAATGTTCTTAACAAATGAAAATAAAAGAATATGATGAAGATGATGCTGTGGTTATTATAGCGCGTGACTCAATTACAGAAAATCCAATAATGCCACTACGAGAAGATCGATCAGGTATTACTAATATCAGCAAGTCTGAACTTCAGAAAGTTTATAGAGTAAAGAAAATTAGGGCATATAAAGTAAATTTTACAAATACCCTTAAAAAAGGAGATGAAGGATGAAGGTTGGATTTTTGTTTAACTATTGGAGAAAAAATATAGAAAACAGATTTTTTATTATTGAGCTTTTGAAAACTCAAATTTTATAATTCATAATAGAAGACAATTTTACAAAAAAGTAAATGTGTAATATGCCGTTTCTTATCACTTTGGAATTATTGGGCCTTATTTTATTTTGAAAAGATTAAACCAGCACACTTATTTAAAGCTTTTTCAAAAAAATTGTAACTAATGTTACACTGTATTTTCAACATGATGGCTACCCTAGCCACTCCACACAAATAGTTAATGAATGGTTAAATTTACATTTTGGAGAAAATTGTATTGCTAGTAATGGACCCATCATGTGGCCGCCAAGATCAATATTTTACTTCTTTTTATGGAGTTGCGTCAAGCAGTTGGTTTACGCTGAACCACTTCCAAACAATGCAGAAATATTAAAACTGAGAATTATAAATGCTATAAACTCCATATCATTACAACACATTCGAAACAGTTTTAGGGAATTTAAGCAAAGGATCAAAAGATGTGCAGATGTAGGTAATAATAACATCGAATAAGTACTTAATTAAAAAAAAAAAATTGTGTTGATTATTGTTTTTGTTGTAACGTTCTAAATAAAATACAATTTATTTAATTAAATGAAAGACTGCATTTTAATTACTATTGATTTTAGAGATTGTCAAACCGCATGCAAATGAGGGTTTTAAGACTAAAAACAGCTTTACATGTTTACATTCACTGGTTGGGAAGAACAATTTGCATTTATTATTAATTTATTTAAGTACTATTCTTTATTGTTGTTTTTGAAATTCTTAAAATTTGGTATAGTGGTATAAAATTACATTCTAAACATCTTTTCTTAGTAAAGTTTTTTTGCATATTGAAAAACAGAGGTATTTTATTCTTGATGATTTTTACAAAATTGCTTATGTTTTATATAAGACCGAATCAACTCATTTTTGGTATGTCTTAGTTTTACATTAAGCAAGACTTGATCCCCAAATGTCAATCTATAATTCTAAAATGTTGTGTTCATTATACTTCTTGTTACATCTATCCTGGGACACACGGTATATATAATTCAAGATATAATTATAGACAGTGTCATACGGGCATTATTCTATATTATAAAAGTTTGTTGGCCGCTTTGATTTTTAAAATACAATAGCAAACGTTGTAATCTACTTGTACATTTTTTATCAATACCTTATATTTCTATTGCTGCAATACATATAAAATTTTATATATTATGTATTTGTATTTTAATATTGAATTAAATAACTAGTTTCTAAAATATCACTATGCAATGTTATCAACCTGTATAAGTATAATAATAAGGCTAATGCATTGGGAGCGGAAGCTATATAGACTTTAATTAGTTTACAAAAGTATATATAAAAATTACAACATTATTAATTTAAACGCTTTGAATACACTATTATATAATATAAGCCATAATAATAAAAAAATGATAGAATTGTTATTAAATGGAATTTATAAGCATCGTAAAATAAACACTAACACAAACTTATTATAATTACAATAAACATTTTGGATATTACATAGTGCAAAAAACAATCTTAAATGAAATTACAATGTCCAACTTGAAATTTTAAATCATTTAAATTTTTTTGCCGTTCAGCTCTTTTATTTATTTAAATACAGTAATATCTATTATAAATGTAAGAATACATTTATTGCGTTATTATTTTAGAACTAATAATATGCATAATTCTAAAAAAAATATTTTATATTTATAATTGTATACGCTTTTACATTTATTTTATTATAAAATAATGATTCCAGCAGTGCCGTCATCTACATATATGTAGAACGATTGGAGGGGCCTGATATTAAAAATTTCTTTAAGATTTTAATTTTTTTAGTTAAATATTTTTGGTTGTATATTTGTTATGTAATTATTTTAATGTTTGATTGTTTATTATGTTGTTTTTTAGATTAGTTTTGAATTGTAGTGTGTCTTCTATATTTATTGTTTCTTTGGGTATTTTATTGTAGTCTTGTATTCCTTTGACTAGTCCAGACTTTGGTTTTTTGAAGTTCTTATGTTCAGTTCTATGTTTTATTTTAAATTCTGTTTTGACTTGACCAAGTTTAATTTTTTTTTTTAATGATATTTTATTGTTTAATTTAGTTTTTTATTGTTTCTTATTAATTTTCCAGTTAAATAGTTTTTATAGCTTTATTTTGTTATTTTTGTAGTTTTTCTATGTTTTCTTGTTTAGTGTTTACCCATATTGTTATTAGATAATTTGTGAATTAAATAATGCATTATAAATTATTTTTCTTGTATTTCTGTTAATTATATTTGTTAGTTTAAATAGTGCGTCAATTGCCTTTGTGTTTATCATAATTAAGTGTTGTTTGTGATTATCCCATTTTAAATTGTTGTTTATTGTTAGTCCTAGATATTTTGTATTCATTATTTCTTTTATGTTTACGTTGTTAATTTGTAGTGTTGTGTATTATTTTTTTACGTGTTATTGACATGTAGTTTGTTTTATTTTCATTATAGGTAAGTAAGTTGTTGTAGTACTAGATATTTATTTGATTTAAATCATTTTTCACTTTTCTTGGGAGTTTAAATATATTTTTATGTGTTAAGCATGTATCGTAAGCGTATATGTATAATTTTTGATGTAACTTAATTTCAAATATATTGTTGATGTATAATATATACAGGAGAGGCACAAGTACGTCTACTTGTGGTATCTCAAAATTTTCAAACCTTTGTGAACTTAGTACGTTGTTAATTTTTATTTGTTGATATCTTGTTTTTAAGAATGTTAATAGTAATTGTATTTATTTACTCTTTACTCTCATTTACTCTATTTTTTTGTTGTCAGTATTGTTTTGGAAATTGTGTTAAAGCTTTCTTTATATTGATAAAAACTACCAAACATTCTTTTTGCAGTTCCAGACTATTTTGAATATTGTGTATTAGATCTATAGTTGCAGATTCAGTTCTAAAGTACTTTATAATTTTGTAATTTTCTATGTGTTTAAGTAGTCTATTATGTATTATGCTATATACTATTTTAGATATTGTAGATACTAAAGCTATCGGACTGCAATTTTTTGAAAGTTGTTTATTTTCTTTTTTGTGCATTTGTTTTATAATGATATTTTTTAAACATTTTAGGTATTTGCCATTTATGATGGTTTTATTTATCAGTTTTGTCAAGATTGATATGATTTCTTCTTTAATTAGTTTGACTAATTCTGTTGTTATTTTATATTTTCCAAGCATATTTTATTCTTTAAGAGCATACCGACCGCTACCTTGATTTGTAGTATTTTAACAAAAACGGCAACTTCCCCTTCATCGCTGCTTCTACAAATCATTTGATAATCAATTAATTTTTTTACCAGTACATTTAGAAAGGTTTAAACTATGAAATCTTGAAGTTTTTTAGTCAAATAATAGTTAGGAAATAGACGAAAAAACCCATCAAATATAGAAATAAATGCGTTTTTCTGTATTTTTGAATGCATTTTGTTGCTATTTGCAAATATAATTTCACAAAAAAAACTTCGACATATCATAGTTTAATTCTTTTTAAATGTACTGGTAAAAAAATAAATCGATTATCAAATTATTTGTAGAAACAGCGATGAAGGGGAAGTTGCCGTTTTTGTTAAAATACTACAAATCAAGGTAGCGGTCGGTATGGTCTTAAGTTCATTAATTATTTGTAAAATTAAAAAATGTGTTGATTCTTTAAAATTTGCGTTTATTTTAGTTTATTTTTTAAGGGTATTTATTGTTAGTATTTGATAGTTGTTTAGTTGTTTCTGAGCAAGTTTCTTTCCAATATTTGGTAAATAGTTATGTATTTTATTTAGTATGTCTATGTTAGTATGATTCCATCTTCCTTCATCATTTTAACAATGTCTTCTATTTAAAAATTACAGACCTATAGATTTTTTTTACTTGTATTTTTGCGTCGACTACTAAGGTCATTAGCTATTTATTTTATTTTAATAATAATAACCTCAGGTTATAGACCTGATGAGACAAAACAACACATTAAAATGGTTAAATAAATAAATAAATAAATAAATAGATAAATACTAAATCTAATATCACAGTTGCTAAAATTAAAAACTAAATTTAAAACTAATAGAGAACTTACTATCACAACTGACAACAAAGTTGTAAAAGACTTTAATGCCAGTACCTATACATTAACCTAATCTAAAATCACAGCTGACACCGAAGCTGTAAAATGTTTTGATGACAGATCCTAAAAACTAAAAACTAACTAAACATAATATCACAACCTAACCTAATATCACAGATGAGATTGAAGCTGTGAAATACTTTGATGCCAGACTCTAAAAACTAACTAAACTCAATATTACAACCTAACCTAATATCACAGATGACATCAAAGCTGTAAAATGCTTCGATGCCAGACACTATAAACTAACTAAACCTAATATCACAGATTGCACCGATGTTGTAAAAGACTACAATGCTTTAAACAACTCAACAACACAAACTGATCAATAAAAATAAATTAATTAATTAAACACCAAAATTATTACAAGACAACACAAAAACTTGGTTACACCTGTTTGAGGAGTCCAGCGTCTTTTAAAAACTGGACGCACCTTCCCATAGACTTCTTTCTATTTGGTAAAATAGACGCCACGTTGTTAGGGAGCTTAAACCGATTAGGAAGGTAGGCTCGGCATTCTTACAAAATGTGGTTCACTGTCAGAGGGTCGTGCCATGGTTGTTCATTGCCAGTCAGAAGATACAAAAAGGTCAAGTTGGTATGATCTACGCGCAAGCAACATAAGGCGTCTTCCTTTTTTCTGTTGAGATTTACCGGCGACTTCCATGCTGTCACGGAGAGCTTGATTTCTCTTAATTTGCTCTTGAATCCGTTTCATACTCTTTACCAATCTTCGATGACCTTTGATATGACGTATCCTTTGAGATCATCGGGTTTCTGACGGGCGGCTTTATTGGTCAGTTTGTTGACTTTGATACCCACATGACCGTACCGTCTAAAACAAAGAAACTTTCCACGCCCCGATCCGTTTTTGAACTGTCCGTTTACAACCGCGGAGAGTCTGGGTATTTGGCAACAATTTCAAGAAACTTGCTTTTCAAGACGTCAGGGCAATTTCTCGTTTGCTCTGGGAGGTCAAATCAAAACGAGCTATAACCCTCGGCATTAGCCAGAGTGAAATCTTGACAGAGCCGACCTTGAATACCATCGGATAATTTACATTTAGACTCTCCTCTAGCTCCTCGAACGCACACCGTCCTACTGACGGTAGACTTGAGTATATTTGCGTTGTTGCGTTTTGTTGGCGGTAAATATGAGTTGGTTGTTGTGACCCTTCTTTGCTTGCATTGCCGCGGCGTACGTGAGTACAAAGCGACTACCTACGACAAGCGACTAGAGGAAGTAAACCGACTCGCAGCAAAGACTTGGTGCAGGATTTGTCCCGTAGCGTATCTAATGCCTGCGTTGTGGACTGCATCTATTTTGGCGGATGAGTATACTGCGCAGCCGTAGTCGACCTTAAATAAAACCAGGGCCTTATACAGTCTCAACAGTACCTCTCTCTGCGCACCCCAGTTGATGTTGGCCAAGCACTTAATCACGTTCAAAACATTTTTGCACTTTGTGATCAATTCATCAATATGTGCTCGAAAGGATATGGTCCTATCGAGCACAAGCCCTAAGAAACGGACTGTTTTGACGCAATAATTTTGTAACTCCGCAAAACAAGCGCGGGGTCCCGGTGAGGTCTTCTGAGGCGTCAAAAATGCAAAACCTCTCGCCTCTGCCTTTCTGTCCACTTTGTCTATGGTGATCTGGAATTGACGTGTTATGGCAGGGATGGTATCTCCCGCTATGTAAATCACCAAATCGTCGACGTTCAGGCATTTTTTCACAAGTGTAATTACAGAAGCTGCAATATCGTTTACTGCGATTGCAAAAAGGGTAACGCTAATTGTCGACCCTTGGGGAACACCGTTTTCTAGACATACTGTTTTTTAGTTAGTGGTTCCTACCTTTACTTTAAATGTGCGATTGCGCATAAAAATTTTAAGAAAAAATGGCATACGGCCTCTGAATCCCCATGCGTGCAGTTTCTGCAAAATTCTTTATTGCCAAGTCATGTTATTTGCCTTCTCCAGGTCAAAAAACACGCGTCTTGGATGGAATTTTCTAGACAAATTAAATGATCAACGGAACTATAATTTTGTCTGAAATCCGCCAGGTATTTAGCTAAAAGATCGTTACTTTCCAGCATCAACACCAGACGGTTGTTGAATATTTTTTCTAAAATCTTATTGAGAGAGCAAGTAAGTAAAATCGGTCTGTAGCTGTTGACGTTGTTTGGATCTTTACCCGGCTTTAACAACGGCAATATAATGACCTCTCTCCAACATTCCGGGTAGACGCCGCTTTTCCATATCAGGTTGTAGATTTCCAGCAACCGTTCCGTCATGCGGTAATGAAACTGCCGGATAACCTGATAAAGCACGTTGTCTAGTCCGGGTGCGGAAAAAGTACCCATACCGTTAATTGCCGTTTTCAATTTATTTGAAGAAAATAAGGAGTTGTATGGCAAAGAATCCGGGAAAGAAAAATTTAGCTGAGTTTCTAACTGTTCTTTTTGACGCAGGAATTCTTTACTGTAATTTTGAGAGCTACTGGCAGACGCAAATTGAGTTGCCAATGCGTCTGCATTTTTGTCCGTTTTGGTGACTTTGCGTCCGTCGACAATAGGGATGGGAGCCACAGAGGGAAAATTCTTTCCCGATATAGTTCCTACCTTTTTTCACACTTTGACGACAAAAGTGGTCGGCGTGGTCGTCGATACGTAGCTCTCCTATGATCGTTGCTTGCTTTCAAGAATTTTGCGCGTTTCATCTTGAAAGCAATTATGTTTTTTTGCTTCTGAGTTGTTTTGCAACAATTGTAACCTTTTTTCTTCTCTTCCACTGCTACTCGAGTTTTGTTGTTCCACTAAGGAACCGACGGACCGGCCAGCTGACCGCTGGACTTTGGAATGAACACTTCTGCTGCTCGGACAATATAGTTAGTAAAAAACTTTACGGCGGTTTCGACATTCTCACCGTTTGACTCTGGTGGGACCAGACTGGCTTGGAAACCTTGCCAGTCTGCGCGGTTGAGACACCATTTACGGGGGACGGACTGTCTGACCCGTTTTAATTACGATGGGAAAGTTATTGCTGCCGTGAAGGTCCACTGATATGCCACGATAGATGTGTGACTAAACGTGGGGACGATAAAGACAAGTCAATTGCAAACAAAATTTTACTTCTATCTCCAAAGTTTGTGGGAGAACTCTTGTTGAGGAGGACAGCGTTGCTTTGATCGAAAAAATCCTCTATCAAACAACCTCGCGTGTTTTTTCTCACCGAACTCCAAAACGGATTGTGGGCGTTAAAGTTGCCTACCAAGAGGCAGGGCTGTGAAAGCTGCAAAGTAAGTTCTTGTATATCTTCCAGAGTCTAGTCAAACTTCGGAAGACACAGGTTGCATATTGTAGCTTTTATCGGAATGGTAAACCGAAACGCGATTGATTGGAGTCTAGTTCTGAAGGTTATTTCCGCAAACGGTAATTTTTTCCTCAGAAAAATAGCGACTCCACCTTTGACTCGGGCACCCGGCAGAACGTCACTTGTGCATGTAAAGCCCCAAAAATTGAAATTTTTTTGGGGCTTGAAGTGCGTTTTCCGTATGCACACGCAAAAAGGCATGTGCTTTACCAGGATCATTTTTAGCTCACAATAGCTGCATTTGCAACCGCTGCAGTTCCACTGTACTCTCTATAGTTTTAAACAATTATTAAATAAATAAAATAAATTAAAAAATAAATAACACGTAATAGACAGACAGCTATTAAAATAAGTTACCACAAAACAAATAAAACACCAAAGCTGTAAAGAGACTTTGGTGTTTGGAAGTAGACAAAACAACAGATACATTCTTAAAACTAATATCACAGATGACATCGGAGTTGTGAAAGACTCCGATGCCAGTACCATAAAACAAGTAAAACTTAAAACTTAAAATATCACAGATGACATCAAAAACAAAAAAATCTTTAATGCCAAAACCTTAAAATGGAAAAAACAATACAAGTACACAAATGACACCGCGGTTGTAATCTGCCCTTTTTCTAGCCAGGTTTTTTTTTTCTTCTATCTATGTTACTTCTACTGTTGACAACAAAAAGTTCTGATACCAAACTGAATTCGTCGTTACCGTTGCTCCTTTTTCCGTTTACCCGGATCCGACTGATCCTTAATTATTTGTTTTGGCGTATCTGCCGGTATTGAAAGTATATTTGCTGCAGAAAACTAAATCTTTCCGCTTTCTTTAATGCAGTCAACGCTTTGGCGTACGATATTCTGGCGATTGGTGTAGAGACTAATACGAATTTGCGTGCTTCAAAATATGTTAGTTTGTTTTTTGTCATTATTTTTTTGATAGCAAATATCTTTTTGTATTTTGGACAATTACGTGATCTTGCAGAGTGCTCTTGACACACGTAATTGGCTGTTTGCATTTGCTACTTTCATGCAAAGGTTTTTCACACGCGCAGATCTGCTCCTTGAAACAACAAGCAGCTGTGTGTTCAAACTTCTGACATTTAAAGCAACGCATTGGTGCCGGAATATATGCTCTGACTAGAAAACTATAAAAAGCCCTTTTAACGGTGGTGGGAAGTTGTGGTTTGTTAAACGCCAGTATATGGTTAGGGGTTTCTTTGCGTTTACCGTCTCGCATACTAGAAATGCAACGCACGTTGATTACCTCTTGACCACTCATATTTTCTGTAATTTCTTCTACAGTGTAATTTAAAAAGTCTCAGGAATAGACAAGGTTTTAAAAAAAATTATACAAAAAATGGAGGATAGTGTTGCATAGTCTAGATATTAATTAATTTCCAATTCATTTTTCCCTTTATCTATAATTTATTTTCAAAATCCCTCATTTTTTGTTTAATTTTTTTTTTTTTTAACCATATTTTTCAATTTTATTTTTTAATGTTGCAGTATTAGTAGTACTAACTGTAATGTGCAAGTTACTTTTATTTTCTAAGTAACTTGTTTTTGTCTGTAAGACGCCTATGCACAAACCCAACGATTAATTCGTTTTTCAAGAATAATATTTAATCACTTATGTAATGTATTAATGGACATTTGTTTTAATGTTTAAGGTTTTTACATGTATTTAATGTTTTATGAGCAGAGACTTTCACGTTCATATCAGCCATACGAATACATTTTAAAAGTTTGGTTGAATGAGCTGAAATTGTTTCCACAAGAAAGCCATCTCTGACCTTCTTGATCAATTTGGTGTCACCGATCAGTCTATACAATACTAATTAAGAAAGGGCTAGCTTTGTCAAAGTTGCCCTCTTCTTTAGTGACCAGGATGAACCGAGGGACAGATTCCGCCCTCTACTATTTGACAAAATAGCTTTTCCAGACTTCTTCTTTCTTGTCAAAGAAGAAGCTGGGAGGTCCGATTTATTATCGGACGGAGACCGGGTAGCATTATCTATTGGCACAACCCGATCAGTTGCATCAACTTCCGAACAATTAGCCACTGCGCTACCAGAGCATTGTTCTCCCACTCCGGTAGTTGCCAAATCCGTGCTGATTTTAAAGCTCTTGTCAGATTCAACTGACGGCACGGACTAGGGACGTGAATTAAGATTAGACATCATTAATAAAAAAGTTGCGTTTTATCTTCCGCCAGGTTGGGAAAAAAGGAAAAGAAGGTTGAAGGATTAAAATGTGAATGACAGGAAAATAAGGAAGGGTAGCCAGGAATGGCTTTGGGTACATTTGGTTTGGCTTCTGCTCATTGACCCATCCGGCATGAGTGGCCCTGCTAGAAGTTTAAACTCCCGCCGGCATAGCTCGAGCAGAAGTTACTCGGCCCCCTCACCACGACAAGGTAGTACTCACGAGGGGTATAGATTTATTATCCACGTTTTTAGAAATTGTAGGGAAGGTGATACACAATAGACTGACAAAGTACATTCCAACCACACTCGAGCACATCAGCTGCAACGGATATTGTATATAAAATAGAAAAATATTAGACAGTAGGATGTATAATTTAAATAGAAGAACAGAAACAAGTATCCTATACAAGAACTGAAATATACTTACAGTAGCCAGTAACAGAAATGATAAAAATAAGATAATGCACAAAATATTACATCTAATAAAACATAAATTTATCAAAATCAACATAAATATTAAATTAAATAAGGAAATATACAATATAAACACCGGGTGTAGAAGTAACATACATATAATAAAAAATAAAGTAACAATAGATTATTAGTAAAAAGTATCATATATTATAATAACCTGGCACGTATTTTTTTATTTTATACAAGTATTAAGCAATGAAGAGTATACAAAGAATTAGAAAAAAAAAAATCTAACACCAATGTTAATAAGGAGATAAACAGCATGAAGAAGCTATAGTTGTGCAATGTGGTATTAATTTAAAATACCATAAATTTATTGTAAAATTATAAGGTTAAGCTGAACTTCGCCTTTATGTACATGTAAACTGACAAATAAAAATGCAATACAATATATGGTAACAGTGAAATAAATATATATTTTTTTAAAATAAAATAAAAAGCGGATTAGATTAAAAAACAAATAATAAATAAAACCCATAATACCATATTCTGCAACTTGCACAACATGCAATGGGATTTAAAAAATAAAAAAAATAAAATAAAATACGTTATCACCACAAAACAATATAATCAAACTAAGCTTAAATAAATAGTAAATACTGGAACCGTAAAGTAATTTATAACTCTATGGTGGTAGCAGAGGAAAACATATGTAGTTGTTTTTGATTTAGTTTGGCTTGTGTACATTTTCAGAATCAGTTTATTTTAATTATAGTATTAGTTATAGAAAACGTTATTCTTGTATTTAATTTCAACATTTTCATATTTTGTTATTTTTTGGAAATAGTACATAGATGTATAAAATACTTTTTACTAAATGTAAAAAAGACTCTAAAATTTTAGTATTTTTTACTTATTATTTTATCAATAATTTAAGTTGTCCACTTGTTGTAATCTGCAATTTGTTTAATAAATTATGTCTAAGTTTGACATCTAGTGCCAAAACAAAAAACAAAAATATGTAAACAAGAAAAATTGAAGAACAGAATATTTTTTTTTAGAACCACTGCTAAATGTTACTGTTTGGTATAGTTTTTAGGCTTAATGTGATAGATTTTTATTATTTTAAAAATGAATCTGACTATATGGAAACTGTGAATAAAGATGGTCCATGATTAAAAAAGGTTGTTAGTTGGTTGTATAGAAAATAATTTATCTAAGTCGTCAAACAACTGAAGAGCTCAGCTATTATATTATAAAGTTAACAAAATTAACAATTTTTAGTATTATGTATATTGTGCACGGTGTCATCTATACTCTACATATATTAATGTTGTACACAAACCTTGACAAGTAAAAAATAGAAAATTAGTGCAAAATGTACACTATCGTTTTTACGACTAAAATACATTTTTTTAACAGTCTTTAAACAACTGAAGAGAGATTATATTATACAGAAAGTTGACAAAATTAACAATTTATTAATATTAAATATATTATGCACGGTGTCTACTATATTTCACAAATATGAACGCAAAATACTTATAAGGTAATAAGCCCATTACGCACGTAAAGTGCTGTGAGTATTAAAACGAGAGAAATAGCAACCTTATAATATTTACATAAATAACACATTACAGAAAAAAATAGACAAACATAATGTTTGCAATGGGAATAGTAAATAGAATTATATGTTTAAACTAATTTACTGTAAAAAAAATTTACTTTATATAAATCATGATAAATAAATCAATAAACCTTTTTGATCAAATTATTATTCACTATACTTATTGCCAGTTGATAATTTATGTTATAATTTAAATAATAAACTACTAGATGCTATATCTGGAATATTTATACGTATATGGATGTAATAAATTAATTATAATAAAATTATAATTGTTATAATAAAATCTTAAAAAAATAATTAAATATCTATAAAAACTAAAATAAATCATTGAAACTGTTTTTTAAGATGGTAAATTAATATTCATACTTATACAAAAGTAACAATTTACAAATCACGCAAATTTGCAACCTAAATGATTAAATAATGTATTTATATTTAGCTTTGCAAACCAGATGCTTGCGTTAAATTAGTTAAAGTTAAACACTAAAGAACAATGGAATGTAATGTTTCTCGTTAACCGTGAAAATTTATGATGCGTTAGAATTCAATTAGGTGAAATTTGTTCATAGAAAAAGATTTATAAAACGTGATGTTTACTTACTTGGTACCAGTTTTTAATTTAGCATCTTCAGTAAGTTTAAGCATACTTATAATTAAACTTTCAGTTTAAATTTTAAAATAAAATATCAAATATTGAATATTATAGTACTAATTTTCTCGAATAGTCGGAACCGAGTTAAAAGGCCAATTTATTGCAAATTTTTTTTTGTATGCTATTTAGACTACTGCTGTGACTAATACAACCGAGATGTAATAAACTTCATCTACCCTTCTGTGCACAGCTCGAGTGTGGTGTTGATCAAGATTATTAGATAAGAACTCTGTGATTACGGCTTGTAGTTGTCTCAAGGCTAGCAAACAAGTTAATTCAATTTGACCATACACCAAATAGAGAACTAGACGACGGCTAAAGTCTGAACAAAAAAACTCACGTTAATGTTCGGTCTATAACTAAGAATGTAAAAGGACTGCAGAAATTGGCAAATGTACTGACTATTTAAAATATTTTATAAAAATTTATTGATTATATAGTTTACAGAACAAGTAAATACATAACATATAATGTGATATGATGTGAATTCCTGCATAAGTTGCCGTCGTATAGATATATTTAGTGTGCATAGTGTATTAATTAAAATTAATCCATCCAGAAATTTAGATATAAATATAAATAATACATACAATAATAAGAATTTTATTCATACGACTTCTGAAATTTTATTCGATGCCTTACTTAACTACTCAATATTTTCAAATAACACATGAAAATTGCTCTTACCGAGCAAGTGTTACAACTGAGCGCCAATGATGCCGCAGGTCTATATTTAATTTTAAGAAAAAAAATATTTCTATTTACAAGTAGTTTTTATCTTAAAAGTTTCAATTACAATTGGTAAAACTGATCTAAATAAAGTACCAGAACAAAAAAACTTTAGTTTCTGATACATAATTAACTTTCGCATACATTTTGTAGTCAATCAATAAACTAAGTTCAGTTAAATTAGCTGAGTTGGTAAGAATTTATATGTTGACTTTTTACACTTTTTATATAGTAGAATAGCGAAACGTTCTTTAGATTTTATTTATGTGCAAACTTTTACTAGGTGCCACATTATTTTGTTATTGCTTAACTTGTATAAATAAAAGTAATGACATTTTGTATAAGTGGTGTATGGATATTTTTTGTTATCAAGTTTTATTATTATCTGTGATTTAGACATTGAAAGTTATTTATTTTTATTTTCTTTAAAAAAAGACATATATTTTAAGTAGTTCTAAATGATTTTTTTAAATTTTTTTGATTGATCTGACTAACCTAACCAGTTTACTGGTATGCAACAAGTTGCTTGTTAATAAAAAGCACAAAGCATATTACAAATTTATCAGTAATATAAAAAAGCTCGTAACATTGTAATACAATCTAAAAAGATATAATTGATAAAAAACAAAGCTAATCACATTTCTCAAGTTTCTATAAACAACAAAAGTTTTTGTAAAACAATTAATTTATTGCAACGTAATTCAAAATCTTTAATACTTCTTCTTCAAAATGATCAAAACAATTTAGTTACTAATCCTCTTTGGAAATGCATATTTTTTTGCAAACCAATTTAGTTACATATTCTACTATTTTAAAGCCTTATTGTATCTACAATTATAGATGGTCATAATCGATTACTTAGTATTTGATTGATTTAATAATCGATTATTTTCTCCCCCCACGATTAGTAATCAGTAAATATTAAAAATTATTTTAAAAATATAACAATTTATTTTATTTATACTTAAAATTAAATAACGTTATATGTGTTTTTACATAATGAAAATTTTTAATAATTTATTAAGCAACTGAAAACATAACAGTAATTATTAATTAAAAAACAATATTATTTTTAATTGTTAATATTAACATATAATAAATTATACATATGTCACGCAAACAAAAATATCGGGTGTGCATTAAATGCAAGTAGGGAGATGCGTCATGCGATGCAAATTTACCATTACATCTAATCAATAGTAGCGTAGGATAAAACTGTAGACTGTATTTACTTATTGTAATCTTTATCTTTTTACATTATAAATTCTTCTTTACTGCAATGTCGATCTTTTTATGTTATAAATTCTTCTTATCTATTTTGTTCCTTTATATGAAATCTTCAGATCTTTTAGCAGCAATATGAACCCAGGATACAAATTGACAAAAAGCTTTCTATACGATACTGTTGTTGTGACTGGAATCGTAGTTGGGCAGGATACATTTTAGGAAACGGGAACGTATGCGCAGAATGATGATCTGCAAGTAAATAAATATCCATCACAATACATTGTATTTTGTTATATTTAAATTAAATAAGTTTGAGAAAATTGGTGCGTGTCTAATGCAGTTTGAAAGTTGATTCTCATAATGATTACTATGGTAACGGATTAAAAAATACTTTTTGGTACACTTTTAAAATACAAAACTGGCCTGTTTACCGAAACAAATCAATAATCCGTCTCTTTGGCCATTCTGAAGATGGCAAACCAGGACTGAACCAAAACACCACATCACCTTTTATTAAGTGAAGAATGACTTGTTTAGACATTAGAACGCGAAATTTGAGTATGATTATACTCACGACTCCGTTTCTAAAAAGAATGCAAAAAATGATTAGACAATTTCCATCGTTTGACTAGATTTATATTAACATCTAGTAAGTATTCTTCTAACTTTGACAAAATAAAACCTCCTACTTGAGAGTTTACACAAAGGCCGCGAATTCAAGATAGTTCCAACCTTAATAATTATGGTCTTAAATTTTTTATAAGATAAAAGCCCAATTACTCTTTAAAAATAATATTTGAATAATTTTACTCCAGCCTTCCTTTGGAGCATAAGAATGTTGAAATACCCATTCAATTTTTTGAACTGCAATATAGTCAGCCAAGACTCCATTATTAACAGACATAATATTAAACAATTTCTTGAGTTTCTTTGCTGCCCCACGAAAATTACTACCTCGATCAATGGTAAACCTTTTTGGCTTGAAAATCTATCTAAAGCTCTCAAACATGCTTTGGATGAAAAACTAGTCACACATTCTAGATGTATTGCTTTAGTAACCATGCAACCAAACATCACCAAATAACATTTCACTACCTTATTACATCTAAGAAGTGATGTTCTAATAGAAAAAGGACCTCCATAATCAATACCAAGATGACTAAAAGTCCTCGCCGGTTCTATTCGATATGCTAACAATTCTGCCATATTTGGCTGAATAGACTTTGCAACAAGTTAAACATTGAAAAATGCGCTGACGAATTAAACTTGGTACTCTCGGAATCCAATAACTACAAAAAAGTAAAGATTGAATCAATTTTGGACTACTAAGTCTTGAAAAGATATAAAAATAGTCTACTAACAAAATTGCTAAGCAACTTTTATTTGGGATCAAATAAGGATGTCGACTTAAATGTGGTAGAGTTAAACCTTTATAATATTTTGAAATCTCTGCACCTTTAATCAATTGATTCCTTTCCTTATTTAACGATGTCTTTTGGTGTCATGATAAACTATTGATCAAACAATCTTAATTTGTGCAATCTTTCTTGTGAAATATCAATAAAACGCAACATAAATGCAATAATTTGTTGCAATTTTAACAAGGAAGATATTTTGTTAAACAAATTTATAAATTTAGAATAATCTTGATTCACTACATTAGAGAACAAATAATTTTCTTTCAATTTAGGCAAATCCTGTATTATCAAATTTGGTTTTTCTAAAGGCAAAGTCACTATTGGTTTCAAAATAAAATCTGGACCTTTCCACCAAAGCAAACATTTAATAAGTTCAAAAACAAACAGATCCCGACTAACAGGATCAGCTGGATTTTGAGCTCCTGGAACGTGTCTTCAAATTGCTTTTAGATTCAACTCATGAATCTATGCACCACGATTTGCTACAATTTTTTTTAACAGATAAGGAGGAGTGTATATCCATGCCAAAACCGTCATTGAATTTACAAAACAAATAGGATCTTTGCTCAAAAGTGGCAGAAACCAAAAGAAACAATTTAGATAACAACTATGCAACTTCTAATTCCAAACGGGGTACCGTCTAAGTTTTAAGAGAAGCCAGACAAGATTAATCTTTCAATAAAATCAATGGTTTTAATTTGCAAGTAAATTACTGCTCCCATTCCACAAATACTAGCATCCAAAAACCCTATCAAACAAAGATTTAAAAAAACCTTTTGAAATAATGTATTGTGGAATAATGGCAACGGATCATCTCAATTAACATTCAACAACCAAATCTGTTGTAATAAAACCTATAATGAAAAAATAAAAGGACTCATATATCTATTGATGTTAAAAATTTGAGCTACCCGAGACAAAATACCTCGCTTCAAAAGAATTTTGTTATCTGATTATATAATATAATGCAATACATCCCAGGATGAATCCCAAGAAATTCCCAATAATTTTATTGAATCAGAAACATTTTCAGTTTTAAGAACTACTTGATTCTCAGATTCTAAAATAGAACGATGTGAAGTGGCACATTTTGCCAATTCAAACCCTTTATAACTCAAAAGATCTATCAATTGAGTTTTTACTACCAAAGTTTTATCCTCATTAGGAGGACAACATAAATTCTAATCTTCAAAGCTTTTGCTGCTAAAGGAAAAATATCTCTTTTATCTTCAACTAACTAAAAAATGGATTTTTGAGCTAAATAAGGACTAGATGTAGCCTCAAAAATTACTCTAATATGTTCAAATTCCTTGACAGGATTACAATCTTCTTTATGTAAATTTACCTCACAAAACATCTGACAAATATTACAAGTTAAAGCCACTTGATAAAATCTGAAACGTGTCAATATTTTACCAATGTCTGTCTGAAGTTTTTTACCAGAGGAAAGAGTATCATTTAAAAAGATACCTTTACAATCTTTTTCTGCAGGATTAAAATCTACTATGGCAGCCAGACTTCGTGATGAGTCAAAATATACAAAACTGGTTGTTTTGTAAGCACCAAATGATTAATGTAATTTTGTATGTTTTTGGAATGCATTTTTTTAAAAAGTTTATCTCGTTTAAAACGAGCTTCCTATTGATAAAAACGTTTCAAAGCATGTTCTTTATTATTACCTAAAACAGGACGGACATTTGCTTTGAAAGGTAATCGAGTAATGTAACGTCCATTTTTATCTCTAACGTTTTTAAAAAGTAATCTTTACACAGAATTTCTTCTGGTGATAAAAAAAAAACTGGAGGAGGTTTTTCTATCTCCCAAAAGGCACGAATCATTTGTTTAAGAAAAGGACAAACAAGTTTTGGATTTATGACCAAGAAATTCAAGGCCAATTTGGTTTTAATAACCTTGTCTGGAGATGAAGTATTTGAACAATGCTTGTTAGATTTATAAGTAAGAAAAGAAATTGTATTAGAAACTGCATTAACACAAAATGAGTTTTCCAAAAGCAGCAAACCGAGATTGATGTCAGAGGTCTTGTTGAAACAAGACGAGTCCTTAAAGACGTACTCCTGTGCATCCAAACTAGATGTGTTATTGATTGCATTTTTGTGAATGACATAATCAGACAATTCAACGGTCAAGGCCAGTTTAGACGTCGTGGATTCTAAGTGAACACACATAGAATTTGTTATGTTTGGTTTGTTCCCAATCTCATTTTTTACAAAACTCAACACTATCCAACCTAAATTGGTTAAAATAGCATTCGGATTTCCCTTAATATGGGTTGAACAAAGTGGAGTTATTTCCAAAACAGTTTCCACTCAATATCTACTGGTGACATGACATGAGAATAAGGATCTGCTAAAGATAAATTTAAAAATCGACTTTTAATTTCATCAGAAATAGGAATAGTGAGCAAATTAGCTGTAATTTTAAGTAACACAACAGTTTCAAAATTTAAATGAAAATATTTATTAAATAATAATAATAATAATAATAATAGCGTCTTTATTTCTTTGTATTAACTACAAAAATTTGGCGTCTAAATTAATCTTAACTGTTTGCGTTCAGTGGGCTGCTATGTGTAATGATCCATTATAAGTCCTTTTTGTATTTTTCTTGATACTAGGATTCTGCATGTTCTAAAATACTATTAAATTTATTAACCAACTGGTTGGTTGTCAAACTGGCATAAAAAAATTTAGTGCATAAATGACAACTCACCACTTCTTTAGATGAACTCACCGAAGACTGACCTACTTCATTCAATAAAAAAAAACATCTTGAAAATTTCAACTTCTCAACTAATTCATGAGTTATAAAGTTTACTTGACTGCCTGAATCAACAGTCTACCCAAAATCCAGCTATGCTGCAGATTCTCGCTTGTGCAGTTTTTAAAAGAGCTACAGAATTTGTAAATGGTTGAAGATTTACAGAATTCAAAGACACAGAGTTTAAAACGGATTTATTTAATAATAATAATTTAATAATAATTGCATTAACAAGTTTTTCCTTCTTATTTACCACCGGATGTGATACCTTGGTAGATATCCGGTCAAAATGCAACAAAGTATTGTGATTCTTTCAATCACAAGTTTTGCAAGAAAACTTTGAAATGAATTTTGAAGAATAATAAGCAAAACAATATTATATAATAATATATTTAGAATTTAGGGTTCCCGCGAAGAACACAGGACAGTTTATTAATCGATGGTCAGTCTTACACAAATGGAACTCTTTTTGAATGTTCTTTTGGATGAAAATAAGCAAAATTAGATTTTGTTAGAATTGAAGGTTTTAAAACTGCTTGGTGAAAAAATCTATAAAACTTTTAAAGAAAGGAATCTCAGAGTATAAATGTTGAGATTCAAGTCTTTTTTCTCATTTTGGAATCTAATAATCTTAAATAAAGTTCTAACAAAATGTAATCTGAAAGATCATTTAAACCTAATGTTTTTAAAGAATTTACATTGACTTGTATAACATCTAAAAGATGCATTACTCTTTTAGGGTTATCGAATTTTACAGGACTTAATTGAAAAATATTTGAATGGTAGTTGTCTGGCATAAAAACAACAGTTTTAACTAATTGTTGAGCATTACCCTCCAAATACTCAACAGGTAAGAAAACTTTTCAATACCACTGAAATCTGCTCCATGGATCATGTTATCATATAAAGCAATAAACAAAGAAAACTTTTCATATGATCCATCAAACTTGGCAAACTTAATTTCTAGTAAATGTGGACGTGATTTTGTATGAACTACCACACTTGTATTTGTAGAATTCTGAATTGAAAGAGATATCTCCAATTCAGACTTTATCAAATAATAATTACTTTCAAATTTAGTTGCCAGTTTGTTGACATCAATATTAAACTCTTCATGACTAAAAGTCAATACAGATAATTGATCTAATATATTCTCATGAACTTCTAAACTAGAGAGCAAATCTTCAGCTCTCACTTTAAAAATGTTCTAACCGGCTGGCAGCTCTCCAATTATGTTAAAACATGATTGGAGTTTTGCCTCCAGTCTCTCTCTCCAAAAACTTCTTCCTTTTGGAAGTTGTCGGTTTAGCCATGAGAATGTATTAAATTAAAATTAATAAAAATTAAAAAAAAAAACGCCACACGCAATACAATAATAATTAAAGAAAAAATGATTTAATAAAATTATAATAAATGTCAAAATGACATTTCTTTAAACATTCTAAAAAAATGTAACAAATGTAAATTTTACTGTCAGATCTGGCTTGCAGGTTTAATTTTGTAGGATAAAACTGTGGACTGTATTTATTTATTGTAATATCTATCCTTTTACATTATAAATTCTTCTTTACTGTAATGTTGATCCTTTTATGCTATAAATTCTTCTTATTTATTTTGTTCTTTTATATGAATTATTCAGTTTTTTAAGCAGCAGTATGAACCTTGGATATCTACTGACAAAAAGATTTCCATACGATACTGTTGTTGTGACTGGAGCCGTTGTTGAGCAGAATACATTTTAGGAAACGGGAACGTATGCGCAGGATGATGATGAATGAAATAAGTTTAAGAAAATTGGTGCGTGTCTAATAAATTTTAAAAGTTGATTCTCTCAATGATTACCTTGTAACGGACCAAAAAATACTTTTCGTCACACTTTTTTTAATACAAAACTGGCCTGCTTACCGTTTAGTAGACCAAACAAGTAGTACCTAGTACCTAGTACCTAGTACCTACTTTATAAACCGCTCGAGAACCGTCAACGAGTTGACCAAAAGAGTTTTGGAATCCATACCGGGTTGACTGTTTTAAGTACCAAATATTAAACTAAGCAATAAATATATATTTATTTTTAATTTATCTTTTAGGGGTTACACCCTTAGATGATCTTTTCAGGAACAACCATGTTGTTGACATAAGTTTGAAGGTATGTAAAACACTTTGATTTTTTAATAGATTTAAACAGTTTTTTACTTCATTACAGTTTTTGGATATATATAAAACTTATGTACTTGTATTGGACATTGTTTCTAAGTGAAACGCATCTAAAACTACACTAGCTTTTTTAAATTCTATCTAAAAACAAGCTAATTGCTAATTCGAAATTGGCTAACGACATAGATACTATACAACGTCAGCGTAATATTGCAAATTTTTGCATTTTTGGTATATTTCCATGGACATTGTTTAATCAAAATATAAGACATATTGAAACAATTATTTACTTGTAGTACAAAGCTTGATAAGAACTCTAAAAATTGTTTACACAGTTTAGAAAATTAGGACTAAATTTTTTCAACCGCACTATAAACTTATAGAATAAACTTACTGCTTAAATCTTGTCTTAATGTGATAGTTTCTTCGAGTGTGGATTCTCTCGTTGATTTTTTTTTTACCTTGAGCATTGCACTCATTGATTCACAACCGTGTATTAAATGTGAATTTTTACAAATTCTCGTAACAGAACAAATATTCATGCTTTAGCCGGGATCCAAAACCTGGACCTCTAGTACCGTAATTAGACTTGCAACCGCTGCGCCACAGAGGTCGGCTCTCTCGTTGAAACTTAATGGTATTTTTTTGTTGTTGTCACATATCAAGTAGTTTTTAAATATAACATTTTAAAATGTTTCTACACTACTTTGTGACATGTATTTGTTAACTTATAAATAAATGAACCTATAAATAATGTATGATATTCTTGTATACTTTATCAATTAAATTTTGTAAGATTATTTCTTAATTTGCTTTTGGATCTGCAGTGTCGTTGTTTACGCTATGCTATTTCTTTAAATAACATGATTTGGAGTAATTTTATAATTTAATCAACAAAAACTAAATAATGTCTTGATTTGTGGCAATTTTAATTTTCACCGTTCATTGCGAAGATCAGTTCAAGTTTTTGCGTTTTTTAAAATACTAGCAGATGCCATTAATAACTCTAATTATATCATACTTAATGATGGATCACCAACTCGAGTTACACTAATTGCTTCATATGATAGATATTACCGTAGGTTTTCTATAGATAGTATTAAATCAATATTATATATAAATATAGCATTCAATTTATTAAACTTAAATAAATTGTCACTTCTTTTAGACAATGTAATAAAAATAAAAAATGCAAAATACAGTGAAGGAAATATGATAATCATCTGAGAAAAGATTAATGCTTAATTCCTCATATTGCCCATATGAAAAAAAAAAACTAAAGTATAATACTTTTTGTTAGTGGTATACTGATTGCAGTAATACAATACACAAATGCAATTAAGCATTAAAATTGTACAAAGAAACACTTATAATTAACATTTATATTTTTTTTGTAAAAGTATAATAGTTTAGACTGTTCGAAGAAAAAATCCATAACATTGTAGATATGTTATTGCAAAAGCTTTAATAAATCTAGTTCTATTAGCATTATCTGAGAAATGGTTAAAAATGCAAACAAGAAAAATATCAGAACATCACTATCACAATATTAAAAGAGTTATAATTAAAATCTATGTCTACAGTCTACCCATGTTATGCTACATATAGAAACTATACTTTTATGGAAGAACATAATTTGCCTGCCTTTATTTACTTTGTCTAAGCTTGAATAAAATAAAATACTTTAAACTAACAGTAATACTTGAAGAAGTAATGATAAAATATTTCGAGTAAAATCACACTCGTTGAAACTATCACATTAAAGACAAGATTTAAGTAGTTTGTGAACATTGACCTCGAATATTTCCGGATTATAAATCTTGGAAAATATTTAATTTAAAAATTTATTTCATTTGTCAATAGTTCGGTTAAAAATTTTTATTTAAAACTTTTTTTCTACATCTCTGAACTGTCAATAAATATTTATTAGAATTTTTAGCAAGTTTTGTATTCCAAGTAAATATTTGTTTAAATGGTAATATATCTTTGCAACATTACGCCAATGTTGTACGAGTAAAGTATCTATGTCAGTAGTCAGTTCTGGACCGGCAATAATTTAAATAGCATGTTTTTGAATAGAATTCAGAAAAGATCGTGCAGTTTTGTATTCTTCTTTAAATACTTGAGGACAATATTCAATACAAAAGCGTTTATGCGTTTTATACACATAAATTCTATTTAATAAAAATGCTATCTAACACAAATCTATGTTTTAGTGTTATGGGTTATATTATATTTCATTATGTGAAGCATTTAAATTAATAATGTTGTAATTTTTATATATACTTTTATAAATTAATTAAAGTCTATATAGCTTCTATTTTCAATGCATTGGTAGTATTATTATACTTATACAGGTTGATAACATTGCATAGTAATATTTTAAAAAATAGTTATTTAATTCAATATTAAAATACAAATATATAGGTAATTCCATTACTTTTGTACAATTCTCAAAAACTCTATGTTTTGGAATTGCGCCAAACTTTACTACATGAAAGTATGAACCAAAAAAAGAGAATTTCTAAAGTTTTAGCCCTCTTGACCCTTTTTTTAACCCTTAAAAGGGCCGAAAAATGGCTTAAAAAGTATTTTTTAATTTTTGTTTTCTCAGCCTTGGAAATAGGTACTAATTGTCACCGGCGTAACTGACAATTACGCCGCCTGGTTGTCTAAAGTCGGAACCACCCTACCAGCTCCTTATTTTTATGTTATTTGTTGTTATTTTGTAATTACTGTCTGAACCGTGCTTTATATTTACATTTACCATTTTGTATTTAGAGTTATAGCGTGTAGACCATTGACTTTTATCACTTTGAATTGATTATCATATATTGTGAATATTATCGAATGCCATTGTGTTTATCATAAAGTGTTGTAAAGTTTTTTAATTAATGACTACTGACACATGTCACAGATATATCAAATGAAATTGTGAACAATATTGCATGGTATATACGTCCGACTTACGTATGTATCATCGTTTTTACTATACGTAATAGACCTTTTGTAAACTGTTGATTCAGTGTATGACTTTAATACCTCAAACCTTTATTTTGTGCGTCGAAGTTGTATGTAAGTGCTTGTGCGCGACGCTCCCTTTGACCCCGTCGAAAAATCACCCAGAGACACAATACGTACCCGGCGGCAAATGATTTGATATTTAAGTCAAAGTGGTGTCACATTGCGAAATCACAATATAATTAGATTCACAAGAGCTCAAAATGTTCTTTATTTAATACCCTTTTCAAATGTTTAAGGGTTTTTATAGTCACTCAAGTACTTTTGGAGATATAGCGTTTCAAAGCTGGCCTTTTTTGACGAAATAGGCAAAAATTTACATTTTCAAACAAGCGTAAATTTTTTCTATTCAAATGAATTGACTTGAAATTCTGAGAAAATATTCTTCAACCATTTATAAATAAATTTTGAAAGTTTGGATATGGAACTCGGAGTTTAAAGTAGCTAGTATGAGGTCTAAAAAATTTAAAAATACGTTCTTGCATCGCATAGTTTTTTGAGGTATTGATCAAGAAGTGTGCATTTTTTTAAACTTATAATAAAACAAAGTTGTAGAACGGAAAATTTCTTGATATGAACTGATGTGTTTTTTACAAATTCTGCGTAATTTTATTGCTAGAAGGCATACAGAAAAAAAATTATGAATTTGACTGAAAGATAACGATAATCTATATTCATAATTAAACTGTTCAATAATGCAAGCAAAAAGAATTGAAATTTCACGTATCACATATCAACAACTGACTACTCATTGTTTAAGATCTCCTCCAGAGAAGCAAATCACTATCGCTCTTGAGATGTTTCAATTTGCATCTATTGAAATTGAAAGTATTGATTGAAAGATGATATTGAAAGTTTTAATGTTATCGTTCTCTTCAGATGTTTGTGGGTACCTGGTTCAGACATACAAAAACTTGCACGGAAGTTAAAATGCAGATTTTACCAAGTTGAGGCTATTATTGGAACTAGGAAGCATAACTGTTTCATACCAGTAGATGAAAATACAATACAGATCAAAAGAACATCATTTAATGAGCAGAAACATTTGGTTTAAATCAGAAAAAATTAAAATAAAAATCAGTTCCTATTGACAAGAAATTTTCCGTTCTACAACTTTGTTTTCTTTTAAGTTTTAAAAAAAAATTCATACATCTTGATCAAAACCTCAAAAAACAATGCAATGCAAAAATGTATTTTTAAAATTTTTAGACCTTATATTAGCTACTTCAAACTCCGAGTTCCATATCCAAACTTTTAGAATTTATTTATACATGTTAGAAGAATATTTTCCCAAATTTTCAAGTCATTTCATTTTGATAGAAAAATTTTACGGTTGTTTGAAAATGTAAATTTTTGCCTTTTTTGTCAAAAACAGCCAACTTTGAAACATTTTATTTCCGGAAGTTCTTAAGTGATCATAAAATACCTTAAATATCAGGAAAGGGTATCAAATAAAGAACATTTTAAGCCTTTGTATATCGTTTTTATTGCAAAAATTATTAGTAAATGGAGAGCGCAGAGTATTTCAATAAAAATATTGAAATAATACCTGGATTAAAAAGTGGAGGATTACATGTATTTATTTTTTATTTTTAACTAAAATTTGTTTTGGAAAATTTATAAGGTTAAGTGGAAGAACAGCTCCAAGCTGAACTTTGCTGTTTTATATATTATACATAATTAATATGTAAATAAAGATTTAATAAATAAATAAATAAAATAAATAAATAAATTGTATTGTGATTTTGCAATGTGGCACCACTTTAAAGTCAGGTCAAATTTCATAAAATGTGTTCACAATCAGAGCGGTATATATCAATGTATCTACAGGATACTTCAATATGCGTAATTTTCAGATCATAAAATAAAAAATCATTTTCAGGGCTGAGAGAACAGAAATTAAAAAATAGCCTATTTTAAGCCATGAGTCTAAAAAGAACAAAAAAGGGTCTAGAAGGCTAAAACTTTAAGATATCTCTTTTTTGATTCATACTTTCATGTACTAAAATTTGGCGCAATTCTAAGCCATCGAGTTTTGAGAATTGTTCAAAAGTAATGAAATATAAAGTATTGATAAACATTTTACAAGTACATTACAACGTTTGCTTATATGATACTGTCTATAATTATATCTTGAATTATAGATAAAACTTTAAAAGACTGTAAAATGCACAAATAATCATCAATTTGATTAATTCTGTATATTCAACAAAATAGTTGAGTTATATTATAAATGCTATTTCTCATATTTTATTTTATTGTATGTATACAAAAGTTGTACTAAAGTAAAAAAACTATTTACATTTTTTTTAGAAAAAATAATTTTTTAGATACTTTACCTTAAATATAAGGTTTTCCAATAAGAAGTTTCATTTTGATATTAAAAAAAAAAAACGGTTATTTTTTAAGAGAAATCCATAAATGTTTATTTCATCGTAAAGAGGAAGGTTTGCCATTAACATTTGAAAACAATATCAGTCAAATGGCCGCCACGGTTACGGTTGCAGTATCACATTCTTTTTATGAAATTTTCCATGACCAACTCGCACATTTGCGGCTGTATGTGCTTGATAATTTCACAAATCTTTCACGTGGCCCTAAAGAAAAGTCTAAATGTGTTAAATCACAAGATCTCGGTGGTCAATTGTGATCACCTTTATTGAGAAATAACACGGTCAGGAAACTTTTCTTGCAAAATTGCAATTGTTTTGTTGCTTAAGTGGCACGTAGCGCCGTCTTGCTGAAAATAAACGTCGTCCAAATCAATATATTCCAATTCCGGCCATAAAAAATCATAGCTCGGTAGCTCCATTCATTTACCGTAACAGTTGCACCAGCCTCATTTTCAAAAAAGTAGAGTCCAATCACATCGCCCTCCTAAAAACCGCACCAAACAGTGACACGTTGAGGATGCAAAGACTTTTCAACAATAATTCTTGGATTTTTTTAAATTTTTTATTAACGTAGCCTCCGATGTGAAAATAACCTCATCAATGAAGATGATTTTTCGATGAAATTCCGGATCATTTTAATGCGTTTGAAGGACCCAATCAGCGAAGATACGACGTTTATGGTGATTGACCGGCTTGAGTTCTTGTGTTAACTGAACTTTAAAAGCCTTAAGACTTAAGTTTTTATGCAAAATACAGTGTAATGTTGTTTGTGAAATGTCTAATTCCAAAGATCGACAAGGAATCGACAAATCTGGGTTTTCTTTAACACTACGGGCTACATTAGCAATATTCTCATGTTTTCTTGAGCAATGCACACGGTTTTGATTTTTCACATCACAAACTTGTCCCAACAGCTCAAATTTTTCTACCAGGTTTACTATTTCCGGCCGAGAAGGTGCTTTACGACGACCAAAAAGTGCTTTAGTTTTGCGAACTGTGACTGAATTTTTTATACCATTTTTGTAGTGAATTTTAATAACTTCAATGCGTTGTTGAAGCGTGTATCGTTCCATTTTTAATAATGGCGTATTTTTTAATTGTCAAATGTCAAAAGATAATAGCATCAGAATTGACAGCTGCCCAAATAGCCTGCTATTCAAAATAAAACTTTTTCTTGGAAAACCCTTTATAATATGGTTGTTTCAGAGAAGAATTCTGTTAGAAGAAAAGAAAACAAATTGAAAAAAAATTACATATAGATTTGTTATTTAATTCTATATTTAGTACAGCTGATACCTCAAATTTTGATTTTAAAACAGAAAAAAATTGATTTTTTTAGAAGTTAAAATTAACTTAGTTAGGAATACCCCAATAAGATATTGTTTCAAGGTCTTTGTTAATAAATGTTACAAATTCTAACCTAGCATTTTTAAGACGTTTTGCCAGATTTGGTCTTATAAAGTATAAAATATTATTATCTGTAAAACTATAAATTGGATTTTTAGTTGTTTGAAGAAGAATAATGTCGGTGAAAGAACAGAACATTGAAAAACATCAGCATTTGTAGTTTTGGGATATAAGTTAAAACCATCAATTCTAACTATATGCATTCTGTTGTCAAAAAAACTTGATAAGTCTTGCAGATTTGTGATCAAGACAATGATGTTTGTAAATAAAATTTGGGTGCTTATTAAAGTTTAAAAAAATGTCGGCAGTTTAAACAGTAATAAAATTGGTCAATAATTTAAAAAAAATAACTTTTTTTTATGTACAAGTTAAACATTTGCATATTTTTAACAATTCAAACTTTTATTTTTTTTATTTGCAAATGTTTTAAAAATAATAGGTAAAATTTTGTTTATACCTAATAATATAAAAAGATATTTTTTGACAACAAGTCATTAAATTGAATTATACCAGATATTTTGCTACCATCTTGCACTGTAAGCCCAACAATACGAAAGTTTAGAATGTATGATTCTGAAGTACAATGTCTACTATTTGTTGTGCAATGTATTATATTGTCGTGGATTGCATTATTTTGGAGTCGTAAAATTTATTTGATTGAGCATTGCATTTTATTGTTGTTGCAACTCTTTTGCTTTGTCGTTACTTAATATCATATTGTCGTGCAGAGTCAGTTGTAAAAAAAAATGTTTGTTAGTGTATATGTGACTATTACTGTGTTGATTTGCTGTCGTACAAACAACCTATTTTGACGTGGCGTTAATATTTTCCTTAAACAAATCCTATTTTTTTGTTAGTGGATTTAAGAACTGTGTAGAGGTAAGAAAATAAAAATATGTAAACCATATTAATCAATATGACATTTTAAGTAAGTTATTTAGTTTCTCTTTAAAAAACTACTAAGAATACTTGCTTTGAGTGGTTTTAAGACGACCAAGAGTTGTATAAAACAATTTTTCTTAAGTAAAAAATGTGCATGGCGTTTGATAACAATGAAAACAAATAGTGATTATAGAATCAACTGTATAAAAGTGACCATGGATAAACATAAAAATAATGTATGTGTTTTTTGCTGTTTTTGATTTAGATTCTTAAATACTATAGTAATCCTAGAACATTATGGCCCATAAAATGTGTAAAATGTAAGCGCAAATGAAGGATGCTAAAACGGGCAAAATCTTGAGTGCGACAAAGCAAAGATAATTATTGGGTGTATTAAGTTGCTTATTATACTGGCCAACCTATTCTGGGGTAGTATACGTATGTTTGAGATTAATAAAACTGCTTTATTTCAATTTTTTTTTTGTATTGTAAATTTTTTAAGTCAAAAGTAATAACATAACATTGCAAGTTTTTTAAACCCAAAACTTGCAAAAAACTAAATTTATAAAAATGTTCTACAGGAATAACATTATATTCTTAGAATTTGTAATAAAAAATTAGTCTAGAAAAAAACTACAAAATTTCTGTAAAGATTGTTCTAATTTGAAAGCAATTCTACTGCAAAAGATTAAAGCTTTTAGATTAAAAATTATTAATTAATATAGTGGGATACATATTAGTACAATAGGACTTGTTTAGTGTTACTTATAAATTATAAATTTGAAAATTATTTAATCTAAAACAATATACAATTCAAGCTAAAAAATTTAAAACTTATTTTTTAATTTAGAAAATCCTTTAAATGTCTAATTATACAATTAACCATTACTTTTTAATTGTTTTAATTTTTTTATAGTTAAAAAAGTGTGTTTTTGGATAAAAAAACTTTAGTAGATTCCTTGTACTGTCTCGATGTTGCGTGTATTTTAGAATTAACTACTGACGTTGACAATCATTATAAATAAACTAAAAAAAAACATGTTTTGTCTATTAAAGTAATCAATGTTTAATTACGCATTGTTACAATATAAATAAAACAATAGTTGCATCTGTTGTATATTACTGTTTTTTTTTATTAATTGTATTAATTCTACATGAATGGGAATGAATGTTGAAAAAATATATTATTTATATTTATTTAAATTTGATCTTATTTTTATAATTATATAATTTTTTTAAATTAATTTATAATTTAGATATTGGAATATGCAATCTGACGGCAAATTTGTCAACAATTTAGTGTTTATACATATAAAAAATGATGCCATAAAAACTAAATTTATAAGGTTTCTATTATCATCAACATAACTTTTTATTAATTTATATACGTGTATTTACCATGAATATACTGGATACCTGACTCGCGTTTATAAAGTAACGCAAAATATTTAACGGCAGCCATTTTGTGAGTGACTTAATAATACTAAATATGTGTTAAAAACATCTTACAGTTTATCATTTTAGTTTTTTAAACATTTAAAACATGCATTAAATACTACTAACATTGTAAATAAACCTTTAAAATGTTTCGGACAACAATTGGTTAATTGGATCTAAAGTTAAGACCAATAATGCGTTTGTGATAAAAAGTTAATATCTTCTATTCGAATCTACCAACTTGAACCAAATTTTAAATGAACATTACTACACGTATTGCTGACGTTTTACTATCATGGTTAAACTTTGTATATACAAGGGTTTTTGAGGTACAGTACCTAAAAAAAAACTTAAAAATACTTTTCAAAAATTAAACCCAAGTTATACGGGTTACGAAAAACAATACAAAAATTGGCAACAATCGTAAAGCATCACCAAACACAGGTCATTTAAGAAGAGCATTTAGATTTTTATTTGTAATCTTTATGTGCGTGCCATCTGCAATGGAAGTGATTTTTTTTATGTTATATAATTACCAATTAAAATAAATTTTAACAAAAACCAAAACAATTTTCTGTAGTTGGTTAGCCGCTTTGTTTTTTATTAAACTATATTTGATTGTCTACCTCTTTAGACATTGCAATTTGGTTGCCAGATGTAATGATGTTGAGTTACAACACTTTGTAGCACTAATTATTATCTAACATCAGTGCATAATAGCTTAATTAAAAAAATACGATTTTTAATGATATTTTTAGTTAGGTTTGACTTATATTCTTTAAACTACAAATACAAACTAAAAAAAATGGCGTTTGAATGAATTTAATTTTTTGTGTTAAATATGTCAAAATAAAACAAGTTAAAATTTAATAGACTTTTTACAAAAAATTGTAAAGGTGACTTTTTTGACAAAAAAATTAACATTAAGTTAAACCGAGAAACTGTAATAATAAATTTACCTGATTTGATTGTCATGACCTATGCGCATTATTAATATACTATTTTTGTATTGCAATCGACTATTTATTTTGAAACAAAATACATACATAGCAATACAAACAGTTATTTACAAATTTTAAAAACAAACAAAAATATTACTTTAATATTAATACAATATTAAAAAAAAAATTATTAAAAAAATTAAATCTTTATTAGGCAACCTATTCGATTTAATAATAAATCATCAAAATATTGCAGCTTTTTAATCTAAGGTTTGGGATTGATTCTTGCATTTTTTAGTATAGTTGACCATTCAGACGGTGCTTCAACTAAAATGCAATCATTTAAATAGTTTTTTGATTTTTACTATCTTTAAGGTCTCATAAAAAATTAAAAATACTTTGACGATTTGCATTTAAAAAGAGTTGCACTTGCTTACACACTTTTTTTATTTTCACATGGTTTAGGTTTCATTTTTTTGGCAAGAAGTATTTTTTTTATTAAAGTTAACATATTTGTTACCCGAGTCTTTGCTCAGTTTTTGCTTGTTTTTAATACTGATTTTGCAATTATTTGAGTAATTTAAGTCATCAGTCACGTGATTGTTCAATTCACAATCAGTAACATTTTCTACTACATCACTATACTGATCAACATAAGATTTGCTATTAAAATCTAATTCAGTTAAATTATCTATTTTCCTGTTCAGGTAGAATTTCATAAATTACATTTAAAATTGGCTCTTTTATATTTGCGATAATAACAAGTCATAATATGAAGTTTCTTCCATTATAACTTTCTGTTGCAATAGATTCTTTAACAACATCATTGTGTCTTTCACAACTTCCGTTAGACTCGTTTAAGAATTGCAGCAGTCTCATTGTTACTACTATTTTGTAATGCCAGCAAAAATATATTATCAATTCTATTTATCTAGCATAAACGCCAAAATACGATTGCTGTTTAACAAAATTTAAAATACTAAATTTAATATGTAATAAAAAGTATACAAAAATAAAACAGGGAAATACCTTCTTGGTTCAAATAAACGTTACATGCATGTTTGTGACCAACAATTTACGCAAAGGCTTAATCGTCAATAGTTTAATTATCAAGTAATTAAAATATAATGTAATAAAACATAAGTGCATTTGATTCAAATGAGTTTAGTATTAGTAAACCAAGTGACGGTTGTGCAATTTTAAAAATAAGATTCTACAAAATATATTTTTTTTACAGATATGAGACTGGAACTGTTATATGCTGAACAAAAAAATCTATACAAAGGTATTAAAAACAAAACAAAAATTGTTGTTTATGCCGTTTTGGCTTGGCAGCGTCGACATGTGAGCACGTAAATCAATTATTCAAATTTATCTTTTACCATCAAGCGATGTCGTACCACCAAGGTGCACTGATGAGGATTTGTGAAAACCGAAACAATTGTTTGTATTTGGTTGGCCGCTTTGGAGGTGAATTGGGTTTAGTAATTGATTTTAAACTTTTTATTAAATTAAAAAATAGCTTTACTTACTAAAACACAATATTGAAATTTAGATATTCAATTTCTATAAGAAAGGAAATAACAATAAAATCAGTTTTATTATTAAACATAAAAGTAACATAATTAATACAATTTTTTTTGACATACTTGTACACGCTGTGAAAACAGTGGTATGCGTCGTGTGTATATAAAAAAATGTATGAAATGTAACAATTTAAAATTAACTAGTTTGGATTTGCAATCATAATTAATACTATCTTAAATCCAAACTAATTGATTTCAAATTAGGTAAAAAACTTATTTCAACTTAATAAAATTGAGCTAATTCATTTAGCACTGTGCGCAATGAACCGTATATAAGAGCATACGGTTCCTAAGTAATAACAGTTTCATAAATAAACCAGTAAGAATAAAAATTACAAATGCATACCTGTAGATAGAGAAGCAAATCCTACTATTACATACACTTTAAAATCGTATGCCAAGTAAAGCCAAAGAGAACTACTACAAAAGTTCACATAAACGTTCAATTGAAAACATTGCCGTGGCAGCGGAAAGTGTCGAAGAGAAACAATTTGCCGTTGTTCCCAACAATTGAACATTTTTAGGACCACATTGTATTGAGTTTTGAGATAAAAGAAAAATATTTTTAATGATAAAGCGCATTTTTATTTGAATAGCTATATTAATAAACAAAATTGTCATATATAGGGCTCCAAAAAACCTATATTATTAAAAGAATACAAAAAACACAAAACCGAGTAATAAAAAAATCTACGCAGTTATTCAAATCAAGATCCATACAAAGAACTATTAACTAATAAACAAAATGTTTTAATCTGAGAGTAATAATGAACAACTTAAAAGAAAAAGACACATGGACTAAAGTAAACCATAACAAAAAAACAAAAAAAAATGTAGCAGGAAAATTTATAGTGGAAAGTCATAACAGTAAATATGAAAAAAGAAGTAGCCATACGATCGTTTTTCTATAAAGTTTTGAATGATAACTTAAAAACAAATCAATAGAACTGTTTAAACCAAAAATAAAACTCTGGTTAAAAGATCATTTATAAAGTGACCGATCAACTACTGCTACTACTACATACTAGTAGTGCACAATTTGCCATTGACAAGCCAATCTGACTTAGTGGTACTAAGAAATAAAACATGAATAAAACATCAAAGGGGTTGGTTTTTAGTGGGTATACTTTTTTTAGAATAAGATAAGAAGTCTCACATTTTGTCTATACATGGATTTTCCACCACCAATAAAAAAAAAATTGAAAAAATGGCGTCATCAATTGGCCACCAAGACCCTGATGCATTTAGACTTTTTTCGAGTTATCTTAAAAACAAAGTCTATGCTAATAACAATTCACGTTTTCAAATACAACATTGAAAAAACTTGATAAAATAATCGAGCGGCCATTTGAGAAAGCATTGTGTTATATATAACATACATTATTCTAGTATATAACAGAATATAAAATTTAGCTTGTTATTTTTTGTCATTTTAATAAAAAAATTAATCGTTAACCTCTTAATGTAACACCTTTTACTTCTCCTAATGACACGCCATATTACTCACAGTACAAAAAATACTATAAAAATATATCTATATATACAAGTGAATTAATATATAATATATTTAATAATGGCAATTGACCAACGTTTTCTAAGCTAATTTAAATTTAACTTTAATTAAAAATATAAAGTTGTGCAATCTTAAACCTTGGGGGATTCGCCGGGCAATACAAGTGAGCACCCCAATCTGCTGAAACGTTGTATTTTGTATATTATTATAACAGAAATGTTCAGAATTAAATCGTCAACTTTTATAATTTAAAAATTAAATCTTATAATTATCAAATGTAAAAAAATATGAAAAGTAGCAGTAATCAAAAACATACTAAATTTGAATTAGGAAACAGATTAGGTCAACATTCAGGATTAAATGGGAATTTCGTTTAATTGCTCGGTTATAAATGTATCCAGTATTTGGCAATCCTTGTTACGCCCCTGGTTTATCTCTGCGAGGCTGTAAACAGCACAAAAGGGGTTCATTCCGGGTGCGGAATTAAACGTCGCAAAACCCCTCGCGCGGCGCAGTCGCATTTGCGGCGTTTAGTAGGTATGAGGAAGTGGCGAGCAACATCAAACACTTCTATGAGACTGAAAGCAAACGGGGTCCGGCGGGCACGTCCAAGGCACATCGTGTGTGTCACGTCGCGCTTAGTTCCGCAGAAAGCACGTACAGTCTCAACCTCAGTACTCGACTAGGTTCAGTTTGTGCCGGTCCGCGTTCAAAGCCGACATTCTCTGTTTGAATTACCTGCTACTGCTTGTCGTTCCTGCTGCTATGTCGCGGCCTGTGTTGTTCATGCAGTTCGTGTGGAGTGCTTTAGTGTTTTGAGTGTCTTAACCAAACCCACATCACTTGCAGGTAATGCATACTGCGGAAAACCGCATCTCGACACCGGCATTGCCTGCCGTGACCGGTCTGTTTATAAACAAGCTAACGTCAAAGACAGATTCAAGGCATTATTTATTCATATCCAGAATACTGTTTATTTTTTACTTTCGCGTCGAAATATCTGCCAGTTCTATAATTATAATGGTTATTTCACTTTTGCCAAAATATCTAGTTGTGCAATCCATGCAATTTAACAAATCGATATTATTGTGCTGGTGCTGTGCAGGATTCTAAAGTCAAGGTCTATATTTTAATTTCACTGATAAAAATACCAATACTATCTAATCGATAGCAATAAAACATACATTTACTTGCATATCATGAATAAAAAATCTATTAATTTAATTCTGACATAATAACACCGTCCGTATTAATCTTAAGGGCTATCGATTAAACTCCCTAAAATTATTAAATTAACGCCGTATATGAATCATTGGGTCCTTTAATAACATTACGAGCACTATTTTTTTGTGGGAACATTATGCCTGTAGAAAGTTATTAATGTTTTTTGTATGACAAATATGACTTTTATCAAGGTTCTACACTAATGTGCTTGTCTTCTGTTATACTTTTACATATTTTCATTGAAAAGTTTGCCGGCATATTTGTAAACAAACAATTAATTAGTGCGTTTGGCAGGATAACGATCGGTGAGAAGAATTTTGATTATATAATTTCTGAATAATTAAGATTTGTATCGCACGTAATAAACGCAGCGGTTTTCTTTTAAATGTTTCAGACTTACATAACATTTATTATTATTTTCGTAATAATTTAATTGTTCAGATTTTTAACGCTCTAATTCGCGTGGTAATGTTATACCTATCTATGCAACTAACCATATTTTATGGATCACTGTTCTTCTTTATTCTTCCATGACATAATAGTAACAATAACATCATAAATTGTTACTTTTTTTCTATACGTACAAATCGATCCACTGCAGTTCCCACATTGTGGATAGAATCGTATTGAATTGCTTATTTTTTTATTGACTATTTGATTGTTATTATAGTAAAATAATGATCTACTTTAGTTTTATGGAAGGCTATAATTTTATTTTTTTGTATATAATTATATAATTTAATTTTAAAAGCAGTTAATTATCCAATTTTACTGGCTACTTTATGTTTAATGGTCGAAAATGCGTCTAATAATAGTTCCGTGTTTTCAGATGGAATTGTGTATATTAATACTCTATCGAGCTCACATATCCCTATCCCTAGGCCGAAGGTCATTTGAAATGTTATGGTGAAAGAAATAAGGCGAGACTTGAATTTGATTTTACTGTCGAATTGGAATCGAACCCTCATATTACCGCATTAGCCGAGTTTCTTCTGTTTGATTTGAGAAAATGTTGTTATAATAAGTTTTGAGTGATTATTGCATATTCTTTAATGACAGGGTTATTAATATTTAATTACTAATTTAGTATTAGTATTATCGTGTCTTTATTTCATTAATGTACAAATTAGTGAAAAAAGCGAAGTTCAAGACAATGGCTGCTCTTTCATATAACCTCTAATTTACCACAAAATGTATTTACATTAAAAACAGCACTTTTTGCATATCCGTATTCTTCTATATGGGCAATTCCATTTTAAACGGACCAGAGCTATGGGGGGGGGGGGGGGGGGGGGTGCGTTGAGAAACTTGCTTATGTAGTCTTTTGATTGATATATGAGAGTATGAAACCTATAAAAAAAAATTCTACGATTTTTTTAAGTTTTTTTGACGTTTTTTAACTTAATCACATTTTTTGTTTAAAAACCGCAATTTTAACTCAAAAAAATAAATTTACTAATGAAATCAATCAGAAATTTTCCGTAGAATCCAAATCTGGCGCCATTTCAAGTTTATACCCTGTCTATAAGCCGCAAAAGCCATAAAACCATGTTTTTGTTCTTAGTGGGCTGTGCAAAAAGGAGCATTTTTTAAATTTTTTTTAACCGCCATAGTTGACGTATTTTGATGTAAATTAATTGAAAAATATAAATTTGGTCTGTGTATTTGGGTTTTAAGCGTCTAAAACTCAAAAAATCTGCAAAGTAGGCCTATTCTTCAACATAAACTTTTACAAATGCACGTTTAGCAGCGCTCAGAGGAACAATACACTAAATATTATTAAAAATTTGAATTCTGGGGACAATTTTACATAGAAAATTTTCAGTGTTGTACTCATTGTCTATACAAAAGTGCATCTAGAAAAAAATGTTTACAAAATTTTTATGCAAAAAATGCGTTAAAAATTAATTTTTTTTTTTTTAATTACAAAAAGTATTATAAACACACTAGGGTGTGGTTTAAAACTTTTTTTTAACAAATTTTAACAAGTGACAGGCAGATTTATGTTTGAATGCCAAAAATAATAAGATTTTTAAATTTTTGCGCCGATAGATCGAGTCTAAATTTGTGCCGCAGGCGCAAAAACTATAAAATAAAGAATAAAATGGCCAAAAATTGATTCAAGCGACAAAAAATGTCTTTGTTAAACTTCTGAAATCAACTTAAAAAAATATAAACCAAATAATCTTTAAAAAAAAAAAATTTAAGTAAATTTTGAACAAATTTTTTTTTCTAGATGGATTTTTCTTTGCCAGATAAGCACGACACTGACTACTTTCTATGTAGAATTGTTTGCAAAACTAAATTTTTTAATAATATTTGGTGTATAGTTTCTCTGAAAACTGTTAAATGTGCATTTGTAAAAGTTTATGTTGAAAAATAGGCTTATTTTTGCAGTTTTTCTGAGTTTTAGACGCTTAAAACCCAAATACACAGAACAAATTTACATTTTCTAATTAATTTACATCAAAACACGTCAACTTTAGCGGTTAAAAAAAATTTAAAAAATGCTCCTTTTTGCCCAGCCCACTGAGAACAAAAACATGGTTTTATGGCTTTTGCGGCTTATAGACAGGGTACAAACTTAAAATGGCGCCAGATTTGGATTCTACGGAAAATTTTTGATTGATTTCATTAGTAAATTTATTTTTTTGAGTTAAAATTGCGGTTTTTAAACAAAAAATGCGATTAAGTCAAAAAACGTCAAAAATACTTTAAAAAATCGTAGAATTTTTTTTATGGGTTTTATACCCTTATATACCGATCAAAGGACTACTAATAAATTATAGAAACTAAAAAAAAATACATAAGAAAGTTTCTCAATGCACCCCCCCCTAGGTCTGGTCCGTTTGAAATGGAATTGCCCATATATATTTTTTCAATTTATGTTTATTTTCTATACTCTATTAATTTATTTGTTTTAACTACGATGTCGAAACATTAGCTAATTAAATAAATGTTGTTATAAGCTACTACTAGCTTTTAATATTCTATTTACAAACTAATTAATTGTAACAATTGCAGTTTTTTTCTAGTGGACAAATATTTAAACGTTTTATCACGCTTCAAATTTTAAATTTTTATAAAGAATGACGCAATATTCATACTAAAGTAAATTGCTGGAAATGTTTAAAAAATTGACATTACAAACAATAAAATTAAATCTTTACCATATGTAATACCATATTTAATAGTCAGTATTCCTAAAGAGTTGAAAAATAGCAATCGTTACTCAAATTTCTATAACGGAATGTCCAAATAGCTTCAATGACTTTAACGCCCGGTTTCTTCAGCATAACTTGAGGCCTAACTAGATATTAAGCTGTGTCTTAAGACGCAAGCTCAGCTTATTTTGTTGCATCATAGCAAAATCACATTTTATTTGCGCCAAGCAGAGCTCAAATATAAGATACCGTTTTGCTCCTGAAGCTCTGAAACGTAACCTTAATAGTGCAATGACTGTCATTAATAATATTTTATTGAGCTCTAAAAAAATATTTACTACCACTTGCTTTTGTGTACTGTAGTACATATTAGTTTTGATTTTAATATTTAATACATTACTGAGCTGGGCTTGATTCTGAGCTGAGCTTGGTCAAGTTACGTCTCAAGTGACGTTGGAAAAACCAGGCTTAAGACTATCAGCATAATGTCATTTGTAGTTGTTACAGTGTGTGCTTCAATTTCAAATAAAATACTCCATTTCTTGAAGAAAACAGTTTGTTATCATTGACACAATCTGGATTTAGAGTTAACTATAGTTGTTCTACTGCCTGCTTAAAGTCTTAGATGATATGTTTGCTGCCACTGACAAATTTTATTTAATATGTTTGGTATTACTTGACTATATCAAAAATTTTATAACGATGCAATAAATTTAGTTGCCAGCTTTTTAAAAGATCAATTCCAGAGAGTTTGAATTACTTTTAATTATTTTGAAATTAAAGCCGATGTTCTTCAGTGCTCAATATTGTGCTCAATTTTATTTTTTGTTTATACATTCTTTACCTGGCTTATTGGAACATTGTATGTTGGTAAGCCATATGTTATTAGTGGTCAAATTGTGGACGTATTAGTAAGTTTTTAGTTTCTTCTATTGTTCATTAACACATCAATTTTTTGAAACAATACACAATATGTTTTGCAATTGTTTGGTAAATATGTTCTTGATACTACACAGAGTCTCCAGATATATGTTGGCTTGCAATTCTTAATGTCCACACCTTGTGTTTGTGAGATACTTGTAGAATGTGATGGATTTTGATTTTGAAGTGTTGATTTTCTACACTTAATTTGGACTTATTTGTTTGAAATAATAATTATAACTAGTTTGATCAAACTTTATTATTCAAAATATTATGGTTGACGGTGATCATTGTTGTGGTTTTATTTTAGTTAAAGTCAAGTTTGTTTATTCTAAATAACACATGGAGAACCAACTAAGATTAACAACGGGAAAAGATTGATAGAATTCTGTATAACAAATACATTGAAACTACTCAACACAATGTTTGAATATAAAGAGAAATAAAGAGCAGGAACGAAAAATTTATAATTGATATAACACGCAAATGAAAAATGTAAACGATGTAAGAGTAATGACATTGGAAGTGATCAATTCTTGACAATAGGAAAGATAAACGAAACGGATCAGACAAAATAAAGAGATCAAAATATGCAAATACAGATTAGATAGTGTTGCATTATGTATTTATTATATTGAGACGGCTGGTTTTAATATATTGTGGGTTATGTACAGTTTTGACAGATGAAAATTATACGCCGTCATAGTACACCTATAATTGTCTTTCGAACCGGATACATGTAAATTACGTTCTTAACGATTTGATGGTTTAATTAAATAACACAAATATATCAATTATACGTGTACTGTGACGGCGTATAATTCTCAACTGTCAAAAATATACACGACACACAATAGAGATTTTCCATTTGACAAAATAGTCGCACTTGGTGGCACTAATTCATTGATTTTTGAATTTATTTGTCAAACGCTTTTTACATTTTTTATGTGTTTTTCAAGATAGAGAACGTCCCACAAACGCCAAATATTTTCTTTGCGTTTGTCAAGTGTGAGACGCTGTTGCTCGCAATATTGAAAAATGTAAAAATGCACCGGGTGCATAAAGTGCGCAAATAAATAACGATACGATACGATAGAGAAATGCCAGGACAGTATAAGAAAACTAATAAACAGTACGCCAAAACCTCAATATTTTTTAATTTTTTTTTAAATTTTTATGGCAATATTTAGGATATAGAAGAAATGTGGAGTAATTTAAAACACATCTTACTGGAAGCAACTAAACAAACGTGGAATAACAAGAAGTACACAAAATAGCACTATATATAACAAACCCAATGGTGTAATAAGGAAGTAAGAGAAAAAGTAATAAAGAAAAAGCAGAGGCGGAAGAATTTTATAAACACAAGGAAAGAAGATGAATACGAATGCAAAACACAAAGAAAAAAGTAAAAGAAGTAATAAAAATAGCCAAATGAAGAAGTTTAGGAAGAATTTGGAGATATACTTTAAGGACAACCAGAAGTTATTCTATAGAACACTGAAAAATTGTTAAAAAGGAAACCAACTACAGTTAAAACAACTACAAGACAAACAAGGAGAAATACTAAAAGAGAACAAGGAAATAATAAATAGATGGAAAACATTTTAAGAAGTTACTAGAAGAAATAAAAAAAACTGAAGAAGAGGAGGATCAACCACTTAAGAACAACATAAGTAACAAAGAAGCAGAGGACTTAAGAAAACAAGAATATGGAAGTAGTATTGAGAAAACTGAAGATTGGAAAAGTGCCAGGACACGACATAATAAAACCGGAGCAATTAAAATATATGGGAGAACTAGTAGATCCTAGATAGGATATGGAAAAAAGGATTTTTTTTAAGAAAATGGAATAAAGCAGTGGTATTTCTAATTTACAAAAATGAGGACAGCAGCAACAGTAATAACTATATAGGGATATCTCTGCTATCCACAACAGCTAAAGTATATAAATCTATAATAGAAAATAGACATTTAGTGGATCTAACACTGGAAAAATGCTTAAAGTGGGTTTAGAAAAGGACATTCAACACAAAATCATATATTCAGAATTATAAAACTTATTGAAAAAAACGATAAGGCAAGTCAATAAAGTTTTTATAACATTTGTAGACATAGAAAAAGCATTTGACAGAGTACCTTAAAGTAATTATGGAAAATATTAAATGAAAGGCAAATAATTATTGAATAATTACTTGGAGCAATAAAATTCATATGCAGAACCACAATTAATTTCATAAGAACTGAAAAAAATGCATCAGAAGAATTTACGACTACACAAGGATTTGAGACAAGGAGAAGCGTTAAGCTCATTACTGTTTATTATTTTCTTAGATGATATATTAAAGAATATAAAGGATAAAACAAAAAAAGTGGAAATTGGATTTCTCAATCTTAAAAGAATAACAATAGCAGAATGTGCATTTGCTGATGATTTAGCTATAACAAAAAAATGAGGACGATATGCAACATAACATAAATTTATGGAACGAAGAATTGCTAAAATACAACATGACTATAAATATAGAGAAAACTAAATGGAAAGGAAATAGTACAAGTAGAATCATTCACGTACTTAGGAGCAAATCTAAGTAACAAAGGAAATATGGAGCATGAAATAAACCAAGACTATCCAGACAACAAACAGAAGTTATCACTCAATAAAGTGATCTTAAACAACAAACATATATCAAAATAAACGAAAATGACACTATACAAAACAATACAATATACAGACTAACACTAAAATATGGAAGCGAAACATATGCAAAAAATCAAAAAGATAAAAGTAGGATACAGGCAACGGAAATGAAATATTTGAGAAGAGTAGAATATCTTCAAATTGAAAGCATACAATAGATAAAAAACATTTAGCATGGTATGGAAAGCATGATAGACGATAGAGAAACAAAGCAAGTATGTAATGCAAGGATAATAAAACTAGAAACTGCACGTATTGATATATACGGGTTGTTTTAGATTTTTTTGTATGTGCTTTTTACGGTTATTTTACATCTATTTTACATTGTTACAGTAAGTCTACGACTTGTTTAAAGAGTAACATAAAATGTATATAAACATTGAAAATTTAAAAAAATATATTTAAAGTATTGTTTATTATGTAAACAAAACATGAATATCTAAAAGTTTGACGTTAACTAATATCCATGAATAACCATTGATTATTGTTTATTTGTTTAAGAGCTGATTAAACGTCATTTAATGTAGTATGGGTTATGTGGTGTTTATATTTAATGTGTTGGATTAATATTAAACACTGTTTGTGTAAGTAAGTTTTATTAGTACTACAAATTTTTTCACTTTTGCAGAACAAACAGACATGCTTTTAATTTATGACGAGGAAAAAGCTATTGAAATGCGTTTTAGTGAAACTGGTACGATAAAACCTCAACGGTCGGCAAAGTTTCATTCAGTGGTTAATTTGATAATGCACACGATATTCTATTTAAAAATATGGTATTACAATAATAAAATATTATTAGTTTTGGAAACACCCATACTTGGAACTTTGTTCCACCTCTCATACGACTTATTACGGATTACTAACATTAAATCTCTGGTGTGGTCTTTTTGGTGACAATCTTATTGTTTTTTTTGCCATTAAGGTTTTTAGGAATATTTTTTTTGCATGTTTGCAAAATCATATGTATGAGCTTCAAGAAAACATTCCGATTGCCAATAGACAGCGGATGTGGTTTATGCATAACACCATTCGATTATTTTATGTGGGGTTAGTTTATTTTACGACTGTTGGCACTCAAGAAGAGCTAATGAATGGTTCAGCAGAACTGAACGTTGCTTATATTATTTGCAGTTGTTTTAATGTATGTTGTTCCAGCATGCATTAACTCATTTAGGAACAGTAGTGACTATGTTACTAGGCTTAAACTCACTGGAATTTTTAATAAAGCAACTTATGTACTAGCTATCAATTGAGCTGCCAATAAGAACTAGAGAACAGTTTCGGTTACAAGTACAAAACGCCGAAAATGAAATAAGAAGTCCAGAGTTAGTCATTCATTTGTCCGTTGTTGCCATGCATTCATGCCGAAAGAAGATATTTAAAAAATACAATAAAATTAATACTATTTCTTGATTTTTAAATAGTATTCACACACTGATTTATATAATCTATGTGCCAACATTGGAGGAACATTTGTTTTTGGAATATTGTTTGCTTGACAAATAAAAATGTATTTTTTCAATATTCATGCTGCCCGAAAAAGTACCAACACAAAAATAACTGGTTTTAAATATCTATTATTATTTTTAGAAGAAAGTTTATTGGCATGGATGACCTGTTCTAAATTTAATAAAAAGTATATATAAAATAATGTTTAAATACTGTATATATTTAACAATAACATAATAATAATCAACTTTTTTTTATATAAAAATATTAAAAATAATAATGATTATGATTTATTATAATTTTAATGCATTACTCAATGTGCACTTTATCGATAATAATCAATAAAGTTTATATTGTTTGTTAAATTTTACAGAACTGAATAGCATTTTGAAAAATAAAATAATTGACATTTTTTAGTTAAATATGTTTTAATCTAAAGAGAACATTCGATGAACAAGCTTTTAGTCTAAATTAGAAATGGAGAACATCTTCTCATTAAATTCTACTATTTATTTTGGAAATGCCTTACAGCCCAAGTTTTGAGTAGTTTTTACTTTAGAACAGTACAAGTAACACAGTTTATGATTATTTGTTATTTAAATACATTTTTATGGAAGATATTTTAGAGTAGGGAATCGAAATCGGAACCATCAGCGTGACAAAAAAGCACGTTAGTTTTTTCATTATTTTCAGTGTTAAAATTAATAATTTCTATTGTTTGGAAAAACAGTAATTTTAGATTAATCAAATACATTTTGTTTTTGATAAAATCCTGAATAAATAAATAATTATTAAATACGAGTTTACGATTTCATTAGGTCAGAGTAGAATTATTAAAAAATAAAGTTTCATAGAGTATTTGCAGAGTTGTAATTCACTAGGGCTCTTAATAAATTCTTTTATAACTGCACGAGCACGTGCCACCTAAATATCCATTCATCAGCAAGTTTTTATTGAAAAGGCCCTTTGAATTTTCTAAAAGTATTATTTCGGGGATCGATTTATTGTTTAAAATTTTACAGAAATTTGAATCATATATTAATGATAACATCTCAAACCTTAATTGCATATTTTGCCTAAAAACGTCATAGAATAGGAGAATTGAATAGTTTATTGGTGCGTAAGCCATATAAAATGGATGTACTTGTCAAATTGCAAAACAAAATTTATAATAGCAGTGATATTTTAAAATTGAACAAATATAAATTTATATTGCGCGATATTGCAAGTAAATATTTATAAATAAATATATAAACTGGAAAATGTAACTATTTTGTATTGGATGAAAGTACTTTTGCAAGGTTTTTGCAATGAAAAATGACTTAATTTTTATGTATTTTCTGCGTTTATAATAATAATTTATAATAGTTGAGATTTCTTAAAACATATGAAGTTTGTGCTGAAATAATAAATATATCATCTGCAAACATTATATTGTTTTCACATGAAATATTAGGCATTTTTTTACAAATAACAAGAGTATTAAGGATCTTAGATAGATCTTTGTGGGCTTACTGTTTTTAGATCGTGTTTGTTTGATGTGTCGAATTTAACGCATAGTTTTATATTGGTTCAGTATGACTCGACGAAAAATTATTTGCAAATCTAAGTGCAAAAACTCGATGATAAATTTTATGTTTTATACATCAGATGCTCTTGACTGGTCAAAGAAAAACCCAGCTACACGTTTACAGCCAAACACAAATACTGTGGCCCATGACAGGCGTTTCCGCGCATCTTGAGAGAAAGAAAACTATAGCCAGAATGAAGGATGCATAATGCGAGAAAGGGAAACAATACACTCAGAGACACAAACTGAATTTATTCCGGGGTAGCGCCGGCTTCGCAAAATAACAAATAAATGTTTCGCAGCATCGATGTTATTTTCCTCGCAGTTCATGCTAGACTGACGCGATTTAAAATTGATTTTGCATGTGAATGTACCTAAATTATTATTGGTCTCGCTTAATGGTTTCAACCCACTTTTGTCTACGGAGTCACCGGCCACAATATTAGTGTTTGGCTGTACCTTTATCAACTTCTTTATAAACTTTTCCATATTTTTATTGGCTGAAGTTTCTATTGACTTGCACTCTCTAAAGCCATGTTGAATATTAGTTATTAATTTATTATTATTTAAAAACTCTAAAAGTTCATTTAACAGAAATACTTGGATCGTTTTTCTTAAATAATACAAATAACCTTCGTATTTTTACTCAATTGATTGTAGTTTCATTGTGAATTTTAACTACAGCGCAAATAAAATTATAATTTAATATTAAATTGCTAAAATACATTATGTATGTACGTATGCATGTAATAATTATTCATGGTGCTCAATTATTCAATATTCTCAATTGTTTTATTTATTACTGGACTTGATAAAAATGACCTTTAGAATATTTAAGGTGATTGGAAAAATAACTATTTTTGAATGAGCACTTTATAGTGGCAAACAGAATTTCCCTAGTCACTTGAACCACACCTACGAGTTTTATGACTTTATTTTTATTTTCCCTAACGTAACATTACTTACATTATAGAAGAAAACTAAAATGATGTTTATAGTGATACTGCTTTTGGATTAAATTGGATTAAAATATAAGGGGTATATTGAACTATAGAACCGCTACATTCACATGGGTAGATTGAGAATCTTTTTAATAACTCCATAAATCAAAATGTTCTCAGATGTATATGAACAGTTTCATGCGGAGTAAGTACATAGTTGCTATAATATTCATGAGTCAATAGAATTAATATAGAAATCTATTTATCTCCTCAATTTGATGAAATAATTAAATATGACAATGTAGTAACAGAAAAATAATCAAATTAAATTTCTGGACCGACTAATCTGAATTGTTCCCGAGGTTCGGAGAAGGCGTATAGTCTGCGTGAGCACGCCTTGTATGTACTTCTTCCTTATATTCTGTCACTCAACGATACAACAATCAATATTATAACCGAATATAAAATATAAAAAAGCACTGCGCACATAAATTTGCAGTAATCCTATAACGCTGGGTTATATGACAATTGCGAAGCTATTGATTAGTATATTTTGTTATGTATAAAGATACATTACACACAATAATCACTAAAGTCAGTTTAAGATTAATTTTTTTCTAGAACTTCAAGGTATTATCATCTTTTACGACAGTAGCTTAAATTAGACTAGAAAATTTAGGAGGATAATTTTTTTAATTTCATTTCTTCAAAAATGGTACTGAATTCTATTTTTTCAGTAAAAATTGCCAAAAAATCTTAAGTCACTCATAAAACCTTTTTATTACACGAAAATGATTAAAAAAGTGAAATTTGAGGTGGGCTGTCTAAAAATTTGGTTTGTTTGACATAGATATAGAGTTAAATCGACTGGTTACGTTACGTCTCGTTTACTCAGACAAAAACAATTAAAAATTGTTAAAGTATAACTTGCGATGTAAATGAAGAATTGATTTTTTTTCATAATGGAAACTTTTATATTTTGCCATCAGATGGAATGTAATTAGCTATTATAATAATATTTATTTATTTATTTATTAAATTATATTATTATCTCAACAGAACTAATAGTTCTAACATGGAGATAATATACATACATAATAGGTAAAAAAAGTAAATAATTATGATAGGATTACATAGCGTAAAAATTATACAAAATGATAGATTGGGCGCTGCGGATTTGACAACATTCATTACTCTATTTATCGGTGCGTGTAGTCTTAAATTACTGTGGGACCTAAAACAAGTAAATGTTAGTGAGTTTCTGGTTGCTAGTATTGGTGCATATAAATTATAAATTATATTCAAAATTGCCTAGGATGATCAATCCACATCTCCACAAAAAAAGCTTTGTGATCAGAGATATATCAACGTTTCTACGACGATCTTGAAGAAAGTCTAAATGGTTTAATGTGACATAATCTGTAGTACCACGAGGCGGGTAGTGGTAACACATATACTTCAAGTAGCGTCTTTGAATTTTTTTCAGAGCGTAGGAATAAATTACTTAGTATGGAGACTACACACAATATTTTTGTTTACGAAATAATAATACATTTTACTATGTTTTTTATCACAAATTTATTCTTACATTACTAGTTTTGACTCTACTAGAGCTGTCTACAGATGTAATAAGTTTAATGAATTATTACATATATAATAATAAAAATTAATAGCTCTAAGTTGGACCCTTGAAGGATACTACTATATGCTGGATAGATAGTGGATTTGAAGTTTAAAACCTCAACATATTGCAATCGGTCATTAAGATATGATTATAATAGACAACACGTAATTTATGTATTTTAATCCCGTGATCTAGAGTATCAAAGGCCTTATTAAAATCAGTGTATATTGCATCCTCTTGCTGTCGCACATCAAGCGCTGTGGAAACAAACTCTGTGAAACATTGCAAATTTGACGCAGTAGACTTCTTCTTGATAAAATTGTGCAGGTTATCTGATATTACACTTTTTACACCAAAATAAAGCCGTTTTGCTATTAATCGTTCAAACACTTTAACAAAATTCTTAATTAAAGCAATTGGACTACTGTTTGATATGTTTTCTGTGTTTTCTTTTTTGAAAATTGCGCTGATACAATGCAGTTTTTAATAGTTTTGGAAATGTTGATAAGTTAAACAAATAATGTGGATCTGCTAAACCAGTACCGCAGTCTTTGACTAAGAAGCTATCAGGACCTGGCGTATATTTTGCTTTTAGGAGTTTAGAAACTTTATCGGATGATATAGATTTGATTCCAAATGGAGTAGTAATATTTACGGAATTAGAATATTTTGGTAAATTTGAAGTTGTAAACACTACTAAATGATGGAATTTTTGAACTGTTTTTAAGCAATTAATGTGTGACCAAAATTGATTTGGATCACTTTTGAATTTTGCTTCAGCTGCAGTAGTAAACATTTTTTTGTTTAATGCGCTGCGGTGTTTTGTTTCTGTTTGAAGGTTGGAATACTTTTGCCGATAATAATTAGTTTTATGTTGATTATATAACTTGTTATAACGCTTTTTCTTACTAAGTATTTGCAGAAATTAATTTTAAACCACGGACGACTAACTAGGAATTAACTTTAGAACATGTTTGTCTAATATATTTCATATTATTTGATAAATTTGATTACAGTATACGACAACATTTGTCTCAGCATACACTAGTGACCAATCAGTTTTTTGAAACAGTATTTGTATGTCTGTTGTGGATAAAACGACAAATTAGTAGTTGTATAAACTGTGATTTTAAAAGTGAGAGCTGGATGGTGAAAATATTGGGTTACAAATGGGAAATAACAACGAGGACCAAAGGACGTTAATACAACGTCAATTGTTTTATTATTGGTATTTAGATTAGTATTACGCGGCAAAAGATTGATATAGCTTAGGAAATTACAAAAACAATGTTTAACTGATCAGGATGATGACCATACAATGATTGTTGAAGATTACGAATATTAAAGTAATCTACAACAATCGTTTTAGTGTTGTTATCAAAGTTGTTTTCAATAAGTTTATAAAATGCTTTGTGTGTACTTGTTGGTTGTGAAGGTGTTATATAATAAACAATCATTAAGAGAGTAAGCTTGTATTTATGAAAATGAATGGTTGCTGTAGAATATTTGATACTAACGCAAAGTAAATATCAAGTATTTATATTGAATTAATAAAACTGGAATATTTGTTTGATAAGTAGATATGTATGTAAACTTTTGTTGCTTTGCTATTATTGTATTATTATTGTACTTACAACAATTGAAAGGGCTACAGCAAAAAGGGTACCTGAGTTTTGAGAAATGGCTCCCAAAGTTTATTGCTTTCTTAAAATTATGTAAAATTATTTATTGACAAAAAATAATAAAAAAAACATGGTTTATGTTATCGGTGTCGTTTTTCTCTTGTATTATCAACCAAATAAGATGGATGTTCAGTAGAATTTGATCTACATATACGTTTTAAGAATGGATAAAAATTATCTAAGACTAGTTTAAATTTAAAGGAAGATGATTCGAATTCTTTCTCATATTTAAAGTAAATATTTTTCTAAAATTAATAGGTCTTTATTCTGTATCTTATTTAGATCTTTTATTAATAAATTTTATTTTTCAAAAGAATAGAACATTTTGGGAATCTATCGTGCCGACCATTTGCTCATACCCAAATTTTTATGTAGAGTTTTTAATTTTTTTTTGATATTTCTATTTTACTCGGTGGTCAATCAATACTAAATTTTCAACTTTGTTGATGGTTTTGACAGTTTGTGCTTTCAGAGGTCTTTCACAGATTGGGTTATTGTGAATGGATTCTCTACTATTTGAACTGCTTGCACTAATATTTGACTTAAAAATAAGACGGGCTACTTTCTCCATACGCTGCCACTATTTTTTCATGAGTATTTTTTGGATTAAAACTTCTGTGTTGCAAATTACTCATTTTTGCCTTTTTAAACTGATATAAAAATGATAAATGTTAAGCTATTGTAATCAAACTTGCAGACTATAAAATGTCACTGAAACTTGACATTTTTTTATAGCATATTGTTTTCAATAGTGGATACATAACATAAAAAAAATCCGTAGTTGTACAGGATTTAAATTATGGGGTCGTGAAAAATATAGTACGTATTTTAACGTTTTTATTATATGTGTTATAGCATGGATAAAAACGTGCTTTTATATGTGCAAAAGATACCCTGAAATTTGTTTATTTGTTGCTATTTTTAAGTATTTCTGTGGATACATTATAAGATATCTCGGAGCGTAGCACACGGAACTTCCTAAATTTTTTTTAGAGTATCCTTTGCACATATAAAAGCACATTTTTATCTATATTTGAGAAAAAAAGAAAAAACCCGTCATCTTAAAAAAAAACTGTCTTTTAAAGTTCTGCAAAATTTTCAAAATATAAGGAAAACAAATTTTGGCTTTGAAAACTTATTCTTTGGATAATTTTGAAGAAAAAAGTTTCTTTTTTTCCTAAAAATGAAATTTTGAGTTACAAACGATAAAAAATGTAAAAAAACTAAAAAACTTTTTTAAATTTTGATTGCTTATTACTCAGAAAATGCTCACTGAAATATTCTTAAAAATTTACATAATCAGGATTTATGTAGAGGAAGGCATTTTCAGTGGTTTGAGCAAAAACAAATTTTCATTCCGTACATTGACTCGTACATGGCCTTATATATTGTAAATGTCATTATCGATTTTTTTAATGAATGGCTTTGTTTTCTAAGTTTGTTTTCTTTCGTTTACACATCTTGAAGCAGAATTAGTCGAAAATGATTTAATTATTTTGTAATTCCTAATAAACATGCTCTATGGTCCTTTCCATATTTACCTTTATTGGTTACATGATATATAGTAATTAATAAGAAATAAATTTACTTAACATTATCTTTCTCTTCATACTATATAAAGTATATTGCAATTCAGTGGAAATATATTTTGATCGTTATAGAACTTATTTATATTTTATGTCTATATATAATATTAAATATGTATATCTTTAAATTCATGTTCTACAATGTTCTACTTTCTATATAATCTAATAGGCATTGCTATTTGCGTATCATATGTTGGCAACGGCTCATAGGACCAAGGACACACTTTTAATTTGTCAAATGTACTTTACAATAAATTACACTTTTTTAAATCATTTTATACTTAAACAGAGGGCAATATTCAATATTTTGTGAATCAATTTTTTTTTAATTTAAATTAATTAAAACCAAAAGAAATTAATTTCTTTTAAAACATTGCTAATGCATTTGTATTGATTTTATTAATTAAAATGTGTATCCCACTTATTATTAATGTGATTTTTTAAATTTTATGCCAAACATTCGGTTTCCTATCCAATTAACCAGTGAGTGGGCAATTCTAAAGCATAGCGGCACGTTGCATTAATCGATATTACAGAGGTTCATTTCCCATTTAAATTTCCCCCTCGATAATCTTGTGAAGGATTAAATGATTCTAAAGCAGTAGAAATGTGTTTGTGTCTGATACCACATACAAATAATATGTCTGCTTATAATTTTGAATGTGTGGTATTTAATATGATGAAACACTAACAGAATGTTATAATGAACAGTAAGAAATAGTAGTGTATTGTAATATATGTATGTATGGAAAGACCTTTATTGAAAAAACTAGTATGAAGTTTTCAATGAGCCTTTCCGCAAATGTATTTTAAACAATTTTTTTCTACGAAACTAAATCAACATTGACCTATTTGTTTTTTGTATTTTAACATTTAATTAATTAATTATATAAACATTTTTGAATCAGTAAGCGTAACTTAGGTACACGTCAATGTAATATTTTATTTTTTATTTAATTACCAACATTATCTATATTCATATTACTTTATTAGAAAATAAAAAAAAAAATAAAAAAAAAATGTAATTGTAATTATTGACCACAATTACAAATTCATAAATACGCTGTACTGCTCCAAAGTCTGTTTTGCATTCATAATAGGCTTAAAAGCTTACTTTTTATGTTCATTATTAGCTCAGAAAATTTGTTATGGCGCACTTTTGTAGAAAAATAATATAATATATTATACAGGGCGATCTACATAACACATAACGGTGAAAGCATTATTACAGGGAGTGGCGACAAAACTTGCTGATTTGAAAGGTTAATTAAATAAACAGTTTTATATTTATTGTTTTAATTTTTTTTTCATGTTTCTACATAAATGAAAAATTATACGTATTAAAATTAATATCCGGCAAGTGACACCCTTTATTATCTTTACACTGAATTTTTTGATTTCTGAAGTTCCGGTCGACTCTGTCGAGCATAGCGATGGGTATGCCCAGAGAGGGTATTGCTTGACAAAAATGGATTATAGATATCTTCATAAAAAGAAGTTGCATAAGGCTAAATCAGGCAAGAGCGCTGGTCACAAAAGATTGCCTCTCAAGGAGGTCAGTCGCGCAGGGAAGTTTTTTTTGAAAAACATGCACAGCACGTTTTGCACGATGTGTATAAGCCGTGGCTTCATCTTGCTGAAACCACAGATCTTAACATCAATTTGTTTAAGATTGATCAGAACAATGTTCTCAACCATAATGACAAATTGCTCAGAATGCTCAGTTTTTGAACTCATTGTTTAGGTTTTTAGAATTTTTAAGTTTTCGAACACATTTTTTTTGCGTTTACGCCTACGTGATGTTGTTAGCAATTAAATCAAAATGTTTGTTACTGCTAAGTTTGCGTATGCAATTATTTGGTAGATTTTGACTAAGTATAACATGATCGCATGCTAGCTTTTTTTAGTTTAGATAATTTTAATCTGTACAAAGGGAACCTGGAAGAGGCATAAGCACTAAAAGGCAACATTGCTTAGTACAAAAGTTGTTTTTAGCAGTGAAAAAACGTCTTGCAAAGTATTCAAAAAAAGACAAAAATAACAGTAATTGTCGGGCCGGGACGGACTAAATATTGTACAATATTTTATATAAGCCCGACTATAAAAATACACACGTTTTGGTTTAATAAATTTAAAAAAAAATTATGCTAAATCCTCTATTAATTTTTGTCATAGTAACCACTATGTCACCTCTCAATGTCAATTTGATTATGAACAATTTTGCTGTCAATATTTTGTAAAATTTTTACAATTTTATTGTAAATTTGATTTGTAGAGTATTCTTTTCGATGTAGAAGGAGACGCGAGCAGTGCCATTTCTGGATTGCTCAGTGAAAAATCCGAAGCGAAGTATTTACATATTACAAGTTTTGAAAAGAAAGTACACAACTATGCAAATAAAATAGCATAAAAAACTTTGGGTTATACGAAAGATACTTAAAATAAATAAAACGAAATTATCAGGCTGCGACGACCAATTTAAATAATCAGAGTTTTAATGTATTGGTTAATAATTTGGCAAATGTTGCTGCTTCTTTAGAAATGTATTAAAAGTTTACAAAAAATGTAATATTAACATTTATAATAAATAACTTTTTGTGTTTTATAGTTTTCAGTAAAGGTTAATTCCACTGAAATTTGGATAATTGTCTCACATTGATTCTGCAATTTTGCTCAAGTTTTGTACACATGTTTGCGGTACCAAATGTGTATGCATATTTATAATTTCGCAAAAAAAGGTAAAAAAAAATTGAATTAGTGTAATCGAAAGGAAATTTCTCCTAGTACGCAATCTTTATGTCCGTTTTTTAAAATTCTCATAAAAAAAGTCGGAAAATTAGTAAAATTACAGAAAATCCGAGGAAAATCCCTTAAAAGTAACCTATTTTTAGCAATTATGTGTTATATTTTACCTCAAGACAAGCGAATCCAGTTTTTTTATTTTAGCGATCAAACGTACTATGTTTCAGGAGTATTATATTTAAATTTCCCCAGGTGTAGCGGAATCGAAGATATTAAATTTTCTATAAGTTACATCTTATAAATATAATTTTTCACTTTTTTTTGCTTATTTACAGCACAAAAACTGAAAGAAGACAAAATATTTCCAAAAAATTACAATGGCCGCCATTTACAACGTATTGCACCTAGAGATCTAAAATTTTAGGAATCGACATATTTTGGTACCCCAAACATGTTTACAAAATTTGAGCAAAATCGGAGATATTGATGTGGAGACGATTGTCCGAATTTCCGTGGAATTACCTTAAAATATTTTAAAAATATCTTCTTTGTTATTAATTTAGCTTAGCTCTTAACTTACCGGCGTAGATAAAATGTTAAATGTCTAACATTTTAACCTAAAATTTTTAAATAATATAATATTACACCGAATTCTTATAAAAAAAGTGAAAAATTTACTTTTGTTCGAAGTGCTTTGGAAAGAGTATTATTATAGGGTTTGTGTCATCAGTTGAAATATAATAACAAATTATTTCTATTAATAAGTACGTAATTAGAATTTTATTATAATGTTTATATATGCTTTTCAATGATACTTCATGTCTGTTCAAATATGAAGGGCAATGCTAGCAATATCAATTTATTGTGCGCAAATTTATTTATCAATTACACAAGTAATTAATTTCTGCACTGCCGCTAATTAAGTTTTGCAGTGATTTGATTATTCTAAACGATTTTACGTGTTCTGGACATTTTATATCAAACATGACAATTTTCTATTGTCTAACAATAACTAATTAGTTTTGTTTTATATAATTGTTAACGGTTGTTTTTATTAGCATTGTTTATAATAATTAATGTACTATACATGATGTTATTTACGTACATGTAACATGTAGTGTCTGAGTATGTGTTATTTACACATATCTCAAGTGGATCTTCGAGGTGTGGAAAAGTCTTGGATGTGTGTAAAACAAAGTATATTGGCATTGAGGTTATGTACAGTCAGTCACAAAAGTCTACATACACCCCTCAAAAACCTTCAAAAATTTGTTAAATTTTATATAGAAAAACATTTGTTTATTAAAATATTTTATAGTACATTTTTCAACCTCAGTACATGTAATTTTCAAGAAAGTGTAGAAAGATTATTTGAAAACGAAACAATCCAAAAAAATTTACGCGCAACTGTCAAACACTGTGGAGGCTCGGTATGGTTTAGGGAGCTATGGCAGCTTCTGAAGTTGGAAATCTAGTTTTTATTGAAGCAATAATGGACCACAAATTATATTTAAAGATTTTGCAAGATAATTTGGGATTAAAAAATTGATGGATTTTTTAGCAGGACAACAATCCAAAACGTACGGCACCTGTTGTTAAGAAATATTTGCTTTATAGAACGATAAAACAGTTTCATTCTCCTTCCCAGTCGCCTGATCTCAACCCTATTGAACATATTTGGGATGAGCTAGAGCAAAAAATTAGAAAAGTCAATATAACAAATCGCAAAACTTTAAAAAATGCGTTAAGACACGCTTGGTCTGAAATATCTTCTGTTATAACAGAAAATTGAATTCAGTCTATGCCGCGGCGGTTGCAAGCTGTAATAGATTTACAAGGAGGTTCAACAAAATATTAATATTGTGTAAATTTAGCGCTTTTCACTTTTTTCTACATTAATTTAAATCATCTTTAAGTGTATGTAGATTTTTGTGAGCTATTAAATTTGAATATTATTTTATTTTTCTAATTTTCTGATTTCAAATAATCAAAATTTTCTTAAAAATTACATGTACTGAGGTTGTAGAATGTACTATAAATTATTTTAATAAACAAATGCGAAAACGAAATTTTGAGGGGTGTATGTAGACTTTTGTGACTGACTGTAGGTACTTGACAGTTGTAGCTGCTAGAGTTAGGGTCGTAGTAGGCTGTAAAAGACTGTTATTACTACACTGGCACGAGGCATTGATACGTAACAGCCGTTGAGAGCATACTTTGTGCACTGTGATTTGAGTCCGTGGGGTTGTACAGTAACTGCAAAATATTGTTAAGCTTATAGTGTGGCTGGTTAGGCTTTGAGGTTGTATGCAGGACACATTGCAATAGTAAGAAGTAGTTATAAACACACGGGTATTGGAATAAACTTTGGGGATGTATTAATTAGGTGATTAAAATATACAGGGTCATTATAAAAATTATGTAACCATCTAATGTTTGTGCTACTCTAGTGAAATAGTGAATTCAAATTAGGTGTGCGTAAATACAGTTGAAGATGAACTGTCAAAACACAGAAAGTAGTTTGATGCACAAATTTAAAAAGGCTGCATATTTAAAGTGAAGTGACAAAATCCCAGACATTTATAGAGACTTTGTAGTATACTATGTATTAATATAATTATAGAAGTTTTTGCATCACGACCAGTTGGTCTTATGTTAGAGAGAAATTATATATTTGTTATTTGCACAGAATATATATTAATAATTATGTGCAGGTTCAATTTATAGAAAAGTACTCGAGAACAAGAACTATTTGGAGTCATTGTGATATTTATACACATACTTTTTTGAAGTCATCGAAGCCACAATTAGTCGTTGTATATTTTTCATATTGTGGCTATTTTGATGAATTGTATTTAATCTGAGAAGCATTAATGGTTTTAGGACATTTCCAAGTTTTTTTTTAAGTATAAACCGTCTTAACTTTACACGACAAAAACGGTCGAGTCTAGCTAGCTTTTTAAGCGTAATTTTTTTTACAACAAACTTAGACAATTTAGCTTTTGAAAATTATTACTATTCTTGTCATTTAAATACTAAATTCATCATTTTAATCTTTTTTATTGAATTTTTAATAGTAGTCTTAACAGTAGTTGTCGTAATCTTTGGAATACTTGAAAGATAGGGATATAATTACCTTGATTTACAAAGAAGTTTATTACGAGGAGAATAGGTGGGTTGAATAATTTGAGTAAGATTATGAGAAGCAGCAAGTCATAGCTTGTTGGCCAGATAATAATAATAATAATATGATTATTTACGGCATACGTCTTTGATAGTGTTGTAGAAGATGAGTGACTTAGCCATTTATAAAAATATGAGAGTTTTTTTTTTCTTATCGAAACTTTGAGTCATCTAACAAATTCAGAGTTACTTTATTTGAGGAGCGAATATGCCTATTACAGAAACGGTCGTCTTGGGAGAATTTAGTTTAAGAAGTATGCTATTATAACTAATGACCTTGATTTTTGTAAGTTGTTAGTTTAATTTACTTGTTGTTCTGGATATGTTTGCACAAACATCTTTTTGGTCAGCAAATGAATTATTGTGATGATAATCTGAATTTAGTAGTTTAAAACGATTTGGTTTTTATTGTTTACTTTTAGTCAAAAAGATGATATGGGGTTTTCTATATTCAAGATGCTGATGAACAGAACAAAAAAAGGAATAAGGTATTTTGGACCCAGGATGCGGGAGGGGTGGATTATTGTATGCTTTATGTTTTTATATTATCTGTTGAAATTGATAGTACACCGCATAATGTATATTGTTTGTTTACGATCGTCTTAAGACCTTTGAGGCCTTAGGCATTTTTATTACATCTGATTTGCTTCCGAAAATGAATATTACATAAATTGTTATAACTGTATACTTTTTTCTATCTTTATATTGTGGAGAAATGTTGCCAGTCATATCATTCATCTTAAAAATTATGTAAAAAACGTGGTCAATTTATGAGGGTCACTTTTATGAAATTTCATAGAATTTTACAAAATCATGGTTTAACATTAACTACAATATCTTATTTACTAATTTTCATAATTGGCATTTTTTTTAAATAAAGAAATATCAAAATAAGGAGTGTTTTTGACAAAATGAATACAAGAACTTACGAGTTAAAGTTTTTAATGTAGGAATGTTTTATGTAAAAATATTAAACTTTTATCATAAAATAATTATAGGAGTAGCTATTAGTTTTGTTTGTCACATATCACTACACAATTAATCAAATATTAGGTTTACTGGATCTCACAATTAAAAAGTACATATAGTACATCAAGTTTTGAAGTGCAAGAGTCATTTTTTTTACATAGTTTTACTATAAAACTTTTTTATTTGTTTTTTTTTTTAGTTGCTAACTTAAATGTAAGTGTAACCAAAAGTGTTGCTATATATTTAGTTGGATTGTTAAATAGTTACTGCTTGAATTTATTTCTAATAGTTGAAATACTTGCAGATAAAAATCTTACTTTTATAAATAAAATTCTAACACCAGAGGTAGGGCTAAGTCACTCAGATTTTATACTTCCTAAAAATAAAAGATTTAGTCTTTGCGTTTTATAAATAAATACTAGGAACCAATATATAATGGTGCTAAACAGTGTATTGATATTCCAAGTGTCCTAGTGTTCCGGTGAATTGCCTTACCTGGTAATGACACGGGCAATGGTATACTGATCTACAATGCAAAATTTGTTAATGTTATTAATGATACTGGCTCGTTTGGAGTAATGCAAGCTTGCTCGACACGATAGGCCTGAGCAATGATTGCATTTGTGGTATATTGGCTAAATTGTGCCAACATTGGACGGTATTTGCACCCTTATCATTAGCAGTGAATACTGTATGGGGTCGGGTACGATCAGGCTAGTACACGGGTACACTCTATTAGTTAAATACTACATTAAATACATATGCAGTAGCTTCAAGAGGCTATTTTTTTCTAGTGGGAGCGTATGCGCAAGTCCAGAATCTGAATGAAATCTTAAGTGCCAGTGAACCTGGAAAAAAAAATATTGGGAGATTAAATGGTTTGGTTGGTATTCAGAGTTAAATCAGGAAGAGTTTTATTAGTGTATGATGAAAGATTGAGAAGTTTAATTAGTGATGTGTACTTGAGTGGTACGTGGAGTTGAATGTGGAACTGATTAATATCTTGTCATATCAAAAGTGGACATTGGTCATAAATTTATTTTTCTTCAAATGGCATCTCTTTTCAGGAGGTTTGCAATCATTATCGTTGTTTTTACTTTTGAGTAGACAGAACAATTCTTTGGATGTTGTATTGTAGTTCTGCGTCTTCCAATGTTTCTTTTACTAGTTATCTGTCCCTGCATGATCAGCTGGAGTAGTTCGTATTTTTCTTCTCTTATTATGTGACCAAGATATTGTAACTTTCTTTGTTGAATTGTAAGTGTGATCTTGAGTGGTTTATTCGTACGTTCTAGTACCTTAATGTTTGGCACTTTATCTATCCAGGATATCTTTGTCATGCGTCAATAGAACCACATTTCAAAGGCCGTCACTTTATTTATATCTGCTTGTTTTAACGTCCGTTCATTAGAGTAAAATAGAGAAGACGTAACTTCTTATCATTCTGGTTCTTAGCTCTACTCTTATTTGCCGATCACATAGAAAAGCTCGCATTCGAAGGAATGCATTTCTTGTCAATTCTATCCGGGTTTTGATTTTGGCTGTCGATGCTATATAAGTTTATTAGGAAAGAGCAAAAGAAAACTAAACAGTTAAGGGTAAAAGTGGAAAATTTTAAAATGACAGTTTAATAGAAAAATATGAAAGAATTCTTGAAGAAAAATTAGTTTGACAATAGAAATAATTGAATGGGAAAAATATAAAGAGAGATGCATGGTTGAACGAATAGGTAAAAGTAGCAGTAAATGAAAAGAAAGAAGCATATAAAAAATGTATTGCAGAGAAAAAATTAGGTGGATTATGTGCACAAAGTGAAAAATCTGAATGCAAAGAAAGTAGTAAACGAAAGTAAGGAACAAATAAGAACAGAAGAATCGGAGAGAACGCAGAATTTGAAATAAATAAAAAAATATTTTGAAAGTTGGTGAAGAGAGCAAAACAAGGGATACAAGAGAAAGTTCATCGTGCTATTAGTTTGTTGAGTATCCTAGGAAAACTGTTTGGAAGAGTATTGATTGAAAGAGTACTTGAAATACGACTGAAAATATTAGGGAGAGGTTTTACGCCAGGTATTGAAATTTTTGCACTTGAACAAGTGATTGAGAAATATATCTTAGTGAAGATGAAAATGTTGTTGATCTAGAGAAAACATATGATTGGGAGAACAGACGTACAGGTATGTTCTGGAATGTGGAGAGTATGAGGTAATTGAATGTTTAATAAATGCCATTATTGTTATATACAGGGTCCAATGTGAAAGTAAATCTATGAAAAATAGATTTATTGATCGTACTGGTACAAACGCTTAAAATTCTTTGAAATACTTTTTGACTGTCTACCACGCCTAGAAGGCACTCTGAAACTTCTTGACAGGAATGTTTTTTTTTAATAACCTTGTAACATGCTATTGGATGTTTTCCACAGACTCCTAATGCTTTCTATTCAGTTCTCTTTTAGTTCGGGAAACAAACCGAGGTTTCTGGCCAGGAAGTTGGTAACGATGAAGGCCTTGTGGCTAGTTAGCCTTTATGCGCGCGATTCGGCGTTTCTATCTTTTGAGCACTTTGAGGTAAAAAGCTGAGTTGACAGTTTCTTTTTTGGATGATTTTGTGTGCCACGCGCTGCTCTGTCTTTTTGATTCTGGGTGGTACTTGAACTTCCAGGATTTGTTTCCGGTTATGGCAGAGTTATGAAAATCCGGTTAATTTTGAATCAAATCCAAAATTTCTTGACAGCGCAAAATTGCGTTGTGTTACAAAGCCGAAAAACATACTTCACGCGGAGACATGTTTTTCCGCTCAGACAGTCGGACCAAATTGGCGATCGGCTGCGTTGGAAGGGCAGATTGCCAACCAAATTTTCTCACCGGTTATACCGGGCTGGGATGGGTTGTTGCGTCACATTACTTTTATAATGGATGATGGTAGCAGAGCGCGTGTTAGGGTAGATGGTACACTGAGCGATTGGTTCAACATAGTGTCAGTGTGAAGACGTTAACGGTGTACGGATGGACAATGTAAATGTTAGAGTGCTGTGATAGTATGTCAAAATGAAAATGGCTTACAGAATGCATTAAACCAACTGAATCTTGCAGCAAATGAAATGGATCTCTGTATAAATATAGCAAAAACTAAAATTATAGTCTCTATAAAGACGAAGTAGGCAGTAATTGTAGAATTTGGTAAAACGGTGAATGCTTAGATCAAGCAGATACTTTTGTATGTCTGGGAAGCACGTGCGGAGCTACCTGTAAGCAAAGGTCTGCAATGCGGAAGGACCAACAAGCATAGGGTGCCCTCCGACGATTATTTCAAAACCTGGGGTTTCTAAAATTTACAAAATTAAAATTAAATAAATTATAAAACTGTACTTTTTTTTCAAAATTGTCTATGAGTGGGCTTTTTTCAATGTTTTGCGGTAGGGCCCAAAAATCCTAGCTCCGCTACTGCTGGGAAGAATGTTTAATAAGAATGGTAATTTAGATGGAGAAATTGAGAGACGAGTAAATGCATTTCGAAAAGTAATTGGAAGTATGTGTATGATTGCAAAGAATGAAGTCCAAGGAGGTGAAAATGGCAGTTTATAAAAGTGTGTTGAAACCAACTTTGCTGTATGGATCTGAAGCGTGGTAAATGCGGTTGGAATGGGGTACTTAAGAAGTGTGTAAGAGTGTGTGTGTGTGTGGAAAAACTTGTATGAACAGAGTTAGAAATGAGTGGATATTGAGCGAATGTGGTTTGAAAGTAACATCTAAGACCAATACGAACGTAGTATTGTACGTTGGTTTGGCTATGTTGAGAGAATGAGTGAGTACTGAGTATAGAATATCAAATCAAATCTATGATGGAAATGTATTTGGATTTAAATGCAGAGGTAGACCACGTAAAAGTAGGATGAGTGTATATAGTAGATGAAAAAAAAAATTAAAAGTGGAAAGAATAAGAGAACATGCATGACCATATATATGGATATTGCTGAAGCAAAGAAAGTGTGGAGACAACTTGTACGAAGTAAGGTTTAAGAACCAAACTAGGCTATTTTACAGGGTTACTGTCTACCCCGAAAGGGAACGGCGTGACTAGGTATTTATGTATGAACTAATCAGTGCAGCATTTTAACTGACTGTTAGACTTGCTACAGAGCTTGCCCAGCTTAAGATATTGTGACCTTTACAGGATGGGTTTATAAGATTTTTTGTTTTGCTTTCTAATATCTCATGTCAAAGAACGGAAGTTTTACAAAAATTTAAATATTAGGAATAGTGAAATGAACTTTTTGATTAGGGATTCTATAAGTTTAGTGCTCTTCAATAGAAAACTTTACATTATTTTATATTTACTACTACACAAAACAACATATTGACATTTTTTTATAGGAAGATAAAATAGATTCAATAAGATAGTATGCAAATATACAGTTATGTGATTCTGTCTGCTACCTTGATCACCAATGTAATACTTCAATTTACTTTTTATCAGCATGTTAGAAATAACAAACATTTAGATTATTTTCTATATTTACATTTTTTGTGGGAATTGTATAATAATTTGCAATTAATAAGCGTAAAATCATCCACCTTTTTATCATATAATAATAAAAACTAGAATTATGAAAATATTTTGAGAAAAAATATATTTGAAGTCCTTTTTGCTTTAAACTGCAGTACTCACTAAATAATTGTTTGTCTCAGATAAAATTAGACCGGCTCATTTTAGGCGTGCGTTCAAATGGGGGATCTGATACACGGACCCAATGGAGTAATAAATTTTATTGGCGATGTTTGATTTTCTCATGGTGAAACTAACTCTCCTCATACTTTATAAACTCGTCAGGGATTTTTTTTTTACTTTTTTTAATTTGTTGTATTGAATTGCAATTCTGTAAATTAATAAGTAAATAGCAACAAAACATATTGACAGATATCTTCCCTATCTTCTTGTACTCGTAGTATCATTTCAGGTGTTTTCTATTTGTCGCCCGATATTGATTGGTAACATTTTACGGGAAATACAGTTAATTAGCTAGTCCAGTCTCAATCCATTTTCTGATTATTTTATCATCTATATTATAGTGGCACTATACATTTATTTAATTTGATTTAATTCAGTTCGATTTAAATTTTATTAATTTATGTAACAATATTAAGTTGCGACGTTATTGATAAATTAATCATGCTTAATACAACATATTTGTCTATGTATTTATTCTATTAAACAGAACCAATCTATTAGATATAGAAGTAAACATCACGCTCCTATGTACTTATATATTCATTGTTTTTATTCTCATTATTTATTCCGATTACATATAAATGGATATCCTGTTGACCGATTTTGTTACCCTCATACAGCGGCTACACGTTTTGATTACGGTAGTAATCACTAATCTTTTATAGCCAAAGAATGAAATTTAATCTATTTATTCAATTAAACACTATAATGAAAGTTATAATAAAATAATAAAATTTATGTCTTACACGCTTTATTAATAATTATATTTGTAATAAAATCAATCTTATTTATTATAATTAAATTTTAATGCAAAATAACATAAGAAAATAATAGAAAGATTATAAGGGAAATTAATCATTTATTTTAACATCGACAATTAATTGTATTAATGCATTATTTTAATGAATGTGTTTTATTTTTTACATTTGCAAAAGCAGTATACATATATTTTTAAATAAAATAAGAACTTTTTCAATTTAATAACCAAAGTCTAATTTTGCCATACTCGGTATAATAATATAAAAAAGATTTCCAAAATAATAAGCTATATAACTCGAAAAGAATCTACATATATATAATAGAGGATAACTCATAAATCACATTATTACTAACATAAATAGGTTTTCATATGTTTATATTTATTGGCACGAGGTTTTTTTATTTATATAAAATATTAATATATATATATTTCTTTTTGCAGATTCTTGTCACATAAACATTACCGTGATATCTATTGCTGTTTCTTTGTGATGTGTAAATGAAGTGATGTATTAGTGTGAAGTGAATTAAAATCGCAACAATGCTATCCTACATGTTGCCAGTAGATGAAAAGCCACCGCCAGGACCTGGCAAGGCTCATCTACAACTCTCATTGGAACCACATCTTACAAACGGAAACCGCACTAATTCTATATGCAAAGATACTAGCATTAGTAGTTTCATGAGTGATGCGACAACGGCTACAGCCAGCCAAAGTTCTGCTACACCTACAAGCATTGGAACGACTGACAGAGCCAAACCTAAATTAATTATAAATGGAGGTAGTGGGAAACATCAATCTCTTAAAAGGTAATAATTTTGATGTATTGTTAAATAATTGTTTCTACTTCATTCATTGAACATCTTAAATAAATTAATTTAAAATAAATACAGAATAAAAAATAATTGCTAATATTTTTTAAATTTTTAAAGTGTGAAGATTTTGTTGAATCAATAGTTAGTATCTAAATTTTTAAGTTTTTTTCAAGATTAGGATAGATCATACTTTACAGGATTATTTTTGTAGTATACATTTTTCATACCAGGTTAAGAAATTTCACAATATCAAACTTAAATCATACACAAAATCATGCATGCAGTTTTATTCATAAGATTTAGGCCCGGTTGCACCATATGTAATTAACTGCCGGTTCAAATAACTGGGGAGTCAACTTTGACCTTGGTTCAATGGCGCTTGGGTTGTACCATACGTCGATTAACTAAACTAGGTTATTATTATTTTTTTCAAGTTGATGGTATGGAATCTAGTTATATCTAGGGAATTCCCTAGATTTATGGGTAGCGCACAAATGTTTAGTTTTCTAAAGTTTAAAAAAATTGTGCTGTATTAATTATAAATGTGGGAAATACAAAAAAATATTTTTTTTTTAAATTAAATTAATCAAATATAAATATATCAAAATTAGTTGTAATAAATTAAAATAATAAAATAATTTACTGAATTTATTTATAATTTAATAAATTTAAAACTTTGTAAATTAATACAGTATTATGGATGTCAAAGATCACTAAACTTCAATGCATCTGAAAAAACTATTTTATTATTATTGGTGAAAAAATACCATAATCAAATTGAATGCAAATGTAATTTGTTAATTCAATTTCATATATCCCGCCATAAAAGTCAATTAAAATAATAATCAAGCGTCATGAAACATAAAATAAACTCTTGTAAATGTCAACAAATAAATAGGGGTTATGTTTAACTGCAAAATTTGTAGTTAACTACCCGACGTCGCCCGTTCAACTTAACCTTGAGATGAACGAGTTCATCAAGTTGGTACAACGTAAATTTAACGTTGAACTCGTTCAAGCAATGAACTCGAGATAAACTTGGTTGGTACAACCGGCCCTTAGTAACGGAGAGGAAGAAAAAAAAATTGTTATATTTTTATTATCAAAATTTTATATTACATAAATTTTTAATCGAAAAGTGTGATGTTTAAGAGCATCGACCGCTATCATCATTTCCAGTATTTTAGTGAAAACAGCTACTTTGGCATCATTCTTATTTCCACATATAGTTTGATAATTATATTATTTCTTTACCAGTAGATTCAGAAAGGATTAAACTATATTTGGTCAGAGTATTTGCAAATAGCATTAAAAGGCATTTAAAAGTACCTAAAAAAGCATTTATTTCTATATTTGGATTATTTTTTCGGTTATTTCCAATTATTATTTGACTAAAACACTCTGACCAAACATAGTTTAATCTTTTCTAAATGCACTGGTGAAAAAATAATTTGAATATCAAATCATATATGAAAATAGGAATGAGACTAAAGTAGCTGTTTTTACTAAAATACTGAAAATTAAGGTAGCGGTCAGTATGCTCTTAAGGTTTGTTTGTAACTTTTATATTGTACAATTTATTTTAAAGTTTCAAGACTATGATAGGGTAATTTGATAAATTAGTTGATCTGCTTCTTGTGGATTCAATGTTTTTTTTAACTGTAGTGCACTGAGGCTTTATTAGCGGGTTTGGGTTAGTATACATTTTCTTTAAGGTATTTTTAGGATTTAGATCTTATAGTGTAGGATGCCAACGTATTCGTTCATCTCTTTAAATCTATCGGCTAAGAAAGATAGTATTTAAACCAATATCTGATAAAATCTGCTTTATTGGACTATTTTTTACTTAGCATAGCGGAATAGTATTTCTATGAGAAGTTAGTGTGAGGCCATGATAATATCCTACCATCAGTTTTTTTTTTAATGTTATAGTATGCATTCTACATTTTTTGTGTAAATTTTTGTTGTTGTAGATAAGATATTGTTGTAGTTGTAATTTTTTTTTCTTAGAGTTTGTTGGTTACTGGTGTGTATGTTGTATGGTGTTAGAAGGAGATCCATTGACACAATGTTTAATTTTGATTTTTGCTATAAAAGTTAGCAAGAAAACAATTGTATCTGTCCTAAAAATAAGTCATACTTGCAGGTGATTTTGGGGAACAGATTTATTTAGCTTTCGAGTGATGGTATGTTAGGTGGTTTTGCATATTTTTAGTTAGACAAAATTCTTAATGTCTTCATTTATTTATTGAATCTTTAACTTTTATGTCAATCAATTTAACAGTTGACAACTTTAGTATCTTAATGATTATTTGTTTTATATTGCTGGTAATATTTTACCCCTATATTTTTTTGTACGAGTGGAGTTTTTTATGTTATCTACTTAGCTACAAAAATATAAAGTTACAGGACAAACAAAATGTTATTTTGCAACATGAGAACCATTATCACTTACACACTTATTCCAATGTTTTCCTAGCAACGCTATGCTTGCGGTAAGGATTGTAAGGTGGATATTGTAATTCTCTAAAGCCCACATTCACTGACTACTTCTTAAACAATATGTGCTTTATGCATCTATTGTCGTGCATAAGCAGCTTATATGTTTTTAATTGTATCATTGTAGACATTCTCAGTTAGTGTAGTCATTTTTGCCATATACTCAATTAAGAGAATTCCTACAGCGTTCCAGAAAACTGTGAGTAGAAAATTGTGTCTATGCCTTCTTGGGTGGTGGAGAGCCTTTATGAACTTATTGCATGGACTCTTGTTTTGTAGGATATCTTAGTTATGTACTCAGGATTTATCGCTAGTTACAATTCTATAATGTTTATCCTAACATTATAGAATTGTAGCAGTCAAATTCTCTTCGTAAATTTGTTGTCTACACAGTTTTTGTTTGAGAGCTTGGAAATTCATCGTGCCGACACTTTGCTCAATCCTAAATCTTTATGTCGAATTTTAAAAACACTCGTTTTTGATATTCCTAGTTCTCTAGTAATTAAAAATTTTATTCAGCTGTCAATCAACAACAAAACTTCATCTTTGTCAAGTTGCAAATCACTTATTTTGTCTCTTTAAACTGAAAAATGGCAAATATTAAGCGATTCGAACCAAGCTTTGTGATGACACTATAAAATGACATGAGACTTTACATATCCCCAAAGAAAATAATCTAATGGCGTCAAATCGAACGAACGAGGTGGCCAGTTAACAGGTCCATTTCGTAAAATTAATTGTTCGTAAAATGTTTCTTTATCGAATATTTATTTTAAAACACAAATTAATAATATATTTTTTACATTTTGCTTTATACATTTGTTTTTTTATAATCTAATTAAGTAATTAATGTTATTAAAAAAGTTTTTAGAAACTGTAAATTTCTGTCATACAATTTATTAATAAATTATATTAATTTTTATATGAAACTTTCGGTAGACGCGTACAAAGTGAAGGCATACTTCTATTCCCATCTTTAATGACCAAACTTAAACGTATATGGCATTTACTATTATTACCAGCATAACTACTATTCTATTTATTTTTTCTCGTGTGTTAAACCGTAAAGCAATTGGTATGTGTTTTTAGTATCAGTTACAAGGACCAAGTTTTTTATCTCGTTTTATTAGTTTCAATGACTTATTTTAGAAAATATATTTAGTTTCATTTATTATCGTTCGGCCAGTTCTTTTTATCTAGTTATATTATAAATATTTTTATTATTATTATTATTGTTTGTATGAAATTAGGTTATTTAATTTATACATTATGTATGTGAATATTTTTAACAACATTCTTCATAAAGTTTACACATTAAACACTAAAATTACCAGCTACTTATTATATTCTGTCACTAAATTGGAAACATGGCAATAACTAAGTCTGTGGCTAGTAAATAAATTAGATTAAACTAATATTATAGTATATTTAACAACTGTTAATAAACTTGACAACTATCAATCACGAAAATTATCAATTAGTAGATTGTATAATAATAATAATAATTTATTCATGTTAAGTACAAAAAATACATTTGTTTACATAAGTCATACAAACTAAATATAAATAGATATATATGTCAATTATTAACTTTTTTAGTTTTATTTTAGATTTATTACAGATTTAATGTTAATTGAATTTTGTGTACTTGCTATATATATGATTAGAAATAACCTGTAAAACATAAAGTTCTTTTGATTGATTTACGCAGAATTTAATTATCAATGTAAATTTAAATATTATTTAATTATTGAAAAAAAAAATTGCAAATGCAGAATTAATTTAATATTAATGATAAGTTAATTATTTTAAATAACGTTGATAATAGCTATAAAATAGTAATTGGTTAATTATTAAAACAATTACTATAAACTTTTAAATGAGTTTCATAATTTCAACAGTAATGGTGAATCTGCCATTAATGGTATGTCATCTTAACTTAAATATCAACTTTTTTTAGTATATACGTCTATTATAAAATTTTACAATAAAGCAATTCCTTTCTAAGATTAGGGTTAATAGTTATCCAAAAATAGAAGAGGGTTTATAATGTCGTTAAAAAACCTGCATATTACGTTCTTTACTTACCTCCATTAAGCTCTTATGTATTTTTACGATTTTCTAAAGCTACGGTACTTAGAAGAACTACTATTTGAAACATTTATATATAGAATTAAAATTATTCCTTTAATTTTTTCATTTTATGTTCAACATGTACGTTAAAAGTACACATTACATAGAATATTATAATTTGTTTATCTAAAAAAATAAAATATCTAGATTTATATAAAAATCTAGATATTTTAATTATGTTACTTAATAGTTTAAAGTTTATTACTCGATCTTATTCACCTTGGGCATAAGGAAACCAACGGTTCTTTGTAGTATGAAGTCGAGTTTTATTTTTTTGAAGCTATATTGAACCGCTAAACAAATCTATAAACAATTTAAGAACGAGAAGGAACCGGAACCTACAGCGTGGAAATACTCAAATCTGATTTAATGAACAAGAAATGAAAATAGAAACGTATAAAGATAGTTTGGAATAACAAACTAATTTAGAATTATTATTATTTTTAACAATTTAACGAGATTACTTTCTTATTTTTTTGGAATATTTGATAGCATCTAGATTTCCAGTATTGTAACGAAAATTTTACATCGTTCCTAGTTTTACATATAATTTGATAATTTATTTTGTCACCAGAAAGGATTAAATTATATTTTGTCAAAGTATTATAGTTGGAAATAACCGAAAAAATATCCAATTACTTTGACAAAATTTTGTTTGACTTTTTCTGAATGTACTGGTAAAAAATAAATAAATGATCAAAATGCTGTTTTCGATATAATACTACAAATAAAACTGTCGGAATGGTCTTAAAATGGGTTATACATGATATTAATTCAAATACCATCAATAATTTTATATCTAACCCTTTCTAGTCATTAAAAGATATCATGTAAGCATGAGTAAACTAATTTGACCAATCATTTAGCGGTCGTGCTCTTGTGATTGTTTACTGTTCCATACATTGATAATCGATCAGTGCTTACTATGTTTAACTTTGGAGAAAATGCGTAATCTCTTTGATGTTTTATGTCTTACCCGTTCTTCTTCTTCGGTTACTCCAGGCTTTGATATCATTAATGTAAACGCGACGTTAACGTAGACATAATATCTTAAAACTAAATTTATTATTCTATGGAGTCGTTAATATTGTAATATTAATAAGATTAAATTAAAACTGGTAATTAATAAAACAAGCGTACACTGTAGACGTTTCAAGATATTATTTGCGATAAGATGACACTTACTGAGGAAAAGCTGTTTATCGCACCTAACTAGATAAAATCTAAAAACTGAGAAGTAGATATAATACATTTAGGCCCGTAATATCCAACTTATAATGAGGCACCTAATAAACTATTAGCAGAATAACCTAACTTTTAATTTAATTTAACTTATTTTATTTTGTTAACACCTCTGATTTGGTAATAAATTATATGTTCAATGTTTTTATTTGTTATAAATGTTTATATTAAGCATATATTCAATTATCTGCCATAAGTTATTCTGCTAATAGTTTATTTCGTACTTTAGTAGGAGTTGGATATATAGATTCTTAATAAAAAATGCAACATTGCTTTATATAGTAAATTTTGTGCAGAGGATTTAGAAAGCATACAGTTTTCTTGAGAGTTATCATTTTTTCTGATGAATCAGACGTAAAAATAATATTTATTTTTAGGTTTCTATGGTTACTATTACAATTAGCGTCATTTATTCACTTATTAGTAAAGTGTAAGGCAGTAGTACCATAACCGTATTACTAGAAACTTAATCTACAGTCAGTCACAAAAATCTACATATACCCCTCAAAATCTCTAAAAAATTCCATAAATTTTATATTGAAAAACATTTGTTTATTAAAATAATTTATAGTACATTCTACAACCTCAGTACAAGAAATTTTCAAGAAAATTTTGATTGTTTGTAAACAATATTTTAATAAACAAATATTTTTCTATATAGAATTTATCGAATTTTTGAGGGGTGCCTGTCGCTCTCACAGAAATTATAGCTTCTTTTTCTTTCAAATTGTACTACCTGTATAAAAACATATTATTATAAACTGTAATGAATACACTCAAATTTTTTGAACACATAACTAATCAATACTTTTTCGAATAGATGAATAAACCGGCCCTGCGCCGTAATATCTAACTTCTAATATACAGGGTGTTTCAAAACATGTGTTGGAAAATAAAGGGTGGGATTAGTTGGCTAATTATAAGAAAAAAAGTTCTCATTAACATGGTTCCGCAAACGCACCGTTTTCAAGATACAGGGTGTAAAAAAATGATTTATTTTTTATTTTTTGACGATATCTCAGGAACCGTTTGAGATACAAAACTCAGCTTTTGTACACATCTTAGCATTAATATTAGCTACTTTTTAAGCTTTTATTCAATTTTTTCATGTGCCATTGACGGAGATTTTAGGGTTGCGTGAGGTTTTTATGGCTCTAATTTCTATGACACTTGGGAAATTGGCATTCTGAAAGCACATTGTGAACCATCAATATTTTATACACAAAAAAGGTACTCCTAGTCAAAAGCTCTAACGTAAACCATTTTAGAGAAATACGGCATTTTATGATGGAAAACAAGAAAAAAGTAGCAACATGTTTTGTTCTTGATAAAAACATTTGTCTTTGATCTAGTTGTCAGCGTTCATGCATTTGTTTTATGCATTTGAGTTATTGACAATTGTCGTTTAGTTGTTAAATAACCCTTTTTCAAAAGGAGGCAATATTGCAGGAACTTATTATCTTTATTACCCAATTAATTTGTCTATTCTTAGTATTTTGCTTGCGTGGTAATAGCAAAATGAATAATTACAGTGATAGCAAGAATGCAGCAAAAGCTCGTCGAATTTATCAAGAAAGGTTTCCAAATCGAAAGGTGCCAAATGAAAGAACATTCATTTGTGTTCACGAACGTCTACATCAAACTGGAAGTGTACATAAAAGAGCTGCAGGAAATGGGAGACCTTGCCTGCTACCTCCGCAAATTGAAAAAGATGTTCTTCAAGAAATCGAAAACATCCATCAACTAGCACTAGATGAGTAGCTTTAAACCTAAACCTTAGTCACGTTACAGTGTGGAGGATAATAAAAAGCCAGATGTTATATCCTTATCACATACAGTGAGTACAAGCCCTTTTTCCAGCGGATTTTCTTTAGAACAAGTTTTATTTACGGACGAAACATTTTTTTCTTGCGATGATGCGATTATAAACTTCCATAATAATCATGTATGGGCTGACGTAAATTTACATGCCATAATGGAAGGCCATTATCAGCAAACATTTTCCGTTAATGTTTGGGCAGGTGTTGTAGGAGACCATTTAATAGGTCTATATTTTTTGTCGTTTAGGCTAAATGGTCAATCATATCGTAACTTTCTTGAAGAAGAGCTGCCAGGACTTTTAGAGGACGTTCCGGTTCAATTAAGAAACGAAATGTGGTTCATGCACGATGCCAACAAATTTTACCCTTTATTTTTCGACACATGTTTTGAAACACCTTGTATAAAGGGTACACGGGTATAACGATTAAAGTCACATTTTTTTGACAAATAGAGGTTTTGATTACATCTTGTAGTTTTTTTTCGAAGATTACAAAGTTGTACCCTGCTGATGGGGTTGCTTCGGCTAGCTAGGGAGGAAACGACGAGGTTTTGGGAGATGGACGACCTTTTATAGGGCGCCACTTTACGCAATTATTTATAATAAAAGGCGTAAAGTCCTTAATCGATGGTTTTATTGTTCACAAACTCTTTAGTTGCACGATCATCTAGTCTTACAAATTACAATTGGGAACGGGAACACGTGTTTGTCGACGGTAATTATACTACACAATTATATAATTGTGTTCGGTACCACACGGTAACTTCGGATAGCGCAAAACCACTGGTATGGCGTGTGCTAAAAGAGCTGGAGGATCCTTTTTGATCATGATGCGCGCGCCATACAGTTTTACCAGTAATATATAAATCTGCTTTGGTGGTCTCAGTCTACAAAATAAGCCGGTAAAAAAATATAAGTCCAAAAACGATCAAAGTTTACTTTTTCAAATTGGCAGCTTCTAGGCTATCACTGACATTATGTTACAGATTTGACAAATCTCTGACAACGTGTGTACGTAAAATTTGGTAGAGTGTGAATAAAATTATTAATAGATATTATTATATTATTTATTAAGGTTTACGGAAGACTATCGGATGCATTTAAACGTATTTGTGCAATGAGCATATTTAAAAGGTTTTCTAGAGACAACAAAAATTGTGTGAAGTGTCCGTCTGCCATAAGGCATTTTTTTTTTTTGGTATTACTAACAAAAAAACATCAAAATTGACAACAACTGTCTGGCGAAACCAAACAGAAAGTTTTTGAGCACATAGGTTTATTACAAGGTAGCAAAATTTACTATAGTTTAAAGGCTTTTAATAAAATATATTTAGCAGAAGGGTGGAGGGTGGAGGAGCTAAATATTTTTTATCAAATTTTGTTGAGCGCCAGGCGGTATTATGATGAAATACCAAAAAAAAAAATAACATTGTTAAATTTTGGTGCCGATAGGTTAAGTCTAAATGGTACCGTAAGCGCCAAAACTACTAAATGAAGAGGAAAATCGCTGTTTTGAAATGAGTCTCTTTTCTTATACGATGTTGTTTTATATATTTATTTTATGTTGCCAAATAAATTGTCTTTAACTAGAAGGTTATACAATGCACAGAAAATAAAATGATTTTTTTAAGTGATGAAAAATTAATCATTTTTTAATCTTTGAGATTTTAAGTGACAAGACTGACCTTACTAATTTTTGTTGTAAATTTTGTGCAAAAATTTATCTCAGTTTGATTTTTTTTCTACGCATTATATGATCTTTTAATTAGTGACTACATCGTATAATATTTAATTTCAAAAGTTTTTTTGTCGCTTTAACCGATTTTACTTCTTTTTTGTTTGAAGTTAGGGTATTTTAATAAAATTTATATATACTTTATTGTGCTGATTTTACTTTTTTATTTTTATTAGACCGGTTTTGGCTGTTAGGCCATCATCAGTTTTTTCTTTTCACAGGTGTTGTTGTGTGTTGCGGGTGGTGAGATCTTTTTTGTTTGTTTTTGCGCTTGTGACACCATTTAGACTTAATCAATCGGCATCAAATTTTGAGAATGTTATTTTTATTATTAATTATTTGAACATAATTTCACCTAGCCCTTATCAAAATTTGACACAAAAAAATTTAAGCTTTACCCTAGTGCACACGTTGTACGGTCTTTGAAACACAAAGATGAGTAACATGTTATCTGTTTGCGCTCCTAATAGAGATGTTTTCTTAACAGCTTTCTCCAGGAGTGTACTGTCTTTGCCAGCTGTAACTGCAGTGTGTCAAAGTCCAATAGCATTCAGACGCAAAGCTGTCACTGTCGCTATCTCCTCAACGTAAATATTGAGAACCTGCAGATACAAGATTGTCTGCATAGCTGCAGTTGGTGTTTTATTTTTCAAACAAAAATAAATTGATAGTTTAAGGTGGCATTACAGTTGTTGATACTTTATTTAGAGTAATAATTGTTGATTGATAAATGTACTAGGATACGCATCTGATTTATACATGGCGTAAAATATTAATTAAATTTTGTAAACTTGTATTTGTTTGCATTATTTATTCCGGTTGTGGACAGAATTAACGTAATATAAACGTTTATAGTTTTTTTAGTGCTACATGTCATGAACTGTATATTATATCGGGTTGCTTAAATAGTACATTTATCAATAAACGGCAATGCCATTTTATTAATTCACTGTTTTTGAAATAATAATTAACGTTTTTCTAGAACCATCTACATTTACCCAAAAATATGTTTACTTGTAATATGATTATCTTATTGTAGCAATTATATAATTAAATATTTGATTAAAAAATGGTAAATATAATAATATTACGTGTTGTTAGATCGTATCATTTGAAGATTTTGATATGAGATCACCCGTATGAGTTTGTTAACATTCTGTTAAAAAATATACAAATGCGTTATAGTTTTTAGATTTAGAATTTTAACAAAATACGAATACGGGACTGCAAAGCGGTAATGTGTCTAGACTGTGGTTGTATACATATATACGGTCACGAATATTTAATAAACATCACGAAGGCGGCAAATAATATTTGGACATATATTTAAATCTCTTGATGGAAACCTATAAACATATACAGTGGTTGCCAGTGGACATTACATTCTCATATTAAGCAACGCGATGGAGCTACAATTATTTTGCATCACTGATTATTATCTAACTTATGTTAAGAGCACGTAAAAAAATTATTCGAATTTGTCTTTCACTATCAAGCGATGCTGTGATGCACTGATGAGGATTTGTGGAAACCAAAACAATTGTCTGTATTTGGTTGGCCGCTTTGGACTTTTTTGACTAATCGATGTTTATTAAACTATATTTGATTGTCTACCTATTTAGACATTGCAATTTGGTTGCCAGATACGATGCTGAAGTTTATTTATGATATTTGGTTTACTTTGCACTACTAAATATATGTTATATTGATTAATGCATACATCTAATTAAAAGCAAGCAATTTAAATATTAGCTAACAGCAATCGGTATTCACAATATTTATTTTTGTCATTTTAATGAGGTACATATTTAAAGGCAGATGAAGACAAGCTTAAATCTTAATTTCTAAAACTGGCCTTAGTATGCCAAATAACTTTTACTTTGTAATATTCAAAAATATTACTATATTTAAAGCAGTAATTTGTTTCGTTGCTGGGTTATTGTCTGATGGCGATACACAAAAGCACGTATTTACTTTTAGAAGGTTGTTTAGGTGGTAATGCAATTTATGATTCAGGTCCACATCTTGAGAGTTGGCTCTTTGTGCGTTGTTTTGAAGTTACCTATTATATTGAAATGTCAGTTTATCTCACACTGCTTTGTAGCATTTTTGAGGCTTGCTAACTTAAGGGTACGGTGACATTCTAGTATTAGTTTAGTTATTGCTGTAAAGTCAAAGGTTTTATACTTACTTTATTTACTTTTTGTTTATGATGTTCATTTAAGTATACGTTATAATTTGTGACAAAATATATATGGGTATTTATCTATTAGTACTGATGGTTTGGAACAGCTATTTTTCCATGGAATAAATAAAACGGTAAATTACGGAAAATAAGATTGTAAGATATATACTATAAAATGTACTAAGAAAAAATGTTGTGGAACTAAAATTAATTAAAAAATAAGAATCAAACAGTCTGAAAAAAAAGTTTAAAGGTGTTAAATCACAAGATCTCGGTGGCCAATTGTGATCACTTTTTCGAGAAATAACACGGCCAGGAAACTTTTCTTGCAAAATTGCGATTGTTTTGTTGCTTGTGCGGCACGCAGCGCCGTCTTGCTGAAAATAAACGTTGTCTACATCAATATCTTCCAATTCCGGTCACAAAAAAATCATTAGTCATAGCTCGGTAGCGCCATTCATTCAGCGTAATAGTTGCACCAGTTTTATTTTCGAAAAAGTAATGTTCAATCACACCGCCAGCCCAAAAACCGCACCAAACAGTGACACGTTGAGGATGCAAAGACTTTTCAACAATCATTCTTGGATTTTCTGAGCCCCAAATGCGACAATTCTGCTTATTAACGTAGCTTCCAAGGCGAAAATGGGCCTCATCACTGTAGATGATTTTTTGATGAAATTCCGGATTATTTTGATGCATTTGAAGGACTCAATCAGCGAAGATACGACGTTTATGGTGATCGACCGGCTTGAGTTCTTGTTTTAACTGAACTTTAAAAGCCTAAAGACTTAAGTCTTTATGCAAAATACGGTGTAATGTTGTTTGTGGAATGTCTAATTTTAAAGATCGATGAGGAATCGACAAACCTGTGTTTTCTTTAACACTACGGGCTACATCAGTAATATTCTCATGTGTTCTTGAGCGATGCACACTGTTTCGATTCTTCACATCACAAACTTGTCCCAACAGCTCAAATTTTTCTACCAGGTTTACTATTGACGGCCGAGAAGGTGCTTTACGACGACCAAAAAGTGCTTTAGTTTTGCGAACAGTAAATGAATTTTTTACCATTTTTGTTTTATTTTTAATAATGGCGTAGTTTTTACTTGTCAAATGTCAAAAGATAATAGCTTCAAAATTGACAGCTACCCAAATAGCCTGTTATTCAAAATGAAACTTCTTATTGGAAAACCCTTTACAAAATTTACACATGTCATAAAAATATCAAATGCACAAATGCATAATATACAATCATAAACATTTTTTTTTCATGGGAAAAACATTTTGAAAAGCGATATGGGAGCAGTGCTCACTTTGTAGCAGAACAAGAACAACAGATAAAGAAGTAATGAAAGCTAATAATATTACAAAATGTCAAAACTGCGAGTGTGGTTATTTTAGCCAGTATGACACTTATTAGCAGATTATGTTTATTTAGTTTGTGTGCCAGTAAATTATGCCAGATAATTGTTTCTCTGTACAAAGGCAGTAAGAGTGGATATAAGAATTATTGTGGTTTTACTTGTTGTCTGTCCCTAGGAAAGGTTCTGAAAATTAAAAAATACTTGAAATACTATTGAGAATATTTGGGGTGTGCGGTGTAGTTGTATACTAAGCAAGGTTTGTTGAAGTGTTGCACTTCAAATTTGATATTTTTTTGCATTTTAACAAAGTAATATGTATTTTGCATCTGGAAAAAGCAAGTTTATAATGTATTAAATATTTTGAAAAAAAAAAAATTAATATATTATAAACTTGAAAATGTTATAAGATAACGAAACATGTTGTAAAATAATATATTAATTAATAAAAATAATAATAAACATATGAAACAATATGAGTTTAATAACAATAAATACTACATTTGTGCTTCAAAATTGTTACTTTATAAATAACACAACATAATATAAAATACTAATGTTACTACATTTTTGTAGCACCCCGTATATTGTAATATCTATTACGTACATAATAATACATGCTAGGTAACCGTAGTCGGTATTTATTTACATGTACTTATATGTCATTAAAGTATGTAGATTCAGATTGATTAATTAAATATTTAATTATAAGTTACGGGAATAATAGACTAATGAATTGATTGTCACCATAGTTTGGTTTCAAAGTGCATAGTATCCTGAAACATGTTATGAATTTAATTGACTACAATAAGTTAAAAATATTTTGAAGTTTTAATTGTTTTAGTAAATTCATGTTGCACATATCTAAAACATATATTATCAATAAAATTATCTAATATTTGATATATTTTCAAGGATTTCAATTGTATTCATTAGAAAGTTCCGAAATATTTTCAATACTATGCGAAACAATAGTTTAGCATTACATTTATTTTTATAACAGCTAATAATAAATATAAATGAGTTATGATAATTTCATCACTTCCAAATTTAGTTTTCTTAATCGTTTTGACAAGATGAGATGAAAAGAAGGAAATAAATTGATCCTAAAAATAAGTATGTATATGCATACGTACATACGTTGTGATGTAAGTATGTATCTGCCAGTTTGAAATGAGTTCTTATCATTGGCGTCTCTGTCACCTGTCTTCATGTTTGTTTTTAGTGTCGTGCGCAGACCGCCAAGACAAAATTTTCGTTTCTGTTTATAAAACAATAAATTAGTCTGCTTAAATTCATGCAATGCATGCTGCTATGTCTAGTTGTGGATGTGCACGTTTATTGATTGCGTTTTTAAATTAGGGGGCTACTGTTGGGGGAAATTTTATGTATTATTTAACAAAACTGAGTAATATATACATATATGTGTTGCTGTAGTTACTGAAATGCAATTCTTTTTTAATTAATTTATAAATAAACTTCAAATGTGGACAAAGTATTATGAAATTTAATTTTTGTGTAAAAGGCTGATGTTTTAGGTCTGATTTGATGTGTTTATAATTATAATGAATTCTATGTAGGTAATGGACAGAGTTAATTCATTTTATTTGTTTGTCACGGCATGTTTGGGCGTTAGGAAGTTGTCGAGGAAATGGTCGTTTACCGTATAACTTAAATAATGTAATAATACTAATTTGATAAAAGAATATATATATATATATATATATATACTTTTTTAATCAAATAAAGTTAATATTATTTTTAATTCTGTAGCTTGATGTAAAATGTAATTTTAATATTGTAGTTATTGATGTGTTGTATTGTAGCCTTTGTTATATTACAATAATCCCCTACAAAATTTTTGAAAGGCAGATGCATAAAATCGTAAGGCAATCAAAAGTTGAGATGATCAACAGAAATTGGTCCTCATTAAAAATAACCTAAGAAACATGACATGTGTCAAATTATTTATTGAATAAATTTTAATCCCTAGATTTTGGATGATTAATTTATTCCACAGATTTATTTGGCTACTTTTATTATTTGACGTTTATAATACCGAAATCAGTCAATTAAAATAATTTACTTGGTTAGTAAATAAAATCTACAGATTTGAATGGTTTATAATACCGGCCTTTAATGTAATGTTTGCCGAAAAAACGCGTTGAATGAACGTTGACCATTTCAGTCAGCACTAAAATTTTAGATTGTTTATTTGAATGTTTGCTTGTATTCGGTGAATGTTTTCTTGTATTCAGTGAATCACGTCATAGATTTTCCCTACCGGAGGGGATGTGTTTAAATCATAAATTTGTAATTAATAATACTTATTGACGTTTAAAAATGCAATTAACTTGAAGCTTGGTATTGAATTTATATTACTAGATGGTCCTGTAGTACGAAAAGAGATCACCGGCAGATTTTTCAATTAATGATGACGTCATTAATTGCGATTAGCGATATGCGATATATGCCAGAATAACCGCCCTGAAAGAAAAAGACCGTTGTAAATAAAACCTTGTGTTCTGGGTAGTTTTATTTCTATTGTAGAAAATGTGTGGGCAACATTTTTAATTACTTTTATTTAAATCTATTAAAATATTAAGATTAAAATTGAATTAAATGTATTTTGTCCAGACTTATCTAATTTAAATATCTTGTTTCCAATTCCGACGTGAAACTAACTAGAGGGAAAAATTAGTCGATGTTTCTGTTTTTGAACACATTTTGCCTGTAAATATCAGAGTAAAATCCACTCAGCTAGAGACTTGGTTAGACAAGAGCGCGGTCTCGGGGCAACGTTCTCTTATTTCGAACGCTTTGAGATGTCACTCTCAGAGTGACACTTCGACTTATCAAACGACAAAGAGTGCGCTCTTTACCAACGCTCCGGTTTTTCGAACGCACCCCAACCTTCATATTTTTAATCAATTGCTTGGACAATTACAAATAAATTGACGTTACAAAATTTATTTATATTTATGACATGCAATCAGCAATGCGCAATTACAGGCAATTGATGAGATTGCGTACAATACTCTTGGTAAGTGAATATGTTTTGCAGCTTGTAAATAATAGTTAATTCTGGTACGGTTTTATATAGTTTGAGATTATGTTAAAAAAACTTGCAAATAATTAGTTAATTTATCAGTAAAGGGATTGTGCAATTATTTACATTACATTTAGAAACATATGCATTTATACAATAACGTTTTTCTTGAAGGACTTTTTTTTGGCAAAAATTATAAATGCCAAATTTTTGGTACATAATCTGACTTACACTAAACGAGACGTTTAGTGAAAGTAGTCAGATAGCTTTTTTGAGAGATGATGTGGCATCCGGAATGTTTACTAAAATAATTTATACGCCAGTTACAAATATAAAAGTAATGAGCTACGACAAAGAATGTGAATTTCAAGCAGAGCGTATGTAGTATTTTTGAGCTTTCTTCTTGCTATAAGTAGCGAACACATCATACACATTGCTTGAAATTCGCATACCATGCCGTTGCTCATCACGTGTATCTTTGAAACTGACTGGATTATCTTTTGCATACATTCCGGATGCCGCATTTTCTCAATAAAGCTGTTGTTATTTAATATTATTTAATATTATTTTGTGCATTTTGTTGAATTAACAATCATAGTCAATTTTTTTGTACAATATTTTAATGTTTGAATGACATTGCGTTGTTTCCTTATAATTAGTTGCCTAGTTACAAGTATTTTAAGGTTTGCTTGATTTCTATATTACAAAACGACTGACCTGAATTTAGCTGGTTTAAATATTTCTTATTATACAGTGTGTTCGCGGATGGGGGTACTCATTAAGGAATAATCTTTATTTTTTATTTTACAACCAAAAGTAATTTTTTATAAAAAGTTCTGCTTGTTGAGAAAATGAATTGATCATAAGAAAATTTTAGATTGCATGTACAGGGTGTTAATAAATTAGGAAAGCATGAAAATGCTTCAAGAGATAAGTACCATTATTTATTATTTTTTACAAAAAATTAATGAAACAAAGTTGTGTATAAATTAACGTAAAGTTTGAATACAAATTATAAATATTATTTCACTACGGCAGTTTCCAATTCCAAATGCGCAGAGTCTTGAAATGCGGCCGAAAATACGCGGCGAGAAGGTTGCTTTCAGTCGGGAAATCTTAATTAATACTCGCGACATGCAGCTAGGGCATTACCATTACAGTATCCGTAAACAAAAATGATATATGCACAGCATTTTTATCAAATTTTACTAACCGAACCAAAGAAAACGATTTTCAAAAGTATCAACGCACACTTGTTAAAATAAAGTTTTGTTAGTTTTTTGCTAAATAAAAAGTTTTCTAAATAATGTGTATTTTTTTTATTATCTCGGAAACGATTTTCTGTTTGAAATTAAAAAAGTTCTAGTTTATGCTTCTAGTTAGGTTAGGTTAGGTTAGGCAATTGGTCTATAATCTGATGAATCAGACTTGTCTTTCTTTTTAGATATAGGTTAAACATTTGCAATTTTTAAACAATTTGGAAATGTTTTGTTTTTGTATGATAAGTCAAATATTTTATTAATTTTTATTTATTAATAATAAAGTATTCTACTTTAATATATTTTTATTTATGGCAAACTAGTTTTACAAAATAATTTGCATTTTCAATGCAATTTATAGTTGATTGATTAATATTTAAAAGTTTGTTTCTTCTCGCTACCTAAATTTTCTGTTTTAAATTATTTTTTTTGCTAACCAAGATTTCCTGTTTTTTATTACTTTTAATTTTTATTTTAAAGTTAGAAATATGTCATATCTTAAACATTACACTTGAAGTTTGTGTTTTATATAATATAATAAATTTATTTTAACATGTCTAATATTGGAGAGTTATAGGGAGAGTTTTAACAACTGTAGTAATAAGTGAATGATCAGAATTTCCTAAAGCAGCTTCAAGAGTGGTTGTTGTAATCTCTGCAATAGTTGAAAGATACAAATCTTATAATGTTGGGTCATCACGAGGAAAATATGTGGGTTCCTGAATAAGTTGAGTAAGATTATGAGAAGCAGCAAAAATTATAGTTTGTTGTTCGGAAAATGTTGTAGAAGATGAGTGACTTAACCATTTGTTATTATGTACATTAAAATATCCTAACAAAATTATTTCAGCTTTTTTATGATTACCTTCAAGAAGCTTGTCAAAACTTTTAGGAAGGTCATTAAAACAGTTTGGAGTTGCCTTATTTGGAGAACGGTATATGCCTATTACGAAAATAGTCTTATTGGGAAAATTCAGTTTAAGAGTTACGCTATTATAAAGAATGCCTTGAATTTTGTAGGTTGTCAGTTTAGAATATGCTTGTTGTTTGTGGATGTAGGCACAAATGTTAGTCAGCAAATGAATGTTTAAGATGATAATAGAAATCTACTAGATTAAAGCAATCTGGATCTTTATTGTTTACTTTGGTTTTTGTCAAAAAGAGGATATGGGTTTTTTAGTTTTTTTTAGACCACAAATATTAGAGAAATTAATTTTTAAGCCACAAACTGAATCAATGATTTTTGATTAAATTGGTTAATGGAACAGGCGAACCTTTCTTTTGCTAATTTAACCATATTATAAGCCGGTTTGCCCTGTAGATTAGTGCCACTTGCAGTGTTATGGTAGAAACCAGGTAACTACACGAGGACACTACATCTTGAAAGTTGGGCTTATCTACTCTAAACCAGAATTCTAGTTACGAGAAGAGAGGTTTATTTCTCTGCGTGTAGTCCAATATTTAATAGAAAATATAAAATTTATTCATTATTTTTTTAATGATAAAGGAAGTTTGTTTTTTTTTATTTGAATTCGATCATTTTAGTTTTGATCATTTATAATGTCTTTATATCATGGGCGTTTACGATTTACATTTTTAATAAGTTTATATGGAGCATCCAATCATCATCGTCATCACCAATCAGCCCCTTAGCGTCTACTGTTGGACATAGGCTTTCTCTATGATTGCCCACTCTTTTCGATTTTGGGCTGTTTGTATCCAGTTGGAGACTATTCGTTTTAGGTCATCTGTCCATTGGGTAGGTGGTCTTTCTCTGCCTCGTTTGTCTGCTTGTGGTCTTGTTGGCTTTAAGGCCTAATTTGGCAATAAAGTCACCTATCACTACATTGAAATGTGCATTTTCATTTGCGAGAGCCAAGAATATGTCGTCATAGAAAACATCGACTTTTCCATCAGTGTGACTTGTTGTAGGAGCATATAATTGTACGATTTTTAAGGATTATCTTGTATTTAACTTCAATATCAGATATATTACTCTAGTGGATACTCTCTTTACTGACACAATATTTACACTGTGTCGTTTATGTATCATGAAGCCGATTTCACCTACAGATTTGCCGTCAAAAACAAAAAACAAAAAACAAAAAAAAAAAAACAAGACATTGTCATAGCATCCGACAATTTATTAGACGCAAAACTTATGCTGGAAGAACTGCAAGTTTTCCGAATGCTGCTCAAGAGAGGATGATTCTTTTGTTTATCTCTTATGTTTGGTTGTCTCTTGAGATTCTTACTTCATGACCAAGATATGTATATTTTTCTACCAGCTCCACTTTGCTGTTACCAAGTTTGATGTTCTCACTGGGTACCAAGTTTGTCATGAATTATGTTTTTGACGGGTTCATTTTTAAACCAACTTGGGCACAGACTTCTTGCAGTTCTTCCAGCATAAGTTTTGCGTCTAATAAATTGTCGGATGCTATGACAATGTCTTGTTTTTGACTGCATGCTCTAAAACGGCAATAAATAGTTTTGGTGATATTGTGTCACCTTGCCGTACGCCTTTGCCGATTGGGATATGGCTTGTGTTCTCGTGCAGTTTTACTATCATAGTTGCGCTTTTGTAGATGATGTAAATAAGGTTTGTGTACCGATAGTCGATCCGGCATTCTATTAATGACGCTAAGACTGCATTTAACTCAACGGTGTTGAAGTTTTTATGGAAATCAATAAACGTGAGAACGGTTGGTATGTTGTATTTTATGGATTTCTCTATGAGTGTTTTGATGCTTTGCAAGTGATCATTTGTTTCGAACCCAGCACGAAAACTTGCTTGTTCCAATGGTTGGTAAAAATCTACTTTGTTTTCTAGTCTAGAGGTTATTACTCTTGTAAGCAGTTTATATAGATGGCTTAGGAGACTTATCGGTCTGTAGTTTTTCAAGTGGGCTTTGTCTTCTTTTTGTGGAGCAGGATTACAGTTTCATTTAACCATTTGCTTTTTATAGTGCCATTGTGTAGGCATAGATTAAATAGAGTCCTTATTTTCCTTAGCAAGCAGGGACCTTCAATCTTGATTACGTTTGCAACCACGTTGTCTTTGCCTGGTGCTTTATTGTTTTTTGTTTTTTTTAGAGGTAATGTTGTCTGGCTATTTTTTCTTTCTTTTTTGTTTTTGGAAAATAAGCATTTTGGCTTTCCATCAAGGCGGTCACTATTGCATCACTTGTGTTATCCATTTTTATTCGGACTAGAAACATCAGAATTTTCCAAGCATCCAGTAATGCATTGCTGGAATCTTATTACTTCGACTGGGATTGTCTAGGGTTGTTTGATCGTTTTCTTTTTCTTTACCATTTTGTATCGTTCTTTTTCTATATTGATTCTGATATTAGCTCTTACCATTCTGTGATCACTTCGGGTTGTAAACTTATTTTGTATTTTGTTGTGGGTGTGGCCATCTGGGCTTTTCCATGTCCACCTTCTGTTTGGCTTTTTGTACAAGAAGCTATTTATTTAGTACATATTCTAGTGATGTTTCCGTCTTGTTGGCTTTAAGGTCTAATTTGGCATTAAAGTCACCTATTGCGAGAGCCAAGGATATGTCGTCATAGAAAACATCGACTTCTCCATCTGTGTGACTTGTTGTAGGAGCATATACTTGTACGATTTTTAAGGATAATCTTGTATTTAACTTCAATATCAGATATATTACTCTAGTTGATACTCTCTTTACTGACACAATATTTACACTGTGTCGTTTATGTATCATGAAGCTGATTCCACCTACAGACTTGCCGTCTTCGCCAACATAGTAGAATGTATTTCCGGATTTTAATTTTAGGAGATCATCACCTTGCTTTCTGACTTCTCTGAGACCGATAATATCCCATTTTATGTGCTCAAGTTTGATTTCTAGTTCTGACAGTCTCTCTTCCGAGAGTAGTGAACGTACATTATATGTTCCAATTTGTAATTTATAATAGTTGCTTTTTGTTAATCTTTGTTAATCTTTTGTCGCCCTCGGAATCTATGGGACAGACTGAATTTTCACTGCGAGATTGTGGATATACTTTCCTATTAGCTTGGGGTATTTGAGTTTTAGCAATTAACATTTTTTATTGCGGGTATATAGCCATAAAACACCACGCTGGCTAGACCGGTTGGTGAGTTTTGTTTGTGCCTGCCGCCCACTTTGGATCAGACGCTGTTGGTAGCCGTCCACTCTGGGTCAGACGCTGCAATGTAGAATTACATTTCCTTAATTTTCATTTTTTAATGATTATACCGCTATGACTCGGTTGCCAGAGCCTTGTTTGTTATCTAGCAGCAGGTACCGCGTGCAGGAGAGGTTGGCATTTGGGCCGGACTTATTTTGGTGTTTCTTGCCGTCACCCCTTACCCGCCGTAGATCCAATAGTGTTGTAATATATACACTATGTCAAGGTGTCGGACACACCGAGCCACAGAGAAGACATGTGTATGTATAGATGCCTATATGAGGTGACCGACCCATATTGGGAAGAACGCTACGCTCGGCATCACTTTGGGGTTACTTATCCAAGTTGTGACCAGAGCGACTGTTGCTTAACTTTCGTTAGCGCTGGTATTTGTACATGCCCTCTCTGCCCTACTGCCGAATATTGTCGTTAATGAGTTTAACTTTACTGCTCGCAACACTTAATTCATAAATATTTTGTCAAGGAATTGATTGTTGATCTTTCTGAAACTGCATTATATCAGTTTTTTAAGTTTTTAATACTCCTTAAAACTTTTTTTTTTGTATTATTCAATAGCTATTTTGCAAAATATAAGCGAATGGTCTAAATATTGTTCAAACATTTTTACACAGTTAAACTGCACAATACTATCAAAAACAATAATATGGTCAACTAAGGATAATGTTTTATCTGTAATTCTAGTTTTTCAATTAGTTGTGTGAAGCCAAGTTTAGTTTCTAATAATAATTTATAGTTTTGTGTTGAAAAATGTTGAAAATTTAAAATATGAATATTAAAATCTTCTAAACATATGTTAATGTCTACATTAGACTGGTTCTTAAAAAAAATTATTAGTTTTGATATACATTCAAGAGAATTTTTAAGTATTTTTTTAATCCTGTGTCGACAGCGTTTGTATATCCTTGCGGTCAACTTTGCGTATATTGTTAGTAGAACTTAGAAGTACTTAGAAGTACTTTTAATATTAGTCACTCTTCAAACTGCTTGCACTGGTCTGTCAAGTTGATCTCCGAAGTTGGAGCAATGACGGCGACAAACAGCTGCTTATCTTATGTTATAGTGCGGGATGCTTGCCTTGATAAGAAGAACTTACTGTTCTGTATTGTCATATTTACAATAATGGAACACATAAATATATGTTAAATAAAAATAATAACGTGAGAACGAAGTAAGACGGACTCTGGTGAAAAGTATCGGTTTCGATTTTTTAAATTACTTAGAATTCATATTTATTTAAGGTCGTCCACAGAATGCTTAAATAGTTTCAAGGTTTTATTTTTTGAAATTCAAAAGTATTTTTATGCTCTTATAACAAATTGAGTAACAGCTACCCACTACAATTTTAAATTAATTTTAAATAAAATAAAGGTTTTGAACCATCAAATCTTATTTTAATAGATAAATAAGTTTTCGTTTTATACAAGTAGTGTTTGTATATTAACAAACCATATATTGACTCATAACAACTACCTCATACAGCAACAACTGCTATACATTGTCTTACATCATTACTGTTACTTAATTCTGTATTATTAACATAATTTTAAGTAATGATGTCAATCAAAACTACATAAATGATAATTTAACTACGAAATTGCATGTTACAGTTTTAATATAGCACATGCAGTTTTCAATGTCAATATAATATTGATATATGTATAAGTCTGATAATATTTCAAGGTTGTTATAAATATATTTAATTAGGAGTGACTCACTAAATACACCAATAAAAATATTTGTTAGACATAAAACCAATTTTACGAGTTTGTGCATAAAATGTATTTAAATATTCTATTTAAAACTATTTTGTTATCTGTACAACTTAACATTTACACTTGGCAACATATTTATTTATTAACCTAAACCACTACATAGTTATTCTGGATTATCTTACATTTAAAGTTGTATTATATACACAAAACGTGTTATTTATAATACTCTTATAATCATAACAGAAAAGGATTGTCAATATTATGAAGTAGTACTTTGTGCTTTATTTTTATAATTAATTATTTTAAAAACTTCCTTCCCATTAGAACAAATAGTTACACAAACGGATGATGTATTGATGACTGAATTAGAATAGAATAACAAAATTAAACAGGCGTGTTTTTATTTTTACAATTTTTATTACACAACAGTTGATTACTTACAGTCTACACTCAGAAACCCATCTTGTTTGTTTTTTATATTAAAGAATATATTAATCCAAAAGAGCTCGGCGACTTTGTGTGTTGTTTGAATGCATATTTATCTTTGGGGAAACTTCCGGAAAGGGAAGAGCAATAAATAAAGAAAATGTAGGATTGTAGATCACATAAATAAAGGATATCATCGGACGCACGTAATCGCAGTTTATCACTGTCTGCATTCATATTTGTTTCATTAACTTTTACAAGCCTTCTTACCAAACAATACAAAATGTTATGTAAATAATAAATGGAGATAATACGATAAGTGATATTATTTTATAATGAACATAAAATTAATCTATTTTATTCCTATTCATAAGTTAATAAGCTAGCTAGATTTTGTTTCTAAAATATAGGAATTTAAATTTGGAAGATTGATTAGAGTAATTTAAATTAAATTTTAAATCAATATACAGTATAAGTCAAGTTAATCTAAAAAAATGTTATTTAAGTTTAAAAAGGTCAACATCAATAAATAAATCCAATAATATTATTTTTACAAATATACATGGCTTTATTTCTATGGACGCTGACTAGAATTTCTTTACGATGTAATCTTTCTCTTTTCTGTTTCTATTGTCCGCATGTATAATTATATTTTTTAGAATCAATTAGTCAACAGTTGAAAAAACTTAAACATTAATTGTCTTCTATTTCTAAAGTAAGCAAATTTTAAGTCATTATATAAAAATAACTCATAAGTGTTATTTTAATCTCGAAATCTGGGTGAGTATAATAGCCGTTCACTGCACTTCTATTTTAAACATTTTTATTTTCACTCTATGAGATAAGGTGGTTTTAAGAAGCCGCTTCATTATGCATAAGCATATGTTGAAATTTGCGTACAAATCCAATAGTTTAAGCTTGTTTGCACCCACTAAAGTTTTTATTACTGTAATTAAGATCGACGTATGAGTTGTTTTATGGTGGCAGGAACTACCACACACAGATTAATTGTATTATATACGTATAACCTCAAGGGATATACGCAATTATTTATGAAGATACTTTATGAATGCATTAACAATAGTGTATAGATTTATGACACCTGCATGCTTATGGTAATCAATATAATTGAATACAATAATAAATATGGTATTATTAATTATTTATTAATGATAATTATAAACTTCTTCTTTATCTTTATGTTTTTCTATGATATTTCTAACTTAATAATTACACGAAAGAGATCTAAAATGACATATTGTTCTCATTTTGTTAAATTTGTAAATTAAATTCTCCGCAAACTTTTGGTAATGTCTGCAAAGCTGTGTACATTTTTGTGCTGAGAAAGTGAAGCGAAAATTAAAATGTACTTTGGATTTTTGTTACAATGAAATCTTAAAATAAATATAACACTTTATACAGGGTCTTTATAAATGGGATTATGTAATCACTTTAAATAACCCGGCTTTTTAAAATTGTTCATGAAATATTTACTTTGTTTTGACAGATCAACTTTAGCTTTATTTACGTACATCGAATGTGAATTCACTATTTCACTAGAGTGGCACAAACGTACATTAGATGGTTACATAATCCCAAACTTTTATAATGACCTTGTAGAAATGCAGTTAGCTTACGTATCAGTTTGTGAAAATAATCCCGAAATTTGGAATTCGGCATGTTGATATGAAGGCGTTCTCAACAATTTTACATTTCAAGAAGCAATCTGCATCGAATTTTACAACTTGGTCTTGAAGTCGGCAGACCATACACGTGGATTCTCAAATTTCTCATTTTTGTAACAAAATTATCATGAGCGATGAAACTTATTTTGATCGAAACGGTTATGTTAACATATAAAATTGCTGCATTTGGGGCGCAGTAACCTCAAGAATGATACTAGAGTGTCATTGGGTCGTATTTTGTCAAAAATGTATAGGAAAAAGAGGTTTCTGTTAATGGGCTGCGTCATTATCGACATTATATAGCTTAGATCTTGTTATTTGAGGTTGTTGGACTTTTCTGAGGGGATGTGTAAAAGAGATAATAATAATAATATGATTTATTAACACAAAATATGACTCAAAATACAAATATGTACATACAATGTTATATACATATATATATTAGGGTGTCTGTTATTTATTCCGATTTAGATATTCTAAATTTTTGTTGCTAATTTGATTCTTTGGTACTAAAAAGTACTACATGAATTTTTTCAGATTTTTTAGATGTCCGGAAAGCGTGCCTGTAGACCGATTTTACCCTCATTTAAATAACATAGAAAACAGATTTATTTTCTTTTTTTTTATTACGATAAATAAAAATTAAAAAAAAAATTAATAGTACTATCATAATTGATGTAAAATTTACCATAAATTACACGTTTATGATTTTTGTGGTCACAAAACGCTGTCTGAACGACAAAATATGTAAAAAAATATCGAAAATACGTGTTTTAAGTATAGACCAGTGCAATTTGCTCTACATTTTTTTCTAATTAGACATTTGAATATCAAAGTATTAACATCAGAATCGTAATCTATGAAAAATTTCTTATCAACTTCTTACATTACTTACCAAATTTTGACCTGAAAAATCGTTCTTACAAATTTTAAATAAATAAAATAAAATGTTTTTATTTATTATGGTCAAATATAAATTTTTAATGCATCAAAACCACATCATTAATTTTTTTTTTTTAATCAGACCCTAATTAAATAAATATAAATAATACATTATTACAAAATCAAACAAATTTATAAATCTGAATAAAAAAATAAAAACTTTTTTATTCATTTTATTAAAATTGATATTGAAATTATTGAAAGTTATTTATTTTTATCATTTTTATCTAAATCTAATATTAATAATATGGAATTAAATTCTTGTTTTTTTATGTAACATTGTTTGTTTATCAGCATTCGGAAATTTAGTCGTGTATTCTTTGATCACTTGGAGTAAATATTGCTTTTGTATTTTATCAGTAGTTAATATATTTACGTATTCTTGAGTTAAGTGCACTGCTCTTTCAGCTATATCGTTCACAATTTTAAGATTTTGAATTATTTTTTTCCCTTGTAGATACGATTCTTCATTTGACCACTTTTCCACGTCAACATTTAAAAATTCTGTATTGATTTTAAATCGATCAAAAAACTTTTTTGAATTACAATTTATAAAGTAATCGATTTCTTTACCTTTAAAATTTTTCATATCACTAAAATTGTTGACGTAATAACGTTTTAACGCGTCAACTCCGTGATCAATATTCAAATTGATTACCATCTTTTTTTTTATATCGTTGGCAATCGATTCATCAAAAAAAGCAATTCCGCAACTTTCAGCAGATAGATACCATAAATGATTGAGGAATTTATTTAATGCTGCATCAGCAGCTGTAGCATCTACATTTTTAAACTCCGCAATTCTCTTGATAAATTTAAGATCGTTATTAGCTGCATAAATTGCCAATGGCGCGGTGTACTAACTTTGAATATAAACAAATATCACAAAAATCGAAATGTCGAATAAAGCTTCTTTTTTTTTGGTCATCAATTTCAAAACAGTCTCTAAACAAATAAATTTTTACAGCATAAATGGCTTTGCTCATCCATCTGGCGTGGTGAAATGCACCTGGTTTATAAAATTTAATATCCTCTCGAGGTACAAGACCCAAGAAAATTCTACTTAATATTAATAATTCTCTATAATCGTCTCTATACTGAACGTTATTAACTAATTGATCTTGTGTAAAATTGTCAATTTCCCTGATTTTTCTAATCAAAATATCATTTTTCTTTACATCAGAAATTCCAAATTTATACTTTGCTTGATCAATTTTTGACCAAAAAGCTTGAAATTGCTTGAATAAAGCTACATTAGGTCCATTTGTACCAGGCAATTTTAAGACAAACACTCCAGATAAACATAATTCAAATATATGGTGGCGACAAGGTAGATATAATAAGTCTTTACCTAGACGTTGTTCCAATAAGACTGCAGCTCCATTATATTGTCCTAAATTTGAAGCAGTCGTATCACAGCATAAAGCTTCAATGTCATTAATTAGTTCCCAGTCCACAAGAGTGTCAAAAATAGAATTAGCCTGGGTTATACCTTTACTATTCTCCAAAGCTGGAACATTTAACAACTTTTCTTTACCTTGTCTTGAAATAATTATAGGTAATCTATCTATCTGCTTGCACATAATCCTATCGGATATAAGTCACAGTGCAATACTGAGCCACTGAATGACTTAGCTTTCAAGAATTTCTTTTTACTATTGTCAGCAATCTTAGATCTATATTTTTTTCTCATATAGTTGAAAGATGATTTATTAAGAATTAAATTATTTAAATCATAACCTAAGGATTCAGCTATAATATGAATAGAGTTTCTATATGAAACTTTTGCTTTATCTAAGGCCCCAACAACTCTTTCAGTGAAAATATTTACGTTTCCTCGTATATTTTGATTTGTATACTCTTTACCAGTAAGATAGAAATTGGAATAATCAGACTTTTGAGAATCACTGGTTGTGTAACTACCGGAAAGATTTTCTAATTCACCTTAACAAAGAAGAAACAAAAAGTAGATATTATTTGTATTAGGACAGGAAGCAATTTTTAAAAACTATCATTTGAATAATCTCAGTTGATCAATAAACTTTTTAAGCTAAATAAATGTAGAATATTTTTAATATTTTTAGTATGAAATGATGCATATTCTAATATATAAAGAGAAATTAAAAACACACTTTTAAAGTTTACGAATTCAGAAAAATTCTTCTTTTAATTTTATAAATTGAAAATTAGTTATTTCTATTTGATAACTCAAAAATGTGATATTAGTATTACTTGAACAAATATTATTTTATAATTACCAGATATATTTCGAACAAATTCACCAAAACGTTCAGGTTGTTTATTCAATCTTTTTGTATTAGCTTCTGAACATTCTACTGCACTACTATCTAAAATGTGAAATTTGTGCTTATAATTTTTTACTAAATTATTGATATAAATGTGTTTGCATTTTCCTACCAAAATCTTCTAACGTTAGAGTAGAGGAGCTAAGAGAGAACGGGCGCAATTTCTTATGGGCATTTACATGGGGTCCAAAATCGCCCGTTTGACTCCATCTTGGATTTCTGACATCCGGTTGGGCACGGCCATCTGGGCGTGTCAAAGGAAGTGGGCGCTGGGTTGACCTTGGGATTTGGGGATCCGGTCGGGGCCATCTGGGCATGTGAAAGAGGGCGCCGCCTGTGGCGCCCTTCTGTGTGCAAAGTGTGCAGTACCGCCATAAGAGTGTGTGAGTGCGAGGGGTGTGCGAAAACTCGGAAAGAGTGGGATGGAGAATGAGTGCACGTCAGCGCCGCGGTGGCAGAAAAAGTAAGTTGGGATGGATGACGTAATAGAAATTTTGCTTGTCGAGACATGTCAAATTTTTTTAATTATGGTGAGTCATCGATGAAAGATAAGAGTTGTGTACCGGAAGTAGCAAGTGTGATAAGGATTAATGTACCGGAAGTGCATCCGGTGAGATAATGGGTGTGTGCTTAATTGGAAAGATAAGGATTAATGTACCGGAAGTGCATCCTGTTGAAAAGTGTTGTGTATCGGAAGTGGATTTTGTAAAAGTCGAGCGTGTTGAGACTTGTCTAAAATGCTAATTGAGGTGTGAGAAAATATTATTGGGATGACGTCATGCAGACAAGGACGTAAGTAGTTTATTGAAATTGAGCGTGTTGAGACTTGTCGAAAAATGCTAATTGGGGTGAAGTAATTAGAAGATAAGGATTTAGGAGTATTTGATTGGATGAAACAAGTCACGTGACGTTTTGCAATTTATAATTTAGTATAAAAACAAGGATCAGAGGGTTCAAAATCAGTCTAGTACAACCCTCGAGAGTACATTACTACTTTATCATCATGGCTACAATTTCAAACGTTGCTGACGGTATGGTCCGAATAATGGAACAATTTATGGCGCAAAAAGAGACTGATATGGGTGTGATAGAAGAATGGATCAAGCACTGCTCTAAACAAATTCGTATTTTAAATACGGCGTTAAAGGCGGAGACGTCTATGGGAGTACAGCAAAAGATATTGTCGACAATCAGTAAAATGAAGACATACCGGACTTTGTTGAGAGTACCTGCAAGAGCCGGAGGCAGCATTTCAATTCGCAGTAGGACTCACGCTAATTGGGCAAGTGAGGCGGTAAAGTGGGAAGATTCGAAATCTGCGTTTGACGGAAGAATTAGAACAGCAGTTTTAACCAATATAAAACACAGGGAGCCAACAACATATTTTAAAGATTGTGAAATTTTGTTTGTAAGAAGGATAAGACTAGCGTTGAAGAAGGAGCCGTTTTATAAAATAAATACAGTATTTTGTGGTAAATTTGTGAAAACCAGTCAAGACGGAATCGTGGAAGATTTCAAGTACATAAACACAAAAAATGCGGTGGTTGATCGAGACTGTGAATTAAATGAGTGGTTTGTAGAGAATATATCTGACGTGCTATTGCGCAAGTTGGAAGAATTTCAAGAACGAGACAGCGGGTGGGCATTGTCAGCGATTATTAATTTGAGTATCAATATTAATAAATTTAATCCGCTGAGAGGTTCATAATACTTGGATTTACCACAGAGGAAATCATCTTGTCAACACAGAAAAATGATCGATATAGTCTAATTTATATATTTATTTTATTATTTTTATCAATATATCGAAAAATGTATGTATACGTTTCAGTTATTTTTAACTACCTCCTTTTCAATATTTAGGTTCTGTAAAAGGAAGGGAGAAAAAAGCATATAAATATTTATTAAAGAAGATATGGTATTAATACAACAACATTTTTATGGGCGCATACATTACCTGAGTCACCCAAGGGCGCTCGGCCGGCTATGCCTCCTTATCAGTTCTTATCAGCAGTATGATCATTTGTAACGGAGATTCTCCGGGAGTGCGACTGCATGAAAGAGTGGGATGCAAAATAAGAATAAAATTTGCTGACTCAAGTTATGAAACAAATCGAGAGAGAAGCAAGGACGCGTCTGTACAAGGAAATATCGGAATGTGCTGCGTATGCAAAATTACACACTATCTGTATTTTTATCTATTACATGCGTTTACAGGGTATACATTTGAAACATCATGTATTACATCTTTAACAGAATTGATTAATAAACAAATAATAAGTAATAAAATAATTGAGATTAAATTGTAAGTATTAATAGTATTTGTTTCTGATTATTGCACAGTTTAAAATAATTGAAAAATTCACACCACCCGCAACACACAACAACACCTGTGAAAAGAAAAGAAAAAACTGATGATGGTCTAAAGGTCGAAACCGGTCTTAATATATAAAAGTAAAATCAGCTCAATAAAGTATAAATTTTTTATTAAAATACCCTAACCTCAATGTAAGTATTAACTTATTTATTGATAAGAGCGAGACAGCGGGTGGGCATTGTTAACGTATAAAGCGGATGGAGGCTAAAATGTAGAAGTAAAAAGTGGATGGAGACTAACAAAATTCACGGTGAGAGGGGAAACAAGAAAAGGAAAAGGTAACAAGTATATTTTTATATATATATATATTAATAATCATATATATATTAATAAATAGATTGGCTGAAAGACCACGGTCGATAGCCAGTTTAACAAGAGTGCTATTGTAATTATCTGTTTGATTAATTTTTCTTTTATGTATGTAATTTTTTGTTAAATAAATATGACTAATAATAATAAATAGATAATACCAAAAGGGCACTATGCTATGCTGTGTTGTGTACAATGGGGTAAAAGGGGCTAAGACAAAGTAACTAGTGAAGGATGACGTCATGGTCGCACGGGCATAACAAATAATTGAAGTTTTGCAGGTTGAAACTTTTCAAAAAATATTAATTGAGATGACGTAATGTTCAAGCGATAATAGGTTTTGAACAGAAAGTATGTTATGAAAAAAAAATTCACATGTAAAGACAAAACAAAAATTGCTGACTGAATAGGTTTTGAAAATAAGTTATAAGAAAAAAAGTTGCATGTTGAGACTTGTCGAAAAAAGTTTTTAAACATTATATATAACGTAATATTAAATTAATTAAAAAAAAAAAAAAAAAAAAAAAAGCATTATCGTAGTGCCAACCTCTCTTACAAAAGCAAAACAAGCAAAGCATGTAAACTTCCTCTTAATTCAAGATAGATACGATATTGAAAATAGCCAAACAGACGATGTCTGCAAAACTTATTATTATTACGTCTGGATAAAAAAATTGTCAAGACTGGTGTCAAATCAATCGGACAAAAATAAATACAAAAAGTACTTTTGTGATTGGTGTCTTCCACAACGAAGAGAAGTTAGAAAAACATCTAGAAGACTGCAAACAGATAAATGAATATAAGGTGACTTTTAAAAAGAAAGGAAACATTTAATTTCAAAATTTTGGAAACATAGAAAGATGTCCATTTATAGTATACACAGATTTTGAAAGCATATTTAATCCAATTAACATTAAAATGGAAGACAGGAGCACCAAGCACCAGCTGCACGAAGCACATAGCGTGGGCTATTATTTTAAATGTACCTATGACGACACTGTATCCGTTTACCATAGTTATAGAAGACCCAGTTGCGCCGAATGGTTTGCAGAACAATTGAAGCAGCTAGCCGAAGATGTGGAGACGTATGGCTATCTTGAACATTTCAAAGACTTTGTTGTACGAGTTCTACTACAAGTACATAAAAAACAAGTACGAAGTCAATGCTCGACTCTGTTACACCAACAACGACTCCCTTATTTATGAGATTGCAACGGATGATGTATACAGCGACGTCAAGCAGGATATTCATCGTTTTGTTACCTATGAATACGCACGGAACAAAGCGTATGGGATTCCTTTATTAAACAAGAAGATTACGGGGCTAATGAAGGATGAAAATCACGGCCAAATTATGACGGAGTTTGTGGGGTTGCGAGCAAAAATGTATGCTTGTAAGGTTGGTACCTGCTGTGATGCAAGTAACCAAGAAGTCTAAAGGTATAAAATCATACGTGGTGAAATCTCACATTACGTTTGACGATTACCTGCGGTGTTTGAACGGAGGTATAGAAATGACTCATCAACAACTTTCCATAAGGGCAATAAACCACACTATATATTCAATAAATCAGAAAAAATTATCTCTAAGCCCTCACGACAACAAAAGATATTTGATTCCGGGATGTTTTGAGACTCTACCTTGGGGACATTATGCAATAATGGAGAGTTAAGTGACGTTAAGAAAATATGGTGGGGATAACAAGTAAAATAAGAAGAAATAACAGAAATATTCGATCAAATTGAGGATCCCATCGACGAGATGTTTAGAAACTTGGACGCCAGAATCAAGAAAGAAACCATCATGTTGGAAGGATCTACTTACCCCTTAAGCATGTCGATGACAAAATATGTGTCTGTCGACATCAGTCCTGCATTGGGCTTTCAGCCCACCGTAAAAATCTGGGGTGCTCGAGGCTAGCTGGTGATGCCCGTCGAAGAATGGATTGAGTTTTTAAGTATTGATCCGACAACTATGGAAATTGGCCGCCCTGAGATGTTTGAAGCGGATACTAGCATCGAGAGGATTCAGTACAAGGATTTCGAGGTGTTTAACGTGGAATGCAGAAATTTTAAAGTCATTTTATCTCAGTCTACATTAAATAACTTAACTCAGTTGAGACAGGTGATTGGATGTAAGCTGGATCTTGTACAAATGTTAAAGTTTAAGGAGTATTATAATGGAATGATGCGTTCATACCTGAAGGTGAAGGGGGACTTGTATTCCAACATAACATCATAAATGTACGCAAATCAGAATACAGAAAATATTTTGTTAATGAACAAATGTTTATATTTCCATTTTAAGCAGATGAATTACGATTTTGAAGTAATGAAAATATTGTAATATATAAAAAACTATATTAATTTTAATAAATATGTTATTAGTATAATCTTGTGTTTGTTTCCCTCACCACTTTAGCAGTATTTAGTTGGGACATATAAAAGATTAGAGCAATGACGGTACAAGAAAATTATAATTGTGCTGAAGTAATTAGAATATAAGGATTTAGATGCATTTGATTGGAGGAAACTACTGACGTTTTGCAATTTATAACCTTGTATAAAAACAATTAGAGGGTTCAAAATCAGTCTAGTACAACCTTCGGGAGTACACTACTACTTTATCATCATGGCTACAATTTCAAACGTTGCTGACGGTATAGTCCGATTAATGGAAAAATTTACGACGAACCGCTATACCGCTATAGCGCTATACCGCTATACCGCTATACCGCTATAGCGCTATACCGCTATACCGCTATACCGCTATAGCGCTATACCGCTATACCGCTATACCGCTATAGCGCTATACCGCTATACCCCTATACCGCTATAGCGCTATACCGGTATACCGCTATACCGCTATACCGCTATAGCGCTATACCGCTATACCGCTATACCCCTATACCGCTATAGCGCTATAGCGCTATAGCGCTATACCGCTATAGCGCTATACCGCTATACCGCTATAGCGCTATATCGCTATACCGCTATACCCCTATACCGCTATACCGCTATAGGGGTATAGCGGTATAGCGGTATAGCGGTATAGCGGTATAGCGCTATAGCGGTATAGCGGTATAGCGGTATACCGGTATAGCGCTATAGCGGTATAGCGGTATAGCGGTATAGCGCTATACCGCTATACCGCTATACCGCTATAGCGCTATACCGCTATACCCCTATACCGCTATACCGCTATAGCGCTATACCGCTATACCGCTATACCGCTATAGCGCTATACCGGTATACCGCTATACCGCTATACCGCTATAGCGCTATACCGCTATACCCCTATACCGCTATACCGCTATAGGGTATAGCGGTATAGCGGTATAGCGCTATACCGCTATACCGCTATACCGCTATAGCGCTATACCGCTATACCCCTATACCGCTATACCGCTATAGCGCTATACCGCTATACCGCTATACCGCTATAGCGCTATACCGGTATACCGCTATACCGCTATACCGCTATAGCGCTATACCGCTATACCGCTATACCGCTATACCGCTATAGCGGTATAGCGGTATAGCGCTATAGCGGTATAGCGCTATAGCGCTATAGCGCTATAGCGGTATAGGGGTATAGCGGTATAGCGGTATAGCGGTATAGCGCTATAGCGGTATAGCGGTATAGGGGTATAGCGGTATAGCGCTATAGCGGTATAGCGGTATAGCGGTATAGCGCTATACCGCTATACCGCTATACCGCTATAGCGCTATACCGGTATACCGCTATACCGCTATACCGCTATAGCGCTATACCGCTATACCGCTATACCGCTATACCGCTATACCCCTATAGCGGTATAGCGGTATAGGGGTATAGCGGTATAGCGATATAGCGCTATAGCGGTATAGCGGTATAGCGCTATAGCGGTATAGCGCTATAGCGCTATAGCGCTATAGCGGTATAGGGGTATAGCGGTATAGCGGTATAGCGGTATAGCGCTATAGCGGTATAGCGGTATAGCGGTATACCGGTATAGCGCTATAGCGGTATAGGGGTATAGCGGTATAGCGCTATAGCGGTATAGCGGTATAGCGGTATAGCGCTATAGCGGTATAGCGGTATAGCGGTATAGCGCTATAGCGGTATAGCGGTATAGCGGTATAGCGCTATAGCGGTATAGCGGTTCGTCGTAAATTTTTCCATTAATCGGACTATACCGTCAGCAACGTTTGAAATTGTAGCCATGATGATAAAGTAGTAGTGTACTCCCGAAGGTTGTACTAGACTGATTTTGAACCCTCTAATTGTTTTTATACAAGGTTATAAATTGCAAAACGTCAGTAGTTTCCTCCAATCAAATGCATCTAAATCCTTATATTCTAATTACTTCAGCACAATTATAATTTTCTTGTACCGTCATTGCTCTAATCTTTTATATGTCCCAACTAAATACTGCTAAAGTGGTGAGGGAAACAAACACAAGATTATACTAATAACATATTTATTAAAATTAATATAGTTTTTTATATATTACAATATTTTCATTACTTCAAAATCGTAATTCATCTGCTTAAAATGGAAATATAAACATTTGTTCATTAACAAAATATTTTCTGTATTCTGATTTGCGTACATTTATGATGTTATGTTGGAATACAAGTCCCCCTTCACCTTCAGGTATGAACGCATCATTCCATTATAATACTCCTTAAACTTTAACATTTGTACAAGATCCAGCTTACATCCAATCACCTGTCTCAACTGAGTTAAGTTATTTAATGTAGACTGAGATAAAATGACTTTAAAATTTCTGCATTCCACGTTAAACACCTCGAAATCCTTGTACTGAATCCTCTCGATGCTAGTATCCGCTTCAAACATCTCAGGGCGGCCAATTTCCATAGTTGTCGGATCAATACTTAAAAACTCAATCCATTCTTCGACGGGCATCACCAGCTAGCCTCGAGCACCCCAGATTTTTACGGTGGGCTGAAAGCCCAATGCAGGACTGATGTCGACAGACACATATTTTGTCATCGACATGCTTAAGGGGTAAGTAGATCCTTCCAACATGATGGTTTCTTTCTTGATTCTGGCGTCCAAGTTTCTAAACATCTCGTCGATGGGATCCTCAATTTGATCGAATATTTCTGTTATTTCTTCTTATTTTACTTGTTATCCCCACCATATTTTCTTAACGTCACTTAACTCTCCATTATTGCATAATGTCCCCAAGGTAGAGTCTCAAAACATCCCGGAATCAAATATCTTTTGTTGTCGTGAGGGCTTAGAGATAATTTTTTCTGATTTATTGAATATATAGTGTGGTTTATTGCCCTTATGGAAAGTTGTTGATGAGTCATTTCTATACCTCCGTTCAAACACCGCAGGTAATCGTCAAACGTAATGTGAGATTTCACCACGTATGATTTTATACCTTTAGACTTCTTGGTTACTTGCATCACAGCAGGTACCAACCTTACAAGCATACATTTTTGCTCGCAACCCCACAAACTCCGTCATAATTTGGCCGTGATTTTCATCCTTCATTAGCCCCGTAATCTTCTTGTTTAATAAAGGAATCCCATACGCTTTGTTCCGTGCGTATTCATAGGTAACAAAACGATGAATATCCTGCTTGACGTCGCTGTATACATCATCCGTTGCAATCTCATAAATAAGGGAGTCGTTGTTGGTGTAACAGAGTCGAGCATTGACTTCGTACTTGTTTTTTATGTACTTGTAGTAGAACTCGTACAACAAAGTCTTTGAAATGTTCAAGATAGCCATACGTCTCCACATCTTCGGCTAGCTGCTTCAATTGTTCTGCAAACCATTCGGCGCAACTGGGTCTTCTATAACTATGGTAAACGGATACAGTGTCGTCATAGGTACATTTAAAATAATAGCCCACGCTATGTGCTTCGTGCAGCTGGTGCTTGGTGCTCCTGTCTTCCATTTTAATGTTAATTGGATTAAATATGCTTTCAAAATCTGTGTATACTATAAATGGACATCTTTCTATGTTTCCAAAATTTTGAAATTAAATGTTTCCTTTCTTTTTAAAAGTCACCTTATATTCATTTATCTGTTTGCAGTCTTCTAGATGTTTTTCTAACTTCTCTTCGTTGTGGAAGACACCAATCACAAAAGTACTTTTTGTATTTATTTTTGTCCGATTGATTTGACACCAGTCTTGACAATTTTTTTATCCAGACGTAATAATAATAAGTTTTGCAGACATCGTCTGTTTGGCTATTTTCAATATCGTATCTATCTTGAATTAAGAGGAAGTTTACATGCTTTGCTTGTTTTGCTTTTGTAAGAGAGGTTGGCACTACGATAATGCTTTTTTTTTTTTTTTTTTTTTTTTAATTAATTTAATATTACGTTATATATAATGTTTAAAAACTTTTTTCGACAAGTCTCAACATGCAACTTTTTTTCTTATAACTTATTTTCAAAACCTATTCAGTCAGCAATTTTTGTTTTGTCTTTACATGTGAATTTTTTTTTCATAACATACTTTCTGTTCAAAACCTATTATCGCTTGAACATTACGTCATCTCAATTAATATTTTTTGAAAAGTTTCAACCTGCAAAACTTCAATTATTTGTTATGCCCGTGCGACCATGACGTCATCCTTCACTAGTTACTTTGTCTTAGCCCCTTTTACCCCATTGTACACAACACAGCATAGCATAGTGCCCTTTTGGTATTATCTATTTATTATTATTAGTCATATTTATTTAACAAAAAATTACATACATAAAAGAAAAATTAATCAAACAGATAATTACAATAGCACTCTTGTTAAACTGGCTATCGACCGTGGTCTTTCAGCCAATCTATTTATTAATATATATATGATTATTAATATATATATATATAAAAATATACTTGTTACCTTTTCCTTTTCTTGTTTCCCCTCTCACCGTGAATTTTGTTAGTCTCCATCCACTTTTTACTTCTACATTTTAGCCTCCATCCGCTTTATACGTTAACAATGCCCACCCGCTGTCTCGCTCTTATCAATAAATAAGTTAATACTTACATTGAGGTTAGGGTATTTTAATAAAAAATTTATACTTTATTGAGCTGATTTTACTTTTATATATTAAGACCGGTTTCGACCTTTAGACCATCATCAGTTTTTTCTTTTCTTTTCACAGGTGTTGTTGTGTGTTGCGGGTGGTGTGAATTTTTCAATTATTTTAAACTGTGCAATAATCAGAAACAAATACTATTAATACTTACAATTTAATCTCAATTATTTTATTACTTATTATTTGTTTATTAATCAATTCTGTTAAAGATGTAATACATGATGTTTCAAATGTATACCCTGTAAACGCATGTAATAGATAAAAATACAGATAGTGTGTAATTTTGCATACGCAGCACATTCCGATATTTCCTTGTACAGACGCGTCCTTGCTTCTCTCTCGATTTGTTTCATAACTTGAGTCAGCAAATTTTATTCTTATTTTGCATCCCACTCTTTCATGCAGTCGCACTCCCGGAGAATCTCCGTTACAAATGATCATACTGCTGATAAGAACTGATAAGGAGGCATAGCCGGCCGAGCGCCCTTGGGTGACTCAGGTAATGTATGCGCCCATAAAAATGTTGTTGTATTAATACCATATCTTCTTTAATAAATATTTATATGCTTTTTTCTCCCTTCCTTTTACAGAACCTAAATATTGAAAAGGAGGTAGTTAAAAATAACTGAAACGTATACATACATTTTTCGATATATTGATAAAAATAATAAAATAAATATATAAATTAGACTATATCGATCATTTTTCTGTGTTGACAAGATGATTTCCTCTGTGGTAAATCCAAGTATTATGAACCTCTCAGCGGATTAAATTTATTAATATTGATACTCAAATTAATAATCGCTGACAATGCCCACCCGCTGTCTCGTTCTTGAAATTCTTCCAACTTGCGCAATAGCACGTCAGATATATTCTCTACAAACCACTCATTTAATTCACAGTCTCGATCAACCACCGCATTTTTTGTGTTTATGTACTTGAAATCTTCCACGATTCCGTCTTGACTGGTTTTCACAAATTTACCACAAAATACTGTATTTATTTTATAAAACGGCTCCTTCTTCAACGCTAGTCTTATCCTTCTTACAAACAAAATTTCACAATCTTTAAAATATGTTGTTGGCTCCCTGTGTTTTATATTGGTTAAAACTGCTGTTCTAATTCTTCCGTCAAACGCAGATTTCGAATCTTCCCACTTTACCGCCTCACTTGCCCAATTAGCGTGAGTCCTACTGCGAATTGAAATGCTGCCTCCGGCTCTTGCAGGTACTCTCAACAAAGTCCGGTATGTCTTCATTTTACTGATTGTCGACAATATCTTTTGCTGTACTCCCATAGACGTCTCCGCCTTTAACGCCGTATTTAAAATACGAATTTGTTTAGAGCAGTGCTTGATCCATTCTTCTATCACACCCATATCAGTCTCTTTTTGCGCCATAAATTGTTCCATTATTCGGACCATACCGTCAGCAACGTTTGAAATTGTAGCCATGATGATAAAGTAGTAATGTACTCTCGAGGGTTGTACTAGACTGATTTTGAACCCTCTGATCCTTGTTTTTATACTAAATTATAAATTGCAAAACGTCACGTGACTTGTTTCATCCAATCAAATACTCCTAAATCCTTATCTTCTAATTACTTCACCCCAATTAGCATTTTTCGACAAGTCTCAACACGCTCAATTTCAATAAACTACTTACGTCCTTGTCTGCATGACGTCATCCCAATAATATTTTCTCACACCTCAATTAGCATTTTAGACAAGTCTCAACACGCTCGACTTTTACAAAATCCACTTCCGATACACAACACTTTTCAACAGGATGCACTTCCGGTACATTAATCCTTATCTTTCCAATTAAGCACACACCCATTATCTCACCGGATGCACTTCCGGTACATTAATCCTTATCACACTTGCTACTTCCGGTACACAACTCTTATCTTTCATCGATGACTCACCATAATTAAAAAAATTTGACATGTCTCGACAAGCAAAATTTCTATTACGTCATCCATCCCAACTTACTTTTTCTGCCACCGCGGCGCTGACGTGCACTCATTCTCCATCCCACTCTTTCCGAGTTTTCGCACACCCCTCGCACTCACACACTCTTATGGCGGTACTGCACACTTTGCACACAGAAGGGCGCCACAGGCGGCGCCCTCTTTCACATGCCCAGATGGCCCCGACCGGATCCCCAAATCCCAAGGTCAACCCAGCGCCCACTTCCTTTGACACGCCCAGATGGCCGTGCCCAACCGGATGTCAGAAATCCAAGATGGAGTCAAACGGGCGATTTTGGACCCCATGTAAATGCCCATAAGAAATTGCGCCCGTTCTCTCTTAGCTCCTCTACTCGTTAGTGTATTGCTCTCATTGTCTACGTTGGTAATTACATCGTTTTCTAAATGAACTTCTTGATTGTTAGATAAAATATCAATTTTACTCGTAGATGGAATGGCTTAAATATTATTTAAAAATATTGGAAAAAATTATGTAATATAGGTTAAAAAACATTGTGTAATATTTACCATTTAATTTCGATGTTTTGTACTTTAACAAAAATCTCGATCCATAAATTTTTTTTCTGTCGCGTTCACTTAATGTTTTTCTAAATTGTGACGTAGAAATGTCAAATAAAGAGTTTAAATTGCAAATAAAATTTTGTTTCTTCTGCTCAATAAATGGATGGCCTTCATTTTTTTGAATATTTCTATATTCGTCATACATCTTTTGAAGTTTAATTTCACAGTTAATTTGAGTTATTGTCAGAATATCAACTTTTTCCAAATATTACAAATTTCTGCAATTGTCAATTTTTTACTCACATTTTTATTTTTATTTAGTACTCTTGTATTATAAAAAAAAAAATTAATATTTCACGATTATTCGGTAAATTTGAAGTAGAAAAAATTGGCAATTCATTAATATTGCCAATTAAATAAATATTATTTTGTGACTCGCGCATATTAAACTTGTAACTTTTTCTTTGACACTTGTGATTTATGCGTTTGTTTTATTTTTTTTGTAGGTTGTCGTAAGGTTTGCACACATATATGATTTTTTTTTTTTATATACGGTCACGTCACGTGATGGAGACTGAAGTACAACATGAAATTACGCGCGCAATATTTCAAAATGTTATTTAGCAATTACGCATGCAATATCAAAAACTTTTATTATTTGTCAGTATTTAGCTTTACTTTGTTTAACAAAACAATCATGGAATTTTTGTTGAAAAATCTATCAACTTTAAGAATAAGTCTAAATATAATACCATCAAACTCAAAATGCTTAAAATTTAAGAATTAAAGATTTATTTAATTTATTACTAATTTTAAAAACAGCTAAGAATTGATTTTTGTATTGCGATATTTGTTTTTGACAGGAAATTTTCCGTAGAATATGATTTTGATGATGATAGTTTGATATTCAAATGTCTAATCAGAAAAAAATGCAAAAGATTTAGAGTAAATTGCATTAAATCACGTATTTTTGATATTTTTTTACAGTTTTTGTCGTTCAGAAGTGTTTTGTGACCACGAAAATAAAAATTCGTAATCTACGGAAAATTTTACATCGATTATGATATGTTAAATATTTCCAATTTTTATTTATAGTATTGAAAACAACAAGATAAAATTACATTTTTCCATGTTATTTAAATGAGGTTAAAAACGGTCTACAGGCACGCTTTCCGGACATCTGAAAAATCTGAAAAAATTTATGTAGTACTTTTTAGTACCAAAGAATCAAATTAGCAACAAAAATTTAGAATATCTAAATCGGAATAAATAACGGACACTCTAATATAATATATATACAATCTGTACTCCAATCGTCAGGAAGATTGACATAATTTTAAATTGGGAAAAGATTTAACTATTGGAATCGGTTTATTGTAATCTTTTCTTAGACATACTTATTTACCCCCATCGTGCACCCGGAACTCTTCCAATTTTGACGAAAAACTGCAAAAATTGTTTTATTGCCAATATCTTGGTTCTGCAGCAAATAATATAAATATCATAATTAAAGATAACTAAATTTTCTATTGAAAAGGTTTAAATACATTTTTACGTAATATCAAAATCCTACGAGCTACAGTTGCGTGTTGTATTTGATTTACGCACTATACTTTTCTACATTCCTGCCACCATAAATGAAGTGAAACAAGTTAAATCTTAATAACAGTAAGACTGAGCATCTACTTTTCTCATTCAGATAAATAGACTTCAACCTGAAGTAGTTAAGTTTTTAGGATTAGTGTTAGATTATAGACTTACTTAAATAGCTCATACTCGTACCATATTTGTAAGCTATAAAATTTCTAAGTATATCTATCTATTGAGAAAATTTAAAAATATTACTTTACCGTATCTATTGCTTACAATTATGTCAATGTTTATTCAGTCGTAAAATACGGTATACTCCCGCTGGGGTCATGCAACTACTTTAGCAAATGTATTTAAGATACAAAGAAGAGCAATCAGAATTATAGGTGATTTAGGGTACAGAGCTGATTCCAAGCTCAGTTTTATTGCGTTAGGTCTTTTAACGGTATCTTGTATGTACATTTACGAATGTCTTCTTTATATTAAGAACAATATTAACCAATATACTACACAAAGTTCTTTGTATGATTATGCCACATGACAAAACAATCGTATAAGGTTTGACTTTAAACGTTTGCTTAAAAGTAGAGATGGATTCAATTACTTTGCAATCAAATTTTACAACAAGCTGTCTCTACAAACAAAAACACTCGAATTTAATAAATTTAAGATGTTTATAAAAAATATGCCGATAAGTAATGCTTTCCATACTGCAAACGTATGGAAAGCATTACTTTGCGTTTTGAAATAATTGATTAATCTATGTATCTGTAACATCATTTGTATTATTCTTATTTTTGACATGTGTAAATACTTACATATAACACTAATAAATATTATTCTTTAAACAAGTTGTAGACTTACGGTGGAGATGTAAAATAACCGTAAGAAACACGCTTAGTTTTCACTTTTAAAGTCTGGGTGAATATATATTATACTAGATTTTCAAATTAAAAATGTTTAAATTATCGGCGTTTTTAAATTATGCGCTTGTTTCCACTTAATCCTGCGGTAGAACGTTTGGTGCGTTTTTTTTTACCTTTGTAGTAAATTGACAACAAATTTTGCATTGCCTTATCTAAAAAATTAAAAAGTTGTGTCACAATTCTTTCATATGTGAAGGAATCAAATATTACCTGCAACTTTTTTGGAATAATTAAAACTGCTAAAAGAATTAATTTGCTTTCTTGATGTTTGCTTACTTGGTATTATAAAATAGATGTTTGCTGGTTTAACAAGAAAACTTGCAGTCGTTTCTCACGTAATAGAGAAATGAGTCGACTTTTGTTTTGATTATTTGATAGAAACATTTTGTGCTTTTATCAGATACACCGGTAGGGTACCCGTTCAAGACAATGATGTTATTAGCTTTATAATATTTGTTAACGTAGAAGTAAATGTTTGTTGTTGCAAAAAACCATTATCAACGACATGCATTTTATTTTTAAAATTAGTTATATTAGTGATAAATTTTTATTTTTATTATCAAAAAGTGAAAGCGGATAGTGGGCCAGTTCAAACTGAACGTGTTGCTGCGAGTTTTTTCTGTTTTTTTGATTTTGAAACAGTGGCGTAACTAAAACATCATTTGTATTTTAATCACAGAATTTGCTACTCTACGGGTAGTTGCTTTCTGCTTGCGCCGAAACTTACAGTTTTGTCTAATAGTATTTGACATTGCAGGCATGCTAAGCTCGTATGACTTTGGCAATATTTTTTTAAAATTTTGTTGTACACTTCTACTTATGGACATGATATTCTCATTAATTGGAAACGAGGGATGTAAAGTAAGCTAATGTTTTGATATCCACATTATCTCTGGATATATCAGAAGCCTTAGAACCTACCTGCTGCTCTGTTGTTGCAAATAATACATTACAAAAAATTCAATTGCTTCAGAAACATCTAGAAGCACATTGCTAGAATCTATTTGGCAAGCACGCCGTCAATTATTTGATTTCCGTTTGTCAGACCATCAGTACTTTTTATTGATTTTATACTAGGCGTGGTAATACAGGAAAAAGCATAAAAAAACATATTATATAGGATATTGTTACTATTTTAAATGTGTATTATTTGTCACAGGACTACCCAGAACCGAGATATTGGCAATAAAACAATTTTTGAGATATATTTGGTTTAGGTGATCTGTAAATTGTTACAACTGTATATATATATATATATATATATATATATATATATATATATATATATTACGATTTATAGTTATATCGACAGCTGCTCGTTTACTGGTGTTGATAATAAAAACATATAAATCTTTTTTTAGCTTACTTTGATAGTTTTTTTTAACAATATATAGCGCATCTTTCGTAAGATTTTTAACTTTAAATTAATTTTAAAGTCTTAATTATTTTACTGTTCAAAATAGTTTAAATATTAAACAGATCTTTTATCATTTACTTTAAATGTGATACACAATTTTCTATAAACTATAAGGATAGTCTATGCTAATGACGATTTAGGAATTGAACGACAAGATTTGAGCAGTTATTTGTGATGTTGAGTTAGAAATGTCTTTGGGCAAGTTGCTTGTTTTATGGTGTAGTTTTTTGTAGACAATTCTACCATAAAGGCTCATAACTATACCCTAGCAGCAAGGGTTAGAAAAATTGGTAGTAGGTAGTGTACTTTGAATTCTAGATGACAGAATACTATGCCGAAATGGATTTTTGTTAACCACGGAAGATGTGTTTGACTTTTAAACCATTTTTTTTATGACAATTAGTCTGTAAGAAACTTAGGTATCAAATTACACTAACTAGTTAGTCAACCGGCGACCAAGCAGTTTGGTACTGCATTTGGCGATCTTTTTTGTTTGCAGCAACAAAGTATTTAGCATATTTTATGTTTCATGCTCTAAGAGTGTGTTTGTTTACCTTGCTAACCAAGAGTTACATCTACAACTTTTGACGTTACAGCAAATAACTTAATATAACTCAACTTTCATGGAGGATGAGTAAAAACTTGTTGATTGCAATTTTTTTTGTTCGGTCTATTTGCAAACTTTATCAACATCATTCAAAATATTATCAGCAAATTTAGTTTCTTACTAATAAATTTGTTTGTAATACCTATATTGCTAAATTCTATATGTTTTGAAATTTGAATTTCATAAATTTGTCACTATCATGAAATTGTTGATGTAAGTTATATTACATAATAATTTTTTTACCGATTTGCAAATTGTAAAAACTTAAATCTGCGGATTAGATGTATGTATTTTGATATATAACTGTTCTACTTGGATCTGTTGTTGATACTTTATCAACATCGATAGATATTGTTGAAAGTCGTTACGAATATTATAATATTATCAAAATTAAAGAAAAAAGTTAAAAGCACTTATTACTAAACTCAACATTTTGTAACAACAACTTTTATTATTTTTAATCTTATAAAATGTGTTATGACTAGCTAAATCAAAACATTTGAATCCTTTGCTGAACAAGTTTGGTTTATAAAATATTTTGTCGAGTGTTCATGTGTATTTTACATTTAAGTTCTAGAGTCGTATTTTCAAGAGATTGAAAGTCTGCCATGATTTGTGAATAGTGTATTGTATTTACTATAATAGCTTTTTTATATATTTTACTAGCATAAATGTTTCTAATTCTTATTACAGTCATTGCAGATTAATTGATAAGTATTGTTTTTCTCTGTTTTTATGTTACATAATTAATTAGGTTTAATTAATTTTTATTTAAGTATTGAGCATAGACTTAGTTAAAATGTATTATTTAAATATTAATTTAATTTTCTTGTTGTTGCAGGTACGTTTTTTATGCAAATTTCATCGAGTTGACGATTTTAGAGTAAGTATAAATAATGCACAAACAATATTGTTTTTACGGAACTATGTTTTTTACTTATTCACTAGATACAAGCTTGGTCTTTTTATTATTTATTACGTACGTGGTGTACAATGTATGATCTAATAAGAATTCTGGCTAACAAGCTATATTTTTTGTGGCTTCTTATAATCTTACTCAATTTATTCAGCAACACGCCTATTTTGTTGAAATTTAGAATCGCGTTGGAACTGTTAGATATAAAATTCGAAATGTTGAGTTTTTTATTAGAAAACTATATTTTTAATATTATGTATTATTTTTTTCTTACTTTTAGTGGTAGATTAAATATATATATATATACATATATCTAAGCGCTGGGGAGTAATGACATCTGACTCACCCTGTATAAATTGTGAAACATGTCTGACGTAAATATTGACAAAAGATGCAATTCTTCAACTACAGTAGCCAGAATACTTTTTTTGTGTTCTGATATATAAATTTTAAATAAAATGATAATTATCGTTCTAAATCACAATTTATGCAATTTTTACTTTTGAGATTTTAGTATACATTCTAGAGCGCAGACATGGAACATAGATTATTTATTAAAAATAATATTGTTGGGAATACATTGCAATAATTTTACTTTTAATTGAGTTTTGTGCAATACTATTACAATATAATTCTCACAGTTGGAATGGAAATATTTCGTAATTGTTATTCGAATTGGAAATAAATTATTTCCAGACAAATATGTTTATTTCTATAGTAATGTCAGATAATTGTTCATCTGATAATAGCAAGACGATTATTTCACTCGCAATTTATTATGCTTGTTTTCCTCTATTCTACACGATTGCACATTGTGATAAAACTTAACAAGTTATGTATTAATGTAATATTGTATTTAAGCTTGTACATTATATAGCGTCTAGTGTTTGTATGCTGGGAATGCGAAAATATTTGCACACACAAAGCTCATTATAACAGACTTCCTTATAAACTCTTTTATATGTGAAAAAAAAAACAAAACAAGTTATAACATAAAGATTCGGTCGATGTATAGATAATATCACTAAGCTCCAGGATATTCTCAAGTGAATTTCCTACATAAAAACCGGAACATTTATACCCTGCATAGTATGTAGCAGTAGAGGCATTTAGCCGACGCAACAGACCGCGCAGAGTTCTTTAATTGCATCTTCACAATAACGAGAGGCGACATTGCTGTGTATGCAGGATGGCACGGCTTCGAGGGAATATGGGATTATTACATTCTTCGAAGAAAGAACACTTACACAGTACATCACACTAGATACCGGAACGAAATGAACGACCCGCGTTTGTTATTTAATTAAGGTGTCTACCTCTCAGTTCATTAAGATTATTATGAAAGTATATTACAACTAAAAGGTAAACATTCTTTTTTTCATGGATTTAATATAAGATTTTTTGAGTTTAATTTAGTTTTCATAAACATTAACTGAACAACCAAGTAGGTTCTTATTTTACTGGGTTTTCTCAAATATACAAATTAAATATTTTATCCATAATATTATCATTAAATAATGTCAGCATTACAGTACTTAAAAAAATAATGGCAATGAACATACTAAAGGGTCAATTTAAATCATTTATTTAAAGGACCCCATGATGCCGACGGTGCCTATATAAGGGGAGAATCCAAATATCTTTTCGGTTTATTCTGTGGCCTATACAGTGGTTTTAGGTCACACAGATTGACATGTTAATTAATCATTCTTGAAGTTGTATGGGCAATCTCTACTGCTAAGAATAGCCTATTAGCCTATCAGTACATGAACAAGACGGATTATTTATAACATGGTTTATCTATTTTATATCAATTATAAATGCATAAATTATTGTAAAACGGTAAAGATCTATAGAAAATTTTATTGTAACATGCATACTTCTCGGTCATTAATGCTTTAGTAATTTATAGACTAATATTGCTTATTCTAATATATTGTAGATAAAGGTACTATTTTGAGTCTTATTATTAATTAATTCAATATTAAAAGTAGCTTTTAATATAAATGAAATTTTCTAATAATATGTCTTATTGATATAATATATTATATTATATAAATATATATTATAATATATTATATTATATAAAATCATAAGAATTGTAGAGTATAGCGAAGATTATCATGTAAAAAGACAGAACATCTGAATTGACAATAATATTGAAAACAGAAAAGAACTGTTGTTTTTGCGGAGCGGATATTAATTATAAAATTAATAAAAGTTTTTTAATTAAAATTTCTTAAAAATTTATTAATTTGATTAGTTTGATCGAAACTATGAATTAATTGAGTTCTTTTTGTTTTTTTATTAATTGCTTGTTTTCTTTGAATTGAACAAAAGTATTTTGTTTAGGTTTAATAGTACACCAAACAACAAGCATCAAAATTGATATAATTAAAAAATAGTTTATAGTTCATAGAATAATGATAAAACGAGTTGCGGTTCAGGTTTGCTAGCACCAGGAAGAAAAGTTTTAATAACAGACGTAATAAGAAAATGATTAAATTTCTGATGCAACCTCAACAACAGATGATCTCCAGAATAAGTGAAAAACATAAATCTAATAACTTTTGTTCTTCAAGAAGTCAATCATGGGGAAAATAAGTGGGTTAATGAATAAGTTGAGTAAGATTATGAATAGCAGCAAAAATCATAACTTGTTATTGTAGAAGATGGGTAAGTTATTCAGTATTATGTGTTTTTCTGTGGGTACCTTAAAGAAACCTACCAAAACTTAAGTTTATCAAAATGGTTTGATGTTGTTTTATTTGGATAGCAGTATATGCCTACTACAAAAGTGGTTTTATCGGAAAGATTTATTTAAGTAATATGCTATTATAACCTATATACTGAATATCAAAACTAGTCGATCAATAATATGAATGTTCAAAATGTTACTAGATTTTTGCAATCTGCATCTTTATTGTTTACTTTAGTTTCAGTTAAAAAGAGGATATGGGGTTTTTTCTGTTCAAGATGCTGAATTCAAATTCTTTTTTAGACTACAAATATTAGTTAATTAAAAAAAAAACTTAAATTAGGTTATTGCCAAGTTGATTTAATTGGTTTTTAAAACATATTAAGCCTTGTTCTGCCAATTTAATTGTATCATTTACCGTGTTCAACCTTGTGGGCGGTTTGCCAACTTTTGGATTAGAGCCATTTTTTTAGGGTTAGGAGAAGAATTTTTCTAAAAACTTGCAAAGTGTCGGATTTACCCTCACGGGCGCCTACCGACTAAACTCCCCCAGACTATGACTGCTGGAAGTTTGTCACTATTACGACATATCTTTTTTGACTGGTTGTTTGCAAATATTGGATATATTTACATAATGCACATTTGTGCCAACCATATAGGTGTCGCCTACAATTAGTGGAGAGCAAGTTTTATTTCTGGGTCTGGATTTCAGACTAACGGACAGTGTCTGAAAATATTATACATTTAGTTGTCTAATAGAGATTTGGAAGCTGTAACCAGCTTGGCGAAATCATCGTTATTTACTTGCGATAAGTGGAGTAACAGCTGATCTTTAGCTGAAAGTAGTAGAGCGCTAGGCGCCGGTCCCGCTGCTTGTGCGAAGGATTTTTCTTTACTGGCATTGGGAGCGCTCCGCAGAGGAGCTTAGGACTGCTTACGGCGAGCAGGTGTCTTACCTGTGGCCTGGCTGTTGCAACTAGCCTTTAGTTTTTGATAAACTAGGCAGCCCTTGTAACTTGCCGTGTGGGGCTCACCATACGCGACGTATTTAGCTAAATGGCCACTCTCTTTAGTAAGAGTGCAACTGGCACTTGACGCACCGATATAGTGCGTTGCAGCGGAAGCTGGACGTACACCATGGGGAAGGTTTTCTTTTCTCCGTCCATGCGTGTTGTTGATGATGGAGTGTATCCTTGAGCGATAAGCTCAGCCTACCCTATTTCAGCTTAAATGCAGGTAGGGACACCCTTAATAACGTATTTTTCTGACTTTAATCTTTAGGTGTGGTGATAGACTTTGTGTCTTGTGCAGTAGTCGATTGCACGCCTGAATTTGTCCTGCGTTTTGGGGTGCAGGCGTATGCCATCAGCCTTAAATACTCATCCTTGTCATGAATGGTAATTGGAGGAGGGTGGCGTGCGTTAGCTCCCTCTGTTGTCGCTGACTGGTTACAGTGGCCTAAGGAGCTAGTAGCCGGACCAGAGTTGGTGGGTTGCGCCTTAAGGGCGGGCCGGGTTGAGGATTTTTTGGCTGATTGCTTTGATGATGCTGAAGGCATCTGACGTGAGGGGATGGCTAAAGACTTAATACTAGAGACCGGATTAGATGCAAATTAAAAACGCTGAAATATGCAATGAAAAATCCCAAAATATGCATGAAAATATGCCGAAATATGCAACTATATGCAACATAAATAAAAAACAAATATAGTTTATTCCTTTTATCAAAAAACAAAATATATAACAAATTCTAGTTTTTAGAGTACAGCTAAACAATTTTATTTTGAATGGTTTTTTGAATACGATAAAGTCAGGTACACATATGTATGTTTTAATTTTTAGTATAGCAATAATAACCATTTTTAGTTTTTTAAAGGGCAACATACTATATTATTTTATTTTTTTAATCTCCAAGATATTTGAAATATAACCTAGTAAATTAAAAAAACTATTTTATTTGTTTTCTATTTAAAATGATTGTAATTGAATAGTTGCCAGTAAAAATAACTAATATTTAATTTCTTGGATATTTTTATGTTAATATGCATAATATAGTAACTTTTTTTCTAAAAATCGGTTAAATATGCATAAAAACCGATTATGGATGAAATATGCAACAAAACCTAAATATGGTCGAAATATGCAAATGCATATGCAAATATGCATTTGCATATAATTCGGTCTTTACTTATTACTAACATAAGAAGGCTCACCAAAATCCTTCTTTTGCTTCTTCTTGTCCTTGGAGTATACCACCTTGATGAATCCCTCTTTGTCGGATTGGGCTTCTTTCGGGGTGTTGACGTTGACATGCCTGTTGATCAGCGTTGAAGGCGGCGATGCTGGTCTTGATTTTTTTTGGAGATGTTTTTACGTAAGGCGTAGAGGGTCTCGGTAAGGTCAAGCTTGCTTTCCCTGATGTCGTCGGCGAGGCAGCCTATTTCTTCGGAGTCGTCCTTGACCATCCTGATGATGGTTTTTTCCAAACTTCTGCATTTGGCATCCTTGCTGGCCTGCTGCTACTGCATCTTTTGGAACTCGGCATAGAGGTAGGTGAGTACCTCGCTGTCCTTCATCTTTTTTGCTGGATTGCTTACTGTTGGTGGTTCTATCATGGAAGGAATCTGAATCAATTAATTAACCAAGATTAATTAATTAATTCAGTTGAATTAATTAGTTGGATATCTTGACTTGTAATTAAACGCGTCAAGTCATCCATCGTCGCTTTGTGGTTGTGCAATTAAAATTGCATTTATTGCTGTTGCGTATTCCGGGCTGCGGGCTCGCTTCAATCGGGCTTGGGTTAAGATGTTTGCTCGGTGTTGACTCGCCGGCTGCTCGTTTATCCTGACTGAACTGAACTGTTCATTCATTAGATTTAGTTTAGCATCTAATAAAACTCTATTTATTTATTGTCAGTATTTTAGACAACTTGTTCCAATTGGATTTTGTCCGCACATCCAAATAGAATGAAATTACGTTCAAAATGAATTAACCCAGAACAAGACACCATATAATATTATTGCATTTTATACCAGCCAGCAGACTTTCTTGTTTTGTTTGAAAATGGTAACGATAATCTTATTAGAACTAAAATAATAAATAATATTTGCTTAATATTTAGATTATGACTGCACTGATTTTTTTAAATTTGTTGGTTCATAATCTTGTATGCTATTGTTGAATAGTTGATCCAAATGAAGATTCAGTAATGACATTTTGTACTTGCTGAAAAATTCGTATCAAGACTACTAATTCTATCAGCTGCCGTGATCAAGGAGCAACGCAGGAGTATATTCCTGCCGTCAGATCAGATTTAATATTTTTAAAATATTATTTGTGGCGCACTATAATAATTAATTTGAACCAAACTATTTTATTAATAAACTCATAACCTAGCTTTTGGGAAAATGGAGAAAATCTTGCAGTATCTCTAGACAAAGCATTTTATAGGATATGGTGTTCTAATCTGATCAACAAGCTTCATTGTATAGGTCTTGACTACATACCTGTAAGTTAAATCAATAGCTTTTTCCAACAGAAAAAATATAGTTAAAATTAATAGTTTTAACTCTGATCTCAAAAGCTAAGCGAGCAGAGCCATTTCTGGATAGCTCTCTAAATAATTCAAAGGGAAGTATGAGTATACACACCACAAGTTTGAAAGATGGCGCATTGAAAATAAAGTACACAACTGTCCAAATGAAAAGGTACTTATAACATACTTTGCCAACTTATCCATACTTATAAGCCTTTTTCTCTATAGGCTTTTTATTTTATTCAATGATACGTACATTGATATCTATTAAAATGAATATCGATATCAGAAAATATACAAATTTAGTAGCGTTTCTTAAAAAAATCTGAAGGATATTGATACAAAATAGTCAAGGATGTTTGATGTTGTTAAATCTGATTGTTGGATTTGCAGGAGCGAGGAGTTAAAAAAAAGTTAAATAAGTGCCCCTTACGATGACCCGTTTAAATAATCAAAAGTTTAATGTTTGGCTAATAATTTGGCAAATGTGGCTGCTTCCTTAATTTTTTATTTAAAGATTGTACTATTAACATTTGTAATAAATAACTTTTGTGTTTTATAATTTTCAATAAAATATTTTTAAAATATCTTTTATGTTAGATAGATAGATAGATAAGTTTATTAATGCTCCATTTTAGAGAAAACAGTTGCACAAGTCATACATAATAATTACAATACAGTTAAAATTACATTAAATAATGTGGTGTGGTGCTGTAATATAAACAAATTAAAACAAAAAATGAACAATCATGATACAACTAAACAAACACGTAAAGTTATCTAAAAAAAAATTAAAAAATTGTTAATTTCGTAAAAACAATTCTCTATAAGAATATCTTTAATGGTAGATCTAAATTTAACATAACTTAGATTTTTTATATCTGAGGGCAGTTTGTTAAACAGTTTTATACCCATGTACCTAACACCATCCATACTTTTTTTCAAGTGTATATACGGCAAACAGATATTACCGCCATTGCGAGTATTATAATTATTGTTTGCGTGTGTAATAAATAAACTCAAATTTTCTTTGATATAACACAAGCAACGCAGAATATAATAACTTGTAAAAGTTAATATTTTCAAAGTTTTAAAACTACTTTTACAACAGTCCCTATACCCAATACCTGCTAAAATTCGGATTGCTCGTCTTTGCAATCCGAATACACGATGCCGGATAACAGAATGGCCCCAGCATAATATGGCATATGCCGACATGTGTGACTCAAAATATGAAAAATAAACTGAACGTAAACATTCCTCAGTTATCGTTCTTTCCAAGCTTCTTATTACAAAAACAGATCTTGAGTTTAGGATCAAGACTGACATCTAAATATTTAATAGAACTTAGTTCATTATGCGTTTCTTTTACTGAATAAACCATATTGTTTGTTTTGTCTTCATTTAGCATCAATTTATTATTGTGAAACCAGATTGAAGTTTCTTCCAATAACGCCTTGGATGGCTGATTGGCTATTTCCACCTGTGCTGACCTATAAAGAATAATAGTATCGTCGGCGTAGAAAAAAATTGGTGCTGATATATTGTTAGGTAGATCGTTAATATATAAGAGAAATAATAAAGGGCCAAGAATTGAACCCTGTGAACTTGATACTATTCGGGTGAAAATTATAGAAATAAAGCTTCCGAAGCAGTATATCATGTGATACACAGTCGAAAGCTTTACTCAAGTCTAGCAGACTCACTTTTGTGTATTCATTATTTTCAAATCCCTTTATTATTTCATCCACAACTTCCATTATTGCATGCGTGGTTGAAAGCCCTTTTCTAAAACCAAATTGACAAGACGTTAACAGGTTGTTTTGTCAAGATGCTTAGTAATCTGATTTAATAAAATTGTTTCAAAAACTTTACTAAAAACTGGCAATATTGAAATAGGCCTATAATTTGAAGGATTATTATTATTAATTTGAAATTGGTGCTGTAATTAAAATGCGTGAGTTAAGTAGCGCTTAACTCACGGAAAATAAGTGAGTTAAGATCTTAACTCACCGGCGTAAATAAAACACATTATAGTATTAGATCGTTTGTACTTTTTTTGTCTTTAGTATTGTTTAACAGAAATATATAATATTTCACATAAATTCAAATTGTTAAAGTTCTTTACTAGTCTAATTTTCAAGGTCTGTCGTGGTTTACACATATTTTTAATTTAATTAATTATATTATTATACCATGACTTTTATTATAGTGTCATTGCCAATTAATTAAAATGTAGTAATTAGATAAAAAAATATTCAAATCAATTACATGGTGCAATTAAACCACAAGATATAATGATTACATCAATATTATGGTACTTAGCTCATTATAATAATGAATCATACAATTTACTATTCATGCCAAATGATCTGTACCAAAAACAACATTCTTCAGTATAATAACCTTTGTACCTGTATAGAAAATTATGTCATCATCATAATTCATGTGAGGTTATATTAATACTTAATTACATTAACCTTGTCAAATTAGAAACTATTATTTGGGTGTAATAAATGTCAACCACAAATTGTTAAAACACATTTTATTAACAGCCGTTGTTATATTAAAATATATAGCAGGTGTTAAGCAGCAGTACGTATTGTACTAATTTATTATACAAATTTAAATATTCATTAGTATTATATTTTAACCATACAAAATGACTCATAATTCACGAACGTAGTTGTGGTATATTAATTACGAAATCCTTCTCATGTAGCAGCTTGTATGAAATAAATATATCAATAACACTAAGCTGTAGTAATAATTATTACTTTTATAGTAATTGTAGAGACGTGTCCCATAACCTGTATTTATATGTTGGATAAATGGGAAATAATTAATAATACAGTTGTACCATATGGGATATACAGTATGGTCATGAAGTGCAAGTGCAAGGGTTAACACGACAAACTGTAAGTTAAGTCATTGGGTCAATAGAAAGGTCTTTAAAATTATTATTTTTAGCAATATTGCATGTTTGCTGAATATTTGCTAAATTATTGCAGTACTTTAATTAAAGTGCTTTTCTAATTTATAACACCTAGAATATGAAACAAATTAATATTGTGTATTCAATCAGATTATTGTGATATAAATTTAAAAAAATATAATTAATTTCATTAAATTTATATAATTATTAAAGTGATTTAAACGCTCAGTGGACACATTCTTATCACAATCTCAATAGGGAATCATTATTAGAGTCCTAAATCTTGATTACGAATTTTGGAATGTATCCAAAGTATGCGATTACATTAAATTATAAATTACAATAATTAGCCCATAATACACTGAAATGTAATCTGAATAGCTATTTTGTTTGGACGTATTAAAGGTAAGATTCATATTTTTCAAATGATTTTTTCAATATGCAACAGAAATATAAAATGAAGGAAAAATATTAACGTTATCACTCAATTTCAACTACTGACGATATATGATATAATTATAATATGTAATAAATTAAATATTGAAACGTTGGGTAAAAAATATAATAATAACAAATTCAATCGTTATTGTTAATAACATGTCAGTGTTTTATGGAATTATTATAATTATATTCATCACACTATTCTGTATATGTACATTATAAATTATACAATAGTATAAGAATGTTTGTAGGAGTTCTTTGTGATACTTGTTAATTTATTATAATAAATTAAATTATGTTACCAATCTCTGAACTACTGGCATATGATTCATACTTTAAGATATTGAAAGCTACATTAGATATATAAATATATTATGATTTATTAAAATAGAATTGAATTTTGTTTTAAACTATTGTAACCATTCCGGGATTGAAGTAGCTTAGGCAGCTACAAGACGTGATTAGAGTTTTCTTGATCTAGTTGCTCTTGGGTGCCACAATACATTAGGTGTTGACAGAAGGAAAAAATGTAACCGATTTAGGAGAATATTTACATACATATATAATAAACATATAATAATTAGCTAACTTAATGTGTACAGAACTAATCCTAAACATAACTTAATCTATCTATTTACAAATTACAAAAGATGTATGTCTGCTTGCCAAAGTTACCACATTACATTCTAGTTAGACGGTATCTAGCAAACAATTTACTATGTTGAACGACAAGTGAGCGGTATCAGTCATTTACGCTGATTACACATGCAAATAAATAGCAGCAATATTTATTTTTCCTTTTTGAGGTGGTAGTCTAGCTCCTTGCACTGCGGGCAGTCTAGAAACTTTTGTCAAGGGTCTTGAGCTTTTCTTTGGTTAGCTTGTGCTTGGCTAAGAAGACTACATTGCCTATTATAAGCCTCGCACTTGCTCAGCAGATGCAGTATACTTTTTTTTGTTCTCATTTGCATTACAAGGTTTGGGTAATGTGTGATTTTTCTGTTAGAATAGCTTTGTCTGTTTTATTTTCTGGCAGTTTTTTAATAGGTTGATGTGATCTTTTTTTAAGTTTACTACAGATTATTTATTTTCTGGTCTTGTATGGGATTTTGAAAGCAGGTTAAATGAATTATGATGATTTGCTTTAATAATTCTTTTTATACCATGATTTTTTAGTATCCAGATCCATGTTGTTTGTGGCTATTGCCTCTAAACTGTTTATGTAGTCCATTATCAGTTTGGATTTTATTACTGGCAAGCGTATTTTCTGTAGTGCCACTTGCCTGAAGGCATGATGGTAATTGGTCTTGTGAATTGATGTCTCGATTTGTTTGTTTTTAGAGCACTATTTAATTGCAACTATATGTATTTATATGTACCAAATGGTTTTTTTATGTGTCCGGATATTTTTTATTTGTCTTCTTTTGTCTTGTGACGGTATTATCACATCAAATGACTTTTGCAATAACCTTTTATGAAGTTTAATCTCATATTAAGTGTTTCTTTATCATAAAACACATTTTAGATTTACAGTGAGTTTATTTACCTGTAGTCGGTACGCTGCTTGTTTCTATGGCTGCGGTGGGAGCTCTTTTTTTTATTAGCACATGCCAATATTTGTACTTTACCTAGTTTGGTAGCTGTATTCTTGAGGGTTTTTTATTTTATAGAGCCGTATATGATGATAGGTCTGATCACTACAGTATGTAACTATCTGGTCATTTTGGGAGTTAGTTCCTATGATTGTCAAACCATCGATTTGGTTGCAAAAAGCACCCGTTACGCTTTTCTAGTCACATTATCTAAATGAGTAAGAAAGGTTAGTTCGGTGTCAACATGGGTTGCAGGTATTTTGCTTGTTTTGTTATCTGTAGTGTGACTCTATACATTTCTAAATTTTTAAAGGTTGTGATGTTGTAAAAGAGATGATTGCCGTATTTGCTTGGGTATACTTATAGTCCCTTTTTCTTTCACTATCTTTCTACGGTGTTTAGTGTATTTCGCATAATGTTAGATACCTCCAATAGTCTATGATTATTGACAAAGTCAAAGAAGTTTATGTTATTTAGTAACAACAGTAATGGATTTGGATGTATTGTTATAAAACGCCACTTTAATGCCAGTGCAATTTATTTGCATTGTATAGTTTTTTTGGACCTGTTAACTAGTTAATGTATATCTGCTTGCAAGATTTTTTTATTGTAATATGCATACTGGTATCAGTGCAGAGGCAGTGATTTTAATGCCGTGTTCCGTATATACTAATTGACTGTTTTTTTTCTAACAGCTTTAGTATGAAAGATGTCAGACTGATTGGCCTATAAGATTTGGCTTGGGCTTACGTTTGTTGCGGCTTTAGTATAAATTCTAACTTAACCGCTTTCTAGCTGATTGGTATATATGAAAGTAGTCTCAGAGCAGTAAACCATTTCTGCAACATGATGGGATAGATTGTTGAACAATTTGTTTGGGCTTGACTTTGCTCTGTAAAGTTTATTATTGCACCAAGTAATCTGTTGTTGACATGTTTACAGTGCTTGTTTTCGAAAGCTGAGTTAACAATTTTTAGCTCGTGACGTGTTTAAGCTGCCTTCCAAGTAGACTAACTAGTGTTTTGTCATAGAAATCACAGTTAGCTTTTCTCGTGGTTTATCAGACAGCTCTCACTTTTTATCACTTCACTTACTTTATAATTTGCTAGTGTTAGATCTATAATTTTACTTCGCGTCACGTTTCTAAATGTGGCGAGTGATTATTACTACTAATTTATAAAATATATTTTAGCAGTTTCTCACTTTTTGGGTTGATGTTGGTGCTGTCCTATGCAATATGGTTTGCATTGACATCACAAACCCGACTCTAGCGCTTCCTAGAATAAGTTACACTAGAGCATCTTGCATCTTGTGCTGTATGTAAGTGAATGTGAACCAAAGTCTCCTAAACATATGTTTAAGCTATGATTACAATTTGGTCAATATCTCATCAATTCAATAAAATTTAAATTTAAAATACTCATTAAAAAATTGATGTACTGAATGAATTAAGTAATCTCAGTATTAAAAAATTATTAAATCTTAGTTTTGATAAATAAAAAATTCTAATTAATTAAGTTTAATATGTGTCTGAATCTATTGGATAACTAAACACTTATTTTAATTTCTATTATTTGTCAAGCAATTCCACTTGCTAATATATCCGATATAAGTTGCTTTATTTTTTTATAAACATAACGTATTTTTAAACTATCTAACTTTGAAGTGTCACTTTTAATTGTGTGCGGACAAAGTGGTATTTTTTTCTGCTAACAGAAAATGCGATTAAAATAAAATCTAGAACGTCCAGGACATATGTCATGCACATTAATGTTGCCAGATGATGTTTCAATTTTATTATGATTATTATTGAAGCTTTAAGCGCTGTTTGAAAATAGATTTATTTATTATTTAACGGTAAAAACTGATATGACACATATTTATATAATAATAGCAAAAAACATCGGGGTTACGTAACAGCAGTGTGTAAGGAGATGCGAAATTGGTTGCGGAAGTGTGCAATGATCTAATAGAATAGAAACAATATGTACTTAATTTGTTTTTGCACTATACTATAACTACTATAGTAGCACATATCAATTGTTTAAATGTAATGATTTAAATTGTTCTATTGAAAGACGAAATAAACTTCATGACATAATTAAATTACATCCTACTTAAATGAATTGGAGCCAGTATATACAATTAAAATTTAATCTAACATTTATGATGAATGGAAACGTGGTTTTTATACTCAATCGACTCGACTTCTTGTTAAGCAAGCAGGAGGTTGGTTAGAGTGAGGATGATTAAAAATAAGATGAGTAGATATTTATGACATGTCTATTATTTAGTTATAACTTATTCAAATATTGTTGTAATTGCAAAAATGTTAACATAACTTAATCAAATACGTAAGATCTATATTGTATGATCTGAACCTAATAGAGTTTAACAAATTGGTCAGCAAATACCGAGAACGTTCTTGTACATTTTTATTAAAATTAACAATGTTTTAGGAAATATGTTGTTAATAGTTTGCCTAGTACAAACCATTTGGTATTGCGTTTTATAGCTTGCCTGTTGTTAGTGTTTTTATTATTTACAACTACATACAATTACATAATTCCATAATAAATTAATATATAATTTTCCTTATGTGTCAACAAATAAATCAGTGATTTTATTGCCGCATCAATAAGCAAATGTACACGTAATGCTTTTATGACAGTTTTTCCACTTTGCATATGAGTAACAGATCTATATCTATAGTTACACTTTCATTACACTTTTTGGTTTATTTAGCCGTTTTCTTTTGCTTTCCTAGAACGTAAACTCTAAAATACCGTCGCGTGTGCGGCGTTAAAAAATCTATTCCATGTTAGAAAGTTGCCAACGTAGTAGGCTGTCGTATTCGGATTACTGTATGAATACAATATTGTCCGTTTTAGCATTATTTTTCTTGCGTTTACATTCCATACATTTCATGGGCCAAGCTGTACTGGAATTACTGTAGTTATTGCACTGCATGATAGAAATATGATGTTTTATTATGTCATTAATTAAAAAAGTTGGTTTTTAGATGTTTTTAGATGTAACGTTCTCACAAAAAACCAAATTTGTTTGGAAATATATTTTTATAATCAACACAACAACTACACTTATTCTTAGCAAATCACTGCAGTTATTTGAGGACATGGAAAATTATTATTTATTTTTTTTTAATTACGAAGCTATAACCTACACCTATGAGTTTTATAAGTGAAGCATATATTTTGTTGTCACTTTTAGTGGAATCAAACAAATTTCGTTTTTAAGGACATTAATGAAACTATTTTTGGTTAAAGATATGCTGTAGTTTAAATTAATAAATAGTAAACAATGAAGTTTCCAAACGGCACAAAAACTTGCATCTAGTACAAGGACTGGCATAACTGCCTTCCTATTTTTAAAGTTTAATAAAACAAATGTTACTTGAAATATAATACATTTATTTACGTCTTAATAGTATAATTAAATAGTTTTAATTTAAGTAGTTTTAAAAAGAATATTGGCCAAGAGTTGTTTATCATTATTGTAACACTGCCGCAAGCGATTTCTAAAGTTTTGCTCCTTCAGTTGTTGTAGGATTTTTGCACGATGTTTGCAGATTTTAACTTAAAGATAATCCCACAGACAGAAGTTGCAATGCGACAAATCCGGTGAGTGCGCAGGTCATGGAACATTGCTTTTTATAGATATGAACCTTTTGGGATAACGTTTTTTTGAGTTGCAGTGATGCACGGGATGTGTAGACTGTTGCTTCATTATTGTAACACTGCCGAAAGCGATTTCTGAAGTTTTGCATGATTCTCGCTAGCAGTTTGCGGTATTTTGTCTTCTTCAGTTGTACGATTTTTGCACGATGTTTGGAGACTTTAACTTAAAGATTACCCTACAGAAAGAAGTTGCAATGCGAAAAGTCCGGTGAGCGCGCAGGTCATGGAACATTGCTTTTTATAGATATCAAGCTCTCAGGAAAACGTTTTTTTAAGTTGTAGTGATGCACGGGATGTGTAGACTATTGCTTTATTATGCTGAAACCAGGCGTTCTGCACATTAAGTTCTGCAGGGGCTGGGGCGAAAACATTTTGAATTGACGGTAACAGCCCAATTTTATTTTTTTAAGAACTAAGGTCCGACTTTTCTCACTTCTGATATGGTGCACCAAACTATTAGTTTCTCACTAGGTAGAAGTTTTTTTTGTATTTTGTCAATCTTCGATGACCTTTGAAATTGCGTATCTTTTAAGGCCATTAGGTTTTACGGTAATGTTATTCATATCATCCGCGTTTGCCGCCTCACGGGTGGCATTATTGACCGGATTGTTGCCCTTAACACCCACATGACCCGGCGTCCAGACAAAGATAGCTCGATGCTCAAACCCGGTCAGACGGAATACCGAAGCTTGTATGAACTGACTTAATATTTGGGATGGCACTCAGCAAGTCGGAACAGGGCTGTGCAGGGCTTTATGCAATGCATATAATTTTGCGGTGTATACGGAGGCTTTTTTTCGGAAAGACGAGTGACAAAAGACCTTTCCACTTCCAGATTTGTTTTTGAATCATCCGTATACAACCGTGGAGAGTTTGGCTTCAATTTTTTAGAAACTTGTTTCTCAAGACGAGGGAGGAACTATTTGCGTTGCTGCGTTTTGTTGACGGTAAATATAAGTTGTTTATTGTGATTTTTTTGCTTGCACTTCTGCAACGTACGTACAGGCATTTATGTACAGGTGTCACCACCGATGCCGCAATATCATTAACCGCGATTATTTACTTTAAATTTGCGGTTGCTTATGAAAGATTCTAGAAAAAGGGGCATATGGCTCCTGAATCTACATGCGTGCAGCTTCTGCAAAATTTTGTAAAGCTAAGTCATGTCATACGTCTTTGGTTAAAAAACACTTTCTTGCATTGTATTTAGCTATCATCAATCATTTTCTCTAGAATTTTACTGGGACAACAAGTAAGCAAAACCGGTCAGTAGCTGTTGACGTTGTTTGGATCTTTGTGTGGCTTTAGCAACGGCAAGATCATGCACTCTCTTCAACTTTCCAGGTAGACGCGCCGCTTTACTGTATTATGTTGTAGATTTTCAACAACCGCTCCATTATGCTGGAGGGAAGCTGCTGCATAACTTGTTTGTTTCCGGTGCAGAAGAGGTACTCATACCGTTGATAGCCGTTTTCAACTCTTTTATGGTAAAGAAGAAGTTGTAGGGCAAAGACGAGGGGGAAGAGAAATATAGCGTAGTTTCTACTAATTGTTTTTCTTGGCGCAGGAATCTTTACTATAATTTTGAGAATCAAACGGAAGTTAAGTTGCCAATGCGTTTGCAGTTTTGGCCGCTTTCGTGACTTTGCGTTCGTTGACGATTAGGATGGAAACACAGAGGGAAGTTTCTTTTCTGATACGATTTCCACTTTTTCCCACATTTTGCTGACCGAAGTGGTTGGCATGATCGTTGTCGTTGTTTGCTTTAAAGAATTTTGAGTTGCGCGATGGCGCGTTTTTTCTTGAAAGCATTAATGTTTTTGTGCGACAGGTTTTTTCTAAACCATTAAAAGTTTTCTTTTTCTCTTTCATAGCTACGCGAATATCGTCGTTCCATCAGGGAATCAACGAACCGGCCAGCTGACTGACTTTAGTATAAACGCTGCTCCTAAAGTAGATTGTAGGCATTAAAATCTCGTACCAAGAGATAGGGCGGTAGAAGCTGAGAAATAAGTTTTTGTAGATCTTCTAATCGAATTCAGGTTGCATATTGTGGCTTTTATTGGAACAATAAGCTGGATTGCGATTGCCTGGAGTCTTGAGGGTTATTTTTGCAAACGGTAAATTTTATTTTTGAAAAATAGCGACTACACTTTTAGCTTGGAGACCCGACAGAACGTCACTTCTTGTGCATATAAAGTCTTGAAGATTGAAGTTTTGTGTTTTAAATATTCTACATGAAGATTTGGGAATGAACAAAATGTCGGTACGATGGATTTTCAAGCTGTTTGCTCAGTCTCGAACAAAAACTATTCAGACGGCAAATTTGCGAGGAGAATTTGATTGCTTTATTGTAAGATGAAGTTTTCTATAGAATTGTAACTGAGGATGTGAACTGTACACTACTGGGTTCCTCCCACAAAACTATGCATTGGGTTTATACTGGCTCTCCACTTAGTTTTCTGCGATCATCTCAATTATACAGGGTGTCCGGAAAATACGTGTACAACGTTTGACGACAGACTCCTGACGTCAAAATAGGTCGATCTAAGCCGACTTAGTTATATCGAAAATTGTCTTGTTTAGCCGGTAGAGGGCGTCAAAAAAAACAAAAGTATAACAAAGTTGAAAGTATCTATTGTAAGAAACTAAGTAAAACAAAAACATTACTTAAGCAAATGTGTAAAATGACCGCCATCTTGCTGAATACACTTATTAACACTCTTTAAAAAATGATATTGGACCCTATCTAATGTCTCGAGATTATTAAAATGGTTGCCTGCATTTAAAATCCGCTGCAATAAATCATCGCGTGTGTTTACCGGAGTCTTGTAAACTTCTGTTTTAATAGCGCCCCACAAAAAGAAGTCACACATATTTAACTCAGGAGAACGTGGTGGCCATTTTACTGGTGCATCATTGCCTCTTCCAATCCATCGGTTGGGATATTGATGATGTAAGTATTGCCGAACGACAACGGAAAAATGGGGCGGGGCACCATCATGCATATACCACATTTCCCTCCGAAGTAAAAGGGGCAAATTCTCCAGAAGAATTGGTAATGTGTCTTGCAAAAAATTTAAATAAATATTTCCATCTAACCTGTCTGGAATAACAATGGGACCAATAAGGTAGTGATCAATAATACCTGCCCAAATATTAATTTTAAATTGATGCTGATGATGTGCAACTTTAATGGCATGTGGATTTTCAGCGGAATAAATATGTTCGTTGTGCAGATTGGTTACCCCAGATCTTGTAAAGCATGCCTCGTCAGTAAACATAATTTTTCTACAAAAATTTGGAACAAGGATTCTTTTGTTTCTAATAAATTGACAAAATGTAAGCCGCATGGGGGGATCAGTCGGTAAAAGTTCCTGGACTTTTTGTATGTGGTAAGGATGTAACAACTGTTCTCTTAAAACCTCATTGACAATCGTTTTAGGAACATTTAACTCACGTTCTAAGAGACGGGTACTTTTACTTGGTTCTTCTTCAACTCTTTCCAGAATCATCTCTTCTGTTTCCACAGTTCGAGTTGTTCGCATACGACCCCTGCCTTCAAACTTTTTCTCAAAACTGCCCTCAATATTGGCATATGTTTGGTGGTTTGGTATTCGACGGTTAGGAAACCTCTCCATGTAAACCCTAACACTCTGACGCCCATTTCCTTGACAAAACCCGTATACCAGGAGCATGTCAACTTTCTGAGAGTTTGTATAATTTTCCATTTTTAATGGTAAAATGAACTTGTAATTCAAGAATGTTGATCGTATACTTGAGTAAATTTCATAGACTGGTGACAATTTGTCAATTATTGTCAAATTATTAAACGCCATAGCAACAAGGTCACTTAAAAAATTATTGTTACAGGTAATTTCTTTTTAATATTTACAAATTTTTGACGCCCTCTACCGGCTAAACGAGACAATTTTGGATATAACTAAGTCGGCTTAGATCGACCTATTTTGACGTCAGGAGTCTGTCGTCAAACGTTGTACACGTATTTTCCGGACACCCTGTATATATGCCAAAAGGGATATTAATTAATAACTTGAAAGCGAAGAAAAACCCCACAGTTATGCTCAGTAAACTCTGCTTCTGCATGACAACTTTATTTAATGAATGCGGCTTTAAGGATTTACATCGACAACCCTATATTCCCGACCTTGCCTTCTGTGACTCTTATCTCTTTCTAAAACACAAATAACACTAAGGGCATTGTTTATATTGAATGGCGACTTGGAAAATGCATACGCAGTTTTATTACTTTTAAAACCGCTTATGTAGTTAGTTTGTCTATTAATTTTACATTTAGAATAATACAATTATAGTAGTTTATTGTTTCTGTGTATTGTTGCAAGCTATGCTGATTTCAAGATTTATTTCATTTCTTACGTTAAAACCAATCACGTTTAAAAAATATATTATCTGGTTATAAATTTGACCTCATTTCTGCACCCTAAGTTGTGTTTTGATTAATAAATTATCTTGGATATTAAATTAGATAAAGGTTAAAATAATAATAATAAATAATATAAACTACACGTAGGTAAGTGAATAAAAAAATCTAGCATATTTCAACAATTTATTGAATTTAAAACATGGTGGCAATATATAAAAATAAAATATTTATATAACAAATGATTGATTTTGATATTGAGTTGATGTTTTAATGCATAAAAAATAAATACAAACATTAGACACATTGGGGTAGCTAGATTAACTTGTCATCATAATATGATCTTGCGCAACTGTAAAATTACATTTATAACTGCTTCCAATTAAGCGATTAGTACCAGAAAGATATCTATTAGATAATGTTATAATTACAGTATTTACATAACTCGCGCACGTGGCCGTCCGTAGAGCCCATTTAATTGGTTGGATCACGTGTACTGCGATGTGCATGACGGGTGCTGTAGAGCGCCAACGTGGCAGTTCCGATCTCTGCACTGATAATTGAAATATGTTAATATGAGGATTTTAATTGAAAACAGAAAAGCAAACTATATATAAACTGCATTATAATTGGATAGAATAGCAGGTCATGCTATTATTTACTATTCAGTTTTGCACATTTATATGTTAATATAGAAAGAAGTATGGTAATCTAATCAAGATTAGTTGTTAACGTGGATACACTTTTATAGATTTATATTTAAGTGGACATCATTAATTATATTAAGTTATGTTGAAACATTTTTTCTCGTTTTCTTTAGATATAATATCATTATTATAAAAAAGAATAATTGTTAGCATTTATATTTTGAAATTTTAATCAAAATATAACGGCATAACGTTCTATAGTTAAATTATACCCAAAATCAAAATTTTATTTTTACCTTTAATAAGAATTATTATTATTATATAATTTGCATTCTTTGTTGCAAACAACAAATTCTACTTTTAATCCAATTTTCATAATTAAAACCTTCATTGTATAATGGAATAAATCATTCTTAATGTATCTAAAACAATTACCATATCTAATGTTATTTTATGTAGTTGATTATAATTAGTTGCTTTTATTAGCGATAAGCTCCAGTGTTGGTTTACTTAATTAAACAATTACTTTTCTTGAACCTAATTAAAAGTTTAAAATTACATAATAAGAAAATAATCTTGTAGATGCTTGTTATTATTGCCCTTGAATATTATTCACGTGCTGAGATTCGAGAAATCAATTTACATCGAGGAAAATTTATTTTAAAAGTATGTTGAAATGGGGATGGAGGCGTTGTTGCCAGTCTGGAAAATGATATCACGAAAACCAATCTAAATGTAACAGGATCGATAAGATCTAAAGCAGAAAATATTATGAAGAGGAATACTGACAAAGATTTATGTGCAACTAAATAAATATAGTTTAATTTACGTGACGACTATTGTAGACATAATATTTTTAATTGTTGTAAATAGAAAGCCATGTAATTATTTGCATCTAATGAAGCGAGCAGGAAATTTACCGTTAAATGTATTCGTATATTTATAATTCAATACATTATACACATTCTGAAAAAGGTAAAATTAAAATGAATCATCGCATTACATAGATTCAAAAATGTTGAACAACAAGTATGAAATAAAATTAAATAATGCTGAATTTATTATTTTTAATTATTATGAATAAATTATTCGGTCAATTTAAATTGTTTTGTTCAAGATTAGTACCGACAATAAAACCTAATAGCTATACAAATGCAATTAACAATGCAGTGGATACATTCCTTAAATTAGCATTAATTAATTCATCCTTAAAATTCATGTGCTTCACAGTTCTGGTCATAACTTTCTATTATTTGTATGCTACACTTATGTGTCGCTTTTATTTGTATTGTGTACTACTTTAAATGCGTTAAATACTTGTTATGAATATAATCCATGTCTGTGCATAATGAGTATTCTACACTCATAACAATAATAAGTGTAAAGTATTATATATTTTTATGTTTCTTATCTTGTAAAATTAGTTGAATATACATAATTTTTCTTAAAATATTCATTATTATATTTTTAATTTATTAACTCTATTTTTGTCGCTTGTGTGTTTTGTAGTATTTTTAACAAGTCCATTCAAAACTGCATATTTGTTAATTTTTGTGACAGGAATTAAGATATGTATTGTTTATATACAGAGTGTTCAGTTAAATTTTGATTTCTTTAGGACTGGTTGGTTGGGTTATGTATAACGGAGTTTTAATTCATTGGAGTATTTATTATGGGATGCAAAATATTGTTGTTGTTACGGATCTGGTGGTGCTGCATATCTGGAAGATTGCTATGTTTTTTGGTAGATTTTTAGTGAATTTAACATTACACAATTTTCTTAAAAAAACATGATATTCAAATTTTAAAGTGCAGATAAATTACAATGTAAGATTGCTTGATTAATATTTTTTCTAATAAGCTTGAGGTCTTCATGCACGCATCATTCCTCCTTACCTCATTTTTTAAATATGCAAATGAATCAGAAGTTTCAATTATTTTATATTATCTTAAGACGGGGGTGTTGGAAAAGCTTAACTTTAAATTGTTGACAAAATTTCTTGTGAGGTTTCTAAAAAATTAAGAGATTGAAACTGGTTTTTGCTGCTTTCTTCTTTCTTGTGAAATAAATATGAAAAAAAAAGTTGATTGTCAAACTTGTAGAACAGAAAATACCAACAATGTATTTTTAATTTTTATTAGAAAAATTAAAATGACAATTTTTAGCACGTTACAAAGTCGACTGTAGCGTATGTTAAAAACTGTGAATTCATTGAGAGTTCTCTGTAAGTGCTACTAAAAATATGGCAATGAAAGATTAGCGTCGTTTCTATCTCCACAAAGTAAATCTGATTCGAAAAAACTCAAAGAATCAGATGGACAACTGCAGCATAGACCTGTTGTTGATTTTAAAATTAAACCTTGTTAGACACAATGATTTTGCTTTTTCTTGGAGCGTATTCAGGATGTACTAGATCTTGTCGCCGTAGGAACTCAGTAAGAAGGAACTATTTATCCGATCTTTTATTTTTTAAATAAATAAACAATTCCGATAAATATCAATTTTTATGAATGATTATATGGAACAAATAAAAAAGAGAATTTGTTCTTGATATAAGTGAAAAAAATACAAAGAAATTTCGGACATGGCATTTGATTATCGATACCCAAAGGCGCGGTTGCAAGATTTGCTTTTGGATTACTGGTTTTAAGATTTATTCAAAGAAATGGTACGAAAAAAATGTTTTCCTCTCCGCAATTATTACGAGTGATAAATGCTAGCGGGAAATTTTCTTTGGAGTTTTAAGATGTTTGTTATAGATAGAGCATGACCCCAATTTAATAAGCCATTGTTAATTTTATGAATATTAGCATAATATATTCATAACAATAACTGCTGAAAAGTTATGTATGATAGTTTTCTGAGCAAATAAGTATATTTTCTAATTTTATTACATACATAGATTGTATGGGAATTCCATCGAACTTTAGTATTTATTATAACTCTTAAGAAATTTGACAGGTTTTGGTTCACTCAATGGAGGCTCATTTTAAAGATAAATATAAATTTTATGATTTTACTATTATTTAGGATAAGTTTATTTGCAAAAAAACTACTGGTTAGCATTTGATTGCGCAAGTTTAGCCACTTTTTCCAACAAACTAAAGTTTTTGCTGGAATCAGTAATAGTAGTGTCATCTGCAAATAAAGTAAAATGTGCGCCAAGGTCACACATAGGTAGGACATAAATAAATATAAGAAAAATAATTGGGCTCAACACTGAGCTCTGTAGGACACCAACTGCATATCAAGATCTAAAATTGCATACTGGAATCTATTAGATACGTAAGATGATAATAACTTAAGCTCTACCTCCATGGCAGTGTTTTTTTTCACTTTTGTTCAACATCTCAACAACTATCACTAGGACGTAAAAAAGTCATATAACCTAAATTATAGAGCAACAAAAAATTACATGGTTGCAATTTTGTATCACGTCGGAAAGCAGAGTTATTGTAAAAAACTTTTTTTTTACTTTTATCAAGATAAGAAATTATTAGTATTTAAATAGAGAATTTTTTCTACAAAAAACAACAGAATAATATAAGAAAATGTTTGTCTGCGCTCCGTCACGTCATTTGCGATGTATGGACAATATCTGGCAAAACGCCAGCAAAATTAGTGTATAGTGTGAGTGAGCATAGTTTATAATTTTATATTTTATATTAATGCGCAGGTATCGGTTGCCAGTAGTTTTACTCGATAATAGTATATTAAAAAGTTTATTTATAATAAATGCTATTACTACTGAGGGTGACGTTTTCATTTATTTTTTGCAAGTACTTAATTGGATTTTTGAGGGGTATCTAAGAACTTGGTTATATCCATTTTTATTAGTTTTAGCGTATCTTGAATTAAGCATACTTTAAAATCAGGGTCGTAATATTGTTTGCGTAGCCGATTGTGCAGAAATATACCACGGTCATTGAATAATTAAATTGGATAGTGGTGGTAATAGTATTCTACACTTTTTGGGAAAAACTTTCCTGACTATTGTGTTCTCCACAGTGACTTTTACAGTTCTATTTTCCAACGTGTATTTTAGTTATCTTTTGATTGTAGAGTTGTCGCTATGTGTTGAGAAGGTGGTTTCTGTTTTTGAAGGTGTTTTTTTTTTATTCGGCTTGGTTGTCTATGCATACGTCTATTATGGATATTTGATTCTGTAATGATTTGTTGACTAGATTTGTTAAGGAGGTGATTTGGTAGACTTACACTGGAAAAGTATACGCGCTGGTTAGGGTGCAATGGCTTGGTAGTAAGTGTCGTTTTCTGAATTGATTTCCTGCACAGTTTCTCAAGTGTTTAAAAGAAAATATGTATGACTTTTTGGATGATAGGATTTAGCCATGTTGTGGTTACAAACCTGGTTTTGGCGTGAATACAATTTTTACATCTTATACATTTTTATTAGTTTATTTTCTAAGAACCCTAAGTCTGCAACTAGATTTACTCATCCTAGAAAATTGTAATTAATTAGATTACAACTTTGATTTTTATGTTGACTACGACGCTATCTATATCTCCTTCATATTTATTAGCCCAAACGACAGCCAACTCATTTCTCTATGTTGTTGATTAATTTGCTTTTTGTGGGGGGCAGCAATATGTTGACGTACTCGACTTTTTTTTTAAGTTTAGTATTTTGTTTTTTAAAACAATCTTGTTCTAGGAGATACTGACTTGCGTTTGTATTTTAGTGTGTTAGTGGGGCAGATTTTTGTAAAATAAAATTTTACTAGAGGATTTTTTTTTTAATTTTGATATAAACCTTCTATGAGTATAGCATAAACATGTTTATAGGAATTACTTGACTTATTTTTCACCGACGGATTGTTTTTTTTTTTTAATTTGGTTATATTCTACTAAACGTTAATTATTGTATAAGTGAATTAGATATTATTCCTAACGTTTCTACAATTTTATTTGGTGTTCTGGTATCTTATTATTTTTTTTTAATATTATTTGTGGATTATTTCAATAGCTCGTACTTGTGTGATTAAATTGTTAAAAGAATTTACTGTATCTCTTGAATTTTTTTTCATGTTTGAATTTAGTTGCGCGTAACTAAATTTAGTTGATACATCTCGTACAGCACATGATAACTTGGTAAATGCTATAACAGCGCTTGCACATTGCAGGCAAACAAATTTGTTGGTTCTGTTCAAGATTGTTTTTTTGAATTCTTACTTTTCTACTACAATAATGCACGGATGTTTGATTTGCCGCAAATAATAACTGCAATTTATTGCGGTGCGTTTTAATGAAGTTCTAATGATCAATCTTTTATAATATTTATGTTAATAAAATTGTCTAATTATGAGATGAGTTTGTTATTATTAAAAGAGTTTTATTAGTAATCTTTTAAACATGTAAAACTTTCTATATTGTAATACTTACCAGTTTTTGTAATTGGAGATATACAAAAATAGTTAGGTTAGTATATAAAATTCATAAAAAACGGAAGGAAGCAGTATTAAACTGCCGTGATGAAGAAGAAAAACCTATTTGCATTCTAACTTTCTTAAGTTATTTTTGCTTCTGTAGTTGATTGATGCGAACAATACTTATATATAAATAGTTGAACACACACTAAATTATTAGATACTTAACTGTTACATACTCGTACCATAAAATCTTTGAATTGAAATTTTTAGAAAATTTTTATACGCCTTTCTTACTTAGTACGGAAGTAATCTAAAATTACTTCTTTCACCTAAACATTACTCACGTTTTATGCACAGCTATTGCTGTTGTCTTAGTATTACTCTTTGGTAAACAGTATTTTATATAATTTTTAAAAGTCAAAACGTTATTAATAAGATTATAAAAAACCGTTTATGTGTACATATGTTATCTATTGAAATGCTTAATTAAACATAAAGATTTGATGTATTGTGTATATATGTATATATCTAGAATTATATGGATTGAGAGAATGGATGTGAGGAATAGAACTTAACCTACATTGCATTGTACTTTACAATTACATTTTATTATGGAGAAGTGCAGTAATAATTTGTTTTATATTATTTATGCACATATATAATTATTAAAGTAAGTCAATGGAAGTAATTACAATGGTTCTAGATGAATGCATATTTATATTATCTTATAAATGAAATATTTTCGAATGTCGATTTTATTGGTTATAAATTGAATTTTAAATATGTAGATTAAAAATACATTAATTATGCATAAATATTGTATAAAGGAGACTCATCTTATTTGAATTAATGTCAATAGTTGATGAAGTACCTATTGTCATGTGAGAGTTTACAAAACAATTTATCGATTTTAAGTCATTTTCTTTTTTCTTCTTTACATTCACACTGTAGCTATAAATATTTTCATAATTTTATCATTTATGTATAAATGGCGGTTTTATCAAACGCTTTTACAGAATTTAATTGCTACAATGGTTCATGCTTATAAAGATAATCTGTCCATCAAGCTTTTTTTATAAAAATCTACTTATTCAACAACTCACGTATTACATTTATATAATAATTTATGGAGAAACAAGACTATTAGACAATATCATTACTCTAATCATTAAACTTTTGTTTCCACTTATGACTACCAAATATACGTGATATGAGTTCAGAATATGTTTTTTTAATTTGAAAAGTAAACTTGTCATATTTCTATACAATTAATTTAATGGATTTTGATAATTTGATTCATACTGAATAAGGTTTTTTGTAATGTACATGAAACATTACAAAAAACATTATTTGTATCCAATTCTATATTTTTACAGAAAATTTCATTTATAGTTGATTCTAATATTTATATACTAACTGCACAAATAACTAATATTTATAACAGGTTATGACACACACATAGACACTAAGTTTAGCAGTTTCCAGAAGGGACACTAGACATACATATGTATACATATTACATATATTCATGACAGACCGATATGCTAAAAAAATAAATTAACTTACTTAATATAAATATTCCAGTATATTAAAAAATACAAAAATGGCATAAAAAAGTGATCATTAGCTCATTAGCAGTACGTACATAATATTTACAGACAATAATATAAAACAATAATATTTTCTACTCTCGGCTGGAGCTCTCTAACAACGTGGCGTCTATTTTATCAAATAGAGAGGAGTCTATGGGAAGGTGCGTCCAGTTTTTGAAAGACGCAGGACTCCTCAAACAGATGTAACCTAGGTTTTTAGGGTCTGGCATCGAAGCATTTTACAGCTTTGATGTCATCTGTGATATTAGGTTAGGTTAGTGATATTAATTTTAGTTAGTTTTTAGGGTCTGGCATCGAAGCATTTTACAGCTTCGGTGTCATCTGTGATATTAGGTTGGGTTAGTGTATAGGTACTGGCATCAAAGTCTTTTGTCAGTTGTGATAGTAGGTTCTGTGATATTAGTTTTTAATTTAGTTTTTAATTTTAGGTTTAGTACTTATTTATTTTTTTATTTATTTGACCATTTTAATTTTAGCTACTGTGATATTAGGTTTAGTATTTATTTATTTATTTGACCATTTTAATGTGTTGTTTTGTCTCCTCATCCAATGACCTTAGTAGTCGACGCTATAAATAAAGAAAAAAAAAATTCTACTTAAAATTCGTTTTCTGTAGCCTAGTAATTACGCGCGCACGCCAGGCATTTAAATTAATACAACTAAAACAATAATATACTATTTAAAACTAATATCAAATTGTTGAACTTAAATAAAAAGTTATTTCAACTTGTTTTCATTTTTTGCCATAAATTTCTTTGGGTTTATTTGAGTTCTTTCGAAATTTTTCCAAACGAATTGATGCAATAGATTTTTTAATTTGTTTTTAATTTTTTCATCATAATGTTAAGTCATAAAAGGTCAGGATGTTAATAACCAGTAGTTTTTAAGGTTTAAATTTTTTGTAATTGGATTTTTGGTCTGGTGTACTAATTTGTTATTTTTATTTCAGGTAAGCATCTACAATTTCATTGCTATAAGTTATGGTAAGCTTAAAAACTTTCACCATGTTATATATAAGTAAAACGTAAACTACTCGTTTTGGTATAATATGAATTAAAATAGATAGCATTTATTTTTAAAATATTTACTTCAAATAGCATGTGAATTTTGCGATAATGTAGCTATACAGGGTTAGTCCAAATTACCGGAACATTATAAATTAATAATTGGTAGTGCAAAGTAGTTGTAGCTCCATCATGTTGCTTCAAACAAAGAATCGAATATTATCAATAAAACTTAAGTATCACAACTGGCAACCAAATTGCAATGTCTAAAAAGGTAGACAATCAATGCACTGATGAGGATTTGTGAAAACCGAAACAATTATCTGTATTTGGTTGTCCGCTTTGGAGTTGGATTGGGTTTGAGTAATTGATTTTAAACTTTAGTTTTTTATTAAATTATAAATTAATTTAAAAAATAGTTTGTTTAAAACCAAATAACTTGTTTGGAGCTTTTTTGATTTTTTTTACGGTTGGGGAATTATTTAGGTGTAAATACAGTTTTTTTTTTAATAATTTGAGATAATACAACTAGCTGGCCACAACCAGTTTTTAAATTATTTAGCATTATTAGTAGGTGGTAGCCAAAGTTTATTTTTTCTTGATTTTTTAGGTCTTAAAGAATTGCTATTTTTCTGTTTTCTATTGCTGTGGAAATCAATGCGAAGGTAGTGTTGTTAAAGGTCCCTGTAATGTCAAGAAAGGCTAATAAGGCAATTTGTTTGCAGTGTATAGTTTTTTTTACATCTGAAAAGCATATTGGTATCTGTACAGAGCCTTTAATGTTTTTTCTAATAGTTTTAGCATGAAAGATGTCAGTCTGATTGGTCACAGGAGTTTCTTTTTCCTTTTTTATAGCATTGTTATATGCTGTGAGGCTGGTTCTATATGAGGTCTAGTCACCGTTTCTCTTGGCTTTGTTGAACAATTTCTTAGTACTAGCCTTTGCTCCGTTAAGCTTTTTATTCTATCAAGTAATTTTATTGTAGATGTGTTTAACGGTGCTTGGGCAGCTATTTTTTAAAGTTATTTTTATGGAGTTAACAATCATGTCTGTCATTGTCTCCAGCTTGTAGCTAGGATAGCTCTCAATTTGGCCAACTAGTATGTAGTTATATACATCTTAGTCAGTTTTCTTTGGGTTTCTATATTTTTGTAGCAACGTTTTTTTAATGTTGAATTAAATGTTTGCGTGGTTTGACAATCATAGATTTTTTCGACTAATCTTTCTGATTTCTGATTGTGGGCAAGTTACCTTTGTTCATAATATTAGTATTAGTTTATAAAATATAATCTAAAAGTTTCTAACCTTTTGGATTGATGTTGGTACATCATGTTTCACTGTGATACATGTACGGGGATTTTATGAGGTATTTTTTTCTTGTAAATCTAGAATTTTTGGACAAGGCGATGTTAATGTTATGTTGTTTGCAGATCTTTACAATCTTCAATATTTTACTTACCATCATTTTTTTCGTTGTGGTTTGGTAATTCTTTTTTTTCCTTTGCCTTTTTTGGTTGGTTTTTTTTAAGATGGGACAGTGCCCGGAGGGATATTTTGAAAAAATCCAGGTGCAATTTGCACTCAAGTGTTTTTGTTTTTTTGCAGGCTCTTTTTTCATGCGTAGGACGTGTTGGGTTTAATTTGGTTTTAATTTTAAGTTAAATACTTGCTTATGCTGTTTTGCATTTTCAGCTTGTTTAATAGGGTAGCCGGTTTCAATTGTGGCACCGGTACCCATGTCAGGTTTTTTTCTTTGTTTTGGCAGTTCCTTCAACCCAATTACTCAAAGTTTGTTGATTTTCAGATAGACTTTCTCAGTGGATGTGCTTTGGAGCTATTTTTTGGTTCCATTGTCTGAACATAGAGTTTTTATAAATCTACTTTTGTGGGTGCATTTCAAAAAACGGGGTGATGCTTTTCTTTTCTTTATTTATCAATCTTACTGAGAATAGATGATTTGATGAGTTTTGCCTGTTTGGCGTTGAGTGAACAATTAGAGTATCTTTTCTCGTGAAATTTCCGAAAAAGTATTCTTGAATGTTTTCTTATAGTCTCCTTATTTTTCTTACTCATTTTTACCGGCCATTTTTGCGACGCCTGTGTGCTATTGCTGGACATGTTTTGCTTTTGAGCCCCTATTGTGCCTGAAGGTGGTGTCGAGTGTTGCTGTAGCGTTCTTGTTCTTTGCCACAAACGTTTGCCTGGTTACTGGTGCATCCTTAGGCGCCCTTTGTTTTTCATTCTTTTCCTGGCTGCCCCGAGAGCTTAGGCTTCTCGGGTGCTTTTTGGTATTTTTTTCTTCAGAGTTCTGGGAACTGCCCGGTTTTTTGCAGATGTTGGGTTCTGCACTTTAGTGCTACCCACTTGGGGGTATTCTGTTGTTATCCTCCGACATTATGTTTAAGGAAGAAATTATGGTTTTAACTATGACCCCAAAATCATAGTTTGTGAAACTACACTATCTCTTCTAAATTTTATTCAAAAACGATTTTTTGTTGTTGTGATATTAAGTAATTCTTAAATATCACATTTAGAAATTGAAAAAAAGGATATTTAAGTAATATTATACAATATGCTAAAATTCTATGAAACTATAATGAAGATTAGGAAATAAATAACAGAATTTATTAATTTGCAAGAAACGTTACATTCTAAAATTAAATGTGTTATACAAAATATAGAAACATAATTAAACTACTCCTTTAAAGTACTTGCACATCCACTTAATGTCATTACTATAAACTAACTGTATATAAATCTAAGTTCTTATTACCGCGTCACTGACCATTTACTTCAATCCTCCACACCGCAGGCGATTATTGTTTCTGTAGGATGAAATACATAACTGCATAAAATTGTGAATGATTGCGTCCGAGACAGGAATTAAAAGTGCAATAAAACAACCACCGCAGAAACCAGTCGCGTTTTCATCGATGAACCGTAAATCGATTATTCACGATCGTAATATAATTATGGGAAATGCTTAGAAATAGAACTGGTTTCAATGAACTGCATTTGTGGGTGCTGCCATAATAATAGCAGGCCTCTCATATTTAATAGCTCCAGGATATGGAACTATACTCTATATAGAATGTACTGTAATCGTGGAATGTTAGTGTGTAAAGATTGCCATCTCAAATTGTCAATGGAGCTACATCCTCGAGACAATTAACAATTTTATTACTTATACCTACGTAGTTCTATTATTGCATTTCTTATAACACGTAACGAGATCATTAAATGAGATATTTTGGAAATTCTATGTTTGTGTGAATATAGCACATTCTTCGAAATAATAATTATTAATCTATCTTGTAGGTTATTACTTTATTTACTTACCACATGAAAATCATCAAAGGCATTCTCGTGAATTGAAACTTCCAAGTACAATGCGTAAAAACTATATAAAATTTATTTGTTATAAAAGGAACATGAAATTGATATAATTTTTTTAAATTAAAATAATCTATGAGACAGTATAATTATTATACTTTTTATTTATTTATTAAACAATATTTATTATTTGAATAATATAGAATTTTATTTAAAAATTTGAAATTATATTATCATATACTCAGCATCGAATCTGTAATAGTCAATATTGAATATAATAGTTATTTCTATATATATGAAGAATTACGATCGCAATAATTGCTGAACTACATCATAAAATAATATTAAGTGTATAGCAACTAATGAACAAGTGCGTCGATAAAACGCATAAGTACTTTTAACTAGCATAACATTTAACCTACTCCAAAGTTTTACCTATTGAATAATAATAACTTCCTGCTTACTAAATTTAACCATTTTATTGTACACCTAAGTTTGCAATATTACTATTAATAGATTATTCATGTGGGACCGGTTCTCTCTAGACTACAAAATAGATAAAGCGTGTGATATATTTTTTTAATTAACTTAAACTTAATTGATAAATTTATGGCGTGCATATTAAATATATAATCATGGTCATTCCAGGTTTTCACAAAATTTGTTTAATTTCAATTATAAATATATCAATTAACTAATCTTTTTGATATATTACTGTTAAATGTTAAATAGTGTCAAATGCTTATTCTTCTTTTACTATTCTATTAATGGAATATTTTATTTATTAAAAAATTTATATGAATTTATTCTACAAAACTTATGAAGAAAACCTTAATTAACTTGAAAGTAGGTTAAGAGTTGATAAAAGTTAAAAAATATAATTTACTAACAATTATAGTAAATAGTATTAGTACGCAGATATTCATACCTATTTTCAAATGGTATGGTTTTTATATTCAAGAGTTGTAGTAGAAGTACACACGTATTCAATATTTTTACGTACTGTAAAGGAATTGTACACACAATTACAAAACGCTACCTTATTAAGGATTAGAGCTGAACGCACATTGAATACGTTTTAGTGCGAAAGTAAGTTATACAAATTTAATACTTAGAACAATTCTAACTTTATGTGATATTTAAGAATTACTTTATCATAACAACATAAAAATACCTTTGAATTTCAACGAGTGAAACCACACTGAAACTATCACGAAAATTAAACAGTCTTTGAACACGATCTTGAATATTTGCGGATTATAAATCTTGGGAAATAATGAATTTGGAAGTTTATTCAATGTGCTGATGTGCGGTAATAAGTCTCTTTTAAAAAATTCGGTCTTATATTCAGAGAAACTGTCAGTGAATATTTGTTAGAATTTCTAGAAAGCTTTGTACTACAAGTAAATATTTGTTTTGCATTTCGAGCTATGCTCATGGAAATACCTATCGAAAATCCAATGTTTTAAATGCGTTTTCTTATACTTGGGAATTGGGAACAATGAATATTGTACAAGGACGTTTTATATATGTATATGCAAAAGTTGTACTGAAGTAAAAAACTGTTTACATTTATTAAAAAATCCTAGAAGACAAGTTGAAAAACTTTTATACATAGATTTGTTGTATAGTTTATTTTATATTTGGCACTGATGATAGCTCGGATTTTGATTATGAAACAGTTAGAAGTTTTTTAGAGACCAAGTTGGGAATACCGTAGTAAGATATTGTTTCAAGGACTTTGTTTATTGATGCTACAGATTCAAACTTAGAAATTTGAAGGCGTTTTATCATATTTGTTGAATAGGACTTGGTTATTTGAAGAAGTTCATTAAAGTAAATCAAAAATTGAGTTGTCGAAAAAGCAGAACATTGAGGAACGACAGCTTTTATGAATTTGGAGTCAACATTAAAACCAACACATTATGAAGAATAAGTCAAAATATGTAATTTTTGTATTGTTAGACGTACAACAAACAACAAGTATTAAAATAAATTGATTAATGCAAAACGTTGGCGAAATTTAATTTTTAAAGTTTGTTAGTCAACTGTTAAATTTGGATTACTTTGAGTTTGATTTATTTACACGTAATAATCCAACGTAGTTTAGTCTGGAATACAAGTTGCCTAAAGTCAAACTATTTTTTTAAATATTTATAAAGTACACATATGGATCATGCATCAGTATAAGTAAATTATTTCTTACCACAAACAATGCAAGTGTAAAAAGTCAATAAGTTTTAATTGGCGGGAAGCCTAAAGAAATGTTTGTTGCTGGGTGGTGTTTTTGGCACCTGTTTTGTACTCTGCAGTTTTGTGCATGTATCTTTAATTACTTCTACTTTACAATATAAACGCATTATCAATATAAATGTTATTACTCATCTGATTAAACTTTAGCTAATTGCCATTTGTTACAAAATCAGTTGGATAATGATACCATCTTGCAGTAATCGAATTAACTATTGTATGATTTTTTAATTTATTTTGAATGTAGTTAAATAGAGACAGATAAATAAAGTGTAGGATTTATCTACTACTTAAATATTCCGCATTCTTGACTAAAATATCAATTACCGCCTTCTTATTCAACATGGCGATGTTTTTACGACTATCTACCGTCACTTTTCCAATGTATGAATGTTTTTCTAACTGCCAATCAACTTTACTTTGAAAACTTTAAATGGATTTTATTACAAGCAACTACTTTGTGATAACTTATTAAATTTATTAGGAACTAAATTAAAACTAGTTTATGGTGTTTAATTCAATTATTAATTACTATTATTATTGTTTTGTATACAGATGCTTAGGAACAATAATACAAAGCAACAGAAAATTTTACAAAGAGTTAGAGGACAAAATAAGAAAAACAGCAAAATTATATAACATGTTAAAAAACACTTTCTTCAACAGAAAGAAAATATTGAAAACCAAAAAAAAAACAGAAATAGTTAAAAAAGTAATCTGACCAACATTAACATATAGTAGCGAAACATGGACGATGACAGGAAATCAAATAGAAAGCATAAATCCAATGGAGATGAGATCTCTAGGAAGATCGAAAACAAATCAAGAAAAGATGAATTTACAAATAAAACTAATACAAGAAATTTTTTAGAAGGGCAAATGAGATAGTATAGACATATTAGAAGAATGAGCGAAGAAAGAAACACCAATAAAGTATATGAGACAAGAGTAACAAGAAAACAAAAAAAAAAGGAAGACCCATAAAAGAAGGGAACAGTGTAATAAAGGAAAAGATTACAAGAAAATGAAACAATTGGATAGAAATAAGCCAAGAAATAGCTAAGGATAGGAAAAAATTGCATGAATATCATATAAATGATTAATGTACGTTTTACACCGAAAGGTAAAAAGGCGATGGAATAAATAAATAAAATATATTATTGTTTTGTCACATGACTTCAGCTAAGAGTAGCATCTAGGATGTTAAGTCAAGAGCAGCGCGTAGTTTTTTTATTCTGGCTTAAAGTGCATGTTTGGTGTTTGTTTGATTAAAAGTTATGTAGCTTACATAGTCTTTCCATATGTTTATATAAGAAGTATCTGAGAGTTTTTTTACATTTAAACGAATTTAGCTTTGTGCCTTTAATGAAGGATAATGTGATTTTTTAATTTAGTTAAGCAGTCGGTGGAATCATTTTACATATTTCTTCCTAAATGTAGTTTAGTTTTTTTTAATATTTGTTGTGTTTGTTAAAGTTGTAGACATGTGTTTTGCATCTATTAATGTTATTAGATCACTACTTTTCAAGCAAAAATCAATCTTTCATGTTGTGTTTAATGTTGGAGTGGGTTCAGTGTTTAAAAAAAACATGTTGAGCTTAGATTATTTTTTGTGGGTTATGGCAATAAAATATATGATTAGGGAGTTTCTATTGTTTCTTAATTTTAATGTGGTATTTCAAAGTTCCATAGTATATTATAGGTGTTTTATTATTAATGTATGTTGTATATCTAATATAAAAAATTCTAACCAAACAAAAAGTATCGAATATAGAAAGGATATAAAAACCAATTAAATATAAAGTAGAATGAACTTGATTCTAATTTAAAACAAAACATACAGATTTTTTTTTTAAATTATAAGATAGGGATTACATAACAGTTAAACATTCAAAAGAGGAGAACACTAGTGTAAAGTATCTAAGTCATTAGTTAATAGGATTGGCAATGATCCGAATAGTTTGTTTCGAATAGAATTTAAAAGAGATGGTGTAGTTTTGGATGCTCCTTCACATAGTTGGAACCAATATTTAATACAAGGACGAATATAAGTTTTATAGATATCCAAAAGTTGTACAGAAGTAAAAAAACTATTTACATCTATTAAGAAATCTTAGTTTTTTAGATATTTTTGAAACTATATCAATTACATGTTGTTGTAGAGCAGCTTATGTGGGATTGTAAGAAACATTAAAGAAGGTTTAGATAAGAATTTGTTGTTTAGTTTAGTAGTTGGGAGTACTCAATTCAGATAATGTTTTCAGGTCTTTGTTTATAGATGCTACATATTCTAACCTAGAAATTTTACTTTGTCATATTTGTGGATATGGTTTTTGGAAAGTATGAAGTATGAAGGGTGCTTACATCTGCAAAACTGTGAATAGGATTTATATACTATAGGACCATAGTTTTTTTATTGTCAATAAAGCTATTGATAAGACTTAAAGACTTATGATCAAAACCTATACAATGGAGCTTGTTAATAAGATTAGGATGTCATACCCTATCAAATGCTTTGGAAATCTCTAGAGCTACTTCAAGATTTATTACTTGTTTGCGACTATCATATGTCAGAAGATCTGAGATAAAGTTAATTTGTTCTAAGAACGTTATAGTATGAATGTATTATATCTAAACTTTTTGACAGATTGAGATTCTAGATTCTATAAAAAATGGTTGTCTTAACTAATCTACAATATTTTTTTTCTGCACGTGTAGATATCACATCATCTTGCGCAATATAGAACATCTTTCAATAACTTGAAAGAATTGTAAAAAACATTCTAAATATAACATAGTGTTTAAAGGTTGCGACAGAATTTGTATTGTCAGTAGAAGATCATTGAAAATACATGCGTATTTTGAACTTCTTTCTATTCAGAAATCATTTTGCTGCAAAAACGCTACAAAATACCAAACGAAACTGAATATTGATTTGTTATAAAAACTTTTAATATACATGCGATGACGCTGGCGAGTGTGAATCATGCTTTCAAAGTTCCCGCTCGCCTCTGCTAAGTTTAAACAAACAGAGTATAGTAGTTAAAAAGAAATAGCAATGAATGTTACAGTTATAAAATACCAGTAAATAATTTATTGTTTCAAGTAACTTTCATGATGTACATTATACTATCAATTTTATGAAAATAAATTTATAAAACATCCAAAAGCTGCCAAGAAAAAAGTTATTTTGCATTTTTAGCTTGAGCTTTAATCTTTACAAAACAAATCATTTTTAGTTTATTGTTATTTTCTGTAATCATCATACATACAAAGCACTTTCCAACAAATTTGAAGTTAAGGACCAAAACGCATCTCTCGAATTAAAAAGAAACAATAAAAGTAAATAACTATTTTTCACGTGATACGATGGACATTTCCTTAATTCTAAAACTCTGTTAAAGTCAATTATTGCAAGATATATTGATATAAAGTGAATTGTACATTAAATTATTTACTTTAAATATACGTATCATTGCCTATAAAATGGTTATATTTTCAAATACATCTGAAAGCAAATCATAAAATATGCTTTTATGCCATTCATACATTAAAAAATAATATGGCTTTATAGCTGTAATGGTTATAAATCATGCATTTGATAAATATAAATAGAAATGCATTTTGTCTGAAACTAAAAGTGGAACAGAAATGTTTATCAAACCCGCTTTTATTGGTGGCTGCAAGTATGATGCAAAACTTGGTGGTCTGTGCTTTTGAATGAAAACAAGCCTGATTTTAAACGCGTCTGTTCAATATCATGTGGCATTTACGCAATGATTATTTCCACACCGAAATTTATTTCCAATTAACGTCTACAACGTAATGACTCGAACGGGTAATCTATATACTACGTTCTAAAATTATTACTAGGGCACGAGTTTGTATAGAAGGGTGCATATTAATCATATTTTCATTTAGCAAAATTTATGTAAATTTATGGACGTGGGAACTATAATCTGATTGAAGAAAAAATGTTATATTAAAATATGATTGTTTGATATTAATAATAAACATTCAATCAAATTTAATTACGTACAAATCATTTTCTTAACTGATATGTTTTATAAACATAGATATATGTACGCATAAAACAGCACGAACTAATATCCTGTAAGCTATTTAAAACTGTGTTTTCCTAAAGAGTTGTGATCAATTTCTGCTAATAAAATATTTTATTTCCATTAGTCATAACCTGGATTCCAGTTGCATAGGAAACAATTATAATATTTTAAGTTTTGTTTAGCGTACTAATATATATTTACACGTAATTCAATATTTAATTTTCTAAACACGTATCTTTATATTCTTATATATCTATTTTTTTAGATAAGAACTATATTGAGCTTTAAACAATAATTGAGTGAGCATATATATACTTAATGAAATATAATAAATAGATGTAGCTTTATCTATTGTAAATAATTACTAAATGTCGGAATAAACGATTGTATTACATAACGAGTAAATTATAAGAAAGTGGGGTTTTAACCAAAATAAAGTATAAACTATTTAAACTGATATTACGCAATGACAAAATAATTACACCGCTGTGATCAGGTAATGGAATATTAATCAGATCTATTTCAATTTCACAAAGTAAAGGCGTGACAAACCATATTTCATGAAATAAAAATGGAATCTTTATATGTATATGTTGTGACATGTAAAATAAATCAATGGCTACATTGAATAAATTGAAAAATGTGAAAATAAAATACAAAGTACACAAACCGAACTCTGAAGTGTACTGACGCCTCAAGGTGAAACTTTTGCAGATTGCATGTGAGTAATGTTAGTAGATGAGAATTGGATTTATCTTTGCGGAAACAAACTGGGCATTTTGTGATTTATGTGAGAAAGTTTGTTGTTAGTTAAGAATTCGTAAAGAACAATTAGTAAGTTTTATAGATCAACAACTGGTTAGAATAACTTTGTATGGACTATTCACATTCAATTTATATTCTTGATTGTAAAACAAATATTTACACGATAATCAGATTAACTGTTTTTTATTAACAAGTTTTTATTATAAAAATGGGTATTTTAATTTTAAATACTGATCCGAAACTAGTACAATCTGGACAACTTGTAATATAAGTTTTTTTCACGCTTATAAAGAATCCAAGGTCGACAATAATTTTTTTGTCGAAACAGCAATAATAATTAAGAATTTCTGTAGTAAAATGCACTCAATTATCGATGGCTAATAATTAATTATTTTATTTATAAGCGGATATTATTCAGCAGAAAGGTCTTACTCTGAATTCGACATTTAACACATACAATGCCAAATACCAAAATATACTCTCTTAACAATTAGTAATTAACGAGATATTGCTAATTAGCATAATTAGACACGATTGTTTGTCAACTTATTTTAATTATGAAAACAGTTCTTGTTAGTGCTCGATAACTTATATCTAAACTGTGTACTCTTGACTCATTACCGAAATATTACTTATTAGCTCGCGGTACCCTAACTTACTTTTTGATTTTGATATAATCAATTTTTCAAAAGTGCTATTGATTGCCAAGACCTGGGGCACATTGCATTAATTGCAATTTATCACTACTAGCTACAGGTGATTTAATTATCAGCTATAACTTGTTTATAATTTTGCTCCTACTGGTAATTAAAACAAGTTTAAAACATTTATTGTTTTTTAATTATTATTATTTCATATTCAAAAGTTTTATAGAATCAAAAAGAATATATTGAAGTTTAAAACATGATTTAAACATATTGTGCAATTTTTTTTAGAATTGATTACTGTACGCAGACGCAAGTAGAAAATGTTTTGTTTCTGCAAGAGATGAGCTAACTGAATCATTCTGACACCGCTGCTTGTAGCGTGTATGTTGCTAAAATTGTAAAATTAAATCAAAACAAACTAAAACGCTATTTAACTGCAATTTGTTTAAAACATAACAACCTAGCAACATTTAGATTGCAGACACAATGGGAAATATGACATCCCAGAGAATAGCAGACGTCAATGCACATTTTCATATATTTTATCAAACGGTTCTTGTAAAAATGTACAAGTATGCTCTAAAACTTTTAATCCAAAATATTTTATAAGTACTTTCCAATGCTAAAACTCAAACGTTTCACTGTTGACGCGTGTGATCCGTTGAAAATCAAAGAATCTACTAGTAAAAGTGTAAAACATAAGAAGGAAGTTAAACAGAACCTCTGACTACACCACAGAAAATCGAAAAAAAGCAAAAAAGTACATGATAGAGGATCTGAACTCATCACAACTTCCAACCAGTTCTTTCATGGCTGAATATGTGGACTTACAACAGTTTTGTTTTTATGCTGAATCACAGATTTCAATATTTATTTATTTACCCAAAGTGATGCCGAGCGTAGCGTTCTTCCCAATATGGGTCCGTTACCTCATATAAGCATCCATACATGTCTTCTCTGTGGCTCGGTGTGTCCGACACCTCGACACCTATCGGTACTAAGAGGTTATTGAATATATATATATTGAATATATATATTTATTTAGGAATTATATAATATGCCACAACAACATAAAAATACTTTTGAGTTTCGACGAGTGAAACTACTCTTGCTGAAATTATCATATTGAAGACAATAGGAAATACTGAAATCTTGTTTGTAAAGAGTTTGACCATTTGATTGAGATCAGAGTCTTATAAGTGAGTGACTGTGATTGGGAATTTGGAATGATTGAAAAACGCCTTAAAGAATCTAGCGCGATTGTTCAGCAGGACCTTGAAGAAGTTGTCCGTACTGCATTTGTGTTTGTCACAAGAAGCCGCATGTCATAAAAACCGGTACAAGCTTTGATCTTAAAGTGGGTGGTTCTAGTATGTGAACAAAAATAAACGTTATCAAAAAGAACATTAATCTGGAGTAGCTTAGTCTTTTCTTGGTTGAGAAGAACTGCCACAGATTCAATTTGTGCTCAAGATTAGGGGAATGTTAGACTGTATAAAAAAATGTGAAGACAGACAGTTCTACGAAGGCCTTTCCTCGTGCTTCTTCTCATATATTGATATAAAGCGATTGATGAAGCAAGTGAATGTAGTCCCCCCTAAGATAGAAAATGCAGTATCACTGAGGTATAAAATGTAGTTCTTTTTAACAAAGAAAAAGCAGTTACTCCTGAGTAGTGCTCATGTTGTAGTAAATGTAGTTTCACCTGAAGAAGAAATTGCAGCACCACCTGCCAAAAAAATGAAGGGAAGAAAACATCGCTTAATTGAATTTTTTTTTCAGGTACTGTACTTACCTTTTTGATCTTCAATTATGCACATTTAAAATTATTTCTTTATATTATTTTTTTGTACTTACTTACTTTTCCAATAAAAAATTGTTAGTCAGGGAACTTACACCGTTATCCACTCTTTATAGCTAAAAAGTTTGAAAATTAAGTAAGGGAATATCATGCAAGACATTAAAATACTCTTCAGTTTTTTTGCCGAATTAAACAACATAAATTGCACTTATAATAATGTTTTATTCGATTTTTGAACATTTTAGTTTTAGGCATTTAGACCCTTTTCCATTTTCATGCCTCAATTACAATTTCAGAAAAGCCTATATTTGTTTTTATAAAGATTTTTCAAAATGGCCACCGTTGCCTTTGAGACACATTCTGGCTATTCTTGAGAGAGATCTGGAAGCCATGATGTGAGGTCTTACGTGTAGTAGAGGTGAAAAGATGTTGAAACTAAAGTGAGGCCTTTTTATCTAAAGCGATTTTTAAAGAAGTTTGACTTATTAGTTAAATGCTGAAGCAGCCGAAACAATAAATGATATAAGGTGGTGTTTCATATCAAACTGTCTACGTTAGTATAAAAATATTTACTTAAACGTCCAAACTGTTTGCGCTTAATAGCAGTTTACTTTTACAACGGAAAGTACGCCGATATCTATTACATTTGCGGTTTTTGTGATGGAAACTAAGCAAACAAAGCTGCTCGAGAATATGGGTTGAGATTTTCAAATTGGCAATTACCGGATAGTGGTGTAATTGTACAATTTAATGTACTACGAATACGAATTTGGAGAATTTTAAAACGTCATGGCGTATATCAATTTTATGGCTAGCCTTTTATTTACAGATTTTGCTAGTCGTATAGAATTTTTACGCTGGAACCACACACAATTGCAGTGTCAAATTATATATACATAAATTTTCAGTGAATTTCTGTAAGGAGTTATTGATAACTTGCTTATTTCTTCATTTGTTTTTACAACTATTTATATTTTCTAGAGGATCATTGGGGAGGATTGTTAGTTGATGTTCCTCTATCATTCAGACATGATATGTGCACTTTGCTTTGCGTGTAAGACAATTTTTGAATCAACGATTTAAAGAACGTGTAGTTGTTAGCTTCTCTGGCCTTTAAGATTTCCGGACTTAACATGGATGTTTAGATTATTATTTGTGTGGTTATATGACAGATCTGCTATACCAAACACCATCAGAGACTGTTAAAGATCTTAAAAGACGCATTTTTAAATAGCAAAACTAGTTCTGAATAACATAAAATTAAAATAAATATTGGCTTTTCTGAAATTGTAGTCTATTAATCAATAAAATAATTTAGACACTCTGTATTTTGAAAACTGTTTACTTTATAACTTTATAATTATATTTGGTCTAATTAATAATTAATTATATACAATAAAAATAAACGACTATTTGACTAACAATTTATCGATAACTCTATCTATTCGTCTAATGTAACATTCCATATAATAACTTATCTTCAAAACTTTACAATTAATTAAGTCAATCCAATTAGGTTATTTTATTTGTATTAACTTATGATTATATCGATAATCAATTTGAAATTTGATATTCATTACTAATAATTGGGAATGGACAAGGACGCATAGCTAGACATCGAAGAAATTTGAATGATGACGGGTACAATATTTACGTATTTGGTAAGGTTCCAATTCTATTATATAAATCATTAAGACGTTATTACATACAGCATTTTATATTGTAATGGAACGTAAGATGCTTTCATATTATTTCTGTTATATCCTTAAAATTCATTCCTCATGCGGCTAATTGGAATGATTTGTAATATATTTTCTTCTTAACTGATTATTTAATATTTACAGCCGCAAATAAATATGCAATATAATTAAATTTGCAGAAAAATATTTAAACTTCTAAGTCATAATTCATTGCTCTTATCTAGTTTCCTTTCTAAGTTTATTAACCTGATGCATATGAATGGCCCCACATTTAAAAAGATACTCTTACCGTACTTCTATATTATATTTAATATTTATCGTGCAGAAGTTATTCAAAAGTGGTTTGATTGCATCTAGGTAGTAGGTGGGGTTTCTTTTATACGCTTGTTTTGACTTAAAAGTTTAACGCTTTGGCAAATTACTAAACATATGGCGATTTCATTGTGAACGAGACATAACACAGCAGTGCCAAACTGATGTTTGCTTTGTCTAGATAAATAAACTTATTTTCGGTCATGACGGAGTTGTTTAAATTGATTGTGCATTTTTATTTTGAGTGTGTTGGAATAATCCAAGTTATATGTATATGTGGGGTGTTAATGTTGCACAACGACGCTATAAGTAGATAAGTGTACACCTTTTATACCGAAAATGTTATTCTCCCCTTCCGCATTGATAGCCATCTGACATTTCGAGGGTAATTTTTCAATGCACGCCGCAACAACCCCCGAACAAACGTCAAATAAAACTGATAACATTCCATCTTATAATTCTGCCAGGGAAAAGCATGCACTCAGTCATGACAGATGGAACATGTGTATGCGCGCATATAATCTATTCTTCTCAATCCTATTGAACTCAGAACCTAGCGTAACAACAACTACTGACAATGAATGCATTTGATTAAATTGGGATATATCCATCACATCGCTTGTCATTGAAATCTTTTTTCCGTTGCGTGACTAGAAAACAATAATTTTATGCTATTTATTAGTCACTTTTTATTTAAACGTATTTAATTTTATAATAATATACATACATCGAACTCAATAGTTGATAGTATTTTAACACATTTAACATAATCAAACTATCGATACAGTACAAAGTGATGCGAATATTTTAATTATCTTCACAAAACTATTATACTTGAAATAAGAAACTTAACGGATTTCACTAAACCCAAATGTTTTTTTAATTTTTATTATTTTGAAAATGCTACTTCCATGTTTTGAAAACAATTCTTTTGGTACAAAATTTATATTTGTTTTTTAACAAAATTAAAAAAAAAACAGCAAATGTGATTAAAAAAAAAACTTAGGTAGATTAATTTATTTTTCAAATTTTATAATACTCCACATATTAAATTAGAAAAACATTCAGGGTATTCCAGAAGCAGATGCGTAACTAGCAATGAAATCGCTTGCAATTAGCTAACAAATTGCGCAATTTAGTTTAGTTTTGTACACATACTTTTTTAATTTAAATTTATATTATAAAAAGAAACCACTACTATCTATTTTGCAGTATCAGGCATTTTATGTACTCTACAGTAGTAGTAAGCCTTGTATGGTGCTTTACAGTTTACTTTCACACCATGGAGGGTTTCTTATTTGTTATGAGAAGAAATAATTACAAGTTAATTGTGACCGGTTATACACACACATTTAATAATACTACACTCTTCTTATTTTTATTTAATAAAAAATATTTATTAATCATCTTCTTGTCTTTTTGTAACAAGCCAGTGGTAAAAAGTTAGGATATTATAACATTTACAAAACAATATAAGAAATTATTAAGTTAAGACATAACAATAAAATTTGCTTTAATCTATATAAAACCGTCTATGACAGCCTAATCTGCGGGCCGAAGCGTACAAGTTTGTCCTTTTGTAAAAACGCCACAAACAAAGTATCTTAAAGTTTTGCTGCTTAGGTGAAACTGCTCTGCGGTTCAATTACCTTAAAAGCTGGTATTAATTCAAAAATTAAAGAAATCTAAAACAATAAGTTTTGGAAACCGCTTTTACCGTTGCAACTAAAAAAAATTATTGAGTAAACTTTAAAGACTGTGTTTTGTTTTTTAAATCGCTTTAAATTTTACTTTTTTGTCATGGAGCTGTCAACCTTAGGTATGTATTATATTTTCAGCAATTTTTATTTTGTGAAAAAGTGTTAACACTTAAATAAAAACATTTAAATGTCATCATTGTAAATTTTTTTGCAAAATAGTATAAATTGGTAAACTTTTAGTTGTGTATTGAGCTATATCGAGCACTTCTGTGTATGTATAGTCATGGTAGAATTTGGGCACATTTTATAATTTTGCGATTTCGGTTTTAATAGTTAAAGATATTCTGGTCTTTTTTGAATAAGTGAATTTTACTAATTATTATTTTTCTTGGTTTTAACGACAATATAAGGAAAAGAAATTTTTGATGTTTTGAAAAATTTTGGATAAAATAAAACGAAGGTTAATTTATTTAATTAACCAACCAAAGGTGTTATGAAGAATATATAAACGACATACATTGCAAAATATGCAATTAAGTATACATTTAGCTCAAGATAGATGAATGTAAAAAGATCAAAAGCTAGAATTGTTATAAATTATAGTAATTGGCTAGAAACTTTAATTTTGTTTACGCTCCTTTGAAATTATAACATAGAGAACGTTGTTTTTGAAGAATTTTGATTTTTTTTTTAGTTTTTTGTTTCTGCCACCTTAAAAACCAATCTACTCTGAATAAATTCAGTAGATTTTTTGCACTATTTTTCGTTCATTTATAGGTCGAATTCTATACAAATCTTAAGTTTAAGAATTTTACTCGGCCATTTCTTTATCCATCTCTTAAAATATACCCAAATTTATTATTAAACTTTTTTTTTTTGTTTTTGTTTTGTTTTTTTCTGTGATGACGAGCTTTATTTGAAGTAGTTTCATAAGTGTTTGATTTTTTTGCCAACAAAATATGTATTCTGCCCTACTGTGCATCGGTGCTGCCAAGACGTCCAATTTCATTAAGCATTTCACTTGTTGCTTCTGGATTCTGGATTGAAAGTTGGAGGGTAAACCAAAGTCTACTGCACGCAGGCCTCACTAGGCTCTTTGTACTTCCTCCAGTGGTGACCTCACTCTGTTGCCCTGGCATTCAACCACCCTATGTGGCTGATGTATGCAAGTACAACGATTTGAGGGGTTTTTCTTATACTGGTCATGTCAACCCAACTGTCAGTGGATATTTGTTAGAACTTTCAGCAAGCCCTAAGAGGAAATATTTGTATAGATGGCAAAATGTCTTGTATTATTATTAGGAACAATGTTTATTAAAATATTTATAGAAAATGCAAAGATCTGCAACATTACGCCTGTGTTGTAAAGTATCTAAGTCATTGGTTAATTTTGGATCGGCAATGATTCGACTAGCTTGTTTTTGAATAGAGTTTAGAAGAGATAGTGTAGTTCCTATGCTTTTTTTTATACTTGGCAAGTAATATTTAATACAAGGACGAATATAAATTTTATATGTATGCAATAGTTGAACAGCAGTAAAAAACTTTTTACATCTATTAAGAAATCTTAGTTTTCTAGATACTTTTGAAGCTATGTCTACAACATGGTTGTTCTAGAGAAGGTTATGTGAGATTGTAACACATAGAAGACAAATTGAAGAAGATTTAGAAATGGATTTGTTGCTTAGTTTAATATTTGGTACTGATGATTTTGGATTTGGGTTTTGAAACAGTAAGAAGTTGAGTTAAATTTGATCATTGCCCCATTCAGATATTGTTTTGAAGTTTTTGTTTATAGATGCTACAGATTCTAACCTAGAAATTTTAAGACGCTCTGCCATATTTGTCGATATGGTCTTTGGAAAGTATGAAGTATTATCTGTTAAACTATAAATAAGACTTTTAGTTATTTGAAGAAGTTTATTAATGTAAATCAAAAATTAAGTTGGCGAAAGAGCAGACCTTGAGGAACAGCAGCGTTTATGGTTTTGGGGTCAGAGCTAAAACTATCAATTCTAACTATAATTTTTCTATTGTCAAGAAAACTTTTGATGAGATTTACAGTTTTTTTATCAATGGAGCTTGTTGACAAGATTACGATGCCATTCCCTATCAAACGTTTTGAAAATGTCTAGAGCTACTGCAAGATTTTTTTTTTGTTTCTCTAAAGTAAATAATGCTATTTGTGGGTAACATAAGTCAGAAGATCTGTTGTCGAACGTTTTGATCGAATTCCATATTGAGTATTTGAGATGAAGTTATTTTGTTGTAAGTACTTGACAATGTGAAAATTAATATATTTTTATAAGTTTTTTGACAGATTGCACAATAATGTAATTGGTCTATAATTTGAAGAATCAGACTTGTTTTTTTAGAAATAGGTTGAACATTTTTAACAATTTGGGAATGTTTCATTTTTGTATGATAAGGCACTTATTTTAGTCAAAATGGGAGATAATTCATTTGCAAATGTTTTAAGAATGATAGGAGGAATTTTATCTATACCTGATGTCTTTCTGGAATTTAATTTAACAAGATATCTTTTAGATTAGTAAATAGATTGTTTTGATCATTTTGAAATGGGGGTATTAAAGATTTTGTACTACCTTGCAATGCATTTGTTGTTTTATATATTTTTTTTGTTGTTTATGGAAAGCTGAAAAGTTCTATTAGCTGATGTTTTTGACAATCCTATCCTTTTCAGATAGTTTTAGATTGTCACAATAATTACGAGCTAACTTGTGTTTCTTAACACTTTTGATGCTACCGACGCATACGGTGCGTCAGTTCACTTCGTTGCTATATGCTGCCGACGCACCGTATGCGTTCAGCACGGTCCTCACTTCAATTGTTGTTAAATGCTTTTTGCTCCTTATTTATTGTCTGTTTTTTTTTAATTGAAAATAAGTACTTTTGTTTCTTAAACAGAAACAAAAGTACTTATTTTCAATTCAAAACAGAGAACGGAACAAATTTTTTGATGACATTTTGAATAATTTTTGTGAGGTTTTCTGCTGCAATTAGCACTATTCTGTATGCATATTGCTAGCTAACAATATTGTTGTCGAGGAAGGTTGCTAAGCAATGTTGTGTATTTATTACGTTTTTTTACTAAATTGCTAGCAACCTTGCTTGATAACGATATTGTTAGCTAGCAATATGCATACAGAATAGGGCTAAATATGTAGATCATGACAATTATTATGCAATGAGCATCAAAATCGAAATAATTAAGAAAGATCTTTTATTTTTACTATGTTCATTTTAGAATAATGATAGATAAGGCTGGGTTTAGGTTTGGTAGTAATAGGAAGAGAAGTTTTAACAACAGAAGTAATAAGTGAATAATCAGAATTTCCTAAAGCAGCCTCAACATTAGTTGTTGTAATCTCTGAAATAGTTGAAAGATACAAATCTAATAATCTTGGTTCACCAAGAAGTCTATTACCAGGAAAATATGTGAGTTGTTAAATATGTTGGGTAGGGTTATGAGAAGCATCAAAAATCTTAGCTTGTTGTCCGGATAATGTTGTAGAAGATGAGTGGCTTAATTATTCAGTATTATGTACATTAAAATCTCCTAATAAAATTATTTTAGTTTATTATGATTACCTTGAAGAAGCCTGTCAACAATTACAAAAATAGTTTTATCGGGAAGATTTAGTTTAAGAAGTATGCTATTATAATGCCTTGCATTTTGTACGTCGCCAGTCTAGAATATGCTTGTTTGTGGAAATTGGCACATACACCAGCAAATGAATGTTCAAAATGATCTAGATTTTTATTGTTTATTTTAGTTTTTGTTAAAAAAGAGGATATGAGGTTTTCTATGTTTAAGATGTTGATGAACAGAATTTAAATTATTTTTTACATCACAAATATTTGAGAAATTAAGTCACAAACTAAGTCAATGTCAATGTTTGGTTGATTAATTGGTCTCTATAACGACTCATATTTTTATCGCACTGACCACATACGATCGTCATTATTATGTCGGATGCATTGATAATTTTTGTTATCGGGGCCTCATTATGGCAAACGAACAAAAGTTCAATCTACTAGATCTGTGTGATCAACTTCAGTGTGTATGAAAATTATTTAAAAAAATGAAACACTTTGGTTCATAACTTATGATTTGAGTGCAACCTGTGCACGTACTCCAAAATAGATCATAACGGGTTCTTTGTACAGTATAAGTTTGAGTTAAAAACCGTATGTACAACTAAATATCGCATTTTTTACGTATCTGATTCTACGCTGCGCTTAAAAAATGCCATTAGTAATGCATGAAAGATTAACTAATAAAGATTTTGTTAAATGACCACTTGAAATTAAATGTTTACAGATTAAGTGTAGCAAGATGTTTTCTATCTTGTTTATTTTTGAGTTTTGATAAAATTGCTTCGAATACAAAATATTGTTTAGAAAATTGACGATTATATATTTACAGATAAGTGTAACAAAAAGAAAGGAAATGGCGGCAAATGGTGTTCGGAAAATGTAAAAATAGAAGAACGTGATTTTAAATTTGTTTTAGATATACTAAATAAATTGTAAATAAATTTTATAATAGAAACAAACATTTAGTGTTAAAATTTGCTTTGCTTGCAAATGAAGCTATTGATCTTATGGCATACATTTACAATGTTTTTATAATTAAAGTTGTAATATTATATATTCACTTTGTAAATCCAGATTAAGTATCAATATAAAGAAAAAAAAAGTATTTAAACATGCTTTTTGTTCAGTTTATTTGCTAGATAGATAATACAATCTGAAGCAATACAAACTTTATATTAGCTTTACAATGAATAGCTAAAATTGTTATCAAAGTTTTAATTGCTTTGTGATCTCATAATAAAAATGTTTATAATTAATTAAAGCTTAAAATATATGGTTAATAAATATATAATATTTTTAGTAAAAACGAGAATTGTATGCACGTTGCCGGAATAAAATCTCCTATGTGCAAAATAGTAGATTTTATAGTAGAGAAAAATAATTGTTCATTTTCAACTCTTTTCCACTTCTTTAGCACTACAACTCTTTTTCAGAATATATTGACATATAATAATACTGATATACATATTAACTTACAAGAGGTTTTGATTTTATTGTTTTTCAATGGTTTGTATGGTGTAGAGTGTAGATTCTAAGCGATTTAGTTATGCAGAAACATTAAATTTGGTTTGTGAGCACAGTAGGTTTTTTTTCCGGCATCGACGTAAGATATTATCCTTATTGTATATGTATATTACTGATTAGGATTATACATAAATATATTTTATGTTAGTGGATGCAACATCCTGCCTTAACTTTATTAGGTATCAGAAACTCAAGAGCAGCAATTAATTAGTAGATAAACCTGTATTCTCTTTTTATCGCGGTAGTATAGCAGTTAATTTTAATTCAACCAAGAATGCATGGAAGGAAACTGGAGTGATATATTGTGTATACTTAGTAAGTATTTCATATACACAGAGTAATATAAAAAAATCATTGCATTTAAGTGTAAAAATAGATTAATTATTTTTATATTGATGTAGAATTTTATTTCTTATTAATTGCAGAATTTCTAATACTAAAGAATGAAACAATAAGAAATCATCATAAAACCTGACCCAAAAGCGTGATTTTATATGGGGCTTATATGTTTTAAGGGTTTTTATATAATCATTCTTTTTTTTGTGTGCTATTGAGCTTCAACCTCAATTGCTCTAATAATGTAATCATTTAGGAAGCAAACAAGCAACAAAGTGTTTACATTACTTTAACTATAATTATTTGATTTACCACAAGAATTTTATTAACAAATGAATCATACTGTAGAGTATAGGATATGGTAAGATAAATACCCATCAGTTTACAGAAAACATTATGTAACTTACATACATAAACAATTGACGTATTGTATTATAGCGACCTTCATTAACACAATCAATATTTTCAATAATCAATACAAAAAAATACGTTTTTCTTAACAATTTATAATTAACTTTCGATTACATCAACACAGTTGTATGATGTAGAAAGTGGTACATTACGATTACGTTATTTTCGACATATTTCGGGGGCGTAACAAAAATCGATAAGTATAATCTGAGTTCGGTTCACAGACTGACGCAATAAAATATTTATAGCCATTACGTTTGGAATCATTGAGCTTGTACACATGTATGTACATATATACACACAGCATGTGGCCATAACCTTCATCTTCACGGCTGAATAGTTGAAACTTTCAATTAAAATTTAAAGTACCTGTCATCAGTCGCATATTCGCGACTGTGTATGCAACTAAATTATAATTTGCACAATATGTATTTAATTATATTGATAGGAAGAGTTAGTAGTATCCCGGCTACACGAAAAGGTTAACCGATAATTATTTAAATTATATACATATAAGTAAATATAACAATTAATTTTAAACAAATTTAAGGTGCAACTTGAGAAGGATTTTTAAATAAAGTTTTGTAGTAAATTATGCATACAAAAGTTATTTATTTAGTTGCTTGGAGAAAAAACTATTATTATATTAACAAACTCATCTCATAAACTTAGCAACACACTAATACAAGTATATTTTACTTTTCAGATTTCAAGTTTTTAAAATGAAAATATTATTTTCTAAATAATGGAAATTAGTTAAAACTTTTAAATTTATTACTTTAATAAAGCTATTACTATATTTAGAATTTTCTTAAAAGAGGAATAGCATGCACGCGAACGAATAGTCCTATTTATTGTGGTGGCAGTTAATCGATCGATCCTAGACGAAAGAGGAAGCCCTACATATTCATGCATTCAATTCGGCATTCCACACACAATAAAGGTTTCAGTCAGAGATAATACAATACAAACGCCTTTCATGTGGGATTTAAAACCTTAAATATACCAGGTCTAATCCTGTCACTGCATGCATTGAAATAAGCAGTTTCAGACACATGATATATTTGTTTAACACATAATAAATACACGATTTTATATTGTAATTCTACTTTCTTCCGTGTAGATTAATTGTATGGAATTCCTACTTTGAAAATAAGATTAGTTTCAAGTAGGACGTTCGTGATTTGACCTGATGAAAACTCACGTTTTGGCGTCGATTTACAAGTGTAATTTCGAATCTTGAATAAATCTTGCTTTAATATAAATATAATACTACACAAGACGCATCGAACATATAATTTAAAATGAATTAATTGCAGTGATAAGCACACACTTCTTACAAATTGCATATAATTAGCAACTATTAAGGTCAGCGTATGAATAAAACTATAGAGAAATGATATCTTCTCCTATTTTTGATATTAATGTAAAGTATGTATTTTCTATGTATAAAATGTATATTTTTCTACTTTTTCAGTCATGTAGTTTTTTTATTATTATGATTTTTTATTTATTCTAGTTTATATATTTTTATTTTTATTTATAGTTAGTTTTTCTGAATATAAAGTCTAGTCTAATGGTCGGTTTTCATGCTCAAGCAGTTTGCGCAAATTGATTTGTGCAAGCCAATTTGCACAAGTAAATTGTTGCGTGAAAACGAAAATCGTTCACTTGCACACGCCCAGAAAGTTTGGCATGAGTAAAATCTAGCTTGTTTGATAATTTGCTTGTGGTTTGCGCAAATGCATGAACGTGTAAACAACTTGACGCAAGCGTAATAGTAAACAGCATCTGATCTACATGTCGAACGAGTTTTTTATTATAATTTATGCTGAAACTTGTTTATATAATTAGCTTGCTCTTCCTTGTTTTTGGAAAATTAAATCTAAACAATACACTAACGCTAAATCTCAGGTGTGCATTGTGAACGAGACTGCAAATAGAGAAACTGTGGTGAAAAAATTAATTTTATGAAAACAACATATCTTTACTGTAAATAAAATTTGTGCAAATTGGCTTGCACAAATTAATTTGCACAAATTGCTTAAGCGTGAAAACCGACCTAAAGAGTATACGTTTTTTTGTTTCCATGTATATACATATATATTCCATTATACCGAACTTATTTTTGTAATAGCAATGTAATAAATTGTTGCGATTATCAAATTTAACAAATTGTTATTTTAACTGTATTTATTGAATTCGTGCATAAATATACTATTACATTAGATGAGTTTTAGATAATATACTTAACATCAAGTTTTGCTTTTTAAAACAGGTAATTAGTTGTGCCCAGGTTGTACTAAAGGTTCTACTTTAAAATGTGTCTATTTATTTACGAAGTAGAAAGTAGGTATAGACACAAATTTTATCATATTGGCTGAATCTTGTGTTTTACTAAATCTACAAAAGTTTATTTTTTTAATTCACTATACAGTAAAATCTGTTACTGTAGCCTTAAGAATTACAGATAGACCTTTGCGTTGTATTATATAAGTAGCCAAATCTTCAAGTGTACAATTATTACAAGGTAGGGGTTTTGCTTAGAGCTCATGGAACTGATCAACATAAATGAATAACTACTTGTCAACCAAGTGCCAACACTTGCACAAAATGGTATGTGTTACTATATACAGGTATACGTAGGGTGTCTATACGTCCCAGTTTTCCCGGATTTGTCTCGGTTTTAACTTTCTCGTACCGGTGTCTCGACAATTCTTTTCGGGTCAGTTAATTGTCCCGGTTGAGTTTAAAAAAAAAACCTTCTCATAAATATTTTAAAAAAATTTAAAAAGAAATCATAATAATAGAAGTTAAAGCAATCAGAATGAAAGTATTAGGACGATAGAAATTAGAATTTATGGCAAATTTCTACTTATAAAAACATTTTTTTGCGTAATTGCCAGTTAGAAACGATTTCAAAGACAAATTTTTGAAATGTGATTTTATTGCTAAAACTTATAAAGATTAGCTGATGTCTAATAGTGGTTCATAACGTTAGTTTTAAAACATGATTATAAAGGGTGTCAGATAAAAAATGTACGGTTGAATAATGTCGTTATTTATATATAAGTACTACAAATGCAGGTATGTATATATATATATACATTTATGTTGTGGATATTTATTTACTTTCAATGAAAACCAAGTTTTTTAATGATTGGATTTTAAATCTGGTTAATTTTAGAATGAAAGAATAATCATACGCAATTTGATACTATATTGAAGTTATTTTTTTGCCGTTTTTGGTTTGTTTTCGTGTCAGGGTGAAAATAAAAAAAACATATATTTTTTTTAATATTACTTTATCAAATTTTGTTTTAACTTAAAAACTATCAAAAATTGTTTAGCAAACTCAACCTGATAATGTATATAACACAATCTATCGAATGGTGCTGGATTCATCATTCTAAAATTATTTGGATTTAAAATCTAAATCTGCTTGGATTATTATGGTTGAAACGATTATGGACAAATTAACAGAAAAAAAAAAGATTTTGTGCTTTGGATTATTAAAATATTGATAACTGGAATGCCTGTAAAACATAAAATACGAGGTAAACACCATAAATTCCTGGCCTACTACATTTCTTAAAATTTTAAACCAATTGTTAAATATTGTCAGTAAAGTGTGATGTTTTATTAACGTACACGTGCAATTTCAACTCTCTGCTTTAATTAGTCTTGTACTGATATCCAGACAAACATTGTTAGGTTTTAACTATGCCAGGTTTGCGAACAATTGAGTACCGAGCGGTCATCAAATTCTTTACATTGGAAAGTCTTACCCCTCATCAAATTAAACAAAGATTGGATGGCGGCGAAGATTTACTTTTTTATTCCACTGTGAAAGAATGGACTAAAATGTTAAATATGGGCTATGAGTCTTTAGAAGATGACTTACGTTCTGGTCGACTAGTTGAAGTGAGGGAATAATCAGCAATGTCAGGGCTGTGAGATACATTGATTTGTCGAATACTCTATGACCATTTGGGTATGAACAAAGTGAGTGCAATATGGGTTCTAAAACTTTTGTCAGCTGTTCAAAAACAGCATCTATTTGATTATGATCGATCTTTTTTTGAATATGAAACTATGGTCTTGTATTATGGGTATTTCTATCAACCTAAAAGATCAAGGCCACAATCTTTTGGGAATAGCGCGTATTATGATACCTTATTACATGGTTGAGGAAATAATTTGGGCAAAGCATTGAGGAAAATTAAAATTATTGAAAGGAGTCAGGTTGTAGTACGACAACGCACTTGAGCACACCGCAGAAGTTACTCAAGTTGCTATATGAGAATGCGGTTTTAAAACCAATCGAACATCTTCTCTACAGTCCACACTTGACTCCTACCGACTACTTGTTATTTTAAAAAATTTAAAAAGTTTTTTGTGGTAGACAATTTTTTGACTATAAAGCGGTGAAAACTGCTGTTTTGGAGCAGTCAAAAATAAAGCTATTGATAAGACTTACAGATTTATGTTCAAAATCTATACTATGGAGCTTATTAATAAGATTAGGATGCCATACCTAAGATTTTTTTCACGTTTGTTCAAAATAAAATTTTATTTATGACTAACATGTGTCAGAAGATCAGAGATAAGTTATATTATTCTTAAAAACTTGACAACGTGGAAATTAATATATTTCTCAAAAAAAATTTGGATTTTAATTGGTCACTTTTAAAAGATGCTTTTTGACAAAATGTTGCCTCAAGTGAACTGGATTCATTATTTAACTAACCTAACCGGCAATGTAGGTACAACAGTAGGAGGATTTAGGGTAGAGTTAGATTGGTTTGCATAAATGTCTGGCATTTGCAGCATTTATTATTGGCATGTTAATTTGCACTTATATATTAGTATGGAACGATACATAACATTGCAAATAATTGCACTAGTTATTGTATATGAAGTTGAATTTGTTCCATATTACAAAATATACTCCTAAATCCAATATTGAAAACAATTAATCTTAATCTTAATCAATAAATAGTTGTATAGTTCATGCTTCATACAAAAAAAAGAGTGCTTTTTATGATCTGGTAGTTTACAGATTATTTATACACCTATTAATAGTTTTAATTCAATAATAAATTTTTATGTCTACATACATATATTGGTCAATTTAATGCACCCACGCGCTTGGAACGACTTCCGCCTTGCTTAAAACTAGGTTGGATAAGGTGAATATTTTATTTTATTTTATTATTATAATATTTATTTTTGTCTAATTAACTTTTGAAGTGGTTTATTAGAACTGCGTTTTAGAAAACACGCAATATCACACCTATCTAGCTATGAAAATAAAGAAGACAAACAAAATTTTATTTTTTAACGTTAAGAATCATTAACACTAGCACACTTATTTCAACGTTTTTCAAGTAACGCTATGTTATTGAAAAAAAAATCTTCCGATAATTTTACAAAATACGACTCTTCAGCGTTTTTCAGCCGTCATTTGATAAAAAGCGATTCATAGGGAGCGATGACGGGACTGTAAGTTGGATGTTATAAATCTGTATTCATTGACTACTTTTTGATTTTGTCTTTGTAGACATTTCCCGTAATTGTAGTCTGTTTTGGCATTAAAAAATCTGGTTATTACTTTTTGCTCAGAAAATTGCTTTGCTTTTTTGGGTAGTGGAGAGCTCTTACGAATTGCATGGACTCGTTATTATTTACAATTCTATAGAAGTTTTATCTTGGGGTAAAGCAATAAAATTCTTCTCGCAGCTTGGGAATTCATCATGCCGACACTTTGCTTATTTCTAAATCTTTATGTAGAATTTTAAAAACACTTTTGATGTTTAATTATCTAGCAAACTTTTACTTTATTTTGTCAGATTGTGCTTCTAAACATTTTCTTCACTTTAGGTCATCATGAATGAATAGGACGGGGTATTTTCTCCATACACTCTCTTATTGATATTCTTTAGGCTATTGCCTTTTTTTATAAAAATGACAAATGTGAAGGGATTGGAACCTAACTTGAATATGACACTATATAATGTATAAATGTATAAATTTAAATTTATAATAATAACATTGTGAACTTTGTGAATTAATGATACACTTTCATTTTGATTTTTTGCTTTAGAGATTGCTCATTTTTAATTTATTCTTAAGGCAAAATTAAAAAAAAAAGTAAAAATTATTAAAATTTCTAGAACAAAGGAAAATATAGAAAAAAAGGAAAACGATAGTAGAAAAGCAATACAACAGTGAAATAACAGAAAATATAAAAAATAAAAAGAATGAAGAAGAAAACAAATGTAGAATGAAGAAAGATTCGTACAAAAAGAAATTTCAGACATAGCAAAAGAAGAAAAAGCAAATGGCAAGAGCGTAAGAATAGGATACCAAAAATTAACAATTAATGGAGAGGAATATAGATGGAATAAAGTGATAAAGGGGCTAGAAGAAGTGAAAACTTCAAAAAATTAACAAGAAAACAGATAAAAGATAAAGAAAAAGATACCCAATAAGACACGGCGAGGAAATGGTACAAGAAAGAAGATAAACACGACAGCGACCAACGGTACGAAAAGGAACATGAATAGAAGAAATACAGAAAAGGAAAAAAAGAAGAGAGAAAAAATAAAAATAAAGAGGAAAGCGTAGGAACAAGGAATATAAGAGGATACATGGGAAAAGAAGCAGAACTGGTGGAAGAAATGATAAACCAAAAAATAGAAATACTAGGAATAACGGAAACAAAAAAAGAAAGGGCAAGGGATAGTAAGAATACATAGAGGATACTGGTTAATGTGGACGGAAGTGGAAAGAGCAAAAGGAGGAGTAGGAATGATAATAGCTCCGCAGAGGATAAAAGATGCAATAAGAAAAAAACACATAAACAAAAGAATTATGACAGTAGAAATGAAACTGTTAGATAAAGAAACATGAACTATGATAGTAGCATATAGACCAATATAGACGCAAAGAAAGAAGAGAAAGACGGTTTCTATACAAAACTACAACAAGAAGGGAGCAGAAAACATAATGATACTAGGAGATTTAAATGGGAGAGTAGGAAATTAAAACAACGGAATAATAGAGACAATGGGAATAGAAGGAGAAGAAATGAAAAACAACAACGGAGAAAGAATTATCCAACTATGCATCAAAAACAATCTAATAGTAACAAACACTAAATTCAAACAAAATCCACAAATACATAAGAACACAGCTAACCAGAAACGAGAAATCAATTATCGACTACTACCTAGATAATAGAAACAACTGGAAAAAGATAAAGAATGTAAGAGTATCAAGACAGGCGGAAATAGGAAGCGACTACAATTTAATACGAATGGACATGAAATGGAAAGCAATAGTTAAACCAGACAAAAGAAAAAAAAAGTTAAGATAAAGATAAAACATACAAATTAAAAGAAGAACAAATACAAGCGACATACCAAGAATAAAACACAAAAAAGAAAAATGGAAAAGATACTTAGAAACAAAAAAAAATGGAAGATTATGAAAAATACAAATAAAAGAGAAATAGAACAAAGAGAATAATAAAAGAAGCAAAGATAAAATTATGGAAAAAATTTGGAAAAGAAATGAATGAGAACTTCAACTGGAACTAAAAACTACGGAACGTTAAAACAGTTAAAACAAAAGAAAGAACACATTATGATAAACATAATAGATATAAATGGTAAAATAATAACGGAAGAAGAAAAGATAATGGAAAGATAGAGGGAATACTTCCTAACGAAACAAGAAGTAGAAGAAAACAAAACAAAAAGGATGAAAAGGTTATACAGGACAGAAGAACGGAAAAAATAGAAGAAATTAAAAAAATGAAGTAATAGAAGCAATTATGAAATTCAAAATCGGTGAGATGGCTCAGTTATAGAGCGTTAGCGTAGCACGTTAACAGTCCAGGGTTTGATCCCCGAATATGACTAAAATAATAGCTTGCTTTTTATCCACCGGGGTGATTTGGAAGTCACCTAAAATGCCGTTGGTCTCATCAACCCCCTTTAAACAAGTCGTAAGACTTCTGGGGCGATGTAAAATAGCTGTAAAAAAAGCGCAATAAAGAACAAAGAATGGGAAGGCATCAGGAACAGATGAAATAACGCCGGATATGATGAAATACATGGGAAAAGAGGGAATTGCACAAATAACGGAACTAATAAATGACATGATCAGAAATAGGAATAATCTTACCCATACATTAAAAGGGAGATAAACGAAAATGTGAAAACTACAGAGGAATTACACTAACAAGCATACCAAGCAAGATATTAACAAAAGTTTTAGAAAAAAGGATGAGAGACAAATTAGAAACAACAATAGAGGACAGCTAATGTAGATTTAGAAGAGGAAGAAGCACACAAGACTTATTATTTATAATAAGACAGCTATGCGAGAAGATGATAAGAAAAATTAATCAGACCAACATTAACATATAGTAGCGAAACATGGACGATGACAGGAAAACAAACAGGAAAAATTAATGCAATTGAAATGAGATTTCTTAGGAAGATCGAAAACAAAACAAGAAAAGATAAAATAAGGAACGAGACATACTGGACGAATCTAAAAATAAAACCTATACAAGAAAAAATAAAGGAAGGTCAAATGAGATGGTATGGAAGTATCAGAAGAATGAATGAAGAAAGAAACACTAAGAAAGTTTATGAGACAAGAGTAACAGGAAAACAGGAAAACAGGAAAACTTGAAAATAAAAAAGAGGAAGACTCAGAAAAGAATGGAACAGCGCAATAAAGGAAGATGCTACAAGAAAAGGGAACACTTAAGACGAAATAAAGGAGGTAGCCAAGGATAGAAAGAAATTGCGTGAATATATAAATTAATAATACGCCATACAGCCTTACACCGAAAGGTAGAAAGGCAATGGAATAAATAAAAATAAAATCTTAAGGATAACATTTAAGACTACAATTATTATTTTTACTTATTCCACAGTTACACATTTTTACTGAATATTGCCAAGTTTGAAAAAAAAATTATAATAAAATTTTATTTATATTGAACTTAACCTAATAGTAAACTCAATTTGTTTTTCAAAGCATCTGATAGTGTATTGTGCTTATTAACAAATTTCACTTTTAAAGTCTGGATCAGAAAATTTGAAAGTCGTATTAATAATTTTCACAACAGAAAAAGTATGATAAGATTATAATATAATATATAACTAAAATTATCAAAAGGCAACTCTGATTTTAAAAACATAAATGCGAGTGTTTTACAGGTTTTTGCTATCTAAGACGGAAAAGTCTTATTCATTCATACCTTTCATACTGTGTGTTTAAACAATATTTGACTACTTCATTTTCAAAATGGACGAAACCAAGAAACCCCAACATCTAAAAGTGTTGATCATCTTTAAGAAAAGGAGGACCATCGTGCTTGTTGTATTTGCATTATGGAAAATTGAGAAAATAGTGTATATTATTCGACTGTATTTATATATTTATATTCTTGTCGAAAGCTTATTTGCTCTTAACACTTCTGTCATATACTTTTCTGTCTTATCTAAAAAAGAACGTTATATTTAATCTTATCTCATTTTCAAATATAAACATTTTTATTTTATTAATATTGATTTCTTTTGTTTCAGGTAATTTCTTCAAAATCAGATATAGCGCAATATTCTTGCAATATGTAGCGTAAGTATATATACTTTTATATATAGTCAGTTTATTAAAATTGGTCTACACAACATTTAATATATTAGGAATGACTATCGGCAGAGTGATTAACCAGATTAGGCGATGTTGATTAAAATTATAGTTTTTAAACTGAAATGCTGTAAAATACTTTACAAAATATGTATTTTCATTTCTATTTACAGGAAGGAATTTAAAGACATCACGTCTTTTCCTTATAAGTATTATAGTTGCTAATAAATGAATCATTATTTATAAATTTATTGCGCTAATTTAATATCAATTTATTATAGTAAGGCTGAGTAGATTATATAATAACATTTCGTTAACTATAAATTAGCCGACAGTGACAAGATAATATATGTTTGCTTAATGGGATTTTAAATACAAAAACCAATTTTCACAGCATGGTTTACAGTTTACAGTTTATACTATAAACCATAAACATGTTAAAAAATAAATTGAGTAATGTACATCTTTATCATAATAACATAATAAAAATAAAGACAATATATATTTAAGTTTATACATTTCAAAGTGAATACTATAATATATTATATACATGCAGGAAGATATATTGCATTAAATCTGATACCATAGAATTGTATCTTGTAACGAGATATATACTTGAGTTAATTCAAAGGAAATGCATTTCTATTCCAAATGGAGTATGAATGGGTTCATGAACTGTAAAATAAATATGCGTACCGGCCATTTCAATTATAGCAATCAAATTATTGCGTGTTTATTTGATCAACTGAAGAGTAAACATTTTAAAGACAGCCAATATGGTACGACTTACATTATATGCCGAGGTTTATTTTGATACTGTTACACTTTACAATGTTCTAGACATTTTAGTGTCATTTCACCAATGAATACTCAACCTCAATATAATATTGCTTTATTTATTCATTTAAGGTGTAAAAACACGAGTTTTTTTAACTAAACCCAATTAATTTTAATTTGAAATGGTAGATTTAATAATTTAATTACATTATATTATTTGTATTGCTGTGCGCACAGTTGATGTATAAGCGCTTCTGTATAATAATGCTACAACATTTAAGTGCATATAAATTAAGTAATAAACGTGTAAATTAATTTATAGGGACAATTTCTTCTATTTTAAGAGTTTTACATGTATATTTTCTAAATAATTTACAATAAGGTCTTCTTCCGAATATAGTTTGAAATTTATTACTGTTTTATTGATGGTCATTACGGATTTAGATTATATGCTATTTTCGGCACTCTATATGTTACACGAATACTCGACATTACGGATGTTTAACATAAATAACCAGGATAAATTTTTTTGTCATTTTTAAAGTTTTACCCACAAATGTTGACAAAAGAATATAAACATGATTTATGACACACATATTTTAATGTACTTTTAATAATCATATTAATATTTACTTATTTGATCCTACGTAGATAATAAATAAACATTATTTTTGTAATATTACGAAATAGATTTTTTATTTTATTTTATATCTACTGAACTACCACGTAATAATAGCTACCAAAAAGTCTATTTTTAGTATAATTTTCTTCAATGGTGATTTATCGTACTCTTTTTTCAAACTAAAAACAGTCTCGTCATTCTGAGCTGTACGGGATACAGGTTATTTTTCCTGGCTGTTTTGTTTTGTCTGCAACAAAGAAAGTAATTGATCAGGATTACTTAGTGTTTCAGTACACTGTTTATGTTCCTACTTCGACAGGGGACTGAAGAGCTTTACGAAGATATAAAGGATAATATATTTGGTATATTTATGCTCAATGTAATTTAAGAATCGAGTTTTATTCTATATATTTTTCTATGGGAATATTGAGAAATTAGTATAACATTTATTTACATTTAAATTAAAATGCAATACATAATATTTTTAACTTTCAAAACGACATAAATTTATTTTTGATCTATTTCGTTTATTTATAAGATATTTTGATTTCAATGATATGAAATCAAATTATCAATTATTTTTTAAATTAATTTGTAACATTTTTAATTAACTCTCTGATAATCAATTTTGAAGCTCTTTCTTGTGTATTCTATATATAATATTGAAACAACTACATTAAATAAAGTTTTTATTTTTGTAATTGTTTTATAAAATTAATATTGTTGTGCTCGTAGTTGTTTTGCTTAAAAAATCTTGTTAGTTTTTCATACACATTGTATCTTTGTGACATACAGGGTGATTTATGGTAAAGGTAGTGCAATATGTACACGAGTGCTGTGGGTGGTCTTGAGGACAAGAGGTTAGTGGTTTTGCATCATAAAGACGCCATTGCTTGCTGTGGATGTTAGGGACAATTTTATTGCTTCTCGGACAGACGTGTAACATTTGAATTAAAATAAAACCCGTTTGACACTGTCTATAATTATGTCTTGAATTATATATATAATTTTTATTAGAATTTGTGCCATAATTCCATATATAAAATTTATATCCTGTATGACACTGTAAATAATTCTTTATATAATTATAAAACCACGCCTGCGCCTTATCTATGATCTGTCAAATCAAGTTTCAATGTTTACTACACTTTGCAGGTTATGTCATTTGTTTTGAATTGATTATTGCTACAGTTAGTTATACAATTAATGAAAATAATAAAAAATGGAAGCAGAACAAATTAAAAAAGTGGTAGCAATTGCTATATGTAGAGCTGCAGTGGTAAAATTGAAAAAAAATTACAAAATACAATATAATATGCGCACATCACGTTCGCGTCGATTATAGATGGGAAAATAGAACATGTTCTAAATTTTTTAAGATATAATTGTGACCTTGATAATTTGTGTGTTTTACACACGGAAATGGTCGATCTATAGTTATATATATAATTCAAGACATAATTATAGACAGTGTCATACAGGTTTTAGTGTATTGCAAAAATGGAAACGTTAAACACATAAACATGACTTACGTGTGTATATGCTTAAATGGTCTGCGACTACTTGGAGTCATTATTGTTTTGGTATTGTTTTGAATTTGAAAATATGCAATAAAAAAATTCTATTTTGAACCAATTCTCATCAACATTTTTTCTAAAATGTTCAAAAAGTGTTATTAATTATCATCTTTTTAGCTATCGTAGTGTCGTCTGAGCTAAAGTTGGAAAAAAGTGTTCAATGTTCTTTTAAAAACATTCCCTTATATTGGTCATGCCTTTTTTTGGAAGTGGGACAGGTGTGATTTCTTTCAAGTTGTACAAAGGGATTTTGGACTTTGGTTGATTGCAGAGTTGGTAGCTATATTTTTAAGGTATATGCTGTAATGTAGTTCAGTGAATATCAGGGCGAATAAAACTATTTATGTTTTTTTATCAAAAAGTATTACAGAAAAAAAAAAGAAAAAAAAGTTTGTTATATTATATTTGTTTGTATGCTAAATATTTATTCATTTAAAAGACATTTATTTAAATTATTTATTTTTTGAAACTCCGAGCTGGAAGCGTCTATCTGCTAGCTTAGCAACAAGATCGGTCATAAACGTTCTATGCTGATTTAATATTATCACATACAATAATAAAAGTAGTTAGTGTATCAGTGTGTAAAAATAAGTTTTATGGCATGAGTTTGCACACACAAATAGTATACAGTTTTTTTTTTGCACGACCACATTATGTATATTATTTTGATAAACTTTAAATTTTTTAAGTTAATAATAATAAGTATAAATTCTTGATAGATTAATTTTGTTTGACCTTAAACATTACACCTAATAAGTTACAACCATGTATTAGATAGGAATTTTTACAAATTCTTGAAACAAAACAAAAACTATGCTTTACCTGGGATTTGAACCCAGGACTTCTAGTACCGTAACTAGTCTCTCAACCGCTGCGCCACCGATGTCGACAGAAAGATGAAATAATATTTGTTACCTACCATTATTTGCATAAATTCTCTTTGTAAGTTATACAAATTTTCTATTTTTTTGCGATTGTTTGCTTCTGGCTTCAAAGAAATGCCCGTGTTTTGAGGTTATGATTTTTTACCAAAGTGACACAGTTTTTTCATTCCGTCCAGCCGGCGTTGGTATTAGTTAAAACAAACCTGCCTTGTTTCAGTAGACTTTTTAATGTTAACACGTTTTGATATGTGGTTGTCATGCGAGCCAGTTGATGGGTAGAGGAATATTGTTTTTTGAAACCATATTGATGCTCTAGTATGGTTTGATTGCTATTATTATGGATGTTGATAAATTTAAGTATGATTTTTTTGGCTATTTAGCTGAATGTTGGTAGTAAACTTATTGTTTGATAGTTTTCAGGAAAGCTTTTTGATTTAAAAGGTAATTACCGTTGCGTTCTTTTATTTGTTGCAGAAATTGCTAGTTCTGAGTATACCATTGATTATGCATCTACAACAACTTTTTTAGGTAGATTTTTTTAACGCTGTGTACGAGATATTATTGTAGCCGAGGGCATTTCTAACGTTTACAGTTTTGTTAATTTTGGCTACTTATGTTGAATCGGTGAAGGGCGATGTTTTGTCTTGTGTCTTGTTAAGGTAATAGCTCTCAGCTCTCTGTTGTTGTATTGACATCTAAAATTCTGTGTGGGGGCTGCATTGATCTTCTAACTATAGCGATTGTCTCATTTTTTTGTTTGTTTTGCCCATGAGTTGTGGGAATGGTTTAGTGAAAAAAAAGTTTTTGTGTATTCTTTGTTTTTGTGTTGGAAGTGTTATCGTTGATTTTTGAAGCGGTTTATTTCTTCTTTTATTTTGCTTTTGCTATTTTGTTGTTTTTTTTATCTTTTTTGATCAGTTTTTGTTTATTGGAACTTTTGTCTGGTTTTGTTTTTATTGACGAGGCGTTTAATGAATGGGGAAGTCTTAGTGGATTGTTATCTTTAATGATTTTAGAGGTGGTAGCTTTGTCTTCAACTTTTTGGATAGACTTGGTTAGTTCTTTCACTGCTTCGTTGATGTTTTGTGAAGTTTTAATTGTATGTAGTGGCCCGATATAATTTTTTATAAATAAGTGAAATTGTTTTCAATTTGTTCTCTTTTGAATCTTGGTTTGCTTCTCTACTTTGGTGCCGTGTGGTTTTAGTAGGACTGGGAGATGGTTTGAATTCATTTTGTTAATTACTTTGGATGTTGTGTTGTTGCGTAATATTTTTGATATAGCTATGTTCAATATGTCGGGTCGGTGAACTTGATAACTGTTCTTTTTATTTATATACTTAAATAAAATTTTGTTGTTTGTATTGGTAGTATGGCAGTTCTAGACTTCATGTTTTGAGTTTAAGTTACCGTTCAGGATTGTGGGGAATATTTAATTCTTTTCAGTGGGGGAAGGTTGATAATTACCCCGGTTCCTTTCAAATTGTTGAAGTTTGGTATTTCGATTTTGAAGTGATCTATTGATTGTTTTTTTATTGACTAGTATATCTGTGCCACCAGCTTTGTTTTTCTGTCATTTTGATAAATGTTTGTAAATTTAAGACTATCTTTTGTTTTATAGTTAGTTTCTGATAACAGCATATCATCAATATTGTGATCCAAGATGAAAAGTTTGAGTTCATCGGTATATTTGGCTGCAAAGTTGTTGTTTTATTGGCCTATTGCTAGTATTTTATTTAGTATGTTTATTATGAGTTTTGAGTAGAATGGTCAAGATACGTTTTAGAATATTTTGATCATTATTGCAGGTATCTATGGCGTTCATTAATTTGAATTTCAGGAGTTCAGTTGGATTTATGGAGTTTGTGCCGCGGGTTTAATGTTTTTAAGTTGTTTTGCTGTTTGAGTGTTTTTATTTTGGGTTTTGTAGCTGAAGATGACTGAATTTGTTGAGTTATCTGACATTTTGCCAGATTCATTATTCTTGGTGTTGGTTTGGGTTTTCTATATTTTATCGATCAACGCACTGTGCTATGTGGATAAATAGTTGGTTAAATCTGATGGCCACTTCCAATTTGATGTTTTTAAAGTTGGTTTGTTGGTTATCTACGGTTGATTTTAAGGAGTTAATGTTGGCTTCAACGTTATCTACGTTATTTGTAACAATGTTGAGATTGTTGCTAAGAATTTTCAGGTTAGCTCTATTTTCCTTGATTGTAGAGAAGAAATTAATTGTATTTTTGTTTATCTATTATTTTAAGGTATCGTCATTTTCTTTGTACATATTATTACCTACGTTGTTTGCCATGGTGATTCGGTCCTGGATGGCCGCCCGTAGCTAGGGAAGTGGTATGTTTTTGCAAACCTTTATAGCATATATATATATATATATATATATATAGATTTTTGTATTTTTAAAAACACAGTGGATATTTTTTAACTTGAGAAAGTTCTGATATGTTTAGACTTGTCTTAGAGGCTCTATCTAATCGAGGTTATGTGTCGATTAGGTTTGTCATGCAAATGTAGTAGGTAGTACATTGAATGTCATTTTTAAAGCGACATATGAGGATCCGACGATGTAATTAGAACTACATATTTGTTTTACTTTTGTGAGAGAACAAACGTAAAAAATTGGATGCATAATTGCAGTTTTTTTTTTATAATATGGTAATAGATTTTAGAATCCGATGGGTATTAGTGTAGTCAGTGTAGTGCAAACTATTTTTCTAGGGTTAAAAAATAAATATAAATAATACAGTGAGAAAGATTGAGAAACACTTCTTTAGACCAGTGGTCAGCAATGTACGTCTCCGGAGCCGCAGGTGTTTTTGGCATATAATTGCGGTTTTTTTCAGGTATTCTAGGTCTTTGTTAAAAAGTTAAAAAAAAAGTTTGCTACAAATTTTGAAGGTGTTTAAGTAATTTTGTAATATTGAAACAAAACTCTAATTATTGAATATTTTTAAAACTTGCATACCAATTTATAGCAAGACAAATAAAAAATTTATTTACTACATAATATTTATCAAAAATTAGTGCGAAATACACTAGTTTTTAACTTACACATTTATTCTAAACAAATATTAAAATTTGTACAATAATCTATTTATTGGAAATAATTCCTGAAAAATGATTTGAAATAATTACTATTTATTACTTGAAATTGGCCAAAAATTGCAAAAAATCTATTTATTGATAAAAATCTAATATTGCACAACAATTTTATATTTTAATCAAGAAATGAATAAGACGTTTTTGTATAAACCTATTTACCTTATAAAGTTTATCAAAAATTGCACAGAACAGTTTACTGTATTAAATATCAATTTACAGTTCAAAATTTATGATTTTAAAAATACAATGTTTATTAAATATGGTAAAAAAACTTGTTTTGACGTATAAAAAATATATTAGAACACCAATTTATTGTTTAAATTTGTCAAAAATCGTTTAGAAAACAAAAAATGTCTAAAAACTCATTAGAAATATTTCTTAATGTCAAGTTATAGTATGAAATTAGAATCGTTAAGAACTCCCATTTAAAAACAGAAAAATTACCGAGCAGAAAACATAATAATTGTAATTTCAAAAATGGCTCTTTACTTAAAAAATGTTGCTGACCACTGGTTTAGGCGATTGTACAACTGCAAATTTATTGAGTATTATATGATTTATAAGGAACTAACCTCGAAACTGCCTGAACCTTATCATATCAGTTTTGCTTTACTAGTATAATAATATTATGTGTAATATATAATGTATAGAGGATATTACCTATCCAAATGAGCACATTGTTATTTTTGTTGCTCCATTTATGAAAGGAAAGCAATTGTAACCGCGCCTAAATGACTGTCGATTCTTGGGTCGTTTTATTTAAATAGGACACTTAACTGACGCATGCCTTAAATTGTATATAATTTTTAATGTGCTCTTTCATAGATTTTACAAAATAAAATATGTATTGTATGCATGTATATGTATAATATCAGTAAAATATATATTATTCAAATAGAACTTAAATTTTAATTGCTACTTTACGTCTATCTAAATTTATTTTTCACATAAATATTCATATGGTACATTTAAATATAATTTACACTTGGAAATTTCCATGTACAGCTTGAAAACAATATTAAGTAAGCACCTATATTTGTTATTACTGCTCTACTACGTTTTACATGTTATAAATAGAAATGGTAATATAAACACAATTTTAATTATAATTAATTCAAAGCACGCTTTGTTTTTAAAATATTGTTCATAATAGTAATAATAAATTGATCATTAATTAATTTTATATGTAATAATTTTATATTTACCATTTATTTATTTTTTATTTTACATAAACTATATCAAATTTTATTTATCAACCAGTCGTATAATAGTATATTAAAGAGCGATTTTTTTAAATATCAAAATGTGAATTATCATTGAATTTCAACTAGAGAAACTACAAATAATGAATTTGGAAGCTTATTAAATTTATCTATAGTCTTTAAGTATAATTTAAAGTTATATCATTTGATGAAATAATAATAATAATAATGATTTTGTTTTGTTACTTTTAGTTTTTTTCAATCTACTCGTCACTGTTGTGGATAGATATATCTATCAGGTTTATTGTAGTTTGTTTTCTAATTTGATCACATGTCCGTTACGATTTATATTCATTTTGGCTATGTGCTGATATGTAGCATGACGCCATATTAAATGATATTTATATGGTAATACAATTATAATTTTTGTAAAAGTAACTCAAACGTCTATGTGAGTAATTTGTAACCAGTTCATAATCTACAATAAGAACTGTCTTCATGAATTATACCATACGTGTTTTATAACATTTACATGACTATTACCTATTACTATGAACCAGCAGTACAACTAGAACTCGCCTATCACAAGCTATGCATAATTTATAAATGCCAAACTTGTTAAAGTGCAGTCCTTACAATTACCTGGAAATTCTCGATTTAACAGTATAATGCAATTTATAACGGTTCTCTGTAATGCATAACAGCAAAAGTAAAATGAATACAAAACATATTCCATCAAGAGGTGAAAATATATTCCCAGGCCGACGATTTTATTAAACGATGGCTGCAGGAAATAGTCCTGTTTTCTTCCTTCAGACTGACTAGTCCGTCTGAACATTTTCAGCTGCTACGATCAATACCGTCGCACCTCTTTCCTCCCACCTACCGCAGAACCACCCCTGACCTAGCTGAATCTGACCTTCAATATACTCAACTCTATGCACGTGCATCCGTCTTGGCGCATTTTAACCCAGGAGATTTCATGATTTACGTGACCAGAGTTTTTCCCAAAAGATTAGGTGACTTTTTAGCGTGTAATTATGTAATTCCGTGCTAGTGTAGCTAGTAAATCTCTTTAAAACGTAAATCTAGAAAATCAATTGCTTTATAAATCAAGTTGTTCGTCCTGGGTTTGCTGGAAGAATTAGTTATGTAATTGAAGCCTAATTATGAAATGGGATTATCCCAAAATAGAACTTGTTCGCATGTTTTATAAATACATATTGCATGAATGATACGTGCGTTTAATACAATTATTTATTATAAAATATTTAACCAATTCTGTTAAATTTAACTTTTTCAGTTCAGACTATAAAATATAATTGAATATAAATTTTCTAACAATAATAAAGACTTGTTACACGTAACCTAAGCAAATCAACCAACTTTTCGCCACTGAATAAATTGATATTGAAGTTTATGAGCTTCATATTTTAATAATAATTTCAAATGAGATTTATTTACTCTTACAATTAGTTATCGATGAGTTAGATTAATTAGTAATCGATTTTATTTTCTCATGTATAATTTAAGAAGTGTTGACACTAATAACAACTGTTTATGTAATAATAAGTTATATTAAAGTGGAATGGATTTAGAATCAATTACAAATTTTATTGATGTCATTATTACTGTTTATTAATAAATCAATAACATAGAAATTTGTTGAAAAAAAGCTAAAGAACTAACTGCCTTGGAGTTAATATGGGATTGATAGGTTAATTTTGAAATATTCTTTATAAAAAAAAAATTATATAGAAATATATGGGACAAGTTTTTAAATTAAAATATGTCATTATTAGGCTTTGCATCATAAATAAATAAAAACAATATTTTTAATAAATGGTTTGTTGCAAAATTGTTGGTATTCTCTCACATTTGCAGTTTTCTAACAATTCGGAAATGTTTTTTTGGAAAACAATATGAAGTCCCATTTTAAATTTTGCGGTATTTTTGATCTGTTAAATAACAAGACTTGAATCATTGACATTTGTCATTAAATTTATTATAAACACCGTAAAAATTTTATTGAAAGAGTTCTTGAATCGTGGTGTTTTTGGTCAGTATGAATCACCTTCTTGCAAAACCATTGTAAAACTAATAGTAAAATTTGAGCAAAAGTTACTGACGTAAAATTGTTAGTTCGAACTGGTGCTGACAAGTTTGCCCAAAACATGTACGTTCACAACAATTAAGGATCATACAGTATAACCTTCATCGCATACTGCATAAAGATCTTAGCATACATGCTTATAAAGAGCAGCTGACGCATTTGTACTACTTAAGAATAAATAAATGTTTTATAATATGGGCAATTCTATTTCAAACGAATCAGAGCAAGGTTAGTGTGGGGGGGGGGGAGGGGGAGGGGGGTGCGCCAGAAACTTGCTTAAGTTAGTCACGAACCGATAAATAGACTACTAATAAGCTATAGAAACGGAAACGAAATACTAAAGCAAGTTTTTCGACGCACCCTGTTCTAGTCAGTTTGAAATAGAATCGCCCATATACAGTACAAATACTGCGATTGTAAAACACAAAAGTTACACGCATGCGCAGTTCAACGTTGGATTAAGCCTTAAGCTCAAGATATTGTAGTTCTAGAAAAATCACATTGTGTGAACTTGCAACTTCATTCTTTAGTATTTTTGTTGCATGTGTATGTTAATTATAAATAAATTACACCAATCAACTTACGCAAAGATGTAAAAAAAATATCAGAAAAAATCATCAGATTTGTCAGACTTTTCTCAGATCTCTGGTTTACAAGAAATAAAAAAATGAATAAATATTGAATTTTTTATGCGGATGGTCCTGAAATCAATTTCTCTACTCTGCCGTGAATGATTGTTGTATTTGTTTGTTGTAGTGATTATGGCATTATTGTTGTAGCAACAAAAAACCCACAAACATTAATCATCTTGATCTATTTTACCCTTTATACTCGAAAGAACCTTTTTTATGCTTGAAGCAAATTGAGCAAATTTAATTTTTATGTGTAAAATTAATACTTTGTAAAATATATTTAAATTTTTATTTAATATGTGTATAACGTATTAAATAAATGTCATACAATATACTGCTGCAGTTAGGATTTTTTTAGGTGAAAAGTTTCATGTATAGTGGGTATAATGTTAGACAGTCTGTAATATTCATAACTCCGTGCTCATGCAAGAACATGAATGAAGTAATTTTCTCAAGGAAGGGTCGGTGTATTTGACATTGAACTGACGTAGGTAACTTTCTTGTTGTTTAAATATGTTATTTACTTGACACCACTCAAGCATTATTAAGAGAGATGTTATTATTTTATTATTAGAGGCGTAATTTTCTTGTGTGGAACAACAAATGGATTTATGTTATATTTTTTTTTTTAATTCATAGTACTATTATTATTGTTTTGATGTTGCTAGAGATATAAATAACTTATGTTTGTGTGGATTTATTTAGTTTCCGGTGATTATCAGTATGTACATACTTATACTTTAAAATAAAATTTGCTGTGTTTTGTACTAATATCTTCTACTTTAGTTTAATTCCAAACAATTGTAGACGTTATATTGCAATATTACATTACAAATACCTGTTTAAAATATGAATTATTTTTGCACAGTAACTCCTATGATGCGGTCACACGATGCAAGTAGCTGCACTGCAGTAACTGACTAGGCAAGCTCGGATACTAGCTCGCACTGTGTAAACAGAACTTAAGATACGCAGCCTGGGATAATATTTTGTTCATGGCATGTAGATAACGTATACACGTCAAAATATTAATTAAATTATTAATAAAACAGAGTTAACATTTATTCTGCAGTTGTTATAAACATTTTACTTATACATACCAACATTAAATCAGATCTTATAAAATATAAACGTTTATAAATGTTTGTGTCAATGCCATCTATATCTCATGAACTGTATTTTATTACAGGTTGCGTATCTTAGTACATATTTATAAATTAACGGTATTATGGCCGATCTCACCGACACTTCTTAAATCGATACTTAGTTAGGTTTTCCTAATAGTTAACTTATCCTTAAATTTTATATGCGTCTCACCAACCATTTGAAACAGATGCTTAAGCTAAGTATAGTCGAATTTCTGACTAGCGAGCGGCACATCAGATTTCAGCCAAAATGCATTATATTGACTTGAACTTTTGCGTGCGCTTTCATCGCATTGTGTGCATAACTATATGAGAACAAAACAAAATAAATTTGACAGACTTGTTGTTGTGCCGGTTGTGATTGTTGTGTTAATGTAATGTATAATTTTTAATATTATTGTTGTTATATATTATATAACTTTTTTTAGTACAATATACTTTTCTTGAAGCTATGCTTTCACTTTTTAATTACTATAAAATATACTATTTTTTAATAACTTCCTTAACCTTAAAATGATCCTTTTTATTTGACAAATGTTGTTGTGCAGAATGAGAATGCAATTAGGCATAGTTTCATCAACAAAAAGATAAATAATTATTATATTTTCCATCTTTAGTTTACTTGTCACACACAAATTTGAGGTTAAGTTGCACTTTAAGCCGGCAAAATTGACGGCTTATATTTAACCAATAGTTAAGCGTTAAGTACGCGTTAATAATGTCGGTGCAACGCGCTAAGCCTTACTTAGCAATTTAACTCTGGCTTAATTTTTAAGTTATGTCGGTGAGATCGGCCATTAGACAATGATTTATTTGCATATAATATAAAATAGTGTTTACTTTGGTTATTTTAAGTTTAGACGTTAGCTTAACTTGTCAGTTTTGTAAATCACATTTAAACCGTTGATCCATAACGAACCTTTATACAAGAACTTAATAATATATAATAGTACAGATTTGTTGCTTTATACACAGAAGAGATTAACCAAAGCATATATGAATTATAAGATTAATTTATATAGTATAAGAAGTATTTTGCGTAGTATGTGACAAATAATAGTTATAAAAAACATAATGTAGTATATATGTAGTTATTTATGCACTAACGCTGATGATACCGCCCGGAAGGCGACGATGTTCCGGCTCATGGAAGTCTCCCGATTTGCAATATCATCAAGTAACGGAATGGGACACTTCGGCGCGGCCGGTTCGGCGCGAGAACACCTCGGCGCTGGCCGATTCGGCGCCGGCCGTTTCGGCGCCAGAACTTTTCAAATAAATATATACATTATAATAATTGATTTGTTTTATGAGACATAATATATATTGTATGATAAATAAAATATAAAATACATAAACATTTCATAACATATCAAACAGAAATTACAGATAAAAAACATAATATGTACGTACATGTTCAAATTGTCAAAGTATAGTATAGTATAGTATAATAACTAAATATAATTTTGACCCGCAAATAATGTATGGGTGATTAATTCTTACTTTTTAATTATTGGTAGTGACCTTAAAAGTATAAAGGATAATTAATAGTTTATTAAAATAAATAACAAATAGAATTAACAATATTAAATGTTGAAAAATACCATACTAAAATTTTTATTTATAATACATTATTTATTATGTATATAAAACAAATACATTTTTATGATTATAATATATATGTATTTACTTATTTTATTTGAAAAGTTCTGGCGCCGAAATGGCCGGCGCCGAAACGGCTAGTGAGGATGTGCCCCCGCGCCGAAACGGCCGCGTCGAATCGGCGGCGCCGAAGTGTCCTAGACCCATCAAGTAATGCTCGTGGTACATTAATTTTGGCACGATTGTTTTACGTTACTTACCAACATTGTTTTTTTTAATTTCAAAATGTGATATTTAGAAATTAATTAATATGTTATAACAACATAAAAATTTCTTTGAATTTTAACTAGTGAAACCACACTTGCTATTATTTTTACAGAACAACTTGTTATGGGCTAGCAAATAATTGTATATTACTTAAATCACTGCGTATCATATCTAATGCTTCACAACGGTTTGATGGACTGAATGATAAATATCTTAATATCTTTTCTAGAACTTTTGATAACGTGGGCAATATACTAATAGGTTGGAGATCTTTTAGATCTTTTGGATTGCTACATTTAGGTAGTGACAGTATAATTGCGTGTTTCTATATGTTTGGAAATACACTTTTATTGATGCAATAGTTTATTATATGAGTAATATAAAAAAATAATAAACGGACAACAATGTTTCAAATTATATATAATTAATATTATCTATTCCTGTTGCACTGGATTTAATCTTATTTGAAATTTTAAGTTTTTCAGTTATAGTTCATTTGTTTGCTTTATTATTATAAAAATCTATAATATGTTTATCATTATAAAAGTTACAATCAATGTTTGCAAAGTGACTATTTATATGATCAGGGTCTGCAATCTGAGACTGGATATTTAAAGGGTTTTCCAATAAGAAGTTTCATTTTGAATAGCAAATGGAACGATGCACACTTTAACAACGCATTGAAATTATTAAAATTCACTACAAAAATAATGAAAATTTTTCAGTCACAGTTTGCAAAACTGAAGCACTTTTTGGTCGTTGTAAAGCACCTTTTCGGCCAGCAATAGTAAAGCTGGTGGAAAAATTTAAGCTGTTGGGACAAGTTTGTAATGTGAAGAATCGAAACCGTGTGCATTGCTCAAGAACACATGAAAATATTGTTGATGTAGCCCGTAGTCTTGAAGAAAACCCAGGCTTGTCAATTCCTCGTCGATCTTTGGAGTTAGACATTCCACAAACGACATTCCACATTACGACACCGTATTTTGCATAAAGACTTGAGTCTTAAGGCTTTTAGAGTTCAGTTAACACAAGAACTCTAGCCGGTCGATTACCATAAACGTCGTATCTTTGCTGATTGGGTCCTTCAAATGCATAAAAATAATCCGAAATTTTATCGAAAAATCATCTTCACTGATGAGGCCTATTTTTACCTCGGAGGCTGCGTTAATAAGTAGAATTGTCGCATTTGGAGCTCAGAAAATCCAGGAATGATTGTTGAAAAGTCTTTGCATCCTCAACGTGTCACTATATGGTGCGGTTTTTGAGCTGGCGGTGTGATTGGGCCATACTTTTTTGAAAATGAGGCTAGTGTAACTGTTACGGTGAATGGATGGCGCTACCGAGCTATGATTAATGATTTTTTAGGCCGGAATTGGAAGATAGTGATGTGGACGACGTTTATTTTCAGCAAGACGGCGCTACGTGCCACACAAGCAACGAAACAATTGCAATTCTGCAAGAAAAGTTTTCTGACCGTGTTATTTCTTGAAGAGGTGATCACAATTAGCCACTGAGATCTTGTGATTTTACTCTTTTAGACTTTTTTCTTTGGGCCCACGTGAAAGATAAGGTCTATGCCAATGCTCTATAATTGATTCAAGACCTTAAAGATGGAATTCGTAAAGTTATCGAGGACATACAGTCGCAAATGTGCGAATTGGTCATGGAAAATTTTATGAAAATAAATTGGTACTGCAACCGTAACCATGGCGGCCATTTGACTGATATCGTTTTCAAGTGTTAATGGCATACCTTTCTTTTTACAATGAAATAAACATTTATTGATTTTTCTTAAAAAATACCCGTTTTTTTTTTAAATATCAAAATGAAAGCTCTTATTGGAAAACCCTAATTACGCTTTTATTCACAATACCGGCTTTTCTCAGTTTATGCTGTTTTCCTGGTTTAAAGTGCTTTATTGTATATTCCAAAAATCACGTTTTTTTTCATTTTTACGGCTTTATTTCTAAGCTATATATAATATGATCAATTTGTATTTGTTCGATTTTTGCGTGCTATTGAATAAGCGTTATCACACTTTTGCATGATAAGTTTTAAATTGTCAGTAATCTATGGAGCGGGTGGTTTGAAGAATTATTTTGTGTTTAATGGCATCAGTACATCAATTAGCAATTCTAAACATTTATTAAATCATCAATAAAATTGATTATGATCCAAATTTTAATCCTACATCGTTAAATAAAGTTACTAACCTTTTTGCCTAAACTTTATTTGGTTTTTGTAAATCAAAATTTAGATCTCCCACACATACCACTTCATTATATTCTGGAATAATTTTTAATAATAAGTGTTTTCTCAAATTTTTCTAAAAAATCAGGTTAGTGGGCTATAAACTACACCTTATCAATTTTTATGTCAATGTATTTTTGTTCTAAGACTTGTTATTTGTGTAAATATTGCGTATATGTAAATTATGTTTTATGGCTGCCCCTCCTTCTCTTGCAAGTCTATCATTTTGTTTAAAAGTGTTCTGTGTATATTTACTAAGTTAACATTTATATTGTTTTTTAGTCATGTTTTAGTTATTTTTAAAATATCAAAATCTTGTTCAATTAAGAGCTGTTCAAAATCATTAAAGCTGGGCAATTTTTATGATTACTTTGAAGAAGCTTGTCAAAACTTTCAGAAAGGTTATCAAAAAAGTTGCCTTATTTGGAGAACGGGATATGTCTATTACAAAATTAAACTAAGTTATTGTTTGGTTTATAAAATTGGGAAGTGGTGAGGCCTTGGTCTACCAATTTAATTGTATCATTTATGTTTAAAAATAATGCTGAGCTGTCCACAGATGGTTTCTGTTCTTTTGACTTCAGCTGCCTATCATTGCTTCGGTTACCCGATGTTTTTGCACATGTATTTACAACTAATAGAGTACTAACCAGGTCGTACCAGCCCCTATACAGTTTTCTCTGCTAACGGTAAAAGTGCTATACCGTCTGAGGTTGGCACAATTTTATCAATATACCACAAATTCAACCATTACTTAGTTCTATTGTATTGAGCAAGCTTGCACTATTCTAAACAAGCCAGTATTTGTATTAGTAATGGGTGGTTCATTTAGAGGTATTTTTTTCAGTAGGGGTTTTATGTTAGATAAAGCGTGCGCTGAGTTAAACTGTTATGGTATTTTTGTTTAGTAACGTTTGACATTTCATCATGGAAAGAATTAGCCAGGCACAGCGTCTACAAATTATTCAACTGCATTACGAAAATCAGCGCTCTATGAGGAAAGTGTTTTGTACGCTTAGAGCATGGTTTACATAATCGGCCTACCCAACGCAAAATTTGCTGTACCATTGAAAAATTTGAAACTCAATATTTATTATTAGATAACACGCGACTAAATAGACCACATCTAATACGTAGTAAAGAAAATATAGAGGCGGTGGCTGAGAGTATACGCTATGACCGTGATGAATCGATTTGGCGCTATTCTCAGCAGTTTGGTTTGTCGTATGGAACAACTTAGCGTATTTTACGTAAAAATCTTGCTTTAAAAGCATACAAAATTTAACCCATGCAAGAATTGAAGCCGACTAGCTTTCCGAATTGTCACCGTTTTAGGCTTTGGGCTCTTGAAAAGCTTCAAAAAGATCTACGGTTTTTGACTAAAATTTTGTTCAGAAATGGAGCCCATTTCTGGTTTAATGGCTACGTCAATAGGAAAAATTGCCGTATTTGAGCTGAAGAGCAACCAGAAGAGATTCAGAGCTGCCATTACATTTAAACAAAACAACGGTTTGGTGTGGCTTATAGGTGAATGGCGTTCTTTATAGCACATTGATAACAGACTATTTGCTGTCTAAAATTGGTATCAGTAATCTTGACGACAATTGATTCTAACAAAACGGCGCTACTTGCTTCATAGCCCGTGAAATCATGGCTTTATTGCAAGAACGATTCGGTAGACAGATAGTTTCACGCCTTGGCCGCCTAGATCATGTAATATTGCATCTCTAATTTTTTTCTTTTGGGACTACGTATAGCTCAAAGTTTACATAGATAATACGACTACGGTTGGGTAATTGGAGATCAACATTACTTCAGTCATTTGCCAAATACCACTCAAACTGATTAAACGCGTCATCCAAAAATTGGAATTTTTGAATGGACTATGTTAGCCGTAGTAGTAGTAGTAGTTCATTTGAAAAACTTAATCTTTAAAAATAAATGTACAAAATGGTTCTTTTGTATGATTATAAAGATTACCCGATAAATATGTTTATCTTTGTTTTTTTTTCAATTAAAAAAAAGTACCTTTATATGGATCATTCTTTATTAACCACTTGCCTTGTAGTCCAGTTTACCGTTGTCTGTGTCACTAGGAGATAAAGGGATTTACCGGAACACCAGGACACAATGTTATGTCAAAAATTAACAAAATTAATTTAAAAAAATTGCTGTAAGAGATTGGTATTTGTAGTAAGAAGAATTATATCAATATTATACAAATTTAAACTAAAACAATTCATAAACATAAAATAACTAACAACCATATTATGTTTTTTTTTTTAATTATTACTAATTTATGGTATAATTGCTGTGGAACTACAGATAAACAAGTACAAAAGGTGACAAAAACTACAAATAATTTAACATGAATTTGTAAAAACCAGAAAAATGTTTGAATAGTGTTTGTAAACAAATTGATAATGTAAATATGTGTTTGATGTTTTATAACCATGAATTGAGCTATAACTGTAGAATGAGCTTGAATGATAATAGTTTAGTGCAGGTTACTAACACAACTGCTATACATAGATTACGAAATTTAGAAACAAGTAATTGTATCAAAAGTTCTTGGGAAAATTGGGAAGGCGATTGGTATGGAAAAACTCAAAAACAATGAACGAATGATTGCGGTTTGAAATATTCAATCAATCAATGAACAACCTCGTTAGCGTTGAGAGAATGAATGATGATTGAAAAGTAGGACTTGGGATGTTATAAATAAATGCGTAGGAAAATTAAGTGAAAATAATTAGAAACTATGTATGTATAACCATATGAGCAAAGAAGTATTGAAAAAAACAGTACAAACGATTTAAATTCAAAATTTTGATTATTGTACAGAGTTACTTTTTTCCGATCGGCTTTCTTTTGCAGGTATCGAGGCATGAAGTTTTCAGAACTTATAAACCAAAAAAATAATAGTAAGTCACTGAAATTGATTTGAAACAATAGATTAATTTACTAGTTTTTTTGACTGTTGTTACGTACTTTGGGTATTCCTTTTGCTATTTTTAGTGTAAAAAGTACAAATTTTATCAAGAATGCAGTTTTACAATGAAGAATATGCCGACATTATTTTTGTGCGGTTTTTGCAATGGAAAAGCTTTAAAAAGTTTTTGGGAATATCAAAGAAGATTCCCGATTACACATCAGCCATCTTGCCGTGTATTTTCCAATACATTTCAAAGGCTGCAACTATGTGGTATTGTTAATCGTCATCTGCAAGTGAAGAAAAACTGCAATACGTCTTAAAGTTTTTTAAAACTTTGTTTGGAGGAGCAAGTTATGGAACTTAGGTATCAGAGGTACAGCGCTGAATTTAATTACATCATTTTTGTCACAACGTAAAATGTATGTTAACATTAGATCATCAGATTTAAACATATATAATTTATCATTAGGTGTGGCCCAAGGGTCTGTATTAGGTCCACTAATATTTATATTATATGTGAACGATCTAGCCAATTTTATATCGGATGGTTTTGTAGTTAACTTTGCGGACGATATCTCAATAATTGTCAGTGCAGAAACAAGTCACGGACTACTAAATAAAGCCAACTGTGAAGAAATAAAGCTATGGTGTAATAGAAACAATTTAATTCTAAATGATGGAAAAACAATAAGTGTGCAATTCTTTAAGACAAGGACGTCAACTATTGCAAACATACCATTTAGTGCCAACAGTACAAAATTTTTGGGTGTTTGCATTGATTTAGAACTCAAATGGAATATTCATGTAGTGCGTATTATGCCATTCTCAAATTAAAGAAAACTGTCTCATATAAACATGTAATGCAAATCTATTATGCGTTGGCTTATTCACATATTTCATATAATGTAATAGCATGGGGAAAGTCATCACAAATAAATAAAATTCAAGTAGCTCAAAAACTTATTCACAACATGCAGTATAACGAATCATGTAGATTAGTTTTTAAGAGACAAAAAATTTTACCTGTTTGCATTTATATTTATAAATGCGCTATTTATGCATTTACTAATATAAATATATTTAAAAAAAAATCTAAAAATCACACACATCAAACAAGAAGCTGCAATAATATCAGAATACCCTTACACCGAACATCAACGTATAAAAAATCACCATATTTGTCATGTTTATATATTTTTAATAATATTCCAATGAGAATAAAAATGTGTAAAAACAGATATATATTTAAATGTCGTTTAAAAGATTTTTTATTAGAACACTGCTTTTATACATTAGAAGATTTTTTTTCTTAATCTTAATTTTAACTGTATATGTAATTGTCTAATATCTAAGTTGTCTATTTCGTGTAATTTTATCTTATTGTATTGACTTAACAAATGTCGTTTTTTAATGATCATTCTTGTTTAATAAAGTATTATAGTATTATTTAAAAAGAGAAGTAAATGTTGTATCCTTACCATTATTACTTACACTTCTTCGACGAAGCTACTTTTACCAGAGACGGTATCAATAAGTGTAATAATGAGCATGTATGGTTAGTAGAGAATCCGCACGCATTTAGAAAACATTGTTTTTGACACAGATTTTCTATTAATACGTGGTGAGTGATTTTCAACGGTTGTTTACTGCAAGTAAAAATTCTGCATTATTTAAATGCTGGGTTCTACTTGGAATTATTGGATAATCAATTGCACCAGTTGTTTTGCATTGCGCAACATGATGTGGTATCAATACGATGGTGCGCCACTGCATGCTGCAAGGGTTGTTTTAGAATGGCTAGACAACCATTTTAATGGAAGGTGGATGAGTAAGCGCGGTCAAGTTCAGTTGCCTGCTAGGTCGTTAGATCTAAGTTTTCTGGACTTTTACTTTTCAGGTCAAGTAAAACAACTAGTTCATGCAGAGAAAAGTTACAATGAAGAATTGAAAATGAGCAAGACTTAGCTTCTGTTTATAATTCAGTGTTTTTGCGTTTTCAGGCTTGCATTGCGGCTGGCGGTGGACTTTTCGAACATAAGTTGTAAATTAAAGTAATGGTGAATAAAATTTTCATATAACCTATTATCAGTTTTTTGTTTTATTTATAATATTATATTTTTCAAAAATTTGAACTTTGATGTTTCCAAAACAAAGGCCGATGTGGAAAAAGTTATTTCATATTTTTTGTTTAGAATCTAATCTCGAACACGAATTTTCATTTTTTGCCTCCTGGTATAAATGACCTTGTACATGCATAACCGTAGTAACTGATTGGAAAGGCTTAAGATTGAAAATTTATTTAACGAAACACATTTTTAATAATCTAAAGTTTCTATTTTATTAAATTTATTTTAAATACTCGCTGTAGTATAATTCTAAGTTGATGAAAGTCAAAGTATTATATAAAAAATATATATAATAGTCACTATTAAAACGTTGTTCTACTGTCTAATGTCTAATGAACTAATTTGTTCACAATAATTTTTATGACGACTTTTTTTATTTGCCGTTCAAACTAATACGAACAAGAATTTTGTTTGTTCGCTTTGATTTAAATGCACTTTAACCAATTGTCCTATTTATTTGATTTGGCTAAAATCTATATACCTTATATATTTTTTTATAAATATATGGATGATAACTTACATAATAAATAGTTTCTAAATATTATTGAAAAGTAGCCAAACATCGTACATACAAATATAATAAATAAAGGATTTATCTGTATAACCTGTTAACATTTGACTCTTCTATTAGAAATTCGATTACTTTTTTGTGGTTACTTTCTAGTATAATGTTTCGTGGATATTAATAAATAATACTAAGATATTAAAAGTCATATAAATAATATCTTTGAAAATATGTTACTATCAACACTTACATTTTAATAATAATAGTTTTCTAAATTTTAATAAAACAACAAATTTTTGTAGTTATAAATTATTTTATTATTTAGTATTATTAAAATGGTTTGTACTATTGTGCACCAATAATGACTGCTGCGAAGTTGGAAACAAATTTTAAAAAACCTAGCAACAAATATACTCTCAGAAAAAAGGCATTATCTCCCTTATTATGAGAGCTAGGTCAATTATAAATACACCGTTAGATCGGCAAGAAAAAAACACATATTTCTATAGCAAATGCAAGCAATAATTAATGAGCATTAACTAACTAATTGAGTATTTTATTAATTAACAGTAATTGTTTAGTACAGCTCTTACCCAAGGTCAAATCTAAGTTCTGAATACGGCATTTAAATAGTTTTTCACATAGATTGCACGCGCCGAAATGACAGATCTTTAAAATAATTAATTACCGAGATTAGACTAATTCAAGTAAATAGACAAACAAGTGTTAATTCGGTTATTTATCAATTTATTTTAAATTTGAAAATCAATTTTGAATGATAAAACAAGTACCTTAAACATATATCAATGACAGAAATCAAATTTAATTAATTACCGAGATATGAACCGATAAAGTGCTCGCTAATATAAAACAGTCGCTACTTTTGTTGCCAGGATATTTAAGGGTAATAGAAATTGATAAAATTAAATTTTGAAAACTGCATTCGATAGATAAAACATGTAAAATGATCATATATCAAAGACGCAAATTAGATTTAATTAATTACTGAGATATGAACCGCCGTAATTAAATACATACTAATTCACTTACTAAAGTGTTCCCGTATTTCAAAATAATTCTGTTGTGTTGTAATAGCACAGTGATAGAGCAGTTGCTTCGCAGTCTGAAGGTCCAGTGTTCGATCCCCGAGTAAAATTTTTTTTTTTTTTATTAAAAAATTTTAAACATTTTTACAATGGATTTTATGTAACTATTTTAACTGTAAAATTAATACAATTAAATTGCATAAATTACTATTAAAATTTAATAATTGATAAAAAATTCACCAAGCGCCATTTTTTGTTGCCAGGTGATTTAAGGGTAGTAGATATTAAAAAAATTGAATTTTGAAAAAAGGATTCCATAGATAAAACATGTAAAATGATCATATATCAATGACAGAAATCAAATTTAATTAATTACTGAGATATGAACGGATAAAAAGCGCGTTAATATAAAACAGTCATCGTACGCTCATTTTGTTGCTAGGTGATTTAAGGGTAGTAGATATTGAAAAAATAAAATTTTGAAAAATGGATTGCATAGATAAAACATGTAAAATGATCATATATCAATGACAGAAATCAAATTTATTTAATTACTGAGATATGAACGGATAAAGTGTGCGCTAATATAAAACAGTCATCGCACGCTCATTTTGTTGCTAGGAGATTTAAGGGTAGTAGATATTAAAAGAATTGAATTTTGAAAAAAGGATTGCATAGATAAAACATGTAAAATGATCATATATCAATGACAGAAATCAAATTTAATTAATTACTGAGATATGAACGGATAAAGTGCGCCCTAATATAAAACAGTCATCGCACGCTCATTTTGTTGCTAGGTGATTTAAGGGTAGTAGATATTGAAAAAATGAAATTTTGAAAAAAGGATTGCATAGATAAAACATGTAAAATGATCATATATCAATGACAGACATCAAATTTAATTAATTACTGAGATATGAACGGATGAAGTGCGCGCTTATTAGCGCGCGTCATCCCACGCTCATTTTGTTGCCAGGTGATTTAAGGGTAGTACATATTAAAAAAATTGAATTGTGATAATTGGATTTTATAGATAAAACATGTAAAATGATCATATATCAATGACAGAAATCAAATTTAATTAATTACTGAGATATGAACGGATAAAAAGCGCGCTAATATAAAACAGTCATCGCACGCTCATTTTGTTGCTAGGTGATTTAAGGGTAGTAGATATTGAAAAAATGGAATTTTGAAAAATGGATTCCATAGATAAAACATGTAAAATGATCATTTATCAATGACAGAAATCAAATTTAATTAATTACTGAGATATGAACGGATAAAGTGCGCGCTAATATAAAACAGTCATCCCACGCTCATTTTGTTGCTAGGTGATTTAAGGGTAGTAGATATGAAAAAATGGAATTTTGAAAAATGGATTCTATAGATAAAACATGTAAAATAGTCATATATCAATGAGAGAAATCAAATTTAATTAATTACTGAGATATGAACGGATAAAAAGCGCGCTAATATAAAACAGTCATCGCACGCTCATTTTGTTGCTAGGTGATTTAAGGGTAGTAGATAATGAAAAAATGAAATTTTGAAAAATGGATTGCATAGATAAAACATGTAAAATGATCATATATTAATGACAGACATCAAATTTAATTAATTACTGAGATATGAACGGATGAAGTGCGCGCTTATTAGCGCGCGTCATCCCACGCTCATTTTGTTGCCAGGTGATTTAAGGGTAGTAGATATTAAAAAAATTGAAATGTGATAATTGGATATTATAGATAAAACATGTAAAATGATCATATATCAATGACAGAAATCAAATTTAATTAATTACTGAGATATGAACGGATGAAGTGCGCGCTTATTAGCGCGCGTCATCCCACGCTCATTTTGTTGCCAGGTGATTTAAGGGTAGTAGATATTAAAAAAATTAAAATGTGATAATTGGATTTTATAGATAAAACATGTAAAATGATCATATATCAATGACAGAAATCAAATTTAATTAATTACTGAGATATGAACGGATAAAGTGCGCGCTAATATAAAACAGTCATCGCACGCTCATTTTGATGCTAGGCGATTTAAGGGTAGTAGATATTGAAAAAATGAAATTTTGAAAAATGGATTGCATAGATAAAACATGTAAAATGATCATAAATCAATGACAGACATCAAATTTAATTAATTACTGAGATATGAACGGATGAAGTGCGCGCTTATTAGCGCGCGTCATCCCACGCTCATTTTGTTGCCAGGAGATTTAAGGGTAGTAGATGTTAAAAGAATTGAATTTTGATAATTGGATTTTATAGATAAAACATGTAAAATGATCATATATCAATGACAGAAATCAAATTTAATTAATTACTGAGATATGAACGGATAAAAAGCGCGCTAATATAAAACAGTCATCGCACGCTCATTTTGTTGCTAGGTGATTTAAGGGTAGTAGATAATGAAAAAATGAAATTTTGAAAAATGGATTGCATAGATAAAACATGTAAAATGATCATATATTAATGACAGACATCAAATTTAATTAATTACTGAGATATGAACGGATGAAGTGCGCGCTTATTAGCGCGCGTCATCCCACGCTCATTTTGTTGCCAGGTGATTTAAGGATAGTAGATATTAAAAAAATGGAATTTCGAAAAATGGATTCTATAGATAAAACATGTAAAATGATCATATATCAATGACAGAAATCAAATTTAATTAATTATTGAGATATGAACGGATAAAAAGCGCGCTAATATAAAACAGTCATCGCACGCTCATTTTGTTGCTAGGTGAAATAAAGCCAGAATACCACTGCAAAAAAATAAATCTTGATTTTATTTTTAAGTTAAGTTTTTACTAAGCCAACAATATTAACGGCTTAAGTTAAGGGTCCCTTAAAGTCATAAACTCCCTTAAGAACAGAGTTGTCAGGAATGGTTTCGTGATAAACCACCGGGAGCGCTTCACTCGCACTGTAGTAAAATACCGCCCATGGCGCCGATTACCCAATAAAATCAAACTACCAATTGTGTAATAAAAACAGTACCGAACGTAATGGGCGGAGCCATCGGTGGACTTATTGTTTACACCCAAAAATATCCTCATCTTCGGTGTTACTTTTAAAGCAAACAAATAATCATTTTGTGATAACGGCATAATTTTTTTTATATAAATATCATTAATATGAACTAAGTTTGAAATATATTGAACAATTTTTACCACAAAACTTTTTTATTTATTAATATATTTTTACCAAAATAGCTTATTCAAATGAGCGTGCAATGACTGTTTTATATTAGCGCGCACTTTATCCGTTCATATCTCAGTAATTAATTAAATTTGATTTCTGTCATTGATTTATGATCATTTTACATGTTTTATCTATGGAATCCATATTTCAAAATTCCATTTTTTTAATATCTACTATCCTTATATCACCTGGCAACAAAATGAGCGTGGGATGACGCGCGCTAATAAGCGCGCACTTCATCCGATCATATCTCAGTAATTAATTAAATTTTATGTCTGTCATTGATATATGATCATTTTACAACTTTTATCTATGGAATCCATTTTTCAAAATTTCATTTTTTCAATATCTACTACCCTTAAATCACCTAGCAACAAAATGAGCGTGCGATGACTGTTTTATATTACCGCGCACTTTATCCGTTCATATCTCAGTAATTAATTAAATTTGATTTCTGTCATTGATATATGATCATTTTACATGCTTTATCTATGGAATCCATTTTTCAAAATTCCATTTTTTCAATATTTACTACCCTTAAATCACCTGGCAACAAAATGAGCGTGGGATGACGCGCGCTAATAAGCGCGCACTTCATCCGTTCATATCTCAGTAATTAATTAAATTTGATGTCTGTCATTGATATATGATCATTTTACAACTTTTATCTATGGAATCCATTTTTTAAAATTTCATTTTTTCAATATCTACTACCCTTAAATCACCTAGCAACAAAATGAGCGTACGATGACTGTTTTATATTAGCGCGCTTTTTATCCGTTCATATCTCAATAATTAATTAAATTTTATTTCTGTCATTGATATACGATCATTTTACATGTTTTATCTATGAAATCCATTTTTCAAAATTCCATTTTTTTAATATCTACTACCCTTAAATCACCTAGCAACAAAATGAGCGTGCGATGACTGGTTTATATTAGCGCGCACTTTATCCGTTCATATCTCAGTAATTAATTAAATTTGATTTCTGTCATTAATATATGATCATTTTACATGCTTTATCTATGGAATCCATTTTTCAAAATTCCAATTTTTCAATATTTACTACCCTTAAATCACCTGCCAACAAAATGAGCGTGGGATGACGCGCGCTAATAAGCGCGCACTTCATCCGTTCATATCTCAGTAATTAATTAAATTAGATGTCTGTCATTGATATATGATCATTTTACATGTTTTATCTATGCAATTCATTTTTCAAAATTTCATTTTTTTAATATCTACTACCCTTAAATCACCTAGCAACAAAATGAGCGTGCGATGACTGTTTTATATTAGCGCGCACTTTATCCGTTCATATCTCAGTAATTAATTAAATTTGATTTCTGTCATTGATATATGATCATTTTACATGTTTTATCTATAAAATCCAATTATTACAATTCAATTTTTTTAATATTTACTACCCTTAAATCACCTGGCAACAAAATGAGCGTGGGATGACGCGCGCTAATAAGCGCGCACTTCATCCGTTCATATCTCAGTAATTAATTAAATTTTATGTCTGTCATTGATATATGATCATTTTACAACTTTTATCTATGGAATCCATTTTTCAAAATTTCATTTTTTCAATATCTACTACCCTTAAATCACCTAGCAACAAAATGAGCGTGCGATGACTGTTTTATATTAGCGCACACTTTATCCGTTCATATCTCAGTAATTAATTAAATTTGATTTCTGTCATTGATATATGATCATTTTACATGTTTTATCTATGGAATCCATTTTTCAAAATTCCATTTTTTCAATATTTACTACCCTTAAATCACCTGGCAACAAAATGAGCGTGGGATGACGCGCGCTAATAAGCGCGCACTTCATCCGTTCATATCTCAGTAATTAATTAAATTTGATGTCTGTCATTGATATATGATCATTTTACAACTTTTATCTATGGAATCCATTTTTTAAAATTTCATTTTTTCAATATCTACTACCCTTAAATCACCTAGCAACAAAATGAGCGTACGATGACTGTTTTATATTAGCGCGCTTTTTATCCGTTCATATCTCAATAATTAATTAAATTTGCTTTCTGTCATTGATATACGATCATTTTACATGTTTTATCTATGAAATCCATTTTTCAAAATTCCATTTTTTTAATATCTACTACCCTTAAATCACCTAGCAACAAAATGAGCGTGCGATGACTGGTTTATATTAGCGCGCACTTTATCCGTTCATATCTCAGTAATTAATTAAATTTGATTTCTGTCATTGATATATGATCATTTTACATGCTTTATCTATGGAATCCATTTTTCAAAATTCCATTTTTTCAATATTTACTACCCTTAAATCACCTGGAAACAAAATGAGCGTGGGATGACGCGCGCTAATAAGCGCGCACTTCATCCGTTCATATCTCAGTAATTAATTAAATTAGATGTCTGTCATTGATATATGATCATTTTACATGTTTTATCTATGCAATCCATTTTTCAAAATTCAATTTTTTTAATAACTAATACCTTTAAATCACCTAGCAACAAAATGAGCGTGCGATGACTGTTCTATATTAGCGCACACTTTATCCGTTCATATCTCAGTAATTAAATAAATTTAATTTCTGTCATTGATATATGATTATTTTACATGCTTTATCTATAGAATCCATTTTTCAAAATTCCATTTTTTCAATATCTACTACCCTTAAATCACCTAGCAACAAAATGAGCGTGCGATGACTGTTTTATATTAGCGCGCTTTTTATCCGTTCATATCTCAGTAATTAATTAAATTTGATTTCTGTCATTGATATATGATCATTTTACATGTTTTATCTATAAAATCCAATTATCACAATTCAATTTTTTTAATATCTACTACCCTTAAATCACCTGGCAACAAAATGAGCGTGGGATGACGCGCGCTAATAAGCGCGCACTTCATCCGTTCATATCTCAGTAATTAATTAAATTTTATGTCTGTCATTGATATATGATCATTTTACAACTTTTATCTATGGAATCCATTTTTCAAAATTTCATTTTTTCAATATCTACTACCCTTAAATCACCTAGCAACAAAATGAGCGTGCGATGACTGTTTTATATTAGGGCGCACTTTATCCGTTCATATCTCAGTAATTAATTGAATTTGATTTCTGTCATTAATATATGATCATTTTACATGTTTTATCTATGCAATCCTTTTTTCAAAATTCAATTCTTTTAATATCTACTACCCTTAAATCTCCTAGCAACAAAATGAGCGTGCGATGACTGTTTTATAGTAGCGCACACTTTATCCGTTCATATCTCAGTAATTAAATAAATTTGATTTCTGTCATTGATATATGATCATTTTACATGTTTTATCTATGCAATCCATTTTTCAAAATTTCATTTTTTTAATATCTACTACCCTTAAATCACCTAGCAACAAAATGAGCGTGCGATGACTGTTTTATATTAGCGCGCACTTTATCCGTTCATATCTCAGTAATTAATTAAATTTGATTTCTGTCATTGATATATGATCATTTTACATGTTTTATCTATAAAATCCAATTATTACAATTCAATTTTTTTAATATCTACTACCCTTAAATCACCTGGCAACAAAATGAGCGTGGGATGACGCGCGCTAATAAGCGCGCACTTCATCCGTTCATATCTCAGTAATTAATTAAATTTTATGTCTGTCATTGATATATGATCATTTTACAACTTTTATCTATGGAATCCATTTTTCAAAATTTCTTTTTTTCAATATCTACTACCCTTAAATCACCTAGCAACAAAATGAGCGTGCGATGACTGTTTTATATTAGGGCGCACTTTATCCGTTCATATCTCAGTAATTAATTAAATTTGATTTCTGTCATTGATATATGATCATTTTACATGTTTTATCTATGCAATCCTCTTTTCAAAATTCAATTCTTTTAATATCTACTACCCTTAAATCTCCTAGCAACAAAATGAGCGTGCGATGACTGTTTTATATTAGCGCACACTTTATCCGTTCATATCTCAGTAATTAAATAAATTTGATTTCTGTCATTGATATATGATCATTTTACATGTTTTATCTATGCAATCCATTTTTCAAAATTTTATTTTTTCAATATCTACTACCCTTAAATCACCTAGCAACAAAATGAGCGTACGATGACTGTTTTATATTAGCGCGCTTTTTATCCGTTCATATCTCAGTAATTAATTAAATTTGATTTCTGTCATTGATATATGATCATTTTACATGTTTTATCTATAGAATCCATTTTTCAAAATTCAATTTTTTTAATATCTACTACCCTTAAATCACCTGGCAATAAAAAATGGCGCTTGGTGAATTTTTTATCAATTATTAAATTTTAATAGTAATTTATGCAATTTAATTGTATTAATTTTACAGTTAAAATAATTACATAAAATCCATTGTAAAAATGTTTAAAATTTTTTAATAAAAAAAAAAAAAATTTTACTCGGGGATCGAACACTGGACCTTCAGACTGCGAAGCAACTGCTCTATCACTGTGCTATTACAACACAACGGAATTATTTTGAAATACGGGAACACTTTATTAAGTGAATTAGTATGTATTTAATTACGGCGGTTCATATCTCAGTAATTAATTAAATCTAATTTGCGTCTTTGATATATGATCATTTTACATGTTTTATCTATCAAATGCAGTTTTCAAAATTTAATTTTATCAATTTCTATTACCCTTAAATATCCTGGCAACAAAAGTAGCGACTGTTTTATATTAGCGAGCACTTTATCGGTTCATATCTCGGTAATTAATTAAATCTGATTTCTGTCATTGATATATGTTTAAGGTACTTGTTTTATCATTCAAAATTGATTTTCAAATTTAAAATAAATTGATAAATAACCGAATTAACACTTGTTTGTCTATTTACTTGAATTAGTCTAATCTCGGTAATTAATTATTTTAAAGATCTGTCATTTCGGCGCGTGCAATCTATGTGAAAAACTATTTAAATGCCGTATTCAGAACTTAGATTTGACCTTGGGTAAGAGCTGTGCTAAACAATTACTGTTAATTAATAAAATACTCAATTAGTTAGTTAATGCTCATTAATTATTGCTTGCATTTGCTATAGAAATATGTGTTTTTTTCTTGCCGATCTAACGGTGTATTTATAATTGACCTAGCTCTCATAATAAGGGAGATAATGCCTTTTTTCTGAGAGTATATTTGTTGCTAGGTTTTTTAAAATTTGTTTCCAACTTCGCAGCAGTCCAATAATGACATAACTTACAAATGCATATAAAAATAATTGAAATATGTTTATTTATAGCTGCATAATGGTTTGTATTTTTAAAAAATGTAATAAGTAATATAAGAATGCGTGTTCAGCAAATATTTCTAGTCAACATCTGGTGAATACACAGCTTTTCGAATCAGGTGTTTTATGTGATATTAAGCCTCCAGATGTTGTCGCGGTGCAATGAATTCGATACAATCAGAATATACATATATTTAAAACATTTTTTAATAATTATGGATGTTCTAACACAAAATGTGAAATGTTTTTTGTTTTCTATTATGAAGATTTGAAAACAATATTTTATAAATTGAAACAAATAATATTGAACTACATGTTTGAAACATATTTTAAAGTATAATAACTATATTTTAAATTTGTGTGTACGTAGTCTCGAACATTCATGTTAGCTACAGGGCCTACACAATTATCCAGGAATTTTGATTAAAAACTATTTTCATTGTCAATTAATTTTAGAGTGTGAAATGTATAATTGTGCGTAATATATAGCACGCAACTAACAATCCAATTTGTTAGTACTTATTATAGTGGGTGTTGCTACGTAGATCCTCTCTATAATTTAAAAACAAATAAAGTGATGTAATTTAGTCCTTTCCTTTCATAAATTAATTTATAAGTGTTGTTGTTTGTGTATTTTTAAGTGCACGCGAATCGAAACTAGGTTTGGCAATATAACTGTGTGGGAGTTGGAAAGTGCAGCAACAACAAGGTAGAAACTGCGCACATCCCGTTTTGTATGAATTAATGTGCGTTGCAGTGTCAGATCGTTCCGACGACAAGATAAATGCATTTCTACCCAAATGAAATGATTGATGTTTGTTTCATATTGCAAACTTCCCAATTCCAAACTACGGTACAATCAGATGAATCGTTTAATTAAAATGTTGTAATTAAGACGCAACTATTGTTTTTTGTCTGTAATTACTGTCAGAAAAATACTCTCACTTAACTACACTCGTTTTTATGGCTGTATTAATTGCAAGTTTAGGTAACAGTATATAATAATGTAATTTACGCTGCTGTTTATTACATATTAAAACGATCAAGTATTTTTCAATTACTGGCAGGAAGTATGTTAATTTAATTTTTACAAATAAAAACATATTATATAAAAAAGTGCATTACAAAAAATCACTAAAGCAATTTAACCTTAGGTATTATTTAAATAAATTATTAAATTTTAGTCAATACGAAGCTTTATTAGACAATCCGATTTAATAAAATATACGTTAATGTCTTATTAATTAAATTACTGGGAGATTTAAAAGCCGATTTCATAAGACTAATGAAATCGTTATTAAATGATTTAGTTTTATTATTTTTTAATATTATTATTTATTTTTTGTTGTTAATGATTCAATTATATTTTAATAAGAGTATTAAGTTTAATTATGAAATTGTCGTTTTGATTAGTAAATTAATTCAATGTGTCGTTTGCTTCAAAACATTGTTGCTGATAGAAATATCGTACATATCTCGTCCCATTTGTGGTGCATTTGCTTGTATTGTCATTTGGTTCTAAATTGTGAATTATTTAATGGTAAATAAAACCTACATACATGTATGTTAGACAGGTTCATGTTTATTAGTTATTGATAAAAAGATAAATTTGTTGAGTCAAATAATTAATTTAGTTTATGCACTTAGCACTACCAATTAATATGGTTTTTATTTATTTCGATCTTCTTGAGATAATAATATATTTCCGAATAATATTATTGAAAACGTTTGCTAGCTTTCAGAATTTGTTAATAGTCTCTATGAAACTGTTTTCGCAAACATATTTGCTCCACGAGTGTACTCGAATCTTTTTTATATAAAAAAACTTAGGTACAGTGAATAGGGGTGGAAGTCTCAACGTTGCTTTACACCCTCCGTTATGATGTCGAGTAGCGTAACACTCAATCTTGGTTAATTAGTTAAGTTTTTGAACAAAACTATATCTATTAAATAAATCAAATTATGTAATGGAATGACTATATTAATTGTCATTATAACCTTTTTGTTTATTTGAAAAAAACTGATGCTATTCTCCCTATAGTCCGCGTTAAGACTGCAGAGTTGTAGTTATAGCAAACAATGCTCTGATTGGCTTAGAAGAGCTCTCTCAATTTACAATAGATTATATTATAGAATACCATTCAAATAAATTTATAAAAGGTTTTTACTATTTCATATTTTTTTGCGATATTTTATCTAGATTAACGTATTTTTAAATAATTATATGTATTTTAATTTTAAAATACAAATTGCTGTCGCCGACTTCCAGTATAACCTCAAAAACTTGGATATATAAAGTAAAAAAATAAAAGTAACTAATGCAAGTAAACTCAATTACATACATCTCTATTAAACGTATCAACATTTAATTAACAAGCAATCAACTACAATCTGAACGAGAAAACCCGTTTCCGATGTAGGCTATCAAATTATACACTTATTGTAAATATTGAAAAAGAAATCTCTAGACTGCCCCATCATCACCCTAGCTCATAGCACAATTGTTTTTTTTTGTGGTAATTAATGTAATTATAAACAATTAAATTAAATACAAAGTACATAATACACTATGATAAATTATTTATTGAATAAATGAATAAACATAATAAACATATACATGTTTCTATTTTTTAATTGACAAAATAACCATTATGAAAAATAGCAAGTGTATGTTTTTATACGGTTAATCATTATTGAAAATATTAATACTCAGTATTTAACATAATAATAATAATAGGTAATTGTACAAGATTGTGAATTGAACGATTAAATTATATGCACAATAGTGTTTACACAAGAACAGAATGCTTTAATACGACTCATTATTGCAGTGCACAATCAATAAAGATATCACAAGTTTTGTTCCAATACTGAAATTCTTAATAAAATATTAATTACAAAGTATTTAAGGAAGAAGAAGAAACTGCACCTGCAGGAAACTATCTGGCGGCGTCCATTTTAACTGAACAGATTGTTTACGATATACAGCATCGACTAGAGCAATGTCAATAAAATCAATAAAAAAACTAATCTATCCAAACTGGAGTTTCATATGAAAGTTGCAAAGAAAATCTTGCATTTGCACCCGTTTAAAGAATTGTTAGTTAATGTGATATAATTCCTAAATTACTTAATATGTCACAACAAAGTAAAAAACTTTTGAATTTCAACGAGTGAAACCAAACTTCTTGAAACTATCACACTGAAGACTAGATTCAAGCAATCTGTGAACATTGACCTTGAATGATTTCGGTTATAAGTCTCGGGAAATACTGAATTTGGAAGTTTATCTAAGTGTCGACAGTATGGTTAAAAAACCTTTTTATGGAAAGTTCTGCAACATCACGCCGGTGTTTTAAAGTACGTAAGTAACTAGTCAATTTTGGATGGCTAAATAGTTTGTTTTTGCATAGGTTTAGAAGAGATAGTGTAGTTTTGGATGCTTTTCCCCATACTTTTGAACAATATTTAATACGAAGCGAACAAAGTTTTATATATACAGGGGTAGATTAATTGGCGGACAAACGCCAGGTAACTTCGTAGACCGTGTAAATTTTTTTTTTATTTCAAAATGCTGAAAAACTCTTCGTTTGGCCTCACGAGATCCTCAAAGTTTCCTTACGCTTGGCAACGTAGCAAAATTTTTATTTCTATATATAAACTTATATTGTAGGCAACTTAATACACACATCAAATGTTAGTATTTATTATAAACTACAAATGTTCATATTGGCCACTGTTTACTTCTAAACACTATACGGTATCGATTCATACGGATTCATGACATTCTCAAGCATCACCGGCGTAATTTGCATATTCATTCAAAGTAAAAGTCATAATAAAATAGAAATATCAACTGACATTCTTTACATAGCCTAAGTTAGAATTTGAATTTTATTAAAGAATTTGCTACGTTGCCAAGGGTATTTTTAATTTAAATTTGATTTATTCTTGGAAAGTAATTTGCACATTTTTCAATATTTTTTTATTATTAATTTTTAATAAACCTTTTATTATACTAAAAAAGAAATCAACTTGGTACATAAAATACGCAATTAAAACAATATTTGTATTGAAAGAATTGAAACTTTGAGGACTTTGTGAGACCAAACGAAGAGTTTCTCAGCATTTTGAAATTAAGATTTTTGTTTTCTTTTGGCACGGTCTACAAACTTACCTGGCGTATGTCCGCCAATTAATCTTTACCCTGAATATATATGCAAAAGTTGAACAGAAGTAAAAAACTGTTTACATCTATTAAGAAATCGTAGTTTTCTAGACACGTTTGAAGCCATGAACAACATGGTCATTCTAGAGAAGATTATGTGAGATTATAACCTCTAAAAGACAATTTGATGAAGATATGGATTTGTTGTTTATTTACTATTTGGTACTGATGATACCTCGGGTTTTGATTTTGAAACAGTTAAAAGTTGAGTTTTATGTCATATTTGTGGAAATGGTTTTTGGAAAGTATGAAGTATGAAGGATGCTATTATTTGCAAAACTATGAATAGGATATTTTGTGGTTATTTAACGAAGTTTATTAATCTAAATAAGAAATTTATGATTTTATGATCAGAGTTAAAATCATCAGTTTTGACTATAATTTTTCTGTTGTCAAGAAAGACTTACAGATTTGTGATCAAGACCTATACAATGGAGCTTGTTAATTAAATTAGGATGCTATGCTCTATGAAATGCTTTGGAAATGTTTAGAGCTACTGCAAGATTACGCTGATTAAATATTACATATAATGAAGAAAGTCGGTCAGATGTATGTAGAGACGGGAGTTGGTCAGTCAGGCACTAAGTATTTAGAAAATAAGGAAAATGTAAAATTGAATGTATGTGTCAGTTTTGACAATTACATACATATTTTTTTTATTTTTTAAACAAACTTGTAATATTTATTCAGCGTCCAAAGTTTTAGTCTTTATAAACTCTTTTATTACCCTGGTATTTACATCTTTGAGGACACACCAATGGCATTTGCCCTAACAAGGGCTTGACTGACCGTTGTATATTAGTGTGGATTACTACTAAAATGATATATTAAAAACTATTTATACTTCCATAGTTTTTTTTGCTCCGAGCTCTTGGGCTATATTCAAGTAAAAATATCTGATAACAGTTACGTATTACGTACGTGTTTTATTTTGTTTGTCATTGTGCTTTTATAATTGGCATGGTGAGTGTTATTTAAGTTATACTTTTGTAAACAAATACTAATTGCAATTGTGCTTTATTGCAACATTGCAGTATTGCATACAATTTATATAGTCATGAAAACATATATAATTGCGTTGATTGACATACTATACGTAGCCTGGGGTAATATTATGTTCATGACATATAGATTACGTATACACGTCAAAATATTAATCAAATTATTAATGAAACTGTAATAGCATTTATTTTGCAATTAATATAAATATTATACTTATACATATCTTCATTATTTACTGTAATATGATAGCAATTGTAAACAGAATTTACGTAATATAAACGTTCATAAATCTTTATGTCAGTGCCATCTATATGTCATGAGCGATTGCTTATTTTAGTACATTTATTAATCAACGATAATAGTTTGGTAGAATTACTTTATTGTTTCTACTAACAATGTCTGCAAGTAAGGTGAAATATAGTATATAGTATCGGGCAAAAAATATTTTAATGTTTTATTAATAAATATTTTTTCTGTTTTTTTGCTAATAACTGGAGAAAACCTGGTTGATTATTGTAATTTAGCTAATTAAGAAACAGGATTTTATTAGCAACGTGTATAGTAGTGTTGAGTTTATTATTAATACTATGTTTTAAGAACTTAAATAATTCAACTCCATTTATGATGTTGATTTTTTTGTAACTATTAAAATATGCAAAAATGCAAAAACACATTATTTAACAAGCTTCATTATTGCGAATTTGTTGCGGTTGATAAAAATGTGTTTTATCAAATTAATTTTTTTACTATACTAAAAAACTTACAACTAAATAGATTAAGGTATCATCAATAGATAAAGTAAAATTAAACGTGTTAAAATATATGCATGCTTAAAGTATAGGGTTTTCCAATAAGAGGTTTTATTTTGATAATTAAAAAAAACGGTTTTTTAAGACAAATCAATAAATGTTTATTTCATTGTAAATAGGAAGGTATGCCATTAACATTTGAAATTAATATTAGTCAAATGGCTGCCAAGGTTACGGTTGCAGTACCACATTCTTTTCATGAAATTTTCCATGGCCAATTTGCACATTTGCGGCTGTATGTCCTCGATAACTTTACGAATTCCATCTTTAAAGTTTTGAATTGATTGTGTAGCATTGGCATAGACCTCATCTTTTACGTGGCCCTAAAGAAAAAAGTTTAAAGGTGTTAAATCACAAGATCTCGGTGGACAATTGTGATCACCTCACCGGTCAGGTAACTTATCTTGCAAAATTGCGATTGTTTCGTTGTTTGTGTGGCACTTAGCGCCGTCTTGCTGAAAATAAACGTTGTCTACATCAATATCTTCCAATTCCGACCATAAAATTCATTAATTATAGCTTGGTAGCGCCATCTATTCACCGTAACAGTTGCACCAGCCTTATTTTCGAAAAACTGGGGTCTAATCACACCGACAGCCTAAAAACCGCACTAAACAGTGACACGTTGAGGCAGCAAAGACTTTTCAACAATCATTCTTGGAATTTCTGAGCCCCAAATACGACAATTCTGCTCAATAACGTAGCTTCCGAGGTGAAAATGGGCCTCCTCACTGAAGATGATTTTTTGATGAAATTCCGGATCATTTTGATGCATTTGAATGACCCAATCAGCAAAGATACGATGTTTATGGTGATCGACCGGCTTGAATTCTTGTGTTAACTGAACTTTAAAAGCCTTAAAACCTGGGTTTTCTTTAACACTACGGGCTACATCAGCAATATTCTTATGTGTTCTTGAGCGATGCACACGGTTTTGAATCTTCACATTACAAACTTGTCCCAACAGCTCAAATTTTTCCACCAGGTTTACTATTGCCGGCCGAGAAGGTGCTTTACGACGACCAAAAAGTGCTTTAGTTTTACGAATTGTGACTGAAAAATGTTTATCATTTTTGTAGTGAATTTTAATAATTTCAATGCGTTGTTGAAGCGTGTATAGTTCCATTTTTAATAATGACGTAGTTTTTATTTGTCAAATGTCAAAAGATAATAGCATCTGAATTGACAGCTGCTCAAATAGCCTGCTATTTAAAATAAAACTTCTTATTGGAAAACCTTTAATTAATAAAATATTTTTGTAAATCCTGTTTATGTTAGGCAACCCATAATACTTATGAACGTATACACAAAAAAATGTTTGGAGAAAGGATATTATTATTGAAAATGCTAGCCACAGCCATCTCTACTACAAGCCATGGCAACGTTACAATTTGAATTAAAATTCAGCAACAAGAAATTGAAGTAAATACATTTAATAATTAGCTTAAATATGAAGATATCTATAAAAATAATTTCATGTACATAAATACAAAAATCTGTAAACATATTTTTTTACAAAAATTTTACTAAAAATCGCACAATATTGAAATTAGAAATTTAGGTTGAAGAATAGTTTCTTTTCAAAATTTGTTTTTGTTTTAAAACATTTATCTAAATCTATTCCAACTAAATAAAACGCTTGGAAGATTTTTGTCGTAATTTTAAATTAGTAATATGTTAATTATTTTTAAATCAGAAGAGGAAACTGCTTATAATATATATTAATAATGTTTTTTATTAAAGGCCTTAGCAAGTCATGGCAATGGCATTACAAAAACTCTTTCCTTTTTTGTTTATTTTTTTTGCAGAAGAGTCGTTATTGTGGTTTACTCGCTTGCAGCTTTTTTACAATATTGCGTCATCTGTTACCGTTCCTGAACTTTCTTGCTGTTTATGAGGCCGTTTGGTTTTGTTGTCGCCTTTACAAGGTTGGTGCATCTTTTTGGCGATCGTTCTCTTTGTTATTTTTTACTCATTTTTTTCTACTATTAATTTCTCTAGGTTTTTGCCGTCTCTTATGTATTCAAAATACTTCTTCGCTAAAGGCAGTAGACAAGCTACTGCCTTTAGCGTTCATGATTTGGCCCAGTATAGTAGTATACGGAAGACTAGTGCATTTATTGTTTTTTTCTTGGTGTTTAATGCATGGTCTTTGTTTTATTGATGTTGATTTTTAAGCCAAAGATTTTGCTTTTTTTTTATCTATTCCTTTAGTTTGCTTGTGCTTCTTTTTTTGATGTTAAAGGAATTGGATTGGTATTTATCAATTTTAACTACTGCCTGATGTTGAATTAGTGAAGAATTGAATATAATTTTGATATTTTAGTTATTGTGTGAAATTATTTTTTCATGTTTTTATTCTCATGTTTCATAATTTTGGCCGGTGCAATGATTTGATTTGCTTTGTAGTGTGAATAGTTATTATATATTGACTTATTGGCTTGATGTGACCTATTCAACAAATATGTCTTACACACAATTATTTGCAAAAGGTGATTAGAAAAGGAGTTTATCTATCGGTATGAGTTTGCTTCACTAAACTATGTGAATTGACGCGATGTTTTTGGGTATGTTGCTAGAATGCTATTATGAACTTCGAGTATCTTGTTATTAAGATTTGTATAAATTATTATTATGTTATTATATGTTTGATGTTATATTAACGTTTTTATGTGCTTTTTTAAAATTTAATTTTTGACCGGTTTTTGTTACCTCTTCGTCAGGAATTTTATATTACTTATATTAAATATATTATACTCATTCATATCTCGAAAACGGTCAAATATAAAATTGTAAAAAAGCTCATAAGAATTACATTAATATAACCTCAGACATAACCTTAATATGTGTACAAATGATTAAACAAAACCAATTGTTATTAGGTATATGTCCATTTTCATAATGCTGCGTCGAGCTCGTACTTACAAATGTTATGTATATTTAAATATATAATATACATAATCAGAGCTGCAACAAATCATTTTTAAAAAGATTTAAATCATAAGCTTTAGTTCTAAATATAAATGATTTAAATCATAAATCATAAGTCATAAGCTTTAGTTTTAAATATAAATGATTTAAATCATAAGTCAAACTTCACTTTAAAATAGAAATGATTTAAGTTGTAATTCTTTTTTTTTCAATGATTTAAATCTTAAGTTTTAAGTTTTTTTATAATTTAAGTTTCTTTAAAAAATTTAAATCTATAGAAAAAGCGGCACATTTAAAGTGATTACATAATCCCATTCATTTATAATCTCCCTGTACAAAAAATAACCGTTTCTAACGTTTTAAAAATTTACCGGTTATGTTACTTGTTTCGAATATGGAATATCGGTAATTTTTAACAATAAAAATTGATAAGCAAAAATTTGTTTGGGGGGTAATTACCTGATTACCCCCCCCCCCCCCCCCTTATAAACCGCCACTGACTCGACTGTCTAGAGTCTATTTCTTGACTTTATTTGATTTAAATAATTTTAATTGATTTAAATCATTTTAATTGATTTAAATCATTATTTTTGATTTAAATCATTATTTTTGATTTAAATCATTATTTTTGATTTAAATCATTATTTTTGATTTAAATCATTGATATTTTTGAATTAAATCATTATTTTTGATAGTACTGTTTTTTATTAATTCTAATAGAAAACATTAATTTATTGCAAAATCTGAATAAGGAAATATCAAATAATAAACCTTTAAATCTTAAACATTTAGAATGCGTATTATGACAGTTTCGAAATAAATGTGTGATGAGGAGAACGTGATTTTTTCGCACATAAAATCTAATATATGCGAAATATGATGACATATTTTGGTATTACTAAATATAAGTTTGTGAAATACAATTGATATTATAATAAAATTATAGGAAATGTAATGATTTATTAAATTAATTACGAAATAAATTGAGGCTGGTTTGATTTTAAATAAATAATTAATACTGGAGTATTATCAGTAATCATATTCAATAATTATCATATATTGTATAAGTATAGATCAGTTTCTGAAGATAAAATTTTATATGTTGTTGAAAATCGTAAATGGTTGTGAAAATAATGTTAACAAAACTTAACTGCCATCTATTCAACTTATTAAATTACATCTAAATTATATAAATTAATTTAATTAACACATTTATGTTGTTTGGATAACATTTACTCAATACCGATTACATAGTAGCACCAACAAACTTTATTGTTTTATAAATCAAATCTTGGGTTAAATTTATATTCTTACGCTTGCTTGGCACGACATTATATTATCCTCATTTCTAAATCACATAGTAAGAATTTTTGGAATGTTTGGCGTTATTTCTATAAAAAATGTATATTAAAATCAAATTTCCATTAGAATGAAATTTGATTTTAATATATAAGCAAAAAATATTTAGAAAGCTTGAATACTAAAATATATTTTATGTGATTAATTTTAACTTTTTTGGATATTATAAAATTTTAAAAATCTACTTACACACAACTCGATCATAAATGTATTTATGCAACAATAATTGATATTTTGAGACCAATTGATTTTTTTAAATAAATTTCTAACTTTAAATACAAGAGAACGTAGTTTACAATGAGCACCAAACCCTCAAATACAGAAAAGCTATCAAATGGCGTTATAATTTTGTTAAAGAAAACATGTATGCCTCGGTTGAATCCCTATAAGAGTTGCAAAACACATGAGGCCATGTAGACGTACGAACCGCGATTTCTATATATTTTTCTTTTTCCGATCGATTTTATTAAAATATATATTAAAAATAGATTGCTATAATCTGATTTATTTCAAAACTAATTATATTTTTATGTTTACGTTATCGTCAATAAAATACCTTACTACGTCTTTTAAAAGCAATAACTCTTTGTCAAAATTTATTAATAATTCTAAAGATTCTACTGATAGTAGTAAAGAATTAGGTGATTATTTACTAAAATGTGGAGATTGCCCCAAAGTATATATTGGACAAACGGGTAGAAGTTTTGAAAGTAGAATCAAGGATTTTGTTTTTGTAGCAATGAAATAAAATCAACATATGCGGAACATTTATTAGAACACGATTGGTCATTCATTTGACAATAATTTTCACATTTTACATACAAATTCAAAAGGACTTAAGCTAAATTTATTAGAATCTATGGAAATTAACAAATATAATAAACGCGGACTTCTGTTAAATGATCAAAAAGATGTAAATAATTCCCTATTAATAAATATTGTATAACTATTTTATGTAATACTAATTAATATTTGTCTGTTGCTAATCCACTCCTGTTAACCCTTCTCACCAGTTATTGTATTGTATTTTTATTTGTTTTAGTATATAAGTAATTACCCTTTTTTATCATTGTTTATTATACCTGATGAAGCCACTGTATGGTGAAACAATTGTAGTATTACAATAAATCTTTTTTGAACCTTCACACTAGTGTGTGTTTTATTATAACTGTTAGACTGTTATTAGAGAGTGTTTTATTAACTATTAAGAATTTTCACATTGTTAAATATTTATCTGTGTACACAGTGCGATGTTTGGAAATTAGTTTAATTGACAATTATAATAGAAACATTCAAGTTCAAAATAAGCAGAGTTATTCAGAAAAGTGTAACTGTATGGAACAGGAAACTTAAAACTTTTGTATGAAATATAATTTGACATTAATTAATATACTTTGTTTTAATATATAGTTTTGCTAATTGATAACTATGGTTAACAATAATCAAAGGATCATATATCCAATAATCATCATATATTGTATAAGTATGAATCAGTTGAATCCCCACTGAAGCCCAAATTAAAAAAAACAGCGAATTAAATAGTAAATTATGTAATATCATTATATTATAAAATACAGCTCTAATATTTCTGATAAATGAACATGATAGTTTATTAGTTTATTTTTGCCCAATTAAAAACATCTACACTATTTTTTAAAGTCTTCAGGTTTCGATTTTGGCAGTGTTGTTGTTGCTATGATGTTTTTTTGGGTAACATTATTTTGGGTAACTTTTTAAAAATGAATAGTTTTTATAATAATATATGACAATTTATTAAAATGACATACTTGTATGAGAGGACAACTTTTTGCTGGTCAAAAGGGATGGATGTTAAAAATGTTACATGTTTGTGATATAAGTAGCTTTATTCTTATTTGCATTGTCATAAGACTGGCTTCTACTTTCATGACGTTATTAGGAATAGAATTCATAATTTCCATACAGATTCTTATTGTCCTGTTTTGAATTGAAACATTGTTGATAAGTACAATCGTTTTTTAGACACCAGCTCAATAATAATGTTGATACACAAAGGCGGCACATTTTTTTATATCTACTAACGTAACATATATTTGATTATAACATAACAATATAGAATGGTGACGGTCTCATATATACGGTGGCTTTTTCTGAATCTTGTGATGGAGCCTGCAAATATGAAGTTTATCTCACACCATATGTCCAATCGAACTTTATAATAATAATATTTTCAAACGTTTTCCGAACACAGGAGGAAGTGGCAATACGTTTGAAACTAGGTTCCATGTCCAATGAAGGTTTCCTTTTTGGTATGGGTGCAATTTTAATAGTTATTAACTATTAGTATTTGTTTTGTATTCCAAGAAGGTATTAAAGATGTTAACAAGATTTGATTTGGTGACCAAATAAGATTTTTTTAACATGGAGTAGGAAATGTTATCATTTCCCATGGCTAAGTTTTTTCTGCATGCAAGGACAAGGTTGAGTTTATCTATTTGTATAAGCGCTGTGAGAGTAAGTGGAAGTGTATTGGCATCATCTAGTAAAGTGACTACCGAATGCTGTCGAACGTATAGGGGGGCTAGTTTTGACATACATTTTGAAACCCAAGTTTCATCTTTGATGGGAGAAGTAGGTCTAAGAATTTCAGAGAATTTTTTTATTGCTAACTATACATAGAACAGTGGGGAGGTTTGGTTAGGAGAACTGCAAAAATCATCAAACTTTTTCTCTTTTTGCGGAGCAAGAGCTGGGCCATAGCTTTTTTAGCTGCGTCAAGATGAGATAGTTTTTTTTTGTACAACGGAATATAGTGAGGAAGCATTTTTTTTTTGTTGGCCGATCACATTCATGTGGATATTTGTCGGTGATCCATCATTTATAATGGGGCCCAAAGAGTCTATAGCAGCGTCTAACTTTAATTCATTGCGGTTACAATAATGATTATGACCACAAGTTAAAGTTTCCAACAATAATAAAAGGAGGTGATAAGGAAAACAATTGTTTTCAAAGATTTCTATTCAACGGGCGGATAGTGGGATAGTAACATATCAAAATGGTGAGGTTAACATAGAGGACTGAACCCATGGAAAACAAGGTGAGACATTAAATAAACGGATTTATGTTTTAAAAAATATATCACGGCTAAACAAAAGAGGATATTTCCTCTCTTATGTTGTGAAAAGAGCTAAATCGAGGAATTGCAGAAGGGTTTGATGTTTAAGTTTTACACGGTGCAACTGCATTAATCTTTAGTTTTTGTAGCATGCGTAACAGTTTTGATTTTTTATTATATTCAGAATGGATGTTTCAACTAACTAGTCGTATGGCTCATTGGTAGATTGAAATACTAAGTTGTTAAGGGACGTGAGAAGGTTAGACATAGACGGGATTGATTTGTGTGGGCTGTGAATGGAGAACTGTTCAAGAGTCTTGACTAAGATTTCTACAAGGTTATACTAAATAAACGATGCATCGGTAGACGGTCTTGTATTTTTGGGAAGCAAACCCGTCATCTGGATTCTGGATTTTTATGTTAAATCTTTCTATCTTTAAAACGTCGGCCTTACAACCATTGTTCTTCATTTCAGCTACATGAACTTTGTAGTTCACACCACATACCAATCTCTTGCAGGATATGTGGTGAGACGGAATGTAGGACTTTAAGTTATGACAATTAAAAAAAAAACACAGCTATTTGGTTTTTACCTCTAGTTTTAACTTTAGTGACACCAATCTACAATTGGTTGGCGGGGAAATATTGCGGTTATTGTTTGGTTCAAGATAGACTTTGTAAGGTTTAATGTCTGAAATAATAAATCTACCTCCTGAGTATTAATTCTAATCTTGTTATAATATTATAATGGTTGTGTCGGTTGGATACTGCTTCTATTAGTATTCCTAACGACTATATTTACGTTTTTGTTACCGTTAGCACTATTCCTATCAATATTTCCACCAACGGGGGCGATGGGGTGTCCTATGTGGGTGGCCTGTCTGAGCGAAACTTACCTTAAATAAACTTAATTAATATGAGGTTGTCACTTATCCTGAGTTAGAGGATATTAACTTAAAAGGTATAAGGATAGATGTCACGTTGTCACCAGCGTAAAACACGACTAGTTTGGTCCGAGCTTCAAAGCCAAAACATCAAGTTTGACTATATTTCTGCTAGTTTACATGCCATGTAATTACTGAACGCTTATAGTATAGCTATATACAAGGTGACTCAGAGGAGATTTCAGTTTTTAACACGTTATAATAACAGTATAAAAAGTGTTGGAATAATTTTAATATTAAATTAAAAAAGTACAGAGATGCGGATTTCATTTTTTAAACACAATGTTGTCCAAATGTCGACCATCCCTCTCATAGCACTCCTCCAATACTGCTCTCATATTGCTTCTCAAAATATTCGCCTTTAAAATCTATACACTTTTGCATCCGCTGAAACTAATCTTCAAAACAATTTAGCTACTCTGAGCGAGGTACCTCTAAAACAAGTGATTTAAATGCTTCAACGGCCTCTTCAGGCAATGAAAAACGCTTGCCATGCATTTTATTTTTGATATGTCAAAATAGGAAGAAGTCATTGGGCGATAAATCAGGCGATATGGGCAATGAGTCATTAATTAGATGTTGTTATACTAGTCAAAAACTCGTTCGTCGAGCTGTGCGATCGCTTGCATTGTCATGATAAACAATGATTTGCCGGTTTATGTTGTTCCTTCAGGTTTCAGCGATAACTTCCATCAAACAAATTGAAGTATACCAGTCAGCATTAACTTTCCTTCGATTGTCTAATGCAACAGTTGCAACATGACCCGTTTTTTTGAAGAAACAAGCAATCATTCTTTTTGAAACGCTTTGTGAACTCACCACTTTTGTGGGTTTAGGTTCATTTTGAGTTACTCATACAGTCGATTGCTGTATTATATGAATATATCCAAGATTCGTCAATATACCAAATTTGAACGACCCTCTTCGAATTTCTTTAGAATTTCCTTGCACCACTTGACACGTGCCTGTTTTTGTTTTTCTTTTAAATTGTGTGGGATCCAACGACTGCAAAGCTTCCTGACATGCAAATGATCGTGCAAAATTGTATGTATTTGTTTTGATGCAATACCTAAGGATGTCTCTGACCTTCGCAAAGATCTTTATCAAACGTTGGTCATCCACGCTTGAATTCTGCGAACCATTTGTAAATCATAGTTTTGGATGGTGCTTCATCCCTAAATAACGAATTAAGTTTTTCTACACATTGCTGCGGTGTTAAACTGTATCGAAAATCATAAAAAATCATCACTCGGAAGTCACGATTTGAAATTTACATTTTTCACACAATTATTACTCTCGTTAAATTTTGTTGAAACGAAACAGAGCAGTTTGAAATCGAACCGTCAATTGAATTATAGGTGAAAAACGTCAAATTTTACGAATATGACAATCTCAGAACGCTGGCAATACAGGCAGTACTTGATTTCGCGAACTTTAGCAGTGCCTCTCGTATAATGGATAAACATTTTTATGTACATTTATTTTTTTATTTTTTGTAAGTGCGTTATGAAACGTATGAAATAGCATACTTTTCTGTATCAATAACAGCTTCACAATACTTTAGTAGTTTAGTACTTTTTTTAAATTTACAATGTATATTATATTAATAATTATTTTTTTTATAGTTTTCTTTTAGTCATTGAATTTATTAAACTCAATTTATCTTGGTAATAAATTTTAAATGCTAAATTTTAATTAATAAATATAGAAGTATTTGGTATAAATTATTAACCAATATACATAATAGATGACCCTTTGAAGAATTACGTATTACAGTCATTAAAATTAATAGAACGTTATCAAATTATTAAAAATTACTTGCAATAAATTTGTATTACTTTAATAAATATTAACAATTTTTTTCTTTTTTTTTCAGGTAAATTTTATAGAATTCCAATGTAACTATGTTCTGCAGGAAGGTAAATTATACAATGAATTTTATTTATTACGTTTTGTGATAAACATAGTTTGACTTGTTATATTACTTTCTGTAGCATACAGGTCTGGTTTTATAAGAATTTATTAGTTACTACAGTGCGGATAAAAATAGAATCAGTAAAATAAAAAAATAAGTAATTGTTTTTGTGAAAAACGCAGAATACGACAATTAGTAATTTTAAATTAAAATCATTTCATGTTGCTTATTTGTTTTATTTGTTGATTTTAAAAGAGTTATGACGTAATTGTGATTTATTTTAAATGGCGAAATAGCATTTTTGGTTTTAGTTATTAGTTGGTTTTTAATTTTTGAAAACCAGTTAAAAACTATAATTTACATAAGATTTTTTTTACATACATACATCATAAAATCATACATATTTCTCCAGAAATGCATAAATGTAAGTAAGAGTAGTAAACAAATGTTAAAAAATTGCAAACAACGATATGACGCGTTACTTAAAACCGCCAGATAGGCATACTACAATAACAAAATTTTGTTTTCAGATAACAAAGCAAGAACAGCTTGGTCAGCGGAAAAAGAATTAACAGGAACTAAAAAATGTGTTGGTTTTAATAGTACTGATCCCGTAACCGACGTAAATTTGTTTATTTTATAAACACGGCAACAAATTTAATACAAGTATCTCAAATAAGTACTAGTACAAATGTTTGTATAAATATGAATACAAACTAGTTTTTTCTAGGCCGTATTACAAATTACGATTTGGACAGGTCAATAAAAAAGTTTTCTAATAAAAAAAGTTTTGGTATAGATAATATTTTAATGTGCATTATTAAAAAAAAGTGCACATAATATAATTGATTCTTTGGTTTATTTTATTAGCAACTCTTTATGCAGTGGTGTATTTCCCAATCAACTCAAGATAGCAATTGTAAAATCAATACAAAAAACTGGCAATAATACCAGTTTTGAAAATTTTAGACCTATTAGCTTGCTTTTTTAAAAATATTTGACACGTTTATTTTCAAACTATTGTCATGGTTTTATGACGAGAAAAAGCATTAATATAGCACTGTATGAGTTTTCTCAAACAATATTATAAGGAATGGAAGCGGGGGAGGTAGCTTGGGGACTTTTCTAGAATTGTCCAAAACATTTGATTGCACTGATCTATGCAATTAGGGGAACTGCGTTGAACTGGTTTAAATCATATCTTGTAAATTGAAAACAATTAGTAGAGATTGTAACCGAAAGCAAAATTGTTTGATAGACATAGTTATAGGGGTTCTCGGGGTAGTATTCTAGGTTCTTTAATTTTAAATAATAAAACGCAATTTATCTTCCAAAATAATAAAATACGCAGACAACACCAATCTTTGTATCAAAAGCAAAGATTTGTTGAAAATGGCTAATAAAGCGTACGTGTCACTAGACGCTCTAAAACAATGGCTTAGTGAGAACGGTTTATTATTAAATACATCAAAAACAAATGCTATGATATTTAATAAAGTGAGGCAACTGTGGTACCTTCAACTATTGCTTTGGGCAATGCAAGACTCATTCTTGCTAGAAAGTTTTTATTTGTCGACAATAAATTAAAATGGAATTATCACATTGACCACAATTCTACCAAACTAGGTATATGCTCAGAATTTTAAAATCAAATATTTCTTTTACAGTTTTTAAGTGTACGTATAATGCCAATTGTATTGTTATTATAAGATTTAGAATTATATATTAAGTTTGTTCAACATACTTCAATAAACATTTTATTATGCAGAAACGAGCCCTAAGGATTTTATTAAACTTAAAATATAGTGAGTCTTGCAGAACCATGGACTGTTAACGGCAACTGCAATTTAAATTATGGAATGTCTTCTCTTTATATGGAAACAAAATCAATATTTTGTTGGAAATAGGCCCAGCCCATCCATAATTATACAACCCGTAATTGTTATTATAATTGGTTATTGCAACCAACAGTTTAAATACTCAATTCATAAGTTTACAACTACCAAAAATGGAGTTCATTACTATATGTATGTGTATGTTACCACGTTTTGTCAAAAAAGTCTGTTATTGCAGTTTACAAAAAATGCACATTTGAAATTCTAAAAGAGATTGAAACCTATACTGTTATGGAGTTTATGAACTATAATACTAATAATTTTATATCTTTCTAAGCTATAAAATACTACACTACTTGACACCCATTTTAATATTACGGTTTTTACCTCTTTATTTTATTTCTTCTAAATCTGTAGTTAAATCGTTTATTAGAATAAAGCCGTTTATTATTACCATCAATCTAAAGAACATCTGAAACAATATTTGTTTTCTAATTGTTTTTATTCTTTAGCAAAATGAATATAGTGATATAATTTTTATGTTAATTTAAGATGGTTGAAAAAGTGTCCATTATTTTCGCAATACGTTTAATCTAAATGATAATAAGCATCCAGTACGAGGTTGTACAATGCGCACACAAGAAGCAATTGATAGTGTGCAGCGTAGTGTTAATGATGTTCCAAATGTGTCAATTCGTTATCGTGCTTAACAATTAAACTTGTGTCCATCTACTTTATGGAAGATTTAACTTGTACAAGAATTTAAGCCACACGACTATCGTTTGCGCCGTACATTTGGTAAATGGGCCGAGGAAAACATTGCTATTGATCCACAATTTTATTTGAAAGTTTTGTTCAGTGATGAAGCACTTTTTTGGTTAAATGACTATGTCAATAAACAAAATTATTGCGTTTGGAGCGATTATAATAGACAAGCCATTGTCGAAACAAAATTTGTGAATTATTGGTCCATATTTCTTTAAAAATGGTGAAGGTCGGAACGTTACAGTCAACGATGAGCGGTACAGAGACATGATTGCCAACTTTTTTGTGCCTCAATTGGAGAGCAGTAATGTTGCAGACATGTGGTTTTAACAGTACAATTAATTTACTGAAAGAAACATTTTACGAACAATTAATTTCACGAAATGAACCTGTTAACTGGCCACCTTGTTTGTCCGATTGGACGCCATTAGATTATTTTCTCAGGGGATATGTAAAATTTCATGTCTACACCGATAAACCAGAAACAATTGAGCATTTGTAAGCCAACATCTGACACATTATTGTTGAAATACAGCTTGAATAACTGCAAACAGTGTGTGAAAATTAGACCTTCAGATTACGCTATGTACGCTCCAGCCGCGGCGGTCACATGCCTGAAATCATATTCAAACATTAATATCATAAAATTATCTGTTAAATAAAGCCAATTTTATGGATATTAAAAATTTAAAGTTCTTTGTCTCTAAAAAAACACCCTTTACATGTAGCAACTTAAATTGTGAGCAAACTTAGCCGTACAAGTGACAATTATAAGCAAGCATGGTTGTTACTTAGAGAACGTTTTGAAAACAGAAAAAGAATTATTTAAACTTGCGTGTTTTTATAGGGACAAACATATTCATGGTGGTGTTTGTATATTTACTAAACATCACATTAAATGTAAACCTATTAATATAGATAACTCTATAGAAATACATTGTTAATTTTCTGGTATAGAAATAAGTTATTATAATTTTAATTTTATTGTTATATGTACGCATCGTTTGTCCGAATGCGATTTTAATATATTTATTAGCAACTTTACTATTTTGTTAAATAGTGTTTGTTGAAATAATCTGCCGATAGTGTTGGCTGGCAGTTTTAAGTGTAACATGATCGTGTCTTTAAATCAACGTTATGAATTGACTAGGAACTTGGTTGCAAACAACATTCACGAACCTACAACATATCATAACTGCAAAAGTACCTTTTTAGTAACTGATAATTTTTCTAACGCCTACGTGTTAAAATCTAGTAATTTGTCGGATCATGAAGCTCAAATAGCTGTTTTCACAGATAACAATTCTAGTCTTAATCAAAATGTACAAAGATCCGTGGGACATTTCTGTGATAATAATTGATGTAGTTTTAAAAATAATATTTTAAATACTGACTGGAGATTCATATATCAAATAAATAATATTGACGAGTTATTTAATAAATTTATGAATACACTATTAAATGAATTTAATCTAGCTTTTCCAAGTAAGATTAAAATATTTAAAGACACGACGCGCCAATCTGTTCAAAAGTCTCTTCTTTAAAATTAAAAAGTGAACTTGATTTGATTGAATGAATTATCTGTATAGTACATATCGAAAAGAGTATAATAAGCAGCACAATTAATGATCAATTAAATTATGACAAATCCAAAATTCTAAATGCTACTAATAGCAGAAAAAAACTATGAAGTGTTAATAAACAATGCAACAGATCTAAGCCTTATGTAGCTACTTCATAATGAACTGCAAAATGTTTTAAAACATTTTTCTGCAATATTGCAGACGAAAAAAATAAAAATATAAGACAGAGTGTTTGCAATTCTATTACGCTACTCACAAATGCCAATTTAAATTATTCTCTATCTTCTATAATGTTAAATAGTATAACACTTGAAGAAATAATTAATATTATCAATAAACTTAAAGTCAATAGAACAATAGACATATATGAGATTAATAATTGGTTAGTAAAACAAATAATAGAGTTAATTGTACATCATGATGCGATCTTATTTAGGGAATAGATCACAATGTGTATTTTACAAAGGTGATTATAGCAATATACTAAATGTCAATACAGGTGTACTACAAGGTTCAATAATAGAACTTTTTTTGTTTATAATTTTTATAAACGATATTCCATCTTATCTACCCGGCCATACAGTTTTATAAGCTGATGATACGAGCATGTTAATATTGGATCACGATAAATAAATTTTTGATACAAAAGCTAATGAAGTTGAAAATAATGCCTCTGAATGGTTTTCTGCAAATAAACTGATTCTTAATTAATCAAAAACAGCAAAAGTTAAATTTGCAACCAAAAACATTAAAGAAAAATAGTAGTATTACGGGTACTATTAAATTTAAAGCACAATGAATTAACCAAAGAATATTTTATAAAATATAATCTATTAACATTTTCAACTGCATATCTCAATGTAATATTCATACAAAAGAAAACAAATTAAATAGATTCACATTCCCAAGTTCATTCATACAAAACCAGAAATAAACATAAACCGTTTGAATCATTTTAACTTGTCAAAGTAACAGAAATGATCTAAAAATTAAATTTTACAATTTGCTTTCAGATGAATTTTAAGTTCTAAACATGAAAATATTTGAACGTAGGGCAAAGAAGTTCTTGGTAAATCGCCCATTTTATTTGGTTGCAGAATACGTTTTCTAACATTTGTATTTTATGTGTTTATGTTATTATTTTATACTTGTATAACTGTATGTTTTTTATTATATTTATTTGACTTATTACTTGTTGTATCTACTATTATGTAAATGCCACTACATGTAATAAGTTAATTGTCTATAAGTCTTAATCAGAAATATGCTAGTTTTGTCAATTGTTTTTTTGACAATAGAAAAATTATAGTTTGAATTGTTGGTTTTAACTCATAAGTTTACTGTTTTAAAATGAAAATCGGAGGTATCATTATTACCAAATATTAAACTAAACAACGAGTTTATATCTAAACATCATTAAGTCTTCTTGGGGTTATAATCTCACATTATCTTTTCTGGAACGACCATGTTTTTGATATAGCTTTGAAAGTATATAGAAAACTAGGGTTTCTTAATAGATGTAAACATTTCTTCAATTCAAAAACGAGCTGTTTGAATCATTGCCGATTCAAAATTGACTAATTACTTAGATACTTCACAACATCGGCATAATGTTGCAGATCTTTACATTTTCTACATATTCATGGGCATTTCAAACGAAGTTTAAAACATACTGCTATCTAAACAAATATTTACTTGTAGTACAAAGCTTGCTTGGAATTCTAAAAACTATTCACTGACAGTTTAAGAGATGTAGGAGCGATACTTTTTAGAGAGACAGCAATGTAAGATAGGCATATTTTGATGTATAATTTTTATAAGAAAGCCGTTATATAAAAACTTGTTTGGATAATGCAGTCTTGTGACTTCACACTAACGCATATTAAATTAAAAAGATATTTGTCTTGACAATATTGCGCGATTGGTTTTGTGCAAATGGTTTTTTCTAACCTTTGTATGCCTGACTTCAAACTTAAACCAAGCTTTGCTACACACGCATAATGAAGCCAAGTTCGAGCATATGAAGTATACTTTAGGTAGTTTAAGTAATAGTTTATACAAGGTGTGTAAAATTTTTAACTATTAATAACTTTTTTGTTTGTAATTTTTTTTTTGTTATTACAAAATATAATTAAGTTTTGGTGAAAGACGACTGCATGCTCGTTGAGCTTTTCAAAGTTTAGCTCAATTATTTTGTAATAATGTTCTGCTGTATGTTCTACTATAACTTAAGCTGCAAATTACTGTTACTTATACGTGACAAATTTTGTTCACAGGTATTTGATAAAATCTTAATTAAATTGTCTATATATTGTAATAAAAAAAAATTAACTGGGATATCGGAATAATTATATGTGAGAATGTGCATTTTTCGTTTAAGCTACACGATTGTCAAACTAACATTCAGTCTACTTGACCGTGTACGTTCATATCTTTCAATGGAATGAATATACTATGTCTATATTAGATAATTATTTATTAAATAAGAAATTGAATATATAATGAGTATTTAATAATAATGTCATGCCGTCAATTATCGTACACATACGCAAGATAACTTTTGAATAAAATGTATGAATGGATAACCATATACGAGTACAGTGTAATGACATTAACCAAACACATCGTGATTATTAATGAGAATATTTATAAATGTACATAACAATTAATAAAATTAGATATATAAATAGTATAAAACAATCTCTAACAAAGAAAGTTTTTAAATCATTTAATATTGCTATGTTAACATTTAGGTACTTAACAATAATACAAAATGTGACATAAATTGTCTGACTTGTCATAAATCACAAACACTACACCTTATCCTGTCGGCGCACCCTCTTATTCGTACTATAACAAACATAACATCCGACCTATTTATTGTTCCTTTGTTTATTAAAAGCCATAATTATTATCAAGTTATATACTAAATAAAGTATTTGCAATTATATCCTTCACAATAATAAATAAGAATAAACAAAAAAAATTATACATATATCATATATCAATGATGTATACTATTTCCTCAAAACGTTTTGTACCTACGCAGTGTCCCTCGAAAATATATTAAATTAAACGCAGGAATTACGCAAAACTAGGAGATATAATTTCATGCTGGATTTGCCTTACAAATTATATCTAATTACATACAACCTTCGTGTAAGTATAATCAACTATTTATTTGAAACATTAGTAATTGTATCACATGAAATATTACGGACAACTATTTGTTTGAGGTAGCAAAATTTGAACTATTAATATTAAATTATTTCTAATTGCAATAATACATGCACACTTTTGACTAATTCACAACAATTAGAGAGTAATAATAACAATTAACTTATTTTGCTTAAATATCAATTTAACTATTATAATTAATATTTGATTTCAATTTTATGTTTTATTTCTCTTTGGGTTTTATGGAAATGAATACGTATTAGAATATGTATTATGTTAATTTGTCTTTACTTTTGTCAATTTTATGGCTTCTGACCTTGAAATTTTAATCAGTTTAAATTGTCACTTTACATATGTTCAATTATTGACCAATTTCTAGTCAGATTAAAATATCTTACTAGTACATGTTTTATTTTGCTTAAATTTACTGATAAAGTTAAGTATTTTTTTAATGATTTTTATGTTATCACATCATAACTTAAAAAATAATTTATGAATATTTCTATTTATTTATTATACTATTTAAGAAAGTATCTAATATAAAAACAAATTATTTTTTATTGTTTAAATTTAATAAATAATGTATTTTTTGTAAATTACCTTCACCCATTGTAAGGAGACACATACACTATTGTTTTAGGGTATATACCCTTCAACAGTGTGCCTAGCATATTGCTGGTCAGAGACGATTTACATAAAATTACTATAACTATTATACATTTTATGTATAAAAATATGTGTTATTGTGATTTTATGTAAATTGTCTATCTATCTTTGAGATGCTAGGTACACTGCTGAAGGGTGCATAAACATTAGTGTATATGTTTTACACCGGGTGGAGAGGCAATTTACATAAAATACATCATTTATTAAATTGAAATGAAAAGTTTGTTTTGGACATCTAATTTGGGCAAATCGTGCCAAAAATGCTGTTGTCTGTTCGTATAAGGATTTAACTATACTTAATACTTAATAATTGCATTACCACTTATTTTATTATTTATTTATAATGCAACATGTAGTATTAAAATGGAATTGTACCGCATTGGAAACGCCATATATTCATTGCTGACATTTTTTGTTTAAATTTCAAAATGTGATATTTAGGAATTGCTTAATATGTCACAACAACATTTCAAATACTGAATCTGGTTTATTTCATGTGTCAATAGTACGGTTAAAATCTCTCGTAAAAGTTTTGGCCTTACATCTCTTGCTGTCAGTGAATATTTGCTAGAATTCCTATAAACATAGACAACTACAAACAGGTGGCAGTGTTGAAAATTGAACAATAAATTGCTCTGTGTAATATTACAAATTTGTAAATGTCCGTAAAATTGACGTCAATCAGATTGAATAAATTATTAACTACTGACAAATGTAAAGACATTGTTACTCTAGTTGTTGCATTTAAGTTAAGAAAGCAAACCAAGCTTTGGAAACAAATTTATTTTTAAAATGGCATAAGCATAGTTTGTGGATATTTTTTGAGTATTGAAATACTTGAAAATTTGGAATAATTATTAGCTTAAGAATATAAAAAAAGCCACTAAAACTTATATTTCAGTTAAAGGCACACGTCCATCAAAGTATCCGCCCGTGGTTTAATATAGATTATTAAATTAACAACGTCTAAAAAGTTGCACCGAAAAGATACAGAGTAACTAAGAACATTGTAGATTATTGTACTTTCGAAATTTACGCGTTCAATGTAAAAATCTCAGCACAGAATTTGTACAAGAATTGCATTTATAGCGTAGATTTTAATATTAGATTTGATCCAAAACAGTTTTAGAATTTATTAGTGACAGTAAACACACATATAACTTTTCAAAACACATGTTATATAATAATGAAAACAGTTTTTTGCTAGTGTATATGATAGTTATGGATCGGAGTTTTATTATGAATATGCCGTCAATCATCTCGCGTTTTCTATATCATTATCTGTCATATATGTTGGCTATCTTAAATCTGACAACAAACAGCAACAGTTATGGACCCGATGAAGTATTTACATGTCTTCTTAAACACTGCGTACACTCGATTTCATTGCCACTTTCTTTACTCTTTAGTACTTTTCTGAAACAAAATGCATTTTTATCCTTTTGGAGAAGATAAGTATTGAAAACTAGAGAAACATTTGCATTTAATCGGCAATACTAACTATTATCAAAATAATGAACATAGATATGCAAAAACGTGCTTAATGAACATTATCACGGTTTTTGTGAAGGATGTTTAACTGTAACAATCTTAATAGAATACCAATCTACAGTCATTTTGAAGTCATTTCAAAGAGTAAATCATGACATATTGCTTTCAAAATTGCGTGCAATGGGATTTTATGAAACAGTTTTATTGTGGTTAGCAGATTTTTAACATCTTAAACAATTTTTTGTTTACCTTATATCAGTCTTGTCGGGTATACCATAAGGCTCTTATTGTGCGCTTTTTTGTTTATATTATTTATAAATCGTTTGCTTCAACACATCAAACATTCATCTAATCTTTAATATGCTGATGATTTGAAATATTTTAAAACAATTTCAAATGGTGATAGCATTCTATCACAGAATGATCTGGAGTATTGTATGTAAATGTTATAAGATTAATTTTTATTGTACAAAACATCTATTTTTTTGTACATACAATATTAATAACGAATTATATAGTATAGAAATTATTATTATAGGCCATCGGTGCAAATTATGCCACAAATGTAACCATTGTGACAAAATAATTCTCAGGGGTTTTTGTTGGGTAAATTAAACAGCTATTTATTTATTTCATCTACATAAAATATATTTATATTTGCATGTCTTCCTTAAAAATCCCGACAAAATAAAGATAATGCATAAAACTTAAAAATGTTTGTAATTTAATAACATAAATATATATGTAATAATGAAAGTAATATTAATTTAAGAATGCCCAGTAAAGAAACTTACCTAAATAACAGCAGGTTGGAGTTGCGCTTAAATTAATCGAACAGAAAAGCCGAAAAGCCAGTTCTTAAGGCGACACTTAATTTGCAAAAGAATGACTTAGGGAAAACGCGCAAAACGCAAACGCAACTAGCTTAGTCGAGTACCGTGAAGCCGACCGACAGCATGAGTCACGCGATGCGGTACCCGACAAATGTATAGATCCGGTCTGCTACATCTACCCTCATTTCACAAAAAGTTATTTACAAATTTTGTGGAAACAAATGCTATCTTGACTGGACTCTGGTACTGCTAAGTTATAGGTATTTCGAACAGCAGATTTAATAATATATTCAAATGCAACTAGGATGCCGAGTACTCCGTGGATTTGTGGACAACGCTATTTAGGAAAACTGAAAACGATGGCATTTTACGGGCTCATCCGGTATGTTTTTCCGAATAGTAAGTCCGAAATTGCCTACCTAATTTTTGCATTACACGTTTAATACCCCATTAAACATGTAATGCAAAAATTAATGCTGTGTGGATGACGTACTGAAGCAAACGCCCAACGTGTAGCGGTGAATTGTATTCCGTGATCACTTGAAATACGCTCAGATGTACGAATCTCAACAAAATAACTCTTTTCCATTCGGTTTATTACTGGCAGTTGTAGTAGCACGTTTTAAGGGATACAAGGTAACAAGTTTACTAAACACATCAAGAACCACAAGGACAGACGTCACACCACCCACAGAAGTGAGACAGAACGTGGAAAAGAACTGCAACTAAATCTATGGGAGCGGCAGGTAATATTGGTTTTATAGACGATTGCGGCATTTATTAGTGCTTCATCTGTTGGCAAGGTGGACATGCTTTTAATTCCAACTTAATACTGGCAAACATATTTGATCACAATACTTTGCAACGAAGCGCGCACTAAGTTTATAAACGCCAAAGTTGAAATAAAATTCGTGGTACACTTGAACAATGTCATTTTTTAGAAACAACAAATCTTTATGTATCACTCAACGAGTATCAGAATTTTGATTCAATTCTATCTCGTGACGAATACGAGCCAAACGTTTATTTGCCCGTTGCATTAACGTGTGATTATCTGTGAGCTGTAAAAGCTATAATACAGAAAGACTTTTTAAAAGGCGTACATTGTTGGCGGGTTGCATGAAGGCACATCAGCCACGAGGTTATTTTTTCCAGTTAGGTAACTAATTTTAAATTTGTACTCCTGAGTTACTTTGCCGGCTTTAGTTTAGTGATATCACTAACTGCAATAATACATACGGATGTTGGTAGAAGTAGTAGGATGAAAATAATTACATCTCTTCTCTAATAGGTTTTCTGAAGGGTCTTGATTTGCAAAAGGGTTGGTCCTTTTTAGTACACTGATCTGTGAACCTATACAGTCGAGTTTAAATAGTTTTCCGAATACTCCTGTTTAATGGTAACGAGAATGTTGGGTTCTCTGACAACTCTAAGTTTACAATAGTATTTTGTGAACGAGGCGCAAAGCATATTGATAACGAGGAGGTTGTTTGTGCAAATCCATATTTGTTCTTGTGTTACGCGACGACCTTGTTTACTGTTCGTGAAAAGTATGACGCGTTAAATACTCGGCTGTTTGAAGGCGTGTAAGAGTCTCTGAAATTGAATGCACTCTTATTAGAAAAGTGTGTGCCCCCATAGACCAAGCTTATTATGATCAGCATAGTCTATTCTATAAAGTAACATTGTCGTTACCAGCGTTGTGAATATTTACCATTAAATACAGCCAAAAGTGTTTATTACTTTTCCTGGGCTTACATTTATTGGTATGGGTACTTGAACACACTACGGCAGAGTAAATGGATGTGATTTGGTGTTGAGGTGCAAATGTGTAATTATCTAAATTATACATTTTGTAAAATAAAACCTAATTAAATGCAATGTTGAAGCTGAGTTTTGGATATTAAAGATGTCGGTTGCTTATATTGAAGTACATTTTGATTTGATTTGATTATATTAATAGGAAAAGTGCTTATATACGGCATCCTTGATATACCAGTTTGTCTAGAATTATTAACATCATTATTATTAATAGATTTTCTACAATATGGTTTAATTTTTTACTATGACCGCCAAATATTTGCATTTCTCTTACAGGTTGAGGTGTACTAGCATTATCGTTATATTTATCTATAACTACACTTTGCTTAGTTGAAACTATATTTAAATTCATCTTTTCAAATGATTTGTCATAGTGTTTTTAAATACATTAATTTTATCATAAAAATCTATACAGTTAGATTTTTTGGTTTTTTTACAAAAGCACGTGGTTTAGTATCCATGTTTGTATTAAAATGATCAACGGGTTCCAGAAATTACACAGTTATTTATTGTTATAGGTTGTACATACAAAAGATTATCGATTGTGATTCCACCTGCTGCTTTTTCAGGTGATGAATTTTTCGATTGTCTATCTTCATCATCCGGGCTGTAAAAAGGCGGATCAATTCGATTTTCTTCATCTTTGCTTCTTATGTTATAGTTGTGGTTTATTGGGGTATTTTGGGTCCTTCATAAATTCGTCTTTCTATTTTAAATATATGGATTATTATTCTATTTTAAACAGGTATTTCTACAGGTTTAATTATTCCATCCACATAAAATATATTTATATTTGCAAAACATGTGTTTTCTAAAATCCCGACAAAATAAAGATGCATACAGCTTAAAAATGATTGTAATTTAATAACATAAATATATAATAATAAAAGTAATATTAATTTAAGATTGACCAAGAAAGGTATTGCCTAAAAAAGTTGCGATTGAATTAATCGAACAGGAAAGCCGAAAAGCCAGTTCCTAAGGCAACACACGGCGGTACTTGTTGCTCCCGGAAATAAACTACAAAATGTCGTCTCACGGAAAGTAGCCATTTTGAAGAGCTTTTTTTGTGCTCTTTTGGTAGCGGCGGGAATCAGGTGATAATTTAAAATTGACAACAGGAATTATCACTTTAATGTGAAGTAAATATTATTTATTGATTATTTACATGGTTGGTAAAGCGGAGAGGAAATCGCTGCAAAAAGGGGTCACCACTTTCTGTCTGCACGCAATATGTAGCAGGAGGTTAGAAAAGCTTAACTACAAGTTGTCGACCAAGACAATCTAGTGAGTTTTTTCTCCGTAATTTAAAAAATAAAGCGAAAAAGCGTTTTTTTGTGATAATGGGTTTTCTTCCGACCATACATATTTTTTTTGTTTTTTTACGCTTTACAATTTAGGTTATATGATTGATTGTTTCATACAAATAATTAAATGTCAAAACTTTATAAGTTAATTGTAACTTTTAAAATGTGATATTTAGGAATTGCTTAATATGTCAGAACAACTTAAAAAATTAGTTGTCCCAGAAAATATTATGTGAGATTGTAACGCTTAGAAGACTAATTGAAGAAGATTTATATATGGATTTGTTGTTTAGTTTAATATTTGGTATTGATAATACCACGGATTTTGATTTTGAAACAGTAAAAAGTTGTTTTAAGTTGAAATTGATCAAGTTTTTCGTACCTTATTCAGATATTGTTTCAATGTCTTTCTTTATAGATGCTTCAGGTTTTAACCTAGAAATTTGAAGACATAAAATTTGTCGATATGGTCTTTGGAAAGTATGAAGTATGAAGAAGTAGAAGAATGCTATCAGCTGCAAAACTATGAATTTTAGTTATTTTAAGTTCATTAATGTAATTTAAAAATAAAGTCGGCGAAAGAGCAGAACTTTGAGGAACACCAGCATTTATGATTTTAAGGTCATAGTTAAAACTATCATTTTTAACTATATTTTTTCTATTGTCAAGAAAGCTAAGACTTACAGATTTGTAATCAAAACCTATACTTGCCAAAAATATAAATACTATTTTAATATTTTATGTATTCAATAAAAAAAAATTTTTATTATTATTATACAATGAAGCTTGTTAATAAGATTGTGAAGCCATACCCTAACAAATGCTTTGGAAATGTCTAGAGCTTCTACATGTTTGTCTAAAGTAGAATTCTATCTGTGACTAACATATGTCAGAAGATCTGTTGTCGAACAATTTGATCGAAATCCTTATTAAGTATTTTAGATAAAATTATTTTGTTTTAAGAACTTGACAATGAAGAAATTAATACATTTTTCAAAAATTTTAAGAATCAGAATTGTCTCCCCTTTAGGTATAAGTAACAATTTAGAATTTTTTTTGCAAATACTTTAGTCAAAATAGGAGCTAATTTATTTGAAACTGTTTTAAGAATAATAGGTTGAGTTTTATCTATACCTGATGCCTTTCTGATATTTATGTTTTTGTTTCCACAGATTTGTGCATACTTTTATGGTAAAGGTTATGCTAGGAAAATATTTTATAGTAGTATGCTCTTATAAAGTTTTTTATTTTTTCAAACAGTTTCGACTATTTAAGTTATCTTCAAGAGTGTTTTATCTTAAAGGAATTACAATTTTTAGTTTTACGATATTAGAATAACATACATTTTTTAACTCACAATTATTCAATTATTTTATATAGATGTGTAGTGGTGTCATCTGTAGTATGTTTGTTGAGGTTAGTGGTTGAACATTTTTATGGTAGATAGAGTTCTGTGTATGGTGGTGAATATTCATTAAAAAAAATGTTTTATAGACATTTTTGTTGTTTATTGAAAGTCGAGTCTGCTTATTACAAAAATATCGGGAAGATTGAGTAATATCCTATTATAAAAATATTTTGTACGTCAGTCTAGAATATGCTTATTGTTTGAGGATGTAGGCGGCACAAACTACCCTGTTCGTTAGCAAATGAATGTTTGAGATGATAATCGGAATCTACTAGATTAAACGGAATAATCTATTTGGTTTTTGTTTTAATTCTACGTAACTAAAAACGTTCAATTTTTAAAATTAGAGATATAAATATTATAGTAGAAGCTAATAGTCGGAGAGCTATCAACGGTTTAGGAGAAGTCATTTAAGAAATTTTTATAGTAATTTTATTGATGGTTTTTGTTTTTAAATGTTTTAAAATCCGACAGATAGTTCACAGCCGTTGCATTTAAGAGATATGGGTTATCTAAATACTGGTTTCAAGATGTTTAATAATAATTTAACGTCATTCCTTAAATAGAATATTTTGCTTCTGATAAGTATCTGGCCATAATCAGTAAAATTGTGTACATTATTTAATTCATAGCAGCAATAATAAAGGAGGAAGAATTTGCAAAAAGCAAAAGATAAAGTCATAATGCTGAGTAAGCCAATTATTTGACGAGGTTGTTTTACGATCGCTTTGTAACGTTATTTATCGGCGTTAACAACGTAAAAGATTTATCGGACAAATGTTCTATTCTCTTACCTTACATTACTATATCTCTCTATCAAAACAAGATAAACAGACATTTTTAGGTCAAATTAAACTATTAATTTTTTACACTTAATTTGTTAACAAAATAGGTAGATACAGTGCCGCGAGAGGTACGGCCGCCTATCTGCAAAATATAAATATGCCGCCTCTCATAACATATGAAGTGAATACTTTAAGTTTATGCATGTTGCTAAGATAATTTAAAATAACACGGCAATACTTTGGAACTGAGATTACTGGTAAACACTTTTTGATGAGTTTTCGCAAACAATTAATAAAAAATAGCGCGTAAAAGCCCCTTTTTTTTCTTAATTTTCATAATTTTCATTTTTTTTTTTTAATTTATTTAAACATAACAAAATTACACTTGAAAGAAAATTTTGTTTTATTTTTGATGTTTTGTGAATAGAATTTTGGCACTTTTTGGCAGTTTATGGGCGAGATTTAGGTTGTTTCAACGATTTTTTCATAAGTAATCACGAACGACTGGTAGCTCCATCTAGTTCAACTTAATACTAAACGCCCGCATTAATCGGTATCATTTAGCATTTATGCAGTCATTTTGCGGGTTTAAACGATTTTGAATTGTCAATAATTTATGAAACGAATTATAATTTATTCAAACTTATTCGAACAATTACAGCTGCCAAGGGCCAAGCATATACAATTGTTTTGGTTTTACAAACTTCGTCAGTATGCCTTGTATGAGCACGGCATCGCATGATAGCGAAAGACAAATTTGGTTAAATATTTCGGTGCTTATAACAACAATTGATGATGTAAGTAATCAAACGAACCACTGGTGGCTCATACAGAGACCAGATTTTGTTACTTTTGACATTTTATAAATAAATTGTTACAATGTTAAACAAATTTTGGGCTATATTCTATTTTCTAATTTTATCTGAAAATAGTTTAATGTTTTATTACTAGATTTAGTAATTTTTGATTTTTTATGAATGATTGCACTTTTTAACAGTTTAAGACCATATGTTGGTTTTTAATATTTTATAACCGCATTTTGCTGTTTTTCACTTAATGAATAGAATTTTGCACTTTTCAATAATTTATGGCCGAATTTTTGTGCTTTTTGAGATTTTACAAAAAAAATAGTTCGCTATTTTTTACATTTTATAAATAGAATAGTTATAGGCGGGATTTTATTTTTATTTAACATAATTTTAAAATTTTATCATCGAATTTTGTTATTTTTGACATTAACAATATTTAAATTTTATAGCCGGTTTTTTTAATAAATAATGTTTTACACTTTTTAAGAAATTTATGGCTGGGTTTTAGGTGCTCAAAATAATTCAAAATTATTTCTAATTATTTTGATATTTCATAGTCGGATTTTGTAATTTTTGAAATTTATTAAGAATGTTTATAACAATATTTTGTTGTTTTAATACCATTTTTTACATTTCATTTTATTAGAAAAAGTTGCTTTTTCTAATAATTTTTTATTATTTTATAACCGGATTTCAACAGTTTATAGCCGGAATTTTGGGTTTTCTGACAATATTTTAATGTTTCAAAGCAAGAATTTGTTATTTTTAATATTTGTAAATATTGCGCTTTTTCAGTTTATGACCAATTTTGTTTTAACAATATTTTGATATTTTATAGCAAGATTTTGCAGTTTTTAAAATTAATTTACACTTTTTAACCGGGTTTTGATGCTTTGTAACAATTTTTTATTGAATGACCGCATTTAGTTATTTTTTAGTTTGCATAAATAGAATTTTGCACTTTTTAACAGTTTTCTTATTTCTAACAATGTTTTGATATTTCATGTCTATATTTTGCTATTTTTCACATTTTACGAGAAAAAAACAGTTTATTGCCTGATGTTTGTGCTTTCTGACAATATTATTGACATTTTATAAATAGAATTTTACACTTTCCAATAGTTTATGGCTATTTTTTTTAAAACAACATTTTTTTATTTCATAATTCATGTTTTTTTTTGCATTTTAATACTCTGTTGCCGGATTTTATTATTTTTGACTTTTTATTTTACACTTTCAATATTTTATGATTAACGTGGTTTTGGAAGTTCTCGCTATTAGTCTTTGTATAAGATGTTTCATTTTTTTACGCATAACTGTTTGATAGGGTTTTCCAATAAAAAGTTTCATTTTGATATTTAAAAAAAACGTGTATTTTTTAAAAGAAATCCATAAATGTTTATTTTATTGTAAAGAGGAAGGTATGCCATTAACATTAGAAAACGATATCAGTCAAATGGCCGCCACGGTTACGGTTGCAGTACCCATTCTTTTCATGAAATTTTTCATAACCAATTCGCACATTTGCGGCTGTATTCCTCGATAACTTCACGAATTCCATCTTTAAGATCTTGAATCGATTGTGGAGCATTGGCATAGACCTTATCTTACACGTGGCTCCAAAGAAAAAGTTTAAAGGTGTTAAATTACAAGATATCGGTGGCTAATTGTGATCACCTTTTTGAGAAATAACACATACAGGAAACTTTTCTTGCAAAATTGCAATTGTTTTGTTACTTCTGTGGCACGTAGCGCCGTTTTGCTGAAAATAAACGTCGTCCACATTAATATCTTCCGATTTCGGTCATAAAAAAACATTAATCATAGCTCGGTAGCGCCATCCATTCACCGTAACAGTTGCACCAGCTTCATTTTTGAAAAAGTAGGGTCCAATCACACCGCCAGCCCAAAAACCGCACTAACCAGTGACACGTTGACGATGCAAAGACTTTTCAACAATCATTCTTGGGTTTTTTGAGCCCCAAATGCGACAATTCTGCTTATTAACGTAGCCTCCGAGGTGAAATTGGGCCTCATCACTGAAGATGATGTTTCGAAGAAATTCCGGATCATTTTGATGCATTTGAAGGACCCAATCAGCGAAGATACGACGTTTATAGTGATCGACCGACTTGAGTTCTTGTGTTAAATGAACTTTAAAAGCCTTAAGACTTAAGTCTTTATGCAAAATACGCAATGTCGTTAGTGGAATGCCTAATTCCAAAGATCGACGAGAAATTGACAAAACCTGGGTTTTCTTCAACACTACGGGCTACATTAGCAATATTTTTATGTGTTCTTGAGCGATGCATGCGGTTTCGATTCTCCACATCACAAACTTGTCTCAACAGCTCAAATTTTTCCACCAGGTTTACTATTGCCGGCTGAGAAGGTGCTTTACGACGACCAAAAAGTCTTTTAGTTTTGCGAACTGTGACTGAAAATTTGTTTTTGTAGTGAATTTTAATAACTTCAATGCGTTGTTGAAGCGTGTATTGTTTTATTTTTTATAATGGCGTAGTTTTTACTTGTCAAATGTCAAAAGATAATAGCTTTAAAATTGACAGCTGCCCAACTAGCCTGCTATTCAAAATGAAACTTTTTATTGGAAAACCCTTTACAGTTTCGTATAGTTAATACATTTTCTATGAATTTTATTTTGTTTAACAAAAATTGCGCATTTATTACCTAACTTATCAAAAACCATTCATCATTTAAAAAAAAATTGTATTATAAGGTATTTATTAAAAATCTATTTATTTAACAAAACTTATCAAAAGTCGCAGAAAAGGTCATTAACATTTCGCAAAAATATATTCCTAGCATTAATTTTATAAAAACTTATGTATTTCAGACAATTTATACAAAGAAAAATTATCTTGTAAGATACGAATTTGCTGCATAGTGTAAAGAATCTCTTAAAAATCAGTAAATATAAATCAAAACAACAAAAATGTGATTAAGATTTTACCAAAACTTTAAATTGTCATAAATGATGGGCAATTCCATTTCAAAAGGACCAGAGCAAGGGGGGGGGTGCATTGAGAAATTTGCTTTTGTATTTTTTTTTTCAGTTTTTATAACTTATTAGTAGTCTTTTGATCGGTTTATGAGGGTATGAAACCTTTAAAAAAAATTCTATGATTTTTTTTAGTTTTTTTGTCGTTTTTAATTTAATCGCACTTTGTGTTTAAAAAATGCAAATTTAACTTAAAAAAATAAATTTACTAGTGAAATCAATCAGAATTTTTTTGTAGAATTCAGATCTGGCGCCATTTTAAGTCTATACCCTGTCTATAAGCCGCAAAAGCTATAAAACCATGTTTTTGTTCTCAGTGGGCTGAGCAAAAAGGCGCATTTTTTAAGTTTTTTTTTAACCGTCAAGTTGACGTATTTTGATGTAAATTAATTAAAAAATATAAATTTTTGTTTTGTGTATTTGGGTTTTAGGGGTCTAAAATTCGAAAAAACTGCAAAAAAATAGTCCTATTTTTTAACATAAACTCTTACAAATACACATTTAGCAGTTTTTAAAGGAACTATACACCAAATGTTTCATGGAAATTAGTCAGTGTTGTGCTTATCTGGCGTAGAAAATCCCATCTAGAAAAAAAAAATGTACAACATTTAAAAAAAAAATATTTTTTTAAGATTATTTGGCTTATATTTTTTTAAGCTCATTTCAGAAGTTTAACAAAAACATCTTTTGTCGCTTGAATCAATTTTTGGCCATTTTACTCTTTGTTTGATAGTTTTTGCGCTTGCGGCACAAATTTAGACTCGATGTATCGGCGTCAAAATTTGAGAATATATTATTTTTGGCATTCAAACATAAAACCGCCCGGCGCTTATCAAAATTTGATTTAAAAAAAATTTAAATCACACCCTAGTGTGTTTATAATATTTTTTGTGAATATGAAAAAATAATTAATTTTTTTTGCCTGAAAATTTGGTAGACATTCTTTCTAGATAGAATTTTCTACTGCCAATGAATACAACACTGACTATTTTCTATGTAAAATTGTCCTCAGAATTCAAATTTTTAATAATATTTGGTGTATTGTTGCTCTGAGCGCGGCTAAACGTGTATTTGCAAAAGTTTCTGTTGAAGAATAGGTTTTAGTTTGAGTTTTAGACCCTTAAAACTCAAATACACAAAACAAATTTACATTTTCCTATTAATTTACATCAAAATACGTAAACTTTGACGGTTAAATTTTTTTTTTAAATGCTCCTTTTTGTCCAGCCTACTGAGAATAAAAACATGGTTTTATAGATTTTGCGGCTTATAGATAGGGTATAGATTTGAAATGACACTAGATTTGGATTCTACGGAAAATTTCTGATTGATTTCACTAGTACATTTATTTTTTTGAGTTATATTTGCAATTTTTAAACACAAAGTGTGATTAAGTTAAAATACGACAAACAAATTTTAAAAAAATCGTAGAATTTTTTTAAGGGTTTTATACTCTCATAAACCGATCAAAAGACTACTAATAAGTTATAAAAACTGAAAAAAAATACAAAAGCTAATTTCTCAATGCTCAAATATGAAATAGCATTTGTATGTAGATTTAATTTGAAAAATAAGCAAAAAGTCCTTATAGGTACCTAGTTTTGAAAAGTTTGCCGTTATCACACACACCGCACAATAGGCCGTCGCGGCTCTTAGGTATTGTTTGTTATTAATTGATGACAACAAGAATTCATTGTTTAATTTTATTTATTTACGATTTCATGTACACAAACTGACAAACCTAACTAAATTATCGAATATTGGTGTTTGCAGAAATATTTGTTTCTAATGCTTCTAAGTAAATATTTTAACCGATCTTTTTATAAAATATAAAATTATAATTCAACTGAAAAAACTATTAAATTTATTTAAAAAATATTAGTTTTTATATCGAGATTTTATCTTATTTCTTTTTTCTTTTTACTTTTGTAAATTTAACATTATGGTGGATGAGGTTTGATTCGATTAGATACTATAAAATTAAATTTATCAGTATATTTACATTCAATTAATAAAGGTGGTCGATGTTTTAGCCAACAATAATAATATTATTATGATAATCTATTCCTAATTTGGCAAGCAATCAAATCTATTAATTTACTAACGTCATTTATCTGGCGTTTAATAATAAAGGTTGAACCTTGAACTTTTGAAAATACATTAAATATCATCTTTTAATGTTGTGTGGGAGTTTTATGGATGGAAAATTTTATTATGAACTCAATATTTTGTTTTATTTACCGTATTTTCTATTTGATAATGAAAATGTGTTTATATTATAAAGTATTATAAGCCATATTTCTATACCCGGAGAGATGTCAAGTATCTCTCGCTTTTACTGAGGTTTATTCATTCTTGTTTCTTTTTTGTAAATCACAAAGAATTATTTAATAATCCAAGGAGGATGAGAATTTTATACAACAAAATTACGTGTATAGAATTGCGACAACTTACTTACTTGTACATTGTTTCAAATGATAAAAAGTGTTTTAAATTATTATTTATAAACATGGCTTTACTAGTAACTATAATTTGTAGATCTATATTTTTATATTTTTTATGATCTTTTTAAAGAATGAGAGATAAAAGAGAGATTTTGCGATGTTTCTACATTGATTGCATTCATGTTATAAATTCAGAAATAAAAATTCATAATTCGTTATGGGACGATTTAATGCGACTATCGGCCAAAGTATTTCTTACCTAATAAATTATATTATATTAAAATAATGATTTAAATGGTTATATATAATTTATACATCAACACACATTAATTAAATTATAAAAACCATGTAAACATGCCGTTGATAAATCATAACACCTAGCATTCCACGAATATTTAAATGTGCCATTCTGCAATACGATATCGTGCCAAGCAATTGTAAGCATATAAATTTGCCTCAAGTTTGATTTATCTGTATTAGTTTTATTTGTGTTTAACGTAACCAGCGGTGTGTATTATGTGATACAAAGCAACGGGTTGTTGTATTTATTCTTTATTTCAACATTTTGTTTAATACTTTATTAATAGGTGTCGCTGCCGTAACTCCTCTAGGATATATTCTCATAATATCTATTTATCTGTCTACGAAAAGTTTGCTTATTTGTCATTCAGTAGGGATTCAACTGATCCATACTTATGCAATATATGATGATTATTGGATATGATCACTGATTATACTCCGCTTGTCGATTATCTTATCGCAACGATGATTAGGCAAATGTCTGATTGATTATTGCTTGAATGACAATTTTTATTTGAAATTAAAAATAATGTCTTTGGATTGGAAACATAGTTTTGCTATAGTTCTTACATATTGTGTTACAAATTATAATGCACTGTGGTAGTTGATGATGGTGCAATGGGACTGCAGTCTTACTGTACATTTTTCAACTTATTTGCGTTTTTTTAGGCGGTTCACTATTTTTACCTATGATTAAAATCCTATAAGATTAGTATCAATATAACTACAGGTTCATTCTATTCGCCAATAAAATAAATAATAAATATTTTAAATTATCAATTTAAAAAGATTTGTATCATAAAATTATTTGTTTTCCAGAACTATAAAATGTCTACAGCTTGCGCCTTAACCGTGCGTATTGGCGAATAGAAAGAATTGTTTAATTAATTTATGAATATTTAAAAAAAAAATTATAAAATAAATGTATAATATATTATGTATTTATTTATCTTTTCAGGGTATCCTTCGGTAGTTCGAAGGGCTCAATGGTAGAGACCTTGATTTACGAAACACCGGTACAAGAGGAGCCAGAAACTAGTCCAATTGCAGAAAATGTAACCCCTTTTCCGGAGGATCATGACCAGACTGAGTAAGTACATTCTACTAATAGCCGATAAAACATTAGAAACAGAGATAAACCACATTGACTAAATTGGATATTTTGTATATTAAGTATAAAATCTAAACAGTGTTTTTTTGTATATAATATATACTTGATTAATAATATTACCGAGGCTCCAAAATATTTACAGAAACGATTTGTTTTAAAATAAAAATTTTGAAACATTATTATGTTTTTTTAAAAGTTATAAAGTGTGCGAAATCTAAGTGCTTTATATGAACAATCAAAATACTATATAATATTAATTAGAATTACAAATTTGTAATTAATTTTTTTGCGTAAATCAGGTACATACACGAGTAATCTAATTATGTTTATGTATTTTATACACACACAAAAGTATAGAATCTATTGTAATTAACTGCATATTTCAAAGCCATGATATAATAAATACATATTGCAAAGTAATTTATTTTTTAATTACAATGTTTTAAAATTTATATCTTTAATTTGTTTTTTTAAATGAAATAAAAAGTTGGAGATGCCGGGGATCGAACCCGGGGCCTTTCACATGCAAAGCGAACGCTCTACCACTGAGCTACATCCCCGCTGATGAAATGCTATGGTACTGACGGCCACCATATTTAATTATATGAAGTTCGAATCGATATACTGAGAGTTTTCGACCCTCTTTTGCTACATCATATACTTAATTAAAAGTGTACATTAAATCTAATTTAAAATTTAATTTGTTAGCCATCCATATAAAGTTTATTAGTATTAAACAAAGTTTAGTTGAGTGCATATTCAATGAGAGAGATAATTTAATTAATTAATTATTTTATCTATGTAAAAGCCCAGGCACACTGTTGACACTGAGCACAAATTGAATCAAAATGCCCCAATCATTATTATTGACTTAAAAGTTACATTTAAATTTTAATGCTATTTATATATTTGATATCATGAAGGTCATGTTACAACCTGTTTTAAAATATATAAGTAATTATTTTGAAATAAAGTTTTGTTTTCATGAGTTTTAAATTATTTTACGTTTGCATAACATAACCATTCTTGATATTTGATTTTTTTTTTATGAAATGTATTTAAATATTGCGCATTAAGTTTACTAATTATTCTTATCTATGTTTTATTAAATAAACATAATTATTAAAATTATTATTAATGATTAATGAATTAATGATACAACACATAAATGCAAATATAAACAATATTTGAAAAAAATATGATTTAGCTAAAAATCGTTTAATCTAAGATGTAAATTATTTATTTTATGTACGACTTATATGCATAATCATTTATTATTGAAACAATGATATATTATGCTAGTATTTGAACATGAATTTAGATTAATAATATTTAAGTGGAGTAAGTAAATAATCTTTTTATTACTGTATAATCAACTAAAGTAGGATTATTTTCTAAATAGGTATGTAGTCGGAAATTTGCATTCGCTGTTCAAATTATGATAAGTTTAGAAAAGCTTTCAGTTAATACAATATTTTAAGAATATAGCATACATAGCATATATTCTTAAGGCATAATCGAGGGTATAATACTAATTTTATTAAATATAAAAGTCATTTAAAACATATTACAATATCTATTACCAAACGGCTGTACCTTCGTTTATTAATAGTCATAATCCCATAATTTCCATTACTTAATAGGATATTTTAAATTATTATTTTCTTAGTTCTAGAAATGTACAAATCACATAATCTCTATTACTTGCTTACTACCGGCTTTTTTAATATGACATATAATGATCTTTGACCTAACGGGTTTCAGGGATGTTTTCTTTATGTTTCTAACAACTTTTAAAGACAAATTTAATTTGTGTTTAGTATTGTAGTCGTTACTTTCATGTTTTATTGTGCAAGTAACTTTAAAAAAACTCTATTATCTACAGTTATCAGAATCAGTCGTGCTGAATATCACTCTGGCATAATCAAACCAATGGCCTACTAGCTAACAATACAATAAAAATTATACAATTATGAGCATTGATTGATTTTCACAGTTTGGACTTTAGTACAATTTATAAAATACAACTGCTGGGAGCCAACATGTTTAAATTGATATATTGCATAAAATTTTCTAAAACGCTTAAGAATAGCTTGCATGAAATGTCAGTGCGTCAAACAAAACGGCTTGCAATCAATACAAATATAGCATAATTGGATATCTAACCAATTCACTTGATGGCAGTCTCATCAAATTTGTAGATTGGTACATTTTCTGGTCCCGTTTCCGACAAATAAATTCTCTACGCCATCTAAATGAAGCTCAAACAATGTACTCTACAAACATATATTGGTAGACTAAAACATATAGATATTCTTACATATTCGCATAGTAAACCATCTATGAACTTGTTACAAACCTTAATTTGGAGTCAACATGGGAACCACTAATTTTAATATAATTTCTGATAAACCGCTACTTCAAACGCAAAATATTAATTCTGCCCTTTCTAGAAACTCATTAGTGAGTTAAATTAGATTAGATTAAATAGAATCATCAATTTAATAATGTATTTAACGATTAACAAAATACACATTGGAATGACCAAAAAGACCATTCATACAATACAATACAATACAATACAATACAATACAATACAAAAAAACATTCTTAAAGTAACAGATGATGATATCCACAAAAACTAAATGTGTTGAACTCCTAGAATCACACATTAAAAATTTATCGAAATATACAAATGCTTTACAAAAGTTTTTAGTATGTCAAATATCTAGGTAAGTTCCGTTGTGAATTTTATTTCAGTTGCATACTAGCAAAATGTTTACAACTAGATCTTACTTTGCATTTAGAACAGTTTATACAACCGTTCAGAATCACTAAAATTTACTTCATTGATTCACAACCAAGAGACACCGTCGCTTTTAGAACCGTCTGAAGGACGTCAAGCTTTTGGAACAGTCTGAAGTTCTGCAAGATAGAGCTTAGTTAAAAACTAACTTTGTCTGTACTACAACTTTAAAATCTTATGGGTTGTCTCAAAAAAATTGCATTACAGCCAAGAATGCATAAGTGATTATACTAAGTTGATGCATAATTATCAGCCGTTTTTGGGTTTTGGTCATTTCATATATAATTCTGAAACAAATTGGTAAAAATTGGGAAAACATTTGGACAATTTCCACGCTTTGTCGAATTTTCTGAGCTGACGAACAATTGTAGATCGATGTTGAAGCCAGTTTTCCGGTTGTGCAAATTGTGTCTTTCACAGCCACCATAAGGGTTCGGTCATTAAAATTTGAAGATTGATCCTTTCTGACTTGTCGTCTAAGCTGGTATTACCATTTTTGAAGCGAAGAAAACCACTATCGGTATGCTTTTTTGTTCATTTGCCAAAAAGATTATTGAGATTGCGAAATGGCTCAACGGCTTTTCACTTTTTTCAAAATGATACAGCAAAATGTCGCGTATGTGTGTATGGTTTTCGATGCGCATTTTAGTTAGCTAACCGTATTAAAGAATTATAAAGGGTGGGCCATGTTTTATTTGAATTTTGAATTATATGTTTCATCTACGGTGCCAATTTTTGCGTCACAATTACATAAGAAAAGTGTGGTTAGATACCTCCGTAGACAGAAGATGCATTGTTTTACTTTTAAGCAACGTTTTTAAATACTAATAATTTATTTTAAAAATGGATCTCATTTGTCTGCAACAGTGCGAAAATTGTTTTAATTGTTTGGAAGAAATGAATCGTCATTGATCGAAGGAATACCAAAGTTTGTAAAAAAGTGCGTGAAAATGGAATGCTGGTAGACAATACGCGCATCAAGTATGCTCATCTAAAGCGTTTTGCTAAAATCGTCGCTTATGTGGCTCAAAGTGTACGCGAGCACCCAGGAACATCAACTTGGCGCAAAAGTTATCAATTCGATATTTGGCGGATTCTTTACAAAGACCTCGGTATGTTTGCTTACAAAGTACAACTCGTTCTAGAAATTAAAATAGCCGACTTTGAACCGAAAAATCATCTTTTTGAACGAGGCTCATTTCTATCTTGAAGGTTAAGTAAACAAACAAAGCCGTATTTGAGGAACAGAAAATTCACATGCTAGTTACCGTTTGGTGCGGATTTTGGAGTGGTGGCGTTATTGGTCCATTTTTATTTGAAAACGATGATAGAGCTGTGACGTCTTTTCTCTATGAAACGTGAGGCGTCACCTGTGCGGGGGTATCTGCAGTCGTGATCGACAGGGTCCTCTCACTTAATTGGCCGGAGACTGAAGGTGCTCGGGCGCGTAAATAATATACGGATTAATAAGAAAACATTTATTCTCGTAGGAATAAAAAAGAAAGATACAAAAAATATAATTAATAATCATCAAAAGGAAGATGGATCGGGAAACATCGGTAGGAACTTGGGACTGGATCGGGAATCTGGAGGTGGCTTGCCTTCCGGCTACCGCACACTTTGGTTTTAAGGAGAAAGGACAAAAAAAGGAATTTCAATGGGACTTTGGGAGATTATCGGCTCGACTTACGGTTATCGGGGTATTCGGATCTGGTCTGGTACTCTTTTTCACTTATCGGACTGGAGTTAACTGGACTCAATTCTACTTTCCTGGGCTGGCTTCCGGACTGGACCACTGGACTCAACTCATCTCGGACTGGACTCGACTCATCTCGGACTGGACTCAACTGAACTTATGAGGACTGGACGGCGGTATTTAAAGGGAAAGAAAAGAGAGGGGATAAACTTGGAAAAATCTGGTGGAAAGGGAAAGAGCGGGAACAGGGTTGCCAACATAAATGGGGAGTGCATAGGGGGTGGCCTATACACCCCAAAATAATAATTAAAATTAAATTAAACAAAATGACTTCTGACAATACATAAACAATCCTACAAAATCTTAAAATCCCATTCTCCTTAATTACTAATATATTTACAAAAGAAACAAACGTCCGCCGGGTTCGGACGGTCGCATACAGTAACTAGTGATTTACCTATTAATGGCAAATCACTAATTACTGCACACAGAAGCTCCTGGTTACTTCTTACTTCCGGCGGAGGTTTGTCTCACCCATGGCGAACCCCATATGGGACGCCTATGGGCCTTATTGATTACATGGGATTGCACGTGGTTTGATGGGTTAGATCCGCGTGCATCCTCAAACAACGGAGTGGCAAGCCGACAAACACGCAGGTTTGTTGCGTCATCAATTAAACATCATGTCGAGGACATGAAAAGTGTCGGTAGCCGGCTAATTACGATGTTTAATTAATGGCAGCAAGGTAGGCCACCCCGAATACAGCTAGTTGCAACCAAGGTTGCCTAGCATATGTGATATACTTCACGCGGTTTGTTATGCGTGCGTTCGGCGAGAATGTCTATGAATAACGCTGCATAACAAGCGCGCGTTCGTGATACTATCCGACATAAACAGACGAACAGTTTGGGCATTATTTTAATAAATAATCACGGGGTTCGTTACAGAGCCATCGTTACTGTTGCCGGAGATCGTTACAGAGGCATGATCACTGATTTTTTTTGGCCCGAATTGAAGAAACTTGATCTACAACAGCTCTGGTTTTAACAAGATGGGACAACATCCCATACTGCACATGCCACGATCAATCTTCTGCGCACCAAATTTAACAACCGCGTTATTAGCCGTTTCGGTGATCTGAACTGGCCACCTTGCAGCTGCGATTTGACACCGCTGGATTTTTTTTTGTAGGGCGTATTAAAGGAAAAGGTGAATGCTGACAATCCACAGACAATTGACTACTTACAGCAACATTTGCAAAGTTATCGCCGAAATACCGCTGGAAACAGTGGCGCAATACTCGATAATTGGTCCTCGAAAATGGCCTACTGTCAAGCCTGTTGCGGCGGCTATATACATGAAATTATATTTCATACTTGATAGGAATATACAATCTTTGAACTAAAAAATTATCTAAATATGATTAAAATTTCAACTTAAAGATGGCCAACCCTTTATTATGATAACTGTCAGATAAACGCCAATTTAAACAACAAAACGATGCACGAAAAACGGCGGACAATTAAGCATCAACCTAATATATAATTAGACGATTGTAAATCTTATTAATTCAGAATGGCTAGTATTGTATTTTGCAGAATGCTTAATTTATTAATAAAGACGCCAAAATAATAAAGACAATGAGATACGTTACCTTCTCACGTTCGTGTCCCGTTCTACGAGGAATGAACTTTACTGCAGAGCCACCGCTTTTGCAGTATATCAGCTTTTCTCAACCATCAATTTGGGAGTTTGGTCTGAAGACAGAGTTCATTGCACAACAGTTTGTTCTATCTATGTTTACCACTATCAGTGGTTACAGAATTTTTTGCTTCTATTGATTTATTGTTGAAGCTTTCTTCTGTGCATTCCCTGTAGACTTTGATATGATGATGGTTGTAATTTCCATCTATATTGTAAGCCAGAATATTGTTATCCAATATTGCAACCATCAGTTTGGCAGATTTATTCTAACATCATATTGACCTTGCAACATCAATCGGGGCTGGTCGGTCCCAGTTACTTGCAAACCTACATTATTTTAAGTTTATTGTCACTAGAGTTAAACTACAGAGAGCTCTTCACACAACTTTTATTTATTTTTTAAGGCATTACAAATCTTCCCGGACATCAGAACTAACTAAAGCTGCATATTTACTTAGTTCTTTTGTGTATAAGTTTTTCTGCTAACAGGCGCCAATTGTGATTTCCTATTTTAAGGGACTACATTATTTTACTGCCGAAGAGGAACTGCTTACTGTCCTCTATGCTCACCCACTGTATTCTGTTTGACTATATTTTTAGTGAAATTATAGTACTGCCAGTAAAATCGTTTAAATAATCTATTTTATTTTGTTAGTGTCTGTTCATACTTAAAAGTTGATATATTATAATTGATAAGTGGTAATTTCTCATATAAATTTATTATTTTTATAACTTTAATAGGTTAAGTTAAGTCATAATTGATAACAAGTAACATATTTAATTAATAATCTAAGGATAATCTTGGGTAGTGCTTATATTATTTAAATCCAGGATTATATTGACTATTGCATAGCTATTAACCTAATCCGAGAATTAATTTTTAATTTCGTATCAGTTTCAAATTAGCATTGCATGCTATTTACAATAAAATTGTGAACAGGAAAATAAAATCAATGATAAAAAGAAAAAAACGCATTTAATACTTATTCGATTATAACATTTAATTTTATCACGCTCTTTTGCTTTAGCAAAATTCAAATATTATTTTAGAATAGTCAATATAATGATGAGTGTTGCTAGTTCATTTACTTACTGCTTACACATTATCTAGTGTCTAGGCAATATTTCAGTGACAGAAGGTCAAAAAGTTTTTGTTATAGTATTTAAAAAACAAACCTAATTTATTTTAACTTGTTCTGATAAACACACAAAAATAAATAAATTTAGTAATTTTGTTATGTGCACGAGGCAAATAAAAGATTTTATTTTTTACAATTATTTTGTTGTAATTACCATGTATTTTTAATAATATTATTGTAGTTATATTGTAGTGTTTTTATTAATAATTAATCCACTTGGATTGGCATAGACAGGTGTGAACAAACAAATATTAATTTTTGTTAATCGTATAAGACATATATTTTCTAGATTTAAATTAGGTGATCAAATTACTATAAATACTAAAATATCAACATTAAAAATATTCTATATACGAGTATGTACAATTGCATATGTATTTATTATTTTCCTCCAATTATTTCTTTATGAACTTATTTAAAAGCAAAAATATAATTATAAACTACTAATAATGATCTGTTATCAAATTGAATTGAATATCTAATGTCATCTAATTAAAACATGTTTATAGTATTTTTTAGATGTCTGATGAGGAATAAACAAACAAACAAAAATTCAGCATACAACGAATAATCTATTATTAATTAATCATCAATATTTGAAAGGATTTAATTATAAACATTAACGCTTTCATATTTTTTGTTTGAGCGTCACTGGAATTATTACAGCGAACTGTATTATAGCGCGATCAAACACGTTCCGTTAGTAAAGTGGCGCCCAATGTTGCTTTGCTCGGGAACTATGAACACGTGGGGCGTGGCGATAGCACGTTTATACTTGTTTGTACCAACCCGCGCCGCGCCAACTTGTGCCAACTTAGCGACAGACATCCTTAACCAAATTTACGTAGCGTCTAAAACCGTGTGTATTACTACTACCAGTGTATTGCCCGTGACTGTCAGGCTAAGGTGCTTACAAAACAATAACAATAGTGGTGCTTTAAATATTAGAAAAAAATAATTTTGATATATTTAGGTAAGTGCAAGTGAATGCACAAATCGATTTTATTTTTAATACACAAGTAAACAACACGATTTTATTGTAGTAATGCCAAGAGATGAGTTTTATCCATTCATTTTAAATATAGAAACGAAAGTGAAAGGAGATAACATTTTGTATTAAATATTATATAATTAATGCGAAATAACTGTCGGCGTGAATTATCTTGGACAGATGTGTGCGTCTCATTGTTACAAATAAGGGATTTTAAATTACCTGAAATTTTCTAGGGATATGAACTGTGCTTTATAAATGCAGCTGTTCACTGCACCGCACTATTATAAGAAAGTAGTTTAACTTCTTTCGTTAGATTTAAAAGCTATTAGTTGATGTAATTTTTAATTCATGATGATATAATATTATATTGTATAATAAATAAAAACCATTTAAAATTCTTTCGTGTTTTAAGATTGATTATAAATTTAATTAGAAAATCTCAAGTTTTAATGAATTTGGTTTTATTTAGCACACACAATTAGTCACATGTGTGCTTTTAAATCGATTATTGTGTTTGTATTGTAGTAAGTAGTAATATGTATTAAAAAAATGTTTAATTTAATATTCTTCAATTTAGTGTATATTATAATAAGAAATACATAATGCTAAATTAGGTACCAATAAATAAATTGGTATATATATTCATTCATAATTATTGAATAAAATACATAATACTGAAGCATTCATAAATCATGTCATGATATGAGCTTATTTGACATTCAATTTACATATTATAGCTACATCTTGTTACTAATTGGAGCAGCATTGAAATATGGACTAGGTCTTAATTAGGTTTATAAGGAAAGGTCGGGATACACTTCTGCGCAATTGAGTGGGAAGAATAGTATTGAATTTGTGGTTTATATGACTTTTCTCACTTTTATTCACAAATGAATTAATAAAATTCAATAAATAAACGCTATGGAATTATTTTGTTTCTATTTTTTAGCTCTTGTTTATTGTTTTAGACAAGCCCATATGTTGGGGCGTCGAATATGGGATTTTAGTAAAGTCGGTCGAATCATAATAAAAACAGTATAGTTTCTAGTTTGGTTCATATAGCCTAGCATCTGTTGCTCTTCATTTTTACTTTTAACTGCCGAGTCACTACCATAGAATCACCAGTCATTGCAAACGGATGTCCCTATTGTCACTTGAACCATAAATCAAATATGTATCTAACAATACAAGAATGCATCAAATTTTTAAGTTAAGTTTTTATTTTCAATGTAATAAGATATTACTAAGAATATATAAAATAATTTATGAATGATCTGTTTATGTTATTTAAATACATGGGCTTATTCATTTAAGTTAAGATCATTCCGACTTACCTTGATTTGTAGTATATAACGAAAATAGCAACTTTAGTGACATTCCTATTTCTACATATAATTTGATAAGTAATTTTATATTTTACCAGTACAAACTATTTTAGTCAAATTTTACTTGCAAATAGCATTAAAATGCATTCAAAAGTACCTAAATTGCATTTATTTTTATATTTCGATTTCATTTTGGCAATAAAAATACTTTGACAAAATATAGTTTAGTGAAAAAATAAACCGTTTATCAAATTATATGTAGAAATAGGAATGAGCCAAAACGGCAGGACAATTTTATTCTATTGCTAATCAGTATTTCTTGTAGTGATAAACACTACGATTAAAAATCGATGAGAAAATTTAATGTATAAATAATTAAAGAAATGATTAAACATTTTGAAACTTATATTTGTAAAATAAATATTAGATTCTGGGCTGAAAATGATCAAAATAAATATTAAAAAAATTATTCAAATTCGATCAGTTATTTATAAATAAAATTAAAAAATGCCATTTAAAGTTTTTAAAAGCTTTAAATAAATTTCAGTAGTAATATACTGTCTTTATTTTGTATATCATACACACAAAAATTCAGAAATATTACAAAAATATACACAATTTAAAATATAAAATTAAGGTGCTTTTTACCATTTATTTTTATAATAAGTATGTTGTGACAATTCTGACAATTTCTTAATAAAGAAGTATTTAAATTAAATTTTGCTAGTGAAATCGATCAGAAATTTTCTGTAGAATCTAATTCTGGCATCATTTCGAGTCCACACTTTTTTTTATATGCGGCAAAACCGCAAAAACCGATATTTTTGCTAAGTGGTCTGAACAAAAAAAGCAATTTTGTAATTTTTTTAAACCGCCGAAATTGACGTACTTTATTGTAAATTAGTTAGAAAATTTAAAAATGTTTTGTGTATTTGGGTTTTAAACTAAAAAAAAATTGAGAAAAAATAGGCCTATTTTTGACATAAACTTTCAATTCAGAGGAATTATACACCAAATATTATTAAAAATTTGAGTTTTGCAAACAATTCTACATAGAAAATAGTCAGTGTCGTGCTTATTGGGCATAGAAAAGTTAATCTAGAAAAAAATTCTTTACTTCAAAAAATGTTTTTTTAATTTTTTTTATATTTTTTAAGGTTATTTCAGAAGTTAATCTATCAGCGCCAAAATTTGAAAATATTATTTTTGGCATTCAAACATAAATCCGTCCGGGGCTTATAATATTTTTTGTGAATATGAAAAATAATAATTTTTAACGCATTTTTTGCCTGAAAATGTTGTTTTTTTTCCTATATAGAGTTTTCTACAGTCCATGAGCACGATACTGACTATTTTTTATGTATAATTGTTCGCAGAATTTTTTTTTTTTATAATATTTGGTGTATTGTTTTTCTGAGCGCTGCTAAACGTGTATTTCTAAGAGTTTATGTTAAAAATAAGCCTATTTTTGCAGTTTTAAGTTTTAGATCTTTAAAACCTAAACATCAAAATACGTCAACTTTGGCGGTTAAAAAAAATTACAAAAATGCTCCTTTTTGTCCAGATCACTGAGACCAAATTATTGTTTTATTCGGTTTTGCCGCGTATAAAAAGGGCGTGGATGCCAGAATTGGATTCTACGGAAAATTTCTGATCGATTTTACTAGCAATTTTTATTGCGTTAAAATTGCAATTTTTAAACGAATAATACGATTTTTTAAAGTCAAAGTTAAAAAGCGAAAAAAAACTTTAAAAAAATTGTAGAATTGCCCAAATATATAAAAAAAAATATTATGTTAAATTTTTAATTCATATTTTGCTCTAAATATGAAAATAATTATTGTATGTATTTTTAAAAATATATTTTTAAATATACACACATCATCAAAATTGTTGGACTCTCTAAGTTTTTCGAAAATTTAAATATTATAATTTGAAAGAACATTATGTTTAAGTGTTGAACACATTAAGTTTTACCTAATCTTGATATGAAAGCGAGGAAAAAATTGTTCATTGATAAAATGTAAATGTGAAAAAAAAAATGTTAACAAAATTAAACGTCATAACTTTTAGTTTTCGGCAATACATGGGCCCGTCGTTTGCGTTGAATCGATAAGAGAATAATGATTTTTTGTGGTACGTTGTTCATCTTTTTGAGCAGTTAATATTAGTTCTTGAAGATTAATTTCAAGTTCAAAATCGCTTATCCAATATTATCACAAAAATGCTCAATTGGATTCATGTCAGGTGAATTTGTGGGCCAGATTATACTCCGAATATTACTTTCTTCTAACACATTTTGAATTCTTTTTGTGCCTGGCATAGAAAATATGTTTTTTTAATTCTATTTTGCAATGGATAAACAATTGATTGTATAATATTTGTTATGGTTTGCTGTATGGGAATAAATGCTGTCGGCCATACATAATGCTTTTCCAAACTTTAGTAAGGAACAACTTATTTGTTTGCGGAATCAAGTACTGCCTGTAATTTAACGTTTTTCACATATAATTCAGTTGACAGTTTGATTTTAAACTGCTCGGTTTCGTTTCAACAAAATTTACGAGAGTAATAATTGTGTGAAAAATGGAAATTTCGAATCGTGACTTCCGAGTGATGATTTTTTATGATTTTCGATACGGTTTAACACTGCGGAAAAACTTATTTTGTTATTTGGGGATGAAGCACCATCCAAAACTATGGTTTACAAATGGTTCGCAGAATTCAAGCGTGAAAGACCAACGTTTGATGACGATCTTTGCGAAGGTCGTCCATGCACCTCTGTTTTCGCGAAAAATACTGTTGCTGTGCGTGAAATGATTTTGTCAGATCGGCATGTGACCTATAGTGAGATAGAGGCATCCTTAGGCATTGCAGCAAAACAAATACATACGATTTTGCACGACCATTTATCAGGAAGCTTTGCAGTAGTTGGATCCTACAGAATTTGAAAGAAGAACAAAAACAGGTACGTGTCAAGTGGTGTAACGAAATGCTAAAGAAATTCGAAGGGGGTTGTTCAAATTTGGTATATAACGTCGTAACAGGTGACGAATCTTGGTCATATTTATATGAGCCTGAAACTAAACAGCAATCGACTGTATGAGTGTTTCAAAATTAACCTAAACCCACAAAAGTGGTTCGTTCACGAAGCGTTTCGAAAAGAATGATTGCTTGTTCCTTTGGAAAAACAGGTCATGTTGCAACCGTCGCATTAGAGGATTGAAGGACAGTTAATGCTAACTGGTATACTTCATTTTGTTTGCCGGAAGTTATTGTTGAAATCAGAAGGAACAACATAAACCGGCGAATCATTGTTCATCATGACAATGCAAGCGCTCACACAGCACGACGAAATGTAGAGTTTTTGACCAGTAACAACATCCAATTAATGTCTTATTACCCATATTTGCTTGATTTATCGCTCAATGACTTCTTCATATTTCGACATATCAAAAATAAAATGCGTGGCGAGCATTTTTCATCTTTTCATCGCCTGAAGAGGCCGTTAAAACAAATAAATCACTTGTTTTGAAGGTACTTCGCTCAGAGTGGCAAAATTGTTTTGAAGATTGGTTTTATCGGATGCAAAAGTGTATAGCTTTTAAAAGAGAATATTTTGAGAAGCAATAAAGCAATTTACATAACGTAATTTGTGTTTTGCTTTACATTTTTCACGAACTTTGGCAGTGTCTCTCGTAATGTAATACAACAGAACTATTCTAGCTCTGTTAACTACAGAAATCACATTTCCTGGCATTTTTAACAAGAACATGTCGCAATTTTTTACATTATATTAACACTATTTAATTATGGAACTAATAATAGAAATAAGGATAGTTAGATATGGTTTAAAATATAAAAATGTTATTGAAATTAAAACGGAAAATAAAAGCTTGGAAAAACGTTATGAATTTAAATCAATTTAAAATTCGAAGTTGAAGAACTTATGAATATGAAAATATAAACAGAAAAAAGAAAATTTTAGATAGCAGATTAATAACCACAGAAATAACCTGCTTAATTTAGATGAAAATTGGAACCAATAATTAAAAAAATATATACATGGTGTCAATAATCTACGTGTATTGTATGGGTAACTTTGTTATTTTAAATGTTACAGAGTTGGTTAAATTAGCAAAGTTGGGCAGAATTTTCAGAAAAAAATAATGCTATTTTTAAATTTGTCATAGGTCTTTAACTTTTTAAATACTCTAAAAAAACTAATAACGGTTGTTTTTTCAAACTTAAATAACTTTTTGTCTATTTACTCTAGAGCAAAAACAACATTTAAATTTAAAACTATTGTGTTTATAAATAATAATAATAAAGTTGTCATTATCCTTTAGAGATACGTGTTTTGGCATACAATACTTTTAAACCAACCGCATCAGTGCGAGAGATTGAACTAAAGTGTAACGTATCTAAAGAACAAGCAAGAAAAATATTAAAACAAGATCGTTTTTTATAAATTCTGAAAAAACTAATTAAATGAGATATGACAAACTATACATTTTTGAAATCAGAAAACTATAAGCTCATAGCTAACTAAGGTTGAAATTAAAAAAAAGGCAAGTTTGGTTTTTATCTCAAAAATAAAAAATGCCAGGACTTTTTTGTTAATTTATTTGAATTCTACACAAAAATATCTACAGAATACATTTTTTATTTTTGCTATAATAGAGAATACATGTTGATCTCGTTTTTCAATTGTTAAGTGTGGATTTTTCTACCAGTAAATATGATTTTTTGGTTGAATAATCCATTATTTGTAAATTTTGCTTCGTCAGTAAATAGAATTGATTGAGAAAATAGTTCGTGTCTTTGACTTTCTTCAATAAACCATGAAACATAATTTAATCTTTTTTCAAAATTTGTTGGATACAAAATGTTTCTAATATGATGATTAAAATTATTTTGTTTTAATTTTTTTTGCTTGTTTTTTGGATACGTTACACTCTTCAATCTCTCGTACAGATGCGGTTGGTTTAAAAGTATTGTATGCCAAAACACGTATCTCTGAATCTTCATTAAAATTCATTTTGGCTTCTTTTGGTTTACAAAATGAATCATATTCTTTTAATTTTTTTTCAAGTTTTGCAAACAAGCTTTTTCTTGGCTGCCTTCTTTCCATGTATGTTTGTAGATACAATTCAGATGCTGCGTTTGTATTACGGTTACAATTGTAGTAACAAAACAACATATCTTCTTATAAATAAGCTTTTCAATGAACTCATAGCCAACTAAGGTTGCTATTTAAAAAAAGGCATGTTTGGTTTATATCTCAAAAATCAAAAATGCCATGATTTTTTTGTTAATTTATTTGAATTTTATACAAAAATATCTACAGAATACATTTTTTATTTTTGCTCTAGAGTAAATAGACAAAAAGTTATTTAAGCTTGAAAAAAACAACCGTTTTTAGTTTTTTTGGAATATTTAAAAAAGTTGAAAACCTATGACATATTTAAAAACAGCATTACGTTTTTCTGGAAATTCTGCCCAACTTTGCTAATTTAACGAACTCTCTAACATTTAAAATAACGAATTTACCCATAGAACACACGTAGATTATTGACAATCTGTATATATCAATTTAAAAACTTGTCAGGTATTGAACCGAGACCTTCCGCGTATAAAATCAGAAAATCCGCAAAATTTTCTGATACAGTTGTAAACACTTCTACGAGCAGCATCAGGTTACAATGTGCTTGCCATCTTTTGATTGGTGTTTTTAATTATTTTTAAACAGTAACCATTGAGAGTTGAACACACGTTTTTACTAAAAAAAGTTCATGTTTATCACTTCTTAAAATATTTACTTTTTTGTCAGACACCTTGTATAACAATCATTATTAGTTTCACTACTTGCTGCAGTCGTTATTGGACCTAAGATTAAACTAAAGATAAAAAATAAACTAAAAAAATTAAATATGGCTGTGGAATATTTTTTAATTTATTTGTGTTGAAGTTTGAATTGGATTTTCCGAGTTTATGATAATTTATGTTTATCGTTGTTTAAAACTTATTACTTTTACACTTTTAAAATCATACAAGTTTGTATGGTTTAAAATATACAATTGTAAAAAAAATAAATTATTTTATCATTTGTCGTATGCCCTAAAATATATCATATTAATACGTATAATGCAGATACTCTGTACCTGCCTCCAACAATATTAGATTGTAAAAATGCATTATATGTACTTTTCTCAAACCGTGGGCAGCGGAGTTCTCCAATTGGTCTAAATCAGCGTCGGCGTGTAATCGTTATTTTATTATCATCAGTAATTGGTTCAATGTAATCTTATCGTCATTCTGTGAACGATGAATAAAATTCAATCGTTGTAACAGGCTCCGGCATTGTGGTAGTATATAGAAAATAATACTCTATATTTTCTTAAGTATAATAATAAATATTATCAATTACTTTTGATATTTAATTAAATAAAATAATGACTCATATTTCAAGAAATGACAAAATTATTAAAAGAAAAACAATAGAACGTTGAAAAACAATTATTTTATTAATAAATGAAGAGCAGAAGTAATAAAGGGGCTAAGTGCCAAAATTGTTAAACAGAGAAACTGAAACAAAAAACCTCCACATAGCAAAACAAAAGACTTTTTATTTTCAAATAATTACCTATCTGCATGATTATTTACCGAATTTGAAGTCCTGATACGTTACCGCCTGATAGAATATAGTCGATGGCACATTGAGCCCATCATCTTAAGGAAATATTTCATGTTTTGGCAAATTGGCACTTAGCCCTTTTGTTACTTCTGCTTCTCAAATATACTCTGTAAAACGATTTTAACTTACAAGCTAGTCCAGGCGCCAGTGGACAACAGTAAAATTTTAAAGATTTTGTTTTGTTTTTAACTATCTATTGTTTCATTTCATTTTTATTATACAGGGTTTATTTTTTTATAGAAATTTGCTGAACTTAATATTTTTACCTTTTTTAATTCTAAGATTTTTTTGTATATATGATGATAGCATGTTTAAAACTAAAAAACTTTTGTTTAAACTAAAATTTAAAATATTTTATGGTTGGAAAATTATTTAGGTGTTCCGGTAATTTTGACTAATCCTATATGAGTCTACGTCTGGTACAAATTTTTCAATATTCCTAAATTTGTACATAATGCGTTAAATAGAAGGTAACAATACGCTTTCTAAATTATTGACATAAAACAAAATCACGTTTGACCAGAATAATTTCCAAAATTTGTTTTGGAAAGATTTTTGTGGGTTATATTAATCTTTATTTTAACTATCATATGGTCGACTCGACCAGTCCGGAAAAGGTGCAGAAGGCTCCGTTATCAACAAACTAAGCAAATTTTTCAATTTTAAACTTTAAGAAAATCTTTTTTGTATATATAATTGAATATATTTCTTTTTTTCTCTATCTTTTCTTTGACTTGAGTTGGCACCGCAAAATATTGCGCTGCCCCTAATTAGGAGTAAAACGGATTTCAAACCTCAAACGTTATATTCAGTTTTTTTTAATCATTTTGGTATTTATAATGCAAGTAATACAGGATTTATTAACTAATATTTAAGCGATCACATCTAGACATATTACTAAGCAGTATATAAGAACATGCTAAAAATTTAATTTTTTCATTTATATGTTACGTCACAACTTTATTTTTAATAATTGGTGGTGCAAAGTAGTTGTAGCTCCATCATGTTGCTTCAACCAAAGAAACCGAATATCATCGATAACTCTTTAACTCTTTAAAGGTTCCAAGTGTTAACTTTAAAGATAAACTTTTGCCACTTGATAAGGTGGTACAAAGGCTGCGTTCAGAACGACTCATTAGCTTAGTTTCTTTGAACTACATAAACATAAAGCTACTAAATTTTTAATTTAAATAAAATATTTAAATAGTTTATAAATCCCCCACTTAACGACCAAATATTTAATATATTTCCTATATTTAATCCCACTTAGTAATGTTTTTTCATATATTTTAATCCCTTTATGAAAGCTATTAGTGTTAATATTGTGTAGTAATTTTTTTAAGTTATATATTGTGTTGTAATGTAGTGTTGTTTGTATTAGTTATTATTGATTATTTATTATAAAAAAATATTGAAGAACATATCTGAAGTAGAATGATTCGATTTGTTAAGGTATAGCGGAAATTGAAAGATCTTACAAATTATAGATTATTTCTAAACTTAGTTTGTGGTACTTAGCACCTTTGTTTTTTTCTACTCCACAATTGACTTGGTCTTACACGGCAGATTAGTTTGTATATTTATTACAAATTACTTTTTGTTAAAAATTGAATGGTGCTGGCCGTTACTACTATAGTTCATTCGAATATATTCGTGATATAGTACATAGAAAAGTTGTTTTAATTATTTTATTAATTTTGTTTATAAAATAATATTGTTATTCCGTTATATTAAGAATAGTTTTTCTATTTTGATTCTTAATATTTTATTCTAAATTTAAAATAAAAATTATTTTTTTATTAAGGAGGTTCTTCATCACATGCTCACTCTGTTCTTCGATGGTAGAAACGCCGCGCTTCGCTTTAGTGGGCGACGAGCCTTATCGGTCTTTGAGATATTGTATTTTTTGTATTCCAACTTATCCATTTTGCATAGCACATTATATTATATCGTAACACATTGTTATCAAAATTTCATTGTCACACTACCCATTCCTTCCAACAACGCATACAATGAATGAAAAGTAATAAATCACATTAGTACATTAATTGTCGAAACCTGTAACAATTTAATTCTTATGCAACGCGTTAATAATACAATTAGAACGTGAATGGATTTGCATTTATATGCAAATCATCAGGAAATGAAAATGACATTTACATTTTTTACGAACGTCCAATATATACATACGTAGGAACCATATTGTTAGAAAACACAGCAACAATTATGAATGCTGTAAAATTTATATTTTAAATCGTTAAATTTCTCGGTTCGGTACGATTTGCGCATGTAAGAAAAGTGTAATTACCTAAATTGCACCTAATAACATTTTCTAGGCACTATAAATAGAATATAATTGGTTGCGATTACATTATTTTATTAGAAAAGCGGAAATGTCATGTTAAAATAGGCTTTTAGTAACATTTTACATTATCACAGACTATAACATCACACAGATGATGTTTAAATGTTATAATATTTATTTAATAATAATGCAATATTACCGGTTTTCTTTGATGTTGGCGTAATTTATTAAAAAATAACTGAAAAATCTGTGTAATAAAGCCAGCCTGTTGCTTACAATGAATATTTACAATTGAGTGGTCATTCATAAAGGAAATTTTAAAATGAACGAAAACCACAGTTTTTTTATATCGTATTTGTTTGTATCAAAGATAAGTAAATCGTTCAACATTTTATAAATTGATTATTAAATTAGTAAAATATCAATGATAAATTATAAATGACTTTATTAAAATAATAATAACAAACTTTATAAATAGCCGTCGAAGTATCTAAATTACTCTGCGTGAACGACCTCTTTATTTATAGACAGTCTGACAAAATTGACCACTTTAAATTGTGGAATGGACTTCCTTCTATTTTTTCAGCGATTATTCAATGGAGTTGCAAGATAACTACCGATCAATACCGCTTGTCACTAGCAGCAAAATAAATTAATGCCCGGAATAATAACTTTGGCACAGCATGATGTGCACATGTATGAAAATTAATAATAGATTAACCATAACACAAATAGCCTATGTGTAAACATATGCCGAGGACATTGTATGCTGGAATGTAATTCTAGTATATAATGACAGTAATCATTAAAATATAGAAAGGATAAGTATCAAAATTTTAGTTTTATTAAACCCGTAACGTAAAATCTAATTTACTCTATATAGAAGGTGGTAATACATTATTTGTGTGTGATTATAATAACTTGCTAATTTATATCAACATTTTTAAATAAATAAGCAAGGATTGTTTTGAACTTTTAAATGGCATTCAACTTTTACGTACCAAACAAGTATGTGATTGTGTGCGTATATGTAACAAGTGGCCTTTGTTTATTGACCATGATGATGGGATTCGTGGGTTCACGATTGACAAATTATTTTCATTGTATTACCAAAAAATAAAAGATAGTTTTTTTCTATATTTCAAGGCAAACAGTTCAATAAAACTGTCACTTCTAATAAAGCGTTTAAAGTAAAAAAAAATATCTGTACGTACAAAAATAAATGTTCGAGGACGGATATTTAATTTTATATATAATATCATTGAGGATAATTAGCAACTTATTTATTTTGAGTGGTATCAAATTATTTAGGAAAGTAGGTTCGTCGATTTATCATTATAATGGCCTAATATTAGCCTTCTGTAAATATATTGATTGGGTTGCTATAACAGTGGTGACCTATATTCTCTGAAATTTTATCACTTAATAATATAGTAAATCTTATGCATATTAAATAGTTCAGTTTAATAACAGTAAACCACGCACGTGTAATTACAAAAAAAGAACAGGAAAGCAAATGAACCGTAGCAAATAAGGCAGTGCATAAGTCTATTTCCGGAATGTAAGAGCTTCCTTCCTCTAGCGACACCTGTGCATTCCGATTCACAGCAATAACTGCACTACTGGTCTTTGTATATTATAACATTCTAGGCCATAATATTTCAATTAAAATATTTAATCTTGATTTAATATCTTATCGCATCCTTTGTTTTTATTCATAATTGTGTTATGTTTGCATCTAGATTAAATCTCACTGTAAATCAACAAGAATTTCCAGTAAATCTTTCACAAAACTAATTTCGTTCCTTTTCAATTTATTCGAGGAAGCGGATGCCGCCAGTGCGGGTGGGTAGGGTGAAAACGGCGTAAGGAATAGCACTATAATCGGAAATGCTGTACACACCCTCGAATTATTATGTCATTTTTTTTCTCTGTTGCCTTTCAGACGGGCAATTTGTTCACTTGTTTACATGTTATTTTTTGATTATTACATTATAACATTAATAAATCTATTTTGAATATAATATGTACTTACTTTATTGACATTTTTCTTCCATCACAATTTAAATAATAAGTTTATCATGATTACAGTGCTTAGACCGATTCAATTTAAATGAAATTTTGTAGTAAAAACATTTATATTTAATTCGACTTAAAAACGAAACAATAACTTATAGTATTTATTTGTTTAATTAGACAATACATTGGCATGGCAGGAGTTGTACAGTCGACCGTAGTCAATATGTCTGAAAAATAAGCAAATAAATGCAAATCAATCAAAGGTTTAATTTTCTTAATATTTTGTAGGAAGGGGTTAGAAAAGCTTAATCTCAAATTGTCGACCAAGATTTCCTATGAGCTTTCTCCGGCTCCGTCTTGTCAAAAACGAATAATTGTGATAAAAAAATTTATTATCAAACTTGTAGAGCATTACCATTACCAATTTATTTTTTTATATTTTTATAAATTGCTTTTAGCGCATTGCTAAGTGTGGCGAGCCTCATGCTGCTACACGTGAGTCACGCTCTGTATTAGAGCGCTTTTTGGAATTTCAGAAAAAAAAGCACGCGTAAAAGACTCTTTTCTGATCTGGAACATTTTTTGTAGCATTTTAGGTAGTTGTTTCTAGCATTTCAAAACCATTGTACGTATTTCGAAATAATTGTTTCATTTACAAAGAACTTTTGATCGAATACGTTTAGGTGGCCAATAAGAGAGCTGTTTAGACTCTATTAGCGGCGAGCGTGAAGAGGAACATCAGCGTATGTTAGAAATTGTCGATTTAGTTTCTGTTCACAGTCAGAAAAAATATGGGAATTAAAGACTAGCTCGTTTGCATCTCGACGAAGTGAAGCTAAACCGGAAAAACCTAAAGAACCAGAAGACAACCGCAGATTGGACTATTTTTTATTAAAAAAATGCTTGTTTTGTGAAGAAGTAGTTACCAATCAACTTAAACTACCGACAAGCAGACGAAAAGTTATTTATTTATTTATTCGGTATTGTAAAAGTCAAGTAAACAAAGTATTAACAACACTTTGATGGACTCGACGATAATTTTGCTCTTCTAATCTTAGAGCATATACAGAGGTATAGACAAAGTAACAGCCGATATGCAATACAACATCGGATTTTATTGTAAAGCTTGTAGGATTCCAGCTATTTATGTTGTTCATTTATGGGAACAATTGGTATGATCATGTCCGGCAGTGAGATTGAAGAGCGAAGGGCTTTTAAAGTTAATCTACTTCATAGTGTAGAGTGGAAAAATGTTTTTTTTTTCTTGTTTAATATCTTCACAACGATCAATAGTACATAAAACAATATTCTAAATTGTAGAGCAAATAAAATACAAAAATGATATGGTTCAAATTTTTGTATCACGTTGGGGAGCCGGATTATTGCAAAAATCTTATTATATCAATTCGCGAAAAATAATTTATTGATAAAATACTATAGTAGTAAGATCTGCATTATCAACATAGTAATGATTATAAACTATTCATGGTACATAAATACATAAAGCACGTGAGCATAGCTTTTATGTATGTGGTTACCCTGGAATTGTCAACGTTTTTTAAGTAAAGGTAATATTTAAAGTGTTAAGAAATTATGCAAGGAGCCTCACGAGTTATGGACATTGCTTGGAATGGTTTTTGTATGCTGCCAGCAATTTCCTAACATGACATTTGCGTAGGACAGCGCCGGGCAGGTATTTGGTCGGTAGTCTTGTCTTCACAATCGCAAGTAGTAGTTGATTGTTTTAGGATTTGGCGCAATCATTGCATTAGCCCAGGTTGTTATACTGTCATGTTTTAAATGCATTGTGTGCATTTGCTTTTAGTATGGTATTAAGGTTTTTAGTGGTAGTGCGGTACAGGGTTTAGGTTCACTCACTTGAGGGTTGCTCTTTTGCGCGCCAATTTATCAGCCATAACCTCTTGTTGCTGTGTTGGAGTGCGTGAACTGCCAATCTGAGGGTTTTATGGCATTTTAGTATTAGCTTTGATGTGATTTTAATCTTATTTTATAGCTAAAATTGCTACACTGTTGTCCGTTAGGATTTGCACGTGTGTACCAGACATTTATTGGTCTACTATTTTCATTATCCCATGGGTTATTTCGGCTATCTATGTCTAGAGGATAGTTGTATGTGTCCTTAGTGTATAGGAGGTATTGATACGTCTAGATCTTAGGAGTAAATTCCCGCTCTATAGCCTCGAAGAGTTTTTGAGCTATCGGTGTAGATTTGAAGGAGATTGTCTTTATCCGCTTTTTGCTGTTGTTGTTTATTTGTATGTACACTGTAGGGTTGTTTAAATACAAAGTGCTGTTTTTCGAATTGATCTTTTGCACAGTATTTCCAGTGTCTTCAGAAAAAAATTTATTTTGTCTTCAGAAATTTTTTTATTTTGTCTTCCGGCAATGGAGGTGTTTTAACATCCTAGCAAAAAGTTTGTTTTCTTTTGTTGTGGACAAATAAGTTTTTTGTAATCTATTTGGACGTCTTTATAGGACTTCCAACCTGATTGGCGTTTTGAGTTTTTTGCTTTATTGAAGAATTTTCTGGCGGGCTTTTCAGTTTGCCTCACCACCAGGGAATGGTACGTCAGAACCAATCACCGACTTTAGTGGGCAGGAGTCCTTGTATGCTTGTGTTAAAGAGTTTTGCAATTTGCCTACGTAGTTTTCAATTCCTTCAACACTTTTAGGTTCACATTAAACTTTACAAGCTGCGATAGGTTGTCTTGAAAGGCAGCTTTGTCGGGTTTTGGTAGGACCTATGTTTTATTTTGTGTGTATGCTTTAAGCTGAATTTTATTCATCTGAGATATGACATTGAGGCCAACCTATATACTTGCAAGTCCTGGATTTTACTTGAAATACCTATACTTACTAGTGTAATATCTATTACAGTCTGGCTGCGAGATGTAACGAACGTTGGTTCAACGCTTTGGTTTAATATTTTTAAGTTAGTACTGACAATAAAATTGTGTAAAGTTTACCCCTGCCATTTGTAATTTTGCTTCCTCATACGATAGTGGGAGTTTGCATATGGAAAAACACAATTACCTACACTTCGCAATACTGTACCAACTCCTTCATAGCAGTGATTGGAGGGTGTATCGTGGGCTAGATATGCGGCAACAATTATGTCCGTTTTTAGTCTCGTAGCCGAACTAATTCTCACAGCTGTAACGCCGCTGGTGTCGAGCTGGGACATAAGAAAAGCAGTTAAATGATTAGGTGTGTAAATAATGGACATCTTTAGCTTACCGTTTGTAGGGTTTGCAAAACCGTTCCCTTTAAGTTTGCTTGTCCAAAAATCTTGGATTTTGCTGTTCATGGTTTCTGGATTATGGATATTGTATTATCTAGTAATACACGAGATGCATAAAATATTTTGAATTTTTTAAGAAAATATAATATTAATTTTATTTATGACAATGTCATGTCATTTTCAAGTATCGAAGCTTTTAAGCAACATCTTCAAGCTTTTATGAATTAGAGCACGCTCATATAATGATGAACTTGTTAAGGACTAGTGAAATATAAAAGTTATTTGATGTAATAAATGCGGTTTTTTTTTTAATTCATCCGGTAAACAGGTTTTGTGAATGCGATTGCCGCAATTGCATATTCAAAGAGCTCTAATGCTAAATAGAGTTATGTGTACACAAATTTATCTAAGAAAGTAAAATATAAAAATGATTCATGCAAAATACAATTTATCTGACAGAAAGCAAAACTTAAAATAAGCCAATAATATTGAAACAACCCAAAATATTTTTTTTTATATCTAGCTTGCTATAACAAAGTTATGAATATTTTTATATCAAAATGCTCTTTTATTACTGGCAACTAAAATGGCATTTGTACGTTTCAATTAAAAACAATCTTCAATCTGGAATTTTGTCAATACTTCTATTGGTTTAACCTCAGCTAATCTTATATTTATACACTAGAAATTATTGTACAATGAAAAATTGTAAATTTTATTTTATTAAAGCCCTTAATTAAATTGTAAAGAACAAATTATAGATTGCCAATAATTAATCTCGTACATAATATTTACAAGCTAGTTATTTTTATACATCGCAGTTCAAATCAATGTTTATTGACTGGGTTTGTCCGTCTATTCGCATGAAGGTCGTGCGTGTGATCCATTGAAATTTTACGATAATTTGTCTATAATTAAAAAAGTGTATTGTATTATCTAGGAGTGCTATTTGAAAAAGTTTGAAATATATTGTTCACACAAAGATATATTTTTAATATGGCAATAATTTGATACCAAATGTAAGTATGTTATATTATTTTGAAGAGCTTGCTAATAAGTCCAAAATTTGGTGATTTGACTGTAAATATAAATTAAAATTATACAAAATATGTATTTTTACTACTACGCGGTTATTTCGTTGACGGAAGTAGATCTCGTAAACATTTTAATTTAGCACTCGCCATTCATCATCAATATAGTTGTTTGTAATGAAGTTCAATTAATTTAAATGGAATGTCAAAGAGTTTATCTGTTGTTACCCATGTTGCACCTCTCAGTTTGTCAATATTATGAATAAACTTGTTGTAATTAAAACGCTGATACATTCATAATTTTAATAAAATAAAATAAAAACATTTTTAAATTTGCGAACATTTATTTTTAAAATAAAATAAATTTCTTGGCATTTTAGTTTAAACATCGAATGATATAATATAATTTAATTATATTTTAGTACATACTTCCTTAATCGCTTAAGAATTACTATATTTGTTTGTATATAAATAATACTTTAAGCTATTAAATAAATTAGCGTACATTAGATTTTTATCACTACTTTCTATCTGATTATTCTTAGTAGGATTTGTAACTATACATAAACTAAATTTACTTGATATGTTAATTATTTTACGTTACGTTTTCGTTTTCTTTGCAGCTTATCCAGAATAATAAACTAAGCATTAAATATAATCAGATCAAATTATCTTTTAAATATTGCCTTCTTTGTGTTGATTAGTTGGCTATGTCTTATTAACACTGATTTATTATATACCATAAAAGGGATAGTAATTTTCATCATTTTCAATTATGTTATTTTTATTTCGAATAATTTTTACAAAATAAGTAAGTAAATTATTTTATTTATAGATTAATTTCATATTGAGAATCATAAATATTTACATCAGCGGATAAATAAAATATTTTTAATATTGAATGAATAATAATTATATTTTCTGAAGATTATTTAAATTTCGTAAACATTACTGTATTTGATCACAGTTTAATTTGTTTATAAAACAAATAAACAGTTATTTTAAAGTTTGAAATCTGTTTTATATAGGCCGAACTTATTTATATTAGTATAACATAATTCGTATTTATTCTCATTGGATTAAAATTTGCCAAATGTTTAGCTTATATATATTTTTTCTGTTACGTAATCAAATCTCTTCTACAGAATTGAATCAGAATTATGGCTTGTAGGCGATAATACATACATACATTACATGATAAAGATAACTGACTAATATATAAGTATGGAATAGATGGAGATAGTTGCCTCGGTTTCCTAAACTTGTTAGCCTGGTTATTATAATTATTTGAACATAGCCCGAGTTACACGAAACCGTGCAGAAGATCATCATTATAAAATACTTGAACGTATGATGTCATCTGGCACAAATATATAAATTTGACACTAATTAGATATGACGTCATGTTGAAATTATATTTTGTGCGTCCTTTTCACTTGTTTTTGTTAACAACCTACCGTGTGTAGCTATTGCACTCGTGGGTATAATTGAATCTCATCACTTTTGATATTTAAAAAAAAAATGTAATTAACGCATTAGTTTGTAGATAAGACGGTATGTAATTTTGAATTAGCATAATTTCTATGTAAATAATGTGACTTTGTATTTAGCTTCTATTATTATAGACAGAACGTAACACAGCCTATTAATTTAATTATACATACATATATTATAATAAACACGAAATATGTGTATACGTACCTCAATGGCCTTAACTGGGTTACTGTCTTTCAGTTCTTATGTTAGCTAATTTTATTTTATTAAACGAAAGATTATAGTAACAAAGTATATATAATATAGATATTTTTGTAAAACATTAATTGTTTTTCAGAAGCCCAAAAGTTGTTTCTGCTACTACTTAGCAAAATGTAAATAAAATTAATTGTTTATGATTTGACTTTTATGGCCAAAGATTTATTTAATAGTCAATTATACTTCATCTTATAGCATGATAATGGTAGCTCTAAGCTAAAGAATTTTATTGATGGATCATGATTGTTTTATGTTCCGATTGTCATTTAATTAACATGTTTAAATATAAGACATTTGATTTTTCTATTTTATTTATTATAATGATTGCAGATTAAGTCATTATTAGTAGTATGTACTGAAGCGTAATTGAATGCTTTTCAATTCTGCATTCCAATTTTCACCATCACTATTCTTACATTTATTTTTTATGTTTGGTATTACTCTCCACTATATATTTTTATATTTACTAAATATACAGCAGATCGCTCATTTTTTCCAGGCGTTGGGTTAGTTTAAATATGATGTAGCTTTTATCTTTTTATTTGCATTTCATTTTTTTATCATAGTATTTTGCACGTTGTCTAATTTTAATTTTTTAAAAGCTTGTATTTTGTGTTGTTTAATCTTATTTTCTTTGTCCTGTAGTAGATAGAGGATTGGATTTCCTTCTACTCCCCTTCGTCGATACATAATTTTTTTCCATGCATAAATGGCTTCTTTATTGAAAAATTGTTTATATAAGTTATAGTTAAATGTGGTATTTTGCTACACAATTGCATGTTTTGCAAACCAAATGTTACGCTATTTCTGTCTGACATTCCGGGTATACCTAATTTACTTTTTTATTATATTTTTGTGCCATCAATTAGCTAATCTAATTTTCAATATTTCATCCAGGTTGTTTTATTTTTGCTTGAAATAATTTTTAATTTTGAGGTAGAAATGATTTTTGAGTAGTTTTACTAGGTTGTGATTGGGGGATCATAAGTTTTAGTTGAATGAAAAATATATTTAGGCTGCTGTAAATTTTTCAATATTTTATCCAGGTTGTTTTATTTTTGTTTGAAATAATTTTTAATTTTGAGGTAGAAATGATTTTTGAGTAGTTTTACTAAGTTGTGATTGGGGGATCATAAAGTAAATTTCTTAATCTTTTCGACTGGCGACAGAAAAACCCTGCTTCACACAAATAAGGAGTTGGGAATGGCAGCAGGGCTTTTCAGATAATTTTACCTAAAATTTTGTAAGCAAAATATTGAAAAGATAAAAAATATAAAATTCTACTCATAAAATGTCAAAATTCTGTCAACAAAACATCATAATTTGATCTTAAAATGTAAAAAAATTATATTTATTAAAAGTCAAAATTGACTTGAGGAATCAGACAAGGAGATAGTCTAAGTCTCTAATATCCGGATGAACAAAATAATTAAAGAAATTAAAGATTTAAAAACTGGCTGTAGAATACAGAAATCTACGGAAATCCAATGTTACGCCGACGACGCTGCACTAATTGCAGAAAATGAGGATGATCTGCAACATGATGATTCAAAGCAGCAGCAGAAAAAAGAAACATGATTATATCAACGGTGCAAACTAATCTATAGAACAAGTAATGAAATTTAATAACCTTGGGTCGCAGGTATCAAGCGCCAAGAACTTGATACAAAAAAAGAGCAAATGCCATCAAAAGCTCGAAAATCTCCGTCTGCCTAAGAGATGTGGTACGGAAAAACATTTATATTGTACGGCCGATCCTGACCTACGCCACTGAAACTTACGCAGAAATATCTAAAACCAACAGATTAATGAGTAGGACGAAAATTAAAACTTTTAGAACAATAAAAAGAGTAACCCTACGTATTGAAATCAGAAGCTGTCAGAGAAAAACTAGATATTGAAAACGTAGCTAGATAAGTCAGATCACAAAGACGACACACACACAACAGAATCGAGTAATAAAACATTTAAAATATTTTTAGATAGAATCAAAATCCGACCAAAAACGGTTTAAAAGTGCAAAATTTTATTCATAAAATTTCAAAATTATTAAAAAAAATTAAATATCCAAAATTCAGCCACAAACTATTGAAAATTTTTAATAAAATGTCTATAAAACACCAAAATAATGTTAAAAACAGCAAAATAAACATTTGAAAAGTGCTATTTGTAAAAACTCAAAAATAGCAATAATCGGTTATAAAATATAACAATATGGAAAGAAAGAACCAAAATTTAACTTTAAACTGTTAAAAAGTGCAAAATTATATTTATAAAATGTCAAAAAGAACCAAAATTTTGTCAAGAAAAGTATCAAGTTTTAATTCTAAAAAGTAAAAATAGTAAAATCCGGCATTGAAACATTAAATTAATGTCAATTAGCACCAAAATCTTGCCATAATCTGTTGAAAACTATAAAAAGTTATGAAATTCTAAACTTAGCCAAATACTGCCTTAAAATATCAAAAGAATGTTAGAAATAGCAAAATAAACTGTTGTAAACAAGTGCAAAATTCTAATTATAAAATGTTAAAATTTAACCAAATTCGGCCGGTCAGAAAACATCAAATCCGGCCATAAGCTGCTGGAAAAATGTAAAAAAATTTAAATACGGCTATGATCTGTCAAAATTCTATTTAAAGAATGTCAAAAAAGCAAAATCCTGTATAAAGTATAAAAATATTAAAAAAAATTGGCCAAAAACGATTAAACTGCAAAATTTTGTTGTGTAAAATGTCAAAATAGCAAAATTCGGCTTAAACTTTTGAAAAATGTAAGTTTTTTCTTTATTCACGGAGTATCAAAAATAGCAAAATACGTTCAGACCTTTGCTTACAGATAGCTACGCCACTGTACGCGAGACTCATTTTGGCGATTTTTTTATATTCTATCACTTTACACTTCAATTTTATAAACCATGCCAATTGATATCTCACAATTTTATCTTGATTATGAGACAGTACGGTTTTGGCCTTGCATTTTTGTGTTTAACTGATTTAAATGGTAGAAAATATCACTTATGTATGTCAATTTTGCCATACATTTGTCATTGGAACGATCTGCATATTTGTGTTTTTTATCTGTCAAAAATATGTCCAATTCTGTTTTAAGAAAAAGCTTTGAACTTGTGACCTGTCAATAAATAGTAGTGATAAAGACAATACTAGGGAAGTGACATATTTGATTAAAATTATATCATCAAATACATTGGCTAGCAAAAAATAGAGTTTACTTTAAAATTATGATTTAGTTTTGGAATTTTTTGTTTTAACCTAATGTTAGCAAATTGTAAACAACTGTACTGTGTTTTGCACACTAACATTTACATCTCTAACTTTGTGGAATTGATTTTGTAGATAAAATGCAGAAGCTGTTCTATTCGGAAAACTTGTAGATACCAAAAAACGGTCAATTCTGTTTGTGGCGTTTTTTTGTCCGGATCTTGATCTTCTGGTTATCAGGCTAGTATCCAAGTAACGCTGATACACCTTTTGTACAGCACATAGGCTTTTACCGACAATCCTTGCAGTTTTACGTTTTTTTTGCCCATTTTCAATCGACGCTATAATTCTTGCCACAACAATAGGGATTAAAGGCATTATGACCTCTTTACAGTACACCGTGTGAATGGCAAGTTTTGCAGAGAAAAATCAACACTAAGTTAAAAAATCACAATGGAATGTAGGTTTTCAATTAGAGCGAAAGGGATGCTGTTTCATAAAAGTCTGTAACACGGTGATAATAACTGACAGATAAATAACATTTGTCAGGAAATGAATTATTAAACGCCTACTTTCGTTTACAATTTGCAAACATAAAGTTAAAACAAAAAAACCTAAAAATAAGTCATAAATTTAAAGTGACTTATTTTTGCTTGCCAGTGTATATTAAAAACACGTTGGAAGTTTTTTCTGCGACCCACTCATTTAGGGCAAAACTATAACAATTGTTGTTTTAGATAAAGAACTTATAGCACAATAAAAAGTTTAAATTTGTGTAATAAAAATTAACCAAATATTTGGACGAAAAATTTACGATTTAATTTTAAACTTTAATAAACAATTGAAGATTTTGGGTTCTGATATATTTCATGACACTGGAAATTTTATTCTCTACACGTTGCAAAAAAACCAATTTTAAGAAAGAGTTAAATTGCGCGAGTTGTGCTCGAAGTTTTATGACACTCAAGAAACTGCCGCCTTAATAACTAATTTTTTGTCATGCGTCTACATTTGGATTTTTTTTGAATTCTTATTATTAGTCCTGTTAAGTTTATATTTGGGTTGTTATGTGTGGATATTATCTGCGTATAGCAGATATTTGCAGTTTGTGAAGCAATTTCTGATGTCATTTACATATAATATACAGAGAAATGGACCCATTATGCTGCCTTGTGGTAGCCCTAAACTTATTTTAGACCGAATCATTCCAATATAATAATTATTAAGTACGTGCATTTTTTTGTTTAACTGCGGGTTTACATTATTTACAAATGTTTCTAGGCTGCTTGTTCTTCTTCCTTCTACAAATCCAATTGGTTTGGGTCAATAATGTTATTAAATTTTAAAAAGTTATACATTGTAATTTTGATATATTTTTCCATAATTTTGTCAATGCATGAAGAAAGGTATATTGGTTTGTAATTAGAGTAGTCACTTTTGTTGTCCCTTTTGTAGATTGGAATGATTGATGCCTTTTTTTTAAATCGTTTGGTACTTTTTATTTTATTATTGAGGTATTCATGACGGCTGTTAAAGGCTGCATTAAACTAGACATTATAATGTTTTTATATCAGTATCTGTTGCCTTTCGAAAATGTATGGAAGAAGGATGATTAAATGTGCAAATTGGAAATAACTTTAAATTGCATGCGTGTTTTGTATCTGTTGTGAAAATATTTCTGCAGATTTAGTAGCTATATTTTGTTTACTTTTTTTTTAATTTGTGGAAGATTTTGACTGCTACTGTTTCCCTTTTTCCTTCCTGCTTCACTGATTATTTTTTCTCATTGTATTCTTTCCTTGTTTTGTTTTGAAGCTTGGGATCGGTGTTTCTGCCAGACGAGTTTCTATCGTTTGAATAGTGTATTAATTTCTTGTATGATGTTTTTAGTTATTCACGGTCTTTGTTTATTTTACCTATTTTTCTTGGCATAGAGGACGATAATCTTGCTTGTTGGAAGATTTGAGCAAGTTTTGCTGAATCACGCGTTTTTTTTCACATTATAGGTTTTAGTTGGTCACAGATGCTTGATGTTGTGCAAAATTTAACATTTGCTTACTTTGTTGTAAATTGTAACATCTAGAGTATTAAGTAATGGTTCCAAATTTTAGTTTTGATGATAGTGCGTTTTCTTTCATTCTGGTTGCTTTTGATAAATGTGTGTAAACATGTTTGTTTTAGTCTGAATTCTGAATGTTGGAAAAGAAAGTTGTGAATTTTGTCTATGAACGTGGTGACGCTGAGATTAGGTGTATATAGCGACGAGATGCATTAGGGTTTCATTATTTGATTTAGATTGCAAAAACAGTGATTCTGCGTTTTTAATGTTGAAATATCTAAATATTTTCTACTGTATATTATAATATAGATCAACTTTTTTATTTTTTATTAATTTGTACACAGTACACCCACTGTTAATATTGCTGGTTTATTAGATATGTTTGTTATCTATTAATTTAACTACTAACTAGCTACATTTGTCTTGATTGTTTAGGTAATTATTAATAAAGTCGTCTGTCATTGTAATAACTAAATATATATATATATATATATATGCAACAGGAATATGATTCATTTATTAATTAATTTTACATTGTTGATACAGAGATCCGTCGAGCCTTCATTTTTTTTTAAGAATTCTTCTTTCTCGGTTGCAGATAAATCTCCATTCAATATTTTTTTTACTTTGTTTCTGGCGACCCAGACTCCACTTTTTGCCGTGTGTAGATAGTAATTCGTTAATACATATGTCGACATTTTCCGAGTTTATAGTGAAATCTTTGTTCTTTTTTTCTTTTAACATTTTTGTGGTGTGTTGATTGCTGGATAAATCTGAGGTGGATCGGCTCCTTTGTATTTGCTTTTAATTTTGGTAGTAAAATTGATATTATTTTTAGTTACGGTAACTACTAGTTTGCTTCTAATCTCTTCTAAATTCTCTTTGTCAGTTTCAGCTCGGTTAGTTTCATTATTTTATCATATTTTAGTTTGTTTATTTCAGTAAGTTTTTAGTTCTAGCCTCTTTCACGTGGTTATTGTTTTTTTTTTTAATTATTATATTTTGCTGCCATAAACTCAAAGGATTAATTGTTTTTAGTTAATCGTTTACCTAGATCTTCGATTAACTCTTTCAGTTCTTTGTTGCGGGCCGGGTCCTACAACTTTTGCGTCTCTAGTTTTTACGTTTAGGTTTATCCATAATTTTATAGGTTTTCAATTTAATTGGGGTACAATCAAAGTGATAATCAATATTGCATTCTTAACAATTAATGAACTTTCCAACATTAAGGAGAGCCAGTCCAGCATCTCCCAGATAGGTCAGCCTATAGTTAAAATTATAATTATTAATTTTTTTTAATACATTTATTAGTATAATTCACATAACAACAAACTTAATGATTTTAAAACATTGAGATTTTCTTTTTGTTTTATTTAGGAAAAAACATTGAGATCCTTTCTTTGTGTTATTTATTTATTAAGTTATATAAGTGATGCGTGATTGACATAATTACAAAAAAGGTTCACTGATATTTTTCTGCCTTTAGTAAGTTTTTTTATTGTTTACAATTTATTTTATATTTGGTTTTAATTACATATTGTAGGTTAACTACAAACTTTAGGTCTCTCCAGTACTGCAACTACAAACTAGTTCCTGATAGTTTTGTATTTATAATTTAGTTCCATATCCCTTCATTTCAAATTGATTTATAAAGGCTTATTGTAATAAATATGGCTTTTGAATAAAGTATTATTAATCTTTATTCAACCAAATACATCTACGCAGAACACATGTTATTTTAATATATGCCACATTTATATTATTCATTAAAGAATATATTAATTAAATTCAGGTTGATAGCATTTTGCAGTTTGTTATGTGCATACAATATTGGATAATTTTACATATATTTATAGCACTGTCTATCTAACAAGGGTCCTATTTGTATTCTGTTATATTAGATTTTAAATTATTTTAATTTATTCGTTCTAATCTTCATCATTACTTTTTGATAGGCACAAATGCTAGTTTATTAGTATATGACTACGCATTCAGGAGATTGTTATATTCGACCAATAAAATAATAAAGGTTAAAACCTTGACCTAAAATCGCATTATTTTTGGAAGGCACCGTATGATTATATTTTTAATTTTACATATACCAGAGGGGCAATATCATATCATTACATTACGATATGGCATCATGCCATTGAACATGAAGACTTTAAACAGGCCGCATTAAAATATCGAGTCAATATTTATATATCTTAACACCAGGATTGATTCTATTAGCATTTTGAATTCATTAGACATGAATTTATTCATGGCTTCATACTTGACACGTTCTAACAAGTGTAATAAATAATCTTTGTGGAACGCCAAGTAGAAGGAGTTGTTTAGTAAATGTTGGAAATAATTTGTATGTTATTTGATACAAAACTGGCATGGTGAATTGATTAAGTTGAAATTTTGTGTGTGTAGTTAAAATTAATTTTATGCAAACATTGATTTTCCGTGCTCGTGTTTATTTCGTTAATGCTTGTTTATAATAATGTAGGTTAGCTATTTTAGTGAGTAATAAATAAATATTATGTAGAGTCAATCATTTGTGACATATTTTCTCATTTTTGTTGCAGGGACGAACGGGAAAAAGTTCGTGTATCTTTTGTGCAGCAGTCGAAACCTCAAGAGGTGGTTCTGCCGGATGAGCCTGTCATTGTTCCAGATATTGCAGACTTCATGATGGCAACCACAATGAATGAAACAAACCACATAGTCACTACATATATTAGACAAGAAAGGTGAGATTTTAATAATGATATTTATGTTTCTAATTTGATGGACACACCTAGTTTTTATGTACACTGAATCATAGAGATTATTTACAGTAATTATAGCATTCATATTTAAGAAATTGTAAACTTGGAATATATGGATTAATAGTTATTTAACATACGTTCCATGCAGGTACACATGCATGATACTATACAGCATATTTTACATATTTCTTAAATATCAAATGAAATGAACTGGTGATAAATATTAGGTATGGATTACAATTTGTGTTTGTTTAATTTGTAATACAAAAGTAATGATTTGTGTTCGCACTGAGCTTACCTGAATAAGATAATATAATTTACATTATTTCATTATCTTATTGACGCTGTAACTGATCTATTTTTCGTATACTACATATAATTCGTTTAATCTTATAAAACAAAGACATTCCCAACACAAATGTGTGCAATTTACTGTAAATGATGAAAAATATAATCCGCATTAGGATCGTCACATAATAGAAACTCTCGTCCCATTTGTATTCCACGTGCTCAGCAAACTATAAAAATAAAAGGCCACAGCTCTATTATACAAAATTATCTCATTCAGTTCCATCTGAATAATGCATATATGTGAAGTTTCATGAAAATAAAAAAAAGTGTATTGAATTACTAGCAAAATATTATTACAATAATATAATGTGCTCATGGTGTTTGTAATAATAATTAAATTTTACTTAATTTAGTTAAATTTAATATTATAAATTATTTTGCAATGTGTACCAATTTCTCTCGCTTTAAAAGTTCTCCCACGAATCTGATAACAAACAACTGCAACGTATAAATTTATGCTAGATTATAATAGCATTTGTTATTTTTACCATAATACCTATTAATATTTTCTATTGTTTTCAAAATATACATTTCAATAATATCAGCGATAACTTTTGCGGAAGTTTGCGCAAAAACATAAAAATATAAATAGGCCACTTGAAGTACAACAACATAACTCGTTGTAAATACAATACAAAACTTAAACAATAAATCTTAAAATAAATGAGGTCGATGACGTCTTCGTCGCAGTTAAATTTAATGCCGTGTTATACATTTGGCATTTAAAATTGTTGGCTTTTATACTTCTTCTATCTGTTGAATGCTATAAAACTTGTTGAATGTTACAAACAAAAAGCACAGTATTGATTGTTTTTGATAAATAGTAGGTTAATAATGGGATTTTAAAGAACAATTAACTACACGAAAGTATTTCCTTTTGATTATTAGTTGAATTGTAATAATAATAATACCAATCTTTACTGTTATGATAACATTTTTTTAACTTAAAAACATGAGAAATATTTATTGAAAAAAATATATATTAAGCAAAAATGTGGTCGAATATTTTTGCGTCGGATCGTTACAATGAGTATAATATTTAAAATTCAAGATTGTACCTAAGTAGTTAGAGACATCTGCATTTTTATATTTTAAATCCAGATTATCACAAAATTTTAAGAATTTTTGATAACTTTTTATTTTTAAAAACTAATCAGTTTTTCTTATATTTTATGCTCTTGTTGGATTTGTGAGCCGAATTTTATTTATTTTATGATTTCTTCTTACATCCAGATAAGCAAACTTAATGAGTGAAATCGTGAGCAGTAAAATGTAGTGTGCTTCATTCACAGTTATCTAGTGATCTCATTATCAAAACCCAAAAGTGTAGGACACTACCAACTCACAACAATATTGAACTGATTTTACGACTAACAACGAATATCATCTACATCTGATTGACCAATAATTTTTATGGTATTGAAAAAAAAATTAGCAAACATATTCTCAGAGCAGTGTAATTGTTAGCGTGAGTGAGGAATGTGAAATTCTTGGCTGGTGGGCTTACTTCTGTTTAGTTAGTGTATTGGTTTCTTAGATATTAAATTACATTTCCTGTTGTTTAATGTTTCGTAAACTTCTTCTATATATGTGTATTTGTGGTTGTTATTTGTAATAGCAGTTGTATGGTAGAAATGCAAGGATTTTTGCCTGAAATTGATATATGCTGCTTTGTGTCCTGAAGGAGTGGTTTACCACTTATTCAATCTTATCGGTAGTTAGTGGTTGTTTTCCGTATACTCATATTTATTAATTCGTTGAGAATTATTGAACTTGGCTTGGGCGGACTCGTATGCATTTATTCGGGATTGATGGTATTTTTTGAAGTACAAAAACTATTGACTTTTTTGGGTCGTATTAATTATGTACGGTTAGTATATTAAAAGTTATATATAAATAAGGGTTTTGTTAATAATTAACATAAAGAGAGAAATATACTTGAAGAAATGAAAAAGTTTAAGTGTGTTTTTTCTAGACTAACTTGAGAGAAAAGGGAGCGGATTGGAGATAGATAAAAAGTACCAATCGGCTTACATGACAATATAACTAAATGGTTTGACTTTGGTAAAGGAGGGAGATCAGGCTTTTGTTTATTTCCAATATGTATGCTGTGAAAATGAGAAGAAGAGTTGAATCTATTTTTTTTTGCCGGTGATACAGTATTGTTTTCAGAAAAGACTTGAACTGATGATTTAATAACTTGAAGATATAGAATCTAAATAAAATGCTTGGTTTCGATTGTGTTTCAGAGAGATCAAAAGTGTAAAAAGCACTTGAGATGTAGTTTTAGAGAAGAATATTGAACAAGTGTTCAGACAAAATAAGAAATAAAGAGGCGATGAGAGATAGGGGAGGACAGAAAGCAATAATAAAAAGAAAGAAAGTATAAGATAGCTGACGTTCTGAAGAATGGAGAAAAGTATAGGAATATTAAAAGAAGGACGGAGAATTTTGAAAGATTACATAAAAAAATTATTTCAGTAATCTTTTAGAGACATTTTATTATCATTAGAACACCTGAAAATAAGGAACAGTTTCCAACAAAATGAATCTGCGGTTCGTTATTAATTATAATCTTATCAAGTGCATCAATCAGAATCATAATATGTTATTGCTTCAAAATACTATTTTACTTATTGAACAACTTGTGTTTTTTTAAATTTAATTTAAGGCATAATTTATTCAACTTGCTTTTCCATTTGAAGCCGTATTGAAATAAATGTCTGATGCCTTTTTTTGGTTTGAAACAAGATACTTCTATTTTAATGCTGTATTTACGCATTAATACTTCATTTTATATAAAATGTCCGAAATTAAGGTTTTATTTTGATGTTTGCAATAGCAATATTGGATTCTAATTGTGGAACAATTACGTAATAAAATTTTTTCTTATCATTATATTGTAGATTTTTAACTACTTTATTGTTACTAATGGGCATAGACAATAGGTTAAAAATGTTCTGTTAGAGTACAGTATATACCAGCAAAGCCAGACTATATAATAAACTTTACACTTTTGAGCAGCTATTTATTATTAATAAATTAATTAATACAAGCTAATATTTGAGAAATCGTGCAATTGTATTCATTTAATTTCTTGTGCAAAAGTTCAGTACACTTATTTGTCGCCAAAGTTTTATAATCAACATATTACACCTGACTGAATTCTTTTATCAGTATAAGGTTGTGTTTTGTACATTTTGATTTTAATTTAGCTAATTTATAAGCACATAATTTAAATATTATTATTATAATTCAGTATCATCTGTACTTAAACTACCAGCAATTATTAATCATTAATTAAATAAGTTTTTGGTAAAAAAATCTAAAAATTGTAGATATATAGTTAATTATAACCCATATTCTAAAAAAGTAATAATTGAAGTGCGCATTAGGTGTTTATAGATTCAATTCAATTTAAATATTGTGTGCTATTGTAATTCATATAAGTGCATATTGTGTAGGTCGGATTTGAGTATGAATATAACAATTTACGTATTTATTCAATAAAACTGTATTAACAAAATGTAATTAATGTTTATAACATTAATTAATTGACAAAACTCATAAATTAATAACAGAATTTCAATTATATCATAATTACTTCTATTTATTTAAACAAATTGAAAATAGTTGGTATTGTACAAACAGTTGTTTTATTAATGGAACTTTACTGGAAGCTTGCAGCTTATTAATGTCAACAATGCAACACAGCATGTGTTAAACGTTCTGTTAAAAAAATCATAGTCTTCTTTCAATTACTCAGCTTTAAGTAGAAAATGTATTCAAATTTAATGCAGATTTAATATAAAATATAGTCATAATGAAAGGTTATAATGGCTTACTGTCTTTGAATTGTAAATAGGAGAATTATAATTTTTTATAAATATAGTACTTCTCTTCATAAAGATTGCTTGTTATTGAATGAAACATGTTTAATTTAGTAAGATATGCTTTAATGATAATATAAAATTACGCTAGAATAAATTGCTCTCATAATAGAATTAATTATGATTCGTTTAATATGTAGTTCAAAGATCAGGACGTGTAAATTACAAGCAGTGGTCGTACAATTGACCTATTAAAACACTAGAAATAATCACCCGATATTCTAATGTAACTTATTGTTTACGGTTATTTTTAAATTATAATTTGTGTATACCATATTAAATTATTAAATTATTATTATTAATTGAATTACTTAGTTATGAATACAAAATATGTCATCTGACATCTGTAATATAAATATTGTTACCCTAGATTATAAAAGAACAGCTTGGAAACGTCTATACGTTTTACAAATATGTTATGAATGTATTATGTATATAAATAAACTTAATACACTCCAAAGCAACAATAGTCATGTATTAATGTAAGAATTTTTTTATGGATTTGTTGAATTCAATTGGTACATAATTCTTATAACCACAGCTACAAGACATTTTCATTCTGTCATCTGTGCGGCAATTCTAATAATCATTTTATGTGGTATCTGTATATATATTTATTTATATCTGCTTAAATTTGTTTGTAGCTGATGAGACGTGCAAACTTTTATGTGGATTGAAATCTTGATTAGTGGCGTCTTATAAGCTAATTAAAAAAAATGATAAACAATGGAAATGTTTGAAATATATCTATATATATGGCCATGTATGAGTCAAGTGTACGGAACAAAAATTTGTTTTAGCTCAAACCACTGAAAATGCTTTTTTCTACATGAATCCTGATTATGTGAAATTTTTCAGTGAGCCATTGAAAAAATCGAGGTTATTGAGTTTTTTACATTTTTTGATCATTTGTAACTTCTCAGGATTACATTTTTAGGAAAAAATTAAAAGAAACTTTTTTTTTTCAAAATTGTCTAAAGAATAGCCAAACATTTTTTTTTTCTTGAATTATGAAAATTTTGCAGAACATTAAATTAAATAAACAAATATACCCTTAAAATTTTATTGTCTAAAGAATAAGTTTTTACAGACAATTTTTTTTAAGATTTGAAAATTTTGCAAAACTTCAAGTGACAGTTTTTCTTTAAAAAAGATGATAAGTATTTTCTTTTTTTCTCAAATATTGATGAAAACGTGTATTACATATAAAAACACGTTTTTATTTATATAAAAAAAAAGAAAATATCCATAATTTTTTTTTTAAGATATACTCTCATTTAAAGTTCTGCAACAGTTTCAAAATTCAAAGAAAAAGAATTTGTCTGTTGAAACTTATTCTTTAGACAAATTTGAAGAAAAAAGTTTGTTTAAATTTTTTTTCAAAAACGCAATCCTAAACTATCAAAAAATGTAAATTTAAAATTTAAGCCTTTATTTGCTATTTTTAAGTATTTTTGTGGATACATTGTAAGATATTTCAGAACGTAGCACAAGGCACTTCCTGAAATTTTTAGGGTATCTTTTGCACATATAAAAGCACGTTTTTATCCATACTTGAAAATAAAAGAAAATATCCGTCATTTTTTTTTTAAGAAAAACTGTTTTAAAGTTTGCGAAATTTTCTAAATTTCAGGAAAAAATATTTTGGATTTGAAAACTTATTCTTTGGACAATTTTGAAAAAAAGAAAAGAAGTTTGTTATAATGTTTTCCTAAAAATGCAATCCTGAGATCAAAAAAGTAAAAAAACTCAAAAAATTGTTTTTTTTTTAATTATTTTGATTGCTTATTACTCAGAAATAGACTATTGAAAAAATCTGAAAAAATCACATAATTAGGATTCATGTAAAGGAAGGCATTTTCAGTGGTAAGAGCAAAAACAAATTTTCATTCCGTCACTTGACTCATACATGGCCATATATGAAGAAAGATAATTGGAAACACAATTATATATTTTACAGCTTTTTTTCTCTTGAAAACAAAACTTAAATTTTGTGTTTTAAGGCTAGAATGATGATTTATTTGCATTTTCAGCTTTAGTACGTCATACATTTTTTAGCAAACAAAATCAAAAGATTATATATATTAATAATTATATTAGTTATACTGTTGCCCAATATACAAAGAAATATATTGACCAATAACCTCAAACATTTAGGTAGTGAGCAATAAAAATTAATAAAATCGGCACATTCACCATAAACGGGATTGTGGTTCCTACCTTAATTTTTAAGCCTTTTCACTTAAAAAGTTGAATGGACTTGGTCTACATATCTAAAACCAAACATTAACAAATCGATACTTATAAACTTTATTGGTTAAATTTTTGCAACAGTACGAAAGACAAGGAAGCAATTATTTGTAGCAAAGATTGGGACATATACTCGTAGTAGTAGTAGTGCTATTAAAGAATATGACGACACACTTAAAACCGGACTATTGCCAGGCAATAGGCTTTCTTGGCTTGGACGTGGTCTACCAAGGCTATTTTATAGTTTATAGGTTATTTACATATTATAATATTTATTTTTTTATGTTTTTACTAAATTGCGGTTGAAGAGGTTACACTACCGCCAACGAAAGATTTTGTTTGAGTTTTCCAGGATCAGCAATGCAGACTGTAATTTTTATTGTCCAAAAGCATTTTTATTTATTTTAACAATAAAAATAAAAAAAATGATTTTATTACTAAAGTAGCGTATGTTCTAGCAGGTTTAATCAATTTATAAATCAGCATTTTAAATTATCTGCGTATGTAACCTCATAATTTATATCAACAAATTTAATGTAAATGAACTCATTACTGGTAGCTTCAATCATGTTTACTATTTTTATATTAATCTTACTTGCAAATTTATTTTCTGCATGTTTAGATGTTGCAGTTTTATGCAGTATGTATATAAAATGCAGATTATATAGACGTGACAGTCGTCCGCAAATAATAATGTACCATTAATAAAATTAAGTTAATTCATCTTGCTATATAATCTGAAATGTTTGTTAGTTTTCAATTCAAAACATGAAAGTAGTTTTATTTAAAAACATTGCCAATTTGTACACAAAATTGCTACTTCTTTCAGCGCGCAACAAATTTATTAACGATTACGTAATTATTATTTATAGAATATACAGCATACATAACTCGACCTTCGTTTCCAGTACTCGATTCGTATACATACACAAGTAAATTTGAAACAGTCTGGGAACGGGTTTTAGTATCTAAAATAGTGCCTATACAATAAAAACCGGATCGCTGAAATTTATTTAATTTCTTATCGTTCTTTTATTGTTTCTTATTATAAAAAGATAAAGCGTCATATCTTTCCGCTACTTTGCATATCGCATAAATGCCATTTTGCAGAATGTTCAATTTTGTATTTGCATAAATTAGTTTTTAATTAAAAAAACTTTTTGGGAATGCAATAAAAAACAAATAACAATCAATATAACGTAATAATACCAGTTGATTATTGAGTCAGAATGTTTAAGAATAATTGCTGAAGTTAAGCATTTTATCGAAATTTTACATTCAGCTGAAAATTTTTAATTAAGATTAAAAATGAATATAACAATTGTTCTCGAATTGACTTCAAAGTTTTTTTTTTTTAATAAAAATTTATATTTTATTTTCACAATTGAAGTTATTAGCCATAATTTAGTGTTGAGACGAATGGTTACAAAAGCGTTTAAAACAGAATGGCCATTACAAGTAACTTATGGTGATGTCGTATGAATACAATGCTTAATAGCTTTACACTTGTAGACTCGTGTTTTCGACATAATAAAAGTTACGTGAAGAATTGGTTGATTTTGTTGTATAAAAATAAACTAACATATTCCATTGCACCGGGGTGACTTAATAGACATTTTTAATACAAGTGGGTTAGACATTTTTTTTTAAATACTTATGCAAGGACGAGCTGGTGAGTCGAGTTTATTTCGAGTTGAAAATAAACAAAAGCAGCAGTACCAAACTTTTCGAAAAATTTATATACGCGGGAATTTCAAATTTCACATTTTATCATACATTCACAACTTTGAGCAGAACTATAACAATTGTAAAGGATGGTTGAGATCTTTACTATGTGGTAATCCATTATAATAATAAAATAAAACACAATCTAAATTTTGGATAGTGTTTTATTTTATTAACAATTGCAATTTTGGAAAAATAACTATAGTAGAATAAACCAAATTTGAGGTGTAATGAAGTAATACTCTTAAAGTTTAAGCAAATATTTTGACAAAACATTTACATTTAAATTCAAAATTTAAAAAAACAATTGAAAATTAAAAAAAACAATTGGAAATTTAAAAAAACAATTGAAAATTTAAAAAAACAATTGAAAATTTTGGATTGCCATATGTTTCATGAGAACTAGAAATTTCATTCTCTACACGTTGAAGAAAAAACGATTTTAAAAAGGATTAAATTGCGCAAGTTGTGCTCGAAGTTTTGACACTTAAAAAACCGCCCTCTTAATCTATTATATTATTATATTGATGTAACACATGAATAATAAGGTGATGAAAACATGTTCTCAATTATCGATTAATAATTTATATTTTAAAGCAAACAATTTTAAAATATTGTCAATATCCGACATAATTTTACTAATGTATGATATTTAAAATGACGTTTCAACATTCGGCAAATATGCTTGCATGTTGACTATGAATCATATACCCAGAACACTATAAAATTGGCATTTCTTCAAGTGGATAATTACATCGAGTACATTGATCATGCATGACTAGTACACCATTTGATTTGAATTAAACTAGTCTTTATGTATATATATATATATATATATATATCATATTTTTGAGATAAGAAACGATTTAAATTATAATAACTTAATATTTTATACTATAATAAGAGTTTTATTATTGCCTATAATTTTAACTTTAAAATAAATAATATTATAAATGGTTGATTTAATTAACTATAGAGAAGCTATAAAAATTTCTTACACGGCAATTACATGTAATGTAATATAAAATTTTAAAAACGTTTTTTATCATAGATTATTATATATATATAAGATTGTTGATTCATAAATAATAATTGCTTATTTCTTCTTGGAACTCTGCCCTCATTTTTGTTTTCCTTTTTAAGAAAGGTGAAATCTTTCAAAGGCATAATGTAACTCTACTTCTAGGAAATTGTCTCTTGTCTCACAGCGCTACCACCTACAATATCCCCTTTTTCAACGTGCGTTTAAATGAGGTTTCTTGAAACTAAAGTGTATGTACTTAAAGTGCCTTTAGTCCTGTAAATTGGCTCCTGTAAATGCCATACATTTAAGCAGAGTAAATATTAAGATCTAGCTAGAAGCAATATGGAGCATGTTGTATATTATTATAATAATTAATATAAATAAATATAAACTAATAGTATTGTATGTTAATAATATGTCAATAAATAATATTACTTATTTATTCCGGACCTACATACATATATTTGTAATAGAAAAATTAAAATGAATGACTCACAGCTATTGAAGAGTATTAAAGTAGAAGGTAAAAGGAAATCCTAGAAGAAATGATACCGTTCATTCTCTTGGACGTTGACCCTTAAGAAAGCATATTTTAAACGTAATTTCAATATACTTACTAATAAATTAATGTTATACATTTGCAATTAGAGACACAAATTGAGCAATTCATTAAAAACTATTGTCTAAAATATTTTTTTTAAATAAAATTGTCGTGGGAACTTGAAGAAATTATTAGCGCACACTTAAATCTCGTCGACTTGCAATTACCAACCAAGTTGTTAGTCGCCGGTTTTAAAGCTTTTCCTGGCACATATTAAAATTGTGACAAGATTTATGAATTCTAAGCTTTGTTTTCAATTTTCATAGAATTTATTATTATTAACGGGTCTTTTAGATTTTAATTTTGTACGCTACAGGAATAGAGTTTATTGTTATGAAGTATTATGAATGTACGAAAAAAAAATATCTTGCAGCTTTCCGGGAGTTAATTTAATTTAATTAATATAAAATTATATGGTTTAGAAATTTCAACAGAGAGATTGATTAATGTAATATCTTATGTCAAGGACATGATGAATGCAGCAGCTTATATAATTAAAAAATGTAACATTTCATTTCCAGACTTTGAGTATGTACCTTCTTCACTACTACTGTTTATTATAGACAACTAGTTTTAAAATATTTAAATTATATAAGGGTGATTTACAAATTTACAGGAATTTGTTATTTGATGATTTCTGATTATTAAAATACCTATATTAACCCAAAGTCGTAGAGAATGGAATTGTGGACCAAAAAAAAAAAATGTTTTACAAGTTTTCTGTCGTGGCATCCGATTTTTGTTTGTTTGTTCTTATTTGTTATTCTTGGCTTATCCACTTAAAGCGCTAGCGTATCGGTATTAATTGCAAACTGGTGCTTTTATGTTAGTTTTTATGATATAGATTTAAAAAATTACATGAGAAAAGGAACTTTATGTTTAAACAATTGCATGCGTTTCGACTTTGAGTCTATTGTTGAAATGATAAGTTTACCATGGTGTTATTCATGCATGTGTTATTGACCAATACGTTGAGTCGATTCACTGATGATGCTATATGCTTTCCTGTCTGAATTTGAAATTTTACTTTTTATTATACATTCAACAACGAGCAGAACTATAACTATTTTTATTTTAGAAAAATAACTTAAACAATAAATAGTCTACTAAATTTGCGGTGTAATAACGTACTACTCTAAAAGTTTAGACCAAAATTTCAACAAAAAAAATTACAATTGAAGATTTTGAATTTTTATATATGTCACTTAAACCATAAAATGTATAACAGTAGTGTCTTGAGTAATTACAGCATTTATGTTAAATATTGTAAAAGTTTTGTTAGATAAAACGATTTATGGCTAATAATAGCAACAGATCATAAAATATTCTGAATATAATGGATTTATTATTGCAAAAATATTCAACAATATTTTATTGCACTTACGATGGATTTTTGCATTTTTTTTAACGTTGATGGTAGTTATTGCTTTATAGTGTTACAATTCTTCTTTGTTACAACGCGCAAGGAACATATTCAAAAAGTACGGAGGGAGTTAGTAAATACACTGTTTGGAAGGTATTATGTACATGATCAGATGTTTTATCCGTATTATGTACAACGTGTGCAAGATTTGCAATCGACAGATTATCTACTAACCAAGAAGAATTTCATTTCAATGGTTTTTGAAAATGATAAAATCTACAATTTCATTCTTGTGTACTATTGACAAACGAAGCGGGATTTACCAAAGGTGGAATATTTAATTTTTACAATACTCATGTCTAGGCCGACGACAATAACCATCCCATAATGCAATGTAGACATCAGCACAAGTTCTCCATAAATTTTTTAGGGGCATCATTGGTTGATTTCTTTGATTTTTTTATAAAACTCTTTTCTTGAATTACTAGAAAATGATTCATTAGAGATAATAATGCACATTTGGTTTATGCATGTCGGCACTCCACCGCGTTTCAGCAAGCTTTAGGATGTGAGGGCGTCGTGTATCGATACCATCTCCTGATGCGAACCTCTTGGATTTTTTCTGATAAATAATATTAAACAATTGCGAGAAAGAGTTTAAAATGCTTGCCAAACAAAGCAGGTATTTTTGAATGGATAAGACAATTAATGATGCGTGATACTAATGCTTGCATAGCAGCCAATGGAGGATACTTTATTTTGCTCGTTTCTTACTTGTTTTGAAGAGTAGAAGCAGGCTACAAATTTTGATGTTTTTAGAAACTTACATTGAATTCAACGGTTTTATTCTCAGAATTTGAGAAGATTAAATTAATTATGGTTATGTTACAACCATTGGTATAATTTAGATTAAAAACTTATAAATAAACTTATGGATAGAATAAACAAAATGCTGCTGAGTCGCTTAACAGTAATGGGCCTAGCTCAAAGTTTTTGTGAATTTGTTAGAACTGTAACCGCCTTACGGTAGGTTTATCATTTCAGCAAACAATAAACTCGAATACATCATCTCATTTTATTACCTTGAATATCGTCGCAAATAAACTTTTTTAATTAGTTTACTTGTTATAATATTGCGTAACCTAATTATCACATGGTGCGAACGCCCTTCCGCTTACCCTGTTGCTATAGCAATTCTTGTTGTTTTGGTTCAATAGATTTCACTTTAACGCGGAAAATCTAACCTAATGAAACTTATTCAACGCAATAATTAAGTACATCCATAAAATTGTGATTAAAAAATGACTAAAGAAAAGTTGACCTAATTATATTTATACAATCCACGACAATAAAGTGCTTTCTATCGAGAAAAGGGCTGTTTTCACGGGTGAGTTAATAGCCATTTCCCTCGGCAATTTAACACATGTTTGCTCATTCATATTGACAGGGTAATAAAAACTGTTATAAATGAAGATAACCTTCAACCTTTGTTGATCTAATTGCACCGGTGACGTAACTGCGTGGCCTGCATTTGGGGCGCAAGCGCTTTCATCAGGCCAGGAGCATCGCGGGGGCCCTCGTTCTATCGATCATTGAGTTTCGTGACTAAGTTTAGTGTCTGTGGTTATGGAGACAACATCAAACAATAAGTTTTTAATAAAAATCTAATCAAAAACAATTATTTTTTTATATAAATATTTGTGACGTGATATTATTTTAGTGTTTTATTTTTTATTATATTATTAAATTTCCCTTTATATAGGTGAAAAACAAGTTTTATAAGTTTACCCAAAATTAATTGCACAAAAGCAATCATTATTATGTAAACAATAACTTATTATTAAGCTTAATTGGTCAACAATTTAAAATAATTTCACTTGACGGTTGATTTATTGCAAATGTGGGATGCAAGAATGGAATTTATTACTTAAGTGTAAGGTTAATGAAAACATATTTTGTTCTCTGTTGACTTAAAATGATTTGTAAAATATGATGACCTAATTTTCATTGATGTTTATCAGCGCCTTAAATTAGTAATGTCCTACGCCCTAGTAACCGGGACATGCAATTTGCGTATTTCTATACAATCAAGGATTTTTTTATAACATGAATTATATGCTATTCATTGTTAACAATAATTCAAATAATATTTTTTTATAACAATATACTATAATAACATGTTTGGTTATTACAGTAAAAATACACAATATTAAAATTATTTCCTATAAAAATATGTTTCTATTTAATTTATATGAATGAGGTGCTTTAAATTATAGTATATTCTAAAAATGCTTCAAAATTACCTTCGTATTTTCAACGTTGAATCGATTTAATAGTTTAAAATAAGAATTTTGGTATTAAATAAACTACGCTGAAATACCAAATATGCTCAGTGCATATATACTAAAATAAAATGGTAAGTTATAATTATTTATTATACATAAGATATTGGTGGTCTTTTATGTTGCAATTTATTTTAATATTATAATGCGCTTGTAAATATACACATACAGATGTAATAATTAATTAATTCACAATTTCTGAAAACAATTTATATAAACTATACTCAGAATACGCCATGCAAGATTCAATATAAATGCTACGTTTTATTTAAAACTGGACTACATATTGATTTTATTCATTTGTAATTGCGCGTAATTATATAATATCTTACTGTATGAAACTTTAATGGAATCATAGTTTCAATAAAAATCAATATATTGTGCATGTAGAAATAAACGAACAAACATTAAGTCACAGTTTTAATTTATTTAGCATATGTATATCATATATTTGATGTACAAATATAAATGGTACTTAGAGAAAGCATAATGTAACAATTAATTTATCGCCACTTCTACTAATTAAAATACACAAAACAATGCATAATTGAAGGTGGAAGTGTATGCAAGATTATGTAATAGATTGGCTATAATTATTTGCACAATTGTTAACATCAATTAGGAAGAGTGCATTCATTTGTGCAGTGTTACGTAATAAACTGCAACATTATTTATTTATTTATTTTAAAAGTAATATTGTAATACTTACCTAAACCTGTTTTTTTTTCTAAAATTTAAGCCGTTTATCTTATGCGTTTACACATATTCAAAATTTAATTTTAATACTTTCACTCTTTAATGAACATCTAAAACATTTCTTTTAATATTATTTGGTATTGTGTAAAAATTTGTACCAACAAAAGTAATACACGAACCAAAGTTTTCTGTCTGGTTTGATACACAGCTTCGAACACTGGTTACCCAAAAACGATGCCGTTCCTAAAATATATAGTATATTAAACCAGCAATGTGATTACTTAATATTTGCTGACATTAGAAAACGATGTTGGACTAAGTTTTGTTATAGTATTTATATAGGGTGTCCCGTGACTTGATGCGCATAGCTTAGTAGCTTATTCTTTGGACAATTTTAAGTCGAAAATGCTTTATGCACTTTTATTCAAAACTCAATAGTTATAGATTTATGGGCAATATTAAATTCAAGTGAGCGTGAAGATAAAGTAAAGGCCATATTGAATAAAGTAATGTAAAGTTTTATTATTTAACATTTTTTTTTAATTCCTAACCAGTATTTTATTAAAGTTTTTGTTCAAAATGTAGAATAGCTTCCTCTTCAGCAAATTCAGCAAGTTCCGTGGCGTACGGGACGTTCTGCAGTAGCTTTCGGAACTCTACCTTTTACTGTCAAATGACGATACATATTGATGAATACTTTTGCGTTAGGTGTTCTTCGACCAGGGAACCTCCTTTGATGTTTCCGCACTGCTTCTTTTGCATTTCCATTGCAGTATTCATAAATAAAGTGAATATTGCCATATTCTTGATTTGTAAACGTAGCCATACTAAGTTAAACTTAAAATGACAAGGTCAAATTGGCATCATTAAAACACTTGACAAAAGAGTATAAAACATTTTTTACGCCACGCTCACTTGAATTTAATATTGCCCATAACTCTATAACTATTGAGTTTTGAATAAAAGTGCATAAGGCATTTTCGACTTGAAATTGTCCAAGGAATAAGATATTAAGCTATGCGCATCGAGTCACGGGATGATACCCTGTATAACACAAATTGAACAATCGGTACTTGAAAACTAGTATTTTTTTGGAAATTTGTAAAATAAAAATCTGGATCAAGTAAACTACCCTTGTCTATGTTTTTGATAAAATTCAACATAATGGCGGTACCGTAATTGATAACGCATTTGCAACATACTTTTCTTCAGTTTACAATAGCCAATGGATTTTTTTTACTCCTACAGAGGTCCAGACATGACTGCTCTAGACGTGAAAGGTGGAGCAGGGCCTGACAGAATACCACTACCACAATATAGTACTATATTTGTATAACTCTACTTTATATATTCCATTGCATATTTTGTTTTCTTTATTATTAGTGTAAGGTGAAATTCTATCACCTATTTTTAAATCAGGAAATAAAAACGACGTTAAAAACTATAGAACAATTTGTATTCTATCTGCGATTGCTAAATTTTTTGAATCAATTATTGCAAGTATTATGAGAAATTCATTTAAACATTAAACATGTAATTATTCCCCAACAGTATGGATTTATGAGTGGACGATCTACTGATGATGAATCTTTTGACGCTGGCGCTGAAGTTTACTTGGTATATATGGCTTTTGATAAGGTTACTATCAAACTATTGGAATGTTATGGTATTTGTGGGTAAACGTAATATGGATATCATCTTATTTAACAAACCGCACGCAACAAATTTACATAGATAGTTTTTTTTTTTAGAAATATATTACGTATCATCTAGTGTCTCTTAGGGATCTCATTTAGGACTTCACTTCTTTTTAACATATTTATAAGCATTTATATCTATGACATAATAAAACAATTTATTATGTTTTTTATCACAAATGTATTCTTATTAACACGTTACTAATTTATTACATCTGTAGAAGGCTCTAGTAGAATTAAAACTAGTAATGCACGGCACTATAAGAAGAAGAAGAAGAAGGGGCTGCGGTCACTGCTCTAGTGTGTTCGCTTCCGTTTGCGAACATGTACATGGACTACTATGAGCGTTACTTTTAATGTTTTTGTCAATACTTATAGTAAGTAGGTATGTACTGCAAATTGTTTTATTTTTCTTGGTCACTCTACAACTTAATTTTTTTTTTCTAGTTTGGAGTTGCTTGTTTGTTTTTTATTACAACTTATAAACTTATTTTATTCTGTACGGCACAGGTTATTTTACTTGTGTCTCTTTAACTTTGTTAAAATACTGTTATCGTTTGGAGTAACTATTTTTAATGCAGAAGAGATTTTTTGCTGTTATTGGACTTTAAAGCATATTTAATGTTAAAAAGTTTGAGAACGATTATGGAAGCTGACCAAAGTATTTGATGATGTCATGTAAAAAAAAAAACATTTTTGAATTGTTGGGAAATTGCAAATGTTTAACCTATTCCTGAAAAGGGAGACAAATCCGATTCTTAGTCAATTGCTGTTTATCAAAATTGTTTTTGAAAAATATATTTAAAACAAAATGTGTGTACTTTAGATATTCAATATGGATTTTGATCAAAATGTTTGACTCGACAACATATTTTTTGACATAATATCACAAATGAAATTCTACTTTGGATTAAACATGGAGATATTTTTTTTAGCTTTTTATATTTCCAAGACTTGCTAAGAACAATTATATACTGACAGTTAAAAAATGTAGGACTAAAACCTTTAAGAGAGTTTTTTGGTTTTACTCATTAAAAATGGTTTTGTTGTTATGGCACACTAATTAAATAATTTTTAAATATAACATCTTCAAATAGGAAAAAATCTTGGGGTATATATTGCATGCTTGATACTAGATATGTATCTCAATACGTATATTGAAAGACGATTAATAATCATATTATTTTGTTATTTATATTAACTATCTGTGATAATACCTCACTAGTAGAATTAAATATTTAAGGTTTTGATTTGTGTTTTTTCATACATTTATAGATATTATCTAAACTAAACTATTCAAATTATATAGTGGAGGACATCCATAGTGTTATAGGTGGCACAAGATTTATTTATTGTTGGGCAGTACATAAATATTTATATCATCAATATCGTAATCTTTTTTTTAAATATTCTACTTAAATGCGTATCCTATATATTTTAATTTATTTTTGTAATCTATCCAGTAAAACAAAATAATTCTTTTTTGGTAACGCCCTACAGTAATGTTTCTAAAAGCGTTGAACCAAATTAACTATGCCTCATAAATCTATTCAAACTAACACCACAATACGTAATTGAAATATTTTGAATTGCTAAATATAATATAAAATTTCTAAATTTAATTTATAAAAATGGCACAAGCATTTTATTAAAATGTATTATTTTTTGTAAGAAATCTATATTTAACATTACTCCTGACTTGCTAAGTACTGTAGATCTTCATGAAAAGCTGTTACTTGACGCCACATGTGCTGCCGGTTTATGTCGTCGGTCACACTACTCTGCAAGTAACCACAGCGAATTTAAACATGCTATACAAATGCAATATTATTATTTTTTTAACAGTTACAAAAATCATTTATCTATTAACTTTTAATTCCAAATATTTAATGTATCTAACTAGGCAAATAAGTAGATAGGTAAAAAGAATGGTAATAAATAACATTTATAATTAAACATAAATTTCGTATTTGTAAAATGATATAAAAGTAGTTTTAATATAAAGTTTGCGCTTTTATTCATAAAACTTACTATACTTATACTATAATTTTATAAAAAATATAATTAAATATAAAAAATAATAAAGAAAATATCAGCTGAAAGGTTTTATTGTGGATTAAAAATAATAATAAATAAAGTTATTATTAAAAGTTTAATTATTATAAATTAGTTTATTTAGTTAATTACTATGTAATATTTTATGATGAGATAATAATAAAATATTTTTTTCTATATTAAGCTTCTATGGTTCATTATTTGAGACTTACAGTCGTTGCGAGTATTTGCTTGTACTTATACAAATACTCGTAGAAATTACACGAGCTTAAGATATTTGCGAGTCACGAGTAGCGAAGCGTTACTTTTGTACTTTTATATTGCTTTTTTTTGCTGCAATTAATACAAATCACTCTTTTGTTATAAAGGGTGCATATGGTAGGGCCGAGAATGTATTGTTTCTCAAATCTATTCATACATATTTTGCATGTTTAGAATTAATTTATACACGATGGGGACAATTGTTCAACACTATTGGAACTGAAATTAAATCGATTGCTGTTATTATATTCTATATCCAACTTGACAATAATCTAAATTGAAGGGCTGGCTTGACCTGGATCTCAATGACAATGGTATAATTTCGATTTCTAATTTCTCTATTAACTATCATAGAAGTAGATAATCTGATTTATAATAGCAGCTAGTTATCGAAATATATTTTATTACAACAAATTAATAAAATAATAACTATTATATTTGGTTACAGTACAAAATTAGAAATTAGTTGAGTGACGATCGAAAAAAATTGAACACATTTCACCTTTCACCTTCTTGTGCTATAAAAATCCATCCTCTCACTAATACATTCCCTTTATATTGCAGCATCATTCATTACAACTGTACTTTATAAAACCTGTAGAAATATTTCAATATCGAATAATCCGTTTTAATTACTATTATACGCAATTGGCAGCCAATATTCATGGATTAATTTGAGCAAACCGTAAATACAACGCTCCGAACATGTAAATAATAATATGCATATTACAGTACGTGCAATTATTTTTGCTACATCTGATTATAATGGAGACGTAATTTGAATTCTAAATTTAATTCAAACGCATTTATAGTCAATAGAATTATGCATAAAATCGTTTAAATCATGATTAAGCAGTATTTATAGCGAATGGGAAATCCTATTATATACATTTATTTTAGTCACATAATAATTTATAAGTTAGAAATCAATCGAATTACATAAATGAATTTAGATAAAGCCAACATATTTTGAGGATGTATAAATCAAATTTAATTGAATTTTAAATGATTTGGCTCTTGGTATAATCTCTATAATCAAATTAGATATGTGCTCTTAAGAATTAATTGATATGCTAATAAAATGCCTGATTAGTTTAACAAGAACTATAAAATTTAATTGTACTAATCAATTAAATTAAAGATAATTATAGTTTTAATAATCATTACACAAGTTTTGACAATCTTTAGTTCAAATTAGTGTTTTACCAGCCACGCGGCGTTCAGTTCAACAGCTTTCTGCTTTGTTTAATAAAGTACGTTGCAATTACTTGTCCCGTTCAGAAAGCTCACTCACTCAGCAACGACTCTGACCGGATATTGTTGTTGTAAAAATCATCTACAGCGTGTATAATCTATCGGACTTTTAATTCTAGTGCATTGTGTAATCATGCAGTTATTGATTTTGTTGTCAACATTTCTTGAATTGTGCTTGTCGAGTTGTTCTTGTGTAAGGTTACCCAATGGTGTGGTGGCTGCAGTTTAACGAACTGAGACTTAGTCTTAGTTTTTTTAATCATTTTCATTATTATAAATATGGAATGAAACACGCTGGAAAAATGAATTAATATTATGAAAGTACTATTTACAAATAAAACTATTTAAACTGAAACATAAGTTAGTAAGTATGTAGAATAAAATATTTAAAAAAAATACAAAATGGATCTATTTTAAACTGACATCGAATGTCCAGCGGAAACTGATTTCATTATGTCACCTCTTGCTTTTTGACATACAAGAGCTGCTGCTGGCGACACAACGAGTTATTGTCATATGCCCATTAGACTGGTTCTTACATTTTTTTTGTGTGCACTCTCAGAAAGTGATCTTTATGCAAAAAAAGTAGGCCATACCAAATTTCAGCAAAGAACACGTGTCGCACTGTTTTTGAAGTTTTAAAAGTAAACCCCTTCCTTACCTTGCTTACAGAAACACTATTAAGAGTGCTACGTCATTTTAAAGGTGTTCTAAATTTTCAAAAAAAATATAGACCAAGCGTAAACAAAAAATTATTTACTAGACTCATAAGGTCGACAGGTTCAAAATTTAAAATTTAATAAAAATATGTTAATTTAAAGAGAAATTAAACAAAGTGTATTGATGTAAAGTTTTACATGGAATCTAATTAGCAAGTGGACTCAATTGCTTTCTTGGGAAAACAGGGTATGCACCTGACTAAAAACTTGGAAGTTACAATACTTATTAAGTATATTATTTATGAAAATTCTTTTGAATCTTAAGAGCTAAAATTTGGCTTTGCTTACATTTTTTGCATAAAGATCATTTTCTGAGGGTGCACACAAAAAATCTCATTTTTTTAAGAACTAGTCTAATGCCCATATGTTTTTATAAATGTATACAAAAAATTTTTTTGCGAGCTGTTAATTTTGTGAAGTACAAACCTGATTGATAATTTAGCTCATCCGCTATGGATTGGTGCTACCTGGTTGACTGATTGCGCTAATAGTACGAACTGCAATCGAAATGGTCACTGATGGTGGTGAAATAGCTCAATAATTTGACTCAGAGTAAATAAGGAAAATCACTTAATAAGCCGTTGGTTGGTCTCATTAATCTTTTTCAAACAAGTTATAGACTTATTGGGGTGATGTGAACAACTGGTCTGGTTGCCAATTGTTCGAATTGTGGTTATTATTAGAAATTTAAGTATTTATCTGAACTTAAAATTATGGCATTAGTGACAATGACACCAGGATACATATAACAAAATTAAATTTTGACTATAATATTTTTAGAAAAATCTATTACAAGCTTTATTTTTTCAGTTGTCTTATTGCGGTGTGCGGAAATTTGATGCAATTTTCACGTTTTCTTCGTGCAGAGAACTGTAAGGTAGCCCCATAACCAATGCCTAAGTAATCTTAATGTGCATTGTAATAATTCGTAATAACCTGAGGCAGTTGTGAAGTACCTTAGTGACCAATGCGAATGCACTTCATTATGCACACCTTTAAGGCTCTCTCTGACTGTGTGAACCTCAAACATCTTTGAAGTACTTGATTGACCTGATCTTCAATGTTAAAGTACTCTTTCAAGACCTACATTCTCAGTGTATATGTGAATAACATAAGATAATTGGGAAATATTTTATTGACATGAATACCAGTTTACTTTATTATACACACTTCCAACACCTAATATGTGTGAATAAACACTTGTGAAGTATCTCAATAACCTCAATGTCACTGTACTTCGATATACACCCCGTTATGCGTACTGCTTACAACCAACTTCTTAAAAACAGTCAAAGTTGATACTTTGACGTATTATGCTGCTATGATTTTTGAATAATTTTTTTTTATATTGCTTAAATTTCTTATTGCAATACCTAGAACCTAGATACGGTCGGTTAAATGTCGGACAAAACAACCGGAATCCCGGAAATGTAATCTCTAATTCTGGGAAATAGTATAAGTATGTATATTGATACCAAATTGTGCATGATATTATAATGTATGCACTAATTTTCGATCCAATTACTAGTTGAATCTAAACTGGATCAGCAACCCTTCCAACCAGTCTAGACTGGACTATTTTAGAATATAAAGGTGAGCTTTATTTATAACATTTAATTACTTCGTCCATAACAAATCAATAAAGCAATAAAATCATATTATGCTGCACATATCAGGACATAAAATATTATGAGAACGTGGTAACGCGCTTATTGTATTATTTTTGATTAAAATATGTTTTGCTGCCAATTCGAATTGCAAGTAATCGCCGATTGTGTTCATATTTCACATTTAAAAATAAAAAGGCGCGTTTCGTCAGTGCAAAATATCCAAACATCATATAATCTATAAATAGCGGCGGTTGCATTCTGGAAACGTGCCAGATAACTTTCAATGTGCCTCAGTATTCGGCGTAAAGTTGTATAGTTGTGAAGGGTTCCGCAATAATCAGAATTAAAAACCGTGTTACAGTTTATAATCCATTATATTCTCTCCATTGCGTGTTCTCGGTGTAATTACATTTCGGTGACTCATACAATGAATGCTTTAAAAAAGTAGTGCAATGAGGAAGTGTTAGAAAACTTTTTCTTTTAGTCTATGACAGGCCTTAAGAATAGATAGATCGGAACAGATATATAAATTCATGTTACAAATTGGTGATGAATAAATTCCATTCTCCCTTCCACACAAGTGAAGCAGGAAACAGGGAATAACTCCTAGTGTTTTGATCAATTAATAAAAGCGACATTAAACCCTAATCTTTGAGTATTAAACATCGTAATAAATTACAGTGCCTTTTCAGGATTCCTAATTTTAATTGTATCGTGATTTCTGTGATATTTAATAATAATTTTAAAAGTTTTTTAAATTAAAATTTACGTATAAATACTATGCCTAGTATGGCTACAACACATGGGGGTGTTCTCTACTATATTGTTAAAGTACCCAAGGAAGATGTTGAAGGGTATGTTTTATCAATTTCATTTTTATTATTACATAATTTAATTATGCTCTAGTTTAGATGACCTTTTTATCATGAGTCAATATTATCTAATATAATTTGCAGTAATGTTTAAATACAGTATAGCAAACACATTCAAAACGTAGCTTTATTAAAATATTTTATTAGTTTATGACATCACCTCGACTATAAAAAGCAATTATGAAGGTTAAAAAATAAACTCAATATGGTGAAAATATGGGGGTGTTCTTGCTATGTTCGTAATATCTATATATAGAGCTTAATATAATTTATTTAAATAATTATGACATCCTTATCATCATTATAACATAAAAAGTCTTACCGGCCCTAATATATATATATATATATATATATATATATATATATATATATATTACATGTTGAACAGTGACTATGTATTGAACTTTTGCGATAGTGCAATATTATTCCGGTTTGGTTATTTTCTAACAATATAGTTTCAAACTAACATTTGCTTTCTGCCGAATCTGGGGGATATGATAACTGTTTTAAAACTAATATCCAAGCTTACATTGCGAGATGATATTGTATGAAATTGCATTAAATTAAAGGACAGAAGGAACATTTTTCTAATTTCATGTGTATTCATTTATTAACGCGTAGGTAATATGATCAATTTGCATAAATCATCACCGAATTTATGTACAAAGAATAGGTTTTAATAAAAGGTTTATCAATTTAAGAGACTTTAAGATTAAACGTTTGAAGAATGGTTGTACAAAATATTCAATTTGCTCTACTATTTGTAATATATAATAATGTATAATGTTTGCATTCATAATCTGTCACTAAAGTTTCAGGCCAAACTTGAATGACATTTTATATAACTCCAATATAAACTTTCGGGTTTAAACAGTTTACAAAATAGTCTATATTTTGTTCAGTTATAAAAATTTAAGAAGGTGATACTTTTGATTATGTTGTTATGGATTTGGGGCTTGTACCCTATGAACTTGCTTACAACGAATGATTGTCTCTGTTTTAGCAATATTTATGGTAGAGCTTACTATAATTGTATTACTATTAGAAGGTACTGGGTTGAGTTGTTATGGCCCTAATCTGCATACATACTCAGTAGTATCTTGGTGCATACTAATTAGTATTATACTACACAAAATTTAATGACATAATCGTTGCAGCATTCGCAACGTTTATTTATACATTTCAGCTCTTCTTTTTAAAGTCAACATATTTGAGGACAGCCCGCTTGACTCGTAATATCACTGATTTTAATGCACTTAAATCTTTTTTTTTTTTTTTAATTAGCTGCGACAAAATTGAACTGTGTCTCATTTCAGGTGGACAATATTTTTAGTTGTTTGTTGTATTTGCATGCGTGTGGGTTTGTTTCGGTAAGCACATTTCTGCACTTTCAGAAGTTGTTGGTATTCTGGGAGTCTTCTTGAAGTTCTTGAAATTTACGAAACATTTACTTGGGTGCGTTTGTTGCTGCATTGTAATTTTGGTTGTAGCAGTGAATCAAAGGAATAAGATACTTTTGATATTTTCTATGGGCACTATTTACGACATGAATGGTCTTTTAGGCTGATATGCTAACATTTAAACTAACTAATCTTCGATATTCAACTTGAAGATTATGAATCTTTTTTCACATTTACGACCTAATTCTACGCGGTGGCGAAATAAAAAAGAACTCGTGTAAATTGTCCACCTTTCCTTTTAGATCAAGAAGTGTAGTTGAGTTCATTTACGTCACGGCCGTCTCTGGATGGTTTGCCTAACAACGATAACGTTATAATCTTATGGAAATGCAGCAATTGCTTTTGTACTAAGCGGGTTGCCCTCGTCAGAGTATATTTTGAGAAGTGCAGAGTCACGGCGACCGAATCAAAATGTTGAATATTTTTGTCAATCAATCAGATAATCCTCAAGTTTGCTATATATTTAGAGCATTCCGACGGCTACCTTCATTTCCAGTATTGTAACGAAAACATCAACTTTGACGTGATTCCTATTTTTATATATATAAAATAATAATCGATTTATTTTTTTACCAGTCAGAAGTACATATTTATACTATTTATGAAACCCTTGTAATTGACTTTTTACAAATTAAAAGCCAAAAAATCAAATTGCTTTGTTGTATTTTATTTATTATTCAAATATTTGTTGTGAAATTACTTTATTTCTATTTCTTACGAAGATTATTTACTGTAATACAAATCAATATTTTGTAAATGTTATTTACGTGGCTTGACTGCAGTGGACTTGCTTGGTGTGAAACGGGAAGAAGGGCTTTCACTCAGTAATTGGACTGGACCACTCCACTGCATTGATGTATAATGTCTCAATATTCTATAAACTAATCATTTCTTTTGCAATTAATTTTTTGCCTTCGACGCTAAAATAACAAGGCATTTCAGTACCATTGTTAAGACCTATTTCTGTATGGTACATTTGCAGTTATTAATAGGATGAGTGGAGAAGGTTTTTTTTGCAGCTACATGCTTACCTATTATTGAAATTGTATTTGTTTGATTTGTAGATTTGATGGACATGGTTTTATTAAACGATTTTACCAGTTTATGCATCAACATTTTAAATTATTAATACTACCTAACAATTTTCTTATGATGATTTGGAAAACATTTTTATATAGTTATTACTTATTGGTCAATGCTTCACAAACTTTCTTCTTTATTTTTTCATCACCACAAAAGTCTTGTTTAAATCTTTATTAGCTAAAATTTAAGTTTTTATTTCCAAATGTTGTTAAAATACTGCAATAAATACACAGAAAGCATATTTTTTATTTTGAGCTTTTTATGAAGACAGAGTGGAAAATCCTGTAAAACTGTGCTGTTCCTGTGAAGCTGATGAACAAAAGAAAATTACTTTTCTTTTATGGAGGTTGGGAATTACTAGTTTAAAATATTTATATACACGAATGATTCAAAAATGCTTTTTAATCATTTTATTAATTTATATTTTATACATATTAACTAATAGATGGATTACATCAGGAATGAAGCTCTTCATGGTAGTCTAGCACTTACTATTATTTAAGTTCAAAGAGGATAACAGATATTGTTTTATCAGGATTTTTCTGGTTCATTTAAACTAACTTGATAATAATACTACATTAATGAAAGTATTTAAGATTAATTTCTATTTTATTGTTTCAGTATGGATAGTGGATGGGATAATCCATTCAGACCTGGAGGTGACCTTAGCCGAGAAGCAGATGAAATTGTAGAATTAATAAAGGGTGGTAAACCAATTACACCGACATCAGCCGGAAATGCATCACCACTGCCACCAAATTGTGACCAATTAGACACAGCCAACAAGACACCATCACCAATCACAGAATCTCCAAAGAAAGCAATTAGCACTCCTCTAAATTCATCTACACCGAAGAGTGCAAAAAATGGAAATATTCAACCGAACGAGACGAAGAAGAAAATCGAACCAGTAGATATACAGAGAGGGACAGTAACCATGGGGCAACCAGCAGCAGCCTCAGATGTTGAACATGTAGTTATCAAAAAGAAACCGAAGTGCAAGTGCTGTGTGATACAATAACTATATTTAGCCCTTGCCTCTTAGTCAATAGACTCTTACTGTTGTTAAATATTTTATAGAACAAAAAAAAACAGAAAATAATAACAAGAAGCTGCTTAAATGCTGCTACTGCTGCTTTATTCAGCTACACAAATACTACTAATTTGCAGAGGATAATGTTGCTGCGACAAAACTTTTATTACAATTACATTTATTCCGAATTGACTACCGAAGCTAAAAGTGGAGACTGAATCATCATATCCGCGTGTACCATACATGGCCAAAACAAAACAAAAACTATATGCAAAGAAAATGTATTGCTTGCACCCTTTGAACTTTCTCTTACTTAATTAACACTAATTAACACTCAAGACATCCCAATAGCAGTTCTCATAAAATTTAAAAACAAAACATAAGGGAAAGAAGTAAAAAGGTGCTTTAGATGGCTTGTAGAATTTTTATTCATTACTATTTAAAGAATCGTTAAATGAGACCTCAAGTACAAAAATAATTAATATATAGAAATGATGAGTTATATTTGTGCGTTAAATAATGCATAGAATATAATTAATTCTTTCAATAGGTAAATGTTTCGGAATAAATGTATATACAAAGTGACTTTTTTATTTAGAATGAACTGACCATATTTTTGTTACTAATTTTATTTAAAGTTTTTTTATGTTATAGCATATTCCAAAAATATCTATCATCATCGTTATTATTACAGACAAAATAACCTAGAGAAGAATTGTTGTAAATAATAAAATTTTATCATAAAAATATATCTGTAGTGGGACCTAATATTTTATGGCTCTATAATGAAACATAATATGAAACATGAACATTGATGCCTATGGCTATGGAAGTTAATCATTTTAATACTTAAGAAATCCAAGAAAATTATACATTTTTTGGTAAATATTGATTGAAATTAATTAAATTGACAATCAAAATTTGAACACAAACATAGTTGACCATTAATCGCTTGCCAAATTTTTAATCTACTTAAGCTGTAATAATAACGTTGATATTAATTATTGTGTTGTATAATAGTTTTACCTGAGGTAGCTGTGAGCTGCTATTTTATGCTGTATTTATTATATACCTGTTTATATATACATATATTTATATATTTCTGTTTGCGTTTATTTTCTTTAATAATTTTGTGATCTAAGTCAAGATAAAACCTACTTTATGTGATTGTATGACTACAATTTAAAAAAGATCCATTAAAAATATTAAGGTGTATGTTCCAGTTGGAAGTTTATTCAGCACAAAATGTGTAACTATAAGAAAATTAAAAAATATATCTAGGTGCTTCTTATCTATTGGTATTCAGATATGTTTTCAAATCTGTATTCAAGAAATAATGTATATAGTTTTATATTGTTCTAATTAATTTTCAGAATACTCATATTTATTCAATAAACATGTAAAATTAATGTAGTAAATAAATTAATTAAAACAAATTCATTAATTTATTCATATTTAGAAGCATCGTGACCGTATTTTTAACTCGATTTGGGATTATTCTTATTTTTAATACAAACTAAGATATAGTCCCGTACTAGATCAAACTGACCAACTTGAATATTATAATAAATACATAATTGTATTATACTAAACATGATTTAGAAATTTGTAATTAATTTTTTTTTGTAATCATTCGTTATAAATGTTAATATTATTTGTTATGCATGTTTGGGTGCCTGAGGTGAGAGATAATTATCAATATAATTCTATTGATGCTGGGAGATATTTATTGAACCAAGTGATGAACTCGATTGTAAATTAAAAATAAAACACAAACTAAAGTGAAGAGAAAAATATATTTAATATATTCTAGTGTTAAGCTACATAACGTCCCTTTTTTGTTTGTATGTGTATGTAAAATAAAATTAATAAATTACTGCAGCTTTTATGCTTCTTTAAAAAAAGAGGTGTATAGAAATAGATATATAAATAAATATATATGTATATATATATATTAATATATCATTTATTTGAGGCACTGTTCACCAGAATAATAACACATTTTTTGGTAATATTATTTTTATAATATACTTTTATCAAAGAAACTTGATATAACAACTGTAAAAATATTGTAAATGAATGAACTTATTTGTATACCGAGTTACATTACATAATGTAATTTTGTGATGTATATTGTATATTTTAATCCTTATTTTTTGGTAATAAATATTCTCATTTCATATTTCTCCCATGAACATATTTAATAACTTCCTTTCAGATTTCTGTACTTGATAAAAAAGATTTTTTTTATTTCCAAGAAATTATATTCTTTTAATGGTGTAGATGTAATAATTTTTTTTTCTATGCTATTAATTCAATCAAATCAAATTACATACATGTTTTTGTAATTTATTATTGTAGACGTCTATTTTAAATTTATTTTTTAATCATTTTTGCAGCAAATGAAATGGATCTCCATATAAATTTAACAAAAGAAAAATAATCGTGTTTCACGGAATGGTTTGGAATAACATATTGGTAGGAAAAGTTTGAATTTAATGAAGGTTCGGAATTTGGAAGTAACGCCGGTTTTCCAGTATGAACATAGCATTTTATGTTGTTTTGGGCATATTGAGAGAATGAGAGAGGAATCAAATTTGTGATTGAATAGTATGTGGATTGAAGGAAAAGATAGATAAGAGTTGTATGAATATTTTTGATAAGTTTTTATAAACGCTCAATAAATTCTTCATAAAAAAAGTAATTCATTTATTTAATTAATAAATTAGCATAAAATTGATTTATGTATTTATGCAATTATTTAAAATCACTGAATATCAATAAAGTGTAAAGCATGTCGAAATCTGTGCTGAAATTTTATTTATTGATCAAATTATAAGAACATTGATCAACAATTCTATTCTATTTATTAAAAAAAAAAAAAAATACAAAAGGCATATTTATCTTAAATAATCTAAAATTGTGCAGAAATTACAATGATTACAAAATAATCAAACAGCTTAATTGCAATTAATTTTTATATATTGAGCAAAAATTATTTTATTGCAAAAATTTTATTTAAAAAAAATGCGTATATCAGTTTGTTGCATAATATTCATCTAAATTAATTCATAATAATTTATCAAAAGACATTACTTTATTTATATAGTATAGGTAAATTTAGTAAAAATAGCCGATAACACTGATTCGTGCAATGAGCAGAAAATTCCGTTAAAATCAAAAGACAACAGAAATTAAGAAAAATAAAAAAACGAGCCGGAAATTTAATGATAGATGGAAATTTTGATTTGACAATTTCATTAAACAGTATAAAAAAAGACAATAGCATTAGTAGCAAAATTGCATAAAACATAGTTTTGTTTTGTGATAGTTTATTATAGTTTCACAAATAAACTCTCATTAGTACCAAATTTGTAAATGAGAAATTTGTCAACCTTATCGTAGAGTATGTGGATTGAAAGGAAAAGTTGATTGCTTAAGAATAGGATGAATATTAATGAAAGCTTATATAAAAAATGGCTATATTGCTGAGTCAAACTTTATAATAATAATAATAATAATACTTTATTTATGGTATATAAAAAGAACCATTTACATCTACATCATTAAGTAGATAAAGAATAGAAATGCATGCATGGGTACTATTGGTTGCACAGTGCAACACTAGGAAGTAAACATATGTAGAACGAGAATGCGAAATTGAAACTACTTTTTTGAAATGTTCAATTTGTTGGAAAGATGGCAGGTGAAAAATTACCACAAACTTAACACGTTGCGCCTATTTTTTGCTATACTTATAAAATAATTGCATAATTATTAATTTACATTTAAAAAGACTTCACTTTTTACATCGACAAATTTAAAATTGTTTTTTTTTTGTACTTTTTTTTAATTTTTAATATTAAACTTGTTTTTGAAAATTTTAATGACAAAAATATTCTTGCTCATTTTTTAGAATATTTGAAAATGGAAAGATAAATTCCACACACCGTCCATATTAAAAAATATAATTTGCTTAGAAACTTATTTGAAGTAGATGTAATGGGTGTTGAACATGAATCAGATGGATAACAAATTGCAATAAAGATTTGCAAAATGAGTCTCAAGAACAGCTATCCGTAAGCAATGCGGAAGAGCCTTCAAGCAAACAGGGCCCTCTCGATATCTACAGGAAGTTTATAAATGAATGAGATTATGTAATCACTTCAAATGTGCCGCTTTTTTAAATTGTTCACTATACTACAGGTGTTTTCCATTTGAGCGTTTCATGAACCCGGTGCGTTAGAAATTTTTTAAATTTTGCTGGGAAGAGCGTCTCACACTTGATAAGCTATAAGTAGAAAATATTTGGCGTTTGTAGCACGATTTCTACCTCAAAAACAAATCAAAAATGTAAGACGCGTTTGACAAATAAATTCAAAAGTTACTAAATTACTGCCACCAAGTGCGACTATTTTATCAAATGGAACACGGCTTATTTGTTTTGACAAATCAACTTTGACAGTTGACAAGCAAACATATGAAAACATATGTAGTATAGTGGACAATTTTAAAATGGCGGCATATTTAAAGTGATTACATAATCCCATTCTTTTATAAACTCCTTGTATTTTAAAAGCTGCTTAGTCGGGTTTTGCTATTTTAACATTCCGTCAATAAGATTTGGCATTTTTGACAGTTTATGACCAAGTTTTGGTTTATTTTTAACATATTTTTTAGTTGGATTTTTTAGACTTTATGAAATGTTTCACACTTTTTTAAGTTTATGCTGTTTTCTGACAATTTTTTAAAATTTTATAATTTGATTTTGCTGTTTTAAATTTTATAAACATTACATTTTTTAATCATTTTAGCTAAATTTGACTACTTTTAACTTTTATAATTAGAATTTTGCACTTTTTGACATTATTATGGCCGGATTTTGCTATTTCTAACAATACTTTGAAATTTATAGCCGGGTTTATTTTGCTATTTTTAGGATTTACAAATTCTTTACGTATTTTAACATTTTATGGCTTAATTTTTGTTTCAAAGCCAAATTTATCTATTTTTCATTTTTTATAAATAGAATTTTGCATTTATTAACAGTTTTTAGCCGGGTTTTGGTTCTTTTAAAAAATATTTAGATGTTGTAAAGGCGGATTTTGCTAAGTTTGACATTTTATGGGTAGAATTTATGGCCGGTTTTTGGTACATTTTTACAACATATTGATACTTAGCTAATTTACACATATAATGTTTTTTTGTATTTTTTAGCCCAATTTTGTTTTTTGCCAACAATATTTTGACATTTTATAACTGGGTTTTGCAATTTTAGACATTTTATAAAATTATTGTATTTTTACAGTTTTATGGCTGGATTTAGTGCTTTCTGACAATATTTTGATGTTTTAATGCTTGACTTTGTTATTTTTTACGTTTTATGAAGAGAGTTTTGCACTATTTAACCATTTTTGGTAGGGTTTTGGTTTTTTCTGAAAACATTTGATGAACAGATTTTGTTTTTGTTTTACTTTGTATAAATAAAGTTTTGCATTTTTTAATAGTTTATACTTTCGGTCGCCTACCAAAAAGGTTAAAAAGCGGTTTTAATCATATAAGGGTTAAACGTGGATACAGTTTTATTAGATGCTCGGATTGAATTTAATAAATACGAAGTTTTGTTCCCCGTGGTTAGTGAAGCAAGTAGCACTAAACAACATATTATTATTATTATTATTATATACAAGGTCAAACATGGCTTTTAAATACAATCAGTATAGCGGAACAAAGCTTAGTATGTTTTGCAAACCAACTTAATCAACCTCTTGTTTTCAATGACGTTACTATTGATTTAAAAAAAATCTACCGGCGATCTCTTTCGTTCCTTAGGATCATCTAATAATATAAACTCTTTCTCTCCGGTAGGGGAAATCTATGACGTAACGCAATATTCAAATGCCGGTATCAATATCAAATCAAATTGTTTATTAATGTTAAGAGTATACAATACTTTATACAGTTCATAATAAAATTAATGACATGATTATACAGAATAAATACAGCTATGTAATACAGGTAAATAAAAATTGACAAAATCGATCAAATAATAAAATTTAAAACTTGAAAAAAATTGATTTTTAAAAAAGTATCGAATGCTACGTTTTGAACTACCACTTTAGTTTTAAAAAATATCTTTGTATATATTGGAGATTTTATTATTTGCTTCTCGCCAAAAAAAACGGATTACTTACGTTTCTTTACATTTTTATGAAACAAATAGCTGACTAAGCATTTTTTTAAATTTAAAGATTATTTAATAACACAATCAAAATTTATTATTTATCATTTGTATTTTTTATAACAAACAACAGAGAAAATAAAAGATACAAAGACGTAATATCAAATTTGTAATTTTGAAAAATTAATATCAATTAAATTTAAATTAATAAACAATATTTCCAATACTAGCTCTTATTATTATTTGTTGCGATATGTTACATATGGGGTCTTGGAACTGCTATGGTATTAATTCCAATTCTTTAGATAGAGCAACTCAAAGATTATTTAAATTATCTGAAACTATTGCACGTTGTTTTCAATAATTTCAATGCGTCGTCCCAACATGTTTCATAGAAATTCTTGCGTCTTAACTTTGTATGATTCGCATGTTATCAAACATTATCATGCATCAGCATAAATTCCTGCCTATATTATTATAGAACTTTTTCACGCCTACTGAGTAAATTTAAGCAAAATTGGTTTATATTCAATTGATGTAGTTTCGAACAAAAATTAAACAAGTTATTCGATAATGTCAGGACTACATTGCAGGGCAAGCTATGGAACTTGCGTCTTCAAGACATTTTTTTTATAATCCGTGCAGCATGTGGTCGAGCATTATCATGCAATGTAATGATACATTTTTTCAAAAGTTTTGCAAGTTTTCTTTAAACGTTTTTATACCCACTGTGTAAATTTAAGCAAAATTGGTTTATATTCGATTATAATAATTATAGACTAGTAGTTTTTAAATTTTGTTTTCTTTCTTTTCACTTACATTTACATGTCTTACTTCTTTAATTTTGTGCAGATTTCTTTAAAAGGTAATATTATTAAAAAACTGATTATCACAAACTGACGCAATTCTTCATCTACCAGAACCAGCTTTCTTTGTAAATTTTCCTGTTTTTCAATACTGTTTAATTGCTTTCTGCACGTTGGTGTAAGAAAATCTAAGAGTTCTTGCAGCATAACGAATGCTACGACCGTTGTTGGTAAAAGCTACTGCTTTAGCAATTTTGATAAGTAAGCAGTGGCATTTTGATTTTACTTATAAATTTAACTAAAAAAATATAGTGAACGCAGGTACAAATGTATAATAATTTTTTTAAAGTTAACTGTATAACAGTGTTTAAGTTTATACAAAGTGAAACACATTGTTTTTTTTAAATAAAATTTTTGATGATAAGTTGATATTAAATATGATGCAAAATATCTATGATGATAAGCAATATTTTTACTAATTAAATTAAATTAATTACTTAAAATTTTAAAAGTAAATGTTTACAAAAATTTTTAAAAATTGTATAAGTATAGCTTGTGTGATTAACCTTAAGTAAGAATTTCTTAAATAAACTTTTTATTTCTTATTATGATTATAATAGTGTTGGTGTTGTGCGTAAGATTCTAAGTTTCATTCACAGAAAAGAAAGAGTTAGTATTACACAACAAAATTGAATCCTAAACCAGATATTTTTTGTACAATTTTGTGTTATAATTCAAAAAAAATTGTGATAATGTCAGAAATGTCCCAAATAAAGGGTATTTTAAGTAGAGCTACAACTTGTTGTAGTTTTGGCTTCTTTTGCTATCTTTTTCCTTAATCTCTGCTTAATTTTTGGTTTTAATTTTGCGTAAGTTTTTTATTACGTTGTTCTTACTTTTATCTGGGTTTTCTTCTAGTTCTTACGTCTGCAAGCACTCAGTTTGTTATTATTAGCATATCATGCTCTCTTCCATCCTAATATCCAAATACCAGCAATAGAACACATAACCTTGTCTTAACGTCTCCTGATATTAAATGTTCACTTTCTCGTAATATTCCACCGCACAAGCCTATAAGACATAGTCTAACCATCTCCAAATTACTAATCTATAAAAGGAAGTTACATGAGCCGTAAGGTCTCAAACTTCCGTAGGCACTCACTATTAGGCGGTTTTTAGTCGGTAGGCATTTCAAGCTGAGAGGAAATGAATGCGACACTTTGCCAGGCTTTTAGAAGATTTTACCGCCTAGCCCAAAAAAAAAAAACGTTGATATTCCCTATTTGTAATAGAAGATATACATCATCCAGCTCTTGCTTTTGACATCACAGTTTTTACAACTACTAATTTGCCGTTTTATTCACAACCGACTTGTACACTGCTTATCTTGGTACTGATTGGTCACTACAGTTCAACCAGAGTAATAAGACGTGTACTCTGAACTATCGCGCAGCCTGTGTATACTGCGACACAAAAGTTTAATGTTAAATATTCACATTCAACGCGGTATTGTACTCGCGTGTTGCAGTCGAGATTTTGTGCGCGAATGTACATTTCTCTCGCTAGACACAGGATTGGCGCGTTTGGGCGGGGATTTCTCCTACCCAACTTTGAAAATCTGACAAGCCACTCTTCATATTACTCTGGTTGAACTGTAGTGTATGCTGAGATAGATGTTGGCGTATGCTGCAATAAATATTATCAAATAATATCAAACATACTCTAGTTGTTATAATTTTTATTTCTGTTCTTATGTATAACTTCTATACAAAAAGATTGCTTAAGGTTTTTTGTAAAATGTACACTTTTTGCAAGCTTACTTAATAACAAAATTTATATGATATTCTCATGACATAGACTAAGATCCGATTTATTCATCTATTTGGTAAGTTATTTATTAGTAACGTATTCAGTACACTTATAAGTCTCTTGTAAGGAATATATTCATCCCAATATGTCACGTAATTACTAAACGCTTACAATATGCGCGTTCGTTTCGCCAATATCACTGAAATTTTGATCACTTGGTGATGATAAATTAAACGAATTTGGTGACACAAATTAAAAAATATGGCGAGTAATGAATAAAACAATTTGAGATAAGGTGAAATTGGTCGTTCTTTGTTATGTATCATGTTAAACAATAATTAAGCAATATTTCAGATCATCACCAAGTGATCAAAATTTCAGTGATATTGGCGAAACGAACGCGCCTCATGGTTTCATACGGGTATTACAGTTTAGTAGAAAAGAATAGTTATGTATATTTCTGTGAGAAACATAAAGAATTATATTTAGTAATACGGAACATCTAAATAATTCTCTAACCATAAAAAAACTAAACAAAAGTTTTTTTTTTAAACAAACTATTGTTTATTATATATTTTATACATTTCTTAATTCTAAGATCAGTTTAAAAAAATTTCTTGGATTAATTTTTTTTAAATTAAAAATTAATGTTTATACTGTCACTACTGAGCGACTTGACAATGAGCAACCTCTCAACAACTTTATGAAACAATTGACAAATTGTCATTGAAATTATTGTTTTTATTCGTTTAGCTATAATAATACTTATATTTATATATACAAATTATTTTTTTTAAATTGTAAAAAACAAATAATTCAAAATTACTTCTTATTTTCAAAAATAAGAGAAATTTTCATAAATTAATTTTTAAGCTTTTACTAGAACATTTAATTAAAAAAATAAAAAAATTTCATAAATCAATTTTTTTTACTAAAAGTTCAATTTTTTCAAATCCTGTTCGACGAAAAATACAATATTTTCAATATTACAAAAAAAATTGAAATTCAAGAAAAATATTATTTTTTACAAATTATAACAAAAAAAAAATTAAAAAATACAAAAAAAAATCTCACAAACTAAAAAAATTTAAAGTTATTTTTTTTTATTTAGGAGAGATTTGAGACGTTTTTTTTAAACTAAAAACTATTAAAAAAATAAACTTTTATACTAAAAATTAAAATATTCAAAGTTTACAAAAAATCGATTTAAACTCAACTTAAAAAAAACTTTTTTTCCGATTTTTCAAATTACTAAGGGCCAATATTACAATAGTGGTTTAAACTGCAAGTTTACTAACTGCTAATTAAAATTTAAATCGCTAGTTAGTGGGAACGCGTATTACAATTGTCTCTATATTTTATGTCAACAAAGTATTTAAAATCTTAACCTATAAATTGAAGCGTCAAAAAATTGACATTAAAATTTTATTTAATAAATATATTGAATATCTAACAACAACAAAAATGCAAATTAATAAATATGGATAACTCCTTATAAACAATAATAAGTTTCCAGTAATCACTATTAATATAATACACCCATTTTTTATAAGTAATAACTCACATAATTTAAGGTTATTTAAACTGCTAGTTAAATCGTTAATCGCCCATTTCCGCCAGTTAGCTATCCAGATATTTTAATCCACAGTTAGCATTAATCCACGTATGTGTGAGTTAAACCACTATTGTAATTTTGGCCCTAAATAGAATCAACTTTTAGCTTTTAACTGTATTTTCATAATAATTTAATAAAATAATTACCTTTTTAACACAAAAAAAAATTTGCATCATGTATATTAATACAGGGAGTTTATAAATGAATGGGATTATGTAATCACTTTAAATATGCCGCCTTTTTAAAATCGTTCACTATACTACATATGTTTTTATATGTTTGTTTGACAGCTGTCAAAGTTGATCTGTCAAAACAAATAGTTTAGTGAACAATTTAACAAAAGCGGCACATTTAAAGTGATTACATAATCCCATTCATTTATAAACTCCCTGTATTTTTAGTTAAAATTTTTATTATAAACCAAAAATATGTAAAAAAAATAAATTTAGTATACCTCTAGTCAAGGTTAAAACTTTATATATAAAAATATTTTTATAAACTTTAATTTAATATGAAGGTAAATTCCTAACTAAAAAAACACAGATTCATTTTAACACACAGTAATATTTGTGCTGTAAGTATAATGGTGTGTCCGTCTCGAGAACGCATTTTGATCAAGTTTGCGCATGACGTCAGGTGGGTGATAGAAACTATGGCAACGCGTAATTCACACACTTATTATTAATAATAATGCAAGTTTTTATCACCCACTTGACGTCACAGTTTAGAGATTGATAGAATCAGGCGCATTGCCACACCTGTATACTCACATCACGGTAATATCAAAAAATTTAAATCAAACCTTTATAAATAAAAACTAATTTATCTACATTATACAATAGAAATCATCACCAATCTACTCCAACCTATTAATTCAATTTTAATTACTAATTTGTTCTTTATCAATAAAAAACTATTTTCTCCATATTTAGTTTTTTTTATAATAATTTTTATTGTAATTAAAAAAGTCTTGTAAAAATTAAATAATTTTTACTGAACTATAAACAAGAAAAAACTATCAAGGCTTTATTAAATAAGAATCAACACAAATAAGACTTATTTTAATAATAAACTAAAAAAAACATAATTATAAAAAGAAATTTCTAATATATTTCTGGGCTTTCTGAAGTTTTTTTAATGGTTTTTTTTGCAACGTGTAGAGAATGAAATTTCTAGTGTAATGAAATATATAAAAATCTAAAATCTTCAAATTGTCTATTAAATTTTAAAATTAATTTTTTTTCTCAAAATATTTGCTTAAATTTTAAGAGTCATACTTTATTGCACCTCAAAATTAGTAGACTTTTTGTTGTGTTATTTTTCTAAAACAACAATTGTTATAGTTCTGCTCGTAGTTGTAAATGTATGATAAAATATGGAATTTAAAATTCCCGCGTGTTTAACTTTTCCAACAGTTTGGTACTGCATATTAATAGTGCGTTCCGTATATCAACCAAAGCGACCGAAATCCCGGTTATCCTGAAACAGGTTTATATACGGAACGCGGTTACCTGAAAAAGGTTACAAAGGTTGCGACCGCACTCACCATGAACTAACGTCGGTGAATTTCTATTAATCGTGGTTATACATGGCGGTAAATTTGAAATACAATCAAAAGTGAACAAAAGCGTCAAATGTTGCTCGAGTATTTTATTAAATTATTAATTATAGGTTATAATGTATATGTATGTTCCTGTCAATGCTAAAACGGGCAAAGGCATGAGTGCAACAGAGCAAACATTATTATTGTGTATAGTTGCCTGTTATACCTGCTAACCTCTACTGGGATTACTGTATTAGCAGGTAGATAAATACATAAAATCATCTAAGATTAAGCATTGAAATTTAAAAAAAATATAGCACTAAAGCTAATAATAAATAAATTCATGAAGTTTGAGCCTATAATATTTCAGTTTTGTATTTTGAAGTTTCTATAACCGCTGTCGTTTCGTAAATCAACCAAGATTTTCAGCAACCGATCAAAGGCGTAACCTAACCGCCGGTTACTTCGGTTGATATACGGAACGCACTATAATTAAAATCATGAATGCATATTATTAGTGCGTTCCGTATATCAACCGAAGCGACCGAAATCCCGGTTATCCTGAAACAAGTTTATATACGGAACGCGGTTACCTGAAAAAAGTCGCAAGGGTTGCGACCGCACTCACCATGAACAACGTGGGTGAATTTTTATAAATCGTGGTTATTCATGGCAGTAAATTTGAAATGCAAATAAAAGTGAACAAAAGCTTCACATGTTGTTAGTCTAGCGTCTAGTGTTCTGTTCTGTGTGTCTAGTAGTCTGTAGTTGGGACGTTGTGTGCATTATGAATTAAAAGATAATTAAACTTTTTATAAGCTTAAGAGCCTTAATGTTAGCTGCTGAGAGGTGTTAATAAAATAAATCAAATTAAATTAAATTAAAAGTTAGGTTATTCTGCCATATTATGAGTTGCATATTACGGCAATAAATACAAGAAAATATTATAATAAATTATTTTTATATGATTTATTAGAATGTGGACATTGCCAAGTTGTTTTAGGAAAACATGAGTATAACAGAGCAAACATTATTATTGTGTGTAGTTGCCTGTTATATCGGCTAACCTTTACTGGGATTACTGTACAAAAAGGTAGATAAATACATACAATCATCTAGGATTAAGCACTGAAATTAAAAATATATAGCTAACGCTAATGACAAAGATTAAACCATAAATTATAATAAATAAATTTATGAGGTTTGAGTCCATAATATGTTAACATTTCAGTTTTGAATTTTGTCGTTCCATAAATCAACCAAGATTTTCAGCAACCGATCATAGCCGTAACCTAACCTCCGGTTACTTCGGTTGATATACGGAACGCACTATATAAACTGACATGTGATGGCGAACGGTGTCTTGATAATATTTAGCAATTTTTCGCGAGATACTACTATGTTACTAGTGGTATGATGTGGTAAAAGTAGTGGGAGTAACATCATTTTTGATACAACTTCATTGCTCTAGTAACAAAAATTGTCGCTAAAATGGCGTGGTTACATATATTAAAATTATAGACAATCATTCTTTTTAAATTCTTTGATTCTAAGAAATCTCAAACAAATAAAATAACTAATTTTAAATTAAACAACTTTGTTGGCATTTTTTTTTTTTTTTTTCTATAAAATTACTTTTGTATTTTTATATTCTCTATCTAATAATAAAATGTAATTAACAAATTATATTTTGTACCTACTAAGCATCAATTTAGAAATGTATATTGTAATTAAAGCAATTTAATGACATCCACCAAGAATAAATATAACCTAAATCGTCTGTCAACGGCATACTATAAGCAGTAACCTACGTCGAAGCTAGGTAAGGCGTAGTATGTCGTGGTATGAAACGATGACGTTTTAACATACGTCATTGATTTCCCCTCCGTTACTAAATGCTCGCAAAAATGCAGTGGTATGTCTGTCAACACTAACCACCTTACTATAGTAAGCAATAGTAACTCGCGAAAAATCCCTAATTGTAAATTAAATAAAAACTAACGGTATTTTATTTGCTAGATTATTATAAATTAAATTCTAGCCGTTTAAGTTTTAGTAAAGTAAATAAATAATTTGCTAAATCATAAAAACTACTATATTATATATCACAATTATATTATATTATTAAGCCACCGTCCGCCATAATCTACCAATTTATAATATTGACATTTATTATGATTTTTAGTAGTCTCTAACTACCACACCCACCACTACTGGTGCAGCTGACAGTCGGATAAAAATGACTTAACCCAAATGTAACGCTAGCTCCCGGACTATATCATTCTTGTTGGGTTTTGATTGGCTGTCTGAACCAAGGAGATTCCAAGCCAAAGAGTTCTATAACTACATATTCCAAGCTAGCGTTTTGCCGTACAACTCAGTATCTTTGTTTTTGTCGCAGAACACTATACCCTCTTCTTCTCTCTACTACAGCCAGACACAAATATTGTGGCCTCTGTATAGGCAACTTAGTATACACAAAAATTATGTTGAATGTTGTTAAACTTATGCCTTTGCCCGTTTTAACATCTTTCAATCCCAGAACAACGTCGCCCATGGAACGTTTAAAATGTAAGCGCAAATGAAAAGTGCTAAAACGGACAAAGGCATTAGTTTAACTACATTTAACATCATTTTTGTGTATACTAAGTTGTCTATATAGAGGCCACAATATTCGTGTCTGGCTGTAATGATCGAGCGGCTAAATATTGTAGTTAGTAGAGAAATGTCATGGTGCGACAAAGACGGAGATACCAAAAAATGTACGCTGCTTATACATTGTTTAAACGGCAGCTTGGAATCTCTAGTTATAGAACTCTTTGTTCCAAGCCAGCGTTTTGCTGTACAATCTCAGTATGTTTGTTTTTGTTGCACAACACTATACTCTCTTTCTTTCTCTACTAGTGTTAGAATTTCTAGTTATAGAACTCCTTGACCCGGACTTGAACTCTAAATGAACATTGTTGATGAAAACACCTGATTTTGAATTGTTTCTAATAATTATTTTTTACACTGTAAAATTATATAATGAATTATAGTTTGAGTGTAACTTTTTCTTAACTAAGTAATTAATAGTTAATGTAATGGAATACAAAAAATATATATCTGCTACCGCAAATGTGTACGCCGCTGGTGGCTATTTAAAAATTAAATACGTGGAAGGGATAGAGAATAGTAGTGTGTTGATTTGTTGTTACGGTGGTTGCATAGCATAATATTATTGAAGTAAGTAATTCATTCATTTATCCATAGATCACCGCTTCATTTGCTCTATAAACAGTGCAAATATATATTAAATGCATTTTAATATAACTACACATTTTAGATGAATTTGAAATGAATCATTGGTGCATAACCTCATGTTAAGCTAGTGTCTATGGCCAGTGATATAGAGCATGTAATCAATATATTCCTAAAAATCTGAATATGGAAGGTGAGTTTTTAATTAATTGTAGATGAGTTTTGTATTAATTATTAAATTTAATTTAAGGTAATCTCCTGATTGAAGTATCAATATTAATAGTCCTTTTAATATTAGTTAGAATATTTTATTTAATTCATAAAATTACTACTGGTCACAGTAAAAAATATGAAGGAGTGCGGAAGAAAGCAGCTCGAACTATAATATGCATCGGATCTGGTGGTCATACTACAGAAATTCTATCATTGGTAGAAACGATGGAGTTTGAAAAATATGTTCCTAGATATTACATCATGGCCAATAATGATACGGGTAGTATGCTTAAGGTCCACCGGGTGGAAAAAATGAAGTCTGGCGATACCAAAGATTACAACATTATTGAAATACCTAGAAGTAGGATAGTACAACAATCCTATATAACTTCCATATTTACAACGATATACTCAATTTTATATTCCATTCCAATCTTATTAAAGATACGACCAGATTTAATTTTATGTAATGGACCTGGCACATGCGTTCCTGTATGTGTCATCGCATTTTTACTTAAAGCTGCATTTATTTGTGATACCAAAATAGTTTTTGTTGAGAGCTTCTGTCGTACCAAAACATTCTCTTTGACTGGGAAAATTTTAATTTATATTGCAGATAATATTCTCGTGCAATGGCCATCTTTAAAACGAAAATTAAAGCGTGCTGATTATATAGGGCAACTTCTGTAAAATATCATACATGATTTGTTTGTTAATTTTGGGATTAATATATTTGTTATTAAGCTTAATTATTTTTTAATGTTCCACTTTCTATTATAATTAAAAACCATTTAGTAGATTCAAATATTTATATCATTGTTGTAATTATTTCAATACTACCAACTGTTATTTTTTAATTTAATTTTGAAAATATTTATATTGTAGGTTTATTTAAAAAATTGCTTCTCAAAATTCCTATTTTTGCAATACTTAAAACATTTGCTATTTTATATTTTTCTCAGATGAAATATTCATTGCTTCTAAAATAAGGTTATGTTTATTATCTATGGTTATGTTTATCATTAACCTTCCATATTTTTCAAAGATTTTTTTTGAAGGGCATACTAATTTATAATTATTGCTCATGTAAAGCACCTAACTGTTTTAAAAATATACAGTATATAAAAAAAATATTTGTATCCTTTATTGAACTTTGTACCTTTCCAGATAAGAGCCTATTATCATATGATTTGCATAGTTGTTTAAAACATTTAGAAAGTGCAATATCATTTTCCAGTCAATATGCTTAAGGTAATAAAATATGTTGTGCCTTCAATTATTTTAATTTTGTTATTTTAGGGTGCTGTAACTTTAGTAACTGGTGGTGCATCGGGGTTAGGAAAAGCTACAGTAGAAAGGCTGCTTCAACAAGGTAGCAGAGTTGTATTATGTGATTTACCTGCATCAAGTGGAAATAATTTAGCAAAATCTTTAGGTGAAGATAAAGTTATTTATGCACCAGTTGATGTAAGTTATCTTTAAATTAAACAAATATTTATTAACGGAATTGAAAATCAATTATTCAAGACTAATGAATTTTAAATGAATCCATGTGAATGTAAATTGGTATAGGAATAAAACGTAAAATATCAATCCTAAAAAATGGAATTGTTTAGCAATACTATCATTGTAATAAAATTTGTTACCGTTTAACAGGTTGACTGTGTTACCGATCTTTTTGACCAGAGCTGAGTATTGCCTGTAACTTTGTTATTTTTTTCTTTATAGCAATTTTAAAAATAGCTATAGAATTCTTATTTTTTCTTAAATTTCAATGCATTTAATACCGGTCTTTTTAGACCAGTAAAGCACAGGAGTAATAATTATGCCGTGCCGGTCTTAAAAGACTGGTGCAACAGTAGGCCCAAGACGAGCATATTTGGCGCATAAAATCTGTTAGAATGTGACAATCAAAATGATAATGCAGATAAAAAATCCTACAACCTATTGAAAACAATAATTTGTGTGTTAGTGATGAAATGAATATAGGCGATGCCGCTAAGAACTGTATCCATGATGAAATTGCATGTTCCTCAACTAGCTTTTTACTAACTGATGACGTTGATTTTGAGATAAACTATGATTCGGACAACTCGCTAAAAATATGTCCATTTGTCATCAGATTCTAACAACGATGATAATTTTTTTGATAATGACAATGATCTGTACATGGATTTTGCAATAAATACCAAAATTTTTATTTTTTTTATTTCAATGTAGCATTTTTACAAAAACGAACGCGGACACGGTCGTAAACTTAAGTAGTAAGTAAAAAAATTAGAAAAAAATTTGTTAAAATTATAAAATTGTAAGATTATACAATTAAAAACACGATTATATAATTAAAGCACAGGGTCAAAGATTAGTTACCAACCCAAAAAGACCGGTAACGCACACAGGGGAAGATATGAATTTTTGTCGTTGCAGTCAACCTGTGAAAAATGCTTTCACAAAACCAAAAAAACATAACATAATTTCTACAGAAATTAACTTAAATTTCATTCTAATATGTTTTAGCTTGATATTTGATTAGGTATTTTATATATTATCATACTACTGAAGTTTTTAAATGCCGCTTCATTGTTAATGGGGAAATATCTTCTGTGTGCCAAAAATAAACAGCAGAAGATTTTTTTTAAATTTCAAAATGTGATATTTAAGAATTACTTACTATAAAAATACTTTTGAGTTTTAAAGAGTGTGATTTCAACTATATATCATATGAATATGAGATTTAAGCAGCCTGTGAACATTGACCTTGAATATTTGCGGATTATAAGTCTTGGGAAATACTTAAAAAAAGTTAGGCAACTGTAACTCCTTCATTGCTTTAGGTAATACAAGACTCGGTTTTGTTAACCAAGTAAAGTTTTTTCAGTCTTTGTTGACAGCTCCTTGAAACGGAAAGATCACATTGAGCACATTTCTACCAAACTAGATAGAGTATGTTATATATTCAAAATTTTGAAATTAAATGTTTTCTTTGCAATTCTTTGTACGTATAGTGCCAATTTTATTGCTGTTGCAGTTTAATTATATATACATATTATATTATTATATTACATAAATTTACAATTACCGAAAATGGAGTTCATTATTCATATATAAGAATTTACAACAAATTACTACTTTTTGTTAAACAAAAAACTATTTTTGCAAATTACAAAAATATTTGAAATTTTTATAGAGATGAAATATGCTGGAATTTTTTTCTAAGATATAACATACTACACTTGACACCTATTCTAACTTATTATTATCTTTATTTAATTTTTATTTTTTTGTAAATCTGTAGTTGAATGTTTAATTTGGAAGCTTATTCCATGCTCCAATTATCTGTTTTAAAAAAATCTCTCTTAAAACATTTGGTCCTACATAGTGATGTAAGTGGTAATTACTGATGCAATTTTTATTAAAAACTATTAAAGATACTGATATGTAAATTCAGTTAAATATATCAATATAGGACAGGAATACCTCAGTCGATAGCCCTTTTCATATTCAACCAACCATTTAAATCATCTCTCTGTATATAGTATGAAATAAATATATTTACTACTACTATATCAATATAAATTGTATGTTTAAGTTGTTAATTTGCATAAATATTATAAATATTTTTATATAGCATCTGATGTACATTATATGCTCACTTTAATAACAGTTGGTATCATTCTTGGTGCTTAAATTGCCATTCAACTAATATCTAACCTACTGCATTGTTGTGAACTATGAGTCAGGCATAATATTACCTGAATGTTACCGGTAATATTACCAATTTTTAAATTAGTCCTACATCTCTGAACTGTCAGTGAATATTTGTTAGAATTTTTAGCAAGCCTTGTACTACGAGTAAATAATTGTTTGAATGACATATGTTTTGTATTTTGTTTGAACAATGTTCATGGAAATATCTCTAGAAAATCCAAAGATCTGCATTATGACTATGTTGTAATTATCTAAGTTATTAGTCAATTTTGGATCGGCAATTATTCAAATAGCTTGTGATAATACAGGGAGTTTATAAATGAATGGGATTATGTAATCACTTTATTTAAGTATGCCGCTTTTTTAAAATTGTCCACTATAGTACAGGGAGTTTATAAATGAATGGGATTATGTAATCACTTTAAATGTGCCGCTTTTTTTAAATTGTTCACTAAACTATTTGTTTTGACAGATCAACTTTGACAGCTGTCAAGCAAACATATGAAAACATATGTAGTATAGTGGACGATTTTAAAAAGGCGGCATATTTAAAGTGATTACATAATCCCATTCATTTATAAACTCCCTGTATTTGTTTTGACAGATCAACTTTGACAGCTGTCAAGCAAACATATGTTACTACCAATGAAGTAGAGTAAGGTAGAAGGGGCAACGACGACTGCGCACCCTAAACCTCGATTCGCGTTTGGTTACTGCCATTTTAGTTCATAAAAACTCGTTTGTTTACATTTGGTATCACGAATTAGGCAACTAACAATACTCGGTACACAGGTACGACTTTTATCTTTGCATGTAATTTAAGAGGGTTACCTAACTATAAAAATAAAAGCGCGGCATATTTAAGTAAAATTTTTATTTACGAAACGTTTACGTATATTACTCATAGACTAACTAGAGATAAATGATAATTATTTACAATAAACTTGCTTATATATTAGTCTGCGAGTAGAAAATATCTATGCAAGTACATTTCAAAGAGATTATAAAATAATTAAGGGCGTAGAAATAAAAGAACGGCATATTTAAGTAAAATTTTTATTGGTGGTTAAATAATATAAGTTTATGTAGTTTTTGTCGAATATTTCCATCTGTAATTTTTTCAGTATGTAATTTAGATAAGTTAAAAAATCTAATTTTGCAATATGAAGCAGAAATTATTTTAATCAAAAGGAATATATGATTTGATTCAAATTCTGCTTCATAATAATGATTTTCTAATTCGGGAAATAACATGGAATGTGTTTCTTAAATTAGAAAACTATAATAAAGCAGGAACACTGTCAAATGTGTTTTTTTATATAAAAATACTGTGATTTATATTGCAAAATTATAATTGTAAACTTATATAAACGTAAATTAAATTTTACTAAAAAATAGCGAATATAAACTAGACAAAAATTGCATAAACTTATATCATTCAATCACTTTTAAAGTTTTAATTTAAATATAGCGCTCCTTTATTTTTAAATTAAATGCAATGATAGATGTCGTGCTATGAACCGAGTATTGTTAGTTGCCTAATTCGTGATACCAAATGTAAACAAAGCGTTTTTATGAGCTAAAATGGCAGCGTTCATGTGTGAATGGTTCGCGCAGCTGAATGCCCCTTCTACCTTACTCTACTTCATTGGTTACTACATATGTTTGTTTGTTGTAGTGGACAATTTTAAAAAGGCGGCATATTTAAAGTGATTACATAATCCCATTCATTTATAAACTACCTGTAGATTTATTGTTTATTTTAATATTTGCTACTGATGATACCTTGGATTTTGATTTTGAAACAGTAAAAGTTGAGTTTTTTTAGAGTAAAATTTTACCATATTAGAAGTACCTCAACCAGATATTAATTCAAGGTGGTCTTTGTTTATTAAAGCTACAGATTCTAATCTAGAAATTTCAAGACGTTCTGTCATATTTGTTGATATGGTTTTCGAAAAGTATGAAGGGTGCTATCATCTGCAAAACTATGAATAGGATATTTGGTTATTTGAAGAAGTTTATTAAAGTAAATTAAAAATAGTATTGGCGAGAGAGCAGAACCTTGAGGAACCACAGCATTTATGATTTTGCGGTCTGAATTAAAACAATCAATTTTAACTTGAATTTTACTGTTGTCAAAAAAGCTATTTATAAGACTTACAGATTTGTGATCAATCAATCAGGTTGCGAACCAAATTTGGGTTCAGTAACTTTAAAAAAAAATTGAAGATTTGATGTTGATTGATCGCTGAGTAAAAGTTTCAGTTATTGGTAGAGAAATGGGATAATTCTTTTAATTGAGTATATGCCAAAAGGGGCTACAATAACGGGGAAAGTCTGCAAAGACACAATTAAGAACTTGAAAGCGGCTATTCACGAAAAAGACACACACAATTATACTCAGAAATCTGCTTCTGCACAACAACTGCAGGGTGCATAAAGTACGAATTGTTCAAGTAGTCAATGAATGCGGCTTTAATTACAACATCCACTTTACATTATTGACCTCGCCCTCTGTATCTTTTTCCAAAACTCAAAATACACTGGAGGGAACTCTTGCTTTTGACGACTTGGAAAATGCTGTGGAGTTGTGTTTTGCAGAATTACCAAAAGATTTTTTTTATACTAGAAAAATGTTGGAATATGTGTGTTTAGTGTTAATGGTTCTTATGTTGAAAAATAAAATTTTGATTCTTATGTAATTCCTTGTTTTCATAGCTAGTTAGATAACATAAAATCAGCTGTTGTATATTTCAATATTATTATGTATTGTTTATAAAACCTAAACGTCCATCCATAATCTATCAAACTATCGACCTCATATAAACTGTTCACTGAATAAGAGCTCCATCTATGTTTCAATAAATGTTTAAAAAAAATTATTATGCTGAAGATATTTTAAGATTTACATTATTGTAACGATTATAAACTACAGTTGAATTGATTTTATATGGTGTTTTCTTCATTTATAGGTATCTTCTGAAAGTGATGTTCAAAATGCATTGGAATTAACAAAACAGAAGTTTGGTCGTTTGGATAATATTGTAAATTGTGCTGGCATTGGTGTTGCATATAAAACATTCAACTTCAACAAGAAACTACCTCATAAATTAGATGATTTTCAAAAAGTTATAAATGTAATTAAATTTATTTTAAATAACATTACATGCTAAGTAACTTTATTCTGTAGGTCAATTTAGTTGGTACTTTTAATGTAGTTCGGTTGGGCGTAGGTTTGATTGGAGAAAATGAACCTGATGTAAATGGCAATAGAGGCGTTGTTGTAAATACTGCTAGTATTGCCGGATATGAAGGACAGATGGGTCAGGCTGCTTACGCTTCAAGTAAAGCAGGAATAATTGGTTTGACTTTACCTTTGGCTAGAGACTTGTCTTCTCAGGGTATTCGTGTGTGTACTATTGCCCCAGGTAAAATATAAATAATTATAATAGCATATATGTAATATTTTAATATTTCAGGCTTATTTGAAACTCCTTTATTGAGTGGCTTACCAGATAAAGTTCGAACGTTTTTAGCCAAATCTGTTCCACATCCACAACGTCTTGGGAATCCAACCGAATTTGCTCAACTTGTTCAAAATATTATTGAGAATCCCATGCTAAATGGTGAAACTATTAGACTAGATGGTGCTCTTCGTATGCAGCCTTAGGTACTGTTACTTCTATGTTATCTAGCAATTTTAATAAAATATAATTTTGTAATTCTTTTATAATAAATATTTTATTATTAAAAAATTGAATGGTGGTCAGTATTATTTATATGATTTAAATTTTGATTGTCACTAGTTAAAAAAAACAGGTGTAGAACATTTTTTTTAGTTAATAATAGTACACAACAATCACGAAGGGCCGAATTGAATATTGACATTTATCAGGTTATACCCTGATAAACGTCAAACGCAAAGCAATAAATTAGAAATTAACATTTTTTTAGGTTATGTGTGTACCGAGACGTTCTAGAATCTCGAGTGTCGATACTTTTTAGGTTATGTGTATCACAGCACATCTGCCCATGATTAGTACCTCACGTAGTCCTGGCTGGTCAAACACATATGTAGGAATAGTCTGGATATGGTTACTTATGTGTGGCCCACATTAAAGTAACCTTAGTAACTTGATTTTATGTATAATGTATACTCATATTAGCCTGTTTCAAAAGTTTACTTTCTATGTTCATTTTGGAGCACTAGTGCATCAAAATCCAATGTTGCTGGAAATTATTTCACAAATGTATGGATAATAATAATTACTAAGTACTAAACATGTTTTTTACATTTTGATATTATTACTAAATAAATATGAAACTGAAAAAGAAAAATTAAAAATAAAATTATAATTCTTGTTTACTCTACTCGTGTTTTAATTAAGGCTTTTCTGCACTTGTGTATACAAGGCCTTAATTGAAATTTAAAATAATTGTATTATTGCGTATGTACATATGATCTGTCTGATTAAAGTACTGAGCAGTACACTATACAAAATCGCACCTGCCAAATGGATAATATGGACGCAATTCAAAATCTGCAGAATGTTGTAAATGGAAATATATTTTGGAAAAATGCCGTGATGAATCAAATGTATTTGTACATCAGATGTATCCTGATTATTTCATACATACATTGAACATAGGATCAGAAAAAATCACAATAGGGAAAAATATAATAAAACTAGGAATTTATATAAATAACATTTATTAACACATGTACTCTTTTATTAATATTATACATCTATCAATCTCAATATAAAATTAAATTAAACTTTGTGCAGACTTTCTTCACTAACAATAATTTAAAATCACAATTATCTATTATACAAAACATATTTTGATTTGAACGTAGCTAATTCCTATATAATCCTGTACAATAAATCACATTTATAGGAAATTCTAAATATGTTCGTTGATATACTAGATAATTGTCTTAAAATCTCTATAAAACTAGTACTTAAAATATTTGGCACGTGTTGACAAACCATCTTTTGATAAATATATTTATATTTCGTATAACATGTAAGTAAATATCTTATTTTTTTAACGACACTAGTTAAAAAATAGATATGTTAAAATATGTTGATTCAATTTATTGTTTTTCCTTCTATGTATAGGCATTCTTACAGGTATAAAGCTAAAAACAGCCTCAAAATATAGCACTTAAGAAACTTAGGAATTTTTTAAACGTCATTCAAATCTATCAACTATAGTTTTAACCCAACCTTTCGAACTTTGATTGAAATGCTCACTATTTACTGTGCTACTACAGGTTTCTATCTTTTGTTTGTAGGAATTTATTTTTGTATTAATACTATGGTCGCTTATGAGCATGTTTTTATCATTTGTACTTTTATTATTGTTCAGTTTATTTTTCTCATTGTTTAAATATTTTGGCTTAACAGGAATGGGAGGAGGTGCTTTATTAGGACGTTTGATTTCAGGTTTTGGTGTCATTTTATTCGTTTGACTTTTTAGTTTAATTGGACTGGAAGATCTGAAACTATCACTTTTTTCAATTTTCTTTTCTTCTTCATGAAGGCTTTTATCTAATAAACTTTCATAATAACTATCAGAATTTTGACTAGAGTTAAAAATATCGGAATTACATCTTACGTAAGTGAATGATTTGTTTTCCATGGTGGAAATATGAGAAAGGCTCGCACTCCTTTTCCCGTTTTGACTAGAGTTATAAAGACTAAATTTCTCTTCTTCTTTTGAATTTTGACTTAACCTTTTGTCAACTTCATTAAGTACCTCATTTTCATTTATTGTCATATCTAAGTCAGATTTATGTAAATCGTAATAGTCAAAATCTGTTTTATCATTAAAATCAATACTTATGTTTGATTGACTCGAGTTCAATGAATTAAATAGTTTCTGTGGATCTGCGTAATCTGGATGTGCTATTTTGGCCCCCATACTTTTAGAACCCTGCTTATATGTAGGCAGTTTTGATTTCTTCTGCTCCTCATTTATCATGGCACGGAAACGCTGGACTAAACTAAAACGTATAGACGTTTTACGGTATATTTTGTGTTCTGGATAATCATCGTCCAACTGTGAAGATATGTCACTAAAATCCAAATAAAAAATTAGTACATCTGAAATTCTGCAAGTTTAAAATATAAACAGGAAACAGGTCATTCAGTTGAATTATAAGAAGTATATGATGTGAAATTAAAAAAAAAGTTATTATATTCATTGACATGTTTAAAGAGAGAATGTTATTTTCAGGAGGTAAAATGTTTTTTACTAATTTCTCATAACAAATTCATTTTCTGTATAACTTTGTTGTTTAAAAACCATCTCACACAAGACTGATTTCAATACTAATGCTATAAATAAAGTATTTTGTGAGACAATTTTTCAAAAATTTAGCAAACCTTGCTAAGTAATTGATATATAAATCTGTCAATGTATGTATATGAAATCAGTTTCGTGTCACACGGCTCTTAAGCAATAAATAAATTTGCTGTGTAAATTTCACGTCATATAATTGGTAAATTTGATTTTTTATAATGATATTTATAGCCCCAGGCAATTAAGGTAAATGTTAATTAATATCGAATGACATCACTGAATAGAATAGGAAATCAAATATCTACTTACTTTTCTTGTAAATCTTCAGCATCAGGTATTTTGTCTTGCAGGGAAGATGATGATTCAGATACTGTTAAATTACTTGTCTCTGAATTATCCTTTTTATCACATTGTTCACTTAGCTGGAAAGACCTGGGTAAAGAATCTGATTTACTTGGTAGTCGCTCCTCCTGTTTAGTCCAAACTGATGAAATGTTTTCTATGTTTCTTAAATTACGCCGTTGTCGGTTCACTAATTTATGAAATTCTTCATTTTCCATCAACAAAGCACTAACAACTTGAGCTATTGTGCTACTATTTACATGATGACTTTGATTCTCTAATGTGCTTTCTTTGATATCTTCATATGGTTTACACCTCTGTTCTTGAGAAGTATTTAAGCTGTCAACTGATGCGCCAATTGCATCACAGTTTTCTGAATCTGAAAGATCTGTGTAGAAAACAGTGCCACATTCTTTAGCTTTTTTAATTTTCGATATTTTCTTTGGAATGGTTTTGGTGTTGTATTGTTGTATTCCGCTTGGATCGGATTTTCGCCTCCAGTTTCCAAGCGACGGAAATGTACGATCTTGCGATGCAGCTCGTCGACTTGAGAAGTCCCTGGTCTTACGAACCCGACTTCTTCGTTCTAGATATTGGGGTGTTGAGTGTTGCTTCATAGGTGACCATTTCTCGTTTTGATCATCTATAAATTATAGGGATTATTAGGTAAGAAACTTCATCATTGTGATGATTATAAATACCTGTATTTGTTTCTTCAACTTCTTGGCCTAATTGCATCACCAGCTGCCTGGCATGATTAGGTATTACAGCACTATAATTCTCTAATATGACTCGTTTGATCTGCAATGTCCATTCTCGTTTATGTTGGGCGGATCTTGCCCTTAATGTACATTGATTGCGTGGATTGTCAAATGGTAAAATATGGAAAGAAAGCGGTTCTCCTCGCACTTGCTCTACTAGCATGAGATTGGAGCACTGTAATAAATATATAAAAAACATTTATTTAATATATTTTTATGCATGATTTATTTGCTTACCATTATATGTGTTTTATAGGCAAGCGCCCCATCAGATTTACTTTTAGCCATTAATAATAATTTATCAAATAAAAATACATGTCTTCTTCCTCTAGCTCCTCCTACTCTAAATGTTCCTTCGGCGATTAATTCTCCCAATGCTGTGAGATCTGGTCCATTCCAACCATATAACTGAGATTGAATTTCTTGAACACGTACAGCATGTTCATGTTTTCTCTTCATTGTATTAATATGTGTGGCAACACTTGTCATTGTAGTAAGTGCTAAGTCCACTGTAGGTCTGTGCGGATTTTCACATTGTTTTGATAATCTCTATAATGACAACAAAATGTATTGATAAATATGAAAAATTCATAAAGTATTTTCATCTACTTTGATTTAGATTGGACATAAGAATAAATTACGAATAAATAAATGATCTTACTTGTAATAGTAAATGATATTTAAGTATCCTCTGTACTGGTTTCAAAAGATAAGATCCTAAAGGAAGTGCATGACCCAGCGCCATTTGGCGTTCCCTAAATAGGACAGCCATTTTCTCATCTCTTGTCAACTCAGTCAGGATATTCATTGTTCTTGGATAATTTGTGCAATATTCTGTGTACACAGAAAAACCTGAATCGTTATGTAAAAACACATTTGCAGTATGGGTAGGATCACAATGCGATGTTCGCAAATCTTCTAGGAATGATCTATAAAAACAAAATAATAATTAAATTGAAATCATTAAGAATTAATATATATTTACCTATTGAATTCGTAAATTTCTTCTAAATTACTAAATAAATGCGGCAGATGCCGTTGGAGCGGACATTCGGGGTCATTTCTCCAAGGTTCCAAATATCCCTACAATAAAAGACAATATTTAAAATTTCACATAGTAGCTAATTTAAAGTTCTGTTTTATATTAAATAATCGCCGGTAATGTAATTAGAAATTATAAAAAAGTTAAACGCTTTATAATTTCTAATTGGAACATTTATCAGTTATTATATGTGTAAAAAGAAACTACAAGTTTCATTTGAAGTAAAATTCCCAACAATTATCTACGCAAATAAAAACTAAAGCCATCAAAATATCACAAGATGACTCATCTATCTAATAACATGTGCCGTGTTATTATTACCTTCGTCAAGGCCGCATTCAATTATTTATTTATTTATTATGTATCCTCAAACGGAAATGCGCCACTTTCATATTCAAATGAACAAGACCTGCTGCCATTGCCATTGAAGATTTATAGCAGGTGCTATTTTAACAATTAATACGATTTAATTGCATTAAATATTTGAAAAGTAATAACAAGAAAATGTTTCCTATATATAAATTCAGGTTTTGCCTATCAATTTATTTATTTTAATTAAAATATGCAAATTACATAAAAATATTCAGTGCAATTTTATTCATATTGGGTAAAAAAATTAGAGCAATTAAATGAATGTAGAACGCTACGAGGAAATACAATCGCTCACTTACTTTTTATATCATTAAATTTGATGGATTAAATAATAAAGATTTTTATTAAATTAAAAATTGAATTGATTGCTCAATAAAAAAAAATCCGGTTAATGAGTTTATATTTGTCAAGGACGTTTGAGAATAAATTATATAATGTTGAATATTAATCAGATCACATATTCAGTCCATATCTCACTTAATGAACATTAAAAAGGAATAGCTTATACAGGCTCCGCCAACAGGTATTGACGAATTTCTGAGCGTTTTGGTAGAGGAACTAAAAAAGATATAGGGAAAAAAACAAGTAGGTGACTTGTTTAGAATATAATGCAGTTTTAGTAATCATGGATTTGTTGCCGGCTCAGCAGCGTATTTTTTGTGTAACAGCATTTGTCAAAACCGAATCCATAATTGAAGTTCACAGGCAATTTGTGAGACAATATAACGTTTCTCGGCGGGGTAAGATTCCTTCAAGAAACACATATTGCAATGGCACTAACGTTATGTAAATTAGAAATGTCAACAACGTTTATCGCGGGCCCCAAAATTTGGTACGTACCACAAATAACATTGAAAGAGTGCGACAAACGGTACAGTAAAGTCCATAACGTTCGGCAGTTTGCCAAGCAAGAGCATTGAACATTTCGAACACTAGTCTAAGGCAAATTTTACACGACGACTTAAGATTCCACCCCTATAAAATTCAAGACCAAATGTCAAAAATTATCAGTAAAGTGCGATGCTTTATAAACGTAGATGATCAATTTCAAACCTCTACTTTAATTAGTCTTGTAGTGATATCCAGACAGATATCGTTAGGTTTATGTTTAAATTGTCAATTCATGATAACCAATGACGTTTTGAAAATAAAACACGAGAAAATTCACATTAATATTGTAATCAGAAATAATTTATTTTTTATTATTATAAGCATGCACTATGCCGTATTCAAAACCACGCTACACTAAAAATATACAAACAAATCGCATGATCAGCACGTGAACCAGCCTGCATGCAATTGGTCGTTAGCAGGGGCTTGGCTGCTCAAACCAGAACCCATTCAAGTGAGATTTTATACATAATGAAATATTTGCTGAACCTATACCCCGTAAATATTTTTTTAATTAATTTATTTCCTATCTTCCTAAATCCCCTTTGATTGCCTTGTGACCCTGTTCCTGTAGCTGTATTCGAGCCGTGCACTGAACAACGCGTGTATTTGTTATATATAGTGCTCTAGTTCAAAAACGATATTAGTTAATAACCATTATAATAAATACAGTAAATACGGACCAATAGCTGTGTTCCATTTGACAAAATAGTCGCACTTAGTTGTACTAAATTAAGTGATTTTTGAATTTATTTGTCAATCGCGTCTAACATTTTCGATCTTTTTTTAAAGTAGACGTTCTCTTCCAAACGTCGACTATTTTGTGGTGCGTTTGTCAAGTGTGAGACGCTCTTGCCGTAAAATTTAAAAAATTCCTAACGCACCGGGTGCATGAAGCGTTCAAATGGATAACACCTATAATGTATAGAGAACGGAAACCCAAAGGTCGACCAGAACAAATGCCTGTACGTTGACAAATTTCTAATCTACATGGCAGGAGATACTATACCCGCAATAACACATAAACTACAGGTCACCATAAAGTCAACAAGTAGGCAACGCATTATAAACGCCACGTGAGCATTTCGGACCGCCACGTACCAAGCCTCTGCTGCGATAATGCCCAAAACATCCGGCTAATATTTACCGGCAACAAAACACAAACACGTATATATAGACTCAGGAGTACCGGCACTAGTTGCAGGAGATTTTCAATGTTATCTATCCGTTGGCATTCGAGGTCATTTCTGGGGAGTAGGAAGTGTAATTGTAATTGACGGTACTACCCATTCTAAAGAGGCCTCCGTCTACATTGCATAATTTTATGCATCACATAAAGCTGCTATATACTGTGTCATCTCAGTTTGTTCTTCCTCCTGATCGGACTTGTTAACCCCGAGTAAAAAGTATGGTACTGCCGATCCGCTGGTTCAGCTTATTCGGTACTCCGATTGCCAAGTTCGGACGAGGGGTATCTTAGTCTGGACGTCGGGTCATGTGGACAGCAGATTCAACGAGATGGCTGATAAAAACACCCGCCAGGCGTCAGACGGACAACATCCTTAGTGAAGCCCAAATAACTCAAGAGATACGTCATTTTAAAGGTTTTTGGAGGTTAGAAACAAGTATGGAACGGTTTCAAAAATAAAATAAATGAATTTAAGCTATGCATGACAACATAGAAGTCGCCTGTAGAGAGAGGAGTTCGTCCTTTATAGCTTGCCTGTAGGACATTCGTATCTCCTGACCGATAACAAACAGGCCACATGCCAAACAAGTCACAGCCTACTGACGGTAAAGCACTTTTTGCAAAAATGTTGGGCATACCTTCCTTCCGTAATCGGTTCAAGCTTATGGGATTTTGGCCCAGAACTCTTATAGCTTATCTACTTCTGACAATGTGGGGTTTATTCTGTCAAATAAAAGGGTGTCTGTGAGAAGGTGTGTCAAATTTTTACCAGATGCTGTCTTATACTTTATTTATTTTATTATTTAATCCTAAACCTTTCTACCGTTACAGTGTCGTTGTCTTATTTATTCATGTTAATTTATTGATTAGTAGTGACCGGATTATATGCAATTGCATTGTATATGTAACTTATTATTAAAAATTTCAACAAATAAAGTTTGTTATATATTTTGTATATTTTAATAAAAGGATTATTTTGGCATATTTATGCTATTTTTATGCATATTTTGGGCTATTTTATTGCATATTTTAGTGTTTAAGTTGCATATAATCCGGTTTTTGTTGATTAGTCATAGGTTAGTAACTTTGCTTAATGAATTTTTATATTATGACACCGAAGGCTGTTATAACTATGGCGTCATCTTTAATATTAGGTTAAATTTGCTTTTAGAGTCTGGCATCCAACCATTTTTCAACTTTGGTGTCATCTAGAATATTAGGTTAGGTTCATGCTTAGATACTGGCACCAAAGTCATTTAAAACTTTGTTGTTATCTGTGAAACTAAGTTATGTTCATTTTTAGGATCTGGCTCTGAAGTCTTTTACAACTTACAAATGTTGACAAAGTTAATATTGAAATTCTAGTTGAAAGTTTAATCCAATTTTATTGATCAAAAAACAAAAAACTTTTTAAAAACTTGACTACTTCCACATTTAATGAATTCAAGTTGTCAATAGACGACAGCACTTCAGGTGACTTAAGATTTGCCTAGTTGGAATGTGGTTCTACAAATTCCGTAAAATAGCGCTTCAATTCTATATTTGATAAAAATTGTTTTCAGTTAATTAGGCGATCATGTCTGCTTGACAGAATGAACTTTCCACTTCCTATAGTTACTGAATATAGTTGAAAATCAATCTACTGTTTTTTTTTTACTAGTTCGAAAATGTGTCATTCCCAGTGGCGGAGCTAGAATTTTTGGGTCCCACCTCAAAATATGAAAAACTCCGAAAGAGACGGTTTTGAAAAAAAAAGTATAATTTTGTAATTTATTTAACTTTTATTTTGTAAATTTGGGGGAGGGGGGGGGGGGGGAATTAACGTCTGGGGGACCCCTATGCTTGTGGGTCCTTCCGCATTGCAGACCCTTGCTTACAGCTCCGCCCCTGGTCATTCGAAGCTAACAATATATTTTTGAGGTTGGAATAAAAAATCAGCTGTTAAATCTTAGCATCAACGTTTTGTTCTGTCGGTTGACTAATAACTCATAAAATCATTCAGTATTGATACAACGGTGGAACAAATAAGAATTAAATTAAATACTAAGAACTCGAGTACCCAATTGAAAACCAAAATATTTGCTGATTTACGTCTTGTAAAATCTCGGAATCGATACTACGGGTTTCTCCAAAACACCGCGGTTCGAGGTAAGGAAATGCTCGATATATAAAACAAGCCATATCATATATTTACATTTACATTTCCTAATATAAATGAATGCAAGCAGTTTATGGGGTGAAAATATAGTTCGCAACAGGATCACATATGTTTAATTATTCTACACGTCTAACACGTGCTCTCCTAATGAGTAAACTTCCTGTCTGTACCAGTTTAGTGGTTCACTATACCAAATTAGTAACACCAGCCGTATGTGGCGGATCAACTTCAACTTAAGTGCACTTATAGATGCGCCGATATTTAAAAGTCTGGCTAAATAACATTTTAAAATGATTTATAGTCATTTCTAATTATTTTTTATTCAAATTAGTATATCACAAAGAAACATTAAAGATTATGAAACATTCAATTTCTCAGTTAATAAGCAAAATTAACCATTAATATTATTATTATCTTTAACGATAATTGACAATTTAAGTTAATTTGTGAAAATCTAGTAAAATATTTCAGTAATGCCTATCTAATCTCTTTATAACCCATAAAACTCTATGGTTTTTGTGAGAGTAAAATGTCAGTCTAACAGTTACGTTGCCTTTTAAAGCACAAAATAAATGCACTTTACAATAAAATTAACACATTAAAACTGTTCATAACTGTTCCACGTATTGCAAATGGGAATAAATTTCTAAGGAAGTGATAAGACTGTAGACAGATTAAAAAATATATAGGTTGCGGTTGATGGAATTTTCTGATGAATCAAGCGGATTTCTTTAAATATTTGATGAAATAATCATATAAAGGCTGATAAGAAAGATAGGATGTTTTGCAAGTATCTATGTTTACATTTTAATTACACAAGAATGTAGGCAGGTATTTAAAATTAATTTTGTTATCCTCCTTCAGGCTATAACTGCTTTTTACAACTAATTTAATACAACAGAACAGTTTTGTTTGTGCAAAATTTTAATATAACAAGGAAATAGTTTACTATATATAAAACTGAAATGATTTATATTTAATAAAATTATATTATTCTGTAAATCTATAAAAATCTGAATGCAAACAGCATGATGCAAAATATCTCTTTTTGAATAATTGTATTGTGCCACTTTTACTTCATTAAATAAATTATAATTAAATGAATATTAATAAGTTTCTCATGGATTATGACCATAACGATCATTATATTAATTAAATATTTCAATGCACAATTTATATCGACGCACCTGTTTGGCCTTAATGCTCATCATTGTGTTTATTGGCATGATAAATACTAAACCACAGCATAAAACAATATGACTTTTAGCGATTATTGCCCACACTATGTAATAAAGAGAATTATAAATACGGATTGAATTGAATATATTGTTCATTAGTCATCTGCTTATACTGAGAATTTTCACTTTGCCGGACAAGAAGATGGTTCATCGTAAAAAAATGTTGGGGGAAGTGATGCATTTCCAGTCACCTTGATTAATTGTCCGTTGCCATTGTTTTATTGTTGTAGTGCATTAACTTTATTGGGACTTTAGCATTCATCAGGTTTATTTTTACTTATTTATTTGATCATTATCGGAAAAATAATGAAACACTAAAAATGCATTCAAAAATATATAATGTATATGTATACAGGGTATTTTTTAAGTTTATACTTTTTTACAGGTTGTAAAACTCATAAAAATAAGTCATTTGATAAAGTATTGTTTATATAAAAGTCTTAAAATAAACAAGATAAAAAATGTAACATTGTTAGTAGTTCGTACTGAAACTAATAAGACGTTTTCTGGCGAGAAAAAGTAAGCTTCGGTAAGTTGCAGTTACACCTTACTCGTATTCTGGCGACCTTACTGATGACGTCACACTATCTAGACCTCGGTATGTAAAAACAGTGAAGGTGCGCGCGCTGATTTATGTAAAATGATTTAATTTAATACAATGGAACATTGTATATGTATTAATATACACAAAAAGTACAAGATTCTTTTCTGTAAACTCATAAAATAGATTAATAAATGATACCAATGTTGCTTTCTTTGCATTACAATAAATTGAATGCTGATAAAAAAATCTATTTTATATTGAAATTCGCTTGTTGACGCTTAACCGGGCTTATAAACAAAAGAAAACAATTATTAATTAATAATTATCATTTTTCATTGATTCAAACAACATTACTAAATAGATTATTAATGAACGTAATAGTATATAATTTCAAAGTATGTAAAGAATTCTTACTTGTTGGACTCTTGCAAACATACTACTAAAAAAGTTGAGACTAGTCTAGATGAAGATTTAGATAACAATATTGCAATGGTATGAAGCTATGCCTAATTTTAGAGCGTTTAGAAATGCAAATTGTTATTTGACAATACAAAACATCTAGTAGGTGTCTCTTTATTTGTTCAATTTTTTTGAATACCTATAGACCTGTTTCTTTTTAGCTCATACTCACTTTCCAGTTCTTTGTTATTAGTTTTTCACTACCAACCAATATATAAGCTGCATTTACATCTATACCTAAATCTTGCTCATTTTTGGGTCCTTCTATTTTAAGAAATTCCAGCAATACCAAACGTAACAATTTCTTGCAGTTCTATGTTTATCTCCCAAAAACCCATACCCCATTTTTCACTTTTCAAAGTTTGTCTCTCTATAAACAAATTACTTCAACTTATAAATCTTCAGTTTGTTAACTTCCCATCTAGTTACATTTATACTACCCCTCCTTCCTAAAGGCAATTTTTATTACACACTGTGTGTTCACAATTTGATATGGTTATAAAAACTAATGATGTGATACAAGTTTCAAATCTGTAGCAAAACATGTAAAATATCTGGAATATGTTCTATTCTATCAGTGAACAACCCTAAAAGATGTAATAGACATTGCTGTACCACGGAAATAAATTGAAATGTAAATCGTAGGTGCAGTTGTTTTCCAAAATCAGAAGACGTTAATGTTATCTACTTTTAGCGCCTAATGTGATTTCTGAAGCTAAATATGTCTATCATTTGATAACTATATTAATATAGTAATAATGCATGCATGCATATCTTTGTTAACATTAATAAAATACTTACATGTATGACTTGATTGAGATCTTCTACATATACGCTTTCAGTGTCTAATACTTCTTGAAGAACCCTCAGTTCTGGGCTAATGCTTGTAGATTCTCCAATTCCACTATCAGCGGATCCTGGAATAAAAATATATAAATTAGAAACAAATATTAAATTGCCATTAATTTAAAAGCTTCATTTAATACATATAACATTTCGCAGAACAAATCCTGTCATTGTAAAACAGTAATATATAGAAAAAATCGAGACGTGCTAAATAAAATTATCCTTTAAACCATCTGATTGTGTAGTAAATGCATCCGTGGTTAAACAAAATAAAGATGTGTTAAATAAAATTATAATATTTAGATTGCATAGAAGCGATCTTGCTTGTCTTATATCCACAAAATCCACTCAAAGTTTAACTTTCAAAATTCAAGAGTAATAAGTAGAAAACAAACTTATGTCCTTGGGTGATTTGTACAGGAGATGATTCGTGATTTTTAATAAACGTTCAATTTAGAAGAATTTAATTAAAATTATTTTGTATAACGTAATTTTTAAATTTATGTTAAAACAGAAGCTTGTGCTCGAATTCGTTTTGTGTTGATTTTGTAATTCGAGAACTAAAATGGTAAATCTAAATTTATTGTTGTGTATAACATTAGAGTGGTGTATTTATCACATTCAAAATAAGTATACACCTGAACTTCTTGCAGATGCCCTTTTGCATTTATCTTTTCTATAGGCAACAGCTGCTGTTTTAAAATATAAAGGATACTAGTTCATTTGGTTTTCATAAATATATATAAACGATAATAGTTTCTTTGGGTTTCATAAATAAATGGTTATCAATATTAGCAAGCCTTGCATACCTATTTAAAATTAAATTGATAAAGATATTATTTTATCCTTGAAATTATTATTAATAAGAATTAGGTAAATTATAGTGCATTCAATGAAACTTATTTAATTTACATACATTAAAATACGTGTTAGTATTGTGTATATGATTTATACACAATACTAAAACGCATTGTGAGTAAATGCATTGATTGTTAGATATAATGAGTGATTCATGCATTCATTTTTTAAGGTAAATCTAAGTAATTTTCCATTATTATTGCAAGAAAAAATAATTCATTAACAAAATAAGCTTACTTCTTTTAGAATTAAGATATTCCAGGTAATTTTAAACTGCGATGTTCAGTTTCTCGTAAAAGAACAGGTATCGAATCTCCAAGTATTTCCGAAGGCCGGAAGCCCTTCTGTGTTTCAAGTTCTTGGAATCAAAACGCCCACTTCGTAAATTTAATTGAAAATCGCCCTTTTCTCATAATAACTTTAATATCCATACACATATTATTACAAAATTAATGCTTATTATAAAATCAAACGATTTATTATGTAAATATGGAAAATTAGGCTATGCTTTTGTATGAGTCAAATTATTGAGCTCTTATTTTATAAAACTCACACGCATATCGAATATTGCGTGCTTAAAAACACGTTTTGTAATTTTATCGAATATGCAAAGTAATATTAATATTTAGATCAAAACTAAACATTAACGCAAAACTTGTGTCTTAAATCACCTACTTAGTCATGTTCATAACGACATGTAATATGAGCAATTATGTACTATAAAATATTGCATGTTTTTTTCAATAAATGATCCAATAATTTTATTTCAGTAGTTTATTATTAATCATCATAATTTTATTGTGTCCTCGTTATACTAATTACTTTTTTTACTTAATGAAGATTTTTTGATTATGTAAGATTTATATAATAACGATGACCATATTTAGGTTATGAATTGATGCACGAATAATCATCGATTGGACATTCAAATTGATCGATTTTATGAAATAATATAGTTATTTATACGCTACGTGATAAACTTTATATATGCAACCAACGTGTTATAATTACAGTCTGCCGGGCCGAAACTGATGAGGTCGTGTCCAAAATTATGATTTTTAAATGCATTATATTTATATACAGTATAGTTGAATGAACTTAAAATCTGTGTGAAATAATATTACAACACAATTTGACAAATTATTTTCTATATTTTAAAAACATATTATTAGTACCTTACCATTTAAATACGAACAGATGCACATTTTGATTTTTTTTTTCAATTCATACCCTGTAAAAGAACCTCTCACTACTGACTCTTGAAACCTTTAGGGCTTAACCATATATATTTAAAATATCACAACCCCACTTCTTTTTTGTAGGGCTTTCGAATGATATTTTAATTTTAATCCAGGTGTGCAAATACGGTAATGACACCAGTTATCAGTTATGTTTGCACTCGTTAAGTATCAGTAACAATAAATAAGTTATTTTCTAAACTCTTAAGGTTAATCTGTAAATAGGATTACCTATAGGCGCCAAGAAAGTTAGTTTTAGAATTAATTAAGACGAATATCAATATTGTTGTTATTAAATATTTACATTCTTAGAGATGCGATTCAATTGTCTATTACCTAGACAATAATTATATGTCAATAATAAATAAAATATGTAATACCTAATAAGTATGAAGCTCTGAATTGGTTAGTTAAATAACTAATTACTGGATGTAACCAAAATATTAATAAATTTTAATAAATAAATATACTATAAAAAAATATTTATTTAACAAATTACATTTTAAAATACATGACATGTATTTAAAAATGAAAATACATGTTTTTCTGAACATTTCTTGCGCAGAAAAAATATAAATTACACATTACAATTAATATCGGAGAGTTCTTATAAAACATAAAGTTCTCTACCTGAAATAACACATTCTGATCAACAATGTGTGTGCCTACATCTACAAATATACTTGTTGACTGATGACTTACAAAATTTAAATATCGTTCCCCAAATAAAGCTTTTCCGATGACTTTTCTGAAAGTGTTAATAGGATTCTTCATGGTAACTATAAGTTAGCTGTGAGTATTTTCTTAGGCAATTTTAATATTTTTAATGTACTAATATTGAATATATCAGGCCAATACGCGGTGAAGATTCTCATAACCAATCCACATATTTTCCACGTAATTGACTTCTTGGAGAACTAATATTATTATATCAATGTACCTATTATAACTATTCTACAGATTACAACAACTCCAGAAGCTGACTTAATAAATTAACATAGTAAAAATAAAACAATTTGCTAATCATTTTTATTTTAATGCTTATTTCTTAAATTACGACAATCCACATATTGCAGTAGAAAATCTTACTAAGACTATTCCAAAAGTCATAAAATACTTGACAAAACAGGCAATTAATTTTTTTTTCTGTCGGAGGTGAAAACACATTACGAGCGGTGTGTGGGAATCGTCCTGTTATTTCAGAAGAGGCCCTACCAACTGAACCACCTCCCAATAATATAGCAAATTGCCACTAAGCCAAAAGACTTGCCATTGATTATTATTCCTTAATGACCGCAAAAAAATATATTAATTTGAGTTTTGAGTCCTTCATAATTTTTAGCATATTTGTAGTTTTCCGTTAAGTTGTTTAATAGTTTTGGAATTGCTCTTGCTTCTGATACATCTACATAATTATTTATTATATAATAAAAATACTTCTAAATGGTGTTGACTATGACTTCTTGTATAATTGTAGCAAGTTGTCTGTGAGGTATTGTGATGCATGACCCCATACAGTTATGCCACACATTAGCACGGATTCTACTAGTGCGGTATATATGGTTCTCAATACAAATACTGAAAAAGAAAGACGAAGATGATACATTCTTTCTGAAAAGTGTCTCATTCTAGCGTTAATAGCTATTAGAGTGGAATTGAAGATTGGTGATAACATTTTATCTATTGTGCGGTGATTTAATGTGCAATTCTTTATTTAGTATTAAGGATATACTTGGGTCGTTATGTGTGGATATGATAACAGTATAGCCTGCGTTTTTTTTTTTAACAATATTCTCAATTCACTTTAGGCAATGAGATAATTTCTTGAATTAAATACTAAGAAGCATCAGGTTTAGATGAAATTCACTTCAATAATTTTTATAACATTTTCAAATGAATTAACTCCTATTCTAACCAAAATATTTGAAAACGGAGACAAAACAAAACAGAACTTCAAATTATAAGCCATGCACTGTTAAATTTATTAAAAAAAATCGAGAAAATATTAATATCACATTGCGTCAAATTCTTAAAAACAACTTCATCATATACAATGGATTACGATCAAAATGTTAGTCACAAATGGAATATTACTTATGACTAACAAGGACATTTAACAGTTTTAAAGCATTTGATACCTTAATGCCCGTATTTAACGATCTGTTACTGTAACTGACTTTTATGTATACGGGCATAAATCTATTAACAAATTTCAACGTATATTTCTTAACAAAAAAATTATAGTTAGAACTGATTTTGATCCCAAAATCACAAATGCCGGGATTAGAATTTCGAACATCTATTCACAAAAATCTTGAAAGAGTATTTGTCTGGAATATTCTTAACCTCACTTTATTTTATTTATTCTAAAACCATATCAACAATTATGATAGAACGTTTTTAAATTATTAAGTTAGTTAATTTGAAGCATTTATATACAAAGATCTTAAAACAATATCTGACCGAAATATTCCTAACATGGTCAATTTTATTTCTAACAGAACTCAACTTTTTAATGCTTCAATGTCATAATCCGAGGTAATAATCACAACAAATCTATATCTAAGTCTAAGCCTCAATTTGCCTTCTGAAATGACAAATCTCGGATGATAGATGTAGATCAACAATTGACTTTTATAATTATATTATCGGATTTTGGATTAGAATGTTCGAATTGAACAGTGGAAAAACGCCCTAAATAAGGCTTTCTAGTTCCTGTAGTTACAGACTAACACTAGGCGTTCATGTTTCCCAAAAGAGTACAACTGCATTACTGATCTCATTGAAAATGTTTCTTCAATGAAAAATGAATGCCTTGTTCTGCAGAAAATTCAAAAACCAAGCCAAACATCTTTTGTCTCCACTCCAGTTTATCGTATATCTATTATTAGTTCCATATTATATCACACAGTTGATATAACTAATCTACACTACATACATGAACTCAATATTAGTGGCAACAAATACAATACAATGATCGCAAACACATATTTATTTTTACTGTAATTTGTACCACGAATTAATAACAAAAAAAACATTTTTTTAATTAATAAAATAACTTATTTTATATAACATAATTCTAACTTATTTTAAATTAAGTCCCAATTATTTATTGTAAATAAATTAATAATCTGTATGAATTGAATTGGTATAATAAATGTTTAAATAAATATAAATATATTTATAACTACTTAACATTAATAATATTAAAAGACAAACCTACAGAGTAAATTGGTGCTCATGTATGTCTAGTAAATTGTGTATATATGTATAGATATTTCCAAATAATATTTTAATATAATTTATACTTGAATTTATAACATTAAAGAAATATAACTTCCTGGTATAAATACTACACGTAATAATACCCACATTTGTGTAGTCTAAGATTTATTGAGATGTGTATGCAATGTAAATTAAAAGTCATTTGTTTGTAAATTCGGAGCAACCCACAAGTAAATACTACAATAGTAAAATAAAGTAATTTCAATGCAGCACATTAACTACAAAGTTTTTTTACAACGTACATTGAAATAAAGTATTATTTTTGGTTGATACAAGCCAAGAATAATAAAATTAATTGAATGGACCTTTGTAGTTTATCGGTATTGCATACTTACGGAATACTAGTATTGTCTTTATAGTAGTTTAACAACAATGTTCTGAATAATTAGTAAATCAATTGTCAGAAAATAAAACCTTGATATCATGTAGTTCATTGAGAAATTGTTATTAGTTTAATGAGGTTCATAGAAATGATCTTACTTGGGAAACACGGATTGAATCATAATCCTGGATTACATGTATTTGATCCTTTTTGGAAAGACCAATTACACTAATGGACTATGTAATAATTGTACTACTTATGATTTTACCTAATAAATTTTTGTTAAGTTATTGTCTAACACTTCATACAATGGCAGTGGTGCAATTGGTAAAAATAAAATTTCTTTACAATGGAGGCGCATACCAAAAAAATAAATTGTATATTAAATATTATAAATAGTATATTAAGTTTCAAGGGCAGGAAAGCATTGTTTGCAGCACGCCGCTTACCGCTTGTCCGCACGAGTGAAGACAGCAAAGTGCTGCAAACGCTTTCTTGCTTACAACTGTTTTTTGTTTATAATATCAAATCAAGCAAATATTTAAAAATATCATTACTAAATCATGTATAAAGCTGGGAATTATATGCACTCAAAAAGTTAAAAATATGCGCATATATATGCATGAAATTTTGCCAAAATATGCACTAAATATGCAAAATATGCAGACATATGATTAATATAATATATGTAAATACGTGCTGTGCACAGTAAAATGGTTTTAAATGATTAATTTATTTTAAAAGTCTTATGTTCAGGAAAAAATCCTTAGAACAAACAATAAAAGGTTGAAAAAACGCTCAACTAAGTTGTAGAACCAAAATTGCATTTGCACGTGTTGTTTACATATAAAATCAATATATTTTTACAAAAGACAATCTTGGCGCTCATAGGCATCAAATATGCACTGATATGCAATTTTTATGGAAATATGCTCAGAAACTCAAAAATATGCCAAATATGAAAAAAAAAATTGGTTTTTGTCAGTTGTTTTCTTCTAATTTGTGTGGATACGAAATTATTTAATTGTCATATAAATATTATAAAATATGTAAATGCATAAAATCCCAGCTTTAATCATGTAACAATATTTTTTTTTTAATTACTTACTGTTAATTAAAATCAAGGGTTATATTCAATAAACATATTAATTTTTAAACTAACCCCATCTATTTTTTCAAAGTTTAGCCCTGAGCGGGCGTCAAAGGATTCTACGACCCTAGAGCGCCAAAGCAACACTTTTCGATCCAAAATACGGGCGGGCATGCTAAAAATTCATTTATTGCAATAGAATAAGCACTATAATATATAAAGTTTTGATTTGAATCCGGGCATTTAGAACTCGGCAACTTTATATAACATTATATAACCACAATCGTAAGTAAGTAGAGACGTTATCGTTACTAAACTCAACCTCTCGGAAGAACCATAAAAACGCTACTGGATTCAACAATAAGCCTGATAAAGCCTGAAAACACACCGTCTACGTTGCCTACGTAGAACAGGGATAAAATATGGATTTCCTCTAGATTATATAAAAACATCAAATGCGTACCTACAGCGTTTTGATCATCAGTTTGTTCATAATATATTGAGAGAATGGAGGCGTTGTAGATACTGAATACTGACAAAGCCTAGTTTATACACCACTCATGCCTAAATTAATAAATGCACAATTATTGCCAAATAAACTAGTCCAGACGACTAAACACACATATACAGCCGCAAATTACGGTTTGTTTTTTGCAAGCTTGCAGTCCACGGGGTTCTTTACGCAGCATAGACACGCCTCGATTGTCAATATATCGACGCCAAGAAAATGATTTTCTGTTATTAATACTTTCGTATATAATTTTTTGTAGCGCATCTAACAGTTCTATTTTTAAGATTGCTCAACAACCATTAGATACACTTATACTAAACTCATTTGTCACAAACGCCAATCGTCCATATTTAAGTCAAACCCTACGAAATTACCATTAAAAATTGTATTTTCTTTCATTTAAGCTATTATAGCGTCGATATACGCATATCGGATAGTTTTCTGTCTCCTTGATCTGCACATCCTTAAAAGGCAAAAAATAGAAAAACGTCAATTCAAATGCATCTCATAACCATCGTAGAGAAACTGATGCCCCTGTATGTCAAATGCTGAAATAAAACATCACTTGATAGTTTACAACTGCAGAACATGCCAGAAAGGCTATCCCAAATTAAACGATATTACATTGATCACGAATTAAAAACAAAATCGTGGTAAGCAACAACCATTGGTTAATAAATACAACAAAACGGCTCCCGATGTTCCACAATATCCGTAGTAGAAAAGATGGAAGCAGTATGTTGCTTGTACGCAAAACTGATTAGGGGACCACCTAAATACATCCAATTGATCTGTTGACAGAAAAGTAATGACTGCTTTATCAAAGGAATGTACCAAAGAAAAACGTCGTAAAAGTAGATATGTGTGAAAGTGTGTGGTAATGTCATAAAAAATGATTGATTCTAGACGTACTTTTATCACTCGAAAGTTTTGAAGTTCAAAATTATATTACATATTTGCTTGTGTTCAGATTGCTTAATTATTATTGCCTTTGTGTTAATTCATTGTGAAGTGAGTATGCAAGATACAACCAAAAAACCAAAACAAGTCAGAAATCAGAACAGTGAACTTTCTCTAAATATTTTGATAAAGTTATCAATCAAAATTAAAAAAATGATTGTCTGCTTGGATATCGAAACATTTCAGTCTAGCTATATGAAATCAAAATGTTTAAGAAATTCCAATAAAAAGACTTATCTTAAGGCATTTTAATAACCAATATCCGATTGAAATATTATCTATATTTTTATTATTACGTTTAAATTGCAATTTAATCATGTTTTGTTATTCCTACAAACATTAATATTCATTAAATGTAATTTTAAATAACATCCTAAAGGAGAGCACCTTACATCTAATCTCATCTAAAAGCATATCAGCCGCAGGAGACATACACATGCGCATGCATATTTATTAAATCTTTATTAGTCCATTATGCTTACACATAAATATTTATTACGTTATACGTGTAAATTGTCCTGAGGATCGGAGATTATATTTAGATTAAACTGTAGAGGGACCAGAGCGCGACCGGCCCATGCATTTTACGATGTTTACAAAATAAAAAAACGCGATGTCGACCGTCGATTAGATTATGATATAAATTAGAATATAATTGAATTGTTACATATTATATATGACGGCGTTATGTCATGCGTGGGCTTCACAATGAGAGCATGTTTAAAACATGAATATGAACGAGTTTCGAAGATTTTTTTATATTTGCCCTTTTAAACTGATTGTATGTGATGTTATTTACCTTGACTTCCTATAGGTTCAACATCACTGTCGAGGCTCTCAGCGGATGCCAAATATGCGGATCCTTGCTGATGAAGTCCACTACTTCCACTTGAAGAACATGATCCCAGACTCGTTAAGGAAACTGGACGGGATACTTCCGAGGACAATGTGCTGTTTGTACTCTCGCTGGGGATCTGGAAAGAAACAAGAAATTATATAATGCTATGGACATGATATGGTGTTTATTAGTGCTTGCTTTCCGATTTTTTTTAAATTTTATTATGTGTAAAATAGAAAACGAATAATGAATAGTTATAAATTTCTATTTAAACATCTTTATAAAACAATCCAAGCCTAAAATATTTTATAGTTAATTTGATAATCTAGATATAAAATATACACAACCGTGCAAGTTCTATTGTACAAAAAAAGTGTAGGTTTCAATAATAATAATTCAAAGCTCTAATAAATTATAATATATTTTGAATAAGTAATTGTACTCGATTTTATTTATACAATTGAAATGAATATGTTATTATTAAAACAAATTAGCATACAATAAATTTTAATTAATATTTAACAACAACTTTTTCATGTTATTATTAAACAATGACTTTACTACTAATGTATCTGTCAATTCATAAAGAATATAAGTTTGTTTTGCAATATTCACTAATCAATATTTGTTTCTGATTCCAACATAACCCAAGATGAATATCAAATAAAACATTAACAATAGTTACATGAAGGTCAGACAAACATACTGCACCTTCTTTAATACAATTGTCGCCAGATAACTATAATCTCGTATTTTAAATTAGGTCATAATAATTTTATTGTTTAGCAAAATTGCCGTCCTCGTAATTTATCAGTAGTCTATAATACAAATAACATGAAATAAAATACAAGGGACAGTGCGTAGGAAGGTATCCACACGCATGTGTTAATTTCACATGCAAATGCATACAAGTATTATAATTTGAGCGACCTTGTATGTGTCGAGGATTAAGAGAAGATGTAAAATATGTATGTACTTGGAAAGCAATAAAAAGTTGACCGTGCTTGAAATCTTTCTATGCGATAACTAAGTTTTTGATAACAAAATATCTATTTAAATTTTAACAAGGTGAAGTGTAATTTGTGTAGATTTGTTTTTAAAAGTATGTTATACGACTGCTTATGATTATTTTAATTTTACAAATAGAAACTATTTTAAGACCCAATACTAAATTTGAAGATCCTTCTTGGTAGAAAATTATCGGGTGGTCTATGTTCTATGAATCGACTAATGACGGATAGAGATATTTTATAGAAAGTAATATTTACTTCAATGGCAATTAACATATTAATATCTGATGATAATATTTTATTCATATAACTAATTGATACTTTTTCGTAATTAAAATATCAACGTGTAGTATTTTAATTAATACTCCTAGTAGTCTTTTATTAAATTAACCTCGTATTTAAGTTGATTGGGTCATGTTCATTTATAAGAACTAGTTCAAATTAGTAGAAGATGAACGCTATTAATATTTATAAGGAGCTTATAATAAAACATAAATTATTATCAGTTGTAATAGGTGGTATCAAAATAAGATCTCCCAATTAATAAAATCAGACAGTAACCCATAAATAACGAATCAGTTAAAGTGGTTATATTTGTTAAAAGTGCCGCATCCAGTGTCAGTACTTATTCTACGAAGAGATAAGCAACCGACATTTCAATTTACAATGCAAATTTCTAAACCCCATCTGGATTCTTTTAACATTTTTTTTGGAAACGGTCAGACAAGACCGAATTATAATTATGTGAAACAGGAATTCAAAAAGAACCGATTTCCCCATATTTTTATATTTATCAGAAATGGTCACGTTTTCAAATATTGTTTGTCTATATATTTCTTTTGATGTGAATATTTAAATAAACACTTGACAAAAATTACTAAATCATAAATAACAAAATAAAACTTGTGACAAGTACACTTTATTTTCAATTTAAGAAATTAAGTCTATAATAAAAAATATGAAATTTGTTTAGCTAACAAAGATGTTGCAATATTTCTTTTACATCCACAACCATATTTAGTATGTAATTGATATTACCAAATAAATATTACCCACATAGAGATTTAATTAATTTCCTATTATACCAATTCAGATAATGCTTTATATAAATTGAATAGAATGTTAACCTTAACACTTTTTAACATATGGTCGTTGAAGCCCATACATTATTAATGGCATTTAAATGTTTTGGATATTTAATTTCAGTCGATAACATTAATATGTGTATTATATTAACAACCATTTAAAAGTGATATAAAATAAAGTAGTGTCTAGATCTAGAATAGGATATTATTTGATCATAAATTCAATACTAAATATATAAGCATTAATCAATTTAATTATATATTTCTAGTGTCAAAACATCAAAGTATACATATTTTTAGTAGTAAGATGAAAAATGCTGAATATTTGAACATCTGACGTAAGCATTGTCCAGAAAAGAAAATGCAAATGCGTAGCTAATCACTAATAATTTTCTCAATAGAATGCAACCTGATACAAAAGAATAAATGATAACAAAATTATTTTCACCTGTGAAAAACACGTGAACTTATCAAAGTAGTAAAACAAGAAACTAAGTGATTTGTTTTGACTATTTACTGAGCATTTTAATCTATTCATTATCAGCTAGTCACCAAATTCAGCATTTGTATAAGAGCTTTCAAAACAAATGGACACGACGCTACACCAGAATTATGAATTAATGAATGTACAAAAACTGTGTTATTCAATTTGCTACACATAGTCTTGGATTATCATATATGTACCATGCCATCTAAAAAGAATAGAGAACCTATAAAGCTCCAACAGGTACACACACATTCACAATTACAATACCAAGTATACAATCCTAATCAAGTATTTACATTAACTTCCTGTCTTTAATGGCCGATCTCACCGACACTACTTAAAAGTTAACCACTAGTTAACCAATATCGAGGGCTTACCGTGTACTTAACCCTAAATTTGTGATTTTTATAGCAAGTGTCAAGTAAAAGAATATTAATATAAGATGGGTAATATAATAATTGCACAGGATGATATTTCATTTGATATTATTATTATGAATATAATTAATAATGTCATTCCAAGTTTACTATAATAACAAGTTTCATTTTTATTTTTATTACAATATAAAAACGCAATTTTAATAAAAATGAAGTTTGTTTTTTCAGTAACTTAATAAATAAATTCATTTTCTTTTCATTGTTTTATTTTGATTTTTCAGCTATTAGATTTTTATTTGTAATTTATGTTTCATTTTATCAGCAGATGTTTTCTTATTTAAAATCGATGTTTCAGTTTCTGTTATTTCCAGAAACCGATAAACAACCTCAAATGTCAAAAAACACATTTAATTTTATGGTTATATTAATATTAAGTTGTACACACAATATTACAAAAGCGCACGCCCAGTTTAGAGTCAATATAATGTATATTGACTAATATCTCATGTGCCGCTCCATAGTCAGAAACTCTACTATACTTAGCGTAAGTATCTGTTTTAAATGACTGGTGAGACGCATATAAAATTTAAGTAACAGTTAGCTGTAAGCAAAACTTTAAGTAAGTATTAATTTAAGAAGTGTCGGTGAGATCGGCCATAAGTGGTAAATACCACAACTCCAAATAGAATAGCTTTCATTTAGTTGTCTTGCAACAAAGCAATAGTTGAGTGACCTGGATCTTCAATAGTTTTGCTGTCTTGTCATTTTGCTCCAAGATAACGACCCAAGCCGTAAGAATCAGCTAATAAACTTTTTTGTATAAATTAAGAATCATATATCGACCTTAAAAACTCACGTTATTATTTATGTATTACCAAAAACTTTTTTTGTTAGTAAAAAATGACTTTTGATAAAACTGAAAGTTATACTTTTAACAGAACTTTTAAATCACACTGAACATAACTTAAGTTTACTCGTAGATCCCAAATTTTTTTTTTTATAAAAAGTAGAGTTTTGTGGCTAAAAGGTGTCACAATACATACAAGGTTAATTACGTACGTAGACAAATTTAAAGAGGTAATTCCTTGATCAATTATAATATAAAAAGTTCATACAAACTTGAGTTCGCAACGGCTTCGTTTTCAAAATTCAGTTCAAAGAAGTTTTATAAAATTTTTATTTAATAACAAACAATCTGACAATAGATACAAAACATGAAAACTCTACTGCTATGAAAATAATTCACCAGAGCAACTGTTGAAAATGACTTCAACACTTGCGTTAGTGCGCCTTATCATCGACTAGCGGACTCGGAAAATATTACGAATGTTTCTAATAATGGAACATCACTCTTACTTAAGTCACTTGTATGCAATCTTCCACATTAAAAATTAGAGTTGTGTACACTAACGATTTCAGGTACCTACAAGCAATAAGCATAATATAAATATTGATGCGCAACTAAGCTAAAGTGCGTGGCCGCACCATCATGCTTTAACCATAACTGTAGCCTTTAACTAAGTCGAAGAAGACCTAAGAGTTCAGCTAGGACAAATGAAGTAATATTTTGAAAACGAACCCCATGTTTGTATTTTATATTAGAATTGATAAAGGATTAACCACTTTAAGTTTGTCTACGTACTTAATTATCACCCTGCAAACAAAATTTTTTATCATTATAAATTAAACCTACCAAAATCCATAAGCGGCATGTTTAATAAAATTTTTGACTAAATTTGGGACATCCTGTATTATAAGATCGTTGTTTCTTTTTCAATAAAATATTTAAATTCTTGATACAAATTCTTACAAAATAAAAAATCGGACGATCAAGCAATTTAAAGTTGAAGTAATACATACTAAAAATGTATATAAACATGTAGAAACAGAAAGAGAACTATAATTCGAGCATTCTTTTAGCATAAATAAATATAAATTGTTTAATACTTAGGCCCGTTTGCACCAACATCGCTTAAATCTTAAACTGCCCTTAAAACGTTAAGGGTGGCTTATTTCGTTGCACCAAATATTTAAGAGAGTTTAAGGCTTTAAGGACCCTTAACTAAAAACTTAACCTAAAAATATAATTCAACGTCAAGATTTATTGTTTTGCATTGGTATTCTGGTATTTTTACGTTACTAAGCAACAATATAAAATAAAACTTACAAATTTAATATAATCTGGACTGACACACGCTATTAAAGGTTAGGTTTTATTTTATTTTTGCGTTTTTATTAAATAAATAGACATAAATACCAACAGTTTCTGTAAAATTACTAGAAATGTGCAATGTTGCCATGTGTAATCTATTTTAAACTTCTGTTTGCTAAACTACGCTTAAAATTTGTTGGTGCAATGCAATGAAAATTAAAACTACCCTTAAAATTAACTATGGTTTAATTAAGCGTAGATTTAAGCTACTATGGTGCAAACGGGCCTTAATAGATTAAAACTAGGATCAAGTAGTGCAAATACAAAACTTAATTATATTTTGGTTAATTTCCACTTGGTTGGTTAATAAAATGATAAATCTTTGAAAGCATAGAAGGATGTAAAATAAAAATAAAAATAATCTCTTGTTTTTAATCAACGTTTTGGGCAAAAATGAGACAGTGAGTAAAAAAACATGACAAGATTAAGTTCGCAAGATCATGTGTCATTGTGTCTAATAAATGTTTAATACTACATACTTGTGTATAATTCATATACACATTTACACATTTACTCATTTATGCAAAGATAATATAGATAAGTTGCTGTGGTTAAAATCAAGGTGAAATAACCTTTTTGGCAAATGTTATTCAACATAATCAAATTACAGTTATTTTTTCTTTTAGTTAAACTTTATTTTGATATTCTTAACTTTAGCTGCCTCGAATTTACTCTACTTGACCCTAGGTCCTTTTAGTAAGATTATTATTCAATTAATACTTCCATAAACTATAAAATACATATCAGCAATTAGAATACGCAATATTAGATTGGCTAATAGCATGAGTCATATTCTTTATAGATAATCACATGTATAAATAACATAAGACAAATATTGCGTATTAAATTAATAAAAAGATATGAATCCGTTATATACTAATTCGTTATATTATTAATAATATTAAACAATAATTAACAAATAAACTGTGTTAGATAATTTAAATTTAAAATTCATTTCAAAAATTATTATCATGTAAAAAAACAGAAAAACAGACTGTAAAAGATAATTAACAAAATAAATAAACCCAATTAAACTTAACAGTATCACCACAGATGACAGATTGAAAAAAATCGTTCATGCCAAAATCTTAAAATAAAATTTTTTCAGGTCAGTTTTTATTTTCTCGGTTGATTTAATGACGGCATGTTCAGTTTAATAACTGTTTTGGCAATTAAGCAAACAAGTGTAACAACAAGAAGTGGCAAAAGCTTTTTTACTAATTGGTTTATTTCCACTAAGTTTTTAGCACACTTAACTGGCCGTTAGCAATCTGTTCCCTCAAGAGGAGGTTTTCCGCATACGCATATTTGCTCCCAAGACCAACACGCATTTGTATAATCTGACAATTGAACTGTAAAAAGCTCTTGCAAAGAGTTTAAACTACCACTGGTATAGCTCAAACAGAAAGTACACAGCCCCTCACCAGGGCAAGGTAGTAAGTATTTTTTTACATAAACAAAACTTATTTATTTTCAGATTTAATAAAATTTTAACTTCCTTAAGCCATTTACCAGATTTGTAAGATAGCGAGCAGCATTATTAATTAACTAACAAACACCATGTATTGTTCAACTAATCTAAGAAGAGATCTTACAAGAAAAAAAATATACATGACAACCTTAGTTCTATTCTACAGAAATAAATGAATACTATAATATAAATATCTAAATTCTAACGACCAGTTTCATAATAGACATTTTAAAGTGACTTTACGTAAAGCAGACATTAATCACAAAGTGACGTTAACAACAAGTTTAAAGTAAGCCTAGTATGTTATCCTAGTTTTGAATTTATTGAGGAGCACCAATATATTCATTTATTAGCCTAAGTAGTAGCCTTTGGTTTTCACCTCCAGTGCATAGAAGCTTTTTCCAACATGCAGATTGAATAACCAACACATTATGTATGCCGTCACTAGAGCTTAATAATCTTAATTTAATAGAACAACATCGCAAAACTCTAGCAACATTTTAGACAAGCTAATATTTTGCAAATATTATTAGCAAATCAAATTACAATTTATTTCTGCAAATCGGTTGTATACAGACTCGATTTCTAAACTAGAAGTCAATTCGAATCTGTGTTAAATATTAAAAAAAATCATATACGATCTTCATTAATTTCAAAGGAATAACGCAATATAAAGATCATGTTATTAAGCAACCAAGAAATCCTATATAAATTTATTTACCGCAACTCTGCACAAAGTATTTCAAAAAACAACTATCATGAAGCAAATATTGTACGAGCGGAGTTTTTTATGTCATCTACTTAACTAAACAAGAAGTTACAGAGCAAACAAAATTTTATTTTTCAACGTAAGAACCAATAACATTAACAGAATTATTCTAACGTTTTTCTAGTAACGCTATGCCTTCAAAAATAGGTTTTTTGGTAATTCTGCAAAATAAGACACCACAACGTTTTCGATGTAGCCATTTGATGTTGTTCCTTAAAGCCGCATTCATTAACTACTTCTTAGACAACTGGTGCTTTGGTTCTAATTGCTTAACATCTGCAATTTTTATACTCAAGCCCAGGTCTCCCTCAAGAGACCTGCCGCCGGTCCACCCGACTCCATCTCCTCCAAAGCAAAAAAGATAGATACCGTCCAAGACAGCAATGCTGACTGCCACCACAGAGCTCCGCCCCCAAATAACAACTAATCAACTCATCTTGGTAAGAGGGTAGAAAAAAACGAAGTCAAAGAAGGAATCAAGTGAATCTCTTTTATCTTCTTGTTCTACTAGGCCATCAGCCGGCCCGTCCGGTAGGTGTATTCAGCATCATCAAGACAATCAGCCATCAAGGCAAAAAGCCCTTGACCCGCCCTACCACTAAGGCGCAGCCAACCAACTCTCGTCAGGCAAATTGCTCCCTAGACCCCTCAAACCAGCAGAAGGAGCTGGCACAAGCCGCACTTCGGCAGTATCTATTCGAGACAAGACCAAACATTTGGGGCTGATGGCTACCTTCAAAACTTTGAAGATATCCATAATTCGCTCCGTAAACGTGGTTAATGGTATACGCATGCGACCCCAAACGCTTGATGACTTCGGTGTGAGCGATAAATTACTGCAAGTAAAAACCCTTAAGTATGTCATCAGGAGTGTACTTTACTACATCACGACTGAGCTTATCTCTCAGGGATACACCCCTTCATCTACGACACGCATGGGAAGGGTCGAGAAAACCTTCCCGTCGGTAGGCGCGCATGTGAGGATGAATCCGACACGTTGTGAGTCTTTAGGAAGATTCACCTCCTAGCCTTAAAAAAAAAGAAGACAAAGAAGCAATTTTCTGCGCAAAAAGTGATGGCTACAGTTTTCTGAGACGCTGAGGAAAAAACGGTTTTACACAAAAAAAACCATATACCATTGCTCAGAATTCAGCACAAAAACTGCAGTGTACATAAAGGACAAATTGTTCAAGAAGTAGCCAATGGATGCAGCTTTAAGAAACTAAAACATCCATAATACTTTATGTGTTAAAAATAAAATTTGGTTTGTACTGTAACTCCTTGTTTTCATAGCTACGTAGATAACATAAAAAACTAAATATAATTTACTAATAGAAAATAATAATTAAAATGTTCTTAAATATAAGGTATGTCCCAACAAACAACAAAAAGTTTGTCATACTTAAAGTATATACATAGTATAGAAAAATTCAAAAATAATGGCATACACAAAACACATATAAATTAATATTGTGAGAAACCAAACTTAGTATTTTAAATATTATATTATTAAATATACCCAGCAAATTGAATAATCTAATAAAACATTTATATTCATTTATTCACAAAATTTCATTTTTTAATTGAACAAAATAAATATTTACTCTATTTATCTAAATATTACTACATTTGTTTATTAGCAAAGTGAAATACAAAAATAAACGCGAAATTTGACTGAAATTAAATGGAGCATGCATATTAACCTCAATATAATTTGTTTCTAATTTAGCAATATATTAATTTACTTTAGTGTACAAGAGAAATTTATTCTATTATATTTTAATATTGCATATTGTTTCAAAAAAAGTGCATATATAGTCTGGACAATACCACAATTACATTACATTATCTCCTTATTGAATTAACAAAGCATTGTTTCTATTGTAATGTGTTTAATGACTTGGTCCATGATCAAGATTGAGACATGTCTAAATATATTCATAGTATTTTCCAAACAATATCTTTAAAATAATTAAACAAAGCGATATAAATAGTAACACATATGTCATAAACGTGAATGAGAATTCCATTTCATTTTGTGTGTAGCACATGTTTACTTTAGACCTTGTTGACGTACAATAATAATTATAGTACGTAGTAACTCGCACATGCTGTGTTTAATACTGAATAAAATAACTTACTTGTAGATATTTCCCCATATTTTTTCTCCCAACGGGTGTTCTAGAAGCAATTCCGGATGGTGACTTATGCATGTAACTTCCTAATGGTTTATTGCAGCTAAAGTAATCATCATTTTGCACTTCACCAACACTCTCAAAACCATTCGAAGCGCTTTTCGAATGCTGCAGATTAACATCGCTCGATTTTTCACCGCACTGAAACATCACTACCGGCCGACTGTCATCCGTTGTCAGAACCAGTTCAGTGTCAGGTAAATTAGATAACATTTTTTGTACGTTCGGTGATATGATGTCTAACGATTCGTTGCTTTTATGTAGAGGTTTCTTTTCAGGGGCACTACGTTGAGATCGGTTTTGATAAACGCATCTACTAAAACGTTTTTGGTCCACGATTGTAGAGATCTCTTCGTCCGGTACATTTGCCAGGATCTTTTGCACGTTTGCTGAGAGGTGTGAAAAATTGCTGGCCTGGTGAACTCGTTTAGGACAACTATGTTTTGACGGCGGAGTGTCCTCGGGAGGTTCGTTATTATTGTCGAGTATGGCATCGATTGCACCCATTATCGAAGGCATCAGGTCGGGCGATGTCCCTGAAAGTAAAAACAAATAATGTAATCTGTTTGATATAAAAGTAATACATTGTTTTCATTTGTTATTTTGTTTTGCGTGAAATATTTTAGGTGTTCAATTTCATAACACAAACTATCCAACAAGGCTCTACAAAAACTATAATACAGTTTTAATAATTAAATAGCAAAAAATAATTATTCATAAGTTAATTAATTTATAATATCATTATTTTCAAATATAGAATTAACATTTTTATTACATATTCTATTAACATAGATAGATTTTAAATGTTAAAATATTATAAAGGATTGCTACTGTAGAAACACTTAGTCTTACATTCTTATTTATACACAGAAAACATATTAGGTAAAACCCAAATAAACTAATTAATCGAGCGATATGTTCAAAAAATTGTTATACTACTTAGCTGACACTCGTTAAAAGGGCAATGATATTCTAAATTCTAAATAAAAATGACCTATCAATGTTTGCTGTAATAGTTGCTTATTATCAAAATAAAATTATTTATTTATAATATGTGTATTTAACTAAATAAATAAAATCAATAACATATTAAGAAAATAAACACTTTTCTGCATGAGATAATTGTAAATTAATTGAGAATGATTTTAAAAACGTATTACATAATATTTCTTACTCACATAATTAAATATTTAATTATAATTATAATTAAATTATCTATCTCTTAATCTTATGCACCATAATATAACTAGATATAATTCACTGGGGCAATTAAATTTAAAACTAAAAAATCTGGACAATTTTTATTACTGCATTAGGAAAATATGACAATTACAGTCACTTCCTACTCGCGGCACGATGCAATTATACACACACGACTTGTACAAATTAACAATTTAATTAAATGTAATTTTAGTTTTCCAGGAAGCGGCGCACGATCATTTCACAACGTTTTGAAGGAGATTTATCTAAAGTTCGATGCGACATATGCAATAACGCTAGCTAGCTGCACCGATTGCAAAATTCCGAATGCGATTTAATTAAATTAATAATTTTATGTTGCTGTCGTAAGATTTTAATTAATAATATGTGCAATGCGTATATTTACATACATGGTGTGTTCATGTTTGAAGTAGAGTTATTACTGGTGAGGTGAAGTAGGCCTACAGGGTAAATTATATATAGCTTTTGTGGCCACCAACTTTGTTAGAGGAACTTAAAATGAAGTGAAGCATACGTTCTTCATAGTGCATTTTAAATTTAATTGCTAATTAATTAATGATGTCAGAGATCAAATATTTATTGTCAACAAACTAATGTATATGCAATATTAATTATGAACAAATTTGCTAAACATATATTTTAATTAACATTACAGTCATTACACATTTTATATGTTGACTTATAATATTGAGTTCTTGTAGAGTAATTATAATTTATACCATATTTTACACTAAAAATAATATTTTTTAGTTATTCAAAAACGTCAAAAATACAAAAAAAAACTTATCGAAATTATATTTAAATTTCACATTCAATACAGTTAAGTTTTTTAGTTATCACCTCGGTTATCACTAATATAAAACATTCTAGTTTTGTATTAGACATAATGGACATGATTATAGCCAGTTAAATAAATTGGTAGTACATTATGTACATAGACAACATAACAATTGCTTAAATATAAATATTATGAATGCAGATTATAAGAGACATATATGAGAAAATAATCGAAAGATTGATTAACAAAATTTCTTTACAACTATTATAAAATTTAAAAATATTCATTTTCACAGCTTCCAGGTATGTAAAAATGAATAAATGTTATTAATCAAGTACACAAAAACCTCAGTCAATAAAATTGATACACTTTTCTTACTCAGAAAAATTCGTAAGTGATTCGGACTATGTACGTATTAATAATGTTTTGTCTGCAGCTAATCCTTTTTGTTATATTTTTTTTAATTATAAAATTGTAAATATGTCTAAGTTTAGATTTAATACATTTGTATAGCCTACTTATAAATATACTACTCTTCATTATATGCATAATAAAAATTAGATCAAAATTCCTTGCCTAGTTCTCTTGGAATGTATTCTTTGCTGATGATGAAATTTTTATAGCATAAGTCAGTGGTCACGGGAAGTATTTGGGTAGGTCGCGGGATACCCTCAAATAATTAAAAAAGATTTTCTTTTCAAACGCATTTGGAAGTTTGGTTCATTAGAAGTATATGTAATGGGTGGGCGTTGAAAATGATTCAGATGGATTACAAGAAAAATTTGATTTTGATTCTTTTAACAATATTATTTATATTTTATTATGCTAATCTTGACAGATCATAAATTTTTTTAAACTTTTTAAGAGTTTGCGATATTCTATGACAATTGTTTAAAACGTTAACGACCATAAAATTAAAGTTAAACTTTTTAACAATTTGTGCTCGACTTTGGTTTTTTGTTACAATATTTTTAATTTTATAAAAGAATTACACTTTGTTTTCTGACAACTGTTGAAAATTTTGCTGTTTTGACATTTTATAAACAGAATTTTGAAGTTTTTAATTGTTTTTTGGCCAAATTTTTGTTCTTTTTAAAAATATGTATTCTAATATTTTATGACTGCTAATTACTACTTTTGACTTTTTATAAACAGAACTTTGCATTTTTAAGAGTTTCTGACTAAATTTTAATGCTTTCTTTACTTTATGACCGGATTTTGCTATTTTTGACACTCTATAATTAGAATTTTACATCTTTTGATAGAATATATAAAAATTAATAATTTTTTTAAGTCAAAATTTCCTGCCTGAGTAAGGTTAAGTAAAAGAGCAGCAATTCTGCTAAACTTCTTTTTTCATTTATTGTAATTATACGACAAAATAAAAATATACTTATACTAATATTGCTATTTCTAAGAATATTTTGATATTTAATAGCTGGATTTTGCATTTGAAAGATTTCATAAATTTATTAATATTTTTCACAGTTTATGGTCAGATTTGGATGCTTTCTGACATTATTTTAATGTTTCAAGGTCAATTTTTTTGCTGTTTTTGACTGTTTATAAATAGAATTTTGCACTTTTCAACAGTTTATGACCAAATTTTGCAATTTCTAACAATATATAGACATTAATAGTTTATGGTTTTATGTTTAAAGACCGGAAAAATTGACATTTTGTGAATAAAATTTTGCCTTTTAAAGCATTTTTAAGGTTTTATGACCAGATTTAGTTATTTTACTTTTCGTGAATAAAAATTTTACACTTTTTAACAGTTTATGACCGGATGGTGCTTTAGGACAATAAAATACATTTGATTTTTTAGTAAAATTCGACATCATTTTAATATTTTTTAATTTTTTTAATTTTTGACATTTTATAAATAAAAGTTTTCACCAGATTATCGTCAGATTTTGGTGCTTTCTAATAATATTTTGCTCATTTTGACATTTTATGAGTAAAATTTCAACAAGATTTTATGAACAATTTTACACTTTTGCAAACGGAATTTCGCAAAAACACTCCTCAAATGGTCATTAACTTGTGGTAAGCAACATCATACCTGGTGGTACACAAATACATAATATTGTTAATTTTGTCACATGTTATTAAAAAAGAATAAGTTATACATACAAATTAATCAAAATACACAAAAAATTATTACTTATTTTTGGTAGTACATCAAGTTTAAAACTTATCTGAGTGGAACAAAAAGTTTAAGTAATCCTACCTGCCTAGAGAAATAATTTCAAAAATAATCTGATGCTTTTAAGGAGATATACTTAAGAGCCAACAATGATCAACCAAACCAAAATTGATAAAATATCTATGCTTAATTTATAAATTAAATTCACATATCTATAAAAAAAAACTAAAAACATCAAAATTTGCGGTAAACAATTCCCTTTTAGTAAAGGCTTCCCCAGCTAAGTAAGTTGAAGAAATCCATGTGCATTAGTGTACAAGGTAGTGATGTTGTGAGTTTTTTTAATTCTTTCAAGCGTTTGCCTATTCGTAATGGGTATTACAAAGAAATTAGTTTGAGTAAAACACAATTTACTAATAATTTTCTTATTTTAAACCATTAATATGCCTACTGACAATCAACCTCGTGCCGGATACATATCAACCAGTTGATCTAAAAAAAAATGTAACATTTTATTTTGCAACACAAATCCGTATGCGTAAGCCTTCACAATTTTTTTGTTAAAAAAAAATCTTTAAAGTGTACTAAACAACTAAACAGTAGGATCTACAACATTAATTATAAGAAAGAAAAAAAAACTCTCCAGGAATCATTGTCTTAAATTGTTAGAATAATATATATTACATTTTATTTTATATTTTATTTATATTACAAAATAAAGATTAAATCTGAAATTTCTTTTCTGGTAGATTGCACTAACGCAAAACTTTTACTACTGCTAACACAATATTAACACCGGCACAGGTTATTGTGTAATCTAACCTTAGTAGTTCGGCTAAAAAATTTAGAGAAATAAAAAATCTATAAAAAAATAATTTCATATTTTTTTAATAAAATGCGATTAATATATTACATTTATTATTATTACTATTGTTATAGTTTTCATAAAATTTTAGATTTTCAAAACTGTATTTTTGACTTTTTACACTATTTTTTAAAATTCTTTAAACTAACATTTGAATTAGAGAGATACTCCAATTCTTAGTACATAAATCATATCACATATAAGAAAAAATATTGTTTATAAATATTTACAGATGCTTACATGATAAAACAAATATGTATTTAATAATTGTGACATATTCTGAGAATCACTCTTATTACCTCATATTTAAATATGCAAAAGAACACAACACACACATTTAGTTGCACTGATAAGTAGAATCAATATTAACACAATATAGTTTAGAAAACAAATAATTATAGCATTTGCAACTGTGATTGTAGACGCAAACTATTTAACTACCGTGCGTACACAACTACGACACGTCGAACATAAATTTATTTATAATAACTTATAAACCTCATTGTTGAGTTTCCTGTCATGAAGGAAATCCACAACCATAAACATATGGTTGATTTTAATGAGTGAGTTGACTGCTAGAATCAAAACACACGCGATACATATCAAATCAATGATGGTATCATCTAGTTTTGTATAATAGTTTAAGTTTCATTCATTTTTACACAACAGACTTAAGTTCATATGTTACGAATAACAGTTGATATGCATATCTAAATATAATTCATATTGACCATAATTATGTTAATTTTATCTAATATAATAAATTTGAATTATTTATGCTTTCAACTCCTATTAAGAGCTATATGTTCAACGCCCTCTTTATGGTAGATATTTTAATTGGTATTTTGTTTGATTTTTTTTCTTTTTAATCATCACTTCCTTGACGTTATCGCGACACGCTACCTATTAAAATACCATTTTTGTTGCATAATCTTCTTCCGAGAACAATTGCATGAAATAATTCTGATTGACTACAACCATCTGGAGATTAATTGAAAGTGAACCAAAGAAATGAACGAATATTTGATTGCATTAGTATGTTAAATGATTGCGGTGATTCATTTTATATCTGGTCTAATATTACTAATGATATCTTGTAAAGCGACCGCTCGTCTCGTCTACTTTCGGTATTTTTGAGATATTTTTAAAACTTCTATCTGTTTTATAAGAGATAACTTTGAGTGCGTTTATATATTTAGAAGTGCATAATTATTTGAAGTAGGCTGTCGTTCTTATCTACATACTTTAATTCAGGATGATCTATTCGGTGCTTAACAAAATTAGGCCATACCATTGTACAGTTAATGCTGCTTTAAGTATTAATTGCGTTTTTATATGAAACGCTTAGATTTATTTATAATATGTACTTCTGAAATTAAATTTGTGTTGCAAATTATTATTTACTTCTCAATTTCTGAATTGTTGAAAAAGTTAAATTCGGAGCTAGGTTACATTCGGGCTTATGCGGTACATCAATGAGATATTCTGATATAGTTGTAGATTCATTCATCAATAGAGAAACGCAGTTGCTAAACATATTAAGTATTACAAAATATGCTCTTAAATGGCAATCATATAATGATGTGTTTTACAACTATTTTTATTAAATACACGTAGTATTGACAGAAGAATTACTTCTCAGCCTTCTATATTAACAATGATTTTATCAAAGAAACATACTTAAATCAATCATAGTCTTAATAGGTCACCTTTACGTGAAGGTCAGCTGGAAACTAATGCTGTCGTAGCCGTATGATGACGTAACGGTTTCCATGAAATATGAAAGTATAATTTTTATTCGCACTATATGATACACAAAATAATTAATGCATAAGGTGGTGTAGGTAAATCCTCGTCTTACTACCTGATTAAAATACGCGATAGTGATAAGTGTATAGTATGACGCATCAGAATATATTATTTGTTTATGTTTGGCAAGTAACATATTTATAATCTATGGATATCATTTGAAAACAGGTTTCACAAGATACTTCCTGACTCTATTCCTAACAATATTTGTACAATTAAATAGCTTAAACTATGCAATTAATAATTCTAAAAACAAGTATTGCACATGTAATTAATATTCGCATTAATACATTAACCAACTATTTCTTTTGAATCTATTCAATATTTCTAAGTGCATGTAAAATGATCAATCAACTTATTTGTCTAAATCAGCATATATAATGTTGATATTTTATAAATAAGTTTATTCCATAAATAAATAATAGTATATAATAAATATATTAGTGGTTGTACGTTTAAAATATAAATATATTAATGTAGATGTTGAATTATTTTATTTTTAGGTTTTTGTCTAGAATGAATTTTGTTCTTCACATGACAATGTGTATTATAAGTAAAAAAATAATTAAAAGAACCCTTTCTATTGCTAAAAAACATCCAACAAATGTTGAAAATTAGAGGAATTCGGGTTACTCCCAAGAACATCTGCAAACTACCCACAATTGACCAAGGAACATTGGAGCAGAATCCTTTTCACCGTCAAAATGTTGCCTTAGGTCCCAGGTAGAAAAGTTGAACAAATGTTTGCAGAGTGCAATATTGTGCCAAGACTCAGTTTTGGTAGTGGTTTGATAATGATATAGGGTGGCATTACCCTGGAAGCTCGCATCAAATTACTACTTGTTAATGGAGAAGCAAAGACTACCAATAGTTCTGTACATTAGAAAAAACGTGGGCTCACATGTAATGCCTTTTGTCCCATTTATGACAATATTTTTATGCTAATGTATAATAATGCCCATCCACAAATTGCCAGAATCGTCTCCGATCAAACATGTTTGGGAGATCGTGGAAACACAAGTTTGAGCTTAAGTTCTTGCTCCTGAAAACATAAAAGAGTTAAGTGCACCGCTATTACGTAAATAGGACAAAATTAACTAAGATGCCATTTGACACCTTATATGGGAAAATTCTTTTGTATGGCTTATAAATTAATCACATTATTTAAAATAATGAATGGTAACCAACATTAAACTTGCTAAAGTTCGCTAAACGTTGTTAAATTTATCTAAAGTACATGAAGCGCTTTATTTTGCTAAAATTATTGATGGATCAAATTTTACGCCGGTGATTATATATGAATATATGAAGGGTACAGGGAAAAAACAGGAAAAGTCACTTTTATTCAAAACTGAGAAAAATAAATTTTTAGTTTCATATATATATTGTATTTACTTATTTATCTTGTTTACATTTTAAGTAAAAGTATATAGTTATAGATATAGTAAACGTAATTAAATATAATTAACTTAAAAAAATGCAATGTCAAATAAAAAACTTAAAAAAATTACTCATTTCTCCAGTGAAACCAGGTAACTATCTTACAGCAAATCTTTGTACGTTAATAACTTTGGACTAGACCGTTTCTTTTTGCGTTTCATAGTTTTTAATTTTGAATAAAATGACACGTACTTCATACATTAAAACAATAAAAATTAAAATTAATCGAGAGTTACAAAGAATCAACTAAAACTGTAATTTCAACAAAAAATAAATTATTGACAATTCCTTAAATCTTCTTAAGTAATAGTATATTAATTACGTATCAAGGGCAGGAAAGCATTGTTTGCAGCACGCCGCTGTTTGTCCGCAGACATCAAAGTGCTGCAAACGCTTTATTACCCGTGGTGCTGACGACAGTATTTTGCTTGCCTGGTGAAGTAACAAAAGCATGATACAACTTTATTACTATTATTTAAAAAAATGTTTAAAACTTCAATTATTAAAGTGTTAATGTTCTTTTTAAAGGTTAATGTTTAACGCCAAATCATAAGCACTTTGTAATCCAAAATACGAGCGAAAAAACTGTTTTTAAGAGTGGGCATGCAAAATACTTAATGCGACAAACTGACGCAAGTTATTGCAGCAGCCTTTGCTACTGTAACTTCCTAAAAGCACAAATGATCGTGTTCTTTGGCCGACAAAATTATGTAAACCTATGATAGAAAAGAAGCGAGACAAGTGAAGTTCGTGAAACAAGCTCAACTGAATATTTTGTATCCATATATCAATATTAATAATTTTGGTTTTTCAATCAAAATCAGCGAACTAAATCAGAATATGACAAACAACTACATTCATACCATGTCTAAAATGTTATTAACACTGCCACCCTCCTGGCGTCATTGCCAGCATGACGCACTTAGTGTATAAATAACTATTATGTAGCAGCAAAAAAATACTATAAAATATCATACTTATTTTGTCTTTCGCTGTGTGAGAAATTAAAGCTTTAATTCTGATTCAAGATAAATGGCTTGCAGTTATTTTCTGATAAACCTATGCCATTAAATTTAATTGACTTTATTGTGTATTTTTTATTATTTTGATTTTAAAATGTATGTATAATAATTATAACTAAAAATGTATGTATATACATTAAATAAATCATAAATAAAAAAAAAACATTCATGAGTACATATGTACATGATATAATTTATCACCGGTCAATAAATTGTATACCTAATTCTCGACCACATTTCTCACTTTCATGCAATTTGTGGTGCTCTATAATTATTTTAAACGTGTATTTTAACATCAGAACTTATATTACCATCAACGATCACTCGACTTGACAGTAAGATCGATTCTATGCGCGATAACTCGAGTGTGAATAATAGTAAAAACAATGCAGAAAGTATACTATGTACATATTTACATTCACTTCATGGTCAGGTGAATTATGCGAATCTTGTTTTATATATCCGATGATCTGCAAGAAAACGCGAGGAAAATTACGCTTGAACCGAAACAACTGTTCGCTATTTTGATATTTCTTAAAGTTGTTAACTAAAAAAAAATATTTGTAATAGATTTTTAATCAAGTTGTATAATATATAAAGTAGAAAACAAATTATATTCAGTTTTTTTTTTTAATTCAATTAAATAATACTTTGCATTTAAGCTGCAAGAAAACGCGAGGAAAATTACGCTTGAACCGAAACAACTGTTCGCTATTTTGATATTTCTTAAAGTTGTTAACTAAAAAAAAATATTTGTAATAGATTTTTAATCAAGTTGTATAATATATAAAGTAGAAAACAAATTATATTCAGTTTTTTTTTTTAATTCAATTAAATAATACTTTGCATTTAAGCTTGATTTTGTATACATGTTCTAATTAGAAAAAAATCTATTTATCAAAACGTCAAACATTAAACTGATTCTATTTCAAAGTAACAGAAAGTAAAGTCATGCCAACAAGATGTCCTGTGTGTGTTGCCAGTTGTCATATATCAATTTTTTAAATCAATTTTCAAATACACTTCGCCCACGGCTCGCTTCTCAGCACTATTGTGATTATAATATCCAACATCAAAGATAGTTTCAACCATAACACAATCACTAGCTTCTTAAATTATTATTTACGTTATGTCTCATCAATTTCATTATGTATCCACGCGTATTCACTTTTACAAAATACCCAATCCTTGACATAACTATAAGTTAAATAAACGTAATATCTGACATTTAAAGTGAGGATGAAGATAACTACAACCTTATTAGGTGCTTTCCATTTGCCAAGTGAGGTAAGCCAAAATACTCACCTAACCTCACAAATTTATTTTTTTAATTCTCTTGTCGTTGGTTACAATTTTATTCAATTATAAATAATTTTAAAATATCATTTATTAGTTTTCACCCATGATATGCAGTCAGGGGAAAAAGAGAAGTAAAATTTGTACTTTGACTTGATTGCTATTTTACAAATGGGACGGTCTATTAAGGTGGGAAAATTGTCAGATAAAAATATCGTGCAGATTTTCTCGGAAGTTAATTAAGATAATTCATTTCCGTTTTCGGCATTATTATGAGTATAATAACAACATTTGAATAAGCTATTTTGGTAAAAATATATTAATAAATAAAAAAGTTTAGTGGTAAAAATTGTTCAATTTATTTCAAACTTAGTTCATATTAATGATATTTATATAAAAAAAATTATGCCGCAAAAATGATCACAAAATGATTATTTGTTTGCTTTAAAAGTAGCATCGAAGATGACGATACTTTTGGGTGTAAACAATAAGCCCACCGATGGCTCCGCCTATTACTTTCGGTACTGTTTTTATTTCACAATTGGTAGTTTGATTTTATTGGGTGATCGTCTCCATGGGCGGTATTTTACTACAGTGAGAGTGAAGCGCTCCCGGTGGTTTATCACGGAACCATTTCTGACAATTCTGTCCTTAAGTTAAGTAGTTAGGAGAGGTAAGAATAACTGAAAATAGTGGCAAAAAAAAGCACTTGTTATATAGGTATTACAAAATTACATTATAATACGTCATACTATCTGGTAATACAAAACAAAAAATTTGTACTCGTTTGAAACACTTACGAAATAATTTTATGTTGAAACAAAATTCTTTTATATTTAAGAAATTAGCTTGTGTAATTTTTCTAAAAGTAACTGTTGAACCTGCTTAAGGTTTAAACCAAATGATTCAGTATGCAAGTGTAGTAAAAAATACGGTCGTCTTTACAACCATAAAATATAGAGAACCACAATTCTGTGTTGATTAAATGCAATTATTAGCAGAACACCACATACAAGAAAAAAATACCTAATAACGTAACAGTGATGATATTTGTTTATTCATTTAGTGCATAATTCGAGACTTTTCGAATAGGTCAAGATACGCATTGCTGATATTTTGCTCTAAAGAAATGCTTAGCAGAATTAGTTTGGCTACACACAACGATTAAAAGATTCCAAAAGTGACATTTGTCCTAGTCCCAGTAATGACCATATAATGATTTTCAAGTTTCAGAGCTTTTGCAAAAGCATCGCTCAATTCTGATCTCGGTGACTTCTGTCATCGGTAAATTTTGTCATAGAAATTACGTAGTTTCATTAAAATCAAATTAACATTTTGTCTCATTTTACTGACATTACGTCATTTCTATAAGAAAAGCCACAGATAACAAAAATCACAGCAATCAAAATGGAGTGTACCCCAGGGCTGACACGTCACCACGCCGATCGCATCGCAATCAAATCAAAAGAACGTCAATATGACGTTGTGTTGCTTTTCCATCCACATACAAGCATAGAATGAATCAACGCATCAATTGCGCTTGATATTTCTATTCAATTTTGCCTCTTAAATCTTTAGAACTAATTGTCCTCTTGTATTAACTGCGTCTCATACACTTCATCTTTTAGAGTACCTCAAACATAAAAATCCAATAGATTAAAATCTGGCAATCTTGGAGGCCCAACCACTGGTCCTGCCCAACCAATCCAACGCTGTGGATAATTTGTATCAAGTTGAAACCAGTTCCTATTTCTAAAATGAAGAGATAGTAAATCTTTCAAGTTATTTGTAAAAAGATCATAAAATAAAACCGCGTTTAATGTTACAGGCAAAGAGAAAAAGCCACACACAGTATTATAGTATTATGTATTATACCAATCCAAACATTAACACTAAATTCATTTTGAAAAGAACGTGACAATTGTGGTAATTAACAATTCCAGTTCTTGTGAATGTAGGTAGCTTCAAAATATTTCGATTAGCTTCAGATTTATTTAAAAGCCATTCACAATAAACTATTCTTTTCTCTAAGATGCAAATTTTGAATAGATTGCAAATAATAAACTTTTCTTCTATCTATATGTATATTAAGATTTAAATCAAATAAACCAAAAATGCCTTTATTATTTATCCTTTCATTTAAATTTTCATTTGTTTGGCTCAGTATTCCAATTCAAACCTAATTCACAAAATCGTCGGTGCACATCAATAAATAGGCAGATTGGGCACTCCTATTTGGAAAACGCCTTTCATACTCAGTATTCCATTATATAAATAAAATGAATGTTTACACGTGTCAATGCAAACCATGTAACAAATTCTTACTTCACAAATGTGTAGTATTGACAGAGCGTTACTAATTTATTTTTCCACAGCTTACTTTAACCGTTAAACAAAAAAAAATATTTTCGTTAGATAAAATTTAAAGAACTTTATATATATATATAATATATTTATAGAAACTAGTTTGTTCCATTTGATGAGTTGGATACATTGTTTAAGTTACACAAAAACAATCACCCTGTATATTTATATATAGTGGTACGATTTGGACAGTTTGCAAACCGTTCAAACTATGAACACAAACAAATTACTGTGTATAATGATTGCCTAAAGATAACAAATATTTGTTTGTGTGCACAGTTTGAACGGTTTGCAAACTGTCCAAATCGTATGTTGAAACAGACCTATAATTGATGGTTGTGACCATGTTGAAACAATAAAGCAATTTGTTCGCTTAAATTCACTAACTTAATTTGTTACATCTACTAGAGCCAAAACAAGTAAAAATAGTAAATTGGTTTATTTCAATTAATATTATTTTGAAATACAAGACAAAAATAACTTTTAAAATCCTGCAGGTTGTTCAGAATTAAATTAAGACTACAAATCTCTCACAGGGTGTAGCCTGGATTCATACATTCTAATTCTTTTTATATTCTATTAGGGAAATGACAAAAACATAAACGGCAACATACAATTATTGTGTTTGCCAACTTAATATTTCCTTTCCAAACATTTCCAGGATTTCCAGTTGACTGCTGTGATTCGCGTGAATGGCACCATTTAGGCATCTGCATTGGCATTGTTTCCACACATCATTAAATTAACTCGTCGTAGATTGTACACAAATATATTAAGTTAAAACACCTGTTTCTAATCTCGATTAATCGCTAACTAGCCACGAATTAATCATGCACATAGTACTGTTCTTAAATCTAATTAATATATTTTCTATTTTAAGTTCAGTTAGTGTGTTACATTTAAAGTTTTAACGTCACTAAGAAGATATGAATTATTTGTAATAATATTTATAATAAAATGTTGTAATTTTTGATTAAGTACCGTAAATGTATGACAAACACGTGATTATATTTGTCTGGCGTTTACTTACAGCATGTGATAAGGTCAATATTATGTTACATGTTTATATCACATTTTAAAGTTTATATTTAGTTTTTTTTTTTTAATGTTCGTTTACTAGTCTATTATTACAACCAAACGCGTACAGTTGCAAAAAAAAGACATTCTAATACATATATATGTATGTATGTAAGGTTATTAAGTACATATAATTTAAACAAATATTTTAATTTTACGCAATATATCAAATTGACAACAATCGAATTTAAAATTATAAACAGCTGTATTGGTATTCTATTTGTCGAGGTTGTCCAATGTTTGAGATGTGACAAGTGTAGTTAAATGATTAAATTCTATTTATCAACAATATTATTTTATAATAGAATTTTAAATGTTATCAAAATAACAAAAAAAAAAAATTATTAGATTAGTATTAGCCATTTTTTTTTTAAATTTTACACACCTGCTGACTTAATACTCCTTTCAGCACGCATGCGATTCATTCTTTGTTCGCACAAAACAGCACCATACGTCCTCACCCTATAGGGTTTAAAATAACCACCCAATCAACTAATCACTACAGTACAGTTAGCATTCAAACAAACACAATAATCCACGCGCGTGTTAAGTCAGTAACAAACAAGCAAACATCTACACGCTAAGCCGTAGTCAAGTGAACTGAACAAGTTTTGTTCGACCGCGCTTCTCAGCGTTCTGTCTTAGTCATGTATGAATCATTTTAAATTCTAATTGACTTCAATTCCCTTACCATTCCAGAGAATTATATGTGCACTTCATTCCAATACATCTTGCAATCTCTATTACGTAGAACGGTTATTTCTGCAGTGTTTATGTCCCTGGAGCGACGATTTACGGACCGAATTGATTTGGAATTATCAAATCGTACAAATGCATTGCGGCATTGTTTTCAAACGGTGATTACGGGAACGTGACCTTGCGTCGTTTAAGCTGATTCCGCCGTTCCTCTAATAACATCGATATTTTATTCTATGTATTACCACACCACAACACTTTACGCATTTTAAAATATATTTGGTATGTAATTACAATAGCAAATTTGTATTATAATACATTCTACTTGGTCAATAGTTATTTGACGTATGTCAACACTTCAATATGAATATATAACACTAATTAGTGTATTTATTGAAGTGTTAATTGTTTCATTTGTAATTAAAAATAAATCTTAATCTACGCAATGCATATTATTAATTGTTTCACTTGCAATTTAAAATATATCCTAATCTACACAATGCAGAAATTAAAATGTAATATTGTCCTGGACATGACAATAAACTGTAATCACCAAATGTTTGCCGAGATAACCAGACCCACCACTCTACTTTTGTTAGCCAACAACTTCGGGTAAAGAAAACTGGTAAGAGTTAGGGCACCCCCTTGTCATTGGGTCAAGACATTAACAACAATTATCAACGGCATACGAGTAAAAATGCCATGTTCATGGCTTAATTCAAGACAAAATGTTACAATCTTCCATTCTGATCTCAAAGAAGGACCGTTTTGAATAGAGCTATCAACAGAAATACATATGTAAATGAAAATAATCACTTGAAATATTAGATTATTAAAGAAAAAAATCAAAGAATTCTATAGCTGTGGATATTCTGTTAAAAGGTACAAATAAACACAATGTGACAATCATGATAAGAAATCTTAACGCAAAGATCGGAAAAGAAAGGGTTGAAGACCTAGTAGGTGACTATGACTTGGACGTTAGGAATGATAGAAGAATCCAAATAAAATCAAATACATGATCTCATTTCAAAAGCAGCAATACCATATGTTGAGTTTATAATTGACAAATAATATCTGTCATTAGAAATCAAAAACCGAAAAAAAAAACTAGCCAGAACTGAAACTATTTGCTTGATACATAATTACAGCCGTTTTTGGGTTTTGCTTATTTCTCTGAAACAAATCAGTACAAAATTAGACTAGGATGGCCTTATAGTTGTCTGAAAACTCATGAAGTGTCACATTCAGATAATTTTCACACTTTGTCAAGTTTTCTAAGATGACAAACAATCGTAGATTGATCGGTGTTGAAGTTCTCAGCCAGTGTAGTGCTGGTGCAACGTTAGTCCTCTTCCACAGCCACCAGAAAGGCTCTGGTCATCAAAATACAATATCATCTTTGACCATTCTCGGCATGCCATTTCGCTAATCGTTCCTTCAATAAAATGTCGTTGATATCGCAAAATTACCTAACCGTATAAAAGAATTATATTACGTCAAATTCAAACAACAAAACGACGAATAAAAAACGGCGGATATTCATCAACCTAATACAAATAAGAACGGTAAAATGCTATGTATGTTTCCAATATTAATGTACGGCATGGAAGCATGAACGCTAAATCTACAACTTACAAGAAAACTTTAGGCTTAAAAGATGTGGGTATATAGAAGAATTCTAAAAATATTATGGACGGAAATTACAAACGTGGAAATGCTGAATGGGAAAGCATCTCTATTAAATGTAAAAAAATATCTAGAACATACTAAGCACGCTGATAAGAACTTAAGATACTACAGCTCATAATGCAGGAAAAACCCAGGCAGTAAAAGTGAGAAATTACTTGGTTAAAAAAGATTAGAAATTGATTTAGTTGTATACAAATAAACTTTTCAGAACGACTGTATTAAAAGTATAAGCTTTGTTGATTCCTAACCTCCGAGTAGAAAATAGAACATAAAAAACAAGAGTGTACTATTGTGTTAAACATACTCCACAGAGTTAATGCGCAAGAAAAATCAAATATGCATTAAGATTTATTTTTAATTGCAAAACTAGTTAAAACTTATTGCTACGTAAAAACCCCAATGTCGCTTTAATAAATTAATTAGCAAAACCTGAGTATATCATTCTGTTAAATATACTCCACAAAAGTTATGACGCAAGAAAAATCTAATGTACATTTTTTTTTATCAAATTTTTATTTATTTTTATCAAAAAATTATGGTTTTGTTATTGAAATTGAAATAAATTGAAAACCAAGAAATTGTAAAAATTGTTTAAATCATTATTAATCAATTTTCAAATTTCTCATTTTCGAGTTGATATGTTAAAAATCTTTTTCAGAATCTGCAAGTAAATCCTAAATTAGTTAATTAGTAAGTAGTTAAATTTAACAAAACTAAAGCATAGTATTAGTATTAGCAAGCCATTATTCAAAATGGCCAATTCAGACTGTCAAAGCCTAAAATTATTTAGTTGACAAGTTGTGTTGTATTTTAATCATTAAATATTATTGTTTCAAATACAGGCAAAAACAGTTCATATTTATATTAATAATGGCCGGCCACTGCAGATAAAAATATCATTTCGGATTTTGGTGGTCACATATGCAAGTGTATGCGTTCACAGTCAACAGAACGTCTGATTTAACTAATAAAACTGAGTTTTAAATATCTATACTTAATTTAACCTTTTAGCCAGATTATGATGAATTAGTCCACCAAAACTAGTCTCTATTAATTATGATAAAATAAATAAATTTTTGGAACAAAGTTTTAATTTTATTAAACCTTTAAAATACTAATAGTTTTTAATATTGAAATTATTAGTTGATATCACAAAAATTGTGGAACCAATATATTGTTGATTAAGATCATTTTTAATCAATGCTATTGTTAAATAAATAAGTAGCACTTAATCATAAATAATTTACTCACTTCCGGGTTAATTTATATAAAGTAATTAAATGATATCAAAATATAAAATTATATTTTATAACCAGAATTTGTTGTAGTTAGTCTTATCATGACTATTTTGCTGAGATAATAACACAATAATAATACGCAAATGAACTGTAGTGTTACAATGCGTAAAAACAATAATCATAACTCGCTTTATACACAATACAAGTAATATATTATTATATAAATAATAATATTTTATTCGTGTTATCTAAAAAAATACAATACAGCAATTATTAAGAGAATTGATATAATCTGAAATAGTATATTAAAGACTGGCTTTTTCATCTCTGAATAATATCTATCTTACAAATTAGGGAAGTATCATTCATCTGCGAGCTACCAGAACAGAAGCGTTGAATACAAAAGTTTTGTTTACTACTCAATGAAGAAATGTCCCAAGTATCCTAATCACCAAGTATTTACATTTCACTTTAATCAAAGATAAGAATGTTTATTTCTAGGTAAAACTGTAAATAAATCTACTTATAGTATTAAATCGAGATAAAAATATGTAATTATACAGTGTCAAAAAATGCATATTATTTCAACAACAACAAAAATTAGATATAAATTATAAAGTTTATAATAAAATCAATATTGATTAATTAATTTATGAAAACCAATTGACTTATATATCTGAAGCTGTTGTAATTTTTAGTCGTCAGCGCGTTTTCACGTACTATTTGTTTGACAGGTCAAATACAATTTATTAGAATTTTTATAAATTTCAAACACATTACTAAAGTAAATGTGCGATTTAATAATGAGCAAACTTCCTTTCCAAGTCTGATTAAAAAAAGTGTTTTGTACTGTTTATTATAATATGTCCATTGTACAAAAAAGTATACCATTTCATACATTTCATTACGAACGCGTATTCCGTGCAAAAAGTGAAAATTGCGCACAAAAACATGAAAAATAACAATTACCTGTCATATTATAACATTATTTATTAAAAATCAATAAATTTTTGAATAGAATTGTATATAATAAATTAACATACAATAAATTTCAGTCCATTCGTCATCGATCCAACGTTGCCAGATGACGAGTTTGAAATAACTAATTTCATCATATTATATACAGTTCTTTCATTCAATTTTATACAAATAATAGTATAGTATCTAGAATTAGAGAATATTTACTGACTTCTGTAAAACAGTATAATGTGGTAGACAAATACTGACTATATTACTTATGTATTGTATGCAAACATTTTTACAACACTGTAATAAGAATAGAACGTTTTCTTTATAAATTAAACAACATAACCTGCATAACCAGCATACTTTATTCGAGACTGGATTTTGATATTTAAGAAACATATTTTTTAAACGCAATAATTTAAATACTTTTGTAAAAAAAGTAATACGTAACTCAAAAGCTGTTTCTTATTTACCAAGTTTTAATGTGTTATAAACAATGGCGTTGCTATCTGTAAGCAGTTATGATTCATTTTGATTCTTTATAACAAGGGTGGCCAACCCGCGGCCCGCATTTATCAAACTTTTACAAAATATACACTCAGATGCAAAAAAACCGTGTGATTGAGTAATCTTTTGCAAAAAACCCGAGTAATTTTTTTTATAAAACTTTACAATCTACAATTATACAATCAAAAAGACCATCAGAATGTAGAAAAAAAAACAACATATGATACTTATCAGATTATTTAATGAACATTAATAAGAAAAAGCAATAATGATATAACGTATACACGAAAGAAAATGCATTTCTGCAAAATAAATTTAATGAAAATTTCAGTTGCAAAATGCAGTCTCACGTTATCCTGCATCAGAATAAAGCCATCGCCGATAAATGGAGCAAATGGGATTACGTAATTTTCCAAAACCTGCTCAATATACTGCTGTGCAGTCAGAAATCCTCTATCAATGACAATCAATTCGGTGCAGGCATCCATTAATATTCCTGCCCATACCATCAAGAATATTCCACCATGGCTAAGCCGGGGCTTAAAGATGCACTCCGCAAATTGCTTTACCGTTTGTCTTCATATTCGTTCTCTTCCATCTGACAAATGTAAGCAAAATCTAGACTCGTCAGTAAACAGTACAGTCCTCCATTGTGCCAATATCCATTTCAAATGTTTGCAAGAAAACTGGAGTCTGGCTACTCGGTGACGTGAGAGTAATGTTGGCCCAGCAGCTGGTCTACAAGATTTTAAGCCAGCTTCTTGCAACCTTTGAGGAACACACACTCACAGCTGTACCACAAACCTTACGGAGTTGATTTTGTCACATGACAATTCCGTAGAGTAGTACGAACGATAAATCGGTCATCGATCGCAGTCGTTCTTCGTTTCCTGCTAGATCCCAGCCTCCGAGTATTTCTGGTGATCTCCCTAAACCGCTTAAGTGCTCTTTGGACGGTAGAAAGACTGACATGAAGGAATCTGGACACATACCGCTGGCTTCTTCCACCTACCAAAAGAGCAACAGCTTTTGCACAATCTTTAGCACTTAGAACTATAATTAACACACCAATCTGCTCTGAGAATGACAGTTAATCGAAAACAAACATGTCAACCCAGTAGCCACCTTGATCTTTTGTGCATAATGTGGAACAAGCAATAGGTAGTAAAAAACGTATACCTTTTAATTTTATTTTTGCTTATTAATGTTCATTAAATAAACTGATAGTACATGTTGATTTTTTCTACATACTGATGCTCTCTTTGATTGTAAAACACTAAAAGTTTTATAAAAAATACGTTTTTTTTGCATCTGAGTGTATTTGATTTATAATGCCTAAAGTAGTATTAAAAAAATACATTATTTGTCTAGTATCATTATTATTATATTATCTATGCTTAAGGTAAGAATAACAGTAAACACAATAATAATAATTCATTATGTTTCAATTTTTCACTCAAAAAAAAAAAATAAAAATGTCTATAGTGGGTCTAAATCTACTATGTATATGAATATAATTTGATATGCGGCCCGCGGACTTATAATACATTTCCAAAGTGGCCAGCAAGATCATTTGGGTTGGCCACCCCTGCTTTTTAAAACTTCAAGGCCGGATTTTACTTTTTGAATTTTATAAACAAATTTGAAGTTATTCGATTTTGCCAGATTTTTGTTCTTTTTATAAATATTTTAGTATTTTATGACCGGATTTTACTATTTTTGATTTTTATAAATAAAATTTTGCATTTTTAACTGTTAGCTAAGCCTCGAATTTCAACGCTAATGTTGAAATTCGAGGCTTAATGAGTACCTTGCGGTACAACAGTTTTCTTAAAAAAAAAATCATTCAATACACCTCCATTGGCAGCTGTATCATTTGAAATAAAAGGAGGTTATCTAACTGTCTATAAAAACCTAACAACAGAGAACAGTTTCAGCTCCCTATAAAATTATTTGAATGTTTGTCGAGAAGAAAATAAAACATCAATTTCTAACAGTTTCTTGTATTTTACTCAAAAACTGTACTGGGCTCATATAAGCCAAGTTCACCACGTAGATCTACATTACATTAGCATTTTTTTAGAGTAGTTTCAGCTCTCTAATGCTGGAATTCATGAAAGCCAGTTAAAGTAACGGTTGATTAAATTTGACAACCGCAAACTATTTATAGTAATGCTACCCCAAAGGCAAGTTTTACACAATATATAACAATCAGAAATAAAAAGAAAATAATATTTGATACTAACGCAAAGTAAATATCAAATATTTATATTGAATTAATAAAAATAATTTTGACAGTTGAGGTTATGTTGTCACATTTAACGCTGATTAACGTTAATCAGCTTTCATGAATTCCACCATAAGTATTTGATGATTTAACAAGAGATAAAACACCAAATTTGCATCAAAAGTGTGATTTTCTTACAGTGTTTTCCATTTTACTCAAAAACTTTTTACAAGGTTAGTCAAAATTACCGGAATACCGAAATAATTCATCAACCGTAAAAAAATTAAAAAGTTTCAAACAATTGTTTTATTTATTGTTATAGCAACAGCATTTTTAGGGTATGTTCTTCCATGAGGTCAAATACCATTCTGAGGAGCAACAGTAATTACTTTGTTTAATTTTTGTTTGAAATATTTTTTTAATTTTGAGGCAGAAATGATTTTTGAGTAGTTTTAAGTTTTTTGGTTTTCAGCAAACTCGTTTAAACATATTTTTAATAAACAGAATGTTCATATCATAAATACTTATTTTTTTTAATGAAACACCTTGTACATTATTACATTTTCTTATTCTAAGACTAATTCTGAGTATTTTTTGTAAATATATATTTTTTAAATGCTCTATTGTTGAGTTACAAGCAACTAATTTAAACTCCTGAACTTTTTATTTTCACAAAACAAATTAAAAAAATCAACATTAAAAACAAATAACAAAACAACCAATCGGATTTTGGTTCTTTCTAAAAATATTTTAATATTTTATGACCGATTTTTAATATTTTTGACTTTATGTACTTTTCAATAGTGACCGGACTTAAAAGATCTGCTACCATTTCCAACTACTTATTTGTATGAAGCAAGATTTTTCTGTTTTGCTGTTATCATAAACAAGTACAGGAATAGACTAGATTCTCAGCATGGCATGCGGTATAAGTCTTTTGCTGTGATGCTGATGATAATTAAATAGTAAAAAAAATAACTTCCATACAAACATTTGTTTTTATTTTAATTTCACATTATGGATATACATTTGTTAACATAAATTTCATACCCTACCTACCTTTGTTATATCTTACTATAAAATAAAACAAGGAGGGTCACAGGCTTTAAGTATATTTGCACTTTGGGTTGCCAGCCAAAAAGTTTATAAACCGCTGGTTTAGAAAATCAAACCAGATTATTATAAGTATTTTATAGCTATTTTTAGTACTATAAGTAAAACTTCACGACCAGATCTAGACATTTAAAAGTAGGATAATATAAACTAACGCCAAATTTTAGTATTATTAAACAAAAATTCTACCCAATTTTCTATGCATACTGCTAAATAGCAATATTGTTATAAAGCAAAATTTCTAAAGAATTTAGCAAAAAACGTAACAAATACGCAAATTGCTTATCAACCTTGATCGATAATAATATTGCTTTCTATACATAGAGAATTTAGCTGATTCTTATTTATTGCCAATAAGCTAATTTGTAACAAATTCAAGATATCTACGCCTCATTTTGATAGCTTATTGTAATATAATGGCATAAAGGTAAAATTCATGAAAGCCGATTAACGCTAATAACCGTTAAATATGACAACATAACCACAAAATTTGATATTGTCAAATCTATTTTTATTAATTCACTAGAAATACTAGATAACAGTCGTATTCAAACATGTTCGCTTTTATCAACATAGATTCTCCATGGAGCATCGCTCCTTCAGAAGTCACTTATGTCTTCCAATGTAAAAAATTGAATAATTATTGTTAAATGTTATTATTTAAAAATCTTATAGTAGATAATTTCGATAGTAAAAATAACATGAATAAATAACTACTCAATTCAACCGGTATTCGCTAGAAATTAAGTAATAATTTGAAAGCTATTAGATAAGTGATTGCTGTACTGTAAGACTAAATTGCAGTAAATTCGTATTAATTTGAAACTCCATGCAAAATTTACACACGAAACATTGACCGTTGTTTACCATCATGCATTAGCGTTGGTGTTACCTATCTGGAAGTGCCTTGAGGTACGAACAACATTAGATATCAACCTTTAGTATGTGTGGTCTAAAGAGAACACGATAAAGTAATTCTAGGAACGTATCACTCTTGAGAAGACGCAGCGCGATAATGTTACAGTCATCCGGCTATCGCGAACATATGTAGCGAATGTTTCGTAAGTTAATTCTTTGGCCCACTAGCGCCGTATTCTGGTTCATATCACTAGATTATGTTATAAAAAACAAGATAAAAGTAATTCAATTTTTAAAATTAAAAAAAAAAAACATTACTGTGCATCAACAATAACTTGACTCGTAAATATTATTATATAAAAATAAGCAATAAGTTATTGAAAGCTATTTATGTTTCTTAATAATTACCATAACAATCGAAACGTGACAATGGAAAATCAAATATTTCCATATTTCTCTAACATTTTATTACAACAACGGGACATCGTACGGGTTATCTTTTATGTTATTAAATTTGCAGACGCCAATTTCATATTAAATATACTTACATTTTATATTTCATAACGGGTGTTAATAATAATTGTGTAATAGTGTTCAGGTCATTAAGACCATATGGGCGAATGAATTTGTTTCAATGTCGACCGCTCCCGAGTCTTTCTTCTGTATATAAATAAAATGCCCCGATATTTGGCATCGGCTTACAACACCTACTGCCCATACCAGATGAATCGCTTGGGAACATAATAATATAATTAATAACGCTCCATATGCCATGATATGCATTATGTTGGTACAATTTCATCGACGATACACATGCTTGTAATAATATACATATAAATATGACGAGAAACCAGTAGCATTTGTACCATTGTAGCTTGATGCCTCCATTAATTATATATGCTGTGTATATTTACCTTCATTTTAATAGCACAATAATTTATTATTAATTATGGGGACGTTTTTGAATTGTCTTACGAATAATTATGTATATCACACTTTAAACACTTATAACTTGTTTACATACGTAAATTACAATATCAAAGAAAAAAAAAATATATATAGTCAAGGGATTATTATGACAACCATATGGTTTAGACAGAGGAATACTTCATTCAATAAGCGGCTCGACGCAACACTTTCAAAGACCTACTCGAATGTGTTAATCTTATATTGAAATTTAAGGGTTGACATATTCCCACCCTGATAATTTATGAGCAACATGATATTATAAAAACAAATATAGTAATTAGTTCGTAGTGAAATTAAATTCCCTAGGGTGTAAGTATCATCCGCATCATTAATAAATTGTAAAACATACCAGCATATTAAATTACTATTATAATTTAATTTATTAAGCCAATTACAAAACAACCTTAAGAAATTGAAAATTTATTTAAATGTACTGGCAGTATAACAAAAGATAAAACATTAAGATTTTATTGTTCTTGGAAAGTTTAAATGCACAAAATATAATTTTCCCGTAATCCAAAAATTACAGGAAAACCTAATTGTTTTATCCGTTTATCTTAATCCGATTCAATTTACCTGTTAAATTAAATAAGGGTGTTTTAAAATACCTTCTTAACCCCTTCCCCTCTCTAATTATAGACTATATATACAAAATTTTCAAAAAACAATTTCTAGTGCTAAACAAAACATATCCAATTCAAGATGAAATTACTTTACAATGATATCTTTAAAATCAAAGTTGGAACCAGTGGGAATTGTGATTTAATAAAAAACGACGTCTCAATCACTCCAATAAATAATAAAAAATTGAACACAACACCTAAAAGTGCAATTCCAATTCTCTGTGAGTAGAAAACCTGCCACCAAAAATCAAGAAAAAAGTGTATAGTTCATATAGTTTTAAAGATGGGAAAAACCCTAGATTAAGTGAGAAGATTAAAAGCAAATGTAAAAATGCAATGGTAAAACTTTTGGGAAGCAAAAAAGAATCAAATCTACATTCCATAAATACACCAAACAAATTAATAGTAAAAGGCTACAAGAAATATATTGCTTTTTCAACCAAACAAACACCAAATAAGAAGCAAATAAAGCACCAACCACCTAAATGTGTACGTAATAACTATAATTTTACAAGGAATTCCATACAAAATAATACAAATAATTCTAAAACTATTAAAAAGTCAGAACAAAGTCCTATTAAAAGAACCAACACTACCACTACTATAGTGACACCAACGCGCATTCCAGTTCGAATAAATAACAGCCACAAAAAGACTATACAAAAACGAGAAGAGCTATGGTGGGATGGCCAAAATTGTTTTGAAAAGAATTTTATAAACAAAATTGAACCAAATCCTAGTCTAGTATATGTTACACCACCTAAAAATTTAAGCAAATTTGATAGACTTACACCAAGTAGATTACCAATAAGAAAAAGATCTACAAAAAAAGAAGAATATTCCAATGAAATAAAAACAATCGAAAATTTAAAAGATGCCGTTGTAAGATTAACAGGAGAAGTAGATTTCTGGTGGGATAATCAGCATTTGCGCACAGTGCCACATGAAGAATTTTGGTGGGACGAATCATATCTAGAAAAATCATACTGCAACATCAATCTTCGCAACTGTAAAAACGTCCACAAAAAACATGAAAATTCAAACAATTCAATATGTTCTTTTCAAAATGTTGTCAATGAAGCTACAAATACTCCGTATAAAAATAGTCGCATTCCCATCAGAATTAACACAACTGAAAAGTCTTTCAAAACTAAAAACATTAAAAATTCCACAATGAATAATTTAAAAATAAACAATAGACGTGGTGTTGATTTAATAAAGTCGTTAATACCTCGATGGATTGGAAGTTTGAAAAAGAGTAATAATGTAGATAAATTTAATATATCCAAATCAGCAAATATAAGAATTGCTTCAAAAAATATTCCCAAATCAATGACAAAAAAGTTGAATAACCACGTAAATAACTTAAGAATCAGTTTACCTGCTGTTGAAATGCTACAGGATATAGCACCACGAAGAGCAACTTTAGGCGGATATGTATCGGATACATTCGCAAAAGCCGAAAGTTTATTGCAAGAAGTAAAGAATAATGTACAAATGTTTGTACTTGATTTTTGTAAATTTATATAATAATTGTTATAGATTTATTTTGTAAATATGTATAAAATTGACAGAAAATATAGTTTCTATTTAAATAATTTGTTTTCTTCAAATCTGAATTGAATTATGACTAGATAACACCAATCTCTCTATATATCAACATTTGCACAATTGATAGTACAACAAAATGGCAAAGCACATTTAACCTTTTCAACGTAGTTTTAGAAGGTTTGAGATTGTGTGTGATGAAGTACAACAACAATGACTCCAGTAAATCCGCACATTCACAATGACAAAACAGCCAATTTACCAAGATTGAATGTATAATAAAAATTGTTATCTAGTGTAAACAACACATTAAACTATTTCTTTCAAAAGGCTAACATTTTATTCGATATGTTTACTTTATCGACTAAGTGTATTTTGCAAGTTTTCCAGTAAGATGGCGCCTGTCAACGATGTCTTATTTGCTCTTGCATTCCTTACAGATTCCGCTGACTACCACATATAGCAAATCCTGATCAAGATTGACATTTAGGCCCGTTTGCACCATGTTGGCTTAAATCGACGCTTAATTAAACTCTAGTTAATTTTAAGGGTAGTTTTAATTTTTATTGCATTGCACCAACACGTTTTAAGCGTAGTTTAGCAAACTGAAGTTTAAAATAGATTACACATGGCAACATTGCACATTTTTAGTTATTTTACGAAAACTGTTGGTATTTGTGTCTATTTCTATGATAAAAATGCTTAAATAACATAAAACCTAACCTTTAATAGCGTATGTCAGTGTAGATTATAATAAATTTGGACGTTTTTATTAATATTGTTGCATAGTAACGGAAATAAAGCCAAAATATCAATGCAAAAAAATAAATTTTGACGTTCAATTATATTTTTAGGTTAAATTTTTACTAAGCCGACAATATTGACCGCTTAAGTTAAGGGTCCCTTAAAGTCATAAACTCCCTTAAATATGTGGTGCAACGCAATAAGCCACCCTTAACGTTTTAAGGGCAGTTTAAGATTTAAGCGACGTTGGTGCAAACGGGCCTTAGTGTTTTGGATTTGACTTTAGTCAATATTATTCCTGCAGTAGTTCGCCAAAATCAGTAAATATAATAACCACTTTAGTCGGATATGTAATAGCAAATGTCAAACAGAACGTACAGTTGTGGGTAAAAAAATAAAACAATTTCTTTCAGTTCGATTACTGCATATTATAAATTAATCTACGCCAGACAGACTTTATTATATCATAAATTTGTATTGTACGGCGTTAAAGAATCAAAAAGCAACCAACTGAAAACCTCATTCAACACCCGTAAACTTGGAAACAGACAATCGCAAGCAAGTAGGATAAGGGCGCACTACTTAAGCGTGACAATATTTTAAACTGGAAACGTAAATAAATATAATTACACGGCAAGTAAATTAGGTACACAATACTAAAATTGAACATATGTTTGATGCAACTGTAAATATTCTATTGTCAGTTGTGAAGTAGAGTACCATTAAATCCAATAATACAGAATGAATTTCACATTATAGAGTATATTATATTTAGGAGCGATTGTCAAAATTTTCTTGAAATAGTCTGGTATCTAAATGAAACAGTATGCCAAATCACTCGTTCTTAAACCCGTTAGATAGTACACTCATAGATAGAATCGGCATTCACAACAATTTGTATTCGAATTTTTATTCAAAAACAGACGCTTGGAAATAATTGGTGTCCGAAGTTTGGTTCAGCTGAATCATATTAATATTTTCGTGACTAAAATCTAAAAATGTTTACACCTAAAGCTTCATTTTAAAAATAACTGACATCAATGTGATCTCCAATAAAAAGTATAACTTGTGCAAAAATTGCCAATATAAGACGCAATGCAAAAACACTTAATTCAGCTACTACTCTATTAAAAGTCAACAGCAGAACCAGAACAAGTATAAAGTTAAAGTTTCTGTTAGCAAGATTTATAATTACAGCATTTACTATTTAGTTAAAAAAAAATAGAAATAATATTTGATAAACTCACCACATCCCATATTCAATTAAAAGACCGTTATTGTTCTCTTACCTGAAATAAAAACAAAAAAATGATTATATATTCAAAACTTACACAAATAAAATACACAAAAAACAAAAATTAATTAATTAAATAATTAATTAATAAACAAAATAAATACTTTTCATCAGAAATATAATAATAATATAATGTTTTGCATATTTAAAAAAGTAATTTAAGAAACAATAATTGCAGTTTTAAATAACTGCAGTTTTTTGTCCAATTAATACTTTGACCCAAATAATACCAGCATTCAGTAGACCTTTCTAACCAAAGGTTAATTCATTGCAAAGTTTAAATTGCCAATTTAAAAATAACCGGACATTACAAATAACATTAAGCACCTAATCACATACATTAAGATATAACGCTTTTAATTATCGCCTATTTGACATAATTTATACTATCTCATTAAATTCTTAATATATTATAGAATGCATTCATAAAAAGTCCCATCTTTAGAATAAAACTAAAATATTCATTAAAATTTAATTCATCATATTTTATTATAATTTTTATCAGAACTTATAAATTAACTTATAAAGCCAATCCTAAAAATTGATAACAGTTATTTAAAAATTTCCAATATGACTGCAGAAAATATATTTTGTCAGGTATAAAGAATACAATATTACAACCAAATGAAAAAATATCAAATCTGAATAACACACCCCACGGATTAAGTTTCACCTTGAAATATCCCTTTTGAAACTCGTGGAAGTCAGTGCACTCGTTATCATCATAGTCAGCACGCCACTGATATTGTTATCGCTAAAAATTACTGCATATTATATTGTTAGAAACAATTCTATTAAAATATAAGCTAACTATTATTAATATATTACAAACTAGCACGAACAAATTGGAATATTTGTTTAGTTATCATCATGTATTTGAATGAAATACTAGGTCGAATTAATCGATTCTTTTAGTTGTATGATGAGAAATATTGTTTACCTTTAAAGAATAGTAACTAATACTTATTTTTTGACACATTAATCAATCAAGGATCAGCAATGCAACGTTTTTTATTTGAAAACCTGGAGTAGAAGTTTAAAAAATTAAAAAAAGTGTAGGTTTTTTTCTAAAACCGTTCTTCTCAATATTTTGCAATAGAGCTCAAAAATCCTAGATACGCTACTGGGCGTACAATATGACGTATTTATGTATTTATCGAGCAATGTACGTATCAGTTACACGTAAAATATTTACGGTTGGTGATCATTATCATGGAACACACCCAAATTAAGAGCAAAACCAATAAGAGAAATTAAAACCCAACTACAATGCTTCGCCTCTTTTGGACTTTGTCATTGCTGCCCACAATCTTCTACAGGTATATTATATTATTATTATTTCCTGAGAAGACTTTATCAGAAATGCAGATAGAATTTTTGGGACGGCATAACAGTTTCATAGTTTTACTTTTAACCTATAAGTTTTATCGATAGCAAAATGAAATTTCACCCAAAATCTACTGTGTAGTTGTCAAGATTTTACCTTCTCTGCAAAGTTTCTGTAATAATCAAGTATTATAGATTTTTCTTGTCAGTTCAATTACAGTCTTCCACTCTCGGAAACTCCCTCCCTTTCAATTCTCTTTGTTTTAAGTGGCAGTCTGTTAGTAAATGAGCTTTTTCAATCACAGATTATGTAAGTAATTTATTTTGGCTTAAATTAAAAATTAAAACCACAACACCTTCAAACTTTAAGCGGGCTTACTACTGGTAAATCATGTTTAAAAATGTAACATAACTCATGTGTAGCAGTCTATGAAGTGGTAACCTCATAGATAATTATTTAAACTTGACTACTGATGGTCTACAGTTATTGCCTTATTAGCTGATTTCAATTATACTAAAAGTAAGTTTCAAATTTCGTTGGTGACAATGACGTGATTATACCCATATCGGCTCAGTAACACTGTTCTGTGGTAGTACTGGAACCATGTTTTCGACTATATTTGCAACGCAACATTGAATGCTTCGCAATATATCGGTGAGTTTAGTGCATAACTGCAAACGCAACCTCCTTTTAGCTATCATGAACAGTTTCTGGTAGTAAAAAGTGTACATTGATAGAGTTGGGTTCATTATAATGAGGTGTATATATGATATCTATATTAGCACCCAAATTGCAAGTAATTTGTTATAATCAGACAGTCACGTTTACCTTTGTCGTTTAATTCCAAAAATTCAGTGCATTTTAGAATAGATTCTTTTTAAAAAATAGCATTTTAAGTTATTGATTTTAAAGCAGAATTGCATGCATATAATTTATATTGCTTCAAACCAATTATGTTTAAAACTTTTTGAGCTGGAGTTCTTAAGTCATAGATTTAAGCAATGGAAAGTACTGATATTCGTGTTTTGATATGAGTTGAGTTTGTTGACGGTAGGCTTTAACCTATAGACCGCCATATTGTCTACGTGCTTCGTCATGTTGTGTCATTATTAACTTCTTTAAAGTGTCTATAGTATAGTTGGGTTTCGCATTTCATGAAATAGATTGAGTGTAGACTGCTTTCAGGTTTTTGATGCTCAAAAGTCTGATATACAACATGAGTTCAGTAACACCCAGGAAGTCTAATCTGACTTTTTTCATAGAAACGACGTAATAAGTAAACATAAGATTTTGAAACCATAAGGTTTTTTTGAAGAAAAGCCAATTTTGACAATTTTTGACTATTAAAAAAGTTTTGAAAATCGTAAAAACATGTGCAACTTCCTGCATCAAAATAATGGTGTAGACGTATTGATTCTATAAGTCTCGTGTAAAATAAAGATTAAACAAAAAAAATCTAGACCTTGTGGATCAAATTTTGTTAAGATTTGTACAAAGTTATAACGGTTTAGTTTAAAGAAAACATAAATTTGCAATTTTGCAAAATTTACGCGTTTTTTTTAGAATAATTTTTAAAGCTTGATATATCAAAATGACTGCTTCAACATTGAATATATATAATATGGGTTTTAAAGTACATGTAATAAGGACTAATTTGAGCCATCGTAGACTTTTTTATCTTTTTCCAGAGGTCCAAAAATTAAGATACAAATTAAGCTAAAAAAAAGCTTAATATTAAAATTTCTGACCTTCATATCTGTGTCATTTTGAGCAGGCAATATTCTAAGATCTAAAATTTTGGAAATCTCTTTTTTTTATCCATATTTTGATCCTTCAAAATTTGAGCAAAATTCAAGAAATCAACTTTTTCAAATAAGGCTAAAAGTAATGAAATTACCAATATATATATATTGTTAATAATAGATAATTTCACACTCGAACTCTCATTACAAACACCTTCGTGAAGCTGATGTCAACAATATTGTATTTCTTAAGCTATACTTTATTCAATTCCACGGTACAGCCTGCTTGCACGGTATTGCATAATGCGCGCATTATGTATGAATTCTAAATAATACCGTTTATCGTAAAACTTCTATTCCCGCGCTCTATCGCGGAATCAAATAGACTATAGTTGTCTACAAAAATTTGAACACAATAATAATTTATCTATAAATAATATTATTTCATTTTCTCACATTATAAACAAATAGAAGATAGACACACTGAAACACATGTACACGATTTACCTATTATTATTATGCATACGACCTTTATTATAATTATTTATTCATCAAATAATTGATTGCTTAGAGATATAATATATAGAGATGAATTTATAAATTAATATAACATTATCTTAGCGCCAGAAGAAAAGTTACATAACATACCAATTAGCAATTACAATTATTACCATATGATATAAATATACATTATGTAACAGTAATTAATGCAAGTACGACATGATTTCAATAAATTTGCTAATTAATTGATTTTTTAAGGACCACAGGACTCAAATTAAAGTTTTTAAATCAGCTTCACTAGGTCAAACACGTTCAGTTAATAATATAAATTAGCAAGTTGACTGAATATAATACGACAAAAAAGTTTTTCAAAGGCTACTCCTGATATTGGGTTAACTGTTTATTATAACAATAAATATAATAATAATAATAATTTTAATATATTAGGATAAACGTAACTGAATAGATAACTGTAATACATATAAATCATTAGAATGCATTAGACACTTGTCTAATAAATAATAATTTCAAAAGACTTCTTATTTGGCAGATAATAGCGATTTGCAAATATGATACTATCAAAAAATAAATACATAATCACATACACACTTTCACCAGTGGTCATCCAAATAAGGATCGATAAAAACTCATTCATCACCTTTTCACTTTTTCACACACACATATGATAAAAAACTGATGTGGTCCGGTCCGACCCCGCCTGACGTATCAAAAGTAGTACTTTCACAACAAGTAATGATGACACTAATCTTTGATTTGTCTGGATGTCAAGATAAAATTATTTCAAACCTCAGTGGGAGGGACGAGAAACATTGAGGGTAGTTAAGTATCTTACTATGAAAAAAACAGCTTGACGAATGTAGGTAGAACTGAACAGCCACACAAAGATTTCTTTACGATACTGGCGCATTTATAATAAATAAAACATATTTATCTATGAACTAGACATGAAGTGTGTTTGGATAGGAAATAATAATGCGCCCACTCTGAAATTCTTTTAAAGTTTGATCAATAATTCATTTACATACAATTATTAGGGAAGAACGAATAAAAACTTATTTATATGTCGCGTGTGGATTTAATTAAATATAAATCTTAAAGGAATGTTTAGAAAATATATTCAAAGAATGATTAATGATAATTATAGCATTAATTAATTTAAATATATTAATTCTAAATCGAATGTAAATGAAAATATCTATTTACAATTTTAGCCCAACATGGCTTTATTTAATAATCACACTTGGAAGTCACATGATGTGATTCCTTTATAACAATGACAAAACTCAACGTTTTTAACAATCAAATTTCGTAATTTTACCTGGCAGATTTCGCCAAAACGTTGTTAACTGCTACCGGTACAACCTACCAGCCTCGTTAATAAGCTAGTTAGCTATTATGACATGCAAACTAAATTTGAAAACTAAATTCAGATTTGCATATTATAAAAAATCTCTTTGTTCAAATTTCGGAATCCTAAACTGTTCACTACCAAGTTTAAAAATAAAAATGTTTCAGAGAGTCATTACTATAAAAATTATAATGTTTGGTATTTTCCAAACTCTCTGCCTGATTACTTGTGCTAGTAGTGATAGTGCGTTCTGTTTGTCAACATTATGTCTTATTTAAACCAAAATCCTCAGTAAACACTCATAAAAATTAGTTCTGTTCTCTAATGTCTATCAAACTTGCTCAGTTGTATGTTGATCAAGTAATATAGAATAGATTAGGTTGGAAATCTGCTGCGTCGTTGTGCCTATTTGTCATTTTATCCAAAAACTAAGCCTCTGTCCCGTTGACAGTTCAAAATTTATAATATATGCAAAAGTATTTTTGGCAGTTTAGCTACTTCATAGTACATATTTAGCAACAAGTCACTTGAAAAGTTTTGACAATGTATCTAGTGAAAGTGATAAAATCTGGTTTCTTGCTACAAACTGACCTTGTTGTATTCTAGTGTTTATGAAAGCAAGTATATGAGTAATTGTTGTATGTACTCTACCGTATCCGAGATAGTGGGTTTATTGCAAGTTATCGCACAATTCTTTATGATTGTTTAAATCGGTATAGTGACAGTTTGAGTTGTGATATTGTTCCGCAAATCGGCTCCAAAAACGGCATCACGCTTAACACACTAGAATAAATAATCAATACATTAGTCTTCTCCACCATGTTGTATAATGTCAAGTCAAAATACTCGTAAAAGAGACGATATTCTTTTTCTCTTTGCATCATATTCATTAGCATAACCATACACATAGACATAAAGACTACGGTTGATAGCCCTCATTTACAAACCATCCAATGTCAGAATGTAACATATATAATCATTTATCTGTATATAAATATAAAATGAATAAATTTACTACTACTACTACTGAACGCGATTGACATGTAGTGAAAACAAGGGATACTTCGTGTTCAATAAACTGCAAAAAATCCAATTAATCAGTTCTAACATAATCTAACAAACCACAAAAGCTGTATACCAACACATACTTAAACTCTTTTTTTGCCTGCCTCTACCAAAACCATCTGTTCTGCCCTAAAATGCTGGCCAAAACGACAATTTAGAAAGAAACCCGAAGACCAAAAAGTCATTTGCGGTAATTGATTAACTGTAAATCAAAATTTCACATGACGCCATACCTTAACATCTGACAGTAGTGACAGATTATAATAAACTTTGAAATTTCATGAGAATCAATGTTTTTATTTGGGGTAAGCAAAAAATATTAGCGTCTGGCTGCTAAAGCCTATTTCCGACCATTGACACTATAAACTATAGATGCATAGTATAGAGAAAATAACAACAAAAATTAATTGTACACGTGGAAGATTTCTCAAAAGTTGAACAGACCAGATAAAAAAAAAATACAAACAACACAGTATACCAAGCTAGTAGACATCAAGAAACTGAGCCAGATGGCAAAAAAACTGTAAACCAAACATGTCACTCCGGTTTCGTCAATACATAGCTAAATAAACACGTAATGCAAAAAAATAATTTAAATTTAAAAATGATTATTTTATAGTTTACATAAAATGTGAGATATATACAGTAATGTTTCAGAGTATTCATCATTGATCAGTGTACCTCAATGGTCAATGTAATGTACGTGTGTGTGTGTGAGAGAGAGAGAGAGAGAGAGAGTGTGTGTGAGAGAGTGTGTGCGTGAGAGAGAGTGTGTGTGAGAGAGAGTGTGTGTGAGAAAAAGTGTGTGTGAGAGAGAGTGTGTGTGAGAGGGTGTGTGAGGATGTGTGTGAGGATGTGTGTGAGGGTGTGTGAAGATATGTGACGATGTATGAGAGAGTGAGAAGGTGTGTATGAAAATGTGTGAGGGTGTTCTTATACGGATAGGCAACAGTATTTTTGACGCGTTTTATTTGAAGCAGATTACTGAAATAAATTTATCATTTAAATTTAATGAATAATGTATTTTATGTAAATTGCCTTTCCGTTGCCACCTCTAACAAAGAATAAGTTCATCCCAATTGCATTAGTTATTTCAACAAAATTCTTATAATTAATAAATTCGGTTGGATTTATTAATGCCCGATTGCACCAACGCACCTTAAGCTGTAGCTAAAGCTTAAAGCTTACTTGCATCTTAATGTCTCATTAAAACGTTGCACCAATACAAATTTATCTCACATTGACACATGTATAAACATTGATGACATATGAATATTAATGAATATAAAAATAAATAATTTTAAAATAATAATATAAGTGAATGCAACTTTGATAGTTAGAACAATATTAGAGTAAGTAATTAAATAATTATAAAATAATATTATTACAAATTATTTTCATTGCGTTTTAGGACTTTCAAGATACAACTGTCTGTGCCTACATCTATTGTTAGTTTGTTGAATTGCATTTTGCGCAGTTGCCAAACGTATTTTAACGCTGTCACATTTAATTGGTACAACAAAATGTAAAACTTAAGGCACCCTTATTGCAAAACCGCCTAAGCTGCGTCATCAACAATCAACCTATATAGTTTATGTAAGCTAGGATCACATAGATTTTTAAAATTTTGTCTTTCTTTATAAAATAAAACATAAGTTCATTTAATGAATGAATTTTCAGGTAAATATAAAGACAAAAGGGGTAAAACTCCATGTCAAAAATTGCTGTTTCGTAAAAAAATATATAGTTAAAAAATGTACAAATATTTTTGGAGCAAGCAAAACGTTTTCGATCAATTGGTTCCGACTTCACAAATTTTGACATCACCAGAAAACACATACCATATCACATATTAATCCATTCGGCAACAAAAAAAACTGCTGTCAATAGTATTTTGACTAAAAACCATGTTTAAGTTAAACTTTTCGCGTTCTGAACAGTTTTTCCAATTTTATGAAACATATATGCTGTTCCTCACATTTTTGCATTTCTTGAGACGCTCCAAACCTAGTTCTAGTTAATAGCAAGAATATTTTTAGAAAGTCACAATTAAAAGTTCAACTTTAATTCACCCCAACACAGAAGAGCACAACCCGACCCCCTCTCCTGCACCTACTTACAAAACAGCAAAAAAACCAATCCACGTCGAAGACTATTATGTTAGGTTAGAATTAGTGCAAGACTGCTTTCAGTTAAAAACCGAAAAATAATTTTCAAAACGATAGCTGTTAGCGGCATCTTACGCCCGGTTTCTCCAACGTCACTTGAGACGTTACTTGACCAAGCTTAGCTCAGAATCAAGCCCAGCTTATGTCAAGTTTGTGTTGCACCATGCATTTAGAAACGACGTCTTTGCTAAGATCCGGATAGAATTGGCAATGTCGCCAATATTCACAATGCTGTTTTCTAATTGGCAAAAAAAACGTTTTTGTCTTAATAATGTTTTTACTAACATTAATTTATTATAAAATAAAAATGTCAGAAATTGTTACATTATGGATATCTATGTGTCAAATAGTTATAATTTTTAAAGAACATATTAATTAGTACATTTTAAAGCCAATTATACTGTGACTTATTAAATATTAAAATCAAAATTAATATGCTTTACAGTATATAAAGACAAGTAATAGTGAATAATTGTTTAGAGCCTACAAAATAATATTGATGACAGTTGCATGGCTTGAGCTCTGGAAAACGGCATCTATTATTTGAGCTCTGCTTGACGATGAGATTTTGCTTTGGTGCAACGGAATAAGCTCGGCTTTCAGCTTAAGGCCTAGCTTAGGGTGTAGTTAGAGCTTGAGACATGCTGGAGAAACCGAGCGTTAGAGTTTTAGGAACATCAACACAGTCAGTGTACAACAAAATATAAAAACAACAAATGTCTTGCTCAAATTATGCAATTCAAAATACTATGAAAGCTCTTGTCGTGCGACAAAACAGCTGATAATTGGTAAACAAATATGTTTATTTTTAAATTTCAACAATGTTCATTAAGAAATGATTAATAACGAACACTTTGATGTTGATGTTTTAACCCGTAACATCTAATACTGTAGAACAACGCTTACATTACGCTATTATGAATAAAAACTGTATGTACATTTTAATACAAAACATTGCCAAATCTATTTCAAAAACTATATTCATTGTTCTGCAAAATATAACAGGGTTATGTATAAGCTTAACCTCCACACACGTAAGTATGCACAATCACCAATTGTCTCACTAATGTGGCCATAAGATTGGTGGCTTGACCGTTATTCATCATATCTCTCGTTAGATTTTATGCCCGTACTAATAGTCAGAGATTAAATCTCGGATTGATCCTGGATTCATAAATTCGAGATTCATTTTGCTAATCGTTGATACATTACGCTATTATAAATAAAAACAGCAAAGAAATTCCCTGACAAGTGTTATTAGACATCTCCACTGCAAATTATAACATCGAGCATAACATTTAATTACCAAAAACGTATAAAATATGGAATTCGATATAAATCAATGTCAATCAAAACAATATTAAAGTGCTGTTAAAACGATTGAAGATACATCTATAGATGTCATAGGAAAGTATACAGAGTTCATATTTTTGATGTTGTTCATCCTTTTCTATTTTTGTTTATCAAACAATGTTCTTTTCTGTAATTGCTCCATGGTAATATGTATATAATAATAAACTGTTATTGGTTGCTATAAATTTTTGGCAGCTTCGTTTGCTTATTACCGGGGTTATTAATATATTGCTTGGTATCAGTTATACTTGTGTATCTTTGTGTTTTTAAATTTGTTTTTTAATTCTTCGCAAATATGATTAGTTTTCGTAAAGCTATTAATTTGCTGGAGTAAAGTAAATAATATTTATAATATATTTCAAACTATATTGAATTATAATAGAAACCAATTACTTATACCGGACTCATCAATTAAAGCATGTATATTTTAATTTATATAAAGTTTCTAATATTAATTTTAATTAATAAACATTGTCATAATACCTAATTATGTACCAAATGATATCAACCTTAATTAACAAAAGTTTTAAAGTTTAACGAAATGAAAGCATGAAATTCTATATGTATACAACTGTATTGCCAGCTACCGAGAATGAGCTTTAATTACCCTTTAAATTGGTTTGTTCTTTGAAGGCAATCCATTCATTTTTATTTTCGTTGCAACCATCAATAATCAGAAAAAGAAAAAATAATTTTGGCGTGTACATCAAAGTCGTTCATATATAAACGGCGAATATTTATTTATAAGACTATTTTGACACAATTTTACTTAGGTATTAAAAAATATCCACCACATGGCAAGTATCTGAAAACGTATCAAATTTTTAGCATCTGCAGCAACACCCACATTTACAAATAAGCTTGAGCACTCGTCAATCTTATCGATGCTTAAAAAATTGGTACATTAAGATAAAATCTCCTTATAGATGAGGACTCATTAAACCGGCTTTTCGTAGATTTCTTTTGATTGAAAAGGTTGGTTGAAACCCCACGCACACGTGGCATGCGAGATCTAACCGTAACGCTGCTTTTAAAATATGCTTGTCTGGCGCCTCGGAAGTGCTGGAAAATCTAGTCCACCAACTTAATAATAATAACTTATATTGTACAATTCAGATACACTTTGGAGTATTGCACTTATGAATGGAGAAGAGGCAGGACTACAACGGGTCTCATTCAAATAAACGCACACATACATACTACGTAATATATTGCACTATAATTACACAACTCATTACGCATAAAGTTACTTTTTGGACATATTTATACGCATTGTGTATAAATACCGCTATGTTTATGGGCCATTTATAATCAAATTCATGATCTCTGATGGAAATATATTGTGATTTTTACGATGTAAAACATGGAAAATTCAACATTTGTGTATGCCACATTCTATACTTATTAGGAAATCTATGTAGTAGTTGTTTATATTAAAATATATTAAAACATAGCGGATATGTACCTATTTAAATTAGTTTTTAAAACAAGTTATTGATGCTGCTATAATATTTTATATTTGCAGATTATTAATATATCAAATTAGCTTCCTGAACAGAGAACTAATAAAATTGTTCTTTTATTCCAAGCTGTATTATATTATATTTTATTATATTTATTTAAGCTTGTTAGAATTAATTGAACCCTATCATGTAACATATAAAATCAAACTTCTATAAATACCAGCATCTGATTATTGAATAAACCATAAATATTTGAGCTAACAGTGACCTTTATATAAAATACAATTTATGTTGAACAAATCAACCACAATTATTTACCGATTGAAAGATCGAAACTAATTGCATAATATAAATAATCACGTAAACACTGATGTTTTGAAAGCATACGCGAAAATGTTTAGCTTACTTCACATATAAATTCCCTAAGCTGCCACAATCAATTAATGTCTGTACATACGAAAATAGCAATTAATCATATATTTTTATTGATACGCACAGTTAGCACAAGAAATTTCCATCAGTTTGTTATTGAAACTGCAATATTTTATAACCAATTCAACGGTGATAAATTGTTAGGAAATATTTCCCAATCAACAATAAAAAACTTAAAGTTTCTTAAGAGATATATAAAAAGCGCAACACATAATTGCAATTAAACAAAAATGCCACTACAGACAATTAAATGCCAGACTTCCTGGCGTTATTTATCCATTTCTTAATTTATACAAAAAGGTAAACATTGTGAATTAATTGCGTAACGTTTACGCGACAACATTCGCGAAATAAAAACAACGCACTGCACTTATAAATTAACAGTTATGAGGAAGGAATACAAATATTTTCCATATGCAATATTTCTTACGTAAATGCTAATTGTAGTACATATATCATGCATTGACGGTAATTGCGGTTTATTGCGTTCTATTTAAGAATAGAATTTAATAAGATATAAATATTTTTTATAGAATTTCGATTTCGAAAAACTGATTGAGTTGAATGTTGAAACATAAAATAAAGTGCAAAATTTAATATTCAAAGCAATTATTAATATAGCATTCCTTCTATTAAATCTCGAGTGAGCAGTTAACTAAACGAAACATCAAACTAATTGAATTAACATTAGCGCGGAATATCTCATAAATTCTCATTAGAAAGTAGTATTATTACTTACTTTTACATTAAATTTTATATCATGTCAAAATACTAATAACGTAAGATTTAATTTCCCTTTTTAACATTAAGGGTCCGAACAAATTCTAGTGTTCCAGGGTCGCTGTTCAATGTGCGAGGGTACGATGCTATGATCGGAGCGAGGATCGCCGTAGTGTCCGCACACTAAGGAATAAATTGAGTACTTGCTTATTAAATTTTACAAAACAAAAATTAATAGAATTTGAAGCTTAAGTCTAAATATTTTTTTTTTTAATTTAAAATGACATATTACACATATTTTTTTTCATTTGTAGCATTCTAATAATGTTTTTTAAGTAAAGTAGGAGGTTTACTTTTAAAACATTAAAGAAAGTGCGACACGTGTTCTTTTGATTCCTAAGAGTTATTCTTTTTGCATAAAAATTACTTTCTGAGGGTGAACACACACAAAAATTTCACAAACGAAATTTAAGAACCAGTCTAATGTACATTTTAAATCAAAACATTGCCAAATCTATTTCAAAAACTATATTAATTGTTCTGCAAAATATAACAGGGCTATGTATAAGCTTAACCTCCACACACGTAAGTATGCACAATCACCAATCGTCTCACTAATGTGGCCATAAGATTGGTGGCTTGACCGTTATTCATCATATCTCTCGTTAGATTTTATACCCGTACTAATAGTCAGAGATTAAATCTCGGATTGATCCTGGATTCATAAATTCGAGATTTATTTTGCTAATCGTTGATTGACTCTAAACCAATTCACGGATATAGTGATGGTAACTTTAGTCGCAATCGGCCAATGTATTCCTTGCTCAATTCTCGGATCGAGCTGAAAACTATGAAACCGTCAATATAACCCTAGATTCAAATAATTTTGGAGCAAACCAATATCAATCTTGGATTGTTTATTAGTGTCTCATTTATTAATTCTGACGTTTGGTAATAGAATTCATTGACCGATCGCCAATTGTTGAAGCTATTATCTTTTGACATTTGACAAGTAAAAACTACGCCATTATTAAAAATGGAACGATACACAACGCATTAAACTTATTAAAATTCACTACTAAAATAGTGAAAATTCACAGTTCGCAAAACTAAAGCACTTTTTGGTCGTCGTAAAGCACCTTCTCGACCGGCAATAGTAAACCTGGTAGAAAAATTTGAGCTGTTGGGACAAGTTTGTAATGTGAAAAATCGAAATCGTGTGCATCGCTCAAGAACACATGAGAATATTGCTGATGTAGCCCGTAGTGTTGAAGAAAACCTAGGTTTGTCGATTCCTCGTCGATCTTTGAAATTAGACATTCCACAAACGACATTAGATCATATTTTGCATAAAGACTTAAGTCTTAAGGCTTTTAAAGTTCATTTAACACAAGAACTCAAGCCGGTTGATCACCATAAACGTCGTATCTTCGCTGATTGGATCCTTCAAATGCATCAAAATGATCCGAAATTTCATCGAAAATTCATCTGCAGTGATGAAGGCCCATTTTCACCTCGGAGGCTACGTTAATAAGCAGAATTGTCGTATTTGGGGCTCAGAATATCCAAGAATAATTGTTGAAAAGTCTGTGCATCCTCAACGTGTCACTGCTTAGTGCGGTTTTTGTGCTGGCAGTGTGATTGGACCCTACTTTTTTAAAAATAAGGCTGGTGCAACTGTTACGGTAAATGGATGGCGCTACCGAGCTTTGATTAACAATTTTTTATGGCTGGAATTGGAAGATATTGATGTGGACAACGTTTATTTTCAGCAAGACGGCGCTACGTGCCACACAAGCAACAAAACAATCGCAATTTTGCAAGAAAAGTTTCCCGACCGTGTTATTTCTCGAAAAGGTAATCACAATTGGCCTCCGAGATCTTGTGATTTAACACCTTTAGACGTTTTTCTTTGGGGCCACTTAAAAGATAAGGTCTATGCCAATACTCCACAATCGATTCAAGACCTTAAAGATGAAATTCGTGAAGTTATCGAAGACATACAGCCGCAAATGTGCAAATTGGTCATGAAAAATTTCATGAAAAGAATGTGTTACTGCAACCGTAACGGCCATTTGACTGATATCGTTTTCAAATGTTAACGACATACCTTCCTCTTTACAATGCAATAAACATTTATTGATTTCACTTAAAAAATACCCGTTTTTTTTTTAATATCAAAATAAAACCTCTTATTGGAAAACCCTATATTAACATGTGTCTTAAAATGTATTAATAATAACACGATTATTTCTATAATTTTCCAAAATAATGATTCATAATCCTTATAAATTAACACAATTAGAAACCTTTTCATATATGTTCCTCTACTTCTTTTTTTTTTCAACTACTTTCATCCATTTTACCCCGCCTGCTTTCAATATCTCACTTTTTCCATCTGTTCTCTTATCTCGTTACACTTATTTAACATAATGTTCTATAGTTTTCTTGGCCACTCCACATATTCTACACAAATTCAAATAACCTTTCATCCAAAATTTTGTCACTCGCTCTTCATTACCACATCTAAATCTTACAATCATCTGAACTATATTTATCGCTCTCTAGATACATTGGCAGTTCACCTTCTACAATATATTCATAATTTGCGTTGTACCTACTCTTTCACTCGTATTCTCCTCTCTTGCTTTTGTATATATCTATGTTTTCCATAATTTTGTGCTGTCTCTTTCACAGTTTCTCTCATCCTCTTGGCTAGCATAACCATTTCTATTGTAATATTTTTCCCTTATCTCGCCTAGCTTTCTTTTCTCTTTCATGCATTCTTGTAAGATTTTACATTCGTGTCTCTGTCTCATTCTTTCCTCGTACTTCATTGCTCTTTTTCTTGCTTCTACTTTTAAATTTTTTGACTTTGTAACAGAGAGGGGGTATTGAAAAATTATCGGCAGTACCATATACTGTAAGTTCTGTTTATTCTATGCTAATTATAGTTTTATAACATAAACAGGTACTCGTGGCGTGTTGAACAAACACAGCCCTAAACAAAACTGCGCAAATGATTTAATACATTATTATTGATTTAATTGGAAAATTTTCCATACCTGTGCAGGTTAAACGCTGGCTTAAATTAAACCGAGTTTAATTACCAAGAAACACGAGCTGGTTTTGGGGTTTAAAAAATCACACACGTGCACGTTTCTTAACACAGGAGAGAATGGACGGGTTAGTTTCGGGCCTTAAGTATGACGCGCATCTAAAACGCAAACAAATATCGATATCCTTTACAAGTTCCTCTAGTACAATATATGCAGGTTTTTCTCTATTTAAACTCAGTAATCAATATTTTGCATGTATTGCTTCTAATTTTTCTTTTTCCTACCATCCTTATATTTTTGACCAGTACAATTTATACTCATAATTAGCCTATCAAACATAAGCCTCTTTATTCTCATACAATCAAATTTTCTTTCACTTATTTCCAATGTGTCCCACTATTTTATTTGCATTTTCAGCCATTTCTTAAATATGCTCGCTCTCGCTATTATTTGTACAAAATACATATAGCTCAAAATTAAATATGTGATAGTAGGTACCAAAAAACCCAAATTGTCAGCTCGTTAAGCCGTTAATTTTTTAAAGCATCTTATATTTCAGAAAAACGCCCAACGGTCACGTTATTTGGGTAATTTTCATAATTTTGTCTCAGCGTAGAAACATTGGAAAAAGGTCTAAAAGTACTCATTTTTGTATCATAATTCAAAAGTGCAGTGACAATGTCAAATTTCAACATAATTAGATCTAATTTGCAAAGCTTTTTTCAATCAAACATATAAATCGCAAGATACCACTTGTCAAAGATTGGTATTTTGGTCAAAAATGCTCATTTTTGTATACACTTAAACCGCTATAACTTCGTTCTACATAAATATTTGTTGCAGAAATCAATTTAAAGGTATTATTGTTTCTTTTAAAATATCTTCCAATTGCTAGGTTGGCTCTTGTCTTGTTTTAAAATGTAACGTTAGCAAGATATTCACTGTTAAACATATTAAAAGTTCGTTGCATTGTCCGCAATTTGCTATAAATGTATAGTAACGTACATAAATATGACTTGGATGTGCTTTGAGAATAATATCGAGAAATTTTTTTAAATTTATTTTACTGTAAATTAAGTGCAGTGTATTATATCTCCAAAAACACATTTGTGGTGTCTTTCATAATAATATTAACTGCAACATCCTTTTAAAATTTTTGAGGCTAGGGTATTTTAATAAAATTTATATATACTTTATTGTGCTGATTTGAATTGACAATACTAGAATCATATAAAATAAACAAATTAAAAAACAATAAAAACTACAGATGCCTGAACGAACAAATCAATAGCGCATACCAACATATCTATACATTTTTAAAAAACAATAACCACACTACAGTTAATCACTCAACAACAATAACCCACTACACACTACACAATAACCAATCAATGTAACAGTAACCACAACAAATTCACACCACCCGCAACACACAACAACACCTGTGAAAAGAAAAGTAAGTTTTGTTAATAAAATCATCTATGTAACACATATATATTTATAATTTATGTAATATTTAGAACTGACGATGGTCTAACAGCCAAAACCGGTCTTAATGAAAATTAAAATTAAAATCAGCACAATAAAATATATATAAATTTTATTAAAATACCCTAACCTCAAATATTTTAAACTGTGTAATAATCAGAAACAAATACTCCTTTTAAAATGTTTAATAGTAAATAGCTGAATAACAATACATTTTAAGGCACATAAATTTGTATTTTTACCCAAACATCAAGTCCCTATAAGATTGCCGTGCAATTTTAAAAATCCCTGTATATTCAGTGCAAATTAAAAAAAAAATTGAGAATAAAAACATCAATTAGTATTTTGTAAAAAGCTATCAGATAATGTTTTTTAGATAAATCAACATGCAAAATTAACCTAACGCCATAAAATTTGCAATAACACTACAAAGAATGTTGTTAGCATGCTCCAAACATCTCAGTAAGCGCCCAAAAACAAGAAAATTTACCACAAATAGAAACCGGATTTGAATTCACAGCAACATATTATACTCATATGTCCATAATAACTTTCTGCAATATTTTTTGTTGTTTTTATCCGCATTTGTTAGTTTAGGTTGTATATCAGCCTAAAAAGACTATCAATGCTCCCGCTTTTTGTCATTTGGTCTCATACTAGCCCACAAGATACTAGAGCTGTAACATAAAAACGTATCCATTATCCATTATATTATAGTTCAAAATATTTTGGTAGACATCGTCACAATTTTAATTAGATGTCCAAAACAACAATTTGTCTCATTTTTAAATTTCGTCTATAAATGTTCCGCATAGCACGCATTTAAACAGTTTACTATTCTCGCACTTTATCTATAACATACCTAATAAACCATCATAAGAAAAGAAAAGTAAATTATTACAAAAGAAAGAAAAAGTTTAATAAAAATATGCCGGAATTAGGCCTTATCATTCTAGTACATATCCAATGACAAATACAAATAGCTACTTATGTTTATTAAACAAACTAGATAGATATGTAAAGTAGCGCAAAATATAAATCAATTAACGATAGCTATTAAAAATAAGTATTATTTAATAAAACGACGAAATTAATCGCATTCCAAATAGCTTAATATGGATGTAGGATACTTTCAAGGAAAAAAAACAAGACGTTTTACGGAGTGTCGCCATCGTGTCGACGGCGCTGTTCCCATAAAAATGCCGCCACTAGTGTGCTTTCTTATAAAACAGACGGTATTCACTTTGTATTTAGTATAGGATAGAAAATTGCTGGTGCTGTTGGGTGAAATTAACGGTCTGTTATTGGAGACGGCGGGACTTAATAAACGGAGAAAATAGAAACAACACGCCATAATGCGACTGGTTTACCACTGTTTCTTTGCATTTCTAGTATAAATTTTCGTATAATTAAGTGGAAGTGGCGCTCTTATTGAATTATGGCCGTAGACACATTAATTAACTTAGCTTAATTGCTGAAAGACTACTGCACAAGCGAGCTGAGAATTAATCGAGTGTTACGCTTCTTACATGCTGTTCATTTACATACATGTTTCAAGTAAACACAAACTATCTATTTTACAATAAGTAATAAATATAAATTAATCGATTCGTTAGGATATCAACAATTTAAGTTTTACTGTGAAATAGTTGGAGATTTCTAAACTTTTAACAAAATGAAGAATTTAAACTATATATATATATATAATAACAAATAATTAATGAAAATATATTTAAAAATTATTAAAAAAACAATACAATGTTAATGAAGAGGAATGAATTATAATTTAAATAATTCTGCAATTGCAATTTCCAGCTATGTGTGCGCCATCTATTAGAGTTGAATAAGATTAGTTCAATGAAAATCCAGTAGATTGCATTTAAGTTTTAATTAATGTACATTATTGTAGCGCGCTGATTTATAATAATTCACTTACTACTTAATTATAATATTTTACTTTAAAGTAATACTTGCTGTGATGAATATTTATTGATTTAGTTTTGTCATTTAATGAACCATGTAATAACTGATTGATTAATAATTTTATTTATCTTATAATTAATATATTACAACAACTTGGTTAATACACATATAATATTAACAAAATGTAATAAATAACGGTTTTAGATGAAGTGCTGTGTTGTACTAATTTTGTACCTAAAATACCTTATACTGTACGGGATGTTCTATTATATTTTTACAACCCTGTCATTTTAATATTTTTATTAGAAGCTTTTTTTTAAATCACATGAGATATCACCTATTTTTAAAATAGAATTTTGTAAAAATATTAAACAAAAAATAAAGTAATAATTTATATTTTATAATAGATCTATTGTATGATCAAGCACAGTGGCGTACGTGCTTGGGCTGAGTTAAGAAGCGTATTTTATTTAAAATAATCAAAATGGGTATTTCTAGACGTGCACACCACTGCTCAACTAGATATATTAATCTTTGAGCCATAAATAACATCACTTACGTTTTTTTGTTTATACTTTTAGAAATAGCCCAGCGGCGGGCGGTTCGTCAATATTCCAAAAAACATTTTTTCGTTTTTTTATTAAGGTGGTTCTAGCTGAATATTACCGTTTGCACAGTATACACAGTGACATTTAAAGCGCTACTAAGCTTAGTTGTTAACTAAAATGTTAGTAGCCAGATTGCCAATATTTACATGTGTTTTCAGAGTATTTCTGCTGACAAGGCTACTGACGTCAGAGGTTAAGACTACCTCATCTGGAAATTTTGCCACAAATTCAGAAATTCCAAATTATTGGGTTCTTAAACGTGCACGCATCGAGGAAGTACACAAGACCTACTAAAGTTTCTCTTCTTAAACGAAAGAGATGTATTCGTCACAACACATTTTTGCTTAATCAGAAAAACTGACCCTCCATATAAGAGACTCAAACCCAAAACCCCTAGTGTAGTAGTCAACTACGCAACATGCAACTAAATAAATACAAACTAAATATAACGTACAACTGTCAATTAAAAAGATCGAAATATTTCTTATCATGTAATGATTTATTACTTTATTTACTGCAGTGGATGGCAATAAATTAATAAAAGAAATGTTATTTGAATTGATAATTAAATTAGTTTGATGGTTTGGTATTTTGTTGTAAGATGGCAGCACATTTAAATTTACCTAATATAAAGTTGCATTTCACTAATTTAAATCTCACTTCCGCGTATAATTGTAATATAATATTGTAGACTGTAGAATATTTGGTCTAATTTTAGATTGCAAAATTTCAAAATCTCATTTTTTTAAATTATTTGTCATAGGATAACATCACAGTACCTTTTTTCCAAATTTTACTTTTTAAAATCTTTGATTATGCTCATCAAATTTCATTTGGCCAACAGCTTCACTTTCAGTGTATAATAACGCATTTAGCTTTTTAAACCGTAAAGTAGATCTTAAATAGTCTAAAGTTTCTCTATCCCTATTTTTTTAATATATTTTGCTTCACGATTCTTACAATTGTTTTAATTCTTTTTTTCGTTTGTAATAAAACATTGAAGTTGTTTCTAACTTTTATTCTAAATTTGGTTTGTCTTGTCAAAATTACCTCGTCCCCCAAGTATCTATTATCTTATCAGCAAATATTTGTATTATCTTTGTTCTTTTAAATCCATTTTATTTAATATGTTGTTTATACCTCTATAATTATGCGTCAGTTACATCAATAATCTCTGTTTTATTAAAAGTTTTTTGTATGTCCACTATAGTGAGTGAGGTTTGAACCATCCACTTGTTGTTATTGAAGCAATCAGCACATTCGTGTTTTTGATCTGTCAAACATTTCTAATTCTGCTTTAAGACAAACAACTCTGGCTAGAATCTTTCCGCAAGATAGCCGACATATATCCGAATCGTATAACAAATGTTCGTCATCTGAACCCATTTGTTTGCACAACAATCTAAATATCCGAAAATTTATAAAGTTTATAATTTCTTCTTTATTGCGCGTTTTACAGCTATTTTACATAGCCCCAGAAGTCTTACGACTTGTTTGAAGGGGGTTGATGGAACCAACGGCTTATTAGGTGACTTCCGAATCGCCCCTGTGGATAAAGAGCAAGTTATTATTTTAGTCATATTTGAGGATAAAACCCCGGACTGTTAGTGTGCTACGCTAACGCTCTATAACTGAGCTATCTCACCGTAATAATTTGGACTACGTTCTTCAACATCTGGTGTAGATCTGGCTGCACATCGCGTGTAGCCAAGTTTTCTCGACGTAAAAAGCAATGTATTAACCTCTGAACTTCTTTCCTTAACGTTGACACAAAACCCTATGCGACCAAAAAAAAAAAAACCATGTCACACTGTCGCTTGCAAAGTGTCAATAAATAGTAGTGCAAAGACAACAATAATAATCTACAAACCTCGGGGCAATAGAGTTTGAGCAAGACGTATTACATTTATAAAAGAGGCATACACAAGTATGCACAAATATATATTATTAGCTTTGTGCCACTATTCCTTCATTCAACTAAGATAATAATTTCATTTACAAAATTATTTAAATATTTTTTACCTTTTCAAAAAATAAAAAAAAATACTCCATATTTCTACCAAATCTAATATTATATTATTTACTTAATAACGTTCCGTATAATTTTTGCTTTAGTTTTGCTATCTAAGTAAACACAAAAAAATACAAACATTTTTCTTTTGTTTATTTGCTCTTCCATTTGGCTTGTTTGAGCGTTTTGTGGGTCTATATAAACAGCAAGCTACTAAAGTCAGATTTAGCAATTGAACGTGATTGTGAGATGATGCGCACTTACAAGATAATAAAGTAGCAAAAGCCTGATGTTTTGATTGTTCTGTAGAAACAATTATTAGATAAGAAACTACTACTTGTAGCAAACCTTTTGTATTATTATTTATTATATGAGTAAACTCCAAAAACAGTTTTATTCCAAGTCAGATAAATTGTTTTTGGTTGGTTATGAATTATGATGTTTTCAGTCAACCTTTTTTGTAAAGTGATATGCTTACTTCTTTAACATTTTTTCTCATTTTGTTCAGTATTGTTCACAATTAAAGTGAGATGAGTTAACTAGCGCTTTTACAATTAAAATGTGCTGTTGCCCTTATTTAAGATGAGCGGTTACAGTATTACACAGCTTGGGTTCTTGGTGTTTCAAGGTGTGGTGTATAAAAGGCTATTAAACAATCTTGCAAAACCAAATATTACATTAAAAAAGTTGGCTCAAATAGACAGAATTGTACAACATCTTAATATAGCCAATTTTTGATCTTACGAGTCTTGAGAAATGGTGAGACTACTGCTGTTAGTGTCGGAACAAATTGCAAGAGGTACAAAGTGCAACATTTAGTAAAGAAACCGTAAAAAAAGTTTGATAAATACAAATTACGCGCAAATCAACCTGCAAATACCTTACAATTGACCAAGAAACATTGGATGATAGTGCGCCTTTGTTAATAAAAAAGTATCAAATGTAAAGCCAGCCAGAGTAAAATTTCATTAATTAGTTCCTTCTTATTTTCCCTATGAAACAGTTACCATTGCGACAAGAAAAGTTGTTAAGGCCGGATAAAGCAAAAATTTCTTCCATACCATGTGTCGACATTACCCGCGTTTGCCTTGGTGAATGCAGTAGCCAAGATAAAGCATACATCCCCGTCCTAGATGTCGGCAAAAATCCTAATAAGTATTCCAATCAATAAAATAGTTAACTAAAAGAAAGAAAGATAAGATTCCGACATATTACAACCGATAACCGTTACAAGTACGTCCTCTCTCCCTTGCATGTATTTAGACGCAAGGCTCTGGTAATGTAACTTCAACATTGCTTTTGCTTATTACTGAGAAAATATAAGTGAGCATGTTAATGCTTAAAAATTATTTCAATTTTGTTTAGCTATGATAAATTGTCGTTAGTAATAATAAACAATCGTCTTGGTTTAATCATCCCAGTCCTTTTGATAATTTATTAATTGACTGGCGCCCAGGCCTGTTTAAGATACCGTCAATTTCAACTCACGCCCAGCGCCGACTGAAGAGCAGCCACGACCAAGTGACTGCAACTAACACAAAGAGGCAGTTACAATACATTAATAATTTGCCAAACTAACATAGATCATATAATACTGTTTGCTGATGACAACAGTCTAACTCTGACAACACCAGCCTAGTTAATAAAGGAAAAGAGCTTAATTCAGTAATATCCGACTTGATATTAGAAAATAAAATTAGTTATTGGTTTATATCTACTAAACTAACTTTAAATGAAAATAAATCACTTTTTCTTTAAATATATCTGCTAAAATTGCAAACGGTAGTATACTTGGTAATTCATTTAGACTTAGCAGAACTGGCATTCATACAACATTGAGAAGAAGTATCATTAGCTTTAACACAAACAACACATTTGCTAAGACACTTATCACATACTCTTCCTAGAACATCATTACGGAGTGCAAAATGCATTATTTCAGTCTAAGTTAACATTTGGCACTTTAGTATAAAGTCATTCGACTTGTACATAGACTTTTTGGTAGAAAACATTCAGAATGATCCAATACACCAATCTAAACACAATTATCCTACTAGAACAAAACTTGATATTTATCCAAAATTCCAGCGACTTTGCATTTTACAAAACAAAACTAGTTATTATGAAACCAAATTTTATAATACTACCAGAACGTATTAAAAATCTTTAAATAATAAAATGTAAAACTGAAATTAAAAAACTATTTTTGAACAAGACTTTTTATGGTTTGCAAAAAACAGCTTTTTAGATATATAATTTTAAAACTGTTTGTAATTCTGTCTACCTATTCTTGTACCTGTATTACTATTTTTTTTTACTAAACTATATTCTGTGCATTGACAGTTGTTATACTACCATGTACTAACAAGAAATAAATTACTTACTTACTTACTTTGTTCACAAACACCAAAACTGAAAAATTAAAGAATAAACCCAAATATTGTAAGTCAAGCTTTTCTCTCGAGTTCCCAGATGGGTGTCATAGAATAGGAAAAACCTGGACACAGGTTTGCATTGTGCAATATTGTGTTAAGACTAAGTTTTGGCAATTGCTCAATAATGGTGTAAAGTAGCAATAGCCTAAAACTTCGCACCGAGTTAGTGCTTGTTAATAGAGAAAGAATGACTTCAGACAAATATATTAAAAATGACTCTAGATCCAAATGCAATGCCATTTGTTCCCAAATTTCAAAAACTGTCAATAAGTACTTAAATCAAGTTTAAATACACTCCATAAATTGGCCTGCAAAAAGCCTCAATCTATATTCGATCAAACATGTTTGGAACATTGTGGAAAGACAAGTTCGAGCTCCTACAAACATAGAATGAATGAGAAAAACTATTCAACACCTTATTGAATGAATGCCAAGAATAATAAAAGTTGTAATTTGATTGTTATTTTCAATTTTCTATTCAATATTAAGAATAAAAATAATTTTTATTATAGACAAAAAATAAAACAGATAAATAAACAAAACAGTAGCATTTGTTTAATTAAATTAACATTACTTTAACTTATATAAATTACGTGGATCGTTTTTTTTTTGCTAAAAACTATCAAAATTGATTGAATTTTATGCCGCTGAAGTAATTATTTCAGAATAGCGCGCAGCATAAACATCTCATCTTTATAAAGTAGAAGCCTAAACTGGTACTATCAATCTGAAAGGCCGTTGTTCCAAACTTCACTAATGTTAAATTTGCTTATTTATATAGATAGATGGAAATGCGTAAAACATAAATAAAGTGTGAATCAATATCTAAATTAATAACAAATTTTTTTTTAATAAACAATTGTTAGCACTCGAATGGCTAGTGTATGTACCTCAGACTGGGCAAACAAAATATTTTTATAAAATTACATTTATTTATTATATTTGAAATTAACAAGTTTCTAGCACATTTTTTTAACATAATGTTAAAATTATTAGCAGAAATTAAATGTGTATATCCTTGTAAAACCCGCATATGCACATAAAATAGCAATAAACTTAATATTAAAAATAAATAACAATAATTAATCATTGATATGTCTTGCATATCAAAAGTGTAAAAAAATCACAAAAGAACATTAGTATTGTATTATTTGAAGAAAACTAGAAACCTACGATCTAGCATTAAAATCCATCATAATTATGAGCACAAAATAATATTTAATAATTGTTTATTTAGATTTAATTTACTATTACTTATTATAATTAAAAAAACAAATTTTAAACTTGATTTATTTTATTACATTTTTTATCAAGCATTTTAGCAAATCGACACAAACTAATTATTTATTTAATTTAAATAAACTATAACAATAACAAAATAATAAAAAAATATCTTTGTAACTAGTGTTACATCAATAATATCATAAATATATTTACATCTAACCAATTAAATTCCTATATTTAAATGTATACCCATTAATTTATAACATATTTTTATCACGTTATATTGACTGCTACCAGACATGCAACACTTATTAACACTAATTCTTCTAATACAATAAAATACAACTTTCAAAAATATATTGAACCAAATATTGCATGTATTTTAAAAGCATGTACAGTATAATAAACGCTTTTTTCATAAACATATGTATGTTCGCTTGTTCATCATCAAGGTATCAACATAAATTATATCAACGTGTAATTCATGCCCGTTTTAACAAGCAAGTTCTAGTTGTGTGTTAATGATACTTGTTAGCTTTTATCACTGCAAGGGAGTGCCACATTGTTAAATTACACATATGGAAGTCTCTCATCCCCGTCCTATGGGACTAAAAATTGTGTACTTGCTACCCATACGTATCTCACATCCGGTAGAAACTAGTGCATTGTCGAGATGAATAATGCCATATGCACTAGTATGAGATCGTTACGACATGCATCATTTACGAAATTTAATTAAACTTTTCAGTTCAATTTAACCAGTTTAAATATGTGTGTTCTAATTTAAATTACATTACCTATATCACAATCACGCATAAAACCACACCAAGGAAACATTTATTATTTATTATTAACTACACTAAATACTGCATTACATATATTGCAACTTCCAAAAACATTCGTTGAGTAGTGCGAAGATTAAACCTAAACTAAGAGTTGATAATTACTGCAATACTTGTAATACTCAAGGTGACAGAAAAAACAAGTGGGGAGAGGATGTTTAAGATAAAATATATTTAATTTAAACACAAGTTACAAATTTATATTAAAACCAAGGAGGAAGTTTACGGAAATTATTGCAATTTTTTTCATAAATATTTATCTTGTAATTATCTCATTTTAAACAACATTTAATAGCTGTGTAGTTGAGGAAGTAAGGACATATGTTGAGCTAATTACTAAATGGTTAATAAAACTTAAAAAAATCAATTAGTAATACACTAAAGATTACTATTGAAGAAATAATGCTGTATATTAACCAGGCATCTATTTTAGTGCGGGAACCGTGCAGCGTTTATTTATAGGTTTTAATAAATATGTTGTGGTAATTTTAGATCGTAACGAGAGAGTTTAATAGCAAAATGCATTACGTGAAACCGTCGCTGTAATATTGATTAGAGTTTCTTAACCCTGAACGCGTCAAAATATTTACGAATTCTTTGCCAATTCTTGACCTAGACAAGTAGATTGGCAACATGTAAGATCGTTGCAATGTGCTGTACTGATTGATCTCGACTTTGGCATTGCTGATTTATATTATGCATACAGTCAATTATGTAATATGATATATCTCATTCTCATAAACTCAATAAAATTCTTTATTATTAGTATTATGAATCATGTATTAATTTGCCATCGTATAAGTAAATGATTTTATATTTAAAAGATAATGTTGTTTTTTGAAGGATTTTATTAATTACTATTATTAAATATTTGGATCAGTTATGTAACAGTTTTGCAAAAAAAAGAAATTCATTCTGAAGGTTCTGCAATTATTATTAATTTAAATTATATGTAAGAAATGTTTCGACAAATTATTCGGAAGCGATTATGTAAATCATTAATACGTTAATAGAATTCAAACTGAAGAAATATAAAAATAAATAACATCCGTGTTAGAAATGTATTTGCTTTAGTTGTTTCATGGAAGCAAACTCGATTTAGTATACATAAGTAAACTTAGTTAGGGGTGAATGTAAGAAAATGTAAACAATTTTTCATAACAAAATTCAGTAGTTGTTTTTAGTTTAGATAGCCCATATGTAATCAATATTTTAAAGTATAACTTTATAACCATTTTTACAAATCTAATGCATATAATTTCGGCAAACGTTTTTTATTCAATTCGGTCCGCTCCTAAATGTCACGGTGACGAAAGGATTTAAACCAATAATTTAAAATACAAAGACTATGCCGCCACTACCAAAATGCAAATATTTACACAACCAATTATATAGAAATTCTTGTCGGTATTAATAAATAGATCAATTTATTTATTATTGATAAAATTGTCTTTGTGTATTACAAACATAAATTTTAATGTAATAAAATTTCGTTATAGGCATGTACCGCTTTCCAAATAAAACAATTCCAAACTTATTTTATATTTTATGACATTTCTAAAAGTTTTAATAAGCTTTTTTAAAGTAATTATAGAAAAGCTAAAATAATTTTAAAAGATTTTAATGTGCATAATACTGAATGGATAAGTCACTCTATTTCCTCTTCCGGCCAAGCTTTAATTTTTGCTGTTTTTTTTTACTCAACTTATTCAGGAATCCAGCTATTTTTCTCGTAATAGATTTCTTGGCAAACCAATTAGATCTGTATCTTTCAGCTATTTCAAAGATTACAACAACTACTGTTGAGGCTGCTTATTACTTCTATTATGAAAACTTCTGTTCCTATTATTACCAAACGTAAACCGCGACTTATCTATCATTATCCTAAGATTAAAAAAAAAACAGCAAAAATGAAACAATTTTTTAATAATTTCGATTTTAATACTCCTTGCTTATATTTTAAAAATCTACATATTGTAGTAGAAAACCTCACTAAAACCATTAAAAAATCATCAAAAAATTTGTTTCATTATCTGTTGCTAATAGATAAACTTCTAAAAATTATTTTTTTATGAAAAATTATTAAAAAGCCAATGCAATAATGTACGAGTCGCTGTAAGTACCTCCAGTTACTAGTTTATCTAATAGAGCAAATTGAAACTGAGTAAGGCTGTAAGTGCACGTTGCAAGTACCACGTAGTGGTGTGCAAAACTAAGCGTGGAAGTGAAGTTTAGTGTTGTTCTTTTAGCTTTTAGCTTGTCACTTAAGCATTAGTTTGTTAAATATGCGTCGACAGGCTAAGAAGAAAGAAAATACGTACGTTTTATAAGTTCAAAAGAAAAAATGCTAGCAAAAAACCACCACCAAAACAAGCTAAGTGTCGAATAAATTAAATAGTTCTATTTACTTTCGCTAGTGATTACCTCCACCCAGACCTTACTCGACTGTCTCAATACTAAACATTTTAGTAAAAGTTTTGAGTTGATTTTTGTTATTTTGCAGAAGTTTAATTAATAAAATTGGCTTCTAAATGAAGTAAGAATACAACAGCTAAATTTGTCAAACATGATTGTCTCTGGAATTCTAAAATTGTTCTTTAATTTTTTTTTTCGAGATACAATTCTTACTGTAATATGTCTATTACTTCTTTGCACAACACTTTTAAGTATATTGTAATATTACTTTTCAAAACTTTAGCGTTTTTTTAATTAAATCTATTTTGAATTAATTACTGTACGTACGGTAAATAATGTTTTACTTGTACTGAGGAGACATTTACTAAAAAGCTGAGTAAACGCTACTAACAAAACACTCGCTTCCAGTACTTAGTTTTAAGGCCTGGTTACTCAGTGCGAGCTAGTAACCGAGCTGTTCTAGTCAGTTGCTGCAATGCAGCTACTCGCACCGTGTGACCGCATCATACAAGTTACTCTTATGTACGAGTCGGTCAGTACCGCACTTGTATGACCGGGCGAGGCAAGTTGAGTTAACTGACTTTAGTAACTCGTGTAAGTTAGTAGCATCGTGTAAATTACCTTTTACTCTGTCCCGCGCTATAAAAATCAATACTCCATAAGTCAGAACTCAAGTATATATCTTCAGATTTAAACATACATAGACTCTTTCAAAGAAAAGTACCCGAAAAGCCCCGTTACCTACAAATTTTACGCCAAAATATTTGATAAATATTTCTAAAGTTAAAATTCGAGCGTCCCACAGTTGACGCGTGTATAAAATGTAATCTATTAAAAATCTAAAAATCGACCAGTAAAAATTTGAAAGATAGAAAGAAACAACACAACAAACTGCACCACACAAAATCGAAAAAAAAAGTACATCATAAATCTGAAATCATCACAACCAGTTCTGTCACGGTTGCATGTATGGACTTACAACAGGTTATGTTTGATCCTATGCTGAATCACAGCACCATGTTTTATAGTAGGCAACTTTTTACCTACAAATTAGGCATTCATTTGAGAGACACACGTTCATCGTTTATGTATATGTATAGACTGCTAATGTGGTGTGATAATTGAGCATCACAAAATAAAAATAAAATGCTCCTGATGGCTATTATCTATCTTGTTTGTAAAAGATTTTACTGTTCGATTGAGGTCAAATATCTTCTAAGTGAGCATAGTGTGTAGAGTGTGATTAAAATTTTGTGTAATCAATAAACAACGTGAATAAAGCAAAGGTAATCCCTCTCCAAGATAGAAAATTCAATTTCCATCAAGAAAGAAAATGTAGTTCCCCTCTACAAAGAAAATACAGTTACTTTTGAAGTTAGTAATTAAGAAAAAAAAAAACAGCGTCCACAAGTAACAATCTTAGAGTTTTGTCTCCAATATAATAAAAATGCTTACTTTTATTTTTTTAAGTACTGAACGTCCCCCTTTAATCTCAGATATGCACATTTAAAATCATTTCTTTATACATTGCGTTTCAAAACAATATAAATTTTTTTTTCATACTGTACCTACTTTTTCAATAAAAATGTGTTAAGTTTTATGTATCTTTCAACCTTTTGAAAACATGCATTATGGACTTTTATTCTTCAAATAATAGACTAATTGCATTATTGTCCAATCTGTAATTTTTTTTTAATATAATAAATTCCACATTGTCAAGTTCTTAGAACAAAATAACTTTATCTCAATATAGATTTAGATCAAAACGTTCGACAACAGATCTTCTGACTTCTGTCAGTCACAAATGGAATTCCACTTTAGACAAAACATAGAGAAAATCTTGCAGTATCTGTAGCTATTTCCAAAGCATTTAATAAGGTATGGCATCCTTATCTTATCAAGCTTTATTGTATAGGTCTTAATCATAAATCTATAAATTTTATCAGTAATTTTCTTGACAATAGAAAAATTATAGTTGAAATTGATGGTTTTAACTCTGACCCCAAAATTATAATGCTGTTTGTTGTTCCTCAAGGTTATACTCTTTCGCCAACTTTATTTATGATTTATATAATAAACTTCTTCAAATAACTAAAAGTCTCATTCATAGTTTTGCAGATGATAGCACCCTTCATACTTCATATTTTCCAAAGACCATATCAACAAATATGGCAGAACGTCTTAAAATTTCTAGGTTAGAATCTGTAGCATCAAATATATAAATAGGGTACACAGCTTCAAAAGTATCTAAAAAACTAAAAAGTAATAAATGTACTCAATTTTTTTTCTGTTCAGCTTTTGCAGTCGATTCCGCTTTATCGGACCACCGTTTTATCGGTCCAGCCGTCTATATGGACCAAATCTTCAAGAACAGAAACCAAACTATATATATAACAGTAATTTACATCGCTTATTTGGGACAAAATTCCGCTTTATCGGGTAAATAAATTAAATTAAATGGAGTTAAAACTTCACAATAACAAAAAAAAAATTTATATACAATTTTTTTATGTTATACCTTCATAAAATATAATTTTTTAACATTTTTTGTGCTTGGAAAACTGAATAATTTTTGTGAATCACTCAAATTATCGGGAAGACATAACACACACATTCACTCATTAAATCTTGTTTGGTGCACGTGTAGATACGTTAAAATTTAAAGTGTCGAGGAACGATTTAACATTCAAATAAAAATGCAGTACTGAATCAATTAAAAAATCAGCCAATATAAGTTTCTGTTTATTAATTTCGCAAAATCGCTTAATCGGACTAAAACCGTCCAGTCCCGATGTGGTCCGATTAAGCGGAATCGACTGTATATAAAACTTATATTCGTCTTTGTATTGAATATTGTTCCTAAACATAAGGAAGAGCATCCAAAACTACACTACGTCTCTATTCGGATTATTGCCGACCAAAAATAAAGTAATGTCTTAGATACTTTACAGCACCGGCGTAATGTTGCAGATCTTTGTATCTTCTGTAGACGTTTCCATGGACATTGTTCAAACAAAATACAAGACATATTGTCATCTAAACAAATATTTACTCGTAGTACAAGAACTGCTAAGAATTCAAGCAATATTCACTGGCAGTTTAGAGGTATGATTAACCAAATGTACGACCAAAAATTTTAAGAGATTTTTTATCCATATTATCGACACATAAAATAAACTTTTAAATTCAGTATTTCCCAAAGCTTACAAGCCACAAATATTCAAAGTCAATGTTCACAGGCTGCTGTAGTCTCCAATGTAATAATTTCAACGAGTGTGTGTAAAATGTGTGTGACATAGCACACTTACACTGTTATCCAGCTAAAGCTAAAAAATATAAAAATTAAGTAAGGTAATTCATGCAGAACGTTAAAATGCTCTTTAATTTTTGTTGCTAAATTAAAAAACAAAAATGTTATATTCAATTTCTGAACATTTTAGCTTTTGGCACTGAGACCCTTTTCCATTAACATGCCTCAATTTGCAAGCGTTGTTCCAATATGAAACGTTCCATAATAATTTACTTAACTACTGAATGATTTTGGCACTTAAAGCACGCTAACTTACAGTTACAGTTCGTATGACAGCAATCTCTATTGAAAATCGGACGCACTAAAAAAATGATTGATTAAAGTCGCGGGTACATAACAGTAACCATAAATGCAAATTACATACTAACAAATCAGAACAAAGTGTCATTACGCATAATCTTGGTGTCCAATTATGAAAACAATAGAACGTTCCAAATATTTCTTACTATAATTGTGACCTTAAAATTAGTGTTTTACACAAGGTTAAAATTATTTTTATAATTATAGTTATTATTGTATTAACAATTATAAAGCGTGTAAAAAAAGAAGTTTTAGGGCCGATTTATTCACCTTTCTATAAAGTGCTCTATAGCATTACTGATAAGATTGCCATGAATTAATGTTTATTCATCTGTCAATAGTGACAACCTGTCATCATATTAAATTTACAAGACAGATAAATTATATAGATCACTTTGGCCCGTTAGTAAAAAAATTACTAAAAGAACATAACCTTATGCCATTTTGTTTCACATAAATGTAACCACAAACAAATAACAACACGCAGTAGTACCACACTCGTTTTCATTTTAGTAAGTCTATCTCTGTCTTTCTTACAGATAGGTATATAGATATCTTTTTCTATTAAGTTGTACTAGCCGTATAAAAACTTTATAAGCGTTCAGTAATTATTTGTCATATAAAATGGGATGAATACACCCAAATTTTATATAAGTGACCTATAAGTTTATTGAACACGTAACTAATCAATAACTTACAGAACAGATGAATAAACCGGCCCTAAGAACAATAATAATAATAACGACTGTTATTATTGTACAGAAACCAGTTGTTATGTATCATATTTGGCTGACTTGACTGTTCGTTTTAACATTATGTTGATACACTGAGCCATCTACTTTACTTGAGTAAAGCCACTCATATAAATTGTAAAACAAACACAGCTATTCGGGGCGATTCTCTATGTACAGTGCTTGCTAACAAAATGACCTTTCATTTTAACAAACCTTGTTTACTAACAATATGAACTCTAACAAAATAAATTTTTATATATATTATTATTATTTTATCTAGAAATTTGCCTGATGTGATGACCGTTTATATTGTTAGCAAACAAGATTTGTTAACATAAGAGTATTGTTAGCTAGCAATAAATATCTTGCTTACATTCTAGCAATATATATAGAGAATTGCCCCAATTATAGGTGTTTGGGCAAGAGCTACTCCACTTGACAATTGCACCCGAAACTATTTGGCGTTTGTAATTCGTTCTCTACCTTAAAAACACATGAAAAATGTAAAGCGCATTTGACAATCAAATTCAAAAATTACTGAAATAGTGCCACCAAGTGCGACTATTTTGTCAAATGGAAAACAGCTTATGTCGTGTTTCTCAACAGCATTACTGATGTAATTACTGTTAATAATAAACAACAAATTCTGCCAACAAACCCGGCACTGCAATTTCGGTATTTCTGTTTTTCTTATCCATACGGGTATTCCAACCTGCATTACAATACATGATAAACTAAAAACAAACAATACATAAAAAAAATTAAGAAATTTTGATTAAAACAAGCACATAAATATAAAAATCTTTACAATAAATAAAAAATGATCATTCTGGAATTCAAAAAGGTAACGATCTACCAAAAAACTAAAGTTGGTTGTCATTGCAAGTATATTAAAAACATACATATAATCCATTCACACCTATTAGACAGTCTGTTTGGCCATAGATATTTGACATATTTCACTTAGGGCCGGTTTATTCATCTGTTCTGTAAGTTATTGATTAGTTACGTGTTCAATAAACTTATAGGTCACTTATATGAAATTTGGGTGTATTTATCCCATTTTATATGACAAATAATTACTGAACGCTTATAAAGTTTTTATACGGCTAGTACAACTTAATAGAAAAAGATATCTATATACATATCTGTAAGAAAGACAGAGATAGACTTACTAAAAAGAAAACGAGTGTGGTACTACTGCGTGTTGTTATTTGTTTGTGGTTACATTCATGTGAAACAAAATGGCATAAGGTTATGTTCTTTTAGTAATTTTTTTACTAACGGGCCAAAGTGATCTATATAATTTATCTGTCTTGTAAATTTAATATGATGACAGGTTGTCACTATTGACAGATGAATAAACATTAATTCATGGCAATCTTATCAGTAATGTTATAGAGCACTTTATAGAAAGGTGAATAAATCGGCCCTTAGTGTATATTAAATGACAACGTTAAATACCAAATTCGGTCAATTTGAATTTAGGTTATTTGTCTTAAAAAAAAAAGAAGTTATGTCCTAGCAAAAGCTCTGACGCCAATGTAAAAGATTACTCTAATATGTGAACTGCTCGTATATGAGAGACAATATAAAGTGACAAATGAAGACTTTATCTAATAAACATATGATAAATGTCAATATGTCTTTGTTCAGTTTCAAAGACTGATATTTAAGAGCTTTGCAAACCGTCCAAACTGTGCACACAAACAAATATTTAAGATTCTTAGGCAATCTTTTATACACAGTAATTTGTCTGAGTGCACAGTTTGTACACTCCAAATTGTAGGTTGGAGCAGACCTAATATATCTACTAAAACCCGTTAATTAAAAGAATAAAGGCGCTGTAAATACTGACTAGGCCTAGTATCTGGTCCACCCACATTCTCATATTAAATGTAATTATAGTTTACATAGACACTAATCATGTATTAGACTAATGTCCTAAATTAATAAATGTCTTTATTTCTTAAAAATGCTTCGCCGGAAGAGATGGAGCTCAAACCTGCAACAATTTATGCGTCAAAACTCGAGTTAGGCGCTTTACCCAACTGAGCCACTCTCCGGATTGATTGCAAAAGTCTATCATTGTAACATGCATCAATCTCTTCTTCATTATTATTGTAGATATTCTGTGCGACCACATTTAAAACATCGTCATGATTTTGGTTAGTTATAATTAAAAAAATTCCACGTGTTCGCTGCTACGACAAATGATATTGTAGATAAACAAAAAAGTCAATATGATAGCCAAACAGCTTCTAATAAAAGTGAATGAAGTATACATACATACCTGCAAATACAACCACTCAAAAACCATTTAATAATTTAGATTGGTTAAAAATAACGGACGGTATGTTTGTGGTGTGAGACAATAGTTCTACACAAACATGCAAAACCTACAATTTTATTTAACGTGGAATCCGAACCACACCACTAGAGGGATTTACTAAGCAAATACTTCGCTGGTTTGCCATTGCCTTGCAAAAGAGACGACCGGATCAAAATATATTCGACAAATTAAATATTGCCGCTGTCGGAAATCAAACCCGGGCTGCCTGCTTGACAGTCCTCGCACTAGACCATTGTGCTACGGTCGCCTCTTAAAACCTAAATGCGCTCTATTCAAATCATTGGCGATTTCTAAAAATATAGCCGATGTCATTGCCTAAAAGAAATGAAAAACTTGTAGTAAAGGGTGTCCCAAAAAGAAAGTACATAGGATAGAGTTATTTATAGAATAACACATCGGGATAATGGCCTCCACGGCTTTGCTGGCACATACCCATTCTTTTGTCAAAATTTTCCATGACCATTCTGCATAAATGTGGCTGAATTATGTTGATGCAGCGTTTAATTTCCTCCTGTAATGCAACAGTGCTTGTGAGCTTGTTGACATAGACCTTTGACTTCAAATAACCCCATAAAAAAAAACTAATAATGTAAAATCACACGATCTAGGAAGCCATACTTCACGGGCTGTATGGCATGTGGCACCGTCTTGTTGAAACCACATATTGGTCACATCAATATCATACAATTTCGGCAGATGTTCTGGGTTTTTCACCAATACTCTCACGCACTGCTTCGATATTGATTTAAGCGGCTTGTTTTTGGACGACCAGTGTGATTAACGTCTCCAACTGATCCAGTCTCCTTAAATTCTTCAATAAATCTTTTCAGAGTTAAAATACTATTCTGACCATATTTTGTATGAAATTTTTGAACTGTGGCCGCCAAACTTTCATTATTTTTGAAATATTGTTCAATAATAAAAACCCGTTGTTGTATCGTGTTTTTTTTTTCAGAGTTGCCAATAATTTACTGCACAAATGATTCAAATCTTGCGTTAAATTTGGGACGCCCAAAGCTTACTAAGAATTCAAAGTTCTAACAATTAATCACTAAACATTTTTTTGAACAAATAGAATCAATGATCTTATTTCTATTTGTTAATAGTACAACAAATAGGGTTGTCAACAATTTACTGCACAAATGGCGGCAAATTCAAATCTTGCGTTAATTTTGGAACACCTAAAGCTTACTAAATTAAATTTTTTTTTAACAACTAGAATCAGTAGTTCGACTGATAGAATCGGTTTCTAAATTTATATTTATTATTTGTTCCACAACTATTCAAGGTTAATGTACACACATCATTTGTTAAAATTCAGGTATTTTTATTTTGCCATCGGTCATGACATATTAAATAATTTCTAAATATAACATTTTAAAACTTAAAAAATATATATGCGTGCAAAAACTAATTTATTAAGAACCAACCCAGCTATAATAATAATATTCTGCTATAAAAACAAGTATCATAAAAGCTCCAAGAGTAATAATATCGATAGAACTGTAACCCCAAAGAAATTAAATGCATCATATGAGCGGTTTGAATGGAAAAACTGTAGCAAGGGATGTTCAATGAATCAATATACTCGTATCAAGAAACTGACAACATATCGAATATCTAAATGGTCTATTTCATGAAGGGTAGATAAAAATTCGTGTTGAATGTAATAAAAGTGCATCAAATCGATATGCATTGAAGGGCATGGCAAACAAGGGGTAAAATTACTATTAAGAGGGTGAATTGAAGGAAGGAAATGATATGGCTATGTGTAATGCTTTTACATAAAATCGATAATGTTATTAATGATAATTATATTTGACCATAAATTTTCAAAACATTGTTAATTAATGATAACTTAATTCGATTTAGTTGAAAACGTACCAATAAATTAGTCAGTGACATAAGAAATAATCTAATAATCTGTTATTTGTGTTGTTTAAAAAATAAATGTTTAAACTCCATACTTATTTTTAAAGCACATTGGGGTGTATTCTGTAAAATTTTATGTTTATTTTATGTTTATTTTAACAGCTTGTTAAAAATATAAATATTCTGTAACTGCAATATTAACATGACTGTTATAATAGATATTTTTAACAGCATGTTAAAAATTAGTCATGAAGTTAGATACAAATCTCTACATTTATGCGTAAAAGTCATGTCTTTTCTTGAACAACTTAACCTCAAAATTTGACAAACGCCGGTGATCGTAGGTAATCACAACACAATAATCGCATTAGTTTTAAAAGTGAATTAAAATGCCGAAACGCGAAAGAACAACTAAACGGCAATTAGAAAGCCTGATAACTAAACTACCATGTCCATAAAAATGCAAAGCACACAAAACCTATAAATAGTTTGGTGTTGCAGTATTTCTTCATATAACTGCCAAATGAGGAGTAATAGCATTAATTAACTATTTAGCTGCAATTTTATAAAAAAATTAAAAAACAAAGTTTAGGAAGTTCAAATGGAGTTAACATATCCCGTAGCTGTCGATTATATAATCTCATATATTTACATGCCTTTAAAATTTTTAACTTAACAGGCAATTTTAACAGTGCCTTTTTAACAGATGTGTGTTTTACAGAATACCAAATATGACTTTAACAGGCTTTTAATTTAAACAGGCTGTTAAAATTAACATTTATTTTTACAGAATGCACCCCATTAAATTTTAATTTTTAAAGAATAAAATATAGTTTAAAGGTTTACAAATAAACATATTTAAAATAGGTATATATATTTATAATAATTAAAAACTTTAATTTTTGTTGCTAGGAAAGTCTGAAGACAATATCATAATTAAATATATCTTTACAAACAGAGTATTATATTATATTTTATACATATCGTACAAAACGACACCTATTTTCCATGAGTATGAACATTGCAGCACATGCCTTGGCAAGTGCTGCAACTCATACGAGTGTAAAATAAGCTTTACGTACAAGTTGTATACTATACTTTTTCTATGAGCACAATAAATTTAAAAAAAAAAACAATTAATAATTTATTAATGCTAAAGCACGGCTCGACACCCATATTCCACAATTCTGCAAGTATGAACACATGCCTTATCGAGTAATGCAATTTATGCAAGCGGAAAATAGAAACTCCACGAGAGTTCTTCTAATGGACCCGTGCGTATTAAAACGTATAAAATGGCATACGTTTACTTAACAGTTGCATAATGAATATTTTACAGTAGAAAAATCCATTTCCGTATGCAGTTCATGTAGATAAGAAGTAACCATGGTTATATGTATATAAATATTTGAATGCACATGTCTGCGTAATTCTAAAAATGACATATTATTAATTTCAACATAAAATTAATTTATAATATTTAAGTTATGATAAGATGTAATTTATAATTATTTATACAATTACTTCATTTTAATGATGTTTAGTAATGTACTAATCCAATTAGTCATATATTCCTATATTTCATAAGTTAGATTAAAATTTAATTAAAACTAAGAAAATAAATTTGTCATCAAGATTCTGGTAAAAAGTTATCTATAACAATAACAAAGCCAAATTGAAACAAAAGTAGCTAACAGATTTGAATCTTTACATTCTTTCTTACCAAGCTTAGTGAACATGTGAAACTGCAGTTTTCTAGATATATCTTCTAGATATGCATATAATAGATACAATTACCGCTCATAAAAAAGCAACTATAATGCATACGGCCTTGTGGAGCAGTTGCTTTGTGTAACTGGGTTAGGTCACGGTCCATGATGCTGAGCATCTTCATATACATATCAGGATTATAACGTCTTATTAAAAAAATTGTAATTAATTATAATTGACAGTTATTGATTAATTAAAAGCATAACTTCATTATGGAAACACATAATGAAAATAAGATTCATCAATAAAGCTAAAAGCTTGTTGTGTTTATACATGTTGATCTTGTGTGATAATTAAAAAAGAAATACAATGTTATATAATAATATTATACAGAAATAAATGATTCAAATAAAGATTGACATGTGTGATTCTTTCAGCATACTTTCTTTTTAATTCAAAACTATCCACTTTAAATTACATTTTTGACAGATAAAATTGGTAATTTTAATTATTGATTTAATTATGTATATAGTGCTTGGAGTATTTAAATAAAGTAAAAACATACCATAATTAAATTAAATCTCCCGCCGGGACCCAAACAAGGTTGAATATAATTTGTAATCATTTTAATGCATACCTGAAACAAAAGAAATATTAAATTAGATATGAATATTTACAAATTAAATTTATAGATGATTATAGCTATAATAGTTAATTAATCTTTATATAAAACAACATAATGGTTTTATGATCTAGAGTCATAAGTAATGTTCTGCACAACCACCTCTAAAGTTGACACTTATTTTTATTTATTTTTACTCCTCTATATCTAAATGACTTTTTACAAACTAGTAAATAAAATTAAAATTGTTAATTTGCACATCATGACTTATTTTTAACACCAGCATGTCTCCTTTACGATATCATTCCCAACTTCTGCCGCCTGTAACAGTTTTTAATTTTGTTATTATTATTTTGGTTGTATTTTCTAATAAAAATAAAATCAAAGTAAAATTTTATTAATTACTGCCCGACTTTTGTCAATTCTCTGGTAGATAAAATGATAAATTTTCAAAAAAATAAGACATAAGATTCTAGCCAATTGACTTCACAATTATAATAAAGTTATGCGGTCTGAAAATTGTTGTTCCACCTTGCTGAAAACCAGATTTGTTCAAGATGAAGCATATCCAGTGCCATACAAATTTGGTTACCATGTTAAAGTAACGATTGGCATTCACAACTTCTGTACTTCCAGCGTAATTTTCAAAGTATTGTGATCCTATCACGCCGCATACGCTCATAATATAGACCAAACATTTTTCCTCAAAAAACTTTTGATCTCATAAAAGATTAGTTGTTAGAATAATACAAAGAGTTAACTTTGATAATGAATGACTGGAAAACAAAGGGACAATGAAATCAATGGCTTATTATTATGACTTCCAAATTAGAGCCCATGTAAATATTTGTTTAGATGGCTATATGTTTTTTATTTCCTTAAAACAATGTCCATAGAAAAATAAAACAAACAGTACGTTTAATGTTGCAAAGTATCTAGGTCATTAGTCAGTATTATATCGACATGAGATAATGTGATAGGCGGTAACGCAATGCCATCTATTACAAGTAAGTTGAACTATATGTATGTGTAAGGAGTTAGTAGTTCAGTTGAATCCTATCCGTACTGGTATAACAATATATACCATTAAATTAAAAATTAAATGATCTGTCCCATTGAAGTTTTTGTTATTTAACATTAAAAAAATCCCTTTAACACAATTATGTTGAAAAAAGTTGTAAAGAAAGCTATTAACAAAAGTGTGCCCAGAATAATTGATCTATGTTTTTTTCCAAAACCAAAAGTTTTGTAGATACAAAGCCAAGCATTCAGTTTTTTGATACTATTAAAAAAATTATTTTAATAATAAAATGCGATATAACATTTTTGTGTATTTTGCTTAGTTTAAAAGTTATAAGCCAAAAAGCTGTCACCTGTGATAGCATGTTAGGTTCAGTTAACAAGTTATGTGATATTAGTTTTTAATTTTGACAACTGTGATATATATTAGATTTAGTACTTATTTATTTATTTAAACATTTTGATCTGTTGTATTGTTTCCTCAGGTCTCTGAACTAAAATTATTATTTTTAAAATAGTTAGCTAATGACCTTAGTAGTCAACTATAAATAGATAAATACATTTAAAAAAGAGAAAATCGGCAGTACCGTAGAGAGGACATGTATGATTAACCGCGCTAACAAAAGTTAAACAACAAACAGAGCAACCAAGACTTAGTTAGGTGAGGAACAGTGATGTAGAGCGTAGCGTTCTTTCCAATTTAAATCTTTTACTTCATATAGGCATCCAAACATACACATAACTTCTCTGTGGCTCGGCGTGTCCGACACCTCGACACATAAGTCGTTTTCTGGCAAAAAAAGTAAGCTTCAGTAAGTTGCAGTTACACCTTACTCGTATTCAGGCAATCTTACTGATGACGTCACACCTTACTTGAGTATGTTTCGGTAACATGAATTATCTAGATCTAGATCTAGTAAAAACAGTAAGGTGCGCGCGCCGATTTATGTACCGTAGGGTATAAGCCTCTTTTTTCTTTTGCCAATCATCTCGGTTTTGAGCCATCTGGTACCAGTTTAGCCCAGCCACTCTTTTCAGATCGTCGCTCCACCTCATTTGTGGTCCTCCCACACTTCTTCTGTTACCCCATGACCTCCATCATATTAGTTTTCCGCTCCACTTGTCTTGGGCTCTTGCAACGTGTCCCGCCCAATTCCACTTCTGGGTGGCGGCATATTTCACGACGTCTTGCACCTTCGTTCTTTCTCTGGTCCACTCATTAGTCTTCCGGTCCTTCAGTAATATACCCAGTATCCTTCTCTCAATAGCCCTCTGATTGACTTTGAGCTTATCAAGTATTGCTTTCGTAAAAGTCCAAGTTTGAGATCCGTAAGTAAGTAGAATACACTGGTTGCATAATTCAGTTTTGAAATGGAGGGAGATGTCCATTGGCTAATATGTCTTTTATTTTGGCATATGCCACCCAGGTTTGTCGTGTTTTCTCGTAAATTTCCAGTTTTTGATTGGCCTTGCCTATAGTTAGTGTTTGACATAGGTACTTGTATGTAGTTACTTTCTTTATATTGTTTTCACCTAGAGTGATTTGTCGTTCATCGTCTTCGTCTGATGTCATGTAGTTTGTTTTGTGGAAGTTGATTTCTAAACCTATGCGTTTCGTGGCTCTGTAGGTGTCTTCGATGAGTGTGATTAGTTCTTCTCTGCTTCCGGCTATTAGTACTATGTCATCCGCAAACATTAAATGGCTAAGTTTTTCTCCATTGATGATAATGCCCCTGCTTTAAAGGTCAATTGTTTTTAGTGCGTCTTCTAGTACTAGAGTGAAGAGCTTGGGTGACATCGGCTCCCCTTGTCTCACTCCTCTATTAATTTCCACTTTGCCGGATTGTTCGTGTAGTTGGATTTGTAGTGCGGCATTTCGGTATATGTTGCTTCTTAAGTTTGTATATCTATGGTCGATTCTAGCGTTTTTCATAGCTTAATGCAGTGCTCATATTTCCACCGTGTCAAAGGCCTTCCTGAAATCGATGAATGCTAGCCATAGGAGAAATAATATATTCCACAGCTTTCTCTATAAGTACTCTCATCGTTTGTAGGTGTTCCGTAGTGCTGTATCCCTTTCTAAACCCTGCCTGTTCTTTTGGCTGGTAGGAGTTCAGCTTAGGTGTAAGGCGGCTGGTTATTAGTTTTAAAAAATAATTTATATATTTGAGACAGCAGTCTGATCGGTCAGTAATTTTCTATGTTTTCGGTGTCGGCCTTTTTGTGAATGATTATTACGAGAACATTTGCCCAGTCCAGCGGTATATCTTCCTTGTCCAGGCATTTATTGAATAATATTTTTAATTGGCATTCTAGTATGTCTCCGCCTTGTTTTATCATCTCCACTAATATTCAGTCTTCGTCCGCTGCTGTCCCGTTTTTCATATGTTGTAGTGCAGTTCTGATATCTTTCGTCGTAATCTCCGGTATGTCCTTAGAGTTGACGTTCATGACTTTGACTCTGCGCTCTTCTTTGGGTATGTCGCTCGTTACTTCGTCTCGTATAGGTCTGCATATAATTCTTGTACCGTTCTTATAATCTCTTGTCTCCTTTCGACCCGTTTACCTTCTTTGCCTTTGATTCTGACAATTTATTTCTTTGTGTTTGTCAATTCTCTTCTGAACACTATTGTTCCTTTATGTTGTTCTAGAACTTTCTGCGCAATTCGAGTGTTGTGGATCCTGAAGTCTTCCTTTGTCATTTTCTGGCTTTCTATTGTTGATCTTTTGTTGTCTGCTGTAAGTTGACGTCTCTTTTGTGCGTTAAAATGATTTAATTTAATACAATCGAATATTTTTCATGTATTTATATACACAAACATTACAAGATTCTTTTCTGTAAACTCCTAAAATAGATTAAAAAAATTATATGTTCAAAAGTATTAGTTATAAAAAATTGTCATTTGTAATTGTATACTTTTTGTAGACTTTTTGTGACGTTAGCGTATGGCGTAGATGTAACTGAAACATACTTTTAGGTAACTCAAGTAAGCACGCCAGAAAACGACTATAATATAAAAAAAAAATTTACAACAAAAATAATAAGAAATTGATTGGCATTTCCTAAAGCAGTCTTAACAGTAGTTGTTATGTCTAGAGAATAGTTGAATGATATCTATCTAAATACTTTGGTACTCCAAAAAGTCCATTACAAAAAAAATATTTGGGAAAGACCCTTTCCTCCCCAACTATTTATTTTGTCTGAATAAATTGAGTACTATTATGACAATCAGCAAAGATTATAGATTTTTTGCCAGATATATTTGTAGAGTATGGCATAGTTTGCCATTTAAAACTATACAATAAAATCTGCTAATAAAATTATTGCTATAACCAAATAGACGTTCTCTGATTTTCAGTGATAAGCTCACTCATGTTAGCAATATTCACGGAATTGTGCACTACTTCAATAACTACACACAAAATGTTACATCCAGATTGATCCAGTTTCCTCAAACTTCGAAACTAATTTTCAAACAATTTACTTTCACGTTCATGAAATATGCAAACAGTCTCCATAAGAATATTCACTTATATTATAATGCATTATGAAAAAAATATAAGTCGCCGCAGAACATCTTAGTTAATGATCCTACAAGAATAGTTCGGATAAACAAGTGTAAATCTGCGATAGGAAACCTCACCGTACCGACAGTAAGAAGAAGTACATTTTCTATGTACATATATAGAATTCGCATCAAATTATCAAATATAACCTAACTATATTGTAATTTTTAATTATTAGAATTACATTTATAATAGCTTCAATTTATTATAAAATAAATGTAATACTGACTATAGAATTACTTCCATAATATAGATACAAATCAGAAGCAGATTTCTCATCCCCAGTTTCTCTTGGAATTTTATAAAAAGATGTGCTCAAATATTTCGTGGCACTAAACCTGAAAGATTCTCATAATCAGATCATCACATGCAATCATTAATAAAAGAACAAATTACTCCGTCCGAGAATTCTTTTTCAAAATGCTCAACCGAATTGCCCACACATTCATTAAATATACGGCGTGTCACATAAAAATCACATGTTATGTAATCTCCAGCGCATCTTTAAACAAAATTGAAGTGAAAATGTATGAGTGCCATCCTTACATGTAGAAAGTCGATGGAATTAAAAATGCGCTTAGGTCGCCCACTCGGAAGACTTTTCGTCGTACGCCTATGCCACTTTAAAAATAAATACACATACCTGTACATGTGACCAGATGGAGACAATAATTAATTTATCACTATTGCTATATAAATTACTAGCTTATATTTACATTTTAACAGTTAATTGCAATTAACATACTTGAATTATAAATATAAAATTTCAATAATCAAAAATTATTATGAAATGAAAAATTTCACAAAAGCATAAATGTAAAAATAGTAAGATTATTGTTTATTTATCTTCCTGGATGCCATTAATCACCTAAAACACGCTGTTTTAAGCAATGTTTAATTATGCCTAAAGTTTATCTTGCTTTAACTTGTTTTTTCTTCTTTCTACACAAAGTCAAAACATGTGTTTCCATGTTCCTTTACGATGGCCATAAGTTAGCAAGTTTAAAAACATTACTATAATTATTTTTTATAGAATGCATAATTTTTATGTTGCATGATTAATAAATTTGACAGTTATTGTGAAAGCAATTAATCTGATGCTATCAACAATTATAACAGTACTGAATTCAAAGTTTTATTATAATTTGTTGAATTTGATTGATTAAAAAATAATATAAGTTTTTTATTGATATTATGATTTATGATTCTTTTTTAAATTAAATTTCCATTCTTATATTTTAATTGCTTAAATTATTTCTGCAATAAAAACTGTCAAGAGTATATTCAATCCATCATTTGTGTTCTCCGCTAAAGAATTATAAATGCAGACTTTTTTTATAGATTTGGTGTTGAGTTCGTTATATAGTATATATATATTTATATGCGAGTATATGTATTGGATTTATTATCTCTCATACGATGAACTTTCTATTTTCATCTAAAGAAACTGAAAAAATATATTAAAATTTGATGATTATTATATTGCTTGCTTTAAAGTTCAATGTATACGAGTATTAATTCACTTTTATTGTCTGTTTCACGTATTCTAGATAATTCAATTATTACATAGTATAACTTCACTTGCACTATTCACATTGACTAACACTTTAACGAGGCAAACGACCATGTCGTGTTTACTTAAACATGGTAGTAAAATATTTGATTAGTTATAATGGTTAGTTACCTCGTATGTTGTTTTACATGACTTAATGTTTTAATAAGTGTTCATTCAGTACAATACTGATTAACATACACAATGGGATTCTTATAATAAAACAATATATAATTAAATACTAATCTTGATTTTAAGAATTTCTTATCGACCACCGTATTCAATAAATTCAAACTCGTGTTGCTATATACTTACTAGTAAAAGCAACTGAACACTCAGGCTCATATACAGGTTTCACATTAGCATGGTATTTCATAATTTATGATCCGTTCAATCACAATAGGGTACGTGCCTCCCTTCTAAACCGCCAGCATAAAAGTTATTTATGCATTTGTTGTCCTTGCAAGTCTTCTTAGAACAAAGTTAATTGTAAATAATATCGCGTTTCCTGTGTCTAGACTAAATAAATATAATTTGAATTTTTCACAGATCGCATTCTACAATTAACACGTTTCTCAATTTTTACTGGAGACACTAATAATAATAAATAGCATATTTTAAAGTATTAATAATAATTAAATTAAAAACAATTTAGAGAACATTTTTTGTTAGTTACTATTCCAAAATTCAAAGTCTAGATAAATAAAGAGAAAGAAAAGAATAAATGCATTGCAAGATAATTCAAAATCTTCAATATCTCTTAGAAATACCAAAACAAATTAGTTATTAATTAAAAAAAACTAATATTTTTGCAAAGTATCTCAACTCTACTATCTTAAATCCTCCTATTGGTGTACCAACAATAACTGAGTAGTCAAATAAAAGATCCGATTCCCTTTAGGCAACAAATTCACAAAATTTATCTTCTTAAATTAAGCACTATAAAAACGTCAGGTAGATAAACTTATCAAAATGACAAGTTCAATTCTATTCTTCAAATTATAAGCCAATTACATTCATTACTATCCAACCAACAATATAAGAAAAAATATATTAATTCATTTAACTTAGATCAACAGATCTTGATATATTAGACACAAATAGAATTCTACTTTAAACATGGAAAAAATCTTGCAGTAGCTTTAAACATTTTCAAAGCATTTGATAGAATGTCATGCATCCCATATTATAAACAAGCTTCATTTTATATACTTCTCGACCAAATTCTAAATACTAACCAATAGCTTTCTATACTAGAGAAAAGTAAGTTAACTCTGACATCAAAACCATACATGTTAGTGTTCTTCTAAACATCAAATCTCTATCTAAATCATCTTCAATTTGTTTTCTTGAGAATATATCCTCAAATAATTTTCTCTAAAACAAACACATTGTATAACTTAAAAAACTAGGTTTACTTAACATGCAATTTTTTTGACGTCCGTACAACTTGCATTAGCGTACTAACAATACCTTCTGAACATTTCTTCTTTATTGCGCGTTTTACAGCTATTTTACATAGCCCCAGAAGTCTTACGACTTGTTTGAAGGAGGTTGATAGAACCGACGGCTTATTAGGTGACTTCCGAATCCGGTGGATAAAGAGCAAGTTATTATTTTAGTCATATTCGGGGATCGAGCCCCGGACTGTAAGCATGCTACGCTAACGCTCTATAACTGAGCTATCTCTCCTTATTTAAAGCCATGATCCAACTGCTAGTGGAACAACAAAAACAAACTCTTAGTAGAATAACTTATTTTTTAGCGTAATATATACTAACCAGTACAAAGCCGGTCATCCTACAATATTTCACATTAGTTGCCAAATCTGCATAGCTATACCTCAAAAACCTATTTGGTTTTTCTTCAATGATGCAATAATGCTTTAAAATGCTTGTTCCACACTAACCTACTAATCTAATTATCAATAACATAATCATGTTCGCGGAACTCAGACTTTATCTTCTAACAGTGTAAAGGATTTAAATAAGTAAGAAGGCAATTAGAAAAAGACTTAAATTCGCAAAGACCACTAGACATAATTGTTACCAAAAGGTACATCTGTATCTCTAAACAACTATCTTTTAACGGTGGCTCTGTTATAGTGTGGGTAGGCATTTTTATAATACATACCAACCTCTTATTTGTGGAAAACGATGCTTTAAAATTCCACAAAAATTTAAAAGTATAAAAAAGCCCTATTGTTACAAAATTTAAGAGTGCAGTGAGAGTAAGCGTACAACGGTCGTCAGAGTTGTAATCTAATGTGATGCCATCGTGCAATCAACCACAATCGCACCATTCCTACGCTGTGTAGGTTCCCAGTAATGACAATTAGTGACAAAAATTATTGTTGATGTGTGAAAAATAACTTTTAAGTACTTATGCCGTATTTATTTTGTGTAAATATATTCGTTAAAAAGTTCATGATAGTAATTAAACTGAGCACCTCTGGTATTATACTGGTACAGCTTCAAATGACAATAGTCACATCGCCATTTCTTATCAAATATGTAGTTCATATCAACTTCAAAACAAAAAGTCAAGAAAATAACACTTCAGCCAGCCGAGCTTCTGACTTTCCTGACGTGTGGGGTACTACTTGTAGCCCACATGATTTTTTCTGCTAGAATTAAATTAAATTTAAAAAATATATTAAATTTGGATATTTTTTTTATAATTAATTCTAAATTAAAAAAACAAAATTGTAAAAAAAATTTACCAAATCATATTAAAATGTATCTGATACAAGTAAATCATCGGATATTGAAAAATCGGTTGCATTTGCTGTTTAATCTTTATTACCAGTAAAGTAAAAAAATAAGTAATAAAATAAGTCATTTGATAATTGCTCTAAAGAAAAAAAAAAACAATCAATAAAGAACTGCTGCTAGCATATTTTGTCTAAAGTCTAAAAGATTTCTATATTGTCTAAATTTAATATCTTTAATAATTAAGAAAAGTTAGTAAGACGTTATTTAAAAATGTTTTTATAAAATCAAAAACAGAAAAAAAACTTAAGAGAAGCAGACTATAAAATCGAATTTTAATAAAATTTTAAATTTAAATATAACCTAAATATTACAGTTTCCGTTTTAGGTATTGTTGATTGTTGGTCTAACTAACTTTTTTTGTCAAGTTCAAAACATCGATAGCTTAGGTTCACAAAAACCAACCCGCAAAGAGAATTTATTATTTCCAGTAGAAGCATACAACAAAATGCAGATTTGTTTAAAATACTTTAAAAATATTGTTTACTTCAATTACCGATTGATTACCGTCGCTCAATGTATTGTAGTTTGGTTAAATAATGAATTTAATGATCAATGGAATGGCAGGAATGAACCAGTGCTATTGGCCACTAAAAAGTTCGGACTGGACAATTGCAGACTTCTACTTAGAGAAACGCTTAAAACAAACTGTACAAAAATAATTTACCCAATAACAACGAAATATAAATATTGTTTCCATAAAACAACATTTGTGTTTGCAAGTACTCGCCAAGGCTCATGACAAGGCTCATGACAATGTTCATACTATTCCACACTTGCTAAGAAAATATTCGCTTTTCCTAACTCAAATTAATATTAAAATATTAACGTTTTTCCAAACACTAGTACAAAAAAGTAATTTTTCTTATTGAAAAAGTGCGAGTAATAAACAAACTTCCAATAATTTCAGAAAAAAATAGTATATTATTTGAGTAGCATATACTATTTTTTTAATCAAAATAAAAAAAATACTGCCTACATATTTGAATTAAAAATGAATTGTACTATTAATAATTATTAATAAAATAATATAACATTTTTTACTTTCTACTGCTGTATATTGTAACACAATGTAGAAATTATGGTACGCTTGACAAACTAATTTTATAGTGTGGTTGATATTATAAAGTTCTATATTTAGTTCTGATTTTATGTTCTATTAATTATTAAATTATATCTAGGTTATTACCATTTTTATGTTCATATTTAGGTTAGGTTTACAAATGCATAAGCCATTTCAAAAATTAACTGCAATACATTAAACCGGTACAGAAAAATAACTTCATGTGCATTCATATTATTATTGATTCTTTTAATTCTGTATTAAAAAGATGTAGTGATTCAACTAAATTATGAATTTTCTACTGTATCATTTATAGAAGTTGTACGATGATTTGGAAGGTCTTATTTCATTTTTTTAAATATATTTGCTCATCAGGCTAAAAATTAACAAATCTCTTTAATCTTTAAGGTATGTAACTGATGATGATGGCCTTTGACCAAAACTAGTCGCAAATGTATTAAAAAAAAATTGGAAAAAAGATTTAGTACTTTATTACTATATCATTGTTTAAGTATTTACAGAAGCTTACCATATTCTGTTCTTCTTAATTAATTTTCAAAATAAAATATTTGTTGTTACAACACCCAAAAAAGCGGTATTTGCGATAACTCTACAATATAAAAAAGAGAATTTGTTCGACTAACAAAATCGTAAAATATTTACAAAAAAATTACGGACATGACATTTGATTATTGATAAACAAAGGCGCAATTGCAAGATTTGTTTTTGAATTACTGGTTATAAGATTCTTTTAAAGAAATTATATGTTTGAGTTTGTTTCTTTTCCCACTACAGAAATGTCAAAGTTTTCCTGTATGAAAAATTCAAACCAAAAAACCTTTTCAACAATTTATTGACAATGAAAACAAACATTTTTTGAGAATTCGTATATAAATTGAGCTTAATTCAATATGTTAAAAAAATTGTGTTTAGCAATGCAGACTTCAACAATAACACTATCGACGGTTATGAAACATTCCAATAATAAGAAAACATTGCGTAACTCCAAACACCGCTATCAAGCGTGAAACTGTGATTCCTCCGTATACAAAAACAAACAAAAAAACCGTTTACAGAACAAGGGAAGGAGGGATACCCTAGTTCCAGTCGGTAGCAGTGACGACTTGGTAAGCCCCGCTGAATCGTCAAGCAACTGCCATAAACTTACATTAAATGCTTGGACTGATTTAAATTTTGTTCATCAGCAATTCAAACATAGAAAACCCCATACCCCATTGCTGCTTTTCATAATCTTGATGGAATTCTTAGTATACCAAAATTTATGCTGCTTTAAAAAATGCTGATCATTCACTTATTACTTCTTTTGTTAAAACTTATCTTCCAATTACTACCAAACCCAAACCGCGCCTTATCTATCATTATTCCAAGATAATAAAAGTTTAAATCAACAAATTTCTAAATTTTGATACTCATTGCTTATATTCTAAGAACGCACACATTGGAGCAAAAAATCTCACAAAAATTATTCAGAATGTCATCCAAAAATTTGTTCCATTCTCTGTTATTAAACCACAACAAAAGTAGTTGTACGCAACTCAAACAAAACAGGCAGTTAAAAAAAAGCAAAAAGTATTTAAGAAACACATAAATCATTATTCCGAACAGACTAAACAACATTTATAAGAAAGCTCTTAAATATTGTGACAATCTAATACAATCTGAAAAAGATAAGATTGACAGAAAAAAGCTAATCAAATTTCTATAAACAACAGAAGTTTCTATAAAACAATAAACTCATTCTAAGATAGTAAAAAATCTTCAATACCCCCTCTTCGAAATAATCAAAATAATCTAGTTAACAATAAAATAATAGACCATATCAATTTGCATCTAACTCTACTAATCTAAATCCTCCTATTGCTCCAATGCCTGCTAGTGATCAAATAATGGGTCCCATTGGTTTTAAACAACAGGTTGTCAAAAGATATCTTCTTAAATTAAATCCAGAAAGCTCCTATTTTGACTAAAATATTTGCCTTATCATACAAAAAAAACATTCAAAAATTGTTAAAAAATTGCAATGTTTAACCTATATCTAAAACTAGAAAGAAGTCTGATTCTTTAAATTATAGATCAATTACATTATTGTCAAATCTGTCAATATTTTATAAAAAAATTATAATTTCCACATTGTCAAGTTCTTAGAACAAAATATCTCAGATACTCAATATGAACTTCTATAAAAACGTTCTTGAACAGATTTTTTGGCTTATGTTAGTCACAAATGAAATTCTACTTTAGGCAAACATAGAAAAAATCATGTAGTAGCTCTAGATATTTCCAAAGCATTTGATAAGATATAACATTCTAATCTTATCAACAAACTCCATTATACAGATCTTGATCATGAATCTGTAAATTTTACCAATAGTTTTCTTAAGAATAAAAAAATTATAGTTTAACTCTGACCCCAAAATTAACTCTAAAAAAACTAAACTTCTTCAAAATAAAATCCAAGGTAGAATCAGTACCAAATATTATATCTAAATCTTCTCCAATTTGTCTTCTAGCCGGGTGGCTTTGGAGTCACACAAGCGAACGGGTGAGGCCTTATCAGGAACATTTTATAATAGCCAGTAAAAAAATATTTGCTTATATATTTATGTAAGTTACTTTCGAATATTTTAAAATACATCTATTTTTGTTATATTGTGGATAATTGGAATAGTAAAAAAAATAGTTATTGTTTTTGGAGCTATTTTTTATACCTATAAAACTAAAAAGCTGTTTTTTATCACGGTTTTTCATATCATCATATAAAATCAAAACCAGACAAAAAAAACAATAATTTATAATTTTCCTATAATAGGCATACTAAAGTATTAAAATAAACAACAAAACAAAATTTAAAAAAATCTGAACACAAAACAAAAGTTTCTAAAGTTGGCTCTAATTTCTATCGGTATACTCCGTACAGCATCGTAGCATACACAGCCAACTTTTACAAAATTTACAAAAACAGCGTGTTTTTTTTTCTTTTGCAATATTTGCAGTAGCCTTTTTTATTTGGAGTAGGTTCGACTTTGTCTTCAAGGATTGGAATTCTAGATAAAAGTCTAGCCGATTCACGTGCAACTCTTGGCAAATATACAAATATAGGCAAGCTGCTTTTTCTTTAAAATTTTTCCGAGACAAAATTATTGTCCAATTCTTTTAGAAACAATTTGCGGTCTTTAGTAAATTTAAACAATGTTTTTCTATTTAGGTGAATTAACAAGTTTTGAAGTTAATTAGAACATCCTACAGGCAAAAACCAAAATTTCATAGAAAATAACACCAGCGCACGGGTGAGGCCTACTAGGACATATTGTGCTTCTAGGTAAAAATCAAGTTTAAAATTTAATTTGTAATTACACCAAAACATGTCTGTTTACAACTCTGAAAGATACATAGAAGTTGAAAGCGTTACGATTATATTATTCAAAGTTACTTTAACTTTTATATATTGCTTTGACTCACAGACCTCACCCGTGCGCTGGAGGGATAGTAGTTACAATCTCACATAATCTCTGGAACAACCATGTTGTTGACATAGCTTTAAAAGTATCTAGAAAACCACAAATATGAGAAGAAAGATTCAGAACTACACTATCTCTTCTAAATTCTATTCAAAAACAAGCTTTTCAAATCAATACCAATCCAAAATTGACTAAAAACTTAGATACTTTACAACACCGGCGTAATGTTGCAAATCTTTGCATTTTTTATAAATATTTCCATAGAGATTGTTCAAACAAAGTACAAGACATATTGCCATCTAAACAAATATTTACTCGTAATACGAAGCTTGCTAAGAGTTCTAACAAATATTCACCGACAGTTCAAATGTGTAGAAGCAAAACTTTTAAAAGAGATTTAATTAACCAAACTATCGACAAATGGAATAAACTTCTAAATTCAGTATTTCCCGAGGCATGTAAGCCACAAATATCCAAAGTCAATGTTCACAGACTACTTAAATCTAGTCTTCAATGTGATAGTTTCAGAAAGTGTGGTTTCATTCGTTGAAATTCAAAGATATTTTTATATTGTTGTGGCATATTAAGTTATTCCTAAATATCAATTTTAAATTAAAAAAAAAAAAACAAGTAAACTAAAATCGGCTTCAGAAGTTGTACAATTTAGAATGATGATTTCAATACTCTTTTACGGAAAACATAAATCCGCGGGTTTACAGACCATAAACTCTGCCAATGTCAAAATTCTTTGACAACTTTTACGCAACATTATATCTACAATACTAGATTTAATTTGGCTTTACAGAGTTGCTCTGAGAAATAACAGCCGATCTGCAATTCCAACGCTCAAAAGTTATCTGCCATTCATTTATCAATGATCCGCCATCAGACTACAACACTGTTTTTATTTCGCTTTTTAAAGCAGTCAAGAAATATAAGATGTTGTCATGAAAAAGCTTCCTTTGTTACATTTGATCACCCAACATTAAATTTAAAGTACGTTATTATAAGGCTTTGAAAATTCCATCTATGGATGTCGTGGGAACAATCAGTAGTATCATGTCAAGCAGTGGAATTAAAAAGCTTTTAAAGTTACTCTACGCAAGAAATTGTGTAGACAAAATTCTTTTTGGTCATGCAAATTCATATTTTGTCACGTCACATTAAAAAAATGCCTTGAGCCTACATGGTGGTGTGAAAAGGAGTTTTTTTCCTTCCTCGCTCAATATATCCACAACGATCACTAGTAAGTAAAAAACTATATAACCTAAATTATAAAACGTAAAAAAAACAACAAAAAATTATATGGTTGCAATTTTTGTATCACGTCGGAAAGCAAAAAAAAAAAGAAAGCTCATAGAAAACCTTAGTCAACAACTTGAGGTCAAGCTTTTCTTTGCACCGACTACACAATATAAAAAAATTGGGACCTTTAAACCATCTGTATAACGTATAGTGACTGGACTATAAATCGTCCGAATTTTGTTCATTACTTTATTTGATATTTTTTGAGCAAAACAATAAAATTATTTTGGATAACATTAAATGCACGAACGAAGTATACCTAGCATTAATTTAAATAAATTAAACATTTATAACAAGTACAAAACAAATCGGCTAATTTTTGCATACCCTACTATAAAATAGCGTTTTAAACTTTTACAGAAAAACTAAAACTGCATTCTCTGATAAAAAATTATGATGACTTTCGAATAAAAACATTTCATTTCAAAAATAGTCTAATGTAGCTCTTTTAAAACTTAGTCAATGATGCACAAAATGTGCAAACAATAAATTTTATTTTTATAGACATGTTAACCATAAAAAATATAAAAAATAACAAACATGTAGGTTATCACAAATTCAAAAAAATTACTGTATAAAAATAATTGAGATATCCAAAATGTAAAAATGATAATAGTTACATAGTTCCACTACCTTTTTTCATAAAAATCCTCAATATTTTCGTTGTATCTTTTATATATAGATACATTATTCATATAATTTGATTTAAAATATAAAATATAAATATGTTGATTAATTTATGAAACTATACATTTAATTGTTAATGACAATTTTTGTGTAAAAAATATATTTTTATTTAAATTAAACAATACCTCATTTGAAGTTCGTTCTTGTATAAATATTACATTATAAAGATCAATAGACATTTTTAACAGCTGAAGACTATCTTATAGAACCGCATTCAAAATATCACCCAGATACATGATTGAGTAGCTTCTATTCGTATTTAAATTCCATGTAATTTTCCTTTACCATTATAAACTCTTTAATTTATATGCATCCAACTACAAGACACACAAAAGAATAATAAATAAAGAAAACAAAAAAAAAATGTATACATTACAGATAAATTATCATTCATAACATCCCAAAAATAAACTAATGGGTGCCCACTAGAAGAAAAAACAACTCACCAAAAACACCCACACAATATGTATATCTTCAACTTGACCCATACATGTAACATTTGTTGGGAACCTACACTGTGTATATTATATAAGAGGTGCACTGACAATGTGCCTCTCCTGCATTATGCTGCAGTGATCTCTACGCAAGTTGATCTTGAAACAATGTGAACTGTGCCACCTTATTTGGAATATATTCATTCCGGTCCTTCTACATATTCTGCTACATGTTTCTTGTTAAATCAATATTTTTTTTATGAAAATATAGTGTGGATGCTTTGTAAGGAGATATATAAAATTAATAGGAATAATTTCCTTTTTGGGGACTAGATGAAGGTTAATGGCAAAGAAACGAGAGGATTCTGAAGCATGTGTTACTCAACACTATAATTAAGTGCCAGCGTAGTACATTGCAATATACACTTTTCCAATTTTTCAAACGTTTTCAAACAATGCTAACATTTATTCTGAATAGAATTTGCAACAATTATATGTTCGTAGCCACAACAATAAATCTCAACGATAACTTTGCACAATGTCTACACCTCATGGCGACTGACCAAAGGTTGATTATTTGTAAAGCATACAGAGGTACATGCGTTTATAATTGAAGAAAAGAATTATGAATTATAAATAAATTATGTTATTAATAATATCATTAAAAATATAAACATATTGTGTAATAAAATTTTAACAATATTTACATTAGAACAAAATATAAAAAGAAAATAATAATTATACATTGTCCATATATGCATTCTAGATATGCACTTGTTCAGACAGACGGTAATTAACATGATTGTGTGTCAGAGTAGGTGTTAATTATTTAAATAATCGTATGCTGTACAAAAAAGTACAGAACCAGTTGTCATTTTCACATAATTCACGTCCTTCGCACCCACGGTTTATTTACGAGTAAATGCAAATCAAAACAAACATGCTGCATATGAAACCAAAAGTATTAAAATAGATTTAATATATGAAATTAAATTGTTAATTTATAATACTCAAAATATAGCACATAAATAAATCTATTAAAGGAAACCTATAAAACATTAATTTCAAATAAATTAGATTATAAAATGTGTAAATATATGGACATTAGGAGAAATCGAGTGTATGGTACAATTTAAAATTAGTTTTGCTGATAGCACTCTTCTTTTATTAGTCTAAAATTATAAGATGGTATTGAATGAATAGATTTATTAAACAATAAAAAAATTATTGACCTTATTGAAAAATGTCTATAAAATAAATACCCTACGGTTTCGCTTTTAGTAATGGCGGTGATACAAACAGTGAAAACACATAGCGCAAGTTGTATATAATTACAGCATTAAAACGTGAATTTCACAGATAGTGAGAATGGCTATTATTTGTCCATACAATATTCTATACATACAGGCGTCTATATATGGACCATTTAGCACACTTTAGATATGGATATCACGCAACGACTACAATCGCCTCTATGACAGTGACAATGTGATACGGATTAATACTGCATGTCCATACAGAGTATGTTCATTGTCATTAAATGATATGCTTTTAAAATCTCGAGATAAAAACAACAATGACACAGAGTTGTGCATGATAATAAAGCAAACCTGTAACCCACTATTAATCGCGTAATATTGAGAAATGATTTCGTAATGCGATAAATCAAATAGATCAATCATTTATTCCATTCAACTAAATAACTATTTATAGCTAATGCGTGCCTAATAAATATGATTGTAATTATTGTTATTGGGTATTGATTACTTATATCACTACCTATAATTATATTATTCCACATGTATCACACCTGTTACTGCTAATATCAGCAATACATCAAACCATAATTAAATAATGCATATATTATAAAAAATTAAATTAAATAAATTAGAAAAAAATTCTATATAAAAGTACACATCAAGAATGATTCGAAAATACTCATGAGATCAAATCTTCAAAAGTTCATAAATTCTTTCTAATATAAAAACAAGAAAATGTATTAATAATAAACATAATATTAGGTATGTTATTAAATAAATCAAATATGTTATAAACTATTACTATAACACCACAGTCGAGTATGTTTTGTTAATTATAATTATGTGGTCAATACAGCTATGGCGCGAATTTTATGATCTTTGTCTGCGGAAGCAGTGGCGCCCTATTCATCCCACGCGAAGTTCCAACATTGGGTTAGTCGCAACCCTCCGCAATGCTAAAGGCGGTGCATTTTTCATGCTGCAATCTGCAATTAATGTGCTTTAGCCTGAAGCACAAACATGCATCAATAATGAGTAAATGTATGTATAGCTCAACTAAATTTGGAGAATAAAAAATGCACATTTTTCTATTTATACAGGGTGTCCGAAAAGTATGTGCAAATATTGTTACATAAAAAATAACTAAAATGTTATCAAAATTATTTTTAGTACTAACCTCGGAATTCCATAAAGTTATGCTTTTTTGAATTATTTTCTAGCATTTGAGTTTGTGTCAATAAGCGCGTTTTTAAATCACGCAAACACTGAAAGAGTAAAATTAGCTTGATTTTAAAATTGGTTAACTTGCTTAAACAATGAGTTAGACTACGTGTCTAATTCATTTTATTATTTTACATGTAAAATTTAATTTGAATTCAAATTTTAGATCTTCAGGAACATAAAAAAACTGTTATTAGCGTTTAAATTTAAAGTCAATTAATTCAATTAAATAATGTGTTTAATCTTAAGGAACACAGACACCAACTCAGCAAAAAAACGCCTAAATATAATTGAATACAATTTTCACACAATGTAGAAGAAAGTCTTTGAAAAGTTGCGTTTTGAATTAGTACTTCATTAATTTTTAAAACTCCAAAACCAAACCAAAAAAATGAAGACAGAATAATTGTATGTAGTTCAACATATAAAAAGAGTGATTAATAAAATCTTATCGTTTGAATATTGAGTTGGTTAGCGTTTTGTCCCATAAAAACCAATTTTAATTTAAAAACAGCGCTGTACGTGTTAATATTTTTCTAGAGAAAAAGGTTCACCAATATTCTCGTAGATGTGATAGGATTTAATATTTTTCCATAACAATATTACTAGCGGCACCCCAACAGAACGCAATCTCAATTCTCCACACACAAACAAAAACACTAAAATGTGCTGAAATTTTTTACATTGTATTGTATTAGTATTTATTTCTTAAATATATTACATACAAGAAAAAGGCAATGTTCAGCAAATTGCTGCTCTTCCACATAACCAGGGCCGGATTTAGACTTGATAAAGCCCTAAGCTATTTGAAATATGGACCCTTTATAAGTCTAGATATTATATGTGAGTGCCAAATATGATTTTTGGATACGTAGAGAATTAAACTAAAATACAATTAAGAAGTATATAGATAGTGAAATAATAAATCTTTAACAAACTTAAAAATGCAAACTTTGTTAATAAAAATCTAAAGTTTTTTTTTAAAAAGCACAATTTAGAAAGGCTTATTATCTAATCTCTTAAAACATGTTATACGAATTAAAAAATTATATTAAACTAAAATATTTTCTTTCTTGCCTTTACCTGAGCAAAGTCACTGATGACATCATCAAATGATAAACTAGGTAGTTTGTCACTTTCTATCTATAGAAAAGGATCTTTCTCCAGAGCAATTTGCAACTATCAAACTAAGAAACAATTTCAAAACTGCTAATGCTGATCGTTAAATATTACCATATACAGATCTTGATGTGTCAAACTATCATGTTCCGCTAAACCATAAGTTTTACTATTTCTAACATATTGATAAAAATGCTTAACTTCTCCTACAAGATTCATGTCACACATCTTCAAGATATGTTTGCCATAAAGTACTAACTCTTTCACAAATCTCTTAATCTGTAGCTTCTAATTTTGTTAAAAATGAAAACTTTTTTTTATAGAATGCTGGTCGTTAAATATTACCTTATACAGATCTTGATGTGTCAGACTATCATGTTCCGCTAAACCATAGGTTTTACTATTTCTAACATATTGATAAAAATGCTTAACTTCTCCTACAAGATTCATGTCACACATCTTCAGGATATGTTTGCCATAAAGTACTAACTCTTTCACAAATCTCTTCTTCTGTAGCTTCTAATTTTGTTAAAAATGAAAACTTTTTGCAGCATTAACTAACCTAACCTAACTAATGCTAGCTAACCAAAAAGTCAAAACTAACGTAAAGCCGGCACATTGTATACTAAGGCCCGCTGTGCTAGACTTGTCTCTAATGCACCATCACAGGTATAAATGTTTTAATTTTAAACCTGATTCTTGGCTCAAGGTTCTTTAAAGCATCATTTTCATCATCATTGATAAGCCTTCTTCTATATCTGCTTTTCTTGTAATCAACATCAGGCAATTTTTCCTTGACTTTTTCTTCAAAATGATCGACCATACATCTAGACTAATTTAGGGGTCTTGCAATGATTGACTAGTGTTGTAAAATGTATCCAGCAAGTAACTCCACAAATATAATTTTTCTATTTTATTCAAAATGAAATAACCAGCACATGGAATACACCTAGCATACTTGTTAATCTTTAATATTATTTCATGCATACCCTTGTATTTTCCAGACATATTGGCAGCATTATCATATGACTGGCTTCGACACTTACTAAAATTTATTTTGCACTAATTTGTAAGGTAGTTGTGCACCATCTCTAAGAAGGTTAAAAAACAAAAAAAACGTTCAATAGGAAAGCTACCATTTGGTGAAACATACCTCACAATAGAGCCATTTACACAAACACTTTTTCTAACAGTTTTAGAACGTACTCGCCAAACACGTGAAAAAAAACTGAGTGTGTAAATGCGCTAACACATAACGCGCTCGTTGCTCGATTTTCTGAAACACTTAAATACAACTTTCCGCCAAGTTGGAACTCTAAGCAGCACTCTAAAATTGTTTAAATAACCGGCAACGCTCCATGCTAGCCGACGCACCAGGATTTTTGGGAGCCCTCAAGAAAGTGGGAACCCTAAGCTACAGCTTGTGTAGCTTATACCTAATCCTGCACTGCACATATCTTGTTCAATTTTAAAATAATTTTATTTTATTATAAATATAAACCTGCTGCAGTATGGCAATAGAAGATAAAGAATCTGGTTAATACATGTTTCTTATTTCCATGTTAATCTTTTATGGAAATACTGCATTTATACATAAATTTGTAGTACAGAAAATATTTGTCAGCCTGACGTTTATTGACAAGCAATAAAGAATATTATTGAATCTTTAACTCTCTGTAAAACACATTATGCAAAGAACAAAACAATTATTAGACAACACTTACCCTGTAAACTAAATATAGTAAAATTGTGAAAAAAGAACACCTTACAGTTAAACAGTGTTTTTTTTAGATTTTTGTAAAAGTAATAACGTTAGTTTTGGATCTGTAAAGATTGATGTGTGTTCACAATGCCTACAATGATCTTGATTTGGCCAAACAGAGAAAAAAAGTAAAAAGTTCATCACCTTAATTAACCCAGAAACATATATTGATATGATTAAAGATTATTCAACAGTGTTGAATAAGAGGCAGTCTTTGACTGAAAAGGTGAAGTGCAAATTGTTTTTCAAAATCCTGGCCTTTAGTATTTCCGTTTTCAACCAAGTAAATAGATAAATTTTTCAAAAATCAAAGTGAAAGAATCTGTAAAAAGGACAAACAGATTACTCAAATTAATTTGAAAAAGATGACTGTGGGTAAAATTAAAACCGACAAAATAAAAAGCATCTCAACTCTGTTAGCCAAACATTACGAGACAAATTAAAAAACTAACAATCGTCTTTACTTCTCCAGAAACGCATTTGAAAGAAAAACAATTAATACAAAAGAAAATCAGCCTATTTGTTTTAAATTACTATAGACAATCAAGTAGTGAAACAAAGTTGTTTGCCGTCATCTGATAGCGGTTAATATTGCATATCATGCAATTGTTCATATAAATTGTTCATAATAATATTAATTAATTATTAAAAAAATAACTACATATTTTAAAAATATACCTTAAAAATAATCCATAGAAAATATACGCATAGTAAGAATTAAACGTTCATAAAGGTGACTTTGTTAAAATTATGATCAATCCAGTAAACTAAATTTGAAATTAAAAATAACCAAATGTTATATATTTATTATTTTATTTTATTTCTCATTTAGTTAATGAATGATATGTTAATTGCAAAATTCTTTTATAGATTAATCAATGGCATCTAAATGAATAAGTTTGATAAACAAAGAGTTGTCAGGTATTAAAAAACATATTTTTTGAACTGGTAGACCTAGCTACCTGGCCAAGCTACACGCAAAACCCTGTGCCTATGTACTCAAAAAAACTGTTTACTATGACAAAAAATACAATCGTTAATAAAAATATCATTCGATACAACCGCAGCAAAAAGAAAACACTAAGGACTAAAAACAATTACAATCATTATTTAACTATATATCAATATAACACATTCATCCAAAATTTGACATCAATCTAATCCTGTTGACGCTCGGAACAGTTCGAGAACAGTGCAAATTTTGCACCCAAATATAATAATGTTCTTATTTAGGCAATCTTAAATACACATTAATTAGTTTCTGTAATTTATTTAAAGGGTTCAAAAACAGTCCAAAACGACAAATATAACCCAAAGTTATTTGCGCTTACAGTCACGACACTGATTTTAAAGTATGCATGTTGAGAAATCTGTTATCCATCCATAACTAATCATCGATAATAATTTTTATCGAGTAACTTTTATTAGGATAACTAACCATGCCATTTTCAAAAGTGGCGCAAAAATATGTAGTCGTTCTTGCAATAGAATTAGAAATAGTCACAAATTTGATTATAAAAACCGGGGCATACAAACAGTAACAATTTCCATCAGAATGAAACTTTTTATAAAACATAACCATTCAATTGTTTTGTGTAGTTTATAAATATGAACGTGCATTTGAATCTGCAATGGCGTATATCCGTTATGATTTGGAACGAACACTTTCATTGCAATTCAATTAAATCCTGCCACAACCACGACATAACCATAATTACTTCCTTGCTCCATATTATAAAGATCAATATTATTTCAGTATATTTTATATTACGATCATCTGCCCATCTCTTCATTTTACTGTACCTTTCTTTATACTCAAAAAATAGCCATCTTATATCTCTTCTTTTTTGCATTTCCTTCAGCAAGCAATCTCTTCATAGCGCATACCCATACTCACGTCTCTTCATTCCTATAATTGTAAGAACATACGCTCCTCTCTCCTATTATTTTGAACACTTGTTCATTTATGACCACACATTCAATACTTTCCTCCAAAGCCATGTAACAAATACATCTATAAGTTTATACTAATTTACAATCATCCGTGCAGACGTACATCCCTGCGTTATCATACAACTAATAATTTATGTCAATGCTATTACCAACGAAGCCTAATACTGCAATGTCATAGTGTTAACAACAAACAGCATCTTATATTGACATTACGGAAAATATTTTAAAGTGTTTAGTTACAGCTAATTAGTATATTTAATTACAATTACTGTAAAGCTCCAAAACGTTAACTAATTAAAAGAATTAATCTTATAAGCTAATTATTATTTTATATGATTCAATTTCCAAATAATGTTTGACATTTTAGTAATGTACTTTACACATAATACAAAATAAAAATGTTTATGTCCTTAAATTTGTTTCAGTTTCAAATATAAAATGTTTTTCCAGTGTAAATTAATTATTAATTCAGATGCAACTTTGTAACTACAAACTCTCTTATACTATACCGCATATTGTCTCAATTTCACTCTACAATTAAGAAGAACATCCTTCCGTTTAGAGAATGATATGCTAAGAATACTTAATAATTAAACTAATGCTCATGACACATTCTACCAAGTCGTTTACATAACAGGCACCAGGCCAACTGTTCAGCAAAACGTACACAAACAAAATATAACGACTGAAATGTGTTTTCCGAGACTTCCCGTAACTGTGCCGAATTATAGTACTTCAGAAACATTTAAAAATAGCGAGCGTTGTTTTGATATGTCAGTTATTTTCATAGTAATTATTTACATGATTATTAAACTATAAAATATTGCAAATGATAACATTAATGAATAAAAATACAAAAAATACTAAATATATAAGGAACATCATATATGTTATTATTCGGTTAAAAGCAAGTCAAAATAAATATAATATAAATGCAAATAATAAATATAATAAATGCAAAGAATTTGATATATAATTAGCTTAGTATAAATACGTGGATAAAACCCAGTAGAAGCTACAGATTAGGCATGGATTAAATTACTTATCACTGTCTAGTATATATTTCAAATTCATAATGGCAATATCATTTCAAACGGACCAGACCAGGGGGAGTGCGTCAAAAACATGCTTTAGTATTTTTTTTTCTGTTTCTATATCTTATTAGAAGTCTTTTTGTTTTGTTGTAATATCCTTTTTTATCGATTTAAAAATTAATTATTTTGAAGATAGGACTCCTATATACCAATGTCCAAAATAATTAATTTTTAAATTAGTAGTCTTTTCATCGGTTCATAAGGGTATGAAACCCTTAAAAGTTTTTTTTTTACTTAGACTTTGAATGAAAAATCGCATCTTTGGTTTAAAAATCGCAATTTAAATATACTTGCCATAAATAATTTAGTTCAAAAGAACTAACTGGGATGCTAAATAATTTGTTCTTTTTCTGAAAATTTGATTATATTGAAATATAAAATGTGTCATATACGATCAATAATTAAAACGTTAATCACAAGCAATAATTTAATCAAAACAAACAGTTAGTCTGGATCCCCCCATCCAGACTAATTTCTCCTCCTGCACATTTACCCAATTTAACGCCCCATAACACTCACGCACGTTTCCACTCAAGCGTAACTTTTTCCAAATCATAATTGGAAGACCATATACGCATATGAAGAATAAAGAATATTATTGATAAACCACTCCATTGATAAATTCATCTGAACATATGTTCCGGATTGTATCCTACTGACACCATTTCCCGAATACTAAAAATGTAGATAAATCATAAATTATAACAATTTAGCTCTAACATTAATTATAATTTAATTATATATGATTGAAAATGATCATATAAAATTAATTAAAACTAACCTCAGCCAAACCTTAACTTGTACTTTCTTCCTTTTTGCGTTAAAAGCATGAAATTAAAAGTGATCTCAAATTGTTTCGTTCCTGCACTGCTCTAACCTAGTTTATAATAAGAAAAATTGCCATTTTTTAAATTTTAAATCAAGATTGTACACCGCATAACTTGTTATGCAAGCAATGACCTCTCGAATTATGTTAAAGGTCGGTTTGTCAACCATACAACAGTTTCACAGAACTGCATTCGTATGTTTATTCATATTAATAAATCTACAACAATACACAATTAAAGTCTATGCTGTATGTATCTATACTACTGATCTCAATTTTATATTGTATGAAACTAGATTTGATAATACCACTTACTACAATAAAATTATCAACTAAATAAAAAACTATTCATTATTAATACCATACAAAAATGCCAATATATTTTATGTTTCAAAAACGTACATTCACCTCGAACCCCCTACTCGTGAATAATATTGTCCGCGTCTTCATATATCTTATGACTTTTATTACTTGCGATGAAAAATTATCCGAAACAGTAATAAAAATACGCCGTAAAATAAGAAGATGAATATGAATATAGTTAACTTTTCATACTTCACTCAGCAATAAATTGCAATTCATTTGTATTACAATAACATGAATAATTCAGTCAATTAAATTTACACCCAAATTCGTTAACAATTGTATTCATAATAATATACATTGATTTATTCCGTGCAAGGTATTAGTCATAAGAAGAATATTTTAATTGCATAATTCTTGTTCCGATCAATTTCAGATAGGTGACACATACAGTACGTCTTTAAGTTTTCTGAATGCCAATTATTCTAATATAAATGTCAACGCTCGAATAACGCAAAACGCACCATAATGGTTTGAATGTATTGATTCCCACGATTAAGAGATAATTAAATCTTCTATTATCTATTGCAATTGAATACAAAAAATACTTGTTGCTGTTGAGGTCGAGAATCTTGGTGATATTTGCACTTTATTTACGTTCCTGTTTGAAACCATTTGTAACAAGTTGTAAGGTTATTTATAGAACGTAGAGCATTTATTGCACTTATTGCAGAGCAAGTCGACGACCACAAAGTGTCTTATGTGTCGTCTCGGTTACGTTCATCATGAAATCTCCATAAAATAATATCTAAAATATTTCTCCCCTTGTGATAAAACCATAGTAAATGTTTATGGTAGTGTTTCCATTCACTGTAGTGCTGCTGTAATGTCCGTTATTAATTCTTCTTTATTTACAATAAATTGAAATGCATGCAGGGCATTTATTTGATGCGAGCATGTCATGATTAAGATCTAAATATATACTTTCTGGCATAAAATGAGCATGTGGAAATGTGAATGTAAATTGTACTATAGCTATTATTAGTTTTATGTTTCGGACATGAACTTGAACAATTATTACAAAACTTTATTTACATATGAATTGAATGCAAAAGAAAGTTGTAGAATGTATTTTATATATGTTAATCAATATCATTAATAACAAAAATTATTTTGATAATATTTAATTAATTAATTATATAAAAACATTTTAAACAGTAGGCTGCAACTTGGACATTATTATTATTTTTATGACATATGTTATATCACGCATAAATATTTTATAAGTTTGTGACAGTATATATTTTACTATTTTAAATAAAAAATAATTTATGACATTTAGGACATCCATGACAGATTAGAAATATTTTAGAAACAATTTATTACTTCTATGACAGCTGAAACACATTTTAAGTTATTTTTAACAGATAACAGGTTATATATTTTTGACAGTATATAAACATCTTATGCCATTTTTGACATTTGTTCAAAAACATTTTATGTCAATGTAAAAACGTTTGAGAACAATCATAAACATTTGCAAGTTATTTTCACAATTCAATATAATTTTGACATTTATGTCCTAATGTGACATAAATGCCAAAATTATAATTATATTTTATGACAATTTTTGATTTTTGAGAAAATTCTATATTAACTTTTTTTGAAAGTTCAAGAACATTTTATGACATTTATGACAGCTCAAAAACATTGTTTGATGTTTGATAATATTTATAAATTGCTAGAAACATCTTTAATAGATAGAAACTTTTTTCTTCTTCTTAAGTCTTCAATCACATAGATTTGTTGAAAATAGCTCGCCATTCTGATCTATTCTAAGGTAATGTCAATTTAATTCTATATAATTATTCATTCCTACATCCCCTCTTATCTGTCTTGCATAACGTACAGCTAATTAACTCCATTGTTTTTAAACTGATTTGATTGATTCAAAAACCATTTTCAATGGTTTTTTGAGTACCGTAAAGGCAGATATTTTTAATATACTAGCCATGACAACCAAATTTAGTTTGTAAATAGAAAAATATATTTTGTAATTTTTTTAGTAACTCCACAAAATTATGAATACTATGTAAAATAATTAAATTCTTCCATACAATATTTTGCTATAACTTTTAATTTAAACTGTGATTTGACACATAAATTAATTAAGTTGGCTGGTAATAATTCCATCAAAATTCAGTTATGTAATTTAAAACAAGTTATTAACAGTTTCTTTTTAACAAACTTCTGTTCTAATATTGCAGTAAACATTATAATAGATAAGATATTGTAAACCTCTAATAAATATGTTGTTTGTTTCTGCACTTAAAACTGTCGTAATAAGGTAGGTAGCTGTAGACTTTCTTTAGATAGTTTTATATTGATGACATAATAAAACTAGTACTGCACATTATTTTTTTTTAAATTTTATTAAAAAATGTGATTTTTCAGGTTACTATTAAAAGGTGGTCCATTTAGTGGTCTAAAAAAAGAACTAAAACCAATTTTTTCGGTATATTATTGGTTTATTCAAAAAAGCAAACATTCCCATTATTTATGAAACACAATATCATTCATGTGGCTACCTCGGCTGGCTTCGCAGTAGCGCATCCTGTTAACCCAATTTTCCAAAACCTTAATGACGGTTTCTGGCTCTATCTCACAAATGGCTTGCTCGATATTCGCCTTAAGGGCCTGAATCGTTATAGGATTGTTTGCATAACATCGGCACCCCACAAAAAAAAAATTTAACGGCGTCAAATCGCAGCTCCGAGGTGGCCAATTGACATCGCCGAGGCGGCTGATAACATGATTACCAAACTTGGCGCGCAAAAAATCGATTGCGACATGAGCTGTGTGGCATGGCGCGCCATCCTGCTGAATACAAAGATCGTCCAAGTCCATGTCTTCAATTTCCGGCCACAAAAAATCGTTTATCATGCCTCCGCAGCGCTCACCGTTGACCGAAATGGCGTTTCCAGCAGTATTTTCAAAGAAAAATGAGCCAATGAAGCCACCGCTCCAAAATCGTACCAAACTGTCACTCTCTGAATATGCATTGGCTTCTCAACAATCACGTGCGGGTTTTCAGATCCCCAGATGCAACAGTTTTGCTTGTTAACATAGCCGCCGAGATAAAAAAAGCGCTTCGTCAAAAAAGATAATTTTTCGAGCAAAACCGTTGTCCATTTCGAGCTGCTCTAAGGACCAAACTGAGAAGTAATAACAAACAGTGTGCCTTCAATTGCTGAGTGAATTGGACCTTATAAGCAAATAATGCGAGGTCTTTGTGCAAAAATTGCATCAGGCTAGTGCGCGAAATGTTGAGTTGTTGAGATCGATAGCGAGTCCATGTTCCAGGACTGAGTCGCACACTCTCGACTACGGCAGCCACATTCTCGTCAATGTACCGTACGACGACGGAGAGCGTGTGTGTTGGCCACTAGCATGCCAGTCTCACAAACTTGCATACAGCTCGCGCGGCGAGAGCCTCATTACGGCCAAAGCTTCTTTTCAATAAACGCACTGCTTGGGATACACAACATTGACTTTGGAAATCAGTTTGAAATAATTCCCAACGCTGTTCAAGTGTAAAGCGATTCATTTCATTCCGCCCAGATATGATACTGACTTTCTGTCAAGATTTCCTACGGGAAAAACCTGTCACTTTCAAAATAACAAATGATTTAAAAGATACCACTAGATGGACCACCCTTTACTACGCATAACAATATAAAAATACCCCAAAAATTAAACATTAATTAGTTATTTTAACGACCAACTAGTTAATTACAATAATTTTAATTGTAAAAACAAAAACATGTTTTAAATTTATGGCTAAACATTGTAATAGAAATACATAATTAATTTACATGGGTGCATTCAAAATACCACAAAAATAAAAAAAAAAAGTTTTATTTTAGTTGCCATTTAAAAAAACTATAGCTGATTGTGTTTGCAAAAATACAAAAAACAACAGCATACAGGTGTATACCTGCCTTCATAGTACTAAAAACCATTCCAATCGGTTTAAAAACAACAACATTATTCAGCCATACATATTTTTTTCTTACATATTCTTATTTATTTTCAATTTATAATTATTCAATAAGACTTTTTGTATACTATTTAATAAGTTTTTTTAACTTCTTCTCATTATCTGAAAATATTGCTATATCATCAGCAAGCCTAAGCATATCTAACTTTTCATCACAAATTTTCAACCTTTCCCTATAGTTTTCTTCAATTACATTTGTTAGACATCATATGTGTAGGTTAAATAGTAGCGGAAATATAGCAACAATCGACGGTTTGGCAATAAGCTGTTCTAAAGTGTTTAATTAAATAATATATACAACGTAAACACACGGTATGATGGTTGTGCCCCGTATGAGACCATAGGCCATATGACGGCTGTGTACATACCATAGTATTATCTTTGTTTTCCCCACTGCTCGTCTGCATTGCCAAAAAAACATAAACTTTTTTGCATTTCATATTTAGATATGGTCCCCATATAAACAAAAATCACCCCAAGATATTTTAACTCGGTTGATAGCGGTGGGTAGTGTAAGAACCTGGTCTTTGCACCAATTTTCAATTATTGTTAAGGCCTCTTGCATTAAGTTGCAGAGTATGCTCTCAATTTACCGCTTAGCAAGATCGTTATGTCATCTGCATAACTAATTGTACAAAACACCACGATCATTGGGTAGCTGTATGAAGCTGCCAACTACTATATTCCATAGTACTGGAGATAGTACACCTCCCAGAAAACAAACTTTAGCAACGACTTTCCTAATTGTCAAATCCCCTACAGTAACAGTCACGGCTCTTTTCTCCAACATGTTTTATCCATCCACCATGTGTTGCAAGAGCAATTTCTATTTTGTAGAAAGAGATTTAATTATCTATAAATACGCCTAATATAAACATTTTGCCTCTTAGATCAGTTACAAGATGTAATCGCTCTAATGTCAGGAAAAAAGACGTAATGCTGATTGGTCGATAGAACTTTGCAAACGCGTTACGTATAAATACACATACATATATGCATGCCCTATAGACTCTTGCCAGGTGAGTTAGGTTAAATACAACATTTATCACATATCTACTACCTGTCATATATCATACATTAAACATAGAAAACCGGGCGGCATACAAGGCATGGGCGGCCGAAAGCCGCGGCTCAGCGCGGAAACTCAACCCGCGCGTATTTTCTACACTAACTTTTTTCTACATTAACTACACTGGCGCGGATTAAGTGTTGTCGTTAATCAGTAAAAAATGTACGACAAAAACGATTTCTAAATTAGGTTGATTATTGTCAAGTTAGAAGAAGAAGAGTTACAACACAACATGGAAATAATAGAGGAGCAACTAAAGAAAATAAACATGAAAATAAATTATGAAAAAACAAAGACCATGATAATTGCAAAAGAAAAACTGAATGACGAAATAAGAATAAAAGGAAGAATAATAGAACAGGTCGAACAATACAGATACTTAGGAACAATAATACAAAGCAACGGAAAACTAGACAAAGAGATAGAGGACAAAATAGGAAAAAACGGCAAAAATATATAACATGTTAAAAAATACTTTCTTTAACAAAAAAGAAATATCAAAAACAACAAAAACAGAAATTGTAAAAAAAGTAATCAGACCAACATTAACATATAGTAGCGAAACATGGACGATGACAGGAAAACAAATAGAAAGAATAAATGCTATGGAGATGAGATTTCTTAGGAAGATTGAGAACAAAACAAGAAAAGATAAAATAAGGAACGAGACATATAGGACGAATTTAAATATAAAACCAATACAAGAAAAAATTATTGAAGGTCAAATGAGATGGTATGGACATATCAGAAGAATGAGTGAAGAAAGAAATACTAAGAAAATTTATGAGACAAGAGTAACAGGAGAACAAAAAAGAGGCAGACCCAGAAAATAATGGCACAGCGCAATAAAGGAAGAAGCTACAAGAAAAGGAAACACGTGGGAAGAAATAAAAGAGATAGCCAAGGATAGGAAGAAATGAAGAAAATATTACACAAACTAATAATGTATACGCCTGACACCGAAAGGTAAAAAGGCAATTGAATAAATAAATAACATATTGTCAAGTTAAATTAATAAAATTATCGTTTTTTAGTTCAATTTTACAGTATTATCAGCAATTTTTTTATGCTTTCATTTTATTCATATTATTTAGGTTGATGATTTTATTTATATATTTATTTTATTTATATATATATCATTTTATACTCACTGAAAATTATACCGGTTTGATAACAAAACTTTATTCAAATCCAATTTCAAATCGTTGAATTGAACATAAATAAATAATTTTATTAATTCTTTGCCGCAAGTTGCTCTAAATTATCCGCCGGTTTTATGTGGCTGCAAATTTTAACAATTCAAGCTAGATTTTGAGCTTTAGTGTAGTCCCGCCATTATATCCCAAGTTTACTAATAGTTACATTGTATGCTCTTCTGAAGTTATAAAGTTTTGATACCACAATGTATCTCACTCACAGCATGCTTTCAAGTTTCTGAACAATGTCAACAGAAACCAAAATCTCATTTAATAAAAAAAAGAGCAATCTACCTCACGCAACATAAAATTGAGTAAGCGAAAGCATAAGAATGAAATACAAATCCTTATATTAAATTTATTTGTTATTATTGTTATTAAATATCTACAAGTATTATAAACTTGATTTACTCTAATGTCCGTAAATATTTCAATAAACAATAAAGTTTATATTCATAGAAAGTGAAAGTAAAATTATTATTACCATATCTCTTGTCAAATCAATAATCAATGCTCATATCAAAACTAATAAATATGCAAGTAATGGAGGAAATCTCTGACTTTATTGTAAATAATTTGATAATAAATTGCATATCCAGTATCGATTATGTATTATTACGTAGGAGAGAAAAAAATAATTGAAAATTTCAACTCAATTATATGTCATTACTATTAGAGAATAATACAATGCAAGTAATTATAATATCTATATTCTTTGAATATAATAGAATATGAGCAATCACTATTGTTAAGTTTGTAACATTTATTATTTAGCTACGGATATTTTAATAATTCCTTCCTAGATGAGTTTTGTATAATCAAATATTCTGTTTATATTCCCAAAATCCCTATAAAATTTAAACTCCCGTCAAGTTTTGCTTTCGTATCATCACATCATATTCACCCCATCCACGTGCCTGCTGCATTAATAATTTCTCCGCCTTCTCCCTTAACTCTTAATAATATCCAACCAACGCAGTCATGAATATTTTATGTTGATTCAAATTAAATCACAATTCTGCTGAGTGCATTTAAACAAATCTCGTCGTAAATTCGCAATTGTTAGAACGAGATTTTTGACTTTTACAAGTGCATGTAGGTTCAATAATGCGATATTTATTATGCACTCGTAAAATATGCAATTTGTCTTAAGAAAAAATCTGTACAATGTGAGGGTGCACAGACTCATTTCAATTAATTAAAACCTCGTATGTCATTCACTGTGCTCCCCGCTCCTGTCATCATTGTAACTAAATATAGTTGAGGTCGACAACATTGCCACACACATTAATGCATTCAATGGATAAATTATTGCTATTGTTAACTGAATTTATTGTTTATTGATATAAATAAGGAACTCCGGGAAATTATATAATTTAAACAAATTGATTTGCTTATCTTAGCGCCCAGTTTGATTTATTAGCAATAAATTATATGCAACAACTTAGTAATCTTAGTATTTAACTAGTATCTAATTGTAAAGACTTACCATAAAATACATCTATTAATATGGTCTTATAGACTTACCTAAAAATAAATAAATATATTAATATTTTTAAAAAAATTTATTATTCAAAAGATAAATAAATGACATAGATATGTAAAAATAATTTCAGTCAAATCGCATTCTTGGGTCACTTTTGAGAGCACTGCTGACCGACCGTATGTCACAAATAATTCAAACAATGTTGTCTTTCAAATTTTTATTATCATTAGGTTGGTTAATTCATTTATTTAACTTCGGTATATTTTTGCTGCCAGAGGTTAAAGCTATCACAAGAAAAGCGTATTCATCACAACACATTTTTTCTTAACCAGAAAAACTAACCCTCCAGATAAAGAACAATATGCATTTCAAAAAAACTCAAACACTATGGGCATAACAACTGACATAATACAACACATAGCAGGAAAGTTAGATGACAAACAGTATGTAATACCAATATTTATAGACATGAGGAAAGCCTTTGACACAATCGACAAAGACAAATTGATCAACAAAATGGAAATTCTTGGAATAAGAAACACAAACTTAAAACTACTAAAAACATATATTAAAAACAGAACACAAAAACAAGAATAAACGACATACTTAGTACATCTACAATAGCAGAATATGGGCTACCACAAGGTGGAGTACTAATGCCAATATTGTATATATTATACATAAATGATATATATAACATAAACTTAGTTGGTGAAATATATACATATGCTGATGACACATGTATTATATATCACGGAAAAAATAAAGAAGAGATAGAGAGAAACATAAATGAAGACGTTAAGAAATTAACTTAATGGTACGACGAAAACATACAAACAATAAATGAAGAAAAAACAACGTATATGATAATAAGACAAAAAAACACAAAAGATATTAACATAAAAATTGAAATAAATAACATACCAATTACTAGAACAAAACAGACAAAATACTTAGGAATAATATTAACTGAGAAACTCACCTGGGATACACATATTAACAAATTATTAAAAGAAAGCGCAGCAACAATAGGAGCTGTGTATAGAGCTAGGGAATGCATTACAAAAGAAACTGCATTAAGTATCTACCATTCACTATTTTTAGCAAAAATTAATTATTTAATAAACATATGGGGAGAAACAACAAAAACAAACATTCAAAAAATACAAAGGCAACAGAACAAAATTCTAAAAATAATATACAAACTACCAAAACTAACACCAACAGAAGAAGTATACAAAATAATTAACGAAACAAAGATAAACGAAAAAATAAAAATAGAAAAATGCAAACTAATATACAAAATTAAAAATAAAGAAATTAAAACCAACCTCCAAATAAAATGCAACAAAGAAATTTACGGACATAACACAAGAAGAAGAAGCAACATACATGTACACACAACAAGGACAGAAAAAGCAAAACAAACAATACTAGGCAATGGACTTGTCACTTACAACCAACTGCCTGAAAGTATCAAGAAAATAAAGAATTATAAAGAATTCAAAATTAAAATTAAAAAACACTATATATTAACAAGATCTAATTAGAAGAAGACAGAAGAAGATAAATAGAAACATAAAATGGTGCCCCGAATACGAAGCCCTGCAGCCATCCACATGGAAACGGTGTAGAGCAGCAAGTGGGGAGAAAAAAACAAATAATATAAACTGTAAATATGTAAATATTTTATAATAATAATAATAAAAAAAAAAACTCAAACTCGAGACCCCTAGTGTAGTAGTTAAGTACGCTACCACTACACCACCTGGGCTAGGCGGTTCTCTTTATTATCATAAACCAATAACCTTATGCAGCCCCATAAAAAGTAATCGAAGAGTATCAAATCGCATAATCTTCGAGGCCAATTTATAGATCCATTTCTCGCAATTAACTTAACGCCAAATAATTTCAATAATTATGATACGTAACGCCATCCTGTTAAAACAACACTTCGGCCGGATTAACGTTAACCAAATTTACAAACAAAAAATTATTGATCATGTTCCGATATCGATCTTCATTAATCGTAACGCAAATTCCGGCGTCATTTTTGAATAAATATGGTCCGATGACGCCTCAAGCGTGTAAATCTGCTCAAAACAGTGAATGCTAGACCTGAAGAGTTATCTGAATTAGCTTCACATATGGCATTTTTGTCTATTACCATACACGTTTAACCAAAAATGATCAGAACTTTGCTATAAAAGTGCGGGTCAGTTTCCAACCGGTCTAAAGGCCAATCGGTAAAAAAACCACTAATAATATGGTGGTTTTAATTCCTACACCAGCTAGATTTCATAAAAGTGTAGACCAAGATCAATGCGCAAAATTGTCCACTTAGTGAAAGGACAACTGCTGCAACCGACAACAAATTCATAAATCTGGATCTTCTTTCACACTTTCATTTACAAGAGCAATATTCTCTTCACTAAGCAAATTCTTTTAACAAGTTGGTATTTTTGCATCATTTAGAGAGTATGTAGTAAAAAAACCTGCAGTTTGACAAATGACAAATTGCTCATGATGTACGGTTATGCACACCATACAAAACACAAAATGGTCTATAAGTTGCTTAAATCGACATCTGATTTGCAAAGTATATTTGGAAACGTTATTCAAGCGCAAGTCTATCCATAACAATTTGTCAAGATTTTACCTTTAAAAAGTAAACCCAGTATAATAGCTAGTTTCACAGCACTCTCTCTGTTATAAGTTCTATCTATATCAAAAATACCCTATATTATATACTATCAATAAACGTGTTGGAGATGAAATACAAAAATTCATTAGAAATTTAGACATTGCAATTTAGAAAAATAAAATAAAATTGGCATTATTATACTCTACTGTACTCAAAATCTAGTTCAAACAGACCAAAGATCTTTCAGAGTTTGGCAAAATGATTAATGTTTTGTGAATAAACATTGAAATAATGAATCTAAAGCAAATACCGCGATAAGCAAACCTATATGTAATTTCTAGCAGAATAACTCATGTATAACAAGCCATACAGAACATTTTGCGATATCGTGATACCTCATAGATTTCCCTTACCAGAAACTAGCTGGCGTTGTAGTGCATAAAGCAATCACTAGCAAATACATCTGAATCGGTAGTAACGTCATTAAACCTTTTAAATTGTTTTCCTTATAATGTTTATAAGAATATATAACAATATAACTTTATTATTATTTGCACACACAAAAAAAGTGTATAGTAAATTAAGAAACAAGACTGATAATGTGTAGAGTTCAAAGAGTTATGCAGAATAAATTATAATAGTAACAAAATACTATATTGTGCAACAAACATGGTATCATACTTGTAAAAATTGCAGTAAAAAGTAGAAAATATTTTGGACGCCTTTAATTAAGTTGATAAAAATATCCACCGAATACCGAACAAACGCACAAAACTTGATGATAAGCGATTTATTTAAAGAAACCAGAAGTTTCTTGATCTCACTGAATGCATGAACACACTATGTACAAATATACAAGAAATACCGCAAATATTATTATATTATTATTATTATTATTGTAAATATTATAAATTCAATTGTGCTAGTAGTAGAGACGTAGTCTCTTTAGTCTTTACCGTTAACCTTAGTGAATCATAGTAAATTTTAACATAATAACATTGCCACCATCATGCAGACCTGCGTAAACCAATCTTCTATAAATGTCCTTACAGGTTCTCTGTTGACAATCAACAATATTATTTTAATTTTAATGAGTTGTAGAGTTACTATATAAATAACTAATTTACATACATATCTAATGATTTTTTTATATGTATGTAGATTAAAAAACAATCAATAAAATCTTGAAGTAATATTTCAATATATACTTATAATCATGTTAATGAGTTTCATTTCTCACTCCATAGAAATAGCAGCTGAACTAATTTCAAGCACAGACATTTTACTTAAACATAAATATTTCATGCAGAAACTTCCTTTATATATATTTGTCAGAAATTTAATAACGTTCCATGTGCGATAAATAATATGATATATACTTAAATATTTTATATGCAAGTTTGTCCCATTTTATTTGAAGCCCACTTATTCGATTAAATATATATATATTAGTATATGTATATTTGTAATAACTAAACGATGTTACATTAAAAACTGGATCTTAAAAAAATAGTAGATTTTTGTGTGTGTGATCTTTATGCAAAAAAATGTAAACCCTGCCAAATTTTAGCTCTTAAGAATCAAAAGAACAGGTGTCGCACTGCCTTTGAACTTACAAAGGTAAACCCCTTACCTTACTTTGAAACAAACGCTATTAGAATGCTACAAATTTGACAAAATAAGAATAACTTTTATAGTCCAGCCAAAATAGCTTTTCACCTCTAAAAAATTTCAAAAGTTTTAAAACTTTGTACACTGATTTATAGGTACCTAGAGAAAGATATACTAAAAGTCCTGACAAATATGACAAAAAACAGGGCACTTTTTTCGGTTTTTTGTTAATATCTCGAGAACTGTAGGTTGGAGGTAAAAGCTTACTATATACAGAATGAATGCTGATAAAATTTGCAATAAAAATGATCATATACATTTTTCTAGTATTCTTAGCGGTTACAGAGTTATAGAGCAATAGTGATTGAGTTTTTTTCAAAAAAAAAGTTAGCACGGCACAATAATCAATTTATTAAAGATGCCAAAACAAGAAAAAATAAGTGTACTTTTTAGCATCATTTGTTAGATACTTGTAAATCAATATTTGACAATGTTTTGCATACACTTATAGATACGTTAGATCATTGTGGCAGGAGGGTTATATATTTGCAAAAATGGAATCAACCGGCTGGCTCAAACTTCCAACCCCACTGTCCTGGAGAAAGTTCATTTCCTAGCCCAACTTGGATTTGATGGTAAACACAAAAAGCATGCTGCATTGCTGCTTCTTCTGTAGGCGACAGCGCAGAGAGGTCTGGGTTAGCATTCAAAACTGATTTGGTAAAAGCTTTGTAACAATGCATGTTAAGGGAAGTTTGCCTGTGAGGTGCATTGTACCATGCCAGGAATATTTTGTTTCCAGCTTCAACTTTATTACATCAGTAATACTTTGTGGTGTAGCTCGCTTCTTGAACAAATTGAAACAGACAAGTTTCCATTTTCGATATGCAGCGGAAGTCGTATCACATCCGCTGAATGCATGCACAAGAAATATACAGTTTTTTATTCCCATAGTTAACAAATAATATATGTCTTTCAGATGGGGTTAAAGCCATGAGGAGGACAATCAGATCAACATCTTTGCCAATTATTGCTACTTTGTAACTAGTTTAGGATTTTATTACTCCTGTGGAGATGATCAATTTACCAGCGTTACTAGATTCTTGTTTTGTTGTAATTCCATGGTCGTGAAGAGCAGTTAAAAGGAATGAATTAAGTCTGAATTTATTGTGTTCATTAAAAAGAAAACCATCCTGTTTGACTGTGTTTTGTGTTCAAAGTTTATGTCAACTGACCTCTTTAGCTTGTACTTTGGTTCTATTCGGCTATCTACGTACTGGATGGTGCCGCCGAATAGCCATCAAACGCAACGTTACAGCTCTTGCCGGAATAATGCTAGAGAACATAGGCGACATAACATTAGCAAATTGTTGAGATTGAGGATTTTTGGGCCACACCACCTTGTGTATCGTATAAGGCGTATTTGTTTATTTCATTATTCCAGTTTCCTCAAATAAAGATAAAAAGTAAGAAGCAAGTTTATGTTATAAGTAGTAGTTTAAGTCCTTATTACTCTGCTTGTTGATAGCTATCTTTAGAAACATCGTTATAGGATTAATTACCACCTTTCTCCATGAACAAAGAAGGTAAAAGAAAGACCGCACTAACACTACAATTTGACGCGTATGCCACGCGTATCGTGAACGCTATGTGAAAGAAAGAGCAGGTAGTTAGGGGAGAAGAGAAGGACTGTCAAAATGAACAGAAGACCAAACAAAAGAGACTGGCTTCTTGGCTCGTAACAATACAAAAAACATTTTTTTTCTATTCTTTAGCGCCCCATAACTCTGTAACCGCTGTGATTACAAAAAAATGTATATGATGATTTTTATTGCAAATTTTATCAGCTTTCATTATGTATATAGTCAACTTTTACCTCCTACCTACAGTTCGTGAGATAATAACAAAAAAACGAAAAAAATGCCCTGTTTTCGGTCATTGCCGCTAAAGCTCGTGCCATATTTGTCAAGACTTTAGTATATTCTTTATTAGGTACCTATAAATCATTGTACAAAGTTTTAAAACTTTTGGAATTTTTTAGAGGTAAGAGCAATATTTGAGCATATTTGACTGGACTATTATTTAAATTAAATAATAAAAATAAACAGAGTATATTGATGTAAAGTTTCACTAAAGCGACTACTAGACGTTCAATATATATATTTTTTTTTTAGTTTCAAAATTTCAACAGATGAAACCATCACATTGAAAACTTGATTTAAGCAGTCTGTGAACTATGACCTTAAACTTATGTAGCTTATAAGTCTCGGAAAATACTGAATTTGAAAGTTTATTCCATGTGTCAATAGTACGGTTACAAAAATCTCTCTTAAAAGTTTCGGTCCTACATTTCTGAATTGTCTACATATTTGTTAGAATTCTTAGAAAGCCTTGTACTACGAGTAAATATTTGTATAGATGGCAATATGTCTTTTATTTCGTTTGAACAATGTCCATAGAAATATCTATAAAAAATGCAAAGATCTGCAAGATTACGCCTGTGTTGTAAAATATCTAAATCATTAGTCATGTTGGATCAGCAATAATCCAAATAGCTCGTTTTTGAATAGAACTTAGAAAAGATAGTGTAGTTTTGGATGCTCCTCCCCATACTTAGGAACAATATTCAATGCAAGGACAAATATAAGTTTTGTATATATGCAAAAGTTGAACAAAAGTAAAAAACTTTGTACATCCATTAAAAACTCCTAGTTTTCTAAATACTATTGAAACTGGAGAAGCTTTAGATATAGATTCCTTGTTTAGTTTAATATTTGGTACTGATGATACCTCAGTTTTTGATTTTGAAACAGTTAGAAGTTAAGTTTTTTTAGAGTTAAAATTGACCATGTTGGAAGTGCCCCATTCAGATATTGTTTTGAGGTATTTGTTTATAGATGCTAAAGATTCTAACCTAGAAGATTATAGTCAATATATTGCAGAATTATTGATGTTATACAATAATATTGACCGTCTGTAAATCATATTAAAATATTGCATAAAATATTGAGTCAATCAGAAAGAATTTGATTTTTATTGTACAATCTGATAAATATTGACTCTGTGGGCAATATAGTAATCTTTGTTTTTATTCATCCACCTGCACTTTTTTCTCCTTCTTTGTTTAAAGCTATAACTAAAGCAATGATATATACATATTTACTTTTGGCTAGAACAAACTTTATTTAAAATTTGCAGTTACATAAATAAATAAAATGCTAGTCATAAAATTTAAATAACTAAAAAATACAGTGTATCAGCATCTACTAAAAAACAATACAATATAACACATATATTAAATTAATTAAAACAAGAACATAACTACAACTCTGCAATAAAAGTGTGAATAAAAACCATTAGATAATAAAATAGCTTTTAATTTACATAAAAAAAACATTGAACGGCAATCGTTTCAGCGCATATACAGGATGTCAATAATCTACATGTGTTCTACGGGTAACTTCGTTATTTTAAATGTAACAAAGTTGGTTAAATTAGCAAAGTTGGGCAGAATTTCTAAAAAAACATAATGCCATTTTCAAATTTGACATAGCTTCATGTTTTTTAATTATTCCAAAAAAAATCTAAAACCAATCCATTCTGTAGATATTTTTGAGTAGAATTCAAATAAGTTAACAAAAAAGTCATGGCAATTTTGGTTTTTGAGATATAAAAAACTTTGTATCTGCACTTAAATTTACTTCACAACGCATTTTAATGCAAATAATAGCATTAATAACTTGCGATTGTTTAAGCACAACCCGTTACTAAAAAACCATTCCAAAGCTTTTGATTCGGCATGTTCTTGCTTAGAAACAACTTCGCTCAATGTTTTCCCGTTATTAATGATTTGTATCATCTGCAAAGAGTATAATCTTTGCCACAATTTGGCAAATCATTAATATAATAATAGTGGTCCTTATGGAACCCCTTGAGTTAAGTTTAAATAATTTGATTTATTACCATGTTGGTTAACAAGTTGAGTCCTGCTTGTCAAATGAGACAATACAGCCTACAACTTTTAGGATCGTACATGTCATACTAACAAGGTTTGTAGAACCAAAACAATTGTCTGTGCTTGACTCTTGGTAGCTGTGATCATTGGATTGAGTTTGAATAAATAATGAATAAAAATTATTAATTTATTTCATAATTGATAATACTATCTATTAAATCAGTAAAAGTATGCTAAAACCTCTATCCACGAAACTAATTCAACTGAATATAATCCAAACACTTGAAAAACTAGCGTAATTTACCACACATTTGTTTTTTTTTTAATTTATTCCAGCCAAAAGAATCAAACCACAACGGCTATTATAACTTCACTCACAAAAAGAGCGTCAGCAAAAATACTTAATGTTATTTATCAAATTTATTTCTATACATAATATTAACACAATAAATACATGATGTGCTCTCACTTTCTCGCTCCCAGTGTGTTCGTAGATAAATGTTGTTATAAAGGTCTCCACACATTGCCAAAGCCAATCAATATACACATTATCAATACGCGCTAAATATGAATAACTTGCAGTCAAAATAATTTTTAGAAATCAGTTGAGAATAACATGATTTTGTATACATATAATATACAATTCTATACATATAATATACAAATACTGAATATACAATAAAAGACATTGTATAATAATTGTAAACACGGCTTCTGCTTTGGAATATTTCATGTTTTTTTTTTCATAATATTATAATTAATAAGCGGCAATTCTTAAATATCTTGATAATTATTTTATAAAGTAAATCGCATGTCGCTGAAATCTTGAGTAATTTAAAGTTAACCAATATTAATTAATAATAAATATCAATAAAGTAAACAGTTCTCGAGAAATCTGCAATAATGCTAAAACGTTTATACATCTTACATGTAATTCTCACTTAATAAATTTCATTGCTTCATAAAAACACCATACAGTTTTAAATGTCAATTGGCTAATCAATTACCTCTATATAATTCGTTTTCCTTATATAGAATTATTCTGAATTATTACCAAAATAATAAAACAAATTGCATGAGTTACTAAAGATATATTTTAAGCCTCGTTATAGCTTTACATTTAAATGTAATCAAAATAGAAACAGAATAAAATATGTGAACAAAATATAGTGTACTGATTGCGCTTTAAGCCAGACTCGCTACACCGCCAGGAGATCAAAAGCATATTTTTATATCATATAAAAGGCAACAAAAACAAGACGAACCATACATATATGCCAGACTCAGTGTTGTCCAGCCAGGTTTATTTAGCATCCAGTAGAAAATACGTGTACATACAAGTCTCTGTGCAAAGTAGTCAGGTTTTATCTTTGCACAGCTGATCTAATATGTGCAGAAATGTTCTTGAACTCTGTTAGCCGATACTTTTCGATACTATTATTAAATTACCATAAGCAACATCTCGCGGTTAAAAAAAAAAGATCTAATTTGTTTGTCGTGTATTCAATCACTTTGTATTCACCACAAATGCGGTTTGTTGTTATGAATAGCTTGCATACTATACAGAAAATTCAGTATCAGATGTAAATGTGCGTAGAATACAAAAAAGAAACTACTATCCTTCCGGTCAGTTCATAAAAATGTATATCCGAGTAGCGAAAAACTTCCTAGACTTCACCTATACCATTTCACAATTTCTATTTGCATATAATGTAAAATAATGTTTCACTTGTATATAATTTCAATTAGAAATGAAAGATGTCAATCTATAGATATAATATTACTTCTATGATATCATGTTTTGCGTGCAAAAATAAATACGTACATATAACATGTAACTTAATGGTAATTTTATTATACCCTTTCATTACATTGCTTTTCATCTCTATGCTAGTTAAGTGTCTATACGTACATAAAGTTGCCAATAAAAATACTTTGTATAGATCAATATGTTAATTAAATATTTTATATGTATCCACATTGTCAGATAATACTAAGCTTTAATTTTTGTTCTATATTCTACATACATATATTATTTTATTTCCTTGAATAATATCTATTTGATTTTAGTATTTATGAACATTCCAATGTGTATGTAAGGTATATTAAATTTATTAATTTTTATTGCCTCAATATGTAAATTCGTAAAGCGATACACCGTCACTATATAAAAACTATAATTAAGACAAACAAAAATGGTTATGTTACAAGACATGTGGTAGCCTTTAGTAGCTACATCCAGACAGGCTATAAATACAATTTATGAATAGATAACCTGACATAAAATGAAGAAAGACTATCATTAACAAAGAAAATGACCCATAAAAGTATCAAAAGCTTCATGTTTTTTGTTGATCAAATTAGAAAAATAAATATCTAAATGAAGTTGATAATCTTAAAATAAGTAATTTCATACAATCAATAATTAACTTAGAAGAAAACATAATTTATTACTGATGGATGATTAGATGACTTTATTACATTTACTAAAGTTGTTTAAATTACATTAAACACAATAGATAATAAACACATTATTATAATGCCGCATTAATAAACATAGTTAATTATGCACTCCACAAACTATTATTGTTTGTGGATTTTTAATATTAAAATTAAAATCTACCATTATTGCAACAAGACTTTATTAATCAAACTTCTCAATACACAACATATTTATAAACATTTTTTGTTCCGTGCCACTTTTGCATACATATACCCGTAAAATATAAATAGACCCTTGTATTGAAAATTGTTCCCAAACGGAAAAGCATACGAAACTACTTTATCACTTAAATTCTATTCAAAAAGAAATATTTACTCCTACTACAAGGCTTCAAAGATGTAGGACTAAAACCATTAAGAAACATTTTTTCAATCAGAATTGAATAAGCTTCATATTTCATTATTTCTTAGCAATTTAATACACATATATTCAATTCGACAAACTGCTTCAAAGTGATAGTTTCAGCGAGTGTGATATGACTTGTTGAAATTCAACGCTATTTTTATGTTGTTATGACATATTAAGTAATTTCTAAACATCACATTTTAAAATTTAAAAAAAGCATCCTGTAAAATTTATGAGATTATAATTAATTGATAAATATATTGAAATTATAAGAAAGTTTTGCCGCCTTAAATAAAAATGTTGTGCAAATCTAGCGTAAACTATCACACACAATAGTAGCAACCATTATTCTTACAACAATATCAGTTTTGTTAATTATATTATCCTTTTTGTTTGTGATAAGTTAAAATATCTACAGTATGCTTTTTTTTTTTTTTTTTAGGACGTAATGAGTTGTTAGCTCTTAACAAGTGGCCCTTAAGAATAACTTACGCATAGTAATACCTTCCGTTTTCTTCTCTGCGCAAATCCTGTTGTTATAATGTCTCTGTCTAAACTAACCTACATTTGGTGCTAGTTTGAGGCGGGCTGGTTTTTGCTTCGCGGATTTTCACGCATCATCTGCGGCACGCATGCTGTCCCCGGCCCCTCTCACCATATAGCCCCTACCTTGTCTGTCTCTTTTGTCATTTTGCCTTTTCTTATCTGCACTGGCATCTACCTCTGCATTCTCTTCTTTCTCCCATCTTTGTGTTATTTAATCTAATTATATAATTTGTTCTCAGATGTGCTCTTAGCTTACTAAGGTCTTCGTTCACTTCTTCTTTATCGCATCCCCCCTCCTTCATGAATAATTTATGCAGTTCCATCAGTTGTAATCCTTTTGGCAGTCCTAGATTTGTAAGTTTTACCTCCAGTGATATCCTTGTATCTCCATCAGAAATTACTTCTTCATGTCCTCTCGTTGCCAGGTATATTCTGACTATCTGAAAGGTTTCGTTCTCAGTCATCCTCGAGATAGCATATCTATCATTTGGTATTTGCTTTGTTATTTCTGTTATTCTGCTTTCCTTCAATATTTCTTTTCTCCTTCTCCTTATCTCTGCAATTTCGTTTGGTATCGTAGTCTCTGTAAATGATCTCCTTTTTTCTTCTGTTTCTTGGTATGCACAATTGTCATGACCTTTCTTATTTTTTTCTTTTTGATCTTTTTCTCTGTTTTCTTGTTTCCATTTAGCTTCTCTCATCTCTTTCCTTTCTCTTCTATAGCTTTTAGTTTGTGTGTTTGTTTCCATTGTTTGTTTTTCTATATTCTTCTATTGTCAAACTCTTAAATTTTTTTTTAGTACACTTGTTGCAAAGTTTTTTAGCGCCCTCCATTTATTTTCATCTTTTAAGCATTTGTTAATGATTGTTGTTTTATCCACTTTGCTTCCTAGTATATATTCTAGTTTTTTTCTATCTCCCTCCCACGCCTCGCATTCTACTAGAGTGTGTTCTGCGTTATCGTGTGTTTCTTCCTGACAAAATGTACACCTTTCATCTTCAATTATTTTTTAAATTTTTTGCAAAAACTTTCCAAACGCTCCGTGCCCGGTCAGTATTTGTGTTGTATAATTGCACGTCTCGGGTTTCTTCTCTACCCATTCTTTTATGTCTGGGATTAATTTTCTCGTCCATTTCCCCCTTTCTCCTGTATCCCATTTTCTCTGCCATCTTTCCATAGTCTTCTCTCTTGCTCTTATCTTTGCTTCTTTTTTACTCGTTCCTTCTTTTACAAGTTTTTTTATTTCGATTCTTTCCTCCACCATCATATCCGCGGGAGGTGTTGCCGCAATTACCTCTACTGCCTCTTGTGACACTGTTCTGTAAGCTCTACAAATCCTTAGCGAGCTTGCTCTTGTGACTCCTCTTACTTCCTTTCTGTTTTTTTTTTTTTTTTTTTTTCATGGCTTCTCCCCATGTTTATGCATACAGCAATTTGCTTCTTGCTGCCGTTGCTATTAGCCTTCTTCTTTCTTCTCCTGGACCTCCGTTGTTTGGCATAAGTCTACCAAGCTTTCTCTCAATTTCCTTTGTTCCAATGACCGCTTCCTTAACCTGTTCATTCCATCCCTTTGCTTCGAGTGTCACTCTAAGGTATTTGATTTTTTTTCCTATGGTTATCTCTTGATCTCCCACCTGTATCTTACCTGTTCCTCTATTATTCCTCTTAGTCGATAGCCATGCCGCCTCAGTTTTTTGTGTTGCTAGTTTTAAGCCCTTACTTCTCTTACATATTTGTATCATATCAATTGCCAGCTCTAATCTTCCTTTTAGTTCTTCTATTTCTACGTCTCTACCTACTACTGCTATGTCGTCCGCAAATGCTGTTATTGACACGCCTTCCGGCATCTTCATTCGAAGTAACTCGTTATAGATAAGGTTCCACAGTTTTGGTCCCAGTGCTGAGCCCTGCGGTACCCCTCTGGTAAGTTTGAATCTTCCCTTTTTGGTCACTAGGTTTCTGTCCTGTAAGTAGCTCCATATAATCTTGATTGTTTTTCTGTTCAGTTCTTTCTTATTTGCCGCCTCTATGATTGCGGCCCATGATACGCTATTAATCGCGTTCTATATGTCCAACGCTATTATTACACAGTGTTGCCTTTTCCTCTGCGTTCCGCTGTTTGCTTCTTTTGCTATTGCTTTAACTTTTTCAATAGCTCCTAAGGTTGTTTTTCCCTTGGTAAATCCGTATTGTTCATTTTCCCATCCTCCTTTTTCTTCTATTTCTTGTTCTATTCTCCGTACAATAACTTTCTCCATTATTTTAGCCAGTGTGTTGATTAAGTATATTGGTTTGTATGACGTTGCTTTTCCTACTTCTTTTTTTTCTCAATCAGTACCAGAGTGGCTTCTTTCCAACATCCTCGGAAAGTTCCTTCTTTTAGGCACCTGTTGATTATTTAAGTTATTTCTATCTCGATTCCGTCTAAAGCTGCTTTAACAATCTCTGTTGTTATTTCGTCCGGACCTGGTGCTTTGTTGTTAGGCAATTCTTTTATGATCTTTTTGATCTCTTCCACTGTTGCCATAACTGTTTCTTCTTCTTCTTTTGAATTTGGTTCTCCTACTGGTTCTCCCTTGGGAAATAGTTTTTTAATTATGACTTCTTCTTCTTCGTCTTCTTTTAAGCAGATTCCTTTTGTTCTTCCACCCAATTTGTCCATCACTATTTTGTACGGTTCCCCCAAGGATTCTCTCATTTCTTTCCAGCATCTTTTTCTGCTATCCCTAATTGCCTTTTTTAAGATTTTTCTGTCGTTTTTTAGTTTCTCTTCTATTTCCTCTGTGTTCTCTCCTCTTCTTCTACAGTATGCTAATTGTTGGTGATAAAAACAATATCAATAAACCACTAGCATGCCATAAATGTTTTAATTAAGATATTTGGAAATCATAAAACTCAGAGCAACGTATAGAGAATGTGCGGCAAGATAACTTCCTTATTTCATAATGCAATAAAACAAAAAGTACAAGGGACACTGCCAAAGTTCGCGGAAAATGTAAAGCAAAACACAAATTACGTTATGTAAATCGCTTTATTGCTTCTCAAAATAATCTCTTTTAAAATCTATACACTATTGCATCCCATGAAACCAATCTTCAAAACAATTTTGCCACTCTGAGCGAGCTACCTCCAAAACAAGTGATTTAAATGCTTCAACGGCCTCTTCAGGCAATGAAAAACGCTCAACACGCATTTTGTTTTTGATATGCCGAAATAGGAAGAAGTCATTGGGTAATAAATCAGGCGAATATGAGCAATGAGTCATTAAATGAATGTTGTTACTAGTCAAAAACTCTACAGTTCGTGGTGCTGAGTGAGCACTTGCATTGTCATGATGAACAATGATTCGTCGGTTTATGTTGCACTTTCTGATTTCAGCGATAACTTCCGGCAAACAAATTGAAGTATACCAGTCAGCATTAACTGTCCTTCAATCCTCTAATGCAACAGTTGCAACATGACCGGTTTTCCCGAAGAAACAAGCAATCATTCTTTTCGAACCGCTTCGTGAATGCACCACTTTTGTGGGTTTTGGTTCTTTTTGAAACACTCATACAGTCGATTGCTGTTTAGTTTTAGGCTCATATGAATATATGCAAGATTCGTCACCTGATACGATGTTATATACCGAATTTGAACGACCCCCTTCAAATTTTTTTAGCATTTCCTTGCACCACTTGACACGTGCTTGTTTTTGTTTTTCTTTCAAATTGTGTGGGATCCAACGACAGCCAAGCTTCCTAACATGCAAATGATCGTGCAAAATGGTATGTATTTGTTTCGCTGCAATGCCTAAGGATGCCTCTATCTCACTATAAGTCACATGCCGATCTGACAAAATCGTTTCACGCACAGCATACATATTTTTCGCGGTGCATGGACAACCTTCGCAAAGATCGTCATCAAACGTTGGTCTTCCACGCTTGAATTCTGCAAACCATTTGTAAACTGTAGTTTTGGATAGTGCTTCATCCCCAATTAACAAACTAAGTTTTCCACACATTGCTGCGGTGTTAAACCGTATCGAAAATCATAAAAAATCATCACTCGGAAGTCACGATTCAAAATTTCCATTTTTCACACGATTATTATTCTCGTTAAATTTTGATGAAACAAACCCGAGCAATTTCAACTGAATTATAGGTGAAAAACGTCAAATTGTACAAATATGACAATCGCAGAACGCTGGCAATACAGGCAGTACTTAATTCCGCAAACTTTAGCAGTTCCATTCGTAGTAAAGATATATTTTCAATTTTTTAATTAAAAAAATTTAAACTTTTAAAGTTGTGGTTTACATCGTCCAGAATTCGCTTCACAAAACAATAAAAAAAAGCAGAAAAATATTTCCACGGCAAACAACGCAAAGATCGCAAAACTGAAACCTATGCTTCAATGTTCTTAAGTGTTCAAAACCAGTTTCCCTGAACGTTGTGACCCACAAAAGAGTTGATTTCCGGTCTGGGACAGAACCCAATGACGCAACATTGAAGCATTTTCGAAAGGCGCGCTGGATTGAAACCGCCAAACAGCCGTTGAAAAAACAGACTTCTAAAGTAAAAGCACGCTGCCAGTTACTCCAACAGATAATGACAACTAAAACACAAGTTAACAAAACTTTAGAATCCCCTCTCTCAAACAAAAGAAGTTAAAAACTCGTTGGAAAACTCGTCGGTCTGATAGTCGCCGACTTGAAAATCTAAACACTTGCTCTCGAACAGCTGCTACTAAGTTTCCATAAAAAACCCTAAATATAATAATCATAATTTTATTTGTCCACAAAAAAAATCATAATTACAGACAAACTAGTTGAGGTTCGGCTTATCAGATAAATCTAATTTCTGGTTTTTCGGTTTTCGGAGAATAATTAAAAAAGCTCAAAAATATAAAAATTAAAGTAATAATAGTTAGCTATACATAAAACAAACCAAAAACAAAAGTTCAATTACACAATAAGGTTTTCTCATATTTAAATTGCAATTGCGAAATCAATTTTAGTTCCAAAGAAAATCCATTTTCCGATTCCATAAGTAAATGAAAGACATAAATTTCATACTTGTTGAATTCTTTTTATTGTAATAGAATTGATTTGAAGATCATAAATGACATAAAACTGATGCATGTCTATATGGATACCACTTTTTAAGTTACAATATGCTGCATTTATATGTAAAATTTTGTATTAATAACTATACCTAAGCTGTTCTCATTCTTCCAAAAAATAAAAGTTAGCATTAATTTGCAGTTTATGTTTAGCAGTTAAATCTTTAAAACGTGCTCAATTTTGACTTAAACTATTTGAAGTAAAAGAATAATAGAACTGAGTATCATAAGCATAAAAATGTGTCTTGCAAATTTTAATTGACGTATCTAAAGCTTGACCTTATATTGTTAATAGCTACATACTATGTAAGTTCGGATAAATTGTTATTAAAAAAAGTAACAGCATTGTTAGACAGCCCAATATGTTTCAATATTGATATTAAAATAGTGTGATCTATAGTATCAAACGCTTTGTTATAATAAATAACTCGTGGATATCGGCGTACTCTCGCGTTGTAACAGTAAACATCAACACTGTTAATAGACAAAAACAGAGAAATGAACTATTAAAATGCTTTGACCTGCAAGTAAATATTTCCATTGTAACATTGACAGTTTGTATCAAATACTACTTAATATCATTTATTGTTTCGGTATTTAGAGAAATCTGCCGTACTTTAGTTTCGAGTTTTGTTCACTACACGTAGGTGAACTGGAACACCCTGTATAATCATCCACTTTTCATTTAATAATAATATATTGAAAAAATTAATTCTTAATTAAAAAAAATTTAATTCCAATCTTTAATAATAAAAATACCAGCACAATAAAACATAACGTTAGACTAACTTTTCATTTAATTTATTAAATTAACACAATTATTAGTTATTGTTAATAAATAATCATAAAATTGTTTTGGTATGGTTAAATCTCTAATTCACTCGTCATAAAGTTTAAATAAACCGTTTATATAATAAGTATCAATGAAAATGAAAATTTTGTACTTTCCTTATTTGCCCAGTTTAAATTGAACTTACCTTTTATGAATTTTAATCAAAATTTGAACAGTAAACTTAACAGAACTATTAAATCATTTACCACAACAACTAATAAATTTTATATTAATTTAAAATGTGTATACAACAAGTTTTCTTAAGGAAATATTTAATTATATAAACATTATTTACAAACTATATTTTGATACTTCATAGAAATAATAATTACCATAACATGTACTTATTTAGTTAAATCTGTATTCAATAAGATATGGTCATTCATATATTACTGATATGTTTTTAAAAACATTGCTACATATCTTTTGATGTTATTTCAAGGTTTGTATTGAATGAGTCCCACAGAGCGGAACTCTAAATCATGACATATGTTAATGTAATGTGTAGCTGAACATTATCCGGCCTAAAATGATCCGTGCATTATCATTCAGATGCAAATAGCAATGCAACATGTAGGTGCAATGCTTGCATTCATATTGAAATATCGCAAACGAATTAAACAAACAGTTCTTAATAATAAAACCGCTTGCGTCTAGACACTACGCCTGTGTGTATGACGTACTAACCACATGGTCAAAACAACTAAACGATTATTTATTTGTTTATTTATTATTTAATAAAACACCTTCCTTATATCAATTTATTTTTAAAAACTTTACATTTTTGCATAGCTACATAAAAAGCCATTAGACAGTCGCACAGGCACAGGCGCTTAAATCGAAGACGCTTCAAAGCTCAGGTTTCAAATTGTTTCATTTTAAATTTGTACACTTATCTTTATTACCGTTCCTAAACAAAACTAACTTAATATATTTAAATAGTTAGTAAAATCTTATGCAACTATCACTGATTATATAAAATATCTATGCACTCTAAGTGAATCTGAAGTAGATGCTACCGTTAATGATTAAACTGAACACAACTGCCAACATTAGCACAAGTTTTGCCCTCGTAAATATTTAAGAATTTGTCACCCTTGCAAAAAATTTCTGCAAACACTTCTTAACTTTCGTTCAAGACTAATGCTGAAGTTCATAAAAGTAACAACTCATGAAAAACAAATTGGGCGTCATGGATACCTAACAGCAGTAAATAATTTTGACAGTTCATCAAATATTATCGTTATGTTGTTACATTTAGCGGGCAATAACGTTAATAAAAAACATAAGAAACAACAAGTACAATTAAATTGTCGTTTTTGGAACTTACAATGACCAAAAACAGAAGCAAAAATTAAATATGTTTGAAAAGAATTTTGAAAATAAAAGCAAATTTTACAATTTATTAAAAACATTTAGATGACTGGATAACTTTTAAGAAGTAAATCTCCCACTTTCTTGCAATCAAAACTACTCAAACAAACTGGTCAATATAAAGTTCTGGCACGTGGCCGATATCGTGGCAGCGGAGCTCTAATATAATTATATTATGTCAGATGCAAAATTAAAAAAAAAGTGTAATAAACTCGTTTTCAAAAACCGATTTCATTGCATTCGGTTTTTAAAATTTAACGCAATCACAAAAATTTGTTTTATAAAACTAGTTCTTTGATGATATACTATCATATTTTACAGTTCTTTTATACAAACAATCGTTGCATTGTACTGTTATAGTAATATCAACATTGACAATTGCTGAACACCTGGCTTAATAGAGTGAAACAACAATTACAGGGTAGTATCATCTGATTTCAAATACCAGTCCTAAAAATAAAAAGTAATGGATTGAAACAAATTTGATATGAATATCAACTTTATTATGTGTAATTTTAGTTCCTACAAATTACTTCATTTAAATGGCCTCCCTGAGCTCCAATGCAGTACTAAAATCTTTGTTAAAAATTTTGCATCACTATTCTCAACTATTCTGGTCCAATACTCTCTATTTCTTCTTCTGAAGTCTTGTACTGTTTGAGAACGCCTCTCATAGACTTTTTGCTTTAGATTTCCCCACAGAAAGAAATTAGAAACCATCAAATCGGAAGAACTGGATATCTGTATTATGTAGAATAACAAATACAAGTGGCATACCAAAAAATACCACAAAAAAATTCAGAGAAAAAAAAAAGAACGTGCATAGAAGAAAATGGGAAACTTTTATACAAATTATACTAAAAGCTGCAAAAAAAAGCTGTGGATAGGCATAAATAGTAAATAAAAATATTAAAAAAACCAATTGGTGGACAGAAGAAGTCAAGAAAGAGATAAGGAACAAAAAAAATGAAAAAAATACTTACAAACCAAAAAAAAGACTACGAAAAATACAAAGAAAAAAGAAATGAAACAAAGAAAACAATAAAAGAAGCAAACATAAAATCATAGACAAAATTTGGAAAGAAATGAATGAAAACTTCAACCAAAACCAAAAACTATTCTACGGAACATTAAAACTATCTAAAACAAAAGAAAGAAAAGATGGAAGCAATATTTCCAATAACTAACTGAACAAGAAACAGAAGAAAACAAAACAAAAGAAGATGAAGAAGTAATACAGGACAGAAGAACGGAAGGAAAAGGATGAGAGTCAAACTAGAAACGACGATAGAAGACAGCCAATGTAGATTTAGAAGAGAAAGAAGCACACATGATCTAATATTTATAATAAGACAGCAGAAAAAATGATTAAAAAATAGAGTGATGCACGTATGCTTTGTTGACCTTGAAAAAGCATTTGACAGAGTAAAAAAAGAGGACATATGGAAAGAAATGAGAGAAATTGAAAAGAATAATAATAGTAATAAAAGTAATTAAAAACATGTACACAGAAAACAGAAACGTAGTAAGAATGAATAACGAGGAATCAAAAAAATTTCAAATTCAGAAAGGGGTGAAGCAAGGTTGTGTATTAAACGCATTGCTCTTCTCAATTTTGACAATAAAACAAGCAAAAAAATGAAAATGGTAAAAATAGGATATTAGAAAACAAAAATATCAGAACTGCTATTTGCAGACGATATGGCAGTGATTGCAGAAACAGAAGAAAAGCTACAACACAACATAGAAATAATAGAAGAGCAGCTAAAAAAAATAAACATGAAAATAAACTATGAAAAAACAAAGACCATAACAATTGCAAAAGAAAAACGAAATAAGAATAAAAGAAAGAATAATAGAACATGTTCAACAATACAGATACCTAGGAAAGAATAATACAAAGCAACGGAAAACAAGACAAAGAGATAGAGGACAAAATAAGAAAAACAGCAAAAATATATAACATGTTAAAAAACTATAAAAAAATCACAAAAACAAAAATTGTAAAAAAAGTAATCAGACCAACATTAACATATAGTAGCAAAACATGAACAATAATAAAAAAACAAATAGAAAGAATAAATGCAATGAAGATGAGATTTCTTAGAAAGATCGAAAACAAAACAAGAAAAGATAAAATATGGAACAAGACATACAGAACGAATTTAAATATAAAATCAATACAAGAAAAAATTACAGAAGGTCAAATAAAATAGTATGAACATATCAGAAGAATGAATGATGAAAGAACCACTAAGAAAATTTAGGAGACAAGATTAACAGGAAAACAAAGAAGAGGAAGACCCAAAAAAGAATGGAACAGCGCAATAAAGAAAGAAGCTACAAGAAAAGAAAACACTTGGAAAAAAATAAAAGAAATAGCCAAGGATAGAAAGAAATTAGGAGAATATTATTCCACAAATTAATAAAATGTACGCCTTTCTCCAAAAGGTAAAAAGGCAATGGAATAAATAAATAAATAAAATATTATGTAACCTTAAAATCAAGTTACCAGGAAACATATTTTGCAACACAATTCAAGTTTGCCATGTTGTATGTGCGGTGGCACCGTATTATTGAAAACATACTTTGTTTTACCCAATCCTGAGTAGTTCAAGCCTTAAAAATATTTCCAACATATGAATGTAACGTTTAGAATTAATGGTAACCATTTCTTCAAAAAAATATGATCCTACAATTCCAAATATTGAAACACCGCACCAAACCGTGACTTTGCAATCATGGGGTAGTTTTTTCAGTCCAGTAGCAACAATTTTGCTTATTAACATATCTACTAAGACTAAAATAAGCTTTCTCTGACATCTATAAAAAAATGCAAAAACAGAAAGCTTGTAAAAGTCTTGAATAGGTGGATCAGAATCAGAATGCAAAATTACAGTAAGCTTCTTTCAGAAATTTGCAATGAAACTAAATGCCTTGTTACCGATCCTCTCAGACTACTTTCTACAGCTTGTTTAGTGCGTTCGATATTTTCGAGGCTTCTTATTTTACGTACGCCTCCAGTAAATTTTGAGCCGACGTTCCCAATAACTTTAAAATTATTCAACCACCTCATAATCGTCAGTGTCTGGAAGAACATTAAACTTGCAACAAAGCTGCCTTTGAGTGTTCCTAACTGATTGTCATCGTATAAAGTTTTTAACCACGTAACGCGTTGATAAATTAGAAACAAAGCCATGATCTATTAAACTAAATTAAAGTGAACTGTACAATTCATAATTTGTCCTAGATAATTTAACTTTGAACGTTGAAGTTAGTATTACGAGTAAGTCTAATTTGATTAAAGTAAAATCAAATTTTGCCAATAAATCGGGACAATCTATGTAACCGTTTACAATTTAATGCATCGAGAGGCGGAACTATAGTTTTGTCCCGACCGATACAGTTCATTCGCCATCATGCGTAGGAACAGTGAGGAGCGTGCTTTTACCGTTGAGAATTACTTTTCGAGCGGATGTTCTGTTATCGCAACCCAGCGCGCCTTTCAAAATCGCTTTAATTTAGCCCAGTTGGCCCCTGTCCCGGACCGCAAATTAATTGTTACGTGGGTCACTAGGTTCAGACAAATTGCAAGCTTCAATGTTTCAATCGCCACGGCGTTCTGCGCGCAAACATGCGTCTATCCTTGGACTTTTTGATAGTTCTGTGAGAAAAATTCTTCATGATGATCTTCATTTCCATCCTTATAAGATGGCGATTGTGCAGAAAGTTTCTGAAATTTGGATTAGTCGGCCTTCTCTCCCGATTTGACCCCTCGAGATTTTTTCTATGGGTTTTTTGAAATGCCGTGTTCGTGTACAGTCCAAGGACCCTACAAAATTTAAAAGCCAGCATCCAATAAGAAATTGCCAATATAACGCCCGATATGTTGGCAAGAGTCATAACAAACGCCAAAAATCGGTTTACACAGTGTATAAAAAATGAGAGACGTACCTGATTTTATCTTCAAAACTATTAAAACAAAACTTCAGGTATGCGCCTATATTATAAAAAACAAATAAAAATGTTCTGATTCATGCAATGAGTTTTATTCAGTTTTTAAAAAAAGAAGTTATGCTGCCGCACCCTGTATTAAACACTCATCAAATGTAACAATGTAATGTAAGTCATTTAATTAAACTAAATTTCATAGACTACATTTTTAGGGCTGATTAATACATAATAATTTATAAGAAAAAGTCGCTTATAGCAAATAAATAAAAAGCATTGTCAATAAAAGAAAAAGGAGCTATTATTGCCCGATTGGGTAATGGCAAATCTAATAAAACAATCTCTGCTAAATTTAATTTATCACAATCATCAGTGACAACAATCGTGACAAAATTAAAGTCACTTTCAATGACAATTTGCTAAAAAAGAAAAAAATGCGTCAATCTACGCACGATGATATCATTAAACAGTCCGCTTTTACCTTAAAAAATTTCTGGTGAAAGTGTGAATATAGAAGTTACTGATTAATGGCTGCAATGTGTATAGCCTAATATTAGGAAAAATTATCAAGATAAAGAAATTTTCAATGCGGATGAAACGTGACTTTAAAATTCAAAAACAAAACATGTTCTGCTAAAAAACTGTCAAAAGAACAAGTTACCGTGTTAGCGATAGCTAACATGACTGGGTCAAATTAAAAGAAAACTCCTTGCAATGAGCAAATCAAAAAATCCTAGTTGTTTTAATAATCTACCTGTCACTTATGAATCTAACAACAACAATAAACTCAAACATTTTCACAAAATTTCTTTACAATTAGGATAGAGAGTTGACAAAACCAAAGAAGAAAATTCTTGTTTTAATTGATAACAGCGCAGCATATCCTATTGTACAAAGTTTGAATTCTATAGAGTTACGTTTAATACATCCAAACACAACGTTTGTGTTTCCGCCGCTTGATCAATTAAATCTTTAAAGGCATATTTTTGCAAATTTCTTATTATGAAGATGATTGAAAACGACAATAAAGAATTCAAAATCAACATTAATTTGCTAGATGATAAAAATATGATATCAAAAGCATGGAATAAGGTATCTGCAGAAACAAGTAAGAACTGTATTAAGCATGCTGGTTTTGTTTCAAAAAATGTTGATTTAGTTCAAATAAAAAACTTTGATGAGAAGATCAGAAAAACTTATTGACATTGTAAATATCGATGAGAATGTGAAAACTTGATGGTAAATTAACAGATGACGACATACTAAACTACTTGCAAACAGTACCATTAGATGGTAAACAAGATGATGACAGTGATGACAACAATATATAACATTTTACATGCAATGCAGTCACTATCCACCCTGATAAACTTCATTACAGTCAGCGAAGATCTGCTACTATATGTTGTTACTCTAGAAAAAGCATTCGAAAAAGAGTTTCTCAAAACAAGAAAGCAATCTAAAACTACTGATTATTTTTAAAATAAATATTCTTAATCATTATTTAATTGAAATACAATTCAAAATTGCATTAAAAAAATTACTCTCATCAAAAGCTTACTATACTTGGGACAAATATATAAATTATACTTTTACTGAAATTTGTCACTAAAATTTTTAAACTTATATGTCTACTTTAAAACTTGTATGTGTTAATTTTATAATAATTATGTAAATCAAATTTATGTTATTTTGTGAGTATTTTAACTTGTCTTGTACAATGTTGATCTATAGATTAAAATAATAAACTAAACTATACTAAATAAAAAATCAAACAAGCCTAACAGCATTTTACTTTGATCCAGTTCATTTATTGTAAATTTTGTGAAAAGACATGGCTCAAAGAAAAAATACCACAAGTAGTGTTTTTCATAGCCTTTACATTGCCGTATTTATTTCTTGTTTTTAATTTCTTATAAAAGACTAACAAATAATTAACAATGAATGTTAATAGCGGACCTGCAGTCACAAAACACCTTTTAATAATCCTTGATACGTCAATCAATTTTGCCAGGTCGCCACTGTTTAATTAAATTTAACGATTGAAATGTCTGTGTAGAGTCTACATATTTTAATTATCAACGTTATTTACAAAGTCATGCTCAAACGAATGTTAATTAAGAGAATTTGGATTTTATTGAAATATCTTGTATCCAATTTATTGTATGTCCTTTCAATATTTATCTTTACTCCATTTATAGCAATGTGTGTCAATGAATTGAAACAGAATTTACATATATCCAGACACAAAAAGTAACTAATGAACCTATCAAATGGGAACGTGAAAGGATGGAATTGTTGAAATGTTTGTAAATGAGACTTGAGCGCCAGCCGCTTCTACGATTTTAAAAATAATCCGTGACGAGAATATTCATAAGATACTTTTGGCGTACTCAAGCACTCGATTTCCGTTTCCCGTTTCAGTAGAAGCAGTTAATAAAAACCACATACATGTGCTTAGTAAGTGGTGTAATAGATAATAAAAAAATTAAGTAATTTACACTTCTTGATGGTTAAAAATATGCTGACTATATTTACATCTTCAACAATACCTATGATTAAACATTGATTTAAACACAAGCTAGTAAACGATTAAATATTAATTTCATACCATTTCTTAATTTCAGTTTACGTTTTAATTACAAATTAATTATAATTGCATAAAATTAGCACAAATAAAGATTATAAATACAATGTCATTACATTCTATATACAAATAAACACATTATTTTCCAACGCATCAGTTAGAAATTTGCGATACAAGATAACAATGAGATTTTATTTATTGTTTTACAGATGTACCCATTTTCTACTGTAATTAAATAACTAATTAGTAATAGTGTATAGGCAAAATTTGTAGATTGTAAAATTTAAACATAGGGAAAGCGTAACATAATAAAGCATAAGGTAAATTGTATGCAATTTAACGCAGTACAAAATAGATAATTGGGATTATATCGCCCACTCTTTAGAAAAATGAACTTATTTTCATTTCACTTTCAAATATCAACAAGCGTAAATCGTTTATTTGATATAATTTCAACCTACGTAAATAATGTGTGAATATATTTTCTGCATTTTAAATATAAATTGCTTCCACTTATGTTTTCTTATACTATAATATAATGTTGTGATATTCCATTATTTCTTGAATACTAGTTACAATGTTATAAAAAATATATTTATTTTAATTTAATAGTGTAATTTGTTAGCATTGTTTATAATAGTTAATTTACCATATATATTGTTATATGCATACAGGTAGAGCGTCTAGTTATAGGTTGTAATAATATTTGTTGATAGAAAGTACTTGTGTATTACCTTACAAGTTCCAATAGAAGAAAACTTAATTAAACAATGGCTAGAGGAGCTTTTAGGGGTGTAATACAGCTGACAAAAATTATTCAGACATAGATTTGGAAGTGTGTAATACAAAGTACATTGGCAATGCTTTCATCGAGGTACTGACAACTGTAGCATGCTTGGAAGACTGTAAAAGATTGTTATTCACACACTGGCAGTTGAAGCTTTGGGGTTGTGTAAACACTGTAACTGGCAGTAAGGCCTTATACGTAATAACCAATAAGTATGCTGTGCACTTTCTGTTGAAGTCATGGGTTTGCACAATAACTGAAAAAGCTAACACAATCCAGTTGAGCCTTGAGGTTGTATGCCTGGGTTCATTAAATTAGTAAGAGGCAGTTATAAACACTAGTATTAGACTATGTATTGATGTTGAAATGTTATCGGGGGTTCAATCCCCTAAATATAACTCAATTAATAACTTGCTCTTTATCCACCAAGGTGGTTCGAAAGTCACTTAATAAGTGGTTGGTCCCATCAAACCTCTTTAAACAAGTCGAAGACTTACTGTGGCGATGTAAAATAGACGTAAAAAGCTCAATAAAAAAATGTTGAAGAATCTGGCATCACGACCTATTGGTCTTATGCTTGAGAGAGATTCTATGTTTGCAAATTTTATAATATATTGATAATTGTGTGAAAGTCGTAGCGGTGACTCGCTGATGCAAGAAGACGAGATAGACCAAATCAGCACAAACGTAGGACAGTGAGGCTAGAGTAGCTTAGAGCGAAACATATAAAAAATCTCAGTAACTTTTAAGCAGTAAAGTAATGCGGTCAAATAATTTGACAATGGCGATGTCCTAAAATAAATTAGTATTAAGTTAATTAATATACGACTAACACGCACGGTGTGGTGAATAGGTGGTTTGGCGTTTGTTGCGTCAGTTATATAAAAAAATTTATATAACTAGACGTAAAAAACGACAGTAAACCAAACATTGTATTAAAAAACAACAAGCAACATTTTGTAGATACAAAGCCAAGCTTTCAAATAACTTTAATGCCGTCTTTTTTTTAAACAATGCGCCAAAGCGCTACAGCCCCATCTATGTATTTTTTACAGAAAAACTCTTATTTCTTGCTATCAGTTTAAAAATTATTTTATTTTAACAACAAAATATCTACCAATCCCAACAACAAAAACATTTGATCGATACGATAATTATTTTTTGTTAATAAAAATATTTAAGCGTTTCATCCGTTAAAAGTTATACTTACAAAACATAAATAATAAAATTATATTATTATTCAGCTCAAAAAACATAATATCGGAATAAAACAAAATAGTCATTTAAAAGTATCTGTATCTGTAAAATGCAGTTTTTAATTTTTTGTTATTTTTTTTTTTTTTAATAATTATCTAGGGCAACATTATTCTGGGACAGTTTTTTTGGCTTATAACTTTCAAACAAAGCAAAATACAAAAACAATAATATTTTTATCAAAAATTATAATGACATTTATTACCAACTACAAATTATTAAATATTGATTATGATTAAGTCATGTGTTAAAATGTAATATGTAAATTTAAACTTTTCAAAGTCAAATGTCAAGAAAATAAATATGCCAGCTGCAAAAATTCAAAAAATTGGTAATAAATCGAGAAAGTAATTATCGATTAATAAATCTGACAATTCTATTTAATTAACATGAAGTTTAAATTAATTATTAAATGATCAAAAAACTTGATTAAACTGACGATAATAAATTTATGTAAATACAATATTATATAATGAGTTTGCGCAACGGAATTTCCCTTATTGCGCATGTGTCATAACGTTACGTTAAAAATAAGAAATAATCAAACTTAACCTCAACATAAGAGCAAATCAATTACTTGCATATTAATATTTTATTTTAGAAATAAATTGATTAAAAAGTCTTTCAAATTTGCCAAACATTGAATCGTATCGCTTGTAATTTATACGAATGCAAAAAATAAAAGTCGATTGCGGTTTATGACTATATTAATTTTGTCTAATAGACATCAAGTAGGCCCTACATTTAGCGTAAGGTTTTTTGATTGGCTCCCCTAAATTGATAAATAGCATAACAACAATAACGTTATATAAAAAAGAAGTTCGTGGAAAAGTGCGTCCAATTTTTGAACAACGCAGGACACGCAGGTTTAACCAAGTTTTTGTGCTGTCTTTTAATAATTTTAATATTAATTTATTTATTTGTTTTTATTGATCACCTTGTGTAGTTGAGTCGTTTAAAGCATCGTAGACCTTTGGTACAATCTGTGATATTAGGTTTCGTTAGATTTTAGGGTCTGGCATCAAAGCATTTTACAGCTTCAATGTCATCTCTGAAATTAGATTAGGTTGTAATATTAGGTTTAGTTAGTTTTAGCGTCTGGTATCAAAGCTTTTACAGCTTCGGTGTCATCTGTGATTTAGGTTAGGTTTATGTTTAGGTACTGGCCTCAAAGTCATTTACAACTTTGTTATCAGCTGTGATAGTAGGTTCTGTAATATTCGTTTTAAATTTAAGCAGCTGTGACATTAGGTTATTAGATTATTTATTTATTTTTTATTTAACCATTTTAATGTGTTGTTCTGTTTCCTTAGGTCTATAACTTAAGGTTATTATTATTAAATTAAAATATTTAATAGTCGACGCTATAAATAAAAAAATAAAGAAAAATTACGTTATATTTATACAGAATAATTATAAGCATAACGTGAAGTTTTATACACAAAAAAGTGACATTTTGCGCACATATTTAGTCCACGTAACCATTAAAACCCTTTAGATCCACGTATGCCAATGGCTTGCCAAAGCATTTCTATTTTCAAATTTCTTTCAAGATGCGCTCATTTATACGTATTATCATCAGAACATACATACTTTAATGTCCTCTACTAACTGAAATCGCGACAAAAAATCTGTTACTAAATCCCGGTCTATAAAGCCCTGATTGAGCAGCTTCGCCAGCAATATGAAAACAAACATTCAACAACATCCCTATTGAATACAACAACATGTATCTAACAACATTTTGCCGTTGATGTTTCACCTCCAAACTAAAATAAAATAATGTGCTGTGTGTGAGTTATAATATTCTAATTATATATACAAATAAACTTGTGGACTGCCGCTGGCGCACGCTGGCGTTAGTTTTGCTTATGATAGTTAGTATAACTAGTACACCTAAAAACCAAAAATATAAAAACAATAGTAAAAAAATTGTTGAAAAAAGCTGAAAATTATAGGATAAATTATTATTATATTATCAATTAAGTTTTAAAGCTCAGCGACTTCATTTTACATTTTATTAGATTTCAACCAGAGATTTTGAACATCTTTTACATATAAAAGCTCCAAAAAATATTCTTTCATTTTATCTGCTGTAAACTTGTAGTTACAAAATATAATTACCATAGAATTATAAGTTTTATCAAAAAAACAGTAATTCTGAACATCTTGGTTAATTGTTGTAGAAGTATGTAGTTATTATACACCAATAAATTAAGATGAGAAGATTTGAATTAAACAATTAGACAGCTGAGAGTTTAGGGTTAGTAAAAATGAAATCAAATTGTAGTTTCAACAAGACGATGCCACATGCCCGTGAAACAATTCAATTACTGCATGAGACATTTCCTGGTCGCGTACTCTCTCGTTTCGGTGATCAGAATTGGCCCCTTAGATCGTGTGATTTAACACCATTAGATTTATTTATTATTTATTTATTTTTTAATTCAAATTTTGCGTTAATTTTAGAACACCCTTTATCAATGCATGTATTTTTAAATAGTTTTTTTTTATTTGTTTATCTATCTGACTATATTTAATTATTTAAAATCTATAAACTGAGCGATTTGGAATGAGAAACAAGCAGCATCTAACATCCCCTGATTTGTTGCCGCTGGATACTCGGCTGATGCTGAAATGTTGACAGTCTGTACAGTCCATAAACATCTTGTTCAACACGTTAGAAGCGTTCTTAACTCGTAGTAGAACAATCTATTATTATTAGTATTTATTAACGATTATTTATTTCGATTTATTTCTGATACAAGGAGGAGTATATATGATTGAAATCAATTCGTCATATCAACCATGTCTTGTGAATCCAATAGCGTTAGTAGTAAATCATATTGGTTGAGAAATTTGAATGTTCTGCATAATATATGATAACTGGTAGCTCTTGTCAAACTCGTTGGTTGTTCATATGCTTTACCAGTAAGCAATATTTCGCTTAAGCTTATGTAAAGAATAATTCCTTGCATTACAAAATTAAGTGTTATGTTGTAAAGCAAGTTTTTTCTAAATTATAATATTCAAATGTTTATTAAATTTTGAAATTAATTTTATTGTTAAATTTGTAGTAAAATATTTGTTTAAATTTTATGAATTCATCTTACCGCTAATTTTGTTAGTACTGAATGAGATATGTTTGTAAGGGATGTAAAATACGCTCAGGGTATAGGTTTAGAATCTGGTATAATTAATGCAATAATTATTTTCTTGACAATCATGTTATTATTAATTCTCGCTGAAAATAATAAAACTGATTTACACTGCAAAGTTTATTGAACTATTTTTTAAAAACATTAATTAAATTACAAATTTTATGGTGTATATGATTACAACTAAGATCCATAAACCAGCTAAGTATATTCCTGATTTCTTTTTATATATGCAGTTGCATTAAAACCTTCCATATAAATAAACGTATCCAAATTTTGACCCAGTTATGCAAATCTTGCGCCGACTTCAAAACCCTGCATTAAACTAATCGTATATTAATATTGAATATATTATGAAACATTATATTATTTTCCTGGTTGCTTTGTTCCTAAAAAAGTTAAGCACCTCAAAGTATGCCAAAATATACCGCTGACTTTTTTAAGAGTTCAACGCACCGACCTAAGTTGGTTCATTATCGAATTATGACTTATTAAAGAGCCGCATGCCGGACTTTTCAAGGTTCGCACAAATTCGCATGCTAATCTGAATTTAAAACAATTTAAAGGACGTTTACGGAACGTTGAAAAATGCATTGTTTCGCGACGAAGTGTTATTATTATTATTCACAAGGCCAAAGTCAAGTGTATTGTATTTCTTGTAATTCCGACTTAAATGGTGTATTAATTTTCATACGGCGCACATATTCGAGAACGTAAAATATGAGAACATTTCATGTAATTGAATCTATTCCAATTAAATAATGTTAATTCTGTAAAAATATACCGGAAAAGTGAATCTTCTTGTAATGCTATAATGCGGTAGTATTTTGATCAGACGTGATAGCAACAAGGAGTCCGATTAGTAGTAATTAAAGTTTTATATCGGTTATAATTTTATTAGTTTTGCTGTTGTAAATATAATCAAAATATGCTAATTACTAATCAAATTTACGACAGTACTATTAACATATTGGAACGATAAGTATAAAAAACTCACAATAATATTATTTATTAGAATTCATTATGTACTTAAGATCCAGCTGATTCTGGATATATACCTAAGGACTACCAAATTGTCATACGGATACAATATACAAAAATAAAACAGATGAGAACTTAAAGCAGTGCTAACTCAACCATCCTCGTGAAGCATTCTACTATATATCGCTTAGTGTTACTAGGGTGCTAAAGCCAACATATAATGTCAAAAAAGTTCAATCAAAATGAGAGATAAAAAATAAACTTAAATTGAAAAAACACATTGCTTAATATTTACAACAGACCAATATAAACTGTTTAATAGTTACACAAAAGTTCGGACAAACGTCTCCACATCGACATCTCCGATTTTGCTCAAATTTTGTACATATGTTTGGGGTACTAAAATATGACAATTCCTAAAATTTTAAATCTATAAGTACAATACAATGTACATGGCGGCCATTTTAAATATTTAGAAATATTTTGTCTCCTTTCAGTTTTTGTGCTGTAAATCGTGGTGTGAGTATATAAGTGTGACAATGCGCATGATTCTATCTGATCTGAGTGGGATTTTAATAATAAGTGTGTAAATTGCGCGTTGCCATAGTTTCTATCACCCACCTGACGTCATGCGCAAACTGGATCAAAATGCGTTCTCGAGTCACACCATTATACTCACACCACGCTGTAAATAAGCAAAAAATAGTCAAAAATCATATTCAAAAAGGCGTATCTTATTATTGCGTAGAACACGTTCTTGGTTTTCCAAACCATTTGATTGAAACTTCGATATCTTCGATTCCACTACACCTGGAGACTTAGAATTTAAATTATAATACTCCTAAAACATAGTACTTTTGAAAAACAAAAATTTAAAAAACTAGATTCGCTTGCCTTAAGGTGAAAAATAACATATAATTGCTAAAAATGGGTTACTTTTAAGAGATTTTGCGTAATTTTACTAATTGTCTAAATTTTTTCAGAAGAACTTAAAAAAACAGACATAAAGATCGCGTTCTACAAAAAATTTCTTATTGATTACACTAATTCATTTTTTTTGCAAAATTATGAAAGACAAAAAAATAATTATTTTGTATCATAATTTTTTTCAAAAAATACATATAAATCTATCCAGATAAAATAAATTCCTGATACATGTGACGGCGCCTTACATTAAATTACATGTTGTGTTTTTAATAAAATCCGATAGCGGGTTCCCGGACCTGGAAGAACGCAACGTGTGTCACTATCTTTATAAACATTTATGTATAGTGACTATTTGACGTTGCATTAAATATGTGTTATGCTTTATGTGTCTTTTTCTGTGCAATTATATTATAATAGTTTGAGAATAAATCACGATTATGTTAGATTATTGAACTAATACATTTTTTATAAAAGCAATACAAATTATAACTAATTGGTATACTACTTACGCATATTATTATTTATGATTGTGTTAAACTGCTTACCTAGAAAAAAAAACAAAATTAATCACTTATCTTATTTTGTTATAACTAAACAATAGAAAAACCTTATTGTGGTTTTATTATAACAACAAAATTATTTCAGTTGACTTTTATATACAGTAATTTTCAATATATAAAAAAATTCCAATTAAGTGATTTATATAAAGGCAAACCAATATATAACCCTAGTTGAGAAATTCATGCAGATTAGTTGTTAAAGACTGGGATGGAAGAAAATATGAAATTATTAATATAATTTTATTATTATTTATTGCATGTGAAATACAGAAGTATAAAAACTGATATTAACAAAATATTAATCGTAAACCTACATAACATACTACCAACGGCCATGATTCCTTATTCTTAATATAAGCTTAAAGATTATTGTTATATCATGAAAAATAAAATGCACTATACTTATGTAGGTAATCGGATTATTGATTGAACACACAATTTTCAAATTTTAGTTAAAAGTCGTAAACTTGTGTGGCAGCAGAACCGATGTATAATTATCCGCAATTTTCAAAAAAATTCGGAATCAGTTAGCTTTGTTGTTGTCAGTTGTAAGAGACCAAAACTACTTAACTTCCGCACCTTGCAATTTTTTTTTTGGAATTTTTTGTTTTAACCTTCTGTTAGCAAATTGTAAACAATTGTACTGTATTTTGAACAGTAAATTAAAAATTCAATGTTAAATCGTAAAGCGTTGTTTTCATTGCGTATTTTGGAAATATATCAAATTAACAGTTCAGACAAAGTTAGAATTTTTGTTTCTAGGACTAACATGGAACAAAAAATATTAAAAAAAACTTATCACTAATACCGAGTCCCCTCTTGTATTAATGACTGCTTAAAGTCGACAATGAACACTTTAAATCAAATTAAGGATCATATTTTGGAGAGCTGGCAAATCAAACCGCAAAATTCCCACTTCATCCAGATAAGCTCTGATAACTCTGGCTACGTAAGGTCTAGCATTATCTTTCATAAAAATGCCGCCCTCGCCCATAGTAGTCATGAAGGGCATAACATGATCTTCGAGAACCTCCATAATGTATCTGTCAGATGTCAGGAAGCCATTCTCTATAAAGACCAACTCTGTGCGTGCTTCAGTAAAAATTCCAGCCTAAACCACAACCGATCCACCGCCAAATAGAAGTGGCTCATCAATACAAACTGATGCGTATCTTTCTCCGCGTCTTCTCCACACTTTCCGACGTCCGTCTGATCCATTGAGGCAAAAGCGCAACTCATCTGAAAACAGTACCCTGCTCCAGTCCTCATAATTCAATGCCAGGTAATTTCAAGCAAAAGCCAATCTTGCAACACAATGTCGGCGTTGTAAAGGTGGACCTGTAGCCATCTTTCTACAAAACAATCCAGTAGCCCAAATCCTTCTCCTAACGGTCCATTCACTAACATTTATATCTCTATCTTCATAGAGTTGGTTTCGTAGATAAACTGCAAAAGCTGTTCTATTCCACAAACTTGTGGACACCAAAAAACGGTCATATATGGTGACTTTTTTTTGCCCAGATCTTTATCTTCTGTTTATCAGGCCAGTATCCATGTAAAGCTGATACACCTTCTGTACAGCACAAATGCTTTTACCAACAATCCTTGCAGTTTCACGTTTTCTTCAATCTTCAATCGACGCTATAATTTTTGTCACTACAATAGGGCTTACAGAAATTACGACCTGTTAAGTACAGTACACCGCACGAATGACAAGTTTCTTATGCCCGTACTAATAGTCAGAGATTAATTATCGGATTCATGATACCGAGATTAATTTTGCTAATCGTTGATTGGCTCTAAGCCAATTCACAGATATTGTGATAGTGAATATAGTTGCGATCGGCCAATGTATTTTATTGCCAAATATCAGAACTAATATATGACACACTAATAAACAATCTTGGGTGAACCCAAAATTATTTCAATCTAGGATTATATTGTCGGTTGCATAGTTTTCAACTCGATCCGAGAATTAAGCGAGCAATGCATTGGTCGATCGCGACTAATGATATCCGTGAATTGGCTTAGAGCCAATCAACAATTAGCAAAATAAATCTCGGATTCATGAATCTAGGATCAATCCGACTATTAGTACGGGCATTAGAGAAAAATCATCTCTAAGTAAAACAAACCACAACAAAATGTAGGTTTTCAATTAGAGCAAAATGGACGCTGTTTCATAAAAGTCTGTAACACGGTAATAATAACTGACAGATAGATAATATTTAGAAATGAATTATTAAAAGCCTACTTTGGTTTACAATTTGCTAACATAAAGTTAAAACAGCAAACATAAAATTAAAACGTAACCTCTATTTTTTGCTCGCCAGTGTAGTATAACAAATGTCAATTAAAGGTTAATCTATATCAACATTTAAAAATGCATCGTATACCTCAAACCGAATAGACAAAAAATCTGAACAAACCACGTCAATGTTTTATTTTCTGCCTAATGTTTAAAATAATTGTCGAGTTTAGTAGAGATTCTTGTATGCATGGGTCTGATGAATATTTATCACTCCAAATACACTTTCCGCTAAAATTCACATAAATGATAACATAAGTAAATATGTAACTTATTATATTATTATCATCTTACAATGTAATAACTAGAACGTTGAAGTAATACTAACCATAATTAAACAAAATAAAAAAATTAATTTAACAAAATAAAACACAAAAAAATAATTAATATTCAAAATGTAATCCATTGTGATCGATTATTCTCTGTCATTGTCTGGTAACGAGGTTTTCAACCCTTCGTCTGTACCGGTACTGGTTTAAAAGCAAAGAACTCAACAGTTTATCGCCTTACCTTATGGTCACAGTTAAAAAAAAAACCTTCGTAATTTCACCCATAATCTTTAATTCAAAACACTTGAACTTGACCACTAGTTGTATAGATCAACTGGTGGTCAAGTTCAAATAATTTAAATCAAAGATTGGTGAAGTTACAAAGGTTTTATTCAAAGCTTAACCACTAATTGATTTAACTGATGACTAGATGATAATATCTTGACGTTCAACTTCACACAGTATACAAGCGTATGCTGATGCGCTTCAGTCTATTTTTTTGGATTCTTAGACAAAAACTACACAAGTAAAAATAAAAAATAACAAGATAAATTATTTAAACAATATTGTTTATAATGTCACTAAATATTATGTATGTCGTCTATCTCCCAACTTCATGCCAGACGTTCAGTAAAAGACAACTCAATACATAACGGGTAGTCTAACAAGAGTGGACTACTTTAAAGTTTTTTTTTTTAAATCAAGATGTTAAATGTCAAATAAACAGTTCTCATTATTGAAAATGAAGCATTACACAGTGTAACAACACTATTTAATTGTCAAAATTTATTTTAAATATGATTACGCGTAAAATTCGGTCGATAAAACGCAAACAAATACTTCACCAAGCAATAAGTTAGTAAATAAGTCAAGTAAAGACAAATATCTTCACATTTGTATCACCCTGTATAAAACTTAACAAAAACCAAAAGCCAGAAATAATTTGAGAAATCTCATTACTTTTAAAACATTTGCAATTTATTTTGTACATAATTGTATTGCATTTATACAATCTGTTGTATAATTTGTAAACCGTTGTTTCTAAAAAGAAAAATACTATTTAATCATTATATTTTATATTGTGTATTAATTTTATTATGTGTATAATTACATTTATCTATTTATATATTAAATTAATATTACTGTAAAACTAACAGTGCACATTTACGATATCGTGTAAATTCCTTAAAAGCAATGTGCAGCATTGTGTTGAAAAAAATGGAAAGTGTAGTAGTAATTAAGTATTAGTCTCGCTTCAAGCTACACAATTTTTATAGTGAGAGGGTTCTTCACATTGAAACTGATCCAGTCGAATAAAACCGATACTTAAGATTCAAATTACCAATACAGTTAGAATTTAATTGGTAAAAATATTCTTCACGTCATACCAAAAACCTATAAGTGCATTATGCACATAGAGACATAAAATCTATTATTCCCCGCACGTTACGCCCACCATTGTGTATTTATCTATGTGTATGTATATGGACGAAGTTAATAAAGTAAACGGTGAGGCGTGTGGGTGGGCACAGGCTAGCTTTATGTTCGAATCTAACGTTCACAGACATCGAATTATTAATTTCCAATATTTATTACCTATTTAGTAAGATGCAATTACTGCAGCTGTTGGCTTGGTCTACCTTCACAGATATTTCATAATAGGTACTACCAAATCTGGGCGCTCTTAATATCATATTAATAAAGGTATTGTACAGTACAAGTTTCTTACATAACATGGCGCAGACGAATATAAAAATGCCAATTTTACGAACTTGGTTCGACGCGAAATATGTCGGGCAATATCATTAATCATATGACTTTTTGTGATGAAAAAATAGACTCTCGCTTATATTATATAACGTAACTATCGATGCCATATGGTAATGTTTACGTGCATAATTAATTAAATTGTATGCATACCGATTGACCTATATTTTAATGTTTTTAGCTACATATGTTTATTTTTCGTAGTATATACATAACGTCAAAACTTTTTTACCTTAATATTAATTAATTCATTAATTTTCTCAAGTAATCATAATTATGAGATCAATCGTATTATGTTGAGAATATAATTTATATGTCGCAAGACATAATAACTGAAAATATATACATAAACGGGCAATACACTAAAAAAATTAAAAAACTAATAAATAATTTGTCTACAAAAACATTGACATTATAAACATAACATAAAGTATATGTATTACTCAATATATTCTCCTAAATAAATCTCGTAGTCTCATTCATATTCGATATTGACTTACTCGTTTCATCACTACTTTTTCGAAAATAACCCACCTGATTCACAAAACTTTAAGTGAGTCTGCAAAGCAGCACTCCCTCTTGTTTCAAAAATTTAAAATGTGAGAGAAATCTTAAATTTGTGATCTAATACTAGAATAGACCAAAAATATGCCAAACAAATACTATTTATATACACGGTTAGTCAAATTTACCAGAACACCTAAACAATTCTTTAACTATAATAAGAAAAAAGTTTCAAACAAAAGTTGTTTGGTTTTAAACAAACTATTGATTAAACATATTTTCAATATACAGAGTGTTCATTTTATTGTGGAAATTTGGTAAACTTTTTTTTAAAATGGAACACCCTGTATATTTTTATATTTTAAGATTAATTCTGAATATTTTTTGACACATTTTCTCTCTCTCAAACATAGACATTTATTTTAACCAAAAAAATAAAAAAAAAACGAAAACATTAAAAACAAATAACAAAACAATCATTAAAAAATATAAAAATATACAAGAGTTCCATTAAAAAAAATTAATAATCAAAATTTTCATAATAAAATAAACACCCTGTATATTATTACATTTTTTTTAAATTAAAATTAATCTTAAAACTAATCTTTTCAGAATTTTGTTTTACTAAATATCAAAGATAAATTTATTTGTTTAAAATTGATTGTAGAAAACTTCTATAGCATACTATTATAGTTTTGCAAAAAAAAATTCGTTGGTTATGAGTGAGTTTTTGAAAACATACCATCTTCCGTCGGAATTAGCAAATCTAATTCTTCTAATTATTTATTAATAGTTTAACTGTGTTGGTAGATTATAAAATTATATATATACAAAAAACAATGATAGAAAATTTTCTTATTCAAACAGAACAAAGTTTCATGTTACTTGTTAAATTAAGGTAATTAAGTATTTAATCATGTCCAATGTTGGGTTTTTTAAACTAGCCTTTGCACACTTTCTGTTTTCTATTTTAAATATATAAGAACAATGATTATTCCAAAGTCGTTTCTTCTTTACTTTAAGCATTATATACAGGGTGTCCGGAAAATACGTGTACAACGTTTGACGACAGACTCCTGACGTCAAAATAGGTCGATCTAAGCCGACTTAGTTATATCCAAAATTGTCTCGTTTAGCCGGTAGAGGGCGTCAAAAATTTGTAAATATTAAAAAGAAATTACCTGTAACAATAATTTTTTAAGTGACTTTGTTGCTATGGCGTTTAATAATTTGACAATTATTGACAAATTGTCACCAGTCTATGAAATTTACTCAAGTATACGATCAACATTCTTGAATTACAAGTTCATTTTACCATTAAAAATGGAAAATTATACAAACTCTCAGAAAGTTGACATGCTCCTGGTATACGGGTTTTGTCAAGGAAATGGGCGTCAGAGTGTTAGAGTTTACATGGAGAGGTTTCCTAACCGTCGAATACCAAACCACCAAACATTTGCCAATATTGAGCGTCATCTTCGGGAAACGGGCAGTTTTGAGAAAAAGTTTGAAGGCAGGGGTCGTATGCGAACAACTCGAACTGTGGAAACAGAAGAGATGATTCTGGAAAGAGTTGAAGAAGAACCAAGTACCAGTACCCGTCTCTTAGAACGTGAGTTAAATGTTCCTAAAACGATTGTCAATGAGGTTTTAAGAGAACAGTTGTTACATCCTTACCACATACAAAAAGTCCAAGAACTTTTACCGACTGATCCCCCCATGCGGCTTACATTTTGTCAATTTATTAGAAACAAAAGAATCCTTGTTCCAAATTTTTGTAGAAAAATTATGTTTACTGACGAGGCATGCTTTACAAGATCTGGGGTAACCAATCTGCACAACGAACATATTTATTCCGATGAAAATCCACATGCCATTAAAGTTGCACATCATCAGCATCAATTTAAAATTAATATTTGGGCAGGTATTATTGATCACTACCTTATTGGTCCCATTGTTATTCCAGACAGGTTAGATGGAAATATTTATTTAAATTTTTTGCAAGACACATTACCAATTCTTCTGGAGAATTTGCCCCTTTTACTTCGGAGGGAAATGTGGTATATGCATGATGGTGCCCCGCCCCATTTTTCCGTTGCCGTTCGGCAATACTTACATCATCAATATCCCAACCGATGGATTGGAAGAGGCAATGATGCACCAGTAAAATGGCCACCACGTTCTCCTGAGTTAAATATGTGTGACTTCTTTTTGTGGGGCGCTATTAAAACAGAAGTTTACAAGACTCCGGTAAACACACGCGATGATTTATTGCAGCGGATTTTAAATGCAGGCAACCATTTTAATAATCCCGAGACATTAGATAGGGTCCAATATCATTTTTTAAAGAGTGTTAATAAGTGTATTCAGCAAGATGGCGGTCATTTTACACATTTGCTTAAGTAATGTTTTTGTTTTACTTAGTTTCTTACAATAGATACTTTCAACTTTGTTATACTTTTGTTTTTTTTGACGCCCTCTACCGGCTAAACGAGACAATTTTGGATATAACTAAGTCGGCTTAGATCGACCTATTTTGACGTCAGGAGTCTGTCGTCAAACGTTGTACACGTATTTTCCGGACACCATGTATATAATAATACATAAAAGTTCAGGCAGACGTTTGGATATGCATCTTCTATCTTCATCCACGCTTCTTAACGCTTATGCAATCCATCTTACAAATTAGATCCAATGTATGTTGTCCATAACCTTGAAACCAGATAATAAAAAAAACGTAATTTACTATCCATTACAATTTTACTTCGCTACCGATATCAAATATAATGTTTTTCGAAAAGATTAAGAAATTTTATAGACAACATACATTGGATCTAATTTGTAAGATAGAACGTCTAAGCGTTAAGAAGCTCTGATAAAGATAGAAGGTGCCTATCAAAACGTCCGCCTTAACTTTTATGTAATAATCCTGTAATAAAAGAAAATAGTCCAGTAATAACAATTATACAGATTATCCCAATGTAGCCGAATTCTCAATTTTTATTAAAAATTTAGCCAAAACTTACAAATTAACAAAAATTTTCATAATAAGGTATTGATGATGGAAATTACATAAAATATAATTTTAAACGTGCTAACTACGTAAAAATTAATAAATTCCTGGCCCGCACTGATTGGTCTATTCTTAATCTATGTGAATATGTAAATGATGCGGTTGCTATATTTTATAACGTTATTTATTTTGTAATCGATCTGTAAGTACCTAAAAACACAGTTAGCAAACGTCGCTGCTTTCCACATTGGTTTTCCAAAAAACTAATTGATTTAATTCTATCCAAAAAAAAACTCATAAAAAATGGAAAACATCACTTTTAGCTCCCGACTATGCTGTCTTTACAAAATTGAGATCTAACTGCAAATCCGAGACTTTACTATGCTATAGGAAGTATTTGGATAATGTTAAACAAACTATAGCCAATAATTTAAAACTATTCTGGTCTTTTGTCCGTAGTAAAAACAAATCCAACAGCATTCCCTTCTCAATGTGTTTACACAGTAATATGGCTACGAATGGAGCTGACATTGTCATTTTGCAGACTTTTTATCATCGGTGTATAAACCTCCTACACACAATCAATCGACGTTTGTATCCAATATTTCTGTAAACTTAACTAACATTAAAGTGAGCTTAGACTGTGTGCTAGAATGCCAATGCTTCCTGAACTGAACTGAAAGTTGATAGTAGTCCTAAGCTTAATAACTTGTCTTCCTTGTTTCTACGAAATTGTTGCCAAAAGTTATCTTACCCACTCCACCAAATTTATTCGTTTTCATTGTTATCAGGAATCTTTCCCAATTTGTGGAAACAATTTTATATTGTACCAATCTTTAAATCCGGTTCCAAATCCAATGTAACTAATTACGGGACAATAACAATCTTATCGGTACTGCCAAAAAAAATTGAAAAATTAATATATAAACGCTTCTTTGGTGCTTAAAAATATAATTATTCATCAATAGCACAGTTTTTTCTCGAAAAGATCAACTCAAACAAACTTCTTGTTTGTATTACTAATTATATAATTAAAGCATTAGAAAGTGGTGATGAGGTCCATGAGGTACATAAACTTCAGTAAAGTATTTGATTTTGTTAATTAACGAATTGAGTGCATATGGTGTCGGTAATCCATTGCTTAAATGGTTAACGTCGTATTTAAGTAATCGTGTCCAGCAAGTTAAAATTAACACCTATTTCATTCCATTAAGACGACATCAGGTGTACCCCAAAAGTCCCATTTGGGACCTGTCTTATTTTCAATCTATATTAATGACATATCTGATATTTAAAACTGTCACCACCTGTTATTTACAGATGATGTAAAAGTATATCGTAGAGTTAGCACTATTGCTGATTATCTTACCATGCAAGGAAATTTACTAGCGGTCAATAAATAGTGTGTTCTTAATCACATGGATCTTAATATTAAAAAAATGTCAGTATTTATCATTTTCAAGAAGCAAAAATCCTGTTAATTTCATTTAAACTTAGAACGGTACCGGTTTAGAAAAAAGTCGTCTCAATCCGTGACCTAGAAGTCTTGCTTGATTCCAAACTGTCATTCAATCTTCATTTAGATTTTGTAATTAATAAAGCTAATAGTATAAGAGCTAGCAACGTCGCGAAAAAATTCATTTCAGGTCGACTAGTTTTTGAATACTTCACATCCATATTGACGATAGGTAGAGACGGCGCGCGTCTGGCAGCTGGGAGCGGTTGCGTATACCTGGTAGCGCAACCTCCCCGAAGAGGTAAAAATTGAGTATTTTCAAAACATTTTTAGAAAAAAAAAAAATTTCATAATTTTTTATGTCACTGCCATTATAAATCTATCTTGCCAGACAGTTTTGCCATCATTAACATTGTATCCGACATAATTTAAATAATTAAAAAATAATAACTTTAAAAACATTTTAAAATGCCTGGCAATTTAATATATTGTAATTGCATGATAAAAAAATACTGTTAATTTAACAGACAAAAATTCGGTTGTTATCTTTGTCACGCATCCGAGAAATTACATGCTGCGCTCTTCCAACGCACCTATTCTTTCCTGGATGATCAATTCGCTTATTAAACAACCGAATTTCTGTCTGGCAAATTAACAGTATATTTTTTATCATGAAATTACAATATATTAAATTGCCAGACATTTTAAATTGTTTTTAAAATTAATATTATTTTAGTTATTTAAACTGTGTCGGGCACGATGTTAACAATGGCAAAATTGTCTCTTCAGGGAGGTTGCGCTATCAGGTATATGCAACAGCTCCCAGCTGCCAGACGCGGCGCGTCCCTACCTATCGTCAATAAGGGTGGAAAATATCCACAAACCAGTCGACATAAAATGGTTTCTCAAAAACGTTGCTAGCTCTCGTACTAAAAAAGCCCCTACAGACGGTTCGCATACTTGCCCGAACGTTCGTGATTCGAGATTCGAGCAGGTTTGTCAATCGCCCATTCGTGTACCCTACACACGATGCGCGAACGTCCCCCAACGTTGGCATTCTCAATATAGGCGAACTTGTCTACCAACGCAACCGATAGTAGTGCGCCGTGATTACTTTGTCAATTTTTAAAAACAAACCACGTTGTACGATGTGTGATGAAGAAGAAATTATAGCTGCAAGCACTATAATACTTTTTGTGCATAGATGCATAAGAGAGTAATTTGAATTTGAAGTAAAAGGATCTAATCTTAAATAATACAACAAAAAATTAGCATGGGAATCCAAATGTTAAAATTTATATTAGTAACTTATATTATAATAAAATATGTTGGTAAAAACATTAATTGTTTTATTTTTATATAAGAATTACCACACAATATAGGTCAAAACCATCATTTGATCATACATAATAAACGCACGATTCACAATAGATAGACGAGTCTAGGCAAACCGTGTGTAGGGAGAAAAGATTAGATTCGCCTTCCTTTGATTCGTGCAATATTTACCGCCTACCAAGCAAACGTAGACAAACGCCAACATTCGCGGTTCGTGTACCCTACACACGATCCGTCGAATGCACGAATCACGAACGTTCGGGCAAGTTTGCGAACCGTCTGTAGGGGCTTTAACAAGATGCTCGGATTTCTTAAAAGATTTACGGCTGGTTTTAGTAACATACGAGCTCTTTTTTTTTAATTTTTATAAAATTTATATTTAATATTTTGTAAAAAAAACCTTGAAGAGCTACAGATCTTTAAAAATATCAAAAAAAAAGATACAAAATTCGTATTTTTAATTAAACGTTTGACTCAAAAAATAAAATAATAAACCAAGGAACCTCCTAAAATTTGCAACATAAAAAACATTCACTCATACTCAATCTGATAATATTTTTTATAAAATTATCTAAATTTTTATTAAATTATGTAAAATTTTTATAAAATCATGTAAAATTATAAATATCTATATAAAATTTTGTAAAATTGCAAAAGTTATGAAATTATATAAAACTTTGTAAGATTCAATAAAATATTATAAAATGGTTGAGACACATTTTCTTTTGATGGTAACCCCCTCGCATATATGCAAGCAATAAATAAAAGAGATTAAAAGGTTGATTAAATACAAAAGTAAAAACTGCTTTTCAGAGTGGGCATTAAAAAAAATCAAAAAAATTGCCAATTAAACGTGTTTCCTATCTAATTTGATACAACTAAATAGCTTTTCTTCAATATCTGTCACGTACAGAGTTATGTCGAAATATTACAAATAATAAAAGTTATTATATTTATTTATTTTTAGTTTAACACCCTGTATATTTAGTCTGGCCATGTTTCTAATACCAAAGTATTAAATGAATCCTATTTATAACAAACTTAAAAATATCTGAAATAATTATATAAATAAAACACTTTAATTAGTACGTATATTAAACCCAATTAAAAATAATAGGTATCTGAATATGTATTTAACATATATATTCATCTCCGGTTTCCATAAATAAAATGTTATTAATTAAATCAGTTGAAAAATATTTCGCACAAACACATGCGCACAAGCTACCAGCCACGTTATCAAACGTCAAAAGCCATTTTATAAACAGCGCGTCTGTTTTCTGAAGTTATGCAATGTTTACATACAGTTGTAGTGACAGTGTTGTTTATTAATTTATATTACATAAAGATCATCTATGCACATTGCCAAAAGTAAGCAAGATATATATATGGGTAATTCCATTACTTTTCGACCAATTTGAAAAAGTCGACCTCTTTGATTTTGCTCAAATTTTCAGGGATCAAAATATAGATGAAAAAAATGAGATTTCCAAAATTTTAGACCTTAGAATATTGCCTGATCAAAATGACACACATTTGAAGGTCAGAAATTTTACAATAAAACGTCATTTTTAGCTTATTTTGTATCTCAATTTTTGGGCTTCTGGAAAATGATAGAAAGGTCTACGATAACTCAAATTATTCCTTATTACATGTACTTTAAAACCCATATTATTAAGTTTAAAATCGTGGCAGTCATTTTGATATATTAAGCTTTAAACATTATTCCAAAAAAACCCGTAAATTTAGCAAAATCGTAAAACTTTGCTTTCTTTAAACCGTTCTAACTTTGTCAAATCTTAACAAAATTTGATTCGCAAGGTCTAGATTTCCTCGTGTTTAATCTCTTTTTGAAGTGATCACACAATACTTATAGAATCAATACGTATACACCATTATTTTGATGCAGGAAGTTGCACATGTTTTCGCGATCTTCAAAACTTGTAATTTTCAGGTCCCAAAAAAAACGCAGTCACTCTATGTCGATTTTAGTCAAAATTTCAGTAAATACTCTTCAGACTACAAGAAAAAAGGTTATTTATATGAAAAATGATATATTAGGTATTATCAAGAAGCCATTGAGAAAATGTAAGTCATTGTGCTGCGTCGCCTGGTTGTAGGTGTTTTACTTTTGATAATAATATGGGTGAATATTTTCACTAAAAAACGAGTCAAAAAAGTTGTTTTCTGTCAGGAAATCTCAATTGCTAGGGCATTACCATTACAGAGTCCGTAAACAAAAATGATATCTGCGTATTCTCTATGTTGAACAGCATTTTTATCAAATTTTACTAACCGAACCAAAGAAAACTGTTTTAACAAGTATCAAAAGCTTGCATCAATGCACACTTGTTAAAGTAATGTTGTTTTGTTTGTGTTTTTTTGCTAAATAAAAAGTTTTTTAAATATTTTGTATTTGTTGACTATCTCAAAAACAAAGCAAGATAGACAAAAAGTGATTTAGATTTTCTGAATTTTGACGATTTTTGAATATAAAAAAATTCTTGATAATGCCCAATATACCATTTTTCATATAAATAACTTTTTATTTGTGGTCTGAAGAGTATTTACTGAAATTTTGACTGAAATCGACATAAGGTGACAGCGGTTTTTCGAGACCTAAAAATTACAAGTTTTGAAGATCGCAAAAACATGTGCAACTTCCTGCTTCAAATTAGTGGTGAATATGTATAGATTTTATAAGTCTTATGTAATCATTTTAAAGAAAGACTGAACACAAAGAAATATAGACCTCGTGGATCAAATTTCTTTAAAATTTAACAAAGTTAGAACGGTTTAAAGAAAGCTTAATTTTGCAGTTTTGCTTAATTTACGGTTTTTTTCAGAATAATGTTTGAAGCTTGATGTATCAAAATGACTGGCCTAACATTAAATAGACAACTATGGGTTTTAAAGTACATGTAATAAGGAATATTTTGAGCCATCGTGGACCTTCTAATCTTTTTCTAAAGGCCCAAAAACTGAGATACAAAAATGTGTGGTTTGCCAATTTTGCCAATTTTTGAATATTAATTTTTTTTTTATAATGCTCGATATACCATTTCTCATGTAGATACCCTTTTTTCTTGTGCTCCAAAGAGTATTTACTAAAATTTTGACAAAAATCGACATAGGGTGACAGCGCTTTTTGGGACCTGAAAATTACAAGTTTTGAAGATCGCGAAATTATGTGCAACTTCCTGCATCAAAATAGTGGTGTATACGTATTGATTCTATAAGTCTTGTGTGATTACTTTAAAAAGAGATTAAACACAAAGAAATCTAGACCTTGTGGATTAAATTTTGTAAAGATTTGACAAAGTTAGAACGGTTTAAAGAAAGCAAAGTTTTGCAATTCTGCTAAATTTACGTTTTTTTTGGAATAATGTTTAAAGCTTAATATATCAAAATGACTGCCACGATTTTAAACTTAATAATATGGAATTTAAAGTACATGTAATAAGGAATAATTTGAGCTATCGTAGACCTTTTTATCATTTTCCAAAAGCCCAAAAATTGAGATACAAAATAAGCTAAAAATTACGTTTTATTGTAAAATTTCTGACCTTCAAATGTGTGTCATTTTGATCAGGCAATATTCTAAGATCTAAAATTTTGGAAATCTAATTTTTTTCATCTATATTTTGATCCCTAAAAATTTGAGCAAAATCAAAGAGGTCGACTTTTTCAAATTGGTCGAAAAGTAATGAAATTACCCATATATATATATAATATAAACTGTCATTTTAACAAATCTTGCTTGCTTACAATATAAACTGTCAATCACATCATAAGGCGTAGCAAGTTGCAGTTGGATTGTACTCTACAAACTTGATAAACCGTTAGATGTAAATATTGACAACAATAGTTTACCATAACAGTCAACAAATTGCCAATCAATAATCAATAAAGAAGTTACTATAGAATTTACTGGTAGTTCAGTTCTAGAACCAATAAAAAGTATTTAATGTTCAAAATGTTCTAGTGTAACAAAAACGGCTATAAAAATGAACAGTTAAAGGCTGCTGTTAAAATCTTGGAATCAAGTGATAAAAATCCTTTAGGTTCAATCATAGATGTCTAAAATAGAGTTTATTAAAGTACTTAACGATGATCATATAGTAACAAATGCCATATCTATAACTTATATTTTCTTGAACGAAGCGGTTTCCAAACAATCAATGTTTTGCAGACATGCATTTAAAAAGTAGATGTGTAAGTAAACCTAAATTATGTATTCTTCCAAGCGTTGTTTATGTTTTAAATCAGAAATAAAATGTAGCCGCCGTGGTCATTCCAGCAATTTTTCAAATACAATTTTACATTTTAAATAAAAAAACTTTGGTAAAAATAAACATTTTTTTTAGCATTTCATACAAGAGTTATTACAAAACTTCGTGACAAACCTGATAATCAAATTTGTTATTAATTAATTATATAGATAAAATAGACAAAACCACGTATGTATAATAACATGACTAATATAAAATGTTTATTATTTAAAATTAGCATTAATCATTAATCAAATAAAATAACATTTTTATTATTCATAGTAGATATTATACAAAATTTTAACATCAATATTAAATTGTAATATCTGTATGTCACATATTTTACAACCAATAAATTCATAAAAATTATGAAGTTTGTGTTCATCAAAATGTATGTTGACCACGCTCATCATAAAATAATATAATTAAGATGTCTTCTTTTATTAAGCCTGATATCAACAGTTACAACTGATAAACTTTGATGGTTATTGCACGACAAAATGTCAATTTAATAATTTTATTATTGGTAAATTTATTGTCCAATAACTTCTCAATCAAATGATTAGATTAATAAAATAATATTGCATTCTCAAATGAGCAAAAACAAAACAAACATGTGCTTAAAAGATATTCGCTTCAAAAATGCCATTACTCTCTACTACCAAATGCTGTTTTGTTAAGTTCAGATTTTTGAAAAATCGTCTTAAAAATACAATGTTTTGATTTCTTCAAATTTTAGTTACACTCAAAATACATTTGAAAAATATTTAACTAAAATCCAAAAAAAACAAAGAAAATGTTGCTGATTCATTCTAGATTCCCAAAAGTCATATCAACGTTATTTTCAGTATCAACAAAAAACTTTTTCCGCAATCCGATTGTTGTGTATAATTTAAAAAAAAGTCTTGTCAGTTCAGTATTGTACTTCTAGAAAACCCTTTGAACAACACTGAATATTAGTTCTAAAACTCCATAGTTCATTTTTGGTCAAAAAAGCAGTTGGTCGTTTTGCGAATTAAGGTTTCGATATACAGTTTACGGCCATATCTAATAATAATATAAGAACTCGTTAGTGACGTTATATAAATTTAAAAATTTAATTTGTTGGTCAAAACGTGCTAAAAAAATTATGTAATTTTCCACGAAATCTAAATGTAGTTATTAGTACATCACAAAAAATTACCAAAATCAAACTAAACATGTAAATTTTTCACTCGTTCTGGTGTGCATTTTATACGACACACACACACACTACTACAGTATATAGTGCTATTACAAGAACATGTGATCACCTCCTCGCTTTATCGTTTGTAAGCAAAAACTTAATACCCAATTATTATTTTCATTTTTAATGATTAATTGCAACACGTATGTTTCTCGTAATCAAAAATCAGTTTAATAATTTTAAAACATTATTAGTTATCAAACAATAGAAAGATTAAATCATAGTTATAATTGGTAACAATGACCACATCTTGCATTACGTGACTATTGTATAAATATTAATTAGATCGGGTGTTATAAATTGTATACAGTACAAATTAATTTAATGTGAAAAATCACTGCAAATTCATTATTAAAATTTACTTCATCATATAATGCATAATACAAGCTCACTATTTGTAGTTCATATAGATATTGATGTTTTATCTATAGAAAGTTTAAATATGCTTATCCGTGATAAAAAATGAGTAAAATTGCGATGAGTTCGGTATTTAGTTGTTCCACTTTCTGAATTATTGCGTTAATTGAAGAAATATTACAAAATTGAAGTACAAGTCAATTGTTGTGAGACCTGATCATAATAACCAGAAGCAAAAAAGGCAAACAAAAACAATACTCAATCGGTTCCAAAAAAAGGCAAAAACTATAGATACTTTCGTATATGTAAATATTTAGAACACCCATAGTAAATATGTAAAATAATCACTCCATAGAATCTTTTCGATAAAATAAGAATAGTTGTTAACTTAATAATTTTGTTTACGCTGCAATAAATCACAAACTCGCTGTTCTTAATAGACATTTATTCCAGTAATCGCCAATAGCTATTATAATTTTTGCAGAAAAGGTATACAATTTGGATTATGTCCCAACTGCAGCAATGATATTGACACAACAACCACTAAATATGTTTTTGTCATAATATCAATTACAATAAATTCGTACCATTTCAACAATGGTACTTGATATTGTGACAAAATAATTAATACATGTTTAGCATTGTCATATAAGTAACTAATCAAGTTAGTGTTAATAAAACTAATCAAAGCGTACGTCCCGAAAACTTATTATATCCATTCTTTATTCGGTTTATCACCACATTTGAAGCACCCTGTATATAGATTATATAGAGAAATAAGCAAATAATAAGTTTATACTCTTGTCGCATGTGTATCATCATTTACAGACAATCTTTATGTCGTCAATTCACGACCAAACAACTTTATAGAGTATTATATCTTACAAAAATAATCCTGTACAAATCGACAATTTATCAGATTTATAAAATATTAAAAATAAGCTTTCAGATTCTTGCGCATTATTTACGATCAATAAAAATGTCATAACGTCAATATTTACTTTTTTACATGAATGGTTGCACGCTAAGAGAATAGCAGAGTTCTTATATGTGCAAGTGTTTGTTATTTTCGCATAAACACATATGAGTAACACATACAGAGAAGTTGAGTGTTTATTGTTTCATCAAAGTTATCTGCACTATACACTGTACTAAATATAACTTCTTAAGCTATTTTCGATTAAAATAAACATTGTAGTAGTGTAAAATACAATTTTATTATAAAATTAAACAAAGAATAACATTCAAAACTGCAAATACGAAATTTACATCCCAATAAGTGATATCAGTTAATCGTTATCACACGTCAATTCTATTTATTTAACTTATACATATTTGTTTAATACTATCATTGTTTTGACTTTATTACAACTATAAATTATATAATTAGAAATAAAAAGTGTTTAATTAGTTCAAATAAATGATAAATTAATTATAGTGCAAACATGTTTTGAACGAAAGTATTGTATTTAACAAAAAACTAAATTTATAGCTTGATTCTGTTATAACGACACATAAAGACAGACATCATGTCAAAGAGAGTGTGTTGAATAATCTATTAATCACTATAAGCAAAAACACAATTATTCCACATATCAAAGTAATAGTTTTCTTATGATTGCACTAAAATTATCACAATGGTCAGGAAATTTAATGTTTCATACTTTCTGTTGCAGGAAATAATTAATCGTCTACATACGATTCTATAATATAATTTTATGTTTTGCAGTTATGTTATTTTATTGTGTGATAATTTAAACCACGAATGAAAATTATAAAACCATAAATAAGTTTATTGTTCGGTGTTATAAAACATTTCTAAAACCAACTGTATATTTATGCAAACAGTGGCATGTTTGAGTAGCTATTTAATTTAATAATATTAAAACTTATTAAACTAAATTTATTTTATATATTATTATCAAACCTGGTTTCGGCGGACCAAGTATAAAAGAATTAAAAAAAAACCATTAATGTTTGTGAAGTATGTTTGTGAAGTATATTTGAAAATTATTCTGTAATTCGTAGGCTTCCTCGATGTCCACGATATGGACGATATGGACATCGAGAAAGCCTACGAAGCGTACTCGCTCATTTTAGCTATTATTTACATCAATCTACTTCAATTGAATTAATATTTGTCAATTTTAATTAATATGACGTTTGAATTTTATTTACGTTTCTCTACTAAGACAACGGCTGCTACAAAATTTATACAGCTGCTCATTTTAAACAAACTTTGAAATTATTTCTTTTTTGTTAAAATTACTTACCAACCTTGTATTGCAAAATACTAATACAAATAATCAAATAAATTTTAAGTCAAACTAGTGTCAAAATAAATGTCAATTTGAACGTTATTGTAATAAAGTGCCTACAGATGGTCGTGAACGCACATAGTCAATACCTACACACTTACGCACATTTCATCAGTTTTGTCCAAGTTGTTGCACGAGATGATGCATGCAAAAAGAGGCGCAAGGCTAATACCTTTGTCGAACTCGTATATGCCGCTCCTATAAATGTATCTGTCCTGCTCACACTAGCTATCGACTATCCGCCATCTTCAAGTCTCGGGACCGATTCAAAGACCATCCATTTATAGATATCCAGTGTGGGAGAAAAACAGATACATCTATAGCAGCGGCATATACAAATGTTAGCCTTGCGCCTCTTTCTAATACTCTTTCACTCAACCGTTGAACGCATGATAGAACAGACGTTGGTAAATATTCGTTATTAAAGTCCTGAACTATGCCAAATCAATGTAGATGAATGTTTAACAATACTCGACTCTTAATACACTGCAGACTTGGTTGAAGGCATTTTTAGAAAAAAGAGAGTCGAGCAATTTCAATAAACAAGTTTCTGGTCATTAAAAACATTCCTGTAGCTCAACAGCCTCCTTATTTGCATGACTCAAGTCCTTGTGCCTTATCCTTTTCCCGAGATTAAAAATTCGCCTCAAAGGACGTCATTTTAGGCCACTCAAAAACATTCAAACTATAGCAGTTTGAATCGACCATGAAGGCTATTCCAAAAAAGTTATTTTAAGAACAATATTGAATTGTATTTCTAATTAAATTTAAAAACCAGTCTCATTACATAATTTGCACACCTCGTATATTGGTGACATAATAATACATTTTTTAGATACTTTTATATTGATAACATAAAAAAACTATTTTTTTTAAATAAAACAAAATATTGTTATAGAAGTTTACAATTATTTTACATAGTTCTTCTTCTTATTTACATGACATGTCCTCCGAGGACGTCGGCGATCATCATTGTGATTTTTATTTTATTGGCAGCGGCACGGAACAGACTTGTTGAACTGACACCATACCACTCTCTCAGGTTTTTCAGCCAGGACGTGCGTCTTCTTCCTGGACCTCGTCTGCCTTGGATTTTGCCTTGCATGATGTTCTGCAATGTCCAAAGTATTCCAGCTTGCGTTTCTTGATGGTAAACATGACCTCTGGTTGCTTCTGGAAACGGGCAAGCACCTTGGTGATTCGGACTCTGTCTACCGATGATATTTTAAGCAGCCGACGGTAGCACCATATTTCAAACGCTTCAAGTCGGCTACACATTACCTTTGTTAAAGTCCACCCTTCCATTCCGTAGTACAGAATTGGAAAGACGGAGCACCGTAGTAAACGAATACATAGAGGTATTGACAAGTCACAAGATGTAGGCACCTTCTTCATGTTGCTAAATGCTGCTCTAGCCTTCTCGATGCGGGACCTTATTTCCTGCATGCTGTCCCAGTTACTGCTCAATAAGCATCCCAGATATCTGAAGCTCGAGACGTGCCAAATCTGTTGGTTGCCTGTACTCAGGTTTACTGAAAGCTCACCATCTTTGCTAATAACCATAGCTTTAGTCTTGCTAATATTTAACTTGAGCCCTCTTTCTTCGCTTTTAGCCACAACCCTATCCAGTAACGCCTGCAAGTCATCAGCACTTCCTGCAGTAGAACAGTATCGTCCGCATAACAAAAGTTGTTTATTACTTTTCCGTTGACAATCATTCCTTCCTGTGCTTCGTCCAATGCTTCGACGAAAATTTGCTCAGAGTATATGTTAAAGAGCAGTAGAGAGAATACACAGCCTTGCCTCACACCTCGCTGAATAAGAACATACTCGGTAGTCATGTCTTCAACTTTGACAACAGCGATTTGGTTGTAATACTTTTTAAATACATTTTTTATAATGCAGCCATCTAAGTTCATATTCTGAAAAAGGTTGATAAGTTTCTCGTGGTCAACACAGTCAAACGCTTTCTGATAATCGATAAAACACGCTAATACATCGATGGACATGTCAAATAGAGCCTCTCTGGTTCCAAGCCCGTTCCGAAATACAAATTGAGTATCAGAAAGGTGTTCCTCGCATTTACAATATAATCGACTATGTATTATTTTGAGGAAACTCTTTAGCGTATGGCTCATTATGCTAATCATTCACTTGGTATTTTTCCAGAAATATAGATGGCGTTGAAAAGGCTGACCAAATTCTCTGTAGATTGATCGTTAAAAAGCTTGAGTACTTCCAAATAGACGTCGTCTAGTCCGCATGTGTTACTTCAGGCCCCTCACAGATGTTGTCGCAAATGTCAGCACGTCAGATCTGAGATAATGTTGCCATCCCTATTTAGCAAAAGTGCCGCGTTCCGAATACGTTTTCTAATACCAGCAGCAACTTTGATTTTTTTTGTGTAGATTGAAAGTGTCGTGTTTCGCATCTAGGCTCTCGATTTCGTCATATTTAGAAAACCAACTACACGGCCTCTTTAATTCCCTTCTAATTCGTTTTTTAAGGTCTAAATATTTGGGTTTATCATTCTTCAGACTCCGACGTAATTCCATCAGACTCAAGATCTTGTTTGTCATCCAAGCTTTTGTCATGCCCTTTCTTGACTGCTTGAGTTCTGTTCTGATGCTACTCGCGATAGGTATTTTCACTCAAATCCATGCTTCCTCAGTGTCCGGCATGATCTTTAGGTTCAGTGACTGTATAGCTGCGTTGATCTTTAAACCAACTTTGTCTCAGATTTCAGGAGTATTGAGTAGCCTCATGTCCAACCGCAACACTGTTGAGTTAAGTGTTCCTCTCTTGAGCTTAAGATGTAATGTAATTACTAGGGGGTTGTGGTCGGAGTTAACGTCAGCTCCTGGATGATGTAGTAGATTTCTCACTATCCTGTCCACGCAATCAGCATTAGATTTCCATGTATACAATCTTCTTGTTGGCAGTTGTAAGAAGGTGTTAGTGATGACAAAACAATTTTTCACGCAAAAGTCTATCAACCGGTCGCAGCGTTCATTTCCCGTCCCTAGTCCATACCTACCAACCATCCGCCCGCACTCACCCCTTCCGACTTTGGCATTAAAGTATCCTTATAATATAGTTAAATCTGAGTTTGTACATGCTTGGAGTGCAATAGATAGTTAGTTGTAGAAAGATTAAACATCTTCTCCGTAACCATCATTTTTGGGTTATTCAAGTCTCTTCCCCCCGGAGATCCGAGTTAGGGAATTGAAGCGCCGGATAATTTAGAATTGAATATTACCATAATGATGATTGTCCCTGCGATATCCGAACGGATCTTTAATGCAGTGGTTTCCAATAGCCTTCTGATTCTTGATTCATCCGCCTTTTGGAATTATTTGTAATCCCAGGGACAAGAGAGTGCCCTTACTCTTGCCAGCTCCTACACCCGTAGCTGTTGGTCGACAGAGCCTCGTTGGTTTTCCAGCAGAGTGTACCACGTGCAGGTGAGGTTGTCATTTGGGTTGTCTAGTTTCTAGCCACCACCCCTTAGATGGTTAGATTCAAAATATTATGAAAATTAAAAAAAAAAATACTGAAAAATGTATGTTGCCATTTAATAAACTTAAACTAATTGTCTTTGCAAGAATTCTAAAAACAACATTATATGTACATGTTTATACCTTCATAGTACTCAAAAAATCATTTTAAATAGTTTTTGAATTATTTAAACCTGTTGAAAATTAAAAAAAGTTATCCAGCCGTACGTTTTTTTGTCTGACACCCTGTATATACAGCAATCAAAAATAAAAACTAATTTAACCTGCAAACCTAAATCATCAATTATTCGTTTGTAATCTGTATATATTATAAATTCAAAAAAGGTATTGCCTAAAACAGACTTCAATTTCACTGATAAAATAGTAAAATGCGATTGGTAGAATCATTTGTAATATTTGTTACTTCTATAAATTCGTGTAAACATTTTATAGAATCTAACAATAGTCCAATGAGAGTTCATAGAAAAATATTATTTGAAACTGAATCAATATCATTGACAAATAGACATAAAATACAAAACGTTATTTCATAGACAAAAACAATTATAAAAATTAAATGTTTTTATTTATTATAAAATATCCATTATATATGACTGATGATGTCTTGATTCTGTTATATGATATTTTAAAGCGACAGAATCGGTCGATTAATATATTCAACAAGAATCTTCACACATGTCTTTAACAAAAACGTCTGTTCCGAGACTACATTTCCGTTCGATTGTCAGGCCATGTAATACTAGAAAAATACAATGTTAGAATGAGCTTTCCTACTTTCAGTCGCAGAAGTAACGTGCTGAAATCTTCAGAACATACGTCAGGGGAGAGAGACAAAATATATCACATAATCTAACACGTTAAACCTTTTCCTGACGCACTAAGAGGTTTTGCGCTCATGAAGATTAAAATACTCTTTGTTTGGGGGAGAGTTTAAATATACAAAACATATAACATATGGTTGAATGAAATATAGTATATTTTGCTCTTTAAATCATATTTTCAATTTATCGTGCCATACATATTTTTAAATAATCAAATATAAATTTAAATAGTTTCATAAAGGCTATTCCTTTACTTTAATTAAATAATTAAATTAATTTTTATCCGGATAATATAATAGTTAAGCCCAAATAATTGCTACTGGACAAAACACTAAATGCACTTCTACTCCAAATAGCATATACTATTTTTTCTTCAGGCAAATTTAAATGCTTTTAAAATAATATATGATTAAAATGCGTCAACATATCTATATTTAATAGTATTTTACGATGCGTATTCAGTAAGTGCATTTTACAGGTGAAAAAAAAATATAGCAAAACCAAGCTCATAGGGCCGCTGATTTTCAAGACTTATAGTATTTACTGAATAAGTATAATATACTATTTTTTGCACAATAATGATTTTATTAACACAATATCAATTTAAATTTAAATATAATATTAATAATTTAAAATAATTTAGTGACTTGTGAGTAAAAAAATGTTATCAGACAAATAAATTTAAATGTCAGAAATAAAATACTGAAATATCAATTACAAATATCATTTGTTAGTTTATTTTGCAAATACAAATAACTGATTACAGTTTATACATTTTTCTTATTGATTTATAACATTGCTTCTTCTCACATGTTTCATTTTATTTACCATTGTGACTTAAATTCAATTACGCACAAGTGATTTTTGGCAACATTACAGTCTTTACAGTTAGATAAAATTAACTTTTTGTTTATCGAAGTAAAAATGCAAAAAAAATAATTATATTAATCAATCAACCTATTAAAAGGTAAAATTGACAAATATTTTTGATTGTTAAAAGTGCTGCGGCATTTTTATGTACTATTTCATAACATTACTAATAAAATAATATAACATTTCATTACTATGAAAAAATTACTAATTGGTTTTATAGTAATACAATGCAAAAGTTATAAGGTTTGAAGAAAAATAAATTGTGTACAATTTTTCTTGACTTTCGCGTAATTTGTGCACAAATTTTAAATAAAAAGCAAATAATTTCCACACCTTGTTTATGTCACGTCGAAGCCATTGGAGACTTCTTTGTGAGTGTCACGTCTCAAATCGAGTTTTAGAATTTACTAAAATAGATCGGAATCCAGAAATACCTGAACACATAACGTGCGGATGCCTCCTGCTTAGACATTACGAGCGCTCCTGTCGCGTAACCCATTGATTATTCTTTGTGGTCTTTTGTGAGCAGTTCTAATTAATTTTAATTGTTCTACCTAATTGAACAATAAAACATAATTGTCTTAGCAGTAAATTATTAAGTATGAAACATTAATAATTGCATTATAATTTTCATTATATTTTTCAATCGCAAACTGAATAAAGTTAAAATTAATATGAGATCGCTATTATAAATTATGACTAGATAATAGTTAGGTAAATGTTCAGAAGTGCTAAAGATTTGAATTTATTATTAAATATGATTTGAAAATATTTACATATTTAAATATATTTTAATTTTACTTTGTGCGGGCAATCGTGACCATTCAATCTTTGTTTGTGAATGTTACATTCATTACTACTAAACTATATATTGAATTATATAGTAATGCATTATAAATATTTATCATTACATACAAGGTCTTGGGCAGATCGACACATATCAAATAACACGGTTTACTTTACATTCAGCAACTGTGCAAATTGTATCAATTGAACACGTATCTGTTTATTTAAATTTACAATAAATTAGTACAATGAACTGCGATTCCGGAAAAGTATAGTTCATTATAATGTTACATAGTGAGGTTTTCTTTTCTTAAATAATTCCAAGTAAAGTTGTTAAGCTATAAATTACAATTTTATTATAACTCTACAAAATAAACCATAAATTAATATCATTTCAGATTGCTCAATTTTATAAATATATTTTGAAAAGGTTTATTTACAAAACAACATAATAATAAAGAAAGTAGTCAACATAAATCGTAAATAATCAAGAATTGAGATCATGTTGACAAAATACTATAAACATTCAAATTTATGCAATATATTGAGAATTTATAATTAAAATTGCAAAACATTTATTATATTTTTAGTATAAATAATATTTCAAAATCAAACCAATGTTATTATATGAAATAAGAACAGAAGCTCCTATTCAAAATATAATGAGGAAAGACAATGCGAGCATTATGCAGTTTTTAACATTAAAACGGTACATGCCTTGACCTCGGTTAGCTGTCGTTAAGATCAAATCTGTATTCATTCATTGATTAATATTATTTTAAGTTAACATAAACTAAACGACTGGTTTAAATTTAGATATATTGAGGGTTGCTATAATTACACATATACTTGTACAGTTGGAATGTGTAAAATTTGTTTGGGGAATTGAGGGATTTGTGGATACTAGAGAGGGTATATATCTTAATAATATATGTAGTGCAAAATACCATCTTTCTTAGCTCATTCGATATTTATTTTAGAAAAACAATAAATTATTTTATAGATTGCGTTTGGCTTTAAATAGCTGTTAATGATTATAATATTCAATATATCAGTTAAAATACCTCTTTACATATGTGATCATGACTAAATCACTTAACAATTGCAGTAACACTTAAACAATTTCGAACAAACATTAAACTAAACACACTAACAAACACAACAAAAGTTTTATTTCAAAGTGAATAAATATTGAATAAATTGTGTGTATAAATTTGTTCTTATTTATTTATGCTCTAAGTTTTTACATTTATTATATTTTACTGTACAATAAATCAAATGTTTTTGTTGTATTCCACGCACAAATCACAACAAATACAAAAGTTTTTTTTTTCATTGTTCTCATTATAATGCGCAAATTACATATTTTTTTTCCCCAAAAACGATTGGCAAATTATAAAAGTGTGTTTTTAGACTTTTTTAATTAAAAAAAATTGTTTTTCTCCTGCCTCTACCAACCCATCTCATTTGGACCGAATATGCAGGCCGAAGTGACGATTTAGAGGCCTTCGGGCGTCTAAATAATTTGCGGTATTTGATTGGCTATAAACCATGATTCCACATGATGACTTCATACTTTAAAAACTGACTGTACTGCCAGATCATAATAAATTTTGAAATTTCCTTAAACAAAGCTTTTATTTGGGACAGGCAAAAAAAATGAGACTAACTAGTCAAACTAGTGCCAAAATGCTTTAGCAGCCCTTCGCTTATTATTTCATATTTTCATTTTGATAAAATTTAAACTTTTTTCTACAATTCTTTTGACAAAAAAACCGACACTGTACTCTTACCAAGACCGGAGTTAGTTTTGTTTTATGATCTCTAAAAACAACTTTAAGTTTTCAACAGGAAAAAGTCGCGGTTTAAACCAATATGTTTAAATTTCAAAAAAGATAATTTTCTTTCCTGGTATCAAAATATTCGAGTAATGTTATTTTAGGTAAAAACTGAATACCATCGAAAACCAGCAATATTTTACTTCCAGTAAGCAACACATTTTCAAGTTAGATCTTTGATTTAAAAAAAAATGGCAATTTAAAGCACTTTTTGACTGAATAACTCAAGCACGAACAACAATGTGCTAAGTCTTGAATGAAAGTCCATCTTTGATTACAAATTAATTCAAGTAAATGTTGCAATGATTGTACAAATAATAAAACAATGATTAAAAAATTTCATATTTTTAATTGTCAGACTCGTGTTCCTGGTATCCAAATTAGTCAATAAACTGTTTTAACTATTATAATCCAACCTCTGTATTTTTTATAAAACCCATCAAACTTTCAGGTACTAAAAAATAATTTAAAAACACTCCCTTTCAGGTACTAGACAAATATTTAAGAACACATTAACATAAAATAGGGTAGAGAGGAGTGATGAGTCCGGCGGGAATTAGTTCTCATTCTGACCAAAATACTTACCGTATCGTATAAAAAAAAACATGTTCAAATTGTTCAAAAATTAAAAATGTTCAACCTATACCTAAAAATTAAAAGTCCAACTCTTCAAATTATAGGCCAATTGTTCAATCTATCCAACATTTTTGAGAAATATATTAATTTCCATATTGTTAAATACTTAAAAAAAACCTTCATTTTAAATACTCAATATCAATTCCAATCAAAACGTTCAACAACCAATCCACATGTCAGATTGCTGACAAATAGAATTCGACATAGTGAGAATCTAGCAGTAACTCTTAATATTTCCAAAGCAAATTATAGGTTATTGCATTCTAATCTTATTAAGAAACTTCATTGTATAGGTGTTTATCACAAGTCTGTAAATCTTATCAATAACATTCTTTACAATCAAAAATTATAGTTAAAATTAAAGGTTTTAACTATAGCCCAAAAATCAGAAATGCTGGTGTTCTTAAAGATTATGCGCTCTCAACTTAACTCTAAGTATGATTTACTTTAATAAACTTCGCCAAATAACCAAAAGTTTTATTGAAAGCTTTGCAGCTGATAGCATCCTTCATACTTTCCAAAGAACATATCAACAATCTGTAGCATATACAATGATATTAAAACAACATCTGAATGAGGTATTCCTAACATGATCCAATTTTCTCAACTCAACTTTTTACTGCTTCAAAGTCATATCAGCCGTAATAAATTTATATCTAAATGTCCCTCAATTTGTCTTCTTAAGGTTAAAATCTCCCATAATCTTCATTCAATAAGATTTTAAAAAGCTCTTCCTATTCACGTAATGACGCAGATAAACAAGCGCGCAGCGTCTGCAACGCGGCCGGCATTGCTGCAATGAACCATCTGAAACTAGCGAATATACGTAGCAAACTGTTCGAGGTACGTTGCATTGCTGCCGCAACGCGTGTTTAAAGACCCTGCCAAACATCGAACACAACTCCAGCTGCAGCACTGCCGCGTAGCAGCCGCTGCGCGCTCGTCTGTCTGCGCCAAAATAGCTCTGCATTTAACTTGTTAAATTTAACAATGTGTGCATACAACATTTTAAAATTGATAATGGAAGGCCGCATTGAAGGTAAAAGATCGATTGGCAGAAGAGTACTTTCCTGGTCACACAATATCCGCAACTGGACCGGCAATTGTTCCACGCGGCTGCCGATAGAAAGAATTTTAGTGAAGTAGTCGCAAACCTTTAGTAATAAAGATGCACCAAAAAAAGAAGAAGCATGAGTAGAAATTTGAGTTCAAAATTGTCTTTCCACAATGCTCTAATCATGTTTATGTATAGTCTAGATTTAAACTTTGTTCAAGTACTCTATTCTGGCAATATAAAGCAAAGCAAAAATTAGTATGTATTAGCATAAATGTATTGTCAATAAATGAGCAAAAAGCACTACATTTATATCCAAAAATATTCCAATATACTTGTCTGCAACCATTGCTCCTCTAACAAGCACTAACGCTAATGCTACTTCACAACATTACCGAGCAACCACCATAACTGAGCCTTGGCACAATATTCCACTGTGCAAATCTTTGTCCAGGCACTTTCCTATTCTATGGCAGATATCTGTGAACCCAAGACAAAATAATGACTTATCAATAAACAAGATTTTGCTCCAATCCTCAATTTTGAAGTCTTGCGCGTAATCTGTATTCTTATAACCTTCATCTTACGGTTCTCTCTCCAAGTGTTACACCTTGAACCTCAGGCAACTAACAGTAATCTCCCCATTTCAAAAAAATTGATAGTCAAAAAGTGGCCATACCAAGTAGTTTTGCAAATTTGTCTGTTTGAACTACTCTTTTGATAAAATCTCCTGTTTTGCAAAACCGTTTTATAGCCACTACATCTTAAAACACCAAAAATCCAAGCTGCGTAATACTGTGATCGCTCATCTTAAATAAAAGCAATAGCTCTGACAGAGTCAGTAGCATTTAAAACCATATTTTAATAGTAAAAAGCACTAATTAACTTTAATTGTGAACAATACTGAACAAAATTTAAAAAAAAACTGTTAAAAATGTAAGCTAGTACAAAAAAAGTTTCACATAATGATCGCAAAATATATTTGAGCTAATGCGCATATTAAAATAAAAGTTTTGCTTTAAATTATTGATGCCGGCGAGTGTATAAACTAACCAACTGCTTATAGCAACAAATTTCTAATGTTATCAAGTTTTTGTAACATTATATAGCCAAGTTTGGTTTTAATCGCTTAACATTTGTCATTTTAATATCAGCTACAGACAAAAATGAGTGATTTGCAACTTAAACACAAAAGCGTCATGACATGTTTATCGAAAGAAAGCAGTAGTCTGGTGAATGTCGGTGTAAAATAGCACGTCCTATTTTTGAAATATTGGTGCAAACAGTTCAAATGGGGTAAAGAATTCATTCATAATGACGCAAGGTGGAATACCTCCTTATTGCTTGAGAAATAGGAATATCAATACAAATGTATTTAAAATACTACACAAGATTTAGGAATAAAGAAAATGCGGCCCGATAGATTCCCAAGCTGCTCAGTACCAAACAAAACCTGTGTAGACAACAAATTTACAAGAATTTGACTGATTTATCCCAAAATAACTATAGACTATAGAATTGTAACTGGGAACAAAACCTGGGTTCATAAGGGCTCTTTACCGCCCAAAAAAAGCACTAGAAACCAAGAAAGTAAGTTTCAAATACAAACATACGATCCCAAAGACAAATACATCAAAACCGATTATTGCACATAGAATAAGATTGATGAACATAAAAATAAGAAAAAATCTGGAACATGCAATTTCTCATTCATTCATTCATCAACCTAAAAAAACTATTACAATCAATATAGTTAGAGTAAAAATTGCTATAAGAAGAACAATTATTTTATTATGAATATTAAATAATACTGCAAACTATACATTGTATTACTTAATACACAATACAAGCAAATTGTTAATACATATCTATATTTATAAAATTTAAAACAGAAAAACAGAATCCATCAACCAACTAAAATTTGAATATTTTATTAGAAACAAATAGTAAATACTAGTTTTATTATGATCTTGGTGAGAACTGAAAGCAATAATACAGACCAAAGTATGATCCGCCACTGGCCGGATAATCCGGTTTATAATTTTTCCCTGGCTGAATATCAACATCCGTTATAAGCTTACCTAATATACATGGTGCCAGGACTATCAGGATATGATATGATACCCTACAACGTAGCAATGAGTTTAACCTTGAACAATCTGCACATAAACGTGAGCAACAAAACAATAAATAGTCAGTCAGTGTCCTCTTATTACACCCCCACACACCTGTCAAACTAAAAGACATGTAGACTTCTTATCTGAAGCAAAGTTGTATGAAATCTACATATATATATATAAATATTATCATTAACACAGACATTGGGTAAACATATAATTGGGTGTATGTACTTACACTTTATAGTATTAAAGAGATAGATAGGCAACATATAATTAAGTTATTACTTTAAACGTCAGTAAGATAGTAATACCACATAAATGTTCTATTCTAAAATATAAAATTTTTATTGTAAATTTCTATGAACAAATTAAGTTATAATGCGAATAATATAAAAAAAATAAATCTTTTAATATGTAATTGATATAAAAAAATTATATACTATTAGGTCAAGTAAAACATACCGAAAAAGTCCTCCCAGGTATCATCCTGCTCCTTGTCACTCATATTTGACACATACACAAGATGACAACAATAACAATCAATCACATTTTATTAAACACGCCTGTATCGTTTATTGACACACGATTTTAATAAACATATCCACTGTTTTAACGCGATTTTCTGGCCCGGTATATGATCCAGTCCAGCAACACGCCACAGCCACAACACGTTTCTCTGCGGGCAACACTGCGACGGTGCAGTTGCGGCAGCACGACCGAAGAATGCAATGCGCTTCTTGCCTTCCATGAACCGGCGAGCCCGCGCATGACAAGCGGAGCGAGGGGCCGGACTCAATTGTTTTCAAAGCATTTTGTTTTAGTCGGTACGTTTGATAATTAAACATTTCACTGTACGTGGATGTTATGTACACATTGATAACTTTAGATTGCATACGAATAGGTATTGTGAAATGATGAATTGTGTGTCATATGCATTGTGCGTTCTATTTGGTCTAATACGGCTCATTCTTGGTGTAGGTGACGCATGCTACCCTACAAATATTTGCTGCATATGAACTTTTAATGGATAAGTTACGTTTCATAAATTAAAGGTGCAACTTATATAAAATGGTATTTACATTGTATTAATATTAATATTTATGAAAATGTTAGTTTGTGAAGTTTTGGTGAGAAATTAGTTTTACTGATAATTAGAGATTTTAGAGACCGACAAATTAATTTTTTTTATTAATAAAAATTTAAAAACTATCTAAAGATTTGTTCAAAAACATACCAACTTGGTTTACATATATTTAGAACTAACAAATACTTAAACTTAAATTAGTACACACCACAAAGTAGATTCAAAATATAGTATTAAATTATTTTTGTTAGTGCTCTACTTACGTATTATAGTTAACAGTAAGGTTAAAAAATGATGTTCTTGCAGTTCCAGTCTTTGAAAAATTAGTAATAATGCATCTGGATATTATACATTAAAAGTCAGTAAAATGCACAATTAGTCATAAATTTTATTGTAGATTGTAACATTTAAAACATGTTTAAGTTTTATCTATAATCGACTTAAAAATGTAGGCATTAGCAATTTCTGATTTATTGTGATATGATATGTAACTATCACCAAGAATTGTAGTATTATTTTGGTTGATTATTGTTAATCAAGTCTTGTTTTGGATACTTTTTTCTATCAGTAAAAATTCTTGAAAGCCCAGACTTCCTATCACTTTTGTTAATTAATTGCTTTAAGGTAAGATTTAATAAATTTAGGTTTGCGACTTTCAGGTATTAAAGATAAGATCAAATGTTAGAAATTTAAAAGTGGTTTGCAAAATTAATGTTTTAAAATGTACGATAAACGCTAGAATGTAGTACTTGTTATTTTAATATATTATGCACGGTAAAAAAAAGTTTAGTCTGTTTTGCAGAGTAAAAGGTGAAATGCTCGATAAATTTGTGCATGGTAAAATATTACGATAGTGCCATGCAGTGAACGATGCACGATCACACTGAACACTTTGCTAGTCACATAACCTTACAGTTTGCAATTTATATATTATATTAAATTTGTTTGAAAAATATTATTTAGTGTATATGTATATAATAATGGAGTTGGCAGTAAAATATGTGAGTACTGAGTGTTGAAAATCGGCAAACATTAAAGACAAGGAAAGTTAAATTCTGCACCTTCCGCTCAAAAAGGTTAAAATAAGTCAAACAATGATAATGATAATGTGATAGCAATGTTAATCAATCTGGCATTTACTTGAGTTTTCTATCCCAATATACAAATATTATTTTATATCGGTCAGAGCCTCTACATACCTGTGACCTACAAAATGTTAACATAAAAAACAAAGCTGTAAAAACAAAATCAAAAAGTCTTATTGAAAATTATTTAAATTAGGAATCGAAGAAGTTTATGTACATAATAGTTTGTGATTCAAAATGCATTAATAGTCATGTTTCCGGCAAAACAAATATCAAAACAGTAAATATCCAATTACAAATCTTACTAAGTTTATAAAATATTAAAAAAAAAATCATAATCTAACAAAGGTAATAACAAAAAGCCAACTAATAAGATATATAAATAATAAAATAATTGAAAAAAATAAAATTTAAAAGTGAAAAACTTAGTTTTGCTTTATTTTATAATTTGATTTAATTTATTTTTATAAAATGTTTTGATTAAATTAGTATTATTCTTAATCATTTTCATCACTATCAAATTATATGATTATTTTTAAGTTAAAAACAAAATTGATTTAGATATTTTAATATTATTTTTTAGATTTATAAAATTTGGTTGAACGATTCAAGTCCAACATGAACAACTAACTGAGAAATAATTCTAAAATGTATGATTTTTATTATCTTAAAAATGCGATAATGTGTTTAATAATGCTCAAGATACGATAATCTTGTTGTCTTTAATAAACTGCTGAAAATGCGGAGTTGTTATTTGATTCATATCTGTATCTAATTTTTATTTTTTATTTTAACTTTAAAAGTTTTTTAACATCTCATTGTATTGTCATATTTCTTGTTTAAATTGAATCAAGAAATTAATACCTTCTTTTAGTATCATTATTTTGGCTGAATAGTAGCATCTAAGTACAAGATTTTATAGTCTAAACACATTTTGCCTAGCTTAATTTCAACTCCTTGCAAGGTTGACAATTTTGTAACTGCTAACGACTCATTTTTCATTCTAAAGTCCAAAGAGTGTGTATTTCTTTGGTAGTTAAATTTTTTTTGCAAGCATATTAGGCATTTTATTGTTTTTTTAGAGACTCATTTGTGCAATATTTATAAAATGGTTTCTTTGAGTTATCTAAAATAATTTGAACAGATTACTTCATTAGTGTCTTTTGGGCTGTGCGCACACTAATAAAGCAAAAAAAGTTTTGGTTTTAGTTTGTTAGAAACGGTTTTTTTAGTTCTTTTATATGTATGAACGCACACTGGTACTTTAAATTAAAAAAAACATGTTAAATCACAAAAAAATATGTGTGTGTTTATAAAAAATGTTTATATAAAACGGTTTATAAAAATTATATTGACAGATGTAAAAAAAATGTATTTGTTTATAGGTGTGTTCCGTTCCAACATAAATATATAATTTTAGGTGCAAATCTATATATACATATATGGGTAATTCCATTACTTTTCGACCAAACTTAAAAACTGAGTATCTTCAAACTGGCTAAAAATTAAATATGTGATAGTAGGTACCAAAAAAACATATTTCAGTTCAGTTCAGAAAAACGCTTAAAAATCACATTTTTTCGCTAATTTTCAAAAAAAAAATTCTCAGCGTAGAAACATTGGAAAAAGCTCTGCAAGGTCTGATTCTTTTTGTAATTTCTTGTACTTTAACTTGTTTTTTTTTTAATAAAGCCATTTTTTATTTCCTTTAACATAAGCCGTTGTGAAATTAGCCTAAAATTACAAAACCAGCCCCACATTGAAAATGCCGTAACAAAGTCAAATTTTAATCAAATTAGGTCTAGTTTAGCTTAATTTGTTTGCTTTGAATTGCTCTTTAAAATTTTGCAAAGTTTTTTCCGATCAAACCAGTAAATCGTGAGATACCACTTTTCAAAGATTAGTAATTTGGTCAAAAATGCTCATTTTTGTATACATTGAAACCATTGTAACTTTTTTCTACCTAAATTTTTTTTGCTGAAATTTTTAGTAAACCTTCCTCATATATACCTAAAACATCTCTTAAAGTTTGGTTTTTGGGAATGAAAATGGGTCCAAGCTACAAAACTTTCAAAATTTGTAAAAAACAACGTTTTATACGTTAATTGCTTTTCATTCTCTATATTAATGATATAGCTAATAGTGTTATATGTGATTTTTTTAGCTCTTTATGTTGATGATATTTCTGTAATTCCATATGCAAAAACTTTAGATGAGATTAAAATAAAAGTTAATAAAACATTGAATGATGTCAAAAACTGGTGTTAAAGCAATAATTTAATTTTCAATGAAAATAAAACTATCTGTATTCGGTACAGTTTAAACCAAGGGGAATTTGTGGTGGACTCGATTAAATGTCAAAACAAAGTTAAATTTCTTGGTCTATATATGGACAACTTTTTAAAATGAGACGTGCATATTGATTATATTGCAAAATTGCTAAATAGAGCATATTATGCCATTACTAAACTCAAAAAAACAATTAATCAAAATGGTTTGCTATCCGTGCATTATAGTCTTGTGTATAGCCATGTATCGTACCATGTGTATCTTTGGGGCAATGCTTCAAGCGCTATCCGTATATTTATCATTCAAAAAAGAATTATAAGATTAATTTTTAATATTTAGAATGGCAATTCTTGTAGATTTATTAATCAAAATATATTAACGTTACCGTGTATATATATACTTAAAACTATATTAATTATTAAAAAAAATGAAGTATTTTATGTTAAGAATAGTGATATCTATAATCACAATACAAGACATAGTAGTTTCTATGTGCTTGAAAAACATCGCACAGCAAAATATGAAAAATCAATTAATTATGCAGGAGTAAAAATGTTTAATCATGCCAGCATGTTTAAAGTCATTAAACTATAAAATGTTAAAAAACAACTTAAATTCCTACTACGTTGTAAAGGTTATTATAATACTAATATGTTTTTTTATTAAAATTTGTTGTAAACTGTGGTTGTATGAGTGTTATTTTTTGTTTGTTTTTATTTTATATATTTGTATTTTTCCGATATTTGTAATGTTCTATTTATTGACGTGTATATCCATATGGCAGTAATACTAATAAAATATTATTATTATTATTAATAACCTGGTAATAATTTTTACTTACGCTTTTATTTTTGCAAAAAAAACTACATGTTATTGCATTGGTTTGAACATATCTTAGATTAAAAATGTGTTTTTAATAGAAAATGTATATTTTTTAAAATATAGATATATATTTATTTTTATTTTTATTGTACCTGTAAGACAAATACATAATTTTTGCTAAAATCATATCATGGACGCTATAATTAGAATTAATAACTTTATGACAAAGCACGCCAAAAAAATACACAAGGCGTTTCCTAACTAGAGACAAAAAATGAAACTTTAGGTTCTTTTTCTAATTTCAAACAAAAAATCTTTGTTTTTGAGATAATTTAAAAATACACATTATTTAGAAAACTTTTTATTTAAAAATATTAAGTAAAAAAAGATTATTTATAACAATGGTATCAACAAACAGAACAATATTACATATTTTAATAAGTTCTCAAAATGACTGCCATGAGCGTTGATGCAAGCTTGACAACGCACTAAAAAAGAATGATAAACTGTTTCAAAACCTGTTATGTTTTGAATTTGCAATGCAGCATTTGCAAATCTCTAGCTATTGTAGCTGCTCCACGTTGATTATTGGCTTTCCATAAACTAATTGTTTTATGTGTCACCTAAACGTTTAATAGATTTAGATCAGAAGATCTTGCAGGTCAGTTCACTGGACTTCTACTAATCCATCTATCCTTAAAATTATCGTTAAGCCACCGAACTACATATCGCCCAACATGGGGGGCGGTTCTCCATCGTACTGGTACCACACTCTGTTACGTTAGGCAAGAGGGACATTGTTACCCAACAAATTTTCCATCTGATTTTGAAGAAATTATGCTTATAAAAAAATGACATGTGTATTCTCCGTTGTTGAACAGCATTTTTTACAAATTTTACTAACCGAACCAAATAAAACAATTTTGACAAATATTAAAAGCTTGCAACAACGCACAATTGTTAATGAAATGCTGTTTTGTTTGTTTTTTTTTTGATAAAAAAACAAGCTTGCATCAACGCTCATGGTAGTCATTTTGAGAACTTTAATCATTCTTTACTAACGGCATATAAAAAAAACCATTTACATCTACATCAACCTGCACATAAATAATGATAAATAATACAAAAAATGTGTAATATTTAAAACTAGACAATGGACATAAACAACACAAAATAAACACATAAAATGTATACATATAAAAACAAAATATAAAATTATTCATTAACACATTTTAGTTCGTTCTTAAATGTACATTTAAAAACGCAAAACAAATTGATGTTATTAGAAAAGCTTTCTGCATTTCTACACATTTTGCAAATAGATTATTGAATCCATAGTTGGTAGAATGTATAGATTCTCTAAATAATAGAGACTGTCTAGTTTGGCGATTATTGTTTTATATCTGAAACGGAAGAGTTACAAGTAGCTCTTGGCAATCAATCTCAGACATCATAAGTCTACTTATTCAAATATGTAATATTGTTCTATTTGTTATGTCTATAAGTTTTTTTTAATAATGTGTATTTTGCAATTATCTCCAAAACGAAGCGAGATAGACAAAAAAGATATTTAGATTTTCTGTATGAAATTAAAAAAAAAGACATTAGGTTTTATTTTTTGCCTACAGTTAGGAAACACCGTGTGTATTTTTTGGCGTGTTTTTTCATAAAATTTAGAATTAAAGCGTTCAAAAATTATGTATTTGTCTTACAGATACAATGAAAATAAAGATAAAAATATATCTATATATATGTATATATAAAAATATACATTTTCTATTAAAAATACATTTTTAATCTATAATATGTTTAAACCAATGCTATAAAATGTAGTTTTTTTGCAAAAACATAAGTGTAAGTAAAAATTATTACCAAGTTATCAACGTATTTACAAATTTTGAAAGTTCTGTAGCTTGGGCTCATTTTCATTTCCAAGAACCAAACTTAAAGAGATGTTTTAGGTATATATTAGGAAGGTTTACTGAAAATTTTAGCAAAAAAAAATTAGGTAGAAAAAGTTACAACGGTTTCAATGTATACAAAAATGAGCATTTTTGACCAAATTACTAATCTTTGAAAAGTGGTATCTCACGATTTACTGGTTTGATCGGAAAAAACTTTGCAAAATTTTAAAGAGCAATTCAAAGCAAACAAATTAAGCTAAACTAGACCTAATTTGATTAAAATTTGACTTTGTTACGGCATTTTCAATGTGGGGCTGGTTTTGTAATTTTAGGCTAATTTCACAACGGCTTATGTTAAAGGAAATAAAAAATGGCTTTATTAAAAAAAAAAACAAGTTAAAGTACAAGAAATTACAAAAAGAATCAGACCTTGCAGAGCTTTTTCCAATGTTTCTACGCTGAGAATTTTTTTTTTGAAAATTAGCGAAAAAATGTGATTTTTAAGCGTTTTTCTGAACTGAACTGAAATATGTTTTTTTGGTACCTACTATCACATATTTAATTTTGAGCCAGTTTGGAGATACTCAATTTTTAAGTTTGGTCGAAAAGTAATGGAATTACCCATATATATATATATATATATATATATATATATATATCAAATAAAGCAAATCGGTAGCCGCATGAAGTTTGACATTTAACAAAATAGTTTTTTAAATGAACAGGTAAAAGCAATATTGTTAGTTTGGTTTTTTACTCGCTGACAATTTGTTTAAAGTCAATTATTACGACGTTATGGCAAACAAAATATTGAATAAAGACCAGCGGCAAGGAGTTTTACAATCTTTGCTCAAATCCTTTCACATTAATAAACAAGAATATGGTGCCATTAAACGCATTACGTTTCCTCAAAAACCTTTAATCGTATTTGGAATAGAGCAAAAACATGATATGTTTCCGGATCTTTAGTAGTTAGTAGCTAGTGTAGAATTAAAAGAAAAAGAAATTTAGAAAAAAAACATAAAAGTTGGGAACTACAGCTTAATATATACAAAAATTATGTTGACTGTAGTTGCACTCATGACCGTTTTAGTATTTTTTATTTGCGCTTACATTTTACACAAAAACGGGCAAAGGCATAAGTTTAACTACATCCAACATAATGTTTGTGTATATTAAGTTGTCTATTATACCAGCCATACTATTCGTGTCTAGCTGTAATCCTTAATAAAGTGTAGGACATTTTACTATCACAAAATCGCAAAAAACTATGTATTGTGTCTTAAAAAAACTAAACCTTTGTTTAACTAGAAGTACATGTATAATAATATTGATGAAAGTTTGTTTAAGGTGAATAGGTTTCAGAAATAAATGTGCTTTTGTTAAAGTTTAAAACTGTACTGTCTTTATTTTACAAATAATATTACTTTATATACTTGCTGATATACCCCGGCAGCATTAGGGTAGTTACAAAACTCTAATTACCTTTAATAAAAATAAAATACATTTATTTAATATTTAAATTGTAAAATATTTATTTTATTTTATATTTTAACTAATTTATTTAATATGTTACCGAAAATGAAGATTAAAAAGATGGTTATTCCAAGGATTAATATTATCTGAAAATAATATGATCTTACATCTAATGAGTTTATAACATAATTATGCTAAATGTAATAAAATAAAATAATGCGTTGTGGCATATGGTCGAAACATTCTGCCTCCTTTGAAATTACTTAATTTCAAAATTAAAAAAAAAAAGTAATTATTAAACAATATATACAATTTGACTTAAAACTACTCAATGTCTTTTTCGTTCGGAAACCTACATAATTTTACACACGGACGAACCATTACACCATTTGTAGTTTTTACAGAAACTGTTTGTACTATCCTTTCCTGGATGTGTTGCTTCAATACGGCCGGTACGCCATGGTATATTGTCTTCTCGAATGAGCACCAATTGACCAACTTTAAGTGGTTCTCCTTTTGACTGCTTCCATTGACGTCTGACTTGTAACTCTTGCAAGTACTCGACATGCCATCGTTTTCAAAAGTGTTGTTGTAACAACTGTAGGTGCTGCCATCGTGAAAGAGTTCCAATTTTAAGGTGCTGTAGTCCGGGTTTGGGGAGTGCTCTTAAACAGTCTCCTATAAGAAAATGGCCAGGAGATGGAAAGGGTAGGTCATTTGGGTCACTGGATAATGGACAAAGTGGTCTAGAGTTTAAAATCGCTTCAATTTGAACCAACAATGTTTGAAACTCTTCATATGAGAAATGAGCGCTGTTTGCAATTTTAAATAAATGCCGTTTTACACTCTTTACTGCAGCCTCCCATAAACCACCAAAATGCGGAGCTCTGGAGGGTATAAAATGCCACTTTATTTGATCTAAAGCTAAATTGCTATTTATTTCATTTAGTTGGGTTTAGAAAAAAACTATATACATTTTTTAATTCACGATTAGCTCCTATTAACACATCTACATTTGCTGGACTATAAAATTCAGGATCAGCAAGAATTATGTCATTGGGCAAGTCAATAAGTTTTAAATCAATATGATAAGATGGTAATCGGTTTGTGACATGGTCAAGAACAAATAAAGATAAATTACATTTGAAGTTTGAATTTTTTGACATTAAATTTGTTTCCACATATGATTGTGAATCTACTGATTGAGATCCTACGCATGATATCCCTACCATTGCAACGTTTTTGGTTAATTTAAGTTTTTTAACGGCATGAGTGCTAATTAAATTTATTTGTGATCCTGTATCCAAAACAGCTCTAATACTGTGTAATTTTCTTGTAATATCTCCCATATTAATTACACAGGTAGCTAACAGAACTTCATGTAATTGGGCTTTGTTAAACACGTAAAAACTACTAGATGTGGATGGTTGAGATTCGTTAACTCGTTTCGGAAAATAAAGCATTGAATGGTGATGTTTCTGACAATGTCTACATCGTTGCGCCAAATTACAATCTAATGTATTATGATTTGCTCTTAAACAATTTAAGCAAAGGCGTTTTTGTTTACACGTTTCACTCCGTTTTATGGGATCTAATAATTTAAACTTTTCACATTGATGTATTAAATGTATTAAATGCACTTTGTATAATAGTTTTATTAACTGTATTTTGATCAATTACGACATTTTGACAAGCCTCTATTGTCTGATTTTTCTGGCATAAAAACTCTTTCAACTCGTTAAATGTAGGCATTAGGCGTTTTGCCGTGAGAAACCGTACATACCAGTGATCAAACAGTGGTTTTATTTCCATCTCTTTATTTTTGGGTGATCGCGGAAATCTCGCAAAAACGTACTGGTTTTAAACGGTTACACCTGTCATTAATTTTCTTATGATTATTATTAATTTAGAAAAATATTTGCTAAATATACATTTACTTACAAAAAATATTCATTTTATTTATACTTAATAGCAATTTTTACTAATTATTTTCATAATCATTCTTGACAATTCATCTCATTTATAGGTTATCAATGTTATCATTTTTAAATTTGACATACCGGACTTATTAAACTGCTTTCAACAAGGGTTTTTCACCTCGCTGGTTGGTACATTCGGAGTCAAAAGTAAATAATCGGGAACTCGCGACAACGCAACGGTTTAAAACCAATACATACCACAACGTTAACGGTATCTCACGGCAAAATGCTTATTGTCGTCCGCGAACATTTATTTTCCCATTCAACCCGCGTATTTTTAGGAATCTTTGAAATGATTAAGTGAATAATTAAATCATCCCATGTATTTACCGGTCGTGTTAATGATTGCAACGAGCGTATTAACTAAGTTTCGGTAATCATTACTGCTGTCCGCTTTAATTATAGACAAATCAAACAGCGCCTGAATATGACTATGAATGATAAGATGCGGGTTTTCAAAATTGTCCTTTAAAAGCTGTATAGCAATAGTTTGCGTTTGTGACTTCTAAACAATTGATTTAGCCGCATCACCCTTTAGCGATGATTTCAGATATTGCAACTTTTCCAAGTTAGATAATACGTTATTGTTACCGATTATAGAATTAAAAGTGTCCAAGAAAGAATACCACTCACAATAACTACCATTGATGGTAACTTGACTTCCATATTTGACTTAACATTATTTTGTTGATGAGTTTACTTTACATTATTTTTTAATATGTGAAATTTATTCAATAAATTTTGACTAACAACAAACTGTTCCGTAAAGTCGGAATTAAAAGAATTTCTTTTAGTCTGAATATAATCTTCAATTAATTTGTAAATATTTTTTAGAATTTACCGGCATTAATATAGTCAACAACATTTGATTCTAACTGCTTTTCTAAAACGCTAAATCTACTAGTAATGTACGCATGATCTTTATTCAGCGTAGCAATAGCTTTTTTAGTTTCTTTCGACATTGTGGGTTCACTTGATGCGTCTTCAGGCATGATAATATCAATAAAAAAGGAAAAAAAGTTTAAAAAAGAAGAGCTTACTAGTAATTCCTCGTCTGAGTACTTTTGATTTGGTTCGTCTGGATGTGCTCCGGCAATGCTTAATTTGATAAGTCCTCTCCGGCTGCTTGTTGCTCAAAGTAGTTTGACTCACCGACGTAGATGTCCTCAACTGGGTGGAGCTGGTCGATGATCGTCCGGATGTGCCCCGGCGATGCTTAATCAGATAAGTCCTCTCTGGCTGCTTCTGGCTCAAAGTGGTTTGACTTACTGACGTAGACAATGATACTCTGCACTAATGTCTGATTTTATTCAAAAAACTCTTGGAATATACGATTCGAAGAACCATAAAATATGTTTAATAATATTGATGAAAGTTTGTTTAAGGTGAACAGGTTTCAGAAATAAATGTGCTTTTGTTAAAGTTTAAAACTGTACTGTCTTTATTTTACAAATAATATTACTTTATATACTTGCTGCCACACCCCGGCAGCATTAGGGTAGTTACAATACTCTAATTACCTATAATAAAAATAAAACACATTTATTTAATATGTTACCGGAAATGAAGATTAAAAAGATGGTTATTCCAAGGATTAATATTATCTGAAAATAATATGATCTTACATCTAATGAGTTTATAACATAATTATGCTAAATGTAATAAAATAAAATAATGCGTTATGGCGTATGGTCGCAATAGTACATGTGACCAAAAAATGACATTTTACCTAACAAAAGTAAAAACTAACTTTTGTGTTGATCCTAACAAGAATTTTGCAAAAGTAAAAAAAAACGCCCAAAGTTATGCTCCTTGACGCTGTTACATGATCTCATCAAAAATTTAATTTTAATAAAAAAATTTGTATTTGACCTTTTGTGGTGCAAGAATCAGCAAAAAAAAACTCAAAAAATTGCAACGTGGTACTTTATTGAACAATTACAAAAAAAATTATTCCCGCAATAAAAAAACTATTGGTAGTAGAACCAAGCTAATATTGAAGATGAGGAAGTTGTTTGTGCTGGTACTGAAAATAAGTGAAACATAAGAATTATTTGTCAAACACCAATCAGCTTTTGTCAGTTTTTGACTACACTTAAAATATTGTTTTTAAGATTCAACATTTATTTTGCTATGTCAATGTTTTCATTGAAACAGCAACAGCGCAACAGCCTTGTAAACACCGCTACTTAAAAACTTTAATAACTCATTTATTACAATTTAAGTTTTTGCTAGTTTTTAAATTGCTTAGACCGCAAAGTTTACAGAAATTAGCAATTAATTAATTTCTGCATTCAATTTTTCAACAATATTTACAAGAATTAAAAAAAAAAAAATAACAAAAGCCGTCATTGTTTTATATTTCAAACCATGAACTTGTTAATATTAGTTTATAATATATTTTTTAGTTTTTTTTGTTCAATATTGCACTTACACCAGATAATGCATTATAGTTTATTCTGTATTCTGTTTCTGATGGTTTAAAAGCGACTATAAACTCTACAAACAACTGCTATTTTATCTACATGACCTTCGCAGCTGGAAACATTTCATAATTACAAATTTTTATACATTTTCTTTTTGAATTTGTTTATATATATATATATTGTCAATATAAATGGTATGTTTATTGACAACAATAATTTGCACAGCATGCTGTAACCACCACAAACGTTTATAACGGCAGCAACTAAATTATTGTTTATACTTAATTTCATCTCAACAATAGGATTTATTAAAACTACAGCATAGCACATGTACAAATTTTAAAGAACTTTTTTTTTTTAATTAAAATAGCTAAGATTATATCCAAACTTTCAAAAAAAATTAAAAGAGATTATATAGTCTTATGTCTGTATGTTTTTTCAACTGAGAATTTTTTGAGGTGCGACATTAAAAACATGATTACGATTTGCGTCTTCTGGTTTAGTGGTTTTAATGTTTGGCAAATAACCTTCCGAATTATTAACAAAAGAAATTATGGCTTCTGCTTAAAATAGTACATTCAATTCAACTTTTTGGCTTTAAGCTCCTACATAAACTTATAACGAATTGTTAGTGTCATTAAAAAGATATTTCTTTATACTTTTTTATTTTTCTTGTATTATTTTTATCATATTTTTATTTATATTTTATACTTTCATGCCCGTCAACATTTGAAGATTAAATTTTAGATTTAGATGATTAGAAAGATTACAATCAGCAATACCGTTGGTTGGTTTCAAAAAAATGCAATAGTCAATATATTCTTAGATGCAAATAATCTTGAGACCACCTAAGATCAATCTCAGGTTATTTATTAACGTGTCAGTTATTAATTATAACATTTGATATTAGATTATATTCTATTTTATAATGTGTCATTTACAAAACTAGGTTAATTAGAGCAAGTAATTTTTAAAGATATACCAAAGAAACACATTTTTCAACGAAACAAATACAAGCATATAACAAACAAAAGCCAATAGGATACATGTTCATATAAAAAAATCTTTACACTTTTGGACAAAGAATTTCACGTTTAATTTTGAGCCAACTTTTTATTAACTGTATATGTATTGCAAACCAAAATAAATAAATGTCAATGACAAAGCATAAATACTTTAATTGTTACAAACTTAATTAATTTTAAACTACTTAATTTTGCTTCAAAAATGAATGAAATTATTGTTATTCTCTTTCGATCATTCTTACGTTTTTATACAAGAGGTAGTAGTATGAAACCGGGTTCACACAAAATGGAGTTGTTAATTTTCACAATACGCATGTTTGTTCAAAAGTATCTTAAAGTGAATAGGTAATTTTGTATTTCAATAATTTCTTTTCTGTATACAATTCACAATACACTTGACCGACTGGAGTAGTCTGCGTGATTTTCGATATAAAGCTCTGTGTGTTTCTAACACAGTTTGTATAATTAAGTTTTTATTACTTTCCTACATGTTATTAAATTATTAAAAAAAAAAAACTAGACAAAAAGTCACATTATTATAATAATATTCATATAAAGCCTAGCTAATTATGTATAATATATCTATTCACTAAAAATAAAATATAGTCAAGCATTTCATGAATTGTCTAGTCTTTACAACAAATCATATTCCACAATCAGATATAATTCACAAAATTATTATAAATAAAAATACACTGTCTAGAAACCGACAACTTTTTAAACTTTTTAGATGTGTGTGTCGCATTATAGATAAGCTTTTATGCAATAATATAGATATTTGTAACAGCTTTCTCATTTATTCACTATCACAAATGCTATCAGTCTTCATTAGTAATATTAGTTGACTCATATTTAAAATAGAGGAACTCGTTAATAAACCTGTTGCTATAAATATATATCTACCTCGATTGATTGAAGCCAGTGAATTGTGAAGTACATGCAATTACAAAACATTGCACAAACCTTACCGGAAATCATAGTTTATTTAAAAGGAAATTGGATTAATTAAAGCGTTTGTGGCGATACGAACCGTACATATGCATTTATTGATTAAATTGGGGAAATTGTTCAATTGAACATGCATTTTTAATCGTTTGTAAATGAGTTCTAAACGATTCAATAAAATGTCAATATTATTATTAGAGTTGTTTCATTTTTTCATTTATAATTGATACAGAAATAATATGGTATGATTATTTAAGTGTTTTCTTTTAGTTATATGATTATTATATAATATACTTAAATCTTAATTTATAAAATAAAACATCTTATTACCTACCTTATTATTTTTGTCCGTTGAATTATTTTAATGCTACTTACTTCTGGTTCTATTTATTTAGATTTCAAGGAATTTTATTTTTATACATCATTCAAATAAATGTTATACTTTCTTGGAATGAAAGTGATTCAATAGGTGAGATTCTAAGGTTTCTGTACAAACGTGCTGCTAAACAAAACAAAGCAAAAATAAATCCCAGCTCTTGTTAGTAGTAATATACACAGAATTTCTTAAACTGTATAAATTTAGCTTTGTGTAATATTCTTCGTTGATCAAACCAATTATAATTATAATGTCATCCAATATCAACTATAGAAATATACAATCATGTTACTTACATTATTAAGTAACATTTTATTGATAAAGATTGATCGTGAATAAAACCATATTTGTTCATGTCGCCGTGAGAAGTCAATTATTAATTCTGAAAACATTCTATTATTTACAACTGATCTATAACAACTAATATTAATAACGTGTGTGGGTGTATTTTGATAACTAAGAATCAGATACATAAAAGTTTAACATAATCATATTATGTTAATCTGTTATGTTCGAGATAAGGTAAATCTGGCCAACGTGCATTAAACTCGCGTGCGTAAATAAAATCTATTTTTACTAACTTATTTCATAAATATGTAAGTAACTTTGTGTTTCATTTATACTATTTGGATTAATGAACTAAAATGGCACCACAGTGTGCTATAGAGACATTAGAAACCATAAACGTTACACATAAGGTAAAATGTGCCATTTATTTTTATTTCTTGTTATTCACAAGTTGCTGGTTCGTTAAGTTACATAATAAAAAAAAATCATCTTCTTAAACAAAAATCTAAAAATAAATATAAACGATTTATCAAAATTGCCAATAAGACCAAATAGGATTTTTGTTAAAATTTCCTCGTCCGTAAAATAATCAAGATCAATAAAATTGTCAAAAAGTGTAAGTGTATTCTTTTTTTTATTATCATTGTTCATTATACCTGATAAATCTACTGTATGGTAAAACAACGTAGTATTACAATAAAAAAATGAATATTCACACTATATTTGTGTTATAAAAAATTATAATGAAGTTCAAACACAGCTTCAACAAATCAATATTTTTCAAACTTTTTCTCCTTATTCAGTATTCAACGCTGCTCAGCTTTTCCATCTGTGCTGATCTCTGAACAATAATAGTACTGCAGGTAAAGAGAAAAATCTGCGCTAATGTATTATTTAGAAGAATGTTTATATGTCCACAAACCATATATTAGAACTCACGTTGCAAACTACGAATTAAAACTCTCCGCACGAGTATCGGTCAATATATGCTTTTTGGAAGCAAAAAGACTAACGTAGATGGAATTAATAAATACTAAGTTCCGACCCCGCAAATAGTATAGCCAGTGGCAGTAGGCCACTGGTCGGTTAATCACCAACAAACTAATTTAATTAACTTAGCATTAAACTAAAAAAAAATTTGAATTATGTTCATCAGCATGTTAAACAGAAAACTTCATGTCTTTATTAATAATGGTCTAAATCGTTTTTATTAAAAAAAAATAATATAATAATAATAACATATCTTTGTTTTACAAAACATTGAAATAGTCAAAGTTCAGCTAATATTTTTTTTCAACTTGATCCAATTACAAAAAATAATTACATAAAATATTAAACGTACAACTTTTTGTTAGTTTAGTTTTCTTAATAACTAGTGCGTTTTCTTCTTTTACATTATATTAAATGTTAAACTCTCTAATACTCTAATACTAATTATCATCTTGAACATTCATTTGGTTACCACATACAAAAAGCATATTCTAGACTGACGTAATGACTTTTGAAATTTAGGATACCCTGGTAAAAAAAACATTTATATTAAACTAAATCTTCCCAATAAAATAATTTTTGTAATAAACATATATTGATTTCCAAATAAAGTCCAAACTTTTTAAATATTTTTTTTAAGTTTTTATAGAACATAAACCACAAAAAGGTGAAATTATTTTGTTAGAAAATTTCAATGTACTTTAATAAAATTTAAACTAATGTTATTAGGTCTACGAGTATAACTTTCAACTATTTAATAAATTACAAATAGCTCTTCATGAGGTAACATTACAAAACTTCGATCATTTTGTTATTAACATTTTTCTTCCTAATACTACTAAACCTAAGCTGCAATTTTATCATTATTGGACATAGCACAATTAAAACAATTTCTTAATTATTTGATGTTGTTGTTAATATACGCAATATTCCAACAATCTACATAAAAAAGTTATCAAAAAATTTACAACATTTTTAGTTAGTAAAACAAAAGTATTTGTACTTAATTCATACAAATTAGGCAAAACGCAATGTGTTTGATGCAAGTGCACAAACTGACAATTTATTAAACACTATACTGTAACGTTGTAATTGTTTGTGGTGTAATCAATATGTATAAATGTGTATTGTATCATCTTGTGTATATTGTGCGTAAGTGTATGTGCGCGTTTTGAGGTACCGAACATACAAGAACACTTTTCATACATGGGCTGAATTTGTTAAAAGGCTTTGCAAAGAATATCAACCCGCGGATTATAATTACAAATTACATAGGAAATCAATTCAAGGTTCCAACAGTATAACGAGTCTATTAGCAAATAAGTATGCTACATTAAAAGACTGGGCTTTGATGAGATAAATAAAGTTGATGTGCTCCGCGACCGATGCGATAAAATTAAAGCAACGATTAGCGGAAAAGTAATAAAATCGATATCTAGAGGAAAACCATACTTTAATACAGGTTATCAAAATAATTTAATTTTAATATTAGATAAAGTCAAAGGTGACTGTAGACTATATCTTCGTGTGTCAATTTATGGAATAAAATTTGAAGGATTGTTAGACAGTTGTTGCTCAAAAACATGTATATCTACAAATGTATATAATAGTTTAGTTAAGTTAAGAATAAATGTAAAATTAAATAATAAAAAGAGTAGTGTAACAGTAGCAAATGAAAGTTTACAAAGAAAAAGTTACGTGTTATCGTGCTTAGTTATAGTGAACCTAGTTAGTAATGTATTTTATTTTAGGAGTAGATTTTTGGACAAAATCTGGGATCATACCAAACTTAGATAAAAACGTGTAATCTTTTCCGAACAAATTATTTGGTAATCTAGCTTCCATTTCATTTTATTTTGAGAAAATAGGCAATGAGTTTGGTTGCACTAACCTAGTGTGTGACGTCGGCAAGGCTGATCCTATTAAACAACGACATTAGTCATTACCATGTATCACCTGCAATGCAGAAATTAATTAACCTGGAAATTGATAAAATGGTGAAGCTTAAAGTAATTGAACCTAGTCATTCACCATGAAGTTTACCTATAGTCATGGTGAAGAAGAAGTCGGGAAAATACAAATTTTGTATTAATTTTAGGAAAGTTAATAAAGTAACAAAACGCAACTCATATGCTTTGCCGAAAGTCACGGCCACACTAGATGCAATCTGCATAATATATCTTGTTGCTTGATATTACGTCGGCTTATTGGCAAATTAATTTAACTAATTTTAACAAGAAGATTGCGGTTTTTGCAGTACATGAACGTGAGTTATATCAGTTCACAAAAATGCCATTTAGGTTGCATAACAGTCCCAGTATATTTCAAACGCTAATAGATCAGGTGTTAGGCCCGTCACTAAGCGTTTAAATCAGGCCAGACTAAACCTAAATTTAAAAAAAATACAATTTTTTAGGCAAGAGTTGAGATACCTAGGTTATGTAATCAACGGCAATGGATTACTGGTAGATCCCGAAAAGGTTATATCAAAATTAGGTTTAAGTTGTATATTAAACCAAGACTTTCCAGAAGGTAATCGCGTTATTGCTTTTTCAAGTTGGAGTACAACTGCGCAGAAGTTGAACTATGAAGCTACAAAGCTCGAGTGTTTGGCTGTATTGTTTGGTATTAATAAATTTAAAGGTTACATCAAAACTACTGAATTTGTGGTAATAACGGATCACAACGCTTTAAAATCTTTGTAAGAGATAAAAGATTCACCGGGGCGGTTGAGTCGGTGGCTTAAAGGCACCTTACACGATCGATAATACTGACATTCCAAAATACTGACAGTATCAGAAAATATTGAATCAGTATTTTGTCCACCTTACACGGTCATTCCACACAGCCAGTATTTTCCTCAGTATCATAAGATACACCGGCTAGTATAGAAGTATTTTAGTATGGATAAACAAAAAAAAACGTGCCTGCAATAATTCTCGCTTTTTATACAAGACGCAGGGTAGTGCTCAAACGATGGATGAAAGATTGGTTGAAGAAGCTTGACACTCGCACACTAAAGTTGCAGAATATTATATTAAACGCTATATAAAATAATTTTAGATAACAATTTTGAATACTCGAAAAAAAAGATTTATAATTTATTTCAAATGTTGGATAAATATAGTTAATATTAAAAATAAGAAATGCTTATATATTCTTTTACGCATTGATGTAGCTTATTTTGTTGCTTTTTTCTGAATTTAAGATTATTTGACCAAACGTTACTAAAATTCAGCAACATTTGCATCGGAATTGCAGCCCTGTACTGAAGTACTGATGTAAAATGACCTTACACTATCAGTATTACTGTCAGTATTCCCACCACTTCGTGGGCGTGGCCAGGCGTGGCCACAATATTGAAATACTGATTTTAGAATATTGACAGTATTATTGATCGTGTAAGGTGCCTTTTATGATCTTGCAACAGTACAACTTTACAGTCACAGACCGGGCCTGCAACACCAGGCTGCATTATCGCGATCAATTCAAACAGAGGGTGTAGTTTTAAATGTTATAACAATAGAAGGTAATGACTTTGACAATTGGTACCGACAAATGTCAGTAGGATTAAGGAAAATTCTGCAAATTTTATAACGTAAAAGGTTGACAAGAATAAACTATATAAATTAGTGCGTGAGACTAAATGTACTATAGGTTTTGAAAACCATTGGAATACTTAAAAATAAAGTTTTAGCCAAGAATCATAAAATAGCTTCTGCGGGACACCTCGGGATAACTAAAACTTATAAACAAGTAACAGAACTCTATTATTGACTTAGCATGTATGCGGATGTTGTAAAATACTGTCGTCGCTGTGCACTATGTCTGGCTCATAAACTAAAGCAAGATAGACCGGGTGGTCTAATAAGAGATCACAAAATTGATCGTCCTTTCCAAGTGCTTTCAACTGATTTAATGGGACCGTTTCCTTTTAGCTTAAAAAGAAACCGGTTCATTTTAGTAATGTGTGACCTGTTTACCAAAAATGTATTTGTATATAGTGCACAAGAAGATTTCTTTCGAATAGCAAAATTAATAGAAGACATCATTTTTATGACATATAGTATTCCGCAATATATTATATCGGACAATGAGAGACAATACATAAGTACTACTTTTAAAACCATGTGCGCTAGAAACAAAATAAAAATTAAGTATACGCCGATGTTTCATCAGCCAGCAAATCTTACTGAACGGTATAATAAAACTATAAAAACTATAATAGCTTCCTTTCTTAAAGACAAGAATAACCATAGAGTATGGACTAAACATCTTAAAGAATTTGGGTTTGCTCTTAAAACCAGCATACATAATGTCACAAAATTTTCTGCAGCTTTCTTAACTTTTGGCCGACAGCTTATAAGTTCGGGTGATCAATCTTTAAATTAAAATGCACTATTTAGTTTTTCCGACCAAAATTAGAAATTGCAAGAAAGCTGAATACATTATTTAAAAAGATTTGACAAAACTTACTAAAAGCGTCACACCAAAATGCTCATAATTATAATTTAAGACGGCGACCAGTACCAGTTAGAAAAATAGATTAAAATTGTTTTAGACTAGTTTAGAATGATATATTATACTGCGTACACACTTGCAACAATCTGCCGTACAGCAACATCGTCGCGTAACATCCTCGCGCAACATCACCCCGCAACAGCGCCCCATTGCTTGTCGGTTTTCTGCCGTCGGATCAAAGAAAATGTTACACGACGATGTTGCGGTACGCAGTTGTGTTGCGGAGCGATGATACGCGACGATGTTACGCGACGGTGTTGCGGTACGGCAGATTGTTGCAAGTGTGTACGCAGTATTAGATTAGTTTAGAATACTAGATTAGATTAGTTTAAAATAAAAGATTAAATTCAATTCAAGTTTATTTTAGATTAGATTAATAGTACAAAGGTATAATATTAGTTAGTTTAGTTTTAGGATATTAGTTTATGAGTAGATTAAAATTTAAACTAGATATATAACTTAGTTAGTATAGTTTATTTAGTATTTAAACTGCTTTATTGCTTCTCAAAAAAAAAATTCTTTCAAACCTATTCACTTTTGCATCCGATGAAACTAATCTTCAAAACAATTTTGCCACTCTGAGCGAGATACTTTCAAAACAAGTAATTTAAATGCTTCAATTGCCTCTTCAGGCGATAAAAAAACGCTTGCCACGCATTTTATTTTTGATATGTCAAAATAGGAAAAAGTCATTGGGCGATAAATCAGGCAAATATAGGAAATGAGTCATTAATTGGATGTTGTTACTGGTCAAAAACTAATTTGTCGGTTTATGTTGTTTCTTTTGATTTCCGCGATAATTCTCGGCAAACAAATTGAAGTATACCAGTCAGCATTAACTGTCTTTCAATCTTCTAATGCAACAGTTGCAACATAACCTGTTTTCCAAAGAAACAAGCAACCACGCTTCGTGAACGCACCACTTTTGTGGGTTTAGGTTAATTTTGAAACACCAATACAGTCGATTGCTGTTTAGTTTCAGGCTTTTAAAAATATATCCAAAATTTGTCACTTGTTACGATGTTATATACCAAATTTAAAAAAACCCCTTCAAATTTCTTTAGCATTTCCTTGCACCACTTGACATGTGCTTGTTTTTGTTCTTCTTTCTAATTGTGTGGGATCCAACAACTGCAAAGCTTCTTAACATGCAAATGATCGTGCAAAATCGTATGTATTTGTTTCGCTGCAATGCCTATAGGTCACATGCCGATCTGACAAAATCATTTCACGGACAGCATCAATATTTTTCGCAACAACAGAGGTGCATGGACGACCTTTGCGAAGATCGTCATCAAACATTAGTCTTCCACGCTTGCTTGAATTCTGCGAACCATTTGTAAACCATAGTTTTGGATGGTGCTTCATCCCGAAATAACAAACTAAGTTTTTCTACACATTGCTGCGGTGTTACACCGTATCGAAAATCATAAAAAATCATTACTCGAAAGTCACAATTCAAAATTTCCATTTTTTACACAATTATTACTTTCGTTAAATTTTGTTGAAACAAAACCGAGCAGTTTGAAACCGAACTGTCAACTGAATTATAGGTAAAAAAATACAGGCAGTACTTGATTCCGCAAACTTTAGCAGTGCCCCTGGTATGTAATACATAAGCAAGTTGCTACGATAAATACTAACCAACTTCTATATAAACGACCTTCTTACAAGAACTAAAACTATATAAAAACACTACATTTGAAAAAACAGGTTAAATCTACGTTAGAATTAACTGTAAAAAGTATTTTCACAATGACAAAATTGAAAATTACGTTTTTAAATTCTAACTGTAAAATTAAAACGTATATATCAACCTTTTAAGTATGACTCGTTAGCATGTACAAAACAAAACATATTAGCCAATATATTGCAATTTTTTTATCCAGTAGGGTTGTTAAAAAAATAGTCTTCTCATTGATTTACCAAGAAATGTTATAGTTTCTAGTGTATTTAGCATTGAGATTCATGTATTTGAAAACGCTAGAATGAGCAGATATTATATCACGAAGACTGTTACCTTTTAAATTAAGAAAAATATATGTTGTGATAGCAAAAACAAAAGTTTATTAAAAGTCCAATAAAATAATTTAATTAAAAAACAAAACTTAATCTTACCACCTGAATCAATCGGTTTATAAATAATTAATTAACTGAAACTAAACTTACAAGCAAATTAACACTTATCAAACTAAATAATGCAGAAATTATAATTATAAAACATGTTCAAAACACAACGTTTAAATTAAAAATACAAATGTTGCAAAATAAAAAAAGATTTAAAATGAGATAGTACATTGTTATCATTAAACTCTTTTATTGATCAGTCAGGCATTTTGCATGTAAGTGATAAACACTCAAAATTCTCAATTTTGTTGCCTAAAAATTACCAAATGTAGCAAATTTACTTATAACTTATTATCGCATAACATCACTGCATTGTGGACCTCAGGGCACTCTTGCAGCATTTCAAACAAAATATTAGTTTTTGATAGAAATCTAGTACAAAATTAAAAAGTGATTTACCAAATTATCGATTTAAACAAATTGAACCGTATGACGACTACAACCAAAACATATGCTGCAATTTTTGTGTGTGTGGCGACAAAGCATTCACATAGAGGTTGTCAGTAAAAACCAAACCATTGTTAGCTGAATTACGCTAATTTATTGCTCGTCGTGGTATAGTTTCAGATATATACAGCAATAATGTCACTAAGTTCTTCTTCTTAAAGTTCTGTCTCTTATCGGAGGTTGGAAATCATCTCAGCAGTTTTGATTTTATTAGCCACTGATCGGATTAGTTCATTTAATGTGAGGTAAAACCATTTCCTCAAATTACGAAGCCAGAAGATCTTTTTTCATTCTATACTTCTCCTACCCATTACTTTTCTTTCTATATTAGTCTTAGCAACCTGTATTGCTTCCCTCTTATAATATTACACATGTACTGTAGTTTACGTTTTTTGATAGTATTTATTATTTCTTTTTCTTTATTGATCCTTTTGAGCACTTAAATGCTTGTGACTCAGTCTACCCACGATATCTTCGGTATTCTTCTATAGCAACATTGTTTGAATGCCACTAGTCTGTCTGCTTTTTTTAGAATACACGCTACTACACGCTTTATTTCATTCTTTTGTTCAGCGTATTGGGTAACCAGTGTTCCAAGATATTTATATAGTGTGACCCTCTCTACGCTCGTACCGGATATGTACAAGTGTTTGTTGTTAGTATTATTTTTTTGTAATGATCATTAGTTTTGTTTTGTTTATATTCATCTTTAACGCATAGTTGTTACATAAAGTATTAAGGCTTTCCACTAAGTTTTGAAGGTATTTAACGCTCTCTGCAAATAGTATTGTGTTGTCAACATATCTCAGGTTATTAACCACCTTTCCGTTAATAAGTATGCCTTCGGAGCATTCTGCTAAGACTTTCTAAATAATAGCCTTGCTATACACATTAAACAGCAACAGGGAAAGCACGCAACCTAGGCAAACGCCACGTGTAATCTCTATCTCTTTCGATAGATGATTGTCTATTATGATTCAGGCGTTTTGGTGGCAATAGAGATTGTATATAATTTTGATGTCTCGGTTGTTGACGTTTTTCTTCTTTAGAGTATTTATTAGCTTTTCATGCTGGATTTTGTCAAATGCGTTTTCAATATTGATAAAGCAAATGTATACGTTTTGGTTCACATCTAGGCACCGCTGTATGAGCACATTTGTTCCAAATAACGTCTCCCCTGTTCCCGTGCATTTCCTGAATCTCATTTGACTCTCACTAACTTCCAAGTCCATCTTGCTAAAAAAGCGGGCGTAGATGATTTTTAAGAAAACCTTTAGAACGTGGCTCATCAGAGCAATTGTTCTGTGGTTTAAGCATTTCTTAGGTTTATTCTTTTTTGGTGGCGTAATAAACATGGACACTAACCACTGTCGTAGTATTATTCCAGTAGAGTAAATTAGATTAAGCAGTTTAATTAAGACTTTTACCAAGTCTTCTTCAATGAGTTTTATAAGCTCTATTGGAATCTTATCTGGTCCCGTAGCCCTGCGCCTTTTTGTTTGTTTTATTGCATGTATCACTTTTTCCTTTAGTATTACTGGTCCTCTTTTGTTAACATCATTACTCGCCATTTCCGGTCTATTATCCCAAAATAACTTGGTTATATACTCCGTCCATCTTTTTAGTTTTTTTGTTATACTTGTTATAATATTTCCGTTTGCTTTGTTTATCATAACCATTTGATCTTCTTATGCATATTGAAGCTACCGTAATTCTTTTCACACTCTTTGATTTCTTTGCACTTTTTAGCCAACCAACTTTCCTTAACCTGCATTATTTTTCTTCACTAAGTTAACAGAAGCTAGTTGTAAATTTAAAAAAATATATAGTTTTCTAAAAACCCGACTAAATAGCAACTTAGCTTTAGATCAAATATAGTAGCACTTTCTAAACCCTTCTCTCTCAGAAATCCGCACTTTGGTTTCTGGTAGACTGAAATAAAGATCGCAAAAATTGCAAATAGCACTTCATTTGTCATATAAAAAGTTTCAAACATTGCTGCTTCAAATTGAAACAATTTTAAACTCTAGACTATTTTGTCCATTATTCAGTGACGCAAATAATCCATTCTATATCCTGGCCATTTCCTTATAGAAAACAGTAGAGCATTGTTGAAACCCGGACTACAGCACTTTTAAATTGAAACCCTCTCACGATGGCAGCACCTACAGTTGTTACAACAACATTTTTGAAAACGATAGCATGTCGAGTACTTGCAAGAGTTACAAGTCAGACGTCAATAGAAACAGTCAAATGAATGACCACTTGAAATTGGTCAATTGGTGCTTATTCAAGAAGACAATAGAACATAGTTTTGATGGCGCACCGGCCATATTAAAGCAACACATCCAGAAAAGGATAATATAGTGCAAACAGTATCTGTAAAAACTGTAAATGGTGTAATCGTTTGTAAAGTTATGTAGGTTTCCCAACAAAAACAAAATTAGTTTTAGGCCAAATTGTATATTTTGTTAAGTATGTATTTTTAAATGCTTCATAACAAATATTCTTTTTTGTTTAACTGTTAAAGTGGGCTGTGAAAAATAAACTAGTAACGCATCTGTTAATAAGTCTTTTCCAACCTACGGTTTGGACAGTTTGCAAACAGTCCAAACTGTGCATACAAACAAATATTTGTAATCTTTTTATACACAGTAATTTGTTTGTGTGCCAAGTTTGAACGGTTTGAAAACTGCCAAAATTGTAGGTTGAAACAGACCTAATAATACATATTTGTGTAGTCAGTAAAAATTTGCCAAGACAGTTCACTAATAATAAAATATGCAAACATTTGTTTTATTTGTTGATTTTGCAAAGGCTATGCTGCAACTTCTGTGTGTATGTACGACAAACGTTTTCTAATAGATTTTTTCGAAATATTCATTAATGTGCACCAACGTAAATTAAGTTTGAATTAGAATACTGAACCAAACAAAAATTAAAATCCAATTGAAAAGATAAATAACAACCACATTCTTTGTGTATTTGATTTAAATCCTCTCGAAAAGCAGCTCAACAACTTCAAGTATCAAAATCTAAGATACTACGTACATTGCATAAAGACAAAAGAAAAGCTTACTATTTGTAACTTATTTAAAATTTGCATCTTAGTGATCCGGAAAAAAAAAATTTTGTAAATAGCTTTTAAATTAATCTGAAGCTAATCTAGATTTTTTGCTTAAAATTCTGTAGACAAACAAAGCAAAACCACGTTATTTAAAAATAAATTTAGTGTTAATGTTTGGATTGGTATAATACATATAGTATACATTGTATTAAGAATCAAAAAACTTTAGCAAAAAGTTGTTATAGTATACAGTGTATAAAGAGCCAAAAATAGGCTTTAGCAGCACGCCGCTTTTAGCAGCACGAACGAGCAAAGCGAGTGAGGACTGCTGACGCAAAGGGCTGCCAAAACCTTTTGGCACGAGTTATACTTGATATTTTTTCGCCTGCCCCAACTAAAAATATTATTTTCAATGTTTATAATAATTTGTCACTACTTTCAGATTTTAAGGTACGACGTCTACATATGAAATTGTCATTCACAGCCAATCAAATACCGCAAATAGTTTAGTGACCCAATTACCAAAAAGAATGCTTTTGGTAGAGGCAAGCAAAAAAAGCATTTTGGCACAAGTTACGCTTGATATTTTTTCACCTGCTTCAAATAATAACAGTGTTTCTAAAAATTTCAAAGTTTGTTATAATTTGTCAGTATTGTTAGAATTTAGGGTGATATAGTAATGAACAGCCAATCAAATACCACAAATAACTTTTGGGCACTTGGACCTCTAAATTGTCAGTTCAGCCCGCATTTTAGGGTAGAGGCAATTAAAAAATACTATTTGGGTTCCCCGACGTGATACAAAAATTGTGAGCAAATAATTTTTTGTTTTGTTTTTTTTACGCTTTATTATTTTTATAACTTTTTTTATGTACCAATAAGTTACAATAATTGAAACACTAAAAAAATATATAGCTACAATTTTCGTACCACAGCGGGTAGCCGAATCATCGTTACGCTTTTCTAGCCCCTTTCTACACAATATAAAAAAATTGGCACCTTTGATGACTAAATCGGCAACAATTTAAGAGCATACCGACCGCTACCTTGATTTCCAGTATTGTATACAGCTACATATTATTTGCAATTTATTTTTTACTAGTGCAATCAGAAAAAATTAAACTATAATTGTTCAGAGTGTTTTAGTCAAATAATAATTGGAAATAACCGAAAAATGTATGCAAATATAGAAATAAATGCGTTTTAAATGCATCCTCCTCCTCCTCATACTTCTATTTAGTACATTGTCCTGTTTCTTTACGCATCTCTCGTCTCTTGTGACCTTTAGCTCCATGACTTGTTCCATCGCTTCGGTGGTCTTCCCATAGGTCGTTTTGTGTTGGGTTTTGCTACTTTGGCCCATTTTGCCAGTCGTTCTGGGCCCATCCAGTCGACGTGTCTGTCCCACTATCTTTGTCTGGCTCTGGTCCATCGCACCACGTCCTGTACGTTCAGATTTTCCCTGATTTATTTCTTCTTTTTCGATGAAGAAAAGTCACGCTTGATATTGCACGTAGTGTCTTCATTTCAGTGGTGCGCATTTGTTGTTTAGTTGAGTTGGTTTCGGCCCTCGTTTCGGCCGCGTATGTTAGAATGAGACGAACACATGTTTTGTAAATTCTGACTTTGCTGTGTGAGGACATATATTTGTTCCTCCAAATGATGTTATGTAGTGCTCCGGATATTTGTGCTGCTTTAGTTGTTGATCTTCTGACCTCCTCTTTAAGTCTTTTGCTGTTAGTTATGTCTACCCCAAGATACTTAAATGTGTTTATTTGTTCTATAATGTTGTTTGCGGACTGTAGCTTGCATCTTATTGGTGTTTTGCTAATGACCATGCATTTTGTTTTTTTCGGCTGAAATCTGCAAGTTATACTTTGCTGTTGATAAGGAGAACTTATATACTAGACGCTGGAGATCGTCCTCGTTGTCCGCTAAGAGCACTGCGTCATCAGCGTAACAGATTATGTTTGTAGTTTTGCCGCCCATGCTATAGCCGATGTTTTGTGCTTTGATGGTTTGAATAATTTCGTCCATAACTAAGTTGAATAATGTCGGGCTTAGGCTATCGCCTTGGCGGATTCCATCGGCTACGGGTATGTTGCGTGTTGTACCAAGTGCCGTCTTAATCTGCGTCTGATTGTTTGTGTTCAAATTTTTAATAACTTGACTAATTTTGTGTGATAATCCTCTTCTTTGCAGCGTGAAGATGACATCTCGGATTCTAATAATATCGAAGGATTTGCTTAGATCTACGAAGCACATGAAAAGCGGTTTGGCATATTCAATTGGTTTTTCTACCATTTGCCTTAATATAAAGATGGCGTCTATTGTAAAGCCTTGTTGTTCTTCGTTAATATTGACGTTAGTAGTAATTTTATTGGATATTATTTTTGTGAATAATTTTGCGACCGAGTTTATGAGCGAGATGTCCCTGTAGTTGTTTGGATCCTTCCTAAAACCTTTTTTGTGTAATGGAATTGTGATCGTGTGCTTCCAGTCCTCCGGTATTTGCGCAGTGTCTACTATTTTTTTGAATAATGCAGTTAGGTTATATATCAGTTCATTTCCTCCGCTCTTTAAATGCATTTTAATGCTATTTGCAAATATATTTTGACTAAAATGCTCTGGCAAAAAATAGTTCAATCCATTTTAAAAGTACTAATAAAAAAATAATTTAATTTATTATATTATATGTGAAAATAGAAATAATGTCAAAGTAGCTGTTTTCACTACAATACTGGAAATCAAGGTAGCGGTCGGTATGCTCTTAAGGTCAATGTTTACATATGTTATACATTTTTTGATAATTTGACTTAGATTATTATTACCTATTATTTCACTAACTATTTTTATTAGTAATAGTACACAAATTTTACACATGTCAAAATTTACAATTCATTAATCATCTACGAAGTGCAATTAATTTTTAATTACATACATCCTTTGCATGCCAAAATTATTGACTCATACCCCAAGTGAATATTTTTATCTGTGCAAAGAATAAAAATAATTACACCAAGTGTAATTATGAACTAAATTAAATTTTAACATGAATATTATAAATATACGGTTATAACTTGTTTACCTCTTGTATATTACAATCATGATTATAATACACCTATTAAAATTTAATTTAGTTGTTAGTTTATAACAATTATTTTCATTTTTTGCTTGTCAAAAAATATTTATTCCAACACCTCTGACACGCAAAGGGTTAGTGTAATTAATTACATATTACCAATTTTTTTTTTTTTTTTTTTTTAACTATATTTATTATAATATATTTACATATTTACAACATTATTCTTTTTCAATTTAATTTTTTTTCTCCCCACTTGCTGCTTTGCATCTTTCCATGTATGGTAGGCTGCAGAGTTTCGTATTTGGAGCACCATTTTTATTTTCTCTTTCCATTTATCTTTTTTTTGCGTGTGTATTATCATGTTTTTTTTTAATTAATTTGTTTATTTTAGTCTTGTTATTATATAGTGTTCTTTTATTTTTGTTTTAAATTCTTTATAAGTTTTCGTTTTTTTAATATTTTCAGGTAGTTAATTGTATGTGATTAGTCTATTGCCTAGTATTGTTTTTTTCGCTTTTTCTGTTCTTGTTGTGTGTACATATATATTGTTTTTTTTTCTCGTGTTATGTCCGTGAATTTTTTTGTATAATATTATTTGTAGATTTGTTTTAATTTCTTTATTTTTAACTTTATATATTAGTTTGCATTTTTCTATTTTTATTTTTTCGTTAATGTTTGTTTCGTTAATTATTTTGTATACTTCTTCTGTTGGTGTTAGCTTTGAAAGTTTATGTATTATTTCAAGTATTTTGTTTTGTTGTCTTTGGATTTTTTGTATATTTGTTTTTGTTGTTTCACCCCATATATTTATTAAATAGTTAATTTTTGCTAAATAAAGTGAGTGGTATATACTTAATGCTGTTTCTTTTAGTATGCATTTTCTGGCTCTATAGACAGCTCCTATTGTTGCAGCGCTTTCTTTTAATAATTTGTTAAAATGTGCATCCCAGGTGAGTTTCTCAGTTGATATTATTCCTAAGTATTTTGTCTGTTTTGTTCTAGTAGTTGGTATGTTATTTATTTCAATTTTTATGTCAATATCTTTTGTGTTTTTTTGTCTTATTACCATATAAGTTGTTTTTTCTTCATTTATTGTTTGTATGTTTTTGTCGTACCATTTAGTTAGTTTCTTAATGTCTGCATTTATGTTTCTTTCTTTTGCTTCTTTATTTTTTCCGTGATATATAATACATGTGTCATCAGCATATGTATATATTTCACCAGTCAAATTTATATTATATATATCATTTATGTATAGTTATACAGTATTGGTGCCAGCACTCCACCTTGTGGTACCCCATATTCTACTTCCGTTGTTTTACTAAGTATGTTGTTTATTTGTGTTCTGTTTTTAATATATGTTTTTAACAGTTTTAAATTTGTGTTTCTTATTCCTAATAACTCCATTTTTTTAATCAATTTGTTTTTGTCGATGGTATCAAAAGCTTTCCTCATGTCTATAAATATTGGTATAACATACTGTTTCTTGTCCAACTTTCCAGCTATATGTTGTATTATATCAGTTGTGTTTGATTTTTTTTTGGAATGCGTATTGCTTTTTATTTATAATATTATGTTTGTTTATGTGTGTCGTTAGTCTGTTATATATTGCCTTTTCTGTATATTTGCTCAGAACTGATATAAGTGATATTGGTCTATAGTTTTCAGATTTTGATTTTTCTCCTTTTTTGTATATTGGTTTTATTATTTGTTTTTTAAGTATTTGTGGGTATTCACCAGTTTGTATCATTTTATTTATGAGTTTTTTTAATATTGGTGCTACTTCTTTTTTTATGACTTTTATCACTTCATAGGTTATTTAATCTTCTCCTGGCGCGCTTCTTATTTTTAGTTGTTGGATTATTTCTTCTATCTCTTCTTCTGATGTTTCGTTAAATGTAGCTTCTTCTACAATTTTTGCGGTTGTTATTGTTTCATTGTCATCATTTTATTTAATTTTTTCCCTCAATTTCTTTCCCACTGTTGCAAAGAAGTTGTTTAGTTCGTCCGCTATTTCAGTTTCATTTGTCTTTGTTTGTCCGTGTTCTGTTATAATTTCAGTTATTTTTTGTTTTGTTTTCTTCTTTGTCTTATTTAGCATACTATTTATTTCTGCCCATTGTTTAGCTTGGTTTCCGTTTGCATTTTTTATTTTGTTTTTGTAAAAATTTTCTTTTCTTTCATTTTGTCTTCTACTTCTTTTTTCTTTTCTTTCAGTATTTTCTTTATTATTTCATTTTTTTGGATTTCTGATGTATCTCTCTTGTGTTTTGTTTCTATCTTTTATCATCGTTATTACTTTCATGTTTATCCACTCATTGTTTTCTTTTCTTTTTATTTCCGTTATTTTTGTGTTTTGATTTATTGTGTTTTGTAATATTGATGTTAGTATGTCAAAATCATATACTGTTTCATTATCTATGCTTTCAAATTCTTTTTTGATTTTTTCGTAGTTTATTTTCTTTTATTGTGCTTTTTCATATTTGGTTTTCTTACACATTGTGTTCCATTCCGTGATTATCGCTTATGATCTGATAGTGTTAGTTTTTTTACTTTTATTTTGTTGTTGTAATCTTTTACGTTTGTTATCACATGATCTATAATTGTACCAGGTTTATCAGCGTTATTTCTCGTTACTCCTTCTTCGTTTATTTTATTTAAAATACAATGACCATTTTCTACAATTAAATTTCTGTAATTGTTTGTGATATTGTTATTGTCTCTTAAATTTATGTTCATGTCTTCTAGTATTATATTTTTAGTATTAGTTTTTGTTAATTTGTCTATTACTTTTAAGAAGTCATCGTCTTTTGCGGTTTGTGGTTTATATATTGCTTTTATGTGTATGTTGGTTTTATTAAGTTTTATTGTTAATATTTCTGTATTATTTTCTGTTCTAATTTCTGTTACTGTTGTTGCGATTTTGTTTTTTATGTATATGGCAATGCCCCCACCTTTCGTTGCTCTGTTGTTAAATATTGCGGTATAGTATGGTATTTGGAAGTATTTTTCTTCGTTTGTGTAAAGCCATGTTTCATTTATTACTATAGCGTCTGCGTTGTATAGCTTAGGTATTGTTAATATTTTATCAAATTTGTTTCTTATGCTTCTTGCGTTGTGTAGATATATTTTTATTTTGTTCATTTTGCATTTTCTATCAGCTCATTTATATGTTCCATTCCTTTAATTGTTATTTTGCATTATTACTAAAAAAATGGTGGTGCAAAGTAGTTGTAGCTCCATCATGTTGTTTCAACCAAAAGAACCAAATATCATCGATAAAACTTCAGTATCACAACTGGCAACCAAATAACAATGTCTAAAGAGGTAGAAAATCAAATATAGTTTAATAAAAAACAAACGTTTAAAATCAATTACTCAAACCCAATCCAATTCCAGAGCGGCCAACCAAATACAGACAATTGTTTTGGTTTTCACAAATCCTCATCAGTGCATCTCGGTGGTACAGATGCAATTATATTTACATTCTGATTTCAACTGCCTATGCTACGCACATGATCAGAACAAGTTTTATAAGAAACATTTTTATGCATGCGTCCAAGTTTAAAAAACAAAAGTATACAAACAGTATTACAATACAGAATGCGTCACTAAAATACATCAAAAAAGTCCATTTCTATGTATATGAGAGTTTAAGACGCTGTATTTGCGTGTAGAAGAAGCCTCAAAAATGTGTAATTGTTAATCTTTGCATTATTTGTATACGCTGATTTGATTTTTATAACTATTGTATTATGTACTAGAATATACTGTATACCGTGATTCATAATCGTATAAATAATACAACGTATTTAGGAGAATTAATTACAATTAAAAGAAAATGTAAGTTTCACTAAAGGCTTTCTTTCTTACTACTAATTTTACTTTAAGAAAATATACGCTTCCTTGGACATTTACAAATTAGGATTGGTGAAAACTTTTACATTGTTATACAAATGAGAGTACCTCAAGTGAAACAGTAATCTTGTAATTACATCACATTGCATAAAGAGTACTTTTTAAAATATTACAATATTTTAATATAATTGATTAAGAGAATATTTTAACTTAAATGTATATAAATATATAGTACAAACAAATATAGCTATAAAAACTTTTTATAAAAAGACTAATATACTTTTATACTATTTGCTCTAGTCAAAAATCAAATAAGATGTTCTGTTCATTCCGTATAGCTGTAAAGGTAAAAGCGCCTTATTCCAACCATGTCCGTGGTCAGCCAGCCACACACAATAATAGAGAAATACTTACACAAACATTTTAAATACTTATTCCATATTACATATTGCTTAGTAACTTTATAAGCAAGTTGGAAAACTTTAAAATCCTAACCTTACATTAATAACACGTATTACATGTTTAAAGTTAGTGATCCGCTATGTCTGAAATTAAGTAAGAAAAACTTAATTATTTGCTAATTGATATTTCTAAAAAGCAAATACGAAATATTATTATTTTAGCTTATATAATGCAAAAAAATTTAAGAAATTTATTTAAAATGTATTTTTTATTTTGATCTTATTTTTTAAATGGTTATGATCAAATTAAATAGATTTGCACCTTATCATATAGAGTTGATTTAATTTAAAATGTAATTAAAGTCTAACTTTGTTAAGATTATTATTACAATTAAAACAATCATGCTTTTTATAGTAAATGATAAATAGTTGAAGTTATGTTATTGAATGTTATAATTGAGTTAGGGGTAGGTTTTCATTATTTTGCAAAAAGTTGGAAAATGTTCAACCTAGACTAACTTGATTTTTCAAATTATAGACCAATGGATTTTATGTGTGCAAAGTTTTTGAAAAATATATGTATTAATTTCTACATTGGCAAGATTAAAAGAACACAAAATCTATATCTCAAATACTCAACAGATCTTCTGACATGTTAGTTACAAATTAAATTTTACTTTGACAAACATATTTTTTTTGCAGTAGGTCCAAAGCATATGATAGGATATGGCTTCCTAGTCTTATTAACAAGCTCCATTATATAGGTTTTTAAACAACAAAAAATCTTATTAATTGTTTTGATGATAATTGCTCTCTTCATACTTTCCAAAGATCATACTGACAAATATAACAAAGCGTTTTAAAACTTTTAGGTTAGAACCAGTAACGTCTATAAAAAAAATATTGAAACAATATTTAACTGAACTACTTCCAACTTGGCCAAGTTTACTTGTAAAAAACCTTACGTCTTAAAATAAACAACAAAATAATGTTTTCTTCAATTTGGGACAGATACCTCATGTGCTGGGCCAGCAACTGCTAATCTAAAAGTGCGTCAAAGTAAAACCAAAAACCCCCTCCAAACGAGGCAAAAGTCCAAAGCTTTTGAGCAATAGAACACTTCCTTTGAAACTTAAAGCACCAAAAAAGAGAATTTACATCTCCAAGTCTAAACCCTTGCCTAGACAAGCCAAGAAAAAGGTAAAAAACATAGGGAAAAAAATCCACTACAAAAAAGAAGGGAAACCCAGCTACATCGCACCTTCATGTTCATGCGGTTACCAGCTTGGCGATGTGCCACTGAGTCGGTTTTCTAGACTGACAAAGACCACTCTGTGGTTTCCGGAAAAACCAAATGTTGTAGAACTGGTCATGAGTCTACTGGAAAAGCAGAACCAGTGGCACAAAGTTAAAGACTAATGCATCTTCCACACCGGCGAGTCAAAAAAACCAAAAAGCTAAATCCTTGTTCTAGAAATAGATGAAGAATGTGTACGCACACTAAACGGTAAGAAAAATCTGCTGAGCTCTAAGTTTAGCAAACCTACATTAAAATAACAAAAAACGTGCCGGGGCAGGACAAAACAGAGGTAATTGATCCACCCGGACAAAAGCGGGGTGAAGATACACCACTGTCCACAAAGCCAACCGATGACGTGACACATTAAAGATATCCAATGCAATGTCGAGCGGCCGTAGCAACTCTATGCCGCAAACTAAGGGTGATGCAAGACACAATAGCCCTAATCCAAAAACCATGGATTGTATAAACCAGAGTCTGCAGATTGGGCAAACTAAGCGGGAATGACTTTTCAAACCTAACTTATCTGTAACCGCACAACCGTAAAAATCAACTCGACAGACAAGCAGAAACCAGACACTATTGTGGCGTCGGCGTGCCTCGCGTACAAAATACCACCTTTAACAACAAAGCTAAAAGATACCAAAACCCGACAACTTCTTGCGGAGTTTAAGTACCTGTGCAGATTTAAGAGAACCCATTAGAAAACTATGTACAAATTCTTCTTTAACATAAGCGTAAAAGGACTCGTGCCCATTTAGGCTACAAAAATACCCAACAAGATTATAAAAGACGTTTACATCATCGTCAACCTGAAACATTAAAAACACCTCAATTGTAGTAAGGAATTGCCTAAAACAAATGAACAGCTCATACACAGCTAATCTATCATAAATAATGGAAATACTTCTAGAAACACACTTTAAAAGTTGTACCGCCCCGGCACAAGTCGCTGCAACACCAACCTCGTCAGAGGAAGACTGGAAATTGCCAGGACTAGATCTTTTCTGCCCTTTTACAATGAGGCAAAGATACCATCCTTACTCACCTAGCAAAATTCTATAAAGCATGCCTTGTTTTTATACATACCTATAGGATGAAAGAAAGTAAAAATCGTATTCATATCAAAACCAGCGCGTCACAATTACCCCCTTGCTAAATCCTATCAACTAACCTACATCACGTTTTTCCTAAAAACAAACAAATACCCTTAAACCAACATGCATACACCCAAAGAAGATCCACCGGATCAACCCTACATCTTCTAACCAAATCAAAAGATCACTAAGAGACAAAATGTTCACATTAGGCGTACTGATAGATATTGAAAGCGCTTTTATAAAACAACTTAAAAAAAAAACCGCTAATGCAACCCATGGTGTAAACCCCATTAGTGAATGGATAAAACACATGTTGGAAAAAATAGCCGTGACAGTTATCGTAGACGGTCAGAAAAGTCCTTGCTAAAGGTTGTTTCCAAAAAAATGTATTATCTCTACTACTATAGAATAAGTAGTTGACAGCCTCATACAGCTACTTAATAATAGTGGTTTCTATAAAATTGGTTATGCAGATGACATAACAATCTTGTTAAGCGGTTAATTCAAGAGCAACTTAATGTAACAGACTCGAAGAATAATCAAAAATTGGTGCAAAAATTGGTGGTTCTTATGGTTAGCTCTCTGAAAACCAAACTGTTTATCTTCACAAAAAAAAGTTGAAAAAGTAGACTTATCAAAACTGCTAAATACCTCTACCAACCAAGATATTAAATATTTTGAGGTAATTTTTGACAACATACTTAACTGGGAACCACATCTAGATATAAAAGACAAAAAAATTCATATGGCTTTTTGGCAATACAGACGAGCTGTAGGAAAAACATAAGGACTGTCTCTAAAAATAATGCTATGGTTGTACACAGCCGTCATAAAACCTATGCTCACATGCGGCGCACTAATATGGTGGCATAAAAGCTATATAGTTGCAACTAATGGCATGCCTAAGCATAACAGGTGACATGCGGACAACAACTGCAGCTATGGAGACAATGTTGTGTCAACATTTATGTCAAGGAGATAGCAACAATGGCAGCTTTGCGTTTAAATGCAGTTGGCAAACTGTAGGAAGGGCTGGCTAACACTGTACTCTCTTGAAGAAGGCTGTTAAGAAAACACCTCTGTTAGGAGCGCAAACATAAACAAAAAAAGCAGAATGTGGTCAATGATTCGATTAGAATCTACACTCTACACTCTTCTCGCAAAACCTAGACCTTAAAATATCTTTACCACTACAAACGCACACAACAATCTTCCAAGCAAAAATAGTTTGGATAATCTAAAGAGTTATAAAAGTAGGAAACCGCAAAATATGTGGCAAGAATGTCCAAATTCTAACGGATAGTAAACAAGCCTAAAATCACATCAAAACTAATTTTTAAATGTCACCGTGTACTTATTTTAGCAGTCTATAGAAATAACATCGAGCTGCTCTGGGTGAAAAAACATTCCAACAAAGTAAGTAACATTGAAGCGGATGGGCTGGCGCATAAAGGATCAACTTTCATGACGTGTAGACCTAAACAATACCTCGTCTAAATTTAATTAAAAATCCAGCTATTCAAACCATTGCTGATTTAAAATTAACTAATGACTTAGATAGTTTTACACAAATCAATAACTTTTTTGACAACAACAAAATTATAGTTAGCAGATAAGATAAGAAATTTATTAGTTTAGCTCATTGTGTTTTACAATATTAAACAAGTCAAAATATATGTACACTTAAAACTAAACATAAATATTACAAACTATGGTAAAACATAGATATTACAACTTATAATATACAAACAGACTAAAAATAATAAACATAGAAGTCAAAAAAATAATGAAACACTTTTGATAATCTTAAGTTATGGATCAGTTCATAAAATCATTTGTACTATAAAATGCATATAATGTTAGAAATGACTTAAGCTTATGCTTAAATTTATTAATTGTCATTGAATGTGGTAGTAGAACTGATGGTTTTAACTATTATCTACTTGCTAGCTAAGATTGGGGTTTAAGCTCAGTTGAAATCAGTTTTGTGTATTTTAATTAAAAAACTGACTTACTTCATAATTTTTTTTTTAATTTCTAAACGAAAATCTAAATATGTTTTTGTTTTGTAATATTACTTTAACAAGTGTGCGTTGATGCAAGCTTTTGATACTTGCCAAACTTGTTTTCTTTGGTTCGATGGTAATGCCCTAGCTGCATGTCGTGAGTATCCATTAAGATTTCCCGACAGAAAGCAACCTTCTCGTCACGTATTATTGGTCGCATTTCAAAGGCACCGTGAATTTAGAATTAAAAATCGCTGTAGGGGGTTCCACATCAACATCACACCGTAGCAAAAAAAAAAACAAATGCGTTTACAATTATCTAAAAACTTTGTCTAGAAAACCTTAAACAAGGAAATTCTTCACCCATATCGTTATCAAAAAGTACAACACCTACAAACAAGCAACGCAGCAAAACAACTTTTTTTCAATGGCTTCTTGAACAACATCAACGAGATTCTAACTTTTTTGGTTCAATATTGTGGCGCTATAAATCTTATAGCAACAAAGATTTTCAGTTAACACATGGTGTGGGATTATTAATGGGCAATTACTGCCAATTCAAATCTTACTACCTCGTTTAAATGCTGGTTTATACGCAGAATTTCTCAAAAATCAGAAAAAAAAAATTTGCTGGATAACAATGTCCTTCTTGCCTTACGTAACAGGACGTGATACCAGCACCGCCCCATGTTGGGCGATATGTAGTTCGGTGGCTCAATGATAATTTTAATGATAAGTGAATTGATAAAAAGGTCCAGTAAACTGGCCTGCAAGATCTTCTGATCTAAATCTATTCTTATCTAAATTATTTTTTTTTTAATTATTATGTACATTAGTTATTTCATGTAATAAAAAAAATATGTATAATTTCCCTGTAATGAATTTTCTTCCGTTGAGAAATAAATTTATTATTATTATTAGACAAAGCGAAATAGACAAAAAAGTTATTTAGATTTTCTGCTTCATTTTAGCCTCCAGTTAGGAAACCCTGTATAATGGTAGTTGCAAACATATTAACAATTTATGGTTTATTTATATACAAACGTATAAAGTTTTTGTGGTAACACTAATTATTTTGATGAGAAATATTAAAAAAACCGGTTCTGTCCCTTTACCGACAAATTCTGACGCTTGTCAATAACAATGACTGATTGACAATCTTATGCTATATCAACATACTTCACACTTTTTTTTCTATTTTTTAATAAACCCCCTTCAAACAAGTCGTAAGACTTCTGGGGCGATGTAAAATAGCTGTAAAACGCGCAATATAGAAGAATGCGATCTTACAAAAATACGCGTACAGATAAACTTTGTATTACCATCTTCTGGCTAATACAAAAAGTCATGTACCCAACCTTTATATTTTTCAAAGCCGTTGCTACCCGTGTAACATTAGCGGTTTTAACAAAATAGTTTTGTTATATTATGAATGTTATTTCACATTTAATGCGTTAATTATAAAAAATAAACTAAAACATGTTTTTAAAATATCAATCTACAATCAAATTAGTAATCATTTGTACATTTTACAAAATTTAAAGTTTCATCCCAAATTATAAATGTATAGGGTTTTCCAATAAGAGGTTTCATTTTGATATTAAAAAAAAAACGTGTATTTTTTCAAGAAAAATCAAAAATGTTTATTTTATTGTAAAGAGGAAGGTATGCCATTAACATTTAAAAACAATAGTCAAATGGCCGCCACGGTTACGGTTGCAGTACCACATTCTTTTCATGAAATTTTCCATGACCAATTCGCATATTTGCGGCTGTATGTCCTTGATAACTTCACGAATTCCATCTTTAAGGTCTTGAATTAATTGTGGAGCATCTTTCACGTGGCCCCAAAGAAAAAAGTCTAAAGGCGTCAAATCACAAGATCTCGGTGGCCAATTGTGATCACCTCTTTGAGAAATAACACGGTCAGGAAACTTTTCTTGCAAAATTGCAATTGTTTCGTTGCTTGTGTGGCACGTAGCGCCGTCTTGCTGAAAATAAACGTCATCCACATCAATATCTTCCAATTCCGGCCATAAAAAAATCATTAATCATAGCTCGGTAGCGCCATCCATTCACCGTAACAGTTGCACCAGCTTCATTTTCAAAAAAGTAGGGTTCAATCACACCTCCAGCCCAAAAACCGCACCGAACAGTGACACGTTGAGAATGCATACACTTTTCAACAATCATTCTTGGATTTTCTGAGCCCCAAATACAACAATTCTGCTTATTAACGTAGGCTCCGAGGTAAAAATGGGCCTCATCACTAAAGATGATTTTCGATGAAATTCCGGATCATTTTGATGCATTTGAAGGACCCAATCAGCAAAGATACGACGTTTATGGTGATCGACCGGCTCGAGTTCTGGTGTTAACTGAATTTTAAAAGCCTCAAGTCTTTATGAGAAAATAAGGTGTAATGTCGTTTGTGGAATGTCTAATTCCAAAGATCAACGAGGGATTTCTTCAACACTACGGGTTACATCAGCAGTATTCTCATGTGTTCTTGAGCGATGCACACGGTTTCGATTCTTCACATCACAAACTTGTTCCGACAGCTCAAATTTTTTCACCAGGTTTACTATTACCGGCCGAAAAAGTGCTTTACGACGACCAAAAAGTGCTTTAGTTTTGCGAACTGTGACATTTTTGAAGTGAATTTTAATAATTTCAATGCATTATTGATGCGTATATCGTTCCATTTTTAATAATGGCGTAGTTTTTACTTGTCAAAAGATAATAGCTTCAAAATTGATAGCTGCCCAAATAGCCTGCTATTCAAAATGAAACTTTTTATTAGAAAACCCTTTATATAATTAAATAGAGAATTATAGATAGTGTCACACGGGTGTTAGAGACAAGTTTTTGTTCCACACCCACATCTATCTTTTTTCTAATAACGGAAAAATTAATATGAGAAAATATTAAATCTTCATTTTTTCGCGAAGTATATACAATGTGAGCGAGAAAACCTGAGGTTTACAATGTAGACAACCAAATATACACTTATTGTAAACATTAAAAAAAAAACATGCCCTTGTCCATCTCCATAGGTGTAACACATTCCTTTTGTAGAATTAATGTAATTATAAACAAATAAAATAAACACAAAGTACATAATACACAATGATGAATTATTTAAAAAACAACAATTTCAATGGTTATAAGAATAATATTTGAATAAATACATAAGTAAAATGAATCTATTTTTTAATTGGCAACTTAACTATTATGAAAAATAACAAATATATATTTTTATATGGTTTATCATTATTAAAAAATTAATAGTCAGTATTTAACATAATAATAACAGGTAATTGTTATTGTTTACACAAGAACAAAATATTTTTTTGTGGTAATTAACGTAAACAATTAAAATAAATACTAACTACATAATACATTTAGATAAATTATTTTAGAACTTTATTAAAAAAATATATATAATATATGTATAAATAAATAAACTTTAATAAAATGTTTCAATATTTTAATTGACAAAATTACCATAATGAAAAATAGCAAATGTATATTTTTATACGTTTAATCATTATTTTAAATAAGAATACTAATGCCCGTATTCATAAAACGTCATTAAATATATAATGATTTGTTAAAAATATAACGAAACGTTTAATCGAGTTTTCGTATTCATAAACACTCATTAGCAATAATGTTCATTAAATTATTCATTAAATTTAACGCACTATTTTTGGTCCATTAAAACAAAACGAATCATTAAATTGACACATCTGTTTGATTTGAAAATGTCTAATTATTTGTATTAATTCATAGTATTTGAGGTTATATTGTATAGGTTAACATATTAATAACTTATAAAAAACAAAAGTAACTAAAAAGTTACTAAATAATTTAATTAATGACAATTTATTTATGAATATCATTATATTTTTAATGTTCATTAAATTATAATGATTCGTTTGATAATGAATCGTTACAAAAATGTTTTATGAATACGGGCATAAGTATTTAACATAATAATAATAGATAATTGTAAAAGATTGTAAATTGAACAATTAAATTATATGTACAATAGTGTTTATACAAGAACAAATGTTTTTTATAGTACTCATTATCGCAGTCAATCAATAAAAATGGAACAAGTTGTACTGTCTTCAGTCGTGCCTGAATCAATTTAATAAAGCTTTTCCCAATACATCTAAAGTTATAGTGCGGTATCGTACTACATTATTTCATTAAAAAATATAAATCCATTTATTCTTTGTCTTAAAATTGCATCTAAATACAAATTGAGTGTAAAGTTGTTTCGTGTAAGTTATAGGGATTGACAACAACCACTAAGCTTCATTGGTAAAAAAGTCTTATCCAATATTTCATCTTAATTTTCATCGTAAACAACCTTTTCAGTTACAATGAATGGACTGTGGTTTCTTCTTACAGGTGCATAATTTGTGATTTGTGAGTCACAATACTTTTATAAGAAATTCTGGAGACTGAAGAGAGTTTATTAAAAGAATTCTGTTCTTGTATAAACATTATTGTACATTCACAGTTTTCATAACACATAATTCACACTATTCAAATTTACACTGCACTTTACAGTTACAGTATCATTAGCAATTTGATTAATATTATATCCAACTCCATTATCCTTAAATAAATGCATTAAATAGTAAATTAACCTTTACATTATTTTTAATACACATTTAACTTAAAAAGTGACGTTTATTATGGATTATTTTGTTCAGAGAGTTAAGAAGTTAAGAAACTAGTAAACACTAAAACTACTAACAATTTTCCGAAAAATATTTGAAAAACCTCACTCTTTGTTGTTCACACTGTATAAGATCATCTTGAAATTTTTATAGTATATAGAACAATTCAATCACAGAAAATTTCTAGGATGTCGCCGGACACTCGATTTCCGTTAGATTCGTAAAACAATTCATTTTACATTTTACCAACCACAAAAAAATGATGGGTTGAGAGTAAAATTATTCAACATTACGGCAAATCGTAAATAACATGCGTCGAATATACCTTGACGGTCAAAAGTAGACCATTTTAGACTAAACCAAGTACTTCTGCAATTGCAGCTAGCAGTTCCCCTAACACCCCTCGCTATTTTGAAAATTATTGCATTTTTACCATTAACTTTGATTATATATGTTTAGATTGAATTAATAATAACACATTATTAATGTAAACCATAATCGATTAATTACTTTAACCGTAACAAATACAAGCCTAGACAAAAAATGTAAGTTGTAAATTTTTATTGTTGGCAAAATATTGTTATAGAAGTATGTACATCGTTGGATTCAGAATATAAGATTCCAAAAAAAAAACCTTAAATGAATTGTATGTGATTAATATTCTTACATAAAATAGATGATAATAAAATTAATTATAACATTAAATCAATATTTTGAAAGAACAAAATATGTATACATACACTTCACCCAGTGAATCACTTATCTTCTACCTGTATTTCTTAACTACGGTCATAAATCGTTCAGTTTCAATCTACAGTGCAGCATTCTATACTACTGTTTTTTTTCATTCAACTCTTTTAACTGATCAGTCTCTTTTAGAAACCTATTATGTTATTTAAAACAAAACCTAGTTAATAAAGCCATGCTATATTATTTATTTCTTAATCTAATATTATTTAGGCAGTAATAATATAAACAAATTAAACAATGCACATTTAAAATGTATCATGTATTTATATTCACATTTATACAATATTACAATTGACAATCAATACTACAACTACATACAAATAATACACACATTTCTACACTACACTTTTTTCTGTTAATAAAAATATACACAACCCTATTTGTTTATTAAAAAAAAGTCTCCGTATAAATATAAAACTTTCAAGTGTTTATCTATAATACATACTAGAATAATGTACAAATATTAAAACAAAATACAATTAAATAGTAAATCAGATTATAAAAGTTGTGATTTGGTCAAAGAAGTTTCTAAAAATAATTAAAGTTTATACATTTTATTATAAGCTACCCAATTTTAGCAGCATAAAAATATAGAATTGTTTTATTAGTTCATAACAGATGAAAAAGTAGTTTTGGAAAAAAATGTATAAACTTTACATTTCATTCCTATTAAAATATAATATAATGCAAAACCTAACATCTACTGAGGAATTTTCACATTAAACTATTATTTCATCACAGAATTGGTTTATTGATCTGCATTCATATTTGTAATTTTTGATGCGATTGTATATTTACAAACTGTTTTTTTAAAACAATCAGTTATTACTACTATAATATGAATAAATACGGATTTGGTACTATTTTATTGCACTGTTTCATAAAAATAAAACATATTAAATAAAAGCATATTACAAATATGTTAACATTCACTATATTAGTCTATCCTTATTAAGCCCATGTGACACTATCTATAATATTCTATCTTGAATTATATATAAAACTATACGTGTGTAAAATGCACAAATGATTATTCATTTGATCGTACATTAAAAATAAAACATGTTCATAAAAAATGAGTAATATCATTTGTAACATAAACCAACGAATTTGTTAAAACTGCCCATAAGTTTGTTTAAGTTTTTGTGCATTTTACAGACTTTATCTATAATTATATACATATATATATAATACAAGATACAATCATAGATAGTGTCAAACGAGTTTTAGAAACAGAAAAAAGTAAATCACAAAAAATATGATATGAATAAATATTTCTGCAATACAATTAATTAAATAATAAATTATTATTAGATTGTCATACATGTTTATAATTAATAGAATTGCGCAAATGTATATGTTTAATATTGTGCTTACAAATAAGATTATAATTTAATTTTAAGCGCTTATGATATTCTTTTGAGCAGTAAAGTGTACTACTTATAATCTAGGATTTAGAGCATGTTCAAACATAATTTATAAATAGTCTGGTAAAAATATTTTAAGCAATTATTAATCATCATTAGCTTTAAAAAATAAATAATAAATTAAAATATTCATTACTGTTTACTTAGAATACAATGTAATACATACTTATAATCCTTCTTTACATTTAGATATTTTAATATATTGAGCAATTTGACTAAACAAACTCTCAAAAATATTATAAATATAGCAACAAAGCGACCTTAAGAAAACACAATGATAGATTTTATTAAGAAAAAGTACAATTCATAATAATAAAACAATGTACCTATCCTAATTGATGTAAAGAAAAAAAAGTGATGTTTAATTAATGATGATTGAGAATTGGGAAAATAAATATACTAGTCAGATAATAAATATATATTTATAAAATAAGCCTTAAAATAATCTTACCAGTATATTAAATTGGTAACTTTAATTATATTATACTTATTTATGTGATTACAGCTTTTATATATTTTTAAGAAACGCACTTTAAATTTATGAATAATATAAAGTAATTAATTGTAATTTAAATAAATAAAACCTTCAAACTTTTAAATATTTTTTAAACTATTAGGAACTATTTTGATAAATAAGAGCAGAACCCAAACAATTTATATAATTTTATGGTATAGCTACAAAAGTTCAGCCAGTACGATTGTATAGAAATAAAGGATGATACAGTAGACAGTTTACCAACAAATATATTAAATGCATACATAGTTTAGTAAATTATATATGAACAGAGCTTTCAAATTCCACCTAGTAGATGTTTACATTTCAGATTGATTTTATTTCAGTTCTGTTACCTACCAAGTCAGTAAATAAATTGGAGTAGAATGATAATCTTATTTCAAATCTATCAATTTATTGTTCAAATTAATTTATTCTCATCAATTTTCAATGTTGCCAAATGTTGGTTATTCTGTCAAAAATGGATATACATATTACACAATTGGCACAAATCATCATTAATACTTACACATTTTGTTATTAAATTACAGTTTTAAACAGCGGATGTCCATATTGACAGTCTTAGGTTCAATACCCAACTTAGCAGCCGTTAAATATTTGTGGATTTGTGCACGAGTGCTACTGCCATTCATTTCTATAAATATATCGAGATACATTAATCATCTCGCCTGATTAAGACCAGGTATGTAGAAACAAAAAAAATTAATCAACTACCTAGAAATTGATCAATAAATTGATAGAAGTTGATATACAAAATCAATGAATAAATTATATATCTATCTGATTGGAGCTTACATTAATTATAATAATAGCTTTTTTTCAATTTTATTGTATATGTAAATGAAAAAATAAATTGAAAAATTGAAGGTTAATAAATTAACAATATTAAAAACATGAACTAACATATTGTTGTACATTTGATTAGCCTCTCAGTTATTAATGCAAAACTAATAAAATAATAAATTGTTTATGCAAACTCAATTGTTTAAAAAAATCATCGGTTACTATAAACTAAAACAAGGAAAAGTTTAATTTTGAGTTAATAATATTATAATGTATGTATGTTAAATAAATAAAATAAATATTAAAATAAAATCATTAACTTAATAAATATGAATAAAATATTATAATAGTTAAGTTTAGACATGTTGCAGGTTCACTGCAATAAATGTGTTTTATTAAAAGGAAGTTATGTTGAATAATAAATTATTTTGAATATCAAATCAATACCCTTGAATATTTCCAACCATTACCTTTAAAAAAAAGTTTATATACAATAAGTAAAATAATAATGATGATTGGAATAAAGTTTTATGCATATGATGCCAGGTTACCTTTGTAAGGTATACAGTGTTTAAAAATAATACCAAGAAATTTCAGGTGGAGATAATTAATTTTATTTTTTTTATAAACTAAAAAACTCAAAGTTTGTCATTTCGGTTGATGTATTTTTTTGGTAAACATATCAACAATACAAGTTACTTTCAGAATTTAATTTGGTTGGTTCAATGGTAATGTAATTTTAACTTTTACTATACTGGACTTAATTAGTTACTGCAATGTAACCAATTAAGTCCAGCATTTGTTTGAGTTTAAATTAATCTGTAAGAAAGATAAATGAAAAAACTAAATAGTATGCCAAAGAACCTGTAAAAGGCTCATTAGACCTAACTGTAATACTGCGTACAGACTTGCAACAATCTGCCGTATCGCAACACCGTCGCGTACCATCACTCCGCAACACAACTGCGAACCGCAACATCGACGCGTAACATACTCCCGCAACACAATGCCGTTCCATTGCCGTATTGTTGCGCCCTGCCGTACTAACTTGTAAAGAGAGCTGCAACATCGTCGCGCAACGTTCCTTTGATCCGACGGCATAAAACCGACAAGCGATGGGACGCTAGAAAAGTCCCATGTTGCGAGGAAATGTTGCGCGAGGATGTTACGCGACGGTGTTGCGGTACGGCAGATTGTTGCAAGTGTGTACGCAGTATTATACTGCGTACACACTTGTAACAATCTGCCGTACCGCAACACCGTCGCGTACCATCACTCCGCAACACAACTGCGTACCGCAACATCGTCGCGTAACATTTTCTATGATCCGACGGCAGAAAACCGACAAGCAATGGAACGCTGTTACGGAGTGATGTTGCGCGAGGATGTTACGCGACGATGTTGCGGTACGGCAGATTGTTGCAAGTGTGTACGCAGTATTAGAGAATTGTATTTAAAAAATTTAATTATATATGCTGAAATAAAACAAACAAAAACGCAAGTTATTTTAATTAAAATTTGACAACACTGTGAGAGTCCACCACAGCCAAAACAATCATAATAATCTCAAAAATGAAACAATCCTGTGTTGGCTGCTAATGGAACAATGTAATGAGCATTGAAATATAAATGTTTTTCTATGTACAGTTAGATCTAAGAGTAAGATAACTTTGAGCATTATCCTATATAAATCTATCCAAAAGTGTATGTGACAGGCCGGATATGGTCCAATACAGTCAGGTCTAATGAGTAGAAACCTAAATGCTGTACTTACATTTTATTATAAAGATACGACATTAAATGCAAAACAGCTAACTCAACTCTATTTATGACCAAACATAGACTTTAAAAGTTATTAAGCTAATGCTGAATGCAGTTAAAAAATTTGTTTATTAAAAACAAGAATGTCTTTTAGAAAATTGAAATAATTAGTAAATGATTTCACAATGTACATTTTTTTTAAATTTATTGTGCTTTTTTCGGTTATTTTATATCGCCCCAGTAAGTCTACAACTTGTTTAAAGGGGGTTGATAGAACCAACAGCTTATATGTAAGTAGAATATATCATACAAACTATATATATCCAGGTATTTTTTATCCAATGTTGAATTGTAATGTAATGTAAAAAAGTTCAGAATTATTAGATCTGTTGATATAGCATGTTTAAGTTTACCATCCTTATTTCCTTTTTTGCAAACACAGAGTCATCAAGTTTCATATTGACATATTTTTTATCTATAAAAATTAGAATGTAATGGAAAGTATTTAGAAGATTATAAATCAAACATTAATTTGATGTCAAAATTTCTTGTAAAATTATTGTTGGGTTAAGTGGAAGAACAGCTATAAGCTGAACTTCGCTCTTTTATATATGTAGAGTATAAATAAAGACCATTATTATTATTATTATTATAAATAATTACAAACTTTGTAAATACATCTGGTTAAAAGCACACTAGTATTTCAAGTTGCCACCGTTTTGAAGTCTAACCCTAAATTCAATAACATAATACTGTGTGTGTGTACGAAAGAACACAAAATGTTTTTCTTATATGTAATGCAAATAATAGGTCTGTTCCAACATACAATTTGGACAGATCTCAAACTGTTTTAAATGTGCTGCCTTTTTAAAATTGTGCACCAAACTATTTGCATTGTTTTGACAATTCAAGTGTCAAGCAAGGTTATAAGGATGCATACAGATGAAAAGAATATTTTTATTATTGAATCCTACTTTAGGAATGGGTGGTTTGATAATGGAGAATAGCTCTATTCCATTCTGGATTGTGTTCAAGAGTTTCAACAGCAGTAAAAATATGAAAAGAATATTCACTAGAGCGGCACAAACGTACATTAGATGATTTCATAATACCAAACTTTTATAATGACCCTGTATATCTAGACCTCAAATTTTGAGATTGTAAGTTAAATTATTGGGTGCGCATTAATCACGCAACATCGAGACAGTACACAAAACTACTAAAGTTTCTTTTCTTATCTCAAATAGGAGCACAGCATTTTGTTTGTGTATAGTTTAGTTGGAACAGATCTATTAAAAATTAGAAATTTATTATATGACACGACTAAGTTATGAGACATTTATTTTTAAGTTTAAATAAATACACAAATTATAAAATAATCATTCATTTTTAGCATACATAGGCTTAGTAATATCAGTTTCATAAATAATAAATCACGGTAAGTAAAAACAATTTTTTCTTCAAAGTTGAACATTGAATAAACTGAGAGACTTCATTAGTTTAAAACAGATGGGGTTTTTCAAAAATATCTAGCAAATATGGAAGCATAAAATTTAGTACCCTATTTTGAAATGTAAGAAAATATCAAAAAGCTAAAATCCTAACTAATATTAATCAATCTTTTCATTTATCTGAAAACCATCATATTTGTGCTTACCGATTTCAACAGTTTTCATAAAATTGTATTCACCAAACAAGAACCTTTTAACATTATCTTCCATTTCTTTAAATTTTTGTTTATTAATCTCCTCACTTTTATCAGTCAATTGAGAGTTTAGAGATTCTGAATAATCAGATGTACTACCAATATCCATATTACTTTGAATCCATTCAGCAACACGTATATTTGATGTGTTTTCACTTACAGAACTTATGGTTCTAGCTTCATTACTAGATAATGAATCGGGTTTTGTTATTTTGGAACTTTTCGATTGAGAATGATCATGCCTTGTATATAATACTGGTGTTACATTATTTGGATTGTTGTCTAGTAAAATATTTTTTGAACCCGATTGCAAACGCATTGAGCAGTAACGGCCACCTTTATAAATATCAGAAGATTCAAGTTTGGTTTCTACTGGTAAATCTGAACTTCTATAAAATGTTCGGTGTGTTGCTGTATTTAGTTTTGTTTTATTTTCCTTTTTTTCATTAACACTGAAGTAAATATTTTCTTCTTTAATGCCATTATTAGGACTACCTAAATCTATAAGATTCTCTGTTTTAACATCACATTTTCTTGTTTCATCCTTACCATTAATAACTATTCTATCATTTTTGGTATCTATCAAAAAATTATTAGGCTGTACTTTGGCTATGTTTTGATTTGTGTTAGTTTCATTATAATCATGTATATACACAGGAATTGTTTTATTATTGTTTTCTACATTTTTTACTATTTTAACAATTGAAGGTCTTTCTAAGTTTGTATTGCATGTAAGACATAACGCATTATTATAATCACCAGTTTGTGTACTCACTGTATGATGTGTATTGTGATGTATGATTTTAATATTTTTTGAACATGTACAAGTGTCGCAATGTTTGACACAAGATCTTTCACGTTCCCTTTCTTCTAATACTTTTGCCATTATTGCAGCAGAGACAATGTCCACAGATGCATTTTCAGGGTCCTTTTCTACAGTTTGTCGACTATTTGGAGATTTTGGTATTGAATATACCATTGCAGTCGGTGGGAATGTTGGAATTGGCACCTTGATACTCTTTATTTCAGGTGGAGTTTTCTTTTCTTCAGGTTTCCTCTTATTTGCCATATAAGTTGATACTTTTGCTTGAACTTCATTAGGTAACTAAAATAATTCTTTACTTAATTAAATTTTCCATAAAAAACTTATTAATATTACCGTATCATATTTCTGTGAAACAAAATTTCCCGGTTTACATTGCAAAAACTGGATTGCCAATGATACGTCATTTTTATACCTTTCCTAAAAGATTTAAACAAATAATATAATCAATATTTAAAATTAGAAAACTTACATTATCCTCAGTTAACTTCTTGATTGTATAATTTGCTTCGGCCAATTTATGTGATAAAATTGCAACATCTTTTGTTAAAGTATTTTTATCTGTTTCGCTAATATCCACTAGTCTTAATAGTTTATCTTCTAATCCCTGATTTACTCTTTGGACTCTTCTATGAGCTTCATATAACCTATAAATTAAAATAATTTGCACCTACTTCTCCGTTCAAAATCACTGACTAAGCACTTTTTAAAACTTAAAAATAAATTGTTTACAAGAGGGGTTACAATTAATCGTAAATTCATAAACTATTTATATAACTGTGTGTGATTCACATGTCTAGCTCCTAGTCTGAGACAAAATAATCACCTTAAAAGAATGCATAAGAAAACATAATTATGTACATTAAATACTGTAGTCAAACTAAAATGTCAATTTTTTTTTTATTATTTGTAATTATTTTAATAAATAATATGTAGTTATTAATTATCTGAGATATTTAAACATAATATTAATAAATTCGTATTAAATATACTATGTTTTACAAGATATTTAAAATAAGCATGTTATCTTTATATCAAATGTATCTGTTGTTAAGTAGAAGCTATTTTATTTAAAAATTTAGAAGCTTTACAACACTCTAAAATAAACCATTCCAAGAAATTCAGCTGCTTACTTCAATTGATGCCTCACCGCCTGCAAGTGATTATGAAATTGTAGAGCAATTTTATTGTCAGTAACAGTAATAGTATCTATGTATGAATCAAAATTAAAAAGCTACAAAGCATTTTAAAAATAACAATCATTTAACTTAAAATTGTATCTTATCTATCAAAAAAATTTATAAAATTAGTGAATGAAATTTATTTAAATTTAAAATTTAATCTCTATCAAATATTATATGACAATATTTCTACATCTTATTAATGGTAATAAAAAAAAGTTTTGTATGCTACAATAAAGCCATTCAGTAGATACACTAGTATAGAATTAAAATATCTATTGTTGTTTCTGTAAATTTGTAAAATGAAAATATAAGAAGTAAATCTATTCTTATTAGAAATTGGTAACTGTTGAATTGAAGTTATTGACAATATACATAAATATGTAGTAAGAAAGAAACAATCTTTCTCTCCAATAATAAATTTATTGTTTCAGATTATTTATTTAATAAAATATAAACATATAAACAGTTAACACTTGATAATGACATTAGTAATAATTCGATGCATATTATAGATATTTAAATATCAATAAAGATTTCTTATTATTTATATTCTCAATAGATTTCACATTAAATAAAATATGATAAAATAAATTAAATAATTTTAAAACAAACCTCCACATTATCTAAATTCATAAAAACTCATTACCATCATTCCTAGAATATTGGAATTTACTTTTATCTTATCAAATTTCTACAAAAAAATAAATATGGACATGTTTATAAATATTTAAATTACCACATGATAATACCAGTACTTTTTCCAACATATTTTCCATAAATGTGTTTCTTAAATAATTCAGATCATAAATTAAAAAATCTATTGTAGTAAATTTAGTATAAAATATTGTACAAATCTAAAAGTTCTAACCTTTTATATTTGTCCTGCCATGTAATTAATTCTTCCTGTAATGCCATAAGTTCTCCATTTGGAAATTTATTTGCTTCATTCAAAAAATTAGTTTCCATAGTAACTATATGATTATCTCTTTCCACTAGACTTTGCTTGAGGTTTTCAATTTCCCCATGCAAGTGCACATCGTGATCGCTTGTTGCACATTTTGAGCATACACAACCACATTCCTGTAACAAAAACATGCATATGTTAATTAATAGTTATTTATGTTACAAGTTGTAAAATGATAGTGTTTTTTTAACGAGTCGCAAATTATAGATCGAGTTCGAAGAACGAGATCTATAATGCGACGAGTAAAAAAACACGCATTTTACAAGTGTAACATACACTATTTTTTGCAATTTTGGAGTATAATCCGCAAGTTTCTGATAATTATTGTTTTTTTATGGATGTTATTACAATCTAGTTAACATATTGCGTCAAGTTTTGAGCGTACTTTATTTTGCGTTGCCATACACACATAAACAAACCGATAAAAAAGTATAGTGGATGCTGTCAACCCCATTGTGAATTAACAATTATTAAATATGAGTGAATCCGACGACGATATACCTGCAGATATAGAAGCAGCTGCACAAGCTGCTATATCAACCTTGCTGCCAACAAAATCAAAACATTTATATGAAGCCGCATACAAGAAATTTGAGAAATGGTGCATACTGAAAAATATTAAAATAATCACGGAGAAGGTAATACTTGCTTATTTTGCACAAAAAATGACGAATCAAAAAGCTTCAACAACTTGGACCCAGTATTCAATGTTAAGAGCTACGTTGAATATGAAAAAGAACATAGATATCAGCAAATTTACTAATGTAATAGCTTTTTTGAAACGAAAGTCAGAAGGATATAAACCTAAAAAATCCAAAATATTTACGAAAAACCAAATTGATGCATTTTTGAAGCAAGCGAATGACGAAACATATCTACTAGTGAAGGTAAAAATATATTAACATGTTTTCAATTAAATTTAATTTTTCGATTATATTTCTTAGGTGGCTTTAATTATGGGTATATTTGGTGCATGTCGCCGAGATGAACTAACTAAGATGACTGTATCAGATATTGAAGATATTGGAGGATGCATAAAAGTTTCTGTGCCAAATAGTAAAACAAAAGTTTCAAGACAGTTTGTTGTAACAGAGGGAAAAATCCAAGGCGTCAACTTGCTTGAAATAGTTAGGAAATATATAAACCTACGACCACAATCTATCAACCGCTTTTTTGTTGGGTTACGAAACGGGAAATGCATCACTCAACCAGTAGGAATAAACACAATGGGAAGCTTTCCAAAAATAATTGCTAATTTTCTTGCTTTGCCCAATAGTGATCAGTATACTGGTCACGCTTTCAGAAGATCTTCAGCTTCTTTGTTAGCTGATTCCGGGGTAGATACGTCAATTCTCAAACGCCATGGAAGATGGAAATCTAGCAGCGTTGCTGAAGGTTATGTGGAGAACTCGCTTGAGAATAAAAAACAAATTGCGGCAAAAATTTTAGAGAACCTACGATTTTAAAAGACTGCGGAGAAAATAATTTATCAGTTGTTAATTGTACTGCAACCTCAAGAGAAGTTAATAATAGTAGTACAACCGGTTCATTAGGTTCTGTTCAGTTGAATGATTTAACAATTTGTACCGTTCATATTTATATTAAATAAATAATTGTTCATTTTTATATATTTAATATTCGCTTAATTTGTTGATAAAAAATAATAAAAAAACATATCATTTGCTATTTTAAAAATAATTAAATTTTATTAGTAGTGAAAAAAAGTGCTTACTTTTTTTCACTAGTGAAAAAAAGTAAGTAGTTATAACATCGAAAATGGCAACTGAAAAGTCAATATAATAGTTCAGAATTGCAAAAATTATTTTTTTAAATAATTTGTGGTATAACAAGAGAGTAACACTGCAATATTTCCAATCACTTTTAATTTGCTTAAAACTTATTTCATAGTTTGCAATATTACTATTAGTCATGATAAAAAGTACAGTTACATTTTATTAGTATTTAAATAGATGTATTGTATTGTCTTTATTTAACATTTTACATGTATAAAAATAAAAAGCTATATGTTTATGGTATGTTGAAAAGGTGTTTAATTTTATGCAATTATGTTGTTACACATTATTAACTGCTTAGCAACTGGTAATCTTAAAATGTTATCATTTACAGTTATTGCTATGCCCACATTAATATACATAATTATAAATGTAATTCATTTGTACTTGATATTTTGTGCTATGTCTTTTATACTTTTAAAATATGTATAGAAAATATACAATGTATACATAAACTTGTGAATGTCTTATTTGTGTACTAAAAGATTACTTTTCGTAACTTTAAAACGTATTTGTTTCAATTTTTCTATGCATTGTATCACAGTTGGTTGATAAAGTTTAGTTATAACAACATATTTATTTCATATTGGAATTTTGGTATCACTGGTACCTAAGAGCCACTCAAAAATGCTTATTCATAGTTACAGCAAAACTCATAACGATTTTCTTACCAATAATATTCAGTGTTCCTATTCACTAACGTAAAAATTGTTAAATATTTCCGTAAAGATGCATTTAAATCAGATAAATGAACAAATTAGTTTGAAATCAAGAAAAAAACTTGTGCTCTTTCAGTATTTATTTATTCATTTATCACTATCATTTATCTATTTAAACATTTATTTATTTGTCCGTTTATTAATTAACCATATATTTATTTAATCATTTACGTATTTATCCATTTCTTTATTTGTTCGTTTATCTGTTTATATCCATACCATTTAATCAAGATTAATATTTAATCACTTGTGTCATGTATTAATGGACATTTGTTCTAATGTTTCCATACCATTTATTCATTTGTTCATTCATAATTTTACCCATTTATTTATTAAATTGTTCATTTATTCATTAATTCATTTATCCCTATATACATTGATCTATACAAGTTAATCTTATTTATTTTGTTCATTTATTCATATCTAATACAAGATTTGTACTTACTCTACTTGAGAATAGTAAAAACTCTTCAGTAAATCGATTAAATTACTTCATCTACAGTCAAGTATAGTATAGTAAAAAAAAATTAGTGTCAATGCCGTCTCAAAATGTTTAACCTTATTAGCACACACACACACATCTCTATAGAAGTAAAAGTGCACAATGCAAATATAACTTCAAACTTCGAACAGTATTGACAGTTAAAATAAATGCAAAATTATAACTTATTAAAGGAGCGTTTTTTTTTAATACTTTGATTAAACTTTAAGAGTATTACTTCATTACACCCCAGAGCTATAGCCAGAATGAAAGATGCATAATGCAAGAATAGGAAAAAATACTCTCAAAATGACAAACTTTTATATTATTCCCGAGTAGCACCAGCTTTGCAAAATAACAAATAAATGTAATTTAACACGTTAACTGCCACTAAACAATACGTCTTAATAAACCATTATTGATATCACTAATTTTAACTAACTTTGATTTATTTCTTTTTTATCTGAAGATGTAAATAAAGTGCTCTGACCTAAAACTGTTGATTTTCAATAATAATTTAAATGCTTTTTAAGTTACATAACTGTTGTTGTTTCATGTTTCGCAGCATGTACATAAATGGATGTTACTGTCCCCCAATTTCATGCTAGGCTGACGGGTTTTAAGTTTGATTTTGCAAGCAAACTGTTTTATTTGGCATGCTGAGGAGTGACCAGTCACAGTATTGGTTTACTGTAATTACATTAACGTTCTGTCAAATCTGACAAATGTTAATTCATAAACGGAAATTATACATTTTAATCATTTAATAGTAACTAAATTTAAATAAGAAAAATTATTTCGTTAAATACTTAATTATGATGTTTATATAACCTATACATTTGACAATCTGTCAGGTATAATCTATTCTTTAAATGTTTTTTGCACAATTACATGTTAAATTTTATTAATATCGTGGTGTGAGTATATAGGTATGGCAATGCGCATGATTCTATCTATCTCCTATAAACCATGACGTCAAGTGGGTGATAAGCACTGTTGCCAATGTGCAGGTAATTACCCAAAAAGCGAGTATTTTTTTTATCAAAATCAAAAATATTTAATGTAAGTTTCTTTGGGTTTTTGTGTATGATTTGTGCACCCATACACAGAACAAGACGGCATAATAAAGTTTTTGATAATTATAATTCGTTTGGTCTTTTATTTTTAAAGCAAAGCATACTTTTAATAATTCACTGACAGCGCCAATAATACACTGATTGACACTGATCTAAGAGCAATTTTAATTTAATAATAAGTGTGCCATAGTTTCTGTCACCCACCTGACGTCATGCGCAAACTGGATCAAAATGCGTTCTCGAGACGAACACACCATTATACTCACACCACGATTAATATAATATTTTCTCAACTGTTAATAGCTATAATCTTTAATATGTGCCATATATTAAAAATAATAATGCAATTTTAAAATATTGATGTAGCCAAATCTATTTTTATGAATATAATAAATAACATAATTGGTGTTAAACAATTAATTATAATTACATAACTGACATTTTTATGAATTCCACTATTAGACAGCAACTAATTAACTACTTTTCATCAGAAAAAATTCAAAGAATCTGAAGTTTAGATTTAGAAAAAGATAAAATTCATTCCAAAATATGTATATTAGTACCAAACCATCAAATTTTTATTTTATTAAACAAAAAACCTGAAAAAAAAAACAAAAGAATTGTTCATCATTGTAAGCATATACTTCATTATAAAATAAATAAATAATTTATTCAAATTCAGTACAACAATTCATCAGAGAAGGTTCTAGCCGTAAAACCCCACGCTGGCAAGGCGGGTTGGAGAGTGGGAGAGCGTATAAACATGTAAAAAGTATATCACAGTATATGGGAATCAAACCCACAATTTTCAATGCAGCGGTCAAATGCCTAAACCACTGCGCCACACTCTCTTGATTATGACATAGATTTATAGGTAATAGTAAACAATTTAAGTTAATGAAATCCCTCAAACATAGAAAGTTGTTAATTTCCATTGTCCCTGTATACAGTTGTTGCATCAATTTTCATTATATAAAATCTAATTTTACATTCTGTAATGAAAATAGTGTGTTAAATTTGCCAAATTAATCAACTGACAAAAAAAATAGACTAATTTCATTACAGAAAGTTTATTTACCGGCCAATTTTACCAAAAAAAATAGTCAACTCTCGCCCATTGTAAATAGAATTATGACAAAAATAAAATTACATAATTTCTTTTAAATAACAGTGAAGCAATTATTTGCAATTTGCCATAATGTTAAATAACTTCACTCCCACACTACTAGATCAAAATTAATGCATTGGATAATTTTTATAAGGTTGGTGTTAAATTTTATGTTTTCTGATGGAAATGATGGATGTGTGTGTCTGCTTAAAATCAACACGGTGATAAAAAAGTTATGGTAAAATAAATTTGCAGCATTTTTTGCAAACACAATTTGTGAAGATGGTCATATTTCCAAAACAAAAGCGACAACTTAATATTCTGGAACTGTGAACCTTTGCGATTGGATTTGTCTATATGCTGTAAGAATTTCAAAATGATCTTATATGTACATTGCAAGATAATAAAGATTTATTTTTTTACATTTTATTGATTTTCTCTGTTATTAAAGGGCTTCAAAAAAACATATGAATTAGACGTATGACTTTTTTGTATCAATTAGAACAGGGGTGGCCAACCCAAATGATCTTGCGGGCCACTTTGGAAATGCATCATATCTCCGCGGGCCGCCTATCAAATTATATCCATATACATATTAGATTTAGATCCACTATAGACATTTTTTGGAGTGAAAAATTAAAACAATAAATTATTATTATTGTGTTTACTATTATTCTTACTGTAAACTTGGATAATATACAGTTAATTTTTGAATATATGGATGCACAAATAATGTATTTTTTAATACATTGATGATCACTTCTTTTGGCATTAAAAATTAAATATACTCAGATGCAAAAAACCGAGTCCTTGGGTAATTCTTTGCAAAAAAACCCGGGTATTTTTTAAAGTAATTTTTTTAGTGTTTTACAATCAATGAGACCATCAGGATGTAGAAAAAACAACATATGGTACTTATCAGTTTATTTCTTGAACATTAATAATCCTTCTTCACTACCTATTGCTTAAGGTGGCTACTGGGTTAACTTGTTTGTTTTCGTTTAACTGTCATTCTCAGGACAGATTGGTGTGTTGATTATGGTTCTAAGTGCTATAGATTGTGCATAAGCTGTTGCTCTTGTGGCAGATGGAAAAAGCCATGTCAGTCTTTTTATTGTCCAAAGAGCACTTGAGCGGTTTAGGGAGACCGGCAGAAATACTTGGAGGCCGGAATCTGGCAGGAAACAAAAAACGACTGCTATCGATGACCGATGTTTCGTTCATACTACTCTACAGATTCATCATGTGACTTCAATGGAAACCAGAAACCAACTCCATGATGTTTGTGGTACAGCAGTGAGTGTGTGGACAGTTTGTCAAAACTTGGAAGAAGCTGGCTTAAAATCTTGTAAACCAGCATCTAGACCAAAATTACTTCCGTCACCGAGTAGTCAAACTCCAATTTTCTCGCAATCATTTGAATTAGACATTGGCACAATAGAGGACTGTACTGTTTACTGACGAGTCTAGATTCTGCGTACATTCGCCAGATGGAAGAGAACAAGTATGGAGACAAATAGAAGAACAATTTGCGGAGTGCACCTTTAAGCCCGGCTTAGCCATGGAGGTTCCCTGATAGTATGGGCAGAAATATCAATGGATGCCTGCATCAAATTGATTGTAATTGATGAAGGATGGCTGATTGCACAGTGGCATATTAAAGTTTTGAAAAATTACATAGTCCCATTTATCGGCGATGACTTTATTCTGATGCAAGATAACGCAAGACCGCATTCTGCAAGGTGCGTCACAGAATACTTGGTTGCAGTTGGAATAAGAAAATTCATCTGGCCTGCATGTACCCCATATAAAAATCCTATAAAACATGTTGGGACATGCTAAGCAGGCGTGTAAGAGAACGTGCAGTTGCACCAACCACAATAAAGTGTGACAGGTAGAATCTTAGAATATTCCACAAAATGATATTTGTGAGCACATTAGTGGCATGGGCCGCCATACGCAGGCAATTGTTAGTGCTCGAGGAGGCAATACAAAGTATTGAAATTTTATTCAACTGAAATTTTCATTATTTATTCATTTTGCAGAAATGCATTTTCTTTTGAGTAGACGTACATTATCGCTTTCGCTTATTATTGTTTATTAAATAAACTGATTCTACATCCTAATGGTCTTTTTTATTGTAAAACACTAAGGTTTTTATAAAAAAAAACTACCCCATTGTTTTGCAAAAAATTACCCAATGAGCCGTTTTTTTGATCTTAGTGTATATTTTGTAGTCTGATAAATCTCACGGGCCAGAAAAATGTTCTAGGCGGGCCGCGGGTTTGCCACCCCTGAATAAGAAGATAGTATAGTAATAAAAAAAATAAGTTTATCTGTACGTATTTGAGTGAGAACATGATCAGTTGGAGATTGAGTTTTGTCTATGAATACCACCCTTAGTAGAACGTGTAGATAACGTGTTAATAACACGTCATGAAAGTAACTTTAATCTTTTTAAAGCATACATAGATGATAATGCGCTTTTAGAGACAGATAATATTATTACAATTTTAACATCACCAAATAATAACATAGAAGAAACATATAGAAATTTTTATTTTGGATGAAAATTAAAACAAAAAAACAGGAAGTAAAACTACCTATAAACAAAGTAAATAGAAATGTAAATGGTTTTACAATAAATAAAGATCTTGAATTCAATAATTCATCATTTGTGGGAGTTGTTTAGATATTGAGAAACTTGATGCTAATACAAACTTAGACTGGAACAGTAGAATAGATCAGAACTTTATTGAAAATGAAAGTGATGATCCAAATTATGCAGATTTTATTTCTGATTAAGTTAATAATAACAATCAGCAAGATGATATAAGTATAAAGATATCCACAAAAAAATTAAAGAACAAAATAGGAACATCAAGAAAAGAAAAACTGATAGAGACAGTTGGAAAAAAATTTATTACAAAAAAACTGAATGTTGGGAAAAAAATATTTAGGATATACTAGCAATAAACATGGTAAAGTTTAAAAAAAAAATGGGTCGTAAAGACAAATTAAGTAAATGTAAATAATACACAAACAAACATAGAAAAACATTACAAATGAACAAAAAAAAAAAACAATATACTAAATTTTGGGCTATGAGTTGGTAGGAGAAAAAAATATACTTCAATTCTTTGCTTCAATTAAAAACCGTCATCAAACAGAGTAGAAAACTCTAGACAATGCCAAACTATTGAGTATTTCCTGAAGATGGATAATTCAAATGTGCAAGTTTGTAAAATGATGTTTCTCTCTACATTTGCGCTAAAAGAGTCGATGGTGACAAATTGCTGCCGCAAAGATAGTCATAAATTATTTCTACAAAATAAATCTAAAAAAAATACATTTTTTCTTTTTTTTTAAAGATTATTTGGCTTATATTTTTTTAAACTCATTTAAGAAGTTTAACAAAGATATCTTTTGTCGCTTAAACCAATTTTGAGCCATTTTACTCTTTGTTTGATAGTTTTTGCGCTTGCGGCACTTTAGACTCGATCTATCGGCGCCAAAATTTGAGCATTCAAACAATCAAAATTAGAAATATCAAAAAATAATTAATTTTTAACGCATTTTTGGCTGTAAGTTTTGTAAAGATTTCTTTCTAGATGGATTTTTCTATGACCGATGAGTACAACACTGACTATTTTCTAAGTAAAATTGTTTCCAGAATTCAAATTTTGAATACTATTTAGTGTATTGTTCCTTTGAGCGCTGCTAAACGTGTATTTGTAAGAGTTTTAGACCCTTAAAACCCAAATACACAAAACAAATTTATATTTTCCTATTAATTTACATAAAAAAAGTCAACTTTGGCGGTTAAAAAAAAATTTCCCAGCCCACTGAGAACAAAAACATGGTTTTATGGCTTTTGTATTGTATTGTATTGTATTAAACTTTATTTCTTAGATATATTTAGTACATATCAGAAAAAGGCTTATAGATAGGGTATAGACTTGAAATGGCAGCAGATTTGGATTCTACAGAAAATTTCTGATTGATTTCACTAGTAAATTATTTTTTTTTTAGTTAAATTTGCAAGTTTTAAACAAAAAATGCAATCAAATTAAAAAATTACAAAAAAACTTAAAAAAATCATAGAATTTCAATTCAATAAGAATTATTATTATAATTATTTTGCTAATTGGTTATGTAAAATATGAAGAGTTTCAACAGGCAACAGCAAAATGAGTTATTCCAGCCCATCCCTGCATTATTGCAAACATTTCAAAATACAGCGCTGTATTATTATAAAAACATATAATTTAGAATAATATTGCATTTTTCTATAATATGTTACGTTTCACTGGTATAATAAAATTCAATTTCACCTACTTTAAAATTACATAAATATGAATAAAGAACAATATTAATATAATATTATATTTGTAGATGTGAAAAAAGATTTAATATATGTGCACATTAGCACAGAAAATATTTACAAAACTAATAAACAATTAAAATTCCAAGTAGTCATTGCCAAATAATTGAATACACTTATAAATATAAACATTATTTTTAAATGCGTTGGTACATAGATTTGTTGTTGACATTGAAAATGATTACAACTAACACAATAATTTATTTACTAACAAAAATAATCAGTGAGCAACAGCTTACCAATGTCAGACTTAATCATAACCTTCTATTTAAATCTGATTGTTGTAAAGAAATTTAGATCTTATCTAAATCTTAATTTAAAATGCATTTTCAGATGTATGATAAATAATTTACATAAAAACATAATTGAAAAAAAATTCAATAAAAATATTTATAATTACCAACTTAAAAAAAAATTGCATTCTTTTAGGCATATTATATATAATACTATAATACTTAATATAGGTGTATATTAAGGTGTTTACAGTAGGTATAAAAACAATAAGGGTTGCCCACAAAAAGTTTACAATATGTTTCATGGCACTGAAACTTTATTTTCTTACATTGCCAAAAACAAATTAAAAAAGAAGTTAAAATCCTACTTGAAGTTTTAAACCACTCAAACTATACTAACCTAAACAAAAAAACAGTTTAAAATAAATAAATTGCTATGCTAAACATTAAAATGTCAACTGCTGCATGTTGACCAATGATGTATGAATACTAAAGTGCGTTCCAATTTAGATGTGTAGTTTGGGCAAACGTCCTGACGTAAGACGTCAGAAGTACGTGCTTTCCCCTTTAAAAAGTACGCATTTGTCAGTTTCTACCTGTAAACTGACACAACCTAACCTCTTAATCAATTCAATTCATTTTTGGTAATATAAAAAACATAATTTTTATATAATAAGTTTATATAATAATATTACTTCATAATATACTCTACTAAGAAAAACATATTTTAAATCTCCCGCCTCCAAGAACTTTACCCATCTCCGAGAGACGGGTAAACTATTTTTACAAGGTGTCTTTCTCCTGTATTTATGAATAGCTTAGACATACATTCTCAAACAATGTGTTGAGTTAAAAAAATAACGCCCAGGTACGTTTCTTATCTAAATCAAAATGCATACTGTACATAAGTGACTTATGTATGTGAACATAGCAAAATGTCAACATCGGCTTGTTGACAAATCTGCTGTTTCCTTAGCTGCTATCCCCAATTGTTATAAATAAAATTACATTTTCTCGCAAAATATAAAATCTTGTATGCACCACAGATGTTACTAGATAATAATGCCAATGAGCAACGACACTTGAACTGAAATGTCACCCACTGGTCATAATCATCATAATAAATCACTTTGTATATCTCGTAAATAGCTATTATAACTTTATTAAAAGATCTATTATATTATATTGTGAAATTCTGAATATTTTAAAATATATACATGTAACCTTAGATTTATGTAATATTGCTCCGTTTAAAACTAATAGTTTTTTATTATCCACATAATTTTATTTACTTGGATTGCTACAACTCCAATAATATAAAATTATAAATAATCTCAAATTGCCGTTATTACTTACATACACTAGTTGTGAAAAAATCTACAACGTATCTTTGTAGTATTACAGTACACACGATTTAGAACTTATCTGATTATTTCTGCTTTATACAAAAAATCGGTAAAACCTACATTAATTTGCAATTTTGATTTTTACTGCAATGTTTATTGTATTTCAACCAATAGATTTGTAATGTATTAGCATAGTGGTGGTAGATATGATTCAATTTAATTATATCCATTGTTATATTTATGTACTGATAAATAATAAAATATTCCATAACATTATAATGATAAGATATTTCAATGAGATTCAACTTACCTTACATTGATTGTTGGCCATTTTAAATAAAATATTAAAAATGAATTATCCAAAAGATGAGACACATGGGAAATTCCAGAGACAGCTGTTGCACTTCCTTATAACAACTTCCTTCTTTGTAATGATTACCTTAATTCCAATTAAATTGTTATCTTTTACGTCTTCAAACTTGACTACTTAACTGAACTACGTATAAACAACAAAAATATTAAACTAATCGCTAGTATTATTTATTTAGATAACCTTTCTTCATGATATGATAAATTACGTGTCTACATCTACAAAACGCATCGAGACATTGAAAATTCAGCCATGAAAACTGTCAAGTGTCAAAACTGTCAAAACTGGCAAATAAATAAATAAAAATATTTGCTGAGAGGTTAGTGAGATCGAGATCAGTGCGACCAACACGATGACTACCAACTTACTGTCTATTGGCGCGAAAAATGGTTCATTACTCTTTATTAAATGAAAGTTGTTTGTTTTAAACGTATTGTAATGGAATATTAATTGCTATATAGTTATACATGATTAATTGTATTAAGATTTCTATACATTAAATTATTTTTATTTCTTTGGTCTAATTGTATCGTAAGTAGAGCAGAAATTAATCCAAAAAACACATGTCCTATAAACTAAATATACTGCTTAGTCATAAGAGTATTTTATGTAGAAAAATGGCAATATAAAATTTATTATTGTAAATAAATAATGAATGTCTAAATAATCGGTATCATTAGGGTTTATGTAATTGGTAAACTTTTGCAGGTTTTATACGATTTTCAAACGTCAATTAATTCATTATAAGGTAGTCAAACGCGTCTCATATTTTCGATGTGATTTTGAGTTAGAAAACGTTCTACAAACGCCAATTATTGTCTAGTTCTAGTTTATCAAGTGTAAAGCGCTATTACCCGCAAAATTAAAAAAAAAATCTAACGCACCGGGTGCATGAAGCGCTCAAATGGAAAACATCTATAATTTATTATAATGGAGTTAAATAATTAGTGCAATCTCAGTAGAGCCACAATTATGATCTTTTCAATATATAGATTATAGAATAAGTAAAAACTATATTTTGTATTTCTTCTACATCCGCTATGTATAAGAAGACAGAATCCATATTATTACATTATTAGTGTTGTGTTTATGTAAACTGTAATACGCCTTATCTGATAATCTTTTTGAATATAATAACTTTTTTGTATTGCGCTCAACAAAAACTTAGACAACCTGCGATAATATTACATACTACAATATCTAATGTAAAATGTTGTTTTTAGAAAAACTGGATTTAAGATCTATTTTTTTAAGATGTCTTACAATAGAACTAGCCTAGCTAACAATGTAAGTTTTTAAAAACAAAACAAAAAATATGATAACACAGTTAATTTAATATAGATAACTTTGTTAATACATGCATACCTAGTTACGCCGTTTCTTTTTGGGTTAAGCAGTAACACTGTAGAACTGCCTACTTTAGTTTCTAAATCTTACTTTGTACTATTTGTCTTCACGTTTTTCTATTTTTACACACTTTCTTATCTTTTGCAATATTATGCTCGCTTTTTTATTCTTTTTAATTGTATTTTTTTTTGCACTTATTTATCTACATTTAACTAATACCGTTTTTGGTTGTATCACTTTTTGCGTACTGAGATGCTTTCGGTGCATATTTTTATGTTTGGCTGACAACGCTTTTTTTCAGAACCGCCACAATAGCGCGGCATACACACAAAGATTTATCTGCGGGTTGGAACCGTACGGTTATATCTACAGTTATTGGACTGCGCCGATTCAGAACCGCCGTTGCACACTAACACAAAATTAGGACCGACAGATAAAACTTCTAGATTAGAAAACTGCGTGTTAGTGTGCAAAACCCACAGATTTATCTTTACCCTTGGCCCGGCACAAAAACTTTCAACATGTTGAAAGTTTTGAAGGTTTTAATTGAAAAGTAATTTGTATGTCAGATAAATAAAAATGTGCAACATCAATAAAAAACAGGTTATTTGCATGGCTCTTATATATACTAATAATATAGCATTGGAAATACTAACAAGGAAACGATCAAAATGGGTAAAGCGTTGGCTATCCGAATCTAAAAGGGAAAATTTAAACCACATGCAACTATTAAAAGAATTAAAAGAATTAAAAGAAAACAATCCAAATTATTATAAAAATTATCTTCGGATGGACAATAACACTTTCCAACATTTACTAAGTTTAGTAAAAAAAATGTAATAAAACAAAATACAAGGATGAAAAATATTTCTTTGATTTTATTTTCCATAAACATGGATTTTCTTTATATAATAAAAAAAATCTGTTAAAAATTTGCTCGACATTTTACTTGAAAAATAGGCGCAGTTTTATTTTAAATTTTAACTGTGTGCTAGTGGGAAAAGTGCCGGGGTAAAACTATACAGTTATTTTGGCAAGTTTAGACCCGTCTCCTTTGTACACATTAACACACAGTTTTATCGGTGGGTTTGGAATGGAAGGTCCAAAACCCGCAGATAAATTTTTGTGTGTATGCCGCGCTTTAGTGTGCAAAACCCACAGATTTATCTTTACCCTTGGCCCGACACAATTGCGCGGCATACACACAAAGATTTATCTGCGGGTTGAAACCGTATGGTTATATCTACAGTTTTTGGACCGCGCCGTTTCAGAACCGCCGTCGCACACTAACACAAAATTGGAACCAACAGATAAAACTTCTAGATTGAAAAACTGCGTGTTAGTGTGCAAAACCCGTAGATTTATCTTTACCCTTTGCCCGGCACAAAAACTTTCAACATGTTGAAAGTTTTGAAGGTTTTATTTGAAAAGTAATTTGTATGTCAGATAAATAAAAATGTGCAACGTCAATAAAAAACAGGTTATTTGCATGGCTATTATATATACCAATAATATAGCATCGGAAAAACTAACAAGAAAACAATAAAAATGGGTAATGCGTTGGTTATCCGAATCTGAAATAGAAAATTTAAACAACATGCAACTATTAAAAAAATAAAAAAAAACGATCCAAATGATTATAAAAATGATATTTGGATGGACGAAAACACTTTCCAACATTTACTTAGTTTAGTAAAAAAAAATTTAATAAAACAAAATACAAGGATGAGAAATGCTATATCAGCGAAAGAACGATTAATAGCGACATAAGATTTCTTGCGGCTGGTAGATCTTATGAAGATTTAAAATTTACTGTGGGAATTGCAGCACAAACTCTTAGATATGTAATACCAGAAACTTGCCGCGTAATTTATGATGTATTAAAAAATGAGTATATGAGGGTAAGTAACTATTATTAATAAATTTAAATACTTATATAATATTTAAAGCAAAACAAAATTTACAATTACATTACATAAGTATATCAAACTAAACTAAACTTTTGACAATTACCATACTTCTTGACAATTCATTAAACAGTCCCTTTATTAACACGTTGATCAAAGATTCTGCTATTATTTGTTGATGTTTACTTATTTGTTTTAATTTTGCCGCAACGTTCAATTTTACCACATCACTTTCACTATGGTTTTTTTCCTGTAGAGCCAAAGTACAAGTTTTCATAAACGCTTTCTGAGTTTGCATGTACTTACGTTTTTGAACTCTAGGTGTTTCTTTAGTTGTTTTTGGCATTACAATGATCTGAAATTTTTTTGATATTTTAGTCTAAAAACAAAAGAAGGTTGGTTAGAAATAGCTAATGGTTTTTAAGAAAACTGGAATTTTGTTAATTATGGCAGAGCAATCAATGGGAATCATGTACAAATTGTACCTCCACCTAATTCTGGGGCTCAGTATTATAATTATAAAAAAAATTATAGTATTATTCTAATGGCGTTAGTTAAAGCAAATTATGAATTTATTTACATTGATGTGGGCAAACAAAAAAGAATCCAACATGGGAAAATTAGAATGATCTGATTTCTATGAACATTTGAAAGAAAATAAATTAAATTTTTTTGGTAATGAAGATACAACTGAAAATCTGAACTTTGTTAATATTGGGGATGAAGGATTTGCATTACATTCACATATCTTAAAACCATATCCTTAAAGGAATATAACCTGAAAATGAAAAACGCTGCATTAATTATCGTTTGTCGAGGGCGAGAAACATCTCCAAAAATGCATTTGGTTTATTAGCTTCCAGTTTTAGAATTTTTCATACAAGTCTTGCTATGCACCCTAAGAACATACATTTTGTTGTACTTGCTGCATGTGTGTTGCATAATCCGAATACGTTTGAGACGGAAGATGAGGCAACACATGCAACAATATTGGGAAACTGGCGTACAAATGCTGAACAACTTGCTCGTTTGGATATAAATGCTACACAAAATGCAACAATTGAAGCAAAATATAACAGGGACATGAACTGCAATTATTACATATCTTAAAACCATATCCTCAAAGGGATATAACCTATGAAAAATCATCGCTTGTCGAGGGCAAGAAACGTCTCCAAAAATGTATTTGGTTTATTAGCTTCCAGGTTTAGAATTTTTTATACATGTTTTGCTATTCACCTTAAGAACATAAATTCTGTTGCATAACTTAGAAAAACTTGTAAAACTTATGTCATGCCGAATACTTTTGATACGAAACATGAGGCAACACATGCAACAATATTGAAAAACTGGCGTATAGATACTGAACAACTTGCTCGTTTGGATATAAATGCTACACGAAATGCAACAATTGAAGCAAAATATAACAGAGACATGTACTGCAGTTATTACAATGGGGCAGGTAAACTGGCAAGATGATATGGTAGCTGAAGGCAGAGCGTAAAATAATGTATAAAATAACATATTATAAATAAGTACATATGTTAAACCTTAATAAATAAATATAATTTATATTTAAATTCAAATCTATTTCCTCCTGTTCAGTTGAGTCAATATTATTTTTATTATATTCTTCTATCATCTCCGTTTGTGCAAATTCTGCACTCTCAACACTACAAATAGGTTTTTCCTGGTCCATTGTAAGTAAAAATAAATCATAACACCAGAGGGTTGGTTTGTAGAGTTCATTGGCACCTGCTCCAGTTCTCTTTGATTGCTCTACTTTCCTTAAATCTTTTCGGAAACAACCTCGCATACTTTGAATTTTCTTAATTACAAAATCATTATTTATTAGATAAATTTTTTTGCGGTAATTAAAATTTTGTACACACTATTTTTTAAATTTTTGTTTGTATATTCTTTTGATTTTATTTTCCATAAACATAGATTCTCTCTATATAATCGAATAAATTCTGTTAAAAATTTGCGCGACATTTTACTTCAAAATTATTGTCAACAACAACAAAAATTATACTGTTGCTAAAAAGTAAATATTTTAGATGTGTGATGAATTTGTTTTTCAAAAGTAAATTTAGATATTCTTTAAAAAAATAATCAAATTACGCTATACTTCATTTTTCGTATATTTTTTTGATTTTTTTACTGACTTATTATAATGATTAAACAAAACATTTAATTCATCAATCACTTATAGTTCAAGAGCCCCAATTAATTAATTTAGCAAGAGCTTGCTACCGTAAATTGCGCTCACTTGCTATCTTTGCTTCTAGCGACTGCTGACTGATAGGGTTCCAACAAAAATGTGTCTTACTGTTAGTTTTGTAATTTTTATACATTAAATTTATGTTTTGGCAATATTTGAGCTTTGAGAAAACATTTGCGCTAACATTATTGCTTTGACATGCACTTCACGCGTCCCGTTATTTTGCTGTCTGACTATTGGATTTGTGTTTTAGATTAGATTCACTAATGATATACAAATTTTGAGCTTTCAGAAAACAATTAGGATGTGTTAATTAATTTTACATCTTTGCTAGGCTTTCAGCGCCAGGTATCCCGACGGCAGACCTGCTGACTCCTAGACTAGCTTTTTATGATGGAACCCAATCTCAAAATATTAAGCTGCTGAAAACTTTTGCATTTTTTTGACGTGAGCTCTCCGTCTATTAGATCATACTTTTGTAAATCTATTTAAAAATTTGCACTATTTTTTAAATTTTTGTTTGTATATTTCTTTGATTTTATTTTCTATAAACATGGATTTTCTTTATATAATCGAAAAAAAATCTGATAAAAAATTTGCGCAACATTTTACTTAAAAAATAGACGCAGTTTAATTTTAAGTTTTAACTGTGTGCTACTGGGAGAAGCGTTATTAGCATACTACAATACTCCTAAATCTACATTATCTATGTAGATTATTATCCATCTATTCCTTACGCATTTAATAATAAATATATTAAACAACAATGGGGACGCATCCCTGCCTGACATGCTCTGCTACTATTGTACATACCAATAATACTCTTTAAATCATTTACTTTTTTTAAACCAACAAACGCATCGTACACTTTCTTCTTCATTGCCATACATTTTACAAGAATTACTTCTTAAAGTACAACAATTATTCATAGGAACAATCACAGCATTTTTTTAATTATTTGGCATTGTCAATATTTTAAAGCACAAATTAAATAAGCCAACCAATTCATCAATAAGTGATATGCTCTCATAGTTAACATTTCTACCTGTAATCTGATCTGCACCGGCGGCTTTTTTATTTTTTAACAATATTATAGCAAAAAGTTGCTAGTATTAGTTCTAAGTAACTATTAACAGACGTGTATATTAAAGAATTTTGTATACTGTCAAATGGTAGTAGTAAAACAATAAAAAAAATTTGTTTTATTTCTGGTAAGTAGTTGTCAGGCGGTGATATTTCTAGCGTTAAACGTAGAATAAAAACGGGGTAATGAAAAAATTAATTATTTAAGAGGCAAACAATCTGTGACTGTTCATCGTAAGTGCCGCAAAAACTATACTCGGAAAAACAGCAATGTTTCATGCAAGAGACCACTTGTTTGAAAAAAAGTCTTTTAAAGCTATTTTTATTTGAAACCTTGTGTATATTTTGCAGAAAAACAACTGTAGAAAAAAATTTAAAAAAATCTTCAGGTTTATTGTCCGTTTAGTGTACAACTTTTATTTTAGATTTTGTTAAAAGCGTGGTGATAATTTAGCAAAGAATGTTATCAACCACTTGAAGGTTTTAAAAAATTTAATTGCTTTGAGTGCTTGGTATCACTTGTTGGATTTATTTTATGCGGCTTTCTACGGAAGGTAAAAAGAATCCGTTTAAAAGATGAGAATATTATGAATGCAATAGAAAATATATTTTCTTATATTAAAAATCAAATCACCAACAGATCAAACGATTAAAAGTAAGCTGAAGGAAAGATATGGCATTTTGCTAGTAACTTACTTCTCGGCAATCAAATCAATGAAGAGCTTTTACACATTATTAGAATAAATAATTTTTTTTGTTAAAGTCTATTTTAAATGGACTTTTTTTATATTTTTCAAAACTATTCTGCATTTTCTCCGATTTTTTGTTTTTATTTGTTCTTTATTTTTCTTTAACTACTTTTTTGCATTTAGTTTTTTTTGTTGTGTACATCATGCAACATACTTTTTTTCACTTTAATTTTTTTTTGCAATCTACTTTTTATAAGCTTTTTTTTGGTTTACTACTTATTTTTCTTTAAGAATTCTTTTATATTTTTTTCTGATGCTATCCTGTATTTTTTGTATGTTTGTTTTATGTTTAACTTATATCAATTTTAATTTTGCCATTTTATTAATACTGTAAAATACAAAATGAGGCTAACAAATTCTAAAATGTGTCATATTAATGTGCGTTCGCTTTGCAGCGATTTTAATTTGTTTATGATTACTGTTGTAAATCAATCTAATTATGATATAATTGCTCTATCAGAAACACAATTAAACAGTAGCCACTCTGATGATTTAGTGGATATAAAAGGTTACAACCTGGTTCGACTTGATAGACCACAACGTGGTGGCGGCGTAGAATTTTATATTAAGAGTGACTATGATTTCAATACGGTGTTGTACCGGCGACCTAGAGGTAACTTTCAATCATTTATGGACAGCTTTGAAAAAGCTGTTTATGATTTAAATTTGCAAGACGGTTTTTTAGTTTGTATGGGAGATTTTAATATTGACTTATTAAAACTGCATTACCAGTCGCAAAGATTTTATACTTTATTAGAATCACTTGGCCTATACCAGATTATTTCTGAACCAACAAGAATGACTAAAACTACGGCAACTCTTTTAGATTTGGTTATTGTTAATGATCTAGAAACTGTAACCAAATCAGGGGTAGAAAATACTCATAGATTAAGTGACCACTGTCTAACTTTTTGTTGTCTTTTATTGCCTGTGTTTAAAAAAAAGATAAACTAGTATCTTTTTGTGATTTCAGTCATTTCATTTATGATGAATTTATGTCTGGTCTTTACTGTATTCCGTGGTATCAAATATATGATATGAATAATGTAGACGATCAGCTTGAATTTTTTAATAGTAATTTAGTTCAATTATTTAATGTTCATGCTCCTATTAAAACATTTAAAACTTCTAGGCCTCCAGCTTCTTGGTTAACATACAACATTATAGAAATGATGAAGATAAGAAACGATGCTTTAAAACGTTTTAAGCAAACACAATTAGCCAAACATTTCAATTTCTATAAAGAAATGCGAAACTTAACTACAAAAGCTACTCGCGTAGAGCAAAAGACTTATCTAGAATTTGAATGTCGAAAAAACAGTGGTAATAAACCTAATCTATAAAATGAACTTAAGAAACTTAATATTTGTCAAAAGAAACAATCTGTTATACCAAATAATTTGAAAAATGTTAATGCTTTAAATAACCATTTTCTAAACTCCGCAGTAACTCCTCCAAATAATGACATACTTGATTATTACAACAACAATTTGAAACAAACATTTACATCATACTTAAAGTTTCAAACAACTACTTGTTCAGAGATAGAGAGCATATTAAAACAAATTAAATGTAATGCAACAGGTGCTGATAATATCAACTTAAAAATGTTAAACCTTTGCTCGGATAAGCTAATTAAAATTATTACTTACATAATCAATTTATGCATTACAACATCTAGAGTTCCTAAGTGCTGGAAACAAGCCATCGTCATTTCAATAGCTAAAATTCGCAATCCAGTAACATTTAATGACTTGAGGCCCATTAGTCTTCTTTCTGCTATGTCAAAAGTACTTGAGAAAGTGTTAGAAATACAACTACGTGAACATCTTGAGCGATATAATATCTTGCCAAATGTACAGTCAGGATTTAGGCAGGGTTATACAGGGAGTTTATAAATGAATGGGATTATGTAATCACTTTAAATGTGCCGCTTTTTTTAAATTGTCCACTATATTATTTGTTTTGACAGATCAACTTTGACAGCTGTCAAGCAAACATATGAAAACATATGTAATATAGTAAACTATTTTAAAAAGGCGGCACATTTAAAGTGATTACATAATCCCATTCATTTATAAACTCCCTGTAGTTGCTCTACAGCACTTACTCAAGTAGTAGATGACATTCTTAAAGCAACTGATAATAAAAAAGTAACAATACTGGTGCTATTGGATGACAGTAAAGCATTTGATAGAATTTGTCACACTACTTTAATATCAATTCTTAATTTTATTGGTTTGGATTCAGTGCGTATAGAAAACAACAATTCTTCTTCAGTAGAGGTTAAATTAGGTGTACCGCAGGGATCTATTTTAGGTTCATTGCTGTACACTATTTATACTAACGACTTACATAGAGTAATCCGCAACTGCAATTATCACCTATACGCAGATGACACACAATTATATATGCCTTTTGATGTAGATGATTTGCGTGCTGCAGAAGATAAAATTAATAGTGATATTCGAAAGTTAATCAAACATTCAAAACTCCATTCATTGCAAATTAATAGATCAAAATCCACAGCTATGGTCTTTGAATCAATCAAATCAAGAAACTTAATTAAGCAAAAAATGAAAATAGTTATTGATAATGAAGTGTTGAGTTTCACTGATTGCACCAAAAACTTAAGCATTCTAATGGATAGTGATCTTCGTTTTAAGAAAAATACTTCACTTTTAATACAAAAGTCTTATTTAGCTCTAAAGTCTATTTACATGAATTGCCACTTTATGAATAATAATAATAATAATAATTTTATTTAATCCACAAAGATTCAAAAACTGAACATAGGACAAGTCTTAATTACAAAATATATAAGAAATATAAATTACAAAGTACATACATAATTATAAACAGTGGTTAATTTAATAAAATTCAATAAACATTAAAATAAACAAAACTATAAATCACAGATTAGTATTTATAAATTCGTTAAAGCTATAAGAAGATTTTTTTATTAAATAAATTTTAAGCTCCTGTTTAAATTTTAATAAATGCAAGTTTTTTAAATACACTGGAAGCTTGTTGTAAATAGTATAGCAAGCATGAATAGGTGCATTTTCAAAAAAAAATTGTGTTGTGATTAGGAATTCTTAAACTGTCTTTATTTCTTCAACTCTATTAAAATTAGAAATGTTTGATTTGGTATAAACTGCACATTTATATATATATAAATTGATGTTAGAGTCAGAATACGGTTTTGTTTAAAAATATCTCTACAAGATTTTCTATGATCTAAACCATAAATCAGTCTTATAATAAAATTCTTTTTTGCGCAACAAATAATCGATTAACATTTACTGCTTTACCCCAAATAATGATATTATAAGTCAAATGTGAATAAACAAGTGAGTAACAAATAGTCATTAATGGCGAAACGTTTACATACGGTTTTAACTTTAACACATAAAAATAAGCCTTCTTTAATTTATCGGCAACATACTCAATATGTCGATCCCATCTTAATGATTGGTCAACATATATACCCAAAAACTTTGTGTTTACACTACAATCTACAATACTAACTAAAGGTGGTGTTCTACTAAAAAAATTTACAAACACTGCTTTTTTTTCATTCATAATGAGTTTATTATTATGGCACCAAGATTTCATTGCTACTATTATTGCATTTACAGTAGTTTGCAAATCTGTTTTATTTTTGGCACATATTGCCACACTAGTGTCATCAGCATAATTTATTAGATTTCCTTGGTCTACAATAAACTTGAGGTCATTAATAAATAATGTAAATAGCAATAGTCCTAATATGGAACCCTGTGGTACACCTACTGTACATTCATGTTTGTTAGATTTATAGCCATTGATGTCTACATAAAATGTTCTATTACTAATATAACTTAAAATTAAACGCAAGACATTGTTACGTATCCCTAACCCGTTCAATTTAGTTTCTAAAATTGTAAAATTAACACAATCAAAGGCGCTTGTAAAGTCAAAAAAAAGTCCAGCAACACATTTGCCTTCATCTAAATGTCTATACACATAATTAAAAAACTCAATTCCTGCTGTTTCGGTTGATTGGCAACTTCTGTATCCATGCTGACACTCTGACACTAATTCATATTTATTAAGAAAACACCACAACTCCTTGCTTATTATCTTCTCAAATATTTTGGAAAATACAGTTAAAATTGAAATTGGTCTATAGTTGGTTACGTCACTAGAATTGCCCGTTTTGAAGACTGGCACAACACGAGATAGTTTTAAAGCACTGAGAAACACGCCTTTAGTTATTGATTTATTTATCATTGTACACAATGGGTTTACAATTGTTTTTAAAACACTTTTGACAACGTGTAATGGAAGATCATCGTAACCTTTTGAATTATTATTTTTCAACACACACAATATCTACTATATTCTCACAACTAACTGGTTTAAAAAACATTGAATTACATACATAGAATAGAACGGTTAGGACTATACTATGTGAATCACTTGTTTTGTCAAATTTTAATATTTGTGATACTGTGTATGATGCTGTTATTGATCAATCTGATGTTAATCGAATTAAAAAAATGCAGAATTCATGTTTGAGGTTGATATTTAGCATGAGTAAAACGCAAAGAATTTCACACAAACTAAAAGAAATTAATTGGCTGTCTATGTCTAGTCGTCGTAAGTTACATTCAGGCTGTTTTTACTACAAGGTCATTCATAACAAAACTCCTCCATACTTGTTTCAAAAGCTGACATTTAGATCAACAATACAAAACATTAATATTAGAAGTAGGTCTTTTGAGTATCCCAAAACATAGACTACAACTATTTAAAAGGTCCTATTCTTATAACGTTGTTAAATGCTACAATTCCCTAAACATGAGCCAGGATAACTTATATTTATTTAAATCGTATTATAAATCTGTTTTGTTTGAGTGAAATTTTAATATGTATGCTTGTTTAAATGAACAAATTCATTGTTTGTGTTGAAGTTTTTAAGTTTTTATATGTTTAAATTATATTTTTAGATTATGTGTGTTTGTACTTACTTATAGCAATTTATATTTTGTTTTATATTTTATTTTTTTTTTACAAAAGTTCTGGAGGAAGAGCAGTTCAATTGATCAATTTGTGATCCATTTTACTGATCCACAACTCTTTGGTCATTGTAATTTGTGTTTTTTATGACCAATAAATTTATTATTATTATTATTATTATTGACATTTTAAGTTTTTTTTTGAGTAAATAGATTTTTTGCACCCATATAAATTTGTTTATCGCAACCTAATTTAAAATCCATGTGTTTGTGTTATATTAAAACTTTTTTACCTGGTTTTTAATTTCATTTACTATGTGTTTTACAAAATGCTCCGGCTAGCTATTCTGGACGTAAAAGACAACCCATTGAAAAAATGTTAAAAAACATTTAGAGAAACACAATCTGTTTAATGTTTGGAAATTTCACTGACCACAATATTGTTTTAGGTGTCAACTTAATACAGAATGCAATGTGTAAGCATTTAAATTGCTCCGTTAAATCGGAGTAATAGTACCAGTACTCAAAAATGGTAAAAAACTTTCAACAAGCTATAGACCCATCTCCCCAACTAGCTGTTAATGCAAGTTGCTAAACCTAACGATCAATAAGCGTCTTACTTAGTTTTTAGATTTAAAATGTTTAATTGTTGATATACAATGTGGTTCAAGGCGTCATTGTTTGTCATCAATTAAAAATGCTTTTTTACAGAATCATTTGTTAGCTGATGAGATGTACATAGTTTGTGATATCAGTAATGTTTCGTTAACTGTTTGTCTATCTTATTAGATTGTTGGTAGTTTTTGGAACAGAAAGCTGCATCAAACCTCATAATAATTTTATTTAATTACTGTAACTGTTACACAGAAAAAAAAAAACTATTACTTTAAGTTGCAACTCATAATTGAAAAATTCACTGAAAGCTGCAATGCAAGATTGGCAACGTAATACTACTGAATTATAAACTGCAACAAAATCTTGCTCATATTAAATGTGAAATTCAGCGTTTACATTTCTGTCTTGTAATTGTTTTTTATTGTGAATTTTTTCTTCATAAACTAATTGTTTTACGTGGCTTACCTATACACCTTCTAATAATTATCCAACAATTTTAAGTAAGTTGCAGCATTTAAACAATTAGCAGAATTTGTATTGACATTATAGTTGGTTTGCGTTAAAACTGCAGTTCTAGTTGTTATAATAGTAACTGAGAAACAATGCTCTAATTGGTTTAGAGACCCACCCAATTTACAATAGAATGGTTGCGTTCAGAACGACTTATCAGTTGCCAGCGCTGACTTATCAATCAATCAATAAGCGCTGAGCCTGTCTGAACGGTATGTTTTAGACTGTTGCCAACAGTGTAAACTTTTATCAACAACATAAACATAAAACTCATAAATTTTGAATTTAAATAAATGATTTAATTAGTATATGAAGCCGCTACTTAACGAGATATAATATATTCTCAATATGTAATGTCATTTAATCCCACTTTGTAGTGTTTTTAGGTTTGATTATTTTTATATTTTTTTTATGTTTATTCATTTCTTCATCTAAGTGTTGTACGTTGTAATCCCATATATTTATTAATTACCTATATTGCCTTCTTTCTCGGTTTTTTTAAAAAAACCTAAACTCATATGCGCCGATTAACTGCTGAGTTGATTTGTTAGCAAGCAAGCAAATCTAAATGTATGATGAGTAAAATAACAAACGCTGCCAGCAAACGATGACTTAGCTGTAGTCATCAAGCGCGTTCAGTTCGCATAATGAGTCGTTCTGAACGCAGCCAGTATCTGCAGGTTTAAAACAAATATTTGAACGCATTTGAATAAATTTAATTAAAGTTTTTTATTACTTACTATTTATCAACGATTTGCGTTATTGTAACTAGATTAACGCATTTGTAAATAATTATATATATTTCAATTTTAAATTACAAATTGTTGTCGCTGACGTACAGTATAACCAAGTATAACCTCAAAAACTTGGTTATATAAAAGTATTAAGTAAAGGTCATTCAACTCTAAAAAGGTTTTTTACAAATTTTAATATTAATAATAAAATAAAAGTGACTCAAAGTTAAATACATACATTTCTATTAAACATATTAACATTTAATCGTGGTGTGAGTATAATGGTGTGTTCGTCTTGTAAACATGACGTCAGGTGGGTGATAAAAACTATAGCAACGCGCAATTCACCCGAATCACACGCTTACATTCATAACAATAATGAGAGTTCTTATCACCCACTTGACGTCATTGTTTAGAGATTGCCACACCTATATACTCACACCACGCATTTAATTAACAATAAGTTAACTATATCGTTTCTGCTTTAAAGTTTTTAATAACTTAAAATCATTTTGTTATATTAAATCTGTTCTAACCTACGATTTGGACAGTTTGTAAACCGTTCAAACTATGCACACAAATAAATTACTGTGTATAAAAGATTGTCTAAAAATGACAACTATTTGGTTGTGTGCACAGTTTGGACCTGAACGGTTTGCAAACTGTTCAAATCATAGGTTGAAACAAACCTAATACTCGTACAATAAACAAAGTAAAATTAGGTATATTATCGCAATTGCAGTTGTGTAACACTGACTTTATAAACCACTCCCATCATTGCAATCTTAACGAAACCAACTATAGACAACCATTAAGAATTCTACAATACATGTTAACCTAAAGTTTGTGTTGAAAATGATGTCTTGTAAATGCGTGTGCATGGTCAATGTAACAGCTATAGATATCGTCTCTAATAAAAGCATTGATCACATAATAGAACAATTAAAGTTAAAATCTTGCCCGTGTTGTTTGAAAAGTTATACACTATATCAGTAACTTTTACTTCTTTTGCAGCGTTGTATCGTTAATTTATTTAGCATTACAGTTGCAAAAATCATAACAAAAATTATGTTAGCATATTCTTAAAAAAAAAGTTAAAAAAACTTTATGCTTCAATATCTCCTAAGCAAAGGTCAATCAGGAAAAAGTTATTTTGCATTTTTTGTTTAGAATCTAATCTTAAACACAAATATTTATTTTTGCCTTTTATGCCAAAAGTTTAAACTAAGTAGTGGTGATAGTTTTCTTTGTAGCCAGACTCTACTCTGGTAATTATGAGATATTACAACTTAGTTAGGTTTTTAATTATTTTTAATATGAATTATTTTTTACAAAATTTAGAAGCGCGTTTCTACAATTTTAGAGTCTGTATAAAATAGAACTGCTGAGTCACATTTAGTCACAAATAAGAGCAACAATTGTTGTTCTAAAAGGTTAACGTTTCAAATAAAATTTTGATTTTGAACCAGATAATATTTTAACAGATTAGTTAACACACAAATTTAACAGATTCAAGTTTTGTATTAGCAATTATTATTGCACAATACAGATGATATGAACACGACTTTCAAGCCAAGATAAAAAAAATAAGTCAAAAGTTTGGTAATAATAAAGTTAGTTACCGCAAAAACAGTTAACGAGTGCTACAGGCTCTAGCGTACAATACTATCAACACTACTTGAAAGCTGCTCTTTTGTTGCTGGTACACTATCTGATTTGATACGGTTGAACGGTTGAAGATTTGTTTTATTTTTTGGAAACGTACTTAAAAAAATATTATAATGTAATCAAACGCAAGGTCAACTGTGTTTTTTGCCTATACAAAATGTGTGCGTATACCTTTTTTGCTCTCTGTACATCTAACATTTTAATTTTAAACATTTAAATTTTTTTGCTTTTTCTAGTTATTATCTTGATTAAACTGTTTTTTGCAAATTATGCAAAGTTTATTTCCATTCATTTACATTTAAAGCACTTGTGAACACACTACTAGAAGTAAGCAAAATAAATATTGCTGGTTAACAATATAAATTTAAAAAAATCTTGCTTGCTAGCAATATGAACTGTCATTTTAACAAACTTTCATTGCTAACAATATGTACTATAACTTTAACAAAATATATTTTTATATATGTTATTTTTATTTTATCTAATAAATTGCCATATTTGACACGCTTTCTGATGTGATGACAGTTCTATTATTAACAAAAACAATTTGTGGTATGACAGTTTTTGATAACAAGCAATGTTTGCTAAAAGACAGTTTATATTGTTAGCTAGAAATATATATCTTGGTTACTTTCTAGCAATGTGCATAGAGGATAGCCCCGTTTGCAGTGCCGTCGCGATAAGTACGGCTGCCTGTGTGCAAAACATAAATATGCCGCTTTTTATAGCATATAAAGTAAAGCTCATGGGTGTTGCTAAGATGATTCAAAATTATTTTGGAATTTTTGAGACTTATCGCAAAGTATTCAAGTACAATTCCATTTTTGTTGCACAAAATCACATTTTTATTACTTTTTGGTCTAAAAAACAGCATTTTTTGAAAACATTAATTCAAAATTGCTTTTTTTGTTAAAATGTTAGTCTAAAACAGTATTTTTTAGTGTATTTTTTTTTAAGCATTTTCTATTAGGTATTTTGTCAAAAACAGTATTTTTTAACACTTTTTAGTTTAAAATTGTTTTTTGTTTAATTTTTAAGCTAAAACAGTAGTTTTGTTTCTGTAACTTTTTTGCACAAAATCACGTTTTTTGATTACTTTTTGTTTAAAAATGCAACCTGAAGACAGTCTTCTCTATAACTTTTGTGTAACTGTTTTTGCACAAAATTACAATTATTATTATCACTTTTTGGTCTAAAAAGTTATCACTTTTTAGTCTAAGAAGAAAGTCTTACTCAAAAACAGCATTTTCTGAAAACTTTTTAGTCCAAAATTGCTTGCTTTGTTTCATTTTTAGTTGAAAACAGTATTTTTATAAGTTTTCTATAACTTTTTACTACTTTTATTGTTTTAAGGCTTTTTATTTATATACTCCTCATTAGTCTTTTAAATTTTTCTGCATTGGTTTCAGCGGCCTAAGTTAAGATCGGCCGCACACAAGTTTTATAAATTCTAACTTTGCCCTGTTACCTTTTATACTCTATTTTTTTGGAACACAGATTACTAAATGTGCTCCTAATGTTTGACTACAAAACCTTAAACGAGAAACTAACAACAAAGTCTAACCACCATTGAGCCAGAGATCTATCTACGACAAATGGCCTACAATGGCAGAAATTATATTTTGATAAAGCGACTATCTCATCAAATTTTTTTATAAATAATCTTAACTCAATAATCAATTCAAATACATTTTTGGCCGCTTTGTTCATTTTGCCGCCGTGTGCACCGCACACACCGCAGAATATGTTGCGACGGCCCTGCCCGTATGTTTTTTTAGAACATACAATACAAAAGAGATTATCTGCCGTCGGTAAACTTTTCCGCCTATGCTCAATCCTCAATATTTCCTAAATAGAATTTTATTATTTTCTGTGATCGGTAAATTGTACAGTTTCTGAATATCTATATTTATTTTGTAAGTGTGTGAAGGATGTTCTACTTTTGCAGAATAACCAAACATTGCTTTGTAAAAACTTTGTTTAATACCAGAATGGTACAAATTGCACAACTTTGCTCTATCTATTAGTTTTGTTGTCATACATGTGATTAGCATATTTTCAATATTTTGATTTGCTTGATCCACACTGCCATGGCTGTCTGTGGCTTAGTTTACCATAAACCATTTTTAATTCTGATCATATTTCACTTAAGCTTTCTAAAACTTGATTGCAAAATTTACATTTATTGTCTGATTGTAATATACATAGAATTTCCAGCAAAAGAAAAATGAAAAACATGTTATAAACTATTTTATCGGCTAGTTTAAACGTTATTGTTTGCTTTTAAAACAACAAATGTTGTTAAATGATTTTGGTAAACAAAAAGTTAAGATGTATAGATAATAAAACTGTCTGTCATCTGCTATTAAAATAAGAAAATGTCATTGGTTTTACTACAATACTTTTTTTTCCCTATTTGTTTTAGTTGGCAAAACTCACATAATTTCAAAAACATTTTTATCTGATCTTAAGTAATATTTTTGTAACGTTTCTCCAATTGTTTTAGCGTTGCTCAACCATGACCAAAAATTATATTTCAAATAATTCATGTATGTAGACAAACAGCTTTACGTTTTATTTGAGAATTCAAGAGTGGTTTGATAAGTGTTTCACAACCATTTAGTGTAAGTATATTATACCATTTCTGCACTTTAACAAACAGCTTTACGGTAATGTGCAGATTATCTAGGTAATATTAGAAAAATATAATAATTGCTACATAAACTGAATAATTCAGTTAATGTGCACTTATCTAGATAACGTGCACGTTAACTGCTTCTGCGCTTTATCGGGAACATGTATACACACACCATCAAAAGTTTTGGATTATTGCTCTGCACAATGCTGGATATTCTAATCACCAGACATCTTTAAATAATAATAATAAAATATATATTATTAATAAATATTCATATAATACAATAGTGTACATAAAATATATAATAAATAATAATGAAATAGTTTCTTTCCTCTATCATCACTTGAGGTTTATTCCCATCTCAAGTTTTGAAAGCTCGTGGTTGTTGTTGTTTTTGTTTATTTTTTATGTTTTGTCATATAGTAACATATGTTTAATTTTTAATTTAAATGGTACATACGTAATTTAAAATTTATATGTATGTTGGTAGGCTGTTTTATTGTTTTTGTTTCTGTTGTTAGTATCTGGCTGCACTTGACTGTTGAGTATTTTGTTGTTCTTATGAGTGATTTTTTTCTTGTTTGGCGATTGTGTATTTCTTTGTTGGACTATATTGTTATATTGATTTTTCCAATTGAATATGGTTCAAAATTACACAATAAGTTGAAAATCTTTCTTTTGAATATAATGAAGTTGTTTTCAAGTTTTATGTCATTAGGTAGATTATTTTGTAATTTTAAGCACATGTTTTGAAGTCCTTTTTGTGAACTTGTATGTTTTACAATCTTAAGCTACTTTTGTGTCTAGTTTTATAATCATGATTGAGACAAAACATTTAAAAGTCATTTTTATTTTTAAACATGTATATCAACCATTTTTGGATGTATATTGCCGGGACTGTTAATAAATTATTTTGTTTAAATAAGGTTTTACATGAATCAAATTGAAGCAACTTAAACATTATTCTTACTGCTTGCTTTTGCATAATAAATATTTGATTAATGTTGATATTCCTTAGTGCACAATACTAAATCTTTACAAAGAATAAAGTTTTGCATAATACGCTATATTTACCATATGTGTATGAATATTACCTGATAAAACACGAAGCATGTAGCACACTCTACTCAGTTTTATAGACAGTTCATCAACGCTCTTTCCATTTTAAATTTTGGTCTAAAATAACTCCAAGAAATTTTGTAGATGAGACTAAATTATAAAATCTATGATTAAGAAGTATGTTGTTTAGAGTTTCAATTGTGTTATTTAATTTAAACAACATACACTGTGTTTTTCTTTATTCAACATAAGTTTGTTGCTTGTAAACCAACTTTCCAGTTGTTTTATATGCACACTGCCATTACTGCATAGTTGCATAAAGTAATGTCCATGCAATATCAAGTTTGTATCGTCTACATAATTAATTATATGTTGTCTAATTTTAACTAAGCTTGTAAACATATTATTTATATAAACGTTAAATAATAAAGAACCCATTACACTGCCTTGAGGAACTTCTAATATTGTTTCAAGCTTAGTTGAGTTATTTGTTTTGTTATCAACTACTACATGGACAAACTGCTTTCTACTAATTAGATAAGTTTTAAACCAGCTGTTTGCAACTTCTCTTACGCCATATTTATCAAAAGCTTTTGATAGACCAAGAAACATACCACAAACTAATTCGAAGTATAATGAAGTTTTTTCTATTTGTAAAACTATGTTGTAAATTATGTAAAAGTGTATTTTTGTTAAAAATATCAGTAGTTCTGTTAGTTATTGCTGTTTTTGAAAAACATGATAGAATGCTAATAGGTCTATAATTGTTATAGTCATCAGCATTATCTTTTTTGTGAAATGGTTTTATTAGAGATAGTTTTAAACGTTGAAGAAATTTGCTTTGGATAAAAGATAAGTTTATAATATTACATAGAGGCGTTGAAATGTTATTTATTATGTTTTTAATTAAGTTTATGGAGATTTTATCGTAACTTGCACTTTTGCTGTTTTTTTAATTTCTTTACAATTTGAGATAGTTTAATTTCATTTATTGGAAACAAATGTCTTGATTTAGAATTATATTCTATGCTGTTATTATTTTTTGTAATTGGAATTAGATTTGATGCAACATTAGCAAAAATATCATTTAGATTGTTTACAATTTGTACTGGGTTTGATGATGAAACTTTATGTTTATGCGAATTTGATGAAAGATTTTTTATAATTGACCTACATAAATTCTGTTTTTGTTCTGTTAATAGTTAGTAGGTTATATAATACCATGTTTCTAATTTTATTATGTCTTTTTCGATAAGTATTTCTATTTTTTTTTTCTTTTTCTGCGTATATAATACAGGTGTTGTCGGAATATATGTACGGTACACCTTGTACCGTGTATTTTTAGTTTTAGTATGTCATTTGTATATAGTATGTATAATGTCGGCGGTAGAATTCCTCCTTGTGGTATTCCGTATTCAGCTTGCATCGGTTTGTTTTTTATAAAGTATGCAGTATGTGTTTATTAGGTTCAGTTTGTTGTCTTTTATTCTTATCACATCTAGTTTTTCAATTTTAATACAGTATCAAAAGCTTTTTTCATGTTGATGAAAACTGCTACTACAGTTTCTTTCTGATTTACTTTGTTTTTTTTATGTGATTTACAAGACCATAAGCTGCTGTTGTTGTTTCCGAGTGTTGTTGAAAAGCATATTGTTCTTTGTATATTATACCGTTTTTGTTTATATGTTCTGTTAGTCTAATATGGATTACTTATTCTAATATTTTATTTAATGTTGATAGTAGAAAAATTTGTCGATAGTTTTCTGGTTTTGTTTAATCTTCTTTTTTATGTATAGGCACTATTATTGTTTCCTTCATGTAATTTGGATATATACCTGTGTTAAAGATTTTATTTATTATGTGTACTAAAACTGGTATTAGTGTTGTTTTATTTTGTTTTATTAGGTTAGGTTAGGTTAGGTTAGGTTAGGTTAAGTGTTTTGTTTTCTTTCAGTTTTATTATTATTTTGTAGATTTTTTCATGTGATGTGTGTTCAAAATGGATGTCGGTTATTTTTTTTTTATTGTGGTTGTATGTGTTTTGTTGCTTGCTCCTGTGATTTGTTTTTCTGCTAGAGTTTTTCCAATATTTGTAAAGTATTCATTTATTTTGTTTGCTATTTCTATCGGTTCTTTAGTTTTTGTTTTATCTTGTTTTGCTATTTCTTCAATGTTGTTTTGATTTGAAGTTTTTTTGTTAAGTTGTTTATTTATTACTTCTCGTATTTTTGTGGGGTTATTTTTATTAGTTAAGAATTTTCTTTTATAGTATAAAATTTTTGTATTCTTTATAATGTTTGTAGTTTTTTTCTTTTGTTTATAATATTCATTTTTTGTTGTTTTATTATTTGGATATTTAAGGTGATTTTTTTTTAACACTTCTTTGTTGATCTATGGGCTGTTTTCTGTTTGTTTAATTTTTATTTTAGTTTGGTTGTTTTCTATAATTGCTTGCAGTTTTTTTTGATAGTTCTTAAAAATGATTTATATCTGAGTGTGTGCTCAAAGTTCTGATATATTTGTTCGGTTTTTTGTTCTTTTTATTTTAGTTATTAATTCACAGTGATCCGATATGTTTGAAGGTAATATTTTTAAATCTTTTATTTTCTGTTTGTTGTTTGTAATAACATGATCTAATATGAATTTTTTTCATTTGGATCTGGATTTTGTTGTATTATCATTTTCTGCAATGTTGACGTTTAAATTGCCTAATATTATTTGTGGTTTCTTTCTGTTGATTATATTGTTTTTTAGTGTAGTTTTAAGATCTTTAAAGCTTATTCTAGGTGGTTTATATATTAGAGTTATTGCAGTATTTTTCTCGTAAGTTGTATTGTTAATATTTGTACGTCTTTGATTGTTTTACTAGTTATTAATCTTCCTTTTGTGTTTCTAAAGTTGTATTCTACCTTGTAATTTTCTAGAGTATACTGTTTTTGGTTATATGGTTTAAGCTAAGTTTCCGTTATAGCAATTATTGTAGGATTATTGTGTATGGTAAGTATAAGTTCAATTTCGTGATATTTGTTTTTTACACTTTGCGTTGTGCAGATATATAGTATACATTTCAGTTTTGTATTTATTTATTTAGTTTTAAATTGGATTTTTTTTTTGTTCTAAACAAAAGGTTTTTAATTTTAATTTTTATACTTGCTTCTATTTTTCTTATGTATATGTTTTTATCTCAAGTTCATAGCTATTTATATTTAAGCTTCTTTTTTTGTTCTTTTTCTTTATAAAACAGCATATTTGTTTGTGCTGTTAGTTGTTCATTTATATATATTTTGTTGGCTTTTCCTTTTAGTTCGCATTCTAAAGTAGTGATTGATCCAATTGTTTTTTAAGTTTTTAGTATATTTTTTTAATTTTTGAATTCAACTATTATTGGACTTTTTTCGTTCAAAGTATCTTTTCTATAGGCTGATTTTATCTGTTCCTTCTTTATGCTTGTGTTTAATCCTTTTATTATTTTTATTACAACTTTTTCCGTTTTTTTATTTTTTTCTTGTTTGTCAACTCCTACTATTATGACATTGTTTTTTATTTATTTTTTCTGTTTTTTTCTAATGTTATTTCTAAAATTTCGACTTTTTCTTTTAATTCTTCATTTGATTTTTCTGATTTTTTTAATTATTGTTTCTTTATTTCTTTATTTTTTTTTTCAAAACTTTATAGAATTTATTGCTCATGTATTTCACCAATTTTTTTAGGTCTTTTAAGGTTTCCATAATATTTTTATTTGTTGTTTCTTCTTTGTTTTCACTTGAATCTTCTTTTTTGTTAGTATTTTTAATTTTTGTCGTTTTATGTAATTAATTGAAAATTAAAAAAACAGAGAAAAAAGTTTTTTAATTTTATTGGTTTTAGATTGTAATAGATTAGTGAATTTTCTTTTTTAATTGTTTTATTTTGTATATTTAACTACAGGGTCTCTATAAATGTCTGAGATTATGTAATTACTTTAAATATTCCGCCTTTTTAAAATTGTTTACTATACTGTTTACTTTGTTTTGACAGTTCAACTTCAGCTGTGTATAAATATGAAATCACTATTTCACTAGAGTGGCACAAACGTACATCAGATGGTTACATAATCCCAAACTTTTATAATGACCCTGCGTTATTATAGTTGTATCTGTTTTCCAACATGTTACACATCCCGAAATCTGTTGTGCAAATAGTACATAAGTACAAAAAACAGTAAATAGAAGGCCAAGTAGTGGGCGGTTTAAGAACACAAATAAAAGAAAGAATTAGTATTTAACCCAATATTCCTGTAATCTCACTTTTAAGGTACGTTCAGACATGTTATATCTACATCTACGGTTTGAAGAAGGCAAATTGGCGTACAAGAAAGCACTTAAGAGTACCCATTCTACTTTCACGGCACCGAGTTGCCTGTTTACGATGAGCATATGAGCGTAAGGACTGAATTTTGTGGTAGTAGCGGTGGGTTTTATTCACATATGAAACAAGAATTGGACTTGTGAGTGAAGGCAATAGGCAAAGGGTCTGGAGAGAAAATCTGGCCGCCAAAAAAGATTAAATTTTCTACGAACGAAGGGCGGTCATGTTTTAGGAGGTCAACAGTTGCACACCCTTAATTTGATTGCCTCAGAACATGACAAGCTAAGTTTATATTAAAAATGTTATCAGACTCATAATTTATCCTTTGCGCAACAAATTAGGTAAAAAATTTATATTTATGGAGAACAACGCCAGGCCACATTGCGCAAGAACGGTTCAAGTAGCACTTGAACAAGGACGTATTACTCGGTTAAACATTTTAATCCACCACATAATGCAAAAGAATTAGTTGCAACGACCATGAAGAAATGAAACAATATTTCTCAAGAAACTGTCAACCGTTTGATTGTTTCAATGTATTGCTAACAAACAGAAGAAAACATACGACTATTGATTAAGTTTTAAGTTGTTTTACAAAAATTTGTTAATTTCTGAAATATTAAATTTGCTTGGTAGTGCAAAGTAGTTGTAGCTCCATCATGTTGCTTCAACCAAAGAATCAAATATCATCGATAAAACTTTAGTATCACAACTGGCAACCAAATTGCTATGTCTAAAGAGGTAGACAATCAAGTTGGATTGGGTTTGGGTAATAGATAGATATAATTTAATGAAAAACAAAAGTTTAAAAATAAACTATATTTGATTGTCTACCTCTTTAGACATTGCAATTTGGTTGCCAGGTGTGATACTGACATATTATTGATGATATTCGAATCTTTGGTTGAAGCAACATGATAGAGCTACAACAACTTTGCACCACCAATTATTATCTAACTTGTGTTTAAGAGCACATAAATTAATTATTTAAATTTATCCTTCACCATCAAGCGATGCCGTACCACCAAGATGCACTGATGAGGATTTGTGAAAACCGAACTTGACTTCACTTGAAATGGGTTTTTGTAATTGATTTTAAACTGTTTTTTTGTGTTTTTCATTAAACTATTAAATTTGCTTTAAAAATGTTAATATTGTTGTTCTGTTGTTTTTTTAAGACTCTCAATTAAAAAAAAAAGTTTTTGGTACAAAATATACATTCAGAAAAACTATGAACAAAAAAAACATATTGTATTAAAAAAATAATGATATAGGAGTGGATACCAGAGGGTCCAAGACTTTTAGTAGTGTGTGCAGTTTTATAACTCGTGGTAAATGGGTATCATACTGTGTTGTTGCACAATATACTATAGTAAGCCAAGAACAGATTGGCGGGTATAATAAACAACTTAATATACACAAAAATTACGTTTGCTCTGTTGCACTTATGCCTTTGACGCTGTTCTGGGAATATTGTACATATTAAACGTTACACCGGCTATAGATGTATTATATGCAACCACATGTACAGATATCGTAGTTGCATACACACAATTCGATTCTATTCGTACAGCATCGGCTGGCTGTATACAAAATTTAAAATATCAAAACCGGCTTGCCGTAGAAACGCCGGCTGGCTGGCTGCTCAAATTCTTCAGTTCATCGCGTGCATCCGTTAGGGGTGTATATTTTAGTCCCCATATTCGTCGGTCTGTCACATGAACTAACAATATTATGAATAAAATCGCTATACAAATAAATATGTGATGTGTTCGTACTAGTTTTATTAGTGACCTCGCTAATTGTTTATTATCGTGGTGTATAATATAAATAAAGAACGGATTTTAATAACATGTCTGGAATTATCATCTGCAGCATATTCGTATTAGGTATGCCATCAACAGCATGCCAATATATTACAAAAATAATGTTAGAATATAATAAAAACTAAACGAGATTATTGTATTTTATGTTGTTCGTTCGGTTTAATTAAATATAGAGGGAAAAAGCGCATGAAACACGCCGCGTTATTGGAAAGAGCTCTTGGGCTTTTAATAGAAAATTAATTGAACACACACAGATCAAAAGGTCGGGGATTTAATTAACATTATCAGAAATATTACATTCATTTCCGTTCTGGTATAAACATCTCAAATATTTCGCTTATTAACTTTTTTTAAAAGAGCCTGTACCGGTACAAGACCATTGGAATTCTTCGTGTTTTAATTAATTTGACCACCTTTATGAGGCAAATTTCAAGTTCATTATATGCATGTGAAAGAGATTCGTTTGGAATTTATTTAAAACTTGTAGTAGAACGAATGCTATAAACTGTTTATTTTATTATAACGTAAAAATATATATTTATTTACTAATTTTGTTATGTACTTCGTTTATTAATTTTATATTTTATAATAAGCTTTCATAGATAGCGCATGTTAATAAACATTTTTTTATTAATGGTGTGTAATTATTAATTATCTTTGTAATTAAATTTCATGCCATATTCAATAGATGAGTACTTACATGTATAATTATTATTAATCGTATATTATTGCTTAGGTATATTAATGAATATAATTATTGTATGTCTAACAATCAATATTTACTATGAATAATCAGAGGATGTTTCATTTTTCAGAATAGGCCAGTAATGTGTATATTAGTACTTAATTATTTACGTAAATATTAATATTTTATTTCTGCATCTATACTAGTTTGAATATTTATTTAAAGTTATAAAAATGATTAGTATAATATCTATCTATCAATTATAATGAAACGTATTCCTATAATTTGTGTTATTCAAAATGCACTTAATCAAATATACAATATTCAAAACGGGCACTATATATTTTGAATGTAATTTGAATTTTGTAGATTATTTAGTCAATATATATATATATATATATATATATATATATATATATATATATATATATAATAGAAATGAGTACTATACTAATTGATATCAAATCTAATTTGGGTTTAATTTGAATTACGTATTTTAATTGCATGTTATGGTGAATAATTGCTAATAAAGTATTTAATTTTGACAAATTAATATTAGGTATATTATTACTCTCAATGGGGCAAATCTCAAACAATGTGTGCGAAACACACCTTCAGTGTTAAGTTTATCATTATATGCAAGACTCATTACGCGATTTGACTTGTACAAATGAAATGTTAACAATGTTCTTTCAGAAGAATGTTTTCTACTTTCATTATAACATCAAAAATATTAAAATTGTTTCTTAAAAAAAACTAAAATTTTAAATTAAAAGTTATGTTTTATTCAGCAGTTGCTCAGAAAATCAATCAAGGAAGAACAAAAAAATGGCAATGAAAACTTTTGCGACCAGATGACAGATAGATAACTAATTTATAGAAAACATATTTAATAAAAAATGCGGAAAATTGTTTATTGCATTGAATAATTGAAAATTGCAACAAAAATCAACTTATTGCATTTATCAAAAATTGCTCAGAAAACTCATCTATTTTGCAACATTTGCTCAGAACCCCACCAAATTGTTGTACAAAAAATCAAAAATTGTTCAGAAGCATTTTTTACAAGAAATTCTATCTCATTTGTGGCATTTATGAAATAGTTTATATTTATTACGGAAATTTTATGAAACATTCTAAAAAATCAAAACTTTAGGCAAAAATATTGCTCAGAACATATAGCTTTAGATTTCTAACTATTGATATAGGTTTATAGTGGTAGACCTTTTACTATGTTCATCAATTATGATATTTTCATTTTGACCATGTGACTAATCTAGTCAGGTATTGTTTCAATCTGTGTTTATGGATTCTAATTTAGAAATTCAAGACGTTTTGCTATATTTGTTGGTCTTGGGAAAGTATGAACAATATAATTATGAATAAAACTTTCGGTTATTTGAAGAACTTAATTATATTGTTTTTGTTATTCATTGTATGCATATTTTGAAAAATATAGCAGCATACTACAGTATTTAATTATTTCAATATCATATCTAAACTTTATTAATGTAAATAAAAAGTTCGCGAAGCGCAGAACCTCGACGAACATCATTTATGACTAACAATTTATTTTTATTTTTTCAACTTACAATTTGGACAGTTCATACTATGCACACAAACAAATTACTGTGTTTAAAAGATTGTCTAAGGATGACAAATATTTGTTTGTGTGCACAGTTTGGACGGTTTGCAAACTGTCTAAATTGTAGTTTGGAACAGACCTAATGTTACATGCGGTAAACAAAAAACTTATAATATTGAAATATTTGCAATGATTACGGCAGCATTAGAGCTTATTTTACTCTTTGGCCTCTTTGTCACTAAATAGATTTATATATCTAGTTTTTATTTTTGCACCTACATCAAAATTCTACTCGGACCCTTGGCTTATCAACCTCTATTTTAACATTAGCTAAGATTTAGTAATAATTTATGGGTTTAGTGCAAAAACCGAATTTATTTTTGAAATTGTGGCATAAATAAGCGACGTAAATTATAATTCTTTATATGGTCCTCTATTAACCGGTGGCTTAGTTGAGTGGAATTGACAAATAAATGTAACGTATATAGCAATTATCATAAAAAGAAATATGCTTAGAGATAGAGTTTGTTGCAATAATAATATAAATTAACACTTACGCCAAGTGTCAAAAAATCCAATTAGAATGCTGCTTAATTTCTTATGTCGTAAGAAATTGCTATTATTTTATTTTGTTTTTTACTTTCATTAAAAATTTGTATGTTGCTGAAAGCAACTTTTAAAGTAAACAAATTTTGACAACATAATATGACAAATATAACGTAATACGAGTTTATTTGAAAATTAAATTAAGATAAGTGTTAATGCAATGCCTCCTATTTGGAGAAACGTTAAACTGTAAGTCTAGGGCTGTATACAGTACAGTTAAATCTGTACATGGACAGGCAACGGCATTTTGACGCTTTTTATTTGAATCAGATGACGGAAACAAATTTATCATTAAAATTTAATGTAATGATGTATTTTCTATAATTTGCTTCTCCACCCAGTGTGGGACACATACACTAGTATTTCATGGTATGCATCCATTGTCAGTGTGCCTAGCATCTCGCACGCACACTTCAACGATTCCCCTAAGATGAGGCGTTGCGGTACCACCTCTCACATATTTCTATACAATGTATAATCAAATAATGAAGCACTAGTGTATGTGCCTCATACTGGGTGGAAAGGCAATTTACATATATTTTTTTTACTTTATAAATATTTCTTAATGACCAAAAATATATACTTCATCTTCAAAGCGCACAAGAAATTATCTTTTTCATACATTATTGAAACAGCAGTAAAGTTGCAAATGTAAGTTTTTATTTATTTATTGAGCATTTTCTTTCATATGCCTTCTTCTTATAGTGCCATACTCGCTACGAGTGTTCGGCGCCCCTCTCGTATGTTTGTGGTGCGCGATAATAGTTTCCACACAAACATACGGTACCTACAGTTTAACGTGGAATCTGAACCACACCACTAGAGGGGTTTACTAGGCAAATACTTTGCTGGTTTGTCATTGCCTTGCAATGGAGACGACCGCATCGAAATATATTCGACAAATTAGATATTGTCGCTGCCGGGAATCGAACCCGGGCTGCCTTCACAACAGTCCTCGCACTAGACCATTGTGCTACGGTCGCCTTATGTAAGATTTTCTTTGCAACTATGGCTGGCTAAAATATTTGGACTCTTGAAATGTTATCAGTCGAACCTAAAACAATTGCTTTTATAGACTATGGGTTAAAAAAATTAATCACTGTGAATGAGTTGACGTACTACTTTAAAATTTATTGGAAGTAGTGTATGTTGTCACATTTTCTTGTACTCTTATGCATTAAAGGTGATGACGTAATTTATCTAAAGTGTTTTATGAATGCGGCTAACTACGCAATGTCTATTATATCTCAAACATGTTCTATAGGGTTCAAGTCGATCTTGATCTTGATGGCCAAAGCAAACGATTAATGTTGTTTTGTTCTAGAAAGTCTGTAATAACGTTTGCGGTATCTTGCTGGAAAACTGAAAGAAAGGGTTTTAAGACAGTATCAATGTAACGGCGCTCATTATAGTGGATGAATATTAAAGGGCCGCGTGACAATAAAACATCTTAAACATCCGTAAGAGTGCCATACAAAATTTAGATCGACGACGGCTGAAGACAATTTCTGCTCATGCTAAATTGTTAAAGGGAGACGAAAGTAAGGACACAATTTCAAGCAAATAAAAAGACAAAAAAAGAATGAAACGCGCCAGGTGTTGATGGAGTACAAAATGAAGCATGGAGGTAAAACGTAAGTACAGCATATAAGATCTACGCCATGGTAGAAGAACTAGAGATGAATGGGATATTGCAAGAAGGACATGCCGAGTTTAGAAAAAGAATAGGGACTACGGATAACGTATACATACTACACCATATACATGGTTTTTATGAATGTCTGGGATTATGTAATCACTTTTGATATGCCTCTATTTTAAAACTGTGCACCAAACTATTTACTTTGTTTTGACAGTTCAACTTCAACTGTATTTACGCACACTGAATTTGAATTCACTATTTCACTAGAGTGGCACAAACGTACATTAGATGGTTACATAATCTCAAACTTTTATAATGACCCTGTAGTAGAAAACGAAATAGCATCTAGTAAAAAGAATGGAAGAAGTAAACGTGGAAACAGTTAGCATGGTCTGTGTGAATGGTAAAATGAGTGATAAGTGGTGAACTACGAAAGGTGTGAGACAGGAATGCCCACTGAGCTCTAGTTGGTTTTTGGCGTACATTGCAGATGTAGAAGAAATGTTGTGTAAGTCGCAGACGGGTGGGGAGGTGGTGGGCAGAAATAAAATGTGATCGTTGGTTTATGCAGACGACATGGTTATAGTAGCAAAACAAGCAAATGAAATGAACGAAATTATTAGATGTCTGGAAAGATATTTTAGAAAAAAAAAGGTTGGAAGTAAATTGAAATAAAACAAAAATGATGACGTTTAGAAAGGGTTGGAGGAAGCCGAGTAGAAAGGGGATAGAAGAGAAATTTAAGAATTTTAATATTTAGGATATGTTTTTTGTACAAACAAATAATGAAAATAAAACATGTGACAAGAAATGCAAATAAAGTGGTACGACAAGTATAAGGAATCTGTGAAAGAAAGTTTGAATGTATGAGAATAAAAGGAGTGATGTTTGGTAGTTTAGCATGAAGTATGTTATTGTACGGGGCGGAAATTTGGGCATGGAAAGAGCAAGAAAAAATAAACAAAGATACTTCAGCATACATTGCAATGGAAGAAGTTAAAATGGTTAAATTAAGAGTAGAAGCAGGTATGAAGAAAGAATGAGAAAATAAACAAAGCAAAATATTACAAGAGTATCTGAAGGAGTAGATGAATAGAAAATAGAAACATATTTTCACAGGGTTGGAAATGTCAGTGACGAAGTAGAAAGATTGAGAATGGATAGAAATAGTATGTGCAAAGAAATTACGATAAGAGATAGAGATATACAAGAGCGAAGAATACTGATAAATGAATCTAGGTACAATGCAAATTATATACATGTCACCTAGAAAGTGTAAGTTATGGAAGAAAAAGGAAGATTGCAAGGTTCAGAATGAATTTTTGTAAATTTTAGATGGACGAGAAAAAGAAAATTTGTAGGTTGTTTGGCTAAAAGCAATGGAAAACATAGAACACATGCTGAAAGAATGCAATGAAGGAGATGAGTGAAGAAATAAGGTACTGAAAGAAGATGGAAGAGGAACGAAATGGATGATAGCAGTAATAAACAGAAGGAAAAAAAAATAAACAAACTGATAAATTATTAATTAAAAACAGGGTTTAGAGTAGTATATTATGTTAGTATTGAATTAAGTTATTTGGTAACAGTTATGTTAAGTTGTATGACCAATTGCTTTTATCTAATTTATTTCAATCGCCTGTGTTGATTCTGCCGAATCTTGAATTGTACTTTTTCTTAAGAGTTGGTCTTCAATTCTTGTGTAACTCTGGGAGGTTCACTGGTGTTACGACGAGCTTCTAGGCTTTCTTCTTGTCAATCTCTTTAAGTTCTTATTTACACTGGCCTGTGGTCGATTAACACGTTTGCCAATTTTACGCAATTTATGAGGGTGGTTTGGAATACTAACTTTATGCATTCTGATAATTTGTCATCTTTCAAATGGTGTAATTTGGTAAAAATTTGCAGCGTTCTTTAAGGCACTAACAGTTAGATCAAACGAGAAGTTCTGCGAACTAATGCGTTAAATAAGGTAAACAAAAATAAACTCTCAGATAATGTGAAAGAGATCAATACTCGTAGAGATTATATATATTAGAAGTGACACATGGCATTCAAAATTTAATTAATTAAATGTCAACATAAGCCATCTACAATTTCCAATAAATATCAAAGTTCTACATTAGTTCTTCCAACCAGGGTGGTTCAGTTTTTAAACACACAATATATGATCTTAAACAAAAAAAAAGTTTGTTAAAATTTTGAGTATTGGATCTCTCGCAGGAGTTTTGTTAGAATTTTTAATGTGGGTCTCTCTTTCGAAGGGAAGTGTTGATCTGTTTTTAGACCTAAACGCAATTAAATGTATAATTTGCTTATATTTACATTTTGTTTAAACAATATAATTCTTGTTGTTAACATTATTTATCTTTTTCTGCACATTATTTTTTAAAATCTGATGAAACATCAGAATTGGACATATTTTTTTTATGGTCGTATTTATTTAAAACTGTTGATACATATATTTGTTTACAAGTAATTCATCCTTAATAACGTAGTTGTCACACTTTACAAGTATTATTTATAGGCCATCTTAGTAACATATTTCATTTTATGATGGATTTGTTGATGTGGATAAAGTTGTGTACAATTTATGTGAGATAACATTGCCTCACTTGTTTTGTAAATAACTATAATAATACCTCTAGCAATCACAGTTAATAATTAATTGTTTTTTTTTGTTATAAAGTAGTATGTCAATACAACTTAAGCCAATTGTTGATGGCTGTATTATAACATAGATTCGAGCAGACTTTGTTTTATTTATGTAGACATATAAACTTTTTTTATAGATCTTTTATGAATAAAGATGTTATATATAGCTAAATATAAAACTTTATTTATAGCTAAATACGAGAATTTTATTTGAATAATGTATTCGGATCTTTTAACACCAACTTGCCTCAGCAACAGAAGCATTTGAATGCAATGCGGTCTTTCTCACACGTCCGTTATTTGCAATATAATTTTAATTTAATGACATCACGACATACATACAAATAAAATTATTTCACGTTCTTATTTTACATTCATAAATATTATAGAGATATTAAATAATACTGAATAACAGAATGTAGTATATCAATGCAGATAATATATAAGGCTGCCAGGCGCATACAATTAACACATTGTTTTGCCAAATATATGCTTTTTTTAATAGGAGCAAAAATATCACATTTCAATTATTAGGTAATATTTATTTTATGGGAAAAAATGAACACCCGACTACATTAATTTGATACATGGGATATAATAAAAAAGCTATGAATATAACTGAAGCTTTTATAGAATAAAAAGCCAGTCCTGCTTTTAAAATTAATTGGCAATAAACTTGTTGAGTATGTCATATACCGTTATTACTGGACATCAAAATTTAACAATATAAAATACAAACCTTTGCTATATTTTGGAAAGCAAATATTCTAACGACTTTCTAATTTATTATCGCTAACAGTTGTGACATGTAAATGTATTCCGTAGTAAATAATTAAGCGTGTAAACCCTCCATTAGATAAGTCAAATGTTATTTCGTGCATACAGCTCCTTTATTCAGATTAATACAATTATACATTGCAAATCAAAGTAGCTATTACATGGTATCTCAAGATACCTATTTTTATAAAATATATGAACATACATAATTGTTATATTATGTATAGTACAGCATTATAACTATTATTGTGCTTAATATGAAAAATTAACTATAAACTAAAAAATAACTTTACGCTGGTATTAGCTAACTAACCATTTTGTTAAAGCTAAGCATCACTTAGTGTTGAATTTTATCAATCAATTAAGTTATAGTAATTATACAATAACTGTACTAGGTTACATTCCGTAAGAATTGTGGTATTATTTAATTATGTTTTTGTAATTAAATATTACCACTATAAAATTGCTTATTTCAATTTTTATGGATTATGGTATTATATAATACAATGTTTTACATTCAATGGTTGTGATTTTTTTAATATATAGGTACCTATTTCTATATTAATTATTGTTGTTGTTAGATATAAAGCATAAATTGTATATACAAATATATAAAATATAATTAATACCGATTATATGCGAAATATGCATAATAAAAATACTGAAATTAAAACCACTCATCTGTTTATACACTCATCATTACATCGTACTACAATGGTCTACAAATTGTCGTCCAGAACCGAGTATCCCCTTATATATCCCTGCGGTTTGCTGAATTAATTTGGGTAAAATCCTGTAAGTACGGAAGTGAATGTAGGGGCAAATATTTGACCATAGGGTCACATTGGCCACTGCGAGTATCCAACTTTGCTACGAAAGCGCCGGCCGTATACTAATTTAATTGTTCAAACGCAAATCATGAGTGTATTGTGAGTTTTCAACGAATTACTGGTAAAACTCACTTGTAGTTTTACCAGATTAAGTGAACTTAATATGTTCATATGAGTGCGTTTGTATTTGATATTATTGTTTTGCCACTTTATCCTAAATACAAAATATGTTATTAGTAAAACAGTACACACACATACATATATAAATTTGCTTTTATTTATGAATAATAATAAAACCAGCTTAATATATGTAATTAGTTTAATGTTTAATTAAACTATAAAGAAAAGAAAATTGTTTACTTTGCATAGGTACTTCATTTGTAGTTCTACCTAGTTCAATATGACGTGCATATTTGATAAATAATAATTAATGATAGGTTTCAAATAAATACAATATGTCCAACGATGTGAGGTCGCAACTTTGTGTACGTAATCTTCAGATAAAATTTACTTAAAAAGTAAGTTATGCCTTAAAGTACACTGTTTATTTTTAAATAAGGTGTTTAATTATTATTGATTCTTTTTCTTCAAGTAGCATCTCCTCTCAGGAGGCTTGCAATCATCATCGAAATTTTGAGTTTAAGAGTATGCATCTCAGAATTGTTCCCTGGATGTTGTGTACCATTCTTTTAGATTGTGCAACCACGAAACTCTACGCCTACCGATGCTACGCCTGCTTACTTTTTTCTCTGCATGATCACCTAGAGTATTTTTTCGTAGATTTATATCTAATTTGCTACTCAAAATCTTGCTTTTCCTTCTTCTTTTGTCATTCTTATGCGTACCTTTATCTCTATTTCGTTTTTCTAATTTTTTGTATTTTCAGTACTTTTACTTGGTCCATTTTATCTCCGTTCACATCCATTTCTTTTGTCTCTCTAATTTGCCTAAACTTAGTCTTGTTTTTATTTATACTCAGTTCACACATTTGTACTTCTTTCCTCTTACTATATGACCACGATATTGTAGCTTTTTTCGTTGTATTGTAGGTGCAATCTTAAATTGTTTTTTTATACATTTCAAAAGCCGTCAGTTTTTTATGTCTATTTATGTTTACTCTTTTATTCCATAGAGCAGAAGACGTAGCATTATACCATTCTGGTACGTAAATCTAATTTAGTTTGCCGATCACACAGAATACCCATTTTGAGGAATGTGTTTTTAGTTTTTTTTACTCGAGTTTTAATTGCTGTTGTTTGGTTGATGACATTGGTAATCCAAGGATTGAGATATTTGTACTTTCTTGTTTTTTTTTTTAATTACATATAACTCTCAGAATGAGAGGAAAATAGCCGTTTTGTTTTCATGCGATTATGTCGTTTGTTGCATTTTGGGCTGGGTTTGAGAAAGAAAGAATTAATTGCGTTCTGGAGATGGAGGCAGCGGTTACTTTCTAGGGTAAGACCAGGTCTTAGGGGAGGTTTTTAGAGATACCCTCTAGGATTAGGTGTCTTGAAATGGAATCAGATGTTGACTGGTGACGCAGAGTTGAATGTTGTGGCTCCGAAGCTGGCGGTGAAACTGACTGGAACTTTTGGTACAGCATGGTTTTGTTATCGGAACGGGGTTTTGTTACGGATGATTTTGACAGTCACAAGTCTAGGAGTTGGTGTGATTGCTTGCTGGATGGTTGACTTTAATGGCAGAGATTAGAGTTGCTACTGTATTCAACTTACTGTAATTGACTTCTATCTTCTATGTGATAGGAGGTGTTATCGGGTGTGTTCACCAAGTATATTACTTTTAGGGAGCACCAGGTGTTATGTGAGATGACGTAGCAGTTAGGACCGGTGTGACTCCTAATGGTCAATGCAAACTTATAAAAAATAAGTTTTTTATATTAACCAAAATTATAAAATACAAAATAAATTTATTTTAATAGTTATTATAATTTCAATTTTGTTAAGTCGAAATATATTTGATATGTTGAGTCAGTTGACAGATGTCAAAAGATAAAAATTGACTAACGCGTTTTTTTAACGAGAAAGGACGTACTTCTGACGTCTTACGTCAGGACGTTTGCCCAAACTACGCTCACTAAATTGGAACGCATCTCTGTGCTTGCAACAGTCTTTCCCCCACTTTTTTGAATAGGGTATTATGGGTTGTGCGCTTTTATGGTACGCACTAATGTCTTGCACTTTCCGGTAAATAATAGTAAAAGTTAAGCCTTTTAGAAACTTACGTTTAGGAATGGATTACGTGATGAGTTTAGTTTTGGTTAACCATATTAATGTCATATCTGTGAGTCATTTTTGGTATTGTGACTATTGGATGGTTGTGGTTTGACTTACTATAGTTTGCACTTGGTTTATAACCACTGGGCATTATGGCTTTGCTGGCGTCTGGCTTGCTTAGCGCGTTGGGGTCTAGATTTTGGGCACTTTTTTATGGTGGAGTTGGTGTTGACAATTGCTTGGTTTTGCTTCGGTCTTTGCTGACGACTTTTGCCAGTTGGTAAAACGTGGATTGTTTGGATTTCTTGGAGAAGCTTTCCTAGGTATCAGGAGTTCTTTATGGTGACGGGTTCATTTACTCTAAGTTGCCCTACGTTAGGCGCCAATTGTTGTGGTTTAGCTTTGTCGGGGATGGTGGCTATTAGATTGGTGTTGATGCCCGAGTTTAGATTTATTATTTTGGAGTTTGTGCGGGGTTTCTGACTGGAAATTGTCACAAGAAGTGGAAACGGTGGTGGAGGTGGCTGTCTCTCCAGGACAAAATGTTCTGAAGATGGAGACAGTGGTTATTATCTAAGGTATCACAAAGTCTTGGCCTATTGCGGCCGGTAGATTTCTCATTGCTATAAATTTTATTTTTTATAGTCAGTTGAGTTCTAGGGCCAAAGCAGACGCACGGACAACATTCTAGGTCACATCATAGGCTATTAGTTTTAGATGTCTTGTGCCACTTTGAGTTAAAATCCTGATATGACGTTGAAGCTTCTAATGGACGACCATCTGCCTGGTGACGTGCAACACAAAACAAATTTGTTTTTTCTTAAATTAGAATTGCACTCTATACCCGCACTTTGTGTGAGCGGGTATGACGCAAAACTATTATAAACGTGTACAAAATTTTAAGATGCAGGAAGAATCCCAACGCCTCTTGTTTGACAATAATATGATGCAAATGTGGATCATTGTGGGCTACGACGCCCTTGACGTATACCTCTTAAAAGCGGCGCTTGCTTCTTTTACCGCCTATCGCCGCTCCTGGAATTTTGATCTATTGCTAATTTGTAATTGTTTATTTTCGACATAAAACAACATCTGTTGTTAATAACTTTGCCAAGAACTTATTGTAGAATTTAATATATTAGAAATAATATCAGTTTAGTATTTGTAATTTGTAAGATTATGTAGCTATAGTTAGGTTATTGAAAACCGTGGGTTTGATTCACTAGCAAGTATTTTACCTATCAGAGCAAAGCTAGAATAGAATTGTAGCTGATAATTAAATTTACTTGTAACAGGTAGTAATTAAAATGGGAACAATACGTACAGGTTTTCTGAATTTTCAGAAAAATGATGTCTACAAGTCTGATTTTAGGTTTAAAATAAAATTGATACAAATATGTTAATAAAAAAAATTAAATAAGTATATTGATGTAAAGTTTTACGTAGAACCTAATTACCTAGTGGCTTCGATTGCTCAAAGGTAATCGACATGTGTTTTTTTTTATTTTTAAGGGCTGAAGTTTGGCATTGTTTGCATTACTTTCTCAGGGAACACAAAAAATAATGTACAACAAAATTTTTAAGAATCAGTCTAATACATATAGATGTGTAATTTTTCGTGGGAAAATAGTGTAGGTGTTTTTTTTTTCTATTACTCCGGCTATTGAAGTAGTCGCAACCTAAACTGAGGATTCTTTGAGCGCTTTATTTTAATATTAGTGAATTAGCTATTTACCAAATTCTGCAGTCAGGTATGGCATCTGACAAAATAGAAGGGGGCATTAGGCAAGTGGTTAAGACGCTACAGTTATGTGTGTGTGAAAAACATAAAATACAACAAAGATAAGTATTATTGTGGAAAAGAGATTTACTTTACTATATTTTGAATAAGAATAATAGCGCAGACTAAAAGTTTTGTATTTCATGTTTTCGGTAGTGCCAAAATAAACAAGTCGAACTACATTGCCAGGAAGAGGAAGCCATTTTGTTTTTTGTTGTTGCTACTATAACGATGTTACCGCTTGGAATTAGAAACCATTTCTGAAATCCTACCCCTCCAGGTATTTAGCGCACTTGACTGATTAGCAGGGGTCTCTGTTATGATGAGTTCGCCTTTTGGATAAGAAGAGAAACTTTAGTAAGTCTTGTGTACTGCCTCGATGTTACGTTGCGTTAAAGAACGCACTAATTTAGGTTGGAATAGATAATAAATGAATTAACTAACTAATCTCTGAAATCTTCATATATTTGTCAACACAATTCTTGTTCTTTTAATTTTGAATTTTATAAACTGTTAAAATGAATTTGGTTATTAAGCTCTTTATTTTTTTATACGTTTGACTTAGTAAAATGCTAAAAGTTCTATTTTTATTAAAATGTTCTATATAGACCTACAAAACTTAATCAAATATGTATTTCTAAACGTGTACTGTTATATACCTGCTAGTCTCTAATAAACTGGACTGGAATTACTGTTTGAATATTATCGAATACATTGTTGTAACTTACTTTGTTACATTGCATGCAGATGCACATTGGCATGTTTATTTCTAATGCAACGTCAATAGCAAGGACTATGAGACTGTGTCATGCACACGTCTCCTGAATCCCCAATTTGAGCCGGTCTGTTCCGTAATCATTGGGGGGAGATTTTCACGGTAGATATCCTATTAGATTTGCTTGTTGGATATCCGTTGCAGAACGTATGTTCCCATGCATACATTTTAGATTAAGTCAATATATTATTCCAATCTAATAGTATTCATCAATTTTTAGTTACTTATTACTTTATAGGAGCAATGATCAATAAATCATCTCAGTAACATACAATCCACTGTTCCTTAGATGTTTTGGATTGTTTATAGTAACTATATTAAGGTAATTTGTGCGTACTTGAAATAATCCAGCTAGTAATAATTTGGGTGGATAATTAATCATAATGTCGTGATAAATTGACAAAAATCATAATATTTTAATAATCGATGTTTGTAAAAAATGTGTTATTGTTAAAACGATGAAATATTGAAATAAAAAATAAAATCAAATTTATAAATTTTTACACTAATAATATAGTAATTGCTTCATTTTATTTTTAAAGTATTTTGATTTATTAAAAAAAATATTTTTAAAGAATTCAAGATATATGGAATCTGTTTAAATAATATTCTAATGTTGACCGCAGGGATATTGGATACTGATAGGAAAGCAAATATCTAATCAGGCTTAGTTTACCATCGTTTGTATGTGATTATTCGATTTTTAGATAAAAGCCCTCAAAAAATCTTATCGCAGTCGAACAGAATCCAATCAAATTCCGTCCCGTTCGACTTAATGTAAATAATACAAAAAGAAATCTAGTAATTTATTCTTAATACCGTGGAATTGCCATAAATTGTATCTCCCCCTTGGTCGGCTTTAAGGCGCGGTTAGTGCCGTACATGCGTGTATAATCGATATTCCTCATGGTCCAATGTGTTTCAATGCTTTGTCTAAATCTCTGCAGGCGAAACAACCATCTGCATTCGCATATTGTTAATCGCGCTCTCCGTACGAATACAAAGAGGTTTGCACACGTAATATGGATGTTTATTCAACATAGAAATGTATTCGGTTCGTTTTGTATGGTATGTTCAAGGAAGAGATGATGATGCTCTACTGTTGATGATATCTCGTGGGATTTAAGATACAATTGTTGCTTGTAATATAAAAAAAAAGATGTAACAGTTGTTATGACTTCTTCTCACATAGTGCTGTTATCTTTCAATTAGTTGCGCTCTATCTATTAAGTCGCGATTTTAATAATGCAAACGATTTTTTGTATAATTAGCTTGAGATATAAATAAGTTTATGATAATATAATTAATTATAGAATAAATGTCATAAAACATATTAAATTACTTTATTATAATTAATTTCCATGGGCTCTTCCCGCCTATTAATTTTGTGATATGAAAGATAAAAACTTATCTAATTTCTTATCATATACCACCAATCAGAAGTAATAGAACACCAAGAATTCTTAGTCCAGTTTTTATCAAAATATAATGTGTATATTATTTATAGTAACAAATGATTAAAATTTCAACAAAAAATCATTATGAGTTTTTCAGTTTTATAGATTAACTGTGCAGATTTATCGTGCAAACCAGTTAATTAGTTTCTCATTTAAATCAAAATGTGCATTGAGTTCGTCAGGTGGCGTTTTTCAACAATTGGCTTTTAAACGCGATAGAGTAATCGGGCTCAGAGAAAGAGGTTTGTCAATTCATAATATTGCTCAACGAATTGGCACAAGTAATAATAATGATAATAATAATACTTTATTTACGGTATAAAAATCTTACCATTTTAATCTACATTAAATATATATATAAATAATGATGTTTTACAATATAATGGGTGATTCAATTAGAAGTACTTTTTTCAGTAGCGGTTTTATGTTAGATACCGCGTGCACTGAGTCAAACTGTTATGGTATTTTTGTTCAGTAATGTTTGACGTTTCATCATGGAAAGAATTAGTCCGGCACAGCGTCTACAAAATATTCAGCTGTATTAGGATGTATCAGCGCTCTATACAGAAAGTGTTTTGTACGCTTAGAGCAACTTATGATTTACATAATCGGCCTACCGAACGCACAATTTGCTGTACCATTGAAACATTTTAAACTCAATATTTATTATTAGATAATACGCGACCAAATAGACCACATCCAGCACATAGTGAAGAAAATATAGCGGCGGTAGCTGAGAGTGTACGCGATGATCTTGATGAATCGATTTGGCGCCATTCTTAACAGTTTGGCTTGTAGTCTGGAACAACTTGGCGTATTTTACGTAAGAATCTTGGTTTAAAAGCATACAATATTTAACTTATTCAAGAATTGGAGCCGGCTGACTTTCCGATTCGTCACCCTTTCAGGCTTTGGGCTCTTGGAAAGTTTCACAAACATCTACTGTTTGACTAAAATTTTGTTCAGCGGTGAAACTTATTTCTGGCTTAATAGCTACGTTACTAGGCAAAATTGCCGTATTTGAGCTGAAGAGCAACCAGAAGAGATTTAAGAGCTGCCATTACATTCAAACAAAACTACGGCTTGGTGTGGTTTATGGGCTGGTGCAACATTTTTTTTTTAAATAAGGCTGGCCGGAACGTAACTGTGAACAGCGACCGTTATTGCATGACAGACTATTTGCTGCCTAAAATTGAAAACCGGTAATCTCGACGACATTTGATTCTAACAAAATGTTACTTGCTACATAGCCCGTGAGAACGATTCGGTGAACAGTTAATTTTACGCTTCGGACCGGTGAATATTACACCTCTAGACTTTTTCTTTTGGGACTACGTATAGTTCAAAGTTACATGGATAAGCCGACTACAAATCAGAAGATGGAGATTAACATTACTTTCATCATTTGCCAAATACTACTCAAAATACTTGAACGCGTTATCCAAAATTGGAACTTCTGAATGGATCATGTTAGCCGTATTTACAGTCAACATGTGAAAAAAATAATCTTTAAAAAATAAATATATAAAATGGTTTTTTTGTATGATCGTAATGATTACCCGATAAAAATGTTTTTTTGTTTTTTTTTTAATTTTTAAAAAAGTTCCCCTAAAATTGATCACCTTTTACAAATAAATAATACAAAAAAATAACATAAACTCTACAGAACGTAGAAGATTCGGATCGTCGGCTTGCTGAACCGATTTTTAACAACAAGAGCAATTAGAGATGTCTAGAGAGGCTTAACTAAACCAATTAAGTAATTTTTGTTTGATTGGTTTACCGGATAATTCAATTGTCTCAAGTCGTACTACTCTTTTCTTTGTTTGCTCTAACTAACTTAATTTTGTTTGTATGTTCACGATGGTCGTAAGATGGTTAAATGTTGCCAAGGAGAACGAACAAATTTGCTATGGACATACAGATCTTTCACCCGAGGTGATAGTATGGGAAGCAATTACTTATGGAAGTAAGTTTCATCTAGAATTCATTCCAGCAACATTAAAATTGCAACATTAACACGTTTCTAGAACTAACTTTAACACTCAATCTGAGAAGGTTATAAACCTCTATTTTCCAACAGAATAATGCAAAGCCGCATAGAGCCATGGTTACTATGTAATTTCTGGAAATGGCTAATGTTGATTTACTTGTATGGCTTTCTTGTTCTTCAGACCTATCACCTATTGAAGATGTGTGGAATACAGTAGAAGACTTAAGATCTTTAGCCACCTCCATTCACTTTACTTGATATTTTGATGCGTATTCAGGAAGCTTGGGGCTTAATCTCTCAGACTGAAATTGACAATTTGAATTTTAGCATGCCTAGGTGAGTTGCAGAGTGCGCTCTAGAAATCGTGGAATTCATTATTGAAATAAAAGAAAAACTTATAATAATGATTTTTTTGTTGAAGTTTTAATCATTTCTTAGAATAATTAACTGCAGGTTTTTAGTGTTGTTTTAATTTTGGAGGTCAGTATGTTTTAAATAAAAACAACGGCGGAAGTGATTTAGGTTTTTATAATAAATAATAAATTAATGTGCTTTATAAGCAGTATAAAAAGTCTACTTTGTATTGCAGAAGTGTTATATAGTGTGCAACTGTAACATTAATCTAGCTTTTATTGACATTACTGGAATAATGTTGTCTGTGTTACGCTTTTACATTTAATTAAAAACATCTCATTGTTGTGTTACATGCAAGATGTGGTAGGGGTTTAGATATGTGTGTATCATAGTTTAATCATTTCTAAATGTACTGGTAAAAAAATAAATCGATTATCAAATTATTTGTAGAAGCAGCGATGAAGGGGAAGTTGTCGTTTTTGTTAAAATACTACAAATCAAGGTAGCGTTCGGTATGCTCTTAATGACAAGTAAAAAAAGTTGTGGGCCTAGATTAAACTATAGAGGTATACCTGATATTGTACAGTACATTTGTTTATTGAAACAAAGATTTATCTTTTTATCAATTAACAACTTTGTCGAAAGATAATAAAAGGTGTTATCAACAAATATTATTTTAGTCATTATTGTATTACTAACAGTAACGTTTATGAATAGAACATAAAAACTGTATAGGGTACTTTTCAGAAACGGGTTTGCTAACTGGGATGTTTTTCAAAATAAGTGAACGTTAAATAATAAAGAATAGATGACTAAAGCTTAGATATTTTGACGAAACTGTTCAACAGAATCTATCATAATGCCGAAGTAACCTAATGCCAGCAGGTGCAATGACTTAATGACAATAATTATTTTAATGAGCTACACCCTTAAAATCCTTTTTAAGATCTTACATAAGCACATATACTCACGATGAGAAAATAATATAAGAGATAATTAATTTGGATTCCAAAGAGGCCTAGAAACTTTTTTTTCTTTAAATGCCTATCTTCTATGGATGTTGGCAATCACACTTTAATCTGTTTACTGCTGTTCTAAATAAAGCCGTTGATGTCATTCCGGTCTATGCTCTTATATTCTTTAGCCATGATATTCTGCGGCGTCCTGCTGATCTTCTTTCTTCTATTTTTTCTTGCAGGATTAGTTGCAGTAGATGGTATTTTTCATTCTTCATGATATGTCCAAAGAACCCTATTTTCCTATGTTTGACATTTGTTACGAAATCAAGTTCTTTTGCAATGCGCCGTAGTACCGTTTTGTTTGTCACGTGACGAACCCATGAAAACCTGAGCATGCGACGATAACACCACATCTCGAAGGCGTTGATGCGTTTGCAGTAGGCTTTGGTGAGGGTTTTGCCTCGTACAGTAGAACTGATAGTACATAGCATCTAACAACCCTAAGTCGGGTATGTATGCTGAGCGACATGTTACATAGTATGTCCCTCATCTTGTTGAATGCGCCTCTTGCCTTCTCGATTTGGCATCGTATTTCCCGAGAGTGATCTCATTCTTTATTAAGGGTACTTTCTAAGTAATGGTTTCAGCCATTGGTAAAGTTATATTGTTGGCAGTGAACCGAAGGTTATCTAGGAACTAGGGAAGCGTTATTCTAGATGCGGACCCTCTTACAAAAAACGTGCACATTTTGGAAGAATGTATATATCTGATTCATAGATTATGAGAAAGCATTTGACCGAGTTCAACATAAGCTACTTTTTGAATATCTATATAAAATATTAGACAACTATGATCTAAGGCAATTAAAACAGCTGTATTATTATTATCAAGTAGCCAGAATCAAAGTCGACGATGTACTGGCAAAGGAAATCTTAATTAAAGGGGCAAGAATACGTTTTATTGCCAACATCATTTAATATCTACTGTGAGAAGATCTTTCAAGAGGCTGTAAATTATAGAGCAGAAGGCGTGAAGACTGGAGGGGAGAACATTAACAACGTAAGATTTGCAGATGATACTTTCATAATAGAGTTTAGAGGATTTGCAAAGTCTACTTAACGCAGTTAGCAAGATAAGCTCCAACAAAGGATTAAAGATCAACATCGAGAAAACTAAATAGATGGCAGTCGGAAAAATAAACGTTGGAAACAGCAGGCTACTAATTAAACGCGTGGAACTCGTAATTGTTTTGGCAGCTGGATGAATATAGCAAATAACTAACTGTGAAGAGATTTCTCGAGTTGCATCAAATCACGGAAAGCTGTTTTAACTAATTGTAACTAACCTATTACTTATCGTAAAAGGGTTCTTAAGTGCTCACGTGTGGTCGATTCTGTTGTATGGTTGCGAGACATGGACTCTAAAACCAACAATCATGAATTGTTTGGAAGCATTTGAGCTATGGTGTTGTTGCCGCATGCTAAAAATATCCTATATAAACGCACACATCCAACGAAGAAGTTTAAATCTAACGAAACATGGGCATGTTGTCAGAGGATTACGACTAATTATGCAAGGGAAGGTCGAGGGGAAGAGATGAATAGGACGTAAGAATATAAAGGCTGGCCAACATCAGATAATGGGCAGGCTTAACAGTTGTGGAACTATTTCGAGCTGCAATTGATCGAGATAAATACCACCGAATTACCGATACGATGATAACCAACGTCTGAACACAATGAAGGCTCCACAAGATGAAGAAAGAATAGAAACAAGAAAGTGCATAGTCAAATTTAGTAAAAATATTAATTATTTTGATCTTATGAAATTGATGAATTATAGTTCATACGTAAACTGTTATTTAGGGGGGTTCAGAATTATTCTACATAGATGAAGTTATGGAATGACGCTGTGACTGTTTTAAAATATTGTGCAAGTAATGGAAATTGTTATTTGCGAGGGTGAAATTGTCATAATATGTTCCATTTTATATCTTGGCAGATTTTAATAGATGCTTATGACATAAATACTGCAAGACTACAGATGAGAGACATTTTGTACGACATATATGATGAGTAGATTATATTTGCTGTCATTACATTACCCTATCGATATCAAACAGGTCTCTGCGGAGTAATGCAATGCAGGTGTGTCATTAATCACTGATGTCATTACAGGTGTTTTCTGATTTTAATGAATATAGCTATTACTCAATTAATCTTAATGGGATATTTGGTCTAGTATTTAATAGTATTAAATAAAGTTTACTACTATTGACTATTGACGGTAGGATAGCTACACCGCTGCTACATTTTGATTATTGATGACCATTTTGCATGTATGATATATTGTATTTTATTAATTTAATAAACAAACAGAAAACACATACTAAATTATAGTTTATTTTGTATTGTATCTTCACTAAATTAAATATTTCTAATGGCATATGAACTAATGGCAAAAATTAATGTAATTAATAAAATATTTACATACTATATTATTTTGCTGCTTATTTTAGTACTACTTATGTTATTTTTATTTTATAAATTGTTCTAAGATGAATGACATTTCATTAAACGGTTAATAGTATACCGCTTTTCAATTTTACTGTTCTTATTTTACAAAAAAGTAAATTATTTTACAAACATATGTTCATACTATAAATTTATACAAAGATCCGTTATTACGTCTCACTAAATTAAGAGTGTTGAATGAATCCCTCTCCATTATTTAACTTTACGATTATCCGAAGAAATAGCGAGCTCATTGTAGTCCATATTTAATAGCTAACGTTATATAGTAATGGTGTATTAAATTTACGTTTACTAGAAGTTAATTACCCAGAATACAGAAATTCCCACAGTCATGATTAATGGTAGTGCTGAAAGGACATAAACTACCACTCTTTTATTGCGTGTACATCCTTCGAAAAATCATTCACGGTGTAATCAATTACTTTCATAAATAAAACAAACCCTTTGGTTGTTCAAATTAACTTTTATCGGCTTTTTTATTAATGGTGAATATATATGTATAAAACTACCTAAAACTTTAATAAGATTTAAGTAATCTTTGTGGATTCTTCAAGTATTATTACTTTATAATATGTAGGTATGTTGTATTTGTAGGAATTTAGTACATTCTTATATTATTAATTTTACCAAAACATACATGTAATTGCATTGTTATTCTTATAATAGCTATTGTTACAGTTAAAATAATTAATATAATGATTTAAAAAAATAATTATATAATGATTACATTAATATAACAATACGTATTTGTAAAAAGATAATATTTAAAATTACTAGAATAATATGATTCAAAGTTGAAAATATAATAGATAATAATCTACATAGTTATTATTCACAATGCATGTGCAAGTCTTTAATTTTAATCATTTACATACAGTAATTCCGAATCTCATCAGACGTGGATCGCTTTCTTGATAATAATGCGGAAGTTTGTTAATCTGGATGAAGCCTTTTGTGTTGCAACTAACCGCGTGCGACTCTTACTCCCTGATGCTCCTTAGTACGCCAGTGGATAAACACACATACAATGGGAGAATCCTAGTTGGAATGGTTTGTTCGTCTCTCATCGTATTTGCCAAGAAACAAAATTACTCTCTAAAAGTTTACAATTTATATACACCAAATACATCTGTTTTCTTTCGAGGACCATCTAACAGTTTAATTAAAACTTTCTTAACATAAAAAAAATTGAAAACTTTTGGTATCCATTTAATTAAATCATTTCGACTTGGCGATAAAAATAATTTTAATATTAATTAGGTTTGTACTGATTGTGACGCCCAATTAATTCTTAAAAAGCCCAACTAGTCTCAATTGTAATTAGTCGCACGAATGGGTTGCAAGTACCTATCGCAGTGCGCCCTGGACGACATTTCAAATTTACACTCTTTTTTCCTGTTCTCAACAAAAAATGACATCGGGGTGCTGAGGATGTGTACTTGAAAGTGTAGGAAAAGGATGGAGTATTTGTAATTGGGGTGTTTACAAGAGAGACGGTAGATTTTGTAGTAGCTTCATCAACCCTTATTAGAGACCTGACGACGCATTCCCATTCAGCGCTCTTGTATTCAGAGCAGCATAGGAGAGTGCACCTTGGAGAGTGCTAAGGGAAATGTCGGACAATGTCGTGCTTATTAACATAGAATTGAATTATTAGGATGCGCTGCTAAGAGCTTAAAAGCATGCCCGTCTAGCTTGGATTACATATTATGTTAAATTTATAATGTTTAATTTAAAAATGGTACCGTATACTATATTCAAATGTTATTCTTTTATTTATCATGATACTTCTCGTCCTAAAAGTTACATTGAAAACCAATGTAACTTTTAAGACGATAAAATTGTGATAATGTACAATTATTGATCAGATGAGAAGATTAATTTAAAGCAGGCATTATGAACTGTTAATATATATTGAAGGATATTGATTGCATTTCTCAAAGAAGTCATAATAAATAGTAAATGATCTTGCAAAATATTGTTTTAAATTTTATGAGTATTTAGCTAACGTTAATTTTACTTGTACATTTGATGTAAAATGGATGCCTTCTTAATTTAATATTTTTATTAATAAAATCTTATGTTATGGTTAACGAATTTATTTTTAGTGCGGTCCTGATCCTAGCAATGCAGAATCTGATGAGTATGTCTAAAGCAAAGCTTTTTTATAACGCGTAATTCTTAGTAGTATGTTTTTGAATATGGTATTGCTCTAACTTGTCTTGCCTTAATCAATGATGTAATGATATTTGCTAATATAGTACACGTACGAGTATTTCCATACTTTACTATTATACAGATGAAGCGGATGATATGGAGTTTAAAGAGAAATAAAGTTTCTAATACGCAAACTTCAAATAAAGAACTTTTTCCCACAAACATACACATTTATTTTAACCAAGCCGATAAAAAACAACAATTAGCCCTATTCTGTATGCATATTGCTAGCTAACAATATTTAGTAACAAAAACGTAATAAATACACAACAATTAACTGGAGATTTATTTAGCGTGATTTTAAAGTTAGTTGTGTATATGGGGCTTTTTCTTTGCACCTAGCTTCATGATATTTATTTAGTTAATTACAAATGGTTTAAAAAATGGAAAACAAAAACAGAGAAAGGGGCCGTAATTACATAGAACTTGAAAAATATAATCTACTTGAACCAGTAGAGCCATATTTACATATATTAGAAAATAAAATAAAAACAGATGATGTGAATGCAAAGGTAAAAAAGATGCTATTCAGCAAACAGGGATTAGATGTAGTGCACACTTGAAATTGTTATATGAAAATACATTGTGGAAGCGTCTCTGGCATTTTTATATACTTAATAATGCAATGTAGTGAGTAACACGGTAAATTATTCGACACATTGTGTTTTTTGTAATGTTAAAATAATCCCCAATTACAATTTGAAAGAATCCTGTGGCATAAAATCGCAGTGTAATTAATAACTGATTCATTGCAGATATTGACTGATTGCGTTGAGTTTGTGGTGCAATGTTAGCTTCAATTTGTTCTAATACATTTTGGGCACATTGTTTTGATAATCGAAATCGTATTTGAAAACTGATTTTATTGTATATATCAAAGGGATGAGTTCTATCACGGAATACTCTTGGTAACCTTTGCTGACGATTTTCTACTTCATCATTCGTTTAATCACTTAAAACATTATCAATGAAATTGACACAGTTGAAACAATTGAAACGGACGACATAGTGCAATATTTAATTCACGTTTAATGTGTAAACAAACGTACATAATCTAAAAAACTAATTTAGAAACATTAGTTAAAATGTAAGAGCACGATTTTTGCCAATTAGTTTAATGGCAAGTTTTTTAGTTTAACAAGCTTTTATAATAATGAAATCTCCAGTTAAATTAGTTTAGTAGTACAGTAAATTTTAATCATAGATTATTTTGTTTTATATTACCGGGTCTAAAAAATGTAAAAATATAAAATGTTCTATTTAAAAATATAATCATAGTTTTCATAAAAAAATAAACACTGCATATTTTACGTTTTTTAATAATTGTTCCGGTGATTTTGACTAACCCTGTATATAAATCTTATATTTGTTTTTGTATTGACTATTGTTCTCAATTATGTGGAGGAGCATTCAAAACTATTTCTTCTAACTCCTATTCAAAAACTGTTCGGATTATTGTTGACCAAAAATTACCTAATGACTTAGATACTTTACATTACCGGCGTAATGTTTCAAATCTTTGCATTTTTTATGGATATTTTTATAGACATTGTTCAAACGAAATACAAAACATTGCTCTCTAAACAAATATTGATAGGAATTCTAACAAATATTTACGACGGTTTAGAGATGTATGAGCGACACGTTTAAGAGAGATTTTTTTTAATTGTATACATACATGGAATTAACTTTTAAATTCACTATTTTCCGAGATTTATAAGCCGCAACTATTCAAGGTCAATGTTCACAGACTGGTTAAATCTACTCTTTAATGTGATAGATAGCAAATCTCCTCAGATACAGTATTGGAAAAAAGAATTCAGTTTTGTAGTTTACACATTTGCGTAAAAAAATTATAGGTTGGCAAACCAGTTAAATTGTATACTAAACTGTTCAAAAATCTACGTCTATCAAAAAGTTACTAAAGCTGTCAAATAATTTACAATAATCATTTATGTTATGTCTTAACTGCCACCAAAAAAAGTACAACATTGTTTTAAGACTCAGAAATAGTTCACAATAATGTGTACAAAATTTATAACTTGGTCAAATGTACTACATCTGTATTCTTTACTCTTAAAAATTGTAAATACATCTGTCAAAAAGTTACTAAATTGTTCAAACTATTATGAAAATGTCACAAAACTGAGAATGGTGAGCAATGTGACAAGTTGTATAAATCTTCCCAATTATTTATAAACTGTCAAAAATGTTACTAAATTGGTTTAAAATAATAAAAGTTGCTAAAACTGCTAAACAGTTTACAGCAATGTACTAAATTATCTGCCTGATATGTCAGTTGTATTTTAATTATCAAAAATATTACTACTTCAGTCAAACAGTTACAAAAAATTTCAAAAACTACTTTGTTTGTAAAACAATTTATAGTAATAATATAGCAGACCTGTCAAATGGTATTCTAAACGGCCAAAAATTCTGTCAAAAGGCATTTCAAAAATCTGCCAGATATGTTATATTTTATTCAAATCTGTAAAAAAATTGTTGAATCAAATTTTAAACTTTCAGAACTGACTACAATTGTCATCAAGTTACTAAACATTTTTGAAAAATACCAAATCTGATAAACAATTTACATCAATGTATAAATACATCATAAGTTGTAAGCAACTTTCCAGATATAACCAATTGTATTCTAAACTGTTGCTAAAACGTTACAGAAACAGTTTATAGCAATATAATATGCAGTTACTAAATCTGCCAAAAAGTTGAACAATACAATAATATGGCAGAAACGTATCAGATCTGTCAAATAATATTTTAAACTGTCAAACTGTTTGTAGTAACGTATAAAAACATAAATTCGCAGATGTGTACAAGATTTGTAAGGTTGTATTTAGACTGTCAAAAAGTTACTACATCAGTCAAAAAATGGTTTGAAACTTTTTATAACGGTTTCTGGTAGTTTGAATAATATTTTAAGAGACATTAAGGATATTTTTTTTAGCAAACAACTTACTACTGAATCTTGAAAAACATTATGTCTTGTTGTTTGGAAAATTACATTCATTAATTTGTTATGATAACACTATACCTTACTGTGTAAGGCAATTCCACGTCAAGTGAGCAGTCCATTTCACGCAACCCTCTCCGATTTAGCTCAAATTGTACACTTATTTGAGTACCCAAAATATGACTTCATGCAAAATTTCAGATCTCTAGGTCACATAGTTTGCCTCGTAGAGCCAATTGAATTTTACGGCAATTTTTAAGTTCAACTTTTAACTTTATTTATCTTAATTGCATTTCAATCTGGACAAATTTTAGAATAGTCATAACCGATGGGAAAATTTTCAAGGAATCGAATGCAGCGGTCAGATTTTTGTTATCTTGTCCCGCACGCGCAGAAAACGCAAAAAACAGTTTTTTTTTCAAAAATCCATTTCCCAAAAGTTGCCACCGATTAAGACTCCAAATTTTAGGAAAAGGCAGCTAAAATGTATGTACTTAAAGATGCTTAAATAAAATTTTACCACACTAGTGGTAGTTTTCGCTTTAGAGCCTCTTAAACGCACAAAACCATTTTTTAATAAAAAAAATTGATATTAGACTGGTTTTTAATTTTTTTTGTGGAATTTCTTTGTGTCATAAAGTGATTTTTATACAAAAAAAGTATGCCATGAGAAATTTTAGACCTTAAGATTCAAAAGAACACGTGTCGCGTGAGTCAGATGCATACTTTGGGTCCCCAAAAAAGCAAATGAATAGAATTTAATAAGGTTTAGGCCTATAATTTTTTTTTAATTTGAAATTTTTTAAAATGACGTATTGTACATATTTTTTTTTATTTTGTCAAATTTGTAACATTCTATTAATGTTTTTTTAAGTAAGGTTAAAAAATGCTTGAAGTTTTTCTTTAATAGCACACAATCGGTAGGAGCTATGTACATTAAAACATGTTATTAGGTGAAAAATGCGCAATTGAATGGCCTTTAATTTCGAATTTGATTTTTTTTAAATTTTGACTTTTAATCATAATTTTTCGCCTGACACCGAAAGGTAAAAAGGCAATTGAATAAATAAATAAATAAAATCATAATTTTTAACAAAAACAACAAAAAAAATTTTTAAAAATTATTTTTTAATTTATGACATAAGTACGGTTAGAGATAGATCCAGATATGCTGTTCAAAAAAGATGGACAATTTTATTGCCTATAATTTTTATATTCTATTGTTTTTTTTAATTTAGACTTTTAAAAGAGATATTTCGAATATTGTATAAAAAAAAACAAAAAAAATTTGACGTTCAGCTTCTAGGGTGAACATGTTTGCCTATAAGTTTATGATTAAAAAGTGTCTCAAATAAACCCCCCTACCCAACCAAAAAGTTTGTTACCCCTATTCATTAACACCCTGTATATTAATCAATATGTGCTAAAATTTTGATTAAAAAATGGTTTTGTGCGTTCAAGAGACTCTAGAGCAAAAACCACCACTAGTGTGGGAAATTTTTATTTAAGCATCTTAAAATACATACTTTTGGCTGTCTTTGCTCAAAATTTGGAGTCTTAATCGGTGGCAACTTTTAAGAAATGAATTAAAAAAAAAAAACAGTTTTTTTGCGTTTTCTGCGCGTGCGGGACAAGATAACAAAAATCTGATCGCTGCATTCGATTCCTTGATAAATTTCTCATCGGTTATGACTATTCTAAATATTTTCCAGGTTGAAATGCAATTAAGATACATAAAGTTAAAAGTTGAAATGAATTAATAATTTATTCAAAATCAGTCAATCGAATCACAGCGGCCAAGGGTCAAGCATAGACAATTGTTTCGGTTCTACAAACCTCGTCAGTATGCCTTGTACGACCACGGCATCGCATGATAGCAAAGACAATTTTGAATAAATATTTCTGTTCTTATGAACACAATTGATATTATAAATAATCAAACGAAAGACTGGTTTGCCATCTAGTTGCAATTTTTAATACTAAAATGTCCGCATTAATCGGTATCATTTTAGCATTTATGCAATTGGCAGTCATTTCGCGGCTTTAACGATTTTGAATCGCCAATAAATTATGAAATGAATTAATAATTTAATATTTATTACTCTTGGCCGCTGTGATTCGATTGACTGATTTTGAATAAATTATTAATTCATTTCATAATTTATTGGCGATTCAAAATCGTTAAAGCCGCGAAATGACTGCCAATTGCATAAATGCTAAAATGATACCGATTAATGCGGACATTTTAGTATTAAAAATTGCAACTAGATGGCAAACCAGTCTTTCGTTTGATTATTTATAATATTAAAAGTTGAACTTAAAAATTGCCGTAAAATTCAATTGGCTCTACGAAACGAACTATGTGACCAACAAGTCTGAAATTTGGCATAAAGTCATATTTTGGGTACTCAAGTACAAAATTTGAGCTAAATCGGAGAGGGTCGCGTGAAATGGACTGCTCACTTGACGTGGAATTGTCCTGTAACGAAATCAAGAATTTTGATGTGGTGATGGATCAAAACTTAACTTTGATTCACATGTAAGATTGATTGACAAATCGCTCATTTAGAACATTGGGATTTGCGATAAGAAACGGTATGAAACATATTCTATTAGATATACATATTAAATTAACTAACTCCAGATCAAGATCAAAATAAATTTTATTGTTTTTGCGCGTATAACGTTGGTATTAGGGTTAATGATGAATATGGAAAAAAAATTACAAATATTAATACTTAAATTTAAAACTGTTGCAATAGCGTAGAATTTGTTTTGATTTATATTTTATACACAAACTTATTATATATATTCTCTAAAGTCAAATTAGTATCTAAACTCAAATTAGTAGTACTTCTTGATTGTCGACAAGATAAAATATTTGTTCGAAAAAGAATTTCTATTCATTGTAACAATAAACTTGTCGAGATTTAAATTTGGCAATATTTTAACCCGCACTCATTCAAATTTGATGTTTAATAAATCGCTATATATCATTATGTTTATGTAAGAATATTTTTATATTTTCATTGAATTATCATTTATGTTAGAGAAAATAATTTATATTCTAATTAATGTGTTATCTCGTTGTTAAAAGTAAGCAATATATATTGCTTGCTAACAATATGAACTGAAAATTGTTTTTTTCAAACCCTGCTCGTTATAAAAGTATAGACAATATTTTTAAAATTTTTAGTTTTTTTCAAGAGTCTTTAAGGTTATGTTTAGGTGATCTCTTCAAGCTCTGTTTAAGTTTTTTACATTATATTAAATCTTTCTGTCATCTTTTATATTCTACTGTGAAGAAAAATAGAGTTTCTTCTTAGACGTCAATATTCTAAGATTCATTTACAGACTTCTTTGAAGTCTTAAAATCAACTAGATGCGTTAAAAGTCTTTACGGTCTCATGGTCTACAAGTTGTTGAAAAACTGTTTAAACTTTTTAAGTAGTTTTTTTTGTTAGGTTTTTTAATATTTGTTAAAGGACATATAAGTCAAATTTAGTTTTTAAATTGAAATTAAACTTTGACAACGAACTGTATTCGGACGAATATTTTTATATTTTTCCAGGACCCAACCGGGACGTTAGGGACATATAACCAGAAAAAAAGTGACATCTTCAATCTTTAATATGGCAGAATTGGTTGTTGTAGAATCCATATTCAGTGAGAGAAATTACATTCTTTAATGTTTTCAAACATGTCCATACCTCGGTTCAATCAATCCACTTGTCTAGATTGCAATTACGCAAACAAGATATTTTTATAAGTAGAAATTTGTCATGAATTCTATTTTCTATCATTCTAATCTATCGTGCTAGTTGTACACTGTACATACATAAAGAATTAAATTATTTTATTAATGATGAGACAGGAGATTTGTTACTTTTTCGATGGTTCTGTATGTAATAGGCACTTTTTGTATGAAAACATTTCCTTGGTAATAACAGTAGTGTAAATAGTATAATGGACTACTGCATTAAATAGTAGTAAACATATATAATAATTATCAATTACTATCATATATTATAACGGATATTAAACTACTGTTAACTGAACCATATTAACATTTATATTTTATAGTAATGGCTACTGGTTGTCACAAATTGGTTTAAAATAATAACTCATTCAAATCCATTCAATGTATACAATATTTCAACATGAAGTTTATTCTACATATATAATTTCTATTATAAATAGCACATCACGATTGTATAATGTTTATGTCGGTAATATTATTATAAATTCTCAATTTACAATATAGGTAGTTGAAAACAGTTACAGTTTTTATATTATACAATAAATGAAAGCGTCATGTTTAAAATTCCGGTTGTATTCAATAAAACAACAAAAAACGAATTGTATTCGCAATAAGAGGAACAATTATCGTAAATGTAGTTTACCATTTTAGTAACTTCTTCGCATCATATCAATCAACTGCATGCAAATGCCAACAACGGTCGTAACAACGAATTTAACATGTTCTTTGAAAGTCAGGTCAGACAGATACAATACTAGAACAATTTTAACGCATGTTATGTACAGTAAGAACCCAAATAAATTCATACGAAGTAGGTTTTACTAAAAAGCTCATTAAAACGATCGTTATTCTAAATTATTTTTGTCGGTAATTCTACTGTAATTTTAAGATCTCATTATATTATAGTAATTGAATTGGTTGTTAATTGATGTGGAGATTTCAAGTGGATAAAATAACCGAAAGATATTTTTTATTATTATTTGTAAGTAGCAGACATATTTCTTTGTGGCTTTAATTAAATTTTATTGGTTTATACTAATTTATATATAAAATATATACAAAAGATTTCAGATTTTATTTTCTTCTGTTTTATTATATTTTTTAAATATTATTTATAATGTTGTCGTTCATATTTATTTTATTGCGCATTAACACTCACTCAAATAAATATTTTGATCTTTAAAAATGTGTTATTGCCTAACAAATTTACGCCTCCAAAATAAAGTAGCCATATAGTCGTTAAATGCAATTGCTTCCCTGTATCATGAGTTTATTTTGCACAAAATCGCGTCTAAATGCGGAAGTTTGGGGATTCAGAGAGCGCTAAATGCCCTCGTAAAAATAACAGTTTCGTATATTTGGAATTCGCCTGTACTCATTTGTACATTTCAAATTAATCTTCGTGAAACAAGCCGCCCTTGAAAAGAGCAAAGTTGAGCTTAAGTGCTATTTTTAATTTGTGAGATTAATTTTGTTATTTTAAGTGAGGAAATGGGGGAATTGTTGGTTTCAATAGATTTATGTGCTTACTGAAAAAATGTTTCTTTATTGTATTAATTGTTTTTTTTTCTTTCAGTTCCTGCTGCTATATTTGGTCAAGATGAGATATATTTCTCTCAAACACCAAAAGACGTGAGCGTGGTGACGGGAAAAGCTGTAACATTGCCCTGCGAAGTCACACCTAATCAAGGCGTTTCCTACTACTGGGAATTGAACGGTAAGCCGTAATAATTCTTCGTTTCCTCTTCTTTAATGCCGATACCACTGAATCTTATCGATTTATATATTAATCAAAATAATTGAAACATGGCAATAAACGTCACTATAAATAAAGAAGTTAAGAATGGATGGAGCGCGTTATTATTTTTATTAATGATAAATCTTTTTTGTCGGATTTATGCACTTTATTATCAATAATATATATATATCTATTTATTTAATAAATTAATAGTTTTTGGTTGATTTTTGTGCAATCATAGTAATAAAATGAATTAAAAAAGGAGTTAGTTTATAAATATACTTAAAATTGTAAATATGTTTACAGGTTGATGAACTACTAAACAATCACTACCTACTAAGGTTTTTATCTAAATTTGTGCACTATTTGTAATGATATTCCAAAAAAACTAATTAGTAAATATAATACTTTTGAATCACGGGCTTGTAACAAAAACTTATATTCAGACCCGCTATTTAAGAAAATGAAATGTAATTTATTCTTTAAAGTGGTGATAAATTGGTAAATTTGATGTTTGATAAACGTGTGCCACTGATGGTACCCTACTTTCGTAAAACTATATCTAATTAAATTAGTTCTAACAATGTAAAACTGTTCAGTTTTGGTTCATTAGTTTCTTGTCATAGACATACATGTTTTGATGTAGAAATTAGTTAGCGCATTTTATTATAATATATCTAATGTGAATACAAACTGCCTACAAATCTTATAAAGTTGACGTAACAAGGTCTAGTTTGATTAGTTTATTTATACAGGCATTGATCTAACTTAAACATTTTCTGTCTGGTTTAGGGTTTGAAAATTGTTTAAAAATTAATTTTGGTATATTTGTGAGTTAAAAAGCATCGGAAGTTCTATACTTTTCTTGACACAAATTGCTATTAAAAACTCATTTTTTTAGTACAGGGTGATTATAAATGTTTGGGATTATGTAACTATCTAATGTACGTTTGTGCCGCTCTACAGCTAGACACAAATTGTGTTTACATGTTCATAATTATCACTAGTAAACTCTCGTTTCTCATTATCAAACCGCCCATTCCTAAGGTAGGATTCAATAATAAAAATATTCTCTTCATTTGTTTACATTCTTATAACCTTGCTTGCTTGACAGCTGTCAAAGTTGAACTGTCAAAACAAATACTAAAGTGGACAATTTTAAAAAGGCGGCATATTTAATATGATTACATAACCCCATTCATTTATAAACTCCCTGTATTACGAACATTCATTTTTTGACAGCAAATGTATTTTTGTCTAAATTTATAATCAATGCATTTTGTAAATAGACTTAAAGTTGCTCTTGCCCCATTGCGCTTCATTCGTGCCGGTCCGGTTCAACTACTTTTTACATTTTGCTTTTTGCACGCTATTGCTACCTAATTTTCCTGATCTAACGGCTTGTGATTTTTTCCCGTAAATTGCAAAGAATTTATCAGAAACTGATGAAAGATGTTATGAGCAACTTAGAACATAAGCTTGTAATTTGCATACGAAAAGCAGGTTGTCATTTAAGTGACAAATATTTTAATGTTAATAAATAAGCAATTCATGTAATATCAACCGAGTACTCATTATTTTAAAATTATTCGGTTTTCTTGAATCACCCTGTATAATCAATATAATATTATATAAAAACGCAACTACTTCTTTTGAGAATATTGTCAACTGTAATATATTGATAAAGAGTTCTATAAAATTCACGTCTTTATTAAATAGACGTAATTCTTTTTTTAAATTTGTGAGAAAACTGATTTTTATTTAAAATAAATGATTTCTTGAAATAGAACAAAAAAGTTCTTTTTATCATGTATCTTTAAATGCTTCCTAACGACGATGTTTTATTTTTGTTTAACTGTTAAAGTAAGCTGTGGAACAATAAATTAGTAACGCATCTGTTAATAATACATTTTGTATACTCAGTGAGAATTTGTTACATGATTTGACACATGTATTGTATCATGCAGACAGTTTACTAATGAAAAATATACAAACATTCATTTTATTAATGGAATTTGCGACGGCAATGTTGCAGCTTCTATGCGTGAGTACAAAAGACTTTCTTCAAATATTTTTGTGAATTAGGTTTGAATTGGAATACTGAACCAAACATAAATGAAAATCCAATTTAAAGGATATATAATTACCGTATTCTTTGTTTATTTGATTTAAATCCTAGGCTCAGCTCTTGAAAGACAGCTCGACAATTTTAAGTATCAAAATCTAAGATACTACATACATTACATAAAGATAGAAGAAAACTTTACAATTTGAAACCTATTTAAGTTTTGCATCGTAGAGATTCGGAAAAAGAATAGTTTTTTGTGAATGGCTCTTAAATGAATTTGAAGCTATTCCTGATTTTTTGCATAAAGTACTGTGTACGGACGAAGCTACATTCACTAGAGCTGGAATTGTTAATTATTTCAATCTTTATGTTTTGTCACATCAAAATCAGCAAGAAACACGATCACGTTATTTTTAGTGTTAGTGTTTCACTCCAAGATCGCCAAATTTTAATTAATAGGATTTTTATGTTTGGGGAACTCTAAAAGACAAAGTTATGAGACGCTAGTTAATTCAAGAGGAAAATCAATGTTATAGTTTGAAGAGGCTTGCAATGAGATAAGGCCAGTGGCGTACCTAGAATTTTTGCCGCTTAGGGCGGTCTCTAATTTGTCGCTCTTTTAAGTCAATCAAATGGTGGTTTTTATAAATTAATTTTTGTATCCGAGCAAAATTGTTTAGAGATAATATTTTTAACCCTACATTGACTTGACGATGAGGAAAAATCATATAGTAATTCATAATTTGTAGAACTACTAGGTACGCTCCTAGATAAGGCAAAATTGAATAGAAATATCAAACTCAATTGATGCGTTGATTTGGCGTTGACATTTGCTAAAATAGTTTTTTATTTAATTGATAATTAATTTGATAACTTTGATGATAAATAATATTAGATGTACCTTTCAAGGAGATATGGGAAACAAAAAAGGTGAGTTGTTACTAACAACAAAGGGAAATGAAACCGAAAGAGAGATGGGAAAAATAAGAAATGGAATGGAGGGTTACAATGTAAGAAAAGCCAACAACGTACTCACAGTACTAGTGATGATCAAAGATATTAGTCCGGAGACTACCAGAGGAGAAATATTGGAAGAAATTATGAACAATGCAAACACAGAAGGAAGTACGATAATATCCATAAAGAAAGGGTATAGAGAAAAACAAACAGCTATAGTCAAGATGAACAAAAAAGCAAGGGAACAGATAATAAGAGAAGGAAGAATAAACATAGGACTCATAAGATGCAGAGTAGAGAAAGTAACAGCAAACGAGAGAAAATGTTACAAATGCTGGATGAAAGAACATGTAGCGGCGGAATGCAAAGGAGAAGATAGGTCATCGCTATGCATAAAATGCGGAAAGGAGGGACATCAGGTTGCAGAATGCAAGAACGAAGAATATTGCATAGAATGCAGAACGATAGGACACAGAACAGGAGATAGAAGATGTCCGGCTACAGAGAAAAAAGAAACGAAGAAAACGAAGAAGAATATAGAGGACAACGACCCCAGTATCTAGAGACAACACGATGAGCAGATCATAAATCAAAATGTATAAGTTTATACAAATAGTGATAGAGAGTGAACCAAATAAAAACAAACTAATTGGTAAGTGGAAGAACAATAAAACAGATGCTGCTATCTTAGCTAGGGGAAAGTGTATTTACAAAGTGGAAAGATGGGGAACGACAAAAGGGGGAATAGTGTGGGCTGAAGTAGAAAGTATGATAGTATACAGCTGTTATATCAGTCCAAACTGCGGAATGGAATACTATCGGGAGTGGATAGAAGAATTAGAAAACAGTTTAAGAAAACAGAAAAGCAAAAACAATCATAGTAGGAGGAGATTTTAATGCAAAATCACCGAAATGGGGAGGACAAGAGGGATTTAAGAGGAAAATTTTAGAGCAGATGATAGCTGGGTTAAACCTTACTATTTGCAACAAAGCAGACAAACCTACGTTTGTAAGAGGAAGCTCAAAATTACATATTGATCGTAGCAACATGGGAAATTGCAAGTATAGTGAATGAATGGAACGTAACAGAAGAGGAATCACTGAGTTTACACAAACATATACAATATAATACAAAGGAGAAAGGAAAACAGGAGTACACGAGAAAAGGTAGATTTAACGTAAGAAGAATGGACAAAGAGAAGATAAAGAGAGCCATGGAAACAGAAGAAGTTACAGAAAACGAAAACATAGAGAAGAGATGCGATAGATACTCAGAAAAGCTGAGAAAAGCGGCGGATGAAGCAATTCCCAGGTACAGAGAAGGGGGGCGAAAAGGACCATACTGGTGGTGCGAGGAAATAAAAGAATGCAGAAAAAAAACAATACAAACAGGGAGGAAAGTCAAAAAATAGAGTAAAAAAGGAGAAAATACAGAGGAAACGGAGGAGGAACTAAAAAACGACAGAAAAATCTCAAAAAAGGCAATCAGGGATGGCAGAAGAAGATGCTGGAATGAAATGATGGAATCTATAGACGATGATCTTTGGGGAAAACCGTGCAAAATAGTGATGAACAAACTTTGAGGAAGAGCAAAGGAAGTTTACCTAAAACAAGACGAAGGAGAAGAAGTCATAATTAAGAAATTGTTTCTTAAGGGAGAACCAGAAAATGAAGAAGAAGAAACAGTTATGGCAACAGTGAAAGAGATAATGGAGATCATAAAAGAATTGCCTAACAACAAAGCACTTGGTCCTAACAAAATAACAACGGAGATTGTTAAAGCAGCTCTAGACGGGAAACCTACTAGCTAAAATAAAGAAAAAAGTCATTGTACGGAGAATAGAACAAGAAATAGAAGAAAAAGGAGGATGGGAAAAGGAACAATACGGATTTATCAAGGGAAGAACAACTTTAGGAGCTATAGACAAGTAAATAAAAGCAATAGCTAAAGCAAACAGCGGAACGCAGAGGAAAAGACAACACTGTGTAATGATAGCATTGGACATACAGAACGCGTGTAACAGCGTGTTGTAGGAAGCAATTATAAAGGCGGCAAGAAAACAGAGCTGAACAGGAAAACGATTAGGATATTGGTGAGCAACTTACAGGGCAGAAACTTAGTGACTAAGAACGGAAGATTTGAACTTTTGGGAGGGGTACCATAGCGGAATGGGACACTTCGGCGCCGCCGTTTCGGCGCGGCCAATTCGGCGCGGCCGATTCGGCGCGAGGACACCTCGGCGCTGGCCAATTCGGCGCCGGCCGTTTCGGCGCCAGAACTTTTCAAATAAAACAAAAGTATATATACACATTATAATAAAAATTGATTTGTTTTGTGAAACATAACAGATAATGTATGATAAATAAAATATAAAATACGTATAATATACTTAACATATCAAACAAAAGTTTAACATAAAAATCATAATATATGTACGTACATATTTAAATTGTCAAATATACAATATATATTATAATAAGTAAACATAATTTTGACCCGCAAATAATTTATGGGTAATTAATTATGAGTTTTTAATGATAGGTAATAACTTGAAAAATATAAAGGATAATATCCTATTAAAATAAATAAGTAAAAAAATTAAAAATATAAAATAGTAAAAAATACCAAATAAATTTTTATGATTATAATATATTTGTATATACTATGTTTTATTTGAAAAGTTTTGGCGCCGAAACGGCCGGCGCCGAATCGGCCAACGCCCAAACGGCCGGCGCCGAAACGGCCGCGCCGAAATGGCGGCGCCGAAGTGTCCTAGACCCGTACTATAGGGCTCAGCACTAGGACCAACACTATTGTTTATAATGAGTTACTTCGAATGAGGTTGCCGGATGGCGTGACAATAACGGCATTTGCGGACGACGTAGCACTAGTAGGTAGGGACGTAGAAATAGGTATACTAAAAGGAAGACTAGAGCTGGCAATAGATATGATACAGTTATGGATGAGAAATAAGGGTTTAAAATTAGCAACACAAAAAACAGAAGCGGCCTAGCTATCGACTAAGAGGACTAATAGAGGAACATGTAAGACACAGGTAGGACACCAAGTGACAACCATAGAGAAACAAATTAAATACCTTGGGGTGACACTTTAAGCAAAGGGATGGAATGAACAGGTTAAGGAAGCGGTCATGGGAACAAAGGACATGGAGAGAAAGCTTGTAAGACTTATGCCAAATAACGGGGGTTCAGGAGAAGAAACCAGAAGGCTAATAGCAACAGCAGCAAAAAGCCAGTTGTTATACGCCGCAGAAACATGGGGAGAAGCCATAATGACAAAAAAAAACAGAAATGAAATAAGAGGAGCTACAAGAGCCAGTTTGTTAAGGATCTGAAGGGCTTACAGAACGGTGTCTCAAGAGGCAGTAGAGGGGGCAACACCACCCGCGGATATGATGGTGGAAGAAAGGATACAAATAAAGAAACTAATAAAAGAAGGAACCAATAAAAAGGAAGCTAAGTTAAGAGCAAGAGAGAAGAGAATGGAAAGATGGCAGAGACAGTAGAATAGAGGAGAAAAGGGAGAATGGACAAGATAATTAATCCCGGAGATAAAAGAGTGGGTAGAGAACAAACCCGAGAAGTGCTATTATACAACACAAATACTGACCGGACATGGAGCCTTTGGAAAGTTCTTGCAAAAAATTAAAAAAATCAAGAAAGACGAAAGATGTACATTCTGTCAGGAAGAAACACGATAATGCAGAACACACTCTAGTAGAATGCGAAACGTGGGAGGGAGATAGAAAAGAACTAGAAAATGTACTGGAAAGCAAAGTGGATAAAACAACAATCATTAAGAAATGCCTACGAGATGAAAATAAATGGAGGGCGCTAAGAAACTTTGCATCAAGAGCACTAAGAAAAATAAAAGAGGAGTTTGACAATGGAAGAATATAGAAAAGAAAGGAGAGAAACGAGAGAAGCATAATGGAAACAACAAAACAGAGAAAAAGATCAAAAAGAAAGAAATAAGGAAGGTCAGGACAATTATGCATACCAAAAAATAGAAGAACATTTACAGAGACTACGATACCAAACGAAATTGCAGAAATAAGGAGAAGGAGAAAAGAAATGTTGAAGGAGTGCAGAATAACAGAAATAACGAGGCAAATACCAAATGGTAGATACTCTATCTTGAGGTTGACGGATAACGCAACTTTTGAGATGGTCAGAATATACCTGGCAACGAGAGGACATAAAGAAGTAATCCAAGATGAAGATACAAGGATATCATTGGAGGTAAAACTAACAAATTTAGGACTGCCAAAAGGAATACAGCTAATGGAACTGAACGAAGACCTAAGAAAACTAAGAACGCTTCTGAGGACAAACTAAATAATTAGAATAAATAACACACGGATTAAAGAAAGAAGAGAATGTAAAGCTGGATGTCAGTGCAGATAAAAAATGTTAAAAAAAAGACAGAAAAAGGGAAGGGCTATAGGGAGAGAGGGCCGGGGACAGCAACCGTGCCACAAATTCTGTGTGAAAATCCGCGAGGCAATAACCAGTCTACCCCGAACTACTGCTAAATCTAGACTAGTTTGACAAGGACGTATAACAACAGGATTTACGCAGAGAAGAAAACTGGAAGGTATTGCCATGCGTAAGTCATTCTTAAGTGCCACTTGTTGAGGCCAACCTCACGCCCAAAAAAAAGCATTTAAAGATACATATTTATAAGAAAAATTTTATTCCATTTGATAGTTAAATACAGTATATTCAATTCATCAAATTAAGTTTCCCAAAAACAATGTTATTTATACTGTTCCAGCACCTCTTTCAACTATTCTTTTTATTAATAACAATGATAATGATGGTGGTAATAATCAAAATCTTATATTTTTTATTCGAGGAAAAGCTGTATCAGGAGTATTAATGGCACAGTTCCATAGCTTTTTGAGTCACTCTTTTGTGACTGATTTTTTAGTAATTGCCATTATTTTTAGGCCATAAGTGGCAACTGGCTGGATGCAGTTATTGTATTCTTTTAAAGTCAACATAATAGAATAAGTAAATTAATACTATTTTTATGTCTAATCCGACATTTGTTGATAATTATGATAAAAATAAGTTCAAAACTCCGAGATAAGTGTGAATAAAGAAAGACCTATAACAGTTAGCCCAAATGGAAACTGTTTTAGGGCACCGAAAACAAGTAGGCCACTTTTGAGAAACTGAAAGTTTATTTTTGAATTTTGAAAAATTGTTCCTTATTCAACATTTTTTATTGTTTGAAAATAAAGAAAATACAAAAAAAAACAGAAAAATGTAATTAAAAAAATAGTTGGATAAAGACTAATTTATTTGCGAATTTTATAATAGTTTTAATAATAATTGTGTGCTCATAATTTAAGTTCTATTCTACAAGCATTATGAATAGCAATTTATTAACAATATGAGATCTTATAGACATTAATACCAGCAAATCATGTTTTATAATAGATAATCTATTTTCATGCAAGATCGATCTAAATGTATTAAATTGTAGTACCATTATAATAATTACTCTATGCCCATCTATATTAATCATTAATATGTCGATATCCGCCGCAATCGTGCTCAAACAGACACGCAATCTTCTCAATTGCAATTTATAACAAATTATTATTTATTTCAGGTTCGAGAATTTTCAACACGACCAGACGTTTCCAGCAAGGATCCAACTTACACATAACCCGTGTGGATAGAGAACGGGACTCGGGTCAGTTCACTTGCATCGCTCGTGATCTGAAGGGATTATCCATCACCAGTTCTGCTGCTTCTTTAAACATTCACTGTGAGTACGATATTTCTGCAAATTTCGCACCAGACGGTGTATACTAGCATGCGTGAAAAATGTGTGGAACCTGTTTTTGCTTTAAACAACAATGCGAATGATGATACACGTGCAAATGTATTAATAATAGTAATGGAAGAATGCATTTTATTACAACGGCTTTCACGTTTGTATTATTATATTCATCATATTCCACGATATTAATATATAATAAATGAAGTTATATATGAATTCTCTATCGTGTAATCTTTGTTATAAATCCAGATGCGTATTTCAAGAACAATTGTTTAATCTTTGCTATTAATATTGTACAATTGTGTAGCGATGAGAAAATGACTCTAAACTATTTGTGGTTAATCGAAAGAAATATGAGATTATTTTTATGTTTGCTCATATTAATATATAATAAATATATTCTTACAAGTTATAATTGTAATTATAAAATTCAAAGAGATGTAGCAGTATTACAACTACAAAATTTACCGTTATCAAAGTAAGCAACACATTAATATAGTCAGTAGTGAGTTTATTCAAACATTGTTAGTAGCAATACTAATGCAAACAATAGTGTTTTCTAATTGCTTCATTATCATTTCTTTTAAGTTTTAACAGCGACAAAGTGGCAATAAAGTCGGCAAAAGCATATGGAGTCCCTTTTACATCTTCCTTTGGCGCATATCTCGTAATGAACGAACTCGCTTGTATTTTTATAGTTCCACAGTGAATAATTTATTTTAATAATGGTCGGCTATTTCCGTTCAGACTTTAAAGACATCCTGCAATCTACCTTATATCCGTCATTAAATTGCGGTTATAATTAAAAACTCTGAATGCGAATGCCACTTGAAAAAAATAATTCCATGTGTAAAAATGTTTTCGTTCCTTTTATTCCGTTTCGTGCGAATATTTGTCGTCCTCTAGAGAATTATGAATAATTTTTTGTTGTGTCTGTTGTAGCACGAATTATTAAATATGTTAATTGCATCTTTCGTGCAACTATATTTATTTTGCAATTGAAGTAAATTGTGTAGCTATATTTATTTTATTACTCATATTCCTGATGAAATCTAAATCGATACGATAAAATCCAATGAACCTGCACGGCGATGACCTAACGATAGTTTCAAAGCGAACTTAAAATGTAGCGAATGCTAAATCGGGCAATACCTTTAAATTTGTTTCCGGCATATTATAATAATATAACCATGAACCTTCTATAAGACTATTTATTTTGTTTTATGCATAACAATTTTAAATGCAATAAATGTAGTAATATTCTGTTTAAAAAATTATATACATATACGGAACTGCAACTATTTATACTATCAATACCCGTATAAATACTATCTAAACAAAAACACATAGTTACAAATATGCAAATTTAGCGAAGCAAAACGCTACTCATTCATTTTATTAATGTATTTGGAAAGATTAATATGTTTAAGTTGGCTTTTACGTCTCAAAGCAAAGCAGGTTTATTTATCAAATAACAGCGCACCTGCTTAAGTAAATTTTTGTTCTTCCAAATTCAGCCCATTTTTAGGCATTTTTAAATTATTATATTGGTTTAAATTTTATAAAATAAGTAGAATACTACACCAAACATTTACTGTTTTATATTTGTTCACTGCCGACGATTTCTAAAGGTTTACTTGTCATCATGGTTTTGATTCTTGAGAGTGTGATTAACTTTTGTTTTATATAAATACGGTGCTTCATTTTAGTATAAATTTTGCATAATAAGCTTTTACTAATATTGATATGTGTTGCTCTGCGACATAAGGATAATTGTTTCTAATTTTTGATTTGCTTGCTTGTTTTAACTAGGTTGGGTTTGGTTGATAGAGTATAAAATACGCAATTTAATATAATAATAAAATCTCTCTCGCTGAAGCTATCACATTGAAGAAAAGATTGAAGCAATCTATGAATAGTTACTAATTATAGTTTTTGGGAAAATATGAATTTTCTAACTTATTCGATTTTTTGATAATATGGTTGAGAATAGTTGTTAAAACTCTAAGCAAGCTTTGTACAAAGACTAATTATGTTAAGATGACAATATGTCTTGTGTTAAACAATTTCCAAGGAATTGATAGAAAATGCAAAGAATGCAATATTAAGCCGATGTGGCATAGTATCTAGGTCATTAGTCAGTTTTTGATCAACAATTATTTGAATAGCTTGTTTTTGAATAGACTTTAGGTAAGATATTGTAGTTTTGGATCCTTTTTTCCATACTTTAGAACAATATTCAACAACGTTGAATATAAGATTTAACTATTTTCATAAATTGAACAGAAGTAAATAACTGTTCACATCTATCAAGAAATCCTAGTTTTCTAGATATTAAAGCTATGTCAACAACATGGTCGTTCCAGAGAAGATTATGTGAGATTGTAACTCCTAAATGACAAATTGAAGAAGGTTTAGATATGAATTCATTGTTTAGTTTAATGTTTGTCACTGATGATACAAGACGAGCGTGGCGCAGTGGTTTAGGCATTTGACCGCTGCACCGAAGATTGTGGGTTTGATTCCTATATACTGTGATATACTTTTTACGTGTTTATACGCTTTTCCACTTTCCAACTTGCCTTGCCAGCGTGGGCTTTTACGGCTAAAAACGTTCTCTGACGGAGCGATGAAATCTTTCCAGTGGTTCGGAGTTAAAAGACTACAACGCCAGCAGAGGCGTATAAATGGCTGACGACGACGACGACTGATGATACCTCGGATTTTGATTTTGAAACAATAAGAAGTTGAGTTTTTTTTTATCATGCTGCGAGTACCCCTTTCAGATATTGTTCAAATAGCTTGTTTTTGATACCATTTTTAAAACTATAAATAGGTGTTTTAGTTATTTCAAGAGGTTGGGTGTAACCTAGTCAGATATTTTTTTTTGCTTAAGAAGTCGAAAATCTTTAAAAACAATTAACAGTATGAGCTGCCCAGTAGTGTCAGGTTTTTATTGATTAAAAACCTCACTTTTCTTTTTCTTTATCTTGAGGTGGTTTGCTTAGCATCTTTTGCACTGCGGACCTGTTGTACACCTCCTATGTTTTATTGGATGTTTGTTAAAGTAGGTTGTGTGTTGCTGTTTGTAAGCTTTGCATTTATTCAGCAAGTGTATCGGAGTCTCATATTTTTTTATGGACTTGCGGCATAGAAGGTCCATTCTTATTCCTAATATGTGCAAGTTCTTGTTGAGACCACAGTGTGAGTTTTTGCAGTCTTATACGACTCATTTGTGTAACCACTGTTTTGATATCATGCTTGTTATGAATATCCTTGAATGTGTCAATTCTTTACAGCTCTACCACAGTTTGCTGTGTTTTGCCTTAAGCCTACTGCGGATTATTTCTTTTCTGGTTTTGTATGGGATCTTGAAAGCAGGTTTTGGTGTAGTGAATGTCCTTTTGGTTTCTTGTTTGGCAAGCTGATTTGTCATGAGGTTTCCTTTTCTTCCTTGGTCTTTTGGTATCCATACTAGGCGAATTTTGCAGATAGTGGCCACGGCTTTCAAACTATATATGCAGGTCATAACCAGTTTTGATTTTGTTACTCGCGATTGCATTTATTTATTACCTGCAATGCCGCTTGGCTGTTTGACATGGTAGTTCAAGTCTCTGGAACACCACTTAATGGTGTGTCTTAAAAGTTGAGGCATATTTGTCTAAAGGTTCTAGCTCCGCTGCCTTTTTGTTTTTTTTTTGCCCTATTTGTGTACCAGATAGTTCCTTTGACTGTTTGCAGGTATTTTTTGTTTATTCATTTGTTTTGTTATGGTATTATTACATCAAATTTCTTACTGATGCAGTGGTTTTTTATGAAGTCTGACTTTATTATTAGAGTTTTTTTATGCAAAACATTTGTTATGTTAGGTCTGTGGATTTTGAGGTTAACAATGTGTTTAATTTATTTGCAGTCTGTATGCTGTTTGTATCGCTTTTGCCATTACTATCAAGTGAAGTGGCAATATTGATAATAGTACTTATATAGCTGCTGTGTAGCCTCTGAACTTTGTCTAGTTTTTTGGCCGAACAATTAAGAGTGTTTTTTCTTTTCATACAAGTGCTTTGTATGTGGTAATAGGTACCACCATCGTGTATAAAAATCTGGTCATATTAGGTGTTAGTACATGTACGTCCGACTATTATTTTGGTTGCAAAAAGCATTCGAGTGCTTTTGTTGTTACATTAGTAAGGTGTTTTACTTTCTTTGACATCGGGAGCGTGGCTTTGTACATCTTTAGGTGTTTTAGGTTTGTGGTGTTTTGCCGTTTTGTAAATGGTAGAATTGCCGTTTGGGTTCACTGATAAACCTTTCTTAATTAGCGCACTCTGCATCATGTTTGACACGGTTGTTCCAAGCTTCTTGTATGCAATGGAGTGATTTCATCTGCGTAGCCTAGGCCAAAGATGTCCTTATTGTTTAGTTGACTACAAATGTAGTACGTCATCCATGACTAAGCACCACATTAAGGGTAAAAGTACGTCTCCTAGTAAGCACCCGACGGCTACTTTGGCGTTTACACTTTTTTCATATGTTATGGTTACTGTTCGGTTCTTGATCCTAGAAGTGACCCATTGTTGAACGAGAGGGTTTATTTTTTGGTTTTCTATTATTTTTGCAATGGATTTTTCTAGTACGGTCTTTGCTTAATGCTTTTTGGAGGCGGGAGCAAGTCGTCTTCACCGTATCTCTTCCACGATTCTCTTTTGGTTTTCTTTATGGCTTTATTATATGCCGTAAGATTGGTTCTGTATGTGGCTCAATCACCGTTCTTTTTGGCTTTGATGATCAGCCATCTGTACGGTATGATTAATCTCTTTATCTTTTGCTTATAGATCTAAGGTTCTTGGATAATGCCGATGTCAATAACGCCCTAAAATGAGGATCGAAAATTGTCTTTTCGGTCCTTGGGCGAATTTGATCTGTGAATCACAATTTCATATGATGACGTCATACCTTAAAAACTGACAGAAATGATAGATTATAATATCATTGAAAACAATGTTTTTAATTGTTACGTTGTTTAACATTGAACTTATGACTGTTATTGTTTGTCGGCGACCGGCGGTGGATTTTTGTCAGATATTTTTTCAAGATCTTTATTTATAGATGCTACATATCTAAATTGAAGAAAAATTTGAAGACGCTTTACCATATTTGTCGATATGGTTTTTGTAAAGTATTAAGTATGAAGCATGAAGCAAAACTATGAATAGAAAGAACTTTTGGTTATTTGAAGGAACTCGTTGATGTAAATAAAAAACAGAGTCGACCTTGAGCACCAGCATTTATGATTTCAGAGTTAAAAACCATCGGTTCTAACTATAATTTTAAAGTTATACCTATTATAAAAAACGAATTTAATTTTTTCTTATATTGTGTTGGATAATAGTATTAATTAAACAACATTATTAGTTATTTTAAATGCATAAGAATAATATTAATTTATCGTTTTTAAATTGATTATTTTGAAAATGCGTAATACAATTCTTCCTCTCATTTTATAATAACATATAAACTAGCACTAAATATTTGATTTACTATTTGTAAACAGTCTCGTCAAATATTTACTTGGCGGCTTACATTCTGTGTAATTTTTAATGTATTATAAATCACTGATAACACAAGATAATGCAAATATATTGTGGTTGTCATTTTTAATCTGATTACCAATATAATATCATCTTTTATGAACAGTAAACAACGTTTTATTATTAATAACAGTAAAATATAAAATGCCTCAAATGTGTTTAAATCAAAAAGGATTTATATATTTTTATGATAATAAAAAAACATTTATTGTAATTAAATTATAATATTATTATACATTAATACTAGTAAGATATTCAAATTCTAAAATATCTGCAAGTTAATGCAAATATAATATTAAAAACTTAATTTAATATTATATCAATTAAAAAAAAACTTGCATCGGCCGGGAATCGAACCCGGGCCGCCCGCGTGGCAGGCGAGCATTCTACCACTGAACCACCGATGCTTATATCAATATGCATTATTGTAGCTGGATACTGTTAGCATAGATAACTTATTATAAATTGAAAATAAATAACAATTTTTATTATTATTATACTTATGTATTTTGAGGCGGGTTTTAGTTGAAATTTATCAAAAATATATGTTTCCGCCCGGGATCGAACCGGGGGCCTTCCGCGTGTTAGGCGGATGTGATAACCACTACACCACGGAAACAGTACATATTGATTGCAATTTTAGAGACTAGATTCTAATAATAATAATTGGTTTAAAAATTAGAAACTGTGTTAGTATCCTAACATTTATTGGGTTGAATTAAATAACGCCCTGGAGTTGGTTTCGGTAAGGATCACGGAATGCGACATCCTTCGCCCATTAAAACTAAACTTTGGCACAAGTAAACACACACAGATACACTATGTAGATATTTTTATATACATTATTTAGTTTCTCTACATTATTTATTCAGTAACTATACTTATTATATTGAATATATAAAAAAGTTTAGAATGAAAATGTACTAGACTACTCAGACTGTTATGATAACAATGTGAAAATAGTCTTTATTATTTATAGTTGATATAAAGTAAGTACATTATTATTTATTCAGTGTTTATAAATTATTTTAGGTATAAACCTGGCATCAGCTGAAAAACGGAAAACTGATTCACATTTGAGATCTGTTTTTAGCAAGGGGAAAAATGCGCAATCATCAAATTGAAACGTGTCAAGTGTGTTGAAGGTACGCTTCGCTCCGAATTGAGGTAATAAATATTGTATTCCTGAAGGGTCCAAACGATAGGGAATTCTATTTATAAAATCTGAGATTACACGGAAAGAGATCTGTTTTCTTTTAATAGCGCAACTTTAATTATGCTCCCTTGAATTAGACTTAGATATCTCTAGCACACTAGGCAGTTGAAATGTAATTTACGCTAACGAACTCGGTACTTAAGTGTGCAGGAATTCTACGAACCCCCACAACATACATATAAATATCTATAACTGTGACTCGCGCTAACAAGACGCAACCATCAGGAACCATACAGAGACTCCCTTTCTATCTAGGGTGAGTCACATGGGCCGTTATCGCGGATTAGTTGCAACCACCCATAGTACAGAGCGTGAATTGAACCACCCTCTTACTATATACCTATTTTACGACCCCCTGTAGAGGACACACATTACCGAATTAGGTTTGCGTTGATCGTATTAGAGGAAATGTTATATAAACACCCCTTAGGTGACTGACAAGTGCTGCTGCCGATATGGAGTCGCGTATAAGTAGAATCTAATCAAAGCGTGGGGTGCACGTCTATCATCGAAGAAATTAAATTTGCAATTGTAATTTACTACCACTATAATCATACTGTTTGAAGGATGTTATTTAGATATAATTTTGTAACTTCAAAAGCGACTTAAAATATCTCGGAATTTCTTTCATTCTTTGAAGAATTTAAATTTACATGCATAAATTACCTTTATGTATATGTATAAATATTTGATTTAAAATGTTAATTGTGGCATAATATTTAGGCCAGGGGAGTTAGAATTCCTACATTGTTTACTGCTGATAACTGATTACGTCTTCAGAAGGTTTTAAATAATTGGTACAGACTGTGATGTTTTAACATAATATATAAAAAGTAAAGTATTTTTTTAATAATTTGCAAAATAGTATTATTGCACGAGCGTTCTACGGTGACAATCGTCACGTATTTTAATACTTTTTTATGAAAAACTACTGATAATACAGTATGAAAGTGTGCCCTCGAGCATGGTTTCACTCCGAGGGTATCATGGACGTTTCGGGGGTGCAATAGAATTTATTCGGAGAAGTGTCTGTGTTTGTGTTATTTTTGTTATCTTTAGAGGTGTGCTTTATATCCATTATTATATTATGGTACACAAATATTATAGAAACAATTTTGAAATTCTGTTGTCGTGGATTGGTCACTGACTGTAAGTAAACGCGGCTTACTAACTCGTTGATATGTAGCAGTGCTTCAGTAATTACTAATATTTATCAGATTCAATCCAAGTGTGTTTAATGAAACCCCATCAACAATACATTTTTCTATAATTATGAAGTATTTCATGATACAGCGTAAATTATGAATTGTTATTATTATAATGAGTGCGCACAATTCGCGACCATATAGACCACATCCAGCACACAGTAAAGAAAATATAGAGAGTGTACGCGATGATCGTGATGAATCGATTTGGCGTCGTTCTCAACAGTTTGGCTTGTCGTATGGAAGAACTGGCGTACTTTACGTAAGTATCTTGGTTTAAAAGAATACAAAATTTAACTTGTTGGGTCTTAAAAAACTTGAAAAAGATCTACTGTTTTTGGCCGTATTTGTGCCGAAAAGCAACTAGAACGCTTGTTATCGCGCCATGATAATGGACTATTTGCTGCTTGAAATTGAAGCAAGTAATTTTGACGGTGTTTAGTTTTAACAAGACGGCTTTACTTGCCACATAGCCCGTGAAACCATGACTTTATATTGCGAGAACTGGTGATTTACATCTTTTTGTCATAACATAATTCTAGTTGGTTTAAACAACATGTCAGGAAGTGGTCGAACTTTTGATTTTGATGACCAGGTTCTTCTGACGGTGGAAGAGAACGAATGTTGCTCAACTACAATTAAAGCCTAGAACTTTAACATCGATTCACTAATGGAAATTGATCAGATGGGTATCTCACGAGCTTCTAGACAACTGAATCCAATTTTTTATCGATTTGTTCCAGAGAAATGATCAAAATCCGAAAACGGCGGATAATTATACATGAACTTAATACAAGATTGACAGGTGTTTCTCTAGCAGAAATGTAATTAGGATAAATATAAATAAATTCATTTCTTTGAAAGTATTACCAAAATTAATTATTGTTTTTACACATTGGTCTTCTGTTTTTGGTTAAGTTAAGTACTTTGCCACATAACATTTTCATGGCATATATAATCTAACTCTTGAACCATCGAGCAGTCTTATATTACAACATAAGGTCAGTTTTCTATTTGTGTTTGACTATCGTTATTATTGCTAGAAAGAGAAGTGCGGTTTACCGGTGGTGTTGTGCGTAAATTCTTATCGAAATCAGTAATGAACTGAAATAGTTGAGGGTCAACAATTCTTCCGACTCCTGTGGCACAAAATTTACTGCAAGCTTGTGTTCTAGACGCAATTGGCACCTGAGACGATCTTATAGATAAATACATTTTTTAGTACTAGTACTAAAAGTTGTTTAATTAGTCAGTCGGAGCGGATCAATTTACTGAATAATATAAAATATTGTTTATGAATAAAGCTATGACTCCAAATGAAGAATGAAGAAGGTAGATAAAACGTAAGAAGGATGGACAGAAATAAGACAACTAGAGCCATGAAAACAGAAAAAGTAATCGAAAATGAAAAGAGAAGAGATGCGAAAGCTGAAAAAAGCGTTGGATGGAAAAAAAAATTAGTGCAGGGAAGGAGGACGAAAAGGATCATACTGGAGTTGCGAAGAAATGAGATAATGCAGAAAAAAAAAACAATACAAACAGATAGTCAAAAGATAGAGAAGAACAGGAGAAAATACAGAGGAAACGGAAAAGGATCTAAAACACGATAGGATAATTTTGAAAAAGGTAATCAGGAATAGCAGAAAATGATTCTAGAAAGAAATTGTAGAATCTATAGACGGAAACCTTTGGGGAAAGTTATACAAAATAGTGACGAACAAATTGGAAGGAAGAGCAAAGCAAAGGGTGTCTACTTAAAAAAGACGAAGGAAAAGAAGTCATAATTGAGAAATTGTTTTAAAATAACAAGGGAAGAAAAAGAACAAGCAAAGGAGATTATAAAAGAGATAGAAATAACTCAAATAATCAACAGATGTCTAAAGAAACCTTTCCACAATAAAAGCTATCTCAGTACTGTTTAAGAAAAAGAAAGAAGCAGGCAAATTAACGTCATACCGTATAAGATAATGGAGATAATACGAATTTACTAAGGGCAGAACAACCTTAAGAGGAAAAGAACACATTATGTACTATACAGAACGCGTGTTATGGGAAGCAATTATAAAGGCGGCAAAGAAAAGAAGAACATTTACAGAGACTACGATACCATACGAAATTGCAAAGATAAGGAGAAGGAGAAACAAAATGTTGAAGGAAAGCAGAATAACAGAAATGACGAGGTAATGCTAAATGGTAGATACGCCATCTCGAGGTTGACGGATAACGCAACCTTTGAAATAGTCAGAATATATCTGGCAACGAAAGGACACGAAGAAGTAATCTCATATATACAGAGATACAAGGATATTACTGGAGGTAAAACTTACAAATTTATGATTACTAAAAGGAAAGGAATACAATTAACGGAACTGCATAAACTATTTATGAAGGAAGACGAAGAAAGAAGAAGTGAACGAAAATCTAAGAAAAGTAAGAACGCATCTGATGACAAACCAAATAATTAGAATGAATAGCACACGGATTGGAGAAAGAAAATACTGCAAGATTGGATTTTAGTGCAGATGAAGTCAAAGCCAAACGATACAGATAAAGGTAGAGGCTATAGGGAGTGAGGGGCCGGAACAACATTTGTGCCGCAGATGCTGCGTGCAAATCGAACTAGTGCCAAATGTAGACTATATTGACAAGGACAGGATTACAACAAAAGTTACACAGAGTAGAAAACCGGAAGGTATTGTTATTTGCAAAGGCCACTAAAGCCTACACCTTCTATTGCTTGAATCTCTGAAAGACACAACATCTTGATTCAAATTAGAAGATTTTCTTGGGTTTGGGGATGGAGATTATTTATTTTATTGATTTTTAGTTACTTTTGGTTTTTGTAAGTTATGAATATGTTAACTTATACTATCTAACCTCAAATACTGTCAATTAATACAGATAATTAAACATGTTCAAGTCAAACAGATGTATCAATTTAATGATCTTTACGCTTTAATGGGCCAAAAATAGTGCGTTAAATTTAATGAATAATAAAATGAGCGTTAATTTAAGCGAAAATTTAATTAAACTTTTCGTTATATTTTAACAAATCATTATATGTTTAATGACGTTTTATGAATACTGCCCGTATTCATAAATATACTTTTATTTAATTTTTATATTTTAGCTTTATTTTACGGTGAATATCAATGGGTTTTACTTCTTCACTAGATAAGAAACGAATAACAGAACACTACTTCCTTAGTGTAGTACTCTAGTTGCCATTTTTAAGCTGTATATGTGTTAACACTTTCAATTGTTCTAATGATACGTTATTAGCAAGAGTTTGTTCGGTGTGTTTTGTAGAGCTTTTTGAAGTCTTATTGGGATAATTATTATGATTTTTTTGTTTAGGTTTACACATATTTTTTCATGCAGCAAATAAGTTTAACTTAGTTTTTGTCTTAATTGGAATTTTTGGTATATTGTCTGCAAGTTCATGCAACAAATGGGTAGGTATTCTACGCGATTTTGTATGGATATTTTATTTTTTTATCATATTTTTTGCGTTGTTTAATTGTTTTGCATTGACTTTTGAAATTTTTGATGAACTTTATGAATAAATAGATTTGCACAAGATTTTTTTTTCAATTTTTTAGTTTAAATATAAGTATTTTGCACAATATTTTAATTTTTTGTCAATAAGTAGTAGAATTTCTTTGCAATTTTTGGCACATTTTTATGAATTATTTGTAATAAATGGGTTTACAGAATAAATGTGTATTTTGATTAATTTTAAGCAATACATTGGTTTCTAAACAATTTTGATAGACTTATGAAAATGAAATAATAAAATTATTTTTTCATGAACATGAATTATTACGTAGTAGAGGTCACAACCATCAATAATTTATGCTTATACAAATGGTTTTGTTTTGTAAATATTATGTTAATACAATAAGGTTTTTAGTTCCTCATATAAATTAATTTTTTGATAAATTTTTGTTGATAACAAATTTTACCTCATAAATAGGGTTTCTGTGCGATTTTGTACTTGCGTCAATTTTTGATAAATGCATTTCTGTGTAAATGAAGCATTAGTATAAATGGTTTTTTGTATGGACTTTTTATAATAATTTTTTGTTGAATTTGGTTTAATGTTAAATAATTGGTTAAAATCCTTGAAACTTTGTGGCTAAATAATAATATTTTTTATCAAAAAGACGACGTTTTATTTATTTTAATTGTTTTTATGAATTAAAAACATACATTTACTCATATTTATTATATTATTTAACGAATGCTATCAAACATAAATTATTCAGAATTATACCAGCATCAACACGTAATTATTTATATGCAGACAAGTTGTATAGTGCGAGTATCTGATATGCTGCAGATGAAAAACCCGTCCGGTTCGCGAATGAATGCCATTGAAATATGACGAACATGTTTCTTCATTGTAATACTCGAGTGTACAGTAGGCGAACAATTCATTGAATGATTTTAATAGAATTGCTCGTCAGCGTTGCGCTTCCATTAGTGATTTCAACAAGTTTGTATACAATTCCCTAATGTGTATAAGTGAAGAGCAACGGAACACGACGGCGAGGAACTTGACCGTGGTATGGCGCGACGTTCAGGTAGAAAATAAACAGATTATGGGATCGCAGTAACAGATCCGCCTTGTAAATGATTTACCGACCTTCTCCTAAATTGTTTTTTGACAGTTTACGTCTCGTATTGAAACGTCTAATTTATCACTGAGCAGATAAAAGTAATTTTTTATGCTTATTGATTGCGTTTTCAGAACAAATAATATATTTTGTGGAAATACATATTTATGACTTTAAAATAACTTAATTATGACAATATAAATAATAATTATTACACATAACTACTGATTTTTAAATTGGTAATATATTCTATGTAAGTTAGATTAACGATATATCGCTGCTTGTCTGAACATCAATTGAATGTATATTATAATCACGTTTTCTATTGTACTTTATGTTCACTAAAACATTTTAAATACTCATGCAATTATTAACTATGATAATGATTTTTAACAGTCGGTTCTTTTTTAAACTCAATAGAAATTTATTATTTATTGTGTTTGGATATAATACGCATTAATACATTGAAATCTATTTGCAATTCAATACAAAATGGGAAATTGCAATAATATATGAATATTGCAAACATTGTGATTTATTAAAATTTAATTAATTAAATAATGTTGACATTTGGTTTTGTTATTTATTGTTTTATGAAAATTAAATTATTGATTGTGATTTAATTTGATCTACTTTAGACATGATTCTAAAATCAAAATGACTGAATATTAAGTACCGAAAAATAAGTACATAGATTATGTATAAAGTAGTAAAATCCGCCATTGTATGTATTATTTTATTTCACATGCAGATTCATTAGTTTGAAATTTTAAATTTTATCTAGATACGAATGATATTATCTAAATTGATGTTATGTATTGAGTACATTTGTACATACTTAATAAGATTCTATATAAAAGTCAACAAGTATAGATGATCAAACAATACTTATATAGATATCATTTTTTACTCTCAACCGATAATACTAGTTATTATTAAATATTAAATATTGAAAAACTAGCACAGAAGAAAATGCTTATAACATTAGGAAAGAAAGTTCTTTAGTAAAACACACTGTTTCTGTAATTATTGTATTGGTTATGTATAGTTATTTTTTATGAATGTTTTTTCATTTATTAGGAATTTTAACACAATTTTAATAGATTAATTTGGTTAGTATACATCCAATATCCGGTGATTTTCTATTTTGTTAGCAAATTACATTCAACAACATAGTCGTTCCAGAGAAGATTATGAGATTGTAACTCCTAGAAAACAAATTGAAGATTTAGATATATATTTGTTGTTAAGTTAAATATTTGGTAATGATGATACCTCGGATTTTAATTTTGAAACAGCAATAAGTTTTTTAGAGTTAAAATTGAGTTGGGAGTATCCAATTAAGATATTGTTTTAAGGTTTTTGTTTATAATGGGTTTTAATTATTATTAGATACATAACAATACACTACGTATTTAAGTAGGAAATGCACTCTTAAACTTTTTTCTGATCTGTCAATGTTAAAACGTCAGTTAAGGATTATTTTTATTATTCACGAACGAGCAACGTTTGGAAATGATTTAAAATTACTACCGAAATTTTGAGTCTGTGGTCGCAACTTTAAGAGCGTTTACTCCATTTTTTGGTCGTAAGGTCTCACTATACAGGCTGTGTGTGCTATAGTGGATATATTCGAGTCAACATATTCATTATTGAATGTTTTTGTGCCAGTAAGACAACTATATTTTAGGTACTTTGACCGATGCAAAGTACTTAAAATATTGCAGCCGTAAGTGCTTCAGTTCAAAAAGTGCCAAATCAGTCGCTTCCTTGCCGTTCACAGTAGTTTGGATTTTTTTAGTTCACATTGTGGCGAATTTTGCGTAAGGGTGCCTTACAAGATTAAATGAATTCAAGAACGGAAACCTTTTGATCATTTAAAGCGATGAAACTTTTCCGATTCGGCTCTACAAAAATTTGAAGAAAATCTTGAATTTTATTGAAAAACGAAAAAATATCTTTGTGAAGCTTATTTTTAGCTTAAAGGCTTTGTCAATAAACAAAATATGAGTTATTGAACAGCAACAAGCCCACATGTGCTTAATGAAATTCCATTGCATCCACAAAAAGTGACCTTGTGGTGTGGATTTCAAGATGGCGCCACATGCCACACATTTAGTCAAACAATTGATTTAATCCAAATTAAGCGCAACAAACTAGCACGAAAACGCGGTTAAGCAACAATAGAAGAAATTGAGAAGAAAAAGAATGAGTATCAGGAGAAACTGAATATTAAATTAACAACTACGTTATTAGACTGTATGGAAATAAATACCTTATCACAGAAAATTACAGAAAGCATCCAAACAGTTACTAGACAAAATATGTAAGCTTAAACCGGACACGATCAAGCTAATGGAGAAGCGGAGAAATATGAACAGAGAATTTTATATGAATACAATCAACTAAACAAAATCATCCGCAAAGAAATTCGAACAGACCTACGAACACATAACACCAAATTGATTCAAAACACTATAAAAGATAACAAAATATGAGCGTATTACGATCGAAGCTATCAAATGGTAAGGCAAAAATCTGTAAAATGAGAAATGGAATAATCGTAAACAGCAAAAGCGAAATCAAAAGTGTGGTTTACAGCTTTTATCAAGACCTGTACAGTTCAATAACACCAGAACCAAGAAACCAGTCACAAGTGATCATGAACGTGGGCTCCGAAGATATGTCTGATACAGATAAAGCAGAAATAAGGCTAGCGCTTAGCCAAATGAAGAATAAGAAATCATCTGGTGAAGATCAAGTAACTGAAATGATCAAAATGGGTGGATATGTATTAGAAGAGGCAATCAGAATACTTCTAAGTAAATGCCTAGGCCAAGGAAAGATTCCCAAAGCATGGCAGGACGCAGAAGTTATTTTGCTCTTTAAGAAAGGGGATATTGTTAATATTGAAAATTATCGACCAATATGTCTCCTATTGCATCTTTACAAACTTCTGACAAAAGATAATTACAAACCGTCTGACAAAGAAATTTGACTTTTACCAACCAGTTGAACAGGCAGGTTTCCGAAAAAGTTTTGGCACATCAGACCATCTACAAACAATTCACAACTAATAGAGAAAAGTGCTGAATATAATATACCCTTTCATATGGCATTCATAAACTACCACAAAGCATTTGATTCTATAGAAACATGGGCATTTCTAACGGCAATGGATACAGCCATAATTGATACAACATATTTTAACCTTATAAAATACATCTACGAAAATGCAACACTACAGGTTTTAATTGACGAGGATTTAGTAACAGATCGAATCTCAATTAACAGAGGCGGGTCGTTTTGATACTATCTTACCCAAATTATTTACCTTGACCATGGAAGATGTATTTAAAAGGTTGCAGTGACAAGCAAGAAATATAAACGTAGACGGCATATACCTTAACTATCTACGCCAATGATATCGTTCTAATGAACAGCGATCCCAATGAACTAGAACGTATGATGACAGAACTCCATGAAGCGTCTCAACGGGTAGGACAAAAATAAATCTGAACAAGACCAAGATCATGAGTAGGGACGACTTACATATCACAATAGGCAACTACGAGTTTGACACAGTAGAAGAGTAAGAATACGTGTACCTAGGCCACTCAATTAAATTGGGTAAAGAAAATCAAACGTCTGAGATAACCTGGAGAGTTCGACTGAGCGGGCGGCGTACTGGAATTTAGGACATATTTTTAAAAACCCAAACATCCCTATAACTCTCAAAAGAAAAGTCTATGATGCATGCATCCTTCCCATAGCCACGTATGGACTAGAAACGCAACTTTAACGCAGAAAAGTGCAGAACGCCTCAGAACAACACAAAGAGTCATGGAATGGTCTATGTTTAGAATCAGCTTAGGAGATAAAATACTCAATACAGAAATAAGGAAGAGGACGAAGATAAAAGACATAATTGAGCGCGTAGCTGAACTTAAGTGGCGATGGGTGGGACATGTGGCACGGCAAGACACCAGAAAGTGGACAATACGTCTAGTAAAATGGCGGCCACGACTAACAAAACGGATTTTTCATTGAACACCTGTTAACATGAAGAAGGAGGTTATTGATGTTAATAGCAAATTGTCTTCAGGTCAACACGGAAGTTCAATATATAATACGCAACTCTCAACAAAAAAATTAATTCGATTTTAATATTCAAACTTGTTTAGACATTACTACATTGATTATTACATTGTACTCGTTCACATGTTTTAATGTTTGTCAATATTTATGATGTAAACAAGGATGTAGTCCTACGACAAATTAAAAATGTTATATTTTCGTTATTAAAAGTTTGCGATAAACGGTGGTTTATAAGAATATTATTTTTTATGGTAATTTCAGAGATAAATAAGACTACCAGAAGGTTCTGTCTGTACACTAGCTATATGGAGTAATAGTAGCTATTTACTAAAAACTATTTAGATACATGATCACAGATTTTTATAATGGTAAACTCAAATTAATCATCACTAAATTGATAATATACATACATTCACAATGCTAATTAATTTAAGAACTAACAAATAACCAATTCTACATTTAATTAATATTATGAAGTTACTTTGACAGAAGAAGATAATGTTTAATTGAAGTTATACTCGTAAATTGAGAAATATGACCTTATTCACACACATCCGTATTGACATTCTTGAAAGTTTGCTATTTTATAAGCTCATTATAATTCAGTTGTTGCTCATATCATTGAAATGGTGTATCAGTAAGATGTCTACGGCTTTGGTAATTGTTAAATGAACTTATATTTAATTCAATATAATTTGCAAATGAAATACGAAATATAATATATTGCAATTAGATTTTAATTCAATTATATCGTTTTAATGGACAAGCACTCTCTTTTCGGATTATAATTAAGTGGCCCACTTGAGAATTAAAAATTTACTGCCAATTAAATTTATTTAGCTATTTGCCCTCCGTAAAAAATTATAGAATCAGAATTAACGTTTCTATGGCCGTAATTTGTTTTATTGTTGTCAAATAAAATTTTGTTTAAAATAAGTGTCTTATCATCATTGTTTGCCATTGAGCATTTATTCTTTTTTACCAAGACGCGAAGGAATTTTGTATTTTTAATAATAATAATAATACATTAATTTCAACGAGCATACAGTAAAATAACAAACATAAAAATACAATGCATACATTGAAAACATGTCGATATACGTGATTAAACAAGCAAAAACTAAAATTAAAAAGTACTAAAAAAGTTGATTAACGAAATCTTTGGTTTGATAAGGCTCTAAAATACACAGCGTTTTGCACGTATTATCTTCATAGCTTGAGTATGTCTGTGCTTTTTTAATGTTTTAATGAATTTTTTTTGAGTATAAATAATGCATTTGAACGTGAACTGCTTCCCCAAAAAATTAAGTCAAAAACATAGATTGCTTAACTTAGCTTCCTAACATTCAATATGCTGTTTGTAGTTCATCTAGGATTATACCTAAAAGTTAGTGAAACTATTATACTGCTTTTTATTTATTGTTATAGTATTAGCTGTTTCTATACTTGGTTTCTTTTTAAAAGGGTTGTTTGTTTTGTCTGCGTTTACTAAACGAAATTTCAAGATTTTCCACCATAACTGTAATGCTATGTATATCATTTATAAAAATCACAAATAAGAGTGGCTTTAATATGCTGCCTTGGGGAATACCTATTTCAACACTCGGAACATTTAACACTATATCTTGACCTTTTATTTTTATTCTAGCAGATTGCATTCTTGATGTTAAATAAGATTATTTATCTATTTGTGGGCACTTCTTTTCCAGTATAGGTCAATTTAATTTCACTGACTTTCATATTTAAAATTATAGAATTTTAACAATGGTACTAAATATAAAAATAATTTCTAATAGCATATAGCTTGACATTACCACATAACTACAGAAATAAAATAAACTATAAAATAAAAATGTGATATTTACTTACAACAGACATGATTATGATTATTACAAAAAAGAATTAATTTGTTTGTTAGCGATAGTCAATTAATCTGCTACAAGCTGATCTATTATTGTGATGTACGACTAAACTGTAACTAGCGCTAATAGTATATATCTTGTTTATTCTACTAACGTCAGTCGTGCGGAAAAGATTTGTACTTGTGTTAATCATTTTTATCTTTTTGAGTTTTCTTCATGTGATTAATAATTGGTTCGAAATACGCAATTCTTGCGTCTTAATTTCTTTCTTTAATTTTACATCCTTTCTTATCTGTCTTGTATAGACCAATCTCGGTCTTAAATTGCATGTGTTTTCTTTTGCCCTGCCTTTTATAACCAGGTGCATAATTTCTTATGTTTAAGAATAAGCCCTACAGCTCTACTATTCTGCATTGTTGCGTCGTTGTAATAGTTTTTATATGTTACTTTTTTTTCAACTACTTCTAATACTTCTATATTTGTTGCTTTATCTTTTTAGCTGATTATTATAATTTTTTTGTGGCACCAAACGCTTCTATTATTTGTGTTTCTTTCTTTACTATTGTATAAATCTTGCATCTATACAACGCTACGCTCTACCTACACATATGTGTTAAATAGTCTTTTTCTAATTCCAAGTCAAAATTCGACTTTTTTTTGGCATATGCTTTTCTGCCATGATCTATCATATATTTTATATAGTCGACGACTTGATTAAAGGGGGTTGAAGGAACAATTGAATCCAATTAATATAATAAAATATATTACCTTGTGACATAAACCACAGAGTGTTTTGGTTTGGTTAGAATTATTTTTTTTATAGTATGGTAAGAAATGTATACCGTTTTGCAGAAGTACATCTGGAAGAGTCTATTAATACAATTATTCTTCTTAGAACATTACTAGTCATTAATTTAATTAATTATTCTTTGCACGAACAGACTTTTTTCATTAATAGTTTTCTAAACCAAAAAATTATGTGAAATAACAAGGGACCAATTTTTTTATATGATATAGTTTTTGTCAATTTAGATATTTATTGAAAATGAGGCTTTAGTAGTATTAGAAGAAAATGCCAAATTGTTTGTATCATTTATAATATCTTAGTAATAAATTTTTTTTGCTGTTTTTTTGTGTAATGTGTGAAATGTTGCTAAAACGGACAAAAGCATGAATGCAACTGAGCAAACAATATTTTTGTGTATATTAAGTTGTCTATTATACCGGCCACGCTGTACTGGGATTACCGTAGTCAAGCTTATGCTTTTGAGCTAAGTATTGTAGTTGACCGTTCAAATAAATATTTTGACTCTTCATTTAAAAGTGACTTATTTGTCTTTAGTAATAAAATTAACACTGTCATGTGCATTAATTAAATTTTCAATTATATTGTACGTTTATAGAATATATTTTATCATGTTTCATTGTTTCAGGTAAGTTTCTAACCACTCCAGAGCTGTAAGTACAATTATACAAAAATATGAATTTATTTCTTGTAATTAAACATTTAGGCACAAACTTGTTGCGTTAATATTATACACAAACTACAAACTTGCCTAGAAACAAACTTCTGTTGTTTTATCAAACAAGGTGCGAATTTAATTCGTAAGAGAATTAGTTTTCAAGATTAAAGAAAAAATTAATAATACATAATTTTAAATGTTTCTTCATTAGCATAGCAGAAAATGAGTTTAATTTAAATATATATTTGAACAAATAAAAGAATTGACACACTGTATATTAAGAATGCATGTTAACGATATTTAAATTTGAATATTTTGCATTTATATGATGTCATTTAACACTTTGTGGAACTCTATTGTCGCACGCCACTGAATAAACAGCTGCGAGCTAAAAAAGCTCTACCCCACCTATACGAGCTAGTTTACGACCATGGGGTTTTCGCATAGATCCCACCACCCTCAGTACATATGTGAAGCGTGTATGAAGGGGAGTCTCTGTGCATTATGTTTTAAATAACACCAACTAATCAAAAATTATGACGAGAATACAAAACCAACGAACTCGCATTAAAATACAATGGTATTTTATTATTGCGGGTTGTGTTGTTTTTCGTTCCAAGTCAACAGGAGATGTGTCATGCACTAAATGTGTTATTTAGCAGCATAATCACACGTGAATTTTAAACAATTAAATTATGGTAGGCGTTCCCACCAATTCCAAATAAGAAACAGTTATTTTTTATGTATGGAATTTAAATGCAAAATACTTACATATATATTTTTGTTGAAGAATAAAATAAAACAATTTTCCGGAACAAATTTGCCCTGTCGAGCCTGTAATACTCATTTCCATTATCTCTCTGAAAAATAATACCTCCCCCAGAATGTAGAACATTATTATGCATTAGTGTGCAGCCAGTGAGTATATTTTCGAGTATTATTTAGTCCCGTGTACTTCTTATTCATTGTGTAGTGCGCCACTTCAATTCTATGGCAGTCAGTGTATAGCTTATTTTCGAAAGGGTTTACCGTGCATGAAACATTGAGAGCCTGGGACATCCCTAGGTATGTTTAGGGAAGTGAAGGTGTGGGTTGCATAATGTGCAAAAACGTAGGTTTATCGCAGCGCCGGCAGATGAATAATGGCTTAAATCTGAATTTATATTTAGAAAAGAAAATGATATATTGGAAACGTGGAAGATAAAATAAAAGTAATTCTTATATATGTAGATTTTCTTTTGTGAGAAATGGAATTAAGTGAAACAATAGAATGCTTTTAAGGCGATTTTTTGTGCTATACGAAAATCCCTTTTATTAAATTACCTGAACATGGTTTTTTATTTATTCTAAATACTGTAGGTGGAATATAAATTCATTTAATCATTTATATTAAACGGACGTTTCAATTAAATGCCAGATATATTAGTTAATTGATGTAATTCGTTTTGAACCAAAAAAAAAAAAGAGTCTAAAGGGGCGTTAATTACATGGAAAAAATAAAAACACTGTGCAGCATCCCCCTGAGCATGAGCTATAGATATTTCATACCACGTACGTTAATTGCCGGGTTTACTTTAAAAAATACTCTGTGAGTTTTTTTCCCTCGACGAATGTTATAAATAACACGGGTCCAAATGCGCGAGAAAACTGAAACAAACGAGGATAAAAGACAAGATAATTCCTGGCTTTTACCCTGATTAGCCCGTCTAATTATTGTTTCGCAGACTGATTAATAGGGGTTTGCCCTGTTTGACTTGTCGGGATTGATTCGTGTGTTAAACATGCATGTCGTGTGAGACCAGCGAAACCCTCTACACATACAAGGGTGTCGCTTTAAATAAATACTTAACATTTACATGTGATGAGAGATATAAATAAAATAGTATTTAATTTGAATAAATAGGGTTTTTAATATGACAGATACTCCTTCGACTTCTTTTAAGATTAAAAATATATTTAAAATTAAAACCCTATTTTAATAATTGATATATGTCCCTCATATACAATAAGACAAGTCATTGAAATTGACAACAAAATTGGTATGTAATACTGATTCAGCGATTTTATTAAGTATTTAATTTATTTAGTGCTTTATACGACATGTTCGATTTTATTTATAATCTGATTGTGAGTAACAGTATGAAGTTAAAATATTTATAGTATAGAATAAATTCTTATGCCGTTGATATGCAATTATATCACGTATTTACTGTATATGGCCATGTATGAGTCAAGTGTACGGAATGAAAATTTGTTTTTGTTTACTGAAAATGCTTTCAAATAAGCAATAAGCATCAAAATTTGAAAAAAATCGAGTTTTTTGAGTTTTTTTACATATTTTGATCATTTGTATTGTCTCAGGGTTGCATTTTTAAGAAAAAAATTATAAGAAACTTTTTTCTTCAAAATTGTCCAAAGAATAAGTTTTCATAGCCATTGCGCAATTTTTTTTTCATAAATTTTGAAAAATTTTCAGAACTTTTTCCAGTTTATCTTAAAAAAAGATGAAGGGTATTTTTTAAATATGGATAAAAACGTGCTTTTATTTGTGCAAAAGATGATAATTTCAGGAAGTGCCGTGTGCTACGTTCCGAGATATCTTACAATGTATCCACAGAAATACTTAAAAATAGCGAAAAAGGCTTATATTTTAAATTTACTTTTTGTATCGTTTGTAAATTCTCAGGATTGCATTTTTAAGAAAAAAAATATAACAAACTTTTTCTTCAAATTTGTCTAAAGAATAAGTTTTTACAGACAATTTTTTTTTAAATTTTGAAAATTTTGCAGAACTTTATTTAATATTTTTTTTCAAATACGTGGTTTTATGTAAAGCGCGTTTTTATCCATATTTGAGAAGAAAAGAAAATATCTATCATATTTTTTTAAGAAAAACTGTCACTTAAAGTTTTGCAAAATTTTCAAAATTAATTTTTTTTTGTGTCAACTTATTGAATTATCTCAATGGATTACTTCATTACTAATCGCCTTTGGGAGACAATTATGTTTATAACACCTCGATGTTCAAGGATGAAAATGTTTTATAAATATACAATATTTTTATCTTTAAATACTACCTAGTGTTCCAGGTATATAATACAACCGTAATTGGTTGATATGAAATAATCCGTTAAGATAATTTAAGTCCATGTCGTAAATACACTATATCTATGGGTATTTATTAAATTTAAAATTTAATATAACTTTAAAACTGATTTCTACAATCCAAATTCGTTTTTAGTTTTTTTTTTGACATAGACAAATATAACCACTTGCAAATTCAATTATGTTGGCGCATCTCAATCAATGCCACTCGGAGCAGAATGTGCGTTTAGTGTATTACACTGGCCTCAACCAAAATAGCATAATATACTATTTTAAATACATAATACAGATCTTTGTAACAAGTACGCTTGAACGAAGGAGATCTTGTTTAGGAAAAATGAATGAACAATTGATTGAGCAGGTGAAAATGTTTTAAGTATAAAGCATTTATGTTTACCAGTGATTGGTCTAATAGAGTGCATGTACGATATGTAAGTAAGAAAGCATGGGTAGAAGCTAAAAGAGTTATGATTATATGGAAAAAAGACTCAATAATTGTTTTAAAATGAAAATGGTAATTTGGTATGCATGTATTAGAAGTGTTATGTGACATGGAGCAGACGTTTAGGTAGTAAATGAGGAAGAAAATGAACCAAAAGTACAGATAACATGTTTAAAACCTGGCTACAATGGTTAACAGGAAGCCAATTGCATGAAAGTCAGCTGGTTGGCAGCTGCAAAACTGTTAAAATTTGAAAAAAAGGTTTTTTAATGAACGAAGGAAAATTAGTAAACCAATAGTAAAGATAGTAGGAAAGGGCAGAAATGGAAGTGTGTTTGTGAGAAATGTTGGAATAGAACGAAAGAAATTGTATAAATGGGGTTGAATGTCAGTGAAAGAAGTGACAGAGAAAAGAATATTAGGAAAAAATATAGAGTTTAGTGATCAGACTAGAAAAGGCAGAACTGCAAGAAAGGCAAGGCAACATTGATGGTAGAGGATGTTTAACAACTGATTGCAAGATTTAGGTGTGGTAGTGAAGAGAATGGTAATAAATATTGGATGCATGAAGAATACAAAAAGTGTGAGTAAAATTGGAGTAGGCATAATTGGGCGGAAGAGTGCACTGGACTGAGGTGGATAATGAGCAACGACAGGCAATGGAATGGAATGAATGTTTGAATAAGAGTGGGACTACCACATAGTAAAGGTTTCAATCATATTTTATAGTAAATTACAACGTTGAAGTCATTGAGGGCATAAATTGTGAACAAAGTTTAATTAAATTTAGAAATAGTATATGTTTAGTTTATAGAATGTATAAAATATTTATTGATTATTTTGTTGTATCTGAAGAAATCTTTTTGAAAAATAATCATCCTTGAAATAAAGACTTTAAAATAAACCTGTCAGAAAAACGTTGTAAGTCTTTAAGAAGATGGTTTGCAATGTTTAATTTATATATAAATTAGATGTACAAAAACTTTTACTATAAATCTGATTACTTTAAGCTGTAATTTCTATGCTTTTTTTAGGTAAGAAATGATGAAAATAAGTTCCCGAGTTTTCTGATTAGGTGCTTTGTTTTAACGTAACTTAATCTAAATTTTGGTTAGTTGGGTTTAGTCGAAAAACTTTTTATTGAATTTATTAAACAGTTAAAAAAGAAAAAAATGTGTATACATCAAATATAACACATTAAATTAAAAATAAATTGTGTATATATTCTAATTACTTTTAGACAAAAAAAAATCAAGACAACATTTTTGGGATTTTTGTGGTGGTTTTTTATGATATTTTTATTTTTTTACGTGTGTAAATGCAGGTATTGTGCATTATAACATAAGTAAAAGATTATTATTAGTATTAATTCTGTAGGTATTACATTGATAACATTACATTTTTATTCAATATTAAAAATGTTGAAAAATTTAAGTTTTTGGTTTTGGAGTTTTTTGGTGGGCAAATTGATGCGATATTTTCTGCAAGCAAATAGCTACTGATCCCAGTATGTGTCCTGCCAAAGCTCAAGTTTTAGAATGAATGGATTTCATTTTTGAGATGTAAATTTGAATTATGCAATCGTACTGCCTATACCATCAATTAAAATTTTGAAAAACTGGTTTGCTCAAAGATGTTTATTATTTTTAGATTTTTTATGTAAAATGGTTAGATTTGGATAACGCGGTCTCACTTCAATATTTATAATATTTTTGCAATTATTGCATTTTTGTTTTTAAAATTATCAAATATTAAAATATGCCACTTTTGGATGACGCAGGAAAACACGATTGTTTCTGTAGCAAGAAGTCACTAACCCAGGTAGATGCATTTTTGGAAAATGGAGTGTTGTACAATGTACAATACCCTTGTGTTAAAAGAATTTAATTCATTTGTTGATGTTCCAAAAACATATCTTTTGCAACACTTTTCAATTTGTGTTAGCAAATGATATCAGCTAATTAAAAAAATAGAGCAGAACTTAATTATTTTTAAAGCAATTGCTCAATCATAACTGCTAATATTGTTACTACTAATATTGTTACCAACAGTAACAGTGTGGGGTAAGATATGAGAAACTAGGCATGCATGTAAAAAACCAAGTAATAACGTTGCATTCATTCAATCAATGTTTAATATTCAGTGTCTGGAGCGATTTGGAGACTTCAGTTAATAGGAGGTTCTTTTAAACTAAATTGATTTAAAATCAATCAATTATTTAGTAGATGCTCTTTTATTTTTATATAATTACTATTTTCTTCTTACTACAAGTTAATTAGTTTCTTTAATATTATATTTAAAAATGTTTTGAATATCTACTACGCAAGCTAATAGAGCGAGTGAACGACCCTCTTTTGTATAGCTCCGTTTTGCCCTCTTATAGACAAAAGATGGTGCTCTACTCAATTCCGCTCTGTTGGTTTTGTTTCCGGTTAGGAAGAAGATTGCTTCCGTTCGCCGTCTTAAATTAAATATTTTGCTAATTTGACTTCTTTAAAAATAGTGGGAAATTTATTTTAAAATAATTTAGTTATTATTATATAAATATTTTCGGATATTTACGTTGAATAGATGTGATAATTTACTCAAGTTATCAATTCAAATTGCTTAAAATAATGGATATAATTGAAAATATAATTTTGGTGTGGTGTACCATATTATTTGTCAAAGACTAGTAAATAAATTACTCTGTCTACTATAATTGTTACAGCTTTAAACCATTTTCACTTGCTCTCATGTGACATACATTTCAAACGTTCCTAGCGGCAAATAATTCGTAATGTAATATTCTCAAATACAATTATAATGTATTATTATTTTATAATATAAATTACTCTTGTCCCTTATACTCGTATGTAAACAAATATGATTGTAAGTAACGTTCGTAATTAATGTGCATAGTTATAATCATTGCTATTATAATTTGTCACATTTAACGTAACTACAATTAATTTATTATTTTATATTTTATATAAGCAGATGTGTGAAATTTAATAAAAAGCAGTGCTTAATTTACTATAATCATACAATTTTTTATGTTTTGAATACATTTTAACTAATTATTGAAATAATATTATTACTATATTTTTAAACTCATTTTAATCAAACCGTCGAATGGATTCATTGTGTTTAAATTTAGATGGATATTTAAGATAAGTTCGAGTGTTACTGTTTTGTGGTATGTAAAGGGTGGTCTATTTAGTGGCCCCTTTTTAAAAATTCAAAAAAATGAACAAAAATCAATTTTTTTGGGTATATTATTGGTTTATTTAAAATAGCAAACATTCCCATTATTTATGGAACACGATTTCATTCATGTGGCTACCTCGGCTGGCTTTGCAGTAGCGCATCCTGTTAACCCAATTTTTCAAAACTTTAGTGACGGTTTCTGGCTCTATCTCACGAATAGCTTGCTTGATATTTGTCTTAAGGGCTTGAATCGTTAATAGATTGTTTGCATAACATTGGTCCTTTACGGCACGCCACAAAAAAGTCTAACGGCGTCAAATCGCAGCTCCGAGGTGGTCAATTGACATCGCCGGCTGATAAAATGATTACCGAACTTGGCGCGAAAAAGATCGATTGTGGCATGGGCTGTGTGGCACTGTCACTCTCTGAAGATGCATTGGCTTTTTGACAATCGGGTTTTCCGATCTCCAGGTGCGACAGTTTTGCTTGTTAACATAACCCCCGTCCATTTCGAGCTGCTCTAAGGCTCAAACTGAGAAGCGATAACGAACCGGATGGTCGTGTGCTTTTAATTGCTGAGTCAATTGGACCTTATAAGCAAATAATGCAAGGTTTTTGTCCAAATTTGCATCAGACTGGTGCGTGAAATGTTGAGTTGTTGAGATCGATGGCGAGTCGATGTTTCAGGACTGATTTGCACACTCTTGGCTATGGCAGCCACATTCTTGTCAGTGCGTACGACGGCGGTGACTGTGTGTGTTGGCCAGTAGCATGCCAGTCTCACGAACTTTTTGCACAAGCTTGCGTACAGCACGCGCGGTTAGGGCTTCATTTTGGCAAAAACTTTTTTCAATAAACGCACTGTTTGGGCTACACAACATTGACTTTGGAAATAAGTTTGCCAATATTTCTCAACGTTGTTCAAGCGTAAAGTGATTCATTTTGTTTCGCGGAGATATGATACCGACTTTCTGTCAAGATTTCATACGGGAAAGACCTGCCACTGTCAAAATAACAAATGATTAAATAGATACCACTAGATGGACCACCTTTTATATACATATGTTAGATAGTAGTAAATTAATTTTGATATATACACTAACTAAAAGAGTTTTTACTTTAATATATTGTTGAAGAAATGTTGTTTTTTTTAAGTTATAAGTCGCAGGTCCCGCGGAAAGTTGTTGTAAGGCCAGACAACATTAAGAACAGTACTAATTGAACATATACTTATGATTTTAAAAGTCAAGCTTATATTTAATGATAAAAATTGCAAATATAACTATGCCACTTCTGAAAGCAGATTTTTAGAAATCAATTTTTGTAAGTGCATTTGATCATTGCAATATTTTGTAATGAGCTAAATGTTTAACACGCTGACTGCCGTGTGTATAGATATTAATGTGTGTGGTCCTTCTTTTTTTTTAAAGCCTATTAAAACCTTCTTTTATTTTAATATAACCTAAAATAAACTTTTTTTATTTGCCTGATCGCTATCTGCATTTTATCCTATTCCTTTTTTCACTGACTCTTGTTTGACTTTACCTAAGACTTAGACAAACTATAATTGGATGTGGTTTTATTAAACGTAACTTTGCTGCGCAATCCGGATGATATTCCTGGTTTAGTCTTATATTGAATCTGTTCATTTCTAACAGTTTTGGTTTATTTGTTGATAATTTTAGTAACTGCTAGTTTGGATGCATGCAAATTTTTTCTAACCTTAAAATTTTAATAACTTTTTATTATTTTAGTAACTTTCCAACAGTTTTAATTAACAATCTGGCAGTTTAGCCAATTTTTAACAGTTTTATAATAAAGGAATATAATAATTTTATTAGTAAGCAAAGCAACTAATGTTGACGTTTAAAACTTGTACATTGCCATATTTTTACAGGTTCAGAACATAATTTGATTGTTTTAATACTTTGCTTTGATATTTTGACAGTTCTGGAACATGATTGTCAACTTGTGTACATAAAACGTTTTGAAATCATTAAGAATTGGATTTTTTGAGAGCCTTAATGCTTTTATTGACTTATAAAATACAATTAACTACATTACCGTTTAAGAGTTTTAGTAACTTTTTTAACTATTTATATTGCAATTCAATTGTTTGGTACGTTTGCGCTAACTTACAATATTTTTACACATTGTTTGACAGTTTTAGTAACTAAAAACAGATGTTAATTTTTTTTTTACATTTTTGTGACCTATTTGATAGGTACTAAGTCACTAAGACTTATTGACAGTGTGGCCACTGCTTTGTATGACAGTTTAGAATAAATTTAACAGATTTAATACATTTTTTGCAAACTTATGATATTTTTATACATTATTATAACTCTTTTACGTTTTTTATTATTTTTTTGACAAACTTACTACGTTTTTGCTAACTATTTGACAGGTTTATTGACTTTTTGACAGATGCGGTAACTTTTTGACAGTCTAAATACAACTTTACACATCTGCAAACTTATGTTTTTATACGTTACTACAAACAGTTGAAAATATTATTTGAAACGTCTCTATCAAATTATGATATTATTGAGTTGTTAAACTTTTTGGCAGATATAGTAACGTTTTTAAAAATTTTGAATAAAATTTGACACATTTTAGCAAATTGCGTTTTAACTGTTTGACTATTTTAGTAATTTTTCGACATTTTGAAAAACTTTTTGGCAGATTTAGTAACACTTTGACAATTTAAAATACAATTCAACATATTATATTACTGTAAACCATTAGATAGTTTTTGTAACGTTTTATAATAGAATACATACAATTTTAAGAAACTTGTTGACAAATGTAGTAACATTTTTGAAAGTTTAAAATTTGGACAGATTTAACCCTTTAGCTACTAGTATATATTTGCAAATATGTCTGTCTAAACGCAAAACAAAAATAAATGAAAAGTTTTACAAATGCCGATACATTTACTTCTTATTTGTATGTGATGATTTATGTACATAAGAATGGCAAATTAGAGGGGATAAACAGAGTAATTAACTCCCTCTTCTTTTAATATTATTTCACTTATTTATTAATTAAAACATACGTTTGCTAAGAAAATTAGTTCTTCTAAGCTTGTTGTCTGTTTTTATTTATTACAATAGAAACATCTTTTTTTATAAAATGTTGTTTTTTAGATGGAGTTGAATGTAACAAAAATACAAAATTCAAACTATTCTTCTAAAGGATGGGCCATTTTTAAGTTAAATTTTAATCATATGGGATAAAGAACAAACGGCTTGTTTTTTGATTATTTTAATTTTATTTCAAAGAGTGTATATTTCGATTAAGTATGGAATACGATTTTATTTAAATGGCCGCCGCGGCAGGCCATTCTTGAGGACCAATTATTGAGTATTTGCGCCAGTATTTTCAGCGGTATTTCGGCGATAGCTTTGCAAATGTTTTGAAGAAGAACGTTCACGAAGTGGTCAATTGTCTGTGGGTTGTCAGAATACACATTTTCCTTCAATGCGCCCAAAAAAATCCAGCGAAGTCCAGTCGCAGTTGCAAGGTGGTCAGTTCACATCGCTGGTAACGCGGTTGGTGAATTTGATGCGCAGAAGATTGATCGCGGCATGTGCAGTGTGAGTGGGTGGTCGTTTGTTTCAACAAAGTGGGGCAACCATCTTGTTGAAACACACGACCTTCGGTAACAGTAACATTGGCTCCGTCATCGTGTTTGAAGAAAAATGGTCCAATATTGAAATCACTAATCTGCACCAAATGATAACTTGAAATGAATGCATTGGTTTCTTGACTATGACGTGTAGATTGTTTGTTCCTCAAATACGGCAGCTTTGTTTGTTTTGTCTTGTTTTTGGGTCAACATTCAATTCAACGGGCACCAAAATTGACCATTTTTATTTCTTGAATGAGTTGCACTTTGTAAGCAAACATACCAAGGTTTTTGTAAAGAATCCGCCTCAGAGTAGTTTGCCAAATATTGAGTTGCTGACTGCTGTGCCAAGTTGATGTTTTTGAGTTTTCGCGTACACTATCAAGCCACAGGAGCGACAATTTTGGCAAAACGCTATAGATAAGTATGCTTGATGCGCGCATTGTCTACCAGCGTTCCAGGTTCACGCACTTTCATTACAAACTTATGTATTCTTTTGATCAATGGCGCTTCATTTATTTCAAAAAATCTTATGCAATTTTTGTTCTGTTGCAAACAAATAAAACCCATTTTCAAAATAAGTTTTTAGTGTTTCAAAACGTTGCTCCAAAGTAAAGCAATGCATCTTTTGTCTGCGGAGGTATCTAACTACACTTTTTTCATGTAATTTTCAGGCAAAAATTGTCAGCGTCAGTAGAAACATGTGATTCAAAATTCAATCAAAAGATGGCCCACCCTTTATAACAAATTATATTTATATATAATTGAATACTCCCAAAATGGTCAATTTTATCTCTGAAAAAACTCAACTTTTTATTGTTTCAAAATCAAAATTCGATGTATTATCAGTACCAAATATTAAACTAAACATCGAATCCATATCTAAATATTTTTCTATTTGTCTTCTAGGGGTTACAATCTCACTTAATGTTTTTTGGAATAATCATGTTGTTGACATAGCTTCAAAAGTATCTAGAAAACTAGGGTTTCTTAGATGTAAACAGTTTTTTACTTCTGTTCAGCTTTTGCATATATATATAAAACATTTGTTCTTGTATTGAATATTGTTCTCAAGTATGGAAAAGAGCATCCAAAACTTCTAAATTCTATTCAAAAACAAGCTATTTGAATCATTGCTGACTCAAACAGGACTAATGAGTGAGATACTTTACAACACCGGCGTAATGTTGCAAATTTTTGCATATTCTATATATATTTATTTGGACATTGTTCAATTGAAGTAGAAAACTTACAACTAGCCTGCATGACAAGATTGCTAGATTAACTCAAGGGATAATGATAAAAGTAGTCCAACAAATATATGATAAAAACGAGCTAATTTTAACGGAAAGCAAAGCAGTAAATTTAGCTATAAGATGCCTAAAATTACATCAAGGCTATAGAGCCCTCACATTTACCGCTTATGCAAATAGCATTAAATTGTGCTGGGTAAAAGGACACTCTAACATAATAAGTAACATTAAGGCTAATAAATTGGTATACAAAGAATCAATCCTTAAAATGTGTGGAGTTAAACCCCAAACCGCACTACTACTAAAAAGCCTTAATACTGTACTATACTATACTTAAAACATAAAACGCATAAAATACGATTGTATAACAACCCGGGCTGTAGGCAGGCAAAAGAAGCAATAATTGCTTCAAATCCCAAACCAGCCGACTACTACTTGTAACTGGTTAGAAAGAACCTGCAAACAAGAATCCTGACAGGTCATTCCCAATTAAGAAAACACATACATACAATGAGCATTGGAAACAGACTGATGTGTAAAAGATGTGAATGGACAACAAAATTACCAAGCTGCCTTATGTATCAGCCCGGTGCTCTCTTACCAAGAAAGTCCATGTTAGAGAATTGCTGGCTTGACATGGCCAGCATAAAAAACTCATCTATGCAACATTTTCGCATACATAAAGTACATAAGTTGGCTGTCCGTTTGGACAAAAGAGTGAAGTTAACTACTAAAAGCGATACAAAAGGCGTAATTAGCCCTAAGTGAAATGAAAATGGTTTTATATTTCTATTCAAATTTAAAATCTAAAACATACCTATAAGTAAATAAACAAAAACTCATACCTAAATATATTTATAATAACAAAATATAAAATATCAAATAGAAACAAAATTATGTACTTTTTTTTATCAAAATGTTTTTCTGATGTGATAAATTTTGTAGCATTCACCTATACAAAGTCTTACTTTACACTTAGCACACCAAGTTGTAACATACTTCCGTTTTTTTTTCATCTCGGTTAGTATTTGAAGATACGTGACAAATTCTTTGCCCCTATCGTCTACTCCCAGTAGGTGGAACATTTGCAAAGAAATGTCTTTCTATGAAATTCACTGCAGCTAACTGATCTATTAATTCTATACTTTGTCTCCCCGGTCTAGCAGCAGTCAGAGTACCATGTTTTTTAAAATTTGTTGCACAATTTTTTTTATGAATATATTCAAGCGTATTGAAGTTTTTTTTGTTTTTACAAAGAACATAATATAAGAATTTAGCATGGCAACATCAACTAGGTGAAGAAATAGTTTTTTATACCACTTGATTGATTTTCAGACACATTCTACTGTAGCTAAATTCATGTCACATTTATCAACCATGCGCATGTTTTGTGTATAACCTAATACACAGTCTGGTTTCCAAATATGCTCACCAGTCTTATGATCTCTTTCGCTATTCTTCATTACTCCTTGATGAAATGTTGAAAGCATCAAGACATTACGATTATCTTTCTATCTAACAGCCATAACATTTCCGCACTTTTTGCGTTCGCAGGTTCCGCGTGCCACCCGATGTAAAAAAATCGGAAAAGGTTTTTTATTTTTTTTATTGCATCACATAAACCGGTATTCTGCTGATCTAAGTAAATTGCCAGTTTAGGGCTAGTATAACAATTATCAGTATATAATGCCCTTTTTGTTCATAGTTGACCATTCGTTTTTTATTACTGCACCTGAAACACCTAACGGATCATATCGAGAAATGTCCATTTCAGATCTGGTGTACACTAACAATTTCAAAACAATTCCCGTCTTGCAATCACACAACACAAAATTTTTAATTCCAAATCAATGTCTTTTTGATAGGATAAATTGCGTAGTGTGCAGCCTGCCTTTGAACAACATCAGGGATTCATCGATGACCAAATTTAAAAAAAATTGAAAAATGTTGAACATTTTTTATTCCATTTTTCAAATATAGTTCGTATTTTCCACAATTTATCATTGTTGCCTGCAGGCGAAATGTTGTTATTATTAGCAAAATGTATATAACGCAACAGTTGTATAAATCTGTCCTTTGTCATGTACTTGCTAATAAAATGACTAGCAATAATGGAATCTATTGACGAATAATACAAAATTTTGTTTTTATCAATAAAATTATTGTTAAAAAGTTATACATTTTATTTACATTAGTGGGTGGATACCCATGATTTTCTTTTTGGAGCATGATTGTTTATAGGACTGTACTCGTCGTATCTATTAGTTTTGTTCACAATTGTCATCATATATCTTATATATGGTACTTTTTTTGTATGTTGTCTTGTAATTGGGAATTGTTTCCTGTAGGACAATAAATACTTATTCTTATTATTATTATTATTATCATATGTTCATTTTCTAATTCAAACGCTCCTGAAATGCCAGAATTTTTATCGTCAAAGGGTACATTGTGGGATTAAAAATATTACAATTTTGCCAACGTAAATCTCCTACAACAGTTTCTTCATAACTATCACTATTTGAATAATTATTTCTTTCACTATCATCATTTGGGCAGTCCTGGCTACTAAGTGAAAGAATTTCTTCTTCATCACTATATATCATTGTAGTTCAATACTGTTCTTGAACGCTTTGAACCGCAAGTACAACGAGATGTTGACGGTAAATCCATTTTCAATAACACAATGCGGCAAATAAAAAAAATATTTTAGATAATCAAATACAAAATGCAGCTAAACTCACGAAATATTACTGCTAAACTGCAGTGATGCCCGTTCTTGGCATAATGCATCAAATCGCTTATTGACGACGGCCGTATCTCAAGAAAGTTTTGTGCCGTCATCTTTTAACATACGGCATACAAAGTGGTATTTATTACGCGTCTAATACGCAACAAACAAAACATAAACACTCTACACACTTGTTTCATTGACGCAATATCAATAAAATAAACAAAGATTAATAAACAACACACGTTTCCGGAATAATTTCATCAAATCGCTTATTGACGACAGCCGTATCTCACGAAAGTTTTGCACAGTCGTCTATTGACGACAACCGTAGTTAAAGGGTTAAATATATATCTGGCAGATTGTATGTTTTTATTACAAAGCTGTAAATTGTTTGACAGTTTTAGTAACTTTTTGAAATTTTCAGTAACATTTGGAACATTTTTATGATAACTTATTACATTGTTGAAAACTATTTGACAATTTTAGTAACTTATAATAGATGCAGAAATATTTTTGTCAGTTTAGTAACTTTTTGACAAATGTAATTACTTTTTGACAGTATTTTTGGCGGTTTAGAATACTATTAGAGAGATTTGCTATATTTTTGCAACATAAATTATTACTCTAAATTGTTTGACAGATAAAGTAGTTTTTGAAATTATTAGTAACTTTTTGACAGATGTAGTAACATTTTTGATAATTAAAATATAATTTGATTTATCAAGCAGATGATTTGCATTTTATTAGTACATTTAGTTTTTGTGACTTTTTAATAAATGTAGTAATATTTTTAACAATTAAGTAACTTTTTGACAGATGTATTTACATTTTTTGACAGTGTAGGATACAGTTTCTGACGGATGACCAACTTATGACATTTTTACACATTACAGTAAACTATTGCTGAGTCCCAGAAAAAAAAAATCGTTTTTTGTTGGCTGTTTAGATTGCCAAATCTGCTATATTTCTGTCAACATGAAATATTATTGTAACTTGTATTACAGTTTTAGTAACTTTTTGATAGACGTATAATTTGACTGATTTGGTAGAGATTTGCTAATCTATACGATTTTTACACATGTCTGTAAACAGCAAGTTTGTATTTTTTTCTTTAATACTGTTTGTGATGGGGCCCTTTTCAATATTTTGCGGTAAGGCCCAAAAATCCGCCACTGGGACTACTATTAGTTTATTTGTATATACGACAGTGTCCGCTACAGCTACTGGATTATCTTATTTGTTTTTGCTGTTTTTTCAATCACTACTTTAACTATTATACAGAATGGTTTATTTTGCTTTTTTCCATACCTTTGGAAAGTGAAGTCTAGTATACATGGCCGCAACAGTCACTGCAAACTAGCGCTCCCCTTGGTATGCGTTAAATAAAAGTATTTTTAAAAATGGATAAAGTTTAATTTTTATGATTTTACTGATTGTTAAATAATGCATTATATTATATATTTATAAACAGATATATAGCAATCGGTGATGAATTTATTGGTAAATTATCATTTTTGAAATTAAATATATTTGCACATTGCTTTTCTATTAATCGGAAGCATGCGAAATTATTGTTCATTAGTTCAAGTAACGTTTATTTGTTAGCTATTATTAGAAATGCACTTTAGTATATTTAATAGTTTCTAAGATTTAAGATATTGACCGAGTTATTAATCATTTATTGATTTCCGTATCGTCGCAATCCAAAGCGTATTATATTAATGGTTATTCAAATTGAATTCAAATTATGTGTAGTTTATTTTAATATATTGCATATTGTTATAGCTAACATATTAAAAGTTTATTATATTTATTTAAATTTCAAAATGTATTAAATGTCACACACCAGAAAGGTACTGCTAAAAATGATTTAAATTAATTATTTTAATTTTTGGTGTTAAATTTATATTGCTGCATAGAAACGTCATAGAACTTGTGAGTGGCTTGTAAATGAATTAACATTGTTACCCGAAGATAATGGTCATGCAACACAAAATCACCTGATCGTGTACATTGAAACAACTCAAGACGCCGCATGATGCAGAATCTGTTGAGTATGTGTATCGGAACAAATCAAACATACGCAGGACTGATAGCGTGTCAATCACTGGCTATAGCATTGCCACATTTAACGAGAGAAGTTTAATGTGGAAGAGATATATTGTTTTGCTATACGGAATTTACGGGCTAGGAACTTTGTCGCTCAAAAACTCTGCGATAATTTACAGAAATAGTAAACGCTGGTTTGTTTAGAAAATTGAGTTGATAAGTAAAAGATTTTTCTGTAGGTAGATCTGTCAATCCGCTAGCACGAACTACATCTTACAATAAATCAATTTTGGAGGTAACACCGAGCCTCAATCTGCTGCATGTAAAGTATCAGTCTATAATTTTATTTTTTGTAGTTTACAATTTCTAACGCAATTTGTTTGGCATGTCTCTTTTGGTACTTTTGCAAGCCAAGAGCATCTTAGTGCAAACATTGCAGTAAGTCAGCATAAATGCCATGTTGTTTGCTTACAAGGAGAACAATGCCGCACTTGCAGAACTTTAAGCGTTATTGTCTTTATAAAACTCTTTGGCGGTTGATTTGGCGCGATATGTTGTGTACTTTTATGCGACGGCGTTATTTGAGTTACTTTATATGCTTCTGAGACTATGTCTCCACTATCGTTAGCAAACATATTTTTAGGTTTTTCTGCCAGTATTGCGTTTTACCAAAGATTTTGTAGTCCTTGTTTTGATCTTATTGCGTTTTTAGTTTCTCTTGTGGAAAATCTAGTCTTTTGGGTTACATCGTTTTAGATTCATTGATCTATCTCAGCTTAGGAACTCAGTTTAACTCACGTCTTTGCTAAGCATAAAGGTCTTTCATATTAATAGTTAAAGATGTTTTATTTTAAATAAAATACAAACAAAAATGAAAATTGTTATAGTAACGGCTTATATGTAACTTAAGATGTGGGTACTGAAATCTGGCGAGCGTTTGTGAGACGACGGCCTGAAGAGAGAACAAACGAACAGGGGAGGGGTTTTAGAGTAGACAGAGTTTGTCGCATCGGCATGATCCGATGTTACATTTGGATGCGTGTTTTGTAGTGTTCGTTCCGTTTCTGTTAGTGCTACTTAATTTAACATTATTATTTACGTATGCAATAAAAATGATTATAAATTTTAATAAGGAATAAGCATGTATAATGCATATAATACGTATATTTATAATCTGATAATTTATTTTATTAGATATTCTGCCCAATTCTCTATGGATATGGAACGGTGAGATAGCTTAGTTATAGAGCGTTAGCGTAGCACACTAACAGTCCGGGGTTCGATCCCCAAATATGACAAAACAATAACTTGCTTTTTATCCACTATTTAGAAGTCACCTAATAAGCCGTTGGTCCCATCGACCCCCTTCAAACAAGTTGTAAGACATCTGGGACGATGTAAAATAGCTGTAAAACGCTCAATAAAGAAGATATTGCTAGATAGTAATTTTGTTATCATGTAACAAGAACGAAATTTTTTTGTAGAAATTTTTGTTTGTTTTTTTCTTGAAACAATTAAAAATGATTTTTTTTTGTTTTGAATTTTTTTACAGTTTTTTATTATTTTTTTGTTTTAAAAATATGATTTTTAACTTTTTTTATTTTGATTTTTTTTTTAATTTGTTTTTAAAATTAAATAAAATTTAAAAAAATTTTTTTTTAGAAAATGGATTTGCTGAAATTTGTTGGAGCGCTACATGCAAACGACGCGTTGAACTAAATTTTGACGCGCGCATCCTATTATTATTATTAATATTTAATTTTGCAAATAACTTTGAGAGATTTACTAACCTATAAATTTATAATATGACATTTATTATGATTTTAATCAATGTGGCAGCAGTACCAAACTGTTAGAAAAATTAATACCCGCGGAAAAACTTCACGTTTTATCATACGTTCACAACTACAAGCAGAACTGTAACAATTGTTATTTTAGAAAAATAACTTATAGCACAATAAAAAGTCTACTAAGTTTAATATTCAATGAAGTATAACTCTTAAAGTTTAAGCAAATATTTCAACAACAAAATCACAAATTAATTTCAATATTTAATAAACAATTGAAGGTTTTGGATTTTTATATTTTATTTTTATTTTATTAGATTGGAAATTTTATTCTCTACACGTTGCAAAAAACCGATTTTAAAAAGGAGTTAAAATACGTAAGTTCTGCAAGTTTTATGACACTCATCAAACTGCCTCCTAAGCAACTTTTGTTATTAGCTTACGTTTAAATGTTATAGGATTTTGAGATTGATATTTTTGATATAAGATACATTTTTTATAAAAAAATAAAATTGGCATCATGCTGCTTGTATATTGGCATTTGAGTAAATCATATTGAATGGATTTTTCCGGTCAGGGGCACTATTTGACAGCTGCTTTTCAGTTAATTATAATAAAATATTTTTGGCACTGTACAGTTTAAGGATGTTTGTAGATTATTTTTTGTTATCCGTTTGGATGAACTATGTTGTCTTTCTAGTATTTGCATCTGGTTTAGCCACGTGGAAATAATTGAATTTACGTACTTACGCGGTCTAAGTAGATTGGGTAGGTTTTTATAATAAACGCTGTTTTCTTACTCTATGTATTTATTGCTGCTCGATTGCAAGTTCAATAATAACTAACTCTATTTTACATAAAATATATATACAATTTATTAATGGGTAAAAGTGTACAGGGGAAAAAAAAGGGTGAAATGATTAGTTTTTAACAACGAGTAATAAAATTCATATTTCTGGGAATTTAAGGGTTAATCAGGTATAAAGGCTTAAAAATAAATACATCTGTACAAATAAAACAAATAATTACAAACGGATGTCACAATAACCATAAATATAAAATAATTAGATATAATAAAACGTATTAAATAATAAACAATTTGGCGGCGCCAACATGCTCTCACCTTAAAAGGATTATTTTCTTTTAAAATAATTGTTTAATTGTCACCTTGATTTGGTAACAAACATATTTTTGAGACCGCACGTTTAAAAACACCACTTGCAGTTTTCAGTGGTACTACACGCACATGCTTCCTTTGAATAGCTCTAAAATTCCGCCCATTTTCCACGTTGCAGGAGGATTTCGTTCGATAAGTAGAACCATCAGACCTTCTTTCAGCTGGTGTGGATTTTTTTTACGCCCCTTAGTACGTGTTTGCAAGTGATTTACGTATTCTCGTTTCCATTTTTGCCAAAACTGCTGCGTTAATTGCTGCATACGTTGAAATGTCACTAAACGATTGGTTGGTACATCGCTGAGGTCTTCATCAAATGTGGTTGTTAGTGGTCTTCCAATTAGAAAATGTGCCGGGGTAAGAGGGTTCAAATCATGTGGATCGCTACTAAGAGGATATAAAGGACGCGAGTTAAGTACAGCTTCGATCTGTGTTAGAACCGTTTCAAATTCTTCAAGAGTTAAAATTAATTCCCCTACTACGCGAGTGAGATGCCGTTTCATCATTTTTATATTAGCTTCCCAAATTCCACCAAAGTGTGGAGATTTAGGCGGTATAAATTCCCAAGTTATATCAATACCTTCATTCGACATGGCGCTATCAAGTTCCAAATTCCAAGTGATAAATTCTTTTTTGATGCGCTTTAATTCTGAATTAGTTTCAATAAAATTGGTTCCAATGTCCGATAATATTTTGTTAGGTTTTCCTCGTCGCGCTATAAATCTGCGAAATGCTGCTAAGAACGCTTGAGCTGATTGATCCGATACTACTTCTAAGTGAATTGCTTTAGTGCATAAGCAGATAAACAAACAAGCATATATTTTAAACGTTTTACTTCCACGAGAACGTCGTTTGTGTTCTTTAAATGGGCCAGCAAAATCCACGCCTGTGGTTAAAAATGGAGGTGATGGATTGACTCGATGTTCGGGCAAATTTCCCATCATTTGGATGTATGGTTTAGGGTTAGATTTAAAACAAGTTACACATGTTCTTACAATTTGCCTAGTTAAATTTCGCCCCCTAACAGGCCAATAGTTTTGTCTCAACATAAAAAGAAGCTTAAATTTATGAAAAAATATTCTAAACTAAAAAACATCCATAGACGCGTTTCGAGGTTTACCTCTCATCAGTATGGCTTTATTTATTTAAACTAATACGTATTAAATAATGTCATTAAGTCAGTTAGTATAAATAGTCAATACACCCTTTAAAATATTCACTTTGAATTGTGGTGGTGAACAATGTTGACGAAGTAAGTTAAAAATCAATTAGTTTAAATAAATAAAGCCATACTGATGAGAGGTAAACCTCGAAACGCGTCTATGGATGTTTTTTAGTTTAGAATATTTTTTCATAAATTTAATTTTTTTAATGTTATTATTGGGTTGTCCGATTGAACAAATAGTAACGAGCGCTACATTGTGGCATTCGTATAAATTTACCTATTTAATTAGGCTTTATTCGAAATTATTGCTTTTACAACTGTCTCATTTGAGGACATTGCGTCTCTTCTTTATATATTTTAAAAAGAAGCTGTTGGGGACCACAATGCAAGTTTATTCTATGATAGAATAAAATATAATTTGATGCCTTTGATCAAAATTTTGATTACAATTTTTTAATCTTCCTCCTACTCATAACAAACCGTCATTGTCAATAAATGGAGAAAGTGAAAGAATTGCGGAATTTGAATGTAATTTTTTTCCATTTTTTAATTGTTCAAGTTCAATTCTATAAGATTGTATTTGAATTAGTTTTATTAACAATTTTAATGTTTCGCGGCGTTCTTGTGCTCCAATGTTGTCTGAATAATTTTGTTTCTGTCTAATTTTATTAATAAACCGTAAACAATAAGAGAAAACACGAATTAATTTTGGCAAATTTGAAAATTGTGATATAATATTTAGATTAGTTGTTACAGTATATGAAACTACTAATCTTTCATCAGGTGTTTCAACATTAAGATGGCTTTCTACAGGATAATCGTTTCCTTGGAGCCATGAGGGCCCCTGCCACCATAAATTATGAGCGTCGGTCACTTCTAGAAATGAACCTCGAGAGATTAAATCAGCTGGGTTGTCAGCTGATTTAACGTGATGCCAATTTTCTGACAAAGTTAACTGCTGAATTTTTGAGACCCTATTAGCCACAAAAGTTTTCTAGCGACTTGGACAAGATTTTATCCAACATAATGTAACCTTTGAATCAGACCACAGAAAATTTTTATTAAACTTAATTTTTAGTATTGTAAGAATACGTTGGGTCAATTTTGCAAGTAGTACAATCGCGCAAAGTTCTAACCTGGGTATAGTAATTTGTTTGATTGGAGCAACTCGACTTTTGGCCGTCAATAATTCAATTTTGTGTACGTTGCAGTCATTTATACTTAATATATATGCACGCGCCATATGCCTTTTCCGAGGCATTTGCAAAGCCGTGCAGTTCAATATATGTGTAGTTTGTGCTGATTGCTTGCCGTTTTATTTTGATTGAGTCTATTTATATGTGATAAATATCGTTTCTATTCATAATCAATTTGTGATGGCACTGGGTCATCCCAACTGCTTTTTAGTTTCCATAAGTCTTGAATAATTAACTTTGGATTAATAGTTAGTGGACTTAGTAACCCAAGTGGATCAAATAGTTGAGCTGTTTGACTTAGAATTGATCGTTTTGTATAAGAAATTTTATCTGGGCATTTTTTACTATTATACTGGAACTGGAATTCATCTGTTATTGCATTGAAAACAATACCAAAAGTTTTTGTTTCATTCGTAAATATATTTGAAAACTGTGAATTGTTTTCATTACTGAACTGAAAGTGATTTATCAATTGTTTACTGTTTGAATTCCATTTACGAAGTGAAAATCCCGCAGAAATGAAAATGTTTGAAACTTCAGTACAACGAGTAATTAAGACGTCTAAGTTATTGGACCCCGTTAGTAAATCGTCGACGTACATATCTTCTTTGATAATACTTGAAGCTTCTGGATAATTGTCTTTATTCTGATTTGCCAATTCAAATAAACATCGTATAGCAATATATGGAGCTGAAGCCGTTCCGTATGTGACGGTATTTAACTCATAAAAATTAAGTTTTAAATCTGGATGATCACGCTACACTATTTTTTGTAAACATCTTTGATCAGGATTGATTAAAACCTGCCTATACATTTTCTCTATATCCGCTATACTTACGAAACAGTATTTCCTAAATTTTATTAAGAGAGTAAAAAGATCTGACTGAAATGTTGAATTTCATTTAAAGATATATTTGTCGAGGTTTTTGCGGAACCGTCGAAAACTACTCTTAATTTGGTTGTAATGCTATCTTCGCGAGTAACGCAATGATGCGGAAGAAAATATTCGTGTTTTTCGTTTTTAGAAGAAATGGGAGACATATGTTTCAGATCTATATATATACAGTTATAAAATCTGAATACATTTATTTTTGAGTAAGATTTTTATTTAAACGATTTTCCAAACTGTAAAATCTTCGCAGGGCTTGTGCGCGTGAATCACCTAATTCATACTGAACTTGTTTTAATGGAATTGAGACTATAAATCGACCCGATTGGTCACGACGAGTGGTGGTTTTAAAATGTGATTCGCAGAACTCTTCATCTGGTGTTAAAAAATTTGAATTTTTCTCGTAATTATCAAGTTGCCAGAATTTTTCTAATTGTGAATTCAGTGACAAACAAGAAACAACTTTGTTTTGATAATAATTAACTGGTATGATGCCTGAAATGATCCAACCGAGCTGTGTATTTTGCATCTTTAAATCAGAATTTTCAATGATAATTTGACCATCTAAAATAATGTTCCAAAAAAGAGTGGAACCAACGAGTATGTCGATCGGTTTTGACTGATGAAATTCTTCAGCAGCAAGTGAAACATTGAATGGGATATTAAAATTAAATCTTTCAAACGATATTTGAGTTATGTTATCTGTGAGTTTGTCAAGAATCAAACACGACATTTCAGTTGCAAATGATGAAGTTTTAGATGTTACCTTTAATGTAACACAATGATTAATATGTGACATTTTTTTATTTATTCCCGATACTGTATGATTAAGTGAGTGTTTGTTTAATTTTAATTTATTTACTAATGAATTTGTTATGAAATTGGATTGTGACCCGGAATCTAATAAAACACGAGCTTGGTGTGCCTTTCCAGATTGATCAAACACATTGACTTGAGCAGTACACAATAAAGATACATTATTTTTAATCGTCGAACAATTGACTACTGCGGAAGGTTCAGTTGATTTTTCGGTTGATTGATTGTTTACAGATTTTTCAAAATGAAGTAAAGTATTATGTGATAAATTACATTTGCGACATGCAGACGACTTGCATTCTTTTACATTGTGACCCTTTCGAAGGCAATTTAAACATAATTTCAACATTTTAGCTTTTCAAGAAATTCGGAACATTGATTTATATAATGTGTATTGTTACACACTGGACAAGAATGTGAGCTTTTCGATGTTATTGTGAATGAGTTTATGTGTGATTTATTTTTTGATACATTTTGAGGCTGATATCTACCTGTTTCAAAAATATACGATTTTTCTAAGAGAAATTTGATTAAATGTTGACAATTAGGCAATTCATCGGATTTAAAATTATTATTTATATATAAATCCCATTCAGTATTACTTCTTTTGTCTAGTTTTGATAGAATGTGAGAAATAAGGAACACTTCAAAATTTTCAGGAGATATTTTTAATGATTCGATACTACGAATATATTTCTCAAGCGAATTAGCGGCAGATTTTAGTGAAGTAAAATCGAAGTTTAAAATATTTTTTGAATGTGCGTAAATAATTCTTCGACGTTGATTGAATCGATCTTTTAAAATATTGTACGCGACCATATAATTTGATGCAGTAGTTTCTAATGATTTAATAGTGTTTAATGCTTCACCTCTTAAGGCAGATCGCAAATAGCACAATTTCTGAACTTCCGGTATGGAACCATTTTCATGAATAACCGCGTTAAATACGTTCTCAAATGAACGCCACTTAGTAAAATCACCATCGAATGAAGGTAATTGTATTGTGGGTAATTTAATGTTTTTAGATGAGTCCGTATTAATAGATTCTACTTTTCTAATGTCTTTTGGTTTAATAAGAGCAGACGCGGCACCCAAAAACATATCAATTAATGATTCTAATTCAATTCGAATTTTGAATTCAGTTTCAATATCTTTAGACACTGACTCAATTGAAGATTGAGTTGTATCAAACTGATCTGCATTTTCTTGCAACCTTTTGAGTCGGCGCGATATTGTTTCGACGTCAACATCACTTAAGGGTTTATTGACAAAACTATTTATAAATTGTTCGAATGACGTTAGCTGCATTAAAAACGCGTTTTGTTTTTCAATTAGTTGCGGTTCTGTTAAACGAGGCATTATTTTAAGATCGAAGCTTTACTAACACGAGAAACGAGGAAATGGGAACACAAAGGAAAGCACTTACTTGTGTAAATATATTTGTGTTGTTTCGACAAATGATGAAGTTGAGCTGCTGCGAATGACCTGGTGCAAACTTCTTAAAGACGGTTTTTCTTTATTATAAAAATTCGGAACGAAGGACCATTGGTTCAGCCACGTGGAAATAATTGAATTTACGTCCTTACGCGGTCTAAGTAGATTGGGTAGGTTTTTATAATAAACGCTGTCTTCTTACTCTATGTATTTATTGCTGCTCGATTGCAAGTTCAATAATAACTAACTCTATTTTACATAAAATACAATATATATACAATTTATTAATGGGTAAAAGTGTACAGGGGAAAAAAAAGGGCAATGATTAGTTTTTAACAACGAGTAATAAAATTCATATTTCTGGGAATTTAAGGGTTAATCAGGTATAAAGGCTTAAAAATAAATACATCTGTACAAATAAAACAAATAATTACAAAGGGATGTCACAATAACCATAAATATAAAATAATTAGATATAATAAAACGTATTAAATAATAATACAATTTGGCGGCGCCAACAGCATCTTTAAGTTTGAGTTTTGTGAACTTTTTGCTCAATACTGGTCTTTGAGCTTTAATACATGTAATGTGCTGGTATGCTACAATTTGGTTTTTTTTATAGGTTTTGCCGGGAAGACCAAATTTGTTTTTTTGGGTTTGATTTTTTTTAATTTAAAAATTTAGTTTTAGGAATTACTTAATATGTCATAACAACATAAAAATAAATTTAAGCAGTCTGCGAACATTAACTTTGAATATTTGCGACTTAAAAGTTTTGTGGTTTACCGAGTTTTGATGATTATTCTATGTGGAGGAAAATATGTGGGTTGTTGAATAAGTTGAGTAAGATTTTGAGAAGCACTAAAAATCACTTGTATAAGACTTATTTTTCACAAAAATTAAAAACAACTTTATACTTAATTTGTCAAGTAATTCTAAAATCCAGCAAAAAAATTACCTGAATTTTGTAACAAAATTATATTTAGCTGTGTTTTATATTTACCTAAATGTATATGTTGTATGTATATGCATAATTCCCGCATTTGAATAAGTAAACTTTTAATTTGCTAAACAAGGACCAAACGTGGTGCGCATCTTAATGTGTTATGTTGATATTTTTTTAGACATACCAACAAATGTTTTTGATATTGAAATGTTTGTATTTTTATGTATAAGTAGAAATACTTTTTTTACCATATAACTTTTTGCAATTATGGAGAAGATGTGATTACTAAGATGCGGAATTAATTTGATGTCAAAATTTCTTGTAAAATTATTGTTGGGTTAAGTGGAAGAACAGCTATAAGCTGAACTTTGCCTTTTTATATATGTAAAGTATAAATAAAGACCATTATTATTATTATTATTATTAAGTTGCAAGCATCATTGGCCTAATGCTACTATATAGTTTTTGTATCTCCTGTAAGGTTACTAAATAGCGTTTAAGTCGTTCTGGCTTGGCAGCATCAACATATTGTTTGTGTTTTTCATATAAATATGGATTGATTTATTTATTTATTTATTATATAACATCTTTATTTATAAAAGAACAATACAGAAAAAATAAATTAAAATATACATGTTGTGTACATAAATGTGCTTAACATTCTTTTATAAGATGGCTATCGACATTTAGAATTATAAAAAATTTCCTAGCATTCTAAATTCGCCGCTGTTATATTTATGCTAGTTTTTGTGTGTTAAAAAGTCATAACCTGCGTTTTGTAATTTATTCCATTGTGCTTTGTTTCTGTTACCTGATTGACATAAAATATATAACGTTTTAAATTCTTTGAAAACTGAACATACAGAATCAATATTTATTAAAACATACCCGTTCAATAAGTAATATAATTAACTTTTAATAAAAACAAACTTCGATTATTTCAAAGCAGTGTAATAAAACAGCCTATTATTCAATCGGTCTCAGTATTGCCACATTAAATTGAAACAAACGTTCATATACAAGTACACGTAACGTGATCCATTATTCGTATTTCTAGTTAACCAAAGGCATTGTTAGTTTTTCACGTGAAGTCTTCTGGAGAGGAATAAGATTGCACACACAGTCTATAAATTCCACATGGAAATAATAATGAAAGCAATAAATTATAAAATGTAGTCGACCAATCGAAAGTTCTGTAATTACCTATATTAAATCATATCGTAAACATGTCGGTATGTTTGTAATTTAATACGTCATTAGTGCATGTAACCGGGAGGCTCTTGGTGTTTCCGAACCGATGAAAGAAATTTGAAACCAGTCTCAGCCCAAGACATAATTAAAACTACAAAACGTTTCGTTAAGTTTCTGTGTTCCTTAACATTCATTCATACATTAACATTTATATGTTGTACAATGTTTTAATATTCATCTACTAAATTATTAAATTTAATCTTTTTGATTTCAAACTTTTGCAACATTTAATTTGTAGAATTGAAATATTAAAAATCACGTTCAACTGAAACTTTACAACATTCATTCTAAACGTTTTACTATGTTGTATATATTCCATGTAAAATATAAATAATCTACTAATCGATATAATAATGAAATTTTCAATATGGCTACTCCTAAATTTCAAACTAGATATTCTAGGATTAACTAATTACGAGCTTTTAGAGCAACTTATAGTATTACTGGGAGGCATCCCTATTCATGTTTCTATAATGAATATCATAAAACCGCATTAGGTATAATATCTATGTACTTAAGTAATATTACAACATAAAATAATGCTATATTTATATTTATTAATATTAGAAGAGTTATTTTGGTAAAATTATAAAATACCTGAGAATTATTATTGTGAGTCAACTACGGTTTTAACAAATATATTTTAACACTTGTGCAAGTTTAAAAGATGAACACAAACTGAACTTCAAATCGTTTTGTTGGAGTTAGTGCGATTTATGCTATACCTTTTTATCCAAAAATAGACAATATGCATGTTGTTCGTGTAAAGGTAGCGTTAAGAAGGTGAAAATGTTTTAAATTTAAATGTTTAAAACGTATTTGAAGTTTTATAGGAAACATGTAACATCGAATGCACTATAATTATATTCTATTTAATTGAAACCAGTTAAGTGTTATTAAAATAGCATCTTAAATGTTAATGAATTTACTTTATTGTCTGTAGTCTAATTAAATTAATTTAAATAATATAAACTAATTTAGTTTAATTATAAAAATTTACTGTTAAGTCAGTTTTACGTTTAAATTGCTGTAATTTTATCACTCACTTCATTTCTTTCAATGATTTTTATTGTGAGTGCATGAGAAATGTTGCTTATTCATGAGTTTAACTTGTTTGCCAGTTATGGTATGATCATATTGTCCGACTACATACAACTTTTTAAGGATTTTATATGATAAAATACGTTTGGCGTAAAAGAATGTTTGCTTTAGTAATCGAATTCTACAAAAATCTCAAATGAACTACTAATATTTGTACTAATCATCACTTCACCGCTATGCAAATAAGAGGATTATTTAAACTGTTTTTCCATTTCATTTTTATGAAAAAAATAAACGTTTCAAGAGCTGTAATCAGCAACAGTAATTTGCATATTTTATACATAATTTGTTTTAATTATCTTTATTTTATTTAGATTTATTATATTATCTTTTTTTTAGCTTATTAATCAAATACAGGAAAGCTGTAGTTCTCTATTTCTTAAAAATAATCTAAAACTTCTACTTTGCCGAACATGGATGTAGGAGTCAGTATGTAAACATAGTTCTTCGAGGCCACCAAGACAAAAAGACCGAAAATGATGAAAATGCTCTGCAAGATTGCTTGTGTTTTTATATTGGTCAATTTTTTACTTTGGTGCGGCGGGGCTTTATTGGTAAAGCTTTAATTTGTTTTTTTAAAAAGAAAACTTTTTTGTTTCCTAATTTTATTTCTAAATAACGGGTTTAGTCTGTCTTCGGATATTTAAAATTGATTTAACTACCAAAAGCCGCAGATTGTGATTGTAGGCAATAATTTCTCATCGATTTTGTTGTCGGACTTCAAACAATAGTAGATTGTGAAAGTGCCATGAGAAGAAATATGTTTAATAAACAGCATATGGTTTTTGCTGGTACTTTGTTCAACTTATTGTATTTTACATGGTTGAGGGGCAGGAGTTATTTTTACTTTGAATAAAGCTAAATAGCTCAAAACGTTACGTTTCTAGCTGTATCGTTTAAGTTTTTTCTTAAAATTTGTTGGGACGTGTCGGTTTTTGCATCATTCAAAATTAAATTTTGATTTACCAAACTTTTAGAGGATCTATGATGTTTACTCCGCAAAGAGCTTTTTGAGCATTCTCTACTGGACATACTATCTTTGATTTTCTACTACTGCCAGCGTATTTCTGTACATAAGCCGATACCCGCTTTTTTGCTTTTGCTAGCGTCGGGGCCCGATAATAATTAATTTGTCTTGTAGTTAAAAAACATTATTATTATAATAATAAATTATAATTTTATATTAATACAAATTATATGGAATTTGGTGAATTACAATGCCTATAACCGCCCGGCTGGTGTAGTGGTTAGCGTACTCGACTGCTATACCAGGGGTCTTGGGTTCGAGCCTCAAGCCTCCTATCTGGAGGGTCAGTTTTTCTGGTTAAGAAAAAATGTGTTGTGATGAGTACGCCTTCTTTCGGATAAGAAGAGAAAATTGAGTAGGTCCGTGTACTGCCTTGATGTTGCGTCCACGATAAAGAACCCAATAATTTAGGTTAGAATTCATGAATTTGCGGCAAAATTCCCAGATGTAGTAGTTTTAACCTCTGGCGTCGGTGATTAGACTTGGCATCAGAAATAGACTGACGTTAAATAATTAAATTAAAAAAAAAAAACAATGCCTACATTGTTAGAATATAGTTTTCATTAATTATAAATATTGTTCTTTAGATTTTTAATGAAATCCTTCAGTTATTATTTAATAATACAATATGAGCGGTGTTTATGATTCTCTTATTTATTATAATCTGTCTATAATATATCTAAATTGTCTGTTTTCTTAGATATGATTATCTTGAAATTAATTATTGCCATATCCCAAATAGCATAAATAAATTAAAGGCGTTTAGACATTGTATTTGTATGCAGCATTATTAATATTTCTTTATAAGTTTACACATATTTTTGATTTTGTCTGGCTGCATCCAGGCGTTTTAATGTAAAATAATGACTTAAAAACCATGTACCAATTAAACCTACACCAATCATAATATTAAAAATCTTCTTAACTTAACTTAATGATTTATTTAGATCTAAAAGTTCAGGAGTGTATGTTGAGCGATATTAAATATTTTAAAGCAACTTTTTTGTTTGTAATAAAAAGGGCAAAAATTAAATAAATAGAATATTACTCAGAAGAATCGACTAGTTATGAAACGAGGAAACTAAAACATTGGACTGCATCAAACGGCTCAAATAATTATTTTTTATAGCATTTACGCAATATATCGAAAACAGACTATGCCGAAATATTTCCAACATTTGGTATAACAAATGAAAGTCGCAGTCATGCAAATATGATAAATAAAATCTAATTTTTACAAGAAACACTTTAAATATTTCTACTTGCTTAAAATTGGTTAAACAAAGCCCATGTCAAATAAGGGCATTGAAATTAACTTAATCCGACTGCGCCAAAGTTATTAATCTTCCAAATTGCTCAAGAAATTGGTATTTTCGCAATTGTGTAAAAACAACATTTCTGTTAAACTGACTGCGCAATTTAGTTGCGCTTGAACGAACAATTTTTTATTGAAAAAAATGATAATTAAATTAAGAGCAGGTTAAAGTTTGTTACGCAACAATTAAAGGCGAATTTACATCAATTACATAACATAACCTAACCCGACTGCGCCAATATTGTAATGTTTAATTCTGTTGTAGAGCTTGAGGTTTGTTAAAATGACATGATAAAACTATTCTTCAAAACAAACCATTAGTTGCTACATACTTTCAAATAAAAATTTAAGTTGATTATTTTTTGTTAAAAACCGACTGCGCCAAAATAGTTCACAGTAGTTAAATGTACTGTTAAATTAAGGATTGCAATGTTGTAGTCACAATTTGATTAGCAAAACGCAATTAAATAAAATGCATTTTTAAATAGTCAAAAGTGCTAAACAAACTCTAACTTGATTAATTGATTATCTACATAGCGTTGTAATGTGGCATTATTTAAATTTGCTGCAGTTAAACCGACTGCGCCAAAATAGTTAAATTCAATAAAACTACTTTTCCATAATGCTGTGTAAAATGAAATGCGTCAATCAATGTTTCATCTAGTTTCTAAAAGGAACATTGTTTGTAATCTTTGGCTGTCTAATTGACATGATCAACAGCTTAAAAACTCACTGTAGTGCGTGACACTTGAAAATTTATAATTAAGACTTTGTGAGCAACCATAGTAACTAACAAAGCAAAAAATTGTGATTTAGTAAAATTGAAATAATTATTTTGAAACTATCTGTACAACTACTTTCTGTACTTTAATATAGGAAAAAAATATGATGCTGCTAATAGGACAGTTGAGGAAAAAGAAACTAAAACCATTTACAAATTATGAGTGAAACCTAATTAATTAAATTGCTATTTTCAAATCGCACAAACAAAACATATTTTTCGAAAATTAAAAAATTGTGTTAATTTATATAGTCGTACAAGCAATAATTATAATGTTTGTGTAGTTACGTAAGTAATGTGAATAACTTAACGAAGAAGGGTTTCTGAGTCAGTGGATCTTGTATGCCCGGTACACAAGAGTAGAAGCAACAGTTAATAACTACAGGACATACAAGATCTACGTCATGATATTAGAAGAAAAGTTGAATGAAGAACTGGGTTTGAATGAGATCATTCCAGACGAACAAGCCGGCTTTAGGAAGGGATGAGGTACCACGTATATATTCTACACCATATGGTCGAAAAAGAAATAGCAGAGAGAGGGGTAAAAGTGTATACGGTATTCCTGGACCTAAGAGCGGCATTTGATAGAATAAATACAGAGAAACAGTATAAGTGTATGAGAGAAAAAGGAATTAGCGAGCATCTGGTAAGAAGTGTATGATGAGAGAGCAAGCAGGGTGTGGGTTAACGGAAAAATGAGTGTAATGTTGTGGGCAACAAAAGGAGTGAGATAGAGAAGCCCATTCAGTTTCAGTTTGTTTGCGTCTTACATAACGCGAAAAAGTATGGTTGCTAGCGTATGCGGTGGAAGAAAAAAGTGTAGGACTGGAAATGGAATGGGCAAGGTTTTACGAAGGTAAAATCTTTAAATATTGTGCTGGGTTTAAGTAGAAAAATACTAGTCTATATTGTCAAAAAAGATAAGTTAAGAGTAGAAGCAGGAAAAAGAGCAATGAGGTACGAGGAAAAAATGAGAAGAATACATGAAAGAGAAAATGAGAAGGGAGGAAATGGGAGATCGGTGAAAATATTACGATAGACTTGGTTATGCTAGTCATGAAATTAAAAAGGATGAGAGAAACTGTGAGAGACATTGCACGAAATTATGGAAAGAGATAGAGATATACAAAAACAAGAAACAAGAATACGAGTAAAAGAGTCTATGTACAACGCAAATTATGAATATTTTATAGAAAATAAACTGCCATTGTACTTAGAGAGCGATAGATATAGTGTAGGATGGAACAGGATTTGAAAGTCTGCAGAATATGCGGAGAGATTTTTGGCATTAGCCTAAAAAAACTATTAATAAGGAGAGACTTAGGAATCTATGGAACATATGTTAAAAGAGTGTAACGAGATAAGAGATAAGAAAAGAGCAGATGGAAAAAAAAATGAGGTATTGAAGGAGACGGAAGAGAGAGAGAGAATGGACGATGTCAGTTAAAAACAAAGAAAAGAAGTAGACGAGCAAAGAAGTAAACATTTTTAATTGTGTTAATTTATTAGGATTATGATTTATAATTTTGGGGAGTTATAGATATATTTGTAAATTTTATGTAACTTTCAAGGCCGAAAGGCACGAAATTATTACAACGGAGTACAAAATATTATAAAATTTCTGCTCAACCTATAGGAAAATTTATAAATTTAATTAAATTAAATCCATCATACTTAGTACTTACTCAGTAAGTACAATTTCGAATCAAATTATTGCTACATAAGGTGGTAGACAGTGTGTTTTGAAAACTAAATTGTGTTGTGTGCATCCTCGATGCTTTTATCATTGACGGTTAAGTTTTTAGAAATGTTTTTTGATATTTGTATCCAGTTTTATGATATTTTGAGAGTTTTGTGAATACATTTTTTGCATCCGTATAAAGTTGTTTGTGTTTCTTGCAGCACTGGGATTTGACATTGACAAAATTGATAACGAACTAATTTGATTTATGTGTTATTGTTTTTTACATAGTTTTTAATTTTATTCACAATTCGAAGTTGGGCTCATAAACTTTGCAATAATTTGTTTTAAAAGGCAGCAGCTTTCTTGGCTAGTCTGTTTTTTTTTTTAATTTTTTGAGTCTATGCTTTAATCTGGTTTTATTTATATATCTTACATTGAGGCCAATGTAAATACTGTCTTGGAATTTTTTTTGGAAGTTTTATGTTTGTCAGTATAATAGTCTCGCTGATGTAACAATCAAAAGTTGGTGTTACATTGTTTTATTTATTAATTAAGTTTAAGTTACTTTTTGCATAATACAGCAGTACTTTCTTGATAGCTGCTGTTGGAAGTAGTTTCTTGTAGATTAGGTTTGCGGAACAAACAGTTTGTTAGTCTCATAACGGAGCATTTGGAGTGACTGTTCATGGTTATATATATGACATAATAGTGTTGCTACGGCTTTTTAAAAGTTACATAACTTTTATAACTATTTGGTTTTGTTCATAAACAGCCATATAACATTCAAAATGGCTTTTGTCCGCTCAAAAAAAAATGATTTGTCGTGGTTGTAGGTCGAGATTGTTTTTTGTTGATTTTTTTTTAAATTCTTTATTTTTTTCTTAGGTTAGTTTACTATCAGGACTAGAAGTGTTCTGTAGGTGTGCTTTTGGTTCTAAGACTTTTTTTTTTGCAGTGTTACGGCGGAGCACGTAAGATGTCGTATTTTGCAGAAAGGAAAACTTTTATCTATTCTGCAACAGCAGTTTGCTAACTGATTATGAGTAATTTATTGTTTATAAATATTGAATACATTGGTAGGTACATATATGCTGACAATTGCAGATAATCAATCAATTTTTTTATATGAATTAAGTACTTATTTTTTAATTAGTTATTTTGTTAGCTGCTGCTATTAATTAACACAAATTATTTTAAAGAGATTGGACTAAATATAAAATATTAAAAAAAAATCATTATTAAGTTTGCTACATTTTTTCTATATATTTTATTTTTGTATAGTTTTATTTGAAATTTAATTTTTAAATATTATTATTGTTAATTTCCAATAGAATATAGTAATATAATTTTATAGATAGAAAACACGTACCATATATTTCCAGTATCTCATATGCAATTAATGTATTTATATATTATACAGATTTATAATACACTGACCGCGGTTCGGTAATAATTCTTAAATTAATTCATTGTTATGAAACTATAGCATACAGTATAATCGATTATAATTATCCCATAAGCATAAATTCAAACTTCATAACAATCAAAATTATGAATGGATATGTCAGGCAGTCGTTGTTTATTCATGAAATTGCTATTTTCAATTCGTAAACTTTTGCTCGCTTTTCCATGTCGCTAATGAACATAAAATTTTATTATTGTTCAAGACTGCATTTTAATGCCTGCTTTATTCCTGCATCCGTTGCATTATTTATTACCATGAAAATATTTTAATCGTCCCTAATTTTACATTCTCTTTTTTTTCATTTTCTCTTTCGTTTCGAGTGTAAATAAACAACAAAAATGAATTCACGCGTTCTCAGGGTTTTGTAGGAAGCTCGACATCAATCAAAATTGCTTTAATCTTATGCTTTTTGATATTATAAATGGTAGTAGTTCCCACCGTAATTTTCTACATGAAGTGTTTGCCCGTCATGGTGCTTTAATATCAGGAGACTTTATCTGTGATTAAAACGCAAGAGGACCAGAACTAACGAAATCTATTACCGATTTAAGCATGAACGGTTTTATCAAGGAATGTCGGCTTTGAAAAAACGGATCTACTGTCTCGACGGGTTTTTAGAAGGATCACAATTCGGATTCTTCTCGATAATATGTGCGGATACTTTGTCTCGGATTTTTTGACACAAGAAAAGGTTGAGTATAATTTTAATTCTTGTTTCATCGTCCGAATCCATTGTTATTTTCGGCATTTTTTATAAGAAAAACTAGTCTCATAAAAGTGTATTTGTATAAAAATAATTCTCATTAATTAAATCCAGAAATTATATAATGTATTTTTTACTTGTTTCTAGACTTTTGTTTTACTATTTATAACTTATATGGTGTTGTTATTTATTTTTAATTAACAATAAATATATACATTAAATAGCTCTGTGTTGGTTAATCAGAGAATCTGTGTTATATATTGTAAAAGTTTAGTAAAATGTGAATAGTTCAAAATTAACTTATTTCTACGTATATACAACGCAGCACGTTTTATATTTTATTATAAGGTATATGAGATTTGAAAATATTTCATGACTAAAAATAAATGAAGTAAATCATTTTAACAAACAAGACACGTAAAATATTATTCATAATGCTGTATACAGGTGCAGAAATAAGGAAAATTGCCGAGCTAACAGAAAACTGAAAATTCTTTTTTACTTGGGGTTTAGCGTCACTAGGTAATTTCTTGTGACGCATGCTGGAGAGATCACCCGAATCGATCCGAGCCCAAAGAAAAAACAACGGGAAATTCGTACGTGATCAGTTTCACTAACTTTCAAGTTATATATGTGTTTGCACTGCTCAACATCACCCACCTCCTTGACAGTCAGCTAACATTATGAAGACACAGACAAAAGCGTAAAAGAGAACCCATCCATTTATTAATATTTTTTTAAAAGGAAATAAATTCCTTTATTTCTCTTGCAACCAATAGCCATGGAAGAAAAAAGCTTTTATATAGCATATAAAATTCCCTGCTAAATAAAAACGGTCCGACTGTTTACGGATTTAATTAAATATTGTTTCGGGGCGCTAGGGGAAATTAGAAAACGCAATGAAAATATAAACTATGGGACAACGGCGAGTTTTACGATCGCCGAATGAAAGGTTAGTAAACTTCCAGATCTGATAACCAGGATGCATATTAAGACGAGTTAAATTAAGAGCCGACAAGCAAATGGAAAGTGCCGGGAAGCGTGGATGAATCATATCAGAGCGAACGTTGGTCGTAGCTCGCCCGAGACGCCTAAATAATGCAGCCCATAAATGTCAAGAATTAGAAATATATGGAATCAGGGGAGTACGGCCTTTTGGACACGTTAAAGTTACTATTAAAACTTGGGGGACCTCGACCCCCGTCAGAATTATAATCGCACCACAAGCTACAATAGCTGTAACGTAAAAAAACGAATGTATTCTAAATATATAACATTCATATAATATTTATTTCTAAACTAAAATACAGTAGTGCATCAAATCGAATCTATAATTTATTCATAACTAATTTTATGTAAGAAATTCTTGTTATATTTATTGTTTACACTTGTAATCTTCATATTATACAGAGAGGGTTGCGGTGCTAATGTCTCCGGATGAGATTTGATAACAGTTTAAATGGCAATATTTTTTATTTAATTGACAATAATGTAAATAAATAATAACTTATATAATATTAGAATGTCAATTTTTAATTGAAATAGCAATTATTGACATATAATTACTTCAATTGCCAAGCAGCATTTGCGCTAAGAAATCATTTACGACAAATAAACTGTAGCACAACCTAACATCTGTTTTCTTTTACTTCATTGTAGAAGATTTAAATAAAATTTGGTATTTTTAAATTAAAATGACACAAGCCAAATAATAATAATGATACAATTGGGTAACAGCAGATCAGAATGGTGTAGTATTTACAAGCAGTTTTTTGTGGATTCAGATGTCACAATTCTCTGTACAAAGACCTTAGTTAGATTTTGTTAAGTTATATTAGAACGGGAGTAATGGGAAGATGCCAGAACCCGGTCGCTAATAGGTTGAGTACAATATGTGTCGATTAGCAAGAAGATCCTGCTAACTACATTGGAATTATCTTAGATATATACTAGTTCTTTGGCAGTTGTCATCCAATATCATTATTTGACAGTTGTGTTCATGTTTGACTGGTGTTTGTCATAATTATTTTATTGTTTTTATATTATGACAATTCGTTATTTATAGCTTTGACAAATGTTCATGTTTTTGACTTTGTTTATTTTAATTTCATTTTGTTCATGCTTTAAATGATTAATTAATAATAAAATTGCATTAGATACAAAAAGTATTAGTTTTTTGAATTAAAACTTTAATTAATATTTAAATACACATCCTTGTGTCAACTTCATACCAATCCATGATTACAATGAAGCTAGTGAATCTACTCGGAGCTGGGAGATTTGACCTGGATACAATTTGCAGAAAAACGTGAAAGATCTCCTCAGGAATACAAACTATAATTAGATGTAATTTTATCAAACGCAGTTTGACTCTGCGCAATCCACATAATATTCCCGGTTTTTGATTATTTCTAACAATTTTGGTTTACTTGTTGATAATTTTAGTAACTTTCGGATGACAGTTTAGAATTATTTAACAGACATAGTACATTTTTTGCAGCTTTAGTTACTTTTTGGTAAACTATTTAAATGACAGTTATAGTAATTTTTTGACAGATATAGTAACTTTTTGATAGTTTAAACATCAGTTCAACAAATCCAGTACAGACTTGCAATTTTTAAAAGTTTTTATACGTTTCTGTAAACAGTTTAAGACCATACCGACCGCTACCTTGATTTGTAGTATTTTAACAAAAACGGCAACTTGCCCTTTATCGCTGATTCTACAAATAATTTGATAATCAATTTATTTTTTACCAGTACATTGTACAACTGTTTAACCGTTTTAGTAACTTTTTGAATTATTTTTTGATAGATTTTAGCATATCACTGCTGTAAACTGTTTGACAGTTTTTATAACGTTTTGACAGTTTAAGTAACGGTTTAGAATAGAATATGACAGATTTGGCAAGTTTCTTTTAATTTATGGTATATTATTTACACTTTGCTTTGAATTTTTGACAATTTTTGTAACCTTTTGAACAGTTTTAAATCGTAATTTACAGATCTAGCAGATTTATGTCAACTTATTACATTGCTAAAAACTATTTGACAGTTTTAGTATCTGCTGACAGATATAGTTACTTTTTGGCAGTTTAGAATACTATTAAACAGATTTGCTGTATTTCTGCCAACATAAGTTTGATTTTTTTTTTTTCAATTTTTTAGTTGATTTTTGACGGATTTTATAACATTTTTGAAAATTCAAAATACAATTTGTCATAACAAGCAGATGGTATTACATTGCTAAAAAATATTTGACAGTTTTAGTAACTTTCTGAAGTTTTTAGTTACTTTTTGCCAGATACATAGTGATATTTTTGACAGTTTAGAAAACAAATTGGTAGATTTATGCCAACTTATCACATTGCTAAAATTTATTTGAGAGTTTTTGTAGAACTTTTGTAGTAATAGTAATTGTAGTAGTACATTCTATTGTAAAGCTGATAAATACATGGGAAGGACGATACGGTGCAGAAGCATTAATAGCGAAACCAAATTTCAAAAGTTCTACAATCTTTGATTCAAATTTAGTAGCAATAGAATTAAATAAGACTAAAGTTTACTTCAACAAACCAATCTATGTTGGCATGTGTATTTTAGACATTTCCAAACTAGCAATTTACGACTTTCACTACACGTATATGAAAAATCGATTTGGAGAAAAGGCCCGAGTGTGCTATACAGACACCGATTCTCTCATTTATGAGGTAGAGTGTGAAGATTTATATAAAGTCATTTTAAATGATGCTTCAAAATATTATGATACAAGTGATTATCCTGCTGATAACATCTACGGTATACCACGTGTCAATAAAAAAGTATTGGGGATGATGAAAGACGAGAACTCTGGTAAAGTGATGACTGAATTCGTAGGATTAAGATCAAAAATGTATGCGGTGCGTGTTGAAGATAAAGACAAGGACAAGAAAGCAAAAGGAGTAAAGAAGCACATTGTTAAAAATCGTTTAAAATTTGATGATTATCTTGAGTGTTTATGTGAGAACAAGGAAACATATGTTAGACAAAAACTTTTCTAATCTGAGAATCACACTGTCTCCACCGTTGAGCAAACTAAAATTGCACTAAGTCCACACGATAACAAGAGATATATAGTGTCAGGTTCTTATGATACTTTGCCCTGGGGTCACTGGCGAATTATGGAAACGTTATAATATCAATTTAGTTTTTACATATATTGGTATAATTAAAAAGCATAATTATTATTTATATTATTATTGTTATTATTATTGTTATTATTATTATTATATATATGTATCTCATCAATAAAAAAATATTTAAATTTATATTTATATTTTTTATATAAAAAAAATCCAAGATGGCGGAAATGTGAATTTAGACCCCCCATGTAAACCTTATGGGATTTTGCGCCAGAACTCTCCTAGCCTATCTACTTAAGGCGGTTTGATAGTTCCTATAGCACATATGAAACTCCATGTTAACATAAAATCATTTTACTCTGCTGCTAATAAACATATAATTTTGAAATTTGAAACATAGATTCCTTAAACATTTAGTAAAGTCAATACGATCGAGTTTTGCGATTTTGTTTTTTTGTTTTTGCGTAAATAATTAATTTGTGTACTGTTTGGGCTACCTCTTCAGATTTGTCATATTATAATCTTAATTTAAAATTTTCGACCGAGTTTACCTAGACAATAGATAAATTAGTCCGTATGCAAAAATTCATAACTTTATATTTTAAATTAACTGAGTAATTTGACTTTGTTTTAATTAAAATTGAACGAGAAGCAGGTGCTGCCTCTTCCGTATAATAATAAAATTAAAAATTTGGCTCTGCCTAGTTGGAAGTAAGTTTTGATATTTTACGTGTCCACGCACTACCCGTCTGCATTTCGCTCACGATGCCGTTCAACAATAACAGATTTATTATATTTACTATTGAAAGGAGATGCAAAGCTAAAAACAGAGAATACCACAACGGTTATACCAGCAACCCAAAAGATTTTATTTAGCAATTTAATTATAAATTAATTTTGTATCTATACTCTTATAAATTCATTCTACATATATTTTGTTACTGAAATTACCATCATATAAGAAGTAAAATATGTCACATTATGCATATGTCGGCATGCTTTAGCATGCCTCAATGTGCAATCTAATCAAAAAGAAAAACATCACCAGTTATCGCCCAAATCACCCAATTTGTAAATTGCATATAAATTTTTGGGGGTAAAATTTATATTGATTTATCTCTTTATTCTTACACGTACCCTCACGTAGCGTTTCGTATGTAAGCGCTCGGCTCGATCGTGACAAACCCAGCAAAAAATAGGCACAAAAACTGCGGCCTTTATTTATGCTGTTTTTCGTTTTTTGTTAAATAAAATCATTCTATTCCTGTTTTTTATTACTATAATAATATATCCAGTTTTTTTTTGGCATCAAATGAATAATAATATTATTTGAAGTTCTTAAAAAGTTGTTTATAAAGTAAAATGTTTAAAAATTCCTTAAAACCCCTTTTTTACATCGCCCAATTTGCAATATATTACCCATACTGACAACCCTGCGTCTCGCATTGTTCCTAGTTACTGTAAATCTTGTGATTTTATTATTTTTGATATCAACTATGCCGCGTTATAAATCTCGCAATCTAAGTGTCCGAAATAAGATGAAGAGGTATGTGTCGTAATTTTTAGATATGAAAACATAACCTTAGTAATTTATTCTAAAACCCGTTTGACACTGCCTATAATTATGCTTTGTCAAATCAAGTTTCAACGTTTACTACACTTTGCAGGTTATGTCATTAGTTTTGAATTGATTATTGCTACAGTAAGTTATACAATTAATGAAAATAATGAAAAATGGAAGCAGAACAAATTAAAAAAGTGGTAGCAATTGCTATATGTGGAGCTGAAGTGGTAAAATTAAAAAAATATAAGAAAATACAAAATGATATGCGCACATCACGTTCGCATCGATATAATTGTGACCTTGATAGTTAGTGCGTTTTACACACATAAATGGTCTGATCTATAATTATATATAGATAATTCAAGACATAATTATGGAAAGTGTCATACGGGTTAAACAACCATTCAAGATTCAAAATAAATTCATTTTTTCATTTTTATATTTATTTGTTGTGGGATAAATTAATTGCTTTAGTAGATGAGGGCACTGGGACTAAGGTTATGAAGGTTTTCTACAATTAAAATTGATAAATAAATGATAAAAGTAGAATAAACATTGCAGGGTGTCCGCAGCACTAAAACTCAAAAAGTTAAACGTTGCCAATACATCCAATGCCGATAATATGGACATATCAAATGCGGAATCCACTTTTAGCCAGGCCGTGGAAGGAAGCGATATTCAAATCTCAGAAACCTTCTTAGAGGAAAATTATCCAAATTTGCTCACACCTTCAACAAATGTTGTCCAGGCTAACTTAAATTCACCGATTTTGTCTGGACGTAGAATTGTTGATATTGGCGGTTTATTTGAACAAATACTGGAGGTTTCCGTTCATAAGCCATTTGATTGTGGATGGCAAAATTGCATATTTATTAAAGAATGCCAGTTGGGTCTAAGAAGTGTGGTTATGTTCGAATGTCAAATGTGTTGTCGAAAAATTGAAATTGACCTTGATAATCACAAAAATTGCGCCATTGACACAAATAATGCAGCAGTTATTGGTATTGTATCATCTGGATGCGGTTTTTCGCAGTTGGATGAAATTTTAGGGCACCTTAATATCCCAAATATGTCCCAAAATACATATAATACATGTTCCAAAAAAGTTGCAGATGATGTACACTCAAATTTATGGGAATGTTTAAAACAAAACGGCAAAGAAGAACATGCTTTGGCCATACAAGCAGGCAATATTGACACAGACGGGATTCCTGAAATATCAGTTATTGCAGACGGTGCTTGGAGTAAACGTTCATATAGGTCTAACTACAATGCTTCATCGGGAGTTGCCTGTATTATGGGGGCTGTTACAAAGAAACCTCTATTTATTGGCATAAAAAATAAATATTGTTCATTTTGTCAAAAACACCAGGGCAACGAAATTCCGGAACACAAATGTTTCAAAAATTATAATCAAAGTAGTACTGCTATGGAAACAGACATCATTGTAGAAGGATTTTGCCAAAGTGTACATATGCATCAGTTAAAATACACGGTTCTTATAGCTGATGGCGATAGCAGTGTTTATCGAAAACTTGTAGATGCTCAACCATACGGACATCAAACAATTATAAAGAAGATAGAGTGCACCAAGTTTGCGCAAATTTGAAGTATTTTTGCCATCATCCTTTAATTGTTAACTTAACTGTGGAACAAATGAAAACTTGTGGATTGTGGACGGATATTCAACATGCATTTTATAGAACAATTCAAAATGTGGCAAGTTTATTAACTTATGTTGACACGAATATTGCAGAATGCTATAATTCAGTTGTTGCCAAATTTGTGGGAGGCAAAAGAATTAATTATTGCAAGCGAGGTGGCTATAATCTGCGATGTGAAGCTGCTGCTTTGGCATTTACGGCAAAACATAAATACATTTCTATGCTGCACAAGGAAAGAATTGGAAAATATACAAAAAAATTTATAGCTAAGAAAGCAGTAATTCGAAATAGGATCAGACAAAAAAAAGCGATTGGAAGCAGTTGTCTCATTTGATGCGGATTATGGACCAAATGCAGCTTCTAACGAAGAAGATTTGCCTTTGATGGAATATGAGCAAAAGAAGCTAAAATTTCTAAGAGTTGGCAATGACTCCAGAAAGATCCATTGAAATTGAGAAAGCGACGTTAGGCCAAAATCAAAATCCTGTTTGGTTTCATCATCGAAAAATTAGAATTACTGCTTCTAACTTTGGGAAAATTTGCCGATTAAAAGCTACAACTTCGTGTGCAAATACAATAAAAGCACTTTTGTATGGCAATTTTAAAGGTAGTATTGGAACGGCATATGGTATAACTCACGAACCTGCAGCTATCAAGGCACTAGAATATACAGTTCATAAGACTGTAAGAGAATGTGGTTTATTTGTGGATCAATGTCATCCATTTCTAGCTGCTAGTCCAGATGGTTTAATTGATACGGATATAGTCGTTGAGATAAAATGTCCATTTAGTGCCCGAAATTTATCGCCAAAAGAAGGTATTTTACAAAAAAAAATAAGATTTGCACAAATAGATAATGATACCATTATTTTAAAAAAGAATCATCCATATTATTATCAAGTACAAGGACAAATGCACATCACGGGGCGTAATTTATGTTATTTTGTAATATACACACAAATTGGAATTGAAATTATTGAAGTTGTAAAAGATGAGCTATTTTGCGAAGAATTTATTAAAAAGTTGACTATATTTTATGAAAGATGTTTGCTTCCAGAAATATTAGATCCGAGGCATTGCCGAAGTTTAACTATACGTAATCCGTCCAGAAACTAAAATTATTCATTATATAGTGCAATCCTCATACGGAGTGAAAGTTTGGTGGGAAAATCTCTGTTTTAATTATGGAAATATTATATTTATTATATTATGAGCTATTTATTTACTTTTTTATATATTATTTGTTATTAATAATAATAAATTCTACTCTTTGGTCTTTTTTATTATTATAATTTACATCTGACCGATTTCGATATAAAAGGTTTTCCAATAAGAACTTTCATTTTAAATAGTAGACTATTATCTTTTGACATTTGACAAGTAAAAACTACGCCATTATTAAAATTGGAACGATAGCGCTACCGAGCTATGATCAATAATTTTTTATGGCCAGAATTTGAAGATATTGATGTGGACGACGTTTATTTTCAGCAAAACGGCGCTACGTGCCACACAAGCAACAAAGCAATTTTGCAAGAAAACTTTCCTGACCGGTTATTTTTCGAAGAGGTGATCACAATTAGCCACAGAGATCTTGTGATTTAACACCTTTAAACTTTTTTCTTTGGGGCCACGTGAAAGATAAGGTCTATGCCAATGCTCCACAATCGATTCAAGACCTTAAAGATGAAATTTGTGAAATTATCGAGGACATACAGCCGCAAATGTGCAAATTGGTCATGAAAAATTTCATGAAAAGAATGTGGCCATTTGACTGATATCGTTTTCAAATGTTAATGGCATACTTTCCTCTTTACAATGAAATAAGCATTTATTGATTTCTCTTAAAAAATATCCGTTTTCTTTAAATATCAAAATAAAACCTCTTATTGGAAAACCCTATACATATTTATATCATTTTCAATAATATAAATTGAAAATAGAACAAATATATCGAAACCGGTCTGATATAAATTATAAAAATTAAAAAAAGACCAAAAAATAAAATTTATTATTAATTAAAATTGAATTAAAATATATTGTTATATATTTAATTATTGTGCGTCATAATTAATTAATATTGTCAATGTCATTTATTTTACTGTCAATATTATAATTATAGTTATATTTATTTTCTATATTCTGCCTATAGATTCTGTGTTGCGAAACATAATTTATGTATGTACAGGGAATTAAAGTTTTATTTTGAAACAGTTTTTTTTTATATCTATCTCTTACTTATCTATTCCTTGTATACAAAGATTCTGAATATTTTACAAAAGTTCACTTCTTTAAAATCACGTAATCACATAAAAATAAACAAATATATTTTGCCGAATTTACACGGCAGCAATTCAAAAAGAAAAATGAAATACTCCATTGATAAAACTTAATTAAAACGTTTCGCATAAATTTATATAATATCATATTTCGTTTAAATTGTATTGTGATTAATTCAATATGTAGTTGAAAATGTGCGTATATCAGAATACTTCGGAGTCATCAAATCAGGCAGAAAAGACGCTTAATAGACAAAACTTACTTCCGTTCGGACAATGCTGGGGTATTTAAATTTTTAACCAATAATGTAGCATAATATTTTTCTAAACATCACGCCTCAAACGCTCTTTCCCCTTACGGGCGCCCCTTTAAGAAACTGGAAAGACCGTAGCAAGGACCCTTAATTGTAGTAATATTTTTGACAGATGTGCTTACAGTTTTTGACAGTATACAATACAATTTTTAACAGATGTATTACATTTGGTCAACTTATAACATTTTTACGCATTACTGTAAACAATAGCTGAGTCACAGTAACGTTGTTGTTATTTATTGTTGGCAGTTTGGAATACTATTTGACAGATCTGTTATATATCTGCTAACATAAATTATTACTGTAACTTGTTTGACAGTGTTAGTAGCTTTTTGACAGTTTGGTTTATAGTTTGATTTAGTTTCTATAAAGTACATATGTTAACATTACGAGCAAGCTTATTTATAATCAATAAGTTTGTTATGTCATTAAAAAATTGGTGAGCAGAACCGATCTTCCTAATCTGCATTACTTTACAATTATGGATTCGTTGGAACGCTCACCTGGCTGCATTCAGACTCCAGTTCTCCGATAACACAATAAAAGTTCTATTTTGATGAGCGCGACTGGGTTCGCTTTGTACACTCAAAAAAATAGAGTTTTATAAATTATTTTGTTTAGTTCTAATTAGTGTTATCCCGAAGGAAATTTGATGTTAATAATTGTTGCCTTATATATTCCTTAGTTTTGTCATCTTTTTATTGAAGATATAACTAAAGATGTCTGAAAAGTAGTCTGATTAACAAAAAAATTGTCTTATATAATGATATTTTTTAATTTAAGCAATGTTATAGCATTTTCTAAACAACACAAAAACCTCAAAAAAGCGAAGTTTAAGTGTAAGTTAATGACACACACACAGGTCTATATACACGATAAGTAAGTATGCAGAAATGGTATTTGTTTGCGAGTTTTTATACGAAAATGCTCTTGCTGATTGTAAAAAATACCTTAAAAGATTTTCTAACGTTAGCCTATTAGACGCTATTAGATTCAACACGTTCACTAGTATTTCTAATAAATGCGTAAGACAGTGTAATCTGAACACTATTATTATTTTTTCATCTGTTAATGAACAAGCGTAGTCTTTCAAGAAACACACAAGGAACATTTATAAACATATTGGTGTGCCATGTTTCAATAAAATCTATAAAATGCAATTAATAGATGATATATATTGAATAACATTCGAAACAACTGTGTCTCTGTAACCATTGGATACATAAATTTATTTGAACTTAATTACTCAAATTGAACCTACTATCACTAATGAAAATATTCACAATTTATTTTGAATAAAATGGTTTAATAATATATTGCATGATGGCGTTATATTATATAATATTATTATGATTAACATATTGCCAGAACCTACAATTGGAATAGTATTGCATCGATTGTCCGATATCAACATTAATTGGTTGCACCTGTCTGATTGACCATTGACCCTACCTAAATAGTTTATAATTTGAGGACAGTTGCAACTAACTGGAACGTCCTATGTATGCAGCTTGAGCGACAGTGGAATTTATTTCGATATGTCTATGCATCATTTGAATAACTAGAATATCCCAATCTAAACATCAATCAACCACCTGACAAACCTTATTATATTACAATAGTTTATATTTTTATTGCAATGAAACTAATTCAAAATAGTGTTAATAGTATTGACTCATTTAACAAAGTAAATATATTAATATTTAATCATTTTCTAACTATGTTAGAAAATGCTTATTAAATTAGATTTTGTTTAGTATATTTATTGCATTTGTTTCTTAAATATTTAAAATATAATAACTTAATAATTATTATTTTAAGTCTGGTAGAATCTATACTGAGTCTATATAATATATTTTTGAATTTATGTTTTAAATGGTATTCAGAATTGTTCTGGTTTATTAATGAAAATATTTAAATTCATCTTTTATGTTCATGAGTATATGACATCTTAGATATTCACACGGTTCTAGCATTCATTCAGTACTGCTATATGCTATCACTAACTGTAACTCTTACAAATCGCACGAATTGATATTAGAATAACAGCAATAATTAACTTTATTTACTATCAATTAATTCTAACGTTATGAATAATCGGTCTATTACAATTATTTTTTGGCCTACAATATAAATTGCGACTCTTTACAACTTACAACTTCTGTACATCGTATATTTTATTAATGAATTGATTTTTTAAATTTTATTTATTAAATATATGTTTTTAATTTATTTCAGGTAAGTACCATATTCAACTGCAACCTGCAATAGTAAGTAAATTAAAATATTTGAACGATCAAGCAACTTTACAAGCTGTTCATTACATTTTTATTCGATTTCTTGATACTCTTAACTAGTAATTAAAACTCCGTTGAAGCTATACAGAAATGTTCAAAGCAGACTAGTTTAATTTACTCATAATAATTTAGTAATCTATATAAAAATAAAATTTAATTCTTTTTCGAACTGTTGATGGAGGAAATGAAATTATGAATAATCTATGCGAAGTAAATTAACTGCCACTGTGATTCGGTTCGAAACTATAAATAATTTCATTTCTGCTCTACAAGATGGACTGAAAACTACGATTTTTTATGCTATGCTTTGTTTTTTATCTAATACACGAGTTTTCAGATTTTCAATTGTAGTTTGTTTTGTCTGAATAAATATTTAGTGGTCTATTTGTCTTATTTTTATTAACTTTATCTATACTAGTCAGATCTGGTTACTGGTTATAGAAGGAACTCTAACTATAATAATTAAATAATACATGATTTCAAATAAATTTTTATTTTTGAACTTATACAGGGTAAGTCGGGGGGAACGGACCAAACTCCGGGAGTGTATTGTACATGTGGAAATAATGTAAAAAACTCAAATGTTGTTATGTATCAGATTTTTATTTGTTTTTAAATTATAGCATAATTAAACATAAATAAAATGTCTACATTAACATTTTGGTAAACATAGCCTTCTTATAATAAATGTTCAAAAATATATAAATATTTACTTCTAAAGATTTTCTGCTTTGTCTACCAAAGACGCCACTTGCTCTCCTGATTGAGTTATGTCTTTGTTTGAGGTTGTAACATTTCTAATGCGTTGAATTAGTACATCCTGAGAGTACGCTTTTACACTTCATCTTTGAACCAGCCTCATAAACAATAATTTAGTGCTAAGAGGTCTGGAGATATTGGATACCACTAATAGGACCACCGCAACCAATCCAACGCCATGGAAACTTTTTGTGGCATACTAGATAAACATTTTTAATTACGCTTTAACTTGAAATTAAATGAAAATTGGATAACAATGTCTTCATCTTAAATGCTTTGCTATTTAACACATCATTTAAAGAGGGTTGTTCATCTATATTACATTGTGTCATTCTTAATCTCAGTTCTAAGGTGAAGTTTTGGTTACTCAATAACTTTCTTAGTATTTCAGTAGGGTTTGAATTTTTTGGGTTATAATTTTACTTCTTCTTTAGATGGCCCTAATATGTTATAATAAGTGTTGAATGAGTTTATTGAAAGTGTATTCAAACATCAACAAGCAACTTTGCTTATTTTTTTGTTAGTCTTTTATTGTATTTCATTAATTAATTTAAAATAAATACTTACATATTATTAAACTAATTTTATTATTGTTGTTTGAATTGTTGACATTTGATAGCATTAGTTGCGGATATTGTGCGTTGTTGGATAATAGTTGGATAATAGAAATTATCTGAAAGTGTGAGAAAGAAAGAATGCAATTTCTCTAAAATTATTAAATGAAGAAACATTGTTATTTTTTTAGAGTTGAAGCTGTCTGCTAGTAACAAAGTAATGTTCATAAATCTGGAAAGAATATGCTGATGAGGGTTGAAGAAAGCCATTGGTATGCTACATTTTAATTTATTAAGGGGAGTAATAGACTTGTCGAAAACATTTTTTATAGTTAATTCTCGAGGAGAGGAATACCTTTTTGGCATCCTCGACGAGACCTAGTCTTGATGGATTGTTTTAATTTTTTTACTGTCACTTTGTAAGGAAGTTAAGTAGATTTTTATTGATTAATAGCTTAATTAAACGGATTTTGATCATAATAAGAAAGTGGTAGTTAACCGAGTTTAAGGAAATTAACTTTATGAGAGTGTGGTCACATCGCATACATTCAAATATATTATTTTATACATTAAACGGAAAGATTACAAAACGCATTATTGTGACAAGTTCTTTAAAAACTAATTTTTTTTACTGGTTTAAAAGTAGCAGAAATCTTACTAGAAAAAATTAACTTTGGTAAGTTGCAGTTACACTTTACCTGTTTTATGAAAACATTAGTGATTACGTCACACTGTACTCAAAGGTTGTTATTATAGTTACTACACATAATGCACCTTAACATTATATGTTAGTAAGTATATGCAAGATCTTATCGGAGTCAATATTATTGTACATTAGTTTATGCATGAAGAAGATAACTCTTGCTTTATAAAAACATATTTAGTGAGCTGTGTCTAATGTTGGTTTTCTGTATACTAAATTAGTGTAGCGTATTTTAACTTGAATCGTATATAAAAATTATATAGTGGTTTTAAGATAAATTTTTAAAATTGCTCTAATTCTAATAAATAAACCATAAAGCTTCAATTGAGCTTTGCGCAATGTTCTCAATATGGAATTCTGTAACTGTAATTAATCATGATTGGTTTTTGGATAAATTTTGCATAAATCATCTGCTTACAAATTATGATGACCATCTAATAAAGTAAGTCATTAATAAATAAATTGAATAGCAATATATCTTGCATTACGTCAAAACTGGGAACTCATCCTCCACATTAGGGCAGGCAAAAGCTAAAAGTTTAGCTAAGAGAATATTACGTTCAACATTGTCGAAAGCTTTCGACATATCCGTTTGTTGTCAGTTTGTCCAGCAGTCAAGAACTTCAGCTATTTTATGTGAAATAATAGTTACGGTTAAACGGTTTTCGAATAAACACGGTTTTGGAATAAACACGGTTTTATTTATACAATTGCAATAGGGCGATAGTTAGTTAGCAATAGTAAAACAATGGCAGATTTTTTTTACTGAGGAAGTTGTTTAAATTAAGTTGTAATCGTGGAAAAGTTAATTCCAAGATTTTTTCTGGCTTAAGCTTTTTTTTAACAAACTTTATAATTTTATTATTATACCAAAGTGGATATTTTCTATTATGTTTGATTTTGCAAGTTGGAACATACAAAGTAACGCTTTAATAAATATATTATAAAACTTAACAAAGGGCAAATTTCAACAAGAAAACTTAAAAAGTGCAGTTCTTCAATATCGTACAGATGCGCATACAGGGCATGGTAGTCTTCTTCTGTAGATAAGTCTAATAGCATCCTTATTATTTGGAGACATCCGGAAAACATTGCAAAGTAAGGAATATCTTTTAAACAAACGGAAATGTTTTTCTAAACATTTTCAATGTAAGAACATAATAAATTCTAAATATTATTTAAAGAATTCTCAATTGTATCATATTTATTAAAAATTAGGAAAGAACAGAAGCTTGATATAATAGACTTTAATTTGAGTTACCAAATCAAAAAATAATTATAATAAATACTTAACGCGCTTGTTGAAATATAAACAAAAACATTTATATATTGAGAAATTAATAAATGGTTCCTGTCGATTAATAAAATCTGGGAGTAATTTTAATTTTAAAAGACTTTTACGATGCGATCTGGTCTCATACAAATATTATTATATTATACTATAAACTGCTTACATTACTTAAAATTGGGAATGTTGGATAATAAAGAAAAGATTTGGCTAACTATCAACAGAACAGGAGGATCACGGTATTTACACCAATTACACAAAAACCTTGGATAGGATATTAAATGATAATAGAATAATAAAGAAAAATAATTTAAAACAGTAATTGCAATACAATAAAATAATTTACGTCATAATGCAATATTTACTGCCAAAATACTTTACTATTAAATTAAATTCAAATTTCTCAGTTACACTGATTTTCAATATTAAAACTTAAATAGTGTCATCTATGGATTAGAATAATTTCTATGGAGAAACGGGCCTTCCATGTTGAATTAGATACTAATAAATAATCAAAGCAATTCTCATAACTCAATAGTCTACCTCAATCGAATTTTGTACCCTCAACGTGTGAGTGTAATAATATATTATATATTCATCACAAGAATTATTTGGTATAATATTTAAATTGCGTTTAAATAAATGTTAGCTTTATTTAGTTGAATTCTTTTGAGAGGTAAAACTACTGATATTAATAATTAAATCTTTTATTTTACAATACCTCTTTAATATTTATGTTGAATTAAACCGAATGAATCATGGGTCATGGACATGGTAACATCATAATAAAATATGAGTAATAATTATTTTGTGTTTGCGTGTTAAAGTAAATATTGGTGAGAAGATCCCAAACACAACCTAATCCGACCGCGTTGTTCGTGCGGTTTCCGTATTGAGCGTGACAAGAGCACATCCAAAACCGATTATCATGAAAAAATAGCACCCACCTTTAACTTTTCGTAAACATCCCTACTCGCTGATCGACCTATACGCCCAGACAAGGGGCAAATTTCATTGACTTAGGTCGAAAATTAAAACAATGTGCATTATTAACTTGTTTCTAGCCTTTTCTTTACGAGCGCGTATATCATAGGAAATTAACGACAGCGTTTTCCCGTTTGGTTTATAGGCGGGGAGCGTAATAAAATAAGAACCGAAGCCTGTTATCGCGTCCGTGCGTTTTTATATAGCTAATAAAACTACTGAGTGCAGGGGTGGAAAGGCAACAAACGAAAAAAAGAAAGCGGATGAAATCGTAAATTCTGATGAAATAGTTGCACCAATCTCCCAACATCTAAATAGTAAATGAACATGTTCTGTAGTTAACGTTTTTAATTTAAGAAAATCTTTATTTAGTAAAGTAATGAGGTTTATGAAGTAAATACAATTTCTATACAGTTCAACAAAGTACATTATATTTATATAATAAATATGCTATAGCATTCAAGTATATTACTTTGTGCTCAGTGAATAAAGTTGTAATGACATTTTTTATCAGATTGTAGCTTTATATAGTAAAGGAGTACTGTAACTGTAAATAGTGACAGTCAGTAGTTGTTTTATAACTGATACATATTGATGCAAAGTTTGAATTTGCTTCAATGATCAAGACATGAGCATATTGTAAACATATTGCAATATTAAAAATATTATTGCGGTAATAAAAGATTTTATATATACATAACATTGTTCTTTGAGTAAATATTCACAATATACGCTAGTTGCGCTTTTTGAAATTAACTCCATACAAAACAAAATATTCTCCTGTATAAAATAGACGAAAGACACATTATTGAATATTTATGTGAATCGGATATTTTCACACATCGTAAATTTAACATTCGACCCATAAAGTTTGGTATCTCGTCACGAATCACATTTTCCAGAAATTGGTTTTTACTCATAAAATTTGCAGTTGCGTTTGCGCATTGGTATTTGAATGTGATGTTGCTTTCTAGTCACATAATCTATCTGAGTTAGTTCAAATAAATCAATAGTCGAAATGGTGTGGAAAAAATAGATTTTGTGCAAATAAAATGAAAAATAAAATATATAGGATGAATAAAATTGTATATTTAGAATGTTTTAGTTCAATCGCGTTTGATTGACTAGTTCGTTACTCTTTGTTATAAGATATATGTAATCAAGTAGGTATTTAATATATAGCGTTTTATTGAACTGTCTAGTACTTACATCCACTTGTCTGCTACTACTGTTTAAGTATGTTAATACCTACGAAAGTCATCGTTATCAAAGATATATGCTCGTATTCAAGTTCTATCTCTTTAGTATAATATGATGTTTGCTTAAGAGCAATTAATCGTGATGTCAATTCAAGTGAGTATGCAATATTAAGGAAGTAGATAATGCTTTGGTATTTGAATTGATGAGATTAGATATTCTCTGTGTGTGCGGGAAATTCAATATCTATTTTGTATTATTATATAATATGTTCGTTATTGTAAATTCTTGTTATATAATTATAGATATTTTTTAAATCATATATCAATCAATCGTGGACTGATAGGTTGTGTAACATTTTAAGTTGGTACTGTAATGATAATTGCAAAGCAACAAATAAATGTGAAACTGGTAATCGGAAAGCGATAGATAAAATGACAAACATTTGAAAGTTAAACATGATGTAATGAGAAGAATCTTGCGGTTTGCGTACCATGATATGATATTGGCAGTTCAATCACGGTATGCATACAAGTTTTGTTGTAAATGATAGTTGAAATGAGAAAATATAACTATGCATGTCGTTACACTACTAGCAAACGACAAAAATTAATATTTGAATATGTGTTAAAACAACTACTTCGGTTTAACTGTATGATGTATGAATGATGTTTGCAAAGTTTTATTGATTATTTAAAAACTTTTTGCATTGTATTACAAAAGACTTGTCAGTGTAACCGACATACCAACCTTACTAACCGTGAGATTGGCTATATATGTGCTGTATGTACTTTTTAGGAAATCGATTTTTGCTAGGGAGGTTTTTTTTATAGACTTTGTGTCAAGCCTTACGGAGTATCGTTGTTTTCAACAAATAATGTCTATGATTTTTTTTAATCTATCTGTTCATACCAGTATAATGTTATTAGAAACACAGATTAATCTAAGAGGGCAGGAGCCTGTGCCTGTGTGACATGATGTTAGAACGGAAAAATAAATATATTAATACGGTTAATCTATGTTTACTAACTGTGCTTATTATTTTTGAACACTGACACTTCCATGCTGTAAATTTCATATTTGAGAATTGACCTTAAAATCAACGCTTTTATGTACTTACATAAATTAACATCAGCGTTTGGTGTTTCTTCAAAGGTATATTATATTTATCTTAATTTTTTTAATAAATTTTTGGAAGTTGGAACTTACTTAAAAAATGTTGATGACAATTATTTATTTTGGGACATATGTTAACAGACATAATAATAAACACAACATCTATTATTAATAACTTAACATAAGCTCTGCCAACAAATCACTTTAAATTAAAAACAAATTTGGTTTATTTATTAATCTAATGAAGAAGCTACTAGTGCTGGATCGATTTGAATTGATTGATATTAATGGACTGTTGTAATCGAGTGTGTAAAATAGCTGTAAAACGCACAATAAAGAAGAAGTAATAATAATAATTTTTTTTTTTGCATAAAGAGAGGAAATTTTTTAAAAGACGCTGGGCAGCTTGTAATGTCAAGTAATGCCAGGTTTTTACTGACTAAAAACTCCTTCTTTATCTTGAGGTGGTTTGCTTGGCGCCTCTTGCACTGCTGTTCTATTGGACCTGTTATACACTTTTGATGTTTTATTTCTTAACCAGCTCTGTGTTTTTGATTAAGTTCAGTATCTTTAGCCAATGGGTTGCTTTTAGCATAGCTTCGGTCAGGTTGTGTTTCTGGAGATAGCAGTGCGTTGCTGTTTGTAAGCTTCGCATTCATTCAGCAACTGTATTGGAGCCTCATATTTTTCCATACGCCCACGGCTTAGAGGGTTTATTCCTATTCCCATTCTGTGCAAGTGCTTGTTGATCAGTCTTGTGAGCTTTTGCAGTCTAATGCGAGTCATTTGTGTTACTTCTGTTTAGATATTATGCGTTGATATCGTTAGGAATATTCTTGAATGTGTTGATCCATTACTGGTCTTCTACAGGTTTCTGTGTTCCGCTTTAAGTCTGCTGCGGATTTTTTTTTTTTGGTCTTGTATGGGATCCGGAAAGCAGGTTCTAGTCCAGTAAATGCTTTGCTCCTTGTTTGGCAAGCTGATTTGTTAAGATGTTTTCTTTTATTCTCTGGTTTTTTTGGTATCTTTACCAGGCTAACTTTGCCAGTTGTGGGCATTGCTTTCAGACTATATATGCAGGTCATAACCAGTTTGGATTTTATTACCGGCGATTGCAGGGCTTGTAATGCCGCTTAACTATTTTACATGATAGTTATTAGTCGGTCAGGTTTTAGTTTCTTCTCAATCATGTTCTTAGCGCATCACTCAATGGCAGCCACCTCTGCTTGAGGCATATTTGCCCAGAAGTTTGCTTTTATTGGTGTTTCTCTTTGTAGATTCCAGACCTGTGCTCTTTTGGTCTTTGCTCTCACCTGTGTACCAGTTAGTTCCTTTGACTGTTTTAAGATATTTATTGTTTATCCGTTTGTTTTGCTGTGGTATTATCATATCAAACTTACTGATACAGTGGCCCTTCATCATTAGAGTTTGTTTCTCATGCAACACATTTGTTATGTTAGGTTAGGATTTATTAGCAGTCTGTATGCTTTTTTTTTGCTCCCGTTATCAGCAGACAGAGAGGTGTTTTTTACTATACATTTATGTGATAATGGGTCTTACCACCACCGTGTATAACCATCTGGTCATATTAGGTGTTAGTCCTCATGTACGTCGACCATCATTTTGGTTGCAAAAAGCATCCGAATGGCTTTTGTTGTTATATTAGTTAGCTGTGTGTTGAAGTGTCAAGCGTTAGTTCCAGCTATGTTAATTTTCTTTAACATTAGGAGCGTGGTTCTATACATTCTTAGGTTTTTTAGGTCTGTGGTGTTTTGCCGTCTTGTGAACGGCACAATCATTATTTACTTGGGTTTATTGATAATCCTTTCTTTTTGCACCATCTTTCTACGGTATTTAGTGTACTCTGTATCATGTTTGACATGGTTGCTTTAAACTTCTTGTATGCAAGGACAGATAAAAGATAAAAAATTACGAGAAATCTAAGTTAGTTATAAAAACGAATATTTGAGAGATCATACACGACTGCAACCTAGGGGTTTTTAGAGGACTTAGAAGTCTGCGAAATTTCAATGGATATTGATAATAAAACATTGAGAGCTGATACAATAAGAGAGTGAGAAATCTTGATGAATACAACAACAGTATTAAAATTTGAGATCTATGCGACTAAGAACGTAGAATCATTTATAGTGGTTACGGAAGTAACAATGGAACTTTAACTGCTTTTATATCACTTTGAAGGTATGAGAATAGTCATTGAGACTAGCTGGTAAACCTGGGGCTGCATAACTTATGTCACAGCCGAAAACGCCATTAGATTAGGTCAGCGGATCGTTTGTTGGCCAATCTTGATAGATTCAAAATGACTATACACACAAATCTATGCAAATATATAATAATTATGCAATTTTAGTATGTTAATATAACTAAATTATTAATATTTAATATAATTTATTCTTACACAATAACTCTTTCCCGTATAAATAATTATTGTTATGTTATTACAGTTATTACTTTGTTTTACACGATAATTACGATAGTATTTTTCTATGATGTTATTATATGAATATTTTATTGGAATAATAATTATATCTATGTGGTAAGTTGAAGCAATTTACTAAGTAGTAGAAATAATTTTAGTAATATTATTATCATGAACTTAATCTTGCATAAAATTGCAATTTCAAATTTAATTATTTTTTGTTGGTGTACGTATGCATGTGAACGGTATAAGGTTTTACTTGAACAACATTTGCAAAGTAATATATTGTTCTCAGTACATTAAGTTCACGATTCAGTTAAACTAGACCTTTATAAAGTAATCATTTTTATAGCCCATAAAACTAGAGCAGTGCTCCATATGAGCTGAGCGTCTTTCATGGAATAAGTTACAATATCCCCCCAAGGAGTTACATTTCATTTATAGACATGTCACATAGTACAAATTTACTAACATGTTATGTATGTTTCATTTATAATGAGGAAAATTATAAAGCAAACTACTTATATTTGTAGTTTTTATTTATATTTAACAGATAAGAAAAATGTAACTCCATTAACATTTTAATAAAAAGGCCACCGACCGCATTTTCTAAAATGTCATGTACCTAATTCAGATTTTATTAATCTAGAAATGCACACAAAACTGAACGAAACTTAAACTTCTAGAATTTTAAATGAATATTGATTTAGAACTTTTATATTACTATTTCTTTTTCCAATAAATAAAACTACTACATACTAGGAAAAGAAACCTTTTTGTGGCAGCTCGAATATATAAATCTGTTTAAAGTTTGAAACCATATGCGAGTGTGGAAAAAAGCATATCCGTACATACTAAGTGAAATAAAATATTTACGGAGTAAACCGTATGCAGAATTCAAACACGTTCCTGAAATTCACTGAAAAGGCTACTCATAAATAATAAAGCGCCAAAGAAGACTGTGATACATAAAAAAACAACAAAAACGCATCGGATAAATTTAGTTTACTTTATATTTATTTTACGAGAAATTTGATTTATTCGGTAAATGTTAGTAGCATTTGTTGATTATTGAATAAAAAAAGAGTCAAAATTGTCTTTAAATCTGTTAAAAATCAAAATCAAATTAAGTACCTATATAAGTATGTTAATCTTAACAACTTACATAGTGTATAATAAATTATTATTATAAATAATCAAATACCTAAGTAATCAGGAAAGTAACCACAGTGGCAAACTATGTCACTGTCTTAGGATTATAATATAATATATTAAATTTAAAATCGAATGCAATTTTTGTTGGTTTTAAATATGTACATAAATATACTTTACAATTTTTATTGCACATACAAAGTTTTATATATTATGTTCTGGTATTTTATTTCGTTGTCTAAAATTGCAGTAGTGAACAAAACGCCGCATTTTATGATGGTTTGTTTTATCATCATAAATACAAGAAATAGTTTAGGAGACAGGCTTTTCCAACATTTAAATAAAGTTGTTGTACGTGCGCTGTCATATTATATGAATGAAAACTTCATATCATGTTATGTAATTTAAACATAACACTCTGGATACAGGATAACACAGAACAACAAAACTGTTTAAATAATAATATTGATATTTTTGATTAACACAAATGCAATTGGGTATGACTGTTTATTACTGTTGAGTTTTGTTATTTTTTGTTTAATATATGTGATGATTATAATAAACATATAAGAGTTGGAAGTACTTGTATTTTTGTATTTTCGAATCTGTTTAAATTCTATAAACCCTTAATTTGTAAAAGAATATAGTGCTGTTTAATTTTGAAATCTCAAGAAACAACTAATTTATTATGGATTTTTTTTACATAATTTCTTTTAAATTGATTTTTTTTAAATGTGAAAAATACGATGCATAAGTTCATGTTAACTTATGGTTTGTATGAAATCTTTTGTTAACATTTTTTTTGTGGTTTTAAGAGGGTGTCAAAGAACACATTAAATTATAAGAGATGGAAATATGCACGCCACTTTGCGATGATTTTTAGACCAGTTGTTGGTTCTCAACTTCAACGGCATCCTAGTAGAGAATATGAAAAATTTGCAGCACCTTGTTTTTATATCAATTAAATTGTATATAAATACCTCTGCTGCCTAGGAGCATTACAAAAATGGGCCAATGATGCCACCGCTTTAAAATCCGCACCAAACTGTCACTCTCTGAGGATGAATTGGCTTCTGCTGGTTTTCCGATCCTCAAATGCGACAGTTTTGCTTGTTAACATAGCCGCCGAGATAAAAAGGCGCTTTGTCAGAATAGATGATTTTTTGAGCAAAATTGTTGTTTATATCGAGCTGCTCTAAGGCCTAAACTGAGAAGCGATAACGAAGCGGATGGTCGTGTGCCTTCAATTGCTGAGTCAATTTGACCTTATAAGCGAATAATGTGAGGTCGTTGTGCAAAATTTGCATCAGGCTGGTGCGTGATATGTTGAGTTGTTGAGATGGCGAGTCGATGTTCCAGGACTGAGTCGCACACTCTAGGCTACGGCAGCCTCATTCTCGTCAGTGCGCACCGTACGACGGCGGGGTCCGTGTGTGTTGGCCACTAGCATGCCAGTCTCACGAACTTTTTGCACAAGCTTGCGTACAACACGAGCGGTGGGGGCTTCATTTCGGCCAAAACTTCTTTTCAATAAACGCACTTTTTGGGCTACACAACATTGACTTTGGAAATAAGTTTGCAATATTTTCCAACGTTGTTCATTTCCTACGGGAAAGACTTGTCACTGTCAAAATAACAAATGATTAAAAAGATACCACTAGATGGACTACCTTTTACTTATACTTACATGCACATTCTAACAAAACTGTTCTTAAATCTTAATTTACATTGAAATCGTAAATGAGTGTAGGCAAGTCCGACTATTTTGCTACTAGCATGAAGTAAACGTTAAATTAAATATAGGATAGGATTTTTTTGTTATTTACCTAGTTATGAAAACAAGGAGTTATGGGACAAACAAGATTTTATTTTTCAACGTAAGTACCAATAACACTAACACACTTATTCCAACGTTTTTATGAACGCTACATCTAGTTTTTTTTTATAATTCTTTGGAATCATTTCAGGTGGCGTAGTCGGAACTGAAAGATGGATGTTGTAGAAATATTCTTTATTTTGGGGTATAATTCAGATAAATTCTCCTTGCAAATTTGTTGTCTATACCGTTTTTGTTTGGGACTGAGTAGCTTGGGAATAAATCATGCCGGCACTTTGTTTATTCTTAAATCTTTATATAGAAAATAGAAACACTTGATTCTGATATTCTTATTTTTCTAGCAATAACTGAAACTTTTACTTAGCGGTCAAGCAATCCCAAATTATTAACTTTGTTCAGTTTATGTTTTTACACCTGGATATTCTTCATGTTTTTGTGTTAAAGTAATAAAATCACTCATTTTGCCTTTTTAGACTGAAATAAAAATGACAAATGTTAAGCTATTAAAACTAAACTTGGAGATGACACTAAAAAAAGTTGCAGAAACTTGACATAAGTAAATTTGAGCGATAGTATATCATTTTGATAGCTAGGTAGGTTGAAACATTGAAAAAACTTCTTTCATTTGTATATGAAATGAAAAAGTTGCGGATTAATTACATGCTAGTTGAACGATATAGCCATTGGCTTACTGCAATTTTGATGCTTCTGCTAATGTTTTCAACTGAAATTAAAGTTGGATTTATATCAGTTGCCACAATTAAAAAATTCAGGCAGCATATAAAAAAGGTTAGTGTTGTTTATTGCCGGCTTTTAATATCACGTATGTTATATGAAATGGTTTATACTTTTCTGGAACGTTATTGCTTTCATACGCACATACAAAAGGGTCAGTATAGTCGTATAAAACTTTTTTTATATGGTTTTCTAGTATTGGACATTTTTGCTAAAGGCTCCGGTAACTTTTTGTTTTTTTTTTCAGTTATGTGTACGTTTACGTTTTGCTGTGAAGGCAATGGACCTTGTATTAATGCTGATGTTATAGCTAAATAAAAAAAATAAGAGTATGTACTCTACTAAGTTGGAGTAATTATCTGCTTTATGTTATTAAGACAGACTTAAAGCACTAAAACAAAGATGAAGTGGATATTAAATTGTTTTACAATATTTTATGTTTAATAATTAATTATGAAGTATGAATTATGTAATCAAATTAAAAATCTGTAAAAAATAAATTACAATAAAGATTAAACTTAATATAATTAAATTTGAGAATGAAATATTTTGTATATTATTATTATTTTATTAGATATACGCCTAAATAAAACCATCCTGCAAAAAGTTGTAAAAATGTCAAAATAAAAAACAATCTTTGATCTAATAAAAGAATTGATTCGACATATGCTTCCGATCAATGGAATGTCTTTTTGTAAAATTTGAATAAACTTACATGCTTTTTTTTCTTGTAAAATAAATTAAATAAACAAATCCAATGGGACATTCAAAGCGTGTATCCTATGTGTTTGTTATTTCAATCCCCGCCTTGGAAGCCTTTAAAAATCTGTATAAAATTTGATTACCCGAGGAGTGAGAAACGACAGGTGACGGCCAGAATTTCGTTGCATGTTGTAGGTCGACAAATAAACAGACTAATTTAGTTAAAACGTGGCACGATTCATGGCCGTTTGTCTTCATTTTGTGCTCCCATTTTATTACGATTTTCTCGCTTTAATTGATTTTAGGAATTTGTATTAAGCTAAGTGCGACTTGCATAGAAATCTGCGAATGCAAATAGGTTTGGTTGAGAAAAGGATAGAGAGATAAAATAAGAAATATACGGTCTTTTATATTCACCCTTATCAAGAAGAGGAAATATCTCAAAGGAAATCTCGTTTAAAATAAACCAGCTAGAAGAGGCAGTATCAGTTTTGTTTTCTACAAATCGAATGTAGTTGTTTGATCTCAATGAGTAAAATAATCCTCACGTGTTAAATTATATAGCAAATATCATTAGCTCCTGTCGTACAAATATTTAATATTTATAGCTTCTTGGTACATATTATATCTGATTGAAGTGTTAATGTGGCAAAACAAAAACGGGAAGGAAATATTTTATGATAAAAGATCTAAAGTCGGATTAATGGGCACATGTCTTGTAATTAGAATGATCAACGCCGCATATCCTCTTATCAATATCCTTAATTACAGAAATACTAAATCGGGAAAAATGCATAAAGTGGGAAATTGCAACCGTAAATATAATTACGTGTAGAATTAATGAGAAATTAATTTTCTTCTTACATACTGATCGCAACTATGATTGTTACTCTACAATGTTATAATTATAAGCATAAAATATTAATTTAAATTTTGTTTTTCCTGTATTAAATATTGTAATTTATTTTACAACTAGTAATAAAAACACATATTGCACATACCTAGTTAATTCTAGGTAAGGGTTTATTTAATGTTAAAACTTATGTGATGTTTTTTTCAAGTATTAACTGACAACATTAACATTGGAGTTAAAATTGGAGTGAAAAATAATAATATTGTATAATAAATGTGTTGTGACAAGTTACTACGTGATAATAGAACATTAAATAATACAGTTATTACGCTTTTATATCACAATTTATTAAGTCACACTGTGACTGCAGTTTCGGCCGAACCTCAGCCAATTTATAAATATATTGTTTGAAGTAATTGTTTTATTTAATCTTTAAAATATATTTAGTATCTTTATTATCATACAAAAGAACTATTCCTTACATTTATCTTTTTCAAATGTTGGTCTTAACATTTGAAGTAGCCGTCTTATTTATGTAGACTTTGGACTTTACGTAGCTTTAAAGGAAAAAGTCTAGAGGTGTGATATCACATGATCTAGGCTGCCAATTTACTGGTTCGAAGCATGAAATTAACTCTTCATCAAATATTGTTGCAATAAAGCCATGGTTTTACAGGCCGTGGTCAAATGTCGTCAAGTTACGTGCTTTAACTTCAGGCAGCAAATATCTGTTATCATGGCTGGCAGCAAATATCTGTTATCATGGCGCAATAACGGGCGTTATTTACAGTTTTCTTCTAGTCGGCTTCATTTTTGAAGAAATGTGTTTTCATCAGCACATAAATTGCATCAAATCTTTGTTTTATCTGCATGTAATAGCCGTTTTTGAACTTCTTATGGTTGCTTTTCAGCTCAAGTACAGCAATTTTGCCTATTCACGTAACCATTAAACCAGAAATGCGCTTTATCGATGAACAAAATTTTGATCGGAAGCAGTGGATTTTCTTTAAGCTTTTCAAGAGCCTAAAAACTGAAACGGTGATTTGGAAAGTATTCAATTCTTGCACGAGATAAATTTGTATGTTTTTAAAATTTAAAATCAAGATAATTAAATCAAGATCATTACTTAAAATACGCCAAGTTTTATACTACAAGCTGTTAAGAATGGCGCCGAATCGATTTATTACTGCTATTGCATTCTCAGCTAGCGCCGCTATAATTTCTTTACTGCGTGCTGGATGTGGTCTATTGGGTTTCAAATTTTTTAATGGACTTTTTTAAAAAGATATATACATTTCTACACAATTGGTTTGGCAGAACAAAAAGACGAATAAGTTGTTTGATGACTAGTCCGGCTCAAAAGTTTATCAAAAATCTGTACTGAAAATGATTAAGACTGTTATTTATGCTGTTATGTGTAAACATTGCTTTATCAATCGCTAATACAATGAAGAAAAAGTTTAGAATTTTCGCATCCAAAATTTCCTCACTGCCACCACACTCTTGATGTGTTTGCAGTACACTACACCAGTTACTCGTGCACGAAATATTAGCGCCGTGAGTTTTGGAAAAGGTGTTAATCTGTAGGACACCGCTCAGCATGCAATCGGCTTGCAGCAGCAGCATTTTGGCGTACTTCCCTATAAATTAATAACGTGTCAACGTATTTATTCTTGTGTGATGATGTCTCAGTTTTATTTTCCTACGGTTAGGATCTATTCAGAACAATTTATGCCAAACCACTAATGCAGTGATTTTTGATGAAATAGATTGAATGTCGAAAATAGCACACAAGTCAATCTACTGCATTCTAAACACACTAATGCCCGTATTCACAAAAGTCAGTTACAGTAACAGATCATTAAATTTGACAACCGTAAAATTATTTATATTTATTTTACCATAAAAACAAGTTTGGCATAATAATTAATTATCAGAAATGAATGAAAAATAATATTTAATAATAACGCAAAATAAATAACATGTATTTCTATCAAATTTATAAAAATAATTTTGACGTTTTATCGAATTGTGAGGTTGTGTTGTCACATTTAATTGTCATTAAATTTAATCAGCTTTTATGAATACGGGCATAAAACTGATTATTAACGCGATTTTTGTTATTGTGGAGAACTATAATATACAACACATTTATAAAAAAAATATATTTTTGTAAATTATATATCTTAAAATCTAACTTTGATTAAGGAGTTTTAACGTTAATAACTTTTTTTAAGATGTTTAAACACATACGACATCAAAAAACAAAAGCAAACAAATACAAAAAAATAAACAATAACAAATCATATTTTACGAGCCAAATTTTATTTCAATAATTAAGTTTTTAATTTTTTTGTTTTACTGGCGTACATACAGGGTCTTTATTTGCAACTTCGGTCACAAATTACAAAAAATACTTATTTTAAGTTTAGTTTTATTTATTAGCATTAATACAACAATATATATGGTATAATATACTGTAGTATTTACCTACGTTAATCAAGTTAGGATAGAACATGTACAATACAATTGTTTCGGTATTTTGTTAATAAGTTGCGCTATTGAGCGGTCTTCTTGTTTTTCACATTTTAGAAAGTGGTATCATCTATTGTGTTTAGATGCTCTGTCATTACTTTTGAGTCATTTTTGCCGTTCTTGAAGTTTACTATCTTGCTTTTTGCAAGGTTGTTGATGACTTATTGATGATATATCAGGAGTTCAGCAGGTTCAGGTTTAGGTTCTTGTATGGCGTTGTTGAAGATACATTATGTATTGTATTTTTGGTGTTTTTATAGAGTCAGATAAATCTTGTACAACTACTAGGGCTTAGACTATATTTCTGTAACACGCCTTGAGTAATCATGCTGGACAGTTTTTGTCATTATCTACTTTGATAAAGTTTGTGCTTACAATTTTTCATATAGTGTTGTAGATTTTGCATTTAATGTCTAGTTGAATAAATTTCTTGTACAACATGTTTCTGTCGCCCGCTTTGTGAAAGTCGGTAAAAACAACAGGTTCTCTCGTGGCAGAAAAGTTGCTGACTTTATTTCTTTGATCAGAAGATTGATTTTTACGAAAATCATATCGCTGAACTGGTAGTGTGTTTTCTAGGTGTTCTATAACTTGGCTGTTAATAATTTTTGTTAGCAGTTTAAATTGGGTTGGTAGTAGTGTTATTAGACTCGAATTTATATAAAGGTAATATGAGTTAGAGTCTGATGACTTTGGACGTTTTCCAGGTTTTTTGGGATTTCTCTAGTCACTAGAATTAAATTAAAAATGTCAATCCATCAATTGATGAAAAGAGGATATACTATAATGATTTAGCTTGTCAACATTCTGAGATATTTCTTGCTCTGTTATTTGTTTGTTGAACCAGTGGTTGCTTTGGTATCTGCTAGTTTTTCTGGAAATAAATATTGATTTGAAGTCTTCTTCCCATTTTTTCTTAGGATGTGATCGTCAATAGGTTTTTGCTTTTGTTATTATGTTTCACGGCTTAGATTTACATTTAAATAGCTTATGAATTAATGTAGTTTTTCTAAAGATGTTTTTCTTATTTTTATTAAGTTGCCTGTATTGTCTATGCGAAGTTTTATGTTCTGTATAGTTATTGCTCCATTTAGCTATGAGCATATTTTTTGCTACAAAGTTTGGTTGAGTTTACTATTATTTTTGATAGGATTCTAATCGTCGGTGTTTCTTCATAAGGTTGTGCAATATTGATGAGTTTATAACATTTATATTTTTAAATTAGAGTTTATAAGCGTTGGATCAATATTGCTTCTTGTTATGTGCAATATGTGAATAGTGAATAGCGACTTCATTGTTTTTATTGTTTGTATTAATTCTTTTTCAATATATCATAATACATATATATTATGTGGCTTAAAATTTTTATATTTACACCTGAAGAAATGTATAAGTTGGGTCCAGTCAATGGTGCAAACATTTGCTACAATATAATTAATATTTACTTGAAACAGCAACGGCATTATATGAATTATATTATTATATTACATAAATTTGGAATAAGTATATAGATAAATAGGAAAACACATCTCAAATCACCTGCGTCCGTCCCGTATTTATATTTAATTTGTATCATTACTATTTATAACTTGATGCGGGACTTGATAAACGTTTACACGTTGGTATAAATAACAAAATAAATTATTTATATAAACTCTATTATGGCTGTTATTTTTATTAAATTGATTTAAAATGGTAACAGTAATGTGTAAAAATGTTATAAGTTCAGAAAATGTACTACTTCTGTCAAACATTGTATTCTCAAAAATGTAGGTACACCTGTCAAAAAGTTACTAAGTTATGGTATTCAGCAATGTCACAAGTTGACGTAAATCTGACAAATTGTTTTTTAAACTGTCAAAAATGTTACTATAACTATCATAAAATTACAACAATTTTCAGCAAAATAATAAAATACGTATACGTATACGTATTTGTCTGATATGTCAAATTGTATTCTAAACTGTCAAAAAATTACTAAATCATATTTTTAACTGTCAAAAATATTATTTCATATATATCAAATAGTAGCTAAAAATAAAAAAAACTTTTTTTTGTTTTTTAATTTACAATAATAATTTATATTGAAGAAATATAGTAGATTTGTCAAATAGTATTCTAAACTGCCAAAAAAGTAATTACATTTGTCAAAATGTTTTCAGCAATGTGATAAGTTGTCATAAATTTGTTATATCTGTCAATTAGGATTTTTAACTGTTCAAAATGTCAAAACGTTTAAAAAAATTACTAACACTATCGAAACAATTTAAAGCAATGTGTAAATATACCATAAGTTTGAAACAACTTACCAGATCTGTGAAATTGTGTATCAATTATAAACCATTATGATGATTTAAATTTAATTTTATTGTCTATTCTTTAAAAAAATCTCAGTTTTTTATGTCTACAATGACATAAATAAAACTGAATTAACATTTGCAAACTAAACTAGGCTTATATTTTGTATAGTAAATTTATACATTAGCCGATATTATCTCTATTAAGGGCGTGAACTGGTATTGGAATGTGCTTTATAAAAGAACGCGTTACCAAGCTGTTTGTTGAATAGGCTTTCATACAGTTTTGCTAAAAGTTTTCAGAATCTTTTTTTGTTGTAATGTTTGGTTTTCTTAGAACGCAGCTTGTGGACGGGTTGAACAATTCATCTTTGTTAAAATTATGTAAGTAATTTGTTTAAATTCTTTTCTAAACTACCTATTTTTTCAACACGTTATTTCATTTCTAGTAGCATGGACACATACATTTTTTGTTTTAACGTCAGTTTTGTTCATCTATCTTGTACATGTATTTTGATTACTTTAAAAGCTGATAAAAATGTGGCCTGTTTAGTAAAAGTGTATATAACGGGTAGTCCAACAAAATTGCAAGTTTTAATGGTCGAATAAAAGACATGTTTTTAAAAATAGTAAAATGTGTATTTCAACTTACAGTAACATTGGGTCTTATACATTGACAAACATTCATCTATCAAATGGCCGCCACGACGTAATTTCCGAGAACAATTTTGACATTTGCTGATGAATATCTTCAATAACGCACGTTTATTAGATCACACGATGTTGTTGACCAATTGTGGTTATTATAGCGGAAAAAAAAAATTACGATCCGGAAATCTTTATTGCAACAAGAGTATTGTTTCTTGTGAAGTGTGGCTTTATTCTGCTGGAATCACATATTGTCTACATCCATAGCGACCAACGCAGGCAGAAGTTCTCTTATCATTTTGCGATAATCGATACCACTGACCGTTACACAGCACTTCTCCGACCTCCAATCTACATTAAACAGTGAATTAGTGGGTTCTTTCTTTGCTCGTGGACCAGTCGACGATTCACATTAGCCCAAGTGCGGCAGTTCTGTTTGTTTATGTACCAGTCAAAGTGAAAAAAAAATCTGACAAAAATTTCTTTGTAATTTTTTGTTTTGTAATACTCAGTTGAAGAATGTACGGCTTTGCGCATGATCTGCTAATTTAATAAATTTGAATTAAATTGACCGGTGAGTCGGATGTTATTGAGTTTTCCGCAACACTTGCATTTACTGCGGCAATGTTTTTGATAGACTGTACGGACCAACGACAAATGTTTTTTTGTCTATCAAGAAGTGACCCAATTTTCACAAATCTTTTGTATTTGTTGTTGTTTTGTCGACCATAATTGCAAGTAATTTGCGAACGGTTTTCGTAAAAGTTTTCTCATATTAAAAGTAGGTTTTCACAATTAAAAACGTTGTTCCACTATTTGACATTTAACAAAATTAAAGCAAAACATAGTTTAAAGCTCTGGAGATATTAGGAAATGCTGAGTTTTAAACGTAGCGACTATTGGAATAAACAGTTCACTTTTGCTAGCCAACATCTACGGGTTCAAGAGCTAGCAAGAGATAGGGCATTTTTTGCTCCTAGGGCGAGAAATTGCACTTAAAGGCAAGAGACAGTTGGCAACGCGAAATTGCTACAGCAAATATTCAACGGTTATTCTTAGTAAATCTACCATGAAATGACTAATCTCAAGATTAAATGATCTGGAGTACTAAGCCCTCTAATCGTTTTTGAGAGATAACAATAAAGACAGAAGCAGGGAAACAAGAAACTTGAACAAAACACAACTAAGAATGGGAACAACATTGTACAGGAAATGGAAAGGCTACACATAGACATTTTGTCATGCACTGAGACCAGATTGATAGAGATGGAACAATGCCAAGTAGGAATCATAATATCTATAATGCGGGCGAGGATAGTACATACCATCGAAACGTCACGGTGAAAATAACACTCAAGCGAGTAGCAAGCACAGTGCTAGGATATTTACCCATTTCTGACAGAGTGGTAATGTTGAAGATTAAAGCAGTGTCATATAACTTGAACGTAATAGCTGCATAGCAAGAATACGGCGATATGATTGGTAAATGTGGTCTGGGCTGCCGAAATGAAAGGGGATACAGACTGGCGCAATTTTGAAAAAAATAAATTGGCGGTTATGTATACATACTTTCAATTACCTTCTCGGAGGTTGTATACATGGCAAGCTCTAGGCAAAAGGAATATCAAAATTTTATAATGGAAAACAAAAGATTCCAAAACTCAATATTTTTTACATAAAACATATCTGACTTTCCGATGCTATGTTTTTTTTAATATTATACAATGAAATAGAGGTATGGTCACCGACAGAAAACACTTTAAAGCAATTTGAAGCATTTGAACTCTGGTGCTACTGCTGTATACTCGGAATCTCCTGAATGCACCATGTAATCAATAAAACGGTGCTGGAGCTGCTTAACAAAAGAAGAGAATTAATTGCCACTATAAAAATTCAAAAATGATCTTACTTTGGACACGTCATGAAAGGATAAAACTACAAGTTATATTACAAGGAAAAGTATATGGAAGAAGAGGACCTGGTCGAAGAAGGATATCATGGTTGCAGAACTTTAGGCAATACAGGAATGACATCAACCGAATTATTTAGACCAGTAATAGGATCAGATGGGCTTTGGTAATTGCCAACGTTTTGCCATATTAAAAATGAATGTAGATTTGCAATAGTTTATAAAGATAATTATTGAAACAATTGATTATTGAATGAAATGAGATTGGTGTTTCTATACTCTATCGACCTTACCCAACATATTTCAAGCAAGCCGAACTTCCGACTGTGCGGGGTGAAATTCGGCAGGGTAGCAACTTTTACATCGGTCCCCTTCATATGAGAGCCAAGCACGCTAATGACCTACTCCGCCGATCAATTGATTATTATTTACATGTTGATCAAAACATAGGGTTTGAAATTTAAAAATATGTATTAAATTATTATTGATATTATATTGATGGTAATAGATTCTGAACGATTAATATTATTTGATTCCGCTCATCACTTATTATTTATTATATGTTAGATTGTGGGGCTGTATATTGACAGAGGTCTTTTTTGCAATATATTATAAATTGCTTTGTGAAAATTTTAAGTTTGAACCTTACTAATTGTTTAATTCCGCTAATAAAATGTCTGCTTGATAAGATACCCCTAATAATTTCTTCCATTTTGCGTAGTTCTCTGTGTAATCCTGGAGTTTCGACGAGCCACGTAGCAATTCCATGTGCATTACGACGACAGCAGGCAATAAGGGCAACTCTCTGCCAGCCATATAAGATAGCAGGAATAGCAGGATGGCTGGGCGCCCCGTGCCTTTATCGCAGCACTGCTCTTTATTGGTAATAAGTGCCAAGGACTTTCTGAAATACGCGCCACTCCAGTAACGTATACCCTCTGAGAATTCGTTCGGAAAATGTTCCAACCCCGTTAGATTTAAAAAGTTATGGTGATAACGTTTACTGGGTCCACCGCCCCCGCTTTGCGCGCGTTGCTCTCAATATATAACAATAAGTAATGGTTGTGGCGATAAAAAAGTGATTTTTATAAGCGAAACCGTCGGGATGTTCTTTTGTTGTACAACTGCATATGCGCTCGATTGAAGCAAGTTTTATTAACCAATAAACAATTTATACTTTTTATGACGTATAATAAATCATAACTTATATCGTTGATATAAACTACATGTTTATTGGACTGGGATAAAGTAAATTCCACCTCAAGAATAGATCACAATGAAGTCTATTTTTAATGATTTACTTTTTATATATTATATTGTCTTTTTACGATTTTAAATCTAAAATAAGTGTAATGTTCTACACTCTAGTTAAGGTATATTTAGTATAAAATCATTATATCATTTATAAGTTTTTGACTTCTCTATTCAGATCAAACTATGTGAACATCAGAGCTTCAATTAACAGCATTCGCTTTAATCCGGAAATCAATCAATGCACTTTTTGTGAGATTATTGGATTTTCAAGCATGCATTAATTATTCTAAAGCATAATAAATGTTGTAATGTAATATTCTGAGGTATAAAATTACATATTCTCCGTTATTTTATGCAGCATAAACGTTGTTGGCTTTAAATTTATTATATTTACGTGCAGATTCCACAGTTTTTGTTTTTCAATTTTAACAAGTCGTAACGTCATGCTGTAAACTTTAGCACTCGAATGCAATTTCCAAAAGTACTAACACAGACAACATTCACAGGCGTGGAGAGCTGTCAAGTTTGCTACGTTACAGTAATTGACGTCGCGGCGGTTGCTGTAAAAGTATGTATTTATATGTGTCGGTCTATGTATATGTGTTTTGTAATATTCCAGCAAACTATTCGAGTAGAATTTTGATGCCTTAACCGTTATGCGAGAATTTTTTCAACCAACCAACTCGGGATATATAAAACAATTTATATATTCTTTATATTTTCAAAAACACATAAATTCCGAATATGGAAATTTTATTTTGCTTGACTGAAATTAACGAACCGGTATATTGCTGTTGAAATTACTTTTCATTGAATTAATGTTGGTATATTCAAAAACTGGTATGATGCTAATAATTTTCCATTCAGCAGGCTTAATGAAGATTTGCCTTTAGTAAATGTAGCATGAAGGCATAAGGTATGTGCCGAGTTCTTGCGTCCTTAGCATCCCTGGTTTAAATTTCGTTGCAAAAACTACAGAAGGCTTAGTCGCATATAACTTAGTGGGATTTAACATCACTTGGGGTGAGTTTTAGCCTCAACTGCCGCATCGTAGATATCGCAACCCTCTGACATTACACTGGCGTTTACGGGATACAATCTCTGAAATGAGCATTCCAATTATGCGTCTTTACGTTTCCAGATGTCGGCTCTTTGAAAATTTATATAAAGTTTTTTTTTTAACAACATGGATTGCAATGTAAAATTTAATTAAACTGAACAGTTAAAAAATTCAAAGATAATCTTACCTTGCACTAACATCAGATATGTAAAGCCAACAGTTTTTTTTAATTACTCTAATTTTGATTTAAATATGTAAATTCATATTACATTGATTTTGGAGTGAGTATTTGTATCTTGCATCACATATCAAATTAAATAAATACACGTAATGTGGTTTAATTGAAACCATTAAAACTAATTGGCGATTTCAACTGAGAATACAACAGCATTACCTTAGTTGGCAATTAAATTCCTATCTTCGAGAATTCACATTGAAGTATTGCAAACATATTAAATTGTAACTAATAATCTTATGTGTTATAGTTATATTTCATAATTTCTTAATTTTTATGCTTTTCTAAAAATAACATTATTTAATTATTTTATGTCTATTTAGAATATTGTTGCATAATATTTATTTTAGTTAATTAAATTTTGTATAAACATTTTTTATACATTTTAATTTTAAAAGCGTCAGCTTCCAAGGCTGCATAATAATAATCCCAGGCCAAAGATCTGAGAAACAATACGACACATTCATATGATCAACTTAAATACTAAATAATAATATCACAAGTAACACTTAGTGTCATAGTCTAAAAATAAACCTAACCTAATATCTCAGATGACAACAAAGTTGTAAATGTGGCAATACCAAAATATAAACCTAACCTATTATCATATTATATTATTTAATATAATATTATTGTTTTAGGTCCCTTCACATTCTTTTTTTTTTCTTATCTAACGTTAACATATTTTAGCTACTGCATTAACTTATTCTTAATATTAATTTCAATTTTTAATTAATAATTTATTGGCCGAAAACTGGAACATTTTATAACACTACTTCTGAATTGCCATTTTTCCGCAACGATGCGTTTTTACGTTTTTAGAAATTGAAATATGTGTTTCTAAATTTGTGAGCTTAATGAAAAATTCAACAGCAAATTTAGTTAAGGTTGACATAGTAAACGCTCAGGTGTAAAAAGCACTAGATATTAGAGTAGATACCAGATGAGGGATACTCTAAGGCTAGTTCTCTCATATCAAAAACTGTTTTTCTACTCTTCATTATAAAAAGTTCATTGTGCAATAACAGTTACTGCTATGGAAAAGTATGCGATTTCATACGGTTTTTCAGCACGCTTATTGCTAAAAGTGAACATTGCGCACGCGGCGATCACCTGTCAAATGTCATATTATAACATTTAATAAATATATTAATTCTTTTTGTATACATTATAAAAGTTTTAGTGATAAAATACAAAGTGTAACTTGCACAAACTTTCTATAAATTGTTAATTTTTTTAAATTAATGTAATCTTTGTAAACGTATAGTATACAACTTGCACGTCCATGTCCATTTTGCGCTTTTGCGTGTAAATTGCATCTCTTACCAAAGGTAGTATCATTATTAATTTTTATTAAAAATGTTGAAAAAACAACTGTTCAAATTGCTCATTGTCAAACTGAACTAGTTGGTAAGTCATACCAACTACTATTTGTGTGTAAAAGGTTACTACCTTACACAGAGTGAAATGGTATGAAGAAAAGTCTGCTACTATACTTTACCAATTTAAACTCATCATTCAAATTAATTTAATTAGTTAAAAATATGGTAGTGAAACATAACCTATGTGCTTATAAAAAGATTTATGCGACTCATCCGCAAGATTCTTTTCAATAAATAGATTTTAAACGATTCTTCAAGGACCCGGAGTTTTATGATTTTTCTTTACTTTTGATTATTGCCTTCTGTGTGTTCAGTTGTCAAATAGCAGTACATTGGTGTCATCGTCAAGTTTTACTCGGAAGGTGGTATTTTTATAGATATTACTTTTAAGAAGATCAGTGTACATGGAGCATTTTTGGTTTACGTCATTCTATTGAAATCCAACCTGTTTTCAGGCAATCAAAGAGTTTAGAGTTTTAATGCGACATCATTTACTTTTTATTATTTAAAATATTTTTTAAGTTTTTTAATGCATTACTTTTTTTCAAATGCGCCGTAGTAAAAAAGGTTTATTTGGAAAAATATATTCTGCATTTTTTTTTTTTCAAAATTTGTTGGCATATGTGAATTTAAAAGGCAATTTTGGGATTATTTCCTATTGGAAAGGGTCTCTAGATTGTTAAGTTGTTTTAAAATTAATGTTACTCCATCATCCTTTATAGTAAAGTAGGTTTTTTGAGTGCTATTGAAAAAAAAGATTTACCTTTTTAGACTTCTTATGATTACATTTTTGTTTTTGACCAAGTTGTTTTGAAATTTTCTTTTGCAAGAGAGTTCCAGAAGCTTGGAATGAAATTTTTTTAAATAATACCGAAACTTTAAATAAGGAATGGTGGCGACCTCAAATTAACAAGGTACACAAGAAACCTCTATGCTAAAAAAAAATGTTTGCGTTTTTTCTACACTCTTGAATAAACTAATCGTAATGTTACAAATACTTCTTTGTAATAAACTAATAGCTGTTGATGATGATGCTTGGGGTTGCTGATAGGTCTGTTTTGGGGTCTATCGGCAATTTGTTCAACACAGAGGACGTGTTGATTTGGCGGTTACGCACTTCTGTTTTGCTCGGTACGGTTCCTAAGAACTAAGGTTCGAAAACTTTTTGTTTTCGGGAATGGGGTTGTGAAGTCAGGTGTGGCAAAAGCTGTTAGGTGTTGGCTATTGAAGTGTAAAGCTCAGTGGACAACTGAAATTTAAAAAAAATGGCGGTCAGTTCTGCTTTGACATTTGTGAAGTAAAGTGATACAAAATATACGTTAATAAGACACGAATCGCTATACTCCTCAAAAACGCGAAATAATTGTTTCGATTTTTTTTGTGTAATAATTTGCCGGTGGTGTTGGCGCAGCGTGAATTTAGACGTAGATTTTCTGGTTGTCCGACACCAACTGTGCAAACACTACGGCGTTTAGCTGCTCTCCTAGAAGAGTGGGGGTCAACACGAGATGCAGTCAGGTCAGGCCAGTATCGACCAGACGACGTGCCAAGCAATTGGGCATCAATCGGCGGTCTTTAAAGAGAATTTTGGTGAAAGACTTAAAGATTTTCCTTTACAAAGTGCAGACAGTGCATTAGCTGTTAGCCGTTGACTGCCAAGCGCGTGTAACCTACGCCCAAGCCATCCTGAATCTCGACCACAAGGAAGACAACTTTTTATCGAAAATTATTATGAGCGACGAGGCCCATTTTTATCTCTGGATAAGTAAAATTATTGCTTCTGGAGTACCGAAAATCCCCGTATAACTCACGAAGAGCCATAACACCCGATCAAAGTTACTGTATGGTGTGGTGTTTACGCTGGAGGCGTCATTGGGCCTTATTTTTTTTAAACGCTATGCTCGAATTGGGACTGGAGAACATGTTCCAACAGGATGGAGCAACGGCGCATACTGCACGACCTACAACCGAATATCTGCTTTTTTGCAAGTTTGCCCGATTTAACCGTTCTAGACTTTTTGTGGGGTTTCTTGAAGTCACGAGTCTATGTCAACAAGCCTCAGATTCTCGAAGCCCTCGAAGAGAATATCCGTCAGGAATGCGGGAACCTATCGCCGGAAGTTCTGGCAAGAGTGATGCTATAAATTGAGCCCGTAGGGTCATCATTTCTGGCGGCGGCCACTTGGCCGATATTATTTTATCTAATTAATGAAAAAAAAAATTAAACATCAATGAAACACAATCCAAAAACAAAACTAAAGTTTTTTTATTTATTAAAAAAATACAGTCAAACACGTAGCATATATACTTGACTATGTTCTAGTTTGGTTTATTATACGAAGTGGACCAGTCATTGACTGTAGTCAAGGGTTACGTGGTTTTTGAATATTTTGATCATATAATATATGCAGGTAATTGTGATATTTTAGGAGATACTAATGCTGAGTTGGACGAACATTTGGCTTCAATCGCGGATTTAGAATACGCGTTTTTAATATTATTGATTGTTATTTATTGTACACAGCGTATAGCACAGTATGTATGGCCTTTTTTATTTTTTGGGAGGCTTAGGCTGCAGTCCCATCTACTGTAATCACTGTAGTGACCTGATCACCACCGTTTCATAATTTTGAATCTGTTTGAATTTTAGTGATTGGTAGTCGGTGGTATGGCGCACAGAACTTTTATAAGCAAGAACTCTCTTAACACTGGTAAACAAATATCATTTACGAAAATGATTTTGCAGAATGAAATTATTTTACTTCTTGAAATTTTCTTTGATATGGGCAAAGTAATTTAATTATGTTTAATGAAATTATTCATGATAATAAATTGTTGCAGCACACGTTGCAGCACACGTTGCAGTAAAACGACATCAACAACAAAAAACTTGAAATAGCGGCTAACGGTAGCTAACTATAAACAGTGGTAACGCATAGTATGGGCATGGTATGTAACGATGAAGTCATTAGTTTTTTCTCCGTTACTATTTGCTTGCTAAAATTAATAAATTATCTAAACATAAATTTTAACCTTGCCAGATTTGAGGGAGTTTGAGGAGAAATTTTTTTTTTATTAAAAAAAAAATAACTCTTTAAAAGATTTTGTATTAGTATTAGGGCTTATTCTTGTGTTATCACCTGTTAGTTAAACACAAATATATACTACCGAATCTGTTAATTGAGAGAATACAGACACTCTAGATACTGACTAGGCTAAGAACTTTGCTGATTTTTTTTTTTTGCCGAAGCTGAGGACAATTTTACATTGATATTTTATGTTGTGCGTTTTACTAAGTACCAACTAAGCCATTGCGGAGCTTTAAATAAATATTGCATGGAACTTTATACGCATCAAAAATCTTCAGATCAGAATATTGTTTATCTGTATATCTTGAAGATTTTTAGTATGAATTGGGTGGTATAATGAAAGAACTTGAACATTCTAGATTATAAAAGTTATGAAAATAAATATGGTATTTTTGATAGACTTGATGATATCCAATCAGACGATTTTTTTACCAAACCAGTCTTTAAAACATTTGCCAATATTTTTTGCAATTTTTTTTTGGTTTAGAAGTATAATATAGCTAACCAGGTGTTGCTTTCCAGCAAGTTTATACGCATTCTGCAAAATCATTACTTTTATCTTATTTCGTAAAATGTAAGCAGAAGTTTGGTTTTTTAGATTTGAAAAATATGTTTTTTTGCATCTCTTCGTTATTGTAAGGAACATTAATTGATTATGGATTTTAGAGGCATCTGCTTTGCATAAGATATCAAAGTACTGAGTAAATCTTGGTTATGCTATAGTTTTTTCTATGTCGATTTTAAGAAGTGTCTTTGGTTCATCTGATTGTGTTTAAGGTATCATCATGGGTAAAGCTTTTATATGGATTAAGTCCTATCATAATAGGAAATGTCTGTTTTTGGATTATGAAAAGGTTCTATATTTCTGGACTAGTATAGTATTTCATATCGTCATGATAATATAAAAGTAGTATAATATATAAGATGAAGTGCTGAGTTATTAATATATTTACTAAAAGAACGTGTTGAATAACATGTCTCAGGTTCTGAATATGATATTTGTATTGTAAAGTTGGTAAACGAACCAACAATAATTTACGGTTAAGTAGAATTTGAACTCGAGGTTCCCCATAGTCAAATATTTAACTAACTAGCTGATTTTTATCTTATTGCAAACACAATAGTTATAACTGACAAGTTAGTTAACCATTTTTTTTTCTTTGGAAAATTTTGATGTTTTGTATAGAAGTGTTTTTTTAATTTTTTTGATAATACGTTTGATGGTTGTATTATTCAAAATTAGTCAAAACAAAAAGAAAATGAAAGTTTTACTACTACAATTTGGTGGATACGTAAGTAATAAAGTTTTGAAAAATAATAATCAATATTATTAACTTAAAAATTGTGTATAACAATTCATGCTTAGAAAATATATTATTAAAATTATATTAAATTATTGGATTTTTTGAAAATGATTTAAATAAATTTTAAGAAAAAATACAACTAAGTAAAACACAAATATGAATAACATACCTCGGGAGTCGAACACAGGCTTTCTAACAGTCAAGTTATCAATAAAAATTTAATTAAAATATTTTTTTAATCACCAAATATATAACTAACTTGTTAACAACTAATTCTTATGTCATTAAATACGTAAATTAAATCAAATAAATATTTTATGATTTATACAATTGTGTCCCACAAATAGAAATGATAATAAAATGCTTTTATAGAAACTGTTCGGCACTATGCACGCGAAAAATATTTGAAATTTCTACCCATTTTGGCTTTTCTCATTTTCTCCAAATCTTTTATGTAAACAATTTCAGATAACTAAAGTTATATCCATCTATTTAGTATGTTAACAGGGTTTCTTTCGGATTTGGGATTTCATGTATTAAAATTCAAATGAAACGCTTGTGAACGGGATAATTCGATCCTTTGTATACGAACGGCAATGGTTTTTACGAGCGCTCCGCAGACATAACGGCGCTGCTGCAGGACGTTGAATCAGAGCGCCGCGACGGCGGTGCGTGCGTCTGCACCGAGACTCATAAAACTTTATGGCCTAAACATCGACCCGTCACCATGGATACGCGCACGTGTACAGTACCGGCACTGTGCAGCACACGTGCTTTCCACCCTCGTCGCTCGTTCGGTACGTGAAGCACGTTGTTGGTGCGGGACTGTACAGGGTCGGGGGCGGCTTTTAACTGCCAAGTTTAAAACCACCGCCGGATTTTACGTTGATGTGCAAATTTTATCTAGGAAATGCATTTTTGCGATATATGTATGTATTTTTATTGTCGCGTATAATGCATATTTTTATGTTTGAAAACTTTTATAGTCGAAGCAGACTAAATTGACGGGAAGATATTTCGTCATAGATTTTTTGATGTATTTTATTGCTACTTTTATTCTTATATAAAAATTGTGGGGGCGAACTGGAAACACAAATACAAGACGTTACTGTAACACTTAAAATCGCAATAATAATAACACTTCAGTATTCATAACACATGATAACTATATTTTATGATTTTCTCGAAATGTATTTTTTGTTTTGCAACAAAAATATCTATAATAACGTTTTCAAATATTGTTTGTTGTAAGAAATCATAATTGAATTTGAGGTTGCAGAGTCTAGATCAAAGTTCTGTACAAATGCAAAAAACTTGTTTAATAGTTTAATTGATGTTTTTTTCTTACAAAAATTTATATCAAGTAAAAACTTTTTTTATTGAAAATTAAATTGATTGTTTTATTATAAGATGAAATTAACATGTTTTCAACTGGGATCAAGGAAAAAAAAACATTATACTCACAAAGCTTAAAGTTAAACATTACATTGTTGCTTTTAGAAAATGTTGAAAGATGCATTCCAATTGTCTAACTGTCAATTTTTAAAACGACACATCAAGAGTCAATTTTTTTTAAGTTATGTGCATGCTGTCATATACATTTTTCAGGTTAAGTAAGATATAACGCATCTGTCAATTGCGAAGCTAGGTATATTTTTTAGGTTATATATTTTTTTATAACTATCTTGATCTTGAGACAAATTAGGTACCAACTAACTACCATGTGCTACTAAATTGGAGTGTTAACGTTATGTATGTATGTGGCGCGAATATCAAAGATTTTTTTGTGTGGCCAATGACACAATAATCGCAAAACAACAGTTATATGTCAGATATGCCAAAAATTACCGATTACTTACTTTTCAGTACGAATTTCAAATATGTTAACCTAATGAAAAGCTTAGTTAGGATTATGAATTTAATTAGTGAAAATTGCCAAGTATAAAAGAATGATTATTGCATACAATTAAATGTTTATATAGCAAATGGTTTACTAAATTAATAATAACTATAAAACTAGAAAGAAAAATGAGAGATGATAATGTAACCTTTCTGGTATGTTTTTACGGCAAAAGCCTTAATTATCAAATCGACAAATTAAGTGTGAGTTTTTGGCATATTACTTAAACAGGCGGTTGGTCTTGAAGATGGTGCAGCATTGGCATCGAGAAGATTACAAAGATTAGATTTGCAAGTAACTTTGTATGTGAAAAATGTCCGTACTAATTTTATTCAATGGACAGTTTTGTGACTTTCCATTAGCAGCCTTGTTGTTGTACTGCTTGCTATGCAGTTTTTTTATTTATTTTATATATTATTTATTACTAAACATTGATACAAAGGATTTATTTTGTTGTAACTACTAATGAACCGATTAGCTAACGATAAATCTTAGCATAACAAGTGGAAACCAAATTGCAACTAATCAAACATAGTTTCATAAAAAAAGGTTAGTCATCGTGACGTAGTTATTGTATGCGAGCACATTTTTTTTGGTTTTTTACTGATACAATATCTAATAAAAATTACAAAGGTAATGACAATCCAGCTAAGTGTGTATCATATAATATTTTACTAGTGACGTGATTTGGATTCTAATTCTACATCCATTGTTTATATAGAATTATCATTAAACATCAAGTGAGATGTCTCAGTTTCTAGGTAGCATGGCACCGAATATTATCTAGGTATTGTCATTGGTAGGATAACTATATAATGTAATCAACTATGAACCGAAAATGTTGAAGTTTTGAAGAAGCTTTTTGGATAAAATTTTTAATGACGTATACGGCTGTTTATTATGCATCATAATAAAACATAACTATAGAAAATCTAAAAACAGTTGTTTTCTATAAGATAGGGTACAATTACCAAACTACATATATCATAGAAACTCAAACTTTATGAATTTATCGAAAGGAAGAAATTGAAAACGTTGCTTAAGTTATATATAGGAACTACTGTTATATTGCTATAAATCAAAAACTGAAAATGAGGTTTTGGAAACCATAAGAGATGCTACAATTTTGGCGGGTTTTATTCAAATTTTAGTTAGTATACTAGAATCAGAACAATAATTCAATTTTTTTAATTTAAAAACATTTGCAATAGTTTTTGATTATTTGTTTAAAAAAAAATTTAACTAATGCTATATTACATATTTTATGTATGCAACGCATTTTGTTTTATATTCTCCTGACCTTGCTCAAATGCCCTTAGCAGTATGGGGTGAAATAACAGACAAATAATAATGTGTGCAAGGTGCTCTTGGGGGTGAATATTAACTGATAATATCGGGACTCAAGTTTGTAAATGTAATACTACAGGTTAATTGCAAATTTTTGTGATATTAATTACTGTTTTATTTAAGTCTTGTAAAGTTGTGTAATTTGCCGAGATATTTTTCGAATATTTTAAATTTACCATGGTCTGCATACATACTTATAATATTTTATGGTTATTCTATATCTATATATTTTTTTGGCTAACTTACGTAATTAATTTTTACTATTTTATTATGTACATACACATTATTAATATTGTGCTTTATTTTGTTTCAGGTAAGTTTTCAAATTGTGCTGCAACCTCTATCGTAAATGAATTTATAAATATACAATTGCTTTCCTGGAAGAACATTTTATTTTAAGCAAATAGTTATTACACTCTTCGAAGAACCACGTTAAAATAAGCAGTCATGTATGTAAGTACTACATTTGAAATTCTTTATAAGAGAATAGAATGACATTCTTGAGATTATGTTTTACTATTATTGCTATATAATTATTTATATACAATACCTTAAGAAACCATATATTGCATCGGATTAAAACTGTAAATTTGTTAATAAATGTATAAAACTCCAAACTTTCTCTGAGAATACTTCTCTACAATATACATTTCTGTGAAATAGCATCTACTATAAACATTACTAATCCAATTAGAACGAACAACATTGTAAAAGTTTTTAAATGATAAAATACCAATTAAAATATTTGTCTTTCAGTCGGTATGTTACTGTAACTTTACAAATGCATCTCTATAATGTTACGATTTCACAAATCATTTATCACCATCATTATTTAATTAATAAAATTTATTAGATAATTAGGTGTAATTTATACAAATCGGGAAATCAAGTGTATTTGAGTTTTATGCATATTTGTATTAATTCTAAAATTACTAACAGTATACCGTAATCGTCGAATAACTACTGTAAAATAGTTTCTATAGATGTCATAAATCCGGCATAGTTTTCAAGTTACTTGGTGGTGCATATGCATTTATACTCTATAAATTAAGAATGAACTACAAACATTGTTATTCATTGACGTCTCTTTGATACTAGTAAATAAATTTTGAATGTTATTTTTTAAACCAAGTTGTTATAGTTTTTCATTGGACGCTGATTTGTCATTCCTCGTTTTTCTTATTAGATTCGTGAAATTGATAGTCTAGTTTTTGAAAATGCCATATAGACCAAGTCAGTAAGATACTTGTTCGACATTTTGGTGATTTTTTAGATGTTCTCTTAAAGTTAAACATTAATTTATATTATTTTTTAAATTTTCAAATTATGATATTTAGGAATTACTTATATGTCACAACTTTGAATTTTAACGAAACTACAGTCGCTGAAACTATTACATTGAAAACTAGATTTAAGCAGTTCGTGAATAATTGCGGCTTAGAAGTATTTAGTATCTGAGATAAAATTATTTTGTTCTAAGAATTTGACAATGTGAGGGCTAATACAAAAGACAAATATAGTGTGAAGGTTCAAAAAATTTATTGTAATTCTACAATTGTTTCATCATAGTTCATTATATCCGATGAAGCAGCTGTGATGAAGCAATTCTAGCATTACAAAAAAAAAATTAAATCTTTACATTATAATTGTGTTTTATTATAAAGAAGTTATTAATATACATATTATTCAAAAAGTTTTGGTAGATTGGACAGTAGTAATTATAGACCAATTGCATATTGGTCTATAATTTGAAAAATCAGTATTGTCCCTTTTTTTAGGGATAGGTTGAACGTTTGCAATCTTTCAAAAGTTTCCAAATCAACCCAACAACGTAATAGCGCTGAAAAAAAAAATCATATTCAATCATATTATAATAGAAATGGTGTAACAAAAGTTTATTTTATGTTATATAAATAATAAAACTATAATATAAAAAATAAATATGAATTTTATTTACTATAAATTGGAATCCTCTATAAGAAGTTTTTTTATTTCTATTAGAAAACATAAAATTTTTATATACTGATTTTTGGATTTATATATTCTAAATTTTGGATTTAAAGTTGGGGGTAAACCAAAGTCTACTACACGTAGGTCTTATTAGGCTTTTTGTACCTCCTCCAGTAGTGACTCTGTTGTCCTGTCGTTCAACCACCCTATGTGGCTGATGTATGCAAGTTAATTTTTAGTAGGTTATTAAAGCTTTTAAATGGTAAGATTGCTTTATCACTCAGGGTTTAGGTGCACACGCTGTGAGGGTTGACTCATTACGTGCCGTTTGCCTTTATGTTACCTACTTTGTTGGAATGCCCTTTCATCTAGAGCAGCTTGATGTTATTTCCACAGACTTGACTAAAGCAAGAATACGGTCACATTTAGCCATCCGTGTAGATCCTAATAGAATCATTGACCACATTCTGTTTTTCTTGTTCATGTGTGCACACGTTGTAGGGTCTTTGAAACACAATGAAAAGTGGCATGTTATCTGTTTGCCCTTTTAACAAGGGTGTTTTTGTAACAGCCTTTTTCAGGAGGGCACAGAATTTGCCAGACCTCCCTGCAGTGTGTCAAAGTCCAATTGTATTCAGACGCAAAGCTGCGACAGACACAACGTTGCCTCCATGGCTGCAGTTGGTCTTGTCCGCATACCACTTGTTATAATTAGGCATGCCATTTGTTGCAACTAATTTAGTCTGCTAAAAAGACATATGAACTTTTTTTGCATATCATTTTTTATATGTGGTCCTCATGTAAACTTGTTGTCAAAAACACCGCAAGATATTTTACCTTGATTGGTAGCGGTAGTGGAGTATTTAACAGAATCATTTCAGTTTTCAGAAGGTTAACTGTAAGAGCTTGGTTTTGCATTGATTTTTGATTATTCTTCTTCTCTTGCATTAAGTTGCAGTATGCTCTCGAATTTATGTCATCTCCATAACCTGTATAGAAACTACGATTATTGAGTAGCTGTATAAGGCTGTCAACTACTATATTTCATAGTGTCGAATTCCCTACAGTAACTGTAGCGGTTTTTTTCTCCAACATGTGTTTTATTTATTCACTAATTGTGGGGTTTACACAATGTGTTGCGCGAGTAGTTTCTATTTTTTAGATGGTTTTATCAAAATTGATCTTTTGCACAATTGCTCTATTAACTTCAGGAGAGTGAGGTTAATTGGACGATAGAATTTTGCAAGGATGTAATCGTTAGGCTTTTACTTCGTTCCATGTATTGAAAACCAATACATATGCTATAGATTTTTGCCAGATGAGTTAGGGTATCTTTGCTTTAATGTAGAAGGGCAGAAAATACCTCATTAAATCCTGGTGCTTTGAGCCGTCGATTTGTTTCAGGCAATCCAGTTGTTGTTGGGGTTTTTGGATAAGATTTGTTTCAGTCGCGGTGTTTTCAACATCCTCACAAAAAGATCTTTTTATTGACGTTGGCGTATGCGTCATTTATAATTTTTTTGGACATTTTTGTATAATATTCAGTCTGATTGAGTTTTAGAGTTTTTTTGTTCTGTATAAGAATCTGGATCTTCATGCAGCCTCCTTAAGCCGGCCGAGTTCCTCGCACCACTAAGATATGGTGTTATCGGATTTGGTAGTCAGCCTAAGTGGGCACGAGTCATTGTACTAATGGGTTGACTTACATCTGCACAGGTACTTTGGGTTTTGGTAGGGCCTGATTTTTGTTTTTGTTTATGTTTTAAATTAGTCGTGGATTTTGTTTAAAATACTAAGAGTTGCTAGTGTGATATCTATCACCGACTGGCTGCGGGACGCAACAAACGATGGTTTAACGCAACGATTTAGTATTTTTAGTACTGAAATAAAATGGTAAAGTTGTTTACCCTTGTTATTTGTGTTTTTACTTCCACAGACAATATGATAGGAGTTGGTTTCACATCTAACTATGAGGTCAACATTTTTTTTGCGTAGAATAGGGGTGGTAGGTTGTGCGTGAGGTATGCCAACACCACAATGATGTCTGGCTTTTTCTTGTCTGCCGAGCTGGTCCTAACGGCTGTAAGGTCACTGTCGGAAAGCTGTGGCTATGTTAGTTAGGTTTGAAAACACATTCTCACTTAGTTTATTCAATTCGCAGAACCTGGTTTGTACAATTCATGGTTCTTAGATTAGTGTTATTGTGTTCTGCATTATCTTGGTTTTGCGGCAAAAAGTTGCTACGGCAGCTCGACATTGATGCAGGTTGCATTGTATAACTTTAATGTGTCACGTCATTGGTCGGCTTTGTCCGAGCGAATCAATCCGGATGTGATTTTTAATCTTGGGTTTGCTGAACATGTAGCTCTGCAGATTCCCCTTACTATTTAGTGTGCATACATCTTCTTCACCTATTCCTAGAACAAGGAGCCGGCTCCCCGGCTCTTTTGACTTGGCTTTGTAGAAGATGCACCACATAGTGGCATTTGGCACTCTACTAAACGGTATAGAATTGCACTTACTGAGATTTAGAAATAGATTATTATTGTTACACCACGCATTTATCTTGTTTAAATTACTTTGAAGCTAAAATTGAGTCAAACAATCATCTAAGAAATTAACAGCACAGTATATCTTTAAGTCGTCTGCATACAATAAACATTTACAGTTGGTTAAAGGGTCACATAAATAAACAAAGTATAGAATGGGTCCACAGTGAGATCTTTGTGGCACCCCCGATATAACAGGCTTTGAAATATAATTTTTTAACATTACTGATTGAGTCTTACCAACAAGAAAACTGTGGGTCCATTATATAACCTTATTGTTAAACCTAAGTGATTTTAATTTGGATACCAGAATTACATGGCTTACTCGGTCAAATGCTTTACTAAAATCCCAGTATATGGCATTCATTTGCATTTTATTTTGAAACTTGTGAAGAATGTCTGACTGGTATGTTAGGAGGTTTGTGATTGTAGATCTTTCTTCCATGGATTTATGGAAGGAAGATCTGGTGTTTGCTACTTAAACATTGTGAAGCTAGCCTCTTTAGTTGGGATGCAATAATTGAGTCCATCAGTTTGGGTATTACATATTGCATACATATACCTCTGTAGTTACTGATGTTGTTTTCAAATAGATAGTGAAGCGGTTTGGTGATTGAGTATATGCAATGTTTAAGAAGTATACAATCGGGTTTGTAGTTCACAGAATTTTTTATTCCATTAATTTCATCAAAAACATTTTTAACATCAATATAAAACGGCGATGAGCTTGCATTATGAAAAACATTACAATCAGGAACAGCATACGCATCATCAACATAAACCGATGAAAAATAATCTGCAAATAAATTCGCACAATCTTGTTCTTGATCACATTTCACATCACCATAAATAAAATAGCTCTTTGGGATAACCATCAGTTATTTCTTTTAATTAACAAAATTTCAAAAGTATTTTGGATTATTGCATATATTTTGGCTTGATTGAAGTGCGTATTCATTATATAAATTTCTACTAAGAGTTTTACATTTGTTACGAAATCGCTTACATGATTGTAATCATCAATATGACCAGACTTTTTCTAATTGGAATAGGCCTTTTTTGGATTTAATTAGCATAATTAATTTTCCATTATACCAATTTGGAAATGTACTATTCCTAACTATCTTTGTTGGTACAAAATATATAATAAGTTAATTCACAAAATTTTAGATATTCATATGTCTCACGAATGCTGTGACGATCTTTTCTGTTTTTACTATTGTTATTGTGGAACCTTAACGTACGTTATATTTATAGATGTTTAGGTTATCTACGGTTTTTATCTGTCTGTTTTCAACGATATAGTTCAGATACTTTAGTTTAAGACTTAGCTGCTTTTGCGACACTGGTCTAACTTATAAGGTGGTAGTTTTTTTCTGTACACTTTAATAGTTGGGCCAGTAGGTAACATTTTTTCAATAACAAATGCAGTTTTTGTCATTATTATTTTGGTTGTTGCAAATTGTATTTGCAATTTTAATGCTATTTTGGAAGTACGTATAATACGTAACATAACATAACCTTAATTCCAACAGTTGATGCAGTACTATTAAACTCAAATTACTAAAGGTATATCTATTTCAAGTTGGAAGCCGTGAAGCGTTAAACAATACATGCGATTTTATTGACAATCTTACTTAAGAGCGCCATATTTTAAATGTCATAAAAGTACTTCAAGCACAACTCGCGCAGATTAACTTTTTTTTCAGCCTGTCAAATAAAATTCAAATTTTGATATAAAATTTTAATTTTTTTGTTGTGTTATAAGTTATTTTTTTTAAATAACAATTGTTATAGTTCTGCTGGAAGTTTTTATATATTTCATGTTACTAGAAATTTCATTTTCTACACATTGCAAAAAACCTATTTAAAAAAAAGAGTTAAATGCGCGCCACTTAAATTTGCTCGGAGATTTATGATAAAATATTGCGCCTTTAATATATGTACACAACAAAAGTACCGTAAAATGCATCAAACGTAACTTTGTCTTAGAAGTTAGCAAACAAAATATTTTTGAGGTGTGCAATGCTAATGACGTATTGTAGGAAGACTTGAAAGTGTTGACTGTTGACGCATTGACAGTTTAGTAACAACTTCACTAAAGAACTGTACTAGGAATAGCGTTCTGTTATTTGCTTTTTGCATAGTAAAGCAGATAAACCTATTGTTATTTATTGTAGAATGAAGCTTAATTATGGAAATTTAAGTTTGTCACTTTATCAAGTCTATGAATGGAGCAACAAATTCAAATTTGTTTTATAGCTAATTTTCAACGACCTTGTGAAGGAAATAGTGTTGTAACGCTTGAGTTGATTTTGGTGAAATAAATTGCTGGGTTAACATTCATGAAATTGCTGAAGTTTTGATTATGAGCTGTAGTCTTGTACATCACATTTCATAAACTCCAGTTATATAAAGTGTTAGTAAGGTGTCAAAGTTCAGAATTGAAATAACGACGTGTTGATGTTTGTCTACTATGTCTTTGTTATTCTCCTGATCTCTCTTTGAGTGATTATCATGTCCATTTAAAAAGGCATTGGAGGGAAAGAGATTTCAGAGTAACAATGAAGTGATTTAGGCGGTGCATGAGTAGCTGTGCACACAATCAAACAATGTTAAATTGAAAAACAAAATAAAATCATTAATATGCAAATATTGTGGTTTGTTCGTTTTCCATTTAGTAAATAGAACTCCGTCCATTATAATATATTTTACAAACAAAACAGTTAATTGCAAGAACCTCTATCTTAATCAAACACAATTTGCGAGAACAAAGAAAACTAAATTAAAACCTTACTTTTTGTATGTTAATAAGAATATTTAAAGACCGTATTTAATGGGTAATTTAATATTTGCCGCATATCAATTAATTAATAAAAGGCATTACTTTGTTCTGTATAAACACACCAATTACTACAAAGCAATCGTGAGTGACTGATTGCTCAATTAAAGGAAAATAGTTCTTGATATTTGATACATATTTGCTTCATTAATCGCACTTGACGTGATCAATCACGCAAAATAAATATTACAATTAATTCAATAATATATAATATAATTTAATTGAAGTGATATCATTTATAAGTTCATTAAAACATACTTTGAATGCAGTTAAGTGTGTTGTCCGAGTTAAATAATGCCTTATAAAATAAAAAGTTTGTGGGATATATTGCTAGAAACTTGAATGTTAAGTAAGATAAATTTCCAGCGTTAGGTTATAAAATCCCCAACGATGTAATATATGGTGCCCTCCACATAACTTGTTAAAACGAACGATGCCAGTCTATGTATTATCCTGAAGAAATGAGGGCAATGCATACCGATAAGACACGATTCGAGAATATTAAATAAAAAATATAATAGAGAAAACAAATTGGAGCCGAAACGAAGCGAACGAAGGGAAAATAAGAGAATGAAAAATAATAAATATAAGGAGAAGGAACACGCGCGCGGCAGATGCTGTCTGACTTGGAAGGGCAGGACAATGTAATTTGTTTTTGCTGCTTCTGCTGCTGCGGCAGGACCCGAGTCAAAGGTCCTGTAGGAAGTCTCGCAGGATTTCCACAGCTTTATCATAACTGAAGGCAGGCTTATTGTATTTGTGTACGTTTGGTTGTGCATTTTTTGGGTAGCAAAAAAATCTTTTTGATAAAGTAACTAAGTCTGGAATCTTCAAAGAAACTCATTACTATTTTCTTGGAAATGTTATTGTCTGTATGCACAATCTAAGTTTTGGCAAGCATAGCTGAGTTTTATGATGATTAAATGTAATGGAGACAAAATATTTCATTCAAATCATTGTTTTAATTATTTTTAATACAAATTGCTAACTAACATTTTATCAAAATGTAATCATTTCATTCATATTAAAGTTTTTAATACGTTTTAATTATTAAGTTTTTTTTAGTTTTATCAAAAAAATTATTAACTATAATTGGCGTAGCTGCATTAAATTATTGGTATTAGGGGCAGCCTCTAGTGCAAATAACACAGAAACCTCAATAGTAGCGGTTTTGAGTAATATAAAGAAATATTAGATCAATACATAATATCATTTTTTTTAATTTTTAGTTCAAAATCATGTTAACATGAATGTAGCTTATAAAATCGGAATTTCAAACTTGCTTTCAGTTGCGATTTTAAACTTTGACGCATGCATAATAATGTGTCTTAACGCTAGAAAGTTTGCCGGGTTTAGTTGCCGCGTCCGCTAGTAGTATTGTTATGAAAAAATATTATTAGCGAACTAAAATTATATCACATCTACAAAAATATCGGTAAACCGTTTCCTCTAAAAAACTGTTTACACGTACAGCGCCGTTTTTAAATTAAAAATAGGTTCAAATAGGACTAAACGCAAACCAACTCAATAACTAAACGATAAAATTTCATCACTTATTTTATATGTTAAAATATATACAATATTCTATGTCTCCATGCTTCGAGTTAAAGATTTGCAGTTATATTTAACGAGTAAATAATTAATGAAGCATTAAGTAAAAACTCTACTTTTTAAAAATTAATTGCGGAGAAACAACGTATCGGATTTTTTTTTTTTCTAAGCTTGAGGAAACATATTGGACTTTCTTCTATAATGTGTGAAAATTTTATTCAATTATATTCAGGCGTTTTCTTGCTGAGTTTTATTCTGTAAACCTATAATAGCGTAACTATTCTCTCCCCTTAACAAAACTTGTTCTTTTTTATACTATTTTCTATTTTGCGTTTATAACTATGTTATCTTTATCATCCCGCTACATCCCCATAACATGGAGAGAAGTAAAAGTTGTATTTAAACCAACAACAGGACGCAGTGATTACACTCTGGCAAAGTCTTACCGCCCGATAAGTTTTACGTCTACTTCTGAAGACACTTGAAAGACTATGCGAAAGATTTATTTGGGAACCGGCACTTATCACATGCTTAAGAAAAGAGCTATAACTGTAGGCGACACAATAGTCAATAAAGTGGTTGACAGAGGCTGCCTTCAGGATGGGGTACTATCACTATGGAATATAGTAGTAGACAGCCTAATTCAACGATTTAATGACGGTTATTTTCTACGGTGGTTTCTACACAATTGGCTACGATGATGATAATAATTCTACTAAGTGGAATACTTTGCAGCCTAATGCAATTACAAATATTAGAAAATTGATGCAATGAAACAAGAAAACAGAAATGGGTTAGTTTACAAAAAAAAGGAAAATTGGCCAACTAATTCTACCAAAACTTCTAAACACTACACCTAAACATGAGATGTAAAAAGGTGTATATGTTGTTCTGGCATGTAGACTGTTGGCAAGAAAAGGGGAGAAAACGTCAGCAAACCAACTAAATCAGTTGCAACGAATGGCATATCTAAGTGCAACAAGCGGTATGCGAACAACACCAAGGAAGTAGCAACATCTTCAGCACTGCGCATGAATGCAACTTTTGATACACTGCTGGGAGGGCCGCCAAATACTGTTTCTGAAAGAGCTTGCAAAAAAAACTTTTACTAAGAGCGCAAACAGATGTCATGCTGTCTTGTATTTAAAAGACTACAGTGTATACACACATGAAGAACAAGAGCAAAGAGTAAATATGGACAAACTCTTTCAAATCTACATCGATGGCTCTAGACGTTTTAATATTCTTACCATTAAGGACACATACGACTATCCTCCAGGCAGAGATACCCAGAATAACCCATGGGGAAATAGTAACTCGAAAAATATCTAGTAAAAAAATGCTCATGAACAGCAGAGCAGCAATTTTTTCTATTAAAAAAGCTTAAAATCACATCAAGGCTAATAACTAGAATGCCATAAAGCCCTACATTGTCAGCTTGCGAAAATAGCATTGAGCTGTGCTGGGTGAAGGCACTCCAACCCAATAGGCAACGTTAAGGCTGATGGATTTTCCTGCAAGGGATCAACTTTCAAGATGTGTGTTTTTTATGCTATTTATTTGTTGTCATTTAGTATCAATTATGTGTATTAAACAAGCTATTGGTGTGTAATAACAGTCAAATTTTTGATTAGTTGATTTCTTTGTGCCAAGAGTTTGCCAAAGTTGCAAATTATTGACAACTAAATGATTTTGAACGTATTAGTATGACAGAGGCCGAACTTTTGTGTAGAGAATTTGCTGGCCGTTTAAATCGTGATGTTGCGACGGTGGTAAGATGTTGGTCCAGCTAGTCCGATACAGGGGTTCATCAACGCTGCCTTAGATCTGGACGTCCCTGGGTGACTACAGATTGTGAAGAACGGCCGTTTAAGATTTTTGGCCACAAGATAGATTTTCAAGAACTTGCTTAATTGTTATAGATTGGATGGAAGGGACAAGATACAGAATGTTAATGTCATCAGTTTATTGCCGGATAAAATTTTATGGACTGCATTTGTAACATTCATTTTTGTGTCTTCTATTTACTCTACGTCACCGTACCCGCAGACTAGAATGGAGCAACGAAGGAGCAAATTGGGCTCAAGAATGGCATCACATTGTGTTTAGTGAGAAGTATTGATTTTGTTTGTTGGCCCACGACGGTCGTAAGAGAGTTGGACGTTATGTTAGCATAAGATCTTTATTGATGGTAACTTAAACGCAGCCAGTTACATTGCCAAGGCTCCAGCTGTTGCATTTTCATTTCTTTGGAGGTTGGAAAATTCTATTTTTCAAAAACGATAAAAAGATAAAAAGATAACGCACGCCCTCATACGGCAAGGGTTACAACTACAACACGATTTTTGCAAGAAACTAACATTGCTGTCTTTTCAAGGCCTGCTCGGTTGCCAGATTTGTCACCCATTGAGCATGTTTAGGATATGATCGAAAGAAGGCTGACTAATTTACCATAACCACCAAACGATCTCCAGTATCTTCGGTTGCGGATTCAGGAAGCTTAGAATCATATACCGCAAGACAAAATTTATCACTTGATTGACAGTATGCTCGCTATTTAAATGAGTGCATAACAAATCGTAGTGGAACTTATTATTGAAAAAAAATTATTTCTGTTCTTTTGTTTTAAAATTTTAATTATTTGTTTGTTTCATTACAATAAGCATATTGTAATTTTTTTATTAAAGTTGATTAACAGCTTTTATGTGTTGCGCTTTTTTTGAGTTGGTATATATTACAGCAGCCGTGCAGAGTAAGCGGGTTTTTCGATAGAAGGTGATTGAAGTCTTCTGTCCAGGGAACGTTACTACTATTAAATGAAAGTGCAAATAGAACGGCAACTGTTTTATGTTCTATGCAAAACTCACACACTTTTATGTGTTGCGCTTTTTTTGAGTTGGTATATATTACAGCAGCCGTGCAGAGTAAGCGGGTTTTTCGATAGAAGGTGATTGAAGTCTTCTGTCCAGGGAACGTTACTACTATTAAATGAAAGTGCAAATAGAACGGCAACTGTTTTATGTTCTATGCAAAACTCATAACTTTAAAGCGGTTATGTGAGTGGGAGAGAAGCGGATTGTTATAAATAGCACTATCTAGTAATGTGCAAATTTGTGAGCTGTATGTCTAAAAATGTTTAATAAAATGTTAGGTAGGTTAGGTTAAGTTGTTAGGTAATTATGCAATTATTTAATTTTCTAGAAAAAATGATCAACAATACATTTTTGAACAGATATCAAACTGAACATTTCTGCAAATTTTGGTGGAACGACGATTGTGATATGCCAACGTATGGAGTTTTTTATGTTATCTACCTATAACATAACAAGGAGTTACGGGACAAACATAATTTTATGTTTTAACGTAAAAATCATTAACACTAACACACAAAGTTTTTCTAATAACGCTATGCTTTAAAAATCACGCTCTTAATTATGTCTTTGTAGACATTCTTTGTTATTGTAGTTCTTTTGAGTATATACTCAATAAAGAGAATCTTATCAGCGTGCCAGGAAACTGTGGCCATCACTTTTTGCGTATAAGAATGCCTTTTTGTCTTCTTGGGTGGTGGCGAGTTCTTGTGAACTTATTGCATGGACTCTTGTTTTGTGGAGGATACCAGTAGTGTATAGTCTTTATCTTGGGACAAAGCACTTAAATTCTTTCTGCAAATTTGTTGTTTACGCAGTTTTTATTTGGGACTAAACAGCTTGGGAATCTATCGACACTTTGCTCATTCCCAAATCTTTATATAGAATTTTAAAATCACTCTTTCTGATATTTTTATTTTTCTAGCAATAACTGAAACTTTTATTCGGCGGTCAATCTACACAAAATCTTCAAATTTGTTGATGATTTTGTCAGTTTGTTCATCCAGAGGTCATCCACACGTTTGGTCATTATGACTAGATATTCCCTGTTCCATTTGAACTGCTTCCACCAATATTTTCTCTATACACTGCCACTATTCTCTCATAACGTTTTTGTGTTCAATTTTTTTGTCTTTTTAAACTGATAACAATTACAAATGTTAAGGGATTGGTAGTACGCTTGGAAATGACATAATGAAATGCCACAGAAACTTTGCTGCTTTGCCATTACTTTGAGAAGGAGACGATTACATTGAAATATATTTTATAAAGTAGATTATTGCCACTGCTGCGAATCGAACCCAGACTGCTTGCTCAACACCTCATAAGTTATCATAAGTCTATAAACAAAATTTGTTTCGGTTTTATTATTTTTGTCGCATAGATTCCTGGCATGGAGTTACAAGTAATCAAAACAATGGGAGATACGATCTAATCATTGGTTAATAGGTTACATTAACAATTATATCTTTTTTATTGTTGATAAAAACATTCCACATGTGCTTCGATCTAGACTGGATTTTCACGATGTTATATTCATCTTTAAACGTCGTTTTTTTTATTGTGACGACAATGATTTAACAGGACAGATACATTTATAGGAGAAACAATAGGCATAATCTAGTATTAACGTTGTGCGTGCTTCTTCTTAACTTTTTCACTCAACGATTATATGCTTTTATTTTAATTAATCATTTACGAACCATAAATATATATCTAAATAAAATGTATTAAACTAAAATCAACTCAACAAATTATTATTGATATCAATTGTGTGTTAAATAACAAAAATACACAATCATTTATCTTATAATATATAATATGTAATATACAAAATATTATATAATTTATTTGCACAAAAAAGTTTATTTTTCATATACATTTAAGTTAATTTTACATAGTTTCTCATTATAAGTACGATTACAGTTATATTAAAGCTAGTAATGACTGTACGTATAGTCATTTTATACCATCTTAACTATAGTGGGGCTATTATTATAATGATTGCGCACAGGAAAGGCTTTATGGATATAATAAAGCGTATTATTGCCGTACCAACATTCAATTCACCACACAAGTACATAATTTTATTTTAAGTTAACTGCATAAATTATAATTATTTTTATACTATAATTGTTTATGACAATTAAACTTATGTGGATTATTATATTTTACATTCTACGGATACATTTAGCAGAATTCTGCAAATAAGATAAATTATTTTAAAATTTTATTCACGGTAATAATACTACGTTGCTGTTGCACGAGTATGCAGTTATTCCTAACAAAATCTCCTAATGTGTTCTGCAATTGCAGGTAATTACCTGAAAGCCATTGCAAACACTGTTTGCAAGCATTTATTATAATTATGAAAATGAACTAATTGCGACTACTTTGCTTGTCACACATGTAAAAACGAATGTAAAAATGCATATCGCCGCTGAAAGCCTGCCAGAAATGTAGAATATGATTAGCAGAAGTAGGTAAAAATTACCATATTAGTATGTAAATTTATGATACTTTTAATTGCTGAAAGAGTGCGAATATGCCGTTTACGTGCACATTTACATCTAACATTTTGCATTCATTTCATTTATAACATTTTAAAGTACAAGAACAGTTTTTATTAATATTATTGTATAAACTTCAATTGAAGAAAATTAAGGAAATGTTATGATAATTAAATGTTTAATACATACAGACATTTAGGGGAGAATAATAAAATAGATCATAATTATTTATAGTCACTTATATATTAAAATGGAGCAGAAATTTATTTCATATGCACGATGGCCTGTGCTTCAATTATATCATATTTATCATAGACAAACTATATTGGATTAATACGGCTGGCATGTTAACTTTTATCAAACTAATTTGATGACTATATTGGATTTGATTCAGTGTTTCTATTTTAATTAGCAAATTGTTCTAATTATTATTAGTACATTTACACTATTTAAACATAAAACTATCAACATAATAAAGCGAATATTAGTTCAATTCACGATCATGTAATTACAATGTACTTTGATTTTGAATTACATAATATATTTGCTCACCCGTTTCTAATGGGAGTTCAATAACTCGATTTGCATATTTGATAATTAGATGAATATGGGTTTACTATAATAATATTGATATAATTCTCTACATATTTAGTAGCAAGGTAGTATGTATTCTATCCAAATCGATTGTCTATAAAAAGTACACCGGTTAGTACGTTACCTTCAGCTACAATGTAACATGAACTTTTATCTTTTTAATGTATTATTTGTGAAAGCATCCAAGTTTCGAGATAAGCGCATTATCCCTTACTTTGACCTCAAGTTACTTTTTGTATTTTTTATCATACACGTTCTTTCAATCATGGAGGATGTTGGCAAAGTTATGCCCTTCTCCTTTAAAATTCCCAAACCGTGCTGAATACACGAAAAGCATAAAGGGAAGAAAAATTGAGAATATAAACTTAATGATATGTAAAATTATGAGATGCCTCTAGGAGCAGCAGCACCTCAAAAATTAGGTTAAAGGCCGCGCTTGCATACTAAAGGGACAAGTTTTTAGGATTACTTCATTTATAAGCCTCGGAAAAATGGGGAGTACATTAATGCGATCTTTACGAGGCTGAATATATAATGAGATTAAATTTGATGTCGATAAGTTAGAATGAATTTCAAGAGAATTTTCATTAGCTTTAATCATGAGATTTTTTATAATTTACCTGGTTTTTCTCTGTTTCTTCTTACAGAGACCAATTCGCATGACAATGATTACTGTTTAACTTGTCATTAAGAATGTTTATTTTTAGCCGTAACTATAAATAATGAATAAAAAAGCACAAATATTAATATTTCAGTTGGTCCCAGTATTTATAAAAGTGAATATTTACCATTTAGTCTGGAACATCCTGTCTAAACAATGTTTGTATATCTTTTAGCGGTGGCAAAGGGGCTCCATTGACGCCGACAAAGGCCGCCCGCTAGCAATATGTTGTTTTCGGCGTTGAAAGGGTGTAAAACTGTACAGAAATACAGGTTGTGTGTTTATGTAAGAGTTTAAAAGCTCGATGGAGTGTAAACCCGCTTGTGACTGAGGTGCTAAAGATCAGGTGCCGAAGTACGAGTTTCACGGAAATGTCTGAAATATCTCTATAGATGGTTATAAATGTTGTCTTTATTATATACACAAGAGTAGCAGGAAATTCTTCATTTACTTTAGTTGAAAGGTTTACTCTTCCTTTTGTTTATATGCCGAAAGCAGGTATCTTCAAGTGTATTAATCTATTTACTTTATATATTAAATCTAATTTGAAAACAATACACATAATTAATTCAAAACATATTGAAACATAAATAACAAAGCAATTCTATTTATTTCTTTTATTCACGTTTAGTTTGTAGTTTCAGTTATCTTTACAGCTACGTAGGGTTATCTAATCTTCATTGTCTTTTAGAAAGCATAATTTGTTTTGTACTTTATATTTAACTGTACTTTAATGCACATTTTATGTAATGAAACTAGTAATTAATATAAAATATGACTTTAATTAATCACTGTAATGATAATCAATCTATAGTACATTATAAATTTTATTCTGGGTGATACAATAACTAATTAATCTAATGCTATGTAATAATATGTATAAGATTATAATTAGACTGTTACTCAAATCAATCTAACTAAAAATATTGCAGTAAATGTTGAATCAATTTTATGCGTTTTTTGAATCTCAAAGTTGCAAAACAATATTATTATTATTAAAGTTTATATTTTTGTTAATTTATTTTAATACGTTATTATGAAACTAAGTTTGTTGTGCATAAATACTTGCACATTGCTTCACATTAATATGAGGCGAGTTTTAAATTTGAAGTAAAATTTTTATTTGCGGAAAATAATTGAAAGATCCTCAGAAGGACATCCTTGGCAGTGCTTAGAAAACTTTGCAAGTACATAGTAGGGGCTAAAATCTGTTAGAGGCCTAGATAAGCATACGATGTTGCTAGATGGCCTATGTTAAAAAAATTGATCAAGTTTACTTGATACCCGTATGAGCCACACACTTAACTGCGTACTCGTCTAGTATACTTGAACAGAAATGTTGATAAAACTTTAGTTCAAAATTATCACACACAATAGTAATGTTTATGCTTAAAGCAATGTCAGTTTTGTATCAACCACAAGTGACAATTATTGGTTTGGTGTTGACTACTCAAAAAGTATATGAAACCAAAAAACAAGTTGTTTGGTGTATACAGTGGCAAGATAAAAGTATTCGTATATAATTTAATAAGAGAATTAAAATTTGCTCATAAACACTGGAAATTGCTGATAAATGAAGAAACTTATTTAAAGCTTATGTTATTACTTATCCCATGAACGACTAATAGCAACTGGGGTTTTTTATAATTGGAAGAAGTTAAGTTTTCAACAATAATATTACCACAAGCTTTGGTATATATTATCCTGCAACTTATGATGATTATGATTATTTAGTAAAACTAATGTTAATATAATAATAAAATTGAAGTTCAAAATAATAAACAATGACATTGATATACATTACTAACTGATTCAAATAAAACGCGTTAAAATTTGCCGTTTCTTTCTATTTAACTTACTCGTAATAGAGGGCGTTGCGTTATCACTTCTCTTATATATTTATACCTAAAAGGTATAATAGTAATTGTGATTTTATCTAAATTGTTACTGTGAGCACTGTGAGCAGTGAGATGCTAAGGCCACTGAAACACTAGTGTATTAGTGTATGTGACTCACAGGAAATTTACATAAAATACATCATTTATTAAATTTAATATACTTTAGAACTGATATTTACAATCTAAATTCAATAAATACTTTGTTCTTAATCTATATTCTTTATAAATATTTTAGAAATACATATTAAAAGAAAGGGTTATATTTGTCGTTAAAGAGAAGTGAACGAAGTAGTCTTTATCAAGGATTGGAAAGTAGCGACAAGTTGTGTTTCTTACAAGAACTGTGTTAGAATAGAAAATGAAATTTGCCTACCTATGGAGCTACGAGAACATCATTAGACATTTGTGATCGAGTTGCTGGATAACAAGTATTGCTTTGATTGTTGATTGACTGGTGTAATACTGAGTTGAATTATTAGTCCGCTGGTCGTTAAGAGGTATTAACGTCAGTTGCTTATCTTAGCTTCAAAAAGATTTTAGGTAGGTCTTTTTTTTTCTATTTAAAAGAATATTTTATGGCATTAAGTATTGACGTCGTTCAAATGTTCGCCGCGGTTTTGCTTGGTGGCACGAATTCAGAAGGTCCAATGTTTGATGACTTTGTCGCATAAATCTGGCTGCATTTGCTGGATGGCGTTTGTTATGTTGTCTTTGAGGGCATCATGTGTTTGCGGTGTATTTGCATAGACCTGCGATTTAAGATAGCCCCAAAGAAAGAAGTTCAAAGGCGTTAAATTGCACGATCTTGTGCAAAATGTTTCTCGTATTGAAAGCACATGTTGTCGGTATCTATATCATCCAGTTTAGGCTACAAAAAGTTGCATATCATCGATCTGTAGCGCTTGCCGCTGACGGTTATGGCAATGCCAGTTTAGTTTTAGAAGAAGTATGGTTTATCTAGATCAAAATCTGCAATTAACAGTGATTTTTTTGGGATCCATTCATTCTTTCTTCAATGAACCCTTGTTGCTAAAGATGATTTTTTTGGCAAAATTTGGGTCAACTTCCAACTGCTCCAGAGCTTAATCAGCGAACACACGGCGTTGTGTAAGATTGTTTATCTTAAGTTCCTGAGTTGTGTGTTATACGGATGCAAACCCAAGTCCTGACACTAAATTTGCCAAATTGAAGTCGCAGAAAGGCTAAGTTTTTGTGAACGACGAGAAATTGACTGCTTCTGGTTTTTCCACAAAAATTGGAAATATAGCTAAGCAATTTGAAGAAAGATAGATCTTTTGACATTCTCTTAGTCATAGATGGAAAGCACATCAAAATTATTTTACTAAAAGAACAAGGATCTTATTATTTTATGAAATAATTAGCATTGTACTTTTGACAATAGTTGACACAAACTACCAATTTATTTTGTGCTACTTTGGAACAAATCACACTGCTTTGTACTTGAAACACATTTTTCTCAAAAAAATAGTTTAAATATTCTACAAGACGAAATTATGCATAATAGTCCTACAACTTTGCCTTATCTATTTGTAACCGATAATGCGGTTTTTTGATATGTTAAAACCGTTTAAGTAAACTGACTTAAATTAAATTAAATTAATTAAAAAATAAATTAAAAATATTGTGTATCTTGGGCAAGACGAATACTCGAAAATGCATTTGGGATGTTTGCATCTTGGTTCAGAATTTTTCGTACAATTTAGAACCAAGAAAAATTTGAGTTGCGTTTTACACATTTTTTAATGTCAAATATAATTTGACTAAAATTTTCTGACCAAATATAGTTGAATTCTTTTTGAATGTACTGGTGAAAAAATAAATTGATTATCAAATTATATGTGGAAATAGGAATGACGCCAAAGTAGGTGTTATCACTACAATACTGTAAATAAAGTCAGCGGTCATTTTCTTTAAACCGTTTAATATACTTATTAATTATATTATTAGATATATATTATCTATATTATAAATTACGAAACTTACCATAATTTTAGAGCGCAATTCTTTAGGGGTTTCAATGAAAATTTAGTTTGGGCACGTATACGTCATTAGTGCCTGATTAGGACCGAAACAAATTTTTGTGTGTGAGGTTTTTTGAACTTTTATTGAACAAGTAAAGCATAGGATGTGTATTGAATGGTCACGTAAGAATATGTTATGCATAAAGCAGCTATTGTGGACAGCGGGCAAGTTATGAGTTTATCATTGAACTAGAAGTAATTGAGTGTGTTTAAAAGATTGAGTAGAGTGTACAGGATTGTTTATACAATTTTAGGAAAAACTTGGATGGTCTATGAACTCGTACATGCGTTGCCCAGAAGAACGATTAGATATATAGAAGATGCAATATAAGCATATAAGGTCATATGGAAGTAGACGACTGTCTATGAAAATCTAAGATAGTCGAAGCTGGTCAAAAGAATATTATTTCCAAACTTTTTTATATTGAAAATTGATGAATAACAAAAACGTCTTGAAAATAATTTTATCTTTTTAGAACACAATAAAAAAAGATAAAATTATATTGAGAACTAATGGCGCGAGAGCATTTGGAATTTAACATTTACAATGCACGCCGTAAACAACTTGGTAATCAAGGATATTTTTAAATTCTTATTGATAGGACACTTAACCGGACTACTATTTTAGGTGATACACGTTTTTATTGGCCGACGATGGTATTAAGGAATTATACTAATAGTAGGAATCAAAATCAAAAAAAGCAGAACTTTGTCGACAAATATTGAAATAACTATTTGGAAATAGTTTATGGAGTTTTTCAATTCATTTAAGTTAATTCAAAATTTTTAATCTTTCTTTTTAAAATGACCATTAATCTAAAAGAATAAGCGAATATTTTGCAGTCAAGTTTGTATCTAACTCGGCTAACTTAAATGTTGCTGCTATTGTACTTACAATGTCAGTGGCAAAAAATGGTTCCGATTTACTTTTACTAGATAACGGGTTGTGAAAAGATATTTTATTGTATTAATTACTAGATCTATCATTCTTTAAACGTTTCTGAATGAATTTGCTCTCATTTTGACCTAAAAAAGATTTTTTTTTTGAGTTGTTGGAATACTGCAAATGATCAACCTATACCTAACATGGGTGACAAGTCTGATTTTTTACAATATAGGTGAATTGCATTGTCTTGATTACAAATCTGTAAGTCTTATAAATAGCTTTCTTGGCAACTATTCTATTCTTCTAGAATCTATTCAATTACAGGTTATTTTTTAATGATTAATTACATTTTGCAACTTTGGCGTAATATTGCATTTTCTACAAATATTTTTATGGACATTATTCGAAAAAAATGCAAAGAGTTCTAAGATTTTTTTACTGACAGTTCATAGATGTAGAACTGAAACTTTTAATAGAGACTTTTTAACCGTGCAGTTGACAAATCAAATTATCAAAGTGATAATTTTGTATATTGTTATGACATTAAATAATTCTTAAATATCACTCTTTGAAATTTAAAAAATTATATCTAAAAATACTTAAAATTGCAGTAATAGCTAAAAATATTATCAGTGCAATAAGAGGAATGTAGATCACGTATGAGAATTTCTAATTCAGTCACGCGAATGATCGAGAAATTATTATGCATAAAGTTCTGAATAGTATTGATACTATTTGGTAGTAAGTATTAGCTGCTAACGTAATTTGTAAACCTATCAACAATGCTCTCGGGAGAATTGAAGTTCTTGTCGTTAAGTTTTATTAGATTTGAGTTTTATGATTTGTTTATTATATTGATAGTTTAATTGCGGTAGATATATAACCTAAATAGATATAGTTGAACAACGTACTACGTATTTATTTTTTTATATATAGCTCGTTTTTTGTTATCATTGTTGCTAAGCTCTTAATAGTTAAATAACGTACATAAACTTATTGCATCTAATCTTTTATTTTGCGATGGTTAGTCGTGTTTTAGTATGTATCAAATTTGTTGTTATTCGGTTTATTGCTTCACGATTAAGAGTTCTGTCATGCTACGTACGAGATTTTGCGATTGATTAATGATTAATGAATTATATGCGAATAATAATGATTATTCACATTTTATTTGTTATAATTTTATTTGATGGTTGTGCTTTAAAAATGTTACATTCTCTGAAAACTGCAGAAACCTTTCAATTTTTCTTTGAAACACAGTTCCAATCTTAGAAAATGAAAATGGAAAGCTATCTCTTTTGAAACACGCAATTCAATTTTTTATGGATGCATAAGAAATGTATTGATTATAATAATGAATTGTATCATTTATATCTTCGTCAATCTGCTTATCTCTAAACTGTTTCAAATGCAGGTACTTAATGATTCGGTACTCCAATTTTGATCTGCACCTTTGTGGTGCTTGTCATATTTTTTTTATAATTTCATTTATATGTATTAATACCCTATATTAAAAATGTATATATACTCTATATATATATATATATATAGAGTATGTGAATGTGAGGGAAAAAGTAAAGTTATGGATGAATGCATACAAGTGAAAATAATAACCTAGCATCTATGACCAAATAGTAAACATTATATTCATTTTGTTTGATGAACGTAGAAGATCGAAGCTTTAGTTATTATAATATGTTAAAATTGTCAGAATTTATGTTGAAATTTAAAAAAAACCTCTCCGAGGTATAGTTAATTTAAAACCATTGTAAAACTATTTGTCAATGTTATGTATTCTCTTGTGTATTTTTATGATGTATCTGGTATATTCAATACACGTACTACAATTCCATGTCCATATATTGCAAAATGGTGACTATTTGAGGAACAATTAATAGTATTAAATATAGGATAGTTTTTATAAAGTCTGTTCTGCTCATACAAATTACAAATGGTATGGAACATTTTATTTTAGGCCGCCCTAGTCTTGATTTTAGCTAAACTAGTTTTTTAAAAGTATATTTTTCATTTTCTTCATTTTGTTAGTTAATAAAACAAATGTAAAAATTTAAAAATTCAATCATTAATTATATTTACATATACGTTATTCTAACTGTAATTTTCATTTAAATTTCTTTCGTGATTTATTTAATAGAAATTTAATATCATGTAATATAATAGTTGTTTTCAAAGTTCCGTAATTTAAGTGTCTTATTAAATTTACGTATGCAAATTCGTGCTTAAAAATGATCAAAGCAAATCCTTTTGCGTACACCAAATACGTGCCATGCCCCTTGTATAACTCAATTAAAATGGAGTCGAAACTTAAGCAATCAACGAGCGTGTTCCCACGAATAAAACTACGCAATTCATCAACAAACCGCTGGTACAAATCCGCTTATATGAAATGGTTGCCTCGTTTAAGCACATGAAACAGAACAAGTAACTCGATTTATGCTTAATTGATACCGTTCAAATGATGTTTTGTCTAGGTTTACTAATTAAATTACATTTTTTTATTTAAAAGTTTGATTTTGAATTTTACAATGAGTACTTACATACGTGATTTTTTTATAATATGATTTTATATGTGCGATAAAATTATGTTGATTTAATAAATTAAACCGGTGCGTATGGTGAGTTCTCCACCTGACTCGAGCAACGCATTCCACATCAAAGGGATATAAATCCATTGCAGAAACTGGTTCTTAGCTCCCGAGCACCAGATAGATATTTATATTCAAAGCGACCAGCTAATATGCATATAAAAATGCGCTATCTTTATTTCAAAGAATAATTTTCCACATCAAAGTTAAATATGTTGTTCGTATCTTTTGCAGGGATCGAGGAGGCATCGGTTCAACTGCAATCACCGGAATCCGCATCATACATAACTCCGGGTAGCGAGGTCGTGCTCCGTTGTCATCTGGAAGCTTCCGGGGACGTTCACTACGAGTGGTTCAGGTACAATCAATTTCTATCTCACAACACACTTGATCTTAACTGATTTGATTTTCAGGAATGCTGATAGCCTGGTGAAATCTTCTCGGCTCGAGATTAAGAAGAAGCGCATCCATATCAAATCCGTAAATCCATCCGATAACGGGATTTATCGTTGCACAGCGCAAAACGAAGCGGGAACTCAGCATAGCTTTAAAAATTTTGCACTTGCTGTGTCAGGGGATCAAACGGCACTTATTCAAGAAGTACCGAAAAATGAATTAGTTAAGAAAGGAAGCACAGCAGCATTTGATTGTACTTATCAGTTCGCTGATGTTATTGAATGGTATTTTAAAGATGTGGGGCCTTTAGAAAGCAACAATAGGTAATATTTTTATTATAACATTTGTTATTTTAAATAATAAATTTTATTTAAGCAGAATTAAAGTGCATACAAATGGAACGCTGGAAATCAATGATGTGAGAGATTCCGATAAAGGATTGTACAACTGTGTGGGAATTAGAGGAGAGTCAACTGAAGTACCGCAAAGTTACATTGTGGAACTGCACATTGCACGTGAGTGTTCCTGTTCTATTTTTAAATTCAACCACTCAGTATTTTTATTATAAACCAATATATTTATTGCAGATATTCACAATTTAACCGAAGCTTCATTCGAACCTGAATTACCTGAAGATAGCAACCAGATTAATGCGGAAGATTCATATTTTCAGTTATCATGTTTAGAACCGAAAAGTCATCCCTTAGCTAAGAAATTTTGGTTGAATGCTCACGGACATACGGTATCTAGAAAAAAAACACTTATGTATTTATTGTTTTAATTTATAATTTCTAGATATCTGATACCGGTGATGTAAAAGTGGATGACGATGGTCGCTTAATCATCGAAAAAGTTAAAGCGGACTTTGCTGGAAAATACACCTGTGTAGCTGAAAATATTGCAGGGCGCACTGAGAAATCGTTTAGTCTAATCGTTACGAGTGAGTTTGTTTTGATTTAATTAATTACCTTTATTAATAATTATTATAATTAATTGTTATAGCGAAACCTGTAATTACTGCTCAACCGGAAAGTGTAACAGTTGATGAAAATGAAGTATCAACTTTAAATTGCGAATACTCAAGTGAATCTCAACCATATACAATTGTTAAGTGGAGGAAAGATGGCAAGACAATTAAACACGATTACGATGCCGGTAATTATTAAAATTAAATCTGATTTTTTAAATTTAATATAATTAATGTATTAATTTATAGATAATTCCGGACAAAGATTAAAAATTTACAAACACAATGGTACTCTAGTACTATTGTCTACAAAAACTGCCGATAGGGGAGAGTATATTTGTGAAGTTCACACTACTGGATTTGAACCAGTATTATCAAAACCTGCTACAATATCAGTAATTGGTAAGTTTTCTCTTTTATTTACCATCCCGTTAATGCAAATAAAGTGGAAAATAGCTTTATTACATGTCTGCACAGAACAAAACCTACTTCTATTGTTTACTAAATTGAATGAATTGAATCAAATTGAACAATATAAAAATTGTTTTATGTAATATTTTTTTAATTAAATGGAATCGATATATTTGTATTGCGAAAATAGTTTCAACGGGAACAAATAAATAATAAATAAAACAGTATTGACTAAGTGCTGCAAATATTTATGAATATCGATGTGAAACTTAATAATAGATAACACAATATGTGCCTTACTTAAAATACAATAATAGTTTTTTGTAGCCATATAACTTCATTTCAAACTTTTCAACCAAGTGTTGAAGAATAGGCCTAATTTGCAGATTTTTTGAGTTTTAGACCCTTAAAACACAAATTCACAAAACAAATTTACATTTTTTAACTAATTTACTTCAAAATACGTCAACTTCGGCGGTTAAAAAAATCTAAAAAATGCTCCTTTTTGCACAGCCCACTGGAAACAAAAACATGGTTTTATGGCTTTTGCGGCTTATAGACAGGGTATAGACTTGAAATGGTGCCAGATTTGGATTCTACCAAAAATTTCTGATTGATTTTACTAGTAAATTTTTTTTTGAGTTAAAATAGCTATTTTTAAACAAAAAATTCGATTAAGTTAAAAAACTTTAAAGGTTTTATACCTAAAAAATACTAAAGCAAGTTTCTCAACCCACCCCCTCTCCCTCTGCTCTGGTCCGTTTGAAATGGAATTGTTCCTATTATATGATGTAATATTCATGTTCTGTTTGTTTCACGGAATAAAATTTCTATTAAATTACACTGCGCTCTTTATTTACTTATAATTTTCATATAAAAACGATATAGCTATCAATCTGACTAATTACTTGTGAATGCTACATTATATTTCATAACTCACTATACAATAGAATGGAAATACTTTACACTAGATGGTTAACCTAACCTAGGGGTCAGCAATTTTGATTGAGTGAAGATTTAAATGTCTTGTATTAGCAATTTTTAAGTTTTGGCAATAAATGGCTTTAAAATGTTTTTATGAAACTTTATTATGAGGCAAATTGAACAATTGAACAAGTTTTATGCAAGAAATATCTTTTTGTAAACTGATAATATATTATCACATCACATTTAGACGATTTAAGATTAAATTACAATAAAAAAAAATTTTAGCAAATTTTGTTGTGTTTGAAACAACAAATATCATCAATTATATGCGGTAAATGGATTTTATTGTAAATTTAATGCAATAAATAAGGTTTTTTGTTGTTTTTGACGTATTTTTTACTATGATATCATTTTTTTTGAACTACTTTTAATTACTCAATGCAAAAAATGCACATTCAATAAGAAAATTGATGAATTTAATGCGGAAAACAGGTTTTTTCCTGAAATTTCATTCAATAAATGCGTTTTTTGAATATTTTTTTTTATATATTGGTTGTGTTTGTATGTCTACCATATTATGACGTATCAAATAGGTTTTAAGATCATTCTTTTAGGTTATAATTATTCTTCTTAAGAACATCAGTAAAATCAGTAAAATAAGTAACACGAAATCGTATCATTAGTTCTAGATCTTAAGGGGGGAGAATAGTTGAGCTGTTATATGGGTTCACAGCATCCAACTCAGCAAGAAAACGCCTGACTATAATTGAATAAAATTTTTACACATTGTAGAAGAAAGTCCAATCTGGGTCCTCAAATTTGTAGAAATTTAATGCGATAAGTTGTTTAACGAGTTCTTTGTTAACTTTTTACTCGTTAAATATAACTTTAAATCTTTAACCAAAAACATGAAGACATAGAATATTGTATGTACTTCATCATATAAAAAGAATGATGACTAAAATCTTATCGTTTGGATATTGAGTTGGTTGGCGTTTTGTTCCATAAGAACGAATTTTAAATTAAAAACGGCGCTGTACGTGTTAATATTTTTCTAGAGAGAAAGGTTTACCGATATTCTCGTAGATGTTATTTTTCACAACAATACTACTAGTGGCACACCAACTGGACGGGGCGACTTACCCGGCAATTCTCTAGCGTTAATGTGCTTTAACATTAATTAATAATTTTCTTGCTCGTCTAGTTTGGTTTCCAACAAGCTACAACTTTGAATTTCTAATTTTTTTACATAAACATGAATTAAGTTTTTTTGCTCTACTGCTTATATCTCGAATTACACTTTTTTTAATTTCAACACAGTAGGTTCTACTGATATTTTAGAGTTTCAATTATATTATAGATAGTACCACGTACCATACTAGTTGCGTATTGGACTATAATTGAGTATTTATTTAGCAAGAATAAAAAAAACACAATAAGAACTGTGTTTAATTTTTTATTAAATTGAAAGGTTACCCGAAATTATACTTGATTTTTTATGTCACTTTTGTCTGCTGGCCGTTTTTCTCACAGGGCCATCATTCAATTTCAGCGGTACAAACTCTTTTGGAGGAGTGAGCGTATATTGCTGTATCGTAGGCGTAAAGTTCTGTCTTTATCTTAAAATTTTGTGGACATCTCGTTGTTGTAGATGTTGAACAGCTTGGGTTCCAGAATAGAACCCTGGGGTACGAGCTGCAATGATTTGTAAACTTGGTATGCTTCACCTTGAACAAGCACCTATCAAGGTATGATTTGATGAGTGTAATGATATTGTCCGGAAAATAGTAATTACTGAGTTTATAAATGATTCCGGTTTGCCTAACTTTGTCTCAATGTCAAGTAGCAGCATTGTTGTTACATGACTCTTATTGAAATTTGTAAGAATATCATGTGCAATACGTATTACTTGCTGGATGGTGTTGTGTTTGGCCTTAAAGCCAAACTGGTGATCGATTATGACTTTGTGTTTGCAATCACGCCTATCTAATTGATCCAGTATGACTTTTTTGGACGTAAACTGGCGAGGACATTGAGTAGGTTTATTGGTTTACAATTAATTGCCAAGGTTTTATTTTTGTTCGGGTTTGATATTAAGATGGCTGACTTCTATACTTTTGGAAAGTACGAGCAGCTTCAGCATACTATTCATGATTAATGTCAGCCTTTTTGTGAAGTTTTTTATTAAAGCGTTGGTGATTGTGTCCGGTGCTTTACATGAATTCGGTTTTGTAATGAATGAATGGATTTCCGTAGGACTTGTTAATTGTTTATGATGAACTGTCAGTGGTATATCTACATTATTTAGACATTGCTGAATAATCTTTTCAATCAGTCTGTTTGTTGTTTTTAGTGACGTCTAGTCTGTATACTTTCTTGAACACTTCAGCTAGAAGCGTTGGTGATTATGTCCGGTCCGGGTGCTTTACGTGAGTTTGGTTTCATAATTAATGAACGGATTTCCGTAGGGCTTGTCAATTGTTTATGATTAGGTGTTATATCTACATTATTTAAGCATTACTGAATAGTCTCTTCAATCAGTTTGTGTTTGTCGTTCTTTGTGGCGTTTAGTATGTGTAGTACTTTTCTGAACACTTCAGCTAGAAATTGATTTAGAACCAGTCTTAGTTCTTACATGTTAACTATTATTGTATCAGTTTTATGGGTTTTATAGTTTGTGGTTAATTTGCAAATATTGTTTAATCAAGGAATTATTTCAATGTTCTCACTTTAGTTTACATGCATCTTAATCTAGAAATATTTTTTGTTAAAATTGTTTAATGCAAAATGTATTTTAGGTTAACCGTCTGAAATTTCTGAAAATGTTGATTGTAATTAACAGAGCCATGAGAAATGATTATATGCAAATTTTAGGACAAAGAGTATATTTTGATTTCATTCTTACCGATAATTTTTATCATTTTTACTTACTTCTTACTCAACGCGCCTGCACTTTGGAATACTGTAATGACAGCATTCCATGCTAGAATAGCGTCATGTTGATTTAACCAATCCTGATTTTGTTTATGAAGAACAAATAACGTTTTTTCTGGATTATTGAATTTTGTCGTAACCATTTTTTGTGTTACATTTTTTTAGCAATATAGTACAAGTGACAAGCCCTCTCTAATATAACTTTACTATTCTAGGTAAAAGTGCAGTATTTATCATTTTCTTTTCAAAATTATTATTTTTAGATGTTAAAACTGACATAATTAATTAATTAATGTTGTTAAAAGAAATACAGTTTTGTACTCATTTGATATGCACATTACAGCAAAAGTTTGATTCTTCTTGCAATATACATACACAAATACAATGTCCGCATATGGAAGTTAAATCATTTTTTTAATAATTTTATTGATCATTGGATATTTGGAACTCAACAAACATGTAGAGAATAATAAACATTTTTGCACACCTATATTTATTTTAAATACATAGAACTTGATCCGACACCACCTTTCCAATACCTCTATAAAACACTTTTTATCTATATACATTTTTATCTATACGGCGCGCGGCGTTCAAAGTGTGTAGGTTTAAAGGAAATTCAGAAAGTTTAAAAAGTGAATCAATCAATTTAATCTGTATATTTAAAATGTATTCAAATGCAAGTAGTTATCATTACTATAGTTAAACTTTTCTAAATTAAACGTTTACTAAAAAAATGCAAATTATATTAAAAAATTGAAAACAAAGCGCCATTGTAATTTATGCATTAAAATTAACATAAATACAACAAAAAACAATTCAATAGAGTCAATTAAAAATGCACCTTTATTTCAGAACAATTAAAATTCGCTCCGCCACCAGTGAACAAGAAACTCGAACTGAGCAGCGTCGCTAAATTGCATTGCAAAGCTCAAGGGACGCCACCGCCAATTGTTCATTGGGAAAAAGTCGGGGAACCGCTTCCTAATCATATAACCGACATGAATGGTACGCTACATTTCAATGGGGTCCTGACTGAAGATAAAGGAAAATATCTTTGCACTGCCAGCAACAGTCAGGGTATCATTAACGTCACAGTTCTCATCGAAGTTGTAGGTAAGTTTAACATTGATTAATTATTTATTAACTTATAAACAATGAAATAAAAAAAATCTAAAATTATGACACTTAATCAAAAGAAAATATTTACTACTTATAACTTATTTGTTATTACTAAATAACTAACATTTAATGTAACGAAAATACAAATAAGACAATTTTTAAGTTGAAATACAGTGTGTCACCACCAGTGTGCCTAAATGGAAGCGTATCAGGAATGTAATTTTAAACCAAAAAAAGATTGTATGTTTATTACAACGTTATTATGCCAATAGTGGAGACTTTTAGCAGTGAAGAACATGCTAATATTGTCTATATCTATGGATTATGTGATAGCAATACTAGAAACGCATGCTGGGAATATTTAAAACGTTTTCCAAAAAGGCGACAACCATCAAGAATTGTGTACAGTGATGTGTGACGAATAGCAGTTTTGCAAACACTAAGTTGTGAAGTATTGCACTTCTATCACGTACAACTTGTGCATACCTGTCGATGAGGAACGATACTTTCAATTTTGCTATTGGCTTTGTGGCTTTTTTGGTGTTCTTCAAGGTTCTGTTCTTTTTCCGACGCTATATTTGTTTCACATTAATGAACTTTTTCAAATAACTAAAAGTCTTATTTATAGTTTTATTGGTTGTATCAAATATTAACTAAGCAACAAATTTATATCTAAATTTTCTTCAATTTGTCTTCTTGGATAATCTTTTCTAAACGAGAATGTTTATATAACAGCGAAAGTATCTAGAAAACTAGGTTTCTGTACAACTTTTTCATATACACGTTGTATTAAATATCGTTTTCCAGTATGAAGAGGAATATATCATAATACACTGTTTTTTAAAGTCTATTAAAAACGAGCTATTCGAATCATTGTCGATCCAAATTTGTCTCATGACCTATGTACTTTAATTTCTATAGGTATTTTTATGGACATTATTCAATATAAATACAAAATTTTAACTATTTGGATTATAAGCTATTTAAGTATCCATTAGTTTTTAAATGCTGTGATTTTTTACCGATACTAAAAAGTCATCGTACGTAACAAAGTCGTTGAGGCTTTCTAGCTTTTGATGAGTCTCTATTATATTTTATATGACTGAGCAGCATACATATCTTTAATGATATGTAAAAACGATGTTGGAACGATACATGATTCAGTAGTTTCCTCCCTGATCTCAGTTCATTCAACCGAAGATTCATTCTGCAACTTCAACCATGATACGATTGGCATTGCTTGGCTTTAAAGTAACTGTTACCTTGTGTTTGCGTCTTTTGCTTTTTGAAATATCATTTTTTTGTTGTGAGTTGCCACCTGTCTTTATACAAATGTGTATAGTTTGGAGTTCAGTTGAGTTTTTAATAACTTAATTTTTATCTTTTTGAAATTTGAGGTTTTCATTAGGTTATGATTTCATTGACATTTCTAAGTGAGTTGAGGAAGGTCTATACATGTACTAAAACAAATATTGCTAACTGGATTCAGTGGCGCATTGAAATTAAATGGGAGCTTTTACACAGTACATATATCTACGGCACAGCAACGGTACAGTTTGGTCGTTTGATGATAGTGTGTTCTAGACCAAATGTAGTTTTTTACACACAATGATAAAACATTAGACATTTACATAAATAATATAAATTGCGTTGAGGTTTTGTTGGCATACGCAACAACTTAAAATTTACATTTTTTTCCGTTCGTCTAAAATTGTTATGTGAAAAGTAGTACCCTAGATTCGTGTTTTTTAAACTAACGTCCACGGTCAGTTTTCGTTCACGAGATTTCCTAGTTCAAAATGATGATATATTTATTTATTTATGCTAAAAACAATGAAAATTATTAAAATGTCAATCAAATATTCCAAAAAATCTATAGAAAATTTTAATATAACTGAGTTGTATACCGAATTGGATTTAAACACGTACACTTTGAGGAAGACAATGCATTTGGTTACTCTTCTAGTCAACACTATTATCCGAAAACGCTCATGTAATTGCATAATAATTAATCAACTTTTTTGTTGAAGAAGCCGTTCTGTAGTGGCAAGCAAGCATTTCACCTGCTTGATTAGTTGAGCCTTATGCCAATGTGAAACTGAATAGTTATTTGTATAGAAATTTGTATAGTTTCTTTTACAAGCTGAAATTGCATAATGTCATGTGCATTTCTTACATTTTTGATGCACATTGAGCTCGCCGAGCTTAAACCAGACTGCTGTAAGATTGCCTTGGCGACAACTTGAGGTTGGGCGATTGTGAAATTGTTTTGCCAAAAATGTGTTTAGCGAGTGATCTTTGCATTTTCTAATGCTCAATAATGCATGTTAAAAACATTGTAAATACTATTACGTGTGCAAGTTGCTTTATCCATAACTAAAATGTTTATGGTGATGTTCTGGTTTAACTTCAACAACCCCTCGAACAATATTTGGAACACTAATTTCTAGGTTTAAAATGTACTTAGGTCTATGGTTTTTTTTTTAATTGCCTTGCCTTTTCTATAAATTGCCGGTTTTCCTACTATTGCTGAACAACACGCAAAAAAGTCTTACGTCATGGATGATATCTTTGAGGAAATCTTTGAGCATAAAAACAAGCTGCCATCAGTGAACTTTGCCTTGACTCCATATGCTAGTATCATGTCACAACTGTTCGGTCATTGGGCCGCTAAATCGTCGTTTAGTTGTTCGATGGAATATCGTTCCTAAAGTGGGGACTCTAATCTAACGACCCTATATGTCTTTCAGTTTTTTGTTTAGTACTTTTGGTAACTCTTATGATAACACCGAGAAAGTTTTCTCGTCTCTGTTGCGCTACGAAATTATAAAGTTTCTTACCTGTAAAGCCAGTCGCAGTGGTAGAGCTGCGTTTAGGTCTGATATTTCGGTAATAAATCAACCTGTAAATCCCCCTACATCTGTCGAGTACCAAAAGACCGTGGTCAATACCCGCAGTTTTGGCTTTTTGGATTTTTTTAAACTTATGTCAAGTATTTTTCTGAAACTGGGACTGAAATAGTCTGCGAGGAACGGCTGGTTTTGATAAACTTTATAGTTATTGCGTAACATTTTTGCCGACTAGGCTGATTGCTCTACTTTATGCATACCAATACCCATTTAACAAGTTTAGATACAATCCAATTCATTAATCCAACCTGTTTCTGAGCTATGTTTTTGGTGACCTAGCTTTCAAATTTACTACTTGGCCTACTTCAATTACAAATGGCGGCATGCTCTTCAGGTATGTTAATTAGTATGAGTTATTCCTACCTTGTAGACATGAAGAGGGCAAGGTTCATGAACTACATATTGTTGTTTTTGATTTCTTAAACTTAATGCTGTTTGTCTATGCCGATGCAAAAGAAAATATAAAACACCTCAAATTTAAATTTCAATATGTACATTTTTATAATTTTTAAACAATACATGACGCTAGAAGCAGATTTACTTTTGTTTTACAATATTACTAATAATAACTTTCGTTTCAGTTGCACCAAAATTCATTTTACTGCCAAAAAACCCAACAGAAGTTCATGAAGGTTTTACTGTAATGCTAGATTGTGTGGTTGAAGGAGATCCTAAACCAATGATTCAATGGGATAAAAATTTAAAAATGAATGATTTTGATAAATCAAGGTATGTACTTGTCTAGAATATATTATAATTGTGGCATGTTACTACCATAACTGTTTAACAGATTTTCCGTGTTGGAGAATGGCACACTATTAATAAAAGAAGTTCATAGAGAAGATGAAAACAATTATGGCTGTACTGGAGGTAGCAGTGCTGGTTTGAACAGAAAAGAAATTAAATTAATTGTACACGGTAAATATATCTATATTATATTAAAATATGTTTCTATTAATTGTATTTTTTAGCTAAAGATGGATTTCACCCAGATGAAGTGAATGATGGTGAAGGTTCTACAGTAACTAAAGCTGTTTTAATCACAATGTCGGTTGCTGCAGCATATATTATACTTGTAGTTGGTCTCATGGTTTGGTGCAGATATAGACGAAGATCTAGAAAGCTTCCAATTGCTGATGGTAAATAATTATATATAATAATAAATTCTTTAGAAATATTTAAATATTAACTATTTACAGCTGTTAAAAATGAAAATGGTGAAACAGATCACACCGAATTAAAAGATGCTTCAAATGGTCATGGACCAGGACCATCAAAACTGGAAAATGGAGATATAATGAAAGAAGGCCAAAAAAGTGATGGTGCCGAAACTACACATTCACAAAGTTCTGCGCAGTCTAAAAAATCAAAGTCTAATTATGATAAAATTGCTTTTCCACGATCTAATCTTAAAGATACAAAATTCATTGGGCGAGGAGAATTTGGAGATATTATGGCGGGAAAGATATTGAAAAGTGCACTACAACCAGGTTCAGAACGAAGAAATTCAACAGGTTCTTCACCACCAGATGACAAAGAATTGCCAGTTATGGTAAAAGCATTGACACAGACTAAAGATGAAAACAGTTTGGCTGAATTCAAACGGGAAATTGATATGTTTACAAAATTAAGCCATGAAAATATTACAAGGTTATATGGGCTTTGTCGAGAAGAGGAACCGCACTACATGATTGTTGAATATACTGATTGGGTAAGGATTTTCAAATAGATCAAATGCTAAAGAATTTAAATTTATAATTGTTTTACAGGGTGATCTTAAACAATTCTTAGTTGCAACTCAAAAAGGGCCTTCTCCAAGTTTAACACCTGTGCAAAATGTGGCTGTGATTAATCAAGTTGCAAGAGCTATGGAACATATTTCAGAAGCACGTATTGTACATCGAGATTTAGCTGCAAGAAATTGTTTAATCACTTCCAAATTATTGGTTAAAGTAGGCTTGCCAAGGCTTACAAGAGATCCATTTAGTCAGGAATATTGTAAACATGCCAATCAGGTAATTTTTAAATCCTATTGATAATATTTTTATTAAAAAGATTTATTTTTATAGATAATTCCGTTGCGTTGGTTGCCACATGAAGCTGTTTATGAAGATGAGTATTCAACTAAGAGTGATGTATATGCATTTGGTGTTTTGATATGGGAAGTCTTCCATCAAGGAGAACTTCCATTCCCCAAAATGAATGACACCAGTTTTCTTGCAAAACTCAAAGAAAAATCACTGGAATGGAAACAGCATAAAGACACCCCTGAAGAATTACAAACACTTCAGGTGAATATAAAATTATATTTAATTAAAGTTTTATACTGTCACCTACGTCTTATGAAATACAAATCTGGAAGTTTTTGAAAATATTTAGATGACTGAATAAATATAAAAATACACATTATAGTCAGGTTGCGCAATAAATAATTGAATATAACTGAGTTAGAGCAGAAAAAATGTTGAAATTTTTAATATTTTTTAATTTTCTTTGCATCTTATAATAATGCAAGTAAATTGAGAAATATACTGACCTGACAGTCTCTAAAAGCCTGGTTACACAGTACGAGCTAGCATCCGAGCTGGCCTAGTAAGTTACTGCCTGCATCATAGAAGTTTCTGACCCTTCCCATTATTGTATGATAGGGTCACACGGTGCGAGTAGTTGTACTATAAGTAACTGACTAGGTCAGCTCGGATGCTTCTATAAAGTATCTAGGTTGAAATTTTGTTCTGGAAATGAGTAAAATACATAATTGAGGAAAGTAGCATAATATGTAGGTAGTATATAAGAGATGTGACAGTTTTGATAAATAATTGATAAAAAATATATTTAGTCTTAACCATTGCTTTCAAAGTTTTTTAAAGTAATGATTTTAATAAACATTAGGTCTATTTCATCAGAATTAGACATACATAAAAAGTTTTAGTTTGGAATCTTATACCAATTCTTTTTTGCACTTGAAATGGTTGTATGTATCTTAAAACACCTATTTTGGTTTTATCATTAAATGAATTTATATAAATTTTTTTCTGTTACTGCGTAAAAAATTTTGAATTGGCAATAATGTAATAATTTTGTTTATTTACAGGAATCTTGTTTGGACATGAATCCTCAAAACAGGCCAACATTCGCTCAACTTGCCAAGGAGATTGAAGAAATACTTAAATCCATGTAAATGAAAAACAAGCTAAACATATTATGTTAGTCATATAAACCAAATTTTAGTTAAGTATGAATCGGTAAGAAAAAAAGTTAACTGATAGCTTCCAAGAAAATAAAAACGATGTCCGCCTTAATGCAATGTAACATATGTATGAGTGTTAAATTTAGCTTCCTTTTGGTTGCATTAGGAATAATTAATCCAATCCAAATCATATATAATTGGAATTAATTTATAATATACCTAATGCTACCCAAGCCTTCCTTAATAATAACTTATTGATAACTCCAATCTTATAAGATTTTTTTTGTATATATGAAAACAATTGTACATATCGAATATTGTAATAGAAACATAAAAGTACTAACAAAGAAAACTACACGATAATCGAATTTATTTGTAAGCATATCACCTCTTGAATTAACTAAACGGAATATGAAACTTGTACATTTGTCCTTATAAATAGCCACAACGCACTGCCAAATAAGTAATAAATACTCGACGATATGCAATCTTTTTTAAACTATTGTATTATATAGGAAGAATTGCTTGAATAATGCGTTGTATAATAATTACATTTCACATTTCTATTCTCTAAATGCTTTCAAGGGTCTCATAAAAATAAGACAATATTTTAAGAACATTAAGAAATATTGTCTTATTATTTATATTGCTAAGTTTTATTATTTATATTGTTTTATTGGTGTATTTAATATATAAGGTGGTTTTCTCTATATTATATGTACAGTAGTGATTTTTTTAAATAATATTTTGAATCTCCATTTATAAGTCTTCTTTGTAATAAATTTATCATCACCGAAATATATAAATACACCACTATTTTATTTATTTTGTTTATACTATATTTAGTTTATTGACTTAATTATAATTTTGTGATAAGTCTGAATTTTTGTACTTAATATTTAGTACAAGCGTAATGTAATGTAATGTATTTATCCATTAATCCGTATATTTATAGTCATTTTATCATCACGATTTTATAAGACTCTTTACCGTTACAAAAATGACCAAAAATCATTTTTGGCATTTTATTATTGAAAGAAATATTATAATATTTATATATATATTCATGTATGAAAACATGATCTGTCCATATTAAGAGTAGTAACGTAGCTTTTTATAATAATTTTGTACTGTAATGTCCAATTTTATATAATTATGCATAATCATCCTTTGTGATATGTATTCTAAAGTAAACAAATATATATATATGATTGTGCGTCTTACATTTATTTAATACAATTGTGTATTTTTTTTTCTGTATTCGATCCTGAAATTTTTTGAATTTTGTTAAATCTGCTGCAAAGATTAAAAAAATTGAGTGTATAAAAAGTATGGGATAAAATAACAGGATAAAATTAAAACAAGCTAATATGACAAAAATTGAATGTAATAGTCCCTAAGTGGATCAGGTAACCAAAGTGGAATATATAAAAATCTAAAATTGAGGATTGCAGTTCTTTGTGAATGCGTATTTGTTCATTTTAAGGCATTCATTGTTTTAACAAAAAATATATCCACCCTTTATTTTCATAATCTGAATGACCTTCAGCTTTTTTAAATCCTTTGAACAGGTTGAATAAGATCTATAGAGTATAAATACACTAATTTCAATTTTAGATAAAGCTGAGTAAAGGTAAGTGAAGAAAGAAGCTGGTGCTTCTTTTCATTGAAATAGCGGAAGCCGAATCAAGATTTAAAAAAAGTCCTTAAAGTGCGCATTCAATTTAAGGAGATATGCATGGTGAAGTAGGCAAATTGGCTATCTAATTGCCAATCATATGGCTCCAACGAGAAATGGACGTAATTCTTTTTGAGCACACACACGTTTAAGTAGAAATTGCTTAACGTAATCAAATGATGTGCATACTAATACATTAAATCTCTTGTTAGTTTGAATGCATAATAAAAGCTGTGTTTATTTTACAATATTGGCTGAATCCAGAATATGTGATGAAGTTATTTTGTTCTAAGCATTTAATAATGTGAAAATTAACTTCCTATCCTGGCAATGCTCGTGATGAATGAATTGGTGACGTCTTGTTTGAGGGAGTTGGAGTTTGAAGTTTTATCAATATTAGTCTATATGGTTGATACTCTAATTGTCTTGCCTAAGAACAAAATAGATCAATTATTAAAGAAATTTAATGAGTTTAATTGTAATTTAAGTTTACAATAGAGAGATCTATAGATAATTAAATTCCCTTTTTGGATATTTAATGGGTCTTAATAGAATACATATCTTAAGTGATCGTATATTCTGGAATGAGAATTATGACATACTACAAATAATACAAAGTCTATTATCAAATAACTATCCTTTAAAATTAATTAATTCAATTATAAGTAATAATAGAAATAATCAAATATAGTATAAAACATAGTAGTTAGTCAGATCATTAATCAGGATAAAAAAGCTGGTACTCACTACTCTTTAATAATAATAATAAAGATGTTTATTTTCATAAAACAAAACTACAATGAACATATAATACACATGTGGAATGTTAAATGAAAACTAGTCATAATAAAATACATCTAAAATTGATGGTTAAAAAAGTCGTTAATGGAATACGGTTCAAGCTGACACAGTTCAATATACAGTTGCTTTTTAAGTAACTAGAATATTTTATATTTGTAGGTAAATGATTAAAAAATTTCTTACAAGAATAAGAAGTACTTTTTGCAAACAGGTTTAGTCTGTGAACAGGGTAAATATAATCCGATCTATGCCTGGTGTAAATAGATGTGAATCAAATAAATATTTATGTTTCCGCAAAAACTTTACACACTCATATATGTATATAGCTGGCAACGTCAACAAATTGTTCTGTTTAAATAATTCGCGACAGGTCATGTTTAATTTTAAATTAAATAATATTTGCAAGGTTTTTTTTTGTATTACAAATACTTTGTTAATATCTGAGCTATTTCCCTAAAATATTATACCATACCTAAGGTGTGCGTAGATGTTAGAAAAATAGAACAACTTAGTTATAGTGTAATTTGTGTTCCTAGATAATACTCTTTGGCCCTAGCAAGATTTACTTAATTTTGAGCAAATATATTCAATTTGCTTAGCATACTTTAAATTTTCGTCAATTAAAATTCCAAGAACTTTAGCACATTTTTCAAATTTATGGTTTTGATTATTTAAAATAATTTCAGTTTTCGTAGCTCTGCTTTGGCTTGTTTTATAAAATAAACATTTAGTTTTTTCAGAATTTAATATGAGTCTATTATTTGTAAATCATTGTTCAACTGCAGAAGTAATGTTATTTCCTTCTTCTATTATATCTGCAAACGTTTTACCTTTAAACAAGATATTTGTGTCATCTGCATAACAAATAATTTTATTGTTTTGATCTTCTAAAGGCAGATCATTAATGAAGATAATAAAGAAAAGTGGACCTAGTATACTACCTTGGGGAATACCAGTAGAAACCTCAAGAGCGTCCGACAGCACGACTTCTTCATTCACATTATTTTTAAGTTGCAGAGTGTTTTCTACCATTTAGGTAGGACTTAAACCACTCTAATGCAACACCTCTTATGCCATAATGATACAGTTTTGTTAAGAGTATGGAGAAATCTAAGCAATCAAACGCTCTTGACAAATCCAACAGTACTCCACACACTAACTCTTTCTGGTCCACAGCTTTGACAATATATTCGGTGAAGTCAAAAATTGCAGTTTCAATACTTTTACTACCTAGGAAGTCATGTTGAAAATTGTTGAACAGTTTATGATAATTAAAAAAAGTTTACCAAACGTTTATACGTTACTAATTCAAAGATTTTAGAAAACCCACTAAGCAGACTAATTGGGCAATAATTGCTGAGAAGTTCGCATTTTCCATTTTTATATACAGGTTTAATTATTGCATATTTTAAATTATCGGGATAAATGCCCGTTTCTAATGATCTATTTATAATGCTGCATAAAGGTTCAGTTATGATATGGATTGATCTTTTTAATAACAGAGTTGGAAACACTTTTATAACCAAAACTTTTTTTAGGCTCTAGTTTTTGTACTATATCTAATAATTCATCATTTGTTATTGGTTGCAAAAATATAGATGCATTGTTATACGGAATGTTGCAGATATATGGTGTCTGAGAAGAAAATGGTTGTAAGTTTGCTACAAGATTGTTAAAATAGGTATTAAAACTATTTGCATTTGTTAACAGGCTTTCAGATATAGGCAGACAGTTTTTATTATTATTTCTATCAATTATATTTAAGATAATTTGCCAGGATGCTTTTGACTTGTTAGTCGCGGTCATCATTTTATTTTCTATAAACCTAAGTTTTTCTTGGTGTAATAAATTATTGTACTGTTTTTTAATATTTTAAAAATACTATTATACTCAAGTAAATAGCTGGATATTGTTTGGTATAGTAATAATTGCTGCTTGCATTCTTTTATGGCTACTGTATTAAAAACACATTTGTTTGTTGTCGGCTTGCTATGTACTAAAGGAAAATGTTTTTCAAAATACCTTAAGTATGTGTTAATAAAAGCAGAGTACTTTTGATTTACAACATTTGATTCGTCAACAGTTACAAAAAGTTCATCATTAAAATCTACACAAAATTTAAGTATACTTTGTTCTGAGTATACCCGAACTTTGTTTACAAATTTATTTATTTTTAAATCTACATTCCAAACCATAGCTTGTGCAGTATGATCTGAAATTCCTGTCCAAATTACATTTACTCCACAATTATTAAAATTATTTGTTATAATATTGTCAAGACAGGTGCTTGACGTATTTGTAATTCGTAATTATAGAAAGCCTTTCACATAAATTCATTTTGACGGATGATTTAACTAATATAACATTTAAATCTTCTAATACTGTAGGAAACCTTTTTACGACATTGAAAGATAAAACACTTCCTTTGTTTAAAAAATATACGGTTTATTCTATTCCGTGTCATAATTGTGATTCTAATTATATTGGTCAATACCGGCAAATATTAATAAATCGGATAAACAGACACAAAAGAGATTGTAATAATAGATTAGACTCTACTGCGTTATCTCGTCATCATGTGGAGGAAGAACATAAATTTAACTTCAATGACGTAAAAATATTAGACATAGAACCTAATTTAAAAAAGCGCCAAGTTAGCGAAATGCTCTATATTAATAGTTGTAATTCAAACAATTAACTTTAACACAGATACGGATAACTTAAATGTCATTTACAATGGTATCTTAAATAGATTCAATTAATTAGTTTAGATTATGGGTTCGGTAACAATTTCTTGTAATAATCGTTTCATTATAATATAAATTCTTTGTGGTTTATATATTGTTAAATAATCCAATATAAATGTATATGTGCGTAACCGTATAGTTCTATTTTTAGATATTTTTTATTCAAAAGGGGATAAATAATATTTTATTTTATGTCGCGCTCGAGATGAAATTCCTATTCCAATTTTAACATCTTGCAGGGAATGTTCTGTTTGATATAACTAATATTATGAATAGTTGTATAAATTAAATGGATTCACCAACAGTAATAAAATTTATTAAATATTGTAAATGTAATATATGGTAAGTGTTCATGTTTTTATAAAAAAAAATTAATTTGTTTCTGATGAAATTGGTTGTTGTTTTTAGTCTTAGAAAAAAATTAATTTATAATTTCACCATAATAAATTCTTCTTTTAATTGCATATTTTAGCACTGATGAAGGCTAATGTATGAGTAGCCGAAACGTTTGATATGTTTTAAGAAATTTAATAAATTGTCCGGTTAAAGTTTTTTAACAAAATTTTAACATAAACTTAATAGTTGTGCATTATTCTATTTATAAAATAAAGAAAAGATAAAGAAAGACATGGAAACAGAAGAAGTGACAGAAAACAAAAATATTGAGATGCGAGAGGTACTTCGAAAAACTGAGATAAGCGGCGGAGGAAGCAATTCCTAGATACATGGAAGGGTGACGAAAAGGACGATACTGGTGGTGTGAAGAAATAATAGTATGCAGGAAAAAAACAATACAAACAGGGAGGAAAGTCAAAAAGGAGAAAAATGGAGAAGAAAACACAGAGGAAATGGAAGAGGAACTAAAAAACTACAGAAAAATCTTAAAAAAGACAATTAGGGATAACAAAAAAAGTTGCTGGAAAGAAATGATAAAATCTATAGACGGGAATCCTTGGGGAAAGCCGTACATAATAGTGATAGACAAATTTGGTCAAAGAGCAAAAGAAATCTACTTAAAAGAAGACGAAGAAGAAGAAGTTATAATTAAAAAACTGTTTCCCAAGAGAAAACCTGTAAAAGAACCAGAAACAAAAAAAGAAGAAAAAACAGTTATGGCAACAGTGGAGAGATAAAAGAGATCATAAAAGTGCCTAACAATAAAGCACCAGATGCGGACGAAATAACATCAAAGATTGTTAAAGCAGCCCTAGACGGAAACAAGGTAGAAATAACTCAAATAACCAACAGAAGCCTTAAAGAAGGAACTTTCCCAGGATGTTGGAAAGAGGCCACTCTAGTACTGATTGAGAAAAAGAAAGAAGTAGAAAAAGCAACGTCATACAGACCAACATGCTTAATCAACACACTGGCTAAAATAATGGAGAAAGTAATAACTTTCTACAGTACAGAGAATAAAACAAGAAATAGAAAAAAAGGGAGGATGGAAAAAGGAACAATACGGATTTACCAAAGGAAAAAACAACCTTAGGAGCTATAGAAAAAGTGAAAGCAATAGCAAAAGAAGCAAACAGCAGAACGCAGAGGAAAAAACAACACTGTGTAATGATAACGTTGGACATACAGAACGCGTTTAATAGCGTGTCGTAAGAAGCAATCATATCGGCGGCAAAGCAGATAGAGCTGAACAGAAAAACGATCAAGATTATATGGAGCTACTTACAGGACAGAAACCTAGTGACGAAGAAAGGAAAATTCAAACTTACCAGAGGGGACCGCAGGGCTCAGCACTGGGACCAAAACTGTGGAATCTTGTCTATAACAGCATTTGAGAACGACATAGCAGTAGTAGGTAGAGACGTAGAAATAGAAGTACTAAAAGGAAAACTAGAGTTGACAATTGATATGATACAAATATGGATGAGAAGTAAGGGTTTAAAACTAGCAACACAAAGAACAGAGGCTATCGACTAAGAGAAATAATAGAGTGTTAAGCAAAATAACAGAAAAAGCAATATATAACAGACTAATGACACACATAAACAAATATTACATAATAAACAAAAGATAATATGCATTTCAAAAAAACTCAAGCAATGGGCATAACAACTAACATAATACAACACATAGCAGGAAAGCTGGATAAAAACAGTATGTAATATCAATATTTATAGACATGAGGAAAGCCTTTGACATCATCGACAAAGACAAATTGATGAAAAAAATGAAAATACTTGGAATAAGAAACACAAACTTAAAACTACTAAAAACATAATATTAAAAATAGAACACAAAGAACAAGAATAAACAACATACTTAGTACATCTACTATAGCAGAATAAGGGCTACCACAAGGTGGAGTACTAGCGCCAATATTGTATATATTATACATAAATGATATATAATTTAAACTTAAAAATATATATAATATAATAATTTATTTATTTATTTTGACCAAATAGATGGATATGAACAATCAATAGAATAATAATAATAATCATGTTTATTAATGTTAAGTATATACAAGATATTTACACAAGTCAATACATAAGTACAATATAATTTTATACATTAACAAAATCTGTATTCAAATAATTCGTTATATGTATAAAAGGCATTGGTTATTAAAATGTTCTTAATGTATGTCTTAAATGGTGTTTCATTTAAGTCTTGAATTTGCTTTGGCAGTACGTTAAAAAATTTAATTGCAAAATAGTTAGGGCCATCTCGAGATCTATTTAACCTCAAATAATCTGTTCTTAAATGATGTGCATGACAAGTTGGATAGTCATGAGATGTTGATTGTGTATTGTATGAAGTTATGTTGTGTTTTATATAAGTAAGACACTCATAAATATATATATATATATATATATATATATATATATATATATATATATACAAGGAACGGTGAGAATCAGCTCAATAAATTTTGCTTTGCAATCGTCTCTGTAATTTAGTTCACCAATAACTCTGATGGCTCTTTGCTGTATTCGAAATATATTACAAACTGTTGCCGCGTGACCCCAATTTAAAATACCATAGGATAATATTGAGTGAATATTAGCAAAATATGCACTCATTTGAAGTTTAAGGCAAGAAACTTCTCCCAATTTTCGCAATAAGTATATTTGTTTAGATATTTTATTAGAAACATAAGAAGTGTGTTTGTCCCATATTAATTTTGTATCAATTTGGATCCCAAGAAATTTTACACATTCTGTAGGATATACATCTTTAGGTATTTTGCGCATTGAAAATACTAAGTGCTCAGTTTTAATTTCATTTAAAAGCAGTTTATTTGCTAGAAACCATTCCTTAGCATTTGACTGTGTATGAAGCATATCAGTTTTAAGATTTGCTATGTTGTTATTTTGATTTACAATTGTTGTGTCATCAGCAAATAGGGTAAAATGTGAATGCATATCGCAATGAGGAAGGTCATTCACATAAATTAAAAAAAGGATGGGCCCTTTGACGGAACCTTGTGGAACACCGATAGACACATTCCGTAACTTTGATTGCGTTGCGTTTACATTCACATATTGGTACCTATTCGTTAAATAGGATGATAACAACATGTTACTTTCCATGCTGAAATTAAGCAATTTTAGTTTGTCTAAAAGGATTGAGTGTGATACATAGTCAAACGCCTTGCTTAAATCACAAAAAGCGCATATGTGTAACTATTATTTTCAAAACCACTTCTTATTATGTTTGTTAAATTTTGAATAGCATGTGTTGTTGATTTGTTGTTTTTAAAACTAAATTGTTTATTATAGAGTAAGTTATTAGATTTTAAATAGTTTGTAACTTGCAACGTTATACATTTTTCAAATATTTTGCCAATTGTTGGAATTATAGATATTGGTCCGAAATTTTGTAAAAGTAAATCTCCTTTTTTAAAAACTTTAGCAATTTTTAAGCAGTTTGGAAATTCATTCGTTCTAATACACAAATTGATTAAATTAGTTAACGGTACAATAATGACATTTAACAACGTTTTAATTATCATTGTGTTAATGTTATAACAGTCTTTACTTGTTGTGTTTTTTAAATTTGCTATAATGTTAATATATATGCTGATGACACATGTGTTATATATCAAGGAAAAAATAAAAAAGAAATAGAGAGAAACATAAATGAAGACGTTAAGAAATTAACTAAATGGTACGATGAAAACATACAAACAATAAATGAAGAAAAAACAACTTATATGGTAATAAGACAAAAAAACACAAAAGATATTAACATAAAAATTGAAATAAATAACATACCAATTACTAGAACGAAACAAACAAAATACGAATAATATTGACTGAAAAACTCACCTGGGATACACATATTAACAAATTATTAAAAGAAAATACAGGGATTGCATAACAAAAGAAATTGCATTAAGTATCTACCATTCACTATTTATAGCAAAAATTAATTATTTAATATACATGTGGGGAGAAACTACAAAAACAAACATACAAAAAATACAAAGACAACAAAACAAAATTTTAAAAATTATACACAAACAAAACAAAGATAAACAAAAAAATAAAAATAGAAAAATGCAAACTAAAATACAAAATAAAAAATTAAAAAATTAAAACCAACCTCCAAATAAAAAGCAACAAAGAAATTCACGAACATAACACTAGAAGAAGAAGCAATATACATGTACACACAACAAGGACAGAAAAAGCAAAACAAACAATACTAGGCAATGGACTAGTCACGTACAATCAACTGCCTGAAAGTGTTAAGAACTATATATTAACAAGATCAATACAAACAAATAAATAAAAATATATAATACACTCAATATAAATATCAACTAAGATAAATGGAAACATAAAATGGCGCCCTGAATACAAACAGCCATTCATATGAAGACGGTGTAAAGCAGCAAGTGGTAAGTAAATATGTAAATATAGAATAATAAATAAAAATATAAAAAAGAAAAAAAAAAAGAATGCAGAGGTAGATGCTAGTGCAGTTAAGAAAAAGCAAAATGGCAAAAGAAACAGACAAAAGTAGGGGCTATAGGAAGAGAGGAGCCGGAGACAGCATTTGTGCCGCAGATGATGCGTAAAAATCTGCAAGGCAAAAACTAGTTAGTTTAGGCAGAGATATTTTAACAAGAGGATTTGCGCAGAGAAGAAAACCATGCGTAAGTTATTCTTAAGGGCCACTTGTTGAGAGCCAACACTTCACTACGTTCTAAAAAAAAACAAACAAAAAAAAAAAACAAAATTATAAAATCAATAAAATCCGGTTATAAAATAATGTTAGAAAACCAAATCCGGTCATACATTGTTGAAAACTGTAAAAAAAAACGATTAAATTCTAAAAATGAGTATGAAATATGAAAATATTGTTGGATATAGCAAAATCCGGCCTTAATTTGTCAAATGTGCAAAATTAAATTTATAGAACATCCAAAATAGCAAAATACATTTGATTCTAAACAGTTAAACGCACAATACTATTTATAAAAAGTCATTAATTACAAAAAAAAATGGTCAAAAACAATTGGAAACTGCAAAATTCTGTTTATAAAATGCCAAAACAGCAAAATCCAGTTTTCAAATTTTAAACACTCGTCAAGAAAAAATCAAAATCAGGCCATAAACTGTTTATAAACTCTTGACCCGAGTATAAGAATAACTGTATTATAGGGTTGTGGTTAATTTATTAAATTTATTAACCACACTACGTAAAATGTACAATATTATCGAATAAAAAATATTGAATAAATATATAAATATTATAATATGTTTAATAAACCTCATCTAAACACTGTCGAGCATCTATTTCAAATTCTGTGCTGTTACTTGTAGCTTGTCTACAAGTGTGCTTGAAATGCATCTCAAACTAAAAGTGTAGTGTAATAGTGAGCATTCACTATAAAAGCATTTAGTTTTTGTGAAATCAACATTGCACATATCATTTAATTTACAATCTTGTACAATTACATAGTGTAAGATCATTTCAGCTGTTGTGTTTGTTTATATTGTTCTGTGTTCTGTGTTGAATAGCTTTGAATTTTACTAGTTTTAATTAAGTTTTGTATTAGTGAGTCTTTATTTCATATACATTAAATACAATAACAATATATAAAAGAGGCAAAGTTCAGCACAATTAATAATGTTGTAAGACGAGTCACTAAATTCGAATGAAGAAGATGTTGAGGTTAATACAGATAACCTTAAGAACAAATTTTTGAAGGAAGATTTTGGTGATTGTATAAATGAATAAAATAACAGGAAAGCAGCAAATCATCTTTTTGGTAACAATTCACGCTCACGTTTTTACAAAAAATGTGCTCATTTTGAGAAGGCTGTGTGACGGTACAGAAACCTACAGTTGCCATAATGTGGGCTGAGTAGTTGGAAGCGTTTGATTCACATCAAAGAGTTTTTGCTGAGAGAAGTATCAATGGCATGTTTGAAACTAACCTAAGATCTTTCAACAGAAAATCGATAAAAATTAAATATATTTACAACTACAAAGAGATGCTGGGAGGTTTATTATAAATTATACCAATTTGAATTCTAATAGTTTCTTTTTTAAAAACCAATTTTGTAATAAAATTTTGTTTTGTAATTTTTTATAAAATATAATACAGCAGTTCTGTTATATGAAATAGTATTTATTTATTTTCTTTTTTCAAAACTTGAAATAACTTTAAATCAAGCACTCCAAAATAGTAATTTATATTGCGCTGCAAAGTTTAAATTAAGTAAGGTACTTACTTTCATATAAGCCTGTAGAACATATATTAAGCGCTTCACATGTTTTATGTACGGCTTCAGTTATCTTACAGCCGGTGACATGATTGCTAAAAATTTTAAATCTTTAAAGTACCTTTCTGCAACAAGGTATCTTAAAGTAACAGCAAATTTTTTGTCTGCTGAAATACACGTTTTCATATTTGTTTGAAATGTAACAATGTTAACAACTTTTTGTACAGATTGTTACTTATACGAAAATAATGTAGTCGTCTGCAACTGTTATGAAATTTTTTTTTATAATACAGTTTGCGAGTACTGCTTACAATTTTTCAACCAATCTTTTATTCATTTCTTGTGCACTACCCTGCGTTTTCTACTAAAAACGAGAATTATTGCAAGGCACGTTTTTTTATTATTTATTTATTTATTTATTTATGCTTTTTACGACTATTTGACATCGCCACAGTAAGTCTACGACTTGTTTAAAGTGGTTTGATGGGACCAACAGCTTAATACGTGACTTCCGAACCACGCTGGTGGATAAAGAGCAAGTAATCATTTCAGTCATATTTATTATAAAATACTGTACAGTGTCTTGATTGATTAATGGGTTTTTCCATACTGCTCAAATCAACTTTTAATATACAGTAATAAATCACCAACTAAACCCAAAGTAATTAAAAAACAAGTTATTAATGATAAAACAATGCATAAATTTCAATCATTATTTTGCCAACAGTATCCCAAACTAGAATTAATTCAGAGCTCAGGTATTAATACTATTTTCTCCGAGTTTTTTGTTAGTTTAAATAGTACATTGATGTAGTTTGTCTACTTAAAATAAAAAATATAAAAAAACAAATTAAAATGTGGATTAGATAACTTTAGATGTTATCAGAAAGCGTGATGATTTACGTAAACTAAATTGGCTTAAAAACACACAAAAGATATCTTTTTAAATTAAATATCAGAAAAGCATCAGGTATATATGAAAATTAGCTTCCATTTTGACTAAAATATTTGCATTTTTACACAAAAAAGAAACAATTTCAAATTGTTGAAAATATGCAAATGTTCAACCTAGACCTAAAAAGAGAGATAAGATTAATTCTTTAAATTTTACACCAATTGCATTATTGTTCATTAGGTAAAAATAATAATTTAAAAATATATGTTTTATATACAGTATGGATTTACGAAACAAAAGTCTACAACTAATGCGATAAATAGTTTATGTGAACAAATAAATAAACAATTAGCAAGTAAAAAGAAATGTATTTCGATATTTATTGATTTGGCAAAAGCCTTTAGTACTGTTCAACCACAACTTGCTTCTTGAAAAATTAGAAAAAAATGGCTTTAGAGGATTTTTACTAAAACTTTTTGCAGATTACTTAAGCAACCGTAGACAACATGTTAAAATTTATTACACTCTAAGTAACCAAAGAGAAATAGAAATAAGTGTCCCACAAGGTACAGTGCTAGGACCAATACTTTTTTTTTGTTTGGAAATATTATCAGTTATGCCGATGATACTGTCATTACTATAGCAGGAGACAGTTGGTCACAAACAGTAGAATTATCTGCTACAATTTTGAATAGATTGAAAATATGGTTGGACTCAAATAAACTTTTTTGTAATTTTGTAAAAACAAAATGTATTGCCTTTTTTCTAACAAATTTGGGTCTAAGAGACGCCTCTATAAACATTTATTTACCAAACACAAATATCTACATTGAAATATCAGATTCAGTAAAATATCTTAGTATAGAAATTGATAAAAATCTTAAATGAAAAATACATATTAAAAAGTTAATTGGTAAAATTAGTAAAATAAAATATCTAATTAATGAAACAAAAATCATACTAAATAAAATAAAATATCTAATTAATGAAACAAAAAACATACTATCATACAAAACAAAAATAATTGTATACAAAAGCCTAATTGAATCATTATTACGTTACGGAATAGAATTTTGGGGATCAGCTTATGACAAAACAATAACACTACTGCAGATTACGCAAAATTACTTAATCAAAGGTTTATTTAAAAAAGACCGTTTTTATCCAACAAAAAATTTATATTTAGAAACAAATTTACTAAACATAAAATCATTGTTTATGCAGCAGGCAATATTTTTATTAAATTTCAAAGCAATACAAAAAATATAAATTTACAATCTTATAGTACACAACAAAAAACAAACTTGAATGTTAAATTACCTAATATACATATCAACTTAAGTTAAAAAAATATCTCTTATTTAGGACCAAAACTATTATATGAAGTCCCGCTTAAAATAAAACAAATAAACAATTAAAAAAACTTTTGTTTTGAAACTAAAATAATTTATTCAATTGTCATTTGACAAATTAATTAAAATATTGTAATTGTTTTTATTTTGTTTTTGTGTTTGTTTACTTTGTAATTTATAAACTGATTTTGTTTACAAATTTTTGGTGAAAACTGTTTTAAGTATTTTATAATTATTTTTATTACTTGTGTTTTTTATATTGTATTTAGCAATAACAAAATTACAAAATTACAAAATATTAATTTCTAGTTTTTAGAATAAAATAACATCATCTCATATACTCAATTTGGATTTTGATCAAAACGATCAACAACAGATCTACTGACTTATGTTAGTCATAAATGAAATTCTACTTTAGAAAACAGAAAGAAGGTCTTGCAGTAGCTCTATACATTTCCAAAGCGTTTCATAGGGTATGACATTATAATATTATCAAAAAGCTTCATTGTAAAAGTCTTGATCATAAATCTGTAAATCTTAACAATAGTTTTTTTGACAATAGAAAAATTATAGTTAGAATTTATGGTTTTAACTTTGACCCTTAAATTATAAACAATGGTGCTCTTCAAGGCTTTGCTCTTTTGCCAACTTTATTTTTTGTATACATTAATGAACTTCTTCAAACAACTAAAAGTTCTATTTATAGTTTTGCAGATTCTTTATACTTCATACTTTCTAAAGTCTATATTCATAAATATGGCAGAGCATTTTAACTGGTTTAGGTTTGAATCTGTAGCAACTATAAACAAAGATCTCAAAATAATATCTGAATGAAATACTTCTAACATGGTCAATTTTAACTCTAAAAAAACTCAACTTTTTACTGTTTTAAATTCAAAATCTTAGGTATAATCAGTACCACATATTAAACTAAATTACATTTAAATCTACTTCAATTTGTCTTCTGGGATCTACAATTTTACATAATCTTCTTTGGAACAACTATGTTGTTGACATAGTATTAAAAGTATCTAGAAAGCTAGGATTTCATAATAGATGTAGACAGTTTTTTAATTCTGTTCAGCTTTTGCATATATATACAGGGTGTCCGGAAAATACGTGTACAACGTTTGACGACAGACTCCTGACGTCAAAATAGGTCGATCTAAGCCGACTTAGTTATATCCAAAATTGTCTCGTTTAGCCGGTAGAGGGCGTCAAAAAAAACAAAAGTATAACAAAGTTGAAAGTATCTATTGTAAGAAACTAAGTAAAACAAAAACATTACTTAAGCAAATGTGTAAAATGACCGCCATCTTGCTGAATACACTTATTAACACTCTTTAAAAAATGATATTGGACCCTATCTAATGTCTCGGGATTATTAAAATGGTTGCCTGCATTTAAAATCCGCTGCAATAAATCATCGCGTGTGTTTACCGGAGTCTTGTAAACTTCTGTTTTAATAGCGCCCCACAAAAAGAAGTCACACATATTTAACTCAGGAGAACGTGGTGGCCATTTTACTGGTGCATCATTGCCTCTTCCAATCCATCGGTTGGGATATTGATGATGTAAGTATTGCCGAACGGCAACGGAAAAATGGGGCGGGGCACCATCATGCATATACCACATTTCCCTCCGAAGTAAAAGGGGCAAATTCTCCAGAAGCATTGGTAATGTGTCTTGCAAAAAATTTAAATAAATATTTTCATCTTACCTGTCTGGAATAACAATGGGACCAATAAGGTAGTGATCAATAATACCTGCCCAAATATTAATTTTAAATTGATGCTGATGATGTGCAACTTTAATGGCATGTGGATTTTCATCGGAATAAATATGTTCGTTGTGCAGATTGGTTACCCCAGATCTTGAAAAGCATGCCTCGTCAGTAAACATAATTTTTCTACAAAAATTTGGAACAAGGATTCTTTTGTTTCTAATAAATTGACAAAATGTAAGCCGCATGGGGGATCAGTCGGTAAAAGTTCCTGGACTTTTTGTATGTGGTAAGGATGTAACAACTGTTCTCTTAAAACCTCATTGACAATTGTTTTAGGAACATTTAACTCACGTTCTAAGAGACGGGTACTGGTACTTGGTTCTTCTTCAACTCTTTCCAGAATCATCTCTTCTGTTTCCACAGTTCGAGTTGTTCGCATACGACCCCTGCCTTCAAACTTTTTCTCAAAACTGCCTGTTTCCCGAAGATGACGCTCAATATTGGCAAATGTTTGGTGGTTTGGTATTCGACGGTTAGGAAACCTCTCCATGTAAACCCTAACACTCTGACGCCCATTTCCTTGACAAAACCCGTATACCAGGAGCATGTCAACTTTCTGAGAGTTTGTATAATTTTCCATTTTTAATGGTAAAATAAACTTGTAATTCAAGAATGTTGATCGTATACTTGAGTAAATTTCATAGACTGGTGACAATTTGTCAATAATTGTCAAATTATTAAACGCCATAGCAACAAGGTCACTTAAAAAATTATTGTTACAGGTCATTTCTTTTTAATATTTACAAATTTTTGACGCCCTCTACCGGCTAAACGAGACAATTTTGGATATAACTAAGTCGGCTTAGATCGACCTATTTTGACGTCAGGAGTCTGTCGTCAAACGTTGTACACGTATTTTCCGGACACCCTGTATATAAAACTTATATTATCTTTGTATTGAATATTGTTCATTGCCGACTCAAAATTGACAAATGATTTATATACTATACGACACCGGCGTAATGTTGCAGATTTTTGCATTTACTAAAAATATTTTTATAGACATTGTTCAAACAAAAGATATATTGCCATCTTAACAAATATATACTTGTAGTACACGGTTAAGAGCTTTAACAAATGGCAGTTTAGAGACTTAGGACCAAAACTTTTCAGAAAGATTTTTTTAACCGTACTATTAATACATGGAACAAACTTCCAAACTCAGTATTTCCTGAAATTTATAAGCCATAAATATTTTTATTAAAGGTCAATGTTCACAGACTGCTTAAATCTAGTCTTAAATGTGATAGATTCAGCGAGTGTGGTTTTACTCCTTGAAATTCAAAAGTATTTTTATGTTGTTGTGACATATTAAATAATTCAAAAATATCATATTTAAAATTAAAAAATAAATTGAAATAAAAATTATACAAGTATGCTGGTTTTTGAGTACAGATGATTTATGGTAAAAAGAGGTATGTATACTTTGCGAGGTTTATACATATTCAACTAACTAACCTCAATAAGTTTGTAAAAGACCTTATCAAATTTTTTTGTTTCAAAAATTAATCGTTAGTTTACTTAAAAAAATGCTATTTTAAGCTATTGCAAAAATTAAAATTTGATAATACAAGTGATTATTTGTATTTTTGTATTTTGATTTATTTATATATTATTTCAATTAATAATGTTTTTATAAATATTAATAAAATTCCATATTTTATTTTAAAATAATTTTATGATACTGTTTAATATTTACCATTTTTATTATTATTGTTTCATATTAAGTAATTTTATTTGAGGTCAATGAGGAAGACTATACTCAGTCATGAACAATGTGTCTAATTTAAATTTATAAATTTTTACTACAATAATGTATGGTATTATCTGCTCACCTCATCATGTGTATTGTTGCAAATTTGTTTTTTACATTAAAAACATTTATTATTAGAAGTAATCATTTGTATAAATGCATAAATACAATGTATCAAAATTCTTAATAAATGAATCAACATGTTTAGTATCTCTGGCCACTGAGGCATTGTAGTATCTTGGTCGTCTGCAGATGGTTCTCGTCTGAAATAAGTAAGTTTTTGCTAATATACAAAAGGTGGCGACACATTGTTCAAATTTAAATATTTTAGTTTATTAAATAACAGTATCTTTTGTGTGTTAATTACGTGATTAGCAATTAAAGCACTTTAATACAAAAATTAATTATATTATTTACATAATATTGTGTAGTTATTTAGTATAACAAGCAATTAATTATTTAAAAATACACCATTCTTACACGATATTCACTTGGTTCAATATCAATAAAAAACATATATAGATTAATAATAATAATAATATAATTTTATATATAGGTACATATATATTTTAAAATAAAGTTATATTTATAAAAAATATACTTTTATATGCTTTTAATTGTCTTTTAAATAAAAAATAAATTATACTTTAAATAAAAGACAATTAAAAGCATATATAAGTATATTTTTTATAAATATAATTTTAAAATATATATAATATTTATATATGCATGATAATCTACAATTATATATAATTCTATTTGTCTGATGTGACTCATTATTATATTTTATACGTTCATGACACGTCCAATGCCACATATATTATTGAACTGGTTAAACACATTAAATTAAATAAATTAACTTAACATGATAAGTATAGATGCAGATTCAAAGTTATAAGTAATATAATTTACAAGATACCTTGTTCAGAATGAAACTTTTTCCATATAAACTTTTCAATGGTTAACTTTATCAAAAGAATCTTATTTTTGTCACTATCACCAGACATCACCACAATGTGACGTATTGTTATAGAAAAAAAAAACTAAAAAAAAATTCAGAAACGTTCTATACTAATAAACTTTAAAATTTTATTACTTTAACCAAGCTTATCTTTAATGGCGTGCCTTAAAATACAAACTTATGATAGTAAGTAAGAATGATAGACAGAAAAACAGTGGTCAATAGCTTTATTTTAGTAAAAAATTACAGATTTAGTTATTACAATAGTTTGACAAAAATTATAAAACATTATAAATAAAACTTTCTGTTGAAGCAAACAACACATTTTAGTTTTATCAAATATTGGTTTTATCTAATAGATTTATGGCTTATATTATGTAAAAAGTAAAAACTAAATTACTCATTTTTATTATATTTATTAAACTTATTAGTTATCTCACTAAAATAGAAAAAAATATTGGTATACTGCTATAAAAATTAATATTTAAAAAAAAATTAATGCGTGTTTGTATGGCCACAATTCCATTTTAGCTTGATAACATTATCGACAGCGGACAGGCATACATTTCTATATGTGCTTTTGTTGCAATATTTGATGCACGTTTCATATTTCATATCTCCTCTTTCACGCACTTCTCTACCTGATAGCTATTTAAAGAACATGATATGGAGATATGAGCACGGATACTATTATTCTGATTTTTTTGTTCAAAAGGGAGATATGAATACAACCAATATTGTGATAATATATATAATAATGGTCGTTTTACTTATGGGTTTGCGCCTTGGGATATTTGTGCAAATTTTATTGTTGAATGATTTTTCTAACAGGATGTCTTTTTATTCATTTAATTTAGCATGTTATAGGTATCAATAGAAAATTTATTCAAACGTATATTTTAAAATCGTTAAAAGTCTAGCTTTAGTACGCTATGTTGAAACTTTTTAAATTAGTTTATATTAAGTTTTAAAAATATTAAACTAATATTGCATATCATATTCAATTTATTTGTTTATTAAATTAATATTTTTATTTTAATCATTGTTTTGAAATAATTTGCTTTTATATGATAATTTTAAAGATATACAAAATTGAAAATGTGACATCAATTACTTGTATTAGAGAATAAGAGATTAAGCCTTTCTTTAGAATATTTTGAATAAAAAACAACAATCATTGCGATAGCTTAAAAAACGTAAACATCTCATTTTCAAAACGTCAGTTTTTTTTTCTTTTCTGTGTTGATAGTTTGCATCATGAATAGAATGATTGTTTGTGGACATGGGAGATGACAAGGCCCTGAAGGCTGCAAATAGTGAACCATTACAATAAATATAAGGCAAGAAAAATAAAAACTCTATTCGAGAAAAGAATAGACATGTCAGGGATTTGCCGTACGTTAAGAAGCTACATGTCATAATTGTTCGTGCATTTATTCTGAAAACGTTGAAATAAATGGTAAGAATAGTAATAATAATAATATTACTGATAATTAAATATAATAAATTAGAGATTAACTATTAACAAATTGTATAAAAATATTAAAAATAAAAACACTTTTTTTAAGGCATCTCAACTTAATTTGTACACTTATTTTTTATTAGTATAAAATATTCAATATCATATTCAAAACTGAAGGTTGAATTAGTCAACTTACATACTCGTATACACTAACAATAGAATTTAAAAAAAAAACTTGCTTTAATTAACTATTTCAAAAATATCAGTTTATACAGAGGTTTATACATTTATTCCTACTACCAATTTAGTAAAATCAATTAGTGGGCAAATACAGCATAAAGCTAAGAAACAAATTCATAACATTTTTTTTAAATTTTTTATTTAATAATATTGGCAAAGATGTATAATTTTATGTATTATAATTTACGTCTTTAATCAGGAAGTCAAACATTTCTACTATTTTATTTCCAAAAAGTATGATAATTATAAAATAAGTGGTCATAATTCTAGTACCGTGTATTTAATTTGTCATCGATTCATACACCATCTCATTCTAGAACACAAATATTTCATTGATAAGGGTGTGATTTTATAATAGGCTTCACTCAGTTCTCTGTGCACTGAGAGTATCCCTCGTTGTAGGAAAAGCACGGCTGACGTTTCGGACGATGTGGGTCGGCGCATTGTTGAAACGTCAGAAGTTTGAGACGTGTTTGTATACAGAGAGGATATTACCGACCCAATTGTGACCAAGTGACAATTGATACCGCCAAACATATGGCACATGATGCCGCAGTTCACATACACAATGCCCCATCTCACCACTTTTTACGTGAACTGCAGAATATACAAACACAAAAAAAAGAATGTAATTTAAACTCAATGCTACATTGTGAATAAAGATATGGATGACATTTACATTAAGTGAAATATTAAAAAAAACACTTATGTACATACAACTACAATTTTTATTATCTAATATTAAAGTTTTGAAATTTAATACATCATATAATTATTATTAACTTTAAAAGACGTGTCTTCTTTAACATGATGACATTAGAAGTGTGTACGATTTTAATGTAGAAATTGTAAGTAAGTTTATCGCATATAATATAAAAAATCGAAGTTATGAACTTAAATCTTATTAAAGCACATTTTTCTGTTATCAGTATTTTTGTTTTTATTGTTAAAATTTAAATTATAAAAAACAGTTTTGTATTTTGTCAACTAAGCTAGTTAATGGACGGAGAAACTATTTAAATATATTACAAAAATTACTAAAATAATTTTAAGATATATAATATTAGACTACAATTACATGCCGTTGAGTGCAATTAAAAAATATAGAAAACACTTAAATTGAAGTGTTCTTGTATATCAGCTGAGCGCTGTCTCAGGTCTACAATCTTGTTATTTTTAATAAAGACTTCTAAAATACACTAAAAAGTACAGAAGTAATTATAAAATTAAAAGTACAACATTAAGTTTTGTGAATTAAGTTTGTGGCACTAGTCAGTGAGTAGTGGTATAAGCGTACGACTTAGTATGATTCGTCACTAGACTAAAAGATTATGGAAATAAATAAGTTGAAAACCAAATTAAAAAGCTAATATAAGTTTAATTAATCTCAATATTCAACACAAGAAACTTAATACTCTTCTTGATTGAAAGAATTTAAAGTAAGGTACAAGAAATCAGATAATATATCACATTTCAATTATGTCACAGATAAAAAACAAAAAATCAATTACAAAGTTACTCACTACACAATCGAAAACAAAATACTTAACAATTAAAATACATTTAATATGAAATAGCCTAATTTTATTAAATTATGGCACTCTACGATTAGAAAATTATTGCTGATATTCTACAACTGCTTGTCTTTCATTTTTATTTACATTACAATAAGCACAAATGTAATGATTATTGGCATATTCTTTGTTTAAAAAAACCATTTCACTAATTTTTAAAACATCACATTCTTTTTATTTTTAAGACATTATTTATATAAAAAATCAATTTAAGATAATAAGATATGTATTAGTATTGATAAAATAATATTAAAATATAGAAGAATATTTATTAGAATAACCAAAAAAAAAATGTTCGAAATTAACTTTGCTTCAAAAATTTGTGTTATAAGTTAAGTTTTCTACAATATATAACGTCGACGTGTTGAATGCTTACTGGAGGCTAATATAAGATGCAACCTAGCGTTGTAACAAATAAGAATTTTTACTAAATGATCACAAACTTGAGTTAAATAAAAAAACACTTTTTTATAATTTTTCGGTTATTATGCAATTGTATTTTATTGCAAATTATTATGTTTTGTCAAGTAAAAACTGTTTATAATAATAAAAATTGCAAAAATAAGGTTGATGCAGACTTGCAATATTCCATGACAACAATAGACTTTTGTTTACAGATAAGTGTTGTTTTTGTTACCAATGACCAGATGGGTACAAACGTATATAGAAAAAGCTAGGTAAACAATTTTTACAGTGTTAAACATTCTTAAAAATTTAATTTTATAGTAATATGATTTGTGTTATTGTTGCAATGTACAATAAAACTTAAGCTTTATCTTAATAAAAATAATATTATAGTACTTGTTAGGTACCAACTATTGCTTAGTGTAATTTTTGTTAATTATATTTATTGTAAATAAATTTAGTATACCAGTAACTAATCAAGTTACTCTGAATAGCTTTTTGCAAAGAGTGAGAAAGCAACAACAGGTTACCAACTCTAGATAAGATGATAATTTTTAGTAGATTATAGTATTTTTTTTAATACATTATTATTGTTTTTATACCAGAATAAAAGAAATTTTTCAACTATTCCTAGAGCAATTAACAACAATTATTCTTATAAAAATGTACTAAATGGTGTAAACCTATTTGATTAAGTTTAAACGTAAATAAATGTAGTGTTATTTCTTATATTAGGAATGTTCAGCTTTCCAACTATAACTATAACATTTATTGTATAGCTTTAAACGTAATCAAGTAGCTAGCAAACGTTAACTGAGTGCTGTACACAGGATTTGTTTAGGGTTGACTACGGCTTTCAAATTTTTGTTAAAACGCTACATGCAGGTTTTAGGTGCTAGACCAGTTGTTCATCTAGTCTTTGCTGCAAATCAAGTGTACTTCCGCTAATCATTTGTCGCAGTTGCTATGTACTAAAATATGGCTTAAAAATAAGACAAACAAATTTCATAACCATAAGCTGGTGTGAGTCTAAGCGCAGAGGCTAAAAAAAGAAACCTGCACACAATGTCTCAAGAGACAAGTTTTTTGACATTTTTGCTAAATACTTAGATTATACACGGACGGTTTGAAAACAGATTGTAGAGTAGAAAGTGCTTTTATTCTTTTGCTGTTTTCAAAGAAGTCACTGTGTACACCGCAGCATAAAGCCGGTTATACTGTGTAACTTTATATTATAGTTGGTTTCTCTTATATTTTTAAGACATATTAACATATTACAATATTCTGAGAGTAAACTTACCTACCTTACCGTAATTGACTCAAGGTCTTTGACAATATGACAAATAATCAGAAATCTACATTCCTGCAAGACATACGTTTCTTCAAAAAATTGTAATCTGGTTTTGCTGTTTTTACTCATTTTTATGTAAATTTATTTATTAGTTCTTATTAATTATTATATGTTGTTGTGTAGTTTAATTTACCAAAATTAGTTGCAATTACCGTAATATTAAGTTATTAATTTTACAGTAATCTCTGTAATCTGTAATATTAAGTTATTAATTTATTTTAGGTTCTGACATAAATCTTTCTACTACTGCAATGTTATCATGTTTATATTTGGTTTTAGCATTTAGCAGCACACTGGGTTAAGTTACCTTTTGGTTTTAATATCGGTGTGCTTACTCTGGTATAGTGGTATTAGGATGATGATTATATATAATTTATTTATTAGTTTATAAGCTATGACATTAAAGTGTTGAGGAACTCTGATGCTATTGTTAACTGTGATATTAGTTATTAGTAGAAGAAGTCTACTATAGTTTATTAATTTATATAAAATAATACGTTCATGATAACACTTTGCTATATCCAACACAATTTACTATTTTAGTTTGTCCAGAATGGTTAAAGACTATTATAATATTTAGTACAGGGTTGTACTTTCTTGAACTCATTTAAGATTTTAAAAATGTTTTAGAATTAGTTAACTAATTTATATTTTTTGTTGGGAATTAAATATTATTATTATAATTATTAATAAATTAAATATTTAATAATTTTTTTTTATTAAAGTTTTACAAAGTAGATAATATATAAATTTCAACGAGTAAAACTATCACATTGAAAACTAGATTTAAGCAATCTGTAAACATTGACCTAGAAAATTTGCGGCTTATAAGTCTAGGAAAATACTGAATCTAGAAGTTTATTCTGATAGTATGGTTAAAATCTCTATTAAAAGTTTTGATACAATTGTGAATGTTTGTTAGAATTTCTAGCAAGTTTTGTATTATAAATAAATTTTGTTTAGACAATAATATGTCTTTCATTTGAACAATGTCCATGAAAATATCTATAAAAAATGCAAAAGTTTGCAACATTAGCGTAATGCTTTAACTTTAACACCGGCGTAGTGTTGTAAAGTGTCTAAGTCATAAGTCAATTTTGGGTTGGCAATGATCCAAATAACTTGTTTTTGACTAAAATTTAGAAGAAAAAAGGTGTAGTTTGGATGTTCTTTCTCATACTAACAATATTCAAAACAAGAACAAGTAAAAAACTGTTTATATCTGTTAAGAAATCTTAGTTTTCTAGATACTTGTAAAAATGTGTCGTTTCAGAAAAGATCATGTGAGATAGTATTTATTTATTGATTAACTAATAATCATTTAAATATTATTATTAATTTTGATATGTTTATTGAAAAATGTTGGCAACCAAAATCATCTGGTAGCGGAATATAAAAAAATGTATCTATCAAATTAGACACTTTTGCCAAGTGAGGTAAGTCAAAGTAACCAAAAATACTCACCTTATCTTCCAAATATTTGGTTGTTAAAAAGAAGCAGTTTACTAAGTTATTTTTTTAATTACTTGACAGTTAACTAGTAAAAATAAACATAATTTACTTGTAAATAAAAATATTTTTACAATACTTATTATTTTATTTAAATATAATAATAGTTATTGTGATTTAAAATCCACTTGGGATTAAAATTTCATATATTTTTAAATCATCAACCAACAATAAATGTAAATGAAAAGTTCCAAAACTTGTTACTTGCATTTTTTTTTTAAATTTTAACTTGCTTTATGCAATCTAAAATTCATTATTGTTGCTATACTTAAAAAAAAAGGAAATTAATTGCCAGTCCAATAAAAAGAAAAAAATAACCCAAAAGGCAAAATTCAGTTTACCAAACTTGTTTTAAAATATTTTCTAACAAACTACTCCTGCAAGTAGCAAGTTTTGGAGCTCAACGCCTCAAATATACCCTCACTAATAAGTTAGCTAAAATTTGTATCCTGCGATAAGCTGATAGAAAAAGGAAGATGTAAAATTTTTATTTTGGTTTACTTGCTATTTTACAAATTCCTCTACTAAATAAGATAAAGTTAGGTGAGGTAAGAATAACTAAAAATAGTAGCAAAAGGAACACTGTTACAGGGTCTTTATAAATGTCTGGGATTATGTATTAATCTTAAATATGCCGCCTTTTTAAAATTGTGCACTATACTATTTACTTTGTTTTGACAGTTCAAATGTCAAACAAGGTTATAAGGATGTATACAGATGAAGAGAATATTTTTATTATTGAATCCTACTTTAGAAGTGGACGATTTTTTAATGGAGAATGACTATTCCATTCCGGATTGTGTTTGAGAGTTTCGACAGCATTAAACAATATACACATTTAAATAGAGTATTTTTATTATTAAATCCTATGATAGGCAACTTTATTTGCGCATTTACTAGTGCGGCACAAACGTACATTAGATGGTTACATAATTCCAAACTTTTATACCCTGTATTATCTCTAGTTTGAAAAAATGATTAACCTCAAAATATAAATTTATATTTTTTAAATTTTATTTTTAAATAATTCTTAATGTGGTCTTGACAAAAATAAATTAATGACGTAATTTATTTTTGTCAAGACCACTTGATTTTTGAAATTATTAAAAAAATAATTTTATTTTAATAAGAACATAATACTTTTGTGCTTTGCTTAGTTTAAATGTTATTAACTAACAAAGACTGATGAAGATTAGTTTTGTATTTATAAAACAATGTTTATATTTTTTAATAAACGTTTTTGTTTTTGAAAAGAATTATTCAACGTAAACGTTCTGTGTAATTTTTTGTTGGTCAATAACTTGTAAACTAAGAAATATACAAGTAAAAAGTTATATTGTGTTTTAATACTAAAATAAAATTATCTTTCAAATGGTACCAAGTTTTATTTTGTACAAAAAACATAGATAGCACGCACTGTAGCGTCTATTAGACATGTTAGAAAAAATAATATACTATGTTTTGAAAGATGGATCTACAAAATGATGCTTGTGGTTTCTTAATATGACTTTTTGTTTTGTTTGGAACAACTATTCTTAAGATTTATTTTATTTTTGTCAAAAGACGCAGACAATATTCAAATAATAATGTTGATTTTTACAATTTAAAGTTAAAAGTTATAGATATTGTTATTTGTTGGCTAGGATCAACTCATGATATAACCATATTTAATAATTCCTTGTTGAGACGTTTATATTTATTGACGCCACTATTAAATCTATCTAAAATTAGATACAATAACATCCAAATTGCTACAAGAAATTCGGTAAAGCGGTTGTTTACTTTGTTTTTTTTTTTAATTATTATTTTGTTCTTTAACACTTTTATAGTTAAAAATCTAAAATAAAAAATAAAATAATTTAAGCGTAGAATTGCTTATGTTTACTTTTACATTTCAAACTAAAAAAATTGTTATATTTTAAAATATATATTAATTGAGTTTTTATATCTAAATTAAAAGCTATAATACGAGGGCGGAGTGAAAAGTCTGGTAAAATTGTCACAAAGAGCGCCATCATCGCAAATCCCAGATGTCATTGTCAATACCATCTGTCACTGGGCCAAATTAAAATTTTTAGACAGATATGACATTTAGTTCAGTTTTGACAGCCATTGAAACCAGACAACTCATCGTATTTTTGCAAACATGAAAAAAGCGAATCTCGTGTGTTAATTAAACATTATTTTTTGCGTGGAAAACCATTACGCAAACCAAAACAAAGCTTGATAAATGTTATGGAGACTCTTCACCATCGATTAAAATAATTCACAAGTGGTTTATTAATTTTTGTTTTAGTCGTACAAGCATAATTGATGCCGAACGTTCAAGACGCTCAAATAAAGTCACCACTCCGGAAATGGTTGACAAAATCTATGATACGGTATTCCAAGACCGCAGAGAAAAAGTGCGCAAGATAGCTGAGATAGTACGTTTGCTTACAATCGACCAAAAAAGCACACGTTTGACAACTTTTTTTTCATAACTGTGGATGAAACATAGATCCATCACTATACAGCGGAGACCAAGTAACAGTCTAAAAAGTGTATTTCTACTGACAAATCTGCGCCAAAGAAGACTAAGGCGGTTTTACAAGGTTGTGGTCACAGTTTTTTGGGATGCACGCAGCATAATCTACATTGATTACTTCCAAAAAGAAAAAAGAGTCAACGGCAAATATTACTGCAACTTATTGAACCGTTTCAACAATCTTTTGAAAGAATAACAACCGGGAAAGAAAAAAAATTCTCTTCCATCAAGGCAATGCATGCCATGCCATGGCCAAAATAAATGAATTAAGCTTCTAATTGCTTCCAGATTTGCATTATTTATTAGACATAGCTCCCTCCGACTATTTTTTGCCGAAAATTATATTCTTTGTTTCATTTTAACCATATCATTGGTCAGTTTTTTCATTTTTTTTTTTTTTTTTTTTGTTAAATGCCGTATTTTACTAGTTTGAACTGCATTAAATTTAGTAGCAATTTCTTCTCATGTTCTTTTATTTCGATACCATCGGTCTTCTTATTTTCTATTATTTTAATAAATTGGCATTTTTATTCTCTCTCTCATACAAGCATTTACTTTAACAACCTAAAATTTTACTGATGACTAAAATAGTCAGCTGTTAGTTGTCAAGGTATATTCAATGCATTTGTTTAGCAATTGTTTCATGGACAATTAAAATTAATTGTTTGTTTTTTAGTAGGGGTTGTTCAAACAACTCAAATAAGTTTTATGGCAATCGTTTCTTTTTTTTGCAAACTTATTATTTAAGTTTAATTATAATATTTATATTTGTGGTTTTAAATGATTTAAATTAGTTTTATTATATATTATTATATAACATTATATAACATTATTATTAAAATAGCATTTCCCTTAATAAAATACAACATTCAAATAAATTCAAATCTGATAAAAAATAATAACAGAGCAATTAATTCAATTCATACAAGAAACATTAGTAAGTATTAACTCCTTTGTGTGTATGGTTTTAGTTGTTTGGCATCGTGTTTTTTTTAATGGTTTAAATTTTTATACGTGATGTTATATTTGTATTGTACTTAATTAATTTGAAATATCCGTTGTAGCGCTGATGAAGGGAAGAGATCTTCCCGAAACGCCCGTTCTTGTTTCATTTTTAATGATAAAATAAAACAAAATAAAAATTCCCAAAAGTCCATGGTCGTTCTGATATACAGATAAACCCAATACCAATAATATATGAATATTATTGATAGAAGTTTTACGTAGAATAAGCTTGTATATAAACCATTATAACATAATGTTTACAATAGGGTGTTTAGATAAGGTGCCGCCAACTTTAAAAAGTTAAAAGTGAATTTGTATAGAATTTAGCTTAGAATGCAAATATGTAACTGAAAAGGTTGAAAAATGAAGTTGTTTAAAGGGTAGAGGTGCTCGAGTCTTGCAGTTTATTATTTTATTTCATGTTTTTATTTATTAAGAGGATAAAAAGGCTTTCATAAAAAATAAGTATTCAACACTCGAATCAATTAACACCTTCTATTCTTCAATTGTTTTGTTTTGTTTTGTTTTGAAATCGTCCATTTTTAGCTACATTAAAATATTAAGATATGTACTATTTTATTAATTTTATAATAATTATTAAAGGTTTATATTTTTTAATTAAAAATAATTTTTAGATTTGAAATGAACATTTAATTCTAATTCATTTAAACATTACATTCTTGTTATGCCCATTAAAGAACAAAAATAATACAAATGATAGAAATTTTAAAATTATAGGAAAACGTGGGTTTTAATAAACAATAGCTTATTATACTGCCCACTTTATATATATTAACATAAATATGATATTTTATATCTAAATTCAGATTTTTTAATCTATTGTTATATGATATTCACTGCAATAAACTTACGTTCTCTAAATATAATAATGTAAAATATTATCCCGAAAAGGAAAACATTGAGACAATTTCCAGTATAAAAGATTGTGAATATTTTTGAATCCCTATTGTATTTACATCATAGAAATGATTTTTGTCCAACTTAATGTTATTTTAAGATTCAAATTATTATAAATACAGCTTCTCAGAATATAACAAAGATGGCTGCGACTTTAATGTTGTTCTTATTCGGGGTCTTTGCTATGCATAAATAATACGTTCACAAACTAGAATTATAATAAATTTCGCATATTCCAGTAAAAAAATATTGCTTTATATAAAAAAAGTAAAACGCCACCCATAAAAAGCTTTTATTTATACTCTACAGGACGTCATTGCATCTCACGAGGGACAAGTCCTGAACATGAATTTAATATTTTATTTTGTAACGAGAGGAGAGCCCAGAAAAAAAACCGGCGTGAAATTTACGGAAGGGACCCCTCCTATAGCACTAAAATTTCACGCAGGCCGCCCATCTCATCATGTTGGACCAATGCCTATTCACCAGCATCCGCCATCTTGAATGAGAGATCAGGCAACGACCTGAGCGCCCCTTGCCGGAGGTACAACGTAACTAAGCACAGCTTTCAACCGTTTTAAAGATATACGCACACATTTTATCGGGTCTCCCGTTAAAAAATCACGATCATCGATTCATTCATCGATTATATTAAAAACAGTGGTCGATCCATGTGTAGTAATTACTAGTCTTTAATAGTGTTCAAGCAAATTTTCAAAATTCCATCGGGAAGTGTCTGTTTTCGTTCCGGGTGTATGGTTTGCGCGCGATCCTCCACACCGCAACTCAATAGAATAATAGATCTCGTGCTGCGGCATAGTGAATAGGACTTCTTAAGTGAAAAATATTTAAAAAGGACCCCCTCTGGTGCTGCACAATTCATCTTTTAACCTACTAATCGCTACAACCACATCGGTAAGTACATTTTGGCAACTATATACCTACTGCGCGAAATTCTTATCGGATTCCATCAAGTTTTAAATTAAATTATTATAAGTGACTCGACAGTCTTTTTATTCGGTGCTTTTTATTGAGCGATCCACAAATGCTACTACGTCTTATATGAGATAACTATATAATAACCATTATACTACTAATATGAATACATCCTAAGATGTTATTATGTTGGCCGGGGTTACCGATATTCTATTATTGTGCTGATTTTCTTATTAAACACGGAAATTAAATTTATTTGTACAAATATTTTAGTAGATTCCTATTGGAATATATATGTTAAATTAGAGCCAGTAGCAGTTTATTGTCCGATTTAATTGTTTCTTATTGCAATTTTATTGCTTTTAATTTTATTGTTCTGTTAAGTTGATTTATTGTTTTATTTATCGTGCAAGCTAATGAAATCTTACGATCTATGTGTAGGTTTTTTGTTGATTTTTTTGTTATTTTATATTAGTTTTGCTACACAGTTAAATAATAAAATGGTTATTATAGTATATTCATTTATATCTAACACAGCCAATTATGTTATTTGTATAATTGTTACTTATCTTATCAGATAATGGTACATTTTTGTATTATTCTAATTATAGAATTTTTTTAAAGACAAAAACTGATGAAAATTAAAATAGTTAAGTAATTTAACATTAACAAAATGATAATAATATGATAGTAATATTAAAAGATAGCTTGTTTTATTAATTTGATTCTCCATGTAATACTTATACTTATACAATTCTAACAAAAAGTAAAAAAATATTATGAAGCTATATAAAATACATACATAATACATTTATTTAAATTCACGTGAAATAAAAAAAAACATAATATTGTTATGGTTTATGTAAAAATTGTTTTTACTAAATATGTTTTAATATAATAACCCAGTTTGTCTATCTGGAATTAATGAAAAAATGCTGCTCATGGCAATATCTCTGGTAAAAACTGGCCGTATTAAAAAAGTTGATGTACCCAATTAAACTTTCCAAAAACTATTACTTTACTTTGTATATTATTAGATTAATTTTTATAAATCAGTTTTTTTATTTCAAATTTTAATTTACTAGCATGTTTGCTTTTGTATAGTAAACACAACTTAATTTTATTATTATTTTGCAATGTACGCAATGTTTTGGTTAGATAAAAGTTGAAATGGTGGTAATACGCATACTATGTAGTTTGTTCACCTATATCTATTTATAACAATGACATAAGGAAACAAAAAAATGGATAACAACAAAAAAATTTATTATTTTCTATATATACTAAAACACTATTGTTCCTGATATTAGTTGTAATACATGGTAGATTATTAAGTAAGATGTGAATTTTGTGTGATTTTTGTGTAATTTTATTTAATTAATTTAAAAGACAAACAAGAAACGCACACACATATGTATATGTATTTCCAACAAAACAAACACATTGCTATGTAGGTTTTCTAAAAGTTTATAATATCTTTTCCTGTTGCAAAGCCAAGAGTTCATCTAATTTATTATGCAATGTTACATACTAAAAAAAAGTACATGTTTTTTCTTGAGTATGCATATTAAACTGTTAAAGTCTAACTCTATTTATTGATAATTAGTAGTGCAAAGTGATTGTAGTTTCATCTTATTGTATTAACTAAAAAAATAAATAATATTATCATTAAGTAAAATCATTCAAATAACTGCATACTTTTAATTAATTTGAATAATGAATTGTATTTATTAATATTTTGTAGTTAAAATACTTTCTTTAAAGACAAGATTACAAAAATATCTGTTAATCTACTGTTTGTTTGCTGTTCACAACATCCATAATTATCTTCTGCATCTACAATTATACGGAAAACAAGATCTTTATACATTGTGATTGACAAATAAACTTTTTAAAATTACTCACAGGGTAAAAAAGAATAGTCATAAATTTAAAAGGTTGTTAATAATTATATCTATGCGAGTTTAAAAATTCAATAAAATTTTATTCCGTCGCACATTTGAAAGAGTCATTGTCTTTTTTTAAATTTGTTATTAGAACTCAATTTTAAGTAAAGTATTAATAGAGTGATAAGTATATAATTATCATAATCTTTAACTTATGTAGTTTCTAGCAACTTTTTAGTATAAACATAAACAATGGTATAATTTTATAAATCTTTATTAGTTTATGTCAATTGTACGGTATAGTTTGATGAATTTTATTTATTGATATTTTATCGTCAAAATACTATAATGAATGACAATAGTAGAAAAAAAATACGTTGACAAAGTGCATAATAATAATCTACTTTACATACAATTATATTGAAAACAAGATACAAATGTTATTCATTGCTATTAACAAGTAAACTTTGTTAATATTTATGTCTAATGCTAGTCTAAAATATCAATTCAAATATGTTCCGTCGCACATTTAAAAAATACATCGTTTTTTCTAAATTTTTTATTAGAACTTGTTTTTAAGTTAAGTGTTCATAGTAACAATTTTATAGAAATTATGTAAATAACTTATGTGCCGAACTAGCAACTTTTTAGTATAAACTAGCTTACTGCCATATGTTCATTATGCAACTAGTATTGCCAAGGAAAAATATGTTATTTCATATGTTATTATTATTAGAGTGTTGAAAAGTTATGATATTTATTAAATAATTTAACTCTTTTTTTGTATACGTTATAAGTATCGCAGTTGTAAAAAAGCATAGTGTGCAATTTGCACGAAGCGCCCATTTTTCATTTTTTTTTTACCTTACACCACTTGTCTAGGTCCGTGAACAACGTTCATATTTATGGTATACTATTTGCAATCAAAGTATTAATTACCATTATTAGAAAAGGTTCTACAAATTTTAATTGACGTTCCATTTAATTCAAATAATATAAATCTGTCTTTAATAATTAATATTGGTATCTAAGACCTGGAACAAATCTTTATACAGAAATAAGGAAATTATGTTGATTAAAGAATTTGATGACTATATCGTTTATACGTATATTGGAAAGTATATATTTGATTTTTTTGTTGTACAATTTTACTCAAAATTGCTAATAACTATTAGATTCCTTATAAGACCATCTTACTCTATATACTATGCTCAACCTTAACACAAACTTAACGATTTTCAAATTTTAATTCTACTAGATGTAGAAATAATAATCTATTGAAAAGATTTGTATCGCTAACTACGATGAGTAAATTGTATTTGCGTCACTATAATTTGCCGCAATGGCACTACTTCATTACTTTATTACAGGTGTTGCACTCCACTAATGCAATGCTCTCATATCAATTATGTTAACTATTATTCAATTGATTTTAACAAGACAACTTAACTTTATATAGCAGCTGATCAATATAAAGCATTTGTAAATATTACGTTAATATTAACAATGGAAGTCATTATTAGATCAAATTAATACAAGCCGCGGCCAAGAGGGTGTTGTTTACAGGCTTGGAGATTGCGACCTACTTAACCATTTTTGGTTGTGGCAAAAACATACATACTTACATATCATCTTATCTAAAGACTGCTAAGGTTGATAGAGTATAAAATCCCATTTTATTTGAAAGAGCATTTTGTTTAGATAATTGTTATTTAAATTTGTAAGAAAAAAAATGTTTATTAATCTATTTCGCATACTATTAACCTTATTTTAGAAACAAGGTTTTTAGTAATGTAGTGGAGTTTTATTTTAATTTTGCTTATGGTTGTGGTCTGTAAGCCAAAAATGAACTTGTCTACTAAACAAAGTTAATTGGATTTAATTAGGATGTAAACCTAAGTTATTTGCAAAACAAGTCTGTGGTTGTGGTCATTAAGCCAAAAATGACCTTCACTACTAAAGAAAATTAAATGGATTTAGTTAGGATGTAAAGTCATTTGACAAAAAATGGTCATAGAAAGATTTAATTTTGTAGAACGTTGTGGAGTTGACAAATTTGGGACATTTTTGTTAACAGCAGCAATATTGGCACTTGATTAATTTTATTATAAAAATTGATTTTAGTTTCTGTCAAATTAAAAAGGCAATGCTTAACTAACATATTAAAATGACAAGTTTAGTAATACCAAATTTAAAACAGTGATTACACTTGAATTACTATAAGGTTTTCTAATAAGAAGTCTTATTTTAATAATAAAAGAAACATTTATTCATTTTTAGTACTACATTTATTTTAATTTAATGACGAAAATGATATCCAATAAACATCTTGAATATTGTTTTTAAGGGCTGGAATTGTTTGCGGGGCATTTGCGTAGACTGTTTCCTCTACGTAGCTCTAATGGACAAAAGAAAGGAAAGTTTGGCTTTGTTTATGATCAGCCGGCTTTAACTTCTGCGTTAGTTGCACTTTATAAGCATGACCTTTATGCAGTATGCGATGAAGCCTGGACAATGATATACTTAATTGCTGTCAACGTCTTGGGACAGACATACCTGGTTTTCTGCGATATTGTTATTATTGTTGTATTTTGATAATTTTGCGATTATTAAAATCGCTTTGCGGGAATGTGATTCATACCGACCAACAACAACACAAACTCTGCTAACCATCTCGACAAAATTTAACCGTGTCTATAATGCATTTTCACTGTTTTTATACGTTGTTGGAGAGTGAATCGTAGTTTTTTTTTAAATTGTATAGTTTTTAATGACAAATGTCAAAGATTTAAGGCTTTCTATTCAATAGATCATAATTTTATTGGATAATCTTTTATATGCTTTATGTAAATCTAATATGCCATAACATTTTACTAAACAAAGTAATGTAGTTTGGTTGCAAATCATTAATGTTTTACCATGAGGATCAATATTAAGACAAGTCAGTAGCAATACAAAAGTTTGGTTTTTGCAAAGATTTTTCAACGATTTTGGCCATATTGCAATTTGTGGAAAATACTTTAAGCGCATAAGAATTCAATGAGGTTGTGAGCCAGTTTTTATATTTAAGTAAGGCATTTGATTGCGTGTTACATGTGATACTTAAATTTTTAGTTCTACAGTTTTACTCAACAAAGCTACAATGTCATGTCATACTTAGAATAGACAACAAATAGTAAAGTTTAATGATCATTTCTTAGAGGAAAAGGGTATTTTATGTATGTATGTGAGCTACAAGGTTCAATTTTGGGACCGTTGTTGTTTCTAAATTACATCATGGATTTGCCTGATATGTTAACTGACTTTTTAGTTACCTTGTGTTTTGTACTTGGACTTAACCTAACCTAACCTAACCTAACCTAACCTAACCAAAACGTGAAAGTAACAAACCGATTTCTCAGCAACAGATTAAATTAAATTAGTATTAATTTTATAGAACATCTTTATATATTATATATATATATATATTTAAATCAAGTAGAACGTACGTAAGTTTAAAACTTTTCCGTAATATCTATTTACTGAAAAACCTATCGAGATTGGTAAACAATGTTAAACATATTTTTTTTTACTTGTATGGGCTTTTAGCTTACTGCCACTCAGCCATTTTGCAAAATATTTTTAAAATGCATTAAAAAGAAGTTTGAGTTGCTGGTGGGTTTTTAATGTAAAGAGCATTTCAGTTTATTGGGCATCTTAACAGTGCCCTATATGTTTATCATGGAATGTTTGTTGTATATTAAAAATAAAATTGACCTATATACTCTTAACGAGTTGTATCATACTCACAATACCAGAGCTATAACTAACGTATGTTCAAAATTATCTAAGTTAAATAAGTCAAAAACTGGAACAAGATTCAATGTTTATTAACGTGTTGACATGACGTGATAACATAAAAAAATACTTTTGATTCATAAATGCTTATATCTAGTCATTTATTGTAAAAACTGCATTGTTTAGTTTTTTTAATAAAATGTGTTTCTTAATAGTTGTACAAAATCATCTATTTGTGAAATAATAAAACAATTTATTTTGTTTTATTACAAGTTTATTCTGACCAGTACATTACTATAGTATTTGTATCTGATTTTGCACACTTGTTGACAATTTGAGGTGTGAATAAATAAAACAAAATAAAATCAGCACTTTAAAATATTTAAAACTTATTTAAAATTAGTCTTATTTTAAATTATAAACTTTGAATACATTACTAGTTTTGGCTTGACTAGATCTGGTCACACTTATTAATAAATTAATCTGTATTTTTTATTTTAATTATTTTTGCCGTCTAGTCAGATTGCATTTGTTTTATCAAACTTTCTAGACAAGGCATAAATAAAGATGATCATGTTATTAAATGTTTCCTAGTGTATAAGGTATGATAGCTCAGTTATAGAGCGTTAGCGTACCACGCAATCTCCGTAGTATGACTAAATAGTAACTTGTTCTTTGTCTACCGGAGTGATTCGAAAGTCACTTAATAAGTTGGTCCTATCAACCAAACAAGTCGGAAGACTTCTGGGGCGATGTAAAATAGCTGTAAATGCACAATAAAGAAGGTACGGATATAATTATTATTTGTTAACTTAAATATCATGTATCTAATAACATCTTTTTTTAAATAAAAAAAAAAATGTTGCAAGAATTTATTAGCATAAAAAAATATTACAGCATTAATGAGTTATACAATAGTTTTTATATAAACTTATTATTTTTTTCTAAAGTAAACAAAGTGTCGCTGTTATATATATATATATATATATTACATAAATAATACGTTATACATTTATGTTAATTATTATGGTATCAACATGTGTAAAGTAAATCTGTAACTATAAATATAAATAATTCTAAACAGCTAGCACAATTTATATAAACTTTTTCTTCTTATTATTTACATCGTATTTGAACTTGTTACTTCCAAACAAATTATAATAAAAATTGAATTATTAGTTTTATTTTAATTTAAATTAACATTGCCTGGTTGGTAGAAATCTAACTAAGGTTTTATGCTATTTGTAATATTTTAATAAATTAGTTCTACAGATGAAGTAATACTTATTTGATGATAAATAGTGTCTTAAGTCTATTACTTGTTGCTTTTTATATACCAGGATGATTTTAAAAGTTCTTTTTGATTTAATTTGTTTAAGCCTAATAATTCTAAAGAACAATAACTGAGAATTTTATCATATTTTAATGTTTGCTTTAAAAACTGTCTAAAAGTCTAAAAAATTGTGGTTGTTTCTCTTCTTTTTTTTGAAAGCTTTTGAATAGCTTGTGTTGGCCAACCTATTTGCATGAGTTTTGTTTCTGTAATATTGACGCCTAACTGTCTTTCCATCTCTTCATTGGTCTACCGAGCAGCCGTCTCGCACGGTTTTGGCAATTCTATAATTTTTCATCCGTGATATATGTTTCTTCTATTGTTTTCTTTTGCTGAAAACTTACCTTACAATGTTCGAACTGTTGCACTTACCATATTTCTACGTTAGTTTTTCGATCCATAAGTGAGTGATTAGTGACGCTTATGGGTATTTATTTCTATGCTCTTTAGCGGTTGTTTCTGTTGGTTATAATTTCTTATTTTTTATAAAATATTAGTACATAACATTGCACAAGTAGTATGGGCTAAGTCTAAAGAAGCTGTGAAATCTTTAAATCTCTAAATTAGTTTGCAGTTAGTCTTTTTTTTTTACTTCTACTTCTCAATTATAGTTTCTAAAGCATTTTGATTTTTTTTGTTATCTCAGAGATTTACAACATTAATTTGTTTTTTAATGTAAAAATACAGATAGCTTGGGTAGCCTGATACATCAAATTAACAAGATAATAGTGTAGCACATTTTTAGATTTTTAAAATTATTCTGGCTATATTTTTTTTAATAATTGTTCTATTAAATATGCTTTTAAAGTTTTGGTCTGTATATGTTTGTTAGATATTGCTTAAAATATTGTTTTACAATGTATGTTATTCTTTAGTTGTATTTTATACTATTGACATGTTCTACCTCAACTCTCTAGGTCCGTAATAGATGTGGAGCGTACATTATATTATATATATTTTACAAGAAAATGTAATATTATATTTATTTTATTTCTGACAATGTTATGTCATTTTTGGTTAGAATGTTGTTGATTAATGTAAAGAACTTCATGTTTTACGCGTAGTTGTGATATTTATATCAAGTATTTTAAATGCTCGCCTATATAATACCTAGGTTGAGGACCACTTTACATATTCTATATCTAAAGTGTTATTATTAATTAAAAGTAAATGAAATATATATGTATTTGTTTTAAAATTATAAAATGTTTTATTTATTTTATTTTATTATGGTTATTATTATTATTAATACTTAAACTCTTTTAAAATCCTTAACCTGATTTTAGAGATACCATTTACATAACATATTTCATTTATTTATTTGGTGTTGCTGTCAGTTATAATTAGCATTTTTTAAATGCAATTAATATTAAAGTCATAAAGTTCTTTATAATATTCAATATATTGTATAAAAAACTAGACGTTTATAGTAAAAAGTATGTAGGTTTTAAGTAGCAACAACTTTCAGTTACGATATTTTGTTAAATTATGTAGACAAAATGACAGTTGTATGTGATTATTATATATTATACTTGATAAATGAATTTCTCTGTTATGCAGTAAATTCAACTCATTGACTGTTCTAATTTATTTTAAATATTTCTGTTTAAACAAATGTATATTGTTTAAGCTGTAAGTAGTAAAGCTTTTATATGATACGCTGTTGTAACAGTTTTAAGTACCATACAAAAGATTTTTTTATCTTTATCTTCTTTATCTATTATTACAAGGTAGCAAATATATATGTTGTAGGCTGATGTGGAATACGGCTTTATATGTAAAGTTTAAGCAATATATATAAAATGCCTGATTGGTTATTTTATTTATATTTTATAAAAAATAAAAATTAGAGGTTAAGTTAAGTAAAAATTAGATAAATATTGTCAGTTGTATTAAGCTATAAAACTACGAAATACGTGTCTTAAAAGTGACGCTCTTGCTCTTAAATTCTAATTTAGTAGGCAAAAACAAAACGAAAATTATTAGTGATTGTTTTAAATGTCACTTGTTAACAAGTAACTAAGAAAACAAGAACACATTTATCTTTAGAACATTTTATTATTTATAAAGAAGTAACAATAATATAATCTATACATTTTTTTTACAAATAGATTGCTTTCTAATTGAAAACAAGCATTAGCACGATCAAATTGACTTGTAGCGACATATTGCCAATATGTAAAGCGTGTACTTTTTGATGATTGAACTTAGAGGTCATTTCTTCTAAAACGCCTGAATATTAGTTTGGACTAAAATATTTTGAACGCTTGTACTCTATTTTAACAATTGCAAGAATTTTCTTTTTTGTTCGAAGTTTAGAACATTGGGACGTCCCGTTTTTTTTTCTGTTTCCAATAATTGTTGTACGACGCGTGTTATGGTTTTAGCATCAGGGTGCCGACTATTTGAAAATCTTTGCTGCACAGGCATTGCCTCACCTGCACATAATATTGTCAACATATCATTATAATCTTGATTATTCATCATCACCCAATCACATTTTACGACACTGCTGGCGCATTGCTTTAACCTCTTCTCTGCTTGTAATGCTGGCTACGGTTGGACTTACAGTTTTGAGTGGATTCCGAACTACTGGAGAGATTATTAATCTATTCTGGACTAAACAAAGATTTTAGTCATTGTGGGGTTTGACAAGACGGGTTGGGGAGTGAGAGAGCAGTATAAACTTTTGAAATGGTTTTTGTTGTGAATTTGAACTCACGATCTTTGGTGCAGCAGTGCGTGAGCTTCCCATCTTGATAACTGTTCATATGACTAATGACTGACATGACTGATACTTATACCAACTCAATAGCTTTTATTATATTGTATTGTAAGCATTTGTATTTTATTGTTTTAAAGTTAAATGTTTTTTTTTAGTTATTTGTTAATACGTGACAATTGAAAAAATGTTTGTTCTTAATTTTTAATTTGACTGACACCATGTATGTCGTAGTCTTATAGCGTAATATAACTGCTGATATCCATCTTTTTGATAGAAGGGGGAATGCGTTTACGCACGTCTAATCTACCTGGGATCTGTGAGACTTTTTCCTTTTTTTAAAAGAGGGTTCTTTCTTATTAAATCTATCTTCTTTCTGTTTCTTTGCCTGGATGGTACCAATTTTACATTCTTTGTCTAGTGAGGTTTTGTTAGTTTTTTATTCTTTTCTTTTTTCGTTATAATTTGACTTGTCATTTTGTTTATGACTGCTCAGTTCTTTTTGTTTCAAGCATTAAGTCTACCGTATTATCTGTTGTCAGCTTTATCTGCAGTGCTTCTTTTCTATGATTTCTTTCTTTTTGCTATCTGATCTATGTAAACAGCGTATGTTGTGCAGTGTCAGTCTTTTTACAGTACACGCATTTATTATCTGTTATCTTTCCTATCTTCTGCAGGTAGCATTGGAAGCTGCTATGACCTGTAAGGCAAGGTAGTAATTTATTTTCTCATGATTTTTGTCTATCTACTTGTTAATTTTACATCTATTGCCCACACCACCTGTCACCTGTTTAATGTTTTGTTTTTAGGTTGTTCCTTTTCTTTTTTTCACTCTTGTGTTACGCTTTTCCCTAGCTAACAGAGTAAAAGAAACCATGCGTGCCAGGACTGGTTTTAATCGTTGAAATTTAAAGGTATTTTATTGTTGTTTTGGCATATTATGTAATTCTTAAATATCATATTTGAAATTAAAAAAACAAAACTTTGGTATCATTCTTATGATGAAAGCGGGTGTTTTCTTTCTTTGACTACTACCGGTTTTACGTGTTCCCTAAAAGTTAAGATTTTGTCTATTACCACTCTTAGGTACTTAATACTTTTTTATGGTTTAATGGTGTTTTGCTCCAATACAAAATTTATTTTTCCGCATTTCTTCCGTTTCCAATTTTTCAGTTGCCAGTTCTAGTCTTTGGTCTTTCGTTCACTTGCCAATTTTGTTGAGGGTTTTGTTTGCCGTTGCTTACATGCCAATAGCGTCACTTTTTGGGTGTGTCCAGCTTCAACAGTCCGTCATATAAGATATTCCAGAGATGGGGACTTAACACTGACTTTTGTGTTACTATTTCTGTAACTTTGTGTTTTTCTCTTTTTTCATCTACTATAATTTAATCTGAAAAGTATTTTTTTATAATTTCTACTAGTTCTAGTTTTTACTGTTACGTTTTATTCCGCCAAATTGAAGGTCATTCTTACATCATTTGTTATAAACCATAGTCTGTCTCTTTGTCAGTATTTTTTTAATCTTATTTTTTGAATTTTTTTTACGGATTTTAGTAGTCTTAAGATTGATCTTTTTTTTTCTAAAGCCGTGCCGCGCTTCTGACAGGTTGGGCCATTTTTCCAGTTTTTTTTTTTAATGTTTGCCACTATGATGTGCTTATACAGCTTTTTTATTGTGTCAATTAGGCATATGGGGCGGTATGATCTCGGATTTTTCTCTTTCTTGTTTGGTTTTTTAACTAATTTTTGATTAGCCTTTTTCCATATGGCTGGAAACTTTTCTCTTTTTTATGCTGAGTTAAACACAGCGAGAATTGGCTTTGGAACTACTTCTACCGCCAGTTTAATAATTTCTGCGGGAATCTATCTAAATCTTAATTAACCTAACTTCTAATTTTAATTTTTATGATTTATTTGATCTTTGGTACGTACCTACAGTCTCTGGAGCATGTGTTTTGTAGCTTTTGCTTAATTAGTGTCTTGTTTGCACTTTTTAGTATGCTTTGTTTTAAACTATAAAACTACGATGTTTGTATCTTATAATATCAACAAAGCATTTTCTAGTCAGCTTTGATGTCGAAACAGAGCAAATTGAGATAGAGCACATTTGAATTCGAATTTATTGACCTAAATTTTTTTAACAAAATTGACGCTTCAATTTGACTAAAAGTCATAAACTTGAAAGTTTTGATAGACAGAAATACATAACTTCAATTATAACTTTACTAAATGTATTTATATACAAATTCTGGTGTTTTTGTATGCATATTGTCCGAACAAGTGTAATAAAATAATTATTGAAATATCTAATAACCCAAAAGTATTAAAACATAACGGACAAGTTGTACTACAGATCGACAAAACATATTTGCGCCACCGCTAAAGATTACAAAATTACATGATCTGATACTCTACATTGATATCATGATAGATTTATAATGTGAAAATCTAACTTTGCTATAGGATGCATCAATACAATAATTAATTATACTTATAGTTTTTTATGACTAATCTAACTTAGCATAAACTGATTGTTGTACACCAAAGATTGACACAAACTTAATCTAAGCTTAATGTTTGATTGATTTTGATGTTAATCTACATATTTTATTATTTGGCAATGTTCTGTTAAGATTCTTTAGATTCACAATTGGTTATTTTAGTATCTTGAGTGACTATTTTTTTAAGTCTATTGACGGAGCTGTTGTACCAAATATGTCTACTACATTGTAATACCAAAAGTTAATATTTTAAAGTAAACGTAGCGATCTTGATGTAACTTATTTTATTGCCACACGTTTATAAGTTTAGAAGAAGTTGTTAATGTGGCGAGTGTTGGTTAAGCAGCAGGTATTAACTTTAATGTAATTTTGTGTATAGATAGTATTGCTACTTTTTTTTATCCGGTTGACTAAAATATCTTTTGTTAAAAACCATACATCATATTTGATATTACTTTTATAAAGACCAGCTGTGAATAGTGTAACAGGTAAATTGTTACTCTTTAACTTAGACGATTTGCTAAACTATTAAAAAAAAAAAATAAGTTGAATTTTGAATGCGACGCAAATATTTGTGTGCGTTAGAAATGTATGCTAATTTGTATGTAATCGGCGCAAATAAACTAATGTAAAAGTTTTTTTTTTTTTAAATGTATAATATGCAACAATTAGTAACATCGTTACACATAACACTTTATAGTGAAAAATTATGAATGAAACGGAATGCATCAGATTATATAAATTAATTGATATATGCATTTTATTATTCACCTTGATATAAATAACATTTCTTAAAGAATAATATTACAATAATTTTCTCATATACTATTCCTTTTAATTGTACTTGACCAAGCGCAAACTATTCTAATATTTTTTATAATAAAATTTATACATATCGTAAACATATATAAATGATATTTTCCTGCCTCGAAACGAACTGCATTCTTATCAAGTCGACAGAGCGTATCAAGAGGCAAGATTCTGCATAATAAGAAGCTCCTTCTATGCTTATCTATACATATTAATATGCATTAGCGACTTCTGTTGAACGGAATACATCGGCCTGACATATATATTCTATATATTCCGCACTGTGTACCACAATCTGCAATGTACTTTTTTCCATTATTTTCCTTATCGCGGAAAATGTAATATGACGCGGTGGAAAAGGGGAAGTGGCAAAAACTAGTCATATCGAAAAGTCGATCGAGGATCGAAAGGAATATGCTAGGTGTATGCGAGATAATTTATGCGGATAAGATCACGTGCATGTGAATTTACGATTGCAAAAACTTGTATTACATTTTATTACAAGCGTATTAGGGCTTTGTTTTAACATATTATTAATGATTTATTGCTGCTTTCGTTGCATTTTTTTATTATCACATCTTTATTATAGTTACGGTTTTATTGCAGTTTTTACAAATTATTTTAAGACGGAATGATTTTATCAACTTGTATGAACTAATCTTACATGTTTAATTTAAGGTGCGTGATACTGATTTGTTTATAGTAAATTGTAGGTGTTGAAATTTATTGTATATCTATAAATATTTAATTAATTGATATTATTTTTAATGGATTTTTAATATCAGAACCGTTGCCCTACTTTGTATACTGATTACAGTTAGTGACTTAATATGATTGAATCGTTTATATCTTTCATTCCCAACAACTCTGAAATTAGGGGGTACACACAATACCCTTATTTTATACCACCCCAAGTATATGCTAAGGGAAGACAAATATTTATTTTGTATCGATATTTGTGTCATACACTCCACACACTATTTATGAACAGCGTCATATATATTACATTCTCACTCATCAATATAAAACAGTACATCGAGATATTTATAAATACATTTTTTTCAGAACTGTTGCAGATTGTCCCGGCATACATTTATAATAAATTCTTATAAATCGCGTTTATTTTGTTATACTTCTCGAAAAGGCTACTACTAAATTGATACAATACATACTAAATTGATTAGATTGTGTCGTTTCAAAGATATTTTTGTCAACTTGAGAGTTGTACTTTTGCAGTTTGACCCTCGTAAGTTGGGCTTATTGACGGGGTGCCGGCTTTTGAATTGTAACTTTAGGACAGTGGGGCAAAGGGGTATGGGCGCCACTGGATTTATTAATCCAGAAACAAACACAGTTTATACATTTATTTAACATACAAATATTTTTTTGATTTGCATTTACAATTACACACGTGTTTTTTTGGAAGAAGGAAACAAACACTCATCTGCTCTTCTTCCATGTTTTAACAACAATTTTTTTTTTTCGTTTCTTTATACACTAATGGACAATATATTTTTTACATTCAATACATACAATATGATGCAAAAATTTACAGCGACTATACCATAAACAATTACAACGTTACATCTCACTTTACAATAGTTTGTGAACTACAAAGTTTTATTTCAATCAACGGTGAAGTTGGTTATTTTGCAGATTAAGATGTTGATATGGTAAACATTTGAAAAAAATAGGAAATAGGTTTATATTGTATATATTTTCAATTATATTGTTTACCATATCGACATCTTAATCTGCAAAATAACCAACTTTACTGATGACTAAAGTTGGACTTTGAAATAACCAAAATAGTAGATAGAACAGGCAAATGTAATCAAGAGCAATAGAAGGAGAACAGATGTATTTTAGTTGTGTAAATTAAACTAAAGTAGTAATTACGAATCTAACAATTTAATGCATGAGATGAGTAAGGTTAAGGAGGTTTATTATATTTAAAATGAAAGACAACAATAAAATTGAAACGACTGGTTTTTGGTAGTGGTAATAGAGTCTAATTTGTAACGATGGATGGCATGATTGCTAAAAGCGATTAATCTAAACTTGTTATTAACAAGTCGTGATTTTGTAAATCCAAGGACCAAGATTTAAGGTTTGCTGTACAAATAGTTGTCTAGAGGATTATTTTTTTATGGTTTTGTCTGGCGTTGAGTTTGTTATCAGACAAATGTAGCTTAACTGTGCTTTGTGTCTGATTAAAGAAAATGTGGATGTAGTTCTTAAGTGTTTACTTGGCTTCTAATTGAAACGAGATACATTGTTACAATATCATATATGTTTTCTTACTGGTACAGTTGCATACAAGAAGTATCTTTTAAAGTTTTAGTTTTTAAACAAACAAATTGAGTATCTCTGCCTAGTGAATGGTTTTCTAATAAGAAATCTCATTTTAATTATAAAAAAACATTTATGCACTTTATAAGCATGTAGGCTAAGATCTTTATGCAGTATGCGATGAAGACTGGACCGTGAGTTTTTTAATTGATGTGAACGTCTTGGGATAAACAAACCTGGGTTTTTTGCAACACCATTAGCGACAGCGCCTATATTTTGGGCTGACCTGACAGTTTGAGTTCAAACTGGCAATTTTACATCAGTAACTTCACTATTTTGCTTAAGTTTTGCGATAAGCTTTACAATGGCTTTACGAAAAGGTGATTCATACCGACCAAAAACACCACAATCTTTGTAAACTGCCTCGACAAAATGTTTATTTCTATAGGTTTTTGAAGCTTGTATTGTACTATTTTCTTAAATAATATAGTTTTGAATGACAAATGTTTTGTATTTAAGGCTTGCTATTCAATAGATCAAAACAGTAAAATCGATTACATTGTCTTCAGTTTTGTAATGTTTTATTTAAAAATTATTTAATATGTCATTACAAAACAAAAATAACTATGAATTTGAATGTGTGAAATACATTTGTTGAAACTATTTTATTTAAGAAGAGATTTAGGCAGTCTGTGAACATTGATGTTAAGTAACTGCAAATTATAATTTTTGAAAAGTTATATAATTGTTGACAGTCTGGTTGAAAAAAATACTTTTTACATCTCTGAACTGCCAGTGAATAATTGTTAGAACTCTTAGCAAGTCTTGTATTACAAGTAAATATTTGTTAATATATTTATGAAAATATTTATAGAAAATTTGAAGATGGTCAATATTATGCTTATGTATTGTTCATTAGTTTTAGATTTGTGGAAATTTAGTAGTGGGGAGGACTCTTACTTCTTATCTGCATTATTGATTACAGTAAGACATTGAAATGTTGAATACTGGTTTTAATAATGCTAACAAATAGGGTTGCAAAACATAGCAAATAATAAACTAAAGTATTGTTTTTTTTTACGGCAAAATGATGAGTAAAACCCAAAAAGATCAACAAGAAGACGAGCTACAAAATTTCAAATGTTGCGCATTTTAATAATGAGTGAAAGATTTGTTTAGAAAGCTCTAGTCTTATTTGTTGTATTGAAAAGTTTATTCAATATACATTAACCTAACGAAAGTATAATAGACTTGACGTTTTTAATATCTTTTTCTTTTTTGAAATCATTTTCACTTTTGTATCTGTTTAGAAAACGTAAAAACTAATTTTTTTATTTTTAGAAATTCATTGCGTACACTTGATGTCTCTATTGATGTTACCATTTTATTTAGAAAAGCAACGTTTTTTATTGGCAAATATTTTAACAGCTAATAAAACTATAGACCACAAACTTGGACCTCTCGCAGGTCAAAATGAATTTAACTAGTAATTATTTAGCAAGGCAACTTTTAGTAGACACTAATGTAGTATCATTTTATACTAGTTTTAGTTATCAACTAAGAACTTCAAAACTTGGTGCCTAAGGTACTTTAATTATTTGGAAAACTTATTACATCTAATATTTGATTAGTTTTGTAATGATATGCAAAAAAAAAATGATTATGTACTTTTGTAAATTAGTTTGAATTTTGTTTTATGATAAATTTGGTTTTGATTTACATATGTGTTAAGCATTGTAGTTTATTGTGTTTTATATTTTTACATTAAATATTCTATTTTCTTAAACCAAAAGATTCAATTACATCTTTTCATTATTTTTTGTTCAAATTTTTTTTAATTTTTTAATTTTGTTTTGGGTTTCTCAGGTTTAATGCTACGTGTACAAAAAGAGGAACCTACAATGATTAAATAAAAGTTATAAGTACAAGTAAATTTAATTTATTTATTGGGATTAGTTAGGGCATCTTGTTTAATCACCAAATTAAATACCGCATTCTTAATTTATAGAAATGATTTGCACAATATTTGCTACTTTATTTTCAATTTGATTATTAAAAACTTTATTTAGATTTAAACCTGCTAAATAAAATAATATATTGCTAGCTAAAGATTATCTACATACATAGCTAGTCTAAAAAACTGTTTGTCTGCTCGTGTTTTAGATCGGAAAGTGATGCTTTGCGGGCCAAATTATATACATATATAATAGTAAAGTTTTGTATGATTAAAAAAAATATTATTTGTTTCATTACAAAACTTTTTTCTTTTTTTTTAATTTTCAAGCGGCATTGTTTTTTATGAACTTAATAAAATTAATCTGTCAATAATGATAGGACAACAATATTAGAGGCGAACACTTTTAAATAAAATTGTTTCTATGAAACTGAAAAACCTACGAAACGCTTATTTTGTGCGGTGATTATGCTAACTAGGTAAATCAGCCTTATTTTTTTGAAGATGCTGTGGGAAAGGTGAAATTCTATTTAGACGAGCAGCAAGACGGTGCACGGAGGAACTAATTTTTTTGAACTTATCTCTTGTTTTTAGCGGTTTGTCGCGGCTAGTACAGTCAGTATAATTCATTATATACTTCTATCGTTAGGACTATGTGAAGTCGTAATTTCAAAAGTTTTTTGAAAAGTTGTATGAAAAATGCGTTAAAACAGTTTATATGGTTGTAAAGTTGGAGGAGGGCATTTTAACTGACCATTTTCCGCGCTTGATAACGGATGTGATTTGCAATACCTTGTACAATATTGAGCGAGCCATTTATAAAAGTTGTTTAAGACGTAGGTTGTATTGTGGTTGGAATGTCTGTAATGAATTGTAACAAGTCTATTTACATGATTAGGTTTTCAGATTAATTTTTAAACTAGGTTTCACTTTATTTTTAACATATTTTATAGTCACAACAACAGGTTATACAAATATAATTTTTAAGTTGATTTGAACTATAAACTTGAAATACATATTTTAATTTGAAAATGATCTATTTTATATAGTTAAATATATGTTAAAACATTTTTTTTAAACTATGTTCAAATATGTTCTCATATTTACTAATATGTCGTCTTACAATATATTGTTCCCAAGCTTTAAAGAAACTTCGACCTGCTTAAGTTCAGCTTGAGTTGTTATTTCTTTTTATAATGCAAATGCAGTTTGACTTGAAGTTTTATTATTATTATTAAACAAAATAAATATATTTGTCATCTATAATTTTATTTTTATGTTGTATAAATGATGAGTCATATATTAGTCTTTCTACCTTATTCTAATCTATTACTGATACTACCTAATAAATTGTTATTATATAATTATGTGTATTTAAAAAATCTTATTTATCCGGCAAATAATTTATATAATACCCTACATAAATTACGTATGAAACGCACAGTGAATACATGAGTGAATTATGAATTTGGTATTTAATTTCTTCACAAATTGCATAATATTATAATAAATGGGCCGAGTAACATATGCGTGCAAATGCAAAGTCATGTTGTACGTTAGATTGCATGATATCGTTGTAATTAACATAATATAAGTCACCAAATATACTAGAGAGAGTGTTTAAAACAAATTCCTGAATAAATAATTGGTTCGAAAGAGGAAATCCTCATCAAAGACGAGTCTCAGCTCTGTCAAGAAGCGAAAATCTGTAGGACATTATCGCGATGATCGGGGCCAAGCCTGCATTTGTTGCACGACGATCATATCGCAACAAAACCATTTATATTGAGATTTCTGTTTCTGCCCGTCATCCCATCTCACATTCATAAGTTTTCATTTGACTTATGACTTATTTATCAATCAGTAAAGAAATCGTCTTGCATTTCGTTCGATTTCTCTACAATCGACAAAGAGGGATGATCAGGTGTGCATTTAATATAAATGCGATGCGATATGTCATAATATATGGATGTAAAACATTATATTGACTATTTTATGGCCTATAATACGAAATGGATTTACTACTTTTGATTTAAACAAGTATTGCGCAATCCAACTCGTACCGGTAGTAAATCGATACAATTTATTGTTGGTTGTAAAATGTCTTTTTATTGTATGCGAGAGAAGGTCCCCAACATTCTTCAAAGCCGAACCGTAAGCATTATTAATAATTAAATAAAAAATATTACCCTTCTACTATTTCAATAATAATAAATTACGATTAACACACTGGATCATAAAAATTGGATGTTTTGAGAATTGAAAATATATTAATGTATTTGTAAAATGCCGTAGATCAATAAATTTATAGTTATTTATTAAATTGTTAAAACATTGTGTGTGAATTGATATATTGATTAATTTAAAATATGGTACCCATTATAATTTAGTTAGCATACAATGCTCATATACAAAAATGACACATAGTTTGCAATGATTCATGATTAGTAGTAACTTTGCACTATGTACAAATGCTTTATCAATAGATCGACAAAGTCATTTTGATATGTTAATTAAGACTAGACGACGGTCATCTGGGCGACGCAGACTAGGCGAAGGGCAAGTGGGCTTACTGGGCGATGAGGAAGAATAATATAAGATAAATGCTTTAATAATAATAAATAAATGTTATTTATTAATTATACCAAAAAAAAGTACAACCGATTTATTAAATGGATGGAAGAATGAAAAACGACATGGAATTGTCAAATTAGATTATTAGCAAATAAAAGAAAATACGATGAATGAATACACTGAGAAATATCATTGATAAAAAGCAGGAACAGAATTGGACCGCAGTGTGATCCTTAGAGAACACCTGAAGATACAAGAATTGGCTGTGAAAGAAAATTATTAATTTTTAAACATTGAGTACGATTTTCCAGCATGACAAAAACTTAAAGCATGAAGCTTAGCTATCAAAATACTGTGGCTCACACGATCAAAAGCCTTTAAAAAATTGGTGTAAATAGAATCAATTTGTACTCTTGATTCAAAAGCTTTCAAAATATAATTTTCGTAGCACAATAAGTTAGTAAGTGTGGAACGACTCTCACGAAAACCATCAACAGTTATAATACTTTTGCACATCTATTGTATTTCTTCAATTACAAGTTAATCAAACAATTTAGGTATGGCAGATTGAATGCATAAACCTCTATAGTTAGTTATGTCTTTCTTAGCTTCAGATTTAAATAAAAGCATAATGTAGCTTTGTTTCCACATATTACAAAATTTAGATTTGCTTAAGGAAGCATTAAAAAGTAGATGTAACGGCGTAGAAATGGAATAAATGCATTTTTTTAACATTATGGAAGAGATGCTGTCTGGGCCTGTGCTAAGGTTACTTTGAAGGTATTCAATACCATTAAAAACATCAAACAAACCTAATTAAAAAATTTGAATGTATTACCTTGTTGTTTTGAAACTCAAACATTGGAGCTGTATGAACTTCAGAACCGTAAACAGAAGACAAAAAATCTGCAAATTTGTTGACATAATTATTGTTATGAGTGCAGATTAGGGCTCCATAGTACGTTGTAGACGTAAAGCCATTAGATTTTCTGGTTTTGTTGACAAATCTCCAGAAATGCGTCGGGTTAGTTTGAATATTATTTTTGGTACTTGCAATATACTGTTTGTAAAGCCGAGCGCTAAGATTTTTACATGAAGTGCAAATAGATTTAAACTCATTATAATCAGATAGAAATTCTGAAGATTTAAAACGTTTATAAACAACTTTTTTCAATTTAGTAACTGAAATCAGTTTTTTGCTAAACTAAATAAGAAAGTTGTTTTCACAGCACAGTTTTTAGGTACGTAACAATCAATTGCATAATACAAAACAGAATAAAGTAAATCATCATAAATACGTTAATATTACAGTTATAAAGAAGTAAAGACCAATCAACACTCAATAAAAAACCATTGATAGCGCTAAAATCTGAAAATTAAAAATCATCAACAGCCATTGCCTTTTTTACATCATCTTCATTTGTAAAGCACAAGTCTAAAAACACACCCTTACTATTGGGTATTGTTATGTGTTCAATGCAGTTTAAAAATCCAAAAGAATTGGCTACTAAATATGCAGGGTTTTATTGCAGACTACTCCAATTCTTATCTTATTATTTATCCACAAGGCTGTAGGTAGATTATAATTTTCCAGTAGAATAAGTTTATTACTGGGATATATATATCAGCTAATGATTTAACAAAGTAGCAATGGTCGGCGTATTTATCAATAGTTGAGTTTGGTGCTAAATAAACCCCACTAATTAAATATGACACAGACTTAAAGTTAACAAGAACAAACATAATATGTTTTATGGTTGAATACGTGGGGTGCAGTAATATACTAATATAATATACTGAGATCTAATTGCAATTACCCAGTTTAGAACTAGTTAATGCGCAACGATCGCACTTAAATAAACCGTAACCACGTAGTTTAAGCTCAGAACCGTCAATATTCTTTGTAAGCAAAGTTTCGGTAAACAGGATTCAGGTTTCGAAACAGGAACGTTTTTTGCACAACTATAATTTGTAAATCTTGCTGCAATATTAACAGGCCAAATTTTTTTACATAAAATAGACCGCGCATGATCAGCAGGAATAGCAACTTTAAAACCGCTGTAACTTCCAGATTTGACAGTTAAATCAACAACATCAATGCGATCTACTTTTATTTGACATTAACGATAAGGATGAAACATTACTTATTACTATCCGCTGGTCTAAGACAAAAAAGGTTCGACATTTTACTGTTGTTGACAGTAATGGAATACTCTACGATGTATAAGGGTTTACAGAATAAAATTGCCGCAATTAATTCTTAAAAAGTGGAGTTTTTATTAATTCTTTATTAATTTCTTACTTGTTAAATATATCTGTAAATCTTTACCCTAAAGAATGAAGGCATAGAATATTGTATGTAGTTCAACATATAAAATAAGTGATGACTGAAATCTTATCGTTTCGATATTAAGTTGGTTGGCGTTTTATCCCATAAAAACCAATGTTAAAAGTTTACCGATATTTTGGTAGATGTGATAGGATTTCAGTATGTAATGTTTGCTAATAATATTTTTTTACAACAATACTACTAGCGGCACCCCATCAGGACTCGGCAGTTCTTTAGCGTTAAGAATTATGTGTCCTTGCGTCTTCAAAATGTGAGTATAGACGGCCTGTACTTACATTTAAAGTTATTTTGCGTTTTGATAGCGAAACATGTATTAAACAGGTAGTGGGCATTAATACTTTTTTTGCCTGCCTCTACCGAAAACATCTGTTTTGGCCTTAAAATCGTCTTTTTGGTCTTTGGGTCTCTAAACTATTTGCGGTATTTGATTGGCTATAAATCACAATTTTATATGATGACCTCATATTTTAAAATCTGACAGTAGGAGTAAAAAATATTGAGTGTAACTCAACCTTTTGCTTTACAGCCCTCACTTGCTTCGCTCGTTCGTGCTGCTAAAAGCGGCGGGCTGCTAAAAGCGGTGGGCTGCTAAAAGCCTATTTTTGGACTTGATACATTATATACTATTGGGTTATATTATTTTTGAACTTAGACGAACCTAAGAAGTACACGGCTATGCATTTTGGCGTACGTCCGCAACCATTATGGCCAACGGTGGGAATCAAAGAACTTCAATTTCTTGTATTCCAAATTATTGACTAAATTATGTCTAAACATACTTTTTATTTAGATAGACAAATTATTGACAAGAGTCTACAACGTAAATTTCACTTTTTGACAATTAAGATTATTTTTTAAAACGAAAGTTTACAATAAAACAATAAAAACAAATAAAATTTATAATTGCTAAAAATCACAACTTTAAATTCAGCATACAGCTGTGTATAAGGTGTTCTACAAAAATTATACTATTTTTGTATGTATTGGGATGGATTGGATTATTTTTTATTGCTAATTGCAACTTTACTACGTATGTGTGTTTTCTAAATCCTGCTCTTATTCTTTATAACTTTTTATAACGATTATTTATTATAAATAATTGTAATAGGGGGATTATAGATTTTGATGAAAATGAAAATATAAATTTAGCTGTTGTAAATTTTTCAATATTTTATTTGTGTTGTTCTATTTTTGTTTAATCTTATCAATACTATTTGCTTACTGCTTGCGTCGCAAACATTGTTCTTGTAAATAATATCTACCATTACCAGCAGTATACTATTATGGCATCATTAATATAATTTATTTATTATTTATGGAAATTGACTGGAAATCATCACTGCTGTTGTCTACGTTTTATCTATATTATGTTTGTCAAAATATAAGTATTGTTTTAAAAAGCTAAATTATTACATTTTCGGGAGAACTTAGGGTTCCTGATTTATACACATATCTCAAAACTTCAAATTGTTTAGAAATTAGTTTAAATACTAATGAGACTAACTGTTACTAAATAATCTCTATCAATCTATTGCACATTGTTAACCAGAGGCGTAAGTAGCCTATGATTAATATGGTTTTGGCAGTAGACGTCTTGTTGTATAAGCATTATAAAAAAGCGAGTATATCTACGGCCAAAACCTGATAAAATGGGCATTTTTTACGTAAAATTGTAGTTTTATTTACGACTACGTTATTTAAAAATTTTAGGTGTTTTTGCCGAAAAGGAAGTGAGCCAAAGAGACCAAAAGTTGTTCTTTTTAAGCATTTAAAGAAAATTTAACGTCAGCAAAGCGGTATAATAAACTGCTTATATATTTTTGAAAACTAAAAAGAATTTTCTACGGAATATGATCTTAAGAGTTTGATTAAGGCAATCAATTTTTGTTGGTGCTTGATGGAAAAATATCTGAGGCAACGTGATAAAAAAACTTATTTTACAAAATTTCTTTACGTAAAATTGTTTAATTTTGATTCCAATTACTAAAAAGTACTAAAATATTGTTTTGGCTTATGTGGGCAACAGTTTCAGTTTTTGGTGAGACAGATGGTTTTAATTGTTTTGCAGTTTGCCAACAAATTAAAAGTTTGGGGGTTAACGTCTTTGGTAATCAAAGACATTTTCTTTTAACAGTGCTACCGTATATAAATACAATGAAAATTTAAAAAATTGTAAAAAAAATTAAAAAAAACATAGTTACTTTATAAGCCGACTAAACTAAATTTTGATCAAAATTAAAAACGAAAATTTGATTAGTTAAATTCAAAACTAGAGCCTCTTACGAGTTAAATCAAGCAGTCTGAAGAAAAATAAACTTTAATTCTAAACTGTGTTAATGTGATCTATACATGCTTTGCTAAAGCCTTTGATAGGATGTTGTAACAAGGTTTCTCAAAACTTTTATGTATCTTACAACAAATACACAACATTGCAAACACTCTTCAATTTTCAAATAAGTTGTAGCTGCAATGACTATTTATACATATTAAACACTTCTTATTGCGGCTTCCGACAAGATGCTCTTTAGTATGTCTTTTAGACAAAATTGAATGTGTTGAGCACATTTTTACATATTATATTCTACATTGCTAATTTTATTTTTATATTTATATTATCATATTTATTATTTTGTGTAATGTTAACATTATTGAAATTTTATTATTGTTTTTTATTTTATATTATTTTATATCATTTTGTACATTTAAATTTTGGATTTGTAATTGGAACTTGGCGTTTTGTGATTAATAAATAAACGTAAATCGAAAATAATTGCACTCGCACCGGGTGCATGAAACGCTTAAATAGAAACCTAACAATATATGTGCTTAGACCTAACCTAACGTATCCTCCAAAATCAAATAATGATAAGTCTACTGTAATTACTATTGATGTTACAGTTACAGTTATGACGTTTTCATGAAAACAAGCATTATTTGAAATTTGTTATTATCATAAGCAATTGCACAAATGTTTTTAAAATTTAGTACGTTTTTAAATGACGCAAACAACGGTTTGAGAACTCAAACAATACAATTAGTGTTTTCAAATGCAACCGAACGATTATGTTCTTGTGTTAATGTTACCAAACACCGCGTTCAAACATTTGTTGCATATTGATATCTAATTTGTAGCTGTAAATAAGATAAATCTTATATATGTCTAACTAAATTTACCAAACAGCTTAAAAGTTTGGACTAATTTTTTTTAACGTTTGCGTGATTTAGAAGATTATTAAATTTTTAGCAAATGCATAATAGATTTAATACCTTGAATGTTTGCTATTAGCACCAGGACATGAATATAACACCAGACAGAGCTTTCCTTAACAGCATTCCCGAATAAGCAATATTAATAAAATAAATGTCTGCAAAATACTGAATAATTCATAAATTTCATTATGTAATCATGAAATTTTACTATTACTGTTACGTATAAATATGATTATTCTAAATAATTGACATAATACCTCAATATTATTTTGCATTCTTTTTTATAGTTAATAAAATTTGATCGCGACTAATGATTTTATGAAGCCGCTGGGTTTTAACTCAATTAATTTAAATAATTCATTAAATCGTATGGATGGTGCCAATATATGATTTTGAGATAGACATTATACAACGCCGTAAAAATTTGATGTATGTAATATTTTATAATAAAAGTAAAATTAAAGTTGACATATCTGCTTTATATTTTTTATTACAAACACTTTTATTAAGTTCTTCAAAGTCTTAAGTAAAGTATAATTGTGCAGGTAATTGCATCGTTATACCGCAAACTTTCTTAATTTAAAACTTGTAAGTTTTACTACTATTATGCACGTATATTTTCTCTTAATCCTATAAAAAATAAGACAAGAATTAACATTTAATAACGGCATTGAGATAATAAAATTATAATATTGAAAAACATAATCAATTTAAATAGGATAGAATAGACTGCAGTGTATTTATTTCTATCAAATAATTTGATAAAGTTAACTACTTTATTTTTTGTTGAATAATTTTACTGATTTACGTTAATTTGTATGAAGACTTCAAGAATGTTTAAATTTAGACTTCAAAAAGCAAACTTTGTTACACTTTTAATAGAAGTGTTGACTTTATAATTACAAAGCAGAGACTCTTGTACGTTTTAAAACTTGTAGTTCAGTAACTGATGAAAACTTAAGTATCTAGCTTGTAGTAGCGACAGGGAGCAAATATGAATCAGGTTACTACTACAGACTACCTACTGCGTTGTCGTCTTTAGTATTGGTCAGCTTTTAAAGTTTGTTGAATGATTGTTTTTTTTTCTACTTAAGTAAATCTCTGTTAGCAAACACTGTTAGGTTTTGATGCACTTTATTAGCTCAAAATTTGGTTGACTCATTTTAAGTGGTTGCTATGGAATATGCTTTGTTTTGTTTGTGTTTAAAGTTTACTGTGTTTAATTGTCGACAGTATAGTCGAACCTACTAACTAGATTTAAAGTTATTTGATTTCAACAAACTTGGCCGTCTGTGGACTTACGGTTTGCAGCAACAATAATATTTTATACAAAAATTAAATTTATCATTTTTACACATTGATTGTTAAAATATAGATTAAATGTCAAACAACAGATTGTGGACACTTTAAAGTAAAGTTTGTGCCGTAACGCATGTGTTAATTTGTGATACAATAATTGCTATAGCATGTTAAAGTAATATTCCTATAATAATATCTTAGACTACTGGTTCTGCACGATCAATCCAATATTGAACAATTTGTATTTAATCATTCTTTAACTTATTATTAGTCCGAAATGTGCCAAAGCACAATCAAGAAAAAAAAACCACGTTTGCTAGTAAATAGTTTTTAATGTGACCAAACATGCAGATTGTGGTAATTAACAATTCCAGCTCTTGTGAATGTAGCTTTGTCCGTCCACAGAATTTTATTCAAAAAATGTAATGAATAGATAAAAGAAAAAAACTATAATAAATATTATTTGATAAGATTCACAATCATTCAAAAATCACAATTCAGCGCATGGTTTACAGTTTACACGTCGCGCATAAAAAAACTCTACAGAACTTTACTTTACCATGGTTTGCATATTAAATGCTAGTTTATGTATATACTTTCTATCGACAAGCGAGCTGACGGTGTAATCTTTTGTTTACCAATCTTTTATTTAATTAAGGTAGGATCAATTTGTTTGCAAGTTTTTTAATAAATTCTAATTGAGATATAGCTTTATTATCTCTAATATAACCATGCAAAATATGTGCATTTACTTCCGGTATATTTAAAATTAAATAAAAAATAGCCATTAACCATTTTCTTGCACATCTATTAGTAGAGTTGCATGCACATTTTTGATCCAATGTGTCTACTTCACTTTTGGTTTGGTTATGAAATGATCTCTGGTTTTATGGTTTTATTATTCAGTTTTTGTTCATGGTGCATTGATGAGATTATTATAACGGCTTTGCTTTCTTAGCAAACATATGAAAGGAAAGTGGTGTTTTTAGTAAATCTATATATTGAAGAGTTGACAGCTCTAGTTTTGTTGGGTAAGAATTCTATAGGTATTTTTCTCTTATTCTTTTTCAATATTTTCACGTATGATAGATTTTGTTGTTTTAGCGTTTGTTTTCTTCGAACTGAACCAATTGTCAGCAGCAATGTTTTGATTTGATCTATACACTGGTTGTAATAACCTCAACTGCTTGTGTTGGGATACTCAGACATCTTTTCATTTCTGGAAGTGTACGGCCATCATTATATCTTTTCTTATATACAGGGTGTTAGGTAAACATGCGGCAAAAAATTAAACGGTTATTCCTTCGCCTGTTTTAAAAATATTTTGTCCTATGATGATTTCTAAAAAAACCTCTTTGTTTCGAAGATACAGGGTGAACAAAATTTGCGACAGTTACATTTTATTATCAAAAAGTACATGTAAAGTTGCTGAATTGACAATAAATGTTTGAAATGACTTTCTCCAACTTGGATACAAGCATTCAATCTTTTTGTTATTGAGTGCAAAACTTTTTCAAACACATCAGGATTGTTTCTATTTGAGTTACACCACTCTCCACTGGAGTAGCGTAAACTAATGATTTCAGATAGCCCCATAAGAAATAATCCAGCGAATTTAAGTCTGGTGATCGAGCAGCCTATGCGTTTCCCACTTTGACCAATCCAACAATCTCTTTATGTCGCTGTTAAATAATTACGAGCAACCAAACTGATATGTGGTGGTGCACCATTGTGCATGAACCACATTGCAATTCTTATTGCCAATGGTACATCATCCAGAAACTGAGGTAGCATGTGTTTCAAAAAGTTTTGATACACCTTGCCAGTAAGTCTTTCTGGTAGAAATACTGGCCCAACTAGACAGTGGCTTACAATTCCAACCCAAACATTTAAGGAGAACTGATGTTGAAAACGATCTTCACATATCTGATGCGGATTTTTATCTGCCCACACATGGTTGTTAAGAATTTTTTTTTATTGCATTTCTTGAAAAACTGGCTTTATTGCTGAAAAGAATATGTGTCAGTAATTGAGAGAATAGAACTAATGTTTGCAAAAGCTATTGACATAACGCAATACGTAAAGGAAAATTAGCAGGTAGTAGTGCTTGAATACGCTGAATGTAGTATGGATACAACAAATTGCCCTTAAGAATTTTCCAAACTATTCAATGACTTACATTCAAAGTATTGGCAATTTTTTGCGTAGATCTATTTGGATCTTCCTCTATCATGTCTAGCACATTCTGTTTCAGTTGTACTGTTCTTACTGTCATTGATCTTCTTGGCCCTCCATTTTGTTTAATGTGCCTGTTTTACGAAGACATTGATGGAAACCATAAAACGTACAATTGTCTAGCTTGTAATGAATTGCTATCAGCAAGTCCATACATGAAATGTATGTCAGCATGGGCGCCGAGTACATGTGGGCAGCGGGGCGCGTGCTCCCTTTGACTTATTTCATGGGGGCAGCGCCCCCATTGAAATATTTGTTTAAATGCATAAAACATTTTTGAATTTAGTTTAAAAGTGCAATTCTCAAAAAAAAAATCACAGGCATGCAGTCCGAATATCTGCGCACAAGTAACCCTGAAAATCATTTTATGATCCAAAAGTTTTGCCCCCATTGACATTTTCAAAAGTCGGCGCCCATGTATGTAATTTACTAACTAGTAAAGACACGTCAAACAGATTCATGTGATGATCAATGACAAGACGTATTTAAATAAAATCCACTTGTACATTAGTAGATAAAACAGCCGTTATCTTTAACAATGTTTTGTACTTGATAAAATTATTAATTTTTTGTACTTGATATACTCATTGGCATACGCCATACTTTTATTTACATTAATGATTTTAACAAATATTGAATATGGTTGTCGCAAATTTTGTTTACCCTGTATCTTCGAATCAAAAGGGTTTTTCAGAAATCATCATATGACAAATTATTCTTAGAATAAGCTAAGGAATAACCTCTTGAGTTTTTACCGCATGTTTACCTAACACCCAGTATAATATAAACATAATTTGATTTCTAGATCTTTTTATTGTCTAGAGACTTTGTTTTGTTATGAAAATAGGTTATTTGGTACACTTTTCTAGGTGTCTTTGATTTTACCTGTCTTAATAACGATTTTTTATGTTTATTTAGTAATTTGTTTATTGTTTTTGATTTATTTTTGCTTTTTGTTTTCTTTTTTTTTTTTTAGTGTACGTAAAAGCTATTGTATTTGGTTTATACGTCAATTTTCTAATTTTTGTCTTGATCGTTGCATTTATGATTTTATTTTTTCTAATAGTTTGATAATTTTAAAGGTTATCGATGGTTTTTTGATAGCCTTATTTGCTTTTAATAATTCTTTTTTGAATTCGTGTTGCCCTGTTTTCTATAACTAATTACATAATTTTTATATGTTTAATAATATGTTTTTATCATTTTATTCCTCGGCTATCTATATGTATGTATTGCATTCTATGTTTTTTTAACTTAATACAGGGTCTCTATAAATGTCAACTTCAACAAACATAATCCCAAACTTTTATAATGATCCTGTACTAATCATATGTTAGTATGTCTTCCAGCTAATTCTTATAATTCTTCTGCAAAACCGCATTTCATAAGCTTATGTTTCTTGTTTTTTTTTAATTGTTTTAGTTTTAGCCTTAAAATCCTTAAATAATAAGATCTTTTTTTTTCTGTAAAGCTGAGCTATTCTACACTAATATCAAACTTGTTCTGTTGTCTTTTATAATTCTACATTCTAAGCTGCAGAAATCTGTCACTTCTGTCTCTTATTTTAACATTAAACTTTTGCGTTTTTCTTGTATGTTACATCTCATGACTTTGGTTTTATTTGTATTTACTTTTATGTTATAATCAATTTTTGCATACAATTTCTCCAACAAATGTGCTAAGTAAATCGCTTGGATCTGATTATTACTTTATTGTTTAATTTTGAAACAAATTTCTTTAATTGTGAGCTTCATATTGTTAATGTGGGGTTTATAAATATCAAATTTAAATTTACAACAATATAATAATTATTAGAAATATGAAAACTTTTACTGTGGATCTATCAACAACGTTCTTAATAATAAAATGTTCTTTTTGGCAGCTCAAATATTATTTTTATATATTCTTATTAATTATATTGTAAACAATGTGTATTAAATAAATTATATAAAAAACACAATAACAAATAAGATTTAATAACTACTACTTATCTTTAATGCTTTAAAATGATATACTGTATAATATTAAGTAGGTAGTAAATTCCCTAATTTAATATAAATACATTGATTTACATAACTGATTTTAAATGTATAAGTTGTATAATATACATGTAGAGATATTGTTCCTATTTATTTCTATTTCAAAGAAACAGTAAGTTAATATAAACGCTAAATATAATTAATACATCACTTTGTCTGTTGATGGCAGTCTAGATTTTGTCGAAATACAACATCATAATTATACCAAAAACATTAATAATTAAAACGTATCCTTTTGACTTTTTTAAAAAAATATGCTAATATTGTATATAATGAGACACGTATACATTAAAATTCTCTTATCTAGATCTGTGAGGAGTTATGGCCCAGCCCGAATACTTTGTAAATTAATTTACATCAGATGATGCGCTAGATAAAGGTGTAAAGCTAATAAATTATCATCGACGGGGCTAATTAATCTCAATTAATTAAAATCGTAATTTTATTTCTACTACCAATTTAACGTTTGATTTATGAAGCGCACAAACAGCTGCCGAAGAAGAGTCGAACATGGGACGATGATCATCGTCCGGACGTGCATATAAAAAAAAAACTTGCCGGTTACATTTGCATGAAATTTTAGCAGTTGTTAATTAATCGACTGAGAAAATGTATTCCAGAATTCATACAACAAATTACACACAACATTTAATTTTTAATATTTTATGTATAGCTGTAAACAATCATGCTCATTTATTATGAAGTAAGGAGATATTTTTAATATTGGATGGCCGGTGATGATCAAAGTGGGCCCGAAATAAATGTTTTATCCATCGGTGTGTCCCCCCTACTCATATTCATTTGAAATTTTTATCCTTTATAAGCGTGACAGAGTAAAAATAATTTCAAAAAAAAATCTTGCGACATTTACCAGTTTGATTCCAGCACGACCTTGTATGTTACGTGGTCCGTTCATAAGGCCAAGTCGACAAGATCAAAATTGTTTTAATTTCTTTTTCGTTTGTGTTAATGTGTTAAATTCGTACGTGTTAACTTAATGCGCTTAAATCCAAGATGAAATTATTATCGTTAATAATTAAATTATATTATTTTACTTAAAATGATGTATATTTATTTACATATTAAGTTTTTTATAATTCAATTTTTTGTAAGCTTTTAATTACTTTGAAATGCATAATATAATAATATGGTGTATATTAATTTTTGGATTGTTATTTTTACTAGTTATTATCAAATAGATTTGTGGAACATGTTTTGATCTAATTTATAGATTTAATTGTGTATAATTATTTTAGTTTAAACTAACTCAATATTAATAGATTTATTATAATATGTGATATGTACTATAAGCAATGATCCCATTGTCAAAATTTATGTAATTGTATTTTTAAATTGTATAAAAATATAATTTTTAACTATTAATAGCTGATTTCTACTTCAAATTTTAAAACATATTAAATGATGAAGCTATTATTTTGCCGATTGTTTGTTTATTTATTCGGGTGGTTTACTTTTTGACGTAATTTTAAATTTTAAAGAAGTATGGATAATAAGTTAATTGTAAATTATCAAAGATTTGAATTGTATTTGATTGCTAATATTGATGACTTTTTAATAATCTGAAATTACAAAAAGTTAATACATCAAGTTTTATGGTCATGGTTGGCGCACTGAGCAGCTAGGTGGTAATATATGTTTTTGTTACGGCATTGACAACTATTTGAATGTATTTTTTGAATATTTTGAAAAAAAAAAACAAACAAGAAACGGTTGATACCAACGCCTCAGCTAAGATAGAGGCATTGTGACCACACTTATTAAAAACGTCTTATTTTTTTGTTGAAATTAATCTATAGACTCTAAATCCATGTAGCATTTTAATATTTTGTATAATATATGAATCTTTGGGTTCTAGCTATCTAATCTTCAAGCTATAATTTGAATTAGATACTTTAAGTTTTACCTACAGACAAGAATGCAATTCAACCAGCAAATGAACTTAAATGTATCTCTGAAATCAAACATTATGTGTCCACTATAATGTTTCTTCTAAATATATTCATCTTCTGATAGTATGTATATCTATTTTGCTGAATATACTTCTCAGCGCAAAATTTTTTTTTTTGTTCTTTGCAGTTTTTTGTATTGGCATTGGTTTAGGATTAGGTTTTACGTGCAGTCTGTCGTTAGTGCTTAGAATTTTGTTTGTACTCAGAGTCTTTTTTTTCTATTGCACTTTGTAATCAATTTTATTGCGGTTTTAGTAGATCAGTTTTGTCATTTTTTTTTAAAATATTTATGCGTTTGGATTGCTTTGCTTATTGCTTCATTAAATTTTGCAAAGGCAGATTTTACTAATTTTTAAAAGTTGTTATTTACTACTTCTGCTCACTTTGCATATTTTTAAATCTTAGTGGTTTTTTTAATTCTTTATTTTTGGCTACCAGTTTGACTTCTTGCCAGACTTCAAGACAGTTTTTAGTTATTGGACATACACTGCTTTGTTTGATAGATTTAATGGATTGCTATTGCTCATCAGTTGTGGCTTTTGTATGTTTTTTATGATCTATTGGTTCTGCCGTTGGACACGTTGCTTATTGAGTATTTAATTCTACAATTTATTGTTTCTAGTATGATTGGTTATGCAATTATTTTTAGTTTTTTTTGTAAATTAACGTTGTAATTTATGTGCGTTCAAAGCCGGTTTATATAAGCTTGTGTTTTTAAGTTGGGCTTTACAAAGTAGGTATATATGTAGACAACACCAAAACTATGTTATTGTCTATTAGAGAGGTATGCAGATGGGCGTTTTTATTAGTTTTGAAACCGATTTTTTTTTTGGCATTAACAGCTTTGGGTGTTACTTTTATTAATCTATTTGTTTCTGCTCAATTAGTAGCATTAATGGCACGTTTTCACTCAAAGCATGCCGCACTTTTTGGACGTTGTCAATGCATTATCTCTTTTTGTGGTTAACTGCTTTACGGTATAGCACTGTCTTTTTTATGGTTTTGTATTAATAGATTTTGGACGCATTTCAGTTTTTTACCTCAGCTTATTTAACATATATTAGCTAAGAGCATTTTGACCGTTACCTTACGTTCATTTGGCGTCATTCTAATTTCTATATATAATTTGATAATTAGTTTTTTTACTAACACAGTCACAAAAGATTAAACTATGTTTTGTCAGAGTATTTTAGTCAAATTTTAGTTGGAAATAGCCAATAAAATGATCTAAATAGAAATAAATGCGTTTATTTTTCAATACATTTTAATGCTATTTGCAAATATAATTTGACTAAAATACGCTGACAAAACATAATTTATTACTGAATATACTGATAAATTGATTATCAAACTATATATTATATAGAAACAGGTATGACGCTAAAATTGCTAATTTTGTTATAATACTACAAATCAACGTACCGGTCGGAATAGTGTGAAGTTTGGTTATGTTGGACGATATGTTGTTTAAATATTGCTTTTAGTTATTTTAATATCAATCATTGTAGCCTGCATAAATAACAGCAGGACGCAAAGAAGAAAACGGAAAAGTATTGCCCTGCGTTAGTTATTCTCAAGGGTCACTTGTTGAGGCCAACACCTCACTACGTGCAAGCTTGCACAAATTGAGATTGCCGTGAAAGCATTTAAAGAATTAGAACAACAAAGTCATATGCTTGGCAAGCAAAGGCAGATGAAAATAAAAAAGACAGAGTATCAAGCATAGTTAGCACAGAGGAGCTATGAAGAAATAGATCTACCAAATTGTCTGGTGGTTGCAACTCTAGAAAAGCATTGAAACAAAGCATGAACTGTATTAGAAGTACATATCTAATATGCCGAATATAAGAAAGAAAACGTTTTTGTGGTTACACAGCAACACAAAAAGCAGGTATTTGCTCTGGCCGAAGAATTGCCGCGCTTTTGATATATCAACAAGTACAAAAGATTGAAATAGTATATAGTGTATCAAGGGCTGAAAATAGGCTTTAGCAACCCGCCGCTTTTAGCAGCACATACGAGCAAAGCGAGTGAGGGCTGCTAAATCGAAGTGCTGCTAAAGCCTTTTGGCACGAGTTACTTTCGATATTTTTTTGCCTGCCTTAATTAAAAACATTATTTTCAATGTTTATTAAAATTTGTCACTACTGTCTGATGTTAAGGTATGACGTTTACATATAAAATTGTAATTCACAGCCAATCAAATACCGCGAATAGCCAAAAAGGCCAATGGGCATATGCGGGCCGAAAATTGCCTTTTCGGCCCACATATGCGAGCCTAAAAAGATGCTTTCGGTAGAGGCAGGCGAAAACCGTATTTTACGGCTTTTAAAAATTAAGCAATGAACGAAAAGCTATATTACCAATACGTTGGCAGACAAACGTGGCAGACAAACGTTTATCTACCTATAACTTTAGCAACTTACCCCGCTTTCATGTCTTGCTTCTGTTGCAACATCACAAAAATTTGTAATTAGCTTGTTTAAGTCAGAATAAAATTTCTGCATGTTAGCTTTGTGATCTATAAATATTTATTTAGTAACATAATTTGTAAGTTAGTATCAAACTAACTTACAAATTATGTTACTAATGGTTTTTGGGCTTTCATGAACCCTATTCAATTGTTCTATCTTAGTCAGCACTAAATTGGAGCGACCAAGAGTTTCAAATTTGTTGGCATGTCTGCAAATTTGTTTTTTGAATCTTTAAAATGTCTGGCAAGTTACATACTGAATTGTTTTACAAAAAAAATTTAAAACTTCAGTGAAAGATTTAGACTGATGTTAGTTAGGCATATTTATGTGTATAGACAGATTATTTGCATTTGATTTTTTAATGCATTTTTTGTCACAATTAAATTTGTTACAATTTTTTTGTATATGCGAGTTTCAACTTGCTTCTGGGTTTTTTGTTTGATGTGTTTTAAGTTTTTATTAATAAATTTACTAAGTAATTTGCTCCTGAAATTTACTACTCAGAAATGATAACTAAACGAGACATTTTTATATAGCGAACAAATCAACGTTTAATTATAGTTTTGTAATATTATGTCTTTGTGGTTTTAATGCAATTATATAAAAATAAAGTACTTAATATCATTTATTTTTTATTAGGATATCTAACAACTATTAATATAATATGTGTAATAATCATTAATAATAATTATTTCATACTTTAAACTTTTTATTTCGATATGATATTTTGGAATTGCATTTTATTGAATAACGTTAACCTTTGATCTGTTGATAATAATTTGGTGTACCACCAGACACTCACTCACACCATAAATTTCCAAGTATGGTGCATCCATATAGTTCCATGTATATGAGAATATTTAATGATGTTTTGCAATGTGAATCATAATGTGTACAATTTGAGTTATATGCCGTAATATAATACAAGCCAGCAGCATACTTAATAATGTCTCCAGATTGAACAGGGAGTGTATAGTATCCTTGCATACATGATGTAAATAAATCATGTTCACACAATCACTACAGGAATACTCAGCATCTTGTTGCTTGCTTACCAAGGTGCGACCGGACCTTACATCATTTTATAATTTACTGCTTATGAATTCGGCAGCGCCAAACGTGTCTCCATTCCTAATTGGCCATTCCAACAATAGATTCACTAGTTTTTTTATTTCTTTCTAACAATAATAAACTTGCTTAAAATACATTTGTGGGGACCAGTCTTATTTTTAAGGAAATATAAAATTTTATGTGTTGTAATATATTAGTTAATTTTATTAGGGGTATTCTTGGTAAGGCATTTCGCATTAATTAGTTGAGACATGTTATGTTTATTTAATGATTCGGGCAACAAGAAATTATAATAAGCTAATTAGAAATTATGAAAGTGTATGTTCAAATGGATTCGAGGTGTAAACTGTGGCATATTTAAAGCACTGTAAACTTCGTGACTTTTGAATAATGGAAAAAAGTCGGTCCGTTCGTGCGGACGGACTGAACAGACGGAATGGCCATGTGTTCAGATGTGTGCAGGCACATTATTTGGTTAGTAACGAGGCAAATTGAAATGTAACCATTAATCAAGTTGACGTCTTATTACTACCACATTACGCTAACAAGGCTGTTAGTCGTGATCAGAACACAATCGCCGTCACTCACTTACTCAATAGAGACATAGTCCCGGCAAATTACTCGCTGACAGCATCACAAAAAACATCCAGATACACTTTCTATTAACGCTCACTGCCCTTACCTTACTTGCTCCGTGTAGCATTATTATTATTATTGCAGACGTACAAAGTCGTTGCCCTTTTATATATTTGCTAATTTCTGATCTTATCAGTATTTTTTAGGAATAAATTATAATTAATCAATATTACTACATGAAAATTGTTCATGGCATACATTGCGCATAGGCTGGATTGTGCTATGGAAAAAGTGCATCAACTGTCTACTATATAATTACTAATATAATAATAATAATATTTATTGAAAAACATTATTAACTTATTTCAAGTAAATATTTTCAAATTATCTTGGTAATGAATAATATGTTTAATATAAGGCGGTTTTTTGCGAGATACTACTTTCTTACCAGTGGTATGTTGTGGTAAGAGTAGTGGGCGTAACATCACTCAACTTCATTACTCTAGAAACAATATTGTTGCAAAAATTGTTGTAGTAAGTTGGTTATGGTATTTGATAACTTTATTATATCCGATTGATGGAGGATACATAAAATTACTGTAAAGTTATAGTAATAATCATGTTTTTAAATTATCGAAGAAGAGATTTCTAAAATAATTTAAATTATAATAGCATATAAATTAAATATTAATCAAATTAATATGTTTTTTATTTTGTAAGTAAAATGTAATTAACAAAATGTAGTTTTTTACTGACTAAGGATTGACTTGTATGTCATCATTAAAGTTATTTAGTGTAATATCCACCAACTATCAGAAACTAGTAGAAGTAGAAGTAGAAGCAAATGCTCTACTAGTTTTGGAGACGTTTTTAGGGAAAAGTAATTGAAATTGTAAAATATTTTGTTATCATTAAACTTTGTTTTCTATTTACTTTTGATGTGTTCTTACTAATTGTTTACAATTAAGTTTTATACGAGAGGAGAGAAGAGTATTTATCTATCAAGATATTGGAACAAGAAGTTACAGTTACATTATTTTTCAACGTAAGAACTATTAACATTAACGTTTTTTCGAGTAACACGATGCTTTAAAATTTTTTTTGCAGTTCTGCAAAATACGACTTTACATAGTTTTTCAAGTTGTTATTTGGTATAAAACGACGCTTTCTCTCAAGTGTTTTTTGAGTTTTGGAATGAGACAATAGTTACAGGAAGACAAGGTTGGGACTGTAAGGTGGGTGTTGTAATAGCTTAAACCCGCATTCAATTTCTACTTCTTCAACAATTTGTGTTTTATGCACCCTGCAGTTGTCGTGCAGAAACAGTTTCCTTACTAAAACTTATGGATTTTTTGTGTGTGTATAGCCGCTTAGTTCTTAATTGTGTTTTTGTTATTGTAGTTTTTTTTAGCATATACTCAATTAAGAGATAACGGTAGCCATTACTTTGTGCGTAGAAAATTGCGTCTTTGCCTTTTTGGGTGGTGGAGAGCTCTTATTAACCCATTGCATAGATTTTTGTTTTGTGGGAGGGTCTCAGTAATGTAACACAGGTTTTATCTCCAGTTACAATTTTATAGATGAAATCTTTTTTTTTTTTTCTCTTAGCAAATTTGTTGTCTTTACAGTTTTGGTTCAGGATTGAGCAGTTTGGGAGTTTATTATTTGTTCACTCCCAAATCTTTATATAGAGTTTTACGTTTTTGCGATAGCATATTGTTTTTATAGCTAGATAACGCAAAAGCTTTCCTCGTACTATAAAACCAAAAAATATGTTGCTTGAAAACAGTTTGCACATGCTTAATGTTTTGATTTTTTTACATTGATTTTTTTTTTTAATAAGTTAAGTTTTTATTTAGATTTATTTTTTGATTTATATTTGCCGTCAAAATTATCCAATTGCATATTTGTATTTTGTAGCAGTGACAGTAGTAACAGATATGATTTTTGGTAATACATTTGATTGTTCTATACTTAGGTATTTTTTATTATGTATAACACTTTGGGTCAATTTTTTAAAACTTAAGGAAAGTAACAAATAGCTTACAAGCTGCTTTAAATACAACAAAATTTGTAACATATGCGTTAAATACAAATAAGTTTTTTTTGATTACTTGATGGAGAAATCAACATAAATTAACGGAGGTTTCAAGTAAAGTTTCAAGTAGGTTAATCACCAAGTATTTACTTATTACTTTACTCAGAAATGTTTTAATATTCTGATATAAATTTCAGGTTTAATTTTTGATTGTTGTTTTTTTTTAGTGAAATAGGTATGCATTTGTTTTTGTGGGGTGGACGGACTTTAGTAATTGCTTTGTCTACCTTTTTTTTCTTTTTTTTTTTTTTTTAGGACTTAGTGAGTTGTTTGGCTCTCAACAAGTGGCCCTTAAGAATAACTTACGCATGGTAATACCTTCCGGTTTTCTTCTCTGCGCAAATGCTGTTGTTTTAATGTCCCTGTCTAAACTAACCTACATTTGGTGCTAGTTTGAGGCGGGCTGGTTTTTGCTTCGCGGATTTTCACGCATCATCTGCGGCACGAATGCTGTCCCCGGCCCCTTTCTCCCTATAGCCCCTACCTTTGTCTGTCTTTTTTGTCATTTTGCCTTTTCTTATCTGCACTGGCATCTACCTCTGCATTCTCTTCTTTCTCCCATCTTTGTGTTATTTACTCTAATTATATAATTTGTTCTCAGATGTGCTCTTAGCTTACTAAGGTCTTCGTTCACTTCTTCTTTATCATATCCCCTCTCATTCATGAATAATTTATGCAGTTCCATCAGTTGTATTCCTTTGGCAGTCCTAGATTTGTAAATTTTACCTCCAGTGATATTCTTGTATCTCCATCAGAAATTACTTCTTCATGTCCTCTCCTTGCCAGGTATATTTTGACTATCTGATAGGTTGCGTTCTCAGTCATCCTCGAGATAGCATATCTACCATTTGGTATTTGCCTTGTTATTTCTGTTATTCTGCTTTCCCTCAATATTTTTTTTTCTCCTTCTCCTTATCTCTGCAATTTTGTTTGGTATCGTAGTCTCTGTAAATGTTCTTCTTTTTTCTTCTGTTTCTTGGTATGCACAATTGTCATATCCATTCTTATTTTTTTCTTTTTGATCTTTTTCTCTGTTTTCTTGTTTCCATTTAGCTTCTCTCATCTCTTTTCTTTCTCTTCTATGGCTTTTAGTTTGTGTGTTTGTTTCCATTGTTTGTTTTTCTATATTCTTCTATTGTCAAACTCTTCAATTTTTTTTTTAGTACACTTGTTGCAAAGTTTTTTAACGCCCTCCATTTATTTTCATCTTTTAAGCATTTGTTAATTATTGTTCTTTTATCCACTTTGCTTTCTAGTATATATTCTAGTTTTTTTCTATCTTCCTCCCACGCCTCGCATTCTACTAGAGTGTGTTCTGCGTTATCGTGTGTTTCTTCCTGACAAAATGTACACCTTTCTTCTTCATTTTTTTTTAAATTTTTTGCAAGGATTTTCCAAATGCTCCGTGCCCGGTCAGTATTTGTGTTGTATAATAGCACGTCTCGGGTTTCTTTTCTACCCATTCTTTTATGTCTGAGATTAATTCTCTCGTCCATTTCCCCTTTTCTTCTGTATCCCATTTTCTCTGCCATCTTTCTATAGTCTTCTCTCTTGCTCTTATCTTTGCTTCTTTTTTACTCGTTCCTTCTTTTACAAGTTTTTTTATTTCTATTCTTTCCTCCACCATCATATCCGCGGGAGGTGTTGCCGCAATTACCTCTACTGCCTCTTGTGACACTGTTCTGTAAGCTCTACAAATCCTTAGCGAGCTTGCTCTTGTGGCTCCTCTTACTTCCTTTTTGTTTTTCTTTGTTTTCATGGCTTCTCCCCATGTTTCTGCGGCGTACAGCAATTTGCTTCTTGCTGCCGTTGCTATTAGCCTTCTGCTTTCTTCTCCTGGACCTCCGTTGTTTGGCATAAGTCTACCAAGCTTTTTCTCAATTTCCTTTGTTCCAATGACCGCTTCCTTAACCTGTTCATTCCATCCCTTTGCTTCGAGTGTCACTCCAAGGTATTTGATTTTTTTTCCTATGGTTATCTCTTGATTTCCCACCTGTATCTTACCTGTTCCTCTATTATTCCTCTTAGTCGATAGCCATGCCGCCTCAGTTTTTTGTGTTGCTAGTTTTAAGCCCTTACTTCTCATCCATATTTGTATCATATCAATTGCCAGCTCTAATCTTCCTGTTAGTACTTCTATTTCTACGTCTCTACCTACTACTGCTATGTCGTCCGCAAATGCTGTTATTGACACGCCTTCCGGCATCTTCATTCGAAGTAACTCGTTATAGACAAGGTTCCACAGTTTTGGTCCCAGTGCTGAGCCCTGCGGTACCCCTCTAGTAAGTTTGAATCTTTCATTTTTGGTCACTAGATTTCTGTCCTGTAAGTAGCTCCATATAATCTTGATTGTTTTTCTGTTCAGTTCTTTCTTCTTTGCCGCCTCTATGATTGCTGCCCATGATACGCTATTAAACGCGTTCTGTATGTCCAACGCTATCATTACACAGTGTTGCCTTTTCCTCTGCGTTCCGCTGTTTGCTTCTTTTGCTATTGCTTTCACTTTTTCAATAGCTCCTAAAGTTGTTTTTCCTTTGGTAAATCCGTATTGTTCTTTTTCCCATCCTCCTTTTTCTTCTATTTCTTGTTCTATTCTCCGTACAATAACTTTCTCCATTATTTTAGCCAGTGTGTTGATTAAGCATATTGGTCTGTATGATGTTGCTTTTCCTGCTTCTTTTTTTTTCTCAATCAGTACCAGAGTGGCTTCTTTCCAACATCCTGGGAAAGTTCCTTCTTTTAGGCACCTGTTGATTATTTGAGTTATTTCTATCTCGTTTCCGTCTAAAGCTGCTTTAACAATCTCTGTTGTTATTTCGTCCGGACTTGGTGCTTTGTTGTTAGGCAATTCTTTTATGATCTCTTTGATCTCTTCCACTGTTGCCATAACTGTTGCTTCTTCTTCTTTTGTTTCTGGTTCTTCTACTGGTTCTCCCTTGGGAAATAGTTTTTTAATTATGACTTCTTCTTCTTCGTCTTGTTTTAAGCAGATTCCTTTTGTTCTTCCACCCAATTTGTCCATCACTATTTTGTACGGTTTTCCCCAAGGATCCCCATCTATAGATTCTATCATTTCTTTCCAGCATCTTTTTCTGCTATCCTTAATTGCCTTTTTTAAAAAAATTCTGTCGTTTTTTAGTTTCTCTTCTATTTCCTCTGTGTTCTCTCCTCTTCTTCTCAGATTTTTGATTTTCCTCGCTGTTTGTATTGTGTTTTTCCTGCATTCTTTTATTTCCTCACACCACTAGTATGGTCCTTTTCGTCCGCCTTCCCTGTACCTAGAAATTGCTTCCTCCGCCGCTTTTCTCAGTTTTTCTGAGTACCTCTCGCATCTTTTCTCAATATTTTCGTTTTCTGTCACTTCTTCTGTTTCCATGCCTCTCTTTATCTTTTCTTTGTCCATTCTTCTTACGTTCCATTTACCTTCTCTCGTGTGCTCCTGTTTTCCTTTCTCCTTTGTATTGTATTGTATATGTTTATGTAGACTCAGTGATTCTTCTTCAGTCACGGTCCATTCATTTATTATTTTTGCCATTTCCCACGTTGCTATGGTGATGTCAATATGCGATTTTGAGCTTCCTCTTACAAACGTCGGTTTGTCTCCATTGTTGCATTTAAGATTTAACCCTGCTATCATTTCCTCTAAGATTTTTCCTCTTAAATCGTTCTTGTAGCCTCCCCATCTCGGTGATTTTGCGTTGAAATCTCCTCCTACAATAATTTTTTTGTTTTTCTGTTTTCTTAAACTTCTTTCTAATTCTTCTATCCACTCTCGATAGTATTCCAGACCGCAGTTTGGGCTGATATAACAGCTGATATAACAGCTGTATACTATCATGCTTTGTACTTCTGCCCACACTATTCCTTCTTTTGGCGACTACCTAGAAATTTAAGTGGCTACGATGTAAAGGAAATTGGAGAACTTAAACCAATTGTTTAACAATTTTTTGAATTTTTGTCAGCAAGAAATCTACTTTTTAGTGAAAGTGATATATGCATTTTTGGCAGCCATCAATTTTAGTAAGTGCTGCAGATGCGGAGGTAAAAGAGACATGAGTTTTTTTTTTTTTTGACAATAAAAATGTGTTTAACTAGCAATTGTAGCGCTTATACATTTTATGATATGATTGGAGTTTTTTATGTTATCTATCTAGCTATAAAATCAATATGCTACTGCAAAAAGTTTCTTATGTCAATGAATTGTCAATGATTTTATAGTGTTATCTCCAAGTTTGGTTTTAATTACACAGAAGCATGTTTTATTGAAAGAAAGCAAGTTCTCTGTTCTATTTAAACTGATTGCATTCATTCATGATGATTCAAAATGTGAATGTGAAAAACTTTTGGAAGCATAACTGATCAAGTTGAAGATTTGGTGTTAATTGACCGCCGAGTAAAAGCTGCTTAGTCAAGAACAAAAATTGAATAGACGACAAGTTTGACTGCTTTATTCCAAGACATTTTTTATAATTTTAAAATTGTAACTGAGGATGAGACCTGGGTATACTACTGGGATCTTCTCACAAAACAAGAGTTTATGCAATGGGTTTATAGGCTCTGTACCACCTAAACTTAAGAATGCAAAGACTCAATTTTCTGCGCAAAAAGTGATGGCCACAGTTACCTGCGACATTGAAGTGTTTTTCTTAGTTGAATATATTTGTATGTCAAAAAGAATCACATTAATGTAGAATGTCTACTAAAACACAATTAAGTATTTGAAAGCGGCTATACACGTAAAAAGACCTCAGACTCTGCTTCTATACAACAATTGCTAGGAGCATAAAGAATGAATTATACAAGAACAACATTCACCTTACAGTCTCGACCTCGCTACATATGAAAATCAGTTGACGACTTGGAAAACGCTGGGAAGTTGTTTTGCAGATTTTTTTAAGGCATTGTGTTACTAGAAAAACGTTAGAATAAATGTGTTAATGTTAATGGTTCTTACGTTGAAAAATAAAATTTGGTTTGTTCTGTAACTTCTTAATTTCATAGTTAGGTAGATAAACATAAAAAACTTCACTCGTACTGTGAGATAATTTTCCACTTTGATAATTTTATCGTTGTTTTGACTGGATAACAAAATATGCTATTTTCAAGTAAAGCAGAAAAACGCGATTGCTAGTGATGCAAGCGATTTACTCCGGTAGATCTCGGGCAAAGCGACTCTCAGGTTTTTAGTTTGACTTTTGCGGTTTTTCAAATATTTGCTATTTTGACTAGTTATATGTAAAATGGTTTTTATATTTTGATTTTGAGAGTCCCACTGCAATACTTGTAAAGTTTGCGGATTGGAAGAGGTATATGTTTCTGGGTTTCTATCTGGTAGATTAGTAATAGTTCTAGCTTATATCTACAATACTTGTTCATGTCAAATTGTACTATACAGCGTTATGCATTTTAGTCAAAGTTGGATGCTTTTTTTGCTCCTTAAACATTGCTGCATGTACTGACAAATGAAAGTATGCTTAACCAGCACTTATAAAGAACTTCTATTATACACAGACTTCTTTCACTCTATTAGGTATAAAATTTATTATAACAAAAAAAATGAAAAGACTTTGATAGAAAAAATCTGTTTCTAATTTTTTGTTTTTTTTTAGAGCTAAAAAAAGGTATAAAAATAATCACACTAAGTTGGGAAAAATGTCCATATTAGTTTACAACGACATAAAGAAAATATAAAGTTGATGTAATAAGCATGCGTTTAAAATAAACATTATAAAACAAATAAAGTATTTTAAATAACATGTTTATTTTAATGTTGTTCTTTATGCCTTCAGTTGCAGTTTTATATGATTTCTTACTTCAGCTACTTTTTCAATCGATTCATTAGCTTTTCAAAATATTATAATAATATTTTTTAACGTATCTGGATTATAGCAGTTTTGATTATTCCCATAATGTAATCTTTTTATTTATCTAAAGTTTTAAATACATATTATTAAGGGCCGTAATATCCATCTCCTAATAAAGCACCTACCTAATAAACTATTAGCTAAATAACCTAACTTTTTTAAACTTCAATTTGATTTATTTTTGTTACACTCCTGGGCGGATAATAAATTATATGCTTAATGTTTTTATTTGTTATAAATGGATATGTTAAGCATATATTTAATTGGCTCTCTAAGGGTTTAAAAAAAAAAAATTAGTTAGGTTATTCAGCTAATAGTTTAGTTGCCTTATTAGGAGTTGGAAATTACAGGCCTAAATGTTATAAAATTTCTAGTTTATTTTACACACGCTATATTTAATTGACATTAAATATATTTTAATTATATTTCTATTAATAGTATTTACCTTAATAGTTTATATTATTGTCGTGCTATAATGCCAACTAACTTATCGCATGTATTAACAGGAGCATAGCACATTTGCACGCTAATATCAACATATTAAACACATGTTAAACATCTTAATAATAATATAAAATCTGTCTGCTATATAATCACCATGTATTTGCATTGTTAATATAATTTAAAATATATTTATTCAACAATTTTAATCAGATATAGAAACTGTTTAAATACATTACATTCTAAATGGCGTAGATTGGTATCACAGTCACCATTAAAATAATAATTGAATAAATAGTAGATTTGAAATTCGATTTATAATTGAAAGGTATAAGAGATTAACATGATTAGAGAGAAAATGATTTCTCATTCTTTGAAATATGATACATAATTGTTAGTAACCTCTATGTTAATATCTGACATAAATAAATACATAAAACTTAATCGCTCATTTTTCTTCTTTCGCATTAGGTTTCCACATAAGAACAATTGTTTAAATAGAATTATAGATGCAAATCCCTTTATCAATTTTCTATAACATCCGAGGATATTTATTGTTGTGAAAGGTATGCTGCAATATGCGTAACGCACCGTTCGCATAGTCACGCTGCAGACGTCTATATTTTTTCTCGTGTATAATAACATATTTCATAATGGGACTCAATATTTACATTCGATGAGTAAACAAATATGAGTTGCTATTGTAGTACTTGCCCATAACCGCCTTTCTTTCGGCAACCATAGAATTTTGGTTGAAAAATAAATAAGAGCACCATCTGTACGTGTAATTGATTTGTCATACCGTTTATGTAAACACTGATTGTGACTAGGGGTTGAATTTTTGACAGGCTATGGAAATTATGTAATGTTGATATATTGCTTATAAGTAAATATGCTGTAGAGAAACTATTTATTTTATTACTTGATAGAGTAAGTATTGAAAAAATGTAAAATTATCAATGTATTTGTATACTTTATTTTATCCATTAAAATCAATAGCAAATAATTTAATTTTAAATTTTTGGAACAGATAAATAGGTAGATAGGTAGGATATTAAATATTTATTAGGATTCAGTGCAGATATTTTTTTAAATGTTATTATTAATAAATAAATTACTAGTATGTTTACTTAACCCTCTAATGCCCCAATTTTTAATCTTCATCGACATTGAATCATTTGTTTACACCTGCCAGGTATGGGTAATTTTTTTTTGCAAAGGAGATTTTTGTGTGCATTCCCATATTGTTTACAGTTTTTCAAAAAAATTGTGTATTAAGAATAAAACATATTTGAACTTTACGATATATGTTATTAAGTGTACCCCGTCTTGAGACGGCCCTGGGCATTAGAGGGTTAATATGTTTGAAATAAAACAAGTATTTATTTTAAACTTTTTAGAAGCAATATCTAGCATTTAAAAGTAACCACCACTTTTTACCTTATCTAAAAAGCTGATCAGGTAGAAGCGGTATACGGTAGCTAAAAGCCCACCATTTTCAGGTGTTTACGTCAAAAGCTTTACACACAGTTTAAAAAACATTCAGATTACCGTTTCTTTTTCTATTCGGCCGACGACGTTTGAGGGACGAAAGACGGTCTTCAGCTCACTAAACACGTAACCGCTTTTCAGATTCCGATAAATGATTATGGTAATTTGAAATCCGGTGTCTTTTCTATTGAGAATATTGGAATAACTAAATATTTTTAATTATTATTTGCTTTTAGTGCAATATCTTTACTGAAATACCAAATGTACGTGTGACAGATCACGAAATTTTTGAATTGAAATTTTTAGTTTTATATTTTAAGCTGTAATTTTTAATTAGAAGGTCAAGCATTGTGCTTATTTTTTAATTAAATAAAAGGTTACATTAGCAGAAAGTTTAATTAATATAAATCAATCATTAGGTTACTTTAAACTTCTTAGAACTGGTACTACAATACATAATAAGTAATAATTTAAAACATAATATAGATACTAAAACATATAAATACAGTACATTCTTGCAATTTGCCAATAAAATTTATTATATTATATTATATTAGATACAACAGGAGTACATATCTGCCGTTGTAGCTGGTAGCCGGACCTACCTGCGTAATGAGTCTTGGGAACTTAATAATTAAATAATTCAAAATTCTGTAACCATCAAATTATAAAAATTGTAAAAACAAGTCAAACTCTACAATTAATTTATTAGTAACTTTTAATAAGCATTGTTTAAACCAGGGGTGGCCAACCCGCGGCCCGCGGGCCGCATGCGGCCCGCCTAGAACATTTTTGCGGCCCGTGAAATTTATTAACACTTTTACAAATAATATTTGTTTTATAATGAACAAAGTAGTGAAAACCAATTTATTTAAAAAATACATTATTTGTGCATCCATATATTCAAAAATTAACTGTAGAAATTATGAGAAAAAATTAACTTTGATTTTAAAATAATATTCTTTTTTTGTCTTATCTTTTTAGCCTCGTCTATTAATGTTACAAAAAGTATAGAGCATAGAGTTTGCAGAATAATTAAACTATATTCTATGTTTCAATTTTTTATTTCAAAAAAATGTCTATAGTGAGTCTAAATCATATGGATATATAATTTTATATTCGGCCCGCGGAGTTATGACGCATATCTAAACTGGCCCGCAAGAACATTTGGGTTGGCCACCCCTGGTTTAAACCCTGTGAGTTTTATTCTATTCTCTTCTGCTCTCTTCTATTCTATTCTTCTTTATTTTATTTTGGTTTGTTATCTTTTATCTTTTTTTATTTTTTATTCTTTTCTATTTTTTTTTATTCTCTTCTATTTTCTTCTAATCTTTTATATTCTCTTCTATTCTCTTCTATTCTCTTTTATTTTCTTTTATTCTCTTTTATTCTCTTCTATTCTCTTCTATTCTTTTATATTTTTTTATTTTTTTCTATTCTTTTTTCTTTATTTTTTTCTTTTCTATTCTCTTCTTTTTTTTCTATTCTCTTTTATTTTCTTTTATTTTCTGCTATGTTTTTTTATTTTCTTCTATTGTTTATTAAATTTTCTTCTATTTTTTTTATTTTCTATTCTTTTATTTTTATTGTTTTTTATATTCTTTTCTACTCTCTTCTATTCTTTTATATTCTCTTCAATTTTCTTCTATTCTCTCTCTTCTATTATCTTCTATTCTTTTCTATTCTTTTCTAATCTTTTCTATTCTTTTCTATTATTTTCTAATATTTTCTATTCTTTTCTATTTGTTTCTATTCCTTTCTATTCTCTTCATTTACTTCTATTATCTTCTATTATCTTCTATTATCTTCTATTATCTTCTATTCTTTTTTATTATTTTCTATTTTTTCTATTCTTTTCTTTTATTTTATATTTTCTTCTATTCTTTTCTGTTCTTTTCTATTCTTTTCTATTCTTTTCTATTTTTTTTCTTATTCTTTTCTATTTTTTTATTCTTTTCTATTCTTTTCCAATTTTTTCTTTTTTTATTGTTGTCTATTCTTTTTTATTTCTTTTTTTTACTATCTTCTATTGTATTTTATTCTATTCTTCTCCACTCTACTCTACTCCGGGTTATTCTATTCTATTATATATTAATAAAAATGATATATCTTATTTTTTATTTATTTATTTAGGCTTCTAAATTTAGAAGCAGAAATAGAAGTTTTTTGTAGTGGAAAATAATTGACTTTTTAGCATGGTCAGTAGAATTTATGTTAACTACGAAAAAAAATTACCGACACGACACTCTGCCGATGTAAAGTTTGAAAGCGAATGTTGGGAACTTTAAAAGAGGTGTTTGCGTACGGTATTTCTGAAGGAACATGTTTTGTAACGGCCATTTGGACATTACTAAGAAATTTGCAATTATTATTGAATAAATGTCACCAATTAGTGTGTTTCAAGATTGAGTCAGTGATTGGTATAATAGTATTTGTTGAGTGAGGCCTGCTTAATAGATATTTAAACTGAATAATATTTTTAATCTAAGGGTTGTGATATCCAGCTCCTAATAAAGTACCTAATAAACTATTAGCAGAGTAACCTAACTTTTCATTTTATTCATTTTATTAAAACCAATGGACAGTCAATTAAATATATGCTTAACATATACATTTATAACAAATAAAAACATTGAGCATATAATGTACTTGCTGATTTGAAGTGTTAAGAAAATAAATGACATTTAATTAAATTAAAAGTTTGGTTTATGTAGCTAATAGTTTATTAGGTTTTTGAAATTACCATAAACACTCAACTCTCTCACATGTATTACAATTGTAAAAATCTTAATAAGAATAGATTCTGTTTTTAATGCGGAAAGCCCGATGTTACTATAAAGAATTGCCCAAAATGCACAAAAAACTAAATAGATCTCACACTATTAACAGTCGTAGTAGTGAAGACACAAATAATAAACAGACTGTAAAATTTTCACAATCAAATTGGCAGAGATGGTTACAAATTGTTAGTAATTTTTGTAGACCGGTTAGTAAAATTAATGTAAACCCAGTGCTTATAAAAAAGGTTAATGATAATTGACCGTATATTTCAGTTAAAATTTGTAATGTGTCGTTATTAGTGCTTGTAGATACCGGAGCAAATTGTTTGGTAATAGGAGGTCCGGGTATTCCAATGTTAACTGAATTAGGTTTAAGTATACATTCTTACTTGCCTTGCGTAGTTACTACCGCATATGATAGTAAGCACAAGAATTTAGGGTATGTAAACCTACCCATTGTAGTCAATAATACATGTAAAGTTTTAAAAGCTAATGTTAGTTCGGGTATTAAAATATCGCTTATTCTTGAGATGGATTTTTTTCAATCTATTAAGTTTTCAGCTGATCTAAGTAATAACACATATTATATTAATTCTTTAACGGTCTCCGACAAGCACAATCAACTATCAGTTGGTTTGCAACCTTATACAGATTTAACCGCCACCTAAAAGTTTGAATTGGACAATGTTATAGAAAAATTTTATTTACTTTCTAGACTTACACTAGGTAGAACACACTTGGTTCAATACCAAATTGATACAGGTGACGCAGTCCCAATAAAACAACGCTATCGTGCTATTTTGCCTTACATGCAGGTACATTTGAAAGCTAAAGTTTACAGGATTTTGTCACTAGGAGTTATTCGTCCGTCTAAGAACCCTTGGTCATCTCCTATAATTATAGTGAAAAATCATAATGACAAATACCGATTTTGTTTTGATGGCCGCAAATTAAATTTTGTAACTAAGAAGGACGCTTATCCTGTACCGCTACTTCAGGGTACCTTAAGTAAATTAACAGAAACAAAATTCATTTCAAGTATAGATTTAAAAAATGCGTTTTGGCAAATTCCTCTTAATCCTTTATCTTGTGATAGGACTGCTTTTACGATTCCTCGAAGAGGTTTGTATGAATTTGTTGTTATGCTATTTGAACTAGCCAATGCGGCCCAAGCGCAACAAAGGCTCATGGACACTATCTTAAGACCCGATCTTGAACCACAAGTATTTGTCAATTTTGGTGCTCATCGTTAAAATATCTTGGTTTTGTTGTTGATCCGTGTGGATTAAGAACTGATCCCGAGAAAGTTAAAGTTATGTTAGAATATTCCATACCGTCCATTGTCACTGAAGTCAAACGTTTCAATGAATTGTGCTCGTGGTATAAAAGGTTCATCTCACATTATTCCACACTCATGGCTTCTATACAAGATACCATCAAGGGCAAGAAAAAAAATCAACGCATAAATTGGACTATAGAAGCAGAAAATGCATTTACCGTGATTAAAGACGCTCTAGTCTCTGCACCAATATTAATAAACCCAGACTATTCAAAACAATTTATAATACATAGTGATGCATTTAATGTTGGACTGGGAGCAGACTTATACAAATTTGTTGACGGTAGTGAACATAATAGGTTATGCGAGCAGATCCATAACAAAATCAGAACGCAATTACCTCACAACAGATAAAGAATGTTTAGCTTTAATTTTTGCGATAGAAAAATTTAGAATGTATGTGGAAGGAGTAAAATTTAAAGCGATTGTTGACCATCACTCTCTATTATGGTTAAAAAAACAACAAGATTTTACAGGTCGATTGGCTCGATAATAAAATAAGTCAATATGACATGGAATTAGTTCATCGTAATGGGCGGTTCTATATCATAACAGATGCTCATTCCCGTATCTCTTATCCTGATTCGAATATAACTTTGATTGATTTTTTCGAATCTGATTTTGAGTTATGCTATTGCGAAATGCAAGAAAATATGACAAAGTTCCCATCCAAATATCCGCAATGGATACTTTATATGTATATATAATGATACTTTATATAAACTTGTTGATTCTGCACGCCAACTTAATTTAAACGAATTACTCTGGAAAACTGTGCTTCCTAGGTCTTTAAGAACAGAGGTTATACGAAAGTGTCACGATTCTCCAACTTCAGCTCACATGGGTATATTTAAAACATAGTCTTGGATAAGAAGCTGCTATTATTGGTCCTAGATGCGCAGATAAATATATTAAGAAATGTTTAGTGTGCGCTGCACAAAAATCATCAAATGTAGAATTTTCCTTTCAAATATTGTCTACTGACTTAATAACTCCAATGCTACGATCTAAGTCAGGAAATACGTTTTTGTTAGTTGTCAGTGACTGGTTTACAAAAGCAGTGTATCTATTCCCGTTGAGAAAAGCAACATCAGCATTTGTCTATAAACACTTCAAAAATTACATGTTTTTAAATTATGGTGTGCCGCAATAAATTATGATCTACAATAGATCAGTTTGAGGGATAATCTTGCAAATTTAATCAATGTAATGATTTTTTAAATGGCGTTAATTGGAAGTTTAATGCATAAAACTAATTATATGACAGCTGACAAGTTTTTGTAATTGATTTACAAAATAATAAAATTATCTTTTTGTCTTTAAATTATAAATCTTGCAGTATCAACTATTCTGAAAGTAGGCCGATAATGAAATGACAAAAACGTGAAAGTGATAATTATACAAACATGCAAGGTTTATCATTATTTAAATTTTGTTATTAGAAAAGCTTGACCTTAAATTGTTGACTAAGATTTCCTATAAGCTGGCTTTGCCATCTTGGTAAAAACAAAAGAAGCGATTTTTGCGATAACTCTCCGATGTGATACACAAATTTTAGCTATATAATTATTTGTTGTTTTTCTTACGCTCAAGAAAGTAAAAGATTAAACATGGAAACCGATTTTTGGTGTTTTTCTTTTTCTTGTAATATATATCAAAAAAATTCAGAAGAAAGACTACAAGTCATGCGCAAAGCCGGAGCGATTGTCCACAAGGACATTAGAACAGCTTTTTTCAAAAAGTAAAATCACTTCTCATTGGATTAATTTTGAAAAGATGTTAGGCCGTCTTCCTTTTTGCAATCGTTATGAAAAATAAACGTGGTGCATTAGAAAATTGGAAAAGGAAGTGTACATTGATATTTTACGCAATAATAACAGCTGCACGTTTTTGTTTGTTTGTTTTCTTCTTTTATAGAAAATATAAATCCGCGAATTTACAATCCATAAACTTTGCCATTGTCTAAATTTTTTGTCTACTTTTACGAGAAATTGTATCTACAATTAGATTTAATTTGGCTTCGTGGGAAATAGAGTTGCTCGGCCGGAATTCTAAGATGGAATGGTTTTATGGAGAAAATATGCCACACCAACGCTCAAGAGTTATTTGCTTTTCATTTATCCAAAGCATTTCCATCGGATTAGGACACTGTTCTTATTTTGTTTTATTGATGTTGTTTATGGAAACAAGCAGTATAATTATGTTGGGTAGTGGGTTTGAGAAGCTTTTAGAGTCAATCTACGTAAGAAATTGTGTAGACTAAATTCTATCTGGTTATGCAAAAGAATGTTACATAAAAAACGTGTCTTAAGCTCTACCTTTATGGTGGTGTGGAAAATAGTTTTTTTTTCTAGTTTAATATATCAACAAAGATTAATGGTACGTAGAGAGCGTTTTGCTCTTATCAAGATGGCGGAGAAAACTTATAGAAAATTTTGGTTGACAGCTTGAGGCTAAGCATTTTTAAGCCTCTTAGATAATATAAAATACTTATGTTACTATTAGGCACGTTTCACACGTTTGCGGTTCCATTCGGTTTGGTTTGTTTTCGGTTTGTTTTATTCTTCTATAGAGAAACAACATGGCAACAACTTGATTTCTCTCCATTATGATTACTACTGAGGCTGTGTACGGAAAAAAACACAAAATCTAGTATGAACTGTGTATGTGTCAAAAAGTTTCATTCGTTTTTGGTTGCAACCGAAAACAAACCGAACGAATGGAACCGCATACGTGTGAAACGTGCCTAATAGTAACATAAGTAGATAAAATAACTAAATTTTTGTTTTGTCACTTTTAAAAAGGTTTGCAGAAACTTTTAAATGTGATATTTGACGATTGATTACTAAATTAATGATTTTACATTAAATAAATGCTTTCTTAACAGCTAAATGTTTAGCATACAAAAAATATAATACAACATACGACCGTTTGCTGCATTTTGCTTTGCAAGCTCACGATTTTTGCTCAGGTGAGTTTGGCTTGATGTACAAGTTTGGCCATAAACGCTATGTTTTTGGTCTAGAATTGTAAATAGTTTTTATTGTACTTATCTACCAGCTTAGCAACTAAACCGGTAGTTTGTAACTACTGGACTAGACCTGTAGCAGTTAACAACGTTATTAACAATGTTTGGTAATTAAAATGACCGATAACTGCATGTATGGGTTTAGATTTACTATTTTGGCCAAAAAGTTGCTCTGTGATAAAATGTGAAACAACAAAATTACAAGAACTTGTTTTAAGTTAGCTGTTGTTAGCTGGATTCCGACAGAAGATCAAAAACAAATTGAAAATGACATTTTAACAACTATTAACAGTACTTACCTTTGTCAAACACAATTGTTGGTTAACAAATAGTTGTTAATTTTTAGTTCAACATGTTGTAGTACACGTTTTGATTTTTACGAATTTGTTATACCTAGTGTGGCGGTTACTTACCCAATGGTTGCTATTTGGTCTAATTTGCAGTTTTTGTAAAAGTGATATTGGTTCTACATTTTTAACACTACAACTCAAAATTGATGTAACCTTAGAACAAGACGTGGAATAACAACACAATCCGCCACTAAAATTATACAAACTGCAAAGATAATTGAAAGTCAATCTACACCGAGACAACACGTATAAATATAATTTCTATTATAGTGCACAATTCTCTCAAAAAAAGGGTTTTAATTGTATGATTTGCAGCACTCGCCAATGCTAGTACGCAATGAATAAAGTAATGCTATATATTTATGTGAAATAGTCATCAAACTGTGCTTGTTGCACATACTAGTTACGACATATCTCTAAATACCTATAATTTCAAGAATGGACATTTTTTATTTTACTGTTGCCAAATTCTGAAAATTAACTAAATACTAAAAATTAAATCTTAAATATTTAGTTTTTTTGCTATTTGAATGTACGGACATATTTTAAAATATAATATTTCATCTATATACAAAGTCAACAAAATTAATTACAGAAAATAAATTAAATAAAACATCAAAAATTATTGCCTTATACTAAAGTACAAATATTAACTAATCTGACAAAAATGAAAAATATGCAAGACCAATAAAAATGAAAAATATTTTAAACTAAAAACTAATGTTATAAAATGTAAACAAATAAAATCATTATCAAAGTTTAAACAAAAACAATTATGATAAATTTAACTAACATTATAAATAACAACCTTTTATAGCATCTTACTACATAATAAACTAAAAAAGTAGGTTAAAATGGCAAAATTTATAATACTATGTTCTGCAATTAATTGCATAACACAAACGGAAATAAAAAAACAAAAATATAAATATACGGTTGACATTAAAAATAACATAAATTAAGTCGTAACAAAACTGTGACTAGTAAACGCGACGTTATTCTTAACACTGCGGGGGTGATAGCACATGGAGCCAGAAATACATAATCAATAAATCAAATTATTTGGGGAATGAAATCAGCCGGCACTCACTTTTAACAACAGGTGTTTATAATTGGTGTAAACTTATTTCATAATTTTGTAACGTGAAAAGAAATGTAAAATAATTTAATAACAATTTTTTTTATTACATAAAAAATACTAACTAGTACGTAATTCATAATTTCCATTTCTAGTAATGTATCTTACCCATGGTAAAGCTAGATAACCACTTTTTTCAATTATTTTTAAATAACGCACTTGAATTCCGGATGTTGTAAAATATGGTATCTCAAATTTCACTACAATTGGTGGTTTACTGTCGACATATTCACCTTCCACACTTGGTAAAAGTAATTCTGCTCTCATCACATATTCTTTGTTACCTTGGAAAGATTTAATTGTCCATATAATGGCGTTTTGTTCGGGGGCATATTTCACACTACCAATTGAAGTTTTAAACTTAAGTGAATCTGCATCATTCGGTACGGGAATTGTTACATCAACATTGCTGGCCGTAGTATGTCCTTTGAATTGTGACTTTGCTTTAATCATATATTCAATTCGGCTATGATCATGACGTTCAATTAAATATTCAATCCATATTAAAGGTTTTAGGTGTGTATTTAGACGATAGGACATGAGTTCAAAATCACCATCTGGCGGAATAAATGTAATTGTTCTATCTGTTTCAAATCGAGATAAACGCACGCACTGATGAAATTTTACATCTTCTAATTCAACGCTTCTTGATTTACCACGTCCTGAATTCTCAAATATAACTTTATCATTCAAGCCCAAACGCAATTCAGGCATTCCTGATAAATACACTCGCATTTTAATTGTACCCACAATTTCACTATTCAGTACAGTACCACTAGCATTAGCTAATAAATTTACTGATTCAATAACATCCAAAAATACTTCATTTTTTCTATACTTTAACCCTTCAGAGCGCCATGATACAGCATTGGTTACAGCTAATGGTATAGTTTTAAGTTCTAATTTATGACTTTCTTGAGTAATAAATTCTTGTAAAATTTTGGTATCAGTAGTTTGAGGATAGCCAAAATCTATAAATTCATCTAGCAGTTCGTAGACAACCACAAAATTATCACGTATACTTTCGTCTTCTAATTCTTTAAAATATTCCTTCATTACTTGTATGATTTTATGCATAAATGTAAATATAACTGCAATGTTTGCATTTTTATTTGTAATACTCACAATGTACATGTTGCTTATTTTTATATACGCAAATGAAATGTTAGAAAATTGTAATATTGGTGTTATTAAATGATCCTCTTCTTTGTCCATTAATAAAGGTATGAATTTATCTATGATTCCCATATTTACATCTCCTCTATAGTTTCTTGATATCAATACATTGCCTTTTTCGTCAAGAATAAATATAGCTGATAATGACATTATTAATGAAACATAACCTAGCGTATTTGACAATGCGTTTTAATATATTGAATTAAGGTTGTTGGAATCAAGTACACTTGAAAATTGCGCTGAGGATTTATCATAGAACCCCTTGAAAATATTATATATTAGGTACGTTTCATTTGCCAGTGAAGTAAGCCAAAATTCTCACTTAACGTATATATATATATATGAATTCTTTTTTTAATTAAAATTTGCTTGTTGTCATTGGTTATAATTTTCACATTTTAAAATCATTTAAAAATGTTTAAAATTGTAACTAACCACAAGTGAATTTTAATTAAAATAAAAACATATATTTGTAGGTTACGAGTATTTTGGCTTACTTTATTAGCAAAAGAAACGTGCCTATAATATAGAATGGCAAGTCGGTCGATTGTTTTAATGTCTGTTTTTTTTTTGCACTCTGATGAACGTTACAAGTAAATTGCGATGAGCGGTAAACTTAAAATTTAAATTATAAAAATTGGCTTTTTGAACTAATGTTATTGTTCATGTGTCAAACGCATGGGTTGAATTATTATTACAAACAAAATGTCAAAAATGTCTATTTGCCGTAAGCAGCATTTGGCTATGATGTTTTTATTAATTTACTGATTTAATTAGTAGAATATGTAAGCAGCTATTCTTGGAAATTAGATAAATCATAATACACAGTTTTGTTAAATGGGCTTTTAGATTACTAGATGTTATGATTGAATAAAACGTTAAATTAAAGGCATCAATGATGTTGATTAATTTAGAAATGAGATTGAAGAAAATAGAATAGTCTTAATAAAATTTAGTTTATAAATCAATCAAACGGAATGACAACACATTGAAATGCTTCTATCACTTTTTTTTTTGTTTAAAAAAAATTAATATGAATTTATTACCTACTTACAACCCGTGGTATTTGACGATGAATGGGAACGCGCATAAATTAAACAACTACTGCCTCATTTTATACATGCGTACTATTTAATAAAACAGCAGAAGTGAAGCAAGGCATTTATTTTGCACAAAAACCATTTTTTTTTGGGTTTTGTATAAAACGTGCAAGACGGCAGTGATCAGATAAAAATAGAGTAGTATTTAACTTAAACATTTAACTTTTTAACATTCTAGGGTCTACTACCCTAGATCCGGTGGTTTAATTTACATTTTTGAAGTAATATGCAGAAAATAAGAAAAACGTAGGCGTAAACCCAAATAAAATATTGACAAAGAAGAAACATTATCCACCAACATGAAAATTAGAATTAGAAAATTAACGTTTACTTGCGGAAAGGTTAATAATACGCAGTATAATTAAATATTTATACGAGTTATTGTTTTGTTATTACTAAGCTTTGTTGGCTTCAAACGCAAATAAATAACAAACGTCTTGTAATATTTAACAAAGAAACATTGCTGTTGACGGTACTGTCCCAAAGTCAGTTACTCTATAAACAACATCATAACTTTTTTAAATTTGTTTGTGTTATTTTCAAAAGGTATGTCGTCAACTGGATCTTGAAGTAAACGACTAAATCAATAACTAGTAAATTGTTACCTACTATTTCACTTTATTACTAAAACCTGCACATGTATATGGGTAATTCCATTACTTTTCGACTAATTTGAAAAAGTTTTTGATTTTGCTCAAATTTTTAGAGATCAAAATATAAATGAAAACAATTAAATTTCCAAAATTTTGGACCTTAGAATATTGCCTGTTCAAAATGACACACATTTGAAGGTCAGAAATTTTACAATAAAACGTCTTTTTTAGCTTATTTTGTATCTCAATTTTTGGGCTTCTGGAAAAAGATAAAAAATGAGATACAAAAATGTGCTGTTTGCCGATTTTGACAATTTCTGAATATTAAAAAATTCTTGATAATGTCAGATATACCATTTCGAATATAAATAACCTTTTTTCTTGTGTTCTAATAAGTATTTACTGAAATTTTGACTGAAATCGACATAGGGTTACAGCGCTTTTTTGGGACCTGAAAATTACAAGTTTTAAAGATTGCGAAAACATGTGCAACTTTCTACATTAAAATAGTAGTGTATACGTATTGATTCTATAAGTTTTGTATGATCACTTTAAAAAGAGATTAAACACAAAAAAATCTAGACCTTGTGGATCAAATTTTGTTAAGATTTGACAAGGTTAGAACGGTTTTAAGAAAACAAAATTTTGCGATTTTGTCAAATTTACGGGTTTTTTTGGAATAATGTTTGAAGTTTAATATATCAAAATGACTGTTACAATATTAAACATAAAAATATGGGTTTTAAAGTACATGTAAGGAATAATTTGAGCCATTGTAAACTTTTTTATCTTTTTCTAGAAGCCCAAAAACTGAAATACAAAATAAGCTAAATAAAACGTTTCATTGTAACATTTCTGACCTTCAAATGTGTGTCATTTTGAACAGGCAATATTCTAAGGTCTAAAATTTTGGGAATCTTATTTTTCTCATTCGTATTTTGATCTCTGAAAATTTGAACAAAATCAAAGAGGTGACGACTTTTTCAAATTAGTTGAAAAGTAATGGAATTACTCATATAATAAGTAAAGTAGCACAAACGTGCCAGTTGAGTACTATCAACAAGGATGCTGGTTGTTTAAATATTTTTTATAATTTCAATAAAACGTCTTTTCAAGATTATTGATTACACAGATCTTTGTGTTGGATTTTAATCTGTATTTGGCCTGTTGATAAGTATAATCTCAAATTGTTGGCATGTGGGTGTTTGGACTCTCAATGGTTGCATGAACACTATTGCTTTTGTTCTAAGTATGACCTTTTACAAGGAACTTATTCGTTTTCACAGCAAATATGTACACTGACATCATAAAACGTTTTTTTTGCTGACTGCAGCAATTGTCCGAATAAAATAGTACTTTGCTATCAGTATTGATGGCTTTATCTTGCAAATTTTTGAGATACAACAATACGCATGTTCTTATTTTATTAACTTTACGATTGGCCCTCTGTTTAATCACAAGCGTAAGTAACATTTAGCAAAAGTTAAATACATTTATTTTTGATTTGTAATAAAAAGACAAATTATTACCTCTAGAACATTGTAGAGCTGCTTGTAAGTTGTAAAACTACATTTAAATTATTAGTTATATTATTCTTATCTTTGTCTTTTTTACTTTACTATACACGTTTTCTTTTCTATTTTTCAGTTATATTTGTAAACGATACGCAATCTTTGCATATGTCTTTTTTGGGTTGAAAAAAGGAGATAAAGTAATTGGCATACACTTTTTATTTTCTTTGTATTGCTTTCTATAGTTTCTATAAGCTGGGCTTGATCGAGTTCATAGAATCAAGTTATATCTTAAGTGAATATGGATAAATATTTATTTATTTTGACGATAGTAATAGGTTTTGTATTTTTAATTAGGAAATGATATATTAGGAATAGTTGGTGAAAATGGGCATTATATACTTTTTCAAGAACCAAATTTATCATAACCACATAATAAATCATTACTTTCAGTGACATATGCTCACGGTACTTGCGTTTTTTTTAATGGATAATGGGCAAATATGAATGAAATGCTTAATTATTTTGACTTCAATAAATCGTACCAATCGAATTTCTTTTCAAGACTTGCACTTGCACACTTGTTTATTATAATTTTTTTAAGAAGCTGTAGCCTCTAAAACATTGTTTTTCGGAGAATTTGAAAATGCTAACCGCAAAATTTTGATTTTATGATTTTACATTTTTTTTCAGCATAATTTAATAACAAGCTGTAATTAATTTAAAAAAAATTAGAAATTTTTTTTTTTATTAAAAGTTTGATGTTTTTGTATATGTATTAAATTCTAATAAAATATATTATAGAAGAAGAGAAATAGGTTTGGCGATTGCAGTTCATACAATTTATACTCCTTGAGGGTTGTAAATATTTATAAAAAATTATTTATTAAATGTTATAATATTATATTTGACGGATAATTTGGTTAATAGATATATTGCAGAGTAGAAAAATATTTTTGCTTCAGCTACCCTGGTTGCTTGCTTCATTGTAATACGTGCGTATAATAATTATCGCAATTTTATTCTGTTGCACACTATAAGTACCTAATAGCATTATATTGATATGAAAATGTAAACAACCTGCAGATAATAAATCCTTCCACATCAATAATATTAATATGCCTCATCCTATATCCCTTCACAGATGTTCTAAGCTTTAAACTCTCTTTGAATTGAGATCTTGCAGTGGCTTCTCATTATACTATGCCGATTACACCCGTCTTACAATGTAAAGCCTTATAACTTACTTCTTATTATATTATTATTATTAGTATTACAATATTAGCACAACCACGTTTGTTAATTAAATATCTGCTCCAGCAGATGTATGACGCGGTCTCCTACATACTGCGAATGTGAATTATTATGTGTAAGATACATAAAATTAATTTAGATGAACACCCGAGATATCGGATATGGATAGCTGCACTTGACTACATTATGCATACTCCGCTGGGTCCCGATTTGCCATCCAAGGGAAAAATTCACACGTGTGTTTCGAACGATGTTTTATTTTTCCCTCATTATCATACTATTAATTTTAAATCTGGCAACGCAAAAAATAAAAAAATCTAAATTGAATGACATTCTAAAAGCAGTCTTCTCGATGGAGTTATGCAAATTTTATTTACGGTGCATTTAATGTGGATATATATGCAATAATTAGTGTGAGTTGTTATCTGTAGCACGTTTTATGAAGTGCTTTAACAAATTTATAATGTGGTGTAATGGATGAATTATTCTCTTTATTGGTATGTTTTAATTAGACTTATAGTTTTTTAATAATAATTAAAATATTTATTGCTTGAATAATTAATGGTATATAGTATTAGTAAAAAATATGAAATATTGATGTGCATTACAGTACAAAATATTGTATAGTATTATTAGAAATATTGTACATACCTACTTTTACCTAAGCGGACCCAGTGTTAAAGTGTTTTTGGTTGTGTCATTACACACTTCATTTCATCCTTATACTCCAAAGGACCATCTGCCTGCTTAGAATGTGCAAATGGCTCAATAAGTGAAAATATAGTTTTCTCATTTACTCTCAAACTATATTAAATATCGCCCCGTATCTTTACTTGGACAAGTGGAATGAATATTTTCAGATAGAAATATATTAGTAATTATTTGGCAAATGAATTAGTAAGATATAATAAAAAATTTATTGTCAAACAATATGACAATTAAAATGTACAATCATTTATATCGCTCGACAAAAATTGTATACTAAATTTTTAAAAATTATTTGTTTAAAACTTTTAAGACGTTTTTTCTGTTTACAGTAATTTTTTGTGCAGTTCTTTCTGTATCTTGTATTCATAATAGTTCTTTAAGCTTTGATGAAGCTGAAAGTATTGCATAATTAAAATTAATTGATTGTAAAGAAAAATAGGTTTTTACTCAGAATTGATTACATAATTCCCATGCTGGTATCAATGTATTTAGACAAAACTTAAAATGTTGGTTAAAGTAGTAAATTATTATTTTAAAAATCAGACCTTTCACCTTAAAAGGGTGACAATGTATATTTGTTAGTAAATAATTTTGATGTCACTATTTTGTAAAACTTCTACAATCCTAAAATGAGTGATTCGGGAGAGAATTCCTTCTGATATAGAAGAAGAAGCGAGCTTTGCATTTATGGATTTTTCCATGAAAAATCTAAAGCGAAGTATGAGTATACATACCACAAGTTTGAAAAATGGTGCATTGACAAGAAAGTACACAACTATGCAAATGAAAAGGTTCTTATAACATACTTTGGTAACTTATCTACTACTTATAAGTTTTTATCTCTCTGGACCTAAAATATTTAAAAATATCTTTTTTGTTATTAATTTAAAATTGAAAAGAGTGCTATAATGAAATTACGTTGGTTAAGCAGCTCTTAAGAGATTCTTAACTCACCGGCGTAGATAAATATATTTGTGTCATTTTTAATGAACACAACTTTTAAACAGATTTATACAACTTTATCTTCGATTAGATGGAATTGTTAACATATATAAAAATATTACGGAACTTTATATATTACTTCTGTAGTACACCTTGTATGCAGATAACATTTCCATGTTTGCAGGTATTAAAGCATTATCGATTATATTACACATATTGGATTGATTTGAGATTTTAGATTTCTATTGCTTTAAGTTTTTCTATTAGTTTTAATATGTAAAGCATATGTTTGTTTGTTTGTATATTACACTGGTTTTGTTTATGTGTTTGGTTAGTTTAGTATGAATTACTTACTTTTTTAAATGATTTTTTAATATTGATAATAGAGATAACGTTTAATGGTTGTCTGTTTTTATTTTATTATAGTTTTATATATGAACACTATTATTGTTTGTTTTATGCAACATGGATACATATCTGTGTCAAAGACTTTGTTTTGTTTTAATTAGTTAATTGTAATTTTGTTAAAGCCGAGAGTTTTTTTTTAATTTTTATTAATCTTGTTTGTTTCTTTTTGCAATTGATGTTTGTTATTTATATTTTTATTGTGGTTTATTGTTTGTTTTTGTGATTTATTTTTTTGCAAAAGCTTTTCTAATCTTTGGACAATATTAATTTATTTTGTTTGCTATTTGTTTTGTTTGATCTCTTTGAGATCTCTGCGCTGTGGTATATTGGTTCTATTGTGCATTTCTGGTTGTTATTTCTCTAGTAGTTCCGTTTCTTAATTGAAGTCAGGAAACTTTGCCGAAGACTGTCTTGAGCTCATCTTTGGTTAGTTTGTGTTTGCCGAAGAAGGCACGAACGAAAAGGATTTGTCTGGATTTCAGTTCTATGCATGTGGTTTTTTAGGCTACAGTGTTCATTTATAAGTTTTGTAAGCTTTTACAGTTTTGTTCTGTTTATCTGTATTACCATAGTTTGGATAATGTGTAATGGTGTAAAATAATTTTATGTACTTTATTTGCAGACAATTTTTCTTAGTTTTTTGATTCATTGATTTTTCAGATCAAGCTGTTGTTTGTGGCAAATGCTTGCAGACTGGTTATGCAGTCTATCATTAGTTTGGATTTTTTTACTGGCAAGCCTAATGCATGCAATGCCATTTTGCTGTCGGAGAGCATGCATTACCAGATGTGTGGACATTGACAAAGCAAAGGAAGACAAAAATTGTACGAAGTAAAGTTTAAGAACCAAAGCTATTGTATAGTGTTACTGCCTACCCCAAAAAGGAACGGCGTGACTAGGTACGTGTATGTAACCAATTATGAAATCTGATTTTAATTTTAATGTACCTTCTTCATGTAACATATTTGTTACTACATTTGCAAACTGCATTTATCTTGTAGTATCCAAAATTTTTGAATATACTATGAAAAATCAATTTGTATCATATTTTGAAAAAGCAACGATCAACAGTAGACGATATAAACAATCTTGTTGATAATATAATAAACTCTTATGAGTTTACATGATTTTACTGCTTGGTGACTTGAGCAAAGCTTTTGACTGCATACCCCACGACAAGCTGAAATAAAAATTACATTGGTATAGTTTTGATACAGAAAGTGTTGGGGTGATCAGTTTGTATTTAAACAATAAAAAACAAGTAGTTCAGTTTAATAACAACATATCTAACTTTGCAACTATAGATAAGAAGGTACTTTGTGGTTATGTTTAGGGATCAGCTTTTTTTCTTATCTTTGCAAATAACTTTATATCAAGTCTACAAAACATTGACGTAGTTCAATTTGCAGGAGTACTGAATAATGGTTTAAAAAATATTAATTTATGTTTGATTGAACACTGCACAAGAACTAACAAGTTTATTATTTTTAACAAATGATTTTATTTTCAGGAGGAAGTTAATAAAAATGGGTATTTGGTATAATAATTTGGAAAAATCTGGGTTACGTTGCTATAAGCGCTTGGTTACAACCATGGTTACAACCATAGATATATTATAAAATGACGCAAAATATTTTACGGCGGTCATTTTGTGAGTGACTTGATAATACTAAATATGTATTAAAAACATTTTACATTTTATCATTTTAGTTTTTTAAACATTTAAAACATGCATTATATGCTACTAACATTGTAAACTAACTATTAAAATGTTTAGGACAACAATTGTTTAATTGGATCAAAAGTTAAGAGTTTGTGATAAAAAATTAATATCTTCTAAACGAGTCTACCAACTTGAACCAAATTTTAAATCAACATTACTACAAGTATTACTGACGTTTTACTATCATAGTTAAACTTTGTATATACAAAGGTTGTTGCGGTACAGTAATTTAAAAATAAAAAATTTAAAAATTGTTTTGAAAAATTTAACCCGTATACTTTACTTTTTTACGATAAACAATACAAAAATCGGCAATCGTAAAGCATCACCAAACATAGGCCATTTACGTAGAGCGTTCAGATTTTTATTTGTAAACTTTATGTGCGTGCCATCTGCAATGGATGTGATTTTTTATATGTTTTAACTTTGTATACAATTAACCCTATTCTGTATGCATATTGCTAGCTAACAATATTGTTATTGAGCAAGGTTGCTTAGCAATTTAGTAAAAAAACGTAATAAATACACAACATTGTTTAGCAACTTTCCTCGATAACGATATTGTTAGTTAGCAATATGCATACAGAATAGGGCTAATTATATGCATTATGTGAAAGTTTTAAGAAAATTGGTTTGTAAATAAATCAGTGGCGTGCAAAAGATCAAAATAAGATTTAAATTACAAAAATACAATTTTTGTTCTTTTGCACGTTACTGTTTTTATTTGCAAAACAATTATTTTGAATTTACAGAATTTTTACGTTATTACCATATTCGTAATGTAAATGGCTATTATTTTGTGCTAATTTACGATTGTTGACGGTTTTTGTACTATTGCTCATAAAAAAGTTGTGCAGGTTTACATTATTTAGGAATTGTTAAGTGATTTTTTTTTTAAGTTACTGTACTGCAGAAACTAGTGCATATACAAAGTTTGACTATGATAATAAAACGTCAGTAATACGTGTAATAATGTTGTCCAAAAGTTTGGCTTAAGTAAGTCAATTTAAAAGAGTTTAATTATTTTTTAAAAACACATTTTTTGTATTAACTTTGGATCCAATTAACCAATTTTTGTCCGGATCATTTAAATGGTTTCTTGTTACTGTTAGTGACATATAATATATGTTTTAAATGTATAAAACTTTAAAATAATAAAATGTAAGATGTTTTTAATATTTACTTTGTATTACAAAAGTCACACATAAAATGGAAATTTGCTTCACTATAGAAACGCATCAACGTAGGGAGTCAGGTATCCAGTTATATATATCCATGGTTACAACATGCTAATATAGAAATATATCTGTTAGATTTATTGTATTTAGAATACTTTATCGGCTTGAAATAAATACTAAAATCATACTTGGTCACTTACATCATGTTTACATAATAATAAATTAACAAATTGACATGATTAATTATCAAATCCTACTTGACTCTTTTTCATGTTTAGTAGTAATTTTAAATTTTCTGTTTATCTTTCTGTCATAATCTCGATAACGTTTTGTGGCAAGTTTGTCTTGATGCATGATTTATTTATGTTTCATTTTTTTTTGTTTAAGTACATTTTCTTTTCATTAGTACTAACGGTAGTGCGTGTTTGTCTCTGGCATTTCTGTTACAGTGCTTACACAGTACCACTTGCCTTCGTTATTGTTTAAACTCAGTTTATGTTTTTTTTTTTAATCTTGACTTGTTTAAGCAACCAAACAAAAATGTTTTTCTTACACCTTTGCTAGTGTCAATATTAAAGTACAATAGTAATGTAACTTGAAATAACATTTTTAGTTTGTAACCATAAGAACATGAAACAAAAGTTGGTCTTTTTCTGCATTGAAGCTAATTTCTTAATTATGTAACATCTGGTAATTTTGCTGTTAACGAAATTTAACTATTTGTGGAATAGAAAATAATCGCCAATAGGACCATTTAAAATTTATTATTTTTTTTATCTTGAACAATTCATACAAATTTGGACGTTTCGGCAACCAGCTGTTGCCTTCATCAGCATTAAAAAAAAATTAAATGTTTTTTAAAAATATTATAACAAACATATATAAACTAATCTAAAAAACTAAAAAAAATGATAATTCATTAATGCAAACATTTTTTTTACTCCAAGGACAAACCACATATATTCAAACAATTTTTTTATAAAAATAATAAATAATACACAAGACAAACACAGATTACGTTAAAAAATATAAAATATATAAAATAGTATTGACTTACTTTTTTGTATAATATAATTAAAACAAATATGGGATGTATTACATCCATTTAAAACAAATTATTATTATTAGAACTACCTTCATTACGTTACATGTGTTTCGACGACGTTGGTTGGTCTGAGAACCAGATGTAAATGTTATTTTCCTTTATTCCGTCGAAGAACAAACTTTTTTTTTGTTCCTGGATTTATTTTTATTAATACTAGCGTAAAAACCTTTCTGTTATAATATATGTATATTTATTTTATTTGCGTGTTCCTAAAGCGAAATGATTTTAACAATTTTTATTATAATGTTTCCAAATTTGTATGAATTGTTCAAGATAAAAAAAAATAAAATAAAAGGTCCTATTGGCGCTTATTTTCCATTCCATATATTACAATTGAAGGACGTTGAAACTGATAGACACGCAATATCAAGAATTTATATAATAGGCTTTAGTACTTAGAATTCTGAAACTTAACTTTTACTAACAATTAGGTATTACATATAATAATCAACTAGTTTTAAGTTACTGATAAAACTGATCAAATTGATGACACTTGACAAGAACACACATCTACTTAATAATAAATTACGTAAACTGCTTGTTTGTTTTTGTTGGTATCTATGAACTAAATTATGAAACAAAATTTATTTTAATTATTTTGAACTAATATAAAGGTACTTATAATATTAAGTACCGTTTATGGTTTCCGATTGGTTTAAATATATCGTTTCCTTCCAATTAATTACAAGTCTGTAGGCGTCTGGTGTTAATTCCATATTAAAGTTTGAATATATGCGTTATTCGTGTACAAATAGTTTATAATTAGAATTCAATACAAAAATAGCTCAACAAGTTGGATAATTATTATAATTTTTGAACCGATAATAGTGAAGCTTTATTTTCCAGCCTCTCATTACAGTTTCTTGTATATGTATGTATGATTATATAGATATTAAAATTAGTGTTTTATTACTATTTGTATTCGTGCTACGCTGCATGGATATTGTGAAATTATTTCTATAATACGACCTCCAGAATTAACAAAGTGATATTAATAACATGTCATTTATGTATGCCGTAGATAAGTTATTCTTTTCATACTGTTACTGCCTTAATATTTTTATATGAATATGTTTATGTGATATAATTTTCAAATTAGAATAATTGAAGTAGCAATCATAAAATATATTATCAAATATTTAAATTATCCTATAATTTTCTAATGGTATATACTGTTTATAAAAATCTAAAACTTGAATAATTCACCACAATCCGAATCGTTAATGATTGCTTATAATGAGTTTTAAATGTTTATTATGTATATGTATGTTTCTAAAATATAATATTATGTCAAATCATTTCGGCTTTTAATAACTTTATATGTATTATTGACATAAACATTGGTTAAAATTAAACATGTAATAAATAACATCATGGGTGGATGATTTCAGGATAAAGTAGAGTGGAACGAGTCAGTCCATTTAGTCATCATTGTCAAGGTAAGCATTTTTATTTTAGCAGCTTTTTTCCCTTAAAAGCTATCGACTTGTCCCTGCGGATATGAAATGACGTGAAGGATTCGGCGGCTCGTGTACACGGGCACTTATCCGGGCCGCCTGATGCGATAATGCGCGGTTGCACAACACCAACTCTGCTGAGATAATAACCCGCGGTTATTACCATACTCATATAGACATATATAGGCAGGGGTTGCAGCTACTGCTGCTGGGTTATTGCCACTTAACGACTGGGACTGGTTAAAGCTGATTTTAATATTATATTCAATGTTTAGTGTGTGTGTATAAATGTGCATGCGAGTGAATGAATGAAATAATTGCCATGCTTCGAAGTGCATGCAATAAAGAATATTGTCTAGACTTATCATAACTATAACCAGTTATTTTTTTTTTTGTAAAAAAAAAACAGTTATAATCATTAAAATAATTATCATTGAATAGTAGCTGTTTGGTATTTATATCGGCTAATATTTACGAGAAAATGTTACTTTACGGCTAATTGTATATAAAAGAAAATACTTTCAAATTTCAGTTTTGTAAACAGAACTACAATTAAATGTTAAAAAGTTTTGAACCCAATTAAATAAATTTTGTCTAATAATGTTGTCATTGAACTAGCATGATAATTGAAATGTTCTTAACAGAAATTATAATTCTTTTTTGTAGAATATTTAGTTAGTAGTTCTACATTTGCTGGGCGAGGATACTATCATCAACTTTGTTTTGTTTTTTTAATTGTGCAATATTTTATAAATTTTTAAATAGCGGCCAGAATGTTCTAATAGTTGTTTTCAGTGTGCTTGGCTTTTATAACTGGACTCCTAGTCTGCTGTAAATTATTTGTGAATTTCTTTACTGTAGTAACCGCACTGTGGGATTTATGGTTTGAGAGACAAGCAAATTCACAAGCAGTAATATTGTCTTGAACCGGGTTGGGTAAGGTTGATATAGTTTAAATACAATTTTTCTTATATATTAATTGAGTTAAGAGCCTCAACGTTGATCCCACGTATAATATTAGAATGATTTATGTATATACATTAGACTAGTTCTTAAATTATTTTTTTTGGGTTTTCTTTGTGTGCACCCTCAGAAAGTAATCTTTATGCAAAAAAAGTAACTCATGCCAAATTTCAGCTTTTAAGAATAAAAAGAACACGTGTCGCACTGCCTTTAAAGTTTTAAAAACTTATCTTACTTAAAAAAATATTATTTGAATGCTACAAGTTTGAAAAAAAGAAAAAAAAATACGTACAATACGTCATTTTAAAGGTTTTCTAGGTCTAACAGTTGGAGAACTGTTATAATGGTTTATAACAGTTGGAGAACTGTTATAAAGCATATCTAATGCTTTATAACAGTTCTCCATCAACATCACCGATTCAAGTCTAAAATCAATGAATTATTGAATCTTCCTTTAACGTGATTGTCCGATGATGTGTCAAGAACGGTTACGACGCCTGGTGCACACCATGTGTGTATTTGTGTCACGGGAGGTTTTTGTAAGATGTAAAACATCTTACTTTTATTCACACACAAGCCTGAAGATGACCTTTGGTCGAAACCAGTAGCTTCCTAAATAAAAATAAATTAAAATAATTTTCTTTTTTTATTAAATAAATTTATTTTATTTATTTATTTTTTTTTAAATTGGATCAAGCAACTATATTAATCTACACACTAATATAAAGAAAAATAAGTTAATAAAAAAAATAAAATAAACTGAGTATATTGATGTAAAATTTTATGTAGAATCTGATTAGCAAATCCTCAATTGCTTCCTTGAAGACCCAGGGTATGCACCTGACTCAAATTTGGAAGCTAAGATACTTTTTAAGTATATTATTTTTTTAAATTCAAAGGTAGTGCGACACGTGTTCTTTTAAATTTTAAGAGCTGAAATTTGGCATGGTTTACCTTTTTTGCATAAAGATCACTTTCTGAGAGTGCACACAAAGAAAATCCAAAAAAAAAATTTAAGAACCAGTTTAATATACATACTTGTGTTTTTAACTAAATTGGTTAATAATAAATGTTAATGATGTTGATGAAAAAGTAACGAACTGAAATAAACAAAATGTTAAAGTGGTGAAGTATGTAAGATAAAAATTTGTTACCAGTCTATTATTGACTTTTTATTGCAATCTTTAAGATTGATTGCGGCTTATGTATGTATATGTTTTTGAAAAGTAAGCTTCGGTAAGTTGCAGTTATTCTAGTAACCTTTGTGATGACGACACATCTTAATCAAGTATGGTTTGGTAACATGAAACATGTTACTGAAATATTGACTTTCATATATCAAAAAATGTAAGTGCGCTTGCCGACTTATGTTTACATTGCGTTAAAATAATATAAATCAAATTGCAACATAGCACGTCTGTTCATATACACAAAAACAACAATATTATCCAATTGTACACAAAGCAGTGGATACTTTTCATTTTCTAGCGTACTTATTGCTTGAACATGTTAAGGAATTGGTCATGGGAACAAAAGAAATAGAGAGAAAGTTTGGTAGACTTACGTCAAACAACGTAGGTCCAGGGGAAGAAATCAGAAGGCGAATAGCAACGACTGCAAGAAGCAAATTGTTATACGCCGCAGAAGCATGGTAAGAAGCCATCCATGAATACAAAAAAATATAGGAATGAAATAAGAGGAGCAACGACAACAAGCTCAATTGATGGTAAAAGAAAGACTAGAAATTAAAAAAAAAATAGTAAAAGATAGAACCAACAAGAAAGCAATGATAAGAGCAACTGAAAAGACAAACGATGAAAAGATTGCAGAGACAGTGGAATAGAAGAGAAAAAGGGTAATGAACGAGAGAACTAATCCCGGAGATAAAATAATGAGTAGAGAAAAAACCCGAGACGAGCTATTTTACAATATTGACTAGGCACGGAGCTTTTGGAAAGTTTTTGCAAGAAATAAAAAAGATAAAGAAAAGGAAAAATGTCTATTCTGTCAGGAAGAAACACACGTAATGCAGAACGCATTTTAGTAAAATAGGTGTGGGAATAAGCTAGAAAAGAATTAGAAAATATACTGCAAAGCAAAGTGAATTAACAACAATCATTAAGAAATGTCTGAGAAACAAAAATAAATTGAGGGCGCTAAGACACTTTGCAACAAGAATACTGAGAAAGAAAATTATGAAGTTTGACAACGGAAGAATATAGAAAAACAAACAATGACATCAAACACACAAAATTAAAGCCACAGAAAAGAAAGGGCAGATAGAAGCAAAATGGAAACAAAACAATCAAAGAAAAAAATAATAAGGAAGGACAGGACAATTATGCACGCCAAGAAATAAAAGAAAAAAGAAAAAGAAAATACAGAGACTACTATACCAAACGACATTGCAGATATAAGGAGAAGAAGAGAAGATATGTTGAAGAAAGCAGAATAACAGATATAATTAGTAGAAACAAAATTTTAAGGTTGACGGATAACGCAACCTCTGAGATGGTCAAAATATACCTGGCAACGAGAGGACACAAAAAATATGGAGATACAAGTATTTCTCTGAAGGCAAAACTTAGAAATTTAGGACTGCCAGAAGAAATACAAGTAATGGAACTGCATAAACTATTTATGAAAGAGCAGGGATACGACAAAAAAGTGAACGAAGACCTAATAAATAGCACACGGATTGGAGAAAGAAGAGAATGCAAAGGTGGATGTCAGTGCAGATAAACAAATACAAAAGCCAAAAAAGACATACAAAAGTAGATAAGTAAGGGCTATCGGGAGAAAAGGGCTTGCGACAGCATGTGTGCCGCAGATGCTGCATGAAAATTTGCGAGGCTCAAATTTAGACTAGTTTGACAAGGGCAGTTTAACAACATAATTTACGCAAAGAAAAAAGAAAACCGTAAGGTATTGCCATGCGTAAGTCATTCTCAAGGGCAATTTGCTGAGACCAACACTTCACTACGTAAAAAAAAAACTTACTTGTTACTATTTTTATTTGTATGTGTAGCTAATAGAACATTACAGTATTTGCCACCATTTCAGGTACGGCTTATGCTTTTCTTGAACAACTTGTAGTTACTATAATACTACTACATAATATGAATACAGGGTCATTATAAAAGTTTGGGATTATGTAACCATCTAATGTACGTTTGTGCTACGCTAGTGCAATAGTGAATTCATATTTATAACCTTGCTTGACAGCTGAAGTTGAATTGTCAAAACAAAGTAAATAGTATGGTGTCAATTTTAAAAAGGCGTCATATTTAAAGTGATTACATAATCCCAGACATGTATAGAGATTCTGTATTATTAACTATAGTTAAAACTATTTAAATTATAGTATTTGATTGTATTTGTAGATAATCTAATGATAATCTATTGACACCGAATACTTCAGCAAAAAATTGGTTTTTGTTTCTAATGCAAAAAAATCTATAACGTTAACTTTTGTCATTAGAGACAATAAATACCTTCAATTTTTTACCTCAGTTTAGTTGCCGTCTGTCCTTGTATTGCGTCACTTTTGAATCACGTTTGTTTATACTGTTTGTAGATTTATTACTATTGTTATTGCTTTAATAGTAAATTAAGCTGAGAAAACTTCTACGTACTTTTTATCAGAAAAATCGAAAAAACGATATGAAAAAATCTAAGCAACATTTATTGAATGGATTGCTGATAATTGCATAAATTTATATTTGTAAACTCTGCTGCTTGCATATTTTTCAAAATTGTCGGAAAAATTGAAACTATTGACCTTATGGTCTATATATTAAAAACATTATTAATAAAAAAATTATATTGATATCAGTAATTATTCCAAGATACGTTTTTTTTTTTAAACGTAAATCTAATGGTTTTAAAAGTAAGAAGTTTAAATCATTTTCTGTCTAAGAAATAAACACGTTTTTTATTATATTTAAAGTAACGTTATCACGTATTGTTTTAATAAATACTTAGTGGTGTTTTTAGGTTGTTTTAATTTTTGGTGCATTAAAAATTAAATTAAAAGATTTGACAACAAAAGATTTATAAGGTTCTGAAAGTACAATTGTTGTTGAAATAGCTAACACAGAGACAGAGGTATCACGTTTTATATTTCTATAAACTTTTATGAAATTAAAAAAAAATGGGTACATTTTTGTTCACAAATATGTATCAAATTAGTTCAAGATTTTTTTAGGTTAACTATCAGAATGGAAAATATAGTAGGAAAGTTGTCGGAATAAACAAATTTAGTAAATTTCCTATAGAAATTGCTTCATATTTAAATTATAGCACATCTTCATCTAGAATAACATTAGTCCAATACATACCAAAATTGATTGTGAAGTTCTCATAACTTTGAATAATTATTCAAATGTAACAATTAATAAATATTTAAATCATAAATAATTTAAATATGATCTATAGTTTTTTTCAATTTTTAATTCAAAATAAAGTATTTGAATACATTTTTTTTGAGCTCACTAAACTGTTATCTTGCTTAAAAAATGTTACTTTTGTCACCCGTTACATAATATATGTACTATTTTCTATATGCTATTAATAACTTATCTCGTATAGTATATACAAGTTTATCAAATTGTGCAAGGAATTTTATAAGACTTGTTGTCAATTGTCATGAAGAATTATATTAAAAGGTCACACAGTTTATGATAATAATTATATACAATTATATTATTAATATAATTTAGCTGAAAATTAACTCAATCACAAAACAAAACCACAACAATATTATAAAATATATTATAATTAACTTGAAGTCAAAATAAGTAATTGCTTTATAAAATACTGTTAATAATAATTATCATATTTATTTTATTTTTTATTTTAAAATTTAATTTAATTTCAGATTGTAGATGTAGACAACCTTGATAAGCACAGTGCGTAAAAATTGCGTGCTTAGATAAAATAACCTTCCAGTTATATTAAATTGCGAATAATATTTATAGATCCGTAAGTTTTGCCTCTGTATTTATTTCTGTAATTCATAGCTTGAAACTTTCTATAATAATTTAGTATTCGATTTTATAAACTTTCATTAATATTTATGTGTTTGCGCAACAATATCAACAATGACAAATTTAAAAAAAAAGCCAGACAATAGATTAAAAAATTATCTATATATTTCATATTGATATAAAGGATACGGAACCAATCAATGGTTATATGTCGTATCTACCCAAATGATCTTTGAGAAATTGCGAGGCAATAAATACTTTAATTAAGATTCTAAGCGAGTCGCGTTTTGACTGTGGCATATACGAGGGTGTTCGTTCGTTCACTATCACATTCTAATCGAATTGGAATGCGGCTTACATAAAGGTGTTGAATCAGTTAGTTCGGCGGGATATTTAGATAGTGTCACCCAACAGATATTTCAAATTATGTTTATTAGTAGAAACCGCCGTTGGGTCAGAGCTACTATATGTTTACATGCCGACTGGTCTTTTGTACCTTCATGTGTCATATGTGTGCTGGGAATCTTTCTGGAATTTCTATATAGTAGGCGGGTTCATATAGAAATAAATATGAATTGAACATTTTTAGTAATACAGGTTGTGCTAGTAGTAAGCGATTGTGACTTGTTTAATTTGTTAAGTTGTCTTAAACGCGTTTTTATGTCTAATCAAAATAACTTGTAACTACTATACAATGGTTTATATTGTTATACTACCTGCAGTATTATTATGGCAGTTATAATATTATTATTATATCGATAACTTTATTCTGTGCTAATTTTAGCGCCTTTGCCTTGTGTTATCATTTTATACCTGCGGCGACGTTTTGAGGTATAGTAACGATATCATTTTGTATGTATTGCGCAAAAAATAAGCTCTATGCATTTGTTCATTTTAAAGACTATCTTATACCGATCAGTATTCTTCTATTTTATTGTAGTAAGTATGGTTAAAATTAAATAGATCTTTTTCACGCATTCAGCTTGATAACATTATTTTATAAAAAACCAAGTGGGTATTAGGTAGTAAACATAATCAGAAATCCGACTAATGAAGAGTACGCCGTACAAAAACATTGAATTGCGCAAAACAAAACAAAAACTCCGTAACATTAAAATATTGGGGTTATAGCTGTAATGTAAGTTTAAAAAAAAATACTAAATATGTGATTGGAAAAAATATAGAATTAAATCTAAAGGTGTGGGAACTTTTCTTACAAGCTTGTTATACATATATTATATTATTATATACATAAAAAATAGTATATATTTAGTTTCATTGTAATATTCATATTTAATAGCGTTTTCTGATGTATCACTTTTTGCACACGGGTGCCCTCGGTACATATATTTGTGTTGGCTGACAACGCCATCACGCTCTTTTTCAGAACTGCTCTTACGACAAAACTCGGGGCTACTTCAAATGTCACAGCCGAAAACGGCATAAATATTATAAAATGAAAAATTTGAAAACTAGTTCAGTCATCTTTCATAAATTGGCACAAACATGGCTAAATCAACAGGGTTATCGTTTTACTTGTTCTGTTAAATTTGTTTTACAACATTACAAACAATTTTTGGTTTGTTTTTATTACTAATACATACAAGGTTGTAACATAGAAAACCAAAAATTGCACACGTTTTGAAACTAATATTGTAGCACATTTTTTGATGATCATTACTAATAGTCTTTTATGTTTTTGTATTTACGACTATTTATAAAACATTTAGAAATTTGTACGCTAACACAATGAAGTTAGGATTAATGCGCTCTAAGCCAAAGCAGTTCTTAAAAATTAGCTGTGTTTGATATTATTTATTATTACTGTTTGAGACCTGTTTTTTTAAAAAGACATTCTATTGTCTATTGCCACGCTTTTTTATAACTTATGTAAGAATATTTTATGATTTACACAATAAAATCAACATCAACCTCCTTCATACAAGTCGTAAGACTTCTGGGGCGATGTAAAATAGCTGTAAAACTCGAAATAAAGAAATAAATGAATTCAAGAGCTAATTTTTGATAACTCACTACTAGTATATATGTTTACGCGTTCCAACTGTATTCAAACCATGATTCTGACTAGAAGTTGAACGTTCGAACCAGATCCAAATTTGTCAAAAACCGGTAGAATTAAAAACAGTCAGCGATCAGAAGCATCGACTGATATTACATCCGGAACTGTGTTGTAATGGTTGTAACCTTAGCGTGCTTATAATTTGAAAAAAAAATGATATTAAAATAAAAATTACGCAAGTACGTATCTTAAAAACACCAACAAAATAAATTAAAAGTTAACTAAAAAATTTATAATTCATAATGTAGTAACATTATCAACAAAGATTGCAATTTAGAATTTGATTTACACTTTACTAAACAAAAAAATTTGTCTGAAATTATCAGAAACTTGGTTTAGAGTTTTTTAACTAACACAAGGTTTCTTATCAGTACATCGACGCACTCGTTTGCAAACTGCTAGTTGGTGTTGATTGGTGCAAGAAAGTTAAAAAAAATGTAATAAACAGTCTTTCAGAAAAAATATTATTATTAAAAATGAAGTGATTATTAGTATGTGCTAGTCAGTGGTCGTATTAAATTAAGTTTATTTTGCTAAAGATTATATAGATGAGGATATAGCTAACATGCATTTGTGTGTGCGCGACGCCGTATCTATCATGAAACGTTTGATAATCGTCAAACTTTATGATAAAACTTTGTTTATCTTGTTCAACGCGCAACTCCATAGTTAGAGAAGAAAATATTAGATAATATGACTAGAAATCTTTTAAGGAGAGTTTGTAGAATTGCTACAGCGGAAGAAGTCAGTAAATGCAATTTTTTTGCAACGTATTGCATAATTAAATGTTTTACCCTTATTATGTACAACGTGTGACAGATTACCAACCAAGCGCAGGGAGCCAGTAAATGCACCATTTTGAACGTATTACATGATCAAATTTTATTCGTATTATGTATATCGTATGACAGATTACTAACCAAGAAGAAATTTTGTTAAATGGTTTTTGAGGATGGGTGAAGATAATCTACAATTTTTTTCTTGTGCACTATTCACATACGTAGCGGAAATTAATAAAATTGCAATATTTATTTTCTACATCACTCATATTTGAGCCGACAAAAATTCCCATTTTATAATGGAATTTAGACATAATGGCAGCACAAACTCTATATATTTTGGTCTGATGGTCTTTTCTTATTTGCTTAAGACACCGTTGGGACTTTTCTACTAAGGTTTTTTTTTTAGAATTACTAGAAGTCTTAAAGACAAGAATACACATATGGTTTATACATGACGGTACACTACCGTATTTTAGCAGCCAGTTTTATAACAAGCAATTTCTTACAATATGGATAGGTTGTGGTTGTGGTTTTTTTGATACCAATCCTTTAGATTTTATTTTATGAGAATATCTAAAACAATTTGTTTATGCTTATCCTGTACATAATGTTCAAGAATTGCGTGAAATGATTGGTAAACAATACGATCAATGCAGGTATTTTTGAATGGGCAAAACAATCAATGATGCATTGTGTTAATCTTTGCATAGTTGCCCATAAAAGACAATTTGAACATTTTTTGTAAAGTAAATTAAATATTAAATGCAGTATACTTTATTCTGCACATATAAATTGAATTATAATTCCAGCAGCTACCGTGATTTATAGTATTATAACAACAGCAACTTTGGTTTCATTTTTATTTCTGCATATAATTTGATACTCAATTAATTTTTTTACCAGTACAATCAAAACTATGTTTTGTTAAAATATTGGGCACATACATTGATTATTGTATTTATATATTATGTATAATCTGCGTAAAAAAAGAAACATTCTAAAAGAGCTGATGTAGGTAAACTTTATTATTTATTCCGAACACATTAAACGCTTGCCTTGGAACTCCTTCTACTTCTATTTATCTAGGACCACTCAAAAGCTGTTTTTTAACAAGATAATGCGTAAATTGTAATATGCACAGTTTACAAAATGCTCAAAAGCAATTGATTTATTACCGAAATTAGAACACTGTTGGTGGGTATTGCTCAATTATTTTGGCATTTATTAAAATTCGGTGTCTAGGTGTAATATTTACGATAGTTCCATTAATAGTTATTTATGTAATGTATTAAAAATGAAATAAAGGTGTTTTTTCTCACTAGTCGTAAATTTTACTTAAACAATGATAAGTTGGTATCTTACATACAATCATCATGTTTTAGTCATCAACAAAATGTAATTTAAAATATATGCAAAAAGATAAAATAAATATGTTTTCTGTTAATATCCAATACTTTTTTTGTGAGAAATGGTTAAAAAGCAGTGAAAAACAATTGATTAAACAAGTAAAGTTTGTTTGACTGCAATTGGACATTACTTTTTGAATGAAACTTTAACCAATATTTATACAAAAACAAAAATGAATCTTAGTCAGAATTTAGTTGAATATTAATTTTTTGAAAAAGTGGACTAATAGCTTGGCTTGCACGATCTAAGCCCGTTAAATTACTTATTGTTTGGGTTATTTGAAAGTAAAAGTCTACGTTTGTAATTTAGAAGACAGTATTGATTAAGTTAAACAAAAAAATGTGGAAGTTGTTACTACTATAAACAAAGAAACTATTGCGTCAGTGCACAAATCGAATAGTACTTAATGTAATTTATTAATAATTTTTCAAAATTTAAATTAATTTACGCAACATATTTTTCAAAACTTAAAACTAAAAGGTACTTATAGAGTGTATTTTTATTAAACTCTTTTCGAAAAAAAGTCATTCTTTAACGTTTCTCCTGCTTGTTATATAAATACGATTCACGTTGAGGAACTCTGGTGTTCAAAAATTATAAAAATTTAATTTTGCAAAACAAAAATGTTATAAATCAAACATTTGTTAAGCGTCAAAATTATGAGCATATAATGAAAAATTGAAAATCCAAAAGAAATATTTTTAGTGGAAAAAAAATTTGTATTTATTTAACTTAAATAATGATAGTAAGCTAAATAAAAACCAGCAAAGTTTTATTTAACATAAAAACTTTCCTACTTTAACACATTTTCCATCTATCCTCTTTTGAAATTCATTATAAACATTGTGAATAATCTCTGGTGTCACTTTAGGAATAGCATCAGTCATTCGGTTTTTCAAAATGTCAATATTATCTTGCATATCCGTGGCATACACTATAGACTTAAGATAATAATTAAGGCACTATGCGCTGTGCAGCTATTCTGCTGGAACATCTTTTTTTTTTTAATGTCAAATTTTCTTCATCCAATTGGGGCCAAAAGTATTTATTAAGAATTTCCAAATAGTAATTTGCGTTCAGTTTTATTGTAGGTTAACGCACTCACACTATACGTTAACTTTTTAAGTTTCTGACTGTACAAATACTAAAGTGTGGATTTTCATTTGCCTAAAACCCGTATGACACTGTCTATAATTATGTCTTGAATTATATATATATAATTATAGATCAGACTATTCACGTGTGTAAAACGCTCAAACTATCAAGGTCACAATTATATCTTGAAAAATTAGAACATGTTCTATTTTCCCATCTATAATCGACGCGAACGTGATGTGGTAGCAATTGCTACCACTTTTTTAATTTGTTCTGCTTCCATTTTTCATTATTTTCATTAATTGTATAACTAACTGTAGCAATAATCAATTCAAAACAAATGACATAATCTGCAAAGTGTAGTAAACATTGAAACTTGATTTGACAGAAAATAGATAAGGCGCAAGCGTGGTTTTATAATTATATAAAGAATTATATATAGTGTCATACAGGCGCTAATTTTTATATATGGAATTATTGCACAAATAATTCTAATAAAAATTATATATATATATATATATATATATATATATATATATATATATATATATGTTTCCGGCGACAGGATTGTGAGACCAATTGTGCCTCAAATCGCAGGATAGTGAGACCTTTTGGATAGTGAGACCTGGTCTCATAAGCAACGCTTCAAATCACAGGATAGTGAGACCAATTTCAATAATGTGAAGTTGTCGACAAAGCGTATATCCATAGCGGCAAGAATTTCGCGGTTAGTATTATGAGACCAGGCGATAGACTGTGACTTTCACACATTTATTTGATCTCTAGAAAATTATAAAAGCATTTTGAATGACAATGTTAATAAATAAAAACGTATTTTAATAAAATATTGCTTAAATGTAATATAAGTATCAAATAAGAGCAAATATAATAACATACAATTATTGTAGAGTACCCCAGAAGATTGTACCCTATCGTCCCCTGCAATGCAAATTAAGGGTACAAATATTGCATAAATGTAATATGGATATCAAATGAAAGCAAATGCGGTAACAAACATTTATTTTAAAATACCACAGAAGATTGTACCCTATTGCCCCTTTGCTAACTAAATTAAGGGTACAAATATTGCATAAATGTAATATAGATATCAAATGAAAGCAAATACGGTAACAAACATTTATTTTAATTTACCACAGAAGATTGTACTCTATTGCCACCTTGCTAACCAAACTAAGGGTCCAAATATTATACAAATGTAATATGGGTATAAAATGAAAGCAAATAAGGTAACATACAACTATTTTATAGTGCCGCAAAACATTATACCATTTTGCCCCTTTGCTAACTAAATTAAGGGTACAAATTTTGCATAAATGTAATATGGATATCAAATGAAAGCAAATACGGTAACAAACATTTATTTTAATTTACAACAGAAGATTGTACCCTATTGCCCCCTTGCTAACCAAATTAAGGGTCCAAATATTATACAAATGTAATATGGGTATCAAATGAAAGCAAATAAGGTAACTTATAACTGTTTTATAGTGCCCCAGAACATTGTACCCTATTGCCCCCTTGCTAACCATATTAAGGGTACAAATACTGCACAATTGTAATATGGGTATCAAATGAAAGCAAATAAGGTAACATACAACTATTTTATAGTGCCGCAAAACATTAAACCATTTTGCCTCTTTGCTAACTAAATTAAGGGTACAAATATTGCATAAATGAAATATGGATACCAAATGAAAGCAAATACGGTAACAAACATTTATTTTAATTTACAACAGAAGATTGTACCCTATTGCCCCCTTGCTAACCAAATTAAGGGTCCAAATATTATACAAATGTAATATGGGTATCAAATAAAAGTAAATAAGGTAACTTATAACTGTTTTATAGTGCCCCAGAACATTGTACCCTATTGCCCCCTTGCTAACCATATTAAGGGTACAAATACTGCACAATTGTAATATGGGTATCAAATGAAAGCAAATAAGGTAACATACAACTACTTTATAGTGCCGCAAAACATTATACCATTTTGCCCCTTTGCTAACTAAATTAAGGGTACAAATATTGCATAAATGTAATATGGATATCAAATGAAAGAAAATACGGTAACAAATATTTATTTTAATTTACAACAAAAGATTGTACCCTATTGCCCCCTTGCTAAGCAAATTAAGAGTCCAAATATTATACAAATGTAATATGAGTATCAAATGAAAGCAAATAAGGTAACTTATAACTGTTTTATAGTGCCCCAGAACATTGTACCCTATTGCCCCCTTGCTAACCATATTAAGGGTACAAATACTGCACAATTGTAATATGGGTATCAAATGAAAGCAAATAAGGTAACATACAACTATTTTATAGTGCCGCAAAACATTAAACCATTTTGCCCCTTTGCTAACTAAATTAAGGGTACAAATATTGCATAAATAAAATATGGATACCAAATGAAAGCAAATACGGTAACAAACATTTATTTTCATTTACAACAGAAGATTGTACCCTATTGCCCCCTTGCTAACCAAATTAAGGGTCCAAATATTATACAAATGTAATATGGGTATCAAATAAAAGTAAATAAGGTAACTTATAACTGTTTTATAGTGCCCCAAAACATTGTACCCTATTGCCCCCTTGCTAACCATATTAAGGGTACAAATACTGCACAATTGTAATATGGGTATCAAATGAAAGCAAATAAGGTAACATACAACTATTTTATAGTGCCGCAAAACATTATACCATTTTGCCCCTTTGCTAACTAAATTAAGGGTACAAATATTGCATAAATGTAATATGGATATCAAATGAAAGCAAATACGGTAACAAACATTTATTTTAATTTACAACAAAAGATTGTACCCTATTGCCCCCTTGCTAACCAAATTAAGAGTCCAAATATTATACAAATGTAATATGGGTATCAAATGAAAGCAAATAAGGTAACTTATAACTGTTTTATAGTGCCCCAGAACATTGTACCCTATTGCCCCCTTGCTAACCATATTAAGGGTACAAATACTGCACAATTGTAATATGGGTATCAAATAAAAGCAAATAAGGTAACATACAACTATTTTATAGTGCCGCAAAACATTATACCATTTTGCCCCTTTGCTAACTAAATTAAGGGTACAAATATTGCATAAATGTAATATGGATATCAAATGAAAGCAAATACGGTAACAAACATTTATTTTACTTTACAACAGAAGATTGTACCCTATTGCCCCCTTGCTAACCAAATTAAGGGTCCAAATAGTATACAAATGTAATATGGGTATCAAATGAAAGCAAATAAGGTAACTTATAACTGTTTTATAGTGCCCCAGAACATTGTACCCTATTGCCCCCTTGCTAACCATATTAAGGGTACAAATACTGCACAATTGTAAAATGGGTATCAAATGAAAGCAAATAAGGTAACATACAACTATTTTATAGTGCCGCAAAACATTATACCATTTTGCCCCTTTGCTAACTAAATTAAGGGTACAAATATTGCATAAATGTAATATGGATATCAAATGAAAGCAAATACGGTAACAAACATTTATTTTAATTTACAACAAAAGATTGTACCCTATTGCCCCCTTGCTAACCAAATTAAGAGTCCAAATATTATACAAATGTAATATGGGTATCAAATGAAAGCAAATAAGGTAACTTATAACTGTTTTATAGTGCCCCAGAACATTGTACCCTATTGCCCCCTTGCTAACCATATTAAGGGTACAAATACTGCACAATTGTAATATGGGTATCAAATAAAAGCAAATAAGGTAACATACAACTATTTTATAGTGCCGCAAAACATTATACCATTTTGCCCCTTTGCTAACTAAATTAAGGGTACAAATATTGCATAAATGTAATATGGATATCAAATGAAAGCAAATACGGTAACAAACATTTATTTTACTTTACAACAGAAGATTGTACCCTATTGCCCCCTTGCTAACCAAATTAAGGGTCCAAATAGTATACAAATGTAATATGGGTATCAAATGAAAGCAAATAAGGTAACTTATAACTGTTTTATAGTGCCCCAGAACATTGTACCCTATTGCCCCCTTGCTAACCATATTAAGGGTACAAATACTGCACAATTGTAATATGGGTATCAAATGAAAGCAAATAAGGTAACATACAACTATTTTATAGTGCCGCAAAACATTAAACCATTTTGCCCCTTTGCTAACTAAATTAAGGGTACAAATATTGCATAAATGAAATATGGATACCAAATGAAAGCAAATACGGTAACAAACATTTATTTTAATTTACAACAGAAGATTGTACCCTATTGCCCCCTTGCTAACCAAATTAAGGGTCCAAATATTATACAAATGTTATATGGGTATCAAATAAAAGTAAATAAGGTAACTTATAACTGTTTTATAGTGCCCCAGAACATTGTACCCTATTGCCCCCTTGCTAACCATATTAAGGGTACAAATACTGCACAATTGTAATATGGGTATCAAATGAAAGCAAATAAGGTAACATACAACTATTTTATAGTGCCGCAAAACATTATACCATTTTGCCCCTTTGCTAACTAAATTAAGGGTACAAATATTGCATAAATGTAATATGGATATCAAATGAAAGCAAATACGGTAACAAATATTTATTTTAATTTACAACAAAAGATTGTACCCTATTGCCCCCTTGCTAACCAAATTAAGAGTCCAAATATTATACAAATGTAATATGAGTATCAAATGAAAGCAAATAAGGTAACTTATAACTGTTTTATAGTGCCCCAGAACATTGTACCCTATTGCCCCCTTGCTAACCATATTAAGGGTACAAATACTGCACAATTGTAATATGGGTATCAAATGAAAGCAAATAAGGTAACATACAACTATTTTATAGTGCCGCAAAACATTAAACCATTTTGCCCCTTTGCTAACTAAATTAAGGGTACAAATATTGCATAAATAAAATATGGATACCAAATGAAAGCAAATACGGTAACAAACATTTATTTTAATTTACAACAGAAGATTGTACCCTATTGCCCCCTTGCTAACCAAATTAAGGGTCCAAATATTATACAAATGTAATATGGGTATCAAATAAAAGTAAATAAGGTAACTTATAACTGTTTTATAGTGCCCCAGAACATTGTACCCTATTGCCCCCTTGCTAACCATATTAAGGGTACAAATACTGCACAATTGTAATATGGGTATCAAATGAAAGCAAATAAGGTAACATACAACTATTTTATAGTGCCGCAAAACATTATACCATTTTGCCCCTTTGCTAACTAAATTAAGGGTACAAATATTGCATAAATGTAATATGGATATCAAATGAAAGCAAATACGGTAACAAATATTTATTTTAATTTACAACAAAAGATTGTACCCTATTGCCCCCTTGCTAACCAAATTAAGAGTCCAAATATTATACAAATGTAATATGAGTATCAAATGAAAGCAAATAAGGTAACTTATAACTGTTTTATAGTGCCCCAAAACATTGTACCCTATTGCCCCCTTGCTAACCATATTAAGGGTACAAATACTGCACAATTGTAATATGGGTATCAAATGAAAGCAAATAAGGTAACATACAACTATTTTATAGTGCCGCAAAACATTAAACCATTTTGCCCCTTTGCTAACTAAATTAAGGGTACAAATATTGCATAAATGAAATATGGATACCAAATGAAAGCAAATACGGTAACAAACATTTATTTTAATTTACAACAGAAGATTGTACCCTATTGCCCCCTTGCTAACCAAATTAAGGGTCCAAATATTATACAAATGTAATATGGGTATCAAATAAAAGTAAATAAGGTAACTTATAACTGTTTTATAGTGCCCCAGAACATTGTACCCTATTGCCCCCTTGCTAACCATATTAAGGGTACAAATACTGCACAATTGTAATATGGGTATCAAATGAAAGCAAATAAGGTAACATACAACTATTTTATAGTGCCGCAAAACATTATACCATTTTGCCCCTTTGCTAACTAAATTAAGGGTACAAATATTGCATAAATGTAATATGGATATCAAATGAAAGCAAATACGGTAACAAATATTTATTTTAATTTACAACAAAAGATTGTACCCTATTGCCCCCTTGCTAACCAAATTAAGAGTCCAAATATTATACAAATGTAATATGAGTATCAAATGAAAGCAAATAAGGTAACTTATAACTGTTTTATAGTGCCCCAGAACATTGTACCCTATTGCCCCCTTGCTAACCATATTAAGGGTACAAATACTGCACAATTGTAATATGGGTATCAAATAAAAGCAAATAAGGTAACATACAACTATTTTATAGTGCCGCAAAACATTATACCATTTTGCCCCTTTGCTAACTAAATTAAGGGTACAAATATTGCATAAATGTAATATGGATATTAAATGAAAGCAAATACGGTAACAAACATTTATTTTACTTTACAACAGAAGATTGTACCCTATTGCCCCCTTGCTAACCAAATTAAGGGTCCAAATAGTATACAAATGTAATATGGGTATCAAATGAAAGCAAATAAGGTAACTTATAACTGTTTTATAGTGCCCCAGAACATTGTACCCTATTGCCCCCTTGCTAACCATATTAAGGGTACAAATACTGCACAATTGTAATATGGGTATCAAATGAAAGCAAATAAGGTAACATACAACTATTTTATAGTGCCGCAAAACATTATACCATTTTGCCCCCTTGCTAACTAAATTAAGGGTACAAATATCGCACAAATGTAATATGGGTATCAAATAAAAACAAATAAGCATTGTATTATATTACCCCTATGCTAAATAAAATACAGGTACAAATACTGCACAAATGTAATATGGGTATTAAACGAAACCAAATAAGCTAACACAACTATTTTATAGTGCCCCAAAACAATGTGCCTTATTACCCCCTTGCTAATCATAGTAGAGATACAAATCCTGCACAAATGTAATATTAGTATGAAATGATTGAAAATAAAGTAACATACAACTATTTTATAGTGCTCTAAAAGATTGTACCCTATTGCCCCTTTACTAACCAAACTAAAAGTACAAATATTGCACAAATGTAATAAGGATATCAAATAAAAGCAAATAAGGTATCTTACAACTGTTTTATAGTGCCCCAAAACAATGTACCTTATTACACTTATGCTAAAAATAAATAAGATACAAATACTGCACAAATGTAATATGGGTACTAAATGAAAGCAAATAAGTTAACATACAACTATTTTATTGTGCCGCAGAACATTGTACTCTATTGCCCCTTTGCTTACCAAATGAAGGGTACACATATTGCACAATGTAATATGGGTATCAAATAGAAGCAAATAAAGTAACTTACAACTATTTTATAGTGTCACAGAACATTAAACCTTATTACCCCCTGCTTATCAAAATAAAAGTACAAATACTGCACAAATGTAATATTGGTATCAAATAAAAGCAAATAAAGTAACTTACAAATATTTTATAGTGCCTCAGAACATTGTAGCTATTGCCCCCTTGCTAACCAATTTATAGGTACAACTATTGCTCAAATGTAATATGGGTATTAAATGAAAACAAATAAAGTAACTTACAACTATTTTATAGTGCCCCAGAACATTGTACCATAGTGCCCTTTTGCAAACTAAATTAAAAGTACTAATATTGCACAAATGTAATATAAGTACCAAACAAAAGCAAATAAGATAATTAACTTTTTTATTTTACAGTGCCCCAAAACATTGTACTTTACTGCCTTCTTGCTACCTAAATTAAAGTTACAAATATCGCACAATAGTAATGTGGGTATCAAATGAAAGCAAATAAGCTAACTATTTTATAGAGCCTCAGGAACATTGTACCTTATTGCCCTCTTGTTAACCTATTAAGGGTACACATATTGCTCAAATGTAGTATGGGTGTCAAATAAAAGCAAATAAGGTAACTTACAACTATTTTATAGTGCCACAAAACATTGTATTTTATAACCTCACTGCTAAACAAAATAAAAGTAAAAATACTGCACAAATTAAATTTGGATATCAAATGAGAGCAAATATGGTAATATACAACTATTTTATAGTGACCAGAAGATTGTACCGTATTGCCAAAAGTAACATGTGTAACAATAAAGAGCTAATAAGGTAACTTACATTTATTTTATAGTGCCCTTCTTGCTAATTAAATTAAGGGCACACATTTTGCACAAATATAATATAAGTATCAATTGAAAGTGAATAAGCGAACTTATATTTATTTTATTGTGCTCTAGAACAATGTATTATAGTGCCCTCTTGCCAACTAAAATTAGGGTATAAATATCACACAAATGTAATATGGGTATCAAATAAAAGCAAATAAGGTAACTTACAACTATTTTATAGTGTTTCAGAATATTGTACTTTATTACCTCTTGCTAAACAAAATAAAGGTACAATTACTGCACAAATGTAATATGGGTATTAAATGAAAGCACATAAAGTAACTTACAACTATTTTATAGTGGCCTAGAACCTTGTACCTTAGTACCCCTTGCTATACAATACAAGAGGTACAAATACTGCACAGGTGTAATATAGGTATTAAATAAAAGCAAATAAAGTAACTTACAACTAATTTATAGTGCCCCAGAACATTATACCCTATTACCCCATGCTAAACAAAACAAAGGTACAAGTATTGCAAAAATGTGATATGAGTATCAAATGAAAGCAAATAAAGTAACGTACAACTATTTTACAGTGTCTTAGAACATTGTCTCTATTGCCTCTTTAGTAAACAAATTAAAGGTGCACATATCAAATGTAATATTGGTATCAAGTGAACGTAAATAAGGTATTATATAATTATTATAGTGCCTCAGAACATTGTACTCTATCGCACTCCTGCTAACAGATTGAGTATCAAATGGCAACAAGTATAGTAACATAAATATACAAGGTTGGGTAAATGTATGGGAACACTCGATTATTGGTTTCATTTTTAGTTTTTGTAATAAATGACATTAATAAAAGTTTTTGTAGAAATTTTAATCTATATAGTGATGTATTTTGATTTTTAGTACAAGCTCTATTTTACGAGGAATAATGTCACCATCAGTTTTTTTTAAATGGATCACCCTGTATTTTCATTTATTTTTAGAAAGAGAATTTTTCAACAATTACTATGATATAAGGTTGTATGGGTTAACAACTGACGGTTTTTGAAATATTTATTAAAATAATTAAACAAAATGTAATAGATTATGTTCTTATTACCATAGCAACAAGTAAAAACATATATTGTTATTTTGTTATTCTCAATACAATTAAAAAAAAAATGTAAAAATAAATGAATATTTGAAGCAAAAAGTCAACTACAATTAAATATGCTTATTATTATTACTAAAAATCATTTAAAACGTACTGTATTTTGTTTTATTATTTTATTGAATATTTCAAAAACCGTAAGTATTTGTAATTGTTCTAAAAAAAAAACTATACTGGGTATTCCATTTAAAAGAACTGATAATGACGATATATCACGCGAAACAAAGCATGCATTCAAAATCAAAATACGTCACTATATAGATTAAAAAATATACAAAAACTTTTATTAGTCATTTTTGAAATAAATTAAAAATGCAGTCAGAAATAGGGTGTTTCCATACATTTACCCAACCCTGTATAATATTCCAAAATACTGAACCCTATCGTCCCCCTTGTTAAACAATTTCAGGATATAAATAAACATATTACATGGTATGTATAATTATTTTATAGTAACAAACTGTACCCCCATGTAATTCAATGAAGAGTTCTGGTAGAACACAAATAAATTATAGGTGTCAGATGACAAAAATTATAACTATAACTACAATAGCATCATAATTGAGCAAGCTAAATATCAATTCAATTGATTCTAACATTATTATTATAAATAATGACTGATTCCATTTTGCAATCGTTAGATTGAATTTGAATAAATTATTAATTTATTTTATAATTATCATTGTAATTAACATTCTTAAAAACATATGTGTACTTATTTTATTTTGACTTTTATGTTTTGTATAATAATGTATTAACTGAGCCTACCGCCATAAAAATTTAGGATAATTCGAAATCAATATGAAGATTGAGTACAATAATATCATAATTGAGCCGCCCGCAATATGAAATCTACAGTCCTGTGGTGTGAAAAATGAGTTTTGAGAGTCATCACTCCTGTGTTTTTATATGTTAGGACAACTGTAACTAACTTGATAATGTTATGATAAACTTAATTTGATCAAAAATATATTAATTAAATTTTAACTCTGAAAGAATAAATGTGAATTAGCACTATAGAATGTTTACAGCAAAGATTTTGTTATCACATTCATATTTTTCGGTTTTATGCAGCACGTACGCTTGCTTGTCCTTGCCACACTTAAAAGGCACAAAAGCATCAATAGAATACCCTTTTTTATACGCATTTATGTTTTTATTGCTTTCCGCTCTTACATTCCTAATTATGGAAATATTTTAAATGTTATATTATAGAAGAAATATGTAGAACAAAATAATTTCATTTTGTTTACTTATTGATTTAGTAGATATACAAAATTACAATTTTATTAGAAATATACAAATTTTATATCAGTATTTTATTTGAACACCGAAACCCATCGCGTCGAAACGCTTATAAAAAGTGTATTTTGCCAGGAACATGAGTAAACATTCAGACATGACCGGCGGAGTTTTTTTTTATTATAATTATTTCACTCAACAAATATTTCATTCAAAATAGAATTTATTTTTTAACATGAATGATTTTACTTTTTAATCTAATTAGAAATCTATAAAAAGATAAATGCTTACAAAATTGTTCCTCTCTAAACTGTAGCAAAGCCAATTACAAAAGAAATATAAATAGAGATTTTCATACATAACGATTTTAAATTATGTAAATTCATATTAGGGGCGGCTTAATTATTTATTATAATATGTTATAACATCTTCAGATCTAAATGAAATTTAATAAACATTGGTTTTAAGTATGCAAATTACAATGGTGATATAAGAATATCCCTTTAATAAATTTAGATAAAGACAATAGGGTACAAAGTTATTAGTTTTATAAAAATTGTACAAATTAACATATTTACTCTAATTTGAAACTCATCTTACATATATATTTGAAAATTTGTGCGTTACATTTACCTTTAAATAATTAAACTCAAAAAACAATAAGGTAAACAAAAAATTAACATAATTGTACAAGATAACATTTGCTTTCATTTGACACTCATATTACATTAGTGTCATATTGTACTCTTAATTTGTTTTATCAGGAGATGATAAGCTACAATGTTCTACGGTACTATAAACTAATTGTATGTTACCATAACTTAACATATTACATTGATGCTATACTTGTACTCTTAATCTATTTAACAGGATAGAGGGCACAATTTGTGCCCTTAATTTGCTTAGCAGGGGGTACAACAGGGTATAATGTGTTTCGGTATTGAAAATAATTTTATGTTACCTTATTTGCTTTCATATGATACCCATATTTAATTTATACAATATTTGTAGCCTTAATTTGTTTCGCAAGGGGGACAATATGGAACAATGTTATAGGGCACTATGAAATAGTTGTAAGTTACATTATTTGCTTTTATTTGATACTCATATTGAATTTGTTTAATATTTGTACTCTTATTTTGTTTAGCAAAGAATCAGTAGGATACAATGTCCTGGGGTACACTACAATAATTTTATGTTACCATATTAACTTTCAGTTGATACACATATTACATTCAAGCAATATAAATATTTGTTATCATATCTTCTTTCATTTGATACCCATATTACATTTATGCAATATTTGTACCTTTAATTTGCTAAGCAGGAAGACAATAGAATACAATGTTTTGAGGTACATTACAATAATTGTTTGTTTTCATATTTGATTTTATTTGATATTATATTACATTTATGCAATATATAATTTGCTTAGCAGGGGGGACAATAGAGTACAATGTTTTGAGGTATTCTGAATTAAATGTTTGTTACTATGTTTGCTTTCAATTGATACCCATATTACAGTAATGATTTATTTGTACCCTTAATTTGCTTAGCAGGGGGGACAATTGGGTACAATGTTTTGAGGTATTCTACAGCAATTGTATGTTTTTATATTTGTTTGCATTTGATACCCATATTACATTTATGCAATATTTCTTCCCCTAATTTGCTTAGCAAGGAACACAATAGGGTACAATGTTTTGGAGTACTTTAAAATAAATGTTTGTTACTATATTTGCTTTCAATTGATACCCATATTACAGTAATGCAATATGTGTACCTTTAATTTGCTTAGCAGGGGAGACGATAGGGTACAATGTTTTGGGGGACTCTACAATTATTGTATGTTATCATATTTGCTTTCAATTGGTACCCATATTACATTTATGCAATTATTGAACTCTAAATTTGTTTAGCACAGGGGATGATAGGGTACAATGTTTTGAGGTATTCTACATCAATTGTATGTTTTTGTATTTGCTTTCATTTGATACCCATATTACATGTATGCAATATTTCTACCACTAATTTGCTTAGCAAGGAACTCAATAAAGTACAATGTTTTGGGATACTTTAAAATAAATGTTTGTTACTATATTTGCTTTTAATTGATACCCATATTACAGTAATGCAATATGTGTACCTTTAATTTGCTTAGCAGGGGGAACGATAGGGTGCAATGTTTTGGGGGACACTACAATAATTGTATGTTACGCTATTTGCTTTCATTTGGTACCCATAATACGTTTATGCAATATTTGTACCCTTAATTTGCTTAGCATGGGGAACAATAGGGTACAATATTCTGGGGTATTCTGAAATACATGTTTGTTACTATGTTTGCTTTTAATTGATACGCATATTACAGTAATGCAAAATTTGTACCCTTAATTTGCTTAGCAGGGGGGACGATAGGGTACAATGTTTTGAAGTATACTACACCAATTGCATGTTTTTATATTTGCTTTTATTTGATACCCATATTACATTTATGAAATATTTGAACCCCTAATTTGCTTAGCAGGGGGGACAATAGGGTACAATGTTCTGGGGTATTCTGAAATAAATGTTTGTTACTATATTTGTTTTCAATTGATACCCATATTACAATAATGCAATTCTTAATTTGCTTAGCAGAGGGGATGATAGGGTACAATATTTTGAGGTATTCTACATCAATTGTATGTTTTTGTATTTGCTTTCATTTGATACCCATATTACACTTAAGCAATATTTGAACCCCTAATTTGCTTAGCAAAGGGGACAATGGCGTACAATGTTTTGGGATACTCTACAATAATTGTATGTTACCATATTTGTTCTCATTTGTTACCCATATTACATTTACGCAATATTGGTACCCTTAATTTGCTTAGCAGGGGGGACAATAAAGTACAATGTTTTAGGGTACTTTGAAACAAATGTTTGTTACTATATTTGCTTTCAATTGATACCTATACTACAGTAATGCAATATTTGTACCATAATTTGCTTAGCAGGGGAAACGATAGTGTACAATGTTTTGGAGGACTGTGCAATAAATGTATGTTACCATATTTGCTTTTATTTAGTACCCATATTACATTTAAGCAATATTTGTACCCTTAATTTGCTTAGCAGGGGGACAACAGGGTATAATGTTTTGGGGTACTTTGAAATAGATATTTGTTACTATATTTGTTTTCAATTGATACCTATATTACAGTAATGCAATATTTGTACCTTTAATTTGCTTAGCAGGGGCGGGGGATAAGGTACAATGTTTTGGGATATTCTAGAATAATTGTATGTTACCGTATTTGCTTTTATTTTATACCCATATTACATTTAAGCAATATTTGTACCTTTAATTTGCTTAGCAGGGGGGGACGATAGGGTACAATGTTTTGAGGTATTCTACATCAATTGTATGTTTTTATATTTGCTTTTATTTGATACCCATATTGCATTTATGTAATAATTGTACCCCTAGTTTGCTTAGCAGTGGGGACAATGGGGTACAATGTTTTGGGGCACTCTACAATAATTGTATGTTACCATATTTGTTTTCATTTGTTACCCATATTACATTTACGCAATATTGGTACCCTTAATTTGCTTAGCGGGGGGGACAATGGGGTACAATATTTTGGGGCACTTTGAAATAATTGTTTGTTACTATATTTGCTTTCAATTGATCTATATTACAATAATGCAATATTTGTACCTTTAATTTGCTTAGCAGTGGGGACGATAGGGTACAATGTTTTGGGGTACTCTACAATAAATGTATGTTTCCCATATTACATTTAAGCAATATTTGTACCCTTAATTTGCTTAGCAGGGGGGACAATGGGGTACAATGTGTTGGGGTACTTTAAAATAAATTTTTGTTACTAAATTTGCTTTCAATTGTTACCCATATTACAGTAAGGCAATATTTGTACTTTTAATTTGCTTAGCAGGGGGGGCGATAGGGTACAATGTTTTGGGGTACTCTACAATAATTGTATGTTACAGTATTTGCTTTTATTTGATACCTATATTACATTTGTGCGATAATTGTACTCTTATGCTTATATTTGGTTGGTGCAATGTTTAGGAAGGAGCAGGGGGATTACATTAAAATTATACTGTTTGAAAGTACTAAAAATATTTATACAAGTTTCTATTTTGTTCTTATTTGATTACTATAGTACATTTGTAAAATAAGTTTACTTAAAATTCATATAGTTCAAGGGTTTGAAATCAAATTTTAGGGCTACTACGTAATTTTTGTATGAGTTACTAATTTGTTTTAATTTATTACCTTTATTACATGTTACCCTAATTTATTTGAAATCATTCGAATAGGTTTAGCCATTTATTTTAATTATAAAATATAGAGTAACATTCTAATATTGGCTTATTATTGCGGCAAATGCTTATGAGACCAAGCGGCATGCTTATGAGACCAGCGAGAAGGTTAGTGAGACCAGCGGCAATGGTCTCATAATTCCTTGGTCTCATAAACCCTTATATATCAATATTGATATATATATATATATATATATATATATATATATATATATAGATGTAAGAAGTGTATTCGTCCTACAATTTTTATATATAATCGTAAATGTTGTAGTCCTACATTTTTATGTAGGAGCAATACACTTTATATCTTAACACACAAAAATCAGCCTGCGGGCTTATAGATACGTATAGATACCGCCTGCTGTGAGGGTCGAGCAAGTAACATGGAATAAGAGAGTTATTTAAATCTTATCAAGATGTTTGTTTAGGACGTGGAATTTATTCTTTTCAACTGATAATATGTATTATATGTATATTGTGTGTTACCTTATTCTAACGGACATTGCAATAATTATGCCAATTTTAAAATTAAAATAATGTGCAAAATATATTGAAAATAATTTAACCATATCATTTATTTTCAATTGTTTTATAATTACTATCAGGTTAGTAAATGTAGCTCTACAAAATCTTATTAGTCAACAGCTGCACTTTTATTACAATTAAAACGACGACAAAAACTAGATAAACAAAGCATCCAATTTAATAAAATTAACATGTGGGTGATATAATATATAAAAAAGAAAAACTGTAATATAAGATTGCAAGTACATAACCACTGCATAACACTTTATTTAGTTGCTTTGATATAAATATTATTGCCGATTTTCTTCTTTTTCTTAATTCAAAAGCATTTTTTACTTTTCTAATGTAATGCTACTTACTAGAAAAGTATTGTTTTTATGTCAAAATGATATTATATAATGTATGTACGTATGGGTGTCTGTGAACACAATTGCACAATTCTGGTGCAATTGTGCAATTGTGTATGAAAATGTGAGCAGTAAGAGTAGTAAAAGTAGTAAAAGTAGTGAGAATGTGAGAATAATGAAAATGTGAAAGTAGTGACATTGTGAGAGTAGTGAGTATAGTGAAATCGCTAAAGTAGTGAAAATGTAAGAATAGTAAAAATGTGAGAATGTGAAAGTAGTAAAAATGTGAGAAAAATGAGATTGTCTGAGTAGTAAGAATGTAAGAGTAATGAGAATATAAGAGTAGTGAGAACTTTTACATTCTCAATCACTTTCAGTCAGTGTAGGGAATATGTAAAAATATTGAAAATAGTGACAATGTGAGATTAGTAAGAATGTGATAGTAGAAAGTTTTTGAGAATAGTAAGAATATAAGAGTAGTAAAAATGTGAGTTTAGTGAGATTGTGAGAATAGTGAGAGTGTGAGAATAGTAAGAGTGTGAGAATAGTGAGAGTGTGAGAATAGTGAGAGTGTGAGAATAATGAGAGTGTGAGAATAGTGAGAGTGTGAGAATAGTAAGTGTGAAAATAGTGAGAGTGTGAGAATAGTGAGAATAGTGAGAATATGAAAATAGTGAGATTGTGAGAATAATGAAAATGTGAAAATACTGACAATGTGAGAGTAGTGAAAATGTAAAAGTAGAGAAAATGTAAAAATAGTAATGTGAGAGTGGTAACTAGTGAGAACGTATGAAAAGTAAGAACAAAAGAGTAGTAAGAATAATAAGAATGTAGGAGTAACTAACATGTGAGAGTAATGAAAATTTGAGAGTAGTTTAAATGTGAAATTCGTGAGAATGTGAGAGTAGTGAGAATATGAGAGAAGTGAGAATGTAAGTGTAGAAAGAATGTAAAATAGATAAAATGTGAGAACGTGAGAATAATAAGAATGTGAATGTAGTGAGAACGAGAATAAGGAGAATGTGAGAATAGTGACAATGTGAGAGTTGTGAAAATGTAAAAGTAGTGAGAATGTGAAACAATAGAAATTGTAGGAAATGTAAAAATGTGAGAGTATTAAGAATGTGAGAGTAGTGAGAATATAAGAATAGTGAGAATGTGAGAGTAATAAGAATGTGAGAATAGTTAAAATGTGAGAGTAGTAAAAATTGAAAAGTTGTTGGAATGTGAATGTAATTAGAATTTTAGACTAGTGAGAATATGAGAGAAGTGTATGTAAAAGTAGTGAGAATGTAAAAACAGTAAAAATGTAAAAGTAATGATAATGTGAGAATGTGAAAGTATTATACATGTAAAAGTAGTAAGTATGTGAAATTAGTGAAAATGTGAGAGTAGTAAGAGTGTTAAAGTAAAAAAAGTGTGCGAGTATTGAAATATGAGAATACTGTAAATAGTGATAATGTGATAGTGAGAATGTAAAAATAGAAAAAATGTGAGAATAGTAAGATGGTGATAGTAATAAAAATGTGAGAGTAGTGAAAATGTAAGAGTTGTAAAAATAGTGAAAATGTAAAAGTTGTGAAAGTAGTGAGAATGTGAGAGTAGAGAGAATATAATTAGACTAAAAATGTGAGAGTAGTGAACAAAAGTAGTGAGAATGTGAGAATAGTGAGAATCTGAAAATATTGTGAATATGACAGTAGGGAAAATGTGAGAATAGTGATAATGTGGGAGTAGTGAAAGTAAAACGATAATCAGAATAGTAAGAATGTAAGTGTAGTAAAACTAGTGAAATTGAAAAAAAAATTAAAACGTAAAAGTTGTGAAAATAATGAGAATGTAAGAGTAACTAAAATGTGAGAGTAATGAGAATATAAAAGTAAATAGAATTTAAGATTAGTGAGATGTGAGAGCAGTGAGAATCTGAGAGAAGTAAAAATGTAAGTGTATAGAAAATGTAAAAATTAAAAAAACGTGAGAATAGTTAAAGTGTGATAGAAGTGAGAATGTGAGAGTAGGAAAAGTTTAAGAATTAATAGTGATAATGTGAGTGTAGTGAAAGTAGTGAAAATGTGAAAGTTGTGGAAGTAGTAAGAATTTGAGAGTAGGGAGAATGTGAAAGTAGTTTGAATATGAGAGTAGTAAAAATATGAGAATATGGAGAATAGTAAAAGTTGTAAAAATGTAAGAGCAAAATGTTGTAAAATTGTAAGTGTAGTAAGAGTATGAGAATAGGGAAATGTGAGAGTAGTTATTAGTAAAAGTAAAAGTAAAAGTATTGATAATATGAGTGGAGAGAGAATGTAAGAACAGTAAGAATGTAACAATAGTAAAAATGTAAGAATATTGAGAATGTAAAAGTGGTGAGAATAGTAAGAATGTAAAAGTATGAAAAGTAGTAAAAATGTAAGAGTAATGAAAATGTTAAAATAGAGAAAATGTGAGAGTAAGAATATAAAAGTGAAAATGTGAGAGTAAGAATTTGAGAGTGAGAATGAGAATGTAAGAGTAAAAATATTAAAGTGAGAATATGTGAGTGAAAATGTGAAAGTGAAAATGTAAGAGTGCGAATGTGAGATTGAGAATGTAAGAGTAAAAATGTGAGAGTTAGTATGTGAGAGTGAAAATGTAACAGTAAGATTGAAAATGTAAGAGTGTGAGAATGTGAGATTGATAATGTGAGAATGTGAGTGTGAGAATGTGAGAGTGAGAATGTAAGAATGAGAATGTGAAAGAAAGTATGTAAGAGTGAAATGTAAGAGTAAGAATGAAAATGTAAGAGTGAGAATGTGAGAGCAATAATGTGAGAATGTGAGTGTGAGAATGAGAGAGCAAAAATGTAAGAATGAGAATGTGAGAGTGAGTATGTAAAAGTGAAATGTAACAATAAAAATGAAAATGTAAGAGTGAGACTGTGAGAGTGATAATGTAAAAATGTATGAGTAAGAATGTGGGAGTGATAATGTAAAAATGTAAGAGTGAGAATGTGAGAGTAAAAATGTAACAGTAAGAATGAAAATGTAAGAGTGAGAATGTGAGAGTAAAAATGTAGCAGTAAGAATGAAAATGTAAGATTGCAAATGTGAGAGTGATAATGTGAGTGTAAGAATAAAAGAGTGAGAATGTGAGAGTGAGTATGTCAGAGTGAAAATTTAACAGTAAGAATAAAAATGTAAGAGTAAGAATGTGAGAGTGATAATGTAAGAGTGATAATGTAAGAATGTGAGAGTAAAATAGAGAAAGTAAAAATGTGAAAAAAATAATGTAGATTGTAAGAGTGAGATTGTGAGAGTGAGAATGTGAGAGTGAGAATGTAATAGTAAGAAAGTGACAGTGAGAATATGAGAGTGAGAATGTATGAGTGAGAATGAGAATGTGAGAATGTAAAAGTAAGAATTTGCAAGTGAGAATGTAAGAGTGAAAATTTAACAGTAAGAATGAAAATGTAAGAGTAATATTGTGAGAGTGATAATGTGAGAATGTGAGAGTGAGAATGTAAGAGTGAGAATGTAAGAGTGAAAATGTAACAGTAAGACTAAAAATGTAAGAGTGAAAACGTGAGAGTGATAATGTGAGAGTGATAATGTGAGAGTGATAATGTGAGAGTAAAATAGAGAAAGTAAAAATGTGGAAAAAAAAATGTAGATTGTAAGAGTGAGATTGTGAGAGTGAGAATGTGAGAGTGAGAATGTGAGAGTGAGAATGAGAATGTGAGAATGTAAAAGTAAGAATTTGAAAGTAGAATGTAAGAGTGAAAATTTAACAGTAAGAATGAAAATGTAAGAGTGAGATTGTGAGAGTGACAATGTGAGAATGTGAAAGTGAGAATGTAAGAGTGAAAATGTAACAGTAAGTAAAAATGTAAGAGTGAGAATGTGAGAGTGATAATGTGAGAGTGAGAACAAGAAAGTAAAAATGTGAAAAAAATAATGTAGATTGTAATAGTGAGATTGTGAGAGTGAGAATGTGATAGTAAAAAAGTGACAGTGAGAATATAAAAGTGAGAATGTAAAAGTAAAAAATTGAGAGTAAGAATGAGAATGTAAGAGTGAGAATATGAGAGTGAGGATGTGAGAGTGAGAATGTGAGAGTAAGAATGTGAGAGTGATAGTAAGAATAAAAGTGTTAGAACGAGAATGTGAGAGTGAGATGGTAAGAGTAAAAATGCGAAAGTGAAAATGTGACAGTAAGAATGCAAATGTAAAAATAAAGTGAGTTTGTGAATGTAAAGGTGAGAATGTGTGAGTGATAATGTAAAAATGTAAGAGTAAGAATGTAAAAGTGAAAATGTGAGAGTGAGAATGTGAGAGTAAGAATATGAGAGTGAGAATGTGAAAGCAAGAATGTAAAAGTAAGAATGTGAGAGTGAGAATGTGAGCGTGAAAATGTAAGAGTGAGAATGAAAATGTGAGAATGTAAACGTAAGAATTTGAGAGTGAGAATGTAAGAGTGAAACTTTAACAGTAAGAATATAAATGTAAAAGTGAGTAAGTTTGAGAATGTGGTGATATATAAGTAAAATTGTGAGAGTGAGAATGTAATAGTAAGAATAAAAATGTAAAAGTGAGAATGTGAGAGTGATAATGTAAGAATGTGAGAATGAGAATACAAATTTCAAAATAAAAATGTGAAAATAAGAATGTAGACTGTAAGAGTGAGAATGTATAAGTAAAATATTTTGGTGGCCCATAATAATTGATTATCTGTACAAGTCAGAAAGTTTTTTATAGTATGGTTTTACTTGTAGAAGTAAAGTAGTAAAGTGAATTTTAGCACCAAAATAGCAATATTTGCCAATTAAGCTATTAATCACAAGTTTTTTTTTCAACTACGTATCACTGGATTTGCTATTTTTAAATCTATCAATTGATGTATTTGGCAAGCAAACGCGTTTTTATTTATACTAGTTTTGATGCTAGTGGTTGCAAGTGCTTTTCGTTAGCATTTTATTATAGTATTTAATAGAGACAACTCAGAAAAATATTGCTATAAGTGGCATTTTATTTGTCAATTCATCTAGTTTATTTTGCTTTTTTATAAAAAAACGTACAATTGCCTTATAACTGAAGGTCAGCGGTCTAATTTTAATGCTTTTATAATAATAATATAATTTAAAATAATAATAAATATTCTGTATAAATTTTAGTTTAATCACTAACTGCTATTTGAATTTGTAAAAGTATTGCAAAGATAATAAAATATCTTTAAATTAAAATAAGTGAGCCCGGCCAATAAAAAGAAACTTATTAATTACTGACAAATTCAGAAATTTTAAAATCAAAACTGGCATTTACTTATAACCGGCAAAATAATAATTTCAAATTGTCAAATTAAATTAAATAAATTGATGAATAATTAATACATAACAAATATAATTAATGAATTATTGTTATAACAATGACAGACAGATCTAAAAAATTGAAATAAGTTTTGTTTTTAATAATCATCAGCTCTAAATTAGAATTAAATAAGAAACTCCATTCAGTGCAAAAATGATTGTGAATACACCTACGTGATTAACTAATAATTTTTATGCACCATAGTTATCGGTATTAAGAAATCACTAATAACCGGGATAAATTTTTACCGTCGCATTACGTACAAATTTAGTAATAACCGGCAAAAAATAAAGCAATGGTACTAATTTGAAAAGAACAAAACCACTTGATAAATAATTAAAGAATGACAAATCTGATTATTGCATTGCAATTATGATATTAATTGGCGCCAGATTTTCTAAGATATCCTTATTGCAACAATTAAGATTTGAAATAATTCAATTATTTATTGTTTTAAAATGATTTAAAGATTGACTTTGGATCCAATAGTTTTCATTATTTGTGTCAATAATTTTGATATTTTCGCGAATCATTTATTTTTAAAGAGTATAAAAAAGTCTTGATTATGTGGGGGTATTCAGATAACAAGAACTAAATAGTAAGATATTTGCTTATAGTTTCAAACTATAACTCAAAATAAGCTAAACATTGTTAGACATGACCCTTCACTTGTTGATAATTATTATTAAAATTGCTAAAACTGCAAGTTGCTACCTGTAAGCTGCTAAAATTGTAAAATGTTTTGCCAAAATATAAACAAAATTATAATTGATTTCTTTATAATTATACAGTTAGTTGCAAATTGTTATTATAGTACGAAAGCTAGCAACGTTTTTGAGAAACTATTTTAGTTTTGTTAGTTTTTGAATATTTTCTATTCTTATTGACAATAGGTTAGGACGCGCCGCGTCTGGCAGCTGGGAGCGGTCGCGTATACCTGCTGGCGCAACCTCCCTGAAGAGGTAAAAATTGAGCATTTTTAAAACATTTTAAGACAAATTTGTTTTTTCATAATTTTATATGTCACTTTACCATTCCAAATCTATTTTGCCAGACAGTTTTGCCATTGTTAACATTGTGTCTGATACAATTTAAATAACTAAAAAATAATAATTTTAAAAACAATTTAAAATGTCTGGCAATTTAATATATTGTAATTCCATGATAAAAAATATACTGTTAATTTGCCAGATAGAAATTTGGTTGTTTAATAAGCTAATTCACCATCTAGGAAAGAGGAAGAGCGCAGCATGTAATTCCTCGGGTGCGTGACAGAGATAACAACCAAATTTTTGTCTGGCAAATTAACAGTATATTGTTTTATCATAAAATTACAATATATTAAATTGTCAAACATTTTAAATTGTTTTTAAAATTATCATTTATAATTATTTAAATTATGTCGGGCACAATGTTAATGATAGCAAAACTGTCTGGCAAGATGGATTTATAATGATAAAGTGACATAGAAAATTATGGAAAAAAAAATTTCGTCTTAAAACGTTTTGAAAATGCTCAATTTTCACATCTTCAGCGAGGTTGCGCTACCAGATATACACAACCACTCCCAGTTGCCAGACGAGGCGCGTCTCTACCGATCGTCAATGAGGATGGGAAATATTCAAAAACTAGCCGAACTAAAATGATTTTTTTTTGCGACGTTTTTTATCACATTTTTTAATGGTTAGGAAACAAATAAATTAAAATTAAAATGTTGCAAACGTTATTTATAAAACCTTATGCTAAGCGCATTAAAAGAAGAAAATAGATAAAATTATGTATTTCACACTCTTACAAAATCAACTAAACTTACAAAATAACAATTTCTAGTTAAGTTAAAATGTTAGTATAAAAATATATTATATGCCGTATAAATACTCATTAATTATTCAGATTGAATAAATTATTAAAACTAATAATAATAACTAACTCAACAAACCAACGCGCAGCACAATAACAAGCTGCAAAAGGGCGCAGAGTGCACAGGAACCTTGTGCAATATTAAAACATGCCCACCGACGGATAAAGATGCTTCACCCGTCTGTCTTTCGCACTGCGGTATTGTTAATGTCAGGATATTTGCAGTTATTAAATACTACTATGGCAACGTTATCTTAGTAATACTACTATTATCAATAATTACTTGACAATAATTAGTTTGTAATACATAGTTAATAATTTGCTCTATTAAATTATTTGTATATAATAAATAATCTAATGTATGCATTACATAATAAATAATAAAGATGTTATAAAGAAATTTTTATTTCTAAACCATTCAATTATAAAATTGTATAAAAAATAACAATAAAATTTCAACAACAGCCTACTTTGTAAAAATAACATGAACGAGCATTTGAAATTTATTGCACAAATAAAACGCAACGGGACATAAAAATTTGCCGCGGGGCAAACGTTAGTCCTACACAGACACAAAGTTCGTTTCCGTCGGATCTCTGAAAAATGTAGCACAAAACCACTTTAAACGCAAAACGTTACTCCTACGTAGGAGTAGCGCACCGTGTAGGAGTACAACGCTTTATACACTTGAAATGTAGGACGAATACACTTAAAACAAACCTATATATATATATATATATATATATAGTGCAAGACATAATTATAGACAGTGTCAAACGGGTTTAAAAGCGACAATTTTGACTAGAGGGTATCCTATTTGTTGTGAACGTAGATTCGTCACAAAATATGAAATGATAGTGAAAATTACGGCGTTCAAGTATGCGTTCAACCATTAATAGAGAGAGTTTTCTAGTCGGTATGAAACATCGGGTTCTTATAGTTTATGAATGATAGTTGGTTTGATTGGTTGATCACAGAATATTAAGTACGTGACTTTTAGATAATGCCATCTAGCTGATATGCTCTTGCTCTCTAAGGAAGTCGGTGATTATTTTTAACTGATTCTAACATTAAAATTGTTTTGCAGCATAATTTTCATAATTTTTATCATAGGTTTTTTTTACGTTTTTAACATCGAATTTATGTACTCCGGGAAATTTTTGGTGGTAAATTTCAATTGCGAATTTATAGGACACTTCTCTAATACCGTAACATTTTATCAAGTAAATGCGCTTGTTGTAAGGGCAGCACCTTTCTTGAGATTTTTTAAATATTAACAAATAATTGTAGTAATGTTAAATAAGCATTACTGGACAGCAACAATCTGATTTTCAATTACAAAATGATATTTTATTCCTAATATCAAGTATAACAAAAATCTCTTTCTAAGCTCTTTTTTACAATACTAAAAAAAAATTGGATTTACAAAATTTTAGTTTTTTACTATTGCATTTTTATAGTTGTACAATAAAATCGGAGTTTTTAACGTAGTTTGCATTGTTATGTCAAGCAGGTGACATTATAAAAAATTACTTTTTTTCGAAAAATGTTTACACGTAAAGTTAAGTCCATCCGTGGACACACTGTATAATAAAAAAAAAATATCTACTACGACCACTTAATTTTGAAAAATTAAAAATATGTATTAAATCACTTTTGAGTTAATCAAAACATTAAATATATTAATTTAGAATATATTGAAGAAAATTTACAAATAATGTTGATTTTCAACCTACATATAAGATATTTTATCCTGTCTAACCTTAAATTGTTGCTCAACAGTAAACATAAATGTGTGGTTTAAACACTTTAGTCATTACATAATTCTAGTCAATTTGCAACTTTAGCCATCTCATCAAATTTGTTCAAAAATCAATATTTTATTTATTTTGAAAAAAAAATGACAAAAATATCTGTTAGGTAGAATGTACAAATTTTATATTTAGTTAGTTAGTTAGTTAGTTTAGATTTTTGGCATATCAGCCTAAGAAGACTATTAATGCCGATCAAATTTTATATTTTATTTTATTTCTCATAACAGGTACTTTAGTCTTAACACAGTTTTGCGTTTTCTTATTTTTTTAAACATTCTGTATATTATATTATATTGAGATTCTTATTATTGCTAAATACTTTGAATCTGTAAGATATATCAATTACAATTATAGCATATTTAATCAAACTCAAGATAAACATGAGCACTATACTAGGAAAAAAGGCGATGTTTACCCAATTTGTATGAGACTAAGTACAGTAATTGTTATGACATAAAAAAAGCAATACCTAAACGTTTCTATAATTTTTCAGAATTGAGAATGAATATTTAATTAAAGGCGTTTTTTTATAATATTTAAATATTTTTTAAAAGTATAATGTGCTTGAACTTGCAGTAGTTTCCAATTTATTTTAATTGGATGTTGCAACTTTATCACAAATTATACAAACTCTACACCCTATTTATTTATTACAAGACAACTTACGATATGTATTTAAGTCATGTGTAAATTACTTTTATTATGCCACAAAATAGGTATTTAGTTTTTTTTTTAAGAAAATGTACATTTTGGTGTAAACTAATTATTAACCACTTAATCTACGTTTAAAGTTTCTACTATTTTTTTCTTTTAAGAAAGAACATGCAATAGGACTACTCATCAATATCAAATTAAAATCCAATTACACTTTTAAAAATCTAGAAGATATCTTGTTACGTTGTGTAAACTAGAAAGAGATTAGCGGATTAAGACAATTACCATTGTAAAAAAAAACTGCCAACAAACAATTAAGGTTTATCGCATAAATATGGAGCACTCAAGTATTAAGTTAAAATTATTTAATCTTTAATAGCTGAATATAAACATTTAGCATTAAAATGAGCCAATACACTACGTTTAAAAAATAAGAGAAACAAGATAAATATGTAAATGTAAGCCGTTAACTAAATAATAATGTCCGGAAATTGAAGTGAATATATCTATAGAATGAACGATTGAAAATTTATGAGTTTTTAATTTGGTCTTTTAAATAAAGCACATTTTGTAGGTAACAATTAGTTACTAACTGCAATGACATTTTAGAATGATCGTGAATATACAGGGTCATTATAAAAGTTTGGGATTATGTAACCATTTAATGTACGATTGTGCCACTTTAGTGAAATAGTAAATTCACATGAGGTGTGCGTAAATACAGCCGTTGATGAAGTTGAACTGTCAAAATAAAGTACATAGTTTGGTGCACATTTTAAAATGGCGGCATATTTAAAGTGATTACATAATCGCAGACATTTATAGAGATCCTGTACTTCATTGATGGCATATTAGATTGATTTTTTATATAAAATTCTTATTTTCTTTTTGTCATTTATATTAACATTTCCGCACAATAGTTTATTATTAAAAAATATATATTTTTATGCATTCTTTTGTTTCCAAAAATTAGATTAGTTTTTATTTAATATGTTTTTGGTTAAAGCATTACATACATTTATAATAAAAAAAATTTTGTTCAATTTTTTGAGATATTATTTAAACTAAATTTTTAGAAGTTGAATTATAAATTTAAGTTTTATTATACTTTTAGTATATGTAGGGCCGTGATATCCACTTCTTAATAAAGTACTTAATAAACTATTAGCAGAATAATCTAACTTTTTATTTTATTTATTTTATTAAAACCTGTAGACTTAAATATATGTTTAACATACACATTTATAACAAATAAAAACATTGAGCATATAAAGTACTAGCTGCTCAGTGTTAAGAAAATAAATTAAATTAAAAGTTAGTTTATGTAACTAATAGTTTATTAGGTACTTTATTAGTATATAATAAAATATGATTAATAAATAAATCAATTATATTACATATGTTTTGAAAATACAATAGTTTTAAGTAATTTCATTATTTGCTAGAGAAAAGTAAATTTTAGTTAGTTTAGATTATAATGAAATTAGTTGTAATTCAATTGAAAATGTAATTGAATTTTGTGCTGTTAGAATTAATCCTATTAATTTAGTTAGCTTTTAATATGGCCACCCATATGGACACTTTTAAACATTCTAGATTGTTGTTGAAGAATTTTTAAATACTTTTAAATTTACAAATTTTAAATACTTTTAAATTTACAAAAAAACATTATTATTTAAGGTCAATCAATTAATAATGGCAAACACATTTTTGAACTGGTTAGAATTATAAAAAAATAGTTAATAATACAGTTTTTTAGCATCAAATTCTTACAAAACAGACACTAAATTAAACAGCAAAATACCATTTCTGATCACAACAACAATTATATAAGAAAATTATTGCTAATAAACACATAATTACTGATAAATATAAATAGAAATAAAGTAATATAACTAGGTTGAATTCATTAAAACGAACTCTAAGTAAAACAAAAAGACACTTCACACTCACTATCTAATAGTATAAATATGTTTTAACTATAACTAGCTTGGCTTTTAAAAAGTAAAGTAATTATTTTTCTAAAATATTAATAACTACCAAAACAAGAATTTGTAAAAATATGAATTTTATAAATATTATAAAAGTATCTTGGTAATTAATAAAATATGAGAAAACTGACATTCATAAATAATAGGAAATTATTCTTAAAATAAATAATAAATTAATAAGAACTCAAAAAAATATTTAAAAAATGTATTAAATAGTTATAATAATACGAACATCCTTTAAAATTAAATGATCAATAAAAGAAATATTTTTATGTTAAAAATAATCAAAATAGTTATTGTGTTTTATTTAAATAAAATTATGAATAATAGCAAAGCTAAAAACATCAAATAAAATGAAAGTTTTTATAAAAAATATATAAATAAACGAAAAACTGATTAATAAAGTAAAAAAATGCAGATTATTTGCAATTCTACAGGTTATCTAAACAGTTTGAATTATTTGTTATGATTTAATTAAAAAGAAATATTTTTTTTTTCTATTTTTTGAATGGTTTTAGTAAGATCTTCTGCTGCAATATGTGGATAGTTAGAATAATACTAACAGTGAGTATCAAAACCAAAATGATTTAAAGTATTGACAATAAAAGTAATAAAATATTGATAAAATTTTCTAAGTTGCATTAGGAACAATAGTTATCGTAATTTTTGGAATAATTGAAAGATAAAAAAAAGTTCATTACGAAAAAAATAAATGCGTTGATAAATAAATCAATTAGGTTATGAGAAGCAGCAAAATTTATAGCTTATTAGTCAGATATAATCCAATTGAACTTTCAAAAATGTCGTCGAAAAGTTTGGAGTTGTTAATGGTCTTATTGGAAAGATTCGGTTTAAGAAATATGCTATTATAATCAATATTATGAATTTCAAAATTTGTCAATGTAGAATATGCTTGTTGTTTGTGTATGCACAAATACTTTGTCAGTTAGCAATTGAATGTTTAAAAAAATAATCGTTTACCTTGGTTTAGTTAAAAAGGAATATTCTTATATTGAAGATGCTATTGAATAGAGTTTAAAATTTTTTTAGACTACAAATATTAGTAAATATATATTTTTTAAACTATAAGTTGTGTATGTGTATGTTGACCAGACTAGGTTTTGCGCTCCACCAATTTAATCGTATCTTAAGCTATGTTTCACTTTGTGGCTAACACATGAATTAATGCCAGTTGTTTCACTATCTACGAGAAACAAAACTTTGTATTTATTGGATTTAGTCCGCATCTGATCATATCACGTTAGTCTTTTTGATGACAAGTTTATTTGTTATTATGTGGGTTAAAATAGTAATTTTTAGACAAGGTAGTATGGTCTCCGGGTCATCAGTTTTCAAAAGTTTTGTTACGCGACGACAACACTTCTTGAACGCTGAATCTGTCTATTCAAAATTAAAATATTGCTCTCAAATTATATCTAGCTTTGTAGCGCATAGAATGCATTTGAGTTTTTACTTCTTTAGATGGGACAGTGTGGATTTGTAAACAATACTATTTACAAAAAAATTAATACTGAACTTTGACTTGTATTTCTTCTAGTTTATTTTTGATTTTTTGCTATATTTAATAGGTTTTTTACAGGTGTTATTTGCTTATTTTATACTGCTCAAGTTGGTAGATTTAAATGGTTGTATTTTGTGTATTGCATTGTTGTTTTATTTCAGCGTTTTGTAATCCTAATTCCTGATTGCAAGGTTTTTGTTAGTCTTCTGCAGCGTATGTTATGCAGGTTTTGGTTGATAGGTTTTTATGTGTTATTACTTTATACTATTACAAAATATAGCATGTTATTAGTTCTTTACAACCAATTAGCAACATGTACTAATAAGTTTTGTTACGAATTTATTGTAGGGCATTCTAATCTGTTACTGTGGCGTTGCTGCATAAGGTATGATTTTTACTACTATTTTTGTAAATTTTAATTTAGTTGATATTTTTTCTTATCAGATTCCTAAATTATATAAGGAAATTTATATAAAAAAATGTGAAAATTAGATTAGTTATTTTATTTAGCTTTTTACTGTTATTTTACTTTGATCCAGTAAATTTACGACTTGTTTTGAAGGGGTTAACAAAATTAACCGTTTATTAAGAAATTACCCTTGTGGATAAAAAGCAAGTGCTTATTTAGTTGTGTTGGAGATCAAACATTGAACTGCTTGAATTATTGCTGTACTACTGAGCCATTTCACTAAATAAAGGCAATATTACATTTATTATAAAATTTTTGTTTATATTTTGTTGAGATGGATACGTCATTAGTCAAAATGTTTTAGATAAATACCCATGTTGACTTATTTGTATTAAGAGCATACCGACCGCTACCTTGATTTTGACAAAAACGGCAACTTTGGCTTCTACAAATAATTTGATAATCGATTTATTTTTTTACCAGTACATTTAGAAAAGATTAAACTATGATATGTCGAAGTTTTTTTTGTAAAATTTTATTTGCAAATAGCTACAAAATGCATTCAAAAATACAGAAAAACGCATTTATTTCTATATTTGATGGGTTTTTCGGCTATTTCCTAACTATTATTTGACTAAAAGACTTCGACATATCATACTTTAATTTTTTCTTAATGTATTGGTAAAAAAATAAATCGATTGTTAAATTATTTGTAAAAGCAGCAATGAAGCCAGAGTTGCCGTTTTTGTTAAAATACTACAAATTAAAGTAGCGGTCGGTATGTAAGTGTTTTGATTATACTAACTATTCATAATTGGATGTTCTTATACTCTTCATCTTTTGGTACGTATTTTTTTTTAATTTGTAGTATGCCCATAGATATAGTGTCTTTACGACATAGGCTTGAATTATCTTAGCTTATTTCTTCATTATTAATCGCTTTGGGGAAACAATTATGTTTGTATTATATACCATAAATAACTTGTAACACCTCGATGTTCAAGTGTGAAAATATTATATAAATATACAATATTTTTACCCTAAAAATTACCTCGGGTTTTAGGTATATAATACAATCATAATTAGTTGCTAATGAAATAATCCGTTGAGATAAATTAAGCCCAAGTTGTAAAGACATTATATCTATGGGCATACTATACCTCAGGTTCCAGGTATATAATACAATCTTAATTGGTTGCTAATGAAATAATCTTTTAAGATAATTCAAGCCATGTTGTAAAGACACTATATCTATGGGCATACTATAACTAGGTAATCAGTTTATATGTTTATTTTATTTAGTTCTGTTTTTATTTATTTTAGTAGGGTGAAAGTTCTATTTGTTTCTGTTGCTGAAACCGTACATGTCGTTAGGCTACAATTATAGACAAATCAATTAGTAAAATTTGTAAATGTTTTTATTATAATTTAAATTTATTTCAACTAAAAAAAATAAAAAATTACATCTAAGTTGTGTAACTCAAAAATTGTACTTGTTAATTATTTTTTTAAATTTTTATCCAAAAATGATGAAATGCAGATGTTAATTTAAGAAATAATTCAAGTTCAAGTTGTGATGAAAAGGTAATGCGTAATTGTTTACAGACTTACTTAAGGGTTATGTCTTATGGTTACAATTTTGTAATTAATTTTTTTTTTAAATTGTAATTTTTGACGTACTGAGTTGTGTGTTTTAGTGTATTGCTTTTCTGTCGTTATCAGTTTTTTATTTATTTTCTATTTTATTTTGGATGACTTATATAAAATGTCAGTGTGGTATACACCTATTTTATGGGTTTGATTGTAGTAGTTTTGATGACCACTTTCTTAGTTGTTTTAATTTTGGAATTTTTATATTTAAGCTTTTTTATTTGATTGATAGTAAAATAAACTTAATCTAGTATTATAGATGTAAAGACTTTTGTGCCAGTACTTAATTAAAACTTAAAATAATATTACAGATAAAGCTTCAGCGTGGGTTAGTTGCTTAGGTACTTGCTTCTCATGCTGTGGGTCCTGAGTTTAAATCCTACTCTGAAGTATATTATTTGTGAATTTGTTCAACGTTTTATCCGCTTCGGCATTCATGGTTTCAGTGACAAACAAATTTACAAACATTAAACATCTTGCCTCATTTTATCACTCATTCTCGGAAGGACCTTTGGTCTGCTAGAACCAGGTTGGTGAGGTTGATAGAGTATAAAAACACTAATTTTATTATTACAGATGAAGAAGTTGTAAAAGGAGACCATACAGTAAACTTACATAATATTACAGATTACGCAAAAGTTTTAAAAGACTTTGGTACCAAAATCTAAAATACAATAATCTGAAATAAATAACGATAAATTTACACTTAAAACGATAAAACAAGACAAGCATCGTGGTTATATTTTTTTTTTTTATGTTTAAAAAAAATATATTGCTAGGGACTAATGACCATTTGACAAATCAAACGCCACATTATAGAAAACCCAACTTTGTTAAGTGGCATAAGTTAAAATTTTCTCCAAAGGTATGCTGAACCGTTCTGGCTGTGAATCACATGTGAGGAGATTAATTAAAAGGTTATGTTAAAATTTGTAGATTAAATAGAGGTTTTTTTCTATTGAGGTCTAATCAAGCTCACACATTTGACAAAATTTGTAAAAGTGTTATTGGATGGAGAATTACTATAACTACTAACATAGGTGTACTTCCTCAAGGGTCCATTTTGGTTTTTTTTTAGTTTATATTAATGATTATATAGATTATCCTTTGATGATATTTACTACAAAATAATTTGTTATTTAATAAATGAAAATTTTTTTTATAAGCGTTATTGGTATTGAAGTGATAGACAAATTATAGTGTACAGTTTGCACAAAAACATGTTTTTTATTAAAGTGAATTTTGTAATTTGACAAGGTTTATGCGCAATGTTTGTTTATATTTGCTTGTTTATACTTGTTTTGACTGAGCTGAGACCATTGATAAAACGACAAAGGAATTTTTTAAATTAAAAAATTAAAAACAGTAATAATAAACAATACTGTGCAACATTGTACAATCTATTTTTTCTAATCTATTATGGATATGTACGGTATGCATTTGACGTCTTTACTACTACAAGGAGATCAGTTTATGTCATATAATCCAACATAAATTCATTCAGAGAAAATGAAAGTAGCACCAAACACTATTTTATATAGAGGTTAAAATCATTTAAATACAATTTAAAAACATTTATATGTAATAGATAATGTTGTTTAAATGTGCTCTGCAACTATTACCTGGCAGCTATATGCAACTAATATAATTGAATAAAACTTTGTGCAAGTAATGAGCTATTTTTTATATTTGAAATGTTTTTTTTTCATTTTGTTGGCGTACATAGATTTTGCGCTTTAGTAAATAGTTCAATGTATCAAGTCTCAACATTTTTGCGGCCAAGTCAAATCACCATAAACCTCACCAATCTGTACATTTTTGTGCGTAAAGTAATTGTTTGTGAATTAAATGTTTTAAAGTTAACAGATATTACCAAACAGTTATACTAAAAAATATAGAATGTTTGCAGAAATGGCTGCCACGTAGTAGCTGAGAAGCACGTTTAAATTGTACATTACTTTAATTTTATTCAGAAACATTATCCTAAAGTCTTTCACAAACCCTTTGGTTGATATTTAATAGTATTTTAGACAATTATTATTTTATACTACTTTCACATTATCTTCTAATAAATGTAATAGGTTGGTCAAGAATCAAGTCATATCAGATACAATTTACATATTCCACAACAAATTAGTTAACTTACTATAACACAAGCTGAACACAAATGTTGATTAAATCAATTTTTTTAAATTATTTTTATCAAATCCATCTGTTTTGGCCTCAAAATGCGGACGGACGATTTAGCTCAAGGGTTAATATACATCTTTTGCGGTATTTGAGTATGCTATTTCACATATCATACTCTAAAATCGGACAGTAGTGACAGATTATTTTAAATTTTTTTGAAATTTTGTTTAATATTGTAACTTGTGCCAAAATGCTTTAGCAGCTCTTTGCTGAAGGCAGCGCTGCGAAATCTTATTTTTGGCTCTTGATACACTATATATATATATTCCTCAACAAACAAACTGGACTAATTGGTGTGTTTTTAAAATAATTAACCATTTCAAAATATAATTTTTTTTTGAATTTTTTGAGGATTGACTAACCATAGCAACTATTTGTAAAATGTTGATTATACAAAGATTTTGTAAAGCTAAATTAAATAAAGCAATTAGTTAGTTGGAGATATTAACGTTCTACTGTTTTGGCATAGATGCGTAAGAAGGAAAACTACAGCAAATCAAGACATGTTTTTAAGTATACTTGCTTGTCGGAATAGATTCAATAATCACTTTTAAAATGCTACGAGTGAAATCTTGACTCAAACAGTTTGAAGAAAACTACACGATAGTTAGTAGAAAACCCCGAAGACCAGTACAATTCTCAAAATTAACAATTCCTCAAAAAATAAATCGTATTAGATGGGCTCAAGAACATAGAAATTGAAATAATGAGTAGGCTACTTGCTTATTTAACACAGAAGTGAGTCTGTGAATGCTGAACGGCACTTAAATAATGTTTTAGAGCTTATTTGTATCAAGTATTTAGAAATTATTCTTGTGGACGATAATGATTAACCACACAGAGTTGTAAATAAAGCAAGGATTTACGCGAATGAACTATCCAACAGTCTCACCAGATGAACCCTATAGACTAGAGCATACAAGAAAAAGCAACTTAGAAATTACCAAAACCTACTACACACTTTAGACTTGAAGAAGCGTTGCATGAAGATTGGGGCAATATTCTACAAATTATAATAGCAAAGTGCAAACAAAGTATACTTAATTACTGCCAGGAACTTAAACTTAAATGCTTGAAATATATTAAACATAAGCACTATAAAACAATGTCTCCATGTTTTTATAGAAAATAATTAAAAAATAAACAAGCAACTAGTCCAGTTCATTTGTTAAACAGTATACTATATAGAACCTTATTTTTACTATTATTATTATTATTTTTGAAATGTTAGTAAAATTGTTGTTTTACAAGAACAATACATTTTTTTAATTCAGGCTATTGATACTTTATTTTATTCAATTTTATTTTAGTTTTGATCTAAAAATTTGAGGACTTTTATTAACACTCATAATGTTATTTGGTCTGCAAAAATTTAAGTGCACTTGCATATTTTAATACTTCTTGATTTTCATTATTGGACATATGGCTCACTTTATGACTAATAATATTATATTACAGAAAAACAATGTTTGTTTGGTTTGGCTGGAATCCAAAATGGTATCAATTACCATACAGTTACTGCTTTTTGTATTATTTTTAGTGAAAATTTATTTAATTAATACATACTTTTTATTATGAGAAATTATAAAACCATTGATTTCTTTCTGTAAGTGTCTTAATTTTTTTTTTTTAGTATCTAATGGAAATAGTTTGTTGTTTTTAAAATATTTTTAACTAACGAAAATAAATCAAATCTTAATATGGTTTAACGTTATAATCAAATAGCATAAATATAATTTGAGCGTTTCAAATTCTAGCAACTTATTAGCTACAAAAATCCGCAGAAAAGAATTGGAAGATATTACTTTTCATATTCAAATTCAATGTTCACACTGTAAAGTTTGTATATACATATGAATGAAATAAATTTATTTATTTCTACTAAAAATTTCAAATCATAATAAAGTACTGTTGGAGAGAGAGTTAGGTTTCGTTTCTTGAACCTATGAATGCAGGAAAAATAACTATAAAAAATCAATAAATTTCAAGATATTTAACTATGAATATTAAAATTTGATTGAGAAAACGGTGCTTAATACGTTTTACGTATAATGTATGTATAATCACATTTTTCTAATAAAATTGTTTGGCATAATCCTATATAGTTAGTATAAATAATATGATTAGTTGGTTTAATTTAGACCAAAACACATTTCTATATATAATAGCCATAATGATAAAATCTTGCATAGTTATTAAACATTTATTACATATTTGTGATGATAATTTCATTGGTGTAATTAAGTTGCTCTTTACGTTTAAAATAATCTGTAATTACGGAAAGGTTAATATATTTTAATTGTAACTATGTACTAATTAGAACATATTAATAAAATACATTCTTAATGTGACGTTAACATTAATACTATTTTTCTAATTAATACATTATACACATACCAACATGTAAAAAAACGTTTAAATTTATGTGTGAAATACGATCGATACCAAAAAAATAAATTAGAATACGTAAACAAAATCAATTATCAGCATTAATTAAAAGATGTGAATCACAACGTGACCCAATTTACATATAGAAATGAGCAAAATACAAGGTGGTCCAGTTTAATAAGTCCAAAGCGATAATTAGCTGTGTTTTTTAATTAAATTAATACTCGTAGCAATATTAAAGTAATAATTGATTTCTAAATATTTTAAATATTTATAAGATGCTATTTTTATTGATAAAACATTTCATTTTGAAGAATTTTAAGTCATCAAATTAAAAATGCGTTAAATTATGCAAGAGCGTCCATAAAAATTTTGAACCCAACACCTGTGCGGCATACGCATATATCATCGTGTTATATATGGAAATGTACGAGCTATCATTGTCCTTTGCTTTTTTTATTTCCGTCTACAGCGTCTACAATAGGACCCGCTCAGGTCTTCTCCAAATCTATATTTTCACTCACGAAAGACTGCCGCCGTCTCCTTTCCACTAATGCCCTACCGTATATCTCAATTAAACCCACGCCGTGATAAAGAATCAAATTAAATTATGAATTATTTTATAAATCGTATTTTCAAATTAAACTGGACGTAACGACATTTTTTATATAAAACCAGTAGTCGGAGAAAAATGAAATAAAACGGAATGGACTCTCCGAGCGTATACAGCTGGCCGCTGCCATGTAATTTTATTTTGATAGCATTTTTATGTTCTGGTCCTATCGAAATATTTTTCAACGCGATACCCTAATTTTTGCTTTTTAAATTTATGCAATTAATGGAGAGAGACAGTTTTTAGAAACTAGTCACGATTTTTTAATTAAATCTGCACGATACAATATATTAAATAAAGGGACTATTTAATAATGTTTCAAAAATAATCTAATTTCCGTTTCAGTTGATGCCAAATCAACTTATAAAACCGATTGCAAAATCAAGAGAGTTCTTCAGAAATCATCGGTTATTCAATTCCATTTATATCATCTCTCCCTTTCAAGTTTCACTTTTCGTAGGAAGGAGATGTAGTATTGTAATAGCATTGTGTGCGCATTAGGAGGGAAGTAGAGGGCCTTAATTTTCGACACCTACACACGTGCAAGCCCCCGTATTCATTACGTTTCACTGCATCTGTAGAATGGTTCGATTTACAATGCCCACTAGAAAATATGTTGCTTCTGATTTTTTACCTTTGATATCCTTAATTTCGTTTAAATAGTTTCTTGGTTCACTCACACCTGACAATTTCTTAAGATTAGAGCTAATTATATTCTTGTTAATTGATCGTTTAATTTTGCTTGAATAGATTTATGTCATATTGCAATATAATGTATTCTGAAGGACTTACAGTTACAGTTTTATTATTATTTCTTATAGATATACAATGAATACTTTATATATATATATATATATTAAAATAATTTATAAGGTTTTAATAACAAGTTATAACTACATCAGTTATGCAATTACATATTTGTAAACATATATATGGCAATTAATATATTATTATCTTATACAAAATAACACATGGACTAATGGAAATTAATTGTAAACGTAAACACATATTTATCTTAAAACTGTTTTTACTTAATATGTTTTGTCATAAGTTTACGTTCTAATTTTAGTCACTAAACGCAGTTTTATGCACTTTAGATAACAACTAATTGAATTCTAAAATATATTTATTATCTTCTTGAATAAAAGTGTTACTAACAAATCCTATATATATTTTTAGTAATTTATTTTGTAAAGTTAACATATAAAGGAAATGCGGAGTGTCAAAGTTTGCTAGCACAATTAAAGTTTAGCATGATTTCGAGGTGGAAAACCTGATGACTGAAGCAGTTGGTGGATGAATTTAAAAACATTTAATTATATTCAGCGAAGGCCTGAAGTCAAATAAGGAAAAAGAGGGATCACTAACTTGGTTCTTTTCTGTGTAGTCTCAGTTTAAAGTTGTGACATTCTTTTAATGACAGTTTTGGCACTAGAGTTGTGGTGTACTATGTCTATATTTTAAAATTTGTGACGTTGAAATGACGTAAAATCTCAGATTTACATTGAGGAAGTACTTGGTTGTTATCGGTTTTGTGAGTACGGTTATTTTGTCCGTTGTCTTGATAAGGGCTTTTGTGCAAACTTTCTGGTTTAGTGACATTGTTTTAGTCGGCGAAAGACTTTTTGAGGTTTAAAAGCACTTTGAAGTCTTGACGCACTTTAACAGCTTGAAATGTGGATTTTTGGTGACCGGTGTTTTTTTTTTGGTTTGTGCCAGTTTATTGTTAGCAATTAAGATTTGTTAAAATGACAGTTTATATTGTTAGCTAGCAATATACAGGGTGTTAGGTAAACATGCGAAAAAAAATTAAAGGGTTATTTCTTGGCCTATTTTAAGAATATTTTGTCCATTGATGATTTCTGAAAATTCCTTTTGTTTAGGAGATACAGGGTGAATAAACTTTGCGACATATTTGATATTTGTTAAAATTATTAACGTAAGTAAAAGTATGGCGTACGCCAATGAGTACATTAAGTACAAAAAATTAATGAGTTGATCAAGTACAAAAAACTTGCAGTTTTGAAAACATTAGTTCTAATCTATTAATTCCTGACACATATTCTTTTCACCGATAAAGCCAGTTTCTCAAGAAATGTAATAAAGAATTTTCATAACATACATGTGTGGGCAGATGAAAATCCGCATCAGGTATGTAAAGATTGTTTTCAACATCAGTTCTCCTTTAATTTTTGGGTTGGAATTGTGGGCGACTGTCTAATTGAACCAGAATTTCTACCAGGAAGACTTACCGGCGAGGTGTATTGCAATTTTTTTGGAAAAACTGAGATAGCATGTGTATCTCAGTTTCTGGATAATGTACCATTCGCCACAAGAATTGAACATTTATTGTAGATTCAGCAACTTTACATGTATTTTTTGATAACAAAATGTTACGTTATGTACTGTCGCAAAAAGAAGTATTTCCGAAATTATCATAGGACAAAATATTTTTAAAATAAGCCAAGAAATAACCCTTTGAATTTTTGCCGCATGTTTACCAAACACTCTGAATATCTTGCTTACTTCTAGCTAGTCGGCTAACACTTTTCTAAGGTTTAATGGGATTTTGATGTCTTGATGCACGTTCTTCTTCTTCTTGACGTGTTTCATCCTTTCGAATATTAGCGATCATCATCGCGATCTTCTCTTTGTCCACTGCACTGCAAAAAAGTTGCAGCGATGTTATGTCAAACCACTGGCAATGAGATTCGACGTCTTCCCGTGCCTCTTCTTCCCATCACCTTTCTTTCTAGAATCAGTTGGAGTATTCTGTATCTATTACTATGCCTCATTACGTGCCCGAGGTATTCCAATTTCCTAATTTTTACAGCTTTCAATACTTTCTGTTATTTGCTCATTCTCTGCAGAACCTCCTCTTTACTAATGTGTTTTTCCATGAGATATTGAGGATACGAGGATATGTTCATAGTTTGAAAGCCTCCAGTTTTTTCTCTTTATCCTTTGATAAGGTCCAGGATTTGACGCCGTACATTAGTGTTGAAAAAACAGCGCAGCAATTTGATCTTAATTTGCTTCCTTAAGTCTGGGCTGTTGAAAACTTTTTTCATCTGGATAAATGTCGTTCTGGCACGTTTGAAACACAGCTTGAATTGTGGGTTTTTGGTGACCGGTGTTTTCTTTTGGCTTGTCTGTTTACTACGTTTTTTTAAGATGTTAGAAGTTTGCTTTGGTAATTTTTTACCTCAACGGTACAGTCAAGTTTAGTTTTGATATGCTATTGTTAGGACTTTAAACACAAAAGATTCTATTTTTTTTTATGTTTGTATTGTATTGTATTGATTTAGTCTTTATTTTTTAAATATATGACATACAAGAAAAAGGCGATGTTCAACAAATTACTGCTCTTTCACATAACCTGTTTAATTTTACAATAAATTAATTTTATTAAAAAATTTTAACCTGCTGCAGTATGGCAATAGAAAATTAAGAATCTGGTTGATACATTTTAAAACTATACTTTTTTTGAATAGGGTTGTGGTTTACATAAACTATACTTCAGAACAATTTTAAAAGTTCAACAAAATTAATTAGCAAAAAATATGTATGGAATAATAATAAGTTTAACAAAAATTTGTATAAATCTCTAAACAGTTGACAAATCTTATATTTATTGTTAAACTACGTGTTAATGCACTCAAAAACCATGTTTTGGAGATACTTACAGTCAAACTCGAATACTGTGGCCGGTCACTTCTGAGACAAAAGTGGAATGAGAGCGTTAAGCAAGACCAATAGTAACTTAGGTACATTCGCATGCAAAATCAATTTTATAACGTGTCAAATAATATATGCAAATTAGTTGACGATTTCTTTATCTATTAGGTACATCATACATTAAATTTAAATATAATACTATTAAAATATAAACTAATATTATTATTATGAACAAAGCGGCATTTAATATCTATTAAAACTCAATATATAATAAATAACTAATGTTTATTATAGTATTGAATATAATATACGAATTTATTTTATTATTTTTTATTTGTATTTATTTTCAGTAAGCTAAATGATAATTTATAATTTAATTTTTTATTGCAGATATTTTGGTTTCGGACTGACTAAATACACCGTGGCGACAGGTATGTTTATATTTTCACACTCACATTAAATTTAATAACGGTGGTATGTTTATAACCAGTTAATTAAAATTGTTACATATATTAGGTCAGTTTCATAATTAATATTTAAAAACTATTTTTTTATTATTTATTTATAAATTAAATAATTTTAATTTTTTTATATTAATTTTATACGGTTATAAAAATAGATAAACATCACATCTTAAGTATAAAAGTTATATTTACAGAAGGTATTTGCAGGATTAATTAATGTATTTTATCAGTTAAAAATATATTTTTTGCTGATATACAGGGTGTCTGCTCACATGTGTCTCAAAATTTTGAGTCTGGTTTTACTCTTTAAAATAACTATGTCTGCAAACCAACGCCGCACTTTTAGTTAAAGAAAATAATAGTAGAATTGCGGCTGTATGTCCTCCATAACTTCACGAATTCCATCTTTAAGGTCTTGAATCGATTGTGGAGCATTGGCATAGACCTTATCTTTTACGTGGCCCCAAAGAAAAAAGTCTAAAGGTGTTAAATCACAAGATCTTGGTGGCCAATTGTGATCACCTCTTCGAGAAATAACACGGTCAGGAAACTTTTCTTTTTTCTGAGCCCCAAATGCGACAATTTATATTATTAACGTAGCCTTTAAGGTGAAAATGGGCCTCATCACTGAAGATGATTTTTTGATGAAATTCCGGATCATTTTGGTGCATTTGAAGAACCCAATCAGCAAAGATACGACGTTTATGGTGATTGACCGGCTTGAGTTCTTGTGTTAACTAAACTTTAAAAACCTTAAGACTTAAGTCTTTATGCAAAATACGGTGTAATGCCGTTTGTGGAATGTCTAATTCTAAAGTTTGACGAGGAATCGACAAACCTGGGTTTTCTTCAACACTACGGGCTACATTAGCAATATTCTCATGTGTTCTTGAGCGATGCACACGGTTTCGAATCTTTACATCACAAACTTGTCTCAACAACTCAAATTTTTTTACTAGGTTTACTATTGCCGGTCGAGAAGGTGTTTTACGACGACCAAAAAGTGCTTTAGTTTTGCGAACTGTGACTGAAAAATTTTCACAATTTTTGTAGTGAATTTTAATTATTTTAATGCGTTGTTGAAGCGTGTATCGTTCCATTTTTAATAATGGCGTAGTTTTTACTTGTCAAATGTCAAAAGATAATAGCTTCAAATTTGACAGCTGCCCAAATATACTACTATTCAAAATGAAACTTCTTATTTTCTTATAGATTTCATATTGTTTGGCAATCATATTGAATTCTTTCTTGCGAACATTATTTGCAGAAAAAACCTAAACTCTTTGATTTGGATATTACAATAAAAAGAAATTCAAGAGGTTGGCATCAAGTGAGCGGAACATTTTCTAGTAATTCTCAACAACATTTGTCTAAAAAAGTCGTGAATTTTTGTTGGCTCAGACATGATTATTGTAGAATTTAATAAGTATTCTATCTTTGGCAAATCTTGCTTTGGCTGTGAATAGTACACGAGAGATAAATTATGGATTATTATCACCTTCATCTTCAAAAATCATTTAATAAAAAACCTTTTTAGTTGCTTATCTATCAGTTGCAAACCTTGCACACGTCGTACATAATACGGATAAAGCATCTAGACATGTAATACGTTTTAAACAGTCAGCTTTTGCAGCAGCAATTCTCAGGATTACTAGTAATAATTTAAGAATTTCTCTTTTACCTGCAGAGTACGAATCGGTTCACGCCTACTAGAATTAACAGTATTTTTTGAAAAGGTCCTGTGGTCTTTTGCGCTTTGAATGAGACAAGTAAACGTTTTTATTACAAAGAATTTAACAATTATGAAACATTTTATGGTAGATTTGAACACAGATGCATGTCAGCCATTTCCACATACGTTTAGTTTTCAAACGCGTTTGCAATGGCAAACCTAATTTAATGGGACTGCTGACAAGCCAAACTTATTATTTTTATTGAAACCTTTCAAGTTCTTCAAACTACTAAAATATTTTGTATTTAGTATGTATTTCATGATAATTTGATTTGAATAATTTGTTTTTGAACGTATCTTTAAAAAAGTGCTACATCTCGCCCGACGTTAGTTTGCGAACATAGTTATTATTAAGCGTTTCTTACTTGTTTTGACGGTAGAACCAAACTATAAGTTTTTACACAAGTCAGCAAATACCCTGTACAATTTCACTAGTTTTTGTTAATTATTATTATTGTATTGAACTTGTGGGCGTTTGGTATTATGTTGTTTGAATAAGTAAAAATGCAAAACCTATTCTTTTGATTATTGAAATTTGATTTGTCCAATAAAACTAAAATATATATTTGAATAAAATTGGAAATTTTTATTAATTATTGAGTTTTATTAATTGTACTAACTTTTACATAAAAATTTAATTAAATTGAGATATTAGAACGCGAACCTACCTGTAAGATAACATGAATTGGTTTACCCAATTGATCGGATAGAAATATATGTATAGTTTTGTATAAAACATAAATTATAAACGCCTATTCTAAAAACCACAAACGCAGATTTTACATGGAAAATGTCAGGAGATAAAGAAGAAAGATATCAAATAGATTACATATTAGTAAAAAAAAGATATAGTAATCAAGTGATGGAAGCCTGGAGTAGATAGATATAGACAATAATGATATTTTAGTAGTTACACAACTAACACAAAACAGGACAAACAAAAAAATTAGGTACAAATGAGACAAAGAGGAATTGATAACATAGCAGATAATTAATATAATACATAATAAAAAATAAAAAAATAGAGAAACATAAAAAGAAAAAAATATAGAGCATATATTGAGAGCCGTCTGACACAAAACTAATTGTAATATTACATTTAATATTAAATAATGCGCGCGCAACTTGGTTTGTCCAAGAAATTAGAACATGTTCTATTTTCTTGCATCCGAACCTACATTAACTTGGCGCGCGCATTATTTAATATTAAATGTAATATTACAATTAGTCTTGTGTTAGATGACTCTAATAGGAAATGTGCATTAGGATAAGAATAAATTGAGAATAAAATAAAAAGTACACAAGAAATAAGACTTGTCTAAAAAGGGATAAGTAATAAATGAGAAAATATTGTTAAGGTAGATATGATTGTGGCTATGCCGAGTTTGATTTTGATAGAACATTAAAAGGCTTATAAAATAATAAAACGGCAAGAATAGATATGCTACTAGCTGTCGGGTTTCTACTGATTAAAAACTTTCACTTTTCTCTATTTCATCTTCGAGGCGGTTTGGTTGGCGCCGTTTGCACTGTGGGCATGCTAGTTCTATTAGGCACCCTTTTACCAAGGGATTACCTTTAGCTCTTTTTTGGATAGATTATGTTTTGCATTCAGTCAGCAAGTGTTGCAGAGTTAATGAGTTTTATTTTTAGATTGTGACCAATGCTTCCAGACTGTTTACGCAGGTTATAACAAGTTTAAATTTTATTACTGTTGCCTGCAATGCCGCTTGACTATTTGACATGGTGGTTATTGGTGTGTTAGGGTTTGGTCCCTTCTTGATCATGTCCCTGGCGCACCACTCAATGGCAGCCACCTTTGCATGTTAACCCAGGAACAGCAAAGTTTGTTTTACCTAGTCTTTGTTCTTGTATTCTAGCTTTTTAGCTGCTTGGTATATGTGGAAGTGCTAAGCTTGCTGTGAGGATTTTGCATAGAGGCTTTTTGTCTTAGTTCTTTTTGTTTGCTTTTTTCTTTGATATTTTTAGGTTATCTGGATCAGGATCAATTTAAAACCCAAGGAGTTGCTCTTGCTCTGTGTATTTTTTGTTTTTGGCCAGCTTAACGCTTTTTGGAGGCAGGAGCATGTGGGACTGTTTTGAACGTTTTCACAGTATATATGCGATATACGATTTTTTTTAGTTTATTTATAAAACTGTTATTTGCAGTGAGATTGGTTTTATAAGTGGTCCAGTTGCCGTTTTTCTTGGGTTTTTAGAACTTTTTAGTGTTTGCCTTTGTTTTTTCAAGCTTTCTGTTCCACCAAGTTATCTTGTTTGTCTGTGTTTGATAGTGCTTGAGCAGCTTTATTCAAAAGCTTAATAGTTTAACCCGATTTTACAACCACTGCTTACTTTGTTTTTATCTAAGACTGGTTTTTATTACATTTATTCAGCGATCTATTCATTTGCTGCAACATTCAGTTGGTTTATTAAATTTTGTAGGTCATTTTTATTCTTACACACAATTACAGGATGGTCAGCATTCAATTGCACACTTATATTTACATTATCCATCTGTACACCGTTAACGTCACATGTATTTCTTACTTATTTAACCATAAACTTAATAAACAACTCCGGGGACATAACGCATTTCTGCCGGACACCTTGTTCTATGTTAAACCAATTGCTTAGTGTACCATCCTATCTAACGCATGCTTTGCTACTATTATATATAGCTATAATGGCGTTAACAAAACATTTATTTACCCCCTGCTATTTTAAAACGTTCCATAACATACGTTTGTTCACTTGATCATATGTTTTTTTCTAGATCAAGAAATGCACTGTACACTTTTTCCTTTATAATCATACATTTTTTAGCTACTTGTTGAAGTGCAAGAAGAACAATGCATTCTCCAAATTTTCTCAGTCGTTTTTTACGCACTTTTTCTGGAATACTCAACAATCTAATCGCACGATAATTTTTACATTCAGTCTAACCGCTTTTACTTTTTTTTGGTATTTATGAAAATTTATCATTTAAACCTTAAATTAATAACATATGCTCAAAATTAACATCAATATGTTATGCTTTAAAAAGATTTTTATATAATTTTAACTTGTATGTTAATAAAATATTTTATTATGCTAAGTTTGAATCAATAACGAGATATGGCATTATTTTTTGGGGTCTGGCATCAACTTCACTCACTAATAGAATATTTATACTGCAGAAAGGAGCTATAAGGAACATGTTAAACTTATCAAATATTGTTTCTTCTAAATTTTATTTTACGACATTAAATATCTTAACGCTGTTATCATTGTGCACTCAAGATTTTATTCAGGTTTTGCCAAAACACATTCTCATTTTCACTATTGATTGACAAGCGCATACTCTGCCACTAGAAAAGTTTTACAAATGCTAATTTTCATATATCTGTATCTATAAGTTTGGCAGTAGGGCTTAGAATTATCCCTACACCTTGATAAACATTCATTCAATTAACTACACTAGACCACAAAGCCAGACTACCGTCATTTATAGTATCCACATTTTTTTCTTTCTTTTTTGCTTCACACACATAAAATATCAATTTTTCTTTTATTCATTCCTTTAACAATTCATATTCCTTGCCAAATACTTCTCTCAGATTCCAAGTACTTATAGTTCATGTCTTTGTTAAGTCGTCAATAGGCCTTGTTATTTTGACCTTAGTTGCTCATTATTATGCACATGTATTTTTTGTTGTACTCAGCTAATAGAGTAGACCAGGGTACTAACCTGATCTTACCCGCTCATTATTTTTTGCTGACGGTAAGGGTGCAAATACCGTCCGATGTTCGCACAGTTTAGACAAATGCATCCATTGCTCAGTTCTATCGTGTCGAGAAAGCTTGCACTATTTTAAACAAGCCAGTATCACTAATAGTACTTTGCCTTGTAGGCCAGTGTGACTACCACTAAGAGATAATACGATTCACCAGAACACCATTAATCAAAGAATTGAGATTATTAATTTGACTATGAGTAGTACTTATAGAGGATTTTTCAATATGCATACTATGTTTTCAAACGTAAACAAAACAATTGCAATGATTATTATTACTACTAATTGTTTTATTCAAAAGAGCAATATATCATTGATAATAGAAAATTATTTTATTCAAATGAGTAGCCAAGACTGCATTTTTTCATTTAAGTAGCTGTTTTGTTAATTGTGGGTGGAGAATTGCCTTAATTATTGAATTGCTGATAGTAATAGAAAGATTAAATTTGAGAACGTAGTGGAATTCGCAAATTTAGGTTCTCATTGATACTCAGCGTCATTGGCACTTTGTGTTTTTTTTTGTTTATCTTTATTGTCAAAAGATAATATGAAAGGTTTTTCTATTGTCTATCATTAAATAAAACTGAGTATAACTGTCAAAGTTTTATAAAATTATAGGTAAATATTTCCTCGATCTCTATTAAAAACCTAATGACATCTATTGAACAAAACATGGTAACAATCACTAACTAACTAGTAGATGTTATGATTAAACATAATTAACGACTTTCGAATTAATCTTATTACATGTAAATTATAGTTGATTTATGACAATGGCAAATCTGTGACTACTGACCAATCATTTATTAGTCAAAACAATTGTTAACTAATTAGTTATGATTATTTATTATTTATGACTAATAGTTAGTCATAATTACTTTTTTATTGGAGTATAAGTTTTGCCTTTAACCAAAATATAATAAAATATTCTTGTTTTATTTAACCAAACATTAAAATAACTTTACGTTATTTCTTCAGATAAATGATAACTGTAGCTAAATTGAACGTTTAATTATAATACTGTTAGGCACGAAATTGAATAAACTCGATTAAAATACGTGGAATTGATATTTTCCATCTCTAATCAAAATATAAATAGAAACTAGTAATAATGATCTTTAAATTTGAATAGTCTATGCATTTAAAATTCAAGGTTTTCTGTCAAAGCTGATAAGTATATTGGATCGACTAATCGAAATTATATAACATGTCATTGATCTCAGTTGAAAAATGTCATCAAAATAGAAAACCATTTCAATAAAATTTAATTGATAATAAGTGCTTTAATTAGTGAAAACATTTCTAACCATTTTAAATAATCGGTTTGCTAAAACATTGAAAGTAGATTTAATATAAAGTTTAGGTATTCAGATTACTAAAATGTGATTTATACATTTACAGCAATGAAATAAATAATATCAATGCTATTATTTATATTTGTATGTGAACTGTTGTACTTACTGTAAATGGTTTGCAAGTTGCTTTTTTATATGGGATGCATAAACAATTCTATTCACAACTTTATAGTTACCATTTGATATTATTTTATGATATATAAATTACATGAGATTTCTTTTAATTAAAGTGAACCATAATAATATGAGTGAATTAGTTAATTAATTACTCTTAATAAGTAAAAAAGGATTAATAATTTACTCATGCTTTTATGGGAATTTTTGCATAATTTATATCTGCCATAAAAGTATTTCCGATGCGGTCGACCTTGCTGGCAACACATCTCTGATTAAAAGTTTCTTAAAATTATACATTTGTATCGTTGATAAATATGATTTTTTGTGGTGTCCACGTTCATTGTTGGAGCCGGCGGTATAAATCACAGAGTTCCCTCTCACATAAACAAATTCATATATTCAGTGTCCAGATTCAACGGTAGTGAAGTCGAAGTGACACTAAAAAATACACATAAGCATAACCGAGATTACAATAGCAGCCTTATAAATCAGAAACCGGCTGTTCGTATAAGGTACTATCATCCAGCTCGGTGGTGCAGCAGTAGTACCGTCGGCTCAGCTACCGTGGATTACATCGGCCGTAATTCCAATTTATGAGATTCTGTTTAGGGACCAATTCGGCTGTTAATGCGGTTTGTCCTTCTTTATTATCTCCATCTAAGGTCCGGTACTCTCGCTGACACAGAAAAAGACTAAACGGTGTTTACAAATCGTAGTACCGAGAGTCAACGTACTTGCTTGAACAACCAGTTATTTTGTAATCGTCACTAAATTCATTTATCAACTTTTAATTACAAAATGAAGTCAATAAGCAGTGAAGATCTCGACACATAACTGTTCAATTAAATGTAAATAAGAATAATTAAAAGTAAATAAATCATTAGCGTCAACTAACTGTTAAAGCCTATAAAGGATTAAAAAAGAAAGCAATTATTGAATATTAAAATTAATTATCTAAATACGTTTTTCATTATTAATAATAATTATAATGACCGACTTTTGCATATTTTAGTTTTTAAAGACATTTAAATATGCAAATGTTATTTTTGTATCGAAACCAGTGGCAATGAATAACAAATCGGGACCATAAATGAAAGAGTATTGTGTAATACCGTTCATCATTTCCCTACAGAGATGATGGATTACTTCGGGTTGGTTGCGGACATTATTTGCTAAACATTCGGGGTGATGTGCTACGAGGTGGAAAATTATTTTGCGGGCGTGTTATGTTGCCACATTGTTGCGTTTTGGGGGTTCTACGATGCATGGGGCAAGGACCTACATCTGGAGGTTTTTTTTTTTTCTCGGAGATTATGCACATCCTGATTGAAAATTCTAGGGGCGAGAGTTTGATTAATTTTTAATAGTCGAATATCAATTTATAATTAATTTAGGAACTTAATTAATATACAATTTAATTAAAAACGCTTTTATCATAATAAATGTTATATTAATTAATACGGTATGACATATGTGTTTATACATTGGTTGTACATATGAACAGGCTAACGTTGCTAACCTTGTGAAAAATGTGAACATACTTTGGAATTTAGTATTGTCAATTACTATTGCAAAATGAAATAAAACTTTATTAAATATTATTTTTAATACTGTATAATATTATTATTTTAAAAATATATTAAAAAATAATTAGAAATTTTGTGTACGAATAAGTTTTTTAAATAGAAATTTAAAAAAGACAATTCAAACTAACAAATATAATATGCAACTATAATTGCATATTTTAATTAAATTATGTATTGCTATACAAACTTAAGATATATATAATATGTCACAATAACATAAACATACAAGATTTAAACATCGACCTTAAGAAGTTGGTTACAATTTTTGAGAAATAATGAATTTGGAAGCATATTTCATTTGTTATAGTAGCGTTGAAATTTGTTTGTTTGTTTTGTTTTGTATTGTCTTTTTATCTATGATCTGTTAATAATTTATAGAATTCCAAGTAAGCTTTGTACTATATTTGTTTAGATGGCAATTTGGATCGGCAATGATTTTGTATATATAGTTTAGAAGAGATAGTGTTGTTTTGGAAGCTATACCCCACGCACGGTTGTACAAAAATGAAAAATGTTTTTGCAGTGCCCCGGTTTCTGGCTTTGAATAGATAAATCCAGTCTTTTGACATTCTTACATATTCAAACTTTTGTGTTCCGAGTCCAAAATACCTTATTAGCAGAAAAGCTAAATCTAGATTTTATGGTCTATTGACTTTGCCTACTTAAACTTCCTAACCACTTACTACTAATAAATTTACTGATCCTGATCTAATAAACAGGTCTAGTCTGTTCTACAAACTTATTTAATAAACATGACATTGATCTAATCTGTGGTTTAAATTTAATTTTACTGTTTGTAGTAAAAAAAAAAGAATTTGAATTATGTTTATCATTTTAAACATTTGAAACCCTATATTCTCTTTTTGACTGGAATACAGATTTAGTTTGAAAGGTAACCTGCGATGATTTGGAATCAATGTGAGGAATAAAAAACCTTTATCCAAAAATTATATAAAAAATGTATATTTAGCGACCGGTTTCGATGCATGCATCATCTTCAGGCTTTATAAAATAACATTAATTGTTTGTTAGTTAAAATAGTGTTAATAAACCAACACGATGTTGTAAAAAAAAGAAAAAAAAAGGTAAAAAAAAACAAGTGAAACAAGAAAACAAGAAAAACAGTGAATCTTTCTCTGTCACGGGCCAGTCATTCAATATTCTTGCTATTTCTCACATTGCTACGGTAATGTAAATATGTGATTTTGAGCTTTCTTTTACAAACGTCGGTTTGTTTGCTTTGTTGCAAATTGTAAGATTTGACTTTGCTATCATCTCTTCTTAGTGATTTTGCGCTAAAATCTCCTCCTATTATATATTTAATGTTTTTTTTTTGTTTTTTTTTAATGTTTTCTAATTCTTCTATTCACTCCAGGTAGAATTCTAGTCCGCAGTTTGTGCTGATAAAACAGCTGTATATTATTATACATTCTACTAAAGTAGCCGCTGTTTTTATTTTACTCAGTATTACTAGGAATATTTCCCCTCTCTCCGTTTTTGCTTTTCTTATATCTTGTGCTTTTTTTCCCTTCCTTATGTTTGTTTGTATAAACTTATGTATTTTGGTTTATTATCTATTTTTTGTGTTGTCTCCAGTTATCAGTCCAGTTGTTGTTCTCTGTATTTTTGTTTTTCTTTTGGCATTTTTTCCCCGTTTTGTGTTGTTTTATCGATTTGTATTCTATGCAGTATTCTCTGTTTCTGCATTTGGCAATTTGCTGTCTCTTCTTTTTGCATTTTATGCATAACAATGACTTATTTTTTCCATTGCATTGATGAAAAAACATTTAGCGGCGACATGTTCTTTCATCCAGCATTTGCAGCATTTTTTTATGTTAGTTATTACTTTTTCAAGTCTGCATCTTATAAGTCCTATGTTTATTCTTCTTTTTTCTATTATCTGTTCCGCTGATGTTAATATACTTGATCATCACCAGCTTTCCTGTGGGTTTGTTGATATACATTTCACTAATATTCAGCTTTGCGCAAATACAATAATTGTTTTATTAACAATTTTTGTTTAATCGACTTAAGGTTGCTTGAATTAATATTTTAAGTTTGTTTTATAGGAAACATTGATGTAAAAAGTGACAAATTAGGGTGGTTTCACACGTATGCGGTTCCATTCAGTTTGATTTGTTTTCGGTGGCAACCAAAAACTAATGAAACTTTTTAACACATACACGGTTTGTATCAGGTTTTGTGTTTTTTTTTTGTAGACAGGTTCAGTAGTAATCATAATGGAGAGTGAAGTCAAGTTGTTGCCATGTTATTTTTCTATAGAAAAATAAAAGCAAAGGAGGAATACATTGGGAGCACCGTCTCATCACTTTACGAGGGAGTATTCGGTGCTATACTGTTTCTATTAGGTACCGAACAAAAACCAAAAATAAACCGAAAACGAACCAAAAACGAACCGAAAACGAACCGAAAACGAACCAAAAACGAACCGAAAACGAACCGAACCGAATGGAACCGTATACGTGTGAAACGAGTCTTAAGAGTGGCTAATTTTTCATTAATATTAACAAAATAAATTCAATTGTCATAATAATAACTGTCAAGTTTTCTTTTAACATTAATGTTTTGATGAAAATTGAGGTCGATTGATCAAAGAATTTTTTGAATAGAGCATTTCAATTATTTAGATTCAGAGGTGGTTTCGACAACAATTTAATGTTCCAGTGGCTCCAAGGTGCAAGACAATAAGGCTTGTTTCACACGTATACAGTTCCAATTCGGTTCGGTTAGTTTTTGATTTGTTTTCGGTTTGTTTTTGGTTTGTGTTTTTACTCTATAAAAGAATAAAAAGCGAAGGAGGAATACTAGAATTTATTAGGAGCACCTTCTCATCACTAAACGACTACAGTTTGAAGCATTCTACACCATTTTCCCAAAGCTAAGAGAGAACGAAAACAATTTGTTTTAATTACTTTAGGATGTCAACAAAATCATTTAATGAATTACACATGAAGTTAATAGATCGTCTTCAAAATACATTTATGAGTAGAGAGCGGATTCCTAGCTATTATGCTTACTCTTAATAGTTAAAGCATCGAAAATATGTCTAAATATATGAACGAATTGTAATAAATGTAATCATTTGGCACTAAGTTTTTTACGCTTTTTTTGCTTTTTTAGTACTTTTTTTGAATTTAGTGCTTATTTTAAGATTTTGTGCTTATTTTTAAGCTTTTTTTGAGTTTTGTTAATTTTTTTTTTATAAATCAGTTCTTCTATGAAATTTAGTTGATTTAAATGTAAATAAAAAAAGCGTATATTGTTTTATAATTTAGAAAACGTAAAGCAAAATTTACGTATCGAGATCTTGCATACTTTTTATAATATTATTTAGAAAAGTTTAATATAACTCTGTAAATCCCGACTGAGCTCATTGCGTATTTTAGTGCCACCTCTTCAAGCAAGTCAAATAACTGTGTTTTATAATTTCTAAAATAGTCGGTAGGTCGAAGATTCTCTTAATTTAAAAAAATTTAACAATTTTTGGATCCTGCAAGTAAGTCGGTGAAAAACTAAGTAACTTCAAAATAATTTAACTTTCGGTTTTGTGCCATAAAATCGCTAGGAAAACAGGAAAATACGTTAAATGGAAGTCTAAGTATAATTAGAGATTTCAAAGATGCAATTTTAAAAGTACTAGGCTGTATTAGGCAAACAGTGAAATCAAAATGCAAAGATGTATTTTTGAAAAATGGAGGTATATCTACATTAAACAAAATAAACTGTATTTTGAGTGGAGAGAAAGTTCTAGATTTCGATATGAATCCAGCTTTTAAAGCAAAATTTAAACATGCACCAATAACAAGTGTGCATGTCGAAAGAAGTCTTTTCCTCTTCAAAAACATTTTAAGTGATTGAATACAGAAATACAGAATTTTACTTAGAGCAACATTTAATTATTAACTGTTTTCGTAGATAGTTTTTTTATATTATTTAAAATGTGTGTGAAAAATATCATAACTCAAACTGTTGTAAATATAAATGTTATAAAACCTTTATAGTTTTGGATTTTTTAAGTTTTCTTTTTTTCAATTGTTTCATGCCTTTTTAATGCTTTTTTACATGTTTGGTGCTTTTTTAATGATTTTTTAGTAACATTTTCATGCCTTTTTAAGCGCTTTTTTTTGTATTTTTAATGCTTTTTAATCCGGTCTCTATTTATGAGAGAATGTATTCAACCAATTCAAATGTTGGCCGTAACCTTGAGGTAAAAAAACACAATTAACACAATTTTTTGAAGCAGTCTCCTTTTTATTTAGATTTTAATAAAATTTTGAAATAACAAAGACTTACAAATAATAGGTCTAAGTAAATGCAAGAATAAGTGAAGTTAAATAATTGTTTACAAATTGTGAAACGCATATTCTGAGCTGTCATTGGAAGAAGAACTCTGGTGACAGTTCATGTCAAGGTTTTGTGCGTCTTTGTAGAATTGAACAACGGACACTTGTGACTGAATTGGTTTCTGTATATATTGATTAGGGACCATCGATGGAGTATCAGATGGAGAAGCCATCGGTAGAGTACTAGAAGGAAAGGAATATAGTGTATTTATCAAAATCTTCAAGAGAAGGCAGTAATTCTTTGAAAAATGAAAGGTGCCGATTTAGTGTTTTTTTCAGGGCTGCAATTATTTCTAATTCAACAAAATCTATTTTTTGTTTATTTGATAAAGGTTTTTTTAAAGACAATTAAAGTTTTTTAGCTGTTGCAGCATCACGTGGTACGATTGGAACTGACTGTATAGAATTCTCATAATTTTCAACAGTTACATCCACAACACCATTCTCATTATTATCAATATTTTGTAAGAGAGTGTTTTCTGTTTTGTTTTCTTCAAATATTTTGTTCAAGAATTGCAACTAAGTCGCATACATGTGGGTTTTTGCTTTTTACGCCCCTGCTCCCGATTTTGCCTTAGTTTTGCCAATTGATTTTCGGTACCAGTTTCTCATTTGCGTTCACTTTTTCAGAACGTATTTACTTGACAAAAAATATTTATTTCATTAAGAACTCTCAACTTATATGTTGTTTTTTTAAACCCTGCGTTATAATATTTTAATTTGGTGGTTTTGCTTTTTTGTTTTAGATATTTGGCAAGTGGTTGTACTTTTTCTGATTTACATTACATCTATCTTATTGAGATTTTGACTATAAGAAGATTGTCAAAAAAGTTTAATGTGCAATCTGAACGGAATTACGATTGGAATGCATTCCTGCTCCAGATTAGAAGAAATGGGAATCAATTGCCCAGAAATTTGAAAGTATCTCTAATTTCCCGAATTGCTTAGGAAACATATAAGGATCGTCCACCCTTTCAACTCGATGCATATCAACTATAAGGATATTCGTCTATAGTTCTGATGGCAGTAGCTGATGCAGAATACCGATTTGTCTACGCTAACGTTGGAGCGTATAGAAAATACTGCGATTCTAAATTTTGTTTAAACTGTCAACTGTGGAAATCTATCATTAACGGCACTATGGATCTACCTGAAGACAAGTGCCTTTCCGGCGCACAGAACTCTAAAATGCTTTACTACCTTAAAGGAGATGATGCTTTTGGCTTACATAAGCATCTCCTCAAACTATACGTTAGACATAGTTTGACAGTAGAAAAGAGAATCTTTAACTATCGTCTGTGCAGATATTATATTTGGAATACTTGGCAACAAATGAAGATTTTTTCCTTGCGCAATTAACTTAGATCCTGATTATGCTTTGGATATAGTGAAAACTTGTGTAGTTTTGCACAATTTTGTACAAGATCGAGATGGTTTTGAAATAAAAATCACGTTGTCTATCTCTGGTTTTGAAGATATCCCTTTAAGCGAAATGAGGAGAAATCAGGCAACTATGTTAGCCAAAAATGTAAAAGATGTGCAATTTTTTAAAATTTGATATACCTTAATATAATACTTATCAAAATAAATTTTTCAATACTTACTCAATTCCATTTTTTTAATGACGTCAAGTTTATCAAAGTCAATGAAAATTTTAATACAAACGTTTTTCTATGCTTCCTGCGTCTTGAGTATATTATTATATTTTTCAGAAGTTTTATCCCACAGCACTGGTTTAGATTATACTGCAGAAATTAGCCGATCCACATCAACATCTGGTAAACCGCTTATTTTACTAGAAAAACTACGACAACAACTTTCAAAAAATAATAAGATTATTGTTTTTTGTTTTCTGGATACAAGTTTGCACTTTATAGAAACTTGTTTGTGTCGAGGGAATATTCGGTGCTATACTGTTTCTATTAGGTTCCGAATAGAAACCAAAACACAGTCGGAAGCGACCGAAAACGAACAGAACCGAATGGAACCGTATACGTGTGAAACGAGCCTTAGAAGATGAGTACAAAATTATTGCTGCACAGACTCACTTGAAAATTTGGTTCTGATTGAGAAGATAAAAACAGCAAGGTCAGAATAGATAATTTTGCAAGTTAGCAAGAGGATTGAAGCAAATTCTAATCAATCGCATCCCAGCTCCGGCAAAAAAAATTAAGAAATTATGGATATTAATCTAATACATGATTAGTGTTTATTTAACCATAATTACATTTAATATGAGAGTGTTTGTCGAGCACTTCTATTCTCTTAATTAACGGGTGCGATAGTATATATTTGTGTTTTCAGGTACATATTCAAAGGCAGCTTGTGCGGTAGTAATACAAGCGTAAGCCTTAAAATATCGGCACTTGCAGCTGAAAAAAAAAGTTGATTTATGAAAAACTCAGCTCATTTTGTTAACAATATAATAATGAACCACAAAGAAAATTTTCAATTCCAAAAACCTTCGTGTTGTATTGGAATAAGATTTGCATTCTCAAATGGTAACAGTATGGTGTGGAATATGCGTAGATGGATTATTGGGTACATATATTTTTTTAAAGATTATATTAGATATTAGTAGTAGCAGTAGTTGTTAATAGTGAACGTTATGTGAAAATGTTATAATATTATTGAAACACTAAAAAAAATGATTGCAAGATTTAGATGTGGAAATGAGGAGAAAGTGTGCATATTTTGGATAGACAAGGAAATGAAAATGTGTAGAAAGTGGAAGAGGAATGGAATAGAGGTAACAAAAATAAAGAAAATTGAATCAGAACTAATAAATAATTAACTAAAAACAGGATTTGGGGTTATTAAGGTTATACATATATTATATTAGTATTAAATTTGGTTATATGGTCAATGTTATGTTAAGTTTTTGGTTTTTAAGACCAAAAGTCAAGAAATAAACTTGTATATGGTATTAGCAAGGCATTTTGTATCTAATTTGTCTATGGGTTTTTATAGATTGGACGGTTCTTGATTATTTCTAGGGGAGGCATGTTAAATTAAAAGTACACGAGAGTCATGACGAGTGACTGCAAAAATGTGTCAACGTGTAATGCGCTCATTATTGCATTGCTCTCAGTTATGTATCGAACAAATTCCTATTGATATTTTTTACGTTTTAGTTTTTAAACTAGGCTTAAGCATTAAACTTGTTATAAATAAAGCTTAACCATTCATTCTTTATTACGCTATTAACATTTTGTTTCTAACTTGTTACTTTTTAATTAAAATTAAAATTAAAAGATCATGTTATACTATATTTAGTTGTAGTATACAGTTTTAAATTTACTGAACGTCATTAAAATAAAACGTTAATTCAGATGTTATATACTAAACATCAATCACTCTACTTTTCTACACTATTTATAATCTTTTATCGCCTGAAATTTAACTATTGTTATTGATACAAGTATTAAACAGTTTTTTTAAATTTTAATGCTGCAATATTTTGCTAATAAAAAGTTGTTTTTTTTTTTACTAAAAAAAACGTAATTAAAATGTATCAACAAGTTGAAATTATCTGCTCATGATGTATTGAGTTTCTTTATCTGGTTAATATGAGAATTATGTAGAATAGTAAATAATTAATGTATCTTATTTTAAATTTTAATTGAAACCATATTTGTCACATGACGTGTGCAACAGCATAAAAAGCTCCTGTAAATAAGAACCTATCTATAGCTTTATGCGTTAGCCTTTCACTATTTTAGCAAATTTCATCATATTATATTACTTGTATATTATATATACAAAATAGTAACAGGTAAAAAATATCTCATTTTTTGAGATTCAGAGAAAAAGTGGTGCTTAAATAATTACGGTTGTATGTATAAACTATCAACATTAGAAATTGACCATTGGCAACTATATATTTTTTAATCATTAGATCAAAATGTATTATAATTAAAAAATATAATACTCTATTCTTAATGTTGCAATTGAAACAAAATATGTTATTTAAAATTTCACGATAGCAATCGAAATTTAATGTATACAAACATGCAAATTATACCCGATAAATAGTGAAAGGGTTATATATTAGGATGAAAGTTAATCATAACATTATGCATAGTTATAAAAAAAAATATTGTTTTATCTTATTAATAAAAAATAAATTGAAATTTTCAATAGTCGTAAAGATAAAAACTGAATTAATAATTAAGTGTACTTGGTTGACCTTAGTCAACTTAGTCTTAAGGTTCTTTGGAAGAAATTTATATTATGGTAGCAATATATTTACATTTTACTTTCACAATTAACACTAGTGCCACTAGTTAATAAATAATATCATTTCCGTCCAATTGATGAATTAATTTATTTAATATTTTGACATCTCATACAAAATTTTGCAATAACTTAATTACAAATAGATACCAACAAAATGTTAATCGATAATGGAAACCGCTCATTCAACTGGTTTTTAATTTTATGCGATTATCAAACGCCATGAATAATTAGCACCTCGTAAAAAGGTTAATCCCATTATACAAACCATAAACACAGCATTAACATTTGTGCGTTTAACGAAAGACATTATTACGAGAGCAAAACGAGCAAAGTGATCTTCGCGTTCGCTGCCTTTTATTCACTTCTTAAGTGGTTGTAGATATTGACGTGGCGTGGGAGTATTTAAATGTAACGACCCAGGAACTCGGTTGATTGCTTAGGCAATTAGTCCACAGGGCAATTAACATATATAGTTGGACGTGTTTTACATCTCGCTTATGTCTTTATTATTCATTAGCTTAGGAAATTATTAATCATCGTGATGAGATTGTCGCGAAAAAATAAAGAAGGTAAATGGTGTTCGGTTGCTAAATTTGGTAATTTCTGTAGAAATGCAAGAACAGGTTTATATGCACGTTTGAGTAAATTTATACGTAATTAAATTACATTTAAATTCGTATTTAATAGTACAATTAAAGCGAATAATGGTATCAATTATGCAATATCTACAATGTTTTGCATTTACAGTAAATAACAATTATTTTCTTTTACGATTACTAAAATATGTAATTAGTGTAAATTAAACTTTATTTATTCTATTAACTGCTCGGCCTGTAAAAGGATATCGAAAGTTAATACAGCTGCAGGATGAGCTCATAGCAAATCCGGTACAACAATAATCGTAGAATAAGTTGTAACCAATAAAAATGTATTGTGCAAATTTCTTATCTGATATTATTAACATATTATTTAATTTTTTTTGCTATAAACATTTTATTACAAATATATAACATATTATTATTTAAGTATTATTAATTCAACATGATATTATATTTTAATATTAAGAATTTTATAACTTATAATATATTTAACAAAAGTAATTTATAATTATTGCATAAATATTTTTGCTGATAAAAAGCTTTCAGCGTCTCGGTTCATCCTGCTTACAGTGGTTACAGTTGACGCCAAATTGTCAACATTCCTAATAGGGATAACTACTAAACTACAATGTAGTTAACTATTATGATAAAGAAAGTTACACTATTTGTTAACTATATTTGCAACAAATTTTCTAAATTTATATTTCTAAGAGTGTTCCTTGTGATGACCACAGTTTTCTGAGACGCTGAATGGATTCTCTTAATTGAATGAAATGGATTATAACAACAAAATATCTACAAAAACACAATTAAGAACTTGATAGCGGCTATACACAATTGTACATGTAGAATTACCAAAAGATTTTGTTTGAATGCATAGCGTTACTAGAAGAACGTTGGAATAAGTTGTTAGTATTAATGGTTTTTACGTTGCAAAATAAAATTTTGTGTGTTTTGTAATTTGTTGTTTTTATAGCTAGGTGTTAGTATAAAATAATAACAAAGTAAGAATCAAATCTAATGCTACTGTACAATGCTTGATGTAATATAAAATACCGTTATTTACAAAAGAACAATCTTTGATATTAATTATAGAACCCTACAATTGCTATACTTGGATCACTTTTGATAAGTAATAATTAAAACAATTTACTTGGAGAAACAGTTAAAAGTACAAACAAAATGTTTGAAATTGGCCCTTTAATCAAGACGTTTGAACACACGTGTGCTACTAGGGGTAATAAACAAACATTTTTACCAAATGTATAATGCTGACTTTAAAGAGACAAGCTTTTAAAGTTTTTTTAAACATACTAGCAGAATACAGGTACACATTAGTAGATAAGTAACTTGTGGCAAATAGACTTCAACGAACATCTGTAAGAGCTACGCTACGCCGCAATGCTTCTGTAACATTTAAATGACGGGCCAGATTTTTTTTTGTCATGTGAGTTAGTGTGCGGACACATCGGCGATTTTAGCTTTGATCATTGGAGGGAGAAGCTTTGAAGACAAAAAAAAAACAGAAAAGAAGTAAGAAGAGCTATGAGAGCAAGTTTGTTAAGGATCTGCAGGGCCTACAGGACGGTGTCGCAGGAGGCACTAGAAGTAATTGCGGCAACACTACCCGCAGATTTGATGGCGGAAGAAAAATTAGGTATAAAGAAAATAGTAAACGAAAAAACTAGTAAGCAAGAAGCAATGAGGCAAGCGAGAGAGAATATGATAGAAAGATGGCATAGACAGTAAAAATAAGGAGAAAAGGGAAAATGGACAAGGGAACTAATACCAGAATTATAAGAATGGGTAGAGAAAAAACCGGAGACGTGTTACTATTTAACACAACTACTTACCGGACATAGAGCCTTTGGAAAGTACTTACAAAAAATACATAAGATGGAGAAAGAGGTTTTAAAAATGTATATTTTGTCAAGAAGACACGCATGACGACGCAGAACATACGCTAGTAGAGTGCGAAGCGTGGGAGGAAGATAGGAAAACGCTAGAAAAGGTATTAGAAAACAAAGTAGACAAACTTACAATTATTAAAATATGTCTGACTGACGAAATCAATTGGAGTGCACTAAGAAACTATGCAACGACAGTACTGAAGAAAAAGATAGAGGAGTTTGAAGCTTTGAGATTTAGGTTAACCAAAATGGAAAAAAGCACACAAATTAAAGCCACAGAAGACAAAGAAAGGAGGAACAAGAAGCTAAATGGACGCAAAATATATGGAAAAAAGAGGAAAGAAACAATGAAGGTCAAAACAACTATGCCTGCCAAGCAATGGAAGGTGAACAGAGCGACAAGAAAAGAACAAATACTAAAACATTAGTACTAACAGAAATTGCAGAAATAAGGAGGAAAAGGAGAGAACTGCTTAACGAAAATAAGTTGACGGAATTGACAAAACAATTTCTAAACGGAAGATACGCTATCTTGAGTTTGACAATAAATGCATTTTTTGAAATGGTCAGAGTATATCTGGCAACAAAGCGGCACAAAAAACTAATCCCAAATAGAGATTTAAGAATCTCACTAAAAGTTAAACTGGTAAATGTAGGACTATCAAAGGGGATGCACTTAATGGAGCTGCATAAAACATTTATGAAAGAAAGAGGAGACAACGAGGAAGAAGTTAATGAAGATATAGAAAAACTAAGAAGATATCTAAGAACAATGCAAATATGTAAGCTGAATAACACAAAAATGGGCGAAAGAATAGGAGAATGCCAGTGTAGGAAGTAGGGCAGAAAAATAGGGTATAGAGAGAGATGGGCCGGGGACAGCATGTGTTGCCGCAGCAGATTCCGTAAATTTTGCAAGGCCGTAACTAGACTGCCTCAAACTATTACTACATTAGAGACAACGACTAGGACAAATTAACAGCAGGACTTACGCAGAGAAGAAAACTGAAAGGTATTGCCATGCGTTGGTTATTTTCAAAGGCCACTTGTTGAGGCCAACATCTCACTACGTCTATAAAAAAAGCTCCGATTATCAAACAACGCTTTAATCATCAAACAGAGCTCCAAGCATAGAACAATAAAATTTGTTCTAAGCTTGGACCCTTGCTCATCGCTTGAGACTTGTATTTATATTGAACTGAAACTTTTTTAGCGGCGTAAGAGTAAAATTATTTTTTAAGTAAAAATGTAATGGAATAGTTTTATTCTCACGCCGCTAAAAAAGTTTTAGTTCAATATAAATACGAAGCTCGAGCAGTGAGCAAGGGTCCAAGCTTAGAACAAATTTATGTGTTCTATGCTTGGAGCGTTGTTTGATGATTGAAGCTTTTTTGGCCTTTGGTTTTTTTGGTGGTGGCCTCATCAAATGTACTTTTAAAATAACTAACGCATGGCAATACATTTTTACTTATATAAATACGAGACTCAAACGGTGAGCAAGGGTCTGAGCTTTGAACAAATTTTAGTGTTCTCTACTCGGAGCGCTGTTCGATGACTGGAGCTAGGATTGCCGTTGTGTCCGCACCGTTAGTCAGAAACTTTAAATATGAGTGTTGGTGAAAACTGCTATTGTCTGGAATACAATCTTTGGTAAAAAAGCACATTGATAATTTTTATTTGGCATTACAACATACTGTTGTCTAGGATGTGGAATAAGTCAACCAACGCAATACGTGTTTAAAAACAATAGCAAGATCTCTAGGCAAAAATCTAAATAGTAAATTACTTGCGAGCTAAGAGATTGGAACACCGCCTGGCATCAACCTAGATCATGTTTTTAAATACATTATTGCAGCTTTGGCCAGCCGAACACACATCCCACTCAGTTCTAGAACAGCTTGATGCATGCATAGACATTTGATTAATTATAGAGCATATTAGACAATTTTATTATATCATGAAACGCTGGTGGAAAATCATAGAAACTAATTTTCAATTAGGCGTATGTTATGTGTTTATAGATGCAGAACTGTTTCTATACTATAATAAAAAAATAATTTAATTATAATAATTTTTTTACAGAATGTAAGAACTAAAAATATTAAGAAAATGGCGCAGTAAATTATAAGTTATTGACAAAGCACATAAACTTTTTAATTAATCTAGTTTTTAAGGAACGTATGTATTTATGGTTGATTTATCATTTTTATTAACAAAGATTTTAAATATTAAAAATGATCGGACACGGGTTTGTATATATTCACAATAAATTGAATACTTGATTGGCTGCAGATTTAAACGCAGTGGAGAAATGAAAATTTCGTTAATAAATTTGAGGTATATAAAAGCTAGATCTGTGACAACTCTCATACTCCGCGTTTCTAATTTACATAAGTTCATAAAAAGACGATTTATTGTCGTCAAACTGGATTCGGTAGCAAGTCGGCAGAATTCTAACTGTTCCTTAATTACAAAAAAAGTAGATATAAATATATTTGGTTAGCTATAACATTAATTAATATATGAATTATTCATATGAGTCGTTTTTATGTTATTGAGGCTCGCGATAGCTCTGTTATTCCTATTAAATGACATTCTTAGGCTTTATCTGGCGGAATTCTCGTACGCTGTAAACACTTTCTTTGATGCCTGCTTGCATACATAAATAATATAATTAATTGCAAAGCAATTCATACATTTTTTGTTATGTTAATATATTTGCACATTAACAGCACACAAACATTAATTAATTTTATTGTACTTTTATCAAATTTGAATGAACCCCTATTTGAATTTCTTTTTACAATCCTAATTAACACATTATGTATGTTTTATAACATATTATTACTGCTAATTATATTGTACTAATTATGCCCCATAATAATTAGTAATTTGTGTAACACGCGACGAAAACTGCACTTCAGTGACGTAAAGATATAAATTAGCCCAGACGGCTTCCTGCAAATCAAAAGAAAAAAATATACCAAGCATTAAATCCAATTAATTCAACACATATATATTTATTTATTATTCAAAAGCGGTTTGCCTTAAATTTTTATGTCGAGTGCATCATCAGTCCATTTGGAAGCTACAATAATGTCGAAATACTTTATAACGTTTTATTAATAATGAGCGAGCCAATTTCTACACGAGAAAAGGTCAGAGTCGTGAGGTTTTAAATTTGAATATTTATGCAGTGTAAAAATTCTGGTAGCGAACATATTGTGAATTGGTTATGGTGTGAGGTTATATTTTATGAAATGCATATGCGCATTTTTTTTATTGATTTACTAACATGTTTGGTTTGTACAAACGTGTATTTTTCTTTCACTTCGACGGTGACTAGTTTTTATTGTAAATTGCTATGTGGAAATATAAATAATATTTTTGTTTATCGATCTATTAAAAAGAAATAACTTATCTTTATCAATGTTCAATTGCTGTAATTATAATAGTTAACATTATTTAGTTGCAATGCTATAAAAAGTTTTTAAATTGAGTGTTAGTAAACTTATTTATTTTTAAATTTTAGTCACAATTAAGAACTCAAATCAAATATTTATATTTAAATACTATAAAAAATACATTTATTTGCTAAGACTCTTTTCACATTCTTAATGGTATTGATGGATGGTGCCTTAGTGTAGACAATTTCGATTATGTAGTTGCTCGTGCACTTTTCTGTATAACAGTAATATTCAAAAAGAATTTATTTAATAGACTGTCACGTTGGATAAACAAATAAATGAATACATTGGATTTCAATAATTGAAGGTTTATCATTTTTCCCCATCTAGTTGTTAAATGTAGGTCAAAGTTATAATAAATTACAGAAAAAATAAATACAGTATTAAAAAGTCAACTAAAAACATAATCTGGAATATAAAATATTTTATAGAAAGCTCATAGAAAAGTTTTTACCACGTTTATTATTTTTTTAAATTTATTATATGTTTTGACTCTTCTACAGATGTTTCATTTTTTTTTGCTAACTCTCAATCATATGTCCTTCATTTTTATTTATTTTTGAGTGATTTTATAACTTCAGTATTAAAACACTTATGATATAGTTTAAAGAAGCGGTAATCAGTTGGAATTGGAAAAATATGCCAAAAGAGAATATTCAATAGAAACAATTTATGGATAAGCCGGAATTATAATCAAATATTTGATATTCTATAGATCTGAAAGCACCCATTGTTTGGAATTAATAAATGAAAATCAGACCAAAATAAGGAATACCTCAGTGACAAATACTCGGGCCAACTATATAAAACATTTACTATGACGGCCACGTAGTGTTAAAACAATTTTTGAATTTTGTTATATCTACAACATGGCTATGGGAAAATGATTGTGGTATTGTTAAAGCAGATTTTGGTTTAGTCTGATAAGGGGATAAAAGAAAACCTTATGGCAAACTAACTTGCTAAAGAAGGAGCTAATGGGACATTTACATTTTTATTGCTTAGTCCTTTGGCACTCAAACCAAGCAAACCCTGTAGATTGTTTCCACTGCTTTCAAACTGTTTATGCAGGCAGCTATTTCCGCCTGGAAAACCAAGGCAGATTTGCTCAGGGGTAGCAAGTTTGCTTTCTTGTCCTTGTAGATTCCATTCCCTAGTGTCATTCTGGTTGTTAGCCTCATCTGTGTACTAGATAATTTCTTTAACTATTCTAGGTATTTTTGTTTGTTTATTTGTTTTGCTGTGGTGTTATTATATCAAATATCTTTTTGATGCAATGACTTTTTATAAAGTTTGACCTCATCATTAGTGTTTTTTTCTTATCCAAAACATTTATTATGCTAGGTCTGTGGGTTCCGATGTTTACAATGTGTTCATTTATGTGCAGTCTGTACGATGGTTGTCTTGCCTCCGCCATTAGCATCAAGTGAAAAGGCTGTAACAATATTATTTTTGTAGCTTCTGTGGGTTTTGTTATTATTGCCGTTATCAGGAGACATGCTAGCCTTTGAACTTTACCTAGTTTGTTGGCCGTACACTTGAGAGTTATTTTCTTTTATTCAAGCGCTCCACATGTAATAATGGTTGAGTTTTAGATATTATACATTTTTTGTTATTCATACATTTTTAGGTTTTTTTTGGTTTATGGTGTTTTGCTGTTTTGTGAATGATTCAATTGCCGTTTTGTTTGGGTTTACTGATAGCTTTTTGTTTTTGCACTATCTTTATGCGGTGTTTAATACACTTTGTATCATGTTTGAAGCTATTTTTTTTGCAATGGATGGTGTTTTTGATCTTGCTGACTCGCTGGTGTATTGTTAGTTTTTATAGTTTTTTGTTTGATAGGCATACTGGTGCTGTGGCAGTGGCCGAGTCTTTAGTACCCCGTCCCGTATGTGCTTTTTAACTATCTTTTTTAATAGTTTCTGTATAAAGGATGTCAAGCTGAATGGTTTGTAGGATTTAGACAAGGCATACGTGGGACTGCTTGGTATGTGTAAAAGTGCTAAGTGATTGCTTTGAAGATATTTCATAAAAGTTTTTTCAGAATTGCAAACCCTTTCTGTAGCAGGATGGGATAGATTCCATCGGTTCTTTGTAATCAACACATTTGAACGATTTAAGGTTCAAATGTGTTGATTCAGTCCGGTCCTGGGGGGCTGTGATAAACATTAGTGGTAAAGTGCTCCGGCGTTTTAATCGATTTACACGAGAAATACCGAGCGTTTTATTACATAAACAGAGAGTGAGGAGAAAGATAGTGGAATACTAAAGAATTAGCATAAATAGTGGAAGAAACAACAAGGTAAAAGTAGAATAATTGTAAATGCATTCATAGAAATACGTCTGAACTGATAAAAACAATAACCTCCGAGAAGTTGATTCGGGTTAGCGTTTGCGCGGTGAGTGACGCGAAGCATAGTAAGGTAGCAAAGAACAGGCACGTATTAAATAAAATTAAATAAATTAAATATATTTAAATATACTCTGAATAACAAATAAATGAAGGAAGTTGAAGAAGATATAACTAAAAGGAAAAGAGAGGAAGAAATAAAGAACAAAGAGGGAGAAAATCACTTTAGAAAATCTAAAAAGATACTGAGATCACCAGAGCAAAGAAAAAGAGAAGAGAATAAAAGAGTGGAGTTTGGAAAGGATAATAAAGAAGTAAAAGTGGAAAATACAAATAAGGAAATGGATGAACTTAAAGAAATGATGAAAGAAATGATAAAGGAAGTCAAAAAAGGGACAGAAGAACTAAAAGAAGAGATACAAAGCGTGAAAAACGAGTTAAAACAAATGAAAAAAGAACATGAAGAGAAGGAAGAGGAATGGAAAACGGTGAAGATGGAAATGATGAGAAGAATTGATTTATTAGAAACAAAAGAAAACGAAAAAGAGAAAAGAGAGAGAAAGAATAATATAATAAAAACAGGAAGAGAAGAACAGACAGAAAACACGATTGAAGACATTGAAAAGTTCATAAAAGAAGAGTTGAAAGTGAACGTAAAAATTAAGAAGGCATACAAGATAAATAAAGAAGGGAAGGTAAAAGTAGTGGTAGCTGAAATTGAAACATGGGAAAAAAAACAAGAAATCATGAAAGCAAAAAGCAACTTAAGAGGGAAAAAAATCTACATAGATAACGACCTAACAATAGAAGAAAGAAATATTCAAAAACAAATTAGAAATATTGCCAAAGAAGAGAGAGAAAAGGGAAATAGAGTAAAAGCAGGATACAGAAAAATGGAAATGAATGGAATACAATACACATGGGACGAGAAAGAAAAAGAATTGATAGAAAGGGGGGAACAGGGTGCAAATAAATCAAAAAACATTTAGAAGAAAAAAGAAAAATATCGGCCAAAGAAAAAAGAAACAGAGGAAATGCTATGGAAAAGGAAACGAAAAAGGATACTGAATACGAAAATAAAATTAGAATAGGAACATGGAATGTAAGAAGCGTAAAAGGAAAAGAGGAAGAAATAGTCGAAGAAATGATAAAACATAAAACAGCAATACTAGGAATTACGGAAACAAAAAAGAAAGGAAGGGGGATAAATACGATACACAAAGGTTACAGGCTGATATGGTCAGGGACAGAAGATAAAAATAGAGCAAAAGGAGGTGTAGGCCTGATAATAGAACCAGAGAGAATAAAAAACATATCGAAGGAAAAATATATAGATGAAAGAATCATGACAGTGGAAGTCGATATAGGAAATGAGAAATGGACAATTATAGTAGCTTACGGGGTGAATGATGACGTAAGTAAAAGCGAGAAAGATAATTTTTTCAAAAATATACAAAATGAAATAGATGAAGGTCATAAAAACGTCATAATATTAGGAGATTTAAATGGCAGAGTGGGAAACCATAATGCAGGGATTGAAGAATACATGGGAAAGGAAGGGGAAATGACCAGAAACAACAACGGAGAAAGAATAATCGAATTATGTATAGAAAATAACTTGATAATAACAAACACCAAATTCAAACACAAGAATATTCACAAATACACCAGAGAAGAGCCTGCGAGGAACGAGAAATCCATAATAGATTATTTCTTAATAAACAAAAATAAATGGAAAAACGTTAAAAATGTGAAAGTATCGAGAGAAGCTGAGATAGGAAGCGACCACTACCTTGTGAAAATGGATATGAATATCAATATTGAAGCAAAGAACATGAGGAGAAAAAAGATTAAAAAAAAAATAAGAAGCTACAAACTAAAAGAAAAACAATATCAAGAGAAGTATCAAGAGTTACTAAATGAAAAACTAAAAAAGCAGACAAATAAAAGCAATATTGAAGATAAATGGGAAAGCTTCAAGAATAGCGTACTCGAAGCAGTAAAAGAATCCTGTGGCATAACAAAAATATCAACTCACGAAAAGAAAAAATCAGAATGGTGGACCGAAGAAATAAGAGATAAAATCAAGGGAAAAAAAGTAAAATGGAAAAAATACCTAAATTCAAAGAAAGAAGAAGATTATAGAAAATACAAAAATAAAAGAAAAGAAGTGAAATTAGTAATATTAGAAGCGAAAAAAGAATCATGGAAGAAATTCGGAGAACAAATGGCAGACAATTACAGAGAAAACCAAAACTCTTCTACGGCACTTTGAAGCAAATGAGGAAAAAGAAAGGGTTCAACATGATGAATATAAAAGATAACAAAGGAAACATAATCAAAGAAGAAGAGAAGATAATGGAAAGGTGGCGTCAATATTTTGAAGAACTAACAGCAGCAGATTCGGAAATGAATGAAGAACAATATGTAATAATAGAAGAACAAGAAACCAATGAAGATACGGAATTCGAAGAAATAGGAATTGAAGAAATATCAGAAGCCATAAATAAACTGAAGATAGGGAAAGCGCCTGGTATAGATAATATAACAGCCGAAATGATGAAATACATGGGAATAGAAGGAAAGAAACAGCTAACTAAAATAATAAAAGAAATCACGAGAACAATGAAAGTGCCAAAAGAATGGAATAAAGGGGTAGTAATTCTATTACATAAAAAAGGTGATAAGAGAAATTGTAACAACTACAGAGGAATAACTTTAAGCAGCATACCAGGGAAGATCATGGCTAGAGTACTCGAAAAGAGAATAAGAGATAAAGTAGAACACACTATCGAAGACTCACAATGTAGCTTCAGAAGAGGCAGAAGCACGCAGGACCTAACATTCGTAATAAGACAAGTCAGTGAAAAAATAATAAACAAAAGACGAGAGGCGCACGTATGCTTTATTGACCTGGAAAAGGCCTTTGACAGAATTAAAAGAGAACAAATCTGGGAGGTTCTGAGAAAAAGAGAAATAGATAAGAAAACGATCGAAATAATAAAAGCAATGTACACAAATAATAGGAACATAGTCAGAATGAATAACGAGGAATCCAAAGAATTCATAACAAAGATTGGAGTTAAACAGGGATGCATTCTTAGCCCATTATTATTCGACCTAGTACTAGATGATGCAATCAAAACGGCGAAAAGAAAAATAAAAACACTAAAACTAAGACATTGGAAAATGGAAAATGGAACAGATACAAGTAGGAGAAATAATGTTCGCGGACGATATGGCTATAATAGCCGAGTCAGAAGTAGACCTACAATACAACATCGAAATACTAGACAAAGAGCTTAAGAAGATAAATATGAAGATCAATATAAAAAAAACAAAAACAATGATAATTGCTGGGGAGAATAGAAAACATCGAATAACGCTACATGCAATGGAAATAGACCAGGTGGAAAACTTCAAATATCTAGGATCAATTATTGAGTGTAACGGAAGATTAGATAGTGAAATAAACGAGAGAGTAGGGAAAGCGGGAAAACTTTTCAATATGATGAAAAATACTTTTTTCGGGAAGAAAGAAATTCCAAAAAGTATAAAAACGGACATACTAAAGAAAGTCATAAGACCCTCCATCATGTACAGTAGCGAAACATGGACGATGTCAGATAAACACAAATCACGAATTAATGCAATAGATATGAGATTCGTAAGGAAGATTGAAAACAAAACTAGAAGAGACAGAATAAGAAATGAAACGTTCCAAAGAAACCTGGTGATAGAACCGATAATAGAAAAAATCACGGAAGGGTAACTAAGATGGATGGGGCATATATGTAGAATGAAAGACGATAGACTTACAAAAAAGGTATATGAAGCTAAAACGACAGGTAGAAACTATCAAGGGAGGCCAAGAAAAACATGGAATGAAAACGTAAAAGTGGAAGCAGAGAAGAAAGGAATTCAGTGGAACGAAATCAAGGCACTAACACAGGACAGGAAGAAATGGAGAGAAATATATAAACTAGATATGTAATTAGTAAATCATACACCCATATGGGTAGATTTTGATGAATGAATAAAAAAAAAAAATGTGTTGATTCCCCTTTTTAGGTTGCCTTGATTGAAAATGGTCTTTTCCTTATCCCAATCCCTTTTAATTGCCGTTTTGTTTAAAAGTTTTAGGTTTTCTAGATCAGGAGTTTTAATCAACGCAGAGCCTGGAAAGTGTGTCTGCAGCAGTTTTTGCAGAGTGCCGTCGAATGACTCTGTATGATTCAGTTTTTTATCAGCAGAGATCTAATGTTTCATTCTTTCTTTAAAGCTTGTTGTAACCGTTTTGAACATCATTACAGTAATTCCTTCACAATTTTCTTTTGGTTTTCTTCATGGCGTTATTAAACAGGGTGTTAAAAAAAGAAGTAAAAGATTTAACAAGCTAATAATATGAACCAAAATAAACAAAAAAGCCATTTTTTAGTAATTCTATCTGCAGCTCCTTGAGAGTATTTACAGGAGTACCATAGACCAATGTTTCAAATATTTTTTTTATTTTTAGGAGTAGATACCGACCTTGTTTTTTTGGATAAAAGGCACTGATTGCTAAATGAACTAGTATCACGCAATCTTTAGTGATTTTTTTAAACATACGATGTTAATGAATCCAGCGATTTGGATAAGCTTTAACATAAAGACAACTATACATAAAATGCATCTTCAAAACCGTTACTTTGCTGACCCTTGTTTATTAATTTTTTTTTGCAAATTTTGGTTTACACTACTACCTTTTCATATGTTTTACAATCTTTTTTACACTGTATATTGTGAGATTTGTTCTATAAGTGACCCAGTCACCATTTTCTTAGCTTTGTTGAATAGTTTTGTAGTGTTTGCCTTTGCCTTGACAAGCTCCCCTTTATACTAAGTAATTTTGTTGGATGTGTGTTTGACAGTGCTTGGACAGTTTCCTTCAAAAACAGTTTTAATGGAGTTAAGAAACATATCTGTTATTATTTCCAACTCTTGTGACGTTTTTGCTGTTTTTTTTCAGCTCCCGATTTGACTATTATTTTATATCTCAATAAAAAAAAATTGGGTTTTTGTATTCTAAAAAAAGCGTTTTTTCAGATTTTTTTATTTATAATATTGAAATTATATTCTGCTATAAATTCTAGATGTTTCTCACTTCTTAGGTTTATGTCCTTGTTCCTTCAGGCTACGTCGTGGGCGTTGGCATTGCAACTAAAGTTCAGCGGTGTATCGCCCCGCTGCTCGTCAGCTGCAATATATCTATAAGTGGTGGATGTCCATGCTGATCGTAGGGAAGGTATTTGGAGCCGAAAATTATTTTTCTCTTGGTTCTCGTCTCTATCACTACCAATTTTGTAAAGTTTAATGTGTTAGTATTTTTTTATATTTTAATATAGTTTTTAACAATATTTTATTAGTTAAATTGTTGTTTTTTGTCACTTATGGCTATTGACATTTGGATATTAAATAAATTATTTTAAAATAAATAAATGCTTCTTAAATGATTAAATGTTATATACAAAAAGTGTGCTAACTCAGTCATAAACGCTTTGTTTCTGGTATAATATTGTAAATAACTAAAGGGTGCTAATCAAAAAGTAAACCATTAAAAATATTAATAAGCAGGATTATTTTTTTTAAATTTCTATTACATTTTTAACAAGATTGTTGGCTTTGAGAGCGTGAATTATCTTTGGCTTAATGGCATAGACTTTATTTTTAAGATAATTTCTATACATTCATACTCTTCATATTAAAAACTCACAAAAAGTTGGCCATCATGTCTCTATAGAGCACTTCAATGAATAAAAGTGCCTTTCTGCATTGTTTTCAAATTATACTATTTGCCCAAAATCAGATATATTAAAAATCAATATTAATTAACTCTCATCTGTCAAATTGTTTTTTTTTAAATTATATTTACTGCACAAATGGCAAATTTAAATCTTGCGTTAATTTTGGGACACCCTTTATAAACATGTTTATTTAGAGACGAAATATGTATGCAGATTTTTTTATTTAAATTATCAAGAATTTATGATAAATAGATAAATAAAACACATTTACTATGTACTAAATCACGAATATATAAGGCTATTCAAGAATTCAAGAATTGATAAATTTTAACCCTACATTATATTATCTGATAATAAAATTATTTAAAATCAAATAAACCATACTTATTTGCATTTTTTCTTAAATGTCAATTAAAATAAGCATTCGTGTAAACATTAATATAGTTTTAATTACTATAATTAAATGCAAGTCTATAAAATATAGTATATTTGAAAAAAAGAAACGTTAATGATGAAAATGTGTTCCAGTAGTACTAAACATGATTTATTTACTAAATGCGATAATAATTACACTCAATATTGATTAAAATTGATATATGTTATTTTAATTCTATTAACAATTTTATTTGTTTATATCAATCAAGTGCAACTGGATGCTATACAATTTAATTGATTTTTAATTTGCAGTATAATTTATATTAACATGTGTTATTTACAGTGATTTTTATTTAATAAACAGCGTAATAATGTGAAGTCCGATCGTAACAGATGATTAAACATAATAAATTTCAATTTGATTGGTGGTAATTTATTATTATTCCAACATTATTTAATGATATTGATTAAATTGGTTTTCAATATCAAAATTATTAATTGGTTTCCTATTTTACAAATCGATGACAAATCCCATCTCTCACAAACTACATTGTCCTCCTCCACATTTTTTATCCGTCAGATGATAAGAAAGGTTACGTAACATTCCTAAATAGGAATGTAAATGGTGTTAAAACTATAGTTGTGTCTTTAGATTGGCGCTCTGACACCTGTCAATTGCGTGATGATGTCTCCAATATAACATGAAGATATGCATCAGGTAGAATATTACGTGTCCGAATCAGCTGGAATTTTAATAACCGTCATGCATATACAATAATTAGTGAGACACATCTAGATAGAATATGCATATTATTTATTAAAAGTCATAAACTTTTTTGTATTCTGATTACGGCTTAATTTATAAATTATTATTAACCTATAAATATAATGCAATTAAAATATATGAAGGCATGCAGTTGTCGGTATTTTTAAATTGAAGGAAACATCACTCCCCGATAATAATAAAGTAACTTTAAAAATCTAAATCCTTGTTGGAATGAGATGAAAGGTAATAAAAAGCACATTTCATATGAGTTGACAGCAAGCGGAAACCACCCTGTCTAATAAATGACAGTAGATATAAACTGGAACTACCTTCGGGCATAAACTACCATTCTTAAATTTGTACAGGTGAAGCTTGAATGGAAGTCACCAGGTATACGATTTTTTATTGGGGTAAAAAATATTGGGTAGCCAAGTTATTTTTATCAATGAATCAACAACCCTTACACAGTAGAACAAATTTGCCGATTTTTTTATAAGAAAAGTAATTATTCAAATATTTAATTAGTCGCATTACTGCAATGCGTATAAGGTTATCACTTTCTTCATAAGAGAGTTGTTTATATTTTTAATTTACGTATAATTTGTGCATTAAATTATAATTTGATAATTTATAGGACAGGTATACTCGTTGGTCAGCTGGTTTCAAGAATTAATTGTTCTTAGTTATATTGTTTATAGTTATGTTATAAATTTAAATCTCATATGTTAATGGTTTTATATAAATATTTATGAGTCATCAATTATAATTACAAGTAGTTCTAGTAGTTCTAGTAGCAGCAATTAATTGAAAATGTTGAACGTCTGAACTTAAAATACTCTTGCCGATTGAAATTCTTTTTCCGATTTTTTATTAAATAAAAGAATATCATTAATTTTAGTTTAATAAATTTAGTTTGATAGTAGTAGTAGTATGTGTTTTATTATTGCAATATAATAAAATAAGTGTAACAAAATATGTAGTTTAAATAAATTATAATCATTATTATTATTAAAAATATTTTTTTTTTTACAAAATAATTGACTCTTGTTGGTATGATACACATTATAGTGTAATTATAATAAATTAACATATTTGTGAGTATGTGAACTATGTGATGCAACAAAATACACAAACAAGTTTACTACTCTTTTTTTAATTATAACATCTACGACAGTATGCAATGAACACAAACTGTGTAAATAAATACTTACTACTTTAAAAGTACTTTTTAAATATATTTGTTTTTTAACTTATAAAATTTTAGCATAATAAAATAGAATATTTGTACATTTTACAACTTTGATGTCATCTGTAGTATTAGGTTTGGCGATAAGTATTGGGGCCCCGAAACCTCCTTCGAAAGGGCTCAAAAATCTATTTAGGAGCCCTGTGACGTGTTAATCAAATCTTTGACTTTTATTCATTGCAGAGCAGTTATAAGTAAGTCATAGTGTTTTGATCGTTATGCTGGTTGGCACTTGGTGTTTATAATACTGTGGTTTATTATTAAATTGCTATTGCAAATCATTAATGTTGCATAGATTCTATTGTGAGCCAATACTATTTCAATTTTTTATTAATGACTTTTTATATTGTATTCAATCATCTTCTTTTTTTTTATTTGCTGAAAATCTTGTAATTGTGCCACGAAAAGTATTGGACTTGTCTTTAAAATGCCATACGGTCTATCATACTCAAAATGTGCTCTATTGCACTCAAACTTAGAATATATTATATTAATTTTTTTTTTTTTAATTTATTAAAATTAAACTATTGTTTAATAATTTAATCTTTTACGCACTACAACCGCGTTATTTGGTGTTGTATTTTTGTTTTGATTTGAGAATAATAAATTTTCAGACACATAATACTTGCAGTGATTTTTAGCTGCCTCAGATTATCTCGGTGCTTATCGTCTTGGTATTTAGTTTTTAGCTTGATGCTATTAATAATTTATTGTTGCTTTAATTTGAAGTTTGTGTGGTGAAGTTTTGCTGCCTGCTTTTTTTAAGATCTGCCCACCCGCTCTGCTTCTATATTTAAGGGCAAAGAATTTTGAGTGGTATAAAAATTTACAAATAGAACTTTTTATCTTTCAGCAGTACCTAATTTGGACCGGTACGTTGATTTCCACTATTGTAACGAAAAAAGCAACTTTGGCGACATTTCTATTTCTACATTAGTTGATAATCGATTTGTTTATTTACTAGTACATTCAGAAAGGATCAAACTATGTTTTGTAAAAGTATTTTAGTCAAATTATAGTTAAAGGTTTATAGTCACATTTTACATATTCAATGATACTAGATCAGATATCAGGCTAATAATATTTGCAAGTAATCTTGTGAAATGTACTTTAAGTTTTATAGTGGCCCGCAATTTAATCGTAATTTTGTATGAAGTTGAACCGCATATTTAAGTTCATTTTCTTTAGAAGTTGGATTTGGAGTATAATTTATTACTAAATTAAAGGGCTGAAGTTGAAAAGACCATCTAGGAAAACCAAGTATCATGATCTACTTTAAATCTTTAAAGGTTAGTGATCTGTAAAGACAATGGCTTTACTGTCTTTGCGTTCAGCAAAATTTACTAGACAACTGGTGGTGGTATACTCAATTGGTCGTTTTTTGGGACTCTCTATGTACGGTAAAGTTGCACCTAAGTAAAGTAATGGTTTAAGTCTGCTTGACAAAAGTATTGAAGTTGTTACTAAAACGGTTTTTAACAAACATTTTTTTGTGTAACTTGACATAATGGGCTATTTTATTTGGAATGAATCGGAGGAACTAGCTGTATGAAAACATGTTTGTAGTTGCTTAATACTCTTTAGTGCTACTGTACGGCAGAATTTTTTTTTTAGTTTGGTTCAATTCAATTTAATTCACTTTAATACATTTTAATATACATTTTTGTGTGATCATTTTTAAATTAAACTGCTTTAAACAACAAATAGTTTTTTATATCTTCCAAGTGTGTTTTGATGGCAAAAGCACAGTTATGTTGTCTAAATATGTTAATACGAGGGGCACTGCTAAAGTTCGCGGAATCAAGCCTGTATTGCCAGCGTTATGTGATTGTCATATTCGTAAAATTTGACGTTATTCACATATGATTTGGTTGACAGTTTGATTTCAAACTGTTCGGTTTTGTTTCAATAAAATTTAACGAGAGTAATAATTGTGTGAAAAATGGAAATTTTGAATCGTGACTTTCGAGTGATGCTTTTTTATAGTTTTTGATACGGTTTAACACCGCAGCAATGTGTGAAAAAACTTAGCTTGTTATTTGGGGATGAAGCACTATTCAAAACTATGGTTTACAAATGGTTCTCAGAATTCAAGCGTGGAAAACCAACGTTTGATGACGATCTTTGCGAAGGTCGTCCATGCACCTTTGTTAGTGCAAAAAATATTGATGCTGTGCGTAAAATGATTTTGTCAGATTGGCATGTGACCTATAGTGAGATAGAAGCATCCTTAGGCATTGCAGCAAAACAAATACATACGATTTTGCACAATCATTTGCATGTCAGGAAGCTTTGCAGTCGTTGAATCTCACACAATTTGAAAGAAGAAGACAGGCAGGTGTCAAGTGGTGCAACGAAATGTTAAAGAAATTTGAAGGGGGTCGTTCAAATTTGGTATATAACATTGTAACAGGTGACAAATTTTGGATACATTCATATGAGCCTGAAACTAAACAGGTGCTGCTCATGGCCTGTTGCAATACTGTATTATTTGATTTTCTAGCTAATTCTGTATTTGTTCAAGGAAGCAGGGAAATTGAAAGACGGTTTTTCAGTATCAATAATGTTTGATTATTGCTGTTGCTGAATTATGGAGATTAAACAATTTTTGGTTTTGTTTTAATAAACTAATGAGGTGCGTCTCGTCATTGGTTAAGTCAAAAATCTATTTGTTTATTAGCAAATGCAAACAAGAAATCTTTTATCCAAGCTTTAGGTCAGATAGATAATCTCTGTCTGGGCATAGTTTATTATAAATCTGTAACGTTTTTTACAGAAGTTTGTTTTATAAAAACGTTGAAGATGTGGTAGAGTAACAGGAATTGGGTTAAATATTGGACTATATTTTGCCAGGAACTCTGACTTTTGCATTTCATCTTTTTGTCAATATAGTTCAATGCTGCCAGATTTGTAGTCTTTGCTGGAGTTTTTTTTTTTTAAATAAACCTATACGTTTTTTTTTTTGGTAGAGCGCCAGGAACGAGTTTTTAAGTTTATTATTAGATTTGTATCTTTAATAAAATCAATAAATAAGAATTATATGTGATATTAAACGTAGTGCATTAAGTTATATTGAGCAATTTGTAGTTAGTTGAGTTGTGCTATCTGCTAACAATATCCGGATTGTTTTCCTATGACTTAAGTCGTTTTAGTGTTTTATGTTAATCAAGGTTAGCTAGGTTTGATCTAGCTTTTGTATCCAAATATGCAGTACTTGGTGCTTCTCCTACATAAATTTGTATTGCTGGTCAATCTAGATCTAGAGATAGATGTTTGCACTAAATCTAATTGTTGGAGAAGTTGAGGGTGCCGTTTGTGTATTACAGGAATAATGGACAGTTTCCGCAAAGGTGTCAGCTTTTTGACATTCATGACATTTAGGGGGGATAGTTCTTTTTGAAGAGTTTTTAGAAGTCTTCTGGCGTTTCTTTCAATTGACACTATTAAACTACATTGAGAATGAGATGGACGTTATAAGAAATTTGTTAAGAATGAAGAGAGAAATAAAAGATGACGGATTCAACATAGTGGTTGCACGACAAGATGTTATGTTAAAAAAGTAAATTTAGAATAAAATATTAGTTGAAAATTTTGATTACAAGATGTTGTTTTGGAAAATGGTAGATATAAGGCAAATTATGTATGTACACAAATATATAGAAACCGTAAAATAAAAATCAATGTGGAGTTTGTTGATTACATTATGTTTTTCATAATATTCATAAATTCTTAAAATGTTTTGCCAGAGCTGGGTTTCGAACCTGCAACAATTTATGCGCATAAATTTCAAGGCGAAAACATTCAATCTTGCAAACAATTTGACGAGGGTAAATTTTTGCATGAAAATATTGAATTTAACTAATATATTTTTGCATGCAAGATTTGCTATTTGATATTTAAGAATAGACCCTAATTTTAGCTTAAATAATGGTAAAATTTATTTAAACATTGTCGGTTGCGACAATTTGAGATTCAAGTAATGACTTTCTGGGGCTTACATTTGTAATACTTTGGAATATGTAATGTTGTTATTATATTTTAGAATTGAATGGATGCGTTGCGTGGTAATTTGGGAATCCGACTGCTGCACCAAAGATTGGGGGTTTCACAACGAAAACTATTTCAAACTTTTGAACGGTCTCTCACTCCCCAACCCGTTTTGTCAGTGTAGTTCACTGAAATTAAGCTTCATCTGTAATGCAAATTGCCAGTGGCTTAAAAGTCTTCTTCAACTTTAATAAGGAAACCAATTTACATATTTATTGTTAGAAATCTATAGGATTGAAAAATGATTTTTTGGTACAGTTTTTCTAAATTTATTATTATTAGTTTATATTTAGAAATCAAAAAAAAAAGTTTTAATTAAATTGATTTTTTAGTTTAAGGTTTACAGTATCTTACAAACTCGTACGGAATATTGAAACTGAAAAAATACTTTTGAATTTTAACAAGTGAAACCACACTCCCTGAAACTATCTCATTGAAGACTAAATTTAAACAGTCTGTAAACATTGACCTTGAATATTTGTGACTTAGTCTCAGGAAATACTGAAATTGGAAATTTATTCCATGTATCGATAGTACGGTTAAAAAAAATCTTAAAAGTTTTGGTCTTACATCTCTGAACTGTCAGTGACTATTTGTTAGAATTCTTTGCAAAGCTTTGTACTACGAGTAAATATTTGTTTAGATTTAAATGTGTTTTGTAATTTATTTGAACAACAAATCCATGGAAATATCTATAAAAATTGCAAAGATCGCCGGTGTTGTAAAGTTTTTAAGTCAATTTTGGATCGACAATGATTTGAATAGTTTGTTTTTGAATAGAGTTTAGAAGAGATATTGTAGTTTCCGTTGCTCCTCTTATACTTTGGAACTATATTCAATACAAGGACGAGTATAAGTTTGATATATGTATATGCAAGAGCTGAACAAAAGTAAAAATCTGTTTATATTTATTAAGAAACTCTAGTTTTCTAGATACTTTTGAAGCTATGTCAACAACTTAGTCATTTCAGAGATCATGTGAGATGGTAACATTCCTAAATAACAAATTTAAAAAAAAAACTGGATATGGATTCGTTAGGAGTACTCATTTGTGACTAAGTCAGAAAATCTGTTGTTGGGTATCTGAAATGAAGATATTTTGTTCTAAGAGCTTGACAATGTGGAAATTAATATATTTTTTAAAAAGTTTTGACCAATTGGTCTATATTTTAAAGAATCAGACTTGTCTTTCTTTTTAGTTATAGGTTGAACATTTGCATTTTTTCAACAAGTCGGGAGTGTTTTATTTGTATAATAAGACAAATATTTTAGTCAGAATGAAAGTTAATTTATTTGCAAATGTTGTGAAAATAATATGTGGAATTTCATCTATACCTGATGCTTTTCCGGTATTTAATTTAAGAAGATATCTTTTAACAACCCTTTGCTTAAAATGAATTTGAGTCATCATTTTACCACTAGCCGGCATTGTAGGTACAAACAGTAGGAGGATTTAGAATAGTAGAATTATATCTGCTTTCTTTGGATCGGTAACTAGATTGTTTTGATCATTTTCAAGAAGGGGTATTGAAAATTTTGAACTACCTTTCAATGAATTTATTGTTAATCCTATCTTTTTTGATTGTGTTCATTCTCACAATGTTTACGAGATTTATTATAATCTTGATAAGTCTGATTGGAAGGATTACTAGCGTATTTCTTAAATACTGTTTGGTTCTTATTAACTTCCCGTTTGATTTGAATTGAGTTTAATAACAGAGAATGGATCAAATTTTTTGATGACATTTTGAATAGTTTTAGAAAGATTTTCTGCTGCAGTATGTGGATCATCAGAATATAAGCAATGAGTATTGAAATCAAAATGATTAAAAAATTGTTTCATTTTTACTATGTTCATCTTAGAATAATTGAATTTAAATATGTGCCTTATGTTAAAAGAATTCTATGCCGGGTTTCTGAACCAGAAAAACGTAGTTTTTGACACACAAATTGAAGGCATTGTGGAAACCTTTCAACTAAAAGGTTTTTCCGCGGTTATCAAATCTTGTTCATACATTATTAAATCTTAAATTTTATCTTATAATTTGTTTTCAAATTTTGCTTTTTAATTAAAGTTAACCGCATCTATAACTATTAAGGATAAATTAATAATATCAATTTAAAGTATTATTGATTTAAAATGAGTTTACTTTATAGCTTTATTGATTGCTTTATTTAATTTTTATAAAGATGTTATATTAATTTGTGTTTATAATACAATTTTAAAATGATATAATTTTTATAAATAAAAAAGTGGGTAAATATAGTAAACATCTACTTAATAATCTTTATAACATTTGGATTAATTAATATAAATACCAATTAAGCTAGTTCAATTATATAATTATTATTTAAATAAGTATGTAATAAGCCCCTATATTAACATGTTTGGACATCAGTGTAATTATTGGACAGATGTACAGTTTATAAAAAAAATTATAACTCTATTTCTACTATGTTGTTTATTTTTTAAAAGTCAGGTTTTGATTATTATTATAGTTATTAATGGAACGCCATCAGTTTTTTGTTTATTTTTTTAACATAGGAATCTTACACATTTAATTAACGTTTAAAAAATCATTGTTGGCAACCACCTTGCAATCTACAATTCCGTATTGTTTTCTAAGTCATGCTTTGACAAAAAAATTTTTTTTTTTATTTATGAAAAAGATAATAATTATATAATGGTGGTCTCGTGTTTGTTGTCATACATATTGTTCATTGCTTATTACAATTACGCTAAATAAAACCACTTATTTTAGAATAAAAATAAAGGAAGTTTGAAAATAAGTTTTGACGTTATCAAATTATTAATTAAAGCCATTATTGAAACATCTCAGAACAGTCGAAAAAAGTTCAAAAGTTTTTAACTATTATGTTGAAATAAAGTAAAAATAATTATTTACTTTTTTCATTTCATTTCAACACTAGTAAAAAAAATGTTGATTTGAACTTAATAATGACTAATGTCAAATAAAATGTTGACATTTTAATTCAGTTGTTTTATACAAAATATAAAGTATTGAAAAATCATATTTTTTATTTTAAATATTAAAAGCAAATAAATTTTTTTCTTTAACTTTTAAGTAAATTAGCTATTGTGCTAAAATGCTTAATCAATTCACATTTTTAATAACTCGTGTTATAAAAAGTCCGAATGTTATGTTTGAAGAAAATTGAAATATGCTAATTTTACGTAACATTCGGTTAAAAATAATCCTACACAGCATTTTCAAATCTTCTTTTTATAGGCATTTAATTTTTTTTATCATTTAATTTATTTGATGAATATGAAAAAGGAAAGGAACTATGCCATCATAACATTCATAACACACACATTAGTTTGAAAATATAAATTTAAAATATGTGTTTACTTTTAACTAATTATATCTTATAGCTTTGACAGCGGTTTGATTGACAATTTTTATGCAATTCTCACAATTTAATCCGAGCATTTACAACTTCCAAAGCTAGTCCGAAGCAAGTGCTAGCAGGTGGTGTAAGATTGATTATATAAATACTTAGTCTGTTAAATAGTTGAAGAATTCAAGAACATACACGTTTATATTTCAATAACAATTTTATTCAATATAGATGTTATAATATAGTTCTTGTGAACATTATCATTTTTGCGGAATTCTACTATCTCATTACAATTCAGAAGTAATCCGTGAGTCATAAGAAAACCTATTTAATAAAATGTTGACATATATACGAAACATTTATTAATCATATTGGATATGTTCTCAATAACCATAAATAATATTAAATTGAATTTAGAGAAATGTTATATTGCATTGCCTTTCTATTAAAATGTGTGCCATCTGTTTATTTCTTTAGTACAATTATAAGTTTACGTATCCTCTCTATTTGTTTCATATTTTTTTAACTAGTTATTTGCTTTATATTTGTAAAAAAAAATTAAATACAAAGATACCAATTATACAAATAACGATTGCTTTAGTATTCAAACCATCATCAGTTTATTATAGCCGGATTAGCCATATATTTGAATTTTAAGTTGTAACTGTTTTACATGGCTTATAATTTTTACTATAATTATAATTATAAAACAAACACTTTTGACTTTAATTTATTTTTTAACCAAATGTCACATACAAAATAACTTATATTCATTGAAAGATCATTTAATAAGCTTCAACAAGAGCTTAAAGTTAGAAATCCTTTTGCCTTCTGGAAAAATAAGTGAAATAAAAAGCATGAATTAAATAAACATTTTATTTCTTAGGAATCAAGATCAACTTATATCAACTTGTAATTAATAATGGGTATCTTGCTCTAATAACATTTCGTATACGATTAGACAAAGACCTAATTAAGCTGCTTATTGTTTCTTGCGGGATGTTATGCCATTTTTATTCACTGCAATAATAAGCTTAGGGTTAGGCATAGACGTTTGAACAGAAACTTTGGCTTATTTTTTGGTTTAGCTTGTTCTATAGATAACTCTATAAACCGAAAACGGACTTCTGCGATGTAATCTTGGACTACTATTGCCGTATGTGGTCTTACATTGTTATGCATAAAAGTAAAATTGTCTTCAATGAAATAAATTTATGTAAGGCACCATATGATCGGATAGAATCTTTTCAATATACCGAGCACTAGTTAAACCTTTTCTCTCGCAGCCACGGCTTTTTCTAGCGATAACAACAGAGTCCATTTGTGGTTCCATAGAAGTTGCAGCCCAGATTATGCACGAATTGTCACCATAGCCGGTCAGCACTTCAATGCAGCACTCTGCAAATTACTATTTGGTTCTACGAAATACTCTGTTTTTTTTTGTTGCTGCCATATAGGCATATACTGGTCTCATCGGAGAACAATACAGGCTGCTATAGTGTCCAATTTAAATGATTCAGTACAAACTGAAAGCGTGCTTGATGAGCTGGAGTAAGTTTTAGACCAGTGGCAGGTTTCTTTCCTGCAGTTTTTGTTCTACTTTCCATTCACAAATATTTAGTATCTATACTACACGAAGTTGTTGTTGCACTAAACTTGCATTAAAGTTGTCGGTTTCTTTTTTTTTATTTATTGTCCTACTTACGGCTACTTTACATCGCACCAGTAAGTTTACGACTTGTTTATAGAAGCTTAATGGGACCAACAGCTTATTAAGTGACTTCCGAACCACCCTGGTGAATAAAGAGCAAGTTATTATTTTATATATTATATGCATTGACTACCATTGAAAAACAATAAAGAGGTTATCTTGCTTTAAAGTAAATTGCTTTTTGTCTGTTTCTGGTTGCCGTAGAATGGATCCAGCCTACTCATAATGTTAGGACACTTTTTGAACTGTCAAGCGTGTCATGTTTAGTCATTAAGCAACAGTTTGCTGACCAAGCCCGTTTTTAATTAAAACAACCGCAATTACCGAAGTAGTATGCAATTAACTAACACAGCTGTAACCTGATAAAATTGTGAAAAACATATTATGTGCAAATTAATGGAAAGATAATCTTTCAAAAAATTGTTATACTTGTTTTAGCAACAACAAAATGTAAATACTTGCTGATTTTGTTATCGGATTCTGTACTTGATAAATAATAAGCATTTTTGATACATTTAAGCTCATGTTAAAGTCTGTTAAATGATTTTTTGAACATTATAAGTTTTCTTTTTAATTTGACATTTTGTAAAAAAAAAAAGTTAAAAGTGCTACGTAGGTTGATTTCTATGCACGTACGTGTATATTATGCAAATAAAACACAAAAATTTTAAGGTTGATTAAGGTATTTGATTGGTTGATCAAAAATTATTATGACTAATAAAATGAATTTACCAAAACAGTTGCCAGCTGATTAGTAACAATGTCTTCATATTTTTACTTTTGCCTATAGATAATAGCACATTTTTTCAATAAGTTGGATTAGAAATTATCAAAAAATTATATTACTTAATTTGTTGACATTTTATTGATATATATGCCGCCAAAAACTAAAGAACATCAAGAACTTTACATAAATTAAATTTTGAAAAATGTTAAAATTATTTACACTAAAATTTGTTTTTTTTTTTAATTTTAATAAAAAGTTGCGTAGGCAACATAACATCAAGTTATCAATGAAGGACTATATTTCTAAATACTCATCCGAATATCAGGTAAAGTAAGTTTTCTACCAATTGTATCCCACACGTGTACAATAGGTGATAGGTCTGGAGAACGAGAAGGTCATAAAACTAAATCAACATAAGCTGTTTTCAGAAATTTCACAGTAATTCTAGATGTATGCAGCCAGGGGTGGGTGAAAGATATGCAGCGACTGGCACCACCAATTTAGGACCGTTGAAGTTTCACAGATGGCGCATAAAACGACGCTTATTAAATTATAAATTGCCGCCACATTTGTATTTTAAATTAGACCAATAAGAGCCAAGCAGCCAAGGACGGGACTTGTTGATGTTTTAGTACGCCATTTTAAGTTATGATGCAGCTAGCCGGTTAAAGTGTGTGTATCTTGTGTTTTGTGTTCAGGTGCATTTATTCAGGTAAGTTTTCTTTAATTATAATAATATAAGATGTCAGAGAAAGGGCTATTTGGGTATATGTGTAAAGCACCTATGTGCGATTGCGTTTATTATCGCAAGTTGCTAAACAATGGGAAAAATATAAACTTTTTTAGAGTTCCATCTGAAAACATATTTCATTTTGTACAAATCATTTTTCGATTGATTGTTTCCGTAATTCTGACAAAAAATCTTTAAATCGTAATGCTGTACCAATTATATTCAAAAGTGTAGATAGCATTGATTTGTCGGGTCATGACTCTGTTAATCCAATTATTCAGGTTCAGGTTATAAATAGTTTAGATTGTTCGGTGAATTCTAACGTTGTTCCGGATTTGATAAATGTAGATTCTACTGCCAAATCATTATCTTTGTTTAGTCATCCTTTTTTAAATCGGAAAAAATTAATAAATAATTGTGAAACAAAATATATCATATGTCTTTTACTAGAAACTATATTTTTATATTTTTCTATATAAATAATTAGTAAAAATATTAATTATAATTTAATTTTTGTTACAAATTGTTATCTGTTATTAATATTATTGTTTTATTATTTTATATTCGCTTTAATAATAATCATCATCGAGTCTTCAAGAAGTTGCCAAAGATTAGAAATGGGAGCTGCTGCTGATCAGATGAACGACAAAAAGGAGATTACTTCTATTACTCGTACAATATTGTAAGTAAATTTTGTTTGTTAAAATATTTATTTGTACTACGAGCAATGCTATGTTAGTACGAACAACTTTAAAAGCACTTCATAAATAACTATGAAATGCCAAATTAAATCAAATTTCAAATTTAATTTGTTTGTTAACTTTGAAAATTTAATTTTTTAGAAAAGTTGTACTGTCACGACATCATTATATCTAGTTGATATTTATAAAAGAATAGATGTTAATTGACATAAAATTAATTTTATATTACATACACATATATCATGTTTAAAAATAATATTTATTGTATTAATTCATATGTATTTATTTTTAGTTTCGAAGGAAAATGGAAGTCAAATTATGGATACCTGAACTTCAAAAAGTAAGAAATTCATAATTTTTTATGTATTAAATATTTATTTTATTACTGTATTTGTTATAAATAAATTAAATTTTTATTATTACTTAAATATTTGTTCTTTTTATTTATATACATGTAAACTACCCTTACACATAAATATGAATACATAATATATTTATATTTAAGTAAAAATATAATATATTAATTATGTATTCATTTTTGTGTGTATTTTATAAAGTTAAAATTTAATTTTAATTACTTGTTAAATTTAAATCTCCCGCTCGCCAGGTTGTTCTGATGAGCGCGACATCTGTGAAGCATAGACGGAGTTATCTGCTTAATGTGTTGCCTATAATTTATATGAGAACGCTGCATCTTTAAGGTGATCTGTGTATGCAGCTTTGCATTATTTTGTTGGAAAATGTGGGTTTTCAACCTTATCAGATATGCGTGTAGTGATTTGCGTTTGATGTAGCGCTAAAGATAATTGATTGTAGTTTTTTATTGCACCAAGGCGCATAATAATAATAATAATAATTTTATTTGTGTTAAAATAAGCTGTAGTTCTTACACATGTCAGGTACATCAATCATAAAAAAATATAAAAAAAGTATGTGTATATATAATTTAAAATGAAATTATACAATTAAAATATAGATTTTAAGTAAATACAATAATAATATACAAAATGTTATAAATAGGCAAATGATAGATTATGAGACCAAATAAAATATATAAAATGATAAATACAGTAGTATAGTAATATAAAAACTTACAAATTAAAATTTTGAAACTTATTGGATTTACATTCGTTTATAAAGAATGTATTAACTGTGTAAGTAAAAAAAAAATTTGGTTTAATTTTGCCGAGACCTTATCGCTGTGAGAGTACTAATTTTATTTGCTTTCAAGATTTAACTCTACAAGTTTAATAGGGACATTAAACATGTTTTTATGTGTTTATATATGTTTTCTAAAGACTGAAAATCTAAATCTGTTAAACCTTGCTGTTGACATATTGTAGGACTGGTGTATAAGGGTAGAGTCATCGGCATACAAATTGAAAATTATTTGCTTGTTGAGGTAGATCATGCACATATAAATTGAATAGAAAGGGTTGAGAATTGAACTTTGAGGTACTACATGCATAATATTGGTTTTGGTAGTTTTCAAAATATTATTAACCAACTCTTTGACGCTTCTCGCTCAGATAGGAATTTAACAAACGACGAGTTTTGCAAGTGAAAGTTATAGAAATACAATTTCCGAAGAAGAACATTATAAGACACGCAGTCAAACGCCTTACTAAGATTAAAAAAATGATGCTACTGTGCAGACACCAGCATCAAAACCCTGCAAGACTTGATTCGCAAAGGCCAAAATTGCAATCTTAGTAGACTTACCTTACTTTTACGGAAACCATAATGATGTTTGTTAATATGTCTAAATAACTGCAGATTTGCTTAAACAATAACTTTACAGATGACCGGCAACAAAAGTTATTGGTCTAAAATTATTTGTTTAGATTTATCACTCTTTTTAAAGACAGGTATATACAACACATCCTAGTTTTAGTACATGAGGAAAACTTGCTGCGGTTATGCGTTGATTAATTAATTTAGTTAATAGAGAGATAATAACATCTCTAACTTTGTTTTAGTTAACTACATGAAAATGAAATAAACGTTATCTGCTTGTAAGAATACTCTGCTACAGAGGTCTGCCGGGTTTCTATAATTTATCTTTTGATACAATGTGACGTAGCTTGGGGTACTCAACATCTCAACCAATCATAATTTTGCTTTTTCGGTCAGCTGGGTTGAAATATTGTGACTAACCAATGAGATCTCTATAACTTTCCGCGTCACAGTCGGTACACATTACACATTCAGCAGTTCTTTAAGTATATTGTTCTTGGTCTACTTAGTTTGCTTGGTAATTGACATATAAGTATTTAATTGGGTCTTTATTAGTAGATAGTAGTTTTTCAAAAAGTATAGATACAATAGTACTAAAAAAATAATGATAATTTTATCCTGGTGAGTTTTTCAAACAGGTTCTGTTGCCGAACTTTATTTGTTTTTTATCAATTACCGCATTGTTATAGAAATATTACAATACTGTTTAATAAATTTATCATTGGCAGATGCTTTTGCAACTTTTAGCTTAATTTTGAATTTTTTACTGTACTCTAGGTTGTTTTTAGTCTCTGGGTAACGTTTGCCAGCTTCTCTGATTAATAAAAGAGTTTTGCGCACTTTCCTTAATTCTTTGTTAAACTACTACAGTGTTACTAGTTTTATTTGAGGTACGCAGGGTTTTTTTAAAAACACGTTGCCATAGAGTATGACAAATATTCTATAGATTGTGACAATTTTGTTTTATTGTCGAAAGAGTTTAGATGGATAAAATTAAAATTTGTTTTTTTTATAATTGATATAAGGGCAATTCCATTTCAAACGAACCAGGGTTAGGGGGTGCATTGAGAAACTTGCTTATGTATTTTTTTTTTAGTTTTTAAAAAAATTCTACGATTTTTTTAAGTTTTTTTTGCGTTTTTTATCTTAATCGCGTTTTTTGTTTAAAAACCGCAATTTTAACTTAAAAACAATAAATTTACTAATGAAATCAATCAGAAATTTTCCGTAAAATCTAAATCTGGCGCCATTTCAAATCTATATAAAACAATGTTTACATAAACAAACTATATCGAATATCTCATTATTTGTAAATAAGAAATAATCAAATTCATTTATTTTTTTGCTTATACCTTGAATGTAAAGTAATTATTTAAAACTGGCTCCTTTAATATGTTTGTTTACCGGTGAATTCTTCTTTGTTAGGCGAGAAAATAAAAAACGATTTACTTCTACATTAACAAGCCATGTATTTGGATTCATTAATACCTCGTGGTATATCATAGTGGCAGCAACTTTGAATAAACTATACACATCAGGTTTCTTAGATTTTAAAATTTTGCATTTACTATTGTTCAGATTTTTATTGCTTAAATACGATCTAACATATTCTTGCGTTGTTGTTAGATTAAATATACATACATGATAATGAAATTTATGGTGAGGTGTTAAGGGCAAACAAAGGAAACACTGAATTCTTCAGTAAATTGATCGAACGGAGATTTTGTGGTTAGTCAAGCCTCTTCAGACATCTCCAATTCCTCTTGAAATTGGTCTTAGAGGGCAACAAGTTAAAATCGCCATTGTTCCTGTCTTTTGATCGATATACGCCAATATCAAGCTATTATACTGACACATCTGCCAATTTGTTGGGCAATATCACAAACTAACAAACCTTCTTCTCTGAGTCCGATTACTCTACCGCGTGTGAAATCGTTTAATTGTTGAAATACTTTAGTCAGCTTGGTATATTTTTGATTAATCTATAAAAATATAAATAATTTTTTTGTTTTTCTATACTACAAAGTAAATTGATAAAAAATTTATCATAATTTTTTAATGAAACTTTAATCACTTTTTAGTGTAAATAGTTTAAATATTATCTGAAATTTTGATAAAAATTGGGCCGTAGTGTTCTATTATTTTGGCGGGTAGTATACTATGTTAAATGTTACTTTTTTATATAGCCTGACGTGTGTAAACAACTAATATAGAATATAAATAAATAAATAATATAGAAATGTATAGATTACTTTATATTTAGAGAAAACTTTCACATGTAGCAATATAATAAATTCAATTAAGTATTTTTAAAGTTTTATGATAATGATAAATAATTAAATTTTCAACTTTCAAAACTGTTAGCATTTTCAAATAAACACGAATTAAATGTGATGCACATGCATTATTAACTGGGTCCATTACAAAACTTTTCTCGGACAAAAGTAAATAAAATATTTAACAGACAAGCATAATCAAATAAAAAACACAATCCGATACTAAACATAGCAACTCTCAACTTAATACCGTAAACTAACTCGGCAAACAATATTAGCAAATAAAATACATTATTTAAATAGAATATATAGCTCTGCTTTCACAAATAAAACGCTAATGAAATCAAAATTTATTATTATTTATAGCAGTGGCCGGTAAAATCGCTTTGTTTGTTTATTAAAATATTAATAAAAAAAACCTAACTTTATTTAATAAATGTACGATCTGAAACAACACAAGTTGCGATTGTCCGGATATTAAAAATCATATATGTATATTATATAATTATTAGATTTAAATACGTGCGTTATGTTTTTATTGGAATTTTACAATGCTGGGTATGGAAATATAAAAGATCTCAAAAAAAATATTTTTATTTATTTTTTAACACTTATGTTTTTTTAAAGATTTTAGATGTGGTGTAAAATATTTGTTCGTCAATTTGGTATAATTTGTATTACATAATATTATAATATTTCAGATTAACTAAAAATTTACTTTCCAGTTTTGCACTAAACTGCTACAAAAGAAAAGTTTTCGATAACAATATCATGTTTTAATAATAATTTTCAATATTATTAGTACATTACATATGTTTTTAATATTTAGCTGAATTATAGTTATGGAGTTGAATGAGTGTTTAAATTATAAATACAATAAAAATGCAATAACACGAGAAATTAACAATAATTCATTTTTCAATAAATGCTATATAACCGCGTATGTATGTAAGTTCAATTGAAACTAGTATTGTAAGTATTGGTAGTATGGTAATATCATGCGACATTCTTATAGAAATTATAGCTGTTTAAATTTGTTGTTATACAATAAAAATGATTGATATAGCTATTTGCTGAAGGCAGAACATAAAAACTGAAGTTAAGTTTTGAATGTTTTTTGCAGTACTAACAAAAACATTAAAAATGATTTGTTTTGCGTCGGCTACGGGGTAAACTTAAATTTTAATGAGTTCTAATGTAATCAGAAGTATATCAATTCAAAAAATGACTTCAATATAATTTATTATAGCAAATTATTATTATTTTAAATTTTGGTAACTGTTAATTTAAACTTTTATTATTTATATAATATAGGAAAACACTTTATTGATTAACTTGTAAAGGATACTTTGAAATTGAAACTATTGGTTATTTTATGGTTTCTGAGAGAAATGAAGTATAAAATTTAACATTTCTAGTCAACAGTTTAATTTAGTTAATTTGATTTAAATATTTGTAATAGTATTCGATTTACAAGTCAATAACTTTGAATACCTAACATTTTTTATTTTATTTATGCAACTAGCAAGTTCAAGCAATACTCATTTACAACGGATTATTCAGATTGGTGCCGTTAAATTAAAACATAATATGTAATCAGATTGATAATACTAATTATTAACATTGCTTTAAACATCACATTCGACTTTAATACAGAATTATTACGATGTATTATTTTGTTCAAATTGGTTGAATAATTAAAAAGGATAATCGAATCCCTCAATTTTATAGCTTGAATATTTGATCCGTATATCATTAGTCCGTCCGTAGTACTAACCGTAGATCAGACACCTTTCCGTCTGCCTTTCTGCTCCACTTCTTTATATTATTGACAAGCTGACAACTGTCAAACAAGTACAACAAAAAAATCATTGCAGCTGTTCCAAAGGAGGAGCAATGGGGATAGAAACGCATGCGTTACACCTGGGCGTGGAAGCTTGATGGTGGGGATGATTTAAAGTTAACGCCCATGTTACCACCACGCTTCCGAAATGCTTAATTACAATTTCTAAATGAAAAATTGAGTTTTATAGTAAATTTTTGTTGTTAAAATAAAAAATTGATATCAGGTGCAATTCTTAGTAACCAAATGAAGTAGTTCGGAAAGCATTATTCCGTTTATACTTCCGGATTTGCGGACACTAAAGAGGAAGGTGTACTATGAATGGATGTAAATCGTAACTGACTATAATGAGTATTAAGGCAAATAACATAAGTAGCTTTCTTGCAGATTGATATCTTTGTTACTTATTGAATGCGTTTTATTATTGTAAAACGCATTCAATAAGTAACAAAGATATCAATTTCTCTTTACAGAAATTAAAAACTGTAGCCTCAAAAAATTTAATACTATAGTCGTGTATCAACGTTTTTTTTTATTTAGGCTTGGATATAATTTGAAACCTAAAGTTTTAATTGCATATTTTACTATTTCTTAAAATATTACTCATTTTGTTTTTGTGATAAACATTGTTGTTATTATTAAATATCATTGTTTTTTAAAATGTAAATAATAATATTGAAATACAAAAAAATCTGTTTAGTTTATTGTAACGCCGATTAAATTTATTAATTGATTGATTCAATTTTTAATATAATATAAATTTCTTGATGTGCTTTGAATGGAATAAGTAAATATTTACGTATTTAATAATCGCAGATTTGTGCAATTCGATTATAGGTAATAATCGGGGATGAACGGAAGGATAATCAGGCTGAAGGATAATAAAATAACCTAATAATAATGGAGCGATGGCACGCGTTGACTGCGCTTGGCAAGCGATTATCCTTCTTACGTATGTCTATTTTATGATATGTACACAGATTATGATGGGCCATTTAACATACTCTCCCATTTAATTGTGCCATTGCAATATGAATTATCGTTGCACGAACGTTTTGTTTAGTAGCGTCATTAATCATTTAAAGTTACGATGAGCGAATTAATCCTACTTAGTTTTGAAAAGCATACGATATCGATGCAAAATAATTGATTCTTGGTAAACATCAATAATATAAACTAGTGATTATCTATAAATCCGAACATTTAATTAAATTATATAGTTACATTAATTAATAAATTATTGTATTGCATGAGGTTAATATAATTGTAGAAATTATAAACTACTATGGGATTATATTTCATTGATGTTAATACAATTTGTAACGTGTAATTTCATGCACGTAACAATTCATTATATTATTACAAAGCAGAAAGGATCAATTGAAAGTCTGTAAAATTACTAAGAAGCTGATTACTGTATTTAATGCCGTATATAACCTGTGGTAGCACCCCACAAAGAGTGTGAATATATGCGCCCAACCCCCCGTTTAGAGCCACACAGCTAAACACCACCTTAATCTCTACACTTTGTAATTACTTTACTTTTTAATATTATCTATCGTATTTTCTGTTTAGAAGATACCTGCGCGCCTTTGCTTTTAGGCCACACGGAAGGGGTGTCCCATGGTAAGCACATAATTTTTGGAAGGACTAAGCGTATTTGAGATGAGGATTATAGATAATGGTTAGGATTAGAACTGTAGTGGTTTTTGTGTTGGCTACTCGACAATTTTACAATGTTTTCCTCAAATAGATATGCTAAATAATCGCCCTTTTATACTATTTATTATTGTGATTATCACCTTATACAAGTGTTCTTTTTGACACCCATATAATATTACACAAAATTTTATTGAGATGGACGAAAGCTGTGGTCAAAAAAGATAAATAATAATCTCTTTATAATGTTCTCAAGTATAATTATGGTTATAAGATTGATATCAATATTTTTTACAAATATTAACTTAAAAATATAGAATAAAAATTACCACAAACAAATTCAAACAGATAGTATTATAAGAGAAAAAATTATATTATGCGCGTTATGTGATTATAGTTTCAATTTGACTTATTTGCAAGCTTCTTTTACATATAGTAGTGAGTTATACGCAAAAAGGTCAATTGTTGGCAAAAAAATGTTAGTGTGCACTCAAAACCTAATATGTCTGAGTTGTATACATAAAGCGTCAAAATTGAGGTTTAATTAAAAAAAATCAAAATATTACACAATACAGTAGTATAGTTATATAAATTAAATTAATTAAATTTAATAATTTAATTTGTTTTCATAAAATAATTTTACACATTTAGTGTAAACTTGTCAACTGCACTATTTTGCACGGAATCTGGTTGTCTCTCATTTTACACTGTTGATGTAATACGAGGTTTACTCCAAACTGTTCAGTTCAGACAAATCATCTATTTAATATATCAAGTCTACAAATTCATTAAAGTATGTCTGTTGGTGGTTCAAATTGATTTTAAGGAGGTTAGCAAAGGCTTTATTTAGTTTCATAGACTATTACGTTTTAAAAACCATACTTGTATTTATCATATTATGTTGTATCAGTTTGAAATTGGATAAAAATTGCAGTCATTTTGTAATCACACAACATTTTTTTTGGCAATTTGAACTTTAACGGCCGCAGTAATTTGTTCACTTCAAATCAAGTGATACAAGCTTGGATGGCAAGTCAACAAGAAGTTGGAGTTAGTTAGTTTAGATTTTTGGGATATCAGCCTAAGAAGACTATTAATGCCGTTCTTTCCTCTACCTATAAAAAGTGTAAAATAATATGCTGTAAAATAAATAAATAAATAAATAAATAACAAAGATGAAATAAACATTCACAAACTATTAAAGACTATACCAAAATGACTAGATAATTCCAAAAGTGTCTAAGGTGTAAAAGGTACACAAACATTAATCACAATAAATTAACAATTATATCCATATACCCAGTCTGCGATAATTCAAAAGCAGCTCTATGTTCCGAAAACTGCCGACAATCCAATAAGATATGACAAACAGTTAATGGATTATTACAGATATCACAAACTGGCGGCACCTCAGATGCCAACAAATGCTTGTGCGTCCATCGACAGTGACCGATGCAAAGTCGCGTGAGGATAACCTTTTCCCTACGCTTCGGCATGCAAGACGAACTCCACGGTGTAATGGCGCTTGTTGATTTGAATAGCAAACCACTCCGTCTACCAGCTAGACAATATCGATTGGTGTAATCGATTGGTGTAAAAAACTACATTCCTCACACAAGCTTTGTCTGTAACATTATCAGCGCTAGTTATAGCCAATAAGAAGTTGGATATTGGATTTTGGCAACCATTAAGTTTTTGATCCAATAATTTTTCAAAAAAGTTGACAAAACATAAGGCTTATCACAAGGAAGAAAACGTAAAAATACAAAAGTTTGCATTTCATCTTCAAATTTCTAAGAGCATTGCAAGCAAGCAACGACGTGTATGTGTATGCTACCACTGGCGCAAAATTATTGACTGGGAGATTATCTCCAATAGCTTTAGCCACTGGTGGAACAACAATAATGAACTTTAAGAGTGGCAAAATAGTTATAGGACTTACATCACCAACGTTTACCTGTCTCAGCCTTTATACCATCATTTAAGTAACAGAAACACAAAACAAAGTGTTTGATGTTACACATTATATTTTTTATGTTTAATACTATATAATGTATATAATTTTTTTTTTAATTTTTAAACTTTTTATATTACTTTTGCTATGTGGCTAATTAAAGTGTGTGGAATAATAGCCTAAAAACGTTTGAATTCTTACATAAACTAATATATCTTTGGTAATATACTTTTATCAATTAATTATTTTGCCTAAATTTTTACTTTAGTGTATTAGACAATTCATGTTAAAAGTTGATTAATGCATCGTTTTATAGTTTAAAACATTTGGAAAAAGCTTGAAAAGCGTTTGCAAAAAAAAAATTTAAGCCTAATTTTAATTTGGGAATTGGAAAAGATCATTAAAGAGATGTGTGCTAGCGTAATATGTGTATGGATGCGAGGATTGGACAATAAGAAAACAAAACAAAGAATAGAAACGTTTGAAAAGTGGTGTTACAAAAGGATAAAGTAACAAATTAAGAAGAAATAAAACTAGATGAAGAAATAGAAACGAAAGGACATAGGAATATACAGCTATAAAAAAATTAAGTCATTAATCTAGAACAGGATAGAATGGCATGCTGTTTTGATCATGACTCAAAAAGAAGGAAGAAGAAAGTCTATAGAACGATCAATGCTGTGTTTACGTGCTGATCTTATGCTAAAGAAAGTGTATATACATGTCTTTAGTTAAGAATTTAATTTAGTATGATACGGTGAGTTAGATCAGTTATAGAGTGTTAGCGTAGCACATTAACAGTCCGGGGTTTGATTCCCAAATATGACTAAAATAATAACTTGCTATTTATCTACTGGGGTGCTTTGGAAGTCACATAATAAGCCCCCATCAAACAAGTCGTAAGACTTCTGGTGCGATGTAAAGTAGCTGTAAAACGCGCAATAAAGAAGACGAAGAGAGAAATTTGCAGAAATGCGGATTTATCCGTTTAATTTGGTAGATATTTGTGATTTTTTAGTTTGGGCTGTAATTTTGCTTATCATTGTTTTTAGTTAGTTTTATAATTTGTGTATGGTGCAAATACAACTAGATATTCTGTGATTTAGTTAATTTTGAATATTTTTGGAAAATATTGGAAAATTAAGTTTACTCTATAATAAATTGGCAATTTGATAATTTTATTTAAAGATAATTATAACTATAAAAAATAATTAAAAAAGCTATATTTGGAGTCAAACTATCTATTGCACAATCTTATCGCTACGAGAGCAGAATGCAATATATGAATACTTTGTTTACGGAGATCTCCAATAAGCGAATATTTTCTAAAATCGGTCAAATTATCTAGGACGATTTTTGTATCATACTTTTTTATACACAACCCTATAGAAAAAATATCTAAATCTATACAACCAAAATAAACAAAAGTTCTTAAAAAAATAAATGTGATGTAATAATTTTATATATTTATTGTTTTATATTCAATGTTAAAATGCAAATTACTCGAAATCATTACTTAATGGACTTACATGAATGAAAATACATAATTAAGCAATAAATTATAATTCAGAATAATCATTCGTTTTAGAATTCTTTGTCAAAAATGTACAATATTTTATTATATACTCATTTGAGTAGTATAGGTTACTCAAATAAAAACTAGAATGCGATATATTCCAGATATTAAACAATTGTATACTTTATCAGCAATATATTATACACAAACTTCACCACTAGAAAATGAATATCAAATAAGATGCAAAGACGGATTTAGAGTATAACAATATTTGTTCTACTGTCCGATAAAATATACAATGTTTCTGAAAATTAATTTTAAAAGAAACATTTGATATTGCCATTATTCCAAGAATTAAGTTTTGAAGTTTAAATCAAATGAAAATAGTTCTGCCCTGTTCAACAGAACTGAAAAATAAACACTCATACATAATGTATCATTAAAAATATAATTCGGAACACAAATCAGATTAATGATTTCATTACAAAAATTTAATAAATTAAACAAACAGCAAAATGTGATTAATTCATGAATCGCATTGTTTTATTTTACGATTAAATTTTAAACTGAAATTATATTTACACATAAAATTAAATATAAGCAATAAAACGTTGACAACTAATTTAATTGCACACGCAAAATAAAACGATAATAAAATAATATTGATAATTGCCACATATTCGAGTTAAAATATGAAATGGGTATGAAATATAAATAAATTTTATTTAATTAAATAGAAACCGCGTTATTAAAACCAATAAATTGATTTTTAAAAACACATGCACATTTAAAATTACGTATATTATTTTGAATTGCATTGTAATTGTATTATTTTGTTCTAAATTACCTGGAAGAGAGATTATAGGGAAAAACAAAATTTCCAAATTAAATGCACATTACTGTGATTTGTTTGTACTTATTGTTACATGAAGAGAATCTATTAGAGAATTCTTTGAAATGAATAAGGCTATGGTGTGGTTAATAAGGATCAACTCTAGCTTAGTTAATCGCTTGGATTATCTTACTACTTCAGGGGAGAGAAGATCGATAGCCTACTGATTATAATTATCTTATTGTACTTGATTAATTTAATAACCGTTAATATTCATTTTGTGTGTTCTTTTTAATGGAAATATTACGTGACTGAATCTGTAGCAATTAAATTACTTTTAGAAATAAATTTGCATAACAATACACATTTTACAACACAACGAATTTCACAAACCGCAAACTTACTATTCCCTTTTTGAATGAATAAACTTGAAACGTGCACATTTAGGTGCAAAGAACTACCTTCTAAGAGGTCATATAATATACATGAAAGAAAAGGTTGACAAAAGAGCAGAAAATTTGAAAAAAAAATTGTCTAGACAAAATGTAGATTAAAACACATAAAGTAATACATAATATGTGATAGTTTTATTCTATTTATGGAAGCTTTGATCCTATTATACTAATAGAGTAACTAATCTGTTATTGTTCTGTTAAATCACATGTTTAACGATCGTCGAAAGTATGAGAATTGACATACATGTATGTGTATATGTAAAACAAATATGTTTCTTCAATAATTGCCACAAAACAATGTTATATACCTAATATCAGTTTGTTTGAATATTAAATCCATTTAATATGCGACTCCTAATATACTGTATTTCTTTGTTTAATTTAATTACATAATTTGAAATTTGTTAAATTAATTAAATATATATATATATATTAGTTAAAGAATGTTGTAAAACACGCAATAAATGCAATGTAATTTGAATTTTATTGAGGGTTAAACGGCACCCAAAGAACAGTAAGAAGATTTAAAAATCCATTACAACGTATTTATATATACTAGATTACCAAGAATTAACTTTTAAATCCGCACGAGCTGATTTATTGCCTTTTTACGCTATTAAAATTATAAAATTAATTGATTTACGACCATAAAATGGTTATTTTATTAAAGCAGCATTTCTTTATATGTAATTTTCAATATTCAGTTTTACATATTAGATTTTATGATACAATTAATATACTTGCTTTTAAATAGTTATAAATCTTTTGATATTTAATTACATGTTGAAATTTATTAATTTCTGGTTAAAGTAATGTACTAATATAATATTGACGGATTTTAGGTGCTAATGATTAAAGGGAAAACATGTTTAAAAGGTTTTGATTCAGTTGCTTATTTTTTACAATAGAAATTTTTTTTGTTTGTTGCTTGTTACATAGTTTAACTGGTTTTAGGGTGAAACATACAGGGGAAAATCTATTTCTTTTTTTATAAAGTCAATGAATGCATGCTATCTAATATAAAATTATAATTATCTATAAAATATAAATAAATATTTATGCTGTATGCTGTATGATATAATGTAAAATAATTTTTATTTATTATTATTAGAATGTCTTTGTTATATGTAATAAATTTTATTAAAATAGAATACATCAGTATTAAAGTTAAAAATAAATAAAACCAATAAATCGATAAATTTAATCATTTACTACATACATCCTTGAAATTATTTAAGTACGCCAACAATAAAGTAATATTGAACAACAATAAATACAAAAAGTGCATAGTCTCACGCCCCGAAACTGCAAAACAATAAACAACAATAGCTAACCATCCCACCCCTAATCCGTCCACCCTATAAGCCTCTCTTTGTCACACTCAACGACCCTACGCAACAGTCATCCTTTTTCTACCTACCCCATGGAACGTTTACCTTTCCAATAACTGGTCAGATCTACCCCATGTAATAATACACCTTCGAAAACGGATACAGCCTCAGTTCAAACAAATCATCCATCTCGAACAGGTCGGGACAGATTGATTTTTACTATATTTGCTTATACTCGCAAAACGAAGTAAACTTTTTGGCGACGAGATCGAATTGCTAAGTTTTTGTGAACGCGATACGTCTATATGGACTAAAAACACGTGCGTTCTCTGTGATTTTTCAGTTTCCGGGTAAATATCGTGTGGTAAAGTGAACCGCTAAGAAACTGAAGTAGTGGCTAGCAGGAAGACAAATTGGACAAGCAATTAATATATAGCAGGAACCGATAAGAGTGTTTTAGTTGCGTAATTATAATACGCAACTCATATTTAAATTTAGGTGAGTCAATACAAGCTAAAAATTTTAAACGAATAATTGATTGAAATAATCCTGTTATATATAGTTATATACAACAATTAGCATAATAGTTGCAGTAAATTCAGTTAATTAATGATAACGAGGCAAGCATAATAAAATTTTAATTAAAACATTAACAATAACACACGTATAACTTATTAACAATTTTACTAAATTAATCACAGTGGTATAATTAATTACTTTTAATTGCGAATTACTAAAAAAGTTTGATTTTGATAAAGAAAATATAAAAATATACTGTTTAATTTAATTAATCTGCTTAAACGGTTATTTAAATTATTATATAAGAAATTTCTTTTGTACATAATATTTATAGATTCTCTCTCTGTGCTAAAATATTTTCCGTCGGAAATTTAGTGTCAACAAATTATTCATAAATTTTGCAAAAATTAGACAATACCAAAAAAAAAGATTTAAATTTGCTATTCAACTGTATTTATTTTTGCACATTCAATGTTTAGATAAGATAAACTATTTTCTAACGAGGAAAAAAGCTTAACGTAATCCGGTTGAATACTGCCGAATGGTTTTTAGTGACAAACATCAGGTTATTGAAATTATCAATACCTAGAAATATATTATTATCCTACTAAATCTTACAGTAAAAATTACATTACTTTAACCGAGATTGCATATTACTAAAATTGAGTTCTAAGAAATGATTTAAAATTGTGAACTACATAATTTAAAAAACAATTAGTTTTTAAATAGAATAGGATTAAAATAAAATTATATATCATTTTTCCTTTATAATATTACCTAGAAATATTACTTGTTAGCAATTTTAAAGTATCACTACATGTAGTGTGAGACAGTTTAATATTTATTGCAGTAGGATTATTGATTTAGATTTCTTGAAATCGATAAATTTAATACAATAATTATAGTTATATTGATTGACCATTTAAGAAATATATGGAATCTATATCTATATTTATAAATCCGCATATTGTGCAGATACAACAATGAATATTTGATGTTTACTTACTTAATATAAAATAAATTATTGCAAAGAAGATACAAATAACGTATAATTTTTAGAAAATTTAATTTTGGCTTGTGTAAAACCAGGATTGTATAAATAATACTACTACTTTATAATAAGTTTATTACAACTATATTTTGTTTGTTTCAGTGTATAATACGAACGGCAAAACGTCTCCAGTGGCGGGTGATCACCACAGTCTGCTAGCTATGGCGGGCTACTTGAAGACTGGACCAGGACCTCACTTTCCTGCTCATCCTGGTCTTACAGGCATGCCAATGCCTGGCCTAGGACCATTCGGAATTCCTCACTCTCTAGATCCAGTACCATTTCCGCAAGGTAAATATACATACATAAATGTTATGGTAAAAATTAATAACATCACGAAACATGATCATAAATAATAATAAGAATAAAGATTAACTTTGAGTAAGAATAAGGGAAATAAAATTACGACCGATTTTGGATATTTTATGAGCTGTTTTTGTCTGCAGCAATACCAAATAATATGTTATTATTATTTCGTTTGGAATAGTAGTAATAATTTCATTGTATGTTGTGAATATATAACAAATAGGCATACAAACAAATTATTTAATAGATACAATGAAGCTTAGAATTTATGTCTGATATTGTTCTAAAATAAATAGGCCTAGGAAGAATTAACAAGGTAGTGTAACTAATAGTTAATAACAGCTTGTAATTAATTAGCTTCTTTTATTGAAACGTTTATAATATTCTCTACAATTAAAATATAGTTTTTAATATAAAACGTTTAAGCCTAATGTGCTTAGTCTGCAACGCAGTTTAGATTCAAATAATACAAAATATATTTTATTTGCAGATTGGTAACACTTTTTAAGAGATATTGTCCTGATGGATAAACATGCTAGATTGTTTTACATTTTTAAGACATTTTTAATGTCAAGCATTAAATTCGTGGAACTTGTTCTGCATTGTATAAACTTTGTGATTGTGCTATTTAATTTCAAATAAAGAAAATTATAATGCAAGCAATTCATTAATAAGTTAAAAATTTAAAAAATTACGGAACATCTTTGTTTTGGTTTGCTTATCTCTATATGTTTGGACTATCTTTTTTCGAAACAATTGTAGCAAAATGTTGTATACCAGCATTTTTTTCTGAAAAAGTTTCAGAAAAATTGTCATAATATAGTCTTATTTTTATTCGGTTTTTTTGCTATATGTAAGGTTTTCTATTATAACTTTATCTGCTTATACCTTGCGTATACGTGGATGTCAATGACTGAAAAGTGTTGAGAAAGGTAACGAAGCATCATTTGCAAGTTTAAATATAGCCGGTTGATTACTTTCTGTATAAATGTTAGTTTTAATTTTTCTAGTTTACATATAATTTTTACTGAATCTACAAGTATTATATCTATTAGTATGTCAGCAAGAAGAACGCAGTCTGGTGGTAGCTATTTTTTACTGACAACAAACCAGTACTCAATGCATTTCTAATTTTAAATTGAATCCATCAATATGTTTGTTGCTTGGTTTTGAAATATATATTTAAAAATGATTTTGTGTGACTCATTATATTATGTTTATAGTTCAATATTTGTTGCTGCTTTGATGTTTGTTTTGCAGAAGTGGTAATAAAAGTAAATTTCATTTATCACTTGTCATTTTCACTGAGAAGTTTAATAATTTCTACATTTATACCCACACTATTATTCTTATCCGTGGCTTCTTCATTAAATTTATTTTGAAATGCATATTGAAATTATTTGCTTTCTAATGCATTTGCATTAAATCACTTTTTAGCTTTTTGTATTTTTTGTTGTATAACTTTGCTTCGGAGAGAGAATTGAAGTTTTTAAATATGGCAATAAATGTGTAGGGGCAGCAAGTCGCAAGCGCATGCCGATTATATGTAAACATAAAGCAGTAGTTGGGAGACTAACGTGGTAGAAATATTTTTAAAGTAAACAATTTGTATAACGATACCATGTTTAAAATTGCTTGTTAAGAGATTCCAAGAATTCTTTTTCTGAAATAAATAGCAGAGTCTTTTTTCTAAATGTAGTGACAATTTATGATTTGTGAAACAACAAAATATTATTTTACCAGTGTCAAAATGCACGTTATTTTTATTTGGTAGTTTGCAATTAGTTATATTTACTAAATACTCAAATCTGTTGAAATAATTTCTGGTTTTTTATTTTAATTGTTAATAGTAATTGCACGTTTGTAAATCGTATATAGAAAATGTTCACATAATATTTTAAGTAACTTAATCTTTCATATAATTTCTGCTCATGTGAATCAGAACATTGTTTTATGTTTACAAACGTTTGCCGCATTGTATTACTTACAATTATTTTAAGAATGTTTACTATAAATCTGTTTTATATTCATTTAGGGTTAGAGAGAAGTATTTCACAATGTTTGTAATAAAGCCAGCTTTTAAAAAAACTGCCACGCATAATATATAATTTGTATATACATAGTGTGTACTGTGTGTACAATATGTTCAATGTTGCTGGTTTCAATGCATCCAATGTAATTGATTATAGCATCTACTAATCATTGTGATTAGTAATACATGGTTAGTGTAACCATAATTACATTTGATATTAACTGTTTTTTTTTATTAGCGAGTGTAGTATATTAACAGAGACAACTTGTTGAAAGATAATTTTATAAAAAAATATAAGATTTAATTTAAAAAAAACGTATCGAATTATATTCTTATTGTCACGTAATACAAAAGATGCAAGTAGTAATTTCACTTAGAATTTATATATTCACCCCGATTGAATCAGCAGTATCAATAAAAATAAACATGTGTGTACTACGGGGTGGGTGCAGACAAATTGCGTAACCTCAGTAGTAACTAGCCCCGGGCGGTTCCGGGGTGTTCCGGAGTTAGAGTGCCACTTGGGGGTTTTCGAGTAACAATGAATACATGGCATCGCTAATAGATTTGTAAATATTAGTACACCCCCGGTTTGCGAGTCCTTGGGGAGTGAAATACGACACCCCGGCTAATGTGAGCATTTAGTCTAGCACGAAATTGAATCAAACAGAAGTAATAAAACAAATGCTATTTTCTTATTCAATAAATTACGTATTCTACAGCAATGATTTTGAATATAACGGAACCTATTACTTTTGTAAATATATTTTAACCCCATTTTATACTTTGTAAATCTCTTCACTCGTACGAGTAGTAAAAATTCGTGTAAGTCACGATTATGTTTTCACTACTGGAAAATACAATTTCGACACATCGCCGAGAGTATTGCTACACACTCCTCCGGAGGAGTAACTCTCGTAACCTCGCAGAGAGTTTTCACTGCTGGTATCCATAGTAACAAAACCACCCACCACCCCCATAATCGGCTCAACTCAGCACTGACATAGCACTTCTCCCTGAAAGTCCCCGAAACCCCTTGCTACTACACCACTGCGATCTCTATCTCGTTTCAACCCATAGTTTGTCGTGAGATTAGAAAAGGAAACAGTCTGATGGGAATATTATAAATAATATCGCAGTTCGATCCAACGGTGTTCCAGTCCTGTTGCAAAACCATGTGAAATGTTTTGACTTTGAGGTGGAATTAGTTCAAATAGCTAGAAATTAAGTTTATGTGGAACAAATTGAATTACTCAAATATAAATAAAACGAAAAAAGTTAGCATAGACAACGCGTGTAAAGAAGCCTTTGTATTTTTCCGGTGTCGTCTGCAAAGTTAGCAGGTTTCAAATGAACTGTACACTCTCAACCCCGTCCTTAAATAACCTTTCTAAAAAGTGTATCTACTTACAAATAAATTATCAAAGCACCATGGAATATATTTACATCTGCTCATACATAAATTAGATATAGTTACTTAATAAATTCCTGTAGCGGATGGCAAGCGAAAACCATAAATTAATTGGTTACGATATATATTCACGCAGTTGCGAAAGTAAGTGCGATTTTATTGCTGACAAAGAAAAAAATCTTGAATTATTTGACATGCAAATTGAAATGCGCTTATTATTTATGAGCATATCGTTTATAAATGCTATATTTTTTCTCAATACTAAATTTAATAATAACTAAAAAATATTTAATTATAAATTTGATCATTGAAGAGAAGAAAATTAAACTCCATAAAAAGTATAGGGCTTTAAATAAAAATTAACATTTCCCCCTTATAATTTTGTTTACCAGAATATTTTCAAGTGTCTTTAATTTACAATACATGTAGATAAGTTAACGAAGAGTAAACGTAAAGTGTATATAAATGAAATAACAGTGGCTTGCCAGATTGGGGCCGGTGAGAAAACGCAGCTGGCCAATGAATGCTGTGGGGTGTCAAATTGAATCATTCCTGTTTTATTGGGGTATTTTAACCGTGAATTAATATTACGAGAGTGTGCACGTGGCAATGTACACTCGAAACTCACACAGGCAACCCGCGAAAGTGCACAATTTCAGAAAATATTTGACTTTTGAAAATGTTTATTTTGTTAATCCAGCTACTGCATGGCTCTCAGCGTACACCCAGCTAATGCCTACAGCAAACATTCTGATAACATGCAAATTGGAACCTTTTTTCAATGCAAATACTTTTTTTCTATAATTTTATTATAATATGTTTCAAATTTTCTAATAACAAAGGCCTACACTGTAGTTCTATCATTTGAACTGAATTTTGTTATACTTAAACAAAAAAATAATGAGGTAACGTTATTTAAATTGAGTGAAACACGATTCGTTGTGATTTAATTAAAATTTTAGATTGGTGTACATAGTAAATAGCAGTTCGTTGTTTCAAAATAAAGAGGGTGGCTTCAGAGCAAGTGCTAAAATTCACACTAAAGTAAACAGGATCAATGGGGTTCGAAAAAGTTGTCTGGACACTGTAAAGCATTTGTGTTAAAAAATTATTTGTTTTACAATTTCATAAATAAATTTTTAGCTTTTTTCATATTCATGAAATAAATCTATATTTACTAACAATATTATGATAAACTAATTTATGTATTTTAATTTATCTATTTTTTTATAAGTCAGGGACGATACAGTTGCTTAGGGATTATATTGATTGTGATATCTGCAAGTCATTCATGGGGTGTTCTATTCTGATATGGAAGTGAGTTGGGTGTGTTAGATGACTTTATCGGACACAATCCAGCCTACACAGGATTACTGCAAGGATGCGTTGGATAAATTTTATATAATTAATTGTATACGTACTATAAAAATATCAAATATGTATAGATTTATATTAACAGCCTTAATTAGAGTTTGTTTATTTGTTGATATTATATCATAACAATGTAAATTTTAAATAAGATTCAAACTGATTATATCACTCAAATATTAATTGCTTTATTATAATTAATTTATTAAAATGCGGAGTTATAAAAATTCTGTCGGCACGAACAAAGAGTGAAGATATAAATTCAATTAATTTAATGCATGAACAAATTGGTAATAAAAATAATTAAATAATTATCATAAAAAAATGTGACGAAAACTATGTCCACCGGTCTCACAATAACTGTCCGTTCCTGCATAATAAAAAAGCAGGGTCATAAACACCGATTAATATAGATCCAGACGATTTAGATTTCATTTTACAGTGCTACTGGTCTTAAAGTGAACCCCTGACTCGATAAAACGTTATCATTTATATAGTTAAACCCGATATCAACGTTGATTTGTTAAGTTGCGGCTACTGAACACAGATTCGAATGCAAATTAACGCATTTACGTCCTGAGTCTTTTGATAAATGAGTTATTTGGATTTAAAATTAGAAGCCCAGAAACCAGGTGTTCATTTTACACGACAAAGGATGGGGTTTATTACTATTATTTTTTATTATAATTATAATAAATTTCGGTCAATTTATTTATTATTATCAGTTTCGTGATTGTTATTAATTCAAGTTATAGACGAACGTACAGGCTAAAGCATAATGCATAGTTTGTTCATATTTTGCAGGTGTTAACCCGAGAAAACAACGCAGAGAGCGGACAACCTTCACCAGGGCGCAACTAGATGTTTTGGAATCTTTATTTGCGAAAACACGATATCCAGACATCTTCATGCGGGAAGAGGTGGCCTTGAAGATAAACCTTCCCGAATCCAGGGTGCAGGTAATTATTTTTTTTTGTTCCCCTTGTTGGCTCGTAAATTTCTTATAATCTCCAAATATAAATGTAACATATATCGCGCGCTATTGTCGCAAGATGTATGGTTGTTTGTACTGCACACACAATGCGAGGGGCGGCTTGTTGGTTGTTTGGTTTGTTTGCCAACCCTGTAATGATTCAATTTGAAGGCTGGTTAGCCTTTTCACTCCTCACCAGCTGCTACATGCTGCTGCTACTGTAGCATTGTTGCAGCAGCATGTGACAAGCTTTTATTATAACTCTTGCTTACTATTGATGAGAATTAAGAACAAAAACGATTTGCATCACTAATCACATTTTGTTTTATTTTTAATATAATATACAAATGAGTCATATGTAAGAATTTTAAAGTAATACAATAATTTAATTTTATAATATTTTTTATACATTAACTTTCAGTAAATATTTTAATAAAACGCAATATTATTATTTAAATAATGCAGCATTGATTTAACTTTAGAAAGTTAATATTTTAATCCATACAACTAATTTCAATTCTAATTTGTGTTTATCTTACATCCAGAAAATGTTTGGAGAAGGGGTCTGTTGAAAATTAACTTTTCAAATCTGTAATAGCGTTTTAATTCTAATCAAAATTCAAAACTTAACCCCTGCGACCGACCGGCAGGCATACCGGGAATAATAATTCCATTCGGCTGCACCTCGCCGCTTCAACAATTTCCCTATCAATTTCTATTGCGTCCGGATCCATCCCCTACGCCAAAAATTGTTACTCTATAATACTCCTTTTATGACAATGTTCCGCACGGGGTTTTATAAAGGCAGAAGGCGGGCTGTTTTCACGGAACAACCCTAAATAATCCCCGAACTAATGGAAAACTACCCCATGCAATGCCATTGTGTTATTGTACTGAATAAAATATATACAGTTATTTCATTGCGGTGAGAGATTTACTTTTGCGAGGGGTAGAAGTGCAGGGTACTGTATGCACCGTCGAATGGAATGCTTTATATTTGATTGATGCACGTCAGGGTTCCCTTTTTTATTAGTAAAAATGGAGTGCTAATCTAAATCAATTTTTTATCTTTTCAATCTCTTAATATTTTATAACGGTCCAAAATTATTAATATATATTAATAAAATTTATTTTTAATTTCAGGTTTGGTTTAAAAATAGAAGAGCAAAATGCAGACAGCAGCTTCAACAGCAGCAGAATAAACCAACTTCACGTGTATCCACAACTCCAACGAAAACGAAACCTCCTAAGGCATCACCAATTGTACAACCCTCAACGGTGCCGCCGCCAACGAATATTCCGACACCTTCCACATCTGTTTCCCCGCCTGTAATAAACATTAAGAAGGAATCTCCCCAAATCCCGACCTATAGGTCAAATGGAAACCTCACACCGCTAGGAAGCAACACTAGTAGTGTAATAACAACACCCTCACCTCCAATTACTCCATCCAGTAATCCTCCTTTGAGTTACCAACACGATTCCTACAATTCATTCAATTGGCATAACGGTCACAACTCTTCGCCGCATCATTACTACAGCCAAAATTATAACCCTGCATACTATAGTCAAATGGACTATTTTAACCAGCAAGGAGGTCAGAATCAGATGCAAATGGGCAATCACATGGGTGGTAGTTATCAAATGGGTGGATATTCGGCAATGAGCATGGCTGCTACACATCACCAAAACTTCAGCCCTAGACACCCTGACTGCAGCTTGGACTACATGAACCAGATGGTTTGAAAAAACAATAATTTTAAATATGGAGATTGTGCAGTATAAATGTGTAGTTTATAAGTGTTTTTAAGTACAAAAACGGACTAAAATAAACCAAACAATCTTATCATCAACATAAGTGCATATCAAAAACAAACGAGATTCATTTTTTATTAAAATAAAATAAATGGATTATGTGTCGTTCAGAAGCCAAACTGACTCACTATCAATTCTAAAATAGACAAGATTTCAGAAGAATATAATAATTATATTAATTATTATATGATTATTAACATGTATCAAATAAAATTTGTATACATTTATAATAATATTATCAATATAATGGCCATTTTATGATTGAGCGTTTGTCAGTTGGCTTCTGAACGGCGCATATGTGGTTTGTGCTATTGTATATAATTAATTAACGTGCGCCTAATTTAAAACTTGACGGCACTAAAAAATACAAAAATATATATACGAAACCCTTGTACATATAAATATTTTAAATGTAACATAATTTTTAAATGTTTTATTTCGTCCATGTAAATTATTGAGTAGTGTATTATTAGTGTACATAAATTTAATATTTTGAGTGCTTAAAATTATATATTATACAAAAATTTAAAAAAAAAACGTGTAAAATTTCGGCAACTAAAACTCAGGAAATATGTATTGGAATTTCTTAAAATTGTTTTCTGTGATTATTGGAATTAATCTCGCCCAAAAATAAAATATATCCGGGATGATTTCAAACAATGTTTTTGTAATATTATGATAGATAGTTTACAGATGGATAAATTTCATGTTTAATTATGAATTTTGTAGAGCGCGTTTTAATCGTTATATATTTTGTACTTTTTTCCTGTAAACACTAATCTACAAAATGTAAATAAATATCTATATAATACTAAAATATCAATGTATTTTTATTATTTATATTCCCTAGGTGTTGACACTATTTTATGGTATTGATTAAAAAAAAGTAATGGAAAAATATGATATTTATTCATAATCCTCAATTTATGAAGTTTGTTTTTACAATAAAAATGTTTCAAGAGTAGTGGAAAAATAAATATCTATAAATCATATACAAAACTAATTGATTTTCATGTACAGAGAGACAAAATATATTGTACAAATAAGTATGTACACGCCATGCAATCTTCATCATCTTTACTATGATTATTGATTACAATAAAAAAAGAAACTGAATCTTTAATTTACTGCAGCTGAATCGAGTAAAAATATTTGAATTGGAAATTTAAACTCTTATAGTACTAGGTAATTGAAATGTCTTATAGGCGAAAGGCTCATTAACAAATCTTGATGCAGACTTGTTGCAGGTTCAATCTTGTTTCGGTTTATGAACTGTAAACAGAAACTGAACAGACTAGTTTGAACCAAATTTAACTGGTTTATAATCAGAGTACATATTTTTGTTTTTTAATAACCTATATAAATACAATATAATAATTTTTTTGATTCATATTTCAATTTTGTTTTTTTTAACTCTATCTCTGTACACAAATCTTGATCATACTGCTACCGACAGGCGACGATGCTTTTTAGGTTACAGATTCTATTGCCAGTGACATCTATGGGTGGTTGTATATCAGGATTCAGAGGTAAACAATTAAATAAATTAATCATAAATTATAAAACTTTATTTGTAGTGCCATAAAGCTTATTAAAAAACTGGATTTAATTAGACAAAGCGTATCGTTATGGACTAAATACAATACGGAACATTTTGTTTTAAATAACAAATAAAAATTAAATCGATTTATATTACTTTAAATAGTCACCTCAATATAACGTTTGCATTTAGATATATATATATAGAATATATAGATACTTCAGCAATACTGCATATAAAAGATACACGTTATATGCAGTCTTTTAGATGTAAAGTGCTTGCTTGTCATATTCTGGGCGAAAACCTAACTACGTCACTGTATTTGCAAAAGTATCCTCTATACAACGCGCTTTTGCATTGATCAATCTGCATATAAAAAATGTCTAAAACTCAATTAATCAAAACATTAAACTACAACTCAATCTTGAATATACTATTATTGTGAACCCAGGTGGTTTTGTTTGTGTCACATTTCGATATTTCGAAAAACAATCCCGTCGGTTTGTATTACTCAAAAGTATTTTCAATTACTATTTTTTTATTTAACTTTTTATAAGTGACTTAGTAATTGTAGTGTCTCACTAGTATTGTAAATATATTTTTACTATATACTCTTAAAAATAATATTTTTTTGTTCATGATTTCTTTATGTGTAGTATCAAGCCGTTGTTTCCAATATACAGTGTTCCAAATTATCGAGTGGTATTCTATGGGTTGTATTATATAAAGAATTTCTAAAAAAACTCAATGCCAGTTTAAAATTTGACAGAATCAGAAACCGTTATAACACATATGTATGTGTATGTGTATGTACAATAGGATTCAATACAAAATCTTGTTAAAAAACAATGTTATAGATAAAGTAGTGATGGAATATACATTATTATAAAAAACAAAATAGCAAGAATAACAATACATATGTTTATGCATAAGTGCGTGCTATGAATAACAACTGTAAGCAGATGATGTTTTAGACCGAGGACATATGGCTCAAGGGATAGAAGTCCTCAATCTAGTATCGTATTTTTAATTTTATATACAAATTAAAACTATTATAATATTTGGCGTAGCAATCTTAACGTTATTAAAAGTATTGTTAATTTATTTATTTTAAACTCTGGAACAATGGGAGAGTATTTATATAATTTAAATGATAATATAAATTTAATATTAAAATCATTTAAAAATAAGTGTAAGATTTATTTTAATTAATGTTTTAATAAGCTACATATTTTTATAGTTATTATAGTATTGGATAACAATTATTTTTTATTTACGGGGCGATATCTTAGGGCTTACGCTTGTGTTTTACAGCAGATCCGGAAAACCCCGAATTTTTAGAAGGATCCGGTTCTGGGTTTGGTTCTTGTAAATTATTTTGAACAGGTCAGTTTTGGTTCCGGTTCTTTAAAATTAAAATCCCGGTTTCAGGGTTTGGTTCTGTATTTTTTTGCCTTATATTAACAACACAGTATGTTATGAAAATTTAAAAAATCACGACAATAAAAAATATCTGTATTTGCATAACACAAACTGAAAATAAATTTTAATAATTTATAAAAATAAATAAACAAATATTTAATTCATTTTTAAAATTATTTCTCTCAATTTCCGACAACGATGTGATTCTCCGATAATTCTTGTAGCAACTTTACATTAAAATAGTTATAAGAAATAAACAATATTTTTTAATTAATGAGATGTTAATCAAAACTATCAGGTTTGACAATACATAAAAATATGATGTATAATCACAAATATATTCAATTAAAAAAATAATCACTTTAACCTATACATTTATTTACATTGATTATTTTTTAATATTTATTTTTGATATGTTTTCTTTAGATATTTGCATCATGTCATATGTATTTTTTTTTTTTTTAACTTGTTATTATCACTAAACAAAAAAGTAAACCAAACCCGTTAGTTACTTAAGAGCTGGAGCTTGAATATACAGAAGTTGCAAAATCAATTTTAATAAAATGTACACAAAATGCTTATTGTGACTAAATAAACAAATAATTAAAGCTTGAAAATAAAAGAACAGAATTTTTTTTTATAATAAATTGGTCCATTACGATTTGTTGTTCACTCATTTAAACGGCGAAGCATACTGTCAACTAAATTATCTTTTTTTTTCTGCGATATATCACTCCAAGCTGTCTTAATCCGCAGCCGAAAATGCTGCAAGTTGTTTGGTGGGTCTGGTAAATTAGTCAGTTTTTTACCGATCATATCCCAAACATGCTGAATGGGTGACAAATCTGATAACCAAGCAGGCCTTATAAGAGTACAACAATGTTAGCTTTTGCGAAAACGTGTTGTAACCCTTGCCGTATGAAAGCGTGCATTATCTTGTTACAAAGTAGGGTTTTCCAACCTCCAAAGAAAAAAAATGCAGCAGGTTTCAGCACATTGGCAATAAAACTGACTGCGTTTAAGTTACTATTAACGAAGACCAAAGGCAATCTGCTACCATAACATATTGCATCCCATATGAACTTACTTTGTGTGAGGGCTGTATTGCGTTCCACAAAAAATGTTGAATTTATGCGTTCTTTGCGCATACGTCTGACTACAACCATCGTGAGCTCACAAACAAAATCAAGACTTGTCTCTAAACACAATTTGATGCTATTTTTGAGCTCAATTTGCTCTTTTGTTGTTCTATTCTAGTCTGCGGGTACGTTGAAGTGAAGTAAGATTAAGACACAAAAATGTGTCCTGCATCTTCTATTCAATATAATGTTATTAAGCAAGTCGTTGAAAATCTGTCTCTTGTAGTCAAAAGTCTTATTTTTAAATTTTTACAAAGCTAATAGTGGACAAACTATTCAAAAAATTGATAATTATTATACACCAATAGCTTGTTTAATACACATAATTGATTCTAAGTGTAATATGTATAAATTTTATTTAAATTTTATTCATTTGTTAGTTAAATCAAAATGGGCAATTTGTAAAAAATTTATTAAAATGGATTAACAACTTCTGTGTGTTATTGCCTTTTTTATGAAAGTTAATTTAGTTCACAGTAGTTCAAGGTAATATTTATTTTAGAATTATTATATTCAGAGTAACAAGTAGTTTGAGTTTAAAATAGTAGTCAGGGTAGTAACAAAGATAATTAATTAATACAAAACATGTAGCTTCATATAATTATAATGTCTATAACTGGCAGCATTACGGCTGGGTCTGATTGAAGTTTTGGGCACATTATTAACGATTGTCCATCGTAAATACGTACTCTTTTTTTTTGTGAACAATCACATAGATTGGTTAGAAATAGCTCAACATTTTGTCCTGTGCTATTGTCTTCTTTTTTTTTATATTTGTTTATTTATTTTTTTTATCAGTTTTATATACTAATCAGTTGCATAAATCCCACATGTCTAAGAACATATTCTATCAATCTATCTTTTTGTAGCAATAATATACTTTTTATATGTTTTTTTTAAGTAAGTTTTAATACTTTTTTGTTTGTTTTTGCAGTTTTTTTATTTATTTATTTATTGTTCTTTGTATGCATACAATACAGCACTACGTTTTATATGTATTTATTATTAGTGATGTGTCGTTTGCGATCGATTTGATTCGAACAAATTATTTTAGTGAATCGATTGATGCAAATCAGTTCAATGTTGGTAAGCGGGTCTATTGGCTCGCATCTGTTTTGATCCAAAGCAGATTTGATTTCAAGATTCATTGAATAGATGTTATTTATTGCACAATATTTCTGCCACAAATACCAACTAACACTAAGGGTCTATTGTATACATAATATAGCAAAGTACCAAATCAAATGTTTTATTTAGCAGTTTTGAAATCATTTAGTTTAAAAAATGTGAAATATGGTACCAAATAAATAAAAACAATAGTTTGAGATCACTAGTTATGAAAACTGATTATTAACGAAACCACCCATATAAAATTTGATTTGTTATTAAAACTGTCCGATAGAGATTTAAAATTACAATTTATAAATTACTACGGTTATTTGTTTGCATTGCTGTATCATTTGTAAGAATACGAGTTTAGTTATTTATATAAAAGTCTATAGCAAGTAAAAGCTATTGTAGACTTTTTGTAAAAGTTTATCCGTTTACTACTTTTATGTTTTTAATACTGTTCGTAATAATTTACATTTTACAAATTATTGTATTACTTCAATTAGTTTTACTAAAAGTCAAACGCACGCTAAACTTCTTGTACTGAAGTTTTAATAAAAATATATTTTTGACCAACTTTAATTAATCAAAAAAAATTCCGCTAATATAACTCAATTGTATATACATATTTAAATTTAGTTATTTAGTCTTGTTAAGGCAAGGTTGTGTAAGTTCAATTTGTTTTTAACTTTATGTTATATACCAGATTGCACGTATATAACATATATTTACAGGTTGCGTAGCTATATTATATATGTTTAACACCCTATTATATCATTATGTTATGTTATGAGTTTTTAATTTTTATTATTTGTGAAAACCCTAAAAAAATGTTTTGTTTACTAAAAGAGATTAATGAAAATCCATCTAAATTGCGTTTTTAATCTCTTTTTAACCCTCTTATACCATAAATCACTTTATGTAATAGGTTGCGCAATTTAAATATTTCACTTTAAATCATTATACAGTAAAGTGTTGCTGAGTTCCAAAATGTAATTAACTCGGCTTGGTATTTTGTATTTATGACTAGTTTCTACAACAAATATAAAACTATGGTAATTATCAATTTTTAAAATAAAGCAAGTAAATATAAAATATGTATACTATACAAATAATTCATATTAAATTAGTTTAGTATTAATAAATTGTTAAAACACTTCTTGTACAGAGGTTTGTCAGTGATTTTTTTACAAATTAATTTGCTATATACAAATTGTATTGGATTTTAAAGTGTTTATTTTCTTTCAAAAATTAATTTTTTAATAACATTTTTAAGCAAAAAAATCTGTTTGAAGGAGCTGACTGATAGATTGATTTATTGGTTCAAATATATGCTGCAAAAAGTGGAAGTTTTGTATCTCCGCTTAGACAAATTAAAATGCCTACAACCATAACTGGAGTCTTTGCAAAACATATAAAAATATAAAAGGTCTAAAAACATAACAAAAAGATTGATTATTACAAAAAATTTAAACTTTGCAAAAATTATATAAGAAATTTTAAAGCAAGTGCAGATTTGCCTCAGACACCATAGACATGTTATTTTGATTAGGACTTGCAATCTTGACAAAACTAGCCAAAAAAACATATTTTTTAAAATTTCAATATTTGATATTTAAAAACTACTTAAAATGTGACAATACAAAAATACCTTTGGATTTTAAAAAATAAGCCACACTCACTCACATTGATGACAAGATTTAAATAGTGTGTTAACATTGACCTTGAATATTTGCAAATTAATAGTCTCACCAAATAATAAATTTGAAAGCTCATTTCACGCCTAGTTAAACCAATTAATAAAAGTTTTCTTGAAAACTTTGGTTTTACATCTTTAAACTGTCAGTGAATCTTAGAATCCCTAACAAGTCTTGTGCTACCAGTAAATATTTGTTTAGATACAATTACAATATGTCTTTTATTTTAATAATATCTATAAAAATACTTATAGAAAATGCAAAAATATGCTAGACTACGCCCATGTTGTAAAATATCTAATTATTAGTCAATTTTAGATCGGCAATGATTTGAATAGCTTGTTTTTAAATTGAATTTAAGAAATGAAGTATAGTTTTGAATGTTATTTTTTATATTTGAAAACAATATTCAATACGTATATAAGTTTTATATTTAAGCAAAAGTTGTACATAAATATTTTAAGATATATCTACAACATGGTTGTTTCAGTAAAAGTTATGTAAGATTATAAACACTAAAAAACAAAATAAGGCAGATCTTGATATGAGGGTACGCTGCTTATACAGTGTTTAAACGGCAGCTTGGAATCTTTAGTTATAGAACTCTTTAGTTAAAAACATCAATTGCTTTACATTGTTTTGCACAAATCTAAAATCTAGAATACTTTGTAATGTCTGTGTACCAGTCAGTAGAATTAGAACATTCAAACAGTTAGTTTTTTATTATTTGTGTACAAATGTGAAAATTATTAATTTTTTTTTTTAACTCTCAACAGATTGAACAGTAATGCAATTAGTCTATAGTATAAATAACCAAATTTTGTTTTTTTAGTGTAGGGCTATATTTGCAATTCAATTTTGCGTTTTAGTTATTTTAACAAAAGTAGAAAAATATGTTTAACACATTAATAAATAATTAAATGTCTAAAAGCCACAACGATTAAACATGTATTTTTTATTAACTTTGATAGTTTGACTAAGAAAAGCATTATGATTTTTTTAATAACAAAAAAATCAACATTGTGCATTACACACGTTTTTAAATTTTTTTTGCCATAAAATTAAATAACAAATCACCCACAACAATAATTCAGATTACTTTGGAAACGCCCTGTATATATGTATGTACGTAAATATTTACTATACTATATAATTTACTAACTAAATTTTAGATAGCTAAATTGTGACGCAAAACCCGATAAAAATCTAACAATTAATTATAATAATTCTTTTAGTTACTTCTTTATAGCTAATTTTAACTAACAAATTTACCACAAAAGAATGTTAAGACAACGGCAGTTATAGTATGTTACAAACCAAGGGATAAGGTTATTTATAGCGCAATGCTGTGACATGACTTGACAAGAATATTTTAATAGTGTTGTCAGGCGTTAGTTTTGTATTGATTTTCCTTTCTAGTTCTTTTTTTGCAGCAGTCCATCTTTTGCACATGTAGAACGTGTGTTCTAGGCTATCTTCTATCTGACAAATGTCACAGTCCTCAATCCGTGATGTGGAACCTCTTAAGGTACGCATTAAAGCAGCCGTGTTCGTTTAGTAGTTGTGTTAAGTGGTAGTTAACACTACCAAATTTCTTGTTTGGCCATTCTAGTCCTTGATCAACCTTTTGGTCTATCCCGCCATCCGTGTGTTTGCATCTCAAGTTTCTTTTTATTTTTTGATTTTTCTTCTTATAGCATTTTCTTTAATACATTGTTTTTTTTTTGTAGAATTTTGTTTTGCACTCTACTTGTAAGTCAATTGGCATAAACAATGCAATTACCAGAATGGCTTCCGTTGATATTTTTTGGTATCCGCTACCTACTTTCAGCGCCAGTCTTTGTTGCTGCTTTAACAGCATGCTTTTATATTTTTGTAGCTCATAGCATTATAGAATGTGCCAGGTTTGACAACATCCTCTTATTTCTTTCCAAAGAGTCCCTTTACTTTAAGCATTAAGTTGGATAAAACCTTTGTTGTTTTTTCCACTTTAATGGCTGTTTTTTTTATATCTTTTCTCATATGAGTGTTGTGATCAAACCACACGCCAAGGTATTTAAGAGCTTTTTTTGTTGTAATATTTTCTTTGTCTACACTTATTATTGTTTGCTTAATTTTCCACCTTTTGTATAGTATAACAGCTTCCGTTTTCTCCGCTGCTACTTTCAGCCCCAACTTTTCTATTTTATTTTGACTCTGCTTATAGCCATGTTGGTCATGGCTATAAGTTTGTCTTCTTTCTTAGCTGCTGTGACAATGCCAGTGTCATCAGCAAAATACAACAGCAATGTCTCTTTTGACAAAGTTATTTGTAGAATGTTTTTGTACTAGATTATCCACAGCAGAGAACCCAAGCTAGAGCCTGTGGCACACTACACGTAGTTTTCATTTTACTGCAATTATCTATAAACAGTTTTCTGTTTTTTAGATATCTCATTACGATTCGCATTATTCTTTTACTGAGGTTCATCTTGTTCAGTGTTTCTACTATTCCTTTCTACGGAACCGTACCAAACGCGTTTTTTTATATCCACAGTGGTTAAGATGCACAACTTCTTGTTTTTGTACGCATTCTTTTTTATATTTTCTATTATTTCTGCCATTTTAACATAGCATCTATTGTCGCTCTTCTTTTTTTGAACCCGAATTAATTCTCTAATAGTTTGTCTTTCACTTCTTCTTTTAGTCTCTTTGTTATAAGATGTTTGTCTAGTTTTCCTATGGAGTTATTGAGGCACATTGACCTGTATTTTGTTTCTTTTTAAACTGTTGCAAACTTGCCCTCCTGAAACTCTTTGTTCATTATATTTAATATAATTTTGGATGCAGCTTTTAACACCTTTTTAACTATATTGGGAGGTATCTCGTCTGGTCCAGTTTACTGGTTGCTTCTTGCAACTCCTGCAGCGTAAAAATTATGGTTTCTTTATCTTCTACTATTTCCGGCCACTTTACCTTTGTACATCTTGGACATCAACAACTCTTTAGTTATTTCTTTTTGTTTACAACTGCTGAGCCTGAAGTTGTCTGCTAGTTTGAATTTGTTCATGACAATTTTGTAACTTAGTCTCCATACGTCATTTTTCATTTCTTCTAGCACCTTGCACCATGCGTCACTTTTAGCCGCCATTATTGCTTTTTTAAATTGGCAGTTTTTTAATCCAAGTTTTTGCGTAGACAATCTCTGTATTGCTGATCAATATTTTTTTGTTTCTTCTGGTCAATTCTCTTCTGGCTCTTAAGCACTCAGCTTTTAGTGATTTGAGATGATCTGACCACCAGTAAACTCTTCTGTTCATATTTGCTTCTGAAATGTTGAAACTATTGTTTTTTTTAATACTTTTTATTGCGTCATATGCATTCAAGTTTGCATGTTTAGCTAACTCTATGCGCATTTTTGCTCTGAATTTAGGTATTAAAAAGTTTTTTATCTTTAATTTTTTATTTCCTGTCTGTTTGTACAATAACTGTTTTTGTAATAGCTGAGATTTGCCCCATCCTTTACTAACCACACAGAAATATTATTTGCGGTGTGTTCCGGTACAGTGTCACATTAATATGCAATTTAGATTAATTTTTTTTTTAAGTTGGTTTGTTGCCAACGTTTGCTGCCTATATCTGGGCTCCCGCCATCCAGTTCAATAATTTTTTCCTCTGCTGTCATTTACATTAGCCTCCTATAGCATGGCTTTTACATTTAAATTTTTAGTAATAATAATGTTCTTTTTTTGTGTGCTCTAATGCCGCTGTCTAGTTTTTGAGTATAATGTTCAAACTCTTCTATTGTTTTATTTAGTGAAAATAAGCACCCGTAGATAACGTATTGTTCTACTTCTACTCACGTAAAACCTCTGTTTTTTGGTTTTGCCAGGTTTTTGTTACTGATATACTAATATTGCCACGTCCGCCTCTACGTCGGTGAACTAACTGCCCTTTTTAACATTGCTTTATTGGGTTTTGCAATTATTGCCAAGTTTATGTTTTTAGTTACCATGGTTTTAGACAGTAGGTTTATTGCTGTCTTACCCCTTCTAAGGTTACTCTATAGTACCCTCATTATTATTTTTTGCACCTTTTTTTTTGTCTTCAACTTATCACACATTTCCCTATATATTAGGCATTTTATTGTTTCCGTTTTGTGTCCTTCTTTATTACATAGGTAGCATGTTTCTGTGTTTATACAGTTTTTTTTCGTATGTCTTGTCTTGCCACAGTTGTGGCATGCTTCCTTTTTTTCCTTTTCAACACATTTGGTTGTTTTGTGTCCGATTCTCCTTCATCTATAACATTTTGAAGAATCCACTACTTCACGTATTCTCCATTTGTTTCAACTTTTGTCAACTATTTTTTTATTGACCAGTTCTTGTCCAGCTTTTCAATCAAGCATTACATACGCATGTTTCATTCCATCTTTGTTTGATTTGATAGCCATGTTTATTTTGATTATCTTTTGTTTACCTTTCTTTAGTTTTTTTTGGAATGCCTTCCTAATTTCTTCCTCCAAGGTGTTTTTATCTATTTCCATTATCATGATGCTTGTTTGCTTCCGCCTTAATTTTATATTTGCTATGCTTTTTATTTTTTTGTCAAGCAAATTTTCAAATTTCTCCGTCGATTTCATGTCATATTTTTATTTTCAGTCGGACGGACGCTGCCATTTTCAGCTTTGGTAACGCTATCAATCATCACTTCCTCCACAGTTACCTAGCTTATTAAGTCGTTATCTGTGCTTAAGTAATGCCTTCTTTGAGCTCAAGGATAATTGTTTTAACTTTATTTTTTTTATTGCCCTTAAACTTGATGCCTGCATAGCCATTTTGTTGTTTGGTCGTGCCTGGTTCAATTATGTTTAGATTATTATTTGCCTTGATCATGCTTATTTTCATTTTTAATTTCTTGAAGACATATTCTAGCATGCTTTTATGCCTTTGAGTGATCGCATTTTTTGTGACCGCACACACCACTTTGTTTCTATAATAAAGTTTTTTATTATGTCCCCCGTTTTCTATTTTTTTAGTAACAATCATGAAGACATACTTCTCCCTGTTATCACTAATTGTCCCAGTTATAAAGCCACTTTTACTGATGTTACATACTATTTTTCCTTGTTAAAGTTCTGTGAATACCGCTTTCCTAATCTTCAAATTGCCGGATTATCGGAATAGTCATTTCTGTTTATGATTACGACCAAGTCGTCCATTCTGTTGTTTAATATGTCTCCATTAATAATTGTGTTTTGCCAGTAGCTACTTATGGTTTGGAAACTGCAACACAGAAAAGTGCAAAACGCCTTAGAATAACGCAGAAACCAATGGAAAATTCCATGCTCGGAATAAGATTGCGTGATAAAATACGCAATACAGAAATAAGAAAACGGACAAAGGCGAAAGACATCATCGAGCGTGTAACTGAGCTAAAGTGACGATGGGTGGGACATGTTGCAAGGCAAGATCCCAACAAATGGACAATCCGTATTGTTAAATGGGGCCACGACAATCAAAACGGAGTGTAGGAAGACCTCAAAAGAGATAACTTAATGATATAAAACAACTTACGGGCAGAAACTGGCATCAAATCGCCCAAGACAGAATCGCATAGAAAAATATGGAAGAGGCCTATATTCACGAGTGGATGAGCACAGGCTGAGAAGAAGAAAAAAAAATGGCATTTTTTAAAGACATTTTGAGCTGTATACTACTTAATGTAGAATGGATTGCTCTTCTATTATGTTCATCTATATAGTTTGTTTAATTTTGTTTAATAAGTTGACTTTTTCTTGTGACACTGGTCTGCTTGTCTGCACGGATAAAAAATGTAGCTACTACTTAAGTGTTAACAATATCTTTATTTGGGCAATTTTTATTGCGTTGGTCTAACACCTTTTATTGCTATCACTTCGGTTAACAAGTTTATTTAATATTCCGTTTATAATAAGGAAAAATAACAGAGCTGATAAAGACAACAGTGACACAATTTTTGGTAGTTCAGAATTAAAAACTGCAACTAATCATTTATCAATCTTGGGCTGTACTACTAGTACTACTAACGCCTTAAAAAAATTATGCAGAGTCACCATTAAGACAAACAAATTTATAATTACCAAATTCTAAAAATACCTTGGCGTAATTTTTGATTATCTTATAAAAATGACTAAACGTATTACTCTAAATATTGATAAAATACAATAAAAAATCAAATACAAAACATTATTATACATATATAACCTTTGTTTTTTATTAACCATATTTGATTGTATACCTCTTTAGACAATGCAATTTAGTTGCCAGTTGTGATAGTGAAGTTTTATCAATGATATTTGATTCTTTGGTTGAAGCAACATAATAAAGCTACAACTACTTTGCACCACCAATTATTATTAACTAAAATTGAAAAAATATCAGATCTACGTGTTTTTTGTAGTAATTATACAGCTCTGTCATATTGGTAATGATTTTGTAGAAAACATAAGATTCACACTATAATCTATTATATCAGTTATAAAATTATCTTACTCAGCAAACTTGACAAATAAACAATTTTTTTTAAATTAAATTAAATTAGTTATTATTTTTTCTATAAACTTTTATAAACTAGCAGTACGACAGAGAAGACATGTATGACTATAACAGCGTTAACAAAAGTTAAGCAAGTTCCGGAGCCGGTGACGAGTTGGATGGGGTCCCCAACAAAGTAATGCAGAGCGTAGCGTTCTTTTCAAATAGATCCGATACCTCATATGCATCCAAACATGCCATACACATGTTTTCTCTGTGGCTCGGTGTGCCTGACACCGCGATTGTCTAGCACAAAAAGGAACGACGTGACTAGGTATACGTATACTTTTATAATCACCACATCATTTAAACTTTGATTTTTGCAATTGTTTAACTCTAATAATATGACAGTTAAAAGTAGTACTTTAAGAAACATAGCGCAGGAGATTAGATCTAGCATTCAAAACTTTTGAATTTAAGTGAACAGATTTAGCTTTTGAAGGTTAGTATTTTTTAGGTCTAAAATACCTTATTCATAGTCATTTTAACCGCAGAAAAGCTAAATAAGACTGGTGACCTTGCGTACCCAAACTCCTTGTCTGGGGGCCACAATGCTTTGTAATTTATAAAACTTATTCTCTAATCATTTACTAACAATAACTACTAATCCTAAACTGACGGCAAGTATAAAACGCAATGATAATGTATTATTATAGCATGTTTTAAGTTAATTAGTGCCGTAACAAAGCCATTTATTTATAGTGTAATGAGAAAACAAAAACCGATTTGCAACGGAATGTCAAAAAAATTACTAACGCGTTTAAAGTGGCATTAAATAAAATTGGCGGAACAAGGTATGTTTTGTTTTACAAAACAATTTAATTAACCAAACAATGACTTGATTTATGGTTTAAAACTAATCTTGCACTTAAAAAACCCTATATTTTCTTTTTAATTAAAACCACGATAAACAATAAAGATTTAAATTGTTTTAACCTAGTAAATTTCTATTCTAAATATCTTTTCAAACATTCATTTGCTGACAACAAGTTATTTGTGTCTACATTTACAAACAACGAGTTTATTTTAGAGTATTAACTTTAAACGCCGTTTTGGAATACTCTATTCTCAAAATCATAAATGTTGGTGTTCCCCAAAATTCTGCTATTTTGCCAACTCTAATGTTGATTTATAGTTTTGCAGATAATAGCACCTACCAAAATATAAAAACAAGAAGTAACTGGTCAAACACAATTTTATTTTCTAAAGTAAAAACTATTAACATTAACACTTTTATTTCAACGTTTTCTAGTAACGCAATGCCATAAAATCATATATCTTTTGGAAATTCTATAATAAATAGCAGTAAAATTTTTCTCGCAAATTTACCATCTAAACGAGAGGCACTGCTAAAGTTTGCGGAATCAAGTACTGCCTGTATTGCCAACGTTCTGCGATTGTTATTATTGTCAGATCGGCATGTGACCTATAGTGAGGTAGAGGCATCCTTAGGCATTGCAGCGAAACAAATATATACGATTTTGCACGATCATTTGCATGTCAGGAAGCTTTGCAGTCGTTGGATCCTACACAATTTAAAAGAAAAACACGTGTTAAGTGGTGCAAGAAAATTCTAAAGAAATTTGAAGGGGGTCGTTCAAATTAGGTAAACAACATTGTAACAGGTGACGAATTTTGAATATATTTATATGAGCCTAAAACTAAACAGCAATCAACTGTATGGGTGTTTTAAAATGAACCTAAACCCACAAAATTGGTGCGTTCACAAAACGATTCAAAAAGAATGATTGCTTGTTTCTTTGAAAAAAACAGGTCATGTTGCAACTGTTGCATTAGAGGATTGAAGAACAGTTAATGCTGACTGGTATACTTCAATTTGTTTGCCAAAAGTTATTGCTGAAATCAGAAGGAACAACATAAACCGGCAAATCATTTTTCATCATGACAATGCAAGCGCTCACACGACGAACTGAAGAGTTTTGGACTAGTAACAACATCCATATAATGACTCATTGCCCATATTTGCCTGATTGATCGCCTAATGACTTCTTCCTATTTTGACATATCAAAAATAAAATGCGTGGCAAGCGTTTCTTATTGCCTGAAGAAGCCTTTGAAGCATTTAAATCACTTGTTTTGGAAGTACTTCGCTCAGAGGACCAACACGATGCTCATTCTAAAACTTTTATGTAGAATTTTAAAAATACTTGTTTTTGATATTTATCATAAAATATTTATTGCTAATCAGTTTACAAGTATGTTGCATCATCCGCTAATTAATTTACAGTTACATACTTAAAAGCAGTTGTGAGGTAAGAACACAATTTCTTTTGGCAACCTGTTGCCTAAAGTAACCTGAACTCATTATTTTACAGCAATAAAAGGATTTAAAATTGAAGAGTTAAATGCAAATTTGTTTGCAAAAATATCTGCTTTTTTGAACTGCGTTGCAATGAATTTATTGTTTTGTAAACATTTTTGTTGGTTATTTTCTTCTTGTTCTGCGCATATCCATTAATAGATGTTCGCGACCACATGTTCCATTTCTACTTGATCGCTAGCTATATGGATCAAACTTTCTACAGTTCGGAGTTCCGCCCATTGCCTTATGTTCCGCAACCAGGACATCTTCTTCCTTCCTATTCCCTTTTTTTCATCAATTTTGTTTTCGATTATTAATTGCAGTATGTGGTAGTTTTGGTTGCGCATTAGGTGATCTAGGTACGCAGTTTTCCTTCTTTTTTTTGTGCGGTCTTTGTTTATTTGTCTGAGCATTTTTTTGTTTGTGACTCTTACTGTCCATGGGATCTTAAGTATTTTGCGATACAACCACATCTCAAAGGCTTCAAGTTTGTTTATTGATGCTGTTTTCATTGTCCATCCCTCCATACCGTAAAGGAAAACCGACCATATATAACACTTGACGAGCCGTAGCTTGAGGCTGATAACAAAGTCAGTGTTGGTTAAGACTTTTTTTAAATTCATAAATGCGCTACGTGCATTTTCAATTCTGCATTTTATTTTTTTATTATTATTATTATTTTATGCTTTTTACGGCTATTTTACATTGCCACAGTAAGTCTACGACTTGTTTAAAGTGGTTTGATGGGACCAACAGCTTAATACGTGACTTCCGAACCACGCTGGTGGATAAAGAGCAAGTTATCATTTCAGTCATATTTCGGGGATCAAACCCCGGACTGCTCGCATGATATGCAAGTGCTCTACCATTGAGCTATCACACCATGTTCAATGTCTATTTCTCAGTGAATCCATGTACCCAGATATTTAAATTTGTTCAACCGTTCAATTGGTAACTCGTCAAATGTTAATCTGTATTTCCTCGTTGCATCTAGGTCTTTGCTAATTACCATAAACTTTGTTTTTTCTCTGTTTTGACGTTTAATCACATTTGTCTACTATGTATTCCTACGCTATTAACTAATTGTTGTAGATCCTCGCTTTTGGCTATCAGTATTGTGTCGTCCGCATATCGAATGTTTTGATATTGCCAAGTGCTTCTTGGAATATTTTCTCTGAGTATAGGTTAAACAAGAGAGGTGATAGAACGCACCCCTGTCAGACTCCTCTACAAATCTGTATTGGTTTAGTTACTTCGTTGTCAATTTTAACTTGTGCTGTTTGGTTCCAATAAAGGTTCTCAATACATCTTATATCTTTTTGGTCAATATCTAGGTTTTTAAGGATTTAGATAAGCTTGTGATGTTAAACGCAATCAAACGCTTTCTCGTAATTTATGAAGCCTAGGTATACAATTTTCCTCTGGTCGTAACAGTTCTGCCCGAGGACTTGTATTGCGGTTATTGCTTGTGCCCAAACCTTGCCTGAACCCAAATTGAGTTTCACTCATTGTATCTTCACATTTTCTGTAGAGTCTTTAATGTATGATTTTTAGGAACAGTTTCAATGTGGCCCATAAGGCTAATCAGTCTATGTTCTTCACATTTTTTAGCGGTTTTCTTTTCTTTTCTTTTTTGGAAGAAGAATAAACGTTGACGTGAGCCATTGTGCAGGGTATTTACCCGTATCGTATATTTTAATGAAGATTTTGTGTAAAGCGGAGATACTTTTTTCATCTAGAAGTTTGAGGATTTCTGAGGAAATTTCATCCGGTCCCGCTTCTGTCATCTATGTTTGTTGTCGGCCTTGTGTTTTATATCCAACTTTGTGTTGTGTGTTGCTTAATAGAATCTCTCTCATTTGGCCCCAAATATGGTTTATATCCTCTTGTTCCATATGTTTAAATAACTTGCCCTCGATTTGCTTGCTAATTTTCGTTGTTACTGCCGTTATTTGATTTCTGGTTATATTATGCGGTTGGTCTGCTAAGGATTTCAACAAGTACAGTCTGCGAGTTGGTAGTCAAAACTATGTGTTGCTTACTTTCATATTTTCCTCTTAGCTGAATTGCAAGAGTCGGTCTCCTCTTTCGTTACGTATCCCTAATTCAAAAAGGCCAACAAGGTCTTCAAATTTCCCATTCCCCAGTTTTGAGTTTAAATTCCCCATTACTATGTTTATGTCCTGTTTTTTTGTAAGTTTGAGTAGATTTTTTATCTCAGAGTAAAATGATTCTATTTCTTCTTTTGATGCAATGATGTTGAAATTTACGGACTTGGCATTGATTTTAAGTAATGCTGTTCTCTCAGAGAAAGGGGTTTAATTAGTAAAGCACCTTGCTTGTTGTTTATAGAAAGCTGAAAGCTTTGTTCTTTCTGGTCATTCTTTCTTTTTCGGATTGTCACAATATTTAACATTAACATTTTTTATTTCAACGTTTTCTAGTAACGCAGTGCATTAAAGACATATATCTTTTGGTAGTTCTATAATAAATAGCAGTGAAATTATCCTTGCAAATTTGGCATCTATTCGAGGGGCGCTGCTAAAGTTTGCGGAATCAAGTACTGGCTGTATTGCCAACGTTCTGCGATTGTCATATTTGTAAAATTTGACGTTTTTCACCTATAATTTGGTTGACAGTTTTGACATAATTGTGTGAAAAATGGAAATTTCGAATCGTAACTTCCGATTTTTTATAATTTTTGATACGGTTTAACACCGCGGCAATGTGTGGAAAAACTTAGTTTGTTATTTGGTGATGAAGCACCATCCAAAACCATAGTTTACAAAAGGTTCGCAAAATTCAAGCGTGGAAGACCAACGTTTGATGACGATCTATGCATTTCTGTTGTCGAAAAATATTGATGCTGTGCGTGAAATGTTTTTGTCAGATCGGCATGTGGCTTAAAAACAAATATATACAATTTTGCACAATCATTTGCATGCCAGGAACCTTTCAGTCGTTGAATCCTACACAGTTTCAAAGAAAAACAAAAACCGGCACGTGTTAAGTGGTGCAAGAAAATGCTAAAAAAAATCAAAGGGAGTCGTTCAAATTTGGTATATAACATTGTAACAGATGACGAATCTTAGATATACTCATATGAGCCTGAAACTAAACAGCAATCGACTGTATGGGTGTTTCAAAATAAACCTAAACCCATAAAAGTGGTGCGTTCACAAAGCGTTTCGAAAAGAATGATTGCTTGTTTCTTTGGAAAAATGAGTCATGTTGCAACTGTTGCATTAGAGGATTGAAGAACAGTTAATGCTCACTTAAAGCTCACTGGTATATTTCAATTTGTTTGCCAAAAGTTATTGCTGAAATCAGAAGGAACAACATAAACCGGCAAATCATTGTTCATCATAATAATGCAAGCGCTCACACAGCACGACAAACTGTAGAGTTTTTGACTAGTAACAACATCCATATAATGACTCATTGCCTATATTCGCTTGATTTATTGCCTAATGACTTTTTCCTATTTTGACATATCAGAAATAAAATGCGTGGCGAGCGTTTTTCATCGCCTGAAGAAGCCGCTGAAGCATTTAAATCACTTGTTTTAGAAGTACCTCGCTCAGAGTGGCAAAATTGTTTTGAAGATTGGTTTCATCGGATGCAAAAGTGTATTGATTTTAAAGGAAAATATTTTGAGAAGCAATAAAGCGATTTACATAACATAATTTGTTTTTTGCTTTACATTTTCCGCAAACTTTGGCACTGTCCTTTGTACATGTATTGTTTAGAACTAAGTAGCTTAAGAATCTGTTGTGCATTGTTTTGTAAGAGGTTTTCAGTAATGTATCAAAGTTATTCTAAGTTACAATTCTTTAGAAAAAGTTTACAATTTGTGATAAAGCACTCAAATTGTCTTTGTCTACACAAGTTTTGTTTGGGACTAAGCATATATCGCAACGACACTATGCTCATTCTAAAACTTTTATGTAGAATTTTAATAATACTTGTTTTTGATATTTTTATTTATCTTGCACTAACTAAAACTTTTACTCGTGGGCCAATTAACATCAAATTTTCAACTTTATTGATAATATTGTTCGTTACGTTTTAGAGGTCTTTGTACTTTTTGAATTATTATGAATATATTCCCTGTTCTATTTAATAACTGAAAATGTTTCTCTTATAGATATTCTTTGGGCTATTGCTTTCTTAAAATAAAATGTGTATGGCGCTTTTGTATTTAAGTTGCAAATCACTCATTTTTGCCTCATTAAACTGACATAAAAAAAAATGTTAAACAATTGCAACCAAACTTAAATACAACACTTAACATCATTTTTTGTTGTGCTTATAGCTACGTAGGTAACATAAAAAAATATTCCTTGTACATTATACTTTTTAAATTGACAAATATGGCAGACTGTTCTTACTGTTTCAGTCAAACTTCAAGATATTAGCTGTATAAAATAAAAAAAAAATTTCTTCAGAACAATGCTTTTTTAGTGAATGTAAACAATTGCAATCTTTTAGAAACTTTTAGGTCATAATATGAAGAAAAGTTTATACAACTATATTTGAAAACTTATTCTTAACAAAATATTGATTGCTAAACAGGTTACAAGTATGTTGCATCATCCGCTAATTAATTTACAGGTACATACTTAAAAGCAGTTGTGAGGTAGGAACACAATTTCTTTTGTCAACCTGTTGCCTAAAGTGACCTGGACTCATTATTTTACAGCAATATAAAAATTTAAAATCGAAAAGTTAAATGCAAATTGGTTAGCAAAAATATCTGCTTTTTTGAACTGCATTGCAATGAATTTATTGTTTTGTAGACATTTTTGTTGTTTATAGAAAGCTGAAAGCTTTGTTCTTTCTGCTAATTCTATCTTTTTTGAATTGTTACAATATTTACGAGCTTATTTTTAATAATCTTGATTAGTTTGATCAAAACAATTACTGAGTACAAGTACGTTTTAATAACAGAAGATGTAACAAATTTTGTGATGACTTTCTAAATAGTTTTTGTTCTACAATATGTGGGTCCTTAACAACAAGTATCAAAATTAAAATTTACAATGTATATCTTAGAATAATAAATCTAATATTAATAAACAAATTAATGTTTATGCTTGCAACATTTAAATATTTATTGATGTTATAATGATCTGCAAACAACGCAATATAAATTATATATTCAGTTGCTTCTTACGTTATAATAATGTTGTTTCTCTGTGCTATTCAAGTAGTATGCTATATGTACCAAGTACTTACCGCAACATACAATATAAACCAATTTGTTAGGGAGCATCTACTTTGTAATTCATTAATGGTTTTCGAGGGGTGAACCGAATTGAAAGAATTTCCTTTTAATTATTTCCGTGGTGTCCGATGACAAGTAACAATAGTGTCAATAGAACACCAGAATCCCCACGGTACATCCTATAAAGTTACATTCTCGATTTGTGCACAGGGCTCGGTCACGTGGCCGCGGCTACCGGCTCACAACGCGCACGTGTCCTTCTCATTAGCCAGTCACGTGTTCGCGTTCATCTAACATTTAGCATTTGATAGAGGAGAGATCGAGAGATGGGCTGCACTATACAACCGGAAGATTATCCCACACGAGATAAATATTTTGGTATCATTAAATTTATATCATAAACTTGAATCTTAATGGGAGAATTTTTATATATGATAAGGGGATTAGAATAAAACACAGACATATGCAAATGCCGCTTTTGTATTTCTATATAAGTATTCAATTTAGTAATTGAAATAAATATGTATAAAGAAATTCTTCTATTCACTTTATAGTAAATTGAATATAATATTATGAAATAGTTGTAAAGCCTTTGTTTCAATTATTACTATTTATAATAAATATATAAATTGATTGTAATATTTGCAATAAAATCATAAATTCAAAATTTATAATTGTTCAGTATTTGACCATCCACTTATTATAAAATGTACTCTATTAATTATATAATTATTATGGCATATAGTTAGATAAGCTAGGTTAAATAAATGACAACCCACAACATTAATAATAGTCAACAACATAATAGTATTATTCATATTTTAATTAAGTGCAATTTAATAATTTAATATAATATAAATTTCATTATAAATAGTGATGCTTTCGAGAAGACTTTTAATCATGTGAGACCCTTTAAATGTTCGTACTCGAATTTGCTTTAGCGATAAGGGATAGATTAGTGAATATAAATGGCACGCGACCATCGTAGGACTACCACGCTTCTATTGTTAAACTCAGATTAATTTGGGGCATATTCAATCAAACGTCGGTTTCGTATTTCCCGTGTGCATGCGATCGAATAGCTTCCAGGCGGATGTCGATGGCCTTTTCATTTACCAACCTTCCGAATTTGCCACAGGAAATTAGGTATGTTTACTTTTATCATAAACAAACAATTTCACGTTAATATCTATACAATTCCCGAATGTAAATGGTATTATGAAGTTAATTTATTGATAGAATTTAGAGAAATTTTTAATATAATATATGTATATCATAAATACGCACTAACTGATGTATTATTATTTTTTTAAATTTATTTATAGCATCGACTACTAAGGTCATTAGCTAACTATTAATAATAACTTTAGGTTAAAAACTTCCAGAAACAAAACAACACATTAAAATGTTTAAGCAAATAAATAAATACTAAATCTAATATCACAGTTGCCAAAATTTGAAAATAATGTCACAGAACCTACTAACTAAACCTAACCTACTATCACAGTCGACAAAAAAATTATAAATGACTTTGATGCCAGTACCTAAACATAAACCTAACCTAATTACAGATAACACCAAAGCTGTAAAATACTTTAATGTCAAACCCTAAAAACTAACTAAACCTAATATCACAGATAGCATCAAAGTTCTAAAAGACTACAATGGTTTGAAAAACTCAACTGATAAATAAAAGCAAGTAATTAAATTAACTTCAAAATCATTAAAAAACAACACAAAAACTTAGACAAACCTTCCCATAAACTTCTTTTTATTTTATCAAATATACGTCACGTTGTTAAGAAGCCGATTACGGTAGAAAAGGTAGGGTTGATTGTTGCAAGTCAGGAGATACAAAGAGGTCAAGTTGGTATGACCTATTTGCAAGCAAAGTAGAACGACCTCTTCTTTTTTGTTGAAATCTATCAACAACTTTTTGAATTTTTTTACTTTTGATGCAGTTTAATACTTTGCCAATCCTCGATGACTTTTGAATTGATCGCAATGTATACTTAGGTCGTTTTGGGAAGAGACCATTAATTAATTTACCGTCTTTCTGATCCGTTTTTGAACCGTTTGTATACGACCGCTGGGTATTTGGAAACAATTTTAAAAAACTTGCTTTTTAAGACGAGGGATAAGTTTTCTGTTTGATTTGGGAGGTTAGATTAAGTTTTTATCACCAACATAAGCCAAGGTAAAAACTCGTATATTTCGTATACCATCGGATAACTAACATTAAAACTTTCGTAGGTCTCTTCCAGCTCTTGCGTTTAGACGCACAACGTTCTACTGACGATAAGCCAGAGTGTGCGTTGATACGTTTTGTTAACAGTAAATATGAGGCGATTGTTGTGATCCATTTTTGGTTACTGCTGCTGCAGGTGAGTACAAAGCGACTTTAACAAGTGGTTAGCGAAGTACACCCAACTTGCAGCAAAGACTTGATAATGGATTTGTACAAAATGTTTCTGTAGCGTTATGGACTGCACGCACCAAGTTTTTGTAATTTGTAGTAGAAAAATAAAAACTTTTTGCATTTGTTTTTTTGTCCTCTTTGTTTATAGTAATTTGGAGTTAACTTGAATTAAATTTTTTAAATAGATTAAATTATCAACGGTACTGTAGTTTTGTCTGGTGTTAAACTAAAAATCTGCAACTTTGTAATAAACTCTTCTGCTGCTCAAACAATATTAGTAAAAACTTTTGAGGATGTCTTGACATCTTTACCTTTTGTTTCTAGTAGAACTAGACTGGCTTAAAAACATTGCCAGTCTACGCGGTCTAGATATCATTTACGGGAGACGGACTGTTTGGCCTGTTTGCTGATGGTTTGAATTGTGATTGAAAAGTGATTGCTACCGTAAAGGTTTTCTAATACTTGCCACGTTAAACGTGTGGCTAGACGTGGAGATGATAAAGACAAATCAAGTTGATAACAAATTTGTTTCTTTCTCTAGTGTGTTTGAGAACCCGAGTTGAGAAAAACAGTGGTTTGATTAAGAATATCGTTTCGTGTTTTTTTCTTAGAAAACCCCAAAACAATTGTAAGCGTTAAAATTGCCCACCAGAAGATAGAGCTGTGAAAACTGCAAAATAAGTTGTTGTATGTTTTCTTTTTTTTTTATTGTGCGTTTTACAGCTATTTTACATCGCCCCAGAAGTCTTACAACTTGTTTGAAAGGGGTTGATGGGACCAACGGCTTATTAAGTGACTTCCGAATCACCTTGATGGATAAAGAGGTTATTATTTTAGTCATATTTGAGGATCAAACCCCGGACTGTTAGCGTGCTACGCTAACTGAGTTATCTCACCGTCTTCTAAGTCTATTCGTACTCCGGTAAACGGTAAACCGGATTGCAATTGCTAGAAGTCTAGTTCTGAGAGGAAACTGTGATGAAACAACATTCATAAAAAAATTGCGACTTCACCTTTGGCTTAGAAACTTGGCACAACGTCATTTTTTGTGCATGTAAAACCCCAAAGATTAAATTTTTTTAAGACAGAAAGTGGAAACCTTAGAATCACTTGCAAAAGGAAATCGGCTTCACAAAGACCATTTTTGTTTTCATAATTTTAACTTTTGTAATAAATAAATTAAATAATTAAAAAATTAAATCAACACATATAATGGACGGATTATAAAAATAAATTAACATGTAACAATTAAAACATCAGTTGTGAAAAGACTTTGGAGCTTAGACGTAGACAAAGTAAAAAGTAAATTTTTAAAACTAATAATACAGATGTATTAGTTGTATAATACATACATTGTATATACTTCGATGTCAAAACCATAAAATAAATAAAACTTAAGACTAATAATACAAATGACATTAAAGTTCTAAAATACTCCCACGTCAGTACCAAAAAATAAATAAAATCTAAAAATAATATTACAGATGATATTGAGTTGTAAAGAACTCCAATGGGTAATTCCACGATGGTTTACATAATTGGCCCCACATCGATATTTCCAATTTTGCTCAAATTTTGTACACATGTTTGGGGTACCAAAACATGATGATTCTTAATTTTAGATTTCTAGGTGCAATACAGTGCAAATGGCGGCCATTTTAATTTTTTAGGAATATTTTGCCTTCTTTCAGTTTTTGTGCTGTAAATAAGCAAGAAATAATCAAAAATCATACTCCAAAAGGTGTATCTTATAAAAAAAATTCCGTCGAACACAATTCCGCCCTTGGTTTTCTAAAAATGTCTGCAAAAAATCGGAAAATTATTATTTTATCAAAAATTTGATATCTTTGATTTTGCTACACCTGGAGACTTGAAATTTGAATATGATACTCCTAAAACATAGTACTTTTGATCCCAAAAATTAAAAAAAATTAGACTTGCTTGCCTTAGAGTGAAATATAACACATAATTGCTAAAAATGGGTTATTTTTAAGGAATTTTCTTCGATTTTTTTGTAATTTTACTAATTTTCCGGTTTTGTTTAAAAGAATTAAAAAAAAAAAACAGACATAGAGATCATGCCTGCTCATTGGACATACAAACAGCTGTGTGCACAAAGTTTTAACACTTGAAGCATCGTATTGGGAGTATGAATATACCGCCATAATTACTTTTTGACTACTCATATTTTCAATCATTTAATATATACAAAATGTTAAGCTTTGTACACTTAAGAAGCTTGGTTAATTAAGCAACCGACACCGTCTCAACAAGAAAGCTATCGTTAACCTTCTTGATTAATTTAGTGTCACAGATCAAGCTGTTCTGCTAATTAGAAAGGGGCAAACTTAATCAAAATTGATTTTGTCTCTAGACACCAGACTCAACCGAGGGACGAGTTTTGTCTTCTTACTCTTGGTGTTTATTTTTAGAAAAATAATGTTGCCATTTTTTCTCATTTTGCCAAGAAACAAGCTTAAGGGTTTAATTTGTAGTTGGACAGCGCCAAGTAACCATATCTTTTGACACCAATTAGTTGTTTTTACACAATTAGTTGGTAGTTAACTTACATGTGCAGATTGTGAAGTCTTTGTTAGATTTAACCGACTGCACGTACTTTTGGCATTAATATAGCTATAGGTTAAAAAAAAAGAAATAGAAATGTTAATGAAAAAAAATAGAGAAAACTGGCCATAAATGACTTTAAGTACATTTGGTTTTTAATTCTGCTCATTAACTCAGCCTATGGGTGGCCTTCAGGAGTTTAAACTCTTGCCGTTATGACTTGAATAATAAGTACACACAAAATTATGATTATTATTGTAACGTTGTTGTTGTTTTTTACTTTCTTACAATAAACTTTAGAGCTAATATAATTTTTATTAAATTTTAATAGATATCTATCTAATCTAAAAATAATAACCAATTTACAAAACTGATGTACACTAGATGCATTGTTATAAATAATATTTTGCAATAAACTATCATAGAGCAGTCCGTGGATCAAGTTTGGTCAAACTTCTGTTTCTTCTATCTCTTGACACAATGCGCGTCTAATCCACAACAAAAACCATCCTAGAGAAGAATAAAATTAAAGCAAAAAAACCAAACCAAAAAAAAACTTATCTATTTCTAAATCTTTACATAACCAGTTTAAACAAAAGACAAAAAAGTCTATGTTAAACCTAAAAATTTACATGTTCTTTAAAATTTGAAACCGTCATCAACTTACTTGTACAAAACAAAAAAAAACATTAAACTTTTCAAAACAACATGCATTGATGCATAACTGTAACTTTAAGGTGTACATTTCACCAGCGATCTCACAGCCATAGATTAACTTGGCTACAAGAATGGAAACGGACATCATTATGAATTTATTCATAATCAACACAACACAACACACAATCTTCAAAAACAGCTATAAAATTTTGATCTAGTATTGTAACTTCAATTTTAATTTTATTTGCTGTAATGTAAAATTTTGTAACATACATTTTATTAAATAAGGTGACGTGTAAAAAAACTACAAAACTACAAAACTGTTTAACATAATTTTTAATGTACCAAAGAATTTTTGTTTTTAGTTTTCCAGAGAATTTAATCATTTGGTCTTAACTCTTCATCATAAAAAGTGCCGTCTAGAATAGTGTAATGAGAGACTACAATAAGTCGATTAAAAAAACAAGTTATTTTTATTAACAAATTAAGACTTTGTGGTATACAGTCTATAATGGTTATAAGAAATTTACAGTTTGCATATGTGATGTGATGGTATGGGGAGCAACCGATTATAGAAGTAAGACTTCTTTAGTGTTTATTCCAGAAACATTATTTACAAATTGCTGCATTAACCAACATTAATGCTCTATTTGAGAAGGTTAGAAACTTTTATTTTTCAACAAGATAATGTAAAGCCGCATACAGCTATTGTTACTATGGAATTTCTGGAACTAGTTAATGTTGATTTACTCCTATGGTTTTTTTATTCATAAGACCTTTCTCTTATTAAACACGTTTGGGGTAGAATTGGTAGAAAACTGGACCATCCTCAGCCACTCCCTCTCACTTTACCTGATATTTAGATGCGTATTCAGAAAAGGGTTTAATCTATCAGGCTGACATTGACAAGTTTAGTTTCTAGCATGTTTAAGCAATTTGCATTATTGAAATATAAAAAAAACTTATTACAATTTTTTGTTATATTTAGTGTGAATAATTTACATATTATCTAAATTTTTTATAAAAATTAAGTTACAGGATTTTGATGTTCTTTTACTTTTGGCAGATTAGTACAAACATACGATTGTTAAGATATTGTTTGTCTTTAATATACTTAAAAAAATATTTTATATGGAATTACATACATAATTCTCATGGCAAAATGTCGTTTATTTACATGTAAACTATCTTTTTATATAGTGATACTAAATTTAAGTGATGACTAAAATTATGACTAACATACTATTTTTTTAGTATCTATATTTACCATTTGTGCCAACATTCTTAATACATATATTACAAATTGTAATTTTGTCAATGTTGGTTTTATATGACACAGCCAAGCTAAATTTTTATATCTAATGATACCAAGACATTTCATGAATTTAGGACTCTTACAAAGTTACCGTTATACTAAGAATAACTAAAGCGTTTTGTTTGTAAAACTTGTTAATGTAAACTGTTTATTTTGATATTATTAATATTTATTAAGTGACTGTAACAATAGAAGTAGAAAAATTTAATAAAATCAAAAAAAGAAAAAAAGTAACAAAAATGAAGCGTAAAAACGTACTAACAAAATTTAAATAAAAAATATTTTAAAGAGAAAGGCGTAGAACAAAAAATCACAGAATGAGAAAATATAATTACAGACGCAACAGTAAAAAAATGATTTGTACAAACAGAAGAAACATTTTAAAAAATAAATGTTAGAACACAGGTTGCACACCAACAGGAAACAGCACAGCAACTTAAACAAGATGTAGATCAAATAACAACTGAAATTATATAAAATTATATAAAAGCAAATAAAAATACTAAAAAAACAAAAAGCTTTAGTGTGGATAGAATACAAAATAAATCATAAACCAAAAATCTAATTGAGAGACTGAGTAAAACAAATGAATTATTAAAAAGAAAAGGGTTTCCTAGTCAGTGGAGAGTAAGTTTTGTATGACCAATACACAAATAAAGTATATAAGATCTACAACTAAAAGAAAAATTGAGCCAAACCAAATTTCAAAAAGAAAAAAATCATGGTTAACGTATACATACTACACCATATAATAGCAAAAAAAAGAAAAAAGTTGCATTCGTTGTTCTTAGATCTAAAAGCGGTATTTGATAATGTAAATAGAGAATTGTGGATGCATTTAAAAAAAAAGTGAGCACTTGAAAAATGAGTGATAAGTGATTAGTTTAAGATTACAAAAGATGTAAGACAAGTGGGATGGTAGTAAGCAGAGACAAAGTGTGGTTTGCTGGTTTATGCAGACAACATGGTTAAATGTAGCAAAACAAACAAATAAAATTAACAAAATGATTAAATGCCTGAAAAAAAATAAAAAATAAAAATAAAGGTTAAATGTAAATGCAAATAGAACAAACATGAGGAAAGAAGATGTAAAGTAAAAAATTGCAAACAAAAAAAGAACAAATTTAAGAAGTAAAAACATTTAAATATTTAAGATATTTATGTTGTACAAACAATAATAAAAATGAACACATAAAAAATAAGACAAAAAAGTAATAATAAAGCGACTCAAAGTATTTAAAATGATAAAAAAAATTGAATGTATAAAAATAAAAAAGATGATGTTTGATAGTTTAGTAAAAAGTATGTTATTGTACTGAGCGGATATTTACAGATGAGAAAAGCAAGAAAAATAGAGGCTATTTAAATTAAATTCTAGAAATGGGAATTAACAAAAAGACTCCAGCATACATTGTAATAGAAAAAGTAAAAATAAATAAATAAAAAAAAGCAAGAAAACATGCAATGAGGTATAAAAAACTTACAGAAAAATATATTTTAACAGGAATTGATATGCTAGTGAAAAAGTAGAAAGATTGAGAATGAATAGAAAACGTACGTGGAAGGAAATTATGATGAAAAATTGAAGTATACAAATGCAAAAACAAAAAATACGGATAAATAAACTAGCTAAATAACTACCAATGTACTTAGAAAGTGTTTTTTATTAAAAAGTTATTAAAAAAAATTAATTGCAATACTGAGATGTAAAACTAAAAAGAAAATGTGTAAGATGTGTGGAGAAGCTTTATTTGAACTGATAATAGATCTACTGTATCAAGTAATACAACTTAAAAAAAAGTTTTAATTCAAACAACTTAATAATATTTCAGCAATAGTAGCACAACTTTTTATAGCAATATTGTTTTAAAGAAAAATATTAATAATAGCTTTCTTATATACTTATTCTATTATTGTAAGTGACTTCAACCTAAATCCAAGAATATTATTCTAAAATAAAAACTCCACCAACGTTTAATATAAACGATAATCAGAGCAACTGATATTCTCCTCTGTTTGTCAAGTGTAAAACTCTTCATCCACTTTGCTAATGGATCAGGAATAAGATCTTTGTACGGACAATATGGCAATTTCATTCAGTATTGATATCCAAATACTTCCCTCTCCCAAAGAATTTATCTACAATCTAAATATAAGTAATATACTTAAAATAAACCAAAAACATTCTTTATTTACTTTACCTCATTTAAATGTATCACCTAAATTCGTAAAACAATACAAATACATATCAACATGCAACAAAATTAAAGACAAGAAAGGAAAACTTTATCACTATACTTCTAGCTTTTGGTAAACTATTTGAATGTTTATTGCAAAACAAACTCTTTACTTACATTCACAATAACATACCAATTACACAATTTGGTTTTGTAAAAAGTAAAAGTACAAGCCATTATTTAACCATCTTCACATCCAATATCCAAACATCTCACTTTGAAAACGGACACTTGGGCGTCTTTTTTATAGACATAAATAAGACATTTAACTCTGTTTGCATAAAGGTTTTTTTTTATCATCTAATTATCTAATCAAAATAATAGTTTGTTTTTTTAATAACTAAACCTTTAAAGTTCGAATAGGTGATAGATATTCTATTTTTTTATTTCCCAGCAAAGCGTTTCGCAAAGATACCAGCTGTCTTTTCTTCTCTACAATATTTTTTGCTTCAATATATATAGCCCCGACGATACAGCACTAGTTTCCCACGTTAAATCTTTAAAGCAGTTTAATAAAAGGCGGCTTTTTGCAAATATTTTAAAAACCCAATTATTAATTCTCTTTTACAAAATTTAAAAAAAATTCTCTAATATCTAAATGAACCAACAATCTTTAGACCCATCCCAAATATGTAAATACCTAAGAGTTAATTTTGATCCAAAACTAAGTTTTAAACTCCCTACCAACTCTATTAAAGCTAAAGTTAAAACTCAAGCAAAATATTTCCGATCTCTTACTTACAAAAACAATAAAATTAATATTAAATGTGCTACGCACATCTACACAACTATATGTTGCCTAATCCTTGACTACGCTTCCATAATATTCCTAATAGTCCAGTCAAATATGCTCAAATATTGATCTCACTTCTAAAAAATTTCAAAAATTTTAAAACTTTGTAAATTGATTTATAATAGGTACCTAATAAAAAATATACTAAAAGTCTTGACAAGTATGACACGAGCTTTAGCGGTAATGACCGAAAACAGAGCAAATTTTTCGGTTTTTTGTTAATATCTCAAGAACTGTAGGTAGGAAGTAAAAGTTGATTATATACATAATGAAAACTGATCAAATTTGCAATAAAAATGATCATATACATTTTTTTGTATTCACAGCGGTTACTGAGTTAAAATATAAATAAAGTTTTTTGTATTGTTACGAGCAAAGAAACCAGTCTCTTTGTTTGGTCTTTTGTTTATTTTGATAGTCCTTCTCCTTTCCCCCAACTACCTGCCCTTTCTTCCACGTAGCGTTCACGATACGCGTGGCATACGCGTCAAATTGTAGTGTTAGTGCGGTCTTTCTTTTACCTTCTTTGTTCATAGAGAAAGGTGGTAATCAACCCTTTAACAATGTTTCTAAAGATAGCTATCAACAAGCAGAGTAATAAGGACTTAAACAACTATTTATAACATAAGCTTGCTTTTTACCCTTTATCTTTATTTGAAAAAACTGGAATGCTGAAAACAAACAAATCCGCCTTATACGATACTTTTTCTGTACTACAAGAAGAAGCTAGTATTTTTGATTTAGGCATTGTTTTGAACGGAAGATTACTGTTACACAAGGTGGTGTGGCCCAAAAATCCTCAATCTCAACAATTTGCTAATGTTATGTTGTCTATGTTCTCAAGCATTATGCCGTTGCGTTTGATGGCTATTCAGCGGCACCATCTAGTACGTAGACAGCTGAACAGAACCAAAGTACAAGCTATAGAAGTCAGTTGACATAAACTTTGAACACAAAACACAAATCACAGTCAGAAAGGATAGTTTTCTTTCTAATAAACACAATTAATCCAGACTTATTTTATTCTTTTTAACTGTTCTTCATGACCATGGAATTAAAACAAAACAAGAATTTAGTAACGCTAGTAAATTGATCATCCGCACAAGAGTCATAAAACCATAAACTAGTGACAAAGTAGCAATAGTTGGCAAATATGTGGTTCTTATCGTTCTCCTCATGGCTTTAACACTATCTGAAAAACAGATATTATTTGTTAAACCAAGCCACGGCAGAGTAGAAAGGAAGGTATAATCAAGTCAACAATTGCAAACTATGGGAATAAAAAACTGCATACTTCTTGTGCATGCATTTCGCGGATGTAATACGACGACGCTGCATATCGAAAATAGAAACTTGTCAGTTTCAATTTGTTTATGATGCAAGCTACACTGCAAAGTTTTACTGATATAATAAAGCTAAAGCTAGAAACAAAATATTTCTGGCATGGTACAATGCACCTCACAAGCAAACTTCTCTTAACATGCATTTTTACAAAGCTTTTACTAAATCAGTTTTAAATGCTAAACCAAACCTCTCTGCGCTATTGCTCACAGAAGAAGTAGCAATGCAGCATGCTTTTTGTGTATACCACCATATTTAAGTTAAGCTAGGAAATAAACATTCTCCAGAACAGTGAAGTTAGAAGTTTGAGCCAGCCGGTTGATCCGAGTAACTACACAAGACGCAGCAGAACCTGAGGCAGTCCTCAATCTTATTTCTTGCAAATGTATAACCCTCCTCTCACAATAATCCAACGTATCCAAAAGTGTAGGCAAAACTTTGTCAAATATTGATTTACAAGTATCTAACAAATGTTGGTAAAAATTACACTTATTTTTTCTTGCTTTGGCATCTTCAATAAATTACAAATTGTGCCGTGCTAACTCTAAAATTAAATCACTAGGTACCTATAAATCATTGCACAAAGTTTTAAAACTTTTGGAATTTTTTAGAGGTGAAAAGCTACTTTGACTGGACTATAAACTCTAACAATCTTACTCTCAATCATCTATTTATAGCTGAAAGAGCATTCCTCTGAACCGTTACTAAACACCAACATTCCAATAATCCTTTCCACAACCAGACAAAAAGTCTTAAATAATCACAATTCACAATTCCAAGAAATACTTTGATTTTTGCAATATATAAAAAACCGGCTCTGTTTTTGTACCAACAAATTTTGACTTTTGCCAATGGCAACGACTGATCTTGCTACATTAGTCTATACTTATATCATACTTTACATTTTATGCAAAAAAAAATTTATATAAAGCTAAATGACAATCGTCGATAGTCAATTGAGCAAAACACATTAATTTTGTACTGTGTATGTTTATTACTTTAGTAACTTTATTGTGGAATAAAAATGTTATATATACAGGGTGTTAAAAAAAATGTAAAATATTTAAGAGAGTGGTTGTCATAGCAACGGTTTCGGAGATATGGAACGTTATTTATTTTTATTATTTTTTTTCCTTTTTGTCATAGCAACGGTTTTACACCCTGAATATATGCCATATATAAGTGTACGGAATAAAATTTTATTATTTTTGTTTAAACCACTGAAAATGCAAATTGCATTTTTTTACATTTTTGGATTGTTTGTAACTTTTTAGAGTTGCATTTTTAGGAAAATGTAAAAGAAATTTTTTTTTTATTGTTCAAAGAATAATATTTTGCAACCAAATTATTATTTTTGTGGATACATTGTAAGATATTTTGGAGTGTAGTGCACGGCACTTTCTGACATTTTTAGGGTATCTTTTGCACATATACAAGCACGTTTTTATTTATATTTGATAAAAAATAATATACCCGGAATCTTTAAAATAAAACTGTTTTTTAAAGTTCTGGAAAATTTTCAAAGTTTAAGGAAAAAAATTTGAACAATTTAAAAAAAGTTTCTTACAGCTTCTTCTTAAAAATGCAACCCTGAAAAGTTACAAACAATAAAAAAATTTGAAAAACGCAAAAAATCTTTCAAATTTTGAATGCTTATTACTCGGAAATGGCTAACTAAAAAAATCTAAAAAAATCACATATTAGAATTAATGTAAAAAAAGGCATTTTGAATGGTTTGAGCAAACAAAATTTCATTCCGTACACTTGAAGTTTTTTGATTTTTTTTTTCAAACAAAACGAGCGTTCAGAGAGACAAATTAGACTATGATAGAATATCAAATAGGTATAACTTAAAAGAACGAATAACTATATCTGTCTTCAATTTTGTTCACAAATTTATTAATAGATATATTGATTGATCATTTCTATTACAATTATAAACTTTGCACAATTACGATGCACTAGAAATACATGCGTCTTTAAATGTAAACAAACTATGCATTTTATAATCCTCTTGCAAGAATAATGAGCGAATGCCAACGTATTACAGAATAATATAAACTTTAATTTATTTCAAGTCTTGCATGTTTCTTATAAATTGTCGGAAAATTAATTTTTTGATGTATGATTTTTTTTAATTTTCAAACTATTATTATTACTTAGTTTAATTTCAATGTCGTTTTAAGTTTAGTAATTTGGAATAACTATTTTGTTTTAAAAACTGTGCAGTTTGTTTTGTCTATATTCATTAGAATCTTATTAGATTGATAAGATCTATTTGAAATAAATAAACATTTTTTTTTCAATTTCTAACCCTAATGTTGTGTAATTATCAACAAAAAATTTAAATATGTATTTATTGTAAACATTTGGTTTCTGTCACTTTATATAAAACTAATGATATAACACTTAAGTCTTAATTTTATTTTTATGATAAAATTATCACTATTTTACAATTGTTTTTTGTAGCTGACCATATCAATTTTATTATTATTTATTTATTTATTATTGTTTATAATTATTATAAAAAATAACATTCAAATATTTTAACTTTTACAGAAACATGCTTTCTTAACATTTCACATTATTTTTCTCTACTGTTAGTTGGTAATATTATGAAACAATTTTCTAGTTCCTCTCTATTAGGATCAAGTATCAGATACGTTACACCTATATAACAACAAACTTATATTTGTTAAAAAAACTATATACCTATAGTATAAAATTACCTTTTATATGATTGAAATCATAATAGTTGTAATCTGAATACTATGGTGAAGGGAATAAATTGCCTGTATAAATATCATTTATTACATCAAAAATGAAATGAAAAGAAAATATTATACCTGAAACAATTTAAATAAAATATTCTTTTATGATTTAAAATTTGAAGCATTAGATATATTTTACAATCATATTACTGTTAAATAAAAAGTAAAAAAATATAAATAAACCTTCTACAACAAATTATGAATTTAACATAATATACCGAGTAATTAAATTTAATTATAGCAACAATAGGAACAGACATAAAAACTAATCTAAGTAAATAACAGTTAACAAAATTAAAATAACTGTTGTCAAACAAGCATAATCGCTTTTTGGTATATACAATATGGCTTAGATTAATTCTTTTTCTAATCGCACTTAATTAGTGAAAATATCAGATTTAAATGTCCTTTATATGTGTAGCTGTACACGTTTGTAAAAGTTTCATATATAAAACGTACGATCATTAAGGACATATGTCGACTTACGTTAATTAATTTAACTGCTTGTACCTTTCAGTCAGATATACCAAAAAAGTCTGCTAATAATTTGTTTTTGAAACACATCTGTCATCAAACGATGCGATTAGCGTTACATAAAAGCAACGGATATTCAGCAACCTTTCTACTAGTAACGAGTAATCTATTATTTAGTAGGGCGTAATCTGTCAAAGCAGCGAGCGAGCCCTATCTCATATACACAGGCCAGTCAGCCAGTGCAGTATTTGAGCCCAAATATCAGGATTAAGTCTTTTGAATAAATGGGCCGCTATCCCACCGAGAGAACAAAATAATTGGGGGTAAAATGGAGCAACTAGGTGGAATTGATGCCATTCCGCGATTTCTCAAAACAAGGGCTGGAATCCACGTACAGATGATAATGTGTTTGTGTCCTATGGGGGTGGACCGTCTGATATCACGGAGATTTTTTTTCCGGCATGAACATTTTTTTATTATTGATTAGTTATGTTTTATAGAGCTTACATTTAACAAGTCATTTGAGTAATTGCATCGGTTTTCCGTTGTTCAATAAAATTAGTTTATTAAAATGTTTTTCATTTTTTTTAATTAGACTAATTAATAAATATATGAAGAACTACAAATATACACAAACTTTTTACAATCCAAATTAATTATAAAAACTTTATCCTACAACACATTTAAAGCTATTCTGAAAGAATGCATTCTGAAATAATATAAGGATTTTATGTATTGTTACTATTTGCCAATTTATAAAAGATTAAAAATAATTTTACTTTTTACTACTAATTGTATCTAATTTAAAATGTTTATGAACGTGAATAAAAGTGGCTGTATTTATAATTTTTATTTGGTATTATAATTTACATACAATTCATTGTTTTGCTATACATATTTTATAACTAATATATTTCAACTTTATTTATTTTACATTTATGCTATATTTTGCATCTATGTTTAAGTGTTACGCATATTCTATAGTACTAAAAGCTATTTTTACCTTTCTGCTTCTGCCATTTGAATCACCTAGCTTTTTTCTGTTATATATTTGTTCTACTATTTCATTATTGATACTTATATTACTTAATATTCTTTTATTATTAATAATCTTCTCTGCAGACACGAGAAGATTGAGTACTTTCTGCTTAAGACCATACCGACCGCTACCTTGATTTGTAGTATTTTAACAAAAACGGAACTTCCCCTTCATCGCTGCTTCTACAAATAATTTGATAATTGATTTAATTTTTTACCAGTACATTTAGAAAGGATTAAACTATAATATGTCAAAATCTTTTTTCTGAAATTATATTTGCAAATAGCAATAAAATGCATTCAAAAATACAGAAAAACGCATTTATTTCTATATTTGATGAGTTTTTTCGGCTATTTTCTAATTATTAATTGACTAAAAGACTTCGACATATCATAGTTTAATCCTTTCTAAATGTACTGATAAAAAAATAAATCGATTATCAAATTATTTGTAGAAGCAGCAATAAAGGGGAAGTTGCCGTTTTTGTTAAAATACTACAAATCAAGGTAGCGGTCGGTATGCTCTTAAGCCATACTGACTGAAGTTTAAAATCTTGTCTTTCTACTTTATGATGGTAAATATGTCATGCTCTAAGTTTGTGCCGCTAGTTAAATATGAAAAGAACTTAGTAATCTACTCGATTAAAAAATTACTAAAGACAATTCTCCCGTAATAGTAAGATAAGTTGTTCAAAAGTTAGTATTGCTGATGGGAATATTAATTAAAGCTTAATTAAAACTTCTTATTTGAAAAGAAAAAAAAGTTGAAACATTTTCTCTTATTATTTTTACAAGCTTGGGTAGATTATTCACTGTTGGATATAGACCTGATTCATATTTCTCTGTGTGTTTCTATTCTGCGCAACTTAAGATCATCTTTTTCTTGTTATTTCTTTGATGTCATTAAGCCACTTTTTTTGCGATCTACCTATACTTTTTTTTGCAGTTTTAGGTCTAGAATTAATTTAAGTTCCATATCTTCAGAGACTAAAAAAACATGTTTTTTTAGCAATATTTAAATCAAAACGTTTGACATACATTAGTTACAAATAAAATTTGATTTTTAAAGAACATAAAGAAAATCTTGCAGTCGCAATTCGTTTCTAAAGCATTTAAAGTTTGTAAAAAACAGAAATCATTTTTTGTTCAACATCTTGATGTAGTTTGCTTTTATTTTTTTCTAAAAACTTTATTAAAAGTATTTAGATTAAAAAATCAAGACTGTAATAAATATTTTATAATGATTAACTCAGACAAAACAACTAGCATATATTTTTGTAAAATTTAAAAAAAAATTTTTTTTAAATCTTCAAACTGGTCAAACCAACTCTTTTAAACTAAAAAGCATAACAATTAATTTAGGGTTGCAATGTGCCGATCTAAACTAGAAAACGTTATATTAAATTTAAAGAAAACTAACCTATTCGGTAATAAACTTGATCAACAAGACGTTAATGTACAGAGAGTGTTTATTATTTATATATTTTATGCAGAGAGTGTTTATTTTATAAAAACTTATTGTGATAAATGTTTATTTATAGTTTTTTTTCTTTTCTTGCACAGTGGTTTCAGTCAAAAGTTTTAATACACCAAAGTTTTTTGTTCTCTAAACATCCGCGGCATAAGTGTCCAACTGGATTCTTATTTTAATCATGCGTTTTTTTGGTCCACAGTGTTCAGTTATAAATTTTAAGCTTTTGCAGTATTTTTGCTAGTTTGTTGCTGGTTTAAATCACAGCTTTGTCAGAAAGTAAAAAAAAATTATGGCATTTATCAATTTAGGACACTAGTCTAATATATGATTAGTCTTTTTAAGCACAATTACATTTATTATAAGAGTGTGGGTGGACGCCTTTATTCTCTCAATTAACGGGTGAGATAGTATATATTTGTTTTTTTTAAGTACATATTCAAAGGCAGCTTGTGAAGTAACACAGCGTAATCCCTAAAATATTGGCTCTTGTAACCAAAAAACAAAAAATGTGTGATGATCTTGTTGGGAATAGTCTTGTCTGCTTTATTCTTTGAAAGTTTTTTTACAAGTTGCTATATTTCGTGTTATGTTTACTACGTTTTATTTGTTTACCGGCCTTGTATAGAATCCCAAACTGGTCCAGGTCTAATAACATATATGTGGTTTCTTTTCAAACTGGGTTGTCTTAAGGTTGTCTTCTATATCATGATTTTTGAACAACCAGATCAGGCGTACTTTGTTCCTTGTAGTTAATGCTTGTAAACTGGTTATGCATACACAGCTTGGCTATCAATTCAATCATGTTTCAAGAATACGTTTTAAAAGATTCAAGCAATATTTTTTCAAGTATAACGTAACTGACGTTTACGGCTGTTGTTTTTGTTTATTCCGACTACACTGCCATATTTAGTGTTATTATCACATCAAAAGACTTTTCTATGCAAAAACCTTTCATAAAGTCTAATCTCTTCGTCAGTGTGTCTTTTTATGTAACACATTTATTATTGCTTTTCTATGAGCCTTAAGATCTATAGTGTGTTCATTTATTTGTAGTCGGTATGTTGCTTATCTTGCTTCCAATATCACAACTAAGTGCAGTGGTAGTAGCAAGAGCAGTGCTTTTATGTTACAGAAGTTGTTCTCATTGCTTCTGTTTCAACATACATGCTAATTGTTACAGTTTGTTTATTGAGCATAAAGTTTACCTAATATCTAACAAGAGGTAATATTTCTCTGTTTTTTATCACCGTGGTAATAGATGTAATTTAATAGCAATTTCTTTGCAATGTATAGTTTTTTTGCATTTATTGACTAGCATATAGACAGTTTGCATAATTTTTCTAATTGGTATTAGTACAGAAGCCTTTAGTGTTCCTTTATATATACTTGTAGGTAAACTATTTATTTAATAGTTTTAGTATAAAATTTTTTAAACTGATATGTCTGTAAAATGTAGACAGAGCATATATGGGTCGGAGCTCGGCGTTGGTATAAAAAACCACCTTAACTGATTTCCAGCTGTTTAGTATGTATGTAAGTGCTAAGTAAGTTGTAAAAATTTTACATAGAAGTCTTATATACACAGCAAATCATTTCTGAAATATAATGGGATAGATTAGCGCCTTGTGACTTAAATAGTTCAAACGTGTCAAAGCCATATTTTAAGGTGCCTTTGTTTACTATAACATTTGTCTGTCACTTCTTGAGTTGATGTTGGTGCTTTCCCATGCAATGTGGTGATTGATTTGCACAACTTTTAACATGTTTTGCTTTTATACATAAGTTGAATGTGTTAAACGTCTTTAAAATTAAGTTTTGAGTTTATCACTTGCCATGTCTCAATGTTTATGCTACTTTGCATCTCTTACTTGCTTAATAAAATGCCCTGTTTTATAGTTTCTGCCTTTTCGGCGTTTAAGAAGCACTTGAAGTACTATTTTAGTATTATTGTTATTTTGTAACACCAAAGTACTGCTGCAGGACCAGCTTTTATGCCTTGTTTGTGCCTGCAGCTGATATAAGTGATGTTGAGTGTTGCTGCTGCGTAGCGTTTTCCATAATTGCTTGCACTTTCTGGGATGCTTTTTGTTTTTTTCATTTTATGTCTGGCAACTCTCTTAGAGCTTTTGCTTGCAATTAAAAAGTTGCTCCTTCTACAATCTTGCAATCTGCCCGGTTTGTAACTTTTTTTGCATTATTAGTGCTACTATTGAGGTACCTTGTTGTTATTTTTAACATTTTTTTTTTTTTTTAATTTTATTTCTTCTTGTAAGCATTAAATAAAGATAGATTTTTTTGGTTTCTTAGTCTGATAGCATATATGAAATCTAGGTTTAACTCTAATTTAAAAAGAGAAGTCGACAGTTTACAGATGAAAGAAGTAGACAAAAAGAAAGAAATGTGGTAATTTTATCGCCAAAGCAAAGTTACTGTGCAATGGTGTTGCAATTCTTTTACCTGCCACCTGCAAACGCGCTTGGAAGAAATTTCCACTATATTTTATTTTTAAATTATAAAGTCCAGAATAGTTTAGTGTAATAATTTTATATTAAAATATAGTATAATATAATATAATACTTAATCTTAAAAAAGTACATAATGTATATATTTTGCGTTATATTTTAAATGGATACAAAAAAACTATATATTACATAAGGTCTGTTCCAACATACGATTTGGACAGTTTGTTTTGTTGTAGTAAAACCACTAACTTTAACAAAAGAAATTTTGTTTTCAAAATCATAAACAGTGATTTTCTCTAAGGTTTTTTTAACTTTATTTTAAATGTACATTTACAATCTTTTTCAGATATTCAGAATATTTACAAATAACATACTTAATATTTTATACTTTTTACAGACCATATCAAGAAATATGGTAAATAGTTTTAATATTTTCAGGATATCTGTATTCATAACATCAAAAAGTTAAAATAAAAAATCCGACTTTGTAAAAGGTTTTCAAAAACCTATAACTAAATCTTTTTTAATTAGTTTTCTTGACATTACTTTTATACATAATCTGAAAACTAAAATTTTTCAAAAAATGCAAAACTTTTTTATGGAGTTTTTGCATATGTATAAAATCTATATATGATTGTATTAAATATTGTTTTTAAGTAAGAGCTGTATCTTAAACCACGCCAAATTTTTAAAATTATATTCAAAAACAAGCTTTTTTTATTCAAATCTAATGACACTTTGCAACATTGGCGTAATTTTGCAAACTTTTGCATTTTTTATAAAAAAATCATAGTTACTTTTCAAAATAAATACTAGATATATTGCCAGCTAAACATTTATTTCAGTTAATTTAAATTTGCCAACACTTTAACCAAATAGCAAAATAAATTACTTAAGGTCAATGTTCACACCGTTTTTCAATCTCATCTTTAATGTTTTAATGTGATTCGTTATTAGCAACTATAGTTTTACGCGCTAAAAGTAATCCCTAAACATCCTTTTTTTTTTAATTCCAAAAAGTTGAAACTTAGTAGATTGTTAACTTTGGTGTTAAACTTACAACACTAGAACTAGTGACTACAACAACTTAGACTAGTAACACCTAGTAGCACCTTTGTAGCATACTTTAAATCAATCTCCTAATATATTTTTGAGGTATGTTGACTTATTCTTCCTGAAAAGCTAACAAAAACTGTTAAAGATTTTTTAGCACAACGGGGTTGAGAGTTAGCCAATCCATAACTGGAATTTGGTGTTTTTTTCAAGAAGTATTTTGTCTGGTTTGCTACTTGTGGTCTATAAAAGCTTTAGCAGGTACCACATGGTTTATTTATTTATTTATTTATTAGTCAACGGAAGCCATTACAAAATAAGTATATATTTACAACTTAGAAAACATATAAATTACACATAGAACAACAACATAATACTAAAAATAAAAATATAACAAAAATAATCACAAAATACTAAAAAAATTATTTACTCAAGTATACGATACAGAGTAGCAGAGTGCTGCGCATAACCTATATGTCTATACGGTACATAAATAAATGATTACGTAAAACTTAAGCTGCAAAATAAATACCAATAAGCTAAGCCAGTCGGAGCAATCAATAATCTCATAAAGCAGTTTAAAAACTAGTGTCAAAAATAAAACGTCTTTGCTCAAGACTGATCATATTAAATTTAGAGAGCAGTCCCGTGCAGCAATGTTGCATTTAAAAACTAAAAAACCATCTTTTTTTTTTTTAATTAGTTTAGTTTTAACTTTATTGACAGAGATGTATAGAGACCACACATTGAGCAATAATAGAGATGGAAGCGTACTAAAACGTTGTAAAAAATGATTAGAATACTAGAATCACAAAATTCTTTATATTTGCGTTTGATAAATCTTAAAAGCTGATAAGTTGTAGCCACTTCAATATAAATATGTATTGTAATTAAACGTAATGCCTAAATTACAAATAGTGTTAACTTTTGACAACATTTTATTTGTCAGAGAATAACTATTCATTACCGTAGACTGACGTTTAAAAAATGTTTTTATTTTGCACTTATTTAAATTAAGTAGTATAGCATCATCTAAAAACTGAAGTTTTATAAAGATTTTTATATGCAAACAATAAACAACGCGCATTTGAAAAACAGTGTACCACATTGTTGATAATATAATATTGAACAGTAGAGGGTATGTAGTGTAAATGATAGGCTTAAATCAAACGTAATGCCTAAATCACAAATAGTGTTTACTGTCAACAACATTTTATTTATTACTGTGTCAGTCAGTAATAAATAAAATGTTTAGAAAAAAATATCACTTTGCGCTTAAAATTAAGTAGAAAGATATTAGTTGGTGGTGCTAAAAAAAATACTTTTTTATTAAGTAGTACAGCATACATTTTTTATATTGTCGGCAACAATAGACAATGCGCAACTTTAATACAACCTAGTTTTATATTTAGTATCTTGTGGTCAGTAGTATTAACATTTTTTAAATAATCAGTGTAAATTGAATCTATCTGTTATATATAATTCATACAACAAAAGGTTGGTAGATGTTAATTTGATAATTTGAAAGTCGTGTTAATTGAGAGCAATTTCTGATTGCTGAATGGCATTCAATTAACAGGTAACTAACTGTTCAATTTTTTTTAGGATATAAGCCTATGTTTTTAACGTCATTTTTAGCACCAGACTTATAAATCAGAGTGATAAAAGCTTGTTTCTAGAAAATAAGAACAGTGCCCATAACCAGAGATACGTTGAATAAAAGCCGAAACGGCCAACAGAACACAGAGCACACTTCACACTTGTTGAGCAAAAACCGCAATTAATCAAATACTCTCTAGACAGTTGTTGGTTTTTAATACTAAAATTTTGTTGAGTACATCAGATATTTTTAAACCAAGATGCAATTTATTTATGTGGGTATAAATAGGTGTTGGAGAATATGTGCTGTGTGCGTAGATGCTTGTCAAGCCTAAAAAAGTCTGCAAAAAAATTTAGAATGCCATCAGTAGTAGCAATTTAAGAATCAACGTTCGTAAAAATGGATAATATATAATTACCACTACGTTTAGATTTCAAGTACCCACCAAAAAGCTTTAAGATTAGATTTATTTATTTCCTATTTTTTTAATGTAATTAGAATAACACATACTAGCCAATTGTTTACACTTATTACGGATAGCAATAAATTTCTGGTAGTCAGCTGCTGATCAAGAGTAACTTTTTTCAGTAAAAATAAGCTTTCTTTTAAAACATTTAAAAAAAATTATAAGATTTCTTATAAGACGCATTTATTTTGGGCACATAAAGGTTAATTGTGTCAAAGACTAAGCAATGACATGCTTTATTTCATCATGTATTAAAAAGGCATCATTTTAGAAAATGTAGTTGGCATTTTTTAAATTATTCTGTATCACGTTATTATTGCCACACTAAATGTTGTATGAAAAATTATGCACAAAATCAAGTTTTAAAACTAGATCTAAAACAGGATGTTAAAGATTGCCTAGTACAATAAAAAACATGGATTCTGTAAAACTCAAATTTGAAAAAATGTCAAAAACAGTAATTCCAGCAAAACTAAATTTATGTTAAGTATATAATTCAATTATGAAAATTAATATACCCAAACGCGTTAGCAACTAACGTACCCAATTTAAGACAATTGTTAATCCACAACGTTTGTAATAAGTTGTAATAACCAATGATAAAAACAGTGTAGCATTCAATAATTAATTTTACACTTTTACAGTGGTGCTGATAAATAGAGTAGTCTGAACCAGGTAAAATGTAACAGTACCAAAAACTCTTTTAGTACTGCTGATATCAACACAAACATACAGTTCTTCATAGACAGAGCAATGACTAAATATCCCATATAAATGGTACTTATTGAACATGGCAATAAGTACGCTCCTTCCAAGTAATTTTGTTGATAAAAAATTAGTATTTGGCAATTTATGTTGGCGGCCTTGATTGGTAAATAGACAGATACTTCTTTAGCCATTTGTCTGCCTGTAATATACAAACGTTATTAGCATTGTTATTATTAGCAACTATATCAATTGTAAAAGGACGCAATGTCACTTATCTGCCATATTAAGTTTTACATATTTCTTGGCATCTTTAACACTAGTAGAAAGAACACAATTATTGATAAGTAAAAAGTGCGTCGTTTAGCAGTTTGTATGTCTTGAGTTTTGGCAGTCCTACAATAGTTAATTTAGTTTAAGTTTTGATTTTTGACATCAGGGTTTTGATTTGGGAATTAAGCTTTGCAGTAGTTTGTTAAAACGTTTTTTTTTTGTATTGGGCAGCATTTGTTTGTTCAGAAAACAAAATCTGTTTGAGTATTAAAACAGATGCAAACCCATACCAAGTCAGAATCTCTTCCAAACCTGTCTATTTTCCAAATTAGTTATTTACAATGACTTTATTATTTATTTGTGATTAATTTTGAAGACAACCATAACAACGTGTCAACCAATATCTGGTCTAAACATTACTGTGCCATCTTTTATTTTGCATGTTGTTGAGTAAACGTTAGCATCCTGGATGGCCTTCTAAGTCTTAGGTTGTTTTCTTGCAACCTTTTTCTTATAGTACGTCGTTTAAGTGCACACGTCACAAGTTTTCAATCTTAACCAGCTTGTCTACCATAATCCTGTCTCTAAGTTACAATTTTAAACTCTAAATATAACAGAAAAGCTCACATAAAGTATTCTTGCAATATGACAATACTTGTGCTCCTTTTTATTATTGTTACGGCTTTTGCAATTTCAACTTTGCTTAGATGCCTCATTTTACTGTTATACACTATAATCATAATATAAATTACTGAACAACACGATATTGTTTCTAAAATGCTATAAAAATATTAAAAACGTTCTATACACAACTTCTTATTATGCTTTGTTTTTATGCAACTAATTTTGTTGAATGAAAAAGAATTATTCATTCTTTACTTATCTTTTTTAACACTTAAATTAACCTTCTGAACTTTTTGAATGTTTAACAAAATACAATAATCAGCTTTTGTATGTAAAACAAGTAAAGTATATATTCATTAAAAGTTTTCCAAACAGACACATGATTTATGTCTAAAGCACTGCTTATTTGTCTAGTGGTCACTCGATGATCTGCAACTTGTAAAAAATCATTTTTAATGTTTTGTGTACAAACTGCCCGAGGTCTGCACTGTATCTTTTTGGTGGCTTAAAATATTTTTTTTTTATGACTATATCGACTTCTTGAAAAGTGTGATAAGATGAAAGAATACAAATGCAGGTTTGCTTATTTCGCTAAAGTAAATGTAACGATTGTAAAATTAAAATTCCTAATAATTAATTTTACAGTAAGTATGACACGACACGACAAGATATTTTGATTTTGATAGATTCATTCAAATTAGAAAGTGTAAATAAATTCATAAATATTACATATTTAAAAAAACAATGAGTATTGAATCTAAGGTTATTGTATATGTCCATCAGCTGTCAACTAGTGAAAGGTGCTTTTTTTATTAACTGCGTAAATATATTATTTATATCACAGAAGAATCCAAAAAATTTAATGCAAATTCTTGCGGTTATTAAATAAAATATAACAGCTGCCATAGGGTTTTAAAGTTGTTTTGTATAATTTCAAACTGAATCATGTATTGTGTCTAATAATATAATTTATAAAAGCTTGACAAAGGAAATATATTTAATAATCATTATTTTAGTTGAGAGAAAAAATTATATTTTTTGTTGTAGATAAATATGCGATGTCTAAAATATTGTATAAACAATAGTATTTTTCCGCATTGCAATTGACCAAAAGTTATAAAAGATTAATCTTTTTATTTAATTTTAATAAATAATATATATATATTATCATTTTTTTAAACCAACAAATTAGAGGAAATACAATAGAGCTTATATTATATTAAATGTGTGCAAAACGTAAAAAATGTTCTGTCGGATATTCAGCTGTAATATAATAATTTAAAAAGATTTATTATTAGGCTCAGCTGAAAATATAATTTGTTATATTTGCCCCAAATAATTCCTTCTATCACATGTCCAAATCAGTAATATTAATTTTCATTATAGTTGTCAACCGTAAAACAGCGGGATATCCAAAAAAGCCTCAAATCCGAACGTAAAAAAGGAAGATGTGCCAATTCTGTGATCCTTTAATCCACTAATATATGTGGGAGTTCTGCAGAATCAACGCTTTTTTACCACAATGCAGCAGGCAAAATGCACAATTGCATAAAACTTCCTAACAATGCTGCAGAAACCGGTAATAAATTTATACATCAACCATGAAAAAAATCCTATGAAATCCCATTGCTGTTTGATATCCGGTGTGGAAAACTGGGACCATGTACAATTTTTAAGTAAATACATATACCCATTGGAAAAAATGAGTCGGCGGGCTACCTGAGTTATGGTTTCCGGGGTGCATTAATTTTGTGCTTGGTTTATATATCATAAATATACTTTCAGGATTATCACACTTATTTAGCATTTAGTTATGAAGGCTCAATTTTTATATGAATTATTTTCGTATTTAGAATAATTTTATATTAAATAATCCTAATAATACAACATAAACTATGAATTATATATTAAAATTTTGATAAAATATTAATCTTATTTTCTTTTATTTTATACACATTAAGATGTAAATATTTTTATTAATTAATTAATTTTTGTCATTACTTTATATAATGTTAGAAATATTCAAAGAGGACTCTCCGAATGAGGATCGGATTCACCATATCTAATACTATCTATACACCAATGTTCTGCCAAGTGAGATAATAAAAATAATCTGTAATTACACTTTATTAATTATTACTCTTGTGCAGACTAAATTAAAATATATAATTATTTACAATTAATAACTAATTTCTACATTATTACAGAATATGTTTCGTAACTACTTTTTATGTCTGTTTTTTGCTGCTCGTTTAATTTGTAAATATATCTAGTGAAAATATGATCTACATTTGACATAAAATAACAATCACGTCAATCCAGTTTTGTTGTATTTAAACCACCCGCAGAGTCTTAAGGTATACAAAGCATGGGTAATTTACTTGCCATTGATAATATTGAGTCGGCCACATAAAAAAGCGACAATCATTCAAGAAGTATCAATAATATTGGTCCATTTTAGACGGACGTCAGAATTTAAATAGAGTTATATGAAGTTGAGTAAGGTGAGAGGTCAAAATAACCGCGTGACAAACTTTTGCCAGTCATAAAGACATCGTTAGTAACTACTGACAGGTACCTGCTACCATTATTCAGAGCATATACAACAGAATTTTATTCCCACAAGGTTATAAAAATATTCATGTTTCATAATTGTACATTCTAAAAGTATTGAATATATAAAAAAAGTTTTATTTATCAAAAACGGTAATCTATTCATAAATAATTAAAAATATGCTTTAGTACTTACACATGTTGTAATATTATAATAGACGATTTGACTTAAATATTCATTATTTACCGGTCTGAGTATAAATATACCGTTATATTTACAATTGTCATATTTATTAACATCCTGAAATATATATATATATGTATTAACAGGGTATAAAAAATAGATTATAATATTCATATCATATTATCTCCCTTGTTTGATAATTCCCTTAGGCTATACCATAATCATACCTGTTCTTTGCATTCATGTAACCCCCAAACATATGTACAAGTCATCGAAACTTGCACATTTTTTCTCAATAAATTTATGCGGTTATGTCAAAACAAATTTAACGTGTATTCAACTATTTCAATCTGATAATGGAAATAAATGTGTTGTGTAAGAAAATGAGTCAATTGAGAAAAATTGTCATTCTCATCGAAAGATGTGCGATGAACGCATCCGTATAATAAATAAATCCTCTTGCCATAATGGGCACGGGTTAATAATAAATAAGTAAGTGCTTTCTTTAAATGTAAATAATGTGTACGTTATACAAATGAGTGAGATGAATGTTAACAAGATAAAAATTACCCACTAAAAAGAAGTCACGATTTGCTTCTCGGACACCTGTTTATATGCAAGTCATTATTCTGCTGCACACAATTCCACCAAGTATTTTAATATAAAAAAATGTTTAAGTACCTTATGAAAAAAATAATAATTAAATTTAACATTAATTATATTTAGATTAAGTTTAATTATTAAAATAGTAAACATGTACTGTTTATGAACACAACATTTTAAAAATATTGCAGTATAATAATATAAGCTATCAGATGTAAACACTAAAACACGGTTCATACAAAACAATAATTGAAAATGCCTTCATATAGGGTACCGTCTGCTAAAATATTATTAAAAATAAAACCAAAACAAATTTCAGGAATTAAATTACTCGGAAAAAACAACTGAGTAGTTAATGTTTACTACTTTTAAGTTTTTTTTTTCATTTGCCTTTTAGTAAAATACTGAAGTATGAAAATGTGATTGCTTGTTTCCGCGTTTTATTTTCGTTTTTTTCTTTGTGCTCTATTCAGAATATTATAATACTTTACTAAATTCAATATTGTGCAATATTATAGCGCGTTTAGAGAGTAAATTGTGTATATTGAGCAAATATTAAATTTAAATTGTGCTTGTATAATAGTATATTACGATGCGTATTCATTAAGTGTATTTTACAGGTCAAGAAAATAAGATAGCAAAACAAAACTTAAAGCTGAGTGTTGACTATTTTTTGAGACCTGCAGTATTTCCAAATGTAAAATATCAATTTAAACGCATTCGCTCTTGAACACTGCAATGTAAAAACGTATCAAACGCAATTTTATTGTTATTAAAATGTATATTATACATAAATACATACATTCATCTTTGTGTCGTATATAATTGTATCGCGCAAACTAAATTGTTTTAACTATTCGAACCAGATGCTAGCGCGTAGCCAACTTTTTTCGGGGCGCTCGTATCCGATACATGATTGGAAAAAAGAAAGGACGGCCTAAAAAGTTTACTGCAGAATGCGCTACAAAAAAAAGTAAAACAAATTTATTTGAAAAAACTTTGGATCAAATTAAAATAAATAAATTTAATGAATTACTACCAACGGCGCAACCACATTCAACTTTGATGGTCACACAAGAAGTACTATCTGTGCGTTTTACTAGCACAACATTTAACAACAAATCAAACCTATGCACACACAAAAAAATATTACATACAAAAATGTGAACTTTATAGAAATAATCAAAAGATTCTCACGCACACAACTATCAGATTTATCGTTTCGTGATATCCAAAACTTAAATTACACAATTCTTGTAACAAAAACAAGATTTGTAATAATATCCAAGAATAACAAAGGTTTAATCATTTCTATGTTAAAAGAATTAATACAATCTAACATTATAACATGTTTTATAATATTTTATAATAAACAAGCGACTGTCAACAGACACTTATTCTGCCGTAATCACATCGGCGGACCAAGAATTAATAGACGACAAAATCTCAAACTGATCACCAATATTGCAAAAAAAATATATTGAGGGAATAGGCTAAGCTACTTTTAAAATAAGAATAAATAATGGTAATGTGAACGCCTACCAACAACTTCTAATTCAAGGGGTATTTTTTCCGTTCAAGAAAGTTTTGTTCTTACTTCAATTCTAACACTATGTGTAAAATGCAACTTCTTTGAACATACAACAGAAAACTGCACATCATCTCTGAAATGCAGAAGATGTACGACCATACATTACAATGCAAAACCACCCGTCCAGTAATATGCATGATTTAGCATGTAAGGAAAAAGGTCACGGAAGCATGGTTTCTAAAATGTAAAAGAAGACCCACGCAACTAATCAAAGGTATTCCTTAAAATTAAATCAGCAAATAAACGGTTTGATGACATTAACAAACAAATAACAAAATTTTCAAAAATTTACGCCCTATTACTATACACAATCATATCATTGACACATGTATACATACAATTAATTCACCTAAAACAATTGACATTCAAGAACTTATAGACCTTAAAGTTTTTAGTCAACATCACAACCATGAAAAAAACTTTGTGAGATTTTAATTAATTTGTTGATATTTAGACATTGTATATTTGTATCTAAATTAATAGTAGTTGTTTAATATTTTTATAATTAGCGTGACGCGTTTAAATGGAAGTTAATATTGTTTTTATTATTAGTAACTAAATATGGTATAAATTTAACAGTTTTGTTTTTAGTTTAATTTAATTTTTTTCCATAACTTGGTTTGCGACCTGATACAAAAAATGTGACTGATGCTAATACCTACAATGTCATACTTCTGCTATTAGCATCACGCTCTATATTTGAGCGGAGATTTAGAGAAGGGGAAGGTATAAATGACTCTTTTATGTTGCGGAACATCTTTTTGTATCATTTCAGGTAATTGTTTCGAGCATTTCAGAGAGCGTTTTTAGGAATTATTAATTCAGTGAGTGTTCACAGTGCGTAATACAATAAGTATGAAAATTAAAGACAAGCGTCGTTTGCACATCAATACAGTAAGTCTGAGCCAGAAAAACCCAAAGAACTAGAAAGACAACCGCAACTTGGACTTGTTTTTGGTTTTAAAAATAAATGCTGGTTTTGTAAAAAAAGTAATTACAATTGGTAAGTAATTTGAATTGCTGACAAGCAGACAAAAAATAATTTATTTAGCATTAAAAAAAATTAAGTTAAAAAAAGTATTGCGCAACACATTAATAGACGTGACGATGGTTTTGCTTTTTCTATCTTAAAACTTATTCAACATGTATCTGATCTTGTTGACGCAAGAGCTTTGTACTATCAAGAATGCAATTTGCGTGTGCATTCACTACCTACTAAGAAGAGTGGTGCATTGAAGAATTAGAAAAAAGGTTTTTTTTTTTTTCCGGTACAGGTAAATGAAAAATTTTACGAATTTGTGTATACATCGAGCTGTAATTATTATTTAAAAAAAATTGTTTTTTTAATTTGGGTTTTATTGCAAAGAAAAATCAGCACATACGCAAGCTGATAGACCAAATAAAAAATAGAAACAATTTGTAAAATTAAGCGCAAGCCTTTAATTGGCTATATATACTATATAAACTAAAATCAAAATTTATAGTTATTTTTCATATAAACACATATCATTTTTAGGAATCGGCATGTTTGTTGTAATGTTATATTTACATAACCTAGACGAATCTTTTTCTACACAATCTATAAATGGTATCCAAGCTTCAGTTTCTAGTTTTCAAAATGTCTAGTTTAAAGTTCTTTTATTCCAACATACATCCTTTTTTTGCAAATCTTATTGATCCAAGATTCATGAATCCTAGATTTATTTATTTAGATTTATGTTAAAGTTTATAGAGTATATAGCGACATATTTATACTCTATAAACCTTGATTGAACCTGTAAAACTTAATTGTCATTGATTATTTACCAACTTCAACATCAATTATTTAAAATTTAGTATAAATAGAAACGTAACCTGTTACTAAATGTCAGAATTAATTATTGACACACTAATAAACAATCCAAAATTAATCTTAAGTGGTCTTAATATTATTTGAATCTAAGATTATATTGACGGTTGCATAGTTGTCAACTTGATCCGAGAATTAAGCAAGAAATACATTCGCCTATCAAAACTGCTATGATCTGTTGCCCGAGTAATTCTATAAAGATTGGGATAGCGGTATAGGGGTTTTCCACTTAGAAATTAAAAGACTCACTGTAACTAAAAATACTTCTATTCTTTACTCGTGCTCACTAAGATCTGATACAGAACTAAATTTTTTTAATATCTCGCGCAAGCGCCTAAAACTATGTACAAATAATACCAACTTAATAACTAATAAATACCTTAATTTTATATACATTACATCACTTCCCCTTACAATAAAAGTAAGATTTTATTGACATTTATTTTTAATTCTTTTACTACGCCTTGGAGTGTCATTAATCTTGATTTTATTTTCACTATTTACAATATGTTCGTTAATATTACTATTAGCAACTTCATCGTCGATATTTACTGCCAAATTAACATAATCTAACAATTGGTTAATATTTCGATGCCAATGTTTATTTAATGAAGATATATCAACAAGATACGTTCTAAAACCTAATATTTTTATAATTCTACCGTTTATTCAGGATGGTTTTACAAATCTGTAGTCCCGAACAGCTACAATTTCGTTAAGACTATATGTTCGCCTTCTCCTTCCTCTAAGAATTCTACCTAGCAATAATTTTTCCTGTAAACTTTCTGTTGTACAGTGTGGTGTATTGCGATAATCTAATAGAAATCTATCTAACTTACAATTCAATTTATTAATAGATCCATCTTCCACTACTTTTAGTAATGCATTTTTAATGGTTTTTACAGTGTTTTCCGCAGCGCCATTGGATGCGGGATGGTAGGGTGTTACACCTTTTCAACTTATACCATTCATATTAAAAAAAAAAAAATCCTAAGAAGTAAATTGTCTACCATTATCCGATACAATAACTTTGGGTAAACCAAACATTGCAAATACACTACGCAATACATTTATTGTAGAAGTTGAATCAATTTTATTTACAATGAATGCTTCCACCCATTTTGAATATGCATCTACTAATACTAATATATTTTTATTAAATATAGGACTTAAATAATCAATATGAAGTCTGTTCCATGCATCTTTTGAATATTCCCAAGGTATTAAAGAAGCTAGAGGAAAATTGTTTCTTTCAACTAAACATTCCTTACATGATTTAATTATTTTCTCTATATCTAAATTTAATGTAGGCCACCAAACATATAATCTTGCTAAACTCTTTGTTTTCACAACACCCATATGCGATCTGCAGTTATTTTAAAACACCAAGTTTCAAATTTTCTAGAATAATTATTCTATGTCCTAATACTAAGCAATTATTATTCACTGATAATTCATTGCTCCTTATACAGTAAGGTTTATATATATCTAACATTTTGTCTGAACAACCTTCTTTAACATAGCTCAATACTACTGACAAAATATTATCGTTTATTGTTTCTTTGGCAATTCTTTTACAATCTATCAATAAATTTGTATTTTTCTTTACATAATGTAGATATGAAATGTTAATATTATAATCGATTTCTAATTTTTCTTTTGAAGGTAATCTAGATAAACCATCAGCATTATTGTCTTTCGATGGAACATATTTTATTTCATACGTGTAATTACTGAGTAACCATGCCCATTGCTGTAATCTTGTATTCGTAAATTGGCTTAGAGTCGATCAACGATTAGCAAAATAAATCAGATTCATAAACCCAAGATCAATCCGAGATTTAATCTTTAAACTGAATTAAGTAAAACTGTCTTTATTAATCATAACATTTTCAAGTTTATCAAAACTAAATCTTCTAACCTTATAATTTGACATTGGTCCATTAGGTCCATAATTAAAAATCTTGCTAAGATTGCCAATATAAACATTAGAGAAGATACTGTAGCAATAGCTAGTCCATCTTTTACACTCATTATTAATAATTCAATTTTTGTCAAAGCGTCTTCTTTTTTCACATTTGAGCCACCTTCAACAATTTCTGGCAAACAAAAATTATTACTTTACTCACATGAATTTATCATCATTAGGAATGACACTCTGAGTGTCTACCACCTCCGATATTTTTCTTTGTTTGTCTTGTCTACAATTTTTAATTTATCATATGGCACTTTATTTTAAAATCAAAACTCAAGCATTAAGTTTTAAACCTGTGCAATATTATAACAGTTATTTAAGACATAGTCATTTATAAACTCAAATTCAAATATATCAACTACAATATTATTATTTTCAGTATCACTTTTATCATCATTCACTAACATTCACCTAAATCTTTAAAATTAAACTATGACTTTAAAAATACAGTTTAATGACCTAAACAAAGACATCCACAACATAATTAATAGTACAATACAGATATGATAAATATATAAACGCTTGTAATAAGATTAATAAAAAAAGATAAAGTTTTTATCAAAAAATTATGAAACTTACTTATTATAGACGGTCATCACATGTCTATTCTATAACAGACCCTGACACAAATGAACATTTTTCTACAAACACAGATTTTACTAAATTTTAATGACTCATTTTTTTTTCAAGCAATGATAATGTTGACAGACGTCATTTAGAAGACATAAATACCTAGTACAAAACAATTTGTAGACAGGCGTATGTCACTCTAGAAGACAATAAAATTGATAAAAACACATTGGCCGTATTCTGTATATTTTTAACGCTCATGTTAATTAATAATAAGAACGTTGCTAAGTAACATTTAAAAAACTCGGCAACTGATTGGCTAAACATAGATTTTAACAGCAATTTTAACTAACATCGATGTTAAAATTATACAGAATAGGTTAAGTTATTAATTAACAAAAAATCTTTGCAAAAAACATTTTAAGTGGAAGATCATCATTATGATAAACTTTGCTTTTTTTTGTAAAATTACAAGAATAAAGACGATTATTATTATTATTATTATTATTATTATGATACAAATTTTATATTTTTGCTTTATTAATCAATATTTTACGCATAGAAAAATTATTTTTTGCATCCCTAAAAATGACTCGAATTTTTTTTTAGCTAATTATTGCTCAAATACATTGTTTTTTGTTGTAGAAAAAATACTTGAATCCATTGTCTAGAATAAGCTTATATCATATGTATGTAACAAAATTCCCGTTTTGCACTTTGGTTTCATGAAAAACATATCAACCTCCAGACCGTGCCATAGGTCTCATTTTTAAGCTGTATATTTTAAAGTTAATCTCATAAATATCATTTAACATTTTTTAACTGACACATCGCTTAAAGTGCGCATATTTTCAACATATTCCGATTCTTTTAATCTTAAGCAAGGTGTTTCGCAAACATTACGTTTGTCTCTCCTTCACAACGTATATTCTTCAATATGCTGTTGATTGAACAATTGCAAAATTTAGCAAATAATACGCAGATCTGATCAGAATATGTAAATATCTAAGAGTAAGTTTTGACTCTAAACTCAGAGCGTTTTCAAAATCTTCATAAAATGTTTGCAAATTACTCAAATAATCCAAAAATCCTAAATAACCTTATAATTTCCAGAAACTCACTGACTGTCGCAAGATATAAAATATATATATTAAATTTTCAAGCTGCAAGATTTAGATTAATGGTCCGTTTAATAAAATATAGAATTAATATTATTTTCAACTATATAACGTAATAATTTAAGACCATATTTTGTCTGTACATTTATTTATTAAATAAAAATGATTAATTTGATGGTGACTATTTGTTTTGAATATTGGATAAATCCCAACAAAGATATAAATTTGTTTAGAAAAAGTGTTTATGGTTTAGAGAAATGATACCAAATAAATTCATTTTCCAAGAAAAACGTTTTCTGGTTTATAATGGTAAAATATTTAACAATCTAAAACCATCTCTTGTTTCAAGTATGTATTCCATGCTAAGCAATACCATTAAAATCAAACATAATACGGAAAATTTGAAATACACTAAGCTCAAAACATTTTTAAAACAAAAAGCTCAATTATTAATATAAATTTTTGTTTACTAAAATAATTTTATTATTTCATTTAATGTTCACTATCTTCAAATACATTTTATTTATTATAAATAACTTTAATTTTTCAAACAACCGGAGCTTAAATTAAGAAATAAATAATATCCAGGATTTGGAAAAAGTTGTGACTATCCTTAATACATTGTATGCGCGGTTTGAGCTAATGCTGCTGCGTTAGGAAAGCACTAATTTTATTAATTGTATTTAAATCCAACTAATTATTTTCTAATAATCTATTAAAAAACAATATTTATAATTTTACAAATAAACTTAATGGTGGATGATAACAAAAACTTTACAGCTAACGGTTTGAAAAATAGACACGATTACCTGTTATGACAATTACAAGGAATGGATTAATGAATAGAATAAATAGCGTCAGACCTCGGATTTGGAAATATCTATTTGTTTTTAAGAGCCATTTAACTACTGACAACTATTTAATTTTATTAGAGGATCATTTTAGAAAAGATTTTTAAATGGTATCTTTTTGTTTGTATAATATAATTATTAGTTGTGGGACTATATGAAAGATTTGGTTTACCAAACACTATCAAAGAATATCTTATGTGGTCTAAAGATTTGTACACAAAATTGTAACTTTACATCGTGTGTTAGACGTAGTTTTTGTTAGCATTATTATTATAATTATTAATGTACTTATATTATGTTATTTATGTACATGTATTGTCTGAAAACCAGAGGGTTATTCACCCTTAGATCAAGTAGGTCTTTAAGGTGTGAAAAAGTACATTGACAAAAGGTCATTGAGGTATTTCACAACTGTGTGAGGTTGTTTATACATAAGCTGAGAAGAATCTTAGAGGTGTGTAAAACAAATTACATTGGCATTGAGGTTATTGAAGTACTTGACAGTTGTGGCATACTAGGTACGCTGCTAGATTTAGGGTTGTACTAGATTGTAAAAGATATAAAAGATAGTTATTCTTACACTGGCACATTCCAAACAAATATAAGCAGAGGAAAAGAGGCGCAAGACCTATTGATGGCAACAGCGGTAAGAGGAAAAATAGACATAGTAATAGTGAGTGAACCAAATAAAAACAAACTAAGTGGGGAGTGGATAAAAGATAAAAATTCAGACGCAGCTATCTTAGCAAGGGGTAAGTGTAGAGATAAAGTAGAAAAGTGGGGGACACCCAATAGGAAATAGTGTGGGCCGATATAAGAGGTCTGATAGTGTACTGCTGTTATATCTGTCTAAACTGCAATATGGAATATTATCAGGAGTGGATAGAAGAACTAGAACTAGGAAACAAATGAGCAAACAAATTCTGATGAGGAGGCAATTTCAACACAAAATCGCCAAGATGAGGAGGGACCAAGTGCGACAGAAGAGGCCAAATTCTTGAAGAGATGATAGCAGCCGTAAATCTTACAATATACAATTAAGGAGATAAACCAACGTTTGTAAAAGGAAGATCTAAATTATACATTGACATTACCATAGCAAGATGGGAAACGGCTGGAGTAGTAAGGGGCTGGACAGTGACAAAAGAAGAATCACTGAGTTTACATAAGTACATACAATACAGCACAAACGGAAAAGGGGAAAAGAAAAACAAAAGAGAAGAAAAATGAAACATAAAAAGGATGGACAGAGAAAGAATAAATAAATGGAAGCAGAGGACGAGACTGAAAACGAAAACTTAGAGGAAAGATGCAAAAATTACTCAAAAAAAGTGAGAAAGGCAACGGAATAATCAATTTCCAGATACAAAGAAGGAGGAAGAAGAGGACTATACTGGTAGTGCAAAGAAGTCAAGGAAAGCAGGAAGAAATCAATACAAAGACAAAGAAAAAGATGAGAAGATTCCAATAAAACTGAAGAAAAACTGAAAAATGACAAAAAAGTTTTAAAGGAAGCGTTCAAGGTCAGTAAGAAAAGATGCTGGGAAGAAATGTTAGAATCCATAGACAGGGGTTCCTGCAGCAAACCATACAAAATAGTAATGAATAAATTAGGAGGAATTAAAGCAGTGTGCTTAAAAGAAGAAGAAAATAAAGTAGTAATCATTGAAAAATTGTGAAATCAAATGTCTGAAGGGAAAAATTTTTCCGGCTTGCTGGAAGGATCCAAACCTAGAACTAATTGAGAAAAAGAAAAAAGCAGGTCAAACAATGACGTATAAACCGATATGCCTGATCAACACATTAGCAAAAATTATGAAAAATGTTATCGTGAGGAAAATTGAACAGGTAATAGAAGAAAATGGAGGATGGGAACAGGAACAATATAGATTTACAAAGAGAACAACGACTCTAGGAGCCATTGAAAAGGTAAAAGCCATAGCAAAAGAAGCAAACAGTGGACCGTACAAGAAAAGACAACACTGTGTCATATTAGCGTTAGATATACAAAATTTGTTCAACAGCATACTATGGGAAGCAATTATAGAAACAGCAAAAAAAAAGAGAATTAACAAATAAAACTACTAAGATAATATGGAGCTACCTTCAGGAGAGAAATCTACTGACCAAAAATAAAAAATTTAGGCTGACTAGAGAGGTACTACAGGGTTCTGCACTAAATCTTAAATTATGAAATTTTCAGAATGTGGCTGCCGGAAGAAGTGACAATAACGGCATTTGCGGATGACGTAGCTTTGGTAGGTAAAAATATAGACATAGAAATTCTAAATGAAAAGTTAGAGTTGGCAATAGAGATGATCAAGAGATGGATAAGAAATAAAGGGTTAGATCTGGCTTCACAAAAAACCAAGGCGGCATAGCTATCAACAAAGAAGACAAACATGGGAAATAAAAAAATACAGGTAAGTGAACAAAGAATAACCATAGGCAAAAAAAATAAATACCTTGAAGTAACGCTTAAAGCAAAGGGTTGGAATGAACAGGTTAAGGAAGCGGTCAGAGGAACAAAAAAAATGGAAAGAATGCTTAGTAGGCTTATGCCAAACAAGGGAGGATCAGGAGAAAGGGCAAGAAGGCTAATAGCAATTGCGGCTAGAAGTAAACTATTGTATGCCGCAGAAACATGGGAAGAAGCTTTGAAGACAAATAAAACAAAAAAAAAGTAAGAAGAGCTATGAGAGCAAGGTCGTTAAGGGCCTACAGGACGGTGTTGCAGAATGCACTAAAAATAATTGCGGCGACACTACCCGCAGATTTGATGGTGGATGAAAGATTAGATATAAAGAAAATGTTAAATGAAAGGACTAGTAAGCAAGAAGCAAAGAAACGAGCAAGAGAAAATATGATGGAAAGATGGCAAAGACAGTGGAAAGAAAGAGAAAAGGGAGAATGGACAAGGGAACTAATACCAGAAATAAAAAAATGGGTAGAGAAAAAACCGGAAACGTGTTACTATACAACACAACTACTTACGTTTGGAAAGTACTTACAAAAAATACATAAGATGGAGAAAGAGGAAAAATGTATATTTTGTCTAGAAGACACGCATGACGACTCAGAACATACGCTAGTAGAGTGCGAAACGTGAGCGAAAAATAGGAAAACGCTAGAAAAAATATTAGAAAACAAAGTAGATAAATCTACAATTATTAAAATAAGCCTGAGTGACGAAAACAAATGGAGAGCGCTAAGAAACTATGCAACAACAGTACTGAAAAAAAAAGATAGAAAAATTTGAAGCTTTGAGATTTAGGTAAACCAAAATGGAAGAAACCTCTCAAATTAATAGCCACAGAAGACAAAGGAAAGAGGAGCGAGAAGGTAAATAGAAGCAAAAGAATATGGAAAAACAACTATGTCTGCCAAGCAATGGAAGATGAACAAAAAAACAAGAGAAGAACATATACTAAAACTCTAGTATCAACAGAAATTGCAAAAATAAGTAGGAAAAGGAAAGAACTGCTCAAGGGAAATAAATTGACGGAATTGACTAAACAATTTCCAAACGGAAGATACGCCATCTCAATGTTGATAAAAAATGCAGCTTTCGAAATGGTCAGAGTATATCTGGCAACCAGGGAACACGAAGAACCAATCCCAAATAAAAATTCAAGAATCTCACTAGAAGTTAAACTGGCAAATGTAGGACTGCAAAAAAGGATGCATTTAATGGAGCTGCACAAAATATTTATGAAAGAAAGAGGATACAACAAAGAAGAAGTTAATGAAGATATAGAAAAAACTAAGAAGATACCTAAGGACAATGCAAATATCTAGGCTGAATAACACAAGAATGGGAAAAAAGAAAGGAGAATGCCAGTGTAGGAAGTAGAGCAGAAAAATAGAGTATAGGGAGAGATGGGTCAGGGACAGCATGTGTTGCAGCAGCAGACTGCGTAAATTCCGCAAGGCCAAAACCAGCCCACTTCAAATTATTACTACATTAGAGACAATGACTAAAACAAATTAACAGCAGGACTTACACAGAGAAAAAAAACGAAAGGTATTGCTATGCGTTAGTTATTCTCAAAGGCTACTTGTTGAGGCCAACACCTTACTACGTCTTTATATAAAAAAAAAAACACTGGCACATACGTAACAGTTGTTGGGGGAATGCTTGTGCACTGACAGTTAAAGCCTTGAAGCTTACACTGGCCAGTTAGGTCATGAGTTTGAATGCAAGGCACATTACATTAGCAAGGAGCAGTTATAAACACACTGGTATTAAAGTATACCTTGGGGACGTGTTAGTTAGGTAATTGATAACAATTGCGGTATGACTACCAGTCATATGCTGCAGAGAAATTATATGTTTGTTGAGTGCGCAGAACATTTCAATAATTATTTGCAGGTTAAATTTATAGAACGGGGGAACAATTGCGTAATCGTTACGCTGAAGATGAGATGGACCGAGCCGGCACAAATAGAATAGAGTGGGGCATAGCAGTTTGGAGCAAGGGTTGGGCGTGGGACGTACAAAAGTGCCTTAGTAACTTCTGCGCAGTAAAGCGATGCGCTTAAATAATTTGACAACAATGGCTTCTCCTTTATTATTATAGATATAGCTAAATAGTGTTAAGTTAAATAATATACGTTAATTATGCACAGAGTGGTGGTTAGAAGAATTAGCGTGCATCGCGTTAGTTATATAAAAAAAAATTATATAACTATGTTCTACACGTAAGACACTTTTTTTATTTTTTTTATTTTATACTGCCATTTTTTTTAAATTTATAATAATATTATTATTATCTACAATAACGGTTTTTTTTTTTTTTTTTTTTTTTGGTTTTTTTAAACGGACTTTTGGTTCGTAGTTTGAATATATATTCTTACAGAGTTGTTGCTAATTCTGATTTATTTTGTTGGCCTGTTAATAAAGTTGTCTGTGTCAACAATGCTCCTAATGTGGTTTTCTATATAATATTCTGTTATTGCTTAGATGTCGTTTTTTATGCTTGTTTTTATGGCATTTAATTGTAGCTTTTAATAGCAAGAAAATGTTTAACCATGCTATTGGCTGCCATAGTATAATATACTACCTGCCAAAACTAAACTCGTAACCCAATTTTTATAAAAAATTAGATAATATGTAAATTAATATTTACTTTAAAAAATAAAAATAGAAAAAGTTTTATTACTATTTTTTTAGATTGACTGTGCAGTGACATTACAATTTCATTGTGCAAATCAGTTAATTAATTCTTCATTAAATTAAAATATACCCTAAGTTTGTCTGCGTGGCTTTTCAACAATTCAGCAGTTTGGAACGCAGTAGAGTAATCAGGCTTAGAAAAGGAAGTTTGTCAATTTATGATAATGCTTATCAAAATGGTAGATATGTCAGTACAATAGCTCAATGTTAGCGTAGATGCATCAACAGATAAAAACAACAAAGATTGGGCTCTTTGGCCAACCATTTTTCAAGACCATTTTACAACAACAAGCGCAATTAAAAATAGCTGAAGAAGCTTAACTAACCAAGGAATTTCTGTTCGATCAGTATACCAAAGAATTCAATTATTTAGTCTTAAGTTGTATTGCTATTTTTTTGTTTGTTTTTAACCTTTTACCATAAGAGGTGCCGACCTGAATGATGCAACAAAAAACTAGTATAGGTCAATCAATGAAAACAAGTTATCTTTAGCAACAAATAAAGAATTTGTTTGTATGCCCATAATGGTCGTAAGATAGTTAGACGTTGCCAAGGAGAACAAACAAAGCTCTTACACCCAGAATAATGGTATGAGGAGTAATTGTTTATAAAAGTAAGTCTGTTTTAGTGTTTGATCCAAGAACATAAACTCACATTGCTACATTAACACAATTCTAAAACCAACATTATTGCCCTATCTGAGAGTTTGCTTGTATTAATACATATATATTTGTATGCGTGTTTAGAAAATTTAGGATTTAATCCCTTAGGCTAAGATTGACAATTTGATTTTTAACATGCCAAGTTGCTGATTGCTCCAGAAATCACAAAAAAACAACACATTATTGAAATTAAAAAAAAAAACTTTTTTTTATTAAAATAATAATCATTCCTTAGTGTGAAAATTTACATATTATCTAAAATTTCTATTAAAATCTTTTTACCGTCAGTATTATACTTACACAGGTGTGATTTAGTGATAACTGGTCAAGTGACACCAGTAAAACGCGGCATTACTTACATTTTTCAATCCCAACTCATAACTTATTATCCAATTTTTTTTTTGTAATTATTTATTTCAAAATTAGTAATAGTAGTCATTGAAAGCTTCTTTTTGTAGTAGCAATGCTGCGTCGATATTTGTATTGGTAAAATCATTTGGTAAAAAAACAAAGCATTGAACGCTAGTACTGACTGCCACATATGGTGCGGCAATAAAGCAACATTATAATCTTCAAACGTTTCAATAGAATATAGTAATAGTGCAAAGTTGCAGCACATGCTGTTAATTACGACAATAATCCGAATAGCTCGTTTTTTAATAAAATGCAGAAGAAATAGTGAAGTTTTGGATGCTCCTGTTCATACTTGAAAACAATATGTAATACAAAAAGAAATCAAGAGCGAAGGTTCTGCTTCCCGACGTTTACTTTAAAACCTGGAGCTCACCAATATTTACAAAATTAAAGTTGAATAAATGACAAAATTGTTTTCTTTAAAACCGCCTCTGAGTGAGAATCAATAATTTTCGGTAGAGCCCAGAAATCCTAACTTTGTCACTGAAACAAATATTTGTTGTAAAAAAGTTGAACTGAAGTAACAATCTGTCTATATTTATTAAAAAATCTTAGTTTTAGATACTTTTAAAGTTATGTCAACAACATAGTTGTTTCAGAAAAGATTATGTGAGATTGGACCCTTAGAAGACAAATTAAAGAAGATTTAGAAATGGATTTGTTGCTTAGTAAAATGATCATGTTGGCTCAATTATTGTTTTGATGTCTTTGTTTATAGCTGCTTCATATTTTTTTGCAAATTAATTTGCATCTAATTTTACTATTCTAAGCCTACTGTTGTTCCTACAATGTCATCTTATAATAAAATTATGGGTTAAATTCATTTTAGGCAACGGGTTGTTGAAAGATATCATTTTAAATTAAATACCAGAAAAACATCAAGTATAGATAAAATTCCACTTATTATTCTTAGAACATTTGCACAAAAATGAAATACTTCCAAACTCTTGAAATATTGCAAATGTTCAACCTATACCTAAAAAAGAAAACAAGTCTGATTCTTCAAAATATAGACTAATTGAATTATTGCACAATCTTTTAAAAATGTTTGAAAAATAATTAGCTTCCGCATTGTTAATTACTTAAAACAAAATACCTTTATCTCAGATACTCAATAGGAATTTTGATCAAAACGTTCGACAACAGATCTTTGAACTTATGTCAGTCACAAATGGAATTCTATTTTAAAACAAAATTATTAAAAAATCTTGCAGTAGCTCTAAATACTTCCAAAGCATTTGACAGAGTATGACATACCAATTTTATCAACAAGCTTTATTGTATAAGTCTTTATCATAAATCTGCAAATCTTATCAATAGTTTTCTTAAAAATAGAAAAGTTATAGTTAGAGTTAATGGTTTTAATCAAAATCATAGATAATAATAATATATTTATTCCATTAAAAAAAGATCCTATACAGGACATTGGACATGTCAGATACATATATACATCTAAATAAAGTCATTAAAATAGTGTTGTTTAGTTGTAACAATACATTCAAATAAAATTATAATTTATAGACAAAACAATACAAATATACATATTTTCTTACTAAAATAAATAAATTAATCACAGATAAAATCATTTAACGTATAATAACATTTTTCTACTAAATATTTTTTAAGATGTTTTTTAAATGTCAGTATTAGTAAATCTTTTAAATGAGATGGAAGCTTAGTAAATACGATACTACATTTATATGTTGGGGAACTTTCATATAATTTTGTTTTATGATGCTGAATCATCAAACTATCTTTATTCCTTGTTGTGTAAGAATGATTATTTGAAAGTTTCTGAAAATTTTTAACATTTAATTTTGTATAAAAAACACATTTGTAAATAAATATTGATGTTAAGCTAAAAATATTATTTTCTATAAAAATTTGTTTACAGGTATCTCTCTTATTCATGTTGTATATCAGTCTTATAATTCTTTTTTGTAATACAAATAGTCGATGAACAGTAGTAGATTTGCCCCAAATTATTATATTGTATGAAAGATGGGAATATACAAGCGAATAATAAATGTTCATTAAAGCTGAAATATTAACATATGCTTTTAATTTCAATAAATAATAATAAGCTTTATTTAGTTTGTTTGCGGTGAACTCAATATGACGATCCCATTTTAACATTTCATCGACATATACACCTAAAAACACAGAACTTTCTATAGAAGCAGAACTTTTTAACAGAGGTGGCTTTCTAATAAAAAAATGTAGATAAACAGTTTTTTTATTATTTAAAATTAGTTGGTTTGTTTTACACCAACATTTCATCGCTTGCAATATTTCATTGACTGTTATTTGTAACTCCGTTTCATTACTTGCACTAACAGCCACACTAGTATCATCTGCATAATTTATTAACTTTACTATATTTTCTCTGTCAATGTAAGCATGAAGATCATTAATAAATAAGGAAAATAATAATGGTCACAATATAGATCCTTGTGGCACACCCATTATACAATTTTTATCATCTGATTTATACCCATTAACATCCACATAAAATTTCCTGTCCCTAATAAAACTGATTATTAATTTAAGTACATTATTTCTTATGCCTAACGAATACAATTTTGTTTCAATAAAATTAAAGTTTACAGAATCAAAAGCACAAGTAAAATAAAAAAATAGTCCTGCTACACACTTTCCTTGGTCTAAAGATTTATAAACATAGTCAAAGAAGTTTATGGTTGCTGTTTCGGTAGATCTGTTGCTTCTGTATCCATGTTGGCAATCCGATACCAGATTAAATTTGTCCAGATAACCCCATAGTTTTTTACAAATTATCTTTTCGTAAATTTTAGTAAAGACACTGACGATAGATATTGGTCGATAGTTATTAATATCACTAGTATCATTACGCTTAAAAACCGGCACCACCCGAGCTACTTTTAAAGCTGTTGGAAAAATTCCATCGACGATTGATTTATTTATTAAAGTTGTTAATGGATGTATTATGTAGTTTAATACATGTTTGATGACGCGGACCGGTAGCTCATCAAAACCTTTAGAGTTTGTATTTTTTAACAAATTTACAACATTAATTATGTCTTTGTTTACAACAGGACTAAAAAACATTGAACTGGATGCAGCATTTGAAGTAGTGCATTGTGTTGATAACATGTTTTTAAAATAAGTTTCTATTTTTGTTGTGTTTATTTTGGCAAAGTGTTCTCCAAAAACATTACTGATTGTTTGATTACAATATACTTCGCTACCATTATGAGTGATGTGCGTTATTTTATTAGTTTTAGTTTTACCAAATTCTTCCAAAAATATTTTCTATAATTCCTTTGGCTTGCTTTTTGCGGTTTCTATTCTATTTCCCAATGCTTCTTTTTTAGTGTTTGACACCAGTTGTTTGTGTTGTTTTCTTTCCGTTTTATACAAATTGACATTTTCTTCACTATTGCATTTCTTTATGTTGCGGTATAAAAATTTAAGTTTCTTACTAGATGTAATTACTTTACTCGTAAGCCAATCTTGTTTTATAGTATTTTTATAGTGGTACAAAAATGTTTGCATAAAAGAATTAAATGCTTGATCAACGTCTTCCATTTCAACGCAATCCTAATTATTTTGAGACAGTTCCGTTGTTAATTGATGCATATTATCTCCATTAACTTGTCTATATTTAATTTTATTGTCATCCATTGTTTGTTTACCCAAATTAGGAATAGATTATTTCATTATTTGAGCATAATGATCTGCTATATGAGGATTAAAATTACTACAATCAAAATTACTTTCAGAAAAATCACAGACCAGATAATCTATTTGGCTCTCTATAATTCTTTGTCCCATATATTGAATTCTAGTAGGCAACCCCATAGTTTTTTACAAATTATCTTTTCGTAAATTTTAGTAAAGACACTGACGATAGATATTGGTCGATAGTTATTAATATCACTAGTATCATTACGCTTAAAAACCGGCACCACCCGAGCTACTTTTAAAGCTGTTGGAAAAATTCCATCGACGATTGATTTATTTATTAAAGTTGTTAATCGATGTATTATGTAGTTTAATACATGTTTGATGACGCGGACCGGTAGCTCATCAAAACCTTTAGAGTTTGTATTTTTTAACAAATTTACAACATTAATTATGTCTTTGTTTACAACAGGACTAAAAAACATTGAACTGGATGCAGAATTTGAAGTAGTGCATTGTGTTGATAACATGTTTTTAAAATAAGTTTCTATTTTTGTTGTGTTTATTTTGGCAAAGTGTTCTCCAAAAACATTACTGATTGTTTGATTACAATATACTTCGCTGCCATTATGAGTGATGTGCGTTATTTTATTAGTTTTAGTTTTACCAAATTCTTCCAAAAATATTTTCTATAATTCCTTTGGCTTGCTTTTTGCGGTTTCTATTCTATTTCCCAATGCTTCTTTTTTAGTGTTTGACACCAGTTGTTTGTGTTGTTTTCTTTCCGTTTTATACAAATTGACATTTTCTTCACTATTGCATTTCTTTATGTTGCGGTATAAAAATTTAAGTTTCTTACTAGATGTAATTACTTTACTCGTAAGCCAATCTTGTTTTATAGTATTTTTATAGTGGTACAAAAATGTTTGCATAAAAGAATTAAATGCTTGATCAACGTCTTCCATTTCAACGCAATCCCAATTATTTTGAGACAGTTCCGTTGTTAATTGATGCATATTATCTCCATTAACTTGTCTATATTTAATTTTATTGTCATCCATTGTTTGTTTACCCAAATTAAGAATAGATTATTTCATTATTTGAGCATAATGATCTGCTATATGAGGATTAAAATTACTACAATCAAAATTACTTTCAGAAAAATCACAGACCAGATAATCTATTTGGCTCTCTATAATTCTTTGTCCCATATATTGAACTCTAGTAGGCAAAAATATTTTATTTATTAAATTGTAACATTTAAATAAATCTAACAACATTTGTTTATTTATGTCATCAATCGTGAAGTTAATGTTTAAATCACTACATACTATTAAGTTGTTGCATTCTGGAGATATTTTATTTAATACTAATGACACATTATTTAGACAGATATTGATATTGTTAGTAGGAGGTCTATATATAGATAATATACCAATTTTTAATTCATTTATTTGTATAATCGTACAACACATTTCAACTTCCAATTCGACAGAAGCGTTTTCAACAAATTTTACATTTTTTGCTGGTATATTGTTGATTACAAAAATAATTACTCCTCCATGTACCGTTGTTTGTCTATTAAAATAACTAACTCTTTTGTAATTTTTTAAACTTATTGTTTCTATATTTTTATCTAAGCTCCATGATTCTGTAATACACAGTATGCTGGGTCGTTGTTCATCTACCATTAATTGAAGGATGTCAAGCTTATTAAATATACTTCGTGCATTTATATGAATTACAATTAAGTTGTTAGGTATATTGTCGTTGCTAAGTCTAAAAAAATATTGCTTATTTTATTTTCAATTGGAATAATGTGTATGTTATTACCATCAATGTGGTATGCATTTTCAGATATTATTTGTTTTTGTGTGGAACTTTTATGATCTATAGCGACACTCAGATATTTAAGTAATTTGTATTTACTTGTAGTGCTTATACATCCATATTTGTTAATATCATTAGCTTGAATAATTGCGTTGGCATCTATAAACATTATATCATCCATTTTACTTAATAAGCCATTATATAAAGATAAATTAAAATGATAAATAAATTGATTAAGTATCTTTCTATTTGTACTAAATGGTAAAGTTATAAAAATCAGATTTGTTTTTGAAGTATATTGTTTTAACCATTGCAAATTTTCTTACTGCACAACATTTCCTTTAACTGCATCTTGTGCTCCACCCATTATAACTACATAATCATTTTGATTAAATTCGGCAAGGTCGACGTTTTCTATTAATTGCAAATATAATGCATATGGCTTAAAAATACAAGAAACTTTAAATTTTGTAGATATAATTTTAATTAATTTACTAGAGCAACCTCTAAAGTTATTATCGCCCAGTAAAAGTATTTTGTTTTTTAAATTTGATTCATTTTGTCCTTCTACGGCAGTTTTGTGTATGTCCTCTTTATTTAACTGCGTAGCCATTGTTTTGTAGTTGGTTTCTGATGATGGCAAGTTTATATTAGTTAATTCATCAGTTATAATTTCAACTATTTCTGTTCTTGTTAAATTGTTTATTAGAGCTGCCTCACACGAGAACGAGAAAGAATCTTTCAACAAAGAACTGTTCTCTTAAATCATGAATAGTTATATCGATGTTCATTTCATTGTTAAGGGTAGGCCTCCTATCCGTTTGAGTTTCAATGCTCACTTGTAACAAATGATTGCTCATTTGAGTCTCGATACTACGTCGTTCAATTACTTGGTTAGTTTGTGTATCAACATTAATTAAAATTGGCTGTTTTTTTAAGTCATTTACTACAGCTGTAAGAGAGGTAATAATTTTATTTTTGCCATTTAGTACTGATTTTGTTTCTTGATATTTAGTTTTTAAGTTTAGGTATTTTTTACGAAACTCAGTCAGCTCATTATCAGTCATAGCTAGTTTAATTCTCATATCATCTAGTAAATCCACTTCAATAATTTTTTGTTTAGGGTCCTCATCATTGATGACAATTCTGATATTACTAACATTAAGCGGGCTAAGAGGGAGTATCAGTTCTCTTTTTGTTCGCATACGCGTTACACGCTGGTTATCTCCCATTATAAATATATATAATATCTACATACATACAAATTTATGACAAATAATTAGAAGGTATTGAACAAGGACACACAACTTCACACCACGGGGCCTTTCGAGGTGACTAACAGAGATATACAAACAAAGAAGACCACGGAAAATTAAATATATGCATAAAACAAAGGAGAAGGATAATATATTGTTATTGAACTGATTAATTATTCTTATAAAGCGTATAATTAATTATCAAAATCTTAAATACATTAGTAGATATATAATTATTGAGTTTGATAAATGCAACAACAAAATAATAAATACTGTACTAACACAAGAGAAAAATTAATAAAACAATGTAAATAAATATACAATTTTATGTTCAGTTCTTTTTGTTATTTTGTTACTGACTGGTTTTTCTACGGGGTTCGTTGAACCTAAATATGCAATAAAACGTTATTGAATTAAAATTATTTAGGAACTGTAATTACTCACGTTACGATAAAGAATTTTTAATTTAAACATCACTAAACAGTTTTACACACACTTTAAAACATGTTTGTAAATGCTGTTTATTTCACTTTAATTTTAAAATTTTTGTAGAGCCGATATGTTCTGCGGTATATCGAGAAACATCGATAGTAATACTACTTATGTTCTTCAAGATTCTACGTCAAAAGATCTGTTGTTGAACTTTAAAATTCAAAAATCAAAATTCATATTGAGTATTTGAAATAAAGTTAGTTTATTCTAAGAACATTATTTTACTTTTACTATGTTTATCTTATATTAATAGTACATGATGCGCGGTTTATGATTAGTAGTAATAAGAAGATATATTTAAACAACAGAAGTAATAAGTAAATGTAGAATATTCTGAAGTTGTTGTAATCTCTAAAATATGCTATTGTAGTCTAGAATTTACTTGTTGTTTGTAGAGTAGGCACCCTGTTGGTTAGCAAACGATTGTTCAAAATAATAATTGGAATATACTATATTAAATTATTAGACTAGGCTTTGTTCCGTCAATTTAATTGTATCATAAGCTATGTTTGACTTTGTGGGCGGTATGTCCCATGCCACTTGCTCTCCATTTTCCAGTAATTTTATTTCATACTCATTAGACTTAGAGCAAGCATCTTAAGTAGTTTTATTGCAGTTACTTGATGAAGATTGTTGTCACCCATCCCGACCAATACTATTTTGCAAAATGTAGGTCAAAACCAAGCTTGTACTGTTAAAAAAATTTAAAAATGTAATAAACTTATTAATTACTAGTTTTTAAAATAGAAAATTTTGTTTATTAATAACGATTGATGTTAAGAACGCATTAAAATTTTGAAGCAATATAAGAAACCAAAAACAATCTTAGTTTTGGGGGTGATGCCAATACACCTTATAGTAGAATATAGGCGGCTTTCCTAATACAAAGATCTAAAACAATAAATTGTGATACAATTTTTATATAACTATAAAGTAATTAGAGTAAAAAGGTTAAATGTGAAAACAAACCCAGTCTGAATTTTGCCTTTTTTTTATTTGCATGATTTGTATGGAATATGTATAAAGTTATTTTTATTATAAAAAAATAAAAACAAAGTGTCAACAAATGTAGGAAAAAGATACACTAATGTTGTTTTAATACATATTCAAACAGGTTCAACTGCTGTCGATCAGTGTCTGTTGATTAAGCAGAAACTGTCGCTTTCCTGTTAAAATAAAGATAATTAGTAACGGTTTTTGAAACTCAAAGTTGGCCAAAAAGAGCCCGGTAGTGACCTAAAAAGGTCTTAATTTGAAGACGTTAAATAAATGGTCCGATTGAATTGTTACACATAGCAGAAGCAATTCTTGCTTTTTTTTAGCCGTCCTCGTGTTTAACTTTCAACAAGCAAATGATTTGGTAAAGATAGTGCTCCAAATTCATCATTAATGGCAGAAGTGCTGCCCTAGACTTTCTTTGTAACAAAGTTTTTTTTGGTATGTTGCTGCTTTGACGTCGGTGGGAAAAAAGGAGTTAGAGTAAAGCCGCGCGCGCGGATCGCATCCAAAACGCCGCTTAAAAGAGCCCCGTGATGCAGTATGTGTAGCTACTGTAAAACCAAAAAAACTGCGGAACTGCAGTTCAGTAGACAAAATAATTACGAAAAAGAATATTATAGTTATTTAATTCCACAAGTGTATAAAAAAATATTTAGTCAATTGAAAAAAAAAAAATAGAAAAACAAAGTAAGTTTCAAGATCCAGAAAAAAAGATTTGTAGAGACGACCTGATTGATCTAATGTGTCCGGGCGTACTTTTTTTGATAAAAGGCTTTGACTGATTTTAGAAACTGGCCCTTATTTTTTAAGTTAAAGTATTAGTGGGTTCTTCACAAGCTATTAGAGCATTCCTCAAACAACATGTAAATTAAAAAAGTAGCGTTCAATCCGCTTTTTTTGAAGCTTACTGAAAGACTGTAAAAGTACTAATTATAAATACATGCATAATTGTTAACTTAAGTTTATAATAAATATAATCTAAAATAATAACATTTGTAGGTGGTGCTAAATATCAAAACAGTGAAACTTTATTTAGTATCTAAAAATTGGAGCGGTTATTGTTGAAAAGCAATATTTTGATGAAACAGCTTTCTTCATCACTGTTTTGTTGTTTGGAATTATTAGTGATATTATTTTTACTATCTTATTATATGTTTTGTTATTTATAATTAAGGCCCGTATGTCAAACGCTTGGTTTCCTAAACTTAACCTTGTAACAGTAAATTCTAACTTGCCAACTGAATGTATTTTAAGTAACATTTTTCAGCTTTAATGCATAATCTAAAATACTTTTTACATTTTAAAAAAGTACAAAAAAAATGATAATTTATTACAAAATATGATATAAAATTTAATATAGTTTTTTTTTAATAAAAATTTTATTATTTTTAACAGTTTTTACTTAAGGAAAGAAGAACATCAGTGCAGGACGAACAAGAATATTGTCATGCAAAAACTTTCACTAAATATTTTGGTAACGTTAGCCTAATTGTCATTTTATTAATGGTCAGCTAATCTGCAATCCCTTGAGTTCAGTATTTTTTTTGTCAGAATTGCACAACTATTGAGATTAAATCTGAATTTTGAGAAATTGAATGTTGCAAAAGTTCAGACAATTTTTAATCTTTGTATTACCACCATTAAGTAACAAAAAAAGTGAAATATATGCTTTCCAACTTAACTAAATTCAAAGTTGAAAAAAAGAGCAAAATAAAACAAGATAAAAAATTAATCTACATTTTTGTTTTTTAAACTATAAAAACGGATGCAGCAAAAAACAATTTTACCAAATTGTTGAATTTGTGTTTAAAGATAGAAAAAACTATTATTATAGATTTATTTTATTAATAGCAACAATAGAAAACATATAAAATATGAAATAAATTTATAATTTATTCAATCTAATAATCACAGCGGCCAAGGGTCAAGCATAGACAATTGTTTCGGTTCTACAAACATTGTCAGTATGCCTTGTATGACTATGGTATTGCATAATTGCAAAACAAATTTGAATAAATATTTTTGTGTTTATAAACACTATTGATGCGCTACCAGTCATTTGTTTCATTATTTATATATAAAATAATCTTAAAACATTAAATACAAATATAAATGATATATAATTTAAATAAAAGTCAACAGACAAAAAAGTATAACAGAATAAAACGCTACAGACTGATACTAGAATTGATAATGTTATTTTTTTAAATTTTGGTTCTTAACTTTAAAATTAACAATTAATCTAATTTATTTTTTTAGTAAAACTTATTTTTTTTGTTATATTAGAAAATCACCATTGACCAAGAAATAAGAAAGCAAGAAATTTAGTTCAAAATCTAGAACGCAAAATTAAAGTTTTTTGCAGTTCTGAAGGACAATGTACCCTTTTTCTAAGCAACTTCGGTTTTTTTTGCTGCTTGTTGTCATTTTTGCCACAATAACTTTGTCAAGTTGTTTTTTAGTTGTGCAAAATTAATATGACTATAATAAATTAGATAGTATGAGAGAGATGAGAGATAAAGATATAAAAACGCAAGAAAAAAATGCGTGTAAACAATTCAAGATACAATATGAATTATATCCTCATTACAATAAACTAAAAAAAAAAATTATGACAAGGTTTTGGATAGAAATGGATAGAGAAAATTGTAAAATACGGAAAAAAATAAAAAAATTATAGAAAGAATGTGATGGGATTAGTGAAGAACAAATGAAAAAAAAGAATGTTTTGAATAAAACAGACAAAAACGTAATAAATAGAAAAAAATTAAATTTTAATCTTTTTCTTCTTCTTGTACCGTGTCCTTTAACAAACGTTGGCTATCATATTGGCTATTATTATTTTGGATTGGATATATTGAATTAAATTTTTTAGCCAGGAAGTTCTTCTACGACCTGGAGCTCTTCTTCCCACTATTTTGCCTTGTATTATTAGGTGTAATACGTTGTAGCGTTTGGGATGTCGCATAACGTGACCAAAGTATTTAAGTTTTCTAGTTTTTATTGTTGTTATAATTGCTTGGTAACTTGCTCCTACACCCACATTTCAAAAGCCTCCATTTTTTTTAGCAAAATTTCTTTCAGTGTCCAGCTTTCAACTCCGTATAGCAATACTGAGAACATGTAGCATTTTATAAGCCGGATTTTAAGTTTGAAGCTAATATTTTTACCGCACAGCACTTTCTTTAATTTAAAGAATGTAACTCTGGCTTTTTCCATGCGGATTCTGATTTCTTTACTCATATCCCAATCACTGTTTATATTAGAACCAAGATATGTGATATTCTCTGTTTTTTCAAGTGGTATATTATATGCTGTTATATCTGGGTCGTTCCTGGGATTTTATTTACTATCATAAACTTGGTTTTTTTTGTATTAAGCTTCAGGCTATATTCATCACATTTTTTTGTAACATTGTTAATTAGCTGTTGTAGTTCTTCCTGGTTGCTAGCTATTAATACAGTGTCGTCAGCATATCTCAGGTTATTAAAGTTGACGCCGTTTACTTTGATCCCTCAATTTCTTCCAGTGCTTTCTGAAAGATGTTTTCGGAATATATATTGAATAGCAGAAAGGATAAAATACACCCCTGTCTCACTCCTCAATTTATTTTGATTGTTTCCGAGATGTTTTGACCGTTTCTGATATATGGTTCTAGATGCCAGTACAGGTTTCTAATGATACGTAGGTCTTTGTCGTCTATTCCTACTCTTTGCAAGATCTTAATCATTTTATCATGCTTTACCTTATCAAAGGCTTTCTTGAAGTCAATAAAACAGATACAAACCGGCTGCCCAATATCTTTGTATCAGAACCTGAATACCAAAGAGTGCTTTCTTGATTCCCAAGTTGTTACGAAATTTGAACTGAGTATCACTAATCTGTTCTTCCACTTTATTGTATATTCTGAAGTGTATTATTCTAAAGAAGATCTTCAATACGTGACTCATTAGACTTATAGTCCTATGATCGCTGCAATTTTGGCGTTAATTTTTTTGAGAATCATGATAAAACTTGATTTCAGCCAATCGGATGGTATATCACCTTTCTCATATATTTTAATAAAAAGATAAAAAAGTGATTTTTTGCCTTTAGATTCGAGAAATTTTAATAGCTTGGTAGGAATCTTGTCTAGACCTGCTGATTTTTTTGTTTTTGTTGATCTTATAGTTTTATCTATTTCTGCCGGTGTTATCGCTGGGCCTGATATATTATTTTGTATTACTACTTCTACATTCTCTTTCGTCTGCAAATAGGTTTTCAATATATTTTTCCCATTGATTTAGCTTGTCTATCTCGTCCAGAATAAGCTTACCATCCTTGTCGACAAGATTATTCGTTCTTTTGTTCTCCGTGCCCACTATCTCTTTTACTTTCTTATGCAGATTCAAAGCATAATGTTTTCCATCTAATTCTTCTATTTTAGAGCATTTGCCATCCAACCAAATTTTTTTTGCTAAACGTATTTTTCTTCTTATTTCTTTATTAATAAATTGATATTTTTCTTTATCTCGGTTTTTATGTTTTCTCCGTTCATCTATTAGGTTAAGAATCTTGTTATTCATCGATGTTGTTTTTTCTTATGTGTTTGTTTTATACCTGATGATGTTTCCTGGATAATCGCTTTAAACTGTTGCCAGTGGTCTTTTATATTCAGCTGATTTTCTGCTATTTCAAATATGTTTTCTATATTATTTGTCAAGGTTTGTCGATTAGCTTGTAGATACTCCAAATCTATTCTTTTAGATGCATGTTGTTGTTTGACTTTTTTAAGTTTAGCCTGATCTCCCCCATTAATAGATTGTGATCAGAGTTTACATCTGCTCCGGGTAGTGTTTTCAATGCTTTGACCATGTTTTGCTATCGTTCGTTAATGGTAATAAAGTCAATTTGATTTCTGACTATTCTCTTGGGATTGTCTGATGGAGCTGTCCATGTATACAGTCGCCTTTTTGGCAGTTTAAAGAAAGTATTTGTTACAGAGATTATTCTCTTTACAAAATCCCACAAGGCGGTTCCCTCTATCGTTTCTTTCTCCTAGACTAAAATCGCCAACGTTTTTACTTTCTTTACCTTTGCCGACTTTGGCATCAAAATCTCCCAATACTATAGAGATATCTTTATTCTTTAGTCAGTCACTAACGCTTTTAATCTCTTCGTAGTATTTTTCTAGGTCTTCAGCATTGCTATCCCTGGGCGTACACTTGAATAATGTTGATGTTGGGTTTTAAGTTTAACTGGATCATTATAACTCTATCAGATACATAACATACGGTCTTAATACATCTATCAACTGCTTTGGTAATAAGTGCAACTCTATTACAATGATGTTTGCTGTCTTCTTCTGAGTAGTATATACAATGTTCATCTACAATACATTTTCCGAATCCTTTCTAACGTAATTCACTAATACCCAGTATCGAAATTTGTAATCTCTTTATCTCCCTTATAGTGTTCTGCGTTTTTCCGGATTCATATAGACTTCTTACGTTCCATGTTCCTATTTTCATTTTTGTTTTTATATCAATATTGTCTGAACGGGCGATTCTTTGCACCACTGCTCCATCTAAGGAGTGCCCGTACTCGGGGCCATTGTTAAGTTTTTCAGCCATAATGATATTTTTCTTGGGAACATCTCTAGGAGATCTTTAATGCAGCGGTTTTCCTTTGCCATCTGCATTTTCCTGCCGTTGACCATTGACTGGTTCATCCGCCTTAAAGGACGATTTCTCTTCCTTTGGACAAGAGGTTACTCTTGTTAGCTCATTCACTCTAAGCTGTTGGCCAGCAAGAGAGGTCTGCTTATATCGGCAGATAATCGGTCTTTCCTGTTTACAGCTGCCCACTCTGGTTCAGTCGCTGTAACAGTGTTTTTGTTTCACGCCGGGTATTTTATTTCCCCGGTTTCCTCCGGCAAACCGGCGAGATTTCCCAATTCCTACGGGACGCACCCATAGAGGAACTGACAAAACCCCAAGGGAAACTTTAATAAGTAATAGTAAATACATGGAAATAAGACAAACCTTGTCAGTATGCAACGGCATCGCAAAAAAGACAAATTATAAACACAATTTGCTACTAGTTATTCGTTTCATTATTTAAATTGTACATGTTAAAGTTTTCAACGCCAAAAAACAAGAAAAAATAATTATTATTTATTTGTTCTTATTGATTAGTTTAGAGTTGTTGAGTGGTTTAAAGGACTGTAGTCTATTAAAACTTTGGTCTTACCTGTGATATTAGGTAGAATATTGATTTTAATTTTAAGTTTACTTTTTTGGCAACTGTGATATTAAGACAATACAGCAAGTGACACTCGGATTGTCAAAACGCTTACTTACTCTAGCATTAAACTAGCTCATACAAAAGACAAAATCAAACATACAACAATAGACACTCAAATTAGTTTAAAAATTAATATGTAACTAAAAATTATTTTGATTTTAATTTATTAACGTTTTAAGCAAAACCTAGTATGTTCTATAAACAAATTTATTTGACCTAGCATTGAAGAAAATTTAGCTCAACAATTGTTACTTATTTATGTTTGATAAATCAATTAGGAAGTATATAACATGTCAACATGATGATTGTTTCAAACTTTTGTCATCAAAATTAGATATTAATTCTCCAGTTGACTAAAATTTTATCTATATTTTTTAACATTATTTTAGGTATCTGTCGCGTATGTAAATGATAACCGTTTGATCACAATGTGGCAACACGGTACGTAAGACACCCGGTCTTACGTACGCCCCTACTGGCAGTCGTGTTTGTAAATAATTTTTTTAATGTTAATTTATATGGTAAATTATTTTTTTATAGTTTTTATTTGTTTTTACATTTTACTTAGTTTAATATAAACAATAATTTTCTTTTAACGTTACTAACACAACTAACACAGTCAAAATAAAACAAAACAAAAGAAACAACATTTTATTTAATCAGGTATAACATAATTAACATTAAACACATATTTTTTTTTAATAATAATATCGTATTTTGTCACTCGGTGCTGTATTCTTAAAAAAAACTAGATAAATTTGAGATTGCTATTTTTCGATTAGTTTTTTAACGATTAATTACAAATAAAAATTACAATAGCATTACAAAGACAATGAAATAGTATTACAAATATTTTTGTTAATCTAAAATAAATTAATTTTTCAACTGACTTTGTAATGATACCCAATACTTATTATACATAACTAAATTTATAGCAACACGATAATAGCTGTAAAATAGTATTAATAAATAATATATTTAATATTCGCTCAATACATATATTATTATGTAAAAACTTGTTTCCTATTATTATTATTATTGTATTTGTAGTTTCTATATTACTCCGTACTTACTTTTGAAAGTAAATATTATATTATTATTAAATTGATTTATTTTGATAATCACAAGAACTTATAAATAATAATTTTAAAATACTGTTGCAATTATAAATCTTTTTCTTTGACATCAATTACTCTAGTAACATTTCTTGTAGAATAATAAACTACTAATCGGCACATATATCAACAACTTTATGTTTAATATACAGTTACTACTTAGAATTTATCTATATCTTAAGCTCTAAATATTTGAGTTGTATGAATAAAAATGTTATATATTGTTTGTGTAACAATCAACATTGATTTAAATAATGCACTTCATTTTGATGAATAAGTTTCTCTTCGACAATGGAGCCCAACCTAACATACAAGTAGTAAGTGGTGTTCAGTGAGTATTATCTGTACACTTGTCTTATGCCAGTCATGACAAGGTCCCAGTGGGGTCTATCCGAACAAGGAATCCTGATTACGTTGGTCCTAATCCTTCACAGCATGCCACCGCCCACTAATTGTAATACCTCTACACCAGCAAAATCCACTTGCATCATGTCACAAATTAGAGAAAATCATTTCAACTTTAAAATCAATTATATATATATAACTTTTTTTAATCGATCCATAAAATGTAACGTAGTGCTACATTCTTTTGCATATATGATAATTCAATATTACCCATAATTACATAAATACTGCAAATGCAGAAATAAGTTGATTTCTAATTAATGAACGCAAGTGGGCAATTAAATACAAGCTGAACATCACATCAAAAGAATCATCAAACAAAGTTTAAACTAACCATGTGATTGCGTCTGCTGATTTTAAACTGTCCTGTGTGCCACTCCGTTTCGCTTTCTCTATTGAATTACTTTTATAATGCACCCATTCAATTGATGCAAATTGGATTTTACTGTTTGATTTTTGACTTTCGGCTTTATATTCAAACCGTTTTATTACGCTGTAATCCTGCGTGCAGTATATCGTTATAATACTTATAATTGTTAAATACATTATTATAGGACCCACTTGCGTGTCTATTAATATAGCAATTGTGTGCAATTCATAGTAGAAATATAAAATTTTAATTTATTGCGGGTTTATATACTAGTGCATGCCATATATAATAGTGAATTTTATATTATTATATTGCGTATTTCCGTTATTTTATTTAATAACAAATTACCATAAATGTACATTCTTAATAGAACGTAAATAATTTTACAAAAGTATTATGTTTCTATTAAATAATGCTAATTCTATTAATAAATACAATAGAAATTATATAAAACAAACTATAAATTTAAATATTTTGTTAAGTTAAACCTTTTCAGATAATTGTTTAAATTAAGTTATATAAAGCATATTAAGTAATTAACATACCCACACAAACTATTTGGTTATGTAAACGTAAAACAAATAAAATTGTCCAGGCCGAAAAAAAAATGAAGGAATTACCTTACATAAATAATATACGAATCCTCCGCATTATAACCACAATCTTTTCTACCATTTCTCCCTGATCTACACCCTCGGATGTAATTGGTTTCAACATATATAAAGTAATAAATACGGATTTGAAAGCGGGCACCGAGGGGACTCGCTGACGGGCGCATAAAGGTCCCGACCCGCCGCCGATAATATTTAGGGGTGCTACCGCATTGTGCTGACCGGAAATCTACTTTTTTTTACGAGACAATCTAAAAAACTGCCCGACGCCTTTATAACTTTTCATATTCAAAATTTATATTTTTCTTTTCTAACATGCACGAACGGATGTAGAAAGGTTGTAGCGTTTAAAATTCTTCAATTATGTTTTCTGTGGACGATATTGTTGTATTATAATTAGTAAAATATTAAAAATACTAAAAATTAGATCATAATAGATGTAGTGGATGACTTATTTAGACGTACTTTTTTCAGTAAGGGCTTTATGTTAGATAAAGCGTGCGTTGAATCAAACTGTTATGGTATTTTTGATCAGTTATGTTTGAATTTTATACCTACATATTTAGAACATTTCTTAAAGAAACTCAATTTATGTTTTGGATACTCAAGCAAAGTGCTACCATGCCTTGTATTATATGTTCTGTTTCCTCTATTTAGTGTTGTATAGGTGGCTAGGTTTTTTTTAACGTTTAACTAAATTTGAAATATTACAAGCTATAGACTTTTTATGTTTTATAAATACTTCTTTACAATGAGAGTATCGCGAAAGCTCAAACATAATTTTAATCATTTTTTTTAAATTTTTTAAAATGCGGTCTACACAACTTGAACTACTCCAGATTACAATGCAGTATCGAAGAGCGGACTCAAAATAAACAAAATAAAACAATCAAAGTTTATGATTGTCTATATATTTATAAAAAAAATAATAATGGTAAACACTTTTAATTCTTCTGGTTCTATATTCCAACTTCATCTGCAGTGCTTAAATTTTCTATAACTTGACAAAAAGTGAGAAGAACTCTAGTGAATCATCAATTAATCCTAATACTTCTTCACATTTAACAAGCATGGCAAAATTAATTTGTTCTGATGCAGTCAAAAAACCCCAAAAAAAAAAATTTAACATTTTTGACATCAGCAACAATGTCATTATTCTTTCTGGTTTTATTATTTTGTTTCTGGTTCAATTGCTTGTGACTGGTTTGTTGCAAATCTTCTTGTACGTGTATTACTTATCCTTATGATAAAAATTACATTTATTAGTGTCCAATTATTAAAAATAAGTAATACAGTTAAATAATTATAATATAATAACACACATTACACACACATTAGGTAAAGTTATAATAAATAATTACTCTTTTCGAACTATAACAAGATTTATTATTTCTGTAAACTGTAAATTAAACTGAGTAAAACTATCAAAATATTAATTTTATTTTGCAAATTATCAAGATAAAAAGACATATATTTCTGCATGCAATGACGGACTGACAGATGCCGATAGATAATAAACACATAAAAAGTATTGATGCACGCAAACAGAGGTACCGATATATAAAAGAATTAGAATATAATTAATTTGATTGTTTAAAACCGTTGCTGCACGTAGTAATACATCCCTAATATAGCAATCATGACTACTACAAACCAAATATTATACCGTACTGACTATAAGACTCGGATACCAAGATCCGGCATGGGAAGACAATCAAAACTTACATGCAAAGCTTCCCAGGCCGTCATCCTGCAAAACCCTTGCAGAACAGCTGAAGTTAGAAAAGACCATAGAATTAAAACAAATTCCAAAGTAAAAAACAAAAAAAATAACTACCTTAAAATATGTACGTGGAATGTTAATACCCTAAACCTGTCAGGACAACTAGATAACGCAATAAAAAAGATGCAAAGATTAGACATCTACGTACTAGGCAAAAAAAGTAAGATGGAATGTCCATGGAAGATGCAACAAGAATAACTCAGTACTATATTACTCGGTGGTAAAACTAACCAACACTTTAATAGCGTAGGCATACTTGTGTCTGATAATATCCAGAAATCAAAAATAAACTTTATCCCACATTTAGACAAAACTATGTTATTAAAAATCAAATCATAGCCTGTCAATATTAATATTATACAATGCTATGCCCCAACAGCTGATAAACCAGACAGAGAAGTGGAAACTTTATATAAAAAGATTAAAATATTCACTTAAATTAAGTTACCATTATCATGGGAGACTACAACGCAAAAGTTGGACAGGGAAAGTAGAGAATATTGTCGGTAAATACGGACTGGAAATACGTAATCATAGAGAAAATAAGCTAATACAATTCTGCCAAGAAGAGAGCCTAGTAATAACAAACACCTGGTACAACCTGCCACCAAAACGCTTGTATACTTGGCAGTTCCCTAAGCATACAGCATATAACATAGTTAGAAATCAAATTGATTTTATCTTAATCAACAAAAGTATAGTAACGCGAAGTAAAAATGTATCCAGGAGCCGACATACATTCCGATTACAAACCAGTAATAAGCAACTTAAACATTACATTAAAGAAACTTAAACGTAGCACAAAGAAATTGATAGACATTGGAAAATTGAGAAATTCCAAAATTAAGAAAAAAGTAAAAGCAAGAATCAATTCTAAAATTACAAAAATACAGGATAATACGGGTAACACCAACAAAAGAATAGATACACAAAATATACAAAATGACTAAGAAAAAATCAAAAACATCTCGAACAAAATAGAAACAAAAAAAGTAAGGTCTAAAGAAAAAGGCACAAAGAAAGAGTGGATGACAAAAGAAATATTAGAAAAAAAAGAAGGGAAATATATATATAAAAAATATCAACAAGTAAACAGTGAAATAAGAAGACAAATTAGGGTAGCAAAAGAGTCGTAGATGAGAAAAAGATGCAAAGAAATAGAAGAATTGTAAAAAAATACATGATCACTTCTCAGTTCATAAGAAAATAAGAGATACTACAGAAAAAACCAAAAAAGAATCTTATCTCAAACGATAGACAACAATAACAGAGTTACACTAGAAAAGAAAGAACTGAAGAAAAAAGGCAAGAATACATTAAAAACATTTATACTAGCAAGCCCCCTAGACTTTATGACAGTACCACAAAAATAGAGGTAACACCAAAAATACTCGAAAGTGAGGTAATAAGAGCAATCAAAACAAGCAAATCGAAGAAGGCTGCTGGACCAAATAAAACCCATGTAGAAATTTTGAAATTGTTAGAAGAAAAACACCTGGATAACTTAACATTGCTATTTAATCGTATTTACAAAACGGGAAAAATACTAAAGGACTTACTCAACTCGGTACTACTGCCGATCCCTAAAAATCCAAACTGCAAAAATTTTTATCAGTACCAACTAATAAATTTGATAAGCCACGTCCTCAAGGTCTTTCTAAAAATCATCCACACAAGAATCTACAAAATATGAAAGAATAATATTAGCATCCTACAATTTGGATTCCGCAAAGGTCTAGGAATTAGGGAAGCTTTATATGGTCTAATTGTACTTCGCCAAAAATGCAGAAACCAGCAACATGACACATTTATATGTTTTATTGACTACAAGAAGGCCTTCGATCGAGTAAAACACACGGATTTCTAAAAATATTATAATTAAAAAGACTAGACCGGAACGATATTAAAATAATCAAGAATTTGTATTGGCAACAAACAGCCGCAGTCAGAGTTAAAGATACTACTACTAAACCCGCTGCAATCAAGAGAGAAATGTTGCGTTCTTTTGCCCTTATTATTTAACTTGTATTTGGAATGTGTCTTTAACCAAGCACTACAAGACAAAACGGACGGAGTTAAGATCAATGGTAGAGTATTGAACAATATACGGTACGCTGATGATACCGCTATAATTGCATATATAAGTCCGAAAGCACTACAACGGTTGCTAAATAAAATTACAGATGCTGGTGACAACCTTGGATTAAAGATGAACACAAAAAAAAAACAAAGGTTATGATAGTAAGCAGGAGAACACCACCTTGCCATATACAAATTTACGGAGAAACCATTAAAGTAGAACCAAAATTCAAATACCTGGAAAGTTGGATCACAGAAGATCTAGACTCGAAGTGTGAGGTTTGTGCTAAGATGGAACAAGCCCTTGCCATCTTTAATAGCATAAAACCACTGTTAACAAATACAAGCCTAAGCTTAACATTTAGACTAATATTTGTGAAGTGCTATGTGTGTTCGGTATTGTTGTATGGCTGTAAAACGTGGATTAAAGATGAACACCATGAATCGGTTCCGTAAGTTTTTAAGAGTGTCGTGGGTAGATCATCACTAATGAAGAAGTGTTGAGACGTATGTGCCAAAATTGACAATTACTGCTGAACAGAGAAAAATGGCATATTTGGAGCACATATTCCGCAATAATAAAAATAAAATCTTAAAGTTGAGAGCAAGAAAGAAGGGCGACAAAGCAGTGGCCGAAAGAAATACTCTGGCTGAAGAACATCTGGAATTGAAGTGGCTTAGATGCACATTCCTTGTTTAAAGCGGCAAAGGATCGGATAAGGTTTAGCATAACTGTTTTTAACCTTCAGTAATGAAGATAGAACCGTGAGAAAAAGATATAAACTGGCTACCTCATATCTCTGCATCTTTGTATCAATACTGGTATTCCAAACAGCGCTTTTTTGATTCCTGAGTTGTTTCAAAAACCGAATTAGGTATTACTAATCTGTACTTTGACTTTGTTATAGGTTCTTAAGTAAATTATTTTAAGGAATATCTTATTAGACTTGTTGACATATAATCACTGCAGTTTTTTGCATTAGTTTTTTGAGAATCATTACAAAGATTGATTTCAACCAATTAGAAGGTATGTCTCCTGTTTCATATATTTTGTTAAAGACGTAAAAAATAACTATTTGCGTTTAAACTATAAAAGGTTGAGTATTTTTATGGAGATTTTGTCTGAGCTTATTGCTATTCTTGTTTTTGCTAGTCCTATAGATTTTTATATTATTTCATATGTTTCATCTGCAAATAGATTTTCAACCTACTCCTTCCATCTATTCAACTTGTCCATCTTATCCACAATGAGCTTTCTATCCTTATCGCCAGTATTTCTACTTTTTTTTTTTAAACCACTTTTCTTTTGCTGAGTGTTTTTTTTTCTTATTTCATTATTTATAAAGCTATATTTTTCTTTGTCATGATTTTTATACAACCGTCATTTGTCCTTTAAGTTTAATGTTTACTGATGACCTAACAATGTTGCCTGAATTACTGTTTTGAAATGATACCAATAAACTTTTATGTTTAGTGGATTTTTACATGTCTCAAATTTGTTATGTTTAATTAATACAAATTAATTTTTAGATGGCCGTTGTTGTTTTATCTTTTTAAGTTTTATCTTTTCCATCAATAGATAGTGATCTGAGGGTACGTCGGCACCTGGTAGTCTTTTCACTGCTTTGACTATGTTTTGGTATTATTTGTTGCATATTTCAAAAAGTTTGAAATTACTAGTATTAATATCTATTAATCAATAATTGTTTAAGTTATTGTTGTCCCGTCTCTTAAATAATGGTAAACATTTTGTTATTTTAAGACTCTCTAGAAGTAAGTACAAATGCAAATATTATTACATCTTGAATAGATTTGATTACTATTGTGTCAAACTTATAAATATTCATTGATCTTTTTTTTGATCATTATTATGAATAGGGTCTCAATCACCCTTTATATTTATTTTTAATTTACTTATTATGTCTCTAAATATGAACATAATATTTTTTTAAAAATAAAACGTCAAACATTTTCAGATGCAACATTAACATAATAGGGTTGTCTAAGATTGCGCTTTAAGTTTTATACTGTATTTTATGCCACGTTTCCAAAGTATATATATTTTTTTTCAGTTATTGCAGTTGGCATTTTATCATGGTAAAGGTTGTTTTCTTTATTATTTATCAAGTTCTACATTATTTTTGGTTGTTTTATTTTTTATGTGTTTGTCATTAGTATAATTTTTTACATGTCTTATTTCATATTACGCAGATTGTCATTATACCAAATTAATACTAGGAGCTGCATGGACCAATTCCATAAGTGAGAAATGTATGGCAGTAAAGAAAAAAGTGTACTGTGTCTGATCGAGTAAACAGACGTATGTTATGGAATGTTTTTAAAAAGTATAAGGTAAATAAATGTTGAGTAAATGCCATTATTGAGCTTACGTTAGGATGGATAGTACTCTGAGCAACTGGTTCGACATAACAACAAAGTGTCGAGCAGAGATGCAAATGATTACAAAGAATAAAGTATGTCCAAGAAGGCAAAGGCGGTAGTTTATAAAAGTATCTTGACACTAAACTCTGCTGCATAAATGCTATTGTTCTGTGTTACAGCCTACTTCAAAAAGTAACGGCGTGACTAGGTATGTAACTAATAGTACAGTTATTTTTAAGTTTGATTAGTTTTTTAGAAAAACATTCTAAAATTGTTTATAATAACGTTTAAAATAACTTATTTTTTGCTCACAGTTATAAGATACTTTATGTATTAGATTAGAATGTGTTATATCGACTCATAACATTTTACTTTGCCTATTGTGGTATGAGTCTTAATATTTTTTAAGTATATAGAATCTTGTTAAAATTTTATCAATTTCTTGCCAATTGTTTATTCCTGGAAAAAATTACTTTATGCCAATCAAAATTGAATTGTTGAAAATAGTGACCTACATATCTGCAAAGAAAGATTGTGAGATTGATATTCAAGACAATAATTGTATTATAATTACAGTCTATCGGTCATTGTCAGGCAATTTTAAGGTATTTTTAAGTAACTACAGTTTTTAGTACAATTAATTCTAATAAAACAATTATAGTTATAGAATATATTAATATTAAATTTAATAGCAAAGACTGCAATAAAGTAATATAGTATACTTTTATGTTGTGGCAGCATTTAAACTTTGATTTTTCTGACTGGAAAGAAAATATAATTATTTGGACAATGCTTATTTAATAAAAACTTAAATAGCATTAACATTGACTATCTGATTATGTTTGTATTAAAATATTTAACAGTTTATTGTATTTGTTGATTTTTATAGATTCTAATAAATTTAACTAAAATTATTGTCAAATAAATGACCATGTTCTATTAAGTGTTTAACGTATGTAGATTTTACTTCATTATTACAGAGACTAACTAGCTTTAAGTTCCTTGATTCTACTTTGAAAACTTTTGCTCGTATGTCTAACATATACTGTGTGACAATCCCCACATTTGAGTGCCCAATTCTTTACTTCTATCTGTTGAACCTTTAGAACTATTAATAAATTTTGACAATGAGTTATTAATTTTAAAAAACGTAGTAAGGTTAAATTTAACTTATTGAAAATTATACCAATTTTAACTGAGTTTCAGAAAACTCGTTATTTTGATAATATTAAATTTGATATCATATTAATTAATCGATGCAACATGAATGAAATGCTTTTGGTAAATATTAAATTTATGTTTATTTTTTATTCAACTAATACTCACGTAAAAAATTGACTAATTGAATCGGTGAGTGGAATAACCATATAACTCCAAAATCTTAGTTTTGAGAAAAACGATAAAATCTGTTTAGTAGAAAAAGTTTACATGTGACAACAATTTGATGTACAAAAGAGTTGTACAGGATGTTGTCCTCTATAAGAATGTGAACAAACATTTATCATTACTGTATTACGAACACCTGGATATTAAAAAATGTGTTGTGGAGTTATACTGTTTTTCCACTCAATATCTGTAAAATGTAAAAAAAAAAACACAAAACTGCTGTTATTAATATCTTTTTTATTACTATATTTACATATTACTGTACTGATTATTATCTTTAATTCTCCTGCTCTTTGTTACATGTCTCCCAAGACGTAATATAATAATAAAACTAAAGTTTCACCACTTATGTACTGCATCACTTTTTTATATCATTAATCTTCTTCACATTGATTGTTAATGGAAACTTGTAGGCTGGCACATTGGGCAAAGTTGGGTTCATGTGGGGCCTCAGCAGTTTAAATGTGTTTGTCAAAAGTCCTCCAATATAACAACTAGTTGAAATATAACCTGGCGTGGAGCTGTTGTAGATAAACTGGTTGTACGTAAAAATGGTAAAAGTAGTATTAGTATGTCTTTGGCCAACAGACTTACAGGTCTTTTTATAATATTTTGGCCACCAGTCTTTAAAGTTAATGATGTCCATGTAGTTAATTGTTGATATAGTGAACGGTTTTCATTTTTGACTACCCAAAATCATGCTTACATAATCTTCTGGTAGATAAATGCGATCATGTCTCTTGAACATCCGTTTCACATTTCCGAAATCTCGATCACATGGCAAGAAGGAATGTCCGCGAATAGGGAAATATTGATAAATTTTACGGAAACGTTTGTTACCAACAAGACATAAAATAAATCTCAAAACTGTGTGATTGCGGTTTTGCTCTGGGCAACCATCTGAAAAAACATAAAGCCCTTGTATCTCCGGAGGAATTTTTTTTATGTAGTCATAGAGGAAACTGCAAACTTCATTTGGACCTTTTAGGGCTTGTCCTTCATGGTATGTGTAGAAGTGCCCAGTATTATTTTTCAAGTCATGAATTTTGAATCCGTACAGCCACAGTTGTCTGTAGTAAAACATTTCTTGCACAGGTATCACGGGAAGGAGCATATTTTGAATGTAATTAAACATCGTCACGCTCTTAGCATAAAGTTGTGACTTCTTTTAGTTTGGCATAAAATTTATTAGCTCTCCTTTTGTGGACAAGCAATTCAGCAGCAGCAACTCGTTTTGCATTTGCATTAAGATTCTCATTTCTTAGCTTTGTACCGAGTTGTTCGCTCTGACCGCATACATCTACCTGAGGCACGCCAAACCTAAGTACAAAATTTTCCTTAAAAAACTTTAAATAATACTCGTACTATACTTTTTTTTCTAGTTCTGTGTATTTATTGGTGAACATCTCATACATAATCTTCACATTCAAAGTCGCGTCAAGGTACTGGACTTCTTTGGTACTATAGTGGGAAGTCTTATCTGGAAATGACTCTATGTGACTTCTTACTTTAGCAATAATTTCAGACGGCAAAACATGTGGTCTATTGTTATGTCTACCGCGTAAATCCTTAGGAGTTTGTCCAAAGAGTAACAATTTATTAAGCCGCTGAAGTCGCAAATTTGTTATTAAATGCACATTTAAAAAAGCCACTTTGCAAACCAATTGTTGCTCGGAACCTTTTTTTATGAAATATGAAAATGTTGTAGTTTGGTTTTTTTGTTTTGGTTCTTGATTTGGACGACTTCTAGCTATTTTTCATTAGACCAAGCAAATATGTGTCTTGTTCGTTCTTAGATTCTAGTTCATAAAGTTGAGTCAAAATTAATTCTTTTTCTGTCTGGCTAAGATTAGACATGCATTTATTTTTGCATCTGAACAATAAAGAAAAAGAAAACAATAATTTACTACTTAATAATCAATAAAGTAAAAACTTACGTGCAATCTGGTCCAGTAGTTTTTGAGTTCACCAGACGCCCTTTTTTAGTGGTGTATTGGTTACCATAAAGGCGAGCCCGCTTCCTTGCAGTTTTTTTCCAAGCTTCTGGATACTTTTTACGCTTGGATCAAGTTTCGTGCCCATTTTCGGTACCACTATCACTACTACTACTAGACATTTAAACTAATAATACTCTATACACACTTGTGAGAACAACACGTGTAAGTACATAACCTGCACTCGCGAGATTTGAAGTTAAGTGACACGTCAACCCTAGCCCTCTAGGATCAAATCATATTTGGTGGAAAAACAATATAATTCTCGGAGTTGTACCGTTCTTTCACTCAACACTAGGGTAGACAACCTCGTACACGAGCACAAAATGTGTTAGTTATACTGTTTTTCAGGTCATCGCATTGGGCTTCGTTTAAATAGGATTTTTGCTATCTCAATTTAAAAATCGTCATTTTGGAGTTATACTGTTTTTTTCACTCACCGATTCAATTAATTTGACTCTACTTCTAATAAATAGTGTATTTTTGAACCTTCACACTACATTAGTATTTAAAACAGTTATAATGAATTTCAAACACTCATCAGCATCAACAATTTAATATTTGAAAGCAGCTTATAATTAAATTATTATTTTTACACCATAAATGAAATACTGTAGTTTTTTTTTTGTTTAATGCGAATATTGCAACAATAGTATCTGGAAAATCATTAATGAATAGTAAAAATAAAAGATGAGGTAATATTTGCGTTTTCAAAATAGCATCTCTCACTCAAAAGTCAAGCTCTCCTTTACGTTCTCCATCCTGTTACTACTAATAAGAAAATGACAATCAAGCGGCATTTGAGATAAAAACACACCTATTTTATTAAATGCCAACGGTCTCTTTGAAGAGCGGACAAGCAAGTAAAAAGTCACTTCTTTGCACTAACGGTAAAAAAATACTCTTGAAAACGGATGAATCCTTCAGGACTAACGGTATAAAAATGGAAAAAGCAACTTCATTAAAGACGTTATGATATCCCAAGAGTAAGTGCCTAAAGAAAGCGGGAAAAAACATAAGTTATTTTAAAACTAACTACCGGAGGTAAAATAGTTTTCCTAACAGATTTCCAGGCTAGAGAGTATGAGAAAAAAGCATGTAAAATAGAACGTTAAAACTCTACTGAAGGAAGAACAACTAATAATACAGGTTTATATGCCAACTAGCAGTTATAAAGATGATGTAGTAGAACACTAGGTAAAGGTAGTGTAGCAGGAGTGGTGGCAAGTATAGACTTAGACAGAAAAATAAATAAAGCAAAAGACTGATTGAATTCTGCAAAGAAAAAAACTAATAGTTACAATCATGGGGTTTACAAACCACAAAAAAAGACACATGCAGACGGATACAAAAAAAATGTTTTTATCATGATTGAAAAGAAGTTATGTAATAGCAGAGTTAGATATAAGGTTAAAGGTAAAAAGAGCACCAGTAATGAAAGTAAGACTTGGAAAAAATAAAAAGAATAGACAAAGAAAAACTCTAGAAAAAAAAAAAACAGAAAACATAAGGTAATAGAATAATAATAAAAGAAAAGTAAAACACAATCAGAATAGGAATTAAAAAACTAACAGAAAAAAATATTGAGTACAAGAGTGCAAAAAAAGCATTGGGTAACACAAAGGATTACTAAAATTAAAAAAAATTAAAACACAGAAGTAGCCAGACAGCAATGATTTAATAATAAGTGTAAAAAGATAGAAAAATTTAATTGAATGGGTAAGCACGATTTGGTGTATAATAAAATTATTTAAATAAAATGAGACAGAAATAATCAAAATAAAACAGCATAAAAATAAAGGACAAGCCTTAAAAGAAAATATTGAATAATAAAAAAATGTTGGATGTAGAAAAGAAAAAACTCGTGAATAAAAACAGTAAAGGTGAAAGCATTATGATAAAGAAAGTGGTGTCAGCTATAAAAAACTGTTGAAGTGTCTTAAAAAAAATAAAAAAGATAACATTATTGTATAAAGATGTATATAAAATCAAAAAGTGACTAAGGAATTTTCTGAAGAAAGAAATGATACCAATAGCCAAAAAAAGAACAAAAAAAAATGCGAGGAGTATAAAACAAAAAACTTGGTAGTGCACTCAGCAAAGATTATGTTGACTATAATATATATAAAATTTTTAAGAATCAAAAAAAGATGCAGTTGGTATAATGAGGATAATAGGAAAAAGATATTTAAAAAAAAAGTTTAAGTGTATGTTTTATAGACTTAGTTAAGCATTTGACTGTGCTATGTAAAAGAAACTGATTTTGAAAGTAAAAGAAGTCTATTTTCTATATAAGACAACAAGTAGCAATAAGATTACTTAACAAAAATATCTAGTGATTTGAAATTGGTACTAGGCTATTATTTATTACCAACGTTGTTCAATATGTATGCCAAAAAATGGTAACAAAGAGATGAAAACAAGACAAAGAAGTGAGCAAAAGTGGAATAAAAATAAAATCTATTCAATTTGCCAATGATATGATTGTGTTTGCAGAGAGCACAGATAAACTGAAAATGCTAGTTATAAACTTAATGAAATGTAATAAATGTATATTCTGATATATAAACAAAAACAAAATTTATAAAAAGTAGAGAGACAAAAAAATGGACGTACAAAGATAAATTGGAATAAGTAAAAAGCTATAAGTACCTTAGTACTGCAATTAAAAAAAAATTAAAAAAAGAGAAAAGAGAAAAGAGAAAAGAGAAAAAAAAACAGGTTTAAGAATGGCAAAAAAAGTTTTTTATGGAGTGAGTTCCTTTACAGATATAATCTCAATTACAATTACAATAGAAAAAAAAGATAAAAAACGTATAAAAACATAAAAAAAGACGCAAGATAATTGATGTTCTAAAGAAAAAAAAGGTACTGTAAAATGATAAAAAAACAAAGAACCAAGTAAACTGAAAAAGCAGAACATCAATGATGATAATAAAAAATAGTCCTAGTACTAAACTAGTTAACTATTTAGGCTGTGCTTAGATCTATGCAGATCTGGTATAGTTTTATTAATATTTTTTGTTAAACAATTTGGTTTATAGTATTGATGAAGCACTACATGTAGTAATGACATATTACAGAGTTCAGTAAGTTTTTCAAATATTTCAGACATAATAGCTTTTAAAATTATTCAAAAATATTTTGTTAATCTCGCATGTTTTTGTTTCAACATTTAGCTTATACAAATCAACAAGTTTTTTAAAAAATAAATAAGTATTAAAAATAGGTAATGTACAATTGTTAATAAATTTGACCAAATATGCTGATAAAAAAAATATATAGCAAATTTGTATGTATTTTTCAAAATTTTTGTTTATACTTACATTATTAATATTTCATTTCTTTGATTTGTTTTTAAATTTGCATCTTTCAAGTTTTTCGGGTTGTTTTAATTTTATTCACACTGTTATTTATTTACTTTTGTATTTATATATTTACTTAAATTTATATTTATTTGCTGCTGCTTTAAATATTAATTTATAAAGTATTTTACAACACCGCAACTACATAGTTAGAGGTTATGACAAATAATTTTGGATACAATTATAAAAAATTTGGTTCTTTATTTATGTGTGCGTAGTTATTTGAAAAAAAAAAAAAAAAATGGATCAAATGTTACCCAGCCCCAGATTCAGTATACCAAGCATCGGTACACCTTTGCATCAGCCAGAAGAAAATCAGTTGATTTTTCTCTCAATATTTTTAACGTTTCAAAATATTTTTTTTATTGTTTTATTCTCATTTAAGTGACAGTGTAATTTTTGTTGCAAATTGCTGTACAAGAGTATTTAAAAAGTTGATAAGCACATTGTTTACATCTAATTATTAAATACATTAATTCAAGAATTAGGCATACTGCAAACATCAAAAATTAAAATCAATATAGGTTTAATCAGTCATCAATTGGTTTTTTAAATATTTTATTTTATAATAGAGAGTAAATATCTATATCACTTATTGAATTGAATAAAAACATTTTATTATGCTATGTAATAATAGGTCAATCTGCGTTTAAACCAAGTCAAAACATAGTTATACTAAATTTCCGGATATATTTCACTTTCATGAAAGCACATAGATAATACTAATCATAAATTCCAATATAATTGAGTTAATAAATCAAAGCATGCATAATATCCCAATTATGTAAACATGATTTGTTTGATTTTGGCGCATTTCCTTTAATTGATTTGTCATGTCGTCCCCGTCCTACATTCCGTTATATGGATAAACTATCGATTTCGTAGCGCATTATTACTGGTGTTAAGTTACAATCAATAGCCCCCTAATAATATACACGGAACATAACTACCCTTGTTATAAGGGGTAGTAATGCTTTCCAGAGATTTGGCGGAGTAATTTTACGGTTGCGATGAAGACATTTCCCTTGTGGTTTCCACCAAAAAGATATTGAATTATATGACAGATGGTAAATATATGAATTATTTTTTAATACAAAAGGGAATACGGACTATGTTGACATGTGTCAAGAGGATGCATTACATGGATGTTTGAGCACTTGTGCAACACTTGTTTTAATAATTCTATATTAAATTGTTTTTATTAAAGTCTATCATTATTTATAAATTAACAACATTTAGTTACAGTGTACATAGAGAAAACAATCAGTCGTTTTATTATTTAAATTTCATGTTGTACTATATAATTATAACTTGTAAGGGATGCACCCATATGTTTATTATTTATTGATATACCATTCACGTCAAAATAATAATAGTACCTGTTTTACATAAGTGTGAACTATGAACAGGTAGAATACGACAAACGGGAAGTCCGTCACCTTTTACTTCTATTCAGAAATTGGTGGTCCTCGGGATTCCCACGCCACTGTTCACTGTTAACGACAATATAAATAAATATTGCATGTAATTTGTTTGTATGTTCCGAATTGGTGCGGACAATGATGACTCTAAATATGTCCAGGTAAAATTTATTGTAGGTGAGGGTGTAGAAACGATCAGGAACTAGGAAGATGCTCCTTTCCTGACCTTTACGGATATTAAAAAATAATATGGGAAACTTTATCAACATCTTATATAATGATTAATAGATATGTTCATTTTCGTAACGATTTTCTCAAGGTTGCTCCAATCAAATATATTTTAAACTGTTAAAATTACTTCAAATAGTACAATATATTATAAATACAATATACCGTAATGAAATTGAACATTCTTATTCCATGCACGAACTAGTAAGAGTAGTAAGTCCCCATATTCATCTACTATGTTACAACAATAACATTAAGAAAAATTTCACTAATCCCCATCCTCTATGCACTTCTCGCGTATAGGGTGAATTGCTACAATAACCTACATAAATATATATCTTTATCTGCTTTTTCGGGCAATTATTTTCAATGTTCTCCTTCCGCATTGTGAATAAAATAGTAGATCTTATAATTTATTATATCAAGTCGTATGTATTTATTCTAAGTATTGTACTATTATTTTAAATTTTTATGTTTTTCGTGCTGGCTATTAATCATGTATAAAAAAGCATTGTGTTTGGTTTACAGTGTGCCGATATGTGGTAAAGTAATTTTATACGTAACTCTCCAGAGAATGAAGGGTATTTACCCTCTTCTCTATCGTATTAGCGAGTCATTAGTTATCCATTTGGGGGGTAACAGGAAATTTAATCTAGATGCAATGAGATATATATTACCATATGAATTATTAGTTTATATTATAATTTATTTTATTATTACAATTTTTTTAATAAATAGTAATTGGTATTATTATTCAAACACATTTATTTAGTTTATTTATATATTTATTAGTCAACGAAAGTCATTACAAAATAGGTGTATATATGTAACTTAAATAAAATATAATAGTTAAACATAAAACAACTAATACTACAAATAAGAATAAAACTAAAATAATTACTAAATACTAAAAAGAATTTACAAAATAATCTGCTGCGGTTAGTTTACACAGTATATGAAATAAATAGTCATTGCGTAAAATTTAATATGTGACATAAATATCAATAAAGTTGAGGAAGTCGGAACAATCTCAGAAAGCATTTTGAAAACTAGTAAAGACAACAAAAACAAAAACAACACATTTGAACAATAGTCAAGCTAAAGACGTACTGCAGAGTTGTAAAATATAATTAGAGTATAGTATGCTCATAGATATAGTGTTTTTACGACATGAGCTTAATTTATCTCAACGAATTATTTTATTAGCAACCAATTATGATTGTATTATATACCTGGAACTCGAGAAAATTTTTAAGGATGAAAATATTGTATATTTATATAATACCAATATTGTATATTTATATAATATTTTCACCCTTGAACATCGAGGTGTTATAAGCTATTTATGGTATATAATACAAACATAATTGTCTCCCCAAAGCGATTAGTAATGAAGTAATCTGCTGAGATAATTTAAGGTCATGTCGTAAAGACACTATATCTATGGGCATACTATACAAACGTCACAAAACTTCTTAGAATTATGTATAAAAAAACTTATAAACGGACAAAGTTTAGCTACAATGATATCAATATCGTGTGTAAATGATAGGCTTGGATTAAATGTAATGCTTAAATCATGAAAAAAAATATTACGTTTACGTGTATGTTTTGTCGTAACTAAATATTTTGCGTAAAACTTTAAATAAACCGTAAAAACGGCAAATTTAGTAAAGTTATAAAAAAAATAACCGAACAAACAGATCAGTTAAATAAAACAATACTGGAACTTAAACAATATGTTAAAAACTAATCCGAAACCAGAATAAAATTAAATTAATAACCAAAATGCAATAAATGTTCCAACAAATCTACAACAAAAAGAATCTGTAGAAAAACATGGATAAGGTCAGTGGCGTAGCTTCAAATTCTGGGCCCCTCCGCAAAAATTTTCTTAGGGCCCTTATTATGTTTGTATTATACTTCAAAATAAATTTTTAACGCCTTAGACTCGTTTCGCACGCATGGTGTTCCATTCGGTTTGGTTCGTTTTCGGTTTGTCTTTGGTTCTTTTTTGTTTTGTATTCGGTACCTAATAGAAACAGTATAGCACCAAATACTCCCCCGTAAAGTGATGAGAGAGTGCTCCCAATAAATTCTAGTAATCCTTCCTTGTTTTATTATTCTTCTCAAGAAAAACAAAATGGCAACAACATGACTTCTCTTTATTGTGATTACTACTCAGGCTGTGTACGGAAAAAACACAAAAGGCTATTTAAATAAACTTTTTTTTATAAAATAAAACAAATACTGAAAATGTAGGTACTTCCATAATTAAATTGATGTGCTAATAAATTTTTAGTTTTTAATCCTTAATCCAAACATTTGGTTAACAAAATAAAATCAGATCTTAATAATCTACATTTGTATTTTATTAATTAAATATATTAACAACTGGTTTTGATCATGTGCTCATCTTCAGGTTTTTGCATTAAAAACCAACCGTTGAGTAAAGTTAAGAGTTGTTGTTGCATTTGAAATTGATAATTTGAGGGAATATCTTCTTTCATCGACAGGGAATCAAGAACTAAATCCTCAATGATGTCTTAATCCTTTTGATGAGGAGGCTAGAACATCTACTGGAGGTTTTCACTAAGATCGTGTCTATTGTTAAAAATGTAGGTACTCTGATGATTGGATTGCTCATCAGTTAGCACAATTAACGATTACTTTAAATATACTAAACAACATTATGCTCGACAGGAAAAAATACACAAAACACGAGAATGCGAGAGAGCGACTGTATGAAGAACAACACAAATGCAAAACTAAAGTTATTCTAGGCTATAACATCACTTGCACTGTCACTATTGCCGTTCAAATACCGCTTTATATGTATGGTAACAGCTCATTAAAGAATTGAAAGCATGTGCCTGGAACAACCGAGTTCTTCATTGGCTGAAACATGCAAACAAACCAACGCAACTTACGTGTAAAAACATAAGCACTAAAGACAGCCGAATAAACAACAACAACGGCAACAATCAGTTCGGCTAAAATACTTTTATACTAAATTAAACATAATTTTTTTAATTTGTAAAAATTGTGTATTATATTTTTATTAAATTACGATAGTGATCACTGATCAATGTATCTAATTAACTTGGTTATTTAATTCTTGAGGCTTAAGGGCCCCAAAACATGTCGCCCCCCCCCCCCCCCCCGCACTGCGGGGCCTGCTGGGCCTTAGCTACGGCGCTGGATAAGGTTACTGAAAACACAAATAAAAATACAAGTAAAGTAAGAACTGTGAGTATTGGTATACATGCAAATATTAATTAAACCAATCTCAATGCTCAAGATAAATAATTTGTAAAACAGAAGAGAAGAAAACATTAAATGCAAGTATTCAAAGAGTTGACGGATACAGTTACATGTACGTATGCAGATTATCAAAAAATTTAAAAAAAAAACAACAGTTTATATAAAAATGTGATATGTTGCAAAATGTTATTAAAAAGCCCTACATTGTATTAATCTTTTAAAGTATCAAATCCGTATCAAAAAATAAAAATCATAAAAACCTAGACAAATGACCACTGTATGCATGTGTTTTTTTCTATGTTACAAAAATCTTATCAACAACAGTATTACATTAATTTTTCAATTAATCATTTAACTAATTATTCAATTAATTTTTCAGTTTCTTTAGTAAATCAAATCACATTTTTTTAGAGAATCACCTTCTTGTGCATAACCAAACATTGGCAACCTAAGTTATCATCATATAATTTTTTGAGCTACAGTTTAAAATTCGCAACGATTATAACCATATCTCAGGATATTCTATATTTGAATTCGCTGCCGCTAAATTTATAATATAAAATTAGAAATGTATAACTATATTAATATACAGAACACCAGGTAGACAAGTAAGCACATTTTTATTACAACATAAACAATTACTAGTTACTATTGTTTATAAATCTATAATTCTATTCATATTTAGCAATTTTAACATAGATTTTATACAAGATAGTATACAGAAAAAAGAAATTTATCTAATTTAGGTTCCTACTAAAATAACTAATAAAACGGCACTTGTATCGATAATATTTCAATCAGGTTAGAAGATTTGAAACATATTAATAACTCTAAGCCAATAAATTTTGTCACCATCCTTTTCCAAATTATGAGTCAGTCATGTGGAATCAACTTACCAATTGTATGCGACAAATAAATTTAACAAATATCAACAAGGGTACTTAAAATTAAAACTTATCAACACCGCCGTTTTTTAATTTAGACATTTATATCAATAGTTCGCAAGGCAAACTTATTGTATCTGAATTTTTTTATAAATTGTTCCAAGGCTTTTGACACACTAAATCATAAAAAATGTTCAACAGGTTTAGAAATCAGATATCTTGGAGTCTTTTATTGGCATACTACAAAGAAGCATTTTTGTTCTAATATCATTTATTAAAAACAATAATAACATTAGCAATTGAATTATGGGCACAAGTAGCAATATGGTCAATTTACACAGACTACACAAGTGTAATTGCTAGTGCAATCAATTATTGACCAAGAATTAATAAAAAAAAATCTTTTTTATTTGGTAATCTTTATGATCATACAAAAAAACCATTTTGTACATTTATTTTTTTCAAATGTTGGCTGTAACTACGGTTAACATGGTTCGTTCAGAAGTTCCAATTTTTGTTAACGCCTTCAGCATTTTGAGTGATATTTGGCAAATAACGGAAGTAATGTTGGTCTCCAATTCCCCAATTGTAGTCGACTTATCCATGTAGATTTTGGATTATACAAAGTTCCAAAATAATAAGTCTAGAAGTGCGATATTACAAGATCTAAGCGGCCAATTTACCGGTCCGAGGCGTAAAATTAACTGTTCACCAAACTGTTCTTGCAATAAAACCATGGTTTTACGGGCTATTTGGCAAGTAGCGCTATTTTGTTAGAACCAAATGTTGTCGAGGTTACCCGTTTCAATGTTAGGCAGTAATTTGTTATCATTGTGCAATAACGGGCGTTATTTACTTTTTGGCCGGCCTTATTTTTAAAGAAATGTTGCATCGGGCTGATGGGCTACCAAACCGTTGTTTTGTTTAAATGTAATGGCAGTTCTTGAATTTCTTTTGATTGCTCTTCAGCTCAAATACGGGCAAACACCAAAGATGAGCCTCATTGCTAAACAAAATTTCAGTCAAAAACAGTAAATCTTCTTAAAACTTTTTAAGAGCCCAAAGTCTGAAACGGTGACGATCCGGAAGGTTCAATTTTGTAAGCATTTTCTTACGTAAAATACGCCAAGTTGTTTCATACGATAAGCCAAACTGTTGAGAATGGCGCCAAATTGCGTACACTCTCAGCTACCGCCGCTACATTTTATTCACTACGTGCTGGATGTGGACTATTTAGTGGCGAATTATCTAATAATAAATATTGAGTTTTAAATGTTTCATAGGTACAGCGATTTGTGCGTTTGGTAGGCTGATTATGTAAACCATAAGTTGCTCTAAGCGTACAAAACAATTTTCTCATAGAACGTTGATTTTCGTAATACAACTGAATAATTTGTAGACGCTGTGCCAGGCTAATTCTTTTTATGATAAAATGTCAAACATTACTAAACAAAAATGCTATAACAGTTTGACTCAGCGCACGCTTTATCTAATATAAAACCGCTACTAAAAAAGAACCTCTAAATAAATCACCTATTATTAATAATTATATAATATTTACACGCTTAATAGACTAAACAAATATATTAATTATCTTTGTAATTTAGGAATGTGTTTAGTCTGTTAAAATAGTGTGGCGCACTTATGTTCCACACTTTTCCACGTACTGAAATGTATCCACTTATGCAGGTGCCTAATCAGAATTTTCTAAGAAATTCTTATCAATAACGTGAGAGCGCGTATTTAGTATAAATACCGCCATTTTTAGGTATTAAGTTTAGTCTTGTAAGAATAGCAGACCGCATAACACAAAAAATGTAATAAAATTAGTTTAATGATAAACAATAATAATTAATAAACATGGCTACATAATAAAATTCTTGTGTTGGTTTATATATATTAGCATGCGTCTTTTTTTTCAGCTACTGTGAACGCAGCTTTTTGTTGCTCGTAATGCAAGCAATTCTAGCAACTTACGTTACGGGTGAACCTACAGTTTTGAGTGGATTCTAAACAATCCAAACCATTAAAAAAATTATTAATCTACTTCGGACCAAAGAAAATTTTAGTTGTAACACCCTGCGCTGACAAAGCAGATTGGGGAGCCGAAGAGTCTATATACGTTTAAAATATTTTTAGTTGTAAAGTTCAAATGTACAATCTTTAGTACAACAGTATCTCTAAACTCACAACATAAAAACCGTAAATGCAACATTAAATTAAAAAAAAACGTTATTGTAAGGCTTGGAATTCCATCTATTGATGTCGTTTATGGCAAGCAATTGGATTAAAAAGCATTTAAAGTTAACCTACGCAAGACATTGTTAAGGCACATTTTTTTTATTATGCAGAAACCTCATATTTTGTCACACGTCACATACGTGCCTTAAACTCTACATCTATGATGACGTAAACAAAATTATAGCAAAAGCCCTCGTTTTGGGCCTTTATCAAGATGGCGGAGTAAGCTCATAGTAAATTTTGGTCGACAATTTGAAGTAAGGCTTTTCTAAGCTCTGAAACTATCACATTGAAGACTAGATTTAAGCAGTCTGTAAACATTGACTTTGTTTATTTGTGGCTTATAAGTCTCGGGAAATACCGAATTTAAAAGTTTATTTCATTTGTCAATAGTACGGTTAATAAAATCTTTCTTAAAAGTTTTGGCCCTACATCTAGCAAACCTTGTACTACGAGTAAATATTTGTTTAGATGGCAAAATGTCTTGTATTTTGTTTGAACAATGTCAATTAAAATATCTATAAAAAATGCAAAGATCAGCAATCTACGCCTGTGTTGTAATGTATCTAAGTCATTAGTCAAATAACTCGTTTTTGAATAAAATTTAAAAGAAATAGTGTAGTTTCCGATGCTCCTCCCGATACTTGAAAACAATATTCAATACAAGGATAAATATAAGTTTTATTTTACTCGTATATATGCAATAGTTGAACAGAAGAAAAAAACCTTTTACGTTTATAAAGAAAGCCTAGTTTTCTAGATATAAAGTGATTAGACAAATCAAATTATATCTATACGCCATACATACTACCCTCATAAATATTCTACACATGCATATTCGGTTCTATTCCGTTTATGCAACCAGACTAATAAATTGTTGTATAAACACATTACAATCAAATTCTGTACGTACATGATATTATTAAATTAAGTAAAGTATAATTCTAAAAAACGCTCTCTTCTCACTATTTTAAACTGACAATCCAAAGTTTATATTTAAACTTTTTTTTTATTTTTTAAATACTAAACCAAGATAAAACAAACAAAATCTTTTTTAACATACCAAGTATATAAAACAGCAAACAATAAATGAAAAGCAGCATCGTATAATTTTTAGGTATATTTTTAGATAAAACTTTAAACTACAAACAGCATATTGAATTTTTGGAAATTATGTTAAGCAATGTATGTTTTGGTTTGCAAATACTTGCTAAAAATACAAGTTTTGATATAGCTAAAATATTTTATTACGCAACTTTTATTTGCTTCTAATGTATGAAATAATGTTTTGGGAAGCATTCACATTCAAACGGATTATTTATAATTCAAATAAAGACGATGCAAATAATCATAAACATAAAATTTACAGACAGCTGAAAAACATATTTAAGATGGAATACATGAGTAATAAATTAGATAAAGTTTTGAAAGAAAATAAAGAAATAAAAAACAATTATAAAAAGCAGAAATTTTAGAAATATTATTAGAAAAAACAAACAAGAAAAAAATAAAAAAACAGAAGAAGTTGTGATGAAGATAATAAAAGGATTAAACACAAACATAAAGAAGGAACAGATAAAATCAGCCAATAGAAAAGACACATAGAACGAAAAAAGCCTAATAATAATTGAATTCAAAAACAAAGAAGATAAAGAAAACATACTATAAACTCGAAAAGCAATTGGATCAATCACTACATTAGAATGCAAACTAAAAGGAAATGCCAATGAAACATATATAAATAAACAACTAACAGCACAATCAAATATGCTGTTTTATGAAGCAAAGAACAAAAAAAAAGCTTTAATATGAACACTTATGGACTCAAGATAAAAATATATACATAAAAAGAAGCAAATCTAAAAATTACCTTTCCGATATAGAAAGCTCAGAATTAAAAAAATCCAATTTAAAACTAAATAAATAAATACAAAACTGAAATGTATACTATATATCTGCACAACGCAAGAAGTGTAAAAAACAAATATCACGAAATTAAACGTATACCTACCATAGACAATAATCCTACAATAATCGCTATAACGGAAACTTAGCTTAAACCATATAACCAAAAACTGTATATCTAGAAAATAACAATGTAGAATACAACTATAGAAACACAAAAGGAGCAGGAATTGCAATGTATAGGGTTTTTCAATAAGAGGTTTTATTTTGATATTTAAAAAAAACGAATATATTTTAAGAAAAATCAATAAATGTTTATTTCATTGTAAAGAGAAAGGTATGCCATTAACATTTGAAAACAATATCAGTCAAATGGGCGCTACGGTTACGGTTGCAGTACCACATTCTTTTCAAGAAATTTTCTATGACCAATTTGCACATTTGCAGCTGTATGTCCTCGATAACTTCACGAATTCTATCTTTAAGATCTTGAATCGATTGTGGAGCATTGGCATAGACCTTATCTTTCACGTGGCCCCAAAGAAAAAAGTCTAAAGGTGTTAAATCACAAGACCTCGGTGACCAATTGTGATCACCTTTTCAAAAAACAACACGGTCAGGAAACTTTTCTTGCAAAATTGCAATTGTATCGTTGCTTGTGTGGCACGTAGCGCCGTCTTGCTGAAAATAAACGTCGTCCACATCTATATCTTCCAATTCCGGCCATAACAAATCATTAATTATAGCTCGGTAGCGCCATTCATTCACCGTAACAGTTGCACCAACCTTATTTTTTTTTTAAATAGGGTGCAATTACACCGCCAGCCCAAAAACCACACCAAACAGTAACACGTTGAGGATGCAAAGACTTTTCAACAAATAATCTTGGATTTTTTGAGCCCCAAATGCGACAATTTTGCTTATTAACGAGCCTCCGAAGTGAAAATAGGCGTCATCACTGAAGATAATTTTTCGATCAAATTTCGGATCATTTTTATGCATTTGAAAAACCCAATCAGCAAAAATACGACGTTTATGGTGATCGACTGGCTTGAGTTCTTGTGTTAACTGAACTTTAAAAGTCATAAGACTTAGATCTTTATGCAAAATACGGTGTAATGTTGTTTGTGGAATGTCTAATTCCAAAGATCAACAAGGAATCGACAAATCTGGGTTTTCTTCAACACTACGGGCTACATCAGCAATATTCTCATGTGTTCTTGAGCAATGCACACAGTTTTGATTCTTTACATCAGAAACTTGTCCCAATAGCTCAAATTTTTCCACCAGGTTTACTATTGCCGGCCGAGAAGGTGCTTTACGACGACCAAAAAGTGCTTTAGTTTTGCGATCTGTGAAAAATTTTCACCATTTTTGTAGTAAATTTTAATCATTTCAATGCGTTGTTGAAGCGTGTATCGTTCCATTTTTAATAATAGCGTAGTTTTTACTTGTCATATGTCAAAAGATAATAGCTTCAAAATTGACAGCTGTCCAAATAGCCTGCTATTTAAAATAAAACTTATTGGATAACCCTTTACATTAAAAAAGATATAAAATATAAATTAATAACTAGTAAAACAATCAACGACATACAAATATTAACAATACAACTAAAAAAAAAAATACTGCAATAACTCTAATATATAAACCACCTAGAATAAACTTTAAAGATCTTAAAAACAATATAATCAACATAAAAAAACCACAAATAATAATAGACAATTTAAAAGTCAACATTGCAGAAAATAATAATACAACAAAAGAATACAAGAACATGTTATTAGAAAATGGATATAAAATAGTAAATAAAATATCTATAAAATACTACTTGAGAAAGAATCCAGATCCAAATGAAAAAAAAAATCATATTAGATCTTGTTATTACATAGAAGATTTAAAAATATTACCTTCAAACATATCAGATCACTGTGAATTAATAACCAAAATAAAAAAAAAACAAAAAACCAAACAAATATATCAGTACTTTAAGCACACACTCACAGATTATAAAAAAATAACAAAAGATATCAATAACATGGACACAAAAGATATAAATCATTTTCAAGAACTATCAAAAAAACTGCAAGCAATTATAGAAAACAACTTAACATAAATAAGAATCAAACGAATAGAAGAAAGCCCATGGATCAACAAAGAAGTGTTGAAACATATTGAAAAAAAAAAAAAACAAACTACAAAAAAATCACCTTAAATATCCAAATAATTAAACAACAAAAAATAAATATTACAAAAAAAATCTACAAACATAAAGAATACTAAAATGTTATACTATAAAAAAAATCCTAACTAATAAAAATAATCTCACAAAAATATGGGAAATAATAAATAAACAACTTAACAAAAAAACTCCAAAACAAAACAACATTAAAGAAATAGTAAAACAAGATAAAACAAGAACTAACAAATCGATAGATAAATGAATACATTACAAATATTTTAAAAAAAAATCTAGCAGAAAAACAAATCACAGGAACAAGCAACAAAACATATACAACCACAATAAAAAAGAAACCGAAATCCATTTTAAACACACATCACAAGAAGAAATCCACAAAATAATAATAAAACTGAAAGAAAACAAAACACCCGGCTTTGACAAAATTACAAACAACCTAATAAAACAAAATAAAACAACACTCACACCAGTTTTAGTACACATAATAAATAAAGTCATTGACAAAGGTATATATCCAAATATAGTGCCTATACATAAAAAAGAAAATAAAACACAAACAAAAAACTATCGACCAATCTCTCTACTTTCTACATTAAATAAAATATTACAAAAGTAATCCATATTAGACTAACAGAACATATAAACAAAAACAGTATAATATACAAACAACAATATGCTTTTCAACAATACATGGGAACAACAACAGCAGCTTATGATCTTGTAGATCACATAAAAAACAAAGTAGATCAGAAAAAAACCGTAGTAGCAATTTTCATCGACATGAAAAAAGCTTTTGACACTGTATCAAAATCAAAGCTTATAGAAAAGCTAGACGCAGTAGGAATAAAAGGCAGCAAACTGAACCTAATAAACACATACCTCAAAGAACACAAAAAACAAAAATAAACTCTATAGAAAGAAAACCGATGCAAGCTGAATACGGAATACCACAAGGAGAAATTCTACCGCCGACATTATACATACTATATACAAATGACATACTAGAACTAAAACTACACGGTACACCTTACATATATGCCGACAACACCTGTATTATACACTCAGGAAACAAAAACAAAAAAATAGAAAAACTTATCGAAGAAGACATAATAAAATTAGAAACATGGTATTATAATAACTTACTCACTATTATCAAAACAAAAACAGAATTCATGATCTTTAATAACAAACAAACAAAAAATTCTGATAAAAATAAAATTAAATAGCAAAAAGATTAAACAAATTAAAGAACTTAACTATCTAGAACTAACAATCTAAGATAACTTGAAATAGGATATACACATAAGTAAACTTGTTAAACAAAATTCAGCAACAATAGCTGCAGTATGGAAAATAAAAAACTATCTCCCAAAACAATTAAAAATATCTGCATATTATGCATTATTTACATCATATAATAAACTATATATGAGAAAACACAAGCAAAAAAAAACATTAATAAATTACAGAAACAACAAACAAACTTTTAAAAATTTTATACACATTGGATAGAAGAACACCAACAGCCGAACTATACAAAGAAAATCTAAATATAAACAAAATGATAACATTTAACAACATATTAATGATATATAAAATAAACATCAAAATGATAAAAAGCAATATAACGATACAGTCCAACAAAGAAATACACAATCACCAAACAAGAAGAAAATTACACGTAAGAACTACAAAGTATTCAATATTATTACAACTTTAAATTATGTACCATTTAAATTAAAAATTAAACACAAAATATAAAAATAAAACTAAAACAACAACAACCACGAGCCCTCAATACTGATAACTTGAGATAGGAATGAATCCGCAAACCTCAAGTGATGATAGAGGGAAGAAACAATTTTATTATTGTTTATTACATAATGTAGTATTGTATTATATAAATATTTTATTAATAAAATATATTTAAAAAGAAGCAAAACAAATGTTAAGCATGGTATTTTCAATACATACTTTGTCAAATTTGTATAATACCAGACATGGCATTGAGTACAGAGTTCTTGGTCATAAACTGAGTATGTTTAAAAAAGCTTTTTATAACTGTTTAAAACGTTACAATTATAAAAAAAAAATACTAAAGAAGCACTTACGTACTTAGCTATGAATAGATAGCTGTAGTTTAAACCTATATCAAGTCAACGATTTGCTTATCACAATTTTTAATTTTTAATATTTTGTAGTTTTGCATGATAAATCATTATTACATTTATGTTATATAAATTTGTAAATTTTATACTATTTGTATATTGACGTGTTTTCAATATAAGAACTGTATTATTATGTTTGTAATTTACTGTATGTTTGTTGAAATAAATGTACTATTATTATCCCAAAAACCTTTAAGTTAAAGATAAATTGTGTTTTTAATAAATGATAAAAAAAATAATATTGGCTTATTAAAAATTAATTTCAGTGTATGCTTTTACTTGACAGTCATATAACTTAACTATATAATTTATATAAGTGGTTAGATAATATTTTTAATAAGTATATACTTTAACAGTTAAATATATTAACACCAAAGATGGCCTAACCGCCGAAACCAGTCTGTAATAATTGATAAAATAAAAAAATAGCATATAAAAGTATATACTTATTAAAAATATAATCTAACCTTTTATATTTATATACTTATTTGCAATATGATCAACACAATTATATAACTTATAGTTAATAATTGTACTTTGTTCAACTAATATAGTATAAAATCCTTTATCAAAATGTAGATTACTTAATGATGATTTTTTTTCTAAAACTTTATAGAAACATTATCTTAGAACAAGCTTTTATTATTTTAATTTATATGTATATATTATATTTATATTATAATCCAATTCCGATTTTTATTATTCTATCCTTAACATGTTTATAAAGAGGCCATGACGCTAGATGGGCACATAAGCCCTTATTTGATTGTCTTGAAAACGAGTTCCTTTTTTGGCAAAAAGCCCTCAATAAAGGTCTATCATCGTCTGTGATTACAACCCTCGCAGAATAAAAAAATACACATCAGAGACTCTCACATCGTACTAAAATACGAATCAATAGGGATTACGAATATTTAAACAGCGGCCAAAACGCTGGAATCGAACTCAAGTGAACTTGACTCGCAGGAGAAATATTTCCAGCAGGACTATTCTCCTTGGCAGCGTAATCCTAGCGCTGTTTCACTTTTCCTGCTCGGACGCTCTTCCTCTCGACTCATCTCTCTTACATTCAGACAAGGTCCTTGTCTTTATCTTGCCTGTTTTCGACTCCGAACACTGAATTGATTTACGATACTTTCTGGTTATTGGAGGATACCGGTCATGTGACCACGCAAGCGCTGTCTCTGAGTAGGCGTTTAGACAAAGGGAGGTGTGGCTTTTACTTTACAGATACAAACTTATTTACTGTTTCATTCTCTGTAGGTATGAAGAGAACTAATTCAATAAATGTAATTGATGTTATTGGAAGATAATTTGGTTATTTACAGGAAATTCTTTTTTACTAATCGGTGTTACATCAATCATTTCTTTAAGCGCATCAATATTACTGCAATGTACATTAAATATTTTAATTTTAAGAACCTTGCAAAAGTCGGATATAATATTCAGATATATAAAAATATATAATGAAAGAAAATATAAACCTATTAAAAGTTTTACAATTATAATGTAACATTCATAATAAAATTGTACAAAAAAAATCAATAGGTTACTAACAAGATTATAATAATATGTATCACTATATCATTTTGATATGCTGAATAAATGTACTCATTTGATTTAAGACAATAAAATTAAATATGGGTTAAGTGGAAGAGCAGCTAGTGAGTTGAACTTTGCTTTTTTTACTATGTACAACGTAAAATTAAATCAATGATAGTTAATAAATAAATAAACGTTTTATTATAATAAACTCAAAACTTCAGTATTATACAAAAAATAAAATCTGATACATTAAAAGACAATTAGGTATATATCAAGATCTCAAAGAAACGGAACGTATATAATTACTATCTAGGTAAGATGTCATCAATCATAAACAGGAATCTTTCTGCTACCAGGAAAAGAAGTTTTACTATTGGTTCCGCAGTTTATCTCGTAAGAGAAGGGATCCTGAAAGCTTGCTTCAGTGGGGGGATTTGAAATTTTTCACGGTTCCATATGACCAAACCGTTTTCCCTCTATAATCGCGTAGATAAAAATCGAGTTTTGATTTGGTTGCTTGGAAGTATAACAGTATATGTGTATTTATGTGCTGATAAGACGCAGTGGAGTAGGATCCTAGTGAAACTGTGTCTCAGGGAAAATTGTGCCGCTTTTCCGACGTAGCAAGAATGGAACTCAAGATTCTCGCACGATATATTCCATAGCATGCGAATGCACGATTTGTGCGAGGGAAAAACAAAACGGATACAAGAAGGATGATGGATTGTGTTCCTTCCACAAAATATATTTTTAAATTTATAATTAATTTGATTGTATTAAACAACACCGTTATTTTATTTATGCTTTTCAACATAAGAATTGCATGACAAAACAAATAATTATTTAATATCATTATATTTACATAATATCGTAGAAAATATGTATATGTAAAACATCAGAATATAATTATTATGTGTTTTAAATAAAAGAATATCACATTTATTACAATAACATGGATAAAAATATTCATATTTGTATGGTTTCATTTTAATTATCTTTATTTAATTAAAGTATACAATACAGTACTATCTAAAATCAGTACCAATACAGCTAATTTAATATTAAGCTAAAAATATTAAGGTTTTGCGTGTATTGTTAACATATATAATTTGTATAAAAAAAGTTTTTAATGCTACTTGAGCGCTATTCAAATAAGAATCGAAATGTATAACAAATTATATTAATTTTAATACAACAATATTAATGAATATAGACTTTCATTTTTAACCAATTTAGATCTACCTTTTCAATCAAACTTGCATAATGTCGTTTGCAAAATCTGCTTTTTATTTTATTAATTATATTGTGCCAATAACATTTTCGTTTTTGCATATTTTTGCTTAAAATCTTTGTGAAACAATAGGATATAGCAACATATTTTAAATAAAATGTTTTTTTAGTTGAATGAAATAAATGGTAAATACAGCAAGTAAATATTTTTTGCCCAATCATACACATTTGCCTCATATTAAATACATGAATAATAAAACAGAGCAGACGCCAGTTTAATTAAAATTTTAATCTTTTGTAATCATTGCAAAAACGTAAACGTAAATGAATTTATATATTTAAAAGTTCAAAAGCGCACATTAAATAAATCCCAAGTGTTTTTAAATATTTAATTTACCAGCGTATCTGAATCTTTTTTGCATATTTTTCTTTAGATTAATTTTTATTAAGCGTTAATAAATATAAATCAATTTGATTGCTTGTACAGTCAAACATTGCTTCAACAATATTGCAAAAAAGCATAATCAAGATAATCTTTTAGTAAAGACACCACACAGGAGAAAAACATTAAATATCTAATAAAATCCAATAGAGCCAATAGAAACTCAGCCAAACAAAACCGACTTTAACATGTATCCTAACGTAAACAATGTTAAGAAAATAAAATCAAAACCACGCAAACGCAACTACGTTAAACAAAACTATAATAAAACAAATGCAAACAATTTTGCTCAAAAGTAAAAAATACTGCCAAATTATAATAAATGTTGGATTTAGTGAGGATAGGTTAGGTATAGTTAGTAAATATACTTAGATTGAGATAGGTCAAAATAATCGAAACCCACTGACAAACATCAAAATGTATCAAAACAGAGAGTGATGCTGGAAGAAAATTTCCAGCAAGGTGTGTGTGTGTGTGTAAAATAGTTCCACTTTTATTAATGGTAGCTAATTTTTTCAATACACGGCGCAAAAGCCAATATAAAACAATAGTGTTTAGACTTTAATACTTAGACTTAATCATACAATTTATCGTCGTTTTAACCGTATACATGCTATTGCTAGCGCATTGGCCTCTTTTTTGCCAGTGATACTAAAAACTTACATTTTTTTTAAGTTTCAAAATGTGATATTTAAAAATTACATAATATGCCACAACAACATAAAAACACCTTTAAATTTTAACGAGTGAAACTACTCTCGTTGAAGCTATCACATTGAAGACTAGATTTAAGCTGTCTGTGAACAATGACTTTCAATATTTGTGACTTATAAGTTTCAAAAAATACTGAATTTGAAAGTTTATTTCATTTGTCAATAGTACGGTTAAAAAAATCTTTCTTAAAAGTTTTGGTCCTACATCTCTGAACTGTCAGTAAATATTTCTTAGAATTCCGAGCAAGTCTTGTACTACAACTAAATATTTGTTTAGATGGCAAAATATCTTGTATTTTGTTTAAACAATGTCCATTAAGTTATCTATAGAAAATGCAAAGGTCTGCAAAATTGCGCCAGTGTTGTAAAGTGTCTAAGTCATTAGACAATTTTGGATCGCCAACAATCTAAATAGCTCGTTTTGAATAGATTTTAAAAAAGATAGTGTAGTTTCCGATGTTCCTCCCCATACGTATGATCAATATTCAATACAAAGACAAATATAAGTTTTATATATACGATAAAGTTGAACAGAATTAAAAAACTTTTTACATCTATTAAGAAATCCAAGTGTCTGGATCACTTTCGAAGTTATGTCGACAAGATAGTCGTTCCAGAAAAAAATATGTGCGATTGTAACACCTTAAAGACAAATTGAAAAAGATTTAGATATGAATTCATTGTTTAGTTTAATATTTAGTACTGATGATACCTTAGTTTTCAATTTTGAAACAGTAAGTTAAAATTGATTAACTTTTAGTTATTTGAAGAAGTTTATTAATGTAAATCAAAAATATAAAGTGAGCAAAAGAGCAGAATCTTGAGGAACACCAACATTTATGTTTTTGAGGTCAGAGTAAAAAACCATCAATTCTAACTAGAATTTTTCTATTGTCAAGAAAACTATTGATAAGATTTACAGTTTTTTTATCAAAACCTATACAATGGAATTTGTTGACAAGACGAGGTGCCATATCCAATGTCTAGAGCTACTGCAATAGTTTCTCCTTGTCTAAAGTATAATTCCATTTGTGATTAACATAAGTCCTAAGTTCTACTGTCAAACGTTTTCATCAAAGTCCATATTGAGTATCTGAAGTAAAGTTATTTTGTTCTAACAACTTGACAATGTAAAAATTAACATATTTTTCAAAATGTTTGACAGATTGGTCTATAATTTAAAAAATCAGTCTTGTATCTTTTTTTAAAAATAGGTGGAACGTTTGCAATTTTTAGTAGAATTGTCAAATGCCTATACTATTGCACTACGCTCTTCTTTATTGTATAATCTATCCATCAGCAAATCTTTAAGCTAAAACTTCTAGAAAGCAAATTGCTGGTAGAGATTGCGGATGACGAGGTAGTCAAACACACAAACATTAATAATGATTTATAAAAACAAACAAAAGTAAATGATTAGAAATTGGTCAAACAGTAAGTTATAATGGCAAATGATCAAAAACAATTAAATTACTAAATCCAACCATTAAGTATAAAAAACGCAAAAAAAACTTACAAGTCATGATAGAAAACAAATATATTTATAAATATAAACAAACTTAAAAGAGTTATTTTGTTTTCAAAATATTAATTTATTTTTTCAAATCTATAAAGTATAGATATTGACTGTTTTGAAACGCCGCTGACACAGTTTTAGTTGCCATAAAAGAAAATTAACGTACAGTTACTGTAGCTTTTGGGGGTATTTAAACCTAACTCAGATTTTTTTAACTATTGAGCTGCTACGACTATAAATAAAAAAGAACAATTGGGTTCTAACAAGATGTAGCAACAAGTCATACAGCACAACACTGAGATCCATGTTTTTTGAACGGTTCAAATTACAATTCGCTAATGTTAATTTGCCGTCAAAATTACTGTACTTAACCATGCCTGATTTTTTATATAAAGATGTCTACAATATATGTAAACAAACACAGCATTCTAAAAAAATTAAAAGACAACTATACCTTAGAAATTCAATAGATCATGCTTTTACATAATGTTTAGAACATTTTCAAAACGTCTTCAAAGATGTATACAAAAAATAATGCGCATTTAAAAAAAAATATTTTTAAAAATAATTCTATAATATGTATAACAAATTAAAAAAATCTAAATTTTGTATTTTGATTACTAAGCCTATCACAGCACTTTAAAAACAGTGAATACCTATTGCACTATCCTGTATTACCCCCTTAACAGTTTACGGCTATATTTATAGCATGATGGTGCAGCTTAGTTGCGCGTCAGTATTTAGACCAAAATTATGCTGCTGGCTGAATCGGACGCGTCACAATTATGGCCGCTTAGGTATAAATCCTTTAGATTTCCATGTACCTAAAAATATTAGTGTACACATTTTTAATTCTTAATCTTTTTTACGATATTGTATACAAAAATCATGTGGCGTTATTAATTATTTTCATAACAACAGGGTAAGTATTTAAGTTTTGTATCTATTCCAAGATTGTTTATTATTAAATAATATTTTTTAAAACTTCTTTAAACAATTGTATTTTAAAAACAAAGATGTTGCAACCCCATGTTTGTAAATTTTTTTATTAAAATTTACCAAGAAATCATCTTTTTAATTTTGTCAAGTTTTTAGAACAAATTAACTTTATCTCAGATTAGCAATATGGATTTTGATCAAAACGTTAAATTTGATATAATATGTTAGTGACAAATAAAATTTTACTTTAAACAAAAACAAAGAAAATCTTACAGTAGCTCTAGAAGTATTTAAATTATTTGATAGAGTAGAGCATCCTAATCTTAATGACAAGTTTAATTATATAAGTCTTGATACAAATTTGCAAATCTTATCAATAGCTTCCTTGACATCAGAAAAAATTAATTATAAATAAAATTGATAGTTTTAACTGTGACCCTAAAATTTTGATTTACATTAACAAACTATTTAAACTTACCAAAAGTTTTGTTTACAGTTCTCACATCAACAAATTGTTTAGAATCTATGACATCTTACTGTTCAAAAACCAAAATATCAACAGTATCAAATATTAAATTATTAAAAAACAAATCTAAATCTTTATCAATTTGTTTTTTTGGAGTTACAATTTTACTTATTTTTTTTAAAACAAGCTTGTTTTTAATATAGCTTTGAAAGTATCTAGAAAACTAATTTTTTTTTATTTTTACTTCTGTATAACTTCTTATAAAAAACAAAAACTAAACCTAGAGTATTTTTTAAAAATTATATTTAAAAACAAACTATTCAAACTCTTGCTACTGCAAAATTGACTAATGACCTAGATACTTTACAGCATGGCAACATTGAAAATTATTACGTTTTCTATGGATATTTTCATAGACATTGTCTAAAAGAAAAACGAGACATACTGCCATTTAAATAAATATTTACTTATAATACAAAACATGCTAGAAATTTTAACAATTATTCACTGATAGTTTATATAAAAAGAAAACAAAACAAGTTTCCAAACACCTTATTTCTTAAGAATTATATCCCGCAACTCAATATTCACAGTTCGCGTAGTTTTACTTACATTTTATGCTTTTGTAACGTATTAAGAAATTAGTTATTTATATAGCAAATAGGTTATTTTGATTATTTCTAAGAGGAAGTATTAGAAATTTGAAATTACTTTGAAATGAATTAATTTATTGTTTTGTAGTTTTTGTTATTTATTATGTATTTTAAACGTAAGTTTGCTTTTTTAATATTACTGAATTAATTGTAGTTGCTATCTATATTTGCTCTTAGATAATTTTTACAATCTTTAATTTAATGTATTTGATTGACTTTAGTCTGTTTTAAAATCCTGATTAGGTTGATCGGAATAATATAATTGACACATTTATTGTTACTTTTAACTAATTTAATAACAAAATACGTTGGTCCGTAAGTAAGTACAAATTTGATTCAGCTATGGTGTTAATGTTAATGATGATAGAAGCATGGTGAGAGTATTGATCGTTAGTTTGGTCTTGTATTGTATTGCTAAAATAATAATTTGATTTAATAAATATTACAATTTGCGTAAATAAAACTACAGGTGCTTATCTAATAAAAGCATGAGTGAAGAAGTTTGAAAAAACTGTATTGACATTTTAGTCGGCTGGCCAGAGTCTCCTAAGTGTACAAAACAAGAAAATATAAAAATATTTAGCAAGAAACTCAGACATCTTTATTGTCAGTGTGATAGTATAAAATAAATAATTTATGGAATTGATTAGAATATGTAATGATTTACATTTAGACGTTAATATTTTTATAAAATTATTGTACTTGTATCGTACATTGCTGCTAAACATTTTGTTTGTTTTATAATGTTATGCAGAAGCTACGCAAAAAAGTTGCAGTGTATTATATAAAGTTTTGCGACGGTCGCACATACGTAAATATAATGCAGTTAAAAAAAAATTAACAACATCAATCATATTATATTTATAGATTGTATAAGTATTATTGAGCTCAGTGGCATTGATAATAATATAAAACGTTAAAATAAAATAAAGCATCGTAGTAAATAAATGCATAAAAGACAAAGTTAAATGATTTGTTGCATTTTTTTTTTTTGTATTTAATCTCATATAGTTGACATTCTGTCATATTTATTTATTTTTGCACACTAAACTAAAAAAAAAATAACATTATAAATAAACTAACACTGTTATAAATTCAAATTTTATTAGTTTTTATTTTTAATTTATTTTTAATATATTTTTCAAAAAAACCTGCATTATATTAACGCAATATAACAAAATGTTTTGTATGTTTTTTATCTCTTCAAATGAGTTTTGTACGTATTATAGATTTATAAAAAAACTATGCAAATTAATTAATTTTACTAATTCTCAAAATTTAAAAAGAAACTGTATCTTAATATTTTGGAATTAAAATTTTGATTAAATATTTTGTCTGCCATTTATAGAAATGTACATTTGAGTTAATAGCCCGTCTTGTTTATTACTGGTTTCTACAAGACACAAATATAAACAGACTATATTAGGTAACAATTCTCGAACTATAATAGAACATATATTATTTACTATAATCATGCATTGCAGGATTTACAATAAAACTATCACTTGCAGATTATAACGTTCTGTGTCCTAAACTAGATTTAAATTGTTTGCATAGAGAGAATTACTAAGTGTGTTTCATTTAGTTATTGCAACTCTATTAAAATAAATTATTTAATATATCCTTTAATGCAATTCTAAAGCATTGCAGAAAAGTTAAATTTTAAATTAAGTGTTTAAGTAATCTTTATAATAATACTAAATTATTTTAATGGATACCTACTGTTAAAAATTGAAGATTGTTTATTATACGTATATAGCATTTTAATAATACTTTAGATGCCTTAGAAAATTCAGAATTATTAAGTTATTACATCGATTTAAAATTATCAAATCTATTATAAAACAAGTGGCACTTCCACAATAGTCTTTTGCAAAATCGACCGGATCTGAGGCAGTATATAATCCTCACTAACTCATACTAATACTTTCAACTTAATGATGCATTTGCTTCTTAGCGTACCAAAAATAAAGAAAACTACTGATTCATTTTCAGACCTAAAGACAAGTAAAAAGTAAAAGGTTTTCCATCACACATAAAAACAGATTTAAATAGCGCATATATTTTTTTTTTAATTTCAATCTTATTAATCAGGTCTAAAATCGCAAAAAATATAATTACATTTAAGTATTAAGGCTTTTATACACTTTACGTGAATAATAGTGCAAATATTATTGTAATCAATTTAATCAAATATGATATTTTTAATTTGTCTTAAACATAATATAAATTCTGTTAGTCAGTTAGTGCTTTTGTAACAAAAGTTTTCATAGAAAGTACAATAAAATAAAATAAACAATAAATAATTTTTGTAGCAAAAGATTTCTGCATTTTTAGTGAGATCTTTGACAATAAGGCTATTATCATCATGTGAATAATGTTACTAAATTGCAAAAATGTTCAAAAAGCATAAACATAACCAAATAGTTATTTTATTTGATATTAAAACTAAACCGTTATTTATTATTTTACTACATATAGTCCAGGAGCTGGTGACATAAAAGTGCAAGAGTTTTGGAAAGTTTGATATTTTCAGATCGGACTGTATTTTGGTCATAGAACGCTTCTGGCACGCTTAGAAAGGTCTAATTTTAATTAGTTCCCAAACATTGTTTTGGAAAAGCTAACAATTTATTGGCAGTTAGTCAATGCATTACAAAACCTTAATCAAGCAGTCATACACCTTAATAATCAAACGCACGGAATCAGCACAGCTGCGTACATATTACAAAAACTAATTCAATGCAAATGATTTGGAAAAGCTGAAATTTGGGAATATGTCAAATTACGTTATTAAATTCATAAAACAAACAGTCAGACATAGTTTTTATAGAATCCAATCAGTCAGCAGCCAATTGAAGTCGTGATAAGGCGCACGTCAAGAAATAAGAAAGCATTTATTGATAGAACTAAGCAGCAGATGCAGCATAGTTAACCAATGCGTCATAGTTGCCACAAATACGTCACGACATCAGTTCGATAGAATCACTTGTTTGTTTGCAATTTTTTTTTTAATCTTTATTAATATTGTTGTTAATATAGTTTTGATCAATAAGTATGCCACTGTACCAGTATTGTCTCATCACTATTATCTATCAATAGTTTGCAATCAATTGTGTTAGTAGTAAGTACGTAGATTTATTATAAGCAAGCAACACTCGGTCGATCAGTTTGTCAACTTGTGTATTATGCAAAGTCAAAATAAGATAAAATATTTAAATTGATGGACAACGTTTTTAACACCCAACAGTCATGGCAAAACGAGTGTTAGTGTTAGTATATAAAAACAAAAATATTATGGGTTTAGAATTTATTGAAATAAAAGATTGTTCAGTTGTACCGCAACCAAAATGCATAGTTTGCAAAACATATCGGAAAAGTCCATCTAATGCAAAATAAACTGCTTTCTAAAAATAAAACACTCAGAGCGCATGAGAGTTAATGCATTATTAAACCAGTTTTGTTAAAATAAAAACAATTTATGCTTCTTTCAAAATAAACTGCAAGTGATGCTAATTTTGAACGATACTTTACTATACTATACTATACTATACTATACTATAAACCTTATAAAAACCCGCAATTTAACCTTTTGGATATTTAGATTGAAGTGCAAAAAAATATTTCAGATTATTAACATTTGTTATACTATTCGGATATCCGTTAACTAACCGCGGAAAGACTCTAGTCAGAGTTGGTTTTCTTAAAACAGAAATAAAATATATTTTTGACAAATAAAAAACACAAGTAGATGAAAAAATTAGCATATTTGGGTAATATTTATTATTATTTAAATTCGTTAAACAGAAAAATAAAAAGTCAAAACTGTACCATAGTAAACATATACAAAAAAATTGCTGTCTTAGTAATAATAAAACAAAATTGTAGCAAAAAATGCGAGAAGCAAATTCTAACATTAAACTTTTTTTTTAAAGATCTGCTGACAATAATTAAAATATTAAATTAAAAAATACATAATGGATGTATACTTTGTTTTATTTTGTACTATAATATAAATTTGGTATAGTCGCAGGTTTCAAATATATTGAAATTTGTTTTGGAAAAATCTTTGTATATAATTTAAATGTACATGACTAAAAATAATTACTTAATAATAATAATAATAATAATAATAATTTCTGTCTTTACCAAACTATGTACGTTTGTTTAGTGTAGTTTATATTTTTTATTAAAATTTTATAATATTTACAGGTCACATTACTCAAATACCCGCTAATTTTGCAAACAATAATTTTTAATTTTTTTTTTACATTTTTGCAAAGTTACATCTCTATTTCCGCAACAACCGATCTGATGTTTACTTTGAAAGAGTGAATAAAATTGTCTTTAGCTTATTGACTTTGTCCAGTATAAAAGCGTTAAATTGCATAATCTTGTACGAATTCGAACTGCAAAAATTCAATGTGACATCATCTTGTTACAAAATGGTTTTCTGTGTACATATGACCATAATTTCTATCTTAAGTCACATAAAGTAGGTCATACCTTTAAAAAAAATCCGTGCATACTTTCGAGTTTTTAATTAAAAACGCGCTTTTTAATCATTAATTTCAAAGATTACTGGCTCAATTTGTGAATGCTTTTTGATAAAGTTGGGCATGGTTACATAATTAAGCAGGATTGATTTCTTGTTTCTTCAGAATTTGTTTAAGCGAACAGAGAACTCAAAATGTTTAATTATTGAGAACAACTGCTAATTGAAGTATTTGGATTCTTTTTAACATTTTTGTTTACACATTTTCTTTAAGAGTAATAGTGATTAAAGTAAGTTTTTACAGTAAGTTTTTACAGTAAATTTAAATTATTTTTATTCACTGAGCAATTGTGACCATAATTAATTCTAATATGTAAATTATTTTTGACTTGTAAAAAAAGACGTACAACTAAACTTCATTCACTTATCTAGTTACAAACTTACGTTTTATGTAGACAAAAATTAGAAGTAGCCAAACCTGGAATAAAACTGTCATCAAAACAATACGCCGTAAATGTCGGAGCATGTCTTTGGTGCTTATATATATATATATATAATATAAATTATCTACATTTTTTATTACACACGTTTTAAAAATGAAGTATACTTATGCTTACAATATTCCACTGTTTTGAGCATTAATAGTCTTTTAAGGCCAAAAATCTAAGCTGTTAAAATAGCTCGAAGTATTGAGTGAAATCATAGGTGCTGGTTGTAAGACCCAACATTCTTTAATACACTAGATTTTTTAAAATTATAAATATCACAATATAAAGTAAATCAAAAACTAGTCTGCATAAAGTTTACTCAATAACTCAATTCAAACAAGCACCAAAAGCAAGAAAAACAAATATAGATAGATAAATAGATAGAGTTTTTATACCCTTTAAATATTTAAATTAAAGAAATAAACTGAAAACCGGTCATAGTAAGTTAAATAATTCAAATTTAATTAATTTGATAAATTAATTCTAAAATATTATTATAGTTACATAGTATTTTTATTATAATATGCAATAAAATGAACAGAAGTAAGTATAATAAGTATATTGGAGTAATATAAATAAACGTTTAAATAAAGCACAACTTTAAAAATGTAAATACAAAGTCATTTTAAGAAATGTTAATTAAATGTTTCCTTTGAATCCTTTCATTCATACAAGAATTTAATCTACTTATATAAAACATTATACGCCATTTAAAATTACAAGTTGCCCAATTAGTGTAATTAATTTAATATATTTAACGTTTTCTTAAATGATAGCAAATATGTATTGAAATGTGTTTTATGGTTTTATCTATAAAAGTTAATTTACAATCCGGGTCGTAATAGAGAATGAGTAAGTTGATAATGAAAATAAGTCCCGATATGATTCTGAAAATGAAAGTGTTGTGTATTCACTACATAATAATGTAATTCCCAAGTACCCGGTACCAAAAGCGTCCGCACGAAAGCTCGGAGCTTCGAAGATGGCATAGTGCAGTGGTTGGGATGCGCACACGTCACTGCGAGGGCGTGGCATGGCAGAGTGAAAAGTTAGGATCAATTCTACTTATTTAATACAGCCTTCGTATTAGGAGCGTGTATATAGTTAGGAATCCACTGTAAACCGATTTGCGCTAAACTCGGGTTTTATCTACACTAAGTACCGAGGCTTAACTCGCATTGTGTTTGACTAAGTGAACAAATAGATGGACTGATATTTATTGACTTTCTATATTCGAAACGCTTTTCCGTTTGCACCGGAAGTTCCTTTTGACAACTTCATTTCGGACCAAGGTAAGTTTTTTAATATTATTATATCCGTATATACATAAAAAACACACATAACAAACATTTTAGTGATCGGGACAGTGTCGGCTAGTAAATTAAAGATATCTCGCGCGCTTTGTTTCTTTTTGGTCTCGCCGGACGACGCTTTTAAAATATTAATTTATGCATTCACTTATTTAAATTTATTGCTTTGTGGAGTCGCAGACTTAAGCTCATTTGATTAATACGGATTACTTTTACGGGTATGTTTATGTGTGACTGCTCCTATTCACATGGCGGAGTTATTTGTTTACTTGAAAGCGCACTCCAATTGCATACACCTGCAATTCTTACTAGAATCTTAATACAACCATTAAATTCCAATTGGAATATTCATTCATTTTATTTTAGAATTTTGGAATCACAAAACATTAATTAATTGTAATTAATTATTAAACTATTCGTATTTAACGGAAATCGAAAACTTTATTTTTTATCTACTAATTCGGATATCAACAAATAACATTTTTCTAATTAAACAAGAGAATTATAATTTTTTACATTTTGTTTATCATTTCTTTATTATGTATCTTGATGACTTTATTAGAATACATTATACAATTAGTACTCATATATTAAAAAAAAATGGGATAAAATTAAGAACTGTTAATAATGCATTAACACAGAATAACAAATAGAATTATTTCTCAGCATTTTTCACAATACTTAAAAATATTTTTTATAAATAAGTCTACGATAGGGGTTTCAATTCCCTACTCAGTCGTAATAATTTATGATTTGTTCATCAATAGTTTCATTCTCATACTTCAAACGACTATTGGTTTGCATCAGTTCAGGTTAGATAAGGATATTTTAAAATAATTTAATTGTTGAAAAAGAAATAATTATTACTGAAATTAACCTAATTTTGCTACATCATTTTAATGTCAACAAAATGTACAATTTACAATATAGGTTGTCTGCATATTCTGATTACATTCAATCATTGTTGAATACTTTGAAATAGTTTTGCCAGCGGTTTATTATATGACAATCAACATTTCTATTTAGTTAATCAATTATTATTCTATTGTTTTCTGTGTAACGGGATGATTAGAAACTTTTGAACATATTATTGTAAATAAAATTGATATTGATACTATCATGTTAATTATTCTATCAAAGTATTTCAATACATCAGTAGTAGTATCTGTGTTTGTTAGAGATAAACATTAATTTGATCACAGACACCGTCGCTTTGTTATTTAATCTTAGTGGTATAACTTTTTCTAATCAAGTATTAATTTTGGTCACATACACATTATTTTCTCCAAACATATTTTTTTTGTTAAATTAATTTAATTTGCAAATCAGTTTCACATGGGTTGTACTTCAATATACAACATTTGATATTTAACAGATTTTTAAAGTTTTAAAAGATGAGTAAAGATACAAACAATGCATCAAACGTCGGCCAAAGTCCTAACATAATCTGGCATTTGCCATCTTTTATCAAATTGTCTTTGAGCACCTTTGTATATCATATCATAAATTTATAACTTGAGTTTTCATTTTTAGCACTTATGATTGTAACTTTTTATTTCACTTGTGTTCTTTTAATTCTGCTTATGTTTTCGCAACTGTTGCAAGTAGAACCTTTTTTTGAAACACTTTATTTTAAGTTTGAACATTTTTTAAATAAAATTTCTTATTTGTCATCAGTTGAAAAACTTTTAATTTGTAAAGATGTATTTATAATAATAACGGTCTAAAGAACGGGTACTTTCTTGCAGTTTATTATCATAAACGTTAACAAAAATATAATTATTTTGAAAAGTGGAGTTTAGTTATTGCATTTTTTTTAATAAATTTTAAAATGTAATATTTAAGAATTACATAATATACCACAACAACATAAAAATAGCTTTGAATTTCAACAAGTAAAAATATTCTTCTAAAGTAGTAGTAAATAGTAAAAAAATCTAACCTAACCTACCAGTGTGTTACCATACGTCCCACAATTTAAAAAATTGTTTTGTATTGTTTTAATTTATATTACCAGATATCAATTTATATATCCGCATAACCTAATTTTGCAATTTACAATCTAAAAACTTACTTTTTTATTGTATATCTTGTTCAATAAGATCTAGTGAGTTCTGTGTTGTTTTTATTTAGTTTTTATATAACTAAGTACATATTAACACATGCTTGACTGTAACGACAACTACTGTTATAATTCACCGGTGTAATAAACTCACGCTTTGGTCTGTATTTTAAAATAACTTGAGTGGACTATTAAATCTAAAACAAGACTAGAGTTTGGATTTGTGCAAGATTTTCAATAAGTGTGTTAAATCAATTTTATTGCTATATTATCTAAAAACCTTTATTATTTTATTGATGTAACGTAAGAACATATTTATATATTGTTGAGGTTAGGTTAGGTGTTAATAAATAATATTTTTTTAAATAAAAAAAACGACCGAAAATGTCCTGTCGAAAATTGGCTATTGCATATTTTCGACAGGACATTTTTGGTCGTTTTTTCAACCGGTTAACCAAATGCTTATTTTATTTTATTAATTAACGTAATATTACGTCACAAATTTTAATATAAAAACAAAATAGTATACATACCTTGATGGAAGGTTCCATTGCAGCTTTGCGCTATAGTATATTTATCTTAGCTATTAGCTGTAATGAAACACTTTCTACCACGGTTTGTAATATACTGTTATTAAGCAAAAAACATACCAAAAACACTACTCTACTAGTTTTAAAACCTAGCCTTTTCGGCGTATTTCTCAAGTTGCACTTTACATTAAATTTAATCTCCCAATCTTTACTTTCCATGCTGTTATAATATTGTTTATTTGCATATAAACAAATTCAATTCAGCGGTATTTTCTATACTCAGTACTAGAAATTGTTTGATTCAGTCAGATTCTTTTTACTTACCAATTTTTGGTATCAATTTTTTAGTTCATTTTCTGTTGTTTGTTCTGTTGTCTATTCTTGAAGCCTTACTGTTTGTTTTGTTTCATGCTTTTGTTATATTTACATACATCATTTGATCTTAGTAGGTAGATTGAGATGCAAATTTAGAAACTTCGAACATGTATTGCGTTTATTATTGCGGTGGGTACCATGGCTAAAGCAACATTAAAACTATTACCGATTTCATACATGTTTTGTTTTTTAGTTCTTTTAAGTGATAGGTTCAGTAGTCAAAATATAAAATTTAGATTTTATTAATTTATTATACATTTAATGCAGTTTTAAAATATTTTTGGTTCTGTTTACATACACCTTAGACTTTATTATATCTATTTATGGTCAAGTGTAGTAATTTCAAATTACCAAATTGTGAAATAAAGAAACATGTTTGTTAGTGTTGTCATACAAATTTGTGCAGTATGACTTGTTACTTTATTTTGTTATTTTCTATTTCTAGTAAGTAAAAAAATTTGAATCAGGTCTGTAAGTTTTTTTTTTAAGTATGCAATGCCAAACATTTTAAGTTGCATTTTAACCCCTTCACCACGTTGACTTTTAGTCAATATCTATTAACACACCCTGTATATGTGGTAGTCTTATAGTCCTACATCAATTATCAACAGATACTGTAAAATTTCATAGGTTACGCTTTGGTCATTTTGTCATTTGTCGTGTACAACATAATAATATAAATAATCTCTGCAATAATTTTATAAAAATTATATCAATTTCATTTTGTAAATTTATAATTAATTTGTATGTATAAAATTTTTATACCCCAAAGCTTTTAACAATGTATTATTTTATCAGATTTATTTTATAATCATATTACTGGTTTTTATAATGCTTAAAATTTAATTACATTCACGGTTTAATAAACAAGCACTGCAAATAATATATAAATATAACACAATTGTATTTAAATTTGATCAATTTTCACAGTTGAATTGAATTGGTTATTATTTATTCAGTGTACAATGGAAAATAATACAATTCATTTATACCTTTGAATTACAAATATTTTAAATATTATGAAATTATATAACATAAATAATATTAAACATTCATAATAGTAAACTTGATAATTGTCAAGCAATTATATCAATAATTATGTATTAAAAGACGTCCAATAATATAATTAAGCTGCCAACTATATTATTTGAGCTTATATTAAATGGCAGAAATGAAAATCATGATCTGAAACAGTAATGCAATGCTCAATATAGTAATGCTATAATCATAATTGTGATTGCTTCTTATATTAAAATCAACGATAATTTAATGTATTCATCTCATTGCAATTGAGTACCCTACTAATAACAAGTCATAAAACTATAAACATTACTTTAATATTCATAATTGACTCATTGCAAACTTGTTGAATACATAATTCTTTATCTCATAGATAATCCACGCGGGTAAATTAATCACAGCTTTAGTGTAGTTTAGTGAACTCAAGGTAATAGTTTTACTAATATATATTTTATATAAATAATATCAAAATTCTTACAAATATATTCTTAAGCACTATACAGTGAAGAGAGATAACCGGATAGATGTTTAGTGTTCCGCTTACTCTAGGCCGTGATCCGGATTAGAAAAAGAGGCAAAATTCATATAAGACGATTAGTTAGCTAGTAAATCCACGGATCCGGTAAAGAGTATTATCATTATATTATGATTATATTGGATTTACTTGTGCCGTTTCGGTTCGCGTCAAGTCAGTACAACGTCGCCTCTCTTCTGCTGCACACATAGGAACACACTGTGCAAATCATTCTCGCAATTTCTTTTAATAATACTTGTTATATTTTTCTTTCAATGTAGTAGAAATAAATAAACGCGGAGTATATAGTTTATGCGTGTTGTGTTGGTGGTGGGTTGTGCAAGGATTAGTAGGCTAGTGGATAGTTAGGATCAAATATGGACTGCATTAAGTGGCGCCTAAGTGTATTACACCAATGGACAATATGCTTATTAAGTAATTATAACATTAGCAAATTAAATAATTAATATCTAAGCCAATATAGAAGTTATGTTTTGTTTTATTATTGCATGTAATTTACAAAATACTATCTACGCAGATTATACGATAAAGTTATTAAAATATTTACATAATGTATAAAGACAAACTAGTTTTTAAAAAGATATCTTACTTTACTAATAAAATAGATCAAATTTGTATTGCTTAAGCCACAGAGCATGATGAACAAGTAACCTCAGGTGCTTGTTTGACTTCAACCCGGTGTATTTTTTACATTAATTGATAAAATATATAAAATACTGCATGAATAAATTAATAAATAGTCCAATAAATATAATAATAATTTAAAATAAAAATATTAAACAAATATTTTTGCATGTTCAGATATAAATCATCTTATATAAATTTATCTTCATTTTTTTAAATGCAATCTGAAGTTGATTGTAAAATATACATTGATAGCAACTGATTGATTGATGAGCTATTTATACAGTAAATATTGACAATATGCAATACATTGCTAATATGATAAAATACATATACATCAACAATAAAATTATAATGTAGTAATTTTGTTAATTCATAAAAATTGTAAAAGTTTTACTAAATTTGTCATTAAATTTTAGTACTACATATTATATGCAAAGTGCACTAGACTTTGAAATTAATTATTTACCTGACAAAGCAAGCTTTGATTAAAGTTTTATTACGAACATGTTTACATCTTGATAACAGTCTGATATCAATTTATTTTTACCTTGAATGGTTTAATTTAATTCATTTATATTCATTGTGAAATCAATAGAAAATAGATTAAATCAAGTTTAAACTCAAAAAATCTATTGGGCCTTTAAAGTTTACGTAGAAAGCTTTTTAATGTCATAATATTTATATATTATATTATATATTATATTATATTATATTATATTATATTATATTATATTATATTATATTATATTATATTATATTATATTTAACAACAATTAATGGGCAGGCGGTTTTCTGGTGCTGTAAACCATATCAATTGGGATGATCTATTAGCCAAAATTCTGTTTCTTTTTTATTTATAGGATTACATCCTGTTAAGAGTATTCCGACCTCTATTCTAACAAAAACAGCAACTTTGGCGTCATTTTTATTTTTACATATTGCTGTTTTTCTTGTAATCAAATCAAATGAAGCAACCGGTCGAAATAGTCTTAATTATAACAATATATTTCAGATTCTGTTGTTTGGTATTTTGCAAACATGATATTTTCGTTCTGTTTTTTGTTTTGTTTATTTGTTAATATCTTAGACTTTACAGGTAGTTAGTACTTTTATTTTGTTTGTTTTGAGGTTATATCGTGTATAGCTTGCTATTAATCATAGTGTGTTTATTTCTGTTGTGTTAATGATTTGTTGTGTAGTTTTTGTAGCAGCTCTAGTCTTTATTGCATATGTGGGTTGAATACTGGTTTTGTACATTTTTGTTTTATTTTCTGTTTTCATGTATTTATTCCGCCATATTATGTTTTGCATGCATCTGGTTATCGTCGCTGTTGTGGCATTTATTCTTACTTTGTTTTTTAAATCATTATTGCTTGTGATAAGAGATGTAAGATAGTTAAATTTAAGAATTTGTTCTACGGGTTTGTTGTTTACTGCCAGTTTACAGCCTCTGGGTTCTTTAAAGATGACTAGCAACTTTATTTTTTCTATAGATATTTTCATGTTAAATTCTTGGGCAAATGTTTAAAATTTGTACAGTAGTTCTTGCAGATAGTCTTTATTTTTTGCTATAATGACTACATTGTTGACGTAGCATCAGATTTTGAATTTATTCAGACTTATTCTGTATCCTGCTGATGTTCTTTTTTCTTTTGCCATAACTGCATCCATTAGTATATTGAAAAGTGTTGGGTTCAAGCTGCCCCTTTGTTTTATTTTAGATATTTTTAAAACTTTGTTTGTTTTTTACATTAACTGTTGCTGTGTTGTTAATATTTTGGTGCCGTATAATGAATAGAATATTAAAGTTCAATCCTTTCCGAATTAGTATATTTGTAATGTCGTGGAGTCCAACTGATGCTTTTGTAAAGTCAATAAAACACATGTATGCAAGCCAATTATATTTTATTGATTTTTTACAATTTGTCTTAGAATAAATCTGGCATTAATAGATAAATTGATTGATTGATAGATTTTTTGGATTGTAGTTTATAGCCCTTGGAAGCTGGTACTACGGTTTTTTTCTGTCTATTCATTATATTTAATCATTTGGTTTGTTATTTAATCGGGGCCTGGAGATTTGCATTTTTTAGTATAAAAACTGGTTTCTCTGTTTCATGTATGAATGGTCAATCTTTGTCTTCAAGGGACTTAGAAGATAGTTAATTTTAATATATATGGTCATGTAATGTAATTTTTTTGAGTTTTTTACATTTTTTGATTGTTTGTTTGTAACTTCTCAGGATTGCATTTTTAGAAAAAAGTTATAAAAAACTTTTTTCTTCAAAATGATCCAAAGAATAAGTTTTATTAGCCAAATTTTTTTTTCCTTAAATTTTGAAAATTTTGCAGAATTTTAAAAGACAGACTTACTTAAAAAAAAGATGTCGGGTATTTTTTTTTTCTCAAATATGGATAAAAACGTGCTTTTATATGTGCACGCTGGGCGTAACCCAAAACTAACTTTTACGCTTTGGTAAGCTCTCATTTAGAGTATGCTCCGTAAGTTTGGAGCCCATTCTACATCATTCATATACGCAATATAGAACGTGTTCAAAACAATTTTTTTTATTATACAAATTGAACATTTTCTCTAAAAACTACAATTTTAACCACATTGCATTGCAATATAATCTTCCATCACTGGAACTTATCATTTTTACGTGGACTAATGATGTCTGAAATTGATTGCCAAAAGCTACTAGTAACTCTTTTAATTCAAGGCCCCAACAATAATTGCCGAGCCTGAGACATTCTTCATTATTTAGAGAATCTATACATTCTAGCAATTATGGATTTATTAATCCAATTGGTAAAATGTGTAGAATTGTTTCAAAATTTAGTTTTAAGAGTCAATTAAAATGTGTTGATAAATAATTTTATATATTTTTTTCTATGTTTTTATTATTCAATATTCGTTTGTATATTGTTGTGTAATTGTAATATTGCTTGCAATTCATTATTATTTATGTACTTAATGACGTAGATGTAAATGGTTTTTTTTATATACCGTAAATAAAGTATTATTATTATTAATACGCTAAAATTTTCAGGAAGGGCCGTGTGCTACACTCCGAGATATCTTACAATGTATCCACAGAAATACTTAAAAATAGCAAAAAAAGTTTAAATTTCAAACTTTCTGTGAAGACAATCTAAGATACCTCAAAGCGTAGTGCACGGAACTTCCTAAAATAAAAATCTGTTGAATATATAAAGCACGTTTTTATTCATATTAAAAAAAAGGGTACCCGTCATCTTATTTAAAAAAAAACTGCTTTTATTTCAGCAAAATTTAAGAAAAAAACTTTTGGCTGTAAAAACTTATTTTTTTGAATAATTTTGAAAAAAAATTTTTTTTTCTAAAAATGCAATCCTAAAAAGTTACCAACGATCAAAAAATGAAAAAGTATTTTTTTCAAGTTTTTTGTATTTCTTTCTTATACATTTTAAGATATTTCGAAGTGTAGTGCAAGGCATAGTTTTTCCTAAAAATGCAAACCTGGGAAGTTACAAACGATTAAAAAAAGTAAAAAAACGTAAAAGCTTGATATTTTCAAATTTTAATTGCATGGAAATGGCTTAGTGAAAAAATCTTAAAAAAATCACATAATGAAGATTTACTTAAAAGGAAAGCATTTTTAGTGGTTTGAGCAAAAAGAAATTTTTATTCCATGCTCAATAGTCCTTGTACTTGACCACTGCGCTACGGTCGCCACAATAGTTTAGTCATAACATTAATTAAAAAGTAATTCAATATTTTAACAAAATCCAGGCTTTGATTGCTAGACCCAGCAACTTTCACACTTTCTTTTAAGATAAATTTTTCAACCGTATTATCAACACATGGGATAAACTTCCAAGTTCAGTATTTTTAAAGACTTCTAATCTACAAATATTTAAGGCCAATGTTCACAGACTGCTTAAATCTAGTCATCAATGTGATAGTTTCAGCGAGTGCGGTTACACTCGTTGAAATTCAAAGGTATTTTTATGTTGGGACATATTAGGTGTGTTCCATTTGCGCACTTTATGCACCTGGTGCATTTTTACATTTTTCAATATTGCGAGCAACAGCGTCTCATACTTGACAAACGCAAAGAAAATATTTGGCATTTGTGGGACGTTCTCTATCTTGAAAAACACATAGAAAATGTAAAAAGCGTTTGACAAATAAATTCAAAAATCAATGAATTAGTGCCACCAAGTGCGACTGTTTTGTCAAATGGAAAATCTCTAATAAGTCATTCCTAAACATCACATTTTAAAATTTAAAAAAAAAACTTTATCATATTTTTGAAAATTTGATTGTTGTTTTTAAAAAAATGGTTGAAGTTTTGTTATATTACACTAAACAATTTAACGCTCTAGAATTAAGTTCTATGAATGTTTATCTAGCTTTTTTGTAGCGGTTCAGGTTAAAGATTAAAAACTTTTTTTTTCATGAACTAAACCTGTTATATAGACCATAATCTATTGAATGCTGTAAGGTTTGCGCATTTTAAAATTACCCAGATTTTTATTTTGTAAGCCTAGATTAATAATAAACGCATTAATGACTATTAGAATTTAGAATAAAAGTGCAAAATGAAGGCCCATATAGTTTTTATGTTGTCAAGCGCTAATATAAATTTTTGTTTAATTGGTTAAATAACCTATTAAATTTTGTCTCAGAATATGCAAACTCGTCTTACTAAGATGCGTTGAGCTGATATTAATGTTGGACATCAAGTCTTTTGTCAAATGTATAGGCAAGTATTGACCTTTTTTCTTACTGTAAAATGCCAAATTTTAAACTATTTTATTGGTTAAAACTGTTCTGTATTTGGAAGATTATTAAATTATATTATAATTTTAATATTCAAATTACTGAATTTAGTTGTATCAAACTTACTTAAACTTTCTGAAGCGTTTAATTCCAATCTCGGCAAATAAATAGTTTTTTTTATAAATAAATATTAAGTAAAAATTTAATACATTACTTAATACATTACAATTAGGCTAGAACCAGTCAATTTATTTTTGCCTGAACCTGTTTTAAATTTTTATTCGGTCCTGTATGCTGTGACACCATCCTGCTAAAAGTACATGTGTTCTAACTCTAACTTGTTTAAACGGAGAATTAAAATTGTGGCTTTATATGATTGCCAGTTACTGCGTTCCTACAGCGTCTTTGTAAAAAGTAGGTTTTAATTACCTTTTCAGTAAAAACGCCGCATTTAACAGTATACTTAAGAGGATTTATTGCTAAAAGTATTCTAAATTGAAATACACAAACTTATTTAAAATTGTTTGGAACATTGCACTGTTTGATGTGAGAGATTTTTTTACATATTATTATGATTTGACAAAGAACCATCTGGTTACGGCATTTACAAATTTTTATAATTGCTGGATCTATCTTGGGAATGTAATGCTGGTTTACACGGTTTTTTTAAATGATTAAAAAATGTACAGTATAGTTACTGAATAGAAAAAACTTAAAATGTATATCTCACACGTACACATTTATATTTAACCTAACTTAACTTAAAAAAATCAGGAAATGTAAACCTGAAAATAATGCTATCCAGCAAATATTTTTTTACTAGAGATTAGATTATTGTCATATAGTAAAACATTATTATAATTGTATTTTTGAATGTTTTATAAATAATTAAGTTAAGATATTAATAATATAAGATTAGATGAACAAGATTATTTCAATTTTTATTGTACAATAATAATCAGACATTGATTGTTTTTATTACAATTACATTTTTTTGTTGTTATTACAGTAAAGTTGAAAGTTAAATTAAAATAACAATATTAAATTGTAATTTTTTTTGTATTTTTTATGCATGTATACTTTCAATTATTTGTAGAACACATATGTGTGTGTACTGTATAGTTTTAAGACGTCTAACCAAAAAATATCTAACTGACCAATTGAAAATATCCGTCTGCCATCTTCGTTCAACACTTTTTTTTCTTTATTTTTCCTTCATATCATCTCAGTTGTTCAACATATGCTGTATAGTATTTTTACTTTCTCCACACATTCTACAATCTTTTCTATCTTTTTTGTCTAAAATTTAAACATTAATAATAATTTTGTTTTTCTAGTTTGCCGTAACTTAAATTAACCGGGTACTTTGGCAATTTGTTTTCCACAATAAAGGCAGATATGCCATAAATCTAAACTAACTATCTTTCTTTAATGAAGACCTTTTTAAAAAGTTTATTATAAATCAATCTTTTAGCTGTATTTCTGCTTAGACGTTCATTTGAGAACATTGCCGTCTCAGCATAACAAAGAACCAAAACACACAAGTTTGTTTTCAACAATTAAGCCTGCCAACAATTGGTTGTTGTCAACATTCACAAATTGAGTCTTTGGAAGGCAAGAAATTAATTCTGATTTTTGCATTCAAATTATTTTTAGTGACTACGCATTTTTTTTAAATAACTATATTAATAAAAAAATCTGTTGTACCATTCAGAAGAAATTAATTTATACGGAACGTGTAACAGTTTGGTGCGGGTTATAGTCGCGTAGTGTTATTGAATTGTACAAGGTGATTAAAAAGGTTTGGGATTATGTAACCATCTAATGTACGTTTGTGCCGCTCTAGTTAAATATTGTTTTCATATTTATAACTTTGCTTGACAGCTGAAGTTGAACTATCAAAACAAAGTAAATAGTATAGTAGACAATTTTAAAAAGGCGGCATGTTTAAAGTGATTACATACTCCCATTCATAGAGACCCTGTACTTCTTTAATAACATTGCTGGAAAAGCAACCAACAAGATGTGCCACGTGCCATATAAGTAATAAAACAATATCAATATTACAATTTCATTTTTTTAAACAACTTTAAATTCTACGGCAATACAAAAGTTTACGCTGACTGAGTCTAATGAATACAAAATTTGATCTACGGTAGATTTTAGAACAAGTGGGATTAATCCATGGGACAGAGCGCCCACTAGATCATAGCTTATGTTACGATTAAGTTGGCAAAACAAAGCTTAGTCTACAAAACAAATTAAATCAACCAAACATTAACTTAATATAATTTAAAAGTTAATTTTTTAAATATTTGTGGTCTAAAAAAGAATTTAAATTCTGTTTGTCAGGATCTTAAATATTGAAAATTCCATATTCTGTTTGTGCATACATTCACAAACAACAAGCATATTCTAGATTGACGACGTACAAAATTCAAAGTGTTGGTTATAATAGCATATTTCTTGACACATAATTTTTGATACGATTATTTTTGTAACAGGCATTTCCGTTTTTTAATAATAATAATAACTTTATTGACGATAAACGCCTTGAAGAAAAAAATGTACATATTTTAATACATTTCTAAAAATAATTGTAATGCAACTATCTTTTTTTAATTTTTTTAATATTATAATTATAATCAAATGTTATTCCAAGATCTATTATTTCATTTACTGACTTTAATGTTGTATTGTCTATAACATAATCAAATTTGATTAGAAATTCTGGTAAAAGAAATTTAATAGCATTTAGATAAATTTAAAAACAACAAATTATCTCTACACTATTGGTTAATACTATTTAGGTTTTTTTTGTAAAAACATGCAATCATTTACTGACATTAAAATAAATCTTAAGATCATCCGCAACATGTACAACGTTATTACTCAAATCATTTATAAACAGTAAAAATAAAATTGGTCAGTAATGTGGCACCCTTGATGTGACATTTACAGTTTTCGACGTTTTTTATCTTTACAGTTTGTGTACTACTTATAAAAAACTTTCAATTCACATTATTGTAGTATCATAAAAACTCATTGCTTTTAATCTAGCAATCAATACTTTATGGTTGACTCGATCAAAGCCTTGGCAAAATCTGTGTAAATAGCATTTAATTGAATTTTATTTTTAATGGTTTCTATAATTTTATATTGATTACCTAAAAATTGATTGTTGGTGATTGACTTGGCCTTCCGCCTATTTGTAATATATTGCTTACACATTTACTGTAATTGGGAAACAATAATGCAGTCATTTTATTTTATAAATAGCCGACTGTTTACAAACTCTACGATAACTATTTATAATATTCCTACTGCCTAGTTTGTGAATTGGAACAATGTAACTTTTTTCTAGTGCTCTGGAAATATACCTCATCTCACAGATTGTTTTATATATTATTTTATAAGATATTTTATAGGGACTATAACTAATTGAGTCATCTATCTCAAAGATATTTTTTATATTGATATACAATGGTAACACATTAACATTTTCTAACAGACTAAAATTTGGCACATTTATCATTCACATAAACTGACAAAAAAAAAATCACCAAACAAATCCACACAACCTTGTTCTATCACAGTACTGCATTTGCTTTGGTCCATCAGTATTCAAGACCTCAGTTTCTTATAAAAAATTAAAAAATCAAAAACTTTTATAAAACAATAAATTTAAGTTTGATTGTTTACATCAATTGTGTTTTTAAGCAAAAAAATAGAATTGACTAATCAAATTTTTCAGCTTACTAATAACAACAACAAAATTTATAAAACAATCAATGTATTCTTTTTTTTATTTCGCGTTTTACAGCTATTTTACATCGGCCCAGAAGTCTTACGACTTGTATGAAGGGGGTTGATGAGACCAACGGCTTATTAGGTGACTTCCGAATCACCCCGGTGGATAAAAAGCAAAGTTATTATTGTAGTCATATTTGGGGATCGAATCCCGGACTGTTATTGCAAAATAGTTTAAAATCTTTTTCAAAATAATATAAACAATTTAGTTACTAATTAAAAAAAAGAAATATTTTTGTAAACCAGTTTGCATCTAACTTTACTGTTCCTATTATTGTTGTACCTAAAATGCCGGTTAGTGGTAAAATAACAAGTCCAATTCACTTTAGGCAACGCGTTGTCAAAATATATCAAGTACGGATGAAATTCAACTTATTATTCTTAAAGCAAAATGAATTATCTTCAATTCTGACTAAAATATATGTCTTATCACAAAAAAAATTATTTAAATTGTTGGAAAATTGCAAATGTTCAACCTATACATAAAAAGTGTAATTTTTCAAATTATAGATCAACTGCATCACTGTCTAATCTATATGTTTTTTTTACGTACTAGTGATTGTTGTTGAAATATTGAACGAGAAGAAAAAACTGTTTTTCACACCACCATGAAGGTAGAGTTTAAAGCACATTTTTTATGTGACAAATTATAAAAACGGAAAGCTTTTGTGTGTAAACAAAAAGTTTTTATAAACAACATAAATAGATAGAATCCCCCAAGTTTTACAATAACGTCCTTTAAACTTAATGTTAAATTAATAGCTTTCACAATATTGCGAGCTTTCCAGTATAGTGGCTGATCAAATGTAACAAAAAATTTTTTAAATAACAACGTCCTGCAGTTTTTGACAGTTTTAAGAAGCAAAATATAAATAGTATCATATTCCAAAGACTGGGCGTTGATAAATGAAAGCCAGATAACTTTGATCGTTGGTATTGCATATCGATTATAATTCTCTATAAAATTTCAACTATTCCATTTTGGAGTTTTGGCAAAGCAACTCTATTTTCCGTAAACCTAAATTACACCTAAGTAAATACAATGTTTTGTAAAAGTTGACAACAAACTTCAACGTTGGCAAAATTTATGGACTGTAAACTTGCGGATTTATGTTTTTTGTAAGAGAAATGGCTTATAGTATTTTTTTTCAAATGTTTTTTTGTACCATTTATTTGAACAAATTTTATAATCAATAATCCGAAAACAAATCACGCAATCGCGCTTATAATTAATAGTCAATAATTTTTTTTTATTTGTTCTATCTATAAATGATTTTATAGAAAGTTGACACTTGTCGGAATAGACCCTTAGGAAAGAGTTGTCTACTTTGTTTTTGGTAAGTCGATTCCTCTTATATCAGGTAGATTGCATTTTAGATGGTACTGAGGCTTCTGCAGCGACGAGATCAAATACACTTTCTAGAGATGGAAACGACGTTAGTCTATCATTACCATATTTTTTATAGCACTCACTGTGAACACTCACTGAATTTTTTAACATAAAACCACATTTCAGGCAAATGCTAGAAATAAATGTGCTGCAACAAAAAAAGGTCTTTTATACCAACCCCTTCTATAAAACTCTAGAGAGCACTTTATAACTATAGAGCGTGACGCTACGGTCTGCTTTGCAATGCGCTGTCATTTTAATTTATATATTAGTATTACGAGAAAAAAGAAAACAGAAAAAAACCGGTTTCAATCTTTTAATTTTTACTTTCTTATCCAATATCTTGACAAAAAATACGTAAAAAGTCATAAAACAAAAAAAAACATATAGAAAATCTTGGTCAATTGAGATTAAGCTTTTGTAAGCCCTACACAGTATAAAAAATTGAAACTTTTCATTTATTTGCATTTATTTGCATATGTTTCAGATATAGTGACTAGACTAAAACGTTTCAATAATATAATAAATAATATAACATAACGTTTTAAAATTTGTCAAGAGTCAATTAACACAAAAGGCATTGTTTCAAGTCATATAAATCAAATCTATTCTTGTACATAGATCGCCTTCTATTAAATGCACAAACTGTTACAATTCTTTTGTACATAATTTAATAACTATATTAACGTAAGTCGTTTTTACTCTATTGATAAATATTTAAATTTTAATCAGAATTTTTTTTATATATCATTTTGTTTTATGTATTATTGTTGTATTCGCTGTATTGTAGTTATACATTTGTATGTAAATTTTATGATTGATATCTATTTTTCCTTTTGGAATTAAAATTTGTTTCAATATTACTTGTGTCAATTTGTTTATATATTTATCAAAATAATAATCCAAATTAACCTAATAGATCCTACTAGTATGAGCATGAATACAAAATATGTTAAGAATTAAAAAAAACTTTACGAGCTTCTCTACATCATTTTTTGTATGATAACAATCATATGATCTATTAGTACCACAAAAATATAAAATAACTGTTATCTAAATCCAGCATACCTGATAAACATAACTTCTTGTCTTCAGAAAATCATTATCTATGCAACACGGTTGAGTAACTACCAAATTAAGATACCGTCAATAAAATTGATTGAAACGATAATTTTAATTAGTTTGAAATTTAAAACAATTTTTTATCAGTTTGCTCACGATAGACAGATATAAAATTTAACATAATAAGTTTTTCTAAACAAACCTTTATAATTTATGCTTTATTTAATAGTTACATTTAATTTCTAAATTAATTGAGATTGGTTCATTTGTTTTATAAGTATACTTAAAAGATAAAGTTATATATTATAATCCACTTGTAACACAAACCGCATTGTTGTGTATTTATCCCAATAAATAAATTCATAAAATCCGAACATCCTACTTAACTTCTGAAGGCATGTTTCTTTGAGCAAAATTCCTCGTAAAAAACTTGAATCGATATTATCCTCGCGGATGGATGCGTTTCCAATGAGCAGATCATTAGAAAGGATATAGACTCCCCCGACTCTCGGCATGTATTAGTTATTTCATTCGATATTGCTTCTTCTGTTGAGTGTATAATACTCAACAATGGGGGAGTTTTTGGAACTACTCTCGAAACTCGCTTTAAAATCATTCAATTGAATTAACCGAGCATAATGGGGAAAAAGTGTACAAATCAAGCACCCTCGCCCGAGCTATTGCACGGCTGCCTTTCACTATTATCAAATTATTAGGGTGTAAAAAGTAAAAACTCAATATAATTTATAAATGGAAATAAACAAGCTTAACATTATTATTAAGTTTATGTAAGTAATATGTATATACAACAAAAAATTATTAAATAATCAAATAAGTTTAAATATCCCCGTTAATCTGTTGTGTATATATTGTTAAATTATTAAAAAAATGTAACAAAAAAATACAAGCCAAGATTATGATAATCATGTAAAAAAATCATAAATTACATGTAGATGATTTCTTTAAATAGTATGTTAATAAAGTTTAGTTCTAACATAGGTATGTATCTAAAGTGCATACAAATTATATAATGACAAAAAAGCTTCAAAACTAATAATATAAAATACACAAAAACAAGATAATATTTTTTTAATTTGATTTATGCTTAAAAGCATTTTCTTTTAATTGCATAATACAAAAAGTTAAAAAAGTTATAATGAAAGTAAAAATGCGGTATGACATAAAACAATTATAGAAGTTTACGGCCTTAATAATGATACCAATGTAAACAACAAAAAATAATTGACAAAAGCAACTGAAAATTGAAGATGCAAAAGAACGTATATATTAATAAAATAGAACTTGAGTTAACAGATAGTCTGAAAAGTTTCTGGTCAAGTAGATGAGATATCCAAAACACATGTTTCTTGAGAAACAAAAACAAATAAAAATGAGTCAACACATGTAAATTTGTTTGCTGATTATTTTGAAAAATAAGTTCAACAACAACTATTAAACCAAGATGCTAAATATAATAGTGTTGTAATTACGAAAAACAAATATATGTCATTAATTAAACACGTTAAGTAAATTAAGAGTATCGAATACTTTTCTTTTGTGGCATATTGGGATAATACGGTTTTTTAAAATATAGTTTATTTTTTTAAAAGCTGCCCAAGTTAAGCTTATTTATTTTGTAACTTCTGCTGTTTGGTTGTCCCCAACTCAGTTTAATGTTATGTCCCACATAAACGTATTATTTCACGGTCTCTAAGAAGTGGTTGTTTAGTGTTGTTTGATCATAATTGGGAGAGAATATATTGGTTTTTTGGAAGTTCATCTCAGACCAACATTTTGAAAAGCTTGTAGCACAGCATTTCCGTAACTTTATTTGTATCTTGGCTCACAAGTACAATATTGTCTGCAAAGCGGAGATAATTTAAGTATTTTTTATCTACACATTATTTCACTTTAAGTTTTTAAAGACGTCCTTTAGTGCTAAAGTGAATAGCTTAGAAGAAATCGTGTTGCCCACGTCTTTTTAAATTTAGATTTTTTTGGTTTGTAGATCTTCTTCAATTTTAACTTGGGAAATGCGTTTTTAAAAATATGGTCTATTAAATCCGAGTACTTGTGCTGTACCCTTTTTAAAAGCTGGCGGCTTGTTCTATAGGTTGGTAGCAGTATTTTTGTCAGCAACTTGTATAGTGTAACGAGAAAACTAACTGGTCGATAGTTTTCAACGATTATGGAGTCATCTTTTTTTAATAGAATTATGACCTCAGCGTTTTACTACATTTTTAATTTTTTTTTCTTTTCTTAAGATTTGTTTACTAATATAAGCATTGTTTTTTTTTTTTTTAGTTCAGCGCTGTTTTGAGTTTAGAACAATTTATTTTAGAGATTTCTTTTGACTTCACGTTCAAGACGGTTGGTTTTTGTTGCATTTGGTTTGGGTCTTTAGTTTTCGATGACATCAAACTGTGTTGAAACTGAGTTTATTGTTCTGTTTTGTTTTAAGAGAGCAAACTTTCTTTGTGGCTTTTTTAATAGTATTGATAGTTTTGGTGTTTAGTTTGTTTATGTTTAAATGTTTTAAAGCTTAGGTTGGTTGAGGTTTTTTCTCTATTTGCATATTACATTTTTTATATATAGTTTTATCATTTTTCAACTTGTTTTGTTTGGGGTAGGTGTTAATTTCTATTCTTGCTCTCAATAACTTGTGGTAGCTGCCCGGGATGAAATGTTTAAGGACAGATACATCCAAACATGATTTCTTGTCCAAAGTAAGAACATAGTCTATTTTGTTACATGTTATACCACCGGGACTTCACTATGTCCATTTTCTCTGCAATAGTATTTTTACGAAGGTATTCATGCAGTTTCTGCCTAAACCGTAGTGGCCAATCTTTAGTAGATATGTGGTTTTTTTAGGTCCAATTTTTTAATTGAAGTCTTTTGTTATAATTGTGTATTTAGTCTCTATGTGCCTTTGGCTATTGTAATGTCTTCATAGAACTGCTTACTGTAATTGTATGATGGTACACTTGTAAGAACATATTGCTGATGATTTGTGTTTTGTACTTGCTGTTTAGTTAGAGTTAAACTATATATGTATATACAAAATTAAAGACGCCTTTTACCTTTGTTACAAGATGCATTAACTTCCTATGAACTAATATGGCAAGAACATCAACGTGAGAATTTATATCGTTATTGCTTTAGAATAACTTGTGCTCTGATTTGAGGAGAATTAATAAACTTGTTGCCAACATTAAATAGGACTAAGTGAAACCAGGCATAGTAAAGAAACCACCACCGCTGGTGAATACCTTCCCTCAGTGTCCTTGAATTGCCCTGACGGTTTATCAGAGCATTATTCTGAGCTTTGAGCTTTACTAGCCTAGTGTACTTTAGTTTTTAAACAACATTCTTATTGATGAAGGTATTGGCGTGAATAACCACATTTGCCATGAGTGTTGACAAGTTGGTTTAGGGAGATCTATATATAGTTATTATTCTTTGTTTTCCAGTTAGCTCTAATGTTCTGAGCTTATCAACATAGATAAATTATTTGACATACTATTTTTAAATATGAATGGTACTTTAGAGTTATTTATTTTTAGTTTTTATTGAACGGTAAACAAATATTTTTATATACTAGCGTGAATACCGTTGGTACACATGTGTACCACCATAACCATAAATTCACTTACAATGTCATCAAGCTTTAATAACAAAACAATTTAACCCAGCTGTAGCTTTTTACTATTTAATTGTTTATACAACATGTAAAACATGCTAAAATAAATGCAAAACCTACTTGTACATAAAGACACCATTTAAAATGCATTTTTTATATTTAGTTTTGAGAAAACATTAGTGATACATATGTGTACCTGGGGTATCAAAAAGGTTAAAGTCACTAACATCTAAACAAACCAACAAAGTAGCATGACAGATGATTGACATTTTTCTTTTGCTGAGATTACAATCTGATTGAACGTGAATTTTGCATTCAAGTTTTATAAAGCTTAATGGAAATTAGCCAAAATTAAAAATTATTTACGATAAGCCAAAACACAGCCAGAATCAAGGCAATGTGGAACGAACAAATCAAAACATTGAAAATATGCTAACCACAACTGACAACAATATTGATAAATGGAGCATAAGTGTGCAATTTGTACAATAAAGAATTGCGCCTACTATTCTAGTATTAAACAAAGTCCTTACAAAGTAATGTTTGATGGTTCAGCAGAAGTAAAACTTCATCATTCATATCTCAAAATATTTTTCACGCACTTACAAATAAAGAGGAAACTGAACAATTCAGCAATTACAGAAGATGATAAAATTTTATCCAATTCTCAGGAGCTACCACCAAGCCAAGAAACATTAATTATTGAGCGTAGGCAAAAAAGTTTACCAACAACAGATATTTCTTTTCTATTGTTTGTTCCAAAAAGATCATCGGGAGCTCACATGTGCTTTAAATGTAACATGTTTGTACATGTTATTTGTGGAATAGCTCAGTATAAAAAAGAGGATTTTGGTTATAATTTGACAGTTTAATGAAGATAAACAACAAGAAGATCAAAAAAGTAGAAACTAAAAAATACAAACAATATCCGATAAAAATTACTCGTTAACCGTCGAGGGTTTTACCTTATCCAAATAAAATATCAGATGTAGATAGAACAGAAACAAATGCTTGTTCAATATTGTCAGTGGTTTTTAATAAAACTCATAATAGATGTTACAAGGTAGGGATTAAAACTGGTGTTTTAAAACAATTATATGCTAGATCACAATTCAGTGTTTGTAAAGATAATTCTATTACAAAAGAAAAAGTTTCTAACATAGAAGTTTTTTTTTACTCCAAACAGCAACAAACCAATCTTTTGGTCCAAAACAAAGTTTTAAAAATTTTGACTGTAAAACTAAATACACCACAAACGCCACCAGTTTTTACTATAAAATATTTTTTGTAATTATCACAATATGTCTCATTATTTCTATTGATTGATAAATAGTTATTTAATTTTTAAATAAATATTTTTGTAATCATTTTGAATATTAACTTAGTTAAAAATTTTGATTATTGTTTAATTCTTAAACGTATTGTTGCATGTAAGCCTAAGTAGTTATAGTTATAATGTAATAGTTATTCTTTGATCTTCAATCTTCAAATTTATATTTAGTTGGAATATTGTACTTATTATTTAATATTTGATGGTTCAGTATCTTTAATGTTGGCAGAATAAAGTATATTTCCTTCTCGTTGGAAGGATTGTTACATCACGCTCTTATTTAAAAATAGCAATAGAAAAAACATGTCTAACTACCGTCTCTTCGCAATACAATCTGTGATACCCAAAATGCTAGATAAACAAGTTGCAGATCAACTTGTATAGTGTTGTAAAAATATCATTATAGAAGAACAGTATAGGTTTTGTAAAAAAAATTGACTCTTACTGATCTGTTGGTGTACAAAACATATATTTTTAAATAGAATCTGGTAAGCAAGTACAGAAACTTCTATAGTTGAACCAGCATCTAACTTTAAATAACAAATTAGTTTTTAGGATTTGAAAACTTAACATTAAAGTGACTCTCAAGTTTTTAACTGATAAAAAACAATATGTAAAAATATTGAAATGTTGAGTTGAGTTCAAAATAAATATTTAAAATTAACAGCATCGGTTAGAATATAGTCGTGAGATATATAGTCGCTTCAATATTTTATGTATTTTACACATTGAACCGTTGCAAAGCAGAAGAAGAACTGTCGATATGTGTTTTGAGAAACTATTTCTTATGTGCTTTAAATTTTTTTATCTAAAGCACTTAAGAATCAGTTAATTACCGTAACCTATATATTTTAAAAACTGGTTATCAATTGTTCTAATTTGTTAGAAAAACTTAATTTTGATTCGGAAGTCACCTAATAAGCCGTTGGTCCCATCAACCCCCTTCAAACAAGTCGTAAGAAGCTGTAAAAACGCGAAAATCAAGAAGAAGAAGAAGAAGAAGAAACAGACATGTTGAATGATCTGACGTGTGCCTTTCATCCGAGCAATTATAGCTTTCATGCACCTACATAAAGGTTTATGCGATATCACAATAATTTGTCTGCTCATTACAATATACTAGTATAGTAAAAAATTTATAGTTATTTATACTTTTTTTCTACTTTGAATTTCTAATTTATTAAAATTGTTCCGTATCGTAATGACTTCATGACTATTACGATACGTTTTAAATAATAAAATCCCGCTTTTAATAACCTTTATTGCAGTACGAAGAGCGTATTATAAACTCAAAATATAAAAACATACTTATGCAGTCTTATTCATTATTTGCTAGTCATTTGAGAATATTATATTTACCCATCTGTGATACACATTACTTAATTTGTTTGTATATTGGTTGTATGTTTACACCTTAGAATATTTATTATTGTTATATTTTTTGGCGCATAAACATTCTAGCTTTATAATAGATTGTGCATTTTTTCAATATGTTTTGTTGATTTTTATGTACATATTATATCTGTCAAAACTGTGAATTCCGTAAATAAATATATTATTATTATTATTATTATTTCAAGTACATATTTTCTATAAACTTCAAAAATATATTTTAACTATTTTTATAACACACTACTTAGAATTAAATTTTAAAATTTCTTATTGATGTCACTTAAACTTCTGAGAAAATTTTATATAAGAATGTAAGTTTATGTACTATATTCTGTTGGAAAATTAATACATAATAGCAGTTAGTAATATTAAATTTGTATAATGTGTCTTTACTTATTAAACAAAATGACGTTGTATATACGTAACAGATTCAACCCGCTTACTCACCACATTTCTAAATACATAAAATAAACTACCAAAGTATCTAATATTAAACATAATTAATGCTTGCATACTATTATAAAATTATTGTGCTTTTTAAATTAATAATTATGGTCGTTTTTTTTGCTAGTCTATTTTCAGAATTAATAAATCATATTTAACAAATTAATTTAATTTACTCTACTTAAATCATTATAAACTTACTACAAATAGTCTTTATATTAAATAGTTATACGTAAAATAGATCCGCAATCCCAATATATCAACACCACAGTCCACTTAACATTTCTGGGCTTTTAAAGCCAATATATTCCAACAGCGATAAGATCTAATAGCTTCGCACAAAATAGTTACAAAATGTTGATGTTATCTCAAGAGCTGTGTGTGAATCTGTGGCCTCCTGGGCGCAAGCTTACATCAATTACACGCTGGTTTGCACATCCCAACCAGCCAGCTGGAAATCTTTTCAAAAAAGCTACGGCACCGACAAGTCGGCGATTTCCATAGTCGATTTTAGGAAGTTTTTATTTTCAAAGAAAAATATATGTGTATGAGCGCGCGCTCATCCAATATTTTTTAACGGCATTCAGTAGAAAATGCAATTTATAACGATATGAAAATGTCCGTCGGAAGTGTTTGCTTAGGTCTCGAGCGGTTTAATATTGGCCCAAATGGTATGAGCCGACGGAGATATTAATATCTACAACCTTTACAAAAGCCCGTGGTTTTTCAAGTGGTGCTACTAGTGTTTATTAACTTCCGAAATGAACATGCGTACGGGTTTCAAGTGTGCAATTCAGAACATTGTATTCGCGCACTGTTCTGTAACGTGCTAACGATTTATTAAGGATTAACTTGGTTATATTAGAATTTGGTCAAGCATTTTGATTCAACATCACCGAATAATTTTACACAGATGTTAAGTGTTTTAGTAAATAATATCTTTCGGCAAATATATGTTACGAACAATGTGATAAATGATTTATTACATTATTATTATGAGCATTGTAAGTAAAACATGCTTAATGACATAAGAAATACATAAATATATTAAAGATGAAAACTTTTGCCTTATTTACAATTCACCGGTAATTATTAATAATAATGAATATATCACTTTGACCTAACATATATACGTATAGCTTATATTCAGTAATTATTTTTAGCATTAGAATGTGTATGTATACATTACATGGATTAATGCTTAAAAAGTTGTATAAGTGTAATTTTAATAAATTTTATGTAAAATGTTACCTATATTAACCTGGTTAATTATCATATCACTCGAACGAAATATATTCAATCATAATAATTCCATTTCCTACAATTTAATCAATTCAATTGTACATTTAGTAAATGATTTGATTTTTTTCTAGGTGGGAAAGTCGATGTGGCCCAACAGCCTGACTGCTGGGTAAGTAAATATTCCAACATTTTACAACGTATTCCCCTACGACCAATTAGTATTTATCAGACATGCACTTCAACTGCAGTTAATCTCCTGTTTATATAGACAATTAAAGTAATACTCTGGAGAGGAAGGATTTGCCAATAGCTTTTCATGAAGGATGTATCTATGATACAGATTGTGCTCATTAAAAATAAAATAACTAATTAAAATGTGCTTATATAAAGGGTGGAATCATATGTATATAATATATTTATAATCCTTAACATTTATAAAATAAACTTTTAAATTAAATTAATCAGAATTATTAATGATATTTATATATTTTCCCAGTATAAAAATATAATTTAAAAATAACCATACAATAATATTTATTAATTTATTCGTTCTCATATATGATACATTATGACCATTACTTGTAATATGATGATTCGAAAAAATAAAAAAATAGTAAACAAGTCCCAAGAAGCATTAAAAGAGATAAAAACTGAAACGGCTTAAGAAAACTGTCATCAGAAAATCTTGGGTGTCCGATTTCACTAACAAGTTCTTATATTGCGTATAGCCCTTATTGTCTGGTTAGCAAGAATCAAGTTTCGGTCACACCCTTCGAAAGACATAAGCTTTGCAGACAAAAGGAAACGTCATATCTCGCCAGATTAAGACAGATTAGAATACATTTTAAACAACTAACGTGAGGCGAAGGTCTTGTTTTTATATTGACGCCTCTCGCGACATTTTGGACACCTATGGAAATACCTTTTTGAGAATATATATACATATATGTATGTACAAGGACTAGAAATTAATTAGTTTTTCTAAATGCATTTCTATAAGTTTGTCAGTCATATTTGACTGACGTTGATTTTTTGTTTTAATATGCATTCACTATTAAGAGTCTATTTGAATTTTATTAATTAATTTGATCGTTAAAAGCTTAAAATAAGTAACAATATTATGAAGAGACACAAAAAATATTAATAAATTATTATTATAATACAGTAGGTTTTATTATTGGTAATTCTACTTTAAACGATTGAACATACATTATCAAAATATATCAATATTCCTTTAAAAGAACTTTAATTTAATTAATATTATTATCATTTAATCGTACTGTACTAAAAAGTATTAATGATTATAATAAACTATATGTTAGAAATTTACAAAATTATTAACAGTGCAACTTAACATTATTGAAAGAATTTAGATACATTTTAAAGTATTAAGACGAAAGTTCTTATTGTAAAAAATATGAATCTTAAACTTTGTTCATAAACAAAAAATTAGAGTTAGTAGTTTTTGGAAAAAAATGCAGAAATACATTCTGTGTACTAATGTATTCAAGAAACATAAAAATTAAATCTAAACTCCTGATCCTCTAAGTAAATAATTACAACATTTTGAAATTATTTGTCATTGTTATAAAATTAATTTGGGATTTTAAATAAAACCCGTATCTCAAAATTGATAAAATTTATATTGAACAAATAAGATCTTTATAAATTAGTTTAAAATTAATTCTATTCTATTTTAATGTTAAGTGTATAAATTTATAATTTGTTTTTTCATTAATTATATCTGCCTGATGATACCGCTGTGTAGTAAAACATGTCGCAGTTTTTCAAATAAATCTTTGAAATCCAAACAACGTTTGTTTTAATTATATTAATCTAACAAAACTGACTTACATCATGTTGGCTTTAACCTTAACTTATATGTGTATATTTTGCCTAATTAAGATCATCTGCACTAAAATTACGCAAACAAAATATAACCTAACCTAACCTAACCAAATTTCATAAAGAAATGAAAATTTAATTAATCCAAAATATTTCAACTCATCAGTATCAAACTAAACCTAAACGAACTTAAACAAAATGCTTTACACTCAACGTATCTATAATTTTATTTTAAACAACAAAATAACAAAATAACAAACGTTTTAAAATCCAAATATGTGTCAACATTGCTGTTTCAGCCCTCATTCAATCAAGATTTTAACGTTTGTTAAACTTGAAAGTATTGCAGCAATGATATGCCATATAATTCTCAATAATGAAAATTAAGTTGTATTGGCTGTTAGTGTATTTGTTACATCAACAGCAATTACAACTTGATATTAAAACCAAATATAAATAGTAAAATGTGTGCTGCGCCTAAAAATATAATCAGTTTTTATTATTGAGAGTTATATGGCATATTAATGCTGCAATACTTTTCAAGTTTAACAAACGTTTGATAATTTCCAATTTTTTTTCTTCTAATTAAAATAAAAATAGTATATAGTATATTTCATTTCAATCGCTCTAATCAGAGCACAGAGGGGGGGGAGGTGCATTGAGAAATTTGCTTTACTATTTTTTTCTGATTCTACATTTTTTTTAGTTTTTTTATTGTTTTTTAACTTAATCGCAAATTTAAGTTAAGTTTACCGTCAAGAATTACACCCAACCAAAACTTTTGTTTGTGTCAATTGTTATCAATAACATATCCGTGCAATATTTTACTCAGGGTTCAGTTGCAATTTATTAAATAACTAAATCTTGCTGTGAAAGATAGCAATCATCAACAGATTACGTTTTTTCTATTAGCTTTGAGATCTGCAAATAAAAGAAATGATGATGAATTAAGAAAATAAAATAAATCATGAATGAAGAGCACACTTAGAATTGCACCGCTGTAAGATTTTTGAAAAATAGGTTGTAAAAGAAAGTGATTAATTTTTACACATTACGTACAATTAGATAACTAAGAAATTACAGCAATCAAAATACTTGTAAAATTTGTATAATTACGTTAATACGATTTAAAGCACAAGTTTAAATCAAAAAGCATTTAAAATACCGTTTTTGTAGCATATTGATAAGTGTGAAACAAACAAGACAAAATGCTAATTATCCACTAAAATACTTTTGCACATCTAATGCATTTTACACGTTAAAATTTGATCAAATAACTAATAGCAGCATCTAGTCTGCAATATATGCCTCTATAGTTAGTAATATCTTTCCGAGCTAATTTATAAAAAAACATAATAAAACTTTGTTTTCATATCTTAGCAGTAAAAAAGCATTAAAAAATATATAACTGCTCAACATTTGAACTGGTACACTTACAAAAATGTATACAAAAAACAAATGACTACTTTTTGAGGAACACTTTTAGGGCAAAGAATTAAAAGATTAAAACTTAAATAACAAATTTTAAATGTTTTAATAGAAAAATATCAAAAATCTTCAATTTAGCATTGCAAAAAATTTTCTTTGGAAAGAAATGATAAAAAAACACTAAAAGATTAATAATGCGTAGGACCTCCTCTAGCTCTTATGACCCATTGGCAACGTTTTGGCATGCTGGAAATCAAATTCCAAACGTAATGCTGAGGAATATTTAGCCATTCTTCCAAAACGGCAGTTTGAAGCTGATAGTGATTGTTTAGATCTACTCCTCGTGACCTTATTAATATATTCAGGTAATCCTACCCGTTCTCTATAAGATTAAAACCTGAAGAGTTTCCAGGCCAATTCATGTGCGTAATATTGTTCTCTTCAAAAAATGCATTAATTTGCCTTGTTCTATGAGGTCGCGCATTATCTTCAACAAACACGAAACCATTGTCTATTTCATTGGCAAATGGCAACACAACAGGTTTGAATACATCATTAAGATACCTAAGACTATTCATTGTAGCATTTCCAAGCATAATCAATTCAGTACGACAACTCGCAGACGGTAATTGAACCGCCTTCATAAGCTTGATGGTAAGTTACGTGGTTCTTAATATAGTGTATATATATATATAGCTATGGAGACACACTCTGGTCTCTGAATAAACAACGACCCCAATCTTCAACACTCCAATTTGCATGTTGGTGTGCCCACTCTAACCTTTTTCTTTTGTGGGCTTTGGTCAACAATGGACATTTTTTAGAAGATCTGGACCTTAAATTTATCGCATAGAGCCTTTTTCTTACTGTTTGAGTAAATACTTGAGTACTTGTTACATTCAATAAATGAACCTGGAATGTTCTTGCAGTAAAAAATTATTTTTTTTGACACTGAATCGTAATAAACCGGTCCTCCCTGACTATTGTACTGCGATTTTGCCCTCCGCCGTGCCTATGTTGGACAGTTCCAGTGTCATTAATACGCGTTCGAACTCTTATGATCACATTGTGGCTCACATTAAAATGAGCAGCATCAGTTTTTAGCGATGCACCAGTAATAAGCATTCCCAGCGCTTGGCTCATGTCTTCAACACTTAAACGCCTTAATAGCATCTTTAAAATGCACTCAACCACTCTGAATTAAAACTTACTCAAAATATTTGCAAAAATTCTCTTAAACTTGATAAGTATAAGCGTCTTCAAGCTCAGTAACTGCACTGATGACAAATAAACAACAATTGTTTTGAAAATGTTATTCAACAGGCATTTGTTGAAACACAGCCTTTATTATTATTGTTATTATTATTTTATTATTATTTTATTATTTTATTATTATTTTACTGCATGTTATATAAGTGTACCAGTTCATGTCAATGTTGAGCAGTGTATATGTAAATGTTTAGAAATCAAATAAATACAATTGTTTAAAAGCATAGATAAGATGCCGTCGAGTCCAAGACTTTCAATCCTATTATAAATATATAGTAAACTAACAAAACAAACTTTGAATGAATTACGTTTAAATTAAAACAATGAAGGTACGAGCACTAAGTCGTGCGCTAAGATTTTTAGATAAAACGCAAATAGATTCAAATTTATTGTAGTTAGAAAACAAAATTAAAATTATGAAAATTTAATACGTACTAAACCAAATAAAAAAGTTGTTAGCACTAGCAAAAAGAGCAATCCTATCAATGTTCAATAAAAAACAAATAATTGCAATTATGTAGACATGTCCACAATTGTCAAAAACATAATCACATTTTAAAATATCACAGCTAGTATTACAATTTATAGTTAACGCATAAGCTTCATATCGACATTAATCGTTGGCAAAGCACAAATTTAAGAACACTTTTTTACTACTGGATATTGTAATAAATTGAATGCAATTTAAAAACCCATAAGCAACTAAATGAGCAGCATAAGTTATTACAAATGACTCTCGTTCTTAAATCATTGTTTGTCCAGGATGCTGCAAGTAGAAATCATTGTTGTCCGGGATGCTGCAAGTAGATTGTAATCGCCTAGTAGAGTTAGTCTATTTTTGGTATATATTAGCAAGGAATCCATAGTTGAATTAGGTCTTAGTTATCCGCATTTACCGAAATTGAAATGTCCTTGGATAGTCGTATTAATACATTTGCGTTTTCCATTGGTTTCTTTAATCAATACCTTTATTATGATTTATTAAGTATGTTTATTGTTAAAATACAGTTGTTAATTTTAAAAGTGAAAACGTCTCACAAATTGCCAAATACTTGTCTATCTTAGATATTTCGTACCAAGACTATAGTTTAAAATATGATCAGTTTTTTTAATGTTTAAAAATTCCTAACCTTATAAAAACATCAGAAACTAAATGAGAAACCACATAATTCATTACTTTTAATGGAGTTATTAATTTTATTTAAAATCAAAGGATGTATACTAAAAAATACTTATTTAAAATCATTAATAATAATATAATAAACTACACCAACACAATTTAGTGATGTAAAAAATCGTACTAAGTGCAGTACTATCGATCAGATTTTCTAACTATGTAATGTGTGTTTTAAATATTTAAATTTAAAGCTTTTGAGACTTTTTACAATACAATTATGTAATTTTAACTATAAGTTATTAGATTACACTTAATTAACTATTATGAATTAATAAATCTTACAACTAAAACAAATGTCAACATTTTATATATTACAAACTATTGTGCATTTTTACTATAAAAAGTATAAATGTAGGGTCCAGATCAGTAAATGATTTTCACAAGGGTTTCCATTGAATTGGGCATAAAATTAATTGTGTGCATTTATATTTTGTAGATGTAACTGTATGCCAAATACAAATGTAAATCTATGTTTCTAAAGTATATTTCAAATACTGCCAACCGGCAGAATCTATTAGCAATACTACAAAATTATTATTAAAAGAATATATATTAAACGATACGTTTAACGGTTAACTAAATTTCATATCTTATAATTATTATATTTTATCTAAGACATTATTTGATCAATAATTATACTATCAATTTAAACACTGCCATATAAGCACAAAATGTGTATTTTTTTTTAATTATCATTGAATATAATTAAAAGTAATTTTATAATCGTGTAAAATAAATATAAAATAAAAAGTATTGAAACTTCTTACATGTACAAATATTTTTAGATTATGTTTTTATATATTTATAATAGATAACCAATTCAAATGTTAATAAGTTTTTTTTCATACCGTAAGTTTTTATTATTATTATTATAACGAAAATGCATTAAACTTTACAGTTACTCCATAAAATAAAAAATTATCATAATATGGTTCAAGTTAAATTTATAACCATATAAAGTGCTCAAAATTCCTAAGGAGATATAATTCATCCGGTTGCTACCGTATTACTATTTTTCGTTATTATAAAAAAAAAATTGAATTAAATACTTGCTACTAAGTTATTATAAATCTGTAAAACTCAACGTTTTTCAATTAATTATATACATAAATTAATACAATTTTAATTTAGTTTAAAAACTTCATTAAATTAATTGAAAGTGTAATTGGGCTTTGGATTTGCCGATTATTTGTAGATTTTCTTTCTGTACAAATATAAAGAGGCAACGTTTTAAGCTGTAGCTTCATACAATAGGGGGTGTCTCTTTTAGCTAATGGTCCATCATTAACCTTATCAAGTTGTTGATCATGCCACGGCTAACTCTATTGCCACCCTCTCCCTATTTATACGGAAACAGACAGATTTATATCATTTACTATACAGACTAATTGGCACAAACCTATTAAATACACAAATAATCAGACATCGCTCATTTTAAAACGAATAATTAAAGTGGTCCTTTATAGAACTGTTCTTTATCCTTTTTAATTAGCGTCCAAGCTACAAAGCCTTCTGTTATTGTATGTTAACTTCACATAAAATATTCAATTTCTATGTTTAATCGCCTAGAAATATATCTCTCGCCGAAAAAGGTGAAAATGTTGGGCGGTTAGGGTATTAGTCATGTTTGTGATGCACCGGCATACAAACCAGAATAATAACAGCATTTTCTACATTGATGACCAATTCGGCCTTTTCTTACGATTTGGCTCCATGCTGTCTAGTAACAAGAAAAAATAGAGCTGGGATGATCCTCTGAAAATTTAGGCTTATTTATAATTTGGTGATGTCGGCGTATTCCAAAGAAAGTATTTTTTTAATTGAATGTTGCTTTTGTCAAGTACTGGTAAGAAGTGTCTCTTGTTTGGGGTGGTATGCAATGTGGGGGAGATTTTATATAACTTTGCGGAAAAGGAGGTAATCGGATATCGCAATGAATGGATTCATAGTATCGCAAACAGATGCCGGCTATTTAAAAATCATTAACAATGCAACAGAATTCATAAACTTGTGTCGATTGTTTGTTTATATATTCTGGGATTGTTAATAATAAATTTAAAATAAAAAATGACTAAATACTGGTATTTTACTATTTATATTATTAGCATTAAGCTATTACTATTACGATTACTGTTATTAGCGTTTAATATTGGTGTTAGTAATTTTCTTCTTAGCAACCATTTAAACTTATTTTTTTAATAAAAATTATCAACTACTTATAATGTTTCTATAACAAGAATAACATTCAATAAATTATCAAAGAAATTAAAGAGCGTATATTTAACGAGTGGATAATGGTAGTTATTGTAAATACACCCGTGTGAATAAACCATTACAAGCAAGAAGAATACTATAATGTTTTAGAACTATTTTATAATAATATGAAACATTTTATAACTTATAATATATAACAAAAAGTGTCTCAACAAGAGCGCCGGAGTTAATTAATAAATAAAAACATTTTTTTTTATTAAGCAAATTTTTTTTTTCAACGTGAAATTGCAATTAAACATGAAATAGAACATCCGCCAAATAGCCACCGCAAAACTTTTGACACGGTGTAAATTTTTTCCTTAAAATTCTGGATAACGTTATCGTATAACTGTGGCTCTATTTTGTCAACAACGTTCCATATTATTTTTTAAGGTGTTCAACTGCTTGTGGCATGTTTGCATACACTTTTTCTTTTAAGTAGCTCTAAAAAAATAATCTTGGTGGCCAATTTTGATTGCCAAACCAAAATATGGCACGGCCTAGAAACTTGATCCGCAGTAACATCATTGTATTGCGTGATGTATGGCAGGTCGCTCCGTCTTGTTGTAAAAAGATCCTCTACATCAATTTGATCTAATTAGAACCATAAAAACTTGGTTAACATGTTAACATTTTCAGCTGCATTTTCAAAAAAATACGGCCCAATCAGTTCGCCAGCTCAAAATGCACACCAAACAGTTACTCGCGGCAAATTGCATTGGTTGTTTGAGTATCACACAAAGATTTTCAGCACCCTAAATTTGACAGTTCTGCTTATTTACGTACCCATTGAGTTAAAAATATGCTTTATCTGAGAAAACAATTTTCTTTGAGAAATCCGCAATAATTTAGTGCACCCATTCAATAAATCCAAGGCGCTGCAAATGGTGCGATGGCTGGAGTTCTTGCGTCAGAGTGGGTTTGGTAATGTTCAATTCTTGACCACCATGCAAAATGAATGTGCCTGGACTTTCGGCCACACTTTCCTTCACTGCTGCTATGTTTTTGAGGGACCGAACAGGACGGCGGCAATTCATCAGCGTTTATCTTAATTTTTTTAATTAAACGGCAAACCAAACAAATTTATTTGGGGCTTTATTGAGATCAAAAATTGTACGTAAATTGCAAACTGTTTTTGCAAAACTTTACTAATTTTTGTAGTTTGTTTTAAAAATAATTAAACGTTGCTCGTTTGAGTACTTCTCCATCACTTTTAATTGCGTAGTACTCACACAAACAAAAGGTTGACAAATTCAGATTTGAATTGCTTTTGTTGAGACACCTTTTATATTAATATATTTTTAATGTTACAAACACGAAAACAATAAAAAAATTGCAGCTGACAAGTAACAAACATTGCACACATCAGACAGCGTGTTTTTAATTATAAACTTTAAATTAAATAATAAAATATATACAATTAATTTACTTATTAAAAAACTATTTTTTGACATTTAGTGTTTGAATATTGTTTAAAAAATATAACTCCCATGACTGGCTTTAATATAGCGTTTTTAAGCATTAGTTGTTTTTTTTTAATAACAAACACAGTGACAGTCTCCAAATGGCTTAACGTCGCTGGTTAAAAAAATAGTTAAAGTTTTACGACCTGTATGGTTTCTGTTGAAACTGCATTTCCTCTACATACACGTCACCTAATCTTATCATAACTCTAAAGCAGTGATTCTCAAAGTGGGTTCCGCGTAACCTTCAGGTTCCGCAAAAAAAAAATTAGGGTTCCGCGTCACCAACGCCGAAACTCCGAAACGCAAATACATTCGCAGACTCACTGACGCTGCGCATTTCTGATATACATATATAAATTTTATTGTAAAATATAAATAATAAAAAAGAATTAAATATATCATATATAATTTTTTTTCATCGTTGGGTTCCGCAAAATTTTATACATTGTAGAAAGGTTCCGTACCAAATAAAGTTTGGAAACCACTGCTCTAAAGTATTTGCTATTGACGATAGTGCGTTGCAGAATTCATTTAAAAAAAGTAGAACCCAATGACTGCTTTTCTGCTAGAGCACATCAAACTGTAAATTTTCTAGTTGCAATGGCTTTTAAAAAATTCTTTTTAGAATCTCTTTAATGCAAATGCGACCGATTCTTTGATATAGATAGTCATTGAGCCAAAAGTAAATTTTATTAAACACTGAACATAATTTTGCGATAAAACAATAGGTCAGCTTGCATTTGATTTTCAGCTTCAACTTTTGTACAAGCTATATTTTTTAAAGTTTTAAACCAAAATTTTTATTTAAAATTTTTCATAAAGTGGGTAAACAGATGCTTAGATCTTTTATTATACTTTGTTTAAACAGGGTTTAAAATCAATCTATGGTTTGTCAAAATATTTATTTAGATGAACAATACAACTATAAAATATTCACAATTTGCAATTGATGCTCTAACTTTAATCTTTACATAAAAAAAATGGCAAACATTACTGAAAAAAAATTGCCTCTTAACATTGACATATGATAACTAGTGTCAGAGCTATTTTGGCATGAAGTTCACGATAAAAAAGCACACATTGCTAGGATTAGTAGACTTGGTAGACCTTATTGAGCCTAGCACCATTATAGTTTGGAGTAATTCTTTGCATTAAACCATCGATACTAAACAGTTATCAATAAAATATCATTATTGACTAACATTTATAATAATTTAATCAATTTTAATAGTAAGCTTTAATAGATAAAAATTTATAGAGAAAAAGACTTTCGTCGATAGCCCTTTTCATATTAAACCAAGCATTGTCACAATGTATAATCATTTGTCTGTACGTAATATAAAATAAATATATGTACTACTACTGGATGACAGGTTTTATTATATTTATATTTTAATATGAAATACTTATTATGATCCTTTGCATATATTTTATTTAAAAAATTATATTCGACACAATAGACTTTTTTTGAAAAGAATCAATAAACCTTTGTATTACATTCATATGTAATGCTAATGCTGATAGTGTTATGATATATGCAAAAACCGCAATAGATAAATATCCATTGCAATGCTTATTAACTATGACTAACATATGCTGAAGCTGCTATTTGGCAGAACAGATTATTTATCAGTTTTGTTGATGAATAGTTTTATCAATAACTTGCACCTGTTAATGTAGTTGATACTATTACAATAACGAGAGTCAATAGTATCCGCCAATAGTATGAAATATTCTGTTATTGTTATAGCAAAATCTGATAGAAATGCACATCTTATTCCTAAATATTATCTAAGAAATCCAATCATTGCTGTTGCTTGTAATGCAGAATCTGCTAGATAAGCGCAACTACTTGTGGTATTGTGCTTTTAACGTATACAGAATCTAAATATACTAATTGGTTGCAATATGTTGAAAAAAGAACCAATTTTAGTATAGTATGCCCATAGGTATAGTGTCTTTACTACATGGCCTTAAATTATCTTAGCGGATTACTTCATTATTAATTGCTTTGGGGAGACAATTATGTTTGTATTATATACCATAAATAACTTATAACACCTTTTTATTCAAGGGTGAAAATATTATATAAATATACAATATTTTAAATTGTATAATTAAAATTTTTTATACTTTTATATGCTTTATTTTTATTTTTAATATATAAACCGGTTTCGCCGTTTAAGGCATCATCAGTAACTATAAATATAATTGTATTAAATTAAAATTAAAATATTATATAAATAAAAACTTATTATATTTATAGTTACTGATGATGCCTTAAACGGCGAAACCGGTTTATATATTAAAAATAAAAATAAAGCATATAAAAGTATAAAAAATTTTAATTATACAATTTAAAATATAAATACTATATGCAAAAGTAATTAACAACTATATACAATATTTCCACCCTTAAAAATTACTTCGGGTTCCAGGCATACAATACAATCATAATTGGTTGCTAATTAAATACTCCGTTAATTTAAATTAAGCCCATATCGCAAAGACACTATATCTATGAGCATACTATACATGGAAAGCCGAGAGCAGATGATTTGTCAAAACAGGCGACCCAATTGTTGTCGTTATTAGATGGAAACAAGATGGATTTATAAATATATATGTATAGTATAGCTATAAAGTGACTTTACGACATGAGCTTAAATTATCTCATCAATTATGTCATTGCCAATTAATTTGGGGAGGCAATTATGGTCGTATTATATAAGGTGTTTAAAAATATTGTAAAATATTAAAAAAAAAGTAGTATGAACTAAAATATACAAAAAAGTCTTAATAAACATTGGTCCATAAAGTAACGATTACGGAAATAAGAAAGTTTATTTATTTTTTCTAGCAAAACAAATATCAAAGTCACATAAGACGCTCCAAGTACCTTAATTCTATTTTCAAGCACAATATTTCAGTCTGAAGGATATTTGAACTCTTTCTAAAACCCCTTTATTGACTCGGTTTTTGTTGGCATTTTTGATTAATTTGTAGCAGCAGCTCCTTGAGGCTATTCAAAGAAGTACCATAAACTAATGTTTCTAAATATGACTAAAGAAAGAAACCTAGAAAGTTTAAATCAGGCAATCTTGCAGATCATAAAACAGGTCCGCTTCTTTCTACTCATCTACATGAAAAAGTTTGATATAAATGCTCTGTAACGGCAATCGAAACACGAGCTAGAGCACCATCATGCTGGAACCACATTTGTTGCGTTTGGTCAATAGAAATGTCATAAAAAAGATTATACATTGTGTTATGCAGAAAGCTTAGGTAAGCAAAACCTGTTAATAGCTTTGGTAAAACAACAGAACCTAGAAACATGTCACTTACAATGTCCGTTTAAATGATTAACAAAAAACTTGTCTGATGTCTAGATTCTATTAGAGCATAAGGATTTTTGTCGGTCCATACATGCGTATTGTAAAAATTAACAATTCCATTTTGTGTGAAGCCGTCTTCATCCGTAAAAAGAATATTGTTAAGAAAACGGGGGTCTTCAGCATCATTGCGTAAAAACTAGCTACAAAAAACCATACGTGCTTAATAATCAAAAGGATGTAAGCTCTGCACTTGTACATACATATACATGAAATGCATGTTGGCTAATTCTGCGTTAGAGTAAACAACAACAGTCAAATACATAATGTGTGTTTTACAAACCATCAGCTAACTATGATAAAAATTGCAAGTTTTTGAAAATTAAAATAATGAAGTAAAAAACATAATAACATTTTATATTTCCCAAACCGTTAGTTTGCAGACCTATGTTTATTAAGACATTTTGCTAATTTTAACCTAATATGAGAGCGCATTAAAATACGTATATAATATTTGAAGTTGAGTTGTTAGTGAATTTACTTTTATATTCTACTATATTTGTTTATTTGAAACAGTCATATATATTGTAAACATTGTGAATATATTTTACACAGACACTACATATAAACTACGTCTTTATACAAAAAAATAACAAACTTATAAAAATCACAAAAAACATCAAATTAAATTTGGTATGTTTTTTATTGTAAGTTAACTTGCTATGAAAGGTTAGGTAGATTTTCAAATTTTGAACTAACTTTATTTCAAATTCTAAGTTTCAAAAAGACTTTAAAGGCTAGAATCTTAATAAAAAAACTAAATAAAGCTTTGAAGTAGCAATTTCAACGCTTACTAAAATATCTGACTAAGGGCAAAATTAAGATTTTTTTAAATATTTTCTTTGTGCAACTTTTCATGGCCAGGGATGCTGTACTCTTTTACTAATTCCACATCTTTTAAACCGTTGGATCAAAAACTATCTTACACGTAACGTAAAGTGCAAAGAGGCACCATCGTTACTACTACATTTAATTGCCAGAAGAACATAATAACAATTTTCCCAAATAATTTTCTCAAAAAATTAAATATCTATTAGCGGTTAAATGTTTCTCAAAATAAAAGGACCATTAAATAAAAAGCAAGTTATTAATAATTTCAAACTAGACATGTAACATGTAAATGTTGCCTCATCCTTAAATAAAATTTGGAAGTGTCCATTTTGAATGATTCAACGGCAAAAATCCATATGACTAGCAAAATCTGTGAGTAACAGGTTACATTTGAAATAGATATAAACTATGACGTTTGAATGTTTTACAAACTCGCATTTGTGGTCAATTAAATTGTGCAAATACACGAGAAACAGAGACACCGGGATTATTACAAAACTTTTGTAGTATGTTGTCTTCATTGTCTAGTACTTGCTGTATTGCACGCTCAATCAACAGTTTCGAGAAAATTAGGTGTTCACACAGGTGGCTATTCACCAATAAATACCAATACGACAATTTAGAAATCTTAACCCATGTTCTCAAGCAGTTGCTACTGAGATTCCATCACAAAAACCGCACATGTAAAAGATATCGGCAAACTCTTGCGTTAAAAAGTAAACAGCAACACTGTTAATAGGCGCAATAGTTGCTTCAGTATTTAACTAATACATGCCATAAATTTATTAATTGTCATTTTAGAAAAAAATGACCACACTTTAGTTTTGATTTCTTTTTACCTCTCCTACACGTAGGTGAAGCGGGCACTTTGTATATAAAACGTACGCACGTCCTTGTATTAAATATTGTTCTGAAAAATTAAAAATTATTCAATGTCTGTTCAAAGATGTAGATGAACCAAAAACTTAAAATTTGATCCATACTCTGAAATGAGCAAAAACTGCACTTGGGCAATTCCACGTCAAGTGAGCAGTTCATTTCACGCTGCCCTCTCCAATTTTGTTCAAATTTTGTACACTTGTTTGGGTATCTAAAATATGACTTTATGCCAAATTTCATATCTCTAGGTCACATAGTTCGCCTCGTAGAACCAATTGAATTTTAGGGCATTTTTTTAAGTTCAACTTTAATTTCATTTATCTTAATTGCATTTTAGTCTGGAAAAATTTTAGAGTAGTCATAGTCGATGAGAAATTTCCCAAGGAATTGAATTCAGAGGTCAGATTTTTTGATCTTGTCGCGCATGCGCAGACAACGCAAAAAAACAATATTTTTTAAATTTATTTCTCAAAAGTTGCCACCGATTAAGACTCCAAATTTTGGGCAAAGACAGCCAAAAGTATGTACTTTAAGATGCTTGAATAAAAAATTTTCACACTAGTGGTAGTTTTTGCTCTAGAGCCTCTTGAACGCACAAAACCATTTTTCAATCTAAATTTTTGCACATATTGATTAATATACAGGGTGTTAATGAATTGAGGTAACAAACTTCTACGGTGGGTAAGGAAGTTCATTTAAGACACTTTTTAATAATAAACTCATAGGCAAACATGTTCACCCTAGACGCTGCACTTCAAAAACTTTTTTGTTTTTTTTTATACAGTATTCAAAATATCTCTCTAAGGGCCGCTTTTACAATTGTCAGATAACTTAAACCAAGAATAAATTTATCTACAGTATATATCTGGTATAGCATTAGTCATGCCTTTGTTGCAGTCTAGATAACCTATTGAAACGTCAATGATGACTTATAAACTGACGTATAAATCATTTATACGCAAATTTGTTGTGCGCGTTACTTGGTTACTATACTTAACATAACTACTGCTCCAAGCACCAAATAAGTTATCCCAGGTTTATTTTTCTCAAAACATACAATTAAAATTTTATAAAATTGCCAGTAATCGGGGCCATTGTAAAATTTTAATCACCCACATACTCGAGTAGAATCTCTATTCAATGAATCCCAAATTAGAACTAAAAATAAAGACGATCCCTTTGAAGATCCCAATGATTAGGTCAATCGAGGAAATAATGCTCAACAATTATCAATTCTCTTCTGTGCAAAAATCCAACAAATCCTACTTTACAAGTTTTTGCATTTTCTAAAAAATCATTTTTTACAAAGATGGCCGTTTCTGGAACTGACTTATAAATTAACGTATACGTTGTTCATACGCTAATTTGTTGTGCGCGTTACTTAGTTACTATACTAGAGATAAGTTATAAGGGATTGTAAAAGCGCTACTCCTTGTTTAACCGACGATTGTAAAAGTGGCCCTTAAAAGTCTAAATAAAATTTAAAAAAACAATAATTATAGGCAATTAAATTTTCCATTTTTTTTTTAATAGCATATCTGGATCTATCTCTAACTATACTTGTCATAAATCAAAAAAATTATTTTTTATTTTTTTTTTGTTATTTTTGTTAAAAATCATGCTTAAAAGTTAAAAATTTGAAAAAAAATTAGAATTCAAAATTAAAGGCCATTCAATTGCGCTATTTTTTAAGAAAAACTAAAAGAAAAACAATTTTTAACATTACTTAAAAAAATTATAGGCCTAATCCTTATTAAATTCTAATAATTTTAGTTTACGAGTCTAATTTATGTTCAAAATTTAAAATATAATGATAATATTTTAATTAAAATAAAATATACAAAGTATATTGATGTAAAGTTTTATGTGAAACCTAATTAGCAAGTACTCAATTGCTTTTTTGGGGACCCAGGGTATGCATCTGACCCAAATCTGGAAGGTAATGATACTTATTAAGTATATTCATTTTGAAAATTCAATAGTAGTGCAACACGTGTTTTTTTGAATCTTAAAGGATGAAATTTGGCAAAGCTTTTTTTTTGTATAAAAATCACTTTCTGAGGGTGCACACAAAGAAATTTTAAAAACCAGTCTAATATCAAAAATTTTGATTGAAAAATGGTTTTGTGCGTTCAAGAGGCTCTAGAGCAAAAAACTACCACTAGTTTGAGAAAATTTTATTCAAGCATCCTAAAGTACATACTTTTGGCTGCCTTTGCCCAAAATTTGGAGTCTTAATCCGTGGAAACTTTTGAGAAATGAATTTTTGAAAAAAAAATTGTTTTTTTGCATGCGCAACAAGATATCAAAAAATCTGACCTTTGCATTCGATTCCTTGGGAAATGTCCCATCAACTATGACTACTCTAAAATTTTCCCAGACTGAAATGCAATTAAGATAAATGAAATTAAAGTTGAACTTAAAAAATTGCCCTAAAATTCTCTACAAGACAAACTATGTGACTTAGAGGTCTGCAATTTGGCATGAAATCATATTTTAGGTACCCAAACAAGTGTACAAAATTTGAACAAAATTGAAGAGGGTCGCGTGAAATGGACTGCTCATTTGACGTGGAATTGCCCATTTTGATTTTCAATATATTTAATTCAGATTTAAACAATAAATAAGAAGTCTTTAAATTAGTTTTGAGCAAAAATAATGTTTTGTGGACATTGTATTCGTGTATTGTATTGTAGTTCTTCTGTGACTTTTAATAAAACATAATTTAAAATACACATTAAAACTATAGATACATAAAATTTCAAATAAAATTACCTATTTATTACTAAGTAATTGCCTTATTATTTTTTTACATTTAATTTGTTTGTCACAATTTGTTTTCAAATTATTTATGTTTGAAATAACAGTCTACCTGTTTAAAACATAATAGAAACAAAATTATATAAAAATAGTATACGCAAATCGGAAAAGAAGAAGGAGAAGACAAAAAATAACGGATGTTCTAAGAAAAAGAGAAAGGTACAGTGAAGTAAATAAAAGAACGGAGAACCGAGAACCGAGAAAACTAGAGGAAAGGCACGTAGAACCTGCCAAAAGTAGAACACTACACTGAGAAAAATAAATCATGAAATCAAGAACTTTTATATTTAAGTTCAAGAAAAAACGCATATAGATTTTGCGCAAACGGGTTTTATCTTGTTTTTATATGAATGAACATTTTATTTTAAAATTGCATTAATATATTAAATCAAATGGAAATATTTGAAGTTAATAACAAAAAATATTATTTTAAGACATTTACAATTTACTACAAACTGTTAATATATTTGTAATAAAATGTGTCACTTTTGGCGTACATATTTATAGTTGTTAGTATAAAAGTTTTGCGTCTTTTCAACAAATACTATACATTTTATATTAATATTTTAAATTTTTTATACTAACCAAATTTACATTTTTTATAAATATGTAGCACCATTAAATTAAATGGTAGCACTATTATTGTAAAGGCTAGATGTAGTCGTACTAAGAAATCTGCTTGTCAATATAAAGGTTTCGTATTATTGCAACAAATGTTATACATTTTATATTAAAAGCTTTATGTTTTTAGCGTAATCATATTTAGTATTTGTTGTAAATATGTATCACTCTTGTCATAAAAACTCCATGCTGTTGTATCAAGAAACCTACATTTTGTTACAAAAGCATAAACCTTCTTATATTGAAGATTAAACCTTTTATTTATAAATAAGAATAATTATTGCAGAAATTGTTATCTTTATCAAAACAAATACCATTTTTAATTACATTTTTTTTATTAAAATTAAACAATTTGAATTCAAATAAACAATAAAGTAACTAAATGTTCTATATATTAAGATTATATAAACATTAATACAAAAATAAATAATATACACTATTCTTTACTAGTTATACATACAGTGTGTCCTCAGATGGGGTTACAATATATACAATATATATAAATAATGTTTTTTAATTCAATTTTTTTAAACATTTATACCTATAGTGAACCCATCTGGGGACTCACTGTATATATACTTTGTTATTATAGAATCCTTATATAATATAAACAACTACAAATAAATAATTAACAACAAGTATGTGTATTTCCACGTAGTCTTATAACTTTCTCTCCGGTGCATAAGTAATAAAAATGGGTAGGAATACTGATATTTTCTTTTAAAGGTCTAATCACTACATCAACAATAGGAGTGGATGCAATTTTAAATGCCAAATAATGTTGTAAATACCCCAAAACTTTCCATTGAAAACATAAAAAGTAGCAATAGCCATCTTTATTTACAACAATTTCAAAAATTTCAAAAACATGTGGAAATTGACAAATTAAATTGTCATAAATAATGTAGCTTTTTTTATATAAACTTCCTTTAAATGTTAGTTTCTTTACAGCTTCAACTGTCTCAAGATTAATACCATGTGAATTGTTTCTGAAACTATCAAATTTACTGTGCTGCAAACAACTTTTTTTATCCAATTCGTAAGAAATTTTATCCGAAAAAAAGCTGTTGGTAAATACCATATTTGCAAATTCTAATTGTGATTTTATAGCCAAAGTTAATGGAATATTTAATCTCGATGTTACATTTCTTGCGTACTTTTTATGATTTTGGTGCATTGCTTCAAATCTAAAGCACCAAAGATTGCGCAAACATCCACTTTTTTTTATTATATGTGCATAGTGTACTAGAAAATGGTGTTTTGGTTTAAAAGTGTCTGAAAATAATGATGTGTATAACTGATTATGCCTTTTTATTAGTGCATCCAATTTAGTTATATCATTCTCACTAAAATGTATTTGTAAAATTAAATCTACAATTTGAATAAATATATTTAAAAATATGTAGACTCTATCAGTTTCTGGTATTAGATCACCTAGCATCAATAATATAAAATGTATAAAGCACTTCATTTCAAAAGCTGTCATCTTAAACGCCTTATTTTTAATGTGTTTCTGATCTATAGGTGGACTGATATTACCTATTTCAGTAGCACCATAGTTGAACATTTGCTTTCGGTAGTTTAAGGTTTCAAGAGAAAAGAATTTTTTTTCGTAAAGAAAATAATTTAAAATATGTGACAAATTATATCTGCTAATTCCATTGAAAATGTCGTGCATTATATCACAACAAAAATTATCTGTTACATGAAATGACACAATACTATTAAAAATAGACTCTTCTTTAATACCAGATTTAGACGTATCTTTTAATAAAACATCACGGTTGTAACTAGTCCGATTTCTTAGATATTCATCAATTTGACAATCATCGCCTTCTGTATCTTGCTTGGACCGTTTGCAAAATCTACAAAAATAATTTGAAGCAAAAGATGTGGTAAATCCTAATATTTCATGTAAACCCAAATTGTCACCGAGCACCAGACCTAAATTAAAATATATACGCGTTTGTCCTTCACCTTTCAAGTCCAATAAAATACCTTGTGATTGTATATTGTTAATATCATCAACAAATTTAGTAAAACACTGTGTATTGCCAAATTCACGTCTATCGTTAGATTTTATAAATCCTAGTACCAGAATATTATTTAATTTTGAAAGTTGAAATTGTGGAACTGTAGGAAAGCAACAATATATTCCACATAATTTATGTAATCCTGAATGGGAACTTAGAGGATCGTTAATTTCAAAATCATCAAAGTAAAGAAAAAATGGAATAACAATATCCTTTGCAATATTGGCTCTTTTCTCTTTCCATTGAGAACCGTTTACAAAATTACATAACTTGTTACAGCTTTCAAGTCTTTTCATATTTTCAAGAGTCTGTTTTAAAATATTACCGCTTTCAAAGTATTTTTTGAACTGAAATTTAAGTGCAAGAAGACAACCCTGCACTGGATTTGTGCCAATCGTAGGTGTATTATTAACAATTATTTCTGAAATTTCATTATTTATTGTAAAACATCGAGGATGTTCATAAATTCCCAGTTCAGTAATGTATTTAAAAAATTTATGTTCTGTATTTACATTCTTAAAAGGATCTTCTAAGTTCAATACCAATGTTTCTAATTTGTTTCGAACATCAGTATTTTCAACCAAAGGTAAAATGTTACGAGAAATGTGTTTAGAAATTGGAGTTACAATTGAAGACTGCACATCACTTTGAATATTTAAAATATCCTTTCGGGTAAAATTCTTTCGCCCATGTAAATTTAAAATAAAAGCTGCACAATTCTTTTCAATATCAACTTGGATATTACAATTATTTCTATTAGGCAATTTTACGAAACTATTCTTGTTTAAATCATCAAAATGCATTATTTCTCTTATTTTGTCTGTACTATTAATATTTTTATCTGTTTGAGAATTTTCACCAAAATGATCTAATTCACATTTTTTTCTTCTATCATTATCAGGAATGACTGTATCAATTGAGCGTGGCTTTTCTTTGCTGATTTTTAGTAATTTTTCATGTTTTTGTAAATGAACTTTAAATTTAGAAATATTTTGAAATTGTTGAGAACAGTGTCTTTGCATGCACTTAAATGTATATATAGAAGGAATCCCATGAAATTGTTTTAAATGATTTAATAATAAATTACTTGTTTCAAAATTGTGCGAAGTGCACATAAAACAGCCAAACATAATGAAAAAGCTTTATTGAACAAATACAAATTTAGATACTATTTATTTAATTTACTAATTAAACAATTAATGCCGGTATTTTCTTGAGGAATATCGTAAAATTGTTTAGCTAGAAAAATCCATACTAATTTGCTAATCGGCGAAAAATCTAAGTTTAATACATACACCAATTTAATTACCGAATCAACACATTCAAGCAAATTATTAAATTTATACTTAATAGAGTCGTTGTACACATAGAAAGCTTCTAGTTGTTCTTTAGTTGGCCCAACAACTACTACTCTTGGCTGCAGTCTAATTTTTTTCTCGCGGTATATATTCCTAATACTTTCTATTTTTGGAATAATATCATTAATAGTTGTTACATGAAGAATAAAATCTTCTTGTGAATCCGCTATGGTTGGTTTAAATTTTCTGCTCAGTCGTCGAGGTTGTAATATTGAATGTAGCAGCAGTAAAATGAACAAGTTTCTTGAATCTAAAATTAAAGATTGTTGTGTAAACTCTTTTAAATAATAAACAATTCAATGTTACCATTTGATAGTTCGCCTAATTTTAGCAAATTAAGTTGTTGTAAGCTTAATTTATCCTTTATATCTGTTTCAAATATTCCCAATACTTTATTTGAAACATCCGAAAATTGATTTAATAAACAAAAGGATTTTTCTGGATATAGTGTTTCAAAATCAATGTTGATCTAAAAATAAAAATTTGTGAGTATTATTAAATTTATTATTTCATCCTATATTATACATTGCAAGATAAAAAAAACTTCTTACCAGTACATGACCTCTGGGATCATTATATTTTGGCCATATTTTTAATAGATCAGTAAGTGTGGCATCTTTATATTCTTTGTAGGTGTGAAGTCTGTAAGTTGACGTACGTTTCCAATAATCCTCAATTCTCCCCCATAGTTGAGGATCGTTGTTGGTTGATAAAAATGCAATGTAATGTTCTATGTCTACAAGTAAGGATAGTTAAATAAAATAGCATATTTTACAATAAATGATTACCATCTTCTGGAGTAAAAGCTTCCAATTGCCCAAAATTACTTTTTGAAGTTTCGGGGTCTAATCTTAGTTTTTTTGTCTCAAATTTTAAATTGAAATATCTGTCATATAATTTTCCGGAAGGGTTCTTTTTATTTTGTCTCGGAGAATAGTAAGTTAACTAAAAAATAGCGTAATTTATTAAGAAGTTCTAATTGATCATTTATTTTTAAAAACGCATATCATAAATATAAATATATACATACTGGACTTTCAGTTGGAAATTGCTCGGCAATTTTTTGACTATACAATTCAAAGTTATTGGGAGTAACTTTATTGTACTTTAGAATCATATAATCTATTATTATATGTACTAAATAGGATCTTGTTTTATTATCAAGACACTTATTTCTTTCATAATATTTTAGAACTGTTTGACCTTTAACAGTTTTTTCTAAAACTGATTGCAAGCAATGTTCTTCTATTTCATTGCAATTAGGTATTAGCAATAAATTTGATGGAACGGTATTCTAAAAGTATACAATAAATAATAATAATATATTTAAAAAATAATAATTGTTATTATGATTATTATTAATTATAAATAAATACTTAGTTCATCTGAGTGCCATATAACAAATGTCTCAAATAACATAATATTAATATACTTACAACATTAAAATTATTTGATGTCAGTATGTTTGAAGTTGATGCCTCATCATTTAATACAATTGGTACTGCATCCAACCAGCTTTCAATTTTGGAGTGAACTGATGACGCCAAAGGGGTAGAGCATGATGACGCCAAAGGGGTAGAGCAACCCTGATAAATTTAAATAAATGATGAAAATAAAGATTATATTAGTAATTATAATAATATATAGTAGTAGTAGTAGTAGTAGTACATACATTTGTATTTTTCCATGCAAATAGGCTTTTTCTAAATTTTATTCGAATGCCAAAATTTTCTAGAGGTATTAAATTGTCGATGTCACTTGAAGTGAGTTCCTTAAAGACTTCGATGTCTATACCTTTTGCTACAAAAAACATAAAAATGCTAATACTATTTTTACATTAATTATGCGTAAAAATTGAAATTGTAAAGTCATTTATCAGTTTTGACAAGCAACGTTATCAAATATATTTACAATTACATTTAAAAAGCCCTGCATTGATTTTATTTATTTATCTAAAGTCATCTATAAAATCATTACGACAAATACTACAGAATAAAGATCAATTTTAATTATATAATTGAGTAATGTTAGCTATCGTAATATTTTTGGATATGAATTTGATGAATTAATTTCAGGATAAATTAATAAATAAAAAAATTTGCTATAGCAACTGTAAAATGCATTTATTTACGTTTGCAGGCCCTTAAATGCGTTAGCAAACTTCAAGAAACGATAATCATTCACATAAATGATTCTGTAAAAAGCTGTTACTCAACACAGATTGCAAAAAAACGGCAATTTGCTTCACATATATGAATATCAGTTATAACTGCAATACAAATCCCCCGGTAACACAGTCAAAAACAAGGCATACGTTTTCATTGTTACAGTAAACAAAAGAACTCCATAAAGCATTCAGTCAATAATAAATACCTTGAAAGTCCTCTATTAATTCGTCTAACCCCCATTCGCTTAGTAACACCTTTATATCCATTTCTGTGTTGTATATAAATCTAGACGTGCACATATTATTAATATAGGTTATAAATATGAAACTATAATCAACTTACCTAACTCAGAACAAGCACAAGCACAAGCACAAGCACACCGAACAATAATATTCAACAGGCAACACGTGAAACGGGAGAAGTAGATAAAGTAGATTCGACAGGTCTCGACGTGTTGGTCGATGATTGGTGCGTTTTGGCGCAATCTAACCGGCCATAAGTTTAAATACGAAACATTTTATTTTCAACATATTATATTTTAATAGAAATTTTTTTGTATTTAATTTTATAGTTTGCTATAGTTAAACTAAGATATTATCTTTTGTTATGAGATTTTAAAATATTAATTCAAATGAGCCTTCAGTTGTAAAATAAAGTCGTTTTGATTTGTATACAAATGCATTTATTCTTATTTTAACAAATATTGCACTTAACGTTAAAATGAGCCTTTTTAATTAAAATTGTTGAACAGTTTACACAAAGAAATACATTCTTATAAAATTAAATACGTATTCACTTACTGACGATGATAAAATCTTTTACTTTAAAAATGTTCATTGTTCGAATTAATTATTTCATTTTGACCGAAGAACTTTTAATCTTTAAATACAAGTAATTTCACAACATAATATTGAACGCGTGTCATTGTAGCTACAACTCCGTCAGTTATTAAAATAACAAAATATCTATTTCTTCTAAGAAATAACGACGTAAATTTAAGAATTTTTGGTCAACTGCGCTCCTCATTTGTTTAAAACAGTTATTTTTCTCTCAGTGTAGTAATAATAATTATTAAGTAATTTTAAATACCACATTTTAAATATTGTATTTGAATAATAACATTAGATATAGATTTATCGTTAAAGATAAAAAAATATAAAACGTTAAACTTAAGTTAATATATTTTGCAAACTTGTTATTTTCTCATCAGTCACTTCAAATCGAAATTTAAAATTAACAATTCACTCATCTTTTCTTGATAGATCACAAAAGCTTGTTCAAATCACTAATGAAGCAATTTCAAACCAGCAAAACCAAAAGAAAAAAAAGTTTGTTTCATAAATGGTAAAACACTAAAAAATGAAAAAAAAAATTAAAGAGTTGTTAAACATTAACAGAAGTTACAGAATGAAACCTATTATGTACTAATATTTAATAACATAATCTGTATATAGTTTTTCCTATCTGTAATTAAATAAATTATTAATTTGTTTACTACACTGAGAAAAATAAATCATGAAATCAAGAACTTTTATATTTAAGTTCAAGAAAAAACGCATATAGATTTTGCGCAAACGGGTTTTATCTTGTTTTTATATGAATGAACATTTTATTTTAAAATTGCATTAATATATTAAATCAAATGGAAATATTTGAAGTTAATAACAAAAAATATTATTTTAAGACATTTACAATTTACTACAAACTGTTAATATATTTGTAATAAAATGTGTCACTTTTGGCGTACATATTTATAGTTGTTAGTATAAAAGTTTTGCGTCTTTTCAACAAATACTATACATTTTATATTAATATTTTAAATTTTTTATACTAACCAAATTTACATTTTTTATAAATATGTAGCACCATTAAATTAAATGGTAGCACTATTATTGTAAAGGCTAGATGTAGTCGTACTAAGAAATCTGCTTGTCAATATAAAGGTTTCGTATTATTGCAACAAATGTTATACATTTTATATTAAAAGCTTTATGTTTTTAGCGTAATCATATTTAGTATTTGTTGTAAATATGTATCACTCTTGTCATAAAAACTCCATGCTGTTGTATCAAGAAACCTACATTTTGTTACAAAAGCATAAACCTTCTTATATTGAAGATTAAACCTTTTATTTATAAATAAGAATAATTATTGCAGAAATTGTTATCTTTATCAAAACAAATACCATTTTTAATTACATTTTTTTTATTAAAATTAAACAATTTGAATTCAAATAAACAATAAAGTAACTAAATGTTCTATATATTAAGATTATATAAACATTAATACAAAAATAAATAATATACACTATTCTTTACTAGTTATACATACAGTGTGTCCTCAGATGGGGTTACAATATATACAATATATATAAATAATGTTTTTTAATTCAATTTTTTTAAACATTTATACCTATAGTGAACCCATCTGGGGACTCACTGTATATATACTTTGTTATTATAGAATCCTTATATAATATAAACAACTACAAATAAATAATTAACAACAAGTATGTGTATTTCCACGTAGTCTTATAACTTTCTCTCCGGTGCATAAGTAATAAAAATGGGTAGGAATACTGATATTTTCTTTTAAAGGTCTAATCACTACATCAACAATAGGAGTGGATGCAATTTTAAATGCCAAATAATGTTGTAAATACCCCAAAACTTTCCATTGAAAACATAAAAAGTAGCAATAGCCATCTTTATTTACAACAATTTCAAAAATTTCAAAAACATGTGGAAATTGACAAATTAAATTGTCATAAATAATGTAGCTTTTTTTATATAAACTTCCTTTAAATGTTAGTTTCTTTACAGCTTCAACTGTCTCAAGATTAATACCATGTGAATTGTTTCTGAAACTATCAAATTTACTGTGCTGCAAACAACTTTTTTTATCCAATTCGTAAGAAATTTTATCCGAAAAAAAGCTGTTGGTAAATACCATATTTGCAAATTCTAATTGTGATTTTATAGCCAAAGTTAATGGAATATTTAATCTCGATGTTACATTTCTTGCGTACTTTTTATGATTTTGGTGCATTGCTTCAAATCTAAAGCACCAAAGATTGCGCAAACATCCACTTTTTTTTATTATATGTGCATAGTGTACTAGAAAATGGTGTTTTGGTTTAAAAGTGTCTGAAAATAATGATGTGTATAACTGATTATGCCTTTTTATTAGTGCATCCAATTTAGTTATATCATTCTCACTAAAATGTATTTGTAAAATTAAATCTACAATTTGAATAAATATATTTAAAAATATGTAGACTCTATCAGTTTCTGGTATTAGATCACCTAGCATCAATAATATAAAATGTATAAAGCACTTCATTTCAAAAGCTGTCATCTTAAACGCCTTATTTTTAATGTGTTTCTGATCTATAGGTGGACTGATATTACCTATTTCAGTAGCACCATAGTTGAACATTTGCTTTCGGTAGTTTAAGGTTTCAAGAGAAAAGAATTTTTTTTCGTAAAGAAAATAATTTAAAATATGTGACAAATTATATCTGCTAATTCCATTGAAAATGTCGTGCATTATATCACAACAAAAATTATCTGTTACATGAAATGACACAATACTATTAAAAATAGACTCTTCTTTAATACCAGATTTAGACGTATCTTTTAATAAAACATCACGGTTGTAACTAGTCCGATTTCTTAGATATTCATCAATTTGACAATCATCGCCTTCTGTATCTTGCTTGGACCGTTTGCAAAATCTACAAAAATAATTTGAAGCAAAAGATGTGGTAAATCCTAATATTTCATGTAAACCCAAATTGTCACCGAGCACCAGACCTAAATTAAAATATATACGCGTTTGTCCTTCACCTTTCAAGTCCAATAAAATACCTTGTGATTGTATATTGTTAATATCATCAACAAATTTAGTAAAACACTGTGTATTGCCAAATTCACGTCTATCGTTAGATTTTATAAATCCTAGTACCAGAATATTATTTAATTTTGAAAGTTGAAATTGTGGAACTGTAGGAAAGCAACAATATATTCCACATAATTTATGTAATCCTGAATGGGAACTTAGAGGATCGTTAATTTCAAAATCATCAAAGTAAAGAAAAAATGGAATAACAATATCCTTTGCAATATTGGCTCTTTTCTCTTTCCATTGAGAACCGTTTACAAAATTACATAACTTGTTACAGCTTTCAAGTCTTTTCATATTTTCAAGAGTCTGTTTTAAAATATTACCGCTTTCAAAGTATTTTTTGAACTGAAATTTAAGTGCAAGAAGACAACCCTGCACTGGATTTGTGCCAATCGTAGGTGTATTATTAACAATTATTTCTGAAATTTCATTATTTATTGTAAAACATCGAGGATGTTCATAAATTCCCAGTTCAGTAATGTATTTAAAAAATTTATGTTCTGTATTTACATTCTTAAAAGGATCTTCTAAGTTCAATACCAATGTTTCTAATTTGTTTCGAACATCAGTATTTTCAACCAAAGGTAAAATGTTACGAGAAATGTGTTTAGAAATTGGAGTTACAATTGAAGACTGCACATCACTTTGAATATTTAAAATATCCTTTCGGGTAAAATTCTTTCGCCCATGTAAATTTAAAATAAAAGCTGCACAATTCTTTTCAATATCAACTTGGATATTACAATTATTTCTATTAGGCAATTTTACGAAACTATTCTTGTTTAAATCATCAAAATGCATTATTTCTCTTATTTTGTCTGTACTATTAATATTTTTATCTGTTTGAGAATTTTCACCAAAATGATCTAATTCACATTTTTTTCTTCTATCATTATCAGGAATGACTGTATCAATTGAGCGTGGCTTTTCTTTGCTGATTTTTAGTAATTTTTCATGTTTTTGTAAATGAACTTTAAATTTAGAAATATTTTGAAATTGTTGAGAACAGTGTCTTTGCATGCACTTAAATGTATATATAGAAGGAATCCCATGAAATTGTTTTAAATGATTTAATAATAAATTACTTGTTTCAAAATTGTGCGAAGTGCACATAAAACAGCCAAACATAATGAAAAAGCTTTATTGAACAAATACAAATTTAGATACTATTTATTTAATTTACTAATTAAACAATTAATGCCGGTATTTTCTTGAGGAATATCGTAAAATTGTTTAGCTAGAAAAATCCATACTAATTTGCTAATCGGCGAAAAATCTAAGTTTAATACATACACCAATTTAATTACCGAATCAACACATTCAAGCAAATTATTAAATTTATACTTAATAGAGTCGTTGTACACATAGAAAGCTTCTAGTTGTTCTTTAGTTGGCCCAACAACTACTACTCTTGGCTGCAGTCTAATTTTTTTCTCGCGGTATATATTCCTAATACTTTCTATTTTTGGAATAATATCATTAATAGTTGTTACATGAAGAATAAAATCTTCTTGTGAATCCGCTATGGTTGGTTTAAATTTTCTGCTCAGTCGTCGAGGTTGTAATATTGAATGTAGCAGCAGTAAAATGAACAAGTTTCTTGAATCTAAAATTAAAGATTGTTGTGTAAACTCTTTTAAATAATAAACAATTCAATGTTACCATTTGATAGTTCGCCTAATTTTAGCAAATTAAGTTGTTGTAAGCTTAATTTATCCTTTATATCTGTTTCAAATATTCCCAATACTTTATTTGAAACATCCGAAAATTGATTTAATAAACAAAAGGATTTTTCTGGATATAGTGTTTCAAAATCAATGTTGATCTAAAAATAAAAATTTGTGAGTATTATTAAATTTATTATTTCATCCTATATTATACATTGCAAGATAAAAAAAACTTCTTACCAGTACATGACCTCTGGGATCATTATATTTTGGCCATATTTTTAATAGATCAGTAAGTGTGGCATCTTTATATTCTTTGTAGGTGTGAAGTCTGTAAGTTGACGTACGTTTCCAATAATCCTCAATTCTCCCCCATAGTTGAGGATCGTTGTTGGTTGATAAAAATGCAATGTAATGTTCTATGTCTACAAGTAAGGATAGTTAAATAAAATAGCATATTTTACAATAAATGATTACCATCTTCTGGAGTAAAAGCTTCCAATTGCCCAAAATTACTTTTTGAAGTTTCGGGGTCTAATCTTAGTTTTTTTGTCTCAAATTTTAAATTGAAATATCTGTCATATAATTTTCCGGAAGGGTTCTTTTTATTTTGTCTCGGAGAATAGTAAGTTAACTAAAAAATAGCGTAATTTATTAAGAAGTTCTAATTGATCATTTATTTTTAAAAACGCATATCATAAATATAAATATATACATACTGGACTTTCAGTTGGAAATTGCTCGGCAATTTTTTGACTATACAATTCAAAGTTATTGGGAGTAACTTTATTGTACTTTAGAATCATATAATCTATTATTATATGTACTAAATAGGATCTTGTTTTATTATCAAGACACTTATTTCTTTCATAATATTTTAGAACTGTTTGACCTTTAACAGTTTTTTCTAAAACTGATTGCAAGCAATGTTCTTCTATTTCATTGCAATTAGGTATTAGCAATAAATTTGATGGAACGGTATTCTAAAAGTATACAATAAATAATAATAATATATTTAAAAAATAATAATTGTTATTATGATTATTATTAATTATAAATAAATACTTAGTTCATCTGAGTGCCATATAACAAATGTCTCAAATAACATAATATTAATATACTTACAACATTAAAATTATTTGATGTCAGTATGTTTGAAGTTGATGCCTCATCATTTAATACAATTGGTACTGCATCCAACCAGCTTTCAATTTTGGAGTGAACTGATGACGCCAAAGGGGTAGAGCATGATGACGCCAAAGGGGTAGAGCAACCCTGATAAATTTAAATAAATGATGAAAATAAAGATTATATTAGTAATTATAATAATATATAGTAGTAGTAGTAGTAGTAGTACATACATTTGTATTTTTCCATGCAAATAGGCTTTTTCTAAATTTTATTCGAATGCCAAAATTTTCTAGAGGTATTAAATTGTCGATGTCACTTGAAGTGAGTTCCTTAAAGACTTCGATGTCTATACCTTTTGCTACAAAAAACATAAAAATGCTAATACTATTTTTACATTAATTATGCGTAAAAATTGAAATTGTAAAGTCATTTATCAGTTTTGACAAGCAACGTTATCAAATATATTTACAATTACATTTAAAAAGCCCTGCATTGATTTTATTTATTTATCTAAAGTCATCTATAAAATCATTACGACAAATACTACAGAATAAAGATCAATTTTAATTATATAATTGAGTAATGTTAGCTATCGTAATATTTTTGGATATGAATTTGATGAATTAATTTCAGGATAAATTAATAAATAAAAAAATTTGCTATAGCAACTGTAAAATGCATTTATTTACGTTTGCAGGCCCTTAAATGCGTTAGCAAACTTCAAGAAACGATAATCATTCACATAAATGATTCTGTAAAAAGCTGTTACTCAACACAGATTGCAAAAAAACGGCAATTTGCTTCACATATATGAATATCAGTTATAACTGCAATACAAATCCCCCGGTAACACAGTCAAAAACAAGGCATACGTTTTCATTGTTACAGTAAACAAAAGAACTCCATAAAGCATTCAGTCAATAATAAATACCTTGAAAGTCCTCTATTAATTCGTCTAACCCCCATTCGCTTAGTAACACCTTTATATCCATTTCTGTGTTGTATATAAATCTAGACGTGCACATATTATTAATATAGGTTATAAATATGAAACTATAATCAACTTACCTAACTCAGAACAAGCACAAGCACAAGCACAAGCACACCGAACAATAATATTCAACAGGCAACACGTGAAACGGGAGAAGTAGATAAAGTAGATTCGACAGGTCTCGACGTGTTGGTCGATGATTGGTGCGTTTTGGCGCAATCTAACCGGCCATAAGTTTAAATACGAAACATTTTATTTTCAACATATTATATTTTAATAGAAATTTTTTTGTATTTAATTTTATAGTTTGCTATAGTTAAACTAAGATATTATCTTTTGTTATGAGATTTTAAAATATTAATTCAAATGAGCCTTCAGTTGTAAAATAAAGTCGTTTTGATTTGTATACAAATGCATTTATTCTTATTTTAACAAATATTGCACTTAACGTTAAAATGAGCCTTTTTAATTAAAATTGTTGAACAGTTTACACAAAGAAATACATTCTTATAAAATTAAATACGTATTCACTTACTGACGATGATAAAATCTTTTACTTTAAAAATGTTCATTGTTCGAATTAATTATTTCATTTTGACCGAAGAACTTTTAATCTTTAAATACAAGTAATTTCACAACATAATATTGAACGCGTGTCATTGTAGCTACAACTCCGTCAGTTATTAAAATAACAAAATATCTATTTCTTCTAAGAAATAACGACGTAAATTTAAGAATTTTTGGTCAACTGCGCTCCTCATTTGTTTAAAACAGTTATTTTTCTCTCAGTGTATTAACTAACATAGTTTACAATTTGCTCTCTTCCGCAATAACAATAATCCGTCCGTAAAATAATGATAATACTAAATATAGATAATGGAAAATGAAATTGCAACATTCAAGATTATGATGTTACTAATTCCAAACTCATCATCATCAAGTTTCTTATATTTAAATCGCTTAAGATATAGGTAGTTAGTACTCGTAATATGTACATATTTTACAAAATGCCGAAATAAAATGTGCATTAATTATGTTATATATATAGTGATAGACTAGAATGTTATAGCCAATTACCTTAATGAATGCAATAAAGTGCGCATCGTTTGAATTAAATTAAAATAAATTATTCTAATAGATACCACGGCAAACCATAAATAATTGATTTTATATTCAGTTTATCGTAGAGGCGTGTGCTGGCAATAATGGCAATGATGTGTTAAGGACGCGTGTCAAATTTGAAACAATAAACAGTGGCGGGCGGGAGTCTAATAGAGTTGTCTAGTTTAGGGGTTGACTGTAGCGAGAGGGTGCTTATCGAGGTTTTCACTCGATGACCATCAAGAGGGGTGCTACTACCCACTTACTTTCACTCTGCACTTGGAGACTTGAGATAACAACCGACCCTAGCTTTTAATTTAGAAGATAAAACGAAAATAGCAAGAGCAGTAGTGATTTACGGTAGAAAATAATCTTATTTTTAGTATAATATGTATTATATGGTACATTAACATAGCTAGTAGCTCATATTCTTCTAATTAGATGAATTTAGACTTGTTTTGTTTACTAACATGTATTGTGAACTATAATTATGCTGGTTTAAACTCAAAGCGGTCATGTTCCTTGATATATTATAACTTTGTTGTTCAACCTATCAATAATCAATACCATCCCAATGCAACACAATATGTCCTGTTCGCTTTGTTGTTTGATGATTATATCCCTTTGCATGTACATATTATGTAATAGTCTGTCTATAATTCATTTATAAAATTAAACCGGTATGTTCTCTATATTATTGTAGATGCAACCCGGAAAGCGAGCTGTCGTTCCCGGGTTTCGGAGGTGCATGCGGCAGCAGTTCGTCAGGCATGGCTTATCTGAAATCTGCTCCCTATCCCGTACCTGGATTAGGACTACATGGACTCCCTGTGGATTCTTTACACTCTTCTATGGGTTACCCCGGAGGTAAATAAAAAAAGTGCATTTTACTTTGATGAGTTCATTGTGCTATGATATAAAAGCTATAATAATTCGATTTTTATGTAAAATTTTATATGAATTCGCACATGGTTATTAAAATCAAAAAGACTATAATTACAAAAGATATATTTCAATCCAATTGGTTATAGTTAAGAAGCAATTTAAGTTTTATTTTTCAAAGGTTGAACGATTGTTATTTGTTTTATTTGAAAAACTTTTTGCAATTTTTGTTGGCTGGCGTTTTATAATGACTTTTTTTACAAATGTAATGCTTTTTTTAAAATTTCATATTCAAAAGTAGCTATTTGATAAGCGTCATGTCAACCACACACTAATCACTCACACTAATGAAATATTCATTGCAAATAACAATAAATTCACAGTAGAAAAATTGGATTGATATCAACGATCTTAATATTAGACTCAAAATATTCTAAATTTTGTAAACAAATATGACACTATAATTAATAAAAAAAAAGAAATTGTAGTATCAGTTTATCCAAACAACAAAATAATTAAAAAATTAAACAAGATATACCTTAGTTATTGTAGTTTGCTATGAGCGTATACTCATACTGGCCACTGCTGACGTTCAGCCTTTGTCCGCCCGTAGTGCTGTTAACTTTTATGGCAGTTTTACAGTTTTGAGTAAATTCTAAACCACCAAAACAATTATTCATCTATTCCGGACCAGAGAAGTATTCTTAGTTTTTGAAATTTGAACCTTCAATCTATGGTGCAGCAGTCAAATGCCTAGGCCACTGCACCACAATTCACTTTGTGAATTAATTTTAATTATTTTGTTTTTTTGATATTGTAATAAAACAAGGTTAAAATATTGTTTTGCTGCATTGTAGAATTTGTATAGCAGCCTTTTGCAGATAGTTTTTGGCACATGATGTCAAGGTCTGTGTTACCCATTCTATATTCCTTCTTTGTTTTAACTTTTTTATAATTTGATTCATGACAATATTAAACAGGAGAAGGCTTAGGAAGTGTTCTTGCCTAATTTCTTATTTGTAGTTAATTGGTTATGTCATTCCTTCTGTTAATCTTGCGACTACTTTATTGTCTTTCTATATATTTTTGATGTTTTTTTTTTTTTAATATAGTGGAATGTTCTTGCTGTATAATAGGTGAATAACATTTTCTATTTGTACTCAGCCAAATGCCTTTTTAGGTCTATCAAGCACACAAAAGCCAGAATGGTATAATACTCCAAGAATTTTTCTTTTACTTGTCTTCTAATAAATACAGCGTCTGTCCTGACTGGGCTGTACTTCCGATACTTTTTCTTTTGGCAGCATTTTAATTTAATTTCTTTAGTAAACCATAGAACTTTTGTTTTCCATTTCTTATCTCTATTAGTAACTCTAGTTCCTAGAGTTTTATGGTTAATTTCTAATACGTTTTTCTTTATTTTTAAACAATCTTCATTTATTGATTTATCCTGATTTTTTCTTTCAGATTTTTCTGATACAGGTCTTTTATTGGTTTTTTATCTACTTTGATGTTGCTTTAAATTTCCTATGTTTTATCTTTGCACAATACTAAATTGGAATTACTTCCCATGTTTGATGACGTCAAGTTCCTCACCTCTAATATATGTTGTGGATGTACTGCTGTGTTTGTTACAATGTAATCTATCATTAAACTATTGTTTCTTGTATTCTCAAACGTGTATTTATTGTTTCTTGTGATTGAAAAACGTATTATTTATTCACAGCTTATGTATAGTGCAAAAGCCGCTTTGTGTGTTCTCATTATCATTATTGTTTTTATTTTTGAATATTCTCAGAGAACTTCTCTGTCCTTTACTGGTTTACAATTCTCTGGTGCATAGTTTTCTACAATATTTATCTTCTTGTTGCTTGTTTTTATTTTACCATTATTATTCTTTCCGATACATACTGGCATTTCACTATTTGTTTCATGTATATTTTATTAATTATCAAAGCTTTCTTTGTCCGTTATTCTTTTGCTAAACCAATAGAATAAATAAAATAATTGTTAATATATACTGTATTTTTTTATTGTGTCCAGCGTTTTAACCAATATATTTTCACTACAACAGTAAAGATTGAATCATAGCAAATACTTTTTAAAAACTGTGAGAATAAAATTTTATACCATAATTGATTTGTTGATATATTGTTATACACTATGGTGTTTAAAGTACTGTGTTATTCCAGTCTTATACACCCATATGCAATGTGGTCCAATGCAACAAAAAATAAAGAAAATTTTTTTTGTCAACTTAATTGGTTATGCAATTTACTAACCATGAAACATTGTGATTAAATTGAGTTTCAAAAATAATGGCTTTGTAGCTGCAATTTCTGGTTATTCAATATTTCTCTTTGATGAATAGTTTTCTCTGGCTCTAATATTAAGAAGCAAGCGTTATATGAAATTTTATCAACCGGTTTCAAGACACTATATAGAAAAGATGGGATAATTATTTATCTTACATATTATTTAAGAAATAGCATCTGACTGCCTTATTACTGTTATACTTTGTTTACATTAACTAAAATTAATTTTAGAATTACATTATTATACTAAAATATTTGTATAATTCTTTTGACAAAAAATAGATATCATAATTGCTTTTGAATGAAATTATTAATTTGTTGTAACAAATATTTGTAAATAAAAAAAGTTAAACATGTGCGTTACAGCATTTTTCTGCAAATATAGCGTTTCTTATTGCCTTCAATTTTTGTTTTTTATCTTATTCCAGAAGTTTTTTTTGCACTAAATAGCAAATTTATTTTTCAGTCTAATAACTTTTTTTGCGATGTCTTGAAAAGTTCCTTTTTTTTGTTATTACTTTATATTGTGCTATTATCACTTTTCATTCAATCTTAATACAAACAAAAAAAAAACGAAATGCATTTTATTGCAAATGTTGTCATTTTATAGTCGTCGCTATAAGTGTTTTTAGAATTATTAAACGTTTTTCTGGAAATATAAGAAAAACATATTATTAAGAGCGTTCATGAAAAACCTTAACATGTAGCTTTTATAAAATATAAAGTTGTAATAATAATAATAATGACTTGCCGAAACAAATAGTTATTAATTTACCTTTAATAATTAATTAAAAAAAATAAAATATAATAATATATTTATTCATTTTGCATTGTTTTAATAATTCATGCCAGCAGCAACTGGTTTCCGTTTTAAACGAAACAAATTTGTCATCATATATATAAAGTTTAATTAAATTTCAATGCAAAATAATATTAAACGATCATTTTAAAATATAAATAATTCCCAAATAAATATATTATTCCCTCACTCTGACCAAAAATAGCTTATGGAATTATAATCGGTATTTTTGCACGCATCCATATTCCATACCGCGTTAATTGAATTGATATAAATTTAAATAATTGCCCAAAAGTACGGGATTATAGATATTTCAATTACAAATATATAAACCATATAAATAGAATTGGGGGATTTGTTTTATAAATAAAGCTGCACCGATAATATTTTATTGTGATTTTATATCATCATCCCCATTTTTATCGCATTTGCGCAAATACGCCACTAATTGCAACCGATTAATTTAATATTTTAATATTATAGTGTAATCTTATTTAAGCCGTGTAATTGTAATATTTTATTAGTAATTCTGTATAATTTATGCATTAAATTATGTTATTTTATATTTCATTTTACCCAACGAGTTTCATTCTAAAATAAATTTCTCCAGGGAATGAGTTTTTAAGTAATATCTAATTTTAATTTAGACTGTTACCAAATGAAGTCTGCATTATCTGCCTTTTGGGCTTTAATCAAGTAAATACTTTGGGGGACTGGTTATAATCTAGGGCGGTTTAATTCTCAGGTAACCAGAGGAAACAGAGAAGAGAAAGGACGACATTCACGAGGGCACAACTGGATATCCTGGAGGCGCTCTTTGCAAAAACAAGGTATCCTGATATCTTTATGAGGGAGGAGGTCGCTTTGAAAATTAATTTGCCTGAATCTAGAGTACAGGTAAGTAATTATTAATTTGTAAATTAAAATAGTGCCGGAGGTTGAATAAGCTTTTTCATTTGTGAATGATTTGTTTTTTATTTAGTACAGTATAACACAAAAGAATATGTTTATATTCTGGTATCAGATATTAAGTTCAATGCAGTAGGTAATATAAATTAAACTGCCCTATAAATTATCAATGCTTAAATTGGATTTCATAGTAGATGTGTATAAAATTCATATTAACCAATATTAATTATTAGAAGATTATAGGTTTTTATTTTAAATTTGTTGTATACAGTCAGTGTTATTTTTAGTGTCGGCTTTAAAACATTAGTTTGTGTATACATATAGAAACAAAAAAAAGAATTGGCATTTTTATGCTTTATCGACCTTATCCAATCTGGTAAAAAGCAGGCTAAAGGCCCGTCCGTAAAATAAAGCAAGATGATTAATGTTTGTAAATTTGTCGCTGAATGCCAAAAAACCGTTACTTAATTAAAAAATCAAATTCAAAGTTTCTATTGCTGGCCGTTCGTTGATTATCTTGCTATAAAAATGAAATTTTGTACGTTTTTTAACTATTTTACATTTAACATTTTTGTATTATTTATTTGTAATAATTCTTCTCTTCCTCACAACTATATGTTCTGTTATTGCTATCTTTATATTGAAATCTCACTGATATACTTTTCTAAAATTTTATGTGCATGCGTGTCTATGTCTTATCCATCATTCGCAACTACTGTCTGGCCATTGACAATAGTGTAAAAATGTTAGTTTTTGTACTTTTTGTGTAGCTTTATTAATAGTACGTTTATGTGCCCAGGGCGATTTATTTTTATCAACTTTATGTCAAAACTTAGTTCTGCTGCATAATGTTTTTTGTATTTGCAAAGTTAGCTTACTTTTAATACTACAATTTTATTTGTTATCCATTAGTATTTGTTAGTAAACTGCAATATGTTTTTAGGACGTAAAAAGATGGCCCTTTAGAATAATTAGTGCATGGCAATACCTTTCGGTTTTCTTGTCTGCGTTAGTCCTGCTCTTGATTTGTCCTTGTCATTGTCACTATTGTGGTACTAGTTTGAACTGGTCTAGTTTTAGCCTCGCGGAATTCACGCAGTCTGCTGCGACAACACATGCTGTCCCTATACCAATTTTTACTTGCTACTCCTTCTTTTGTAATCCTTTTATGGTTTTAATTTAGGTGTTTTTTTCTATTTTGGTTTATTTAAATCGTGAAGCTTTTCTATCTGTTTCCTCATTACTGTCATTGCACAGTTTCTTAATGCTTTCCAGTTGCTTTTGTCACTCAGGCATATATTAATGATTGTAAATTTGTTGATTTTGTTTTCCAATACCTTTTCTAAGTTTCTATAATCTTCCTCTCATGATTTGCACTTTACTAGCGTATGTTCTGAGTTGTCGTGCATGTAATATATATCTTTTTTTCTTTCTCCATTTTTTTTTTGTAAAGACCAGACTTGAACAGTTTGGAAAGTATCCAAACTGTTCAAGTCTAGTGAGTAATTGTGTTGTATAGTAACAAGTTGACAGTTAATTCTCTACCCATTTTTTTATGCCTAGTATTAGTTTTCTTGTCCATTCTCCCTTTTCTTTCTATTTACTGTGTGTTATCTTTCTATCGTATTTTTTCTTGCCCGTCTTTTTGTTTTTTGTTTACTAGTTCCTTTATTTACTATTATCTTTATGTCTAATCTTTCTTTTACGCTCAAATCTGCGGGTAGTGTTCACGCAATTACCTCTAGTGCCTCCTACGGCACTGTCCTGTAAGTCCTGCAGACTTTTAACAAGTTTGCTTTCGTGGCTCTTTTTATTTCCTTTTTGTTTTTTTTTGTTGTCCTCAACTAAACTACAATAGTTTACTTCTAGTCGCCGTTGCTATTAACCTCTTTGCTCTTCTTCTGATCTTCATTTGTTCGGCATTTCATCTATTTTATTTGTTCCTTTTACTGTTTCTTTAACTTATTCGTTTCATCTCTTTGCTTCAAATGTAACTTCAAGGTATTTAATTTTCTTTCCTATGGTTATTATTTATTCCTTCCCCTATTTTTCCATTTTCCTTATTAATCCCCATTGTCGATAGTTTTCTGCAAAGCCAAATCTAGCTCTTTATTTCTCATACAACTTTTTATTATCTCTATTGCTAACTCTAACTTCTCCTTGGATACTTCTATGTCTATATTTCTACCGACCAGAGCCACAACATCCGCAAATGCCGTTATTGTCACTCCTTCTGGCAATCGCATCCTGAGTAGCACATTGTATACTAGATTCCACAGTTTAGGTCCTAGTGCAGAACCCTGTGGTACTTCTCTGGTCAGCCTAAATTTTTTATATTTGGTCAGTAGATTCTTCACTTGAAGGTAACTCCATATTGTTTTGATAGTTTTCTTTGTTAGTTCATTTTTTTGCTGCTTCTATAATTGTTACCCATAGTATGCTATTGAAAGCATTTTGTGTATCAAGCGCTAGTATAACACAGTGTTATTTTTTTTTCTATGTGGTCTACTGTTTGTTTCTTGTGCTATGTCTTTTACCTTCTCAATGGCTTTTTGAGTCAACCTTCCCTTTGTACATCCATATTGTTCTTGTTCCTATCCTCATTTTTCTTACTGGCTTTGGAAGTATTTTATTGATTAATTCTCTTTTTACCTGAATCGCTGATTGCTGATTGGTAACTTTGTTTGGAATTAAAAAAAACTTTTTATTATTCTCAGAGTTTAACAAGGTAGTATTGTTTTTAGCGCATTCTTAATGCTCGGATAAGATTAAGTTCAGTATCAGTAAAACAGTCAATAAATAAAATACTTTAACGACAAAAAGTTTAAAAGATTAAGAGGTTTAAAATGTTATGTTATGTGATGCTATAAAAGTGTCAAATTGAAGTAAGTGCTTGGCTTCTAGTATAATTAGCTTTAAGTTTAATCTTACTGTAGTGGTGTTTACTATTTCTTCTCATAACGATGACTTGTATAAATTGCACTACTTGCTGAGGCTCGTGTGCATTGTTCATATGCGCATCAAACTGTGCTTGTTGCTTGCAGCAATATATTATTAAGCAACTGTAACGTCACGTAACGTCTCAAAACTTACGTTTGTTTCAGATTATAAAGTTAGTAGCTCGCCATTCTAAAGGGTTTTTCAATAAGGACGAGTATCTCCAAAATTGCAAACAAACAGGGTCAAATTCGCCAAATTGAAGTCTGCAAAAGCCCGAGTTCTTGTGCACGGCAAGGAATCGACTGTCTCGGGTTCTGCTGTACACTTTCACGGACCGCGGCAATATTCTCCGCCGATCTTGCGTTCCTTGAATATACAGGTGTTGGCTAATTATTTACCAAACCCGTCGTTTCAAATTTGACCACCAAACGTTGAAATGTCGACTGTAAAGGGCCACCACGTCTACAGTAAAACGGTCGCAATGCACGCAAAGTTTGCACTAACAAACACTCATTTTAATAATTAAATTTTATTATCTAAACATGCTGTTCAATTGTGTAACTTGCCATGGTGATTTAGCTGAATAATAAACAAAAGATTTATTAGATGTCACCAATACAAAATAGCCGCCACGAGCTGCTAAAATCTATCCTCGCCAACTGAAAAACCTTATACAAAGTCTAGATGGGTACTACCTACTGCTTAGTCTTACGGATTGTATTTTCATAAACCAACTGTACTGTCAAAACGACGTAGAATCTAATTTATTATTACGCATACTAAAGTTACCAAATAGCCTTCTACAAAAGTTAATTTTTGTTTCATAATTATGAATTATTCCGTAGCTTATAAAAGACCGTAAAACTATCAATAAAATTATGTTTGCAAAACTTGGGCAGCTCTTACACGTAACTTTTTTGCGACCAACAATATTTATAAAAGTTAAATTGCTCTAGAGATTTTGACGTATATGTACAAATAAAATTAAACTATACTAATAAATTTGCTTTACTTTCTTGCATCTGTAAGTTATTTACTCTAACTGATTGAACTATTTTTTAATTGTTTTACTAAATTATTCAAAGTTTTCAGTGTAAAGCTATTATTTCAAAGTTACATCATTATTAAGACTCCGTAAACCCATCAAACTAATAAACTTTTTGGTGACCCAGTAATGATTCTTATATTCATTTTGTCTTTTAAAAACGGCCAAATAGCAATCGTTAATTGTATACAAAAGCATGATGCAGTCTAAATCTGTCACTCAACTAATGCCAACTAAATGCACATCTAGTAACTTTTTAATTAAGTATCTATCCAATAAAACTTTGCAAAAGAACTGGGTCGGTTTTTCTTACACTTATTGTTTAGAGAACTTACTTCCTTGGCTAGAAAGCACAAAAGTTTGTCGTAGAGACAATTCGAGTTCCGGTAAAACAACACGAAGAATTGCATAAATTAGATAAGAGCAGTCTCTAGCACAGATCATACGTCTCTATGTCTTGGCCATCAAGACCACCCGACTTGAACCTTACATAACATGTCTGGAACATTGCGACATTTGCGAAGTTTACCGCATGCTCCAAACACTAAGATAGCCTTGGATAAGCAGCTTCAAGATGTATTAAACCATCTGATTTCATGCATGCATGACCAAAAGTTTTATATTAACATACATTAACTTTTTCTATTAAATTTCAGAGATGTACTTAAACATAGATGTTTCTTTTAACTAAAAATTTTTTTTACACTTTTTGAATGATTTTCTATCGTTAGGCATAGTAATGTATTTATCTTAATTGTACATAGAGCGTAGGAGTAATGCAGTTTAGTCTCTATATTACAGAATGGATTATTTGCTGTAATGTAATAAAATCATAATTAATATATATAATTAAATTTGATAACATAATTATAATTACATTACCATTGAAAAATATCAAATCAAGGGAAGTTAAATCACTATGCGACAATGCCAGGGGTTTGTAATTTGGCCGCCCCCTAATACAGGATACAAAAGGCCGGAGGTGAGACGTGTCTCCGCATCTCACCATGAGACTAACAAGTTACCATTCATGGACTAAATAGATCGCTTTCTAATGGTCGTTAGTGATTTATAGCAGAACCTTTTATAGGTACACTCGTTGCACCAGTACATATACGTACTTCATACACCCTGTTTTTGCCATTTTATTGTTGGCACACGTTTGTCGTTCGAACACAATATCGTTTCAACAAGAACGTGATCAAAAATATCACATTTGTACATACAATGAGGAAAATGCTAAGACAACTTTTATAATTCAGCAACAATTTTCTAAAAAATAAAATTTGTTAATGTTTATTATCATTATTTTGTTAATTGTGAAAAATTATTAAATTATACATATTTATAATCAATTCTGTTGTAACATGAAATTAAATATTGACTGCGGATCCGACAAAGTGTTCGTGTCTAAATAAAAATAATGCAATTCAAAAATTGAAATTATTATAACAATATAGATTTAAAAACCTGATTTAAATAATAACAAAAAAGATTATATAAACAAATATGAACAAAATAAATAGAATACTTAATTAATGTTAAGTTAAACATTTTTGTAATAACTAGTAAGAAATATAATTGAATAGTTTCAGGTTGACGCTAAAAATAGACACATATCGACTAAAGAAACCACAATATGTGTAGAAATGTTGCTTGTATTTAGTGACAGAAGTAGAACTTGTAGGGCTTTGAGTTCTGGCAAGTATCGTGCGACAGTATTGATTCTACTAGCGGTATAATTGATAAATGCTCTCGAGAATATAATCAACTTTTATTTAAAGCTGCTTTTATTTTCATTTTAAATGTCTTAACTATGTTAGGTAAATAACTTTGTTGAATTACAACCATTAAATGCAATTTATCTGTTTACTGCGTTTTCAATCAATAAGCTTGATTAAGCAGCTTTTTAATGTTATAAAACGTATCGTAAGTGGAGATTTAAATAATAAGAACTATATCAACTTTATTCAGTAACGATGTATAAAATATAAAATAGACGTTTGTGATTGATTTACATACATGCTTTTTGTGCTCAGTTACATACATTTAATGTTAAAATTATTATTATATATTTTATGACCCATTACATTTTTTCTATTTCTGCTTGGTTCTAATACCTTAACGATCAGTTATATAAGATTTTACTCATAAATTGTTTGTTTTGGTCCAATTATATTGCAAGGAAACATATTCAAGAGTATTATATTTTTTAGTGTAACGTAATATTTTCAGGATAATAAAATACAATTTATTTCAATTCACTAATGCTTTACTTTATTTTGTTTTGTAGGTGTGGTTTAAAAATAGAAGAGCTAAATGCAGGCAGCAGCAGAAACAACACAATCAACAACAGAATGCGGAAAAAAGCTCGCGGATTAAAACGAAAACTGCAGCTGCTTTAATTACAAAAGCTTCGCCCCCGACTGCAACGAATAACAATAACAATACGAATACGAGGTAAGTCAAAACCGACTACATGTGTCACCCCTTTTACAATTACAGCCAAATACTAATGATTATTATTCTTATTTATTTAAATATCTTATAAAGTATATTTATTTTAATAGTAAATATTACTCGCTAGTAATATTTAACATAACGTCACAAAAAACTAATTGTTAATTAATAGACATAATTATGATATATTATACATAATTAATAAATAATTTTATTAATATATTCATTAACAATTAGACTTTAGTAAAGTGTATTAAATAATGCTTACATACAAACTAGTGTTTTAGACTAATACGATAGATTCTATGGTTGTTTAATTTTGACAGATCAAAGAAATAGTTATAGTAAAAGTAAATAATTTGAAATGTTGAAATTTTAATATATAAAACTGATAGTTTTTATGTTTTGTATTTTAATAATCTACTTTTACACTAAATAAAAATTTAGACATAATCTACAAAGAGCTCATAACTGCATAAAAAACAGAAATTTTCTATTTTGATAAGCCTATTGTAAAATAATGTTTGGTTTGGTGCTCTACAGAATCCCTACAGTCTCTGTGTATATGTATAAAATACATGCACATTCTTAATATTCATTATTGTTTATTTTTTATAAATAAATATTATAATAGCCTCATAAATTAGAATGTTTAGCAAAAACTAAATATTCAAATCCTTAATAATTACTAAAACAATAAAGAACTAAATATTGTATTTTTTAAATGTATATCTTATATATTTTACTTTTTTTTTAGTTCATCGACTAGTTCGCCAATTGTACATACAACGCCACACGTTAGAGACAGTCCGAACTATGTGAAACCTGCTCTAGTGGCAAGCAGTAGCAGTACAAGTTCACCGCCGGTAAGTAAATCAGAAGTACTAAAAATGTACCATTTTATACATTACTATTAAAAAAATGACTCCGTTCTACTTGCTGTTTAACACAATGTGAAAATTATAAAAGGCTTGGAGCACAGTGTGTACAATTAAACTGTATTTTATTAAACAAAATAGAATTATGCATTGTATTCGTATACGAACATAATATGTTTTCTAAACAGTATAACATATTCTTCAAAACTATACAAGTGTGTAATAAATTGATTTAAAAAAAAAATATTTTGCTAAATACAATTTAAAATTATATTTACATTTTTTAAGTCAGATTTCAACACAAGGTACAGTAGAGCCAGCAGTGGATTTTTGTTAACCAAACCAAATTATTTCTCATAATACGACGCCTACTGTACAGTGTACATAACACGAAAGCTGGTCAAAGTCGTATGTATTTTATAATAAATATTCCGCGACTGGAGCTTCTCCATTTTCCTGTTTAATCTTAACAGTACACCTATTTCCAGTACTTTACCTGTTTGAGTTTATTCTATCTGTCAAAGTATGGTTTAAAAAATTTATCTTAAAAGTTTTGGTTCTACATGTCTAAACTGTCAATGAATATTTGTTTGTAGATGGCAATATGTCTTATATTTTGTTTAAACAATGTCCATGGAAATATTTATAGAAAATGCAAAGATTTGCAACATTACGTAGGTGTTGTAAAGTATCTATGTCATCAGTCAATTTTGGAACGGCAATGATCTAAATAGTTGGTTTTTGAATAAAATTAGAAGAGACAGTGTAGTTTTGGATGCTCCTCCCCATATTTGGGAACAATATTCAATACTAGTTTTATACATACTTTCAAAACTATGTCAACAACATGGTTGTTCCAGATAACATTATGTGATAATGTAATCCCTAGAAAACGAACTAAAGAAGATTTAAATATAGATTTGTTGTTTAGTTTAAGATTTGGTACTAATGATACCTCGGATTTTCATTTTGAAACAGTATGAAGTTTAGTTTTTTAGAGTGTACAGTTTCGTACATTATTTTCATTCAACACTTTTTAATTTAAATAAATTACTACAAAATGTGATCAATAATCATAGATTTTTTTTTTTCTTGTTGGAGTATATTGTCTTTAACCGATCTGCCTGAGCAAAAGAGCAATATTAAAGCAGATTTATTAAATTTTAGTTACATATATTTATTTTTATTTGATATTGTCATAAAATTTTATAATATTGTCATTAATCCAATAATATAAACGTACAATTTGTTTACTTTTTTTGCGCATACCTTTGTTAATAAAGTTTCTACCCCACTTGTATCGTAAATATCTATTATATACATGTGTTGAGCCTATATGTAAAAAAAATGTTAATTTTTAAATAAATTTCAGGTTGTGTCTTCTGCATATACAAATTCTGCCAACTCAAGTATATGGTCTCCAGCTTCGATAGACAGTTTCAGCTTAGATCAACATCGTAGTTGGTGTAGTTCAAATCAACCCACAGTTCTTAGCACGACGAGTGCAAGCACGAATTGTTATAATAATTATTCATATTATACCAACATGGATTACCTCAGTTCTAGTACAATGGGACACTCGCAATTTGCAGTAAGTAATAATTTATTGTTAATAATTTGTGTACATCAATTTCTCATTGATAGAGTATTATGGTATACAGTATTCTTTTATCTTTAAAACCTTACATGATAATTACTTACCTACAAGGTCTCTATAAATGTCTGAGATTATGTAATTACTTTAAATGTGCCGCCATTTTTAAATGTCCACCAAACTATTTACTTTGTTTTGACAGTTCAACTTCAACTGTGAACGACCACAGAACTATTTCACTAGAGCGGCACAAAAGTACATTAGAGGTTACATAATCCCAAACTTTTATAATGACCCTGTACCTATAATCTACATTGCAAATTGTTAATTTTTTTTTCTCTATCTTCTGCATAAACATTACGTCATAGTTTTTATTTGTTGCAGGAAAATAGTTTAGAATCAAGTTGGAGTAAATCCAGGGACGAGACTTCATGGTTCTACAATGCAAGTTGGGATCGAAAATGAGATAGTATTAAATTAGAAACAGGCGAAGATGCAATAGAAAGAGTGAATGATTTCATTTAATTCCTATTTAATTATGTAAACGAATCGAAATTCTAAATTAAATTGCTACAAGTACGATTTAAATTAATTTTATAAGTTTTAAAGACTTACAGATGAAAATAAACAATAAATTGACGAATTTACTAACATTAGTTCATAGAGGTCAAACCTAGTCGTAAAATATGCAGTAGATCATGTGTGCCAAAATGAAGTTAAAAATCCGAATAGTCGACTAAATATTAAAAAAATCATCGAAATATCATTTTTTAAATATTTGAATGAAAATTGTACATATCTTTAGGTTTAGTAGAATATAGAATCTCCGTGAATGTTGGTTTATGACAAATTATGTCTTAATCATTTAGTTAAGATCTTATAAATTAACTTTTTTAAATTGTACACAGCTTGCTTTCATTATATGCCAATACGGTTGGTACGTGACTAAATGATTAAAACTGTAATTGTTCAGAGAAGTTTTGATTAACGCCGATTCAAATTTGTTCTAGTTTAAATAAAAATTGTTATCCCAACTTCTCTGATTTCTTTTCTACCAATGTTGAGTGATCGTTAGTTAAAATATTCCTATTTTAGTTTTAAGGCCTAAACAGATGTTAACGAAAAAAATATTTTAGATTTGTTTTTATGAGAATCATTTCACGTTTACTCATAGATATTTGTATACATCCCAAAAATTTAATAAAATGAAAGAAATTACATACTTAATTAATTATATTGTATATTAGTTTTGCCTTTTGTATTTATCCTATTATTATATAAAGAGTAGAAGTTTATGGTTTTAATAACGATTTCAAAACAAACAATAAAGATTTATTCAAGAAAGAATTAACCAAAGCAACTCGAAGAAAGGAACTTATATGTCTTTAGCGATTTTAATAGTAGAGCAGAAAACAAAATAAAATATACAAGTAGGCATACAGAAGAAGATAACTTTAACAATTAAAATAAAGATGGCATAACATTAAAAGAGAGAATAGTTTAAGCATTGTTCTAAATCGAAGAAGACAAATGTACACAAAGTAAATACAAAAGAAATGACAAATACAACAAAATTCGAGAAAAAATAAATAACAACTAAGGAAATGCCAAAAAAACAAAAACAAGGATTAGACAAAATCACTCCCAAACAGTTATACAAATATACAACAACGCAGTGAGCGTAAATTAGCTATATTTAAAAAGGAGAAAACAACAATTGTAATAACTACAGAAGGGGTCCAATGGCGGATTTAACAGGTGTCTGGCCAAAAACAAATTAAAAAAAGTTTAATAAAACATTCTACTAATAGATTAGTTACATCTCAGCATTACAGATATTGCAAACCTTCTTTAATGATGAAATTGATAATTTGTCTCTAAATTATATGAGTCAATCTATTTTTAAAAAGATAAATGAGTTAGTTGCCTAAAAAATGTAACGTTAACGGTTTACTTAAAACAAAGTATAAAAATTATAGTATGCTTAATAAAAAAACGTTTATTTTTTTAATCAATGTTTTAAAAACAAAAAGTAGTAATATTTGTTCTGCCGCCAAGAGCCTCAGCTGATCTAAATCCGCCAATAAGAAAGCCACTAAGCGGGCTAAGAAAAGGAAGAAGTGCTCTCGAATTTACAACAAAACAAATAATACAAAAATGCAAAATAAGAAGCAATATAGACCAACAAAGATGTTGAACGAAAGTATGTACCAGTATTATGTCTAGGAATAGTAATATTACATTGGATTTTATAATACAAAAAGTTTTCCGTGACGGTAGGTCACCACTTCACCTACGTAAGAAGTGAAAAGAAGTCGATACTAAAGTGTGTTCATTATATCTAAAATGACTATTAAAGAAGGTATGGCATGTTTTAGTTAAATTACTAAAGCAGCAAAAACCGTAAATAATATTAAGTAGTATTTGACACAACCTGTCTAAGTTACTATAGAAATATTTACTAGTATGTCAACAGTAAAGTATCTTAAAGTTAATTTCTCTGTTTGCGCTTATTAGCAGTATATTAATGTTTACTTTACAACGCGAGTGTATTGCAATATCCGTTACATTTACAGTTTTAATGGTGAAAACTTTGTAGCAGCTGCTAGGATCCAAATCAATGACTGACAAATTTTTCAACAAGTACACAACCACGTGAACACGGAACTTTTTCAAAACCGTCGACTGAGCATCCACTACTGCAAAAATTTGATAATTATCTCGGCACCTCTGTTTATTGTATATTTACATAATTTAATCTACTACTAATGCGAGTTTAGAGAACAATAAAACAATGTAGATTATATCAATTCTTACCTACAAAGTTCGATAATCGTATAGAATTTAACCGCTGAATCATTCAAACTCAACTTTTGAAAGCCATTATTAAAACTTGATAATTTCCTTCAAAAGTCAAAACTCGAGTCGTAAACTTTTGTTTGTATTGATATATATTCTTTACTAATATATATTTATATCGATAAAGTATTGTGGTAAAAAAACTTATATAGTGTTTTATTTTATTATTATTAAAGATTACAACATAGTAAAGATCTCAACCATCCTTGAGTAAAGTAAGTTATGAAGGATTTTTTAAAGTTAATGATATAATGATGTATCAAAACTAAAACCTTAATATGAAAAAACTTATGTAATCCAAAGCTGCTAATGGAATATAAATATTGTAATCTATGTGCAATACCAAACAGACAATTTTTTCCGACAATAGCAGTTTTCAGAGAGCGCAGCAAGTTTTACGAATTAAAAAAAAAAACAGAAATAAGAATGTGCGACAATATTATATTCGAATAAAAAATAAAGCACCACAATATAATTTGATTCTAGAATGGAAAAGTTTGAACATGGAGGTAACTGTTACTAAGCTCACTCCGTCAGCATCAAGATTTAAGAAAAAATAGAAAAAAAATAAATTAAAACGTCACGCATGCGGTGAAATTAACACAACACTAATAACAAGTTATGATTTTTGATGCTTCTCATAATCTTACCCAACTTATACAGCAACCCACATATTTTTTTCGTGATAGACTTCTTGGTAAACAAAAGAATTTCTTAAAAATTTCAATTTTGATACTCATTGCTTATATTCTAATAATCTACATATTGCAGCAGAAAATCTTACAAAAACTATTCAAAAAGTCATCGAAAAATTTGTTCCGTTCTCTGTTATTGAACCAAAACAAAAGTACTTGTTTTCAATTTCGACAAAACAAGCATTTAATAAGAAGCAAAAAGCATTTAAGAAACACATCAATAATCGTTCCGAACAGACTAAACAAGATTAAAAATTAGCTCGTAATTATTGTGACAATCTAATACAACCTGAAAAAGATAGGATTGACAGAAACATAGCTAATCAAATTTCTCAGCTTTCCTAAACAACAAAAAAAAATGTATAAAACAATATATTCATTGCAAGGTAGTACAAAATCTTCAATACCCCTCTTCAAAATGATCAAAACAATCTAGTTACTAATCGAAAAAAAGCAGATATTTTTGCAAACCATCTAACTCTACTGTTATAAATTCTCCCATTGCTGTAACTACAGTGCCGACTAGTGGAAAAATAATGGGTCCAATTAATTTTAGGCAACGGGTTGTCAAAATATATCTTCTTAAATTAAATGCCAAAAAAGCATCAGGTATAGATAAAATTCCATCTATTATTCTTAAAACATTTGCAAATAAATTAGCTCCAATTTTTACCAAAATATTTGCCTTATCATACAAAAATTAAACATTCCCAAATTGTTGGAAAGTTGGAAATGTTCAACCTATTCCTAAACAGAAAGACAAGTCTGATTCTTCAAATTATAGACCAATTGTATTATTGTCCAATATGTCAAAAAAATTGAAAACTATAATAATTTTCACATTTTTAAGTTCTTAGAATAAAATAACTTTATCTCAGATACTCAATATGAATTTAGATCAAAACGTTCGACAACAGATATTCTGACTTATGTTAGTCACAAATAGAATTCTACTTTAGACAAACAAAGAGAACATCTTGAAGTAGCTCTAGACATTTCGAAAAGATAAAAAATAATAGAAAAGCTAAGTGCAATAACGAACTTAAACAAGTGAAAGGGTGTGAAACGTCAAAAGAAATTTGGAAAAAACTTGCAAACATTTACCAATCCAGAAAACGAGCACAAAAGGCAACGCTGTTAAAAAGGCTGACTCAACAAAAAGTGGCGGACGGCGCTGATATACGCGAGCACTTAGACCAATTTTTGACGCCGTAGACAAGCTAGATACCATGAACGTAGAAATAAACCTATTAGCCATTTTGCTTTTACACAGTCTATCCGTGGTCTATCCGGCTGGTACAAAAATTTTCGGTGCGCAATCGAATCGCGCGGAGAGTTGCCGACTCCAGAAGTTATACGGGTAAAAATAATGGAAAAAAGCAATGCAAGAAAAGGGGAATAAAGTGAAAAAAAATACCGGAAACAAAGTGAGAAACCCAAGCAAGCTGAACTAACAAAAAAATTGCAAGTGCCACAAATGCAGACAAGTAGGTTACATGTCCAAAAATTGCCCAAACAAAGCAAGAAATGAGACAACAAACGCATGTTTCAATGTAAATAAGAATATTCACAAACAGTGGTGTCTTGACAGTGATGCCACGTCACACTTGTGCAAAGACATTGACAAGAATCGAATTGAAAAGCTAAGTTTAGCTAACGAGGATACAACAAACATATCGGCAATCGGCAAAATAGATTTTGGGGCTGAAAACGACAGAAGTGTAGCAAACGTGACATTGACAAACGTACTACAGGAACGATTTGTATATAGTATCCAAAAGCAACAACATTTCCAATGACGTAGCATGCTTAGCAAAATTAAATCATAATTTTTGCAAATATCACCAAAATATTGGGTCACTTAAACTTAAAGCAGCTTAAAAGACGCCTTAGCATGCAAGAATCTGCTACGAAAGTAAAATTCAAAGATTTTGAGTGCGACGTGTGTGCGAGAACACAAATGACGCGTTCCAGTTTTTAGAAAGCCCCCGAACGATCAACCGAAAAGCTTGAAATTTTTCACTCAGACGTTTGCTGCTCAATGAAAACAGAATTTTAAGGAAAAATAAAATACTTTGTAACCTTCACCAATGATACTACAGGTTGGAAGGAAGAGAAATTCTTGCAATCAAAGGACCAAGTACTTTCAAAATTTATAGAATACGTGAACAATGTCGAGAATCAAACTGGAAAACAAGTGAAATCACTTCAATCAGACAACGGTACAAGTCATTTGACAAGTATCTAAAAATAAAAGGTATTGGAAGAAAATTGACAATTGCCTACACACCGGAACAAAAAGGCATCTCCGAACAAACCAACAGGACAGTCTTAGAACCAGCAAGGTGTTTTTTTTATTGCAGTCTAAACTTCCTCAATCCTTCTGGGCAGAGGCGGTGAACAGCTTGCTACATTAAAATTGCTGCCCATCAACTAGTTTAAATGGAACGACACCATTTGAATTATAGTGCCAAAAAACTCCAAACGTGACAAATTAAAAAAATTCTTGGCCCAAGTATATTGCCTAAATCAAAGCCCAAAGAGCAAGTTAAGACATTTGTGAATGACCTGGAATTTTGCTTGGTTATCCCAAAAATCAGAAAGGCTTCCAAATCTGGCTCGTAGAAGAAAAGAAATTGGAAGTTTCCCGCGACGTAAAATTTGTGATAGATAAAATCAGAATTTTATAAAAACTAATGACAAGTCAACTTCAAAAAACAACCAAAACTTGAAGAAATTATCATCGAAGATAACGTTAGAAACCAAAAACACGTTGATAAAGATCAAGTAAATGAAGTGGAAATTAAGAATCCAGCAAAACCACACACATGCAGATCCATGCATCTACCTACTAAAGCGAGGGGAGGATATTGCAGCTTATAGTTGTCTACGTTAATGACATCCACGTGGCGTCAAGAAGCGATGAAACGGCAACGCAGCTACTACATATGTTGCAAACAAAATTTGAAGTCAAGGATTTGGGCAAAACCAAGTATTGTTTGAGAATTAAATTCACCAAGGAAAGCGACCGAATACGACTGAATCAACAAGGGTTTGTGATAGAACTACTGAAACGTTTTAATATGTCAACCTAACTCAACCTAAATACAAAGCTAACGAATGGTCAAAACGCTTTAGCAGATCAAGAAACAAAATATCTATTTTGTAAACTGGTTGGTGCGCTGATTTACCTATCTACATCAACAAGACCTAATGTTTGTTATGCTGTCAGCTACCTGGGACAGTTTAATCACTGATACAAAAAAAAACATTGGCTAGCTGCAAAAACGTATCTTGCAATACCTATAAGGTACCGCCGACATTAGTCTCTGCTATAGTCTAGCAAATACAAAAGTGAAAGGTTTTGTGGACGCTGACTAGAGGATCAACTTAACGTACAGAAAATCGTTCACCGGTTATTGTTTCTTGTGTAAAAATTTTCTAATATCATGGGAATCCAAGAAGCAACGTACGGTGGCGCTAAGCTCAAACAAAGCTGAATACATGGCCATGTCCAAAGCAACCAAAAAAGCCATATATCTCCAAAATATAATTATTGAAATTGGTGTGGTTTAAGCACTAATACACAATGACAATTAGCAAGCACTAAAACTCTTCGAGAACCCAGTATTCTACAACCGAAGCAAGCATATCGATATGAGATACCATTTCTTACGCGACAAGATTAAGAATGGCAAAGTTATGTCTCGTCTCCGAGATGATCGTCGACATCTTAACCAAGGGTCTTCATGGACCGAAACACCATCAGTATATCTTAATGATTGGGCTAAAACGATCAGCCAACCGCCGTCCCGAGAAAAGGTATTGAAGCAATAAACGTTACGTCGACTGATTAGTAGGCGATGTTTTAAAAGTTATATTAAGAAAGAAAAAAATTAAGAATAATGATACAAATCTAACTTTTTTATTATTCAACTCACATGACGTTAAAATTAATTAACAATTATTACGTATATTCTATAAACTTAATTTTTTGAAAACGTGCATGGCAAGTATTTTTTGTTATTATTACGTATACGCTTGTTTATGATTCTTTTATACGTTTTGTGATGTAAGAATTGAATTCTCAAAATTTTTCAGTTTCTCGGATTTATTTTTTACATACATTTTAAAACTTTAATTAAAAAATCAGTTATTTGATCATTTTTTTAATTTTTAAATTTTTATTTGAAGTTTATTACGACTAAACTAGCTTCTATTGTTACATTAATATTAAAAAAAGATAAAAATATAAAATAATAAGAATGAAAAAACAAAATATAATCTGTGATTTGTTTTCACAGTGCAAAATTATTACAAAACTAAAACTTCAATTTAGTTGTCAGTTATTCGAAAAAACCTGCAATAAATTAAATTAATTTTACCACTTTTATCTATTTTCTACTATAAGCTAAACAACTCCATTTACAATTTTGTCAAATATTGATTAATAATTTAATTAAATGCTTCTTTTATTTATTAGTTTAGAGCGGTTCATATTTACCTCACTTGACCCTAATAATTATGTAGAAATAAAAATTTCTGTATATTTATTATAACACAATAATATACTCTTTTTTTTTAATTCTGTATTACTTTATAATATTATTCATATTATTTATTTTACAATATAATAGTTTCATACTTTTAGTAAATTCAATTCATTTTATACAACAATATTTATCAAAATAAAATTGTATTTATTGGTTTAGAATTTTAAACAAATAGTTAGTATTTATTTTAATAAAATATCAATTATAACAACAATGACAAAACCCATATATAATAAAATTTAAAATTAAACCCTTTTTGTTTCTACGTCTCTGTTTCTTGTTATCAATTATGTGGCCCGAACAATGAAGTAGAGTACTCTACTTCATTGGGCCCGAATGTGCCCAAACCGTGTATTCGCCTAGAGCGACTAGAAAGAGGGGTCCGGGTCCGGGGGGGATTGTCATAAAGGTAAATGTAAATATCAATCTCACACATGCAAGGATGTTATACTATATACTGGATTGGCAACCAAGCCCCTTAAAGTGAGGAAAAATATCGAAATATGCAACCCGCCGTTGTGCCGCTTTAGAATCTCTTTCTATCTCACAATCGTATACGAGGAAAGAGAGACAGAATTTTAAAAAAATTGATTTAAAACAATAATTACAAACTGTATTTTACTATTTTATATATCAAATTATACTACAAAGTATTACTAATCTTTTTCATAAAAAATTTTTACATAATTTCAATCATTATGACTTTAATAAGATTTATAAAAAAATAAAACAAACTTTCTTATTATAGACACTCAATATATTCAAGTATAATAATAAAAAAGTAAAACTAACTTGTACATTTGTTTAAAATATAAAATATATTGACAAATATACATAATATACTTAAAATTCGTTAACCAAACCGTGAACAATGCGTGCTTTAAAGTTACGCATTCGTATGTTAGTTTTTACTTGTATCTGATATATCTTACAAAAGAAATTTATTTATTAACTCTTAAGTTAGTTAATAGAAACAGTAATAGATTTTTTACACGGTTAAAAAATTAGAGTTAGTAATTTAAAAAAAAAGTACTAATTTTATTATATTTTATTACAAATAATTTTTAAAAAAGTGCATATACTCAAAAGTAAAGTATTAATAATAAGCTACATTGAGTCTAAATGTATTAAACATAAAGATCTACTTTATAAAATTATTACAACTACAATGATATAAATATTAATAGAATGATCAAAAACAACAATTAATCACAATACAAAATGTTTGTTGTGAACTTTTGCATATATTTTATATATAAGATATTTAAGGGAAAGGTAATAATTATTCTGTATAAAATTAAAACACAAAACTAGCATATAAAAGTATAATTATTAACCAACAATATTGTTTACTTACATTTAATATAATTTTTGTATTAAACTGCATAACATATTTTAATTGCAAATGCTTACTAATAAAATTAAATTCCATTTTCTGTTTGTTTCAAAGATTTAAATCCAAAAGCAACCCAGTATTTAACCATTATTTCGCTTGTTAATATTGCTCATTTAAACCGCGTAATGACTAGTGCGACAGAGTAAAACATACAAATTTATACGGCACAACGGCAAGTTGCCTACCCACGGATTTGGACACACTATTTCTCTATGTTAATATACGGTGGTTGCCAATCCAGTATATAGTATAACATCCTTGCACACATGAGACCACTTGCCCTCTATGACCAAGAGTCCAAACTGCCGGCAGTCGTTTGTACAAGAAGTTGTCTAAAAATACAATTATTTTATAATAAAAGTTATTGAAAAGTTGTTTTCAGGTTTATTTAAAAAATACAGGCTATATTTTTGTAAAAATGGTTTTAAATGAAAGATATGTCACTAACGTCGGGTTTAATATTAGTTTAGTTATCATAAATCAACCAAGAAATTTATTTAAGGTTTTATTTTGTCAAAAATAAGTACAATAGTTTATAATAATTAATATAAAAAACTGTAGTAAACATAAAAAATTGAAAACTTAATCAAAACTTGCGCAAATGTTCAAATTCCGTCAGGACCAAAACTGCAAGAATTATTTAAGTTCTGAATTCCATCAAATACATCAGACATGTTTACAACTAATTTATCAGGACTTACTTGGTTAACATAATTAAATTCAGAAGGAACACCATTATTTTTAACATAAACAGATGAAAAAAAAAAATGGAAAATATATTTGCACATTCCTGACCATTGTTAGAGGTAGTATCTTTGTAGTTCATGATATTTGGAAATCCTTGTGTATTTCTCATGTCGTTCAAAAATCTCCAGAAGAATGCAGGACTTGCGTAGATGTTTGTATTTACCTTCTCTACGTACACATTATATAATGATCGACTTAAAAGTTTGCATTGATCTCCGAGTTGACAGAACATAACATAGTCCTCGTGACGACAATCTGTTTTGTAGCGGTAGTTGCATTTTCTTTTTTCTTTTACCATAGCTATAAGTTCACCTCCATTGACTAATGACTTGTATACTTTACCCTGTTGGTCAGCAAATAGATCGTGATCATCAATAGCTTTTTTGACAATAGAAAAATTATAGTTAGAATTGATGGCTTTGAGACTCCAAACTCATAAATACTGGTGTTCTTCAAGATTACGAACCGGGGTTGTTCTACACATACGTGTACAAAACATCAAATTTCTCAGTTTATTCTAATTATGTTTCATAAAAACTCAGAAAGATAGAACATGAAACTCTTTTATCTATACTTACAGTATAAAGTTTTTGTCGTCTCCTGTAAATTTTTTGTGAATAGTACTTTCAAATTAGACATTTTTCAGAGAAATTTTACCCACAGCTTAGCGACCTGTATACATAGGCGTATTTGAACTGTCTGAAGATTATATATTTTCACCTAGCGCACGCATAAAAAAGGGTGGTTTTGGAGTAATAGATAAATATATATGTTTTTGCGTTTTTTAATAGTTTTTTGCATTTTTAGCGAAAACTATGCATTTTGGCCAAAAATTATCTCTATTAAAAGTTGTAGAGCAAAAAATTTCCAATTGATATAGATTATTCAAATTCTTCTATAATTTTCCGTTTTTAAAATATGTTGAAAAATTTCGCAAATTGTGACTTTTGCAGATTTTTTGAATTTTCAACCAAAATCATGCCTTTTCTAGAAAAATTATAAGAGACCAAAGTTTTAGAGCAAAAAATGTCCGATCGATATGTCTTTCAATTTTTTCAATATAGCGTGCATTGAACGTCAGAGCTCGCAAAATCGTGACTTTATTTTCAGCGTTCTTAAGCGAAAAAACAAAAATTATAAAAAAAATTTAATGACCTATATTCATTGGAAATTTGTCGCTCTACAACTTTTAATAGAGATAAATTTTGGCCAAAAAATGCAAAAAACCATTCAAAAACGCAAAAATTGATTTATATATGTGCGCTAGGTGAAAATAGTCTTCAGACAGTCCAAATACACCTAGGTATACAGGTCGCTAAGCTGTGGGTAAGATTTCTTTAAAACGTCGATATTTTGTCTAATTTTAAGAGACTAGAATGTACATACAAAGTTTTGCACTTTCACCGACAATTTAAAGAGTTCATCGAAGTATTTTAACATGTTTGAATCCTCAACTGAATATTTTTTGTAGCTATTTCCAACTAAATATTGGACTAAATAACTTTCACTAGACGATAAGCAATTTGAACTCAACATGAACATAAAAAGCAGCTCATTCACAACTACTATAATAAAAAACGACACTAAAGTATATACAAACATTATTTTATTAATTTTAAACAAGTAATAGATAACAAAAAAACTACTTAAGAAAAATATATAACATTTACCTAAAAATCATTAAAATTGAGAGCAGTATATTTATTTAAATGTCAATTTCATAATTATTCAAATACATTAACAGCAAGTTATTTATTTAAAATTGCTTCAACACTTTATATTATAAAAATATGTTTGTTATAAAATAAGAATAGTTTGTAATTAAACAAATTCCTGAGATTTAGTACTTACATTTTCCATAAATATCTTTTGCGATACAAAACCCTATTTCAAAATACCCTAAAATTACTGAAAATGTATTTGAATGCACAAATAAACCCTTTAGAACAGAGAATATTGTGTGTAAAATGTATATGCAATGATAACAAATGTGATGAATAATGATTGTCTTTTAAAACAGAATGTAAATAATATATTTGCATAAATAATTAATTTAATCCATACAATAAGTATTCTACTAACTTCCTTTTATCAGATTTATCTAAACTTTGTGCAACTTCATTCTTTTGTTCTGTATTGTCACCGACCAATATATCTTTTATATTTTCCAATTCCACTGTAAATTTCTTACATATCATATCTTTTAAAGGAATATCATAATAAAGTAATATTTTGTTATGAAAAGTAACATATACTAAGCATGTTACTGGATCATCACCAGGTACCAATGTATAATAACCACTATCAAATGCTTGAACTGATTCGCCTAATTGAAAACGAACCGAATGTTTTTCTTGATCTAAAATATACGTATGGCCATCCCATGAACATGCTACTAAATCGTCAATTCCATTTCCAGTAACATCCAGTTTTGTTAGAGCAAATATTTGATGATCCACTGCAATTGCCCTGAAAATAAATTGAGTTAACATATCTGATAATTATTCTAATAATTTGAATAATAAAGATATACTATTAATAAGGATTAATAATATGGTGATTAGCCTTGACAGCAAATATAGACCAAGAAGAAAATATACAAGATAGTACTTCTTGCTATTGCTAGTCAAACCTTTGCAAAGTAATAAGGTTGAATTAGCTAAGTAGTCTCAAGTAGCATTCATTTAAAATTTCATATAACCAGTTTTGTCTAAAAGTGACTTTCAGTTCATTTAACAAAAATATTCAAATTGAATTTTGTTAATCAATATCATCACCACACTGCAGATTTAGCAATTAAGAATTTGCTTAATAAGTGTAGGTTGAAAAGCTTAAAACAAAAAAGTTTCTAGTCACTGTTTATTGTCAAATTGCTATAATGTTGCTAAAATAAAATAGTTTAGCTCCAACTGACATCTGAGTTTAGCACTATACGAGCATCTAAAACCAAATTGCGGAACATTGGAGGTGAGTTTTAAAGACACAACTCTTACAGACTTTCTCTCAAAGGTTGATTTAATACCTCCATAACTGGCAATAAACACAACTACAAAGTTCTTTCTAAATACAATTAGAGCGACAAAAATAACCCAAAATACAAGTATTAGCAATCATCACATATCTTCAAAAAAGTTTTGTCTACACCCTGGACTATAGAAGAGCTTCGACCATTCTCCTGCACCTCGTCGTCCCAGAGTAAATAAATTATCCATCATAAAAAGTCAAAAAAATAAACCCAAAGAAATAAAATAATAAGAACATTAAGACAGACCCAAAAATACAATGAACAACAAAACAGAGTAAAAAAGTGTTTCAGAAGGAGTTACTTTAATAAGTATGACGTATTTTTGGTGTGTAACAATAGAAAAATTTACTAATAAGATGATGAAATTCTAATTGAATGTGTTTCAAAAAACCAATCAATATTTAATGCAAGCCAAACGTGTTTTAAACATTTTTTTTACTGATTTTCTTTTTTTTTATAGCAAACGGCAAAAAACTGTCTTTTAGATTTTCTTTGTGTGCACCCTCAGAAAGTAATCTTTATGCAAATAAAGTAACCCATGCCAAATTTTAGCCTTTAAAAATAAAAATAACACCTTTGAAGTTTTTGACAAAATTAAAAAAATACGCACAATACGTCATTTTAAGTTTTCTAAATAAAAAAAAAATTATAGACCTAATCTTCAAATTTTAATAATGTTTCTTTACAAGTCTAATTATATGTTCAACATTTGAAATATAAAGAAAAATATGTTAATTTAAAACAAAAATTGAACTGAGTACATTGATGTAAAATTTGAGGTAGAATCTAATTAGCAAGTACACAATTGCATCCCAGGGTATGCACCTGACTCAAATCTGGAAGCTAAGATACTTTCTTAGTATATTATTTTTGAAAATTCAATCAACACAACACGTGTTCTTTTGAATTTTAAGAGCTGAAATTTGGAATGGCTTACTTTTTTTGTATAAAGTTCACTTTCTGAAGGTGGACACAAAAAAATTCCACAAAAAAATGAAGAACCAGTCTAATACTTATATGCAATATTATTTTTACTTGGCCATGGATTTATCTTATTTCAAATGTATAGATAGTATGTTATCATAAAATGTTTCCAGTTGTAAATTAGATTTTAAAATAAATTTTCACTGCCAATTCTAACTGCATTTGTACAAAAAAAATCAATAACTCTAATAAAGCAGAATATTTATAACCAAAATTTGGTTAATCCAAAACCATTCTGTTATCAGTATGTATTTGCTTTTTTTAATAAATTAGGAGATAATAATAATTGCATTTTTTCTTAACCAGAAAAACCAATCCTACAAATAAAGGACTCATACCGGAGACCCTTAGTGTAGCAGTCGAGTATGTTAACCGCTACACCATTTGATCTACTGCTTTATTATTGCCCATTATTTAATGAGCACCTAACCTAACCTAATACTTACCATAAAATTATCTCATCCTGTACTAACATTATAGTACCATCTAAAGTTGCAACAGCGTAAGGAGATCCTTTTCTTTCGCTTTTATTTGATTTTAAATTTCCTACAATTTCAGTTGATATATTTTGATTTCTCATTCTTGATAAACCAAGAAATTCATAGTCTATTGAAGATCCAGTCAAATATTCACTTAATGAACTAAAAAATACTTATATAATAAATATTAACTTATCTTAATTACAAATACCAACTTGCTTGAATCACTAAGCTCAATAGTCTCATCTGATTGATAACGTATTCTCATGAAAGTTCCACCTGGTTGAGCAATAAGTAATGTTGGTTTATTATCACTACCATGATGTAAAGTTACTGATCCTATTTGTTTTGCACATTCCCATTTATTTAATCCTACTAATTTACCTATAATGATCCTTAATTATTTTAGTCAATTAATTTTAACGTAAATATATTACTAATCATTTCATCATTAGATATTTTACTACTTGGTACATTAACCGTCGCTTTATTAGGATGGTGAGGATCAAACCATCTGTACGACCTTACAACACGATCTGTTAATCCAAGAACCATTTCTATGCAGCCATCACCATCAATATCATCCAAAAGAATATACTAAAATATAGTTTGATATTGATATTATGTAATTGTTATATTGAGAATAATTTTGTTACCTTAGCATTTGCAGGAATTCTTTGAACATGTACCCTTTGCAAATTTGATTCAATAGGTTTTCTTGTTATAATATTAGCATTTGTTGAATCACTAGTTTGACTTTCAAAGCTTTCACCTGATAAAATTTGCCCATCTACCTTTATAAATGAGTTGTAATTAAGTTAGTTGCAATATATTTATAACAATTATTTTACCCTATCTACGCTCTGTTCTGAATTTTCAAGTACACTGCTTGTTTCTTCAGTCTCATCAGAACAAGCATAGATATAACACCATCCATCTCCAGTAACAATAACTAAACAATTTTTATTTTGATTAAATATATCTCCCACCGCCAAACAACAAACAAATCCTAAATTATTAATAGTTTGCCATTTTTCTTGACCCTAAAATAAATCAGAGATTGCAGTAGAAAAATATGTGTTGTGTAACAATTCTCGTGATCAAATACAAGCAAGCATCTACACAAACACAAATTAAATTATTTCTCTTATCATAATCTTCACATTTTTAATAATATAGAAATATGATAGAATAAAAATAAAAGTATTAAAATTATTTGTTATAAACATAAATAAAATTGTATCTAAGCAAGTTATTTACCTTAAATATTACAACATCTCCCTTTTCATTGGCAACAATTAATTCATAATTCCCATCATTATCGACATCACGCAGAGTAATTGCATTTCGTAACACATTACCACTAAAGTCAAACTCTAAACGTTTCACTAATGATATAGCACGCATATCTAAATATGGGCAGTGTAGTTTAATGGCACTCTAGTTTCCGGAAGAAATGATTTAATGTACTGCCAACGAGACGGTGGCCAAACTATACAAGATGCTTTGGCTGTAATGAGACCTATTGATACTGGACCAAAATTATTGGAGTCCATAGAATGCCCAGTGTGATCACCTTCCACCCAACAATGACCTTCAGGAACTCTAACTACTTCTCGTTTATAGCCCAATGTTGCTATAATATCACCTGAAAGTAATTGAAGTATTTAAAAACTGATGAAAAAGTTAATGATTTTGTTTTAAATTATTGGATTATAAAAAAAATTATTGGTGTAATTTCGTATATTAAAATGCAGAAGAAAATTATTTCAACACCATTAAAATTATTTTTTAATTACTTGGATATACCTTCTATAACAATGTAAAATTTACAACTGCCTACATAGTCCAATTATAAGTTCTATTTTCATGACAATATACTCCATAAAAATATCAAACTATTAATTGAAATATTATTAGAAAGAAATTGATATATTCTTAGAAAAAAACTTAGTCAATGCAGTTAGCAGAATTCAGATAAATAGATAAACAAGAAACTGCACAGCACCTATAAAACCTGTATAGTGCTGCCACAGATGGTCAATATATACTTCTGTTAAACTTTTGCATATAAGTATATAAAACTTATATTCGTCCTTGTTTTAAATATTGTTCCCAAGTATGGAGCATCAAACACTACACTATCTCTTCTAAACTCTATTCAAAAACGAGCTATTTGGATCATTGCCAATCCAAAATTATTTGATATTTCACAGATATTTCACACAAAATAAAAGACATATTCCCATCTAAACAAATATTTACTCGTACTAAAAGGCTGGCTAAAAATTCTAACAAACATTCAATGATAGTTCAGAGATGTAAGACCAAAACTTTTAAGAGTGTTTTTTTTAACCGTACTATTGACACGTAGAATAAACTTCCAAATTCAGTATTTCTCAAGACTTATAAGCCACAATGTTCACAGACTGCTTAAACCTAGTCTGCAATGTGATAGTTTCACGAGGGTGGTTTCACCCATTGAAATTCAAAAGTATTTTTATGTTATGACATATTAAGTACTAATTATAATAAATAAACACAATTGAATTATTACAAATTATTTTGATTGTTTTTTGAGATACTTTATAATTATTGTGCTAACAGTGTCAGAACCTGCATCTGGTGCTAGGTATTTAAACTACATGCAAACAACCTTAACAATCTGCTGCAAAAATGAATATCATTTTTCACAATGGCTTCCTAATAATAATTCAATCAGAAATAAAATGAAGCTTAGCTGAATCACACATTTGATAAAGTTAAAATTTAAAAGATTGCATGAGATCCACATGTTACAAAACACTCTGAAAATGAAGAAATATTATGCAAAGAATTAGTTTGTAATGTAAAATCCAAAACTTCATCGTCGGTCATAAACCAAACATACATCATGTTATATAAAATAAATAAACAATTTATTCAAACTCAATCCAACAGTCATAGTGACTAAGAGTCAAGCACAGCCAGTGTGCTTTGTATGACTATTAAATAAAATTTAATATTAAATATCATTTAACATTTATGGAATTGGCAATCATTTAGCAGATTTTGAACAATTTTTTTAATTTCTAATCGCTGATCGTTAAAACATCTTCATTATATCACACCAATCATGTTATTTTAGAAGCAAATGTTTAATTAAAAACATGCATTTCTATTAACTAAAAAAAAAATAATAATTTTATAATCACGTAATCATTACATAATCTTGTAATAAATAGTGTAATCAAATATTAAAACACGCGTTTCAAATAATCAAATATTGATTACGCGTGTTCAAATAATCAAATGTTGAGTACGTATTCACATAATCAAATATTGGTATTATGGAATCATATATATTCGCATAGTAAATTCACTCGAGTCCAATCTGTAATTGTGCCGCAGAGATTTATTCACAGACAATTTCACAGGTGTTTTTATACAACCTTTGGCATGTGTGTGAGCAGTTATTTATTTATTATATTAAAATAAATACCTATTTCAGTCGAATATAAACTGATACATATTTTATTATGTATTGTTAAAATTTTTATATTTTTATTTATTTTTTAATATAATAAATCTCGAATAAATCACATTTTTATTCTTGATTTTTAGTTTATGTTTCTTATTATCTATAAGAAATTGTAGTAAGTACTTTATTGAAGATTATTATACAACATAAGTATTATAATAATATATTAATATTTAGCAATATCAAAATAATTTTATGATCGGTATAAAATAATTAATGCATGCACATTTAATACAGAATTATAATATCTTAAAAAAAATGTGTATTTATTAAATTATCATGTAATCATTACATAATCACATAATCATTTTCATAATACGTGATTATGAAAATGATTATGTTATATATAATTATAATATCTTAAAAAAAATGTGTATTAATTAAATAATCATGTATTCATTACATAATCATATAATCATTATGCTTTCATTAAATAATCACGTAATCATTGTGTATTCATTAAATAATCACGTAACCAATGCATAATCATGTAATCATTACATAATCACGTAATAATTACGCGTATTCATAATCAGGTGTACATTTTTTTACTTAGTTGTTACCCCTCGCATGTTACATTATTATAAAATATTCTTCTGAGTACAGTATGGTGGTTGGATAAAGTACATAATATGCACAGCAATATTCTAGTCATTTGTTAATTGGTTCTAAAGGATAAAGATCAAAAGGAAAATTAAATAAATAAAAGAAAAAAAATTATAACAGGAACGAATATGCTATTAAGAATGTAGAAAAAATGAGAATGCAAGAAAAAGGAAATAGAGATAATTATGAAAGATAGTAAGCAAGTAATTAAGTATGTGCTTTATTCAAAACTTTAAAAATAGTTTATACATTAGCATATAAAATAATAATAACTTAAACAAAACTTAAAAAGTGGATATATCATATATAAAATAATACTAACAAATAACATAAAAATCCCTTAACCCGGCGGTGCCCCACTCTATTTTTATTTATTTTTTTAATATTTTTTGATATAAAATTTAATTTATTTTTAAATGATGCTATAGTTATATACTTACATAAAAAAAATATTTACAAAAATATATAATTATAATTTATTTCAAAAATTGCTAAAGTATAAAAAATTTACCAAAAAAAAACTTTTTTTTCAAACTAAAATAAATAAACAAATAATTCTAATAACAAAAACAAAGTATCACATTTTCTTCTAAATATATCAAAAATTATTTATTTATTTATATTTTAGTTTATTGAAATCTTAATTCGTTAGCTCTTTTTATAAATTTTTCATACAAATTTAAAGAAAATCTTACAAAAAAATTTTTTAAATTTGAAAATCTACTTGCAGATTTATTTAAAAACAATAAACAAATTGATTACACATTTTTTGTTTATTTAAATTTATTAATTTTTAAAATTTACCAAAGTTGAAAAACTAAGGTTTTTATTAAGATAGTTTATAAAAATTTTTTGTTTATTTTATTTGTTTTTTTTTTTTTCAATAAAATATTTCAGTATTTACGATTGTTTTTCTTGCACATTTCATAATTTTTTTAAAAATATTTCCGTCTACAAATAAATAAATAAAATACACTGCTGTATGCAGAATTTCACCCTGAATCAAAATATGTAAAAATATACAGGATGTTCCATTTAAAATAACGATGATTGATATCGTTACTCGAAACAGGTAAAATATATTTGCAAACTGAGAATGTCAAAAGGTAGCTTATTTCTTGCCATTTAAGAATATATGTATATAGTTTGTTGGGTCTAAAATTTAAAATAAGAAAATTATAGCTTCCGGCGTTTTTTAGAAAACAGCCTGTATATTCTTAAGAGGCCTCTATACCCCTGGCCAGTATAATGCATCAGTTAACATAATTGCAATCCAAGACCGGAATTAGAAAGCTTAAACATTTATCTACAATTGGATCAAAGCGTTTTAAGAATAATATTGTTATTATATAATTATGTTGGATAAAGCTTGCATACTTTCTTAATTTTATAAATTTTATTTTTTTACGTAAGCTATATTGCGTTTTATAAAAATTCCTTCCACAAAAATAGAATTAATAATCTTGCAAGTCATCTCAAATTATTTTGTACCTAGAATTTGCGTAATAAAGACTCATCAAGAGTCAGCGGCACTATGTTAATCCGTGCGCGTAAAATACGCGATCTTGGCTGTTAACGCGCACACGTTTTTGAGGAACACCTACAAAATAATTGATTTTTCTTTTCGAGAGCAAACGCGTTGTTATTTCGCACACTGCACGGATACTAAAAATTGCGTTTTATAATTATTACTGTTGAATGTGTTGTAGATAACAATAAAAAACACAAGTTTTACCAATTTACTTTCAATATTTGTTTTTTACTAAATTTGTGGTATTCATTCAACTTTTTTAACTCAAATCTACAAATAAAATTATGGTTAGGGAAAATTCAAATTATAGAAAAATATACCAAAATTAAGGCTTAGAATTTATTATAGGTCTGTTCCAACCTACGATTTAGACAGTTTGCAAACCGTCCAAACTGTGCACTCAAACAAATATTTGTTATCCTTAGGCAATCTTTTATACACAGCAATTTGTTTGTTTGCATATTTTGAACAGTTTGCAAACTGTCCAAATCGTAGGTTGAAACAGGCCTTATATAATACATACTACAAATAAAACAAAATATTTAGTATTAGCAACCTTAAAATACGCATGTGTATATTAGGTGTACATAAATATATATACCGTGCGGATATAAAGTCGTTGGTTGGAAAAATAGCATTATACCAAAAATCGAGTTTTGAAATAATGAATCATAAATATTATAAAATAATATAACATAAATAAAAAAAAAATAATAATTTGACTTACTTGGCTTCAATATCACACATTTTGATATATAAAATTTTCTTTTTTTTTTTAAACAAAATGCTGTATCTTCCAAAATTACTATAAGAGTATCATCTTACAGATAGTATCACTATTTTGAGCTTAAAAAATCAATTGTTTCGATTAAAAATCTTTAACTTTTTTCTTGTGAATTTGTTTTACATACATCAATTGTTTATCTCTAAAAGCGCACAATAATTGCAAACATCTGTTCTTAGTTGACAAAATGTATATACGCTATTCTCACAAAAATAACGGTAATAAGTATTATACTCATATTTAAAATAATTAAAATTATTGTCAAAAACCTTTATATAATTTTTTACATTGAGTTGAAGTTTATCAAAATATTTTCTGTAGTTTTTGCCCCCACAATGAATTTCTTTATGAAGGTACAGACTCCAGTAAGTTTTATCATTTCCCAACAACATTTGCTATCAATTTTATGAGGACGGTTTATGTGAGTGCCCCTTCGTTCTCTTAAGGAATCACCTTAAGATAAAAATATGAGAGTAGTAAAAAACAGTTTTAAGACGCAGAAAAGTGAAGTGCAATTAAAAGATATGTATCTTGCCTATCATTACTAAATAGTTCAATAGTACATTCTCATAAACTTAATTTAATTGCATCTGGGGGTGGTTTAGCGAGTATGCCATCTATTAAACAAGAGGAAAAGTATCACATTCCATATATAAAGTTTATATCCTGTATGACACTGTATATAATTCTTTATATAATTATAAAACAACGCATGCGCTTTATCTATGATCTGTCAAATCAAGTTTCAATGTTTACTATATTTTGCAGGTTATGTCATTTGTTTTGAATTGATTAATGCTACAGTTATTTATAGAATTAATGAAAATAATAAAAAATGAAAGCAGAACAAATTAAAAAAGTGGTAGCAATTTATAATATGTGGGGCTGCAGTGGTAAAATTGAAAAAATATAAGAAAATACAAAATGATATGCGCACATCACGTTCGCGTCGATTATAGATGGGAAAATAGAACATGTTCTAATTTTTCAAGATATAATTGTGACCTTGATAGTTTGTGCGTTTTACACACGTGAATGGTCTGATCTATAATTATATATATAATTCAAGACATAATTATGGACAGTGTCATACGGGTTTTAGAAAAACTGTCTTTTAAAGTTCTTCAAAACTTTCAAAATTCAAGAAAAAAAATTTTGGCTATAAAAACTTATTATTGGACAATTTTGAAAAAAAAAGTTCCTTTTAATTTTTTCCTAAAAATGCAATCCTGAGAAGATACAAATGATTAATAAATGTAAAAAAACTCGATTTATTCAAATTTTGATTGCTTATTACTCGAAAATGGCTCACTGCAAAAATCTAAAAAAATTCACATAACCAGGATTCATGTAGAGGAAAGCATGTTAAGTGGTTTGAAAAAAAACAAATTTTCATTCCGTACACTTGACTCATACATGGCTATATATAATATTATAATACCTTTTAAAGTCAACATTATATCAGCAGTCAGAGTTTAAAACTATATTTTCATAGATAACATGTTAACCTTTTAATTTAATTCACAAAATAAATTGTTCTTTGTAAAAATTATAATTGAAAAATTTAGCCAATTAAATTCCATCTGCTGGTGGAATATATATTATAAGATTCCAATACGAGGAAAATCAGCAGTTCATTTAAGAGCAGGAAATTTTCACACAAGTTCGTAATTCGCAATTTTCTTAAAAAGTATTATTCATAACAAATTCAAAAAACAAAATTCATATGTAAACATAAACAATGAAAAACATAAATATGTTAATTCTTAAAAAAAAATTATTTTAATTTTTATTATTGTTTCTAAATGAATAAATTTACTATAAAAAATTATTTTGGTTTTATGCTCTAGAAAACAATTACTCGAGTATCAATTCCAAAATTCAAATCTATATGTTGATAATGATTGAAGTTATTTGCAAAATTAAATATTAATAACTGGATGCTCGCGCCAAAAATTAGTTCAACGCGTTGCTCGCATGTAGCGCTCCGGCAAATTTCAGCGAACCCTATAAAAGACGACCACGTGTGAATATATTTCATGAGCAAAGCAATGTTATAGTCATATTATAATAATATTATAGTAAATAATAATATTATTCGGGACTATAATCTATGCACATTGCTAGAAGTAAGCAAGATATGTACTGCTAGCTAAAGATTTTTGTGTTACTTTACAAGATTTTTTATTATTTACGTTTTTTACGTATATTGCTAGCTAGCAAAGACGCTAATAGTACAAGGTCATTATAAAAGTTTGGGATTATGTAACCATCTGATGTACGTTTGTGCGTAAACACAGTTGAAGTTATAGTGTTTTCCATATATCAACCGAAGCGACCGAAATGTCGGTTATCTTAAAACAGGTTAATATACGGAACGCGGTTACCTGAAAAAGGTTGCGACCGCACTCACCATGAACGAACGTCGGTGAATTTCAATAAATCGTGGTTACTCATGGCGATAAATTTGAAATGCAAATAAAAGTGAACAAAAGCTTCACATGTGTCTAGTAGTTGTGACGTTGTGTGCATTATGAATGAAAAGGCAATTAAACTTTTCATAAGCTAAGGGCCTTAATGTTAGATGCTGAGAAGTGTTAATAAAATAAAACAAATTAAATTAAATTACAAGTTAGTTTCATAGTTAGGTTCTGCCATATTATGAGTTGGATATTACGGAGCTAAATACAAGAAAATAATATAATAAATTATTTTTGTAGGGTTTATTAGAATGTGGACATTGCCAAGTTGTTTTGGGAAGACATGAGTGCAAGAGAGCAAACATTATTATTGTGTATAGTTGCCTGTTGTACCGGCTAACCTGATAAATACATACAATCATCTAGGATTAAGCACTGAAATTAAAAAAAATATAACTAACACTAATGACAAAGATTAAACCATAAATTTTAATAAATAAATTCATAAAGTTTGAGTCCATAATATGATAACATTTCAGTATTAAATTTTGTCGTTATTATAACCGCTGTCGTTCCATAAATCAACCAAGGTTTTCAGCAACCAATCATAGCGTAACCTAACCGCCAGTTACTTCAGTTGATATACAGAACGCACTATTAGTTTGGTGCACAATTTAAAAAAGGCGGCATATTTAAAGTGATTGCATAATAAAGAATTTTCGGCCCGCATTTTAGGAAAAACATATGCTTTCGGTAGAGGCAGGCAAAAAAACTAGTATTTACAGGGTGTTTCAAAACATGTGTCGGAAAATAAAGGATGAGATTTCTTGGCTAATTATAAGAAAAATTTCCTATTAGCATAGTTCCGCAAACGCACCGTTTTCGAGATACAGGGTGTATTTTTTTTTAAATTTTTTACGATATCTCAGGAATGGAAAAAAAAAGTAGCAACATGATCACAAAACCTTTATATTACAAAACTAAGCAATAACATAAAAAACAAGAAAAATCACAAACATTGTTGAAAATGACCTCCTCCTACGGTAACGCAGGCTTCCAACCTACGTTTTAGTGACTGACATACCCATTAAAAAATGCCTGGAGTGTTTCGTATCGTATTGCAGGAAGCAATAATGCAATTTCTTAGTTCTTCATCAATATTAACTGATGTAGTGTAAACTAAACTTTTTAACAGTTTCTATACTGTTCATTTAAAAATTGACGCGCAACTAAACTAAAATGTGCAGGAGCACCATCGTGCATGAACCACATTTTGTTTCTTAATTGAACCGGCACATCCTCAAAAAGTCCTGGCAGCTCTTCTTCAAGAAAATTACAATATGATTGACCATTTAGCTTAAACGGCAAAAAAATATAGACCTATTAAATGATCTCCTACAACACCTGCCCAAACATTAACGGAAAATGTTTGCTGATGATGGCCTTCCATTATGGCATGTAGATTTTCGTCAACCCATACATGATTATTATGGAAGTTCTTAATAGCATCTCAAGAAAAATTTGCTTCTTCCATAAATAAAACTTGTTCTAAAAATCGAAGATTTTGCGCAATTCTTTCTTGAAACCATTGACACATAGCCAATCTTTGCAGAAAACCCGCTGGTAAAAGGGCTTGTACTCGCTGTATGTGATAAGGATGTAACATCTGGCTTTTTATTATCCTCCACACTGTAACGTGAGTAAGGTTTAGGTTTAAAGCTATTCTTCTAGTGCTAGTCGATGGATCGTATTCAATTTCTTGAAGAACATATTCTTCAATTTGCGGAGGTAGCAGGCAAAGTCTCCCATTTCCTGCAGCTCTTTTATGTACACTTCCAGTTTGATGTAGACGTTCGTGAATACAAATAAATGTTCTTTCATTTAGTATCTGTCGGTTTGGAAACCTTTCTTGATAAATTCGACAAGCTTTTGCTGCATTTCCATCGGCAACGCCATAAACAAAATGCATATTGCTCACCTCGCTACAGTGAAATTATTCATTTTGCTATCACCACGCAAGCAAAATACTAAGAATGAGCAAATTAATTGGGTAATAAAAATAAGTTCCCCCCGCAATATTGACTCCTTTTGAAAAAAGGTTATTTAACAACTAAACGACAATTGTCAATAACTCAAATGCATGAACGCTGACAACTAGATCAAAACAAATGTTTTTATCAACAACAAAACATGTTGCTACTTTTTTTCATGTTTTTTACATCATAAAATGCCGTATTTCTCTAAAACGATTTTTGTTAGAGCTTTTTACTAGGAGTACCTTTTTTGTGTAGAAAATATCGGTGGTTCACAATGTGCTTTCAGAATGCCAATTTCCCAAGTGTCATAGAAATTAGAGCCATAAAAACCTCATGCAACCCTAAAATCTCCGTCAATGGCACATGAAAAAAAGCGCTTAAAAAGTAGCTAATATTAATGCTAAAACGTGTACAAAAGCTGAGTTTTGTATCTCAAAGGTTCCTGAGATATCGTCAAAAAATATTTTGTTTAATTTGAAAAATAAATTTAAAAAAATCAAAATAAAAAATGTTAAAAAATATGATTTTTTATTCGGTCTGATTGACAAAAATAACAAAAAAAAAATTCAAAATTAAAAATTATTTTATTTAATTAAAAAAAAAAACTTTTTTCTACAAAAAAATGTCGTTCTTGTTACATATCTTACTTGATAACAAGATTACTATCTAGCAATATGCATAGAGAATTGGACAGAATAACTAATAAATTAAATTATCAGATTACAGTAAATCTCCGCTAATCCGATTCAATTAAAACATGGCTTGATCCGAATTATTAAACAATCCGGATTATTGAAACAATAATAAAATAATTAAGCAAAAGCCTTTATTATAATGACAATAGAACAAATTTTCATGAAAAAATTAAAACTCTTAAAAAAAACTCCGATATTTTAGTCTTGCAAATGTAAAAAATGTTTTTGTCTAGAGTTAATGTTTTGAGTAAGCCTTTTGATGCCATGTTGAAATAAACTAAAAATTCTAAGACTTCCCCTTTTCTTTTTCGCTGGTCTGTGGTCAGTTCGTCGATCCGGATTAAATCGGTCCGAATTACAGGGTAGATAATGTAAAATTTACATCTTTTAATTTTGTCCGAACTACAAAGACATGCAGATTAAAGTGATTCGGATTGGCTACTGTATATGTATTATACATACTTATTCCTTATTAAATTAAATAAGTTATTAAAATTAATAATTATTTTTATTGCATAAGTAAATAATAATGTTAAATTAAATAGTAGTAACAGCAACGAAACAAACTCTACAAAACAGAACCCCTGTAATCATTCGTACGTCAGATTTCGGTACCCTCATTTTAAAGATATATTTCAACATTATTTTGAAATAATATCACTAACCATGTCAACCATCAATCTCCTTGATATTAAACAAAGTTAGCTAAACTATTTAGAAAATTCAGTGACAAAAAAATTTAATACTTTATACCACAATAAATCAGTCCCTAGAGATGTATAGTAATACTATTTAGTCATAAACTAGAATAATATATATTGACCTGATTACTGTTAGACTAGAAAGCCAAGTACATATTCATCAAATTAGAAATGAACTTAATACACAATAATGATTTTTTTAATGTTTGATCGACAAAAATAATATATTATACAATACATGTGCGATAAAAGATTATTAACAAACGACTCAATTATTAACAAATGTTTGCTCAATTTGAAAAAACAAGATAGAAGTTCTGTAGTTCTATCCCACTTATCGTAAATATCTATTACACCATTAACTATATTTTACAAATTAAATTTAAATATGTTTAACAGTTCAAGCATATTACAAATTATTAAAAAATGAAAAATGTACAAGCTAGTTACATGAACTTCAATGAGTTACCCAATTCCCAACTCAAAGATTTCTTTAAATAAATTTGATTTTTTTGGTCTCACAAATTATAAGTACGTTACCATTGATGTAATCATTTCTGAGTCGTATATATGGCTAATAATAATTATAATAAATAAATTTTATATTCTATTTAAATAAGTAAAAACATGAGTAACACAATGTTCCATTTATATAATGTGCAATTATATAACATACCTTGAATTCCAACAACTCTCTTAATAATTTTCTGTTCGGGATCTTTGGGGGAAACCAATGATATAATATCACCTCTTTCAATTTCTAATGATCTAATTGCCCACCTATTTAAAAACACATAATCTGTGATGTTCCTATCTGGGTTAAGAGCAGGTTGCATAGAAATTCCATCGACTCGAGCTACATATCCTACTGTATCTAATATTGTAACACCAACTGGTAATCCTATTATTAAACTTTTGAAAATATTTGGAATTTTCATTTGATACAATATTTTTTTTACAAAAATTTCATATTTCTAACCTATAAATATTTTGACAACTGATTGCAGAAACACCAACACTAAATAGAAAAAAATTAATAATTTGATACCAACTTCAATTTTAAATAATTTGTAAAATTTGTACGAATATTTAAAAATAATCTAGATTATAAAGCATAAATCCTAATTAATTGCAGAATAAATATTTATTTCTATAACTAAAATTAAAATGTCTTTCTAAATTAGGTAATTTATCAATATACCATTCATTAAATATGTTAAATGAATAGCTAAAAAAAATTAAGAAAAGGAAATTATTATTAGTAACTTCCTTCCACATTAAAAATGACTGGAGTGTAATGTATATTCCTTTGAATCAATTATGTTCCTTATTATATGGTAACATAGAGCCTATATTTGCTGATTAAATATACAAAACGTTGGTCGATATTCAGCTTAGAGCAGTCAACAAAATGGCCGGCGACGAACAATCAAAATCAGAATTTACTTCTATTTTATCTAGTATAGAGCGTAAATTTGATATTATACATACTAAATGGAGCGAAAATAAGTATTTTGAAGCGAAATTTCGCACACAGATACCGAGAGAAGGTGATGATTATAATGGTCTTTGTGATGAATGGGTGGACCTGTTTTCTGAGATTTCCTCCACAACCTGGGTGAAGAAAATATCTAATACAGGACCAAAAATAAGGTTTCGAAAACAATATCAGTGCTGGACACATGCTGGGAAAGTTCAAAAGGAACTTCTATTTGATGCTAGAAAATGTAAAGGGACAATTGATATTAAAGTACTCACAGATAATCCTCAAACAAGAAGAAAGAATAAACATATTAAAATGGGTTTAAATGTTGTTGTTAAAGTAAGTATGTTTTTTTACATGTTAATACAATTATCAACAAAAGATAAATATATTATACAAGATTAATTAATTAAATTAATGTAAATAAGGACTTTTGTTATAATTTATATGAAAGAAAACAAATGAATTGATTACTATTAATTATAGACTAACAAAGAGCAATTTAAATTAATGGTTATATAATTTAATTTTCTTTTAAATATAAAATTAAAATATAAGATACATAAAATTGTTGTTTCTGAAACTACTATAGGAAATCTTTATTTTGCTAAACAATGAATTGAGTGATATATAATAATAATAATAATAATAAGACTTCTCCGAATTTGATTTTATAATTGTGGATGAATTCTACACACTTCTTTTGTTATGTTGATTATATTATGTCTACTTCAAGAGGTTTTTAGCATACAGTTTGTTTTTTGTTTAAAAAAAGTTCTTTTTTAATTGAGTATATATTTTGGAATATTTATGGTGGTTTGAACAATTTTTGATTTTTTAAGCTAGTATTAATTTTATGTAATTATTATACATATTAGTTTTAGAAAAATAACACACAGAAACACACATTGAAAAACTTTTTTATCTTATTTGATCTCTCTTATGCCTGTAGTAATAGTAGTTGTGGAGTATATTGTGTGCTCCATAGACCCTGTTTGTACAAACATAATTGTCAATGAACATTTTTCAATTTCAGTCAAATTTATTATAAATTAGAACATAACTTGAAACCAAATGTTCAATCCAAGATTGATATTGGTCAAGATTATTTTTTTTTCAACTTAATTTGAGAATTAAGCGAGGAATACGTTGGGCAATTGCAACTAAAATAGCCATAACTTTATCTGTGAAATATACTAATCAACGATTAGTGAAATAAATCTTGGATATATGAATCCAGAATCAATCTAATAGTTGTATTCTGAACATTTTTTACAGCGATGTTAATTAACATTTTGAACGTTGCTAGGTAATATTTAAAAAACTCGATACCTGATTGGTTAAAAATCAATTTCTACAGCGATGTTAGCTATCATCGATGTTAAAATATGTTCAGAATAGACCCAAGTAGAAAATATACTGAGAAAAACAGGTCTTATTCTCTTCTCTAGTTTTTTTCTTGTAATTATTTTTCTTATGCCTTTATCAATGGTCTTCCAGTTGCTTGCACTTTTTACCATATGTTATCTCCTTTTCAACTTTATTCTGTACCTTCATTCTGATGTCCTTTCAGCTTGAGTACTTTACCAATGTATGTTTTGGGTTAACTGTTTCACTACAGTAGGGTATGATTTAGGTATGTCCCAAAGCATCCATGTCCTGTAAGGATCTGTGTAAGATGGTACTTTAGATTTTCATGTTCCTTGTTTACCCACGGTGTCAATAAAGGTATAAGAGTCTGCGTCCATTTGGCGACATCTCTCTTGATCTGCCATTCTTCCTGGCATATTGGTTTTGACTAGACTCGGCTTATAACATAAAGTTTTTAAAAATGTTGATTGAATTAGCTCAATTTTATTTATGGTACCCACCTAATATGATGACCATACTGTACAATTATATTTTAAAACTGATCGAATCATTCATCTATTTAGAACTACATACAAACTTGGATAAACTGTTAACAAATCCAAGCATCTTTTTAGATTTTAAAGTTCTATTTTTTTAATAAAATTTTATTTTTGAGTATAATAATTCCTAAATCTTAAATTTTTTTATAGATTGATTTTATACATTTACAATTTAGTATTTATATTGAATTACTGAATTAATTCTGAAATGAAATTGAATAGCATGTCTTATTATTTAACATCAAATTGTTAGACATGCAAAATAGCAATACATTTGTATTAGTTGGTATGATTTAATAATAGATCTTGTATGCCTTTGGAGACTCTTGTCGCACATGAACAATTTTTAATAACTACTGTGCGGCCCATGCCTTGCAATGCATGTGTTATGCATTATGTGAATTTAGTTATGTTATTATAATACCACTGTATGATTTGTTGTCAAATTGGTGCATCTCTTGTTACTGTTTGATAAGTATCTTAAGTATGAATAGAATACTATGTCATGTATACTTTTTTTAGATTATTTTATGCAATAGTTCTATTTTTAATTACTAGAATGCACCTAATAATTATCTAAGTACAATGCCTCCAAAGGCAAAATCTTCTAATATATAATAATATTTGTGAGCTTCTTTTTTTTGCTTTAAAGCTTAATTAATTCACTTTTCCATAATTGTTTGACTGGGACAAATACATCAATTACATCATGCAAGATATTATAAAATTGTTGTGCGGTTTCATCTATATTATCTGTTAGTAATGTTCATGCCAATCAATGTTTGCTAAATATTGGCTTTGTAATTTGCATTTTTCAAAATCGGGTACTATTTCTATAAAATTCAACTCAGGATTTAGTGTAGGTTTTCTTATACTTAGACAATACACTATATGATTTGTACTATTTGGAAATAATAATTCATTTCCTGTTTCTATTGATATGATTTTATTGTACGAGAATACCAAGAAATACATCACGAAGATTAGAAATTGTGCTATATGGTGAAACGACTTCAACCTATAATCAAAATGGCATCATTAAAGTTATTTTATTTTGGGCGAATACAATCTGTTGTGTCATATGCAATTGCAGCTTGGGGAACAACTACCGAATTTCAGAGACTGTACATATTAGAAAAAAGAATTATACGATACATGTCAAATGTACCTAGTAGGTCATTAACACTGCCCAGCATTTTCATATATGAAATTTAAGATTATGTAAAAAATACACATGAATTCAAGTACTTAAATGATGGTCATAATTATAGTACCAGGCATGGAGACACATTGGAGTTACCTAAACTCACAACACCATCTCACATTTGATTTTTATCTACAATTATCTGTGATCATTTACAATATTTTTAATGTGTTTTGTATACTTCTTATATTTTATAATTTATTTTTATATATAATAGTCTAAATCATTTTAGTCTTAAAGTCATCTGACTTGATGCGCGCATTTAATATTAAATGATAAATTGTGTCAAACGGCTCTTAGTTTTGCATTAACATTGAATCAAATATATTCTTTCTTCTAAAACTAACATAAGAAGAACACAATTTTTATGTTTGACATTTATTAATTACTTAAACACATTTACATTATAATAATAATAAGCTCAAAAAAGAACTATAAACAGTTTGTCCAAAAAGGAAAACAGCTTTAGGGACTTAGGACTTAAGAAAAAAAAATTGATATAAGAATATAAAGTATGAATAAGAGTCACAGATAGCGGAACTCAAACTCGTAAAAAAGATATAATCTTAATTTAAAAAAATAAAATCATGAATCAATATTAGCTCTTGAAAATAAAATTCTTTGTAATGATAGTTCTAACTTTTTCAAAATTATTAATTTGTGCTGAACTTTGAGGAATACGAGGGGCACTGCTAAAGTTTGCGGAATCAAGTACTGTCTGTATTGCCAACGTTCTGCGAAAATCATATTTGTAAAATTTGACGTTTTTAACCTATAATTTAATTGACAGTTTGGTTTCAAACTGCTCGGTTTTGTTTCAACAAAATTTAACGAGAGTAATAATTGTGTGGAAAAACCTAGTTTGTTATTTGTGGATAAAGCATTATCCAAAACTATGGTTTACAAATGGTTCGTAGAATTTGTGCATGGAAGATCAACGTTTGATGACAATCTTTGCGAAGGTCGTCCATGCACTTCTGTTGTCGCGAAAAATATTGATGCTGTGCATGAAATGATTTTGTCAGATCGGCATGTGACCTATAGTGAGATAGAAGCATACTTAGGCATTGCATCAAAACAAATACATACGATTTTGCACGATCATTTGCATATTCATATGAGCCTGAAACTAAACAGTTGCATTAGAGGATCGAAGGACAGTTACTGCTGACTGGTATACTTCAATTTGTTTGCCGGAAGTTATTGCTGTAATCAGAAGGAACAATATAAACCGGCGAATTATTGTTCATCATGACAATGCAAGCGCTCACACAGCACGATGAACTGTAGAGTTTTTGACCAGTAACAACATCTAATTAATGACTTATTGCTCCTATTTGCCTGATTTATTGCCCAATGACTTCTTATTTTGACATATCAAAAATAAAATGCGTGGCGAGCGTTTTTCATCGCCTGAAGACCGTTGAAGCATTAAAATCACTTGTTATGGAGGTACCTCGCTCAGAGTGGCAAAATTGTTTTGAAGATTGGTTTTATCGGATGCAAAAGAGTATATTTTAAAGGAGAATATTTTGAGAAGCAATAAAGCGATTTACATAACGTAATTTGTGTTTTGCTTTATATTTTCCGCTTTGGCAGTGTCCCTCGTACCAGCATTTATGATTTTAAAACTAAACATATTCTTTTGTTATCAAGATTGTTATTAATAAATTTTGCATATTTCTTATCAAAATCTATTTAATGAAACTTTTTGATAAGAATCCATACCATATCAAAGGATTTCTAAAGAGATATACACATATGTCAAAAGAATTTATGATAAACATAACAGTAAATTGTATTATTATTTTAATGTGTTGGAAGCATTTTGATTGGAATCCATATTGAGTATCTGCGATAAAGAATTTTACTGTTAAAATATGATAATTTAAAAAAAAATTGATAATGGAGTATAATAAATTTAGTCTAGATCAGGCTTGACAATTTTAGTTGCTGGACTCTAGAATTAATATTTAACAGTACTATTGAAGAATAATAATTGAAATTAAGTTATTTTATTGTGTTGTTTAAATTTTGAAAAATAATGATATTTAATGAATGTTTTTTATTTTGGTGAAGTGGTGTAAAATTATTTATATAAAAAAAAAATGGACTTTTGTATACTCTATAGAGTAATTTGCTTGTGCAAGCTACTCGTTGTTCAGAGTATGAAGCGAGAAATGAGTCAAGATGATTTAGGTATATGGCAGTACCTCCAGCATGAGAGGCAAGCCCCTAATCAACTAAATGACGCTGCCGCTAAAGCATAATTATATTAACTTTATTAAATATTTTTTCTTTCCAACATGCAATAAGAAATAAAAATACTGTCTTGTTGTAAACTAAGATTTTGGGCAAAAAATAGAGACTGGTGGGTAAAAATATGACTATGAATTTTCAATATCATATATGTTATTGATTATTTTAAATGCATACTTGTTTCAAATAGGATGAAAATGTTTATTAAATATACACAGTTCACTTGTTTATACACATATAAAGTTTTTATTGCTTCTCGGGAAAAATACGACATAGAAGTTGAAGTGAAAATATGTGTATCAAATAACACTTTTTGATACTTTTATTTTTCAAAAATTACTGATATTTGATAAAAATAACTTATTGGGATTTTGAATATCTTAGAATGTTTGAATTAGTTATAATGTATTTTAGTAATCTTAAATTTAGTGCCTGGTTTTTATCTTCAGTTTTAGGTGTCTCATATCTATCAAACATTTATCTACTTTTTGAGCTGCCACAGAGAAACTTTTACACTTTACCGCTGATTTAAACACTCATCACAATCACAGTTTTTATAAAACATTATCCCAAGCAAAAGTCTGTGGCAACTTAAAACTGCAAACACGTTTCTGTCCAAGACTTTTTAATAAAATTTATTGTAATTTATTAAGAACTAAATATGTTCTTTTTTTTTGTTATGGCCTATGTTTTTAAATAATAATTTAATTAAATTATTAAAAAAAATAGTTGAGTAATTAATCTAATACTCTGTCTGTAATTTTGATAATAATAATAATCAGTTTAGAACGTCTTTTGTAATTTTGATTTGAAAATGAAATCAACAACACAGTCAAACAAAAAAATATCGAATGTTCATGTAGGATAAAAATAATTCAATACTGTTATTTTTATTTATTTATGATTGAGTTCCTAAAACACATTTTGTACAAACCAATTATTTAACAAATTAGTCTTTTTATATTAGGAATTGATTATTGTGTTTACGTATCAATTATTATTAACAAATTATAAATATATAAGCATGCCAAAAATGTAATGTTTCAGCATCTTAAATACAAAGTGTTTCAAAATATATATACGAAAAAGTAAGAATAAATTTGTAATAAAAAACAAAGTAAATTGTTTTATTAAACAAAAATTATTCTTTCAAACCAATGATAGAATAAAACTTCTAAACTCTTGGCGGAGGTGGTGGTTTGGTAAATACATCGGCTAGTGGTTAACCTGTGAAAATATATTTTACTATTATTATCTTTTTCTTTATCTGTTCTCTTTTAAAACAATATTTTATATCAATGTGTTTTGATCTCTTATGGCTGGTAGGATTATTACCTATGCCATATCCATCTCTACTACAAGCTGTTCTGACTGAGACGCTTTGCAATGTCGCATTTGTCCTCGGTAGTGGTCCTATTACCCAGACGAGTATTACATATTGCTATATAAAAATTTAAATTTTAGAAACAATAAATTAAAATAAATAAATTTAAACTTTACTAATAAATAGCTAAATATGAATATACATTATAACATATAATAGAAAATAATTTCATATACAGTAAAGCTCCGCTAATCCGGATCAATTAAAACATTGCTTCATCCGAATTATTGAACAATCCAGATTACTGGAACAATAAGAAAATAATTAAACAAAAGCCACAATATATAATAAAGCTTTTATTATAATGACAATAGAACTAAATTTTAAGAAAAAATGAAACCTCTTAAGAAAAACTCCGATAATTTAGTCTGGCAAATGCAACTTTGCTTAACCTTCATTGCGCAACTTGTATTATTTTTTGTTTTTTGACTAGAGTTAATGTTTTGTGTGGCCGTTTTGATGCTGAAATAAACTAAAAATTCTGTTATTTACCTTTTTTATTTGTTGTTCGGGAGATCCCCGGTGTGCTAGGTAGGGGAACCGTGGTCGGTCTGCTGGTCCGGATTAAATTGGTCCGGATTACAAGGTACATAATGTAAAATTTTCATTTTTTTTATTTTGTCTGAACTACAAGGACATCCGGATTAAAGCAAATCGGATTAGCAGAGCTTAACTGTACATAAATACAAAAAAACTGTAAAAATATTTTTTACATAATGCAATACTGAAAAATATTTAATAAAAAGATAGAATGCATGTGAATAGAAAACACTACTCTGATTTTCTTATGTACTAAAAATACAGCATTATTATCGCACAATATTGAAATTACAAATTGTTATTTACTTGAATAGTTTTGAGTCTTTTCAAAATCTGTTTGTTGTTCTAAAACATTTAGCTAAATTTAATTAATACATATTTTTATAATAAAAACTATACCGACTAAACAGAATTGATTTTAACGTATTTTTAAATCAGAAGAGGAAACTCCTTAAAATATATATTACATGACATAATCTTGGCAATGGTATTACAAATACCATTCAAATATAATGTCATATTATTTATATTATAGATTAAATTTAAAGATTTGGAAAATACTGGAAACCAGTACCAATTAAAACTTTAAAAGCAAAGCGGTGTAGGTGTTTGTGCTAACAAATTTTTTCTAAGGAACATGATTAAAACAAATAGTTTTAACGATATTTATAAGATTAATGCATAAAACTAATTATCTGAAAGCTGACGTGATAAAGACCGAAAATGAAAGTGAATATTCTACTACGTGTATGATATTCAGTGCAATTCAATTGCTATAGGCTAATATTTGAATGTTGCTTGTTTTTAATTGTTTGTAAGCATTATGTTCTTTTGGGTTCACAAAGTTTACACAACATAACATACCATAACATACCTACCATACAGCTTACCTAACTGCTACCGAGTTTTGGTGTTTTGTATTCCAGCTTATTGAGCAGTTATTAAATAATTTGAAAATATAACTTGTGTTGCTTCTTTTATCAGTTTCATTTCTCTCCCAGTCAGAGTCTATAAAACAAAATTTTATTTATTAGTTCTACCCTCTGATGTACTAATTTTAAATATATAGAACCTTTGCTATATAACACTCTTTTTAACTGTTTTCAGTTGAGTTCGTTGTTATTATTATTTTGATACTTGCTGAAGTAAATTCACAGCAGTGCAAATGCCTGGTCGAGTGCATAACATTGCGTATATTAAACTCCCAATGAGGTTTCTACAAAGATCTTTAGTCGGATCTTTAGAATTTAAGTCATTATAATCCAACTTACTTGGCAAAGGTGTATTTACAATATTAAACTCAGTCATGTTATATTTTAAGTGCTGTTTGTATAAACATACTTTGGTCGAGTGCAATTTGGTTTTATGTCTTTACACATTTATACCAAAAAATAATGTAATTTCTTTTAGATTTTTTATATTAAATTGTTTTATCATATTATGTGTAACAATCAAAAGATCATCTACATATCTGTTTTTATTTATATGGCTGTTGTCTAAAAAATATAATCAAACTTTTCAAATTCTAATCTCTATAAAGCTTTATTCATTTTGGCAATTTGGCCATAATGTGCTTTAACCTCTTCAGGGACCTTCATATAAATCTCTTTCTTTAAGATTACGATGCCATTTGGGAAGCCAACTATTTATATTGGTTTTGCATATGCTATAAGAAATCTAAAAGTTATCAACTGGTCTTGAAACTAAAGACCAAGTCTTAGTTAGCTCTAGTTAGTTTCATCTTTTATTGCTCCCACTGAATTTTATCATCACTATTAATTATTTCATTATAATTGTTAGGAATATTGATATTCAGCGATGTAGCACAGATGAGGTTATTGTTTATATCAGTATCTTGTTTGTTATAAGATGTATTTGGAAAATTTTTAATTCTGTCACTCTTTCTGATATCTCCTATTTTATTTGGACTGTCTTATTAAGAGCTTCAACTTGATTTATTTAATATTTTATCATTTATATTATTATTATTGCACATATCATTTAGCTTAAACAGGATTTTTGATATTAACCCTTCAATGTTTATAGGTCTGGTTTTTTTTTATATTTAATTTATCAACTATAATGTTACATACTGTTATAAATTTGCCATTAGTTGAATTTAGCACTTTATAACTGTTTAGTTCATAACCAGTATATATTTAAATGATTTTTTATCAAACTTGGGTTTTTTGGTTTTATTATGAATATAAACGGTAGAACCAGAGGTTTTTAGATGTGCTAATTTAGGCTTTTTATTATGCCATAATTGAAACGTTATTTTACATTGTTTGATGGTTTTTGTAGGTGTCAAATCGAATCAAATAAGTAGCAGTTAAAACTGCCTCTTCCAAAAATGACTTATCAAGTGATGATTTGCTTATCATTGCACAAGCTTTTTAATTGAGCTGTTCATTCGCTCTGCAACCCCATTTTGTTGAGAAGTATGCGGTACAACTTTTATTATCTTTAGCCATTTGAGATGTATTCATATTATTTTAGTAGTGGTCCACATTAACATACTGCGGTCAGTCAAGCTTTTGTTGGGGCAGGTGCCATTGGTGCATCCTCAAACTTTTTGTGAATACCAAGGTAGTAAAGTAAGTTTATAAATTCTGAAACTCTCAGTCAGGTGTTTATAGCGACAGGAATTGGTCAGACGGGTCCTAAGTATGTATAAAAAACAAACAAATGTGAAACTAAGTTGTAAGTGTCAGTTTTGACATTCACATAATTTTTTTATGCTTACTTGGGGCTCGACGAATTCTTCATTATATCTAATATTTAATGAAGGTACAAAGTTTCAGCTTTTATAAACTTATTTTACTACTCCGGTATTCACAATATCTTTGAGGACTCACCAATAGCACCTGTTCTAACAAGGGCTTGACTGACTGTAGTATATTAATGCGTATCACTACTAAAATGAAATTTCAGTTTTTTTTTTGGCCCCGAGCTTTTGCACTAACATCAGAATGAATGATTCATAATGGTAGTTTTATGCAACTTTTTCTTTTGTTTTATTGAATGGTAATTTAGATAGTTGACTAAAAATGCAAGTTTCTTGAATCATTTCATTTTTTTTTAATTTAAAAAATTTATTTGTACTTAAATGACTTATTTCATAATTATTCTATTTATTTTTACTTGCATTTGTTTGATATTGCTCGTTTTTATTTCCTAAATCTGAGGCATAATAATATAAAAACATTCCAGATGTTAATTTTTATTTATTTTATTTCAAGTTAAATGTTTTTTTTTTTTTTTTATTAAAGGACGTAGTGAGGTTTTGGCCTCAGCAAGTGGCACTTGAGAATAACTAATGCAGGGCAATACCTTTCGGTTTTCTTCTCTACGTTAGTTCTGTTGTCATTTTGTTCTTATCATGTCTGTCTCTAGTCTATTATTAGTTTGAGATGAGCTGGTTTCGGTCTTGTGGGATTCACACAGGCTGCTGCGGCAACACATGCTGTCCTCGGCTCATCTCTCCCTATACCCTATTTGTTGTATGTCCTATACTGACGTTCATCTCTCCTTTCTGCCATTCTATTGTTATTCAGCCTAGTTGTTTGATTTGTCCTTAGATGTCTTCTTAGTTTCTCTAAGTCTTCATTCACTTCTTTGTCGGCGTATCCTCTCTCTTTCATGAATGTTTTGGTAATCCTAGATTTGCCAATTTAACTTCTAAGGGTATTCTTGAGTCTCCATTTGGAATTATTTCTTCGTATCCCCTGGTTGCCAAGTATACTCTGACCATTTCAAAGGTTACATTGTCAGTCAACCTCAAAATGGCGTATCTACCTATGGAAATTCTCTGGTCAGTTCCGTCAGTTTGCTTTCTTTGAGCAACTCTTTTCTTTTTTTCCTTATTTCTGCAATTTCGGTTGGTACTAATGTTTCATTGTATATTCTTTTCTTGTCTACTTTCTCCTCTTCCATTCCTTGGTAGGCATAGTTGTCTTTTGCTTCTCTTTCCTTCTTCCTTTGTCTTCTGTGGTTTTTGATGTGTGTGTTTACTTTCATTTTTGTTTATCTATATCTTGAGTTTTCAAACTCCTCTATCTTTTTTCTCATTACTGCCGTTGCATAGTTTCTTAATGCTCTCCATTTGTTTTCGTCATTCAGGCAAATATTAATTATTGAAGATTTATCAATTTTGTTTTCCAATACTTTCTCTAACTCTTTCCTATCATTCTCCCACGCTTCGCACTCTATTATCGTATGTTCTGCGTAGTCATACGTGTCTTCTTGGCAGAATATACATTTTTTTTTTCCATTTTATTTATATTTTGTAAATACTTTCCAAAGGCTCCATGTCCGGTGAGTAGTTGTGTTGTATAGTAACACGTCTCCGGTTTATTCTCTACCCATTCCTTTATTTCTGGTATTAACTCTCTTGTCCATTCACCTTTTTCTCCGTCTTTCCACTGTGTCTGCCATTTTTTTATTGTATTATCTCTTGCTTGTCTCTTTGCTTCTTGTTTACTATTTCCTTCATTTACCAGTTTCTGTATGTTTAATCTTTCTTCTACCATCAAGTCTGCGGGTAGTGTCGCCGCGATTACTTCTAGCGCTTCTTGTGACACCGTTCTGCAAGCCCTACATATCCTTAACGAGCTTGCTCTAGAGGCTCCTCTTATTTCTTTTCTGTTTTTTTTGTTTTTAAGGCATCTCCCCATGTTTCTGCGGCGTACAGTAGTTTACTTTTGGCCGCCGTTGCTATTAGCCTTCTTGCCTCTTGTCCTGGTTCTCCCTTGTTTGGCATGAGCTTACTAAGCATTCCTTTCATTTTCTTTGTTCCTCTTACCGCTTCCTTAATCTATTCGTTCCATCCTTTTGCTTCCAGTGTAACTCCAAGGTATTTAATCTTCTTCCCTATGGTTATTATTTGTTCACCTACCTGTATTTTTCCGGTTCCTCTATTTGTCCTCTTTGTCGATAACCATGCCGCTTCCGTTTTCTGCGGTGCTAATTCTAGCCCTTTACTTTTCATCCATCTCTTTATCATACTAATTGCCAACTCTAGCCTTTCCTTTAGTACTTCTATGTCTGCATCTCTACCTACTAAAGCTAAGTCATCAGCAAATGCCGTTATTGTCACCCCGTCTGGCAGCCGCATTCCGAGAAGCTCATTATATACTAAGTTCCATAATTTGGGTTCTAGTGCTGAGCCTTGTGGTACCCCTCTGGTCAGTCTAAATTTACCTTTCTTGGTCACTAAGTTTCTTCCTTGTAGATAACTCCATATTATCTTGATCGTTTTCTTTGTCAATTCTTTCTTTTTTGCTGCTTCTATAATTGCTTCCCATAGTACGCTATTAAACGCGTTTTGTATATCCAACGCTATTAGGATGCAATGCTGCCTTTTCCTATGTGGGCCGCTGTTTGCTTCTTTTGCTACCGCTTTTACCTTCTCGATAGCTCCTAGCGTCGATCTCCCTTTGGTAAATCCGTATTGTTCACTTTCCCATCCACCCCTTTCTTCAATTTCTTTCTCTATTCTTCTCACAATAACTTTTTCCATTATCTTTGCTAATGTATTGATTAAACAAAACGGTCTATACGTTTTTGATTTACCTGTTTCTTTCTTCTTCTCAATCAGCACTAAGTTTGCCTCTTTCCAACATTTTGGGAATGTTCCTTCATTTAGACATCTGTTTATTATTTGTGTTAGTTCTATTTCGTTTCCTTCTAACGCTGCTTTCACTATCTCCGCTGTTATCTCGTCCGGACCTGGTGCCTTATTGTTAGGTAGTTCTCTTATGATCTGTTTCATCTCCTCCACTGTTGTCATATCTGCTTCCTTTTCTTCACTTGTCTCTGTTGGTTCTTTTACTGCTCTTCCTTTGGGGAACAATTTCTCAATTATTTTTCTCCCCCTTCCTCCTCCTTTAAGCACACTCCCTTTGATCTTCCTCCCAGTTTATTTATTGCAATTTTGTACGGCTTTCCCCAGGGGGAATGGAATCTATCATTTCTTTCCAGCATCTCTTCTTGCTGTCTTTTATCGCCTTTCTCGGTGCTTTTCTGTCCATTTTTAATTCTTCTTCTGTCTCTGCAGTGTCTTCCCCTTTTCGTTTCTGTCTTTTGATCTTCCTTCCGTTTTGTATTGCTTTTTTCCTGCTTTCCTTTATCTCATTGCACCACCAGTATGGCCCCTTTCTTTCTCCTTCCCTATACCTGGGGATTCTTCCGCTGCCTTTCTCAGTTTTTCCGAGTATCGTTTATGTCTACTACTCAGTTTTAAATGCAAAAACAAACTTCAAGTTCAAATAAAATCTGTCATTGGAGATGAGTTAACATAAGAAATAAGACACAATCATGTTACGTACATTGTATGGTTTTACTCAAGGTAACATTCAGTCATAGATGATAATTTGTATTTTTTACATTATACATTATATATTGTAATATCCATGCTTTAGGAAATCAGGAAGTACAAACAGACAAACAGAAGTTATAAATACTTGTCTACAGCTAATAATAAACTTCTGACTCGTTACTGACTAGTAGGCATAAAAAACTTTCTATGGTTATTATATGATTCTTATAATGGTGACGAATTACTAGATCTGCAAATTATTTGTTATGTAATCAAATGATGAAGTATATGTAATACTAATTTCTAATAATTATTTATTTCAGATAAATTTTAACCATCTTCACAAAGTAGAGACTTCCCAGCCATATTCATTCTTTGTTCATGGATGTGAAGCACAACCAGAGGCACCCAAGCCAATCATTCAGCCAAACGATAAACTGCCACAATTAATTGCAGATATTGTGGAGAAAGGTCGAAATATAGTTCCTAAAACACAACATAATACTCAACAGCAACCTTCCACGCTTATGAATACTCAACAATTACATATATCTAAAACCATAGATATAAATGGGACAATACATACCACCACACATATTCCCGAACAACATAAATTAGATAGTCATGACAATATGTTAGCAAATCATCTTCAGGTTCAGAATATAGACCATTTAAATATGATTCAACTTAATCAAATAGTTCCGCTCCAAGGATTAGAGTCAATAAAATTAGAAGTATCTCCACAGTTGCAACAATTGACACAGGTTGTAGTTAGTGGTCCGGATATGTCAGAACCACTTCTTATGTGCCAACCTTTAATGTTTGATCCCACACAAGTAATACCTGTTTCAACACATAGCTTACCCCATTTTGTCCAGGTACATAATATACAAAATAATCAAGGGCATTACTAATCTACATTTAATCATTATTACCCTATTTAATGGTTTATGTTTATAATTTGTATAAAATAAACTACAATAGCCTATGTAGCTATTACAACATTATTGTGCAGTTAGGAATGTAGCTGATGTATAAAATTGTTAAAAAATGTAATCATTCCAATATTTCCTTATATTACTATCATTAGTAGTAGTGTATATATTTGTATACAGTCTATTACTTTTTGATATGGATTTGATTGAAGAAAAGCGGTGCTTATGTGTGATTTTTTGAAATCTTTGAGAGTTAATGTCTGAAATTAATTATATTTTTCTAATGTAAATATTACAAACGTTCGAATAATTATAAATTGCAATGTACTATTTAAAAATTATTTTTAAGAGTATATGAATATATACCCTACCTACATTTTGTAAACCAGAGATAAATATATGTATATATACAGAGTAGTTTCTAAGGTCTTGATTTAATCTCGATTTTAAAGACATGAATAAAATATTTATTAAAATTATATGTGTACTTAATTTATTGATAACTGTTTTAATAGAAACGAAATTTGATGGCATGTGTTTAATGAATGAATTATAACTTTAATGCTTTATAGAAGCAGGTGTTCACATGTTGACCATGTGTTAATTCTTATCGTCTTCTATTTTTATTAATTGTAAATGTCATTATTTATAACTTGTAACAACGATTAGATGAAGGTATGTATTCAAAATTTTTAATATTAATCCTATACATTTATTTTATTATTGCTTGTAAATAACACGAAAAAAAAATTAGTTTTTAATACACAAATTGTAGAACATTTAGCCTTACGTTTTAATAAATTTATAAAATGTTGTAATTTTATACGTTTGAAGTGTTCTATGAGCGAAAAGTAATGAGTTTTCATTTTAGTGTTAACCGGTTTCTTAACATTTTATCTTTTTTTTTGAACAAAATAATCTTAAAAGTCAGTGAAGTATACATGTATGCATAAACTGTGAATTGAATATTTAAATTATATGTACAATGGTGTTTTTTATAACAACAGAATAGTGAAGGCTCATTTCCCGGCTCCTGGCCAGATAAGGTATATACTTCAAAACCCAGGTAAGAATACATAGTTTTTTACTAATAAACAAAAAAATCGGGTATTAATTATTATAGGCCATTATTCTTACAAAATGATGAGAATGTACAATTATAACTAATTATTAAAATAATTGCAAAATTTCTGCTTTATGTTTTGTGCACTAGCTGATGCTATTCATTGAGTGCTAGAAGGCTGTAAAAATAAAAAATTGTTCTCCATTTATAATTTTCTCTCCTATTTGTGCTTTCAAATTTGAAACAAAGTTAGTTTGTGGTTGTGTTTTTTTAAGCAAATAGTTCTGTAAATAACTGCAAGCCTATACTGTTGTTGTTTTCTTGACTTTCTTGACCAAAAGACCTGGGGTGGAGTGGATAAATATAGTTATTATTAAAAATAAGAAACGCTTGATCAGATTTATAAATTTTTGATAAAAAGAGTAATTGTTTGATAAAAAGTATGAAAAATATTTTTTGTTCATTAAAATCAGTAAATGCTAGGTCAAAATAATAGATTCTTGCTATAAAATGATAAATAAAACACAAACCCAGTATATTGTTTGTGTTTTATTTATTATATATATAAACGATTAAAAATATAAAATCATATTTGCAAACTAATGAATGCCTTTTTTGTGCTTATTTAATTTTTTACATAATTTTTTTTCAAATTCAAAATTCCTGCGTTTTCAGTTTATTGGACGCCTACGCATAAATACGATGTGATTGGTTACTACTATAATATGTACAACTTTTGATGAGAAGTTTTATAACCACCAAAATTTTTACATGATATTTGTTGAGAACAGCAAATCTTAATGTTTCCGTAAATGTAAATTTTGACCAGGCTATGAACAAAATAAGTGTATTTATATTTGTAAACCAATTTGGTGAAAATAAGAACAAAATAAAAAATAAATAAAGCACACACCTGCTGAAATGTTTTTTCTTTAACAATTTTCATATTAATTTGATCGAGTAATAAAATTAAGTGTAATATTTTAGCTATAGGTTTCTAAATAAAATCTAAATGTTTTAATGAATAAGATTTTTTATTTATTTAGGCAGAATCTATATGCTATATATAGCAGTTGATTTTTTATTCTTGTAATATTTGGCTAATTTAAGAGTAATTTTGATTAATAATATTATAGAAATATATATTTTTGCACAATTTTATAAAAAAATACTTAAATATTTCTTCCTTGCTATAATAGAAAGCTTTTATTTTATGTGAAGCAAGTCCTACAACACTGCTCAGCATAAATTTATTGGAATACATAGGTATATATAAGATTTAGTATTCAAGGATGAAAGTATTGTATATTTAAATATAAATATTTTCACCCTTAAATACTACCCCGTGTTAAATAGCTTCTAGGTATATCAAACATAGTTTCTTCTTTGAGGCGGTTGGTAATGAAATTGTAGACATTATATCTATGGCTACACTATATATAACTACCACATGCGGTGTGCTTTAACTTTTTTTGCGTACGTTTTGCGTAAAAAGTTACCAAAATATTATATAACAGTTTCTTCAAGTAAATATTATTTTGGGATTTCAACCTACATATTTTCTGCGGCGTTGAGAACAGGTTCACTTTTCTGTGGTGCGGAGTTAGATTGGCTTGGAACATACATACACAACAACAACAGAGCACCAGTAATAATAAAACACAGTTTACACAGTACTCTTGTTTGTACAAAATTAAAGAACTATAAAGGTACAATTTTATCAAACTTTAGTAAATATATTGATTTAACATCTAGTTTACTTATTTTATTTTTTTTATAAATAAAATGGTGCACTTAAAATGTGACGCTAAACAAATAGCTACGGCCCCCACTTTCCTTTCTAGCGTTTTTACGCGTTTGTTAAATTTTTGTACGTAGAAAAACACTCACTGCTCACAGCTCAAATTTGGCAAACAGTGAACGTATATAAACGTGAACAGCAGCACTGGTATGCAGACACAGATGTAAATAGGTTTGTTAATAATTGTGTTGACCTTTTGCATATATCTAAATATAGAAGTTATGTTATGTTTTTATATTAAATATATACTTTTATATGTTAGTTTATTTATTTTATATTGTTTTTACAGACAGGTTTTGGCTGTTAGACCATCGTCGGTGTTAATATATTATGATATTATATATTATTGAGTTAATGGGAGGATTTAATATAAAAACATAACATAACCTCCTTTTTGTTTATTGTTTAAATTTATACAGGGAGTTTATAAATGAATGGGATTATGTAATCACTTTAAATATGCCGCCTTTTTAAAATCGTTCACTATACAACATATGTTTTCATATGTTTGCTTGACAGCTGTCAAAGTTGATCTGTCAAAACAAATAGTTTAGTGAACAATTTAAAAAAAGCGGCACATTTAAAGTGATTACATAATCCCATTCATTTATAAACTCCCTGTAAGGCAAAACACAAATTACGTTATGTAAATTGCTTTTCAAAATATCCTCCTATCTAAAATAAAATCTATACACTTTTGCATCCGATGAAACCAATCTTCAAAACAATTTTGCAAGCGATAAAAAACGCTTGCCCCGCATTTTATTTTTGATATGTCAAAATAAGAAGAAGTCATTGGGCAATAAATCAGGCAAATATGAGCAATGAGTCATTAATTGGATGTTGTTACTGGTCAAAAACTCTACGGTTCGTCTTGCTGTGTGAGCGCTTGCATTGTTATGACAAACAATAACTTGCCGGTTTATGTTTTTCCTTCTGATTTCAGCAATAACTTCCGGCAAATATATTGAAGTATACCAGTCAGCATTAACTGTCCATCGATCCTCTAATGCAACATGACCAGTTTTTCCAAAATTTGAACGACCCCTTTCAAATTTCTTTAGCATTTCCTTGCACCACTTGACATGTGCCTGTTTTTGTTCTTCTTTCAAATTGTGTAGGATCTAACAATTGCAATGCTTTCTGACATGCAAATGATTGTGCAAAATCGTATGTATTTGTTCCGCTGCGATGCCTAAGGATGCCTCTATCTCACTATAGGTCACATGCCAACCTGACAATTCATCATTTCAAGCACAGCATCAATATTTTCCGCAACAACGGAGGTGCATGGACGACCTTCGCAAATATCGTCATCAAACGTTGGTCTTCCACGCTTGAATTCTGCAAACCATTTGTAAACCATAATTTTGGATGGTGCTTCATCCCCAAATAACGAACTAAGTTTTTCCACACACTGCTGCGGTGTTAAACCGTATCGAAAATCATAAAAATTCATCACTTGGAAGTCACGATTTAAAACTTTCATTTTTCACACAATTATTACTTTCGTTAAATTTTGTTGAAACGAAACCGAGCAGTTTGAAATCAAACTGTCAACTGAGTTATAGGTGAAAAACGTCAAACTTTACGAATATGACAATCGCAGAACGCTGGCAGTACTTGATTCCGTAAACTTTAGCAGTGCCCCTCGTATTTTACTGGTTAAAGATGCAAAAATGCACTCATTTTACTATCGTACAAACACCGTTAGTGTATTTTTACAACCTTGATTTAAGTCTTAAGGCTTTTAAAGTTCAGTTAACACAAGAACTCAAGCCGGTCGATCACCATAATCGTCGTATCTTTTTACTTTGGAAGCTACGTTAATAAGCAGATTTGTAGCATTTGCGGCTCAGAAAATCTAAGAATGATTGTTGAAAAGTCTTTGCATCTTAAACGTGTTACTGTTTGGTGCGGTTTTTGGGCTGGCGGTGTGATTGGTCTTACTTTTTAAAAATGAAGCTGGTGCAGCTGTTGGTGAATGGATGGCGCTATCGAGCTATGATTAATGTTTTTTTATGGCCGGAATTGGAAGATATTGATGTGGACGCAACGAAACAATCGCAATTCTGCAAGAAAAGTTTCCTGACCGTGTTGTTTCTCGAAGAGGTGATCACAATTGGACACCAAGATTTTGTGATTTAACACCTTTAGACTTTTTTCCACGGGGCCACGTGAAAGATAAGGTCTATGCCAATGCTTCACAATCGATTCAAGACCTTAAAGATGGAATTCGTGAAGTTATCGAGGACATACAGCCGCAAATGTGCAAATTGGTCAAGGAAATTTTTATGAAAAGAATGTGGTACTGCAACCGTAACCGTGGCGGTCATTTGAATAATATTGTTTTCAAATGTTAATGGCATATTTTCATCTTTACAATGAAATAAACATTTATTGATTTCTCTTAAAAAATATTCTTTTTTTTTTATGGAAAACCTTATATAAAAAACTAATTTATTTCAAAAAACTGATTGTTAATTGCACAAAACATTTTTTATTACATAAAATTACCACAAAAAACTGATTTATTTTTTAGAATTTATCACAAATTGTCAAAAACAACATTTTATTGCATAAAATTAGCACACACAAAATTTAACTTAGGAGACATTATAATTTGCGAATATGACTTTTTAATTGCACACAGAACTAATTTATTACGGGAAATTTATTATAAATTGCGCAGACAACCATTTATTGCATAACATTTGCTTAAAATGCTATAAGTTGCACAAAAAACTCCATTTTTTTTAGTAGAATGAATTTATATTTATTTTATAATAATTTTTTAACATTAGTAGAATATTTTAATTATTACAAAATATAAAGTAAGATGAGCCATTTAAAAAACTAAAGTTGGTTGTTATTGTAAACTAAACTACAACTATGGATATACTGGATACCTGACTCGCGTTTATAAAGTGACGCAAAATATTTGACGGCGGCCATTTTGTGAGTGACTTGATAATACTAAATATGTATTAAAAACATCTTACATTTTATCATTTTATTTTTTTAAACTTTTAAAACATGCATTATATGCTACTAACATTGTAAACTAACTATTAAAATGTTTAGGACAACAATTGGTTAATTGAATCCAAAGTTAAGAACAATAATGCATTTGTGATAAAAAAATAATATTTTCTAAGCAAGTCTTATAACTTGAACCAAATTTTAAATCAACATTACTACACGTATTGCTGACGTTTTACTATCTTAGATAAACTTTGTATATACAAGAGTTTTTGCGGTACAGTAATTAAAAAAAAAACTTAAAAATTCTTTTGAAAAATTAAATCCGTATAACTTTTTACGAAAAACAACACAAAAATTGGCAACAATCGTAAAGCATCACCAAACATAGGCTATTTACATAAAGCATTTAGATTTTTATTTGTAAACTTTATGTGCGTGCCATCTGCAATGGAAGTGATATTTTATATGTTAAATAAACTGAATTAATTTTTCTAACAATTAAAATAAGTATTAACATTGTATACATTATATGCATTATGTATATGATGATAACGTTGAAATTTTGTGAAAGTTTCAAGAAAATTGGTTTGTAAATAAATCAGTGGCATGCAAAAGATTAAAATAAGATTTAAATTTCAGAATAATTTTTTTTTTTGCAAAACAATTAGTAGTAGTAAATATATTTATTTCATATTATACAGAAAGATGATTTTATATGTATATAATAATATATATACATTGTAGAAATGGTTAGTTGAATATGAAAAGGGCTACCGACCGAGGTCTTTCTGCCCGACAAAATAATTATTTTGTAATTTTTACATAATTTTAACGTTATTACCATATACGTAATGCATATAATGTATACAATGTTAAAACTTATTTTAGTTGATAATTACACTGGAGGAATTAATTTAGTATGTTGCGCATATAAAACATCACTTCCATTGCGCAAAAAGTTTACATTATTTACAAATTTTTAAGTTTTTTTTTTAATTTACTGTACTGCAAAAACCACTGCATATACAAAGCTTGACTATGATAATAAAACGTCAGCAATACGTGTAATAATGTCAAAAAATTTGGCTTAAGTTGGTAAGTCAATTTAAAAGATATTAATTATTTATTAAAAACACATTTTTTGTCTTAACTTTAGATCCAATTTACCAATTTTTGTCCGGATCATTTAAAATTTAATGTATATTTTAAATGTATAGAAACCCTAAAATAATAAAATGAAAGATGTTTTTAATATTTTCTTTGTATTACTAATGCTGGAATTCATGAAAGCCAGTTAAAGTAACGGTTGATTAAATTTGACAACCGCAAAACTATTTATAGTAATGCTACCACAAAGGCAAGTTTGACACAATATATAACTATCAGAAATAAAAAGAAAATAATATTTGTAACTATCGCAAAGTAAATATCAAGTATTTATATTGAATTATTAAAATTAATTTTTATAAAATAAACTTCTTACCTTACTTAAAAAAACACAATTAAAATGCTACAAATTTGATAAAATAAAAAAAAAATATATAAATACGTACAATCTGTTATTTCAAAAGTTTTCTAAATAAAAAAAAAATTATAGACCTAAGCTAATAAATTTTGTTTACGAGTCTAATTTTAGATTCAAAACTTAAAATATAATAAAAATAAGTTAATTAAAAAAAAAAAAAAATAACAGAGTATATTGATGTAAAGTTTCATATGAAACCTAATTAATAAGTATTCAATTGCTTTCTTAGGGACTCAGAGTATGCATCTGACTCAAATCTGAAAGTTATGATATTTATTAAGTATTTTAATTTTGAAAATTTAAAAGTAGTGCAACACGTGTTTTTTTGAATTTTAAAATCTAAAATTTAGTATGGCTTACTTTTTTGCCTTGGAATTAAAAACAAAATAAATGATAAAAATTTCATTTTTTATTTATTTATATTAATTGTTATTAAAATATGGGTTTAATTGTCGGAAGAAGAAAATTATGTTATTTTGTTATCATGGTTGTAATTGTGATGTAACAAAAAACCAAATTTAGAGTTTGAGAACAAAGTCACGTTTTTGTATTGTTTATTGGAATTATTTAAAGTTAATAATCAACATATTTTAATGAAACAATAACATATACAATAGCTTTATTATTAAATAATAAATAAAAATACTATTAATTAAATTAATTATTATTGTAATAATAACCAACGTTTTAATATATTATTTTGTACTTTTAATAAAGTATTATGTCTAATTTCTGTTAGAGTTCTTCTGATTTTAGTTTTCAGATCATCGATATTTTGTGGCCTTTCTTTGTAAACTTTATCCTTAATAATTCACCACAAAAAAATCAATAGGTGTAAGGTCCGGAGACTTAGGAGGTCATGCAATTTAACCTCTATTATGATATTTTTGGTTGAATAATCCATTATTTGTAAATTTTGTCTTGTCAGTAAATAGAATTGATTGAGAAAATTATTTTGTTTTATTATTTTTCTTGCTTGTTCTTTGGATACGTTACACACTAGTTTAATCTCTGGTACAGATGCGGTTGTTTTAAAAGTATTGTATGCCAAAACACGTATCTCTGAATCTTTATTAACCTTTATGTGACTGACAGGGTACCCGGGTACCTTTTTGAACTTTAAACATATTCATTTTTAGCGTTTAAAATTTTAAAGTTTTGAAATTCAGTGACATCTCTCAACTATCTTTATTGTACCAATTTATATTATTTTTATTATTAATTTTTTTTTTACTAAGAAATTAACGTTTAAACTTTTTACATACGGACGTGACGGTTTGGGTACCTGGGTACTTTTGGTAATTTAAAATAAAAACTATTGTAATTAATTGAACAAATGTATTTTTACAACAAAATTAAAATTAATACAAAATTAACAAAACATATAATATGGCTAATTTGGTAATTGTTCATTATTATTACCGCGTATTGTCTTTGCAACGCCGTGTTCATTGCAAACAGGTTTTGCACAAAAATTACATGCTTTTTGTGTTAACTTGTTAACAAATATAACAAGTTGCAATTACCAGAGTACTTCTAAAAACATTGCAAGCTTGATTTTTAATGATTGCAGCAGCGGGATCTATTATTCGACGTTCTAGAACCATTTCTACAGAACTGTTGAATGCATCAATGACAAAAAACAACAGATTTGTTCTTCTTAGAGAGCATAAAATTGCTACTTTACTAAACGCAAAATATTTTGTCTTATTATTTAAACTGCTATTATTGAAGAATCATACCAATTAATTTATTTTTACAAACTGAAGTTGCACTTTGTGAAAGCGTTTCATCTTCATGGCGCTTTCATCTGAGTCGGAACTTTCTATAACAATATTTGGATTGTTTTTTACATTATATTGTACCGATACAGTATTTTCTAGTTTCAAAACATATTCCTTTTGATCAGAAGCAACAAACGGCATCTGCATAACGTGTTTTTGTTAAGGAGTACCCGGGTACTCATGCCGTCATTAAAAGGTGTTTTATTTCCTAGTCACATAAAGGTTAAAATTAACTTCGGCATCTTTTGGTTTAGAAAATGATCCTAATTTTTTAAATTTTTTTAAAAGCTTTTACTTGGCTGCTTTCTTTCCATATGTTTGTAGATACAATTCAGATGCTGCGTTTGTATCACGATTACAATTGTAGTAACAAAACAACATATCATTTTTTCTCCCGTCAAATAAGCCATATTATTTCGGATAATGATGACTGTATTATTATTTATAAACACAATAGTTTTAAATTCAAATGTTGTTTAAATTATTCAACGTAATTGGTACTCTTTTTTTAAATTTAATAAACACATCATTATGACCAGATGCGTTCCTGATACTTTAAAAGTACGATAGTTCCAATTCCTAAAGTGAATAGTACAATCAAACCAGAAGAGTATAGAGGTGTAAATATGTTACCCGAAATTGAAAGAAATACTTAAAATAGCTGTATATAGCCAAGTTTCTGAGTATTATGAAAAAAATAACTTATTTTATAAAAAGCAATCTGGGTTAAGAAAACACCATTCGTGCAAAACCGCCTTGCAACTAATTATTACTGAATGGAAAACAATATTAGATAGCAACCAATATATTGCAGCTTTATTTATCGATTTTAAAAGAGCGTTTGAGACGGTCAGTAAAGAAATTTTATTAAAAAAGCTTTATTATTACGGAATAGGAGGTTTACCATTTTAAAACTATGGTTTGAGTGCTATCTTAATAATAGGTCTCAAGTAGTAAAATATGACAATAAAATTTCACAGCCAGTTGATAGTGTTCACGATGTTCCACTGGGCAGTGTCTTAGGACCTCTCCTTTTTATAATTTATATTAATGACATTGGATCTGTTATTACAAAAACACATCTGAAACTGTTTGCCAATGATACCCTTACATATGCGTCAAGTCAACATATTGAAGAATTAATAAGAACATTAAATGTAAAAATGGACTCATTATTACCATGGCTTAATAGCAATAAATTATCACTAAATGTTACAAAAACAAAAGAAATTATTATTAATACAAAAAGCAAAATAAAACGAATCGATAAAAGTAGTTAACAAATCAAAATTAACAATCAAGTATTAGAATGGGTTACGGAAATTACATATCTAGGAGTTGAAATTGACGAAATCTGAGTTTTAATAAACATTTTGAAACTTTGGTTGCTAAAACTAGTAAAAAGATAAATTTTATTAGAAGACTATCTAATTTACTATCTATGTACAGCAGAATAAACGTTTATAATACTGTAGTTAGCCGCATTTCCAATATTGTTGCACAATATTGTATATGCTAAATGAACAGCAAAAAAATAGATTGCAAATTTTACAAAATAAAGCTATGAGGTCAATCTTAAAATGTAATAGATACACACCGATAAAAGTAATGCAGTCAACCTTAAAATGGATATCAATAAATGATCATATAAACCTACAAACATGTATATTTATTTTTAAAATAAAAAATGGACTTTTTCCAGATTACTTTAACTTGTTATTGAATAGTGAGTTTTATAATTACCCGACCCGGACAAATAACTTCTTTAGGCCTAATTTTGTATTTAAAGTCGCAACTCAAAAATTTATATTTGTAGATGGACTTCAGATGTTTAACAAGATTCCCGAAAACATAAAAAAATTCTAAAACTGTAGGAATTTTTAAGCAAAAGTATTTGCAATTTTTGACTGATGAAACTACTGCTAATTTAGAAGAAATGTAATGTTATTTTTATATTGTTAGATTTAGATAGTTCAGTTTTTATTTTTTTTACCTTTTTGATTAATATTAGTATATGTATTTTAATATGCATGTGTATGTGTAGCAATTATGCTAAATAAATACCTATAATTGTTATTATTAAATAAATGCGTTCTCTTTGAATAACTGTAAACAATTAAACTTGACATCTATATGAATAACTGAAAAGTTATATTATTATTATTTTGTTTTTAATTCTAAAGCATTCTAGTAGTAATAATTATTTTATTAATTAATTCTTGTTTTTGCAAATTTTGAAAAAAAATAATTAAATATAATATAACAAATTATACATTTTTTAAATAAAAAAAAAATAAGCTTTTCAATAAACTCGTTGCCATTTAAAAAAAGCAAGTTTGGTTTATATCTCAAAAATCAAAAATGCCATAACGTTTTTGTTAATTTATTTGAATTCTACACAAAAATATGTACAGAATACATTTTTAATTTTTGTTCTAGAGTAAATAGACAAAAAGTTATTTAAATTTGATAAAAACAACCGTTTTTAGTTTTTTTGAAATATTTAATAAAATTGAAGATTTATGACAAATTTAAAATTGGCATTACGTTTTTTGATAATTCTGCCCAACTTTGCTAATTTAACCAACTCTGTAACATTTAAAATACCCAAAGAACACACCTAGATTGTTGACACCCTGTATATATAGGTAGGTATATTTAAAAAAAATATTTAAAATGGTCTTTGAATTATTAAAATTAGGTTTATGTTTTTTTATCTAACACACAGAGTGTTAGATAAAAAAAGTTATAAAGGGTGATCTATTATAAAGTACTTTTTAAAAATAATAAAAAAACTAAAAAAAAAACATTTTTATCAGGTAATCTTTATGATCATACAAAAAAACATTTTGTACATTTATTTTTTAAAGATTATACTACGGCCAACATGATCCATTCAGAAGTTCCAATTTTCAATGACGCGTTTTGGACTGCTTTATTTTTAAAGAAATGTTGCATCAGCTCATAAACCACACCAAACCGTTGTTTTGTTTGAATGTAATGGCAATTCTTGAATCTCTTCTGGTTGCTTTTTAACTAAAATACGGCAATTTTGCCTATTGACGTAACTATTAAGTCAGAAATGAGCTTCATCGCTGAACAAATGTTTGGTCAAAAACAGTAGATTTTCTTGAAACTTTTCAAGAGTCCAAAGCCTGAAACGGTGACAATTTGGAAGGTCGGTTGTCTTCAATTTTTGCATGAGTTAAATTTTGTAGGTTTTTAAACCAAGATTCTTAAGTAAAATATGCCAAGTTGTTCCATACAACAAACCAAATTGTTGAGAATGGCGCCAAATTTATTAATCACGGTCATCGCGTACACTCTCAGCTACCGCCGCTATATTTTTTTCAATATTTGCTGGATGTGGTCTATTTGGTTGCGTATTATCTACTAATGAATATTAAGTATTAAATTTTGTAATGGTACAGCAAATTGTGCGTTTGTTAGGCCGATTATGTAAACCATAAGTTGCTCTAAGCGTACAAAACACTGTCCTCATAGAGCGCAGATTTTCGTAATACAGCTGAATAATTTGTAGACGCTGCACCGGGCTAATTTTTTCCATATTGAAATGTCAATGTTTGACTGAAGAAAATTACCATAACAGTTTTACTCAGCGCCCGTTTTATCTAACATAAAACCCCTACTGAAAAAAGTTCCTCTAAATGAATCACCCATTACATGCTAATTTCTAAATTCTATTCAAAAACATGCCATCATTGTCAATCTAAAACTGATTTATAACTTAATTATACACATTTTGACAGTTGCGTCATGTTGAAAATCTAAAAAAATAGAAGGCTATGCCCGTATTCGTAAAACTTATTTTATTATTAAATATATAATGATTTGTTAAAAATATAACGGAACGTTTAATCAAATTTTTGTATTCATTAATAGATAGATAGATAGATAGATAGATGTTTATTCACAAGATCTAGTACATGTATGTATAAAATAAAGTACAGTATGTGATCGTCAATAAAATAATTACATATAAAAAATAAAACAACAAATTAAAATAATATGCAATCAAGCATTACATAAAAATTACATATTAAAAACAAACAAAAAATAATAAAAACTACTACACAGTTTTACTAAAATCTATATTAAAATCTATATTATAAAAATCATTAACAAAATACAAAACAATATTAGTTAGTAATCTTTTAATCATTATCTTATATGGTTTAAAATTTAGCTTCTTTATTTGATCTGGTAATTTATTAAACATTTTAAGTCCTATATACACGTGACAATTTTCAAACTTGGATGAATTATGTTTAATTAAGAGTAATTGCTGTCCGTGTCTGGTACTGTACGAATGATTTTCTCCAACTGTCGAAAAATTATTTATATTTTCTTTAATAAAACATAAAGTCTTAAATACATATATTGCAGGTACAGTTAACATATTATTTTCTTTAAATGTATATTTACAAGATTCTATGTAATCAAGATTATACATAAGTCTTAGAATGCGTTTTTGAATTATAAATATTCTATTTGCTGCTGACGAGTTGCCCCACAAAATGATATTAAAACTAATATGGGAATAAACCATTGCGTAGTAGACATCTATTAGTCGTTTTTTATCAAGAACTGATTTTAGTTGCAATATTGCAAAATATGACTTATTTAGTTTACCACACACCGCATTTATATGATTTGACCAGTCTAATGTATTTTGTATTATCAATCCAAGAAATCTTACTGAGTCGGAAAGTGCATATAACAAATTGTTAATAGATATGGCATTTTCTCTTAACGTTGAACGCTTTTTTTGAAAATACATTAGTTCAGTTTTTGTGTTGTTTAATATTAATCTATTTTGTGTACACCAGTTTGTTATTCTGTGTAATATTATTCCAGCCATTCGATTCAATTCGCTAATATATTTGAATGAGCAAGCCTTAGATATGTCATCGGCATACATAACTATTTTAAAATTAGGTATATCTTTAAATATTTCTGTTAAGTCATTTACAAATAAAATAAAAATTAGAGGACCGCATACACTGCCCTGTGGAACACCGTGCTCAATTTTTTCAGCATTAGAAATATGTCCATCAATCTTAACCCTAATTTTCCTGTCTGTTAAATATGACTTTAATAATGATAAAAAAGTGCCACGAAATCCTATGTGTTCCAATTTATCAATAATGAAACTAATATCTAATATGCCAAAAGCTGAAGTCATGTCAAAAAAAATTTCATATAAGTATTCGTGTTGATCCAGATGACGATGTACGAACTCTACATATTCACACGTTGCTGTTTCAACAGACCTTTTGGTACGATATCCATGCTGAGCTTTGTGTAAAATATTATTTTTTTCTAAAAAGGTTTTCATGCAATCACAAATAATTTTTTCAAATATTTTTGAGATTACTGGTGCTATTGTGATGCTGCGGTAATTATTTACTAATTGAGTATCTCCTTTTTTATGAAGGAGTGTGATTATGCCAGTTTTTAACTCATTTGGATATATGCCTTGTTCAATTGCAGCATTAAAAAGCATTGTTAGTATAGGAACTAGTGTTTTTGAAATTAATTTAATAAGCTTAGTATTTAAATCATCTATGCCTGAAGATGTTGTATTTTTTAAAGAACTAATTGCAGTTATTATATCAGTTTCAATAATAGGCTTCATAAAAAATGAATTAAATGTTTGACATTCAGATACGGTACTTTGGCTTATTGTTGATATAGAATAATATTGATTTATTTTAATTTTTGCTAAAGAAGCATAATATTTAACAAAAGTATTACAAATTTCTTCGTTGTCATTAATTAATACTCCATGGTTTTTTAAAGTAATTTTTTTATTAATTTGATTGTTGTGTGTGGTTGTTTCTCTTATTATTTTCTATGTTTCTTTTACTTTATTATCATTTTTCAAAATACGATTTGAATCTTTTTTTGCAAAACATAAATTAGTATTATGAAGTTCGTTTTTTCTTTTGTAATTGTTAATTAAATTATTATCTTTTAGATTGTATGCCAACCAAAATAAATGTTGTAGCTTCTCAGTTTCATTAACTAACTCTTGAGTAAGAAAAGAACGATGTTTATTTGAAGCTTTAATAGATTTTAAAGGGCACGAGAGATTTAATAGAGTAGTCAATGATTTTAAAAGATTATCAAAACTACCATTTATGTCAGAGCTTTTGCAGATATTATTCCAATTCTGATTGGATAAAAAAAACAAAAAAGTTTCTAAATTTGAGTGTGAATATACGCGTTTTTTGTGAAATTGCATTTCTTTTATGGTCTGATAAGTTTCAATTTCTAATATAATTGAAAAATGATCTCCTAAAAGTGGGTTAATAGTAATACATTTATATAAGTTCAAGTTAATATTTGTGAGCATATAATCTATACCGCTTATAGATGTTTTATTATTTTTATCAGTAAATACTCTCGTAGGACTTGTGTTTGCAAGTTGTAGCCCAAAAGAATTTACTACATCAAACAACATATCTTTATGATTTGAAGATTTAAAAAAATCAATGTTTAGATCACTACACAAAATTATCTATTTATATTGTAGAAATCGTTTAAAATATTATTTAGTTTTACTATAAAAGTATTTACATCTCCCATGTGAGATCTGTAGAGGCAAATAGAAAATATTTTAATGTCTTCTAATACAAGTATCGCAGCGCAAGCTTCAAATGACAATTCATCACAATACTTAAGAACATCACACGAACGAATATTTAATTCATTTTTACTTAATACGCACACCCCGCCATGAATATGGATTATCCTACAAAAATTAGGAACAAATTTATAACCTTCAATTTTAATGCTTTCCAGTTCAGCTGTCTTACACCAATGTTCACTTATAAATAAATCGTCAATATTCTGAATTTCTAAATAAGCTTAGCAAGGTTAATTTATTTTTAATAGACTGTACATTTAGGCAAGCTATCTTCAATTTCTTATTTTTTATACTGATTAGCAATAACGTTCATTAAATTATTCATTAAATTGAACGCACTATTTTTGGTCCATTAAAGCGTAACAATTATATCATTAAATTGACACATCTGTTTGATTTGAAAAAATCTAATTATCTGTATTAATTCACAGTATTTGATATTATATAGTATAGGTTAACATATTAATAACTTAAAACAAAAAAGTTAGTAAATAATTTAATTAATAACAATTTATTTATGAATATGGTTATATTTTTAATGTTTGTTAAATTATAATGATCCGTTTGATAATTAATCGTTACAAAAATGTTTATGAATACGGATAATAATTATCTAAACAAAGATTCGCTATTTTAATATTAAAAATCAATGTGCGCTTGCGAGTGTGGGTTGTTTTGAATGCGTACATTATTAGAGCGTAATACGAAAATAGTTTATTGATTTTTGTTACAGCAATGATGTTGATTATGTAACATTATTATTAAGCAAATTAATTACTAATTCAACAGAATTAAGTTAATATATATAGTACTCTAATAATATTCATAATCATATGATATTATTATAGAATTAGTACGTGGAAGCAAGTATTACAACATATTATATTACAAACAGTTCAAATATAATTGATTTTTGTAATAAAATAGTAATACATATATCACGTAATGATATAACTCTGTATTGCATACATCAAGGTATCGAAATAAAACAATATCAGTATCTGGGGACTGATCGACAAATTTTAATTTACATATTCATGGATTTATTAGGATTCTGCAAGTCATGTCAAAAAACTAACAAATCGAATTACATTGCTTGGTAAATTCGGATAAACAATCAAAAATTTTATATTATTAAATGAAATATAAATATCTGATTATTTATTTAAAACAAATATTAGTGGTAAAATAGTATTTATCATAATATTTCATTAATACCTTTCTCCAATTTCATATAAATTTAAATCATAATAATTAACGTATCTATTTCCATTCACCCTGAATAACAAAACAGTATTTTTTATATAGTACTAAAATTGAATTTATTTGTTATCGAGATTAAAAGTATCATAAATAAATAAGCTAATTAATATAATAAATTAGCAATAATAGATAAATATTCCTGTATTGTAACTAAGTCGTTATTGGGCGCGGTCTCTGTTACAAATTTTATTTATTATTTCATATTAATAAAATCTAATTGTTATAATTAGTAGTACGAGCACTTTTAAAAGAGAGTGAGAGGTCAAGATAAATAGATCATTTGAAAAAAAATCGTGATTATTTAAAGATAATCAATAACGATTGCACCACTGGTAAAGAACTTTTACTTAAATACCAATTGAAACTAATAAATTAAATTTTTATATCTATATTCATCCTTTGACAATAATAATCGAAATCTATCATAGACGCACAATTCGTTACATAAATTTATCTATTTCATCTCTATATAAGACATAACAATGGAGTTTCGATGCAAAATTATTAAGAGCTATAACTCATTATTATATCAAACCGTTTGCGATTAGCTTCTAAGTTTATTTTTATTTTCCTTTGTAATATTGCTCCACCTACGCACTTATTATATTTTTAAATTTTAATGTTATTATATAATTAAGAATTTATAATATAATGGCCTACAATATGATTTTAATATAATTATGTAATCGTCTGGTTTTGATAAAATTTATTCAATGCAGTTTCTTATTAAGTATAGAAAGATCGTTGTAATGTTGCATCTTTTATAATTTTGGTGTTATAAAAACTAATACTTTCTCAGTTTTTATATTAAATCTTTTAATTAGTTTAAAATCATGTTTGAAACAAGGATTTGAAACTTAGTTGATTTTTCCTCCAAAATAAAAAGGGTAACGCTATCAGATTCTTTTTAATAACGGACAGTGGCGGTTCCAACGGGGGGTAATGGGGTAGTTACCCCCCCCCCCCCCCCCAAGAGTTTGTTGCTTATCAATTTATATTGTTAAAAATTACCAATATTCCGTATTTCAAACAAATAACATTACCGATAAATTTTTCCAACGCCGCTTTAAAACGTTAGAAAAGGCCCTTTTTATGTTGTTTGTTTGTTATACTTACGAAATAAACTAATTATTTATCTTTTTTTTTTTAATTAACGCCCTTGATAACGGATTTAAGAACAGGTAATACTCAGCTGAATAAGTTTATATATGCAGGTATATTTTCAAATAAACACACATTTTATTACATTAAATTTGTAAATATATTTAATTAAAAATATCAAATGAGGAAGTTATGACGGAATATGATGTTAGGCAAATTTTTAATTTTATTTATGATTTATTAATTAAAGTAAAATATTATTCATTAATCAAAAATAATATAAATAGTAATATAAGAAATATTCAAGTTTGGTTATTTTGCAGTACAAATAGTACAAATAAAATATTTTCTATACGATTTCTATACTATCTTCTTTGTGGAACTTTTAATCAAATAAATGTAAGAATTTTTATTTTAATAAATTGCGTTTTTTGCTCTATTTAAAAAATTATTTAGCTAAAATGACTTGATCAAATAAACTTTTTATGTTTAAAATGTTGTTAAACTTTTTGTGTTTTTAAACAAATACATATTTTTTAAATTGGAAGTATTGTAATATCAGTATAACATCATATTAAGATAAGATATTCTTCTTGTAGTGCCTATCCGATTCCGATTTTGGCAACCAACGTGGCTATTCGCATTTGATGTTAAGGATATTGCCTGAGGTTCTAGAGCCAGGAGTTTCTTCTTCTTACAGGTTTTTTTTTTATATATATTTTCTTATAGAATGAGCTATAGCAGCAGTGCATTTTTTGAGATTTGAGTATTTAAGTTTCCGTTGGTTTACTCTGACTGGTATTTTGCATTTTTTATTTAATTTTTGCAACACAGTGTAGCGAACATGGTCAGTTCAAGATATTTCTAGTATTCACATCTTAACTGTTTCAAGTATTTTTATTAATGTATTACTGTTCAAAAGGAAGATTAAATAAACATAGCATCATTATTTCTATTGGGTGTTGACTTACCACCAATTGTCCACGAGGAATATGGTCTTTAGAAATGATTATGTACTTTGTCTTTGTTACGTTGGAGTCAAGGCTATATTGTAGGTTGGCGTATGCTAACTTTGTGACCAACACTTGCAAATTTTCCGAGCTGCCTACAAAGATGATTGTGTTGTCTGCATACCTTATGTTGTTAAGACGTTTGTCGTGTATTAGTATTCCTTGTTAATATCTTCCAAAGCTAATTTTATTAATTGTTTGGAGTACACAAAATAACACACAACCCTGTCTTACGCCTCGTTGTATTTGCACTTTATTTGTCAGTTCTTGACCAATGTTTGTTGTTTGTTTAAAGTATACGTTATTGATGGTTTTGATATCTTTGTCATCTAAGTCAATTTTTTTTAATATTGATATTAGTTTATCATGTTTTACTCTGTTGAACGCTTTACTATAATCAATAAAGCATACATATACTGCTGTTGACACCTTTACATTATTAGAACAAAACCTGAGTTGCAAACAGCGCTTCTCTTGTCCCTAATGCATCTTGATATCTGAATTGAGTGCTAGATATATTTGTTTTGCATTTGTTGTATATTTTTGTCTAAATTAATTTTAAGAATGTCTTCAGAATGTGGCACATGACATTTATAAATTTGTGGTTTTTGACTTCATCTAAGTTCGAGAAATTTTGTTGTTGTTATAAATGTTATTATATTAGATTTCTGTTATCTTTAAAAAAAATTGAGTTTGAATGAGTCATTTATTTACCTTCTAGGTCTTTTCTTGCATTATTCTACGAACCACTGGTGCTTTGGTTTTATTTATAATTTTTTTTATGTATTTGTTGATTTGCAAGTTGTTTTAACTACATTTTATTTTATTTTTTTTATCATGTCTAATATTTTGTTTGAAATTTATTTTTCTTTTTCTCTCTTTTTGGACGTAAATATTTGTCAAAATTTGTTTGTTTGTTATTTGAACACGTATTATCCTTTGTGAGATGGGATACATTTTACAATATGTTTGGTTATGTTGTTACTAATCATGCCTACTTTATGTATATGGCCATGTATGAGTGAAGTGGTACGAAAAATATTTTTTTTATGTCGCAACTTTAGGAATCGGTTCTTTAACATAAACTCTGGTCCTCTGATTTATTGGAAAAAGAGAATAAAAATTTAACTGGAACAAAGCGTAGCTATACATAACAAAGTAGTAAGAAATATTACAAAGAATTACTTTTAGTTAATAGACATTATTTAAAATGGCTGGATTAAGAATGGGTATCTAATCGTACTTAAAAATAGTAGGAAAAATATATCTAAGAAAAATTGTAAATAAGTCTTCATAGTTAGGGTAGAGGAGAAAGAGCAGGAGTGCATGATAAAGAATACGCACAACAATTGATCAAATTTAAGTTGAAATAGACTTAAACATAAACAAACAGAGGAATACGCATAATACCGTTTCTCAGTACGGGCAAAAAAAAGTAATGTAAATTTGATTGTTATCAAACCGAAAATAGGCGGTAAGAATTCATACGAAAAAACGCAAAAAGTGATGAAAACTAAAATTAATGTTTTAAAGATTATTATAAGAAAGTATGATGGAATAAAGTTTTTTAAGGAAATTGGGCATATAATAGGAAATAAAGCAATTATCTATCATTTTGAACCTTTACACAAAAATACAGATGAGAGCACATTTAAAGATTTTTTCTACTCAAAACTAGCAATCAAAGTACAATCAATGCGCTTACCCATTAATATGACAAAAAAACTAATCCGAAAAAAAACCTATTAGAGTTGGATGAATCAATGTTAAAATAAATGAATTTATATTTCTACTGAGATGCTTAATTTGTTTTAAATTGATATGAAGCAAGATATGCCAGAGAAGCTAGAAAAAAGAAGCACACTGTTGCAGTTGTAAGCTAAAAGTACATAAAGCAGATGACAAAATCTATTCTTTATATAAAAAAAACATGGGATAAAATGTGAAAAACAAAAAAGTAAACATAAAAATACTTCAAACTAACGTATAAAGAAGCTATAGATTTATTCTATAAAAATACAAAAATAAATGATGTAGTTGTTAGCATAATATAAAAAAAAAAATGACGGCAAATAGCCCATGAATGATAGTCAAACGTCTATATAGTAAAAATATAATTATATATATAATATTGAGAATAATCAAAATGGTTTTGTCTGGTCTCTAAATGATGGGAAGTGCCGACATAGTCCTGATTGTTGTACTCGGAAAACTTACTTATAGTAACAATATTAAAGAATGACAAGTTGATGAAGAGAAAAACTTAAGCTTTAATCAAAGCATTTATTTTGAGATTCTAGTTAGGAAAAACGAACTTGAATCTGACCAAAGAAATGTATGTTGGAGAATAAACAATGAGGGTATTTGGACAAATATAAAGAAGTTAGTTATAGAGTTAAATAAAAACAGATGTAATGACCTGGAGGTGTTTATGAGAGCAACCAATAAGGCAATGGAAGCATTTTTCAATAATAAAGGCCATGCAAACAAAAAGTAAAATATGCTGGTAAAGTGACAAGGTTAACTACTTAAAAAAAAATTGTAGAAATGCCAAAAACAGGTTACAAGTTATTAGAGGTAACACAAACCTAAACCTTGATTTAAAAATTAAAAAACAACTGAAAAAAGAACAAATTTAAATATGCAATACTAGATGCAAAGACAAGTACATGAAGGAATTTATGCAATAAAGTAGAAAAAGATGTGTCAAGTCTGGGGTTTACAATAGTGGCAAACAAACTCCAACTTAATCCTAGCTTTACGTTAACGGATAGTAAACAAATAAAGCTGGTTAAAGAATTATTTTCATGCTATTTCATAAATTTGTGGGACCATAAAGATAATAAGGATGCACAACTTTTTACAGTAACAAAAATAAATAATGCTATTATTAAATTAAAACTAAACAAAGCTTTAGAACCGGATATGATTTTGTCAAAAATTGTTAGTAAAACTGTAAAAGCTATACCAGATACAGTGTTAAAAACTATAAACCAAGAATTTAGAAGAAGACACTTTCTAAAGAGACTATACTGGCTTTTAAAAAAACAGAAAAGATAAAACTAACAGATGACAAATAGTTTTAGTTATAATAATTATAATTCTTTGTTGACACCATATAAAAACCATTTACATCTACATCATCCTGCACATAAATAATACAAACAATGTATAATATTTAAAACTAGACAAAATATATAAAAAATACAAAATAAACACAAAAAATGTATACATATAAAGACAAAATATAAAATTATTTAATAACACATTTTAAACGATTTTTAAATGTGTGTTTAGAATTGCAAAACAGATCAATGTTATTAGAAAAGCTATTCACAATTCTACACATTCTGCCAATTGGATTATTGAAACCATAGTTGGTAGAATGTATAGATTCTCTAAACAATGGAGACTGTCTAGTTTTGGCGATTATTGTTGGATATCTTAAATGGAAAAGATACAAGTAGCTTTTGGCAATCAATCTCAGATATCATAAGTCCACGTAAAAATGTTAAGTCGGCTCTTTTGCGCCTAAGTTTCAGCGATGGAAGATTATATTGCAATGCAATGTGGTTGAAATCGTAGTTTTTAGAGAAAATGCTCAATTTGTACGACAATAAACGAAAAAGTTTTGAATGCGTTTTATATTGCGTATATGAATGCTGTAGAATGAGCATCAAACTGACGGAGCATACTCTAAATGGGAGCGTACTACTGCGCAATAAAGTAGTTTGAGTGTGCTTGGAGATAGGTCAGTAGACATTCTGTAAGTACTATATTGTCAATAGTATAATCATACAATACTTAACGTTCTGTTGAAGCTTATAGAATAACATTTATTTGGATTATGCAACAACTTATTAATAAGACACTATAATTGAACAGAATTTAAGTTATTTTGCAAACTAATGCAATCATCGATAGATGAATGTTTCTTTATTTTATCTCGAAGTGCGGATGTTTGTGTACCTAAATATTAGCATAAAAATAACTTATTACTTATTGGAATTATTCAATCTTCATAAACCCAGGTATTGGTAGCCGAAGTCCAGCTAACAACTTCCTTTTCGGTAAACCAAAGATCGATTTCTTTTTTGGCAGATTCAACGGCATCAGATCCGTGAAGGATATTACGTCCTACTTGAACACAGATATGACCACGGATTGTTCCGGGAGCACTATCGGCTGGATTGGTAGCACTCAATAGAACACGACCAGTCTTAACGGCAATCAAACCTTCCCAAACCATTGGAACGACTGGACCACTGCTCATGTATTTGACTAATCCGTTGAAGAATGGCTTGGTGGATAAATCGGAATAATGTTTCTTTAGGAGCTCCTCGGATGGCCACATGAATTTCATGGCGACCAATTTAAAACCCTTGGCTTCGAATCTTTTGATGATTTTACCGACGAGTCCTCGTTGGACACCATCGGGCTTGATCATGATGAAAGTTCTTTCTTGGTTGGCAGCCATTGCACTCAAAAAATAAGAGAAAAATGCTAATGTGGTACAGATCATCAACGGACAACAGATGCCGGTGAATGATGATATTCTTCGATAAATTTTTAGATCGTCAGCAAATAAAAGAAAAGAGGAAGAAGAAGTAAGCTGTATGAGCATTTAATTGCAAACAGATTAAGAGAAAAGGTGGAAAACAAACTCTCTGCAAACCAGTTCCTATACAAAAATTGCTTTTTTGTTTGGTGCAATAACAAATACTGAACTATTAAATGTTCTTGAAAATAACATACTTAATACAAAAAAACACACATTATTATGTGAGATATAAATATAAACCTGGCAGAAAACTCAAACAAAACCAACACATATAAAATGTTTAATTAATGAATACGGCTGAGAGTACAAGAACAAGCAAAAAGAACAAAATATCAATAATAGATTATATAATTACAAATAAACCTCTACTAATGGAAAGTTTTGAAATAAAATATGCCCCATACAACATAGAACATTAAAGACAAAACAAATAAATATACAATAATAAAAAAATATAAAATAAATTACGACAATATTAAAAAAAAACTTAGCCAAAATAGTTAAAGAGAATCAAATTCAAACCTTTGATAAGTTAACTGAAATAATGACAAACCTAATAGAAACTAATACTAGAGAAATACAACTTAAATATAAACAAGGAAATGACTGGATTAATACCGAAATACTTGACGACATAAAAAAAAATGATCTATATAAAAGACACAAACAAAATCAAACAAACGCCATAATCAAACAAAACTACATTAAAATGAAAAAATACGTTGATAAAAAAGTAAATGAAAAGAAGAAAATGTACTATCAGAATAGAATAGAACGTGTACAAGATAATCCTAAAAAGACATGGAATGAAATAAATCAAATTATAAAAAATACTAAAAAAAATAAAGATATAACAACAATCGCACAAGAAAATGGAACCATAATTACACATTCTCAAGACATCTCAAATACAATAAAAACGTATTTTGTAAATATTGGAAAAAACTTTGCAAATAAAATTACAAAATCAAACATAATCACATTACGAAAAAATATAGAATCAAGCGTAACATTTGACCAAACCACCGAAGCAGAAATTGAAAACATTGTTAATAAACTCAAAGAAGGAAAAGCGCTCGGAATGGATATGATAACAACCGAAGTCATTAGAACTGTGAAAGATGACCTAATACCAATACTCACAAAACTGATTAACACTACAATACAACAAGGTATATACCCAGAATGTCTGAAACCAACAGTTATTATAACCATATTTAAAAAAAAAATAAACAAATGCCGGAAAACTATAGACTTATAGCTTTATTATCTATTATAACTAAGATAGTCGATAAAATAAAATCACATAATATTATAAATACTAGACAATATGCATTCCAAATCAAACCGGTACAAGTTCTGCGCTTATGGACATAATCCACAACATCAATAACACACTCGATTCAAGAAAAGAATGTCTTACAGTATTTATAGACATGCAAAAAGCATTTAATACTGTATGTAAACAAAAATTATTACAAAAACTGGAAAAAACTGGGAATTTGTGGAAAAGAACTAGATTTAATTAGAAGTTTTCTAAAAGACACAACTTTACAAACAAAGATCAAAAACATACTAAGTGCAGTAAAATATAGCGACTACGGCATCACTTTTATTTATCTTATATATTAATGATATATTTGAATTAAAACTAAATAGAAAGCTATACATATACGCAGATGATACAACTCTGATACATACAAAAATAAACAAAACAAAATTGCAACACAAAGTACAAGAAGATTTAAATAAAATTAGTGGCTGGTACAATAACAATCTTCTAACAATTAATGAACATAAAACAAATTTTATGAAAATAACATTCACATACTAACTACCTTGGAATTACAATTACCAATAATCTAAAATGGGATAAACACGTACAGAACCTTATGAAAAAAAAAAACACAATAGCTATAAGAGCTCTATACAAAATTGCCAACTTAACTACACAAAAAACAAGAAACATTATTTATAATGCAATCTTTAAAATACTATATCAAATGGACAAACTAACACCTACAATTGAAGTTCATAAAAAAACAAACCAACTAACAATAAAAAATAAAATTTTACAACAATGTATTATTTTAATAAAAAAAACATGGACTAACTAAAACAGAACTAAAATTAACAACTAGAAAAGAAATTCATACACACAACACACGATAAAAAGGACACCTTAACATGGAAGTAAATTGAACAACATCAAAAAACCAAAGTTTAACTGTCAAAGGCATTAAAGAATTTAACAACATACCAAAAACTATATTTAATGGAAAAACAAATATGAAACTAATACACAATATTAATACACACACAGGATAATTAAATAAATTTTCAATACCAGGCTGGAATATTACAATTATTTTATTTTTTTAATTTTAAATTTTAATTACTTTTTAGTTATAACTTCTGTCTGCCATATTTACAAAGTAGTGAATGAATTTACATCTACTTCTATACATTATTTGGGACAACAGATACTCTGATATTGCACCAAAACCCAGACGCGCATTGATTGTAATATATCAAATACAACTAACCTAATAAAAATGTATGTATATTGTTCTCACATGGTTGCATTTGGCTGCTCAAAAATAAATAAAAGTGATTTAGAAAGTAATGCAGAGGCACTTAGTGATGGGACCAGTGATAATTATAAAGAAAAGTTAAAGATGATCAAAACTGGAAGAGAAATATTAGAACCAACTCAAGAGGAAAACTTAAGCCTGCAAGAAGAACCGGAACTGATTGCCTCTGTAAATATAAATGCTTTGAAAAAACTTTTGAACAAGAACGTAGGTTAATATTGCAAAGTTTTAACAATATGGGCAATAGAATTAATCAAAACATTTATCTTACTGAGCTTATAACAAGAAAGCCAGTAAATTTTAATAAAAGTACAGGCAAGCGCAAACAATTTTTTTCTATTTACCAGGTAAAAATGCCTACAAACCTTTTTTTTTGCATAACTTAAAAATGTCTCAACTTTTTAGATACGCATTGGTACAATTTAACATAGAATTTGCAAGAAAGGATTGTGTTCTATGCATGGTGTTTTATATAAGAGAATTGAACGGCTTTTTCACATATTGCAGTAGCTAATGAAACAACTGCTCCTCTTGATATGAGAAAAAAACATAATAAGACCAAACAGCATTTTCACTGAGTAACACAAATTAATGAACATATAAAGAGTTAATCTGAAAATTTAAAAAAATACTATTTATCTTTCGAGCTAAATATACAAAAAATGCATAAGCTCTATTTAGAAAAATATGAGCAGGATGTATACAGATATTGGTTAACTGGAAAAAAGTTTCATAAACCTAAGGTTTCATACGATTTTTATATCCGTTATTTTAAAGCTAATTTTAATATAAACTTTGCGACTGAATTAACAATAAGTTAAAAGGCAAGAGTTTACTTTTAGAAGGTAAAGTTAAGAAACTAGAGATAGAAAAAAAAATTTACCAGGTTAAAGCTAAAACGTTTTAGAAAATTAAACTGCAGTTAACTAAAGATAACCCACATATTGAAACTCTCTGCTTGGATTATGAGCAAAATGCGCCGTTGCCAAAAATTTCTGCAGGCGACTCATTTTATTTACTACAGTTATGGATGTATAACTTCTGCATACACTTGTCAAAACATAGCAAGTCCCACTTTTACATGTAAAGGGTGTTTTTGTAGCTGCATGAGAAGTTTTGATAGTAGCTGTCTATCTATACTTAATGAGAATGTCAAACTGTTTTGACGTTTCTGTTCAGTAAGGTTAAGCAATTCATCATAAATTGTTTAACGCTACAAAAACGCTTCCAAATAGTGGAAATTTACTTTCAAAAAAATAAATTTGTTTGCAAAGTTTATAGAGCATTTCGTCCATTTTCCGGTCAACATAATTGATTGGCCTAGCGAGCAAGCAATTTGTGCATTTATTGATTGTTTTTGCACTAATTTTACTCTTCTCAATTCAAAACTATCAACGAGACAAAGAAATATGCGTACCAAAAAGAATACTGCTGCTGTAGCGCAAAGTGTCTAAAATGTCGATTTGTCGCTGTTCTTGTTGGCCTTTATCCTTCGACTACATGGAAAATTTTGCGTAAGGATCTTGGATTACTTGCCCATAAAATACAGCTCGTGCAACAATTAAAGCCAACTGACCATTGTTACGTCGCATTTTTGCTGATTAGGCTAATATGAAATTGGCCAAAGATGAGCATTTTTATCAAAGAATTGTGTTTAGTGATAAAGCTTATTTCTGGTTAAATGGCTTTGTTAATTAGCAAAATTTTCAAATATGGAGCGAAGACAATTCTCAAGCCATTAGCGAAACAACACTACATCCATTAACATTGGCTGTTTGGTGTAGTTTACACGCTGGCTGCATCATCGGTCCTTATTTCTTTCAAAATGAGAAAAGAGCTGCCGTTACGGTGAATGGCGAGCGCTATCGAGCCATGCTGACTGATTTTTTGTTTCCAATCATTAATCAGCTAAACATAGACAACATTTGCTTCCAACAAGACGGCGCAGCTTTACAGCGCGCTTAACTTTCAATTTATTGCAAAATTAATTTGGTGACAACTTTATTTCCAAAAGTGGTTATGTTAACTGGCCCCCTCGTTTGTGCGATTTAACGCCTCTCGATTACTTTTTGTGGGACAATGTTAAGTCATTGGTTTATGTCGACAAACCAACAACTCTTGAAGCATTGGAAACGAATATTTAAGCCACCATTGACGCCATACAGCCAGATTTATTGGAAAAAGTAGTGAGATATTACACTGATCGAATGGACCATGTAACTCGTAGCCTCGGCGAACATATTCCGGAAATTATATTTAAAAAAATAAATACCATGAAATTATTTACCAGTTTATAATAATAAAAAAATTATTCCAACAATATTTCTGTCTTGTATTATTATTTAAAGTTCTCAAGCTTTTAAAAAACACCTTTTATGATGAAATAACTGAAAAAAAAAACTCTTAATGAGACCATTAGTTTTTTGAACCATTATTTTAAAAATATTTAAGACAAGCAGTAAGTAAAGATTTTATAAGTATTATCCGATAATTGCGGTGCGCAAAACAAAAACAAAAGTTTAACTCAGTATTTATATCTACTGGCAAAAAAAGGTAGCTCTGAGAAAATTGTACATTGATTTCCGCAACCTGGTCACAGTTTCCTACTTTACAAAATTGAAAAAATCTATTTACCTTCAGAATATTTGAAAGCATATAAAAATAGTAGCCACAAACACTTTGTCTTAGTGCCTGTTACGCAGGAACTGATTTTTGATTTTGTTTGGCCCATTTAAAAAAAAAAGCAATCACTAACAACAAAAAAGACAAATATTAAATTTCAAAATATAGTGTTTGAATATACCCATAAAAAAAAAACAAAATAAGGTGCAGCAAATCAAGCAACATGACATTATTTTCAGAATTTACTATTCAAATACAATCTAATGTGTGCCCGTTTACACAACAAAAAAAGCTTTATACTAATTCTTTAGCCGTAAAAAAAAGCTAAATATAATAACGTAATGACGTTGGCAACAAAGTATGTCCCTCTAGCCGACAAGGACTATTATAAAACATTAACTTATGATGCAGCAGTTCAAAGCCTTCAAACATTAGAATTAGAGACGGATTTCTCGGATGAAGGCGACATATTGTCTGGCCCAGAATAATCTCATATTATTATCTTATATATTGTTTTATTTTTAAATTTATTATTAATATCTGTGCTAAATAAAACATTTTTTTATAAGTGTATTGTACTTTTTTTGTTTGTTAGTAACAACAAGGAAGTATCTTCAATTTGTTTATCAATATATTTATTTTTTATTGTCCCCTAAACATTTACAAAAAATACACATAGATCCTTGTTGCTGCAGACCAATCAATTGATTTAATGCTAGTACCTAAATCTAACTTAATATTACAGATGACACCAATGTTGTAGAATGCTTTGATACCAGACCCTAAAAGTAATTTAAAGCTCGACTTAACCTAATATTACAGATAGCATCAGTGTTGCATGCAAGCGCAAATTTTTTTTTTAAATTTTTATTACAACGGGGGAAATAAAGTTTATCTCTACAAAAACTGAAAGTATCATTCAATCAACACTTTTAAGGTTAGGTTATGTTTGATTTGAATATTTTTTAGCAAGGTTGGCATTTGTATATATACACTGTTTTTGAAAATAACATTAATCACATTGGAATAACTGACACCGCTGTATTTTTAAGTAGCTATAAAATCTTTCTTGATTTAAAACGCCTCTGGCATTATTAACTCTTGAATACAGGACAATACAATTTATAATTATAATAATAAACGTATTTTAATAAAATTAAAAAGTTGAGAAGCTTTTCATGTTAAGTAAGTTATATTGAGTATAGTGTACCATCTGATTAGTTGGTGGTTTTAATTTAGGAGTTTAGACTATTTTAATAATATCAACATAAAGGTAAAGAGAACATTTATCCAGAATTTAAAAAACAAACAAAAAAATCAATTAAATTTTCATTTCGTAAACGAACGATTGGTATCTGGAAATATTAAATTTATTATTGTATCCGCAATAGAACGGACATGTAAATTGTGTCGAAATTCCCTTTATTAAACAGTCCGGGCAAGCAATCATGCGTATCTTATAGGTAGGTATGCTAAGCATTTTGTTAACAGATAAAAATATCTAATTACGTTGCAATATTGTTTGATTTAAATGATATAATAGAACTAAAACTTGTCATTGAGTAAGACAATAGACATTAATTATTATAGCAAACTGCCGATACGTTAAGCGATATAACAACTTCATTTTTCAATAATGCAAACATAATATTAACAATAATTGTCCGAGAGAAAGAGATTGTGTTTAAATTGGGATAAATAATATTAATATAGAAACTAAATGGTTGCAATTGTTTGCAACAATGGATTGCTGATAACATACAATACATTTATGAAAAAAATTGTAATCAGTTATTGATTTTTTAATTTCTCACTGACGCTGTATAAAACTTTATTCCATTCGTAAATTTAATCATAAAATAAATTTTAAATTCTGTAAAAATCAATTTACTCGAAATCTTTTCAGTTTTAAAATTGATTCTTCGTTTTTCTCTACATAATTTTAATAATTATTTTTAATGATTTTGTAATTCATAACACTATCACAAGTTTTAATTATAGTTTTGTTAATATTGAATTAGAATATCAATTATGTCTAAGCTAATATTTGACAAACTCAACTAGTGCTTTATTTATTATTAACACAGTTTGATGTATTATGTAATGTGTACTTCCAAATATACAAAACATAATTCCTATTATTAAACTGTAATATTTCAATGTGCAATAATATATTTCAATAATAAATTTATTTCAGTAGTGGGTGTCATGTTATATAACATTGTACTTTATCGATTTATAAATCTTTTGGGAAGAGCCATGATTGAGATTTAAATTTGCAATTTTGCAATAATAATTATATATGAACATTTTTTTAATAAAAATGCTTTCACTTCAACCGTTGTAATAAGTATCAAAGAAGACTTTATTAATATTATCTTGTTATAGTAAGTATATCGAATAAAAGTCTAGTAAGAAACTTGAATATTGCATTGTAATCTTTAAACATGATGTAACGTTCTTTATTTGTGAAGAATATAAGAATATTGCACTCCAAATTATTAAATATTATTTTTAATATACAGGGTGTCCGGAAAATACGTGTACAAAGTTTGACGACAGACTCCTGACGTCAAAATAGGTCGATCTAAGCCGACTTAGTTATATCCAAAATTGTCTCGTTTAGCCGGTAGAGGGCGTCAAAAATTTGTAAATATTAAAAAGAAATTACCTGTAACAATAATTTTTTAAGTGACCTTGTTGCTATGGCGTTTAATAATTTGACAATTATTGACAAATTGTCACCAGTCTATGAAATTTACTCAAGTATACGATCAACATTCTTGAATTACAAGTTCATTTTACCATTAAAAATGGAAAATTATACAAACTATTATTATGTTATTGTTATTCCAGACAGGTTAGATGGAAATATTTATTTAAATTTTTTGCAAGACACATTACCAATTCTTCTGGAGAATTTGCCCCTTTTACTTCGGAGGGAAATGTGGTATATGCATGATGGTGCCCCGCCCCATTTTTCCGTTGCCGTTCGGCAATACTTACATCATTAATATCCCAACCGATGGATTGGAAGAGGCAATGATGCACCAGTAAAATGGCCACCACGTTCTCTTGAGTTAAATATGTGTGACTTCTTTTTGTGGGGCGCTATTAAAACAGCAGTTTACAAGACTCCGGTAAACACACGCGATGATTTATTGCAGCGGATTTTAAATGCAGGCAACCATTTTAATAATCCCGAGACATTAGATAGGGTCCAATATCATTTTTTAAAGAGTGTTAATAAGTGTATTCAGCAAGATGGCGGTCATTTTACACATTTGCTTAAGTAATGTTTTTGTTTTACTTAGTTTCTTACAATAGATACTTTCAACTTTGTTATACTTTTGTTTTTTTTTTACGCCCTCTACCGGCTAAACGAGACAATTTTGGATATAACTAAGTCGGCTTAGATCGACCTATTTTGACGTCAGGAGTCTGTCGTCAAACGTTGTACACGTATTTTCCGGACACCCTGTATATTAGGGATCAAATTATTAATTTATTCATTAAAAAATTAGAAATGCTGCGAACCTAGCATTTCTAAATACTAAATGATTTAAATTCTCATAAAATAAAATTTCTTTCAATTCTATTGTGAACAAATGTTGATCTATTAAAAAATGTAATTTCTTTGTAAAAATCTTTTTCTACTTTTTACCCATCTACAAACAAAAATCTAAACGCTTTGCCTTAATTTTAAAGTTTGTCAATAATAAGGTTTATACGATTTAATTTTTGCTTTTTCTAGACGAGACGGGAAGATATTCTTCTGTACATTTTTAAATCATCCGCAAATAAAAAAAATGACTGGTGCATTAATACACTGTGGCGGATCATATTGAAAAGCAAAAATAAACACCTGATAAAACACGAATGGGCGGTGACAAAAAAAATTATAAAATGCACATTATTTGACAGAAAAATAACTAAATAACTCAATATATAATAAAAAAATAACTAAACTACACATTATTTAATAACAATATAACTAAAATGCACAATATTTAATAAAGAAATAACTAAAATACACTTTATTTAGTGGAAAAATAACTAAAATACACATTATTTAATAGAGAAATAACTAAAATACACTTTATTTAATAAAAAAATAACTCACATCATGATGAAAATCCAGAGCTTTGAGCTTAGCAATCAAAATATTGTGGCTTACACGATCAAACGCCTTTGAAAAATCGGTATAGATAGAATCAACTTGTACTGTAGATTCAAATGCATTTAAAATATTATATTATTTTCATAACAACGTAAATTAGTAAAATTAGTAAGTGTGGAACGCTCTTCACGAAATCCGTGCTGCTTTTCCACTAAAACACTTGCACATTCATTGTAACTGACCAGTTACAATTTTATCATCCCAAAGGGATGGCAGATTGAATGCATATACCTCTATAGTTAGTGATATCCTCTTTGGCTCCAGATTTAAACAAAAGCGTAATATAGCTTCTTTTTTTTATTATTATAATATATTTACATATTTACAATTTATATTTAATTTTTTTTCTTTCCACTTGCTGCTCTACATCGTTTCCATATGGACGGCTGCAGAGCTTTGTATTTGAGGCACCATTTTATGTTTTTATTTATCTCATTTGTTATTTATGTTATTATCTATTGTTATTTATTTGTTTGTTTTAATCTTGTTAATATATAGTGTTCTTTTATTTTTATTTTGAATTCTTTCTAAGTCATTATTTTTTTAATACTTTCAGGCAGTTGATTGTACGTGACTAGTCCATTGCCTAGTATTGTTTGTTTTGCTTTTTCTGTTCTTGTTGTGTGTACATGTATATTGCTGTTTCTTCTAGTGTTATGCCTGTGAATTTTTTTGTTGCTTTTTATTTGGAGGTTGGTTTTATTTTTTTTTATTTTCTTTATTTTTTATTTTGTATATTAGTTTACATTTTTCTATTTTTATTTTTTTGTTTATCTTTGTTTTGTTAATTATTTTGTATACTTCTTCCGTTGGTGTTAGTTTTGGTAGTTTGTAAATTATTTTTAGAATTATGTTCTGTTGTATTTGTATTTTTTGTATGTTTGGTTTTGTTGTTTCTCCCCATATGTTTATTAAATAATTAATTTTTGCTAAAAATTGTGAAAGGTAGATACTTAATGCAGTTTTTTTTGTTATGCATGCATGCTTTCTTTTAATAATTTTTTAATATGTGTATCCCAGGTGAGTTTCTCAGTTAATATTATTCCAAAGTATTTTGTATGTTTTGTTCTAATAACTTCAATTTTCTCTCTATTTCTTTTTTATTTTTTCCGTAATATATAATACATGTGTCATTAGCATGTGTATATATTTCACCAACTAAGTTTATATTATATATATCATTTATGTATAATATATACAATATTGGCGCTAGTACTCTACCTTGTGGTAGCCCATATTCTGCTATTGTAGATGTACTATGTATGTTGTTAATTCTTGTTCTTTGTGTTCTGCTTTTAATATATGTTATGTTTGTTTATGTGTGTCATTAGTCTGTTATATATTGCTTCTTTTGTTATTTTGCTTAACGCTGATATAAGCGATAGTAGTCTATAATTTTCTGATTTTGATTTTTCTTTTTTTTTGTGTATTGTTTTTATAGTTTGTTTTTTTAGTATTTGTGGATATTTACCTAATTGAATCATTTTATTTATTAGTTTTTTTAGTATTGTTGCTATTTTTTTATAACTTTTATTACGTCATGGGTTATTTGATCTTCTCCTGGCGCGCTACTTATTTTTAGTTGTTTGATTATATCTTTCGTCTCTTCTTCTGTTGTTTTCTCAAACTTAGCTTCTTCTTCTATTCTTACAGTTGTTATTGTTTTCTTGTCATTATTCTTCTTAGTTTTGTTTGCTAAGTTTTTTCATACTGTTGCAAAGTAGTTGTTTAGTTTGTCCGCTATGTCAATTTTATCTGTTTTTTTGTCCGTGTTTTGTTATAATTTTAGTTATTTCTTGTTTTGTTTTATTTAGCGTACTATTTATTTTCGACCATTGTTTAGCTTGATTTCCATTTGCATTTTTTTTGTTTCCTTAATTTTATTCTCTACTTCCTTTTTTTAAATCTTTTTTTAATCATTGTTTGGATTTTTGATGAATCTCTCTATTGTTTTGTTTCTATATTTAAGGAAACTTACTTTCATTCAAAGAAGCATTGAAAAGTAAGTGCAATGGCTTAGCAATAGAATAAATGCACTTTTTTAACATGAAGATGGAATGACAACGGCATTCCAAGGCTTAAATTACATTTAAAGTTCTCAATTCCCTTAAAAAATCAAACAAACTAATTGAAAATTTAAAGTAAATTACGTTTACTTTAAACTCAAACAATGAAGTTGGATGGATTTTGTTGTCATAGACTGAAGAAAAAAAATCTGCAAAACTATTAACAAAGTCGTTCCCATTATTACAGGTTTGATCCTTATAATACATTGTGACCGGAAAACTGTTAGTTTTTTTGGTCTAACTAACAAATCTTCAAAAATGTTTTGGATTGGTTTGAATTTTACTTTCAGTTTGTAATATATATTGCTTGTATTGATGTTTACTAAATTTTTACATGTAGTACAAATAGATTGGAATTGATTATATTCCGACAAAAGTTGTGAAGATTTATAACGTTTATGTACAGCTTTCTTAAGTTGGGTACGTAAAATCAATTTTTTGCTAAACCAAATCGAAAAATTGTTTTCACGTCACAGTTTTTTAGGGACAAAACAATCAATAACATAATAGATTACAGAGTAAAATACATCAAGACACATATCAATATCACAGTTATAAAAGAGTGCAGTCTAATCAACATTCAACAAATAATTATTGATTGAGTTGTAGTCGGCAAGTTTAAAATCATTAAAAACATAATTACAATTTAAAATATCACAGGTAGTATCACATTTTATAGTTAACAAGTACGCAGTATGGTGTTGGCTTAAATTTAACAAAAAAATCTACAGCCTCTATCACAGAAATATCACGATCGTTGATAAAACATAAGTCTAAAAACACACCCTCACTATTATAAATAGATATACATTATACACTGTTTAAAAACCCAAACGAATTAGTAACTAAATAAGCATAGCAACTATTGTTGCAAATTACTCCTAAACCTAAATTATTGTTAACTCAAGAAGCTGCAGATAGATTGTAATCGCTCAATAAAATTAATTTGTTGCTTGGAAACTTGTCGGCAATAGATTTGACAGAATAGCAGTAGTCAAGATATTTATCACTAGTCAAATTAGGTGGTAAATAAACCGCATTAATTATATATGACACAAGATTAAACTTAACAATTACAAACAAATGCTCAACACTAATATACGTGGAATAAAGTAACACAAACTTAAATTTAGTTTTAATAGCAATTAAAACACCACCTCCGCCTTGTTTGGGGCTTGTTAGGGCAAAACAATTACATCTAAATAAATTATATCCTGATAGATTTAAGTTGCCGATGACATCGTAATCAGACACAACAACAGCTAACAAGAGTTTTTTGAGTTTAGTTTTTAAACCCCCGACGTTTTGGTGGTAATTGGAGAAGCCATTATTATTTCTAAAGATGGGTCTAAGCTGTTGACAGGATTCAAGCTTCAAAAATCCATTGGAGATGAAGCAGGAACATTTTGTGGACAACCATAACTCACAAATCGTTTCACAGCAATGTTAGCTGGCCAAAAGTTTTTACAAAGAATAACCCGAGCATAGTCAGCTAAAACGGAGACTTTGAAACTACTGTAGCTTTCAGATTATACAGCTAGATCTACAGCATTAATTGAAATATTGGGAAGTTTCAATTTAACATAGTTTGGAAACATGTATATATGAGGTAGGTACATAAAAGCCTGCAACTTATTGTCACTTGGACCACATCCAAAAATTGTTGGGGTTTTAGGCTGAACTTTCTGCTTAAGTTAAGTTTGAGCAGTAAAGATCACGAAAGAAACAGAGTTAATATTACTAGAAGAATTAATTGCAAGCGGAAGCAAATGAAATTCTTCATTCATAATTGTTGGTGTTGCTACACAAGGCATAGATACTTGAATACGTGCTTTATATTCAAGAATAACCATATCCTTTTTTGCAATTTTTTCTTTAAGGTACGATACTTTATCTAATAGTCGTTTATTGTTAGACCAAACTTCATCTAACAATACTTGATATAGTACGATTGTCTCTTTATAAAGCCTGGGAAGTTCGGAATCGTCAAGTTTGAATGACGTACTATAGTGGCACTTTTTATGACAAATGGCGCAATTATTATGAAATATGAATCCACAACTAATACATGTAACGCCAGATTGTGCAACACTTTTTGCATTTGCACGCTTGACATGACAATAAATTAAAATTTAAAATATAAAAATGTTTATATAAAAGTGATTTAATATTAAGAAATAAAAATAATGCAAGGATAATACAAGGATACACAATTCACACCGGTTGTTCCCCTGGTCACTAACTATAAAACAAATAAAAGCAGACCACGGTTGGGCAACACAAAAAAACAGAAGAATTTTTTAAACAAGATTAAAATATAAAATCACAATTTAAAATATAAAATCACAAATTAAAAGAAAACACAAGTTACGCCACTAGTAAAAATATTGTTTTGAGCTGCGCAAATGAGAATGCGCGAACGGCTGTAATATTAAGTTATATTTCAATAAGCAAACTTTACCATAAATTATACAGAATATTGTTTATAACTTATAACACAAACAATCACAAATATAATTACCAGTACCTTAGGTTAAACTTCACAATAAAAAACACTTATAAACAAATGAAAACAAATGAAATTGTAAGAGTAAAATAACAGAACTCAGTGCACTGTAAATGTTTACGTTTAGTTTTAAGTAGTTACAAAAAAAAACCTAGATTTTGATTATTTTAAAACTATTTATTGTACAAACATTAAAATAAAAACAGAACTATCATGGCACCTACAAAAACAACATAAATACTTTATTATAATAAAAAATAGCTGTTTATACAAAGTGTCTAAATCGTAAAGTCATAACTTTCTTTTCAAAATACAAAGTTTAATTATTATTGTTTAACTAATTACAGCTAAAAAAACATTATTTAGTTTAAATTTACTATAAAAATTGTTCAAAATGGTCTCCGTTGCTTTCAAGACACGTATTGTTTCTTAAAAAAGATCTGGTTTTGCTACTTAACATATCATTGTTATTTCAAATTAGTTTTGCTGTCTCAAAATTGCGTTTTCTAAGACCATCAATAGTCTTTATTGGTTTTTGGTATACCAGATTTTTTATATGGCTCTACAAATAATAATAGGTCTGTTTCAACCTACGATTTGGACAGTTTGCAAACCGTTCAAACTATGCACACAAACAGATTACTGTTTTTTATTGTCATAATGACTCGAGTCTATAATGACTTGAGTTGTAAATAACTTAAGTTGTTAAATACTTTTGTCTGCAAAAATGACTTGAGTTTTAAAATAAAATGAGTTCTTAAAAATGACTCAAGTTATCAATGACTTGAGTTATCAGTTTTTTGAGTTATCAAAAATGACATGAGTCATCAAAAACGACTCAAATTCTAAAAATGACACAAGTTCTCAAAAATTACTTAAGTTTTTCATAATTTGAGTCGCCAATATTGTCAATAGAGTTGTTATTTGATTCTTTCCTGAGTTTTATTTTTATATAATTTATTTGTGTTTCTAAAATTTGTTTAAAAAAATGATTACATCGTTTCTTGATAGTATTTTTAAAGACATAAAAAACATTTCTTTGGTATTGGTATTGGTATTGAAATTTTTTTGCAGACATGTTAAGTTTTTTACAAAATTTGCAGTAGAGTTTATGATTTAGCTCCGTTTGATTTTTTGTTCTTACAAAAATTGCGTTTTTGCTCACTCATAACGTTTTGCGTTATTTTTAGACTGATTCATGTAATATTAATGTATAAAATAATTTCTTTGAGTTAAGTGAAACAACTACAACGTAACATCTTGCTTGATAAGAGCTTTTTAAACTATAACTAATACATTGTTTTGGTTAATCATTTTATGTATACTTAGAGTATGCTGTTGTGCATGGTGTTATTTTATTTTATTTTAGCAACAAGTAACGTTATGGTATGTTGCAAATACACGTAAGTGTTTAAGTATAAAATATAATAATAGCCAGAAGATGACATAAAAAATGTCAAAACTTGTCGCTAAAATAAAATAATATAACACCACGTCTTCTACCAACAAGTTTACATAGAATATAGAATTGTATTGTTCTACGATATTGCTTGTCTAAATCATAAATAATAATAATAATAATATTTATTTTCCAACAGACAAAATACATATCCAATTACAGGGAAATATCTACAAAATAAAATATAATTGTCGTAAATAATAAAATATACAGTAATACTAAGTTAATTAATAAAATAATAATTACAATAATAATAAAATAAAACTAAAATTTAAAAAAAATGTATAAAAATGTTAATAAAGAACAAACAAAAAATAAACATATAATTAAATAAATAAGAGGATAGTTTAACTTTGTAAAGCAGTTAAACAATTGGCAACTGACGAAACTCTGGGAATGTTAGAAAAATATCTGTGGAGTGTTGTATGTGGTGACATGATTTAATGATTTTAATTAATAGTGAGTTATTATAATGACATGTTTTAGAAGTGGCATATGAAAATGTTAATGGGTTGCGAAGATTAGTTGAAGGTATTGTGATATGATTTACTAGTGATGGGTTATCAAAATGATAATGAACTATTCTATGTAATGAATGAACCATATTAATGTGATGATTAGTGACTATTGATGATATATTAAATTCATATAATAATAATTGGTATGGATAACCCTTTTCCGGATAATGACGAGTTTTATAATAATGAAGATGTTTTTAAAACTTGTACATTTTCTAGTTGCATTATATAAAGTTGGTTAGAAGGTATCTATACAGGTGCACAATACATAAGTCTGATCATAATAAACGAATTATACAATAATAAAATAGGTGTCGTGCAAGTAAAATCTTTTATAGTTCTTAGTATGAAACCCATTGTTTTCATAATTTTTTTTACTATGTCTGGCAGTTAAAAGTAAGTTTATTGTCAAAAGTTAAGCCAAGATCTTTAAATTCACTAACACGTTTTATAATACAGTCAAAAAGTTTATAGTTATAATTTATAGTGTTCACATTACTAGTAAATGACAACACACAAAATTTATCAACATTTAAGTCAAGACCGTTTTCATTACACCAGACACACAAATTACATAAATTGTGTTGTAAAATATCACAGTCGTTTAAAGGTTTTTTAAATCATCGGCATATATAATAAAATCACAGTTTGGGCTATCACAGACAAAATTTATAAAAAAATTAAAATAAAAGAGGTCCTACGTTGAAACCTTGCGGCACACCGCGAGTGTAAGATATGTTATTTTTCCTCTTTGGAAATGGCACAACTAGAAGGTTAGTACAGTCGGCGGTCCTGGGTTGATTAGTAATAACGCAAATATATATGAACTAATTATTTATATTTATTCTAAACAAATTACAAGCAATTAATATTTTAATCAAAACTAATATTAAGCTATTAAATAAAATAATTAAACAACTTGTACAGATTTTAACTACCACGTTCGTCTGACACGACAATAATGGCAGTCTAAAATTCCGTTTCGGTATTCTACTTTGAAAATATTGACAAATCTGCCAATAATTTCAATATTGAGCACCCTATTAGCAAATCTAATAATGAGGTTAGGAATTCTTACCTCACAGACATACTAGGTAAGACTTTCCCACTATGGGTTTCGGCCACGCTTATATAACCACAAAAACACATGTCAAATGTAATTTTCTATTCGCATGCCACTAGATTTACACTAGTCAATTTGATGGCATTCGAACACAAATTAACGCTAGAGAATTGCCGGGTTTACTCGCCCCGTCCTGTTCTGGTGCCACTGGTAATATTGTTAAGGAAAAATATTAAATCCTATCACATCTACGAGAATATCGGTAAACCTTTTTCTCTAAAAAAATATTGACACGTACAGCGCCGTATTTAAATTAAAATTAGTTTTTATGGGACAAAACGCCAATCAACTCAATATTCAAACGATAAGATTTTAGTCATCATTCTTTTTATATGTTGAACTACATACAATATTCTATGTCTTCATATTTTTGGTTAAAGATTTGAAGTTATATTTAACAAATAAAAAATTAATAAAAAACTAATTAAAAACGTCATTTTATAAAAATTAATTGCGGAGAAACGACTTATCGTATCAAATTTCTACAAATTTGAGGACACAGATTGTACTTTCTTCTACAATGTGTGAACAATTTATTCAATTATATTTAGGCGTTTTCTTGCTGAGTTTGATGCTGTGAACCCTTAATAATAGCGCAACTATTCTCCCCCCTTAATGTTTAAAGTTTGTAATACTTGCCAAATCATTACTTGTCAGAACTTAACCTTACAAAAACCAAGTGTCAAGTTACGTCAAGTAATTGTGGCAAAATTATACAGTAGCAGGTAAGTTTGTTACAGATGCTTGACCTTTGTACTCAACGCGTTGAATTTGACCTGTCAGTATGATTTTATAACGCTGATAATGTTATCATTTATATCGTATTTTTTCAGGCGTTCAATGAGTATATCATGAAGCATACGATCGAAAGCCTTTGATATGTCGGTATAAATGACATCCGTTTGAATTCTATTGTCTATGTTAGCAGATATTTTTTGCGTAATAGTCATTAAATTTGTTAATGTTGATCTTTTTTTAATAAACCTATGTTGTTGCGGAGTGAGCTGCAAATGTATTATGCTATAAACTTGTTCAGAAATAAAATTCAAATAGTTTTGAAAAATTGCATAAAAGCAAAATAGGCCTGTACTTTTGAATGTTTGATCTATCTCTTTTTAAAAAACCGGGGTTACTTTAACATATTTCCATCTGTATGGAAAATTTTCAGTTTTTAATATTAGATTAAAAATGTATATGAGCGGTTTAACAAAAACTACGAAAGTATCTTTTACTAAAAATTTGGGTATGTTGTCGATATCCATAGTATGCCTCAATTTCATTTTTTTCATTTGATTAAATACTTTTTCTTCAGGTACATAATAGTTACCCATGACGTCTTTGATATGTTCTTGTGTAGGGATAGTTTGATTGTTGTTCTGATTATTATTGAAATGTTTTGCAAGATATATGGTTGACTTTGTCTTGACCTATTTGCAAAATTGCATCTCCATATTTCATTACGCCTGAAATCCGACTGTTATTTTTTTTGTCTGGATAAAACCCAAAATTGATTTGGATCATTAGAAATATTTGATTCAGTATTTCTGATAAATTTGTAATATGCTTTATTAATGTTTTTTTTATGCGTTGTTTAACTATATTAAGTCAAGGCTGATTAACTATAGTTTGTCTACGCCAAAGTTTTTTTTTTAGACAAATATCACAAATTATATCACGGTTGTACCATTGGGGATAAGATTTTTGCGTACATAACAAGTTTTTGGTACAAATTTATCACAGCTTTTGTATAACATATTGTATAAAATATTACAAGCATCATTTATACCACAGATATCTATATAGAGTTGAACCAAATCAGAATTTTTAAAATTATATTTCTTTCTTGAGGAATTGCATATCATATTTGACGTATTTGATAATTTTAATCTAAAGCTGGGTGGTAATTAAGTTTAAGTACAAAAGGATATGTTTATCAATAATTAATATTAAGTCTATTAATTGCTTAATATGATTTAAAACGTTGCTAGTTTGCTTAAGCTTCTAAAACTTTATAAAATTTATAATTGGCAATAAATTGCATAAATAATTATCTGCATTTTCCATATACAGCTTATAGTTTGGTAAGTTAAAATCACCGCATATTATTATATTTTCAACATCTAATACAGTGCTGATATAATCAAAGAATAATTGATATTCAGCAGTTGTAGTAGAAGGGGATATATATACACAAAGAATATCTACACTAGAGTGTTTTAAAAAGATACAGGCAGTAGCAACTACAATATTTAAGATAGGAGAAAGAAGATTAATTTCTATACATTTTAAATTAAAATGAATGCCTGTTAAAGCTTTTTCTCTTTTTTTTTTCTATTTCCTTATCTGTTCTTATAACTTGATAGTTACTTGAAAATAGTTTGGTATTTTGCACACCATCTTCTTTAATTCCTGTCTCAGTTATTATCTTGTTATTAGTTTTCCGAATTACGTTTAACAATTTTAATGGTTACTTTATCATTAGCAACTAACCGTCGATTAAGCTTATCACGCAGATCTTTGAGATATTGACTTTGATGGAGAGTGTTGTCAGAATTAATGCGGACATTTCCTTTAACTTTATCTTTACTTTTTAAAACTAGTTTTGAATATTGTGCTGATTCTAATATAACTTTTAAAGGTCGGGTTTTTCCAACGCTAAGCGAATAACCTTTCTTATGCTTAGATTTGATTTTATGTTATTTAGCTGCTCACGGACATTAGTTAGATCAGCTGAGTAACATTCACTGACAGTACCATTTGACTCAGGTATATTAAAAATAATGATGTTGTTTTCACTTAGTTTTCTTTCCTCGATCTCATTCATAACATCTGTCTGTCATTGTGTCTAAAAATTTGCTGTTATTGGACGTTTCAAGTGTACCAACTCTAGCAGCTAGAAAGTTAAAAGTGTTTTTTAACTTCATATTTTTGATTCTAAGAACAGTTAAATCTTTTAACAATTCTTTTAATTTGTTATATTCAGCATATTGGTCTTTAAGACCTTGAGAAAGAGTGGATACTAATGATTGTAATTATTTAATAGTACTTGTTAACATACTAATGTTAAAATCAGCAGCATTGTTGCAAGTATGTTTAGATAAACAACTGGGATGACAATATTTTAAACATTTGATGCAAGTTGTTAATTTCCCTACCACGTTACCACATTCACCTGCACATAATGTATCTAATTGATTTTGATTATCTTGTTTACTACCCATTATTATCTTAAAGAGAATGACAAAAGGACAATTTTTCACACTAAAGTGCCTGTTTTAGTGACTAACAGATAAAACAATACAAAATGAGGCAACGGAAGGGTAAAACACGAGAGAAAACAAAGGATGCAATATTATAAATATATAAAATTTTGATAAATAAATGAATAAATAAAATAAATATAATATATGTAAATATTTACTTGTTTTATGAAAATTCCTTATTGTACTTTTTCGCGCAAAAACAACAAAACTCTCATCCAAAATGTGCTGCAGCCACGTCGGGAGTATATTCTGCTTACGTAGCACCACACAAATAAAACACATTAAAATTATTAAATTAAAACAAGGGTATATAAAATCCTCTTGACATCACAGTTACACACAATAAATGTAAAAATCACAGCAAAATATATATATCAATAAAATAACATTAAACAATAATTAAAAACTAATTAATTTAACAATTTTACGGGGCACGAGTTACGGTTCTCAGAACAACAAAAAAAAGAGGGTTTTTGAGTGTTTTAAACTCTTTTTCTAGTTGGCTGCGTATACAAACTAATAAAATTTTACATGCTGTTTCCGGGTCTATCTCTCCTTATACCCTATTTTTTCTGCTTACTTCCTACACTTACATTGTTCTTAGGTATCTTCTTAGTTTTTCTAAATCTTTATTAACTTTTTCTTTGTTGTATCCTCTTTCTTTCATAAACATTTTGTGCAGTTTTATTAAGTGCATCCCCTTTGGTAGGAAGTACCAAAGGACACATTTGCCAGTTTAATTTTTAGCGATATTCTTGAATTTCCATTTGAGATTAGTTCTTTGTATCCCCTGGTTGCCAGATATACTCTAACCATTTTGAAAGTTGTATTTTCTGTCAACCTTGACATGGCGTATTTTTCGTTTGAAAATTGTTTAGTCAATTCTGTCAACTTATTTTTCTTGAGCAGTTCTTTCCTTTTCCTTCTTATTTTCGCAATTTTTGTTGATATTAATGTTTTAGTATATGTTTTTCTCTTGTCTCTCTGTTCACCTTCCATTGCTTGGCAAGCATAGTTGTTTTGACCTTCTTGATTTCTTTCCTCTTTATTACTTTTTTCTATATTCTTTTGCTTCTATTTAGCTTTATGTTCCTCCTTCTTTTGTCTTCTATGGCTTTTAATTTGTGTATTTTCTTTCATTTTAGTTTACCTAAATCTCAAAGCTTCTAACTCTTCTATCTATTTCTTACTGTACTGTTGTTGCATAGTTTCTTAATGCTTTCTATTTGTTTTTGTCATTCAGGCATATTTTAATGATTGTAGGTTTGTCTATTTTGTTTTCTAATACCTTTTCTAGTGTTTTCTTATTTTTCTCCTACGCTTTGCACTCTACTATCGTATGTTCTGCGTCGTCATGCGTGTTTTCTTGACAAAATACACATTTTTCTTCTTTCTCCATTTTATTTATCTTTTGTAATTACTTTTCAAAGGTTCCATGTCCGGTGTGTAGTTGTGTTGTATAATAACACGTCTCCGGTTTTTTCTTTACCCATTCTTTTATTTTTGGTATTAGTTCCCTTGTTCATACTTCCTTTTCTCCTTCTTTCCTTTGTTTTTGCCATCTTTCTATCATATTCTCTCTTGTTTGTCTCTTTGCTTTTTGCTTACTAGTTCTTTTATTTACCATTTTCTTTATACCTAATCTTTCTTCCACCATCAAATCTGCGGGTTGTGTCGCCGCAATTATTTCTAGTTTCTCCTGTAGGCCCTGCTGATCCTTAGCGAACTTGCTCTCATAGCTCCTCTTACTTCTTTTCTGTTTTTTTTTTGTCTTCAAAGCTTCTCTCCATGTTTCTGCAGCATACAATAGTTTACTTCTAGCCGCTAACTTGTCTATTAGATTCTTGGTTTAATTGTTGATGCTCAATATGTTTTAATACGTTCTACGACTAATTGCTTTGTTTGGCTACCTTGAATGAATTCAGCATGACTGTTGTAGCTATGTTGCAAAACTAAAAGCAAAACACTTACATCAACCGCTTACAACTTTTGGCAATTTATACAACATCAAATTGCGGTAGCAAATGCCTGTTGCTGTAAGAAATTGCAATATACTTTGGGAACTGAAGTTTCAATTTCTTCAAGTTTACCAACTGAGGTTAAATACTGCGTTAATAAAAATAAGAAACGCATCAATTTTGTAATTTTAGAGGTATTAGTGCAAATAAGAAAACTGACAAGCTTTATAAACTGGCAATAACTACAACAAAAAATATACAAATAAAACTTGTGTTTGGGATGTAGTTTTTCACAACAATTTATGTTGTCTGGCTGGCAGACAGAGTGATTTGCTATTTAAACTGCCTGCAATGTATGAAAATAGTAATTGCATGAGTAATTACATTATAGAGTTTATCACGCAAGTCAAAACGTAAGAAAGAAATTATCGCCACTCACACGCATCTGTTGACATCTGAAAAATCTCTACCTTGTGATATTTGTAAAGTATTAATGTTTGTTAAATTTTATTAGGTTGTAGTTCTTAAAACATAAGCGTTCAGGATTGATAACAAGTATAAACTGGTTTCAAAAACAAATTAAATTAAATTAAGCTCTATTAAGCATAGATCTTAGCAGAAGAACAAATTATTAACTTCTTTATATTTTCTGACTAAGCAAACAGCCCACATGCCAAATATGTTACAACCGTCTAACAGCAAAGCACATTTTGAAGAAATGTCAAGCTTACCGTCCTTACCGTTCTCTGTTTGAGCTTGTCTATGAAACTCCCCAAAAAGTTGTTTTGTGATGTTTTGTTTCACATTTTTTTTAAATTTGTTTTTACAAATAGTCTGTGCTATTGAGTAGAGTAAAGTAGTTCTTTACAACTTTAGTGCTCTGTAAATTAGGTTAATTTTACTTTTAGGGTTTTGCATCAAAACATTCTACAACTTTGGTGTCATCTGTGATATTAAGTTTGGTTTATGTTTAGATACTAGCACAAAAGTTATTTACAACTTTGTTGGCATTTGTAATATTAGATTAGTTTTATTTTTAGACAACGGCACCAAACATAAATTGCTACCACTATTGCTCAAGAAAAAAGGATAAAATCAAGTTTTGACCAAAAATTTTTAATACATTAAAAGAGTTTTTTTTAATTATTGGAAAATTACAAATGTTCTGCTTATGTCTAAAAAAGAGTAAATCCAATCCTTCAAATTGCTAATTGTAAAACTTGAAAAATATAATAATGTTTACAACGTCAAACAAAATATGAATTCCGCTAATAAAATGTTACAAACTTTATCTTAAACAAACTTAGGAATTATTTTTATGTAGTTCTTGGAAAATCAACAGCTTTTAATATATAGTTTCCTACTCCTACATTTTTTGTGTAGGTCTTGATCGTTAATCAATAAGTTTTATTTATAATTTTTTCCAGAGTAGAAACATTATAACTGAAATAAATAGTTTTGAACTCGATACGAAAATTATAAAACTAAGATTATTTTTTGTTTTATAACAATAAAAAATTTCGAATGACTAACTGCATTGCTATGCTCATGATAACACAACATAATGTATACTATGTATTTTCAAAAATAATCCCAAAAATATTATGAACGCTTTGTTGTTTTTAGGTTAGTTTAAAATATATATATATTAAATAAATATGATATTAAAAAAATATTTACACATGAACTTTAATTCAAAGCTATATAAATCTTACTAAATATTAACAAACAAAAATTTATTTTATTGTCATAACATGAATTATAAATACAATTTTTTAATGAAAATTAATAAGAGATTTTTGATAGAAATCTGCTTTCTACTTATATCTATGTAATTTTAAATAAATATTTGCTTTTAATAATAAATTTGGTAGGTAGTAATTAATTTTTACTTTTATATCATATTACAATTTCTGTTTTTATATAAAATATGAAATTTGTTTATAACTATTCATGTAAATGTACATATTTTATAAATAATTTGTCAGATTTATGTATAAGAATGCGTAAGCTTCATGCTAATAGAAAACTCGTGTGATATACTTTTATACACTTCAAGTTATTTTTTATCAGGCGTTCTTTTATGTATACTTTCACGTATAAAATAATGCACGTAATATACATAAATGGGAATATACTACATACATATATAAATATTTTATATGCATGTGTAATATTGAAACCTTTTTTTTCTCAAAAGAAAGCACGATATTATAATATGTGATTTTAGATTTTCATATTCAATATACCATTCAGAACAACAGTTTTCTATTACTTTGCATTATAATAATATTTTTTACTTGAGCAACAAATAAGAAATCAATCTACCAATTTTGACAGTGACATAATTGCAAATATCAACATTGCATTCGTATTGCGATAAGAGTCAAAATCTGTTAATTGTTTATGAGAAAAAGAATTGTGTCACGATTCATAGATCACGTTAGCAAATAAAAAAGTTCAAACGTAAAAAATCGGAATCCTTATTAGATGTTAAAATTTGATAGTAATGGATAATAATAGCTGGTTAGTTAGTATTGTAATTGTTGAGTAAGTTGACGTGGGAGTATGGCGTAAAATCGGTCCGGGAATGGATTGAGTTTTTGTGACCCACTATTTTAATAATGGGACCGCAAATATGTTGTTGTACACATAATTTGCATAATTTTAAAATCAGTCATATATGTGTATATTGTATAATGTAGTGTGACAATGTGCAAGGTTTTTGTTAAACTCTTTTTTTGGGAGAATTAATTTTCCCATAAACAATTTATACATACTATTATATGAAATGATTTGAATAATTAAATGCTATGGCGTGCGACATATCACATGTATTAAATTATTTCTACATAAGTATACAATAGAATTACTATAAAAATTCTTATTTTTATGTTATAATTTATTTTTAATATTATAAGGAAAATAATACTAACTTGTCTATACTCTATCGACCTAATTCAATCTGGATTAAGCAGACATAACATCTTTCAAAGCTTAAGGAATGTTATAGCAAATTGTGATTATTAATCATTTATATTTACACTTGAATTTTTAAATTAACATAATATCAACAATTAATGAGATTAGCAAAAAATATCAGTAAACGAGTTATTTATTGTAATGCATCAGTAGAAAAACTTTTTATTTTATATTATAAATTATAACATTAATTAAATATCTAATTAATTAAAATTAATTATACCACTGGGCGCTTCCATGCAACAAATTGTTTGCGAATTGCACCGGTAGCTCTTTGAAGTGTACAATGATTTGGGTACTGCTTAAAAAGTGATAAAATATTTATTAGTATACTAGAGTAACAAAACTAATTATTTGTTTAAAAATAGTATCGAGCATCAGTTTTTAATCTAAAATATTTTTGTTTTAAATTAACAAAAAAAATATTTTATTTAAAATGTGAAACATATTTTGGACAAATGCTGAGCCGTCTTGACAATTTTATTTATGTTTTATCAAATATAGAAAATTCGAATAAAAAAATTAAGATAGTTTTGTATTTTTACGAATGGTAATTTTCTCTTTGCAAACGTTATTTGAGTCTCTTGATCGCATCTATAAGTTTGAACAGCACATATTTTCTACCACCTATTTATACAAGTGTGTTTGCTCCAATTCATAAATATGGTGCCAAAAATAATTTAAAAATCTATTGGTCAATATTTATTTTATGCTCATTTTAAGATATTTTGAAAAAATACTTATCTGTCAATTTCCTGCCATTCTGCAACTAAAAATTGCTTATAACCAACAAAGTTTTTGAACTGTCAAATCAACGTTTTTTTTACTAGAAGATACTAATTATAAAACTGCGTTGTGTTGAAATTGACAATATTCTATTGCAGTTAATTTAATCATATTTATTTGGTTTTTTGAACGGGCTTCAATTTAATCTTAATAAAAATTCAGTGTTTGAATGATTCTAGTTCCAGTAGCCAAGCTAATAACTTATTATTTAATTTGGTACAAGTGCAAAGTAATTTTAAAAGACAATGAAATTATTAAAATTTACTACAAAAATAGTGAAAATCTTTCAGTCACAGTTCGCAAAACTAAAGCACTTTTTAGTCGTCGTAAAGCACCTTCTCGGCCTGCAATAGTAAACCTAGTAAAATAATTTGAGCTGTTGGGACAAGTTTGTGATGTGAAGAATCGAAACCGTGTGCTTCGCTGAAGAACACATGAGAATATTGCTGATGTAGCCCGTAGTATTGAAGAAAACTCAGGTTTGTCGATTCATTGTCGATCTTTGGAATTAAACATTCCACAAAACAACAATACACCGTATTTTGCATAAAAACTTAAGTCTTAAGGCTTTTAAAGTTCAATTAACACAAGAACTCAAGCCGGTCAATTACCATAAACGTCGTATCTTTGCTGATTGGGTCCTTCAAATGCATGAAACTGATCCGGAATTTTGCATTTGGGGCTCAGAAAATCTAAGAATAATTGTTGAAAATTTTTTGCATCCTCAACGTGTCACTGTTTGGTGCGGTTTATGGGCAGGCGATGTGATTGAACCCAACTTTTTTGAAAATGAGGATGGTGCAACTGTTACGGTGAATAAATGGCGCTACCGAGCTATGATTAATGATTTTTTATGGCCGAAATTGAAAGATATTGATGTGGACGACGTTTATATTTAGCAAGACGGCGCTACGTGCCACACAAGCAACAAAACAATTGCAATTTTGCAAGAAAAGTTTCCTGACCGTGTTATTTCTCGAAGAGGTGATCTAAATTGGCTACCGAGATCTTGTTATTTAACACCTTTAGGCTTTTTTCTTTGGGGCCACGTAAAGATGGAATTTGTGAAGTTATCAAGGAAATACAGCTGCAAATGTGCAAATTAGTCATGGAAAATTTTATGAAAATAATGTAGTACTGCAATTGTAACCGTGGCGGTCATTTAACTGATATCGTTTTCAAATCTTATTGGCATACCTTCCTCTTTACATTGAAATAAACATTTATTGATTTTTCTTAAAAAATACCCGTTTTTTTAAATATCAAAATGAAACCTCTTATTGGAAATATAGATTTTAAACATTATTAGATTATACAACCTCTCTATTGTTATTGCTTATATAAGTAATTTTTTATATAGGTGCTTTAAAATAAACTGATAAAAAAAAATTAACAGAATTGCTATCTGCATTTAATATGGTTTTGAGATAAAACGTTTAGACGAGGCACTAGTTTTTGATGAAATTTGTAATATTATAAATTGCTCAACTCATGTACCAGCTTGAGTTTTACACAAGGATTATTTATTTTATATACCGTATAAACGTACAGACTATACGTAGCATTCTACATCTATTCGTACTTTGCGGCATGCTAACAAGATTAAAATAGGTTTTTTAGGATTTTTTTATTTCTTAGATACAATAGATTTATGAAGGACTAAAGAAGCAAAAATTTTTTTTTATTATAATTACTAGCAAGCTTACTTATTTATTATAAGTTCTAAATAATTTTTTTTTCATAAATAACAATTAACAAAAAATAAACAACGTATAAACCCAGCAGTTTAGTTGAATTTTTACTTTAAGATATAGATTACAAAAAAATGTTTTCTTGAAGCTAATTTAAACTTATTAAAATTAAGAACTAATAATAATATACTAGAAACCAAAAAAAATTTTTTTTTGTGAGCTTATTTGATAATTTTTATCTAAAATAATTATTTTTCTATTTTAATCTAAACTTGTGTATTTATAAAATCTTTTTAATTGTTTATGATAAACAAATTAAATAATTTTGTTGCAGCATGTAGTTTTGCTTGTGCAAACTCTAGAGGTACTGACGACAAGTCTTTTATGTTTTCATTCAGTTCGTTGCGCTTGTAAATGTCACTGTGACAAGGGGATTTAGACATACAAAGAAGATGCCGCCACTACAAAATGCAAATATTTACACAACCAATTATGTAGAAAAAAAAAATGATTAATTAGTATTTTAATAAATAAATTAATAGTAAAATTTTTATTTGTGTATTACTAACATAAATATCAATTACATTTTATTATACATATTAATGATAAAAATCTATTATAAAATTTAAAGATTATTGAAATATAATAATTTATGTTTTAAGTTAAATAACGTAAAAAACGTACGACTAAATAAAACTTTATTATTTTTAAACCGATTTGAATACATAGGTATGTGCTGTTGTTTTTAGTATTCTTGCAAAAAAAAAAACATATAAGTTTAGTTTTTTAAACAGCAACACATATTTTTTATTTTTTTTTAATTTCTATGATATTCTAAATCCAACCGTATAAAATAATTAAATATTTCTATAACAATTTTGCCACAATATAAAAAACATGTTAATTGTTTTTACATTAGAACTTATTGTATTAAAGTAGTTGGTAGTAAAAATTGCTAATGTTTAATTTCTGCGGTATTTTTATAGTTTTAAGTATCTGCAAGCATCAAAGAGTTTTAATATTTTTTAATTTTAATTTTAGCCTTCTGAAGTAATAACATTTTATAAAGTATCAACTAGTTTATAAAATGTTATTGTTACCTTTCTAAAAACAACAGAGAGTTTTGATACTGCCTAAATATTTATTTTTAGCTATCTAGAGGCAACTAGAAGTTTTGATACTCTATAGCATTATTTTTAGATATCTAAAAGCTACAGTTAGTTTTGATACTCAATCAAATTTTATTTTTAGCTTTCTAAAGGTAACAGTTTTGATATTTTATAAATTGTTATTGCTACCTTTCTAAAAGCAAAAGGGGTTTTAATACTTCATAAAATTTTATTTTTAGCGATTTAGAAGCAACAGGGAGTTTTGAAACTTCATACATTGTTATTGCTACCTCTCTAAAAGCATGTTTTGATATTTTATACATTGTTATTGCTACCTCTATAGAAACTACAAGTAGTTTTGATAAACAAAAAAAATGTAGTTATCTAGAGGCAGGCAGTTTTGATACTCTATAAAATTATTGCTTTAGCTATCTAGTAGCAACAAAAAATTTTGGTACTCTATAAAATTTTATTTTTAGCTATCTTGAAGCAACAAAGAGTTTTGATACTTTATAAATTGTTATTGCTACCTCTCTAGAAACATAAAAAAGTTTTGATACTCTATAAATATTCATTTTTAGCGATTTAGAAGCAACAGGAAGTTTTGATATTTTATTCTGATACTTTCTCAAATTTAATTTCTAGTTGTCAAGAGGCAACACAAGGTTTTGATTTTTTATACATTGTTGTTGATACCACTTTAAAAGCAACAAAGAGTTTTGATACTCTATAAAATTTTAGTTTTAGCTATCTAGAAGTAACAAAAAGTTTTGATAGTTTCTATAAGCAACAAGGATTTTTGACACTACATAAAATTTTATTTGTATCTATCTAGAGGCAACAAAGAGTTTTATTACTCTTTCAAATTTTCTTTTTAGTTATCTTAAGGCAACAGAGAGTTTTGATACTTTATTCTAAAGACAACAGGGTGTTTTGATACGGCATGTATTTTATTGCTAGTTTTTAGAAACAACAGGAAGTTAGGATACGCTATAAAACTTATTTTTAGATTTATAAAAGCAATTGGGAGTTTTGATACTGCATACATTTTTATTGATAACTTTCTAAAAATAACAGGAAATTTTGATACTGCTTTAATTTAATTGTAATTCTAGCCTTCTAAAGACAACTAGAAGTTTTAATAGTCTCAACAACCGAAGATAATTAAAAACTATTTTTTTTTATTATTAAAATTACTTGTAGTTTTTATAGAGGTAGCAATAACAAACTCTCTATTGCTTTTAGATAGCTAAAATTGAAATTTAACTAAGTATCAAAACTTTTTGTTGCTTTTAGAGAGGTAGCAAGAACAATGTATAAAGTTTTAATACTTCCTGTTGCTTCTAAATTGCTAAAAATAAAATTTTATGAAGTATCAAAACCCCTTTTGCCTTTAGAAAACTGTTGCTTTTAGATAGCTAAAAATAAAGCTATAGAGTATCAAAACTCCTAGTTTCCTCTAGATAGCTAAAAATAAATATTTAGGCAGTATAAAAAAATCTGTTGTTTTTAGAGAGATAGCAATAAGTTGATACTTTATAGAATGTTATTACTTCAGAAGACTAGAATAAAAATTAAAAAGTATCAAAATTCTTTGATGCTTCCAGATACTTAAAACTATGTAAAAAAAATACCGCAGAAATTAAATATTAGCAATTTTTACTACTACTTTATTATTTTATACGGTTGGATTTAGAATATCATAGAAATTAAAAAAAATTAAAAAATATGTGTTGCTATTTAAAAAACTAAACCTAATTGTTTTTGCAAGAATACTAAAAACAACAGCACATACCTTTATTGTACTCAGAATCCATTTAAAATATTTTTTTAATTTTTCAAATTGGTTTGAAAACAATAGTTATTTAGTCGTACGTTTTTACGTTTTTTACGTTATTTACGTTATTTAACTTAAAACATAAATTATTATACTTCAATAATCTTTAAATTTTATAATACATTTTTATCATTAATATGTATAATAAAATGTAATTGATATTGATAAAATTTTACTATTAATTTATTTATTAAAATACTAATTAATCATATATAAAACATATAAAGAAGAGACGCAATGTCCTCAATCATAATTAATAAATGAAACCAGAAAATATTGATTGCGTATGAGCTAGCTAAACTAAAAACTGCTTCTATGTATTCTTATATGAAAACTCTTAGCCAGGTTTTTTAGGCAGTTTTTCACCGGTACTTAGAACTAGTCTAACGGTAGCCAAGTCAAGTTTGGCACAATTTGAATTACAAGTATGATAGATATTACAGTATTAGTGTAGCGCTGGTAGAGTAATGTTCTTCAAGAACTAATATTCATTTATACTATTTATTAATTAAGTTAGATAATTTTGTTTACTACAATTAGGATAAAATTGTTTAGTTAGTAATAGTTTTATTAACCAGTCAATTAAGAAACAATTTTTTTTTTTTTATAAAACATATAAGTGCAAGGAATAAAAACTAGCCTATTTTGGTGTACAATTAAAACTCTATGAAAATTAAACTACAAGCAGATCCAACTTACTGAAGAAAGAATAATGTATTGATAAATAATCTGTATCAGAAATGTAAATTTGATAAATGTTACATTTGTTGTTTATTATACTGTTATATTATTTATTTATATTATTTAATTAAAATAGTTAAATAGTTAAGATTGATTATGATATGTAACTAAAAAACTTTTGCACGTCAATATGAAACATGAAACTACTACAAAAGAAGCCCGTTTTTTGTTGTCCATGGTAATATATTAGTAAAAGTTACTTTCAATAAGACTGTTAAAATTTACTTATTTTTAATACAAGTGCAACTTTCGTCAAATCTCTATATGTGTTTTTGTTAAAAAAAAAAGAAATATGAGTGTGTTACTCTTTATTGCCGCCCGGGTGGTGCTGTATACTTGACTACTATACCAGGAGTATTGGGTTCGAGCCTCAAGCCTCCCTATCTGGATGACCAGTTTTTCTGGTTAAGAAAAAATGTGTTGTGATGAGTACGTCTTCTTTCGGATAAGAAGAAAAACTTTAGTAGATCCCGTGTACTCTTGATGTTGCGTGCCCAATAATTTAGGATGGAATTCCTGAATTTGCAGCAAAATTTCCAGTTGTCTTAACCTCTTGCGTTGGAAATTAGCTTTGGCAGCAGAAATAGATCAAATTTAAATAATTGAATAAAAAAAAATTAAGCAGTCTTTGCTTGTTAGTTTTTTTAAAGATAATTTTCTTTTGTGTATCAATTTATTGTATCTGTAAGACTGTATATTTGGGAGATTTTTAACTTTAATTTTGATTTAGATTTATTGGGTTGGTAAGTAAGTTGAATATATTTATAAACATGATACATTGCAAAATATGGTAGAAATTATTGAATGTTATCTCTAAATAAGAAGGTTAAATTGTAGATAAGGTTTTGAAGGTCTGGGAAAAGCTTTTTTGTCTCTGCATACTGGAGTATACAGCAGAAGATAAAAGATTTCTTTTTTAAATAACGTTTATGTTTAATTGGGGACAAGAGAAAAAAATGCTAAGTAATGATTGATTGCTGGATATTATGGCAAATTTGCCTTGAAAGCAATTTTATTGGAGAAATTTTAGAGAGAGACGATGAAAGGTGGCGCAAGAGAAGAAGTAGAACCAGTATAATAAAATAACGTAAACTTGGCAAACATTTGAATAATTGACGGACCAGATTTAAGAAAGAGTTACTGAAGGGTTGAGGTTGAAGAAAAGAGTAAAACTCAAGTAGGTGATACTAAGATACAAAATGTTATGGCGGATGATTACTGGTGCTTGCATAAAAGGTTGGGAGAGTGATTAGATACCCACAAAGCGTGTCATTTGCATATTATTGGAGTTTTGTCCAAGGGTTATTAAATACATAGATATTAAAAAAGATCGGTAAAAAACGGAAACTTGAAGTATCCCTGCAGAGGCGAGAAGGAGTTTGCCGCCGCAAGTTTTAGTGAGTCTATTTGAAAATTTAATTAAAGTCATTACGTATATTTGTGGCTTAGCATGTTAGACTATAGATGGTAGTATGTCCGGGTGATGTCTAAGAAAATAGTTAAGGATAATTTTTTAGTGTTAAGAAAAAAAACAACATATTTGTAAGAAGGTTGAAAATAGTTAATATCTCTTTTTTGAATTTAAATTAAGATTCAAGGGAGACACCTCGGTTGCTGTATGAATCAAAGTTGCCAAAGTTTTTTGTGCTTTAGGATTAGGATTGTGTAGAATTTTTAAAACGGGAGAGGGTAGGAGGTATCTTGAATATATACATACATTAAAAATAGAGACAAGGTAAGCAAGCAATAGCAAGTGGAGGTAGATTTATCAATATCATCTATGTGATGCTGTCCGGTCACGAGGCAGTGTTTCTTTAGTATCAACTTTTGGTGTTCTTTCTTGGTTGTGGGCTAGAAATAATCATCAGGTGTAGCGAATTACTGCCTGAAAGTTGAGCAGGGTAAAAAACGTAGTTTCTAGATAAGCAGCAAAAAGGTTGGTTTTGTCTTAGGACGTGGCGTAGACAATGTTTTTTTCTAAAGGAGTGCTGTAAATAGTTTTGCGCCCTGGTGGGTTGGTTGGTTAAATTTGCTTCAATTTTTTTTTTGTCACAATAGTCCAGGTTGGGAGTGTGCTATCTATTTCTGCTTGTAACAATTAATATTCAAGCAAATTTTAGCGTTTGATTCCAGAAGTTTTTGAATTTGATCGGAATCTGGGTGGAGGAGGAAAAATTAATTGCGTTAAAATAAACGACAATCTTGTCTGTGTTGTTTATAGAAAAAGAGGTTTAGGAGTGTTTTTCTTTTTTGGACGTAGTAAAGTGTTGGCCTCAACAAATATTTGTTCTTTTCCCTATGGTTATCACTTGGTCTCCTACTGGTATCTTACCTGTTTTTCTATTAGTCTTCTTAGTCGATAGCCAGGCCGTTTCTGGTTTTTGTTTTGCTAATTTTTAACCGTTACTTTTCATCCATAACTGTATTATATCTATTGCCAGCTTTACTCTTTCATTTAGTACTTTTATTTCTACGTCCCTACCTACTAGTGCTACGTTGTTTGTAAATGCCGTTATTGTCTTGCCATCTGGCAACCTCTTTTGAAATAACTCATTATAAACAATGTTTTATAGTTTTAGTCCTAGTGCTGAGCCTTGTGGTATTACTCTCTCGTAAGTTTGAATTTTCCTTTATTGGTCCTTAGGTTTCTACCGGGTAAATAGCTCCATATGATCTTGATCGTTTTTTTGTTCAGTTTTATTTTCTTTGCCGCTTCTATAATTGCTTCCCATAACACGCTGTTAAACGTGTTCTGTATGTCCAACGCTATCATTACACTGTGTTGCCTTTTCTTCTGCGTGCCGCTGTTTGCTTCTTTTGCTATTGCTTTTACTTTGTCTATAGCTTCTAAGGTTGTTCTTTCCTTGGTCAATCCGTATTGTTCCTTTTCCCATCCTTTTTTTTATTTCTTGTTCTATTCTCCGTAAAATGATTTTTTCCATTATTTTCAGCTAGTGTGTTTATTAAGAATATTGGCCTGTTTGACGTTGTTTTTTCTACTTCTTTCTTTTTTTTTCAATCATTATTTTCTAGCATCTTCTTCTGCTATCCCTAATTGCATTTTTAAGGTTTTTCTGTCGTTTTTTAGTTCTGCTTCCGTTTTCTTTGTATTTTTTCTCTTTTCTCTTTTCTCTGTTTTTTGATTTTTTTCCCTGTTTGTACTGTTTTTTTTCTGTATTTTTTTATTTTCTTGGACCACCAGTATGGTCTTTTTTGCCCTCTTCTCTGTACCTGGGAATTGCTTTATCCGCCGCTTTTCTCAGCTTTTCTGAGTATTTTTTGCATCTCTTCTCTATGTATTAGTTATTTGTAATTTTTTTGTTTCCATATCTTTTTTTATCTTTTCTTTGTTCATTCTTCTTACGTTCCATCTACCTTCTCTCGTGTACTCCTGTTTTTTTTTTGTATTGTTTTGTATATGTTTCTGTTAACTCAGTAATTTCTTTTCTGTCACGGTCTATTCATTCACTATAACTGCCATTTCCCATGTTGCTATGGTAATGTCAATATCCTTCCTATCTCGGTGATTTTGCATTTAAATCTCCCACTACTATGATTTTTTTGCTTATCTGTTTTATTAAACTGCTTTCTAATTCTTCTATCCATTCCCGATAGTATTATTCTATTTCGTGGTTTGGACTGGTGTTCTTCATTTTTCCACTTTGTCCCTACACTTTTTTTAGCTAAAATAACCGCATAAGTTTTATTGTTTCTTATCTACTTACCATTTAGTTTGTTCTTACTTATTATCACTAGGTCTATTTCTTTTCTCTCTGTTGTTGCTATCAGTATATCGTGCGCCTCTCTTTCCCTTACTATGTTTGTTTGTATAAACTTATACATTTTTGTTTATTATCTGTTCCTTGTGTTGTTTTCAGTTACTGGGGTTGTTGTTCTTTTTGGTTTCCTTTTTTTTCTTTGTAGCCGGACATTTTCTATCTCTTGTTTTATGTTCTATTGTTCTGCATTCCATGCAGTATTCTCTGTTTTTAGATTTGGCAACTTGGTGTCCTTTCTTTTCGCATTTTATGCATAGCAATGACTTATCTTCTTCTTTGCATTCCACCGCTACATGTCCATTCATCCAGCATTTGTAACATTTTCTCTTGTTTGCTGTTACTTTTTCTACTCTGCATCTTATGAGTCCTATGTTTATTCTTCCTTCTCTTATTATCTGATCCGTTGTTTTTTTGTTCATCTTGACTATAGTTGTTTGTTTTTTTTCTATACCTTTTCTTTATGGATATTATTGTATTTTCTTCTGTGTTTGCTTTGTTTATAATATTTTTAAATATTTTTCCTCTAGTAGTTTCCGGACTAATATCTTTTATAATCACTAGTTTTGTAAGTACGATGTTGGTTTTTCTTTTTGACAATCACGTTATTTTATAAAAGTATTGGAGGGGGGTTAACTATTGAGATGACGCTTAAAAAGAGCATGTGGTTACTGGTAACATAATTAAGGAGACTTTGACAGCAAGGTCAATTAAAGGGTGACCGTTGTAGTTTGAGTAGGTGGGGTCGGAGCAGCAAACGGAATAGCGAAAAGTTTATTTGGAAATCTGGCAGTATGTTGCTATTCAAGTTGAATGAATGGGCACCGAACAATACATGTCAGGCAAAGTATTCTGAGAAGAATAGTTTGTTGAGGTAGATGGATATGTAATAATGAATATGTTGCCAAGTACGCTTTGCAGCAAAACTGCCATTACATTTAGTTCTATCTAAGAGGAATTGTGGATAGTGATAGAAAAAATAGAGAGGAGAGTATTATATGCTAAAAGTAAGCTCCCTGATTGGCTTACCGCATGTTTATGATGGATTATAAATTTTGGGAAAGCGAGATTTGTTCTGGTGGTTGATTTGGTTTTTTGAATTCCTAGAATAAAAATGTTATTGAAATTGATAAAGTTTTGTACGAGTGGACGCTTGCGTTTCTACCTGCAGGTGTTAAGGAAGGCAATTGTTAGAGGTTGAGCAGCTATTATGCTTTAGATTAACAGGTGATGTGAGCGTAATGCTATTGGGTTTAGATTCTAAGGCATTGGGAGAAATAGCTGTTGACTGGAAACTCAATTTTGTTTTGTTTGGGAAGAAGTGTAGATTGTTAGTAACATAAACTGATATATGGACTTGAGTGGGACTACTAAATCTTTGGAAAAGAGAGCGTGGTTAAAGTGTTTGACGAGGTCGTTGTATATGTGGTGATGTTGAGAAATCTCCCATCACCTGATGGTTTGAAACATTGGTGATTATCCACATGAGCGGTTGATAGCCAGAGCCGTTTTATTTATTCACAGTGGTGTCTTAGATATGAGTTAGCACTTGCAAAAACTAACTTCAGTACTGAATGTTTTGCTAATATTGCGCTTCATCAACAATAAGGCATGGCGGATGATACTCCAAAGGTGAATTATTTCTGATTGACATTTAATAATATTATTAATAAAATTTTATTTATTTATTTTGTATTCAATTAATGTTTTTTTATACTGCTACTGATACGTTTTAATTGATTACTCTTTTTGTATTTGGAATTGGAAAAAATAACAAACAATTATTATTATTATGTTATGCTACAAAATACATTTTTATACATTGCAGGCTGAATGTAAAATCAAATCTCATAACTCTGTAAATATTAATATTAAACCGGCAGTAGGATTTTCTAAAATATGTACTTTAATTTCATCAGTGGAACGTTATTTATTCTAAAGGAATCCTAGGAAAACGTCCCCACATACAAAAAATGTCAAGGAAAAGAAGAATTATGGCGAACGCTGAAATGAGAGTGTTTTCAGTGGTTTATTATATTTGTGTTTTTTTTTTATTATGAGATAAAAATACAATTGAATATTAAATATTATGAAATATATTCACAGTTTATATTTTTTATACACCCGTGCTGGCTTAACAGTGGGAGTTTTTTAATGAATATTGTTTCAAGACAAGAATTCCAGAGAATTGAATATATATTTTTTTTTTCGAAAATCCCAGCTAAATGACCTTGGATTGCATAGCATCCGGCTGAAGTGCATTCACACAATTAGAGCTTGTAAACAAAAATTAAGTATAGTGTGCTATAATACCAATTTCTCAATTACGAAACGCAGCTTAGAAATGATATGAATACTGTATCATTAGTTATAATAATACATCGTTATATAAAATAATGAAACATATATTACTTTTTTCATAAATATAATTACAGGCATCATCATTATTGTATTGTAACAGTTATTGAATAATTTTAACAACATTTTATTTATTTTAAAAACTTTTAATTAAACATTTATTTGTTGTAAATAATCAATCTAAATATAAAGTAAGAATAGATACGGAAAATGTCAAACGCATAATGTCTTGTCTTTACAAGAGCTGTGTTAATTTCACTACGAAAATCTAAAATTACTACGTTAATTAGTTAAAGGTTTATTAGATTTGGAAGGAACATCATTTTCGGTGCAATAATTCAAATGGACAAAGAGCGTTCGAAAAAAGAGAGACTCATGTAATGCTTAATCAATAAAATTCTACTTATTATAAGAATATTACATTATTTATAAATTTATTTCATTTAAATTTTTATATTATAATATTGATTTGATTTGATTTAATATTGACAAAGATATATGTATCCTACGCAGTAGATTTACGACTAACATTTCTAAATGTCGCTTTTTATATGTGTATATAAAATTACGAATTTGTTTGGATCAATCAAGAAACAATATATTTGGATTGATCATGAAACTTTTATTGGAATCAATAGTAGTAGAAGTTTTTTTATATTTCATTTAGATTGCAAGTAATTTAGTAGATTTGATGTCATCACTTACATTTAGTTTGCGTGTATTTTTATATAAACAAGTAGATATCAGACAAGAGGTAGTAATTGATAATAAAAGTGATTATTTAGTAATATTTATGTAAATATAGTTTGTGAATATAATTTATATATTGTGGCTTTATTTTTAATATTAATGAATGTTGATAAATATTATTATATTATTTGTAAATTGTGTGGTTTTTTATTGGTATATTATATTGTCTGAATTAAGAAATTAAAAGTTTGTCAATAAAATTATTTATTAATCAAATAACCAGAATATGTTGTGTTTGAGCATTTTTAGAGATTTACGACATTAATTAGCATTTAAATTTGTTAGTCAGTATGCATTTTTAACGAATTAACATAAATTCATGCCAATCTACTGAAACTATGAAAAATGTAAATTAAAAACCGAAAACTGACAATCCAATAAGATATGACAAACAGTTAACGCAACATGCCAACAATATTCAATAGGTACATACAGAAAAAAAACATTGTTATTATTTTATTATTCTTTGTGATTCTCTTGTTTAATGTTTATTTTCTTTATTATAAGTTTTGTATTTGCAAAACTTGTGTTATTTTTATTATTATTATTGTTATTATATGTTATGGCCAGGTGAGAGTAACCTGTACAACGAAATACATACAGTTTTTACATCGTATACAGAGTGTTTCCTAACTGGAGGCAAAAAATAAAACAATTACATTTTTTAATTTCAAATAGAAAATCTAAATAACTTTTTTTGTCTATCTCGCTTTGTTTCCGACATAATAAAAAAATACAAATTATTTCATTAACCATAAATTATATTATTTATAAAACTTTTTATTTAGCAAAAAAAACTAACAAAACATCATTACACATTACACTTTTAACAAGTGTGCTTTGATGCAAGCTTTTGATACTCAAAATTGTTGTTTTTTTTGCTTTGGTTAGTAAAATTTGATAAAAATGCAACAATAGAGAACTCGCAGATATTATTTTTGTTTACGGATTCTGTAATGGTAATGTTCTAGCTGCATGTCGCTGGTATCAATTAAAATTTTCCGACAAAAGGAAACCTTCTCGTCGCGTATTTTCGGACGCATCTCGAAGGCTCCGTGAATTTGGAATTGGAAATTGCCGTAGTGAAGGTCCACATCAACAGCACACCATGGCAGAAGAGAAGCAAATAGTTGACGCAGTTCTTGATTGGTCAGCGTTATTATATAATTATATAATTAGATCCTAACGCCGACCTCGGTGGCGCAATGGTTGAGAGACTAGTTACGGTTCTATAAATTGCAAGTGTTACAGAATAAGTGCCTGAGAATGGCACTTCGTAAAGACAGGTATGTCAGAATTAAAGATTTGCACGAACAGGCAAATCTACCCCTTATTTCGGACTACATTATGGAAATTTCTCAAAATTTTTACAAATTTAAATTAGAAAATAACGCCCTCTTCAGGGAACTTACCAGCATTTGTTCATATAATAGACCATTTCAAATAAAACACGAATTCAGCTATCAGTGCTTGCCTGTCTTTAACCAAAACGTTTGAGTTAATTAATACCCTCCCTGCAAACTTGTCCTTTCGGTTCAAAATTTGTTAATTGTGTACTTATTGTATATTATTGTATATAGTAGGGTTAGGTTAGATTAGTTTTTGAAAATATTATTGTAAATAGTTAGATTAGGTTAGTTAGTTTTAAGATTAAAACAAAATTGTTATAAGCATGAACCCGACATTTTTGCGGGCCTTGTAGTGTTTTTATAATCAAAATATGTTTTAAAAATGTTTTTAATCTGAATGATAATGTGTGACTGAGCGAGTGAAAGAAGAATGAATCTGCGGGTGAATGGACCATTAGTGTATAATGTTTTACCAAATATGTTAAACTTGTTTTTATATTGTTCAAGTTGATTGTTGAAAACTAGTTAGGAAATGATTTTTACCATGTTTGTTGACGTATAACTTTGTTGTTGTAATTTTCAAATTATTGTTTTTATAAATGAATTAAATTGGAAAAATTAGAGTTACGGTTCTGGAGGTCCTGGGTTTGAATCCCGGGTAAGGCACGGATATTTTTTCTGTTACAAGAATTTGTAAAAAAATACATATATTACATGGTTGTGACTAAATGAGTGTTATGCTCAAAGTAAAAAAAAAAAATCTTAACTTCTTTAGTTCAATATTGTAGAACAATGAATCTATGTTCACAAAATATAGCAATAACAATATACATAATAAGCATACATCTAGTCATTAGGAAATTTGTTTGCAGTTAAGCTACAAGCTTACCAACAAAGATTTTCAGTTAACACATGGTGTGGAGTTTTTAATAGGCAACTACTGCAAATTTAAACTTACCACCTCGTTTAAATGCTGCTTTATACGCAGTTCTTTTTTTTAAATAGATGTAAAATTTGCTGGATGATATTGTTCCTTTTGTCTTACGTAACAAGATGTGGTAGCAGCACAATAGAGCACCGCCCCATGTAGGGCCATATGTAGTTTGGTGGCTCAACAAAGTTTTTTAAATAATGTATTTTTTTTTTATTATCTTAAAAACGAAGTGAGATAGACAAAAAAGTTATTTAGATTTTCTGTTTGAAATTAAAAATGTACCAAAAGTTTTATTTTTTGAATCCAGTTAAAAAACACCGTGTATATTTATAAAGCTTGTTGCCATACATTTCCAACTACACTGCCGTTGTCTAATCAGTTGCTGTAAGATATTACTAATATTTTATACGCATGTCATATTTGTGCAGTTTTTGGCATTTGATATTGATGTTGTTTGGGCGCTTATGATCATTAACTTTAAAGCACTTTTAAATGATTACTCCTTAAACAAATATAGGCTTTGTACAACAAACTAACAATAAAAATAGTGCAAACACATAAATAGCAATACTAAAGCGTACAAGTTCTTTGTTTGGCTTTCTAATTTTTATTTTATTTAATAAACTTGTGCGGATTTGTTGGACACTCACATTACTTTAACAAATATTACACAAATAATTGTTTATAAAACAACGTATTTTTGCGTCATGTCATAAGCTTTAACAATATAAAAAAACACATCGATAAGATGTTAATTGTATAAAAATCCGTTTTAATTAATGTATATATCTAAACAAGTTAACTATAGAAATAGATTTATAACTTGTTAAAAGCTTTTAATCTTTCCCAGTTTAAAAAAAGCAAACATACAAAGTTAAGACCGCTAATATTCAAAGTCTAGCTGAACGACTCAAATATTTTCAGTAATAGTCTTTTGTGGCAATTTTAAACTAACTAACAGTTTAAATGTTTTATATTATTGTGTAAGATATCAGGACCAAAACAGTGTAAGTTGCTTCAACTTACTAATGCTAAATCAAATTTTCAAACGGTGTGCAAATATACAGAGTTCAAAAAAGAATGTAAAATGTTTAAGGGGGTGGTAGTAAAAACCAGAACAAAACAAAAAGTCTTAGTAAACATGGGTTGTATTAGCAACGGTTTTGGAGATATAAAACATTATTTATTTTTAAATATTTTCACAAAGAATAGAGTTATAGAAGATGTTCAAAGTGCTTTCTTTCCATTTTCAAACTTTTTTTAAAATCACTTCATTATCTTGAATTTCTAGGCATTTTTTATTAGTTTTTAACTGCAGTTCCTCGAGGCTAATTACAGGAGTAGCACACAATAATGATTTCAAACATCCTTAAAGAAAAAAATCTAGAAACCTGTCACCTACAATACCCATCCAAATGTTTAATAAAAAACGTGGCTGATGTCCACATTTAATTACAGCATCGGGATTTTTTTTTGCCTCAACGATGTGCATTATGAGAATTAACAACTCCATTTGGTGTGAACCCGGCTTTATCCGTAAAAAAAATTTTTGGCAAGAAACTGCGGGTCTTCAACATCCTTGCGTAGAAACCAGCGACAAAAAAACCAAACGTGCCTGATGATCAGTTAAATTTAAGGCTTGTACTCGTTGTATTTAATATGGATAAAGCAGCTGCTCGTGGAGAGTTTTTCATACAAGGTTAGCACCAATTATTACCTTTGCGGATATTTTCCGCACACTCGTCTCTGGATTATGCTCTATTTGTGCTATAATTTTTTGTTTTGCTTTAAGAATAGATACCAACCTTGGTCTGCCGGAAAGATAGCACTGTTTTTGTAAACCGGTATTTTTCTCTGGTGAATTTTTCCAAACATACGATGTAAACGAATCTGGCAATTTAAATAAGTTTCTACATAAAAGCGTCGCGTTTTTGTGGCAATCTCATTAGCACAACCATACATGACATGTATGTCGGCTAGTTCTGCATTAGAGTAATCAGCCATAGCAATAAAAATTTATGCACTAACAACAACTGTCAAGTACTGAATATTTATTTTACAAAACATCAGTCAACTATATTAAAAAAATGCACGTTTTTGCAAAATAAAAAATGGAGAGAAAAAGAATAATAAAAATAAATAAGGTATCATCTCCGAAACTGTTGCTATAACAACCTATGTTTATTAAGACTTTTTTTTTGTTGTGGTTTGTACTATTACCCCCTTAAATATTTGACACTCTATTTTAAACAACTTGTATATACTAGACTGATTCTTAAAATTTATTTGTGGAATTTCTTTGGGCGCACCTTCAGAAAGTGATCTTTTTGCAAAAAAAGTAACCGATACCAAATTTTAGGCCTTAAAAATAAAATAAAAACACGTGTTGCACTGATTTTGAAGTTTTAAAAATAAACTTATTACCTTACTTAAAAAAGTATTAAAAAAAAACATTTAGATAAATCAAATTTTGCAAAACATCTATTATTAAATAAACATAAACCTAATTCACAGTACAACACATTTTTTTAATTTTACACATTCTTATATTTTTGGAAAACTTAGAAATTAAAAAACATATTAAAAACCAAAATTATGACGTTAAAAATGAACAATTAATGCTATACGATTCACCTATAATGGATATTTTAATAAAATAAAAAATAAATAAAATTTCAAAATTCAAAATAATTATTAGAATGTTGGTATCTTTTTATAAACAAATATAACCTCTATCTTAAATATATCAAACTTCAAAGGACTTAAAAAAACCGGATATCAGGGAATGCGGGAGAAACAAAAATTTAATTTATTTATAAATCTATCAAAAAAATTTTAATATATTATATACTTACTTGAAAATGTTATTAAAATAACGAAACATGTTGTGTAAAATAATATATTAATTAATAAATAATAAAAACATATGAAATAATATGAGTATAACAATAAAATAAAAAAGTATTATTAGAATGTTACAAATTTGACAAAATTAAAAAAAATACGTACAATTTGTCATTTTAAAAGTTTTCTAAATTAAAAAAAAATAATGTATATGACATAAGATCACTTTCTGAGAGTGCACACACAAAAGTTGCACACATTTTTTTTAAGAACCAATCTAATATATACATTTTATATTTGCATAATCTAATAGATAGTAATTTTTTGTCAAAACACACATTGGCTAGAATGTTTAAAATACTTGTTACTACCTGTTATTTAAATTAATTTTTTAACTAATAACTAGAGAGCGAATTCCTAGGTATTATGCTTACGCTAATAGTTAAAGCATCGAAAATATTTCTAAATATATGCACGAATTGTGAAGAATGTAATCATTTGAAACTAAGTTTTTTAAGCTTTTTTTGCTTTTTTAGTATTTTTTTTTTAATTTGGTGCTTATTTTAAGATTTTGTGCTTATTTTTAAGCTTTTTCTTCAGTTTTGGTGCATTTTTTTGTTAAATTAGTTCTTTGTGTAAATCAGTAAATTGTAGTGGATTAAAATGTACATAAAAAAAACCTAAATTATTTCTTCTTTAGAAAACGTAAAGCAAAATTTACGTATCGAGATCTTGCATATTTTTTATAATATTATTTAGACAAGTTTAATATAATTCTGTAAATCCAAGTTGAGCTCTTAGCGTATTTTAAAACTAGACAAAAAACTGTATTTTAAAATTCCTAAAATAGTCGGTAGGTCGGGGATTCTCTCAATGTCAAAAATTTTAAAATCGTAATACAATTTTCGGATCTTGTAAGTAAGTTCTAAAAAATAAAGAATTTCAAAATGATAGCTTTTCTTTAAAGCTAAATTACGGTTTTGTGAGTCAGGCCATAAAATTTCTAAAAAAACAGGAAAATACGTTAAATGAAAGTCTAAGTATATTTACAGATTTTAAAGATACAATTTTAAAAGTACTATGCTATATTAGGCAAACAGCGAAATCAAAATCTGAAGATATTTTTTTGAAAAATGGAAGTTTATCTACATTAAATAAAATAAACTGTATTTTAAGTAGAGAGAATGTTCTAAATTTCGATATAAATCCAGATTTTAAAGCAAAATTTAAACATGCACCAATAACAAGTGTGTATGTCAAAAGAAGTTTTTTCCCCTTCAAAAACATTTTAAGTGATCAAATGCAGAATTTTACAGTTGAACACTTAGACCAACATTTAATTACTAACTGTTTTCGTGGATAATTCTTTTTTGGTTATTTAAATTTTTTTTGTGTTATTTAAAATGTGTGAGAAAAATATCATTACTCAAACTGTTGTAATTATAAATGTTAGAAATTTTTTTAGTTTTTTTTCAATTGTTTCATGTCTTTTTAATGCTTTTTTACATGTTTGGTGCTTTTTTAATGCTTTTTTAGTAAAATTTTTATGCTTTTTAAAGCGCTCTTTATCGTCTTTTTAAAGCTTTTTATCCGTTCTCTACTAATAACGCAACCATCGTGCGTTTGCGTTGTATATTAATTATGGTATATTTTTACTCTAACTACTAATACCACTTTCCGCCAATTTGATATAATTGTCATCAGGTTTTAATAAAAAATATAAACATTTTCTTTTATTACAACAAGTTTAAGTTTTTACAGCTAGGAAATGATGTGTAATTTAATTTGAAAAAACTTTTAAACTATACTACCAAACTTGTTAATTAAAAAAATAGAAGCGTTATAGATACTAACGAGGCCTAGCATCTAGTTTACTCACACTTTTATATTAAATGTATTAATTAATATTTTTGCAGTAAAATGTTAAAGTTTTCTAAGATTAGACAACAACTAATTAAATTAATATAAATTATAGCTTTATTTAGCTCCATTAGATATGCTAGTGGGTTAGGCCACTGTTGCTCTCATAGCCTCAAATGTCTTAAATCAATAAATGTCACAATTTCTTAAAATGTTTTGCCGGAACTGGGCCTCAAACCCACAACAAATTATGCCCCGAGATTCTTGTTCTTGCGTTTATATTATTAACTATGTATTTTTTTTAATTAATAAACAATAAGCAATAGTTAAATAAAATTTTAAAGTCAGAAACATTTAAAGATTATATTATAAGATTATAAAAAAGTTGTAAACTACTCTGCTAGAACTAACTTATAATACTCTTAAATTATATGATCTAATAAATATATACTGGCAGTATTTTTAGATTGTAGTAATGATTTCGACAATATTAACTATCTAACACAAATTGCTATTTGTAAATGACTAGTATTAAATTATATCTCAATTTATATAAAAATAATCTAAAAAATTGTAGGCAACTTTACTTATTGCTTTGATGTTGACAACGTTTGTAAACTGATAAACATTAATTTAATTATAGTTGCAAAACAGAGAAAAAATTATTCACTAACGTTAAATGCTTAAAAAATAATTGAAATTCTGATTGGTTTTGATAAACAAATTTTGGAAATTAAAAACAATTTCTATTTTTAATTTCAATTTAAACTTTTTTATAAATAATTATAATATTGACTACATTGTAAACATTTTAGATACTTAATTAAAAATAACCAATATTTTTACAACATTGTTATTTAATAAAGAGAAACTGTATGTTTTTTATCTATATTTAAAAAATAATCTGTGTTGACAAGATTGTTTTTACTGTGAAAACAAAAAGAAGTATTTTTGCTTTATCTGGGTTATGTTTTTATTTAACATATTTATTACAATGTTGACTGCAGTGTTACAACAAAGTTGATATAATAAAAAAAAATTAATGAATAAAAATGATATTTTTTTAGACAATCTCCCGGAAACAATTTGAAGAATTACAGATGTAATATTTGTGACTATCTATTTTTCTAGTTAATGCAGAAACTGTAATCTTAAATAAAATCCGGGATTAAACAGCGGCTTAAAATCTGTTGCCAAATTATTAGCATGGTTTTAGATATGGGCTTTCTACAGCTCATCAAATAACTATAGTTACAAATTAAACCAAAACTGCTTGTTGTACTGAACAAACTACTGGTATTATATTCTTTGAAATGCGTTTGCAAACATCTGGCAACAGGATTTATTTTTTTGAAACACTGGTCATTGACCGTAAAGTTGCATGGGCATGTGTCTATTACTCGTACAATTAACTCAGAGATTCCTTAAGGTTTAGTTTTTTTATGCTCCTTAACTTGTATATATCAGACATACGGAACTATTGTATATTTACACTTTTTAAACTGCGTATAAGACACTTGAAACTTGGCTAAAAAAGAAAAAGAGCAAGGCTATATTTTTATTTAAAAATTATTGACTAACTCCTCATAAAAACATTTATCTTAAAAGCGCTCTAATTCTATGGATGGATACTGCAAAGTAGAGTTAAATAAAAGCTTTCAGATTGCACATAATGGCCATTCTGGGTAAGGTTAAAATAGCAAGCAACTGGTACGTAAGGACAGCAATATGAGTACGAGCAAGAAATTGATACTATTTAAATCAATCAAATGCTTAATACTGACATACGCATGTCCAGCTTGCGGTATGACTGCTTCTTTATATCTAAATAGGATATAATCATTTCAAAACAAAACTCTGAGAGAAAAAACACAACTGAAAGCTGATACGCAATTTGACTATCAGAAATAACATGTTGGTCTTAGAGCAAAAAAACTTGTTGGACAAAATCACAAATCACTCAAATTCTGAATTTTTTGTTTTGGTGAATAAAACAAATAGATTTGAAAATACAAGCAACTGATCAACATGCTTGCTGTGTAAGGAAGAATGTAGTTCTTCAACTGCCACCACTTATAAAGCATATTCAAATGGAAAGGTTTACACGGAAATGTGTAAAACTTCCTGATGCAGCCATAAGCAAATCCAACACATTAAGATTTTCCTTTTCAGCCACAAATAGATGTTTGTAAACACCTGTCTAACATTAGGTAAAACACGTATTTAAATTTTACTAAATACTTTTAAGAAGCTCTAAATTTCTATTGAATGAATTAATTTACTTTTTTTACATTTTTGCACTTTATAATTAGTTCCGTTTTTGCACTTGTATTAAATACACACCAAACTACAGATTTGCTTTACAATAAATACAATTTATGTGATAATTATTTTATTTTTTGTTATATTAATGTTTTTGACACATTAATAATTAGATGTTAAACATTGTTGAAACAAGAATTCTTCACATTGCCAACGCAACTTATGTTTGTCTTCCTTAACCAATTATAATAACAAATTATTTTGTTACTTACGTTTTAATGTCTATTTATATTTTTATAAATAGTGTAACATGTGCATATGTCATAACAGTACGTTAAAAATTACAAGGTAAACAAATTGAATCTTAATAATTTATTTTAAAAGTTTACTTTAATTGTAATTTATTTTTTACAATGCTGTATCTTATTAATATTTAGTTGCACAGTTATGACTAGTTCACAATCTTTAGATTAATTTTGTGATTATGTATTGTTTGGTTTTCTGATAGTTTCTTAATTGACTATTATGTATAAATTTTCTGAATAAGCATGGTAGAATGATGAAAGGTCTTAGAATAACTAAACTTTGGTAGTGCAATGATATTAGTTCTTGAAACCAAAAGTATACTATTGTTGTATTTTCAGTTGTTTGTGTATTTTTGTTACATCTGTCATTTTATTTTTTGGTTCTTATTAATTTAGTAAAATATTTGCTAAGTAAACATTTACTTTACATAAAATATTTATTTTTTATACTTAATAGCAGTTTTTATTAAATAAAATATTAAGTGTACTTGTGCCAAAATGCTTCAGCAGCCCTTCGCTTTTAGCAGCTCTCACTCGCGGGCTGCTAAAACCTATTGATACACTATATACTATTTCATAAAATAGATCTAAAAAGCTAAATGAATTCTTTCTTAGGCATGTTTAGAAAAGTCTTAAGTTAAAGTAAAGACCACCATACATAACTTTGCAACTAGTTTAGTTTTATCTATCCTTATATGGGTATTATGTAGTTATGTTAAAGTTTGTTGTTTTAATTTTTATAAAATATTTATTCTACAAACCTATACTTATATGTCATTTTCTATATTTTATTTCTTTTTAAGAAAAAAAAATGTCTTACTTTTATATACTTTTTTGAGGTTACTTTTAGAGATATATCTATAATATTTTCAAAGCAAATTGATAAGTTTCAAATTAAAAAGCATATTTACCCCTACATAGCGCATACACATATAAAAAAAAAACATATTCTTGTTTTAATTTTACATATTAGTGCCCTTTTAAGATTTTAGTATTTTTTATTTTGTATGTTTTATTCAACCTTTGAAAATATTAAATTGTGAAGAATGAGAGTATAAACAATTATATAGTAAAGTAGTAAGTAGTAAAGTACCATTTACATTTTAAATTTTCATATCTCTATACATTGATTGCATCTACTATGTATATGTATTTTCTAATTATTAATAACCCTCAAATGAGTAACAAATATCTTTATTTATAAAAGATAAAAACCGCAAGTAAAATAAATTATGCAGATGGCATACATATCTTTAAACACAGCCGTCTTTTCTCTAAAGAAATTTGCACGATTAAAATAACCGTTAACCTGAATGTAACGAGTTATGCGTTATATTTACACATTATAAATGCATAATAACATAAATGAATAATTTTATTTATAATATTACATACAATAGGGATTATAATATCAATAGCATATTTTTAAAGTCATGTTTTTTACGTTACAGACGTTCTAGATAAGTAAATTTATTTTACTAAACTGTGATATGTTTGCATGGCAATACAAGTCGTATTCAAGACTGTAATGTTTTAAATTTTGAATTGTATACTAGTTTATAAGATATTACAACAATTATATCTATATTATTTGCATTATACGGTACTAAATTTTAATATTATGAAGAAGATTCTTCTATAATTAATTAAAAAATATAATTAAATAAGTGTCATAATATGCGTTTTCCAAAGTTTCACTTTTTTATGTTCAAAGAGTCGAATGGTTGAATCAAAATAATCAATATTTACAATAGCCTTATTAGGACAAGTAGTAAATAATTAAAAGAATTTATATCAACAACCGTTTGTCAACCATATGTTATCTCAGTTTTATAAACTAATTATTCATACAATAAATATGGCTTGACTTCCCTGGAAAATTTGTGTAAACAAATATTATTATTCAATTTGTGCTGATATTTAATTCCGTGCTATTATTTCTCTCTATTCATGCAATGATACATAATAATAAACGAAAGCAATTATTTGCAAAATATAAATAATAATAATTCAGCATACATACAACGTGCTCGTGATTTAAACTAAATGAACTGGATAAATAATATTTACCGCATTGTGTCGATATAAAAATATATAATGAATTGTGATTTTTCAAGTAATGTAACGTAACGAAAACAATGGTATTTATTCTTAATTATCATTGTTAGGCCATAACGATGAGACGAAACCATTAATCCATTTCGGATTTGAATAGAATTAAATTAAAAAATTGCATAATTGTGTATATATGTACTGTAGATTGGAAGAGCCGATGTGAAGTAACGCGTGTTTTGAGTATAGACGTAGTGGGAATGGTATAAGTTTGTTAATATCTCCCGGTGGGCCATTTCCATAAGAAGGTTACAATGAATAACTATGTTTTACTCCGCTACTTCAGCAGCTCAGAAGAGTAATTAAAATAAGTGACTTATCAAACCGGCAAACATTACAAGTTGGAAAGTGCATGTTCGTCTGAACTCGCGTGCATATGTGATAAGACTTTGTCGGTTGTTGGTGATTTAATACGAGTTTTGTTTATTTATTGGAAAGATCGCAATCATGAAGGTAAAGGATGCCATTTCAAGTGTAGCTACTAAACGTTCATTATTATTCAAGTTGTGTTTGCTATAAATTTGAGTATATTTTGTCAATATCTGCTATTATATTAACTACGAACATAATAAAGTTTAAAAAAAAAAAGTAAGAAATTAAATTTCTTTAGTAATAAAAATAAAATAACGTAACTTACATTTTAGAAAAAAAGTGCTATTTTATGTTTGACTGATTTAATTTAAATTATTTCCTTAATAAGTAAGTAAAAAATATATCAATAATTTACCATCTTTAATGAATATAAATTATTATTAGTTGAAATTTTTTTTAACTAAATGTGAAAAATAAATAACGGATGATAAAATAAGTTGATGATAAATACATGATAAAATATAAACGTGTAAACACTTTGAGATTCAATTTTAGAAATTAAAATTTAATAATCTTTATTCATGACTTTAAATTCTATGGTTTGATAAATTAACTTGTCAATATTCTTAATTAAGTATTGAATATTTCACAAACTTGCTTATAACTTAATACAGTATTTCATTCAGACCGATGTATAAAACATTTATTTATTAATTGGTATGAATGGTGTCTGGGTCTTTATTTCCATCAACAATTATCTTAATATTTATTATACCTATTTATTCAAATATATAATAATCTGATTTTGATATAAAAACCTCTCTTTCAACTTTTATTATGTTTTTTTTTCTTATAAATAAAATTTGAAAAATATTAGAATAAAATATATCTTAAAAAAAAAATCATTATAATACTCAACATTTTGAGGTATATTTAAAACAAGAAATCAACACATATCTTTGGCCTTGAAAGTATTAATATAATATGTGAATTATTTCTTAATTTCTATACATAAACTTTGCCATAATCTTTCTTTCAAACTTGCCGTAATTTGGATAAACTAAGAACTTTTGTCAATTTTTTGTTTATAATGAGTGTATAATTCTTATTGTATCTTGAATTATTTACATTCGTTCTTCTTTCTCGCATTCTTATATTCCTATCTCTTACCATCATTCTCTTTTACAATACTCTTTGTTTCTTAAAAATATATTTGATGGTTGTGAAGTCTACTACGCGATAATTCATGTTAATGAAAAATAAAACAATTTACTATGTTTTTTATTCTTACAAATACATTACTAGTTTTGGCTCTAGCTTCTACAGATGAAATAAGTTATATGAGTTAAAGAACAAACAACATTATATATAAATATCTAAAATACAAGTGACTTTTGAAGATTACAGTAAAAGAAGTACGTCGTTTCTTTTTTGTATAAAAATTCAATGCTTCTATTAAATTAAATTACGTATTTTTTGGGTATTTACAGAAGTAGCATATACTAATAATTTCAAATATCTCCAAAAAAAAAAACCAAGAAAGTTTAAATTAGGCGACCTTGCTGGCCATAAAACTGGTAAAACTGGTCTGCCTCTTCCTACCCACCTATATGGAAAAGTTTGGTCTAAATGCTTTCTAACGACAATCAAAAAATGAGTTAAAGCACCATCATGCCGTAACCACTTTTGTTGCCTGTGGGCTAAAGGAATGTCATCCAAAAGATTATACATTGTGTTCTGCAGAAAGTTGAGGTAAGCAGCGCTTATCGGTTTGATAAAATAACGGGACTTAAAAACTTGTTGCTTACAATACCTATCCAAATGTTTAATGAAAAACGTGTCTACATTCAATTACAATGTGCATTATGAAAATGAACAACTCCATTTTGGTTGAACCCGGCTTCATCCGTAAAAAGAATTTTGGCAAGAAACTGCAGGTTTTTAGCATCCTTGCGTAGAAACCAGCGACAAATAACCAAATGTACCTGATGTTCAGTTAAATTTTAGGCCTGTACTCGTTGTATATGGTATGGATAGAGCTGCTGTTTGTGGAGGGTTCTCTAAACAAGAGTAGCACAAATTCCTACCTCGGTTGATATTCTTCGCACACTCTTTGGATTATGCTCTATTTGTGCTATAACTTCTTGTTCTGCTCTAGGAGTAGATACCGACCTTGGTCTGTCGGAAAGATAGCACTGTTTTTGAAGTGAACCGGTATCTCTCAATCTCTAGTGAATTTTGCTAACAATACGATGTGAAGGAATCTGGCAATTTGGATAAGCTTCTACATAAAGACGTCGCGCTTCACATGAAATGCATGTTGGCTAGTTCTGCATTCGAGTAATCAGTCATAGCAATGAAAACTAGTGCACTAACAACAACTGTCAAATACTGAATGTATATTTTACAAAACATCAGCCAACTATGATAAGAAAATTCACGTTTTTCAAAAATAAAAAATGGAAGGAAAACAAATAATAAAAATAAATAATGTTCCATATCTCTGAATCTGTTGCTATGCCAACTCATGTTTATTAAAATTTTTTGTTTGTTGTGGTTTGTACTACCACCACCTTAAATATTTACAATATTTTTTAAATACTCTGTATATATACGCTTGTGCAATCTTTACATGTTAATTTATACACTTCTGATTTTTTAAATTTGTTTTTTTCTTTGCGTCAAATAAAATATTTGATAATTTTGACGTTGACCTAAAAGCAATTTTCATATTAAGTTTATAAAACACATTTGATACGGATTTGATGACTGGGCCAAAATATGTGAGACAAATGAATCTTAAATCAACCGTTTCCTTTATTTGAGGTTTTTGAAGTTTTTTTTTTTAATTTTCTTAGTTATTAACTTTTCTATGGTATTGATGGAATAGCCATTGTTGAATGCAATTTGTTGGATTGTTTTTAATTTTATATTTTTGTCTTCTTGTGCTATTAGAATTGTGATTGCTCTATGAATCATTGAATTGTACGCCACCATCTTATGATTATAGCGGTAGTTTGACTTGCTGGAAATTATGCCATCTGTAAATGTTGGTTTCTTAAAATTTTTAAATATAAGTTTATTATTTTTTTTTAGTTAGTGTAACATCTAAAATGTTAATTGCTTTTGTTGAGAGAGTTGCTTTTGTGTACTTTTAAAGCAAGCTAAGATATCATCTACATATCTATAACAAAAATGATTGTGTGATTTAGCCAACCAAGATGATATTCTCTTTTCCAAGTCATAAAAAAGTCGGCTAGAAGGGAGCTAATCGGTGATCCCATTGGCAATCCAGGAAGGTTATTCTGGCATATATCGCATATCGCTTATCGCAAATAATGGAGGGGAAGTGTGACATTTAAATCATAAATTTGTAATTAATAATACATATTGACGTTAAAAAATACAATTAACATGAAGCTTGGCATTGAGTTTATATTACTAGATGGTCTTGTAGTACAAAAAGAGATCACCGGCAGATTTTTTTAATTAATGAAGACGTCATTAATTGCGATAAGCGATATGCGGTATATGCCAGAATAACCCCCAGCGTTTGTAGATTATTCCGTTAAATTAAAAATAATTTTAATTTATACACATTTTAAAGGCATTTTCTAACTCCATCTGTGTAGTGACATTTATAATATTTAGGCATTTTTGCAAAATCAAATAAAATGAGACTAGTTTGCAACTATTTGGTACGTTTTTGTCTTTATGCTGTGAGATGCCTGGAATTGAGTTTGTTTTGTTTATTTCCTTGCAACAATTTACACGTTTTTTTTATTGATTGTTAAATTGTGCGGAGTTTAACGCAAACAAATCTTTTTAACGGCCAAATGTTTATGCAATATTTTATAAATGTTTGTCATACTAATGCTCAGAAATGCTTTAATCTTACAATAATATGACAATTTTGTATTACCAGTTTGTACACAGCATTATTGTTTTCTGGTTCAACAAACGATTTTGGACAACTTTCTTTAAATTTGTCCGACAAAAAAGTACGGCTATGTTTGAATTTGCTATATCATTAATATAGTGTGGCATTGGATAGTGTTTTATCAACAAAAGTAAGTTGAACGGCATTTTTCTTATACTCTTTTTCTTATTTTCTTAAATATTAAAAAAAATATATTTTTTATAGTTTTTTTCTATTCTATTTCTAAATTTTTTGTAAGGCATACTCTTCAATTTCAATTTTTTTTTCTACGTTTACACTTTGTTCTTTGTTTAGAAACAACTTATCTAATTATTTTATTTCTTTTACTTATTTTGCTATAATTACAATGTTGTTTGGAGATGTTGTCATTTTTTTTTCTGCTCATTACAGCTCTGTTTGCGATAGACACCATTAAAAATAACATCAGTAATCATAAACACAAATTAGATAATCTAACAAAATTGAAAATTTATCAAATTAATTGCCAAGATTGCACAGCCACATATACAGGGTGTTTCAAAACATGTGTCAAAAAATAAAGGGTGAGATTGGTTGGTTAATTATAAGAAAAAAAGTTTCTATTGGTTAAAAAAAATACATTTTTTTAATTTTTTGACGGTATCTCAGGAACGGAAAGAAACAGTAGCAACATGATCACAAAATATTTTTTAAAACTAAGCAATAACATAAAAAACAAGAAAAAATGGTGCGTTTGCGGAACCATGTTAATAGAAACTTTTTTTCTTATAATTAGCTAAGAAATCCCACCTTTTATTTTCCGACACATGTTTTGACACACCCTGTATAGAGTAAACTGGTAGAACACTCAAATACGGATTAAATAAACACACACACACACACACACACACACAAACCACAACTTTACTTTTTCTAACATTTACAAATACATAAACACACTTTTAACCCAGCTGCACCACCTCTATTTTGTAACATTGACAAACCTGTGGGATCGTTGACGACTCATATCAGAAAAATGCTTACAAATTACGAATTTAGGGATTTTTATTATTATTGCTGTACAATGGTGATTAATAAAGTTTATCTCAACACTTGATACAACATTATTAATATTTAGAATAAGAAATTAATATTATGCTATAAAGTTACAAAAACGCAAAAAATGTTCATTTAAAAAAAAAAAAAATTTTTTACTAAAACTATAAATATTTTGATAAAATAACTAGAGATACAATGATACAACCAGTGGAGTCTTTGACGGGACCAACTGTTTCGCTCGATATTCAAATTAGTTTCAAGTTCACAATAGTAAACTAATTGAATTTTGTATGACGCTATGTAATATATAATATTTTATGATATTCAATAAAAAAATATTGTCTTTTTAAAGGCTGGGGTTGTAAACGACTCCACAGGTGCAACTAAGGGTTAATATTAAAAACAAAAACAATATAAAACTTTTACACCAATGTAAAATAGGCCTAAAAATGTCACATTTAGAATCATATGAAATAGACATTTTTTAAAAACAAAAGCCACACTACACTAAAAAACTCAACTACAATATCCACACCATACACCTGTGTGTAAAAGTAAAGTAAGTTTTATAACTGAATTAATTTATGTAACTATGTTAACAGCCTAAACCAATCTTAATAATAAAAATTAGATTCAACATACTAAAGTATTAAAAAAATCAAATTACTTAACTTAAAAAATTGCAATAGCTTTGTCGACAATCATCTCTGTACGCTATTTCTGCAACTACTATGTCCTCATGTTAAGATAATATAAAACAACACAGAATGGCAGAATGCAAAGTATGTAGTTTGTAATACATTTTGAAACACCAAATTTAATTAAAACCGTAAAAAATACATATTTTTGTTTAGATTTTTTGACAAAGTATTATTATGTTTAATCCAATTTAACGATTGATTTATTATTAAACCAAAAAAATGATTAAATTGTCAAATTTGTGTGTGTTTAGAGATAAAGGGTTTTCAATGTAAAGCATATGTTTGATAGTTAAGATTTATTTAGAGCAAGTCGATTGGCATTAACCAATCTAAAGCTTTCAAGTAAAGGTTTGCATTAGGGTCACTACTGTCTCATTACATGAATTTGTTAAATTTAATTTTTTTTAGACAGAGAATCATGATACAAGACCATTTCCCATAATAATAGATTAAAGAACTTATTCTTGTCTCCCCTCACCAAATTAAAAAAAAAATGAGCACAATTAACTTAATGTTGTTTTTGAACAGCTGACACAAGTTTTTGGACTCATCTTGTTTTTAATTTATTCATACTCAAATTTTCATAGAGTATTTTGGCAAATCGATGAATCTGGCAGCTCTGACATTGCTGATTTCTCTTATTTTTAGTCGGCAATTACTTTAGAGTTTTTCAATAAAGGCGATCAACTATTCTGTAATCACTTCAACTAGTCGACCAGAACTTGAGTTATATAGTGATCTATTCTTTTACAATGGAATAAGAAGGTTAATCTTTACCGTATACGCCATTAACCTAGATTTATTAACATTGCCAAGTATATTTATACACCAACTGTTATTTATGAAAAATTTCATTTATTTATTAACAAGTACATTTTATACCTATAACACCAGACATGGCATCACGTTTAAAATGCCATTACATTTGACTGTAAAATGGTCTTAACTCTAGAGAATTACTAAAACCCTATCACATCTACAAGAATATTGGTGAACTTTTTCCTCTAAAAAAATGTTGGCACTTACAGCGCCGTTTTTAAATTAACATTAGTTCTTATTGGACAAAACGCCAACCAACTCAATATGCAAACGATACGATTTAACTCATCACTTATTTTATACGTCGAGTTTGATTCTGTAAACTCTTATAACAGCGCAACTATTCTCACCCTTAAATACTTATATTACAATAATAAACTAAAATTTAATTTTAAAATGTATTTGCTTTTATACTTTAGTGTAATTAATTATAAATGATTTTGTATTTTATTGATATTTTCTATATAAACAAGCCTTGTGCCGGCGCGGTATGTCAGTTACTTCTAATACCAACGGTTGGCTAAATATGCAATAAATTTGTAAATATATAAACCAAAAGTTGTTAGAAGATTGTCACTTTTAAATACATTTCAACATGAATCTAAATATTTTATTTTAAAAAAAAAGCTAAATTTTTTTAATTTTAAATGAATTTTGCAAATCAAATGTACCTTCTTTTATAACTATACCAAATTGCAAGCGAGAGAGAGTCATTTTGTTCCAAAAGCACATACAAATTAGTTAACATTTCTAACCTATACGTATAGATTTTGTGTTTAAGCATTTATTTTGTTACAAAGTTGTATTGTGTTGGTTCAATTTTAAATTTGAGTCAATAAATACTTAAAAATTGTATGCTAGGTAATAGATTTTATGATTATTACAATCTAGTAAGGTGTTATTACTGAGTAGTAAACCTACAATGATCTACATGGCTTTAGACTGGATAAAAAAATTATTTACGATGAATTCATAATACGAACTTCTGTATTGATTCTTACAGTAAGCATAGCAAATAGACAGTAATTTTTTAATTTGTGTTAATTTTTTTATGATCCATTACTTATTGTTAAAAAAAAATACGCATTTTTTATAAAGTATACAGTTATTTAAGTGGTAGATATATACGTTCAAAATTGTAATTGATTAAAGTTTGAATATGCATGTGTCTTTCAAATAAAAATTTCAGTTTTTGCTGCTCAGAACCTAACTGAATTGATTTAAATTCCTAGCGGTTGTACTTTGTTTTTTGAATAGTTGTTGTGTAAAATGTATTTATTTTAACTATATTGCTAATTTTTATTATTATAGCTCTATGATCTGAAATAGTTTAGTTGAGTACACTACAATTGAATACTGCAGACAAATTAGTAAAACAATTATCAATGCATGATTCATTTGTAGGTGTTACTTGGGTGTAATCTGTAATATAGTGTTTTATTCCATATGTATGGAGTAGTAAAATAACGTTTCTGGTTATTCTAGAAGTTGTTTTATAGTCTATATAAAATCAGCAGCAATGATTAATTTATTTTTTCTTTATATATCATGTCTAATATAAAATTTAGATTTTATAAAATTGTTTAATGTCACTCTTAAGAGATCGATATATAGACACTAGTACAACTTCTGTCGTATTAATTTATTCTATACCTGTGCACTCAAAATTTAAGTTCTGACCTCGGTTACATATATCCAATCTGTTTTTGCATTTAAAATATTTACTAGTATATATAGCCACCGTGACTTTCTTCTGTTCTTGGCCATACAGAGACAAGCTGGTATCTTTTTAATTGAATATAGTTTGATTTGTCTTTATACAGCCAATGCTTAACGATGCATAATACATTCGGTTTATAAACCTCACAAAAGACTGTAAGTTGAGCAGTTTAATTTCTAATTGATTGGATATGTTGATGAATTGTTATAACATTAATATTTATCACTTTATTTGTAATTTTATTTGTAAAAGCTTGACTTAAATTTGATTTATTTGTGGAAGTGGTAACATTAAAAAATTGTAGCGGCACACTTCAATCTTGTCTTCTCATGTCTCATCCTATTTAAAGGAACTAAATGTTGGCTGCGAATGTTTTGTATCAATGGGATTGCAGATAAAATCATTGAGTTTTAATTTAGTATTTAATGTAGTTTCAGACATATCTAAAGTATTTAGAAAGATGAAATCACGCGTGTGAATAGCGCTTGTTTATTTACAGGTAATTTTTGTTCTTAATTTTTTTGTCTGTTAATGTTTTCATTTTATTTTGCTGAAATTTCTATAGGCTTTTGTATCTGTTTTTTTCGTTTGTTAAAATTTTTTTAAATAATAACTATTAAAGGAGATTTTTTTGTATTTATGACTGGTTTCTTTTTGGGTTTATTGAGAATATTTGATTAGCTATTTCTTTAATGATGTATTTTTCTCATCTTTGTTTTGGTTGTTTTTAATTAACTTATCTATTCGATCTGATTTTAATTAACTTTAAGTTAGTATAAATTTTCATAACTGGTTGACGTAGAGCACTTAATTTATATTGTTTTTTAGTTTTTTTTTCAGATTTTTTTATTTCACCTGAAATAAGTACACTAGCGTTGCATTCAAAGCATGAGATAACATTTGACCACTTTGAACAAGCACTTTGCATTTCATGCAGTTGGAACTTTGCTGCTTACATAACAGCATCTTGACATACAGATTGCAGTAACAAATATGCTATGTAGTATAAAAATGGAGCTTGTCAAAAAATTTATTAAAGTTACAGTTTTACCAATTTAAAAATATATGCATTTTATACATTAATTTGTTGAAATCTATGTATGCAACTAATTATGCAGTTTGCAACCAAAGTGGCATCCGTTAAAACTAACCTGTATTAAAGTAAATGCTGTTCTTCCTGTTGATTTGCCGATACTTATTTTACTCAAACAGTACACATTTTGAATATAACTGATACACAATCTATACTTTTTATAAATATTAAAATGCAAACAAGATGCTAGTATAAATACCTATACACAAATTCATTTCCCAAAATGTGCACAAACTTTATATTACACCCTATAGCGTTATAAATCTCACGGAATATTTTTAAAAATAAAACTTTTAATGATTTGTAATTTCATCAAACAAATAAATCTCACAAGATGATGCCACATATGTATAGCACTGCAGGTAATAAAAATTTTATCCGATTTTTATTGCTACCAGCTACACGGTTGTTCGGAATATTTTTGCATACTGTTACTTAATAACTACTGAACAAATATCATTGTACTTTTATGTTCTTAAAATGTAAACAAACTCTTATATTGGTGGGTAAAAATGTTAAAACAAATAAAATATAAAGTATTCTTTCATTATTTCGTAAATATGAATATGAAATAAATGACAAACGTGTTTGTAATTTTTGTTTTTTTATTGTAATAAAGTTTGTAGGTACTGCGCAGTCCATAGATGTGGTAATTTATTCGCAAAATAGCGATCATTGTTTGTTTATTTTCTGAATACTTGCACAGTTAACCTACATAAATACCGCATTAATTATGTTTATGGTTTTGCTTATTATACATGTGAACGATTGTGATTTTAACTAGAATCTAATGTAATCGTAATTTTCATTCATGATCAACATTTCATAGTAATAAAGTTGCAGAAAAAATATATTTGACAAATTAATATTGAATTCATTAATCTTAAACATCTATCATAGCATGTTGCACTTTAGTATTAGTTATATCTGGATTAAGCCAAGGCTATCACCGTCATTTATTGCATTTAATTGATATTTTATAAGCGCGCTAACATGTTGATTCGAGGTAAGCACTAATTATAATATTTATCTGACGTTTACATATTGGCAATCTTATTTTCAAATTGTACTTAATTGAAGAAAATATATAAAACTAGAACATCTAAATGAATGATTTTATATGTTACACCTACAATCAAGTCAATTAATTAAAATTTTAGAATATTAATTTATTATGTTAAAATTTGCATTTGTTGTGTAATAACGGATGACAAGGAGCATAGTTCTTCTCACAGGATAACATAAATAATTTTCAATGTTAATGTTTATTATATGAGTAGAATTTTGTAGATTATGTCATAAATTAAAAAAAATGCATGATTTGTTGTATTTGCTAATGTTATAGAATACAAATTTTAAATTATGTAAATAAAAAAAAAAAGTTTTTTAAATAAGAACCTGTTAGTGATATAATAATTTTGAAATAGATTCTTACAATAACAATTTTAATACGTTATTTGTTTTTACTTTTGTATAAAAAGATGTATGTTCAGCGTACATACTAGCTATGTTTGTGCCATCTTATAAAAATTGATTCATATTAATGATCAAATGTTAAGTTCTGCTCTATAATACATAAAAACTATCAATATAAATAGTGTTATGTTTCTGCGGTGTATAATAAGCGTTTGTTTTACACAATTTAAGGTATTTGTTTCAAACGACCTTGTAACGGCCGTTTCTTCGTAGAAAATAATAAATACAGATAGGAAATAAACTTTTAAGCTTTTCTATTTCATTATTCTTTTCCGCTGCTTTTCTTCTTATATTTCTGCAAATACCAGTCTAGCGCTGGAAGAGTAACGGTTTTCGACAACTATATTCATTATTACAATTTAGTTACAAGTATAATTTTTATAACTGTGTTAACAATTAAATAAATACAGTTAAGTACAATTAAGTTGATCAAGAAGAAACATTTTGGTTCAATCAAACATGAGGTTTTATTTATAAACATAAGTCAAAACACAGGGAAGTATTGGCAACCTTGCAAAAATTAGGCAACAAGCAGACCTAACTTTCTGAACAAGAAGACAGTGGAAAAATCATAGTGACCGCAATTAACAGATCATTGTATTACAGCAGATGCAATGCAGAGCGGCGTAGCCACAATCTGTACAAAATAAGATCGTTATTATTTTCAAACTTAAAATATCGATAAAATAATTTATTTTAATCTTTTATTCTTTTATGTTTAAATGAATATAATATAATAATTTTATTAATAAAATTAAACATGTATTGCTATTGATAGGAGAGCCGGTTATTTGCATCAAAGTGGAATGACGATTACAATAAATAAATTGCACCTATGAATTTATTTACGTTCTTAATCATGGATAATGTTTTTAGCAGAATAGCAAAGCATTAGCACTCAATTAAATCTATTAAGCGCATAGACTTTTTAAGCTACTGTTATAAAACCGCATGAAAGGTTTTATGCAAAAGATACAATAAACCAAACTTGCTTGCTATTGTTAACTTGAACTTTGGCCAAAAAATACTTCAAAAAATATAAAAAAATCATAGGTCAAAAATTACTGAAAAGGTAATTGCTCAAAGATTACTAATTTTTGAGCGATTATTTCATTAATATTTTTTTAGTAGATGTAATCTATTTTACCTTTAACAATCAACAATTTTAGAAAAAAAAGATTGGACGTTATTATAAATTGTTTAAATAAAATATGATCTATAAATAACAACATCCGCTAGAAATAAGTATTAACTTAAATAAAGCATTTGATCTGGCCGATCATAAAATACTTACAAGCTAGAAAGTGTAGAGTGGTATTTGAGTTACCTACAAGATAAAAAAAAAGATAAGAAATACTAGGGATAAATTTAAAAGTAGCATGAGAAAAAATAGTTACAGTCAATAAATGAAAAAAGAGAAATACGGATCAATTAAAATAGTAGAGTATTAATTATTGTCTATGTGATTGCATAGAAAGCATAAATGGAATCTGATTATATACCTTTACTGAAGCTAACAATTTGTACAGAAAATATAACAGAGCATATATAATACAAAAGAAAAGAAATAATAACCACGACGCAATAATATATTGTACTGCTTAACAACATGAGCATAGAAAAAAATAAATAGAAGAACGAGAGGAGAAGAGATTAACATATAAATAAATAATAAAACTAAAAAAAGGGTAGGAAAAAAAAGTTGAGTAAAGTTATAAGAATTAAAAAAAAAGACGTTTGGGAATATATTAAGAAAGCAAAATCACGACGCCAAAAAAATAAAATTAACAAAATTATTTTAAAAATCTACTGAGAAAACATAATGATAAGAATGAATTAAAGTCATAGTTCAAAAATTTTACAACAGAATATTTTAATGAAGTATTAGATAATACAAATTTAAAAAGCGGATGGTATATTAAAAAAAGCTTGAAAATTCGCGCCTAGGAGAGCAAAAAACAAATTATACAGCAAATGTAACTAAATATGGCAACAAACTAACCGTCAAAAAGCTAAACAGTAGAAAGATTTTTTCAATAAGGAGTAAATGAAATTATCTCTCTCTGGCGGGTAAAAAAAAAAAGACTTATTATTATATCATGTTACCAAAATATAGTGTGGAGGTATACTTATAAAATGTTCAAAAGCCGATAAGTAGTAAAAGAGATATATAAAATAACTTGGTAATTGTCGGTGACAATGTTTAAAGGGTTACGAAAAGATTGCCTGTTGAGTTCTTTTTTCTTCTTTGTCAGCTCTCTTCTGTCCACCTTTGAACATAAACCTTTTTTATGCTTGGCCAAATGGTTCTGGTCTGTGCTAGTTGGTACCACTTTCTTACTGCCTGTCATTTATGTCATCACTGTCACACTTGGTTTTATTACTTATATAGACTTTTTACGACTTTCCATACCTTTTTGCATTGTTCTTAGATGGTCAGCGCTTTTCTTTGCTATTGTCATTGTTTCCAGGCTATTGCTACGGACAATGCACAGATGTTAAATATTTTATGTATATTGCTTTATAGTTTCTACATTGGTGTTATTTATAGTTATCCTTTCATTTGACTTACTTATTGTTTCTGTTTTTGGATAGGTTTATTGTTACGTTTACTTGGTTTGACTTTATGTTTACTTCTTTGAATATGGCCGTTTTTTTTGGATTTTCTTGCTTATGATGTCAATGACATTTACAAATTGCAGAAAAGTGGGTCAAAAAAGTGTGAACAATGATGTAATTCTGGTAACAACATGTAGTAACATGAATTGAATGAAAATGATTGATATAGTTAGAAAGTTTTTTAATCAACGGAAATTGAAAGTTAATGATGATAAAACAAAAAGGAAGCTGTTTAGAAAAAAATAATGTATTAGTAGTGTTATGTTATGCAGAATAAAAAATGAGCAAATGATAGAGAAAATACAGCTACATTTTTTTTTAAACGAACATTAGAAGTAGAGACTTTATCAAATACATACAAAAGAAATTGCATAAACAGGGTGGACAGGAGGACGTAGAAAAGAGAAGTAAATAAAATTTTAAATGGAGTTTTTATAATTATACCAGAAGTAGAGCTGCAACAAAAACAAGGAAAATTGATAATAGCAGATATAATGCAAAAAGTAAAGCAAACAAAAATACAGAAATTTTATGAATACAGAGTATAACAAATGTGAAATTTGTTAAAATTGAGTAGGAAGTTGTATTTATTAGGTGGAATAGTGTAATAAATTGAGGTGGGATTATAATAACATAAACTGGCATAAAATAAAATAAATGCTTGCATAAGAATAGGAAATGGCTAAAACTATTTAAAAATATTAAGGGCAAAGCAAAATAAAGACAATACAGTAAATGACAACATTGATAAGATATTGAGGACACAAAATATAAATTAGTTTAAAGAAAGTATTATATTTATTTATTATTTTGAATTATTATGATTATTGTATTATATATGTTATGTTTATGCCAATAAAAATTGAAGAATTGAGCAACGTAGTAATGTTTAACTCAATAGAAATAGATACTTTTAATTAAAATATAATTATAATTTATTTAATAACATTAAACTAGACTAGAGTTTGGTGACTGATTTATTTTTTTATCAAAAAGGTTGGCATTTTAGAAATCATAGAAACTAACGCACAGTGCAACAATAGACAATAATATATTGATCGCAAACAAAAATTATTGCAGACCAGTAGTAACATGTGCAACGGTTTGCATTAGTTAAGATAAATTATTATTATTAGAGATTCCGCCATGCATTATAATGAAGAAAAAACTAAATTTGTGTGGCAATTGTCTACAATCTAAATATTTATCAATGCAAACAAGGTACTTATCAAAAATCTAATGCCAGGCAAAAAGAACTGTCAACAAATGTAATAAGGACAACGATGTGAACTCAAGATGCAGCTGAAACAATATGAAACTTTTTGCAATAGCAATTCCTCTTATTGATAATAACGGACAAAAACATTGATGATGAGTATTTTTAGATACATATTTTTAATACAATTTTTTTATTATAAATTTTGTAGAAAAGCTACATCAACAATCTAACAACAAATAATGTAACATGTGTAACTAACTGCAGAGAAGGATGCGATGTGACTTTTAAATATGTTTATAGCATTTTCTAAACTATTATCTCATGCTTTGTTATTTTAAATATTATACACCTAATACTAAATTTGTATTTTAAGTATGCCACAATGAAGACGTAATTAAGTTCTAGCAGTTTGTTGAATTGGCGTTACGGAAATGGTAATCTAACAATGCAAATGTTTTAAATGCAGTTAATGTTAATGATAGTTTTTTAGTTTAGTCTTCTTTAATTTGGAGATAATGAAACAACCAAAACACTACTATTGCGGTGGTTGCCAGCAAGCTTTAAAAACATATAGCAAAAAGAACAATATTATCAACTATGATGAACAAATAAAGCAGCAATTATAGACATTTTAATTAGCTAGAAAAAAAATTCTTTACTATAACATATGTTTCAAAATTAGTTAAAACGTTTAAAAGCTTGTCTGTATTACGATTAGTAAATTAGAAAAACATGTGCAAACATCTATTAATTTTTACGATGTAACTCGTGAACAAAAATACACGCAATATACACATAACTATACCTAGAATAAAATCAGAATCATTTAATATTTATGCATAGTGCGCAAATTACGCAATATTGCGCAATAGTGGATGTACACTTGATCCAGTATGTTTTTATTTTTTTTTGCACAGTAGGTTTTAATGCTTATATTTTCGAATGCTTGAAAGCAACTTACCGTGGTTGTGGCTAAGAGATATGAGTAATCTAAGTACCGCTTTTAAGTATGATACTAATATCAAACAATCAGCAACCTTTTAACGACACTTTGTTATAACTGACTATACCATATGAACCTGGATTAATTTAACAGTAAAAAAACCTTTTTAAATTTTTTTAGTTTCAAAAAAGCCATAATTAGTAAGCTTATTATGACGTATAGCAATATATTGCTTTTGCTATTTTTATAGCAAGAGCAATACGTTGACAAATATTTTCTTGACGTCACATATTGATACGTTTTATACTGTTGATATTGCTAAGTATTGCTACTTTTAGGCAGGCACTATCTATCATAGTAAATGTTAGGTAGATTTGATATTGTTTTGGACGCAAAAATACAGATGAGAAAATTGTCTACGTAAAATCATTGTTATTTATGAAGTGTTGCAACAAAATTTAATATCTAACACCTTTATGTAGTTGCGTGTGACAATGTAAAAAAAAAACAAATAATTATCATCTTAAAAATAATCTAATAAATATTTTTTTATTATTAGCAAATGTTGTTGCCCTTAATTGGTTTTTCAATCAGAATCACTTTTGATGCGTGTTTAAAATACGCTTTTACAATAATTAATACAATGTCAATTGTTAACAACTCACTTCAACTCGATGAAATTGTTATTATAAATTGCCAGAATATAGATATTGATACCTATTCCGTCTTGTAGGAAATGGCGTGAAGTATAGCTACGTTGATATGAGTCACCTAAGCCTTCAGAATGTTGTTATAATATACATTGCAGTCAAGAAATGAGATAAAGTAGATTGTAATAAGAGTAAAATAAAAATATGTAAAACAAAAGAGTTAAAATTGACCAAGTTAAAAGTATCCCATTCAGATAGATCAAATCAGATTTTAATCTAGAAATTTCAAAAAGTTTTGTCATATTTGTCAACATGGTTTTTTAAAAGTATAAAGTATGTCATCTGCAAAACTATAAATAGGACTTTTGGTTATAAACGTAAATCAAAAATAAAGTTGGTATAAAAGCAGAACCTAAGAAATAAAATCATCAATTCTAACTATAAATTTTCTGTTGCCAAGAAAGTTATTGATAAAACTTACAGATTTGTGAACATGACATATACAATAAAACTTGTTAATATTAGCATTGTATACACTATAAAATGTATTAAAAGTAGAATACCATTTTTGACTAACATATTGGGTATTTGAAATAAAGTTATTTTGCTCTAAGAAATTAACAACGTATAAATTTAAATATTTATCAAAAAAATTTGACAGAATGTACAGTAATTTAATTGGTCTTTAATTTAAAGAATCAAACTTGTCTTTTTTTGAGGTATAGCTTAAAAAGACAAATATTTTAAGTTAGAATGATGCTAATTTATTTGCAAATGTTTTAAAAAAATTGGCAGAATTTGATCTATATTTGATGTTTTTCTGGTATTTAATTTGAAAAGACATCTTTTGACAACCCGTTGCTTAAAACAAATTGGACTTATAGCAATCGGAGGATTTGTAATAGTTGAAATAAATGCAAATTGGTTTGCAAAAATATCTGTTTTTGCTTTTAGATTATTAATTAAATTGTTTTCATTATTTTGAAGATTATTGTTTTATAGAAATTTGTTTATGGAAAGCTGAGAGAATCAATCAGTTTTGTCTTTGTCAATCTTATATTTTTCAGATTAGATAGTCACAATGTTTACAAGCTTTCTTATAATCTTGTTTGGTCTGATTGGAACAATTACCGAGGTATTTGTTATTTTTTTTTTGCTTTTTATTAACTGCTTGTTTAGTCTGTATTGAATACAAATACTTATGATTTGGTTTAATAACAGATAATAAAAAAAATATTTTGATGATATGGTTTTTGTTATATTTTTTATTACAATATGTAGGTTCTTCGAATATAAGCAATGAGTAATAAAATTAAAATTGCTTAAAATTTACTAAGTTTATCTTAAAATAAAAATATAAGTAGCGCAGTTTAGGTTAATTAAAAATAAAAAAAAACAGTTTTAACAACAGATAAAGTAAATGGTTGAAATTTTTTAAAGCAGCATTAATAGTAGTTGTTGTAATAGTTAAAAAATACAGATCTAATAATTTTGGTTTAAAATGAAATATGTGAGTTGTTGAATAAGTTGAGTAAGATAGTATTGTAGAAATTCAGAATAAAGTTCATTAAGTGTTAAGTGTTCTAGAAAACTTGTTTTAGCTTTTCTATGATAACCTTGAAGAAATTTGTCAAAACGTTCACAAAGGTTATCAAAAAAATTTGGAGTTGCTTTATTTAGCGAACGGTATATACCTTATTAGTCCTTAATAGTCTTATCGAAAAAATTAAATTTAATAAAAATGATATTATTAACTTTGAATTTTGTTGCTTGTTATTTGTGGATGTAGTTTGTGCCCTGTTTGTCAGTAAATGAATGTTTGAGATAATAATTGAACTCTACTAGATTAAAGCGGTCTGGATCTTTATTGCAAGTACCTTTAACAACGATTCTAACAAAGATGGTAAATACGGACCATTATACAAGGTGTTTAATGTTATAAAGATATTACACAGGGAGATTCCTTGTCGGATTCAAACAAAGTTTCTATAAAGTTACAGTCTAAAATGCTTTTTTTTAGAAACAGCGTTTTTTTCTACAGTTTTTAATTTACAAGATCAAATTTTTTAATGATGTTTGACATATTATGCTAACGTTTGGTTTGAACTGGTTTTCAATTGGAGTTGTTATGGTAATTTTTACAAATAAAGAATATGCAGACATACATTTTATGTACGGGCTTGCAAACAAAAATACTTACAAAGCCAAAAGAATGTATCAACAGCATTATCCCAATTATATAATACTTATTAGTAAGACATTTTTACAAGTCCATTATTGTCTGTGGAAAACTGAAACTTTTAACTATCTAGCAGGAGCTAAAGAGGACTCCGAAAATTGAAGAAACAGTTTTCAATGTTGTTAAAGATAATTTTAGTACAAGTTCAACAAAAATGACAAAAATAACGTCAGTATTGGCAATTACGCATGTTTTGGTATGGAAAATCTTAAAGATTATTTATTATCTCCGTATCATAATCAAAGTGTACAAGTTCTTCTCCTCCGTTTTTTTTTAATTACTTCTGAACTTTTGTTAGTAGTTTTTTTAAATGTTGCTTGAAAATCTTTTATTTGATTATCAAGTATTTTCTAATAAAGCAAATTTTTCAAAAAAATTATCTTGAATTTTCACAACAATTATTTGTGAGCTTAAGATAATCCACACGCCATATGTGATCAAAATTTTCAAGAACAATTTTCTATAAATGTTTGGGCTGGCATAATAGGAGATGCTTTGATAGGGCAATTGTTCCTGCCAAGAAGACTCAACGGACAAATATATCTTAAATTTCTTTAAGAGCATTTTGTAGACAATATCCCGTTTAACATAAGAAATGAAGTATGGTTTATGCACGACGGTGCACTTGCACATTTTAGTATCGAAGTCCGTCGGCATTTGAGCAGAACATTTAACGGTCGCTGGATAGACTAAGGTAGATCTCAAGCTGCTAGGTCCCCTGACCTAAACAGTCTTGATTTTTTTTTGTAACACTTAAAATGTTTGGTTTACAACACTCCAATAAACCCAAAAAAAGAGAAGAATTGTATTTTTATTCTAGGCTATTATTTAAAACACTCCAGGATTATTCCAATGAGTCTGTCAATCTATGAGGAGAAGAATTGATTTACATTCGAGCATGATGATCACATTTCTTACATTTCTAACATCTTCTATAATTTTTGTTTTGAACTTTGTATGCATCTTCATGTTGTTTTTTTAATTTTTCTTAATCATAGTTGTTATTAATATATAACTGATTATTGTACTATTACAATGTAGTTTTTAATTTAATTAAATTTTTGTTATACAGCGCATCAATTTTGATTCTGTAATTTTAAAATTGTGGAAAAAAAATTAACCTGTGCTTTAAAAAGAAAGCATCTTAGACCATAACTTTATAGAAACTTTTCGTGTTAGAATCAGACAAGAAACGTTGAAATTAAAATTAAATTTAAGTCTAAAGTTTATACCGTTTGTAAATTCTAACTTCCTTTATTATTTTCGAAAACTAATTAGCCACAGAAAACATAATAATACGTGAATGTCTACATTTAATACACATATGTAAGATCAAGATCGTTAAAATCTTAAAATTCCTTTCCGCTCTATTTACATTCTTAATCGGAGGTGGATTTTTGTCGTTTCGCAATTACATTGCATTTCACAGGCGCGATTTATTATATCAAATTCTTGCAGTACTGTTAAAATATCATTGTTTGTATATTTTTTCTGCTATGTTATGTTATGTTTAAAACATACATGCATGTGTGCGTCACTGTGTGGAAAGAAAATTGTTACTAATTATGTAATTTATTTAAATGCGTTAATTATCACGGATTGCAATTAATTGTGCAAATATGCGACGGCACTAAATTTATGTGTATAGCACGTATTTAGTTACATTGGGATAGTCAAACATTGTAATAAACATTGTTGATCAATTAAAATATGTCCTTTTTATTTTGATAATAGGATTAGCAAATTGTATGTAATTATACTACAAATTGTGTTTTGTAAAATACCTCTATAAAATATTTCAATAAATGTGTATGGGTAATAATAGACTTCGAATGGAAATATTATCCGAGCATTCAATGTATAATTTGAATTGGTTAATTGTATTATGTTCATTTATTTACATTTGTTATTTAATATTTAAAAATAAAAAATTGAATTAACAGTAATTATTAACAGAGGTTGTTTATTTATAAACATTTATCAAACCATATTTGTTTATTTTTTATGATAATTTGTGATTATAACTATTGTTCTTTTTGTTTCAGATTACAGATATACTCTCGGTGACACATCTACTAATTCCCATCTTGGGCTTGTTAAATAATTTAGTTGAAGCAGTCGAAGAGAGCGAACCTGAAGTATTCCTTCCGCCGCGAAATTTTAATCCGCACCCTTACGAATACGGGTATAACCCTTCCTCTAGGGATAATCCCCAACAAATATTCGAAAATCAAGTAGATCCCTATACTCATCGTAATACAGGACCGGTGTTATTCCCTTCCAATCCACAGGACAGCGGCAGTCCTAACCCTTATGCCACACCTTTACGAGAAAGTCATCCCATTGATAGGCATCCCTATGCGGGAGTAGCTAGAAAGAAGAAATACCGACTTGGATTAAGTCGTTTTCAGAAAGAGGTAAGTAATAAAATGAATGCATTTTCCACATCAATATTTAACAGTAAATTTTCATTTTATTTCATTTGCGACAAATAATTTAATATTAAAACCTGTTTATTAAAACTGTCTATTTCATGTTATAAATGCCAATGAAAGAAACACTTTCATCTCCACTTTATGAACTTGAAATACGTCCGTGCGCTTCTTTTCATTTTTATATGTGGAAGTTGTTTGTGCAACCTTCATTTTTCGTTTCCAGTCTATCATCTGTTGTATAAAAAAATGTAATGTGATTAATCGAGGATGATTATATATTCAGTTTTGTTTAATTTAGTATATTCATATAATTAATACTTTCCCCTGTAAATTGTAAGAAGAAGCTGTCATTTTATATAGTATGAACATTAAAAAAATATAAAAGTTTTCTTACGTAAATTGTGAAATATTTGTTTATAATAGGTTTGTAAAACCTACGGCCAAATAATTTCTTTATTTTTAAACAGATTTGAATGATTCAAAAATCATTCAAAATTTGAGTACTATAAAGGTACATGTATGATTTGTTTTTAGTATATTTGTAATGACAATCAACTTTTGACGAATGGCATCATATATTTTTAATTTTATTCAATCTCCATGATATTCTGAATCTATTTAAAATACTCCTATAACAATATTTTACCATAAATTAAATAAATTGTGATATGACACTTAAATGAATTAAGTTGGCTTGTAAAAAGAATAAAAAATACAGTTACGCAGTTTAAAACAAATTATGAACAGTTTCTTGTTAACCCAACACGTACAAAATGCTGTTATGAAAGTATACAATTATTTTTGATAGTTGAACACCAACAAAAAATATATCTATTTTAAAAAACACAAGCATACATGTAAGTACTTGGTTTTATAGTATTTAAAAAACCAAGTTTTTTTTTATAATTAAACAAACATGCCAAATTTTGTAAATTTTTTGATCTACACCTGTATGCAATTTATTTTGTATTTATAATATTGAACAATGCTGATGTAGTGGTTTTCATAAAACAAAAACTTTCAAATTTTATTATCCTGCAAAATGTAGTTTATTTTTTGAGTACGTAAATTTTTTGTAGGGTTAAGTGAATATTTTATCTTAAATTTTTTTTTTTTTTTTTATTTTACTAGGAGTATTTTGGTTGCAAATGCGTGTGCGATATCAAACCTTAAGACAGCTGTTGTCTTTTTGCCCAACACTGTCCCACGCACAAAGAGGTCAAAGATTCGGTGTGATTGTAGAAAAAATGTTAACTTTAAATTAATTTTTGATCTACCACTTAATTCATGTATATTAATTAAGCGTTGGACAATAGATCTTATTTATATTAAAAAAAGTAAATCAATAAATAAATACAAGATGAATTATTAGGGTGACCATATTAAGGTTGCACGTGGATAACAAGCGTTATGAAGTATTCCATTCTTATTAATACTTGAACTTGAATATAATTTTATTTTTATAGTCAATAAAACATTTAAAAACAATTAATTATTTTATATTTTAATCTTATGTTATGCGGGTTTTAAGTTTCTTTTTTATTGTGCTTTTTACAGCTATTTTACATTACCTCAGAAGTCTTACGACTGGTTTAAGAGGTGGTTGTTGGGACCAACTGTTTATTAGGTTTTTTGAATCACTGGTGGATAAAGAGCAAGTTATTATTGTTATACTTTGAGGATCAAACTTTAGACTGTTAGCGTACTAACTTAATGCTCTATAATTGAGCCATCACACCGCAAGTTATGGAACAATTTGCAAAAATGGTTTTTTAAATTCTAAACTTTTCTAGGTTGACAATTTTTTAAAGTTTTTTTAGTAAAATAAAATTGTGAGAATGTTTTTACATGTAACTACAAAAGGCAAAAAAAATCTCTTTTAAAATTAATAGTAATTTTAATACGTTATGGTGGTTTTGCTGTCAAGTTTCTGCTAAGTTGGCTATAAATAGTAATAGTAATAGTATTTTGTAAACATAAAACGGTTTTTTATGAAGTAAAGTTTCATAATGTAATTATTGTTATTTTTTTTTTTAATTTTTTTTTACTACATATTTACATTTTATATACAGTATAACATATATAGTTGGCCGAAGTTTTATATAAAAACACGAAACCTAAAAAAATTGTCTGTTTTAAATTAGTTAAATGCCTGGTAGTGAAGCTATGTATGTATTTAAGTGTTTTAAGTGGGTCTCGATATTTGTCATTGACTGGGCTACTGTTGTTTGTCTTGTGTTTGTGAGTAGGGTAGTTCTTTCTATGTTGTTTTGTGTACATTCTTCTAAGATATGGTGAGTTGTTTCTATTACGTCACAAGTTATGCAAAGAGGAGAGTTAATTTGCTTAAATTAAATTTTTTGTCAGCAGTCAGTCCACGTCCTGTTCTATATTGTATAATTTTTGTAATTTGTTTTCTTTATAGAATTGTGTTGTTAAACCAAGGTATTGTTTGCGGCGATTGTTGTATTTGTTTCTAAGTTTGTCCAGTCTCTGTATTTTGTCTATATTTGTTTGTCCGTTTGTCTTTTATAATTTGTTTTACATGTGTTTTTATGTCATTGTAGGCTATTGTTGTTTTTATAATTGGTTGTTCCACGTTGTTTGCTGCGTTATCCGCTAATTTGTTTTCTCTTATGCTGCAGTGGCTTGGGATCCATTGGAAATGAATATTGTGTCCTTGCTTTGTTAAATGTTCTGTTGTTGTATATATTTCTTCGGCAATGTTATTTATTTTGTTTTAGGTTTGGGTGGTTTGTTTTAAAAGTAGGAGGGATGATAGAGAGTTGGTTAGGATAATTTTGCTTTTGCATGAGGGGGGATGTTAGGCTGTAAGGTAGAGGGCTAGTTTGATTGCGGTTATTTTGGCTGTTGTTATAGATACTTCTGTCTGTATTTTTTATTCTGCTGTCTTAAATTTGTTTGGCCTCACTGCTGCAGCTGCTGTATAATTCTTCTTCTTGGATCCGTCTGTGTAAAGTTTCTCAAAGTTTGGGTATACTTTTTGGAGGTGTTGGAGGGATGTTTGTTTTAGAATTATTATATTGTTGGATTTTGATGAAATGTTTGGTATAGAGGAACGTATATTTAGTGGCTTTCGGGTTAGCGGGTAGCATTTTTATTTTGCGTTTTTGGGGTTTAGTTGATTTAGTTGTTGACTTAATTTTTAGATAGTTTCTGAATCAAACGGTTTATGTTTTCTTTTCTAAAACGAGTGTGACTTATATATTTTTTTAAAGTTTTCTAGGTGTTGTTGGTTGTATGGAAAAGATCTTAAAATGTAGTTATATGTCTCTGTTTTTATTTGGTAACGAAAGGGTAGTTTGGCTGCTTCACTTAGCATGCAGTGTATGGGTGTTGATATTAGAATCCCCAGACATATTCTAATGCAATTGTTTTAAATTTTTTAGATGTTAGAGTATTGTTCTTTAGTGTTGTCTATCTCATATATGAATGAATCGTATAGGATTTTTGGTTTTATCATTGTTTTGTATATGTGTAACATGTGTTCTTGTCTGGTACCTAACTTTGTTGATGCAAAAGCTTTGATGATGTTAGTGTTTTTTTTTAATTTGTGTTGTTAAGTCTGATATATGTGTTTTAAAGTGTAGTTTTCGGTCAAACCACAAACCTAAAAGTTTGTGTTCTTCGTTCTCGGGGATATATTTGTTTTTTATTTTAATTTTCCGATGTTCAGGTGTTTTATGTTTACGACTAAAATGTATTGGGTTACATTTATCTATATTTATTTTAAGGTTAATTTTGTTAAGGTTGCAGTTATTTTGTTGTAGGTTGATTAGAATATTTTGAATTTTTTTATTTATGTCTTTGTTGTGTGTAAATAAAGTGATGTCATCTGCATATTGTATAATTCTTATGTTCAATTTTTTTTTGTTTTTTGTATATATATATATATATAGTGTGAAGGGTTAACGGGAGTTTTGTGTGATATTTTAGGCCCTGAAGAAGCTACCATTATAGTAGCGAAACGTTGGCTAATTGATTTTGTGTTATTTGTGAAATCAATTGTAATCAAAAAAATAATGTGGATTAATATAATAAATATTTCAACAACATGATATAGGATCCAATAATTATTAATGTTTTGACGTTGTTCTCCCGTTAACTCTTCACAATAGTACAATACGTTATTTTACTTAAGTATATATATATATATATATATATATATATATATATATATATATATATATATATATATATATATATATATTAAATAGTATAGTGCTTAAAACTGATCCTTGTGGTAGACCTATATTGCATGTTCTGGTTTGTTGATATGGTATATTCTCTGTTTGTTAAAAATGTTTGTATGTATTCTATATATATTTTAAGTATACTTGTTTGTTTTAATATTTGTATGAGGGTTGGTATGTGCACTGAATCATATGCTTTGTTTATGTCGATAAAGGTTGCTGATGTAATGTTCTTAATTGAATTATTATTTTTGATTTCTGTGTATAATAGCTCGTAGTTGGTATTGCATGTGTGCTTTCTATAATATAGCTTATTCTGTTTTTGATTATTGTGTTGAAAATTTTTAGTGTGCATTGTATTAGAGGTATTGGTCTGTATGACGTGTGCTCCTCTTCTGATTAATTTTTCTTTCTTATTGGGATTATCTTGATCAGTTTAAGTTCTTTTGGAATTTGACTCTTATTTAACCAGTTGTACATATTTATTAGTTTTAGTTTTGCATTTAGTGGTAAGAGTTGAATCATTTTGGAATTGATTTTGTCATATCTGGGGGTGGTAGATTTCTTGTTTTTTAGCACGAATTTTAGTTTGGTTAAAATTATATCTTATGTAGATTTGTTTATTACTAATTTTTGTTGCTCATTTTTTGGGCAGACATATGGTGGTGATATTTGGGAGAGAAATTTTTTTGCTAACTCTGAATCATTATTTATTTTGTATTGGTGCTTGTTAGTACCTTGGATGTTTTTAATAATGTTCCATGTTTTTGAACTATCTTGTTTCGGATTTAATTCTTCGCAAAATATTTTCCAGCTTTGTGTTTTGGTGTTGTTTATAATTTTGCTTGTTTCTTGGCAATGTGTTTTATAGGATTCGTAGTTTGTTTTGATAGGTGTTTTTTTGAAAATTGACCATGCTAATCATCTTTTTGCGATTGCTTGGTTACATTCGGGTGTCCACCAGTATTTATGTGTATGTTTAGGATTTTTGCTAGAATTCGTCTTAGTTCTTGGAATATTTTTGTTTGCGGATTTTTGGATTATATTTACCAAAATATTGTAATCCATAATTAAAGTTCCATGATTGTGTATATCAGTTTCAATATCATTAAAGTAATTTCGCCAATTTAACATTTTGTAATTTCTTCTGAAGTACCGGCTTGTTTGTTGAGAATGATTTAGGAGTATTTTTGTTCTGATTGGAAAATTGCTTGATATGATTGTTAAATCAATACATGATCGGTTTTTATCTGTCATCTTAGCGTTATTACTGCAAGTAAATTTACCAGCAGTCTGTACACTTAGTTAAATTATTTATTAGATTAGTTTATATAATTATTATAGACTTGTTTTGTAAATTGGAGGTTAGTTATTTTTGTATTTTACTATTAATAGTACATTTTAATATTATATTTTATTTTATTCTAATTTGTTATTATTTTCAATTTTATTATATTCTATATATCATATTATATTTTTATCTTAGTTATTGTATATAATATTACTGATTTATTTCACTTATTATAATTAAACCTCTATTTGTTTTCAATTGTGTTACCCACCCGTTACTTTTTTTTTACGTATTTTCCTCACAAACGGCTTTTGAGAATAACTTACGCATTGCAATACCTTCTGGTTTTCTTTTCTGTGTAAATACTGTTTTTATAATGTTCTTGTTAAACTAGTCTACATTTGGCACTAGTTATTGCCTTGCGGATTTTTACGCCCTTATTTATGTTTTGTGTTTTTTGTATCTTATTGTTTGCACTAACATCCACCTCTACATTCTCATATTTTTTCCAATCTGTGTTTTATTTATTATCATTCTTTGGTTTGTCTTTAGATACGTTTTTAGGTTTTTTAGGTCTTTGTTTTCTGTTTCCTTTTTTTTTTGTTGTATCTTTTTTTTTATGAATAGTTTATGCAGTTCCATTAGTTTTTTATCTCTATCTGAGATTACTTTGTGTCTTTTTGTTGCCAAGTATATTTTGACTATTTCAAAGGTTGCGTTATCCGTCAACATTGAGATAGCTTATTTACCATTTGGTGTTTGCTTTGTTATTTCTGATATTTTGGTTTTTTTAACATTTTTTTATCCCTGCAATTTTGTTTGGTTTTGTAATCTCTGTAAATGTTTCTTTTTAATTAAATTATTTGCAACAATAAAATTGTTTTGTCTTTCTTTATTTCTTTTTTTTCTTTTTTTTTGCATTTTATTAAAGTATGTTTTGCATTTCTGTGTGTTTTTTTCTTACAGAAAATACATCTTTTTTTTATTTTGATTTTTTAATTTTTTGCAAAAACTTTAAAGTATTGTATGATAGCACGTTTTGGGTTTATCTACCTGTTCTTTTATTTCAAGAGTTAGTTCTTTTGTCCATTTCCTCTTTTCGCTTCTATTTCACTGTTTTTGCTATCATTTTACCTTTTTCTTTCTTGTTTTTATCTGTACTTTTATTTTACTGGTTTCTGCTTTACTTAGTTTTTTATTTTTATCTTTTTTTTCACTGTTTTCTGTAACACCGTTTTGTAAGCTTTGCTAATTAATTAATTAATTAATTAATTAACGAGCTTGCTCTTGTAGCTTTTTTATTTTATTTTTTTTTTGGTTTCTTCTTTTTGTTTTTTTATTTTTTTATTTGTATGACCGCTTCTTTAACTTGTTTATTGTATTCTTTTTGCATATGCTGTTATTGTCACTTCTTTTGGCAGCCTAATTGAAAATAACTCATTATAAACTAAGTGTTCTTCAGTTTTGGTTCCAGTGCTGGGTTTTGGGGTGCCCTTCTGGTTAAGTTGAATGTTTTCTTTTTAGTCACTAGCTTTCTACCCTGTAAGTAGTTGTTTGTTTTTTGTTATTGCTTTCACTTTTTCTATACCTCCTAAGGTTTTTTTTCCTTGGTAAATCTTTATTGTTTTTTTTTATTTTCTTTTTTTTTCTATTCACAGCTTAACGACTTTTTCCATTATTTTAGCTAGTGTGTTGATTAAGCATGGTCTGTATGACGTTGCTTTTCCTACTTCTTTCTTTATCTCAACTATGGTGACTTTTTTCTAACATTCCTTTCTTTTATGCATCTGTTGATTATTTCTACCTTGTTCCCGTCTAGAGCTGCTTTTACAATCTCTGTTATTATTTTGTCAGCATCTGGTGCTTTGTTGTAAGGCAATTCTTTTATGATTTTTATTATTTCTTTCACTCCCAACTAGCACCAAAGTGGCCGCAACTGAGATGGGAACCTTGAACCAATAACTGCTATGTAACTGCCTCTAAACCTGCGACTTTGGTGAATAAATAACTTTATTTAACAAATTTATAGTCGCTGCTACGTAGTTTTTACCAGGACCGGCTACTTTATTTATGTTACTTTTAGGTAGCTTCCCCGGTAGTTGGGACGTCGTAGTTACCAGTGAGACAACTTTAAAGTTTTCGGAACTTAACGGTGGCAAACAATAGTAGTAACGACTACTTAATGCTACTAAAATGCGACTTTAAAATTTTAATTACTTTCAAGTAGCATTGATAGTTCCCGCAACGATTTCGGGATGTTTGCGCAACTTTAACTGCCTGGAACTTATAAGTAACATATATTAGTGTCAATAACGTTGTCGTTACTTGCAGAGTTGAATGTAATTGTGCTGTAGGCTACTACAAAGTCCGTGTCATCTCTCAAAATCACCATGAAGTAGATTTCATCATACAGTTCCCAATATGCCAATATTGAAGAGCGGTGCATAATATTATAAAATTTAAAAAAAAATTACTTCAAAATTTGTGCTGAGTGCAGCATTATTGTTAAGTGCAGTGTATAGCACAAAATTTATGTTTTTCGATGTTTATGTGATAGATTAACACGATTAATTTAATTTAACATAGGTTGTGATTGTACTTGACACTTGTTGAGAAAGCCATGTAAAGTTAAAACCACCCAGTTCAAGTTTCGAGTCCCAGATGGTACTGTGAGGACCCACAGGGAACTTTTTTAATGGCATTGCAGACAATATTTTAATATAAACATACAATTTTGAATGGCATTGCGCCATTCGGTTTTAGCTTAGCACCTTTATGTTTATCAGTAAAGTAGTATTTGTAGCTTGTACGTTTCAAGTTCCAGGCAAGTTGCCGTTACGTTGCAGTCGCCGACAAAATATTCCCCATTTAAGTCGCACGCACGTAATTGGAACGTTCTTATTACGTGCCCATAGCTAGTAGCAGAGCGCTTTAAAGTTCCTACAACAGTTGCTGCTACGTTCCCGCGACTAATTGTGCTAGTTGGGCTGTTGCCATAACAATGTCTTTTTTTTGTTTTTTTAGTTTTTCTAATTGTGACATTTTTTGTTATTTCTTGCTTTTTTTTCTAAATTTGATTACTGGGTTGTACTACTTTTTCCAAGAAGTTTATAAGTTCTATCATTTTTTTGTCGATTTTTAGTTCTTTTTTTGTTTATTCTGTGTTTCTTCTGTGTTTTTTTTGTCTTTTAACTTTTCTTTCTGTTTGTTATGTTTTTTCTGTATTTTGTTATTTCTTTGCACCATTAGTAGAATTGTCTTTTTTGTATCTCATTTCTATGTTTTTGTTTTCTGTCATTTTTTGTTTGTTTCTTTGGCTTTCTTTATCTTCTTTTTGTCCATTATTTTTATGTTCTTTTTACCTTTTCTTGTGTACTTTTGTTTCTTTTCTTGTTTGTAACATATTGTATATGTTTGTGTAAGTTCAGTAATTCTTTTTCTGTCACGGTTCATTCATTCACTATTTTCGCCATTTCCCACCGTTAATTATATTTTGTGTAAATTGATGAGACTGATGAGTCACTAAAACGAGCATTGTAGTGTAAAAAATTGTGTTCTTGTTAAAATTTTATTTTTTGTAAAGTTACATTAAAATATGACTAAAACAAGAAATTCAAAACAAATAAAAAAAGAATCAAGCGACAGCAAAAAAGAAACGATTAACAAAGACACAAAAATATTATCAGATTTTAAAGAAATTAAAAAGCGACTAAAAAACTGAAAAATTAAATGAAACGTTAATAGAACAAGTAAAAACATTAGAACACTTAACAAAAAAAAAAAAAAAAATTAAAAAATAGTATATTAAAGTATAAGTGGACATTTAGATCTTTAAAGCACGTGCTTGCAATTGAACAAGTGTCTTAATTTTTTTATTGATTTAATTTAACTTTTTATAAGACATCTGGAAAACCACATTTTTAATGACTTGTAAGTTTTTTATAGTAAAGTTGTGATTAAAATAATGCCGATACTAAACACAAATATATAGGAAAGACAGCTTAAATAAAGCTCAATAGTTGTAGAACTTAAAAATTAAGTAAACAAGGAAAACACTAAAAAACTATTAGATCAATCACCACAATAGAATCTGAACGGAGCAAACAAATATGTTTTTTTTTTAAACCAAGAGAACAAAAAAAAAGAATCTTAATATAAATACTTATGAAACATTCATGAAAACATGTATATAAGAAAAACCGATACAACACAAATATTATTTTTTTAATGATTTTTATAGAAAATTTAAAATGTATTCAATTTATCTACCTAATGTGAAAAACATAAAAAATAAATATCAAGAAATAGAATTTATTTCTATAATATACAGGGTGAGTTGGGAGAAACGGACCCAACTCCAGGAGTGTATTCTACACGTGAAAATAATGTAAAAAAACTCAAATGTTGTTTATCTAATTTTTATTTGTTTTCAAGTATAATTAATTTCTTTTATCTAGTATGCCATGTTCGACGTTCTAAAACATTTGATATCTTTTTTGTACTGATAATGTGTCAGTGTGACTGTAATTTAACGTTTATTTTGTTTGTACGATTAAAGTGTTACAAAATGCCACACACTTATTCAAATTTAGAATATGGAAATAGGGTGTTTGTTTATGGTTTTTGTAATGGGAATGTTACAGCTGCTGTTGAAGAATATTGTCAACAATTTCCACATCAGAGACATCCTGATAAATATGTATTTAGAGACCGGAATGCTTTCCAGTGTTAACATAACATCTGAACGAGCTACTCGACAAGATTTAGAAGAGGTAAAAGATACTCTGGATGTAGTAGCAGAAGATGCAACAACCAGCTCACAAGGAATTCGTATTCAATTAGGTATTCCACAGACAAGAGTAATAAACACACTCCACAAGCAAGGCTTACATCCATACCATGTACAGATAGTACAGCACTTACAACCGGACGATTATCCTAAACGTATGAAATTTTTTCGGTGGATAAATAATAATCCTCGTATTGTATCGCGCATACTTTTTACAGATGAAGCAACATTTACCCGTGACGGCATTAATAATACTCTCAACTGCCATGTATGGTCAGACAAAAATACCCACGCAACAGTCGAAAGTAATGTTTAACATTGTTTTCAGTAAACATGTGGTGTGGTGGCCCTTTCGTTTTGGAAAATCGCCTCACAGGAACCAACTACTAAAATGAAGTATACGGACTACTAGAGAATGTTCCTTCAAACATTAGAATACAAATGTACTACCAGCACGATGGAGCTTTCGCACATGTCTTATTAGTTGGCTTCCAAGATCTTCAGACCTCACAGCATTAGATTATTGATTATGGGGCTGGTTCAAAGATGAAGTTTACAAAGCAAAAGTGGACACTCAGGATGGACTAATTGTACGTATTAGAAATGCTGCAGCTAATCTTAAACAAAAACTTGACTCCATCAGGAGAGCAATAGGCGCCCTACGTAGACAAAGCAGAAAATGCTTAGAGGTAAATGGCGGTATTTTTGAAGATTTATTATAAAAACTCTATGATAACCAAAACGTTAATCTAACTTGAAAACAAATAAAAATCGGACAACAACATTTGAGTTTTTTTTACATTATTTTCATGTGTAGAATACATTCTTGGAGTTTGGTCTGTTCCTCCTTACTTATCCTGTATAATAACCCTACTATAACTGCCATAGCAGAAACCTGGCTAAAACCAAGAACTTTATACATTAGATGATTACAATGCAAAATAATGTTCAAGATACAAGAATTGCGCAGTATATTAAAAAAATACGGAATATAAATTAATATCAAATAAAACAATAAAATATATACAAATATTAATGATACAAATAGAATATACAGCAATTACTTCAATATACAAATCTCTATGAATAAACTTTAGAGATCTTCAAACGACATTAAAAATTAATATTATTAACAGAAAAAAACAACAAATATTAATAGGCGATAAATGTCAATTTTGCAGATAAATAACTAGGCGCAAAAAACATATTATTAGAACATGGATACAAAACAAACAAACGTCAATAAAAAGCTAATCAAAAAAATAATTCTATACTAGACCATGTTATAATATTATTTATATAATAGAAGATCCAACATTTTTACAGATCATAGCAAAATAACTAACAAAATTAATAACATGGACACAAAAAAATAAATAGCTTAGAAAATTTGTCAAAAAAACTACAACAAATTATAGAAAGTAACTAAACTACAAAAAGTTTTAAAAGAACAGAATAAAGCAAACAAAACTATAAAGAGAAATTCTAGACAACATTAAAAAAAGAATGCACAAAAAACATTTTAGAAATTCTAATACTGCGTACACACTTGCAACAATCTGCCGTATCGCAACACCGTCGCGTATCATCGTCGCGTACCATCACTCCGCAACACAACTGCGAACCGCAACATCGACGCGTAACATTCTCCCGCAACACAATGCCGATCCATTGCCGTATTGTTGCGCCCTGCCGTACTAACTTGTAAAGAGAGCTGCAACATCGTCGCGCAACGTTCCTTTGATCCGACGGCATAAAACCGATAAGCGATGGGACGCTAGAAAAGTCCCATGTTGCGAGGAAATGTTGCGCGAGGATGTTACGCGACGGTGTTGCGGTACGGCAGATTGTTGCAAGTGTGTACGCAGTATAATAATAAAACAATAAAAGCGAATATTGGAACAAAAAAAAACGTTATACAATATAAAGAATACTAAAGACACAAAGATTTGGGATTCAATAAACATTGAAAAAATATAAAAAAAGATGAGGCAACAACTAATAATAATCTAATAAATCCAATAGCAAATGAGATTAATGAGTACTGAATATTGAAAAATAAACAACTCACAAAATCAAGTAAAGAATCACAACAATAAAAATAAAAATAAATATCACACACTTTGATTACACGTCGCAAAAAGAAATTAATAAACAAAACTGTAAAACAAAACCTTTGGTTTTAATAAAATTCCAATAATTTAATAAAACAAAACAAAACAATTCTTATACCAATATTAGTACATGTAATACATAAAGTTATTAAAACAGGTATCTACTTATGCTACATAAAACAAACAATCACTATTATTGTATATGCATAAAATAAAGATAAAACAAAACAACAAAATTATTGACCTATATTATTACAATAAATACTAAACAAAATACTAGAAAAAGTTATCCATCGACTACCCGAGCGCGCATTTAATTCTAACGTACCTCAACATACTCGTAGTGGTTGTTCTGTACAGAATATTGCCAATGTTTGTTAAAGTGTAACTGTAGAACCAGGAACATTAATTTGTCATCGATTGCAGCAACTGGACCTTACAACTAAGGATTTACACTTAAATTTTTACAAAATCTAAATAACACAAAAACTGAAACCTACAAATCATTTACAGAGTCGTGTGTTTGCCGAATGGATGCAGCAACAAGGAAACAGATTTTTGCAAAACATCCTCTTTAGCGATGAGGCGCATTTTTATCTAAGTAATCAAGCAAAATTGCCGTATTTGGAGATTAGAAAAATAAAGAGAAACTTTTGAAAAAAAAAATGCATGTTTCAAAAATCACTATACAGTCACTTTTGAAGAATGCATTTTTTAGCCTTGTGGTGTGGGGGCATAACTCACCAGTATTTTGCGGAAAATGCTGTTACAATTAATTTAGTTTACCATCAGAGCATTACTACAAAAAAATTATGGGGTTACTTTAAAGATTTTAATATCGAAAACAAGACATTGCCTCTACTTTTATAGCATCAGAAACAATAAAGTTGTTATGCAAAAAAAATTCAGGATTTGTCATTTTAAGGAAAGGCGACATCTATTAGCCGCTAAGATTGTGCGATATCATTCCTTTATTTATAACCAAACATTATTGCAGAGCAGATACACGAAATTGGACGCAAAGCTGATGACTGCATTGAGACTGCGTTATGCCGCAATCTTATCAAAAACTATAACTAGCGGATTACGTCATGTTTTAGGAGCCGAGGCGGTCATTAGAACAATGTTATTTTAAAAAATAGGTACAAATTTGATTTAATACATTATTTTGTGTAAGTAAATAATACACAAATGCCGCCAATTATTATTACATTATCTATTTACAAATGATATTTACAACTATATATTATCAAATAAACTTGGCGATTGTCACAAATTAAACTAAAAGAATTTAATTTTCAACGTCAAAGATCTCATATAATCTCAGAATATTTATTAATAATATTTGTTTAAAAATTTTAGTTAGATATTGTTTTATTTGAGAATATAGTCCTAATTCTTTATGTTGGTGTTCGTATTCCAGAGTTACGTCAGTGATGTCTTGCTGAGCTTCATATTTTTATATATTGTATCGTGTATGTATCAGATTCTATTGTATAGTAACCAAACGACTTATCCCTAACACAATTAGTATCACAAAATGGCAAAGTTTCATTAATGCAAAGTAAATAAATTACATATTTAATGTCTTGTACCATAAGTACACTTCAGTTTCGTATGCTAACATTTTAATATCGTTTATTTTAGCTGGTAATGGAATTTTTTTATTATAAACAAGCTGACTTTTAAAATATACATTTCCAAAAATAATTTAAAAATATGTTTTAATCAGCTTACATAAAAATATAAATAATATTATTTTTTAAATGTTTAAAGAAAGTATGTAATATGAAACGTGATTTAAAGCTTAAAATATTTTAAAAGTATTGATCATTTAACTGATTGATATAAGATAAAAATAATAACTCACAATCGTCTTACCATCGAACTGTACTTTCTTTAAGACCGAATTAATGAGTGTGTTTTAGATAAAGTTAATAAACCTATAATTTTATATCGGAAGTCGATTACATTCAAAATATTGAAACATTTAAATACATAGTTTCTCCAAATTAAACGAGTATGACAAAATTTATAAAACATAAAAAATAATTTTATAGATTTAGGTAATTAAGCCATTATCAATACAATTTTAAAATGATAAATATATTATATCAATAACTTTCTTTTTATAATAATTAAAATAAATTTAGCTAACTTATTGCATGCAAAGTTTATTTATTAAAACATTAAATAGTTTAAATAAAATTAATAGCATTAAACATCTTTATTATGTCAATTATTATTTACATTTTAAATAACATAAATATTGCATGTTACTCTAATCTGGTTAATTGAGTTGTAACTTAATAATGTCACGATGTTGTTAATTTAAATAAAATTACTGTTTAAAGAGTATAATTATCTAGTCGCACTAGATCAAATTTCATCGTGTTCTTAACAAAGTTAATCAATTTCCTATTTACCTCATACATTTTTGGTTAACTGTTGCAACTCTTCGTGTACGCAACTCTGAGATGGCCAAATAAAGGAAATAATTAACTCTTATTTCGCGAATATAATTACTTTCATCGTTAATACACAGTGAAGGTGTGACATTGAACATGTGTAATAATTACATAGTAATAATGTTAATTAATTTTAAATATTTTAGTATATAGTTTTAATTGGATTGAAAAGAAAATTTTATATAATTTATAAACATTTATAATACGTAAAAAGTTACGATATTTTTTTGCGTGCATTAAAATATGTAAATATTTAGCAATGCATAAAAATTCACCATAGAATTTCAAAAGTTTCTCAACTAGAACTGATAAACGAGATAATCTATTCTTGCGTGCAATGCAGCTCGTGTGATCGCGAGACAATTAAAAAATCTTCTTAGACAATACCATTTATACAGTGACAGATTTATGGCTAAATTGCAATAATTTATGTTTTGCAATACATTAAATTTATTCTTTTCATAATATGACATTTATAATGTTCAGTTGCCGAAATCCTCATTGTACTATAATGAGACATTCGACATGCAAGGTCGTGGGAATTCTAATTAATTGTATATTTTGCTTTTGTTGCATAATTTATTGGTTAAAATTAACTACTGATTGGTTAATAATCATAACAAATAATCGAGTTTAAATGGATATTGGTAATTATAATTTAATAACATTATTAGCATTTTAAATATAGAAATAATAATATTATGTATCCAGTAATAATTTTCATATATTCAATACGATTTGAATTATAAACATTGTTTTATTTTATAACAACAAATAATACTCACTTAGCATTTACACGCTTGAAAATAAGCGCTTGTCATAACACAAGTTGCTAATATAAAACACAGTTTTGTTTTAATTTGTTGGGTGTTTGTTTTTTTATAAAGTATTTTTCAGAAATGCAATAATTTAATTTTCAACTTATATGTATTTAGTAATTTAAAAATACGTATTTGTATTTTACAAACTTTACAACAGTTTAATAAAGATTACAGTCAAGTCATAAGCATAAATATTAAATGTAAGTTGATACTTGTATGAATAAAAAAAGTCTGTTTTAGAAATATTAATAAATAAAGTATTGTAAGAATAATTGAATAATGTTTACACAGTAACAATTTAAAAATGGCAACTCTACTAGAACACTGCACTAATAACAGGACGCTGTTTGTCCTGTTCGCTTCTTGCACAATAATTGAGTAAAACCAATATTAATTTATTGTAAAATAAAGTTACAAAATCAAAAATCATGTTTATCACTTCGGTATATAATACAGCACCAAATTCAAAACATACTTATTTTAGTAGATAATTTTCACCTCCTTGATCAAGCAAATAGTGTTGTCACATACTTGTTTTTGATATAGTTTTAATAAATTTTGTTTAGCAACAAGTTTAAGAATATTATTTGACTTTGGCTTATGCCTTAAATTTTTTTTTTGGTAGTTTAGCAAAATACGACTCCACAATGGTTTTCAAGTTGTTATTTGATAAAATGCTTGAGTTTAAGCTTGTTTGAGTCTTGAAAAAAGATAATAGTAACAGAGAGCACGGTCGGGACTGCAAAGGAAATGCTGTAATTTTTTAAAGCCGCATATATTGACACCTTATTGAACAATTTGTGCTTTATGCACTCTGCTGTTGTCGTGCAGAAGCAAAGTTTTCTGACTATATTGTAGAATTTTTTTTTTGTATATAGCCGCTTTCAAGTTCTTAATTGTATCTTTGTATTTAGGGATTTGTGTTACTACCTCAAAATATCTACCTAAAAACAATTATATACTATCGCACCCGTTAATTGAGAAAATTTTGAAATTATTAAAATATAATGATTTGCTATTTTATTCTTTGATAGATGCATGTAAAGTTGAAAAAATGAATTTTACCTAAGATTGTGTTAACATTAATAGTTTTGCGTAGCTACTGCTTGCCAGCTATTGGTTTTAGAACAAATCTGCAAACACTTTTTACAGAGAATTTAGTAAGCTTTAGTTTTCTAGAATACTGTTTTAATTACAAAATTATAGAATTTACTGTGTTGCTAAAAAGAAAGAAAAACGATTTTGTCACCTATTTTGCACAGTTCCGGGAGTAGAACAGCTCCGAAAGTCACATTTTAAATATGTTGTTTCTAACAAGCAACAAAAATTTGAAAACGAAAATTGAACCCACGCAATTTCACAAAGCTTTGCGCCATTATATTATAAGAAATGCATATAGACAAAAAGCTTTTGATGAGTGAAGTGCTTCAAACTTATACCACTGGCGACAAAAATTGTAAAGCTATCGACAAATATGTACTGAAAAATGATTTTGAATAGAGCAGGTGCGTGAATATTTGCAGCAATGAATGAGACTGCAATCGGTGAAAAATAAAGGGAGATTTGTCTAGGATAAAGCAAGTGGCGGAAAATGCCACCAGTATCCAATGGCATTCTCTAGCAACTGGAAGAATGTTGCAAAATTTAAAAGTTGTATTGAATGGTGTTGTGAAGATAATAAATATGTTAAAAGCAGCCCGCTTTAAGCACGCCTTTTAAAACTTAGCGCCAAAGATTTGAGTATGGATCACAAAAAAAAATTAACCAAACTGTTTGAACTAAAAGATGCATCACATTTACAGAAGAGCCTTTTATCCAACCTTTAACTGTTGTTGATTGACTCTTTAAGTTAGGTTACTTTTCTGACATTTTTAAAACTTTTATGAAACTACCATTTCTTTCAAGGGAAAAAAATTTCTAAAAATAATTACAATTTTTAAAGCGTGTTGAAAGAAAGTTGGGGATGTCTTTAATCTTTAACTCTCCTCAGTTGCAATAATTTGTCAAAACAAATAAGATCAACATTTAAACATACTTTTTTGAAAATATTATTGCCCTCTTGCAAGTTAAAAAAAAACAGTTGATTAATATTTTGACATTGACTCTGATGACATCTACGCTAGATGGCAAACCTGTTTTCTTGCAACCCAAAACATAAACTCACTGGAATGACCAATACAATAGTTTTCCTGCAACCCAAAACATAAACTTACTGGAATGACAAATAAAATAGTTTTATTTATCTAATTAAAGACAACGGAGCATTATTATTTTTTTTTTTTAATATTTAAACTTCTTTAAGGGTAGCTGTTTTGCAGAAAAAATTTACTTGTCAAAGGTGCGACGGTAAAAAAAGTTTGGGAACAGCTGTATCAGTCTAATTATATTTTTTTAAATTCTCTGTTATAGTTATTGTTTGGAACTGAGCAGATTAGAAATCTATTGTGCTGACACGTTGCTCTTTATGTAAAATTTCAAAAATAGTTGTTTTTGATATTTTTATTTTTCTAACAATAACTGATTTTTTTACTCGGCAATAAATCAGCACCAAATCTGTTACTTTATTAATAATTTTGTCAGTTTGTGCTTTTAAAAGTTTTTAATCATAATAAATGAATTTTCTGTCTCATTTGAATTGCTTACACCAATATTTGACTTTCTCTCTGCGGAAGGAGGAAGTGCAAAAAAATACAACCGCTAACCCTTTTGCTGGTTGTTAAAAGGTGACTAATAAACAAACAGATAACCTTGTTAAAAAACCCATTGTTTGTCAGGAAAAAGTCAAACTTAGTTGTGAGTTTATTTTTTACTATATTCACATAACATCTTGTAAAATTCACCTGCGTGTTTGCCGTGCGCGGTGACCCGAAAACCAAGTAGTTGAGGGGCTAATACTCATGTTGGAAAGAGAGTTAGTTTCTACACACTACTGTGAACCTACCTTCTTGTAAACCTAACTCAGTTTTAATCAATTGGTTTGTTTTGATTAACTTTAAAGTGAGGAATTATTTATGTGGTACTGTGCTACGTTTTGAGCCCGATAGTATTTTTTGTGTTTGCAGAAGTTTTTTATTTACATTTATAAAATTTATATCACTCAATTAGCTCATATGTGGCTCTGTTTATTATAGTAGATTTTAAATTTCCAACCAAACAATCTTGTCGGTTTACGGACAAGAGAGCTAATAAAGTATGTGGTAGTAGAAAGGCGTTATTGATATCAAAAAGCTGACTTGCAAATAGGATGGTGAAATCAGAGATACAACATCTATGATTTTAGCATTTGATTCGAAACGGCTTCCAGATGAAGTTAAAATGGTATATGTTACTTGCCTGGTTTGTTCGTATGTTCCTAACCCAATAAAGTGTTATTTGGGCACACTGCAGTTAGGTGTCCTTACTCATGACATTATATTATATATGCATTAGTTCACTTTTTATATTGTAGTAATAAGCACTCCGTTTATTCTTGGGATTGTCCCAAAATGAAGGAAGAAAGAAAGATAACCAATATCAGAGTAACAGATAAACTTTCTTACTTTGGTGCTCAAAAGAGGTATAAAGCAATTACGCCTCCTATTTTTTTTAGATTGTTTGCTGCTGTCCTTGACACACCAATAGGTGTTATTGTTAAAACACAAATTTTTTTTAATAAAGATTCTAATGGAAATGATCTAAAATTGGTTGCAAGCTTCTTAGACTTAAAGTTAAAACTGTTCACGATCCAATATGGATCAAGGCTCAATCTGAGCCAAAATCTGCAAAGACGGTAGCCCAATTTAAGCTACCGCCATCTAAGATGCGATCCCGTGCTTACTGACCCTAATATTGACAAATCGTGAAAGTCAATGGATGTGGAAGTTATTTCCCTACAATCTACTCTAGCATATGACATGATGTCAAATAAAGGGAGTTTAGCTTGCCCAGATGATACTCTTAAAGAAAGACAACAAAAAGTCAAAAATACGTTTTTAACGTAGCTTTAAAAATAATTTTAATCAATATACAATGCAACTTCAACGGATATAAAGCACATTACAATTTTTTTATTAGCCAATAATTTACCTATCTGCTTTTCACAGGAAGCTAGTTTTAAGGTTAAAATTCAATTAATTTTTGCGGTTTAATTGGTTTGTGATACGATTTTGAGTAAAGAATTTTGCATAAACACTGAATTAAAACTATAAATAGAGATTCCAATCCATCGTTTTGTCGTACAGTTTTAGAATCTCTGTTTTTGTCTCACAACACTATACCCTCTATTTCTCTCTACTAGTCTTCATAGTCAAAATTTGCCAACGGATCCCATTTATAGTCAAAATTTTTCCACGGACCCTGGGTGAAATACTACATAAATGCATAATAGAAAATTAAAAAAAAAATCTCTACGAGTAGTAATTTCTAGTCGGTTTTTTTTTTGTGACGAGGCTCATAACGGCACTGAATCTACGTTCTACCCAAAGGAAGTTGGAAAAGCAATCAACAGCTTCTGTACAATAACCCATAATGCTATATGCATAAAACTAGGATCTGTTTTTGTAACCAGAAATTGTCGTATTCTTGTTTAGACACTGGTTATAGCACTTCATTTGTAGATAATTCAATAAGTTGCTCCTGTATTAATATGTATTTATCTGCATATGTGCTCTGAGTTTGACTACTTGCAAAATTGTTTAACAACCAGTCGGGAATACTCAAGTGAAGAATGTCTTCAAATGTTTGGTTAAGATCCGAATGAAGCAAGTGTTGACAATAAGCAAACAAATCTTTATCTCTATTTTCCAATTTTGAAAGATTTGAAAACAGAGAACATTCTCCTCTTACCAAGTTTTGTTTGTATAACAAAAGTTTTGCAACAAAAGCAGATGTTTTACATTTAGATTTCATTTAATTTAATGTGTCACCTTGTAGTTTCAAATTAGTCTTGTTAAATCTGGCAAATAAATCAGTTATATAAGCAATGTTTGCAATTCTTGAGATAATTATATTGTGCTGCTAATCATTGTCTTTACTCTCCAGAAATTCCAACACTTATTAAAGAGTGAATAGAAACGATCCAAATACTTTTAGATAACCAACGTACTTCTGTGTTAAGTAGTAAACGATTATAATCATCATCATTTTCCAAAGAAAGTTGAGCAATTAATCTCTCATTTAAGGCATTCCTTTTGATTTTATTAACTGCTCTAATGACAGAATGTAGTAATTCATGCAAACATTCACTAAGGTTTTTTGCGACCAAATGATGTCGATGAATGACACAATGTACTAATAATACATTTGGTATAGCTTGTTTTAAGTATGCTAAAAAGCCTCGGTGTTGTCCTATCATTACCGGAGCACCATCAGTAGCACGGAGATGATATTAGTCAAGGGTATAGCTTTACATCAGAAAATCTTTTTAATTTAGTAAATAACGTTTCACCTTTTGTTTCTAAACATTTAGCAACTAACAATTTTTGAAATTTTTTTTTTACAAATCTTACATAAGCTAAATAATAAAAATGTGTAACAGTTTTTTTATTTTTATTTAAACCTTGCGCGGACCTTTTACGTTGTTCAGGACCCCTAAATCGATTATAATTTTTCAAAGATTCCCTGATTGATCCCAGGAACTCTTAGGGGTCTGTAGGAACCGTTTTAGGAATTACTGTTGTAGGTGATAGAGAAACGTCATGGTGCGACAAAGGCGGAGATACTGAGAGTGTTGCTTATACATTGTTTAAACGGCAGCTTGGAACTTCTAGTTATAGAACTCTTTGATTAGAACCAATATCCGTTTTTTCATTGATCGTTGTCTATTTACAAAGATGTTAAAAAATTTACCAATTCCAGTATACAAGCAGCACATGCAAGGATTCTTCTGTATTTAAGGAAACCTTGCAGAGAGTCCATTCCTAGGCAAAAGTTTGATTTTGAACAAGCTAAACTACCGCTTTTTTTTGTAGTTTTAATCACTCTTAAAATGAAAAAAAAAACTGAGTTTATTTGAAGTACAAAGCTGATGCGCGTCGTTTAACCATTGTAGGCATACAATCAAAATGTTGTTGTTAAATGTAACTTGTTTTTATTGATCGATCTATTGTAGTTTTTTATTACACCATTTCAGACGGCACCTCTTATGGTGAGGAAATAAGGGCAAACAATGGAATGGGCGTAACGACTTGAGAATGATTGATTTTTTTGGTAAACTGAAAAAAGGTTTTTTGGTTAATTAAGCCTTTTTAGATAATTCCAATTGCTTTTGTTGTTAAAAATTGGCTCTGGAAAGCAATGAGATCAGATCAATAGCCTCATCTTCACATTCTGTAGTGTCTTCAGGGCGTTCAGGTCGTAATTTCTGCCGTTGTTCTTGTTTCTTGATCAATTTTTGATAACATAAGACTATTGTACTGAAGCCAATTTGTTGAGCAATATTACAAACTGATTAACTTTTGAACCTAACCTAACCTAACCACTCTATTGTGTTCACTTCACTTAATTGTTAGAAAACGTGCAAACTAGAGGCATATTTTGATTTAAATGAGGAATTATTCAACTAATTTGCACAATAAAACAGTAATGTCACTACACAATTAATCTAAAAAAAATAACAATATTTTTTTAAGTTATTATACTTTATTGGTGCAAAAGCTTATGTTTTAGGGCTTATGCTTGCGTACCACACAAACTGCCTTAGAATATAAAAATATTATCTGAAGTTTTGATAAAAATTAAAGTTCTTTTTTTTTTAAATTTTAAAGAGTAATATATTTTATTAAACTTTTATAACAAAAAAAAGTACTGTATATAAACACAGCACGGATAACACGCACAAAAAAAATAAATTTTCTGACAACAATAATAAATAATTAAAAAAGTTACGGATATAGGTAATTCAACTGTATATGCTTAGAAAATGCATAAGCTGGCATGTTTTTGTAGATTGATGGCATATTGTTGTAGGTATGACAATCCTTATAAGACAAGTCTCTTAAAATAATCTGTTTTGTGTTTGTGCAGACATTTTTGTGCATTGTTGCAGATTTATTTCAAAGTATTTGATTTACCATTTTTACAGACAAGTTTTGCAGTTCTTTAAAGTACATTTCAATAATTATAATGTGAGATGTCACAAAGAATTTTGTTGAGTTTTTGTTGAGATTGTTTGGTTTTGTAAGTTTACACACAGTGCACAAAATGCAGCAATTCGTTTTTGTTTTATTTGATATCTTTAATTTGTTATTTGTTATATATTTAGATTGTATTTTGTTTTAGTGATTTTCCTTTTTTCATAGATCATAACATTGAATTTATCAAAACTAATTATTAAACTATCTTATTTTGATTTTAAGTGTTTTTAATGGATCCTAAGCATTAGAGTTAGGTATTATTTGCATATTATGAATTTTGCGGTGCTTTATGTAATTATTAAAAACTGATAGAAATATCAAATTAACTTCAGAATCTAGAACTAAACCTTGTGCAACACCAATGATTTACGTAGTCCAATATTTAAAGCAATACTGTCCGTTCTTATACCAACACAATGAAAGAAGATTCATAGTATGCCGTGGTCTATAATTTCAAATTTCAAGCAAAGCCTTTATACTGTTTTTTTAACAAACATGGCAAAATACTAATAGGTCCAAGGTCTTTTAGCTCAAGTAAATGATCATTGTTGTAATTGGTATAAAAAGTGTTTGCAATATTTAATACAATAATTTATTGTTGCACTAAGTTGAGGTTTAATTTTTGTCTATAGTGTTGAAATTTAGTTTTGTTTTCATGATGTCCAGGTTTTTTCTATAACATTTGATTTTTTTAGAATGCTTAAAATTTTTGTAGCTGTGGTATGATTGATAAATTTTAAGTTAGCCGTAGTTGGTTAACTTGTTTGATTATAATAATTTTCTCATGCACATTATATCTCAAAGCTTAGATTTTAATGTGGTTAGAAAAGCTATATAATAAGAAAAAGTTAAAAAAAAAAATCAAAAGTTTTTTTTTAAATATATTGTATGCTAATAAATGCTGATTGCAGCTAGCAAACGATGAAAGTTGGTTATTACGCTCAAGCATTTTGCGCAAATTGACTTGTGCATGGCAATTTGCACAAGTAAGTTGTTGCATAAAAACAAATATTGTTTACTTGCACAAGCCAGAAAGTTGGACTTAAATAAAATTTATTTATATAATCAGTTTGTGTTTTGTATGTTTGAATAAGTGGTTCTTTTTTCAATTCAACATTTCTGTTTTTTACAGTTTTTACTTTTTAATTAAACAAACACCAGCTAATGCTAAAAACTCGTCTTTGTAGTCCATTGTTGAATTTTGCTCACACAATACAGGTACACAAGTTTATTCAATTTAGACTGAGCGTAAAATAGATACATAAAAAAATTAAATTTATCTCTTTGATCGTCTAAATGGAAACCATTTTTGTTGTCCCCCGGAACGCAAAAATGATTTTTTTTAATTGTATGTAAAATGTAAAAATAGCTAGTACAAATGTTTCTAGTTAAGTATATAAATAATTAAAAAAATATTATCCAATTAACAATCATACTTTGATTATGACACCCTGGCTTTTTTTGCTTTATAAAGATTTTTAGACTTTTTGCAAAAAACACGTACTCTTTGGAACGGCTCTGCCTGAGAGGTTCGTGACGTGCAATGACAGTGAAAGAGCAAAGTAAATGCCATATTCTATTGTAATAATGTAAATTAGTTTAATTGTGTATTGTTAAGTGTTATAACTAGTGTTAACATAAAATCAATATATAATTATTAAATAAAGGTGACATTGGGGCGGAGTTAAGCGTTATTGACTAACAATTTAATTATTATTTTTGGCGTTTTACAGCTATTTTTTTACATTTTACATTACGACTTATTTGAAGGGGGTTGATGGGACCAATGGCTTGTTAGGCGACTTCCAAATCACCTCGGTGGATAAAGAACAAGTTATTATTTAGTCATATTTTGGGGATCAAATCCCGGATTGTTCTATACCTGAGCTCTCACACCGTTTATTAATCATTATTCAAAACGCTCGTTTAATTAATGATTACTGTAAGTAATTAGTCACAATAACTGAATAACTAACCAATAATTTGTCGTGAGTCACAATTTAGTCAGTTTATTTACAACCACAAATTGATCATTAGTTGCAAGTTATTGATTATTAGTCGACTAACACATCACAACACATTTTTGCATTTTTTTATAAATATTTTTATGGACATTGTTTAAACAAATTGCAAGACATATTGCCATCTAAACAAATATTGACTCGTACAAGGCTTGCTAGAAAATCTAACAAATATTCACTGACCGTTCAGAAATGTAGAACCAAAATTTTTAAAAGAATTTTTTTTAACCGCACGATTGACACATGGAAAAAACTTTTAAATTTAGTATTTTTTGAGACTTATAAGCCACAAATATTTAAAGTTAATATTCACAGACTGCTTAAATCTAGTCTTCAATGTGATAGTTTCAGCAAGTGTAGTTTCTCTCGTTAAAATTTAAAGGTATTTTTATGTTGTTGTGACATATTAAGTAATTACTAAACATCACATTTAAAAATTAAAAAAGAAATGGTTATTCAAAACAAGTTTGCATTTGAGTACATCAACTATCAATTCCATCACATTTTTTTTTTTTTTTTTATTTGAATATTTTTTGGTATACTTGATACCGACCATTTTTTTTAATTAAAAAAAGTATTTGATAATTATAATTATTCAAATTTAGAGTACAAAAAATTCAAGAAAATTTAATCAATTTTAAGTAAATTAATTAAATTAAAGAACATACTAAAGTTTTGTTTAAATTTTTTTTTAAAATAATAAAATTAAAAAATATTAAAAACAGTTTCATATTATTAAAAGAAATCTAAAATTTAAAAGAGAGATAGGTTTTTTAGAAAATCTAATATTAATCAAATTTGTTCATTGTTGCTTTTTGATATATTTTGTTTTGTTTGTAATATTTATTTTTATTGTAGTCTTACTACAATAAAAATAAATATAACCCGTCTATAAAATTTAATTTGTTATAATGACAAATAAAAATTGTATACATTAATTTTCCGGCAGTTTAAGCTTATAACGTCGATTGTACTATTGTTTTAACCGAAGATGTTAAAAACAAAAACAAAAGTCAAAATAAATATTTTACATGTAATATTTTTTATCAAAGCTTCACATAAAACTAAACACATTTTGATATCAATAATATAAAACAGCTACATAAGTTTCAACCTTTAAACTATTATTTTATTATAGTTTGCGGTAGGTGTTTTCATAATAATAAAATAATTTGCAGTAAGATAGACATACATCAATCATAACATACAAGGTAATAAGCACGTAGTTTAAGCAGCTTATAATACATAATAAAAGAAAAGTTGTTTAGGCTGCAGGCTTTATAATCAATTAATTTAATTTTACATTTTGCAATAAAATGATTGTTACACATATGCACATTACTTTATATTATACGCATTAATTATACAACCCTAGGTAGCATACACATATTTGTGTTCCACTCTAAAAGAAAATTTATAATTTTGTTTCCTTAGCACAATGCTAAGTTAGTCATTAAAATTTATTGAATGTTTATTACTAGGTTTTTATTGTTATAATTTGAGTCAGATTCTTCGTGAAACTTTACATAAATATACTCTGCTTATTTTTATTTCAAATGAATATTTTTGTCATATTTTATATTTTGAACTTAAAGTTAAACTCTTAGAGAAAAATCATTAAAATTTGATGCCAAGGTTAAAATTTTTCTAAAAATTTAGATAACTTTTTAAATGACGTATTGTACTTATTGCTCTTATTTTGTCAAACTTGTAGCATTCTAATAAAGTAAAGGGTTTACTTTTATAACTTCAAAGGCAGTGCGACACTTTCTTTTTTTTATAAACAATACTTTCTGAGGATGCACACAAAGAAATTCCACAATTTTTGTTTTAAGAACTAGTTTAATGTATATATTTTCTTATAAAATCTGATGCATTGCAATGGATAGTTAAGTTACGGTGTATATTTAACTTAAAATGATACAATCAACCATTGTGAGTTTGTTGTTTATGTTATATTACTTTATTTGTCGTCTTGTTATAATAACTTGTTGAGTTTGTTGAGTAACGCTATGCATGTTACACGTAAACTGTTGTTTTTGTAATAAGTAGGTTTAATTTACTTTACAACGCCGATTTACTTACTAGATGTAAATGACTACCAACTTACTAAACATAGAGCATTTTATATAAAAATAAGCCGGATGTCAGTAGTTAAAATAGTTCAACTGTGCGGGATGTTGGTCAAGCACTCAACATGTCTATCTAAAGCGTATCTGCTTTAATGTTGAAACAATCTGTATCACAGATTGTTTTAATCTATTAGATTTTCTATAAAAAATATTTTTGTAATAGGCTTATACCATTTTTCAAATAAAACAAGTCCAAGTTTTTTATAGACTTTCTGAATGTTTTGATGTTATTCATCAAGATAATAATTTTGTTAAAAGATTTTAATTTACATAATACTGATTGAGTCACTTATCTTTTTAACACTAACCGGCCAAGAAACTATAATTTTTGATGCTTACTCAACTTATTTAGCAACTATTTACTTTGTGATAGATTTTTTGGTGAACCAAGGTTAATAGTTTAGTATCTTTCAACTATTTCAAAAATTACAACAATTGCTGTTGAGAACCTTTTAGAAACTTTTGATCATTCACTTATTAATTCTGTTGTTAAAACTATTACAGAATTGTTGAAAAATTGAAAATCTTTAAGTTATATCTAAAAAAAGATACAAATCTGATTTTTTTAAATTTTAAACTACTTGTATAACTTTTTATAGACAAGAAGCTTTATTTCAGATACTCATTATAAATTTTGATCAAATCGCTTAACATTAAATCTTCTAACACATGTTAGTCACAAAAAGAATTCTACTTTAGACAATGATAAAAAAATATCTTCTAGTAGCTTTAGACATTTTCAATGCGTTTGATAAGGTATAGCATATAATCTTATTAACAATCTCTATTGATTAAAAATTTGTAAATTTTTTAAATATTTTTTAGAGGTCCGCAATTTATCCCAGCACAACCCAAAACCCGGCCCGTTTAGGTTTTGGGCCGGCCGGGTTGGGCTTTTGCATTTTTTGCCGAGCCGGGACAGATATTAAACTTATTTTATGATGATTTTATATAATTATTTAGTTTGTACGTTTTTAATACTCAATTTTCACACTATAAATTATTATTTAAAAATATGATAAAATTTAATTTAATTTAATGCTTACAATCCAGCAGCTTCTTAGTATAAAAACGACTACATTCTGTCAATTTATTTAAATTATAAATATGTAAACGTTACATATTTTATTTTTAATAGTTAATTGTTTTTATGTTTTGTTATGAATAATTGGTTCTTCATAATTTTCACATTGAGATTTCATACAATACATAAAAATGTAACTAAAAACCAATTTATTTAAAGCCGGGTAAAATAACTAGAGTTTAGACAAATAATGAATATTATTGTGTATTTTATTGTTGCAAACAACAAACAAGATCACGTTTAAAACGGACCGGGTTGAGCTTTGGGCCGAGCCGGTTTGGGTTTTGGCCGGGCCGAGCCGAGTTGTTCCGGGTTGGGCTTTGGGCCGGGCCGGGCCGGGTCTACTTGTACCGGGCTGGGCTTTGGGCCGGTGTGTCTGGATCTTTAAAAAACTCAACATAAATTAAAATCGTTTTACAAAAAATGATCAATTATATAAAAAATGTGGTCAAAACTTTATTAAAAAATTCTAGTACAAACAAGATAATAAAGATAATTTATTATAATTTGTTTCTCATTATAACTATAATTTGTCTGTGAAATGTTCAATTTAATTTGTTTTAATAAATTTTATTTTTGTAATCATGTAATTATGATAAATACTTGTTTGTTGTAGTCCAAATATTCTATGCTAATATTCCCAAATTAATAGCTATGAGCCTAATGCACATTCAATATATTAATAATAATATTAGTCTAAAACATGTAATTAAAAAATAAAAACGTTGTTTAATTAAAACAGAAAACAAATATACGCAATCTATCTCTGAGGTATGACCATCAGAACATTGCGTTGTTTACTGCATCCCACAAACATTATAGACGCAGATCGTCATCTGTTTCAGATAGCTTAGGAAAACTTAATTGAAAACTTACTCAGTCATGTCACCGTATGCACCTATATAAAAATTTATATTTTTGTTGAGTCAAGTCGTAAAAATGTTGCACCAAATTTGTTGCTTTGTAGTTGATAGCTGTTATATGGTAAGCAGGACTAAAAATGAACGGCAATTAAAAAAAAAAGATGGTTACATAAAAAAAAATGATATTTTTTCTTAGGACTCAAACTTTGATTCTACATCTAACTAATAAGATTAAATAAAATATTTTTTAAGTTAGTAAAACGTTAAATAAGATTTTATTTAAAATTAAATTTGTATCGAGTTATACAAAAACAGAGGTTTTAAACTTTTTAGACTTTTGAAATTTTATTTAATGAAATCAAAATACTTACACGTGTAATACACTACACGTTTATGCTGTTGTTAGTCTAGTCTAGTCTTGTAATTTATATGTACGTTATGAATAATAGATAGTTACAGTAATTAAATTAATTACAATTTAAAAATAATACAAATAAGTTATTTGGCAACTTTATTATACGGTATAAACTGCGTTGAAATATTTGTGTTTAAATCAAATTAACTTTTTCTGTAGTATTCTAAATAAATAGATTATAAACTCGAATGCAATTTATAATTATGTAAAGATTATACAAATAATTTATCACAATTCTAAACACCGCCCAAATTTGGCGTAGCAAATTATTATTCAACAATAAAACATAATTCCTTTTCTGAAACAAACGTATCTAGATAACAATAAATCTAATACGTTGCCGAGATGCATCAAATTAATGATAGGCCCCGATGTTTGATTTAACGTGTACCTAAACAATAGCTTGTAAAATGATATTACAACTCGGCTCGCTCGCGACTACTAACCGGATTATACCCGCAGGCGATAAAAATCTTAACAATACGCCTACACCTACAATTGTGTTCATAATAAAATTATTATAAGCTGCTGTCAAGGTGTATTTACGAGCGTTGGGCAAATTTGATTTTTACTTGTTTGTAGAAAGGGAAAAATTAAAACTTCCGATATTTCAAGAACTCGTTGCGAAAATGTATGCGGCGACAAGGTCGTCGATTATGACCCACATTTCCTCCAGAGATATTTAGCATGTGAAATTTCTTCTTGTAATAAATTCTCATTATTTACTTCATTTAGTAATTAAAAAAAGTGCTTTGATGTTAAGATTCTTCTTATAAATGCCTTAATCATAAAACTTTTTTTATTATTAATTTCTAACAAATAAAATAATTTAAAGAAACAAATAAGTAACTGAAAAAAAAAACTTAAATTAATCTGTAATAATAATAATAAACAATAACTAATTAATTAACAAACAAAATAAAATCTTTAACGTGTGTTATCACATAATTGAATTACATCAATTATATTAAAATTATTGTAATAATCATTATCATTATTTCATTTATAACCATGTAAGTACAACTTGATCAGAGCATAGTCAGCTTAAATACTAACAGTTTTTTTGAATTTATTGAACTATTTTATTGCTCCAGTAAGTCTACGATTTATTTAAAGGGGGCTGATAGGACCAACAGCTTATTAAGTGACTTCCAAACGAACCCGGTAAATAAAGAACAAGTTCTTTTTAATCATGCCAGGGATCAAACTCCGGCAATTTACTATGTTTATAATTTTATATTATCAAAATTGTAAGTAAACAAACATTTTTGGCTTTACTTCAGCATGTCAATATTTGCAATTCTTTTTTAGACATATTATAATAATTTAATTCTACCACAATGTTGCCGATGTTGTAAATAAATCTGTGCAGTTTGAGTAGTGCAAACTAATTTTTTTAAATAATGAATATGAAAGCTTATTCCATTTTATAGTGTAGTTGAACTTTTTTTTTGATTGAAATTTTACTACATGCACACGATTTTTTAAATATGATTTAAGCCATTGAAAAGCTACTACTCTGTAGTTTTTCAGTTTTTGAAGTAAAATATTATGGTCAATGCAGTCAAACTTTTTGACATGTCTCTTACAGTTATGACATAAGATTATTTTGTATATGTTTAGGTATTTTTTGCAAATGGCCTTAAATGTCATTTTACTTTGACATTTATGTTGTAGACAAATAGATAATTAGTCAACAATTAGCTATAGAGCGATATACACCTGAAGAACGCGGAATTATTGTTACTGCTTATTTTACTAATTTAATTTTAACGTAAAAGACCTAGATACAGATGTTCTTTTACAAAGTGCAAACCATTCACTAATTGCTGCCTGCTGACAGTAAACTTACTTCCATGCTCTGTTACCCTTCCGTCACTGGCGCGCGGTCTCTCACTCTAGACGGATTTTAATTTTTGAATATTGTTAAACTTTAAAACTACAGTAATCTACCCTTTTAAGTATTCTTTGAGTTAGTTACAAGGAACAATATTTAAGAGATAGAATCGCATTTGTATAATAGTTTGCGTTTTATAAACAATTGCAGAGCGTGAGTCCGCTGCCAGTAACAAAAGTAATAAATACACTACTTGAGATATAATACTTTTTTGCAATTATTAAATATTTTACAAATCAATACACATGTTCTCACATTTTGAACCAAAATAATTTTTAAGATTAGTGTATTTTTGATTTATATTTGATGTAATTTTATATTCTAAGAACACCAGACATTTCAGGCAGTTTTGAAATCCTAAATAGAGTTTAATCTTGCACCTAAAGGATTATATTTTTATTTAAAATAATAAATATATTTTGTTTTTTTTATGTATTTTACTCATATCAATACCATTTTTTATATTTTTTACAAAACTGTGGAAAAAACAAGCGTGCGGAGTATAAGTACGCTGCCAGTGACGGCGTAGCTAGGACCCAGTGCCAGTGACGGAAGTGATTTCCACTTAACTGGTTATGTCTACAAACAAAATTTGCGTTTTTGAAGCAAGGAGAATCTACATGATATGCACAAAAAGCCAACGCATTTCTTTAATGTGACTGTTTGACATTACCATAACCATAACTAGAGAACGCTACAGTCACATGTTAAACGAGTTTTGTGCTTCAAGTTGCTAAATTGGATCTTTAGCATTGTTGGTTCCAGCAAGAAGGAGCAACCGCTCACAAAGTTTGGACAACTATAGAGGTTTTGAAACATCATTTTCTGAGCCGTCTAATCTCCCGTTTTGGCAATTTGAATTGGCCGGCCAGATCACCAGACCTGACGTCGCCACTCGCCAGGTTTTTTGTTTTGGGTTTTTTTAAAATTTTGCGTTTACCACAACAAACCACAAACCTTGCAAGTCTTGAAAGTCAACATTGAAGAAGAAATTGCTAATTTGGAGCCAGATGTTTTACAATTCAAAATGCCGTAAAACGAACACAAATGTGCTCAACTCAGGAGGTGGTCATTTGACTGGTTTTATTTTTTCAACTTAATATTATCAATTTTAATAAAAATTTTGTAAAACAGAGCCCAATTTTTTTTAATTGATAATCAAATTGCAGTTGATTCACATGCCCCATCTTGTATTTGAATAGTTAAAATTTACTTAAGTTCGATAAACTGTTTAAAAAAAACTCTCACTTCCTGCGGTCTGACAAAATCCAGATTTTAAACTGACGCACCGTTTTTGAAATTACAGCGTTTTTTCGAATTCACCGGCTTAGATAAAATAATCTTATGTCAACCAAATCATCTTTAACGTTAAAAGTGACTGTATGCTTCTATACCTCATACTAAATAATTTTTTTGCATACTAATAAATTCTTGAAATGGACATTTATTAGAAAATATTGATTGTATTTAATGTTTTATACATTCAATCTACAACTTTATTTTGTGTTACATTGGGTTGGCTTTATTTTAGTTGCTTTTAACTGTTGTCAAATATTTTATAAATAATTTTAAACATTAGGGCCAGTATTACAATAGTGGTTTAAACTGTAAGTTTACTAACTGCTAGTTAAAATTTAAATCGCTAGTTAGTGGGAACGCGTATTACAATTTTCCTATATTTTATGTCAACAAAGTATCTAAAATTTTAACCTATAAATTGACGCGTCAAAAAATTGACATTAAACTTTTATATAATAAATAGGTATATTGAATATCTAACAACAAAATTGCAAATTAATAAATATGGATAACTACTTATAAATATAGGTAAGTTTCAAGTAATTACTATTAATATAATAGACCCATTTCTTATAAGTAATAACTGTCATAACTCACATAATTTAAGGTTATTTAAACTGCTAGTTAAATCGTTAATCGCCCATTTCCGCCAGTTAGCTATCCAGATATTTTAATCCACAGTTAGCATTAATCCACGTATGTGTGAGTTAAACCACTATTGTAATTTCGGCCCTAAGTATTATGACACGTGTGAAATATGTTAAAGTACAGATTAGTAACATTTGATAACTGTCAAAGGTCAAAGGTCAACTAATTTATACTTGTCAATTGTTAACAAAACAAATAACAATTAACACTTGTAACATGTCATTGTCAATCATTTGTTTTAATTTATAAATGTCAAAAGTTATAATAAACAATATTTTTAATAGTTAATTAAAATATTACATTTGACAGTTGTTGAAACTGTAAAACGTTTATATACAAATTTTAATCTTTTTTATTGCGCGTTTTACAGCTATTTAACATTGCCCCCCAGAAGTCTTACGACTTGATTGAAGGGGTTGATGGGACCAACGACTTATTAGGTGACTTTTGAATCACTCCGGTGGATAAAGAGCAAGTTATTATTTTAGTCATATTTGGGAATCGAACCCCGGACTGTTAGCGTGCTATGCTATTGCTTTATAACTGAGCCATCTTACCGTAATAAATTTATAAATCAACAAAATGGCAAAATGTGGAGAAAATTATCACATTTAATTGTTGCAACACTGTTAACATACTGAACAGTTGCCAAACAAACAAAATGATTATTAATTAACGCCAGGGGGGTTATTCTGGCATGTATCGCATATCGCTTATCGCAATTAATGACGTCATCATTAATTAAAAAAATCTGCCGGTGATCTCTTTTCGTACTACAGGACTATCTAGAAATATAAATTCAATACCAAGCTTCAAGTTATTTGCATTTTTTAACGTCAATATGTATTATTAATTACAAATTTATGATTTAAATGTCACACTTCCCCTCCGTTAGGGGAAATCTATGACGTAGTGCAAGATCGCAATAAGTGCCAGAATAGGGGTTCATGGTTCAGTTTTAAAATAGCAACACTTAAAAGCTGTCAAATGTTGTGACAGCTTTTGGCGGCTGCCAATGCATATCATTAATAAAACCTATTCTAAATTACACGTTTAAAATGTCTTAAACTGCCAATTGACATATTGAATAAATTGCTGCAGTCAACAACTGTCAAATGTTTCATAAACAAATTTTATTTAAAGTTTTTAAATGTATATTGTCATAATTATCTAAATGACTACATTTGACTGTTGCAATATGTCAATTGACGTATTGAACAAAACAGTGGCATTTGACAGATGTCACATATATCATAAGCAAAATGTTCCAATTTATATATGTTAAATAAACAAAGTAGCCATATGTCACAGTTGCAATACTTTATTTATAAATAAACTTAATCCAGATGACGTTTATAGTCAAGTGTCATAATAAACAAAATTAACAAAACAAATTACATTTGACAATTAAAAAAAAAAAAAAAAATTACAGCTGCCAATGTAAATGTAAAACGTTATGACAGTTATGAAAAAAAATATAAATAAACTTGAATTAGTTTTAAAATGTCAAACAATGTAAACATACCTAAACGTGACTTGAAGAGTATTGCAGTTTGCAATTGTTTTTGACTATTTTGATTTTTTTTAAAATAAAGTTTTGGATGTTTTAAAATAATATTTTGCGTTTATGACAAAAACTTGGTGTTTTGTAACAATATTTTTATACTTTATAGCAAGATTTTGCTGTTTTTTATATTTATAAATAGAATTTTGCTTCTTTTGGCAGATATGGAATTTTGTACTTTTTAACAGTTTATGACCCGATTTTGATGTTTTCTGATAATATTTTGATGTTGCAAGACCGAGTTTTTGACATTTTATAAATAAAATGTTACACTTTTAAACCATTGTTGGTCGGATTTTGATTTTATTTAAATTTAAATGTTTTGTGAGCATATTTAGTTATTTTTGACTTATTATAAATAAAATTTTGCACTTTTCAACAGTGTATGGCTGGATTTTTGCTATTTCTATCAATAATTTGATATTTTATGGTTGGACTTTGCAATTTTGGAAATTTTATAAAAGTTATTACACTTTTTAACAGTTTATGATTGAATTTTGGTGGTTTTTGACAATATTTTGATGTTTCAATAAGTAGAATTTAGTATTTTTTAACTGTTTATGGCCGGATTTTGTTTTTTTTTGGAAATATTATAACATTTATGACTGGATTTTGTTGGTTTTTTATAAATAGAATGTTGCTGTTTTCTATAATATATGATTGGATTAAACAAAACAAAATAGCTACATTTGTCAGTTGAAACACAATAGAATGTTAAAAAAATTGCATTAACAGTTTTTTTATAATGAAAAGTTGTCAAAAATGGCCGCAACTAACAGCTGTTGTTTCATAAAAAAACAAAATTTTATTTGTAACTGTTTGATTGCTGTCAATAGAATTGTTCATTACAATTTTTTTTAGATTAATACTTCAAAATTGGATAATTTTTACTGATTTTTGAAAAACAGAAGATGTGGCAGACAAATAGTAAGTAATTTGTTTAGGTATTGTATGAAGACATTCAATTTTCAAAAACTACATCTTAAAAACTTAAAAATATTGTCTATAATATATATACTGTATTCACACGGCTTATTGCTTAAAACTAATTATAAATGCTGCTTTTATGTTAGCTTTTAATAATATAGATATAAAAAAATCATGAGAAAAGGCACTTTTTGTTGAAACAATTGTGCTGTACTAAAAAAGAGTATTTTTGGTCAGCCTTTTTTTAGATAGATTGCTGTCTACAATTTAATTGGTTTATAATTGGTTAGATATTTATTAAAACTTTGAAATATAATAAATCATTTAATTTTTATGTTACAAAATCATTACTTAGAATGCGTTTATGCAGCACAACTGACTATTACTGAATATCTTCAAACTAGTGTTCTGATTGGTCTATTTTTGTGAGACGTTAACATAATTGAATTTATATTATCAAACTTACTTTATTAGTATGTTACTTTAAACCGTGTTGTGCTTATATGTGATTTATAAAAATCAAATATATTAATTGAAATATATTTGCATTCAGCATAGTAATTAACTTAATTAAATATTTTATTAAAAAAATACCGGTGGATTGTCACAAATTAGATAAAACTTAATTTGTAAGTTATATTTGTTACGCAGTTATCTAGTTATATAATTTGATTTTTTTTATACAACTGATTCAATACAACAACCACACCGTGCTTGCTATTAATAATAATCAAAAAACGGTAATTGACATCACTCGACAACAGAACTTTACTGCGCAAATGTTATTAAACCTCTTTTCTTTGTCACGGGCTTAAAGTTGCTCTTGTTTCATTGCGTTCTATTTGTGCTGGTTTGTTTCATCTTGTTTTCTTGTATAAGCGTGATATTGAACTGGTTACTATTCTTTCCGAGTACTTTTCTATAAATTGAACCTGCACATAATTATTAATATATTCTGTGCAGACGACTAATATATAATTTTTTTCTAGTATAAGCTTAGGTGGACGTAAATCTCTATAATTATATTCATACATGGTATACTTTATTATCAATCACCTAATTAACACATCCTCAAGGTATATTCTAGTATAAGCAGTGTGTTTATAATTGCTTCTTATTAGTGTAGTGTGTCATGCATTCAATCTCAAAGCCTAACTGGCTAGTATAAGCATGACAATCTTTTGTAGTTATTGCGCAACCCCACGACCTTCAGTGCACGAAGCATGTCCTCAACGGCTGAAACGTATAAGACCCTATTGCCAAATACGGTGTTAACACACAACTCCAAGACCTCATGCCAGTGAGTGAATAACAATATTTTATAGCTTAGTACAACTCTGGCAGAGTAGCTGGTATACTAAAACTGTGAAGTACTTTAATGACCCTAATGCCAATGTACTTTGTTTTACACATTTCCATTTCCTTGGTCTATGCGTGAATAACCTCACACGGTTGTGAAGTACCTCAATGACCTCATTGTTAATGTACTGTTTTGTCTATGTCTATGTTTGAGTAATTTTCACATCTCAGACCTGTACATACAGTACATTCATTATTAAAAAACAATGATAACAAAAACCACTGTCAACATATTATTTAATTTAAATAATTAGTTTAATTAACTAATAACTAATCATTTCAAACAGTTTGTTTTTATATACATTTTATAAGTTTAAGTAAGTTTATTTGCGGATTGTTGAGTAATAATCTGGTTTGTTTTTTTGAGGTTGGACTGAGTTGCCGCCGACATAAATCTACAAAAAGAGGGTTGTAAAGTTATTATTTTTGTAATAACTAATTAAATTACTTATTTTAATTCAATCGTATAACTTATATTTATAATTCTATTACAGTAATATTTGATTAATAAAATATTATTATAGAATCATAAATACAATTAAAGCATAATAATAATATTATATTATACAACTTATTATAGTATTTTTTCTTTATTCTTAAAATATGGTTTTTCTCTAAACATATTCAGAAAAGTTGAAAGTTGATTACAAAAAGATCTTACAAATTTCTGCACAACTTTGTAATTCAACTGATTTAACTTTTAAAATAACTACAGAATATATATAATAAATAAATAAAAACATTTTTACAAATTAAAATAGTTTTATTTTCCAGTTGCATTTTAGATTAGTGCCAAAAGAAGAAATTTAAGTGTATATAAATGCAATATCAATAAACAATGTAATTTTTAATTTAACAATAGAGTGTAATTTATCACTAATATATTCCAAATCACTTCACCTATAAACATAATTGTTGCAAGTAGTAAACCTGTCAACAAAATTAACCAAACCAGATACAAATGATTTATTTTTAATACAACTAATTCATTATTGATATTGGAATAATCAGCCAATATATCTTTTAACCATTTAGATAGAATTCCAGTTTTCGACAATCTTTCAATCGTATTTTTTAGAGGTGCTAGCAGATATGATTTCCGCCTCACATATTGAGAGACAAAATATTCATCATAATGTACATAATGAAAACTAGATAATCTATCTACATTTTCTTTCATGTTTAAAACATCTTTGTTCATCATGATTGCACTATTTCTATAATTGATAATGTAGTCCAAGCAATATTACATTACGTCGCAGGTTTTATATAAAACATCCAGTTCAAAATTGTCGTATTCCAGTACCATTGGATTTGTTTCAAAACTGTATAACTTAAGATGAGCATCTAAAATATCAAATACAGAGTTTATTTGTTTGCCTTTTGTTGGGTTAACTATTATTGACGTAAATGATCCAATGTAAGCATTAATAAGCACAAAAGAAAATAATACAAAAGTAATAAATACAAATCTTATTATATAGTTCCTTGGTTGAGTGGATGAGCTTCCTATAAACAATCTTAATATATTTAACAACAATAATTCATTATCATTTTTTGTATATTTGTTTAGAAAATAAAAATATATAGTAACTATTATTATAGCACAAAATGTACAAAACCACAATTGAAAACTAAATGCATTTATTAGTGCTCGCCAGTTTAAAGTATCATCGCTCAGTGGGACAGCAATAATACTTTTGGTTTTAATATTAGAAATAACATTTTCAAAAACAAATGCGATATCATCTTGGTATCCAAGTCCACCTACAATTGCATAAGCATTACTTTGGACAATATATGTTGATGTAAATGTTCTATCATATAATATTAAACGAGCAGTAAAATTGTTGAGTTTTTCCATTTCTTTTAGAATAAATATTTCTAGACCAAAATCTTTGTCAATAACAAATGGCGGGTTAAATTTATATATTATTCTATATTCTATTCCCATAAGATCCATTAGTTTTTTATTGTATATTTCCTTAATTAACATCATATTAATGTCTCTGCAATTTCCCAATAATTTCTTATTTTGTTGCATAATCTCAACTTTATAAATATCCCCAGATGCAACCAAAACCATAATATTATTAGATAAAAGTTGATTCCAATTCACTTTTATATCTGTGATGTTTTTGTGGGTTACTAAGAGATACAAATTCTCTACAACGCCATAAAACATTCCATCTATTTCTATAAGTTCTAAACATATTGAAAAAAACTTTTGATGCAAGGACTCCTCATTTATATATGTTCCCTTGCTAACAACTAATCTTGATAAGTCATCAAGGTATTTAATGGTTGGGTCAACAAATATTAAATTAGAAATTTCATAATATTCGTTGTAGAATAGCTCAATACATTTCAAGGTATTATCATATTTAGTTTGTAATAAATTATTTAATATATGAAGCTCAGAATGGATCTAAAATAAATAAGATTATTAAAATTGTGATTATAATTTAATATACAAAACAATAATATAATTAATAAATGATGTATTTTATGTGAATTGCATTTTTATCTACACACATACACTCGTGTACATCTCACTGGTCGAAGAAACAATTATAAAATCTCAGTAACTATTAAACAGTTTATGTTGAGTAATGTGTCGAAGGTGGTATATTATAATAAAAATAATTGTTTTGTCAATTACTTGAAAATATTTGTTTACACCAAATAAAAAAAAATGTTATGGAAATATAGAAAAGGTACAATTTTAAAATGTTAGATTTTTGTAAATTAAGTATTAAGACTTGTTAGTTACTAACAATGAAGAAAACTAATAAGAAAAAAAACGACTGGTGTTAATGTTAATTATTTTACAAAACTTTGACTTGAAGTTTTATTTAAACTTAAAATAATTTAAGTCTATAGTAGCCAGGTGTAGAGGATTATCAAACAAGCAATATGGCTTTAGACAAAAATGCTAAAGGTACAGAAAAAAAAAGATAAGACATGCACAGGTAATTAAACACCGTTCCCTAAAATCTGCACATGTCATATCTTTTTTTTTGAATCGTATACTTTAATTGGGTTTTTGACCTAACTATTCCGAAAGAAACAAACTTAATAGCATATATGATTTGATTATTGTAGTAGACGAAAAAAAAACAACCAAAATCTGGAAAAACGTAAATAAGACAACATGCAAAATAAGAATACAAATAAAAAAAGTAGACTGAGTCTAGCACCACACGGCACATAATACTAAAGCAGTAAAAATATTTTCTAAAAACAATACAATTATCACGAGCTAAAAAACAAAAGTTTATAGGCACTGTTTTTGAAAAAAACCTGAACATATAGAAAAAGATTCAAAAATTAATGCAATGTAGATCAAAATCACGCAAAAAATCTATTACAGTAGTCGACTTTGTACTAGTTGATGGAGCACCTGCATAAAGAGAAATCACATATTAAAAAAATAAACGTATAGTAAGCAGGTAAAATTTGTTTATATACACAAACGATACAAGCTGTAGTAGAAACAATCTTATACATCTAATTAAAAAAAAAAACAGAAAAAAATACAGACATTCCTCATTGCACAAGCTGGCAAATAATGCAAACTGCGTCTATTGTGGTCAAAAATACCAGAACACACTACTAAAGTGTGATAGATGGAGAACAATAAAAGTTCAGATGGCGCATATTTAAGAAAATTATAACACAAATTACGAATATAAAAGGGGAAAAGAAGAGCCATCAAGGTAATAATTTAAACACAGCAAAATAACATAAACGTGGTAAAATAAAGTAAAAAAAAAACAAGAACACAACGACTAATCGTAACAAAGCAATAAAAAAAATAAATAAATATAAGACAGGTTAATGAATTATAGTGTCAGGTCAAATTTATCTAATAATAAATTTAGTGTTGCGTTTTTTAATTTTAACAAATTAGTTATTTTTTTTTAAATTTATTAAATTTAGCATAATATTACTTTATATAATTAATTATTTTTACGTTTATAGATATTTAAAATAGTTCATATTATATGCCTTAGTTCAAAATGTTAATTTACCTTAATATCTTCTGTAAATACACTTAAAATAGAAAGACATATATTTACTATTATTATCTTATTACAATTCATTTTCATACTTGTAATTCTTGGTTACAAATTTTTAAATCAGACTGATTATAAAACGTTTATCGCATCCTTTATATACACGATATGTCATTACTCATTCTATAAAAGAGGAGTACTAAAACTTTTTAAATGTATTAAGCAACTGCTAAAGAGTTATGATGCAACATATAAGTGTTTCGTAATTCAGATTTTGAGCAGTTTACTTTTAATGCGTTTATCAAAAAACAAACAATCTTGTCAAAAATAGATTTGATGTCAGCACCTTGGTAGTAAATTGAAAGAACTAGGAAGTATTACAGTCACTCAATTGCAGGCGTATCAACATCTGAATTTTCTATGCAAACTAATTTGAAATTGAGTATTTTTTAGTTCTATACCTCAATCATTTTTAATTACTCCGTTTTCTGAAAAAGCGTTGTTTGTTTGTTATTTTTATATGGTTGGTGACATACTTGTTGTAATTGGAACTCGGGGGTAAAAAAAATCATGCACAGGTTATAAAAAAAAATTACTAATTTGTTATGATTCAGATATTTGTATATATATATAAAGGGTGTTAGACAAAAAACGTACGGCCGAATAACTCCGTTATATTTTAACCGATTTATATGATTCAAAAACTTATTTAAATGGTTTGTTGAGTATTATAAAAGCAGGTACACACATATTTGTTTTTATTTTAGTATAGTTGCTATGGCAACATACATTTTTTTTTAAATTTTTAATCATTAAGATATTCTTAATACAACCATGTAAAATTTTAATATACTTTTATAACAAAGTTTGTTGACAAATTTATTGTTTGTTTTTTGTTTAAAATGATTTTTTTGGATGATTTTACGCTGTTATGCATAATATAGAAACAAAAAAATTACAAAATTAAAAATTTAAAAAAAAAAAAAAAAATTTAAAAAAAGTTTTTTTTTTAGTTACTGTATTATGCACAATAACATAAAAACACTCAAAAAATTAACATTCATTATTTTTAATGCCATATATTTAATTACGATCATTTTAAATAAAAAACAAATATTATGTTTATTAAATTTATCAAAAAATTTTGTTATAAATGTATATTTTTATTTTACATGGTTGTATTAAGAATATTATAAAGATTCAAAAAATAAAATAAAAAATGTATGTTGTTATTTAAAAAAATAAAGTTGGTTGCAACTATACTTAAAATAAAAACAAATATGTGTGTTTCTGCCTTTATAATATTCAAAAAACTATTAAAAATGGTTTTTGAATCATATAAATCGGTTAAAAAATAACGGAGATATTCAGCCGTACGTTTTTTGTCTAACACCCTGTATATATATATATATATATATATATATATGCATAGCTATCTTACTCGCCTCCGTACACACATAAGGCGACCTAGCCTCCACCCTAAATCTAATAGTTTTAACTGTGTATTTTTTTGCATTTAGTTATTTAAAATATTCTTTATTAGGACGCACAAAGAGGGGTAAAGAAATATAACATTAATTATATACAAAAAAATTGGTATATTAATAATAGCAATAGAACTCCAAATGCCAAAGCATCGTTTTAGGCTCCAGTTGTATAAAATATATATGTGAAAATGTCGAATACGCCTCTGCCAATGTTGCCACTATCAATATATCGTATTTTGTAAATTTCTATTATTAATAGGCATTTATTTGTTTTATTCAGGAGGTGGTTTAGTTTAGTTGTTTTTTGTGTGTATAAGATTATATAAATATTGAAACCGTAACACAGTCTACAAAACATTTTTGAATGTAGGTACGAACAGTTATTTGAACTTGTTTTGATTTTAATTTTGTATGTGGTGTACATTACAACAACTATAGTATGCTACCGGTGATTAATTGTTTCTACATTAAAGCGGTGACGTAATGCTGTGGTACTTTAACTCTCATTATTAAAAAAATATGTTGCTAAACAATTAACCACATAATAAATACTACACTGTACTGTTTGTTACCGATTCATGAATGGATCCCTGCCACAGTTAAACTGATATTTATTTTATTTTAATCTATTTAATTTATTTTGTTATTATTTATTAATTAATATACGTTTAAACGTAAAAACTCTTCAGAAACCAAACCGTGGAATGTTAAACAACGGCTATTAATAGATTATTACAAACATGTAATAAACTCAAAAACAAGAGTACACCACCAAAAGAACTACTTAATTACATAAAACCTCCACCAATATACAACCCAGCAGTAGCAAACATTAAATAATTTACTGATATGCTAAACAACAATCAGGATAATAAACAAAAATTTAATCTAAAAATAAATTATAACCAAATTGTCGACAAAAGATGTGCTAAAATATCAAGCAGCTGTTCAAGAACCAAAAAAATTGTGATGTGCAATACTACACCTTTTATTTAAACCAAGAACGCAGTTTTTATGTAATGTTAAAAAACGTTCTTTCTATCATTCACAAAGTAACAACAAGTTAATCATCTATGAATTGCAATACCTTTAACATTACAAATTTATATTAAAATCAGTTAACAAAACAAAAGTCATGCCTCAATGTGCTAACTGCCTTCAACTGCCTTCAACGTACCAAAAATTACTGCATTCATGATCAGAGTCTATAAGAAAGTGCAGCAAACATAATTTTCAGCGCAGAGACCAAGAACTTGGCCAGCCCAAAGCAACTACACACTGGCCATGTGACATAAAAAACAAATGTCTTCCATTTTTTTGTATACAAAAGTTATCCCTTAAATTATCTGCAAGTAAAAAAATTAATATCTTTTCAGACTATTTCCCTGTCCTAATCTACTTAAGCTCACACATACACAATAAACAAAAACCAGATTTTTTAACCAATAAAATAACTGGAACCAGTTTTAAAACATAATAGAAAAAGAAATATACCTAAAATGTCTTGCTTAAAACAACATTTAAGCATTAAGCAGTTTTGGAACCCACAAACACTACAAACAAGCTACAAAATGATTTAAAAGTAACTAAAAAAGCACTACTAATAAATAAAAGAATATGGAAGTCTACTAGAAATCCACAAAACAAAACTAAATACAACAACCCGCTAAAAGCCTACTCTTAGAAAAAAAAACAAAAAATCAAAAATTTTCTAAAAAACCTACCACTTCTACAAGCAGACAAAAAGCAATCATCAGTTTTGGAATATTTTTATCAATAACATTGTTTATTAACGCCATCATACCATGTTAGTCAAACACGTGATTAAAACATGGCTATGATCTCCATATTTCTATGAAAAAAGTTACAGCAATTAGAATTAGTTCCCAAAAAATGTGCAAAAAGCCTCACACATATTTTCAATGCTATACTACTTAGATCTGAACATTTTCAATCTCAATAAAAAGTGGCACAAATCATTCTGATAAACCTCCCAGTAAACATATTGTGACAGAAACATTTTTCTGTTGCTTAATAAGTTTATTTAAAATGTATTTTTGAAAATATGTTTCTGAAAAGACTGAAATTAAAAGCATTTTCTCTAATTCCAAATCACCAATTTGGTTTTTTAAACTAACACACAACTACAGAGTAGGTTTACTGAGTAATAAAGCAAATTAACAACACTTAAAAAAAAGAAATATTGTTTGGCTGCTTCTCTGGACAACACCCAAGCCTTTGATAAAAGTCTTAAACCGGAGATTTTTAAGCAAATTGAAAACGCAATTGCCCATTACACATTTTATGTATTATAATGATACCTAACCAAAACATTTTTATGGTTAAACATCAAGATAAAGTAATTAACTTACACCTCATCAAATTAGCGGTACCACAGGAAGGTATTCTTGGACCGGTGCTATATCTACTTTTTACAGAAAACCTTCAAGAGTTACGTTTGTTATTCTAACAGTTAGTAAAATTCCAAGTTTTGTCTCCGAGAAACTTCAGACTTTTTTTAAAAATATCCAAAAATAGCTTAAAACCTTGAAAATTAAGGCCAATCAAAGTAAATTTCAGCATGTCACCGTCACTCTCCGGCAAACAATTATTACAATTTACCAATGCAAAGTACCTTAAAATAAATTTTAAAACTTGTATGGGCCAACTGTTCTTAACTATGAGATAGTAAGTTTCTAACATTCTGAAGTTGAAGATATGTATATCAATTACAAACAGTTCAATATTTATCACCAATAAATCTCTCTACAAAAATCTGAACGGTGTCAATATATGCTACAAGACTCTAAGAACGCTAGTAGCAATTACTTATCTTGGTTTGAACATCATACCAACACGTACGCTGTCAACCTCCTTTAACATGTCACTACTAGCAATCAATGAGTTACTTAATTAAATTAGTTAGAACCTTAATGTAGATCTTCAACCGCACGCTATTAGGTTTATATTAAAAAAAACTTTACAGCCTTTTGTAAAAAAAAATTACTGCGTTTTTTGTGTTCAAATATTAATCAGTTGAAACTAAACTTGAAGATGACACTATAAATTTTTTTTTGCAATAGTATATTATTGTTATAGCTAGTTAGATAACATAAAAAACCTCTTTTGTACCATAATTTTAATTATGTAAATATGGAATAGTTATATTTATCTCCGTAATTAATGATCTAACAATTTATTCAAATTGATAAAAAAATAATGATAACTTTAATTAAGGGGGGAGAATAGTTGTGCTATTATAAGGCTTCACAGAATCAAACTCAGCAAGAAAACGCATGAATATAATTGAATAAAATTTTCACACATTGTAGAAGAAAGTCCACTGTGTGTCATTAAATTTGTAAAAATTTGATGCAATAAGTTGTTTCTTCGCAAATCATTTTTTAAAAGTGGCGTTTTTAATTAGTTCTTTATTAATTTTTTACTCGTTAATTATTACTTCAAATCTTTCAACAAAAACATGAAAACATAGAATATTGTCTGTAGTTCAACATATAAAAGAGTGATGATTAAAATCTTATCGTTTGAATATTGAGTTGGTTGGCGTTTTGTCCCATAAGAACCAATTTTAATTTAAAAACGGTGTCAATATTTTTCTAGAGAAAAAGGTTTGCCGATATTTTTGTAGATGTGATAGGATTTAATATTTTTCCATAACATTACTACTAGTGGCACCCCCACAGGACAGTGCGACTAAACCTGGCAATTCTCTAGCGTTAAACTGAAAAGAATTAATTTTAATTTAACATGCAAATGATGTCAAGTTTACTAAACAAGACTAAAATTAGAATTTTTTATAAATTTTAAAACTAATATAAACAATATTATTGTTATTTAATTTATTTAAAAAAATATATTTAAAAATAAAATTTATTATTAAAGAAATATTAAATAGTATTATATCTGCGATTTTATAATATTTTTAAAATCCATTCAACATAGCACAATAATAGAATAATTTAAAAAATGTTTATAATATATTATAAAAAATGTTATTTATTTGTTTCATTGGACGTAAAGTTGAGTAATATTTTCTGTTTTATTTTTACATATTTTTTATACAAAACTAATAAACAACGTGAACCGTTTAGATATATTAAAAGTATATAATTATTTTTATAAATTGTATTTGCTATGTTGCCAATTGTAAGAGGCGTATTAGAACGTTTACTTATGAGGAGGCTTATTCTACTGGCCCGCAACAAAATATGTATATCAGTATAAAAGCATAGCGCCACGTAGTGTTGACTTTAATGTACTACAATGTATAACTGTATATGTATATGAGTCGAAATGGTCACCGAACAAAATTTTGTAGAATGACTTCTAGTAAAGTATTATGTTGAAATAAATTGATATACACACCAAAACGTATTTGCCTCCAGTTTTTCGTACCTTGTTTTACATCTATATATATATATATATATATATATATATATATATATATATATATATATACAATGCAACATGTAAGACCATTTTAGATACGCAACGCAACATGCAAGATCACAAAGAACATACGAAGTCGTGGTCTCGTATGTTCTCTATACGCAACGCAACATATGAAACCATGGTGAAGGCGCCAAAATATATGTGATCTTCTATAGGCGTGGCCAACTCTTTGGTGGGTTGCTTGTTTACGCAATGATAGAAATTTGTTACCGCCTACTATTTTCTTTCGCTATTGCAACGTTTTATATTAATTCAATTTGCATCAATTAATTTTGATTAAATTTTTATCCTGTGCTGCAATATGCTGATTAATTATACAAAACACGCAGTACTATTTATTTTTATTGGAATAATCCTTAATTTTATTTTAATACCTAGCGACGGCGAGTGGCATAATAGAGATATTGTTAGCATTACATTGTTTGAAACATCTGCTGCTTAAACAGGCTATTGAACTGGCATGACATTGAGATAAACACAAATTCACGGCGATGTATTATAGTATCATTATATTATTTATTACTGCTTTTACTTATTGTTCTATTGCGCGTTAATATCATACAACACTATATCAATCACAATAGTTTTCAATAATCAATATAAACTTTTTAAATATAATGTAACCTAATTAACAAATTTATTTTGCAGTTTTTAATAATAAATATTATATGAAAAAATAGTTTTTGTAATTTAATATGCAAAATTGTTCTATTTAATTAAAATTTAATTAACAAAAATTTCTAAGTATGCAGATTACAAATTATACAATAATAAAACTTCTACTTCTACTTCCACATTGTTTGACAAGTTAAATTGAATGCATGCAACTAAAACTAACTGAATTAAATAGTAATGATCTGGCGGCATACTTATTTAAACATTTAGTTGTTTACTTGTTTACATGTATATTTGTTTACTTGGTTACTTCTTTACTTGTTTATTTGTTTACTTGTTTACTTGTTTACTTGTTTACTTGTTTACTTGTTTACTTGTTTACTTGTTTACTTGTTTACTTGTTTACTTGTTTACTTGTTTCTTTGTTTACTTATTTAGTTGTTTACTTGTGTAGTTGTTTACTTGATTACTTGTTTACTTGTTGTTTTGTTTAGTTGTTTACTTGTTTACTTATTTAGTTGTTTATTTGTTTACTTGTTTATTTGTTTAGTTATTTACTTGTTTTGTTGTTTACATGTTTAGTTGTTTTGTTGTATACTGGTTTACTTGTTTATTTGGTAACTTGTTTACTTGTTTACTTGTTTACTTGCTTACTTGTTTACGTGTTTACTTGTTTATTTGTTTACTTGTTTACTTGTTTACATGTTTACTTGTTTACTTGTTTCACACAAACAACTGTACAACGAAACAAATAAATAACTATATTATGTGTATGTTGAGATAATATAAAATAAGTAATTTATCCGCCGTCGGACCATTACACCTTAATCCAGTTAACATGTTTTAAGTTTTAATCTTAATACATTAAATTTTATTTAAAACAAGTTATCTTGTAATAGTAATCAGTCAGATTATTTGAATACTAAATCTTTGTATCTATTGATATCTTATTTTATGCGGTGCAATAAAATAAAATAAGAAATTCAACTGCCGACGGATAAATACTATAAAGTTTAGATAATATTAAATGTTACATTATAGAAAAAATGTTTAGTTAAATACTTAACAAATTGCAATTGCAAATTAATTAAACTATTATTATGCGCAAAAAAAGTTTATACTTAATAAGTGAAAAAAAAAGAATAAATACAATAAATAACAAAAAAAGATTACAGAATAAGTTTGTTTATTTGTTTACTTGTTTACTTGTTTACTTGTTTACTTGTTTGCTTGTTTGCTTGTTTACTTGTTTACTTGTTTACTTGTTTACTTGTTTACTTGTTTACTTGTTTACTTGTTTACTTGTTTACTTGTTTACTTGTTTACTTGTTTACTTGATTACTTGTTTACTTGTTTACTTATTTAGTTGTATACTTGTTTAGTTGTTTACTTAATTTTGTTAATTTTGTTGTTTTGTTTGGTTGTTTAGTTGTTAACTTTTTACTTGCTTACTTGTTTATTTGTGTTGTTTTTTACTCCTTTACTTGTTTACTTGATTACTTGATTACTTATTTTCTTTTTAAATTGTTTACTTGTTTAATACTTTACTTGTTTACTTGTTTACTTGTTTACTTGTTTACTTGTTTACTTGTTTACTTGTTTACTTGTTTACTTGTTTACTTGTTTACTTGTTTACTTGTTTACTTGTTTACTCGTTTACTTGTTTACATGTTTACTGGTTTACTTATTTGGTTTTTTACTTGTTTAGTTGTTTATTTGATTACTTGTTTACTTGTTGTTTTGTTTAGTTTATTTACTTGTTTACTTATATAGCTGTATATTTGTTTAGTTATTTACTTGTTTAGCTGTTTACATGTTCAGTTGTTTTATTGTATACTGGTTTACTTGTTTATTTGTTTACTTGTTTACTTGTTAACGTGTTTGCTTGTTAACTTGTTAACTTGATAACTTGTTTATTTGTTTACTTGTTTACTTCTTGGCTTGCTTATTTGTTTACTTGTTTACTACTTGTTTACTAGTTTACTAGTTAACTTGTTAACTTGTTAACTTGTTAACTTGTTAACTTGTTAACTTGATAACTTGATTATTTGATTATTTGTTTACTTGTTCACTTGTTTACTTGCTTATTTCTTTGCTTGTTTATTTGTTTACTTGTTTACCTGTTTACTTGTTTACTTGTTTACTTGTTTACTTGTTTACTTGTTTAATTGTTTTCTTGTTTACTTGATTACTTGTTTACTTGTTTCATACAAACAACAGTACAACAAAACAAATAAAAAAACTATATTATGTGTATGTTAAGATAATATTAAATAAGTAATTTATTCGACGTTGGACCATTACAGCTTAATCAAGTTAATATATTTTAAGTGTTAATCTTAATGCATTCAATTTAATTCAAAACAAGATATCTTGTAATTTGATAATTCAGATTAATAGAATAATGAATTTTTGTATTTATTTAAAGCTTATTTTATGCGGTGTTATAATATAAAATAAGAACTTTAACTGCCGACGGATAAATACTACAAAGTTTAGATAATATAAATTGTTACATTATAGAAAAAATGTTTAGATATATACTTAGGAAATTGCAATTGCAATTCGATTAAACTATTACTATGCTCAGAAAAAGTTTACACTTAATAAGTGAATAAAAATAAAATAAATAACAAGAAAAGATTATAGATTAAGTTTGTTCAGTTGTTTACTTGTTTACTTGTTTATTTGTTTACCTGTTTACTTGTTTACTTGTTTACTTGTTTACTTGTTTACTTGTTTACTTGTTTATTAGTTTACTTATTAGGTTGTTTACTTGTTTAGTTGTTTATTTATTGTTTTGTTTAGTTGTTGACTTATTTACTTATTTAGTTGTTTAGTTGTTTACTTGTTTATTTGTTTAATTATTTACTTGTTTAGTTGTTTACTTGTTTAATTGTTTTGTTGTTTAATGGTTTACTTGTTTATTTGTTTACTTGTTTAGATAGTTTGTTGTTTAGTTGTTAACTTGTTAACTTGTTTACTTGTTTCACACAAACGGAACAAATAATTAACAATATTATGTGTTTTTTGAGATAAAATAAAATAAGTAATATCTGCCGTCGGACCATTACTGCTTTATGCGGTTAATTTGCTTTAAGTTTTAATATTAATTTATTTAATTTAATTTAAAACAAGTTATCTTGTATTAAATAATAATTTAATTAATATTGGATTTTTGTATTTATTGAAACCATATTATACGCAGCGTAAAAATGATAAAATAAAAAATTTAACTGTTTCTTAAAAAACAAATCTTTTATTTGTATACTTAGACAATTGCATTTTTAAATTGAATAATCAATTAACATGCGTAAAAACGGTTTACACTCTTTACAAGTAGAAGAAAAAACAATAATAATTTCTTCACGTTTATATACACAGATTGATACCCAGCATAAAAGTGTTTTTATTAGTACTACATTTATTGTGATATAATAAGAAATAAATCCATTCATCATAATTTAAAATAAAATAATCTAAAATAAAATAATAGTAGCCTATAAAAATATCATTATAGCGAAAATAAGTTAAAATGATGTTGTGATATCCAAAAGAAAAGGTCTACTACAACAAAATACACATAAAATCTATTTATAGTTTTACGTTTCCCCTTTTATTGATGAAGGTTGAGTGAAGAAGATAATATATTCCTGTCTTTAAATGCTTCGTTTTATACTAACTAACATAATTATATCGCATTTAATGTAAAATATGACATTATATTAAATGCAACTTGATTTGTTAATAGTATAAAGAAGATTTAAATTAAAAAAAAAATTGCTTGTCTAGTAAATTAATTGAATGATTGGTATATTTAAATTTGTGTGATGGCATTTCATTGAGAATAGGGTAAAATAAAATTACAATGAAGATAAAGAATTGTATTATGTAAAAGGTTAGGTATTTACAATCATAACAGTTTGCTTAACAAGCAACGTGGGCCATGGAAATAAAGTAATGGGCGTACGTTATTTGTTCTATCGGCCAGCCTACACAAATTAAAACCTGCTGTAACTTTTTTATTTAAGAGTGTAAAAGAAAGGTACAGTTAGCTTTCTGCTACAAATTTGATTTTCTATCTATATGTTCAATAATTAGAAAAGTATAAAAGTGACTTTGCATGTTGCATTGTAAATATATATATATATATATATATATATATATATATATATATATTGTATATGTCTAATTTAAATTTAAAATAAATGTTTCTAAAGTTGTGAAATGTCATGTCAAAATGAAGTTAGAAATAAGTGAAATTTCAGAGATTTTTACTACCAACTTAAATTACATTTATTATTTTAATCACAATGTAAAATAAACTCAGTTAAATATTGGGTTAAGCTTTAATTGAAATACCAGCCTTTATTGTGATATCTGTTGGTTTAACTTAAAATGAATAATAATAATAATTACATATTGAGAATCGCTGCTTTAAAAAACTATATTATATACTATATAAGCAATAAAATAAGTTTATCGAGTTAGAAAAGTTATAATGTAACTTCACAATGTTTTTAATTTTAATTAAAGTTGTAATAGCTATAGTTGTTAACTAATTTAATTTTAATGAATGCAAAAGTAGATTATGTAGTGACCTTACTTATTATAGATTATATGTCGTGCGCAATTAAATCTCAAACAATTATACTTTTGAAATGTAATTTAAGTTAATAATGATTCTATAGATACTATGTCTGATGTCTGATTTAATTAGTTTGTCAGTAGGTAGTTCAAAGTTAATTACATTTTTAGAAAAATGAATACTAAAGTGTCATGGAAACTCAAATTTAATTATGTTTAGAAAAAATAAATATTTAATGGAATGTCTAATACACATTTAACACAATAAAAATATTGTTCCAGGTTTATTTGTTGATATAAAATTGAGATTTGTTCTAGATTTATTATTTGGCAAAATTAATCAAATAGTATATTACAAATAAAGTTGTTATACTAAATCAAAAAATAAAAAAAAAACTTTAGAAATGGCTTTAAAAAGATAATAAAATAATTGATAATTTTGATAAACTATATTTAAAAATTGTTTAAGGATTGTAAAACAGGACAACCTTTAAACTGCTGGTGTATATCACAAAATACATTTAAATCAACTGTTTTTGTGAGTTAAATTTGTTAGACGCCACTTCTGGAATAGTTTACAACTGCTTAATAATATTAATTTTACAATAAAAAAAAAAGTTTGTTTGAATTAGGTGGTAATGTGGTTATTGCACTCAAGATTGTAGAAAACACACAAATAAGCACTGATAGTACACAGACAACGTTTCTACTAATCACGATTAGATTTGAAGAAATTGTTTAAAGTTTAGAAAACGATAAGGTATATAAAAAAAATGCGTGGAAATTTTGACTACAATACTACTGGCGTTGCTGTTTGCCAGTAGGCAAATAGTAAATATATTTTTTTGCATGCCTACTTTGAAAAACAATTTTTCTGCCCGTATCTTAGATTGGAAAGTAATGTTTTGTGGCCTAAGGCGATATAACCATATAAAAAAAACTTGAAACGTTTATTTAAATTATAAAAAAATATATTTTTTTAAATATATTTACGAAGGGCGCGCAAAAATAGTCATAAGCACCATGAGCAAGAAAGCATTTGCAGCACTTTGATGTCTGCCGTTCTCGCTTTGCTTGTGCGGCCAAACATTGGAATGCTGCAAACATTGCTTTTCTGCCCTTGATACTTTATATACTATTCTTTCTTGTAGCTCTGTTTTTTAAATGAAATGATATAGCAAAATAGAAAATATTTATTCAAATTGCAAAGATGATATTTGGGTATTTTTTTTTAATTATTTGATTTCAAATCAATAATTTATGCTTGTTGTATAGGCGAATTTGCTTAATTCTGGCTATTAGACTAATAAAAACAAACAAAAAAATAAAGAAAAAAAATTAAAGAAAGAAACAAAGTTTTTAATATAGTTATTGCTCAAAATAGAAAATTTTGAATTATACTTTTATTGTTTATTTAATACACATAACAGGAATACAATATTAAAAACTTATAGCTGATTATTAAACTTGCATATACAATTTTTCAAATTTTAAATTTGAACTTATTTTTTAATCAAGTTTTTTTACATCAAAACTTGAAAATAATTTTTTTTTTAAACGTTTTCCATACTTTATTTTTGAACACTTTGTACACGTTTACATTTTTTATGCTATTATTGCATAATAATAAACAACTAATTAATTATTAAAATTTACGTACTACATATGCAATATGACAAAAATGTAAAAATATTTATATGATAGAAATGAACTAATTGTTGTTCTACGCCACTGGTTTTAGATTCTTAATTAGTTTGATTTGACTTATTAGTCGAGCTATTGCTTTATGTTAACAACATTGTTGCTGTTATTTGAAAAGTAGTAGAAGTGAATAACAAAAAAATAACAAATACTTCTAAGAAATCTATAAAACTAACATTTTTTTTTTAATAAACAAACCTTTAGTTAAACAAGAGATATATTATGCTTCAAACTGAAAATTTCATTTGTACCATTCAATATCAAACAATGAAAACAAGGTCGCATTAAAATTTTAAGCACTATTCTTTAAAAATAAAAATATAATAGGTTTATTTATAGCAACTATTCATAACAAGCAGCCAATTAATTGCATACCTCAACATGCTATAGAAAAAACAGGGATTAACCAAAGTTAGTTATCTAACAATACAGTGGAATATTTAAATTAAAAAAAAAAAAACTATTATAACAAATATTACTTGTATACTATAATCCTTAAAAACAACAAAATAATATATTGAGATAAATCAACACAGATACCGCAAAACCGTTCAAACATAACATTGTTTGATAACATAACTAAAAGTTGACAATTCTATTATATATAACTTATCTACTAGATTAATTTTAATAATCTGTTTAGTAAACCAAAACTGACCAAAACACATTAGCAAATTAAACCTACCCGATGACACTGTAGCAAATATGCAAAACATGAGATTCTCTGCACGACATTCATAGTCCATTGGTAACAATGTAAAGTGTAACTGGATTTTTTTTTTGTTTATGATCAAGTTTCCCTTTAAGTATCCTAACGTTTGAACATATTTTTTTTTAAACAAATTAAGAAACAGTTCAAATTACTACCCTTGGTTAGTCAATAATTTAAAACATATGCGAATTATGCTAAATCTGATACACAGTTATTATCAACTTAATAAAAGTAATAAAAATAAAACTTTTTTATAATTCACTTTAAAGGAAGTATTATAATAAGAGGTTTGCTATTTATTTACTGAGAATAAATAACTAAAACAATGGTTGGGGTGTAGAAACTTTTTTATTGTTTTTTAAAATATACTTCTTTAAGATCTACACTTTTTGCATTAGATTAAACCAATTGGCATTATGATATTATGTTTTAAATTAACAGTTTTTTTGTTTTTGTTATTTGATGCACTTTGTAATCGTTTTCTTGCACCAATTTACATAAATCTTTTTTGATTGGTTGTTAAATTGTGCAAAATCCAACGCAAACAAATTCGTTTGACCGTTAAATGTTTATCTAATATTTTATGTATGCTTGTCATACTTATACCCAAGAGTGTCTTTATTTAAAAATAGGTCACATAACAAATCCTGCATTGCACAACAATAGATTTTAGACGATCTTGATTTTTTTGCCAGAGAAGTACTTCCATTTTAGAATTTACTAAACCATCGATATATTGTGCTCTTGAATGATGCTTTATCCAATCAACTTACTGCACATTGCTGTTGAAATTATTTATGTATTCCATTGTCTTTCTACTATTCGGTGGTGTATGGCATAAGGCTTATTATTGATTTATATAATATTTACGCCAATTTTTCTTATCCTTGGCTATCTCTTTTATTTCTCTTTTTTTTTGGTGTATGTCAATACCATCTCATTTGGCCTTCCGTAAATTTTTCTTAAATTGATTTTTATTGTTAATTCATCTTGTATGTCTTGTTCTTTATTTTATTTTTTTTTTGTTTTGTTTTCAATCATCCGAAAAAATCTGATTTCTATTGCATTTATTCTTTTTATGTGTTTTTCTGTCATGGTCCATGTTTTGCTACTATAAGTTATGTTTGTCGGATTATTTTTAACTATTTTTGTTTTTGTAGTTTTTAATATTTTTTTTCTGTTGAAAAAAGTGTTTTTAACATGTTATATATTTTTGCTGTTTTTTCTATTTTGTGGTCTATCTCTAATCTGACTAATTTTCCGTTGCTCTGTATTATTGTTCCCAAGTATCTGTATTGTTCAACCTGTTCTATTATTCTTCTTTTTATTCTTATTTTATGATTCAGTTTTTCTCTCGCAATTGTCATGGTCTTTGGTTTTGGTTTTTTCATAGTTTATTTTCATGTTTATTTTTTTAGTTGTTCCTCTATTATTTTTATGTTATGATGAATATTTTCTTTTTGTTTCTGCAATCACTACCATATCGTCTGCAAATAGAAGTTTTACTATTTTGTTATTTCCATCTTCTAATATCTTATTTTTAGCATTTTATTTTTTTTTTGCTTGTTTTTTTGCTTTATCTAAAAAATGAGAATAGCAATAAGCTTACCAGGCATCCTTGCATCACCCTTTTCTTTGTTATAAATTCTTTTGATTTTTTGTTGTTCATTCTTATTAAGTTTCTGTTTTCTGTGTCCATGTTGATAATTAATTGTTATTTTTTTCTCAATTTCTTTTGATTCTGTCAAATGCTTTTTTGAGGTCAATAAAACATACTTGCATTATTCTATTATTTTTTATCATCTTCTCACTTATTATAAATATTTGGTCCCGTTGCTTTTTTCTCTTTTAAATCTACATTAGCTCTCCTCTATTGTTGTTTCTAATTTATCTCTCATTCTTTTTTTTTATGATTCTTGTGAATATCTTGCTTGTTAGTGTGATTCTTTTGTAGTTTTCACATTTCTTCTTATCTCCTATTTTTATGTATGGGTTTGGAATTATTTTTTTATTCTATTCTCTTGGCGTTTTTTCATTTCTAATGATATCATTTAATAGTTCCGATATTTGTTAAATTCCTTCTTTACTCATTACTTTTATCATTTCTGGCGTTATATTATCTGTTTCTGGTGCCTTCCCGTTCTTTACTTTCTTAATAAAATTGCTTCTATTACTTGTTTACTGTTTTTATTTAATTTCTTCCGTTCTTTTGTTTTGTATCACTTTTTTATTTTCAATTTTTTTATTATCTTGTATTCTTTCTTTGTTTTTTTTTTCTATTTTTATCTTAATCTACGTCAAAAATTGTAAAAAAATATTGCACAAAAATGTTCACGATTCAAATCTATTTTTTGGCCGAGATAAATGTTTCAAGTTAACTGTTAACAACTTGCAAGTAGCGTCTGTATGACACTGTCAAAAATGTCAACTTTGCGATGGTGCAGTCGGATTGCACGTAGCAACAACAGTGACAATTCTTCAACAAAAGCAATATGGTCTGTAACAAGTTTGAAACGTAAGATAAACGTGTGTGATACTTGCTGTGATACAATAGGTAATAATTTTATTTTTTATTTATCTATGGTATATTAGTAAAAATGTTAAAATTTGCAAAAAAATTAATCCATTAGCCGAATTAATTAACTTAATGACAGAAAAAAATAAAGTTAATACATTATTTTTTGATCATTAGTACGGGTTTTGTAAAAGTCTTTCAACAGTTAATGCTATTCTGTAACATAATCAAAAAACGGTTTTGAAAAAAGTATTATATCTAAAGTATTTATCTTGATTTAACTAAGACATTTGACTGTGTTTCACATTTGCATTGTTGTGCAAACTTTATCTGTACAACCTTCATCCAGAAAGCTGTTGACTGATCAATGATTATCTGTCTTATCGTGAGCATGTTCTTTAGGGTTCGATTCTAGATTTTGTTTATTTCTCATATGATTTGCTCAACAACATTACTTCAGGAAATGTTGTGTTATATGCGGATGACACTATCTTAATTAATGTATATAATTGGCTCCAAGAAATGCCAGTCAACGTTTATATGAACTGGATACAGAGTGGATAGAAAGGAATAAATTGTGTTTTAATAATCACAAAATTGTAGTATTTTTGCTAAACACAAAACATGAGAATATAATTTCTTGTCTATGTTGAATTAAAATTGAATTGGATTATACATGGTAATTTTGTAGCTGCAAAGGTTAATAAAAGTATTAAAGTTATCTAAAACTTGTCAACATCTGTATGCTACAATTTAATTGTTTGGGGACACTGCAATTTGACGTAGATTATTTGGCTTACAGAAAGAGTAGTCAAAATTTTGGCAGGCATTGCATATAGAGTCTGTTACAAATTACCCAGTATCTATATATTTGAAGTTTCAAAGAATATTATGTTACACCAAAGTAACTATCATACATATAATTTTCATTCTTACGAGACACAAAATAAATTAAATACACCCACTACTATAATTATTATTTTGTTAATACAATATATGTTTTTCTTAATTCATAGTTTTTCTGAATGTATAATTTGTACTTAAAACTTTTGTTTTTATTGAGAGTGTAAAACAACAGATCAGCAATAATAACATTTTTAAAGCAAGTTTAATATTTCAGAAATTCAGTTTGTTAGTAATACATTAAAACAATCAATCGGTTGACAGTTTTTTAAAAATATTGTTTCATTCTTCTATGGCTGCTGCAGCTAACTCTTCCGCATTATGGAGTGAATGAATACGATTGCGAACTGCTATAGAAACAAAATCCTACATTTTTTAAAAGATTTATATCTGGAGATCAAGCAGGCTAGTCTAACCGAGTAATATGTCCTTGTTCAAGTGCTACTTGAACCGTTCTTGTGCGATGTTTCTGGCGTTGTTGTCCATGAACATAAAATTTTCACCTGATTTGTTTTGCATTAAATAAATTATGGGTTTAATAACATTTTCAATATAAACTTGGTTTGTCATTATCTGAAGCAATTGAATTAAGAGTGTACGACGGTTGAACATTATGCCCCCCACAACATGGCCGTCTCTCTATTGTAGAGAGTAACTTCACAAGGAAAATTTAGTCTTTCTTGGCGGCTAGATTATCTTTCGACCGTTTGCCTATTGCCATCACTGTGCTCATTGAGGGCCTTTTTGAACTCAAATTTGTCGCAGAAAGTAAAAAAGCGCCGGAGCTGAAGAATATAGGTGTCTACGAGCATACTGGGCTAAATACCGATCCTCTTACCTGCCTTTCTATTTACTGTTTTTTGTACCTATGTTGAATATCTAACATTATGCAGAGCAATGATTTTTGCTTTACTGAAAGCAGAAAATGATCAAACTTGCATGCTTAATTATAAATTAATATTGATTAAGGTTTAAAAAAAATAATACAAGTCAACAATGTTTTCTTTGTTGACTATAATTTTGTTTATTAACACTTTGCCACCTAGCAACAAAAGCAAAACATATCATAGCGCAAATATTTTATATAAGTGGGTCCAAGACTTTTGATATTGTGTTTATATATCCACAGTCCATATGATTAAAACTTATGTAAAGCAAAACACAAATTACGTTATTTAAATTGCTTTATTGCTTTTCAAAATATTCTTTTTTAAAATCTATACATTTTTGCATCCGATGAAACCAATTTTCAAAACAACATTGCCACTCTGAACAAGGTACCTTTAAAACAAGTAATTTAAATGCTTTAACGGCTTTTTCGGGCAATAAAAAACGTTTGCCACGCATTTTATTTTTGATATGTCGAAATAGGAAGAAGTCATTGGGCGATAAATCAGGCTAATATGGGCAATGAATGTTGATACCGGTCAAAAATTCTACAGTTTGTGGTGCTGTGTGAGCGCTTGCATTGTCATAATGAACAATGATTTGCCGGTTTATGTTGTTTTTTCTGATTTTAGCAATAACTTTTGGCAAACAAATTGAAGTATACCAGTCAGCATTAACTGTCCTTTGATCCTCTAATGCAACAGTTGCAACATGACCCGTTTTTTCCGAAGAAACAAGCAATCATTCTTTTCGAAACGCTTTGTAAACGCACCACTTTTGTGGGTTTAGGGTTATTTTGGAACACCTATACAGTCGATTGCTGTTTAGTTTCAAGCTCATATGAATATATCTAAGATTTGTCACCTGTTACGATGTTATATACCGAATTTGAACAACTCCTTTCAAATTTCTTTAGAAATCTTTGCACTACGTGCCTGTTTTTATTCTTCTTTTAAATTGTGTGGGATCCAACGACTGCAAAACTTCCTGACATGCAAATGATCGTGCAACATCGTATGTATTTGTTTTGCTGCAATGTCTAAGGATGCCTCTATCTCACTATAACTCACATGCTGATCTGACAAAATCATTTCACGCACAGCATCAATATTTTTTGCGAAAACAGAAGTGCATGGACAACCTTCGCGAAGATTGTCATTAAACGTTGGTCTTCCACGCTTGAATTCTGCGAACCATTTGTAAACCATAGTTTTTAATGGTGCTTTATCCCAAAATAACAAACTTTTTTCACACATTGCTGCGGTGTTAAACCGTATTGAAAATTATAAAAAATCATCACTTGGAAGTCACGATTCGAAATTTCTATTTTTCACACAATTATTACTCTCGATAAATTTTATTGAAACGAAACCGAGCAGTTTGAAATCAAACTGTCTACTGAATTATAGGGAAAAAACGTAAAATTTTACGAATATGACAATAGCAGAACGCTAGCAATACTGGCAGTACTTGATTCCGCAAACTTTAGCAGTGCTTCACGTAGATGCTTTTATACTGCGTACACACTTGCAACAATCTGCCGTACCGCAACATCGTCGTGTAACATCCACGCGCAACATCACTCCGCAACAGCGTCCCATTGCTTGTCGGTTTTCTGCCGTCGAATCAAAGAAAATGTTACGCGACGATGTTGCGGTACGCAGTTGTGTTGCGGAGTGATGGTACGCGACGATGTTACGCGACGGTGTTGCGGTACGGCAGATTGTTGCAAGTGTGTACGCAGTATTAGGCGTAATGTTACTGGTGTTGCTAGTAATTTTATTAATTGTAAATTATCATGTAGTATTCTTCCACTTTTAGGTTTTTTTATAAAAAATACCTAAAATTATTACGGATCAATAATAAAATTATTTTGTTGATCTATTATCTCGTGTCGCACTCTTCTGATAAAAATAGCATATTATATTTATGTTATGAAAAAATACTGGACGCAATTTTATTCAGAAACTAAATGAACAACAAAGAATCACTAATAAAAGTTTTTGTTGAGTATTAAATATAATTTAATATATGGAAAGTGGTCCTATCAAAGCATTTTTTTAATCAATTTCATTCTCAAAAATACTTTCAATTTTGTTTGTAGTATAAAAAATATAGTAATAGTAATATAACTTTCAAAATCAACATTAATATAACTCCAATACACACAAATATAATAAAACTACTCTGCATTACATTTAAATTTAAAAAGAAAAATTTCAACATAATTGATGAAATTTATATTTGTACTCAAATTAAGGTTTTATAACAAAATAATACTGAAAAACAATTCCAATGTGCTTTTAATAACATAATCATTTCACTTTCTTCTCAAATCATATGTTGTTGAATTCAAAAGAAATGTTAATCGTAAAATAATCGAGGTACTTTCAAAATTTACAAACATAGTTTTTATCCATACCAGGAATTAATTGGTTAAATTTACATGAAATATTTTATTAAAGTTATTAAAAAATGTCTTTGTTGTATCTAATTGAGTTATTCTATTTTTACTTTAAAATGCACATACAGTATTTAGACAAAGAAACCATTGATTTCAACCGTTTATTTGTTTTAAATTCTTGTCTTCAATATATATATGTATATGTATTTCATTACTCTGACACATTCTATTTTAATAAACAAAACAAAGTCATTATGAATTATATGTTCTTTATTTATAAACAATTATGACGATCTTTTTTGCACATAACGTAAGATTTATAGGACAGCACGTTTCCCCTTGCCTGAAACAAATCGTACATTACCTTTTCACATCGTCGTCGGTATCTACTCCGAAAACGTCGTGTATCATTAAATCTGATTTGCAAAGAAGCTTACTTTTTGCCGTGTCTTTTTCATGAATCGTGACATGTTTTCGTATTCATCAAGCGTCTCTGCTAAAGACGTCACATGTTGTAGAACCGGCGCTAAACGTGAATGCGAAGGTGTATTACGTGAAGCTTCGGTTTTAATTCTGCACACTGAACGATATAATAATGTGTATCAGACAGGAAACTAATATCATCCTACCAAATTACATCCTGATGGAAATATTATTAATATTTTCTATATAACGAGTTTTTCATATATTGCATCTAACATCATATTAATATTATATCTCATTTTGAATAAGATGCACGTATTTGCTGAACGGTGGTGAAGATGTTTGAAACAGGCACTGTTTGTCATAACGAGTAGTGTGCCATTTGTTTCACATTGTATATAATGATATTGCTAACTGGACACGTGGTCATATGCCGGAAATGTTGAATATATGCTTGCATCCACGCTTCAGGTTTGTACAGGAGAGGACACTTCTAGCCGCAGGATCTGTCATATTGCCTACAGGATATGTAATGTTACGTACTGTTTGGCTGGGGTTGACGCCGACGTAGAATTTATCATAAACTATAAACTGAACGTACGGGTAATATGCAATTTGCATTTAGAGACTTCTCAGCGCCGGCACCATCAGCTAATGCTGATTCAAAATTTTGATACCATAAACAACAACACGGTCAATTTGAACGTGGCTCTTATCGGGTGCATATTATCTCGTTCGGCTATTAGCTGTTTGCAAATGTTAATAAGATTTGTTTTCGATATTGCTCGTATAATTTATGAATACATTGTTTTCATACACTACTTAACGTGAAAGTGTTGTGTTTATAACTGTAGAAATGAATGTTTTATATCATCATGTAAATTTTAATATCGCATTTCAAGTGACAGCTATTCGTCTCAACAATACGTGTTCTCTTTGCATATTATATATTAAAATTGTTTTGGAATGTGCTATGCATATATTACTCCTGCTATAAAACACATTGGAATATGTATACAAATTAAATCGTTATTTAACTAATCAGATAAATTTTATAATTGAACTGTTTAAAAACATTACTTTTCAGTTATTTTGGGAATTACACTTCAGACTTTGAATTATAAATACACACATAATGATGTATACATTCGACAATTTTTATATAGTTAAACAATAATAATCATTTCTATGTATTAATTCACAATCATAGTAGCTTTAACCGCTTTACCAAATTTACAAACAATTTACGACTCATACTCGGAAAAGCTTTCGACCTGCTAGAACCAGGTTGGTGAGGTCGATAGAGTATAAAAACGATAATTTTATTTAATTTTACTATCATATACATACTATATTTTAAAGAAGTTTAACTAAACAGCAATTAAGTAAGTACAAACCCCCTGATTTAAAATATTATCATTCACTTGTTACATAAATTAATTTTTAAATAATAACATTTAAATATCAGAACTTCTAAGAAAACAAAAAAGAAGCAACCGCAAGTGGTAACTTGTTTTATTGAACACCACCTAAAATGACTTCACAAACTACAATCGTTTTCGAATATAGAGCGAATAGCTGGAAACTAAGTGATAATCGCTTAAGGAAGCTTGTTTAATAGTGCATATTGGATTTGGTGAATTGTATAACTTGTATAATTATTTAATTTATTGTTTAGTAAATGATAACCTAATTTTTTGTACAATTAACCTCTTAAAGCATCAAACATACTGTATTTAATATTATTTTACACAAATGCGAGATTCTGAGGGGGTTGACACTAAAATTGAAGATGATTATTTTAAGAAATTTTATATAAATTACTATTATTTTTGTTCATACATTTAAAATATTATGCACAATTAAACATGTATGTCTATAAAACTTGAAAATAGTACGACATGATGAAAAATATTCTTATATTTAAAAAATACGCGTATTGTTTTATAAAACTTTTAATGTTTTACAATCAACCATCGGGATTTAGAAAAACACATATGGTACTATATACCAAAATAAAATTTAAAAGTATGCGTTCTTTACTACCAATTGCTCATTCAACATTATGCACAGAAGATCAAGGTAGCTACTGGGTTGACTTGTTTGTTTTTAATTAATTGTTATTCTCAGCGCAGATTGGTGTGTTGATTATGGTTCTAAGTGCTGAAGATTGTGCAAAAGCTGTTACTCTTGTGGCAGATAGAAGAAATCAGCGGTATGTGTCCAGATTTCTTCATGTCAGTCTTTTTACCGTTCAGAAAGCACTTGAGCGGTTTAAGGAGACCTGCAGAAGTATGCTCGGAGGCCAAGATCTGGCAGAAAACAAACAACGACTGCTATCAATGACCGATTTATTGTTTGTACTACTCTACGAAAATGAGTGTGTGGACAGTTTGTCAAAGGTTGCACAAAATTATTCCCACGTCACCAAGTAGCTAGACTCCAGTTTTTTGCAAACATTTGAATTGGACAATGGCTCAATGGAGGACTGTACTGTTTACTGACGAGTCTAGGTTTTGCTTACGTTTGCTAGATAGAATAGAACGAATATGGAACCAAACGGGAGAACAATTTGGTTAATGGTATGGGCAAGAATATCAATGGGTGACTGCACTAAATTAATTGTCATTGATGGAGGGTTGCTGACTGCACAGCGGTATATTGTGGAGGTTTTCAAAATTATTCTTATAGAACATATTTGGAACATGCTGGGCAGCCGTGTTAGAAGACGTGCAGTTGCACCAACCACAATAAACAAGTTTTGTGTAGAGCTTTAGGAAGAATGGCAGAATATTTTACAAAATGATATTTGTGAGCTCATTAGTGGCATGACCGCCGTATGCAGGCAATAGTTAGGGCTCGAGGAGGCAAAACAAAAGTATGGAAATTTTATTTAACAGAAATTTGCATTATTAACTTTTGTTAAATTTATTTTGCAGAAATGCATTTTCTTTCATGTATACGTACATTTTTGTTTATTAATGTTTATTAAATAAACTGATAAGTACCATATGTTGTTTTTTTCTACATCCTGATGGTCTCTTTATTGTAAAACATTAAAAAAGTTTTATTAAAAAAAATTACCCTTTTTTTGCAAAAAATTACCCAATAACTTTGTTTTTTGCATCTGAGTGTATTACAAAACATATAAGTAATATGCAAGAATTTATAATACAATCAATTCTTAGTAATAAAGTTTTTTTTTTAATTTTTGACGTTGGTAAGCTTTTTGAATTATGAATTTTTTGGATCAAATGTATATAAAACTATAAGACGGACTAAATCAAAACAACAGAATGCAATATTTTTAATGCTATCATTAGTAAGCAACAAGTTGCACTTATTATATACTAATAGCTGCTTATTACTACAAAAAACGTTGGCGGCATTTTTGTATAGAATATTGCGTTAAGTTTGATAATAGACGTTTTACTTAACTGAGTCACCACATACTTAATAAAAATAACATTATTTTTAAACTAGAGTTCTTAAAACGTAAATGTCAAAAATTTATTTAGCTATAATTTTTTATTTTAAAGCGTCGGTAAATCAACAACATTTATTACTCAATTTTGTTCCTTTAAATTTTAGCAGTAGACCACATTGTACAATATAACAACTACAGCAATTATCTATCACTACTTGAAAGACATAGAACTTGTAAAGTTGTTCAAAGAATAATGTACAAAGTATCTACAGAAATACTTAAAAATAGCAAAAAAGGCTTAAATTTTAAGTATATCTGTAGATATATTGTAAGATGCCTTAAATCTAGAAGCAAACTAAAATTTGTTGGCAAGACGAATTAATTGACTATGATGACAAGTAACTCAATAACGTTCACAACCTAACGTTTGATTTCAAATAAAATGTAATCTTTAGAAATTATTATTGCTAACGGCTTTAACACAAAATGTACTAGCCTGAAGTATTATATACTAATAACTGCCTATTACTCAACTAAGACACTACATACATAAAATTAACATTATTTTTAAACCAGAGTTCCTAACACGGAATTACTACAAAAATTACCGCATCAACTTTTTGAATGTCAAAAAACCATGAAACTTTTTTTGTTTAAAACTAGCAAGAGCAGTAGACTATGTTATACAACACACCAACTACAGCAAAAACACACCATTACTTAAAAAACACTAGAAATTAGTAGCAAACTTTGCAAGTATAATTGAAAGATCAAAAGCAGTGTTATGTTTTTTTAAGATAAAATAAATCAATTACTATCTAAAAAATGCAATGTCATCTGATATTCGCAATAAAAATTCAATTTCTTCTCAAGAGAAGAAAAACGAAACTGTTTAAAATAGTGAAGAATGGAAAACAGTAGTAAATCACAACAGAAAGAAAATATTATATACGGAAACTCGTCCGATTGTGATGGAATTCTTAAAGGTGCACCAAGATTTTCCAATTTTCATGTTTTCAACTTGGATCCAGCCATCAAGGTAGACAACATGATAAGTTATCTAAAGACTAAAAACGTTGACCGTGCTAGATGTGTGCAGTTAAACTCTAAGCGACCAGAAGATTATTCTTCTTTTAAAATATCGGTTCCAACAGAATACGATAATGTAACTCATAATAAAGAAATGTGGCCAATAAATGTTTGTGTGAATTGTTTTTTAACATTTTTTCACAAGAGAATCAAAATGAATTAGTCCATTCAAAGTGCGTAATTGCTCAAATTAATGTTCAAGGTATGTTAAATAAATTTGATAAAATTGAATTATTTGTAAATAATGAACATATTGATATTGTTTGTATGTCTGAACATTGGGCATTAAATAACTGTTTATCAAATATTTATTTAAAATTTTTTACACTGATTTGTGATTTTAGCAGATCCACTCATCAACACGGTAGTGTAGCTTTATATGTAAAAAATAACGTTAATGTTAAATGTTTAAGAGTTGAAAAATATGCTTCATCTGAGCTTAACATTGAAATTTGCGGTTCTCTATTAAGTATAAATGATAATAATGTGAATCTTATAACTATCTATAGATCTCAGTTAGGTGATTTTCGTATTTTTTGTAATAAACTTGCAGATATACTACAAAATATATTCTTAAATAAATCTAATGAAAAGATAATAATATGTGGTGACATCAATGTTGATTTTTTAAAAGATTCTACTAACAAAAAACTTTTAACTGACTTGTTAAATTGCTTTCAACTTACTGTTGTTAATACTTTTAAACCAACTAGGATATTCACAAACAAAAATGGTCATACTTCTATTGCACTAATTGATTATATTATAACTAACGTTGAGGATTATAATTGGAAAGTGGTTCAGCCTTTAGTTGCTGATCATTTATTAACTTTAATGTGTTTGCAATCAAAAAATACTGAATATAAGGTTACTTCTTCTTTTAACATGAAAAGAATAATATCTGCTAACAACTTAGATATTTTTAAATCCCTTGTTACATATATAGACTGGAACAATCTGTATTTTATAGAAAACAACAACGATGCTTTCCAATATTTTATTAACAAACTATATGAAAACTTTAATAATGCATGTCCGTTAGAACTATTACCACCTAAGAAAATTGAGAAAAGTCCATGGATTACTACAAACATTTGTAATGAAAGTAAGAATTTAAAACAACTGTTCTGGCTCAGTCACAACTCAGGTTCACAAGAACTAACAACTTTGTACAAAAATAAAAAACGGGAACATTCTGAAAACATTAAACTTTGCAAAAAACAATATTATTCAAATGTTATTTATAATTCAAATAATAAAATTAAATCTATTTGGTATTTAGTTAATACGTCACTTAACAAAAATATTAAACATAACGCTGTTGACAAAATTGTTGTTGACAACAAAATTATTAGTAACAAAATAGATATTTGTAATAGTTTTGTCCAACACTTTTCTAACATCGCAAAAAGTAAATTAAATATTCACTATAACTTCAAATTATCTACTGATTGTACTTTTGGGAACATATTTGTAATACGTTTGTCATGACAAACATAACAGTGTATGATATTATTTCTACTTCCAAAACCTTAAAATCATCTTTTTCTGCGGGATCAGATGATATTCCACATAATGCAATTCATAGTGTCATTGATATTATAAAAGTGCATTTAGTTTATTTATTTAATAGAGCATTAGACGTCGGAGAGTTTCCGGACATCCTGAAAATTGCTGCAGTCATACCATTATTTAAAAAAAGGTGATAGAACCAATATTGAAAACTATAGAGCTATATCTCTATTATCCACCATATCGAAATTGTTCGAAAAAATCATCTACGAAAGAATGATTATGTTTATTAATAAACATAATATTTTAAGCAACTGTCAGCATGGTTATAGACCTAAATTATTAATTGAAACTGCATCTTGCAATCTTTTTAATTACGTTGTTGAAAACATTGATAAAAATAAACACGTTTTAGGTCTTTTTTTTCAATCTTTCTTGCGCTTTTGACACTGTAAATATTGAATTTGTAATTAACAAATTACAAAACATTGGATTTAGAGGAAAATTTTCAAGTCTAATCAAATCATATCTTTCTAACCGAAAAATGTTTGTTAAAGATGGTTTAGTACAATCTACTACTAAAAATATAAACTTAGGTGTCCCACAAGGTTCTACGTTAGGGCCACTATTTTTTCTTATTTATATCAACGACTTGCCTGATGCTATATTAGATGGCAAGGTAACTATTTTTGCAGATGACACTAGCATTTTGGTAAGTGCATTTAACATCGATGAACTCAAGACTAAAGCGTTACAAGCCATTACACAATTCACTTCTTGGTGTAAAAGTAATGCCTTGATAATCAATCACAATAAAACAGAAAGTATATACTTTTCTAAACGACGAATTTTACCAACTGATTTTAATATTCATTTAAATAATTTTGAATATAAACTGTCTAAATCAGTTAAGTATCTTGGAACATATTTTGATGCTGATCTTTCGTGGTCGGGGCATATTGATTATGTTTGCAAAAAAATGAATGTGGCATATTTTTCTATTCTTCATTTAAAAAACGTTTTAAATATCAATGCTGTATTAAATATATATTACGCATTAGCATATTCGCACTTTTCGTTAAATGTACTTTTATGGGGAACTGCTCCTGATATTTATAGAGTTTTTATTTTGCAAAAAAAAATTATTAGGTTAATTTTTAATCTTCAAATTCAACAATCTTGCAAGCCTATCTTTAAACAAAATAAAATTTTAACATTTCCATGTGTGTATATTTTCAAAACATTGTGCTACATCAAAATAAACTTACATAGCTTTAAGACTTTATCTCAAAACCACAATTATTCCACTAGAAATGGTCATCTTCTATCCAATGAATTACATAAAACTAATACTTTTCACAACACCTATTTTTGTATAGGTATAAAAATTTGGAATAAATTGAGTTCTGAATGTAAAAGTCTCAACATGAATAGCTTTAAGAAAAAAGTAAAAAATATGTTATTTGTTAAAGCATATTATAATATTAATGAAATTTTAAGTGACTCACTATTAGTGTAATTTTATAACAATTTTTAATTTGTATTGTGTGATTGCGATTTGTTATGATTTCTTTTCAACTGTTTTATGTACTTTTATTTGATATTCACATCCATGTTATATATTTATTTGTATTTGTGTTGGCCTAAGTGAATAAAAATCTATTCTATTCTATTCTATTCTATGTTTTTATATCAGCATTTATTTTGTCACACTGTGACTGCAGTTTTGGCTTAATCTCAGCCTTCTTCAGACAATACATGAATGTGTGACAAAATGAATGGTGATATAAAAACTTAGTAATTGTTTTATTTAATCTTGTATTATAAAATATCACGTAGTAACGGTCAAGATAAGATAATAATTATGATAATATTTTTACAAATCTACACCAAAGTTTAGTATCTGTATGCATATATACTAATACCGACCATATTTGAGTTGAACTATCGTTTGAATATAATTTTATTTTGTGCAAGGTTCGATATTTTAGGGTTTACGCGTGTGATACTACTTTACAACTGCTTTTAAAGATGTACCAGGAATTATTTACAAATATATACTATCGATCCCGCCAATTGAAAGAATAGAGGCACTGTAGGTACTGACGGAGCTTAGTATCTGGTCCACTCACACTCTCATAATAAATGTAATTATGTTTACGTTATTTATGTATTAAACTAATGTTTTAAGTTAATAAATACCACAATTTCTTAAAATTCCAGAGATAGGGCTCAAACCTGCAACAAGTTATGCGCCGAGATTTGAATTAGGCGCTTCACTCAACTGATCAACTCTTAGGATAATAATAATAATAAAGTTAAGCTAGTACTTTGTTAACTTTTAACTCAATTTAGAGTTTCAAATTTTGTTTTCTGTTTAAAAGTATTAATATTTTTTGATATAAAAAAATTACATTGCAGTATAAAAAAAATAGGTTTTTAAAAATATTACTAAGCATCACCTTAAATGTTTTTCTAGATACAAAACTGCAACTAAATAATGGAAATATAGTAAAATTATTTGGTTTAACTATGGATATATACTGGATACCTGACTCCTTATGTTGATGCGTTTCTATAGTGAAGCAAATTATATTTCGGCGGCCATTTTATGTGTGACTTAGTAATACAAAGTAAATATTAAAAACTTTTTATATTTTATTATTTTAGGGTTCTATACATTTAAAACATACATTATATGTCACTAACAGTAACAAAGAAACTATTTAAATGATTTGGACAAAAATTGGTTAATTGGATCCAAAGTTAAGACAAAAAAGGTGTTTTTAATAAACATTTAATATCTTTTAAATTGACTTATCAACTTAAACAAATTTTTGGACAACATTTTTACACGTATTACTGCCGTTTTATTATCATAGTCAAATTTTGTATATGCAGTGGTTGTTGCAGTACAGTAACTTGAAAAAAAAAAAACACTTAAAAATTCCAAAATAATCTAAACCTGCAATGCATATAATGTATACAATGTTAAAACTTATTTTAATTGATAATTACGTTACAAAAATTAATCCAGTTTATTTAACATATAAATAATCACTTCTATTGCAGATGGCACGCACATAAAGTTTACAAATAAAAATCTAAATGTTTTACGTAAATGGCCTATGTTTGCTGATGCTTTAAGAGTTAGTTTTTTTTTATTAACGTACCGCAAAAACTTTGTATATACAAAGTTAAACTATGATAGTAAAACGTCAGCAATACGTGTAGTAATGTTTATTTAAAATTTGGTTCAAGTTGGTAGACTCGCTTAAAAGATTTTTTTTATCACAAACGCATTATTGGTCTTAACTTTGGATCCAATTTACCAATTGTTGTCCGGATCATTTTAATAGTTAGATTACAATGTTAGTAGCATATAATGCATGTTTTAAATATATAAAAAAACTAAAATGATAAAATGTAAGATGTTTTTAATAATAGTATTATCAAATATGATACCCAACTAAAACAACGTACACAACAAAATATAATTTAGCAATAAAAACTGTTTGGTTTAATGCTAATATAAAGTATGTGATTTGATGTTGATAGTCTTAAAATGCTATCTGGAAAATCTATGATACAGCAAATGTCACATTTCTTAACAGTTCACTTACTAAGCTAATAATACTGGCTAATATAAAACCTATTTACAAACAAAATTACATTAATTACTCTTCAAATTATAAACCCACCAGTCTGCTACCGGGAGTTTTTAAAAATTTTGAAATTAATTTTTTTAAGAATTAATTAAGTAATTAAGTAACATATATTTTCTAATCCAGTGTGGAAAAAAGATGTCTACAATACAAACAGTATCTTTTTCATCAACCCGACCAAGGCATTTGATTGTGTTGACCGCGAGATTTTGTTTTGTAAGTTGTACATGTTTAACATTACAACAAGAAAGTGTTTTTTTGTTGTTAATCTATTTGCAAAATAGAAAACAACGTGTTTACCACATTGTGTCACATTTGGACGTACAACTACAGGTGTACCACAAGGTTTAATATCGGGCTCAATGTGGTTCATTATCTAAATTATTAATTTTCTTTAACTTTTTAAAGATAAACATTAACACTTCATATAATATCTTTATTGTATTTTTACTTTTTTTTTTAATTTTTATTGTACTCTTTCTTAGAAGAAGGAAGGTTTTAAGTCTTTAGGCAAAAGAACTTCTTTGGAACGGAGAGAGCAAAAGAGAAGATTATGCTCATCTACTTCCGAGTACTGATTTAGGCAACCTTAAAAAAAGGCAAAGGAGCCTAGCCTTTAAAATACTTTCTTTTATCAAAAAAAGGTAGGAGTCAGGTACAAAGAAGCTGTACTCAAACATTTTTAAGTAACTGTCACCAACTCATCACATTCCTTAAGCAAAACCACTAAGACACAGCTAGAGTTAATTAAAGCTATCTTAACTTAAAAGCTAGATAAAACCCTGTTCACTTCCGAGCAACTATTTTATTTTTTACATAAGATGGGGGTGTTTTTTTATGTCCTTTTCTATGATTTTTAATTTTTTATAAAAGAACTAATATTGATAAAATAATATGATAACAAAACTATCACCAAATACAAAACAAAAATAACTTACTGCAGTTTGGAGAACTGCTTGGACAGCTTAATAAAAGTTCTTTTTTCATAAAAATCATAAAAATAAAATTCAAATCATTAAATCAATTAAAGTAGTATTTTATATAAATTAAATTCAGCACTCTATTTATGATATCAATTCTTTTATACAAGAACTCAATTAAAAATTAAATAACTATATTTAAGTTATATTACAAATAATGATACTTTAATTTATTTGTAATTTAGTTGTTGATAATTCCAGCAGTCATGTATACAAATCTAATAATAAATTAAACTTTTTATTTATTTTTTTTAAACTAAAATACATAGTATCAATTGATATAAATTGAAATTTATTAAGGTATTAAAGTAATAACTAAATTAAAAAAAAAAAACGTATACACTGTTTATTAATTATCATTTAATTACGGAACACATAATATCTTTTTTTCTAATTAGACACATCCAATCTTTTCCATTTTCATCATAATACCAGTCACAATCGAAAAGGGAGAAAGGAAAAATGACTGTGTCATGCTGCGGGTGATATATGGTGCTTTGATTTAATTTGATATCCTAATAATGGCTGACAAGCTTCAAATATAACGTGTAATATGTTGAAGTTAAAATGAATAAACTGGTTCTCCTCCAGCATTCATATTGTTCAGCTCCACTGCTTACATCTCATTAATGTTATCGTATTAATTGTTATCACACCCATGTTTACAGAATTGCAATGCATAAAATGTGTTACATAATCTATACAAATATAATGTCCAAATATTCTATTACATAATTATTATGGCAAAAAGAACAACACCACTATTATAATAATATTTTTGATGTAGAAACAATGTCGCATCGTGTTGCGTATACAATAGCACCATATTATATAGTGAATTTAATTTAAATTATATCAATATAAAATTATTGCATAGTTCAAACGTCATTTTTATTTAATTTGACTGTTTTAACATGTTATGAAATTATATTTTTTGTAGAGTGTGTGATTTATTATTATGTACAATTGTGAGAAAATAAATCTGGGATATAATAAACTCTGTTATCATATAAATTTGAGACAATATTTTTGTTGTATTGTAATTGTGACTTTTTGCATATATTGATCATTAGTAAATATAAAAAAAGGTTTATTATGTCAAACATTAAAAAATTATTTAGAACACATTTAAAATATAATTAGTTTTTAAAACTACTTTACTTTTGAACTTTATATTGATAAATAAATTGAAACATTGTTTACTTTTTAATTCAAATAAAATTAACAAAATATAATTGTTCCAGATTTATTAGCTCAGAACTGTATATGGTTTATTTTTAAATCTCTTCTTTATTGAACATCAAAGATATATAGAGCCAATTAATTTGAGTAATTATGATTTTGGAAGATCGTGCATAGTTTAATTATAGCGAAATGAAAGCAATAGTTTGAAAGCAACTTCATTATACTGGTGATTGATTATTACACTTTGTAATTTCGGTGTCCATTCAAGTGTAAAATCACTTTTCTTAAACGCACAGTATATTAAACAATGTACAAAACATGCTAAAGGTAGTCTAATCGTGTGATTAAGATTGATTATTTACAATCTTGTAAAATTAACATATATACCTATATAAATAATTAAATAAACTATATATATATATATATATATATATAGAAATTATATATTAGAAGAGTTTTGGCAACTATATAATGGCTTGACCTAGTAAATTTTTACACTTTATTTTGAATTGTATAATATAGAAACAACACTTTAATAACAATACCTGTTATTTAAATGAAGCATATTTTATACTGTTATTTAATAAATTTGTACAAAATAATTATAAATTAACGTTTAGGGATTGTTAACATAATTATTAATTTTGGGCCAGATATTTGATTCAATGGTTTCCTTATTGCTTAAGTTGTTCTGAAAATAATGTTATGTTGTTATTAATTGTCTGGTTTTTTAAATATGGTTTTTAAAAACTCTATTATGTAAAATATTTTTAAATTTTAAACTACTAACACTATTATATTGAACATACGATTTAACCATTCTGTGGACATTGGTTTTGAAAATTATATGTCATATCAAATGTTTAAAAAAAATTGTAAGATAAGCAAGATTTTCTCTTTTTAAGAACAAATTTAATTTTTGACTGATATATTTTACATTTACATTATTTTTTTTAAGAAATGTTAGCATTAAAAAAATAGCATATAATTATTTAATTCGATAATATAATTTACACCAATATAAGTTTGGAGCAGGTCATTAAAAATCTAAATGTAGAATAATTAATAATTTTATTGGTACAACTAAATTAACAAAAACCAAGTGAATAACTAGAAATGAAAGAGATATTGCCAGACAGACAAGCCGTGTTTAGAGAATAAAGAGAAGAAAAATTGTATGCGTTATTCTACCTAAAGCTGCATTTGACAAAGTGAATTGAGAGAAATTGTATTTGAGAAAAGAGAAATAAGTGAGCACCTAGTAAAAATAATGGAAAAAATATTACGTGGAAACACTTAACAGAGTCTGTATAAATGTCAAAATGTGTAATTAGATTTGGTCTACAAAAGATGTGAGAAAGGGATGTCTACTCAGTCCTAGTTAGTTTGAAACATACAATGCAGGTAAAGAAGAGATGTTGTGTAAGGTGCAGTGTGGTTGTTGGCTTATGCAGACAACATAGTAATTGTAGCAAAACTAGCAAATAAAATGAATAAAATGATTAGATGCCTAGAATGATATTTTAAAAAATGTAAATAAAACAAAAATTATAACGTTCAGAACAAGGGGAGGTAGACGCAGAGTAGAAATCTGGAAATGAGATGGAAAAGAAATTAAAGAAGCAAAATTTTTTAAATATTCAGGATATGTTTTTGTACAACTAATAGTGAAAATTAACACATAAAAAATATGACAAGAAAGGCAAATAAAGCGGTAAGACAAATATGGAAATTGGTGAAAGAAAATTTGATTGTATGAGAATAAAAGGAACCCTGTTAGATAGATTAATAAGAGGTATGTTATTTACGGAGCAGAAATTTGGGGGTAGAAAGAGCAAGAAAAATTAGAGGCCATTCAAACAAAATACTGAAGATAAACAAAGAGACTCCAGCATGCATTGTAATGGAACAAGTTAAAATGGATAAATTAAGAGTAAAAGTAGGAAAACCTGCAAGGAGTCATAAAGAAAAAGTTAAAAAAATGAATATTAAATATTACAAGAAAATGCAAAAATGCTAAGAAAAATATTTTAACAAGAATGAATTTGCCAGTGAGGAAGTAGAAAGGTTAAGAATAAATAAAAGTATGTGGAAGAAAATTATGATGAAAGATAGAGATATACAAGAGCAAAATTAGAGAACACGGATAAATGAAATTAGCTCTAATTCAAATTATGTACAGATCATAGCTGATGCACAATTTAAGTATCTAAAAAGTGTAAGTTATGAAAAAAAAAATGATTTCAAGATTTAGATGTGAAAATAAGAAGAAAGTGTACAAAGTTTGGATGAACGAAGAAAAGAAAATGTGTAGAATGTGTAGAAAAGCTATGGAAAACATAAGCCACATGTTAAATGCAATGAGAGAAAAGCACATGGGAAGAAACGAAGTACTGAAAGAAGATAGAAGAGGAATAAAATAGATAATGGCGGCAACAAAAAGAAGAACAAAAATTGAAACAGAACTTATAAATAATTAATTAAAAACAGGGTTTAGCGTTTTTAAGATAAGATAAAGCCAAAAGGCAAGAACTAAACCTTTATTATGATTATTATAAATTGTCAAAACAATGCTTATGCTGGGTTGCACCAACATCGGTCGGTCCAAACGGTCCGTTATTTTTTTATTGTAAAATTTCTTGTTTTGTAGTGTAGTGGGTATCATATCCGCTTAGCACACGGAGGGTCCCCGGTTTGATACCAAGCAAAATCCAACTTTTTTTTTTAAATTGTGGTTTTTAATTATTATTTATTTTAATTTTAAGTGACTTTTACTCATAAACCTCAATTTTTATGTTTTTATATATATTTTCATTTTAATATACATAATATTTTCATCATATACATATATTCAACTGTTGAGGATGTCTTGATTGCAAATTAATCGAATTAAATTCAGATGTAACGTTTTTCTTTGATTTTATTTGCTTGTGTTTGGTTACATCATTTGTTATTTTATATTCAATAATATTTTTAAATTTTAAACAAAAACTAATAAACACATCTTTTTTTAATTCAATTAATTTATATGAAAATCTAAAAATTAAAATTTCAGGTATTAGATTGATAATCACTACAAAACTAAAACATCGTCTTCATATTAAACCAAAAATAGTATCTATAATTAAAAATATATATATATATATATATAAAATTTTAAAAAGTTGCCAAGGTTCGAACCTCGGACTTTTCACTTGTTGGGCGGGTCTGATATCCACTACACCACAAAACAATCGATTGAAATTAGGTTAAAACTAGATATTATAATAAAAATGTATTACAAAAATATAAATACAATAAAAAGAACAAATAAAAACGTTTATGATGGGTTGCATCAACAACAGTCGGTCAGAACGGCAAATTTTATCCGATTATGGACTGATTTCTGTTTTGTTAGTTGAAACCTTCTGTTATTTAGCACTTAAAAATTAACCGATTTGAACTGACTGGTTTCGGCCAATTTGAATTACGGTGTGTTTCTAACCTCAAAATAGTAAATTTGTTTATTTGTGGTAATGGATTCAAGTTTAAATTCATCTTTTAAGAGTTTAAATAATATTAATAAATGTTTCCTTTGTTCTTTTTGTATTTCTATTTATTTTTAACATTTCTGATATAATATCTAGTTTTAATTAAAATTTAAATAACTGTTTGGTGGTATAAAGGATTTTAAATCCACCTATCAAGCGGAAGATTCCTAGTTATATCCCAGGGGCAAACTTATTTATGGATAATTCCATTACTTTTCGACTAATTTGAAAAAGTCGACCTCTTTGATTTTGCTCAAATTTTTAGGGATCAAAATATGGATGAAAAAAATGAAATTCTCAAAATTTTGGACCTAAGAATATCGCCTGTTCAAAATGACACACATTTAAAGGTCAAAAATTTTACAATAGAACGTCTTTCTTAGCTTATTTTGTATCTCAATTTTTGGGCTTCTGGAAATAGATAAAAAGGTTCACGGTGGCTCAAAATATTCCTTATTACATGTACTTTAAAACCCTTATTTGTATATTAAAAGTTGAGGCAATCATAGAAACAATACGTATACACCATTATTTTGATGCAAGAAGTTGCACATGTTTTCGCAATCTTCAAAACTTGTAATTTTCAGGTCCCAAAAAAGCCTAAGACCCTATGTTGATTTTTGTCAAAATTTCAGTAAATACTTTTTAGAACACAAGATTGTTATCTATATGAGAAATGGTATATCGGGTATTATCAAGAATTTTTTAATGTTTAAAAATTGTCAAAATCGGCAAACGGCACATTTTTGTATCTTAATTTTTGGGCCTCTTGAAAAAGATAAGAAAGTTCACGGTGGCTCAAAATATTCCTTATTACATGTACTTTAAAACCCTTATTTGTATATTTAATGTTGGGGCAGTCATTTTGATATATCAAGCTTTAAACATTATAAAAAAAAAACCATTGAGAAAATGCAAGTTGTTGTGCTGCGTCGCATGGTTGTAGGTGTTGTACTTTTAATAATAATATGGGATTTTTACTAAAAAACGCGTCAAAAAAGTTGCTTTTTGTCTGGAAATCTCAATTGCTATGGCATTACCATTACAGAATCCGTAAACAAAAATAATATCTGCGTATTCTCCGTTGTTGAACAGCATTTTTATTAAATTTTACTAACCGAACCAAAGAAAACAGTTTTAACAAATATCAAAAGCTTGCATCAATGCACATTTATTTGTTAAAGTAATGTTGTTTTGTTTGTGTTTTTTTTTGCTAATTAAAAAGGTTTTTAAATAATATGTATTTGTTGACTATCTCTACTACTACTACTACTACTATTACCGATTTTGACAATTTTTGATTACAAAAAAAATTTTGATAATGCCTAATACAACATTTTTCATATAATAACCGTTTTCTTGTGGTCTAAAGAGTATTTACTAAAATTTTGACTATAATCAACATAAGGTGACAGCGTTTTGAAAATCGCAAAAACATGTGCAACAACCTGCATCAAAATAGTGGTGAATATGTATTAATTTCATAAGTCTTGTAAAATCACTTTAAAAAAAGATTGAACACGAAGAACTCTAAATCTTGTAGAACAAATTTCCTAAAAATTTGACAAGGTTGGAACGGTTTAAACAAAGCATAATTTTGCAGTTTGCTAAATTTACGTTTTTTTTTTTTAAATAATCTTTAAAGCTTGATATATTAAAATAACTGCCCCAACATTAAACAAACAAATGTGGGTTTTAAAGTACTTGCAGTAAGGAATATTTTGAGTCATTGTGGACCTTCTTATTTTTTTTAAAGGCCTAAAAATTGAGATACAAAAATGTGCGGTTTGCTGCCTTTTTTTTGTGTTCTAAAGAGTATTTACTGAAATTTTGACTGAAATTGACATAGGGTGACAGCGCTTTTTTGAGACGTGAAAATATAAGTTTTGAAGATTGCAAAAATATGTGCAACTTCCTGCATTAAAATAGTGGTGTATACGTATTGATTCTATAAGTTTTGTGTGATCACATGAAAAAGAGATGAAACACAAAGAAATCTAGACCTTGTGGACCAAATTTTGTTAAGATTTGGCAAAATTAAAACGGTTTAAAGAAAGCAAAATTTTGCGATTCTGCTTAATTTACGGTTTTTTTTTGGAATAATGTTTGAAACTTAATATATCAAAATGACTGTCACAATATCAAACGAAAAAATTGGGGTTTTAAAGTAATAAGAAATAATTTGAGCCATCGTGGACCTTTTTGTCTTTTTCCAGAAGCCCAAAAATTGAGATACAAAATAAGCTAAAAAAGACGTTTTATTGTGAAATTTCTGACCTTCAAATGTGTGTCATTTTGAACAGGCAATATTTTAAAGTCCAAAATTTTAGAAATCTTATTTTTTTCATCCATATTTTGATCACTGAATATTTGAGCAAAATCAAAGAGGAGACTTTTTCAAATTAGTCGAAAATGGAATTACCCTTATATATTTTTCTTCATTTCAATTAAATTACGGATACTAATTTTAGTCTAAAATGAAGAGGTTGTTTTTGTTCTGTAGTAGTTATCAACCTGTTACCTGAGTTTTAAATTTTATATTTTTATGTAAATTAATTGAGTTAAAAAAAGATTGTTTATTAAATGTTATTGAATATAAAAGACAAATGATGTAACCTAACAAACACAAAACAAATTAAAACGTTACATCTGGATTTAATTCACTTAATTTGCAATCAAGACATTCCCAACAGTTTAACATTTAAAAATGATCTGAAAATAAATAAAAAAATATAAAATTTGAGGTAAATGAGTGATCACTTACAATTAATATAAGTAATAATAAAAAAAAAGTTTGATTTTGCCTGGTGTTAAGCGGCTATGATACTCACTACACCACAAAACAAGCAACTTTACAAAAAAAATAAAATAACGAACGGTTCGACCGACCGATGTTGGTGCAACCCAGCATTTTTTTAATTTTGCTATTATTTGTAAGTTAAAAGTTTAAGAGTTAAATACTGTTTATCAGCCTTGAACGTATACAATTTTTCTAACTGAAATCTAAGTAAATAATTTAATTAAATAATAGAATAAATTTAGATTATTTTACATAGAACAGCAAAAATAAAACATTTTCCTAATCATTTTTATATATGAGCAATTCCATTTCAAAATTTCAAACGGAACAGAGCTGGGGGGGGGGGGTGCATTGAGAAACTTGCTTTTCTACAATTTTTTTTAGTTTGTTTGTCATTTTTTAACTTAATTGAATTGTTTAAAAACCGCAATTTTTACTCAAAAGAAATAAATTTATTAATGAAATCAACCAGAAATTTTTTATAAAATCCAAATCTGGTACCATTTCAAGTTTATACCCTGTCTATGAGCCGCAAAAGCCATAAAACCATGTTTTTGTTTTTAGTAGGCTGGGCAAAAAGGAGCATTTTTTAATTTAGACTTAAAAACTTAAATACACAGAACAAATTTATATTTTCCAATTAATTTACATCAAAACACGTCAATTTTGGTAATTACATTTTTTTTAAATGCTCCTTTTTACCCAGCCCACTGAGAACAAAAACATGTTTTTATGGCTTTTGCGGCTTATAGAGAGGGTATAGACTTGAAATGGCGCCAGATTTAAATTTCTGATAGATTTTATTAGTAAATTTATTTTTTTGAGTTAAAATTGCTGTTTTTAAACAAAAAATGCAATAAAGTTAAAAAACGACATAAAGACTAAAATAAATCGTAGAATTTTTTTTATGGGTTTCATACCCTCATATACCGATCAAAAGACTACTAATAAGTTATAGAAACTAAAAAAAAAAACATTTTGCATCAAAAAAGTAATTGTATTTAATTTAGACAAAGCCGGCAATTGATATAAGTTTAAATCCATTTAACAAAATCATTATTAATTGTTCCAATCAAACCAATTAGGATTATTGAAAAGCTCGTAGAGATGGCAACAATTTAATACAAAATGAAAATGATGTGATTTAAAGTCAATTAATTTTTTCAGCTTTTTATAACAAACAAAATTTTTTATATAACAATAAATTTATTGTAAGATAATTCTAAATCTTTAATCTTTTTTTTTAAATGAACAAAATACTTTAGTTACTAATAAGGAAGAAACCGATATGTTTGCATCTAACGCTACTATCTAGAGTTCTTCTATTATTTTACCTACAAATACAGTTAGTACTTTTACAACCAATTGTAAAAAAATATCTTTTAAAGTTAAATACTAAGAATTCTACCTATTTTTTTGATCAAGAATTTTTAAATGTTTTGGAAATTTAGAAATTAATATAGTCAAAAATTTGAAAAAAAAAAAATTAAATTTTTAGTTTGGTAGAAAAAATCAAATTTTACAACAGATGTTTAATAATATGTCTGAACAAAACGTTTTGCAACAAGTTTCTTGAGAGCAAATGTTACAAAAATCATAATGTTATTTAAAGTTGAAAACAACATATCTATATCTGTTTTTTTTTTTAAGTTAAAATCTTGTTCAATTCATATAAATTATTATTTTTTGTATGCTATTCAATGTTTGCAAGATGATAAATCAAATTTAAGATCGATTAGACATAAAAGTGCTATCAAAATATGCGGAGAAATGTATGTTGTACATACCTATACCTCCTAAAAAATGGTGTTAAATCTTAAACTTAAAAACATTATATAACATAGCTTTTATATAACGTAATTGTAGTATGCAATTCTTTTTAAATTACATACCTGGGTAGGGTACAGCTGGCGGCTAGTTAGCGGTTGGACGTGATTTCTTTGCGGTATTATTGGCAACCCTGGTGTTGTAAAGCATTTGTAAAATATTCAATAGATACATAGAACGTAACTGATGAATATTTTGCTTTATTTATCACCGCAATATGAGTTATTTCATATTTTTTAATTGTATACTATTTATCCTAAATATTTGAATTAAATAATACATATAAACGGCTGTTAAAAGATTGCTCGGCATTCACAAAAAATAACATTTTTGTTACAATGTGTTTTTTATTGGAAGAATGTACCGAAACAATACAAATATTTGTAAATTTATTTATTTTTAAACAAATTTTTAATTTTTCTGATTCAATATCTGACTGTTTTATGATAGAAAAAATTACTTTAGTTGAATTTAGTGACAAACTATTGTTTGTAATACATTTATAAAGTTTTAAGTTTTGTTAAAATGAAATAACTGTAACGAGATCTATCACATAAAAGTTTTGTAGTTATTTTACAAATAACGCTCTCTACTTGGCCATATAGAAATAGAGAATATGCAAAGGGTGTGACACTGTAGGTAGGACTATATCTGATCTATAAATATACCTATATATATATATATTTTTATAATTTATTTCAGTAAACTTATAGTTTACGGTTTACAAATGCAAATCAAAAAAGTATTTTTTTTTATAAAACAAGTTTGTAATATTATATTATAATATTGAATTACTGACAAATAGGTACACAAATAATAACAACAACTGATGGACAAAATTATCATAACGTAATATAAAACTTTTTGTATTTTTTTATCAACAATTGATAAATAATAAGTTATTTTAATTAAAAATAAATTATTTTTTATGAAATAATAAAATTCTGTATAAAATATTTAATGCTTTAATTTAATTATAATAATTACCATAAATGTACTGCTTTTTAACATTTTGCATATTTTGATATATTTAATATAATAGTTTTTTGTTTGTTCTAGGAGCAAGTCAACCCCCAAGTTTACAAGGCTTTGGCGGCTCATGGAGCTAAAGTGCTTCAAATTCCTCAAGCAAAGGATTTAAAAGACGCACGATTTGATCCTACTTACGCCAATGTAAGTATTTATGCACAAACATCTTCATATAGTTTAAAATATTTAAACAATTATTTTAAAACAATTGTAAATTGCTTTGAATTAATAATTAAATTATGTACATTGTACATATACTATGTAGATAATAAACTAAACAGTGTTTAAAATAATCTGTAAATACTAGGAGTATATATTATTTTTACAAAAACAGATTATTATATTGTACATAAATGATTACAAATATCGCTATTAATTGAAGGTTTTCTGTTCTCTGCTACTCTTCAGACCAAATTAAACGGTTTATATGTTATTTTTTCATGCAGGAAGCTAATTTATAATGATTACACTCACACTTACATTCTAACTATAAAAATATTTATGTTTACTAAATTTTTCATTAAATTAGTTCAAGTTTCCGTAAAGATTTTTAACACCTCTCTAAAAACTTTATGATAGTTTAATTTCTTGTTTCCTTTTCACATTTCTATAACAACTAAACTACACGTTAAAAATTTATTGTAGACAAATGTAGATACTTTCATATTAAAACGTAAATGCCAGTTATTAATTAGTATGTTGCGATTTATGAGTAAAACAATATCAATTTGATTGAAAACTGCAGTGTATATACAGTGGCGTACTTCGAGTGGTATATACAGTGGCGTACCTAGAACTTTTGCTGTCTGGTGCGTTTTCCAATTTGCCGGCCTATCTAAGTCAATCAAATGGTGGTTTTTATAAATTAATAAACATAAATGAATAATTGCAATTGATACAAACTATAGGTGGAAAATTTTTTTACCATTGGATGGCATATTTAAACTATGCAGTAATAAAGGAGGTCGCATAAGTTGATATACCTATAAATGCAATTCTTATAAAAATACAAGATACCTTTTTAAAGGCTACAACGAATTGCAACTTATATTTGTCAATGTCAATAATAATCTATAGGGTATAATAATACGTCTGAAGAAAAATAGTTTTTGTTCTAACCTAACCGAATATTATACATATAATACTTTATTATAAAATGTGCAATACTATTAATTGGGTAGGTTATGTTAAAAAAATTTATTATAGTTTTACATATTAGAATACGATTTTTAACTAGTTTTGACCTGTTAATGGGGTCATTGTCAGGATTGTAACATTAAAATACAAAAAGGTTTTTATTTTACAATACTTATAAAAAAAAGTGAAATTACATTACGGACGGTGTGTGGAAATTTTCATTATATTTAAAAGAGGCTTTGCTCACTTGACCACTTCTAATAATATATGTGTAGAGCAAATTGCGAAATATATAGCCACTAATCCAAAAGGCTTGTTTGGGCTAAGATTGTTAATCCTCAATGACAAATAACTGAATTAAACAAGATATTACGGCAGGTTGGTAAAAAAAAATATTTTAATTTTAGTTTTGCGTTCTTTATTGTTTTAGCATTTTTGCGGTTTTTGGAAAACAGTTTTGGAATTGCTTTTGTTTTTAATCTATCTTCCTATTTATTATTGAATAAAATTACTTCTAAATGATGTTGACTACGACTTTTTTTTTTCTTGTATTATATATTTATTATATATTAAACTTAACATTACTCATGTTGATATCTGTATTTTTTATATTTTCTTTGAGTTCTACCAAGTATGTTTGTGAGATATTGCAATTCATGCTCCTATACTATTATGCCATACATTAGCACGGATTTTACTAGTGCAGTATATATATAGTTTTGAGAACCAGATACTGAAAGAAAAAACAAAGGTGGTAAAATCTTTCTGCAAAGGGTCTCAGTTTAGAGTTAGTAGCAATTATTTGAGGCTTTTATAAATGTGGTAATTAATTATAATACTCAAATATTTAATTTGAGTTACCAATTCAATTTTTTTGTGTGTATTTGCAGGCGATTTCAGCGGCTATAAGTTCTAGGGTTAGATAACTGATGAACCAATTTAACATCATTCCTCAAAAGCTTTAGTGAACATGAAAAATGCACAAAATACGTGCATCTCTTTGTTCAGTTGCAAGTTTACTTTATTTGTAAATGTTTATAGAAAGTTGTTTCTGCCCCTTCCTTCTACAGGTTGTTTTTTGGTCAATAAAAATAATAAAATTAAAAAAATTATCTATTATAATATTGATATATTTTTCAATAATTTTTTCTATAACTAGAGTAGTCATTTTTGGTGCCCTATTTGTAGGTTAGGTTATGTTAAGTTAGGTTGCTAACTGATGTTTTTTAAAAATTGTTTGGTACTTTTTTTTGTTATTATTGAGAGCCGTTAAAGGGTTAATAAAACTAGACACTTTATCATTTGAAAGTTTAGTGAGCATTTTATCAATTCCGGGTGACTGTTTAAGCTTGTTATAATGTTTTATATACACGGTGTTAAGTAAACATGCAGCAATAATTCAAGGAGTTATTACTTGGCCTATTCTAAAAATATTTTATCCTATGATGGTTTTAGAAAAACCTCTTTGTTTGGAAGATAAAGGGTGAACAAAATTTGCGACAACCATATACGATATTTGTTAAAATTATAAATGCAAGTTCAAAAAATTGTTAACGATAACTTGACATGGCATGCATTTTATGTATGGACTTGCTGATGGCAATCCATTACAAGCAAGCCGATTGTACATTGAACGGATTCCTGGCCTTAACAACCCCGACCAAAAATTTGAAAACATATCGACGTCTTTATTGAAACAAAACGGAAAATTAGAAAGATCAATGACAGTAAGAATGGTACAACTGGAACAGAATGTGGTAGACTTGATAGAGCAAGATATAAGTAGTCCTACGCAAAAAATTGCCAATACTTTGAATGTAAGTCATTGGACAATTTGGAAGTTTTTTAAGGACAATTTGTTTGTATTCATCCTACATACAGCACTATTACTTGTTGATTTTCCTTCACATAATTTGTTATGCTAATGGCTTTTGCACACATTAGTTTTAATCCCTGAATTTCTGTCACAAAATCTTTTCACATATGAAGCCAGTTTCTCAAAAAATGCAATAAGAAATATTTATAACAACCATGTGCGGCTACACCTTTAAATGGTTGAACCCAAAATCAAAAAGTTATTTAAAAAAAGGCCTAGGTATAACTTAAGTCAACTTTATTTTTGCAAGAACAGCCTTTTAGTAAAATATAATATATAAAGATAGATAAATGCAATAAATACAATAAATGCAATAAATTCAATAACGTATACAATCTTAAACGACAATGATTATGGTTGCAACAGCGTATTATGCATAGTGAAATATGTTCTGACTATTTTTATAATATTAATAAAGGTGGGCCGTAAAATATTCAGTTTAAACAAAAAAAAACATCAAAGTTAAAAAAAATAATTGTTTACACTCTGGCAATAGCGCTATCTCGTCCAAGGTCTCTGGAATAAACTGGTTAAATTTAAATAACACCAAAAACCTCAGAATATTTCACCGCCGTACAAATAATATCACAAATAGTACACATGTACACAACAAAAAAAAACTGCCATTTGCAATCGCGTTGTTTTTTTCTCCTTCTTGGATCTTTGACTGAGGACAGTCATATATTAGATATACAGGTAGCCTCTTGTTTGGACATGTACGACACATTCTTCATATACGACAAGTGCGTATTCGTATCCGTCTTAGATACAGCAGCAGGGTTGACCCGTTCTTGATGTTGATTCAGTTTAACAGAAAAATCAAATACTAATAGAATCTGAGATGTTTAAAAGGTTTCACAATCCGTTTGATTATTTCCAGCCATGCAGTTGTGATGAAAAATAACCCCTAAATAATCATTGGCGGGCGTAACACAACACTAAATATCACCACACTGACACAGTATAACGCCAAGTAAATATATTAGGCCACGATGCCTAAGGGTTAATACCTATTGGTTTACTCGACACTGCCTAACACTGCATCTCAACACCTCAAAACTCTACAGAAAAACTGACAAATTAAAAAAATCAACAAAACGTTGTTATTTTTTCTCATGGCTGTTGGTTTCCTAAAAAAAGGTTTTTTTAGGAAACCAACTGGCAGCTTTTACGACAAAACTGTAATGCTACAGATTGAATGCTTGTATCCAGATTGGATAAAGTCATTTTGAACACCCTGTATCTTTAAAACAAAGATGTTTTTTAGAAATCATCATAGGACAAAACATTTTTAGAATAGGAATAACCCCTTGAATTTTTGCCGCATGTTTACCTAACACCCGTAGAAGTATCTATGCCGTATGTATAATGACGTTTAAAAATTTATGGAAGTAGAATGATTACATGTGTAGAGTAGAAATAATTATAAATTGTAATCATGCTGCGTATCTTTAACCTACTGTGAAAATGTTTTTGTGAATTTAGTAGCTATGTTTTGAAAACTTTCTTTAAAAATTTGTAGAAGATCTTAACATCTACTGTTGTTATTTTTTTTCTACCGTTTCATTGATAGTTTGTTATGTATTTTTTATATTAATATTATATTTTTGAAACAATCTGTAATAATAATCTTGTTTCTTTTTGAATCAAGTTTGTTATTTTAGTTCTCGTTTTACTGTATTATTTTCTTGTTTTTAAATCTTGGGATTGGTGATTTTGCTAAATACAAGTTTCCATCGTTTGAATAGTGCATAACTTCCTTTTACTTTTTGTATGATGTTTTTAGTTTAGCGGACGATCTTACTTGTTTGAAGATTTGTGCAAGTTTTGCTGATAATATTCCGCGGGTCATCCATTCGGTTCTATTCAATTTTGTTTTAGTTTCTTTCCAATATAGTTTTTAGTCGGTTATAGATGATTGATGTGCAAAATTTAACATTTGGCTTTGGATCTTTAATTCAGTAATAGTTAGAAATTTTAGTTTTGGTAATAGTGCATTTTATTATATTTTAGTTGCCGCTGAAAAATATGTGGTCTAAACATGATTGTTTTAATTGATTAGTTTAGTCTGAATTCTTTTTTGGTAAACACATTTATACTAGATTTACTTACAATTATTTTAGTTTTTAGTAAGGTTGTTAGTGAGAGGTTGTGATCTGATGTTGTGTTTGGGTATAAGCTTGTTGGTTAAATTTAGTTGAAATTTGTTTTCTATTGCTAGTTGTTTGATAATGTTGTATTTATATGTTTGATTGGATTAAGAGCAGTAGGTTAGTTGCTTGATGTATGAATGAAAAGCTGAGAATTTGTGAATGACAGTGATTTGAGTCAAAAGAAATAATAATGCTTGGGTTGGTGTGTTTTCTGTAAATATTGAATTTTAAATGGTTGTTATTTTTAGTTATGGTTAGGTCAAGATAGTTGAGTTGATTATTAGATACGATGTCTATTGTAAATTTAATTTTAGGATTATTGATACATATATTGGTGAAGGTTATTATTTTTATTATAAAATTATATTTTTGTATTGTGAATTATTTAGACTGAGTATTAGGTTTTTAATAGTGTTTAGGAATATGTTGGCTAAGATGGTGGAGGTAGAAGCGCCCATAGGTAGTCGATCAAACTTTTTGTAAATGGCGTTGTTATAAGTACATATAGTTTCTGATGTAAGAAATTTGGTGATTTTAGTAATGTTATTAATTTTGTTGTTGTGTTTTTTATTAAAAGATTTTTTGAAGATATTATGGTTTCATTTATGAGTATGTTTGTATATAGATTAGTTATGTCGAAAGAGACTAGTGTATCAAACATTGCATTGGTTAGATCAATAGAATTTTTGATGGTATGGTTAACTTTTATTAGAATGTGTTTAGATATTATATTAGTTAGTAGTTTGTCTAGTTTTTTGATAGAAAGTTTATAGGTATGAGTTTGTTATGTATTGTATGCTTTATTTGTGTTTTCAGTGTCTGGAATTAAGTTTTTAGTACTTGTAAAGTTTTGTTATTTACTTGTTCAAAATTATTATTGTCTAAATATTTTATTATTTTATTGTGGTATTCTAGCTTCTCCTTGTTGGCAGTAGCTGAGAATGGTTATTTTGTTGTTGGTAGTTGTGTTTCACTGTCAGTTAGTGAGCTATTGGTAAGGTTGGTAAATTTGTTGTAAAATTTAAAAATGTTATATTGGTGTTCGTTTTTTATTTCGAATTTTTTGTTTTTAATTAGTTGTAATTTTTGTTTTTTTTTGTTAACTTTGCTGTATTTAATGCGTTTTTTGGTTGATATTAAATTTGACGTTTCTATTATAATGTGTGATACAATTAGTTTATTATTTTAAAATGAAATAAAATGCAAAATTTGTTCCTCGACTTCAAAATATAACAATTTTTCAGATTTAATATCAACAAAAAAATGTTGTTTGGCTTTACCAAATATGATAAAAATAGAATGCGTTTTTTAGCTGACTTAAATTACTGACAATGTCTATTTTTCATAACGTTTTTAAGCATTGCGACTAGTATCTCACAAATAACAATTAATGTTAACATTTAAATTCTCAACTGTTATTGGGTTATTAGTACAGGTACTTTACATAATCTCACAAGAAAAAGTTACAAAACGTCAAATCACAAGATCTCGATGAATAATTTACACCACCATTTCTTTCACAAAATGATGCTGTCCCACAGTCGTTAAAAATTAAAAAAAATTAATTAAAAATTAACATTTTTTTATACGATTTTAAATACACTAATTTCAAAATTAAATAAGAAAAACAATATTAGTTCTTGAACATGCAATAAAACACATGCGTCGATACACATACTAAATTTTCTAAAACATGACATTTTCTATAAGTTGTGCAGAATTTCTTTTGCAAGATATTTAGAAAGAATAAATATGTATAGACAGTTTGAACTTTTAGGTATAATTAGAACGTTTTATTTTTCTAAAAAAAAAAAACATATTGAAGTAGTTTTATGAAATAAAGTACGAAAAAGTACAAAATAGTTTTTTGTACACTTTATTGGTTAGGGTCTTAGGCAAACAAAAAACACTTCATTCGGTTGCTTAAATTTGCCCCACCTCTTGCAACGTCTGGTGCACTGCGTCATTATTGTCTTTTCTTGCAATTCTTTTTTTAGGGCAAACAAAACCAAATAATCACTCATATCATTCAATTAATCAATATTAAAAAAAAAGGCTAGAATAGTTCTGATGATAACGTTGAAGAAGATGATTTTGAAAAGTATTTTTAGATGTTATTATATTATTTTACAATCTTAAAATTTTAGTTAATTGTTTTCTATTTTTATAGATTAAAGTTTCATATAATAAAATTTAAAAATTATATATTTTTTATTTATTTATACGTAATATTAAAACATTAAACTTTTTCAAAAATTTGCAAGTTGCAAAAAATAGCCATTAACAATGTATTGATGTAGTTTTGTTTTAATTTCCTTAAAATGTTAAATAATAAACCACTAAAAAATTTTATTTTGCAAATATGTTGATATTTGAACCACTGCGCGTTCTGTTAAAACTAGGAATTATTCCAGATTGTTTGCAACAACAATAAGTAGGAAATATAATAATATTGCCTGATTACAAATTTTATTTTGGTGACAACATAACCTTGGGCATTCTAAAACAAATACGATCCAATAATAATACCAAAAGGAATGGCACACACTAAAAGTTTCTCTAGATGCAACGGTGTTTTTTTTAATAATTTATGAGAATTCTCTTGGCACCGAATTCTACAGTTGTGCTTGTGAATAAAACCCTTTAATCAAAAATAAGCCTTATTGCTGAACATTACAGTACGATAAAAGCGTTTTACGCTCAATAAATGTATTCAATTTTTGAACCAGTTTGTTTTAAATAAATCCAAAGCAAACTGTCAAATAAAAGTTGGTTTTATATAAACAGCATTGCTAATATTCTACAGTAAAATTTTAAAACATATATTTGATTACTATTTTCTTCCAGTTTCATAGTTATTTTGTTATGCTCCAAAACAAGTTTAAATTTATACAAAACAATTAAATAAGAATATTTGCACATCATTTACACCTATTAGATAGTCAAATTGGCCATTTTTCTGTTGGCTTAACATAATTGATTTATTGTGTCACTCAATATAACATTTTTGAAATATTCCAAACATGCCCAATAAATGACAAACAATGTTAGCTTTTTGCAAAAATTTTGTTGTAACTTTTGCTGGCAACCGTTATTTTATTAGAAAATAACAAAATTTAATTTCCGAAGAAATGCAACAGGCTCTATCACATTGGCAATGTAACTGGCTGCGTTTAAGTTACCATTAATGAAGACCAAGGGTGATTTTGGTTTTATGTCATTCTTGAACCCAATTTGCTTTTTGTTGCTTCTTTCTAGTATGCGGGTACGGTAAAGTGGAGTAAGAGGAAGACACCAAAATGAACGGTACGAATGCAGTCCATAAAATTTTATCCGGCAATAAACACATGACATTGACATTGAGGGAGTTGTTGAAAATCTGTTTTTTTTGGTCAAAAGTCTTAATCTGTAGTCACTCGGGAACATCCAGGTTTAGGGCGGCGTTGTTGAATTTTTATTAGACCTTCTAGACTTTAGACCAACATCTTACCATCGTTGCAACATCATAATTTAGACGGTCAGCAATATCTCTAAACAAAAATCCAAACTATCTTGTATCATGTTTAAAATCAATTAGTTGTCGATAATTTGCACATAGGCAAACTCTTGGCGTTTTTAAATTTTTACAAAGCAGTAGTGAAGAAAAAAACCTAAATGACATAAAAAAACAATAAAAAATTATATATAATAATAGATTTTATTTAAATTTTAATTGTTTGTTTGTTTCATCAGAATAGTCAATTTGAGAAAATTTTATTAAAATTGATCAAAAACTTGTGTGTGTTTCGTTTTTTTATAGAAGTCAGTATAGATTATAGATAAAGAAGAAAATAGACTCTTATATTCAAGCATAAGCTGGATATTTGATTTTGTCGATTAAACCTAAAGCGTCGCTAAATATGCGTGTAACGCTACTTCCGCAAGTAATTCTTTGCATACAAAAACTTGGATCCTTCTGTATCTGATGTCTATTTTACTAATGTTTGTTATTGAGGTTTTCTTGGAGTTTGTCGTTGAATAGTGTTTTGATGGTGTCTGATCATAAATTTAAAAAAAAATAAAAAATAGTACAATTTTTTGTTATATTTGCCTTGAGATTAACAAATATAATTGCATTATGTATTTATATAGTATAAAGTGTATCAAGGGCCAAAAATAGGCTTTAGCAGCCCGTCGCTTTTAGCAGCACAAACGAGCGAAGCGAGTAAGGGCTGCTAAACATTGTTTTTAATGTTTATTATAACCTGTCACTGCTGTCAGACATTAATGTATAACGTCATTATATGAAATTGTGATTCACAACCAATCAATTGCCGCAAATAGTTTAGAAGCCTAAGGGCCGAAAAGACGATTTTACGGCCCGCATTTGAGAGCCCAAACAGATGTATTTGGTAGAGGCAGGAGAAATAATGATATTTCAAGTAACTTTAACATGACATTGTGAAAACCCAATGGGCTTATAATATGTGCACATTGTGAGGCTCTGTATTTTTAGCAAAGGCTTCAAACTTTATTTTTTTTTAACTTCTACATAAACGCTGTCAATTTGTTTAATTAACGTACTAGAATTTTGAGGTTTTCTAGTGGCGACATAGATATTACCAATCAAAAGTGCACTAACTATACCAATAAATTTCACAATAATTTTATATACAAATTATTAATACTATTTATTTATATTTTAAGATAAATAATAAAACAAATCCTAAATTAATGAAATTATTAGTATGACACATAGTTGAATAAATATAAAATTTGCTTCAATTGATAGTATATTAGTAAATTAGTAAATTAGTAAATATTGAGTTGTTGAACATTATATTTTTTTATAATAAAATATGTAATGTGAAGGTTTAAAAATAGTTTATTGTAATAAGACAATTGTTTTACCACACTGGTTTTATCAGGTAAAAATGAACAATGATAAGATCTTAATCTTATTATTGTTCATTATTACCTTACACATTACATTAGTGTTTTATTATAAAAAGTTATTGTTAATAAAATTTATAAAAATCTATTTATATATAATAGTCTATAAATCATGCACAAGGAAATATTTTCGACATAATAATATAATCATTTTATTGGTATTGTATCCATAAACATTTCCGTTGATCGCCGATTATCTTAAAATTGCTATTATTGACTTTCGGTTTTTAATTTTTACATAGTGACACGATGTACCTATAAATTTTAACTAACGCCTCCATTTAGATAAATACCACCTTTATTATAGGACGGATTGAACTGTTTCAAATTTTATTGGGAGTTCATGATGTAGAAAGTGATGTTTATGGGCTGTAGTCACGATCAAGATTGTGCGTTACCTAATTACTTTTGTTTATGAATTATAAAAGATTATATTCACTAAAATAAAACTGCAGCAGATAAGAAAACGAGTAATTTAGTTAATCTTTGTAACAAATATGTAATAATCTTTTCTAATTCGACAATCAAATGAATTAAATAGCGATTTTTCGAGAGATAATATTGTTTACTATAGTAAGGTGGTTAGTGTTGACAGACATACCACTGCATTTTTGCGAGCATTTAGTAATGGAGGGGAAATCAATGACGTATGTTAAAACGTCATTGTTTCATACCACGACATACTACGCCTTACCTAGCTTCGACGTAGGTTACTGCTTATACTATGCCGTTGACAGACGATTTATTTTATATTTAAACTTGATGGATGTCATTAAATTACTTTAAATACAATAAACATTTTTAAATTGATGTTTAGTAGGTACAAAATATAATTTATTAATTACATTTTATTATTAGATAGAGAATATAAAAATAAAAACGTAATTTTAAGAATGATTGGTCTATAATTTTAATATATGTAACCACTCCATTTTAGCGACAAATTTTGTTACTAGAGCAATAAAGTTGTATCAAAAATGATGTTACTCCCACTACTCTTACCACATCATACCACTGGTAACATAGTAGTATCTCGCGAAAAATCCCTTATTGTTTTTTTTTAGATATTGAATATAATAGTATTATTGAAAAGCTCTTTCTCTTTTTACAATCAGATAAGTTAAATATGGTTTCATACTAATAACTAAATTGTTTTAAAATAAATTGTATTAAATTATGAATGTCATTGCTTTTATTACATCTTATACCCAGATAATAACTACGGCTAGCAAATTTCTTAATGCACTAATTGTTTGTTTTAAGTGCTCAATTATTTGATATTTATATTAATTTAACACAAATATTACTATTAAGGGGAAAGACTATTATGAACCCTTATAATAGAATAGAATCAAATTTATCAAAAAAACGCCTGAATATAATTGAATACAATTTTCACACATTATAGAAGAAAGTCCAATTCTAACTGAAAAAAATGCTATAAATCGTTTTTCCGCATTAATTAAAAAAATATATATATATTTAGTACTCATTAATTTGTTACTCTTTAAATATAACTGCAAATCTTTAACCCAAAGAATGCAGGCATAGAATATTGTATGTAGTTCAACATATAAAATAAGTGATGACTGAAATCTTATTATTAGGATATTAAGTTGGTTGGCGTTTTGTTTATAAGAACCAATTTTAATTTAAAAATTACGAGTCAATATTTTTTGGAAGAAAAGGTTTGCCGATTTTCTCGTAGATGAGATAGAATTTCAGTATGTAATGTTTGCTAATAATATTTTTCCATAACAATACTACTAACGGCACAACATCTCAACATAGAACATCAGCATAAATTAAAATAATATAATCAATGCTTGCAACTGCACAAAAATATGACAATAGTTATGTAATAAATTAGTTTTTGATCAATATAATACTAACATCTAATAATAGAAACTGTTTAAAATTTTTGTATTAGTTTTCACTTATAACTAATTACATAACATATTATAGATTTTGACAAAGAATAACTGAACAAATTGAAAAAAATGGTACTCATTTTTAATTTTAATTAATTAACTCGTCATGTTCTTTACTATTCCAACTTTTTTAGTTGCTTTTTTGATAATTTTTGTAAACCTATGCATTCAATTTGATTCAAATATTTCAATCAATTGGTTATTTATCTTGATGAAAACACATTTTGAAACAATTGTACTTGCACATAAATGACTTTTTTTTTATCTATCAATTATAAATATACTGTTAGATTGATAAAAAGATTCAAATCTTAATTTTGAATAAAGCAATTAATTGCTTAATTGTTCTTGTTAAAAATGAATGGTCTTAATAACAATAATAATAATATTTACATTATTATAACTAGAGCCACATCATCAATTGTGTTTATAAGCACAAATTTGTCTTTTGCTATCATACGATGCCGTAGTCATATGTTTGACCGTTGGCCACTGTAATTGTTAGATTGAGTTCGAATAACTTATTAATTAATTTTATAAATAAAAATTACTCTGTATTATAGGCTCTATTTTTTTGTTCTAATAGAGCTTGCATAACTTGCCAACACCAACGTGTATATATTTTTTTTGCAGTATGACTATCCAAGATAATAATCTAAGAGCTGACGACGGTTTAAGAGAGGCAATTTTATTTGTCATATTTTTTTTAAAGTATTTTAAATTTTTTTATCAAAAGCAAATTGTGTTACTATAAGAACAAACAACAACTTGTTAGAAATGTCACTGTGAACTTACAAAATTTAAAATTAGCAATAGGTAATACTTTAAAAAATATAGTATTGAGCAGTCATTTAAGTATAGGTGCCCAAAGATATACCGGTTTAATTACATTGACATTGACGGATTAGCTCAAAAGTAGCCTTCTTGGAGGTCTATTAAATAAGTACATAACAATCTCTCATATTTTATACCTGTACGGAACGGGCTATTAAAATGTTACCTGAATGCTATAAAAGCAAGGATTATATTAAAATGATTTTTACATTTTTTGTGAACGGTGATATATTGCGTTTATTTCTGTTTAAAATCTGTGTTTTTCTTGACCTTGCAATAAACCTACATTTGATGTAGAACTTATTTAAATCAACAATGAAGTGGAATCTACAGTTGAACAAATTACAACGCACTTACGCACACAGTTGCCGATAGAAGCAAAGGAAATAAAAACATATTTGACGACATTTAAATACTTTCCAGAAATAGAATATGCACGGTAAGAATATGAAAGCCACGATAAAATATTTATGGGTGAATAGACCATATCAACAGCAAAAAAAAGTTTTTAGAACGATAACTAACAACACAAAATAAAACAATTGCAGACATAATAGGTTATTTGAACGACAGCAAATTAATAATTAGAATAATTTAAACTAATATCCTAATTAATAATTTAAACAATAGTCTACATTATTCTAATTATTAATTTGCTGTAGATTAATTTGCAAAAACCAGTTATTTTTTATATTTCTGCTTTTGTTTTTGCATAATAATATTTCATCGATATGTTTTACTTTTGTTTATATAGATTTGTCACTAGCAAAGCGTTTATAGCTAAGCTGGTATCTATATAACAAGGTTGTAAATTCATCTAAAAGCCGTGTCTCGTTTTTTTTTCTATGTTAAATATTTAATTATTTTGAAAGAGTTATTTATTTTGATATAATTTATTTAATATTAGATGTGATGGTGAAGAAAGTTATTGATTGGATGCGAGATGCATATTCAGTTTATCTATTCGGTTAATATTGACGATACAGAATTATTTTGTCGTGATTATATAATTCTGTCGTGGTATATATTTTTTGTCGTATGTATTATTCTGAAGTGCAACGTATATTATTTGTTTTGTAATGAATTATTTTGCCGTGGATTGCATTATTTTCGTGTCGTAAAATTTATTTGATTGGCCATTGCATTTTTTTAGACCTCGGCTCTCGTTTTACGATTGTATGAATAATACGAAATAAATAATACAAAAAATAATATACGAATTATATACTTTCTAAAATTAGGAAAAAAATTATGCATTTTCTGACTATGTATCTAAACATAATATTTTAGGATTCTAGATGTAAAAATAAGAAAATCGATTGTTTGCCATAGTGTTTACGAATATGTTCTACATATACAGGGTTAGTCAAAATTACCGGAACATAAATAATTCTCGAACCGTAAAAAAATTAAAAAGTTTTAAACATTTGTTTATTTGGTTTTAAACAAACTGTTTTTTAAATATATTTTTAGTATTTAGAATAAGATGTTCGTTTTATTGTGGAAATTTGGTAAACTTTTTTTGAATGAACACTTTGCATATTTTTACGTTTTTTAATTTTAAGACTAATTTTGAGTATCTTTTTGTAAAAATATTTTTTTTATAAACCGCACCATTTTTGAGTTATAACTAAGCAATTAATTCTGCTGAACTGCTGAACTTCAAATAAAGAACGTTTTCACACATACACTTTTATTTTAACCAAATTGATAAAAAGAACAATAACATAAAAACAAATAGCAAAATTATCATTAAAAAATGTAAAAATATATAGGGTGTTAAAAAATCAAATTTATGAAAAAATTATCCTAAACTAAAAAGATCCATAGACGCGTTTCGAGGTTTACCTCTCATCAGTATGGCTTTATCAGTATGGTCTCATTAGAGGACATTGCGTCTCTTCTTTATATATTTTATATATAGGGTGTTGTATTTAAAAATTGAAAAGCTCTTTCATAATAAAATAAACACCCCGTATATTTTTACATTTTTGTTTTTGATGTTTTTACGCTGATAAAAAGTTTCAATTCAATATAAATACGAGGCTCGAGCAGTGTGCGAGGGTCCGAGCTTAGAACACATTTTAGTGTTCTATGCTTGGCGCGCTGTTTGATGGTGGCTCCGACCATCATCCGCTGTTCGATGATCGGAGCGCTTTTTGATGGTCGGATCGTCATGTGTCCACACCCTAAGAATAAAAAAAATTAACAAGGTGTTCTATTAAAAAAAAAAGTTTGCTAAATATCAACATTAAAATAAACATTCTGTATATTATAAATATTTTTAAACAAGAGTTTGTTTAAAACAAAAAAAAAAACATTTGTTTGAAACTTTTTTACGGATAGAGAATTATTTAAGTGTTCCAGCAATTTTGATTAACCCGTTATAAGTCAAATTTTGATATACAGAAAATGATTAAAAACATTGACTTATAAAAAAATGGGTTATATAAGTATACGTAAATTTATAATACATCAAATAAAAAAAAAAGAATATAACCGATGTCCCAGTAAGTAAAGAGTAAGAAGACTACATCACTTTTAGTAGCTCTGAAAAAAGTTTAGATAAATTTGTCTTCATATGATAAACAAAACGTAAACAAAATTTTCTCATACAGATTGACACGAGATATTGCAAAACAATACTAAATGACATAAACAAGTTGAAAGATAAGATTAGACATTTAGACAAAAATTGAAATTAACACCGCAACTTAAAATAATTCTTATTGTAGATTTAATCTTTTGCCCATGTTGAATCTAGCTCGGTTATTAGTTTTGTTACCAGTTAATTTATTTGCTTTTGTTAATAAAGAGTTTAGTGCAGCCTACAAATGATGATGCGCTCCACTTAACAATAATTCTGAACTTCAATATAGAGAGAGCGTGGCGCAGTGGTCTAGGCATCCGGCCGCTGTACCGAAGGTCGTGGGTTCGATTCCCTTATACCGTGATATACTCTTCACTTTCTATACGCTCTCCCACTCTTCAACCCGCCTTGCCAGCGTGGTGTTTTACGGCTAAAACCTTCTCTGAGGAGTGATGAATTCTCTCCAGTGGTTCGGAATCTAAAACTGTAGATCCCTTGTAATGTAAGCAGCAATGTTGCCAGCATTACAAGCTGAGAAGAGGCTAAGACGCCAGCAGTGGCGTATGAATGGCTGACAAAAAAGAAGAAACAGAATTATGTGCGGTTTTAACTAAATCTGTTATAACAGTTTTAGTAAGTAATTTTCGCACAGGTAAAGTGATTTCTTTATCATTTTTCTTTATATTGAATAAATGTTTACTAAAGTTTTTAATTGCATGGTTTGTGCATTCAACTTTTACTACTTGAGCTCCATACGCAACACTGTTTTTAATACGCATGTATACTGCTATAATGGTTTTATATCGTAATTTGCAATGCTTTGATGCTTCTACTATGATATCGGACTCCATAGCAAAAGATGAACCATTCCAATTTTTAAAGCATATGTGGTCTGCTGCGTCTTCCAGTTTGTGTGATGCTCTTGCACAAATGGAGCAAAACTTATTGCAAATTCCAAGGTATATAACTTTACCTGTATTTTTTCCAATAATAACAGCCTTAAAATAAAACAATAGTTAAATTATAATTTTATGGTCAACTCCTATGTTTATAATTTACCACTCCCGATGATGCATTGTAGCTATGTCCATAACTTTTCTTGGACCATCCTCCATCTAAATACACTGTAATAAATAAAATTTCATCTTTGTCAATGTTGCCTTTTGTAACTGCGTTATGGTATTCATCATTAAAAGCGGACTACATAGATTCCCAGATGCATTTTTTTTATTTGTACCCTAATTCTCGTTGGATTTTAAAATACATATTTTGTGACATTTTTGGTACATCCAATACACTCAAAAATTCGTTCAATGAGCATATGAGCTTCCGGTCGCTAATGTTCCCCACACAGCGGCATTATTTAGATTTGCATTTCGTTCCGATGTTATTGAAATTTCCTTATCACAAATATTGCATTTATAAATAAATGTGCTTGCTAAACCTACTCTGTTTTCTGTGTGAAAAATTAACAATCCACCAGTGCACTCCAAATTATGTTTACTTTGAAGTACTGTAGTTTGATTTAATATGTGGGATATGTCCACTACTCTGTATCCCTGCAATATATTTGCTCCATCTTCTACTTCTACGTTTAACAAGTGGTTATTTACTCTACAACAATTATAAACGTTATACTTTAATAATTTATACAAGGTGTTAGACAAAAAACGTAGGCTGAAACGATTTGAATAATTCAAAAACCGTTTTAAATGTTTTTAAGTATTATAAGACCTTCCCAATGTGAAGAATTTGATGACCGCTCGGTACTAATTTCTTCAAAAATCTAGCATAGTTGAAACCTAACGATGTCTGCATATCACTACAAGATTAATTAAAGCAGAGGATTAAAATTGCACATGTACGTTCACAAAGCATCACACTTTACAGTATTTAACATTTGGTCTATAATTTTAAGAAATGTAGTAGGCCAAGAATTTATGGCTGTTACCTCGTATATTTTTAATTATTTTTTTAATCTCCATAATGTTGAAAATCCAACTATGTAAAATAAGTATATACTTTTACAACAGTATTCTGCAAAAAATTAACTTAAAAATTCACGTTTTTTAATTAAAAAAACTCATTTGTTTTTTAAATTTTAAAAATATGATTTTTAAACATAATACAGTGAAACTTCTCTAACTCGAACTTCTTTAAATAAAATTATTCCATAACTCAAATATTTTTTGGAAGCAATAAGGTTTAAACAATTTTTAAACAGATTTTTATCTTCTTAAGTCGAATTTCTATTTCTCGATTTTTTCTCTAACTCGAACTAATATTTATGCGTAGCTATACTTAGCTCAAATATTTCGGAAAATTCTTACGAGGTTTAACCAATTTGCGGCAACGGCGTTAAGTAATATTATAAATTGAGGTTTTTCAAATATTTGTAAAGCATGAAAATTTTTTGACTTTTTTATTTAGGTGTTTCAAGACTTTATATCCGCACTGTATATGTATTTATTTCATAAAAATACTATAAAATTAAATGTTTTGTTTAATTTGCAGTATGTATTATGTAATAAACTTTAAGACTTAAATTAGGCATAATTTTCTATAATTCGAATTTTCCCTAACTCGAATTTTATTTGGGGCTGTTGGAGATTCGAGTTAGGAAAGTTTCACTGTAACTCTCCAGAAATAAACATTAGTTATTTTCACTGCCATCTATTCAATTAGGATCATTTTAAATAGAAATGAAATATATCATAAAATATTATTATTTTACATAGTTGTTGTATTTAGAATATTATGGAGATTCTACACAAAAATAAAAAAATATAATTTAATAAAATAATGTTGGTTGTCATAATAACTATACTAAAAAAACATACATGTGTGCACATGCTTTTATAATACTCAAAATACCATTTTAATATAGTTTTTGAATTATTTAAATCGGTTGAATAATAACAACTTTAGTTAATGATATTTATGCGAAATGCAAACGCAAGATAAAGTATTTAAACTAAAGTGACATTTTATTTCAGGGTTGTGATTGGTGATATACATGATACTAAAGACCGCCTTATTTTCTAAAATAGTATGAGCATACATACCTATTGTACTCTTCAATAGAGCCCCATGAAAAGTCGTATTCATTTATCGCTTTCATTTGATTTGTTTTTGCATTTTTTAATGCTACACTTCTTTTTTGGGCTTTAGCTCGTTTATTCCGCTTTGCTCGATGAGCATATGTACAACCCATTTTGAAATAAAGCTAGTAAACTGATTAAAAAAATAATTAATACTAATTCTTACATCTTAAGTTTGAACAAAATATTGCTATTGCCTAAATTTACAAGACCAATAACACTTGTTAGGAAAAACATTTGATTTAATTTATTAATTAAAAAAATTAAAAACCCTATTAATGCTATGTGACAAGTAATAAATCCAAAACTTAATTATAGAAATTTAAAATAACCATCGATGCTAACAGATTTAATTATTTCTTTGCGGGTACTGCAATATCATTAATGGGACAAAATCGCCATTTAATATTGTTTAAATAGATACTTTTTTATTTAAAAAAAACTAATTTTATCGAAATGATATATAAACTCCTTAATAATACTAAAAGTATGGCATATGACATAAATTATAATCTCATTATCAAATTTAATTAAACAATTTTATTTTTATCTCCAATAAAATAAAATATAAAAGTTCTTTAGTTCTTTCTTGTATAATTAAAAATTATTTTGACACTTTTCAACTTTTGCATAACTACTTAATTGTGCATAAATTGACAATTAATGATTGAAAATGATAAAACAAAATTTTATTGAAATATTTTTAATTATTTACAAATGAATAATATAGTAAATTTGCGCGCGCCCCTGATTCTAATAACCTTATAAAAGTTATTACTTACCACTTCAAAAACAACTCTGCAAAAAACTAAAAACACACACGCACACTTATACCGTTTTAAAAAAACAGTATAAGCACAAAAAGAAACTAATCTAGCTAGTTGCTACAATAATTAATTAGCAGTATACAAATAAAATTTGTACACATGCGAATCTAAATTGTATTTGAAGCTGTACAGGTGTACATGGTGGGTAAGGGGTAATAGTCTATAAATAAATATAAGTGGAAACGTCCCAATAATCTCAATATTATTTTTTTAATTCATAAAATATCATATTATTATGTTACAATAAGGTTTAGTATAATTTTATCTTAGCTTAAAAACACAATAGATACCCGCAAGTATTAAAAACAATGCAATTTCTAGAGTTTTTTGTTCAATACTTATTGTTTACGTAGTCATCAAAAATAACTTAATTGTAAAACTGCAATTTTTATTCGACACTACTGTTTCAATACAAATTGCACACATAAATTATTTTAATAAAATATTTTGAAAGAAATATACATAATACATTTAATTATAAAAACAATAATAAAGGATCAATAATAATAAATATTTTATGCGCGTCCCTAATGCAAATCTATATAAATACGTAATTTCATAAATAAACATACGAATTGTTTTTATATCAAGGTAGGGTACGATAAGTCTATAAATAAGTATGTGATCGGCGACGATGCGTGCTACAGCATCAATGATGATGTCATACCTGCGTACAATCTTATTTCAGCTATTTACCATCAGGAGCCAGCACATGTCAAGCAAATATGATTTTGCTTGATTTTCGTGCCCTTAACTGGAGGCAAAAAATGAAACTTAAGGTACATTTTTTATTTTCAAACAGAAAACTTAAATAACTTTCTTGTTTAGAAAAAAAATTATTTAGCAAAAAAAAAAAACAAAAAAAAACAACAGTACTTTAAGATGAGAGTACCGAAATTTGGCGAGCGCTTGTAAGACAACCGCCTGAAGAGAGAACGAACGAACGATGAGTAGACAGAGGTGGTCGCATCGGCATGTTCCGATGTTGCATTTAGATGCGTATTTTGTAGTGTTTTTTCCGTTTCTGTAACTACTACTTAATTTAACATTATTATTTACGTATGCAATAAAAATAATTATTAATTTTAATAACTTATTTAATTTGAATAAGGAATAAGTATGCATAATGCATATAACACGTAACACATATTTATAATGTGATAATTTAATTTATTAGATATTTTGTCCAATTTTTTATGGATATTGCTAGATAGTAATTTTGTTATCAAGCAAGATATGTAAACAAGATAATTTAGACAGTACAAAAAATTAAAAAAAAAAAAAAAAAAAAAAATATTTTTTTTTTCTTTTGGAAAATTATGTTCTTATTTAGAGGGTTGCATTGGATTTTAGCGCTCTTGCTTGCTACCAATATACGTAAATAATATAAATAATAAAAAATCTTGTAAAGTAAAGTAACACAAAAATCTTGAGCTAGCAGTGTACATCTTGCTTACTTCAAGCCATGTGCATAGAGATTAGCCCCGAATAATATTAACTATAATATTGTTATAATATGACCATAACAATACTTTGCCTATGTAAACACGAAAAACACGCCCCAAATATATTCACAAGTGGTTGTCTTCTATAGAATTTGCTGAAATTTGCCAAAGCGCTACATGCGAGCAACGCGTAAAACAAAATTTTGATAAGCGCATCTAATTATTATTAATTTTTAATTTCAAAAATAACTTCAATAATTATCAACATATAGATTTTAATTTTGGAATTGATACTCAAGTAATAGTTTTCTAGAGCATAAAACCAAAATAAATTTTACTATAAAAATTTATTTTGGTTTATATATTTATTCATTTAGAAACAATAATAAAATTTTAAATATTTTTTTTAAGAAATAATATATTTCTGACTTGTTAACTTTTACGTATAAATTTTGTTTTTTAAATTTGTAATGAATAATACTTTTTAAGAAAATTGCAAATCACGAACTAGTGTGAAAATTTCCTACTCTTAACAAGTGTGCGTTGATGCAAGCTTATGATACTTGTCAAAATTGTTTTCTTTTGAGAATACGCATATATTATTTTTGTTTACGGTTTCTGTAATGGTAATGCCCTAGCTGCATGTTGCAAATATCAATTAAGATTTTCCGATAGAAGGCAACCTTCTCGTTGCGTATTTTTGGACGCATTTTGAAGGTTCTGTGAATTTGTAATTGAAAATCGCCGTATTAGAAATTCACATCAACAACACAAAATAGGAACAAATAGTTGATAATTAACTATCTAAAAACTTTGTCTGGAAAATCTTGAATAGAGAAATTTTTCACCTATATATACCTATATGACATTAACAATATTATACTGAGCATATCTGGTCATTTGGAAATCTGTACGCAGTTAGTGTACAAGCTTACCAACAAAAAATGTTAGTTAACACATGATGTGGGGTTTTAATGGGCAACTACTGCCAATCCAAATCTTTCGACCTTGTTTAAATGCTATTTTATACGCAGAATTTCTTAAAATCCAGATATTTTGTTTCTGTTGTTATATTCTTTTTATTTGATTTCAAAATTAATTAATTTGGACATAGGAGGATAATTTGCTTATAATTGGTTTTTTAATTGGTAACGTTGTTACCTTTATCAGAGCTAAAAACAAAACGATTTTACTTAACTACAGCTATTACAAATATAATAAATTATTAACATCAATGTCCTTGACATTACAATCAACATACTTTTAAAATACATATATCTACAATCACGCACAATTATATATATTTACTTAATTTACTTTTAAAAATTAATTATAATTGTGATCGGTATTAAAAATTTATTCATTACGTATACATGTACTTTAGAAACAGTTTGCATACATTACATCCACTATTTACACATTAAAATTAGTTTTGCATACATATTGGACAGTTTTTTTTTTGTTGATTTTTAAATTAATGTTTTGTTCTGTTAATATGAACAACTAAACTTAATATCCTTTTTGGATTCTGGTTCTGTGTCTAATATTTTAGCGTCATCAAAATTAAACTGATGATTTTTATTGAAGCAATGTTGAACTAGGCAGTTTTTTCTTTCTTCTATCGGTATTGGGGTTTGCAATCTTGTTTGTAATTATAAAGTCGTTTATGTAGATATTGTTTGGTTTGACCTATATAACATTTATCACAATCTTTGCAAGGTATTTAATAAACTACGTTTGTCTTTGCCTTTTTTGGATCCTTAGTTTTTAATTTAGTCAAAAGTTTACCTGCTATGTTATACAGTCTGAGTTTGCATACACTGCTTTTTTTTAATTCCTTGTTAATATTATTTGTGATAAATGGAATTAGTGGAAACCTAAAGAATGGAAGTCGGTTTTGTTCTGAGTGAGTTGATTTTTGTTTTGTTATGTTTGAATATAAAACATTTTTTACCACTAATCTGGGGTATCCATTTGTCACAAACATCTTTTTCAGTATACTTAGATTCTTTTTGTGGAATTTTCTGGTCATTTAGGTTGACCATTCGTTTCTTATATGATTGCAATGTATTTAGTTTTGTTGATTTATTGTGATTGGACCTAAAGTTGATAATTTGGTTTGAGCTAGTTGGTTTTTGATACCAATTTGTAGCGATATGTCCATTGCTTTGACGAATTAATTTTATATCTAAAAAAGGAATTTTATTTTCACTTTTAGTTTTTAAGGTAAACTTTAGCTTTTTATGGATGTTATTAAACACTGACAAAGTATTGTCAATTTTGTTAGTTGGTAGTGCAATTATTATATCATCTTGATAGCAGTATAGTAGAGGTATATGAAACTTAATTTTGTCCAGTGCTTGTGTAATTATATAATTCATTACCATGTTTTTGCTAATATTGGAGATGCTGGGTTTCCCACGCTGCTGCCATCTATCTGTTGGTAGAAAACCTTTTCATATTAGAAATAGCTTGTTGTAAAGGTGTGTTCTACAATTTTTATAAATGTTGTTTTTTTCATGTCTGTGAAGTTAGTTATTATATGCTATTTCTATTATTTCCATCAAAATTTTCATAATGTGCGGAGTTTAAGTAGTTGTGTAAACGCATTAGAAGCTTTTTTAGCTGACATTAGTGACGTTTAAATAATATATATTCAGGGTATTAAGTAAACATGCGGCAAAAGTTTAAGCAATTATTCTTTGGCCTATTCTAAGAAAATTTTGCCCAATGAAAATTAAAAAATAAAGATATTATCAAAAAGTACATGTAAAGTTGCTAAATCTACAATAAATGTTTAAAATGACTTTCTGCGGCCTGGATACAGGCATTCAATCTTTTTGTCATTAAATGCCAAACTCTTTCAAACACACCAGGGTTGTTTTTAATTGAGTTATACCCAGCAAATATTTGATTTTGCAAGTCGTACAAATTATGACTTCAGATAGCTCTATAAGAAACAATCCAGGGAGTTAAAGACTGGAGATTGAGCAGGCATGCATGTGGCTAACCTCAAATCATCTGGCAATCTCCGTATGTTGCTGTTAAATAAATCACAAGCAACCAAACTAACATTTGGTGGTGCACTGTCGTGCATAAACTACATTGCAATTTTTGTTGCCATTAGTTAACCATCCAGAAACTGAGGTAACATGCGTTTCAAAAAGTTGCGATACACCTGGTCTAATTAGACAGTTGCCCACAATTCCAACCCAAACATTCAAGGAGAACTGATGTTGAAAACGATTGACATACCTGATGCGGATTTTCATCTGCCCACACATGGTTGTTATGAAAATTCTTTATTGCATTTCTTAAGAAACTGGCTTCATTGTTGAAAAAAATACGTGTCAGGAATTGAGAGATTAAAACTAATGTTTGCAAAAACCATTGACATAACACAATACCTGAAAGAAAATCAGCAAGTAGTAGTGCTTGATCACACTGAATGTGGTATGGATACAACAAATTGCTCTTAAGAATTTTCCAAATTGTCCAATAACTTACATTCAAAGTAGTGGCAATTTTTTGCATAGAAATACTTGGACTTTTCTCTATTATGTCCAGCACATTTTGTTCCAGTTGAACAGTTTTTACTGTTATTAATTCAAAGATTTTTTGATCGGAGATATTACGGCCAGGAAACCGTTCAATGTACAAATGTAATGAATTGCCACTAGCAAATTCATACATGAAATGCATGTCAGTCATTTCGGTTTTTGTATGTATGTATGTATGTATGTATGATCAATGACGAGACGTATTCAAATAAAATCCACTTGTACATTAGTAGATAAAACATCCGCTCCATGTTATAGTTAACAATTTTTTCTACTTGATAAACTTATTAACTTTTTGTACTTGATATACTTATTGGCGACCATGTATCTTCGAAATAAAGAAGTTTTTCAGAAATCATTATAAGACAAAATATTTTTAAAATAGGCCAAGGAATAATTTCTTGAAATTTTGCCGCATTTTTACCTAACATCCTATATATTACGGAACACAATCATATATAACAAATTATAAATTAATATCTAGTTTCAGACAAAATAAAGAAGAACATAAAAAAGCAAGTATATATTTAAGAAAATATTTAAATTTATTATGCATCAAATACTTTAATAACTTGTTTGTGATTAGAAAATTTGAATTTGTTTATGCATCTTTTACTGCAACATTGCAGTTTAAAAAATTTATACATATTGGTAATGCATAAAATGTCAGTTATTTAAAAACCTATTAGCCTCATATAATGCCAATGTAACATTAAACATAAACAAAAACATAATTAAACTTAATTTAATATTGGCATTTATTTTAAATTATGTATTGAACATGACTCATGAAACTAAAATAAAAACTATTTGTTGTCACTACTGGGATTTATAACCATAGAAGTCAACAAAATACAGCCAACAGCAATATTAACATTTTAAATTATGATACGTATAGGCAAATATTTTTTGATTTTAGATTTCAAACAAAAAAGTTAAATATACTAAATTTATTTATTCCTTTTGCGTTTATTTAAACAAACATTTTTCTATTAAGAAAATGAAAACTTATAATAGTAAAATAATTTAAATACTTCCAAAATTAAAAACTGTAAAGACCAAATGCATTTTTTAAGAGATCTGCTTTAATTTAAACCAAAACTAAAAGAAACTGAATTACCTTAACATTAGTTACTTAAACTGGAAAAAAGATAAATAATGGGTGATTCATTTAGAGGTACTTTTTTTAATAGGGGTTTTAGTTGTTATGGAATTTTTGTTCAGTAATGTTTGAAATTTTATCATGAAAAGAATTAGCCCGGTGCAGCGTCTACAAATTATTCAGCTGTATTACAAAAATCAGCGCTCTATGAAGAAAATGTTTCGTACGCTTAGAGCAACTTATGGTTTACATGATCGGCCTACCAAACGCACAATTTGCTGTACCATTAAAAAAGTTGAAACTCAATATTTATTATTAGATAATACGCAACCAAATAGACCACATCCAGCAAGTATGGAAAAAAATATAGCGGCGGTAGCTGAGAGTATACGCGATGACAGTGTTAATCAATTTGAATATTCAATTCTCAACAGTTTGGCTTGTCGTATGGAACAACTTGGCGTATTTTATGTAAGAATCTTGTTTTAAAAGCCTACAAAATTTATCTCATGCAAGGGGCGACCATCTAAATCGTCACCGTTTTAGAACGATTTGGTGAACAGTTAATTTTACGCTTCGGACTTTTAGACTTTTTCTTTTGGAACTACGTATAGTCCAAAGTCTAAATAAATAAGCCAACTACGATTGGAGAATTGGAGACCATCATTATTTCCGTCATTTACCAAATACTACTCAAAATGCTTGAACGCGTCATTAAAAATTGCAAGTTCTGAATGGACCATGCTACCCGTAGTTACAGTCAGTCAGTTACATTTGTATAATTATAAAGATTACCCGATAAAATATTTTTTTTTGTTTTTTTTAATTTTTAAAAAAGTACCTTTAAATAAATCCCATTATTATATAAATAAACTTACAGATTAACGAATACATCTAAAACATCAAGGCAAATAATATAAAAGATTATAAATAGAAGTAACCAAAATGCGGACATTTTACCTCCTAATTGTATGCCGCAAATTAAACAATTTGTAAACGATTTTTTAAAAAATCAGCTACTATATACAATATGTAATATGGCAAATAACAAAATATGCTGGCTATGATAATATAATATTTTTAATTTAAAAATACATTGATCAAATAGTAAAACCATACTTGAGTATACTTTATTTTTTTATTACGGAATATTTTCAGATAAATTAAAGCACGCACATATTTTTTTGCATGTTTAAACACAATTTTTGATAAAGTTGACTTTGTAAAATACAACTGGACTTGTTTAGAGCATTTGACACTAGAGATTATAATATACTATTAACAAAATTGCATTACTATAAAACACATATCTCTTTTTATTATGTTCACACATTCAGTTAAAAAAATAAATCTAAAGAATGGTTGTGTCAAATGCTTTGTACAAAAATGTCTTGTTATATTTGAAATTTATAATAATTTGGGATTAATTAGTTTAATCAGTAAAAAAATGATATAACAACAATAACAAAATTTATGTTACTAATATGGTTATGTAAGATGATTAAAAACCATTAATCCAGCTATGTATTCTCTTGGATTTTTATTCAGTTGTCATAGATTTTGTCATGTTAATTAAACAACAAATTTTAAAAATACAAATTTTAAAAACATTATATTTGGCAAGCGTAAAATAAGTTTGTTACACTTGTTCTTAGATCAGATAGACACAAATATTATAACTTGTAATGTTATTTTTGTATTGTAAAATAAGTTTGCTATTAATGCTATAAAATCATTTAGGTAATAAAAATGCACATCAGCATAAAATTGTACGTAATTATAAAAATAATTTTAGTGCTAAACAGACCTTATAAGTTCTGCTAATACTTTAACATTAAAATAAAATAATAATTAAAATACTGCTTTCATAAATTCCGAGAAATTACTTGTCATACATACTTATATACAGGGTGTCCGGAAAATACGTGTACAACGTTTGACGACAGACTCCTGACGTCAAAATAGGTCGATCTAAGCCGACTTAGTTATATCCAAAATTGTCTCGTTTAGCCGGTAGAGGGCGTCAAAAAAAACAAAAGTATAACAAAGTTGAAAGTAACTATTGTAAGAAACTAAGTAAAACAAAAACATTACTTAAGCAAATGTGTAAAATGACCGCCATCTTGCTGAATACACTTATTAACACTCTTTAAAAAATGATATTGGACCCTATCTAATGTCTCGGGATTATTAAAATGGTTGCCTGCATTTAAAATCCGCTGCAATAAATCATCGCGTGTGTTTACCGGAGTCTTGTAAACTTCTGTTTTAATAGCGCCCCACAAAAAGAAGTCACACATATTTAACTCAGGAGAACGTGGTGGCCATTTTACTGGTGCATCATTGCCTCTTCCAATCCATCGGTTGGGATATTGATGATGTAAGTATTGCCGAACGGCAACGGAAAAATGGGGCGGGGCACCATCATGCATATACCACATTTCCCTCCGAAGTAAAAGGGGCAAATTCTCCAGAAGAATTGGTAATGTGTCTTGCAAAAAATTTAAATAAATATTTCCATCTAACCTGTCTGGAATAACAATGGGACCAATAAGGTAGTGATCAATAATACCTGCCCAAATATTAATTTTAAATTGATGCTGATGATGTGCAACTTTAATGGCATGTGGATTTTCATCGGAATAAATATGTTCGTTGTGCAGATTGGTTACCCCAGATCTTGTAAAGCATGCCTCGTCAGTAAACATAATTTTTCTACAAAAATTTGGAACAAGGATTTTTTTGTTTCTAATAAATTGACAAAATGTAAGCCGCATGGGGGGATCAGTCGGTAAAAGTTCCTGGACTTTTTGTATGTGGTAAGGATGTAACAACTGTTCTCTTAAAACCTCATTGACAATCGTTTTAGGAACATTTAACTCACGTTCTAAGAGACGGGTACTGGTACTTGGTTCTTCTTCAACTCTTTCCAGAATCATCTCTTCTGTTTCCACAGTTCGAGTTGTTCGCATACGACCCCTGCCTTCAAACTTTTTCTCAAAACTGCCCGTTTCCCGAAGATGACGCTCAATATTGGCAAATGTTTGGTGGTTTGGTATTCGACGGTTAGGAAACCTCTCCATGTAAACCCTAACACTCTGACGCCCATTTCCTTGACAAAACCCGTATACCAGGAGCATGTCAACTTTCTGAGAGTTTGTATAATTTTCCATTTTTAATGGTAAAATGAACTTGTAATTCAAGAATGTTGATCGTATACTTGAGTAAATTTCATAGACTGGTGACAATTTGTCAATAATTGTCAAATTATTAAACGCCATAGCAACAAGGTCACTTAAAAAATTATTGTTACAGGTAATTTCTTTTTAATATTTACAAATTATTGACGCCCTCTACCGGCTAAACGAGACAATTTTGGATATAACTAAGTCGGCTTAGATCGACCTATTTTGACGTCAGGAGTCTGTCGTCAAACGTTGTACACGTATTTTCCGGACACCCTGTATATATATATTATCTTATTAAAAAAAATTGTCTGTAAAAACTCATTCTTTGGACAAATTTGAAGAAAAAAGTTTGTTATATTTTTTCCTAACAATCCTGAGAAGTTACAAACGATTTAAAAATGTAAATTTAATCCTTTTTTGCAATTTTTAATTATTTTTGTGGGTACATTGTAAGATATCTCGAAACGAAGCACACGGCATTTTCTGAAATGTTCAGGGTATCTTTTCCACACGTTTTTATTTATATTTGAAAAAAAAAAGAAGAAAATATCCGTCATTTTTTTTAAGAAAAACTGTCTGTTAAAGTTCTGAGAAGGTTTCAAAATTCAAGAAAAAAACTTATTCTTTGGACAATTTTGAAGAAAAAAGTTTCTTATAATTTTTTAGTTACAAATGATCAAAAAATGTAAAAAAACTCAAAAACTTTGATTTTGTCAAATTTTGATTGCTTGTTACTCGGAAATGGCTTACTGAAAAAATCTGAAAAAATTCACATAATCAGGATTTATGTAGAAGAAGGCATTTTCAGTGGTTTGAGCAAAAACAAATTTTGATTCCGTACACTTGTCTCATGCATGGTTTTATTTATTTTTTTGTATGAAAAGACACACACAGGCCGTAAATAAACTTATTATAATTATTATTATTATTATTAAATTTGAAAATATTTTGTATAGGAAAACAAAAAAAAATAGTTTTTTTAAAAATCTAGTTTCTAAATGAGAAGCAATTTTAAATCATTATTTTTTATTTTAGCTCATAAAGCTTTATCTGTTGTTGATATGAAATAATAACAAAGAAAATAAATCTATACTAGGAGAATAGCACATAAATGAATGTATCAGATAGAAATATCGAAAACTATTATCTAATAATATTTAGTTTCACCGCACGATTTACGGCTCTACCGTACAATCAAATCGAATGTATATTGTGGCATATTAAATTCAATCAATATTGATTGCAGTATTAGTATTATAATAAAAATTATTTTCGAACTGTTTGTTACATTAAAATATTAAATTCATATTGTTAATTTTTAAAACCATTTAGTTAATTTGATAACTTCATGAAAGTATTTATTGTTAATAATAATATTACATAGTTTTTATATTTGTTACTTATGTATGTACACACAAATATTAATAAGCAATAACATTTATTATTACATTGTATGTGTTTACAAAAGGTTTTAGATTCTACGTTATAAAATGAAAAATATTATGTTGAAAAGAAGTGCAAATGGACATTTATGATCAAATGAAATAAACAAGTGTGGTATTATGTTAGCACAAGATGAGATTTCTAAGGTGCAACAATCAGTAGTAAATAATACTGTATATGACGTTTTTGTATTATTTTTGTCTAATAAATGTATTTTGTCCGCAGGAAAAGAAAGACTACGCATTTTCATACAAAGTAGTGGACCATTTAACCGGTGATGACTTTTCTCACAGCCAGTCGCAGAATTCCCATGCAACGAACGGAGAATATCGAGTGAAACTCCCAGACGGTAGGGTTCAAATTGTATCATATACTGCTGACAAGAATGGTTACAAAGCTGACGTGAAATATGCCGAAAACGATGAGGTTGAATATCGTCCAGCGCAAATAACAAAACCACAATACGAATACAACTATGAAGATGTTGTTAGAGACCAGACACTACCCGTCTACAACGAAAATTATCACTCGGCAACCGAGTTGCCATTATATCCCCCGCTGAATAAAAATCATTATAGAAACAATTATGTTAATCAACATTTAATTAATGTAACACCAAAACCCATTTACCTACAAGATTCAAATACGAATGTCGAATTAATTCTACCTAATAAATATCAAATAATTCCTGAAAAGGACCAACTTTTCAGTAATATTCATGAGCAAAAAGTTAGTAAATTTATTGAATCTACTTTGGCTCCATTCACAGTGGACGGTTCAAAAGGTCTCGGACAAAATGTTGCTGCTCTGTCCACGTTGGCACCGGATTTAGATAAGTTTAATCCTATTTATATCGATACGACGGCCAAGTATAAAGTTTCACTGCACCAATATAAAAAGTAACTCTATTACCTCATTATCATTAAATTTATTTTACAACGCAACCCCATTTCCACAACTTCAAAGTATCTCTGTATTATTAAAATGCCCTCGGCAAAATGATCTAAATTACAATACATCAAACCATCACAACCATTAATATTCTGTACGCATTCGAATAGTTTTAGAATATTAGATAATAAATTAATTATAATACATAATTTAAAAAATAATTATAAAATGTATATTATGTCAATGTTTATATTACTTAGCATAGTTTATATAGAATTGTGCAATAAATATTATGTTAATTTCCATAAGCCATATTCCTTATTGCTAATATCTAGAGTGCATTAAAATTTATACATTATAATATGTTTAGTGTAATATTTTATTACAATAAACAAGTTTGATAAATATAATATAATATGTAAATATTGTTTATAATCATTTTTAATAAAATTTATATTTTTTATTAATAGCATGTTTATACTTAATTATGTATATTATATAAAATACTAACACAAGTTGTTTATATTCACGACTATCTATTGTAATTGTAATAATTGAAGTTAAGTTATTTATTAATCAAATAACTTTTAACTTAAAAAACTTATATTTAATTAGAAAAATACAATATAAATGATTTTACAATTAATATAATGTTATAAGCAATATAAACAATGTATCAGGCGATGTAACTAAAATGCATGATTGACTCATTACTGACACAAACACTTTTTAAAAGAGATAGTATGACGTAGTCAGCACTTCACACTGTTACATTACTCTTCCATCTATAAAATCAACTTATGGCATCCGTAGTGTTTATGGGTTCTTTTGGAAGAAGTAGTGGTGAAACCTCTCCAAGAGTTAGTATATTACGAAAAATATGTTTTCTGATAAACTGGCAATCTTGAGGTAAAGTAATAAGATAAGTTTCTTGGAGGAACTAAAAGTCGAGGTTTGATGTATGTGTTTCTTGGTAGTAGAGCTAGTACAAAATGGTTAAATTGTTTTTTGTGCAGTTTCCTCCGTTGAAGTTTAGCGGACTGGTATTTTTGCATGTATGAATTATGAATATATATATATATATTGATGTTGTGTATAATTATAAATAGGATTTACTAAATATTATTATAATGTAACTACTATTTGGAACAGAGTACAAGTGATACTGCTGAAATAGTTCAGAATGGGTGATTTTAATTAAAAATACAAACTTTTGGTTAATATAGTAGGACGTTGTAATAGTGACACTTTACCATATTAGGTGGGTAGAACATTTTTTGAAGTCAATAAAGTAAATTAATAGACTAACTGCAAATTTAAAAAATTGTGTAACAAAACATACTTGGATACACAGACTTCAAGTAAAACTTACTACACTTTCAATATCTATTAATATAGTAATAATTACTGATACTGATGCAGTTAAACATGTTTTTGGCTACATTGTTGTCTCAAATTGTTTAAGGTTTTTAAATTATTTTTTTTGTTAGGTTTTATTGTTAATAAAGTAGAGTTTACGTTTTTTTGATTTGTTAAACGCTTGATTACAGCATCATTTTGTTCTGATTATCTAAATCAGTTAAAACTTTTACGTTTATTTGTGCTATGTGATTACAAACGTTTATCACATAATTCTAATTGCATGGACTTTTTTTAATTTCTTTAAATCTCATTTTATTATTTTCTATATTTTAATAGTTCTTCCAATTTTGCATTTATTTTGTTGTTCTTTGGTTACAGTCAATTTTTGTTTACAATTAGTTGATTAAATCTTTATGATTATGTATGTAATTATCAATAGCAATTTTTTGTTTGGTAACTGCATGGATAGAATTGTTGTATCTAATTATTGCATACAGAAAGAGAGTAAAAATTATTGGAATAAACTACTTTTAAATGTTTGGTGCTGTACAGTACTGTTTTATTTTATGCATCTTTAAAAAACTTTTGTTTTATTAACAACTTACATCAAATGTTAATTTGTACGTTGTTTATTCTTTATTAAATAAAGTATTTAGTAATTACGATAATTTGTCTTCTGGTATTATATGCAAATAATCTTTGATATTGTTGTTACTATTATTTGTAAACAAAAAGATAGAATCTGTCAAAAAATAATTTATTATTTAGTTTTTATTGCAGTACTGATAATTCAATAATCCAACGCTCTTGCAAGTAATAATCTGATATTATTTCTAAAAATGTAATGTAATGTAAATCCTTATCAGTAATTTCAGTCACAAATGGAATATTATTTACTGTTTTAAAAAAATATGGAAAAAATTTTGTATAGTTCTAAAAATATTTAAAATATTTGATAGGGTATGGCATCTTAATTTTATTAACAAGCTCTATTGTATAGATCTTAATCACAAATTTGTAAGTTTTATTAGTTAACAATAAAAAAATATAGTTAGAATTGATAGTTTTAACACCACAAAATTATATTTTTGATTTACATTAATAATCTTTTTTAAATAATTAAAAATCTTATTCATCATTTTGCAAACTATAACACCTTTCGTACATACTTTTTAAAGACTATATTTGCAAATATGAGCTTTTGTAAGAGTTAATGTTGAAAATTAAGCATCTTTTTTAATGTATTTCCAGTTTATAATAAACTAAACATTTATATTTTCTGACAAATTTACATTAATATATGTCAAATTATGCGAATAAAAAAAAATACAAAAAATACGAAAAATGTCTGATTTACCAGTTAATTTATTGCGTTAAAATTGAGGTTTTAAACACAAAATGCAATTTTTAAAGTCAAAGTTAAAAAAAAAAAAACGATAAAAGTTTTATACCTTTATAAACCATTCAAAAGATTACTAATAAGTTATAGAAACAAACAAAAAAACACCAAAACAAGTTTTTCAATGTCCTTTTGAAATGAAATAGCTTATATTTTAAAATAAAAAAAAAAACTTTTGCTTTTCATGCCGTATAGGCCAATAAACAGAAATAAAATTAATTGAACTAATTTTATTTTGTCAAATCTATTTTTAACCTTTAAATATTTTTAGGTAGTTTAAAAATAAAACTTATTTTTAAATTATGTTTAAGAATAAATTACATTCTGAGCCGCAATTTTCAGTTTACTCGAACACACGCATGCCAAACCTGTGTAACCAGACGCGTAAAATAAAGTTACGATTTTGCGCGCTCTGGCGAGCAATGCACGCATTATTAAAAAAATCGAAAAACTTATATCGATAAAAAAAAAATTGTTTTAAAACTTTAGTCTTTTATATTTTTTTCAGAAAATGCATACCTAGTTTTGATTGAAAATCCAAAAAATCAGAAAAAGGTCACAATTTGCGACATTTTTCAACATTCTTTTGAGGAAAATGCTCTCACTATCGAAAAAAAAATAGCCAATATAAATCGGAAATTTTTTGCTCTACAATTTTGATCTTTTGTAATTTTTTTACTAAAATGCATAGTTTTGGCTGTAAGTGCAAAAAAATAAACTATATTATACTTAATTTCCCTCGTTTTTTAGCGGAAAAACGGAAAATTATTCAAATGACCTACATCGATCGATCGATTGGAAATTTTTTGCTCTACAACTTTTAATAGAGATAATTTTTGGCCAAAATGCATAGTTTTTGCTAGAATGCAAAAAACCATTAAAAACCGCAAAAATTGATATATATATATATATATATATGGGTAATTCCATTAGTTTTCGACCAATTTGAAAAAGTCGACCTCTTTGATTTTGCTCAAATTTTCAGGGATCAAAATATAGATGAAAAAAATGAGATTCCCAAAATTTTGGACCTTAGAATAATGCCTGTTCAAAATGACACACATTTGAAGGTAAGAAATTTTACAATAAAACGTCTTTTTTAGCATGTTTTGTATCTCAATTTTTGGGCTTCTGGAAAAAGATAAAAAGGTACATGTACTTTAAAACCCATATTTTTATGTTTAATATCGTGACAGTCATTTTGATATATTAAGCTTCAAACATTATTCCAAAAAAAAACCGTAAATTTAGCAGAATCGCAAAACTTTGCTTTCTTTAAACAGTTCTAACTTTGTCAAATCTTTACAAAATTTAATCCACAAGGTCTAGATTTCTTCGTGTTTAATCTCTTTTTAAAGTGATCACACAAGACTTATAGAATCAATAGGTATACACCACTATTTTGATGCAGGAAGTTGCACATATTTTCGCGATCTTCAAAACGTGTAATTTTCAGGTCCCAAAATAGCGCTGTCACCCTATGTCGATTTTAGTCAAAATTTCAGTAAATACTCTTTGGAGCACAAGAAAAAAAAGTATCTATATGAGAAAAGGTGTATCGGGCATTATCAAGAATATTTTAATATTCAAAAATTGTCAAAATTGGCAAACCGCACATTTTTGTATCTCAGTTTTTGGGCCTTTAGAAAAAAATAAGAAGCTCCACAATGGCTCAAAATATTCCTTATTACATGTACTTTAAAACCCATATTTGTCTATTTAATGTCAGGGCAGTTATTTTGATACATCAAGCTTCAAACATTATTCCAAAATAAACCGTAAATTAAGCAAAACTGCAAAATTATGCTTTGTTTAAACCGTTCTAACTTTGTTAAATTTTAAAGAAATTTGATCCACGAGATCTATATTTCTTTGTGTTCAATCTTTCTTTAAAATAATTACATAAGACTTATAAAATCTATACATATTCACCACTTATTTGATGCAGGAAGTTGCACATGATTTTGCGATCTTTAAAACTTGTAATTTTTAGGTCTCAAAAAACCGCTGTCACCTTATGTCGATTTCAGTCAAAATTTCAGTAAATACTCTTCAGACTACAAGAAAAAAGGTTATATATATATATATATGAAAAATGATATATTGGGTATTATAAACGCGTCAAAAAAGTTGTTTTCTGTCAGGAAAGAGATTAAACACGAGGAAATCTAGACCTTGCAAATCAAAGTTTGTTAAGATTTGACAAAGTTAGAACGGATTAAAGAAAGCAAAGTTTTGCGATTTTGCTAAATTTACGGTTTTTTTTGGAATAATGTTTAAAGCTTAATATATCGAAATGCCTATCACGATATTAAACATAATAATATGGGTTTTAAAGTACATGTAATAAGGAATAATTTGAGAAATCGTAGACCTTTTTATCATTTTCCAGAAGCCCAAAAATTGAGATACAAATTAAGCTAAAAATGACGTTTTATTGTAAAATTTCTGACCTTCAAATGTGTGTCATTTTGAACAGGCAATATTCTAAGGTCCAAAATTTTGGAAATCTTATTTTTTTCATCCATATTTTGATCCCTGAAAATTTGAGCAAAATCAAAGAGGTCAACTTTTTCAAATTGGTCGAAAAGTAATGGAATTACCCATATATATGTATCTATTACTCCAAAACCACCTCTTTTCACCTAAGCTGTGGGTAAAATTTCTCTGAAAAATATCTAATCTGAAGAGACTATATTGTCATTTAACGATTTTGATGTTAATTTATTTATTTATTTCTATTGATCATTTCTTGAGTCGTTTAAAGCACCGTAGTCTTTTACAACTTTAGTGCAATCTGTGAGGTTTAGTTAGTTTTTATATTAGGTTAAGTTTATGTTTAGGTACAAGCTTCAAAGTCATTTACAACTTTGTTGTCAGCTTTGATTTTAGGTTTTGTATTTATTTATCTATTTTTTTAACCATTTTAATGTGTTGTATTGTTTCCTCAAGTCTGTAACTTTAGTTTATTATAATTAAAATACTCACATAATGACTTTTATAGTCAACGCTATTAATAAATTAATTAAATAAAAAAATAACAATAACTTTTATTTTTAATGTAATTGTGTAATTTATGTATATAAAAGTTTAAATAAAATGCTATGTACTACAATATATTAAAATTAAGTACAATATAATCAAGTACACTTCAATACAACATGATATTATATAATACCTAAAATACATTTTTTTTTTTATACATTTATTAAAATTATTTATACACACATATATATATATATTTACAAAATTGTTAAAAAATAGTTTTCATATAAATTTAACATTCCTGCAGTACCGCCATCCATCCGTAAGGAATCCTGGGGCCTGGTATTGGAAACATAAATAATATTTAATAAATAGTCACTAAAAAACCATTATATATTAAATTATTCATCAAAAGTATAAAAACACCCTTTTATAAAAAATGATTTTAATTTATATTTAAATAAATGATTTGTCGTTTTTATATCAGACGGTAGTTTGTTGAAGATGCATGATAGATTTGGTAATTTTTTTTTGTATGTTGACGAATGGGGCTTGAGAGTCTTTAGTTGCTGATCGTGTATCATATTGCAGGTTAATTGAGTTTTTCTCAAAACAATCTATTTTTATATACGAATAAGTTGCACATTTGTAGATATATAATAATGTAAAAGTTAATATCTTGTGAGCTCTAAATAATTCTCTACAGGATTCAAATCGCTTCAGGTCAAAAATTAGTCGTAATACAATAAATCTATGCTGTAAAAACATTTTATATTTATTTTTGTAAAAAGTTAACTCCACATAGTGACCGTCTACTCTACGCTACCTAAGTGGGAGCGTTTGTTTCATGTGTAAAGTTTTTATCTGAATTATGACTTTATAATCTCAGCAGCTTATACACATAATACGTATTGTAAACCTTGTCCACCAGAAATTGGTTTACCGACTAATGTGTTTCACACTAATCTTATTGCTAGTATTAGTGCAACTCAACTGAAACATCACTTTGTCTTTGAAGTAGGATTTGGATATTAAATAAAATATATTTACATTTTATACTTGATGTAGACCAAACACAATAACTGTACTTTAAAACAATTAAATATAATAGTACAGAACTACATATTTGATTTATTAATAAATTATAAATGAGTAATCGGCAAATAAAAGTAAAATACTTATTAATTTAAATATTTTTTTTGCTAATAAACTCAACAAATACGTAGTAATGATGCAGAACTGGAAAAAGCACAAGACAGAATGAATAATTAACAAAACTATGATTAATTACTGTTAATAATAATTTAAACATTAACACTTTATTTTATTTAATTAAACCATATATATATTACATCAACTTAAAATTAAATGTGAAATAATCGAATTGCACAAACGCATCAATTGATTATGTAAGTAGACATTATAAATCTTATTATAGTTAACTGGTTACACATTCTAAAGTTTTTATTAATGTTATTGAAATATTTGGCATAATCTTAATATTTTCTTAATTTATAAAGTTGCATACTTTGACTTAGATTTTTTTAAATCTATTGTTGAATAATGTTGATAACAACACTATTATCATTTCTTTTATAAAATCACTATAGGTACAATATGTTTGAATGTTCGAATAACGTTATGTTTATAAGAATTGTATTGCAGTATGATTTAGTAATTAAAATAAGCTGTTATAAAGTATGCAACTTTATCTACTTTTAAGCGTATTAAGCCACATAAAGTAATGCACTTTTTTCTATAATTATATGAAAATATATTTAAAGTTAAATTTGTATGACTTTATTTTATTTTATTTTATTTTATTTTATACATACAAATTAATTGTAAATAATATCTTATTTAACATTTATTCTATGTCTACTATAGATATGATAAGATTAAAATATATATCATTACGTTGGATTGGAAATTATTTTAAAAAGAAAAAACGACATTACAGAAATAATTTCAATTATGTAAAATTGTACATAAATTAAGTCGGACGTTTTGATCACTTTTCGTGATTTATTTTCAGCGACTTAAACAAGACAAACAATAAAAAAGGAACAACAAATTGTACTTATTATTAGGAATATAAAAAGAAACTATTCAAATACACATACATAATATAAATATATATAGAGAATTAGAAACAATTAAAAAAAAAATCAAGAATAGCTAATTATATTAACAAAACATTTTTGCAAATCTAAATATTAACCAGAAACGACATAAAATATAATTTACTTAAATTTATATAATTATATAATAAATTAGTAGAGATAATAGTAAAAAAAATCATCAAAGTTATAATAATTTATTATTGATTTAATTTGATTAATTTTAACATATTTTATTTAAATTTTATGAACATATTCTAAAGAAAAACAGTCGTAAAATGAATCTTTATAATCAATTGTGGAATAAACCAAAAAAATCTGTCTGTAAATTTATTCTTTTTTGATATATATATAGTAAAATAAAAGATACAGATGAATTCGTTTCTCTATTGAAAGAGATTTTAATAATATATTATTTACTTTAAAATGAATTGAAAATATGAATTTATTTAATTTTATATTTATTAGTTAATAGTTAATGGGATTCTTAGTAATTCTCAACCATAAATTCAATGTTAATTATATTAATTTTTATCTTTATGATATGATTTTAATTAAATTATTAACGTCTAGGTTGAAGTTGCAAGTAAAATTAGTGCTGAAGCATGCTGGTCGTTTTTTCAAAAAATGGTACTGTATCTAGGGTTTTCGTGTCATTGAAATTGAAAAAATGACTTTCTTCATAATGATTATTGTTAGACCTGTGTTTTGTAGTTTATTATTAGTGTCCCGGTTGTGTTGATTTATTTCATCTTTTAATTTTTGTCGAGTTTAACCAATATATTTAATTGGACAGTTTTTGCTTTAAATTGCGTATGCAATATTTGTTGCCTTCTGGTAAGGTCATATCTATTACTTTTAAATTAGATTTCTTATTGCGTTTACCGGTTTAAATGTAATATTGTTTGTATCATCTATTAGATTTTTTTGATTTTTTGAGAAAAACTTTTTGTTTGGGATGGAATAGCATTGTTTTTAATAGATGTATTATCTAGAATATTATCTAAAGGTTGGACTGATAGTATTCTTCTCGTCCTTCAATTTAATAAATATAGAGGAAGTTTATTTTGTTAATGAAAACAAAAACGCCAATAGGACTTATATTATATTTTAATAATTAATTTAAGATCTTTTTTTTTAACATTATAAAAAAAGATTTATGAGTCAGAAAGGAGTTGTATGAATAGTAATTGACTAATAAATTACAAAGAACATTAATATTATTAAAATCTTACCTTAAAATAAAATGAAATTGACTATGTTTGGGTCATCAATATACAATCATCAATATGGAATTTGTCAATTATTCAGTACATAGTACTAACACTTACAATATTAAAAACTAACACATTAAAATCAATAGGAACTAAACACATTAAAATCATTAAAAACAAAGGTTAAAATTATGCGGAATGATATAACATTATACAAGTGTATATGTATTGTTGTGTGAGTGTGTTCTAGTTGGAATATGAATATGAAAGAGCGACTATTATTTGCTCTCGATGTCCTTTACTTTTTTAAGAATTATTTAGAAAAAATATTTTTATTGGAATGTTTCTAACATATTTTCTAACAATCTTATAGGAATTCCATTTACAAATGTGATATATATATATATATATATATATATGTGTATAATTTAACAATAATTAATAGTTAGAAAAATTAAACATGATAATAAAAATAGTTATTGTCATAGACAATTATAATTTTAATAGATTACGATAGATAACACAAAGACCTTCTATATCAAATTAGAAGTTGCACGTTGAATTTTTGTCAATATGTAGCATTTCACTAATGATCCTTTTTTTATAATTCTCTTCAACATCTAAGATAGTGAATTTATTGAAATTGAAATGGTGTCTTTCATTGAAGTGATGGCTCGACAGACCTGTTTTAGTTGTGTTGTTGCGGCAATCTCTTTCATGTTGACTTATGCGGTCACACAGTTTTTTTTGGATTGACCATTGTATTTTTTATCACAATTGTTACAGGGTATTGAATACACTGTATTCTTTTTTGACAATATTGGTGTTCTATCTTTTAATTTGGTGAACAAATTTTCTAGATTTTTATATGATTTTACGGTTATATTAATCAACGAATCTGACAAAGTGATCTTAATTTTATTTGATAAAGATTTAATATACGGAATTGAAAACCATAATTTTTGTTCTTTTACTATGTCCTTATTTATTATTGTTATAGAATTGTAATTGTTTAAAATTGAATTAATTAATTTTTTTGGATAATCATTGGCGATTAATTTAACCTTTAGTAGTGTAAGATTTTTATTTCAAAATTTTTGGTTGCTTAGTGTACAAATTTTTTGTTTGAACATATTAATGATATTGATTTTTTGAGACAATGGACATTCTGAGTTATAGTTCAATACCCTATTGCTATCGCTTGGTTTTTTGTAAAAATCAACTATTATTTTATTATGATCTTTAATTAGTAATAAATCTAGAAAAGGTAAACTATTGTGAATTGACTTTTCAATTGTGAAATTCAAGGAATTATGAAAATTGTTGAAGCAAGTTAGCAGTTGATCTATTTTATTATCAGGTAATATAATCATGGTATCATCTATGTAAACAAACAACGATAAGATATCGAAATCCAACACTTTAATACAATTTGTGATCAATTCATCCATGACTAAGATGGGGCTAATCGGAGCGCCAATAAGGGAGCCCTGGGTTTGATGGTAGAAATTCCCATTAAATTGAAAACAGCTTGTCTCAAAAAATGTTCGACAATTTTTATAAATAGTTTTTATCAATTATTGTGTGTGTAGAAATGATAGACCATCTATCTTCGATTATTTTCAATACAAGTTCTTTATGTATATTGGTGAATAATGATTAAACATCGAGAGATATCATCGTATAATTATCCGGAATAGTTAATTTTTTAAGTTTTTGAGTTACTTCTATTGAGTTTTTTACATTGTATATAAAAGTAGGAATAAGGTTATTAAGGATGTTGGTAATATATTTTGAAATTTTATTATTGGGAGAATCTCTACTAGACACTATAGGGCGTTGAGGTCTGTTTACTTTGTGTATTTTTGGAAGTCCATACAGTTTGGGAGAGGATGAATGAATACTTTTTAAAGCACGATGTTCAATTTTATTAATAAAATTTTGGTCAAGCAGTTTTTTTTTAAATTATTAGTCATATTCTCAAATGAGTTAGGTAGGGTCTTTGTTCATCAAAACATATGTAGTATCATTAGATATTAGTTCAATTATTTTGTCTATGTATTCAGTACGATCCAACAAAACTGTTTTAATGCCTTTATCTGCTTTCGTAACAATAAGGTCAGGTGTATTTTTAAGGAATGTTTTAGCCATGTTAGAATTTTTTTGTAAAACAGTAACATTATTCAAACGTGTGTTATGTTTAGTTTTGTTTACATAATTTGTAATAATATTAGTACCGCTTAATCTCAAGTTATTTTTGTCTATATACGGAGATTAGTATTCAATTATATATTCTATAGATTTTATTAATAATTGGAAATATTGTGGAATTGTAAGCTACTGAAAATTTAGGATCTTTTTTTAGTATATTTAATACTCCGTCAGGAATGAGAAAGTCTGTAGTGTTTTCTATGTAATCAAAATTAGGTTTATTAGTGCTAATATAGTTTTTATTAATTAAGTTATTTAATTTTCTAAATTGTCTGGACTTAACTTCTATATTAGTAGTAATCAGCTTATTATCTAAAAAGTTTCTTTTAATATTGAATATAATAATAGAAGGTAGCATCTCTCTCATATCACAACTCAGTTTATAAATATTATCCTTGATATATTTAATTCTAAAATGGGTGACTTTAATTTCTATATTAAAAATATTTTTTTTTTTAAAGATTGATAGTATTCTCTAGTTTATTTGTTATCTTATTATTAACCTCTAAGTTTAAAAAAGTACATTTAAATTGTGACTGTATATGTGACGGTAATATATTGTTTTTACGACAATTCATTAAAAAAATGTTATTATTTATTAATTTAATCTTCTTAATGTTTAGTTTTTCATATTTGCGGATGAGTAGTAGTGTCTGTTGTCCATAAATATCTTCTATTTCTTTAAAAAATGTCATCGTAAAAGGTGGGATACATGTGGCTTTAATTGGTTTATTCTGATAGTATTCTTCTCGTCCTTCAATTTAATAAATATAGAGGAAGTTTATTTTGTTAATAAAAACAAAAACGCCAATAGGACAGGATATTTTAATAATTAATTTTTAATCATTGAACGTTTCGACAGAAACACCTGTCTTCCTCAGCACTGCAAAGAACTCCTTTTTGTCTCATAAATCTTTTTTGTAATGTTAAAAAAAATGTTCTTTGCAGTGCTGAGGAAGACAGGTGTTTCTCTCAAAACGTTTGATTATTAAAAATTAATTATTAAAATATAATATAAGTCCTATTGGCGTTTTTGTTTTTATTAACAAAATAAACTTTCTCTATAATTGCCATAATGTTTGTTTTGTTTTGTTTAATAACTGAATTAATTAACTTTAATAGATAGTTATTATTTACTTGAAGTTTCTGTTTTAATGTTTTTAACAATTTTATTATGTTAATTTTTTGAAACAATGGATGGTTGGAATTGTAGTTTGCGCCGGAAGGTTTTTTGTATAAATCTATTACAATTTGTTCATAAATTTTATCTTGTATTATTAATATACATAAAAAGAGTAATTGATTATTCAATGCTCTTTCTAATGTAAAATTGAGGAAATGCTAGAAATTGTTAAATTTATTTAAAAAGAAGGTTAACTTGTGCTTTTGGATAAATAATTAATGTATCAACCATATAATGAACAGAGATAGAATGTTGAATTCATTATTTTTGAGACATTGTTTAACTAATTCATCCATTACTAACATTGCTAAAGTTGGGCTAATTTGGACTCTCATAGAGGTGCCAAAGGTTTGTCGATAATAACCACCGTTGAAAGTAACTAACTATGATCAAAAAAATGTTTTATGATTTTCAAGAAAAAGGTTTTATCCATGTTTGCAAAAGAGAAAATTTTTGTCCATCTATTCTCAATGATATTTAATACTAGATTTTTGATATATTAGTGAATAGGGTCTCTAGGTCAACGGAAATTAAAAAAATAAGGAGTTTTTACAATATATTTAAAAGATGGTATCAAGTTATTTAGTATTTTACTTATATATTTGAAAAAAATATTGTCTAAAGAGTTAACGCAGGAAACTATTAAACAAAAAAATCTATTTTTTATAAATATTAGGCAGTAGTGAAGCTAGAATTTTTGGGCCCTACCGCAAAATATTAGAAAGGTCTTCTCAGGAACAAATTTGCAGTTTTCAAACATATGTGAAAAGTTTATAGGTTGGTAAATCAGTCAAATTGTTAAAAAATTTACTACGTCTATCAAATAATTACTAAAACTATCAAACAAGTAATAATTTATGTTGACAGAAATATAGTTCTGTCAAAAATAGCAACATTTTTTAAAAGTTATTGTAACTTAAAAATTGTATTTTATACTGTCAAAAAATATAAGTTCATCTAAAAAAACAAAAAAACAAATTGTCATTATATTACTACGTTTAAAAAGTTACTAAAACAGTCAAATAGATTTCAGCAAAGTAATAAGTTGGCATAAATCTGTCAAACCTGTCAAATTGTTTTTTAAACTGTCAAAAAGTTACTAAAACTATTAAATAGTTTTAAGAAATCTAATAAAATGTATACAATTTGTCAAATATGTCAAATTGTATTCCAATCTGCATAAAAAAACCTAGATGACATTTATACTTTTAAAAGTTTTACTACATTTGTCAACAAGTTACTAAAAGTTTTAAAAAGTTATTAAACTGCCAGTTTACATCATAGGTTGAAAGCAACTTGCCAGATCTGATTGTATTCTAAACTGTCAAAACATTACAAGAACTAACAAATAGTTTACATGCATATTAAATTCAATTTTAAACACATTTTGTTACTAAATCTGTCAAAATGTAAAAAAAAAATAACTAAGATAATACGTTTTACGTTTGTTAAATTTATTCTAAAGTAATACGTTTAAAATAATTTTTAATTTTGAGCTAAAAATAATTTTTGAGTAATTTTACTAGATTGTGTTTGGGGATCATGAATTTTAGTTTTATGAAAATTTAAATTTAGGCTGTTGTAAATTTTTTTAGCATTTCAGGTTGTTTTATTTTTGTGTAACTGTCAACAAAATACAAAAACTGCCAAATAATTTACCAGTCATGTATTTTACAACAAAGTTTATTCTAAAGATTTTAAAATTGTAGCATTAACGGATTAAACTGAGATTTAATAATCAAGAAATATTTTCAAATAAATTATATGTAATTCGAGGTGACAGAAAGAGAAAAAAATGTAATGGTGCATTAATTGGTATTAACGTTACTTTAAAAAGTAGAAAAATTGCATATCACGTAATGTAAACATATTAAAGTAGCAGTAGCCAAAATATTTTTAACAAATGAATTGCTTACATTAATATGCGTATACATTCCTGGAACAACTTTAAAAAAGTACAATACCATATATGAACATATAGATTAATGTTTTATGAAACTAGTAATTTATATTTATATGGTCACTTCAATCAATTGACCTGGTTTTTACATCACCTGATATTAGCTGCAATATACATTTAGCGGAAGACCATCTTGTAAATCTGGATCCACATCATCCGCCGTTGGATATTACTCTTAACATCTGTGATACATCTGATCAAAAATTTACCTGTGATACTCTTAGAACTACATTTAATTTTAAGAAAGCCAATTTTTAATTTTTTTATGTAGCTTTTAGTTGTGTAAAATGGGACCCGATATTTAATTGTGTAAACGTCAATGATGCTTGTAACATATTGTATACTAAAATTTACTCATTTTTAGGAAAACATGTTCCTAAATATCAAGTGCGTCATACAAGTCAAAAGTATCTAAAATGGTTTACCTAAGAATTAATTTGTTTGAACCGCATTAAAAATGACACAAAATTTCGAAACATGGTATTGCTAGCGTGGAACTTAAAAAAGTAAAACAAACATTTAAATCAAAAATACATGTTTCGTATTCTAATTTTATTCGAACATCTAAAACCAACATTAAAAATGATCCTAAGAAGTTTTGGACTTTAATAAAATACTCTAACTGTCCCTGGAGTGATGACAAATAACAATCTTGTTATTACAAGAAGTAGTAAATAACTTTGCCAAGCATTTTAGTAGTGTTTATCATGACCGTGGATGTTCTAATAACAGTAGTACCGTCTTAGATACTATAAGTAAAGTTAATTTTGTTTTTAATAAAGCTGATGTTTTGCGTAGTTTATCTATGTTAAAACCTAAACCAACCAAATTTAGCAATTTTTTCTTAAAAATGTGCAATCTGGCAATGGAAAACACTTTAGTTATTAATTACTTAAATATAAACTTTATATTTGCTCACTTTTATGAATATATTAATCTTATCAACAACAGTTTACCTAAACTACACATTATGGTATTATCAGAAGTAAGAGCTCGCTCCAGCAAGTTGAAATTGTCAAAAAGTTTTTTTCTATTGACTCATTTAATATGCATACTAAACTAAGAATCAAAAATTCGGGTGGTGGAATAATGGTGTATTTTTAGGAAAACTTAAATGTAGTTATAATTGAGTGCAACATGTTATATACTAAAGCTGTCTACGCAAAAATTGTATATGCAAACAGAACAGTCGTTTTTACACTAATTTTGTATAGACCACCTAGCAACATATAGCATTTCCTTGAAGAAATTGACCTATTTCTCAAAACAAACAAAAAAAAAGGTTATTATTAGAGACACAAATATAAACATATTAACAAATTCAAAAAATTCAGAAGATTATAAAAAAAATGTTTTATGGGCATGGCTTTATAAAAAAAATTAATAAATATACTAGAGAAGAATATAGAGGAAACAATCTTGTAAAACCATGTCTAGACCACATCTATTATAGAAGTCAAAAAAAAGATGTGACCACGGCAGTTTTGACAACAAAAATATAAAATAATTAGTAGTACTATTAAACTGGAAACAAAACATGTGGTCAATGAATCAAAAATTACAACTTATCTAGACAGTTCAAAGTTTATTCATCAATTCGCTCAATTAATAAAGAAGAAGCAGTTAGACAAATTAAATGACCTAGACCAACTACTAAATCAAATAAATTAGATACATAAAGATTGCAAAGAATCATGCACTAAAAATAAAAAACGACATTAAAGAAAACCACAAAAAAATATGAATTAATAAAGAAATTTTGAAAAAAAATGCAAGAACGAGATAGATAGTTTCAAATATGGATACGTTGTACAGAATCTAACAGTATAAAGAATGAGATTAAAAAACGTTATAACAAAGCATGAAATAAAATTACAAACATGATTAAACGATCTAAAAGAAAACACTATACAAAACTATTTAACTCGGCAAAATCAAATATGAAAGAAACGTGAAAATTAATCAACTGGGAAAAATTCAGAGAAGCAAAGATTGATAAAAAATTGAAACAAGACACCATCAAGATACTTGAGCAATTTACTGATACATTTAAAAATCAAACAAAATCTCTTGCCAAACCATGTAGCAAAATACTGCATAATAAAACAGAAAAACAAATCAAATACACTTATTAGAAATATCAGAAACGGCACCTGAAAATATTAAAAAAATTATCATGTCTATGAACCTTGCAAAACCTGCAGGTCACAACAAAATTAAAACAAAAGACCTCATAGATACCCCAAAGGAAATAAAAAAGGCAATGATCAAATTTATCAATCTAACCATCGAACAAATAAAGATACCAAATGTTTAAAAAAAATCAATCCTGCGTCCCATCTATAAGTCAGGAAAAAGAGACAGTCCTAAAAACTACAGACCGATCTCTATACCACCAACTGTATCAAAAGTATTAGAAAGATATGTACATTGAAAAAACAATAACAGTGTATTTGAAAGAAAATAAATTAATATCAATCAATATGTTATATAAATATACAATAATTACACCCTTAAAAATTACCTCGGGTTCCAGGTATATAATACAAACATATTTGTTTGCTAATGAAATAATCTGTTGAAATAAATTAAGTCCATGTTGCAAAGACACTATATCTATGGGCATACTATACTTAAGTAATTTTATCAGCATATTTCAATTTGTTAATAATAACTGTATTTTTCCTTTCAATTTAAATATTTCCGGTGTTTGTTTAAAAAAAAAAATTAGTAGCAATAAAATCTTTTATGAGTTGTGCATTATGGTTATCAGATTATTTGTTGTTTTTTATAAAGTTCAAATGATTTGTAATAATACTTACACAGCTAGATTTAAAATTCTTTTTGTCAAACTGATTGGATTTGTCATTAATTCTACATTCTATTGATTTAATTAACGAAAAAATGAGAAGGATGTAAGGAATTGCAAATTTAGGTCATTTCTTTAATATTTCTTATACATTATTGAGAATATATATGTCCGTATTTTTTCGGTATAAGAAAAAAATCATTAGTTGAGAATTACCAAAATTTATTCTATTTTTCAAATTTATTAATTGATTTTTATTTTTAATTTAGTGAGTTTTGTTATCAAGTTAGTTAAGTTTAATTTGGAATGTAGAAATTTATTGTAATAATTGAATAGCACGATATGTGGTAGTTTTTGTTTTCAATTTACAATTTAACATATTTTTTCTACTCCCTTCTATATATTGTCACTTTTATTCACGCCTAACTGAATGGATATGTATCATATATTCACTCTAGTGTGGATATGATATGCCGTACCAACCATAAAAACAAAAAATTCAAATCACAATGTTTATTTGTTTCGGTTATCCTGAAACAGGTATATATACGGAACGCGGTTACCTGAAAAAGGTTACAAAGGTTGCGACCGCACTCACCATGAACGAACGTCGGTGAATTTTTATTAATCGTGGTTATTCATGGCGGTAAATTTGAAATGCAATCAAAAGTGAACAAAAGCTTCAAATGTAGCTTGTGTATTTTATTAAATTATTAATTATAGGTTATAATGTATATGTATGTTCCTGTCAATGCTAAAACGAGCAAAGGCATGAGGGGCAATTCCATTTCAAACGGACCAGAGCTAGGGGGGGGGTGTGTGTGTTGAGAAACTTGCTTATGTATTTTCTTTAGTTTCTATAACTTATTAGTAGTCCTTTGATCGATATATGAGAGTATGAAACCCATAAAAAAAATTTTACAATTTTTTTTAGTTTTTTTGTCGTTTTTTAACTTAATCGCATTTTTGTTAAAAAACCGCAATTTTAACTCAAAAGAAATAAATTTACTAATAAAATCAACCAGAAATTTTTCGTAGATTCCAAATCTAGCACCAATTCAAGTCTATACCTTGTCTATAAGCCGCAAAAGCCATAAAACCATGTTTTTGTTCTTAGTGGGCTGTGCAAAAAAGAGCAATTTTTAAATTTTTTTTAACCGCCATAGTTGACGTATTTTGATGTAAATTAATTGAAAAATATAAATTTGTTCTGTGTATTTGGGTTTTAAGCGTCTAAAACTCAAAAAATCTGCAAAGTAGGCCAATTCTTCAACATAAACTCTTACAAATGCACGTTTAGCTGCGCTCAGAGGAAAAATTCACCAAATATTATTAAAAATTTGAATTCTGGGGACAATTTTACATGGAAAATTGTCAGTGTTGTACTCATCGTCTATAGAAAAGTCCATCTAGAAAAAAATGTTTACAAAATTTTTAAGCAAAAAATGCGTTAAAAATTAATTATTTTTTTATATTTACAAAAAATATTATAAACACACTAGGGTGTGGTTTAAAACTTTTTTTTAACAAATTTTAACAAGCGACAGGCAGATTTATGTTTGAATGCCAAAAATAATAATATTTTTAAATTTTTGCGCCGACAGACCGAGTCTAAATTTGTGCCGCAGGCGCAAAAACTATCAAACAAAGAGTAAAATGGCCGAAAATTGGTTCAAGCAACAAAAAATGTCTTTGTTAAACTTCTGAAATAAACTTAAAAAAATATAATCCAAATAATCTTTAAAAAAAAATTTTAAAAATAATTTAGAATAATTTTTTTTTTCTAGATGGGTTTTTCTTTGCCAGATAAGCACGACACTGATTATTTTCTATGTAGAATTGTTTGCAAAACTAAGTTTTTTAATAATAATTGGTGTATAGTTTCTCTAAAAACTGTTAAATGTGCATTTGTGAAAGTTTATGTTGAAAAATAGGCTGATTTTTGCAGATTTTTCGAGTTTTAGACCTTTAAAACCCAAATACACAAAACAAATTTATATTTTCTAATTAATTTACATCAAAACACGTCAACTTTAGCGGTTAAAAAAAAATAAAAAATGCTCCTTTTTGCCCAGCCCACTGAGAACAAAAACATGGTTTTATGGCTTTTGCGGCTCATAGACAGAGTATAAAGTTAGAGTAGCGCCAGATTTGGATTCTACGGAAAATTTCTGATTGATTTTATCAGTAAATTTATTTTTTTGAGTTAAAATTGCGGTTTTTAAACAAAAAATGCAATTAAGTTAAAAATCGTCAAAAAAACTTAAAAAAATCGTAGAATTTTTTTTATTGGTTTTATACCCTCATATACCGATCAAAGGACTACTAATAAGTTATAGAAACTAAAAAAAAAATACATAAGCCCCCCCCCCCCCCTAGCTCTGGTCCGTTTGAAATGGAATTGCCCTGAGTGCAACAGAGCAAACATTATTATTGTGCATAGTTGCCTGTTATACCTGCCAACCACTACTGGGATTACTGTATTAACAGGTAGATAAATACATAAAATCATCAAGATTAAGCACTGAAATTTAAAAAAACTAAAGCTAATAATAAATAAATTCATGAAGTTTTAGCTTATAATATTTCAGTTTTGTATTTTGACGTTTCTATAACCGCTGCCGTTCCATAAATCAACCAAGATTTTCAGCGACAGATCTTAGCCGTAACCTAACCGCCGGTTACTTCGATTGATATACGGAACGCACTATTGATTACGTCGCTAAATACAAATGGTTTTTTTATTTGTAAAATGTCAAAAATAGATTAAGAACGTCTTATTTATTAAATGTTATTATACAATAAAGCTTAAAAACATTTTTAATTAATTATTTTAACAGCATAATTTAACCAAAATTATATGTAGTTCTGAATTTGATAATTATGCGAAACGTCAGATGTCAAACATAACGTAAATATATAAAATAATGTTAAATAATTAATTGAAAAGATTTAAAATAATTTTTAGATTTTTACCAGCCGTAGAAAAAGTATGCTGTACAACTCGAGTGGAATGCCCATATTGCACTTAGACGTTTGGAGCCTGCAGCGTCGTGCGATATGGGCATACTATCCACTCTTGTTATACAATAATATTTTGTATAACAAGAGTGGATAGTATGCCCATATGTTGGAGTGCTCCAAATGTCTAAGTGCGATATGGGCATTCCACTCGAGTTGTACAGGTTACTTTTTCTACGACTGATAAAAACCTAAAAAATATATTATTAAAAATTATTATTATTTTATATTGAAATAAATTCAGGTTATGTTTGACATCTGACGTTTCGCATAATTATCAAATTCAGAACTACCTATAATTTTGGTTAAATTAAGTTGTTAAAATATTTAATTAAAAATGTTTTTAAGCTTTATTGTATAATAACAGTTAATAAATAAAGCGTTCTTAATCTATTTTTGACATTTTACAAATTAAAAAACCATTTGTATTTAGCGACGTAATCAAATAAACATTGTGATTTGTATTTTTTGTTTTTATGGTTGGTACGGCATATCATATCCACACTAGAGTGAATATATGATACATATCCATTCAGTTAGGCGTGAATAAAAGTGAAAATATATAGAAGGGAGTAGAAAAAATACTATATTTGATTATTTAATTCTAAAGTTACAAAATGTTCCGATTGAATTTCTATGTAGGGAATTTTTCTTTTAAATGTAGTAACGGCATTTTTTAAATTTTGTTATAATCAATATACATCATCTTTATTTTGCATTTTGCACATTGATTGCAAAAACAGTAAAAACAAATTTTAATTATAATTAAACCTGAGTTAAATTTATATATGTATTTCCTCATAAAATACTCTATAATCATTTCGATTACATCAAACATGATAATATATGTGATTAGAGGAAATAATTTTAATCTTATAAATCTAAACAATTACCTATTTATGATATAATGTTTAGATTTAGGGATTGTTAGAATAACACAATAAATTCAATATAACAACGGTTACAATAGCATTGAATCTCTAATAGTAAATAATAGTATTGTTCATTACATTTACGAAATTAGTAAACATTATGTTGATTTTCCATTAAAATTACATATGCACTTAGTTAATAGAAATTTTTATAGAACAACATTTTAATCACATATTTGATATGGTTATTAATTAAATTGGTTAATTAATTTTCACGCGATTTCATTTTATTTGATATTCTAAAAAGTCATTTAAATTAAAACTGAAAAATATATACCGTCTATGCGGTATCTATATGTTGAATTTTGATATTTAATTAATACGCAGCATTGACCATTAGAGCTAATTAAATTGGAAAGTTTACATAATTTAATATCAACATGTTCACCAAACTTTATTGATTTGATATGTGATAACTACTACATAAATTCTATTACAACTCTAAACGGATGGAATGAATTTTAATGAATGAAAATATTCAATTAAGTTATAAGTTCTGCGTATAAATAGTTTATGAAAATAACATGTCGAAAATTATGCGATATTATTAAGACGTTATGTAGTAGACGAGTAATAATTTAGTTTTATTTGGCAGCTTCGATCGAATTCCGATCAGAATTTTATTGGTTCCGCATTCAATACCTTCCGAAATATAGAAATGAAATTGATTCAATACATATCTAGGAAAATATTATGGCCGTTTAACTTGAAATATTTTTATAAATTTATAAAAATTATTGCATTTTCTAAATAGAATATTTTATTGCTGGTCAGGTCCATTTCAACAAATACGACCTGCATCCAGTATTAACTTCAGGAAATAACTTTTTCATTTTTAATATCAAATTATATGATTATTTTATGATCCTCTTATTTACTAAAATATGGATTAAAGAAAAATTAATACTATTTACTTGAATTAAAAAAAAATAGTTTACAGACATATTGCATAATCCAATCTACAATAGAAAACAAGCACAATATGAGTTGCTGGTTTATACAACGTATTTTGATAAAGCATTATCTGCTTTTAAAATTAATACCAACAAAATATATTCTGTAATTGATGCATTCAGCGAAAAACAAGCGTTTGTTTCTTGCATTATTACATGAAAATATCCGTAGTGCCTTTAAGCTCCATTAGGCAATATTTTCTATGTTAAAATGTTATCTTCACATAGACAGCCATGTCAATTTGTTTTCTGGCGCTGTACGCTGGTTTTTCATAAAACGAGCAAGTACGACTGTTTTTTTCCTGTTTGGTGTGTAATTTGAAACTTCTGTGATTCCTGAACTATGGAGAGTAGCAGAACAGATGATTTTGTTACGGGTTTATTATTATCTGGTAAAGATTTATCAACTAATTAAAATAAGAACAAGAAAGAAACAAAAAAGTGAAAATTAAAAAAAAAAAATTTAACCGAAAAAAATATTGGTTAAGAATGTACTTAAGAAAGGGGCCAAATACAGTATGCTTCTTTATTTATAATTTTAATACTAAAAAATGTCTGAAAATGAATTTCCTAATAAATAAGTTTTTTTTTTAATTTGAATGAAACAAATATTTTCTGAAAAAAGATACTTTTATAACCAATGCGACCGTAATTTTTAAGGTACAGAATATTGTTAAAAAAATAGAAACTGGTGAAACAGTAGAACAAAATTTTAAATTTATGTCTAAATTGTCAAAAATATCTTAGTTCATTTAATGTTATTATGACGGTTTATCTTATATATACAAAATTGACACTTTGCATTGTGTTTTTTTCTTAAAATTTGCTATACTGCAAAAAAATTTGTATTTCTTAAATAACAATACGGTATTAATCTAATTTTAAAATTATGTTTTAGCCCAAAAAAATAAAGCAAGATTAAACTTAAACTACACAAAGTTTCTTTTGCTAGTATATAAAATAATTTATGTGTTGTTTATTAATATGTAGTTAAATTTAAAAAAATGCATTTTGGTTTGTTAGCGTTGTTTCGTATCATAATTAACTAGACAAAACAATGGTGTTTTAGAACAGGATTTTTCGAGCGAGAGAGACAGAGAGAGAGAGAGAGAGAGAGACGCTAGTAGCGTTAACCCATTTTTTGCTGTTTGATTTTTAATAAAAATTAAATTTTACATTGTTTAATATTTACTATGTATATTATTCTTATAAATATTCAAACTTACGACTGTGGTTCCAACTAGTAAATTTAATACAAAATGTCCGCATTAATCGGCATCATGTAGCATTTATGCAATTAAATATTCTTTTACAATGCTTTTAATAACTTTCTTTAACAAACCTCACATCTTTAACATTAAAATTTGCATATCAAAATGTGTGATATTGAAGCTAATATAAGTCTAATTACATTTTTTTTGTATGCTTCTGTTACATTATTTTGTAATCATTAAGTTTGATTATTTCAAAAGTAATTTTTTAAAGTTTATAGTTAATTTGCTACTCAAAACCTTACTTTTTCTTTTAAAAGTTTTTTTTTTGCCTTTTCTATCAGGTTCTTATATCTTTTCATGTGCTTCAATTTATCTCCGTTCACATACACATCTATTTCTTCCGCCTTTTCAATTTGTATAGCCTTCATGATCGTATCATTGGTAAATCAAATAAGTTCTGTTTTTTTCTTTATTTACTTGCTTCTTTGTTTTCATTCTAATCTACTCTTTTTATTTTAAAATTTTCATTTTATTCACCAAACACAGTAAATGCTTTTGCTAAGTCTTTAAAACATATACTTAAACATTTGTTTTATTTTAAGTACCTTTCTTAGTTTTTTATTTATTACTTTCAACAAAATCTTTGCTCTATACTCTTTCCACTTTCCTTTTTACTATTAGTATCATATCTGTCTTCAGAAAACTGCTTGGTTGCTCTCCGCTTTCATATATACATATATCATTATACAATGATGTTAGCTCTTTTTTTTTTCATCGGACATTTTAACAGCTCTAGCTGTATTCTATTTACCCATAAAAATCTTTATATTTTTTATAGCTGACATAACTTTTTTATCATAATGTTTTTACCTATATTGTTTTTATTTACAAGTTCTTTCCTTTTCACATTTAACTCATCTGGTTATTTATTTATTTTATAAAAATCTTCCATGTATTCTTTAGTTACACATTTTAGATAAGGTGTTGTTAAAAATCTTTTCCAAACTGAAATGCTACACTTAGCTGTAAGTTTAAAAAACAGTTAACGTATAGAACAGAGTATAAAAGATAATTCAATTTTTTTTACTTGTAAACAATTCTTTTAATTGAAGGTAACATAAACATTACGGCAAAAAATGTTAAAGAAATTGCGTATGTATTTAAATAAAATAGAGCTTGTGCAGAAACTCAAGCCAAATGACCTACAGACTCACTTTTTTAATGTAATATTTAGGAGGTACTTAATATGTCACAACAATATAAAAATTCCTTTAAATTTTCAACAAATGAAACCACACTGAAATTATCACATTAAAAAAAAGACTTAAATGTTTACATCTATTAAGAAATCTTATTTTTCTAGATATTTTCAAAACTATGTTAACAACATGGTTGTTCCAGATTGAGACTGTAACCCTAAAAATACAAATTAAAAAAGATTTAGATATGAGTTTGTTGATTAGTTTAATAGTTGGTACTGATAAAACCTTAAATATTAATTTTGAGTTCTGCTTTTTGTTTAGAAATAAAAACGACAATGTTGGAAGTACCAAATTCAGATATTGTTTTAAAGTTTTTTTTTATAGTTGGTACAGATTATAACCTAGAAATTTGAAAACGTGCTATTATCAGCAAAACTATGAATACTACTTTTAGTTATTTTAAAAAGTGCATTAATGTAAATCAAAAATAAAGTTAGCAAAAGAGCAGAACTTTTAAAAACACCAGCATTAATAATTTTGAGGTCAAAGTTAAAACCATCAATTCTAAATAAAAAAATGTATTGTCAAGAAAATTATAGATAAAATTTACAGATTTATGATAAAGACTTATATAACAGATCTGATTGATAAAATTAAGATGCCATACCCTATCACATGTTTTGGAAATGTCTAGAATTGTTGCAAATTTTTTCCATGTTTGTCTAAATTAGAATTCCATTAGTGACTAACGTAAGTCAGAAGATCTCTTGGCTACTGTTGTTGAATGTTTTGATCAAAATCCAAATTAAATATCTGATATTTTGTTTTAAGAACATGACAATGTATAAATAAATGTATGTTTTAAATTTTGTTGACAAATTGAACAATAAAGCAATTGGTCTATTATTTAAAGAATCAAACTTGACTTTCTTTTTAGGCGTAAGTTGATCATTTGCAATTTTTTAACAGTTTGGAAATGTTCCTTTTTTGTATAATAAAACAAATAATTTAAAACGGGAGCTAATTTAATTGCAAGTGTTTTAAGTATAATAGGTAAAATTTTATCTATACTTGATGCCTTTTTGTTATTTAGTTTAAAAATATATCTTTTAACAACCCGTTACCTAAAATCAATTAAACGCATTATTTTACCACTAGCCGGCATTTTAAATTGAGTTAGGAGCAAATTGGTTTGAATAAATATATCCTTTTTCTTCTGGATTAGTAAATAGATTGTTTTAATTATTTTGAAAAAGAAGTATTGAAGATTTTGTACCACCTTGTAATAAATTTATTGTTTTTATAAAAAAAATTGTTTATAAAAATCAGAGAAAATTGATTAGCTTGTTTTGTTTTGTTTGTTGATAATATTGACAATCTTATCTTTTTCAGATTGTATTAGATTGTTAAGTTTTCCTATAATTCTGTTTAGTCTGTTCGGAACAATTACTGAGGTCTTTTTTAAATGTTTATGCATTTTTTTTACTGTTAGTTTTGTCTAAATTAAAAACAAATACATTTGTTTTGGATTAATAACAAAAAATTGATCACATTTTTTTATGACAATCTAAATAGTTTTAGTATGATTTTCTGTTGCAATATGTGAACCTTTAGAATATTGAATATCAAAATCAAAACTATTAAAAAGTTCTTTTATTTTTACTTTGTTTTTCTTAAATTAATAGTAGATAAAGCACCGCGTTTAAGTTTAGTAGTAGGAAAAAAGTTTTAACAACAGAAGTAATAAGCAAATTATCAAAATTTCCAAAAGCAGGCTTAGCAGTTGTAATCTCTGGAATAGGTAAAACATACAAATCTAATAATTTTGGTTTACCAAGAAGTTTATTACAAGAGAAATATGTAAGTTGCTGAATAAGTTGGGTATAAAAAGCAGCAAAAATTATAGCTTGTTGTCCAAATAGTGTTGTAGAAGATGAGTGACTTAACCAGTCAGTAATATGTACATTAAAATTTCTTATCAAAATTTTTCTATGATTACTTTAAAGAAACTTTTTCAAAATAGTTATTAAACAAGTTTGGAGTTGCCTTATTTGAAAAACGATATATGCCTATCACAAAAATAGTTTGATCAGGAAGGTCTACTTTAAGAAATATGCTATTATAACTAATGCCTTGTATTTTGTACGGTGTCTAGAATATGATTGTTGTTTGTGGATGTAGGCACAAACGCCCTGCCCTGTTGGTTAGCAAAAGAGACTATAGAGCTTTTATGTTTTAGATGTTTATGAACAGAATTTATTTTGTATTAGACTTAATTAATTGTATCATAAGCCCTATTTGACCTTGTGGACGTTTTGCTCCGTGAATTTACAATCTAAAATAGACTAAGCTTTGTACACATTAGACTCAGTCCTATTATCCAATTTAGTTTTAAGACAGTTGGGCAAGGCCCACCATGTCGCTACTGCCTCTATACGAACTAGAATATTTTTTTCTTGTTTTGTAATTTTTGTTTGTTTGTTTGTTTGGTTTATTATTATATTTTATAGGTTTAGTCCTTTCTATTTTATACTTACTCTGCCAAGTTGTCATCAATAAAATTCTATATTCAAACATGTGATAAGAGAAAAAAAGGGATAGCATGGGTAAGAAAATATAAAAAAAAGAACAAAGTAATTTAAACCCGGGTCAGGAAATTCAGATACACTACACCTCAAAAGTTGTATCTATCTACTCAAAACCAGAACATAGTCACCAAAAGAGAGGTTCAACAGTACTGTTTACTCAACTTGATTTTGACAAAAACTTCATTTGTAACTTGATAGAGCTATAAAATTTATTTTAACTTAATCGATTCTTTAATAAATAAATCAGCAGAATATGAGCAACCAATAACCTTCAATCAGCAACTATCACATCTACTAATGTGTATTGTCTGGTGCAGAACTACATACGTTGGAATTCACAATGGTCTTAAGAATTATTTTTGGCAAATGCATTATTTTGAGACTTTAACTGGCCGGTTTAAGCGCCCCTAATTTTTTTTCTTTAAAGATAACTAAAAAAAAAAGTTTAAGTAAATAATTCTCTAGCTGAAACATTTTTTTTAGACAATATTTGGACTATAAAGCCGGTTATCCTTAAAAGTATCATGGAAAATGCACTAGAACTAGATTTTCACTTACGTAATGTAATTTCTAAAACTTAAACACAACAAATCTTAATTAATTTGCCTATATTTTGTAATAAAATATACAATATAAAATACAAAAAATATTTACAAACAAAAAAGTGTTTAATAAATATATTAATAAAATTAGTAAATGTAAAAGATGCAGATTCTAATGTTATATTTTAATATAAGCTCTCGAACCCACACATAAAACTAGTGAATATAAAAGTTGCAGATTCTAATGTGATATTTTGATTGAGATATAACGTGCTCATGGAAACGTGGCAACGCAGTACGTAGTCTCACAGTTTGTATTTGTATTTATACATGTGATAGTGGTAGGAAGAGTGTAAATAAAGTGTTTCATTTTTAAATTTAAAAGTAAGTCTATCAAATATATATAATATGTGCATATGAAAAATGTCATACTACTTATTTTCTTGTTTTATAAGACAATATTTATGTTTTTAATTTAAATAAAGCTGGTGTTTTGCTTTTGTTTGTTTTTAGATTATGTGATTAAATAATTGTTAAATGCTTTATTTTTATAATTTAAATAAAGTGATTTAATTCTATTGTCTGTTGTGCATATACTAACATGTACTTTCTATTTCAGATGCCATGAAGATGTTGTATACACTGGAGATAAGTGGATCCCGTATTTTTTTATTTCTACAACATGAAGATGAACAGACAAAGTGCACTATATAAACAAAGTAATGGACTTTTTTAGTATTTGTATGAAGTATTTAAAAAAAGTGATAATTGTGATATTCTGTTTGAACTTTTTGAAGCCGATCGAGTATGTGAAAAGAAAATTTTCCTATCGGATGCAGTTATTATCATAAGTTATTAAACTGTTTATATAATTATAAATAGTTATAATAAATTAGTGTCAGTGATGTCTTATAATATAGAAAATAATTAACCTATTTATTGTACTTAAGTAAGTCATTGTCATTGCCATGATTTTTTTATGATTTTTCTGATGTTTAAATAATTACCATGCTGCTAATATAAAATTAACTCTTGCTGTTAAAATAAATTTGCAAGCATTCTGTTTAGTCGCTTTTATTATAAAAAAATGTATTGTGCGATAACAATGCATTTTTATTTTCTGGCTGGTTTACCGAATAACAGCTAATAATAGCTAAAACTTCATTTATTTGTTGATTTTTCATGTTATTTATTTGTATTGGAGTAAGCAATTTTTCTGTTATAAGACTCAACTTTGGTCAGTAATTTTTATTTTTATTTATTTTGCTTTTATTATTATGTATATATGAAGGTTTACGCTTTTGACCTTACCGAACTAGCCAATTAGCCAGTAATTCAGTCCACTACTCTTGATTAAATTACTTACTACTTGACAAAATTAACAAAATTTTGTATTTGTGTTTTATTACTTTTATCTTTGGTTATTATTATAAATTATTTATTTTTCAGAAATTATAATTTTTATGTAGTATGTTTTGTTAACAAAATCTGTGATTATTATTGCCAATTTTGTATTTGTGTGTATTATTAATCATTTCTCTAGTTATTATAATTTAAATTTTTCAGAAATTATCATTTTATTAACATTTTGTTGTAGGTAAGTATGTGTAATTATATTTTACATATTATTATACATAGTTAAATTTTCATATTTATTGGATCCAGAGTTTTATTTTCATTTTTATGTTTTCTAATTATTATCTAATTTATATTATTAAAATTTACATTTATTTAATTTAATAATTTACGTGTGTTATTTTGATTTGTTTAGCGAGTTCTCTCGTTGGGTACGTTCGTAAGTGCGACGTTGCCAAGCGTCTCAGCACAGCTTTTAGTAGAGATGGCTGTGACCAGAAAGTAGTAACATAATAAAATAAAATATGCGTGCGTAATAAAACGTATTTTACAATATCAGTTTCATAAATGAAACTTTAGAGTGAGAAGTAGAAAATAATATATTGTAAAACTAACACTTGATGTTATTGAATGTTTTTTACTACTTGTAATATTTGTAAAATACACAAAGAGAATTAAATGTTGTAATATGACAATTTAGATTTTTCCACGCGTAATATAATGAAACGTGTGAAATAGTACACATTTTTGTAGTAATAACACCTGCACAATATAGATATAACAGTAAAAAATTGCAAAAAAAGTGTATTTTAAAAGATAAGATAGCCCACCTACTTGGAATGCTAGAGATTGCGAATTTGGTGGCTCATCAGATCGTTTGAAAATCATTTAATAAGCTTCCATCAACCACGTAGCTGGAAAATAAATAAAAATGTAAACATAATATTATAAATATTGTAATATTAATTATACTACTATATTGTATAAAAATTACGATTTTGTAAACACATTTACATAATTTTATAAGCAAACCGTGTCGATTAAAGTATGAAATACTGGTTAACATTTTTTTGATAATTGTTTAATATTTTGTGAAATTTAACGATGAATTTTGATGATGCTGACAAGTGTAAAAAACATATTAACCCTTTTTTTATAGGATGTTCTCCCGGATGACGTATATAACATGATATATGTCTGATCGATTAAATTACATGCACGGATTTGGAACTTTGTACGTGTACTGGAATTGATCTACATCGAAATAATTACTAATTACATTTATGTAGTTTCAGCTGTAGACTACTGCTCATATAACATCCAAACAATATTTGATATTGGCTGTTTATAAATAGAATTTTAATACAATTGCTTCAAAATAGAAACTTGTTTTTAAAATTTTTTGTAGGTGTTCATGTAAACCAGGCGTTGGCGTATACATTTCAAATAAGAATAAATTATTTCCAAAATCTTTAAAATTATAAGAATAATTAAAAAGAACGTAGGTCTTAACTCAAGTCGCTTAATTATTTGTTGAATATTAAGTAGCTCCCACTTAAACTAAAAGTCCCTTCAGAGCGAAATTGGAATTTAAATCATTTAACTCACCGTTGCGATGAAAAGTGTTAAAAATATTATACTTCTCTGATCTGAAGGAGAAAAATTAATTTTCTCTTAATTTTACCTTTTGTTACTTTTAATCTTCCAAGGTGAAAATTCGCGTTTGAAAGCACCAGTTTAACATAAATATTAAAAAAGTTATTTTTATATAATTTCATCCTTTTCATTTGAAAGAGGATTTTCTTTATTGCAAGAGATTCTTTATAAGGAATTTCTTATTAATTCACGTTCTCTACGCAGAGGTTTAAAAATAATTAAAGTGCATTTAAAATGAAATAATTGTAATGCTGGAGTTTTGCTTTCACGACATACTGTTTAAAACCTGATGGAATCTGTTTGAAGAGATATCATCCCGATTTAGGTCCGATATCGGTCTCTGTGTTGACATCGTAGGAGAGTGGAAGCATGTCCAGTGATCGCATGACATCACTACTCACTACACAGTGGGTATCGACCGCAGCGTCCGCACTTCTCACTTCTCACTCCATATTAAGCTATTAACCGGCTCTGATCAATTATCCGCTTATTCCACATCACACCCAATGTCCGTACCCTTAACAACCATCGATTTCACGTACGGATTGCAGATTTATATAATAACGAATTTGGAATGTCTGGATGTGATGGAAAACGCAATTACCTGTGTTTCGAAGGGGCATTGACTCAATGACATGACACTTGTATTTTAATTCCAGTATCAATTCAATTTCTAATTTCATTATAATTGAAATTCTATTGAGTATGCTGGTTTCTGTTTTATAATATTTTTTATATAACAAATTTGCAAATAATTTGAAAGCATCAATATTATAATATCAAAATTATGACAAAACTAATAAAAGCATTATGGAATTTTGTAGCAATAATTTTTATTAATACTATGTTTATAAATACAATAATGATAACTTTTTCGACAAATTTAATAATTATTTTTTTCATATCTTATGGTTTTAATAATAACTATATTTTCAAATACATTATCGATAATTTTTTTATACGTTTTAAAACAGAGAGGAACCTTTTTCTACTTGCTTTACATATTGGTGATGTAAAAAAAAACTATTTATACATGCTGATTGCAAATCATCAATAAATATTTTGTACAGTGTGACAATATATTTTTATTTTAAAAACTGATAAATTTTGTCAGTGAAATTATGCACTTCAATAAAAAAATTATATTTATCTGATAGGTCATTTTAAACAGTCTTTTATCAGATCTGGTAGACACTTCTTTCGCAATCTCATCACAAATTACGTTATGTGTACCTATCACATATAATTTTTGTTTTGCCATATTTTTATTATTTGTAAGTATATATGTATATATAAGTTTTATCAAATTTTATTTTATTTTTTTTATTTGTCCTTGTTGTTTCTATCGTTTGTTGATCATTTGCTTGATGTTTTATACTTTTAAAAATCTAACTTCCATTGTAAATTGAAACAAAGAATTTAAAATATTTACTTGTTATAATAAATTTAATAAAATGACTAGTTTTGTTAAAATATTATTGTCATCTATAAAAGAAAAACACAAAAAAAAAGCTAAAAAAAAATTAAACCGATTAATTTAATAGAATATATCCTTCTGAAGATGATGGAGTTTGTCTAGTGTCTCTATTACTAACCGTTTTTGAGTTTTGATTTTTTAGTGATTTTTTGACCTTTACCGAATTTGATGAAAATTAGTTTACTGACTAATTTTGATGCTAGGAATACTAATCTGACGTTTAAAAATTAAAAGAAAATTTTTTTTATTTCTATTTTGTTTGGTAAAAAATACGATAAATCGTGTTTTGAGCAGTCAAATCATTACAAATTGATGAAAATATTATACCAAGGATACTTACCCAATGTAAAATTTTTAGTAGAATCCAAATTTTAGTATTTTAAAAGCTATAAATGCTTTGCAGAGTCACAAAAGCAGAAAAAACAGTATAAATGACAAAAAAGTAAAAAAAAAACAATTTTTCATAGTGGCGCAAAAATTTCAAAAAAATCATGGATGTAGATTTTTTAATTACTAATGAAGTTAAAAAATAAAATTCCATGCAATCGACGGTTTAGATAACCAAAAATAAAATTAAAAACTTCTGGAATTTTTTTAAGGGTTGTATACAGAGTTTGAGGGCTGAAAAAAATATTGTGATTAAAGACCACCCAAAGCCCTACTTCCATAATTTTTTTTTTAGGATTTTTTATTGTATAGATGCGGAGAAAAAAAATAAGAACAAGAAAATGCTATTTTTTGCCCCTATAGAAAATAGGAAAACTATCAGCCCAACTAGAGGTTCATATGGAAGCAAAAAAAAATTGCATTATCACACATTTGTTGAAAAATTACTTCTACTTTATTATGTAAAAGTAGAATATTGTAACTGGTTGAACAAACATTTAAATAACAATAAAACTTAAGATAAGGCATTTAACAATAGCTCCGTCATGCTAAACACTACCAGTCTGCAATTTGTCGTCGTGTTTCTTATATAAATTTATCTAAAATTATAGTGCTGTACAGGTCTGCATACAATTATTTTTTGTTTTGAAATTGCACCTCAAATATCAGTTTTAATTGAGTGTAGAGTTGTTTTTTTTTTTTAGTTATAGAAATTGACAGCAATCAATCATAATTTTGGCTGTTTACATATTCTAATAAATAAAACTAATCTTTATTAATAAAAAAACTCTTATTACAAACTTGATGATTATTAGACTAGTTGCAGTATGTTATTCATTGTTTATAATCAAGTAAAAATCGGTCTTGAACTAACAATACTTTTTTGCGACTTTTATATGAAACTCCAGTTTGGGCAAATAATTTCTTTAATGCACTTTGTTTTAGTCTATGCTGCATATTGCGCAGTTATTTTTCATAAAATAAGTTTATTTTATGAAAACTAGGAAATGTATTATCTGAAAATATAAACATGATAAATAGTTCAGGAGCTGGTGACAAAAAAGTGCAAAAGTTTTGGAAAGTTAGATATTTTCAGATCGGACTGTATTTTGGCTATAGAACACCTTTTGTAGAGTCAGCACGCCAGGTGTCGGGACACCTGGCGCTGGCACGCCAAGAAAAATGTAATTTTAATAATTTAAAAATTAATAATTTTATTACTCAAAAATTGTTTTGGAAAAACTAAAAATTTATCGGCAGATAGTCGATGCATTACAAAACCTTAATCAAACAAAGTAAGTAATGAGCTGGCGCGTAAAGGGTCAACCCTCATGACGTGTGGTCTTGAACCCTGGACCGCGTTAACACTCAAATGTTGAGATGACATTCCGGGCTGCAGATAGACAAAGGAAGCAATAACTGTTTCTAACGTTAAGATAGCCGATTACTATTTGCGACTGTCCAGAAAGAATTTGCAAATTATGACAGGAATCTTGACAAGACACTGCCAACTAAAAAAACACATGCACACAATTTGTATTACAGACAATCCAACGTGCAGAGGATGTGGAACGGACAATGAGGCTCTCTCATACAATAGAGAGTTTATGTTGAAGAGCTGCTAGCTTAAAATATCCAGTATAAGAGAAACCCTTCCAAGCGCTGTACTTGCATACATCAGCCACATAGGGTGGTTAAATGCCAAAACAAAAATGAGGTCACCACTGGAGGAGGTACAAAGTGCTTAATAAGGCCTACGTGCAGTAGACTTTGGTTTACCCTTCAATTTTTAATCCAGAAAACTTTAATCAAGCAGTCAGGCAGTTTATTATTTAAACCCACGGCGTCAGCACAGCTGCGTACATGTTGCAAAAACTAACTCAATGCAAATGGTTTGATCATAATAACTTTTGGGTACTAATTAAAATTACACCTTTCTTAGCGTGCCAGTGCCAAGTGTCTTGATACTTAGCGTGCTGACTCTACAAAAGCGTTCTATGGCCACAGTACAGTCCGATCTAAAAATATCAGACTTTCTAATACTTTTGCACTTTTTTGTTACCAGCTCCTAGACTATATCTGCAAAAATTTAGATTTTGGCTCAGATAATTCTGAACTTGACAAACGTGCTAATAGTTCTAACACAAACTTTAATTACAATTTTTCTTGTTAATGAAGAAGATTTTTATAATAAAAACAGTAATAAAATATGGTCATCTTTTAATCATTCAAAATAATTGGAAATTAAATACAATAAGAGAGATGTATTAAATGTTTTCCACAAACATTGTAAAAAACTTGCAGATGTCTTTAAATGATTAATTAACGTTGATACTATTAATTTATTAGTATAAAAAAATAATGAATATTTTAAACAGCAGGCAAATTCTATTACGTTTACAATTAAATCAAAATTTCAACAAATCCAAAAAAAAAATAAAAATTTTATGTCAGTAGTTATGTGTATGAGATTAGTGAGATTGCCAACCATAAGTCATTATTAGTCAAAAAATAATTTCTACTACAACAAATTTGTTGCATCAGTTATGACAAAAAGAAGAAGATCTTTTTTTTTTCCTTTAGGTATTTTACCTGTTTTTTATTAGCATTCGGCCTCATTGTAGTGGCGATTCTATAATGAGGCTCCCAACTTTTAGCCCATCTTTTTGGTGGTTTTTCCGGTTGTCTTCTGTTTTGGGAGATTCCGTCTTGCCCGGTTTTTTGTAGCCAATCTTTATCTATACAATCAACGTGTGCGTTCCATTCTTTTTTTCTAGTCTTAAAAAAATTGATTATGTCCTGGATGTTGCATTTGTTCTTGATTTCTCAAATAGGTATTTTGTCGTGAAGACTTACCCCTACTATTGTCCTTAGCGCTCTCATTTTAGTTACTCTAAGTCTTTGTTTTGTTTTGCTTGTTTTAGCTCTAGTTTTGCTTGCGTAGATCAGTGTTGGTCTTACTATGCTTTTGTAGATTTTGACTTTATTTGTTGTTCTTTCATATGACGTCTCGCAGGCAACTCGATACCATGGCGCCCTTGTTTGATTGCTTTGTTACCTCTCTGTTTGGATCACGTGTGCTAGAGATATCAACGCCTTGATAGTTGTAAGTCATTACTTGTTTGATGACGCAACCGTCGATTTTCAATTTGCATCTCAAAGGTTCCTTTAATATTGTTAGGCATTTTGTTTTCTCCTTAAATACTTCCATGTTGACAATTTTTAAAGTTGTTATAAACTTGAATAAAAGTCTTTGGAGGTCGTCTTTGCTGTTGGCAATCAGGACTGCTTTTCCCCATTTTGTAACCGTTCTTGGATTTGACGCTGTCAATAATTTTGTCCATTATGATGTTGAACAGGATAGAGCTTAGCAAGTCACCTTGGCGTATTTTGGACCTTGTTGGAATTTTTGCAGTTATTTAATCTCCTGCTTTGATACATGTTGTTGAGTCGGGAGGAACAAACCAAACTCCAGAAATGTATTCTACACGTAAAAATAATGTAAAAAAACTTTAATGTTGTTATCCATTTGTAATCAAGTTATAGCATAATTAATTTTTTTAATCTAGTATGCCAAGTTTGACGTTCTAAAACATTTGATAACTTTTTTGTTCTGATAATGTGTCAATGTGACGGTAATTTAACGTTTATTTAGTTTGTACAATTAAAGTGTTACAAAATGCCACACACTTATTCAAATTTGGAATATGCAAATATGGTGTTTGATTATGGTTTTTTGTAATAAGAATGCTACAGTTGCTGTTGAAGAATATTGTCAACGGTTACCACATCAAAGACATCCTAATAAAAATGTATGTATAATGAGTTTTCAACAAACTGTGCGAGATTGGAAAGCTTCCCAGTGTTAACATAACATCTGAGCTATTCGACAAAATTTAGAAGAAGTAAAAGATATTCTGGATGTAGTAGCAAAAGATGCAACAATCAGTTCATATTCTACAAATAAGAATAATAAACACACTCCACAAGCAAGGCTTGCGTCTATACCATATACAGAGAGTACAGCACCTCCAACCGAAAGGTTATCCAAAACGTATGGTAGATAAATAATAATCCTTGTGTTGTATTGCGCATACTTTTTACAGATGACACAATATTCACCCGTGACGATATTAATAATACTCACAACTTTTATGTATGGTCAGGCAAAAATCCTCACGCAACAGTCAAAAGTAATTTTCAACATAAGTTTTCGTTAAACGTGTGGTGTGATATGGTCGATAGTTATTTAATTAGCCCTTTCATTTTGGAGAATCGCTTTATAGGAGCCAATTAATTTTTTTACAAAATGAATTACACGGATTACTAGAAGAAGTTCTTTTAAACAGCAGAATGCAAATGTACTACCAGCATAATAAAGTTCTTGCACATTTTGCTCATCAGGTCAAGCAACATTTAGACAAAAGGTTTCCAGTGCGTTGGATTGGTCGCAGTTGTCTTATAAGTTGGCCTCCAAGATCTCCAGACCTCACCCCATTAGATTATTGTATATGCGGCTGGTTCAAAGTTGAAGTGTACAAAGTAAAAGTGGACACTCGGCATGGACTAATTGTGAATCTTTCCCAGACAAGAGATTGTTTTATGTTATTGTTAAAACATAAACATTTTAATAACAATGAAGAATTAAATAAAGATAAACTTTGTTGTATTAATCTATTTTTAAATGTGGTAAATAAAAATTATCATACTTACTCTTGGGAAATACAGCGTTATTGATAAGAGTATAGTGTCATGGCGGAGCGTCCTGAACTTATAGAATATATCAAAGATAAACGTCATAAATATGATTAAATTATATAAACTTTGCACGCCTACTGAATATACTTATAATGTACGCATTTATTATGTTAAAAAGAAAATGTAAAAAATCAAACTTTTTAAAAATTTGATAGAAGATTGTTTGCTAAAAACTTTAACTCATGTATAGATTTAGTAAAAAAAATTAATCTAAAAAAAATATTATTGTAATACTCTTAGAGCAAATTGCCAAAAACACTAGTTAAGACAAAAATAAAAAAAATGTTAACTAACCAGCATTCATAATAAACAGGGAATTAAACCGAATTGATGATTAGTACAAACAAAAACAAGTATTTCAAATACCTATTAGATAGTGTAAAAGGAGATAAACAAAGAAACATTATTACTAAACTAAAATGTATTTTAGATTACAATTTGATCAAAAAAAAAGTTGATATGACATTTGAAATTTTATCATCATAAAAAAATGTCCAATTTCAAATTTTTCACAGTTTGTTTTCTAGTTATTTTTTCTTACTCTATTAACTACAACACCAAAAGAAAATACATGATTTAAAAAGAAAAAATAGCCACAAAAAAAAGACTAAATTGGTAATATTGTTCAAAAATAAAAATACGATAAACATAATGAAAGGTCACCAAAGTATTAACATATTGCTTGGATTGTGATAAGACACTTGCACTATGCTTACCGTGCTTCAGTAAAAAGCAAACCAAACAATAATTTGTGTCATACATTTTTATTTTGAATACATTTTTATTTTTTTAATTACTTCAAAATATAATAAAATAATAATACTTTTAATTACTTTAAAATATAAAATTACAAAAAACAAAATAAAAAGACTGTCCGATATTATCATATCATATTATTTATAGTTATATAGGGGGTTTAACAAACTAAATGAATCTAATAATTAAATTTTGAGTTTTTTTTTAAATTATTGGTGATGCCGCAAATGGTTTATATTAAGTTAAAAACCGTACAAAAAGTACTAACAAGCACTTAGAATTTTAATAACTAAAGCAAATGACGCATACATTATGTCTTGAGCTATGTGAAAATTGATAAAAATGTAAATTAAGTTAATTATTTTGTAAATGTGGCGATATTATACAAACGTCAAATAATGTAGATTTTATTTCTATAATTTCTTAAATAGACTAATCTTTTTTAGCTTTGATACCGTATTTTAATTTACTATAAATGAACGGTTGATGTATGTAGGCAAAAATATCAAATAATTAGTCAACAAATTTTTATTCAATTTTTAAATATAATTAAAAAAATAGTAAAAACTCAACTTTTGCACACATAAAAATATTTAATGCTTGATAGCATCAATCAACTATCTTTGTAGTTATATCTATATCTTACCGATAACATGGTTAACCGTTTTGAAAAGACAAATTTACATTTGGTACATTTTTATCATAAGCAAAACTTTTTATTGTATCACACACCAGCTTTATTTTGTTAACTAAATGCGTATAAAGTTCTAATAATGTTAATACATTGTTGTCTTTCCTAACTAGATAAAAAATCGATATGTTAATAATAACAAATCAAATTTGGAAACATTTATATCGAGTATGTGGATCTTGTTGGAATATGAAACATTAATAACACAAATGTATGGTATGCAACTTGAGTTGCATGGCACGCAACCCAAGTATTTACGGTAGAACATTAAGTGATTATAAAAACGTGCTTGTTTGGTTAGTTAAGTGTACAGCAACAAAGTATTTACGGTAGAACATTAAGTGATTATAACAAAAACACGCGCTCGTTCGGTTAATTAGAAACACGTGCTCGTTCGGTTAGTTAGTGTACAGCAGCAAAGTATTTAAGATAATGAATCGACACAGTATAACAAAGCATAACGGAAACAACTATTTTAATTGGAAATTCCGCATGGAAATGATCCTAAAGGAGCAAGAAATATGGGATACCATAATTAAAGATTTCCCGGATCCAATAACTGAAAAATGATCTAAGTCTGATGAAAAAGGCAATGGCAACAATTGTTTTAAGTATTGAGGAATGCGCTTAAGCAATTTTATGAAAAGGACACCCCGAGTACTCGAGTTAGTATACTCAGAAGCATTATGCGGTGCAAAGCGGACTAGACGTCTAATATTGAAGAACATGTCAACAAAATCAACGAACAATTTCAGAAGTTTTAAACCCTGGGGACAGAAATCAACATGGAATTTTTTATGAATGCAACATTGCATAGCTCCTTGTCGAGCAGTTATGACAGTCTTATTACTGTTTTGAAAGTTTGAATGGAGGAAGAGCTAACATGCACGCTGGTCAGATCAAAAATCATTGAAGAGTTCAGGCGTCGCAAAGATAGAGATATCACGTGTAATGATGGTGCAATATTGAAAATAGTTCACAATAATGCCACATCAAATACACAGAACAACGCTACATGCTACTTCTGCAAAAAACCGGGACATGTAAAAAGATATTGCAGGCGGTTTGCCCGATGGCAACAAAATAAACAAAGCCTGGCCAACTTTGTAAAGAAAGATGAAGAAGAGTATTTATTCTGTATAAATCCAAGATACAATGGATGGCTGCTTGACACAGGAGCGACATGTCATATATCTATTAAAAGAGAACACTTCATAAGTTTTGATGAAAATAATATAAAAACTGTGTGTATTGCGGACGGAGAAAGCCTTTCTAGTTCTGAAAGCGGGACTGATTGTTTGCAGTTAATGAATAATTCCACTGAAATTAGAACAATTACATTGAATAATGCTCTCTATATTCCAAGCAATGCGGGAAACTTGATATCAGTTGAAAAACTTACCAACTAAGGGTGTGAAATTAAATTCAACAATACTACATGTGAAATATACTTTAGCAACAAACGCATAGCAATTGCAGACCTGCACGACAGTCTAATCAAGTTAAGAACAATAAATGACCAAGAAAGGATAAATTTTGTAAAAAACCAGAACTCATGTATCCACAATTGGCATCAACGTCTAGATCATTGCGATTTAAGTGTAATAAAGAAGCTAGGTGAGTGCAACAAACTTGAAATTTCAAAATGCAACAAACCTGAATGCAATCAAGTAAGTATAGCATGCATCAAAGGAAAAATGGCAAGGCGACCCTTCCCACAACAATTGACATATCGGGCAACGGACATTCTACAACTCATTCATAGTGATATCTGCGTTTCTATGGAAAACCTTACCCCAAGTCTGGATTCAAATATATTCTCACATTGATCGACGATTTCAGTCGTTATTTTACTATATATCTACTAAACGAAAAATCTGAACGACTTTAAAAATTTAAAATCTACTTTAAAGCAACAAGAAATAAGTTTGATAAAACGGTTAAAGTAATTTGCTCGAATAGAGGCGGTGAATACTTGAATGCGAAATTTCAGAATTTTCTTGATAAACACGGCATCACAAGACAGCAGACACCTCCATACACACCGCAACAAAATGGTGTAGCAGAATGTTGCAATCGTTACCTTATTGAAACAGCCAGATGTATGCTATTTGATTCCGGATTGGAAAAATCATTTTGGGGGGAAGCAGTGATGACTGCAAATTTTATTCAAAATTGTTTACCATCACAAAATATAAAGAAAACACCACACAAACTATAGTTCAACAGGAAGCCAATCTATAAAAACATTCACCCTTTAGAACGAATTGCCTTACAAAATTACCTGAGGCAAGAAGAAGAAAACTTGACCCGAAAGCAGAAGACGCAATTTTACTTGGTTTTGATTCCGAGTCCAAGGCTTATCGATGCTACGTCCCACATAGAGAAAAGGTGATAATTTCCAGAGACGTAATATTTTGTAAACATAGCGATAAAAAGGAACAACGCAACAACAAAAGTACAGAAACAACAAACGTCCACTACCCACTCACTCAAGAGAACAAAACTCTAGAGGAAAATAAGAAAAAGAACGGTATTCAGGAGGAGCAAAATCAAGAGGAAGAAGCAGGCAGTGACCGTGGTGAGTATTCAAAATTTAATTTAAATAATTACGATAACAGAAAACATGAAAAGCCTGACGAGCACAATATTATTGAGCCTGCAAGAATATCGGCAAGAAGTAATAAAAGTGTATCACCACCAAAACTGTCAGACTACCACGGTTATCTAGTTACGGATACAAAATCACAAACTTATAACCAAGCCATAAACAATATCGACAAAGACTTATGGATTAATGCTATAAATGATGAAATTAAATCCTTAAACGATAATAAGACACGGTCAATTATAAATGCACCAAAGCATGTAGACATTATGGGTTGCAAATGGGTATATAAGATCTAAAAACCGTCAACAAAAGACTGGGAAGAAATTAAAAGAATTATCAAATATTTAAAAAGTACTGGAAATCAAAAACTGAAATTAGGCTCAAAAGCAAACAATAATCTCCTGGCATATTCAGATGCAAACTGGACAGAAAATAAAATAACAAGAAAATCTAACAGTGAAAACAGTCTTTCTTCTTAGAGGATTAATAAGCTGGTCGAAAACAGGATGTACTTGCTCTTAGTTCCACTGAAGCCGAATTCATTGCCTTAGCAGAAACAACCAAAGAGTGCATTTGGCTTCGAAATATTTTAATGTTAATTGTTACAAACATGCCAACTGTAATACATGTTGATAATCAGAGCTGCTCACAAATAATAAAAGAAGAACGGATTAGTGTAAGAACAAAACACATCGATATAAAAGCGTATCATATTAAGGAAAATGTTGATAAGCAAGTTATTAAATGTGTCTATTGTCCAACAGAAGTTAATATTGCAGATCTATTAACAAAACCTTTAATAAAAACAAAGTTCGACAAACTTAAAAACAAGTAATTAGTAGTAATAGTAGATTTAGATGCATTAGATTTGAAATGTATAGATTAAGGAGGAAAATCATAACACTTGTAATCATTACATTTTATTGACAATAAGTCAATTTTGTTTATGAAGATTTTATATGTTTTATGTTCTTTATTTCTAAATGTTCAATTCTTATGGTATGCAACTTGAGTTGCATGGCATGCAACTTGAGTTTTATTAATAAAACAAAACTATGCAGTTTGCAGATGCCAGTAGTATTTACATTCAAGCAAAATTATTCTACGCACAAGTTTATTAATAATATTCTTAACATAAACATTAAACATATTGCAAAAATAGATTTTTTTGTCTTTTTGTCAATACTACTGATACATTTTAACCAAGTTTCTTGGATTTTATGTTGATACACGTAGCAAATAAGCTATTAATTCTGTTTCTTAGTCAAATTTTAAAAACATTTCATTGTAAAACATGCAATTTATCTTAGTGTGGGATCACGTTAGTACACAACACAAGTTATTTTTTTTGCAAATACAAAGAGTTAAAATTGCAGAAGCAGACTACAAAACAAATTGCAATTTTTTTTTTTGAGTGTTTATGCATAAATTAAAAAAATGCATGTATGTAGAGATATTTACTCTTATAATACAAAGTACAACGTTGATATCAGAAACTGTTCAATAAATTAGAAAAAACAAGTACTTGTTACAGTAATTTATTAAAAACTATAATTTACTACAGATGCACAAGTTGAAAAAAAAACGTTTGTTTAATTTAAAGACTTACAAAATCTAGGAATCTAAAATTAAAAAACTTATTTTATTTTGAATCACTTTGTCGATGAAGAATAAAATTAACTTACACTTTGCAACAACAGAAGCCAATCTACATTGTATTGTTTTACTATTTTATAATAATTTAATTTTTTTAATGTAAATAAAAATGACGGAGATTTTATATTAGCTAAACTTAAACCGTTCTAAAATGGAAGTAATAACATCAACTCTAAAATGTAAAATTTTTGCTGCTTATTTTTAATTCCGTGTAATACTACTTATTATCAATGATAGCATTTTTAGAAATATACTTCCAAATGCATCAAAATCATTTATAATAACACCGTTTAAAAAAAAAATAATCCGTTATTAATTAATGGCTAGTGTGTAAAACAACTATGTGTAGTTGCTTTACTGCATTGATGAAAATCACAAATGACATAATGAAAGCATTGACAGTAATAAAATAACTGTTTTAATATTATTAAACTATAACAAACCTTTGATAATGATAATTATGAATTACTTGTAGCAATACTAAATTTATTAGTTTTGGTAACGCAGCTTGTAAACTTATTGAATCTAAGAGCCGTCTGACACGAGACTGATTTTAATACAAATGTCAGTACAATAATTTTGCGCGCCAATTATTTAAAAATTAAATTTTATAATTCAGTGATCTTGGCGACTTATATATATACATTGGCGGATTTAGGTGCTTAAAAGCTTGATAAATATTTGAAAAATTGGCGCGCAAAATTATTGTACTGATAATTGTATTAAAATCAGTCTCGTGTGACGTGTCAGACAGCTCTTACTTGTTAGACAGATAGCAAACAGTTTAATGTGGTCAAACTATATCTGATACAATAAACATTTTAAATTCAATGCTGGGGCGTAGTATGTTCTGTGGCTGGGGCTATTGCTATTTTTAATTTATACTTGCAGCTTAAAATTATATGTACATTATATAGATCACTGTGAGTATTATCAATATGCATATGGTAGTCCAACGGTGCAACGAGAAGCACGTGCGTTTTTGCAGCTCCTCATTTTGTAATAATTTAAATAATTCTAAATGCAGTTTATATAAAAAAAGGCAATTTTGTGTTATTGTTTATTCAATGATTGTACTGATATAAATTTTACAGCGGTGAGTAAACTATTTGATTAAAAACAATTAGATAAGATTTTATAACCTGCAAAGCATTGCGGTTGATGTTTTTCTAATGTAGAAACGTGAACACCGTCAACCTTTGTCTATCGCAAACAAAAACGCCCGTTATGGCTTGCATAAATAAATAAGTATTATTGGTATTAATATTAGAACAAATATATCTACTAACAAAATAAATAACAACAACAAAAAAAATTGTAAAAAAAGTGTGCTAGACACTTGACTCAATTAAAGAAAAGCAAAGATAAGAAAATTAAAGAATTAAACAATAGAATAATAGATATAAAAAAGGAGAACAAAGAGTCTGGAATTACATGTGTAATCCAAGCTAAAAACAAAAACGTAGAAAACATTATTATAAAAACAGCTAACAAAAAAAATGTAGTAATTAAATAAGATGGAAGAAACCTATAGGGTTAAAGCAAAAGCCGTAAAATCTCAGCCAATAAAAGTCAGACTATAGAAAAAACTCTTAATAGATGCCCTAATTAAAAATAAAAATAAAACAGTTACAAATAAAAATATAATGAAAAGGCAGAACACAGACAATATTATTATATTTGAAAGGTTGTCAGCGGCGAGTAAGAAACTTTGATGGGAAACTAAAACTAAGACAAAAGAAACAGGATGGAAGTGTGTATGGGTGCAGAGTAGTAAGGTTCTAATACGAAAAGACAAAAGATTAAAAATTATTTATATTTTGTTCGAGGAAAATTAAACATAAACTACATAAATATAGACTTCAAAAACGAAAATAATTGTCAGATCATAACAGGTCCTACCAAAAGGAACTATATGGCTTCTAAAATAAACACACTAATAATAAATGATTTTAATATAAATTTAATTAATTCCCACTTTGACCAGTTTAGTAACCTAAAGTTAAGATTCACTCAAGCAATAAAAAACAATCAAACAACTATTTTTAAAATATGTATTAAAAATAAGTTAAATGAAGAACGTCGTTTCTCATAAACTGAAGCGATCTATCTAAAAGTAATAAATACTAACTAAAAACCAATTTACATACTAATTTTCAACCGCCCCCAAGTAACGCTAGATTGTTTATAGAGGAGATTGATGCATTCTTCAACACAAATAAATAAAAAAAAACAAATAATTATTATTGGAGATGTAACCATAAATATACTTACAGACTCAGTAAGCTGTAAGAAATATGAAGAAATGTACGGATATGGAGAAGAATATAAAAAAAAGAAAATTTGTACAATCATGTTTGGATTATATTTATATCAAGAGCTTATTGAAGACATGATCACTTTAATACTAAACACAAAAAAAAATTTACAATTTGGATCAAAAAATAGAAAAAGTAAAAACGAAAATGAAATAAACCTAAAAGCCAAAATTTATTAACAAACCGTATAGAAAATGCAAAACTAACATATAACTGACCCAAAACAGGGTCTAGGACACTTCGGCGCCGCCGGGCGCATCCAATTCGGCGCGGTGACACATAGGCGCCGGCCGTATCTGCGCCGGTCATTTCGGACTTTTCAAATAAAATAAGTATATGTACATACATATTTTAATCATAAAAATTTATTTGTTTTATATACATAATAAATAATAAATGATAAATAAAATCTTCTGTTATTTATTTTAATAGACTGTTAATTATTCTTTATACTTTTTAGGTCTTTACCTATAATTAAAAAGTAATAATTAACCTCATACAAATAATGTATTGGGCCAAAATTGTATTTAGTTATTATACTATATATTGTATATTTGACAATTTAAACATGTACGTACATATATTATGTTTTTATCTGTAATTTTTGTTTGATATGTTAAGTAATTTTTATGTATTTTATATTTTATTTATTATACAATATTTATTATGTCTCATAAAACAAATCAATTTTTATTATAATGCATATATTTATTTGAAAAGTTCTAGCGCCAAAACGGCCAGCGCCGAGGTGTCCTTGCGCCGAATTGGCCGTGCTGAAGTGTCCCATTCCGCCCAAAACAAGCAAATGACACTAATACACAGAGAATGCAAGGAAAATTATAGTTTTGAAAAATTCAACAATATAAATGAAATTGCTAGAGAAAAAATTAACTGAGCCAGCTGAAGTAAAAAAAATATGCTAAGAGAAAGATACAAAATGGACAGAAATAGATTAACTAACGCAATAAAATTCTTAAAAAGAAACTATAACACAGAACAATTTGAAATTTTGAGATAATCATAAAAACAAAACATGGAAAAATTAACAAATTATTGGAAAATAGAACAAACAACAATAAAACTGGTAAACTTAACAATAGAAAAAGGAATTGTCCCCATATCATTAAAAAAGTATATTAAGCCCAATCTGCAAATTGGGCAAAATAAACACCAAAAATTATCGACCGATCTTAGTGCTGACCTTAATTTTAAAAGTTCTTGAAAGATTCATAAAAAAAAACAAAATATCTCAAGAAACAAAACATTTTAAACAAACAACAGAACGGGTACCAAATGTCTAAAGATACAATCCAGCTTCTAGAAAAATTGATTAACTTGATCAAGCCTTGACAAAAACATGCACGCACTATGTTTAATTGTAGATTTTTAAGACATTTAACACACTAGATTACCAAAAACTACTGAACATTTTGGAAAATTACGGCGTAAGAGAAATTGCAAAAGACTGGTTTAGGGATTATTAAAAAGACAGAATTTAACTCAAGGTATATCTCAAGGCAGCATTTTAGATCATTGACATAGGCTCGTGCTTCAATCTGTGCAATTATTTCTTGTATGCAGACGACACAGTAATAGTGTCGGTTCACATAGACCTAGATAAAACTACAAAAAACCTACAACAAGTATTCAAAGGGTTTTAAAGATAAGCACATGACAAAGGAATAACAATAAATCGGAATAAAACTAAGTTGGTTAATATACTATATTGACTCCAAAGCAGAGAAGAAGAACAAAATCTGATATTCCATAATTATGAATGTATTCTGTATATTCAAACATAGCGTACCTGTGAATGTAACAAAAAAACACAAAATGTTACATAACAAAAATATCTAGGGGTAATGGTTGACGAGAACCCAAACTGGCAGCCTCATATAACTAACATAAAAAACAAGCTAAAACATCTAGCTTATAATTTCTATTATTTAAAAGAATTCATATCCAAAAACACAATGATTACTATGTATAAGGCAATGGTCAAATCAATCATAACGTATCGTATATGGACACGCCTCCAAATATTTGCTAGAAAACTTTTAAAGATTGCAAAATTAAGTAACAAAACATTTTTTCTGTTAACAAGAAAACGTAAATTCTCAGTTCAACCCTTACAAGGATGAAAAAATTAATAACATCAAAAAACTGTTTAAAATCATAACAGTTGTAAACAATTTACACGAGAAAGGGTCAAACATGATTATGGAACAAAAAGAAGAGAATTAGAATGATATGAAGTAGAGAGATACAATAACAAACATGAATCTTAAAAAACCGGAATAGCAGTGAGAAATATCTTTAATAAAATACCGAAAAAAATCTTAAAAACAAAACCGATAAGAATATTTAAGTCAAAATTAAAAAAAAATTATTTTCAATTTTTAAGTTTAATTTTAATTTTAACTGTAAACATTACAGTAGTCCAAATTAAAATTAGACTATATGAACATATGGTTTAAAGGGTAATGCTTCTTAACTAAGAGAAAAAGACCCACACCACGTCCGTAAAGAATTCTACCTCCAGCAAAAATTAAAAAAAACTTTGTTATATCTGTCATTTATGTCAAATGATTGCAAAAATGCTGAAATAAGAATAAACTTTTTAACTCAAACAAAACCACAACTATTGTGCATGGTTTTGAACAAAAACAAAGATATATAGTGCAATCTTTTGACATTAATTTAAATTAGACTTGTGTAGTATTTTTTAATTGTTTCAAAAACTTAATAAAAACATCTTGAGTAAAGAAAGAAAAAAATCGTTTTGAAACTTTAATTCTCTTCAATTTTACATTTTGTGATTTAGTATATGGGCAATTCCATTTCAAACGGACTAGAGCTAGGGGGGGGGGTGCGTTGAGAAACTTGCTTATGTATTTTTTTTTAGTTTCTATAACTTATTAGTAGTCCTTTGATTGGTATATGAGGGTACCAAACCCATAAAAAAAATTCAACGCATTTTTTGTTTAAAAACCGCAATTTTAACTCAAAAAAATAAATTTACTAATGAAATCAATCAAAATTTTTCCGTAGAATCCAAATCTGGCGCCATTTTAAGTTTATACCCTGTCTATAAGCCGCAAAAGCCATAAAACCATGTTTTTGTTCTCAATGGGCTGGGCAAAAAGGAGCATTTTTAAATTTTTTTTTAACCGCTAAAGTTGACGTGTTTTGATGTAAATTAATAAGAAAATATAAATTTGTTTTGTGTATTTGGGTTTTAAGCGTCTAAAACTCAAAAAAACTGCAAAAATAAGCCTATTTTTCAACATAAACTTTTACAAATGCACATTTAACAGTTTTCAGAGAAACTATACACCAAATATTATTAAAAAAATTAGTTTTGCAAACAATTCTACATAGAAAATAGTCAGTGTCGTGCTTATCTATCAAAGAAAAATCCATCTAGAAAAAAAAATTTGTTCAAAATTTACTTAAAATTTTTATTTTTTAATTTTTTTTAAAGATTATTTGGATTATATTTTTTTAAGTTGATTTCAGAAGTTTAACAAAGACATGTTTTGTCGCTTGAACCAATTTTTGGCCATTTTACTCTTTGTTTGATAGTTTTTGCGACTGCGGCACAAATTTAGACTCGATCTATCGGCGCAAAAATTTAAAAACTATATTATTTTTGGCATTCAAACATAAATCTGCCTGTCGATTGTTAAAATTTGTTAAAAAAAGTTTTAAACCACACCCTAGTGTGTTTATAATATTTTTTGTAAATAAAAAAAAATAATTAATTTTTAACGCATTTTTTGCATAAAAATTTTGTAAACATTTTTTTCTAGATGAACTTTGCTAAACGTGCATTTGTAAGAGTTTATGTTGAAGAATAGGCCTACTTTGCAGATTTTTTGAGTTTTAGACGCTTAAAGCCCAAATACACAGATCAAATTTATATTTTCAATTAATTTACATCAAAATACGTCAACTATGGCGGTTAAAAAAAATTTAAAAAATGCTCCTTTTTGCACAGCCCACTAAGAACAAAAACATGGTTTTATGGCTTTTGCGGCTTATAGACAGGGTATAAACTTGAAATGGCGCCAGATTTGGATTCTACGGAAAAATTCTGATTGATTTCATTAGTAAATTTATTTTTTTGAGTTAAAATTGCGGTTTTCAAACAAAAAATGTGATTAAGTTTAAAAACGTCAAAAAAATTTAAAAAATAATAGAATTTTTTTTTATAGGTTTCATACTCTCATATATCAATCAAAAAACTACTAATAAGTTATAGAAACTAAAAAAAATACATAAGCAAGTTTCTCAACGCACCCCCCCTAGCTCTGGTCCGTTTGAAATGGAATTGCCCATATAATATATAAACTTTGTCAATCACAAATTTAACGTGCATGTGCCTGGTTAATTTTTGATATAAGAAACAGACAAAGCAAGTGACAAACAAAATTGAACTAAATTGGCTAACATTAAGAAATAGTAGAATTGTACACACTGCTTGCCAGTTCTATAAAATTATACAAACTATTATTTAAACGGTAAAAATTATAAGATAACAAACAAAAATGTTGCGATGTAGTTATATTTTAACTGTTTTAGTAGATATAAATAATTGATAAAGTTTGAATAAATCATTTAATTATTTCAAGTTTTAGTAGTATTTAATTTTAAATAAAATAAATTAATATAAAACAGTAGGTAACATTAAACATTTAACATAATGTAACTGTACTAACAAAACATTGGCATAACGTACATTGTTTAGTTTTCATTGAGCGGAATAACAAGTGCCTGTTACATTTATTTGAAGCAGAATTACAGGCAACCAGTGTATATTTTGTTCAATGCGTACTTTTGTGTATACTTTATCGAACAAGTTAATCATAAATGACAGTTTCAATACAAGCATCAATAATCTATCTATGGGCATTGTGAGGAGCCATAATAAATGACTTAGCCCGTCAGCGTCACGTAAAAAAACAAACAACGCGCATTTTCAGGACAGCACTGGTTGATAACAATAGATAAAAAAGTACCACAATAAGCTCACTATTTCACGGTGAATTACGCTAGATGGAAATTACGGGAATAATATATATTTCATTCGACACTCGACAGGAGAGTTAAATGGGAATTATATCATGCTGGCGTTGTGGCATATGTAAAATTGTAGAAATACAATTTTTTTATAAAATTATGAAGTATTATACTACGTTTAAAAATAAAATTGTGTTATTATTCAGTAATTATATTTAGTTTCGAATATATTGTTAACAAAATGGCTCCCTTGAGCTATATTTTTTTGTAAAGTACAAAGTCTTAACAACCTAGCGAGTTTTATAAGGATACAGAGGTCTACTTAAAGTTGCTTAACTTTTGTAAACTTGTAGACTCCTTGGAGAATAAGAAGACACATTCCCACTACACTTGTAATTAAATATATATGAATTTAATACGTATACATTCACTTTCACCACCAAAATATGTCATTAGTGAAATTGTGAATAGGGGAATTAATTTCAATTAATATCCTTCCCTGCTTGCTATTAAAGCTAATTTATTGTAAATATTTTACACATAATTCTCGAGAGATTGAAAATTTCATTATTATACTGGTTACAATTACATTTTTATTTTGGGTTTGTAAAATATTCATATTTCATTTGCTAATATTAAATTATAAATTACAAACTGCAATTTGCTTGATAATAAATTCCAGCAATAATTTTTTTTTTAAGTTTGTTCAACTATTCTTACTCTGTAAGTAAAAGTATCTTTTTTGAAAAAGGTTATTGGCTAGGTGAACTATGAACCAAAGTGTCATATTTTAACTTTAATTTTGTTGAGCTATTTAAAATTTTGTTTTTTTTTATTACTTGAAATAAAAACAATTTTATAATTATGTATTATTAAAATATCATAAATTGACGTGAATTTTGAAATCTTATTAATTTGTGTCAATGTCCAGCACACATATACATACTGTATTTGGGCTGGATCTGATTGGTCATACATCAATAAAATCTTTATAATAAATAAAAGTGAAAAACTTTAAATTAATTTGTAAAATATTATATTTTTAATTGTTGATCTATTCTTATGAAAATAACCATTAGTGCGTATTTATGTTAATTGAAATATTAAAAATTGTATTTAATAATCTAAATACAAAATAACGAGTTAATGCGACGTACTTTAAATTTAAAGAATGCGTTGGTGTTGAAAGCTTTTGGCAAATATCCAGCTCAACTGTGAAACAACTTTATAATTCTCACATTAATTATCCCCATATTAATTATTGCGATCATTTAAATACCACCTACTTTGTGTGTATTTTTGGATGGTTGCCAGAAATATTAAATTCTACAATAACTAAACATGTAAAACATAATTCAGTTTAATTAAATAAAATATATCCATCAGCTGTAAAACAAATATAAATGCAACTGTAATATTGTTTGAAAATTAATTTCTGAATGGCATTCGCAATTTTTTTGTTGTTACCGTTGAGTTAATTTAAATTTCATACATTGTAATAAACAGAATTTATTGATGCGTTTGTAAAAAAACAATATATATTTGGATGAGTGTACGTTGGTTGAATTTTTATTGGTATATTTGTTAATTTTAATAAATTTTGTGATTTATTAAATTGGTTACATTGATCTACCGTACTTTATGTAAACACGAATATTTTCATTTTTATCTGTTTTGTTATCTTTTAATCAATTGGAAATGCAGATATGTGCGGATACTTTTGATTGTATATTTATCAACGAATACGCCTAAATGAATTATGCATCTATTTTCATTAGAAATATACAATCAGATCTTTAAAATATTTTTGAATGTATTTTAAGAAAAATATATGTACATCCGCATTGCGGTGAATGAATACTGCATCAAACACTTACAAACATTAACATATTTTATGTAATTTACAAGCATAAATTAATTTTACAATTATATCATATTTTCATAAAAATAAATCAATATCTAGTTACTATTTGGTGTTAGTTACTTGTTTAAATAAACAGCAAGTTTTAATCATTTATTAACACTACTAACAATGCTAGTAGTATTTCTAGTAGTAGTAAATATGAATAAATATGCACATTGAAAATTAAAAAGTTACATACTAATTGGAAAGTTATATATATACTGAGTTTAAACATTTAATTCAAGTTAAAAAAAATCTAAAATCCATATACGATTTTATATTCTAGTTAACAAAATACAAAACAATAACTAAACTTTTTGCTCCGAGTATCAATTTTTATTGTTTTTTTTAACTATATCCAAAAAACTGATTGAAGTTATTTAAAAGTGACATTGGCAAATTAATTAATTTGCTAACAGTAGTGCGTAATTTGTGTATACTATTTCATTAAATTACTAATAGCATAACGTGATATGTTTACTACTAAGATTTTAAATATAATATTTTAGATTTAGCTGTAACAGCATGGTATTAGTAATTAGATTTTTAGCAATAATATATAATTTTAATCTATAAAAAATATAAACGTGTCAACTACAAACGCGTTAGATGCTTGGACTGAATCTAATGATTCTGAAACCAAGTCTACCGTGGATTGACTAAGATTATTTTTGTAATAGGCATATATCGTTCTTCAAATAAAGCAACTCTAAACTTTTATGATGTTTCTGAAATTTTTGACAAACTTTTTCAAGGTCAATCATAGAAAGAATTAAATTAATTTGTTTGGAGAATTTAATGTTATAAACTAAATATTAATGATATATTTTAAATGGTTTAGTCGCGCATCTTTTAGAATACTAAACTGTTAATAAGCTATGATTTGCTACTTTTTATAATCTTATTTAATCTATTCAGCAATCTACTTATTTTTTATTGTAATAAACTTTTTACTAAACCAAGGTTATTAGATCTGTATGTGTCAACTATTTCAGAGATATCGTTGTAATATAGTTGAGGCTGATGTAGAAAATTTACTTATTACTTTGGTTGTTGAAACCTTTTTTTCAATTACTTCTGAACAAAATATTTCAAGACTACGGAATCAAAAAAAATGTTTGATTTTTGTTATTAAATTAGTACATATGCTCTTGTACTCTATTCAGATAAAACAAACAAATATTAAAAAGCAAAATTTATTTGAAAAATTTATCAGTAATTGTTTGATCAAACTAATCAAAATTGTAAACAAAATTGTGACAACTTTATGCCATTTGAAAAAAATAGAATTGACAAACACACAGCTAATTAAAGTTCTCAGCTTTTCATAAACAACAAAAATTTCTATAAAACAATATACTGATTGCAAGTTCAAAATATTTAATAACTTTTTTATAAATAATAATCTTACTTTATCATTTTAAATCTTCTTGTTGTTGTATTTACAATGCCGGCCAGTATTAACTAAAAAATGCAATGTTTTTTTAAATTTTAGACCAATTGCATTATTGTCCAATCAATACAAATTTTTTGAAAAATATGTAAAATTTGACATTACCAGTTGTAGTTGTAGTTTCATTGTGCTTCATCAACCAAAGAAACCAAATACCATCGATAAAACTTCAGCATCACAACTGGCAACCAAATTGCAATGTTTAAAAAAGCAATCAAATATAGTTTAATAAAAAACAAAAGTTTAAAATCAATTACTCAAACCTAATTCAACTCTATAGCGGTTAACCAAATACGAGCAAAAAGAATTGATAAAAAACAGGCGCATATTATTGGTCATTGACAACTGCCATCTTGGTGGTACAGTATCGCTTAATGATGCAGGATAAATTCAAATAATTAATTTACGTGCTCACAAGCTAGATAATAACTAGTGCAAATGTCATCAATAAAACTTCAACATTACAACTAGTAAACAAATAACAAATTGCAACATCTTAAAGAGGCAGACAATCAAATATAGTTTAACTTTATCTCAGATACTAAATATAAATTTTTATTACTTTAAACAAACATGAACAAAATTTTGCAGTAGATCATGCATCCTAATCTTATTAACAAACTCCATTGCATAAATCTTGATCACAAATCTGTAAGTCTTATTAATTGTTTTTTGATAATAAAAAGTTAGTAGTTAGAATTAATGGTTTTAATACTCCATAATTATAAATGTTGTTGTTTTTTAGGATTTTGCTTTTTGCGGACTCTATTTTTGATTTACATTAATAACTTTTTTAAATAACTAAAAGTTCTATTTATAAGTTTGCAGATAATAACATCTTTTATACTTTCTAAAAACACAAAGCAACTTAGTTTTTTTGTGCTAAAATTTGTAGCATTATTAAATAAAAATCTTTCCAACTTTGTCAATTTAAACCTTCTTATTGTTCACATTCACATTCAAATTCCAATATATTATTAGTACCAAATACTTGACAATAAATCTATACCTAAATCTTTTTCAATTTGTTATAATTGATAGTTGTGACCTCTACTACGCATTATTTCATATCTATGAAATAATAAAACAGTTTTTTATATATGGGCAACTCCATTTCAAACGAACCAGAGCAGGGGGGGAGGTGCATTGAGAAATTTGCTTTAGTATTTTTTTCACTTTCTAACTTAATAATAGTCTTTTGATCGGTTAATGAGGGTATGAAACTTTTTAAAAATTCTACGATTTTGTTTAGTTTTTTTTTGTCGTTTTTTAACTTAGCATTTTTTGTTTAAAAATCTCAAATTTAACTCAAAAAAATAAATTTACTAGCAAAATTAATCAAAATTTGTTATTGTTTGTGTTTATAAACCGCAAAAGCCATATTTGTTTTCAGTGGTCTGAGCAAAAAGGAGCATATTTTTAAGCACCAAAGTTGACGTATTTTGATGTAAGTTTATTGGAAAATATAAATTTGTTTTGTGTATTTGGATAAATTAAAAAATGCTTTTTTTGCCCAGCCAACTGAGAACAAAAACATGGTTTTATGGCTTTTGCGGCTTATAGACAGGGCATAGACTTGAAATGGCAAAAATTTCTGATTGATTTTACTAGTATTTTTTTTTAGTTAAACTTGCAATTGTTAAACAAAAATGCGATTAAGTTAAAAAACAACAATAAAACTAAAATGTAACTCATTTAACTTACTGGTTTATGCAAATCTAGAAAGAAGAAAAAGAAAACAAAAAATGACTAATAAAAAAAGAAAGGTACAGTAAAATAAAGAAAAAAAGAGAACCCAGAAAACTAAAAAAAGGCACAGGACGTGCAAAAATCATAACACAAATAACAATAAAATTTAATAATTTAATCAACTTTTTTAAAACCTAATAGTTCTTACAGCATATATTTAAAAAATCAGACAATTTTGAACAAGCTGATGTAAAAATAGTAGGTACAATTTTACAATTGATTAAATTTTAAAAATCTGTTACTTCAATAAATGTTTCAGTTTATTTTTTTTATATTATCTATACATTTACTCTAGATTGTTGAGTACATGCCACTGTAAGAAAAGACTAAATTTAATTTAAAGATATATGATTTCAAATTAATAAGTTGTAGTATCAAAATTACTTATCAAAAATAATTGTAAAATTGTTAAGCAAAATGAAAAAAACAACAAAACAAAAAAATGATATCTCAAACAAAATAAATAAATACTTTATAACTATTGGACACACTTTTGCTAATAAGAACATACAAACTAATAACATAGATATAAATTAACTAATAAACTTAAAAAAAAAAAAAAAATCAATTTACAGTAAATAAGAAATGTAACAACAGAAAACAAATTAATAGAAATTAAAAAGAATTTCAAAAACATCTCTGCACCAGAAAAAGGTAACATCAGCCAGTTACTCATAAAAACCTTGACTAATTCAATTACAACTTTATTTGAAATTAAAAAAAAATGTTGAAAATTAAAAACTAATTGCTCTAATTTCAGTATTTTTTAAAATAAATAATAAAATTATACAAAAACTAATAAGTCAGCATATTGCAAATTCAAATATTATATCTAATTGTTAGTGTGCTTAACAAACAAACGCTAGTAGAATTTAAGCTGCAACATATCTAGTACTAAACATTCAAGACAACTTAAACATTGGTCTATAAAGTAACATTTAAAAACATTAACTATATTTATTATTATAGACCCAACAAACTCATAAAGATACAAACCAACTAAAAATCAAATCGTTCAAATAATAATACTTGCTTACATAAGTAAGTAGTAAGTACAAATCAGTAAAAAAACAACATACACCTGAACAAAAACAAATCCTTTATAAAAATGAAGTTTCGGCTATCAGAAAAATTATAAACGACAAAATAAAAATAAATTTTTTAGAAGAATACATTTTTGAAAAAACAATTCAGTTAACAACTAATAAACAAAGCATAAACATAATTTTATAAATTAAAAAAAAAAATAGATTAGTTAAATAACATGTTTAGAAATAAAAATAACACATTTTAATAAAACAAAAACATCATAGAAACAAATTATCACTCTGGGGCCGCTTTTGAATTTAGGATATTATGCTAAATTACCAACTTTAGAGCAAAGATGGCAACTAAAACAAAAAGGCAAAAAAAAAGTATAGAAGCCATTGTAAAAGAGACAGAAACGTAAATCAAGTCTTAAAGAAAAATGCAGTTTTAGATCCAGTAAAATTAAAACGACTGATTGCGATAAATTGGGAAAGAGCAAATAATCATAGAATCTCTATAAGCACCATTCATAGGAAAATATGCTTTCTTAAATTGCCTTTTTGTTGTCGTTATTTTCATTTCATTTAAACAATTTAGTATAAGATCAACAAGCTGCTGTGTTACCAAAACAGACAAAACTGGTTTTATCATAGTAATAGGTTGAGACCAATATGCTACAACGTCTCTTTTAATGTTTTTTTCCGGGCACATTAGAAACTATACAGAAGCAGTTTTTAAGCAAAATAATGCACAACTATGCTTTGAATATGATAAACAAAATATTGCGTTGTTTACTTCAACTTTCAAACACTTTAAACAAAATGCAGCTTCAGCTTTAGACTGTCTGGACTTCTTTAAGATGCAATAGACTATCTGATTTTTAGATCGCCCAAAAAAATTAATAAATGTAGAAAAATACGTAGAGATGTAATGCATTATTAATGTTTTTTTTTTGAGTAAATTAATTATTTACTTTATCATTTTTTTTTAAATTCAGTGTAAATGCATACAAGTTTTTGTTATGTTCTTTTTGGGTAAAAGTGTTTTTTCCCAATGTTGAATTTACATTAGTGCTTGTTCTTTACATTGTTTTAGTGTGAAAATTAAGAAAAATGTTGTGTTACCAACTAAACTACTAGTTGAAAATGCTTTTAAGCATGCAGCATGGAGGCCTTTAGTGTGCAAACCAACAAAAATATAATCATGATAAAAACAATTACTAACAACAATAACAATTGTTAACTTTACAAACCTTACATTTTGTATGTTTTTGGTAAAATGTTCACATTTTTTTGCACATGCACACTACATCACTAAATTTGCCATCTTGGCTAATGCCATTGAGACTTGTGTGTTGTCTAGAGAGGTTTATTTAGAAATGAATAAACATATAATTTTTTTATAATAAATTGATAAAAAATATAAAATAAAATATACAAATTATTTATAAATAAAAGTATTTTGTTGCATATAAAAACTTAACATAAATAAATAAAACATTTATCACATACCTTTTTTTATATAATATAATTAGTAATTAACAAAATCAAACTTATAATTCTAATACTTAAAATAATTTTTATAATTAGTAAATTTAAATGTATTCATTTTTTTATAAATTTAACTTGAATAGTTTAATCTTTTAGATTGCTTTATTATGCGACCACTTTGTGTTTGATTTGGTACATTATATATTTTTTTACTGGTATCTAAATTATTTGATTCCGTTTCAGTAATATCTTCAATTTGGGTTTTAGATGTAAAATTTTAAACACGGTTTTATAAAATAAGTATTTCTTGTAATAATATAACATTATATAATACAATATAATATAGTTTATTAGTCATTGTTGGTGCAATACATTGATATAAGACAAGTCAAAATAGTAGACATAATACATACATACAATTAAAATACAGTATAAATTAAGTACTAACATTTATTAAATACATATTAAAATTATAATAAATTAAAACTATCAATATTGTCATTAAAAAAAAATCTTATAAAGTATAATAACACTTACTAAGTAGCATATGTTTTATTTTATTTTTAAATAGTTTAATATTAATATTTTTAAAATTAGGTGGCAATTTGTTGTAGCATTTTATAGCTAAAAATGTTTTTTTTGTTTTGTAAAATTCAAGTCTATGGGCTGGCGTAGCTAGTTCTAACTCATTCCTTTGGCGTACATTAGCAGTTCTTGCATTGCACATATAGCAAATTGGTCTTTTTTGCAATATATACACTCTATTCAGTTGTGTTATACTAGCAACCCCCCAGAATAAAATTCCATATTTAAAAGTAGATTGTATATTAGCATAATAATAAGTTTTCATTGTAGATAAATTTGCTATAGTACTTTGTTTTTTAATTGCATAACAATTGGTTAATAATTTAGAACAAATTTTATCAATTTGTGCATTCCACGATAAACACTCATCTATTTCAATACTCAAAAATGTTACAAAGCTTGCTTGTTTTATAGTCTGTCCAGAATGACGTATAAGATATGACTGGTTTTGTTTATAAATATTAAATTTTATAAAAAAAAAATTTTGATATATTAATCAACAAAGAATTTTGGTTAAACCAATTTCTAAGATTTTCATTTGTGTTTTTAATGCTAATTAATAGACTTTCAATGTTGTTGGATTGTATTAAAACAGATGTGTCATCCGCAAATAAGACCAGTTTACTGTCAGTTGCTGTAGCTAGTTCATTTGTATAAAAATATAAAGCAACGGTCCCAGTACTGAGCCTTGTGGAACACCAGTTTCTAAAAACTGAAGATCTGATTTTATATTTAGTATATTTACTATCTGTTTACGGTTTTTTAAATAATTTTTAAACCAATTCAGTGTTGTTTTTCTAATGCCAATTTCTTCTAACTTTCTGATCATTTTATCATGACAAACCAAATTCAAAGCTTTGGTTAAGTCTAGAAATAAATCAATACAATGTTTATTGTCATCAAGGTTTATATACAAGTGGTTTAGAAATGTTATGATTGCTTGTCCTGTAGAACGAATTTGTCTAAATCCGTAATTTGAATCAGATATTATATTATATTTTTTACAGTATTTTACTAATCTAATTGCCACCAGCTTTTTGATTATTTTAAAAAAAGTTGACAGGGTGGATATTGGTCTATAGTTTTCTATGTGACTTTTATTTCCTGTTTTAAAAATAGGAATTATTTTAGCAACTTTTAATTGTGATGGAATAATACCTTGAGAAAACAACGCATTAATAATTTCAATTAATGGATCTACTATATAAGGACAAATACGTTTTATAATTTTTCCAGTAGTTTTATCAAAACCATAAGAACTTGAGTTTTGATATAACATTAATGAGCTCCAGTTTTTCGAAAGGAATTAAAAACAATGATTAATTAGCAATTTTATTTATGTTTGTTTGTAAAAGATTTAAATTATTTTTAATGTTTATTTGTGTCGCTATGCTAGTGAATTTGTATTTATTAAAATAATTGCATATATTTGTAATGTTGTTGTCTAATTCATTATTAATTAACATATTGAATACATTGTTTTTTTTATTATTTTGCTCCGTCTCATTTTTAATTATGTTCAAAACAGCTTGTGTTTTGTTTGTTAAAGTTAAAATAATTTTGTCATTGTAGATTCTTTTTGCTGATTAATAACTTTATTATAGATTGACTTGATAAGGCATTTTCATATTAGCTGCTGACATCAAAATTCTCTTAGTTATCCATTTTAGTCAACAAAGGTTTGTTTTTAATAACTTACGTTTAAGAGGAAACGATACATCAAAATAATAAAAAAATGTATTGTATTTTTTGTTTACTTTTATTTTATCATACACGCCTGTGTCTTTTTAGGTTTATTTTTTTAACTGAGAATAAAAATTAATTATATTATTTTTACTAAATTTTCTACAATATTTATAATGTGTAAGATTTATCTGCTTTTCTATTATATCCTTAATGACAATAGATTGGGATGTATGAAAAGCATGAAAACACAACCTGAGCACAATGTGTTCGTGATTGTAGGTTGGTTAATATATTGTCAATGCAGGTTGAACTGTTTATGGTAATTCGGGTTGCATCCTTTATCATTGCAATTAGTCTATGAGATTCTATAAGATCCATAAACATATACCTATTTATTGAATGTTTTAAGCAATCCACATTAAAATCACCACAAATAACAGTATTAGAATTATTGTAGTGCTCTAAAGATAATAATATTTCATCAAATTTTTCTAAAAATAATTTAATATCAGAGTCTGGAATGCGATATACCGTTATAATATTTAAAAAAGTATTGTTGCTTAATATTAATTTAATTGCACAGCATTCTATTACTTTTTCCACTAAAATATTAGTTACTTTATTAAGTGGTTTTGCATTATATTTAGTGTTTACATACTCAGCTACACCACCCCATTCAAATTTACTTCTACAAAACGAATTAATCAAGCTAAAATTATTTATTTGCATAGTTTCTATTTCATTATATTTGCGCCAAGTTTCACTTAAACATAAAACATCAACATTAATTTCCTGGCTACTTATCATAATTATAAATGGGTTCAGTTTTGTTTGTTAAACCTTAGATATTTTGATGTGTTATGTTTAATGTGCAGAGATGCTTATTACCTATTTGAGATTTTTCTCTAAAAAATACTATTATTATTATTCATTCTATTGATTTCATTATTTATAGTAGATACAACTAAGTTGTCTTGCAAGGATACATGGATTAAACTAGATTTTGTTGTATCATGTAATACAGTTTTTGTTTTATTTGCAAATAATTAATATAGTCAAAGACTTTCTAGATATAACAATTAATCCAGATTTCTTGATTGACAGCTTATTGCTTTCTACATATGAATTGTAGTTTAAGATTGAATTATTATCAAAATATCTAATGTTTTGAGAAGATTTAATTAATTTTAGATAGAAATTAAAATTATAGTCATATATAAATTTATTTATTATAATTTTATTTTTCCAATAAGGAACTGATATTATAATGACATTTGTTATTTCTTTTAATTTATTAAGCTTATGAATCGTTAAGTCATTGATGTTTTAATTCATTAAGCTTATGAACCGTTAAGTCATTGATGTTCCTATTTTTAGACGCGTTAGTTAAACCTCCAATAATTAATAGAAAATCCTTTTTGGTTAATAACATTTCTCTTATCAGTTTAAACATAAACAATCTAGGTCTATTATCTGCTTGTGAAATAATTTTTCTTTTATTCTACAGTTTAATATTTAGTATTTAGTTTAGATTTTATTAGTACTCTATTATTATTGTGTTGCACTTGTGCACAAAAATGGTAGCAAGGTTAATATAGCTAATTATCGTCCAGTCAGTAAACAATCTCAACTACCTAAACTGCTTGACAAATTAGTTTTACTAAAATTAAACTCGCTGTTTTTTAATGTTATTATTGATTAACAACATGGTATCTGTCTTACAAGATCTACTACCACTAACCTTTCCTAATATACTACTTTTATATCTGAAACCTTAGAATCAGGAACAATAGTTGACTCTATCTACACTGATTTTTCAAAAGCATTTGATAAAGTCAATCATAACATTCTGATTAAAAAGTTGAAGTTACTGGAAACTGGAATAAACTGTTTTGCAATGGATTGAATCATATTTAAATAACCAAATACAACAAGTCGTCATTTCTTATTTTAAATCAGATCTGATTAATATTGTGTTCTTCAAAACTCACAACTTGGACCTCTTCTTTTTAAGAATATAAATAAATATTTATAAATAATATCAGTGTTTCAACACTGATATCATTTATAAATATTTATTATCTAATTCATTAGAATGTCAGTGTTTTCTTTTTGCTAATGATCGACAACTATTTAAAAAGATAGTAAATGAGAATGACTGTGTATCTTTACAAAATATACAAACTGGTGCCTAAAAAATGACATAAAAACTTAATATTAACAAATGTAAAAGTATTCGTTTTTTGCATAAACATGATAATTTTCAATTTGATTATAAAATTGGTACTACTATTTTAGAATCTGTAAAAAGTAATAAGGATTTGAGTGTTAATTTTAATTGCAAGTTAAATTTCATATCACATATAAATATTATTATTCAGAAATCATTCAAAATAGACTTGTTAAAAAAATAACTAAAAACTTTAGAAACATCAAACCAATAAAAGCTATATATAATAGCTATGTGAGATCAGTATTGGACAATTCTTGTATTATTTGGTCCCCACATTTTTAAAACTTTATTATGCATCTAGAAACGGTCTAAAAAAGATTTATTAAATATCTTCGTTATAAATGTGGTATTGTATTTTCAAACCAATATTATAATTTGTTGTTGTTTCACTTTAGATTACATTCACTAAAAAAAAAAATATTTTTACACTACATTTTCTTACAAAGTTGTAAATGGTAATTTAAAATGTCTTCCAATTTTATCAATATTTTCTTTAGTATGTCTTAATTATAACACAAGACTAAACACCATTCAACATGTTATGGTTATAATAATCCTTTAAACCAATGTGTAATTAGTTTTAATATTGTGATAAATTGTGTTTTTTTAATGATAGCTGTAATTGTTTTAAAATATGTGCAAAATCTGTTATATTTTAGAATTAAATGTTTTAAATTAATGTAAAAGTAACTCCGTAAATAAATATTATTATTATTATTAAATCTGTGATTATTAAATTTTGCTTTTCTATCATAATTTTGTTTTTGTTAAGCTGTTTATCTTTTAATTTATTTTTAAACTTTTTACGCAATTTTAGTAGTGATGATTCAATAGGTAATATGTTTATAAGTCTTCTTCCCATTAATATTTCGACGTTCGCAAAGAATAACATCGTAACTCGATTTTTGGCGAAAATATGTTAAGATCATTTTTCAATAGGAAATCACACTATCTTTCGACACAATCAACTGCTTTTTTTTTGAAAATTTGCCATATTTTGTAAAAAGTAGTTTTATCGTATCTTATTTGGCCATAAAATTGCTCAAATATAATCGTATCTACATATACGATTTTATTGACCAACTTTTAACATGATTAGTTCATCGTATCTTAAATTTCGCGAGAGCTACTGAGAATACCATTCGGTAATAGAATCGTATATCTACTTACAATAATATTACATGTACTTTATTATCTTAAGTTAACATACGATGTTATTATTTTACCTATGCTTACTTACACTTATATTGTAACTTTAAATAGGATGTTATTACTAACACGTTGTCTTTAACAACGACTATGGTATATAGTTACGATGTCAGTATGCAGCAGTTACGATATTATTTGTATTTGTAACGGAAATGTTTTGTGAGTTGTGTAGTTAAGTAAAGAAATACAATTAAACATAAACAATGAATAGACTGGACATGATAATGAAGCTTGCAGCAGGTATGTAAATATTAATTACAGATTATAATTATAAGAAAGCGATATTTAGATATGTTAAAAAAAAGAGGTTAAAATTAAATCATTTTAGAAGCTAACAGCAACAATATTCATAATGGTGATGATGATGATGATAGCGATGAATTTGATGATACTCATTTAAACCAATTAACTAAATATCAAATATTTAATGAAACGGATTATAACCCTGGTTACCAAGAAGTAGAGCCTAGTACATTATGCATAAACAATGACGCAGCAATATTATGTTTTACGCGCCAAGAAAAAGACGCTGCAGACAACTCAGATCAGAAACATAATATTGAAAACACGGATATTTTGCCTGTGTGCAACATAAACATAATTGAGGTAATTAATTTAAAATTACATAAACAATATCTTATTTATTCATATGTTAATGCACATGTAAAAACTTTAATATTTTTAAAATTAATAAAATTCATTAAATTAAAATATAAAAGAAATTATACTCAAATATAATTTTATTAGTTTTATTTTTTACTTTGGTTTCTCAGACAGTTTTTTACAATTTTTTAACCTAACGTCAAAAATTACAAACTAATAATTACATTTTAATTTTTAGTTTGCATATGATATTGGACAAACAAACTTGAGTGAAAACAATAATTTCATTGCAGAAGAAGATTTTTTAACAACTGTAGGAAATAATATTGATGATGAATCTGTTCATGTAGGTTTAAAAAATAATATTATATCACCAGGTAGAAAAAGATATCGCAATCCACAAAATTGGAAAGTGCAAGATGCTAAAAAGAAAAGAAACTTGGAAGAAGAGTATATATCTTATCCAACAATGAAAACGGTTAAAGCAAAACAATTAAAGGAAAATTGTGAAAAAAAGAAGTGTAGAATTAAATGCTTTTCAAAAATTTCAAAAGATCAAAGAAAATTAATATTTAAAAACTTTTGGACTTTCTCTCAAAACATGTAATAAGAGAACTTAAAAAATTAGAAACTGTAAAAGATAATGCATCTTGACGTCAATTTACAATGACTTACAATTTCACAATTGGGGAATCGTTTATCAAGGTTAGCAAAACATTTTTTTTAAATACACTTGACATAACAGACATTTAGATAAGAACAATAATAAATAAAATTAAAAAAAATCAAATTGGAATAGGAAGTCCGGATGCTAGAGGAAAAGTTTGCACTAAAAACCCAATTGTTGAAAAGACTAGTATATACATACGAGAGCACATAGAGAGTCTACCTACAACTGAATCTCACTACATTCGCAAAGATTCGAAACGTCAATATCTTGTACATTGACTGGGCTAAAGAAAGAAATATACCAGTTGTCACATGTAGACAATACCGCTATGTTTTTGAACATGAATACAGTATTAGTTTTTATTTACCCAAAAAAGACCAATGTGATGTCTGTGACAGATATATATTTGCAAATGATGTTCGAAAAAACGAATTAGAAGATCAAAGAAAAAAACACCAAAAAAATACAAAAGCTGTAAGAAAATTAAAAGAAGATGATAAAAAGCAAGCAAAAGAAGACAAATCATTTAATGAGGCATGTTATGACTTGCAAAAAATATTAGTATCTCCTTACAAAGATGTTAGTATATTTTATTATAAATTAAAATATAGTTCATATAATTTAACCTTATTTGACGTTGGTAACAATAAAGCCGATTGTTACATATAGCACGAGATAATTGCAAAACGAGGAGCCAACAAAATTGGTAGTTTTGTCTTAGATTACATAAAAAGACAATCACAAAATGGAGTCACCATATTTGTATTTTATACAGACAACTGCGCTGGTCAAAACCGAAATAGATTTGTTTTTGCAATGTATGCATACGCTGTAGAAAAATACAAAGTTTCAATTACACATCGGTTTTTAGAAAAAGGACACACCCAAAATGAAGGAGATAGCGTCCATGCCTTAATCGAAAGACAAAAAAAAAAGGTAAAGTAATATATACTCCAGATCAATGGATTATGTTAATAAAAATGGCCAAAGTTACGGGTGAACCATATAATGTGATAGAAGTAAACCAAAGTATGATATATAATTTAAAACAATTAGTAGGAAAAGATAAAAATTGGAAGACTGATGAAAAGGGACAAATTGTAAGGTGGAACGACTTAAGAGAAATAGCAATATCTTACCATGAACCCTTTAAAATAAACATAAAATACGATTTTATAGACACAAATGCCACCTGTGTGCTAAATTTAACCAAACAATTTACGAAAAGAACAAAAGGTAAATGTTAGCAAAAAATTAGTAGAAGCGTACAAAAAATGTATTTCAATTTCAAAAAAAAAAACGATCATCTTCAATTTTTGTGCAAGAACGGCGTGCCAGAAACATACCACGGATTTTATAAAAATTTTCCTTTTGAAGACATCCAAGAAGATGACGATAACACTGACGATAAACCAACTTAATAAATATAAATTTTTATTTTTTAGTTTTTGGAACACCTTAAATATTTTTAAGTATTTTATATTATATTTATACTTTTATGACATTATTTTTTTTAATATTTTACTACTATCCCATCCATAAGTATAAATTTTTATTTATTCTTTTTTTTTATAAATTTACGTAACTATAGATAAGATTAAATAAAATTTAATAAATAAAAATACATACATACATCGTATCTATAGATAAGAAAATACCTGTATAAATAAGGTGAAGCATTTACTTCGTATCTATAGATAAGCTATTCCTTAACTTAAAACTAGTAAATAGTTACATCGTATCTTTTTAAAGTTAATTTGTTACTAAAATTAATATATTTTTTTTAATATAATATATACGAATACATGTCTATACGTCATTATTATTCTGTGTAAAAATTTCAAATTTTAATTTTAAGAGATTGCTTAGTTATTCTTTGCGAACGTCGATTTGTGCAGGAGATTTTGATGACCCATCGAGAAGTGTGTTACGATATTGTAAAAGAGTTAAATTAATATCTCGTATATTGTGTCTAGCTTTATACATTAATTTCTTTATTGTTTGTACATTTCTTTCGACTAATTCATTTGATTGAGAATAAAGAAAACTTGCCACATTTTTTCAAATTGTTTAAAAATATAGCAATTAAATTGAAGACCGTTGTCAGAAATTATAATATTTGGTATTCCATGACGTAAGAAAATAGATTTTAACTGTTTAACTACTTGTTCTGAAGTTGTGTTATCTTCTAATTTTGCAATTTTGGTATATTTCGAATAATAGTCAACAAGTAAATATTTTTCTCCGTTAGCATAAAATAAATTGCATGGTACTTTATTCTATGGTCAATTAGGTGCCTTATGTGGGATCACAAGTTTTTATTTTTTTATTGCTATTATATTTATTACACGTACTACAATTTAAAATAATATCTTCTATTTGTTTTGTCATATTTGGCTAATAAAAACTTTGCCTTGCTAATTGTTTAGTTTTATTTATACTTAAATGACTATAATGTGATTTATTTAAAATCTCTTTTTTTAAGTTTTTTGGCACAATTAATTCTACATTTGTATACAAAAATCCAATAGTTTCTGTTATTTATGTCTATTTTTATAATAGATTTTGATTAATTGATCGGTTTGTTTTATTATGTTTGGCCAACCATTTCTTAAATAACATAATATTTTAATTAATTCAGGGTCTTCTGATGTATATTTTTTAATTTCTTCAATTTTTTTATTAGTTGCGTTTATATTTAATCTTAATGTGCATATCTGAACTTCAATTTTTTTTTTTTCAATATACTCGGAATTATTTACACTGTCAACTTCAAATGCTCGAGATAAAGTATTTGCTATACAAAGTTCCTATCTAGGTTTATAAACCGCATTATTATATCATACTTTTGTAACTGTATAAACATTCTTTGCAACCTGGGCGGACAGTTATTTAAAGGTTTGTTAAAAACTTGTAGTAGCGGCTTATGATCAGTTTCCATTGTTATTGATTTACCATAAATATATTGATAAAAACGTTTACATGCTGCAACTAAAGCAAAAAGTTTATTTTTTAATTTGCGCATAGTTTTTCTGTGTTTGTGTAAGTGCTTTAGCGTGGTTCGGAAGTCACGTATTAAGCTGTTGGTCCCATCAAACCACTTTAAACAAGTCGTAGACTTACTGTGGCGATGTAAAATAGCCGTAAAAAGCATAATAATAATATATGCACAAGGAAATTCATTTTGTAATAACACTGCACCAACATCACCTTTTGAAGGGTCGGCAGTTACTGCTTTATTTGAATCGTAATATTGTAATACTGGTTTTTCAATTATTTTTTCATTTAATTTATTAATCGCTTTATCATGAATAGTTTCTTAATACCAAGCAACATTCATTTTTTATAATAACTCTCTTAATGGGGCGGTTAGGTCAGAAAACTTGTTAATAAACTTTGATAAATACGTAACCATTCCTAATAACCTTTGTAAATCCTTTTTTTGAGGTAGGTTTTGGCATTTTAATTATAGCATCTATTTTAGAGTTATTAGCACAAAACCCATCTTTTGTAATAATATGTCCCATACATACAATTTTTTCTATCCTAACTTTACATTTTTCTGTATTAAATTTAATAATATGTTCTTTTGCTATTTTTAATACGTTATTCAGTATGTCATTATGTTCTTTTATAGATTTTCCAAATATCAATATGTCGTCTATGTAAAAACTCCGGGTATATTAAATATTTCCTTTTTGTGAAACACTTTAGGTGCGCAATTAATTCCATGTGGCAATCGTAAAAATGTATACCGACCAAACGGAGTTGCAAATGTACATAAATCTGCCTATTCATCATTAGTTTTACTTGCCCAAAATCCCGACATAGCATCTAATGTACTAAACACTTTAGCATCTGTTAATTTAGCGCATATTTTGTCAAATATTGGTAGTGGATAATGATCTCTGTAAATAATTTTATTCAAGTCACGTGGATCTACAAATATTTTCAATGAACCATTTGGTTTTGTAACAATTACTATGGAATTAACTCAATCAGTTAGATAGTCTACTTTTTTTTATAATTTTATTAGTTTTTATATTTTCTAAATATTGTTTTAATTTATTTAATAAAGAAAACGAAAATTTTCTAGGTGCATAAACAACTGTAATAGTTTTAGATTTATATGATAGAGTTTTTTAAAATACTCCTGAAAATAATTCAATATTATTTTCAATAAAATCGATATCATTCAAGGATTTGATCTTTTTAATCAAATTTAATATTGAGAGTGTTTTTAATCCTAAAAGCGATCTTGAATTTATTTTTACAACTTTAAATTTTATGAAATTTGTTTTATTCTTGTAAAATCAATTCAACATGCAATCACCCAATACCGGAACAGAATTATTTGAATAACTTGTTAGTTTGATTCAGTTTTATTTAATTTGCCTACATTTAAATTTTTAAATAATTCATATGAAATAACATTTGCCATTGCACCCGTATCTAATTTAAAACATACATTTTTATTATTAATTGTTAATTCAACATTCTACTTGTTTAAATTTGTTCTTGTTTGTCATGTCTATAAACAAGTTTGAATTTTTACATTTGGATATGCCAATTTTATCAGTTTCTTTTACATTTACATTTATAGTTAAACACATTTTTTTAAAGTGTCCTAACTTTCGGCAAAATCCACATTGCTTTCCATAGGCTGAACATTTACCATATTCATGCTGAGTTCCACATCGGTTACATTTTTTGTAAATTTGTCTTGTTTCATTTCTTGATGTCCCGCGACTCTTATCCCACTTTTTCTCAGGGTTTTGCAAAATATCCTCTTTATTCTATTTAATTGACGTTGATGACGTCGCTCGTTGTAGATAACATTTCTTTTTTATCAGCGATTTCTTGTCCTTGCATCTTGGATTCTTCAATTGATAGGCACATTTAAACTGCTTTTTTCAACGATAAATTTTTCATTTCCAAAAAAATTTTTCTTATGTGATCTGATTTTATACCACATATTATAACACTGCATGTTAGGCTTTTTTCTAGATCACCTAATTGTTTCTCAGTTCGGTAATGTAATGTTGATTTGTTTCCATATTTATTTGCTTTCTTGTAAGAAACTTATGCCTTTCAAAGACGACATTTGTTTTCGGTTGAAGTGCAAATCAAATTATTGAAATAAATTTTCTATTTTATTTTCTTCCGCAGCTTAAAATTTAAGTGAATTACATATTTTAAACCCATCATCTCCAATGTATTGAAGGTGCTGTGCGCATTGCATGTCTTCAAAGTTTTCATCTATCTCGGTGGCTTTGAGATCATTTTTAAACTTTTGTTTTCAGAAATTCCAATTATTACTTATATTTCCACTCATATCTATTAAAGCCATTCTCTTATAGTCACCAAAAACATAAATAAATAATACATTTATCACAACTTGTTTTTCTTTTGTTGATGCATTAAACATTTTTTATGAGATACTACTGTTTATCCAGTGCTATGTTGTGGTAAAAATGGTTTTTATGGTTATAAAAACGTTGTTAATGCAAACGTTTGCAATCAAAATTTGCGAACATTAAATTTTTTTTTATAATATTGTAACTGGGGATAAATACTCTACTGAGATTTATCTAGAAAACAAAAGTACATGCAATAGGTTTATAAAAGTGATAGCTACCGTTTTTTAAGAGGTTGACAAAGTTTTCTTAATTAAGTATATGCAAAAAAGGACTACAATAACAGAAAATGTATACAAAGACACAATAAAAAAAGGTTATTAAAAAAACATATTTATGCTTAAAAAACTTTTCTACAGGACAACTGCAGAGTGAATAAAGCACGAATTGTTTAATCAATAAATGGCTTTCAAAAATTACAACATCAGTCTAACAGTTTCATCTTTGCCTTCTGTTACTATTATCTTTATCTAAAACTTAAAACAATACTTGAGAAAACATCGTTTTTTATCAAATGGCAACTTTGAAAACGATGATTTTATCAACCGGCTAAAAGTAATCTTTGAATTAAACATAATAAAAGATTTTTTTTTTAATTAGTTCTGCACAAATATCTTTTGTTTTTAATTTTATTTTAACATTTTAAACTTAAAAGTTTTATTAAATAAAAATGAGATGTATGAAATTCTTAGTTATTTCAGTTAAAAAAAAAATAAAAGTTAATTTGAAGTGGAAAAATAATAAATAATAACAACATGGTTTTGAACGTTTGATAAAACAACAACTATCAATTAATATTGCGTATTTAATCATATTTCTAGTATTTTTGTTTTCAAATTTGTTGTAGAAGAAGTTTGTGGCATAATCTTTTTATTTGTATATGCTCTTTTTATTAATTTACTTTTGTAAATATATTGTTGCTATGTAGGTATGTAATTACTTTTATTTTTACTTCAAGTTATTTAAATTATCAAGTAAAACAAAACAACACATAGATAATAATAATATTAAAAACATGTAGAAGCTTCAGTTGCTGCGGAGCGGATATTAATTTAGTGTAATATAAATTTTTTGTTAAATTTATTTATTAACTAAAAGAGCTGAACTTTGCTTTTTTATACATGTATAATGTTGAATAAAAACAATAAATAAATCAAAAATTAAATTTAACTCCCTAGTTAGTGTAGCCCTTGCATATCATTATGCAAGTCAATGATGCTTGCGAGGCATTTTATAAAGAATTGCTAAATGTTATTACCGACACTGTTCCCAGATTCAATAAAATTCACAGAAATCACAAAATGCCATTTTGGTTTTCTTCTGAGACAAGATCAAATATGCGTATAAAAGCACACTATTTAAAACTTTATAGAAAATCACATCTTCAGTTCCATAAATGTAAACTAAATCACTATAGAAACGCTGTAAAAAGAAATATTGAGATTGACTACGCAGTCTATATTAATACTACTGAAAGCAATATAAAAAATGATCCAAAATCATTTTGGACTTACATTAATGAAAAGAAAAAATGCACACGCATTCCTGGAATTATGCATAAAAATGGAATAATGTTTGATTCACCTAATGATATTGTTAATGAGTTTGCCAAACATTTTTATTCAGTATATATTGATCACAATGTAAGGTGCAAAGATTATGCCAAACAAAAATACCATATCAATTTATCAATAAACTGTTTTTCTGAAGATGAGATAAAATATGCTATAAATAAATTAAAGAGTGGAAACACTAAGGGTCCAGATTTGATACCAGCCTTTCTAGTAAAAGATTGTTCTACAGCGTTTGTCAAACCATTGCTTCACTTATTCAATTTAATTTTAAAAACTAATACTATCCCTGATAAATGGAAAATTTCTAAGATTTGCCCTGTTTTTAAAAAAGGAGAAATTAACAACATTCAAAACTATAGACCAATTTCAATAATTTCTAACTTTGCTAAAGTCTTTGAAATATTGTTATCTAATATTATATTTAATCACATAAAAAATGAAATATCTGTTAAACAACATGGTTTTTTTAAAGGTAGATCTACAGCAACTAATCTTGTATGCTTTACTCAATATGTATCTGATGCTCTAGATGAACGTTTGCAAGTGGATACAATATACACTGACTTTGAAAAAGCATTTGATCATGTTTCCCATGACTTAATCTTAAAAAAGTTAGATTCTTTTGGCTTTAGTTACAAATTATTGAAATTATTTGAATCATTTTTGAGGAGTAGAATAAATTACGTGGAGTATGGTGGCATTAAATCGGATCTATATGTGGCAAAAAGTGGTGTACCACAAGGGTCTAATCTTGGTCCCTTATTGTTTCTAATATTTTGTAATGATGTTTTAGAAGTTCTTAACTCTAACACTTTAATGTATGCAGATGACCTAAAAATTTTTAAAATAATTAGATCTGAAGAGGATGCAATATCTCTACAACAAGATTTGTATTCCCTACATACATGGAGTCAAAATAACCATCTTAATCTTAATGTTAAAAAATGCTTTTGTCTTACATTTTCTAGAAAACGTTCTGAATTTATATACAATTACAATATTAATAACTATGCAATTGAAAGGGTGAGTGATATTAAAGATTTGGGCATAAAATTTGACAAAAAACTTACTTTCAATTCTCATATACAATCAATCATTAGTCAAGCTAATAAAATGTCTGGGTTTATTATAAGAAACTGCAAACAATTTAAATCCAATGATGCATTAAAAAGTGCATATTTTTCTTTTGTAAGAAGTAAAATTGAATATTGCTCAATTATTTGGAATCCATTTCAGAAAAAGTTTAGTTATGAGCTAGAACGAGTTCAAAGAAAAATTTTAAAATATTTTTATTTAAAGTCTCATAAAACATATCCAATTCAAAATTATTCATATGAATTATTATTAAATGAGTTCGATTTTCAATCGCTTTCTACTAGAAGAATAATATCGGAAATAACATTTATTTATAAAATTCTGCACAACATTATAGACTGTTCGTCAATCCTTAACAAATTAAATTTTAATGTTCCTAGATTAAATAGTCGCTCTGATCATATGTTTTACAATCAATTTTCTCGCACTTGTCATCATATGAATTCGCCATTTCAATCAATGTGTTATCATTTTGATAAATATGTAACTACTGATCCATTTAATATGTCATTAAAAGAATTTTTAAAATACTTGCATGATTTGAATATCAATGCATAGTAAAAAATCATTGTTGTTCTAAGTTTTAGTTTTAGTTTTATTTTTTTATGTATTTGTATTTAGTTATTTAATTGTATAATATAATCCTGTTATTAGTATATTTTTGTACTGTTGGATTAATAAACTTTATTATTATTATTATTATTATTATTATATCATGCGAGTAGTCCGGGGTTCGATCCATGATATGACTAATTAAGTACTTGCTTTTTATATACCGCGATGGTTCGGAAGTCACCTAATAAGCTGTTGATCTCATCAAACCTGTTTAAACAAATCGTAGACTTACTGTGGCGATGTAAATTAGCCGTAAAAACACACTAAATAAAAAATATATATATGTATATAAACAGGCTTAAAACTCTTTATGCAAGGGCTATCGACATTTAGTCTTTCAGCCTTATTACATTTATGTTTGTATGTTCAGTGGATTGACCGCAAGGGAAAATGAGCATTTTTGCATACAAATCAGTTTTCAAAAAGTAAAAGTAATGAGTTATTTAATTAAAATGTGTAAACATATTAATATTTACAGAACTGTATATTTGGTCAGTGATCTTAAAAATATATGTGTGTGTAAATAGATAACATAAATATTTATATTTTATTTAACGTATTTTATTATAGAATTATTTTTTTAGAATGAAAACATATTTTTTTCAATTAAAACGTAACTCAGGTGCTGTATTAAAATTTAAATAATAAACTGTTTTGAGTACTGTGGAATAAAACTTTATTCATTACAATTTCAGTTACTTTTAAAATGATCATATGGCATGTAACATTAGTAAAATAATAGAAATCGCAATGAACGCAAATAAATATTAAAATACGACAGAAATAGAAATTCAGGAACTTTATATATAAACATTATGAACTCTGACCCCTGGCCGCAATATTTCCGTAAATTGAAATAACAAGTCTGAAGTTTTCGCCGTATTTGTTATTCATGTGTGGCTGGAACATTGCCCACATCTATTTATATTAACTTCGGAACGATATTATTCCGTCTCTGTCTACTTCGTTCTTTTACATAATAGCCAGATAAAGACGAATGAGTAAAAATGGTAACGTATGTTTCTGCGAATTCAATTCACGATCCCGTTGCTGAATTGTAATTTCAAAATGCTTAGAATTCTGAATTGGATTCGATGAGGTCGTCTCGACGTTCTGCATGATGTCTTGTCACAGTAAAAAAATGACTAGACTTTCATTTTATTTTAATTTTTTTTTTGTCAAGGATGTCTTATAATTTAACTCAAATATTTTTAAATAAAATTTGTTCATTTATTTAAAAACAAATAAATATGTATTTTGAAAACTTTGGGAAATAACAAATATACAATTCAAATAATACTGATGGAAAAGTTTAAAGTGATTGCGAAAACGAAAGTACATTAAAATGTATTACGACGTTCGTGATATTAGACGTCTGAAAGCATTTTTGCTACAATATCTAAATTTGAATAAGCGCAAGTTATAAATAATGCAATGGTAAAAGTCAACAGACATAGGTAAACAGAATGGTTGATCAAAAGAATTTGTATTTACTTTCCAAGTAAATTTATTTATAATTATCATATAAAGGGTTCATCATAGAAAGTCAATAACCGTTGAAATAATTATACCACATAGTTAAAGTGTTTTTTTGAGTAATAGTAATCTTACTAAACAACACTTTTTTATTACATCTGAAATCTATTTATTACTATTATTAGTTTTTATTGTAGATGTTAACAAATTTATTTTAAATTTATAGACATAATTCATCCAGTATTGCTTGCCGAGAAAGTTCTTACTCATAAAATAGATATTAATTCAGAAAAATTAAGATTTTACATTAAAATAAATCTAACCTAGCTAAATTTTGGTAAAAAGTTAACGCAATAAACAATTAACAATGCTATCTTTGTTTCTATTAGTGTCACAATAAAAACACAGTTTTAATAAAACAAAATGCATACAATTGTAACAAATAACGTTCTTACTTATAGTATATACACGAACAACCATTGCCAAGTAATTAAACAGACCTAAACATTCAATATGTTTAGGTTTGCATTATAATAATAAAAATATGTTATTTAAGACTATAAAATAATAACTTAAATATTTTATTAAAACTAATTAAATAATAGCTTGTAATAAAAAGTCACGCAGACATTACATTACTCCGTCAATCAAACTGTTCTTGTGTAATACAATGACAAAAAAGTATAAAGATTTTTTTAATTTGTCAAATAATAAATTGTTACATAAATGTTTACCGCAGGAGAGCTGAGTCTGTCACTATGGTATCTTTGCGTATCTTGTTTTTTCACTTAATTATATGTAATGTTATATTATAGAACAAAATCTCTAACTACATACTAGCATAAAAACTACTAATAAGATCTTCAGCTGTTTTGAAACAAATCATTAAGATTTGTTAATTACTTAATCTCATAGATTCAAAGTTTAGTCTTAAGTAAATAGTGCAGCAAGTGGCATCAATTCACAGCTCAAAAAACCGTCTAAAAGTAATATTTATAGTCAACAAACAATTTAAGTTCTGTTTATTAACATTTTAAGCATAGTAAACACTATTTTTGTTTTGTTTTGATAAGATTATCTTTTCTTTATTATTATCCGAGTTCACTACGGTTAATTTTAGTATATTGCGTATCATTCAGTAAGGCCAGTTTTTTAATCTGGTGGAAAAATTGATATTTTAGAGCTTACGCTTGTGTTACCACCTCACAGCTACTTTTGAGTATTACATGGAATTAAACACAAATATATACTATCAAACTCGCTAATTGGAAGAATGGAAAAACTAAAGATACTGACAAAGTCTAGTATCTGGTTGTTGATTTATTAAATCTAAACTTTTTTCATTTATTGTGCTTTTTACAGCTTTTTACAACAGTAAGTTTAAAACTTGTTTAAAAAGGTTTGATGGGACCAACAGTTTATAAGGTGACTTTCAAACTACCCTGGTGGATAAAGAGCAAGTTTTTTTAGTCATATTTCAGAGATCAAACCCCGGACAGCTAGCATAATATGTAAGGGCTCTACCATTGAGCTATCACATTATAGAGATAATAGCAAACTGATGCTGCTTATGTTTGAGTTGATCTCTCAACATTTTTGGACAATCAACATTTATTAAGTATAACAATGAGTTTAAGACTCTTTTAAATTTTATATTTTGGATTTTAAAAATAAGAACAATTAAACAACAAGTTGGTTAAGTTAGGTACTTTAGATTGCACCCAAATTTTAGATAGTTTTTTAATTTTTTTTACATTGCAGTTTTGTGCAGGTACTTACATTACTGTCAATGCGTTGTCTATACGAGGTTTATCCGGGAAATACGTATAAAAAACTTGGGGCAACGTGTCAAAGTATTGTGGAAGCTCAACCCGGTAGTCCCCTATAGTTCTGCTTGTTGAAAGTAACCCTTTTTTTACCTGCCGTCGGCATAGATCTCTTTCTAATTGAGAAACAACGCATTAACATCAAGTTTCTTGCAAAGCTAGGCAAGAATTACCGTAAGATTTTTGAGTGTTTGAAACAATATTACGCAGACAATTCTCTGAAAAAACCTACCGTCAACAAGTGGTTAAAAAGGTTCGGGAAAGGCCGAGAAGATGCAAAAAATGACATTCGCTCAGGACGCCCCTCCACATCGAGTTCTGAGGGAAATGTTGAACAAATTTGGGTTTGTGTTCTTAAAAACTGTCTATTGACAGTTAGAATGATAGTTGAAGATCTGTCAATCTCCAAAACAATCGTTTACAAAATTCTGACTGAAAAACTTAAAATAAATAAAGTTTTGGCACGAAACTCAATCACCGTGACAGCACACCCTCCTTATTCACCCAATTTAGCTCTTTGCGACTTCTTCCTGTTCCCAAAATGCAAAATATGTTTTGAAGGCGGTACTTGGGGCATGTAAAAGCCATTAAGGCAGCAACGACACGGCAACTGAAAAGCCTCACAACTGAAGACTTTCAGCAATCTTATCAACAGTGGACACGATGTTGGCAGAAGTGCATCTTGTCTCAGGGGAAGTACTTTGATGGAGACCATATTGAAATACTTGAATAATTGTAAAATAAAGTTATTATTCCACATTTATACGTATTATCAGACAATCCTCATATATGTTTCAAAATATTACCTAATTACGTAATTTAATTTTGTTTGATAAATTTATTATTTGCATTATTAAACTAAGAAATTATCTATAGTTTTATTGTTAAACATAGTTACAAATTTACTCATCAGTTTTTTTTTTAAATTTGAAGACACAGATTGGACTTTCTTCTACAATGAGTAAAAATTTTATTCAATTATATTCAGGCGTTTTCTTGCCAAATTTGGTTCTGTAAACTTTTATAAAAGCGCAACTGTTCTTCTTTTTTAAGTATTTTCTACTCTTGCTAGCGCTCAACAATCTCCACACCCTAGTTAATGTTGGCCAGGCACTTGATCACGTTTAATGTTTTTTTTTGCACTTGACCACGACTAATTTATTAATATGTGCCTAAAAAAAAACTAACGAGTCTGAAACTGTTTTAATGCAGAACATTCTGAAGTTTTGCAAGACAAACGCGGAGTCGTAGTGAGGCTGAAAAATTGCACGCATCAAGTTTTTGTTGAAGAGAAACAAAAACCTCTTGCCTTCTCTTTCTTGTCTCTTACTTTGTCTATGGCAATTTAGAGTTTACGTGTTATGGCAGGTATAGTATTTTTTGCTATACTATGTACATTGTAAAATAAAACCAATAATAAATAATTAATAACATAAATAAATGTAGATTATCAAACCGTCAACGTATAAGAATTTAGTAAATTTAATGGTAGATTACTTTAAAACAAATGCTATATTAAAATGTCACGTCATTTGTTTTCTTGCCAAAAAAAAGTTTTTAAATAAATTTGATGCTTAGCAGGCCTGTGGTTTTGTCTGAAACTCAGTATTAAGCTAAGAGACCTAAACTTTTTACATCAGACATTTGTTAATTATTTTCTATAAAATTTTACTGAGACAACAGGTAAACATGATCGGTCTGTAGCTATTGACGTTATTTGGATCTTTGTCCGCTTTTAACAACTGCAAAATAATGGCCACTTTCTAACATTTTGGGTAAACGTTGCTTTCTTATAACAGATTATGCTGGAAGGAAACGTTTGATAATCTTATGCCATTGATAGCTGTTGTAACACTAATCCTTTTGTCGGCCTTTACTAATCGGGTGTAGTAGTTTATTTTGTTGAAATTAATAATAAAAATTTCAAAACATAATCTATAACTTAAATAAGATTTGGGTTATACTGAGTATGGAATAAAAGTTTGCTATTACGCTAACAGGGTAAATGGTATCTATTAGTTTAGCGGATTACTGTACAAAAATATAATAGTTAATTAAATCTAATAAAAATGGTAGCTTAGTGGTTTTGTGGCTAGTAGTTATTTGCAACACTCTTTTATGAAGTAGGTGCGCTTGCAAGTTTTTAACGGCCCCAATAAAATTCAAAATGGATTTTCGGCTTTGTTTTGTTAGATTTATAACTAACAGTAGCAGGCTTAAGTGTGCAAACACGTGTTTTTCTGTGTCAGGGCTCTTTTAAAACCACTAAAAGATTTTTTATCTTCTCCTGCTACACAAATATCGTCGTTTCACTAAGGAATCAAAGAACCAGCTAGAGTTTCTTGATATCCTCATTATTTAAACCTAGTGGGATCAAATCAGATTGAAAACTTTGTCAGTTTGCGTGGTCAAGACATCTTCCAAACTATCTGATCCGTTTGACATTGGTTAAAGTTGTGATCAAAAAGTTAATTGTTAAAACCAAGAGATATGGCTTATTTTGAGACTTAAAGTGCGATTCATAAAGGCACACGCAAAAAGACATGATTTACAATTTTAGCTCAAAATAGCTGCGTTTGCAATTGTTGAAAAATTCTAAAATACTGCAGTGTCTATACAAAATAACACCTAATATAATGTTCTAATACCAAACCGGATCCGTTGCTGGAAGAAATGTCATCCCGCATCTGTTTACTCGGATATGACTGACATCAGTTAGATGTCAGTCATATCTATTTGGAGGTGAGAAAAGATTGTTAAACAAAAAAAGGCAATTGTGAAGTATGAATGAGAGGCACCTAATACCCGCAATAAGCAGAAAACTAATGATGATGATAAATACGTTAATGTATTTTTGTAACTGGTTCTTAACTTTAAACATTTTAAATCAATATCTATTTATAATATTTATATCTTTAAGTTTTATTTATTTACTAAAAATAAATCAAAAATATTTCTGTAAAACCGTCTCATATATTCCGGTTATTAGATTACGGTTCAGTTATTTTTTAATAGTTTTATTACGCAAACGTAAAGTATCGTGCTATTGTCCCATGAGTTTATTTTACCCAGTAAAAATGCATTGTTTACGTTAAACATAGAAAGGACGTCTTATATAAATAAATATATTGATAAAGGTATTTTATATATTGTAGACTGTAGTCAAATAAAAAAGTAAACGGGCCATATCACATCATTATTTAAGTATTTTTTAGTTCGTATTACGGATTTTATGAAGAGCTATACGGTGTAAGTTGGGACAAGTTTCGCTCTGATCTACTTTCCTCCAATAACACGGTCCCAAAGGATCCTGACTAACGTAAACAAAACTTATAGAGCCCTTGTAAATAGATTCCTAAGTTTACAGACAGAGTATCTTGTTATCCAATAAAGTGACACTCGTCACAAATTTGAAGGCCATGTTATGCAAAGTACGATTGGTTTAAATGTTTTTATACGATAGGTGGTCGTATATAAAAGATTAATATAAAATGTATATATGTATGTTCCCAAAAATAGAATTTTTTTAAAACAAACAGCTCGAATAAGCGGCAATATAATTTTATTACCCCCGGTGAATAATAGTGCGCGTATTCAGGCATCTCGATAACTCGGTGTGTAGCTATGAGCAAATTTAACATGAAATAAAAGTTTTATAGAAATACGAATGAATTTTACTGTGTACAAACGTGTGGAATATAAATTACTTGTAAATAACCCATTTAATGTTTAATGTTTTATGGAATATGGATCCGTACGTACACACTCACGCGCTCTACAAAACAAGAGACAGAATACGATATTATTTATTCGTATAACTTGCATATCACTTTACACTGTGAAAGGAATAATATCTAAAGGGATGCCGTTTGCTACACTCTCTTGCTTCATTTAAATAGAACGATATTTCAACCGAACGTATTAACAATTCCGTGACGCTATATCACTAATTCATTCGCACAACTCAGACATTTTGTATATACAATGTTCAATTTAACGATGCTACAATGAACAAATTAAATTACATGCGTAATATAAGTAATAAGTCAAACAACAAAATAATCATATATTATTTATTATAGTTAACATGATTGCAGTTTAATTATTCATCTGATTTTATTAGTTCTATTTATTTTCAATTATTTAATATTCTTTCTATTGACTGCGTGATTAAAGATATATCTATTTTTAGAGTAAACAGAAATGGCAACGAATGGCGCATGGTGGATGAAGATTGAACAAATACTATTTTATAATCGAATTACGATTTGGTGTTATTGAAATAATATTATTTTCTTATAAAGATTGTTTTTTTTTTAACTAATGATTAAACATGGTTGAGAATATTTTTTACAAACATCTATCAGTTTTTTAAACCTAATGTTTATTTTATGTAAGTACTTCAATAAATAAAGTAATAAACCTCATTTATTAAGTAATAATTTGAGTGGGATTATTTTATTGATTTATATAGTGACCAGCACACATATCGTTTGAGGTTTTACTTTTTAAGCAGCTCCGTCTCTTTGATGAAGTCAATTATTAGCCAAAGGGTTGCTCTTAGCACAGCTTCGGTTAGATTGTGTTTGCTAAAGATGACTGTGCGTTGTTGTTTGTAAACTTCACATCACACAGCAAGTGTATATGAGTCTAATCATTTTTTATCCACCCGCTGCATAAAGTGTCCATTCTTATTCCAATTTTGAGCAAGTGTTTTTGTTTTTGAGTCCACATTGTCCGGTTATCAGTCCTGTGAGTCTTTGCAGTCTAATACAACTTATTTGTATTACCACTGTTTTGATAGCATGCAATAGTTTTGTTAAGAATATTTTTGAATGTGTCAAACCCTTACAGTTCTTTTACAGGTTGCTGTGTTCCACTTCAAGTCTGTTGCGATTTTTTTGTTTTGTTTTTTATGGGATTTTAAAAGCCGGTTCTGGTTCAGTGAATGTCCATTTTGCTTTTTGTTTGGCAAGCAAATTTGTCATAAAGTTTTTTTTTATTCTCTGGTCTTTTGATATTTATATCAAGCAAACTTTTTGCTCCTGTTATCAGCAGACATGTTAATTTCTGAATTTTGTTTAGTTTTTTGGCCGTACACTTGAAAATAGTTTTTCCTCTAAACAAGTACCTTTGTACGTCTGATCATAAAATTGGTTGCAAAAAGCACCCAAATGGTTTTTGTTGTTTTTTTTTTGTATAAAAATTGTCATGCTCATTGGTCTGCAGCATTCAACCAAAACAAACGTGGATCTCCCGGTTTTTTTATAAATACCATTTTGACTGTTTTTAGCTGCTAGGTGTTTGTAAAAAGTGTTAAGCTCGATTAGCACTGCAAACTTTTTCTGTAGCATAATGGATTATATCGGCTTCTGACGATTTGAATGGTTTACATGTGTTGATTTTTCATTTCAAGTTGCCCCGATTAATTATGGTTTTTGTTTATTTTAAGTCTTTTTTGTTGATTCCGTCAACCTAGAACCCGGGAAAAGTGTCAGCTCTTACAAAAGGCTCTTTCGTTTTTAGTCCGCAAGAATTCAATGTTTTCAGTACGGTCTTTAATTAAAGATTTTGAAGGCGGGAACATGTGAAACCGTTTTAAACGTCTTTACAGTATTGTTCCTACATTTTTTTCAATGGTTTTATTATATGACGTAAGACTGGTTTAATATGTGGTTTAGTCACTGTTATTTTTAGCTTTGTTGAACAGCTTTTTATTATTTGTTCTTGCTCTGTTAAGCCTCTTGTTTTACCAAATGATTTTGTTTGCAAAGGCAGCTTTTTTCAAAAGCGGCTTTAATTAGTTGACAAATATGCCTGTTATTATTTTCAGTTCTTGTATTTTTGCTGCTTTCGGATAGACCCCAATTTGGATAGTATTTTGTTGTATATATCCTAGTTAATTTTTTCGGGTTTCTTTATTTTAAAAGAAGCGTTTTTTTCAGTTTTGATATTGAATTAAATGTATGTATAATCAGACAACAATAGCTCGTCCAACACGTACTATTTTTTATCATTTTTCTTGTTTTATAATTTGTTTTTGTTAGGTCAATAACCTTGCTACAGAAAGCATTGCAAAACCTTAGCGCGTTACTTTTGTTTATGACATTAAGCTTCTATCTAAAGATCAAAAATACGTTAACCCCACTGCTGGTCAGCTGCAGTAAATAAAAAAAACAGTTCAGGTCCCTGTTGTTTGTAGGGATAGTATGCAGATCCGAGAATATCTTTCTTTTTCCTATCATCATTTTAGCTGACACTAAGCTTTCAAAACATAGGTTTTATAGTGGCATTTGATTAAGTACATTCTTTGCTAAAATACATGTATAAGGCTTGCATATGAGTTGTGCTGTTAGCAGCCGTCTGTCCGGTATGTTTAACTCTTTTTTTTTTTTTATATATCCAAGTTTCTTAAATAAGAGTAATGTTAATATGTAAATTGATTTGCACGATGTAAAACATTTAACTTACCGTTATTGTTCCTTAGTGACCGGCAATAGATTTTGATTCACGGTTTTTGTAGCAATCTTTGTCTTTTCCGGTTTGTCTGAGAGATTTTTTTGGAGAGAACCAGAGCTCAAAACGTTTTATTAAAAAAACCTAAGAAGGTTAGCCACCTTTTCCCAAACAAACTTGTTTATAAGCAAATAAGTTGAGTCTTTTTAAGTTGAATGTTTTTAAGTTCTGGTTTACAATTTACTACTTGCCAGGTCTTGATGTTTAAGGTGTTTTGCACCGTTAACCGTTTTATGAATGTTGCTGGTTTCAACTGTGGTCTCGGTACTCAAGTCATTACTTCAATTGGTTCAAGTAAGCCTCTTCAGATTCACGACCTGAAATTCTTTGCTTTCCAAAAGTTTTTTTTTGTCAATGTGTTTAGGAGTCACTGTTTAGTTAGCTCATCCATCCCAACTAGCACCAAAGTGGCCGCAACTGAGATGGGAACTTTAAACCGGTAACTGCTACGTAATTGCCATTAAATCTGCGACTTTGGTGAATAAATAACTTTATTTAACAAATTTATAGTTGCTGCTACGTAGTTTTTACTAGGAATGGCTACTTTATAGTTATGTTACTTCTGGTAGCTTTTACGGTAGTTGGGACGTCGTAGTTAGCAGTGGGACAAATTTAAAGTTTTAGGAACTTAACGGTGGCAACCGATAGTAGCAACAACTACCTAATGCTACTAAAATGCAAATTTAAAATTTTATTTACTTTCAAGTAGCATTGATAGTTCCCGCGACGATTTTGGGACGTCTGCGCAACTTTAACTGCCTGGAACTTATAAGTAATATATATTAGTGTCAATAACGTTGTTGTTACCTGCAGACTTGAATGTAATTGTGCTACTATAAAGTCCGTGTCACCTCTTAAAATCACCATGAAGTAGATTTCACCATACAGTTTTCAATATGCCAATATTGAGGAGCGGTGCATAATATTGTAAAATTAAAAAGTTAACTTAAAAATTTGTGTTAAGTGCAGCATTATTGTTAAGTGCAGTGTATAGCACAAAATTTATGTTTTTCAATGTTTATGTGATGGATTAACAGGATTAATTTAATTCAACATTAGGATGTAGTTGTACTTCAGTACACTTGTTGAGAAAACCATGTAAGGTTAAAACTACTCAGTTCAAGTTTAGAGTCCCAGATGGTACTGTGAGGACCCACAGGAAACATTAAAATGGCATTGCAGTTTTATTTGGCACTTTGTAGTAATTATTACTTTAAAGTTACACATTCATAGTTCCGGTCTACTATTGTTAAGTGACGATTACTTTAAAGTTGCTTTTTTTTTAGTAATAACCACTTTATAGTTATTTTTCAAAAATTTGCCATCTTTATAGACAACACCTGTGACGATATTTTTTTAAAATATGTTATAATGACTGAAAAATGGTTATTTTGTTATAATTTTTTTTAAATGTTCTTAGTATAACGTGCTATATTTTAAGAGTGTTAGAGTAAACCAGACAAGGATTATGTAGGAGTAAAACAAAAGAATAACAAAGTCTGTTGCAAGACAAAGCAAGCACTATTAAAAGTAGGAGGGAGGTTCTATGTTTAACACGGCAACCACGCCGCAACGACGCCGCAACGACGCCGCTACGTAACCACTACGTCCCTTGAACGTAGCCGTACAAGTTTCAGGCAAGTTGCCGTTACGTTGTAGTCACCAACAAAATATTTTCCATTTAGGTCGCACGTTTGTAATTGGAACGTTCCTATTACGTGCCTATAGCTAGTGGCAAAGCACTTTAAAGTTCCTACAACAGTTGCCGCTACGTTCCCGCAACTAATTGCGCTAGTTGGGATATATGTGATTTTTAGAAATCCTGCTTTAAAGAGTTTTTTTTGAAAACGTAGGGATGTTTGCTTTTTTCCTATTATATTAATCCTACAAAAAATAGTTGATTTTACTGTTTTTGCTTCTTCAGAGTTGGGGTAACACTTGGTAAATCTTGTTGGGATTATTGCTAGTGCGATGCACTTAAAAGTGGCCTATCTTTTTTGAGAACTCTTTGTTGTTTCTGCTTTTTTTGCCGATTGTTTTTGCATTTTTGGCATGTTGATGCTGAACATGTTTTGCTTTTGTTTCTCTAATATACCCGGGGTATTTGGTGCAGGTAGTGTGACTGTGTGTAACTGTTGTATTATTACATGTTTTAGTTACAATAATAATAAGTTTATTTACAGAATATGTTTTTTTTATAAAAAAATATATAAATAAATATACATTGCAGATAGTGTGATATTTGTTTGTTTTTTTTTATAACCTTGAGTTATGACGTCATTTTAATTTATTTTAAGCGCCAACATAGCATTTTTGTTTATAACAGGTCTTATAATGTTCTAACTACCAGTCAATTTTTATAAATATTTAATAAGCATGCTAAACGGAAAACAATTGCTTAAATGCAAGTGTCAAAATGGTGCAAAAAAATGAAGACTTTTGAAGTAAATTAAAATAACAATAGACAATTACAAAAAGTTAACAAAAATAATAATAACCTTTATATAGAGCTATTGTCTAAAATTTTAACATCTATGTTAGTTGAAATAAGCAATTTTTATTTAATTTTTAACTAGTTATTAAGTTTTTTTTTAAATATTACCTAACAAAGTTTAAAATATTAATTAACATCACACAAATCTACAAAATACGAGGCATTAGTGTGACGTCACACGACAGTGGCGCCAATGTGGATTATCCAAACAATTATTTTATACATAGGTTTTCTTATGGGAGATACTTGTTGGATTTAATTCAGTCGTTATAAGATATTTTTTGCAATCTAATGCACCAAAATGGATTAATATTATATTAAAGCATATTTTGATGTACAATTTGTATACATTACCTGATACAATTTTAAATAAACACATATTGAAATTTGGAAACACAACACAACCTCACAAAAATTGTAAGTATTTAATAAATACTTTTTGAATTTAATGTTAATTATACTGTAAAATGATCAATTGCAACAAATTATTATTAAAGTTTAAGTTTAATTATTTATTTAGCAAAGTTTAAAACTTCATAAATGTAAAAAAGAAAATTAACTAAGTAACTAATCATGTAAATATATAAATATTTAATAATGAACTTCAATCAGTTTTATAAATATTTTTTTTATCATTTACATACATAATCGATGTAATGGTTGGGTGAGAAAGCAATCATTATTATTTATAAGTAGCAGATAAACGTTATTTAGTTATGTATGTTACTACGTCATCTATAAAAAAATTTGTTGTTTGACGCGTAACGTTAGCAGTTTTTGTAACCATAGCAACCATTCCGAGTTTGAAAGCTAATGCCGACAGTTTTTGTTGCACTATAAGCTCATAAAAAAAAATTATGTTGCATTAAAGTTAACACAGCAAATGATAATGTTTAAAAAATTATTTATTTTGTAACACGAGTTACAGACTAAAACTATTTTAACAATTAATAATTTATTCAATATCAGTATATCGAATCACATCGCCCAAAGGTCAAGCATAGGCAATTGTTTTGGTTCTACAAACCTCGTCAGTGTGCCTTGTACGACCACGGCATCGCATGATAGCAAAGACAATTTTGAATAAATATTTTTTTTTTTCTGAACACAATTGATAATATAAATAATTAAATGAAAGACTGGTATCGCTATCTAGTTGCAATTGTCTATGCTTGTCCCTTGGCCGCTGTGATTTGATTGAATACTTTTAAATAAATAATTAATTCTTTTCATAATTTATTATAATTTATTGACGATTCAAAATCGTATAAAAGCCGCGAAATTACTGCCAATTGCATAAATGCTAAATGCTACCGATTAGTGCGGACATTTTAGTATTAAATTGCAACTAGATGGCAATACCAGTATTTTGTTTCAATATTCATATTTTAATAATGTTAATAAAAATATTAATTCTCATACTAATAGTAAAAAATTAAGTCTTGGATTGATTCTGGGCTTATAAATACAATATTTGTTTATTTGGATTTATGTCAAAGTATATGAAGTGCATAATGGTATACTTTTACTATATAGACTCTGTACTTGTAAAACTTTTATCGATAATTTATCAATTATTAATTGTGGTTGGTCTCAAGATTATTTGAATCTAGGATTATATTAGCGGTTGTATAGTTTGTAACTCCGATTGCATTTAAAACCGCAATCATAATATTAAATCGGATCAGAACCAATCAACAATTCGCGGAATAAATCTTAGATTCATAAATCAAAAATCAATCCAAGAATTTTCGCCGGTTATTAGTACGGGCTTAAGTGATGAATGATTTAAAGTCTGTTGTAGTGTGTTATAAAGGTTTGCTGCAAAATAATTGAAAGCATAAGTACTGTTTTCCATTCTGAAATAATCAATTCAAATTTATACTAAAATATGCAATACTGCTCACATCTACATTTTACAATATTTTTGAAAACAAATATATTTTTCAATATTTTTTGTTTGTAATTTTATGATATTATTTAATGTTAACTCTTTTTTTCTATTTATGTTTTTATTATTATTTTTGTTAATATATTTTATTTTTACACAACTAGTTTTAGTATATAAGTATGTGTATTATATAAATAACATGTTTGATTGATTTCTATAAAATTCAATTTTTGTTTTTCCCGCATTCAAAATTCTGCGTTTTTAAATATATCTGAAGTTTGATATATTATAAAGTTAGTTATAGGTTATATATGTTTATAGAAATACCAACATTCTAATAATAATATGATTTACATAGTTGTTTTAAGTTGAAATTTTATTGGGATTCTAAAAGCACACATTGCTATTAAGTGTTAACCTATAAACTTAAAGTTTTAGAAAAATATATTTTAACTTTTTTAAGTAAAAATAACATTGTTTCACTTTTAGTTAAATTTAAACTCATACCATTAGCTCAAAACCGTTTTTTCAATTGTACAAATCTAATCTTTAACAATTCAATTACTTTATTTTTTTTGTTATATATAGGGTTTTCTAATAAAAGGTTTTATTTTAATATTTAAAAAAAAACGGGTATTTTTTAAAAGAAATCAATAAATGTTTATTTCATTGTAAAGAGGAAGGTATGTCATAAACATTTAAAAACAATATCAGTCAAATGGCCGCCACGGTTACGGTTGCAGTACCACATTCTTTTCATGACCAATTTGCACATTTGTGGCTGTATGTCCTCGATAACTTTCATCTTTAAAGTCTTGAATCGATTGTGGAGCATTGACATAGACATTATCTTTTACGTGGCCTTAAAGAAAAAAGTTTATAGGTATTAAATCACAAGATCTCGGTGGCGGGTTGTGATTACTTTTTTTTGCCTGCTTCACAATGATGTTAGCAGCTTGAAATATTTCAGACAACATCGAAATAAATCGACTTTTGTTGTTTTTATTGGCAAGAAATTGTTGTTGGCTCGTTAATACTACCATTGATGCTTTGAAGAGAATATCTGCGGATGATAAAACTGTGGCACAACGACGACGCTGCTCTGAAGCTTTGATATTATTCCCATAATCATTATAACCGTCGAATACAATTAAAACGTCTTGGCCAAAATACTTTTGTATATAAGCTATGTGCTGCCTCGACTCCATACAACACGATGCAGTAGATATCCTTTATCGACGATATATTTCACATTTGCGTAATCAATGTCATCGTCCGGCTTTAGTAAGTCATACAAAGAAGATTTTTTTATTTTTGCGCATCCCATTCTCATCGAAAAGTGCTAGGGAGTATAGAGCTAACTTGTACTCGAAGTATTGTTAGAGATTTTTTTCAAACTGTTTGCTTATACTGATTTGCTGAAACAGCAATAATGGATCAATGGCAACCTTTTTCTCATGCACTTTAACTGAGCTGTTCACTGTCAAAAGTGAGGTTACTTTGTTGGCTCTTTTCAACTTAATATTGTCGAATTATTTCCCGAGCCTGGTGGCAATTGATTTTCTCATCACCGATGGTTCCACTTGATATTGACATAATGTAGGAAAGCTGAGGGAAAGGATCTTGGCATGAAAACCATTCTAGGACTTTTGCAACATCAATAGAATCTCGAGCTACTTGTGAATCCCTAGCATCAACATGTTGATCGGTCGTATCCAATTTAATGTTACAAAGGTCTTATAATTCTTTGCACACTGTATTCATGGCATGCATGCCATACACCCATTTACTTAGCACACTTTCTTGAATACTCCTTCCTCTAGCCACACCCCCACCTGTTTTCATGAGCTTCATGAGTGATTGCTTGATGGTCATATCAGTCCAAGTTCCACAAGTATATTTATTAGATCGTTTGACGGTAAAAAATCCTTTTTTAAAGCTCTCCACAACATTTTTTGTTCTAGAATCCCCAATTAGCATCATATCTTGGAGATGTAAATGGGCTGATTTTGCATAATTATGATGTCCTGCAGCATGAAAGTATGGTAACATCTCCTTAATACAACTCAAATGACCATACCAGTCTCCCATTCGCTGAACTCTGATGAACTCCTTAGCAATAGATATCATTTAGAAATGCTGTACCCACAGCTTTGCAGTTGCACCACGATCTTCATTTTCTTGAAACTTTTCATTGAACTTGCGGAGTACAAACTCGGTTTTTTCACCACCATTATCAATATCATCATATGATAAGGTACAATTAATTACGTTTTCAATCGTGGTTCAAAGAATATCATCAATCTCCTCATCGACGTTGATTTCTTTTAGCATGATTTTGGCCAAAGCAATATGTAGCAGAGTATGACCTCTGACTGCTCTGCCGTAGGCATGACCGTTTAGCATTTTATCTACAGAATTGGGTGCGTAAATGACTGACAAAACTTTTTTGAGTCTACTGCCTTGCATTATGAAGCCAACAGCTTCAAGGTAAGACATTAATAAATAAAATCCTCCAAGTATGACAATAACTTTTGATAATTCTGAGTTTGGAGGTGCTGCAGCAACAATTTCTCTGGCTTTGGCAAACAAGGGTTGATCTAAAGTTATAATGCATATACTGTGTTCCTGACTTTTGGCTTTTTCTATGGCACACAACAAAGTCGTATAAACTGTACTGTTATTACTAGCTGGATGATTCATAAATGGCTAAAAGAAGACTCAAGACATTTCAAACTGGATTTTTTTTTTATTCAAGTGTTCTATATATTCGTTTTATCCTGGAAGTTTCGGTATACCGCAGAATTTACCATGCATCTATAATGCATCTATTGTTTTAAGGTATGACACATTAGTTGTCTCTTTATATTATGTAATGGTACTGCAGCTTTACATACAAAATCCTGTGCAGAATGCCTGGTCTTGACACGACAAATGGGCTGCTCTGCAACAACGGATTTTTCTAGAGTGACAATTTCGATAATCCCCATGATGTGCAAAGTGTTATGGCCATCTATTGTTTGCACATTTAAATCAGCATTATCGGCTACAAATTGAATGAAAGTCCTCGTTTTGGGTGGTAAAATATAAAGCTGCGGGTGGTGGACTGCTGCATCTGCATATAACGTTACTTGCTGGTAAGATGCACACAAATCAAAGGATGATAAAATATCGATGAGACGTCAGGAGCCAGCCGTGAAATAAATGACCTAGGGCAAACAGCCGACATAATAGCATGACTGACGGCTGTACATGCTAGCGACAAACGTTCAAGGTTACATTGCTTATTTTTTTAAATTACTTTTTCTAAAAAATAAGTCAAAGAACGTGGAATTTGCTCGTTTATGTTATGGAACATTTGACTTGGAGGAGGATAACTGTAATTATCAAGTACCACAGATGTTATATCTTTATTAATAATTGCAGCTGCTGCTTTGGCTATTTTTAAGCGTTCTTCAGCCTCATTTTGTTTTTGATTATTGAACCAGGACCTGTTCATAATATCGTGTTGTTTATAAATAAAACAAATAATAGACATATATCCCGCCTTCTTTGAAATAATTATGCAAGGTCAATATCTTTCTCTCAGCTTACTTTTAATCGTTTGATCCGTTGGAGGCTTTACCTGGCAAGCATTTTTCAACTCATTAAAGGTGAATTGACAATCGTCATTATTTTCAATATAGGAGAATATATTTTCTATGGCAACCATAATATTTTCGTTTTTCGTACGACCTCTTTTTTCTTCCGTAGGGGCCTCATAAAATAAACCCAACACTTTGTGTAATATTTGGCTTTCACAGCAACCAAACCCTCAAGAAACTCCAGGTGGTAAGTAACAGCCTTTGCTAGATCATCACCACGTTTTTTTAGCAAAGTTCAGTGTGCAAGTCCAAAAGGAAGATGTTGTTATATGACGTATCTAACAACGAAACCTTATCTTTTTCTTCTTTTTATTTTCCTCTGTAGATGTTTCCCCGCAAAATATGCACAAATTTTCAAATAAAAAACTATCGCTAGACCTTGAGCACGAGGTGGACTCATAGATGTGCTCGCTTCTTCAGTATCTCTTTGTCGCTTATATAAAACAATATTGCTCTTGCGAGTATATTCTTTTCGGCACTTACAATAAAGAGTCACAAATTGTTTGTCTTTTAAATAACCAATTTTTCCATCGTCTCTAGCAACACTTAACTCAATCAACGTTCAACATTGCAAATATCACCGCCCGACAACGACTCATAACAAATAAAACAAATTCTTTCCATTATTTTTCTACCGCTTTTAATATTTGAATTTCTTTGAAATACGTCCGTGCACTGCGGATCATCGCTTAGAAGTAACTACCTAGCAGCGGTCGGGGTCCTATGCCCACATTCCCCTGCTCTTACTAATACCTGCCATAGCCAAGGTAGTAAAACTGGGGGACATAACAAAAGAGTCGACGGCAGATGTTTTACAGGGTCTCTATACAAACTGGGAGCTCAACATTCCTCAACTAATTTTTTTTTGTGACTGTATTTAGTATCTTTTTATAGGTAATTGCCTCAGTTACAAATTAGCTATTATTTTTTCCGATAAATCTCATCGTTCTCCAGATATTTGCAAAAAACTGTTTTTTGCGACTTTTGACCTCGCAAAAACTCAAGTCGCGGCAGACACATCAATGGGAAACATTCACATATTATTGAGAGCCACTATACAAAGTTTCATGCAAAAATTTTGCCTGTAACAAATTATTTTGGGGTTAGTTCCTTTTTTTGTCAATTTTTCCTGGACTAGTAATTAAACGTTTAAAATAGCCTCACTAGTTTAGTAATCCTAGTACAGCGTGACTTTTAGAATGTGTAAAATGTAAGCGCAAGAAAATGATGTTAAAACAAACAAAATGGCATGAGTGTAACTAAACAACACATTTTTGTGTATATCAAGTTGCCTATTTGACCCACAAACAGGGGTCAATAATTACTATTGTATTAAATTTTATAATGTTTTACCAAAGCATATAAAAGATCTTCCGAGCAAGAAGTTTAATAACTTAATGAAACAATACATAATTGATAAAGCATTTTATAACTTTGAAGATTATTTAAATAATGATTTTCATGACTTATAGGTGTTTTTGTTTTTAATTTGTATGTGTTTGTTTTGCATTATGTCTGCCATATTTATCATTTTATTACATTTTTAAAGCATTTGTATGTTTGATAAATTTTTAAATATTTTAAATTAGCACTATTTTCTATTATTTTAAATGTGTTGTTACTACAAAAGTAGGTGTAGATTTACCTGTAATATTTAAGAACGTAACACACATATCTAGTCTTATTTGTTTTTTAGATAATATTGTTATTTTTATTTTTTTAAATATTATTTTTAATATATTTGTTTTTACATTTTTTTATATTTTTATATATATTTTATTATTTTATTTTATTTTTTTATTATTTTTTATATTTATTTATCTTCCTTTTATTCATTGTATTTAACGTATTATGCAGTTTGTAAAATATACACATACTTGTACTTTCCGGGACATATGTAAACAATTAATTTTGTAATAACATGAAATAAATTATTATTATTATTATTATTATAAGCAACGTACACTTTCAGTATCTCTGTCTTTGTCGCATCATGACGTTTCTCTATCACATACGTAATGTAAGTATATAGGTGTATTTAGAAGGTTGCCTGGTTTTAGCAAAAGCGGAGTCGTTTGCACCGGTCTCTTATTTACACAATCAATCAATATAATTACTTGGCTTCAGTAAACAAGCATTGCTATTTTTCACCGTACAACTCAAAATTATACGAAAGAGATAGTAGAGTGTGCGACAAGAACAAAGATACTAAAATTGTACGGCAAAACGCTGGTTTGGAATGCAGTAGGTTAGGTGTTAGTTGAACCCGCAGTTTAAGCAGCAAGAAAGATACCCACTGTCACTGAAGTAACTTTTTAATAAAAATAGCAGCATATTGCACCAATTAGTACGCACGCGCATGTAAAGTTTTCAAAATAAATTTAAATTGCCAGTAAACTAAAAATCGTTTGGTAATATTACGTAATATTACTTAAATTACTTATAATATTACCACTTACATCACTACCAGTCACGTTGTACTGCAATTACTATAATAATTGTTACATAAATGAGACAGTAAGAACAAGATGATCATTAATTTTTTTTTTTTGCTGAAATGAGTAAATTTATTAATATTAATAGCATAATAATACTGCAAACTAATATATTCAGCAAGCGTTGACTTCAAATATAGAGACGCAGCACCGATTTCGATTAATATCTATAAGTATTACAAGATTACTTATTATGTAATCAAGGTTTATAATGTGATTTGGTTCTGAGTATCCATTCGGGCGTGTGAAGGGGGTTCAAAGCCGCTTCACTCGCACTCATCACGAACGCCTCTGACCTGACTCTCCAAACTCAAAGGAAATTTCATATTCAATTCATATAGAGCGCGCTAACTAGATAGGAGCTGTTATACATTGTAAACATAGGGATAATATATCTGACGTGAATATAAACCAACATTGATTTCCTTATACGTGTAACCGCTGCTTTAATCACAATTGTAAAAATACCATTTTGCATATTCAAACATAATATTTGCTCTACCTATAACATGTAAGTTTAATAATAATAACAAATAAAATTACTGAGGCAATTAATATTTTGTTATTTTATCATCTTAATACATACACTCACATATTTATAACAAAATAATGTTAATTCATTCTAATAAGTCAGTTATGCTAAAACCTGACTCAGTTTGTGAACGAATAGTAAGAGCATGGGGGAACGGCTATGCATAGATTTTATGGTCCGTAAAATAACTTGGACGCTGTGAAAATGACGTTTTCAAAGTTTTGTTATTATAAAAAGATCCTTGCCGTTGAAATATTCATGCTAACTGTAGAGAAAAAATAAACAGCAAAATGCGTTATAGGAATAGGTCTATATTTATTGTCCGAAACAACATCGACGAGAGGGACTGCTGGATTGATTTGCAGCTGTAATTTCAGGCATGGAATAATTCAAAACGAAGCAGGATATTTGTCATAACGAATCGAAGTGATGCGCAGCGAAGTTTATCTGATTTATAGATGTGTATGTACAGTTATTTATAAAACAAAACGATCCAATCGATGACTGTTTTACATAATGGCTATTATTGCGAGAGAATGTTGTGTGGTTGTATGGATTGTAAACTGTTTTATACGAATTTATGACGGCTACAAACAACTAACAAAATATCTGAGTATTCCTAAAAGATTTAAAATGTTGGTGAACTACTTTTATTGATACATGTGGAACTGAATTAAAGATTACAAATAGATTAGTAAAAGTAACTATTGATTATTTAATTTATAAACTTATATTTTAAATTAAAAAAAAAAAACAATTTTATTCACAATTACAGTATAATAAATGTAAATGTTTGGTATCATTATATATTTTCATAACTAAAACGAGTATTTAGTATAAACTTTGCATTCAAGTAATATTATGAGTTATTATAAATGATTATCCATCATTATTGGTATTTTTTTGCATTATTTATTTAGTATATTATATTCTTTTTATTTTTTTAAATTGCTATTGTTTTGACTTTAAGATAATAATTGCTGTATTATTGTACAACTAAATTATGTATTAACTAACATTTTAGTGAATTAAATTTGCCTTCAACTGTTTTGATGTATTTTATTAGTATAGTGACAAACATCTACACATATTCTAATTGAAATCTTACAAATGATTAATTTATTAATATTCATTTATTCATTTCAATATTTTAAGTTTCTTACAATGCTTAATACATGTATTCTGGTTTATTAAAGTAATAAAGCTAATAGCAGATTTTTTTATTAGTGTTAGTGTTTTCTTAGATCATTATATATTCATATATTGTTTGGATTATTTTAAATAATTTTAAATTGTATGGTTACTAATTTATAAAAAAGATTAAAGAACAGATAAAACTGTTTACTTTAAATGTAACTTACTGTATTCTATTGGTTAAAAAAATGATTATTTTTTTAATTTGAAATAAAAGTTTTTAATTTAGCTAGAATTATATTATTATTATTATTATTATTATTATTATTATCAAGATCCATACAAAGAGCTATTGACTATTAAACAACTTTTTAAACTCAGAATTATAATGAACAACATAAAAGAAAGACAAAGACTAAAGTAAACCATTGCAAAGAAACAAGGAGAATAGTAGCTGGAAAATTTATAGTAGAAAGTCATAACAATAAATATGGAAAAAGAAGAAAAGAAGTAGCCATACGATCGTTGTTCAATGAAATTCCAAATGAAATCTTAAGAACAAATTCAATAGAACTGTTTAAACCAAAAATTAAAATCTGGATAAAAGACCATCTATAAAGTGACCGATCAACACATATACTAATAGTGCACAATTATTGCTACTGATAAGCCAATCTGGCTTAGTGACACTAAGAAATAAAACATTAAACATGAGTAGAACATCGAGGGGGTTGGTTTTTAGTGGGTACACTCTCTTCAGAATAAGAGGAGGAGTTCCACACTCCGTCTATAAATGGATTTTCTATCTCAAAAAAAAAAAAAATTAAAAAAAAAATTAAAATATTATTATTATTATTATTCTTATTATTATTAACTTCTAATTTAAACTCTTGACTGAGCTATCCACGTTGACTAGGTCTGCCAATGAAGACATATGAAATCAAATATTCAAAACCATTTTTGACTAACTGGCTGTGTTGTCTTGTCATTTCAATACTTTATCTCAAACTTTCTTTTTTTCAACCTGCGGTTAGTTGAACATAAAAATGGTTTTAAAATCTGCACTTTTAACACAACTACCAAAGTAAAGAAAATTTGGTAGAAATGGTATTTTCGAGGTTGCAGGGTTAATATTTTAAGCTGTACGTTTTTTTTTACTACCTCACAGGACACAAGATAGCCAACGGCTTTGGGCGGATGAAAAACCACTTGTGAAGTAAGTGTCTGATCTCTAGTTGAGGCGACTTATCAAAGGCGTCTGTATCCCAAAAGGACGTCCTAAACATACGCTTTGGTAGGAGCACTGTAAAAATACTACAACTTAGTAAAATGGAGCACAATTTAAATAATTTTATAAACCTGCTGGTTTTTGAGCTGCGTTAGGGCACGTCTAGAGCTGATGCTAGACATGACAGCTTGCAAACCATCAGTAGTAGAAGTTTTTGATAACGGATTCCTATTGCGCAACCCAAAACCTGCGGTGTTTTCCAACAAATTTATAGCAACGCAATACATTTACAAAACGCACTTACCAACAGTATTTTGCTGACAATAATACAGGCAACCACCAAGATTGAAAAACTTATGAGCAAAAACAATGGTCATTTGATTATAACAGAATAATTATACTCTTTTTTTTACATTGTTACATTCAACAAACAACAACAACAAAATTGGCTACATTACTATATTACTCAAAACTACCTAGATTTAAACATGCTACTGAGGAAACAAGTTGCAGTCAAACAACGTGTTATAATTTGCAACAACTTTATAGCACCACCAGAACTTCAATAACTCTGAGAAAAAGTTTTAAAAACTCAAATAAAACTCAAAAATAACCTGAATAAATCAAACAAGCACTACCGATGATTCTATAAATATAAAACCACAAAACAAAACTATTAGCAACTATAGTATAGATAACTAAACACCACAAACCGACAACTGTAAGCAAACTGAAAATGAAATTGATTTTTGATATTTGAGATTGACTCATTAAAATCATAACCACAACTGACAATCTAAAAAAATGCAAATGGTAAACACTTTAATAAATAACTCTATTACAAAAAACAGCTAACTTAGAAATTCTAACTGCTACGTATACTGTGGTGCAACACTTGTCATTAATTTTAAAAATAACAATGCTCAAAAATTTATACTTAATTAAAACTAACGTACAAACAATATTTATTTAAAATTTCAAAAAATTAAAAAAAAAAAAATTGCAGCTTTATCTTTACAATTACACAACATAATGAAAAAAAGAGACAAAACAATCTGTTTGACAACAACCAAAAAATATTCTACGGACAACTAATAATAATAATAATAATAATAATACTTTATTGACGGTATAATCTTACCATTTACATCTACATCAAATATATATAAACAATGATGTTTTACAATACAAAAATAAAGAATACAAATATACCATTCATAAAAGCGGACATATTAGACATTAGTCAGCATGACTTAGCTGACTTCTGAACGTAGATTTAGAGACACAAAATACATTAATATCAGTTGGTAAATTATTTGCAAATCTACACATTCTACCGAGTGGATTGTTGAAACCATAGTTAGTAGAATGAGTAGATTCGCAAAATAAAGAAGAATGTCTGCTATGTCTATTATTAGGTGCTACATGGAATGGAAGAGTACCAAGTAGCTCCGGACAATCAATCTCAGACATAATTAAATTACGCAAGAACGACAAATCAGCTCTTTTGCGGCAAATCTTCAATGGCGCTAGATTGTACAATAAAGCAATGTAGCAGTAATCATAATTTACAGATAATATGCCGGATTTATAAGACAATAAACGACAAAACTTTTTTTGAATTTGTTCAATACTACGGTTATGAATTTCATAAACAGGACTCCAAACTGACGCAGCATACTCTAAATGCGAACGCACCAAAGCACAATATAAAAGTTTAAGTGTATTGGCTGATAAATCCGCGGACATTCTATATACAAATCCTAACATTTTTATGGCACGATTGCACATGATGTTTATATGTTCAACAAATGTAAGTTTATGATCAAAAATAACGCCTAAATCTTTTATTTGTGTGACTTTGTTTAACACTTTAGTGTCAATTATATAGTTAAAAGAAATTTTACTTAAAGTTCTATGGAAACTTATTGAAAAACATTTATCAGCATTAAAAAATAATTTATTAATAAAACACCTAGTATTTATAGAATCCAAGTCCAGTTGTAAAAGATGGCAGTCATTGAGAGATGATATTCTTCTATACATTTTTAAATCATCCGCAAATAAAAGAAATGACGATGAATTGATATACTGTGAGATATCATTAACGAAAAGCAAAAATAAAATTGGTCCACAATGAGATCCTTGAGGAACACCTGATGAAACAAGAATGGGCTGTGACAAAAAGTTATTTATTTTTACACACTGCGTGCGATTTTTCAAAAAGCTGAATAACCAGGAAGTCACATCATGATGAAATTCCAGAGCACTGAGCTTGGCAATCAAAATATTATGACTCACACGATCAAACGCCTTTGAAAAATCGGTGTAGATTAAGTCAACTTGTACTTTAGATTCAAATGCATTTAAAATATCATTTTCATAACAGAGTAAATTAGTAAGTGTGGAACGCCCTTCACGAAATCCATGCTGCTCTTCTATTAAGATGCTTTTGCACATCCATTGCAACTGACTAGTTACAATTTTATCGAACAATTTAGGTATAGCAGATTGAATGCAAATGCCTCTATAGTTAGTGATATTCTCTTTGGCTCCAGATTTAAACAAAGGCGTAATATAGCTTTGTTTCCATATTTGAGGAAATTTAGTTTCATTCAATGAAGCATTGAAAAGTAAGTGCAATGGTTTTGCAATAGAATAAATGCACTTTTTTATCAGTAAAGAGGGAATGCCGTCGGGTCCAACGCTTAAATTACATTTAAGGTTTTCAATTCCCTTAAAAACATCACACAAACTAATAAAATTTTTTGAATGTATTACGTTATTATTAAAATTAAACAATGGAGTTGGATGAGTTTCGTTATCATAGACTGAAGAAAAAAAATCTGCAAAATTAGTTACTACAATTAACTAGAAGAAAAAGAAAATAAGAATTTAAAACTACTAATAAGAGCAGATTCTTATATTTGCTGGAAAAATATATAGTCAACACTAGAGCAACACAATCAAGATGCACAATGGATAGCAGATGATACTAAAGGTGCAACTAAAAATACAAATAACTGAAAAGCTCTTGTACCAGATAAAATACAAAGCTACTGGTTTAAAAAAATTACAAGTTCTCACAAAGACACTGTTAAACATTTCAATCATCTTTTAAATTATTCTAAAAAAATGCATTTTTTAATAGAAGAAATTACATGTTTACTGCTTAAAAACGGTGACATAAGTAATCCTGCAAACTATCGTCCAATTATCTGCCTGTCAACTCAATTCAAAATTTTTAGGAAAATAATAATAAACAAAATTAACAAACATTCAGAACTAAACCTATCTCCCAAACTACGATTAAGCTAAAAAAGGATTAGGAGAATGCAAAGAACTACTCATTATTGACAGCAGAGTTACAACACATGCGCAGCAACAAAAAAAATTATATATAATGTATATTGATTATAAGAAAATTTTTAATTTTGTTCTTTTCTCATGGCTAACCCAATGTCTACAAATATATAAAATAAACCCAAAACTGATACAATTCCTAAAAACTATAATGCAAATATAGAAAACAAAGTTAAACGTTAACCGCAATATTATTATAAAAAATATATAAAGAAGAGACGCAATGTCCTCATTGCGTCTCTTCTTTATATATTTTTTATATATGTTCTGATATACACAAAATTGTACAATAGTAATTATAATTTATGCAAAAAAATTTATTCTGTTTTTAATTTTCAAATTTCCTTTTTAATTCTTTCATGTCATTACCATCAGCTAAATATCCCGAAATAATTAGTTTCTCAGAATGCTATTAACCATAGCCATTAAATAAAGTCATTAAGTCAGTTAGTATAAATAGTCAATACACCCTTTAAAATATTCACTTTGAATTGTGGTGGTGAACAATGTTGACAAAGTAAGTTAAAAATCAATTATTAAGTTTAAATAAAGCCATACTGATGAGAGGTAAACCTCGAAACGCGTCTATGGATGTTTTTAGTTTAGAATATTTTTTCATAAATTTAATTTTTTAATGCAATATTATTAATTAGTCAAAGTCAAGTTTGTACACAAAAAAATGCATTTTTCAAGTTAATACTTTAGATGCGGTGTAGTTTTGTATTGTTTTAAACCCGATCTCTAACACATTAAAGCGGACAAATTATGGCTACAACAGTCAAACCAGAGTATACAACTAAACTATAGCAAATAGTAAACTATAGTACTCCGCAAATCGGAACCACAAGGCTTTTGCAAACTGAAGAAGATAAAATTAGCTAAATTGACTTAGATAACCCACAAATAGAGCGCTCCGCTAGACCAAAGAACTAAATTTAGAAATAATGCACGTTTACTTTGTAACTACAAATAACAAAACGGATAAAATTGGCTACCAAACACGAAATTAAAAATGAAAAAACTATATCTACAACATGAAACTATAGCACATAAACTTTCCGATAATGTTAGGTGAATAATAAACAGCAAAGCTCTTACAAACGCTGAACTTCTATCTACACGAGAATGTCCTTAACACAGTGAACACACTAAAAAATATGCCAACAACAAAAACTTTTGATAATACTTGAACTATAACTAAAGCTATTGATTTACAGCTAAAAGAGCAAGACAAAAGACAAATTAACATAATTCAAATATTTAACAAAATAAACTTAGAATACAAAGAAATAGAAACTTGTTTTTTAAATTCTCTAGGATTATATAAATAAAAGATCAGTATCAAAAAATAAAAAATTAAGTGTTTTCTAATAACTAAATAGTTTAAATTTCTATAGCATATTAAAGAAGTGTAGTTAAACCATTTATAATAAGCGTTAATGGCTTTATAAAAAAGCATTTTAGCCAGCACTTGGAAAAGCTTTAGTTGAATAAATATATACAATATTAGTGAATCTCAAAAATCTGCAATTTTAGGTACGTGTCAAATTATCCGCAAAGTTTGAAACCAGCAACTCGTACAAGCCTGGTTTAATAGACCCGGCGATTAAATAAGTTAATCTGTAAAAAAAACTAATAATAATATATCATATATCATATATATATATATATATATTCTTTTCGATTTTTATAAATATGGGGTACGTCAGATACATAATAGTAATAATAATAATAATTAATAATAATCATCATTTATTTCACATGGATAATGCTACATACAACACGACAATAATGTGAAAAAGTCAAAAGAAACAAATAGATTAATTAAACATTTAGGTACAATTACATTACATTACATTACATTACATTAGTTTATCAACATAAATTTAACAAATACAGATGTATTACAGATTAAAATAAAAAAATATACATACAGATTAAAATAGTTGTATAAAAAATAGTATAATATAATTAATCAAAGATTTTTCAAGTATTCATCATATGGTTCTATATTAATTAAAAGTTGTTTTATTTTTCTCTTAAAACAGAGCAAATTATTAATTTTGCGATATTTTGATGGAAGTGCATTAAAAAAACTGATGCAGGTGTACAATGCCAATTTTTTGTTAAGCTCAAGTTACGCTTGGTGTATTTGTAAGTTATTTCTTTAAATCGAGTATTGCAGGTATGATTCATCTCTTCATTAGTGAAATACTGTTTATTTTTTAATATAAACTTGAGACACTCATTTATAAATATTCCAGGTAATGTCAGTATACTATTATGTCTAAAGATATTTCTGCATATTATGAATGAAACAAATTATAATTTTCTGACTTTTGAAAATAATGTCAGTATTAACTGAGTTGCCACATAAAATAATTATATATTTTAATACTGAATAGAAGTTATTATAATAAAGTATACGCATTGTGTAAGATAAGATAAGATAAGAAATTTATTGATTCAGCACATTGTTTTTACAATATTAAACAGGTCAAAATATATGTACACTAAAAGTTAAACATAAATATTACAAACTATGATAAAACAAACATAGATATTACAACTTATAATATACAAACAGATTAAAAATAACAAACAAAACAGTCAAAAAAATAAAGTAAGGAAACACTTTTGATGATTTTAAGTTAGGGAACAGTTCATAAAATCATTTGTACTGTAAAATGCGTTTAATGATAAAAATGACTTAAGCTTATGTTTAAATTTATCAATTGTCAGTACTGTTATTGAATGTGGTAGTTTATTATACAACACAATTCCAGAGTAATGTGAAGATTTTTGAAAAAATGTATGTTTGTGTTTAAACGTGACTAATTTTTCTTTGTTTTGAGTTTGATACTTTTGATTGTCGCAATGCTTTTGAAATATAGATTTATTTGATTGTATGTAGCATAAAATATTTAAAATGTAAATGCATGGAAGTGTTAATAATTTATGTTGAATAAATTTTGGTTTACATGAAAAAAAATACAGAAAGTATATTTCAAATTAAACATTAACCGAATAATTTTTTTTGTAATATAAACAACCTGTTGAAGTCCGTAGAAAGACCCCACAGACAAATATTGTAAGATAAGTATGAATATACTACGGCATAATAAATGTTAATAATAGAATCTTGGTAAAATTGATTCTTGATTCTTGAGATTAAATAATAAGATTTATTAACTTTAGAACAAATAGAATACATTTGTTTATTTCATTGAAGATGTTGATCTATAACTACGCCTAGATATGTTGTATGAGCTACAGTTTTTAAGTCAGTATTATTAAAATTAAAAGTTAATTGGTTATGCTTGTTGTAGACGTTAGACATATGCATTATTACTGTTTTATTAACATTTACTATTAATTTGATTTGTTTACACCATTTATTAAATTGTGATATAATAGTTGTGACCTTATATTTAGTTTCATCTAATGTATTTGCTGAAATTAGGACTGCAGTATCATCTGCATACATAAAGACATTTCCTTCAGTAATATGATGAGATAGATCGTTGGCATACATTAAAAAAATTAATGGACCTAGGTTGCTACCTTGAGGTGTACCCATATCAAAAGAATATTCTTCAGAAAAATAATCTTTGTATTTGACCATATATTTTCTATCTCGTAGGTATGATATAATCCAGCTATTTATAAAGCCGCGAAAGCCCATATTGTATAATTTGATACTTAGTATATCAATGTTGATAGTATCAAAAGCTTTTTTTAAGTCAAACATAACAATAAAACATTTCTTTTTTAACTCCATATTGGTTAAACTACTTTGTATTAAATTTAGTGTGGCAGTTTCTGTCGATCTACCGGCTTGGAATCCATATTGTTTATCATTTAAAATATTAAATTTGTTTAAAAAATAAAATAATCGACAACAAATTGTTTTTTCTATGATTTTTGAAAAAATATTCAATATACAAATTGGTCTATGATTTGATATTACAACATCACCTTTATTAGGAACTGGAATAACATAAGATTTTTTTAAAACGGTCGGGTATTTAGCTTGCGTTACAGAAGCATTAATAATATTAGTGATGTAATAATGTCTGCATTTGCTTTTATCAACTGTATTGGGACATCATCAATACCTGTAGATTGAGTATTATGTAAAAATGATATTGTTTTTAGTAGTTTTGATATTTTTTCTTTTCTTATTTTTATATTGGACTAAGTTCCATAAAGCTTTATTTTTAATTTTTGCTTTATCTATGCTGATTGCAGCATGTTGCTTTTTTTCAAAAATTATTATGTCATTAAGAGTTTTATTTTTATTTTTATATAATAATAATAATTCTTTTTGACCCGTTAGTTTAACTAAAACATTTAAATCTTTTGTCTCCTTATACGCAAATCATTTGAAAAAACTATTCTATTTTGGTTTGAGTAACTAGTCGATTGTCTTATTTTTTTTATTAGGAAAGCTACGTCAAAACACCATTTGAATTCTTTATAAAAATAATTAAACATGAGATCAATATCTGTATCATTTGGCCATAACTCAAACACATTATTTTTAATAAAACATTGCTTAATTCATTTAAGTTTGACCAAACTACTACAATGTTTTTTTTGTTTTTATAATTACAGCTTGTGCACAATGATCTGACAAACCGGGTTCAAAGTTAAGTTTATACTGCACAGAATCCAGATTATTTACTATTATATAGTCTATAGATGTTTTAGAAATTTTGTCAGAATTTGGACGTTTCTGTATTCTAGTTGCGACTTTTATTAATGAATGGATATTATGCGCACATATTATGTCATTCAACGAATTAGTCAATTTGTCAGTTTTCAATTCGTCAATGTTTAGATCTCCGCACATAATAATGTTTTCAAATTGATTACTTATAACATCTAATATGCCGTTACATTGATTAAAAAATAACTCAGTTGTATAATTATTGTTATTAGGTGGCCTATACATAGTAACTATACAAGTTGACTTATTAATTGATATTCCACAGCATTCAATAACGTCTTCAACAGATACATTCTTTATAATATTTATTGACTTGCATTGTTCTACTAAATTATTCTTGTATTGCGGTTCCTCCTCGAGAATTATTTTTTCTGTAAAAGCTTGCCATCATACTGTAACCATTTATCTTAAAACTATCTAATTGAGTTTCATTTAACCATGCTTCAGATAAACATAAAATACTAAAATTACATTCAATACAGAACAATTATATACGATTTATTTTATTAAAAGAAGATCTAATATTTATATGTAAAATATTCATTAATGTATAGTTATTTGATTTAGAATTATTATTTGTCATGATGTGTTGAAAATGCATAAAATAATCTGTGTGTTGAAGAAATGCTATCGGTAGTGTTTCCAATGAGTTTTCGGTAAACGAAAATTTTGTTCTTCATTAATACGTTTTTGTGGTGTTCGAATCGATTTGTTGAAACATTGGATTTGATAGTTGATTAAGTTTACGTGTTGTCTTGATAAAGTTGATTTACAGATTTGATTAGATTTTAATATCGGATATTTCTTAACAACTTGATTTCTTTTAAACTTTGTAAAACAAATGCATGATTCTTTTGATGTTCCTGGTTTATCTATGTTACATAATGGACAATTATTATTTTTTCAAAGTTAACAATTGAAAGTAAATATGTTGACAGTGTTCTTTTCCCTTGTTTATTTAAAGCGTCTCTGTTAAAGTGTTCACTATCTAAAATTTTATTAATATCAGCATAAAAAGTATTACTAAATTTTTCACATATAAGTTTAATGCGATTATTTATATGTTTGATGATACTATTATAATCTGGACGGTCATATCGAAGCGGTATGGAAGAAATTATTATGTGTAAGCTTGACAGTTTACTTATGTTGCTTTTAATGTTGTTAATCAAGTTACAAATATTTACGGAGTTGTAACAATCTTGTATGTCATAGGATCCACCTATAAGTACTATACATTTATTTGCTGATGCTATACACTTTTTGTTAATAGGAAAACATTTTGCAGTTTCATGGAATTTTGCACCAGATTTCACATATCCAGAAACTTTTTTATCTGGCAGATTAGTTGACAGTAACGGCGATATGGTTTTTGCGTAGTTATCTCCAATTATGTGAATCTCTCTTATTTTATTGTTGCAAAATTTAACTGTGCTTTTGTTTTTTATTACATCATTGTTTAATATTCCCTGACTAAGATTGTTGAAAAGGCGGGAATTTATTATATTTGTATAGTTTTTGCTTATATTGCCAGTCTGGGTGTGCACTGTAGATGTTTTAATTATAATTGGATTAGTTTGAATTAAAACGTTGTTTTCTTTATTCTTAAAATTAGTCTGAAATGCTACTTTAGTTTTATTTGTTGTTTGATAATCTTCTGTCTGGCTGGAAACGTTTTTTACATTTTTTTGTTTAGTATTTTTGATTGTCAATTTCTTTACTTGATTTTGATTTGGTTTTAATGCATCAATTATTATATTTTTGGCTTCAAGTTCAATTTTAAGCAATAGTATTTCTTCTTTTAACTTAAAAATTGTGTCATGTAATTTATTATTCTCTTCATCACTATTATTAACAGTATTTTCTAATTCAGATAATGTAGAATTATTTTTCTCTTTGTTTGTATTATCTATGCTACCGTTATTGAAAGTTTGGTTTAAAATATCATTATCCAATAATGTTGATTTAGTTTGTTGAGTTATGGCACCCATCATTCATTATTTAAAATACAACAAACAAGTGACATAAACCAGATATATACTTAATTTTTTTTAAATTAAATACACAAAAAGACGGGGAGATTCGGCTTCACACCACAGGGTCTATTGTGGTGACTAATAATTATAACAAACAATTGAAGACCTCGGAAAGGATGTTAGTTAGGCGATATAATGTTATAATTTGACAAAAAAACAACGAAAAACGATTTAGATATTAAATAGGTTAAAAAAATATAAATAAATAAATAAAAAATTCGTACAATAATGTGAGGATTTGAACCATAGACCCTTCAATTTAGAGACGGGCAACTAGCGCTTTTAGCTATACTGGTATGTTTGCTAAGTTAAGAGTACGCAAAAATTGTCGCGGAATGTTGCTGTGACGTCAATAATAATAAAATATAGTGGAAAATTTTGCTACTGATAGCTACTAGAAGGGTTTAAAATACCTTATGTTTTAATGATATATTTTTAATCACTTTTTTCGCACTATATAATGAACAATAAATAGATAGTGTTTTGATTGATATAAGACTTTATAGATTGCATCATGTATATTGTCCTGTTTAATTTTTTATTTAATTTTTCAAGATGAAGCTTCTAGGTTAAATGTTGATCAAGTTGGCTTTACATCTTGCAGTCAGAGTTTACATTATAAGTATTATTATCAACTGTTAGCTGTTTGGATAAGGTCGTATTGCTTCTATTTACTTATTTATTTATTTATTTTTTTGACTTTGAACATTACACAAATATCTATACCTTACCCGGGATTTAAACCCAGAACCTCCAGTGAATAATTTTAAGTTTATCAATTACTGAGAATTTTTAAATTTTTATGACTAGTTTTTTTGTTCATTTTTTCTTTTCTTTTCTACTCTACTGTCTCTGCCATTTTTAATTGTTTTTCTCTTGCACTTATCTTTTTTTTAATTTTTAGCTTTTTTTCTACCATTAAATTTATGAGAGGTATTGCCACGATCATTTCTACTACCTCATATAACACTTTACTGTAGGCTCTGCTGGTCCTTTACGCGCTTGCTTTTGTAGTTCTTTTTATTTTTATTTTTTTTCTGTTTTCATGGCTTTTTTTATGTTTTTGCAATTTATAACAATTTGCTTCTTGCTAAAGTTATTATTGTTTTCTGTTTTTTTTTTCTAAAGTTTATTAAGCTTTCTCTTTATTTTCTGTGTTTTACTGACCGTTTTCTTATTCTGCTTCTTTCATTCTTTTGTTAAGAGTGTTACTCTAAAGTATTTCATTTTCTTTCCTGTGGATATTGCTTGATGTCCAACTTTCTTCTTAGTCAATAGTCATGTCTTTATTTTTTGTAGTGCTAATTTTAAACTTACTTTTTATCCATATTTGTATTTTATCTATTGCCAGATCTATTATAGTCTTTTTTTAATTGATAATAGTTCTATGTCTCTACTTATTACTGCTACGGCTACGTTGTTTGTAAATGCCGTTATTGTTACGCTTTTTGGCAGCGTCACCACTGGAATACTAGTCAGTTTGAGTTTTATTTTTTGGTTACTAAGTTTTTATTCTGTAAGTAGTTATATATTATCTTGATTGTTTTTCTGTTTATCTCTCTTTTCTTTGTCTCTTCTATAACTGCTTTCCTTGACACACTGTTTTTTTTTGCGTAGGAAAGGAAAATATCTTTAGAAGACACTGGACAGCCTGTACTGTCCTGTAGTCCTATTGGGCCTGTTGTAAGTTTCTGCTGTTCTACTCTTTTAGTAGCTCTGTCTCTTCAATAAAGTCCAGTAATTTAAGCTAATTGGTTGTTCTTAGCATATTTGCGGCTGGGTTGTGTTTGCCAAAAATGGCTGCGCGATGCTGTTTGAAAGCTTCACAATCGTTCAGTAATTTATTCCACAAGTTGCTACAGCCAACATAAAGTTTGCTGCGGATTATTTTTTTTTTTCCGGTTTTGTACGTTATCCCACAAGCGGGCTTTAGTCTAGTGAATGTCTCCTTTGTTTTTTGGTTGTTGACAAGCTGATTTGCCATGAGGATTCTTTTTGATGCTTGTCTTTTTGGTATTCATACTAGGCAAACTTTGAAGATTGTGGCCACTACTTTCAGACTGTATATGCAGGTCATAACCAGTTTGGATTATATTACTGGCAATTGCAAGGTTAGCAATGCCGTTTGACCGTTTGACATGATAGTTATTAGTCTGTCTGGTTTTAGTCTCTTCTTGATCATGTTTCTGGCGCACCATTCAACAACAGCCACCTTCGTCTAAAAAATTGAGGCATGTTTATTTAGAGGCAGCAAAGTTTGCTTTTCTTGGTGTTTGTCTTTGTAGGTTTTAGCTCCGGCACCCATTTTGTTTATGGACCCATCTGTAGACCAAATAGTTTTTTTGACTGTTTTCAGGTATCTGTTCATTATCAATTTGTTTTTATATGTGGTATTGTTACATCAAATTTCTTACTGATGCAGTGGCCTTTTATGAAGTCCGACTTTATCATTAGAGTATTTCTTTATGCGACACATTTGTTTTGTGGGTAACAAGGTTTACATTGTCTATGTTAATCTGCAGCCTATATGCTGTTTGTCTAGCTTCCGCCATTACCATCAGGTGAAGTTGCGGTAACGATAGTAGTATTTTTATAGCTGACGTGCTAGCCTCTGAACTTTGTTTAGTTTTTTGGCCGTACACTTGAAAGTGGCTTTTTTTCCATACAATTGTTCCGTATGTGATAATAGTGTGTTTGCGCAAGTCACTTTTTTGCTTTGTTACGCTATTTATGAAATTAGCGGAGCCAATCAAAAAACCTTACGCTAAATGTATTGCCTACTTGATGTGTTTTAGACATAATTAATATAGTCATAAACCGCAATTGTAAGATTTTCTTATCTCTGTGTTTGTATAAATTGCAATTGATACTGTTTTGCCATACATTAAAAAACTTTTTAATTCATTTTTAAAATAAGATTTTTTTATGCAAGTAATTTGATTGCCACAATGATATGTTTATTTAGGTTATGTTTTTAGTTTAATTACTTGTCAGTTTTAATCGTAACGTTATATTACACATGTTCAAACACTTTTAAAATTGTTTTCCTTACACTATTTATAACGTTATAATTATAAACAAAAAAGTGACGTGTATAACCTGGTCATATTAGGTGTTAACTCCCATCTTCGTCCATTTTGGTTGCAAAAAGCACCTGAATGGTTTTTGTTGTTATATTTTTCAAGTGTGTGTTAAAGTTTAGCTTAGTGTCCAGCGTTAGTCTTGGATGTTTAATCTCTTTAGACATTGGGAGCGTAGCGTATGTATGGAACATTCTCAGCTTTTTTAGGTCTGTGGTACTTTGACGTCTTGTAAACGGTATAACAGTCATTTTGTTTGGGTTTATTGACGACTCCTCTTTTTGTACCACCTTACTACGATATTTAGTCTGTATTATGTTAGACAAGTTTGCTTTATCCCGTATGCAAAGAAAATAAGATTGCGTAGCCTAGTGCAAAAATGTCCATGTTGTTAAGAACCTGTAGTAAGTCATTCATGACTAGGCACCACAGTAGGGGTGAAAGTACGCCCTTCTGTGAGTATACTTCGGCAACTTTGGTTTTTACAGTTTTCTCTATATAGTGTTATACAGGGAGTTTATAAATGAATGGGATTATGTAATCACTTTAAATATGCCGCCTTTTTAAAATAGTTTACTATACTACATATGTTTTCATATGTTTGCTTGACAGCTGTCAAAGTTGATCTGTCAAAACAAATAATATAGTGGACAATTTAAAAAAAGCGGCACATTTAAAGTGATTACATAATCCCATTCATTTATAAACTCCCTGTAGTTACAGTCCGGTTATTGAGCATGAAGTTGACCCATTGTTGGACAAAAGAATCTATTTCCTATATTTCTATTGTCTTTCCTATGGTTTTGAAGGTAATATTGTCAAATGCCCCCTTAATGAAAAACACCCAAAATAATTTATTTGAATTAAATAGTGTTCTCGCATTTGCTAGTCAAGCTGGTGTATAGCTAGCTTGCAGAATTTAACTGTTTGTTAGGCATACTGATGTTGATGCAGTGGTCGGGCCTTTAGCACCCCGATATGTTGACTATTTTTTTCAAAAGTTTTTGCATAAAATATGGTTTGCCAGGGCATACGTGGGTTTTTCCGGTTTGGCTTTAGCGTTTTTCAGCTGTCTGGTATTTGTGAAAGTGCTAAGCTCGCTCTAAGGATCTCTTGTCTGCATTTTTTTGTTGGCATTTTTAGGTTTTTTTGGTTTGGAAATCACGTCAGCACAGAACCCAAAAATTGTGTCTGCAGCAGCTCCTGCGGAGTGCGTTTGACCGATTTTTTGTTTTTGGTCTGCAGAGACCCGTTCACAGTTTGGTCTTTGAATAGAGTTTTGTAAAAGCACAAGCATGTAAACCGTTTTAAACGTCTTTGCAGTATCTCCTCCACAATTCTCTTTTGTTTTTTTTTATGATTTTATTATATGCCGTGTGACTGGTTCTATATGCGGCACAGTCACCGTTCTTCTTGGTTTTGTTGAACAGTCTTCTAGTAGCCGTCCTTGCTTTGTCTAGCTCCAAATAATCTTGTTAAAGGTGTGTTTGACAGTGTTAGTGCAGCTTCTTGCAAAGGCGGTTTTGATGGAGTTGACAAATATATTTGTCATTGTCTGCATCTTGTGCTTTTACTGTCTTTTGACAGACTCCGATTTAGTTAACTAATATCTTGTAGAAGAAATTATAGTTAGTTTTTCTCGGGTTTCTGTATTACAAAAGGAGCGTTTCTTTAGATTTGATATTGAATCGGATGTATGCATGATCAGACAATGAAGGTTTGTTTGACTCGTACTTTTTTATCACTTACTTGCTTTACGATTAGCTAAGGTCAATAACCTTCCTACGCAACGCAATGCAAAACGTTGGCACGTAACCTTTGTTTATGATATTGAGCTTAGATTCTACAAAAATTTCTAGGAGTTTTTTACCTTTTATGTTTATGTTCTTGCTCCCCCATGCTACGCGTTGACATTGCATTCATAAATCAACGCTGCGTCATTCTCGCTGCTGGTTAGCTGCAGTAGTTTTGCAGGTAAGGTCCCTGCTAATCGTAGAGAAGGTATCCAGATTCATGAATAATTTTTATTCTTGGTTTCTTTCGTTACTACTACCACTTTGGCTGTCACTTGGTCTGTGAAACATTGGTCCCATAATAGCATTAAATTCAGTACATGCTTTAATAAGAAGGCTTGCATATGGGTTTAGTGTTTGACAATATACGCACAGAGGGCGGCTGTCTTGCAGTAATGTAGATTGATTTAGAGACAATGTTTACCATTAAACTTACCCTTATTGTTTCTCGGCGATTGGCGGTGGGTTTTCATCTACGGCCTTCTCGACGGCCTGTGTTTTTTTTGGTTTGTTTTCTTTTTTTTTAGAGGGGGCAAGATTTTGGAGAAACCTAGGAAAAGTTTTCCTTCATGGTTTGCCACCTTTTTCCAAGCTCCTTTATCCATATGTAAGATATGTTAGGTCTCCTTGAGATCTGGTTTGGAATTGATTACTTGCCAAGTCTTGGTGTTTAAAGTATTCTGCACCGCTAACCTTTTTAGAAGAGTAGCTGGTTTCAATTTTGGTTTTGGTACCCATGTCATCATCATTCTTGGTTTAGGTAAGTCTTTTAGATTTATGATCTGAAGTTTTTTGCTCTTCAATAAGACGTTTTTTGCCATGACACGTTGTTGAACGCATTATGTACATCTAACGCAGTAATTCCCAAATTGGACGTTACCGCCCTCTGATGGGCGCTGCAGCAATCCAGGGTGGAGTAATGGCCACAGGCGCATTTGCGATGGATAACGGTAAGAGGCGGTGAAAACATAAAAAAAAAGATTTAAAAAAATTGATTTATGTATTCCGCTCATAAAGTTTTTTTGTTTAACAACGTACTAAAAGTTGGCTTGGTTTTTGCATATTCCCTCACTTGCATTGAAATATGTGCAATTGCGCGTTATTACTGTTTATATGGTGCTAGTGCCACTGAATTGCCGTTCCAAAACGTATGAGCACTACAAGGATTGCTCCGGGCAATTGCCACTTGTGCAATTGGTCGATTGCAAGCCCTAAGCCTGAAACGGCAGCGGCCGGACTGGCTACTCTGTTGTTTTTGCATTTATAACAAAAAAATTCTGTACAAACAAAACTTTGGACAAGAGAAATTCAGCTAGATCCTAAATTTATCGCGAGCAGAAAAAAAAATAAAGCTATACTTTCTTATTGTGAGCACTTGGATGCTCTTCATTCAGATTTTAATAAACAATTTGATAATATTTTGAAAATAAACTTACTTAATTAAATTTTAGATCTTTTTTTAAATGCAAACACAGAAGAATTTTTACAGTTACAAGAAGAACTGATGAAAGTTATTACAAATAATGAATTGAAAATTAAATTTAAAAGCGAATATCAAAAATTCTGGCTGCAAAAAGAGATCCTTACGGCTTATCCTAAAATATGGTTAAAAAAACGTAAATCCAGTGCGGTAATCAATTTATTAACAAAAAAAGAAACCGATTGCAAATAGTCAATTGCGTTGTTTTAATATTACTGCTGACAAAAATAGAGCCAAGGATTACCTTACTATTCTAAGTTTAATAAATAGTTTCATAATTTCAAACTTCAATTCAAAGCATTGCTTTTACAACTGTCTCATTTGAGGACATTGCGTCTCTTCTTTATATATTTTATATATGTTCTGATATACACGAAATTGTATAATAGTAATTATAATTTATGCAAAAAATTTATTCTATTTTTAATTTTCAAATTTCCGTTTTAATTCTTTCATGTCATTACCATCAGCTTAATATCCCGAAATAATTAGTTTATTTGTTCATTCTCAGAATGCTATTAACCATAGCCATTAAATAATGTCATTAAGTCAGTTAGTATAAATAGTCAATACACCCTTTAAAATATTCACTTTGAATTGTGGTGGTGAACAATGTTGACGAAGTAAGTTAAAAATCAATTAGTTTAAATAAATAAAGCCATACTGATGAGAGGTAAACCTCGAAACGCGTCTATGGATATTTTTTAGTTTAGAATATTTTTTCATAAATTTAATTTTTTAATGTTGATGATATAAGATTTTCAGTAGCAAACTGTGCATTAAATTCAATAAAACAATTAAGATATCATTTGTATAAAATATGAAAAATAAGCTTTTTAGGATTTTATGTAAATTTTGTATCGATTATATTGTAATATAAAAATTATAATATTATTGCAATGTATAATAAATAATATTGGAGTAATATGCATAGATTGTTCATTTAATTCTTAACGCCTTTGCGTTATTTTTCTGTATAGGATTATATTTTCTTATTATTAAACGTTTAGATGTGCAATTTTTAAGCAATTAGTGTATCTATCTCTTGCAATATTTTCTTGTTTTAATTCGAATTTGATTCGTATTCCCGAGAGGGTGATTAAGAGTAACTTTGAAATTCTCTTTTTTATCGGTCACATTTATTGACGCTATAACTTTTCAGGATATTGGTTTTAGATTTAAAAATTAACTTGTATTGCTTTTTATATCTTAATTTTTTTAATACTGTTTACACTACGTAATTGTACGGTTATACTAATTGCTATGTTAAAGTTATAATTTAATTAAGATATTCCAATCTTTCTTCAATTATGTAGTATAATAGGATTACTTTTGAAAAAGCTTCGTTAATAATTTAATTAGAATATATGGGTAATTATGACACCTTTCTTGTTTAATGTGATTAAACAAGTAGCTTATATTTGCCCAATAATTAATTATCCCGGCAAAGGATTCGCAGAGGGTCTCTAAAGATCCTAATCTGGAGTGTATGGCATATTCAGTTTACGTATTCTGTGTATTTTATCAAATTAATTAATTATTTCTAAGATAAAACAGTTTTAATTTAATAGTCATTTTAAATTAAAAGTGTTGGTTAGAATTAAAGTAATGTGAAATCGTAAAAAGTATTAATCATATTTAAATTACTAGTTTCCAATTTATAATGCTCCGTTCGGTACTTGCAAATATTTTGAAGGATGGGTAAAATTAAGATCTAGAGTTTTATAGAAGTTCATAACTCGATTATAGGAAGAAAATTTTACAATATTTCATGCAATGACAGAACTAGCAAAGTTAGCAAACTTGGTTGGAAAACATTGAGAAAATCATTCATTATGATTTGACTTTTTGCTTGATATGTAGTAATTTATAATAAAATATATTTTAATAATGCTTTTATTTATTTTTAGTTTAATTCAGTTATGATGATATACTACCAAAATAATAATATTTATTATAAAGTTAATTTTGCCATTAAAAATTTGTTTGCGTTTGAATGTTTATTAATATTATAATTATATTGATGTAACATAATGGTTGTTTTAATAAAATTAGTGACGTAGAGAAATAAAGTTATATAAATAATAAAAAATTTAATACGCATTTCATATAAATTTCTTTTTATTTAATTTATTGTCAAGTGTATTTAATAACTGCAACTAGTTTTAAGTTTAAAACTTACAATCGGGACTATTCTCTATGCATATTGCTAGAATGTAAGCAAGATTTATTGCTAACAATATGAAATGTCATTTTAACAAATCTTGCTAGCTAACAATATGAACTGTCATGTTAACAAGTTTTGTTTGCTAACGATATAAACGGTCATCACATAAGGAGGCGTGGCAAATCTCTGGATAAAACAACAATAATATATATATATATATATATATAAATTTATTTTGTTAAAGTGACAGTTCGTATTGTTATTAATCATGATTTGTTAAAATGACAGGTCATTTTGTTAGCTAGCAAGATTTGTTAAAATAACAGTTTATATTGTTAGCTAGCAATATATCTTGCTTACATTCTAGCAATGTACATAGAGAATAGCCCCGAATGGGTCATTTTCGTACATAGCAATACAAGTATATATTATAAAAACAAAAATTAAGTGCAAGTTATGCATATTAAAGATAAAGTAAAAAAAACTGGTAAACAAGTAAGTAAAAAGCTTTGTTAATAATGTATCCTAGAATCAATTGAAAGTGTTAACACATTGATAGTTTAAAAATGGTTACTAAAATAGTGCACTAGAAAAAAACAATTTTCTGTTAATTATTTTTTGCTTAGTATAAGCTACATCATAGAAATTTATATTTATTTAGATTCAAAAGTTTTATGTTTATGTAGTTGGTAAAAGTTTTCAGGGTTGGACTCAGTTGTTTATTTTCGATTGATGTTTTAGCACTAGCAACTGATAAGTTGTTCTAAACGCAGCCAATAACTGACAACGACGTTTTAATGTCGCTTATAATCTAACGCCAAACAAGTTAAGTTAAGTTAATATAATTTTATTTAAATTAAACAACATGCTAGTTGATTACTAATTTTTAAAAATAATCTCAATTTTTTTTGTTTTTTACCCGTGCAATAACAAAATTTAAAAACCATGTTGCAATTTTTAATAACATTAATAATAATGTATTTAATTTTTATAGATGTACAACAATTAGACAGTAAATATAAAATAATGCTAATAAAACAGAAAATAATAAATACAAAACGATACATATTAATCTTGACAAACTAAATCAGAATACCAATAATAATGATTAATTTATTCTTTAATCATTTAGATGGGTATGCAAATTATACAAATTTTAAATTAAAAATTATATAACTTTTAAGATATTAAAATAACATTTTTTTTTGTTGTTATATACTATTACCAGTTTTTATAGATTATTTAGGAATTTATATACAGAGTGTTAAAAAAAAAAAAAAAAAAATTAAAAAGGTTGTAGTATAAACCACAACAAACAAAAAGTCTTAATAAACATAGGTTGTCATAGCAACGGTTTTGCAGATATGACACATGATTTATTTTTATATATTTTTACAAAGAACAGAGTAATGGAAGATGTTCAAAGTGCCCTCCTTCCATTTCCAAACAAGCACGACATCTTTGTCTGAAAGACATTTGTAATCTTTTTAAAACCCCCTCATTGGCTCGGATTCACTTTTTATTAATTTTTATCTGCAGTTTCTTGAGGTTATTTACAGAAGTAGCATACACTAATAATTTTTAAATATTCCCAACAAAAAAAAAATCAAGAGGGTGTAAGGCGAGGCCGTAAAACTGGTCCGTCTCTTCCTACTTACGTAAGCTCTTCATACACAATATAAACAAAATTGGGACTTTTAAATTATTTGCATTTTTAAATAAATATAGTAACTGGACTATTATGTTTTAAACAAATAAAAAAAAACTTAAAAAACGGAATTAAGTAATTTTGCAGCATAACATTGCTTATGTAAAGTTAGTTTATATTTGACTTTTATCTTGGTATAGCAAATTTTTATTTTTTGTCGTCTATCCAGCAGTTTTCTTTAAATCTTTTTTAATAAGAATGCTTTCTATTAAACTGTTTCTACTATGTTTTCCTATTCAATCCAATAGATGTACAATAACAATAATAATTATTATTATTATTCATCCATTCTAGCAATGTACATAGAGAATAGCCCCGAATGGGTCATTTTCGTACATAGCAATACAAGTATATATTATAAAAACAAAAATTAAGTGCAAGTTATGCATATTAAAGATAAAGTAAAAAAAACTGGTAAACAAGTAAGTAAAATGCTTTGTTAATAATGTATCCTAGAATCAATTGAAAGTGTTAACACATTGATAGTTTAAAAACGGTTACTAAAATAGTGCACTAGAAAAAAACAATTTTAACAATAATAATAATAATTATTATTCATCCAGTCGATCATGTTTTATATAAGATAAATTTATTATCAATAAAATTTAAATTCAAATTACAATACAGTTTAAATATCAGAAACATTACAAATTCGTAGTTATAAAAATAGGATTAATTACTATACAGCAAAATTCTTTCCTATATTTTTTTTTATCATGCGTACGTGCTGATTACCTTGTTATGAATTATAAAACTTGTCTAAAGTTCTACTGTAAATACTTTTATATAGTGAATACAATTTTTTTTTATAGTAAATACAAAAAACGATTGAAATCATGTCATGTCATAACTTTGCTTATTTTTATAGAATGGTAAATAAAATTAAATATAAAATAATAATAATCCAAGCGGTGCAGTGAAATTGTGGTTAGATTTCATTATATAATGCTATTTTATCTACGATGAGTTTTACTGTCAGCGAGAGGATTAATAATATCAAAATATCAATAAGTAATAATTAACGGGGACTAATTATGCAAAATTAATTATTTTGTGTAATAAAATATGGAATTAAAAGCAGTAACTCATGTCATCATGATTTATACTATGAAATTAGTTGGCAGTCTTTCACGACCTGTTAATTTACATATTTATTAATTATTGTACATCATATGCTCAATCGACATGGAGATGTAATGCACTATTGCTATTAATCAATAATTACCGAGTGTTGTGATTAATTTGAGATTAAATGTTCAAAGTTTAGCATTGTGTTTATGATAAAAATATTGCAACCAGATAAAATAGGCTTATTAGTCATTAGTCTTTTTTTTTAATTTCTAGTAATCTATTTCAACCACAATTAGTTTGATCTGGGGAATTTGTAGTGGCATATCACAGATTTGTAAATTGCCTTGCTTCTACAAATACATAATTTAAAACATTTAAAATTTTTCGAATAGATTGATTTGCTATCCATTTGACATCACAATTGTGAGAGATTAAACTTAAGATTAAATAAAACAATTATTACATTACAAGTTATTTTGTTAGACTGTAACTGCAGTTATGGCCAAACCTCAGCCTTCTTTAGACAATACATGAATACATTAATAAAGAAACAGTACATTTTTATATATAAAAAAACAAATTAAAACATTTTCATTATAATATATTTTGTCATTTGACAAAATATATTATAATGACATGACATAATCTAATAAATGCAGTAGGTTTGTAAGTATAATTACAAAAAGAGATTATAAATTATTAGGAATTATCAATAATTTTAAAAAACAAACAAAAACTGTTATTATTTATAGATTAAGCGTGAGATTTAATTAACAATTTTATTATTATGCAAAATTACTAAATCGTTTAAATTTGCAAATGTTGATTTTGAAAAACCTTGTAATTATGATTTTTCATGTTCACTAAAACGTTGTGTGAAATTTTAACCAGTTTGATCTATGTATACACTTTCACAATAAGAACATGTTAGCACATAGACCTGTTTTGATAAATTTAAAGCTACAAATTTGAATTTGTCTGCTTCTAAATTATATGGCTTGGTAAAAACCCATAAACAGAATAATCTTAGAAGACCACATTATACATAAATAGCTCCATCAAAAACTTTTTTTTTTTAATTAAATCAAGATTTCAAACAGTTAACTAATTCTAAATCTCCCAATAGTATAAAAAACTCGGTTAAACTTACATCAAAACTCAAAGACATTAATATTTATTAAAACTGCAAATTAGTATCATTTGTATACAAATTATTTAAGACATCCTTGATAAATCTTCAATCAACGTTTCCGTTAAGTCAGAACTTATGCAAGCTTTTGAAATATGCATTAAACAAAATTATTTTAAATTTAATTCTATAATTGTACCAACAAAACTCTAGCATTTCTATGAGATTACCACTTAGTCCACTTCTTGCCAATATTTTCATTACAAATTTAAAATAATTTTTTTATTGAAACCCTGTGAAAACACATTTAAAACTTTGGCTTTGTATAGCAATGTGTAAATTAATATTCAAAAAACATATTTTTAATACGGCAATAATACAATTGGTTTTAATAGTACACTCTTTAAGAGCAAATCGTTGGCTATGGTAGATACTGTAACTATAATGCAAGACTTTGATAAAATTATGAAGATATGTACACTATTTTATTTACAATCAACTTTAATAATGGATAAATCAAATTATAAAAAAATACGTTGTTTGCTTTTTTGGGTAAAAAAGTTTTATATAGTTTTGTATCGGTGTTTCTATGAATATTTAATATGCTTTTATATTTTATAATAATGTGATTTTTTTAACTATACATGTTATATATCACCGGATAGTGTTTCAAGAGTAAAAAATCAAATGCATTTTTAGTTAACGTAGTATTGTTGGCGGCGTTTCTTGATCACATTGATAAATATATATATATGGGTTATCATAACATTATCCGAAATATCATTAATATTTAATACAATACAAATTAGTAAAATGATTTATTTAATTTAAATATATGATATTAAATAATAAAAATAAAACATAGTAATAAATCAAACTGAAACGAAGATGGAAATGCAGCATTTTTTTGATTAGTTATTGAAAAGTTAAAATGTCTGTGTGTTTGAATTTCCAACTTCTTATAAGTTACAAATTGATTTATTACTTACTTATTGCAAATAAAATAATTTGATGGGATCTTATTATTGCGCTGTGTTCAATATCTGTATGATTTTAATTACATTTGATGCATTTCTGAGTTTTATTTGTTTTGATAGTGGGTTTGTTACCAACCTTAGTAAGTAATAAAAATCTACCATTTATCTTATTATTTATATATGTATTTAATTATTTTTTATTAAATAAACTTGTAGTAAGTCATTAATTAATTAAAATATTGGTGTAAGTATATTCGTTTTATTTCTCTAAAAAAAAATACGACACATGTGCTACAATAGAATAACGTAGCAAACATTAGCTAGCACATAAAAATACAGTTATAATAATAAACTATCTAATTGATATAAAGCTATAGGCTTACCTAGCACTAGGTATTAACGGATAGTCGTATTCTAGTATGGAACACACAAAGAAACGCAAGTGAGATAAAAGAAGATGTTTGCTGCTTGTTAAAATATTAACTGCTACCAAAAAAATATGTAGAGTAAATAAGGTTTAAAACAAAAGGCGCATTTTTTTTTAGTAGTATGTGGATGTATTAAAAAAGGGTGGCTTTAAATACTTTTTTTATGCAATAGGGTCTTTTTAACAATAACATACTTTTTAGTAAGTTATCTAAAATTAGTTTTGCATTTATTTCTTCAACAGTAAAATGATCTTTTTGATAATCTAGTTTTGGAAGTAATAGAAATGTAGATTTGTGTACTACAGTGTTCATAAATAAGATAAGCCGGGGAATTTCTACTGCCCAACAAGGATTATTGGAAATAATACGTTCAAAACAAACAGTTATTTTTATAACAAACATATTTTAGACATTTTTTTTTGTAGATGCCGTACTGAACTATAGTTATTACTAATTTGTAAACTGTAAAGTTTGATTATCTAACATAAATTAAGATCCGTGATTGTTTAATATTGCTTATGGAGTTCCGCAAAACAGTAAATATTTTTTTCTTGTGTCTCACTTTATTTTCATTTTATTTTTTTTTCTTTAACACACAAATCAAAAGTTACCATCATAAAAAATGTTTACAAAAATTTCTTTTAAAGTTACAAATTTCTAAAACAGTTGCATAATATTTTTAGATTTTTAGAAATTGTTTCAACTTGAGATGGGTCAGACATATTACAGTCTGAATTAATTATAAGCCCAATGTAAGTAATTTTACTTTTTAAATAATAAATATTTTAGACCAAATTTACTCAATCTTTTAAATCTCTGCAGAGGTGCTCAAAATGTTGTTTGAGTAATTTAGACGTAAAAGATGTTGTCAACGTATATGCTTACAAATGAGGCAATGTTTGCCTCAAAAATCCTCCTTATGCCCAAAAATTTGGTGTTAAAGATAGGCTTTACAAACCATTGAATAGTAGGCTGCAAATTTGTGACTGTGTGAACAAAGTAGTCAAACGGAATGATTTAGTCTGTGCATAAGTTAGTTTATAAAAAATATGAAATGAGAGGCACAGCTAGCCCTGTGTTTTAATTGAAAAACTTACTATTTTTTGACTAAACCAAAATAAATAATAATGATCGCTTTAATCTAGTATATAGTTGGGTTTACATTTACAAACAACAAGCTTAGTTTAGACTGACAACGTACAAAATTTAAGGCATTGATTATATAACTATATTTCTTTAACTAAGTCTTTCAAATAATACTATTTTTGTAATATATGACACATACCTTTCTTCAAATAAAACAACTCCAAACTCCAAACCTTTCTGAAGTTTTGACAAACTTTTTAAAGTTATCATAGAAAACCCAAAATAATTTTGTTAAAACAATGTAATTTACATAACACAACATTTCCTACAACACTATCCGTACAACAAGCTGTAATTTTTGCTGCACAATCATACTCAATTTATTTAACAACTCACATATTTTTTTGTGATGGATTTTTTGGCAAACCAAGATTATAAAATCTATATTTTTCAACTATTCCAGAGATTACAACAATCACGGTTGAGGCTGTTTTAAGAAATAATGATTTTTTTTCCTATTATTACCAAACATAAACCGCGTCTCATCTATCCTTATTTTAAGATAAACATTAAAAATAAAATTGTTTTAATCTAAAAAAAGCATATATTTTTGCCAACCATTTTGCATCTAATTTTAAATCTATTTACTGTTGTATCTACAATGCCGGATAGTGGTAAAATGATGGGTCAAATTCATTTTATGCATTGGGTTGTAATATAATATCTTTTTAAATTGAGTACCAAAAAGGCATAAGGTATAAATGAAATTCTACTAATTATTTTAAAAACATTTGCAAATAAATTAGCTTCCATTTTGACTAAAATATTTGATTTATTATACAAAAAGAAACATTTTCAAACAGTTAGAAAATTGAAAATGTTTAATGTAAACCTAAAAAGTCTGATTTTTTAAATTAAAGACCAATTGCATTATTGTCAAATTTGTAAAAAAATTAAAAAATTAAAAAAAACAAATTATAATTTACATTGTCAAGTCTTTCTTCTTCTTCTTCTTATCAGCCTTTTAACGTCTACTCCAGGACATAAGCCTTTCCGTATATGTTTTACATCTGGCAACCTTGAGCCTTTTGAAACTAGTCTTTACCGGTGGTTGACTTGATATCTTTTCTGTGGCTTGCCTCTGCTTTTTTTGTATTCTTTGGCCGCCAATGAGTGACTGTGACTGTCCATCTGTCAATGTTTTGTCCTACCCAGCGCCATTTTAGTTATTAGTATTACTTCGTTTCTGATTTGATCTCATAACGAGACCCCAAGCATAGAGTGTTTTATCGCTTGTTGTGTTGTTCTTAGTCGGTTTAAGCTCTTTTTTGTAAAATTTATTGTTTCTAAGTTATATGTAGGTACTGGCAGCATACATGCATGCGTTGTAAACTTTTATTTTAGATTTATTGGCATGTCATTGTTTGCTAATATATATCGTAATTTTTCTAACGCTGCCTACGTGAGATCTATTAGTCTTGTGAATTCTGCTGTTTGATTCTTCTTTTCAAGTGTAATGACACGACCAAGATATGCATAATGGTCTACACATTTAATTTTCACGTCGTCTAGCAATATGTGGGGATTATCTGGACTCATTATTTTTGTTTTTCCTATGTTCATTTTTAGCTTTATATTTTTGGATGTTGCTTTTAGTTGTTGTAGCAATTGTCAAGAACAAAATAACTACATCTTAGATACTCAGTATGGATTTTGATCAAAACGTTTGACAACAGACTTCTGGCTTATTTTAGTCACAAATAAAATTATACTTTAGACAAACATAGAGGAAATCTTTCAGTACCTTTTAATATTTCTAAAGCATTTGGTAGGGTATGCCATCTTAATTTAATTAACAAGCTCTATTACGTAGATCATGATTATAAATCTGTAAATCTTATTAATAGTTTTCTTGACAATAGAAAATTATTATAGTTAGAATTGATGGTTTTAACTCAAAATTATAAATGCTGGTGTTTCTCAGGGTTTTGCTTTTTTATCAACTTTAATTGATTTACATTTATATACTCCTTTAAATAACTAAAAGTTTTATTCATAATTTTACAAATGATAGCACTTTTCGTACTTTTCAAAAACCATTTTCACAAATATGACAAAACGTTTTAAAATTTTTACGGTAGAATCTGTAACATCTATAAACAAAGACATCAAAACAATATCTGAATAGGGTACATCTAATCATGGTCAATTTTAACTTAAATATAACTTTGTACTGTTTTAAAATCAAAATTCGAAGTATCATTAGTACCGAATATGAATTAAACAACGAATATTTATCTTAATCTTCTTAAATTTGTTTTATAGGGGTTACAATCTTTTCTGGAATAAAAAAATTGTTAACTTAGCTTTGAAAGTATCTAAATAACTAGGATTTCTTAATAGATGTAAATTGTTATTTTACTTCTGTTGAACCTTTGCATATTTATAAAACTAGTTATTTATTTGGAAGCAAGTTATTTGGATTATTGCTGAAAGGCTTGCTAAAAGTTCTAACAAATATTCACTGAAAATTCAGAGATAAGTTTTGAAAACATACTACTGATAAAAAAAGTATATTCTTTAAAATTACCTTATTAAATTTAGTTTTTAACTTATGAGTAAGGCTGTTAATGTATGATATCACATGGCGTATCTGGAGCATCTGCTTTGTGGTTTTTTATAAGGCGGTATAGATTGATTACAGTTAAATTGTTGGGGAAGAGGGAAATAAAAGTTTACTATTAGCAAAAACATTTATAGTAAAACACAAATAGTGTAAAGGTTTAAAAAAAATTTGTTGTAATACTACAATTTTATTGCCACACAGTAGCTTTATCAGGTATAATGAACAATAATAGAAAAGGGGTATACACTAATTACTTATATACTAAAACAAATAAAAACACCATACAATAACAGGTGGGGAGGTTTAACAGAGGGGGAGCGTGGATTAGTGCAACAAACTAATATTAATTAGTATTACATCATTACACAATAAGAATAAAAAAAAATTATACAATATTTAATAAAGGAGAATTGTTTACATCATTTTGATCATTTAACGGTCCGCGTTTGTTATAGCCTAAGTTTTTTTGAATTTTTAAGTAAAATTTTAAAATTATTGTAAAAATTTATTAGAACACGGTCATTTATTTTACTTTTGATATTCGGACAAATTATTACAGATTTTATATTGTCAGCTTTTTTAAAATTACGGTTATTATTTTAAATTTTAAGTCAAAGTTTTAGCTATTTTGAATTAAAAAAAACGGAATCTGGAGATTTATTATACTAAGCTGCAATCTTTCTGATTTAAGTGTTTCTGTAGCATTGCTGTTATCTACACGTAGTGTGTATTTTTGGCCCGACAATTCTTTTTTTTAAACAAAACATCTGACATTAATAGTTTTAACTGTGGTAGTGAAAGTAGTAATATTATCAGGCTGTAATCTATGTTGTTTTGTTTTAAGAGCGGAAACTTTCTTTTTTGAACAAGATATTTTTTATAAATTAATTTAATAATATTGAACCCAAAAATGTTAAATTCTAAGGAGTGGAATGAATGAGGTAACTCCGCATGTAATTAATACCTTTATATAGTGCTGGTACGCGTCTCTTTTAGTAGAAACTTCTACATTGGCCATTAGCTTGGCCTGAACCGTAATACTGGCGGGATACGGCTTAGGTGACTTCTAAATCACTCCGGTAGATAAAGAGCATGTTAGTATTTAATAATATTTTAGAAATCAAACCCCGACTGTTAGCATGCGTACGTATTATATATTAATCAAGTTAAATACATATATTTTAGTACATTGACAATCATATTTCTAATATATTAAAACTATAGCCTATAGTAAATAAATACTCGTAATAAATGAAAAATGAAATCATCTATATTTTATTTAATCATATTATTCAATTAAATTAATTGATTTATATTTTAAATTAAACCCAATTATTTGATTTAAAAGTGTTTATGCAGTTTAAAATAAATAATAAGTTACTTACTGTGATGCAAAGCTTAGTAAAAAAAATTATATTTGTTTTATATTGTATATTTTACATATTTGATTTTTTATACGAAGTTTTTATTTTTGTTTTTGCAAATATATCAACAATAAAAAATTTTTGAACATAAGTTTATTATTAAAAAAATATTAATTATTTTTATGGCTAATAACAGAGAAAGATAAATATTAATTTTGGTATTTATTTAATTATAATTAATAGGTCTCAACTAGATTTATTAATAATATATATGAAAGCGTATGTGGAATAATTAATGTGTAAATTTACTTATAGTTAAAACCGCAAATAGAAATTGTAACACACATTCAGATAATTCTATACAATCGCTTCAATATTAAGTAGATTTAAACGATTCAAACAATGTTGATAATATCAAAACAATAACTCAATAACAAAACAAATTAAAGTATTAATTCTTAAATATGAAATTTCATTATTTCAAGTTTTTCTCAGACATTTGCAAATAAAATGTAATATAGTTATAATATATACTAGCTGCAATTAATTGATGTAATAATATAAAAATATTAATAAAATTAGGTTAACAAAACTTGCTAACTACTTTTAAACATAATAATTGATACATTACATCAAATTTGGTTCAATATATATTAATTTTAATTAATGAAGTTGACAGAAAATGACCTACAATGGGTCTAAAGTCCAACAAACTTTTGATCGGTTCTAACTAAACTAACAATAATAATTAATAAAAAATAAAAAATACAATTTTTTTGTATTATTATATATGTATAATGTTATATATTGTTTGTTAACGGGAGATTGAAGTCCTTTTATAAATTGAAAACTTATTATAAACATTAGATTTAATAATACTGACTGAGTCGTATGCTATATGCATACTTCAGAATAAATCAATAAAAAGTTAATGTATAAATTTAATTTACTTGGCAATATAATGACAAATATAAATTAAATGATGTAAGTAAAAAAAAAAATAATCAATTTCTTTTAATATGTGTTGACATTGAAATATGTTAATAGTTAATTAATTAATTAATTATATTATGATATAAGTTTTTTTTAATAAAAAAGATATTACATATTAATAAATTACAGCCGTGTGACGTAAAAAACAATATATAAATATTTAAAATTCTGTTAAACAATAATGTAATATAGTTCATTTATATTATATGGGCAACTGACCAGAGCTGGGGAAGGGTGCATTAAAAAACTTGCTTATGTGTTTCTTTTAGTTTCTATAACTTATTAGTAGTCCTTTGATTGGTATATATATAAAACCCATAAAAAAACTCTATAATTATTTTTAGTTTTTTTGTCGTTTTTTAACGTAATCAAATTTTTTGTTTAAAAACCGCAATTTTAACTCAAAAAAATAAATTTACTAATGAAATCAATCAGAAATTTTCATTTTAAGTCTATACTTTGCCTATAAGCTGCAAAAGCCATAAAACCATGTTTTTGCTCTCAGTGAGCTGGGCAAACAGGAGCATTAAAAAAAAAAACTAACTGCCAAAGTTGACGTGTTTTGATGTAAATTAAATGGAAAATATAAATTTGTTTTGTGTATTTGGGTTTTAAAGGTCTAAAACTTGAAAAAACATATTTACAGAAAAACTATACATCAAATATTATTAAAAAATTGAGTTTTGCAAACAATTTGACATAGAAATAAGTCAGTGTCGTGCTTATCGGGCAAAGAAAAACCTATCTAGAAAAAAAATTTGTTTTACATTTAAAATTTTTTTTTTTTAAATTTTTTTTAAAGATTATTTAGATTATATTTTTTTAGGCTTATTTCAAAAATTTAACAAAAATCTTTTGTTGCTTGAATCAATTTTGGGCCATTTTACTTTTTGTTTGATAGTTTTTGCGGTTGCTGCATAAAATTAGACTGGATCTATCGGCGCCAAAATTAGAAAATATTATAATTTTTGGCATTCAAACATAAATCCGCCTGGGACTGGACTGGAAAAATTTGTTAAAAAAAGTTTTAAACCACACCCTAGTGTGTTTATAATATTTCTTTCTTGATAGACTTTTCTATAGACGATGAGTACAACACTGACTATTTTCTATGTAAAGATGTCTTCAAAATTAAAAGTTTTAATAATATTTGATGTATTGTTCCTCTGAGCGCGGTTAAACGTGCATTTGTAAGAGTTTATGTTGAAGAATAGGCCTACTTTGCAGATTAGTTAAATTTTTGACTCTTTAAACCCAAATACACACAACAAATTTATATTTTCCAATTAATTTACATCAAAATACGTCAACTTTGGCGGTTAAAAAAAATTTAAAACATGCTCCTTTTAGCACAGCCCACTGAAAACAAAAACATGGTTTTGTGGCATTTGCGGCTTATAGACAGGGTGTAGACCTGAAATGGCGCCAGATTTAGATTCTTCGGAAAATTTTTGGTTGATTTTATTAAATTTTTAAACAAAAAATGCGATTAAATTAAAAAACGACAAAAAAACTAAAAAAAATTGTAGAATTTTTTTTAAGGGTTTTTTACCCTTGTTTATTGATCAAAGGACTACTAATAAGTTATAGAAATTAAAAAAAAATATATAAGCAAGTTTTTCAATGCATTTAACATAAGCAACATCTGCATCTAAAAGTTGTTGAGATGCAACTTCATTTTTGCCAGTGGAAGCCACAGTTTCTTATTACTAATAAAGCAAACTTTATCTGTGATTAGCCGTCACAATCTTTGCTAACGTTACTTGTATAAAATATGCGGCACGAAAATCAATAGGCAGTCTTACAAAACAAGTTGACAAGTGTATTGAATTTCAAAATTTAATATTTGAGCACTTGCTAGAATAAAATAAAACATCTGCAAAGTTTTAACATTGTAGAACAAATAATTATGCAATAGCATTACACACACACATATACACGCTACTTGTTTAACTTTGAACAGCTGTATCTCCAAAACTATTAAAAATGTTCAAACAACTTTTCTTAGATTGACTAATACTACCTCATTGTATTTCCTTCTTTATCTAACTTATCTTGTTTATGTATATTTAATACAATTTCGATTTTTAATGTTTTTTTTTTCTCAGCGCTTTTTTAACAACCCACCCCCGTTCTAAAATTTAGTGTGAATTACCAATATTAGGGAGGTTCAATACTTGCTAATGATGCAATTTAATTCGATTTAGTTTTTGTTTTTGGATTTCTAAAACGGGTAGTAGAGCAAAAAGGTTTTTTATAAGAATATTGTGTTTTTTTTCAGATTTTAATTAATCTGGTATGAAAGGATTTTTTTATTTGTTAAGTTAGTATGTCTATGTGAGAGTGTTTTTATATGTTCTATTGTTCACTTTATATATTTTCCAGCTGAATGTTATATAGATGTTGTTTTAAGTGTGTTTTAAATTTTATTAAATTAGTTTTTGATTTAATTTTTTTTGGCAAGTTGTTATAATTTATTACGTCTTTGGTTATTAAGCTGTTATTTTTTATTTCAGTACTGTTTTATTTAATGCGTATGTCGCTTCTTTGTCTGGTATTATGTTTGTGTATTTCTTTATTTATATCTAAATTAGATCTTGTTTTTTTGTGTTTGATTTTGCGAATATAGATGCATTGTTGTTGTTTTATCTAGATTTGTAAAGTCAATTAAATAGTTTTTTCATGAATTGTCTTACTTGGTGCTTTTTTGTTTTAATTGTATAATATTTTAATTGATTTGTTTTGTTGTTTTTAAAGTTTGTTTATATTGTATTGAGTTTTAGTACCCCATACATGCCTTGCATATTTTAAATGAAATAGAAAAAGTGAATTGTATATACTGATTTTCATTATTTTATTTATGTAGTTTTTTATTTTATACAGTTTGCTAATACTAACTGCTGTTTTTGTGCATATATTTTGTATATGTTTGTTTCATTTTAGAACGTTTGTTATTGTTATTCTGAGATATTTCATTTTATTTTTTTCTTGTATTTTGTTGCGTCTTATGTATCATTTCATTTCATTTCATTTGTGCTTGTTTTATTTGTAAATAACATATATTTGTTTTTTCTTTTCATTTATTGTTAATAAGTTGTTGTCAGTCTAATTCTTTAGTTTTTTACAGATCATAATTTATTGATAGTTTTTTGCTTTATGTACTACGCATGGTATCATCTGCATACATTCCAATCTTAGTTTATTGTTTTTGGTTGTACAAGTATGTCCTATTTAGGTGGTTAACTGTGTTTATTATTCCTAGTTGTTTTAATTTTTTTAACAATCATGTTTTTGATCTGGTACTAAATGCATTTAGTTGTAGCTGTTGTTGTGCCAATATTTTTTTAAAACGCATATTGGGAACTGTTTATAATTTTATTATTTTCTAGATAATTTATGAGTCTTGCAAAAATTACTTTTTCAATTTTTTTAGAAAAAAAAACTGATATTTAAGCTATGGATTAATAGTTTTTTGAACTAACCGCTTTTCCTTGTTGGTAAATAGGTTATATTTTTGTATTATTTATTTTTGTTATTATTACTAAATAAATATATTAAAAAAACTAAGTTATTTAACTTTTCTTACTGCTAGGTAGTAAGAATCAACTAGTTAAAATATTATTTATTAAATGTTTTTACAGTGTAAAAAGTACATTTTTATTTAATTTTAATAATAATAATTTAAGTTAATTTTACAAAAGTTAAGTAATTTTTTTTACATACGCTGTTCTGTGTTTTTATCTTCATTTATTTTGCAAATATGCCTAATTTATCTCATTTGTCTTCTTATAATCTATTTTTGGTCAAATCTGGATGATCTGTCTGTGTGTCTTGTTTCTTATATTGTCATTTTTAGTTTTATATCTTGTTCTTCTAAAAAAAATTCTATTGCGTTTATTTTTGATTTTTGTTTTTTTTGTCATGGTTTACGCTTTGCTGCTGTGAGTTGTATTGTTTTTTTACAATTATTGTTTTTGGAGTTCTTCTTGCTAAAAAAAATGTTTTTATAATGTTAAGTATCTATTTTAAATTTTTTTATCTATTTTACTATTGCTCTGTATTATTATTCTTAAGTTTCTTTTTTTTTTGTCAATATCATATGTATAGTTTATTTTGGTTAGTTTCTTTATTAGTATTTTCATATTGCTTTTTAAGTATTCTTTTAGTTCTCAACATCCATCTTTGTCTTACGCTTTAATTTATAGTAAGTTCTGTTGGTTCCTTATTATTTGTTCTTATTGTAATTAATACAAACAGTTGTCTTTTTAATCTCTCTATTTTATATTTTTTTTGTATTTTGTTAAAAAAAAATCTAGATCTTTAAAGTAATCTTTTTTTTTTATAAACTTTTTGTTTGTTTGTGTTTATGGGTAATTCCATTACTTTTTAACTAATTTGATAAAATCAACTTCTTTGATTTTGCTTAAATTTTGAGGGATCAAAATATGGATAAAGTTTTATTTATGAATACGCCGATCTTGACAACGCCCTATATACTATTTCTCATATAGATAACCTTTTTTTGTAGTCTGAAGAGTATTTATTGAAATTTTGATTAAAATCGACATAGGGTGACAGCGCTTTTTTGGGATCTATAAATTACAAGTTTTGAAGATCGCAAAAACATGTGCAACTTCCTGCATCAAAATAGTGGTGTATACGTAATGATTGTATAATTTTGTGTGATCACTTTAAAGCAAAATTAAACACAAGGAAATCTAGACCTCGTGAATCAATTTTTGAAAAGATTTAACAATGTTAGAACGGTTTAAAAAAAGCAACGTTTAAATTTATGGTTTTTTTTTGGAATAATGTTTGAAGTTTGATATATCAAAATGACTGCTCTTTATTTGTGTGTCATTTTGAACAGGCAATATTCTAAGGTCCAAAATTTTGGTAATTTTATTTTTTTCATCTATATTTTGATCTTTTAAAATTTGAGCAAAATCAAAGAAGTCAATTTTTTCAAATTCGTCAAAAAGTAATGAAATTAATAAAAATCTGATCTTGGAATATTTTTTTCTTTCTGAATTTACATGAAATTTGAAATCTGAAATTTATTGTTTTTCCAAAATAATTTTTCAACTTTTGTCGATTATCTACTACGCTAGTTATTGTATTTTTTAATAGTTATTACATTTTTTAATTATTATGACAAACTACCATAATTGCTATATTTGGTTCTACATATGTATATATTCTAAATTTTAATACAATTACTGCAGTCAATGAGTATCTAACTTTAAACTTGATTTTAAAATAACATATAATTTATTGTTATTATTAACTATTATGTAAATAACACAAAAAAAATCTATGCGGTTACTTTATTTGAATTGTACGCTCAGGATTATCTATTTTGTCTAATATTTAGTCTCAAAAATTGTCGATGTTGATGTAATACTAATAGATTGTTTCATACATTTTTGAAAGATAATCTTTGTAGCAGTAAGCAATTATTAACGAAATAGTAAAAATTCTAATTTATAATTTTTAGAAGAATAAAAAATTGTAAAAAGTTTACTGTGTGAAAAGCATTTTTCTAGTAACTTAATAAAAAATTATAAAGTCATAAAGAAAAAATTAATTTAGAGCAAAACACAAAAAAATAAATAAAACAACTATTGTTTTTGTCAAAAAAATTAACCCAAGATATGTTGTAAGCAATTGTTTTATGTTTCACTAACTAATTGGACATTCAATGAAAAACAATTAGCTTTTTCTTTATATTATAAATCTTTAAATAGACATTGGACATAACAATTTAATTTACTTTTCCTTTTTAAATCTAAAAAAATAATTTCAAACTTTTGCAAATGGCAAAAAAATATCTAGCAAGATATTTTGTAACAAAACAAATACTTTTCTGATTACCAACGTTTATTGAAAAAACCTTTAAATTGGTTATTACGTGTTTCCAAAACTTAAAAAGTTTTAAAAATAAAAAGAACCAAATAAATGTTTTTATTGTACTAACAAATTTGTATGTACAATAAGATTAATTTGATCTTTATAAAATTAAAAAAACAAAGATATGTTATGTTTATTTACATTTAGAATAACTTAGGATTTGATAGAAAATACTTTTCCTGTTGTACAAAATTGAAGCGACTATAGTCTTACGTCTACTCCAAAAGCTTTTAGACTAAAACTGCAATATAACATGTTTTGTTGTGTTAACCGAAAATATCAACAGTAAAACTTAAAATTTATATATGATAATTATGTTAAATTTGATAAAATGAGCATGTCTCAAATTCAAACAACTTTAAAAAAACGTATATGTTATTTAAATCAAACAAAATGTGCTATTTGCTTAGTAAATAAACTGAAAAATGTTAGAAAAGATAAAATGTTAATACTAAATAAAGTTTCAAATCATAATATAAAAAAATACTAAAACAATCAACCAATGACCAATTTGGTGATATTGTTTCATTTCTGTTAAATTTATCTAATAAATATTATGATAACTATATTCATCATTCGATAGCACATCTAGTAACAAGAAAAATTACAAATGAACGAAAAATTAAATGTTAGATCAAACCTATACATGTTTTTTATTAACAAAAAAACAAAAACTTAAATTAGTTTTGATAAAACAGCTGACAAAAATAAAAATTTGTTTTAATAAAAAATACAAAATCGTATCTTCTTAGGTTCTGACAGGTTTGATCACGATTAAAAAAATGTAATAACAGAACTAACAGATAAATAAAACAGATATTAAAAACTAACCCAAACTCAAAAAATCTAACAAAACTTTAAATGCATATGTTGTACTTATCTTAATCTTATCAACAAATGCAAAAGACTCAAATACAACAAAACAGCCTAATATATAAAAATGGTTTTTAACTATTGATTGCAAAATTAAAACTTCATAGCATTGACAGAAACAAAGTTAATCAAATTTCTATAAATAACAAAAATATCTATAAAACAATAAATACATTACAATTTAGTTATTAATCAAAAAAGCAAGATATTTTATTCTGCTATTCTAAATTTGTCTACTGTTGTACTTGCAATGTCGGCTATTTGTCAAATTTATTGTAGGCAAAAGATTGTTTAAAGATATCTTTTTAAATTAAATACTAAAAAAACATTACTTGTAGTTGACAATTTTTTATTATATTCTTAAAACATTAACAAATAAATTATCTCAAATTCTGATTGAAATACTTGATTTATCTTAAAAATAACATTTTAGAATTTTTAGAAAAATGCAAATATCTAACCTATGCGTAAAAAGAAAAACTGTCAGGCATTTTTAAAAAATATATTAATTTCTACAATTAATATGTACTTTGATTGTTTTGACAATAGATTTTCTGTTAGTTGTTAGTCACAAATAGAATTTTTACTTTAGACAAACATAGAGAATATCTTTTTTAGCTTTAGACATCTCATTTGGTTTTTTAAATTGTATACAATGATCTCTTCACCTAACAGTAGAGTTGTATTTTTAGACTTGTGTTTTACAAATGACTGTGATATATCTGTGATAGATGCCATTGATGTTTTATTAAATATTAGTCAACACTATTATGCTTATGTGATAGATGTAAAATGTGATACTTGCTGTAATAATTTAGTATGTAATAATGTTTTTTATAACTTTAAGTTTGCAGACTTTGGCTCAATTAATAATTTTTTGTTTGAGATTGATTGGTCTATACTATTTTAAAACTGTGATGTTGTAGATTTATTTTATTCTGCGTTGCATTACGCTGCCGATTGTAAAAAAATATAGCGTAAAAATTAATTTTCAATTTGGTTTAGCAAAGAACTAATCTCGCTTACCAATCTAAAAATAAACTGTACATAAGCGATATGTATTATTCACTATTATCAGATTATAGTAAATTCCAATCACTTTGCAGTTTCTGTAAAAATCTAAGTGATAGTCTTTACAGTCAATACATTTTACGTACTGAGAATGACATTCAAGCTAATCCAAAACATTATTTGGAGGTTTCTTAACAAATCTTGAAAATCAAATGGTTTTCCTACAACCATGTATTATGGCGAGCAAACGAGTGATAATAAGCCATTGTGCTTTTTTTAATAAGTCTTTAAACGAAGGGACGTCTTCTCATGTATGGAATCAAAATTACATCACGCCACTGCATAAAACTGGACCCAAAGAAGACATTAAAAACTATAAAAGTATTTGTATTCAATCTGCTATATTTAAATTTATTGATAAAATTATTACTAGTCAAACACAATAGATGTCCAAAAATATCTTAGTAGAAGAGCAACATGGTTTTTGTGAGGAGCGATCCACACTGACAAATCTGCTCTGCTATGAAAACGACTTGATAAACGCTTTTCAATTAAAGTTGCAAATTGATTCTATATACACTGGTTTTTCAATTGCTAAACTTCATGCACTTAGTATTCATGACACTTTGGTTTGCTGGTTGACAGACTATTTGAAAAACCGTACACAATGTGTAAAAATTAATAACTTTTTGTCACAAACTATTGCTGTTCCATCAGGTGTGCCACAAAGGTCACATTGTGGGCTAATACTTTTTCTGCTTTTTATCAATGACCTTTCATGTTGTATTCATTCATCTTCATTTCTTTTATTTGCTGATGATCTTAAAATTTATAAAAACCTATCATTTCTTGAGGATTGTCATATTTATATAATAACAGGTGTGTCAATAATAGTTTATTATTTAATGCACAAAAATGTTTTTCGATAAGTTTTGTTCGAAATCATAGACATATAACCTACAATTACATCATTGACAATGTACCACTTAAACAAGTAAATCAGATAAAGGATTTAGGTATAATTTTTGACCAACAACTTACAATCGTCTGTTGGTGTTTGTTTATAGGATATCATCTGATCTATCTCCCATTACACTCAAAATACTTAATTGTGCTTTAGTGCGCTTGCATTTAGAATATGTTCCATCAGTATGGTGTCCATCTTACAAAATACACATACATAATATTGAACGTATTTAAAATAATTTTTTTAGATCTCTTATAAATTATAAATTAGGAATCTTGTCGGAAAACTTAGATCTAAATTTGATTTTCTTGCAGTTTAATCTTCTTTCATTTTAACTTTGGCAAAGAAAGACAGATTTTTCTTTTATGTGTGAGTTTGTATTATTGGAGATTGATTGCAGAAATTTACTAAAAACTATTTTATGTTTCTTCAAATGATAGGCGTACTAGACAAGTGCCAATATTTAAGGAGCTTACGCATTCTACTAACTGTGGATTTAATTATCCACTTAGTAGATTTTGCAAATATGCTAATAACGCGTCGTCTGATATTAATTTTAATCTTTTTTGTTTTAAAAATAACTGTAAAACTGTACTAATTGTAAATAGAATCTGTTATTCTATGTTATGTTCTTGCTTATTGTAGTTTTTTTAACTTTTTTAATGTACAATTATTTTTAATATAAGTTTGTCATCTTTTTTTTATATAGTTGTGTGATGCAGATGTAAATGGTTTCTTGTCGTTAATAAAGAATTATTATTCTTATTATCTCTAAAACTATTGATAATAAATAAATCTTATTAACAAGCTTAATTGGATAAATCTTGATCACAAATCTGTAAGTTTTATCAATTGCGTTCTTGACAATAAAACAGTTGTAGTTATAATTGATGGTTTTAATTCTGACCCTATTATTTAAGGTTTTGTTTTTTGGATTTACATTAATTAACTTTTTTAAATGACCAAAAGTTCTACTTATAGTTTTGCAATTGGTAATACCTTTTATACTTTATACTTTTTAAAAACTATATCTATAAATTCAACAAAACGTATTAAAAAATTTAAGTTAGAATTTGTTGCATCTATAAATAAATACTTCAAAACAATAGCTAAATAAGGCTATTCAATTTTAACTCAGTTTCTTACTGTTTCAAATTCAAAATCAAAAATATTATCAGTACCAAATATAAACAAAAAAAATATATCTAAATTTTCTTCAATTTGTTTTCTAGAGGTTACAATCTAACATAATTTTATGGAACAATTATATTGTTAAAATAGCTTAAAATGTATTTAGAAAACTAAGATTGCTTAAAAGTATGAGAAAATTTTATTCAAAAACTAGATATTCGCATCATTGCCAATTTAAAATAGACGTATACTTAGATACTTTACAACACCGGTGTAATGATGCAGATTTTATATGTGGAACGCTAAAAAATAATACACCAAAAATTAGCGTTAAAAAACAGGCAATATACAACTTTTTGGTTTTTTGCATATTGTTTCTTATATATTTGGGGTATACAACTTATTTTTGCGTAAAAACAAAATTATTGTTTTAACACAAATTTTCAGCGGTTAATATGCACGCTGACACTCACCTGGCCGATAATAATTTTTGGAAACAGCTAATCTGAAACTGAAATTGATATGCAATTAATGATCTGCATAATTTCTTTGGCAAATAGACCACTTTTATGTCAAAATGTCGATAATTAACAAAATGGCGGCCATAAGAAAAAAGTGGTATTTTTTTGCAAAACGTATACACTTTACACCGTTTTATTGTGATTTATTATTAATATACTTTAGATTTTTGAAACCTTTTATAAACTTAAAGCCATGTGATTATTGAGCTTTGGCTTTAAAATTATTTTTACTGTGATATTAAGGTTATGATCTTATTTAAATTATTAAAAATAAGATTTTATTTAGCTGGCAGTTCTAAAACAAAAGTAAATAAATACTTGCTTAAGCAAGATATATTTGACTATTAGCAGCCAACTCAACCACATTGATGAAAGGTTTGCCGGTTAACTAGCCAACTAGCAAAAGTATTTGACTGGTCAAATGCAATTTTTGTTGCAATTTATTATTTATTTCAATATTAATTATTTGCGATTTATTACATTTAAACAATATTTTATTTTTCAGATACCCACATAAGAATTTATATATATATATATATATATATATATATATATATATATATATATATATATATAAATTTAAGAAGGTTAGTTGCGCTTTAAGCTGTTTTCCAATATTGAAAAAAAAAAATCTACAAAAATTATTGAAAAAGTAGCCATGGCGTTAAAAGAGATAACGGCGTAGAGGAAACATTTACAACAGACCTTAATCAAAGTTATTGTCAACATCAAAAGATTTCAAAAACTAAAAAACTATCCAATCCAAAATTAAGGACTTTGAAATTGTAACTCTTACAATGCTCACTACTATAAAATTGTTTATAAATCAATTGGTTAAAGTCAGTTTGTATTATTGTATTTTGTAAGTTTTAGATGAAGTAATAGATAATTCATTAAGAGCAGTCAGTAAGAATGTCTTCTCTTTGCAAAGCAACAGCCGCCAACAAAGTTATTGCCAAATTTGTTAAGATATTGTTACAGTTACAGTCCCAGTAGCAACCCAAAACCGTAGAACTTCCAAACAAATTTTTCAAATTTAACCAATTAAATTTAAAACTGTTTCTGCATAAAAGCAAGTAACAATTAGATTTTGATTTTTTTTTTTGTAAATAACATCAACGTCTGCATCTCTACCAACCGCACCTTCTATTAACAAGGCGCGTAAAACATTTGCAAAATTTGCAGTTTTTAATCTGATGTTATGGCTGTTAAAAAAACTTGAGTTGTGTAAAGAATTATGATTGAGAAACGGGACTACCGAGAAGTACCAACGTACAACAAACTACATAAGATTCTCACTAGAAAATGCAAAACACTACATCAGCATATGCAGTGAAAATAACATTAATTTTCACACTAAATTGAATAAACCGGTTAGATCATTCCATGTAACCAGCAGAAAGAACATAAGATGTTACAAATGCAACAAAGCGCACTATATTTATGCAAGCCAAATACTTTGTAGAAAAACACCACTGGAACGAATTGAAATAATCAGAACAAAAAAATTGTGTATAAATTGTTTGGGTCACCTTGCTAAAGATTGCACATCAAGCAATTGCTTTAAATGCGGATAGATACATAATACAGTTTTCCATTTAGAAGATAAAGCGGATTTTTAAGTACCCGGCATGTCTAGCAGTGTTGGAAATCACAGCAACAAAGACCAAGTAATTTTATCCACATGTCTGGTCAACGTCAACAATATATGAAGAAATCAGCACGTTGCAAGAGCACTATTTGACTTAGGCTCCTAAGTAAACCTTATGAAAACAAGTTTAGCAAAACGATTAGGCTTAAGGTACCAACAGATTTCAGTTCTAATAACAAGATTAGGAGAATCCAAAGTTAAAATAACAAATTGCGTGTCTACTATTGTGTCGTCTAAAGCTAGCTAATACATATCGGAGCTAATTTTTTTTCTATTGGATACCATTACATCGCAAGTGCCGTATCAATAATTTGACAAAAAAAACCTTGATATTCCTAAAAATATAATACTTTGTGACATAAATTTTAACAAATTTTGGGAAATTAAATAGTTGATTGAAGCAGAGATTTTTTACAAACTTTTATGCGTGCGAACTTAGAAAAAACAATGTTTATTATTCTGGGAGATTGAAAAAATGCATCGCGTTACGCGATCTATAAAAGAAAAATTATGCAAAGCGCATTTTATTGCCACGCACACTAGAAACCCATCTGGCCGTTTTATACTGTATAATATGAAAATGAATATGAAAAGAAATAGCAGTTAAACGTTTTGGGTTTTTAGAAAAACGTTTAAATAAAAACCTACAAACAGCAAGACCTGTGAGCAATGCAAGCAGACTGTTGTGTCTAAATCCATTTCTGGATGTAAATGGGTTAATTCGTGCAGGTGGAAAACTTTGAAATTCTTTTCTGCAATATGTGAAGAAGCATCCAATTCCTTTACCAAAATTTCATACTTTTACTAAGTTAATCATTTGTATAGAGCACGTAAGAAATTTTCACGCAGATGAACAAGCAACGTTAACAGCTATTAGAAATCAATATTGAATCATATCAGCATGAACCGCAATAAAGACAATTCATTGTAAGTGCGTATTTGCTTAAAGAATAAACCAAAACCTGCACAACTATTTTTTAACAAATCATAGTTTTGTAGATAAGGTCTAATTTTATATTCAATTATGTGCCGCTTTTCCTCGTATTAAGTCAAGAGCAGTTTAGCCTGCAGGGACTTTTTATTAAAGAGTGAATCCAGCATGTTAAGTATGTGGATTCCTCACTTAGACCATAAATCAGATATTGGGAATGTTAAACAGTTATAAAAATCGTAATAAAAATAATAATGACATTACGACATTAGAATTGTTTACAACTTTTGTCAATTTAAGTTGAATTATTTTATTACAAATTTTATCAGCATATCGCTTGATCCGTATGCTAGTTGTTAAATTTAATAACTAAATAAAAAAAATTTGCTATTTTTTTAAATTTAAACAAAATGATAAAATTAAAAAAAAATTGTTTAGTATGCATACGATTTAAAATTGTTAGCTTAAATAAAAAAATTTGTTAGTCGGCATAGTGGTTGACGTTAATTGTACATAAGATATGTTTAATCTTGTTAACTGTAATGGGATTTAGATTAGAGAGTCACAAAAAGAATCAATTAAAAACAAGTTTCTTTAAAAATGCCCACGCAATCTTAACATTTACATTTCAAATTATTTAAATTGTAGATTACATTAATTCCATGGTGCTTCGTTTATAAAGGAAACAATTTGTAAATTTCAAATGAACCGGAAGTTATTTTATTCTTTCCGCAGTTGTACAAAGTAGTACTTTATTCAGAAAGTATATATAAACAGAAAATAGGGGGTATCAAAGTTGACGATAGCAGACTGCGGATCTATGTAAGGGTCGTGCAGCACAGTTTGTCTGCATGTCCCTTCTTGCCCCCTAGGACATTATGAGCAAGTCCCTCACGATGAATATTGTAAAATAACACTATATTTATAGTATAACCCTAATAAGCAAACGCATTCGGCCCCACATATTTACTCGAACTGTGTTAAGAGACAGCATATAAAATATTATTTAAACCAGTTCAACTGTAAAAATTTCAAATTAATAGGCATAGAAATGAATTTTGAATAATTTTTATATAAAGATGGAAAAATGTTTTCCGTTCATAAATCTCACCCTTAATCCCCGTTTCCGTATAATTTAAAGGATGCTAATTCCACACAAATACCGCTACGATCCATTAAAGCCATATTTTTACAAAATGCACTCGTGAATGAACAAAAAAAACCTTAAAAGCTTGAAATACCAGGTGCACTACTTAAAGGTGAGCAAGGAGTTGCCTAGAGGGGCAATATAAGAAATAAAAAATTCAAAATGTGTACTTTATAAAGAATGTAATAATGTTACATAATGTACGCACGGTTTGAGATAAATTTAGATTTTAAAAATGCAAGCTCTGCATTTAGGTATTTCTAAGAGATATTGCATAGAATAAATTTCATATATTTTCTCTAGGTGATAAGATGCTTTGCTGCATACAATGTGGAAAGTTTTGAGACAATTTCATCATATTATATAATATGAGATAATATGCTAATGTAAATTAATATAATGCAAAGCATTTTGTTATTTTGATATATTATAACGATTAATCCGTTTATACATTGATTTTATTAATTACTTACTTTAGCAATTACTATTATCAGTCAGCAATTAATTGATTTTAATTTTATATAAACTATAATCCTTTATTGTCAACATCTATTAATAAATTCAAATATTCGGAAATTAAATTCACAAATGTTATATTGTTTGTATTTGCATTGTTGCATTCAAAATACAAACTAATTATTAGGTAACTAATATTCAGAAGGAAATGAGATTTTGGTTTCATGTTTGTACTATACATATGTATTACATTTTGCTTTAGATGTTTATTTTACTAAATTATTTAAAAATTATAATAAGATACAAACAAATATAGAATTTATTTTTATGTTTAAGCACCATTAATAACTATAATTTATGTGTCTAAAGTTAGTACAAATACATATAAAGTTCTTTTTACGTTTTACCACAAATATTTTCAACTTCCCAATCCTACAATTTTTACTCAGCGTTAAACTTGAAACTTCTTAACATCTCAATAATTAATCTTAAGATGTTTCAGTTTTCTAAAGTTCTTCAACTATTTAAACTTTAAGTTTCTCGAATTAAAGAAATAAAAAAGGTAATCTATCAAACTGGTTAGCATTTAAGTTTTTTTTTAACAAAATGCCGACGCTAAATAAAGTGAGAATATTAACGATTACTCAGTGGGTATTCTAAATATCCTTTATCCGAATAAATTTAATCTTTTAAGCATTTTTGTTAAATTTAAATTTTGCATATTATAAAAATTTCAAAGGTGTTGCTCAACTCAAGTGAAAATAAAAAGGAAAGAAGCGGAAGGTAAGAGATGATTCGAGATCACTTTATATTTAATTCATACGTTTGAAAGAATATTGCTGTATTTCATTTTGTAATATTTCAAAATGCTATAAGAAATTGATGTACTTGTTATTATTACATTTTTATTTTAAGAACATGTCAATAAGCCATTAACATAAACAAGTTACTCACGGTTCACCTTATATATAAATATATATATGGCGTGGTTGTAATTACATTGTTAGCAGAAGCAAACTGTATGTTTGCTAGTAATCGTACTGCCCTTATTGAAAACCGCCCGCAGGTTACGGGTAATATAGTAACAGTATTTACTTTATCTGTACCCAATTAACAATACAAAAAATATATATTCATGTATCAACATAAATAATATTATATATTCATAAAAAATGTATCATTTTACTATATGTTTATAAATTATATAATCTTATTTGGCATTGAAGTTTTTTGATACTTTCTCATTTTTTTATAGAAGTAACAATAGAACAGTTAATATTTTTAAATTAATATCAATTGCTAATAAACTTGTCTTTAAGGCATTTCATCTTACTGAACTTACTCGATCAATATCCAAAAACTAGCATACAGATAATACGTAATAATTTTGATTTTAACGCTATATTATTGTGATTTACATAATGCAGCAAAAAACCCAACTAAGACCCATACAACAAATTACTAAACAATACATATTCTTTAAAACAAACAAAATATTTTATTAACTAAACAAAATGAAAAAGCAAATGTGAAGCTTTTTTTTTTAAATTTTAAATGTTGATATTTAGGAATAACTTAATGTGTCACAATAATATCTAATTTAAAGTGTAACTACACTTGTTGAAGCTATCACATTGACCTTAAATATTTGCGGATTGTAATCTAAAAATAATAAATTTAGCAACTTATTTTATACGTTAATAGTCCGGTAAAAAAAAATCTTAAATGCTTTGGTCCTAATCTCTAAACTGAAGTGAATATTTGTTAAAACTTCTAGAAAGCTTTGTACTACGAGTCAATATTTGTTTAGATGGCAACATGTCTTATAATTTATTTAATAAATTTTCATAAAAATATCTATAGGAAATTCAAAAATCTTCATCTTTCTGGAAATCTGATAAATTTAATTAACTTTGTTTTTATCAATCCTATCTATTTCAGATTGTATTAGATTGTCACAATGATTGCTAATTGTTATAATCTGAATTAAAATTAAAATTGAGTACAAGTACTTTAGTTTTTGTTTAATAATAGAGAATAGAGAATAGAACAATTTTTTTATGACATTCTAAATAGTTTTTGTGAGATTTTTTACTGCAATATGTGTATCTTTAGAATATAAGCAATGGGTATCAAAATCAAAATGATTAAGAAATAAAATAGAATATTGATAGATGAGACGCGGTTAAGTTTCGTAGTTGTAAGAAAAAAAGTTTTAATAACAGAAATAACAAGAAAATATGTAGAATTTTGTAAAACAGTCTTTAAAATAGTTGTTGTAATTTCTAGAATTTAAAATTATTTGAATTACAAGTCTAATAATCTTAGTTGCTTTTTGTACCAACACAAAAGTAATAAAAAATTGTTTAAATGCTTTAAAACCATTCAACTATTTCAATTAAAAATAATTAAAAAAAATTGATTGCAATTATTATTTTTTGGTCTAATTCAAAGATAATTATTTTTTTTAAATTTTTTTATATAAAAAATTATTTAAATGACGGCCTTCTTGTTGAAAACACTTTTAATTATTTTTATATTTTAAATACTAGTACGTTTTTTAGAAATATGGTTAATGATTAAGAGTTAATTATGGTTGTAATGTATATACAAATAATAAACACAAGATTGAAACAGAGGCAAACATTTTTATGTAAAAATATAGAATTTTATTGTTTTTTTTTTTTACAAAACACAAGTTTATTAACTTACAGATTGGTTTACTTGATGAATACTTAATAAAGTTAAAAAGCTTTAAAAACTTAAGTAAGCGGACGCACGTCATTTGTGAAATTATATTTAAATCATTTAAATGTTTCAACTAACATAGTGTTCAAACTATATTAATTAAATTTTATTTTAAATCAAACATGCGCCTATTCTGGGGTTAAAAATGTTGCATGATTATTTGCAGCTTTTTTAGTGTTATGTTATTGATTGAGTTTAACGTTTAATTAACTTTTGTCATAATAGGTATAATTTTTAAATATGTTAATAAAACATAAACATATACGCTACATTATGGCATACCACTTTAAAATGTCTTTTCAACAATATAAACATGCCAAGAGTGATTTGTTTGCTTTAAAGCTAGTATTAGCTGTTCAAACTACAAGTCAAAAATCGGCCTATTTTTAAACTGTTGTTGGCTGTGGAAAAAAAAACCAAAAATATAACATATAATTAAAGGTATGATTATATAATAAAGGCTGTAACATATTTTTTTATTTTTGAGATACTTATCAACCATTTTTTTAAATTTTAGTTAAAAAACTATTATTTAACTAAAATATTCTAACATATTGCAGTTTTTGTTAAAAAACTACAAATAAAGGTAGCGATCTTGTACTTTTTACCCGTTTAGTATTTATGTTTATATTTTTAATATAAGTATTTAGATCTTCATTTTTTTTTTGTATTTTTTTTTTAGTTTTTTATTCATCGATAATGCATGTATCGTCTGCATACATACACAGGGTTGGGTAAATGTGTGGAAACATCCAATTTCTGACTATTTGATTTATTTCAAAAATGATCCCAACAAAAGTTTTTGTATACTTTTAATCTATATAAAGACGTAATTTGATTTTTAATGCGTTGCATTTTCTTTTATTTTTAAAAAAAGAACTTTTTTACAACTACAATGTTATAAGATTTTATTATATAATATAAATACAGAGTTACAATGACGTCATATTACGAATAACATGTTGTTGCAAATAATTATAAATATAGCTAAAAACAGAGTGTTTCTACATTATTCACCTAACCCTGTATAAAAAACCTAGTCTAGTTTTTTCTATTATTATCAGCGCCGTAGATAAGGCGCCGCAGACCCCGCAGTGTGGGACCCAACATGGTTTGGGGCCCTAAGCCTCAAGAATTAAATAACCAAATTAATTAAATACATTGATCAATGATCACTATTGTTATTTAATAAAAGTAATAATACAAAAAAAATGTATAACAAAAAAATATTGTTTAATTTAGTATATAGTATATAGTGTATCAAGGGCCAAAAATAGGTTTACCAGCACGAACAAGCTAAGCGAGTGAGGGCTGCTAAAGCAAAGGGCTGCTAAAGCAAAGGGCTGCTAAAGCCTTTTGGCACGAGTTAAACTCGATATTTTTTTGCCTGAAAAACATTATTTTTATTGTTTATTATAATTTGTTATTACTGTCAGATTTTAAGGTATGACGTTTACATATGAAATTTTAATTCATCTGGAATAACCGAAAAGGCCAATAAGTATATGCAGGCCAAAAAAGATTCAGTCAAAAAAAGGTATTTCAGCCGGACAGATTGTCGCCGTTGTCGTTGTTTATTCGGCTGCTTTTAGTGCTTCTGTTTTTAGACGTAAGTTGTGTTGGTTTATTTGCATGCTTCAGCCAATAAAGTACTTGGTTGTTCCAGGCACATGCTCTCAATTCTTTACTAAACTGTTACCATACATATAAAGCAGTATTTAACAGACAATTGTGACGGTGCAAGTGATGTTTTTAGTTTTGCATTTGTGTTGTTCTTCATACTGTCGCTCTTTCGCATTCTCTTGTTATATGTACTTTTTTTTGTCGAGCATAATGTTGTTTAGTATATTAAAAATAATCGTTAATTGTGCCAACTGATGATCAATCCAATCATGGGAATACCTACATTTTCAGTATTTATTATATAAAAGAAAAAGTTTTTTTATGTATACGTATTTGTTTGTTTCACACGTATGCGGTTTGTTTTCGGTTGCAACCAAAAACGATTAAAACTTTTTACACATGCACGGTTCATATTGGCTTTTGTGTTTTTTTTTTCCGTACACAGGCTCAGTAGTAATCATAATGAAGAGAAGTCAAGTTGTTGTCATATTGTTTCTCTATAGATGAATAAAAAAACAAAGAGGAAATACTAGAATTCAATAGAAGCACCCTCTCATCACTTTACATTGGAGTATTTTGTGCTATACTGTTTCTATTACGTACCGAATACAAACCAAAAAAGAACCGAATACAAACCGAAAACGAACCAAGTTGAATGAAACCCTATACGTGTGAAACGAGTCTAAGGCGGTAAAAATTGATTTTGAAGTATAATACAAACACGATAGGAGCCCCAAGAAAATTCTTGCAAGGGGCCCAGAATTTGAAGCTACACCACTGTTAATCATCTACCCGATGTTTTCTCTGTGCCAATGCTGTAGTAAAACATGTCCAGCCTTATTAATAAACGCTTAGTACATTGAATTAACACAGTGTTAAACAATAACTATTTATTTCGTATTAATAAACTGATTTAGCATCGTTCTAAGCTTAGAACTGTGTTAAATAATTAGCATCAATTTTTTTTTTTTTATAGTTTCATTTTTATTTTAAACATTACCTCAACGGCTGTGGCTGTCAGTTTGGTATCATTGTAATAGTGGTTTCGTTTGAAAATAAGTGGAAAGGAAGCGCATGGATCTAATACTGTAAGTAAAATGATTAAATTTGAACATAAGTTTAATTTCCATTATTATTAAATGTTCATAAATTATATTTGTAATGATGTACTGACTGTTTACATTTTTAAGGCAAAACGCTGAAGGTCATTGAACTGGAATGATATAGAAAAGGCAATTTTTGTAGATAGAGTTGATGCGGGAAGAAATAAATATTTTGGAGAACAAAAAAATTAACAACATGTAATCGAGACAAAAATAATGCTTGGAAACAAATTTCGGAAAAGATGGAAATTGAAGGTAAACAATAACATACCGATTATAAGTAATATTATGCTTAAATTAAACTTGATTTTTATTTATTGAATCAGCATTTTTTTTAACATATACATAACTGCAAAAATGTATTATTATTTTTTTTATAATATAAGGTTATATGAGAGATGTAACTTGTCTTAAACAACATTGGCAGAGGATAAAAGTGCAATCAAAAAAGAATATATCAAATCATTACAAAATAAAGAATTTGATTCCTCAAGAATTTGTGAAAGTCTATAATTCATTTGATTGCGATGCTGCACCCTGGCGTACCCCAAATGTTGTTAATTTAGTGGAAACTCTCATACAACAATACCCTAGCATTGATAATTATCAATGGTGAGATTACCGAAATTGACCAACCCAGCGATGTACTAATGGAAACTGCAGACAAACAACCGATTGTAAAAATACCTTCAACTAGAGTATGTTGTTTTTTAATTAAGAATTAAATTTGATATTATTCGAATTTATTTTGTTTTAGAATGAACCAAGAAAATTAAAATGTAGAGAAAAACAGCTTACTCTATATGAACAAAAGTTATTGGCTTTCAATGAAAAGCAAATTGGACAAATTATGAGACACAGCGATGAACTTCACATGATAAAAATGCAAAATGAATCGCAGCTCCATGAAATTAGGTTGAAACAGAAAATGGAGTTACATGCCAAAAAATTAAAGAAATAAATTAATGTGTTTTTGTTATTTGTATATAAAGTAAGATGCTAGGTTGTTAATTAATTTGTAAATTTTTTCCTGTTCTTACAGTTTATTTTGACTGATATCACATTAAAATATATTAGAAATAACTATTGGCATATAAGTTTCTAAATGCATTTGTTTGAAGATTGTCTGCTAATATTTCATTATTACCATGGTCTTTATTAATGCCTTCAAAATTTTCATTATTAAATACATCTGGAAAAAATGCAGCAGGATATAATTTAGCAGTTTATTAACATAATTGTGTTTACCTCCATTTTCTAATTTATCATTAATGATACAATTGTGTATTATTGCAATTGCAATAATTGCAGCCTTTGTTGTTGTGATATGTAAGTTTAGGCCATTTAAAAAAACATCTAAATTTATTTTTCAATATCCCAAAACATTTTTCCACAACATTTCTAGTGAAGATATGTGCCCTATTATAAGCTGTTTGTTGCCTAGTCGCAGGGTTCAAAAATGGGGTTAAAAGAAATTTAGATAAAAGATAACTATTGTCCCCTAATAAAACACCATTTATTTGATTCTTCTAAAAATTCTCACACAGTATACATTAAAAAACACTAATATGTAAGTACATACATCAATTTTTTTTTTTAAATACACTGATTCCATATTCTGGAATCGTGGGTGCTGCCTTTTCATCTTGCTACAATCACTCTTATTGTGAGCCTAGCGTCACAAACAACCTGTAAAAAAAATAAAGTACTATTAAGATAATTACAACTAAATTTAAGTGTTTGCACTCTCCTGTACATTCAAGGAATAATAACTTTATTCTATTTATATAAGTGAGTGGGTGCTCACTACCTGGATTTTTTATTTTGACGTGAGTGCAATCAATTGCACCCACAATATTTGGACACTGCCCTATAGCATAAAAATTCTGCTTTATTGTTCTTAGTTCTTCTTCTTGAGGGAACTTAATCAATTCGACCCTATGAGCACATATGGCATCAACAACTCGCTTAATAATTAGGCTTAAGGTCGGCTGGTAAATACCATGTTGTTAATATAAAAATAAATTTAATGGGTAAATTCACTTTTAAAAAATTACCTATATCAGTTCCATAAGCACCTTTGGCCAAATATTGTACAGTAGCAAGAAACTGGACATCTGCACTAATTTCCAAGCCCCTTTGGTATACAACATAATGAGTTATGCTGTCTTTAATAAACGCAATAATTTGTCTTGCCACTGCTTTTCTCATCTTGTAATGAGTTTCGAGTTGCTCCTCTATATATGTATCAAGAGGGTTTATACGATCTAAATATATTTTTGGGTTTCTTATAATACCCATATTTGCTTCCTCAACTTTTTGCAACTCATTATTTACATCAATTAAATCATCCATTTCTAAAATTAATGCAAATAAATGCCCAAATCCATATGTACTATATAATATTTAATATGAATTTTTAACATTTGTTTCTTACATCAGTCATTAATATAAAATAATATGTATCAATACTTACTTATGGCTATTTCAGTATAAAAACGTGAAGTAAAATAAAACAAATCACAAAACTATTTTTCAAATTAACCTCAATCACAATTTGAAGTCGTTGATTTTTTGACGTAAAATGCGACGTTGCGTGATAAATTAACAGTTAGCACCAATCTAGCTAGCACCATTCTAAAATTTATCTATTAATACGATCCGATAGCATGATGAAAAATTCATTTAAGTTGTAACTATGTTTATCAAATAAATCTTTAAAACTTAAAACCACCTGTGTTTGAAATAAAACAGTTTTTAAACTAGGTCTAATAAGGCTGTTGACTGCAGTTAAGAATTTTGTTAATTTTTTGGAAATGCTTTATAGTATTTTGAAAAGTATTTAACATTGTGAATTATATTGAAAACTGTTTTCTATCTTGTCACTAATCAGTCAAATAAGTTAATGGTTTTATATAAATAATTTTTTTTTTATTTTTTTAACTTCAATATAAAAGAATACTTACATATGCAATTAAATTTTTGTTTTGTTTTGTATATCTTAAAACAATCAAAATATTTTAGTTTAATCAATTGGATATAGAACAATTTGATGCAAAATCAATCAAATTGTTTAAGGTGTAAAAAAAATATAATATTTTTGTACATTTCCTTGTGCTATTTGAAATAATTAAATAAAATTAAAAATATTAAAACTTAAAAAGGTTAACATTTTTTTAAACATTTTTAAATAAACTAAAACAATATAACAAATGTTTTTTTTATTATTAAACAAATATAAATTTTAATAAAGTTATTTTTTATTATTTTTAACTTGACTACATATTTTTAATTGCATTATAAAATTCTAAACAAATCTAAATCTATTATTACTACTATTTGGAGCAAAATTTTTAATGCTTTTTTTTATTTTGACAATCTTACATTTTTTTTATCAAATGTGTTATTTATATAAAAATATTTTTTAAAAATTACGTTGTATTTTTCAAAAAATGTCTAGTTTATTATAAATAAATTATCTGTTTTAGCTTTGTATATGGCATAACCATTTGTTAAATGTTATCAAATGTAAAATTGTTTAATACTTAAAAACAAAAATTATAAACAAATTATATGCACTTGCATAGGTTTATAGTAATTAGATTTTTATTAACAGGTAAGCACGAAAATATTGCAAAGACATTACATTGTTTTTGTTTTGAAAAATGCAGCATCAGACCACAATATAATTTATATAATTTTGTTTCAAGCTTTTTTATGTTTTAAGTAATATTTTTGATTTTTAATTTACACTCCTGTAAGATTTATTATAAATTTATGCGTTATATTTATTGGTTATATTTATTGAAAAATGTTCTCAATACAACTTATATATTCTATTTATATTTAAAAACAAATCTAAATATTTTTTATTTATATTTTATGCATATGTATCTTTATGTTAAACGTGGTTAAAAAAATAATAAATTTATTTAAAGCTTATGCTTATGTGCCTAAAAATATTGTTTGCTTACTTTAAGAATTTTGTCATTTTTCTTAAAATAGTAGTTGCATCTATATTGTTTTATAACGTTTTTCCAAATAATTAATTTTTTATACTTATAAGCAGTAAAAATGATTTTCTTTTTCTGATAATTTTTATTTTTTTTAAATATTGCTAATGTTTTATCTTTGCTAATGATGTCATTGCATAGAGTGGGTTTACTCGTTTTAGTTGGCCGTTTAGTCTATGCAATGCAACGTTTTTTTTGTTATTAAGTTATTTTGAAAAAAAAAAAACTAAATTTGTGTCTAAAAACTAAAAACTCTTTGAGAACCGTTAGAACACATAAAAATGTCGAAAGAGTTTGTTTGTTTATGCTGCGGTCTCTTAAACGCTTCACACGTTTACTTTGTCATATTAGGATAAACTTTTTGTCAAATTCTTTATATAAATTGTATTCGCAACTATACAAAATAGTTTGTAACAAATACAATTATTCACGTGTGCATAGACGTATCCCCCACTTGTATTTCGTACTAGTATTTTTTCTGACTCTCTAACCGTTAGGTCAGCGATACTGACATTGGATCTAAATTAATCATTAAGTTTATTATTTTGTGTATATACAAAGTGCTAAAAAAATGTAAAATAATTAAAAAGGTTGTTGTATATACCAAAATAAACAAAAAAGTTTTTATAAACATAAGATGAAGCACCATCAAACTAAATTTGTTGCTTTTGATCAATTAAAAATTGAAAATTGAAAATTAAATGATGCGGCAAAAGGAGTTATTATGAAAACTGTCAGTGACTTTATTACTAAAAACACACACAAATATACATGGCAAACGCCACGTTCTCCTTTAACAAACACCTTGCAACATAAAACACAGAAAACTATCACTTCCACAACTCCTAAATTTTCAAATCAGCACAGCACAGAAGCAACTACACAGAAAACACAGAAAATTTTAATTTTTACAACTCCTACATCAACGAGTCATCACAATCCATTGGGTACTCCCAATGATACGTTTCAGACAAACAAAAAAATCTGCAACCACGCTTAAAATTGGTTAAGTAAACATGTAGGGCCTAAGAAACAAAATTAGTAACATTGAACTATTTTATAATAATGAAGACCTCGATATAGTATGTATTTCTAAACATTTTCAACGAGAATCAGATTTAACAAGTTTATGTATTCCTAATTACAAACTAACATCATATTTTTGTAGAGTTAATTTTATTCACGGAGGTGTGGCAATATATACAAAAATTGATCTACCTGCTAAGTGTTTGAGTAGTATAAAACATTTTTCGCAAGAAGGTCAAATGGAAATATGTGGAATTTCTTTTGTTTTTAATTCTATTAAAATTATGGCAATTCGCAATTGTGTATCTTTTGTAAATGCTCTACAAGCTGCGCTTCTTCATATGTATAATAGAGACAGATTTATAGTGCAATGTGGAAACATAAATATTGATTTTTTTAAAATCACTGAACCAAAAAACATATTAATCGACTTGTTTGAATCTTTTGAGCTTAATGTGAACAACAACGAACCAACTAGAATCTTTACTAATGTAAATGGAGACATTTCTGAAAGTGCTATAGACTACATGATAACTAACACTTCAAATGATACTATTGCAGTAAAAAACAAAGATGTTCTTATAGCAGATCATTTAGCACAAATTCTTTTGTATAACAATTTAGATAACTAAATAACGTCAAAAATACAACTATTAAAACTAAAAAAATAAATTCAAATAGTTTGTTCTTTTTGAATGAACTACTGGAAACAGTAGAATAGGAAAATATTTTATGTAAGAATAGTCCACTAAATTCTCGTTTTGAAGACTTTATGAACACCATAATTTTTTATTTGGATGTTGTTTGCCCTATTCAAATAAAAAAACATATTTTAAATTATCACAAAAACTGGATTACAAATGAAATTAAAGTAAACTCTAAAAATTTACAGAATATGTACTGGGTAGTCAAAAATTCAAATAATATATTGATTAAAAATAAATACAAGGAAGACAAACGAAAACATAATCTAAAAATTAAACAAGCAAAAAGGAACTACATACAAAATAAAATAGTAACTTCAAATAATAAACCAAAAGAAATCTAGAAACAAATAAATTATAATTCAGGAAAGTCTATAAATAAAACTAATAATATCAAACTAAAAAGTGATAATCAACTTATAAGTAAACAGGCTGAAATTGCCGAATTATTTGCAGATTATTTTTCTAATGTTGATTTGATGAAATTAATGTAAAATATGGCTCTAAATCAAAATATAGTGCTGGCTGCACTTTGATGTTGCACATAAAACATAGCATGTATTAGGAACCTGTAGACAAAACTGAACTATTAAAAACTATTAATAATTTAAGCAAAAAAAACTTGTCAAGAACTGATGACATAACTTCACAAATCTTAAAATTGATAACAACAGTTATTCTTAACCTCCTTATTTATTTATTTAATGAATCTTTAGAGATTGGTGAATTTCCAAAAATCTTAAAAACAGGCCAAGTAACTCTTGTGTTTAAAAAAGATGATGTTCATCTCATAGAAAATTATCTTTCAGTTATTATATTAAGTACAGTATCAAAGGTTTTTGAAAAGATTGTATATAGCAAAATAATGTCATTTTTAAATAAACATAATATTATTTGCAAAAACCAACATGGTTTTAGAGCTAGTCATTCGGTAGAAACTGCATCAAACGAATTTTTGAATTGTATTTATAAAGAATTGGATTTTAGTAATTATGTAATCGGTTTGTTTTTTGATCTGTCAAAGGCATTCGATGTAGTAGACTTAGATTTTATTATGAGTAAACTAGATGCACTAGGTATTCGAGGGATAGTCTCAAAATGGATCCAATCCTATTTTTTAGAGCGTAAATTGGTTGTAAAAATGGGAGATAAAACAACTAATAAACGTGAATTAAAACTACGTGTGCCACAAGGGTCTGTTCTAGGCCCTCTGATCTTTTTTTTATTTATTAATGATTTGCCTTTGTTTATAACACAAGGAAAAGTTATTATGTTTACTGACAATATTTCTATTGTTATTTTATCTAAAAGTGTTGAATGTATTAAAAACAAACAAAAGTCGTACTTGATAAGTTTTACAAATGGTGTAGTAAAAACCGGCTAATAGCAAATTCCGAGAAATCATTAAACAACAATAAATTTTCATCTTCGAAAATGCTTACAAATTTATTCTGTGTTCTATAATAATGTAGAACACAAACTTAGTCGCTCTATAAAATTTCTTGGCACAATTTTGGATGAAAACTTAATCTGGAGTCTACATATTGACCAAACTTGCAAAAAATTAAAGTAGTAGTAAACAAATTTATTTCATATACACACATACAATTTTTTTTTTTTTTAAGAAAATAAACATACATATGTATATAAAAGTAAGATAAAAATGAGTATGGATATGAATATGAAAAAGGTTATCGACCAACGTCTTTCTGCACATGAGTATGATTGTAGTGGTAAGAAAGATAAAATATAGAAGCTTGGTGAATTACAAAAAAAAAAAATAGCAAATGAAATGATCGTCGGTTAGTCGGATGAGTCTGAATTGTCAGTGATATTGGAAATTAGTAGGATATGTTCAAGGATGGATTTAGATGGAAATTCATATTTAGCAATTTTTCCTTGATTTTTTGGAATAGCAAGTTTAGATATTATTTTTACGTTAGCAGACCTGTAGCAGAATTTTTTTGTCAGTTTTGAGTGACGTTCGGAAAGTGGTTTAATTTGCGTTAGTTCATAAAAAGACTCATTATTGATGTTGTGTAAAGAGAAAAAATTAAATTATAGCTAATTTGCCATTTTGCAGTTAAAACCATGTATTATGCGTTAGTATATTCGCATATTATTTTTAATATATGTACATGGGTAAATGCGTCTTATATTAACAGAGTTTTTGTTTTTTAAAAAAGAGTGTTGAGACTTATTTTTAATATAAAATCTCATGAGACTTGCAAAACCGTATTTAAAATGAAAAATTTGCTTACTATTCCATGCATCTATATATACAAGTCGGTTAATTTTATTAAAAAAAAACTACAATTATTTACAAAATCTGAAGATGTACACTCGCATAACATAAGAAACAAAAAAGTTATCCGTCCACAAGCTCATAAGTTGTGTAAATACGAAAAATCGCCAGAATACGCAGGAATAACATTTTATAATAAACTGCCGAAACATATTCGAGGAATAACTGTGTATAATATTTTTAAAGTATGTTTCAAAGAATTTCTAATTCAAAAAGTATACTATAATGTAAACGAATATCTTTTAGACTAAATTATGTATATACATTATTAGTATTAGTTGAATAATAATAATACTTTTAAAATTGTAGTTTTTAAATGTGATTTTTATATTTGTTTTGTCCGTTCTTTAAGTATAGTTTATATGACTTGTTTTGTATTATTTTTAAGTGACTTTTTGTACCTGTATTTTAAACTGTGCAGCATGTGAATAAAGATTTATTATTATTATTGTTATATTTAATAGTAATGTTGTCAAAAAGATCATATATTTTGTTAATCTGTTTGGTGAAACAACAGGATCTAGAAACATATTGCCTACAATACTTATCTAAATGTTTAATGAATAACGTGTCTGATATCTAGATTTCATTAAAGCATAAAGATTTTTGTTGGCCAAAAACATGCCTATTGTGAAATTTAACAATTTAATTTTGTGTAAACCAGCAACATAAAACAATACTTGCGCAATGATATAGTAAATTAAAAGCCTGTACTTGTTGTACATAATACGGATAAAACTGCTTGTAAAGAAAACTCAAAACAAAGGAGCAATAATTCCAATAGCTGATATTCTTTATTTGTATTTGATTATGCTCTATACGTGCTATAATTTTTTCTTCTGCTCTAAGAGTATTACGAAATTTTTAGTAATTTTTTTCAAACATACAATGCAAAAGAATCTGGCGATTTTGATAAGTTTTATGATTGCAATTCCATAAACACAACCATACATGAAATGCATGTCGGCAAATTCTGCGTTAGAGTAAACAGCTATAGCAAACGAAAACTGACAACAACAGTCAAATAGTTTATTTTAAAAACCATCAGCTAGCTATGATACAAAACTTCAAGTTTTTGAAAAATAAAAGGAAGATGTTTATTAGGACTGACCAGAGGGCTAATAAAAACATTGCAAATGTTATACATACCTAGAATTTAAACTATGATGCTTCACAATCCGGACTCGATTCACTTGAATTTTATATTGCTAAAATAAACAGTGACATTTATTTCAGACACATAAAACAAAATTTATAAATTTGCTTAAGCAACTAATGATCAGAATAGTAGTCATCTATGGCGTTCAATGCATTCAACAAGCTTGTACTTATAGCATAATATAAACCTGCACTTAGTTGGTTTTTAGAACAAACTTGATAGAATTAAACAACCTTGCAATATAAACACTGCTAATACTTAAAAAGCTAAATATAAACTGCAGCTTATTTACCAAAAAAGCACAACCTACACCGTCGCTACTTTAAAAACCATCGGTAAAAACTCAAGTGGCATTTAAGTATTTTGCTTGAATTTTTGCAAATTTAATTTGATATTTAACTGGTTAAGTTGAGGATTTGCTCATTCTTGTTGTTTCAGTATTTACTTTTAGACGTTGAAACGTATAAAAAAGATTGCGACAGTAAGATAGTTGGTGGACATTAGAAAGTTGGTAATTTAGTACTTGAATATACTGCAATTTCTTACAGAAACCGACTTTTGCCACCGTATTCTTATGTTGCATAAATTGTCCATTTTTTTTATGTACGACAAAAAACGTTGGATGTAAGCGTTGTTGGCTGCTTTGCACAAAACACTAGCAATAAGGCTAGTATATATTGCGCCAGTAACTAAACAAATTCTTTTATAGTAGAGAGGATCTTCAATACGTAATGTAGATAGAGTTGCGGAAACATAAATTATAAAACCATAATTCAGATTTGAAACCACCAAAGCGCAATGAAAAGTAGTATTGTTATCAAGTTTTTTGTTAAAACACTTTTTGAATGCAGGTTTAATATAAGAAAACGCCAAGTCAAAGCATAATTAAATTTGACATTTAAGAGTTATTGTGTAAAGTTTGCTTTTTACAAAAATGGATAAGCTTTGTTTCTGTTGGAAAAAAAGTGAATCTAGTGTTATTAAACCAGTTTATAATGCGGTTGATAGCTAATTAAAATCTTGATTTTTGTTTCTTAAGCACAATAGATAGTAACGTCATTAACATACATACATCCGCTTACCAAATGCTTAATGAACTGACTTATACCGATAATAGCTATTATAAATAGCTTCACGGTTAAAATAAACCTTTGAGTCATACTTTTTTGTTGCAAAACTATGCCCGAAATGCTTATGCCAATTACATATAATTATATTACGTAATGTAATATTACTATTTGATGATCTATCAAATAGTTCACACCAACAAAAGTATCATAGCATGTGCAGATGCAGTTATTATTGTAGATAAGCGCACGTGAGAGAATCCGCTTAATATTAAATAACAACGGATACTCCTACGTACAATTTTAATGTAAAATGTAGATGAAAGAACAAAATGTAGTTCATACTATATTAAACCATTTTATAAAACAATACTAATAAATAAATAGCTTATTTATTGTGTACGGAATGTAACTGGCGCTGCGAGAACAGGGTCTCATAACGAATCATAGAGATTCCGGTGGTATTAAATCTTTAATTGAGATCAGCAAACAAAATAAAGTATCTAAAACCGAGATTATAGCATGCTCTACTAAAGGACAAGACAAAATTGGACAACACTACCAATTTCACTGTCAAGATCTGGGAATCAATGCTAGACACCCTTCACAACAAAAAATGTTCATGGCACAATTAGTAATGTAAGTTTCTTTCTCAATTTCATTAATAAACAAAACACATACAATTAAACAAAAATAATTTAAACTTAAATTCAAATAAATAGTTAATTATAAATACGAAATACATATGATCGTAATAAATAACTCGGTCAATGATTAGAGACCGATCTCCCATTATTTTTGGAAAAACAAATTTTGACTTAGATTTAGAGGATAATATTTCTCAGCCTACCGATACAAAAATTTGCATGGCAAAAGACATGCTTTGTAAATTTAGAGGTAATAGTAGACGTTTAACTTATTTTCCTATTCAAGCTAAATCTTATATTTCAATTTTAAGAAAATAATTGTTTATTCAATAAACTCTATCAATAAAATTAAAAGTTGTATTAATAATTTTTTTTTGTGATACTTGGACAAATTTAAAAAAAGCATTTACTAAAATACGGTGATCCTTGATCAGAAAAACTATTAATAAATGACTTAACTAGTTGTTTTTAAAGTTCTAATAAAAATTATCAAAGTTATTTATACAGAATTCAAAAAAAATTACAAAATTTATTAGAATATGTTTTGTTAAATACAAGAGCAGGAAATGTTTTAAATAATAAAAAACAGATGTTTGAAAAACAAGCAGTAGTTACTTTCAAATCAGGTGTATTTGAACCATACTGCAATTATTTACTTATTTTAAATTGTAACTCACTAGACGAATGTTTACACGCATGTAAATGTTATGATAATTAGAAAACACAAATTTTATATATGTCATTTCTAAGAAATAAATCAAAACCTCTTTCTCAAAAACAAATTACCTTGTTTAATCAACAACGCAACAAAACAAGTTTGCCTAAACCCAACTTTGGATTCCAATATAATCAAAATTTAACTAATCAACGGTTAATCCCAAATTATAATAACAATTTAACATTTTTTTATTCAGAAATAATAAAATATTCTACTATATAATTATTTTTTAATGGCAAACATGTTTCGCAAAATGATTTGCATTTTCAATGCCATATTTATGATTAATAAATTATTTAAAAATTTGTTTTTCCCGCTACCCAGATTTCCTGTTTTAAATTTAAATTTGTTTTTTCCCGCTAACCAAGATTTCCGTTCTTTTGTTGACATTTTTAATTTAATTTTTAATTTTAAGGTTAGAAATATGTCATATCTTGAATATTAAATATTTACACTTGAAGTTAGTGTTGATATAATAAATTTATTTTAATAACATGTCTAATATTGGTGAGTTGTATAAGTCTAATTGTTCGTTAATTACTTTATAATTTGGATTTTTTAATAATTACTGCAAGATCATATAATTCATTATAGTAAAATTTTTGAAAAGCTTAGAACTTTTAATCTAATAGTACAATTAGACAAAATCAAGTTTTAAAAAAAAAAGTAACATTTTTTGGACATGTTATAACTCCTGATGACATCAAACTTAACCCGTCAAAAATACAAACAATTTAAAAGTTTTCTCTATCAAAAACTATAAAAAAAATAAAATTATTTTTAGAAATGATGGGATATTATAGACGCTTTATTAAAAATTTTGCGTAAATTGTTTTACCTTTTACCAAATCTTCAAAAAAGAGTCCAAGAATTGATATTGCAAATTCAGAATATATAGAATAATTTAATTTGTGCAAAGAATTGTTAACAAATGCAGCAATATTAACCTACCTTGATTTTTTTAATTAAGAGTTTAAACTCACAACTGACGCATCAAACATTGCTATTGGAAGTGTATTATTACAAGACGGAAAGTGTAAACGTTAAATTCAGCAGAACAAAACTATGCAACCATAGAAAATAAATTATTAGCAATTATTGAAAGTACTAAACATTTTAGGCCTTACCTTTTTGGTCGAAATTTTATTATTGAAACCGATCATTATCCACTTGTTTGGTTGTCAAAATTGAAAAAACCGAATTATTGATTAGTTCGATGAAAATTAAAATTAGGTAAATTTGATTATAATGTTATTTACAAAAAAAGAAAAAAAAATATGTTGCTGATGCTTTATCGCGTATTGAAATTAATGTAATTAATGACAATATCGATTTAATATCCAATTTACTACTATACAACAAAAACGAGACTATGAAAGATGTAGATGAGATTTTAGAAAATAACTCTGACAATACGAGACATACTGAAATGGAAAATCCTATCTTCACTTTACCAATAAGTAATAAGCCAATTAATTAAATTTTTAATAAATTTTAAGAAACAAAATATCTTTTAAAATTCTCAAAAGAAAATATTAATCCTTTCCAAATTTATGGTATTTATTTTGAAACAGAAATTTTAGAATTAACCTTATAAAAAGCTTTCAACAACTATTTAATATTAAAATCAAAATAATGAAATCTAATATTCTCTGTAGATACATAGAAAGTTTAGATGAACAAAACAATATTTTTGATACTTATCACACTAAAAATCACATCGGTATTACAGAAAGTTACAACCACTTAAAAACTAAATATTTTTGGCCAAACATGAAAATAAATATCAATAAAATAATAAACAAATGTGAAATCTGTCTAATGTCTAAACACGAACGTAATCCATATAAAATAAAATATTTTTAAGACCATTTTTGGCCAAGAGACTTTTTGATGTAATTCACAATGACATTTTTTCATCTGATGAAGCTAAATTCTGAACAGTTATTGACTTATAAACTAAGTCTATTTTGTAAATGATTTAACTAGCATAACAATTCTAAATAAGTTAAGACATTCCTTCTCACACCATAACTATCTTAGAAAAATAGTTTTCTCCAATAGGAAGATTTCAATTTTCGAAAAAAATTGTGTAGCTAAACAAAAAAATAAAAATGAAACAGCACAAAATTTTATGATATCGGTAATTTTGATATATAATTAATCCAATCATTCAACTACAAACTATACACCTTCACTCACAAAATTGACTTAGATCAAACGATTTATGAACAATATAATGATAAACGTCAAACTGAACTTATGCCATTTTACAAACAAATTTATCAAAAACAACTAACTCACAGTCGTAAGATACTTGAGAATCTAAATAAAAATAAAGAATCTGAAATTCCTATAAACAAATCTTACGTTTATAGCAAAAGCAAAAAAATAAATGCAGATCCTTTATATGATAAATTAAATGTAACAAAAATAACAAAAACAAACTTGATAGAATTTGAAAAAAAACTTAGAAACAACATTCATACTCAAAGAATAAAAAAATAAGAAAATATATTGTGTTACAAAACAGTAATCCTGACCTTGATGATCCAAGCACTTTGCATAGACCCGATTAAAACTAATGGTTATTTTGCAGAAGATCTGGGAAAAGCAAAAATACTGGATCGCTATCATATGTTTTATTTTTATCTAAACATTAGTAATATAGAAGTATCTTATTATAAGTTATTAGTTAACGCATACACACTTAAACACTTGTTTAAAAATAAAAGTAATAATACAAATCGCAATTATGAAATCTTACAAGGCAACTTATCACAAATTAAAGGTGTTTTGTTAAAGTTCAAACTTAAACCAAAAAGCTCTAATAGATGTATTAGGTTGTTCAATCAAATTTATAACCTGTAAGTTAGATGACAAAAATTTACTTACAAGAAGTTAATAATAATATAACATACTTTTTCAAAATTAAAAAAAAAAGACTTTACAACCAGTAGATAAGTTTACTTCGTTAGCAAATCATTTAACTGCTAAGTTTCAAACAATTTAAAAATTATACAAAACAACATTAATATTTCTCTAAACGCAATTAAGAAAGTACAAAGTTATAACAAATTAAACTCTATAATAACTTACAATATTTTTTTATCTGAAATTCAAACAGTCGAACGAACAATCAGCCTTGCTTTTAAGCAAATTATAAATTTAGAACTGATTACCGTTCTTGAATTATAATATAATTGATCATTTGTCTTTAATTTACAAAAGTAATGAGCTTTTAACTTTAAATAAAACTTATTAAATTTTAATAATAATGTGATTGTATGTATTTTGTATACTCCCTATCTTAAAACCAAAAACATACCAATACCAAAAGATCGACCTCGTTTCTAATGACTACAAGCAAATATTAATACTGCCAGCAGAATATTATCTTCTTAAAACCAGTCGCGAGTATTATTGGACATCAGAAAAATGCTCATCCATCAAAGAAGTGTGTGTGTATTTTTGACCCAAAAAGTGATAAATGTTTTTTAGAAAATCCCCATTTTTGTGAGTTAGCTTTAGTTAAAAATAGTTTTTTTTTGAGTTAAACATATAAACAATAATTAGTTACTATGTTCCACTGCAGATCCTCAAGAAATGTTAGAAGAATGTAAATCAACAATAGAAAATCATATCATTTCTTCTAATGTTTTATTAAGTTCAAAATGTAAAGTCATAATTAATAATAAAATCTTTGAAAATTTAAACATGATTTATGAAATAAAGATTTCTGAAATTGCTATTATTCAACATGATAACAATTATAAAACCAATTTACAGCAAAAGCATTTTGATAACATAAATGATATTATACGTGACGTAATTACAATTATTGTTTTGTTATTTATAATTTTAGTTACTAATGAATATAAATTTAAAATTAAGATTCTAAGACTGCAATCGCAATCGCACATGATAAACGAAAATCAAATTAACGATACTTCGAAGAAGAAAGACGTTCTAACTTAAAAAGAGAGGAATTATATTACGCAAATATAATATAACTATTTGATGATCTATTAAATAGTTCACACCAACAAAGGTATCATAGCATGTGCAGGTGCAGTTGTTATTGTAGATAAACGCACCTGAAAGAATCCGCTTAATATTAAATAACAACGTGGACGAACTATTTTAATATAAAATGTAGATGTAAAAACAAAATGTAATTCATTCTATATGAAACCTTTTATTAAAACAATATTAATAAATAAATAGTTTATTTATTGTGTGCGGAATGTAGCTATATACGTATCTTAAATGAACGTGAAGCTAAAAACTTTTTTTAAACAATGTCATTCTTCCGCAAATACCTTACAACTTAAACGTTTGTAAAACATTGAATCTCCAAGTCATGTGATGCGTTTGCAATGTAAAAAATACAATGACAAAATAGTAATTCTGTGTGCAGCCAAACAAGATGATTATTTGTTGAGCTTTTTATCTTCAACACCTAAAGCAGTATTGTGCGGTGTTCTCAAATTAATAGATCTAACGTATTCTGATCATAATTTTTTTTTTGTTTTTTCTTTGTGCAACAACTAAAAAGTTACTAAAAAATAGGCGTTTGTTCAGTTTAGCTTGTTTACAATCAAAACTCTACTAAGGAACGAGGTTTTTCCAAAGTTTCTTTGAAAACAGCGAAATACTCGAATGTGCTGCCTGTATGAAAAAACCGATACAAGTTTCAATACTTTTATGATTAGTAGTAGCTTGAATACTGTTATTATTATTAAACATTTGAACAAACATCTTTTTATCAACGTCTTATATTTTTCAACTCAAATGACTGTTTTTATTAACTTTGTGACCAAATAGAAACGAATAAAATTGAAAAACGGTTACTATCATAAAAAGCCAAGAATGGTCAATTGACTAAAAACTATTATTTAAGAGAATTATTTTCTTTTCTAAAAATAGATTAGCCAAGTTGCTATTAGGTTCACTTAAGCCCTACATATTGTTATGAGCTTTATTGACCAAATAAGCAAATGTTTAAACTGACGTACGGGTTTGATAAAGTACAAATGAAGCATTGAGAAAAGGAAATGTAAATTAACGGTTACTGTTTTTAATAAAGTGTTGAAATAAAGTTCTTTGCTAAATACCGTATTACAAACCAATAAAATCATTTTACAATGAGCACGACCAACATTTACACAATCTTGCAATAAATAATATACTTACTAAGCAGTTAATTTTTTAATTTAAAAATTAGTTTACTGTAAAAAAACACAGATAGGTAAATTTTTGTCTTAAAATTTTTTAAAAGATTTATAATGAGCATTATATCTGTTGCAAACAATACTTGTTACTCAGATTTTATCTACTTTTTTGTTTTAATTTTTGTTGGCAGTGAAAACACCTCATTAAGTTTTAAATGAATGGGCAAACCGGGCAAGTATTATTTACCACTTTAACTTTTTCTGGAAATCGTTTAAATCTAAAAGTTAAGATCATAGATGCTGCATTCCTTTACCTTACTATGTTTTTTGCTTATTATTTTCTCCTAATTGATAACGCTTTGTAATGCCAGTTTTTGTTTGCATTTTTTAAAATGCTGAATAGCAACTGAAACCAGTACAATAACTCTATTTGAAATATTTATAGGTTTATGCATTTTAATTATCATGTGCATTGTTGCATTACTGTTCTGCATTCTATCCATAACTTTAATAAGTAAGATACCATCTCTAAACTTTTTGCAAGAATTAAATGTTTTGTTAATAATGCTGTAAATGGTCACTTTTTGAACATTTAGTTATCAGCTACCTTACATTTCTTTTACTTGCACTACCATAAATGTTTAGCTCTCTCGTCCACGGGTGAAATAGTTTGATGTTACATCACCAACTGATAAATATTATAAATGTAAATAAAATATTTTTGCAAACACAAAAAATACTATTGGGTTTTATACCGTAGCACAGTGTAAATCTTTCATTTATTATAACATTAATACTTTCTTACTCTTAAGTTAATAACAACGAGCCAAATGATTAAAACTGGGTTATGTTTAATCTCCTGTTTTACCAGGAGATAAGACAAGAAAGTAGTTGTAATTAACACTCTTTTAAACATGAATATTATTAACCTCTCAACTACCAGGTTCTCATATCATACCATTTGGGCCAATGCGTAAAGTTTCACAAAATGTTGTCTAAATGATCTGGGGTATTTCTTCGCTTATAGGTAATCTTTTACAACTAGCGAAGGGACTAGCAAAAGTATTCTTTTGCACCATCCCTCCCGCATTTTTTTTTTGTTTAATTGCAATGTTTGTCAAAGAAAGTTAATGCGCCAAAACAATGATGTTGTTATTATCTATTTTTTTAAGTTTCTTGTGTTTTTTTAATAAACAAATTTCAAACTTTCAATAAAATAATTTATTGCAATAGAATAAAATCAAAACATTTTAGTTTTTTAGTTAGTTTGTATTACCAAAAGAAAACAAATTGAGTATAAGACAAAATAGTTAAAAAAAAACGGATATAGAACAACTGTAATCATTGATACAAAACAAAAGGTAGACAATACAAAGTTAAAAAATGTAAAGTAATTTGCAAAACCGGTGGTACATAGCACAAAATAATTATTGTTTTCAAGGCGGATTTTGAACAAGCGCATACAGTTTACTATGATATCATTAACTCCATATATATAGGACAAATATTGACTGAGGTGACGATAAATCAACGTATAAGTTTAATAGTGGCCAGAAAGAAATATTGAGTGTACTCAAACGCAATAGATTAGTTACAAAACATAAACATCCGTATATTAATTAAGAAAATTATATTGATTATATTTATAGATGCTTATATATTATTTACATTTATTTAAGTATTATTTCAATAAGGTAGTAATAAATTTTTATATTTATTGTATAACAAACTGATTATCAAAGTCAAGTTTTAAGAGACTCAAACAAACAAGAGCTAATTTAACTAACGTTTAAATTGTATTTTGTGTTTAAAATTATTCGAATCAAAACCATAATTAAATATTGAATCAGTACAAACAAAATTATATACCAAATACAAGTTAAGATAATTAATTATTATCCGCAAAAGGATAAAATACGCATTTGTGTAAATTTTTATGTAGGTAAATTTTTATTATTATTTATTCATATAAACTTGGCAACATGATAATTTTTTTTTGTAGAAATGTCATAAATATCTTGTGATATGCACCGTATTAAATTAATTTAGATCATATTAAAATAACTTTCATGCCAGCAATGAACAATATTAATATTTTGTATATTAAATAAAAATATATAACGAAACGATTGTTTTTAAAAGAAACGGTTGTTGTTTTTGTAAATAATTCTTGCAAATTGAGTATTAAATTGGCCATTGTTGATGTAATCCGATAACTCCTAAAGCTATGCATTTATAAATAAATTAATTATACAGTTAAATCTTAAGCAAACATCATTCTTAAACGTGAAACGTCTCTAAAATGTATATTTTATATTTACTCTTTCGTCAATCAGAGAAAACAGGCTTTACGGAATAATTTATAGTAATCTCATTAAAATACACAAAATCCTTTAAAAAAAGAACAGAAAAGTCCACTGCGGATAATGAATGTAGTTTCGGGGAAGTTTTAGTCCAACTACCACCATTATTGCGATATGATTTCCAGTTGGAGCAGACTTTGCCGTTGCTGCCTTTTTTGTCTTGCTTCAATTTGCAAGAATTTGCAGTGCTGGGAAACAAGGGACAATGATAAGAACTGCAGCCTCGGATTTAAAACATAATAGGGGAAAACATTCTCGCGGGGGAATTTTAAATGCACTCAATTAGCGGTGGCTTGCAAATTTAATTATACAAATTACTAACTTCTTACCAATATTCACTGAAACCTATTTATATTACTACTACTAGTTTTAATATAAAATAGTCTATATAGTTTTATTTTTACTTGTTGTGTCTGAATAAATAGATATTTTAATTATAAACATTTTGCAATAAGGTAAAATCATATTATGATTGAAATGCAAATTAACCATTATTTTATTTTAGCAATAGGGTTTTTTTTTTTAGTGTAAACTTATATTGTTATCGCTGGTTGTATGTTGAGTTTGTATAATAAATATTAATGAATAGTACAATATGTCCAGTTCTTTTAATTAGTGAAGCTACAAAATGCTCTGCTTCTACCACACTAAGCATCCACCTCCTATATTAATTAACTTAGGTTATTGCCGCTTGTAGCAATATTTTCAACCGTTGTCAGCAGTTTTTCATGCAACTGCAGGAAGTAAACTGTTCTCTTTTTGAGCCGTTTTGAGTTTTACCACACTGTTTTTTATTCAGTTTGGTCTAGTAAAGTTTGTCTTCTTGCATTAGGCAGCAGTCTTACTGCACTACCGTATAATAAGTCGTCCCACTATAAAACGCTCAAGAGTTAAGTAATTAAACCTATCTTGAGGATTATTTGAGAGTTTACACAAAGGCTGCAAATTCAAGGTAGCTTCAACCTTAATAATTATGGTGTTAAATTATTTATAAGATGAAAGCTGTTGTCTAATTACTTTTTAAAAATAATATTTAAATGATTTTACTCTAGTCTCTCAAATTTTTTGAAAATTAGGAGAATAAGAAAGTTGAATTACCTATTCATTAGCTGATTAGGATTCCATTATTAACAGACATAATATTAAACAATTCTTTGAGTTTTTTTGCTGCCTTACAAAAAATACTACCTTGATCTGAAAAAAAAAAAAAATTATTAGTAACCTTTTTGATTTAAAAAAGTCTATCCATAGCTTTTAAACATGCTTCAGATGAAAAAGCGGTCACACGTTTTAAATGAATTGCTTTAGTCACCATACAAACAAACAACACCAAATAACATTTCACTACTTTTTTACATCTAAGAAGCAATGCTCTAATAGAAAAAGTCTTTGCTGGTTCTATTTGATATGCTGGCAATTCTGTCATGATTGGCTGTATAGGCTTGAGTGTTTTGAAAAATGCGATGACAAGTTAAACTTTGTGCTCACGGAATTTATTAACTACAAAAAAGTAAAGATTGAATTAATTTCAGACCACCATGTCCTGAAAAGATATAAAAATAATCTATTAACAAAATTTCTAAACAAATTTTATTTGAGATCAAATAAGGATGTCGACTTAAATGTGCTAATTAAAATTGGTTGATTTGACTCTTTATCATGACAAAATTCTCAGAATTGAAGAACGAAGTCAAACCTCTATAATATATTGAAATCTTTACACCTTTAATCAATTGATCATTTTCCTTATTCAACAATGTCTTTTGAGTTAATTACATTATTAATTTTATTGCATTTTTATATTTATAAAGAGTTATTGATCAAACAATTTTATTCTTTGCAATCTTTGCGGAAGATATTTTGTTAAACAAATTTATAAATTTAGAATAATCTCGATTTACTACATTAGATAACAAATAATTTTCTTTCAATTCAGGTAAATCCTGTATTATCAAATTTGGTTTTTTTAGAGGCCAAATCATTATTGGTTTACGATTAATATGTTGACCTTTTTACCAAAGCAAACATTTAATAAGTTTAGAAACAAACAGACCCCAACTAGCTGGATTTGCAAGATTTTGAGCTCTTTAAACAGGTTTCCAAATTGCTTTCAGATTCAACTTATCAGTTTGTGCAACGCGATTTGCTACAAAAGTTTTTAACAAACAAGGGGGAGTGTAAATCTATGACAAAACCGTAATTGAATCTACAAAACAGAAAAAATCCTCCATTGTATAACGCTCAAAAGTGGCAGAAACTGAAGAAACAATTTAGACAACAACTATGCAGTTTCTAATTTCAAACGGGGTTCTGTCCAAGTTTTTAGAGGAACCACACGAGATTTAGCCAACACTAAATTAATTTCAACAGAATCACTAGTTTCAGTTTGCAGGTAAATTACTGATCTCATTCCACAAATACTAGCACCCGAAAAACTTATTAAACAAAGTTTAAAAAAATCTTTTAGAATAATGCATCGTGGTATACAAATTTTTTTCAAACCAGTTATTTTATTCATGATTTCTACATATTTAAAATATCTGCTGGCAACGGATCATCTCAATTATCTTTCAACAACCAAAGTTCTTGTCATAAAACCTTTAATGAAAAAACAAATAAACTCAAATAACCATTGATGTAAAAGACTTGAGCTACTCAAGACAAAATGCCTCGTATCAAAAGAATTTTATTATTTAATTTTATTATATAATGGAAAGCATTACGAAAAGAGTCCCAAAAAATCCTAATCATTTAATCAAATCAAAGACATTTTTGGATTTAAGAACTACCTAATCTTTAGATTATATAACAGACCGATGTAAACTAGCATATTTTGCTAATTCCAAACTTTTGCAACGCAGAAGACTTATTAATTGAGCTTTTAATTCCAAAGTTTTAATTGTATTAGGCGCTCCTCATAAAATGTCATCGACATAAATTCCACTCTTTAAAGCTTCCGCTGCTAAAGGAAAACAATCCTTTATCTTCAACTAATTAAAGAATGAATCTCTGAGCTAAATAAGGACTAGATGTAGCCTTAAAAATTACTCAAACGTGTTTGAATTCTTTAATAAAATCCTTAGAATTAAATCGTCAAAAATATGTAGGAAAACACAATTTTCTTTATGAAAACTTACTTTACAAAACATTTGACAAATATCACATGTTAAAGCCACTTGATTAAACCTGAAACGTGTCAATATTTGATTAATGTCTGTCTGCAGTTTTTTACCAGAGGAAAAGGTATCATTTAAAGAGATACCTTTAAAAAAAATTTCTGCTAGAATAAAAATTACTTTGACTGCCACACCAAACTGCTTTTCTTTTTCGACTCCGTGATGTGTCAAAATATACAAAACTGGTTTTTTGTAAGCACCAAATGACCTCAATCAATGTAATTTTGTTTGTTTTTGAAATATATTTTTTTAAAAGATTTGTCTTGTTTAAAACAAACTTCCAATTGACAAAAACGTTTTAAAGCATGTTCTCTATTATTACCTATAACAGGACTAACATTTGCTTTAAAAGGTAACCGAATAATGTAACGTCCATTTTTGTTTTTAAAAACAGGTTTTACATAGTAATCTTTACACAGAATTGTTTCTGGTAATAAAAAAGAAACTGAAGGAGGTTCCTCCATCTTTCAAAAAGGACAAATTATTTGCTCAAAAGAAGGACAAACAAGTATTGGGTTTATGACCAAAGAATTCAAAGTCAATTTAGTTCTAATAACCTCGTTTGGAGGTGAAGTGCATGTTTCTCCAAATATGTCAAAAACCTTGATAAAACTAGACAAGTCTCTATAGACGTACTCTTCTGCTTTTCTAAATTTTTATGTTAAAGGACTTGTTAAAACAAAATTAGTCTTTATGGACGTACTTTTCTGCATCCAAAAAAGATGTGCATTTGATGTCAGAGGCTTTGTTAAAACAAGACGAGTTTTTATAAACGTCTTCTTCTGCATCTCTGAATGTATTGATGTCAGAGGCCTTAAAAAAACAAGACGAGTCTTTAATTACGTACTCCTCTGCATTAAAAAAAAAATGAATTAAGAGAACAAGACGAGTCTCTATGGACGTACTCCTCTGCAGACCTAAATGTGTTATTGATTTAATTTTTGTGATTGACGGAATCAGACAATTCAACGGTCGGGGTCAATTTAAGCGACATGGGTTCTAAGTGAACACACATAGAATTTGTTATTTTTATTTTGTATTCAAACTTATTTTTTACAGAACCCATTAAAATACAACTTAAATTGGTTAAAATAGCACTAGGATTTTCTTTAATGTGTGCTGGATAAAGTCGAGATATATTTACGACAGTTTTCACTTCCAACAAAATATCTACTAGTAACATTACATGAAAATAAGAATCTACTAAAAATAAACTTAAAAATCAATTTATAACTTTATTATAAATAGAAACAGTGAACAACTCAGCTGTAATTTTAGATAACTCTACAGCTTCAAAATTTAAATGAAAATCTTTATTGATTTTAGTGCATAAATGACAACTCACCATTTCTTTGGGTGAACCCACCAAAGACTGACCCATTCCAATTAAAGAAAATAATCATCCGTTTTTTGAAAGTTTCTCAACTAGTTCTTGAGTTATAAAACTCACTTAACTGCTTGAATCAATTATTAAACGGCAGTTTACTCAAAATCAATTAATATTGCAGATTTTTGCTTGTGCAGTTTAAAAAAAAAACTACAGAATATGTGAATAATTAAGGACTTACAGAATTTAAAGATACAAAATTTATAAAAGACTCATTAATTGTCTTAGCAAGTTTTTCCATCCTTTATCATCGGATGTGATACCTTGATAAATGTCCGGTCAAAATGTAACAAGGTTGATCTTTATGACAACAAGTTTTGCATAAAAACTTTAAAGATGATAAGGATCCAAACAAGCAAAACAACGTTTATGAGCTTTGGTTATTTTATATCTAGAACTTGAGGTTCCCGCTAAAAACACAGGACAGTTTATTAATTGATGATCAGTCTTACACAAAACTTAAAGGAAAATGTTTTGGGTTTAATACTTTTGACCTTATGTAAACTTTTTTGAAATGCTCGTTTATATGAGAATAAGAAAAATCAGATTTTAATAAAACTGAAGAGGTTTTTGAAACCAAGTCAGCAATAGTTTCTGCTTGTTTAAAAAATTCATAAAATTTTTAAAGTAAAGAATCTCAGAATCTAATGTTGAGATTAACGGATACAAAAAAAAAATTTACATACGTTACTATGGTAATAAAAAACAGATTGAATTTTAAAAGCGACATTATATACAAAACACTTTTTAATCTAGCAACTAAGTTTGAGTCTGGTTGTTATTTGATAAAGCCTGAATTGATAGCTTCTCTTTCAATTCAGAATTAATCAAATACAAATGTGGTGTTTAGACTAAATAACGTTTGCATTTACCAGAAATTAAGTTTGCCAAGTTTGATGGATCATATGAGAAGTTTTCTTTGTTTATAGCTTTATATGATTATGATCCATACATCTGGTCATTAAAAAATCCCTACGCCGTACGAGATAAGTACGAGTTTACCAACAAAGATTTTTAGACAACACATGGTGTGGGATTTTTAATGAGCAACAACTGCTATTTCAAATTTTACCACATTTGCGGGATAACAATGTTCCTCAGGCCTTACTTAACAAGATGTAGTACCATCACAATGAAACACCGGCTTATGTTGGGCAATAGGTAGTTTGGTAGCTCAACAATAATTTTAATAATAAGTCGATTTGTAAAAGAGATTCAGTAAACTGGCTTGCAAGATTTCTTGATCTAAATCTATTAGACTTTTATGTGTAGGGACACATAAAACAATTGGTTTATGCTTAGCCAATAAACAACATAGAGCAGCTATAAGAGAGAATTGCAAATGTTGCATTGCACATACCAAAACACAACAAATTTTTAATCAGTTTATTATTCTTTATTAGTGCGTTGTCAAGCTTGCATTAACACTTGTTTTGGTTGATGTTACCATTGTTACAAATGTTTTTTTTACTTAAATTTTGCTAAGTAAAAAGTTTTCTAAATAATGTGTATTTTACGTTTATCTCAAAAACAAAGCCAATGTGAGAATAACATTTTTTAAAGCTTAGTAGAATCTCAACTCTTGCAACATATCTAGCACGCTACAACTGTTAAGTATCTCAATAACCTTAATGCCAAAACAATGTCAATGCATATCTTAATATTAGATATGGAATGCATATAATAATTTTATTTATTTTTTAATTGTTGTTTAAAGTGTAATTAATTTAATATCTTTGTAAGCAAAATAATATATATGATATTAGATATTGTATGCAAACTAATTAGTTTTAGATTATTTTTCACATTTTAGGTCTGCAAAGCATAATTCGAATTATATATATACAGAGCACAAAGCAAATAATTGTAACGTCTGACTACAAATGTTTGTAGTTAATGTATAAAAGTTTTATTTAATAATAATAATAATATTTTTATAATAAAAAGTTGCTGATTTTGTCATTAATAAAAAACAAAAAAATTCTGTTTTTACATGTACCCAACTAAAAAATATATTAATAATATTCAACATTTTTTATTAATTAAAAAAAATACGAATATTTTATTAATACTAATATATACAAACATAAAGTTGATGGGCAAAGTATAACTTAATATTAAAACTTTTATTATTTCTTTATTGTTTCTATATTAAATATTTATGTATATTATACAATTATTAAATATGTTATGATAGATATGCACAAATTAATGTCAATTGTACAATTATTATATTTGCATACTAACTAGCTTGATTTCAACAAATGAGTAAACAGCAAACACTAATTTTGTATAAATTAAATGAATGAATTGAAAATGTTAACATATTATGTTAACAATAGTAATAATATAAAGCGGCAACAACTGAAACAAAAGGTTTCCAATTCTATGATTTATTTTTATAAAATTGTTAAAAAAATTAACTGGTAAAATAAAACAGTTTTGAAATGTTTAGTATCTATATATTATGCTATTTTATTAAAGGCGCTAAATTTTAAAAGTCATTAGAAAATCTAGTAATTAAAATTGTCGTTTTAAAATTAAATTGTAATTTTTTGTTAAAATATGTATCTAAACTTTATGAGTATTACTTCATTGCATAACAAGTTTAGTTGACTTTTTATAGTGTTATAATTTATTTTTCAAAAATAACAATTGTTGTAAAACGTATTCTAAAATGCAAATTTATTATTATTTATATTTTATTATTTATATTTATTATAAATGAAATTTTCTTCTAAGATGAAAGAATTTTCAAGCGGTCTATGAGATTACATACAATACTAAAACCATTCAATCTTGTTCCGTTTTTTTAGAAATTAAACTTTTAAAACAAATGAAAAACAGTATTATTAATTTTTTTAATTTAAAATTGATCTACAAAATTATAATATGAAATAATAAAGCAATTTACTGTTTTCTATCACAATTTTTTTTTACAACATATAATTTGCTTTATTATTTCATAAACACGAATTATCACGTAATACAGGTCACAACCATCAATTATATTAAAATTATAATAAATAAAAAAGTCAGTTTAAGCATTATTAGTAGAAATTAATCAGGAGAAATAAAATTTGTTTTGAAACTTAAACAAAATTATGTTCATTTGCTTATATAATTTTTTTAAATAAATTTAAACAAAGTGTATGCCATATCATATTAAGCCAACTTCTTTGTAACATTATTTACTTGCTGCAATTTGTGCATTAGAAAGAATTATAACATTTTAATTTTTAATTTTGTCACAACAACAAAAAGTCTTTTTTTGAATTTCAACTAATGAAACCACACTCACTAAAACATTAAAGACTGAATTTTTATTAACAGACCTAGAATTTAGATAGCAATGATTTAAATAGTTTGTCTTTAGATAGAACTTAGAAAGAATAGTATTGTTTCAGATACTCTTTTCCATACTTAAAAACAATTTTCAGAGCAAGAACGTATATAAGTTCTACAGAAAAATAAGTTTGTGACCATTAAATATTAGAAATTAGGGTTCTTGGGTAAGTAGTCAATAATAAATTAATAATTACTTTATAATCTTTAATCAATGGCCAATATCTTCTTCATCAGGGCAAGATGATGATGTAAGTAAAACTTAATTAGACACAACATTAGAATTAATAAAAAAACATATATAAAATAAAATAAATCATAAAAATATTATGTATACATGTCAATTTCATATTGTTTATTGTCATGTCTTATTAACATTATTATGAAAGAGACAAATTTCTTTAAAATATTTGCCTTAGATTAAAGATTATAATAATTAAGTAATTATTAGTTTATGTTGGGAAGGTAATAATATAATTTATATACTTGTATGCTTGAGGTACCTCAAGCATACAAGTATATAAATTATATTATTACCTTCCCAACATAACCACAATGTATGCATCTCTGAATAACAACAATAAACAATAAAATATAATTATTAGTTTGTGATTGACTACTTACTCAAGAATTCTAATTTATAAGTTTTACATATATGCAAAAATATGCTTATGTAAAAAACTGTTTAGATTTATTAAAAAAAATTATTTTCTAGATACTTTTAAAACTATATTAACAAAAAAGCTTTTCCAAAAAAAATTATAAAATTGTAACTCCTAGAAGACAAATTTAAGAAGATTTAGATATAGATTTGTTGTTTAGTTTAATATTAGACTCTGATGATGCATTGGATTTTGATTTTAAAACAGTAAGAAATATGATTTTGGGACCAGAGTTAAACTATTAGTTCTAACTATAACTTTTCTGTTGTTGAACAAGTTATTAATAAAACTTACAAATTTGTAATCAAAACACAACGGAGTTTGTTAATTAAGATAAGGAGCTACTGCAAGATTTTTTGTATGTAAACTAGAATTCTAAACATATATCAAAAGATTTGTTGTCAAACGTTTTGATTGACTGAGATAAAGTTATTTTGTTCTAAAAATTTGATAATAGAAAAATTAATATAGTTTTTAAAATTTTTAGACATATTGGACAGTAATACAATTAATATAATTTAAAAAGTTAGATTTGTTCACTTTTTTAGGTAACCTGTACCTATATATTTTGCAATAGATTGAGAATGATTTTTTTTTGTATAATATTAAAATGTTTATTTATAATAATGCTTTTTTAGTATTTAATTAACTTGTTGTCTTAAGTGAGTTGGTCTTATTATCTTACCACCATTGTAGGTACAAACATAAAAGGATTTAGAATAGTAAAGTTGCAAATTGGTTTGCAAAAAAGTTTGTTTTTTCCTGTAAATTAATATTAAAAAAATGAATTATTTTGCTATAATTTTTTTGTTTTTTTAGTTGTTTATAGAAAGCTAAGAAATTTAATTGATTTTGTTTTTATTAATATTTTGTTTATATTTTTCCTCAAAATCAATCTCTAAATAGTCTGTATAATAAAAATATATTTTATTGATAATATTTTTTTAAATTATTTTCTTCAATCATTATAAAGAATTTAGTTGACACTGCAACTTTTATAAATAAAGTTGTCTACTAGAAGTTTTACCAAAACTTTAAACTAAGCTCTGGTTACATTGCAGTATTGTGTTTTGTTTTAAGAACAACGTATTGAAACGCTTAAGTATGCTCAATAAATAGTGACTTGCAAAAGATTTCTATGGTTTGTTAATTATATTTCTATGTATTTGCTTTTGAATTTTAAACACTCTCATTAACTCTACTTGACCTTCCTTAATCTATTATGCGGTATTGCATTATCAACTCAAAATGGTCAAAATATAATCTTTTTAAAGCAGTATCTCCAATAATTTTGTAAAGTTGATTCGTTACGTACATAACACTGCAAGTGATTTAATTTTAAGAAAAAATTTGCTTAAATTTTTTTATAGATATAATTTTTTTAATAAAATTGAGTGGTTATTAAGGCCAATTGGTATGACAGATAAATAAATAATGTAAACTATTTAAAAAAAAAAACATAAACTCTAGTAGACTTTTTTCATTAAGTATATTGAAAATGGGTTTGCATGATATTTAAAAATCCGACTTGTAGAATTATTATTTCCAGATAGAAAATCAGCAACAGTGTTAATATAATAATAAAAATAATTTGATATAGTTAAATGATTGATGACTCTTTCGTTATTTATATTTAATGTAACTATTTTAGTAATTGATATTTGAGTTCTATAATTTTTCATGAATAAGTTTTTGCAGGGTTTTGTTAATGTTTTGATAAATCTAATATGAGCCGACTGTTGTGTTGTAACTCTGTTTTGCTAAACGTATAACTTATTTATAGACATTTTTATATGCATTATAAAATAGTCTATCTTGTTTTTCTTTATTGAAAGAAAATACATTTAACCCTTGTTTGCGATGACATTTGTATAATGTTGGTAATCTATTTTTGTCTACTTTATTTATTTACTTTTTTTCTTTAATGCAAAAACTGAGTTAAACGATACGTTTATGTTATTCAGAAATATTATTATTGTCTTCAGCATTATCATATTTTATCATTGACTAATTGCTCTAATAGTGTGTTAATAAAAGTGTCGATGTTTTTCTCCACATTTATTTCTCGGCAGTAAATTGTTTTTGATAAGTTAATTTTATAATCTATATTTATAATTAGTAGTATTATAATTTGAAAAGCGTTTTTTAATGACTGAACTTTTTACGTATATAATATGAATATAATGTCAATGCAGTATTTGTTCTGTGTTGCCTTATTAATTTTTATGATGACTTAAATGAATTTATTAAACCACAATAATTTATTTTTTTAATTTAAATTGATTTATATTTTAATTTTTTAGAAATATGCTTAAGTTGCCCGCGGGGCTTCTGTTTTAAATAGATAAACACTTTTTTAAGTGTAGCCTTACATTAATGCTAGAAGTTATTTAGCATTGTCTGCATAAAAAACACTAATACTGCTTAAAATACATGATTGATGTAAAGATATATTTTCCACAAATACATATTGCACCCCAAACTATAACATCTGGTGTTTAATACAATGTGACGTCTTTCAGCAAACTGCAAATTTTGTCGTTCTCTTCGATACCAGCAAACCCTTCTACGGCCATTATTTACCCACAATCAAAATCTAGATTCATTGACGTCTTTGATACCATACACGCCTAACAACTTTATGAGCTGAAGTTAATGGAAGCCTTTGATATAGTCAGTATGAATAAAAACAACAACCAATTAATTTACCGACATTGCTATTAAGACTTAGCAAATAAGAAATGTTGTCTAGTGTACAGCAATAAACTTGTTGTTTAAAACCAATCTTGTGGAAAACTGATTTGTATAAACATTGATGCTTTAAGGCAGCACGATGTTGCTGTATACTTTTCTCAGTCTATACAAACCAAATTGTAGTGTGGTTGATATTATTCTTCTACCAATTTTACAAAAGACAGACCTGCTTCTTTTATGCTAATATTTTTCCTTTTATCAAAATTTAAAATATAAAAAACAATATTAATTATTATTGTATAAGTGCTTAGCTTTGTTGAGGAGCACTGACCAACTAATTTTTTAAGTATTTTTTTTAAATTTTTTATAAAAAACTTTTTTTGACAACAATATCTGAAAAACAATAACAAATAGTTTTTATTACTAAATTTTTAATTGATTTATATATTTTACCAAGTTTATAAAATCATAATACATTGTTCACTGAGTGGTGCATTTTATTTAATATTGCGTGTAACTAATCTGCAAAATTTAGATAGTTTGTCTAGTAGAGAATGTATAAAAACATTATGCATCTTAAAATATTATAGCATTATGACTGTTATAAACAAATTTAAAAAAAAATGCTTAATTTTAAATTAAGCAAAAATATTTGTTTTTAAGATTATTGTTTAATACGGTAGTTTAGCTAAACATTAGGTTTAAAATTAGAGATGTTATTTTTAGTGTTTTTATTTGGGAGAATAAGGATCCTAAAGCTATTAAAAAATGTTCTTTTACAATTAACAACACACTTATCTGTAACATTTGTTTTGACAGTTTTTGGTTGGTTCTCTGTTTGGTTTGACAATTTATCATAAATAAACTCACGCCGGAGCAACGTTTGCAAATTGTTTAATTTCTTTTTTTTTAAACATTGTATGGTTTGAGATACTTATAGGGCATTACGTGTATTGTATGGTGCTCATAATCGTCCATCAGAACAATTAATTCCAGAAACTGTGCATTGTTTTTTCAATACGTTCAATCTAAACAGTAATAAGAATTACAGAGACATAATTGCCAACTTTTGCGTGCCTTGTTCGTGCGGTTTGACACCATTAGATTATTTCCTCTGCAAAGTCCCATATATATTTACAGCAATGAACCAGAAACATCTACAACTTGGAAGCTAACAATCGCCGCGTAACAGTGTGTGAAAATTAAAATTTTAGATTACGCAATGTACGCTTAAGCCGCGGCAGTTACACGCCCGAAATCATATTCAAACATTAATGCCATAAAAGTATTTGTTAAATAAAACTAGTTTCATAGATTTTTCTGTGTTTTATTATTTTTTTTAATTTAAAGTTCTCCGCCTACAAAAAAACATTTTTTATATTACATTACTTATCTAAAACACCAAACATTTTTGGCTATGGTTTCTAAAGTAAAGATGATTAGAAAGTTTAAATGGTGCAAAAAACGCCTGTCCATAATATCCAATAGCCTTATAAGCACAGTTTCTTTTAATACGTAGGTGAAGGTAAGGTAATTATGTTAGCCAAACAACTAAAAAAAACAGATACAAAATATCGCTTTATTTTAAAACAGCCTGAATTGAAGTAAAAAATATCAAGCATTAGCCGATATATATGTATATACAAGCTAAAAATTTTGCTGAGCACAATATAACGGTCAGTTGCTGACAGTCCGAAATTTGGTCAAAGGGATCATATATACATACTTAGTTGCAATTAATCCGTTTTATTCTTAATTGTTTTGCAATTTGTTTATGTACAAAAATAAAGTAAGTAAGGTTTAATGAAAAGCAGTTTGGTGCAGCTTTGTAGAGCTATACTCTCATATTGATAATAAACTGAAACAAAAATTGTTTATTTAAAGGCTTTTATAAATAAACGGTCTTGGTTATTAAATTTTTTTATTACTTTCAAAAGCAATAGCGATTATTACGATCATAATACAAAGTATAATTTTAGACGAGCAAAAAGTGGATCCCTATCCGAGCAGTGACTAGCGTTTTGTAATACAAGTAGATAACCCAGAAATCAACAAAACAAACAATTGTGTTATTAAACCAAAAACCGGGTGTTGTTGTTTTTCCCGTTATTTTTGATTTTTTTACCCACTTAAAATTAATTTTTTTAAACTTTAAATAAAATTGACCTTTATTAGATTTTCTATTTCAAAATAACTTTAAACAATTTTCTATATAACAGTTAAAATTAATTAAGCTATTTTAAATTATTATTATGTCAAGAATTTTTTATAACATAATTTTTATATATTTTTATGTAAAGTAAGCATTAAACTTATATGTAAGAAAACAGGTAAATTAATAAAAAGATATTGACAAATTTATATCAGAAAGTTATTTTTCTATTAAATAAAAATTTTAAATAATTTTTTAAGTTAGTATTAATACAAATATTTTTAAAACTATAACAAAAAAACTTGTTTATTTATAGATTTTTTTGAATAACTCAACAACAATCTGAAATTATTTAAAAAAAAACGTATCTAATAAAACTTTTGTTTGCAAATTTATCTAAACATTCTAAAAAAATTTGACTTTGTTGAAAGATGCTATTGCAATTACCTAACGTGGTTTAAATCTAATAACCTATTCCATTCTAAAATAAAAATAAATAACAATTTAAAAAAAGTTATTAAGCAAAGCTATTCTGTTTACAAAATAATATTAATTTCAAATTTATGTTTACTGTAATAACTTTTAATTGTTAATAAAATAAATAACGCTAAAGTGCAGTTTGTCTACGTAATGATTGAGTTCAAGCATATTTGAGTTGTCATGGTAAAATATGATGATATGTAAAAACATTTTGCTATAGAATTATGTTAATATTACGACACTTTTATTATTTACAAGGAATAAAAATAGCTGCAGTGCTTTCAATACATTACAATTTATATAGTACAATATGTAGTAAAAAGTTATTTCACTTTTATAGTCTTAATAAATTCTGGAAAATATTTGCAAACGGCAATACGGTGAAAACCATTTGGTTAAATGCCGCGAGATATAAATGGGTTGGATAGGGCGGGGGCTGAGCAATATTACATCATTCGAAACTTCAAACTTGTAATAAATCCGCCGAAATCGTGATTTACTCGCATCATTATCGCGCTTGTAGAGCAACATGAAACCAAAAGAACATTTTCACGATCGCGATATGCTCCCCGGTGCTACAAAAAATGCGAGAACGCTGGTTTGGAAGAGGCGCGGCAATCGATTGTGCCTCGCCCGGGCCAACGATACCCCCTATAGAGCCCTATGGCCCTATCGCTAAATACCGCACCGTACGTGCCTCGTACCGCTCCTCGTTACCGCTTATTTCATTAACTATTCTTCCCGATCGCACCATCCCCTGCCACTCTCCCTCTCGTTAGATTGGGAATGACCTGAGCACTTACAACCGGAAAAGGAAAACGAATGATCTTTTAGTTTTAGTTAATTCGTTGCTACAGGAGTTCGTTTTAAATTCCGTATAGTTCCAACTGCATTTTCACAAGAACATTCGTTCTTACTAAACTTTCTTTACTAGTAAACGAATTAGATGGTGCAAATAACATTTATACAACTTCTTATCTCATTTTTACATACAAGAAAAATTCAATTTTAAAACTCTATTTTATCAGTAAAGATGTATCTAATCTAAGTTTATAAAATTAATTTCATTTTAACTAAGAATAAATGTAGTTTAAATAAAATACTGCAAATATAGTAACTGCCGCAACAGGTATTTAATTTAATTTGCACCATTTTATAAAAATTAAATAATATTGTATAATGTGTATTAGAAAAAATATTTATCATTGTTTAGTGTAAATATTGCTTTATTGCAAACACGTGCCAACTGATATTCCGGAACAAATCCGGCATATAATCAAGTTCCTAACAGAAATAACTTCTTTCTTCGTGTGTCACCATCCCCTTTCTTGTGTACGATGTATGGGATGATCCCGATTTTCAATTCAATGAAGTTTCTATTAATACCCGCTTGATCCTAAAGGTATACATCTAATAATGCCGCTCCAAAGTAACATTCAATGAAAACGTGTATACAAAAACTAATATGTTATAATAAAATTCAATTATCGTATGCAATGATATGATATAAATTTTTATTTGTACATACTAATACAACAATTTTATAAGGTTTTGTTGCAAGCACCTGTTTTTGAATTACTCTAGTAATATGTAACAAAAACAAACTTTAATCCAGTTAAAGTAATAGTTCAGCGGTTCTTAACCTTAAGGCAATTAATCCCAAAGGGGAAATTTAATGTTATAGTTCATTTCATTTATTTTAGTAGTAGATTCATTATCGTAACATAGAGTGTTTAGATTATTATTCTTATTCATTGTATTAACTATAAATAATACATCAACACAACTTCAAACAAGTGTTAAGTCTAGAATGCACTTGATGTACAGGACACTTTATTTGCTTAGAAACTTATACACACAGATCAAACTTTTTTTTTTACGTTTTGCATTACTACAAAAGAGTATATGTACAGTGCAGAATATAAATTTTATGTAAATGTTTAAAAGTATTTTGAAATTTAAAATAAATTTCTAAACACAGCTATTACTAACCAAATGGAGTTATTTTCCAAAAATATTTTGATTTATTTATATTTTATTGTTAGAATTAGTTAGATAAGTACATATTTCATTGTCAATTTATATACTTCTTAATAATAAACCTGGTGTTTAGTTGTTGTGAAATTCTTTTATGATTTCTTTTAAATTTTTCTCTGTTGCCATATTATATTTACTTTTGTTTTGTTTTTAAATTTGTTTATAACTAATTTTTACGTTTTTTCAGCAATTTTCGTCTTCGGATTCTTTGATTTCTTTTAGCATCTTTCGTTCCCATCTATGGTAGCCATTTTTAAGATTTTAGCTTTTTTAGTATTTCTTCCATTTCTTTTGTGTTTTCTTTTCTTCTTCTCTTTCTTTTGATTTTGATTTTTATTTTAGTTACTTTTTTTGCATTCTGTTGTTTCTTTGCACCAAAAATATGAGTATCCTCCGAGTTTTTTTTCTATGCTCTTGGTTTCTGTCATTTGTTTTGGGTTTTATGGTTTTTTTTGTACAGTATTTGTATGTTCTATCTCTTAAATCTTGGTGATTTTGCTTTAAAATCACTTCTTTTTTGACTTTTTTGTTTTTTTGTTTTTTTAAAACTGATTATTAATTCTTCTATCTACTCAAGATAGTATTCCAGTCCGCAGTTTGAGCTTACATGCTGCAGAAAATAGTTAAATTCAACATGCAGGTCTTGGTAATCAGTAGTGTGGGTTGAATTTTTAACTGATTTATATGATTTATAAATAGGCAGAACGAGAAGCATAGGGGGTGATTAAACAAAACCAATTTTTAACTTTTTTTTTTTTTACTACTACATCAACGGTGCTGTTGTCAAGAATTTTTGATTGAGATGTTAATGATTGATGATAATGAGCACGTGTTGGCGTTGTCAATGACTCTTTGTTGCCGCTACGTTTTTGTTTCTTTATTTAATACTGCATAAGTAAAATTACTAATTATTTATTTGGGCTTACAACTTAACATTATTTAATTTCTTTGCATCTATCTGCATCAGCAATCATATTTTAGCAACTATGCTGTTAGCAACAACGCACTTAGCAACCTGCATTTGACATTGTGATTTTTGCATTGTGCTCTTAGCAGCTTACAAAGAACACAAAAATCTGTATCATGGTTATTGATAGGCCGCTCAAGTGTGAACGGTATGGTTAATGAATGTAGTGTTGGCTCACGCTCGACTCTTTTTACTCAGTCTCACGCATGACAAACCAAAATTGCCCAATAAGTTTCACACGTAATCTAGCAACCAACAACCAAGATAACATTTAAAATTAATAAATGATGTATTTTATGTAAATTGCTTTTTCATTCAGTAAGAGACACATACACTTGTTTTAGGGTATGCACTCATCATCAGTGTGCCTAACATCCTTCTGGTCAAAAAGCCAATTTACTTAAAATCACAGTAACTATTAAACAATTTATGTTTACTAATGTGTTGAAAGTGTTAACGCAATGCCTCCTATTAAGAGAAACGTTGATCTGTGTGTCCGAGTGTTAATTTTCTTAATTAAAGTTTGCACGAACTGAAACTTGTTAAAGCAATTATATTAAATACAAAATTTAAACAGTCTGTAAACATTGGCCGTAAATATTTGTGACTTAAATGTCTTAGGAAATACTGATTTTGGAAGTTTATTTCCAGGGTTGAGAATACTGTTAAAAAATATTTTTTAAAAGTTTTGGTTCTATATTACTGCACTTTCTGTGAATATTTGTTAAAATTATTAAAAAGCCTTTTACTGGAAATATTTGTTTGAACAATATCTTTAGAAATATCTACAAAAAATGCAAAGATCTGCAACATTACACCGGTGTTGTAAAGTATCAAAATCATTAGTCAGTTTTGGGTTAGCAATGATTTGAATAACCTGTTTTTGAATAAAATTTACAAGAGAAAGTGTAGTTTCAGATAGAAACTCTATACTTGAGAACAATATTTAATACAAGGACAAATATAAGTTTTATAAACATATATGCAAAAGCTGATTAGAATTAAAAACTTTTTACATCTGTAACTACTGATAATACATTGGATTTTAGTTTTAAAATAATAAAAAGTTAGTTTGAGTTTAAAGCATTATAGATACAACAGTAGGAAGGTTTAGAATAGTAGAATTTGATGCAGTTTGGTTTGCAAAAATATTTCCTTTTTATTTTAGATCAGTAACTAGATTGTTTTGATAATTTTAAATAGCTATTGAAGATTTTGAACTTTTTTGCAATGAATTTATTGTTTGATAAGTTTTGTTGTTGTTTATAAAAAGCTGAAAACTTTAATTAGCTTTGTTTTTGTTAATCTTATCTTTTTTAAATTGTATTTGATTGTTACAATGTTTACGAGCTTTTTAATAATCTTGCTAAGTCTGACTGGAACAACTACAGGCGTATTTGTTAAATGGTTATTGTTTCTTAACTACTTGTTTTGTCTGAATTGAGTACAAAAAATTTTGTTTAAATTAAATACAAATAGTATGTGGATATTTAGAATATAAGTAATGAGTACTAAAATCAAAATGATCAAAAAATTGTTATATTTTTACTATAATTATCTTAAAATAATGATAGTTTTAACAACAGAAGTAATAAGTGAATAATCAATTTTTTTTACAGCAGCCTTAACAAAAGTTGTTGTAATCTCTGAAATAGTTGATAGATACAGAACTTTGTTTACTACAAAAAAGTGATGTGTGTTTTTGAATAAGTTGAGTAAGGATGTGTGAAGCAGCAAAAAATATAGTTTAATATCCATATAATGTTGTAGAAAATGTATGACTTAAGCATTTAGTATTATGTACATTATAATCTCATAACAAAATTATTTCAGCTTTTCAATGATTATCTTAAAGAAGTTTGGCAAAACTTTCAGAAAAGTCATTAAAAAAATTTAAATGCTACTTTATTTAAAAAACGGTATATGCCTATTTCAAAATTAGTCTTATTGTAAAAAATTAGTCTAAGGTACATGTTATTACAACTAATGTCTTGACTTTTGTACGTCGCCTTTCCAGAATATGCTTAGATATAAGCACAAATAAATAAATGTTTAAGATATGAATTGGAATTAACTAGATTAAAACAATCTAGACCTTAATGTTTACTTTTATGTTTGATCTGCTGATGAACAGAAATTAAATTTTTTTAGACCACAAATATTAGAAAAAATAATTTTTAAACCACAAACTACGCCAATGTTTAGTAGAATAGGCAAAGCTTTGTTTTGCCAATTTAAATGTATAATTTATGTCTAAGAATAATGCTGAGTAGTCTACAAATAAGCTTTGTTCTTTTGACCTTAGCTGCCTGCCATCGTTTTGGCCACCCGAGGATATTGCATATTGTCGGTGAAAGTGCAAAATCTTGTATGTATAACCTCAAAATTTTACAAGAGACGACAAAAACTTCATACTTTAAATATAGATAAAACAAAATTATAATTTTTTGTTCTGAAGTATTATATCATAATATGATAATTAAAACAAACTGAAAGGTTTTAGATTTTGTACACGAATGTGTAGAACAACCCCGGTTTAAATGAGATAAAACAATTTGTCACAAAAATGCAAATACGAAATTTTGCACTTTTACTGACGATTTATATTTTTTGTAGTATTTGACTAATAGAGTAGACCAGAATAAGGGTATAAATACCGTCCAATGTAGGCTAATTTAGCCAATATACTGCACACTTGCTGTGGTCAGTTCACTTTGCTGCCGCGCAATGAAACCATGCTATTAAATTGTTTGTTCTGAATGTCTATCATGGCATGCGTTGTGTAGAACGTAGCCACGGGTTGTTGGAACTATAAGTTGTTGATATTCATATTATCTAGTTTAAACCACAAAAAATTGCTTATCATTAATCTGTAGCACTTGCCGTTGACGGTTATGGCAATGCTATTTGTGTTTTGAAAGAAGTATAGAGCAATGATTTTGCCAAACCAAAATCCGCATCAAACGGTAACTTTTTTCGGATGCATTTTGTACTAGTCTTATGTGAATTAATATTGCTCAAAATCTAACAATTTTGCTTGTTGACATGTTCTAAGTCAGTAAACATGTTGTTTACTTCAAAACAATTTGACAAAACTAAAGTAAATTTTGCAAAAATAACTAAGTTTTTGGGAATTTATTTAGATTTAACAATGCAATGAGACAAGCAAGGGGATGCTGTGGCAGTCAAGCTCTGTAAAACTATTTACTTGCTCAGAAGATTCCATGCATCTGTTTCCACTGATGTCTTACTTTCTGCATATTATGCTCTAGTGCAGTCTCACCTTACTTATGGTTTACTGGTTTGAGGTCACGTTTCATGTAGAAACAGACTGTTTGCATTGCAGCGCAGAGCTGTAAGAGCAGTAGCGAGTGTTGGCTACAGAGAGGACTGCAAACCCTTGTTTAAACATTTTAATCTACTGACATTACCCTGCCTATATATTCTGGAGTGTCTGAAGTTTATTAGAAGCACTGAAGAGGGCTACACTACACACAGACAAGTTCGTTCTTACAAAACACGTGGTAGGGAAAACTTGTGTATTGGGAAATTTAGACTTGCAATGGCTAAGAACGGCACGAGATATCTAGCTATTAAGTTTTTTAATGTTTTGCCACTTTTTTTTAGACAGTTAAACAAAATACAATTCAAAAGAAAATTAAAAGATTTCCTTGTTTTGCATGCATTTTTTTCATTTTTTTTTATTTGACGAGTTATTAAGCAGCAGTCTGACCGACTTATCCTAATACTTTTTCTTTCAAATGGTTTTATATTATTGTGAAATTTTTAATAATTGTAGTTGTGTACTTTATTGTTTTTACTTAATTTATATTATTTATGTGCAATTTTTTTATATGTTCTTAATTTTATGTATTTTATTATATTATTTACTATATGCTATATGACATGTGTAAGTTGCAAGACAAAACATGAATAAATTTAAGTTACTTTACTTTATTCAATTATCTATATTATTGTTGTTAAACATTTTTTTGGCAAAACTTTTAAAAGCTCAAATTTGGCCATCAAACGTCAAATTGTTGACTTGGCGAAATGGTTGTGGCAAAGAATAAAAGTTACGTGATGCGCGGAACGTTTTAAACGGAGCACTGGTTTTGACAATACAAATTGATAATTTGCACACTATGTTTAATTCTATTATTTTCTATAGTGATTTGCCATACACTACTAAATAATTTACAACAAATTAGACAAATGTTGCTATTACAACATAACTTCTATAACCTTACAAAGTTGTTCTAGTTTTTTTTATAAAAATGACATGTTAATGATAAACTTGATAATGATAGTTTGTGCATCAATTAACAAATAGTAAAATTGCCCAAATTAGTTGACACATAAACTGCAGTTAGTATACATATTATCAATGTAATATAAATAAATTCGCAAACAACAATTTTGGTATAGTAGAAAGTTTTTTAAATAGAGAAGAAATAACTTATTGTTAATTATTATTCTTGGTCTAATTTTTATAAATCCAATGGTTTTATAATAATTATACAAAAAATGTTTACTTACCAATTTTTTTGAGAAAATAATTAAGATTGATGTTAACTGACATTGCTGATATAATCACTTTTAGTCAATGAGTTCAAATATTACCAAGCAAAGTTAAAAAATAGAAAATAGCTATAGCAGCATTTTTAATTTGCAACATTAATGTACACATTTTTGTTGTATAAAGTATTAGAAATAATTTATCTAAAAACAACTAAATTGTGCTATAAGGTTATAATTTGTTTTTAGTAAGGCTAAGACGTGATTGAATTCAATTATTTTCATGGCAACTTCAAGAAACGCAAAGTTTTTTAAAAACGGGTTATGTCATCTTTTAAATAGTAATTATACATAATTATGTTACTAGTATTTGACTCAATAACTAAACTATGTTTTAAATACAATTTTGTCAATTAAATCTTAAACTATTTGATTTGATGTGTAAAATTAGCTAAAGAGTCAGAAAACTTTTAGACTGCCACTTTATAGATTTAAAAGTTGACGTACCACAAACAAAATTTTTATTTTTTGGTAAAACTTACTTTTTATCGCATAAAGTTTATTCGCAAATATTGTTGAGTTTAAATCATAATCATTTTTCCAATTTTAAAATGTAATTTTTACTTAGAACTTGTTCATAGTTATTGCTACAACATAATACTTACAGATAAAAATAAGTTCAGTGTTTGCAAATACCAATACTACTAAAACACAACAACGCGTAGAAGGCGTTGTGAAACTATATTGCAGTTCACTATAAAAAATTATTAAAAATGATTTGGTAATCGTTTGTTTGCCAGATATAATCATAATTTGATTACAAAGCTTCATACAGAAATGCCCGGACTATTTATTTAAATTTTTATATCTATACGTTTAATATTCAATATTTGCCTGATAATCAAATTTTGTATTCATTAATTAATTTTGCATTACACAATTCAGTTTATTAAACAAATGTTGAAAGAATGTTTGACTAAAACATCTGCTCCACATGAATTGGTTGCAATTGATTTTTATGGTCTGTTTTTGCAATTATATTTGTTGTTGCCATTATTTTTTTTTAATAATTAGATTAAGCAATCTTATTGCATTATATATTTTTAAGCGTGCTTGTACAATAATAGCAACGAATTGATTGACTAAATCTATAAAGTAGGTTCATACTATTATTTTACGCAAGTACGGAACCTAAGTTATTAGTTTTTATTGCAGAAATTTTGTAGGCAAACATTACATAAAAACCATTTTCCGTGCAGCACTCCTAAGAACTGAGAACTAAAAAGTGATAAGAGAACCACTGGAACATATGGTTTTTATAGCTAAACAATTTGGGCTAAAAATATGTCTACCTGCATTTTCAGTTTTTTTTTTTTAATAGTGTAGTCTACAAAGCCATAAGCCAAGCTTCTTGTAAGTAATATTTTAAAACGTTTTCATCTTCTTTAGTAACTTCTTTCTTGGAAATGCTAAACTTTAATTTTTGGCATTTAAAGTTATTTTAAGCTGTAGAATATTTGTATTAAATAAAATACTGGCTGGAACTTATAAAATAACAAGGTATAAATTATTTTAAGTAGTTTAGTCACAACGCTTGCAACAACTATTATACATAAAAAGGTTTTTCAAGTTTAAATCTTGGCAAACTTATAAATTTTTAAAATAATGAAGTAAAAAGTAGCAAAATGTGTAAAATTATTGTGTGATAAAAATATTAAATTTGGTAGATTTGTCATTATTAATTATCAAAAACACAATTTTAAGTTAGAAACTAATTAACCAAATCTTAGTTTTAATTGATTAGAAACAAAAAATTACAAACATAACATTTTTTTAGTATAAACCATAAGCAAGTAGTAATATAATTTGCGTCACTTTTAAAATAATTGGAGTCAACAATTTAGATTATATATTATTAATTTAATATGAATAAATTGCTTAGTTGAATTAATAAAAAAAACATTATTTTATTGAAAGAAGAAATGTAGATGATGCTTTCAGCATCTCAGTTTAATAAACAAATTTTCATGTTACTTTTGCTTTCTGTCTTTGTTAGTCAATACCGTTATTTAAAATGATATAAACGCAATGCGCTCGCTCCGCTCTATTCAAGTAAGTAGAAAACTGCAGAATAAAAAGTTTGCATTAAACAGATAAAACTTTTAAATAGGGTGCATTGCCAGGAGCTTGAAACACTAGTAGTCTTGAATGTATCTCACACTGAAATGAGAGGTAATTTGCATGAAATTAGTATCATGTGTTTAATTATTATTATCAATTTTAAGATAACTTCAGTCTCTTAGCATCTATAAAACATAATACTACGAAACTATAAAAAAAGAATAGTGTATTTATTTCAAAACATTATCTGCAGATTTTAAAAGTTATAAATACAACAGTGAATTTACAAAAGCGCTTTAGTCTTATTTGCACCATTTATCTAATATTTTCCTGGCATAAACGTGCGGAAACTATTGGAGCCAATCTTTGCTTTATAAGAAACAACAAATAAATTTTGCTCCTGGTCTTTTATCTGAGAATATGTCACCTCACAATGGAGCTTTATTTTTTGACTTTTTCGTTCTTCTGTAACATCGGTTTTGTTCGCCCATACTCTTCTCGACTAGAATTGTATTTGCCGAATTTTTCTAATATTAATACGTCTTTTATAGAAAACTTCGAAGGACCCGTCCATACACAACGTTGTAATAAAATCGTATTATTTTATAAGTTAATAAATTTTATACACGACCATATAATATGTTATGAGTGTTTTATGATTACGTCTCGTTTTTATTTGCTTGTTATAAGCACTGTTGTTTAAACCTAATAAAGTTAAATATAACTAAAGTTGTGAAGAATATTAATTAAGAAAATATGAAAAGGTAATTTCCATATACGAGACAAGAATACATTAAATTAGGCGCCAATTTTATGTGCTAGCGTTTAAGACGGTAAAATTAATGCAGAGCTGTTTACTACGTTATTTATCATTATAATTACACATCTCATTTTTTTTCTGTTGCAGGTAATATTATAGCTTTTCTTTATGCAATTTAAAATATTTCAATTTCTAACAGTATAAAAAATACTTTAACAAAGAAATAAACTTTTTAACTACCGAAATACTTTTTAAAATACACTTTCTTTGTGATGAGAAGTTGGAATTAAATTACAATTAGTATTAGCATCAAAAAGTTTTATAATTTCAATTTTATCGTCTGTACAGTATGCAAATGATTCAAATTACTAATTGCAGATTATTTCCGACGCTTTTAATTATAATTTTATAGGCTCAATAATTATTTTTAATGACTGCAATTATTACAACTACTTTACGACTTATCTGTATGGAACGCAATGAAATACTGAATATAGATATTATTAAAGATTGTTCTTATTGTTTAACATTTATACAAAATTAATATATTATATTTTATTAAGTAATTAAAGTAGAAATCTTTATTCATATACATAAAATGTGTACAAACATGAAAAAGTTTAGTTTTAATTTCCAAACTTTTAGTAGCACGCGAAATTTGACTCTCCAAACTTTTTGTAACAAAATACCCCGGTTTGTGGATATATATATATATTTTACTTCTGACAGACTACTTACATTCTCTAACATAATCAAGAACTTTTTTTATTAATTTATAACAATTTAAAAGTTACGAAACGATGCAAGTTTATCTTGAGAGTAATTTTACCTAACTTTCATATGTAATTTATCCATTAGATTAGTATATAATATTTCTAATTGAATTTTTTCTGAAAAGTTATTATAATATTTGTGCAACTTTAATAATTGTATATAGTTTATTGTTAATACCACTTTAAATTACTTAAATTATTTATTTGTAAATTGTGTATTACATTCTGTAGTTGTTTCAAGATTTAAAAAATTATGTTAAATATTTTAAATACTTGTATTAAGTGCTATAATATTATTGATAATAATTTGCAACATTAATACATAATAAATAGTATAATAAAGGTGTGTGATATAATAAATAAAAAAAATCGGTAGCGCATGTTTTATTTATTTTTTGTTCTCTGAACTCGAACTCGTTGCAAAATAAAATTACATTACTACAATTTACAAGTTACAAGCTACAATTATTATCAACTATATTTTTATTCTAAATTTACTATGAGAAGCAAAATATTTGTTAGTGTATCAAATCTACAGTCACAAATAACGCGATGTTTTTTAGGTATGTACCTGTTTTAATGGCTGAGCATTTTTGCATTAGCCTAGCTATTAGTATTTTTTTTAATTGGCGTAGAATACTTATTTATGATTTTTAGAATATAAAAACTTTAAACCTAACTACAAAACATACTAAAGATTAAAACCACACACTTCTTGCCAAGCGGTTCATGGCACAATTTAAACAATACAAAAGAAGAAAAACTAAAATAAAAAACACATGCTATCATAAATAAATTTTAATATCAAACTATAAATATTTTTATTTTAAAAAATCAATAAATATTTTAAATTAAATGAAGCAATGCTAAGCTATTATAACTTTCAAAAAATATATATTGTTGATTCTTATACAATAATCAACTAAAAACTATATGAAATAAATGTTCTACTTCTCTATATTTACAATTTTGATTAATCCAAAATCTTAATGTTAAATTTATAGAAATGAATTTAATTCTCAATCTACATATACATAATTCATTAGAGAAAGAGAGTGAAGTTCAATTATTATATTTTATAAATAGTTTAATTTTTGTTGTAAAAGAAATCATACTTCACATTTATTGCATTTGTTTATTTGTAATTTGTTAACATGTAATCATTATTTGTACTCTTGATTACAAATTTTCTACTTTATCTGCCATTTTGTTTTATAGTATTTTTAGCATTGATAAAAATTATAAATTACTTTTACTTATGTTTTCGATGCCGTCAAGCACATCTATAATAGTAGTTTGTTCAGCTGTATAAATAGATAACAATTTTGAAACACTTTTTTTAAAGATTTTCTTAGTTTGGGATTATATATTATACATGCCCTTCGGTAAAATTAAATAACAATTTGAATATATTTAATAAAATATCAATAGTCAGTGTTAATAAGAATGTGATTACAGTCTGAGTAAAGTTTATCCTATATATTTAAACATTTAACAAGTTTGACAAAAACATATTTTAAAAGTAAAATTATTTGATTTGAATAAATTTAAAGTTTTAGAACATTTTAGAGTTGTTTTCAACTAAAATTAAACAAAATTTATTAACTAGAATACATATAAATAAACATTTTTTTTTCAGCATAAATTTTGAACATAATTTATTTTGTCTTTTTTCTAACACAATTTTAAAGATTTGTATATAAGTTGAGAAAAATATGTTGCCGTAAATCTACAATAGATTTTATAATAGTTTTTTAAAGTAAGAAAATTTGAATGATCAGATAACTATTTAATATACTACAATCATTGGTATGGGTAATCCATGTAAATTTTTGTTTAAAAAGATGCTTAAATATTTAATAAAATCTGTTTTTGTTACCTTCTGGTAAACAAATTAAAATTATACTGCAAGTCATATAGTCAAAATATTACTTTGAGTGACACCTTGACTAAACATTATTTGTCTTTTGCGGTTATTCCCTATACTGTAAAAATTTAGTTTTTAGTCTTTGTAGATATTTAAAATAATTTTGATTACTTTTAGAAATATATCAATTTTATATAATTTACTAGCAAAGACAAGAAGAGTTTTTAATAAAGTCGAAACACTTTAGTAATAACTGAGTGTTACTCTAGTTATTAATTTTTTTTTATACAATTGATGCAACAAACGCTAAATATCGCATCCACCACGCTTACGTCGTTTATTAATTAATTAAACACTAGATTCACTTTGTAGCGGTTTGTTGCCAAATTGCCATTTGATGTCAATTTATCTGACCGCACTACTTTACAGCAAAAAAATTACTGCACACAACTGGCAATATATTTTTTTGTAGCATAAAACCTAATAGTTTGTGAGGCCAGAATCTTTACTATACCATCAATACATAGTATATCTTAATAGTCAATTAATGAACACAATCCTAAGGTATACTCTAATACCAGTGAGTTAATAACTGCTCTTTATTAATGTAATGTGCTTTGCATACAACTTTAAGGCTCAATTGGCCTGTGTAAGTTTGACAATATTGTGCAATTCCAAGGTCTCAACTGTCAGTGCAAAACATATTTTTGGCTTAAACTGCCAAATACAGTGTTATCACAAAACCCTTAGCTTTCAAGTGCCAGTGTGTAAGTTATTATCTTTTACAAATTACAAAGCATGATGCAGCAGTCAATACCCTAATGACTTTACTGCCAATGCATTTTCTATTACACACTTTCAAAACCTCTCTTGGTTTATGTGTGAATAACTTCTGACAACTGAAAAAGTTCTTTTAGCTATTGTAAATTAAGTATATTTTTTTAAACTTGTAACTTGAAAAATTCACAAATAATTTCTATCAACAAACATTATAAAAATCTATATCCATTACTTATCTACTTTTAACATAATTTCAAACGTTCTACCTGCATGCAAGTAACAATGTATATGGTACATTAAGTAATATAAACTAACACAGATTAACAAATAACACTGTTAACAAAAAAAAAAAGACTATATTATCAAAAATGTTATTATGTGTAGCTAAACTGAGTAACGAAAAATTAGCTGTTTTTATTGATCTGTTATTTTAGGTTGTTTTTAATTATTTTTTTAAATATTTTAAATATAAACAATAAATATGAGATGGGCTGGTAAGAATTTGCTTGAGTAAGGTTTTTCTTAGGTTTTATTATTAAGAATTGTAAATTTTCTTATCGGAAGGAATTATTCTAAATTTGATTGAATATTGTCTAAAGATAAGTTTTGGTATAATTTGACACATTTAATAGCAAACTGTAATGTATATTATTAGAACCTGGTGTGCAAACTTGTTTTTTTATTTAAAAACTTTATATAATTTATAAATAGTAAAAGGAGTGTCTAAAATGTATTATATTAATTGATTAAAATTTGAAAAACTAATGATAGGTCATATCGGCAATAAGACAGTTTGGTTCAAAAGATAAATTTTTATTTTTTTAAATAATATTTCATATTTGTTTAATTTGCATCAACTTATTTAAGATATGACGAAATTGTATCCATGAGATTTTGTTGTTATTTAAAATATTTTTTTTGTAAAAAAAGCATATCTATTATACTCTATAAGATTAACTTGACAAGGATATTTTTTATGAGTTTTGTAAAAATTGTTTTGATTATTAATTGCTTTTTGACAATTACCATTCCATTAATGTTTTGAAATCTGCTATTTTTTGACACACTTATATCAAATATTTATCCTGACAATAACCTAAAAGGTTAAAACTAGTCAAATCAATAAATATATAATAAAGCAATCTTACTAGTATATAATAAAATGTAATTGTTTTATAACATAACATATTGTATGATGTATGCACATTTCTGAAAACAACAATTATAAAATGGCGTATACAACTAGAAAAAAAAATCAACAGCTTAAAACACATCAAATTTATAACCTTGTGCAAAAAACATAAAGTTACTCTAACATTTGCAGAAATAAAATTCTAATAAAATATAAAAAAAGTTAACAAACATAATAATTAAATGGATTTTTTGAGGTGTAGTGTTATTGCGTATCCAAAATGATTTACAAACAAACAGGGAAAACGTAACATGGTAAGCCCCTCCCGACCGTCATCAAGCTGCCATAAAACTACAAGTAGCACTAATCTACGGAAAATCCGCTCACAAGGTCTATACGGCTAATTGGCAGAACAAAACTTTGCCTGTACCACTAACTAATTTAATTAACTAAACAATGACTTATACTGCGTACACACTTGCAACAATCTGCCGTACCGCAACACCGTCGCGTAACATTTTCTTTGGTTCGACGGCAGAAAACCGACAAGCAATGGGACGCTGTTGCAAAGTGATGTTGCACGAGGATGTTACGCGACGATGTTGCGGTACGGCAGATTGTTGCAAGTGTGTACGCAGTATTAGATTGCGGCTTGAAAGTTATTTTTTTTAATACTTCTAGCCTAAAAAAAATTATGTTTATTAGCATCTTAAACATAGAAAACCCCTTATTCTCTTTTTGACTAAAACCAAAGTAAACAATAAAAACTCAAATTGCTTTAATCTAGTAGATTTTGATTGTTATCTTAAGCATTTATTTGCTGACCAACAAGGTGTTTGTGCCTACATCTACAAACAAGCATATTTTAGACTGACACGTACAAAATTTATTGCATTAGATATAATAGCATATTTCTTACACTAAATCTTCCCGATAAAACTATTTTTGTAATTATCAAATACTGTTCTTTAAATAAGGCTACTCCAAACTATTTTGATGACTTTTTTGTAGTATTTTCAAAGTAATTATAAAAAAATTAAAATAAAATTGTTAAGAGATTTTATTGTACATAATACTTATTGGTTAAGTCACTCACCTTCTACAACACTATCCGGAAAACAAATTATGAGTTACTCAATTTATTCAGCAACTAACATATTTTTTTGTGATCATTTTTTAGGTAAACCAAGGTTATTAGATTTGTATCTTTCAGCTATTCTAGAAAATACTAATGATAAAGCTGTTAAAACTTGTCTTCTTATTAATACTACATAGTCAAAACAAAAAAAAAATTAAAAATTAATTTTATCAACAAATTTGTCCTATTTTATGTTAATAAACCAAAACATTTTTTTTGTTTTTAATTTAAAAACTTAGTTTAAGGCAGTTAATAAAAAGCAAAAATCAATTAAAAAACACATTAAATTGTTCCAAACAGACTAAAAATTGACAGAAACAAAATTAATTAAATCTCTCAGCTTTCCAAAAACAATAATAAAATCTATAAAACAATAAATTTATTGCAAGGTAGCACAAAATATTCAACTCTTCAAAATAATCAAAACAATCTAGTTTGCATATAACTCTACTATTATAAATTCAGGTTTAGTTGTACTTTTAATGCCGGTTAGTGGTAAAATAATAAATCTAATTCATTTTAGACAACAGGTTGACAAAAGATATCTTTAAAATTAAATACCAGAAAAGCATCACCTATAGATAAAATTCTACCTATTATTCTTAAAACTAAAATATTTGCATTATCATACACAATTGAAACATTCTCATATTTTTAGAAAATTGCAAATGTTCAACTTATACCGATAAAAAAAAATAGATAAATTAAAACATTTGAAAAAATTTACAACGACAAATTTAGACAAAGATTTATGTCAAATATTAATACGATAATATATAAACTTAAAAAGAAAACAAACATAATGACACAAAATTGTATACATTATTAATATATAGACACTTTAAAATGACAGAGTACATACTTCTGCCGAAAGTATAGTATTCTTCAATTGAAAAACAATTGCATTCTATAAGAATTATTTAACAACTATTTTAAATTGCTTTTAATTATTTATCTGTTTTACTTTATTCGGTAGAGCATTGTATAATTTAAATCCGGAATAGTAATAACCTTTCTCATAAAAAGTTAGGTTATGTTTTGGTAATAAAATATCATTTTTATTACGTGATTGATAATCATTATGCATGATAAACGTAGACATATTATTAAACACATAACATAAAATTGTAAAAATATAAACACCAAAAAAAGTTAATATGATGTGTGTCTTAATGACATCTCTGCAAGACACATTCCACTTTATATTATTTTAATAGCATTTTTTTAATAAAAAAATTCTACCTGCACTACTTGCTCTTTCTCAAAACATTGTTTCATATTGCATAACTGAATAAAAGTTACCATAGTACATAGTACAGTATTTTTAATATATTTCTGCTACAGTGCTTAGATAAAAATTGAAGACTAGAGCAAATACTAGAAAATTTGGGAGAGAGAGTGCTAAGATGTAATTACCATTTGAGATTATGATCTATTTCTATTCCTACAATTTCTAATATGTTTTCATCTACAACAATTACGTTTACAAGTATAGTGTTTAGAACACCTTTTAGTAATATGTTAGAATTATCAGCATATGACACTAGATGTCTGCAATTTTGACCCAGCCCAGCCCAAAATCTGGTCCGACTCGTTTGGGTTTTGGGCCGGGCCGAGTTTTGGGCTAGAACGGGCCAGGTTTTTGTATTTTGGGCCGGGATAGGCCGTGTTTTTGTGTTTTGAGCTGTGTTTCGGCCCGGGCCGGGCCAGAATTCAAACGCATTTTATGTAATTCTTTAATTTATACGTTTATTTTAATTTAATTTATTTATTATTTAAAAATAAAAAAAAAATTAATAAAATTTAATACTTACAAACCCAGCAGATTTTTAGTATAAAAAGGACAACATTTTGTTCATTTATATAAATTTTAAATATGTGAACGTTATATATTGTTTTTAATAGTTAATTGTTTTTATGTTTTGTTATGCATAATTGATACTCTATATTTTTCACATTGAGACTTCAAAGTACATAAAAATGTAATTAAAAAACAATTTATTTAAAACCGGGTAAAATAACTGGAGTTTAGACAAATAAAAAAAACTATTGTGTACTGAATTGTTGCTAACAACAAACAAGATTACGTTTAAAACGGACCGGGTTGAACTTTAGGCTTTGAGCTGGGCCGGGTTGAACCAAGCCGGACCGGGCCGGGTTTTAACAAAATTTAAAACGCTGACCTTTATATAACAACAACATAGACTGAGTGACAATACTGGTAACACATTTATCAAAATCATTTACATTAAAAACAAGGTAGGTACAAATCCTTGTGGTACACCACAAGTAAGCATTTGCATTTCTAAACAAATTTTCTCTTCATTCACTCAAGTTACTACTGCTTGGTAACGGTTTTTATGTGCGTATTTAACCAGTTGCTTGCTATACCTCTAATTCCATATTGCTTTAACCTGTTATAAGTAAATTAAAATTGACACAGTCAAAAGTTTTGGACAAATCATTAAAAACACCAAGCGTTAATAATTTCATATTTAAAGTTCCTAAAATATTGAACGTTGCCAAAGCCGTTTTTATTGACTTTCCTTGTGTGAATCCGTGTTGGCTGGACGCAAATAATCTTTTAGAGTTAAAAAAATGTATAATTTTATTGTTTGTCAATTTTTTTAATATTTTAGATAAGCTGGATAATATACTTATAGAACAATAATTAGCAAGTGTATTAGTCTTGTTTTTTATGTAGAGGTATAACAGTAGTTAATTTTAACTAGTCGGAAATATACCTGTTTTAAAAAATACATTGCAAATGTGTTTTATTGGAACAACTATAATATTAATAATCTTCTTTGGCAAAAATTTGAAATAGTTACTAGAGTTATTATTTTTTAATTTGTAAACTATCTGAATTTTGTTGTACTCATCAATATCTCCTAAAAATTTAGTAGAACTACACAAGTGAATATTTTCATTCACAAGTCCAAGTTACCGTTAATGCTATTTGTAAGATTGAAAGTAATTGTTAAAAAAAATATTGTTGAATGCATTGCAGACATTTTTTGCATCATTTACGGGTTTTTCAAACAACTTAGGAAATGCTCTAGTACTATCAGATTTTTTTTTGATATTTATTTATAATTTGTCATATAGATTTATTTTTATTTGCATCATTAAAAACAATATTATTATGTTATTTATTTTTTGCTTCAGATATTATTTGTTGATATAAATTATTCGCAACAATATAATCACTTTTTAAGACTAAATTTGTTTGGGATATATCGTACAAAAAAGATACATTTTTTTTCTGATCTATTATATCTGCAGTTATCTTTTTATAATATTTACATGCAGCGTTAGTTAAAAAAATTTTAAGTGGAAAGTGATGTTCATATAAAATATTAAATATATTATAAAAAAAATCTAGATCACAACAAGGTGTTTTCTAAGCTAATGCAAGAAAAAGCAATACAATCTTCATTTATAATGTCTTTTAAAACTGGGTGTTTTAGGAACATTATATTAGACGCTTTTCTTTCACTGTTCTGGACGGTTCCAAACAATTCTGTGCTTGACGCCCCATGTACTTTTCACAGAGAGTGCAACGCCTCAACCTGTTCTGAGTTGACTTTCCCTCTCTCCTCATGCACCACATTTGACATCGATGCATCAAGCCCTTTTCAATTGTCAACATTCAATAACAAAAAGTATCTAACATTTACTATCAATTTATTAACAAAGTTACTAGTGTTTTTTGGTATTGTTGTCGCCGGAGATAAATTTAACCTTAAAAGCTAAAATATAGAAACAAACAAGTGTTTAATTGTATATAGTTTATAATATATTATGTGCATTATAATAATAATTTAATAAAACTTTTGTTAATTATTTTATAATTCAATAACAAAATGATAAGTTGAATAAATAATTATTTGACAGTTATGTCATCATATGCCATTCAATTTTGTTCCTTTCAGAACCGTTCATAACGGTTTTATGCGTCAAACCCCGGAGCGTGTTGCTCTTGAAAAAAAAGCAGTAATTGTTTTAAGAAACTTAATTCTATAAACTGATCATAGTGATCAGATAGATTACATTTAATTACATTTGCTTTTATTTGATTTACATCACTATTTTCAAATATATTGTCAATACTAGTTGGTTCTTCGATGGTAAAGTGAAAATTATAGCTTAACAATAAATTAAAAATCAATTGTGAGTTTATTGTTTGTCTTAAGTATGTCAATATTAAAATCACCAGCTAACAGCTTTAGTGTGCATGTTTTCTAATAACTTATGCAGTTTTTTAATCAAAATAGTTGTATCATTTTCAGGAATTTTATTTACACTATATATTAAATACTTATTTTTTTTATCTAGAACACCTCAGCTGCACAGCACTTGAAATAATTTTGAACCAAAAAATATTTATATTACTACTCATTTTAACACCTTTTTAAAACCTTCTGAAGAAAATAATGCAACACTCACCTTTATGTTGATTGGAAGGACGACACTAGCTGCTACGCAGAATATATTTTTCCTAATAGAATAATTTCAAATAGTCTTCAGGTAGCCAATGTTCACTTAATATTACAAACGATGGGATTCATTCTTTTGTTAAAATTTTTAATTTTAATATTTTATTTGTAACACTTTGTATATTTCCTTTTTGCTGGTCTCCTTGGGGTTAGAAAAAACCTATTTACTTTTATACCTACAGGCCATATCTCTAAATTTTTTAAAAACTTAAAAATAGGAAAACTTAATTTCACATTTTGCATACTTAATTTCTTTTAATTCTAGATATTCTCAATATCATTTTCTTCTAAATTAAAAGTTAATCTACATATATGAAGGTAGCCTTGTCATTCAATACCTTTTATTTTTATAGAACCAGTGGCAGATCCAAATACTGTTAGGTTTTTTTTATTATTATTGATAGTTTTTTCAGGTATTATAACTTAATTTTTAATTTAAATAGTAGTATTTGTTTCAAGCCTTTCTTTGTTTTCTTTAGTAATTTCAGAAAATGTTTTTTTTTTTTTATTTTATCTAAATGCTTTCCTCTGGTGCTAGTTTATTCTCTCTTAAGTTTACATTGGCGATTATTTTTTGTGTATTTTTTTGGTTTGTTAATATTACTATCAATAGTATTTATTATCAAATGTCACAATGCCATTTAGTTGTTTTTTTAAATTAACGTTAACTGAAATAGTATTTCTGTTAGTTTCTAAGTAATTGATTTTGTCATACAACAAAACAACTTTTTTTCTTAGCTTTACTAATGATTAAATTTTGTTTTTTATTATCAATTTGAGAAGTTTTAGTATAATTATTTTCTTCTCTATCGCAACAGATAACACGGGATTCATCAATACCTCTTGGTTTTGTTTGCAACTTTTGTAGTATACTTTTTAACAATTAACATATACCATGAATATATATATATATATATATATATATATATATAACTGAAGACCTGACTTTCTATGTTGATGCGTTTCTATAGTGAAGCAAATTATATTACGGCGGCCATTTTATGTGTGACTTAGTAATACAAAGTAAATATTAAAATTATCTTACATTTTAATATTTTAGGGTTCTATATATTTAAAACATACACTATATGTCACTAACAATAACAAAAAACTATTTAAATGACCCGGACAAAAATTGGTTAATTGGATCCAAAGTTAAGACAAAAAATGTATTTTTAATAAACAATTAATATTTTTTAAACTGACTTACCAACTCATGCCAATTGACAACATTATTACACGTATTACTGACGTTTTATTATCATTGCCAAACTTTGTATATGCAGTAGTTTTTGGAGTACAGTAACTTGAAAAAAAAGCACTTACATTTTTTTAAATAATGTAAACCTGCACAACTTTTTTATGAACAATAGTACAAAAACCGCAAATTAACACAAAATATAAGCCATTTACATAGTGTAATTAGATTTTTACTTGTAAACTTTCTGCGCGTGCCATTTGCAATGAAAGTGATGTTTATATGCGCAGCATACTGAATTAATTCCTCCAGTGTAATTATTAACTAAATAAGTTTTAACATTGTATGCATTACGTATATGGTAATAACGTTAAAGTTCTGTAAAAATTTCAAAATAATTATATTGCAAATAAAACAGTAACGTGTAAAAGAACAAAAATTATTATTCTAAAATTTAAATTTTATTTTGATTTTTTGTATGCCACTGATTTATTTACATATCAATTTTCTTGAAATTTTTACAATATTTTAACGTTATCATTATACACATAATGCAAATAATGTATACAAGGTTAAAACTTATTTTAATTCGTAATTACGCTAGAAAATATAATTCAGTTTATTTAATATATAAAAAATCACTTCCATTGTAGATGGCACGCACATAAAGTTTACAAATAAAAATCTAAATGCTCTACGTAAATGGCCTATGTTTGATGATGCATTACGATTGTTGCCGATTTTTATATTAATTTCGTAAAAAGTTATACGGGTATAATTTTTCAAAAAATTGATTTTTTTATGTTTAACTATGATAGTAAAACGTCAGGAACACGTGTTGTAATGTTGATATAAAATTTGGTTCAAATTGGTAGACTTGTTTAGAAGATATTAATTTTTTATCACAAACGCATTATTGATCTTAACTTTGGATCCAATTAACCAATTGTTGTTCGGATTATTTTAATAGTTAGTTTACAATGTTACTAGCCTATTATGCATATTTTAAATGTTTAAAAAACTAAAATAATAAAATGTAAGATGTTTTTAATACATATTTGGTATTATCAAGTCACTCACAAAATGCCCACCGTAAAATATTTTGTCTCACTTTATAAACGCAAGTCAGGTATCTAGTATATCCATGATATATACTAATGTTTTACTGACATTATCTTTACAGCATTTAAAAAATTAATCCTCAGTAGTAGTAATTATATTTATATTTATTTGCCAATCCAATGTTACGCTACTGGCTGGCTCAGTAACTATGCGCGCAAGCTGCGACGCAACAAAACGTTAGCTTTAATACAGCTAACCTCAGTTATTAATAATGAGAAGTAATCTTAATTCTACTCACAGTTTCATCATGAATTAATAACATACATAAACTGCATTTCTTATTTACTTTATTTTATAAAAGATATTTCATATATAATATATTGGTATATTAATTTGGATGGTGTTTACACTGACACTTTACAAACAAACACATAAACGTCCGTGATCAGTCTTTCTCATTTTTTAAATTATAGATTAATTGCATTATTGTCTAATCTGTCTAAAAAAATTTAAAAATATTTCACTTTTTACATTGTTAAGTTTTCAGAACAAAATATCTTATTTATCTCAGATACTCAATATGAATTTTGATCAAACCGTTTGACAGCAGATTTTCTGACTTTTGTTAGTTACAAATGGAATTCTATTTTAGACAAACAAGAAGAAAATCTTGCAGTAGCTCTAGACATTTTTAAAAAGTTTGATAGGTTATAGCATCTTAACCTTGTCAACAAGCTCTATTGGTTAGGTTTTTATAAAAAAAAAACTGTAAATCTTATCAATAGTTTTTTGACAATAGAAAAATTTTAATTAAAATTTATGGTTTTATCTCTAACTGCAAAATTATAAATGCCGGTGTTCATCAAGGTTCTGTTAATTTGCTAATTTTATTTTTGATTTACATAATTGATCTTCTTCAAATATTTGAAAGTCCTATTTATAGTTTTGCCGATGATAGCACACTTCATACTTTCAACAAATAAGGCAGAGCGTTTTAAAATTTCTAAGTAAAAATCTGTAGCATCTATAAACATAGACCTCAAAACAATATCTGATTGGAACACTCTCAATATGGTCAATTTTAACTCAAAAAACAACTTGTTACTGTTTTAAAATCCAAATCAAAAAAATCATCAGTTCCAAATATAAAACTAAACAACAAATCCATATCTAAATCATTTTTAAATTGCTTTTTAAGACTTACAATCTCACATAATCTTTTCTAGAACGACCATGTTGTTGACATACCTTTGATTTCTCAATAGATGTAAAAAGTTTTTTATTTTTGTTCAACTTTTGCATATATAGGGTTTTCCAATAATAGCTTTTATTTTGATATTAAAAAAAAACGAGTATTTTTTAAGAGAAATCAATAAATGTCTATTTTATTGTAAAGAGGAAAGCATGCCATTAACATTTAAAAACGGTATCAGTCAAATGGCCGCCACGGTTACGGTTGTAGTACCACAATCTTTTCATAAAATTTTCCATGACCAATTTGCACATTAGCGGCTGTATGCCCATGATAGCTTCGCGGAATCCATCTTTAAGGTCTTGAATCGATTGTGAAGCATTGGCATAGACCTTATCTTTTACGTGGCCTAAAAAAAAGTCTAAAAGGGATAAATCACAAGAACTTGGTGGCCAATTGTGATCACTTCTTTGAGAAATATCACGGTCAGGAAACTTTTCTTGCAAAATTCCGATTGTTTCGTTGCTAGTGTGGCACGTAGCGCTGTTTTGCTGAAAATAAACGTCGTCCACATCAATATTTTCCAATTCCGGCCATAAAAAATCATAGCTTGGTAGCGCCATTCATTCACCGTAACAGTTGCACTAGCCTTATTTAAAAAAAGTAGGGTCCAATCACACCCTTAGCGTAAAAACCGCACCAAAAAGTAACACGTTGAGAATGACAAGACTTTTCAACAATTATTCTTGAATTTTCTAAGCCCCAAATGCGACAATTCTGCTCATTAATGTAGCCTCTGAGGTGAAAATGGGCCTTATCACTGAAGATGATTTTTCGATAAAGTTTTGAATTATTTTGATGCATTTGAAGAACCCAATCAGCAAAGAATCAACGTTTATGGTGATTGACCGGTTTAAGTTTTTGTGTTAACTGAACTTTAAAAATTTTAAAACTTAAGTTTTTTTGCAAAATACGGTGTAATGTCGTTTGTGGAATGTCTAATTCTAAAGATCGACGAAGTGTCGACAAACCTTAGTTTTCTGTGACTGAAACATTTTTACAATTTTTGTAGTAAATTTTAATAATTTTAATGCGTTGTTGAAGCGTATTGCTTTATTTTGAAAAATGGCGTAGTTTTTACTTGTCAAATGTTAAAAGATAACTTCTTAATTCAGTATATCCTAAGGTTTATAAGCCACACATATTCAAAGTCAATGTTTATAGACTGCTTAAATTTAATTTTTATTGTGATAGTTTTAGCGAGAGTGGTTTTATTAGATAAAATTCAAAGGTATTTTTATGTTGTTGTGGCATATTAGCATAATATTTTTTATTGCTTATTTAGAAATTGCAAATTCTTAAATGGGCAATTCCACGTCAAGTAAGCAGTCCATTTCACGCGACCCTCTCCGATTTAGCTCACAGTTTTTGTACACTTGTTTTAGTACCCAAAATATGACTTCATGCCAAATTTTAAACATCTAGGTCACATAGTTCGCTTCGTAGAGCCAATTGAATTTTATTTTTTTGAAAAAAATCAAAACCGTATGTCTTCTTGAGAGAAGAATATTAACAACATCAAACTACTTGCAAATTTAAGATTTGTAACAACAAAAAAGAACACCAAAAAGTTCTAATAAAACAACAATATCAGGTTGAAAAAGTATAATTTATAATAGCTCATAAATTTTTTAACAACTTATTAAGATATTAAGCGAACAAGTGCCTGATTTGTTTTGTGCATAATTATTAATCTTCAACAAACATGTGTTGTTTATTTCCAAATTTATTAGCTGTATATTAAAATAATATCAATTTATATCAGCATTTTGTGCTTGGGTTTTTCTTGTTACGCCTTTTGGTTGTAAAAGTTAGAAAAAAAAATTAAAAAAAAAAAACGCAAAATGAACCTATAACAACCAAAAAAAAAACAACAAATGAATAAACAATGCCAAAACACAACAAATTATATAAAGATACCTTAATTAACAGTCGGTTTTGGTGTATCACCAAAGAAAATACAGTAAAATTAAATCGACTAAAAAGACGAATCTTTTTGCAATCCGTTGTTTATTTCTTTGCACCAAATATTTGCATATTTACGCATTAAACGTTAGAAGAACGAAAGAGTACTTTACTAACTGATTTAATTAGTTAAACAAAAAGAAATTAATAATAAAAATGTCAATAATAATGATTGTCGTTGCGATTGTAACCAACAGCTAAAGTTAAAATAATGTATATTAAAAGTTTTATACCAGCTAATAAAATTAAAAATAAAACCGGCAATCGCGCAAATAACAGAAAACATGCTTCATTACATTTTCTCAATAATGACAATTAACAGATGTAAAACATGTAAACATAAATATAACCTGTGTACATGTTACTGTTGTTTGCAAAATAAAACAGTGCTTTAGTTAAACAAAAAGTGAATTAAAGATTTAGTTAATTAGTTAGTAATTAATGTTTATACAAAAAAATTAGTCAATTAATCAATCTGTAATCAGTAAATCAAAAGTAAATATCAATGTTTATAATGTCAGAACAAAAAGTAAAATAAAATGTGGTTTTATTCGTGGCAATGCGCATGGTTCTATCTATCTCTGTCTAAACTTTGACGTCAAGTGGGTAATAAGAACTTACATTATTATTATGAATTTAAATGCTTTAAACGTGTATACATATAAATAAGTATACATTTGCAAAGTTGGAAATATAAGAAGTATATATATAAGTATACAAAGCATAAAATATTTATTCTAACTTATTATTTTAAAATTGGTGGTGCAAAGTAGTTGTAGTTCTATCATGTTGCTTCAACCAAAGAATCAAATATTATTGATAAAACTTCAGAATCACAACTGGCAACCAAATTGCAATGCTTAAAGAGATAAACAATCAAATATAGTTTAATAAAAAACAAAGGTTTAAAATCAATTATCCAACCCATAATTTATTTAATTTTATATTAACTTAATCCAAAAACAAGTGTGACACATTTTTTTATAGCATTTAAGGTTGTTCTACAACAGAAAAATATATTACACGACAAAAAAGTTTATTAAACGACAGTAAATTATATTTGACGACATTTAAATACTTTCCCCGACAGAAAAAGAAAATGCACATATTTATTAAATAAATCATATCAACAGCAAACAAAGTTTTTAAAACGATAACTTTATCGCGACAAAATAAAACAAATGCCCGACATAATAAGATGTTTAAACAACTGCAAATGAATATTTAAAATAATTTAAACTATTATCTTAATTAAATATTAAAATAATAACTACATTATTTTAATTATTAATTTGCTGAAAATTAATTTGCATAATTACTTATTTTTTATATTTCTGCTTTTGTTTTTGCATAATAACATTACACTGATTTGTTGCTAAATTAAATGTTTTTTTTAAATTTAAAATAATATGTTTTACTTTTGTTTATAGAGATTTAAGTTACTAGTAAAGCGTTTATTGCTATGATCAAGGATGTAAATGCATCTAAAAGCCGTGTCTTGTAATATAGTTTTTTCTATGTTAAATATTTATTTATTTTAAAAGTGTTTATTTATTTTGATTTTATTTATTTAATATTAGATGTGATAGTAAAGAAAATTATTGAATGCGGGATGCATATTCAGTTTATCCATTCGGTTAATATTGACAATACAAAAAGATAGTTTGATGCTTATTTGTCGTGAATTATATAATTCTGTCGTGGAATATATTTTTTGTTGAGCCTTGTATTATTCTGAAATGCAACGTATATTATTTGTTGTGTAATGTATTATTTTGTTGTGGATTGCATTTTTTTGTCGTTGAAACAATTGTTCTGTAGTTACTTAATACTATATCGTCGTGCAAACATAAAAAATCTATCGTTAGTTTAGTCTATTACTGTGTTGATATGCCGTCGTAAAAACAATAATTTTTGTAGTGCCATTTATTTTTTTTTCTTGTTATATTTTCCTTTTTTAACATTTTGGAAATGTTTTCCTTTTTCCTTTGTATTATATTGTATTGTATATAGTTGTGCAAACTCAGTGATTTTTTTTATGTCAATTTGTGATTTTGAGCGTTGTCTTACAAACGTCAGTTTGTCTGTTTTGTTGCAAATGGTAAGGTATAACCTTGCTATCATCTTTTCTAAGATTTTTTTCTTGTGTGATTTTGCGTTAAAATATCTTCTTACTATGATATTTATATTTGTAACTTAACAGTTATTTTGTAGTTAGTTTAACTTTAGTAAATTTTGTAAAGTTCCGGCTCAAATTGTGTATATAGAAAAATAAGTTAAAAACAAAAAACCAACTGGCAGATCTGTATGTAACACAAAAAATAAGAAGCTGGTAAAACAATCATATTTTTGTAGTTTAAAATATCTAATAAGGTGACATGCGGCAGCGTTAAATTGATTAGCAATAAGTTTTCTGCATAGGACCAAATTCTATTCATACAATTTTACTGTAATTCAAACGTTAACAAAACGTGAGTTTTTTGGAGTTAAGGTATGGTCAACCAGTTATTGCAAAACATTTTGTTATGAGTAACAAAGCTCTCTTTACTTTAGACGGTATGGGCATTAAGTAGAATGTTTGCTATTTGGCTACAGAAAACTCATGTCAAATTTATTGTGCAAAGTCTTTATCAAGAAATATAAACTTTCTTTTTTTTTATGTTAAAACTGTAAAATAGTTACATTCAATTCTGAACGGTATACACATATGCTCCAAAAGTTTTTAATTTTGCAACCCCAAGAAAAAAAAATCATTTTTACCTGTCATACTGCAAAACAAAGTATAAAAGTCTTGGGCTAGGCGTTTTGAAACTGTTTATAAGCTAGTGGTATACTACATGGTTCAAAATTTCTTTTTTGTTATTATTTTTTACTCTAATGGTTTACTCTCCTAACTGATTGTTGTGTAATAAAACCTGTAAGATGTTAAGATACATGTTAAAGTAGAAAAATAACTACGAATCCATGATCATGAAAAATGTAAAAAAATATATAAACTCTTTGGTTTATAATTATAACTTTAAGCAATTAAAAAGTATCATCACCAAGTCACTTTTTACGCCATCTCTGCGTATTAGTTTTTTTTTAATTTGTAATGCTGGCAACTTACATTGTAGGTGGACCTACAGCTTTAAGTGGATTCCAAACTACTAAAGAGATTATTAATCTATTCTGGAAAAAAAAAATCTTATTTATAAAACTCCACACTGACAATTCAAAAACTATTAAAACATTTTGTACTAATAAAACTAAAAAGTTGTGCAGTTGTTTGGATTTTGTTATAGATTAGAAAGTACTCAAAACGCGTTTTAAAATGTTTTTTAATTGTTTATATTTAGAATAGTTAAGAATTTATGATATGAATTACATGTCTAACGTGTGACGTCTCTTCCTAATGAGACGTGAGGCGTCACCTGTGCGGGGGTATCTGCAGTCGGGATCAACAGGGTTCCCTCACTTAATTGCCCGGAGACTGAAGGTGCTCGGGCGCCACCACACCGGAGTGTGGACACAAAGTAAATAACACACGTGTTAACAAAACAAAAACATTTATTCTCGTATAAATTACAAAAAAAAACCCAAAAAAAAATGGAAAAAATATAGTTAACAAATATCAAAAGAAAGATGAATCTGGAAACGTCGGTAGGGATTTGGGACTGGATCGGGAATCTAGAGGTGGCTTGCCTTCCGGCTTCCGCACACTCTGGCTTAAGGAGAAAGGGAAAAAAAGGAATTTCAAAAGGGGTTGGGAGATTGTCGGCTCGACTTACGGTTATCTGTTATATCTGTTTATCTGGAACTGGTCTGGTAATTTCTCAGAGCGGATTTTGGATCTCACACTGGACTCAATATTGGACTAGAGTTACTGGACTGGACCCAATTCGGACTGGACTCAACTCGGACTGGACTCAACTCCGGACTGGACTCAACTATCGGACTTCGGACTGGGGACTCAACTTCGGACTGGACTCAATATCGAACTGGACTCAACTCGGACTTCGGACTGGGGACTCAACTTCGGACTGGACTCAATATCGGACTCAACTAAATTTATGAGGACTGGACGGCGCTATTTAAAGGGAAAGAAAAGAGAGGGGATAAACTTGGAAAAATCTGGTGGAAAGGGAAAGAGCGGGATCAGGGTGGCCAACATAAATAAGGGATGCATAGGGGGTGGCCTATACACCTCAAACTAATAATTAGAACTAAATTAAACAAACTGACCCCTAACAATACATAAAAAATCTCACAAAATCTTAAAACCCAATTTCCCTTAATTACTAATATATATATATATATATACAAAAGAAACAAACGTGATTTACCTATTAATAGCAAATCACTAATTACTGCACACAGAAGCTCCTGGTCACTTCTTACTTCCGGCGGAGGTTTGTCTTACCCATGCCAAACCCCATATAAGACGCCTATGGGGCCCAGCACACGAGCAACAGCTGATGTGCAACATCAGCTGTGCGGCAAGTTATGATCGGTAAAAAATAAGGATGCCGTGATTGTACAGTGTGTGCAGTGCAATAAGGGCAGTGTCAAACTAGGGATTACCACACTCGCAGGTGAGTAATAAAGCCCTATTGATAACATGGGATTGCACGTGGTTTGATAGGTTAGATCCGCGTGCATCCTCAAACATGGGGGTAGCAAGCCGACAAACACGCAGGTTTATTGCGCCATTAATGAAAAGTGTCGGTAGCCGGCTAATTACAATGTTTAATTTTATTAATGGCAGCAAAGTAGGCCACCCTGAATACAGCTAGTTGCAACCAGGGTTGCCTAGCATACGTGTTATACTTCACGCGGTTTAATATGCGTGCGTTCGACAAGAATGTCAATGAATAACGCTGCATAACAAGCGCGCGTTCGTGATACTATCTAACATAAACAGACAAACGTTTGGGCATTATTTTAATAAATAATAACGGGGTTTGTTACAAACGTATAGTTATAAATTTTTTTAAATTTTTTTAATTTACATTATAGAATACACTATCACAATATAATACCGTTGCATGTAAACTACTTTTAAGGCGCATGCAATAATAAGCTTGTCATAAACTAGCACTTAATTTACAGTTGATAGCATTTATTTGCACATAAAAATTGACATTAAAATCATAGTGTTATTTTATTGTAATTGTTAAAATGTTACTTCTTGTAAAGCATTCTAAATTCACTTAGTTTTTTTCTATTAACAAAGCAACCGAGGTTTTAAAATAGTCAATAACTGTGGACAACATTTTCTCAAAAACAAATTTGCAAGTTGGTATGAATTGTTTAGGTTGAATATTTAATTGGTGTGATAGCTCAATGGTAGAGCACTTGCATATCATGCGAGCAGTCCGGGGTTCGATCCCCGAAATATGACTGAAATGATAACTTGCTCTATATCCACCAGCGTGGTTCGGAAGTCACGTATTAAGCTGTTGGTCCCATCAAACCACTTTAAACAAGTCGTAGACTTACTGTGGCGATGGAAAATAGCCGTAAAAAGCATAATAATAATATAATTCAACTATCACACTCTAGGTTATCTATTGAATGAGACAATTTTGGATTGGCTTACATGCAATTGTTTTTGTCTATTTCTTCAAAACGTTTATCAATTACACATAATTTACTTAATTCTGTATTACCGAAGCCAAAAAAATGTTATGTTATATATCTTGAAGGTATTGTATTAAAATTGGTTTCAGCGCATCATTACTAGACAAAACTTACTTCTAGAGCAGATAACTATAGAAAACTACAAAAAAATTGAAGACATCTTGTAATCAATTTGCAAAATGGTTAGTACAATTTAAAACCAAAATTTTAATTTTTTGTACGGAGCCGCTAGACAAAAAGTTACAAGTTTTTGAAATAAGTAGCATTCTTTTTCAAACGTCGACTGCTTAATCTTAAAAGTTTAAAATATATATTGATAAAATTAAAGAAAAAAAAAACAAATAAGTTTACTGGGTGTTTGTTTATTTCTATATCTTAAAAAAACATTTTTAAATAATATAAAGATTTAATCAAAGTATTAAAAAACTAAAAAAATTGCAGTTAAAAATGTCTTAGATATGGACAATATAAATCAGTTTATAACAACTAAGGCTAAGATTTGATTATATGCTTGTCACAGATATAAATAAAACAAAAAAATAACATTTACTAATTATTATTATAATTATCAGAATAATTAATTATTATAAACTAAAACTAATACTAAGTTTTTTGTAACGTTAAATTATTTATTATTTCACAATTATTAGCAATTTTTTATAAATAAATATTGTTTCCCTGCATTGTCTTTAATTTATATTTTTAAATTTAAGAGTTGCCATTTTCTGACGTTGCTTTGATCATAAATTTATTGTAATAGATTAACAGCGTCTTTAAACAACGTCAGAGTTACTCTGCTTAATATTGGAATAATTATATATAAATAAAATTAATATTAAAAATACATTTTCTAGTAAAATATAAAATGTTATGTGCACCACAAGCGTTAGTAGATGTTAATGCCCATTGGCATTTTATTGCTTGTGTCATATGCCCACGGGTTAGTACTTCACCGTGTTACGTTGCTTTCCTGGCCTTAACATTTGCATCAATATCTAAAATAGTTCTTTATTAATTGCAGCAAAGTTATTTTATTTATTATTTTAAATTAAAATAATACTTATTACTATAATTATCATAGAATGAAAGTACTGTTGTTAAAGCATGATCTAACTTTTATAGAGATCTTTTACTGACACTTAATGTACAGTTAGGTGGTCATTGAGAGAAAAATACTGTGTTGAAATCACTTATATATTGAAACTAACACACTTCCAGCTAAATGCAATATTACTTGCTAATAAAGTAAGCTATTCAATATGTTTATACTTAATTTAATCAATAAATAATGTCACTTGTTATTATTCTTTAAATTAATAACGTGTATATTATATTTGTCAAAATTTGAATTTAAAACAAATATTTTAATCCTAAAACTAATCATAGCTCAATATAACTGGCTGCATATACTTAAATAAAATAATAAATAAAGGTAATGTATATTGATTCCAAGAACATGTTGAAAGTTTAATCGTATTGGTTTACAAATTTATAACTCTGAAATCAGTAAAAAAAACTGAGGAAAAAACGATTACACTTTCGCTGCACAATCGACGGTTGTAAATGCGAATAACAACACGATTATTTATCTCTCCAGCCCTAAAATAAGATTGATTGAATAAAAACTCGTTCCAATTAAAAGCCTGCGGGACGAACGAATGGCAGTGGAAGGAATAGGTACGACTTAGTTTGTATTCAATTGATACAGTTATTCCTACGCTCGTGTAGAAACGATTGTTTTAAATTGATTGAACCCGATCTTACACCCTATTGGGTAGCCATTTTCTACTACATAACACTCTAATCCTAGCTCTGCGGCTTTTAAACGGTGCTGTTATCAGATGTGGATTGCGTAGATGTATTTTTTTATTCAAATATATTACTATTATTCCTTCTATTCCTGGGATAGATTTTGTCACTCGATATATATATTTGCTACGGAACGTTTAGATTTGTTTGTTATTTTATATAAAACTAAAAGTAATAGATTTATTATCTGTAGCTATGTACTGTACTTGGGTAGAATTGCCAATATAAATATATTTATTACATAAACAATACAATATACAGGATAGGAAATATTTTAAAGACGTGTTAAGGCAACCAAAATAAGCAAAATAAAGTAGGGTTATCATCTGTTACAGATATATTCGGGATTTTATCAACATTTTTAATTATGTAAAAAGTACATACTTAAAATAAATTAATTATTATCAAGTCTGTGTTAAACTATTTAAAAAGCGTAATAAGTAGACGTTTGATATTTTAATAATATATATATATATCTATTTGCAATACTATAAACTAACATCTTACTATATAACTAAAAATGCTGCCCTCTCATCAGGAAAGAGTAGTTTAAAAAAATAATTCCGCTAGATTTTTTGCTAGTCATAAAAAGCGACCTATAAGCAAAAACCTTGTTAAAAAAGCAACAGTTTGTCTGACTAATCAAATTTATTTGTGCGTTAACTAACTGAACAATATTCACTTAACATCTTGTGAAACTTACTGGCGCGTGTTTGTGAAAAGATTATCCTGATAGTTAAAGAGTTAGTATTCATGATTGAAAGAGTCTTAGTTCTAACATAATATTTTGGTATAAAAGCTCTCTATACCCCCGGCCGGTATAGGGAATTACATGTATACTGGCGCCAAGATAACTAATGCATCGGTTAACATAATTACAATTCGAGAGCGGATTTAAAAAACTTAAACATTTATTCACGATAGATAAAGCTTACATACTTTTTAAACTTTATTAAAACTTATAAGATTGAGGAAGTGCGCAAGGTTCATTCATCATAACAAATTAATAACAACATTATTCTTAAAACCCCACAATCTAATCGTAGATAAATGTTTAAGTTTTCTAAATCCGGTCTCGGATTGTAATTATGTTAACCGATGCATTAGTTACTTTGGCGCCCGTACACATGTAATTTCCTATACCGGCCGGGGATATAGAGGGCTTGTTATATTTAACTTTAGGGTAAGAAATTATTTATGTGGTAAAAGATAAAAAGCTTAAATAATGCAATAGTTTGAGACCAAGTAGTGTATACACTGTGTTTGCAAAATTCTTTAGTTTGCATTTTTATAAAATCTATATCACAAATTGAACAAAAAAGTTTAGTTTATTATTGTAGGTTCTAATTTTTTAAGCAAGCAAATATTAATTTACCCAACACCTTTCATCTTAAATATAACATTTGTTTTGAAGTAAATAACTAAAACAAAACTTAATTATAAATCTTGCTAGCTTCTTTTGCGTAAATAGTATGGATACTGGCTATTAACTGAATTGTTAACTGTTTCACTTGTTTTTACTTATTGTCAATTAATGGTTGCACAGTTTTCTTGCTTGCATTTTCTGATTTGTTATCATCTTTAACATAATTGTCAGTGTCTGGTGTAGCAACCGGCATTGAAAAACGTTTGGCTTCGAATGCATTTGATTTGAATGACGCCTAACAATTTTTTCATTTGCAGTTGCTACGTCATATAATACAGATACATGTTTTGTTTCTACCTTATTCTCCTGCCAAGTAGACTCTGCCGGTTGCTCACAATTTTAAATTAACACCTTTTCATCAATTTCAAATTGTCTCAATTTATTTTTATAGTCTTCCGTTTCCAAATTATCTTTACATCTTATGTTATGGTAATAAATTATTGAAACGGATACTTAGCTCTCGTCCAAACATTAATTTTGCTGTATTTTTTGCGGTTCTGTAATTAAACAAAAACTGAAACAACGCTAAATCTAAATTTTTATTGCTTAAATTAGCCTTTTTTAAAGCGTTTTTAATAGTTTTTACGTCTATTTTGGCAGCGCCGTTACTTGCAGGATGATAGGGTGCACTAAATTTATGTGTTATTCTATTATTTTTTAAAACAATTTAAATTTATTTGAAGTAAATAGTGGTCCATTATCTGATACAAAAGTTTTTACTAAGTCAAATCTTGAAAATAAGGATCTCAAACATTTAATCGTTATCTCCGCTGTAGTTTGTTTCAATTTAAAAACTTCTAACCATTTTGTGAACGCATCAGTAACAACTAAATATTTGTATCCAAACATTGGACCTAAAAAATCAAAGTGTACGCGTTTACATGGGTTGTCAAGTCTAGGCCAATTTTAGACTAGCTTTTTTTAGGGTTTGGTCTATAAGTGTTGCAAATATTACAGAAATTACATACGTTTTCAATGTCCGCATCCATAGCAGGCCACCAAAAATACGATCTGGTAATTGATTTTGTTTTGTTAATTCCCAAATGTGTATTATGTAACTCAAAAATAATTTTTTCTTAAAATTTTGATAGAATTACAACGCAATAACCCGATAAAATACTACCAAACTGTAAATGTAGCTGTTCGCGTCTAACAAAAAATAGTTTAATATTTGGATATTCATTTTCTGGAAAATTCCACCCATACAAGCAATATCCATACGCTTTATTTAAAATAGAGTACTTACAAGTTTCAGCAACTATTTCTTTAAAACTAATTGATATGTTTTTATTTAAATATAAAATGTGACCTACATCATTTGATCTTTCTAAAGTTACCGGCCGTAGACATCGTGAAAAAAAATCCGCATTTTTATTAGAACTAATATATTTAATTTCATACTGATATGCAGCTAATATTATTGTCTATTTTTGTAGCCAACTTGCTGCCATAGTAAGTATGCCTTTTTTACTACCAAAAATAGACTGCAATAGTTTGTGATTGGTTAAAAAAATAAACATTTGTCTATATAAATATTGGTTAACCTATTTTATGCCAAAAATAATAGCTAACGCTTCCTTGTCTATTTGCTCTTAGATAAGGTTTTTGATGCATACGGAATAGGTTTACTATTGCCGTTTGGGTAAATATGTGATATAACTGCCCATAATCCGTATGCACTTGCGTTGCAAGCTTGTCTGAGAAACAAATCTAAATTGTAATGTACCAATATTTCGTTTGACATTAATTTTTTTTTTACTAAATCAAATACTTTTTGGCACTTGTCATTCCAACATCATTTAGTTTGTTTATGTAGTAATTTATGTAAGATATGCAGTTTAAAACTTAAATTTAGAATAAATTTGCCATAATAATTCAAAAAACCTAAATAAGACTTTAACTCTGTTACATTAGTTGCAGTCTTTGCATGAAGAATTGCATCTATTTTATTAGTTGTAGTCACGCCTTTTTTATTAATAGTGCATCCTAAGTAATTGATTTCTTTCTGAAAGAAACTGCATTTTTCAACTTTTTCCTTTAGTCCATGTTTGCGTAATTTTTCAAAAAATAGTTTTAATGTATTATAATGTTCTTGCTCATTTTTTCCTGTTACTAAAATATCATCTAAAAAAATTGCTACTTCTCTAATTCATACAAAGAGTTGATCAATTATTTGTTGAAAGATTGCTGGGGCAGAAACAATACCGTAAGGCAGACGGTTATACACAAATAACCCTTTGTGAGTATTAATAGTTACAATTTTTTTTTTAATTTTTGTCTAGTTCTATTTGTGCATACGCCTGTGATTGGTCAATTTTGCTAAATAATGCACCTTTTTTAAATTACAGAATATTTCTTTTATTTTAGGTACGTAGTATTTATTTATGTGTAATTTAGGGTTTACTGTGACTTTAAAATCACCACATAAACAAATTGTTCCGTCTTTTTTAATTACCGGCACAATAGGAGTTGCTCATTTATTATAATCTATTGGCGATAAAATTGCTTCTTTATTCAATCTATCAGTTTCCGCTTTGATTTTTTTTTTAAACAAATGGTAGTGGTTGAGCTCTACAAAATGAAGGTATTGAACCTTCTTTTAAAATTAATTTAGCTTTAAAATCCTAACCTAACCTAACCTAACCTAACCTAACCTAACCTAACCTAACCTAACCTAACCTAACTTAACCTAACCTAACCTAACCTATCACATTATTAAACACATCTGGAATTCATTACTTAATGATTTTGTCTAATTTACTTTTCGAAACATTGCAAATTTTTAAATCTGAATTTATAGATATTTTTAAAAGTTGCAGCCACTCTCTGCCCAATAATGGTGGGTCACCATAGGGCACGACATATAAATTTAAATTTGTGTAAAATTTATTTTTAAAATTTACTGTAACACTTATAAGACCTTCCGCTTTAATTACTTTGCCAGTACATATGATTTTAGATATAAATGTTTTTTTTGCAATTGGTATAAATTTAAAATATTTATTGTATGTATCATAAGAAATTATTGAGATACCAGTCCCGGTATTAATTTCCATGAAAAGGCAAACATTTTAGATAAAAATTGTTGACCTTCAGCGGTTGTGAAATTCCAATAATATTAAATATATTTTTATCTGATTCTTTATTCGCTACATACTGATTTAAGTATGACTTATTTGATTTACACATTGATCTAATATGACCCGTATTTTTGCAATTATGACATTTTGTATCTTTAAAATAACTTACTATTATTATGAGTCTTACGGCCGCAGCTTTTGCATGTGGTGTTTCGAGTCAACTCTCTTTTCAGATTTGCTTTGCTTTAAGCGGTGGACTTGGTGTACCGCATGCGTTCCAACATGAAAACCTTTTTTTCTGCACGCTCCATATTGATTGCTATTTCCACAGCTTGATTATACTTGAAACTTTTTTTGGTAAATAAACGTTGTTTAATGCTGTCACTATGTACACCATATACTAGTTGATCTCTTAAATTTTCTTTTAAAGTAGCCTTAAAATTGCATGTTTTAGCAAGACTCTTCACTGCCGTTACATAACTTGCCACACTTTCTTCTTGTACTTGCTTTTGTAATCGAAATTTATATCTATTTCAGAGGATGTTAGTTCTAGGTAATTTTTTATTACTTCTACTAGTTCTTCATATGACTTTGCTGCCGGTTTTACGGGATCACAAAGTTTTACCATCAGTTCATACGTCTTGTCACGCACCACTGGTAACAATATGGGCACTTTACTCGCAGTTTTTGTTTTATTTGCGATGAAATATTGCTCAATTCAAGCAATATAGGTGTTCCATTTTTTAACACCGATTTTGAATTCCGAAATCTTGCTTATGTTTGCCATTTGTCTACTATCCTCGTCGCCACTGATATAATTCTTCTTTATAATGATTTAGCTTGGGGTTAATAATAACTGAAACAACCGAGCGCTGGAAATGAACTGGTTTATTTTAAAACTCTCACAATCAATAAAAAACAACAAAAAACAATTCACGTTAATAACACGCATAAATAAAATAAAATAAATACGAGGAAAATCGAAAACTAATAATATTATTCTACCCAACAATAATAATACTACGTTTATTTTTTGCTTTTCGGCTTTGAAAATTACGTTTACAAATACATTAAAAACTTTTCAAAATAATAAAACCTAATTCTTATAAAATTAACACAATTAAAAATATTTTCTTATCTGTATGTCTACTTTTTTTCTTTGTTTTTTAACTGCCTAAATCTATTCTATCCCTTTTCCATCTTCTTTTAAAATCTCATTTTTCTCATCTGTTTTTTTCTCATTTTGTTACACTTTTTCAACATATGTTTCATAGTTTCCTTAGTCTCTTTGCTTATTCTGCACATTTTCAAATCCTCTTTCATTCAAAACCTTGTCACTCGTTTTTTATTACTTCATCTGAATTTTGCAATTATATTTTTATTATCTTTACTATATATATAAATTGCTCTTTAGGTTCATTGGCAGTTCACTTTCTATAATATGTTTTTAATTTCAATTGTACCTAGACTTTTTTACTCGTATTCTCTTTTTTTGTCTTTGTATATCACTATCTCTTTCTATAATTTTGTATTTTGCACACAGATTCTCTCATTTTTTCAATTTCTTAACTAGCATATTTATTTCTATTGTAATAATTTTCTTTGATCTTTCTTAGCTTTCCATTTTGTTAAACTTTTTGTTATCATCTCTTTCATTTCTACATTTCCTTTGCTTTTTTGCTAGAATTACCATGTCGTCTACATATGCTCAACAAGTGGCTCTTGAGAATAACCAACGCATGGCAATACCTTTCGGTTTTCTTTTCTGCGTAAGTCCTGCTGTTAATTTGTCCTAGCCATTGTGTCTAATGTGATACTAGTTTGAGGTGAGCTGGTTTTGGCCTCGCGGAATTTACGCAATCTGCTGCGGCAACACATGCTGTCCCCGGCCCATCTCTCCCTATACCCTATTTTTTGTCCTACTTTCTACACTGCTATTTTCCTTTCTTTTCTCCAATTCTTGAGTTATTCAACCTAGATATTTGCATTGTCCTTTAGTATTTTTTTAGTTTTTTTATATCTTTATTGACTTCTTCCTTGTTGTATCCTTTTTCTTTCATAAATATTTTGTGCAGCTCTATTAAATGCATTCTTTTTGGTAGTCTTACATTTGGCAGTTTAACTTCTAGTGAGATTCTTGAATTTTTATTTGAGATTAGTTATTTGTATCCCCTAGTTGCCAGATATACTCTGACCATTTCAAATGTTGCATTTTCTGTCAACCTCGAGATGGCGTATCTTTTGTTTGAAATTTTTTTGTCAATTCCTTCAATTTATTTTTCTTGAGCAGTTTTCTCCTCTTCCTCCTTAATTCTGCAATTTATGTTGGTACTAGGGTTTCAGTATATGTTCTTCTCTTGTCTCTCTGTTCAAATTCTACTGCTTGGCAAGCATAGTTGTTTTGACCTTCTTTGTAACTTTCCTCTTTATTACTTTTTTTCATATTCTTTTGCTTCCATTTAGTTTCTTGCTCCTCTTTTCTTTGTTTTCTGTGGCTTTTAATTTGAGTGCATTCTTCCATTTTGGTTTACCTAAACCTCAAAGCTTCAAATCCTCTATCTTTTTTTTCATTACTCTCCCTATGTTTTTGTCATTCAGGGATATTTTAATAATTGTAGATTTGTCTACTTTGTTTTCTAGTATCTTTTCTAGCGTTTTCCTATCTTCCTCTCACGCTTTGCACTCTACTAGCGTATGTTCTGCGTCGTCATGCGTGTCTTCTAGACAAAATATACATTTTTTCTCTTTCTACTTCAGCCAACCTCGTTTTTTTTCTACATCTGCTATGAAAGTTGCAAACAAAGTAGGACTTAATGGACAGCCTTGTCTTACTCTTTTTGTTGTCCAAAAGGATTTACTTTATTTTCTGTTAACCTACACAATGCTTGCTGTCTTCTTATACACGTCTTTCATTCTTCTTACCAGATGCTCGCTAATTATTTTTTTCTTTCATACACGTTCACAAATTTTCTCTATCTACACTATCAAATGCCGCCTTTAGATAAAAAAATTACGAATATACACACCACGCATATTGAATCTCATCCATACCTGACGCTTTCTTTTTTTTTAGTTTTTTGTATCATCTTTTATATATTATTCATATTATTTAAACTAATGATTTTATATAAATATTTATTTTATTTATTTAACATACATACATAAAATAAATATAGAAAATATAAAATATATCTCTTATATAGCTTTTTTATTATTTTTTTCCGCTTGTTGGATTGGCTCTTGTCTGTCTAGTTTTTTTTTTTTTTTTTCCTCCTAACAAACACTAAAAGAGTTCCTTCGTTTTTAACTTTTTTACACTGATTTTCTGTATGCCTTCTGTTCTTTTAGATATTCTTCTGTTGTGTTTTTGTTGTTTCTCCAGTGCCTTAACATCTTTCTAGCTCCTAGATTTTTCTAAGTACATTCGCTGTTCAACCATGCTCTTTTTTATTTTTTTTTTATTTTCTTTTATATGTTTTTTTTTAAACAGGTTTCCCTAATTATTTTCTCTAATTCCTAGATTATCTCTTCGACATTTCTTCCGTTTTCTGTAATTCTCTCTCATTTTTTTTTTGTACATTATTACACTTTTTTCCGTCCATATTATCCTCTTTTCACTTTTTTTTAAATTTTTTTGTTTTTTTACAGTTTGACCAGTTAAGCTGAGTGGTGGTGGAAAAAGCCAATAAAGTTTAGACTGCTTAGAGTCTAAAAAAAAACTATTAATGGCACATTAAATACTTGCATAAAGTTGAAAGACGGTACTTTACTTATGGAAGATAAGTAACTAAACTTTATTAAATTATTTAGAAAGTAAATATACTTCAATTCTTTTTAAATCCAACTATCTTATGTCACAGAAGCTAGCAGTTTATCATTTTCTGGCACATAAAGCAGATTCAACTCTAATAACAAATGATTATCTTAATTTAGAACTGTCTTATTTAAAATTTAATTAACACAATATATGTATCAAAACACAATTTTTCACATTTACCCAAAAGTTTTAAATTAAAAAAAAAAAAAAATATTTACATTAACTTATTTTAAAAAAAAACTACAGAAAACCTAGCAAATGTTCTTTGAAAACAAAATCAACAAATTGCTTTTAGACAAAGTTGCAAATTATAAAATATATTAAATAATGTTAAAGATAAAATTAATCTTTTAAGAAAATTGAATGTTTAAAAATCTTATGTTCTTAATGCAATAATGTATATGTTAAGCAAAAGTTTTAAAACACGGTATACAGAACATTTCAAAGCGTTTAAACTAAATTACGATGCAAGTTTATTTTCAAACTATATTAAAAATTCTAATCATACTTTCTCCAAAATTAATAAAATTAAAATTATACACAACTGTAAAAAAAGCACTAAGTTTAATCTGTTAGAAACCGCCAAAGTTCACAAAAAAACAATGCAATTATCTTGTTAATTTGTTAAATGAGCGAAGATCACAGTATAAATCACTACTTTTTAAATCTTTCTTGACTATAAGTAATGCTATTTTTATTTCTCTTACTTGAATTTTTATAATAATTTTTCTGTATAAATGTATTTTTTTGTTAGTTTGTTATCACTTGATAATGGCTTTCAAAAGCCAAAACTTGAGTCGTGAGTTCTAGTTTGTATTGATATATATTCTTTGGTAATATATATTTATATCAATAAAGTATTTGTAGAAAAAACCTTAGATAGTGTTTTATTTTATTATTAAACAATAAAAGATCCCGATTGGGTTATGTTAGTTTAAGTATTTGATTATAATACCAGTTTTTAAGCTACTATTTACAAAGATGTTAAAACTTTTACTTTAGAAAAACTGTTTTTTGATAAATTTTTGGTTGTTATTATTATTAGTGTTCTACTTTTTACAAATAATACGTGCATTTTTATTAGTTTTCTCAAGTTCTTTGTTATTTTTTTAATTTTACTCTACTTTTCTAAACTTTTTAGAACATCAGTCATATTTTATCTTTTTTTTAATTTACATCTCAATTCACAATTTCTTCTCAATGCCCTCCTATCTATTTTTTTTATTATAAGCAATTTGTAAATAATAAAATATTTAGATTTAATAGAAAGCAAAATACAAAATATGCTTTATTACTCAACAAAGGAGCAAATTGTATTAGCCAAAATAACTGACTTATTTATTGATTAAAAAATTAATAAAACAAATCAAATAAAAATTACAAATTTTTCAAATGTTAAAAAAATTTAGAATATTTAGGAGTAAAACTTAGAAATTATAAATTAATCATTCAAAACACTTGAACTACACTAATCTAATTATAATTTAATAGATTAAAAATTGACAAATATAGAGCAGTTGTGCTTATTTAAAACCATTCAATGTCCTCACACACTTTTTTTTTTAGTAATTAGCTATAAATGTAAAACACCGTAGCCAACTGCCACGTTTTAATAGCATTCTTAATAAGAAAGGTAGTAAGACAAAGAAATAATAATAAACTGAACTAACTGTAGCTATAAATAAATTTAAGTGTGATGCGATCTATAAGGTATGTAAATATATCGTATATCGAAAAGCACGTGTGTCAAAAGCAATCGCTAATAATAAATTTCATTTAATTTTCATTAATTAAAATTTTTTTTTCCAGAAAGTATGCACTCTATAGACTTTTTATAAACAAATAACAAAAGTCACAATCTGATATAAGTTATACCCACACAAAAAACCAATATGAAATTGCCTAGTACACAAACTAAACTAATATATATCATTAATAATAAAAAAATTAAAGATGGTAAATATTTGCTTACACTATAAAAATATATACATATTTTTTAATAGACTACTTAAAATGTTTTTGAAATTGTATTTCTTTAAATTTTTGTTGCACTTTGTTATATAAAGCTACTGAGATATAGTAGTGTTTTTTTTATACGATGTAAAAAAAAATGAATTTTGGTGGCCGTTACTGTGTGATAGTTTATTTTAAAATAAATAAAACACATTTACTATGTACTATATCACAAATATATTTAAAAAACTCTAGTAAGTTTCATACTTTACAAAACCATCATAGGACGGTAATACAAACAAGTATGAATATAAAAGAAAATTTACAAAGCATATAAACAACAGTAAAACATAATATCTAAAGAGAAGTAAAAAATGACATTGAAATTATTACGAATTACATGGGCAGAAATTTGCTTTAGTATTTTTTTTTTTCTGTTTCTATAACATATTAGTAGTCTTTTAATCAATTTATGAGATTATAAAACCCTTAAAAAATTCTACAATTTAGTTTTTTTGTTCTTTTTTAACTTAATAATCGCATTTTTTGTTTAAAAAGTTTAACAAAGACATCTTTTGTCGCTTATACCAATTTTGTGACATTTTACTTTTTGTTTGATAGTTTTTGCGCTTGCGGCACAAATTTAAACTCAATCTACCTATTTTGACCTATTTTGACTTTTAAACGCTACTTAATTTTTACTGAAAATATTTCATATTTTTTCGAATATGATTTTTATATTAAAATAAATTAATTGTATATTGAAACTATACTATGATTTTATTAAGCTTCTTTTACCATGAGTTTGGTGTTAATAGTTGGCTGAACACTCTTTGGACCATTGAATAGTAGGCTGCAGATTTGTGACTGTTAGGGTGTATAGAGTCAAACGGAATGGTTGAGTTTGCATAGGTTAGTTTACGGAAAATATCAAATAAAAGAATATTATTATCGTAACATAATCGTTAAGCCTAAAAAGTTAATTTTATACTGAGTTTTGGTCTCTACTGTAAACTTAATACTGGGATAAATACTATTAATGTAAGTTAGAAAAATGTCTAATTGGCGTAAAGTACCTTTAAAGCAAACTAAGATATGTTGATACCAAAAGAAAATATGTTTCTTAGCACGGTCTAAATTGAAAATTATTTTGTCAAAAAAACCATAAATATTTTAGCTAACAAAGGACTTAAGAGTTAGCACTTAACTTATGTTTTGTTTAAAGAATTTACTATTGAATTAAAAATTGCTATATTAATGCAAAATTTTAAACAAAACATTATCTTGTCGCAAAGGTAAGGGTTAATATCTATATTTTTAAATAAGTTTGAGACTAACTCAATGTATTTATTTAGAAACATTAGAGTTTTAATTTTTTTAATTTTGTTAGTAAGTTCTAACAATTTAACTACATTAAATTTGAAAACAAATGTTTATATTCTTTAATTAACTTAATTATTTTAATTTTTTGCTGTTAACGTATAATACTACTGTGTGCATAATATTGGTGCTAATGAATTGCTATTGATAACAGTTAAATTACTTGGAGGAAAAAATAAAAGTTTACTATTGGAAAGAAGAGATTGAAGTTTGATTTGAATTTTCTTAGTCGGGTCTGAACGTAATGTTATAGACTAATATTTGGACTTTAAAAAAAATGACTATAGCATTTTGGCTTTGAGATATCTAAGTCGCTCGCTAAAGAAAATTGGTTATCAGTTTACAATATTAAATATTATCAATCAACAAACAATGAAATTTATTTATATCAAATTTCATAAATTTTTTGATTATCAATTTTCCAATAAAAAAATGTAACAATAATAAACCAAAAAAACGACATAAAATTAAATACTGCAGAAGTTTGAAATAAGAAACAGCAACTAGATGTTTTATTTACACTTATGTTATGTGATGCTACCTATAGTAGTACAAAAAAGCAAAACAAAATTACAAAGATGCCGTAATAGATGCTAAAAAAAAAAAATTGGTGGACAATGTGAAACATTATAAAAAATAATATTAACGTAAATAATAAAAATACAAACATAAACTTATACAATAATGATGATAACTTACAAAAAATAGTTGAAGATTTTAACAATTATTTTACATCTATTGCTTCCAAACTATCGTCGAATTTAAAATTTCAAGAATATAAACAAAATATACATATTAATGAAATAAATAAACTAGAAATTGTAGAAATAATCAATACATAAAGACACCATTATCACGTATTGTCAACAATTCTCATAAGTATGGTATTTTTCCTCAACAACTCAAAGATGCAAAAATTATTTACAAAAAAAGCAACACAAATACTTTAGCCAACTATAGACAAATTAGCATCTTAAATTTCTTTTTCATTGTCATTGAAAAAATTATCTATAATAAAATTAGTTATTTTTATCAAACTTAAATTTATTTAAAAGCAATCAACTCGGTTTCTTAAAAAACAGAAATGCTATGTAAGATATATGTCAATACGTGTTGAATGTCTTCGAGAGAGAAGATATTCCATGCGGTATATTTCTAGATCTCTTTAAGGCTTTTTAATGCGTATACTATAACATACTTATTAAAAAATTAGATAGATATGGAGTTTGCAAAGCGTTGCTAAACTGGATACTATTATACCTGACGAATCAAAATCAAAGTGTTTACAGTAAATACAGCTTTGAAAAAGTTTACATCAAGCTTTAAAAAAGTAGAAATGGGGGTGCTACAAGGTAGTATTCTTAGACCGCTATTATTTGTTATTTACATTAACGATCTACTAGATACGCTAAACCACCACAGTGATCATGTTTGTATGAATTATGCCGACTATACACATTACTAATTCATGGATACAATATGCACAAAATAATATCCAAAGAAAACGTTTACTTGGCAAAGATAGAGCAATGGTTAAAAACAAACAAATAAATTTTAAATTCTGAAAAAAACAAGCTGCACTATTTTTAAAACAAATTGATTAAAAATAATAATACGAGATCATATTATATTATAACAATACAATAAAAAATGCCAAATCAAATAAGTGACTTGGTATAATATTAGACAAAACTCTAAACAGGGGCGAACACATTAACTACACTATTTCAAAACTACAATCAATAATATATGGTTTGAGAGTTTATTATTCTTGTTTTCAATCTATTATGTCTTTTGGTATTATTGTTTGAGAAAGTAGTATTTACACAAACAAACTGTTTGTGCATCAGAAAAGTGCAGTTTTAGTTATGTTTAGTATGCAACCTTAAAATTTCTACAAGACAATGTTTAAATCTCATAATATGCTTACAGTGTGTGGACTGTATATATCAAACACTTTTGATTCACCAAAAAAATAAAATTAAACTCAACGACAACTCAAAAAAGCAAAGCCACCAAACTAGGTCAAATATTTATTTTTATTCCAAACACAAACCCGATGTTACTGAAAAAAATACTATATATACCTTAAATAAATTGTATAATCAATTACTTGATACTATCAAAAACATCACTAGCTTTAATCCTTTGAAGCGCACACTATACCAGTTTATAATAAACAGTGAACTATACAGCATAGACGAGTTCTTTAATATCTGCCAAAACACTATTCAATAACTTTACTTACTTTAGTTAATTATATGACGCGTTTTACTTTGTTTACATGTATTTTATATTGTATATTTTATGTGTAAATCTTGTTAAAATAAAACTTTAAAATTAAAAATTAAAAAAAACTATACTTTTTAACAATTTACTTATGCAAATTACTAGATAGAATGATTAATAAGTGTTTTACTTAATTGTTAAATTGAATATGTTTAATATTCTATGTAGTTTAAGTGACTTAAGCTTTTTTATAGAATCAACGCTTTATTTTTGGAGTACTTGCTGAAGTATGACAAAGTTTAAAGAAAGTTTTTTTTTACTTTTGGTTTATTTAAGGTACGTTTGGGTAGGTGCGCTACAAAATAATATGACTCAAAAAACTGCAGAAGTGTGACTTGTGTTTTTGTGGTAAATGAGCTACCAAGTGTAAACAGTGCTGATACATTCAAACAGTATGCTAACTAGTAAGTTTTTTCGACATTTAACAGTGTACATATGTTTATTATGTATAATGTTTTATGTGCAAACTCGTTGAGTGCATTAAAAAGCATAGAAAACTAATAACAATGTCCTAATAATTACTATCTATAGCAAATTGATTTAATTTGGTTTATGTGTCTGAAATAAATGTTGTTTACTTTTTTAATTATTTTCTTAAATATGCTATTGTACAGCATATTATTTTACATTATCGAATTAAAGAAAAGAATTGTCATTAATAGTTTTTTTTAGGTTGATATGCCATAAACTTAAACTTAATTAACTTTAGAAGTGCTGGATCTAATATGTCAGGTTATGCAGATCATGTTGACCACTTAAGAATACATAAAATTGACTGATATATTTGTGTTGTTACTTTGTTATGTTTAAGTGTTTTGAATTGTTTATTTAAAAAGTTTTTTTTATAATTTTGTCATCTCAGTACTTATCCAACTATTTGATTTTTGGTTGTAAATTATTTTATTTAAAAAGTTGTATCCAGTTGAAAACACATTTTATTACAAAACTTCATAAGCTTTGTCAATGTTTATCCCAAACGGAAATTCCTATTTTTTTGCAGATTGTTTTAATTAAAAACTGAGTATTTGATGGTTTGTGAAATTGTTTATCAGACAGATATTTATGAGTTTTGGATAGGTATTGATTAGATAATTATAATGTTAGCAATTGTATGTTATGGTCAGATAATCTATTACTTGATTTTTGTATATGAGTATACAATATATGTATGTTTGATATTATATAGCAAAAATATTTAATAGACAACTTGTTATAATTTTCTACAAAAATATATATTATAGAATTAAGTTTGAATTTGGTTTTTGTCTAATAAATAGCAAGCTAATTCTAAAAAATAAAGACTGTATTTATTGAATAGTTTACACAATATAAAATATATACTTACTTATAACCTAAATAGTAATTGTAAATGATGTGATAAATACTACTTGGTGACAAACTTTACTCGGTGATGGTTTGCACCTTTTGTGTTAGTTCCCATAAGGAGCGAGGCGGCGTCTAGGGATGATGTAATATTATTATACAACATGCGGCAACATACAACATTTTTTTTTAAATTATTAGATACATTGCGTTTTTTATAGTTCTACAGTAAATACTTTTTAAATAATAACTACTTAAATATGTCGGTTTTATTTGTACGTCAATTATCAAATAAGCAATACACATTGCATAACAATTTATATCAAATAAGTATTAGTACAGTTCAAATAGATAAAAAATTGTGGTTTAATTACGAGATAGTTCTGATATAGAAATTTAGTCAAAATCATAATAATGTAAAGTATTTAACTGATAATTAATTAACTAACAAAATAATATGTATTTGGTTTTTTTTTACTTTATTAACTAATTTTTCCATGTTATTTAAATATTTTTTTACTTATCATTATTTTTTGGCGGCTCAATTAGAGTTAAAATATAAATAAGTAGACACACAAGTGTTAACGGTAGTTTTTGTAAGCATTGTTTATAATAATTCATGTATTTTATGAGTAGTTTTCACAAACAGATAGTGTCTAAGAATGTGTTCAGCTATTTACACATAGACAAGGGTGTAGAAAGTGAAAAAAATACATTGACAATGAGGTCATTGAGGTATTTTATGACTGTCTGAGGTTATTCACACATAAACCGATGAGGATTTTGGAAATGAGTAAAACAAAGTACATTGTTTATTGTACGCTGTCAGTTAGGAGTTGTATAAGGTTTTCCAATAAAAAGTTTTATTTTGAATAGCAGGCTATTTGGGCAGCTGTAAATTTTATTAGCTATTATTTTTTGACATTTGACAAGTAAAAACTACGCTATTATTAAAAATAGAACGATACACGCTTCAACAACGCATTAAAATTATTTAAATTCACTACAAAGATATTGAAAAATTTTCAGTCACAGCAAAACTAAAGCACATTTTAGTCGTCGTAAAGCACCTTCTCGGCCGGCAATAGTAAACATTAAGGTTTAAGGCTTTTAAAGTTTAGTTACCACAAGAACTCAAGCCTTAAATCTTTGGTGACTGGGTTCTTCAAATGCATCAAAATGATCTGAAATTTCATCAAAAAATTATCTTCAGTGATGAGGCTCATTTTCATCTTGGAGGCTACGTTAATAAACAGAATTGTCGCATTTGGGGCTCAGAAAATTCAAGATTGATTGTTAAAAAGTTGTTGCATTCTCAACGTGTCACTGTTTGGTAAGGTTTTTGGGCTGGCAGTGTAATTGGACTTTACTCTTTCAAAAATAAGGCTGGTGCAACTGTTACGGTGAATGGATGGCGCTACCGAGCTATGAATAATGATTTTTTATGGCTGGAATTAGAAAATATTGATGTGGACAACGTATATTTTCAGCAAGACAGAGCTACGTGGCTCACACGCAACGATACAATCGCAATTTTGCAAGAAAAATTTCCTGACCGTGTTATTTCTAAAAGAGGTGATATAAATTGGTCACCGAGATCTTGTGATTTAACACCTTTAGACTTTTTTCTTTAGTGCCACGTAAAGGTTTATGCCAATGCTCTACAATTAATTCAAAATTTTAAAGATGAAAGTTATCGAAAACATACATCCGCAAATGTGCGATTTGGTCATGGAAAATTTTATTAAAAAAATGTGGTACAGCAACCGTAACCGTGGCGGCCATTTGACTGATATCGTTTTCAAGTGTGTGTTCTTAAAAATTACTCGTTTTTTTAAAATATCAAATTAAAACCACTTATTTGAAAACACTATACAAGACCTCAAAAGATTGTTATTATATACTGGCAATTAAAGCTTATGTCCTGCAAAAATTAGATATAGACGTGAGAAGGTAGACTATATTATTGTCCCTGGTATTTAGGCCTTCAATGATAATTGGTGTAGAATTTGCTAAATATTTCTATTAAAATGTGTCGGCTGGTATTTAAACATTTAAGAGCAGTATTGGAGGAGTGCTATGAAAAGGTTGGTCGACATTTGGACAACTTTGTGTTTAAAAAATGAAATCCGCATCTTTGTACTTTCTTAATTTAATATTAAAATTATTCTAACACTTTTTATATTGTTATTATAACGTGTTAAAAACTGAAATCTCCTCTGAGTCACCTTGTAGAATCATTAACAAATAAAAGTTTGGTTGAGAAAAGTATAGAGAATTGAGTAGTAGTAGTGTTATAACAAATCTGCAAATTATGATAAAACTGATAACAATGAGATAATCAATTACAATTTAAAATTGCATTAACAATAAATAAAATTTCAGTTGATAATGACAACAAAATTATAAATTTAATAGTAACATAAAATATGCAATCATGAATTATTATTTATTTTCAATTATAGTAAATTCTATCGTAACTTACAAAGTATACATACATAAGAAGTATATATACAAAAAATAAAGAGGTGTTAGTACATGTATAGTTAGACACGAATACTTTGGCCGGTATAAAAGCAACTTAATATGCACAAAAATTATGTTGACTGTGAGTGCACTTTTTACACATTCTATGTGCGACCACATCCAACATAATTTTTGTGTATATTAAGTTGTCTATTATACCGGCCAAACTATTTGTGTCTAGCTGTATACGTATTATATAAGAATTTATAATAGCATTTTTATACTATTTACATAATGCTGATTATACTTTTTTTGATAATTGACTAAACACTAAAATTATTATTAGATAATAAAACAATAACTTATTAAACAAAATTAATCATACAAATCATTTAATAACATTATTATATGTGTAGAAATGAAGTAAATGATAGCAACCAATTATGATTGTATTATATACCTGCAATTTACCTGTATTTAAGTGTGAAAATATTGTATATTTTTATAATATTTTTATAATATTTTCACCATTGAACATTGAGGTGTTATAAGCTATTTATGGTATATAATACATACATAATAATCTCCCCAAGGAGATTAGTAATAAAGTGATCCGCTGAGATAATTATGCTCATTTTGCAAAGACGCTATATCTATGGGCATACTATACCAATCATGTTAAAAATGTAGCTAAAACATATAAACATATATAAATTTAAGGTCTATAAAATACTTGAAATAATTTTTAATAAAACGAAAATTATTAAACTTAATAAAACAAATGCGAACATAACTTAAATTAATAATATTTATTTAGAACTCATTAAAGACATATTATTAGTTTGTGATTAGCAAGTACGAAATACAAACATAAACAGTTGTTGTAAGTAATATTTTAAAAATAATATACTATTTAAAAAAATATATTTCAAGATAATGATAACATAGTCAAAAGTGCCCAGCACAACTGAAATGAATATAAAACAAAAACTCTAAATTATTTAATCAATCAATCAATTACTTGGTTAACATTATAAATAGTTCAATACTGGAACACAAATTATCCGGTTTTATGTTACCAATTAAAATAATTTGTAATTTTAAAAGTTAAAATAGTTTGAGATATTGTATTTAAATAAAAATAATAATTGAGGTTATTGGTAATTTTGTATGCGTACATGAACTGCCTGCGCATCTTGCCTATAAAACTCACTTCTTATCTGTTTAGTAACAATTAAACTACAAATCCAAGCCTAGCAGCTGGTATGAAAGGCGATTATAATTAATTCCGCACGTAATAGTCTTTTATTAGAATATGCGGGTTCGATTTAGAACGGGTTATCAAAGACTAACGCAAATAGACTTTTATTTAATGCTTAGACCCAATTTAATTAATACAAACTTTAATACTCTATGGACCAGTGTCATTAATCTACAAGTCAAAATACTCCCCACAAGGTTCAACACAGTTAAATACAATTAAACTGAAGGAACAGAGTCTAGACTGTGCTACAAAATAATTAACTCAAATTGGCATTGTCTTAATTTATGGTACAAACATTTTTGTAATATTTACAAACTGTTAGAAGATTGCAAATGTTCAACTTATTTCTAAAAAGAAAAATTAGTCTGATTCTTAAAAATATAGACCAGTTGCATTATTGCCTAATCTGTCAAAATTAAAAAAATAAAAAAAATTACATTGTCAAGTGCTTAGAACTAAATTACTTTATCTCGGATTAATATGGATTTTAATCAAAACGTTTGACAACAGATCTTCTTCACTTATTTGAGTCACAAATAAAATTCTACTTTATACAAACATGAAGAAAATCTTGCAGTAGCAGCAGACATTTTTAAGCATTTTATTGGATATGGCATTCTACTCTTATCAACAAGTTCTATTGTATATGTTTTGATCACAAATCTGCAAAATTATTAATAGTTTTTTTGACAATATAAAAGTTATAGTTAGAATTGACAGCTTTAACGCTATTCCCTAAATTTGCTTATTGTCAAGCCACTCAGTGGTGGCAGATTTAACATTTTTGTTAGTCAATTTTAATTTAAAAAAATAGACTATTTTAAAAATATACAGTATGTTTTTAATTTGAAGTTTAGAAGTTTGATTTGCTTAAAAATACACACAAACAAAACATTGTTTAAAACTAAAATATTTATGATTAAAACTTTTTCAATTTGTTTATTATTTAGATAATTTGGTAGTTTTGAATAACCTGTATATGCCTACTAAACACACCAAATGCGGATTAAAGTTTTACTATTACATTATTCAAATAAGAACAGAATGGCGTAATATTTCCAAATGATTCATGTGATTAAATCTTAAAAATAAATAATTATGAATCAACAGAAAAAAATTGTCTTTAATAGAACAAACATTTAAAATTTAAATTGTGTTTATTAGCAATTTAAACATAAAAACAAATAAAACAATAAACATCTAAATTGTTTTTATCTCAAACATTTATTTGCTGACCAACAAGGTATTTGTGCCTACATTAATAAACAGCAATCATATTCTAGACTGAGAAAGTTTAAGTTATTGCATACAATAACATTATTTTAAACCAAATTTTTTCAAGAAGATCATTTTTGTAAACAATAGCACTTTTTATACTTTATGCTTTTTAAGAATTATTTCAACACAAATATGATCAGGTTAAAATGTATAGCATCTATAAATAATATTTGACTAAGGTACTTTTAACTTAGTTAATTTTAACTCTGAGGTATTAATTAGCCTATTAAATATTAAACTAAACATTGATTTTTTTCTAAAGCATAAAATTGTTATAGATATAGCTTAAAAGTATCTAAGAAATTAAAATTTTTACTTTTTTTTACTTTGTACAACTTATACGTATACACAGTGAAGTTATTCAAAGTAAAAAATGTTTTATGACATGAGTCCAATTCTCAACGGTTGTCTAGTTATAAAATAAAGTAAATCTTACTTATAACTAGAGCTAGGACTTATATGCATTAAAATCATCAAAATAAGCATAAAAATAAGCATAAAAAAATTCAGTTCTCATATAATACGCATTAAAAAATAACAACTTTTAATATTATAATAATAAACACAACAAAAGAAACAAAAGTAAAATTTAATAAATAATAATAATTAACATAATTTATTTTTAAAAGAATTAATAATAATTTTTTTTTCAAATTTTTTATTAAAATAACCTTCTTCTGCCAAAAAAGTCGAGCAATAATTGCTCATGCTCGAGTGAGGAGCAAGAGTCATACATGACCATGTCTATTTTAAAACGTTCGCATATATATATATATATATATATATATTATTTTTTAAATTTTCGCGGATATAATTATTTTTATTTAAATTTATTTTCGGATTATCCCGCGTTTTCTTTTTGAGTTGGACTCGACGTTTCGGCTGAATCTCATCAGCCATCATCATGAGATATTTATTATTAATATTTATTAATATACATCAAATTGACATTGATATATAAAACTAATTTTGTTGTCAAAGCTAACTTTCAAGAAACTTTATTGTGTGTAAAGTTTCTTTGTTTGACTTCTGGTAGTTGGTCTATTAATTGATCTTTCTACAGTCAAAACTTGTAAAGGAACTGGTTGTGATTTGGATGCTGTAATTAAATTTGTTGTTGTTGGTAAAGAAGCTGTTAGTGGTTTTTTTGAATTTAATTTAGTTGTTGCCAATGCTGTTTTCCAAGTAGATGGTAAACGTAAAGCATCATCTCTCTTATTGAGATTGTCTGGTCTTTTTTCAATTTCGATGGCTTCTCTAGTTATTCTAGTATGAAAATGATTAATTTTTGCTAAAATTTTAGTTCCTTCAAAGTTAATTTTGTGATGACTTGAATTTACATGTTCCGTTAAAGATGAAGTAGATTCATTTTTTTTGAACTGCTCGAATATGTTCTTCCATGTGCAGATTGTACGAGATCTTATATTGGACAAACTAACCGCAAAATTAGCACAAGAAAAGAAGAACATATTCGAGCAGTTCAAAAAAATGAATCTACTTCATCTTTAACGGAACATGTAAATTCAAGTCATCACAAAATTAACTTTGAAGGAACTAAAATTTTAGCAAAAATTAATCATTTTCATACTAGAATAACTAGAGAAGCCATCGAAATTGAAAAAAGACCAGACAATCTCAATAAGAGAGATGATGCTTTACGTTTACCATCTACTTGGAAAACAGCATTGGCAACAACTAAATTAAATTCAAAAAAACCACTAACAGCTTCTTTACCAACAACAACAAATTTAATTACAGCATCCAAATCACAACCAGTTCCTTTACAAGTTTTGACTGTAGAAAGATCAATTAATAGACCAACTACCAGAAGTCAAACAAAGAAACTTTACACACAATAAAGTTTCTTGAAAGTTAGCTTTGACAACAAAATTAGTTTTATATATCAATGTCAATTTGATGTATATTAATAAATATTAATAATAAATATCTCATGATGATGGCTGATGAGATTCAGCCGAAACGTCGAGTCTAACTCAAAAAGAAAACGCGGGATAATCCGAAAATAAATTTAAATAAAAATATATATATATATATATAGAGATAAAAACGCTGGTTTAGGAGCGTTTAAGCGCACACTTTCTACGTCGTAAAAGCGTCTAAGGATTGGAAGCGTACGCTCCCAATCCGTGCATATAAACTACGTGTTAAGAGCGTCCAACGGTTAGTTTAAATTGAGTGTTAATAGATGGCATTAAAATCAAGATTGACAGAATTTGTTAGTACATTACTGTAGCCACACATTTGTGCTTTGGTAGCGGACATATCTACCGTAATAAAATCAAATCGAATAGGGTTATTGACATACATAATGTTTTTTTTTACAAGTTTTTAATAAACTTTCTTTTAAAATATTAGTTAAAAATATTCTGCCTGTATTATAAATCAACTAAAATATTACTTGCTATAAAAAAATATAAATCTTATAACTAGTTTACATGATAACACAACAGATTGTATTTATTTTTCAGGCTTGAATTCATATTTTGTTAAAAGTTTAAGATTAAGGTCAATCATTTTTCTAGGTCTCACACCAAGTTTAAGGTCAACGCTAACGTTTATACATGCTATAATGAATAGTAAATACTAAACAAATTAAAAAATAATAAAAGTTAGTAGACAAGGATAAGTACGCCAATTACAAAGATAATGTCAACAAAGGTGTCGCTTCTAAAAAAAATTAGAGGCGGCAAAAGTATTATATTAATATTTATAGAATTTTATGATTTTAATGAAATTTAGTATACATCGGAATTTAAATATGCTAATTACAAAGATATAGTCAGTATAACAAAATTCTTGTTAGAGACGGTAAAGTTAAAACATTAATCTACACAGCATTATATGATATTAACGAAGGCTGCACAATTATAACATTGATGCACAACATTCTCATCTTAATAAATTTTTGTAAATAGAAGTACTTTACAAATCTAGTGATTTTGGTAGGCAGTGACATTGAAGAAAGCTAATTACAATGATAAAATTAAAATAACAAAATTCTCGTTGGAGGCGGCGCAACTATAACATTTATGCACAACATTTTATGATCTTGATGAATTTTGATAGATAGAATAACTTAAACATGACAATTACAATGATAAAGTCGAAACAACAAAATTCTCGTTGGAGGCGGCGAAATTATAAACATTTATGCACAACATTTTATGATCTTGATGAATTTTAGAAGATAGAAGTATTTAAGTATAATAATTACAAAAATAAAGTTAAAATAACAAAATTCTTATTGGAGGCGGCGCAATTATAACATTTATGCACAACATTTTATGATCTTGATGAATTTTGATAGATAGAATTACTTAAACATGACAACTACAATGATAAAGTCAAAACAACAAAATTCTTGTTGGAGGCGGCGCAATTATAACATTTATGCACAACATTTTATGACCTTGATGAATTTTAGAAGATAGAAGTACTTAAGTATGACAACTACAATGATAAAGTCAAAACAACAAAATTCTTGTTGGAGGCGGCGCAATTATAACATTTATGCACAACATTTTATGATCTTGATGAATTTTTATAGATAGAATTACTTAAACATGACAATTACAATGATAAAGTCAAAACAACAAAATTCTCGTTGGAGGCGGCGCAATTATAACATTTATGGACAACATTTTATGATCTTGATGAATTTTAGTAGATAGAAGTACTTAAGTATGATAATTACAACGATAAAGTTAAAATAACAAAATTCTCGTTGGAGGCGGCGCAATTATAACATTTAAGCACAACATTTGATGATCTTGATGAATTTTAGAAGATAGAAGTACTTAAGTATGATAATTACAATGATAAAGTTAAAATAACTTAATTTTTATTGGAGGCGGCGCAATTATAACATTTATGCACAACATTTTATGATCTTGATGAATTTTGATAAGTAGAATTACTTAAACATGACAATTACAATGATAAAGTCAAAACAACAAAATTCTCGTTGGAGGCGGCGCAGTTATAACATTTATGCACAACATTTTATGATCTTGATAAATTTTAGTAGATAGAAGAACTTAAGTATGATAATTACAACGATAAAGTTAAAATAACAAAATTCTCGTTAGAGGCGGCGCAATTATAACATTTATGCACAACATTTGATGATCTTGATGAATTTTAGAAGTTAGAAGTACTTAAGTATGATAATTACAATAATAAAGTTAAAATAACAAAATTCTTATTGGAGGCGGCGCAATTATAACATTTAAGCACAACATTTTATGATCTTGATGAATTTTGATAAATAGAATTACTTAAACATGACAATTACAATGATAAAGTCAAAACAACAAAATTCTCGTTGGAGGCGGCGCAATTATAACATTTATGCACAACATTTTATGATCTTAATAAATTTTAGTAGATAGAAGAACTTAAGTATGATAATTACAACGATAAAGTTAAAATAACAATATTCTCGTTAGAGGCGGCGCAATTATAACATTTATGCACAACATTTGATGATCTTGATGAATTTTAGAAGATAGAAGCACTTAAGTATGATAATTACAATGATAAAGTTAAAATAACAAAATTCTTATTGGAGGCGGCGCAATTATAACATTTATGCACAACATTTTATGATCTTGATGAATTTTGATAAATAGAATTACTTAAACATGACAATTACAATGATAAAGTCAAATTAACAAAATTCTCGTTGGAGGCGGCGCAATTATAACATTTATGGACAACATTTTATGATCTTAATGAATTTTAGTAGATAGAAGTACTTAAGTATGATAATTACAACGATAAAGTTAAAATAACAAAATTCTCGTTGGAGGCGGCGCAATTATATCATTTATGCACAACATTTGATGATCTTGATGAATTTTAGAAGATAGAAGTACTTAAGTATAATAATTACAATGATAAAGTTAAAATAACGAAATTCTTATTGGAGGCGGCGCAATTATAACATTTAAGCACAACATTTTATGATCTTGATGAATTTTGATAAATAGAATTACTTAATCATGACAATTACAATGATAAAGTCAAAACAACAAAATTCTCGTTGGAGGCGGCGCAATTATAACATTTATGGACAACATTTTATGATCTTGATGAATTTCAGTAGATAGAAAAACTTAAGTATAATAATTACAACGATAAAGTTAAAATAACAAAATTCTCGTTAGAGGCGGCGCAATTATAACATTTATGCACAACATTTGATGATCTTGATGAATTTTAGAAGTTAGAAGTACTTAAGTATGATAATTACAATGATAAAGTTAAAATAACAAAATTCTTATTGGAGGCGGCGCAATTATAACATTTAAGCACAACATTTTATGATCTTGATGAATTTTGATAAATAGAATTACTTAAACATGACAATTACAATGATAAAGTCAAAACAACAAAATTCTCGTTGGAGGCGGCGCAATTATAACATTTATGCACAACATTTTATGATCTTAATAAATTTTAGTAGATAGAAGAACTTAAGTATGATAATTACAACGATAAAGTTAAAATAACAAAATTTTCGTTAGAGGCGGCGCAATTATAACATTTATGCACAACATTTGATGATCTTGATGAATTTTAGAAGATAGAAGCACTTAAGTATGATAATTACAATGATAAAGTTAAAATAACAAAATTCTTATTGGAGGCGGCGCAATTATAACATTTATGCACAACATTTTATGATCTTGATGAATTTTGATAAATAGAATTACTTAAACATGACAATTACAATGATAAAGTCAAAACAACAAAATTCTCGTTGGAGGCGGCGCAATTATAACATTTATGGACAACATTTTATGATCTTAATGAATTTTAGTAGATAGAAGTACTTAAGTATGATAATTACAACGATAAATTTAAAATAACAAAATTCTCGTTGGAGGCGGCGCAATTATATCATTTATGCACAACATTTGATGATCTTGATGAATTTTAGAAGATAGAAGTACTTAAGTATAATAATTACAATGATAAAGTTAAAATAACGAAATTCTTATTGGAGGCGGCGCAATTATAACATTTAAGCACAACATTTTATGATCTTGATGAATTTTGATAAATAGAATTACTTAATCATGACAATTACAATGATAAAGTAAAAACAACAAAATTCTCGTTGGAGGCGGCGCAATTATAACATTTATGGACAACATTTTATGATCTTGATGAATTTTAGAAGATAGAAGTACTTAAGTATAATAATTACAATGATAAAGTTAAAATAACGAAATTCTTATTGGAGGCGGCGCAATTATAACATTTAAGCACAACATTTTATGATCTTGATGAATTTTGATAAATAGAATTACCTAAACATGACAATTACAATGATAAAGTCAAAACAACAAAATTCTTGTTGGAGGCGGCGCAATTATAACATTTATGCACAACATTTTATGATCTTGATGAATTTTAGAAGATAGAAGTACTTAAACATGACAATTACAATGATAAAGTCAAAACAACAAAACTCTCGTTGGAGGCGGCGCAATTATAACATTTATGCACAACATTTTATGATCTTGATGAATTTTAGTTGATAGAAGTACTTAAGTATGATAATTACAATGATAAAGTTAAAATAACAAAATTCTCGTTGGAGGCGGCGCAATTATAACATTTATGCACAACATTTTATGATCTTGATGAATTTTAGAAGATAGAAGTACTTAAACATGACAATTACAATAATAAAGTCAAAACAACAAAACTCTCGTTGGAGGCGGCGCAATTATAACATTTATGCACAACATTTTATGATCTTGATGAATTTTAGTTGATAGAAGTACTTAAGTATGATAATTACAATGATAAAGTTAAAATAACAAAATTCTCGTTGGAGGCGGCGCAATTATAACATTTATGCACAACATTTTATGATCTTGATAAATTTTAGTAGATAGAAGAACTTAAGTATGATAATTACAACGATAAAGTTAAAATAACAAAATTCTCGTTAGAGGCGGCGCAATTATAACATTTATGCACAACATTTTATGATCTTGATGAATTTTAGTAGATTGAAGTACTTAAGTATGATAATTACAATGATAAAGTTAAAATAACAAAATTCTCGTTGGAGGCGGCGCAATTATAACATTTATGCACAACATTTTATAATCTTGATAAAATTTGATAGATAGAATTACTTAAACATGACAATTGCAATGATATTGTCAAAACAACAAAATTTTTGTTGGAGGCGGCGCATTTATAACATTTATGCACAATATTTAATAATCTTGATTAATTTTGGTAGATAGAAGTACTTAAGTATGACCATTACAATGATAAAGTCAAAGTAACCAAATTCTTGTTGGAGGCGGCTCAATTATAACTTTTATGCACAATATTTTATGATCTTAATGAATTTTGGTAGATAAGAACATTTAAGTAAGCATATTACAACAATAATGTAAAAATAACAAAATTCCTGTTGGGAGGTGGCACAATTATAATACTAGTGCACAACATTCTATGACCTTGATGAATTTTGATAGACTGGGTACTTAAGTATGTCAATTACAATGAAAAAGTCAAAATAACAAAATACTTGTTGAGTGGCACAATTATAACATTAATGCACCTATGATCCTAATGAATTTTGGTAGACAAGGGTATTTAAGTATGTTATATACAATAGTTAAGTTAATATAATAAAATTTTTGTTGAAGGCGACACAATTATAATATTAATTCAAAACATTCTATGATTTTAATGAATTTTGGTAGGCAGGGGTATGCTAATTACAATGATTAAGTTAAAATACAAAAAAAATTGTTAGAAGCGGCACAATCATAACATTTATGCATAACATTTTATGATCATGATGATTTTTAGTAGACAGGAATACTTAAGTATCTCAATTTTAATGATAAAATTATAATAACAAAATTCCCGTTGGACGCGGCACAATTATAACACTAATGCACAACATTTTATGATCTTAATAAATTTTGGTAATCAGCGGTATTTAAGTATTCCAATTACAATGATTACGGTAAAATAATAAAATTTGTGTTAGAGGCTGCACAATTATCGACACAATTATAACATTAATACACAAAATTCTATACTTTTAATAAAGTTTGTTAGACAAAAGTATTTAAGTATGTTCATTACAATAATTAAGTTAAAATAACATAATTCCTGTTAGAGGCGGCACAATTATGACATTGATGTTCACAACATTTTATTATTTATGAATGCCACTCACAATAAGAAAGTCAAATTATCAAAATCTATTGAAAAACAACATTCTTATAAATAAACAGATTAGATTTTAAAATTATTATTATGGTGTGCACTTTTCAATCTAGATGTTAAGAATAAATTAATTAATTTAATCATAATCGGCAGCTTTAACAAAAAATAACTGTAAATTAAAAAAAATACTATTAAACAAAAAAAATTGTCTTGGCTGCCGATTATGGTTGTTTAATTTTAATTTTTAACATCCCACTTGAAAAATAAATTCCATAATAATAATCTTCAATTAATACCGATTATAATTATTACAATATTTATAATCAATAATTTATTTAATTAAATTATTAAAAAAATAATATTGCTAATTTTAAAACATCCTTTTTCACGTTTATGTAACCATTATACATAATTTGTTGAAATAAAATGTTTGGTTACTCTTGCATTGCAGTGGCAATGTCAACAAACTTTCTATTTTTTTTAACCATAAAACTCATTCAATACTAAGAATAGGTCTATTTTTAGAACTACTTATTTCAATGCCTAAAACTAAATTGCACTTTTTTTGCAATGATATGTAATTGATTCAAACGCAGGCTTAACACGGGCCATAATTTTAACTAGTTAATGTATTCTAATTTGAAATAAATAATATTCCATATTTTTTATTAGTTTATCTTTAGTTAGATTATTTAATGGTAAGTCAATTATACCATATCTATTGTTAATGTTTAATTATCAAACTAAACGTGTATGAAAAATGAGATCGTGAAAGCTTGCGTTCTAAAAACGTTAATATGCACAATATACGTTTTAGAGGCGTTTATTTGCACAATATACGTTTTCGAAGCGTTTATTTGCACATAACACGCTTTAGAGGCGTTTACACATTAACGGCAAAGCCGTGAACTGTAGTATAGCCCTAGCGGTAAACATTTAAACTCAATAGGATAAGCATGCGGTTAGACGCCCCTAAACATGATCAATTTGTAGTTTTGGGGGCGTTTAGCCCTAACTGTAAATAACTTAGACAAGAACCAAATGTATTAAAATAAAAACTAAATAAAATAGGTTTCTAATTTAACCTTTCGGCAAAATAACGAATTGCTTGATCATTTTTCAAATTTATTTTGCAAACTATTTATTAATCTTCTAATTTAATAATAAATTGTTGTTGTTTTCACGTATAAAGATAGTACTGAAACACTATGGCACGGTTAGTTTATAAAGTAAATTAAACGCTCCCAATCCTCTCGAGAGCAAACGCTCCTAATACAGAGTTTGTGTCTATATATATATATATATATATAAATTTATATATATATTTAGAAATATGCACAAAAATGCCGAATTAGGTAAAAGTACTTAAAATAAGTATAAAATATGCATTTCAAATAAAGAAAAACAATTAAAAATTCTTAAAACATGCATTAAATATGCATAAAAACTAAAATATGCATAATACCAAAAATAGGCAAAATAAGCCAAAATAAGAAGGTGCCATTTGCTTTACTTTCTTATAATTCGTGGAAATATACAATCAAAATTGATATGCATATAATAATGGTAAAAATCATAATGCATATAAATCCTAGCTTTACTAATAACGTATACGCATATATAGTTGTAACGTATCAAATAAAAAGTTTCGGCTGTCCTTATAATGCTATTAGGCAAATATTTTTATAACGTTTTTGGTTATTACGTATTTTTGACAAAACATAAAGTACTTTTTATAAATGCATATGTATGAACTTACATAAATAATTAGTATCTTAGTATTAGCAAAATTGTCTTGCACCAAAGTAAAAGTTATTGAACCTGTGTGTATGTTCGCAATCAACTTGAAAGTGCTCTATAGCGGAAAATTCCTGTTTTATAAAAACAATTAGAGTTGTATAGTAACATTCGTACTGTAAAAAAAGCAAATTTTTAAGAGTTAGATGGATTAATCAAATTAAGTTAGTTTTACTAAGATGATATAAAAAGCTTTAACACTAGATAAAAATAAAAATAAATTTAAGAAATAAAAAAAAACTAAACAAGTTGACATCTACAAATCTAGGTTAAAAAAAAACAACAGTGTCTCAATTAAAAAAAAAACATAAATAAAGTTTTGCAACCATACAAAGTTTTGACACAAAATAAAGCAAACCTGCCCAAAACAACATCCAATAATCAATATATAAATGGTTTATGTATCAAAGAAGTATTAATACTACAATAAATAAGATCATTCTCTAAGCAAATGCTGAACAGTTTGCAAAATTGTTAAATGTTGCTGGATTTTGAAGTGATTTATGTTGGTTACTTGAATTCAAAATGCGGTACAACATAAGTTCTAGTAAAATTCATAGTAAAATTGCGAGCGTGAACATGGATACTTCAATAAGTTAGGTTAAAATAACATTAGTTCAACTTCTTATTGACTATGAAGATAATAATGATTTTAATGCTAATAAACTTAAATTTGTTTCAGATTGTACAATGACAAAATGTGTAGAAAAAAACTTGAAAAAAAAAAAGAATTATTATTTTTGTGTGCATATGGTTGGAACTACAAAACCTATACTTTTAGTTATTGGCAAGTTTAGCAGACCCAAATGTTTTAAAAACATTAAAAAAATTCCAGTTGATTATACAGCAAACAAGCGCGCGTAGATGATTGCTGATGTATTTGGAAGTAAGTTAAAAATTTAAAACAAAGAATTGATAAAAACAGGCGCATATTATTGGTCATTGACAACTGCTTTGTCTATCCGCATATTTTAAATCTGATTTTTAACCTATAGATCAAAGTGTTATTTACAGTTTAAAAGTTTATTATTAATGACATTTTATGAAGTTTTTTTTCAAGTTTTTGAAGTGGCGTCTGCGCAATATTGCTTAGTATTTTATCAGTATTTCTTAACTGGATCGGCAATTTTATCATCACCACTTCAATTGAAGCTCTTGCCAAATGCAAGATTTAATCTGTAATCCGTTGTCTGTAAACTACTGTAAGAAATATTGCTAAAATTTATTAAAGATTGTGTGTTGTGTATGGGAAAAGCATTATTAGTGATAATGCAATGCAATTTTTTTTTAGAAAAGTTAAAATAATGTTCTTGATAAAAAAAGTCAGCAAAGGAAATTAGATGATAGTTGTTTGACTACCCTCCCTACAGCTCGGAGTTAGTACCAAGCAACTTCCATTTGTTCACCAACATACAAAAATAGTTGGAAAGACAGTGGTAACGAAGAGCTACAAACCCGTGTAAAGCATTAGCTTACAATCCAGGCGGCAACGTGGTATAATGAGGGTATAGAAAAGCTGGTGAGCCGTTATAAAAAATGCTTCAATGTCGGTGGCGACTACATTAAAAAATAGTTTACATGTATGAGTAACTCATGTGTATTATAAAACTTTTTTTATCTTCCTCATTTGTTTTTTCCAGCTTAATGCTATTGAAATGGTTTCAAAAGCATGGCAACAAAAAACAATTAAGAGTTGTTTAATAAAGATGATGATTTGCTTCTTAGTCAGTAGTTTATTAAACAATTTAAGGATGGATGATAATGACAACTTACTCTTAAGTGTATGGTTAATTAAAAAAATTTAAATTTTAAAAATTTAAAGGTTTATTATAATAACCTACTAATTACAAAATAATTTAGCAAATTGGTAAACTTGAACAGCTTGAAAATGACGGGATAACATAAAAAAGAAAATTTTAATAGTGCTTTAATAATTATTATAATGTATTTTCAACAAAATATTTTAAAAACTTCTAAAAGCAAAGATTTTTTTATCATAAAATAATAAATACAATAAAAATATATGTATGTATGTTTTAAACAAACTTCTGATATAACGTACTATTTTTCAAGATCCTCTCAGGTACGTTACAATCAAATTTTACTGTACACAGCTTTTGTTTTTGACCTATCGAAAATTGTAATCAGATGTATTTGTCACTTTTCAAAGTTGTGGAAATTTATCAACTTTACTGTGAATTTTCAAATGTAAAGTAGTCAATATTATTTGCATCTATAAATTTTATGATAGAAATACGCAATCTTCACAAAAGAAAGTATCAGTTACAGATATTAAAACTTTTAGTGAAATTGAAAATTGTTGCAAATAAGGTCCATGTTTATATTTTTTATTTAAACTTGTCTGCTTCAGTTTGTACGGTACGTTATGCATCCTAAAAATTATATACGTTCTTGTATTGAATATTGTTTAGGGAAAGGAGGTTAGCATCTAAAACTACACTTTTTCTTAAGTTTTATTTAAAAACAATATGTATGACCCACATTTTTTATGATTTAACTGAATTATTGACCATTGGAATAAGCTTCTAAACTTTTATTTTTTTGAGGGTTATTATCAGTAACATTTTGTACATGGTTGTATATGGTTAATTTTTGATACATTTTAATGAAAAACGTTCTATAGACTTAAAAAAAAAATACTGCAGCAAAACAGTATTATAAGTAACCTATAATAATAATTTTACTGTAAGCATCTCTAAGATGTTAAGTTATTATTAATGCTATAAAATTTAGCAATTAACAGTTAAAAGTTAACTAAGTAAAAAATTAATTAATTATGGTTTTAACACAAATCATTACAATTTTAAATAAGCCAAGCTTGTGTTCTGATCTCCTTCATGTGCTTTGTTGACATGCATCTATAAGCTGCATTAAAATGATATAAAGCGTATTGCTATTTATAAATCTAAAACTTAAAATGTATATTTCAAAATAAGAATAAATTTATTATATGTATTGTAATAAAAACTAATAAAAAAAATATTTTGAATATTTAAATAGAATCAATAAATTAAATGTTATCTATTTATTTAACTTTTCTTGTAATAAGTTTGTAAGTTTGTTCGTGACTATTATAACGTCATCATTGTATTAGTTCAAGTTTTGTAACTACAAAAATATCTGTTAATACGAACGTACACAGGAGTATATATGTTGCCGGATAGTTATATGAAAATGTCAAATCTATATGAATTACGAGCGAGATGCCCACCATATTGCGGATTTATGGTCAAATCTACTCAACAATAAATACGCTCTCGCTACCACAGATTTCCTGCACGATACTAAGTACATACATACACACATATCTGGATACATACATATATACACAAATATAAAAGATTTTAATAAACCAAAGTTTATTATTGCAGTAAGAGTTTATTTTAAGCTATTAACCTATAAAGCTAATTATTGCTCATAAATCATCTGCCATCATAATAGGAACGATATCGTCTATATATTTTTTACAAGTGTTTTGGTGTCTTCTTGTGACCGAATATAATTTATGTTGCCATGTAAGAAGTAACAAGATGACATCGCTATTTGCAACTTAATGTTGTCTGTGCGGATAAGTCATGGCGGCCTGCATTGCTCGTAAATCTCATTCAGATTAAATTGGCACAATCTCAAATTTAATCTAGTCTCTCAACTTTATATTCCATCTATACTGAGCTGTTTAAAAAGTAAAAATATAATTGGTAATACAATGTAATGCTTTATATATTTTACATAAATTATTTTATGTAAATAAAAAAAATAATACTATTCTTAATAAACATTAACATTTAAACCCATTGCTGCTAAAAAATAATATACATATTTCTAAATATAAAACAAATGTATTCCCACTATTTTAGCTTTTATAATAAATATAAACAATAATAAAAACTGAATAATACCAACGCTTTTAACGGATTATATTACCACTAAGTCAATTATTCTAAAAGCATAATATTTTCATTAATAACATTAATAAAATATTTGCAATTATATAATATAAAAATTATAATATAATCCAAATTATATAAAATAGAAAAAAAAAATTCATGCATTTTAACTGAAATTCTATTTTGTATGGAATAAAAACAACATTTTTTATCATTGTGACTGTTTCATGTTGCTAAATAACATTACACTGTAATTCACAAGATATTTATACCTTGTTTGTGGGAAAGACTTCCTGTGTTAGTTAGTGCGCATAGTTTTACTTCAAGTGTAAATTACCACCAAAGTAAAATTATATTATATACACCCCAACAAATATGCAAGCTAGCGTTGATAAAAAGAAAATAAATAAACTCCATGTTCTAGTACTCACAAATATTTTCTGAAGAATTTATGCTTGCAATATTTTATTATATTAATTTAAATAAACTTCTGTTTATTACTAAATCATTCTTAAATCACGACAGAACATGTTTTAAAAAAATAAATGTTTACAAATGCATTATTAAAGCTGCATTATAATACAGGTACATATATGATAAACAATTTTATATAAATCTGCATAAAATAGTTTCACAAATTTGAATTGTTATTTAGTATATGCAAAATATTTATAAAAGCTAATGTGTTTTTATTATTATAAATTTAATGTAGAATTGCATAAATATAAAGAGGCTTTAGAAACAAAAATCATAAAATAATTTAATTTTGTGATGCATAGTAGTAGTATAAATATAATAAAGTTTAATTAGTTTAAAATTAAATTTTAATTATAAAATAAAATGTTCATATTATTAGTTTGCTATGAATTGTTTTTTAATAAAATCAATATCAAAAATTGCAAAAGTATGTTTAATTTGTATAATTAACACTTCTGTGTGTAATAAATATAATGGTTTTGTATTTTTTATTGGTAAAAATCTATTTTAGATAACAATGCTTTTAATATACAAAATTCACTCATTATTTCTCATAGTAAAATAAAATATATTGAATATTAAAAAAAACTCTTTTATTTATTTATTACACAATTTAAAACCAGGCAACTAGTTTCAATTAATTATACAAGTAGTCTTTATAAAACCAACAAAATTACAAACGCTTATTCAGATTTTTTCACACTATCAGAGTCCAGTCGAGTCACACTAATACAAAATATTAGAGTAAATGATCTCCGTAAAAAATGGAAATAAAGTATTTTCAAATCTCTATTTAAAAACAAACGGATCATTGCCAATCTAAAATTGACTAATGACGTAGATACTTTACAACGCAGGCGTAATGTTGCAGATCTTTGAATTTTTTATAGATATTTTCATGGACATTGTTTAAACAAAATACAATTCATATTGTCATCTAAACAAATATTTATTTGTAGTACTAATAATACGTTTATTTCTTGCCTTTCGGCCTTGAAAATTACATTTACAAATACATTTACAACTTCCCAAAATAATAAAACTTAATCCTTATAAAATTAACACAATTAAGAATATTTTCTTCTCTGTTCGTCTATTTCTTTTCTTCGTTTTTTAACTGCCCTCATCCATTCTACCCCGTCCCCTTTCAATATCTCATTTTTTTCCATCTGTTCTTCTCTCATTTCGATACACTCTTTCAACATATGTTCTATAGTTTCCTTAGTCTCTCCGCACATTCTGCACATTTTCAAATCCTCTTCCATCCAAAATCTTGTCACTTGCTCTTCATTACCACATCTGAATCTTGCAATCATCTTTTTGTCACCTTTACTATATCTTTCGCTCACTAAGTACATTGGCAATTCATTTTCTATAATATGTTCATAGTTTGCGTTGTACCTAGACTCTTTCACTCGCATTCTCCTTTCTTGCCTTTGTATATCTCTATCTCTTTCCATAATTTCGTACCATGTCTCTCTCCCAGATTCTCTCATTCTTTCAATTTCTTGGCTCGCATATCTATTTCTATTGTAATAATTTTCCCTAATCTCCCCTAGCTTTTCATTTCTTGCTATCATTTTCTCTTTCATGCATTCTTGTAATATTTTGCATTCGTGTCTCTGTCTCATTCTTTCTTCATACTTCATTGCTCTTTTTCCTGCTTCTACTCTTAACTTATCTTTTTTGACTTCCTCCAGCACAATATATGCTGGAGTTTCTCTATTTAAACCTAGCACCCATCTCCAATATTTTACATGTATTGCTTCTAATTTTTCTTGTTCCTTCCATCCCCATATTTCTGACCCATACAATATCATACTCTTAACTAAACTATCAAACATAAGCCCTTTTATTCTCATACATTCAAATTTTCTTTCACTTATTCCCCAAACTTGTCCCACTACTTTATTTGCTTTTCGAGCAATCTCTTTAATGTGCTCGCTCTCGGTGTTACTCGTACAAAAAACATATCCCAAATATTTAAAAGATTTTACTTCCGTAATACCTTGCCCATTCCATTTCCAGTCCTCTACTTTTTTTCTCCCACCCCCTTTTTTAAACACCATAATTTTTGTTTTTTCTACGTTAACTTCTAAGCTTTTTTTTCTAAAATATTTTTCTAAACTTTTCATCATCTCTTTCATTTCCTTCGCTTCTTTTGCTAGTATTACCATGTCGTCTGCGTATGCTAGCGACCACACTTTTTCTCTACCAACTATTACCCCTCCTGCTTGAGCCAACCTCAATTTTTTTTCTACATCTGCTATGTAGATTGCAAATAAAGTAGGACTCAATGGGCAGCCCTGTCTTACTTCTTTTGTTGTCTAAAATCTTTCACTCATTTTTCCGTTAACACATACCCTACTTGCTGTCTCCTCATACACGTCTTCTATTCTTCTTACCAGGTGCTCAGTAATTCCTTTCTCTCTCATACACTTCCACAGCTTCTCTCTATCCACACTATCAAATGCCGCCTTTAGATCTAGAAATAACGCATATACTTTCCCCCCTTTCTCTGTTATTTCTTTTTCCACAATATGATGTAAAATATATACGTTATCCATGGTACCTCTTCCCTTCCTGAAGCCGGCTTGCCCATCTGGAATTATTTCATTGATACTTAGTTCCTCATTCAACTTTTCTTCTAATATCATGGCGTAGATCTTGTATGCCGTACCCAGTAGTGTTATTCCTCTGTAGTTATTTACTTGCTTTTTGGATCCACTTTTGTGTATAGGGCATACAAGACCTTCTCTCCATTGACTCGGAAACCCTTCTCCCTTCCATACTCTGTTTATTAACTCACTCAATCTCTCGGTCAGTTCTTCCGTACCATACAACCACGCTTCATTCTGTATCCCATCCATACCTGGCGCTTTCTTTTTTTTTAGTTTTTTTATCTTCTCCCATATTGCCTCCTTTGAAATTTCTTCCGCTTGGTGGATTGGCTTTTGTCTTTCTAGTTTTTTTTCTTTTTTCTTTTCTCCTCCAAACAAACTTGAAAAATGTTCCTTCCACGCTTCCATTGGTATTTCTTCAATATCTCCCTGTTTTCTTCTTATTTCTTTGTTTATGTATTTCCATGCTTCTGCTTCTGTCTTTATTTTTTTAATTTCTATTTCTTCTTTTTTTATAAATTCACTTTTAGCTTTTTTACATTGATTTTTGTAAGCTTTCTGTTTTTTCATATATTCTTCTTTTGTGCTTTTGTTGTTTCTCCAGTGCCTTAACATCTTTCTGGCTTCTTGTTTTTTCTTAGTACATTTGCTGTTCCAGCATTTGCTCTTTTTCATTTTTTCTTCTTTTCTTCTATATGGTTTTTTTACTACCGCATCTCCAATTGTTTCCTCTAATTCCTTCATTATCTCTTCGACATTTCTTCCGTTTTCTCTAATTTTTCTCAGGTTTTTTTTGTACTTTATCACACTTTCTTCCGTCCATGTTATCTTTTCTTCACTTTTTTCTTCATTTTCCTGTCTTCTTACAGTTTCCCCAGTTAAGTTGAGTTCTAATGGCTGGTGGTCTGATTCAACTCTTATTCCTACTTTAAGATTATCTATCTCTTCCCACGCCTCCTCATTTACAACTACGTAGTCTATTACTGATTGCCCGTTTGTCCCTATATAAGTAAATTCTCCCTCTTCATCTCCTGTGATGTTTCCATTTAAAATGTCCCAACCTCTCTCTTCTATCATTTCTATCATTTCTTTTCCTTCTCTATTTTCTGTGGTATCTTTTGATTCTCTGTTTCTTGTGTCCTCGTGTTTGATTTTTTCTCCCTTCTTTCCAATTTTTGCGTTGAAGTCCCCTCCTATAATCAATTTTCTTTCTTCAGTTTCTGGTATTAGCGTATCTAACTTTTGTCTAGTGTTTTTCATGCCTCTACTATATACTGTTATTGCTTTATATTTTTCTCCGCCCCTCAAAAAGTTTCGTTCTTGTATTCCCTCCATTTCAATAACATCATCCTCTTCTTGACTCATTTCTTTTTTTATGCCGGTAATTATGCCTCCTTTAGCTCTTCCTTTTTTTTTCTCTTTTATAGCTGGTTGGCATTTCCAGAAGTATTCGGCTGGCATGTTGAGCTTCAACTTTTCCCATTTCTTGTCATCTATCCACGTCTCTACCATTCCAATTATGTCAAAAGTTTTTATGTACTCCCAGAACTCGTGATCTTTGTTGTCTATCCCAGCTACGTTCCAAAACAAAATTCGGCTTGTATGTTTTTTTGCACTGTCTTTATTTTTTACTGTTTTTTGTTTTTTTCTGTTTTCTGTATCTAAGTCGTGTCCTTGGTCCTTGCATGCGTTGTCTACTTTTTTTGTGTTGATGCTACAAATTACTTTTTTGATTTGCGTTCGCTCTCTTTTGAAACTCCTTGATCTTGATCACTCCAATTGTATATCTCTCCATCTATTTCCAATTTTCTGTACCGTACCCATACTCTTTTGCCCTTTGATTTTTCGTCCCTTGCTATATCTCTTAATTCTTTCTGAACTCGTCTTTCTTCCAAGGTCAAGTCATTTTCAATGTATATGTTTGTGCCTCTCAGTTTGTTTTTGTTCTTCATAATATATTGTTTTTGTACCCATGATTTTGTTTCTGCTATTATTGTTTGTTTTTCTTCATTTTTCACAGAATAGGCAGAAATTATTTCCGTCTCTATTTTTAAGTTTTTTTCTATCATTTTTTCTATGGTTTCTTTTTCTTTTCCTGCCTGTACTTCTACTCCTCTTACTACAAACTTGTTTCTTCTCTCTTCTCTTTCTTTTCGTTCCAGCGTGTCTTCAATTGCTTTTATTTTACTCTTTAGTTCTTTTTTCTCTACTTCCCACTTTTCTTCTCTTTTTATCATTTCTTCCTTCATATTTCTCATTTCCATTTTTATTTCTTCTGTGTTTTTTTTCATTTCCACTATCATCTGTTGCATCATTTCTTTTATTTCCTCCATTTCCTTATCTTCTCCGGAACAATGTTTTTCTTGCTCGTTAGTGCTTACTTTTCTTATCACTTCTATTTTTCTTTGCTCCGGTGACCTGAGAACTTTTTTGCTTCTTTGAAATATTTCAGGTTTTTCAGCACTATCTCTATTTCTTTTTCCTTCTCTGTCCATTTAATTTAGTTGAATTAAATTAACTAATTATATTAAATAATTAAACCAGCTAATTAAATTAATTTATAGTTTTTAAATTTAAAAACACACAAAAAACAAATAAAAAAGTTTAATTGTTCTCGGGGCTCGAACCTATGACGCGACTTGCCGGTTATTGAGTTCACGCGCACTGCCCGCTACACCACGGAGTACTGTCTAATTATTAGCTCTTACGTTCGTCTCTTTTTCACAATTGTTTTAGTTATTATTATTGTCCTCGTGTTTGTTGTGTTAGGTTAATGTTTCTGCCTGCACTTAAATATTAAGTTTGTTGTGAACACAACACTTTCCGCGGCTAAACTGCACTTTCCGCACACACACCACACTGTTCCCACCTTTTTCAACTAAAACTAGTTTATTATTATGACTGTTTTTCACACGTAAATTCAGCATAAATTACTCGATGTTTCTATCTCTCTCTATTCTCAATTTCCATCAATTTGTAGTACAAGGTTTGCTAAAACTTTTAACAAATATTCACTGACAGTTTAGAGATATATATTTTAACCGTACTATTGACGCATGGAATAAATTTTTAATTTCAGTATTTTCTAAGATAAGCCACAAATAATTAAAGTTAATATTTACAAACTGCTTAAATCTACTCTTCAATGTAATAGTTTTAGAAAATGTGGTTTTACTCGTTGAAGTTTATAGATAATTTTTTGTTGTTGTAATAGTTTTAGAAAATGTGGTTTTACTCGTTGAAGTTTATAGATAATTTTTTGTTGTTGTGACATATTTTTAAGTAATTTTAAAAAACACAAAAAAATTGTTACATAGCAATGCACTAGCATAAACTTAGTACATTTATCTCACAATGGGTTACAAGCACGGGATGAACCAAAGGAAAGGATGTTTACATCTAAGGACCCCCGTAGAGCTTTCCCGGTCTCTGAGGGTAATTATCACTACCAACTCAGCTCTCTCATCTTACCAATGCAGATTGCTTCCACTACGTGCCACCTGCATTGGCACTACCTACCTGCACTATGACGGGGAGTCCAGTAACATTCTACCGGTACTTCTTTTGTTAGGTTGTTTCCTCAGAATCCAAAAGGCTGCTTGGCAATTGCTGAAGGTTGGTTCAAAATAGAAAAGAATTTGTATACAATTAGTAGAATAGAAAAATTAAAAACATACTTATGCGAGACTTAGACAATGAAAAAAAAAGCATTTAAAATGTGGTGCTACAAAAATTTATGGAAATTAGCAAGTAAGATAAATAACAAATAAAAAGTTTTTGAAATAGCCAAAGAAAAAAAAAACATAAATAGTATTGTAGTGTGAGTATAATGGTGAGTCAATGAGTTTTTTTTTTTTTTTTCAAAAATTTCAAAAGACTTGCATAAAGTGTGGGATTCACTTCATATGAAGCGCCTACCGACTAAAACCTGCCCCGTTGAACATACCCGGAAGTGCAGCACATAAACAGTAATGTAAAAAACATTTGTGCATAACATTCCTAACTAAATATAAAAATAACGCACCGGAAAATAGGTATCATTACACGCCAACCATATAGGCGTTGCTTTAGATATGTGCAGGCCTATAACACAAGCTGGCTTGATAAGCTTATATCAGATGCTAGCTCAAACAAATTGGAAATTTATTAATATTTTTGAAATAAATGTAAATGAAAACATTAATAAATTTATAAATATTTTAAATTCGGGTATCAAACTTTGTTTTCCTGAAGTTAAAAGAATTATAAATGACAAAAATAAAATAAATTAGTTTAATAATCAACTTAAAGGTATGCGTGGAAGGTTAAACTTTTTATATAATTCTTCAACACTTTCTAAAACCAATAAGTCAATTTATAATGACTACAGATCTTTATATAGAACAAAACTAAAAAAAGCTAAACTGCAAATGCAGATTACATATCAAACTCAAATAACTCTGTCAAAGCTATGTGGGATGTAATAAATAACAACCAAAATATAAAAACAACAAATAATGCTGAAAGTATTTTGACGGCAGAAAACAATCATTTTACAACCATAGCTGATGACATTTTAAATAGTCTCCGTATACCTGATAAGCTAGCTTCTGAATATATGACTTTTCGGAGTACTAGTTATTTTAGTTTTAAAAAAGTAAGTGTTAGAGAAGTCCATAATGCAATAGTCTCATTAAAAAACAAATGTAGTAGAGATATATATAATATGAACACAAAAATTATAAAACATGTTAACGATTTATTAATTATTAAAATAACTAAATTATTAAATTATTTTATAACATCTAGTCAATTTCCGGATTTGTATAAGTACACTAAAGTAGTACCTATATTTAAAAAAAGTTCTGTAGATGACTGTAATAATTACAGACCAATAAGTTTGATTCTAGTTATTTCTAAAGTTTATAAAATTTTGTTGCATAATCAGTTAAGCACATAATTAGAAAGCAACAATTTAATGAATAAAAATCAGTTTGGATTCAGAAAAAATAAATCTACCGATATGGCTGTAAATTGTTTTGTGAATCACATAGTTGAAGGTCTAGATAATAAAAATCATGTAGGATCAATTTTTTGTGATCTTTCTAAGGCTTTCGACTGCGTGTCTCATGATATATTACTGCAAAAACTAAAGTTTTATAGTTTTTGCAAAAACTCTATCAATTTGTTAAAGTCCTATCTACATGGAAGAATTCAAACTACATATTATAAGGGTAATCAATCAACAGAGGGCAGTATTCAGTATGGTGTGCCACAAGGTTCTGTTCTGAGACTAGCATTGTTTTTGTTATATATATATATACGATCTTAATAATGCAGTCCCAAACTCTATCTTATACGCGAATGATACTACGGTGTATTGGAATAACAAGAATGAATCCGAGTTGATTGTTGACATGGATAAAGCATTGCACTCTGCTATATTATGGTTCCAAGCAAATTGTCTCTCTCTGTATCAAGCAAAAACTAAAAAAATAATTTTTTTGCTTAGGTCACATAAGTTGCATGACAGTCACAAAGAGGTGACGTTTTCAGGATTTTACTCTTAGATGGGATTGTCAAGTAAATCATGTGCCTAGCAAACTTTCGAAAAACATTTTTCTTTTAAAAAAATCTTAAAAAGACAGTTCCACATTTTGTTCTTATGACCGCATATTTTGCGCTATTTCAGTCAATTTTTTCTAATGGCTTACTGGCTTGGGGTTATAGCCCTCATGCCAGTAGAATATTTTTTATTCAAAGGAGAGCGGTCAGAGTAATTTGTAGACTGAATTATAGAGACGATGTTGTAGGTAAGTTCAAAAATTTAGGTAACTTAACTGTATCTTCTAGATATATATACGAATGTCACACATGCGGATCTTCACTATTAGGATACTCGTCATAATCAAAATATTTTACCGCGTTTTGCACGTATAAATAAATGTAGAACCGCTTTTAATTTTTATGCTCCCATTCTGTTTAACAAATTGCTCGTGTATATAAAATTATTGCCAACAACAAAATTTAAGAAAATTGCTGAGAGGATGTTTATTGATCTGGAATTATTTAACGTTGATGATTTTTATTTATTAAATAATAGAGATTTTAATTTGTTTATGTAAATGTTTATTTTAACTATTTTTATTGTACATTATTTTGTAATTATGATTTATATTTGTAAGACTTGACACGTTTTCTTTTGTGAAAACATTAACAAATTCTATTCTATTCTATTTTCACGTTTGCCATTTCGGAATTAAAAACTTTTGGATTGCAAACGGGTTTTATTCAGCTGCTTTTTCTGCAAATGTTTTGCTTGTCTTTACAGCAGGAGTTGCGATTTGACTGGCTGCAGATGTAGATAGTTTCTGCAAGGATTGGAAAAAAGAAACAAAATTTTTTTTACTCTCCTCCATACGTATTTTCTTCTGCGACAATTTCTTTTTTTGGACAAGCTTGAATGGTTGCTCTAGTTCTGCGGGCTGCTGAACATCAGTTGTGACCCGCCAAGTGAGTCGGGGAAGACAGTCTTGGAGGGTTGGTCTGGGGCTCTTTAGCTTCTGACAAGGAGTTGGAAATTAGTTCGGAGCTTGGTCTTTTGATTGCATGCGGTAGCAGTGGTTTCTGTTCCATTTGCAACACAAAACCAAAATTTGAATTATTGGCATCAATTGCTTGCAATTATATATTATTGGCATTGTCAAAAATTACACTAGAAAAGCAAAAAATTAGATATTAAATATTTTTGATTTCCTAAAAACAATAATTCATTAAAAAACTAGATTAACGCATGTGCACAAAAAAAAACTTAATATTATTAATAGTAATGTCTACAGCTGTATGTAATTTTATTAAAATGAGTGTTTTTGTTATAGGTAGAATTTCTTCAATTTACTTTAACAGTTTATCATTTAAATTAGTTTTAAAACACCGATTTTTAAAGTATCAACTAAACTTACTTTCTTTCTTTAAAATTAACTAAATTACAGAGACACAGAGATTGCTGAGAAACAGACACATACAAATTGGTAATATTTTAATTATTAATAAAAATTACATTATTTTTCTTCACAGTTTTTTAAATACAAATGTAGTAGTTCAGACAAAATCACGTCTATCAAAAATTAAATTGGCCAAATTTGACAGATCTTATGTAAAGTTTATTTTGTTTATAGCTTTATATGATGACATGATCTATGGCGCAGACTTTTTTGACATTGAAAAGTTTTCTTACCTCATGTGGTATTTGGAGGGTAATGCTCTACAATTAATTAAAACTGTTGCTTTTTTTGCCCAATAATTATCATTTGGCGTATGATCTTTTGATAAAACGTTATACAAATGAAAGAATGATTGTAAATCATTACCTTTCAAATATTTTGCAATTAAGTCTTGTAAAATTTGATAACTATAAAAGGGTCATGCATCTTTTAGATGTGATACAAGGTAATGTAAATTTATTGAAAACATTAGGTTTGAATAATTTTTTAGATAACATTTTGTTAAACCTTTCTTTAAGATTATTAGATTCCAAATTGAAAAAAAAAATGAATCTCAACATTTAGATTCTGAGATTCTTTTTGTTTAGTTTTATAATTTTTTAAACCAAACAGACAACTGTTGCTGGTTTGGTTTTGAAAGCTTCTTTAGTTCTAACAAAAAGAGTTTACGGAGTCAAAAGGATTAAACCCAAAATATTTTTTATTGAGTGTCCTTTGTGTAAGACCAATCATTGATTAATAATCTGTCATGTGTTTTTAGCAAAAACTTTAAATTTTATATATGAAATAGCCAAAGCTCATAAACGTTGTTTTGCTTGTTTGGGTCCTGATCATTCTTCAAAATTGTAGATTGGATGACAACTCTTTGTTGCATTTTAACCGGATATCCAACAAGATGTCACATGCAATGATTAGTAGAAAAAAAGAATCTGTCAAGGCAATTAATGGGTCTTCTTCAAATTCATCTTCTTTCACGAGTTCTGTAGCTTTTTTAGGAATTGCACAAGCAAGAATCTGCAACATTGATGTATTTTAGGAAGACTGCCGTTTAATAATTGATTTAGGTAGTCAAGTGAATTTAATAACTTAAGAACTAGCTGACAGGTTGCAACTTTCAAGAAAAAGATGTCTTTTTTCTTTGAATGAAGTAGGTTAGTTCTCGGTGGTTTTATCTAAAGAAATGGTGAGTTGTTATTTACGCCATAAATTTAAAAAAGATTTTTATTTAAATTTTGAAGCACTAGTGTTACCTAAAATTACTGCTGATTTGACCATTGTTCCTATCAGAAGATAAAGTTAAAAATCGCTTTTCAAATTTATTTTTACCAGATCTTTATTTTCATGTAATGTCACTAGTACATATTTTGTTGGGAGTGAAAACTGTTTTGGATATTACTCTACTTTGTCCAGCACATGTTAAGGAAAATCTGAATGCTGTTTTAACCAATTTAGGTTAGATAGTGATAGGCTCTGTAAAAAAAGAGATTGAAAATAAACTAAACATAATAAATTCTATGTGTCTTCATTTAAGTTTGATATCGCCTAACTGGCCCTGACCGTTGATTTGTTTGATTCTGTCAATTAGGGGAATGCATTCAACTTTACGTCTTTTTTGGATGCAAAGTAGTACGTTATTAGTGATTTGTTTTGTTTCAACAAGGTTTCTGACATTAACACATTTAGCAATTCAGTGGAGTACGTCCATAGAGACTGATCTTGTTTTAACATAGCTTCTGTCATCAAATTCACATCTTTTTTGGATGCAGAGATACGTCGTTAGTGACTTGTCTTGTTTCAATAAAGTTTCTGACACCAATTTTTCATTTTTTTAATGATGCACAGAAGCACGTTGTTAGTGACATGTCTTGTTTTGACAAGGCCTCTGACATCAACACCTTTAGGGATGCAGAAGAATATGTCTATAGAGATTTGTTTTGTTTCAACAAGGCTTCTGAAATCAAATTCACGTCTTTTTTTGATGCAGAGGAATACGTCCATAGAGACTCGTTTTGTTTCAACAAAACCTCTAACATCAATCTTGGTTTGCTGCTCTTGGAGAAATATTGTTCACTTTATTTCTGGATAAAGTTATTAGAACCAGATTGGTCTTAAATTTCTTAGTCATAAATCCGGAATTTGTTTGTCTTTCTCTTGAGCAATTGATTTGTGTTTTTTAGAAAATAGAGAAACCTCCTTCCGTTTTTTTATCACCAAAAGAAATTCTGTGTATTTTGTAAAATTTGGTTTTAAAAATAAAATTAAACATTTTTTGAAACGTTTTTATTAATTAGAGACTTGTTTTTAACGAGGTTAATCTTTTAAGAAATTATATTCTAAAAACATACAAAATTACATTGATCAAGATCATTTGGTTCTAACAAAACAACCAGTTTTATATATTTGGACACATCACGGAGTCAAAAAAGAAAAACCGTCTGGTGTAGTTATTAGAGTAATTTTTGATCCGGCAGAGAAGGATTCTAACGGTATTTCTTTAAATAATACCTTTTCCTTTGGTAGAAAGCTGCAGATAGACATTGATCAAATAATAACACGTTTCAAGTTTCATCAAGTGACTTTAACTTGTAATATTTGTCAAATGTTTTGGGAGGTAGGTTTGAATAAAAAAAATCGTGCTTTTTAACATATCTTTTGGCGCTTTTATTCTAGCAATCTTATTAAAGAATTCAAACATACAAGAGTAGCTTTTGGGGCAACATCTAGTTCTTATTTAATTCAAAAGTCTATTTTTCAGTTAGAAGAAAATGAAAAAAATCTTTTTTTAGCAGCCGAAGCTCTAAAGAATGGAATTTATGTCGATGACATTTTATGGGGAGCTTCTGATGAGGATAAAACTTTGAAATTATAAGATTAATTGATAGGTCTTCTGCGTTGTAGAAGTTTTTATTTGGCAAAATCGGCCAATTTTCAACGGTCTGTTATAGAATCTGAGGATCAGGTAGTTTTTAAATCTGGAAATGTCACTGATTTAATTTTATTATATAATAAAATCAGATAATGAAATTCCTTCAGAACAAGGTATTTTGTCTCGAGTAGCTTAAAGTTTTGACATAAATGGATATTTAAACTTTTTTGTTTTTTTATTAAAGGTTTTGTTACAACAGCTTTGGTTGTTGAAAATTAATTGAGACGATTTGTTGCCAGCTGATATTTTATATATTTGGACACTAATCATAAATGATATAACTGATTTGAAAAAAAAACTTTGGATACCACGATTTATTATTTCAAAAAGTTATGTTAAACTTTGTTTGATGGGTGTTTTGAATACTAGTACAGAGAGTTTATAAATGAATGGGATTATGTAATCATTTTAAATATGCCGCTTTTTTAAAATCGTTTACTATACTACATATGTTTTCATGTGTTTGCTTGACAGCTGTCAAAGTTGATCTGTCAAAACAAATAGTTTAGTAAACAATTTAAAAAAAGCGGCACATTTAAAGTGATTACATAATCCCATTCATTTATAAACTCCCTGTATTTGTGAAATGGGATCAGTAATTTATCTGCGTATTCAAACTTTTGATTGTGTTAAAATTAATCTAGTGGTGGTTAAATCTCGTGTGGTTTTTTTAAAAACTTTAACGGTACCCCGTTTGGAAGTTGGAGCTGCATGGTTGTTGTCTAAATTGTTTATTTTGGTTTCTGCCACTTTTGAGTGTTATTCAAGAAAGGATCTTTTTTTGATTTGTGGATTTAATGACGATTTTGGCATAAATCCGCACTTTTCCTTATTTGTTGAAAACTTGTTTTGCAAATCGCGTTGCACAGATTCATGAGTTGAATTTGAATGCAATTTGGAGACATGTTTTAGGAACTCAAAATCCCGCAGATCTAGCTAGTCACCCGGGGTTTGTTAGCTTTTGAACTTATTAAATGTTTGCTTTTGTAAAAAAAGTTTAGCTATTATTCGGGATCCAATGGTAATTTGGCATTTGGAAAAACCAATTTTGATAATACAAGATTTACCTAAATTGAAAGAAAATCATTAAATTTGTTTTCAAATGTAGTAAATCAAAATTACTCTGAATTTATAAAATTGTTTAACAAAAAATCTTATTAAAATTGCAAAAATGTATTGCATTTATTATAATAACGTATCATGAATATAAAAATGCAATAAAATTAGTAGTGAAATTAACTCAAATGACAATGTTAAATAAGTGTTGTTTGTTTGTATGGTGACTAAAGCAATACATTTAGAATGTGTGACTAGTCTTTCATCTGTAGCATGTTTGAGAGTTTTGGATAGATTTTTAAGTTGAAGAGGTTTACAATTATTTTTTTTTTTAGATTTAGGTAGAAATTTTTGTGGGTCAGCAAAGAAACTTAAAGTGTTGTGTAAAATTATGTCTGTTAATAATGGAGTCTTGTCTGATTATATTGCAGTTTGAAAAATTAAATGGGTTACTCAACCTCCTTATGCTCTTAATTTTAGAAGAATTTGGGAGGCTGGAGTAAAGTCGTTGAAATATCATTTTTGAAGGATTATCCTTCAAAAATGATATTTCAACGACTGGACTGGACAACAGCTTTTATCTTATAAAGAGTTTAACACCATAATTATTAAGATTAAAGATATCTTGAATTTGGGGCCTATGTGTGAACTTACAAATGATTCTCAAGATGGATTTTATTATTTAACTCTTGGTCATTTTATTGTGAAAGGACTTATTTTGTTAAGAATAGAAGAAAACTTATTATATGTTAATATAAATCTGGTCAAACGATGAAATTTGTTTAATCATTTATTGCAATCTTTTTGGAAACGTTCATACTCAGATTTTGCGTTCTAAAGTTAAAACAAATTATTCTTTACTTAAAAAGCGTGATTTGGTGTTTTGGTTTAGTCCTGGTTTGGTACCTTCAGAATGGCCAAAAGGACGGATTATTAATTTGTTTCCGGGCGCGGACGGTGTAACACGAGTGGTAAAAATCAAATCTGCTACTAGTGAAATTATTAGACCGGTTAACAAAATTTTTACCTTACCTTTGCCAGACGAAATACAATAATTTCAAATCGTTCATTTTGGTAAGGGGTAAGTTTAATATTAGAAAAAAAGTTAGCAAGCCAATTTGTATTTGTGTGACAAAAATATTTTTATTCTATATATTTTATAATTCCATTACTGTGAAAATGATAAAAATAGCTGAAATATTATTTCAATTCTATACATACAAATTTATTCTATTTATAAAAACCAGAAAGAAGAATTAAACTTTCTACATGATAAACAAAATATTAAGAAAATTATTTAAAATGATCCCAATTGCAATTAATTGTAACGTTTACAACATGTAATTAAAATTAAAAAAATACAGTCCACAATTATGTTAAACACTCACTACAAAGTTTGATCAAAAAGAAACAATAGACAAGAACAAAATTTTGCAGTAATTTTAAATTTTATTTTTAAAGCATTTTATAGGGTATGTTATTCTAATTATTTCAACAAGTTTTTTTTATTGTATAGGTTTTGATAAAACATATGTAAATTTTATTATAATTTTTTTTTAGAATAAAAAACTTATAGATAGATTAATTCTAGCTCTGATCTTAAAATCATAAATGCTGGTGTTTCTCATGGTTTTGCTTTTTTGCTAACTTTTTGATTCACTTTTCAAAAAGCATATCGACAAATATGGCAGAGCAACTTTAATCTTCTAGATTCTGTAGCATCTATAAACAAAGACTTTAAAACAACATCTGAATAAGAAACTACCAACTTAAAATTTGTGGTATATTTAAATCTTTTTTAATTTATTTTTGTTTTGTTGACATAGTTTCAAAAGTGTCTAAACAACTAAGATTTTAAATAAATGTAAACAGTTTTTTAACTGAAGTATACTTCAGTTTAGATTTTGCATTAATATATGACTTATATTTGTCTTGGTATTACATTTTGTTCCAATACATTGATAAATACACTATATTTTTTTAAAATTCTAATAAGAAACAAGTTATTTTAATCATTTGCTAACCCAAAATTGACTAATTTCTCAGATACTTTACTTTTGAAAATCTTTACATTTTCTATAGTTATATAATGTACATTGTTCAAACAAGACATATTGCTATCTAAACAATTATTTAATTGTACAAAGCTTGCCAGGAATTCTAACTAATACTCACTGACAGTTTAGAGGTGTAGGATCAAACTTAAAAAAAAAAAAAAATAATTTTTTTTTACCGTACTATCGAAGCATGATATAAACATCTAAATTCAATATTTTCCAAAATTTATAAGCCGCAAATATTTAAGGTCATTATTTACAGGCTGCTAAAATTTAATCTATTTTTTTAGATTTATGGTATATTAGCTTAAAATAAAATCTAGTCATCAATGTAATAGTTTTAGCATGTTGTTGTAACATATTAAGTAAGACAACAAAGAATTGACTGCCCGCAGCCGACCAAGTCGTACCATTCTATTCCAGAATAGAAACTTATATATTAGAATGTTTCAAAACCTAATTTGCTAGAAATTGAGCTAGTTAATTACTTTCTTATATTTAAATCTGCAATTATTATTGCAATAATAACTATATTTTAATTTTTGTTTGTCAAGAGCAATCTTGTTGACAAAATTATCTGTTTTAAAATTTTCTAGAACCTTTCAATCCTGTGCTATGGCGCAGAGTGGTTCAAAGACAATTTTATTCAGAGGGGAGACCGAAGAAACAAGGAACCGACATTGCAAAAATAATCGGTCTAAATATTATGAAAAAGACACCTCCCACGAGCGATCCGTATCCAAGATTATATAAAAAGCTGGAAGCGCAGCTGCGTGAAAACCAGCTGCTCTATTTGTCGATGTTGGAGAAACTTAAGGCTCTCTAGACAACAATTGACAAAATAACCACGACAATAGCGACTCAGGCAGCCATCATCAACCAATATGCCGCTGCAGCTCTAGATAACATCAACGCCCTTGCTGTTAACGCCGCCTTTGTATTAACGTTTGAAGATGAGGACATAGATTTGTCAGCCCCGACAAAGATCCAAAAAGCAGCTCCGACGCCTCCAAAAAGAGGAGACTCAGGAGGGGTAAGAAAACTAATTCTGACCCATCTTTTCCTGGTACAGCGGCTAATGCAACTTCTGCTACCGTCACCGGGGTATTAACTGTTTTTGAAAAAGCTGCCTTTTTTGAAGCCGCCTCCGGGGTAGTTGCCGCTTCCAAAGCTGCCCCCTAAAATGACTTATTTGTTAGCGCCACCCTTTTTGTATTTGCCGCTCTCAAAAATTTTGCCGCTCTCAAAAATTTTGCTACATTGTGTTTGAAGACGTCAAAAAGTGTTTAATAATTTAATTTATGTAGTCTTTAACCGAATAGGGTTCCAGTTCCACAAGATATTGTAAAATTTCATTTTTAAATTCTTTTTTGTTATCAGCTTTTTTCCTGATTGCTTCTGGCAGGTTGATGTAAAATTTGATACACGTATAAAGTGTACCATTTTCAAATTTTTTTAGACGGTGACCGGGGATTTGCATTAAAGATTGTGTCAGTAGAGACGGGGGTGGTAAGTTGTGAGCGCCACGGGATTTTTCTACAAAATCCACCCTGTAATTGGCGACACTTCCTAAAGGTAGAACCCGATACCAAAAAGTTAGACAAAAACGCGTATGCGGATATCAAATGTAAAGAAAGCTAATACAATTTATTTATATACGGCAAATTAATGTTTGAGAGAGGAACATCTATAAATGTACAAAATTCAATGCAAACCTACAGGTAAAATACACCCAAATTATTAGATTGTTCTCAAAAAAGGTATTTACAACAGTTTATGCTAATCTACCATTAACAAGTAAAATTAAATGTAAAGTTCAACAGTTTACAACTTATTAACAAACATCGATCTATAGAAATCGAACAACCGTGCTTCCAACAAATCAACCAATGCTTTTAATGACTATAAGCAATGAACATAACAAAACACGTGAGTGGTAAATAAGCCGTGAAATTTTAAATCAAAATATCGGTAAATATAAAAAAAAGGAGTACTCACGGTTTGGGTCCCTGTCCAGGCATAGTGCTATTCCCGTCCAAAGATCCTGTAAGGCAAATATTAGCACGCCCGAAAAAAAACAAAACAATAAATTTCACAGCCCACAGTTATCTCGCTGCCTTACACCAAGTGGTAGAAGACACAAAACAAATATTGCATTGCAAAAAAAAAACAATAATTATAAAGGCTGAACATGAAGGTTGACGATATCACGTGGTTGTATTCTTCCTGTTGAACACTTCCGGATTCTTGGAAGTAAGCCACTTCATGACAATTGGGAGCAGGATGTGAGACTTGGGAACATCAGCGGCCTCACGCTTGAACACACTTTTGTATTCTTCATATAAACCAAACCAATCACTTCAATTGGGAGCATGATGCAAGACTTGGAAACACCAGCGGCCTCACGCTTGAACACACTTCTGTATTCTTCAGCACGTCCTATGCGGAACGTCAAGAGGGGTCTCTCGTACCTGCGATAGATACAGCAGAGTGGTGACCGTTCTGGGACGTTAAAAATAAACTAGAACGCTCGTAGTAAAGAACCTAAAACATGCCATACAAAACCAGAATTACAAATAAATCTGCAAACCCCGGAAAACAATAAAAACAAGAGAAAATAAACACTAAACCAACCTGAGATTTTTATACGGTCTTACAATCCTTTTAGATAGCTTCCAGCCATGAGATGTGGGTGGGTGACAAATCAGCCATACGGTTGTGGTATAAACGATAAACCCTTAAATCTCCCTTAGCGGGTAGCACACAGCACAATACATCACCACTCAATGCAGTTTAAACGGCGAGTATATAAATCAGGCCACGATGCCTAAGGATTTACAAATCCTCTCAGAATACTCGCCATTGCCACAACACCACACCACGACACCTCAACGACCGGAAAAGGAATGAATCTCATTTTCCGTGAAACATGGCGTCTTGCCAATCAAACCGATGCGCAGATGATTCTAATTATGTGAAATTCAAATTTTGCGCCAAACCCATATGCGCTGAACAACGTGATCAGAAGATGGCTGACAGGTGTCAAGTTGAAAGTGACAACAAAGTGGATTAACCGCCACAAGTAAGTACAGCAATTCAAGTTAATAAAATTAACAATATAAATCATCCCAACTACTTACTGTAACTTCCTTGCCCCTGAGAAATCATCCTTGCAGAATTGAACCACCTAACCTCGAATCCACTACACAACACAACAAATACTTGATATCCAAAATAACAACCCCCCAGTCTCTAACAAAGCGGTAAATCCTCCCTTGAGTAGTACTTACAAAAATTAACTCTAACGATAACCCAAAATCCTAATATGAATACTACCCGAGGTGAATAAAACCCATCATCGTAACCGCAATCATACTTAAACTAAACAATTAAACGAATCCCTATTAGCACTCTCCCATGCAATCTACAGCATAATACAACTTTTCTCGATTAACAATTAATAACAATTGCATTAAAATAATCTAATCGCAACTTGTTTTTAGATTAAAACCGAGAGGATCGGGGCCAGTCCACGATCAAACCTAAATCCACAGCAAAGGCCAGCACAGGAAACATGTGAGTATTAAGTTTTTATAAAACATCAAAATAACTTAATTATAAAGTAGTTAGATACTAATTTCAAAATAAAAATACAGCTCCTAGTTCACCTCAACATCATTTTCATTCAACCATAGTGTATACTTGGTTGCATACCACTAATCTCTATTTTTGATTTTAGGAATTCCAACGACAGCAACTCTCCGGGAATCATGCCGTTACAATGGTTTCATCATCGTCGGACACCAAAAACGTAAGAATTTAAAGGGCGAGTCAACAGCAAATAAATTATTTTAAAAGCTATTAGCAAACCCCCAACCGCCATCAGCAGTTGCAAACAGACAACCGTCAGAAGCTTTCTTCGCCAGCCCATCAGGCCATAGAACACAAAAGCTTTCCGCTCCTAAAGCGCCGCCTCCGATTAAAAAGGCAAAATGCCAGAAAAGGCCACATTGAGGTAAGGTTTAAGCTTGCCGCCTCTGCGGTTTCACTTGCAAATTTGAAAACTCACACATTTGGATTATATCAATCGGGTCCACAAAACAGTTAGAAATTTTTTGAACGCCGAGGACGACGACGAACCGCTGGAAAGCGTTTGACCGTCTCAAATCAGAAAAATTAAGCTCAAATTGCGCTTGGTTATAATAAGATAACAAACAAAGTTTTGGAATTGTTCTCGCACAAAGCAATAATGGCACTCACCAATATTGCAAATGCTACTTTTTGAACTGAGCACTTTCCTTCAGATTGGAAAAGCTCACTGGTGATAACCATCCTTAAACCTGGAAAAGAACATTTACACAAAGTTACCGGCTTATCAGTTTATTATGCACCTTAAGTACGATTATAAAAAGGGTATTCCTAGACAAATTACAGAAACACACGAAAGCTAACAATCTCCCTCCTTACCAACATGGGTTTAGATCAATTAAACCGCATGATGAACAATATTATCAAAGGTTTTAGACTGAAAAAGATTACAGGTGTGGTTTTTGACATCAAAAAAGCTTTCAATAAAGTTTGGCACAAGAGCCTTCTTTTTAAATTGTACTGAAATAAATTTCCTTCGAGTTTTGTGAAGCTAATTGCTTCATATCTAAACCGCAGAACACTGGCAGTCAAAATTTCTGATAATTTATCTATTTTTTGACATATAGAGGCAGGGGTGCCTCAAGAATCTATTTGATCACCGTTGTTGTTTAACCTATACGTTGCCGATATGTCTTTGGGATTGACGCACGGGGTTCAAATGGCACAGTTTGTTGATGACACAGCTCTTCTCTATTCTTCAAGATTACTCAATATGATTATTATGAGGCCACAGAAAGCCACCAACAACCTGGATAAATGGTTGGATGAATAACTAGTCAAAGTGAACCCTGAGAAAAGCAAGGCTGTTTTCTTTACACGGCAAAAATTCACTCTCGATGAGAACGTTCCCATACCGTGATCTAATTCTGCCAAATATTTTGAGATCACCTTAGACAAGGGACTTACGTATAAATTACAATAAAACCGGAATGGCAAAAAATCTTCTTGTTTTGATGTTGCGTCAAAACAGCGGCATGTCGATTTGAAACAAAACCCGGTTCTACACTTCTACCATTAGGCCTATGCTAACATACGCTTTTCCGATCTGGGACACAACTTCGCAATGTTATCTCAATTGTCTCAAGGCATTTTAAAGTTTTACTTTAAGGAGCTTTCTCGGTGCTCCATAGAACTGTCGTAACAGAAAAATTCAGGCAGACCTAGGAATGCCTCTTCTGCGCCAACAAATCAAAACTTTGGCCGTAAAGTACTTCGATAATTTTGTGTTTTATCCAAACTCTGGTTTGGCTCAACTTGCCAAACCAGACAGAAAGAGTTTTTCTTTTATAAACGCCCGGTAAATCAAGTAGCCGCACTCTAATAATACTAACAAAAATCAGGTCAACACACTATCTCTCCACAACCTATAGGGCTTAATACTACTACTACTAACAAAGAAAGGTCCATGAGCCGTAAGGTTTCAAACTTCTATTAGCATTCAATATTGGGCGCTTTTTAGTCGGTTGAAATGCCAACATAAAGAAATGAATTTGACTCTTAAAAGTCTTAAAGAAAATGTTACCGCCTAGCCCAAAAAAAAATCAAGTAATTCTTAAATATTACATTTTGAAATTAGACCAAAACAAATTTATTTCAAACGTACTACCAAAAAGATCAAATTAAAATTTGCTACTTGTGCTAGTTGTTTAATCTTCTTTTTTGTCCTGTACTGGCGATATGCATTGTATATGAACTCACATTGCACCTGCACTAATTGTTTAAGAATTGTAAAAAAATATTACATGGTGATACCAATAACAATAAAAAGTACTTATAGTTAAAATTCTATAAAAAACTATAAATTGTTATTTTTATTAAATTTATGTAGATATATATTTATAATTAAAATGAAATGTAATTGTTTATTATACTAACAAGCTGATGAATTGCAAGTGTTTAATTTAATTAAACTTGTTTTTATTTAAGTATAATACTTTATAGTGTAATTGTGTAAGTAATTAAGTAGTAAAAACTAAATAATTACATAAAATACGTCCCAAACTTAATCCGGCTAAAAGCCCAGACCGATTCAAAATACAAAAACTAGGCCCGGCCCACATCTTAGCTTGGCCTACAAATTTAAAGCTAGACCCGCCTCAAAACCCAAACGGGATGCAAAAATCTGATAAACCCATGTCCAATAGTCAAGGTTTTGAAAATGTAAATCAATTTCAAAAAAATACCACATAATCATTAGCACATATTACAATTAAAATAAATGTTTCAACGGTCGTACTTGCTCTTGCAAACAAAGATGTAATCATATTTGCAAGCTCCTACATTTCTCTCTTTTTAAATAAATAAACGTTAACTTTTGTGACGTAAACACTGTTTTTTTAGTTTTATGTTTTGTTTTAATCTGTACTATCAATCTGTCAAAACGTAGAATATTTTAATAAAACTTTTTGTATATGCATAGCCTAGTTTACAACATGATCAAAATGTCAGCCACTCGATTATAGTAAATACGACATTCATAATTATGGATTTTAGTTTTGCATTTCACATTTCATATTTTATTATATATATACTAAGATTAAAGTTAAATACGTTGACTGCATTTCTCTAGACCGCCGTGAGGGAAACCGACCGGTGCGTTATTATCTCTTTGTTTGCGTCACACCGTTTTTACTCGCGTTTGTGTCTGTGTGCGCTTTCATAGTGAAATTAAGCTTTAAATGGGAAAGAATGGGGACGTGAATATTTAGTTTATAAACAGAATTAAAAAGCCGGTAGTGGAAATCGCTTTTATATACCACTGGAAGATTCGCATGCAATTAATTTATATAATTTGATGCACTTTGTTACATAAACTTACTTTAGCAAATGCATAACGTTTATTATATGTTATACCAATTTATGTAATGCTTTTTCTGAATGTATAGCAATATAAATATGCTTTACTACATAATTAATTAATTTGATAGCAGTGAGTTATGTTCTAAAACACTTTATATAATAAGATTTTACATGTTTATACAGCATATTTTTGTATTTGAAATGCATTTTTAGTATTTTCCATCTTATTTAAATTGATCTTGTGGAGGTGACGCCGTAGTGATGGAAACAAATTATTCGGAGATTATTCCGTGCTTCCATTGTGGTTGTGCATTGCAGCTTGCAAAGCTGCTGTGGCGCTATTTCATTTTACATAATGTGTTTATTGCAATTTAGATAAACCATGTTGCATTTAAAATTAAATTTGAATTAAAATATACAAACAGACTCTCCTAGAATAAACGTGGTACATTTTCTTTTTACATTTCATAGAACAAAAAATACAAATATTTGTCCTGGTAATAATGATGTATTTTTTTGAGGAAATATGTTCATGCAAGTGCAAAGCAGCCCCTGAGTAAACAAGACACGGTTTTTTATAAATTGTTTCTACGTGCTGCCGCTGTATATTTCACGAAAATTCTGGATTTATATCTCAAATGCGTCTCTTAGGATTTTCAGGTTTGTATACCAAGTATGCCGTCTAGCAAATACAACTTTTCACGTGCGAAATATTCTTACATCAAACGCCTTTTAAGAATATATTTTACAGAAAGTAAAACGAAAAAAATCGGTAAGAATTTTAATATTTGCATTTGTGGGGTCGTATCTCTTTTGTACATTTCCTGAATTGCAAATATTAAATTTATTTATATGCTTACTGTCTCCAAATAGAGATTTTGTATTTTTGTGAAGTAGAATACGTGAAGTTGTATAAGAAGATACTTGGTTTGATAATATGCAGCCCCACTTCTAATCTTTAGTTTTATGGTAAATTCCAGAATAAAACAATTTACAAATTGCAACTGCTTAACTACATTATAGTTTCAAATATAATTTAGTATTAAATGTAATTTTATTATTATAAAGCAATTACATAATTTATATACAAACTCAATGTGACAAACATAGTGACCAAATTGACAACCACAGTCAGTTTTGCTAAATTTATATGCATTGTCTAATATAAATTATAAAACAATTTGGATGTGGCTTATTTTAAAATAAAAAGCAAATTTTCTCAATATGACTAAAAATTTAGAATTGTCCGATTAGTCGAACAATCATACTACTATTGTTTTTGATTTATTAATATTTGATTTGTATTATAATGTTTATTTGTTTATCCTAAAATATAAAGCAAAAATAATTTATTATTTTTACTCATATTAATTAAAAGTAGATAATCTAAATCTTGTCCTCGCAGAAGAACCAGAGCGGAATAAAAGCATGCAATAAAAAACAATGCATTTATAAAAGGTTGCCATGAGCCTAACTTAAATTTTGACGAAAATTTGTCGCATGTTTAAATCCCAGCTCCGGCAAAACATTATAAGAAATAATGGCATTTATTACTTCAGCGCATTAGTCTAATACATGATTAGTGTCTAGTAACTATTATTACATTTAATATGAGAGTGTGGCTGGACAAGAAACTAAAGGTCTACTCAAAAGCAGATATGAAGCGGTAACTAAAGAGTAAAATCTAAAATATTGGCTGTTTATTTATTTATTTATTTATTTATTTGGTAAACACTCAAACAGGTTTAAGTACCCAATTACAAAGTATATGCTGTTAAAAACAATAGAAAAATTAAATTATATCAAATAATGATGCAATAATCTTTAATATGCCTTTTATTTGTGAGAGGTAAATTATACAATCTGGAGAAACTAAGCCTTCAAATATATTAAACCGTTTACAAATTTGAATCATTTTAAAATTACTTAAATAAACTACCGCAAATCTCTTCATAATGTCTATGAGCACGTTTAAAGGTTTAATATTAATGCAATAATTTTAATATTTAAATAAATTCTAATTATATAAACAAATTGTATAGGAACAATTATTATGTAGCAAGTAAGTTGCAATAAGCCCTCTGATAGCAAGTTGCCGATGCGCATTATTATCTAACAACGCTTGTGATGCAACAGGCATTTTATATTACACAAGTAAATGTATTTTAATATCAATTTTATTATACAATTATGAATAATAAAATACTATTTGTAAAACCTTGCGTAGTTAAAGTAAGTTATAAAGTTTTATATTACACAAGTAAATGTTTTTACTATAGAATTATGAATAATTAAATACTATGCGTAGTTAAGGCCATACCGACCGCAACCTTGATTTGTAGTATTTTAACAATAACGGCAACTTCCAATTCATCGCTGTTTCTACAAATAATTTGATAATCGATTTATTTTTTTACCAGTACATTTAGAAAGGATTAAACTATAATATGTCGAATTTTTGTTTGTGAAATTATATTTGCAAATAGGAACAAAATGCATTTAGAAATACAGAAAAACGTATTTATTTCTATATTTGATGAGTTCTTTCGGCTATTTAGTAACTATTATTTGACTAGTACTTCTGAATATTATTTGCAATAATATGACTAAAATGCGTTGACAAACCATTGTTTGATTCTTTCTAAACAGACTGAACAAAAAAAGAATTAATAATCAAATTAGTGTGGAAGTGGAAGTTGCTGTTTTTGAAATTTTGTTAAAGTTTTGACAATTTTTGAAAGTTTATGACTAAGATTTGGTGTTTTCTGTTAGTTGTTTGAAATTTAATGGTAAAATTTTGCTATTTTTAACTTTTTAATAATAAAAACTTGTAGTTTTTAACCAACTAGCCGCATTTTTATTCTTAAAAAAATTGATGACTAAATTTTACTTAGACTATTAATAAAAACTATACAATTTTGCATTTTTATCTTTTATAACCAAACTTTGGCATTTTTTAATAATATTTTTATACTTTATGAGCAGATTTTGCTATTTTTGACATTTTGTGAATAGAATTTTGCACTTTTTAACACTTTATGACCAGATTTTGGTTTTTTCTATAGTATAATAATAATAATAGTAATAAAAATAATAGTAAAATTAAAAGCACAATAAAATTATTCTTATCATATCTTCTACAGAAATAATACTATCAAAATTAAACTATTCTATAAAACAACTAGAACAATACAATATTATAAACATGCAATAAGCGGTATTTCTAAGCACATGTAACATTGTACAATTGTTTTTAAAACAACACATCTAATACATTTACATATTAGGCTTGGTAGTATTACCCGTCTAATACATTAAAACCATGTTAACCTGTAAAAAAAAACTAATAATAATAGTTATAATTATAATTGTAAAAACGGACAATATCTGTTGTATAAAACTATTGTCGGACTATAATGAATTCTAATCTATTCGTACTACGTGCAAAAATCTCAGTGCACATCAATACGAGCAATATATTTTACAAACTGAAAGTAAAATTCAAAATAATACAAAACATTTTTGAAGATTTGTTAATGAGAACAACTAAACTACTGGTTTTCCAGCCACAATGCATTATAAAGATCAAACTTGTAATAATGGGAACGACTTTGTAACTAATTTTGCAGATTTTTTTTTTCAGTCTATGATATCAAAACTCATCCAACTCCATTGTTTAATTTTAATAATATCGTTATACATTTATAATTTTCTATAAGTTTGTGTGATGTTTTTAATGGAAATAAAAACCTTAAATGTAATTTAAGCGTTGGACCCGACGGCATTCCTTTTTTACTGTTAAAAAAGTGCATTTATTCTATTGCAAAGCCATTGCACTTACTTTTCAATGCTTCATTGAATGAAACTAAATTTCCTCAAATATGGAAACAAAGCTATATTACGCCTTTGTTTAAATCTGGAGTCAAAGAGAATATCACTAACTATAGAGGTATTTGCATTCAATCTGCAATACCTAAATTGTTCGATAAGATTGTACCTGGTCAATTGCAATGAAAGTGCATAAGCATCTTAATAAAAGAGCAGCATGGATTTTGTAAAGGGCTTTCCACACTTACTAATTTACTCTGTTATGAAAATGATATTTTAAATGTACAAGTTGTCTCAATCTACACTAATTTTTCAAAGGCGTTTGATTGTGTGAGCCATAATAATTTGATTGCCAAGCTCAGTGCTTTGGGATTTCATCATGATGTGACTTCCTGGTTATTCAGCTTTTTGAAAAATCACACGCAGTTTGTAAAAATTAATAACTTTTTGTCACAGCCCTTTCTTGTTTCATCTGGTGTTCCTTTAGGATCTCATTGTAAACCAATTTTATTTTTGCTTTTCATTAATGATATTCCACAGTATATCAATTCATCGTCATTTCTTTTATTTGCGGATGTTTTAAAAATGTATAGAAGAATATCATCTCTCAATGACTGCTATCTTTTACAACTGGACCTAGATTTTATAACTACTTGGTGTTTTATTAATAAATTATTTTTTAATGCTGATAAATGTTTTTCAATAAGTTTCCATAGAACTTTAAGTAAAATTTCCTTTAACTATATAATTGACACTAAAGTGTTAAACAAAGTCACACAAATAAAAGATTTAGGCGTTATTTTTTATCATAAACTTACATTTGTTGAACATATAAACATATAAACAATCGTGCCATAAAAATGTTAGGATTTGTATATAGAATGTCCGCGGATTTATCAGCCAGTACACTAAAACTTTTATTTTGTGCTTTGTTGCGTTTGCATTTAGAGTATGCTCTACAGTTTGGAGTCCTGTTTATAAAATTTATAACCGTTTTATTGAACAAATTCAAAAAAAGTTTTGTCGTTTATTGTCTTATAAATCCGGCATATTATTTGTAAATTATGATTACTGCTACATTGCTTTATTGTACAACCTACCGTCATTGAAGATTCGCCGCAAAAGAGCTGATTTGTCGTTCTTGCGTAATTTAATTATGTCTGAGATTGATTGTCTGAAGCTACTTAGTACTCTTCCATTCCATGTAGCACCTAGTAATAGACATAACAGACATTCTTCTTTATTTCGCGAGTCTACCCATTCTACTAATTATGGTTTCAACTCGGTAGAATGTGTAGCTTTGCAAATAATTTACCAACTGATATTAATGTATTTTGTGTCTCTAAATCTACGTTTAGAAGTCAGCTAAGTCATGCCAACTAATGTTTAATATGTGCGCTTTTATGTATGTTATTTTTTGTATTTTTTATTTTTGTATTGTAAAACATCATTGTTTATGTATATTTGATGTAGATGTAAATAAAAAGATTATACCGTGAATAAAGTATTATTATTATAAATATCCATAACTACTGGTGTAAACACATAACGTCAACCTAAATAGTGCTAACCAGATGCTTTAACAAACTTCTAGACAACCCACCTGCAATCTTAATGTTTATTTTACAAAATGACAAACATGCATGCTTCCTAAAACTCTCAACTCTCAAAAGCTCAAATTATTTAGGCTTATTACCTGCTCACCTAATGTATTCAAGTATTTTTAGAGGATTTTAAGCATATAAATCGGTTAAAAAATATCAAAGTTATTCAGCCGTACGTTTTTTTGTCTAAAACCTTGTATTATAAATAATATAAAACTGTTCGCAACTACACAATCGCAAATAAATCATTTAACTAATAAACTAAACTTTTTTTCTAACCGCACTCACATGGAGTTTAGAATTGATAAATGCCGAGTGCAGTGCATCAAACAAATAACAAGGGAGTCTACAAACTATGCTTTAAAGAACAGAAAAATTATAGAACTATCAAAATAAGAAGATACACATTTAAAAATAGAATTATTATAAAAGTATACTCAAAGAGTTCATAATCTAATAAAAACATACTTAAATGGCAACACCAGTTCTGACGCATTTGTTTGGAGTTATTAAATAGACAACTGATTTAAAACGCATACAAAGACCAACTTAAACAACACTAACTTAATGAACGCATTATTTCAAATCAAATACTACTTTACTTACCGTAGCAAGAAAAGAAAAAATATTTCAAGGCTGCATAATAAACAAATTCATAGTTTAGGAATTTTTTTTGATGCTAAACGGAAAAGTTTTTTTTTGTTTTTACAATACTGTTGATTTGGCTGATTACAGACATACACCATTCAACGTTTAGGATACAATGGCTAATTTTAGACAATCTATATTAAAAGATGTAAAAGTAAATAGAAATCACTGGGCCAAAAAAAAAACAGTACATAGAAAACATTATCATGATTTAAACCAATTATATATCAACATATAAGCGTCAAACGCTTTTTTAAATTATAGTGATTTACTTCCAGAAACGTAGGGGTTTATGATTTTAATACAAGATTAAGTCATTAATACATATATTTAATTTAAGAAAGTATATTATCAAAGACACTATTATAAAAACGCATAAATACAGATAATGCCATATTCAATCAGAAACAATACAACATATAACATTTAGCTGTAAAATACTGACACAAACCAATTACCTGCAAAGACATAATCAAGTGGCAAGTATAATACACTAATATTATTTTTATTAAATACTAAATTGTTAACTGTAGACATTTTATATTAAAAGTGTATAGCGGAATAAGTATTTGAAAAAAAAAAAAAAAATTATAGCCGTGCACAAATTGCGGATAAAACCATACATTACAATCGACCGGACTTACAGTAGTTAACAAAAATCATAAAACTACGTACGTAATAAACATTGCAGTTATCAATACTTATAATATTAAATAATCATATTATACAAAAATAATTAAAAAATACACTTATTTGACAGATGAGATACGCAGAATCTGGGAAATGGATAAAGTAATTATAGTACAATTAACTATATCAAGTACTAGCATTATTCCTTAGAGCCTGCATAAAGCCATACAAATTCTAAATTTACCAGCTAACATCTACATTAAAATTCAAAAAAACAGTTATATTGAATACTTAGGAGAGCATTGCATCTATTCCTATCTTTATTATCCAAATTAGCAATAATTAGTTTTTTTAATGTTTTGTTTTATTAATTATATATATATATATATATATATATATATATATATATATATATATATATATATATATATATATGCATAGCTATCTTACTCGCCTCCGTACACACATAAGGCGACCTAGCCTCCACCCTAAATCTAATAGTTTTAACTGTGTATTTTTTTGCATTTAGTTATTTAAAATATTCTTTATTAGGACGCACAAAGAGGGGTAAACAAATACAACATTAATTATATACAAAAAAATTGCTACATTAATAATAGCAATAGAACTCCAAATGCCAAAGCATCGTTTTAGGCTCCAGTTGTATAAAATATATATGTGAAAATGTCGAATACGCCTCTGCCAATGTTGCCACTATCAATATATCGTATTTTGTAAATTTCTATTATTAATAGGCATTTATTTGTTTTATTTAAGAGGTGGTTTAGTTTAGTTGTTTTTTGTGTGTATAAGATTATAAAAATATTGAAACCGTAACACAGTCTACAATAAATAGTAATTTTCAAAAATTATCGAATGTAGGTACGAACAGTTATTTGAAGTTGTTTTGATTTTAATTTTTAATGGGGTGTACATTACAACAACTATAGTATGCTACCGGTGATTAATTGTTTCTAATTATAGCGTTTTTTAAGCGGTGACTTACTGCTGTGGTATTTTAACTCTCATTATTAAAAAAATATGTTGCAAAACAATTAACCACTAATAATAAATACTACTGTACTAGTACTGTTTGTTACCGGTTCATGAATGGATTCCCTGCCTCAGTTAAACTGATATTTATTTTATTTTAATTTATTTAATTTTTTTGTTATTATTTATTAATTAATATACGTTTAAACGTAAAAACTCTTCAGAAACCATGTAATGTTAAACAACGGCTATTAATAGATTATTACAAACATGTAATAAACTCAAAAACAAGAGTACACCACCAAAAGAACTACTTAATTACATAAAACCTCCACCGATATACATCCCAGCAGTAGCAAACATTAAATAATTTACTGATATGCTAAACAACAATCAGGATAATAAACAAAAATTATAATCTAAAAATAAATAATAACCAAATTGTCGACAACAGATGTGCTAAAATATCAAGCAACTGTTCAAGAACCAAAAAATCGTGATGTGCAATACTGCACCTTTTATTTAAACCAAGAACGCAGTTTTTATGTAATGTTAAAAAACGTTCTTTTTATCATTCAAACCACAAAGTAACAACAAGTTAATCATCTATGAATTGCAATACCTTTAACACTACAAATACATATTAAAGTCAGTTAACATAACAAAAGTCATGCCTCAATGTGCTAACTGCCTTCAACTGGGACGTACCAAAAATTACTGCATTCATGATCAGAGTCTACAAAAAAGTGCAGCAAATAAAATTTCCAGCGCTGAGATTTAGAACTTGGCCAGCCCAAAGCAACTACACACTGGCCATGTGACATAAAAAAACAAATGTCTTCAATTTTTTTTGTATAAATTATCTGCAAGTAAAAAAAATAATATCTTTTCAGACTATTTCCCTGTCCTAATCTACTTAAGCTCACACCTATACCATAAACAAAAACCAGATTTATTAACCAATAAAATAATTGGAACCAGTTTTAAAACATATTATAAAAATAAATACACCCAAATGTCTTGCTTAAAACAACACTTAAGCATTAAGCAGTTTTAGAACCCACAAGCACTAGAAACAAGCTACAAAATGATTTAAAAGTAACTAAAAAAGCACTACTAATGAATAGAAGAATATGGAAGGCTACTAGAAATCCACAAAACAAACCTAAATACAACAACTCGCTAAAAGCCTACTCTTAGAGAAAAAACTAAAAAATCAAAAAATTTCTAAAAATACTACCACTACTTCTTCTAAGGGTACCTTCTCCTAGCGGAGGTTGGTTACCATAATGGCAATTCTTATCCTAGATACTGCTGATCTAAATAAGTCCATAGAGGAGCAGTTAAACCACTCCCTCAAATTCTTAAGCCAGGATGTCCGTCGTCTTCCCTGGCTCCTCTTTCCTGATATTTTACCCTGCATAATCAGTTTTAGCAGTTCGTATCGATCTCCTCGCATGACATGGCCCAGATATTGCAGTTTTCTTGTTTTTATTGTCTTAATGAGTTCTCTTTCTTTGTTCATCTGGATTAAAACTGCTTCATTTGTTTTCCTCTCTGTCCATGCTATTCTTAGCATACGTCTGTACACCCATAGTTCAAACGCTTGAATTTTATCTGTATCTTGTTTTTTGAGCGTCCATGCCTCCATTCCGTAAAGAAGAATTGTGAAGACGTAGCATCTTACGAGTCTGATTCGGATGTCCATGTTTAAGTCACTGTTGCATGCAAGATTTTTGATTTTTGTAAACGCAGACCTTCTATTCGGGACCGTATCTCTTGTGTTTGGTTGTTCTTTTCATTTATTATTGTTCCTAGGTATTTATAAGAGCTGACTCTTTCGATATTGATGTTGTTTATTGTTAGATTCGCTATGGTTGGTCTTTTGGAAATAATCATGAATCTCGTTTTTTTGAAGTTTATTTTCAGGTCGTATTTTTGGCTAGTGGTGTTTAAACGTTCCATGATTCGCTGTAGGTCCGTGATGTTATCAGCCATCATTATAGTATCGTCCGCATATCGAATATTGTTTATAGGTTTGCCGTTGACTGTTATGCCGGCTGTTTCTTCCTCTAAGGTTTCTTCAAAGATGGCTTCGGAGTATAAGTTGAATAACAAGGGTGATAGTACGCACCCCTGTCTCACTCCTTTTTGTATCTCGATATCTTCTGTTGTTTCATTTTCCACCTTAATTACCGCGTTTTGGTTCCAATATAAGTTTTCTATTATTCGAATGTCGTAATCATCGATTCCTTTACTTCTAAGTATTTGCATTAGCCGTTCATGTTTGACTGTATCGAACGCTTTTTCGTAGTCAACTAGGCACATGAATACGTCTTTGTTCATGTCCAAGCATCTTTGTAATAGGACATTTATTCCGAATAACGCGTCTCTAGTTCCTAGACCGTTCGTAAACCCGAATTGCGTGTTGCTAATTTCAGTCTCTGCTTTCCCGCTTATACGCTTATGTATAGTTTTTAAGAAGATTTTGAGTGTATGGCTCATGATGCTTATAGATCTATACTCGGAACAGTCCTTCGCGTTGTGTTTCTTTGGCATTACTGTGAATGTCGATTTCAGCCATTCTTGAGGTATTTTGCCTGTTGTATATATTGCGTTGTATAGATCAATCAATTGTTGTAAGTCATCTTCTTAGATTAGTTTTATGATTTCGGTGAAAACTTCATCTGGTCCGGCTGCTTTGCCAGTTTTGGCGTTCTTAATTGCGTATTTTACCTCTTCTTTAGTTATTTTTAGTGCAGGTGTTTCGATATTTATATCTTGCAACTCTGCTCTATTGGATCAGTACAGTTCTTTTAAATACTCTTCCCATCTCTTTATTTTAAGTTTGGGGTCCAGAATGATCTTACCGTCTTTGTCTCTCAATAGGCCATGTTGCCTCTTTCTCCCAATTGCTGTTAGCTCCTTGACCTTCTTGTGCAAGTTAAATGTATCATAGTTTGCCTGCAGTGCTTCTATTTCATTGCACCTACCCATCATGTATTTCTCCTTTGCTTCTCTGATCCTTTTTCTAATCAGTATATGTATTTCTTTATATTTTGAAATATCGTTGTTGTTAAATGTCCGAGTATTTCTAGTGTCATCCATTCTTGCTATTTCTTTACTTGTCTGACATTAAGTTTATCGTTTGCTTTGTGCATTAGTGCTTTCTTGATCTTTCCCCACTTGACATTTACATCATTGTTGGTATCATTTATTTCGACTTGAATCTCGTGTAGTTTTTCCTGGATATCTTGTTTGATCTCACTTACAATGAAATTATCTTTTAGTAGTTCTCGATATAATGTGCGATTATTATTTTTCTTTATAGTTCTTTTTAGTCTTGTATTAAACTTTGCCACTATCGGGTTGTGGTCTGACCCGACATCCGCACCCGGATACGTCTTGGCAGAGATAATTGAGTTTCTGTATCGATTATTAATTAATATATAGTCTATTTGGTTTCTGACTATTTGATCTTTGCTGTGTTTGGGAGATGTCCATGTGTATAGTCTGCGTTCAGGTAGCTTAAAGTAAGTGTTGGCAATTATAAATCCTTTAGTTTGACAGAATTCTACTAGTCTTTCTCCTCTGTCATTAGTTTGGCCCAGTCCGTATTGTCCTACGCAATTATCAACACTTCTCTTGCCAACCTTCGCATTAAAGTCGCCAAGTACAATTGTGATATCGTGCTTTTTCGTTATTCTTAGCACATCGTTTAGGTCTGCGTAGAATTGTTCTACTTCATCTTCTGTCTTATCTGCTGTTGGGGCATATATTTGGATAATGTTTACTTTACCAGCCTGCGATTCTAATTGTATGAGTATTATTCGTTCATTGTAATGTATGACGTTTGTAACGGATTTGTTTGTTTCTTTCGTTACTAGGATAGCTACTCCATATAGATTTTGTGGATTGTTTGTTCCAGAATAGTACATGGTTCCGTTGTTGGTTGCACATTGTCCACTTCCTGGCCATCTGACGTCTGCTACTCCTAAAATATCCAACCCTAATCTTTCCATTTCTAATACTACGTTATGCATCTTGCCTGATTGGAACATGCTTCTCACATTCCATGTAGCTATTTTTCTTATAGGTGTTAGTTTTGTTCTTTTAGCTATTTTCAATGCATTCCTCCCCGGAGATCCGATCGGAGGAATATAAACTCCGGAATATTTTGTATTGATTTTTGCCATTATGATATCTACTTGAGATCTTTAATGTTGTCGTTTCCCGTTGCGTTCAACATTCTATGCCGTTGACCAGTTTTTGGTTCATTCGTCTTTAGCTCCGCTTTCGCAAACCATGGGCAAGAGAGTGCCCTAGCAGTGTTCGCTCATCCACCCCATTAGGCTGTTGGCAAGGCACTGAAGACCGCTTATCCCGGCGGTGATCCGGTGTGCTAGTTTTGGTCCGCCCCGAGTATTTTATTTCCCCGGTACCCGTCATATCTGACGAGCCTTCCCCTATCCGCCACCTGGGGAGGCGCCCGATGGGGGACTAGCAACCCCACACCACTACTACAAGCAGACAAAAAGCAGTCATCAGTTTTGGAATACCTTTATCAATGATATTGTTTATTAACGCCATCATACCATGTGAGTCAAACACGGCTATGATCTCCATATTTCTATGAAAAAAGTTACAGCAATTAAAATTAGATTCCAAAAAATGTGCAAAAAGCACTCGCACATATTTTCAATGCTATACTACTTAGATCTGAACATTTTCAATCTCAATGAAAAATGAACCTGTGACAGAAACATTTTTCTGTTGCTTAATAAGTTTATTTAAAATGTATCTTTGAAAATATGTTTCTGAAAAGACTGAAATTAAAAGCATTTCATCTAACTCCAAATCACCAATTTGGTTTTATAAACTAACACACAACTACAGAGCAGGTTTACAGAGTAATAAAGCAAATTAACAACATTTAAAAAAAAGAAATATTGTTTGGCTGCTTTTCTGGACAACACCCAAGCCTTTGATAAAAGTCTGACATTGGAGATTTTTAAGGAAATTGAAAACGCAATTGCCCATTACACATTTCATGTATTATAATGATACCTAACCAATACATTCTCTAATAAGCTACAAGACTCCAAGAACGCTAGTAGCAATTACTTATCTTGGTTTGAACATCATACCAACACGTACGCTGTCAACCTTCTTTAACATGTCGCTATTAGGTTTATATTAAAAAAAACATTACAGCTTTTTGTAAAAAAAAATTACTGCGTTTTTTGTGTTCAAGTGTTAATCAGTTGAAACTAAACTTGAAGATAACACTATAAATTTTTTTTTACAATAGTATATTATTGTCTAGTTAGATAACATAAAAAACTTCTTTTGTACCATAATTTTAATTATGTAAATATGGAAAAGTTATATTTATCTCCGTAGTTAATGATCTAACAATTTATTCAAATTGATAAAAAAATAATGATATCTTTAATTAAGGGGGGAGAATAGTTGTGCTATTATAAGGCTTTACAGAATCAAACTTAGTAAGAAAACGCATGAATATAATTGAATCAAATTTTCACACATTGTAGAAGAAAGTCCACTATGTGTCATTAAATTTGTAAAAATTTGATGCAATAAGTCGTTTCTCCGCAATAAATTTTTTTAAATTGGCGTTTTTAAGTAGTCTTTATTAATTTTTTACTCGTTAATTATAACTTCAAATCTTAAACAAAAACATGAAAACATAGAATATTGTCTGTAGTTCAACATATAAAAGAGTGATGATTAAAATCTTATCGTTTGAATATTGAGTTGGTTGGCGTTTTGTCCAATAAGAACCAATTTTAATTTAAAAACGGCCCTGTACGTGTCAATATTTTTCTAGAGAGAAAGGTATACTAATATTTTTGTAGATGTGATAGGATTTAATATTTTTCCATAACAATACTACTAGTTGCACCCCCACAGGACAGTGCGACTAAACCTAGCAATTCTCTAGCGTTAAACTGAAAGAAATTAATTTTAATTTAACATGCAAAAGATGTCAAGTTTACTAAACAAGACTAAAATTAGAATTTTTTATAAATTTTAAAACAAATATAAACAATATTATTGTTATTTAATTTATTTAAGAAAAATATATTTAAAAATAATTTTTTTTTGTTTGCCCATTTTAAAAATTTATTATTAAAGAAATATTAAATAGTATTATATCTGCGATTTTATAATATTTTTAAAATCCATTCTACATAGCACAATACCTCGATAGAATAATTTAAAAAATATTTATAATATATTATAAAAAATGTTATTTATATGTTTTATTGGACGTAAAGTTAAGTAATATTTTCTGTTTTATTTTTACATATTTTCTATACAAAACTAATAAACAACGTGAACCGTTTAAATATATTAAAAGTATATAATTATTTTTATAAATTGTATTTGCGATGTTGCCAATTGTAAGAGGCGTATTAGAACGTTAACTTATGAGGAGGCTTATTCTACTGGCCCGCAACAAAATATGTATATCAGTATAAAATCATAGCGCCACGTAGTGTTGACTTTAATGTACTACAATGTATAACTGTATATGTATATGAGTCGAAATGGTCACCGAACAAAATTTTGTAGAATGACTTCTAGTAAAGTATTATATTGAAATAAATTGATATACACACCAAAACGTATTTGCCTCCAGTTTTTCGTACCTGCCTCCGTTCTGGAGGCCAGTACTATCAGCGTGTATATATTTTGGAGGAGTATTAGTTGTTTTACATCTATATATATATATATATTTTAATTAATTGTACATATATAAAAATATGCGAAAAAAGATATCGCACTAACATCAGTCAAATTCTCTTCCGGAGTTGAAATTGTGCTCTTCATGTTTCTGTTGTATTCGAGCAGACCTACGGGGTCAGTCGATTCTGTTGCGTTTTATCCAAGCGGCTTAACTTGCTGCTATCGTGATGGCTGGACTTTTTCTGATTCTGTGTCGGTATCAAAATTTATTCCCACCATAAACTTGATGTCGTAAATATTATTGCGCCAATTTTATACAAAACTAAAGCAAAATATTTTTTTGCACTGTTTATTATTACATTTAATAAATAATGTAAACGGGTTACATGCATAATTATTACTAATTTAAATACAATACAAAAGATATTTACAATTATAATTACAATTTATATTTATAATAATTTCAAATTAGTTAGAAAGAAAGTTTATGACATTGATATAGGATTGTCGATTAACAATAATAAGTGATAGTTGCAAAATTATTATTATGTGTGAATATTAATATGAATTGCTAACTGGTTTACAGTGTCGGCTTGAGGTTTTTATATAATCAAATTATGTTACTATGTTTATCTTAAATATTTTCAACTACTAACCATTTACATAAAAAGTTTCTTACTGTTAAGCTTCATACAGGTGCTTTATAATTTATAATTATATTAATACTACCTCTGTATTAATATAATTATAAATTAGGTAAACTTTTTTTAATTTAACATATTTTTAACAAACTAGCTAGAAACATGCTTCAAATTACATAATGTAACAACTTAAATAAAACACTCTATAATGATATAACAGTAACAAAAAAAAGTATACAAGAAGAAGTTAACATGTATAAATTGTAAACACAATTTTGTATTTTTGCAAATGAAAATAATAAAGTTTTTAGTAATGAAAAAAGTATGTAGACAAAAGGCTTTTGTCACACACTTTTTCAGTTCTCCTTGGTGGTGCAAAAGAATACTTTTGTTAGCTTTTTTGCTGGTCGTAAAATGTAACTATAAGCAAAAAAATAGCCTAGTTAAAAAACTTACAGTTTGTCTGGGACAAATTAAGTTTATTTGTTTGTTTACTTTTGACTAATTTTAAATTTGAATTAACTATGTGGTGATAGATAAAAGGTTCACACTATGCTACGATTGGAGGCTAATAATATTCAAAACATGACCCTTATTCATTTACCAGTTCACCTTTTATTTTCGGAATTGTCATCAAATAAAGAAAATAAAAAAATATCTAAGATTAAAGTAAGAAGTAAACTCTCTTACTTTAATATCAGAAGTTTTAAAAAATTACAATTTTTACATTTTTTAAGTCATTTGTGGCAGTTGTTTAACAAACTCTAATAACTATAAAATTTACTGCTATTGCAAAAATTTCTTCCAGTAAAGATTCTAATAAATACTTCAGAAAATGTTGACAAGGATTTTGAAAGTGTTACTATTGTTTGCAAACTGAATAATAATAAAATAATAGTATCAGTAATATATTGCAAATTCAATACTTTTATTACTAAAAACTTGACAATCACTTATATAGAGTGACAAAAAAAAAAGTTGGCTCATTTTTAAATATTATCAACTATCATTACAATTTGTCTATAAAAAAGTGCTATCAACATGAATTTTTTATACAAGCGGTTTTTCTGATTATAGTGTTCTGTTCCTAAAATATTAAAGATCATAAAAAACATGCAAAAAACTACAAAAGTCTAGAAATCAGAAAAGAAGAGCAATAGTTCACAACTCTGTCGCCGCTACGCTGTCATCAATTAACTCTTTTTAATACACTGCGTGCAGAATTTTATGTTTTTTTTGTTTACTACAACTTAGACATTTTTCTAATTGCGCCAAGTCTATTGTTGCAAATCTGGGCTTTATGGGTGGTTTATAAAAAATGGTATTTTGTAAAATCAAGCATTTTTCAATGTTTATGCGTTCTTTAAAAATTTCTATAATATAATAATTATCAATATTGGCAACAGAGCTTACATTATTTAAAAAAAAAAACAGTTTTTTTAGGTTTTTTATGATTACTTCTTTTTCAGCTATTTGAGAATTACATTTATTATTTAAATTTGTACTGTTATCAAAACAGTTGTAAATAGTACTTTGAGATTCAAATTGCATTTAAATCTAATGTGGTATTGGCATAAAAGGTAAATGTGCTGAACATATGTAAGCATGAATGCATACGTTGCAAGCCGTGCATTTAAGTTTGTAAGTGCAGTTGTAATTAATTCTTTTAATAGAGCGAGTCCAGAAAAAACAAACTTCAAAATATAATTTGTTTTTAATAACTTAATATATTATTTTATAAAGAAAATTTGAATATTACTATAAGTACCTGTTAACTTAATTGAATTACAAACTTTTTATTATTCTAATAAATATCACAGCAAAATTGTACACAGTTTAAAATATAAAATCAAACCACTGCAGTGCAGAGGTTAATAATATTAATATTTTAAAAAATCATGTGCTAATTACTAATTTATTTATAGTTGTCAATAAATTTAATATTTTCTTTAATAAAATAGCTTGGCAGTTATTATCAATTCTGTTAGTAAGCAAATCATTCAACAGTTCAACACTTATTTTAAAAGCTATAATAAATATTGACATTATTTTACTAGCAAAAACATTAACTAACTTAAGTTTTATTGGACGAGATGAACTAAGCAATAAAATATTAAAACGGATAATTTCTTACATTGCATTCCATTTGTGAATGTTACGAGGGTTGCTATTTATGTATTGAAAACTGGCAACACTGGTATTGCCAGGTAAAATCTGACATTGCCATCGTAAAGTTTGACATTATACGTACTCAAAACGTTTTGACGTGCGAGCACTATTTGTGTTGTTCAATAAATGTTTGAACTATAATTTATTATGACTTTCGACGTGGTCTAACTCAAGAACAGTGCTTCAATCAACAAAATTCATTTTTTGGTGATGAAGCGCCATCCACAGTCACTGTATATTGCTAGTACAATAAATTCAAAAAACTAATTGAAGAAAATCGTCATGTGGCATATTGCAAAATTGAGACATGTTTAAGCATTAGTATGACTAGCATACAAACGATTTTGCTCAAACATTTGGATGTTTGGAAGCAGTGTGCACGTTTGGATTCCACATTTGTTGACAAATGCTCAAAAAAATGCTTGTGTCGATTGGTACCGTAAAATGATTACAAAGTACAACTGTCGTGCGTCCAAAGTCGTATACAGCTTTGTCACAAGGGTGCTATTTTCGAACTCATGAGAATAATTTTAAATGGAAATCAATTCTCATAAAAAAAATCACATGAAAACGAATACGCGTATTTTTGAACGGTGTACAAATTAAAATTATGTTGTTTGTATGAAAGTATGTGGCATCACTGTAAAATGTCACCTAAAGTTGGCATACCAGTACATTTAAAAATTCTAATAATGATCGAGTTGTGCTTTGAACATCCAACGCTGATTGCCTACTTTGTATAAGTAGAAATGGTTCCAAAATACTAATTAAATGACTCACTGCCATCTTGTTTAGACGATACAATCTAACAAAATGTTGATTACTTAAATTTACAAAAAGATCATTGCGATGATGAAAGCTTTAAACAATTTGTGCTTGATTTTCAGCATCTTCCTATGCAGTTATTGTTGCAAAATGCATTTGTTGGTTTAATGGCATTGTGAAAAAATTAATATTTAATATTTATAACCTAAACATAAAGGTTATCTTATGTTTACAAACAGGAATTTAATGCATAAATGTCAAATTTTTCCATACAAAACGGCTGTTCTCATGGGTTATACTCACTCGATGTATTTCATGACAATAAATGTGCATACGATCAAGATTACACCGTTCAAAAATACCGAATATTAAATCTCATATAAAAATAAGTCACTTTCTTATACGAAAGTGTTTTGTGTAAATTCGAAAATAGCACTCCAGGTGACAAGTCTTGGATTTATGCATATGAGCTAGAAAAAAAATGCCAATTGGCAGTTTGGGTGTTTTAAAGTAAAGAAAAGCCAACAAAAATTGTTTGTTCTCAAAGCGTTAAGAAGCAAATGGTGGTCTTCACAAAAGCCGGGAATGTGGCAACTGTGGCTTTTAAAAATAAAAAAACGGTTAATTCAGCGTAGTATACAACTATTTGTTTGATTGAAGTTTTTGGTAAATTGAGAAACAACAACTTAAAACAACAAATCATTTTGTATTACGACAATGTTATCTTACACACATTACATAAAACAAACGAGTATTTGGACAATAATATTTCAAACATGACCCTGATCTATTTATTCACCAGTTTACTTTTTATTCTCGGAGTTGTCATAAAAAAAATATATCCAAGATCAGAGTAATAGATAAACTTTCTTGTTTTGATTTCAAAAGTATTAATCAATTACGGTTTCTACCTTTTTTAAATCATGTGTTGCAGTTGTTCAACAAACACTAATTATAATATTTATTGCTATTGCAAAAACTTCTCCCAGTAAAGATTATAATGTAAAGAATTAAAATTAGTTGCAAAAACTGTGGCAGATATTTAATAAGATACTTTAAATACTTTTAAAAATGTTGACAAGGATTTTGAAAGTGTTACCATTGTTTGCAAACTGAATAATTAAAAAAATAATAGTATCAGTAAAATATTGCAGTCTCATATGCAATTTTAATACTTTTATTATTAAACTTATCACTTAAATAGAGTAACTAAAAAAAAATGTGTTTACTCATTTCTAAATATTATCAACTACCATTACAATTTGTCTATAAAAAAGTGCTATTAACATGAAATTTCTATACGCGCTTTTTTTCTGATTATAGTGTTTTATTTCTAAAATATTATATATCATAAAAAACATGCACAGAACTAGTCTAAGAATTAGAAAAGAGAAGGAATAGTTTACGAGTCTGCCTCCGCTACGCTGTTATCAGTCAACTGTTTTTAATACAAAGCGTGCAGATTTTTATGTTTATTACAACTTGGACTATTTAGATTTTTCTAATTACGGCAAGTCTATTGTTGCAAATCTCGGCTTTATGCATAGTTTATAAAAAATGGTATTTTGTAAAACCGAGCATTTTTCAATTCAAATGCGCTCTTGAAAAATTTCTATAATATAATAATTATCAATATTGGCAACAAAGCTTACTTTATTTAAAGAAACATTATTTGTATGTTTATTTAAGATTACTTTTTTTTCAGTTTTTTGAGAATTACACTTATCATTTAAATTTGTACTGTTATCAAAACAATTGTTAATAGTAGTTTAAGATTTAAATTGCATTTAAATCTAATGTGGTTTTAGGAAAAAGTGAATGTGCTTAACATATGTAAGCATGAGTTGTTTAAAAAAATGCAGTATACTGTGAGAACTGGATTTCTAACTTTTTGATGTTTATCAACTGTCTTACTGCCGCAATCTACCTTGAACATTTCAACGTCTAAGGTTATTAAAAATGAGCAAGGCATCAATTTTACCAGTACAAGTACGTAAATTTTACTTAAGTTTTTACAGATAGCTCAAAAAGTAATGGCGGTGCTAGCTGTGTTTTTTTGTAGATAAGCTACAGTTTACATTTGGCTTGCCATGTGTTAGCGGTGTATATACTGCAGAACTGTATATTATCAATTAAACTTTTTTCTACTTCAGCAGTGTTTAGAATTTTCTATACTCTAGACATCTTTAAAATTAGCTAGTAAATTTTGCTATTGTTTTTAATAGTTTGTATAAGTTTATTTAATTTTTTGTCATTTATATATATACTTTTTAATTATAAAATGTGATATTTACATAATATGTAATACAGGTATATACAATTTTAAAGCATATTATTTTGCACTTTTTTATAGTTAGAAAAGAATCGTTATCATTGACTTTTTAGGCTGAAATTCCAAAAATTAAAACGACTAATGATGTATAAGCGTAAATAAAAATAAACAACGGTTTCTTTAATCTATAATTTTAAATCTTTATTTCATATATTATTGCAAAATTTTACGTAAATAATTCATTACAAGTTTAATAGTAACATCACAAAATAATTACAAGTATATTTAGTTTAAATACAACATTATTAATAGTAGTTTATTTATTTGATATATTTTGTTAAATATACTTGTACCTAAATAATTGAAGTAATAAATAAATATTTTTAATGTTGTATCTTTGGTAAAACTTATAATAATTTATAATGTAATGAGTAAATTGTAGAAAAATTGTGAATATTATTGTAGGAATTTTATTAAATATATTTTTACAGCTACCAAAAATTGTTCACATTTTAACGCAACAATTTTATATACAATTTGATTTTTATATCTGTTATTTGGAACCTTCACTTCTATAGCCTCGAGCGATATGGAATGTGTTGGAATAAAGTCATCTAATTTATAAATTGTTTTCCCGTTTCTCGGCGAATGAAAATATACACTCCCAGCAAAAATAAAAGAGCCGGTGGCGAAGGCACATACCGCGGATTGTTCCCAGACTGCAGTCGTCCCCTGAAACCGCTTAGAGCTATGCAGGGTAATGAATTTTCCAGCAGTACAACGTAAGTCAATTTTTATTAGAGCCCATTCTGAGTTATTTATAGAGGTAGGGGATAAATACCTGCGAAACTATGCAGGGTTTGTCACCGAAATCAAGAATGGACGCGTCACAAGATTAATTATCTAATATAAATTCTATATATTAGTCAGTTTAGTGAGTTTATTGTTTACTCGTTTGGGTGATCCTTCGGCTGATATATAGAAATGTATGAAAAAAATGAGCGGTCTGTCAAAAAAAATGTGTAGTGATAAGGATACATTGTGAGAAAATTGCCCCTTTACAGTGCTTATCTGGGTCGCACTTAAACTTGTTTAGAGAAGACAGTTTGAGACGTGGCACGCTTTATCATTTTGTCAGGCATCTCTTAAACATACAGATCTTTATTTATTATTATATTCATGTGTGAAAAATTGTTCGCACAACTCAAACAAATATACATGAAAAATTCCATATTCTACAACAACATTAAAATACCTTATTATAATTCTTTTGTCACAAACAACAAACATAATTGAATTCCATTTAACTCACAAAAATATATTATCTTTTAAATTTTTATCATATTTTTATTTAAAACAATGCTCATATTTTTTTAAATTAAATTCATGAGACACCATTCCGACATTTAATCAAGCCGCGATTCGAATGCTAATTTAAATAATTTCAATAGAAATTATTTCAGCGGGAAAGTCCCATTAAAAATGTATATATGCAAAAATTTACCAGAAACGTTCGATTGAGTTCAAAAAATTATTACTTTTAAATTAAATATGATTTGAATTGGAAACCAGACAGAACGACTTTGTGACGATTATTATTTTCTCTATTGGAACTATTTTAATTCTGACATTTGTAGGTACAAAATATTGAATTGAAATTTTAAAATATAAATATGCTAATTAGTTAAGCAATTTATATTTTTATTTTTAACTAATATGTATGTATGTATATTATATATAAATTATTAATATTTTGGTATTGGTAATTTAGGAATCAATTATTTTTTTAAAAATTAATTATAAAGTTCATTATAAATATGTTATTTGTAAACCAATAAAAAAACATTTAAGTAAATTTTATAATATATGAATAAACAGCATAGCAAACTTCAATTGGAAAATCTCGATACAATATTCTATTAAATGGTAAATGTTTTCTGTATTTTTGTTATTTGTATGTAACAAGTACTTGAATACGTGAGGATATCTACATACTTCTACACATATGCAACAAATTTGATGGATTGCTGAATATGAATAATAAATAGCTGTTACTTATATATACTTTTTGGCATCATAAAAATGCATATTGTAGTTTTAAATAAAGTCATAAAAAGTACAAATAAAAATCTATCTGACGTTACTATAAAATAAATATATCGAGGTTTGCAATGTAGGCAATTAAATTACATTATATCTAAGCATTAGTAAGCCAACAATAGTACATTCCCAAATTAAGTTTTACCATAAGCGCAATATGAATTTTTTAGTAATTATTTAAAAAAAAATAACATAATTACAAAGTAGCTTGATTATTTGGACGTGAGACACAATTGAACTCAATGTTGCATTAGTGTACTGTAAATTTTTTATAAAAATGAGTCGCAAACTAAACTTAAATAAACCAATTACAACAAAACATAGTCACAACATTGAACGAATCAACCAGTTTGATAACATGGTAGAGTAATCTTCAAGCAAGTAACTACAAAATGCACATATAAAATATGAAAGAAAATCTAAACATCAACTTTAAAATTTAATCAATTATCATTTAATTAAAAGTTTTTAATTATTCTTTTATAACTTGTTGTTTTGTCTTGTTTATTTGACTGATAATGCGTTAAATTAATTAACATAAACAATAAATAATACGCTATAAAATTTTTATCGAAAAAAAACTATAAGGAAATGGTGACAGTGTATGAAAAAAATAACCCATCATATGTTTAAGTTAAATATTGGCTCAAACTATTTAAATAAGGCATGTTCTCATGATGACATAAAGTGTAAAAGATTTTTGAAAGCACAAACTGACAAAATCATCAGCAAAATTCAAGATTTGGTGTTAGTTAACAGTCAAGTAAAAGTTTTAGTTATTGCTAGAAAAAAAAGGAATATTAAAAACAAGTGTTTTTAAAATTCTACATTAAGATTTGAGAGTGAGCAGCTTCTCTGCACAATGGATTCCCAAGCTGCTCAATCAAAACTGTGTAGACAACAAATATGCAAGAAAAATTTTATTGCTTTATAATATAATAATAACGTTTTCTATAAAATTGTAACTGGGACAAGACTTGGATATGTCACTGGGATCTTCCCAGTTTATTCAGTAGGTTTAGAACGGCTTCTACCACAAAAAAAAAGACGTAATTTTCTACTCAAACACTGGTGGCCACAATATTTTTAGACAATAAAGTAATTTTTTTAATTGATTTTATGTTTAAAAAAATTACAATTACGGGCAATGTTTGCAAAGACACAAATGAAAACTTAAAAACAGTCATACACAAAAGAAGACTTTACAATTATGGTTAGAAATTAGTTATAATAGCACATTTCCTAAACTAAGTCTTTTTGATAAGACTATATTTGTAATAAGCAAATACCGTTTTTTAAATAAAGCATTATTAAGTTTTTTTGATGACTTTTCTAAACGTTTTTACAAGCCTTTTTAAAGTAAACATAAAAAAGCTGAAACAATTTTGTTATAAAGTTTTAATGCATATAATTTTAAATTATTTTTTTTTTTTTTCATTTTTTAACACTATTAGGACAACAAGCTATGATTTTTTCCACGTATTTTCTTTGTGATAGACTTTTTAGTAAAATAAGATTTTTAGATCTGAATCTTTTAACTATTTCTTAGATTACAACAACTTTTGTTAATACTGCATTAGGCGATTATTACTTCTAAATTTTTTTTTTCCTATTACTACTAAACCGAAAACGCGCTTTATCTATTATAGAACATGTAAGATGGCTGCCATAAACAGTCGCTTTGAAACTACTAGCAATTTGAATTTAAGTGTTATACCCATTATTAAATTATGTGTCGGATGTGAGACAAATATTGAAAAAAGTCTGTTTAAGTGTAGTATATGTGATCTGAATTTTCATTTAGTAGGTGCAAAGACTGAGGATAAATTTGGTGTTCCATCGTGCGGAATGATGTAAAAAGAAAACAGATGACAAACACTAGTTTTACAGGTACTGGTGATCACATTGATTTGCCAATAGATAATATAATACGAAGAAAGTAGATATTTGTATCAAGGTTACATAAGAACATGGAATCGGATAAAGTTTTGTCATACCTTATTAATAAAGCTGGTGAAGCTAATTACATAGTTGAAAAAATGAAACCAAAATTTAAAAATGGAATTTATTCATCATTCAAGATAAGGGTGCCATCTGAAGTTGTAGAGTTGGTGATAAATCCAATGATCTGGCCCAAACTTACGTTTGTTAACCAGTTCTTTTTTAAATGAAAACAATCAGCCGGAGGAATGGATAGCTCAAATTTTTATTTCAAACCTAAAATACCGACAACTACGTCTGAGTCTACTAATACTTACTTATAAAATGTTACAATTAAAATATTACTGCTGAATACACAGTCAGTAAATACTGATAAAACTGATCAAATACTCTTATATCTAGAAAACAAAGCATTTAAGATTTATTTTTTCTGTTTAACTGAAACCTGGGTTGAATTATTTTTACTTAATATATTACATGTAAATTCATTCAAACTAATTAGTCAATATGGGCTCATTCTATTCTATTACCTCAACCTATTAATCTGGAGCGCTTCTGTGTGGACAAGAACATTGAACCATGTGGTGTCTCATGCTGCATGTCAGATATAACATTTAAAGTTATAACTTGCTATAGACCCTCAACAGGGGATTTTAAAGTTTTTGTGGCCAATTTGAATGCTTGCCTTGATTATTTATTTGATGCAACTAATCCGGTTGTATTAAATGGAGATTTTAATGTTAACTCACTAGTGCCATCAAACGAATTAAATATATTACAACAGCTTCTAAGTTTATACAAGTTAATATTAAAAGTTAACAAACCAACAAAAATAACACAAACTAGCTCAACTTGGATAGACCATGTGTACACTAATTTAATTGACACTAAAAATTGTTTTGTAAGCCACAATATTATAGCTGATTACAAAACAGTTATATTTGATACAAATATCCTGCTTAATTGCAAATTTAAGAACAGCAAAAAAATATACTGTAGAAAATATAATGACATAACCATTACACATTTTAAAGAACAACTTCAAAATGAAACATGGACAGAGATGTACCAGTCATCAAATTTTAATGATATGTTTAACTCATTTCATTCAACATTTTCTTTTTATTTTAAAAATTGCTTTCCTTTAACAACTCAATACAAAAAAACTAACCAGAAATCATGAATAAACAATATTGTTAAAATATCTAGCCAGAAACTTTATGATTACAAATAGTATATCTAAACTTAAAAGATACTTATAAAAATGCTAAATATGTACATTCCCAGTTGGTAAAAAATACAAAACTTAGATTCTACCAAAACAAAATCTCACAGTCTTCTAACAAAGTCAAAACGACGTGGTCAATTATTAACTCTCTCCACAATAATTCTATAGAACTTCAAAATATATCTTTAACTACAAACTCTTCAGTTACTGACAACTCAGAAATTGTATCAAATTTACTAAACAACTTTTTTAAAGAGGAGCCTTTAAAAAGAGTAAATGCTATACCAAAATTAGACATGAATTTGAGTTGTATTGCCTACTATAACAATAGTATATTTATAGATCCTTTTGTTGAAAAAGAACTAGAAAACATAATCTTAAATGAAATAAAAAATAAATTATCTGCCGGACCTGATAATATACCAGATATGTTACTTAAAAAAGTTGTACTTTTTATTACAAAACCATTAACTTTTTTAATTATTAAATCTTTTGAATTTGGAGCATTTTTTGAAAAATTAAAGTTTTGCTCTATTACACCGATTTATAAAAGCAAAGACGTTTTAGACAAAAATAACTATAGACCTGTGGCAAATATATGAGCGTTTTCTAAGATATTCGAGTAGTGCATGCTCAACCGATTACAAACGTTTTTCAATTGTTTTTTAGATATTACTGAAAGACAGCATGATTTTCGATCTGGTAAATCTACAATGACAGCTTTTAATGAATTTTACCACCAAGTAATTGCTTATTTAGAAAAAGGAGAATATCCAGTAGGGGTTTTTCTTGATCTTAGCCGAGCTTTTGATTGTGTGAATATAAACATACTATCTGATAAGCTGTATAAATACGGAATACAAGGTGTAGCTTTAAATTGATTACATACTTATTTAAGTTCACGGCAACAATTTGTCTCAGTACGTTATAACAACAACAACACAATTTTTACTTATAAGTCTGACTTTGTCACAATAAATCAAGGTGTCCCGTAAGGGTCAATTTTAGGCCCCGTACTTTTTATAATTTTTATAAACGACATGGATTTGTTTGTAGATTGTTAATTTTGTATGCAGACGATACTTCCGTTGTGATAAATGACCCTAATAATATTAATATTGCTAACAAATCAAATAATGAGTTAGATAATTTTAGCACCTGGTTTAAACAAAACTTACTTTTCATAAATCCAAGCAAAACTAATTATTTAAGGTTTTATTTACGTCAATACTGTTTTAATCTTGTTCTACCTTTATGATCGACAATGATTTAATAGCAAAAACATGCACGGTAAAACTCTTTGGTCTACATATTGACGAATCTTTAAATTGGCAAACCCATTGCAATAAGTTAATAATGTCTCTCAATTCTGTATGCTATCAAATTTGATGCTTGCAAAAAATATTAGACATTTGTCATTTGGTGTCCTTGTATTACGCACTAGCTCACTCCAGATTGTTATATGGAATTTGTTTTTGGGGACCATCAACATCACTTAACTCAGTTTTTATCACTCAAAAGAGACTTGTAAGATGTATTGCAGGAGTACCTTATAGATCATCTTGCAAACATATTTTTAAGCAGTTACAAATTTTGCCTGTTCCATGCATGGTTATTTACAAGTTATGTTTATATGTATATGAAAACAAAAATAATTTTATAACTAACAATACAATTCATTCTTACCCAACCCGCATTAGCTCAGAAATTCAGATTCCGCGGTCTAGGTTAAAGATATCTACATGTTCACCTAATATTTTGGGTCCAAAGATATACAATAAGCTATCACAGATTTTAAAATCGTGTAAAAATTATAATTCATTTAAGCACAATCTAAAATTATTTTTGTTAAACAAGTGTTATAATACTATTGATGATTATTTTAAATAATATTTACATTTGTAACTCTAACATTTTGACTAATCCTACACTATAACATAGAAACTATGCATTATTGTATATTTATTATGTATGTAGTTAATTATGGCAATAAATATATAAATATATATTATATTATATTATTATTATTCTAAGACAAACATAGTAAAAATTATTTTTTTTAATAATTTTGAAAATCTGAAACAGTGTCTGACGGGCCAAGGATGTTTTAATACAACCTAGTCAAGATCAAAAGATTGATAACAAAGATTTTACTTATTGCGGCAAACCCGATACTGCAATACACACGCTGCTGGACTACACTAGGTAGGATAGAAAAAGAAGACAAACTGAAACTGTTTGATAAATTGAATTTAAAATAAATAATATTATAGAGTTAATGCTGGAAAGCAAATTCAAATGAAATAAAAAATAAGCAACATGGTAGACAAAATTAAGGCAAAAGAGAAGGAAGACGAGAGAGCCCGATAAAAAGACAATGAACAAAAAAAACAAAACAAAACTTTGCTGACTGAAGAATATGACAAATGATCCCAGTTAACCAGTGTGATGCAAGGCTGGAGGAATTTTAGTTGGTAGGCGCTTAACAAGAGTTAGATGAATCCAACTCCGTTATGAATATTGAAAATATAAATTAATATTGGTATAGTAGATCATATTAATTTAACATATTAAAACTTTAATATTAAATACAAATAAAAGTTTTAGATAAAGACGTAAATATGCGGTAATGGGAATATTAACACAAAATTATGTTTGCTTTTTTTAACATTGTATTTTAATTCTAAAGTAAAATGCACACATTTAGTTTCTACAATAAAATATAAAACTTAAACTAGCCTTATTATAAGACTAAGATGCACTTTAAGTTGAGTTTGTAAAAATCTTTGTTCTTGACTTAAAGTAGTTTCACAAAAATACTAGTATAGATTAACTTAGTTTTCTATTACTATTTTTTGGCTAATAAAAAAGTCATATATATTCAACTTCTATATTTTTTTCAACATCTTTAAGACACGAGTTTTGGTTTTGCACTTAAATCATTTTTTTCTATTAATAACAGACAAAATTAATATATTATCTTGCACAATGCATGTAAGTTCATCTTGAAATTTTTACAGCATATAGAACAATTTAGTTTCAGAAAACTTACAGTTCTAGAATGTTAAGTTGTTGATTTTGTTTTGTAATTATAACCATCTTTGCAAATTGTATTTTGCAAAAATTGCAACAAAATTATTTGCTGTAACTTTTGACTGACTAGTCGATTAAAAAAAAACACACACGATTTTTAATATAAAACATAAAATATTTATTATCAATATCAAAAAAACCTATCCAATGCATTATTTTTAATTTGGTGGCGTTGGAGTAAAATAATTCAACATTAGAACAAATTGCAAATATATTTTATTTAAATTATATGCGTCCATCATCTGTAAAATTTTACTGTGTGATATAAACGATTTTACTCTAGCCTTCTAAATCCTCTAAAGCATAAGGTGGTTGAAATATCTAATCAATTTTTCGAAAAGCAATATAATCAGACAATACTCTATTGTTACCAGACCTAATTTTAAACAACTTTTTAAGTTCCTTTGCTGTCCCACAAAAATTACTATCTTGATCTGAAAAAACTTTTATTGGTAAATCTTTTTGACTTGAAAATCTATCCAATGCTCTCAAACATGCTTCAGATAAAAGACTAGTTACACATTCTAAATGTATTGCTTTAGTAACCATGCAAACAAACAACACCAAATACCACATTTTACTACCTTATTACATCTAAGAAATGATGTTTTAATAGAAAACGGACTCGCATAATTGATACCAACATGACTAAAAGTCCTTGCCGGTTCTAATCATTATGCTGATAATTCTGCCATGATTGCCTGCATAGGTTTTGCCTTTAAACAATAACAAATTAAACATTGAAAGATTTGATGACGAATTAGACTTTGTGCTCCCGGAATCCAAAAACTACGAAAAAGTAAAGACAAATCAATTAATGAATTTAGGACCACCATGCCCTGAAAAAATATGAAAATGATCTACTAACAAAATTGCTAGTTGACTTTTATTTGAAATCAAATAAGGAAGTTTACTAAAATGGGTCAACAGAGATCGATCGGTTTTATCCTATACCATGACAAAACTCTCGGAGTTGAGAAACAAAGTCAAACCTCTATAATATTTTGAGATCTTTTTTCAATTGATCTCTTTTAATTTTATTGCATTTTTATAATCATGATGAAATAATGAACTAGCAAGCTCATTTATTGCAATTTTTTTTGTAAAATATTAATAAAACGCAGCATAAATGCAATAACTCTAAGTTCTAAGTTTTAATAAGGAAAACATCTTGTTAAATAAATTTAAAAATATGAGAAGTGCAAATCCATGCTAAAACCATAATTGAATTTATAAAACAAAAAAAATCTTCCATTGGATAACGCTCAAAAGTAGCAGAAACTGTAAGAATCAGTTTAGACAACTATCATGCAGCTCCTATTTTTAAACGAGGTATCGTCCAAGTTTTTAGAGAAGCCACACAAGATTTAGCTATCATTAAATTAATTTTAACAAAATCCGAAGTTTTAATACGCAAATAAATTACTGCTCTTATTTCACAAATACTAGCGTCCAAAAAAGCTATTAAACAAAGTTTGACTAAACCTTTTGGAATAATACATCTTGGTATCCACTTTTTTTTCAAATTATTTATTTTATTTATGATTTGTGTCCAAATATTTAAAATATCAACTGGCAATTGATCATCCCAATTAATTTTCAACAACCAAAGTTGTTGTAATAAAACCTTTAACAAAAAAAAAAAAAAAAAAATTTATATATCCATTTTATTGTCAAAAATTTGAGCTACTTGAAGTAAAATAGCTCATTTTGAAAAAATTTTGTTATATGTCTTTATTATATAATGGAAAGCATCACGATAAAAATTCCAAGAAATTCCCAATTATTTAATCAAATCAGAAACATTCCCCAATTTAAAAATTCTATAACAGACTGATGTGAAATGGCATTTTGCCAATTCAAAACCTCCACAACGCAAAAGACTTTATCTTTATCAAGAACTCCCCATAAAATACATCTTGAAAAATGACGAGGACCCAAACAAGTAAAACAATGTTTATGAGCTTTGGTTATTTCATATCTAGAACTTGAGGTTTTCGCTAAGAACAAAACTCTTTTGAATGAGAAAAAGATAAATTAGATTTTGTTTGAACTAAAAAAGTTTTCAAAACCAAGTCAGCAACAATTGTCTGTTGAGTTAAAAAATCTATAAAATTTTTAAAGAAAAGAATCTCGGAATCTAAATGTTGAAATTCAAAATCTTTTTTTATTTTAGAATCTAAAAATCTTAAAGAAAGTTTTAACAAAATGTAATCTGAAAGATCATTTAATTCTAAAGTTTTTAAAAAATTTACATTGATTTGTATGACATTTAAAAAATGCATCACCCTTTTTGGATTATTAAATTTTACAGGACTTAATTGCAATATATTTGAAAAGTAATGATTGGCAATAATTTTTTTATTTGTATAACGTTTTATCAACAAATCATATGCCAAATAATAATTATCTGGCATAAAAGCAACAGTTTTAATTAATTGTAAAGCATTACCTTCCAAATACGCTAACAGGTAAAAAGACGTTTCAATGTCTGTAAGGTCCGCACTATGAATTAAATTATTGTATAAAGCTATAATGGTAGAAAATTTTTCATAAGAACCATCAAACTTGGCCAACTTAATTTCCGGCAAACGTGGTTTTGTCTAAACTATCACATTTGTATTTGAAAAATTCTAATTGACAGAGAAACCACCAATTCTGACTTCATCAAAGAATAGCCAGGAGTAAATTTAGTTGCCAGTTTGACAATATCAACATAAAACTCCTTATGACTAATAGTCAATAAGGATAATTGATCCAACAAATTTTCTTAGATTTCTAAACTAAACAATAAATCTTTGGCTCGCATCTTAAAGATATTCTAACCGGCTAGCAGCTCTTCAATCATGTTTATACATGATTGGAGTTTTGCCTCAAATTGGTCTTTTTTAACAATGATATATCCTTTTGGATATTGTCGGTTCTGCCATCAGAATATGTTATATTTAAATAAAAAGAAATTAAAAAAACCAAACCTCCGCCACACGCGGTACAATAATGAATAATTAAAATAATAATTTACAAAACTAAACAAAAATAATGTTAAATTTACATACAAAATATACGGTTCGAAAGACTAATTTGTGTGATATGAACACTGTATTTTAATTTTGCAATAAAATAGTGATTGAATATTTTCGTTTTGATAATCGCTTCAATTGGTTTTTGTATGCAACTATTGTCTTCTTTCTTACTTCTTTATTCATTTGGGACTAACGATCCATTTTTAATCTTTGGTTATTAATCTTTTGTAAGTTTCCATTCTTGTTTCCATTTGTGACAATTATTAATTATTCAAAAAAAAGAATTTATGATTTAATTTTTTTGTATTTATTGGACGATAAATAACAATACTATGAAAAAATATTTATAGTATTTTAAATAATTTAAAACAGAATTAAAAACCAGTTCAGTGATTAGAAATAAAAATAAAGAATTGACGATTCAAAAAACTAATCTGATCAATATATTCCATTTCCAAGGTAACAGACCTTTTTTTCATAAAAACACAAATAAGTTTACTGACCAAATTCTAAGACCAAACAATTATAAAAAAAATTTGTAAAATATAATTATTTTTTTTATAATTATGTTATGTTTTTAATTTTATTTTTTTTTTTAAATATAAGTTTTGCAAAAATAATTAGTATTACAACCTACCATAATTTTTCTTTTTTCTTATGGTATTAAAATTTTATTAAAGTTTATTATTAAAATGCTAGAAACAATAGTACTGTTTATGGTTTATACACATACTGCAAAAATGATTTAAAATTGAATTGTTCTATATTCTATAAGAATTTCAAATTGATCTAATAGGTACTTTGCAAAATATTAAATGTACAATATAATAATTGTCTTTGTTATTTAAAGAAAGATTTAGATGTAAATCCAAAATTTATTATTACAAAAAAAAAAAAAAATATAAGATTAAGATTAAATAGCTGACTTTTTTTGTATCTTCGGGAAGATGGTAATAAAAAATAAGCTTATTTGTACGCCTATATCTGTAAAACCGCTTTAAGTCTGAGACGGAGATTTGTCTATAAATACTACCCTTAAATTATAATTTTTTTGAGTTTTGAGTTTTGTTCAGTTTATTATTTAAAACGCTTGATTCTTCCGCGGTTTTACTTCAAAACAACAAAACATTTAGTGTTTACAGAATAAAAATTGATTATGTTAAAAATATTACAGTCAAATATTATTTTAATCTTTTTTTACACATATTTTTACCTGTGTTCTGTTTTGTCATTTTTTTTAATTTTTAAGTTTGGATAAACTGGCAAAGTAAAACAAAATTTTTAAAAAAATCTTAATGTATGTATGTGAATAATCTTTAAATATAAAAACAAAATTAAAATCATTTGAATTTATAGATCTTTGTTATCATATACTGTATAACAAAAAAATATAAAAAACAAAGTTTATACGTTTTTTTGTGTAGAATTGAAATCATTTATCTTAAAAAAGTTATGACACTTGTAATTTTTGGAAAATATACACCAAAATTGTCATTTTTCAATGGCAACCTAAGTTGGTTATAGGTTAGGTTAGGTTTAAGTGGCAGCTAACGCTCACATAGGCCTCAGATAGGCCCGTTGTGTTACCAAAGTACTTAAAAGTACAACCCTCCTCAGAGGATTTTGTCAAACCGTTTTGATCCGTGAATAAATCTCATGAGAATCTGCGCATCTAGTGATGCAAGGTCACAGAGGTCATCAAAGAAAGGTCGGCCTAAGAAAAACAATTGTGTTGCGGACAGAAAAGGGCATTGGCATAAGTAATGTTGAATGTTGATTACTCTTCTTTTCCTCATTGTCCAGACAGCCTCTGCAGTAGTCCCGTTTTGCTATACCCAGTCTCTCAGCGTTCTTGCCAATGGGACATTGTCCCGTGATGATTCTTACTGCCAGTCTGATATTGTTTCTTTTTGGAGAGACAATGTTGGTGCATCTTTTTCTGTTTTGGTGAGGCCATACTTGCCTGGTTACCACGCAGGTGTCTTTATCTCTCCATCTTTGCTCCGTTAGGTTTAAGGTTATTTTAGCTATGGTCTTCTTGCACGTGGCAAATGGAATACCAATATCCTGTAATACTTTGGTTGAGTGCAGGCTTGTGCCATTCTATGCAAGCTTGTCCGCTTCTGTGTTACCTAGGATTCCGCTGTGGCTTGGTACCCACATTAGTCTCAAGTTTGTGTGTGCTGCCAGCTCGTTCAACTTTCTCCGACAGTCAGAGACTACTGTTGAGTTGGTGCACACGCTAGTAATTGCCCTGAGAGCAGCTTGGTCATCGGTGTAAATGAGGATTTGTTTACCAGGGTTCCCATTTACCATCAGCCACTTTGCTGCCTATTTTATGGCGGTTACTTTTGCCTGTAGAACGCTGCTGTAGTCTGGCAGGCGTAAGCTGATTCTGAGGTTGAGGTCGTTGGAGAAAACTCTGCAGCCTACTTTGTCTTCCTTCCGTGAGCCGTTTGGTATTTCTTTCTTTTCTATCCACTCTTTTTTAGAGGGTATATGGTATGAGAATTTGTTAGTAAAAGCAGGTGTTGCTAGACAGCGGTCTATGTTTTTGGGGACCCCTTTAAATTCATTGATTATTCCGGCGTGACCACGATAATCCGATGTCAACATTTGCACTAACTTTAGTCTGAGTGCTGTGATAATAGCAAGTTGCTTGCCCATTTGATTGACCGGGGTTATGTCCAGGATTGTCTCCAAGGCTCTCGTAGGCGTCGTTTTCGTGGCTCCCGTTATCATGAGCGTTGCTATTCTCTGCACTTTTGTAATCGCCATTTGATGGACTTTTTTTATTAAGTACCGTTGTTTTCCGTACTCTTTTGTCTATGTTGAGCTTCCATGATAACTTTTGGTCTAGTATGAGACCTAAGTGTTTGGCGCTCTCTTTGATCGTCAGTTCAGTGCCGTTTAGCATCGGGAACTTGAATTCTGGGATGTTGTGTTTCTTTGCCACGCCTTTTGCACCATTGCGTTAGTTTTAGTAAGGCTCCTTTAACAAGTTGCGACATTATATTGAGGTGTTTCTCTGAGACCGCTATTGCTACGTCATCCGCATAGGCGACAACCCTGCAGCCAGATTTCCTAAGTTGGAGGAGCAGCTCGTTTAGCGTGATGTTCCAAAGCAATGGCGAGAGGACGCCCTCTTGTGGGGCTCCTCTACTCACCTTTCTGTTTATGTGGGATTCTCCCATTGGTGACCAGGTGACATAAAACATTGTCTATTGATAGTCCAGTTAAGGCTAATTCTATGACTTCAGGCTTCACGTTGTTAAATGCCCCTTCTATATTGAGGAAAACAAGCATCGTTTATGCCTTATCGAGCTTTCAATTTGGTTTACCAAAGCGTAGAGTGCCGTTTCTACGGATATCCCCTTTGTGTATGCTTGTTGAGACTTTGACAGCATTTCAGGGTGTAGTGCCTCCTTTATGTGCAAGTCAATCAGTCTTTCAAACGTCTTTAGATTTGACCTCTCTCCAAATTTTTGGAATGTATGAGAGGTTTATACATGCCTTAAAAATAGTCTTCAACCAAGACATAACTATATCAATGGCCTCTTGCAGCTCAACTGGGTTGATCCCGTCAGGTCCAAGTGACTTAATGGGTTTGAAGCTTTTGATGCTCTAGATTAACTTGTCTCCACCTACAATTTTGTCAACCAGATACCGAGGTGGAGCAGTTATAGTAGAGTCCACTACACTTATTATTCCATTGCCTGGAAAGTGTGTATCCATGAGTAGTTTTAGCGTTTCTGTACATGAGGTTGTCCAGTTTCCATCTTTTTTCTGTATGAAGCTTTGGACTGCCGGATTCTTAGATAAATTTTTTTGGAGTCAGCTGTTTTCTGAGGTTTTCTCTATTTGATTGCAAAGCCGAGCAAAGGTTTTTTTTGGCCTTCCTGACCTCCGATTTAAAATTCCGCAGGCTGTTTTTATTGGCAGTCTACTCATTGGTGTTTTTTGCCTAGTTGAACAGCCTCCTGCATTCCTTTTGTAGGTTGCTAAATAACGGTGTCCACCACCGTGGCTTACTGTTACCTTTCCTGCTCACGACTTTGCAAGATGTGCGTATGGCCTTGTTACAGGCAGATGTAAACTGCTTTACAGTTCTGTCTAGTTCATTCCCTGTTTTTAGTGTTGGGGGCGGCTCTTCCAATAGAAGACCCGATAGGGTAGTTTTATACTTACCCTAGTCAGTCTTTTGTTTGTCTACAAACTTAGGCTTTGTTTGTATCTGTATGTCTACTTTAAATTTTATATACATATGATCAGAAAAGAAGTGTTCTTTTGACACTTTCAAATTGCTTACAAGGTTAGGCGTTTTAGTAAAAACGAGTGTAAGTACTTCCTCTCTCACGGCTGTAGTGAAGGTGAAGTATAAATTCTAGTAAAGACTCACCTTTATTATTCGTGTCCGAACTGCCCCATATAGTGTGGTGGGCGTTGGTCTTGGCTCCAATGATCACGTCCGCCCCTACTCGGTTGGCTTTGTTGATAATGCCATGGAAGCTCTCTGGGGGACTTTCCTTTTCCTGGGCAAAGTATCCTTAGATCATCCATAACCTACGGTTATAAAGTCCTATTGATACAGTGACAGTGTCGCAATTGCTGTGGTTAGACATCATAAAAGCGTTGATACTTTTGTCTGCCAGTATACACAAGCGTGACTTACCTACGTTTTTTGCGTACAGTAACCTGTACTTATCAGAGCCTAGCCCACAGGTCTTGGTTCCCACGACATAGGGTTCTTGGATTAGGGTGATAAGTTGGCTATAGATTTATTAAAAATAATAATTGTTCTACATTTGGTATAAGTGTTTAGAGTTAAATTAAAAAAAAAACTGTTATCAGTTAAATGTAATTACCATTTATACCAATAAAATTATTACATATGTTGCCTTGCTATCAAAGACAATTATATCTATTTATTTTTTTTTTTAATTTATTGTAATAGTTATCAAACTTTTAGTTTATTTATGTTAAAAATACAATGACAAACTTTGATATATTGTTATAAAAGCTGTAGATCTATCGACATGCCAAGTAGTATAAAACGTTGCTGGCAAAATATATAAAATAAAATAATTTTAATAGTTATTTACAATTGAACTTAGTTTTGTTTTTATTTTTTGTTTTTGATACATTTATTAAATCTATTGCACCGCATTGCAATTCAAAAAATTATTTTTCTTTAATGAATTTACAATTAACAAGAAAGACACTGCTTTGCACCTCAAAGGAAACTATTGCACCACAAAACTAATAAGTTATCAACAAACGATTTTTTTGGCGCCCAAGGTAACGTTAGGTAGCGTTATCCCAAAAATTAAAAAATAATTATTAAATATTTTTAGATAACCTGTCAATATGGTAATTGTTATAAAAACACGTCACAGATAAGGAACTCCTAGATTTGCAATTAGTATCGTAGAAACAGTAATTGTTTTTGTCTTTATACATTGTATCAAAAATTTACAAATCAAAAGAGTGCAAAAGGCATTATAAATTAATCATTAGAAAATGAACCCATATTGTTTCAATTATTAAGTAATTGTTGCCATTGTATATATTATTATTATCGTAATCATACTCGTTAGCAGACTGACTTGAGATCAATTTTTAATATTTGCGTTTTTTTTTAATTTTTATTTTAGAATATAAATGCAAATAGTTTTGTAATTTATATGTAAAATAATAAACTTTTGCTTATAAGTTTGAAAAAACAAATATAAATTGTTTTTTGTAATTAATACTGTTAACTAGAAAAAGTAAACATATTTGAAATGTAACAAATGCTTGGCGTTTCATTTCATGATAAAAAACCATATTATAGAAATACGGACAAAAAGTTGTTTCTGTTTAATTTTAAACTTCCAAAACTTCGTTAAAAAAGTATAATTATTTCATTTCCTCTATTTCCTCTAGTCGTATGTTTAGATGGAAATGCTCTGATGGTTTGAACTAGTTTACTTTACCCTAAACACAAAAGTTTATATCCAATAAACATGTTGATAAATGATGCGAATTAACATTTAATAAATTGTGATAATAAGCTTTATAAATAGTTGTTAAAAAAATTAATTTTATTGATACAAATCATTTTGATAAAAGATCTATAAAAGTTAATATATTATATATAAAATAAATACTAACCATCCGCTGTCATATAATCTATAGAAAAAAAAACTAACAAATGTCAATGTTTTGCTCTCTGAAAAAGAATACTGAAACGAATTGACATGTTTATGCCCCTCAAGATAATATCTTCTCACCGATCGTATATCATATTTCAAACTATTCTTTTCCCGGGAATAATATTATCAGACATAATATTAAATTTATATGTATTATAAAAGATTTATATCATATTTAATAACCGTTGGCCGTTAACATACATAAAAAACTATATACTACGGCCATTGTGCGGGCACCATTGATTTTTAATTTTAATGTAGTTGCTTCATAAAATGTGATTCATTGTAAAAAGTTTGCTGCTTTAAAATTAATTAATTTCTTCCAGTATTGTGTATAGCGACAAGGACGCCACTGAATTAATCTACAAGTATAAATTTATTCGTTGAAATGGTGGCAGTTAACTAAGAACGGGCTTGTAGAAAATGAGGACTTCTGCATGAAGTTTATCTGCGAAATCTAGCAGAAACTTCACTAACGTCACTCATTAAAATATTTTCTACTCATTTTACTGCTGCAGAATGTAGTAATTATTGCAAAGATTATTTCGTATAATAATATTTACTTGATTTAATTAACATAGATACAGAGCGAAGTGCCCTTGTTTTTCAAGTAAATTTGCATTTTTATTAACGTTGTGTAAATGAATTTCTGTATTTTTAATTAACGTCTCGATAAGCTTTCAATTTATATTGTAAAAAAAATATATTTATTATAATTTACAAATAATTTAAATATTTACAAAATAAGATTGCTTCTAATAATTAATGGAATTCCCACTTTAAAATTTAACTTTAATACCGGTTGACATATTGTCAGAGAGTTTTACTAACTTCCGCAACATGACTTTACCAATTTAAATTGGACAAATTACAGCATGTGAGCTTAAGGTACATACGTTTGTGTAATTCCGTTACAACCGTGTTATTTTCGAGAACAAAAGGCCAAAGAATAGTAGAGGCTTTTATTTGCATTTCGCATTTTCAGCGGTTTTTTTTTTCATCCACCGGCGCAAACGGAAAATGCTGCCTCAAATAAAATGCTAAACTCGAATAATATTATGACAAGTAAATATTGTATATGATATGAGCGCCGTTTCAAAATTCCTTTTATTTATGTTCGCTCTTTGCAAAAGGTTACGCTTTATATAATAAAAGCGTGAGATGTGAAAATAGATATGGACAAATTTTTCTATACAAAGTTTACGTTTATCATTCATAGTAGTGTAAGTTTATTATAGTATACATACTTTAACTTATTTACATATTTTACACCTAGTTAGATTTTATACTTTGACAAAAAGCAAATTTCCGTTTATATTCATGAGTTTGTTTACAATAATATTACTTTATTGACATTTATACTTAGTTTATTATTATTATATAATAAGTATATTATTTTTTTAAGTAATATTTTAATAATTAAATATTTGTACATTATAGTAGTAGTAAATATATTTGATTCATAATATACAGAAAGATGATTTTATATAAAGGGTGTTTTTTTAGCTGCATAAGAAGTTTCGATGGTAGTTGTCTATCTATATTCAATGAGAATGTCAAACTGTTTTGACATTTCTTTTCAATAAGGTTAGGCAATTCATCAATAATCGTTTAACGCCACATCAACGCTACCAAATAGTAGAAAGTTACTTTTAAAAAAATAAATCTGTTTGCAAAGTTTATAGAGCACTTCATCCATTTTACGGTCAACATAATCGGCCTAGTAAGCAAGCAATTCGTGCAGTTATTGATCGTTTTTGCACAAATTTTACTCTACTCGATTCAAAACCATCAACAAAACAAAGAAATGTACGTACCAAAAAGAATATTGCTGCTGTAGCGCAAAGTTTTGAAGAAGACGCTAAAATGTCAATTCATCGCTGTTCTCAACTTGTTGGCCTTTGTCCTTCAACTACGTGGAAAATTTTACGTAAGGTTCTTGGACTACATGCCTATAAAATACAGCTCGTGGAACAATTAAAGCCAACTGACTATCGTTTACGTCGCATTTTTGAATTGAATTGTGTTTAGTGATGAAGCTTATTTTTGGTTAAATAGCTTTGTCAATAAGCAAAATTGCCGGATATAGAGCAAAGACAATCTTCAAGCCATATGCAAAACAACATTACATCCATTAAAACTGACGGCGGCATCATCGGTCCTTATTTCTTTCAAAATGAGGAAAAAGCTGCCGTTACGGTACATGACAAGCGCTATCAAACCATGCTGACTGATTTTTGTTTCCAATAATTAATCAGCTAAACATTGACAACATTTGGTGCTATCAATTTATTGCAAAATCTATTTGGATACAACTTTATTTTCAGAAGTGGTCCTGTTAACTGGCCCCCTTGTTAGTGCGACTTAACGCCTCTCTATTATTTTTTGTGGGGCTATGTTAAGGTCATTGGTTTATGCCTACAAACCATCAACTCTTGAAGTATTGGAAGTTAATATTCAAGCCACCATTGACGCCATACGTCATATACATAGATTTATTAGAAAAAGTGGTGAGAAATTGAACTAATCGAATAGACCATGTAACTCGTACCCTCGGCAAACATATGTCAAAAACTATTTAAAAAATAAATGCCATAAAATTATCTACCAGATTATAATAATAAAAAATTCATTCCAACAATATTTCTGTCTTGTATTATTATTTAAAGTTTTTAAGCTCTTAAAAAAAACACCCTTTATATACATTGTAAAAATGGTTTGTTGAATATAAAAAGGGCTATTGACCGAGGTCTTTTTGTCCCACTTTTATATTGTATTTATACATGAAAACACTTACACTTTTTCAAACCAAAAGTTTTAGTTTGTTAGAGAAAAATAAACCAAAAAAAAAAAAAAATACTATTTTGTGAGTACTACTTTAACGTAGTAAGAGCAGGGCGTTGAATATCGTTTCCAAAAAGGTTTAACTTCTAGCGCAGTCAATAAGCAGAAGTGAATCCAAATGCATCTGAATTCTATTTCAAACTTTTTAATCTTAACCTCGCGTTATGTGAAACGTAGCTTGTAATAAAATTAAAACAAGAGTCCGTTCAATCAGGTAACGCTGGTGAAATACGTTACTATTGCCCAGATCTTAAAATAGTGTACGAAAATCAGAAATCTTGTATTGTTTTATTACGTTTAAAAAAACAGTCTGTTTTATAAAATATTTATTATATTGCTACAGATAAGCCTACATAAAAATAGATAAATATACTAACAATAAGTTGAGTTTTATTTAAAATGATTGTTCAATAACAAACTTCTTTTTAAAATTTATTTATTAATTAATTTATAAATTATTGTGAAAATAATAGAGTTTTGTACTTGTGTTCATATTTATTTATTTAATTTATTTATTTATTAAGAAATACAAAGTTAAGATTTACAAAAAATAAACAAAAGTTATACAAAAATATACAAAAATTATACAAAATGATTAATAAAATGCTTGATTGGGCGCTACGGAGTTTACAGCATTCATTACAAGCTTACATTATAAACATTCAATTAATATCATTTTTTATTTAGTAATAACAATTTTATTCTTAATTCTAAAAATTGTATTATATGTCGCTCATTACACAGGTGTTTTAATTTAGTATTAACAATTTTATTTTAGTTTCTAAAAATTGGATTGTATTTTGCTTATTAAACAAGTATTTTTTTAAACGTAATAAATTTTGAACGCATTAGATTTAAATACATGTTTTATATTTTTATTAGAATCTTACGCTGAAAATTTGAGCATTTAACAAACAAAATTATTGTGTAAATAATAGAGTTTTGTACTTGTGTTTATATTATAAACATCCAATCAGTATTATGTTTTTTGATTTAGTACAAAAAAATTTATTTTTGATTTTTAAAATTAAATTGTATGTTGTTTATTAAACAAGTTTTGTTTTTTAAACGTAATTAATTCTAGATGCATTAAATTTAATTAAATACGTGTTCTATGTTTTTAATAGAATCAAACGCTGGGAATTTGAGCAAATTTAATATTGAAATTACCTACGCAAACACTTAATTGTTGTGTAAATAATAGAATTTTGTACTTATGTTTATATTATAAACATCTAATTAACTGATTTATATTTACTATAACAAATTTATTTTTTATTCTAAAAATTAGATTGTTTGTCGCTTATTAAACAAGTTTTGCTTTATAAACGTAATACATTCTGAACGCATTAAATTTAAATACATATATAAAATATATAAAGAAGAGACGCAATGTCCTCGAAATTATTGCTTTACAACTGTCTCATTAGAGGACATTGCGTCTCTTCTTTATATATTTTATATATGTTCTGATATACACAAAATTGTATAATAGTAATTCTAATTTATGCAAAAAATTTATTCTATTTTTAATTTTCAAATTTCTTTTTTAATTCTTGCTCATGTCATTACCATCAGGTAAATATCCCAAAATAATTAGTTTATTTGTTCATTCTCAGAATGCTATTAACCAAAGCCATTAAATAAAGTCATTAAGGCAGTTAGTATAAATAGTCAATACACCTTTTAAAATATTCACTTTGAATTGTGGTGGTGAACTATGTTTGACTATGTAAGTTACAAATCAATTATTAAGTTTAAATAAATAAAGCCATACTGATGAGAGGTAAAACTTCGAAACGCGTATATGGATGTTTTTAGTTTTGGATAATTTTTTCATAAATTTAATTTTTTAATAATTTAAATACACGTTCTATATTTTTAATAGATCCCCACGCTGAAAATTTGAGTAAGTTTAATATCAAAATTATTTTCACAAACACTTAATAAGTGCAATAGTATGTTTTTTGTAAAAACTTATTAAAATTTGTCCTTTAGTTAAATAAAATATGAAATAAAAAGTTAAGATTGAGTTGCAACGTAGCTTTATTAAACGGAGAACTGAATCACCAAATTACATTATCAGCAATTTTTTTTATTTTAGTTAATGACGCTTAGTACTATTTACCTCTTTGAGTATACATATCAGCACTGATGAAATGTTTTAGTTTTAAGTTTAAAATGTTTTAGTGGTGAGGTGTTAACCTCAACAAGTGGCCCTTACGCATAGCAATACTTTCCGCTTATCTTCTCTGCGTAATTCCTGTTGTTATTCTGTTCTTGTCAAACTAGTCTAGATTTGGCAGTAGTTTGAGGTAGGCTGGTTATTGCCTCGCGGATTTTCACACAGAATATGTGGCACGCATGCTGTTTCCGGCCCCCTTATTCTTATAGCCTCTACCTTTTGTCTGTCTCTTTTGTCTTTTTTTATCTGCATTGACATAAAGCTTTAAATTTCCTTTTTTTTCCAATCCGTGTGTTATTTATTCTAATTATTTGGTTTGTCTTCAGATGCGTTCATAGCTTTTTTTAAGATCTTGTTTACTTCTTCTTTATTGTATCCTCTTTTCTTTATAAATACTTTATGCAGTTTTATTAGTTGTATTCTTTTTAGCAGTCTTAAATTTGTTAGTTGGAGGCAACAGTGATATCCTTGTATCACTATCTGGGATTACTTGTTTGTGTTCACTAGTTGCCAAGTATATTCTGACCATTTTAAAAGTTGCGTAACCCGTCAACCTTGAGATAGCGTATCTACCATTTGGTATTTGCTTTGTTATATCTGTTATTCTGCATTCCTTAAACATTTTTTTTTTCTTATCTCTGCAATTTTGTTTAGTATCGTAGTCTCTGTAAATGTTCTGTTTTTTTGTTTGGTACGCATAATTGTTCTGTTTTTCCTTATTTCTTTTTTTAATTCTTTTTATTTGTTTTGTTGATTCCATTTTGATTCTCTCGTTTCTCTCGTTTCTTTTCTATGGCTTTTATTTTGTGTGTTTTCATTGTTTGTTTTTTTAAATATTTTTTCATTGTTTAACTCTTTTTTTTTTTCTTAGTACTCTTATTGCAAAGTTTCTTAGCGTCTTCTATTTATTTTTAACTAAAGCATTTTTTAATGATTGATGTTTTATTCACTTTGCTTACTAGTATTTGTTCAAGTTCTTTTCAATTTTTCTCCCAAGCTTCGCATCTTACTAGAGTGTGTTCTGCATTATCTTGTGTTTCTTCCTGGCAGAATATACACGGTGTCCGGAAAATACGTGTACAACGTTTGACGACAGACTCCTGACGTCAAAATAGGTCGATCTAAGCCGACTTAGTTATATCCAAAATTGTCTCGTTTAGCCGGTAGAGGGCGTCAAAAAAAACAAAAGTATAACAAAGTTGAAAGTATCTATTGTAAGAAACTAAGTAAAACAAAAACATTACTTAAGCAAATGTGTAAAATGACCGCCATCTTGCTGAATACACTTATTAACACTCTTTAAAAAATGATATTGGACCCTATCTAATGTCTCGGGATTATTAAAATGGTTGCCTGCATTTAAAATCCGCTGCAATAAATCATCGCGTGTGTTTACCGGAGTCTTGTAAACTTCTGTTTTAATAGCGCCCCACAAAAAGAAGTCACACATATTTAACTCAGGAGAACGTGGTGGAAATTTTACTGGTGCAAATTTTACTGGTCCAATCCATCGGTTGGGATATTGATGATGTAAGTATTGCCGAACGGCAACGGAAAAATGGGGCGGGGCACCATCATGCATATACCACATTTCCCTCCGAAGTAAAAGGGGCAAATTCTCCAGAAGAATTGGTAATGTGTCTTGCAAAAAATTTAAATAAATATTTCCATCTAACCTGTCTGGAATAACAATGGGACCAATAAGGTAGTGGTCAATAATACCTGCCCAAATATTAATTTTAAATTGATGCTGATGATGTGCAACTTTAATGGCATGTGGATTTTCATCGGAATAAATATGTTCGTTGTGCAGATTGGTTACCCCAGATCTTGTAAAGCATGCCTCGTCAGTAAACATAATTTTTCTACAAAAATTTGGAACAAGGATTCTTTTGTTTTTAATAAATTGACAAAATGTAAGCCGCATGGGGGGATCAGTCGGTAAAAGTTCCTGGACTTTTTGTATGTGGTAAGGATGTAACAACTGTTCTCTTAAAACCTCATTGACAATCGTTTTAGGAACATTTAACTCACGTTCTAAGAGACGGGTACTGGTACTTGGTTCTTCTTCAACTCTTTCTAGAATCATCTCTTCTGTTTCCACAGTTCGAGTTGTTTGCATACGACCCCTGCCTTCAAACTTTTTCTCAAAACTGCCCGTTTCCCGAAAATGACGCTCAATATTGGCAAATGTTTGGTGGTTTGGTATTCGACGGTTAGGAAACCTCTCCATGTAAACCCTAGCACTCTGACGTCCATTTCCTTGACAAAACCCGTATACCAGGAGCATGTCAACTTTCTGAGAGTTTGTATAATTTTCCATTTTTAATGGTAAAATGAACTTGTAATTCAAGAATGTTGATCGTATACTTGAGTAAATTTCATAGACTGGTGACAATTTGTCAATAATTGTCAAATTATTAAACGCCATAGCAACAAGGTCACTTAAAAAATTATTGTTACAGGTAATTTCTTTTTAATATTTACAAATTTTTGACGCCCTCTACCGGCTAAACGAGACAATTTTGGATATAACTAAGTCGGCTTAGATCGACCTATTTTGACGTCAGGAGTCTGTCGTCAAACGTTGTACACGTATTTTCCGGACACCCTGTATATTTTTTGTCTTTCTTGATGTTTTAAATTTATTGCAAGAACTTTCCGGTTAGTATTTGTGTTGTGTAATAGCATGTTTTGGGTTTGTTTTCTACCCACTCTTGTATTTTCCGGATTAGTTCTTTTGTCTATTTTTGCTTTTCTCCTCTATTCCACTGTCTTTGCCATATTTTCATTGTTTTTTCTCTTGCTATTAATTTAGTTTTTTTTACTGGTTTCTTTTTAATTTTTGTTTTTTTAATTTTTATTCTTTTCCACTATTATATCCGCGGAAGGTGTTGCCGCAATCACCTCTACTGCCTATTTTGACACTGTTCTGTAAGCCTTGCTGATTCTTAACAAACTAGCTTTTGTATTTTTTTATTTCAATTGCTCCAAGTGTTACCCCTAGTTAATTGATTTTTTCCTTTATAGTTTTCACTTGGTCTCCTGCTCACTTGTTCTTCTATTAGTCTTCTTAGTTGATAGCCAGGCCGTTTCTGTTTTTTGTGTTGCTAATTTTAAACTTTTATTTTTTATCCATAACTGAATCATATCTATTTCCAACTCTAGTTTTTCTTTGGTACATCCATTTCTACGTCCTCAGCAAATGCTGTTATTGTCACGTCTTGCAGCAACCTCAGTTGTAACTCATTATAAACAAGGTTCCATAGTTTTGGTCTTAGTGCTGAACCCTGTGGTACCTCTCTTGTAAGTTTGAATCTTCCTTTATTGGTTACTGGTTCTTTCATGGGAATCAATTTCTTAATTATTACTTCTTCTTCTTCTTCTATTTTTAGGTAGATTCCCTTTGCTTTTCTTCCCAGTTTGTTCATTACTATTTTGTACGGTTTTTCCTAAGGACCACCGTCTATAGATTCCATCATTTTCTTTCCAGCATTTTTTTTTGCTATACCTAATTGCCTTTTTTAAGATTTTGTTGTCGTTTTTAGTTCTTCCTCCGTTTCCTCTGTAATTTCTTTTAACTTTCCTTTTTGTTTGTATTGTTTTTTTTTTGCATTTTTTTATTTCTTAGCATTAGTATGGTCGCTTTTTGTCCCTTTTTCTGTACCTGGAAATAGCTTCATCCGTCGCTTTTTAGAGTTTTTCTGAGTATTTTTTGCATCTTTTTTCTATGTTTTTGTTTTCTATAACTTCTTCTGTTTCCATGGCTCTCTTTATCTTCTCTTTGTCTATTCTTCTTTTTACGTTTTATCTACCTTCTCTCGTGTTCTCCTGTTTTCTTTTCTTTTTTGTATTATTATGTATATGTTTTTCTGTAAACTTAGTGATTCCTCTTCTATCTTGTTTTATTTACTATACCTGCCAGTTCCAATCATCGTTAAGCACTTTTGCAAACACGTCCGTTCTCCGTCGGACATTAACCGCTACTTAGGTTTATGTATGTGGATAACCTTTATAATCAAATCAAAGTGCATAACCTTTTTGTGGTGTAAATTATAATAGTCATAATTTTAGAGTTTTATATATATTATTATACATAAACTAAATTAAACTAATTAAAAAATTAAAAGATATTGTTATTTACAAATACTGCATTTATACATAAATTTGTAGTAATGAAAATAATTGATAGTTATAATTATATTTATAGTTTTAGTTTTTGAGTTTTTACAGCTTTGATATTATTTGTGAAAACTTTCAAGACATTGAAAAATTATTGGAGAAGATGGTTAACTTTTTAGTGTAAACTCTGGAGTTTTTGGGTTTCTTGGCAAAGCACCAGGCGGAGATCAGAAAATACCACAATACTGATGACTTGATGGTACAAATTCAAAAATTTAGCCGATTTGTGCTTTACCTTTTCCATCAACTCGAACTGGGGAATTAGAAGTTGTGTAATTTAACTGTTTGTGGTTATTCGCACATTTACAAAATGGAGGTCTTACAAGTGTGTAATACAAAGTACTTTTTTGCAGTAAAGTGACGCCGTCGCGTCGGATGAATTGGCAGTAAATGGAAATTTAGCAACAAACCTCTCCAAAGCGTAATTAGTAATTAATTAATTAGTAAACGCACGGTGGTGGATAGAAGTTACGTTAGTTATACTATAAAACATAGATAACTAGGCGCAACAATATCATATAATTTTCTCAATTTTATTATGTTGAGTTGTTTTATTTTGTTATGTTGCTTAAATAGTTGTAGTTGGAAATATTTAATAAATAGCATATGCTCGTGCTTAGTATAGTGTGTTGCCATAGGGTGTGTATAGAAATGTGACAAATTTTACTTTACTATTATTAATAGCGTTTAAAAAAAGGATATACAGTACACATTCACTATTGTTTTATACTTAAATGAAGGTTTACAATGTATACTCTATGTTTTTTTTAACATTATACAAATTATTTGTTTCTGTAGTTTAAACATTCTTTCAACTTGATTTAATTTATCCCTTGCATCTATACAAATATAATATATATTTATACTTAAGTATATTAATATCTACAATATATCTTAGTCTTGTAACTTCATAACAATATGATTTTAGTTTTTTAGACATGCAATAAGGTGTATGTGCTAGATACAAGGTTGGTTCAAAATTATTTTTAAGAATTTTATATGTGTACCTTGTTTTATTTATACATTATTACAAATAATTAAAACAAAATGGTTGCAACTTATAATACTTGCACTTAACTTAATAATTAACAATTATTATTTAAATTAATTAGTTCAAACCATCAATTTTTTATGCAACACAAAAATGATTATTGCCTGCGAACTTTATGCTACTTTCCAGGTAGATACCATCAAAATTAATAATAAATAATAAAGGACATAGAACAGATTTTTGAGGTGTTTTTGTTTTTACGAAGGACACTGTCAGAGTTTGCAAAAAATGTAAAACAAAACACAAATTACGTTATGTAAATTGCTTTATTGTTTTTCAAAATATGTTTCTTTAAAATCTATACACTTTTGCATCCGATGAAACTAATCTTCAAAACAAATTTTCCACTCTGAGCGAGGTACTTTCAAAACAAGTGATTTAAATGCTTTAACAGCCTCATTAGGCGATGAAAAACGCTTGCCACGCATTTTATTTTTGATATGTAGAAATAGGAAAAAAATATTGAGCGATAAATCAGGCAAATATGGGCAATGAGTCATTAATTAGATGTTGTTACTGGTCAAAAACTCTACAGTTTGTCGTGGTGTGTGAGCTCTTGCATTGTGATGAACATTGATTTGCCGATTTATGTTGTTTCTTCTGATTTCAGCGATAACTTCCGGCAAACAAAATGAAGAATGCCAGTCAGCATTAATTGTCCTTTGATCCTCTAACGCAACAGTTGCAACATAACCCGTTTTTCAAAAAAAACAAGCAATCATTCTTTTTGAAACGCTTCGTGAACGCACCACTTTTGTGGGTTTAGGTTTATTTTGAAATACCATACAGTTGATTGCTGTTTAGTTTTAGGCTCATATAAATATATCCAAGATTTGTCACCTGTTACGATGTTATATACCAAATTTAAACAACCCCTTTCAAATTTCTTACGCATTTTCTTGCACTACTTGACACGTGCCTATTTTTGTTCTTCTTTTAAATTGTGTGAAATCCAACGACTGCAAAGCTTCCTGACATGTAAATGATCGTGCAAAATTGTATGTATTTGTTTTGCTGCAATGGCTAATAATGCCGTAATCTCACTATAAGTCACATGCCGATCTGACAAAATCAGAGGTGCATAGACGACTTTTGCAAAGATCGTCATCAAACGTTGGCCTTCCACGCTTGAATTCTGCAAACCATTTGTAAACCATAGTTTTGGATGGTGCTATATCCCCAAATAACGTACTAATTTCTTGTAATAATTCATTTACCTTTTTTAAAAATGTGCTTTGGCAGTTTGAAGACAAATGTGCTTTTTACACAATAGTGCGACATCTAAATTTTTGTAAAAATAAAGACAAAAAAAAAATCATTTTCTTAAAAAAAAAACATTTTTTTTTATATAATTATGAATTAATTGTGAAAAACCCTGTGTACACCATTGAAAGATATATGAAACGGCATTGAAGTTGGAACACTAAGGAAATCATGTTTATGATACTAACAAAATGAAGTGTCTATCTAAACTAACTCAAATTAACAGAACATTGTTGTAATTTAAGACCAATTTTTTAAGCATTTTTATAAATATGCAAGTACACGCAAATCTGTCTAGTAATAAATTATCAGAATTGTTTTGCATTAACTAACAATATTTTTGAACACTATATTTAACAAATTATTATTGAAAAACTTAAAACAAGCAGAAATTGGTTTTTAATTAGTTTTTGTGTTTATTTATTTATTTTGTAGCACACGTGCTAAATATGTAATTCATCATTTAATGTTATTTTCAAAAATAAATAGAATACAATTATTTTTTGAAATAATTGTTCAATTTTGGTTTTTAAAACTTATTTTAATATTAAGCTAACCAATTGCCAATTGTAATTATGTGCATAAATAATGTTTTGAATTAAAAATAAAAATTGCGATACATAAATTCTTAATAGCAGCATATGGCACTGCATGCCGAGGTACGAATATTGCGCGGCAATTTTGTTTTATTTTGTTAAAATATTATTATGAAATGAATTAATAATTTATTCAAAATCAGTCAATTGAATCACAGCGGCCAAGGGTCAAGCATAGACAATTGTTTCGGTTCTACAAACCTCGTCAGTATGTCTTGTACGCCCACGGCATCGCATGATAGCGAAGACAATTTTGAATAAATATTTCTGTTCTTATGAACACAATTGATATTATAAATAATCAAACGAAAGACTGGTTTGCCATCTAGTTGCAATTTTTAATATGGCAGTCAATTGCATAAATGCTAAAATGATACCGATTAATGCGGACATTTTAGTATTAAAAATTGCAACTAGATGGCAAACCAGTCTTTCGTTTGATTATTTAGTCATTAGTCAGTAAAAAAAAGGAGTATTGGTTACTTATCATATCAAAAATAAAAACATAGCAGACTATAATATTGTCATGTTTAAAGATTTTTTGCCATTCTGTCCGTCTTTGTATACTATTGAGTTAAGAAAAAGCTGCATTCTGACACTGAATTACTGAAAATAATCCAATTCTAAAAACTATATTGGCGTGTAAGGTTCAAAAAGTTGCACTTTTTGGTCACACAGCTGCATATTTACCACTATTATATAGTAAAACAAAATTTGCGGTACTTATTTATTCTTATGCGCGAGTCGTAGTAAAGATACGATTGCGCGTAGGTTTTGGCGGTTCTGGATGCGGGACGCACGTGTGGATTAAATCCTTTCTTGCTCTGAAGTGCTTCCTGGTCAAACGTTGCGCCTCAACTCGAGAGCCCCGCGACCTGCCTCAGGTATGTGGTATGATTTATGTATAAGTAATTCACGCATTATTCCATTAAATTATTTTAATTTTAGTTTATGAATGTAAATTTTGTTTTATGTATATGTTTTAGGGTATTTAAGTTAAGAATAAATAAACTAATGACCAAAGATGTAAGCAAGCATTTTGCCGAAAAAAAAAAACAAAAACCGTTATCATGGAAATATTGGCAAGCTTTTATAACGAAATAAACTATAAAAACATCAAAAGTTAATTTAGGTATTTGATAATAGTAACAAATTCAAAGTACGAAACGTCAGAGTTTGTTAGAAATAAGAAAGAGATGTTGAATAAAACTACCAACAATGACGATTTCAATTGGCATCAAGAAGATGCCGAAGAACAATTAGGTGCTTACTTTAGTCCCGGATTTATTGGAATGTTATTAAAAAAATATATTCCGTATCTTCCATTGTGGACTGCTATTATGGCTGCGTGTTTTAGCAATGCCACAGTAGAAAACTGGTTTGGGCTAGTGAAAAACAATATTCTGCAGTCTAGTCTCCACCAAAAATGTTCACGATTTGTTTGAACCATTTGCCATCATGTATTGCAAATACACAAAAAGTGGAAATTAAATATACCCAGAAATAGGTGTGCAGCCCGAAAAAAAAAAACATGCTAATGATGTAGAAAAAATAAACAATCTTATTTTAAAGCTACTGCAATCACTAAACTTAACAAAAAAGAGAAGTGTATATTACAGCAACAAACTAATTATAAACAGGTTTCAAGAGACTACATAGTTTCCATTTATAATAAAGAGAAGTTGTATTTTTCCAGTTATCAAAGATTGATAGTTCAGATAGAGCCAAAAGATTATAAAAAAATGTGGTTAGATAACTTTACCATCGACTTTTGCGGAAAGATATTTTTGAAAGGAATCATAAAAACACGAGTTTTTATGTGTCATGAAACAGATATAGTTTTGCAGGACAATAATTTTATTAAATTAAAACCAGACGTAGAACGAATTATTTTACCAATTAACCGGGGTAAACATTGGTGCTTAACGTCTATTAATTTGTGCACTGGCTCTTTCTTGTATTTGGATCCATTAAAGAGTAGCTCTAAAAAAAATGAGAAAAGTTTAAAAAAAAAAATCATATTTTCATAAAACCATATTTGAAGCCTCACCCATTTGTTCAATTAAAAAGTGGAAGCTTGTTACACCCAAAACAAAACGACAGTTACAACTGCGGTGTATACGTTTTATATTACATAGAAAAACTTCTGAAAGAGGAGAACATGGACATTAATTTTTGTCCCACGACATATCGCAATATTAAAGAAATTGGTCATAGATAACTCAGAGAACTTGCATAATTATTGTTTTTATTGTGGTAAAAGTTGCAAGAGACAAATTAAATGCAAGAACTTAAAAAGCCAGTTTATTCGGAATGCATATTCAACATAGATCACACTGACTATGTTTGTGAATTATGCAAATAAATCAACAATAATGTAAGCCAGTGCTCGCTGCTGCTAGTTGATAAAATGTAATAAAATGTCTCGTCTCCTCTGGGTCACATAAGCGATGAATCACCCAGAGGATGGAAGTACTTTGGCAACCACTGTGGTCTGGTAATAGCAGCTAGTTTGAATAGTAAATTTTGCAGAGACATTTACTAACTATTTTATACTAGCTGCAAACACCACAGTGTAGAATGTATAATATTGTTTGACAAAATGTAGCTTGAGTATCCTAAAAGTCCAAAGTACCCACTTGCTGGTTGTCAAACTAATATTTTACATTTTTTTTTTGTATAAATCTAAGTAAGTAAGGTGAGTTTACTAAAAAATGAGAATCTATTTACAGCTACAACGTATAAGTTTTAGTTTTAGATTACGCCAGGTAGCTGCGTTATGTATAAACAGGTGCTTAGGACTTGTTTTTACATATCTCCATCAAAACTTGCGATCCAGGTCCGCCTATGGATGTGGAGCCTTGAAAACGTCTGCACAAAGGTAACTGTTTGCAATTTTACAACATTACGTTTAATGCAATTAGCAATAGTAATTACTTTTTTTTTATACTAGTTTTTTGTATAATCGACATAAAATATGTACGCGTTAGAAGTTTTAACTAAATGCTTGGGGTGTATCCCGCCTTTATAGTACTTAAAAATCCATTTAAAATAGTATTTGAATCAATCAGCCGTACGTTTCTTGCCTGTATATATACATAGACAAAAACGTACGGTTGAATAACTCCGTTACTTTGTAACCGATTGTAATGATTAAAAAACTATTTTTAATTATTTTTTGAATATTTTAACAGCAGGTACACACATACTTGATTTAACTTTTAGTATAGTTGCTATGACAACCAACTTTATTTTTTTAAATAGCAGCATTTTTTATTTATTTTTTTAAATCCCCATGAAATTCTAAATACAACTATATAAAATAATAATATACTTTTATAACAATATTTTATGATAAATCTAAAAAAAACATGTTATTTGTTTTTAGTTTAAAATGATATAATATAATAGTATATACTCAAAATACCATTTAAAATGGTTTATGAATTATTCAAATCGGTTAAAAACTAACGGAGTCGTACGTTTTTTGTCTAACACCCTTTATATATATATAAAGTTAAGTCTATCCGGGGACACACTGTATTATATTTACAAAAGACAACAATTACAGGTGACTATTTTATCAACATCCACACAACGGCCACCAGTCAGTTCCAAAATGTATGGCAGCACGGGGTACACCACCGGCACATCAATGCAGCAAAGCACCCAAAGCAGCGAAGATGATTTGTTGTTGATGGACATGGAGGAGGTGGAAGAATCCTCCATTAACCAAGATGCCAGCACCTCAAAGGGCTCCAGCTCCGGCCTTGTTCCCGCCTCCAGCAAGTCTGGCCCCCAACCAGCCCATAACCAACAAGGTAAAAATAAGTTTAATAAATTCTTATACTTTTGTAATTTAAATAATTTAAAAAAGCAACCAAATAGTGTATATTTGAGGTTTTACCTCATCGTCGGGACTAGCAAATTATGGTGTTGTAGATAGAATTGCATTACATTCTATGATCGGATAGAATACGATACATATATTACTATGTAGTAATAACTAAGTAAAAATATGTAACGGATTCTATCTTATACAATAATATATAATGTAAGTAATAATGTAATTTTATAACATCATCATTTTATGTTCTGACTCTTGATGATCGAAACTGGTCGACAGTAAATAATATTACGCTATTATTTTTAATAACACGTGTGGTTGTTTTTGGTTTTTTTCACTTGTATTTTTGGTATTTCAACTTTGATTTTATTTTAAAAGTAATGGGTTTTTGTATTAGCAGACCTGGACGCAAAAATAAAGAAGGTACAGCTGGAGCTGGAAGCCCTCACTGCTTTAAAAGAAAAACAGAACAACACAATGGAGGATAATCTTGAGCTGACAAACAAACAGAAAAGGACATTGGAGTTTTTAAAAGTATAGATGCTAAAAAATCAACTTGATAAGGTAATTAATAATAAGTTTTTAAGATATAGTTACACGTTTAATTTTCAATTTTAATCTTTTAGAAATACTATGGCAAAGAAGAACGAGGTGGTCGAGGCGGTAAGGGTAGAGGTTATGGTGGTGGTGGTGGTCGAGGTGGTGGTTAAGGTGGTGGTCGAGGTGGTGGTCGAGGTAGAGGTCGAGGTGGGGGTTCAGGTGGAACGGTAGTAGTATACAATCATTAATATTGTAAACTATTACCGGTAATAGAATTATTATTTAGTTTTTTATTAAATGTTTTTAGTTTTTTCATAGAATGTTTTTTGTTTTTTATATATTTATAAAATAAATTTTATTTTTCAATATATTCTTTAGTTATTCTATAAAAATTACTTTTATTTAAATCTTACTGTATGTATTTATAGGTGTTTACGGTAAGTGAATTTTTATTTTTTATGTATCAACTACTGAGCATGTGCTGTTTTGCAATACAACCTGTTTAATTGAACCCTGTTGTGTAATTGTGGATTGAGCGACAAAATCCAACTTTTAAGTTCTTCATATCTATTACCTCGTTTGATTTTTTTGCTTTGTAATAAAAGATTAATTACATAATTAAAAAACATTTAATCCACAATTACATAACAGGGTTAAATTTGTATTGTCAAGACAAATTAAAACTATTTGGTAAAATCAACTTGTTGCTTTCTGCAACAATATCAGTAAGGCCCGTTTAAACCATAGTTAACTTTAAGGGTAGTTTTAATTTTCATTGCATTGCACTAACATATTTTAAACGTAGTTTAGCAAACAAAAGTTTCAAATAGATTACACATGGCAACATTGTACATTTATAGTAATTTTACAGAAACTGTTGGTATTTGTGTATATTTATTTTATAAAAACGTAAAAATAACATAAAACCTATGTTGTTGTTTTATGCAGTGGCAGCTCCGTTGTGACGTGAAGTTGCACTGTCTATCACTTGGCACGTACGTTTACGTACATTGTTGCCAGTTACCGCCTGTAAATAAGTTTTGGCTTCATATTGAATTTTAGTTGACCCTAAAACAGTCGTCAGGTAGGTCATATACATGTATATATGCTTATACATATATACATATGGATGCGGACGACCGCAGAAGGGAGAAGGTATACATAGGAGAAAAAACAAAAAAAAAACTCTTCTCGAGCCGGAGCCCCAGCGACTCTGTCACAACACAGGGGAGAGGCCTCGGTCGGAATATGTTAGTGATTATTGATGATTGAGGGGCGAGTTAAAGAAAGTTAATGAACGTTAAATTGACGTAAACAGAATTAAAAAATTATAGACGGAGTTTTATAGATTTAATGTGATGCAAAAGCGAAGAATAAACATTAGCGTTATTTGAGGATATTAGTAGGTCGGCATTGGTGGGCAGTTCGATACCATATAAAGTCAAATTATTAATTAGAGCGGAAGATTGAGCACTTATTCGGTCACATCCCAATAGAATGTGGTCAAGTGTTCCCACTTCACCACATACACAAAGAGGGTTGTCAATAATGTTTTTTCTGAAAAGGTGCCAAGGAGATAGACAGTGACCGGATCTTAATCTGCTAAGCAAACTGACATCTATTTTTTTGTGGAAGGGAAGCTCTTTGAACCAGGGTATCAGGTTGACTTTACTGTTAACTTCGTCATAGTAGTTTTTTCCTTTCGTTTGGGAGATGGACGAGAATTGATCTTGCCACGAATTTTTTGCTTGGTTTTTAAAGCTTTCAAAAAAATCGGTGTAATTGATAGATATATCATTACACCGACTTTGGTGACCCCTGTTTGCCAATGAATCAGCACGTTCATTTCCGACAATGCCCATGTGGCTGGGTACCCAGCATAGTTCTACTATGGATTTTATTTTGCGTAGGTTACCCAGGACCACTTTAATATTGGATGCCCAGCAGTTGCTCTTGATGTTATGCGCTTGTGTGCATATAGCATCGAGGGAACTTCTGGAGTCCGTAACAATAAGAATTTTCTTCCATTTTTTATCCAAACTTATGTTTAGCGCTCTATAGATAGCGTAAAGTTCTGTTGTGAATATGGAAGATTGATCAGGAAGTTTGCCACATTCTTCTATCTTAAATTGGGGAATATGTACCCCGTTGGATACCGACAAGGGAAGGTTAGTTTTTGATCCGTCTGTATAGATTTCAATATATTGTGGCCAATATTCGTTACTGAAATCTTGAAAAACCTGATTAACCTGCGGGGAGGTAGATTGGTGATTAACTCCTTTGAAAAAACCCTGAAGGATTTAGCGGAGATAATAGATTCCTGAGGAATATAAAAGAGTTTTGAGAAAGCATTTTTGTTAATGACTCTAGAGAATTGGGCAACTTCATTATATGCAGAAATAAGAAGTGGCTGTCCTTTAGAAGTCCAGAACGGTTTTTTCCCAAAAAACCAGCTGGCACTGGTAGTGGCTTCCAAAGCCATACCACTGCCCATGGCAACCAGTTTTAAAACATACTTTTTGGCAAGAAAGTTTCTACGGATAGATAGAGGCCCGATTCAACTTCCATGACATTAATTGGGGTTGAGTTCATGTAACCTAAGCTTATTCTAATTGCTCTATTTTGGATTTTATCCAAAACAGCAAGAGCAGTCCGGCTACAAAAAGAGAAAAGATGTGAAGCAAAATCTATCTTAGACCGAATAAAGGCTTTGTAAAAGATTAGAAGAATTTCAGGATCACTACCCCAGTATGTGCCCGAGAGACAACGCAGCATGTTAATCCCTTGTGCACACGACTTTTGTAGATGCTTAAAGTGTAAATTCCAGGATAACTTTTCGTCGAAAATGACTCCTAGAAATTTGTAAGAGGCCACGCGAGATATGGGAGTTCCATTGATTATAGGGACATAATCAACTGGGATCACATTCCGAGTGCGCGCTGAGAAGAACATACATTTGCACTTTTCTAAGGATAACTCAAGATTTTGTTCAAAAAGTAGGGCTGTGGTTTCCATTAAACATCTATCCATGTTTCTTAAAATACTGTCAGGAAAAAAGCCAAAGTGGTATATAGCTAGGTCGTCCGCATAAGAGATGATATAGTTAATTTGATTAAGTATATGTTAAAAAGTATAGGACTCAACGGACTGCCTTGGGGCAAGCCTTGCAAAGATGTTCTAAGGTTGTTTTCAGCTCCAGAAATATAGAGTTTTTTAAGGCCGCACAGGTTTATAACTATATTAATAAACGCGGGTGGGAGGTTTAAACTATTCAAGATCGACTTCAACGTCGCAATGCAGACATTGTCGTAGGCTCCCTTGATGTCCAGGAAGCAGACGCAGGTTGTCTGACTGCGGGACCATGCTGAGATAACCTCACAGTAGAGTGATGATAAGTTATCACTAACACTGTGACCCTTTCGAAAACCAGTTATAGAATGGAGGAATACGTTTTCCTTTTCGCACCACTGCTCTAGTCGGTGTTTCAGAATGTTTTCAAATGTTTTCCGAACGCAGGATGAGATAGCTATCGGTCTGAAGCTATTACATTCTGGGGACGGTTTTTTCGGAATAGGGACAATTTTAATTAATTTCCATTCTTCTGGGATTTCTCCTTTATCTAAATTGGTGTTGAATAGCTTCTGGAGAATGATTTTCAGCTGACTAGGCAACTGTTGGATCATTGAGTATGAGATGTTATCATGACCTACCGCAGAATCTTTTCTTCCTGCATTGGCTAGCATAATTTCATCTAATGAAATTTGGTTTGTAAGGGAATGGGGAGTTTGAGGGAGTTGATTGATGGGAAATACTATGGATGGATGTAGTGTAGATGGAGGAGTTAATTCACACAAAAACTCTTAATTCCAGTCTTTATCCTCAAGTAGCAGGGAGCGAGACCGGAAGGTTTTAGAAAACCGTTTTATAGTAGACCAGATGTAAGAAGAGGATGAAGTCCTGCTAAGGGTGCCGCAGAATGCCTTAAAACTGTCGCGTTTTTTGCGCAGTAAAAGTTTCCTGGCTTCCGCCATTGCCTTCCTTGCTGCTATCAGATGAGCTATTTTGCCCGTACAGAAATAAATTTTTTGGAGACGACGACGTTTATTAACGGCATCGGAACACTCTTTGTCCCACCAAGGGCACGGCGAATGTTTCGATTGTGGTTTTTTGGGAGATGGAGAGGCTTTGATGGCAGAAGAGACTAGCCACTTAACTACTTGACAGTAGTCTGGAGATGGCTGACTTCTGTTTAACGAGTTAAGTTCTTCTCTATAAACGTTCCAGTCAATTTTTTTAGGATTTATTAACCGGGGAGATCTAAGGTCTGGGCTAGGGGTAAACACATTATTTATTTCCGTAACTATGGGAAAGTGAATGCTACCACACATATCCTGGAGAGTAATTGAATTGCATCTGAACGCAATGTCAGGGGATGCAATAACTAAGTCGATAACATTTTTATAGATGTTAGTTGGAGAACCATCATTCAAGATTACCAACCCCAACTGGTCGATAGCAGCTTCTAGTTCTAAGCCATTGCGGTTATGATTGTGGTGACCCCAAGCCGGGTGGTGAGCATTAAAATCACCTATTAAGATATAAGGATGGGGCATAGAGTTGAGGATGTCCAGCCATTGCTTCCTATTAATAGATCGATTGGGTGGGCAGTAACCCGACAAAAAGGAGATATTAGCTATAGACGAGATTACAAATTGGACATGGGGGGAGACGTTAAAGGACGGAATTTTGGATTTAGTTCTGAGGGAGTAATGGAAGAAGGAAGAGACTCCTCCATACCCATCATCTCTGTTATTGTGAAAAGAGCTAAATCGAGGGATAGATAAGTATTTATTAGGGCGAAGCCAAGTTTCACTAAGAAAAATAGCATTGATTTGGTGTTCTTGGACCAGGTGGCACAGATCTGGTTGTTTACCACAGCCAGATTGTATGTTCCAGCTAATTAGCCGAATCGACCCCTGAGCCATTGATAGATTCAGATAAGTTGTGAAAGTCGGATAAAAGATTATTCATGTGAGCAGAGCTATATGCTGGATTAAAAGCTGAGAATTGTTGTATTGCCTTAATAAGAGTATCTACTAGTTTGTGTATAAAGTTAGCGTCACAGAGATTATCTGGTTTATCAACAGGGAAAGCTAAAGGAGTATAAGGAACAGACATAGAAGAATTGGTTTGAGAACAGGAGGCTTTAGAAATTTTGCGAGAGAGAGGGGATTTAAAGGACCTTCTTCAGCGTTTTGGGGATTGAACCATCGTCGAGTTGAAATCAGAAACATCGCTCAACGAGCTGGCTAAGTTGCTCTTAGCGTTAGCCTTGGAAGGTAGGCGATTCGGGGAGAGGGGTTTCTGTTTAGACACCATTGTGGAGAATAGGTTGCGATTAAGAGTGCGAGGCGGTTCTACTTCAGGTAAGGTAGAAGGGAAGTCCCTAGATAACTGTGTAGGGTTTGTATTTGTAGAAAATAATTTATTGGCCTCGTGAAATGAATAATCATGAAATGCCATGGCTTCTTTAATTTTTGATTGTCTGATATACTCTGGGCAGATTCTGTTTGCAAGGGAGGTTTTATTTTCATTGCTAAAATGTTTACCTTTACAAAAGATACAGGAAGGTGAATTTTTAGTGGGACACTCTTCGAGTTTATGATTAGCCGCGCATGCCGGACACCTGGAGGTGTTACTTCTACAAATTTTAGAGGTGTGGCCATATTGCAGACAGTTGAAGCATTGTATCACTTTTGACACAAATAGTTCAACTGGCCTTGAATTGAGGTTATAATAAAAAGTTTGCGGGAGAACGTGTCCCCTGAATGTTACTAAAATAGTGTTAGAAGGTTCATATTGAAAGCCCGAGCCATCAACTGATTTGATTTTCCTATTTAATCTTTCCACTTTTAGGATGTCAGTTCGCGACGAATTGCTTGCGTTCGTTTTTATGTCTTCTACCTTAAATTCCTTATCAACTCCGCGTACAATGCCCTTGCATGCGATGTGATGTGACGGAATAAATGCTCTTAATTTATTTGTGTTTAAAAAATTGCCACTTAAAAAGTCGTTAGCTTGGTCATATTTTTTGAAAAAAATGACTACACGATTTCGACCTCTGGAATCAACCTTGTCCACCGTGTTAATGTTTGCCGAAATGATTTTGTTACCAATTCCCATTGACGTAATATTCCCATTAGTGTTATCAATTGGTTCAATATAAATTTGATATGGGCCGATGTCTGTGTTAATAAACTTGTCCACGAGGTGTGGTTTGGATGGATTATCTCCTTCCATTGACACCTGCATTTTTTCCCCCTTTGAACTCGGCGGTTCACCCATTACGGGGGCCTGTCCGAGACAAACACACCCAGGGTTAGAATAATTACCAGCAGAAAAAAATAATAAAAAAATAAAAAAAGTAAAAAAATAAAAACAAAAACTCACTCACCCAGGTTAGTTAGGGGGTTAATCAGGACGGGAGAATTGGGTCCGAGAAAAAACAAACACTGATCGCGATCACCTAAACAACTGTATAATATAAACGACCTCCCTTCATAACATAACATAACATAAAACCTAACACCTAACCTTTAATAGCGTGTGTCAGTCCAGATCATATTAAATTTGTAATTGTACGTTTTAAATAATATTGTTGCTTAGTAACGGAAATAAAGCCAGAATACCACTGCAAAAAAATAAATCTTGACGTTGAATTATATTTTTGAGTTAAGTTTTTACTAAGCCAACAATATTGACGGCTTAAGTTAAGGGTCCCTTAAAGTCATTAACCTTGAGCGTGTGATGGCGCGCGCTATTAAGCACGCACTTTATCCGTTCATATCTCAGTAATTAATTAAATTTGATTTGTGTCATTGATATATGATCATTTTACATGTTTTATCTATGGAATCCATTTTTCAAAATTCTATTTTTTTAGTATCTACTACCCTTAACGCAACTGGCAACAAAAAATGGCGTTTTATGATTTTTTAACAATTAATAAATTTTAAAAGTAATTCATGCAATTTAATTGTATTAATTTTTCAGTTAAAATAATTACATAAAATCCATTGTAAAAATGTTTAAAAATTTTTAATTAAAAAAAAAAAAAATTTTACTCGGGGATCGAACACTAGACCTTCATTTTGTGTGCTATTACAACACAACAAAATCACTTTGAAATACGGGAACACTTTAGTAAGTGGTTTAGTATGTATTTAATTACGGCGGTTCATATCTCAGTAATTAATTAAATCTGATTTGCGTCATTAAAATATGATCATTTTACATGTTTTATCTATCGAATGCAATTTTCAAAATTTAATTTTATCAATTTCTATTACTCTTAAATAACCTGGCAACAAAAATAGCGACTGTTTTATATTAGCGAGCAATTTATCGGTTCATATCTCGGTAATTAATTAAATCTGATTTGTGTCATCGATATATGTTTAAGGTACTTGTTTTATCATTCAAAATTGATTTTCAAATTTAAAATAAGTTGATAAATAACCAAATTAACACTTGTTTGTCTATTTACTTGAATTAGTCTAATCTCGGTAATTAATTATTTTAAAGGACTGTCATTTCGGCGCGTGCAATCTATGTGAAAAAATATTTAAATGGCGTATTCAGAACTTAGATTTGACCTTGGGTAAGAGCTGTGCAAAACAATTACTGTTAATTACTAAAATACTCAATTAGTTAGTTAATGCTCATTAATTATTGCTTGCATTTGCTATAGAAATATGTGTTTTTTTTTTGCCAATCTAACGGTGTATTTATAGTTGACCTAGGTCTCATAATAAGGGAGATAATGCCATTTTTCTGAGAGTATATTTGTTGCTAGGTTTTTTTAAAATTTGTTTCCAACTTTGCAGCAGTGAATTAATTTGTATGTACCAACTTTTACTTAAAACCACCCACACCCCTAGCTGGTTTCGGTACAATAGTTATTAAATTTCAAAGTTTAGACTAAAAAAACGCCACACATCTCAAAACGGACACGATAAATTTTTGTAAAATATACTTGACCAAATTTAAATCTACGCTAGACTAGAAGTAAACAAATACACACATTGTTTACTTGCACAGCTAAATAAATATAATCTCACTTAATAGGGTCTGGATTAAGCAGCCAAGCCCCATCCTGACAACCTATCAGGTTTGCGTGTGTTTACGTGCTTATCACGCGGTTTTGTTTACATATTTTTAGTTCAGCGTGGATTTGAATTTGGTACAGAGATGCAGAATTTAATTTCAAAATGTATAGCAGATGTAAATTTTAAATTGTCGGTTTTGTTTCGGAGATCCTTTGGATGTGTTTTTTTTTCAGTTAGTAATCACAGTAATTGTAAATTTAATCTCCAAAACTGTCATAACTATTTTGCATCCAATAATACAAGATATTCTTGTATCCGGTGTTAGTATAAATGCCAACATTGTAATAATTTCTCTTAAATTAAATGCAAACTTCATTTTCTAGCATAATTATTGTGTTTTTTTCTAAAATAATTATTAACTTTATTTTGTAGCATATTTTATAATAATTTCCTCTAAATTCTTGTAGCACAATTTACAATAATTCTTTTTAAATTGACTGCAAACTTTTTTAGTAGCACAATTAATTGTATTTTTTTCTAAAATAATTACTAACTTCATTTTCTAGCATGTTTTATAATAATTTCCTTTAAGTTAACTGTAAACTTTACTTTGTTCATTATGTTTTTTCTAAAATAATTATTAACTTTAGTTTGTAGCACAATTCTCAATAATTTCTTGTAAATTAACTGCAAACTTTTTTTGTAGCACAGTTTATTGTGTTTTTTCTAAAATAATTACTAACTTTATTTTGTAGCCAAATTCTTTCTAAGTTAACTGCAAATTTTATTTTGTATTAGAACATATTATGTTTATCTTAAAATAATTTTGTAGCACAATTGATTGTGTTGTTTGTAAAATAATTATTAATTTTATTTTGTAGCATTATTTTTTTTAATTAACTGCAAACTTCATTTTGTAGAACAATTCATTGTGTTTTCTTTAAAATATTTTTTTTATTTCATGTGGTTCATAATTCTTAATAATTGTAAATTTTATTTTGTTTGCCAACATGTAATTTTTGATTATATATATAAAACTGTATTGGAAAATATTTGACAAAAATACCAAAAACTGTCTCAACTATTGCACATTTACAAACAATGATTCTCTGTTCCAATAAATATTTTTGTACTCGGTCGTAGTATCGAAGCCATATTTTTATTATAAAACCATACATTTAAAACAACAATTTTCTAAAAAAGTTTTTTTTACATAAGTACAAGAATTTTAAAATGTAAAAAAAAGTCTTTTTTAATTTGATTTTTTGTGTGTAAAACAGAATCTATTAGTTTAAAAAACAAGCCTATTCGATAAATAACGACTCAAAACAAATAAAAAATATTTGTATATATTATTAAAAAAAAAATCTTTATATTTACTTACCATTTTGGTTCATTGCTTTATAAATAAAACAAGTAATTTACCTTTACAAAACCGTGCTATGTGTGGAAATGATGTATAATGTGCTTGTAACGCCCACACTAATGTTATGATTTAGTATCCGTCCTATTTAATCATATCCTATTGTGATTACGTAGTTTAATATAATTATATCTCTATTGATTCAATTTACTAATACGTATACAATATAATAATAGATAGCAATTTCTGATAAATTGATATTGTTCTTAACATATTAAGTATGTAGTAAACCAGATAATTAAATATAAAATTTTATTTTGATTTTGATACATTGGTTTTTGAAATATTGAACGGAGTCAACATAAACACAAACGGTTATTATGTATGTACTTGGTATTGTATTTAAAAATGCTTGAGACAATCTATAATCTGTAAACAAAAAAATATGTAACTGCTTTTAAAAGTTTTTTTACAATTATTTTATAATACATAAATGACTTTACGTACTATCAGGAGTGGATAAAAGACTTTGAAAATAGTTTAAAAAAACAGAAAAGCAAATAATCATAATATGAAAAAAAAATTACACAATAATGCCTAGATGGGAAGAACACAAGAACGATTTAAGAAAACAAAACTTAGAGGAGATGATAGCGGGGTTAAAATTGACCGTGACAAAGAAAGAATCACTGAGCTTACACAAACACATTCAATAAAAACAAAACAAAACAAAAAAAAACAAGAAGACACCAAAGAAATTAGTGAAATGGTAAAAAGGATAAACAGAAAAAAAAACAAAGAGAACCATAAGAACTACAAGAACATAAGAATAAATGTAAAAAATTTTGACTACATTGAAGATGCAAACAAATAAAAAAACAAAGCAAACAAAGAAAAAAAGAAAAAAACCTAAAAAACCAAAAAAACACAGAGAAAATGGAAGAGGAACTAAAAAACTAAAGAAAAAACTAACAAAAAATACTGAAAAGAAATGTTAGAAATTATAGACAAAAAAAGTCGTACAAAATGATGAACTAATTGGAGAGATAAACAAAAAATGTATACCTAAAAGAAGACAAAAAAAGTCATAATTAGAAAATTTAGTAAAATAACTAAAAACAAAGAAAGAAAAAAAAGAAAAAAATTTAGCAACAATGGAAGAAATAAAGGAAATTATATAAAAAAATCCCAACAATAAAGTACAACGTCCAGACAAAATAATGAGTTGTTACTGTTTGTACTATCTACTTAGTTAGATTGTAGAAACAGTGCTTAAAGCAATTTTTTTTAATATGTTCAAAAATGCTACCCTAGTACTAATTGAGACAAAAAAAGAAACAGAAGAACGTCATGTAGGCCAACTTTTTGAGAGAACTAAACTAGTGTTTTGGTTAAGTAACACACTAACTTAGTTTATGCAAAAAGTCATTGTGTGGAGAATAGAACAAGAAATAAAAAGAAAAAAAGATAAAAAAGTATACAATACGGATTTACTAAAAAAAGAACAACTTTAGGAGCTATAAAAAAAGTAAAAACAACATTGCGTAATAAAAGCGTTAGATGTACAATACGCGTTTAACAGCATGTTATGAAAAGCAATTATAAAAGCGACAAAAAAAAGCTAAACAGAGAAACAGAAAAATAATCATGATGAAATGGAAATACTTACAGGGTACTAAGTAACCAAAAAGAAAACTAACCAGAAGAGTACCCTAGGGCTTAGCACTAAGATCAAAACTGTGGAACTTAGTTTATAATGTGCTACTTAGGATAAGACTGCCAAAAGGCGACATAACGGCATTTGCAAAAAAAAGTTACGCTAGCAGGTAAAAACCTAAAAATTGAAGTGAAAAAAAAAAGACTAGAGCTGGCAACATAAGATACAGATATATATAAAAAATAACAGTTTAAAATTAGCAACACAAAAAATAAAAGTTATCAACTAAGAAAACTAATGAAGAAATAGGTAAGATACATGTCGGAGATCAAGAAACAACCATAAAAAAATCAAATAATTTGGAATAACACTTGAAGCAATAGAATGAAACAAACAGGTTAAAGAAGCGGCTAGAGAAACAAAAAAATTTAAAAAAAAAAGCTTGGTGCTATGCCAAACAACACTGGTCTAAGAGAAAAAGCCAGAAGGCTAATAGCAACGGCAGCAAAACGCAGAAACATGGAAAAAAGCTATCAAGACAAGAACAAACAATAAAAATAAAATTAAAAAAGCTACAAGACCAAACTTGTTACGGGTTAGCAGGGCTTACAGATCAGTGTTACAGTAAAACAGTAGAAGTGATTGCAGCAATCTCTCCTGCAGACATGATGGTAGAAAATAAGCAATAAATAAAACTTGAAAAAAAAAAATCAGAACCAGTAAGAAAAGCAAAAATAAGATCAAGAAAGTAGACAATAAAAAATAGTAGGAACAGTGGAGTAGAAAAAAAAAGGGGGAATGCACAAAAAACTAATTCCGGAAATAAAAGAATATATCCAAAACGTGTTATTATACAATAAAAATTCTGACCGGGCACACAGCATTTAGAAAGGTTTTGCAAATATAAAAAAGATTAAGGAAAAAAAATGTCTATTTTGTCAAAAAGAAACAAGCAATAATGCAAAACACACTAATATAATGCAACGCGTAAAAAACAATTTAAAAAAAAATTATATACTGAAAATCAATGTGAAAAAACAAGAATCAATAATAAATGCTTAAGACATAAAAATAAATAGACAACGCTAAGAAACTATGCAATAAAAATACTAAAAAAAAAATTAAAGAGTATTACATAAAAAATTATAAAAAACAAAAAATGGAAAAAACAAACAAAATAAAAAAAAAAACAGAAGAAAAAGCATAGAAACAGGCAGAGGTAAAGGCTATTAAGAGAGAGAAAGACCGGTAACAGCATGCATGTCAAAAGTATTGCGTGAAAGTCCGCAAGGCAATAACCAGCTTATCTTAAACTAGTGCCAAATCTAAATTTGTTTTTGTAAATCTAGATCTAGATTGACAAGGACAGTACAAAAACAAGATTTACGCAAAAAAATAATTTTGTATTAATATATTTATAACTTCAAATTAAAATAAGTTAATAAGTTTTGTATATATTATTTATTTTTTATTTTGATTTTAATAAATAAAACAGAAAATAAAGTATAAACACTTTTTTATAAATCATTTTTATTACATTAAAAACCGTTGTTTTAGCTATATAGTTTCAGCATACAATTTTGTCTTATGAAATTTGTTATTTAATATACTACTTAATTAGCAACAACTTCAGTTTTAGAAACTTTTGCTCTATTGTTAGCAATTATAACAATACTGACATTAGTTTCTTAGCTATTATTTTTTTAAGTTAGTAGTCATATTTGGTGGCATCGAGTGTGAGTGACTAATAATAACAAGCATTTGAGGTGGACAACAATCATAAGATTCAAATATCAATTTTTTTTATATTAATTAACAAAATATTCCACAAAAAAAGAACTGATTAATAAAACACAAAATTATATTTGGCAAAATTTAGTCGTATAAATATAGTTTAGTTTATTTAATCATAAATGTCTTGTGACAAGAAAGCCATGATTATGTTTGAAACTACATTGTAATTTATCTACAAACATTAAAAATTTACTAAAAACAACAACTAACAAGCTTAAATATCTATACAAAAATTAAACAAACAATTAAAAAAAAAAAATATAAGAAAACAGCTTATTTTTACTTGATATTATTTTTTATCTGATGTTTATTAAAGTTTAAAATTACCTTAGCTTAATAGAAAAATAAAATTGCTTACAAACACACCCTTATGTTATATGCATGCCATGTGAGCATCTTGTATTAATAAAAACAAATTTAAATTTATATATACTTGTATAAATAAGCACATCTGATTGATATACATTTATCATCTAGTTAAAATAAATTTAAACGTGGTTTTGGTTTAAATAAAAACCATGTAAATACTATTAAACAATTTATAGACAGCTATATAATATATATAATAATAATCTGGTTCTAGCAAGAAGGAAGATTTGTCACTAAATAATAAATTTCAGTTATTTATTTATTGAAGTTTTTTTAATTTATTCTTTGTGTGTATGTAAAGTATAAATAATATAAAAAAATAGTTATAGTCTAGTAAAAGAGTTAGTTATATATGTAGAAGAAAAACTCTTGTATACTTATTTACTAACTACAACAATAGTAGTTGAATAATTATTTTTGTATTATTATATTATTTAAATATAAAACTATTTTTTATTGCAGTTTTATGTTGTGAGTACAACATTCTTTTGATTAAAATGATGTTTAAAAATTATCTTAACGGCAATTCTACAAAGAAACTGAACTTTGAGTTGGAACAATGGTGCATGCGCCGGGCACACATTATTTATGATTATATATTGGTCAAATGTTGTTTGCGTTTTGGTTTCTTTGACTGGTACTGAGTATTGTCGTAGTGCACTGTTAAAAATATAAAAACTTTTTTTCAGGGGTGTCTAAAATGTTGTTAGAATTTTTTTATAGCAATTTTAAAAATAGCCATAGAATTGTTATTTTTTCTAAAACTTAAATGCATTTAAATATGATACTGTTTTTTTTTAGACTGATAATGCACAAGAGCAATAATAATACGAATGTTAATGACGGGTATAATAGTAGGCCCAAGACAAGCTTATTTAGCGCAAGAAATCTATTAGAACAGTAAACGCAGTGCACATCAGTGCTTTTTGTGAGAAACAATACAAACATTCTGAAATAAGTCATTCTGAGCAAACTGTTTATGATCAGAAAAATGGAAACTACTTATATGCTGACAACTTTTAATTGAGTTTGGATTTAGCTCAAACTTTACCTACTGGTAAGCAAACTAGGAAAGGCAAAGATATATTTAAGCCTAAGGCAAAAAAAAATAGTCAATTTTAACGACCAAATGTTGTTGTACCACGTTGTTTTGCAAAAAAGTTTAAAATAGTATACAAAATTGGCATTCAACCTTTAATTTGGAGTCCTTCTAAATGACAAAATTCTTGTTTTTTGATTTTTTGATTTTTTTGATATTCAGTGTATTATTCTTACAAAAACAAACAAATGTAAATACGGCCGTAAATTAAGTAGTACATTTTGTTATAATAAAATTTAAAATAAACTTGTTAAAATTATAAAATTCTAGAGTTGTATAGTTAAAAACTCAAATATATAATTGCACAGGACCAAAAAACAGTTACCCTCTCTTTCTCTCTCTATAATTTCTTGTTGCCGCAGTCAACCTATTAACTGACCGTTGCTAAAATTTCTTAATAAATAGCATTACTTCTAACTAATGAGCAATCAATTGTGATCTAAAAACTTAAGATCATTTAGTTTGCACCTAATAGTCGACAGACAAAATGCAGTTTTAGCAGTCGCATTACCAATTCAAGTTGCATTTGCAAATAGTCTTAGAATTATAGTTAAGAACAAGTTAATTTTTTTTTTGTATAAGTTGGTAACAGCTCTCAACGACATACAAGATATATATACATTTTGATCTCCGGTCTCACAAGATTGCATTAACTTAAACATTTAAACCAAACAATTTTTTGCTGCATTGCAGATTTAATAAGGAGACTTTAGAAAAACTTGAAAATATCTATCACTAACTGGATTGTACTTTTATAACATTGTGTTGGTTTATTAACACAATTTTTTTAATCAACTAACAATTATTGCTACTTTTTAAAAAGGTAATTATAATTTACACCATTTCTAACCTTACATATATATTTTTCAAACATGTAGTCCTTTTTAACAGAAATTGCCCCGTTCTATATTATTATTATTAACTCTACTTTGTATGTTGTTTAATATTAATCTTACATTGTCACATTTAATGTTATACATTTTCAATTAATTTTGCCTTTTCAAATCCAACTTAATATGATATTAATGTTCTATATGTACATTTTTAGCCTGAAGATGATGCATGCATGCATCAAAACCGGTTGCTAAAAAAACTTTTGTTTTTTTATAAATTTTGGATAAAGGTTTTTTATTCCCTACACTGACTCCAAATCATCGCAGGTTATCTTTCAATTTCAAATTGAAAATAGTTAATCTGGTTTAAAAAACTGCAATTTTTAATTGGTAGTATAGCAAGTCATAAACTACACAATTTAATTACTTAAATACTCAATAAATGACCTAGCCAAATATGTTTTTTGTTTGTGCGGTAGAACAACTTTACAATTTTTTTGTAAGGTTATGTTATATCTTTAAATTACGCCAACAACCCAGCAATATTACAAAACTTGCAGGCTAACATTCAACGTGTCGTTGCTGATATTAGGCTCAACGATGTTGTTTTTAACTAATAATAGTTTTATTTGTACTTTACACAGAACTATGAATGATATATATTTTTTACAAAATCTTTGTTTTATTTTACAAAATCTTTGTTTTATTTTACAAAATCTTTGTTTTATTTTACAAAATCTTTGTTTTATTTTACAAAATCTGTTTTTTTTATTTTACAAAATGTGAGATTTATTTTACAAAATTCTTGTTTTATTTAACACATTGTGTTGTTTTTAATGGAACACTTTTTATACAACTTACAACTTTATTATTATTAAAATATAGCGTCTACTTAGAATGTTAGAAAAAAGTTAAAAATTTATTATCTTACCGTTGCTGAAAACAGTTATTGTTTTAATCATGCTGGAAAACCATCTAAGCTTAAGAACAAGTAGATTTTCGACAAAACTATAATATTGTTAAATATCTGGTTTATTCAGAAATTTTTATTAAAGACGTTTTTCTAGAAAAAAAAAACACTTTGCAGTCGTAAAAGCGTACAATATGATATGTGGTAATTCAGAGTCATATGCTTTTTAGAGAAAGGGTGGCGTTTAAGTTTTCATAGCACAAAGTTACTTATATCTACAAGGAGTATTATTTTACCAAAGAATTTTATTTGAAAGTTCTAAAACCAATCTACTAAGCAGGTATAAGATACAATATTAGAGTATACTCCGTAATACACCATAATCAACTAAAATTTATTAAAATGCACAAACATAAATACAGGTTTAACTCTTCAACCAAATCAAATTTTTTTATAATTAAATTACATTATCTATAGCAAAATACGGTATTTTATCTTTTTTAATTAGAGTTTTTATTGTAAAAAAGAGGTGTGCATTACTGTTCCTTTTGCACAAATTTGCTTGTTTGTCTATTTAAATAGTTTATGTAGTTGTGATAGAAGCACAATGCCAAACTTTTTGAATATGAATTTAAATTAGTACCGCACTTAAAAAAGTACTGTTCATTAAAATAATAAATAAGTCTTATAAATATTAACAGATAAATTACTTTTTTTAAGTACATTATTATCTAATTTAATTAAATAACTAAATTAGATTAATTAAATATTTTTTGATAAATTTACCAAATACTGTAACGTTACCAAAATAGTTACCTACTACCCTTGCAATAGTGTAAGAAGTAGACAGGGTTTCACTTGCAGTTGTAGCTCAATGAAGACGGGAGTAGTAAGTAGTGAGTGCCACGGGATTGTTTTTAGAAGTCTACCTTGTAATCGGTCACAGCACACATTTTACAAACACAAAGTTTAGACATAGGCATAAGTCAACATCAAATTGATTACAATGGCATTTTTTAACAAATATAAAAATTGCAATATGGGTTGGTTTTTGAGCTATTGGTTAAACATGGCGTTTACGTAGGAGCGCAGGGACCCGGTGTCGATGAGCGCGCAGACCTTCTTTCCCTGGACCTAAAGGTAGGAGCAAGTATCTCTGTTGTACGCCGGAATTCTGCTGGCAGTTGTCAGGTTCTAAAGCTGGCTGGTTTTGGTAAAACGACTAACAACTAGTATTTGGAGACGGTATATGCTTGCATGAGCTTTTTTAACTTTTTCAGAAAGGCAAATGAGCACCTTGCTTTATTATAGGTAACATTCCATTTTCTAACCAGAGTGCACAGGGTAGTTTCTGAGCTAGTAAAGATTCATCCTGGGCTGGCTTTCGTTTGATTTGCTATTGAAATAAATGCGTGCAAAACTGGTGATACTGGCATTTGGCTGGAATCAGTGTTTTGTATGGGCAAGGAATGGAACAAATTGGCAAGTTGCAGACCGTGTGATTGCCAGACACAGGCTTATTTTTGGTTATAAAAAACTTGTACAGTTGGAGGCGACACTCGTTGAACGAGTCTTTAGTTGTAAAAAAATGCCAGATTGTGGCTTTGTCCCGCTTCATAGTTTTGTTTTAACCATTGCCCATAATTATGGAATTTGAGGTTTTTGTAAACTGGTTTAATGTATCACAACTTACGTTTTACGGAAAAGTTTTTGTTTGGGCACTTAATTTGTTACGCTTCTTTGTTTGTGACTCAAGAAAGTTGCTGGCCAGGTAGTTGTCAATGTGACTTCAGGGTTTACCGATTTGAAAATCTGGTCGGATCCGGGATGCTCGGCCACCACCACACAACGTGGACATAAAAACAAATGGGATGTGTAGGTAATGTATTTATTAATAAATTAATTATCTACCCAAAAAGACACACAATACTAACACGTAAAGAAATATGTTAAAAATGTCAACTAGAATACCAGGAATAAACACGGGATTAATGTCAGAGAATACACGAGAAAAATATCAGAAATAATGATAATAATAATATCAAGAAAAGAAAAGATAAATTGGCTTACAAGTAAAATTTTTAGACTACTGAAATCACTGAAATATTTTGCTTTGGATACGGTTACTTGACTAAGTGCAAGCTTGACTGACTTTACGAGGATTGGACGGCGGTATATAAAGGAAAAGAAATGGGAGGAAATAAAATTAAAAGAACTTAGTGGAAGGAAGGTTTGGACGGTTGTATACAGTAAATAGTAATTTACTTATTTAAACTAAATCATTAGTTACTGCATGTACACGACAGCAGTTTTGGGCTTTTGGCGGGGGTTTCATTTACTCTAGGCAAACCTCTATGAGACGCCGCTAGGTCCTAGCACATAAGGAACAGCTGATTCCCATCAACAAGTGTACGGGCAATTTCTGTCGGGCAAAATAACAGTGTGAAACGGAGCATCGGGTGTGCAGTGGGCGCAGTGCTGTGTTTGCAGTGCAGTGTGTGCAGTGTCAAGATAGAATAATAAATCCCGGGGTAAGTTCTAATTACCGTTTTTCTAATAGTTAAAAAACACGTGCCACGTTAGTAGCGGGAAATCTTCCAATTCACCGATTACTGACTCAGATGTTACACTATCACCAACTTGAGTTTCTTTATGTAATGATTTTAATAATAAGTTTTTGTTTAATTTTTTTATTATCAACTTTACAATCCTTAAGACCTATATCTAACAAGGCTAAGGTAGAGGAAATGCCATTAAGACGTGTTAATATTGTGTTTGAAAATGATGAAAATTGAACTTCAAAAATTGATTTAATAGTTGAGACAGTAATCTGTTCTTCTACAGATTTTTTCTCTATAGATACATTGTGCTTAGATTGATTTAATAATATCTCCATACTACCTTTGCATAAACGACAATAAAATGTTTCAGATTTATTTATATACATATGCAATCGTAAGTCAATATCCAGCGCAACACAATTAGTATGTACACACCAATGGATCTTTATTGGTGAGTAACAATTTAACAACAAACAAGGGAAGATCACGGATAAGGTAATGTTAAAAAGGAAAAAATTAAGTAGGTAATAAATCTACTAATTTAAAATAATATTTGTATAAAACAATAAATTAAAAATAAAATATACATATAAAAAAAGAAGTTACTGCCAGGATTTGAACCTTCTATGCTACAGCCCATGCTCTAAGTCAATAGACCAGCAGAGTAATAAGAGCGTAGTTGAAACGTACTTTATATTATTAAATAAATATAATTTACTTAATAAATGTAAATAATAAATAACACATAAACACTCCTACCATTAAATTTGGGTAGCGGGAAAAACAGGCATTGAAAATGCAAATAAATTTGTAAAACATGTTTGCTATAAATAAAATAATTTTATAGTAAAATATTTTATTATTTATAAATAAAAATGTTAAATGTTAAATCTAAAGAATTTCTACAAGATTAATGAAAAAAATATTTATTATTTAGATATTGATTAATTTTAACTCCGTTTAAGTTTTGTTTAATTTTTGTCAAATGTATCTATTTAGCTTAAGCTTTAAATTGCAAATAATGCAAATGTATTATATCATATAAGCTTATCTCTTAAGCTGTAAAAAACATATTAAAACAGAATAATTTAAGCTTTAGAAATAATATTTTTATAGTAATAATAATAATAATAATAATAATAATAATAATCTTTATTTAGTTTTAAAGATGCATACATACATAACATAACATAACATAAAATATATTTCAAAAATTTTGTCAATAAAAAAAATTAAAAATAATGTTACTGGATTAAAAATTAATTGCAAAAAATTCATTAATATTATAAAGCGGATTTATTAAAAAATAGTTTTTACTGCTATTTTAAACTTAACAGTTAACAGTAACTGTTTTAATTTCTGTTGAGATTTTAATAAATAGATGAATCCTGAAGTTTACTTAATGGTAATGACAGATCTTCTTGATTTAAAACTTTTGTATATGTTTTTTAACGTATACAACTTAAATAGTAAATATAAATGCCGAGATAACGGTTAGAATTCCATCTTTTTTAAAAAATGGTTTTTATTGCACTTTTTTTTTCAAACCTTTTATAGAACGTACAGCTTGTTTTTGCTATAGCAATTAACTTAATAAATAGATGGATTTTAATAATTTGGTTCCTAAGCAGTTCAGATGATTACGCTAAGATACCATACTATCAAGTGTTAGGCCAAAAAATTTTGGAGTTTTCTTAGCTTTCAAACTACCGGCACATTGGAATTAAAGTGTCATTATTTAAAACTCGTTTAGTGTAAGTTTATTTGCAACGCACTAGTTTTTTATATCTTTTTTCTAAGTTGTATGTCGGATATTTGAAAAAAAGTTGTATCATTGGCAAAGAGAATAGACGTAGTTTCTATAGAGATTGGCAAGTAATTTATTACAACAAGAAAATCAATAATAACATATAATCACAAAAACAAAAAATAAATTAGCAGAAACTTAAAAAAAGATCTAAGATTAAATAAAATTAATTAAAAAAAATTAACATAAATGACGACAAAATAATAACACTTAAGAATAACATGATAAAACATATAAAAACATTGCGCAAAACAAAAAAAGCTATAATAAATTGAAAAAAGGTAACGTCCAATGTAGGATCAATACAAAAAAGATATTATTTAACAGTTAATTTTAGTTAATGTAAAAAGTAATAAATTTTAAGCAATAGACTTTACTTATTGGATTATTGTTGACTTAGATACTTTACAATACTAAAGTAATGTTGCAAATCTTTGCATGTTCTATAATATGTTCATGAACATTGTTTAAACAAAATACAAAACATAATGCTATCTAAACAAATAATTACTCGTAGGAGTTCTAACAAATATTTACTTACAGTTCAGAGTTGTAAACCAAAATGTTTAACAGAGATTTTTTTAAACGTACACCTAGAAAAAACATTGACACATGGAAAAAACCAACATTCAAATTTAGTTTTTTTTTCAAACTATAAACCACAAATATTTAAAGTCAATGTTCACGTATTGCTTAAATTTATTTTTAATGTTATAGTTTTAACAAATGTAGTTTTACTTGTTAAAATTCAAAGATATTTTGTAATGATATTTTAAGTAATTCTTAAATATCACATTTTAAAGTTACCGCCGATGTGGTGTAGTAGTTAGCGTACTCGACTGCTACACTAAAAGTCTCAAGTTTGAGTCATCTATCTGGAAAGTCAGTTTTTTAGATATAAAGAAAAACTTTAGTATGTTCTATGTACTGTCTCAATGTTGCGTGCACTTTAAATTCCCAGATGTGGTAGTCTTAACCTTTGGCGTTGGCAATTAGCCTTATCAGCAGAAATAGACCAACGTTAAATAAATAAATTATCTAACTTACTAACATTTTAAAATTTAAAAAAAAAAAATTTAAAAAAACTAAAACAAAATTGTTAAAAAAATTTAATGTACTTAACACTGATTTGTTAACGCTATTCTTTTAACAATCTATGATGTTTGCTGTTTCTTATAATAATACTCAACTTGTTTAGCAACCCACATATTTTTCTTGTGATTTAAAACTATTAAATCTGTATTTTTTTACTATTTTAGAAATTTTAAGAACTACTGTTGAAAATTATTCAGAATGTTAAAAAAAATTTGTTTTGTTTTTTGTTATTAAACCAATACTCAATTTAGACAAAACCGGTGGTTAATAAGAAACAAAAAACATTTAACAAAAATACATTAATATTTTGTTTGGAACAGACTTAAAATTATAAAAAAGCTTGTAAACGTTGTGACAATCTAAAAAAGAACGGATGGACTAAAACAAAGCTAATAAATTTTCTCAGCATTCCATACAAAAAACTTTATGAAACAAAAAGTTTTTAATATTTCTTTTACAAAATAATTAAATTAATTTAGTTACTAATCTGAAAAAAAAAACAGATATTTTTGCAAATTATTTTCACTATTTTAAATTCTCTTACTTACAATGCCGGCTAGGGGTTGTTAAAAGATATTTTCTTAAAGCAAATAGTAGAAAACCATCAGGTATATATAAAATGTTACTTATTATTTTTAAAACATTCGCGTATAAATTAGTTTTTATTTTCACTAAAATATTAGTCAAACAAAATTTCCACATTGTCAAGTTCTTAGAACAAATTATGTATTATCTCAGATACTCAATCAAAACGTTTGACTATTTTAGACAAACGTTTGACTATTTTAGACAAACATGAAGAAAATTTTGCATTAACTTTAAAAAATTTCAAAGTAATTGTATAGGTTTGAAAAACAAATCTGTAAGTATTATCTTATAGTTGTTTTGACATTTAAAAAATTATAATTGACTCCAAAATTATAAATGCTGGTGTTTGTCAAGTTTTGTTTTTCTGTCGATTTTATTTTTAATTTACATTAATAAACTTTTTTAATTAACCAAAAGTTCTATTCTTAATTTTTCAGATAATAGCATCTTTTATACTTCATATTGTTTAAAGACTTATGCTCGTATTCTTAAAACGTCATTAAACATATAATGATTTGTTAAAAATATTAATAAATAAAATTTTCGTATTCATAAACACTCATTAGCAATAACGCTTATTAAACTATTCATTAAATTTAACGCAAAATTTTTGGTCCATTAAAGTGTAACGAATCATTGAATTGACACATCTGTTTGACTTGAAAATGTCTAATTTTCTGTATTAATTTACAGTATTTGAGGTTAGATAGTATAGGTTAACATATTAATCATTTATAAAAAACAAAAGTAACTAAAAAGTTACAATTTAATTAATGATAATTTATTTATGAATATGGTTATATTTTTAATGTTCATTAAATTATAATGATCCGTTTGATAATGAATCGTTATAAAAATGTTTATAAATACGGGTATATATCTACAAATATGACAGAACGTCTTGAAATTTTAGGTTAGAATCTGTAGCGTCTATAAACAAAGACTTCAAAACAATATCTGCATAGGATATTCCTAACTTGGTAAATTATTTTACCCGTACTATCACACGTAAAATAAACTTCCAAATTTAATATTTTCCAAGACTTATAAACCGCAAATATTTAGTGGCAATGTTCACAGACTGCTTAAATATAGTGTTCAATGTGATAGTTCAGCAAGTCTAGTTTCACTCGTTGAAATTCAAAATTGTTTTTATGTGGTTTATGACATATTAAGTATTTCTTAAATACCACATTTTAAACTATTCAAAATGTAAATAAATGAATGGTCTTTAATTAATATTAAGTAAAGATTTTATTTATAATAAGGCATACAAAATAAAAATATCTTTATTGTGAAATTAACTCGGTGATTTGTTGTAACCGATTTTTCTTTATTTTTCGTAGGGCGTCACATTTCAAAGTCATTAATAATAATTTTCAATAAAAAAAAAAATTTAATAAATAAATTATCTTTCATCATTCAACATAAACAACAACGCCTAATGCCAGTACATTATAAATATATCACATAGTAAGTTTGTTTTTGCAGTATACATATTAAGCATTTTAATAATAAAACAAAGCACTAGTTTACATTTTTGTAAAATGCAATAAAAAAATAAGTTTATATAAGAAAATTTGTTTTAATTTGAAAGCTTTATCTAACAACAAATCTTATTGATTTAATTTAAGTTCAAATGCAAGTTGAACCGGAAACTTGCGCTCACACAATTTCTGTCTTGAGTAATAGTGGCTATAAAATGATAAAGTAAAGTGTCCAATTTGTGATCTCACATTTTAAAATATTTGAAGTTTTATTATTCTCATAACATGTCTAGACAAGAAAAAACAATTAAAATTATTAACATTATTATTATTAATCTTTTACGAATATAAATATGTCTACCATAAATTTAAGTATATTTATTGCAACATTGATGCAAATTACATTGTATTTTTATGTGTTTTTGTGGAACTTACAAAATACAATATAACCAGCTATGCCCGGAAAAGTTTACTAGATTACTCTATTTTTCTTTAAGTTTTGATATACAAAGTTTGATTGCAAAAATTATTAAAAGTCGATTATACAGTTTGTTCCAATAAATTTAATTCAGCTAGTAAAAAACATTCAAGTTTCAAAGTTTAATGACTTTAGTTCGATAAAAGGAATATTATATCAAATTAGACCAACCCGAATTTGTGTGGCAATATTAATTATTTATAAATTCTTGGCAAGATTATTCGCAAAAGGTTGTTTGATAAACGAGGCATACTGCTAAGTAAAATATTATGAATATAACAAATATAATCAAATTTTATCAACAATAATAAATTATCTTAATTTTTAGGTTAAAATTAGTATATCGAAATAATATTATTATTATAATTTCACAAAATATACTTAAATACTGTTAAATCTGATAGTAAAATCTACTTCCGACTTGTAGTTCTTAATACCGCAAATAAAAACAAATTTGCAGATTACTATTATTTTATTCATGCTTTGTCTAACAAACTGCAAGTGTTCAAAAATGTATTAACAAAGTGTGGCTCAGTTGGGTGAAGCTCCTATCTCAAATCTCTACGCATAACTTGTAGCAAGATTTTTAAGAAATTAGTGTCCATTTATTCATAGTTACATTTAGTATGAGAGTGTGAATTGATCAGATACTAAGCCTTGTCAGTATCTACAGCGCCTCCATTCTTTCAATTAACGGGTGCGATAGTATATGTTATCAGGTACGTACATATTGAAGGGCAGTTTGTTTGGTAGTTACACAATGCGTAAGCGCTAAAATATAGGCCACTGCAAGTGAAAATTAAAAAAATAATAATACTAGTTACGCAAAATGTTTTAAAATAAAAGTTTTTTTTATTAGTCGTAATATTATAACAATTAAAAAAACGCTTATTTTAAAACAATTTAATTTTTTTGATAATAAATTGATAAAAAATTATTTTTGACGTTAGAAAATTATAAATTTAATTTACAAAATATGACGTGTTTACCTCATTTTTTATTTATTTTGATTAAAACTACCACTTTTAGGAACTTATAATAGATAATATTGATAAGCTTATTATTGATCAAAACACCATTCTGTAGGTACTTATTGAGTCTTATAATATAAATAAGTTGATAAATTAATGTTTACATCAAATTAGTTTGTTAACAAAAATATATAATTAAGGGCAAGCAACAAGCAATACTATTTACAATAAAATGTAAAACATATTGTGTTTATGGGCATTGAAAGAACAATTATCTAAAAGCGTTAATCAGTAACTAAAATTGTTTTATATTTATATGAAAAAAAATCAATATTTTATAGTAACTTTAGTGTCGCTTTTATTTAATTTTTTTTAATGATGGTTTTTCTTTTATGTTTGATTGTGCGCTTCTACAGTTAACGGAAAAAATGGGCAGTATAACAGAAAGTAATACAAACATATTTTTTTTGTTTAGCTATTTGAACAATTTTTAGTTATTTTAGTTAGCCATCCTAAAAACACAATTGATTTATGGATTGTTAAAATTGACATTGTTATTATATTGAATCAACTAGCTATAGACAAAAAATTAACAATAGTTAATAAGAAAAAGAAGAATAAACATAAGATTTATAAGATGCAGAATCCGTACAGTACCAGCAAAATAGAGAAAATGCTACAAATGTTAGATGAAATTATGCATAAAATGCGAGAAAGAGTGACACTAGGTTGCCAAATGCAAAAACAAACAACACAAGAAGATAATGAGTGAACTAAGTAAAAACTAAATAATAAGTAGATAAAAAACAGATACGGTTGTTTTAGTAAGGAGAAAGTGTAAGGAAAAAGTAAAAAGATAGAAAACACAAAATGAGAGAATAGTGTAAGCTGAAATAGAAATTATAATAGTATAAAGATGTTATATCAAACAAAACTCTAAACTAGAAAACATTGGGAGTAGATAAAAAAATTAGAAAGCAGTTCAAGAAAACAAAAAACAGAAAATATTGTAATAGGTAGAGATTTTAAAGCAAAATCACTGAGTTGAACAAAATACAAGAACAATATAAACTCTTAGAAAATATGGTTAAACTATACAATTTGCAACAAAAAATGAAAATTAATGCCAAAGATCAGATGTCTAACAGAAAAATCCAGAATGCTTATAGCAACGGTAGCAAAAAGAAAATTGTTATTTTCTGCAAAACATTGAGAGAAGCCTCAAAGATAAAATAATAAAATGAGAAAAGCTACGAAAGCAAGCGCGCTAAAGTTTTCTAGGGCTTACAAAACTGTGTCACAGAAAGCAGTAAAAGTAATTCCGGAAACACTTCCTGCAGACCTAATAGTTAAAAAAAGGTTAGAAATAAAAAAAACTAGTAAAAAGGAACCAGTAAAATAAAAACAAAGATAAGTGCAAAAGAAAAGACGCTGGCAAAATTGCAGAAACAGTGGAGAAGAAAAGAAAAGGAGAATTAGATCCGTAGATAAAAGAAGAAGACGGTAGAAATCAAACCCAAAAAATGTTGTCATACAACACAAATACTGACCAAGCACGAAACTATTAAAAAGTTGCAAAAAATAAAAAAAGATTAGAAAAGAAAAAAAAAAGAATTTTTGTCAAGAAAAAAACACAGTATAATGCGGAACATACTCTAGTGGAATGCAAAGCATAGAAATAAAATAAAGAAAAACTAGAAAATTTAATAGAAAACAAAAAACAACAATTATTAGAAATGCCAGCAAAATAAAAACAAATGAAAGACGCTAAAAAACTTTGCAACAAAAATACTAAAAAAAAAATTGAAGAGTTTGACAACAAATAAAAATAAAATTAAAAACAATAAAAGGAAACACACAAAATAAAAACCACAAAAGAAAAAAGTTATAAAAAAAGTGAGACCGGGGATAGCATGCGTGTTGCAGATATTGCGTAAAAATTTGCAAAGCAATAACCAACCTATTTAGATTAACTTACAAAGACAGTACAACAGGATTAACGCAGAAAAAAAACTAAAAATATTCCATGTATAAATTATTCTCAAGGGCCATTTGCTGAGGCCAACACCTCACTAAGTCTACAAAAAAAAAACATAAACATGCTTTGTCAACTGCAACAAAACTAAAAAAATATAAAAAACTAAAAAATGTTGACAGATAAGTATGACCATGTCTGAGTCAAGCTAAAAATTTTACAAAACTTTAAAAAAACTTTTTTTTTAAATATAGATAATAACGTGCTTTTATATGTGCAAAACATACCTTGAGTTTCAGGAAGTGCCGTGTGCTACGTTCCGAGATATCTTATAATGTATCCACAGAAATACCTAAAAATAGCAAAAACAGGCTTAAATTTTAAATTGTCATTTTTTTATCGTTTTCTCTTTATTGCATTTTTAGAAACAAATTAAAACAAACTTTTTTTTTTAATTTGTATAAAATTTGAGTTTTCACAGACATTTTTTTTTTAATTTTAAAAATTTTGCAACACTTATATGACATTTTTTTAAAAAAAAATTTCATATGTAAAGCACGAAAAAATAAAAATACTTAATAATCTTTTTTTTTAAGAAAAACTATTACTTAAAGTTTTGCAACATTATCAAAATTTAAAGAAAAAAATTTTGTTTGTGAAACTTATTTTTTAGACAATTTGGAGAAAAAAATCAGTTACTAACAATTTTTAGAAACTTTTTTAATTTTGATTAGTTTTATACGATTATTGGTAAATTTGTTAAATGGTTTTTGCGGAATTAAGTACAAATATTTTTGTTTTGGATGTTTATAAACAGAGAATAGAACAGCATTTTTGATGATTCTTTAAATAGTTTTAGTAAGGTTTTCTGTTGCAACATGTAGATATTTGAAATAACAAAATCAAAATTGTTATTTATCTTAGAATAACAATAGATGAAAATTTAATCTAACCTAACAGAAAAAAACATAGATTGTTGGCTGGTAAACTTTGTACAAGATGAGTCACTTAACAATTCAGTATTATGTACATTACAATCTCCAAACAAAATAACTTTAACTTTATTTTAATTGCTTTAAAAATGTTATCAAACTTTTAAGAAAATTGAGTTGCAGCTATATTTAAATAATAGTATATGCATATTATAAAAATAGTCTAATAGTATCTACTATTTTTTAAGTTCTGGATTATGTCAAACCTATGTTGTGTTTAAAAAAAAATAATAAAGTTTAAGTTATTAATAATAATTATAAATAATATAATTGTTTTCATATTTTTAATCAGATTAATATATACAGGATAAGTCGGGAAAAACAAACTAAACTCTAGGAGTGTTTTGTATAGCTGAAAATAATGTAAAAAACTCAAATGTTGTTATTTGATTTTTATTTGTTTTCAAGTTATAGACTAATTAAAAATACAAAATGTTGTTTTATAAACTTTTTGGTAATCATAGCTTTCTTATAATAAATGTTTAAAAATACCGCTACAGCATTTTTAATGCATCAAATTAGTGCATTTTAAATGTCTATTTTTAATTTACACACTTTATTTTTGAACCAACTTCATAAACAATTTTCTAGTGCTGCAATTGGTCTACCGCGACCAATTCAACGGTTTAATAACCTTTTGTCCAAATGTTGCTTGACCTGATAAGTAAAATGTGAAGGAACTTTATTTTGCTGGTAACACATTTGCATTCTGATGTTTAAAGAAACATCTTCTAGTAGTCCGTGTAATTTGTTTTGTAATAAAAGTAAGAATCTAGCATACCACACCACACATTTATTAAAAATTAATATTAAAAATTACCTTCGACTGTTTTGTGGAGATTTTTATCTGACTATACATGACAGTCGCTGTTGCTATATCTGTAAAAAGTATGCGTGATACCACACGAGGATTATTATTTATCTACCTACAAAGTTTTATACTTTTAAGGTAATTTTCCTGTTTTAGCTGCTATATTTTTTGTACATAGTATAGATGTAAACCTTTCTAGTAAGGTGTATTTATTATTTTTGTTTGTGACATGTCCAATTAAATACTAATTCTTTGTGAGCTTGTTGTTGCATCTTTTGCTCTTACATCCAGAATATTAACTCTGATAAATAAATGTTTATTGGTATATCTGTAATGTAAAAACCGTTGACAATATTCTTTAACAGCAGCTGTAGCATTCCCATTACAAAAATCATAAACAAATACCATATTTGCATTGTGTAGCAATTTGTAACTTTTTAATTCTACAAACTCACATTACACTAACACGTTATAAGAAAACTGCAATTTAGCGACATCTGGTTGCACATAAAATTGGTGTTGACCTTGTAAATTTTCTAACAAAGTAATTGTAATAAATAAAATTTTTTTATAGCAATGTTCTCATTTTTTAATCGATTATAATTTGCACTTATTTATCTTTTATGTGACTGACAGGAAACTCGGGTACCTTTTTGAACTTTATACATATACATTTTTGGCGTTTATAATTTTTAAATTTTTTAGATTTAGTGATTTATCTCTTAACTATCTTTAATGTACCGTATTACAATATTTTTATTATTAATTTTTTTTTTTTTACTGAGAAATTAATGTCTAAACTTTTTACATACGGACGTGACGGTTTGGGAACCTGGATACTTTTGGTAATTTAAAATAAAATAAGATAAAAACTATTGTAATTAATTTAACAAATGGTTTTTTTACAATTAAATTAAAATATATTAAAACAGTACATAAGTTATAGCTAATTTGGTAATTGTTTACAATTATTACCGCGTATTGTCTTTGCAAACAGGTTTTGCACAAAATTTACATTTTTTTTTTGTGTAAACTTGTTTATAAATATATAATTTTTTGCAACTAGCACAGTACTTTTAAAAGCATTGCAAGCTAGATTTTCAATGATTGCAGCAGCGGGATCTATTATTCGACATCCTACAACTATTTCTACAGAAATGTTGAATGCATTAATAACAAAAAACCAACGGATTTGTTCTTTTTAGAAAGCATAAAGTTGGTTCTTTACTAAACGCAAAATGTTTTGCTTTATTATTTAAACTGGTATTATTGTAGAATCATACCAGTTAATCTATCTTAACCAACTACAGATGCACTTTGTAGACGCGTTTTATCTTTATTGCAATTTCATCTGAATAGGAACTTTTTATTTCAATATTTGGATTGTTTTTTACATTAGGTTGTTACAATACACTGTTTTCTAGTTCTAAAACATATTTCTTTTTATAAAAAGCAACAAACGGCATGTGCATATACGTAACAGTCAAAAGTATGTTGTGCACTGGCAGATGAGGCCTTGGGGTTGCACAATAACTGCAAAAGATTGTCAAGCTTACACAAAACGGTTAGGTTTAGAAGGTGTATGCAGGGCACATTACAGCGGTAAGGAGCAGTTATAAACACAATGATATTAGAATATACCTTGGGGATGTGTTAATTAGAGAGTGGAAGTCGATTGCGGGACGAAAGAAGAAGGATCAGTAAAGTCGGCGCTGTGAAGAGATGCGGTCGCATGGTTTGACGGCAATAAATTGGTTGTTAATTTTTTTTTTATATTTATTAAAAATTATTTATACATACCTATATATATATATATATATATATATACAAAATTGTTTTCATATAAATATAACATTCCTGCAGTACCGCCATCCATCCGTAAGGAATCCTGGGGCCTGGTATTGGAATTTTTTTTTCTCATCGTGTGGTGTTATGATGTGTGGTAGTACTTTTAACTTTTATATTTGTTTTTTCATCAGATATTCTTTTAGTTTCATTTTAAAATTATTTATGTTGCATATATTTTTAATTTCTTCTGGTATATTATTGAATTTTTTAATGCTTTTGACAGTTATACTTTGATTTTTTAATGTTGTTCGGTTTACTTCTATGTTTAAGTGTCCTTTTCTTCGTGTGTTGTGTGTATGAATTTCTTTTCTAGTTGTTAGTTTTAATTCTGTTTTAGTTAGACCAAGTTGTATCTTTTTTATTAAGATAATACATTGTTGTGAGATGTTGTTTTTTATTGTAAGTTGGTTTGTTTTTTGTGAATTTCATTTGTAGGTGTTAGTTTGTCCATTTGATATAGTGTTTTTATTGTCTTGTTTTGTTGTCGTTGTAGCTTGTCTATGTTTCTTATGTTGGTTTATGACCATACGGTTGTAACGAACCCGAGGATTTATTTACAACAAAATATGATTTCCATTGTGGATTATTAATCATTCTTTTATTTTGTTGCACAATGAATCGTCGGTTTCGTTGGTTCCAATCGCCACCCGGTACTTTGTAAAATAAATATATTGTGATGTGAAAGTAGGGTTGCCTACGTTAAAATAACATTTATATTAATTAACAAAGTATCAATTATGACCCCTATTAAGGTCCGCCGTGAATACTGTATGCCGGCGTAATATATTTGTTTTATATTACGCCGCCATGCCCCCGTTATTTAGCACGCCGCGGTCCTAACCTGTAGGACCACGGACACGTGTTTTAGAGTAAATTAACATAATTTATAACTTACCTCGCGACATTCCATAATCCTTTATTTAGCAGCACAGCAACTAGCACTATTCACACACTGAAAACCCGCCGGGGCCCCGTTTCACAGCCTCCATTTTTCTCGCCGCACACGCGTTTTCTCGAGATCGGGTTGAAATTAGCTGCGGGGCCCAGTGGCGTAGCATATGGGGTTTATATTAAGTGTTTATTTTACCGACTAAATATTAATTAGGATTGTTAATTCCGGAATATTATATGTAATTAATTTATGTTAGATGATAGGCAACCCGTACAACCTCGGTTCGTTTCTTAGCCTAGCGTCCTAAAGAGAGGACATATTGAACCGGGGTTTGCGGGGTGCAATTATGTACATGTTATTTGTTGTTTGTATATATTTAATTTTAGTTAATTAGTTTCTAATTATTGGATGTATAGGCCACCCCCTATACATCCCATAGTTTCAGTTGGCATCCCTGCTTCCCCACCTTTCCTCCACCAATCAGAGTCCTTGTTCTATCCCCTCTCTTTCTTCTTTCCTATATATACCGCCGTCCCATCCTAATACAGTCAGTCAGCCTTGTACCCAGCCAAGACACCAATACCAGCTCCCGAAGTTTTAATTCGCAGTAAGTGCAATCCCGCCGTGAACATTTCCTCCCGTTTCTTTTCCTTTTTTTGTGTCCGAGGTTGTGCGGCGTCGCAAGACAAGCCACCTCGAATCCCAGACGTACCCTTGTTCCTGCCAGTTTTTCCCTGTCAAATATCCCCGTGAATGTGTATTTTGTTGTTGTGGGTGGACAACCGCCATTTTTGAATTAATTTGTTTTCTTGTTTTGTTGGTGTAACAATAAATTTTATTTTTCCTACCACCTGGTTGTTTCTTTGTGTCCACACTAAAGTGTGGTGGCGCCCGAGCTCCTCCCGGTCTCCGGCGAAACCCTGTGATCACGGCTGCAGCTACCTCAGCCGCGTGTCTCGTCCTTACCGGACAAAAACGTGTTACACGGTCATCATGTAATTAGTTTGTGAGCTAAAGATAGCATTATAGATAATGTTTCTTGTTTTTTGTGTATTTAGGTTGCTCAGTTTGTATAGGGCTCCTATAGCTATTGTGTTTTTCTTATAAGGTTTTGTATGTGTTTGTCCCATTTTAAATTATTGGTAATTGTAATTCCAAGATATTTTGTATGTGAGACTTCGCATAATTGTTTGTTATTTATAGATAGCAAGATGTTGTTAACATAAAATTTGTTTTATGTTCATTAATTGTTAACAGGTTTTTATTATACCAGTCATTAAGTTTATTTAAGTCTTCTTATACTTCGTGTTGCAGTTTTGTTTTGATTATTTCTGCATGTACTACAGTTGTGTTGTCTGCGTATATATATATAGTTTTCCGTTTAGCTTTAACTCAAATTAGTCGTTAATATATAAAATATGTAGAAGTGGTGCAAGCACACCACCTTGTGGTATACCGTAATCACTATATTTTACTGCACTCAGTGTATTTTTAATTTTTGTTTGTAAGGTTTTTTGTTTTTAGTAATCTTTCTGCATATCTATAATTACTGTAAGACATTCTTTTCTTACATCAAGTGCATTGTTGATGTTGTGCATTATGTCAGTAAGTGCAGAGCTTGTACCGGTATGTCTTTGGAATGCGTATTGCCGAGTGTTTATAATATTATGTGATTTTACATGTTTTAATATTTGTTCATAAATTATTTTATCGACTATCTTGGCTACAATAGAGAGTAATGCAATAGGCCTATAGTTTTCCGGTAGATGTTTGTTTCCTTTTTTAACAATAGGTATAATAACAGTTAGTTTTAGACACTCTGGATATATACCTTGTAATATTGTATTGTTGATTAATTTAGTTAGTTATCAACTCATTTTTTACAGTTTTAATAACTTCTGATGTTATCATATCTTTTCCAGGTGCTTTTCCATCCTTAAGTTTGTTTATAATGTTTTTAATTTCTACATCCGTCGTTGGGTTAAATGTTACGTTTGAGTCTATATTCTTTTGTAATGTAATTGTTTTGAGTGATGTGGAGTTATTTGGTTTTTTGTTTGCAAGGATTTTTCCAATGTTTGCAAAATATATATTAATTGTATTGGATATGTCTTCAGGATTTGTGAGTATTGTTCCATTTTCGTCGGTGATTGTTGATATATCTTTGCTTCTTTTTTTATTTTTTATAATTTGATTTATTTCATTCCATGTTTTTTTGGATTATCTTGTACACGTTCTATTTTATTCTGATAGTACATTTTTTTCTTTTCATTTACCTTTTTATCAACGTAATTTTTCATTGTAATGTAGTTTTGATTGATTATAGCGTTTGTTTGATTTTGTTTATATCTTTTATATAAATAATTTCTCTTCTTAATGTCGTTTAGTATTTCGGTATTAATCCAATCATTTCCTTGTTTATATTTAAGTTTTACTTCTCTGGTGTTATTTTCTATTAGTTTTGTCATTATTTCAATTAATGTATCAAAAGTTTCAATTTGTTTTTCTCTAATATGTTTAGCAAATGTTTCTTTAACATTAACGTAATTTATTTTATATTTTTTTGTTATTTTATATTCATTTTTTATCTCTTTGATGTTCCATGTGGTCATTATTGCATGGTGGTCAGAGTATGGAGCATATTTTATTTCAAAACTTTCCATTAGTACAGGTTTATTTGTTATTATATGGTCTATTATTGATATTTTGTTATTTTTGCTTGTTCTTGTACTATCAGCCCCATTCATTAATTGATATCCTTGTTCTGTGATTATTATTTTATATGTGTTGGTTTTATTTAAGTTTTTTGCTAGATTTAAATTTATATCTCCCATAATAATGTGTGTTTTTTTTGTGTTAAGTATATTGTTTTCAAGAACATTTAGTAGTTCTGTATTTGTTATTTCTGGTGGCTTATAGATTGATGTTATGTATATGTTTAGCTCTGTTAGAAATATTGTAATTATTTCTACAAAATTAATTGTTTTGTTAGTTATTATTTTACATTTTATATTTTTACGTATACATGTTTACACCTCCTCCTTTCGTTTTTCTTGAGTTTTGTACGCTGTTGTAGTTTTTTAATTCATAGTAGTTTTCCTGATCTTCATATAGCCATGTTTCTGCTATCGATATTATTGATGGTTCATTATAATGTTAAAGAGTTCATTTTCATTTTGGATGGGTGATTGTTTATATAGTGTAATGTATATTATTTATTTTGGTTTTTATTGTTTTAGTTTTTTTTTATATTTTCTAGACAATGAATTTGTAAGATCTTATCATTTTCAGATTTTCTAACAAAGATTTTTCCATTTTTTGTATTTGTATGCTTTTGTTGTTTTTAATTGTCTACATTCGTAATATACTTTGCTGTTGTAGTTAGTAAGTTGTTCATATTATTCATATGTAAATGTTATTAATTTTCTTTCCTTTTAGTTCACAATCTTCAATTTTGATGGTTTTAATTTTTTTTCTTTTTTCTGTAATTTGTTTTTTTAGATCTTTAGTTCTCATTTCAACAACGATATCTCCTGGCTGCATATCGTTTAGTTTTTGGTAGCAATTTTTTATATCATTTTTATTAATTTTCATTCCCATTCCATGTGTTATTTTAGTTATTATTTCCATAGCATCTTCATTTTTATCTTGTATATCAATTCCTTTAAATATTAGATTGTTTTTGATTTTTTCTTGTTCTATATCATTTATTTTAATTTCCATTGTTGATTTTATTTTTCAGTTCTTTATTTTCTTGTTTTACATTTTTTAATTCATCTTTAATTTCTTTATTTTGTTTCATCAAATCGTCGAATTTCGTAGACATAAATTCAATTGATTCTTTTAGGTCATTTATCGTCTCAGCCAGTCCTTCAATTGTATATTCTTTTTTTATTTTTTGCTGTTTACACAAGCTAATTCAAATTTTTGGTAGATTTATCTAAAAATAATGCCGGCTTAGTAATTTTTGTGTTATAGATAGGCACATGTTTTATTTATTTTATCTAACACAATAACCAAACATTCATTAAAACGCTGGTCATTTCACATTTATTTCGGTTTTTATTACCAAAAAGTTTTTATTTGGTTAAATTATCGGCAATATATTGAGTCCGTAAGTGACAGTTATTAAAAAAAGCTAGTATTAGCTACAGTTAAAAAGCAGAACACCAAAACAAATGGCATAGATACAATACATTCACTGAGTTTTAGATACTTGATTTTTTTAATAGAACATGTTCTAATTTTTCAAGATATAATTGTGACCTTGATAGTTTGTGCGTTTTACACACGTGAATGATCTGATCTATAATTATACAGGGAGTTTATAAATGAATGGGATTATGTAATCACTTTAAATGTGCCGCCGTTTTAAAATCGTCCACTATACTACATATGTTTTCATATGTTTGCTTGACAGCTGTCAAAGTTGATCTGTCAAAACAAATAGTTTAGTGAACAATTTAAAAAAAGCGGCACATTTAAAGTGATTACATAATTCCATTCATTTATAAACTTTCTGTATATATAATTCAAGACATAACTATGGACAGTGTCATACGGGTTTTACATGTGTTATTTATAGAGTATTTACTTATTCTAGCAGATACTTTATTAGCTCTAATTGGACGGTTGTCAACATCAGGTGGTTGCTGGAGCGGGTTCTAAACAGAACTTAATTAGATCAAAAATCAAAACTCTTTTATATAATTCTCAGTATTGATTTTTAATTGGATTGTTTTGAGTATGGTTCAAAAATGTTATTATTGATAGTATATTATTACTTATACTCACTTATTCAGCAGTTTGCAAATCAAGGTCCTATAATTCCAAGATTTGCCAAAGTTTTATTTATACATTATACTGATATTATTGTGCATAGTACTAGTATTTCTTTTTCTACCTAGTATTTTATTATATTCATTTATCACACACAACCGTACATTACTAATTTAATATATTCATTTATTACACACAACAGTACGTTACTAATTAAATTTTATGTTTATCATTTATTACTTTATACAAACAGTCGTTTTTATATTAACTATTACTTAATTTAAGTAATATTTTATACGTATATACGTAACATTTTATTAATGGTTGGCACAACTGGTTGCTTATTTTAATAGTTTTAAACCCATGTTCCAAATTACAATTAATTCAATTTAATTAGTAGTTAGTCAGTGTTTGTTAAGTTGGTAGTTGGATTTATGTTTGTACTATTGTTTTTTAGGTCTCTTTCTCTTCATTCTTTCTTATTATGTTTTATTTGAAACAATCAGAATTTGCGCATAATACTGTCATTAGTTTTTGGTGAGAAATAAGATTAGACATGTTTTTCAACTCAAGTTGTTTTGATTACATTACAAAGTTTTAGGATTAAGGGAGTAGTAGACAGCTTGTTGCTATAAGCGGATCATTGCTTATTATAAAGTTGAAGTATATTGTTTTATATTAATTTGTATTTTGTTAATACACCTATCAAATCCATCCTCTCTCTTTCTTTTTATAATAGAATTTTTGGTTTGTCAAACCGAAACTTTTTATTAATTATCTTTACGGGGAAAGAGTTGTAAAAATAATCTCGCCTAAGTGCAAACTATTTGGAGTAAATTGCATTTGTATTTATATTTAAGTATTTAACTTGGTTCATTTTTACGAGCTGACCCATGCTAATTTTTTAGTAAACCTAAACTGCAATTTTGAAGATCAACGTGGGGTTTGTTTTTGAGGATAAAAGTGTGCTGACCAAATTATGTTATTTAATTATAAATTTTACTTATATAAAAAAATGTGTACCTTAAATTTTTTATTGTTTTTAACGTTTAACTGTTGGTGTACTTGGCAAAATGTCAAAATTAAAATCAGAAAGGCAGGTAAAAAAAACTCGATTACAAGTTGGTGGTAAAGCGTATAAATGAAAACCGAAAAGGTTAAAAAAACTCATAGCGCTCTTAGAGGTTTCCAGCAGTTGAAAAATTCCGGAAAACTTTTTAAAAATGGTTTGAAAAGAATGGCTAAAAATGACGCAAATGCATGTCAGATAAAATTAGAAAAATTAGTAAAGGTAATAAAAGAAAAACTTGAAAATTTAAATATCAGGAAATTAGAGACAAAGCCCATATTTTTGCAACGTTAGCGGTGTTAGCAAAGTAAAAACAATGAGATCAAACGTGTATCTTCAATCATTAATCACTTATGGTGAGTTTTAAGAACTGGTTTAAGAAAATAAAAACATAAGTGGACGTGCCAATAGAATTAGTATTGGCGAAGTCAATCATGATCGCAAGTCAGTTGTGTAAAACCCTGCCTACAGCATTTTATTGAGGTAAATACATATAATTTGTAAAGTTTTGTGGTAAAACAGGCAAAAGTATTAATGGTTTTTTTAGAAAAGTTGAAAGAGTTTTAAACATTACGGGACAAGGTTTTGTTATGTTACCAGGCAAATAACAAATTATCAAAAACTCCCATTGTATTAGAACTTCTTAGTTCATTCTGAGGTAAAGATGGAAGATGAAAAAGTTAAGGAAACGTATTAAAGAGAAACAGGAATATATTGACAATTGTTGTTCACTTGTGAAGAGGTAGAGTAGTGAGATATATATTAAAAAAATAAGACCAAAAAATTGTCGTAATTAATAAAGTGGGCAATGCTGGAAGCAATGGGAAAAACCTGGACCAAGTTTGCTATCCAGTATAATTTATGATAGTGTGCACTATCAGAACAGTTTTAAATTTGTCAGACGTAAAAAAGTCTAAACATTGTGCGAAGAGCCTCTATTTAGAGTTGGCTTTTAGTAGGAGTTAGATATATAAATTATATCTTAATTTTAAATGTTTGGTGGCAACTGGAAAAGTTATTATGTGCTTGAAGAATATTTCTATAGAGGTATAAAATAAATTAAATTTTTTTATGTGACGTGGTCCCCGTGATGCGTCACAGTTTGGTGCTATTTTTAGATTTCTGGGTAGATGTTTGGCTTATTCTTAGTTTAAAGTTAGGAAAATAATTTTTTGAAAGTGATATTGACGTTTTCCAGCATGACAAACAATTAAAGGTAAGTTTATTGTATGGTTTGAGTAAGTAGAATAACTCAGAAAAGTTGGAACTATTAAAAGTTGTAAATGCAATTTAAAAAATACCAAACGAATAGGGTTAAATTGTGCGACACAAGTTGAACATCAAATTGTGAAAGACCAACTGATAAAAACAAAGTATTATCAAGTTAATCTATACATGCAGCGTTTTATTAATAAGATGTTCAAAGAGAGGTTAGAATTAAAGTCTATTATCCTATAAAACACCAATGAGTAAAATTTATCAATTCTAAAAAAAAAAATTGTGTGACAGCAACAGTGAAGTTATCTGAGTGTTTTATATCATTATTACTGCAAGTACATATATTAATAACATTGTATTGGTTTTGTGTTGTAGTATTTGCTTATCTATAAACGTTTGTGGAATAAATTATTTAATCTGCAGACTATTAGTTAAAATTAGCTGAGTTATTTCATATATAACCTAAAATTCTACACAGTTTAATATTCACAACAATAACAGTGTCTACAATATTTGTCACTGCATTAGCTATACAACAAATATCCGCTACCTACCACCGTAACACACTGCGTTAGAGACCCGACTCATAAATCAAGGGTTCAAATCTTCAGCCTAAAATTAATAAAATTATTTTTTACATTTAGTTTGTTAATATTTTTTTAAATCTAGTCATTAATATTATATTATATTTTATTTTATTTTAACTTTAAATCATTTCCAATTTTTTACTAAATCATACCATCAACATCTGTTATAATATTACGTTTAACTTATTTCACTCATTGTAATTAACCTCCCTCTGTTCTCACTCATATTACCTATCCGTTGCCTATATCTTGTCTAGTTTACTGGTCAGTCACTAAAACGGGCACTTTAGTGTGAAGAATTGTGTCCCTGTCAAATCCTTTTAATGTAAAGTTTTATTAAAAACATGACTAAAACAAGAAATTCAAAAAATACAAATAAAAAAGATGAATCAAGCGATAGCGAAGAAGAAACTACTAACAAAGATATCATGAAAACATTAATAGAACTAAAAACATCAGTAGAATATATGAGTAGTAAATTTGATGAGATTTTAAAAGAAAATAAAGAAATTAAAAAGCAACTAAAAAAAAAACTGAAAAATTAAATGAAGAATTAATAGAAAGAGTAGAAACATTAGAAATAACACTTGAAAAAACCGAAAAAGAAAAAAATACAAAACAATATAATAATAGTCGGAGTCGACAAACAGGAAAAAAATGAAAAATCAGAAGAAGTTGTGATAAAAATAATGAAAACACTAAACACAAATATAAAAAAAGATCAAATAAAATCAGCATACAGAAAAGACAACTTAAATGAAAGAAGTCCAATAATTGTAGAATTGAAAAATAAAGAAGACAAGGAAAATATTTTGAAAACAAGAAAAAATATTGGATCAATTACTACAATAGAATGTGATTTGAAAGGAAAATCCAACGAAATATACATAAACGAACAACTAACAGCACATACAAACATGCTGTTCTTTAAAGCAAGAGAACAAAAAAAAGAGTCTCAATACAAATATTTATGGACCAGAGATGGGAACATATACATAAGAAAAACCGATACAAGTACAAAAATTAAAATTAAAAACGTTTCTGACATTGAAAAGCTAAAATAGAAAACCTAAATTAAAATAAAAAAAAAATCATATAAAACAATTCAAAATGTATTCAATATATTTACATAATGCCAGAAGTATAAAAAACAAATTTGAAGAAATAGAACTCATTCCTACAATATATAATAAACCCACAATAATTGCAATAACAGAAACTTGGCTAAAACCATATAACCAAGACTTTTATAGACTAGATAATTACAATGCAGAATATAATTCAAGAAGCACCAAAGGAGCTGGAATTGCGCTCTATATTAAAAAAGATACGGAATATAAATTAATAACAAATAAAACAATAAAAGATATACAAATATTAACAATACAACTGAAAGAAGAAAATACAGCAATTACCCTAATCTACAAACTTCCACGAATAAACTTCAGAGATCTTAAAACGACACTAAAAAACAATATCATCAACAGGAAGAAACCACAAATAATAATAGGCGATTTAAACGTCAATATTGCAGAAAACGATAACGAGACACGAGAATATAAAAACATATTATTAGAACATGGTTACAAAATAGTAAACAAAACATCAATACAATATTACACAAGAAAAAACCCTAACCCAAATGGAAAAAACTCTATACTAGACCATGTTATAACAAATAATAAACAAGAAATAGAAGATCTAACAATGATTCCATCAAATATATCTGATCACTGCGAATTAATAACCAAAATAAAAACAAAGCAAAAAACTAATAAACAAAAATATGAATATTTTGAACATATTTTTACAGATCACAACAAAATAACTAAAGAAATTAACAACATGAACACAAAAGAAATAGATAGCTTTGAAAACCTGTCAAAAAAACTACAACAAATTATAGAAAGTAACCAAACTACAAAGAGGTTTAAAAGAACAGAACAAAGCCCATGGACCAATACAGAAGTCTTAGACAACATTAAAAAAAGAAACAAACTTCACAAAAAACACCTTAGAAACCCAAACAATGAAACAATAAAAAACGAATACTGCAAACAAAAAAAAAAAACGTTATACAACATAAAGAATACCAAAATACTGTATTATAAAAACAAGTTTCAATCAAACAAAGATAACCCCACAAAACTATGGGATTTAATAAACAAACAGTTTAACAAAAAGATTTCTAAACAAATAAACATTGAACAAATATTAAAAGAAAATGGAACAACAACTAAAATACCAATGGAAATAGCAAATGAAATAAATGAATATTTTACAAATATTGGAAAAAAACTAGCAGAAAAACAACTCTCAAGAACAAATGAAGAATCAAAAACTACAACAATAAAAAGAAAAATAAACAACATTCACTTTGATTGCACATCGCAAGAAGAAATAAATAAAATAATCATAAAATTGAAAGACAACAAAACACCAGGTTTTGATAAAATTACAAACAACATAATAAAACAAAACAAAACCATTCTAACACCAATATTGGTGAACATAATAAATAAAGTTATCGAAACAGGTATCTACCCATGCTACATGAAACAAACAATAATAGTGCCTATACATAAAAAAGAAGATAAAACAAAACCAGAAAATTATCGACCTATATCACTACTATCAACACTAAATAAAATACTAGAAAAAGTGATTCATACCAGACTAACTGAACACATAAACAATAACAACATAATATTCAAACAACAGTATGCGTTTCAACAAAATTCTGGAACACAAACAGCTGCATATGATCTCATAGACCATATAAAGCGTAAAGTGGACCAAAAAGAAACTGTAGTAGCAATGTACATCGACATGAAAAAGGCATTTGATACCATATCTAAAACACAACTTATTAAAAAACTGGAAGCAATTGGAATAAAGGGTAAAGAACTAAACCTAATAGACACATACCTTAAAAACAGACCACAAAAAACAAAAGTAAACTCTACAGAAAGCAAACCACTACAGGCTAATTACGGCATACCACAAGGAGGAATATTGCCACCGACACTATATATACTATACACGAATGATATTTTAGAACTTACATTACATGGAACACTCTATATGTATGCTGATGACACATGCATTATATATTCGGGAAAAGAAAATATAGAATTAGAAAAGATCATTAAAGAAGACGTTAAAACCTTAGAAACATGGTATTACAACAACTTACTTACTTTCAACGAGACAAAAACAGAATACATGATTTTTAACAACAAACAGGAAACCCCTATAACAATAACAATAAATGGCAAAACTATAAGACAAATAAAAGAAGTGAATTACCTGGGTCTGACTATTCAAGAAAACCTGAAATGGGATGCTCACATAAACAAACTTGTGAAAAAAAATTCTTCAACAATAGCGGCTGTAACAAAAATACGAAATTACCTACCAAAAAACTCAAAAAAATCAGTTTATCATGCAATATTTGCATCACATAACAAGTACCTAAACCATATCTGGGGAAACACAACCAAAAAAAACATAAACAAACTACAAAGACAACAAAATAAATTCATCAAAATTCTATACACACTGGACAGAAAAACACCTTCAACTGAACTATACAAGGAAGAATTAAATATAAATAAGATAATAGACTTGAACAATATACTATTGCTATATAAAATAAATCACAAAATGATAAAAACCAATATAAAAATACAGTCAAACAAAGAAATACACAACCACCAAACAAGAAGAAAATCGCACATAAGGACTACAAAATATACAACTGTTGAATGCAGACAGACTTTAACAACAGAAACTACAAAGCAATACAATAATCTGCCAACATTTATAAAAAGTCTTAATTACATACCATTTAAATTAAAAATAAAACACATGCTACTACACGACAAAATATAAATTAAATAAATAAAGAGAACAACTCAAACAAGCCTTCAATACCAATAGCCTGAGACGGGAATAAATACCCACAAACCTCAAGACGATGAGAGAGGGACGAAACCATTTTTTTATTTTATTTTATACATTAAATATATATATTCATTTTATCTTAATTTTAATTTGTTGCTAGACATAGTTTTATAATTAATTTTTAGTTTAATGTACATATGTAATAATATTAATAATAAAATTCTTACTTACTTACTAATGGTTTTAAAAGGCTAGAGATCAGGGGCGCTCAGACTTAGAGCATCGGCGATCTACCATAAAAGTGTTAGGCGGCAAGCAATCGACTAGTTTACTAAGTCCTAATAAAACCTAGTCACTCTGTAAAAATAATTATTAAAAATAAATATTTGATGTACTTTTATACAATAATGTCAAAAATTTAAAAAAATACTTGATAAAAGGCGATGACTTAAAATACTCTCGCAATCAACCAGTCGATTGCGATCGACTGTTTGAGCGCCTCTGCTATAGACTAACTACCGAAAATGAAATACAATCTTGTGCATACGACCAAACTCAAAATGTTTTAACTATTAGCAGTTTTAACATAAAATTGGCATATTGGCAGATCTTCGAATTCAAGGATAGTTAAGCCTTTGCTGTTTCTGCTTAGGGACTTTTTTAATTTAGTCTGAATGGTTTTAAGCACATTCTAAGCACTAATAAGTAAATTGTTTAGACCAGAATAAAAACTTGTCTTTTTAAGTAGCTTAATGGTTAACGCTAATTACCAAATATGTATTATCTAGGGATAAAATTGTTTATCTGGTGTATGTGGTTAACGAAAAAATGTTAAATGTTAATACTAATAAAAAATAATAATTAATCAATTTGACCAAAAAAAAGTAGTAGATTTCATTGGTCGGAAAAGTGCGAAAAGGCAACAAATATATTTTCAAACCATACAGAAATGTAAATGAAAGTTTTTATAACTGATAAGTGATAACAGTGTTCAATTTTGTTCAAGTTTTCTAGGTCGATGTCTGGCAACCAAATAAATGTAATTTACAAATCTGTCTATCATCCGCAGAGCAACCCATGTGAGCAAATTAATGAGTTGAAAAAACAATGATTGTTTGCTATTTTAAAGACGATCAAAAAAACTTCCTATTTTATTAATTTTAGAACAGAATTGATTATCAAGTGTGCTGAGTATAAGAAACAAAAATTTAAGCATGGTTTTGTTGAGAAAAATTAAAGATTCAAACTACTAAAAGAATTTAAAAGTATTAAACTTAAAAAGTTAAGGTATATTAGGGAAAAATTAAAAAAAAAAACACATAAATAGACACAAACATGTTATAACTTAATTATTCAAATATAAATTAATAAATGCACTCTTGCTGTGATATAGTTAATTGTCAATCAAAATTACCTAAAAGAATACATATCATTATTCACCCACCAACATGTTTTCGGTATAGGTTATGTTTTAATATTGCTAATGTAGTTGTTAAAATTAGTCTAAGAATATATTACAATTAAAAAGTTATTATTTAATTATTTATGTTAAAATGTACTAACCTACCCAGGTGTGAGAATACTTGAATTAAGTATTCCTTCAATCCATGAGGCTGTAAGTATTTTGAAAGCAACTTAGCTGTACAACAGCTCACAGGTAAAAGGACCTGGTAAGATTAAATTTATTACATTTAATCTTACCATGTTATCACAAGGTAAAATTGATATTTCTCAAAGACAAAAAGAATGTAAAATTCATGAGTTTTTTGTAAGCCAGATAAATAAAACAAATAAAATAAATATATTTATTTTATTTTATTTTTGAAATCAACATAAATTTTAAGAATAAATTAATTATGTTAATTTATAAAGCTGAATCACTTTGATTTGCCTCAATAGTTTTAGAATAAAAATATACTGTTTTATTTTGAGTAAATTTTTTTGTGACACCTTGTATTTTCAGTGTGTGTAAAATAAAATTATAATTTAAAAAAATGAGTAGCGTACTTATATACCACTCTATAGATTAATTTTTTTTTTCAGTTAATGCGTTTTAACATGTTATTAAATGTAATAAAAACTTGAGAATAAAAAGCTAAAGAAAAACCTTTTAACATTGCTATGCTTATTTCATGTATTCAAAAGTGTACGAAGGAAATTACAAAACAAAAAAGTATAAAAGCCGAAACAACTCGTGCAAAAATTCAACAATTGCCGCAACTATTTTCAGATGAACGTGGAAACGTAGACTAATGTGTCTGAGCAAACTTCTTTACTTGGTCACGTCCTAAGTAAAGAAATACAAAAAAAAATTAACATTGGAATTTCAACAAGGTATTATAAAATAAATGTGCATCTTATTTTAACACCGGAAATGTCTAGTTATTCAATATCATGAAAATAAGCTAAGTTTTTATTAATTACAGCTTTTGTAAATAAACGTAATAAAATTCACTGTCAAATTTAGGCTTAAAATTAATTCATATAAATTTTTCATTATAAGTATGAAATCCCTCTTGAAAAGGTCATGTTGTTATTTTATGTGCAAACAGTATGTATTCAACAAACGCACCATTAAAAATTCAAGCTTTATTAGAGCCCCGTGTTCTTGAGCAAAACAGTGTTTAGTATTTGCAGTTTCCTGGCTATAATTAAGTAAAAGCTAATAAATGTATTTTGTGTTTACTCCACGTACATATCAACATTTCGTTTTGCGGGAAACGCTTCATATTTGCAAAACAAAGACTGGTTAATTAAATAATGAACAGAATTACGATGGTTTAACCCTCTGTCAATTTTGCGTTTAAATAAAGTTATCACTTTACCGTTCCATGATACACATTTAATGTAATTTGGTGTTCATTTTGTTAATCTGGCGATGATATGCACACACTATTTATTAACATTTTCATTCAAATTACTTAGGCATTTTACAATTAAATTTTTATAAAACATTATTTGGATTAAATTTTTGTTTATTTTATTTTATGTTAACAGCATTGTTTACAAAATTAATAAAATGTATAAAAACCATTTAATATTATAATTATTGAGTTTATAAACTTTGAAAAGTAATAAGTTAAATAAAGTATTAATGAAAAGATCCTAATGGAAGAGCAATGCAATGAAACGAAAAAAAAGCTGTCGGAACCTCTTTGAATTTTCATTTATATGCATATATTTTATCGATTTTTCTTTAAGGTTTGCATTGCGTAAATTATTCTCAATATAAAATTATTGTTTTTTTTTTTAAATATAATATTATGCTTATAATTGTTTACTTATAAAATATCGATCGGTACATCGTTTACATCATAGCATGAATACTAAATCAGTTTTTTGTAAAAGTTTCTTTTTTAGTATGTAACAAGCTCGATGCTTTTCCCCAGTCATTAGAGCGGCTGATATTACCAGTTGGACTGGTGGGGGGGCTGTATCAGTATTCAGGACATGCAGGATGGTGGTTGCAGGTATATTCCTACCCCTAACTGTACTAAGCCACCCTGAAATGAGCCCATTTCAATTTAGGTTTCCGTTGTTCTCTATTCTCGCTTGTTTTCCTGCACTTCTTGTCAACGTACGTTTAGATTAATGCATCTGATAACATTCAAAATTTCCCGAATATACCTTAGTCCCCATCTCATTTCCCTTTATATCTACAGCGCCATCACTTTCTTTCCTCTCTTTATTTATATAATACGGTCACAGGAAAAAACCTCTCATAGTAGACCGGAAATAGAGGATCAAGCTTTTATATATTTCTTGTGTACTCAAAAGTATGCTATGTAGGAAATGTCAAAAACATTATTACGCCGTCAATTCACACCATTTATATTGTTGCGGCGTATTTCAAAATCATGATATGCAGACAAGTTGTAATTAAATGTGTATAAATAGCTACTTACTGTCGGTCTTAAAATTCTATAGCTTCAGCTTTGTTTCGCAAACAAACACGGTTCATTTAATTCGGGGCGACAATCAAAATGGAAATCAACCGAAAGTAAAACATATAATCCAATGCAAAGAAACGACTTTTGAACAATTAAAATGTTGTAGAATAATTGCGGGACGTAACAGTAAAATCCGCCTATTTTACAGCCCGACAGACAATGTTCGACTATTAAGGGAGGTAATATTAAAATATTAAAGTCTTCACGCGGAATTTATAAACGCACCAAGTGCTAGGAACATTTTACACCCCTTTTCCATACATGAGCAACTTCAAGTTATTACTTGCGTTCAAATAATAATACAATTATGCTATTTCTCGGCAATCCTCATAATGGAATTTCAAGACTTTATTGCCAAATAAAATGTACGTTATTAAACATGTATATTTGTACGCAATTTTTATTATAATGATATTTATTCTACAAAGAAAAGTCAATTATAATAAAATAAATGTTAACAAATTACAATAAAATTTTATTTAATTATAATAATTTAAGAAAATATTATATACTGTATGCAATATTAGTTGTATAATACATATTTTTTTGACATTTAATATATAACGAATTTACAAATCATAAACAATTTTATGTATAGGTATTAGCGTTGAGTGAAGAAATATACACACATACAAGTTAACTGCTAACCACTTTAAATCTCGAGGATCATTTTAAAATGTTTATAAAACAGTATAGTTTATTTCTATGTAAATAACAGACATACGTACTAGCATTTTAGTATTATAATAACCACTAGAGTTGCAAAGTCATTTACTACAACTACTAAAAGTTGACTTAGAGAATACCCGCTTACAAATGTGAAGTTAGTGGTTAATACCCATACCCCATCATATCATTGTAAACAAAATTAATTATTGAATCGTGGGCAAGCAATTTGTATTTTTACTAACTATAAATATGTAAAAATGTTATATAACATATAACATTAATATATTTATTTGTATATTCTTTTGCTTTTTTACCATTTGGTGTAAAGCTAAACATTAATATAAAATAAACTAAATTCAACAATTAAAAAAAAAAGTTATAATAATATTTTTCATACTAATTATGATATAAATCATCACAATTTATTTTTTCTTTACTTTAATTTCTATATTAATTTTTATATGTAATTTTTTTAGTTTGTTTTCACTTAGGAATAGTTTTCAAAAATTAAAAAAACACAACCTTTTGTTTGTATTGTATAATCTTTGATGAGTGGTCTATAAATTATTAATTACTTTAAAATCTTTAATAAAAGACTTTAGGGCTATATTATGATGTTAGTATAGTATACCCATAGATAGTCTTTACGACATGGGCTTAAACAATCTCAACAAATTATTTAATTACTAATCTAAAATCTAAATCTGAATCTAAAAAACGTTCTAAAAGTAATACAAAAATCTAAGAAAAATTAACTAAAATTTGTACAGGATGAATATGAGAAACCTCGTGGTTTTGAAATAATGAGTACTTGGTTAATTTTACATGAATTGTTAATTTATTAACATTAAAATGTCTATAAGTGTAGATTATCTTGCATTGATAAATATTAAATATATTATAAATAATATTTATGAAAAAATATACTTAGTAATATTTTACTTACATAATGTATAAAAAAAAAATTGACAGTAAAGTTGACAATTGGAAGGTATAGGTTAAAAAGAATGAATGTGACAGAAAATGTTTTTTTGCGATACACATGCCATTGGATAGTACAAGTACCTAAGAGTTTGATTATGTTAAGCAGCTAGCTAAAAAAACAATGAGGCTAAAAAGTTATAGCAATTTTAAATTGTGTTATACAGGAAAAAAATGATAAATGTGCCTTCAAACAGGAAAAAAAGATGAATGTACAGTGAACATTTATCTTTTTTCCCGGTTTACAATATTACGTTCAGCATTTGCTTTTTGCGTCGATTTTGTGTATCGCCGCAGTTATTAGAATGATGTGACTGTGCACGTACGTAAACGTAACCTCAAATTATCACCAAACAGTAAGTTATATATGTGATTTGTTTGTCCTGTACTAAATAAATTATTTTTTAGCTATATTTTTATAATGAATAATCAAGGAAATGACTGAAAACTACTGAAAAGTTAAAAAAAAAAGCGAATCTTACAAAACAGGCGTTAGTTTCAATTGCACAAGGCTGAAATGTTTTGAAATTTCTACCAACAAAGATTGTAAGGGCATAATAAAACATTTCAATGCATTTTACATTAGCTCGTAGCGCAAAGGAGACGTAGAAATGACGACTAAGATATAAAATACAACATTTTTTTTGTACAAATACAAAAGTTGTGTTATTTGTATGGATAATTTCATCAACGTTTCAATTTGCTACAAAACAATGCTTTCTTTGCACATGTTATGATGGATAAGGTCGACACCTTAATCAAAATAAACTTGAAGAGGAAACTGTTAATTTTGTCCATGAACACACCAAGTCATTTAGAAGTAGAAAATCTTATTATAATATTAATGATTTCAAACAAATTTATTTACCTAAAGAACTTAATGTGAACAAGATGCACACAATGTATTTAGAGCGTTTTTCTGAAAAAAAGTTTTTTTATGAAACCTACTAAGGTATATTTGTAACCAAATTTAATATCAGTTTTGGTTACCTACGAACTAATACTTGCAGCAGTTGTGATAAATTTAAAGTTAGGAAGTTAAGCATGAAAAACAATCCTGCACAAAAAGAAACCTTATTGGTCTTAGAAAAGAATTACAAAGTTTATTTTCTAAAAACAGATATTTTTTATAAAAGATAGAGGGAGGAACGTGTAAACTGACAGACAAGAGCTTGCAAAACTTATAATGAACTCACACTACTTCCGCGGTAATACTACCTGTTCTTTTCTAAAAGTACTAGAGTTTCCAGGACCTAAAAAAGTTTTGTCAAGATCCCAGTGCAACCCAGTGTTTTGTAACCTTTACAGCCAAAATAATGCCAAAATGTTTTGATTACATAATTTTTTAAAAGTTTAATAATTTTTGCGTTTTGAATCTTGCTAGTTTTTTTTAATTAAAAAGAGAAAATCTTAATTGTAACAATTACATTACATGGTAAGAACTTAAGTGGTTAGAGGTACTGCTTTAAGTTATGCCGATAATCTTACCATCCTGGTAAGAAGAAAATTTGAAGCAACTGTATCTAACGAGATGCTAAATACACTAAAGAATGTAGAAATATAGTGCAAAAAAAAAAAACAAACTCAACCAAAACGGCAATTGCCTCTTTTACAAGACGACAAAATTTCAAAAATCTAAAAAATCAAAAATGTACAGAATTGCACTCTTAATAACACAGAAAGTAAGGTATCTAGACTCTGATACTAAACTAGCCTTTCAAACTCATCTGAATAATGTTAATACAAAGGATATATGTTTTTAAACAAATTGAAAGCTGGACAAACATAGAAAGTAACACCAATAAAACTAGATAGCTATACACTGGTAATTAAATCTATTATCACATACGGAACGCTCGTATAAGGTAAATCAACTACCTTCAACAGTACTGCAACCAAATTAAGTATAGTACAAAGATTAACACGTTTGTTAACGGAAACAATGAGAATAAGTCTCACAGCAGTCATAAAAACACTATGTTTGCTACCAATATTGCATTTAATTGTAATAATTGAAAAAAAAGCTGTAGTACTGATTGCTGATAAATGAACACACTTAAGGTTCACAGACCAAGAATAACACGTGTAACATAAAAAAAAATATTGCATACAGAAATTATTTGAGATAAGACCTTTGCGAAACAAAAAAATATTTGGTAGGTGGAAGTTAAAGATTACCACTAGAGCCAAAATACACAAAGACAGGAAGCCAAAGAAATTTAATTACGTTATTTCAGGACAAACAAGTTTTTGATTTTTAATCAAAAATAGCTGCTATATTGCGTTAAAAACATGATTGAATTTGGACACTTAAAAAAATTGATAACCATCGTGTTGGACAGTCAAGCGGCACTATAAGCTATATATAAGCTACACTTGCTAGAAACAAAATCCAAACTGGTAATGAATTGCATAATCGGTTTAAAGACATTAGCTACATACAATAGAATACGCCCAATCTAATAAACTTACACCACTGTGGCTTAAACAAACATATGCATATAATGAGAATTTAAACAAATGCAAGGGGCATGCTGCAGATTTCAGAATGATAGAAAATCTTTGCTACATCTGTTGCTCAAGTGCAAACTACGTAACGTTGTGTTAGTTTAAGCAAAAACAACCTAACACAACAAAAGTTTAAGACAATTCTTTGTAAAAAAATTTAAGATTTTATTAAAAAAAAAAAAAAAAATTAAAGGAGTAATAACCGGATGTGTTCTGTAGATACCACCAAGTCTGTATTAGCTTTCTTCTAATATAAACGTTTTTTTAAAATAATTTAACAAAAACACTGCAAGTACTTTTTACTAGAAGATTTCAATGTCAAATTTGACTGATTGGACAATTTGATTACAATTTAACTAGCAACATTGTTAAATTTTTTTTAAATATTAGGCAAATCCATAAAGGCACGCAAAATAATAATACCCTAAATAATATAAATAATCAAACAAATGACGTCTGCATTAATCGGTGCTTGACCCTTGGCCGCTGTATTGTTATATTAAGTTTATATAAATTATTAGTTTATTTTACTCCAAATAATGTTTTTTTATTTATACATCTTAATGAACATATAGCAGATATTATTATCTTTGCATGCTCTGATAATATGACCATTCGGTAAATAATTTTGAACTACTTAGTCCTGGAAGTTTTTTTAAAGTTGCATAAATGACTAAAATATATAAATTTTGACTTTATAAATAAAGCAGATTTATATATAAGCATACTTTTAAACAATGTATAAACCGTTTAACAAACGCTACTGATATAGCATTTCGATTTAAATGCAAAACTGTTAGCAACACAACAAAAATGTAATAGTTTAACCATTCATTGCATAATATAAAGTCAAAGTTATACTCACATAGTCCGCAAAAAGCTATGTGGCAGATAATGAAAACTCACTCCGGTAATCAAGTAAGATTGTTATTTTGCTTACAACTATATATTTTGTACTCCTCGACCGTTTAAAGATTGCTAAAGTAGTAGCTATTAAAAAAAAAAAGAAATCTATTTGAGAACTATAAGCATGTATCAATATTACTTATATTTAGCAAAATTTTTGAAAGATGTTTTTCAAATCAACTTAAATTTTACTTAGAATTTAACAATTTAATTACAATTTGCTAATATTGATTTAAAGATAATCTAAATTACATTGGCAGTTAAAAATCTCATTAACAACGTATTTCGTGGGTTTAAGAAAAAAAATGCTTATGCAATGTTTTGTGACCTTAGTAGAGTTTTTGACTGTGTGTCACGTTCCATATTATTATGTAAAATGCAAATGTTAAACTTCAGTTTTGATTGTGTTAAACTAGTTAGATTATATATGAGGATTGTAATTTTATAAGGTATGATCACTTCAGTAATTTTTCAGAAACTTCAAAAAACTGTCACAACTAAAGTAATTCTTAAAACTGATTTCTGTGTTTTGAGTTATTTACAAAACAGTTGTTAACATTGTAAATTTAAATTAATTTGATCAATAAATTATCGAAATAAATCAAATTACAGTTTACATAAGGTCTGTTTAAACTGAATCTTGCCAAAATCATTTTTTAATTAAAAACTAAATTAAAAAAATAAATAAACAAAACTTAATTTTATAGTATTGTATAAACCATTTTTTAGTATCATGTTGTAGAGTGCGTAATTTGCTATAAGATGGCATCACTAACCCAATAATTTCAAAAAGTGGAGATACGTTTTGAAATAACACCCCTCATATGTATTATTGCCAACAATATGTAATAATAAATAGCTGCAGATCAAGAAATAAAACAATGTGGAAAAGTTTTAAAGCAACTTTATCTTTTATAAAAACTATTAGCATTTATTATTTTATTAAATTAAACATATGGCATTACTCAGTTAACTTATTACATCTGAAGAAGACTAGTTTATTCTTACAAAAACCTTACTAATTTTAGCACGACTAGAGCTTTTTGCATATAATGATAATAATAATAATAAATCATTTATTTACTACATCAATAGAACATATTTACATAATTAAAGTAAAAATAGATTACTTTACATCTGTTCTTGGTAGCAAATAGGAGACAACTCAGTTAGGCACATATGTACCTTGCTGTTCTGCCATTCTACCCTTAGACTATATAATTAAAATTAAGAAAACAAAAAAATTTATAATATACATTACAAGCAATGTACTTTTTATTATAGACGTTTCATTGCACATCTAACCATCTTTTTTGAATAGTCAGTTAAACAAAGCATTTCTAAACTTAAAGGGTGTTACTGATTGTATATTGAGTGGTAGATTATACAATATTTTTCTCATTTTTTATACTAAATATGAACTTAAGCCTAGATTCTTGCACCCGTTCTATTCTTTTGCAAGTTACTGAATCAATACAAACATCATATAAACTATCACAGTTATTAAAGGGCGGTAATACCAGAGAATTCCATAGCATAATCGTACTTTGTTGATTAAGACAGTCGCGTGACGTATATAATACTTTAAGGTTACTGTTTGCTCTGCTAATACATTAATTGATGTACAATTTAAACTTTAAGTTATAATATAATACCTAGACTTTTTACCGAATCAATTAGCTGCACATTATCATTACCAACAAATATTGTTAAATTTATTTTCTTATTTATTCCATTGCCTTTCTACCATTCGGTGTAAGGCTGTATGGCGTATTATTAATTTATATAATTTTCACGCATTTTTTTTCTATTCTTGGCTATTTTCTTTATATCTTTCCAAGTGTTTCTTTTTTTTGTGGTTTCTTCTATTATTGAGCTGTTCCATTCTTTTTTTTTTGTTTTCCAGTTACTCTTGTCTCATCTATTTTTTGGTGTTTCTTTTTTCATTTATTCTTCTGATATTTTTAGACCATTTCATTTGGCCTTCCTTAAATTTTTCTTAAATTGGAATTATTTGTAAATTTATGTTGTATGTCTCGTTTTTTTATTTTGTCTCTTCTTGTTTTGTTTTCAATTTTTTTTTTTAAATCTCATCTCTATGGCATTTATGTTTTCTATTTGTTTTTTTGTCATGGTCCTTGTTTTGCTACTAAATGTTAATGTTGGTCTGATTACTTTTTTAACTATTTTTGTATTTGTAGTTTTGTTATTTCTTTTTTGTTGAAGAAAGTATTTTATAGCATGTTATATTTTTTGTTATTTCTTTGTCGATTTTCCCGTTGCTTTGTATTATTGTTATTAGATATCTGTTCAAACTGTTCTATTATTTTTTTTTTTTTATTTTGTAATTCAGTTTTTCTTTTGTAATTCAGTCTTTGTTTTTTTATAGTTTATTTTCATATTTATTTTCTTTAGTTGTTTCTCTATTATCTTCATGTTGTGCTGTAGCTCTTTTTCTGTTTCTGCAAGTACTGCCATATCGTCTGCAAATAATAGTTCAGCTATTCTTGTTATTTCCATCTTCCAATACCTTACTTTTATTGTTTTCATTTTTTTTTTGCTTGTTTTATAGCTTTATCTAAATCAATTAAAAATAGCAATACGCTTAGCACCCTTGCTTTATCCTTTTCTTTGTTATGAATTCTTTTAGTTTCTTGTTGTTCATTCTTAATAGGTTTTTGTTTTCTGTGTACATGTTTTAAATTACGTTTATTATTTTCTTTTCAATTTCTCTGTTTTTTAGTTTTTTCTATACATTTTCTATTTTGATTCTGTCAAATGCATTTTTGAGATCAAAAAATCGTACGTGCATTATTCTATTCTTATTATCATCTTTTCACTTAGCTGTCTTATTATAAATATTAAGTCTTGTGTGCTTCTTTCTTTTCTAAATCTACATTGACTGTCCTCTATTGTATTTTCTAATTTGTCTCTCATCTTTTTTTTATGATTCTTGTAAATATCTTGATATTCTCGTTAGTGTTATTTCTCTCTAATTTTTACGTTATTTATGTTTGGAAAAGATTATTCTTTTATTCTATTCCTTTGGCGTTTTTTTCATTTCTGATGATGTCATTTATTAGTTCCGTTATTTGTGCAATTTTTTTTTTTTTATATTGTGCGTTTTACATCTAATTTACATCGCCCCAGAAGTCTTACGACTTGTTTGAAGGGGGTTGATGGGACCAACGGTTTATTAGGTGACTTCCGAATCACCCCGGTGGATAAATAGCATGTTATTATTTTAGTCATATTTGAGGATCAAAGCCCGGTCGCTCTATAGCTGAGCCGTCTTACCTTTTCTTTTGTTTTTATTTTTCTATTTTATTTTTTATGTTTATCATATTGTGTTTTTTTTTTTGACGTTTTAACATTCTGTAAAATAGTTTTTAGTTTTGGATAAAGATCTTATTCAATTTTTTCCAAACTTTGTCAATGATTTTTACTTTTCTTATTTTATTATTCTATTTGTTTCGTTTTTTATTTTGTTTTTTTTCATTGTCTTCTTGTTTTTGTGGGTATTTTTTCTATTTTTTCTTTTTGTTCTTTATCTCTTTCTTGACTTTCTCTGTCTACCAACTTTTTTTTATCATTGTTTACAATTTTTTTTGTTCCACAGCTTTTTTTTGCAGCTTCTAGCATGATTTGTTTGAACGTTTTCCATTTATCTTCTCCGCACGTTCTTATTATTATTTTTTTTTTTTGTAGTATAACTTGGTATTTTATTTGTATTTGTTCTTTTTTTAGTTTGTATGTTTTTATTTTTATTTTGAATTTTTTTTTCCTTCATTTTTTATCTGGTTTAACTTTTTATTTCCATTTAATGTTCATTAGTAGTAAATAGTGGTCGCTTCCTATTTCCGCCTGTCTTGTTACTCTTACATGCTTTACCTTGTTCTAGTTGTTTCTATTAACTAGGTAGTAGTCGATAACTGATTTCTTATTTCTGGTTGGTTGTGTTCTTGTGTATTTGTGAATTTCTCTGTGTGTGTCAATTTGATGTTTGTTACTACCAATTTGTTATTAATGCATAGTTGAATTATTTTTTTTCATTGTTATTTTTTATTCTTCTCCTTCATTTCTTATTACCTCTTTTATTCCGTTATTTTGTTTTCCTACTCTCTCATTTAGGTCTCTATTATAGAAACAGTTTTTTTCTTTGCATTTTTATTTGGTCCGTATGCTATTATTATGGTCCATGTTTTATTATCTGCTAGCTTCTTTTCTACTGTCATAGTTCTTTCATTTATTATTGTATCATTAGTTTTTCCAAAGCTATTATCATTCCTACTTCTTTTATTAGTTTTTTTTTTCTTCTACTCCTGTCCACATTAATCAGTATCCTGTATTTTTAATATTCTTTGCTTTTATTTTGTTTTTGTTATTCTTAGTATTTCTATTTTTTAGTTTATCATTTTTTCCACTAACTCACCTTTTTTTTTCCATATTTTTTTTTTATATTTTATGTTCTATTCTTTTTTAATAATTCTTTATTTACGGTAAAAAGTTAAACCATTTACATCTACAATATAATATATAAATAAACATATTACATAAACTAAAATAATATACATAAATTACAAAAAATACATAAAAACAAGTTTAATCTAAAATAGAATTTAAGTACACAATTTAATCAACACGATTTAATTGCGATCTAAACTGCGATTTGGAACAAAACCAATTAAAATTACTTGGCAAGCAATTTGCCAGTTTACACATCCTAACCAGTGGATTGTTGCACCCGTAATTTGTAGAATGTGTAAATTATCTAAACAATAGCATCTGCTTGGTACGTCGATTGCTAATAGGAATACTGAATAGTAAAGATGCAAGAAGCTCAGGACAGTCTACTTCAGACATCACTAGTTCACGCAAAAAACGAAAGATCAGCTCTGTTGCGACAAAGTTTTAGTAGTGCCAAATTGTACAAAGATGTAATGTAATTGCGATCAAAATCAACCGCTAAAATCCCCGATTTATAAGACTATTTTCCTCCCGTCATCCGTCCGTCAAAGCAACCAATCACATTTAGCAAATATCAGAAATTCGACCAATCACGTACGTATTTAGCGACAATTTTTGTAAATGTAGTATTGTCAGTAATGACGTAAGAATTGTCGACTGCGGCTCGTGCCGATTGCCGTCTGCAAAAATGCATTCGTGAGATTTCAATAAATCATCGGCAATATTCTATGCACTAGGGATATTACATATGATAATAATTTAGCAAATTTATTTTGAATTTGTTCAATACTTTTAAAATGAATTTTGTAAGACGGGCAGTAGACTGACAGAGCATATTCTAAATGAGAGCGCACCAAAGAACAATAAAGTAGTTTGAGCGTACTTAAGAATAAATCTGCTAACCAGCATTTTTATAGCCCGGTTACACATACAGTTAATATGCTCGACAAATGTGAGTTTGTGATCAAAGATTACGCCCAAGTTTTTTATTTGAAAACTTGTTTCAACGGTTTATGATTAATATCATAACCGTAGGGTATTTTATTCAGTGTTTTATTAAAACTAATTGAAAAACATTTGTTAAACTTAAGAAAAAGATAATTATTATAATTTTTGAAAACATTTACGAAATCTAAATCTTGTTGTAACAGATGGCAATCATTAACAGATGATATTTTACTGTAAAGCTTTAGATTATCAGCAAATAAAAGAAAAGACGATGAATGAAAACACTGAGAAATATCATAGTTTTTTTTTTCAAAAAATGCCTGTTATTATATTGTTATTTATTTTTTTCTGTCTTACTTTTTTTTCAGTTTTGTTTTCTAGGTTTTTGATTTTTTTGATTATTTGATTTCTTGTTCCCACTTTACTTCTTTATCTTTTATGTCTTTCTTTAGCTTTCTATTCTCTTCTTTTAATTCCTTTGTGTTTTTTGCTATCTCATTCATTAATTCTTTAAACATGCTTTTTAGTTCCTCTATTTTCTTTTATGTACTTGTATTGTCTTTGTATTCTTCTTTTTTTGTTTTATTCTTGTTTTCTTTTACCTTCTCTTTTTTTTATATTTTCTGTTGTTTCACTATTGACTTGTTTTTCTACTGTCGTTTTTTCTTACTCTATTTTCTTTTGTTCTGGAGATTTTAATATTTTTTTGTTTTTTGAAAATCTTTTAATTCCTTTTTATGGCTTTCTATATTGACTTCTTCTCTTTCGTATCCTCTTTCTCTTTGCATTCATTTGGCTTTGTATCTTTTTATATTCCTTTTTATTACTAATTTATTTTATTAAGTTATATTTCGGGTAATTGTTGGTTTGTTTTCAGTTTTAATTTTTACAATTATTTAAATTATATTTTACTCTTATTATTATTGGTATGACGTTTTTATTTTAATTATGTAATTTAAATGTGGACGCCTCTGAGTTTACTTTTTTGTTGAGCGCCACGTACTGTTTGCTTTTTGTGCCACTCGCGCCTTTCTACTTCTAACGCGCTCTTCTATTATATATCGATTTCACTTTTACAATAACTGACAATTTTATACGTTTGGAATTGGCTGCTATCTTTCGGTTTTTGTCACTGTTACACTTTTTTTTATTTACACCTCTGCACATTTTAATTCAACTTTACTATTTTACTCATGTACTTTGAATTTAGCAAAAAGTCCCGTATACGAAATAATTGTTGGCCTTAATGAAAAATACGCGTACTCGCGTTCGATGTTACTCTACTACTCCAAACTTGTTAAGTAATTGGTGATCATTTTGTCAATGACACGTGTTCGATTGATTTTTGTTCCAAAAAGTATAACCTCCGTTTTGGAGGAGTTAATCAACAATACGCGTTTACAAAATGCTTGAACTATTGTTTCAATGTCTTTGTTAATAAAATATATTTCAGTATAAACTTTGTTTTTTGGAAAAGATAGATTATCAGCATATAAATGATACATAGAATATAAAGTGGGCAATAAAATAGAACCTTGGGTTACTTCAGAAGTTATTGTTTTTTGTCAGATATTTTGTTTCCTCTTTTTATTGTTTGTTGTCTATTTGACAAAAAACTTTCAATTAGATTAACAGCATCATTTGTAAAACATGTGTGTTTTAAAATAGCCAACAGAATTTTATATAAAATGCTTGAGAATAATCTAGAAGCACTAACAATAAAACATTTTTTTTGTTTGTTGCTGATATAACATTATTAATTACTGTTGTTAAAGCTGTGTTACAACTAAAACCAGACCAAAAATCAGATTGGTAGTTTGGCAGTATCTTTTTAGATGCAAGATATTCAATAAGTTGTGCGTTAATTTTTTTTTCAAATTTTTTTGACATTGTTGGCAATATGGTTATAGGTCTAAGATGTTTATCGTCGGTGAAAGTGCAAGAACTCGTATTTGCATTTTTGTGAAAAATTGTTTTCTTTCATTCAAACCGGAGTTGTTTTACATATACCAGTACTAAACCTTGAATCTTTTAGTTTATTTTAATTATTATATTATGATTCATAATAATTTAGAAAGATAGAACATAAAATCGTCATCATCATCTTTTATCTATACTTGAAGTATTAAGTTTTTATCGTCTTCTGTAAATTTTTTGTAAATGTACATACAAGATTTTGTACTTTCACTAACGTTATATTCTGTAAAGTTGTTGTTTTTTGCTATTAGAATTATTTTTGCTTGTTTCCAAGTTAGTGAATACGTGTGTACACTAATCCAAAAATTAATTAAATGACATATGTATGGCAAAATATGTGAGCAGCACAGTTCAACCATTTTTATGCTTATACCGTCAATGCCTATTGCTTGCAATTTGATTTGGTTGATTATTTTAGTAATAACCAGTTTTTCAGTATATTTAAAATTAATGTTAAAATAATGATGCATAGTCTTGTTGTAGTTTCCTGTTTATTTTAGAATTGTCCAGAAAAAAGTTATTTATTGCATTTGGAACAAATGGTTAGATGGTAGAACAACGTTTTTTATATTTAAGTAACTCTAATTTTCTATAAGTATTCCACTTAGTATTCATTTAGTTTTGAGTTCTTTAATTCAAATTCACAATAAGCTTTCTATCAGTGTTTATAGTTTTTGTTGTTAATTTACGTAGTTTTTATTATAGTACTAGTGTGCAGGTAGTTTTGATTTTTTAAAATGCGTTTTTTCTTATTTTCTGCAAATGTTTGATAGTATGTTATTCATGAAAGCAACTGTTTTTTATTGTAAGTATATGCCTTGACAGGAGCGTGGTGATCAAACAACGTTAAAATAAGTGAATTTAAAATATTTATTTTTACATTGACGTCGTTAGTATAAAGCATATAATTAAATAGAGTAGTTTGTAGATCTTTAAGAAATTTAGTTCCACCGGTTTTAGTGGATCATTCTTGCTTATATATAGTGTAGTAAAGAATATTATTAAGATTGCTACTTACAGTTACATTAAGCTAAGTTTCTGATAAAACATTTATATTAAAATGATAAGTTTTAAGAATATCTTTAAGGATGCTTAGGTGTGGTATGCAATAAAAAACGTTCTTTCATTTGAAGTCATTATATGTCGTATTAATAGCACTTAAGTACATACAAATATTACATTTATTTTAGTTCTTCAATATCTTGTATAGTTCTGATAAGGTTACTGAAAATCTTTCTTTTTTTCTCAAGTATATATTTCCGTTTTTGGACCATGCAAATTTATAGTAATTTTCATTCTTCATTTTTATGGTCTCATAAAACAGTTCCTTATTATATTTTGTTAACTTTTTACTAACAAAGATTGTGTTATTCTCTTCAATAAGTCTTTGATAGTTAAAACTTATGCGCTTTTCTTTTATTGCAAGAACTTTTCTCTGTTTTTCTTGGTTTTTATTTTAACAATGATTGGCGGACATTCTGATTTAATTCTTTTTAGTCATCGAATTTATTTGACATATAATCAACCGACAATTTTAATTCTGTTACAATTGCAAATAGTGCTTTGATTTCAGCCATTGTAATGTTTATATATTTTTATATATTTATTTTATTTTATTATAGAAAAAGTGCGGACACTATTCCAATTTCAAGTACCGCACGTCGGTTTATTGAGCCGTTTGTAGCGTATTGTAAAATTTATAAAAATGTTTTATTATTTTGTTAATTACAACAGTTGTAAATTTTTCTTTATTTAATCGATGTACAACACAATCACAACATCACTGTTTGTTTGTTACAAATTTATAGAACCTATAAAAACAACTATAGTGTATAATTTGCGGAGCACATGTATGCTGTTTACTTTAAATATTTGTTCTTGTTATTTCATAAGTAGTTATTACTTGTTGATCAGTGGTTTAAGTAATCTCTTACCAACAACTATTGTTGACTTGTGCTGTATCAAATGCTTTGGCAAAATCTAATCTTAAACATGTTTTTAATTTTTGCAAAATTGTAATAATAATGTTGCATCTGGAATTGTTTGCAAGATAGTATATATAGGTAATTAAAAATAATAAAAAATATTAATGTTGTTTCAAAATTATGTTGAATTTTACATATTAATTAAAATAGATGTAATGTTATTAATTAACATTTCTCCTAACCATTTTAAATATATATTACCATAATTAAAACCACCGTATACAATTTGCTATTATGTAAATAAATCCGAAAAGAATTACAATAATATTCAAGTAAAAACAATAAAATATTCATTTAACTTTATTGCACATTATTTGTATACATAGATTATAATTGGAAAAATATACAGAAACTTTTCCTAAACATTTCCAATTGAATATAACTTAGTAAAATAAATATAAGACGCCGCCTTATCAGAATTTGCGCATCCGCTTTGTTTTTCTTTTTAATATAATATGATGAAATGTAAACGCTGTCATAAAAGTTTCCCCCTAAATCTCGTGCTTATTGCTCATTGTAACCGCTCATTTCCTGCTCTCCCTACCACCAAAAAAATGGACAAGAACGACATGGTGTAATTATCAGAATATATTTCTATGCAGAGCATTATCTATAAAAAGCAACCGGTGTGGTGTTACTAACTTTTAATTAGTGCATAGTAGACAAAAGCTTTCGTATACATACTCAAGCAAATTACACAAAGTATACAATTTTATTTCACAACACGTAGGAAATGTTTTGTAATTTTTAATTAATTAAATTATGCACACAAATAACACTTAATTTTATAAAACTACATATAAAATTAGACACATAGTAAATTGAAGCATCTTTACTATGAGAATAATGAACAAGTCTTTTAATAATATCTTAATTAGTAAATCCATCCAGTTTACACATAAAGTGCATATTTACAACTTGGAGTAAACTACATTATAATCTTTCTACTTTATATGAATATATGGTAAATTCTAATGCAACCAAATTAAAATTAATGTACGTACAGTCGTGGAAGTTTTATGATAGACTTAAAGCACTATTATTGTTTGAGATCAATTCTGGAATAGTTTCAATAATACCAGGCGACACTATTCCATCTAAATAGGTAATACAAATGCTAATAGTAAAAATAAAGCAAATATATTATTATACTCTAATGCAAAGCTAAGTATCTTATTGGGAGACTTCTGCACAATAAACACCAGCTAAATATGAGCTCTATGATTCGCAGACACACTTCGGATATTTTTATTGATATTTCAGACTATATATTAATTTTATGTGTTAATTTCTGTAAAAATTGTTTTCTGAATTTCTATTATCTTTTATATCATTTTTCAGTATAAAATATACAATAAAAACGTTATAATGTGTTATATATTTTTTTAATAAAACATATATTTTTACTGCTTCATCTTGGCATTATCAACCTAAAGATTACATAATACATATTATATGGTTTAATATAATAAAAAAATATATTTTGGTATGTGTTCTAGAATGAGAAGCAATTCACTTTATAATTGAAATTGCATTACTAACTTGTTAATGAGTTAAGGTTTTGTTTGCTTTTATAAAAGATATAATTTAAACTGACGTACATACGTAAAAGTATTTTTAGTTTTATAATTTAAATTTACAAAAAAATGCATTAGTATAAGTTTTGTCGTTTTAGTTTTTGTTTATATAATAATAAAAATTATAATATTTTAATTGTTATTAGTAAAATAAAGTCATCAACGCATGTTAAATTACCAAACATGTTTAAAAATAGTACTATTGCAAGTTTTTTTACTTCTGTTCAACTTTTTTTTTATTGTTGGTAGCTAGAGAGAAGATTTTTTAAAAGACTTAATGTGTAGGATTAACTTTCCAAAAGTATAGAAGCGCTTTTTTTAAGTTTTACATTAAAATAATTCTGCTATACCACAAGCTATGCGTATTTTAGTATTGAGCAAATGATAGCTTTGTTATTTATATTTCCAGCATGTTATGAGCAAGTTAAACTTATGTTTAAGTACTTTGCAGTACCTGTCAATGGAATTAAAGCACCATTAAATTAAACGTTTTTGTTTAAGTTATAAAAACATCGCTTATGAGTTTTTTTTAATTGTTTACTATAAATTTATTCAAAGCATATATCTATCAAATTGTTTACAATAAACTGAAAATTGCTTGCAATGAGTCTGACGTCTAACCGTGCATCTAGTTTTTAACTTTGGATATGCTTAATAATGCAAGGTGTAAGGTTTTTGTGTTAAACAAATGCGTTGGTTTGCAAAAATTGCCGATCGTTAATTCTACTAGATACATTCATACTTATAAAGGGTTTTTCAATAAAGACTCTCAACTTTTAAATGTAAATAAAACAAATTGCGTGTAAATATCTAAGTATAGAGTATAACGTTGTTTAAATGTCCTCGGCGGCTTTGCTTGGTTTTTAATAACTTTGTCGCATAAATCTGGCTAGATGACTTTTGTTATGTTGACTTTGAAAGCATTAATTGTTTACGCATTATTTACATAGACCAATTTAAAATAGCGCTAAAGAAAAAAGTCCAATGATATTAAATTGCACAATTTTGGTGGCTAGTTTACGTTGCCGTTACACAAGATAGCCATGCCCTCAAATTGCTTGTGAAGAATGTTCATTGTAGCATACACTGTTTGGCACCTAGCGCCGTTCTGTTAGAACCACATGTTGTTGATATTCGATTCATTTCAGTTTAGGTCACAACAAGTTGGTTATCATCAATTTGTAGCGGTTGCCTGATCCCGCCATACTAAAAACCGCACTAAACAGTGACATTCTTAAGATATAATTTATACTGGTGTGTATCATGTAAATTGGTATTGTTCTAAGTTTGATAATTTTGCTTGTTCACATATCTGTTCATTTAAAAATGTGTTTTGTCGCTAAAGATGATACTTTTTACAAAACTTGGGTCAATTTTTAATTGTTCCAGAGCCTAATTAGCAAACACGTAGCATTATATATGGTCATTTACCTCAAATTGTTAGGTCAGTTAAATTTAATACAGGTGTAGACTTGCTGAGTTATTATTAATAAAATATTTCATTAAAACCCGATCCGGCCCAAAATTCAGCTCAATACTAGGCTTAAAATCTGGTCCCGGCTCAAACCTCAGCTCGGGCGGCTCAAAACTAAGTATATTAATAAAATATACAGGGTTGGGTAAATGTATGAAAACACCCAATTATTGGCTGCATTTTTGATTTATGTAAAAAATGACTTTAATAACAGTATTTGTAGAAATTTTAATCTACATAGTGATGTATTTTGATTTTTAATACAAGCCCTTTATGGGTCTAGAACTTACGGTTTTTGAAATATTCATTAAAACAATAAATCAAAATGTAGTAGGTTATGCTCGAATTACCATAGCAACAAGTAATAACAATTATAGTTCTTCTGTTATTCTCAATACAATTAAAAGAAAAACGTTAAAATAAGTGAATATTTAAAGCAAAAAGTCAACTACAATTAAATATGATTATTATTATTACTATAAATCATTTAAAACGTACTACATTTTGTGTTATTTTATTAATGAATATTTGTAAAATCATAAGTCGTGGACCTTATATTATTGTAAATGTTTTAATTTTTTTTTTCTAAAAATAATAAAAATACTGGGTGTTCCATTAAAAAAAAACTGATGATGACGTTATATTACGTTATATTACGCAAAACGAAACATGCATTGAAAATCAAAATAAGTCACTATGGTCATTTTTGAAATAAATTAAAAATGCAGTCAGAAATTGGGTGTTTTTATACATTTGCCCAATCCTGTATAATAACTATTAATAACAGTTTCTAATAAATGTATAAAACAAAACAACAAACTCTTTTTTTTTAATTATAAGTTATAGATGATGCTGTAACTGATCTCGCATAAATACTCCTCTAAATGTTTTAGTATGTTTAGTATATTTTTTCAAGTTTAAATCTGTGAGCGGTCTATCGGGCAACGAACTTAACAGTTTTTTTTGATTTTTTCAGGTACAGACCCAACTCTTTCTTATATGGTTTTAAATATAAACCGCTTCCCTTTTTACCGAGAGCGATGGTTTCCATCGTTTTGTTGTGACACTCGGACTCTTGCAAATTCTTTTGTGCCTCCTTAGTAGATTTTACTGCTTGTACAATAGCGCTAGTACCCCCTGCAATCGAACCTAAGGCGCTTAATCTAGCAAAAAGGGGTATGAGTGGCAGAAAACCACCTTGCTTTGGAATTGGTAGAACTCTTGGTTTGCGGACTTTATTACGTCTTCCCGTTTTTTTAACAGCATCCTTGGCAGCAATCAAAGCAATTTTAGCACTTTCTCGTAAAACGTCTGCACTTTTAATTTTTTTTGCTAACGGTTTTAACGCCTTTCGTGTTTTATTTACTACACCTGCGCGAAGAGCTACAGTTTTAACGCCCATTCCTAATTTCCTTTTAGCTCTTATAATTCCAGTCACCGCTAGAGCGCTTGCTTTTTTGCTTAACAAAGAGTTCTTAGACTTAACTCTCCTCCAAGCAAATTTTTTCAAACTTTTATCTGCCTTATGTCGATCCTCTAACTTGGATGAATTCGAATAAGCAATGTCGTCTTGCTTATAAGCTTTGTCCAATTTGTTTATACCGATATAACCTCTGATCAAACGCTTCTTTAACTTGGTGCCGGGACCGCAATATTTATATCCGGGTAAGTAGAGCTCAACAGGTAACTTATCTATAGCGCTGTTGATAATACCTCTACCGTGGTACATTGCTTAATAATTTTATCAGATCAATGATGTGTATATATAGCCATATTAATTAGAGTTTTAGTTAGTATAATGAGAACCGTCAAGCAAAAAATTACTTAACCAATTATAAATATAGACTCAGTTGTGGGGGATACGACTGGACAATCTGAAAAACATGGTCCATTAATTCCAAATTCTGTAAGAGCTTTGATATGCGGACCCTCGAATTGTGGCAAGACTAACGTTTTATTTTCAATGCTTTTCCATGAAAACGGTTTAAAATTTGAAAACTTGTACATTTACTCAAAGTCGTCGTATCAAATATTTTCCATTTTCTGAAAACTGCAAAATCCTCGATCCGAGTGAAACAAATAATAATTCAATTTTCATATTTGACGATGTTGCATGTGACAAACAAGATAAAATTAGAAATTTCTTTAGTATGGGTAGACATAAAAATGTTGATTTATTTTACCTATGTCAAACATATACACGTATCCCTAAGCATTTGATTCGCGATAATAGAAATTTTATAATGCTCTTCAAACAAGATGATTTAAACTTAAAACATGTATACCAAGACCATGTGAGCAGCGATATGAGTTTTGAAAAGTTTAAAACTCTATGTGCAGATTGTTGGAAAGAAAAGTATGGTTTCATTGTGATAGACAAAGATTCTGATGCCGGCAGATACCGCAAAGGACTCGACGAGTATATAATAATAAACTGATAATTACCTCAATCAGTATAGCGCGTGCGTTAGAGGGGTGTGGTTATTATTTCTATCTCTATTGAAATGGAGCAGTATAAAGAGATTAAGCAGTTATGTAGCGATTGATATAGCAGTATAAAAGCGGTAGCTATTGAAGAGCGCCTGATATAGCGCGCAGTGTAGCGGTATAGCGAACGGTATAGAGGAATTGTTAGCGGTATAGCGGAATAGCGAGCGGTATAGCGGAATAGCAAACGGTATAGCGCTACAAAAGCGCTCGCTATTTTTAGAGATGCGGTATAAGAAGCGCTCTCTATTACGGAACCCTTTCAATACGGAGAAACACAATGTTAATAAGGAACTCATAACTGTAAAGCATGCAATTCGCAAGAAAGTAATAGCTCTCAAATTAAAGCAATCCGATGATAATGAAATCTTGAATAAAACTTACAAGCCTTTAATTGAACCAATTAAGGAGTTATTAAAGAATTCTACATTGCCACCGGGTCCTGCAAATGTTCTTAATATAACGCCTCAAATTAAACAATCTCCTACGCAACCACCGCAACAGCAAATGACACAAAATAATTAATGGTGGTGGGATCCCGAAAAACTTGCAGACCGATCTGAGTAAAAAGTTTTACAATAAGCATGTTGAAAATTTGCCTAAAAGGCGTTTGATTAATCATTACTCTACGTTTACTATTAAAAAGGCTGCAATGGCCGAGCGAGTGATACGTACTGTTAAAGAAATATTATATAGAGAGTTTAGTTTATGAGGCAAATATAAATGGATCAATGTATTACCTGATATCACAAAAGATTACAACAATCGTAAGCATAGTACCATCGGTATGAAACAAAATGAAGTCACTAAAGATAAAGAACCGATGTTGTTGAAAACCGTTTATTCACACATCAAGATTGCCGGACCGCAAAAATTTTAAATTAGAGACTTTGTGCAAATCAACAAGGAGAAAACCGTTTTTGCAAAGGGATACACACCTAATTGGTCCACCAAAATATTTAAAGTAATTTCAATTAAAATCACAAATCCTACTGTGTACCTGTTGGAAGATTCAAAGGGGAGTCCAATCAAAAGAGGATTTTACGCTGACGAAATTCAACTTGTTAAGCATAATGATGCATATCTAGTGGAAAAAATTATAAAGAAAAAAAGAACTAAAGTTTAAGTGAAGTGGCTGGGACTTGATAAGACTCATAATAGTTGGATTGATAAAAATAATGTTTTATAATAATTTAATCGTATACTAGTTTAGTTTTAATAATAATAATAATAATAATAATAATAATAAATATATATTGTAACCCACACACATTGTTTTATTTATGTGAAAAAGTAAATAATAAAATTAATTTATTTTTTTTAACGTTTATTTCATCAGGAGTTTATATTCATACATTCATAGTCATAAAACATTTTACCAAAAAACATGTTCAGAGTATCCATCATAAGATACTCGAGCTCTCCTTTTGAATCGTTCTCACTCAATAAGCGGATAACTTTACCATACAAATCGTTATCTTTGTGAACTAATTTTAAACATTTAGCCATAATTACATTATAATATAAATCAAATTCATAGGATTTTAATAATGTTAATTTAAAGTTTATAAGATTCTTAAAATTAATCAAGTTGTTGAACGTCATTGGAGATATTAATATTTTAAAATTCCGACACTCAAGGAATATAACATCCAGTTTTTTGTATGAGGTATATGAAATGCGGTGATCGCAGTACTTCCATGCGCCCCCATCTCTAATTTCGGTTATATTTATTTTGGAGAATGCACTCCATTCTTTTGCGGTGAAGAAAACCCCATTGCGTCCAAAAGTACCATTATGTCCACAGTGGATTTTGATAACTGGTATAAATCCTAGTGCTGGACTTAGACCAATGGACACAAATTTTGTTCTAGAGTTATTGATTGCATAAGAGCTCTCTCCAATCAGCTGCATCTCACGCTTGACGTCATCATCGTATCTAAGAATGCCTTCCTCCACTGGATCTTTGAACATTAGGGAATCTGAAAAGAATGAATAGATGTAGAAATAAATTTCACTTGAGAAAAATATATTTAAAACTTACGTTCAATAATATCTTGTGACTCCAGACTTTTCAGGTTACTCTGTTGCATGCACACATTATCTAAATCGTACCCCACGTTGTAGAATTTTTCTGCATCTTTGCGTGTTAATCCGTAAGTACCTTTGGGGTTGATGTACTTGTATAATAATTTAGGTTGTAGATCTCCCGGCCGACTCTCAATATCCTCAACAAAAGGTTTAAAAATAGAATTTTTTGGGGTCTCGATTGGATTTACATGTGGTTTTTTAACATCGTACTCTTGTTTTAAAGGTGTAGAATAACTCCTTTTGAGGTTGGACATTATGAAATCTATTGCAAATGTAGCTAAACTATCGTGAACTGAACTGCGCAAACAATGAATCAACTGTGAAGTTTTTGCATCATGATCATCATGTTATTACTAATTTAAAAATCATTTTTTTTTTATTTCAACCAAATCAGATTTAATAATTTATATTTATAGTCAATCAGAAGGTTGGTATGATGGTGATAAGAATTTTCTTGTTGATTCTTGTATTATGATGCAATTTTTCTGTTAAAAGCGGATGTTACTTCTGATTATGTGATAATTTCCTGTTGAAAACTGGTGATATGTTATCATGCATGTTGTTATGAAATGATGAAATAAATCGCAGTTATAACATATATTTGATTTTCTTTTATTTAATGTTTGTTAATATATCTTTTATATAATTTATAAAATACATATGAAATTATAATTACACATTTAACAATCAAAATTATTTCTAGACTCAATATTAAATTTGCGTTATTACTTTCAACATTTGAGATTATTAAATGATTTGATACATTCATTACGTATCGATTTTTATTGAGGAACATAAAAGTTGCATTCATCACATTTGTCACTCCCGGGATCGTGCTGGCGCTGATTTTGAACGTTCTTGGATGAGTGGTATTGTCGAGGTGCATCATTTTCCACTCTAAAGGCCAACTATCATTGGTTATGTACCATTGTCTGGCATCTTTGGGTTTCGTGATGAACAAAGTTCCATTAAGCAAAGTTGATAATAGTATGAATGCGGTGCTATTCATTTTTTGATACTTTTGGCAGTTTCTGTAGTTGTTCGGTAATCTTGACACTTTTTGTAAATACACTTTTCTGCGATGCATCTAAAACAGTTTTTTATGGGTAGAGGTGGTCCGTCTATGTGGTCCTCATCGGTTGGAAGGTTGTAATGCTTAAGACAAGGAAGTCTTATTTAGAAATATAAATCACTCTTACATTTTTCAGGCAGGAAGGTCCCACAATCTTTCCAAATTTAGTCCATATAACGATCGCAAATATTTTTTAGGCAGATATTTTACATATTCACTTGTATTCATCATACAATTCAATGGCTTTATTTATATTTTCAAATAATTTTATTTCGACTTCACTAATTTCATCGGAGCTGTATTCCGTCGAGTTTTGCACTGAATTGCTTTTGCAATTCATAATTACAAATCATTTTTTTAACATTTATAATTTGTCTTAATAGACTTTCTCATCGAAAGTATAATTGATGTTATTGTTTTTGCAATCGATTTTTTAAAAGGCGTCGTTTAATGAGTGACGTTCTTGACATCACCATTATCTATGTCTAACTGATTTTTAAATTTGGTGTCTCCACTTAAACAACGTATTGTTTGTAAATCCCACTTTTTTCTTACTTGGGAACAGGTCAGGTAAACATTTTTATTTCAAATTTGCAACCTGCGCAACTAGCGCTTTCCCTCTACATTAAAGCCGCAAGGCTGTCGGGAGCCTGCTGACGGAACATTGCTGCCGGCAACCTGCTGCTGCTATTGCTATTGCTGCTATTGCGGTTGCTGCTGCTATCATTTGTTTTTTTAATTTTAAACCATCTAGAAGGTTTTTTGTATTTTTTTTGTTTAGGAGCGGGTCAAGTACCAGTTTTTATTTTAGATTCGTGACGTACGCAACGGGCGCTTTCATTTGAGTACCATGAAGGCCCTTTTTGCAACAAGTCGCACTTTTGGTCGCCATTTTTTATTCTGGGATAAATATTGCCACTTCCGGGTCGCCATCTTGGATTTATTTTTGACACACCCTGTATATACAATGTCTTTCGACCATCCTGTATATATGCTCCTTCGCTTGCTGCCGTTAGGTGGCTGCTGCTGCTGCTGTTTGGGTTGCCTGCTGCTGCTGCTGCTCCTGCTGCTGCTGCTGCTGCTGTTGTTGTTTGGTTTGCCTCTTACGCTACACGTCATAGTGCCGTTTTGGTATCGCGCGATGCACTCGCACACTTGAGACAAAACATTGGAATTTTCCCCTCTCATATTTTCCATCCTTTCATTTCCGATTTCTGGTTCTCACTCTCACACAAGGGGCTCTTATGGAGGTATAACGAGAGAGTACCGGATGCATCCTCGGATCACCCGAACCCCCCTCGACAGCCAGATGTGAAGATGACATGAGAAGATAGTGAAAATGAGCACAGGTGTGCAAATCCAATTAAACCGGCTACCTAGAAAAATCCAGGTCTGGACTCAGTGATGGGTAGGTGAGAAAAGTACTTTCAGACCCCCCGTGTAAACCGTATGGGATTTTGCGCAAGAACTCTTCTAGCTTATCTACTGCAAACGTTGTTTCGGTGTGAGTTTGTTTATGATAAATTGCCAAACCAAACTAACTTTATTAGTATTAATATAAAACAAACAAAAAAAATGTAACTATATCTATATACAAATTAATTATTGAACAAAATTGTTTTGGATGATTTAATTTAATTTAATTTTTTTGAAAATTACAAGGTGGTTGCAACTTACTGATCACAATCAGTTTTTTTTACAAATAAATTTTAAAATTTTGATAAAAAAAAACGCGTTTTGTCAAATTTAAAATAGTGGTTATTTTTATTTTTTGTTAAATTTATAAAATTCCGTTTGTGTTTGGTAATTTTAATATTAGTTTTTGACCTGATGGCATTATGTATTTTAAATCACAATTAAAACATGGCACAAAATATGTTGTGTCTTTTTGATTTATAACAAGATTTTTATTATATAATTTTGTAAATAATAACAGTTTTTTGCCTTCTTATAATAATATTTGTATGATCATTTTCTAATTCTTTTTATAGTTATTGTGACAACCCTGTAATAAAATGTATCAACCCAGTTTCACGTGTTGTTTTTTTATTTGTTTTTATGTAAATATTTGAACTTTTTTTAATAATTAAACTGAATTTTTAGTCATTTTCTGAAATATACTTAAAGTTTTTTTTTTATCTTTGGGTTAATAATGTGTTGATTTGATAGTTCATAGTAATGACATTTAACTTTTGCGACGTTAAATTTTTGTTACAATAGAATAAATAAATACCTGAGTTTTAATAGTAAATGACGTTACTAATCAACTGTTAACGTAGTTAATAAGTGTTTAAATTTAGTTTAGTTTAATTACATTAGATGAAATGTATATTGCTTAAATAGCTTTAACTTGTGGTATATTTTTGACTACTAAGTAGGTAGAAAAATTAAATAGTTAATTTTATAAACTTATAAATGAATTTAGCACAAACGCCCTAACTAAAATGTTTAGCTTGTATGCGGACAAAAACTAATATAATCAATCAGATGCACAAAACGCCTAATATTTGTTGATCTAAAAAAAAATTAATAAAAAAGGTTAAACGTTTTTGGTTTATAGGTATATCTTTACTGTGTTAAATAGTGAAAAACGTTGTTTAAAGCCATTAAAAATCTTGCAAGTTTTTACTACCGTGTTTAATTAACATCAGTTTTTATACCTTATATAACTCTAAAATTAAGTTTAACTTTTATCCAATCAAATTGCATAATAAAATAATAAAATATAAACGCAAGAAAAAATTAAATGTTGATTGTGCGCGAAATTGATACACAAGTTTTACTGATTACCAGTAGTACTGATAGTATTTTATGTTTTTATATTTTAATTTTTTCATGTCTTACCTAATGCAAAAGTTGCATGTTTATTATAAAGTATGGTTAGAGACCTGACTATAAAAGTTACTTTAAACTTCCTATAAGGATACATAAGAGCAGTTGTTAAATCTCATTATTTTGAAGTTTTATTTATTGACTATGATTCAGCAAACCTTTCTTAAGTTATGAAATATTTGATATTTTCAATATATTTTTTAGTTGTATTATACAACAATTTTAGACAAAAAATTTTAATTTTACAAATTATGCATATGTTGTATTTTATATTATATATTATCTCCTATTATATCTTATGCAAATTATTAGTAATGTAAAATGTTATTTGCTCATTAACATAATGTAAAAACATATTTAAATTGCTTGATATTTTAACAAAAACGAAAACTTCCCCTTCGTCGCTGCTTCTACAAATAATTTGATAATCGATTTATTTTTTTACCAGTACATTTAGAAAAGATTAAACTATAAAATGTCGAAGTCTTTTAGTCAAATAATAGTTAGGAAATAGCCGAATATAATAGTTTATTTGTAGTAAAAGCGATGAAGAAAACCCGTTTTTGTCAAAATACTACAAATCACGGTAGCGGTCGGTATGATCTTAATACTTTCCACTTTTAACTATTGTGATTATCTTTATAATTCAATTATATTAGCAACTCTAAATTTTATTCCGGTTAGTCTACCAAGTCTAAACAAAATTAAATTTAAATCAAAAACTAAAAATTATTTGATTTAATACATTTATGTCATAATTTTTTTTTTTTAATGAATAACTACCTACTGCTGTAAAATATTAAGATATTATTGGTTTATTTATTGCCAATTATAATGTATTATCTTTCAACTATTCAAAGTGGCAATAAATGAATTATTATTATTGATTAAATTATGTTTATTTATTAAAAAATTACACATAATTTTAAGAATTTTTTAAAGAAAAAAAAACTAAATAAATTTTTACTGTATTAATATTATTTTTACAAAAACAATAATTGTAATTATGACAGAATCAATATTACTATAAATATAGCTTTATTTGTATTTTAATACATATGTACAAAATATATTTAATGGCTTCAGTAGATTATAAAATATATATATTTCTATCTAAAATATACTTTTTTATTTCAGTTTCCATCTGACATTTTCCATTGCATTGTTATATGCATAATTTATCGCATCTCAGCGGATATAAATATTTTTAAGAAATGTTCGAGCGCGGCAGATAATATAAAATTCAAAGATTTAGCATTGGCGTATATTGTTTAGTATGAGTTATGAAAAACTTTTAATAAAATCCAGATACGAATTGTGTGTGTTATTCTATTATTATGTGTAATATTAACTGTTTGTTGCGAGAGAACTCGAGCTTTAGAGAAAGCCGAAATGAAACTGTAAGAGCGAATAAATTTCAATTCGTATTTCCAAAACTTCTTTCATTACATTTGCAAATATGTTTTGAGTAAAGTTGTAGATTTGTTATTAATTTAGTGAATGTTTTTTACAAAACAAACTAAATTCAATTTTACTAATATAATTTTAATATAATGCATTCCACTTATTAAATTAAACCAATAATGCATATCTATTTACTTCTTTGCAATTTATTGTGTAATTTTGTGCACATTTACTGCAAATATTAAATGTGCATGTCTTAATGTTGCTTTATAATTTATTGAAAAGTTAAATATGTATTATTTATTTAATAAGAACGTTGGAAGCAAGGCACCAATATTACTAAATAATTCTTGAGCTAGTGTATACAGTTTATAATCTGTGTAACGCCACAACTCAAGACAGTGCTAAAATATACATCTGGGAGAAAACCGGACTTATAAATGTTATATTCTTTGACTAGGTCAGTGTTATAAATTCACGTTCCTAAGTAAAACGCGGCAGCGGTCGCGTTTCCTGCAGTCATGAGGCAAAGAATAGGAAGTGATAAGTTGAGCGTTTGTTTTGTACATCGTCTCGTGGGGGCAGTAGTGGACAGAAGTAAGCCAGCTACTGTTAAACTAGTTATCTGCATTTCACAGTTATAAGTCTAATTTGACAACAAAATCCAAAGTTCTTACAAAATTTATTACATCACACACATTTAAATTTATTTACAAATTAAACTTTAATATTAAAATTAGGAAATGTCTGAATAAATTAGCAAATTTAATTTTTACGAGTAGAAACTAGTGTGCTTTACAAAGTTTTTGTTATTATCTTTAGTTAAAGACAGAAAGTAACTACTTTAAAATTCTTAATTAAATATTAATTATTGTTATAAGAAACAAGACAGCAAATATTCAAGTTTGCTTTTTTTATAATAAAGTTAAAATTATTAGTTTTGAGGTAGTTCTTGCTTAAAATATAATTTATTACTTATCTTTTATATATTAATTTTATAAAAAATACATATGAATATTATATATAGTGATATTAAATTTAAAAATTAGCAATATAACTTAAATGAACATAGCAAAACTGTTTTAGTTCTCTTTTTCAGAGTTTGTATTCTATAAAACTCGGTGGTCTCTAGTATATTTTCTATTTACAAGGCTTATTGAAAATAAATCAGAAAGAATTTTATTATTTTATTTCTATGAAAATAACTGTTATGGAAAGATACAAAATATTTCCAACAATCTATTTATTAGAATATGATTCATTATGCAACTAATAAATGTATTATATTAAATTCAAATATTAATAGCAGCAGGTATATTTAACAACAAATCAGTTGACACTATACCATTGTTTTCTTAACAACAGCTCTTTAGATAATTTCAGATATGTCATTGTATTGTTCTAAACATCTATTTTGGTTTGCAGTATTAAATTTTCGTTATTTAAACAAATAATTAAAACATTTAAAAGCAATTTTAAATAAAATATATCTTAATTAAAAAAAGTACAAAGTTCTTAATAGTAAAAAAGCTATATACAGGGTGTCAGATGTTTTTCAGGTTAATAACTTTTATCACTGTATATGCATGTGAAAATGTAATATATAATTTTTAGTATATTTATTATTTGTTTACATACTTTAATAACAACTATTTTTTATATGTTTGGTTTGATGTTCTTATTTCAATTAAGTATGGAATTAATTTTGCCAATAGAACTAGATATTTTTTATTGTAATATTTACAACGTTAAATAAAATGCATACGTTTCTTCAAACACAGTTGTCTTTTTTAGCACTGAAATATTTTTTTTTATATATAAATAAAAAGATAAAATTGATTAACAGGTAGTCAACGGCGACAAAAATTCATAACTTTGCCTGTGTGTGTTTATGGATTGGTAACCAATCGTTGACCCTGTGCGTTACTGGGCTTAAAAATTATATTATCGTGTTTTTAATTGTATAATCTTACAATTTTATAATTTTAACAAAGTCATTTCGGATTTTACTTACTAATAGAGGATACTACTTAAGTTTACGACCGTGTCCGGCTGCGTTTATTTTTGTAAAAATGTTACTTTGAAATTGAAATAAAATAATAAAATAAAATAAAAAACATAAAAAGTTTGGTATTTATTGCAAAATCCATGTACATATCATTGTCATTATCAGAAAAATTATCATTGTTGTTAGAATCTGATGACGAAGAAACATAATTTTTATTTTTTATCGAGTTGTCCGAATTATAGACTAGTTTAGAATCAACTTCATCAGTTAGTAAAAAGCTAGTTGGAGAATATGCAATTTTATCATGAATACAGTTATTAGCGGCATCGCGAATATTTATTTCATCACTAACATACCATACAAATTATTGTTTTCAATAGGTTGTAGGATTTTTTTATCTTTATTATCATTTTTATTGTCACATTCTGACAGATTTTACGATTTTTAAGATGCTTGTCTTGGGCCTACTGTTGCGCCGGTTTTTTAAGACCCGCACGGCATAATTATTACTCCTGTGCGTTACCGGTCTAAACAGACCAGTATTTTATTTAAATGCATTTAAATTAAAAAAAAATATAAGATTTCTATACCTGTTTTTAAAATTGCTCTAAAGATTAAAATAACAAAGTTACAGACACCGCACTGAAGGAAAGTTTTCAGATTTTTGCTACAGCACCACAGCAATAGTCACCACCGGTAAAAAATGACCAATAACGCAGTCAACTTGTTAAAAATAATAAAATATCAAAAATAAAAGCGCATATATTTTTTTTACAAATAATTAAAATAAAATATGTACATATCATTAACCTGTTTGATAAAATATGAATTTGGAAGAGCCATAATGTATTTTATTTTTTTAATAATAAAATAACAGACTGGAATAGTTTTGTATTATGCACTAAATATTTGTGTGTAAATTTCTTTTATGTTTAAGTAAATTGTTTATAAATAGTCTGTATATGCGTGTTTTTTTATAAATTATCTGTTAAATTTTATTTATTAAAAGAACTTTTGTTTGATATTGTCAAAAGTAATATTTGTTACAATTATTGCACGGAATCGTATATATTGTTTTCTCTTTTAATTTTGTAAAAAATGTACCTACTGTTTTTTTTTTTTAATTTAATGTTTATTTTTGTATGATTGTACTCTAACATTGTTTTACATACGGAATTGAATACCAATTTATTGTAGTAAAATAATTAATATTATTATAATTTTAATTATTTATTTGTAGAATACTATCAATGGTGTGCTGTTTTATGCAGTTTCTACATTACTACATTTTAGTGTTTCTAGTTTTTTTCTTTATAGCTTTCTCATTTTTTTTAATTTTGAGTTGATATAACAACTGCCTCTCTCTATAGACGCATTAACCATTAATATAAAGCCCTAAACAGTATGTTGTGCGGATTATACCGAGCCCACTAAGGTTTTACGAGCCCCGTTTTGGGCTTTCTACAAATTTTTATGTATAAAAAACAGATATAAAAAATAAAACTATCCTGAACTATTTTACCAAAATTTATTGGGCATCCTATGTTGGAATACTATTGCAAATTATACAGTTATAGTTTATTATATGCAACTATAGAAAGTTTACGTTTTAAACTGCATATACAATACATATGTTTTACGGATGTTAGGAGTCAAGCATGTTTTATGGATTATAGGAAGCCCTTAAGTTTGGCATCAGTGCTATTCTATGAAACAGTCTATTACAATAAAACGTTTAAAAAATATAATTGATAGTTGTAATCTCTACTACGTCATAATGCATGTTTATAAAATAATAAAACAAATTATTATGTTTTTTATCACAAATTTATTCTTACACATACAATAATAGTTTAATGTAATAAATATATAATAAGTAGAGCCAAAATAGTAAGAATAAATTTGTAATGAAAAACATAGTAACTTGTTTTATTATTTCATGTTTGGAGAAGTAAATACACAACATAATATTATTTTTTAAAATTTGTTTTGTATGGTTATGTATCACGTTTAAGCTATTGTTTTTTTTTTAGTTTTACTATGTTAAGTTTAATGTTTGCATTACTTTCTAAACTTATCAATTTGTTTCAAACAAGTTGTAAGTCTCTAGCTATAGCAGTTTTTTAATATTTTTTTAAATTTTTATGTCATGTGCCATCTAATTATCAATTAATGACAACATAATGCTGTCCGAAGAAGTTGCATTGATTAGATTCAATATAGTAAACAGCTTGTTGCCTATTTGAGCTTTGTTGTGTTGCAAGTGGACTTGTTTGTAAAATAATAAAATATTAAACAGAAATTTTTTAAGAAAGGTTGTATATAATGCTTATTTTAGAATCCCAAACATTTTTTTTATATTGTTACAGGCTTCTCCTTAGATGGTTTTTAAAAGTTGATGCCGATAAGCTAGGGTTGTAATCTAAAAATTGTAAAAGTGACGTTTTACTTTTTAGAAAATCTTTGTCTTTATAGTAGTAGCTATGGAACTTTTTAGGCCGTCAAGTTAATGTTGAGAACGTGTCTTATTCCGTGTTTCTATATTTTTTTTAATCTTTTTATGGGATTGGAGTTTTTGTATTTTTATTGGTTGGGTGGATTTGGATTTAAAAGTTAGAGGGTAAACCAAAGTCTACTGCACGTAGGTCTCATTAGGCCTTTTGTAGGGTTTATTGCCGTCAAGTTAATGTTGAGAACGTGTCTTATTCCGTGTTTTTGTACCTTTTTTTTATCTTTTTATGGATTTGGAGTTTTTGTAGTTTTATTTGGTGGATTTGGATTTGAAAGTGAGAGGGTAAACTAAAGTCTACTGCACGTAGGTCTCCTTAGGCTTTTTGAAGCTCCTCCAGTGGCGACCTTACTATGTTGTCTTAGCATTTAACTAATGTATACAAGTATAACGCTTGGCGGAGTCTCTCTTATACTGTCCATGTCAAGCCAGCAGCTTTCCAGCATACACATTGTATGAGAAGGTCGGGCATGTACATAACACGTGTTCGATTGTCATTTATTTTACGTTCTCTACATGTTGAATTATTTCTAATACCAATTGTGTGCATGTGTTTTCTTAGTTAGCAGTGTTCTGTCAAAATTCCTGTCATAATTTGCAAGTTTTTTCTGGCGAGGCACAAATAGTAATCGATTGTTTTAGCATTTGAAACAGTCATTGCTTTCTTTGCTGTCTGCAGCCAGGAGTGTCATCCCAACGTCTTTCCAGTGAGTTATGTGTGTTATTTTTAGTAGGTTATTTAAGCTTTTGAGTGTTAAATCAGTCTATAGTTTAGGTCCACACGTCAAAAGAGTTGACTCTTTGCGCGCTAGCCTGTCCGCCTCAATGTTACCTACTTTGTTGGAATGTCCTTTTACCCATAGCAGCTTGATGTTATTTCTACAGGCTGCTAAAGTAAGGACACGATGACATTAAAAATTGGCATAGATGTAATTTTAGACTTGTTTATAGCAATTAAGTCCGATGTACTATCTGTTAGTAATTGGACATTCTTGACAGATATTTTGCGGTTTACTATTTTTTTAACCCCATAAGTTGTATTATTTCTGCTTGGAAGATAGTTGAGTGCGTTCTTAGTTGTAAAGATATTTTGAGATCCAGATTTTGCAAGAAGATTTTCGTTTTAGAACATTTATTAGTTTTACAACCATCCGTATACACTCTAACCATATTAATGACCTTGTTCTGCTTATTTTGTTTATGTGTGCGCACGTTGAAATGTTTTTGAAACACAAAGAATAGTGACATGTTATCTGTTTGCGCTCCTAACAGAGGTGTGTTTTTAACAGCCTCTTAAAATTTAACTGCATTCAAAAGCAAAGCATATTGGTTGAGCGACGGCAAACAGATTTTTGGCAGCAATGGTTGCAGCGGCTGCAATAGATGATTGTGTTAGCTTCCGTGTAAAAAGTGTTTATTTGTTGCAAAGTGTTTTCTTGTCTTCTTATTTTAAAATTAAGAAAACTTTTAGTTATATTTAACAAATTGCTATAAAAATAATTTATTTAATAAGTTTTTGAAATATTTGCATAAAAATACAAAAAACTTTATTTTATTTTGTTGCATGATAATTTTTGTCGGTTCAAACAAATTTTTTTTTTCTGAGTCTTATAAAAAAAACTGTACAGATTCAACTCTAGTTAGTTGAATAGAGCATATATCTAAAACCATGTTGATGATTTGGCAATAGGTTTTTAGCTTCTGTGTGATTTCTGATTTTGTAAAAAATGTCTAGAATTTTATTAGAGATTTTTTATAAATACAAAAATGAGAGTTCTTATTATTGTATTTGTAATATTAGTGGGGAACATTACAGTCTAGTAAGAAATTGCTTTCAAGCTTTGTTTAGAATGCATAACTCTTACTTTAGACAGACGAATCAATTTAAAAATTGAAGCAGCATTAGTACGCTGCTGACAATCTTTTACTTTTTTGTGGATTCTTTTTAAGTGGTCAAAATCTAAGTCTTTGTTGTAGAACGGCGTGCATTGGAGTTGTCAGCAAACAATTTAACCTTGTTTTCCAAAGTATATTCAAAGCTTCTTTGTCATAAATTATTATCTGAGTTAAAGAAATTAAAAACAGATTTTCAACACTAATTTTTGTCTTTTTTTATTGCATTTTTTATCTCACTATTGAATTAGTTTAGATTTTTGGCTTATTAGCCTAAAAAGTACCTTTATTATTGAACTGATTTGTTTTATTTTGGTCAATTGGGTCATCAAATTTTGCTATTTAAAGTTAGATGAGCTCTCTGGTTTTCTTTAACGCTGTCAACTCTTTAAACTGTTTGAATATTAGGTAGAGATATAATGCTCTGTTTCAGAGTTCAAGAAAAAACAACTAGTTGGTTTTATAAACCGACTCTTAACTCTCTGTTCACTTTTCCCATAAAGATCTAAGACTATTGGGCTATGGTCTGAGCTAATAAAATAATAGCTTAAATTATAAGATTTTTCAGTAAAGCAATGTCACAAACATTTCTAGGGAGTCTTATTTTTTACTTAACAAATTATAAGTATTAATATTAATAATCAATCATAAAACTTTACATACATTAATACAGTTTTTTTTTTTTAATTTAATAAGTAATATTTAGAAATGAAACAAGTATGTTACAACAACAATTAGGTATTATATAAATTTATATTTTACATTGATCTATATATAGCATTAGAATACTAACATTATATTATTTATTTAAAACTATTATGTGATAAAATACTTATATGCAACAACCACATTTATTAATATATTTGTCCGATTGATTTTATAATATTTTATGCGATTTAATAGCAAAAAAGTTGGCAACACTGTTCGGTGTCAAATAAACTGTGGACAATATAAACATACATATTTAAGCTTTGCAATATCCGTATTGTCTCGTAGGGCTCGCATAACCTAGCAAGTTTATACAAAATAAATTTCTATATAAATCTCTCTTTATTGTCATTATTAAAGAGTAAATTTGCAAAATATGCAGCAAAACTTTTTTTTAAGACCGGGCTTCTTGTGGCCTGTAGTGTGTACTGGGCTTTGCATCATCCGCGAGGTGCGTATATATATTTGTTTGTATAAACTTATACATATTGGTTTATTATCTGCTCCTAGTGTTGTCTTCTATATTTTTCTTTGTTTTTCTTGTTCTTTGTTGCGTTTTTTTAACTTTTGTTGTTGTTACTTTCTTTACTCTGCAGCTTATATATTCTTCTTTTCGTTATTATTTGTTTTGCTATTTTTTTGTCTATTTTGACTTTTTTTTGCCACACTTTTTCTTTGTGTTTACTATCGTACTTTTTTCTATGTTTATTTTATTCTTGCTGGTCTCTGGGTCAATAACCTTCTCTAAGTGTGTTGTTGGCTTTTCTTACACTGTAAATTTTTATTTTATTGTTTTTAATCAATTTGATTGTAGATGATTAGAATGTAGATTTTTTATCTTTATTTTTATTTGTTTCAACAAGTCTGAATATGTTGCTCTCTGTTTGTTCACAAATATTCTTTCTGTTTCTGTTTCTAGTCTTCTTTTTGTTTTGTCAACACAGCTACAGATAGTGTTGCCACACACAGTTTTGTTTTAATTTTTTTTTCTGCTCCCGCAACAGAGGATAAAATATTTTGTGTACTGCAACATTGTTGCGTAACATTTTTTTGATCAGACGGCATAAAACCGACAAGCGATAAGACGTTGTTGCGAGGTAATGTTACGCAACGTGGTTGTGTTAGGACACTTTGTTACAGGTGTGTACGCACTACTAGGTTGGCAAAAAAAATTAGTTGCTCAAACGTTAGAATGTGGATATAGATTATGTTATTTTATTGTTAATTGTTCTCATGTACTTGCGTTTTTCACAATTAATTTAGTTACAAACAAAATTTTTTGCTGAATTGTTTTTATAACTGAGCAATTATTTATGCCTAACAATACCCAAAAATACTTTCATTTTGATTAATTTATTATTTTTGATGACGTAGATTTTATACATTTCTGGAAAACTAAATTAATTTATTAGCAATAATTTTATGATCTAATCTTGTAAAAGTCGTTGTTGCGCAGTGGTACAAATAAAGTACTACAAATTATTACATTGCAAACCACTTCTAAATATATGTTTTTTAATTTTAATTAACTTAGATATTCTATACAATAATGTCAACATAATTTGACTAAATTACACAACAATCACAGCAATTAATTTAGAGCAAACATTTGTAACATTTATGGCAAATAATTTTAAAAAACAACGCGCAGCGGGTAAATCTATTTTTGCCACATTAAAACTGATAACATAGTGGCCCAGCTTATGAAAAAAAATTAAGCTAAGCATATAAGTAATACCTTTTCTAAACCAATACAATATTTGGTGTATATTATATTTTTCTTAGTACACATTAATATCGGCGCCCATAAAAAGGTTAAATATATCTATAAAAATTTTAGTAGTTTTAGGATTTACCGTTTTTTTTGCAAATGCAGAATTTCTTTGCATTTTTTCTGCAACTTTCATATAAAACTCCAGCTTGAATAATTTTTCTTTATTGATTTTTGAATTTTTGCTTAAGTTGATGCAATCACTTTGTCAGATAAATAGATAGTTTTCTTTATAGTTTTTTTTACAGATGCAATTTTTTTTTTAAATTGTTTAATAGTTTGTAATTTTTAATTTACAAACGTTTTATTAGAAATTACCACCTGAAGAGAGTACAACAATATGCCATTTCAATAAATTGTAATGAGTTTTCACGGCTTTATGACCTAACCTAACCTAGAAGTAGTCTGACTCAAAAACTAAATAGACGTGTAGGTTTGAAAAACTACTTTTTTGTAACATCTTTAAACTAATACTATAGATTTTTGTGACATTTTTACTGGAGGTAGACAACTTGATTTCAAAATCTATAGCAGTTAAAAATTTATATTGTCAATTTTGTTTTGGAGGGCACTATTCGCGACAAGTACTTTTGCGTGTATTCAAAAAAGATTTTTCTAATGTGCTAATTCGCAGCCAGTAGAGAAAGAGTTTTATTTTTTGTAACGGTAAAACAAAAAATTATTATACGCAATTGTTTTATAGACAGTTTTAAGTTTGATTAAAAAAAAAAAAAAATTTCAAAATTGGCCGGTTATTATAACTTCCTAGCTAGTATTTTTTTCTTTTATTTTAAAAACTACTTACTTCTCTTACCAGAGTTATTTTTTTTAAGACAAGACGTGGTTGCGCAATAAACCAAATTATTATTATTTTTTTGAAAGGTATCAACATTGGCTTTCTAATTTTAAGTCAAAATTTACGTTTATTAAAATCTAAAAACGGTTTTAAAACTTTTGGATTCAAATTTAAATTAAATGAAAAAAAAATCTGCTTCTAAAATTTAATATTGTGCTATTTTACTGAGCATTACTTTTGTTTTGGATTACTGACGTCCTAATAGTAGCAATTATAGGTACTTTTAAGAGTAGACCACTGGCTAACTCAAACACATACGACACAGTACATAGTCTCAAAAAAATGATCTTTACAAGTTAATATTTTAATTATCTGTAGAAAGAAACTTGTAACGGTTGGTAAAATGTAAAAAAAAAACCTTTCTTTTTGGCAAACAGTAGTGTTACGCAACAACTACATTTTGTTAGATAGAGATTTGAGCACATGTACTTGCATTCAAAAGAGTGTCATGACAATTTATGGTTCTTTGAGTAGTTTTGTTGTATAAAAAAAGAATGGAATTTTTGAAAAGTTTCTGTCTTCAAAATTAGTCATTAATGTGATTTTTAAGAAAATCGGTGAAAGTCAACATCACAATATGTCATCACACTTTTTTGATAATTTAGGAACTTTTTGTACTAAATAAATTAAATCTTGAAAACTATTGGTAGTAGAATCATCGAACCAATCCTATCATCTTAAAAAGATTATATTATTTGGAGCCTTTGAGCAATGTAGAAAGTGGGTTTTGCAAATCAAATTGACCTAGAAACAAAGTTATTTAATTTTGTTCAACAATTTTTACTATTTAATTAAAACAAATATTAAAAAAAATAGACACAAATGATGTCAGTATAACAAGTGATGCGTGGACAGACAAAAAACATAATCTTTATGCAACCCTTTTTTAAATAACACTTAACATAAAACCTGAATACCGTCTTAACTATTAATTCTATAATTAACTAAACACGACTTTTAGTATTTATCACTTTTATTACTGTCTCAGTTATTTTAATCTAAACTTCTTGGTATTTGATTCAGGATTAGAAAACATATTGCTGAAAACTCTTTTAACTGTCTCAACTATGTCAAGTTTAACAAAAATATTTATTGGTTTTGGAAAGCCTTTATTTACTAATCCGATAAATATTTTTGTACCTGGTCATAATACAGATGCCAACATCTATAATTTTGGTTTTAATTTAAAAAAAATCATACATATTTTCAACAATTTTACAAAAAAAAACACAAAATTAATTTTTTCACTGTTTTTAAAGTTTTTTATAACACAAGCATCAGAATTCTGTAATGTCGTAAAAGTATTTATGTTTAACATTGATTTTTTTTTATTTTTACATGAAAACATTTAATAATTTAGAAAACATTCACATAACTTTAAATTGCATACTAAGACGCATAGTATATAGAATATATTATTAAATTGACCTTAAATAATTTTAATAAACATTAACACCTTATCGAAACAATGGCAAACATCTATGACAAGCTCCATCTTGTTGAAAATAGCATGAGCATTTACTATAAAAACATTTTGTTTTTGTGTAAATACCATTGTACATTGGACTGGTTCTTAAAATATTGTTTTTGGACTTTTTTGTGTGCACTCTCAGAAAGTGATCTTTATGCAAACAAGTATGCAATTGAGTACTTGCTAATTAGATTCCACTTGAATCAATATACTCTGTTTAATTTTTTTTTTACATATTTTTGATATATTTTAAATTTTGAACATAAAATTAGACTCGTAAACAAAAGTTATTAGAATTTAAGACTTAAGTCTATATATTTTTTTTAATTTAAAAACTTATTAAATGACGTATTGTACGTATTTTTTTTTCATTTTGTGGTTTTAATTTTATAACTTCAAAAGCAGTTTGACACGTGTTCTTTTGATTCTTAACGGTTGAAATTTGATATAGGTTACTTTTGTACATTTAATTTAATCATTCAATTTGCAATCTTGTACAATCTATACTGTTTCAGCCACATGACAATTAATTTACTAGCACTTAACAGTTTACAATATATTATAATAAATACTGATGTAGTAATATTTTTAATAATGATTAACCCTCGGATTAACCGTATGAAAACATATATTTACTATTTTTCATAATAGTTGTTTTGTCAATTAAAAAATAGAAATATATATTGTTTGAGTTTGTTTATATTATATGTGTAATCATTGAAAGTGTTGTTTTTTTTTTAACTAATTTATTGTGCAAAAAATTATTTGTATTATGCATAAGGTAAAACATCTAAGATATTTTTTTAAATATTTACAATAAGTGTACATTTAGTTGCATATATTGTGAACATTTTCTTGCTTACACTGTATTATTTACCTTTTATAAAAAACAAATTGTTGTAGACACTTTTTGCTAATATTTTCTAATTTAATATAAATTTTAAATATTCAAAGTTAAACTTTAAAATCTTTTTAATGTGTATTGACTATAACATAGATACAAAAAAAAATTATTTTAATGTAGATACTTTATACATTATAATTATTTTGTGTTTAAATTTAGTTGCATTTTAACAAACATCGTATTGCAATAAATTATATATAATATAAGTTGGGTGAGTAATTACTAAGTAAAATTAAGGTTATTTATTAGTTTTCAATCAAATATTTGGCATTTTTTTCATGTAGATATTTTGTATATTTCTACTACATTTATTCTACTGTTGGCTATTGACAAGCAACTCCAATACAGTTTATTTTAATTAATTCAAAACTTTTGGACAACGCAGTATTGTAACATGCTTAGGTAAGAAATGTAGCAATGGTGTCACTGATGATAGACTTTTTAACCAGTTAAATAGTAAGTATAAAATATATAAAAAATTCAAACAAAAGCAATTTTATAAACCACGAAAAAATCTGTGCTAAGAGTTAATAATCAATTAAATTCTAGTCAGGTTCAATGTAAATTTCCAGATCTAAATTTGCACGAATCCTTAACAATAAAAAAATATAAATACGTTACATAATATTAAACCGGCTACAAAAAAGCATAAAGATTGATACGTTAACAAACATAACCTTGTTTGATTGCCAGAGAAAAATCCTATGAAAAGTGCAAGGTTTGAGTCTGGACACGTCCGTGCAAATTTATTATGGAAATGTTCGTTCCGTATTCAATTGGAACGTGATCGTGTTTAAAATGGAGGCATATTTTACAGCTGCTAGACATGGATTCTCCTTACACGGATAACATGGACATCTATCTTTGTTTATCTAACTACTTGTAAACCTGCACAGGACAAAGATACACAATATTTTACTTAAGATTGCCTATGTCTTGTAACCCAACACAAACTGTTCATTTTAATGATGATATTTCACTCGGAAAACTAAATTGGTTCAAATAAATTCGAAATTGTATATTATTTTATTTTTATTATAATTTAAAAAGTTTTTTAATTGCATATATTATAAGATTAATTATTGCAGCGTTATTAAGCTAGACTATGTTGAAGTTGATAATATTTAAAACTATAATCATTACTGTGCAAAGACTATACCAACTGGATATTATGCTGTTGTTTGGGTTGCATTGCAGGAAAGTTGCAGGCGTATAACTTTCCTAGTACTGTGCTCCATTCTCTTGGATTTACTCCATTTTCATAGATGTTCGCTCCGCTCTTTGCTGCACTTCTACATACACATACACACACTCATTTATGCAACTCTAACTTAAAGGCCACATTAAATCTGCAAAGATCAAGATTTATACCGCCTTAGTCGAGCAGTAATATGAATCACTAATTAATACGACTTGCACAATGTTTGTTTCTGAAAATTAATTTCTCTAGTATAATTTAAGTTTATAACGCCAAAGAAGGAAATCATTAATGACATAATATATATAAAACTTGTATGAATGAATCAATAAAATATATTTATTAGATTTATTTTTTAATAAATTTATATATAACGTAATATGTATCAAAAAAATAAATTTTAATTAAAATGCTACTTTTAGTCGTTTTATATTTAATTGTGTAATATGAAAAAGTAATTAATAATTAATTATATACCCGGTTTCATCTAAAACATTCTTGCGTACATGTTGGAAATCAATATTTAAATAATATTAAACACCGTATTTATTTGCAAATATATTTCCGCTGCAATATAAAACACAATTTAATATATTATCAATTTTTGTAAATAAGGAAATTGTGAGTTCTAAAGGAGCAAAATTGTGAACAGAAAATAGTAGAAAAAGAACGCCTATGCTATCAAGAGGCAAACTCCAAGTTATACAAATTTAGAAGGAGAAAAAGCAGACAGAAATTTGATTGATGGATAGAACTATTATACATCAGCAAGATGGTGTCATTTTCAGTCTACTTTTTAATATTGCTACAGAGTCATTTTCCATTTATAAACACAGGCTGCTCGCTCGCTGTGATGTAAAATAAATACGCTGTAATACAACGGGTCGCAAAAAATGCCGAGTTTTAAATTAAAATCATTATGAAATGAAAATACTAATATATCAACGAATTAAATTCAGTTTCTATTTATACAAATTATGAAAGTTTTTATTATGCAAATATATTATAAATTCATTATAAACTCTGCGTTTGCCGTCGGAAAATTAACCATGCATTGCAATGACATGCAAGTTGATCGAACTCTCATTCTTACCTTATAAGTTTATCTTAAAAAATACGTTATGCAACGTATTCGAAGCAATAATTTCCTTATAAATTAGATTTTCCGATTTCGCATTTATATTTATATATAGTTTCTATGAATAATACGTGGTGGAAAACCGTAGTAGAATATAAACAGGAAATTCAGTACTTTTCATGCTGCCAACCTCAGGATTACAAATTTTCTACATTTTAAACTTCAATTTCCAGGATGTTTTGTATAGGTTCTTGCGAGCATTGCAAGTAAATATTGACTGTACGTGCACACGACTTAGACTAAGTTTGGTTTAGTTCACACGACGCAGCCAAATTTACATATATTATATGCACTATCATAAAGTAATAAGTTATAGAAAGATAAGACTCGTAGGAATTAGTTAACTTGTTTGTTTAGACTGTAGGTTTAAATTAATTTAGTTTCTTTGCACATAAAAAAATAAGATAATGTTTAACGTTATATTATGGAACGCTTAAACATTTATAATATCTTTAAAAAAGCTACTTTTATATGAAAGTTAAATTATTTTTTAAAACAAACAATTGCTTCTATGTACAAATTTTAAATATTTATTTATTAAAATTGACAAACCAGTTATTATTAAATTAAATAGCTACATATATAGTTTGTTGATAAGTAAATTTTGATACAGTAAAGTCTTCAATAACCACCATAATAACTTTTTCTTATTAGGATATTTTGTAAGCACCATTTAAAACTAACATATTTATTATGCAGTCACTAATAAACGGATAACAACACAAATCAGAAACTTTTGAAAAAAATCTTATAACTTTGAAGCACACGTTTCCTAAACTGTAACTGTAACCGTAAAAAATATTTTACTTTTTTTTATATAAGCTTAAATAAAAGTTTTAAAACTTTAAATTTATATTGAATTACTTCTATATTATTTTAAAGAAACCAAAATTATTATTTGCAGTTTTTTTTTGTTAGACTTACAAAAGCACGCGCGCAATAATATATACGTAAATAAATATAAAATAAGTAATCAAAACTTTTGTGTATCTTTTATATTAATTTTACACTAGTGCTCCAGAGTTAAGCAATTCTCGTGACACACTAGGAAGGACGGTACTCCGCGGTAAGCTGTGGTGCCATGCGTAAGGGGTGTCGTTACACATGATTTACATTTACATTATATTATTGTCAGACAAATTTTTGTTTTATAGTTTTTTGTACCTTACTGCATCAGTTAAAATCTATTAACAATTATTTCTAATTTGTTTTTGAAAATACATTAAGTTATAATATTACTAGTAAAATATGAAATATTGATTTATTTTGTTATCTTTCTTGAAACCTGAAAGCGATCCGCTAAGAGGAAACCACACCAATAATAATGATACACCAAATCCAGCCGATAAGTCACTGCTTTAATGCGCAAAGACGCTCGGTTTTTTAATGTTTTGTTGTTTCCGGTAGAGGTGTTCTACCGGATCTTGGGCAACTCCTTAGAGATGTCTTTAAAGTGTGAAAAAACCTTTGCACTGTTGTGATAGAGTACTTCTTAGTGCCGATGTGTGCGGTAACAATAATTTACGCCTTCTGCACTAGACCATGCTTCTGGATAATATATTTGTGTGCGTTAGAATATAGTTAAAACGTTTCCTCGTAATATATCTGCAAGCACATTTTGACTTGATTGGGCTGCAAGACAGATATTATTTAGTGCTGTTGGTACCTTTGCAGGTAAATAGACTATCCTAAAGCTTGACTGCTAGGAAGATTAATACGTGCGTTAATGATAGGTTTTCCTAGAACCAAATTAGCAGATTCTTATTCTAATTTGGTTGATATCAATGATATCAGTTTGGAGTTATTGTTACTTTGGCTGGTAGTTTGTCTAAACTACACTGACTAATAAAAAATTGCGTCTTCTTATAATAACCCGGATAAACTTTTACATTGTTAGTAGACTAATACCGATGTCCAACGTGCAGCCCTGTTTGTAAGTCTAATACAAGATGACGGAACTGCGTAACAACAAACACTATTGCCTAGCCTGTGTTACCAACTGGACTTATTCCGGAAATGTTTTGCAAGCATGAGTGTTGTTGTGTTTCTAAGAAGTTTTTTAGTTTATTACTACCATAGTGGTAATTGTCTTAAAAATGCTAAAGGGTCTACTTACTAATACTTAGTGGTTGACGACATCATAATGCTGTCTTGCAAAGCTGCAAAATGTGGTAAGATTGGGTTACTTGGTTGCACTAGATGGAAATTGCCAGTTAGTAGTAGGCCAAATGATGTCTTCTCTTTTGTTGTTTGCATAGACTATCAAACTTGACTGACTGTAGAAGCAATCTTTTAAAATCTTTATAAACCTTGCGTGTTTGTTGCGCGCTCTGGTTAGTAGAGCGTGGCTCCAAATACGCGCGGCAACTATTTTCCCAATCTTTTAGGCAAAATTTCCTTGTAGAACTGGTGTTTGTATGTTGTTGATGGTATTGGTTTAAGCACAATTGTTTTGCGATAAGTAGAGCTAGGCGCATAAATTAGCATTAAAAATCATCAAAATAAGCATAAAAATAAGCATAAAAAAATTATATCTCATATAAAACGCATTAAAAAATAATAACTTTTAATATAATAATAATAAACACAACAAAAGAAACAAAAGTAAAATTTAATAAATAATAATAATAGTTTGACAATAATAATAATTAAATTAGTTTGTTTAAAAAAAATTTATAATAAAATGTTTTTTCAATTTTTTTATTAAAATAACCTTCTTCTGCCAAAAAAGTCGGGCAATAATCGCTTATGCTCCAGTGAGAAGCATGAGTCATACATGACCATGACTATTTTAAAACGTTTGCATATATACATTTTTATTTTTTTTATATTTTATAACTATATTTATAATTTTTATGAAATCAAAAATTGCTTAAAATAAGCAGAAATATGCACAAAAATGCTGAATTAGGCAAAAGTACCTAAAATAAGTATCAAATATACATTTCAAATAATGAAAAACAAATAAAAATTCTTAAAATATGCATTAAATATGCATAAAAACTAAAATATGCATAAAACCAAAAATAGGCAAAATTAGCCAAAATAAGAAGATGCCATTTGCTTTACTTTCTTATAATTCGTAGAGATATACATTCAAATTGATATGCATATAATATTGGTAAAAATCATAACGCATATATATGCTAGCTTTAGTGATAAGAGTAGTTTGTATTTAATAGTGTCTATTGGGATTTTACTATGAGTTCTGGTGAAGCGGTTTCCGCGGTATCCTGCACTAAGGTAGCACATGTTTAGTCTGTTCAATCTCTTGCGCACCAAATCTTTGAACACAACGCTGCAGTTCTACGGTAGGTTACTTTTTTTTATGTGTTTGTTAACCAGGTGCAAGATATATCAGGCTTGCTGGTGCTAAATTAAGCTGTTTGCCAAAGTTTTCCGGTGTTTGGTGAGGTGTGTATAGGCTGCACACGTTGAAGGCTTTGCCGGACTTAACTAAAAGTTGTTTCGGTGTTGCGTCATTGGTTTTTTCTAGAAAGTTTGCGTTCATAAAAGTACTTTTTTTTTGTTAAAACTGGTTGTAAAGAGGTTTTCTTCTAATTTGTTGTACCTGGTGATGTCACGGATGTATTTGATGCATTGTGGGTATAGCCAAAGTGTAACACATCTTTGTAGTACTCTTTTATAATTTTTTTTTGCAACGCGAGTTTTTTGGGTGTGCGCTTGTTGCATTGGTTGTTTGATTTTGACAATCATTATCTGTTGTTGTTTGACAAGTTCCGGTACGTAATTTTAAACTTTTAGTTTCTTTGGCAATGCTGTTGATGTTAGCAAGTTGCAACTAGTTTTGCACTAGCAACTATTTCTATTTTTGTCAGGTAGGCCAAAGCTCAATCCATATATGCAATGACTCTTTGGTTTGTTTGTTGCAGACGTACGCGGGTGTTTTAAGCTTCTTTAGTTTGTTCTTTGCTTTTTTTATAAGTCATTTTATTGCAATGCACTTTGTTTTAGTTTTGTAAACTGCTACTTGAGTCTGGAAGGCAATTACAAAAAATAGAAGATGGCATTTACTATGTAAAACAGCAGATTGCTTACAGCGCAAGCATCTGTCTGTAAAATACAATCAAGTTGTTATCATGGCAATTGCAGATCTACTTTTCAACCGTTTGCAACACTACTAAAAAGTTTTAAAAAGTTTTATAATTTTAACTTAAAATACACTAGGTAGTCTACGAGCTCTATATTGTTAAAATAGTCAGTACTAAATATTTACCACAAATGTTTTGGTTTGGTGCTAACTGCAGTCGCTACCATTAGCGACAAACCTAATTACAACAACCTTGACAAAAACCGCTTTACAGTTAACGTCTAAGCACTTAACATGACTGAAGAAACAATGTGTTATACGCAAAATAAACCAAACAAAGCTCAGACTGGAACTTAACTGTCTCTACACAAATCGGACGCTCAAAAAAACGTTTTAAAAGACCTTACAACAAATATTGCAACCAGTGCCGCAAATCCTTTAAACTTTCTAAACCAGCAATACCTAGATTTAGTAAAACTCCTGTAAACACATCTTTTACAATAGACTACTTTTGTCCCTGTGTCAAGAACTAAGTTCATGTCACTTAAATCTCATCACCAAACATTGAAATAGAAACAAAAGCTCAGCCTCAAAATATTGGAGGAATTAATACCGCAAATATGTAGTTCTACCAACAGCGTCTTATTTTGTCATTTACTACTATAATTACATTTCATTTACAATCAGTTAAGAGCCAGAATTTAATCAGTCAAAGTCAAATTTGGATCAGAACAAGATTAAGGAAACATTGTCTAGACTTTTTGCATGCTGCCACTACCTAGAACTACAACGTCAATGTGCTGTATACTTAATTTTTTTTTTATATTTTAGAGCTAACACCATTAAACCTATATTCCGCTATAGTTTTAGAACAACCAATGCATTATCACGTTGCTTCAAAACAAAATCTTCTAGTTCTTAGTGGATGCACTCTTAGTGAGTGCGGACAAGAGCACATTGAGTGTGTGTGTGTAAGAGGTTTCAGCGTTTTGACTAAACGTATGTCTAAAAACTTTAATAAGTTTAAACTAGCGCTATCTTTTGACCACAAAAGAAAGTTTCTTGAGAGCAGCCGGTTATGCATCCGGACTTGAACCAGCTGCCCTGGAACCCTCTGCAACAGCAAGCCGGGAACAATATATGATGACGTCACTTTGTATCGGGCAACACAATTGCATAGAATGGAGCCGGATGGCGGCTATATATGTATTCTTGATTCTTTTTACGTTTGTTTTGCATTTACAATTTGAATACAAACTTATTTATGATTGTAAAATGAATTTAAAAATGTAATATTTTTTAGTATTAATTATGTTTTTTAAAAATAAAAGGCACGTTCGAGTTTTGCAAGAAGCGCTATAGAAAGTAACGCGGCCTCTGCATACAAAATCTTACAAAAATTTGTTTTGATAAATGTTATGTTGTTATTGAAACCTATACTTTTAAATTTAACAATAACTAATAAATTGGAATTTTCTTTGTTGAATGATTTTTTTTAAATTTGTTTTTCAACGTCTAATTATTTTTGTCTGCAAGCTTAGTTATACAATCAAGCTGTAAAACATTCTAATGAAGTTTTTTTAAGTAATTCCTTAACTTTGTAACTTCAAAAGCAGTGCAACACGTGCTTTTTTGAATTTTACAAGTAAATATCTGGCATGCCTTACTTTTTTTAAATAAAGATTATATTCTTAAAGTATACTCAAAAAAATTTAAAGACTAATAATCTACTATAGTATATATCACGTTAAAATTATTTGATTTAAAAATTAATAATAATCAAGTAATTGGTGCCAATTTTTGTTTTTAATTTTTGAATACCTCAAAATCAACAAAATCGACAAAACTATGTATAATAACCAGTATTAAACTATATTTTATAATGTGTTAAAATCTGGTGCAAACAATTAAGTTTGTATAGCATAAGTTGTAGTGGCTCATTTAAAGTATATTTAACTAATTTTTAATTTTTAATTTTTAACTATTTAAGAAGTATAAATAATCAATTTTTAGATATTAAACAAACTTTCCATAAACTTATTAATACTACAATAAACGACATCAAGTTTCTACCACTATCTTTGCAACTGCTATAACGTATAAAAGCTTGTTTTACCCTAAAGAGACAGAATTACTGCCTTTTAAAAAAATTACTATATAAGCTAGAACAAATTAACTGTAAATACTGTTTGAAATTACATGATTTAAAAGATATGTTAGAACATTATTGAGTTGATATTATAACTTTCATTTTGGTTATGTACATTTGTCTTATTTATTTATTTTATGATTTTTTGTTATTTTATGCCGCAAAGAATAAGACTTAAGGATTGCTTATATTCCTTCAACGTTTACATAGGACGGTAATGTACATAATAATTTAAAAACTAAAAATGTGAATATCTTCTTAATGTGTGTTATAAAATATAAATAAGAACTATATAAGTTTTCTATTAAATTTCTCAGTATAAAATGTACAAGATAAAATATACCAGATAAAAGTAATAATTCAACCGATTTGTTTCTTATAGCGTCTTTAACAGCAACATTAGAATTAAGGCATAAAACCGTTGTAAATATCTATTTCAATTTTGTGTATCTATTTGGGGATACAATTTTCCGGGCAAATTATAAGCTCCGATATAAATTAAAACGAAATTAAAGTCTTCACAGTAGTATATGCAAGACCAAAAGCTAGACAAGAGTCTATGGGAATAACAAAGTGGTCGTGTCAAATATTAAGCTGCGCACTGTAGACTAATACTGCAATCATTTTGATTGAAATTGTTGTAAAACTTTGACGCGCCAGCGGAGCGCTCATTTGTTAAATGTGCCGCTACGTTTTCCCGGGAGAATGGATACGTCCCAGCTCCCTATTCCGCCCCTGTTCCGCTTCGTTGCCACACCGATCCACATTACTACCCTCTGGTAATACATAGCCCGAATTGTTTTGTCTTATTTAATTGTACAGTATATCTAATTAAAATTTACCCTATCTATTAAAACAATTATTCATTTTCACACATATTATCTTTAATATATTTTTTTAATTTTTTTTTGTTAATTTTATATTAATAATATATTTATTTTTTTAATATATAAAATTAATTCCTTAAAAAATATATAAAAATACAAATAAATAATATTAAACTTTCTTTAATATCCGGTTATTACCTTTATACTTAAATATCGTTATATGTGCAGTCACATGGAAAGTTAAGTTGAGAGGTTTTGGAGATATATATTTTTTACAGTATAAATATATATAAATATAAAAAATGTTAAAGATTACAGAAATTTAAATAAAATATATAACAACACATTTTATTAAAGTATATACAAAATTAATGTAAAATTTAACATAACACAATTATTACAATTTAAATTAAATATTAAAAATCTGTCTCAAAAACTTATCAATTGAAAAAACAAATGTATTCTTGCTAAAAAGATTTAATTTAGATAAACAAACGTTTTTTAATTATTTTGTTAAACACAATTAAGATGCACGTCTAAAACTTATATAATTATTATTATACACATAGAAATGTATAGTTTTAATACTAATAATCCAATTGACAGAATAAAAAAAAATAATACTATATTTTTGCTAAAGTTAGCAAATTAATTATCAATAAAATAAAAAAAAAACTAATTCAGCAAATGCATGCTTTTTTAATCATTAAAATTAGTTAATTAAAGCAATAACGACTTTAATAACACGATTAACTCAAATTAGAGCAATCTCTTTCAGATTTTCACCTTGATAAATCAGGATATCTCAAAGATTCTTGAGGAACAAGGAATCAACATACCACTGTAAATAAACGGTAAAACCAAAACTATTAATTGCAACTTATTGCTTGTGCGTTAAAAAATGATGAAAAAATAACACAATTAAAATCAAATTGAAAAAAAAAATCAAAAGATCAGAAAAGAAATGGATTAAAATAAAATCAGAAAATACACTAATACGTATATACGTCTTCACTTTGTCACATATAGATGAAAAAATAGTTGAGTTCTACTAACACCTAAAAACGTATACAAACTTCTAATCCTCCTTAAAATAATAATGTGGAATTTTAATTTTCAATTAGGCAAAAAAAAGAAGAAGAAAAAAAATACATAGAAAACTATGATACAGAAAACAAAAACAAAAGTAGGGACAGCTTAAAATATTTTATGCTACATAAGAGTTTAATTAATAGTTACTGTTTTGTATAATTGTGGACTGTATATGGTTTTGTTTATTAATAATTACATATGACAATTTTTAATCAATTATTTTCTGTAGTTTAATATTTGATTTGGATATAAACAATATCCAAAATGATTAACAATGTTGATCGTTTTTTGAACCGCTTCTTAAATTTTTTTATTTAATTTTGCTTTTTCCTATGGAATTTCTGTTTCTTTTTCATATGTTTCAGCTTTCTTTATATAAAATCTCTAATTTTGTAGTATATTTTTTGGTAAACTCCATCAATTATAACAATGTAAAAAATAATATCATCAAACTTAACAAGTTATTATAAGTTAAAAGCAATAAATGTTTATGTAATTTCCCAAAAAAAAGGAAAACTGAACCAGACAGGGTAAACCCAAAATTATATCTATTTTCTTAATTTCCCCACTAACAAAAAAAAAAATTTTTGTCACACAAAACAAACTGACCTGCTAACCTTTTTCTAATACCAAACATACTCCCCATCAAAATGAACAATTTTAAAATTATTTTATCCTGTCTGGCAAAGGTAACGTTTAAATGTTGTTAACCGGTCTAATAAGTTCACAAGAAGTAGATTTGATTTTTACCACTCGTGTTACACCTTGCTTGCCCGGAAACAAGTTAATAATCTGTCTTTTTGGCCATTCTGAAAGTGGCAGACCCGGACTGAACAAAAACACCAAATTACACTTTTTAAGTAAAGAATGATTGGCTTTAACTAAAAATGCCTATGAGTTAAATAATCAAATCTATTTTGAGGATTATTCAAGAGTTCACACAAAGGCCGCAAATTTAAAACAGATTTAACCATAATAATAATGGTGTTAAACTCTTCATAAGATAAAAGTTGTTGTCCAATTGTTTTTCAAAAATGATATTTAAACGGTTTTACTCTAGCTTCCCAAATTTCTCTAAAGTTAGGAGCAAAAGAAGGTTGAAACACCCTTTTAATTTTTTGAATTGCAATATTATCAGACAAAACTCTATTATAAATAATTTTAAACAATTTATTGAGTTCCTTTGCTGCTCCAAGAAAATTACTACTTTGATCTGAAAAAACTCTTATTGGTAAACCTTTTTGATTTGAAAATTTATCCAAAGCTTTCAAACATGCTTCAGATGAACGACTGGCCAAACATTCTAAATGTATTGCTTTAGTCATCATGCAACAAAACAAACAACACTTATTAACATAAGTAATGCTTTAATAGAATAAGGACCCGCATAACCAATACCAACATGACTAAAAGTCCTTGCCGGTTCTAATCAATATGTTGGTAATTCTGCCATGATTGGCTGTATAGGCTTTGCCTTTAAACAATAACAAATTAAACATTGAAAAATTCGATGACAAATTAGACTTTGTGCTTCCGAAATCAAAAAACTACAAAAAAAAAGATTGAGTCAATTTTAGACCACCATGCTCTGAAAAAATATGAAAGTAATCTACTAACAAAATTGCTAATTGACTTTTATTTGAAATTAAATAAGGATGTTTACTTAAATGGGTTAATAGAGATTGATTAATACAACCCCTCACTATGACAAAACGGAGTCAAACCTCTATAATATTTCAAAATCTTTACACTTTTTTTCAATTGATTCCTTTCCTTATTGAACATTGTCTTTTGAGTTAATTTTACTATTAATTTTATTGCGTCTTTACCGCCCGGGTAATGTAGTGGTTAGCGTACTTGACTGCTATACCAGGGGTCTTAGGGTTGAACCTCAAGCTCTCTATCTGGAGGGTCAGTTTTTTTGGTTAAGAAAAATTGTGTTGTGATGAGTACGCTTTCTTTCGGATTAGAAAAGAAACTTTAGTAGGTCCCGTGTATTGACTTGATGTTGCGTGCACGTTAAAGAACCCAATAATTTTGGTTAAAATTTCTGAATTTGCGTCAAAATTTTCAAACCTCTAGCGTCAATGATTAGACATAAAAATGGCAAACTTCAGCCAAAGGATGGTCTTCCACTTAACCTTTTGAACATTAATACAAAAATTTGGTTTTAAATTAGTTTTATGTAAACTATTAATAATACTCAACATAAATGCAATAACTCTTTGCAATTTTAATAAGTAAGACAATTTGTTAAACAAATTTATAAATTCAGAGTAGTTTCGATTCACGTAAATTCTGTATTATTAAATCTGTTTCTTCAAAAAGCCAAGTCATTATTAGATTCTGAATAAAATCTAGACTTTTCCACCAAAGTGAACATTTAATAAGGTCAGAAGCAAACAAACCCCGACTAGCCGGATTTGCGAGATTTTCTGTTCCTGGAACAAAATTGTTCTTGGATTCAACTCATAGATTTGCACAACGCGATTTGTAACAAAAGTTTTTAACAAATAAGGAGGAGTTCAAATCTATGCCAAAACCGTCATTGAATACACAAAACAAAAAAGATCTTCTATTGAATAACGCTCAAAAGTGGCAAATCGGGGTTTTGTGCAAGTTTTTAGATGAACCACACAAGATTTAGCCACCACCAAATTAATTTTAACAGAATCAAAAGTTTCAATACGCAGATAAAATACTGCTCCTATTTCAACAACCAAAGTTATTGTAATAAAATCTTTAAAGAAAAAACAAAAAGACTCAAATATCTATCGATGTCAAAAATTTGAGCAACTCACAAGACAAAATACTTTGCTTTAAAAAAAATTTGATATCTGATTTTATTATATAATGAAAAGCATCACAAAAAAAAATCTCAAAAAATTTGCAATAATTTAATCAAATCAGAGACATTTTTAAATTTAAGAACTACTTGATCCTCAGATTCTATAATAGACTAATGTAAACTGGCCCATTTTGCCAATTCAAAACCTCCGCAACGCAAAAAACTTATCAATTGAGCTTTTAATTTTAAAGCTTTATGCTCATCAGGAGCTCCCCATAAAATTTTATCAACATAAATTTTATTTTTCAGAGCTAATGAAAAAAAATTTCTTCATCTTCAACTAACTGAAGAATGGACTTTTAAGCTAGATAAAGATTAAAAATAACCCCAAAAATTACTCTTGTATGTATGAATTCTTTTAATGAATCATTAGAATTGAAGCGCTAAAAGATATGTTAAAAAACACGGTCTTCTTCATGCAACCCTACCTCCCAAAACATTTAATAAATATTACAAAAAAAAAACCATTTGAAAAAACATGAAACGTGTCAATATTTAACCAATGTCTGTCTGCAGCTTTCTACCAGAGGAAAGTGTATTATTTATAGAAATGCCGTTAAAATCTCTATCTGCAGAATTAAAAACTGACAGTTTTTATTTTTTGACTCCGTAATGTGTCTAAATATATAAAACTGGTTGTTTTGTAAACATCAAATGACCTTGATCAATGTAGTTTTGTATGTTTTTGGAATATAATTTCTTAAAAGTTTTATCTCGTTAAAAACAAGCCTCTAATTGATAAAAACGTTTCAAAGCATGTTTTTTATTGTTACCTAAAGCAGGACTAACATTTGCTTTAAAAAGTAACCGAGTAATGTATCGTCTATTTTTATCTCTAAAAACAGTTTTTACAAAGTAATTTTTATACAGAATTTCAAACCAACATTAATATCAGAGGTCTTGTTGAATCAAGACGAGTCACTAACAACGTACTCTTTTGCATTCAAAACAGATAGAAGGTTGATGTCAAGAGCCTTTTTGAAACAAGACAAGTCACTAACGACGTACTTCTCTGCATTCGAAAAGGATGTAAAATTTATTGCATTCCCGTGTTTGATAGGATCAGAATACTCAACAACCGGGGCCAGTTCAAGCGACATAAATAAACACACATAAAATTTGTTATGTTTAGCTCATTTTTAATTCCATTTTGCACAGAACTTATCACTATTCAACCTAAATTATTTAAAATAGCACTCAAATTTCCTTTAATATCTGAGACTTATTAATTGCCTTGACAGGTTTTTCTTTTCTACTAATTATTGTATGTAAAATCTTGTTAAATATTCGGTCAAAATGCAACAAAGTGTTAAGAATAATAAGGACCTTAACAAGCAAAACAACGTTTATAAGCTTTGGCTATTTTATATCTGAAACTCAAATATACGTTGAGATACAAAATCTATTTTCATTTTAAAATCTAATAATCTTAAAGAAAATTTTAACAAAATGTAATCTGAAAGATCATTTAAACCTAAAGTTTTTAAAAAATTTTCATTGACTTGTATCACATCCAAAAGATGTATGACTCCTTTACTAGTATCGAATTTTGCAAGATTTAATTGCAATATTTTTGAAAGGTAATAATTCGCAATAATTTTTTTATTTGTATATTGTTTTATTAACAGATCATATGCCAAATAATAATTATTTGCCATAAATGCAATAATTTTAATAGTTGTAGAGCATTATCTTCCAAATACCCAAACAGGTAAAAATACTTTTTAATGTTAGTAAGGTCTGCACTATGAATTATGTTATTAGATAAAACTATAAAAAAAACTTTTCATAAGAACCATCAAACTTGGCCAACTTAATTTCTGGTAAACGTAATTTTGTCTTAACTACCACATTTGTATTTGAAGAATTCTGAATTGACAGAAAAGCCATCAATTGAGTTTATCAAATAATAACCAGACTCAAAATTAGTTACTAGTTAATCAAGATCAACATTAAACTCTATGATTAAAAGTCTGTCTATATGGATAATTGATCCAACATATTTTAATGGACCTCTAAACTTGACAATAAATCTTTGGTTCTCACCTTAAAAATATTCCAACCGGCTGGCAGCTCTCCAATCATGTTTATACTTGACTAGAGTTGTGCCTCCAGTTGGTCTCTCTTATTAATGAAAGATTGTCGGTTAAGCCATCAGAAAATGTTAGATTTAAACTGATAAAAAAAAAATTTAAAAAATTGTACTCTTGCCACACGCAATACAATAATAATTTATCAATAAAATAATAATTCAATAAATTATATCAAGTGCCAAATGACATTTAAATACTTTATCAAACATACTAATCAATTTTGTAAATGTAATTTTTAAATTTACCAACAATCTTTAATCAATTCTTTTCTGTAGTTTTATATTTCTTTGGTGCTTATATTCAAAATGATTAACAACGTTGACCGTTTCTTAAACCGCTTCTTAAATCTTTTTATTTAATTTGTTTGTTCCTGTAGAATTTCTTTTTATTCTTCATATGTTCCAGCTTTTTTCATATAAATTTATTTATCTTTGCAGATTAATTTCCGGTAGACTCCATCAATTATAACAATATAAAAAATAATAGCATCAAACTTAACAAGTGTATAAGTTAAAAGCAATAAATGTTTATCTAATTTCCCAAAAAAGGATTTTCCCAGTAACAAATTTTTTTTTGTCACACAAAACAAACTGACCTGCTAACCTTTTTCTAACATCAAACAGTTACTTAAGATAAAAACACTATGTATAGTCTTCAGCTTAATCTAGCGTAAACCTATTCTAAATGCAAACTTGATTTTATTGATTTGCAGAGTTAGCAACGGTTTAGAAAAATTTATTCATTTTTTTTTTTATTGTAAAAAATAGTATTGTTTACCCAATGTTATGCTTTATTTAGCAAAACAAGTCCAAAAATTTTGTTTTGCTAATTTTCAACTATTGACACTTTAGAAGTGTATATAAGCAAGGCAAATATAAATTCGCATACAAATTATAGAATCATTTATCTGTTTTTGCAAGTTACTAAAGAAAATCATGATTGTTGCTAGATTTAACAAAAATATTAAAGATACTCAATATACGGTAAATATTTGTGAATCGCAAATTCTAACAATGTTTGCGATACTACCTGGCTTAAAAAAACATGATAAATTATTCTTTCTGAAATCTTACTATGAATTGTATATAATTTTTTTTTTAATTTTAAATGATTTAATATTATAAAATAATGTAATTGATTTAATATTATAAAATAATGTAAATTCAAATATCGAAAGATTGTTTTAAGTAAGTTTTTTAAAATAATTGATTATTTTAAAATTCAACAAAACAAATTTGTAATAACAAGCTACATCGTTGATGTTAATGTTGTTCCATGGAATACATTAGAACCTCTCGTTCCAGAGGGAGATTGCACCCGGTGGGGCAATTATATTTTTGAATGGCTACTCTGCTGTCGTTTAGTCTGAAAAGGTTTAATAGACATTACAATTCATTAGAGTCTCCCCAGGATAAGGTGTTAATATATTAATAAATTGTTTCCTTTTAATAATTCAAAAATACAATTTTATTTTAACCCAACAAATTTAATATTGCAACAATTTTTCCAATATAGTGTCAAATAAATATCAAAATGAATAGAATTTTTTAAATTCGATAAGACTGTGCCAGTTTTATCAGCTCCTGTCTTAGACACGAGGCCTTTCAATAGAATGAAAATAAATAACGTATCTATAGATAGAAAACATGCACATGCTGGCCGAGGCACTGAATATGTTATAAGAAGAAGGCAGGACATATTTTATATTTTCCACTTTGCTTGGAATATAGGTAAGGGTGTATATATAAGCAAAAAAATGATAGAATTTAGGAGTGGTAAATAAGAAATGGGACACTTTATGCTGTTATAAGAGAATTTATGGACTTATAAATATGATTTCAGAAAGTATACAGCAAAAAAACTTTACATGAATAAAACAGGAAATTCTATAAGCAATGGTAGCGCAAATATTTTATTTAATAGTAAACCGCTTGTTATACAAAAAATAACAACAAAATATTAAGAAATTTATTAAAAAAAAAAAAATGAGTAATTTAACGTATATGAATTAAAAAAATATAATTGCGACTCATTTATGAACAAGCTATTATGTTTAAATATTATACATTGTATTTAACATCTGGTTGGCTCGTGCCTTAACTACATCTCTAAAAATCAGAAGACCACTTTACTAAATTATTTTTACAGGTAGCCCGAGACAGCTGGATTATTATTAGGAAATCTCCAGCACGTGCCAAACACGCCAAACACCTGTATGTGTGTCCGAGCAGGTGGCGGCTGAACCAAAGTCTTATAATTGTTTATTTAAGAAAAAATATATGATAAAGTTAATGAGCTAATTTTATTGTTTACCAAAATATAGTTATGGATAGAGCTGGGATTATACGCTGATACATTTTTTTATACATGGCTTAATAACATTGTTAATTTTAAACCGATTTGAATGATTAACAACCATTTTAAATGGTGTATGCTGTTGTTTTTAACATTCTTTTAATATTCTTGACAGTCTAAAATAAATTCGTCTATCTTAAAAAACATGTAATAAGTTTTTACATTTAAAATTATTGTAATTCAGTAATTAATCGTGACAATAACTGACAATAATTAATGTTTAACTTCTGCGGTATTTTTAAAATAAAAAAAAAAATATATAATATATTTTTTTTTATATTGATAAGAAATATTTTTTTTGTTGATAAAGTAGTAAATCCTTATTCCAATTTTATTTTTATATATTTGTGACTAGTTTTGATTAAAGACTATTATCAGGCTAAAAAATTAACAAATAAAAAAAAGAAATATACAGGGTGTTAGACAAAATACGTACGGCTGAATAACTCCGTTATTATTATGTTACATGGTTGTATTAAAAATATCACAAAAAGTTGGTTGTCATTGCTACTATACTAAAAATAAAATCATACTTGTGTGTACCTGCTTCTATAATACACGAAAAACTTATTAAAATGGTTAATGAATTATATAAATTAGTTAAAAAAATAACGAATTTATTCAGTCGTACGTTTTTTTTTTTTTACACCTGTATATAAATATAAAAACTTTGCGTTTAACAGGTGTGGTCTGTAAGTTTAGCGCATATTAAAAATTATTTATGTTTGTTTATGAATTTCCTGTTTTTTAGTACCTTTTAAGAACGTAAAAAGTATTTGATTTTTTATGTAAAATTACATTTCAAAAATAATTAGCAACGTCTAGTAGTATATTTTGTACTAAATGTGTCTAACCTGACATCAAATTCGACTAAAAACTGTCTATTGTGTTGAACGCTTCATTTATAGTTGATTACATGTAAGGAATTCAAAAAAATACAGTAAGAATATTTTAACATTATTCCTAAAATAAATAGTGCTAGTCGTTTGAACAATTGCATTGATAATATTTGTGTAGATCAATCTGTTAACTGTGTTGGTAAGGTGGTAATTAATTGATTATCTGATCATCATGCTCAGCAATTGAAATTGTATAAACAAATTAAACCAGAAAATAAAACTATTATTAAAGTAATTAAGTAATCCGAAAAACTTAATAAAACTTTCCAAAAATATAAAAATTGAAAATTGGCAAAATGTAATAAACAATAATGACCCTGATAAAATCTTTGAATATTTACATAATATAATATATTACAATTTTGATTGTTCATTTCCAAAAATTCTAATAAATAATAAAACTGATACAAAAAAACTGTGGATAACAAAAGGGATATTAAAGTCTTTACAGAAATTAAAAGATCTTTTTCAGTTAACTTTAAATTCAAGTACTGATGTCTTAGATTATTATAAAACTTATAAAAAAATATACAAAGCAGTTATAAACAACGCCAAACAGATACATAATTCTAAAATATTAAATAAACCACTAAACATTACAAAAACTGCTTGGGAAATAATAAATAAAAATACAAGACAAACGCTGAAGACTGTAGATTATCATATAAAAACAGAAAATGATGATATAAGTAACCTATCAGATGTAGTTCAATATTTTAACAATTATTTTAATAAGATGGTTGACAAAATTGTTACTAACAAATTAAATATGAATTATATTAATATAATAGAAAATACTAAAACCTTTTATTTTGAACCAGTGACAGAGACTGAAGTACATAATGTAATACAATCATTAAAAAATACAAATCATCAGGCTATGATGAAATTAATTCAAACATATTAAAAGCATGTTCCTTGTCAATATCAAAATCATTGGCAGAACTTATTAAAAATTCCGTCAGTCAAGGAATATTCCCGAGTAAGTTATAGTTGTCAAAAATTGTACCAATATTCAAAAATCAAGGGAGCAAGAACAATCCAAATAACTGTTTATTTGCAGTACATATTCAAAGATCATTGAAAAAATAGTTGCTAATAGACTAGTACAATTCTTTGATAAATATAAATTATTTAATAATAGGCAATTTGGATTTCGAAAAGGTAAATCGACGACAAACGCAATTATAGAGTTTTTAAACAGTTTGTATACAAACCTAGACAAAGGAGAACAAAACCATGGTATATTTCTTGATCTGACCATGCTTTTGATCTGGTACATCATGATAGATTAATCTTAAAACTATATATTATTTCTGATTGGTTTAGAAGTTACCTAAAATCTTGAAGTCATTATGTAGAAATAAACAATGAAGTATCTGATGTTTTAGTTTTAAATAAAAACATACCACAAGGGTTAGTATTAGGGCCTTTATTGTTTATTATATATATATATCAATGACATTTCTAGTAAAAACCCTATCTTATTTGCAGATGATACGTCTCTATTAATAAATGATAAATGTAAACATCAATTAGTTGAAAAAACAAATGATCAATTAAATAGGCTGACACAGTGGTTTACAAATAATGGATTAGTTATCAACACCACAAAATCATCTGTTGTAAGATTCAATATATCCAATAAAAAATTTGATGACAGCCTTTTAATTAAATGTAACGGAGATAAAATAATAGAACAAAATTTCTAGGATTATACATTGACACATCTCGCAAATAGGATGTGCACATTGATCAATTGTCCAAAAAAATAACTACATACAGTAGTTATTTTAAAATCTTTTTATTTTGCAAAAATAGAATCCATTGGCATATGGCATATTAGCGTGGGGTCTATCCACAGAAGTTGTACGTTTATTTAGAATACAAAAAAAGCCATTCTGTATACTTTAAACAAAACAAGTAGAATATTGCAGTGATTTATTTAACCAACTAAACATCCTTACTCTGTCATCACTTTTCATATATAAAACTTTAATATATGCAAAAGAAAACTGTACTAAAATGCAGACGTTAAATAGCACCTATACATATAATACACGTTATGGATTGATGTTAGAAACGCCGATACATAGGCTAACAAAGTATGAAAAAAGTCCTAAATATGCAGCCATACAATGTTTCAATAAATTGCTTAAAAGTATTGGAAATCTTAATATAAAACTTTTTAAAAACAACATTAAATCTACATTACTGCTAAAATGTTACTATACATACAACGATTTTTTGAATGATGATTGGTAATGTGATATTGATGTGATACCATATTATATGTTTGTTTTAAATATTCTGTTCTATATGTACTGTTTGTTTTATGACTGACACTAGTTTTATGTAATTTTTAATTTGTAATTTATTTTATTTTATTTTTTATTTAAATGTTTTCTTAATTGTAAATTAATTTTTAATATAACCTGACTGTAATTATACCTTGGTAAAAGGTTAACTGGAATAAAGAATTATATATTTATTTATTTATTCATTATTTCTACAAGTTTAGTACATTTTTCTAATTGTAAAAAGTAAGTTATTACTGCACTTTGCCGATACGATATATTTTACGCTATAATTACTTATATAACATTGTAAAATGAATGATTGTTAACAAAAAATAATTTAGCTGCACAATTGTATGATAAAGTTCCAACAGACTATAAAATCAACAATTTTGACAATAATTTGATTGCGGATTCAAATTTTGTCAATTATAGCAATCATTATACGTCGTCTAAACAGAAAATTGTAGTTGAAGAGAAAGGTAAAAATTAAACTATTGCTTTTGATCAAACTTTATATTATTGTTTGCAATTGTGCCATGTTGCAAGAATTTTTGGTTAAAATTGAATAGACTTAACATCCGTGATACGTGGTTCCAACAAGATGGCATCACATGCCAAACAGCTGATTAAACACTTGATCTAATAAAATTAAGTTTGGTAACCGTGTAACCTTAAGAAATGGTTACCTTGCTCATGCAATTTAACGCCGTTAGATTTCTTTTATAAGATCCCGTTAAGCTGTTGATTTATGTCAACAAGCCAACAACGTTAGAGGAACTCAGAAACAAAATTAAACAGACAACTGCCAACGTTTTGGCCAATATGTGTACAACTAGTAAAAAAAATTTACACCTTCCATATACAAGTCTACGCTGGAGTTCAAACTAAGGGCCCATATAAAGTAAACAATTCTACTTTTGCAGTAACTAAAAAAATGTGTTTAAATTTATCAAGATCAGAAAAAATGTAACAAAAATTAGTATACAATAGTGAGTACAATTAGATCCAATAAAAGAAAACTAACGCAAATAAAAGACAAAGCAAATAATTTTTTTTTGTGTTTGCATTTAGTGATGATATTAGCAGTTATCCGTATTATATATTTACAAAAAAAGCAAAAAATGTATTTTTTGTATTTACTTTGCACCAAAAAAATTGTATTAATAAAGACAGTGCTGATAAGAAAACACCTAAGATAATGATTTTCTGCAACAGCACTAAAAGTGGAGTAGATGTTGTTGATATAATAATTTTATTATACAATGTTGGTACAAACACAAAGCGTTAGTCTATAGCAAGGGTAACCAAAGCAAATGATCTTGCGGGCCACTTTTAAATGCATCATAACTCCGCGGGCCGCATATAAAATTATATATCCATATATTAGATTTAGACTCACTATAGATATTTTTTTAAGTAAAAAAATGAAACAGAATATAATTTTTTATTTTGCAAACTCTAAGCCTTATTCTTTTTGCAATATTAATAAACAAGGCTATAAAAAAAGTCAAAAAAGAGCCAAAGGCAGGCTCTTTTTTGACTCTAAGCCTTATCTTTTTTGCAGTATTAATAGACAAGGCTATAAAAAAGTCAAAAAAGAGCCTGCCTTTGGCTCATTTTTGACTTTTTTTATAGCCTAGGATAGAATACAGAAAAATGAAACAAATTGGTATTCAAATTCTAATGTTTACGGATGACATGATATTAATAGCAGACAAAGAAGAGAAACAACAAGAAAACAAAAGAATATACAAAGAAAAAGAACTAAAGAAGATAGGCATGAAAAACAAAAGTAAAACAAAGACAATGTAGTATATATATGTAGTACCGACAAAACCTAAGAGGCGCAAGATAGAATTGGATCGACAATTAATTGAACAAGTAAAATATTACAACTACCTTGATACAATAATAGAAGAAACAGAAAATATAGACATGAAAATAGATGCAAGAATTAGAAAAGAAGGAAGAATATTCATTCAATGCATTCAAAAGGCAATTCTTGCTTAAGAAAGAAATAACAAAGACAATAAAAACAGAAATACAAAAGGTAGTAAAATCAGCCCTTAATATAATCAAGCAAATCTTGGACAACAACAGAAAGAAATAAAAGCAAAATTAATGCAATGGAGATGATATTTCTAATGAAAATTATAGGAATAAAAACAAAAGATAAGTGAAGAACTCTGAAGTAAGAAATGAACTAAAAATTAAACTTCTAAAAACAGTAATAGAGAAGAGACAGCTAGGAAGGCTAGGACACATACATACAGGGCAAAGAGTTGGTCCGAACAGACTTACAAAGCAGCAGAAAATAGAGAAACAAAGTGGAATAGATAGCAAAAATTATCCAAGATAGACACAAGTAAAATAAGAATAAATGAGTTATAAAATAATACAGTCCAACACTCGAAAAGGGTATTAAGAACTACGGATAAATAATAATAATATTCTGCAAACTCATAAATGTAAACTCATAAATAAAACAAGCAATATCTGTTATGAAGGGTGGTCTATTTAGTGATCTTTTCTTAAAAATTCGAAAAAATAAACAAAAACAATTTTTTTGGTATATTATTTTATTTTTGTGGCTATCTCGGCTGGCTTTGCAGTAGCGCATCCTGTTAACCCAGTTTTCTAAAACTTTGGTGACGGTTTCTGGCTTTATTTTACAAATGGTTTGCTCGATATTTGCCTTAAGGGGCTGAATCGTTAATGGATTGTTTGCATAAACCGAAGTTAGCGCGCAAGAAATCGATTGTGGCATGGTCTGTGTGGCATGGCGCGCCATCCTGCATAAAACCAAAGATTGTCCAAGTTTATATCTTCAATTTCCGGCCACAAAAAATTATTTATTGTGCCTCTGTAGCGCTCACTGTTAACCAAAATGGCGTTTTGAGCAGCATTTAAAAAAAAAAATGAGCCAATGATGCCACCTTTTCAAAATCCGCACCAAACTGTTACTTTCTGAGGATGCATTGGCTTCTCGACAATCACGTGCGGTTTTTCCGATCCCCAGATGCGACAGTTTTGCTTGTTAACATAGCCGTACATGAAAAATGCGCTTCGTCAAAAAACATGATTTTTTGAGCAAAATTGTTGTCCATTTCAAGCTGCTCTAAAGCCCAAACTGAGAAGCAATAACAAACCGGATAGTCGTGTGCCTTCAATTGTTGAATCAATAGGACCTTATAAGCAAATAATGCGAGGTTTTTGTGCAAAATTTGCATCAGGCTGGTGCGTGAAATGTTGAGTTGTTGAGATCGATGGCAAGTCTGTTCCAGGACTGAGTTGCACACTCTCGCCTACGGTAGCCACATTCTCGTCAGTGCGCCCAGTACGACGGCGGGGACCGTGTGTGTTAGCCAGTCTCACAAACTTTTTGCACAAGCTTGCGTACAGCACGCGCGGTGGGGGCCTCATTTTGGCCAAAACTTCTTTTCAATAAACGCACTGTTTGGGCTACATAACATTGACTTTGGAAATAAATTTGCAATGTTTTCCAATGTTGTTCAAGCGTAAAGCGATTCATCTTGTTTCGGGGAAGTATCATACTGACTTTTTGTCAAGATTTTCTACGGGATAAACCTGTCACTGTCAAAATAACAAATAATTAAAAAAATACAACAAGATGGACCACCCTTTATATGTTATTTTTTTTCCATAATTTCTACAGTTAATTTTTGAATATATGAATGCATAAATAATATATTTTTTAAATAAATTGGTTTTCATTACTTTGGCCATTATAAAATAAATATATTTTGTAAAAGTGTTATAAATCTTGCGGGCCGCAAAAATGTTCAAGGCCGGGCCGCATGCCACCCCTGGTCTATAGTAATCTTTTATAACTTAGTCAATACTGTAGAAATTAACGCATTTGTTATCTACAAGAGCAATCATACAGAAAACAAATTTATTAGACGCCATAGATTGTTCCAAAAGAATATTGCATGATTCAATCTTTGCAAGAAAATATAATAAATAAAATAAACATCATCTGACAAGCACCTACCCAAAAGTACACATAGTTCTATAATAAAGCTTACAAATACTGAATTGAAAAACGTGCCACATTATCAGCCAAGCAAGAGAGAAAATTGCAAATTCTGCAAGATACTCAAGACAAGTTTTTTTTAGCAAAACTATTGGTTGTGCATAGAACACATTAACAATTAACAATACCTAAACAAACTTAAAAATGGTAAGTTATCTAAATATAACACTTCTAATTTGATAACACCAAAATTATATTGTTTTCCCAAAATCCACAAGTTCAACAAATTTTTCTTGATATTTTTAGTATGCACTTAAAACTATTGTTATATTTACTGCTTTTAAAATTTTTAAATAGTTAAATTTTACTATTTTTTTCCAGTCATCATAAAGTTAAAAATTTTTTAAAAATTGCTTCTTTTTGTTTTGATACTTTTTATATTAAAATCAGTCTCATGTCAGATGCCAATAATAAAGATAGCAAATGTGTACAAAGTGACAAATCATCGACAAAATCTTGTTTATTTTGTAAATAAATAAAAAACAATAGTAGTATTAGTTAGTAATAAGTAATTTTTAATTTTCCTAATTAACTCAACAAACTTTATGTATGTATGGTTACTTGGTTACAACATTTCTAGTACAAAAAACCACATTTTTTATTTTGATAACATTGTTATTAAAAATTTTAACATAAAATTAATAAAAACATTAAAATTACAAAAAAGGTTTAAAAACAACCAAACTCTTTACACAAGGGCGCATATTTCACATCATTTACTTTATGTTGTTGAATACATAGGAGACAATATACGCCTTAATAAATAATATCTGCTTGGTTTGAATATAATCAAATGATATAATTTTGCTTGATATTCATATACAGATATCATAATACGTATATATTAATATAATAAGTATAATTTGATTTTAATATTCTATTTACATATACAAATTACTTAATAAGACATTGGGTTTGGTACTATCAACCAATTAAAGTATCTGTTTATTAATTATTAATTAGCGATTTCGATGCAGCCATGAATGTATAATTAAAGCAACACGAAACAAAACAATATCATCCCGGAAACAGTAGAACTAATTAAATTTTAACTATAACTTCAGAAAATTAATAATAAATTAACAAACAATGAGCCCAGATTGTAGCAAATTAATTTGTCAATACTTGAGAAAACTCTTAATATAAGCATTAACGTAGTAGGTGAGTAAACTAAAAACCTAATAAACTTCTGACTTCAAGCAATTAAAAACTTTCAATTATTTTAATGAGAATTTAATTAAATATATTTGCTTATATTACAAAACTTTAGATGGATAATATAGAAGTTGAAGGAAGTTTATTTGACATTTTGTTTGGGGCGTATGTATAAGACTTAATTAATCAATAAAATTTTAACAAGTAATAAATTTATCAAAACTAATCTTAAATAAAATAATTGTAATTATACAATTTAATAAAATAATTATTTTATATTTTCTAAGTAAAGAATGTATGAAATAAAAATACAATTGAATTTACATTAGCTTAAAAAATAATAGAAACATATAATTATGTTTTATATTCGAATTTTGTGTTTTAACTGTTCAATTAAATTAAAATACTAGAACTAAATTATTCTGTTAAATCTGACAGTAAATACTAACGAAGCATTCACAAAGAAATAAAAATGATCCCATTATATTTGCTACCCTAATCCCAAAGTTACTTTTACGATTTTCAAATGCCGCTTTAGTGTGCAATATATTTTAGATGTTTTCAATAAAACCGTAACTAAATCTATTCTAAAAAGAGAAAATATGTTGCTATTGCCATCCAGCAATGTGATGATTCGTTCATGTTAAAATTGATTTTTTATGCAAAAATTCTATACCGAGATTTTATTGAATGTATTTCGATACTTGAGTTAAATTTAATTTTCATTTCATAACTTTTTTGGTGTTAGCACAACTATAAGAAAACGTAAGTAATAGAATAATTCGATTTTGCTATGCAGAAAAAATAACATTTTTATTTTAATAAATCGTTACTGTCATTAACTTAAGTAAAATTAAAAAAAGTAATTTAAACAGTTTTAACCGTTCATTCAAATTCTAATAAAATTGCTTCAAAATTGATAGTATATGCCAAAATAAAAGACTAAAGCAATCGTTTCTTAGCATATTATAATTGCTTTGCAATGCAATTAGGTAATATTGCTATTTTGCTTTATAAAAAAATAATTTTAGAAGTGTTTTTGTTCATTTAAAAATCAATCATGATTTTTAGTAAATATAGGGTAAAAATTAAATATAATAAATAATATAAAATAATAATAAAAACTATAGACAAATTAATAGTGAATAATGCAAACAATTAAAACAACCAATTACTTTTATTGCATTATTGCTAATTAAACCCATAACTATAACAGCATAAACATATCTTTATATTTTTACTATATAAATTTTTTACATTGAAGACGAGTTAGTTATTTTAGATTTTTGACGTATCAGCCTAAGAAGACTATTAACGCTGAATCATTTCTCTAACTATAAAAAGTGTAAAATAATATGCTGTAAAATGTCATATTAAAGAATAAAATTAAATAAATAAATAAATAAACAACAAAAATAAAATAAACATTTACAAACTTTAAAGACTATATCAAAAATGACTAGATAATTCCAACAGTGTCTAGAGTAAAAAAAGTCCTAAACACTGCTGGATTTTACAATACGCAAACATTAATCACAATAAATTAACAATTATATCCTTATACCCAATTTACTACGTCAAATAAATTTAAGCAGACGATCGACTTCAACGATCTGGTTGCCCAAGACAATCGACAAACTGGGTGATAATTCAAACAAAACTCTTTGTTTCAAAAACTGCCGACAATCCAATAAAATATGTCAAACAGTTAATAGAACATTACAAGTATCACAAACTGGCGGCACCTCAGATGCCAACAAATGCCTGTGAATCCATCGACAATGACCGATGCAAAGTCACGTGAGGATAACCTCTTCTCTACGCTTCGGCCTGCATGACAAACTCTACGGTGTAATGACGCTTTTAGTACATTGTAGCTTGTTGTCTTAAATAGCAAATCACTCCATCTGCCAGCTAGACAACTTCAATTGCTGTAAAAATTACAAACATCCTTAACACAAGCTTTGTCTGTAACACTATCAGCGCTAGTTATAGCCAATTTAGCAAGCGCATCAACTTTTTCATAGCCACTGATACCTACGTGACTGGGAATCTAGACAAAGTAAACAGTAATATTTACTTCAGACATCTGAAGTAAAATCAAATAAATTTGCCTTAGCAAATAATGATCAAGATATTGATAATAAATGGCATTTAATGCACTTAACGAGTCTGTACATATAACATAAAATGTACATGCACTTAGTTGGATGTAGAGAAGAGCCTAGTATATAGCATACAGTTCTGTAGTATAAACACTGCTAACACTTGGCAAAGCAAATGTAAACTTTAACTTATCTACCAGAAAAGCACATTCCACACGGTCGTTACTTTTTGAGCTATTGGTATATTTTGCAAATTCAGTTTGATTTTCAACTGATAAAGTTAAAACTTTGCTCATTTTTAATAGTTCAGTATTTAACCTTGGACATTGAAAAGTCCAAGAAAGGTCGCGACAGTAAGATAATTGATATACATCAGGGAGTTGTAAATCTAGTTTCTAAAATATACTGCAATTTCTTACAGCAACCGTATTTGGGACCGTATCTTAATGTTGTATAAATTGTTGAGACAATTAATGTACACAACAGAAAACGTTGAATCCAAGCGTTTAACTTTTAATTTTGCTGCGTACCTAACAGTCAAAATTTTACACCAAAGACAGAGTGATGATTCAGCTGCCTCACACACAAAACACTAGCAATAGGGCTATAGCGGAAAGCGCCAGTTGTTAAATTAATTCCTGTATAGTGAACAGCATCAACAATACGTAATGTAGATGGTGCTGCACAGGCATTGATTATGAAACCATAATCTAATTTTAAACGCACCAAAGCGCGATGCAAAAGTACCATTGTTTTCGATCCGCTCCCGATAACTTTCCACTTAAAGACCTGAGCATGTTTAGTGCCGGAACACATCTTGATCTCAAATTTATAAAATGGTGACGCCAAGTCAACGCACGGTCAAATGTGATCTCTAAGAAATCGAACACATTTCTGTACAAGAATTGGTTCTCCTCCCAGATATAATAAAATAAAAAGTTACTGTGTAGGGTTTGCCTTCTACAAAAATAGATAAGCAACGTTTTGCTTGAAGAAAAAGTAAATCCAATGCTATTAGCCCAGTTCAAAATGCTGTTGATAGTTATTTGAAGTTGACGTTCCAATGTTGGCATGTTTCTCAAAGCGCAATAGATAGCTACGTTATCAACATACATACATCCGTTTACCGGATGCTTGATGAACTGACTTATGCCGTTTTTAACTATTATAAATATTGTCACGCTTAGAATGGACTCTTGCAAAATACCATTCTGTTGCTGACGTATGCCCGAAATGTTACCATCTACACGTACCTTAAACAAAAAGAAGTTAAAAAGCTTTGTATAAACAACGCCATGCTTCCGCAAATACTCCACGAATGAAACGATTGTAGAACATTGTATTTTCACGTCACGTCATATGCTTTTGCAATGTCAAAAAATACAGCCAAACAAGGTGATCAGTTGTAAAACGATGACGGCTTGAACCACATTGTATATTAGCAGTTAGATCTCTTAAGTCTAATAACTAAATAAGACGCTTATTGATCATTCTCTCTAATAACTTTCATAAACAGCTAGTTAGAGAGATATGCCTATAACTTGTCGAGAAATTTTTATCTTTACCAGGTTTAAGTACTTGTACAATGATAGCCAGCTTCCATGACTCAAGGCAGTACCCTGCTGACCATGCACGGTTATAAACTGCCAAAAGCTGAACTTTGGCAGAGCAACTTAAATGCATAAGCATAGCATTGTGTATCAAATAGGCCCCTGGAGCGGTGATGTGCGCTTTAGATAATGCTGAGTCAAATTCCCAAACACAAAACGGTGTATTATATATTTCATCATTGTCGGAAACAATTGACAGATGTTTTTTCACCATGCTAGTTTTGATCACTTGGAAATTTTCATTGTAATTATCATCACTGGAAACATCAAAATATACATTGGCCTGAATATTTGAGATATCGAGAAGATTGGTAATAATTTGATCAGCTGACAATAACCTACTAACAGGTACAGATGCGGTTCGGGCAAAAAAATGCTGACTTTTTTCTACAACTTCTTGGCTGGGGTTCTCGAATTGATAAAGGTAACGTATTCTGACCATGATTTTTTTTAGCATTTTTGCAAGTTCTTTGTACAACGGCTTTATACTTCAAATAAGCTAACAAGTGCTCTTCAGTTGGAAAATGATTAAACCTTCAAAAAGCACGGCTTTTGTTTAATTTAGCTTGTTTACAATCAATTCCAAATCCACCAAGGAACGGGCTCTTTGCTATATTTTTCTGAAGACAGAGGAATACTGGCATGAGCTGTATGTATAATAGAATTGGTGAAAGTTTCAACATCTTTGTTAATAGTAGCCTGGACACTGTTATCATAATCAAATACTTGAACAAAACTATTTCAATCAGCATCTTTTATTCTCCAATTCCAATGACAGTTTTTATGGATTTAATGACCAAGCTCGCGAATGAATATTGGAAAATGGTCACTATCATAAAGATGTTTCGAGACTTCCTAATCCAGCAATGCTGCAATACTTGGAGTACAAATAGTAAGGTCAATATCCGAAAACGATCTATTGGCCACGGAAAAGTAGGTATTGTTATCTTTATTTAAAATAACTAAATTTGTTTTTGAAAATAGGTTGGCCAAGTTACGACCTCTGGCATTGGTTTGACTTGAGCCCCTTGTCATAAGCATTAAAATTACCTATAAAGAAGAATAGAATCGGAAGTTGTTCAAATAATTGATCAATCAAACGAATGTCCAAACTTACGTTCAGCAAAATATAGATTGAGCAAACGGTCTGTAAAAAAAAAATTGTAATTAAACGGCTATTGCTTCTAATAAAGTGTTGACACGGAGTTTTTAAAATTAGTTTATTGTAAAGAAAAGCAGACTTGGCTAATAAAATTTATTTTATTTTGTTCTTTTTTTGAATTATCATTGCGGGGAGTATAAACTCCCACTATTTGACATTATTTCATCTGTCAGAGTAAATTGTACGGAAATAACTTCCACATCCATCGATTCTAACAACACGTTAATATTGGGGTCTGTGGGCGCAGGATTGCTAAAAATCTGCAGTTTAAGTAGCGGTAGCCTAGATCGGGTTGCCGCCTTTGCAGGCTTTGAATCAGATTGAGTCTGAGTCTGTTTAGGCTTTGAATCGGATTGAGTCATAACCTGTTTAGATTTTGACTTGGAAGAAGCCACCTTAGTTGGTTTTGACTCAATTTGAGCCAATACTTTAGATAGTTTAAGCTTAAGATTAACTTCTATCTCGTTTTTGTTTGCATTTGTCAACAGTTGTGTGTAACAATTTATACAATGAAATAACTTCCTTGAAACACTTATTTCTTATCTATATCTGTATCATACTTTTTGTCAGTTTTAATTTTCCTTTTGGTGCTTTAATTTTTACATTTTTACCTACCAGTGATACGTTGTTTGCAAATGCCGTTATTGTCACGCTTTCTGGCAGCCTTATATAAAATAGTTTATTATAAAAATTAGGTTTTACAGTTTTGGACCTAGAGCTAAGCCTTGTTTCTAATCAGTTTGAATCTTTTCTTCTTGAGCACTAAGTTTTTATTTTCTATGTTTTTTTGATTGTTTACTTGTTTATCTTTCTGTATTTTGCAGTTTTTATAATTGCTTTCTATAACACATTGATATACGCGTTTGCTTCTTTTGCTATTACTTTAAATTTTTCTATAGCTCCTACAGTCGTTTTTTCTTTAGGAAACCAGTATTATTCCTTTTTTTAACTCCCTTTTTTTTCTATTTTATATATTTTATTTTCTGCACAATATTTTTTTCTTTTATATCAGTGAGAGTGTTGTGCATATTACCTTGTATAACGTTGCTTTTTCTGTTTTTTTTTTGTAAGGCAGTTTTTCTATAAACTTATTTATCTTTTCTATTGTAACCATAGCATAACAGTTTAATTTTTTTTTGTTTTTGCTTTTTTAACGGATCTTTAGATTTTATGGTTTTAACCAAGCATATTTTGACTAATTTTTTAAGATTTTTTTTTTTTTTTTTTTCTTTTGTTTTCTTTCATTGCTTTTTCTTTCTTCCTTTTGACTTTTGTCCCAGTTTGTACTGTTTTATGTCTACTTCTTTTTTTCTTTAGCTGTATCTGGTAATTGCTTTATCATTCACTTTGATCAGCTTTTTTTTAAATTTTTTAATAGTTACAAAACTTGAGCCTTGCTGCCATAGAAATGTTTAACCAAATTGTCTCAGAGCAACTAATAAAAATAATCAAAAACTTTGACCTTAATGAATATGTTTGTGCGCCATAACACCATTTTGTTAAAAAAAATGATAATGGCACACAACTTTTGTATTCAATTTTTTAATTTGTTTCTACCAAAAATTAAATTTTTGTACACTAACTTATTTAGATGCCCGCAAACAATAAAATCCAATAGATTTATTGGGCAACTTAGGCAGTCAAGATTGTTGTCCAGTCTAGCATGCATAAAGATTTTAACAAAAACGGCAACTTTGGCTTCATCGCTGCTTCTACAAATAATTTAATAATCAATTTATTTTTTTACCAGTACATTTAGAAAAGATTAAACTATAATATGTCAAACTCTTTTAATCAAATAATAGTTAGGAAATAGCCGAAAAAAAACCATCAAATATTTATATATATATTATAGTTTAATCCTTTCCAAATGTACTGGTAAAAAAATAAATTGATTATCAAATTATTTGTAGAAGCAGCGATGAAGCCAAAGTTGCCGTTTTTGTTAAAATACTACAAATCAGAGTAGCGGTCGGTATGCTCTTAACCAGAACACATCTTCTAAGAGTTTACGTTAATAAGAGAGTGTAAATATTGGTTGCCATTAAGTCTAGCAGGAATAAATAATGTCCAAGTAAAAAAACTGATAACAATTTTAAAGCAACATTTACAAAATCTGATTTTTGTGATTATTTTCACTTGTAGCATGTGCCGTAAGTAAAACAAATTACCAGTGTTACGTGATTAATGTATAGTAGACATTCAGTTTTTCGGGTATTTGTATTAAATTTTTTTCATATTTATTAAAGACATACTCTCTATCAAAACAAGTGTGGGGATAACACTTTGTCATGCCGATTGCATTGCAATCAAATCGCAGTGAAATAGCAAATAAAATCAATATGACGTTGCGTTACTTTGTTTCTATATTTTTAATATGCATACTACCCTTCCTTGCTCTACTTGATCTGCGTTAAAACAACTTCGTAGAAATGCACTTGTTGATCTGTGTAATAAGCAATAATAAGCATTTGTAAACCAATTATTTAAAACGGATGATCTTTGTGTGAAGCACTCGTTCTCTGCCATGTTGAGTATGACAATACTATGTACAGGTTTTGCTTAGACGTTGCAAGTACATATACTATATAGTTTACAAAAATAGAAAGATAATCTTTGTTAACTTCTTGTAACTAGTTTACATTTGTCTTTTTATTTGTATAAAACTACATTATTGTTAATACAAATAACTTTGAGCTTAGATAATATCATTTACTTACAATCTCTAGACATAAATCCAATATATCTGTATTTAAAAAAATACTAAAAAGCATTTGTTAAGACTATTGTTTGCTAATTTGGTAAATTCTTGTATGTATATATCTATTTTCAGTACGATTTATTTTTAGTTTTGTTTATAAAAAATTGATTTATTGATTTATTCATACATTTAGTTGCTACTTGATTGCGATGCGATTGGCAAAGCAGAATATTAGCAGCCCATAATTCGTACACAGCATTAACACTCAAGGCAATTTGTAATCAAACTTATAATATGTAATAACAATACAATAAATACGTATTTTTTTATCTAAATTGTGCAAAATTGATGTTGATACTTTTTAAAACAATTGTCTAATTAGCAGTAATAATGTAGTAATGGTTATAATAATAGCAATTTTATAGACGCTTGTAAACTAGCATAAGTTGGCAACGGAACTAACAATAAATACAACAGTAGCTATAAGAATTATAGATTAGTTCATTATTGTACAAAAAATTGAATAACTCATACATGACACATTTAATTATAGGAGTAAAAACCAGTCACTGTATAGTATGGTATGTGTCAGTGATAACTGTGCAATACCGGAAAAGAAACCAATAGTTTTATAACAAAAAATATAACTTGTAATAATATACATAATATGATTAAGTCTTGATTAAAAAATACACAATAACATATAAACATTTTGCATATAAAAGATATATTTATTAAAAGAAAATACATTTGTGTTAATAAAACAGTATGATTATTTTTTGGTTGAGATATTTACATTTGGTATCATGACGAGCTTAAAATAAATGCTTTGAAATTCTTTGTATTTTGATTATATCTTTATACTTTGAGCTCGTTTTAATTAAAATTGTATATAACATACCATTTAAAAAAGAAATGATAAAATATTGTGTATTTAAAATTTATTAAAATTAAATTCATTACATAATTTACTGGTTTTGTAATTATATATTTTTTTTATATTGTGTCATTTATATTTGTGAAAAAATAATTTACATTGGTGAAGCGATGTTGCAGCTAATCGACAACGATTACTTTTTTATGCGAAATGCCCCGAATGGTATAATGGAGTTTAATTAACAGTTATATATTTGATAATTCGATTTGGATCAGATAAAACACATATTGCATATACACTTTATACACAGAAGGTTTGTTCATATGGTTAATTAGAGTGTAGGCCGGAGGCCTTGCAGTCTATATCCAATATGTTGCAAACACAGGAATTATGTTGTACCAGTCTAACGGATAAAATGGACGTATCTGTATTTACATTATAACATGAGAGGCAATAAATTAAATTGCCAGTGGTTAAGTTAATTAATTCAGGTTAATAAAATTATAAGAATTTTATATTTATCTTAAAAATATAAATTAATTTTTGATGTTAAAATAATATAAAGCAGAAAAACATATTTTATAAAGGATGTACCTTTAACAACATACATTTCCCATTGTGCATTGCTTTTTATTTCCGTTCATGTTTCTTAGTGGTTTATTATAAAGCAAGATATATTAATATGCTTCCTTAATACAGATCCTGTTCATATTATGTGCATTTAACAAGGAAATATATTTGAATTTTCATATTTAAGTTTAGGTCTTGTTCAACTTACATCGAGAGTAGAATCGATTGGTCTCATTATAGTTTTTGATTGTCCGCAATTGTGAACGTACAGAATTCAAATTGGTTCTATCCACTAAAAAATAAGAAGGTATCATTGAATGCCATTTCATATAAATATATGCATTATTCTGAAAGTAGAATGGTCGGTCCGCTGGTTGTATAGGACCAGCTTGTTATGATAACTGCAGCGGCACAGACTGCACCTGTCGTCTGCAGATACACTCCTAGTTCCAAAATGACCCAGATCAACCCACCTGAGACCACCTTTACATATCTATCGTTGCATTCACATTGAGTGACTGAATGGTTGCATATAATAAGTACCGTAAATAGAATTATTTGTGAGTATCGACTGTTTGAAGATCTCTTTTAAGACTTGAAAGTATTTATTATTAAATTTCATTTTATTTATTATTACAATGTATTTATAATTAATCTAGTAAACAACAATCGTTGAGTTTTTAAAGTATTTAATATTTAGACTGCGGCCGATAACCTTTTTATAATCTGTATATAAATATAAAATAAGAATATTTACTACTAACATTGCATGATTTAAATATTTATTGTTTTTATAGTTCATAATATACTTTATTTTTTTAAATTTTTGTATTGTAGTTATTGAAGTATCAATGTCTTTTGTAACGTATTTATTTACTTTTATTAAAGATACAATTAGCATGAGTAAGTATAATTTGAGGTAAATGTAAATAGATTGTGACTAAGTGCAAATTTATTAAAAAAAACTATTGCATTGAATTAACTATCTAATTATAAGATACCTAGAAAATGTTTATCCATTTCTAATCAATTGTTACTAAAACCAAAAGCATTAGATAAGATTCTGTCGTTTATAATTAATTGTGACTAAGTTCAAACTGTAATTTTTTCTTCATAATTTATTGCGACTAAAAGCAAAATGATTAAATTAAAAACGCAGTCTAAATGCATAACATTCTACCTTTGACAATTAGTTGTGACTAAGTGAAGAATCATTCTATTGCTTTGTGTTTAATTCTAACTAAACACAGAGCCAATAATGGCTTCTTTGGCGTGTCTCTTGACTCAACTTCAGACTGTCATTCTTTCTTAACAATTGATTGTGACTACAAGCAATATAATTTAAAGAGATTCTATTGCATTGCAATTTATTGTGACAAAGTGTAAAACTATTTGCTTGTGTTATTAATTGTGACTATAACACATTGTTTAGAAATTGTTCTTTTTGTAATTGTGACAATTTTTTTGTTAAAATTAGCGATGATTAAGGGCATGATAAATGGATAACAGTTTTGCAATTAATTGAGACTAAATAATTTCAGTTGCTTAGTAATTAATTGTGACTAAAAAAGTACCAAAACACTTTAGCAATTAGCTAATACTAAGTACAAAACAATGAAAATATATTCTGTCACAATCTGGAGCTTTGTAATTAATTATGATTAAGTACTGAGTTTTAATTTGCAGCATTGATTAAAAAAAAAAAACAATTTACTGTAATTAAGTACAATTAATTTCACAATAATAATAAAAATAACATGTTGCTGCTTTACAATTAATTGTGACTAAGTACTAAGTCGTAATGCATCTTATTGATGCAATTGTTTAGGTAGTGACTTAAATCAGTTTTTATTAAAAATTAATTTATTGTAGTTAGTTATTGTATATGTCTAATTGCAATTAATGGAATAACATTTTGTGGCTGCTATTAATTGTGACTAACTACTGAGTTTTAATAAAAAATTTATAGAAGAGGTGTAGTAACAGTAATAAATTTATGTAAATTAGAATTTAGTATTTAAAGCTTTAAATTTACATTGACGCGGCTTTAGATAAATCTAATACACACAATTAACCAAATAAAGTTAAGTTGGCGCCTAAATTGTTTGTAAAAAGTGTAACTGCATTCTGTTAAGTGATTTATATAGTATGTAGATTATTTGGTCTTCTGTTTAAAATTTTTCTTGTGTTTATTTATTCATTTGTTAAAGCTTTTTTTTGTCCTACACATACCTGTAGGCAATTACCAGAAGTCAACAAATGGACGTTAAAATCTTTATTACTGATTTTTTTTACATTACATTACATTCCATACCATATAGATTTTGTAGGTTTTGTTCAGCATATAGTAATTAACTGCAGTATGAATATCTATTGACAAAAGGCTTTGCGTATTACACTGTAGTTTTCACTGAAGTTATAGTACCCTCTACCAAAATGAACAATATTAAAATTATTCTATCCCGTCTGGCAAAGGTAACATAAATGTTGTTAACCTGTCTAATGAGTTTGCAAGTAGTAGATTTGATTTTTTCCACTTGTGTTACACCGTCCGCGCCCAAAAACGTTTAGGTTAGGTTAGTTCATTTATTTAACGTCGGTCTATTTCTGCAACCAGAGCTAATCACTGACGCCAGTTAAAACTACCACATCTGAGAATTTTGCCAAAAATTTAAAAATTCAACTTAAATTATTAGGTTCTTTAACATGCACGCATATCCGGAAGAAGGCGTACTCGTCACAACACATTTTTTCTTAACCAAAAAAACTAACCCTCCTGATAGGGGACTCAAACTTGAGACTCCTAGTGTAGCAGTCAAATACGCTAAAATTAAATTAATATTAATTTGAATATATCAATTAAAAAAATACCTATAAAATGCAACATTAAAAATAAATTTAAGAATATAATTTTATTTCAAGTTTTACGCCTTTTTAGTTTTCAATAAAATTTTAGTCTTGTAATAATTTTGTCGGTGAAACAACAGTTGTTTAAGCCAAAAATTGCAAAAATGCAAAAAAAATTACCTACGATCTAATTAATTAACAAGCAAGCAATAGGCTATACGTCAGCAGTGGCGTGCATACAGCTAATGAAAGAGACAGCAACTAGCATCTCACATCTGCATTAGATCTATTTACCCAAACTAACTACAAAAAACAATGATGTACATACTGGTAAAAAGTCTGCATTTTATCTACCGACTTAAGTCAAGCGCAAGTGTCCAAATCAAAAAGCAATTATTAAAAGCTTTATTAGCAAAAATTGCGTTTATCTCGATTTAACATTGGTTTAAAATGTTTACAAATTTAAAGAAAAAAAGAAATTTGAGTGACAAGTAATTCTGCAAACAAAAATTAGGCTCTTGATCACATGTTGGCTTAATTTCTTCAATGTTAAATTACTGAAAAATTACAAGAGAAAAAGTGCAAACAAAAAACCTTCTGTTGAAGCCTGTGTGGCGTTCCGGGAGAATAGGAGCGCCTTCTCTAAAAAATTAAATTTACTAATAACTAATAGATGAAAGTGCTGAATACCACTGTTTTGGATTATGGTATATACCCAGTTTTATTTTTAAGCCATTTTTAGCTTTTGGATACATTTTTTTACGAGTTTGTTAAAATGTCTGTCATTGCCTTCTGGAGAAAAAGGAATGTATTAAGATAAACATTTTGACGCAAGGTTTTAGATTGGATCGATAGCAAACGCCCAAATCCAAAACTGGCTCATCTTAAACACTGTTTTGACGTCTAGCAGTCTAAATTACCAAAGTAACAAATTTTATTAAAGATTGTAATTTTTGGAACCAAAATCTAAAAATTTACCGGCGCAAAAAAGACGTAAGTTAGAAACCATGAACTAATGCAATTTTGCACATATAAAAGCGCGGTTTTATCTATATTTGAAAAAAAAAGAAAATAGTTGTCATCTTTTTTTTAAAAGAACTGGTTTTTAAAGTTCTGAGAAATTTTCAAAGTTTAAGAATAAAATTTTTTGGATGTAAAATATTTTTTTTTTACATTTAAAAAAAAATCATTCAATTTTTTACTAAAACGGTAACAAAATGTGAATAAACGCAAAAAATCATTTTTTCAAATTTTGATTGATATTACCCGAAAAAAGCTAAATAAAAACATCTGAAAAATTCATATAAAGAATGCAAAAATTTTCATTCCGTGCATTTGACTCATACATGGCCATATATAAATATTTATCTATAAGCCTTCTCCAAAATTTTCTTCTAGATACGGCCCTGGCAGTACATACTTATGTAATTTTATTAATTTATAAAACTAGAGTTTAGATAAAATGAAAAACGAAAAAAGTGAATTTATTTTATTCTTTTTCCAAATATGAGTTGTTGATTTACCACTATAGTTACAGATTTTTTTTTAAATAATGTTATATTTGGCCTGTTTACCATTTGATGACCAAACATTTGATATTATCAACAAACTCTAAAACACTTTACGCTGGACGTAAATAAAAACACACAGAGAAACTTTTTTTTGTTTAACTATTTTGTCTGTAAATAGTTATTAAAATTAGTATCAAGTTTTCACCGGCTGTTAATAATTGTTATATATTAAAATTAAATAAAATATTTAAAAAAAGTACCAACACATTATTTTATTTATTTTATTTGATACTAATGTAGTTTTTAAATTTATAAACTATACAATAATACTGATATAATAAATAAAGCAATACTTTCAAAACTAAACCATGTAGAATCCCAATAGTTATTAGTGCACTAACAACACTTTTTATTTTGGTAGATTGAGCCTGTTTTCGGTTTAGATTGTTTAATATTAGTAGGTTTATTGTCTTACTTATGTCAAGTTAATTAAACAAATAAAGCAGCCGTTTGGCATATTATACCAAAGGCTTTTGATATGTGAGTAAAGTAATGATGTCAGTTTTTAAGTTAATACTAATTCTAATTGTAATTCATACAGTCTTTTACTGCATCATCTTAAAAATGTAAATTTGATTTAATCAAATAACATGTAACATGTTTTCAATAATTTTAAAAAATGTTATATAATGCTAAGGGTTGATAGGTAGTTATGTTTTAAAAATTTAATTTGTGTTTGTGTTTGTATGTTTTGGAAGCTAGCATTCCGACGGTTCATTAAAACATGACTGAATAAAAACTTGCTCTTTATCCATTATTTGAAAGTCATTTAATAAGCCCTTATCAACCCAACCAAACCAAACTTCTGGGGCAATGTAAAATAGCTGTAAAACTTAAAATATAATTTTTAAAATATAGCAGTGCTTTAAAAATTTAATTTAATTTAATTCTACTATTTTAGTAATAGTTTTAGTTAACATCACTTATTTGTTTATATTTGTACAAAAAAAGCTGATAACATAAAAATATTTTTATCCCTTAAAACTATCAAAGACCATGATCTGCAATAAATCAAAACAAAATTGGCCGTACCCAAACTGCAAGGTGTAAGGCGTTTATGTTTAAAAAATTTATAGAATATCTATTTTTTTACACAAAATACAAATTGTACTGTATAAAGCAAACAAGCCTGGTAAAGTACTAAAAATTAGCAATAAAATAAAGCTACCCAAGTTGTTAGAAAACAAAGTAAATCAAAGCATAAAACGTTGATTATCAATATGAAAGACGTTTTAAAGATGGCAAAAGAAAACGTCAGATTTGATAAAAACAAGCAGTAGTTTGCTAATTTTTATACAAAAAAAATCAAAAAAACAAAAACTCTCAGAAAGAATTTAAAAAAAAATTGCCCAAAGCAAGAATATCCCTGCAAATAAAATAATGGTTTGTAGAATATAAAATAACAACAGTAGAGAAAATAAACAAAACTATTTTTAAAGCCAAAGATTTTGAAGTAAATTTTTTTGTACGGCATACAAATACAAAGAAAAATTTATATAAAAATGTCAAAAAAATGTAATGCAAAAGTAAAAAAAAGGAACACTAATCTAAAAACAAAAGAAGGAAGAAGAAGAAAAGAGCTAAGACAAACAAAAACTAATAATGATTAAAATCTTTCAGATCAATACAAGAAGCACTGTTTAAGTTTGCGGAATCAAATATTGCCTGTATTGCCAGCGTTCTGCAATTGTCATATTGGTAAAATTTTACGTTTTTTACCTTTAATTCAGTTGACAGGTCGATTTCAAGCTGCTCGGTGTTGTTTCAACAAAATTTAACGAAAATATAAGTGATGACTTTTTATGATTTTCGATATGGTTTAACACTTAAAAACTTAGTTCGTTATTTGGGGATGATACACCATCTAAAACTATTGTTTACAAATGGTTTGCAGAATTCAATCTTAAAAGACCAACGTTTGATGACGATCTTTGCAAAGGTCGTCCACGCACCTCTAAATATTAATGCTGTGTGTGAAATGATTTCGTCACATTGACATTGTTTTAAAACAAACCTAAATCCACAAAAATAGTGCGTTCACAATGCGTTTCGAAAAGAATGATTACTTGTTTTTTCGGATAAACGGGCCATGTTGCAACTGTTGCATTAGGCGAATGAAGGACAATTATCTGGTATACTTTAATTTGTTGGCCGGAAGTTATTGCTAAAATCAGAAGGAACAACATAAACCGGCGAATCATTGTTCATAATGACAATACAAGTGCTCACACAGCACGACAAACTGTAGAGTTTTTGAGCAGTAACAACATTCAATTAATTACTCATTGCCTATATTTGCCTGATTTATTGCCCAATAACTTGTTCCTATTTTGACATATCAAAAATAAAATGCGTGGCAAGCGTCTTTTATTGCCTGAAGAGGCCGTTGAAGCATTTAATTCACTTGTTTTAGAGGTACCTCGCTTAGAGTGGCAACATTGTTTTAAAGATTGGTTTCATTGGATGCAAAAGTGTATAGATTAAAAAAAAAAAAATTGAGAAGCAATAAAAGAATTTACTTAACGTAATTTGTGTTTTGTTTAACATTTTCCGCAAACTTTGGCAGTGTCCCTTGTACCTATTAAATAATGCTTACATGTAGCTCTATTCACTACAAAAGATATTAAAGCAACAATGCTAATAATTAGTAAACATAATTTTATTACAACAACAGAGCACAGATTAAATATGTAAATCAAGTTCAAAAAAGAGAATGCAATTGTTGCAGGTAACTAATGCATAGTTAATCAAGATAAAAAAAATTGTTAAAAAAGGAAGACTTCTTTTTAATTTAAAACCTGACAATAGTTAGTCATTATATTAAATCAAGGTTTACGCAATGAAAAGCATTGTCATATCAAACAAAACAAATATTTACAAATTGAAAAGATAGACAGTGATAGAATGCGGAAATTGTTAAATTATACCAGTCGTATATAACAAGAAGAATGAAGTAAATTAGAAATGCCAAACGCAATTTACCACTCATCAACTTAACTTGGGAATATAAAACTTGCAAAAAAAAAATAAAAGTGATGATTGGATTCTCGCCAAGACTAAAACTGATAATAGAAGCTAATAGCAAAAGTGGTAAAACAATTGTCCTCTGCTCAATTAAAAGTACTATTTAACAGTGCCACTAGTAACAGATTTGTCAGCATTACAAAAAAAACTACAAGAGATGTGTACACATTTGAAGCACAACAGAAGTACATAAGAAGGTAACTTTGCTTTGAGGTGCAGTGAGTATTTCCAACAAGTGTAGAATTAGAACAAGCATTTTCAATTGCTTTTTAGATCAGCACTAAAAAAATCCAGACTAAATAACAAAACACTGAATCATATTTGTTTATATTGTTTAGTCGTTATATCTTTTTATTATTGATATTAAAAAATTAGTTAATTTGTAAAATGAATATTATTAATAAAATTACTATTAGTTTATAGCATTATTATTTAATTGCTAACGTTTCAACAACGTTGCTGTTTTTTTTAGAGCTAAATTACAAACATTTAATTGTATATAAAACAGTAAAACTTAAAATAAAAATATTGTAATAACAATATCAATGACACAACTAATAAACAAATTTTGAAAAATATACATATTCATATGACCATGTATGAGTCAAGTGTACAAAATAAAAATTTGTTTTTGGTCAAACCACTAAAAATGCCTTTTTTCAGATTTTTTTAGTCAAAGTTGCTATGCTAAACTTTATTGATAGAATTTGGTTTATTGGGTCGAAAAAAAAAAACAAGTTAGAGCTACAATAGTTTTTTACCAATAATTATTATCTTTAACTTGTGTTTAGAGTAAGTAAATCAATTATTTGAATATGTCTTTTACTATAACGCAATATTGTACAACCAAGACACACTGATGAAGTTTTGTGGAAGCTGAAACAATTGTCTGTATTTGGTTGGTTGCTTTGAAGTTGGATTGGGATGGAGTAATTATTTTGAAATTTTGTTTTTCATTAAAATTTTATTTAGTTTTAAAACATTTTGTTTGTGGTTTTTACAAAAATATTTGTTTTTATTTAGTTTGACTTTTACATTAACATATTCATAATTACCTACATACCATATAATATATTTATATATCTTACTATAAATAAATTTTAATTTTATTTTATTGTCTAAAATTTTAACAAAAAAAACCGGTACTTATTTTTTTGCACGGTATTGCATTCCCTACTGCCAGATAAATAATGACGCAAATTATACTATTAAAGACGTTTAATGCTACAGACAAAATGGAAATCAAAAGACACCTGGACACTACACTACGGTACGTAAAATCATAGAAACAAAAAAAAAAGAATCAGTCGACGTTAAAACTGACAAAAATTACACTGAAAAAAAGCATTAGCTGATGCCGGTGTAAAGCGGTAATGAAAAAGTTGGTTGTTGTTTTTGCAATTCAACATTTTTGCCCAAGCGGTAAACTTTGTCTTATTGGAGATTTTTTTTATCTCTATAAAATTTGAAAAAAGAGAACGTGTGTTTAGAAAAAAAAAATGAGAGAAAGTTATATATAACAACAAACACCAGGCTATAAATATGATAATTTTTTAGTAAAATTATGTTTTGTAACATTTTTAAAGACAAAAACAAAATGTTTGTAATTTTGAAAAAGTGACGTATTTGAAATTTGCAGAAAAGCGCCACAGAAAGTAGCGCCAACGCAACACATATTATAAAAAACTTTTGCAAAAAACATTTTGTTTTTAAAGGTTGTTAACAAATAAAAAAATTTGAGAACCTGTGAAAATGACTACCCGTTATTGAATTGAAAAACAACGCGTTCAGTTAAGCAAACAGAAAAATTGTTAAGGATTTGCAAATGCAGCAGCCATCGTCAAGTGGATAAAATTAAATAGAAAAGCTAAGTCAGATATCATACTATTGATAAGCCCAAATAAACTTTGGATAAAACTTTAAAACATCTATCAATCCAGAGGATCAGCACAAAAGGCAACGCTGTTAAAAAAACTGACTCAACAAAAATTGGCTGACGGCGATGATATACTTTTTTGACGCCGTAGACAAGCTAGATAGCATAGACGTAAAAATAAACAACAATCTATTATCCATTTTGCTTTAACACAGTCTACCCGGAAGGTAAAATTTTTGGTGCGCAATCGAATTGCGCGACGAGTTGCCGACTCCGACAAGTTCTACTAGTAAAAATATTGAAAGAAAGCAATGCAAAAAAAGGGAACAAAGCGGCGCAACGCAAGTTGCCATGTAGGTCAATGGACCTAAGAAGCAATACAGGAAACAAAGTGAAAAATCCAAGCAAGCTGAACCAACAAAAAAGTTTTTAAGTATAAGTGTCACAAATACAGACATGCAAGCAAGAAATGAGACAACAAACGCATGTTTCAATGTAAATTAAAATATTTACAAACAGTGGTGTTTCGACAATAGTGCCACGTCACACTTGTGCAAAAACATTGAACGTTTTGAAATCATTGACAACAATCGAATCGGAAAACTAAGTTTAGCTAACGAAAAAACAACAAACATATCGGCAATTGGCAAAGTAGATTTTAGTGCTGAAAACGACAAAAGTGTAACAAACGTAACATTGACAAACGTACTACACGCGCCTGCGCTTTATTCAAACCTGATCTACGTAAGTAAAATAACCGATGAAGATCACAAAGTGCTATTTACGCGAGGTAATTCAATAAATTGGAACAACCAAAATGAAAATGTACTTACTGCAAAGCGCGTAGACAACTTGTATACAGTATCCGAAAGCAACAACATTTCTAATGACGTAGCATGTTTATCAAAATTTAACCATAGTTTTATAGTTTTTGCAAATATCATCAAATAATGGGTCACTTAAACTTGCGCAACGTAAAGGACGCTTTAAGGGCCTACATCCCTGTTTTTACTCATTTTACGCGTAAAATTTTAAATAAAAGTTAATGAGTTTTAAGATTATAAAAATGAAAAAGTTTATTTCTAACACTTTTCATTTTTATAATCTTAAAACTCATCAATACCGATTATGTCATGATCATTATTGTATTCTATAATGCCATTTTCTCATTTAATCACTTTTTTGCCTTCACCTTTGCCACTTTTTAGTATATATACATATATTTTGTTGTTGTTTATTTTATATTTACATTGTGTTTCAGTTTGATTCCGACTGTGTGTGATTTAGTTTGTTTTGGTTTGTGTTATTAATATTGTTATAATGTAAAAAAAATAAAAAATTATCAGCCTTTAGAAGAAGCAGAAAATCTGTGGCCAAATTCGCATCTCAGTTTCGTAATGCGTAAGTAGCATACAGAATGTACCATACAATACAAATTTGTAACGCTTCAAGTAGTATTTTCTATATATTGTAAACCAAACAGAAAATAAAAGTTTTTTTTATATTTAGGAGTTGTAATATACTCAGCAGCATTAAAAAAATTAGGATAGAGAAAGCGCCTTTGAGTGCATAAATGGTATACAAGATCACATTGAGAGTACCACAGAATGCAATAGTATTTTAGAAAATCAAGCTGTTGAAACTCTAGCTGAATGCAGTAGCAATAAAAAAATAGAAATCTCTATTGTTCACAATAATAGTGACAATAAAAAAAAATATTGAATGATAATAAAGCAATTAATGCAAGCAAAAAAATAGTTAAATATATAAATTTCTTTTTGGAGCAAATTTTATAAAACAAGAATCATAATCCATTGAATTGCTTAATAATAGAATCATACAATCCGGAAAATTTGACGTGGAATGGTTTCTACTTTTGTTTTAAAATGTAAAATGTGCAATGTAGAAAAACAAATTTGCACAGATAGAGATGCTGACAAGTTATATAATTCAGTAGCTTTGGGAGCTTTTCTATAGGAATTGGGTTTGCTCCGATGGAAAAATTAATGACTATTAACAATTTTCTATTTATAGTCTCACATATATACCAAAAAACCCAAATAGACATGTCATCTACAATTCACAAATCCACTTGGAAAAGCATGTCATAGGCAGCGGAAAAAGAAAAAGCACTTGCTATTGCTTTTGGTGATGTAACAATTGACGGTGTGCCATATATAACAGTTATTTGTGACGGAGCATGGTATAAAAGATCGTACAGAACAAATTATAATAGTGAGTTTAGTAGTAGTATAGATATCTTATATTGTTATAAAAAGAACTTGTAAAGTTGATGGTATTCAATAACAAAAATTATATTTTAGACTTGTGTTATTGGTGCTCAAACAAAAAAGATGATATATTGAGGCATACGCAACAAATATTGTTCCGTTTGTACAAAAGCAGCATTTAATTAAATAAACCCAGTCAAACATATCTGCTTTAAGAACTGGAATGGTGCTTCAACAGCAATAAAAGCAGATATTGTTTTAGAAGACTTTAAAACAGCATTAGTTTGCATGGTTTAATATATATAACAGATTAGTAAGAGATCAGTAGCGTTCATAGACGTCTTCTTTTAAAATTCGTACAAAAATTAAATGTAGAAATCATCTGTTTAAAAACATACTATAGATATAATAAATACATTAAATCATCCAGTGCCAATATTTTCAAAAAAACTCTTTTAAAGTTCTATAAGACAAATTTGAACAGCTGTGCAAAAATCTGCACAACATTATATCGCCACGGATGTTAACACATCTTTAAAAATTGATAATCTACTAGCAAATATTATTAACTCAATTTCTTATGTCTTTGGCAAATATGAAAAATGTAAAGAAATCAAATATTTCTGTTCTGGAATTGCCAAGGACAACAAAATTAATATGATTCCAGAAATATAAACATGTAGACTATATATGAATGTTATGTAGTGTCTCCAGAAAGTTATTAATAACTATATGTGACGTCTTTCCTCTTTGAGACGTGAGGCGTCACCTGTGCGGGGGTATCTGCAGTCGTGATCGACAGGGTCCCCTCGCTTAATTGGCCGGAGACTGAAGTTGCTCGGGCGCCACCACACCGGAGTGTGGACACAAATAAAATAATAATCGGGTACTCAAATGAAACATTTATTTTCGTAGAAAAAACAAAGAAAGCAAGATAATATATAATAAAAAAAAAATAATTATTAGGCATGGATGGATAGATGGATCGGGGGACGTTGGTAAGAATAGGAGACTGGGTCGGGAATCTGGAGGTGGCTTGCCTTTCGGCTACCGCACACGCTGGGTTTTAAGGAGAAAGGAGAGAAAAAAAAAGGAATTTCAACTGGGTTTGGGGAGATTGTCGGCTCGACTTACGGTTATGGTACTCTTCGGTTTTCGGACTCGGATTTCGGTTTTCACTATGGTTAATTCGGCTCGGACTCAATTGAATTGATGAGGACTGAACGGCGGTATATAAAGGGAAAGAAAAGAGAGGGGATAAACTTTGCAAAATCTGGTGGAAAGGGAAAGAGCGGGAACAGGGATACCAACATATATGGGGAGTGCATAGGGGGTGGCCTATACACCCCAAACTAATTAACTAAAACTAAATTAAACAAAATAACCCCTGACAATACATAAACAATTTCACAAAAACTTAAAATCCCATTCCCCTTAATTACAAAGATATTTACAAAATAAACAAACGTCCGCCGGGTTCGGACGGTTGCATATAGTAATTAGTGATCTACCTATTAATGGCAAATCACTAATTACTGCACACAGAAGCTCCTGGATACTTCTTACTTCCGGCGGAGGTTTGTCTCACCCATGGCGAACCCCACATGGGACGCCTAGGGGCCTTATTGATTACATGAGATTGCACGTGGTTTGATAGGTTAGATCCGCGTGCATCCTCAAACAACGGAGTGGCAAGCCGACAAACACGCAGGTTTGTTGCGCCATCAATTAAACATCATGTCGCGGACATAAAAAGTGTCGGTAGCCGGCTAATTACGATGTTTAATTAATGGCAGCAAAGTAAGCCACCCGAAATACAGCTAGTTGCAACCAAGGTTGCCTAGTATATGTGGTATACTTCACGCGGCTTGTTATGAGTGCGTTCGGAAAGAATGTCTATGAATAACGCTGCATAACAAGCGCGCGTTCGTAATACTATCCGCCATAAACAGACAAACGGTTTGGGCATTATTTTAATAAATGATCACGGAGTTTGTTACACCCCTCTTTCTTCACCAAAAAAAAACATTTTTTTTTTTAGGCAAAATCCCTTGGTTTCGGGGAACGCGGGCTGGCACACCAAAAGACGACACAATCAAACACGCACGCGCACGAACTAGGGGGGAAAAAAAGTACCATCACACGGACTCACTGGTATCTTCTCCGGTGATATTGACAGCGGTAAACGAAGCTTTACTGGTACTGGCTGGTTTCTCACTGCACAGGAGGAATCATAGCTGGTACTGCACGGCAGCACGCAACTTATCTGGTACGGGTGGGCGTCTCAGGAAGAAACCCAACTGGTACTGGTCGGTTCTTCTGGGCAAGGTTTCTTTGCAGGCGTCGCTGAAGAGCTCGGGACTTCCGGCTCCGAGCACGGCGTAGCTGACGAGGGGTTGGACCATTCACTGGCTGGGGAGTCATTATCGTCGTTGTCCACCGCAACCCGGCATTTTCCCGAACCAATGGTGGAAGCGGCACGACGAAATCGGCACTTGTTGAGTGTTCGATTGGGGTCGAGGAAGACGGTGGGGAACCGGCCAGTTGAAGACTGGACGAGGATGGGACAACCGTTATCGGACTTACTTGTACTGATGGAGTGGTCGTGGATGCCGGAAGAACGCAGAAAAAGTTGGGTGAGTACATCTGGGACGGAGAAGTAGGCGGCGGGGTCGATAAGCCAAACAACGAGGCCATTCGCAGGGCGTGTTGGGCTTCAAGCTGGACAGACCTTCCAGGGGTAACGGGTGGTGATCGGCTTCCGGTGGAGATTGGCGAACTGTGTAGCTCCAAGTAGTCCATGGTCGGAGTTATCTTAAATCACATGGTTAGGTTTTATTTACTTTTTTTCAAGCTAACCGGCACTTGGGGTCGATCTGGCGTTGCACGGGTCCACTGCGCCGAACTCGTTGAACACCAAGCGGTCGGATTCCCTGCCGCGACGAGGGCTTACAAAGACAGGTGGGTAGTGTTTCAAAAAAAAAAGGGTCGGGGGCGAACATCCTGACCGAACATTTACGCGCGGACGGACACGTACCAACGCGGCTGGAACTGGGCGGCGAATAGGATGGTGGCGGCAAGACGACCCACGACGCAACTTGCATTGGCCATACTGGCGGATTCCGGATGCTCGTAGCGGCGACAATCAGCGTCGCGGATACCGGACTGGCTGTTACGAATGCTGACCGTATCGGTGGTGTGGTCAGGGCAACAACCTCCTGGTCAAGTAAGCCTGGGGACCGGATCAGGGCGGGGCTAAGGGCGTTTTCCTCGATTAAGTTGTCCATCTATGGGCTGGTGATACTATTTACAGGGAAACGTTCACTCAGTGGGCGGGTTTTAGGTCCTTGATGTGGACATGAAGCAGTTTCCGCCCGTCAGGCCGGCGGATTTGAAAGCGAACGGTGGACAGGACTTTGCTGACGACGAAAGGGCCTTCAAACTTTGGAGCTAACTTGGCGGCAAACCCACGGACGGCGGAGGACAAATGGTGGGTCTTCTTCATTACTTGATCGCCTTCTTTTAGAACCCAAGTACGTCTCCGAAGGTTGTAATGATGGCCTTGCTGCTCCCGGGCGGCGGCTAAGTTAACTCGTACCAGCTCCAGTATCTCCTCAAATTTCTTAAAACGGGCGGTAAAAGACGGGCGGCCGGTCCGGGGAGTAGCGGAAAGGTCGGGACGGAGGTCGGGGGAGAAACTTGGAAACGATATAGGGCGGCCATAGTTTAGGTAAGCGGGGGAAAAGCCAGTTAAATCATGTTTTTCTGAGTTTAAGGCAAAACTCAACTCGGGTAGGTGCTGATCCCACAGTCGATGGTTTGCTTCGCAGTATTGAGCGATCATGGTCTTTATGGTGCGATTGGCCCGCTCGACGGGGTTGGCTTGCGGGGTGTACGGTGGTATCTCAACCCACTGAATACCAAAGTCTTCTAGAAAGGTGCGGAATTCTCGGTTGTCAAACTGCCTCCCGTTATCCGTGATAATGCGACGCGGACACCCAAAACGGTAAAATATTTTGTCTTGTAGGACTCGGCGGACGTTCATTCCAGTGGCGGTTCGCAAGGGGTGGTATTCCACCCATTTGGTAAACCGGTTCTGCATCACCAACAGGTAGGTATTACCTTTACTGGATCGAGGTAACGGGCCTATCAAATCTACGCTCAGAGTCTCCCATGGCTCAGTGACTCGGGAACCGTTAGTTTTTCCTGGTGTCATCTGTTGGAGGGGTTTGAACCTTTGACACGTAGGGCAGGAGCGGACGTATTTTTTAATGTCCCGGTACATGCCAGGCCAGTAATAGGTACGGGCAATCCGGCTGATGGTCTTGGCGACCCCTCGGTGACCGGCGGTGGGGTCGTCGTGATTTTCCATTAAAACTCTTGCCCGGTGGGGTTTATCCACACATAATTTCCAAGGTGTGGTGGTAGGGTGGTCATGGTAGACGTCCTGGTCCCACAGGAGCTTATAGACCTTGTCGCTACGGATGGCAAAGTCGGGGTGAGAAGCAGGGCGTTCTTTTACTTCTTTGAAGAGCCGAGAATACCAGGTATCTGCCAAAGGTCCGGTAACAGCTAGGACTTCGGTGAGAGGAGCCTTTTCGGTGGGTTGACGGGAGAGGGCATCGGCGACCTGATTTAAAACGCCTTTGCGGTACTCGATATCGAAGTCAAACTGTTGGAGTAAGATGGCCCAGCGTGCTATCCTTCCAGAGGGGCTTTTTAAGGAATGAAGCCAACGGAGCGATTGGTGATCGGTAATAACGGTGAATTTGTAGCCCTCGAGGTAGGGTTTCATTTTTTGAATGGCCCAGACGATGGCCAAGCATTCCTTTTCCGTGGTCGAGTAATTGCGTTCTGCCGGGTTGAGGGTCCGGCTGGCGTACGCTATTACCTGATCGTGACCGTTTGCTCTCTGCAAAAGGGCGGCACCAATTCCATAGTCCGATGCGTCAGTTTGTAGGAAAAATGGGGAATTGAAGTCAGGACTAGTTAGGATAGGGGCCTGGGTGAGGAGGTGCTTCACACAGTTAAACTGCCTTTCTTGCGGCGGAGCCCAGGACCATCGGGTATTTTTCTTAAGCAAGTTGGTCAATGGGGCGGTGATGGTTGAGTATTCTGGGATAAAACGTCGGTACCAGGACGCTATACCCAGAAAGCGACGTAATTCCTTAATATTTTTTGGTGCTTGGAATTGCACAATCGCGGCGACCTTATCGGGATCGGTGTGTATTCCCCGTCCCGTAACGACATGACCAAGATATTTTAATTCCTGTCGGAGGAATTCGCATTTTTTTTTATTCAGCCGTAAACCCGCGTTACGAATGCGACTTAGTACTTCCTGTAGGTTCTGGAGGTGGTCTTGCTGGTCTCGGCCCAGGACTATAATGTCGTCGAGATAAGAAAAAGCCCGGGGTTCCATATCTGGGCCAATGACCGTGTCCAGGAATCTTTGAAACGTAGCGGGGGCGGAGTGTAACCCGAAGGGCATTACTTTGAATTGGAACAGCCCCCGGCCGGGTACGGTGAAGGCGGTGATGGCTTTGCTATCCGGTGTCAACGGGATCTGCCAATATCCATTCTTCAAATCTAGTGTTGAAAAGTACTGGGAGTTGCGCAGTTTCTCCAAGATCCCGTTAATGAATGGCAACGGATACGCATCTTTTACCGAGACCTCGTTCACCTTCCGGAAGTCGATGCAAAACCTTGCTTGCCCATCTCTTTTTTTTACGACTACAATCGGCGAACTCCACGGACTCTGGGACGGTTCAATGACCCCTTCGGACAACATTTTGTCCACTTCTTCGTTAACGATGGCCTGCATCCGGGGGTTTTGGGGCCGGTGTCGCTGTTTAATTGGGGTTTTAACGGCCAGACGAATTTGATGAGACACCAAAGGTGTCGTGGAAGGAGTGGCCTCCGCCAGGCGTTCGTGCTCGGCGAGCACTGCGTCAAGGGTAAGGTTGGGAGCCGGAGTAATCAGATGGACGGTGTTGCTGGCGGGAATTTCTTGATAGCTCACTGACCGATTTGCAAAGTTTACGACTACGCCCCATCGGTTCAAGACATCGCAACCTAGTAGGAGGGACGGCATTATACCTGCTAGTTGTCGGACCGGGATCTGGTCGGCTCTGCCTCCTGGTAGAGTCACTGGCAGGTTGTAGGCTGTGGTCAGATCTGTGGATTGGCCGGTGGCGACAAGGATGGTTTCCTGGATCGGAAGGGACGGCACTCCCTGACTCTCAAGCCACTGGCTAAACTTGGTGTTCACATACGATCTTTGGGAGCCAGTGTCGATCAGGGCACAGCACTGTTTTCCAAAGACCTGCAGATAGGCTACTGTCCGTCCATCGTCGGTAAAGGGGGTGGGGGGAGTCAAATCTGACCGGTTTACCCCCTGGGCCCGGTCAGGTTTGCATTTCCCGACGGCTTCTTGCACTGGCAGGTTCGGGACCAAGTGCCCATCAAACCGCAGAAGGAACAAAACTGCACAGGTCGGTTGTAACACGTCCGGCGGTTGTGACCTTCTTGGCCGCATCTAAAACAGCAAGTCTTGCGGTTGTACGCTGGAAGGCGGTCGTGGATGGTCAACGTTTGCGGGTGAGTATCAGGACGGCGGGTATCTGGCGACGCGTGGTGGGCAGCGGGTATGCGGGGGGTATTTGTTTCGGTGGACGTGGACGTTGAAGGTTTACCTTTAGCAATCTCTTGCTGCAGTTCCTCGTACACTAATGCCACCTCCACAAGTTCCGCCACCGAAGAAAAATCGCTCGGTCGGATGTATGTCCGGTATGCGGGCTGTAGGTTTTCATAGATCCGACGAAGAGTTTGTGGACGTGAGAAACCTTCGTGTCGGCGGATTAGGGTCTGGATTTCCACGACATAAGCTTTTACGGCTTCGTGGGGTCGCTGCTTTCGGTTGCGAATTTCGTCTTCCAGATTCTGCACAAGACGAGCGGGCATGAAGAAGGCTCGAAAATTGTCCAGGAAATCGCGGCCGCTTTTCCAATCCTCGTGGTTATTCCGGTACCACATCAATGCTTCGCCCTTGAGAAGTTCTGGCAAGGCCACTAACAATTGGTCTTCCGATACCGAGTAAGACCGCATGAGTTCCTCTAGCCTTTCCAAAAAAGCGAATGGACATTTTGTTCCGTCGTAACTAACGTTCCATTTCCGAACTAACGAGCACATTGTGGCCTCCGGACTAGCAAAATTGATACCGGTGTGGGGGGGTGGCGTGTGTGTCATTAAGCTGGCGGTAGGACGAACAGGCGCGTTGCCTAGTGGGCGGCAGGTAGTGGCGGGTGGTACGGGCGAACTAGTTGATGGTGGGGCAGGCGGGTCCGGCACAGTCAGGTCTGCTGACGTAGATTTTTCCCCGGTCACAAGAAACACGTACAGCCGAAGACGGCGTGCGGCCAGCGTACCTTCGGTGGATAGACCAAATACTTCTAATTGGCCCTGTATCACGGGTGGGGGAGCGGAGTTGACCCAGTCAAAGTGGTCAGTGGTTTCCGTTGCTAGACTGGCGGTAGTGAAATGCCAGTCGTCCCTTTTTAAGGCCTTCTTTTTCCCTTTGCCCATAATGTAGTTGATTATCAGTGGTTATATCGGATAAAAAAAAAAAAAAAAAAAAAAAAATTTTCTTTTTTTAGTTTAAATTTTTTTTTAATTAAATTTTTTTTTTTTTTTTTAAATTTGAAAAAAAAAATTTTTTTTTTTTTTTTTAATTTGAATTTTTTTTTTTTTTTTTTTTAATCAATTCTATTTTTTTTTTATCGGGTCCCGGCTCGGGCGCCAATTTTGTGACGTCTTTCCTCTTTGAGAAGTGAGGCGTCACCTGTGCGGGGGTATCTGCAGTCGTGATCGACAGGGTCCCCTCGCTTAATTGGCCGGAGACTGAAGGTGCTCGGGCGCCACCACACCGGAGTGTGGACACAAATAAAATAATAATCGGGTACTCAAATGAAACATTTATTTTCGTAGAAAAAACAAAGAAAGCAAGATAATATATAATAAAAAAAAAAATAATTATTAGGCATGGATGGATGGATGGATCGGGGGACGTTGGTAAGAATAGGAGACTGGGTCGGGAATCTGGAGGTGGCTTGCCTTCCGGCTACCGCACACGCTGGGTTTTAAGGAGAAAGGAGAGAAAAAAAAAGGAATTTCAACTGGGTTTGGGGAGATTGTCGGCTCGACTTACGGTTATGGTACTCTTCGGTTTTCGGACTCGGATTTCAGTTTTCACTATGGTTAATTCGGCTCGGACTCAATTGAATTGATGAGGACTGGACGGCGGTATATAAAGGGAAAGAAAAGAGAGGGGATAAACTTTGCAAAATCTGGTGGAAATGGAAAGAGCGGGAACAGGGATACCAACATATATGGGGAGTGCATAGGGGGTGGCCTATACACCCCAAACTAATTAACTAAAACTAAATTAAACAAAATAACCCCTGACAATACATAAACAATTTCACAAAAACTTAAAATCCCATTCCCCTTAATTACAAAGATATTTACAAAATAAACAAACGTCCGCCGGGTTCGGACGGTTGCATATAGTAATTAGTGATCTACCTATTAATGACAAATCACTAATTACTGCACACAGAAGCTCCTGGATACTTCTTACTTCCGGAGGTTTGTCTCACCCATGGCAAACCCCACATGGGACGCCTAGGGGCCTTATTGATTACATGAGATTGCACGTGGTTTGATAGGTTAGATCCGCGTGCATCCTCAAACAACGGAGTGGCAAGCCGACAAACACGCAGGTTTGTTGCGCCATCAATTAAACATCATGTCGCGGACATAAAAAGTGTCGGTAGCCGGCTAATTACGATGTTTAATTAATGGCAGCAAAGTAGGCCACCCGAAATACAGCTAGTTGCAACCAAGGTTGCCTAGTATATGTGGTATACTTCACGCGGCTTGTTATGAGTGCGTTCGGAAAGAATGTCTATGAATAACGCTGCATAACAAGCGCGCGTTCGTAATACTATCCGCCATAAACAGACGAACGGTTTGGGCATTATTTTAATAAATGATCACGGGGTTCGTTACATGTACAAGTTTCATTTATAATATGGACAACAATGCTGCTAAAAGCTATAATGCTGTGTAATGCAAGTTTTTGGGTTTCTAAAAAAAAATGCGGTTAGAGCAGAAGCAGAAACTGCATTATCACTTAACGCTTGTAGTGCGTATTATAACTTTTTTGGACTTGCAACAAAATCCCATATCCACACAAAACGGTATAGCAACAAAGTAGTAAACAGCAAGTTGGTGAGAAAGCAAAGAATAAAACTTCTTCAACAAGAAGAAAAAGAAGAATTTTTCAAAAGCAATTAAAAGAAATAGCGCTACCTGATCACCACTATAGACCGGATGTAAACTCCACAACACATATACCAAGAACAGATTTTGAAACCAATTTAAGAACAAAATTAGAAATTTCAAAAAAAATTGTTTTTGAATTACATAAAAAAAATTTTGCTGTTGAATAAAAAAACGGGGAAATAGTCCTTGTTAGTATTATAATCGTTCTCAACGTTTAACTGCGTCCTGGTTTAGCAAAGTTTGCAGAATAAAAGCAAACACATCTTGCAACTATAAAGTGAAGTCAATATTGTTCTCTACTTTTATAGACAATAAACATACAAAGTATGAACAATAAAATAAAGCAATAACCATAAAAAAATTTAAGAGTGCTCTTAATTGCAAAGTTAAAAAATGTGTTTTTTTGTAGATGAAGACTACAGTTATTTGGGAGCAAGTCCAGATGGAATAATTGATAGCGATGGTTTATTAGAAATTAAATGTCTTTTGTTATCAAAAAAATGCATCCAGTGGATTGCATACGTGATAAAAAAATTGTCTTTGAAATGGTAGATGAAAATAATGCGCTTCATCTTAAGCGAACGCATAAATATTATTATCAAGTGCAGTTTTTATTTGGTTACCGTTAGGTTTTGTATATGAAAAAGTACCATTAATACAAAATTTATAAATGCAAATGTCACATAAAATATTATCATATGTTTCAAATTGAAAGTGATCTTTTTGGATAAACATGCTTCCAAAGCTAAAAGAATTTTGTAAAAATGTCTTGTTGACAGAGCTGGTCGACCCCAAACATAATTATGCAAAATAATATTTATATGCAGGCAGAACCAGAATTATTAAGGAATGTTGAAAGTTTTGTGAATTTTTGTAAAATGTATGAATATCAGAAATTGTTGTATATTGCCAATAAATTTACTAAAATATTAATTAATTATTATTTGTCTTTGGAGACGTTGATAATGTCACTACAGTTGTTAATATTTACTGGACGTTTAATTTAGCAATAAATAAAAATTAAATATAAAATTAAATTAGGTAACTCGCTTGCTTATTTTTATAAGCATATATAACATTTAAGTAGAAAATATAATATCGGACATGTCAAACAAAGGCAGTACGGGTTTAGATGAAGTTCTAGTGATGTTGTTAAAACACATAAAATCAGATATTTCTAAAATATTAGCAGATATTATTAACACATCGTTTCAGTCTGGTATTTTTCCAACTAACTTAAAACGAGGTTCTGTAATACATTTATTTAAAAAAGGAGACAAAACAAACATTGACAATTATCGGCTTTTAACTTTGTTGAGTTACTTCTCAAAAATATTTGAAAAAGCTTTTTGCAATAGGACCATTGAATTTTTAATTAAGCATAATATTTTACACCAGTCCCAACATGGTTTTCGAACAGATCTACAGAAACAGCAACATATCATCTCATCCAAAATAATCATAAAAAATTAGAGAGCAAAAAATGGGTCTTATTACTTGTATTTGATTTTACGTCGGCGTTTGATGTAATTAATCATAACTTTTTATTAAATAAACTACACAGTATGGGCTTAAGAGACCCAATTAAATCTTGGATTAGATCATATTTAAAGGATAGGTCTATTGTTGTCTACTTTGAGGGTATTCAATCTAAGCAAGCGGATATGCAGTTAGGGGTAGCTCAAGGATCAATAGTAGGTCCTTTACTTTTTATTTTATTTATTAATGATCTTCCCAATTATTTAAATTGTTCAGACGTCATAACGTATGCAGATGACACATCTGTTATTGTGGAAGCGCTTTCATTAGAAGATTTGGAAAAGAAATCCGATGAAGTTATAAAAAAATTTAATTTGTGGTGTTCAACAAATAATTTAATAGTTAACCTTAAAAAGACAGCGTGTGTATTATTTAAAACCAAAATTCATTCTAACGTGACAATGAAAAATATTACCGTCAGTAATACAGCTAAAGTTTTGGGTGTATCAATTGATTCTGAATTAAATTGGTGTAGTCAGATTGATCTTGTATGCTCAAAACTAGCAAAGTCAACTTTTGCAATACTAAACCTAAAACACCAAATACCACTGCAAAATATGTCTGCGTACTATGCACTCGTATATTCCCATTTGAGCTATAACAATATTCTTTGGGGTCAAAGCAAATAAATTGAAAGAGTGTATGTTATGCAAAAAAGAATTCTGAGAATTATATATAATTTAGGACCAAGAGAAACTTGTAAAGACACCTTTATTAAATATAATATTCTCACAATTTATGAAATTTATATTTATAAGTTATGTTTGTTTGTATATAAAAACAACCATTTATTTGATACTACTGAGAGTATGGCTAATCATCAATATCCACTTCGTTCTTCTCAAAACATTTTTATTGGTACTTACAAAACTAGTAGATACATCAAATCTCCGAAATGTGCAGCAAGCTATATATACAACCAATTGTCCGTACGGATTAAATCAATAAAATCAATACCATCATTTAAAAAACATTTAAAACAATTTTTAATAACTGGTTGTTTTTATAAGCTTGAAGACTTTTATAAAGTTTGTATTTGAATTAGTAATGTTATGTACTGTACTATTGTTTTTATATTATTATTATTATTGTAATTTTTAGTTTTGATGTAGTCGGCTTGTAAAGCTTTTTATAACAATAAAGTTTTATTATTATTATTATTATTAACATATTATGATACGTGTTGATAACTGATACTTATTTGTTTTTAATAATTAATTATATATTAATAATTATATATTTAAATCATTTATTTACTAGAAACTCCCAAGAAAATATTAACAATAAATATTTTATTCTTGTGAATGTTATTATTATTATTATTATTATTATATATATACATATATATAATAAAATATTGTATTTTATTAAAAGCTTTATTAATTGTAAACAAGTTGCTTGTAATTTTAAATATAAATTATATTTACTAATGCTTGTCGGCTGTTTTACTCTTTTTCGGATTATATTATCAATTACGTCAATAATTTAAACCTAGTTAATATATTTATGATTCTGTTAGAACGGGTTGTGCGTATTTGTTTTTTTTCTTTTAACAAGGAATCAAAAACAGTAACTTCCCATCACTGTTCTCTTCTCTTTCTGTCACTCAGATCGTGCTCTCTCTACAATAAGTTTTCTTGAGACTGCAGCGGATGTAAAATTCGAAGATTTTAAATGCGACGTGTGTACAAGAGCGATAATGACGCGTTCCAGTTTTCAGAAAGCCCCCGAACAATCAACCGAATTACTTGACGTTATTCACTCAGACGTTTGCGGCCTAATAAGAACGGAATCTCAAGAAAAAATAAAATACTTTGTAATCTTTACCGATGATGATACAGGTTGGAGGAAAATAAAATTCTTGCAATTAAAAACTTTCAAAATTTATTTAATACGTGAACAATGTTGAGAATTAACCTAAAAAACAAGTGACATATTTTCAATCAGATAATGGTACAGAGTATGTGAACAAGTCATTCGACAAGTACGTAAAGATGAAAAGTATTGAAAGGAAATTGACCATCGTCTACACACCGGAACAAAATGGCATCTCCAAACAAACCAACAGAACACTTTGAAACCAGCAAGGTGTTTTTTAATGTAATCCAAACTTCATCAATTCTTTTGGGCAGAGGTGGTAAACACAGCTTGTTACATTAATAATCGCTGCCTATTAAGTAGTTTAAATGGAAAGACATCATTTGTATTATGGTGCCGAAAAATCCAAACAAAAACAAATTGGAAAAATTTGGGGCTCAAGTATATTGCTTAACTTGAAGCCCGAAGAGAGACAAGTTAGACATTTGTGGAAAACCGGGAATTTTTTTCAGTTATCCTAAAAATCAGAAAGGTTTCCAAATTTGGGTCGTAGAGGAAAAGAAACTGTAAATTTCCCGCAAATGAAATTTGCAGAAGAGCGCTACAGAAAGTAGCGCTCCTGCAACACATATTATAATGAACTTCTGCATAAGAAACATTTTGTTTTTAAAGGTTGGTAACCAAAAAAAAAAAGTTGAAGCAATAAACGTTACGTCGACTGATTAGTAGGCAATGTTTTTAGAAAAGTCAGTTTTGGCGGAAGAAAATATTTTGGTATTAGAATTATTTGTTTTACTTATTAGCAATACTTTTATATCACTGTTTAACCTGCAATATATGTTTAAAACCAATACAATGTGTCGTGTAATAATATTGGACTGCATCATATCTTTTTGAACAAAAAACAATTAATACAAATAATTTTTATAAATTAAATATGTAAAACAAAAAAAATATAAATTAATTGTTTTATAAAATCTTTTTCCCCAAAAAAGATGAATTGTACAGTTATTTTGTACAGTTATTTTTAATAGCTGCTCAGTTTTTAAAATATGTTAACATTAATAGTTTTCTTAAGCTGATATATCAAAAATACAAACTTGAATTATTTGGTATTAGTATAATAATATTAGTATAATATAGAGTGTAAAAAAAGTAATGTATTTTAATTGGATACTTGTTTTTATTTATTTTCAGGAACTTTACGCAATTAATAAGAATTGATAAATTTATTTATTTAGTAAATAACTGTTGTTGTAACAACATTTAATACTTGTTACAGCGTAAAAATATTTATTGTCCATCTCTATTCTGACCTACAAACAGTACTAAAAGATGTTGGAAAACCTACGCGCAGATTTACAACCTTGACGCAGTAGCTTGCTTGTCACACATATGCATAAAACATTTTATGACGTGCGTGTGGTATTGATTTTTGTTTTCATTCAATTATAAATAATTAATTATTTTACACAGATTTGCTATTTTATAATATAATTCATTCTATTGTAATACGAACTACATTCTTTTATAAACTAGGTTACATCCCAATGCCATTTTCCAATCGCTGCATTGGCATAAGATTTTCGCTTGAGTGGAGCGGTCTGTTTCATCGGAGTACATATTGTTCCATGATTTATACCACCCTATTACTTGTTTCCATTTACCGTTCGCTCGACTGAATTTATTGTAGACCTCGCTACTTCCCACCAATTTTCAAATCATTTTCCAAAGGCCTTTAATATTTATGCAATTACTTCCTATTTCATTTGTTAAAAGCCTGGCAAGCATTATTTTTTACTCCGAAAACGCGGAAGAATCCGTTTAATTCCCCAATTAATCCACCAAAAACACATAAAATTCGACGATATATTTTTAACTGGATGGGTTATTAAATTTTTCTGTAAATTAAAAGGCGACGATAAATGTGTATTTTATGTGACAATATAAAATTTGATTGAATGGTATATATAAAATTTTATCGATGGCTTATTTTACAAAGTTATTTTACGCATCCCACTCCAGTCTCATGAGTGCAGGTGTCTAGGATTATCAGCTCGGATTAATAAATTACGGCTCCTCTGTACATTACACGAACACTTTGTACTTGCGAAATGATGTATGCGAACCTAAATACTACTATAAATCACTACGCATTGTTCTAATAAATCGGACAATAGATTTAGATTAGTTTGGATAGCTGCTGAAAATAACAAAAAGTGTTTTAGATAAATATATAGCCCAACTTAAGCTTTATTTAAAATATTACAATAAAATAAATCAAAAATATCTGATTATTTTTCAAAATATATACAATCAAATTAATTATGTAATACAAAAGAATATTGACAAAAACATTGTATTGAACTAGTAATACCTGTATATAACCTACTATTGTATGTTTCAAAATACTGCGCTAAATGCATTCGTTTGATTTTATGCAGAATATTTTTCTATTCAAATAATGATTTGTATTTAGTAGTTCAGTTAGTGTAAATGGAATAAAAGAGCGGTAATTTTATGCCTTTGATAAAATGTTGATTGAATTAAATACAGGAAAAACGCTTTCAGTGAAAATTGATGCTGAACTGAGTTAGTACCCAAAGCATTTCAATAGATTTTAAGTTCATTTGCTCTGTACATCCACTGTAATTCGAGTAAATAGACTTTTCCATTTGAACTATTATCTAGATTAGAGCATTCCACCGAATAAAAAAATGAGTAAACACAGAGTTCAATCGAATTAAATTATAACATTTACTTTAGAAAGTATAATTTCGTATTTGTATTTCCCCCATATCTTAAATATCCGAGATCTCTATTGTGAATAAAGAACGTACCTAAACTTGAATCAACATTGTTCCCAGTTGATTTTATTTGACAACTCTGTCCGAGAGAAACTAAGTAGTTGTAAAAGTTGGCGACTATTGGAAATGGAGATGATACATGAATGTTTTACAAACTAGAAATTGATATGTGTTTTCTTCAAAAGCAATTAATTTCAGATTTATAATGCAATTAATTAAGTTCTGAGGTTTTAATAACGAATCGCGAGTGCAGCATTTCGCGTTATTAAACTTGAAAGTTACCTGCTTTTGTAAAGGTGTGCTTAATTATTTAAATTCACAAGGAAAATCCCAACTTGGTGACATCTTTCCATATTCATTCGGTCGAAATGAAAGGGGAAACGTTTTCGTAAACTTTGCAGACTGGGATATTGTTTAGTTAATGTTCCTCATGTAATTATGATAGTTATTTGCGCGAAATATACGTGTACATTTTCGAGTACTAAACTTAGATTACTTAGAAGAACTATATTTATATAACTTACGCTAATTATCTAATTGAATTATTACTTTGATAATGAAATAGGAACTTTTTATTGTAGTTAGTTGAATATAATAATTAGTAATTCCATCAACATAAATTTAATAACTTGATAGCAATTGTTTTTATTTTAATTTATACATTTACATACAGTTGAGATTATAAATAATTCTGTCTTTGATATAAGAGATAACCTAGTTGTATTTATTTAATTGCTGATGTAATATGTATCATTGAAAATAAGTGGGATTGGTAGAGTACATAGAATTGCACTTAAACATTTTTCAATCCTAATAGTTATGGCAAAGTGCCAACAATTATATTTATTAAATTGATAAATGCTACATTTACATTTAGTCATATATTATACTTTTTATGCGTTATGCATAAATAAGAATCTTTGACTGGCTGCCTTGCATTATTACGTAACAATATAAAATAACTCAATTGAACAATTGAACACTAATTCTTTTTTATTTTTAATCAAATGTTAAATACTATATCTGTATTTAGAACAATATTAATTGTTAAATATAAATTGTTATTTTTTTAAATAATTATTTAAAAAAAATGCTTATATCTCTCAAGTGAAAAATGACAAAAAAGTTGTAATTAGTATATATATATAATATATATATATATAATTGCAAGTTACTTTACTGCAACAAGGTTTTGTTTATTTATACAAAATTTGAATATTTTTGTTCATAAAGTTTCTTTTTCTTTTTAATAATTTTAATTTAGTAAAAACTTGTAATAATGAAAAAAATTAAGAGCATATTGCCTAACTTGAAGCAACACTTTTTTTAATTTGTATGTTAGCTTTTATTAATGTAATAAATGAATTTATGCAAAATGCAATGTAGTTTCGATGCTTTGGCAATGATTCCATATATTTCTGTCTGTATAGCAACCAATAAATTAATAAAATAAAATGTTTGTATTTTTTATTTACAATGATATACTTATAGGGCAAATACATATAACCAAATATTTTTGTAACTTAGCGACCAAATCAACTCAGACAGTAAATGTTTATTTTTTTCATTGTCTGTTACTATACTTTATTTAAAATGAAAGTACTTAAAAAACAAAACAAAAATTTTGATAATTAAATATTTCATTTTGCTACTTAACAACAGCAACGCCAGTAATATTGTCTACCTTGTACTTAAAAGTTCTGACAAATGAAATTGCACATAAAAGTATAAACTGCTTGTCAAATAAATTGCAAATCTAACACCCATAATTAGTAAAGAATGTGAAAACTCTTTTAATAATGGTAAATGCCTTTTACAAAAATACTAAAAAAACATTTAAAAAATCTGTTAGTAACTCTGGACAGTCTATTTCAGACATAATTAGTCAACGTAAGAAATATATGTTAGATATTTTGTGCCAAAGCTTTACTAACATTATATTATACAGGGTGATTGGTGAAAAACGGCCGTATTTAAAAAACTTGTTTAGGTAATTAAAATAAACATAAAAGGTCTTATAAACATGTGTCCGATTCTTAACCGTTTCACCCTTAAAAATGACCTTGGGTTCCAAGTATATAATACAATCATAATTAGTTGCTAATGAAATAATCCGTTGTGATAAATTAAGCTTATGTTGCAAAGACACTATATCTATGGGCATACTATAAATAAGTACGTCTATGTATAAGAGGTTATTGGAGGTGTATAAAACAAAAAATCATTATCATTGAGGTCATTGAGGTACTTTTATCATGACAGGTATTAGGGTTGTACTATGCTGTAAAAAATTGTTATTTATACTGGCATAAAGCTTTGAAGCTATATGTTTACGCCGTATTTCTCAATAACTGCAAACAATTGTCACGCTTACACTGGCTAGTTAGGCCTTGGGGATGTATGCATGTCACATTACATTAGTAAAGAGCAGTTATATATACACCGGTATTAGAGATGTGTTAATTAAATAATTGGTAATATAATATATACTATGCATTGATATATTTATAGGAATTCTGGCATCACAACTAGTAGGTTCTATGCTAAACAAAAAATATATATATATTGTTAAATGCACAGAATATATTACTAATTATGTGTAGGTTTGATCTATAGTAAAATACGCAGGATTGATAAGAAACCGCAACAATAGCGCGCTAACGTAAAAAGAAAAAAATATATATTTGTAAATTGTGCAAAATAATATACAAATAAATATGTGCAGGTTCATTTTATATAAAAGTACGCAGGAACGATAAGGAACCGTAACAATAGCAAGCTTATGCAAAAAAAGAAGACGGACTAAACCGATACAAATGAAACTTAGTGAGAAAAAAGCAAAGTAATTTTTTTGCAGTAAAAAAATGTGATCAAATGTTTTCCTGGCAATGATTTTTCTTTAATAAATTAGTCATAAATTAATTAATATACGACGTAAAAACATAGTGTGGTGGTTGTGTAATTTACCGTGCTTTGCGTCAGTTATATATAAGATCTAAATTTACAAACTGATTGTAACACAACTTTTTTTTATAACTTTTCAAAGTTTATCATTTTTGTTATTAGGAGTTTAAAAAACAGTTTTTTTTTTTAATTTTATATGCAACATTCATGTTCTTGGCTTTAAAATTAATCAATAAACTAATTTTTATCATAACTAGTGAAGTTTAATTTGGGGATTTTTGCACTTAAATAATCAAAAAAAGGCTTGCTAGTAAAAACACAATATAAAACGCTAATCATCTAACATAAATTTAGTTTTTATAATAATGCTGAGCTATCACAATTTAGTTTTATAACTAAAAAAGTAAAAATTCAAAAATAATCTTTATAAATTAGACAAATAATTTAATAACAACAATAAAAACATTTTTTGTTATAAAATGCTTGTTTTCTAGTTTATAGAATTATATCAATTATAAGTAAAATGTTCAAAAAATGCAATTTGACTTAAATTTAAAAAAATCAATAATGCTGTTTATGGTTCAGATAGACAATATAATGCTGTAAACAGTTTATAATATTTATTAATAATTTTCCTTAATACATTTTTTGTCTGTTTAATCAACATAATTAATTTTGTCACAATTGTCTAAACATGCAAAACATGTACGATACATGTGTAAATAATGCAAAATCATATTTTTTGGTAAATTTTAAAAAATCAATTTATACGCACAGTTTATTACTTCTGTTTAAAAAACTGTTTAAGAATTATCAACTTAAAGATAAGTAAAGATATTTACTAATGCCTTTCATTTTAATTAATATCCAGTGATAAATATTGCAACATAAGTTAACAAAAAAATTTAAAATGAAAAGAAATAAACAAGTAAGCATAACTAATACAGTTCAATTAGTTTATACATTTATAAAAATAAAAATTTTACAAATTTTAATAATAAAAAATTCATACAAATGAGATATTTCATTATTTGAAAATGTTTGTTTCAACATAGTTCTATTTTATGATCAGAAAAAATATGCACTTTTCTCAATCATCAAAAAATGTCAAATTTAAATGTAATTTTATTTAAAAATAAAAATAATTGTTCTTATATAAAAATCTTTTCAGTAATGAGTAAGTCCACCTTGGTTCGGACAAACGTCTCCACATCGACATCTCCGATTTAGCTCAAATTTTGTACACATGCTTCAGGTACCAAAATGTGGTTATTTCTAAAGTTTTAGATCTCTAGGTGCAATACAGTGTAATTAGCGGCCGTTTTAATTTTTTAGAAATTTTTGTGCTGTAAAAAACAAAAGATTGTCAAAAATTATATTTAAAAAGGTGTATCTTATTGGAATTTTTTTGGGAATACAATCTCGCCTTTGGTTTTCCAAAATTTTCTGCAAAAAATGTAAAAAAAACCATTTTATTAAAAGTTCAATATCTTTGATTTTGCTACACCTGAAAACTTAAAATTTAATTATAATATTTTTAAAAGTACTTTTATTGGTAAAAATTAAAAAAATAATTTTTTTTTGTTTGCCTTAGGTTGAATTATAACAAAAATTTTTTTCGATTACAATAATTTAATAATTTTTTGACGTTTTTTTAATCTTTTTTTGCGAAACTATGAAAAACAAAAAATCAATTAATTTTTATCAATATTTTTTTTTTTAAAATAAGATATTGGTATATATATATATATAAATCCAACCGTCGTTTTTAGACCCGCTATGTTTAACAGGCAATCACAGACCCACTAGAAACCTTTGTTATAAGTGTGTGTATATTAAGTAATTTTGATTTATTAATTAAGAACTCTAAGAGCAGTGAAAGAAGAGTAAACAATTAGTAAGAAAACAAAAAGTTGATGTTTAGCAATCTCTGTTAGTCCCAGACTGTAGAACCGACGATTTTAGACCCAGCAGTGTTGCCATATTTTAAGGCCTAGATAGGTATGTAACACATATTCTTTGTGTATGTCTATTTTTTATGTGTTTATTGCACGTGATAAATACGTGCCGTGAACGTAATAAAAGCCTAAACAACCTATAGACAAATTTAAGAAATTTTGAAACGTATATGCAAGTTTATTGCAGTTTTGTGTTTATTTATTCTTTTGTTAAAGTTTTTTCTTTTTTACTTGCATACTTTAATTTTTGCTGCTAGATAACAAACCAACAAAATTTTGCAAAATATTAAAACATTTACATAATATATGTTATGTCATTTAATAGAGTCAATAATTGATAAAATTAAAAAAAATCAACTAGTATATTATTAATAAAATATATAATAACAGATTCTAATAAGCATATAAATAAAAATAAAAAATAAAAAAATGTTTTAAAAGTTTTAAATAATAATAATATTAATATTTATTAGTGTTCTATATACAAAGTATTTACACACGTCAAAAATAAGAATAATACAAGTTATTATTACAAATACATAGATTATTCAACTATTTAAAAATTATGCTGAAAAAAATCAGCAAAGGTATAGTAAGCATTACTTATCAGCATATTTTTGATAGATATTTTAAACTTATTAAACTCTAAAGTTTTGGTATGTGGAGGTAGCTTGTTGTAAATTTTGATCGCATACTAATTGAATCCATCTCTACTTTTAAACAAACGTTTAAAGTCAAACCTTAAATGATTGTTTTGCCTTGTGGCATAATCATGCAAAAAATTCTGTGTGGTATATTGGTTAATATTGTTCTTAATATAAAGAAGACATACGTAAATGTAAACACAAGGTACCATTAAAATACCCAACGCAATAAAACTGAGCTTACAATCATCTCTATACCCTAGACCATTTTTAATTCTGATTGCTCTTCTCTGTATTTTAAAAAAACATTTGCTAAGATAGGTGCATGATCCTAGTTTAGTATTCCGTATTTTACGACTAAATAAATTGTGAGCAATAGTTTTTGTGAAGTAATACTTTTTAATTTTCTCAATAGATAAATATACTTAGAAATTTTATAGCTTACATAGGTAGTATGAGCTATCCAAGTAAGTCTATAATCTAGCAATAATCCTAAAAACTTAATTACTTCAGTGTTGGTGTTAATTTGTCTTAGTGAGAAAGTTAGATGCTCAGTCTTACAGTCGTTAAGATTTAACTTGTTTGATAAAAACCAATTATTTACAATTGACTGTGTATTACACACATCTACTTTTAGTTTAATTATATCTTTATTAGATCTTACAATAGTTGTATCATCTGCAAATAGTGTAAAATGAGCTTGGGTGTCACAATATTGTAAATCATTAATATAGATTAAGAATGAAATTGGCCCTAAAACAAAACCTTGTGGAACATCTATGCTTACATTTTGCGTTTTTGAATTTATAGAGTTCACTGTTACATACTGCAAAAAGTCACTCAAATATGATGACAAGTTGTTATGTTTTAGTTTGTTAATTAAAATATGATGTGATACACAATCGAAAACCTTACTCAAATTGCAAAACAAAGCATAAGTATGGCTACCTACCTCAAATCCATTTAAAATGTCAACATTTAAATGTTTTATTGCAAATACTTTAGGTCTATGACAGAAAAAACCAAATTGATTTTCACAAAAAAAAAATTACTTCCAAATGTTGCGTTAGTTAGTTAGTACTACAAACAATTTTACCTTTTTTGAATACTGTAATAACTTTTTCTAGTTTTAAAACACTTGAGTTGACATAATGGATTCATTAATAAGTTTTGTTAAGGGAATCAAAATAATATTTAAAATTGCTTTTATTATTTTGCTATTAATATTGTAGCAATCCATGCGACTAAATTTTTTTAGATTTGATACGATATCACGTAGTTCAATAAAGGTAACTTCTCTAAAATTAAATTGATTTGAAGGTTGCGGGGATTTGCTAGCGTAATTTATAAAACTGGTAGCACTTGCAGACAAGTTATTAGAAATAGTCGGAGCTATGTCAACAAAATAATTAATAAACTTTATATTTATTATTATTAAACTTATATTGTTTTATGTTTATTATTATTTTTATTAATTAATAACAATAAATATTAAAGAGTTTCATAGAATAAATAAAGAAAACATTGAATTATTAAACTGATCCGGTGTAAAAGATTTATTACTGTTAATGCTATGGCTACTGTTTTGAGATTTGATTACTTGCCATATAGCTCTTTGAGCATTATTTGATTTATAAATAAAGTCATTATGTGCTATATTTGGCTAATTGTATTGCAACCTGGTAGTCTTTTCTGAGTAGTTTTAATTAGCTATATTATCAGAATAAACATGCTTATTTAAGTTATTTAGATCTTGAATTTTTTGTCTCATTTGGAATAGATCATATAAGAACCAATTTACTACGTTCGATTTATTTAATATCTTGATTTTCTCTGGAATAGCCTCAAGCATAGCACATGCAACAGTATTTATAAATACTTCAAATTTTGATTGTATAGTTAAATTGTGATTGGCAACAAAACTCCAGTCTACAGTATTCATTATGTTGTACAATATTAACAATCCTTCGTCTGTAATAGGTCAGTAATTAATGCGTTCGATTGTTTTTTTTTTTTTAATTGTGACAAATGTTGATGCAAAACTAATTGCTAAATGATCTGAAAAACCTAGATTAGTGGTTTTAATATTGTATTCTGATTTGCTTATGTTGGTAAATATATTATCTATAGTATTATTTTTCCTTGTACTTTCATTTAGTTTTAAATACATAAATACAATAATAAACATCTAAAGAACAGTTTTCGCTTAAAAAAAAAAATTAAAAGTAGCTATGCTAAAATAAAAAATGCAAAAACTAAAACTATTGAAACAGGAACAATATTTTCTATACAATCACAGATGTCCCTTCATTGTTCAAATATTTAGGCACCAATGCAGCGCATGTGTTCTATTAAAGAAATGTAGCATATTAGCAACGATTAAATTGTAGAGTTTTTTGCAGAGTTTAAAAATCATATTTTAACACAACTTTTCAGTTGATTACATAGTTATTAAAATTTATGTTGAAACTATATATTTCTTTGGAACGTTCTGTTGAGCCAGAAAAGGTTGGCGGCTCTAGTTATGTTAAAATGTCGTCAATAGGAACATCGTACAACTCCGGAATTGTCGGATAACTAAATTTATTTCCTGTACGCTTCAGAAAAGATACATGCACTTCATTATAAGATATTGTTTTAATGCATGCTACGTAGTTTCTTATCAATGACTTACTACATAATTTCACAATTACATAATCATTTTCATGTAAATGTATATTCTGGTTATTATCTTCAACCTCGGGATAAACAAAATCATCTGTCTCCGAATCTACTTCCATTACTTCAACCCATGTTTTTCCTTCGTCGTCACTTTCATCTTCACAGATTTTTTTATCAATTTTATCTTCGCTTGTCTTGCTGCCTATTGCTAGTTTTCTTTGTTGTTTCTTCCCTTTGGAATGTTTTAGTTTGTAGATCTTTGCTTTTGGAGCCTTTGGTTTGCGAATCTTTACTTTTTTATCCAATTTGGTTTTATTCTCTATCATTTTTAAATATTCTGCACTTGTGAGAACTTGTGACCCTCCATCTATTTTACTTCTTTTTTGCTTCTTTTTAATCTTTGATAACATAATTTCTTCAAATGAAGAATTTGCATTATTTTCTTTGTCAATATTCACATTACATTGGCATCCGTTTGCTTTATTTTCTGTTTGATTATATATTTGTTTGTTTTGGTCTTCAATTAAATTGGTATTTATTTCGGTCATTGTATCTTCAGAAAGTTCACATAATATTCTATTTACACAATCTTCGGTATTAATTGTTTCATCTTTATTGATGTTTACTTGCTCTTCTACATTTTTGATGAATGATACATTCAAATTGGTTTCAATAAAATTATCTAAAGCATTGCTTGTATTTGCAGATACGTTTATTTCCGTTTCAAAAGTAATATTGCCTGATATTTTATTAGTTTGTCAGGATCCAAACGTGTAACTGGATATTTAATCTTGTCGTATGGGTGAATACCAGTACTGTTAAAGGAGTTAATGATCGTTTTTTCTGTTATGCCGTCATTCCATATTTTACAAATTAAGTCAGAAAATTCCTTCTTGGTCGGTTTTCGCTGATTCAAACGCTGCTATTCAATAAACCTATGATTCCATTTTAGTTTTAGTGGCCCAAAACAACATTTGTCTAGAGGTTGTAACACATCAGTTGTATGAGCTGGTAGTTTTAGCAGTGTTACATTCTCTTTGATAGCATAATCAATTGTTCCTTTGTCTAAGTGGGTAACATGGCCATCCATAATCACTAATAATGGTCTTTTAGAAACTATAGTGCAAAACTTTATGAACCAAGCTTGAAAAATTACTGTCGTCATCCAACCCTTTTCAGAGCATGCATAACAGGTGTTAGGTAAATCGTTTTTACCTTTCCATGTCGTCCACAAATTTAATCCTTGGAATATAATTAGTGGAGGATGTAGCTTACCTGATGCTGATATACAAGCCATAACAGTTGTGTTTTCTTTGCCAGAGCCCTCTATATTTTGATGTATTTTTGGCCTTTAAGTGCGACACCTTTAACGCGCAAAGGATCCGAAGAAAAGCTGGTTTCATCCAGATTCCAGATATGATTTGGCTTATCTTTAATGCCAAGTTCATCAATTGTTTCCTGTAAGCGGTTATAAAACCCGTAAATTAAAAACGGATCACTAGTTGCAGTACGGCGGCACTTTTCTAATTGTTCCATTTTCTTTTGACACAACTGATTCCGCTTTCAAAATAGGGTGAACCAATCATCGCCCGGTTTATTATTTTTAAACTGAGTGGGAATGTTATTTTGTTGGACGTATGATTGGACTACTGACTTTAACTCCTCATTCGTCAAAGCAAAGCCCCATTTTGCCATTATTTTAATTTTTTGAGTAAGGTCACATTACATGTTTGTTGTTAGAGACGTCTTCCTGCCTTGCTTGGCAGGTTCTTTAATTAGTCTCCTACTTAATAATGACTTATCAATTTTGAATTTAAGTGCAGCCGCTCTAAGTGACATTTTCCCTTCTCTAATTAGTCCGAGGGCTTCTTGCACATCATCCTCGCTATATGCTCTCTTCTTTGGAACGTAAATTCGTGGCATTGTAAACAACACCTAGAACAAAAATAAATATTTAATTAGTCTCATTTTTAACCTTACTATGTCTCATATTTACCCCAGCGGTTGTCTCGTTTTTGCACCGACACTTTAAAACATCCGTACTCTGTAACAGTTGGATGCAGACTGTTTAGCTGTTGTTGTGATTAATTCACTGCATAACCGCACGTAGCGCTGCAGATCCCGATAATTTCCGATGAATGCACTCGGTTTTACAAGAAAAATTTGAAAGTTTTTTTTGTAAAATTTTAAACAAAAAAGTTTTGTATTTTTTTTTTAGATATACACGTAAAAATAATCTGTTTCAAATATTGTACGCTATAAAGAAATGTTTAGGCTACAACTTGAGGATTTTTATTTATAAAAAATAACCATTGCAAATATAAAAAAAAATACTGTCTTGTTTTTACCCCATTTTGTAGGCGTCTTATTTTTACCCCGTGATACCCTAAGTAATATTATGCACGGTATAAAAATTAAACAATAGCCTTGATTCCTTGTCACTCGGAATGCTGTAGCCGCGTTGGGATAAAGAAATAATAAATTTAAAGTATGTAGATTGCATACAAGAATATAATATAAAAAGCATCGGTGTTGTTAATTTTATAAGTCCCGATTCGACCCAAAACTCAGCTCAATGTCAGGCTTAAAATCCAGGCCCGGCTCAAATCCCAACACGGGAAGCCCAAAACCAAGTAGGTATATTATTATTAAAATATATAATAACTATTAATAACAGTTTCTTATAAACATGTAGATAAAACTAAAAAACAAATTTTTATTTATTATAAGTAATAGACATCTAAAGGAATAGAGTTGACCGCTACGACGTGATAATTCATAATAAAAAATAAAATAACACAGTCATTAGGCGTTTTGCCGTGAGAAACCGTACATACCAGCGATGGGTGACCGCGGAAATGTCACGAAAACGTACTAGTTGTAAACGGTTACAGCTGTCATTAATTTTCTTATGATTATTATTAATTTAGTAAAATATTTGCTATATATACATTTATTTACAAAGAATATTTATTTTATTTATACTTAATAGCAATTTTTACTAACTATTTTCATAATTATTCTTGACATTTCATCTTATTATTGGTTATCATATTTAAATTTGACATATCGGACTTATTAAACTGCTCCCAACAGGGTTTTAAATTTACCTCGCTGGTTGGTACATTCGGAGTCAAAAGTAAATAACCGACAACTCGCGACAACGCAACAGTTTAAAACCATTTCATACCACAACGTCAACGGTATCTCACGGCAAAATGCTTATAATTGTATTTAACTTTCTATCCAAAAGAATAGTTATTGCTTAAAAAGAAAATTAAAAACGGCTATAACCTATAATTAAAAACGCAAAAACCAGCACTATTAAAAAAAAAATACAAAACAATCACAGGTGTCCCTTGTTTGATCAGATATATAGACACTAATGCAGCGTATTTGTTTTATTAAAGAATTTAAAAAAAAGCTTATCATCAACAATTAAATTAAGTTAATAATTTGATGCACGGTACGCAAATTAAAAAAAAAGTTTACGGACCCGGGACACCTGGGTTGCAGTGCCCGCTCACATGTTTTGTTTCTATCCGCGCCAGCTCGCAGGTTTCATTGCAATGTATGTTTTTTAAGTTTTGTTGCGTGCCTAAAACTCTGGCCGGGCACAAAACCAAGTCAGCTGCGAGATATATTATAGCTTATTACAACGTTGCCAATGTTTAGTTTGGAAACGTCGGTATGGCATGGCTGGTCTGATAACGTCTTGCAGTGCGTATTCAAATACGACAAGCGCGCCTTCGTCTGCCATATTCAGTAAACTAAACTTGTATGTGTTGACATATTTGATATACGTTTTCAGTCCCATAATAATTTTGGTGTTGTTTTGTCTACTGCTATATTATGCCGAAAAATAACGAAAAACACATGAAAACGTTGTCAGACCCAAGGCCGGGCCTGAGAACGTCGGATTTGGTCTGGGAACGTCGGTAGTATATAGCAAATTGGGTCTGTATAGGCGGTTTAACAAATCTATATACTCAAAAACTCAATGTATCAGAATTGCTTTAAATTTTAGTATATGAAAGTATAGACAAAAAAAAAATATTTCTAAAGTTTAAAAGAGCCGAAAAATGGCTTAAATTTTTATTTAATTTCCGTTTTTAGCCCTGGAAATAAGTACCGACACGTACCCGTCGGCAAATGATTTGCTATTTTATGTAATTTGATCTGAAAGTTTTGCATATTGAGGTATCTTGTAAATACATTGGTATAATATACCGCTCCGACATATTTTAAGAATTTTTAACCTGACTTCAAATTGGTGCCACATTGCAAAATCACAGCATAATTAGATTTACAAGAGCTCAAAATGTTTTTTATTTAATACCCTTTCCGAATATTTTGGGTTTTTTATGATCATTCAAGTACTTTCGAATACTAATGCTCGGTTGCACCAACGCAACTTAAGGTGCTGCTCAGCTAAGGCGGTTTTGCAATAAGGGTGCTTTTAGTTTTACATTTTGTTGTACCAATTAAATGTGACAGCGTCTTACCCTTGCATTAAAATACGTTCGGTAACTACGCAAAATGCAATTCAACAAACTAACAATAAATGTTGACACAGACAGTTGTATCTTAAAAGTCCTAAAACGCAATAAAAATAATTTGTAATAATATCATTTTATAATTAATTAATTACTTACTCTAATTTGTTCTATCTATCAAAGTTCATTTCACTTATATTATTATTTTAAAAAAAATTATAAACATAACCAATAAAATAGAGCTTAGAAATCAACTACTTGAGATGTAAGACAGACATGTGTCAATGTGAGACAATTTTGTGTTGGTGCAACGTTTTAAGGAGATTTTATGATGTAAGCAAGCTTTAGGTTTTAGCTACAGCTTGCGTTGGTGCAACCAGGCAATAGTGTTTTAAAGTTGGTAATTTTTGACAAAAAACGCAAAAATTGAAATATTCAAACAGACGTAAAAAATTTCTATCAAAATGAAATGACTAGAAATTTTTTTTTCAAACATGTATAAATAAATTCTGAAAGTTTAATTATGAAACTCAAAGTTTGAAGTAGCTAATGTGAGGTCTGACAAATTTAAAAATTCGTTCCTGCATCACATTATTTTTCGAAGTTTTATAATATTATAAAATTTTCTGTCGATATGAACTGATATGTATTTTTTTAATTCTGCGCAGTTTTATTGCAAGAGAGCACACAGAGAAAAAACTGCAAATTTGACTAAAAAATAACAATAATCTATATTATTCATAATTAAATTGTTCAATAAGTCAAACAAAAAAAATTGAATTTTTACTCAGACGGTAAAGCAGACAGATGACAGATGACAGATGACAGATGACAGATGACAGATGGCAGATGACAGATGACAGATGACAGATGACAGATGACAGATGACAGATGACAGATGACAGATGACAGATGACAGATGACAGATGACAGATGACAGATGACAGATGACAGATGACAGATGACAGATGACAGATGACAGATGACAGATGACAGATGACAGATGACAGATGACAGATGACAGATGACAGATGACAGATGACAGATGACAGATGACAGATGACAGATGACAGATGACAGATGACAGATGACAGATGACAGATGACAGATGACAGATGACAGATGACAGATGACAGATGACAGATGACAGATGACAGATGACAGATGACAGATGACAGATGACAGATGACAGATGACAGATGACAGATGACAGATGACAGATGACAGATGACAGATGACAGATGACAGATGACAGATGACAGATGACAGATGACAGATGACAGATGACAGATGACAGATGACAGATGACAGATGACAGATGACAGATGACAGATGACAGATGACAGATGACAGATGACAGATGACAGATGACAGATGACAGATGACAGATGACAGATGACAGATGACAGATGACAGATGACAGATGACAGATGACAGATGACAGATGACAGATGACAGATGACAGATGACAGATGACAGATGACAGATGACAGATGACAGATGACAGATGACAGATGACAGATGACAGATGACAGATGACAGATGACAGATGACAGATGACAGATGACAGATGACAGATGACAGATGACAGATGACAGATGACAGATGACAGATGACAGATGACAGATGACAGATGACAGATGACAGCTGACAGGTGACAGATGACAGATGACAGATGACAGATGACAGATGACAGATGACAGATGACAGATGACAGATGACAGATGACAGATGACAGATGACAGATGACAGATGACAGATGACAGATGACAGATGACAGATGACAGATGACAGATGACAGATGACAGATGACAGATGACAGATGACAGATGACAGATGACAGATGACAGATGACAGATGACAGATGACAGATGACAGATGACAGATGACAGATGACAGATGACAGATGACAGATGACAGATGACAGATGACAGATGACAGATGACAGATGACAGATGACAGATGACAGATGACAGATGACAGATGACAGATGACAGATGACAGATGACAGATGACAGATGACAGATGACAGATGACAGATGACAGATGACAGATGACAGATGACAGATGACAGATGACAGATGACAGATGACAGATGACAGATGACAGATGACAGATGACAGATGACAGATGACAGATGACAGATGACAGATGACAGATGACAGATGACAGATGACAGATGACAGATGACAGATGACAGATGACAGATGACAGATGACAGATGACAGATGACAGATGACAGATGACAGATGACAGATGACAGATGACAGATGACAGATGACAGATGACAGATGACAGATGACAGATGACAGATGACAGATGACAGATGACAGATGACAGATGACAGATGACAGATGACAGATGACAGATGACAGATGACAGATGACAGATGACAGATGACAGATGACAGATGACAGATGACAGATGACAGATGACAGATGACAGATGACAGATGACAGATGACAGATGACAGTTGATGGTCTTATTGGTTCAATCAAACAAACTGTCATGCGCCATTGTTTAAAATCTCCTCTTAAGATGTTTCAATTCGCATCTATTGATAATTTATTATCAATTTCTTTAAACTTTGCGATCTTTGTGAGTGAACATTAAAATATTTACAAGTGTTAATGTTATCGTTCTTTTCATATGCTTGAGTGTACCTGATTCAGTCATACAAAAACATGCACGGAAATTAAAAATGCTGATTTGACCAAGCTGAGACTATTATCGGAACTAGGAAGCATCACTGTTTTATACCAGTAGATACAATAGAGTTTAAAAAAACATATTTTGATAAGCAGAAACATTTAGTTAAAATGAGAAAAAATTCAAATAGAAACAAATAAAGAAAAAAAACAAAAAATTACTTGAAAATTTTACAACCATATTCATCCTTAATTTCTCAACTTTGTTATGTGTTACGTGAAATTTCATTTCTTCTTGTTGAAATTATTAAACTTTTTAATTATGAATATAGATTATCGTTATTTTTCAATCAAACTTGTAGTTTTTTCTCTATGTGCCCTTTAGCGATAAAACTAAGCAGAATTTGAAAAAAAACTTAAGTTTTGTCACGGTCCAAGTTGGTTCCAGACCTAAAACAATTTTTAAATATGAATTATTTATTGTATACAAAGCATTTACTTATCTTTTGGGATCGGCCTCCTGTGTGGTTGCGACATTTGATGGGTTGCCCATCGTGACAGAGCTGTATGGGTGCCTGTGGGGATTTGTTGCAATTAATATAATGGTAGTAAAGGTAGTAAAGTTATTTGTGAGTTTGATAATATTAATAAGTTAGTTAAATTACCAATTGGTTATTAATTGTTATTATGAATGACGAACAATACTTACTGTTGATATGGAGGACTGTCAAGCCGGTGCTTATTAACTTAAGCTGGATTTCCTTTCCCACAACTGTCCTGTCCCTTTTAATTATTGATTCCTGTAGATGTTAGTTAATTCCATAATTTCTCTGGATGTCAATACTCTATAACCTGCAAACAAAATCTAATTACACAGTGAAGAAGTCTGATCTCGTACGAGGCGCTCAGTAATTTACAGTAATTAATTAATTGATTTACTTACGATAGGTTTATTAATCCTTAATTGTTGTCAGTTAACATCACATTCACTTGACACTTTTATTTACATTCATATTGAATAACCCAAACATTAGCCATCTTGTTTGCTGATTGCTCACTTCTCTGTCTAGAGCATATGTCCAGGGTTACCAACATTTGCTACGTTGCCGGGTTGTGCTTTTTGTACCTAAAATTAAGAATGAGTAATTTTGAATTTTAATGAGCAATTACGCTAGCCCTCGTTGTGATTAATTGTCTTTATTGGTGTATTTGTTTGTTTATTAATTTTTCTTTCATGTTTCCTACTAGTCTTGTGCATATTTATCCTGAAATACGTAGTTACCTGAGAGTGACATGCGCAGGGAAAATCCTTGACTTGCACCCGGAGTATCATTGCTTCGAGAAGTCTTTTGCATCCAACTTTCTCCCAGTGAACATCGCCTAGGTAATAATTTATTTATTCCATTGGATCTTACAGATATTGGTATCGTCAGGTGGATTAGGGAGATTGCTACGAGGATTCCATCGTGGGATTTACATATAATTTTATTATCAAACGTTAATTGCCCCGTTAATCTGTTAGAAGGAATCGGTGACACGTGGACCACGACTTGGTCCGTAATCACTTATCGTGGGAGCGGCGGCTACCGATTAGTCCAATGTGTAGCAAAAACTAACCGGAACAATAACGGAATTATTGTTGTATTATCTGTCATATTTTTAAATTATTATTATTATTGTTATCATTTAAAATATCCCTTTTTGTTTATAGTAAAATCTAGTTTAAATTCAGAGTGTGTGTGAGAGCAATTGAGTTTTGATTTTCAATATTATTAATTTTTTTGTGTTTTTATAATTTACCGTACGGCTACTTGCACATAAGCAAATACATTTATTTTGGGATTTACTCACGGTCATACTTGTTTTGTGCCATCCTTTTCCCCGCCCAACCATAAGTTTATTGGTTATACCAGGACCCTATTACCGACACCAATCGTCCGAAAAAACCAATTGGAGCCCGACATTATCCGTGTAATTATTGTGACGTCAATCGGTAAGTGTTTATTATTTTATTTACCATTATGTTTGTTGTAATGGAGCTTTACTAGTTAGTATACCCGACCCTACTCCATTAGCTGAGCCAGGCTAGCTCTGTTAAGATCACAGAACTAAAAGGGCGCTTATCAAATTTGGAGCCCAGCGTGGGGCCACTCTTTGACGATAGTAAAAGCTTTTTTGTGTAAAACTATTTTTTGTATTTTGTGATTAATTATTTTTGTAAATGAAAATTTGGGAACGATAACAATTTGGTATCTAAAGTGATAATTTTGTTTTGTAAGATAGGAAAGGTATTTTTTAATTATACGAGTAGTAAAATATCTATAATAAATAAAAAGATGTCTAAATTAGAGCCGGAAAGGCTACTCAAAGAGGAGCTAACCTATGAATTGGCAGTAAGGGGGGTGTCTGGAACTTTAAGCACGGTCAAAGACATGGTGGCAGCCCTTAGGGGACTGCAACAACTAGAGAAAACGGGTAAAACATTTGTAAGCGTGAGGGAGGGAACAGCAGAGGCAGAAGTCAAAGCGTGTGAAGCAAAACTAGTTGACGTTGCGGCGATTATGGCTCAAAAGCTTAAGACTGCTAGTATTCGGAAGCTTGAGACCAAATTTGCCCATATCTTAGGTAGGTTGGAGAGGTGTTGGCAGACAGAAATAAAAGAGGCAGAAACCTCTAAAGCAAGTCTATATACACAAACGTTAATACTCTACAGTGAGTTTCGAGATCGGGCAGATGAGGGAAAATGTTATGTTCCCATAGAACTTGCTGCAGAGGAGGCGTTAGGATCAACATCGACTCCGATTAGGGTAGATTTGGTGGCGGTGGCACCTGAGCCGGAGATAGTAGGTAGTTTAGCTGTCGATACTTCTTTAATGCGCCAGATGGAGAAAGCAAAGGTGGGCACTTGGGGGTTAGCATTTCACGGTAACGCCGACGAAAGCGTAAATGGGTTTATTGAGCGGGTCGAGAAATTTGGAGAGTCTAGAGGCGTGAGTAAAACGGTATTGTTCCATGGTGCAATAGAAGTGTTGCGAGATAACGCATTAATATGGTTCCGGGCAAACAAGTTTAAACTAAACACTTGGTCAGATCTTTGCACAGGTTTAAGAGGGCAATTTTTACCTAGAAACTATAATGAACGCCTCTGGACTCAAATAAAATCTCGCACCCAAGGGAAAAATGAACCTATTGGATTGTACGTAGCGTATATGCATAATCTTTTTAATCGCCTCAATACCCGGGTGACGGAAGAAATAAAGCTGGGTATAATCAAAAGAAATTTGATTCCTTTATACCAAGACTTCTTAGTTAGCCAAGACGAAAAAGAACTAATTGACTTAGGTAGGCAAGTGGAAGAATCGCAAGACCGTGTTAGGGAATATGTATACCCGATGGGAAAAAATATTATTGAAGGGGATTTAGCGTATGTGAGAAGGAGACTCAAGAAAGTCCAAATAAATGAGGTAAAATCTGGTAATTGCGGCGGCTGGAAAGAACCAGGCCCTAGTCAGGCTTATCATGACAGTGCGCACTATCAGAGTAGATACGTTGGTTCTAAATCTCCCGAGAGGAGGATTGATTCGACTTTACCAAGGGATGGTGCAAGAGATTACGCAAGAGGTACGCGGAAATACTCAGGGGGGGGAAATAATGGGGCGGACATAACGTGTTTTTGGTGTCAGAAGAAAGGATACGTAGCCCGGTTCTGTATGGAGAACATAGCTAAGTGTTTCGGGTGCGGGAAGATGGGACCCATAAAATCCAGTTGTCCGGGAAATGATCGTCGGAATTGCTGAATGACCAACCAGCGGTTCCCCAGACCAAATTGGTCAATAGGAACGACATTATTATTAATAAACAATATTTAAATTTCATTTTGGATCAGTCAGGGGAGGGTGAGTGTCCTTACCTATCGGTGCGAGTGTATGGGGTATCAATGTTGGGGTTACTAGACTCGGGTGCGAGTGGGGTTTTTATTGGTAAAGAGAGGTGGGAAAGATTAGGGTTTTTAAAGTTAAAGGTAGAGAAGTGCAGTGTCACTTGCTCAGTAGCAAACGGCGGTTTAATTCGTTGCGTCGGTAAAATCAGAATCCCTATTGATCTACAAGGAAAAATAAAAATATTTAACGTGTACATGGTCCTTGAGTTAAGCCATAGCCTAGTCTTGGGCATTAATTTCTGGGTGAGAATCCCAAATCTCAGGTCAGGGGAGTGGTATTTTGGAAGTAGTAATGATGTCAAGAATAAAAACCGGGAGAGAGTAGTAGTGGATTCCATAAAATGCTCCGCAGATTTATCCGTAGAGGAAACGTCCAAGCTACAGCAATTAGTCGGCGAGTTTTTTGTCAAAACGGGTGGAGTGAGGTTAGGATGTACGGCGGAAGTGGAACATCAGATCATCACCGATAGTCCGCCGATAAAAACAAGATACTATCCGGTTAATCCCCACATGCAGCGATTAATTGACCAGGAGGTAACAGAAATGTTAGACCTCGGGGTGATCGAGAGGAGCTCAAGTGGGTGGAGCTCTCCGATCTTGATGGTCCCCAATAGTAATGACAGTTACCCCTTCTGTGTGGACTACCAAAAACTTAACGCTGTATCAGAACCATGCGCGTATCCTATCTCGAACATAAACTCGATTTTGACAAAACTTGGAAACTCACGGTATCTGAGTAGTCTGGATATCAAGTTGGCCTATTGGCAAATTTCGATGGCAGAGGAGAGCAAAAGCCTTACAGCCTTTGCTATTCTTGGGAGAGGACTTTTCCAATTTAGGAGAATGCCATTTGAGTTGTGTGGAGCTCCTGGAACTTTTCAGGCGTTAGTAGACCGACTTTTTGGGCCAGAATTGGAACCCTACTTGTTTAAGTACTTAGATGACATCATTATTACTACCCCTGATTTTAATTCCCACTTGTGAATATGCCAACTCCCCGAACGGTCGGAGAACTTCGGCGGTTGATGGGAATGACATCATAGTACCGCAAGTTCATTTCGAAGTATTCAGAAATATTGATGCCTTTATCTGATCTGACCCGGAAAGGGAGAAAGTTTTTGTGGTCAGAAGAGTGCAAGGAGGCGGCAAACTTATTAAAAGAGGCGTTGGTGAGTCTCCCCATCTTAGCCTGGCCCGATTTTACGCAACCGTTTACGTTACAATGCGATGCTAGTAATGTAGGATTGGAAGCAGTGCTATCACAACATATCAATGGGAAGGAAAAGATCATCTGTTATCTGTCACGATCTCTCACCAACGCGGAGAGGAAATTCTCCCCAACTGAGAAAGAGTGCTTGTGTGTTATTTGGAGTATAGAAAAACTGCGTTGCTACCTTGAGGGTAGGAGATTTTCAGTCGTTACTGACCATCATAGCTTAATATGGCTGGACAATCTCAAGGACCCTTAGGGCAAGTTAGGCCGCTGGGCCGTAAGGTTGCAGCAGTTTCGGTACCAGATAATACACAGGATGGGTAAAGATCATGTGGTGCCAGATTGTCTATCTCGTGCAATTCCAGAACTAAATTTGTTGCAAACCACTGAGATCCCAAATAAATTACCAGGCGACAAATGGTACTTGTCGATGGTACAGAAGGTCACTAATCATCCTTTAAAATTTATGAATTGGCGAGTAGAGAACGAAAACCTGTATAGGGAAGTCGGAAACAACTTGGAGGGAATTGAGGGAGAGTATAGATGGAAGGAAGTGATTCCTAAGGGCGAAAGGCGTGAATTGATGGGCCGGTGCCATGACAATCCTCTTGCAGAGCATCTGGGTATGTACAAGACATACAACAGGTTGGCAAAATTTTATTACTGGCCCAAAATGAAGGCTGACATCTTCAGGTATGTGAAGGGATGCACAGTGTGTGCTAAACATAAACCTGAGAAAAAGAAGCCAGCTGGTCTGATGGGTTCCAGGCCAACTATATCCAGGTGCTGGCAAATGATCTCTATGGATCTTATGGGACTATTTCCTTGCAGCTCACGGGGAAATGCTCATGTCTTTGTAGTGACTAACCATCTGAGCACGTTCTCGTTGGCATTTCCTCTTCTTCAGGCAACAACTCAGAGTGTGTGTAAGGTACTGGAAGAAAACATCTTTCTTATTTTTGGTGTACCTAAATTTATTCTCACCGACAATGGTGTACAGTTTTGCAGTAGGGAGTTCTCCAAGTTAATCCAGTCATATAATGTTAATGTCATCTATAACTCCGTTTATCATCCGCAATGCAACCCCTGTGAGCGAGTTAATCGGGTTCTCAAGGCCATGATTGCTTGTTATATCGATCAAGATCAGCGAAAGTGGGACACTTGCTTTCCCCAACTTGGGTGTGCTTTGCGGACAGCTAAACATGAAGTGACCGGAGAAACTCCTTACTGCTTAAACATTGGGTGTGAGATGGTGGTTAATGGAGATGATTATGCTGAAAGGATGGTTAAGAGGGAACTGGTCAGAGATAGTGGTCAGTTATTACCAGTAGAATATGACAAAAAGACAGGATTATCTGATCTTCAAAAGCTAGTTGAGGAAAAGATACAGGTTGCTCACAAAAATACCGAGGCTAGGTAAATTTACGGCGTAGATTAGTACAATTTAAAGTAGGGGGACACGAGTGAAAGCTAGAATTCAAGTTATCAGACGCTTCAAAACATTTTAATTACAAACTTGGAGAAAAGTTTTCAGGTCCCTATATCATAAAACGTATATTAGGTAAAAATGTTTACGAATTACAAACAGAAAACGAGTTAATAAAAGGGTGTTACCATGTTCAAGACCTGAAGCCAGTGTATACTAATGTTGATGATTAAACAATTTTATTTTATTATTTTTCAGTCTAATTAAGTTAAATTTCATTCTTTTATTTTAATGTTCATTGGCGGTTTCTTGACATCATCAGTAAGAATGTATTATTGCGGTACATACATAGTATGGTCATTTAGAATTTATATTATATTTTAATTTTATATCACAAAAAATTCATTTCATTCATTTTTTTTTCCGTAGTAGAGGTGGAGTTGTCACGGTCCAAGTTGGTTCCAGACCTAAAACAATTTTTAAATATGAATTATTCATTGTATACAAAGCATTTACTTATCTTTTGCGATTGGCCTCCTGTGTGGTTGCGACATTTGATGGGTTGCCCATTGTGACAGAGCTGGATGGGTGCCTGTGGGGATTTGTTGCAATTAATATAATGGTAGTAAAGGTAGTAAAGTTATTTGTAAGTTTGATAGGGGGTTAAATGTGGACCCAAACAAGGTGTCGGCAATTGTAAATATGCCAACTCCCCGAACGGTCAGAGAACTTCGGCGGTTGATGGGAATGACATCATAGTAACGCAAGTTCATTCCGAAGTATTCAAAAATATTGAAACCTTTATCTGATCTGACCCGGAAAGGGAGAAAGTTTTTGTGGTCAGAAGAGTGCGAGGAGGCGGCAAACTTATTAAAAGAGGCGTTGGTGAGTTTACGTTGCAATGCGATGCAAGTAATGTAGGATTGGGAGCAGTGCTATCACAACATATCAATGGAGAGGAAAAGATTATCTGTTATCTGTCACGATCTCTCACCAACGCGAAGAGGAAATTCTCCCCGACTGAGAAAGAGTGCTTGTGTGTTATCTGGAGTATAGAAAAACTGCGTTGCTACCTTGAGGGTAGGAGATTTTCAGTCATTACTGACCATCATAGCTTAATATGGCTGGACAATCTCAAGGACCCTCAGGGCAGGTTAGGCCGCTGAGCCGTAAGGTTGCAGCAGTTTCGGTACCAGATAATACACAGGAAGGGTAAAGATCATGTGGTGCCAGATTGCCTATCTCGTGCAATTCCAGAACTAAATTTGTTGCAAACCACTGAGATCCCAAATAAATTACCAGGCGACAAATGGTACTTGTCGATGGTGCAGAAGGTCATTAATCATCCTTTAAAATTTATGAGTTGGCGAGTAGAAAACGAAAACCTGTATAGGGAAGTCGGAAACAACTTGGAGAAAATTGAGGAAGAGTATAGATGGAAGGAAGTGATTCCTAAGGGCGAAAGGCGTGAGTTGCTGGGCCGGTGCCATGACAATCCTCTCGCAAAGCATCTGGGTATGTATAAGACATACAACAGGTTGGCAAAACTTTATTACTGGCCCAAAATGAAGGCTGACATCTCCAGGTATGTGAAGGGATGCACAGTGTGTGCTAAACATAAACCTGAGAAGAAGAAGCCAGCTGGTCTGATGGGTTCCAGGCCAACTATATCCAGGTGCTGGCAAATGATCTCTATGGATCTTATGGGACCATTTCCTTGCAGCTCACGGGGAAATGCTCATGTTTTTGTAGTGACTGACCATCTGAGCAAGTTCTCGTTGGCATTTCCTCTTCGTCAGGCAACAACTCAGAGTGTGTGTATGCTACTGGAAGAAAACATCTTTCTTATTTTTGGTGTACCTAAATTTATTCTCACCGACAATGGTGTACAGTTTTGCAGTAGGGAGTTCTCCAAGTTAATCCAGTCATATAATGTTAATGTCATCTATAACTCCGTTTATCATCCGCAATGCAACCCCTGTGAGCGAGTTAATCGGGTTCTCAAGACCATGATTGCTTGTTATATCGATCAAGATCAGCGAAAGTGGGATACTTGCTTTCCCCAACTTGGGTGTGCTTTGCGGACAGCTAAACATGAAGTGACCGGAGAAACTCTTTACTGCTTAAACTTTGGGTGTGAGATGGTGGTTAATGGAGATGATTATGCTGAAAGGAGGGTTAAGAGGGAACTGGTCAGAGATAGTGGTTAGTTATTACCAGTGGAAGATGACAAAAAGACAGGATTATCTGAGCTTCAAAAGCTAGTTGAGGAAAATATACAGGTTGCTCACAAAAAGACTGAGGCTAGGTACAAATTACGGCGTAGATTAGTACAATTTAAAGTAGGGGGACACGAGTGAAAACTAGAATTCAAGACGCTTCAAAACATTTTATTTACAAACTTGGAGAAAAGTTTTCAGGTCCCTATATCATAAAACGTATATTAGGTAAAAATGTTTACGAATTACAAGCAGAAAACGGGTTAATAAAAGGGTGTTACCATGTTCAAGACCTGAAGCCAGTGTATACTAATGTTGATGATTAAACAATTTTATTTTATTATTTTTCAGTCTAATTCAGTTAAATTTCATTCTTTTATTTTAATGTTCATTGGCGGCTCCTTGACATCATCAGTAATAATGTATTATTGCGGTACATACATAGTATGGTCATTTAGAATTTATATTATATTTTAATTTTATATCACAAAAAATTCATTTCATTTATTATTTTTCCGTAGTAGAGGTGGAGTTGTCACGGTCCAAGTTGGTTCCAGACCTAAAACAATTTTTAAATATGAATTATTCATTGTATACAAAGCATTTACTTATCTTTTGCGATTGGTTTCCTGTGTGGTTGCGACATTTGATGGGTTGCCCATCGTGACAGAGCTGGATGGGTGCCTGTGGGGATTTGTTGCAATTAATATAATGGTAGTAAAGGTAGTAAAGTTATTTGTAAGTTTGATAATATTAATAAATTAGTTAAGTTACCAATTGGTTATTAATTGTTATTATAAATGAATGACGAACAATACTTACTGTTGATATGGAGGACTGTCAAGCCGGTGCTTATTAACTTAAGCTGGATTTCCTTTACCACACCTGTCCTGTCCCTTTTAATTATGGATTCTTATGGATGTTAGTTAATCCCATAATTTCTCTGGTTGTCAATACCCTATAACCTGCAAACAAAATCTAATTACACAGTGAAGAAGTCTGATCTCGTACGAGGCGCAGTAATTAATTAATTGCTTTACTTACGATAGGTTTATTAATCCTTAATTGTTGTCAGTTAACATCACATTTACTTGAGACTTTTATTTACATTCATATTGAATTACCCAAACATTAGCCATCTTGTTTGCTGATTGCTCACTTCACTGTCTAGAGCATATGTCCAGGGTTACCAACATTTGCTACGTTGCCGGGTTGTGCTTTTTGTACTCAAAATTAAAAATGAGTAATTTTGAATTTTAATGAGCAATTACGCTAGCCCTCGTCGTGATTAATTGTCTTTATCGGTGTATTTGTTTGTTTATTCCTTTTCCTTTCATGTTTCCTACTAGTCTTGTGCATATTTATCCTGAAATACGTATTTACCTAAAAGTGACATGCGCAGCAAAAATCCTTGACTTGCACCCGGAGTATCATTGCTTCGAGAAGTCTTTTGCATCCAACTTTCTCCCAGTGAGCATTGCCTAGGCGGATAAGGGCAATTGTGGAATTAAGTACGTATTACTTCTATTGTTTTGCCTTTTCCAATTTGTTTGTTTTGAATTATACAGTGCGTCCTTGGCCGAAATTTGACCCTTAAGAAGAGTACATCCTGTGAAAACTTAGCTTTAGTTTTAGAGCCCCCCCTTTGCCTTTTATGTGTCCATTCGTGTCGTCACCAAATGTGATGTTAGCGTAAAATTTACCTAACTTGATTTTACATCATTATATTAATATTGAAACCGACACGTAGATCTGAGATTGCTACGAGGATTCCAACGTGGAATGTACATAAAATTTTATTATCAAGCGTTAATTGCCCCGTAAATCTGTTAGAAGGAATCGGTGACACGTGGACCACGACTTGGTCCGTAATCACCCATCGTGGGAGCGGCGGCTACCAATTAGTCCAATGTGTAGCAAGAACTAATCGGAACATTAACGGAATTATTGTTGTATTATCTGTCATATTTTTAAGTTATTATCATTATTGTTATCATTTAAAATACCCCTTTTAGTTTATAGTGAAATCTAGTTTATTTTCTTTAATGTTTACTCCGAAGAACTTTTTAAAGAGACTCTACAAGATGTGGATGAGGGCATTCAAGTGAACGGCGTAGCAATTAATAACATACGGTACGCGGACGACACCTTGTTAATCGCTGATACGCCTGATGGACTTCAAAGACTACTAAGCAGAGTAGCTGATGCTGGAGAGGACTACGGACTTAAACTAAATGCAGCCAAAACAAAATACATGATCGTAAGCAAAGACACAAATCCAATTGATACTGGTCTCCACGCAAACAACACGGCTATTGAAAGAGTGCAACGCATTACTTATCTGGGCTGCAATATAAATGAGAACTGGGATCACTTGGCCGAAATTAAAATCAGAATTGCACTTGCCCGGGAAGCCTTCCGGAAGATGAGATCCTTGCTATGTAGTCACAGTCTCAGCTTAAAGCTCAGAATACGCATGGTAGATGATACGTTTTTTTGGTGTTACTTTACGGAATGGAGGCGTGGACTCTTACAGAAGCATCATCGAGAAAAATAGAGGCGTTTGAGATGTGGGTTTACCGTAGAATATTACAGATCAGCTGGGTAGATCGAGTAACTAACGAGGAAGTCCTGATAAGAATACACAAAGATAAAGAAGTAATGTCAAACATCAAGAAAAGAAAACTTTCTTATCTAGGACACATCATGCGCAACTCAAAATATCAACTACTACATCTGATTATGCAAGGGAAAATTGCCGGAAATAGGGGACCGGGAAGAAGACGTACCTCCTGGGTAAAAAATCTGCGACAGTGGTACGGGAAGACTTCCGTGGAATTGTTCCGCGCCGCCGTCAATAAAACCATTATAGCCAGATGGATTGCCAACATTCGCTAGCGGATACGGCACCAAGAAGAAGAAGAAGTGTGAGAACAATTGAGTTTTGATTTTCAATATTATTAATTTCTTTGTGTTTTTATATTTTACAGTATGGCTACTTGCACATAAGCAAATACATTTATTTGGGAATTACTTACGGTCATACTTGTTTTGTGCCATCCTTTTCCCCGCCCAACCATAGGTTTATTGGTTATACCAGGACCCCATTACCGACACCAATTGTCCGAAAAAACCAATTGGAGCCCGACATTATCCGTGTAATTATTGTGACGTCAATCGGTGATTGTTTATTATTTTTTTTACCATTATGTTTGTTGTAATGGAGCTTTACTAGTTAGTTTACCCGACCCTACTCCACTAGCTGAGCCAGGCTAGCTCTGTTAAGATCACAAAACTAAAAGGGCGCTTATCAGTTTATATTTACAAGAAATTTTTTGTTCTACAAATTTGTTTTTTTTAAGTTAAAAAAAAAATGCAAATTAGTTACTTTAAACTCCGAATTTCATATCCAAACTTTTAGAATTTATTTATACATGTTTGAAAAATATTTTTCTAATATTTCAAGTCATTTCATAAAAACGCATGTTTTTTGTCAAAAATGGCCAACTTTGAAATATTTAATATTTAAAAAAGATATTAAATAAAAATATTTATATTTTATGCTTTTGTGAACTTAATTATATTGTGATTTTGCAATATAGCACAACTTTGAAGTCATAAAATGTGTTCACAACTAGAGAAGTTTATTAATACACCTACAAGATACTTTAATATGCAAAATTTTTAGATCAAAGTACATAAAATAACAAATCATCTGCCGCCGGAAACTTAACGGTACCTATTTCCAGAGCTAAGAAAACGGAAATTAAAAAATAGCCGTTTTTAAGCCAATTTTTGGTTCTTTTAAGGATCTAAAAAGGACAAAAAAGGTTTAGAAAGCTAAAACTTTGGGAATCCTTTTTTGTTGGTTTATACTTTCATGTACTAAAATTTTGCGCAATTCTGAGATATTGAGTTTTTGAGAATTGTACAAAAGTAATGGAACTACCCATTACAGAATGTAGATTAATTAGCAGACAATTGCCAAGTAACTTTGTAAACCATGTAAAAAAAACAAAAATCCTAATTCTAAAATGCTAAAAAACTTTTTGTTTGGCCTCATGAGGTCCTCAAAGTTTTAATCAAAATTCAATTAGTACAGTTCTCAATTATGTGACTTGACAACGATTTTGTGAACAGTTTTTAGATTTAACTAATCAAAATGAGGACATTGTAAACCGTTTATGAATAAGTGACAAAGCTCATTTTTATTTGTTAAGTTATGTAAACAAGCAGAACTTTAGATATTGGAGTGTCTTGAATTCTAGACATGTTGATCAGAAACCCCTTCACTCCATAAATGTTACTGTGTGATGCGCTATGTCTTCATAAGAGATTATAGGGCCCTACTTTTTTGAAGATGTTGAATCTTCTTTGCACTGAATCTACGTGCATTATCCAATCTTGGTGTTCATCAATTATAAGACCTAAAAATTTTACAGAAATCATAAAATATTTAAAAAAATTTACAGTTATTATGTTATTTCTGGACGCTTTTTATAAAAATAAACTGTTACTGTTTTGTTGTTAAAATTTGTTGTTCAAAAATTAGCATATTATAAATATGATAAAAAAAATAAAGTTAGAATTTTTAAAAGTTACTAAGTTACCAATAATAAAATTAACATTTGAATTATCAAACGGTGCTGATCCAGAGTTTTGGGTTTTCATTCTCTGAATATTGATATTAAAGTTATTTTTAGATATTAGTTATTTATTTGTTGATTTATTTATAATTTATTATGCAGAAACAAGTATTTTATTTTTCATTTAAAGGATTTAGAGTTTATATATGTATATTGACAAGTTTTTGTATTGTTGTATGGTTTTAGTTGGGAGCTTGTTTGCATTTAACTGATGCATATTTTGTAATCTTTATGTGCAATTTTCTTTTTGTTTGATATTTAGGTTTTTTTTTATTGGCTGTATTGTTATACTGCTTTGTATTATGTTTTAATTTACTCTATATAGCATTAGTATGTTCAAAATTATTATTTTATTTATATCGAATTCTTTATATAGTATAGTTGTAGGTGTTTTTCTATTCAATTTACATACAATTTTAATAAAATATAGATATGTCGGCAGTACGGCAGAGATGACATGTATGATTAACATATATGAGCACCCAAATATACACCTGTCTTCTCTGTAGTTTGGTGTGTTAGATACCTCAATTGCCTACCCCGTATTTACAAAACAATTTTAAAACAAAATAATTTTAAACCTTATCATTATCATATTAGAAAAACATTATTATACCTAACATATCTTGAAAAAAAATTAATTTATATGCATTATGGTTTATTAAAAAAAATCAAAGAGACACATTTTTTACCTAATCAAGTAATTTTACTAACAAAACAAAATTTACGACGTCTTATGGCACGTATGATATCACCAGTTATCGGCAATTGCAAAAAGAGTGACAAGTGATTTTGCAGTGTTCTCCTTCGCAATTGATCCACGTAATTAGATGTTTAAAATTTGCATTTCCTACAAATTGTGGACGGTTGAATGTTAGAATGTTTTTTTGCGTTTTTTGTTTTGTATGCCAGAGATGCAACGCACTTTGATTGCCCCTTAACAACTCATATTCTCAACAATTTTTTTCAACAAGCAGTTTAATTTTTTTTTTACAATAAACAATGTCATTACAAAAATTTAACGTTTTATGGGCTAACGCTTTTACATTTATATCTGCAAAACATGTCAAAAATTTTGTTGACTGAGCAGCTGACACAATTTCTACAAGAAGGCCAACTCTGATTTTTTTGATAAATTTGGTGTCCAAAGATTTAATGATTATTAAGAGGCTAACTGTCATCGGACGAGGACCGGGTAGTAGCTATATCCATCGCTACCGAAGCATTGTTTTCCTACTTTAGTAGTTGCCTAATCCGTGCTGTTTTTAAAGCCTTTGTCAGATTCAACTGACGGCACAGACTGTAGAGTAAATTCATATTTGACACCATAAAAAGGGTTGCGTTCTACCTAACGTCAGGTTGAAAAAGAAAATAAAAGACAATTAGTAGTGTAAATGACAGGAAAAATAAAGAAGTGTAGTTGGATTAACTTCTGCTCATTGACCTATTCGGCATAAAATTACCCAGCCTTCTCACTACGACAAGATACTACTCATAAGAGAGATTATTATTTTTTAAATTTTTAATACAACGTCGACTACTAAGATTATTAGCTAATTATTTTAAGTTAATAATAGTAACCTCAGGTTATAAACCTAAGAAAACAAAACAACACATAAAAATGATTAAATGAATAAATAAATACTAAACTTAATAACGCAATTGCTAAAATTAAAAAAATACATTTAAAACTATAATCACAGAACTTACTAGCACAACTGACAACAAAGTTGTAAAAAAATCTTTAATGCCAGTACTTATAGATTAACCTAACTTAATATCACAGATGACACCAAGCTGTAAATGCATCTTTCTCTTTCTCTCTCTATTTGACAAAATAGATGACTCGTTGTTACGGAGCTCGATCGAGCCAATTACGATGGGGAACGTAGGCTCGACGTTTCTCTAAAATGTGCTTCACCGTTAAAGGGTCGTGACATGTTTAGCATGCTGGTTGTTTGTTGCCGGTCAAGAGATACAAAAAGATCAAGTTGGTATAACCTATGCGCAAACGACATAGGGCAACCTCTTCTCTCTCCTGTCGAGATCTACCGGTAACTTCAAACCCGTCATAAAGAGCTTGATTTTCTTTAATTTGCTCTTAAACTCTTTGCCTATCCTTGATAACTTTTAATATGACGTATCCTTTTAGGTTATTGGGTCATACAGAAATGTTGTCCGTAGGATCCGCATCAGCCGCCTGACGGGCGGTTTTATCGGCCAGCTTGTTGCCATTAATACCCACATGACCCGGTGTCCAGACAAAAATAACTTTCTGTTCAAACCCGGCCAGGTAGAAATCTTGAACGAGCTAAACTAGCAGATTGACCGAGTACATAAACTGTATACTTAGGATAGCACTTAACGAGTCAGAACAAAAAAGGAATGAGTTGTGAAATGATGTCTTATTTTAGCAAGGCATTATGCAATTCATGTAATTCTGCGGTATATACAGAAGCTTTTTTAGAGAAAAACCATAAATGAGCCGTACCGTCTAAAACAAAAGCTTCCCCTTCCCAATCCGTTTTTGAACTGTTTGTAAGGGTCTGGATATTTGGCAAAAGTTTCAAGAAACTTGCTCCTCAAGACGTCGGGGCATGTTTTTTGTTTGTTTTAGGAGGTCAAATCAAGACAAGCTTTGGCATTAACCAGCGTAGAAACTAGTCAGAGATAACTTCAAAAACCATTGGTTAATTAACATTGAGACTCTCCTCTAGCTCCTGCGCTTGGATGCGTGAGCTGGGCGGTAAATATAAGTCGGTTGTTGTGACTCCATTTTGTTCGCATTGCTGCATCGTACGTAAATACAAAGCAACTGCAACAAGCGGTTAGAGGAAGTACACAGCAAAAACTCAGTGCAAAACTTGTCCAAAATGCTCTCGTGGCGTATCTGATGCATGCGTTGTAGACTGCGTCTAGGGTTTTCAACCGGAATTTTATGGCGGATAAGTATATCGCGCAGCACTATTTAACCTTGGACAAAATCCGGGCTTTGTAAAACCGCAACAGTACCTCTCTCCACGCACCCCTGTTGATGTTGGCCAAGCACTTGATCACGTTTAAGGCTTTTTTGCACTTTGTGACCAATTCGTCAGTATGTGCTTGAAAGGATAAGGTCCTATCAAACACAAGCCCTAAATACGGACTGTTTTAACGCACGTGATTCTAAAATTCTGCAAGGCACGCGCGGGGTCCCTGTAAAGTCGGCAAAAATACACGCACAAGGTTTTTGTCGTAGAGAAACGAAAACTCTCACTTATGCTTCTTTGTCTACTTTGTTTATAAAAATCTGGAGTTAACGTGTTATGGCAGGTATAGTATCTCTCGCCATGTAGATTACCAAATTGTCGGAGTACAAGTTTTTTTCACAAGTATTAAAACAGATGCTGCAATATTGTTTACCGCGATCGCAAAAAGAGTGACGCTAATTGTCGATCCTCTAAGCATAATATACTTTAAATGTGCAATTGCGCATAAAAAAATCAAGAAAAAAAAGCATACGGCTTTTGAATCCCTATGCGTGCAGTTTCTGCAAAATTCCATATTGCAAAGTCATGTGTATGACATGACTTGGCGTCTTCTTCTAGTTGAAAAACATTGCTACAAGGTGTTCTCATGTTGAAAATGAGTCTTGGATACAATTTCCTAAGTAAATTAGATGATCAACTGTTTTATGGTTTTGTCTAAGACTATCCTGGTATTTACCTAAATGACTGCAACTTCCAACATCCCCACCAGACGGTTGTTGATTATTTTTTCTAAAAATTTACTAAAAAAGCAGGTAAGAAAAATTGGTCTGTAGCTGTTAACGTTGTTTGAATTTTTGCCCAGTTTCAGCTACGGCAAGATGATGAAGTTGTAGATTTCCAGCAAGCGCTCCGTCATGCGAAAAGGAAGCTTCTTGATAACCTGATAAGGCACGTCGTCTAGTCCCGGTGCGGAGAAGATTCCCGTTAACTGCCGTTTCCAGTTTCAAGGAAAAGATAGAGTTGTATGCCAAACAGTCTGGGGAATAAAAATGTAGATGAGTTTCTAACTGTTCTTTTTGACGCAAGAAATTTTTACTGTATTTTTGTGAGCTACTGCCAGCCGCAAATTAAGTTGCCAATGCGTCTGCAATTTTGGCCGTTTCGGTGACTTTGCGTCTGTCGACGATTAGGATAAAAGTGAATGATTTTTTTTTTCAATACGGCTCTTACTTTTTACCACATTTTGCCGACTAAAATGGCCAGAGTGATCGTCGACACGTAGAAAAATGATTGCTGTCTTGAAGGTCTTCTAATACATGCCACAATAAATGTGTGGCTAGACGTAGAGACAACAAATCAATTGCCGCAAAATGTGTACCTCTACCTATACCCTACGGTAGAAAAATAGAGTATAGGAAAAAACGGACCGGGGACAGCAGACTGCGTAAATTCCGCGACGCCTAATCCAGCCCACCTTAAACTAGAACCACATTAAAAACAATGACTAAAACACATTAACAGAGGAACTTACGCAAAGCAAAAAAAAAAACTCCGAAGTGTGTGGGGGAACCAAAAAGTTCTATAACTAGAACACACTTTCGGTATCTCCGTTTTTGTCGCATCATGACGTTATTATCATCTACAACGTATAGCCGCTTAATCATTAGTAGAGAGTGAGAGAGAATTTATAGTGTTGTGCGACAAGAACAGAGATACTGCTATTGTACGGCAAAATGCTAGCTTGGAATCTCTAGTTAATGAATTCTTTGAAAAAACTCGTGTTGATCAAGATAGAGTTGCTTTGATTGAAAAAACAACAAGCCTTACGTGATTAAGAATTAAATAACACGTGATAAACGGACAGCTATTAAAATAAGTTAACACAAAACAAATAAAACACCAAAGTTGTAAAGAGACTTTGATGTTTAGACGTTAACAAGGTAAAAATAAAAAGCTCAAAACTAATATCACAGATGACATCAGAGTTGTAAAAGACCTCAATGCCAGAACCATACAACAAATAAAACTTAAAACTATTTTCACAGATGACATTAAAATAAAAAAAATTCTTTATTGCCTGAACTTTAAAATGGAAAAAACAATACAAGTACACTAATGACACTGCAGTTGTAAAGGACTGCTGTGCCGACAAAAAACAACACTTAATAAAACTTAATAAAAAGTTTATTGCTGGAAGCGTGATCTGCCATTTTTCCAGCCTGGTTTCCTTCTTGGTCTGCTTTTGTTGCAAGCACTGTCAACAACAAAAAAAATTTGATGCCGAACTGTAACCGTTGTAACCGTTGCTGGAAAAAGGGTCACTCTGCTTTTGTTTTTTCGGATCAGACTGATCGTTTTCCAGCTGTTGTTGTGTGCCAAAACAGATTTAGTCAAATAAGTTTTACCGCTGATCTAAATGTGTGTGGCTGGTATTTCTCTTTCCGTTTTTGGTTATAAAAACCAAAGTTCTCCTTAACCGTTGCTGCTCCGGAGATTTTGGCGGGGGCATGTTTGGTTTAATGACCGGTCCTAACGGCTTATTTGCTGCAAAAGGTTGATTGTGCCCGCTAAATGCAGCAATAAGGGGCTGCAAAAGTTTACTTATAAACTTGTTTATGTCCACTGAGCTTTTTGATGCAGTCGCCGCTTTGGCGTATGATGTTCTAGCAATTGGTGTAGAGACTAAATCTAATTTGCGTGCTTCAAAACATATTAGTTCGTTTTTAATTATTCTTTCTTTAATAGCAATGTTTTTTGTAATTTGGACAATTACGTGATGGCGCCGAAATATACGTCCTGACTGCAAGATTATAAAAAAAACTCCTATTACGTTAGAAAGAAGTTGACGGTTAAACCAGTATACGGTTAGGAGTTTCTTTGCGTTAACCGTCTCGCATACTAGAAATGCATCAAACGTCAATTACCCCTTGACCACTTATATTTTTTACAATTTTTTTAACCGTACAATTTAAAAAGTCTATGCAATAAATAATGCCTTTACGTGTATTTAAAGTTTAATGTGCAGAGACTTTCACTTTCATATCTGCCATACGGATAAATTTTAAAAGTTTAGTTGACTGAGCGGCTGAAACCGTTTCTACAAAAAAGCCATATTTCTGACCTTCTTGATAGATTTGGTGTCACTGATCAGTCTATACAAGGCTCTGCTAATTAAGAAGAGATTAATTTTGTCAAAGTTGCCTTCTTTTTTAGTAGCCAGGATAAACCGAGAGACAGGTCCCACCTTCTTATCACCGGCACTATTTGACAAAATGATATTTCAAAAAAAAACTGGGAGGTCCGATTTGTCATCAGACTGGGACCGGGTACCTAGATATATCTATTGGCACAACCCTATCAGTAGCACCAATTTCCGAACAATTAGCTACTGCGCTACCAGAGCATTGTTCTCCAACTCCGTTAGTTGACTGATCCGTGCTAATTTTGACGACTACCGGCTAAACGAGACAATTTTGGATATAACTAAGTCGGCTTAGATTGACCTATTTTGACGTCAGGAGTCTGTCGTCAAACGTTGTACACGTATTTTCCGGACACCCTGTATATGCATTAAAATGTTAATATGTTTAAATAAAGCAAAAAATGATTAAAATTATAATAGTAAAATATAATATTAAAGAGCAAAATTAATAATAAAAATAAAGATATTTGAACCAGGAACCTTTGATTTACGAGTTGGTCTGGTCTCTAACGCACTACGCTACGATAATAGAGTCTGAAAGCTGTTTTAGCTCACGCAGCAAAATAATAAAAAATAAATGTTATCAAAATTAGTACTTAAAAAATTTAAAAAACTTGAGTTATAACTCAATTATTCTAATAAAATGCTAAACTAAATCAGCTGTTTAAGTAGTATTTCACCAAAACAAACAATAATACAAATAGAAAACAATTACAATGCTGCTGATTAATGTACTTGCAGTAATATTATTATTTTATTGTTTACAAATCACTTCTGACTTACCTTGTTAATGTTTTTGTTATCTTCAATGATCTTCAATGACACAATAGTTAAATTGAGTATATTTTTCCTGCCAACAAAATTAACTGGAGTGCTAGATTGATTAGTTAAATTAAATTACGCATAAAAATTGTTAATATCAATTTATTAAATATTAAATTAGTAGATTATTAACTAAGCAAGAATCTTAATTAAAGTTTTTATAATTAATTTTATTTTTTACATTTTCTTTTGTATTAAATTATAATATACTAATTTAAAAATGAATGTTATGATACCAAATTAACTGAAGTATTTGACATTAATTATTGTTCTAGTTTATAACAAAATGTACCGCACATATGGAAAGATGTACTCTACTAAGGTAGAGGTGTGGGGACAGGTGCATTAAAACAGGTTGTATTCCGCAACTGCAGAGGAATTTTGCTTTCTTTAACTTTAAATGTTTATAAGTTCAGAAGCGCCTCGTTAACTGCGACTGAAAAGAAAAAGCGCATCACGAAAAGGAAATCATTAACAATTACCCTATGTCTTTTTGCGGAAATTACGTTGCAACGCAAGCTACTGAATAATAATTAATTACTCGCACATCATTGGTTTCAAGTCGATTAGTATAACTGTATTTAATTATAATGGCGCGCACGAGTTACAGTTTGTTATTATGCTAGTAATAATATTGATAAAACTTGATTTTTATTTTGTAAATTAACGACATAAACACTAACCTATTTGTATACTAATTTTAGTCACAAACTACACTACGCTTTTAGATTGATTAAATCAGAATTTACATTTGTGATGATACAAACAACTATGAAATGTTAATAATAATTTTCCAAAGTTAATTGCTAATGCACATTGAAATTATATATAATTACTAATATTCTATAATCTGCTTAGGCTGTTTGTTTACATATATAATATTAAAATACAAATATTGTGCTGCATCATAAATTTACATTTTATAAAATACAAATTTTAAATTGAATTTATTTTGCTTTGGTATGTTTTATAATTTAAATATATTTCAAGTAAAGGATGATTAAATTAATTTTGAACAAAATGAAACATTTATCTTATCTGTTGCTGTCAAGAGAGGTGATGATTTTTAATTATAAAAACAAATAGACGTAGCACTCTCGTTATATATATTTTTTTTCTGGACGGTAAGAAAGCTTCGTCATTTAATGTCTAAACAATTTGTCGAGACGAGGAAAATAAACATTTCCTTTCACGTAGGTATTTCTTAAATTGTGTTGCGCTGGACATTTCGAGGAGTGGAACGAAGCAGAAATCAAAATATATCAAGATCAGCAGTCTATATCTTTTTTTTATTTCTTTTTGTGTTGCTCGTTCAATTTTGCTCGTTAGTCCGCACACAATAAGTTTGTAAAGAGAATCGTATATAGAGAAATTTGTATTTGTTTTATTGATATAAGAATAAGCCACCAGACATATTTGCGGTTGAATAATTTTTAACTATATAAATAGATGATAGCAAAAGATATTTATTGTTTCTTGTTGTGTCCCAACCTATTTAATTACTTTAAAACCTATAAAGATTTGTTTGAAATTATAAACTTAATAATAGCCAAGGGATTCTTTTATCTTCTTTATTACAAAGACTAAATATTAAAGTGACAAAAAGAATGTTTTAATTAATGAATAAACAACAACGGGACACAAAGTTTGTAACAATCTTAACGGTAAAATAGTGTGGTATGTGATTTAATTTAATATTTAGAAAAAAACAATGTAATAGTACCTATAAGTAAAATACAAATAAATAAAGGTATATATTATAATCAAAATTTATAACTTTATAAATATTACTAATTTGTAATTCTGCTACACCACTTATTGTTAAGTATGCTGTATAAGACTGAATAACAATTTATGTTACGGTTTTAAATAATTAACTATCACAAAGTTTTCAATTATTCTTTTAAAGTTTTATAACAACAAATACTTCAAAACACATAAAATTAACAGTCTATTAAACATAATTATATAAAACAATAACAAAGTTTGAAAATGTAATGTACAAAATACTTTTTTAAATGTAAACCTAAAATATTCAAGTAAAATAACAAAATTAACGTATTTTGTTATTTATTTTAAAAATATACATATAAACTCAAAATAACATAATTATTATATAAATACATTTTATTTATTTTTGTATATTTGTCAATTATTGCATTTTAAATGGCACTTAACTTTACGTTGTTTGCAGATACACCCAAACTTACCTCATTGCTGTTATATTAGCTGCAGTTTGAAAAAGAATTTTGTTAATATAGTATATCTGTCAACATTTGAGATTTTGACTAATACATTAGTACCTTCTGTCAAAAAACCGTTTATTTTATTCTTGCAACGTACTTAAACTTTCCACAATTTTGTCAAATTTATTAACACTTTGGTTTATTAATATATCACTTTTATGATTATTATTGTCATCTCTAACAGTTATTTCCGAATTATTGTTATTTGCAACTGCATTCTAGTCATCTTCACTTATCAAATCATTCAGCATATTGTTTAGTAAATATTAAAAAATGACAATAAAATGATTTTTTTTGTCTTATAAATTTTAATTCTTTGAACCATTTGGTTTTACAATTTTAATTGCACAGGTAACTAACATTTCACAGATGTCTTCAGTAACTCTTTTTACAGAACCTTCTGAAAATGTTTTAGTTTCTTATAGATAAGGCTTAACTAAAAAATAGCAATTTTTGTAATTACAAAATCAAAATACTATTTTGTAAAATAATTAGAGTACACTAATTAAATAGAAAATGACAACTAAATAGTTAGCCACTTCTTGCTGCTGACTAGTTAAGTTAAACAGTATCAATAAGGTCAACTTAAAATTATTTAAGTTAAAATGCTACTAAAAATTACTGTTATGTTAAATTTACCTGACACCTATAGTTCATGTATTTAAAAATGTTAGGCTTAACCATTCAACCTGTTTTTGAATTTTTTTATCTATCAGTACTAAGAAGGCTTTTTTTTTTAATGTTGTCTTTTGGTATCAGTTGATTATTTAAGAAGTTTTTGTTTAGAGCTGCTTTTTTATGTTGTTATTTTGGCCGCACCTAATGCTTTGTTGTTGAGCAGTTCTTTTAATATACGCTAGGTTGTAGAAAAAGTTTAGTGTGTGACTCGCAAAAAGTTATTAAATATTTTAACAAAAATATTGAACAATTAACAATTAAAATTTGTGAACGTGGTTTAAAATTAAATAAACCTAGCAGAACTCTTTGTCGGGAATAGTTTAGAAATTTAGGTAGCTCTAACTAACTAACAATAAAGAAATAATTTTTTTTTTTAAATTAGTATAAAATCCACATTAGTACAAAAATGTTATTATAGGTATAATGAATTTTTAAGTGACATTTAGTAGATACCTATTTATTGTGTATTATTTATATCGGAAATAAATTAAATTCTCTTAATTCCAATTTAAAAATTTATTTCTTGCGACTAGCTAGTTTCAACGTATTAACTATCTAGTAGTAACGCCCGGTATGTGACACCGCACCAATTGTTATTTGAGTTTTTTTCTTTACCTAGAAGGAGTTGATTCTAGATATTTTAGGAGTTTGCACTTTTTTATTTTTTTTTTAATTTTAATTTAATTAATAATTACATTAAGCTGAGAAAGTATTTTTCAATAGATTTACCTTTTGTAAAAATTTAATTACATTATTTTCAGAATACGGTCCACCGGTTATTTCAAAGTAATTAGTATTAAGCTTTATTGTAATCTTTGAAATTCATGTTTTATATTGGTTTATAAATCTTTTTGTTTCTGGTAAACTCTTTCTAGGAATTTTTGAATACCACCAATATGCATTGATATAAACATTTATATTAAATTTAGTCTTTTAGTTACTTATGCTTGTTATATATTATACAGTTATATTTTTTAATTTTACCTATGTCTATCAAGATTTGTATTTTGGTTTAAAATACAGTACCGTAATTGTAAGAAGTGACACTTTTATTACAATTAAAGTTTTTTGTACGTTATGGAGTCCTATGAGGCGGAACAGGCCCGCTTGCAGAAAATGATGGACAAATTTTTAGAAAAGACAATAAAACCCATTAAAAAAATGATTAATGATTCAATAATTACTACAATTTCCAATTGTAGAAATAAATACATTACAAAAGTTGATGAAAATTATGCCAACTTTAGAAATGTATATCCGACTAATTATATTAAACTTTGTGCTCTCTGTAGACTATTGTATATGGCTGCAGTTTGAAATTTGCTACAATAGATAAAATGTTAGTACCATTTAGAAGAAGATGCAGCTTTAGAGTATAATATACCATCCAAACCCAACAAATATGGTTTAAAAATACAAGCAATATGCGATGCTAAAATGTTTTATACTAGCAAATTGGAGATATATGCTGGAGAGCAACCGGTCGGGCTTTATAAGGTTTTCAATAGAGCATTTGATGTGGTTTATAGGTTCTGTAAGCATATTTCTGGTTTAAACAGAAATGTCACCATGGATAATTGGTTTACATCAGTGCATCTGGTTCAAAATCTACTGCAAGAACATAAACTCACTGTCATTAGCACCATCAGAAAAAATAAAAAGAAACTGCTTTTAAAATTTTCAAAACCTTCTCTTCGACTAGCTCGTACCAGCATGTTTGGGTATTTTAATGGTTGTACTTAAGTTTTATATATACAAAAAAAAAGAAAAAACGTACTTTTGGTGTCTACTTTACATCATAATGATGAAATTGATATAGATAGTGGAATTCTGCAAAAACCGGCAAATATTATTGACTATAATAACACTAAAGCGTTGACACCGTTGACAAACTATGCGCCAGTTATGGTTGTACCAAAAATACACAAAGATGGTCGATAGTGATTTTTTATTCTATATTGAACATAGCTAGAATTAATTTGTTAATTATATATTCTGCAAATAACCCAACAATTAGGATTTTAAAACAAACTGTTTTGATAAATTTAGCAAACGGCTTACTGCAACCACAGTTGTAAGTTAGAGCAAGTATGTTTAATTTTCCAAGAGGTCTTTTAAAAGGTGAGCAAAACTCAAACTCAATTTCTTTAACAAATTATTATTATTAGAAGATGTTTTTATTGTGATAAAACAAAAAACAAAAAACAAAAAAACAAGGTTTTCTTGTTTTAACTGTAGAAAGCATATGTGTTTACAGCGTCTGCAAAAACTGCAGGAAATCTTCATTCTGTACCGAATAATTTAATGTTTGTTATTTATTTCAATTATTGTTTTTATTTTTTTTTTAATTTATTATTCCAAATTTTTTGTTTTAAAATATTTATTTTAAATTTTATATTATTTTTTATTAATAAATAATATCATTATTGCAATTTAGTTTTTGTGTGTGTTATACTTACAACTCGTATCATCATATACCAAAGTCAAAATGTAAAAAAATTAAAAAAAAAAATACAAAAATATGAATGCTGTCTTAGACACCGCCGACAATAAGCACTGGAAATTAGTACGACATTGTCAAATAAAAAAAAAACCTCTAGGTTATTATGTGTATTATATGAATGTACAGTCGCACTCTTGTTTAATAAAAAGCGTGTTCGTGTGTACTTCGATTCAGAGTAGATATTATATTATATGACTTTTGTTCATTGTCAAAATTATTTTGCTTTACACACATTTTGAGCTCAAGTTATTGATGGAAAAGTATTTTTGAAAACTTTCTTCAAATCAATAAAATCTTATGTTTCAAATTCTTTCAACTTATACAGCAACAAGTCTTTTTAACATTTTTTATGATTATTGTTACTACAGTCAACACAAAAATTAGCTTCTGTTTGAACATTCATTTTTTTTTGTGCAAATATGAATACAGTTGCCTCATTTTTTGAGTGGTTTTTAAAAAAGGCGTAAACGGTAGTTTTAGTTGGAAAGAAAGCTCGTATTAAAATTTAAAGTTGGCAAACAGCTGCAAAAAAGTTTCTGAATAATTATAATTAACCCCGCAACGTATTGGTGCGTTATAGAGTTGTGTTTAAAGGAGGAAAGAGAAACTGGTGGTTTAGTCATCCAGAGACGCGGTTAGGGCCAGGCAACACTTTACTTCAACTTTTTTTTTAATAAAAGGTCCAGATTAACCCACCTTAATCAATTAGTTGCGTCGTCTTGTCAGATGGTCGACAAAGTAAGTTTTAAATAAGAACTGGGTGCAACACAAGGTACATACTTAATGGTTTGCTATGTAGTACATAATTGTGTACAATTTTTGACGTTAACATATTTGCAAGTTTTAAGGTGAGAGACAAAAGAATTAAATCCAATTCTTACAAACATAAAAAATAAAAACTCAATAAAAACTATTCTACCAAGTGCGTCTCCGTATAATTTAATAAAAACTGTACAAGGTGCGTTTTCAAATACCCCAGAAACAATCAATAGCTGCACGTGCGCAACTTTTTTTGGAAACCTCACAGGACCGTTTCAAAAAATGGCTTTGTAGTGTAAAAATAAAAAACGATTTTAGTCGTTGCATACAAATACGTATGCCACAAAATAGAAGTGATGTAAACACAATATTTTAATAATCCATAAACCATAAAGAATATCTTTGCAAAATTTAGTAATGGTAAGATAATGACGTGCATTTACACTCTTAAGCATATAAAAACATTTTTATGCTCTAGTTTTTTACCAGCAATACCACGGCTGTAAAGATCAGCTTAACCACAGAATTAAAAACAGACACCATTGTGGCGTCAGCTTATTTTGCCTACAGTAGTATTGTATAAATGGCAATATTAATCTTCAGATCAGATGTGACGCAATCTTTTACTACATAGTATGAGGAAGCAAGAAATGTATGAGGTAAGTTGTTTTACAAGCAATGCAACAGTTCTTTCAAACTACGCCATTCAGATTTATGCAAAACATATTTTCAAAAATAGTCATACATTTTCAGATAGTGATAAATTTATAATTATTAACAATTCTTAAAACCAAACATTTAATCTGTTAAAAGTTCTTATATTTACTGAATTAAAAAAGGTTTTTTGCGTAATCTTGCTTAATAACAAAACAAACTCTTATTGCAAAGTGTTTTGTGTCATAACTATCTTTAAGTAAAAACCGCCAACCATTTATTCTTTTTCTACTTAGTTAATCTGTTTTTCTATGTATTGTTGTATGTAATTTATAATTATTATTTATCATAATAGTTTCTATGTAATTTTTCACTTCTCTGTGTATTTATATGTTTTAGAATTGTATATATGCTTAGTATTTTTTTAAATATTTATACCTGTTTAAATACTATTTAATAATAATTTTAAAAAAAGTTGATATTAGTAACGTTTTTTAAATATATTTTGTGATATAATAAAATGTGTTTTATAATAAACTATTATATAGTAAAGCCAAGACTATTCAATTTTTAAAATTAGATCTATATCTGATAAAAACAAAGCTAATATTAGAATGTCATCATGGACTCATATTGGCAGCTCATGTAAATAACATTAAACTGTGTTGAAAAATAAAACACTTCAACAAATTAAGTAATGTTAAAACTGATGAATTGGCGCGCAAAGAGTTAACCCTCAAGATGTGTGGGCTTAAATCCTGGACCGTGCCACCACTAAAAAGCTTCAACACCCTTTCAAATGCAATTTTATCCAATGTTTTTAGCTTTTAAAAGGCCTACTACTTGCAACTGTCTAGAAATAAACATGTAAGCTATTACAAGAATCTTAACTCCTAAACTCCTTAACTAAAAAACACATACATACTATAGGCATAATAGCAGTCCAAGTATAAGATTGATGTGCAGAGCACTTCACAGGCCAATATTTAAAAGTAGTTAATTTTTAAGCCCGTTTTAGCCCAGTTGTAGAAACAACTAACCAGGCCTGACTTGGCTTTAAAAACATTGTCCTTGCCCAACCCGGCCCCGCGTTTTTTTTTATATATTTGAATCCCAATTTGCAACATTAAAATTTTGATACAATAGCAGATTGCACCAAAATTTTATTGTAATTAAAGTTGTTTACACACTTTGGTACTAGAGCTTAAACTAAATCTAAAAACAAATAACAATAATAAAAATAACACAACTTCAAACACACTGTGGTCACTTTTATATTTTTTATTAAGTTTTGTGTTTGATTTAAAATTAACAAATCTTTCCACGGATTCAGTTTAAAAGCCATTAAAAAATCAGAAACCTCACAATATAAAAACTTTAAGATTTATTTGCTATTGCATTTTGCTACATTAGTTAAAACAAATTTTGTTTGCTCTTAAAACAGTTTCACTTCTGCTCTTTTGGTAGTCTTAAAGTCCAAATTGTAAAGAAAGCAAACTTTTATTTTGAGCAGTAATGTACAACTTACAATTCGAGTTTACTTACTACACTTATGAAAACGTCTAGTATTTTTTTTAAATATTTACTTGTTTTGCAATTTGTGACTCAATATTGCGCCAAAAAAACAAAAAGGTTTATTGCACGTAATTCTTGTACCGTTAAGTAAAAAAACAAATGTACAAGAAAAGTTTATGTATGCAAAATTTGTTTACCTATATTCTAGCAACTATCTGCCATCTTTAAATTTTGGTACCAACTATTCCAAACTTTTTTCAGTAATTAAAAACTGCGGATAATTGCTAGCGTTAGCGTGAGCAGAACAGATACATTTATACGCATTTTTACTCAAAGTATATACTCGGAAAAAAAAGCGGCAAGAAGTTTTGTTAGTAAACCGCAAAAAACTTTACGTATTGGTTAATTTTGTATATATACCTACTAAATTATGTACATTAATATTAATAACAAACAAATGCAGAATATTAGCACAACATAAAACGTAGATCGACTCAATTTTAGCCAGGAATTGGCTTATAAATATAAATTAATAAATAAAAAATCACATTACTACAAATATGTAATAATACTTGCATGTTATATTGGGACTAGACATCATACACAAATAAAACAATAAACCATAATCGACCAAGGTATTACTCTTACTATCAAAGCAACAAATAGTACATTCTCAATAGACATTGCAATCTCAGCTGATCTTACCACTAAAACAAAACACACAGAAATAGAAAAACCATAGAAACAAAAACTTATCAAAATTATTGCTATAATAATATCTTCAACAAAAATAATACTATTAAAATTAATATTTTATAAAATTACTAGACATAGAACAATACAATATTATAAACATGTAAACAGCAGTCATACTAAATACAAGTAACATAATACAATCGTTTTTAAAACAACACAATTAATATATCTACATATTAGACTTAGTAGTTCTTAAGATAAAACGTCAGATACAACGTGCGCAATAGACAACCATTCTTAATAACTGACAAAATTAAAAACATGTGGTAACCAAAAAATGTATTTATAATACCATTTGTTGTTGATAACAACTGGAATTGTTTCACAAAAACTACTTTTAAAATTACTAAAAAAAAATTATTTTAAACTCAATAGTTCAGTCACACTTCAATCTTGATTAAAAGGATCAATAGTATTATAGGCAACTTGTTTGAAAAAATTGTACCTACTTATTACCGTTAGAAATGAAAAAAATAATAATAATAAAAACTTTAAACATTTTTGATTGACATATTTTATGAACAAACAGTCTACAAAAATCCTCCACACAAAAAATACTAATGCTGGGTTGCACCAACATCAGTCGGTTCGAACCGTCCGTTAATTTTTTTTTATAAAGTTGCTTGTTTCGTGGTGTAGTGGGTATCATACCCGCTTAGCACACGAAAGGTCCCCGGTTCGATACCAGGCAAAATAAATTATTTTTTTTTAATTATGGTTTTTAATTATTATTTATTTTAATTTTAAGTGATTATCACTCATTTACTTCAAATTTTATATTTTTATATATATTTTCAGATAATTCAATATTTATAATATTCATCATATACCTATATTCAACTGTTCGGGATGTCTTGATGCAAATTAATTGAATTAAATTAAGATGTAACGTTATTCCTTGTTTTAATTTGTTTTGTGTTTGTTAGGTTACATCATTTATTATATTCAATAACATATTTATATTTTAAACAAATATCTAACAAATAATCTTTTTTTAATTCAATTAATTTATATAAAATATAAAAAAATCAAACTTTATAGAACAAAAACAACCTATTCAGAATAAAATAAAGTTAAGTACTCATAATTAAAAAAAATTATAAATATAAATTTTAAAAAAAGTTGGTTTTGCTCTAGGATCGAACCAAGGACCCACCTTCCGCTTGTTGGGCGGGTCTGATATCCACTACACCACAAAACAATAATTTGAAAATCAGTTAATACTGGATACTATAATGGAATTCTTATACACAAAAAGAAATACAATAAAAAGAACAATGAAAACGTTTATGATAGGTTCCATTAACTACAGTCGTTCTGAACGGCGAATTTGATCCGATTATTGACCGTTTTCTGTTACACCAACATTCATCGGTCGGAATCCTCCGTTATTTAACACCTAAAAATCAACTGATTTGAACCGACCGAATTTCGGACGGTTATTTGAATTACGGTGTGTTTCTAACCTCAAAACTGTGAATTAATGAATTTGTTTACATTTGAAAATGGATTCATCAAGTTCTAGTTCATCTTCTTCAGGTGGTTTAGATGATATAATACATATGTTAAATATGATAAATTATTATTATATGTTATATTATTTATTTGGACAATTAAATTTGAAATGTCAATCGCTTCGGCGCATAGATCGTAGAACATCGGGATCGCGTTGGTGCAAACACTCGGTCGCGACGGGCCGTCTAAAAACAATCGGTTTAAACTGACCGTTTTAACCTGCGGATTGCAACCCAGCAAAAAATATTATTGAATATAATAAATGGTATAACACAAAACAAATTAAAACGTTACATCTGAATTTAATTCAATTAATTTGCAATCAAGACATCCGAAAAGTTGAAAAACATATCAGAATTACAATCTAAAAATATATATAAAATTATAAAATTTTAAATAAATACGAGATAATCACTTAAGTTAAAATAAATAATAATTAAAAACCATAATTTAATAAAAAAAAGTTTTGTTTTGCCTGGTATCGAACCGGGGACCTTTCGTGTGCTAAGCGGGTATGATACCCACTACACCACAAAACAAACAACTTTATAAAAAAAAATTAACGGACGGTTCGGACCGACTGATGGTGCAACCCAGCATAAGTATACAAATTTATCTATAAAAATAGAATAACTTTAGAACAAAAAAATCGTATAAATCTAATATATTATCAGCTACCGGTTTATGTACATTCATTACATGATGTATTAAAAAAACTAAAAATGGATAAAAAATCTACTTTTAATAGCATACTTAACAAATCAAAATAAGAATATGCACAAAAAAGCAATCTCACATCTGTTTTATATGGATGATTTAAAATTATACGCAAGAGACTATGAACAATTGAGATTCAAGTTAAAATTAGTAAACTTATTTAGCAATGCAATCAACATGAAGTTTAGTATACAAAAATGTGCTGTGCTTTATGCTAAAAAAAGTGAAAGTAAACCAATACAATTACAATTTCAAGTTACAAATGCTGTGTGAGTGAAAATAAACAGCGCATAAAAACAAAATTACTCAACCGAGTAAAATTAATACTAAAAACGGAATTATGTTTTAAAAATAAGTTTCAAGCTATAAACGTATTGGCTGTACCTGTAACACATTAGGAGTGCTTAACTGGTCTAAAACTAAAATACAAAGCTTAGACAGAGCAATAAAAATACTGCTTACTAAGCATAGAATACGCCACTCAAACTTACTTAGCAATTGAACGTCTATATTTTCCTAAAAATAACAAACTTAGAAATGTTAAATTATAAACAAACAACAGGCAAACTCCGAAAATATTTTGACATCTATAATTCCGTATTAGTTGGCACTTTTGCAAAACTGGATAACGAATACTCAGAGCTTAATCTAATAGCAACCGAGTTACCTTACTCATTTATTTTAACTGGTTTAAAAACCGTCCTAGAAAAATAAAACTTTGCATGCAACTTTATGCTAGTTTAAATGTCTAATTTTATAAAAAAATTAAAAAAATCAACAGCATATCTTAAAATGAGTTATTTGGTTGGAAAACTAAAATATTTATTTCTGCTATCCAAGATCAAGTTATCTCAACAAAAGCGTATAGACGTGTCGTTAAAAAAAGATTTAAATTCATTAATGTGTGAAATGTGCGGCAAACAACAAAAAACAATCCAACATTTACTATTGCTACATAGCGCCATTATACTACACATAAAAACATAACAATGTTGCTAAAACTCTGCACCAAGCAATCTGCAAAAAACAAAATTAATAAGTAAATCTCAACAATATTATAAGTATAACCCAATACCCGTTTACAAAAATGATAACCAAAAATTATACTAAGATTTGACCTTACAAACTAAAGTTGAACATAATAAACCTGACATAGTTGTTTTGAAAAAAAACTACAAAGAAAGTATATTTTATATTTAGATGTATCTATACCATTAGATGAAAACGTAGAAACAACATATAAAAACAAAACATAAAAGTACTTATCACTTTAAATTAAAAGCATACTGACCGCTACCTTAATTTGTAGTATTTTATAAAAAACGGCAACTTTGGCTTCATCGCTGCTTCTACAAATATTTTTGATAATCGTAAATTTGTTTAGCAGTACATTTACAAAGCCTTTCAGTCAAATAATAGTTATGAAATAGCCGAAAATCCCATCAAATATAGAAATAAATGCGTTTTTCTGTATTTTTGAATGCATTTTGTTGCTATTTGCAAATATAATTTCACAAAAAGACTTGGACGAATGATTACTTATCAATTTATTTGTCGAAGCAGCGATAAAACCAAAGTGGCCGTTTTTGATAAAATACTACAAATCAAGGTAGCGGTTGGTATGGTCTTAATCTGAAAATTTTTCAAAGTTATAATTTAATAAAACCTTACCAATAATTATTGCAAAAAATAATAATTATTTAAAATTTTTTTAGAATGATAAACTGGTCAAAAACTGATCAAGAAAATTTAGATAAACTTACAAAAACAACTCTTACAAAACACAGAATGTACCACCCTAAAGCAAGTAAAGAGAATATCACGCTACCAAAAAAGTTAGGAGGCAGAAGTATACTGAGTAATATTCAAATACATAAACTCCAGATATACTTCAAAAACCCAATTAATCCACTATACACAATTATAAGCTGTATTGATAAGAATATGTAAATACCCATAAAATTACAACTAAATTGTCAACTTAAAAAAAACAGGCAAGAAATAATACAACAAAACAATGGACAGGTAAGCATCTACATAGCAAACTCTACAACAAAATAAATAAAACAATCTAACATTGAGTATTTCAATAAATGGTTAATAATGAGGCAATTAAAACTAGAAACTGAAAGATCAAACTATCCAAGACCAAACAGTTGAAACAAAAAATTACAAAAAAATGTAGTATCTGGATGCAAAAAACTTGCACACACAAAATACATAACACAACACAATAATGTAGCTGGTATTATACACAGAAACTAGTGTGTAAAATACTAAACACTAAAAAGAAAAAAAAACTATATTATGAGTATATACCATCAAAGATATTAAAAACGGACAACTACACACTTCTATGGGACCTCCATGTTCCAACTGATAAAACTACGACACTATAGACCAGACATTATTTAACATATCAATACTTGCCAGTAAAAACACTAAAACTAAAATTGACTTTAAAATTACCAAATACAGCAACCTGGTCGGTAAAATTAAAAAGTTATAGAAGCAAAATAAGTTAGAAATCATACCTATAATAATTTTAGCAACAGGAATAGTGCCTAACAGGACAATTGATATGGTAAAAATAATTGATATTGCTAAAAATATTCTTATAGTAGCCTAAAAATCAGTTATATTAGACACCACCATAATAGTTAGATCTTTTTTCACCACACACGCAGTTACTTACGCAACCTTGGGCAACCGTACTGCGTATCAGATACAGCAATAAACTAAAAAAAAAGTTATTTATAAAAAATTTAAAAAAATATTGTCAGTAATAACTATTTAGTTTACAATGTTTTCAAACGAGTTATAAACTTCTATATGAATTATTTTATATTTGAATAAACGTTGTTCTGTAATTTATTTTAAGTTATTTAGAAGCTTGTTATACACTTTACATCCACTATATATTACAGAAAACTTAGATGTGCTTGAACTATATGGTGGTGTCACTATAACCATCCTATTTTTGTTTGATGATTTTGATAATGATATGTTTCTTATTAATAAATACAAATTTGTAAAACCAAACTCCAGAAGTGTATTCTATACGAAAAATAATGTAAAAAAACTCAAATGTTGTTATCCAATTATTATTTGTTTTCAAATTATAGCATAATTATTTTTTTTTATCTAGTATGCCATTTGATAGCTTTTTTGTTCTAAAAATATGTCAGAGTGACGATAATTTAACGTTTATTTTGTTTGTACAATTAAAGTGTTACAAAATGCCACACACTTATTTAAATTTAGAAGATGCAAATATGTTTATGGTTTTTGTAATGGGAACGCTACAGCTGCTGTAGCTATTCTAATAAAAATGTATTTATCAGAGTTTTTAACAAACTCTGCAAGACCGGAAAGCTTCCCAGTGTTAACATAACATCTAAACGAGCTGCTCGACAAGATATAGAAGAGGTAGAAAATATTCTAGACGTAGTAGCAGAAGATGCAACGACCACCTCACAAAGAATTAGTATTCAATTGGGTATTCCACAAACAAAAGTAATAAACACAGTCAACGAGCAAGGTTTACATCCATACTATGTACAGCAAGTACAGCACCTACAACCAAAAGATTATCCTAAACGTATGAAATTTTGTCGGTGGATAAATAATAAGCGTGTTGTATTGCTCATACTTTTTACAGATGAAGAAACATTCACCTGTGACGGCATTAATAATACTCACTGTCATGTCATGTATGGTCAGACAAAAATCTCCTCACAACAGTTAAAAGTAATTTTCAACATAAGTTTTTGGTAAACGTCTGGTGTGGTATGGTCGCTAGTTAATTGGCCCTTTTATTTTGGAGAATCGCCTTACAGGAGCCAACTACTTTAAAATATTATTTTTTTTACAAAATGACTTACACGGACTACTAGAGGATGTTTCTTTAAACATCAGAATGCAAATGTACTACCAGCACAATGGAGCTCTTGCACATTTTGCTCGTCAGGTCAAGCAACATTTGGACAAAAGGTTTCCAGTGCGTTGGATTGGTCGCGGTAGTCCTATTAGTTGGCTTCCGAGATCTCCAGACCTCACAGCATTAGATTATTGTTGATGGGGCTGGTTCAAAGATGAAGTTTACAAAGTAAAAGTAGACACTCGGAATGAACTAATTCTACGTATGCTGCAGAAGATTTTAAACAAAGACATGACTCCACTAAGAGAGCTACAGGCGCTCTTTGTAGACAAAGCAGATAATGTTTAGAGGTAAATGGCGGTATTTTTAAACATTTATTATAAGAACGCTATAATAACCAAAACGTTAATGTATAAAATTTTGTTTATTTTTAACTACGCTGTAACTTGAAACCAAATAAAAATCGGATAACAACATTTAAGTTTTTTTTCATTATTTTTACGTGTAGAATACACTCCTGAAGTTTAGTCCATTCTTTCTAACTCACCCATTATAAATAGATTTTAATGTTGATATATTAGAACTTATTAAAAATCTGTTTTTTTATAAAAAAATATTTTATTGATAATGTATTTTGAAGTATTCCCCTTTTCAAAGTTGCATTTAAATATATATTATATTTATATTGTTTTGCTTAGTTTACCGGTTAGTTCATAAATATGAGCTGTACAATTTAAAATGTTATCAATAATCAGACCTAATTTGAGCATGCAGTATTAAAAAATAAATAAGTTATGCTAATTGTCAACCACTAGAAGCATTTTGTTTTCTAAACATCATTTTTTTATAAAAATCTTTTTCAACTCTCTCTAAATTTAGACTGTTGCATAAAGAAAGTAGATACTAGGTCTGTATTTTATACTCTTTTTTACTTAACGTAATTTATAGTTAACTGTTTTTTTTTTAGTGTTCAGTGTTGGCTGCAGTACCCTGTCTTAAATTTGTTACATATCTTTTTGTCTTTTGTCATTTCTTTAGCTTCTTTCCATGTTTTTTTTTTCCATGTTTCTTTTTCTTTTTCTGTTCTCACTACCCAAACTATCTTTTTCAATGTATTCTTTTATATATTTGATGCCAAGCTCCTTTTTTATTGCTACTTATACTTTAATTTCTGCCGCTCCAATTTTGCTTTTCTTCTTATAGAATGTTTTATATATTTTTATCTTTGTCTGTTGAGTATGCCCTGTTAGCTTTTTCTAGTCTCTTGTTAGTTTGTTTGTTTGATAACTGTCTACCTGTACTGTTGTTTCTTTATCTATCTCTATTTGTATTTTTTCTTTCTTAGCTGCTACTACCATGTTTTTCTTTTATTTATCTTTTTTAAATTTTTTTTTTGGTATCTAGTTTTAGACTTTCATGTTGTGTTCTAGATTGTTTTTGTTTTTAGGTAAAATTTCACGTTGTTTGTAAAAGCGCACTCTGCTTTGCCTATCTTTTTCGATTTTTAAAATTCAATATATTTTGGTCTTGTTTTTTGCTTAGCATTTTTAATTAATTCATTTATAAAGATTATAAATAAAAGCGAGCTTAAAATGCCTCTCTGTGGTGTAAAACGTATATAACCTCAGGTTTTTGCTTATAACGCAGATTCTTGTTTCTTTATACAAACACTTAATTACTCTAATTATCTATATGTATAATTTATCTTTTATTTTTATTTTTATTTTTTGATTTTCTATTCTGTTTTTTTTTACTTTTTGCCTTTTCTTTTGTAGAAATGCTTTCAATTTTCTTTTAAATATTAGGTTGTTGTCTATATAGATTCTTGTGTTCTTCAACTTATTTTTAGCTGACATGATCAGTTGCTTTTGTTCTTAGGTGATTCTGCTTTCTGCTTCTAGTTTTTTTATCGTTTGTTTCTTTATTTAAAGTTACCATTTTCTTAATATTTACTGTAACTTCCAATGTTCCTTTAATCTATTTATTAATTACATCTACTATTTTTGAGGCATCTGTAATCTTTTTATTACAATAATGTTTTTTTTTAAATTTTTTTTCCCCTTTTTATTCTAGCTTTGCCAGTTTATTTTTAAGCATATTCTTTTCTTTTTTTAACTTTCTTTTTTCTTCTTTCGTCTTCATTTCTGCTAAAAATTCTTTTATATCTTGTTTTATTTTTTTTTGTTTTTTTCTAACTTCATCATAATTTTAAACAATTATATTATCTCATCCATCTCCTTCATATCAGTATTGAGTTATTTTATTTTAATATTTCGAATTCCGCACGCCACTGTTATTTATATCTCGACGATACACGCTACACGATCACGGTTCGAGCGGCTATCCGGGAGATCGCACTATTCGGTCTCTTTCATTCGTTCATCTGCACTGTTCATACGAATTTGTCCCTTGATTTCTGTATTTAAAAATATATATCGGCTACTCCAAAGCACGTGTACCTATTCACTGTGCTCCACTAAGCATGTATAAGTTTAATAAACTAATATAACCGGAAATAATGAATGTAGACGCATAAAAATAAGCAGTTGTAAAATTATTGCTTCTAAATTAATATTGACACTAAATGGAGTCACAATAAGAGATTATAAGCACAAACTTATTTATTTAGAGTTGTCTCATCAATTGATGATACAAGGAACACCTCGAAAATTTTGTAAAAACAAAGCAATTGATGATTATTGGTTTTATTAAGTTTAAAAAATTATTTGAGATATTTAGTCATACAAATTCCATATGAAAAAATAGTAAAATATTCTAATATTTTTTACTTCAAATGTGGTTGGCCGCTCACATTAAATGTACAAATTTTGTAACCGCTGTAGAAAGCAGTTTTGTCTTGTATCCCAAATGTCAAATAACGTTAACTTAGAATGATATATATGGTCAAGAATGATTATTTATAAAAATAATCTACAAGTTATTAAATTCTTATAATGTATATAAAATAAATAGTCTATGTAAAGTAAATGTTTAAATAGCAAATATTTAAGTAAAAAATAATAATTATAAGAAAATTAAGGACACATGTAATCGTTTACGATCGTTCTCTGAGTTTTCTACAAACAACTGAAATAGAGAAATTAATCATAATAATAAAATAAGGAGCGATGAAAATATAACGGGTGGTTACTTGCTGATATGGTTTCTTACGGCAAACCGCCTATAATCTTATTTGTTTGTATAGTCACCAAATTGTACGTCATTAAAGGAGAACTTAATCAATGTTTTTGCTGAATGTATCATTTTTATAATTGGTAGTTTGATTCAATAAAATAACATTTCCAATATCAAACTTTTCAAATTATGTAATAATTTTCTTTAAAGTATGCATAATTGAACTTCTATTAAATGCAGTATACAGGACGTAGAATATTCCGCTAGTTTGGGACATTACAAGCACCCACAAATAGTTGAAAAGTTTGTTGGTTCGCTCTCAACGGCGCCCCGTTAAATTTTTATCTATTCATTATTCTTTATAGAGAAATAATGAAATCGAAAAGTTTTCAGCTTGAAAATAAACTTTTTTGAAAACAATTCTATACTGCATTTAATATTAAATGTAATAAACTTATCTGTTATATATGTTCTAATCTCCTTGATTTTTTATTTATTAATTTTAAATAATGAAGAATACATGCACCTTATTGCTCTTCCGATATTCAGTAAACGTTTTATTGACTCTTTATGTTATAATCCAATTATAACATGTGTAACATAGATAAATTGTTTGATCATATTTCAGATATCTATTAGACAGTCTTCCACAAATGATAACATCTTACTCCGCAATTGCAATCCTCTCTAATTCTAATGTGACAGTATAAGCACCCTATTTACCTTGGCACGGTCAATGTTAGCATAGTTAGCAATCAGTGTGCATTCATTTGCCAATTAACTAGAATCTAATATATGGTGATATATCCAATTGTTCCACTTGTCTAGTACGTTTACTACTAAGCTAATACATAAACATTATTTTAATTTCAGATACAAAAGGATCGTAAAGATAAAATATGTACACATGTAAAAATGAAATTAATAGTAAAAGTTGTATACATTAAGCAATAATGTATTCTTTACATTAACCACAATTATCTGTTGTATGCGGTGAACATAACCAAATAAAGTTACACGGGCAATTAAATCCACGGAAAGTAGATAAGGTCGTCGGTTCAGACTCTGCTCGGAGAATAAATAATAAGTATCGACTTTCTTAAGGGCTGTCGGCCAACGAGGCACTAACTAAACTCGTGCGGTGCTAAATTGTTAAGAAGGACGTGTGGAGTAACGAAAGAATAATGCCAAGTATATAAAGAAGATCCCCAGGAATTAGGGCGAATTCGGGCTGACTAATGAACTAAATGAATACTGCTTTAGTACTGAATGAAACGTAATTGCTCATAAATCAATTGATAATTTACAAATTTGGGAAATAAACTGCTTGTTCGATCACGCCAACAATTTTAGGTAATTATATTTTTTTCTAATTTCTGCCAAAATATAATATTAAAATATTAAAAAAAATAGGTGAATAATATTAACTGATAAAGTTTATAAAAAAGTGTTTTTATTTCATACTTTTTTTTAATTTTATCTTTTGTTAATAAATTGATTTTGTTGTACTAACACTAAGTAAAACACTTAACTTTTAACAAATGTAAATAAACATGTGGCATATTTAATAAAAAATATAAAGCAAAAAAATTGTGCTACTAGTATAAAATTAGTTTAAAAGATAATTATGTATATGCATCAACATCTTACCGGAATATGTGCAAATTAGCACAATAGAAAGGTTGTCGTGTATTTTCTAATAAAAAAATTAACTTTTGTAATATTCATAATTATATTTTTTTCTTATTAACACTACAAGTTGTCATAGCTGGAAAATTAAGATATGGTTTGCTAGGATGAGAAACCATTTGGAGTTTAGTTTTTCCTACTAAGGTTTCACGTGCTAAATATAATTTGATATGGTTGATTATTGATGATAGTAGATTAGATTGTAACAGAACTAAATTACCTTCTGAAAAATTACTATATGGTTTGCCACAATTAAAAGCTATTTAGCGTTTAGCTTTTCTTAATAAGGTTTCACAAGCCTGCCATTATCTTGCCAGACAAGGTTAAGAATAGATGTTGTAGTTTTGCATAATTACAACTCTGACGGAGTGAAAACAGAAAATTTGTGAGTAATATTGTTTAAAAAGTGCGTTAGTTTAGGAATTTCCATAGCTCAAGTAACTTTTTGTAGCAATAAACCCGGAAACGGCGTCCAAGCTCACGTATAAGACGCTCCAACGGGTTAGCTTTCGCGTGGCGTACAAAATAATGCACAACGCAGATACCTCTAACGTTTGTTTCTACGAACCCGCAATGAACTGGGTTTCATGGTCAAAGAGTATTTGTTTTGGATAATAAAATTTATTATAATATTTTGTTTTTAGATGGCGCAGTATAGAATCCGTGGTTGTTTTCTTAAGCAACCATAAAAAGACATATTTAGTAAATACATCATTTTAGAAAATAAAGATCCGCATAGAAGATCTGGAAAAAGTACATGTTTAGACCTTTGATAAATATCACATGTTTTTAAAAGTTGCTTTACATCTTTCTGTAAGTGCTTCTATCATACCCCACAACGGATAAACTGACCAGGTTCCAGGTTTAATGCACCTTAAAATGCCCGATAGCAACATGATACAAAAAAAAACTTTTTTGCTGTTTAACACTGAAGAACACATAAGTTACGCTAAGTTTGCCTCAATTTACATTTGATAAATTTTCTTGATAAACGTAACGTTTAAGAATTGATAATTCAACGTTTTGTACTTGCCTAATAATAAGCCTAAGAATAGGATCTTAAGTTTGTTTTTTACATCAGAAGGTGCTTCTTCCGCTGATCATAGTTGCAAACAAAGAAAAATGCTTATCCGCAGAGATAGTTTACCTATTAGAAAGATATCGTAACAATATGTCTAACACAACATTGTTTTTGCCAGCAATATAAGATAACGTAAAATTGTACTACTAAAGAGCAAATATCTATCGAGTTATACGTGCTAATAATAACGTACAACTTTGTAAATAGAATAACGACCGGTGGTCAGTAAGTATACACCCCATTTGCATACCGCCTATACAATTGACAAACCTTTCTTTTCAGGCACACTGTAGTTTCTTTCTCTATCTAGTAATAGTCGGCTTGCAACAGCAATTACTTGTTTTTGAGTTCTTATTTGCTGCCACAAAGTAACACTTAAACTAACGTCTCACGCATCTGTCTGCACATAAAAGCGCAGAGTAATCAGAATGATGTAAAAATGTTTTTTTAAAACTAATTGAGGCATGTTATCAAACGCCATTTTTTGTTAAGAAGTTTACTTCCACTTTGTTTTACCACTTATCAGCGCAACTAACAGTTTTGTAGGGTCGGAAAAACTTGAACAGAAAGCTCGATTGTAGTTGCATAAACCAAATACGTGCAACTGATTTTGGTTTGTAAGCTTAAGAAATTTTTGTATGGCTTGTATACGTGCAGGATTAGATTTCTCGATTTAAAACATACCCTAAGAACGTTACTTCTTAATAGTATTGTAAAAATGCGTTCTAATTAAGACAAATGCTTGTCAAACAAACTGGAATAAACAAAAAAGTCATCAACGTAAGCGGTATTAACCAACCTATATTCTAAACTTAAACTGATGTCTATGCATCTTGTAAAAAATGCCAATGCAGTTTTAAGATTATTGGTAATACTTAAAACTGGTAACAACAAATTTCAACCACAAATTATACTTTTTGAAATCAGGTTTAAGCGGTATCTGCTAGTATAAATAAAAAAATTTAAATCAAAAGTGGAAATATAACGCACATTCCTTAAGTCTTAAAAAATACTGTCTATTAGGCGTAGTAATTCCTACTCAGCTTTTATAACGCTATTTATTTGCCGTGCATCTAAACAAATTTTTACATTACCGTCACGTTTTATCACCGTAAGTAAAAGAAAACAAATAGGTATATTATTAAGTTCAATAACTCTATAATGCTCTATTTGCTCTAGTTTTTGTTGTACAGTTTGTCGGTGAGAAAATTGTTGCAGACCGGCCAGCAAATTTTTAAACTGTTAACTTTCTTTGTTTAAGTTAGTTAATAAAATTGGATTATTAAAATCAACCAATAAGTTTTCAAATTCCGCAGGTACATTTACTACCAGTTGGTTTCTGTTGACATCAGTTAAATTTGAGTGAATCAATTCTTCTAAATTTGTGCAGAGATTGTATATGCGGAACACCAAAATTAAAGTTTGAAAGAAACATAGCATTGTCTAAATCGACATATGGGTACGCAAGTTTTTGTATAGGGTTTTCCAATAAGAGGTTGGTTTCTGTTGACATCAGCTAAACTTGAGTGAATCAATTCCTCTAAATTTGTGCAGAGATTGTATATGCGGAACACCAAAATTAAAGTTTGAAAAAAACATAGCATTGTCTAAATCGACATATGGGTACGCAAGTTTTTGTATAGGGTTTTCCAATAAGAGGTTTTATTTTGTAAATTAGCCTGGTAGCGTCATCAGTTGCACCAGCGTCGTTTCCAAAAAAGTTGGGTTCAATCACACCGCCAGCCCAAAAATTGCACCAAACAGTGACACGTTGAGGATGCAAAAACTTTTCAACAATCATTCTTGAATTTTTTAAACCCCAAATGCGACAATTCAGCTTATTAACGTAGCCTCCAAGGTGAAAATAGGCCTCATCACTGAAGATGATTTTTTTATAAAATTTTGGATCATTTTGATGCATTTGAAAAACTCAATCAGCAAAGATACGACGTTCATGGCAATCGACCGGCTTGAGTTCTTGTGTTAACTGAACTTTGAAAGCTTTAAAACTTAAATCCTTTTGCAAAATACAATGTAAATCTATTGTAGAATGTCTAATTCTAAAGATCAACAAGGAATCGACAAACTTGGGTTTGCTTTAACACTACGGGCTACATCAGCAATATTGTCATGTGTTTTTGAGTAATGCACATGGTTTTGATTTTTCACATCACAAACTTGTCCAAACAGCTCAAATTTTTTCACCAAGTTTACTATTGCCGGCCGATATACAACGACCAAAAAGTGCTTTAGTTTTGCAAACTGCGACTGAAATTTTTCACCATTTTTGTATTGAATTTTAATAATTTGAATGCGTTGTTGAAGCGTGTATCGTTCCATTTTTAATAATGGCGTAGTTTTAAATGTCAAAGATAATAGTTTTAAAATTGACAGCTGCCCAAATAGTCTGCTATTTAAAATAAAACTTCATATTGGAAAATCTTTTATTAGAAAAAAAATTGTGTTTGAAAATTATGCCCGCATAGCTCAAAACTCAATAACATTTGATAAGTTATTGTTTGAATAGCTTTTCTAAATGCTCCTAAGACCTTAACTCTTCTAGCAGGAAATATTGGAATTTTGCTATCAAATTGTTGAATTTTATCTCATACCGCACCAAACAAATAGATTGTTTATATAGCGTTGAGCACTAGGGCAGTTATTTGGAGAGTATTATTGTGAACTGGCTTTGTAAGAACTCCTTATTCGACCCAATCTATCGCTTTGTTTCTTGAATTAACGCCGATTAGACACAACGCTATATATAAGTATTACGTTTGAGAACACTTATTTAAAAAATATTTCAAATTGTTACCACAATTGTACCTATTGGTTTTTAAATTAAATCTGATTTGGAATTGCTGGATTTGGTCTCAAAAATGTTTTAAAAAAGCTAATTTAAAATTGCAATTTTTGAAAAACATGTTTGATTAGACTAAAATATTTTCTAATTTATTTATTTATTCTACTAGATGACTACTACTTTCATCATTTTTAAATGTAGGAATTTACGTTAAATAAAAACTTATATCGGGGTTACTTGCAAATGCTATATGATTGATTAAGTTTACATTTTTTTGTACACTAGGTTGTAAATAAAGTGACACAGTTTCAGTAACTGGTTTATTATAATAATAATTATATCTAAAAAAATAACTGGTATTGTCATTTTAATTTATATAGCTCTTAGGAGGCACACGATGATTATAAAATGGCTGTTGTACATTATTTTGTACACAATATTTACAATTGGAATAAGTAATATTACTTACGTTATTTAAAGATGGCTGATTAACAAAAGATGGTGGTTGCAACTGGTTGCTAAACATTAGATGGTACCTAATATTTATCATTTAAAGTACTATTGACATTTGCAGTTGGTTGCTGAACATTTTGTGGTACATAATATTTATTATTTGAAGGGTTAAGGGCATTAAGTAATAATTAATATTTGTAATTATAATTTGAAATATTATTAGTATAAAAAAATGACTTTTGATTATAGTTTTGATATGTATTTAATGTATTAGCACAATAGGGTTATTTACATTATTTGGTAATATTTAATCATTTTGTAATTTTGCTAATTTTTTTGTTCCCGTTTGCCTTCTTTCTTCTAACTGCAAGTTAAATAAAGAGTACCTAACTTTATATTGTCGTTTTTGTAGCAACGGGGTACTTAAAAATAATATAATATAATATTTCAGCCTTGGTCTGTCCACTGCAGGACATAAGCCTCTTCTCTGCTTGTAAATGCTGGCAACTTACATTACAAGGGACCTACAGTTTTAAGTGGATTCCGAACCACTGGAGAGAATTATCACTCCTCAGAGAAGGTTTTAGCCGTAAAACCCCACGCTGTCAAGGCGGGTTGGGGAGTGGGAGAGCGTATAGAACGTGAAAAGTATATCACGGTATATGGGAATCGAACCCACGATCTTCGGTACAGCGGCCGGATGCCACGCTCTCCTACGGGGTACTTACATTACCTTAAGTGTAACTTACGAAAGGGCAAGATAAGCAACAGAACGGTGCAAACGGGCATAAGTGTAGCTGGACTTCTTACTATTGTTTCCAAATCATTTCTAGTTAAATAATTCTAATAAGATGTTTGGTGTACCGCTGGAATTACTTAATTCCTACTTTTAGTAACCATTTTTTATCATCATCTTTAGATTCTATTAGACTTCTATTAACCAGTCCTATTTTATAATTTATTTTGTTTTAATTTCTTATCACTACAGAGCGGATTCCTACTATTATGCTTACGCAAAATAGTTAAAGCATTAAACATATATTGAAATATATGCTCGAATTGTGAAAAATGTAATCATTTGGCACTAAGTTTTTACGCTTTTTTTTGCTTTTTTAGTATTTTTTTGAATTTTGTGCTTATTTCAAGATTTTGTGCTTATTTATTTTTAAGCTTTTTCTACAGTTTTGGTGATTTTTTGTTTGTGAAATTTAGTGGATTAAAATGTACATAAAAAACGCAAACTATTTTATTCTTAAAAAAAAGTAAAGCAAAATTTACGTATCAAGATCTTTCATATTTTTTATAATATTATTTAGACAAGTTTTATATAATTCTGTAAGTCCCGACTGAGCGGTTATTCGCAAAATAACGCAATTGAGGTTGCGTACATTACCACACATTATGTAAAATATAAATATTTTTGCCACAAGGTTTACTAACAGCTTTGTTTGCACCACCTTCCTACGGTGTATAGTGCATTTTGCATATGCTTGATATGGCTCCAAATTTTCTGTAATAGTAAGATAATTGGCGTAACTTAAAGCAGAAAGGTCTTTATCGTAAAGTAATTGTAGTAAGCCGTTTATAACAAAGCATACCGCTTTGTAAGCACCTGCCCACAATGTTTGCTTCCACAAATTTGCTATATGGAACTATAGTTACAGTCCAATTTTTAATCATTGATTTAATGTTGGACAATAAAATCTATTGCTGCATGTTGTCATTAAAATTAATTTAAATGTGTAAAAAGCACAACAAAAAAAAAGTGGTATTATCAAACGCTCATTTGATGCAATGAATGTTTTTATTTTTGCATTTGTTGTCTGGCTGGTGTATAGCCACAAATATTCCTGACTAGTATGTTTACTGGTTCAGTATATACCTGTCAACTATTTCTTTTCATCTTTTTATAGTTTTTGTGAAAAAAGTTGTTAGCTAATTGGTATGTAAGATTTAGCCATGACATACGTGGGTTCAACTGCTCAGTATGTGTAAAAATGCTAGACTTGCTTTGAGAATCTTGCATAGATGCCTTTACATAACAGGATATATCCATTCAAACCATTCAGCTTCTAGTCACGTAAACAGTTTGAACGTGTTGATTCCATACTTGATTAATTATAGAGTGTCTTGAATTCCAGTTATTATTGTGTGCTTTTTTGTTTGCCTATTCAGGTCTTTTAGAACAAAGTCTTAATAACTATACCGCTTATATAAACTTTGTTGGTTGTTATAAATCAAAGGTACATATTAAATATATTTTTCATCACATAATAAAAATAATTAGCATACGATTCTTAAGAAATAAATATTTAAAAATGCCACATTGCAGTGAAAATTAAATGTATAACATGTATAACAACATTACGAGTGCGTATAAAACGTATGCAATATTACGTTTTTTTAGCAATAATAGTTTCTAAAGTAATATTTTATATAAAAAAGTAGAAAAATATTATTATATCTAATGCAAACATTGTTACTTACGTTTAAAATCTAATATATACATCATATCGTATTCTTTTTCCTACTAGCTAGTTTAACAGATGTCAAGTGATACACATAAGTAATTACACAAACCGATTATCCATTCTTGAATATCTTCCACGTCTCAGTTAGATTTTAGCAAACTAATTAAATCTACTGCGTTCGGATTACCAGACTAAATCCGGACAAAATTAAATGGATATAAATAGTAGCAATTACAAATTGCTCACCAATTCAATTATATTAACATGTTGTTTATTATTTCATGATCCAACATTAAGTAGGTATAGAGTAGATATCTGTAATTTATTTTTGCAGCAATATAAAATACGGTCTTTCTAAAAACATAATAAATCGGTACATAATATAAAAAAAATATTAGCACATACATCAATCTTACTTTGCATGTGTGTTTAATGTAGCCATTTTAAATATTATGATATACAACGTGAATAAATTATTGCTAAAAAATAAAGTATAATCGAATTTACATTTTTTATAGTTTATAGACTGGAAAATATCAAAATAAATGCTTTCTACCGCAATTTAAAAACTATTATAGATGATTTGTATACTGTTGTTTTTTTGGTGCTTTTTGTATTTATAATTATGAGTTAAACCCGTTTGACACTGTCTATAATTATATATATATATAATTTTTATTAGAATTTGTGCAATAATTCCATATATAAAATGTATGTCCTGTATGACACTGTATATAATTCTTTATATAATTATAAAACCACGCTTGCGACTTATCTATGTTCGGTCAAATCAAGTCTCAATGTTTACTACACTTTGCAGATTATGTCATTTGTTTTGAATTGATTATTGCTACAGTTAGTTATACAATTAATAAAAATAATAAAAAATGGAAGCAGAACAAATTAAAAAAGTGGTAGCAATTGATATATGAGGTGCTGCAGTGGTAAAATTGAAAAAAAAATAGAAAATACAAAATAATATGCGCACATCATGATCGCGTCGATTATAGATGGGAAAATAGAACATGTTCTAATTTTTCAAGATATAATTGTGACCTTGATAATTTGTGTGTTTTACACGCGCGAATGGTCTGATCTATAATTATATATATAATTCAAGACATAATTATGGACAGTGTCATACGGGTTTTAGGTATTTAATGCTCTAAAAACTGGCGATGTAAAGTATATAGTGTTGCGCAAAACGTATCGATTTTAAACATCTTAAAACAACGTTATTATAATTTCACTATTACATTCAATACAATTATTGAGCTCACTAATTTAAATTAAAATTAAAAACTTAGTAGTAGAGTATTTATTTGACGTTACTATTGATCAGAGGAATGTTTGCAAAAGAATTGATCTTTTCCATTAAGTAAAAACATAAAAACAAATTCCATGTAAACAATCATCTTATACTATGTAAATAAAATATAATTAAAAAATATATAATCCTAAATAAAATTGAGATTACATGTACAGTGCAGCCTCTAATCTATGCAATTGAACTGCTTCTTTTTAAATTATTTTGATTACTTAAATTAAAAATTAAAATTTTAAATCTTGTCATCATGTGCAAAATGTAACAGGTAAACACAACTTGAGTTTGACTTATATTTTTCATTGCGCTTACATTTTCTAATCAACTTTTTTTTACTTGAAATCTAAAATAATTTTTTTAAATTTTTTTATCTTGGTCAATGATTCTTTTGCAAACTGCAACAGCAAACACGTTTAAAAATTATTTGAAAAATGTAAATATTTATTTTAAAGAGCAATATTAATCCTAATGAAGTTTTTTTACTAACCGTTCTCACATACAATATTTACTACTGCGGCAATCAAATTGTAAATAACCAAGTCTTATTAGGTATATAAAGTTATTTTATTCTAAAAGCTTAACAATGTAAAAATTTGAAGACTTGTTTTTCTTTTTAGATATAGGATGAACATTTGCAATTTTTCAACAATTTGGAAATGTTTCTTTTTTGTATAATAAGACAAATATTTTAGACAAAATGGGAGCTAATTGATTTGAAATTATTTTAAAAATAATACGTGAAATTTTATCTATACCTGATGCTTTTCAGGTATTTAATTTAAAAAGATATCTTTTGACAACCCGCTGCTTAAAATAAATTTTACCCATTATTTTACTACTAGCCGGCATTTTTGGTACAGCAATAAGAAAATTTATAATAGTAGAATTAGATGCAAATTGATTTGCAAAAATAATTGCTTTTTCTTTTGGAGTAGTAACTAGATTGTTTTGATTATTTTGAAAAGGAGGTATTGTATATCAAACTGTAACAATGTTTACGAGCTTTCTTATAATCCTGTTTGGTATGTTCAAAACAATTACTTACGTGTTTTCTAAATGCTTTTTTTTTGTTTAATTACAGAGAATGGAACACATTTTTCGATAACATTCTGATTATTGCCAATCAGTAAAAAAAAATTGAAAATTGTATTAATTTTCACATTGTAAAGTTTTTATATATTTAATATGCAATTTAATCAAAACGTTTAACAACAACTTTTTTGACTTATGTTAGTCACAAATAGAATTCTACTTTAGACAGACATTGACAAAATCTTGCAGTAGCTCTAGACATTTTTAAAGTTTTTGATAGGATATAACATCGTAATCTTATCAACAAGCTCTAATGTATAAGTTCTAATTATAAAGTCTGTAAATCTTATCAATAGTTTTCTTGACAATAAAAAAATTGAAAAAATTGATGTTAGAATTAATGGTTTTAACTCTAACCACAAAATTGTAAATGCTTTTTTGATTTACATTATTAAACTTTTTCAAATTACTAAAATTCCTTTTCATAAATTCAAAAATAATAGCACCTTTCATACTTTAAATTTTCCAAAAACCATATCAACAAATTTGGCAGAACGTCTTGAATCTTCTAGGTTACAATCCGCAACAATAAACAAAGACCTAAAAACAATATCTAAATAGAGCACTACCTACATAGTAAATTTTAATTCTAAAAAAACTTAATTTTTAACTGTTTTAAAATCAAAATCTGAGGAATTATTAGTACAAAATATTAAACTAAACAACAAATCCATATCTAAAATTTCTTCAATTTGTCTTCTACCTTACAATCTTACATACTCTTTTCTAGAACAACCATGTTGTTAACTTCAAAAGTATCTATATTATATTCACTTCTGTTTAACTACAAGATTTTTTATTGTATTATTGACACATAGAATAAACTTTAAAGTTTAGTATTTTTAAAAACTGATAAGCCACAAATGTTTAAGGTTAATGTTCACAGACTGCTTAAATCTAGTCTTCAATGTGATAGTTTCAACAAAAGTAGTTTTACCCGTTGAATTGAAGGTATTTTCATGTTGTTGTAACATATTAAATAATTCTTAAATATTACATTTTAAAATAAAAAAAAAGAAATAAATAAATAAAAAAATGACGTCTAGCAATAATTTTGCTTTCTTTTTAAAAACAGTAATTTTTTTGTATATGTCTACTGCTGCACAGTTTTGACATTTTTTTTTACTTATGTTTTAATAAAAACAACTCTGGAAAATTTTTCCGAAGAGATAGCGCATGGATATATTAACAGTATAACAAATGTTGGTGATCTGAACACATTTCTTTGCACATTAATCTAAATATTCAAGAGATTACCACAAAATAACGTATCTACCATTTGGTATTTGCTTTGTTATTTCTGTTATTTTGCTTTCCTTCAATATTTGTTTTTTTTTTTCTTATTTGCTTATCATTTTCTCTGTTTTGTTGTTTTTATTTTGCTTTGCTTGTTTCTCTCTTTTCTTTTTTTTTTTTTTCTATGGCTTTTACTTTGTGTGTTTGTTTCTATTGTTTGTTTTTTTTTTTATATTGTTTGATTGTCCAACTTTTCATTTTTTGTTTTTAGTACTCTTGTTGCAAAGTTTCTAAGCGCCTTCCGTTTATTTTTATCTTTTAGGCATTTTTTAATAATTGTTGTTTTATCCACTTTGCTTTCCAGTATTTTTTCTAGTTTTTTTCTATCTTTCTCCCATGTTTTGCATTCTACTTGAGGGTGTTCTGCATTATAATGTGTTTCTTCCTGACAAAAGATGTATATTCTACATCTTTTGTCTTCCTTGATTTTTTTTAATTTTTTGCAAAAATTCTCTTAAAGTTCCATGTTTGGTCAAAATTTGTGCTGTACAATAGCACGTTTCGGATTTGTTTTCTACCCACTCTTTTATCTCCGGAATTTGTTCTCTTGTCCATTTCTAATTTATTTTTATTTTACTGTCTCTGCCATTTTTCCATTATTTTCTCTCTTGCTTTTAACTTAGCTTTCTTTTTACTGCTTTCTTCTTTTAATAGTTTTATATTTCTATTTTTTCTTTTACCATCATATCCCCGGGAGATGTTGCCGCAATCACCTCTACTGCCTCTTGTGACACCGTTCTGTAAGCTCTGCTTATGCTTAACAAACTGGCTCTTGAAGCTTCTTTTATTTTATTCCTGTTTTTTTTTTGTTTTCATGGTTTCTCCCCATGTTTCTGCGGCGTATAACAATTTGCTTCTTGCTGCTGTTGCACCGAGTTTTATCTTTATTTTCTATGTTTCTATGACCGCTTTCTTAACCTGATCATTCCATCCCTATGCTTCAAGTGTCACTCCGAGGTATTTGATTTTTTTTCTTATGAATATCACTTGGTCTCCTAACTGTAGTTTATCTGTTCCTCTATTAGTCTTTTTAGTAGATAGCCAGGCCGTTTCTGTTTTTTGTGTTGCTAATTTTAAACCCTTATTTTTCATTCATAATTGTATCATATCTATTGCCAGCTCCAGTCTTTCTTTTAGTACTTTTATGTCTACGTTGTTCTGTATATCCAACGCTATCATTACACAGTGTTGCCTTTTCCTTTGCGTTCTGCTGTTTGCTACTTTTTCTTTGTCTATAGCTCCTAAGGTTGTTCTTCTCTTGGTAAATTTGTTTTGTTCCTTCCTTCCGCAACCTGCATTTAAGTTGCAACCCAAGGTTTAAAATTATTGCTTTAACAATGATTCAAAGCGGTTTAACACACCGCACCGCTCTGATTTCCTTTTGAACTGTTTTAAAGTAAGTCCAAAGAACCGAAGTGGTTTAATGTGTTGAGGTATTGTATATCAAATTGTTACAATGTTTACGAGCTTTCTTATAATCCTGTATGATATGTTCAAAACAATTACTTACGTGTTTCCTAAATGCTTTTTGCTTTTTAGTAACTGCTTGATTTGCCTGAATTGAATACAAGTACTTTTGTTTTGGTTTAATAACAGAGAATGAAACACATTTTTTGAAGACATTCTGATATTGTCAAATTTGTAAAAAAAATTAAAAATTGTATTAATTTTCACATTGTATAAAGTTTTTATATATTTAATATGCAATTTAATCAAAACGTTTGACAACAGTTTTTTTGACTTATGTTAGTCACAAATAGAATTTTACTTTAGACAGACATAGACAAAATCTTGCAATAGTTCTAGATATTTTAAAAGTTTTTGATAGGATATAACATCGTAATCTTATCAACAAGCTCTAATGTATAAGTTCTAATTATAAAGTCTGTAAATCTTATCAATAGTTTTCTTGACAATAAAAAGATTGTAAAAATTGATGTTAGAATTAATCGTTTTAACTCTAACCACAAAATTATAAATGCTTTTTTGATTTACATCATTAAACTTTTTTAAATTACTAAAATTCCTTTTCATAAATTCAAAAATAATAGCACCTTTCATACTTTAAATTTTTCAAAAACCATATCAACAAATTTGGCAGAACGTCTTGAATCTTCTAGGTTACAATCCGCAACAATAAACAAAGACCTAAAATCAATATCTAAATGGATCACTACCAACATGGTAAATTTAATTCTAAAAAAACTTATTTTTTAACTGTTTTAAAATCAAAATCTGAGGAAATATCAGTACCAAATATTAAACTAAATATTAAATCCATATCTAAAATTTCTTCAATTTGTCTTCTACGTTACAATCTTACATAATCTTTTCTACAACAACCATGTTGTTAACTTCAAAAGAATCTATAAAGTTTTTACTTTTGTTCAACTACAAGGTTTGCTAAGAGTTCTAATATCCACTAGCAGTTTAAAGATGTAAGATCAAAAGTTTTTAAAAAGATTTTTTAAACTGTACTATTGATACATAGAATGAACTTTAAAGTTTAGTATTTTCAAAAACTTAGAAGCTACAAATGTTTTAGGTAAATGTTCACAGATGCTTAAATCTAGTCTTCAATGTGATAGTTTTAACAAGAGTAGTTTTACCCATTGAATTAAAGGTATTTTCATCATGTTGTATAATTCTTAAATATTACATTTTGAAATAAATAAAAAAATAAAATAAATAAAAAAAATTACGTCTTGCAATTTTGTTTTCTATTTAAAAACAGTAACTTTTTTGTATATTTCTACTGCTGTACAGTTTTTTTTTTCTGTTTTAATAAAAACAACTCTGGCAAATTTTTCCGCAAGATAGCGCATGGATATTTTAACAGTATAACAAATGTTGGTAATCTGAACATATTTCTTTGCACATTAATCTAAATATCTAAGAATTTACCTCAAGATAGCGTATCTACCATTTGGTATTTGTCTTGTTATTTCTGTTATTCTGCATTCTTTTAACATTTTTTTTTTTCTTTTTTCTCATGTCTGCAATTTTGTTTGGTATTGTAGTTTTTGTAAATTTTTTTTTTCTATTTTTTAGTATGCATAATTGTTTTGTTTTTCTTTATCTTTTTTTTTAATCATTTTCACTGTTTTGTTGTTTCACATTCTACTTGAGTGTGTTCTGCATTATAGTGTGTTTTTTCCTGACAGAATATACATCTTTCGTCTTTCTAGATTTTATTATTTTTTTGCAAGTTTTTTGGTCAGTATTTGTGCTTTATAATATCATGTTTCGGGTTTGTTTTTTACCCACTCATTTATCTCCGGAATTAGTTCTTTTGCCTATTTCTCTTTTTTTTTCTTTATTCTACTGTCTCTGCCATCTTTCCATTGTTTGTTTTTGCTCTTAACTTAGCTTTTTATTACTGGTTTCTTCTTATATTAGTTTTTTTTTATTTCTATTTTTTTTTTTGCATCATATCCGCAAGAGATGTTGCCGCAATCACCTCTTCTACTGCCTTTTGTGCTGCCGTTCTGTAAGCTTTGCTGATTTTTAACAAACTGGCTCTTATAGCTTTTTTTATTTCATTCTTGTTTTTTTGTTTGTTTTTATGGCTTCTCCCTATGTTTCTGCGGCGTATAACAATTTGTTTCTTCCTGCTGTTGCTACTAGCTTTCTGGCTTCTTCTCTTGGACTTCCGTTGTTTGGCATAAGTCTACCGAGCTTTTTCTTCATTTCGTTTGTTCCTTTGACCGCTTCTTTAACCTGTTTATTCTATCCCTTTGCTTCAAGTGACAGCTCCAAGGTATTTTTTTTTCCCAATGTTTATCACTTGGTCTCCTACCTGTATCTTATTTGTTCCTCTATTAGTTTTCTTAGTTGATAACCAGGCCACTTTTGTTTCTTGTGTTGCCAATTTTAAACCTTTATTTTTTATTCATAACTGTATCACATCTATTGCCAGCTCCAGTCTTTTTTTTAGTACTTCTATTTCTACGTCGTTCTGTATATCCAACGCTATTATTACACAGTTTTGCTTTTTTCTCTGCGTTCTGCTGTTTGCTACTTTTGCTATTGCTTTTACTTTGTCGATAGCTCCTAAGTTTGTTTTTCTCTTGATAAATCCGTATTGTTCTTTCCTTCCGCAACCTGCGTTTAGGTTGCAACCCAAGGTTAAAAATTATTGCTTTAAACAATGATTTAAAGGGGTTCAACACACCGCAGCGCTCTGATCCCCTTCTAAACAGCTTTGAAGTACTCTTGTCTGCTTTTGAACCAAAGTGGTTTAATGTGTTAAACCGCTTTAAATTGTTATTTAAAGGGTGAGAGACACAATGAGAGCAACGCTTACCTTTTTTATGAGATTATGAGAACTCTTTTAGCCTATTAAATCTTATAATCTGGAAAGTGCATTTTCTTTTTTAATAATAAAAAATAAACTGAATGTAACATTCGGTGACCGTAAATTAGAATATTTCTTACAAATAGCGTAAAATTGTCTAGTTATTGTAAATTTTCTAACAATCTTTATTTTTGTTTTTAGCAATTATTATAACCTGTTGTTATAATTTTTAATGTCATTAATTTTTATTATTATTGTTCTTTGATAAGTCACACAGTACAAATAATTAAGGCAACCTTTAAAAATAATAACTGTTTTATTGCTGTTTTAAAAATTATTTTAATTTTGTACTTTTGTTGTAAAATAAATATTGTCTAGTGCTTCATTCATAAATTTGTTAGTTTATTCAAAAGTTGGTATTTTTGATTTTTGGCTTGTGATCTCTTGCTTTGTTTAAAAAAAAGCAATGTATTGATTTTAATGTTGTTGGTAATGTTTAATGTGCTCTTCAGCATTAAATAAAATGTCTATAAACTAGCTGATCTATAATTACTGGATAGTTATTTAAAATATGCTAAAAGTTCATTTCCCAAAAATGAATTTGTTTTTTTGAGGCTACACCGATTTAATTTTGATTGTTCAGGTAACAAATTTTACTTTATTTTTTTAACTAATCTTTGGTGGCGTACTTAACAATTTTTCTTCTATTTGTTTACTATTTTATAAAAATAATCACAACTAGATACATTTTCAAATATAATATAATAACATTTCTTGCCAGTTGACACAAAGAAGCAACTTAAATTGCACATATGTGTAACTATGTGCATAACTAAAATTTTAAAATAACTTAATAAAAAACTATATAGTATTTTATGTAATAATTATATAAAAGGTTTTATTCTTCTATAATGACTATTTACAACGGTAACTATTCGATTTGTCATTACTCGATTGTTAAATAAAACACTATTATACAATACGGTGCTATAAGTTTAATGAAATACTCATATCTATTGTAACATATAGAAAGCACATTGAAAAATATTAAATTGTTAATTATTTTTTGCATAGTTTTTATTTTAATATACAGACTTTGTTGATAGAAACTGTAAGTTAAGTCTAGGATACTACTCTGAGCGCCAGAAAAAACGAGTCACCCAAAAATTTTGCAGAATTATCCACATTTTTAAATACGTTTTGCTTTTAATTAAATAAACCGAGTTAATGTATATTGCAAAGACAGAAAGCTTGTAAACATTAGAAACAAATTTACGGAACAAAAAAAAAACAATCATAAAATTGTAAAATACTTGTTAAACATGTTTTTAAAAATCAATTTTTTACAAGCTTTATGCGTGTGTGTAGATGAGTAATAAGTTTTAAACTTATCTTAATACTACACGTGCCTTTGTATAGTACAGTGTAATTTGAGGGTGGTAAACCCGCAGCCCGTTTAAAAAAAACAACATATCAGTTTATTTAATGAACATTAATAAGCAAAAACGATAATGTACGTATTCACAAAAGAAAATGCATTTCTGCAAAGTAAATTTAACAAAGATTAATAATAAAAATTTTAGTTGAATAAAATTTTAATACTTTGTATTTTCTCTTCAACCTCTAACTATTGCCTGCATATGGCGGCCCATGCCACTAATAAGCTCTCAAATATTATTTTGTAAAATGTTCTGCCATTCCTCCTGAAGTGCTACACAAAGCTTGTTTATTGTGGTTGGTGCAACTGCACGTCTTCTAACACGCCTGCCCAGCATGTTCCAAACATGATTTATAAGATATTCATCGGCGGTATATGCAGGCCAGTTAAATTTTCTTATTCCAACTGCAACCAAGTATTCTGTGACGAAACTCGCAGAATGCGGTCTTGCGTTATCCTGCATTAGAATAAAGCCATCGCCAATAAATGGATCAAATGGGACTACGTAATTTTCCAAAAGCTCCTCAATATACCGTTGTGCAGTCAGCATACTTCCATCAATGACAATTAATTTGGTGCAAGCAAAACTTTTAACATGGCTAAGCCAAGGCGTAAAGGTGCACTCCGCAAATTGTTCTCCCGTTTGTCTCCATACTTGTTCTTTTTCATCTGGCGAATGTAGGCAGAATCTAGACTTGTCAGTAAAAAGTACTGTCTTCTATTGTGCCAATGTCCAATTCAAATGTTTGCGAAAAAATTGGAGTCTGGCTACTTGATGACGTAGGAGTAATTTTGGTCCAGCTGCTAGTCTACAAGATTTTAAGCCAGCTTTTTGCAACCTTTGACAAACTGTCCTCACACTCACAGCTGTACCTCAAATCTTACGGAACTGGTTTCTGATCTCCACTGAAGTCACATGACGATTCCGTAGAGTAGTACAAACAATAAATAGGTCATTGATAGCAGTTGTTTTTTTGTTTTCGGCCAGATCCCGGCTTCCAAATATTTCTGCCGGTCTCTCTAAACCGTTTGCTCTTTGGACAGTAGAAAAACTGACATAAAAAAATCTGGACATATAATGCGGGTTTCTTCCATCTGCCACAAGAGCAACAGCTTTTGTACAACCTTCAACACTTGAACCTACTAATCTGCCCTAAGAATGACAGTTAATCAAAAACAAACAAGTCAACCCAGTAGCCACCTTGATTCTCTGAGCATAATGTTAAATGAGCAATAAGTAGTAAAAAACGCATACTTTTAAATTTTATTTTTGCTTATTAATGTTTATTAAATAAACTGATAAGTACATCCTGATGGTCTCTTTGATTGTATAAGACTAAAAATTTTATTAAAAAAAATACCCGTTTTTTGCAAATAAAATTACCCAATAAACCGTTTTTTGCATCTCAGTGTATTTATTTTATAATGCTTGAAGTAGTAATAAAAAAAATACATTATTTGTGCATCCATATATTTAAAAACTAACTGAAGAACTGCGTCTAGTATCATTATTATTATGTTATCTATGTTTACAGTAAGAATAATAGTAAACACAATAATAATAATAATTCATTATTTTTAATTTTTTACTTCAAAAAAATGTCTATAGTGGGTCTAAATGTATATAGATATAATTAGCCATGCGGCCTGCGGAGTTATAATGCATTTCCAAAGTAGCTCGCAAGATCATTTGGGTTGACCACCCCTGGTGTAATTTGTAATATTGGGTGAAAAATATCAAAGAGCGGTGCATAAAGTGACATTGCTTGAAAGTACAGTAAGTCAACAAGATGTGACATGACAATTAAATGTTAGTCGTTCTACTGTTCAAAGAACACACCAGCGGTATCTTGCATCTAGCATAAAAACCGACGGCCCGGTGCTAAAAGAAAACTACAGCCAGAGCCGATTGCTTTGTCATAATTTCTGCATTAAAAGACTAAATAAAAACCAATAGAATGTTTCAAATCAGTTTTGGCAAGTTCAAAGAACAGCAATCAGCGTTTTCACTGTTTAAAAAAGGTTAAAAGACGTAGACTTGCTTTTGCCCGGGAACATTTTAATTGGACAGTAGACGACTGGAAACACGCTACCTGTACTTGGTCACCTCGAATTGCTTTTGGAGGTAGTAATGTTTTGGGTAAAAATTTCTTTTAAAGCACACAAGGATCTTGTTCTAATTGGCAGAAGCGCATTAACAACACGACAATACATAGCAGAGATCTTAGAAAAACATGTGTTACTATGTTGGATTTCTTGACATTAGTTAACTATTGTTGCTGCAACAACACGTAAAAAACATTGATTAGCCCAGATTGAGAAATGGAACAATTTTTCCAAAGCAGGCATACAGGACGTGCTGACCTCTATGTCAAATTAAATAAAGATTGTCATCCAGAATAGAGGTGACAATACGCCGTATTGACAATTGATTTTTATTGCTCATTGCCTTTTTAGTTCAATTTGTTGTAATGTATACTGTAAGTATATTTTCTAAAAAAAAATTGAAAACTTTCCAATTTTTGCATAGTTTTCGTTTGTATTTCATAAAAACGTTAGACGGTATGCTAAAAAAACTATTAAATCAATATACAATAGATTTATTGCAATAAAAATAAGCAATATTTAAAAAAGTGGATAATTACGTAAATGTTTTGGGTGGCTACTTTTTTCTGACGCGAAGTGTATTATATAAAACTGCAATGTTGCAAAAAAGCATATGTGCAATAAGTAATTGTTTACAAGAAAGTGTAACTGAAAGAAAGAATGAATGGTTAAACAAAATGTTAGTATAAAAAATGTGTTGATATTCAACATTTGATTTTTTTTCTTTTAATTCATTTCTCGTATACTAATAACTTTAATCATAAGTCACTATAATATTTTATAATACTTAATAAATAATTAATATTTGATTTTTTACCTGATATTCTTAAAAATAGTACACAATACTTATTTAGTTAACCCTATAGGCCTTGAAAATTTCTTTATTATTATGCCGACCTCAAAATGAACTTTCAAAAAAAAAATCATTTAGTTTTTATTGTAAAAAAAAAATATTTTTTCTTAAAAGTTTTGTTTAAAATTGTTTCTTTTACACAACGCACCTATGGTAGTTACTACCGAAATACAGATTATTTCGCTCCGAAGGGGAGGTAAACGCTTTATGATATTAAATCAATACTTTGATATTCTCCCTTGATTATTAATTGAAAAGCTGCCAATCAATTAATAATAACGGATTAAGTCGACCTCGGATATATTCATTATTAATAGAGTGAAAACGTAGGTATGTTAACAAAGCTTACATTTGGCTAAAAACATTATTAATCAAATTAATAATGTACTTGGACAGGAACACAATACATTGAAATTTAATTAATTTATATTTATATTTGTATCTATTTTGAAATTGCAAATTATTACAATGTGTATTTAAATACTTTACTTACGGCACAATTTGTACAATCCCGCATGTCAATATAAAATTAAAACGTTTTTTCTGGTACAAAAAATTTGAAATCAAGAGGCTCCCTCATCATTTTACGTTTATTTCATAAAGTATTTTACACAATGTGAAAAAGCTTTCATACATATATCAAATATTCCATTTAGACTAAAGCAGTACATATAATTTTAAAGTTTATCCTTTATAAAAGTATGAAATTGCTAGCAGAGATATGCGGGTCACGCAGCAATGTTTTTATGCGTGCTAATTGACGAAGGGGTTGAGGTGCCGGAATTCTGTTTGAGGAACGCAAACAAAACCGATTCTGTTCGGACAAATGTCTCCATTGTTGTGTGAACAGACTTACCTTGCTGAATAACAAACACACAAAGCCAGGATTAATTATAAAACCGCATCATTAACACAAAGAAAATACAATTTCAACTTGCTAACATTTTATTTTAACAACAATATTAAATTCATAATTAAATAATGCAATGAAAAGTATAGCAATTAATATCTGCACTTTAATTATAAATGAAGGGTGAAATTCCGAGCAGAGCATATCAGTAAGTAGAATCTGTCAGAACCCAAATCAATTAATCATAACTCGGTTTATCAATTACCAATCAGAAATTGTATATTTAATGTGCAAATTATCATACGGGAATGCTGAGACAAATAAAAATCAATCCTCTTTTTTCATATAATTGATTGCAAGGGCAATTAATTATTCATAAGCCCATTAGAAAACCTGGAAGGGTAAACTATCCTGAATTTATATGAATAATGATGATATTGGGCATAATTATTTTCTTTCAAGATAAAACTCGCATCGATTTATGTGTTCCATTTGTCCTCTATTGTTCAGTTACCGTTAGACTATAAAACATTTTTACGACGTTGCGCTTGAATGAGCAAAATAAATGAATGAGATATTATTTCATACTAAGTAGATGACACTGTTTGTTATTATAACACCCCATAGGAAATTAAATGAAAGGGCCTTTCAAAAATATATAAATATTCTCTTTTGAAAATCGTGATTTTTGATTGCTTCTGTTTTCTAAACCGAATGATTAAGCATGTCTGTATATTTGCATTTTATAAATCCAAATCAAAGGGAACATTGAACATTAATTTGTTCAATTCAAATTCCATGTCATCTCTGTTGATGTTTCTACATATAACAAATTTAGTATTTATAATTTATGTATTAATTAGTTCCCATAAACTCAATTACGTTCATAATGTTGAACCAAAGCGTTAATGATAATTGCTATAATTAATTAGCAAACAAAGTAACTAAAACACAAGCGGAATTATTAGTTAGTTAGGTTTTTGTATTCATGTTTATAATTTATAAAACAAGACATATAATTTTTGTTACAAAAGAGATAACTCGACAACAAATATATATAGACCGTAAATAAAATTTCTTATCTTAATAACAGTTTGCCTAAGCAACACAAATATTACTATTTGGTTTTTAACACTTGCAAATTTGTCTAAGTATGATACACGTTTATGCTCTATTACAAAATCCATTAAAATTGCATACACTAATTACAAAAATTGCAATAGTAAGCATCAAACCTGTCACGCAGATAATTTGTCAAATGTCTATTTTTTATATTATATAATTTATTCAAAGTTTTAAACTATAAGAGAACGTTTTATATAAAGATGGCGGATAGAAGACGGTTAGTGATTTAAATAACATTACTACACATAAATGTGTGTGGGTTGTAATAAATATGTAATAATTAATTGAGAGAAAGTTATTTATTATCAATTATGTGTAAAATCAATAGGTAAGTTTGGGGAGCTAACATGCTAGAAGTAGGAAACAAATGGCATACTAAAAAGTTGTTTACAAGTGTTAATATTAAAAAAAAAAAGACACTAAGAAATTGAAATTGACCCATATGTTTAAAGTAATTCACTATTAGAAAAAGATAGAATAATTATTAACTCAAGTACAAAAGAAAACTAATTTAACAAATAATTTACTGGTGTTCATCACAAAGTATATCTATAAACAATAAAAGGAGAGTTGCATTCTTACAAAACCGGATAAGTTTGTACAAATGAGTGATGCTAATATAAATAATAAAAAATAAATAAATACAAAAAAATTTAACAAAAAAAACCAAAAATAAAAAGATCAAGTAAAATAAAGAACATTTAATTTGAATCTAATGTAATACAGAACAGGACTTTTTTAATCCAGAAGTCAAAAAATATAAAAGAAAATAATAAAAAACGTAATTATTTTAAAGAAACAGGTTTACCTATTGCTAAATCAACAATCAAAAATGGATATTTGTTCTTGTTTGGATAAAAATATTTTGATAGAAGTAAAACGTTTTTTTATCTCATGAAACAAATGTAAAATACATGTAGAAAAATTAATACCTAAAGACGAATACGCTACGTATTTTTTATTTAAAATGGGTTCTTATTAAATTAACTGCTCTAATAGTAAAACAAATGTTCTGGTCAAAGAATCATTTATAAATGTATTTATTTATTTAAGAATTAAGATAGATAGATATTTAGATAGCCATAAAAAATAGTCAATACCTCAAATCAACACAAAGACATAAAATACAATATATGTATAATACATCAAAACATACAAAGTATCCGAAACAAAGTAGCCGCCATAGAGATGCGGAATGGGACACTTCGGCGCCGCCGCCAATTTGGCGCGGCCAATTCGGCGCAAGTACACCTCGGCGCTGGCTGATTCGACGCCAAAACTTGTCAAATAAATATATACATTGTAATAAAAATTGATTTGTTTTATGAGACATAATAAATATTGTATGATAAATAAAATATAAAATACATAAAAATTACATAACATATCAAACAGAAATTTCAGATAAAAAACATAATATATGTTAATACAAGTTTAAATTGTCAAATATACAATATAGAGTATAATAACTAAATACAATTTTGGCCCGCAAATAATGTATGGGTAATGACCTGAAAAGTATAAAATATAATTAATAGTTTATTAAAATAGAATTAACAATATAAAATGTTGAAAAATACCTTACTAAAGATTTTATTTATCCTACATTATGTATATAAAACAAATACATTTTTATGAATATAATATATATGTATTTACTTATTTTATTTGAAAATTTCTAGCGCCGAAATGGCCGGCGCGAAACGGCCAGCGCCGATGTATTTTGCGCCGAATTGGACGCGCCGAATCGGCGGCGCCGAAGTGTCCTAGACCCAGTCACAAAAACTACAAATAAATGTAACAAGATACATTAAATCAACATGCACAGAAATTAATTATTAAAAAAATAAATCATTCAAAATATTTTTTTGTACTGTTTTAATATCTTTTTTGTTTATTAAAATTAATATAAATAAAAAAAAGTACGTTTATTATTACTAAAAAGCAAAAAGCATCCAAATGCATAAATCACACGACAATTTTGCTGATAAACCACGCTTTGAAAATCTTTCTGCAAATTATACATACCAGAATATTTAAAAAACTTATGCCCGTACTAATAGTCGGAGATTAAATCTCAAATTAATCCTGGATTCATAAATCCGAGATTCATTTTTGATTGGCTCTAAGCCAATTCACGGATATCATTAGTCGCGATCGACCAATGAATTGCTCGCTTAATTCTCGAATCGAGTTGATAACTATGCAACCGTCAATATAATCCTGGATTCAAATAATCTTGGATCCACCAAAGATTGTTTATTAGTGTGTCATATATTAATTCTGACGTTTGGCAATAAAATACATTGGCCGATCTCAACTATATCCACCATCACAATATCCGTGAATTGGCCTAGAGCCAATCAACGATTAGCAAAATCAATCTCGGATTCATGAATCCGAGAATTAATCTCTGACTATTAGTACGAGCATTAAAGGACTAAGTAAAGATATCTAATTTATGAAAATATTTTAACCAATTAAAAAATATGTGGAATATTATAAATTTAGTTAAAAAAGTATGAATAAAGCATATCCAGATGGCCATAAAAACTGTTTAAATCAATTTGCAAATAAATTTAATGTTTTTTTTTTTGCAAATTATGCAAGTAGTTTAAAGAAAGTTAACAAACAAGTTTGAATTATTCAAATATAATTTAAAAAAAAACTATCCAATAGTAGATCAAAATATTATAAACGTATGTTAAAAAAATAATAATAAAAAATTATGTATTATAGATGTCATACCGCAATTTGTTTAAAAAAAATGTATACATTTTATTACTTGGTCAATAGTGTTCATTGGCAATCAAATATTTTTAACTAATATTTTTTTAAATTATTTAAAACATGCAATTGTCTGTCTATTATTTAAAAAAGTTAACTATCACCAATTGGCAAATATAAGACAAAGTTTTTCAAAAATGTTTCATCTTTTTATTGAAGATAAATTTTTATATTTGTTTGAGTTTGCTTTAAAAAACTCTACGGTTTTATAAAAGGCAGAAACATAGATACAGCTATGTGTAACTTGCTTGGGGATATACTTAAAACTGTAGACTAGCGTCAACTTGCATTGGGTGTTTTTATTGACCTATAGAATTACTTATAATCTTTTAAGTCATATCTAAATGCAGGTAGTAATATGAAAAGACTAACGTATGCAGTGTCCTTAAAGCGCCGTATGCTACAAAGATCAATACCAAAATCATTGCTAGTACCGGAAAGTGGCTCAGCTAGGTAAAACGCTTAACTCAAACCTTGGCTCATAAATTGTTGCAAGTTCAAACCTTAGCTCTAGCAAAAAACTTAAGCATTTATTAATTCAAGTCATTAGTCTAATACATGATTAGTGTTCAAGTAACTAATAGGTCTGTTCCAACATACGATTTGGACGGTTTGCACAAACAATTATTTGTCAACCTTAGGCAATCTTTTATACACAGTAATTTGTTTGTGTGCATAGTTTGAACGGTTTGCAAATTGTCCAAATCGTATGTAGGAACAGACCTATAATTACATTTAATATGATAGTGTGGGTGGATTCTATTAACGGGTTTGGTAGTATATATTATGTAATTAATTTACAGGTACATATTTAGAGACAGCTGTGAGCACAAGCGCAATTTTTATAATATCAGCTTTTGTACTGAAAAAAAAATAATTTTTTTTTTAGAATAATACGAGGGACACTGCCAAAGTTTGCGGAATTTGCAAAACACAAATTACGTTATGTAAATTGCTTTAGTTTCTCAAAATAGTTTCCTTTAAAATCTATACACTTTTGCATCCGATAAAACCAATCTTCAAAACAATTTTGCCACTATGAGCAAAGTACCTCCAAAACAAGTGATTTAAATGTTTTAACTGCCTCTTCAGGCAATAAAAACGCTTGCCACGTATTTTATTTTTGATATGTTGAAATAAGAAGGAATAATTGAGCAATAAATCAGGCAAATATAGGCAAAAAGTCATCAATTAGATGTTGTTTCTGGTCAAAAACTCTACAGTTTGTCGTGCTGTGTGAGTGCTTGCATTGCCATGATGAACAATGATTTGCCGGCTTATGTTGTTCCTTTTGATTTCAGCAATAACTTCCGGTAACAAATTAAAGTATACCAGTCAACATTAACTTTTCTTTAATCCTCAACATTTGCATTTGCATTATAACTTGTTTTTCTAAAAAAAAACAAGTAATTATTCTTTTCAAAACGCTTTGTAAACGCACCACTTTTGTGGGTTTAGGTTTATTTTAAAACACCCATTCAGTCAATTGCTGTTTAGTTTCAGGTTCATTTGAATATATTTAAGATTTGCACTTGTTACGATGTTATATACCAAATTTGAACGACCATCTTCGAATTTCTTTAACATTTTCTTGTACCATTTGACACGTGCCTGTTTTTGTTCTTTTTTCAAATTGTGTGGGATCCAACGATTGCAATGCTTCCTGACATGCAAATGATTGTGCAAAATTGTATGTATTTGTATTGTTGCAATGCCTAAAGATGCCTCTATTTCACTATAGGTCACAAAATCATTTCACGCACAGCATCAATATTTTTCGCGACAACAAAAGTGCATAGACAACCTTTGCAAAGATTGTCATCAAACGTTGGTCTTCCACGCTTCAATTCTGCAAACCATTTGTAAACCATAGTTTTGAATAGTGCTTCATCCCTAAATAACAAACTAAGTTTATCTACACATTGCTGAGATGTTAAGCCGTATCAAAAATCATAAAAAATCATTATTTAAAAGTCACAATCCAAAACTTCTATTTTTACACAATTATTACTCTTGTTACATTTTGTTAAAACAAAACCGAGTAGTTTGAAATCAAACTGTCAACTGAATTATAGTTGAAAAACATCAAATTTTACGAATATGACAATTGCAGATCGCTGGCAATACAAACAGTACTTGATTCTGCAAACTTTAGCAGTGCTTTTGTATAAACGTGTGATATATGCAGGTTATACGACACTTCTTGTAAACGGTACCAAGTTTAAGTATAATATAATACTGAAGATTGAGTTTGCTTGACCATTTCTAGTATAAGTAAATAGTTAAAAAAATTACAATAAACGATAATAAAACGACGTGTGTATTATATACTGAGATATAAATTAACAATTTTCTGGTAAAATAAATCTAAATTATGTTATTATTGATTTAGTTGCAAGCGCAGTGGTTTTAAGAATTACAATATATGCTCTAATTGCATTTTTGCAACATTTTGCCATTACCAAACAAAGATTGGAAACGGATATATATTTTTCTAAAAAATGCAGTAAAACCAGTATTAATAATAATAATAAACGTTTATTTTCTTGCCATTTGGCCTTGAAAAGTATTTACAATTTACAATTACATCACTTAAACAAAATCAATTTTGATAAAACTTAATATATTATATTTATAACTTTATACATTTACACTACACAATTAACATAATATATTTAAATTTACACTATACAATTTTTGTCAATTTCCTGTCTTTTTTTTATGACGTTTCTCATCCATACTATTGCTCTTCCATCTTTGTTTAACACATTCTTTCTTTTCATTTGTTCTTCTCTTATCTCAACACATTCATTTAAAATATGTTTTATTTTTTTATTAGATTTTCCACACATTCTACACAATTTGCTTTCTTCATTCATCCAAAATTTACATACTTTTTCTTCATTTCCACATCTAAATCTTGCTAGTATTTTTTTTTCTCTTTTTGTGTTCCTTGCATTATTAATATATTTTGGGATACTATTTTCTATAATAATTGCATACTTCTCATTGTACCTTGATTCATTTACTCAAGTTCTTCTTTCTTGCATTTCTATATCTCTTCTACGCATTCTTATTTCATTCCATACGACTCTTCTACTATTTTTTATTTTTTCTACTTCTTTACAGTCAAATCTTTTTCCGTTATAATATTTCTTTCTCTCTACTCCTATTCTTTCATATCTTTCATTCATTTTTTCCTTCAAACATTCTTGCAAAATTTTGCATTCATTTTTTTCTTTCAATCTTTCTTCATATCCTACTGCTCTTTTTCTTGCTTCTACTTTTATTTTATCTCTTTTTACTTCCTCTAATACAATGTATGCTGGAGTTTCTCTATTTAATCTCAGTACCCATCTCCTGTATTTTGCCTGTATCGCTTTTAATATGTTTTGTTCTGTCCACCCCCAAATTTCCGACCCATAGAGCATCATACTTTTAACTAGACTATCAAACATTGTCCCTCTTATTTTTATACATTCAAACTTTTTTTCACCCATTCCCCACAATTGTCTTACCATCTTGTTTGCTTTTTTTGCTAACTCTTTTATGTGCTCATTATTGCCGTTATTTTGCACTAAATTCATATTCTAAACATTTAAATTTAAATGATTTAACTTTTTCGATGTTTTTTCCTCCTATTTCCAATCTTCTTTCTTATGTCTTCTTCCCCCTTTCCTAAACATCAACATTATTGTTTTATCAACATTTACTCTCAACCCTTTTCTTCTAAAATATTTTTTAAACATCAAATCATTTCTTTTATTTTTTTTGATTTTTTTGCCACAATCACCATATCATCTGCGTATGCTAACGACCTTACTTTCATTCTACCCACTACAACTCCACCTGCTTGTGCAAGATTGGACTGAGTGGACATCCCTGTCTCACACTTTTTGTTGTCCAAAAACTTTCACTCATTCTATCATTTACCCATACTCTGCTCACCGTTTCTGCGTATACATCTTCCATTCTTTTTACCAAATGTTCACTAATACCCTTTTCTCTCAGACATAACCATAATTTTCTTCTATATACACTATCAAAAGCCGCTTTAAGGTCTATAAACAATGCATATATTTTTTCTTTTTTCACAGCTCTTTTTAAACTATATGATTAAGTATATATACGTTGTCTATAGTACCTCTCCCTTTTCTAAACCCAGCCTGCCCATCCGGCAAAATTTCTTTCATCTCTTATTGTTTATTCAGTTTTTCCTCTAGCGTCATGGCGTATATCATGTATGCCGTATTAATTAATATTATATCTCTATAATTTTCTACTAGCTCTTTTTTTCCTTTTTTGTATACTGTGCATACAAGACCCACTTTTCATTTGCTAGGAAATCCTTCTCCCTTCCATACTTCATTTATTACCTCTCTCAATCTGTATTTCATCTACACATGGCGTCTTTGATTTTTTCAGTTTTTCTATTTGCCTTCGTATTGTTTGCTTTGTGATTTTATCTAGCTGCATAGTTAGTTCTTGAAGTTTTTTGTTTTGATCTTTCTTTTTTCTATCGGTCTGTAAAACTAGTAGCTAGTCTCAAATAGCAAGAAACAAAAAACGTATTTAAAACAACAGAAATATTATTCTTTTCAAGTTTGTATTTTTATAAAGTTCTATTCTATATAAAAGTAAAAATATATTTAAAAAAAAAATCCAAGTCATAATTATGAATCATAATTACATAATATATACTACCAAGTGAAATTGAGGCGCTATAGATCTGACAAAGGGTTAGTATTTGGTTCACCCATACTTTTGTATTAAATGTAACTATAATGTCTTGAATTAAATAAATGCTAATGTTTTGCTTCATCTAACTGAGCTGCTCTCCGGTAATAAAAATATTATTAGTAACGGGTCTTTTTGTTTTAACAAACTGCAAAATACAATTCAAATTTTTCTAAATTTTAAATATTTTAAATTGTATATGTTTTTAAAATAAAGCTTTTTATTATTATTATATTATTATTTATATTAATACGTGTATTAATTTAAAATAAACCTAATATATATTGACATCTTCAGCCCCTACACTGGCAGGACGTAAAAACAACATTGATCTGTGTTTAGTGAAAGATAATCCAATACATTACGCAATATCAAAAGCTAATAACCTAACTTGCAAAAAATCACCACCCTTTAAAAACTACGCTACTAAAAGCAAATACATGCCACGCATTAAAAGTACGGTCTGTAAACAAACAACATTTATTGGCTGCCTGCCCCAAACCTTTCTAGAAATAACCTGCAAACCATACTAGAAGTCATGCTTGAGAGATCGTTGCTAATTTAAAAAGCACATGCATAGGTATTAAATACAGCTCAACATGTAAGAGATGCAAAATTGATGAGAAAACAATTAAGCAAATCCGGCTTCTCTTACTCAAAGAAATTCATGTTTGGAAGAGTGCTGATTTGACATGGTTGCTATAAGAAAAATTTCTTTAAGCACTGTCCTAGTATATATAAATATCACAAATATAATATTCTTAAGTTTTAAACAAGTAATTTTATTTTAAATCTTTTATAGGTTAGGCATGCAAAAGTTGTAACTACAAAAAAACACATGTAAACCTCTAGATATTACAAGTTTAATTTTTCAAATACATTACTAAATTCAACTCATTCAGTTCTGATCCAAAAAAACTTACGTGATTAAGTATTGGTTTTTTGCCGGTTTATTTTTCATATGAAGTAAAATATTTTGCTTGGTATTTAAGTTTTAAGTTTTGTTATTATGAATGTCGCTGTGTCGATTGTGTTCTATAACAACTTTAGTAAGTTTTTTGTGTACAACATTGCACAAACAACTGGTGCACAATGATGCATTTATCTTGTTCACTCGTTTTATTTTGTTGCGGTGTATACATTCTTGTAGTTTATAGCCATGTTGCCAGATTTTTGACAATTGTCTCATATTATTGTTGATATACGTAATCTAATTATTTACACGTACTTTTTTAGTTTGTAAACAAATTTTTCTTGCACTTTTTTGTATTTTTTTTTTAAATTTGTTATATTTTGTACTCTCATTTTTAAACAGCACATAGTATTAATTGTTAGATTAATTGATTGATTGCATCACCAGCATATTGTTTGTTTATTGGTCCAAATACGTCATTTGAGATTAGTTCAACAAGTTTTGTTACTTTTCTATTTATTGGTGCAAATTTACGCTTATATTGCTTTGCATAAACACACTTTTTACAAATAGTTATTTCCGCTTCAACTGAATCTTTAAAACAATTTCTTTCCAAGAACTAAAATTAATATGACCAAGTCTTTTATGTAATTTTTAAACAATGCATTTTTTTATACAAATTGGCATTTTATACATATTATTTTTTCTTACAGCAATTGTTACAAATTTATTTCTCTTGTAAACTTATGATTTTGATATGTTTTTTTATCATGTTAAACCTATTTTTGTGTGTAAAATGAAAATAATTTTTTTGGTAAACTTTAAACGTGACATACATTGTGCCATCATATCATTTTATCAACCCAATTTTAAGCCAAACGTTTTTAATTTTTTTTACAGAGATATGTTCATAGTTTTTTAGTTTTACGTTTACATTACAAATATTTTTGTACGTTACTAAACATTGTTAAATTTGTTTTTTTATTGCAGCTAAAGCTTAAACATCACTGTTAACTTTAATATTAAACGCATTACCACTTGTTTTTAAACTGTTTATAATATCTTAAGAGTTTGACATTTATTTTACATGTAGTTTTTTATTACAGTTAAAATAATTTTTTTTAAAGTTTAATGTCTTTTTTTTTAGAATATTTAAGCTTGATGCCATTAATTTAATTAGCATTATACTTATTTAGTGTTTAAATAAGCTTTTTTGTCAACAATTCTTGCAGTTAAATTTGGCAACGTTTTTTTAGTTTTTCTACTAATAACCATGCTTGTAAAAATGAACAACAAATAGATGCTTAAATAAATACTTAAAGTTTTTGTTCATTGTTATGTCACTGTGTCTCCAGATTTTATAATCTGTCTTGTGATTGATTTAACTTGATGTATTTATGTATTAACTTTAGAGATGTATTTATGTATTAGACTTGTATAAAATTAATAAACGACGTATTTTATGTAAATTGCCTTTTTTTATCTAGTAAGATACACATACATTCATGTTTCAGGGTATGCACCCATCATCAGTGTACCTAGCATCTCACTGGTCAAAAAGACAATTTACATAAAGCTACAGTAACTATTAAACAGTTTACGTTTAGTAGTGTGTCAACGCAATTTGTAATTGTTTATTAAGTTTATCGTTTACAGAAACACCAACATTTTTAGCATTAATAATAATAATAATAATAATAATATATTTATTTGTAATCACCAAAAAAAAAACAGGTATTGACATTGTCAAAATAAGTACAAAACAACAGTCATAATTAACTAAACGTACAGAATTACAAAATATAATGTGTAAAATTGAACATAAACAAAAAAAAAATGCAAACTGTAGTGAAGTTTGTATATGGCTATGATAACATTAAAACAAATCATTCTCGTTCAAACATAAAGTACAGATTTAAATAATTAGAAGTAAGCAAATTCACATGCATAGTATAGACAATTTAAAATATAGAACACATATTTTAATACAGATTTATCACCATATTATGTTAAAGTAGTCTTTAAAAGAATAAAGAACTTTGTTTGATAACATTGTTTTAATAATATTTTTCTTCTTTAAGTTCTTGAATATGCTGAGGTAGTTTATTAAACATTTTTTTAGATAAATAATTATAATTATTCATAGTTTTTTGCAGTTTTACTTTAGGCAACAATAAGTTATGTTTTAACCTTGTGTAATGGTTATGTACATCAACAACTTTTTGTAATTGTGTTAAATTTTGTTTTATGTATAATTGGCATTGTAACACATACAATCCCGGCGATGTTATTATACTTAGATCTGCAAAAAATTACTTACATGACACTAAATTATTAACTCTCACAATTATTCGCACTGCTTTTTTTTGTAGTTTTAATATTTGCTCTGCTAGCGGTGAACTTCTCCATAGTAAGATACTTTGGCCAACTAGTGAGTGAATATAAGCATAGTATGCCATTTTTGTAATACTGCTGTTTGAATTATCTGCAATTTTTTGTAATAGATATATATTTCTATTAATTTTTGTGCTCAAATTGTTTATTTGAACTTTCCAGGTGAACTTTGGTTAAAAATAAACTCCTAAAAACTTATTACTGTTATTTTTATGTCTGCTATTCAGATCAAATGTGTGGTAATTTGTTTTATCTCTGTTTATTGCAAGCTTATTAGCTTTAAACCAGCGTTCTGCTTGTGCCACTCTATCGTTTATACTAGAGTTATTATTTGCAAGGTCTTGTACTATTGTGGTATCATCTGCAAAAATATATGTTTGTGTGTGAACATTGCTAAGTGCTAAGTCGTTCACATAAACTAGAAATAAAAGTGGTCCTAAAATTGACCCTTGAAGGACACCACACGTTAGAGTAGCTATGTTTAATGCCTCACTATTAAATAACACAATTTGTTGTCTATTTGAAATGTATGTTTTAAACAAATCTAGGGCATTACCCTTCACTCCATAATACTCTAGTTTTTTTTAATAATTGATCATGACACACACAGTCGAAAGCTTTACTTAAATCAATATAAGCGGAATCTAAACTGGTTTCAATTTCAAAAGATTGTTATATTTTTGACTAATTCACACATAGCACCTAACGTAGAATTTCCTTTCCAATATTCAAATTGAGCATTGCTAAATTTTTTATTCATGTAGGAATATAATCTCTCAAATATAATTTTCTCAAAAACTTTAGCTATAATTGGTATTATGGCAATTGGTCAAAAGTTGGTTGCCTGTGATCTGTCCCCTTTTTTGTAAACTAGGGTTGCTTTGACAATCTTTAACTGATTTGGAAAATGAACATTTTCTAAACATACATTAATAACGTATGTAAGAACGTCCACTACTTCGTTGCAAATACACTTTAAAATCGATGCATTCATGCTATAGAAATTCAATGCGTTAGAATTTTTTAGATGTGTTATGATATATTTTACTTCATTCGTGTTGGTTGGTGACATAAAAAAGAATTGATTTTGTGAAATGTTTTGTTTATTTAACAATGTTATATAATCATCTTTTGGTTGCAGATTACTAACAATTTTAGTAACTGCTTCTATAAAGTAACTCTGAAAATTAACTGACCGTAAGTATGTAGTCTGATTATTTAAGCTAATATTGTTACTCAAACTATTAATAATTTGCCACATTAGTCTGAGTTTATTCAGAGATGAGACAATTTTTTACTAGTGTATAGTTTTTTTGCAAAAGCAATATTTAATTTATAGCTTTTCTTTAACTTGGCAATAAGATTATTTACCTCATTTGAAAGACTAGCTTTACTTATTGTTCTCAATCGATTTAATGTTTTTTTTGTAAAACAAGATCTTGGTTGTACCATAAATGCTTATGTTTAACCTTACTATTATTTTTAGTTGTTAAAGGGCAACTACTATTAAATTCACAAATTAAAATGTCATAAAACATATCATAACACTTCTGCGGATAATTACATAATAAGATTTGTAAGTAGTCATTTTCTAAACATACTTGTTTTAAATTTAGTAGGTTGCTATGTGTTAATAATTTTACTGGCTTACAAGTTATTGCATCAATCTTTTGTGTTCTAACTCTCATATTAATCTCATAATGATCTGAAAAAAAGACTGTATTACTTCAACCTCTCAATGATAATGACGATTGACTAATATGTTGTCAATGCATGTAGCTGATGTTTTGGTAACTCTAGTATTTTCATAAACAATGTGTCTAAAATTAAAACTAATAATAATATCACAAAAAGTTTGTTTAAAGGGAGAATGTGTATTAAAATCAATGTTAAATTCTCCAGCTATAACTACAGATTTATTAAATTTATCTAGATCTCTTAGTAACTCGTTTATAGTGTTTAAAAATAGTTGAATATCCCCTAATGGAGATCTATACAAAGAAAGAAAGATAGTGTCACAGTTTTTTAATAATATGCCACAGACCTCACAAGCAACTTCTACAGAAAACTTGTCAATATTTGGTAAGTTCTTATATTGAAATGTGTCTTTCACTAATAATAATGATTCTCCATGAATGGTGAACTTCCTGTTAAATAAACTAGCCACAATATACCCTCCAATTTGAAGCAGACCAACTTCATCTAAATTACGCGGAATAATATATCTCTCTAGTTCAAAATCCTTGTTCCGTATAGAACAGAGATTAATGTGAAATAATGAAAAATAACCTGGATTGTTTTTTTTCGGTTATCTTCTTTCTTAAGATTGAGGTTTCTGCAATGTCGGTTGCCGAAAATGTCCATTAATATTTTTTCATGATTTTTTTATACGAGATAAATTCACGAACAGGTACTCCGGGTGGCCACACATCTGGTACTAGTAATTTTGGTATAAAAGTTTCTTTTATTCCTACTTTAAATGAACAGACGTCATCCGTTGATGTTAGACGATGGCATTTAACGTCTTTGATGTTTAAAATATGTATTACATAATTAGCAAGTGTTTTTTTTTTGGTTCCTGGTTCTACTCGATGCACATGTAGCCACTGTCTTCGTTCAATTGCAGCAAATGTGCAGTTTTTATCTGCATTTAACTGCTTCGTTCTTATAAATATAGGTTTTTTTCTATGTTTTTTACGGTAACTTACTGTGGTAAGTTTAGTATTTTTTGATGGTACACGATTTTTAATTTCTTTAGTCAACTGCACTTTATTATTGCTTGCATTGCTTTTAAAAATTTTATCCGTTTTTGGGATTACAACTTCATTTGTTTGCGTATTTAAATCAGCTGTTTTGCATAAATATTTATTTTCATTGTTGTTTCTTGAACTCATTTTTTTGTCAGCCTTTTTTACTTTATCGTTTGACTTTTCTCTCGTTGTTTTACGTTCTATTTCTACGATAGGAGAATTCCCTGGCAAAGTAATGAATTTATATGTTTCTTCATTCTTATCAATTTCTTTACTTTGATTGTTAATTATTTCTGCTCCTTTCAGGAGTTCGTTATTAAAAATGGCAACTTTATGTTGTTTACAATTAACACTTTGATTTATCAGCAGTTTGTCAAAAGTTGTAATATGATCTTGCAGAAATTTTATATTATTGGTTAAATTACTAATTATGTTATCCTTTGTTTGTATTAGGCATTTTAAGTATTTTATTTCTACTTGCAATTCATTTTTATTTGTATTCACAACTGTATTTACACTGTCAGATGAAGAATTGAAATCCTCGCCATTTTCTGCGTCGTCACTATTCACTGAGCAGCACATAATCGAGTCTTTGTCTATCTGTGTTACGTTTTTCATGTATTTAACACATCCTGGATGCATCTTTATTCCTCAGGTAACACATTTTGGTCCATTTAGTGGTATACCACTACAATACTTGCACTTTTCCGCGGGAGCTCGCGACTGTACGTTTCCACTAGCCGCCATCTTTTTTTTATGAATAGACCAAGCAGTGTTAATATTAACTACTAACTAGTCAGTTTGACCTAACCAAATAGCAGAAACAGTATGTATAAATTTTAAAACAGTATTTATTTAAACTAACAATTACAGTTTTCAACACTGTAAATTTAATATTCTGCCTAAGGAATAATGATCAAAACTAAAATAAAAAAGTTAGACAATAGAGTACAATTCTAAAACAATTTTGTCAATTATTTGTGAACGCAATTATTCTTACAAGTTGATGCAAATAGGTATTTTAAAAGTATTATAATGTTTGGAATTGCTTTTATATTTAGAAAGTATGTTTACGTAAAATTGCTAAACGCCTCTTTTTTTCTGATTTGAAAAATATGGGAAACGTATTTTTTAATAAAGCTTTGAGTACTTTACAAAGTTTGTTCATAGTATGGGTGTTAGACAAAAACGTACGGCTGAATAACTCCGTTTATATAATAGTTTAAATTTTCTATAATGGTGCTGTATAACAAAGTAAAAATATTAAAATAAAAAATAATTTTTATATTTGGTACAATACAAAAGATTTTATACTATTTACTATTTTTTGTTTGTTTAATAAATAGTATATAGGTTTTATACAACACATTGTAAGATTTTACTTAAAAAGAGGACAATTTTAGAGTTGTTTGGTATTTACTTTTAAATGATATTTTGATTACTTCAATTTTCAAAATATTAAGTGCTGTATTATTTTAATTTCAAATTAAAAGTTATAAACAGAACACAATGTACAATTTTAACTAACAGCTAATTAATATATTTTTTTTTATAATAAAAATGATAAATTGAAAAACTGAAAAATTTATCTGAAAAACCTCACATGGTCTAATATCAACAATATGTTCTTACTTTTCTGCTCAAATTTTTTGTCAAAACAAATGCATTATATAATCTATTCTAAAAACATATTAGCTGGTATTTACATTAAACTAACAAAATACGCAAACATTAAATGTTTTTTATAATAAAAGTTTAGTTTAGTCAAAATTACCAAAACACCAAAATAATTCTCCAAATGTAAATTTAAAAAAAGTTTTAAAAGTTTTTTTTTTGTTTTAAACAAGTTATTGTTTATGTATTGTCTTAATATGCAAGGTGTTTATTTTATTATAAAAAATCAACTAAAACACCCAAATTAATCAATTAAATATTAACTTAGTTTATGGCTTAAACGTTAATTTTGTCTAAAAAAATTTTCTGTTTATCATCATCTCAAACATGAAAAAAACCATATTATCTTTTTGGCTGAAACCAAAGTAAACAATAACAATTCAGATTGCTTTAATCTGGTAGATATTAATAAGCATATTATAGACTAACAACGTAAAAAAATTATGACATTGGTAATAATAGCATATTTTTTAAACTCAATCTTTTAAATAAAACTATTTTTGTAATAAGCATATAATGTTTTCCAAATAATTCAAATAAAGCTTTATAATTTAAAAAAAAGTAAATATAGAAAAACACTGAATAGTTATGTCACTTATCTTCTACAACATTATCTGGGGATTAGTATTTTTGCTGCTTTTCATGATCTTACTCAACTTATCCAGCCTACATATTTTCTTTTTGATAGTCATTTTGGTCAACCAAGATTATTAGAATTATATCTTTCAACTATTTTAGAAATTACAACAAAGTTATTGTTTAGTAAGCTACTTTAAGATTAAGATCATTTGCTTTGATATAATTGCTTTTACTGAAACTTGGCTTAACACTATTATATTAAACTTTGCGTAATCTTATGGTAAATTATAACTGTTTTAGACCGATAAAAATAATGCAAAAAAAGAAGGTTCTATTTACAATTAATGTTAGGCTTCAGGCATCTAAAATTTTTATTGATACGAATTTTCTCAAAAGTAAAAATATTGAACTTTTAATTAGTAATTTAGGTAAATTAATCACTGTAGTTTACCTAATTAATGTTTAGACCAAAAAACTACTAATGGCTTAGATACTTTACAACAGATCTATGCATTTTTTACATATACTTTTTTGAACATTGTTTAAACAAAATAGAAGACATATTGCCATCTAAACAAATATTTACTTGTAATACAAGGTAGTACATGTAATTCTAACAAGTATTTACTAACAGTTCAGAGATGTAACTTTGAGAGAGATTTTTTAATTCACTATAAACACTTGGTATAAACTTTAAAGTTTTGTATTTACCGAGACTTATAAACCGCAAATTCAATGTTCACAGACTGTTTAAATCTAGTCTTTAATGAAATAGTTTCAGAAAGTGTGGTTTCACTTGTTGAAATTCAAAAGTATTTTTTCGTTGTTGCAACATATTAAATAAAACAATACATCACTTTTTAAAATTAAAAAAAAAAGTTCATGTACTGTTTTATACCATTGAATCCAAAAGAACAAGAAATAGAATGGATTAAATAAATTTATACAACATTGGCAAAAAAATATTAATTTTCATCATCTAACAAAAGTCATGATTTCGGCGTTACCAACGTTTAATAAATTTGTAAAAAAATTAACAACACAACACAAATTAAACAATTGGATTTTTTTTACAAGCTAGATAGCTTTTATATTAGACCTACAAGACATTTATACAAAGATACTAACGTATCAAATCTTGGTCATTTATAAAATATTATCACAATCTTACCAGTAAATTAAAATCAATATTTATTAAAATGTATTATAAATGCAAATGTATTTGCTAAATACGTAGATGTTTATCTCCGGAAAACAAACATTTATTGCAATGGTTGTTAGGTTGACATTTAAGCTACTCAAATGCATCCTTTTGAAAAACTTTATTTAGATGTTACATATAAAATGAAACATTTACAAAAATTAGAAAAATTATTAATTAAACAATTTGACACTGAAATATGGACAAAAGAGAGCTAAGCATGTTAATAAATGTTTCTTGCATTACTGCCTTTATGTATGAATAGAACAAATTGTACAAAACAAAAATAACAAATTTTAACCACATCAATAAAAAAATTATATTAAGAGCGCGCAGCTTATATTAATTATATTAAATTAATTAAGTAAATATAATAATTTATAAATACAAAAATATGCATATTTAATTTTAAATTAATAGTAACAAATTGATAGAGGACAGTTATTACATTTCATTATATCTATCTCTATAACGAACATAGATGCATGTAAATATTTATGTACGCTTATCAAATATATATGATATTTTGTGTAAATTATTCCATAAACGCTGTTAGCATTAATGTAGGGAACATTGGCGTGCGTAATAATATTTATTGTGTTTTTGTATATCACGTTTATGCTCGAATGCGATAAGAAAATATTACATACATTAAGCTGTTTGATATTCTGCGCCCCGCGGACTATTAAAACAGTATTAAAATCAGAGCTGAATATAAAACGGAAACATATATGCCAATTTGAAAAATTATTCTATTTACATTTTAATATACAGAATACTAAATGAAAAGATAATGATATATAAAGTTAACATCTATATAGAAATTTAATTAAATTATACATTTACAAACATGTTGGTTATTTGTTAAAAAAAAAAATTACTTACTACTTTAATTATCGTTCCCAATTCATTAATATTTATCTCTTGATATACTGTTTTAATATGTATATCCTAGATTTTACTTATAAGTTGTCCAAATTAATCACAAGGTGATATTTTATTATAACAATAAGGAATTGTTTGAGTATACTTTACAAAATATCCTCGAATGAAAACGGTTTAGAAAGAAAATAAAAATAAGTAAGTATATATAATAATCATCTTTTAGGATATATCTTGTTAAAACCATCGCTTTACGTTTACATCGCCGAACGTTTTAGCAAAACGCGGATCCATTTCTAGGAAATTGCGTTTACTTTGTTTTCATATTGCCGTAACGCCGGACTAAATTGCCGTATAGGCATGGATTGAAGACATGTCCTTGTTAAGAAGTAACAGAAGGACTAGTTTACAGGACCGTAGGTCTGACGGGTTACGACCGAGCAAACGCGTTTATAAGTCGATTTTCTGTACGATATTGTCCTAAACGATGTACTTTACTTCTATTTTATTATAAAATTTTATGCTTAATAATTTATATGTATATATTTTTTTCATTATTTAGTTTTTTAATAAAACTGAACAAAAAATATATTGTTGGTTGTCAAATATATAAAGTTATCTAACACAATCTCTATTAAATCACGATTTTAAAATATCATATATACAAGTAGTTTATTATACTGTACTTTTTATAATATCTGAAAAAGTCATAATAAATTAATTAATGAATTAAATGAATTTGTATAAATAATAACTTACGTATTAATGCAAATAAATCTTACAATTGAACATAAAACGTAATAATTTACATTTATAAATGCATGTCAACTTTTTTTGAACCTTTAATGTCAGTGTAAATTACAAAACTGGTAAAAACAAAATAAAATAAACAATTGCATATATAATTAGTTGAAGTACTTAAGTAGAGATAATAATAAAAATTAAAATTATAATTGCAAAAATTATAAATTACATAAATTATACATATTGATAATGGTTTCTAGTTGCTTTAATTAATAATGTTATTATCTGCAAATGTTAAACATAGTTACTTATAATTTTTTTACCTAATATATCATGTTAATAAATAATATTGTGCAACAAATGGGCATTTGTTTTATTGCACAACTTGAATTGCACATATTTATGTAGCCACCTGCTGTGTTGAGTTCAAGCAAATTGCAATAGTTCTCATACGTATAGTAGGTAATGTTTATTTACAAAAAAAATGCTAATTAATAATTTTATTAATATTGCTTAAATTGTGATTGACTTAATGTCCTGCATCTAAAGACGTTGCTATTAAAAAAAATGTAATGTTTATTAAAATTAATATAAGATAAGTGACGACAGCACTTTATAACTGTTATACTAAGTAAACTTTTATTCTTGTAGATTTTTTTTAGTATTTATTTGCTTTACATTGAGAAAGAACAGTTAATACGAGTAAATAAAGAATTTGTAATTATATTTTGGATAAAATTAAATATTATTACTATTGGCCGGCATAAACTTATATAAAATAGTAATCTAAACTTTTGAATATGAGCTATAACAAATGGCTTTTATTAATAATAAGTTACAAATACCGATAATAATTGCGCTTTTGAAATTGACTGTTTAAAACGGTACATTTAAATGAAATGTTAGTTCCAAAGTTTCAATGCTGACTTTGCTCTGAGTTTTCTAAAACTATTTTTTTATTTAATGATGTTATATTTATGTCCGATTGTTAGACACATGTAGATAGACCGATGTGAAGACACCAACCAACTCCACCAACTAAGCTAGTTGACTAAAAATGCATTTGCTCGGTTATTAATAATAAAAAAAAAAATATAAGTACACATCTTAAAATTTCTGATTCGGTGATATATAACATTGATACTTAAAATAAATTTGTAATAGGGCTTAAATAACAAACTTAATTAGACCTAATTAACAAACTGTCCTCCAGATTGCTAATTTATTCTAAAAATATACCTTATAACAAATAAAAACAATCTACAAAAAAAAATTTTTAAACATCGATTGTGTACGTACTACGGCTGATTGAAAATTGATTAAAAAAATAATCAAAAATTAATTACTCTATAACCGTGCATCGCAAACAACAAACAAACAAATACACTAAAGAATAGCAAATTAAAATCCGAGTTTAGTGATATACAACATATTTTCCTTAAATCAAATAGTTAATTATATGGTTAAAGAAACTAATTAATTGCAACTATTGTGTTATCGCACTAAAATAAATTTTCAAAACAAAAGAAAACAACATGATAAGATACGTAGAACAACTTCTAACAAAAAACAGACAGACTGCTGCGGCAACACATGCTGTCCCCGGCTTATCTCTCTCTATACCCTATTTGTTGTCTGTCCTATACTGACGTTCATCTCTCCTTTCTGCCATTCTATTGTTATTCAGCCTAGTTGTTTGATTTGTTCTTAGATGTCTTCTTAGTTTTTCTAAGTCTTTATTCACTTTTTTGTCTTCGTATCCTTTCTTTTTTATGAATATTTTGTGGAGCTCCATTAGGTGTACCCCCTTTGGTAATCCCAGATTTGCCAATTTAACTTCTAAGGATATTCTTGAGTCTCCATTTGAAATTATTTCTTTGTATCCTTGGTTGCCAAGTATACTCTGACCATTTCAAAGGTTACATTGTCAGTCAACCACGAAATGGCGTATCTACCATTTGGAAATTTTTTGGTCAGTTTGCTTTCTTTGAGCAGCTCTTTTCTATTTTTCCTTATTTTGGCAATTTTGGTTGGTACTAATGTTTTATTGTATATTTTTTGTGTGTCTATTTTCTCCTTTTCCATTCCTTGTTAGGCATAGTTGTCTTGACCTTTATTGTATTTTTTCTCTTCCTTGCTTTTTTCTATGTTCTTTTGTTTCCACTTAGATTCTCTTTCCTTCTTCATTTGTCTTCTGTGGTTTTTGATGTGTGTGTTTACTTCCATTTTTGTTTATCTATATCTTGAGTTTTCAAATTCCTCTATCTTTTTTCTCATTACTGCCGTTGCATATTTTCTTAATGCTCTCCATTTGTTTTTGTCATTCAAGCAAGTATTAATTATTGAAGATTTATCAATTTTGATTTCCAATACATTTTCTTACTTTTTCCTATCATTCTCCCACGCTTTGCACTCTATTAGCGTATGTTCTGCGTCGTCATACGTGTCTTCTTGGCAGAATATACATTTCTCTTCTTTTTTCATTTTATTTATATTTTGTAAATACTTTCCAAAAGCTCCATGTCCGGTGAGTAGTTGTGTTGTATAGTAACACGTCTCCGGTTTATTCTCTACCCATTCCTTTATTTCTGCTATTAATTCTCTTGTCCATTTACCTTTTTCTCCGTCTTTCTACTGTGTCTGCCATTTTTTCATTGTATTATCTCTTGCTTGTCTTGTTGCTTCTTGTTTACTATTTCCTTCATTTACCAGTTTTTTTATGTTTAATCTTTCTTCTACCATCAAGTCTGCAAGTAGTGTCGCCGCGATTACCTCTTGCGACACCGTTCTGTAGCCCTACATATCCTTAACAAGCTTGTTATAGTGGCTCCTCTTATTTCTTTTCTGTTTTTTTTTTCTTTAAGGCATCTCCCCATGTTTCTGCGGCGTACAATAGTTTACTTTTGGCCGCCGTTGCTATTAGCCTTCTTGCCTCTTGTCCTGGTCTTCCTTTGTTTGGCATGAGCCTACTAAACATTCTTTCCATTTTGTTTGTTCGTCTTACCGCTTCCTTAATCTGTTTGTTCCATCCTTTTGCTTCCAGTGTAACTCTAAGGTATTTAATCTTCTTCCCTATGGTTATTATTTGTTCACCTACTTGTATTTTTCCGGTTCCTCTATTTGTCCTTTTTGTCGATAACCATGCCGCTTCTGTTTTCTGCTGTGCTAATTTTAGCCTTTTACTTTTGATCCATCTCTTTATCATACTAATTGCCAACTCTAGCCTTTCCTTTAGTACTTCTATGTCTGCATCCCTACCTACTAAAGCTAAGTCGTCAGCAAATGCAGTTATTGTCACCCTGTCTGGCAGCCGCATTCCGAGAAGCTCTTAATATACTAAGTTCCATAATTTGGGTCCTAGTGCTGTGCTTTGTGGTACCCCTCTGGTCAGTCTAAATTTACCCTTCTTGGTCACTAAGTTTCTTCCTTGTAGATAACTCCATATTATCTTGATCGTTTTCTTTGTCAATTTTTTCTATTTTGCTGCTTTTATAATTGCTTCCCATAGTACGCTATGAAACGCGTTTTGTATATCCAACGCTATTATGATGCAATGCTGTCTTTTCCTATGTGGGCCGCTGTTTGCTTTTTTTAGTACCGCTTTTACCTTCTCGATAGCTCTTAGCGTCGAACTGTTTCATCTCCTCCACTGTTGTCATATCTGCTTCCTCTTCTTTACTTATCTTTGTTGGTTCTGTTACCGCTCATCCTTTGGGAAACAATTTCTCAATTATTTTTTCTTTCCTTTCTTTTCCTCCTCCTATAAGCACACTTCCTTTGATCTTCCTTCCGGTTTATTCATTGCAATTTTGTACGGCATCACCCAAGGTTCCTTATCTATGGAATCTATCATTTCTTTATAGGATCTCTTCTTACTGTATTTTATTGCTTTTCTCAGTGCTTTTCTGTCCATTTTTAATTCTTCTTCTGTCTCTGCAGTGTCCTCCCCTTTTTGTTTCTGCCTTTTGATCTTCCTTCCGGTTTGTATTGCTCTTTTACTGCTTTCCTTTATCTCATTGCACCACCAGTTAAAACAATATTAAAAGTCGCACACTATCCACCAATAAAAAATCGCTCAAAGTGTTGATACGTCATAACTTGTTAAAAATTGGTAGTTAGAAGAGTTTTCTGATGGAAAGTGAGTCTAGACATTACTCCCCTACTTTCCACCACGATAAAACTATTTTAAAAGTTGCACACCACCCACCATAATAAAAGTAGCATAAAACAAAAAATACACAATGTTCACAATTTAACATAATCTGCTGCCAATAAACTATATATCTTTAAAATTGTTATTTAAATAATCCTAAAAACTGTAAAAAGCTTGTTGGACCATATAAGTTTTTAACGTTGTTAGAAATTGCTTACTTTTAAGATTTTCTATGCGGTTTGGCAGAACGTTGAAAAACTTGATAGCATAAAAGTTAGTGCCTGTTTGCAATTTGTACAGCCTCAAGCGATTTAGATAAACCATACATTAGCCTTTTGTATTGTACGCATGTTTATCCTCGTGTGTACTAAAAGCATTCATGTTGGTTATGACCAATTTTAAGCATTCGTATATATATATATATATATATATATATATATATATATATATATACAGGGTGTCCGGAAAATACGTGTACAACGTTTGACGACGGACTCCTGACGTCAAAATAGGTCGATCTAAGCTGACTTAGTTATATCCAAAATTGTCTTTAAGTGACCTTGTTGCTATGGCGTTTAATAATTTGACAATTATTGACAAATTGTCACCAGTCTATGAAATTTACTCAAGTATACGATCTACATTCTTGAATTACAAGTTCATTTTACCATTAAAAATGGAAAATTATACAAACTCTCAGAAAGTTGACATGCTCCTGGTATACGGGTTTTGTCAAGGAAATGGGCGTCAGAGTGTTAGGGTTTACATGGAGAGGTTTTCTAACCGTCGAATACCAAACCACCAAACATTTGCCAATATTGAGCGTCATCTTCGGGAAACGGGCAGTTTTAAGAAAAAGTTTGAAGGCAGGGGTCGTATGCGAACAACTCGAACTGTGGAAACAAAAGAGATGATTTTGGAAAGAGTTGAAAAAGAACCAAATACCAGTACCCGTCTCTTAGAACGTGAGTTAAATGTTCCTAAAACGATTGTCAATGAGGTTTTAAGAGAACAGTTGTTACATCCTTACCACATACAAAAAGTCCAGGAACTTTTACCGACTGATCTCCCCATGCGGCTTACATTTTGTCAATTTATTAGAAACAAAAGAATCCTTGTTCCAAATTTTTGTAGAAAAATTATGTTTACTGACGAGGCATGCTTTACAAGATCTGGGGTAACCAATCTGCACAACGAACATATTTATTCCGATGAAAATCCACATGCCATTAAAGTTGCACATCATCAGCATCAATTTAAAATTAATATTTGGGCAGGTATTATTGATCACTACCTTATTGGTCCCATTGTTATTCCAGACAGGTTAGATGGAAATATTTATTTAAATTTTTTGCAAGACACATTACTAATTCTTCTGGAGAATTTGCCCCTTTTACTTCGGAGGGAAATGTGGTATATGCATGATGGTGCCCCGCCCCATTTTTTCGTTGCCGTTCGGCAATACTTACATCATTAATATCCCAACCGATGGATTGGAAGAGGCAATGATGCACCAGTAAACTGGCCACCACGTTCTCCTGAGTTAAATATGTGTGACTTCTTTTTGTGGGGCGCTATTAAAACAGAAGTTTACAAGACTCCGGTAAACACACGCGATGATTTATTGCAGCGGATTTTAAATGCAGGCAACCATTTTAATAATCCCGAGACATTAGATAGGGTCCAATATCATTTTTTAAAGAGTGTTAATAAGTGTATTCAGCAAGATGGCGGTCATTTTACACATTTGCTTAAGTAATGTTTTTGTTTTACTTAGTTTCTTACAATAGATACTTTCAACTTTGTTATACTTTTGTTTTTTTTGACGCCCTCTACCGGCTAAACGAGACAATTTTGGATATAACTAAGTCGGTTTAGATCGACCTATTTTGACGTCAGGAGTCTGTCGTCAAACGTTGTACACGTATTTTTCGGACACCCTGTATATATATATATATATATATATATATAGGCAAGGTAGTGTGAGTATACGTAGCGTTATGAAAAATGGTTTACAATCTCTGTATTGTAAACCAGCTAGTATTCTTATGGCTCTTCTTTGTGGCGAGAAAACCCTGATTTGATACCCGAGTGCCGCCATGCAATTAAGCCGTAAGTTATATGACTTTGGCACAACGCAAAATAAGCAATTCGAACGACCTCATTGCTGGAATTGTTTTTTTAAATTTCTTATTAGGAATATATTTGATGATAGTTTACTTGCTAAAGAATCGCCATGTTCTTTCCAGGTTAGTTTTGAATCCTTGTGCAATTCTAAAAACTTAATACACTTATCATATTCCGTATTTACTGTTCTTAAAGAACATAACTGATACGGATTTAGATTCATTAATACAGAGACGATTGTGTCGCTAACTAACATTGATACTAGATTGTTAAGAATTTAAATTAAAAAAAAAAACATAATTTTAAGTATTTACACATTTTTTAGTCAACTACAACCAAAACTGTCAAAGAAAACAAGTTTGATTTTAATATTAAAAATGTTATAACAGAAAATAGTTGTAGGTACATATTAACAAACTATCAGATAAGTGGTTGTGGCTGAGAATGTTGGAATTAATTGATTCATATTATCAGTTAGGCAAATAAAATAATTTTGTTAAGATATTAATAAATTAAAAAAAAAATTATTGTAATTTTAAAATGTAATATTTTGGAATTATGTCACTACATCATAAAAATACTTCTGCATTTTTACGAAACCACTCTTGCTGAAATTATCATATTGAAGACTAGATTTAAGCAGTCTGTGAACATTGACTGAATATTTGTTACTTATAAATCTCAAGAAATACTGAACATGGAAAATTATTCCGTTTGTCAATAGTACGGTTAAAATAATCCTTTTTAAATGTTTTGGTCTTACATTTTTGAACTGTTAATAAATATTTGTTAGAATTTTTAGCAAACCTTGTACTACAAGTAAATATTTTTTTATATTGCAAATTGTTACGTATTTAGTCTGAACAATGTATCAACAACAAAATATCTATAAAAGATCTGCAACATTACGCCTGTGTTGCAAAGTATCTAAGTCACTAGTCAATTATTAAATTTTGGATTGGCAATGATACAAATAACTCGTTTCTGAATAGAGTTTAGAAAAGATAGTGTAGTTTCTGATGCTCTTCCTATTAATCAAACAATTTTTTTATAAATGGCATTGAAAATGCAAATTATTTTGCAAAATTAGTTTTTTTAAATTAAAAAAAATATATGAAATAGAATACTTTATTATTATTAAATTAAATAAATATTTTACTGATTTATTTGCAAACGTTTTAAAAATACTAGGTAGAATTTTATCTATACTTGATGCTTCTCTTGTATTTAATTTAAGATATCTTTTGACAGCCCGCTGCTTAAAATGAATTTTATTATTAACTGGCATAGTAAGTATAGCAATAAGAAGAATTATAATAGTTGAGTTACATGCAAATTAGTTTGCAAAAATTTCTGCTTTTTTTTGTAGATTGTTTTGACCATTTGGAAAAGGAGATATTTAAAATTGTGTACTACTTTGCAATAAATTTATTGTTTTATAGAAATTTTTGTTGCTTATGAAAAATTAGAAAATTTGATTAGCTTTGTTTTTGTCAATCTTATCTTTTTCAGATTGCATAAGATTGTCACAGTGCTTACTAGCTTTCTTTTTTTTTTTAGTCTGCTTAGAACGATTACTAATTTGTTTTTAAATATTTTTTTTAATTTATTATCTGCTCGTTTTGTCGGAACTAAAAACAAGTAATTTTGTTTTTGTTTACTAATAGAGAATGGAACAAATTTTTTGATAACATTCTGAATAGTTTTTGTAAAATTTTCTGTTGTTGTTCTGTTTGACTATATTTATGTTAGAATAATGATAGACAAATCTCGGTTTAGGTTTGGTATTAATAGAAAAAAAAATTAACAACAAAAGTAATAAGTAAATAATTAAACTTTTTTAAAGCAGCCTTGATAGTATTAATTATAAATTATATAATAAATTTATGGAATAGTTGAAAGATATAATTCTAGTAATTTTTGTTTTCCAAAAAGTCCATCAGAAAAAAAAATGGATTGCTGAATATATTGCATAAGATTATGAGAAGCAGCAAAAATTATAAGTTGTAGTCCGGATAGTGTTGTAGAAGATAAGAGACTTAATTATTTTTTGTACATTAAAATTTCATAATAAAATTATTTTAGTTTATTAAAATTTTCAGAAAAACCATAAAAAAAGTTTATAATTGCTTTGGAGAATTCTAATTACAAAATTAGTCTTTTTGGGAAATTTAGTTTAAAAAATATGGTATTATACGTTGTCAGCCTAAAATACAATTGTTGTTTGTGACTGTAGGCACAAACACACTGTTATTGACCATTTTAACCTATTATATTAAAGCGATTTAGATCTTATTATTAACTTTGGTTTGAGTCAAAAAGATGATGTGGTGTTTTTTGTTCAATATGCTGATAAACAGAATTTAGTTTTTTTTTAAACCAAAATTATCAAGGAAATTAACTTTTAAGCCACAAACTAAGTCAGTATTTGATTGTTTAAATTGATTAGTAAAACAGGCTAGGCCTTGTTCTGCTTATTTAATCGTATCATAATCTATGTTTGATTTTGTGAGTGATTTCTTTGTTAGACTTATCTACTCAAAACTAAAATATTTAGTTTCAAGAAGAGAGGTCTAACCCCTGCGTTTTAAACTAAACTTTTAGGCTGGGTGTACATTGAAGAGCTGTGAGCACGGAGCTGTGAGCGGTAAACTGTGAGCAGTGCAAATAAAAATTCAAGTACATTTAAAACACACAGTCGTGTGTATATTGATTCGAGCGCTGCGCGGTAGAGGCAAGCGGTGGCTTTGCTTTGTTTTAAATTTCAAGTTGACTTAAATTGTAAGCGTTAGCGGTGAGCTGTGAATTCTAAACAACTGTTACGCCCAGTTATACCTATTTATTTTTTTAATAACTGACGCAACGCACGTTGAACCTCCCAACCACCACACCGTGTTTGAACGTTGTAACATAATTAATTATCACTAATTTATCCATTAATTTATTGCCGCCAAACTATGCTACCGCATCTCTTCACTGCGTCGATGTTACTGATCCTCCTTTCTTCGTCCCGCAATCGACTCCCACTCTGCCGCATTGCAATCCAATCGTGCTGAACCGGTCTATCTCGTCTTCTTGCATTACCTCGCAAATGCTTCCGCGTACTATTCTATAAATTGAACCTGCACACTATTATTAATACATTTTGTCTAACTAATAAATATATACATATGTCTCTAGCACAAGACTAATTGTAATGCCAGAATCTCTATAATTATATCAATGCATGGTACACTACCAATTACTTAATTAACACATCCCCAAGGTATACTCTAATACCAGTGTGTTTATAACTGCTCCTTACCGCTGTAATGTGCCCTGCATACAATCTATGTAAGCTTGACAATCTTTTGCAGTTATTGTGCAACCCCAAGGCCTCAACTGCCAGTGCACAACATACTTTTGGCTGTTACCGTTGAGTGAGGGAATATTAGGAAGAGACGCAAAGCCAGTATATTTGTGCGGACTCTAGTGTGCCTCTCTTCTAAATATATCTGTCCTACTCACACACAAGCTCCTTTCACCGCACTGTCAACAAGCTTGTTGGACCGTATGCTAGAGACAAACTACACATACGGCAAGCGGCCCGAACTAATGCTCGCACTGCTTGTGAATTTTTCTATTTGGGAGCATCTCGACCGCTACTTTGATTTCCAGCATACTGACAACAACAGCAAGTTTGCCGTCATTTCTATTTCAACATATAATTTAATAATCAATTATTTTTTTTGCCAGTACATTCTGAAAAGTTCATAGTATGTTTTGTATGCAAAGCATTTTAGTCAAATTACAGGTAGAAACATTTATCGAAATATAGAAATAAATGCGTTTTTATGTACTTTTAAATGCGCTTTTGCAAATATAATTTGAATAAAATATTTTGACAAAAGATCCTTTCTGAATACGCTAAAAAAAGAATTGAATATCAAATTATATGTATAATAATAATAATACTTTATTCACGGTATATACAAAAACCATTTACATCTACATCATTATATACATAAATAACGATGAATTACAAACAATATTACAATTACACAAAAATATATAAAAGAATATTGAAAAATAAAAGCATGGAAAAAAGTATACATAAATAAAAACAAAATATAAAATTATTCATCAACACATTTTAAATGACACTTAAAACTACATTTTGAAACACAAAATAAATCAATATTATTAGAGAAACTATTAGCAATTCTACACATTCTACCAATTAGATTATTAAATCCATAATTGGTAGAATGTATAGATTCTCTAAATAATGGAGACTGTCTGGTTCGGCAATTATTGTTGGGGACTTGAAATGGAAGAGTTACAAGTAGCTCTTGGCAATCAATCTCAGACATCATTAGTCCACGTAAAAATGATAAATCGGCTCTTTTGCGCCGAAATTTCAGCGGCGGAAGATTATATTGCAATGCAATGAGGTTAAAATCGTAATTTTCGGATGAAATGCCTAATTTGTACGATAATAAACAAAAAAATTTGTTTTGAATACGTTCTATATTGCACATATGAACGCTGTAGTATGGACACCAAACTGACGGAGCGTACTCTAAATGAGAACGTACTAAAGCGCAATAAAGTAATTTGAGTGTGCTAGGAGATAGGTCAGTAGACATTCTGTAAACAAATCCTAACATTTTCATAGCACGGTTGCACATATAGTTTATATGCTCAACAAAAGTTAGTTTTGAATCAAAAATTACGCCCAAATCTTATATTTGTGTAACATGCTCCAAAACATTATTATCGATAGTATAGTCAAACGATACTTTACTTAAAGTTCTGTTGAAGCTTATCGAAAAACATTTATTTGCGTTAAACAACAAGTTATTAATAAGACACCATGAATGAACAGAATCTAAATCATTTTGCAAACTAATGCAGTCCTCGATAGATGATATTCTTTTATTAATTTTAAGATCGTCAGCAAATAAAAGATAAGACAAAGAATTAATAGAATAAACAAGATCATTAATAAAGAGTAAAAACAGAATTGCTCCACAATGAGATCCTTGAGGAACCCCAGAAGGAACAACAATTGGTTGTGATAAAAAGTTATTAATTTTCACACACTGTGTACGATTTTCCAAAAAGCTCGACAACCAACCACGCAACAACAGATTCATGAAAACCCAAAGCCCGAAGCTTAGCAATCAAAATACTATGATTAACGCGATCAAAAGCCTTAGAAAAATCTGTGTAAATAGAATCTACTTGAACTCTTGATTGAAAGGCATTCAAAAGATCATTTTCGTAACAAAGAAGATTTGTAAGAGTAGAACGACCCTCGCGAAACCCATGTTGCTGTTCCACTAAAATGCTTTTGCACATCCAATGTATTTGACCAGTTACAATTTGATCAAACAACTTAGGAATAGCAGACTGGATGCATATGCCTCTATAATTAGTAATATCCTCCTTAGCTCCAGATTTTTGTAAAGGCATAATGTAGCTTTGTTTCCAAACTGAAGGAAACTTGGCTTCATTAAGAAAAGCCTCAAAAAGTAAGTGCAATGGCATAGAAATTGAATAAATACATTGTTTTAACAGCATAGATGGAACACCGTCCGGTCCACTGCTAAAGTTACATTTAAGGTTCTTAATCCTTTTAAATACATCCAACAAACTAATTGAAAATGATCGATGTAATACGTTTTTCTTAAAGTCAAACAAAGGAGTTGGATGAGTTTGTGTATCGTAAACTGAGGAAAAGAATTCAGCAAAACTATTAACATAGTCATCTCCATTACTGCAAGTTTTTTGTTTATAATACATTGTGGCTGGAAAATCATTAGTTTTTCTAGAGTCGCTAACAAATTTCCAAAAATGTTTAGGGTTACTTTGAATGTTGTTTTCTGTTCGAGTAATATATTGCTTGTATAGACATGTACTGAGATTTTTACACGAAGTACGAATTGATTGAAACTCGTTATAATCAGGCAATAGTCTTGAAGATTTATAACGTTTATGAACAGTTTTTTTGAGTCTAGTAAGTGAAATCAATTCTTTATTAAACCAAACCGGAAAATTGTTTTCTCGCCATTGTTTTTTGGGAACAAAACAGTCAATAGCAAAATGCAACACAGAGTAAAATAAATTAACGCAATTATCAACATCACAATTATAAAAAAGAGCGGACCAATCAACATTCAACAAAAAATTATTGATTGCGTTAAAGTCGGCATATTTAAAATTATTAAAAACATAATTACACATTAAAATATCACGGCTAGTATCACATTTTACATCAATCACATAAGCAATATGATGTAGGCTAAGTTTTAATGTAGAAATAGGAATGACGCCAAAGTTGGTATTAATAACTTGAAATGAATAAAATAAATAAAAATAATATTCTTGTAAACAAAATTATACAAAATATTTTTTTATTTGTGAATTAAATATAAAATACATATAATATAAATTTATTCCAAAAACATGAATTATTATAACACACAATTTCAAAACATTTGTTGTTAATGTAATTTAAAAATAAAATTTGTAGCTAAAATGTATATAAACTTTTTAATCAGTAATTTTGATCAAAATAATATGAAATCGGATATCATGTAATATGTGATCATTATGAAAGAATTCTAACTTTTCTATGCGGTTTAATTGATTTATTTTTCTTTTTTTCCTTTTTTTCAAAACGATAATTTTCCGATTCCCATTTTAAATTGCGGTAAATCTTCATTTTAATGAAAAGCTTTATTATTGCATGCATATGATTTATGCATGAAGCATTGCTATTAAATTTTGTCCATGTAGCATGTTCAGACAAAATACGCAGAAGGTCTGCCTCTATATTTTTTGCCACATTAAATTTACATTTTTGCTTCTTAAACGATACATCAAATTCTTGAAGCATCACTATTACAATATCGCCAAACTCTTCAGAAGGTTTTCTTAGAAATCGAATGTTATTTGAACCACCATAATCTTTGTTTAACAAAAATGCCTCATTTTCTGAAACCAGTTCAGAATCTTGTTTTACCAACAAGGATGTGCAAATTTCACAATTAGTTTTTTTCAAAACTTGGTTTGCAAGATATCCGGCTACATATATGATAGAACATGTTTCTAGAGTTGGTTTTTCAACTGGTAAGTTTGAATGCATAGCTTGTGTTTCATCATTAGAACATTCTTGAACTTCTACTTCATTTTGCTCAACTATATTAAATGATGTTTTATCAGAAGTTTCTACACTTTCGAGCTCAAGTGTTTGTCCATTATCTACTTCACAATTGCCAGTATCTACTGCAATCTGGAGTCTAATATGCATGTTATGTTGGATAGCAATGCAACACTGTCGGACTGTAGGTGTAGGATTATATCTACCACGATTTCGTATTATTGAAAAGAAATTTTCAAGCGGGTCTTGATTCAAAAAACCTGTCAATAAATATTTTACTCCCTGCTCTTTCAGTTCTGCCCATAACAATAAAATGCAGCGTAGTGTCCATTCAAAGCCGTCTATACAATGAATATTACTTGACTTACTAATCGGTTCATCTATACAGTCAATACTACTTGAGTTATTGTTATTATCAAGAACAACAATAGTTTTAAAATACTCTAAGCCGTTTTTTAGTATATTTTCAGATAAGCGGTTGTATATTGATAACGGTCGTTTGTGTGGATTTTTATCTTTTAACACTCTACTATTTAAAGAATCAAAAATATTATTAATTTTTTCAATAAAATCTGCCGTATCTAACGCAGTGGTACTATTTAATTGGCCCGTTGATGCTGCTGTTTTAATAGCCGCAGAGACAGTGTGTGAAAATATTTGGACGGCAAATTTGACTCTCATTTTTTGAAAAGTGTTTGGAAAAATGTGTATATCTCCAATCTTTGGCATTGCTCTCGTAGTGGTACTTTTCTTATCAATATCATATGTCCTTGTTATATCAGACCACGGTACTGGTTTCTTATCAATAATAAATTTAAACTTATCTTTTATTAAATTGTTTCTTAGACTCTTTATTAAGTGAGGTACATCAAAACATGCAAAAACTTTTTTGTTGTCAATTTCTATGCAAGGATTTTCTTTTGTAGCGCCTAATAGTTTAATTGCACTTCTATTGTTAGTACCTTGATCGCAAACAATTAATTTTGGATTAAAAGTAAGTCTTTGCAAACCTCGTATTACTTCCTCTATAATCTGCTTAAGTGCAATTCCTTTTACAGAGTTGGCTGATATTTGTCAGTTAAAATGACCTCAAAACAAAAATTCTCAAACGCATCCTGCAAAATAATTATATCTGCAAACAAACCCAGCTTTATGGAATGATACTCATCCCGATTACAAACAAAACAATAAAACTAAATAAATGTGGGTAGAGGTTAGCAAAGTAGTTGGTTTTTCAGGTTAGTAAATTAATCAAATTTTTATATATAAATATGTATTGTTTTTCTATATGTGTTTTACATACGCAACGCTTCTATTTTAGTGTAAACACATCCTAGCTGCATCGCTCACCGCTTACATCGCACCGCTCACAGCTCACCGCTCACAGCTCTTCAATATAAACGCGGCCTTAGAGATATGCATAAATTTATATTGTAGTTTCCCCAAACATACGTTCTTGTAAGCAATTTTAATTAATGATTTTACGATAAGCAAATTTTATACGTTTAAAAACTTATCTTTATCATTGTAAAGTTTACTTTACCCAACCAGATCTTTCAAAAATTAATTGTTTTTTGCTATAATTATGATGAAACAAATAATGTATTGCTGAGAGTTATTCAAATATGGCATCTTTACCTGAGAGCCAAACAAAATTGCCACTCACCTGCTAAAGATTGCGATTAATTGAAGTACCTTGAAAATGCAGAATACATTTACAGGAGTTAATATTTTAATTATGTTTATTTTGTTAATAGTAATTTAAATTTAATATAATAAGTTTATTTAATTTTTATTTATCAACAAACACTTATTTATTTGATCTAGATATAAATTAATGTAATCTCTTAAACATTGACGGAAAAGTTTAAGCAATCGTGCATCATTATGTTATATAATTTACATAACGATACTATCAAAATTATATACCGTGAAAACGTCAATCTACATGTTTTATAATATAAATCTATATTTTATGGATAGACTTACTTATTACGTAAATATGATTCAAGTAAACTATGCAGTCGATTTAATAAACTACGCATTTATATTATTACTTAAAAATGAAAACATGAAATCTGCACATAATTAAGATTATCGTAATTGTAACTACAGCAGGTATATATTGTAATTTGCAAAACTATTTACACATGACTACAAGCAAAGTATGTTGAATTCAGAGCTTATTAAACATAAAATATGCGTAATTGATCTTTATGTTGCGACACACCTCAGAGAATTATGTGCAGTTAATGAAATCCGGAAAATATTACCAGCATCATCAAATTACAAGTTACTGAATAATGGGAAACATCGCGATTCATGCCTAAGGCATTATATTATCTACAACACCGGTTATCCTATTTAACGGAAATAAATTTATAATATTCAATAGCAAAGGTCGTGTTTGCCCTAGGACAGAACTGTTGACTCATTCCATTTGACAATAACTGGGCATTTACACGTTCAATAATATATTCATTCAAATACGCATCTGCATATTCATTATTATGTCTGGCCAATTTACAGCATTAATGTAATGGATTAGTACATAATCAACAATAATTCTTAATTTTCGTATTCCGTTCAAATTGACGTACTCTATCCACAGCGATCTGTGTTTATTGTTGTTAATTATGTTAATAAATAGCATTTATAGTATGTCGATAATCATTCAATTTGGGGTAAATTGATGAATTTGACCCTTGCTACGTGATAATTCATAATGGTCTATATAAAATAATTACTATATTTTTGTATCACAAAGATCACAGTTTATTAGTTATTAAATTACACATTAATTATAGTTTTTGTCAAATACCTAAATGCAATTTGAAATAAATTCAGTATTTATATTAATTTACTAGTTGTGTCGTGTTTTATTATTTGCAATCATTTAAATATAAACTTAAAACGTTTTTGCTAAATAGATAAAACAACATAAAAAAATTTGCTTATAATAATAATAATGAAAGACGTTTTGACTTAATACTAGCTTTATGGGATGTTGCTATTTAGAGATTAAGGGTGTTTTGAATAAGAGAAGGGCAGAAAAAACAAATATTAAAATTAAATTTAGTTCATATACATATGTCAAAATTAGCTAACTACATCTAATTGCAAATTACAACTTTTACTATTTAAATGTGTTAAAAATAACTATATCAATGTCTGCTGATATTCCATAACAAATGATATATCATAAGTTTCTACTTAAGAATTAGAAAATCCTACAAATTGAAGATACAAATAATATATAATTTGAAACTAAATCATACTCTGACTATGAACCTGTCAAACTTAAGATATTGATTCAAAGACAATTATGAAGTTGCAAAAACATACTTTTGGAAAGTGTATGAAGTAATTTAGTAAGATTTGCAACTTTTTACGTTTGTTACTGATACTAAATAATTAATTTAATTATTATTTATCAATTTACATATTACATATTAAGAGTGAATTGGCATAAATATGGTAAATAATTTGCCTGTATTTAATTTATTTATTAATTGTAAGCGTTAGCTTACAGAATGGTCTTAATTATTTTCTTTTGTGTGTGTGTGTATAAGAAGTAAACAAGATTTCTCTTGCCGCCGTATTTCAGTGTAGACGTGGGTGGTATGACATGAGCGCAACGGGATCTCTTCTGAAGTTCACTTTGCATATCTGTAAATGTTCACACCTCCTAATTATAGAACCCAATATTAAACAGTAACAGCAACATGTTAAATACAAAAAAAGTAAATATATTCCAAATCTTCTAGTTCGATCACAAAAAATAACAAATAATAAATTATTTTAAAAAATCTTATCTTATCTATACATCTTTCAAATTATGACATTTATTAAATATGTTTTTGTATACAATATAAATATTGTAGTTGCAAAAAGCTTGTGCACAACATCCATACTTGTAGAATATGGAAATCAAACAGTTTCTTCTAAAATAGTTAACTCTGCACATTCAACTTTTTATTTGGAAAAAAGAGTAGAAGCCATTTTGAAACAACGGCAGTAGAGTTTTATTAACGCATAAATTAAATTAAACTATATGTGATAAGTATAACTTATATTGACACTATTGAGATTACTTTTTAAGTTGTTAGCGTCATTGTGATTAAAATATCAACTACTTCATGATGACCATGATCACTCAAATACACGGGTTTATCATATGAATGATATGTTGATTTATATAAAATGTTATGTAAACAGTTAGTGCGTTTGTTTAAAAAAAGTGGAGTTGGAGTAGAATAGACTAGAGTAGAGTGAATTGTTGTTAAAGTAAACACGCAATGTTGTAATTTCTTTTGCTCTGTTTGACATTGCCAAACGCGTAAAGAGCAATTAGAGTTAAAGGAGTACGTGAAGTAGAATAAAAGAACGCACCAAGTACATGCGTCATTTATATGCCAATAAAATTGATTTGTATAAACACTGTGCAGACGTGACTTATGGGAACATAGCACAATGTCAACATCGGTTTGTTGATAAATCTGCTACCAGATAGCGTATTCCTTGCTGCAATCTCTAAATAAAATTCAAACTTTTAAAAACAGTTTATTTACTTTTTAATAATTACATTGACATAAAACGATGATTTATCATTTAAAAACGACAAAAAAAAACTTTTATATTAAGTATATAAACAGTACTCCTACAATACTTGTAAAAAAAACTAGCATTGTTCCAACAGAATGTATTAGTAGCTCACTTTTACTATCAAAACACACAAGATCTAAACACAAAAACACAAAAACACAAATTTTTTTGATGGCGTATGGTTAAAAGACGGAACACTCAGTAAGAAACTATTTCCAGAAATTTATTTTGTGCATAGAGTTGATCGTACAGGATGTATAGCTGGTGGTGTTTTAATTGCTGTTGGTAATGCTACTGCACAATGCATTCCAATCACTAATGGGCATTTTCTAAATGTTAAAATAAATTTCTCTGCAGCTACCATTCATTTTTATAAAAACAAGATAACTTTTTTAATAACTGTTTGTTTTATAGCATTATCTCAACCAGCAACTGTACGTGAAACATTTTTTGAATTTATTGAAAAAAACTTTGATATTAGCACTAATATAATTATTGTAGGCAATTTTAATATATGTAATTTTCAACAATCTTTGTCTGGTCACCATCCTGATTAGTTGAGCTCAAACATTTTAAATTTCTTATACAATAACTACTTTTTGCAACATAATAATATTCTAAACACCAATAATACAACATTTGACCTTGTTTTAACTAAGATGCACACCATCCTTTTGTTTTACCAGAAAGTAAATAATTATATTTAACCCATCTGATTAGGTACTGTATTGTCGACTGTAGTTTTATATTAAATTATGTGTATATGTATAAGAAATCGACAATAAAAAGCAATTATTATTATTATTATTCAAACTTTCTACAACTACTAGTTTGCCGTTTTATCCACAACAAACATACAAATACTGTTTAAAAAAAACAAACTTATTCAAAATATATAAAGAAGAGACGCAATGTCCTCAAATGAGACAGTTGTAAAAGCAATAATTTCGAATAAAGCCTAGTTAAATAGGTAAATTTATACGAATGCCACAACGACATATGTAGCGCTCGTTACTATTTAATCAATCGGACAACCCAATAATAACATTAAAAAGTTAAATTTATGAAAAAATATTATAAACTAAAAAAAAAAAAAAAAAAAAAAAAAAAAAAACATCCATAGACGCGTTTCGAGGTTTACCTCTCATCAGTATGGCTTTATTTATTTAAACTAATTGATTTTTAACTTACTTCGTCAACATTGTTCACCACCACAATTCAAAGTGAATATTTTAAAAAGTGTATTGACTATTTATACTAACTGACTTAATTATTTAATGGCTATGGTTAAAAGCATTCTGAGAATGAACAAATAAACTAATTATTTCGGGATATTAAGCTGATGGTAATGACATGAAAGAATTTAAACGGAAATTTGAAAATTAAAAATAGAATAATTTTTTTTTGCATAAATTATAATTACTATTATACAATTTTGTGTATATCAGAACATATATAAAATATATAAAGAAGAGACGCAATGTCCTCAAATGAGACAGTTGTAAAAGCAATAATTTCGAATAAAGCCTAGTTAAATAGGTAAATTTATACGAATGCCACAACGACATATGTAGCGCTCGTTACTATTTGTTCAATCGGACAACCCAATAATAACATTAAAAAGTTAAATTTTTGAAAAAATATTCTAAACTAAAAAAAAAAAAAAAAAAAAAAAAAAAAACATCCATAGACGCGTTTCGAGGTTTACCTCTCATCAGTATGGCTTTATTTATTTAAACTAATTGATTTTTAACTTACTTCGTCAACATTGTTCACCACCACAATTCAAAGTGAATATTTTAAAAAGTGTATTGACTATTTATACTAACTGACTTAATTATTTAATGGCTATGGTTAATAGCATTCTGAGAATGAACAAATAAACTAATTATTTCGGGATATTAAGCTGATGGTAATGACATGAAAGAATTTAAACGGAAATTTGAAAATTAAAAATAGAATAATTTTTTTTTGCATAAATTATAATTACTATTATACAATTTCGTGTATATCAGAACATATATAAAATATATAAAGAAGAGACGCAATGTCCTCAAATGAGACAGTTGTAAAAGCAATAATTTCGAATAAAGCCTAGTTAAATAGGTAAATTTATACGAATGCCACAACGACATATGTAGCGCTCGTTACTATTTGTTCAATCGGACAACCCAATAATAACATTAAAAAGTTAAATTTATGAAAAAATATTCTAAACTAAAAAAAAAAAAAAAAAAAAAAAAAAAAAAAGTTTAGAATATTTTTTCATAAATTTAACTTTTTAAACTTATTCAACTTGTAGACTGTTTTTCTTGACATTGATTGGTCAATAGTGTATGCTGAGACAAGTGTGGACGTATGCTGTTTTGCAAAGTCAATTTTACGTAAGTTGTCGTCTAGATATCCTTGGTTGTTCAGCACTGATTTGTGCAAACTACTTTGCAAGAAAATGTGTTACCATAGTTATATAGTCAACATAAAACCAATTATTATTGACAAAAGTATTTAACACAACATTTTATTGGACAGAAAAAGTGTTTACTACTACAGCTGAAGCAAAATTTTAAAACGATTCAAATTAAATCGTTGTGCAAGCTTCTAAACGTCTAAAAAAATACATATCAAATTTTAATGGAATTTCTTCTTTCTTAGTTAAAGATCCACTACATTATTTGTTTAACTTAATATTAAAAACTTTTTCAAAACTATTAAAAATTGCTTGTACCAGCCCAATTTTATAAAAGAAAACCGAGAAGACATATCAAACTATTGTCTAATTGCTTCAATTAACAACTTTGCTAAAGTTTTTGAACGAATAATAGCAGAACGGCTTTATTTTGAAGTTAAAATTTAATATCAGATAACCAGCACGATTTTGTTAAAAAAAGGTTTACTGCGTCAAATTTATTATGTTTTACAGAATTTGTTTCTACATAGCTTGATGTGCAACAACAAGTAGATGTAATATACACTGATTTTAGTAAGGTTTTTGATACATTAGATCACGGGATTATAGTAGGTAAACTACGTGCTTTTGGATGCAATAACAATCTTTGTAATCTATTACAGTCTTATCTTAATGACCGATTGCAGTATGTTAAAGTTTTAACCTTCAAATCTACTAACTATCCTGCACATAGTGATGTTTCTTAGAGGTCCAAAGGGCCATTAATTTTTATCATTTTTATTAATATTTGCAACCTTATAAAATCAATGTCTACTATATGCTGACAATTTAAAAATATTTTCTACAATTTTTATCTATGGCTGATTGCATATTAATTCAATCTGACATTTAAATGTTATCTACGTGGTGCAAACCAAACTACTTGCAACTTAATAAAACAAAACGCTGTACGATAACATATTTTTGCAAAAAATCAAATATATTATAATTTATGATTATATCATTGACAACCAACTTTTATCAAAGATTACGACTAACTAAGATCTTGGTGTGCTGCTTGACAGTCAATTAGCATTTAGTAGTCACATAGACAATATTGTCAGCACAGCATTAAAATTGCTGAAATTTATTATTAGGTTAGCAAAACCATTCTTTAATAAAGAATCTTTGCAGGTACTTTATTTAACTTTTGTCAGAAAGTAAATTTAAATATTGTAGTACGATGTGGTCTCCATACTACGCAACTTATTCTAATGCTTTGGAAAAAGTTCAAAAACGTTATTTAAAGTATCTGTGTTACCAAGAAGATGGCCACTACCAGCCTTGTGGTCGTACAGATTACGATGTCCTATTAATAACCGCTTTATCCATCGTTGGATAAACTAATCTACTGTTATATCTGGTATAACAGGCAATGCATTTTACAAATGCTAAGTTAGTTTATTCGCTAAGATAATCTATTAAAGACCGCTTTTACAATCGTCGGTTAAACAAAGAATAGCGCTATCTAAGAAATATATAAAAATGCGCTTTTACATTCTCTTATAACTTATATCTAGTGTAGTAACTAAGTAACGCGCACAACAAATTAGTGTATACGTCAATTTATTTATTTATAAGTCAGTTCCAGAACATGTTTTTTTAGAAAATGCATAAACGTGTTACAGTTAAAGTAGGATTTGTTGCTAAAATTTTTACACAGAAGAAAATTGATAATGTGGTTCGTTTTTATTTCTAGTTCTAATTTGGAATTTATTGAATAGAAATTCTACTCGAGTGTGCGGGTGATTGAAATTTTACAATGGGGGCGATTACTTTAGGAGTCCTAGCAATTTTATAAAACTTTATTTGTATGTTTTGAGGAGAATAAACCAGGGATAACTTATTCGGTGCTTGGAGCAGTAGTTTTTTTTAGTATAGTAACCAAGTAACGCGCACAACAAATTTGCGAATAAATGATTTATACGTCAGTTTATAAGTCATTATTGACGTTTCAATAGGTTATCTAAACTGTAACAAAAGCAAAACTAATGCTATACTATATACATTAGTATAAATTTATTCCTGGTATAAGTTATCTGACAACTGTAAAAGCGACCCTAAAACGTCAATTGTGCCGTAAATTATTTATAAGCAAATTTAGATTGTCTCCTCTATAACGTAAATGTTTTTAAATCAGATAGTGACATAAAAAAGACAAAAATTGGAGCAACAAACCCTACTTTTTTCCCAATTTATTTTTACAAATATAATATGTGCGGCGCTTACAAGGTAATGTGCGTTATACTAAGTATAACTACTGCTGCGAGCATTGGATAAGTTAACTCCGGCTTAATCCCCTCCAAACCCTAAGTTTGCTTTAACTGAGGATTGAAAAAGCGGCCCTAAGTCGTTATGATTTTAACTCTCTTCTAGATTGTCGTAGAAACGCTGGTATATTGCTGGCCACTAAGCTGGTTTGTGGAGATGTTGGTTGTTCAATTCTATTAAGCAGTTTGGACTTCTATAAACTAAGACTAGCAGCTAAAAACCAATCAACATCTATTTGTTCTAAGTTGTACAGCAACTTAGGACTAAATGCACCTAAGCGTTTTGTATATTAGACAAAACGGTTTCTAACTCGCAAATATTAATATCAAAGAAAACAATAACTTCTAAAAAAATAACATATTTATTTAAAGATACTTCAAAATGATTAATTTTGTTTTCAATCAGTTTTTATTAACTAAATGTTGGGTTTTCTGAATTTGTTTTTTAATAGAATTTTATAAAGAAGATTAATTTATATTAAAAACTTGTCCTAATTTTAAAAAAACAATATAAATAGTAATAGAAGTAATAAAAGTTTAAGTATGTGTATTTTTTTGGTTAGTAAATTTTAATGTTTTATCATTTTATTATGTTTTTCTCAAATATCTTGTAACAAATACAGTTTGACCTTTTTTAATTGAATTATTATCTGATGGTTTTTGTTTTCTTTGAATGTTTACTTTTACTTTCAAATTTATTATTTAACTTTTATGTGACTGACAGAGTACCCAAGTGAACTTTAAACATATACATTTTTGGTGTTAAAAAATTTTAAGTTTTGAGATTCAGTGACATCTCTTAACTATTCTTAACGTACCGTATTAAATTATTTTTATAATTTATTTTTAGAACTATATTGAAATTAATACAAAATTAACAGTTAATATAATATGGCTAATTTGATAATTGTTCACAATTATTACCGCGTGTTGTTTTTACAACGCAGTGCTTATTGCAAACACGTTTTGCACAAGAATTACATGCTTTTTCTGTTAACTTGTTAACAAGTATAACATTTTGTAACTACCAGAGTACTCCTAGAAGCATTGAAGCTAGATTTCTAATGATTGCAGCAGCAGGATCTACTATTCGACATCCTAAAACTATTTCTAGAGCTGTAGTATGCATCAATGACAAAAGACAACAAATTTGTTTTTTTTAGAAAGCATAAAATTTCTTCTTTACTAAACGCAAAATATTTTGCCTTATTATTTGAACTGGTTTTATTGGAGAATTATACCAGTTAATCCATCTTTACAAACTAAAGTTGCACTATGTGGAAGCGATTCATCTTGATCGCGCTTTCATCTGAATTGGAATTTTTTAGTTCAATGTTTGAATTGTTTTTTTACATCTAATTATTCCGATTCACTATGTTCTAGTTCCAAAACATATTTCTTTTTATCAGAAGCAACAAACGACATGTGCATAACGTGTTTTTCTTACGGAGTACCCGGGTACCCATTTTCCAGTCGTATAAAGAATAAATAGCTATATTACGTTTGTGAAAGTTTTCTTTTATTAATTAATTTTTAGTTTTATTAATAAACAAATATTTATTAGAATGACCTTGAATAAATTTAAATAAAGTGATTTTTGTTGTCAAACTACTGCTAAATGTAATTGTATTTTAAAAGATAAATGTTTTGATTCTAACTTTAGAGACAAATTTAGTAAATTTATAAATTTATATTTTTTTTACACTTATGCATCGTACATTAGCGACGGTATTGTAGACGTACACACCAGTTGAATGTGAGCAGATATGAACTATCTGAGTAGAATAATATAGCTTTGAACAAATCTACACATATGTGCTTATATCCCTGAAGAGGTTAAATATTTGATTAATTGTTAATCAAATATTTAACCTCTTCTTTACCTATAGATCTAAAGTTTTCTATGATAAACTATTTTATAAACCTTTAAAAATTCAGAAATTAATGCAAAAAGTCCATGATAATAAGAATATGAAGTTATTTTTTCAATTATAGTGTTTGAATTTTTGTTAGAAAGCTTGTGCATACTTAGAAAAATGCATCTACAATGATAAAAATTGTATTGTTTTGTACAAAAAACAAATCTGTATGAATAGTTTAGGTTTAGTTAGTGTTGTGTTATTGCCATTGATGTTTTTTGTAGGTTTCTATTGTTTTTGCTTACATTGCAGATTTGCAGTTGTTTATATAAGTTGTAATAACTTTTTCTATGTTTGGGCAGTAGTATTAACGCTTCAATAAATTATAAACTTTTGTTTAGTTTTTTCTTTGTGTTAGTATTTAATATATTCAATTTGTTCATTTTCATTTCCCATGTCTTCTAGCTTTTTTGTATTCTATTTGTATTGTATTATTAAAATTATTTTAAATTATTTTTAGTACTTTGCGTTCTATGATTATATTTGTATATTTGTTAGTTAGAGATTTTTATGTATTAAACTAGTAACATTTAATTTTGCATTTAATTTTGCTAAAGTCTTATTCTTATTATTTTTAACATTAAAATTCTGCAACATGTTGTTCAAAATCGCGTTTATTATAAATGTTAAATAAATTGCTTTTTTTAAATCTGCCCATACTTTTAAATCGTTTCTCGGTGCTAAAAGATGTGGCGCGTACTTCAAAATTATTACCATGACAAGTCTTAACATATAATTTATAATACTGCTTTATTTGGAAAATACAAATAAACTTAACAGCTCCGACAAAAGATGAGCTAATCTAAATCAGATGATTTTGCTTATTAGAACTTTTTACCGGCCAGGTTATTCATAAATAGTGACCTTAATCTTGTTTTGCGGAAATTGTATCTCATTAAACTAATCTATAATAAGACTAATAATATATAATCTAGTTAAATATATTTATTATTTGACAAACAATCCAATTTAAATAAACCGCTGAAATACACAGGTACCATCTCCAAGGAGATTCGTATACATTGTTTGCCGTGGACAAGAGATTTAACGCGATTAGATTTGCACATAATATTTTTACTATAAAATGTAAACTTATCACTAAATTATTCAGTATTCTTTTACAGCAAAAGCTGCAAAAAATATGGCAAAAGTTTTGATCAGACAATGAAACAGAAAACTTTTCAATAAATGATTCTCTACTTGAGAATCTAAGTAACAGTGATAGCGATGATAGCATCAATAAAAAAAAGAAACGGAGAAAAATCTCTTAAGTAAAAAATAATGTTGATGTTGTTCCTGGAACATTATTTGCTGAAATTGCAAATAAATGTAAGGTATTGATATATTTTTTTAATATTTTTATTTTTTTGACAAAGTATTTATTTTGTGTAGTGTAATTCATATTAAAGCAAGTTTTTGAAAGTGTATAATATGTTTATATTTTTTTGTAGGCAATCAAAATTTAGTCGGTTATATTGCAATAAGCGTGTAATGAAGAAAATATAGAAAATGAAGAAAGTATCATCAATATTAACAAATTTGGCAAAAACTTGCAGTAGTTTCCAATCGATCAATCAAATCATCACGATAATAAGCTATACAATTTTTTGAAATTGTTTATAACTGATGAAGTTATAATTTTAATTGTAATTGAAACAAATAGATATGCAAATCAAATTCAATAAAAAACAACATTTTGAAAATCACACATCCATCTCTGGCAAGACACCAATGCAGCCAAAATTTAAAAATTTTTAGATGTTTTATTATGGATGGATTAAAGTAATATCTACTATAACAAACTTAGAAAGCACATATCTAGAAATAGATTTGAAATGTTGCTTAGAATGTTTTATTTTAGCGATAACAAAGTTTATACGTCTGACAGGCTACATAAAATAACGCTACTAATTGAATTGTTAAAAAGTCGTTATTAATTTGTTATGATTCCTAGACAATATGTGTGTATTGACAAAACACTAGTTCCGTTTAAAGGCAGACTGTCATTCCGTCAATACATAAAAACCAAAAAAAATAAGTTTAGCATAAAACTGTATAAATTATGCATTGAAAAAGGATTTACTTATAATTTAAAAGTATACTGTGGCAATGACAAACAAAAATGTATCTGCTTCTGCAAAAGTTGTTATGAAACTAATAGAAAATTTATTAAACAAAGGTAGAACTTACCAACAATTATTATACAAGCGTCACACTAGCTCATGACTTAATAAAAAGAAATACGCATTTAGTGGGTACACTTAGTTTAAATAGAAAATTGAATAGCAATGTAGTTGTTGATACAAAACTAAAAAAAGGAGAAGTTATTAGCAAAATTAGTAATTTTGCAGTTGTCATTATAAAATGAAAAAACAACGGGGAATGTGCTAGTTCTAAGTAGTAAACACACAGCAGAGAAAAAACATTTTTCCATAAAAGAATTGAAAAAAAAAAACACATATAATTGTTGATTATAACAATTGCAAAGCTTTTATTGATTTGTCCGATCAAATGAAAGCCTACAACACATCACTTTGCAAAGCAGTTAAGTGGTACAGAAAACTTGCTGTAGAGTTATTGTTAGGTACTACTATTGTAAACGCCCACACAATATATAATGAAGTTTGCTAACAAAAAATCAGCATAACAAAATTTAAAAAAAATTATTGAAACAATTTTTGAGATTGATGTTGAAAAACCTGAGAACAATGAAGACAATCGTCAACATAAGCTCATTCAATCTGGTGTTTGCCGCCGTTGCGTGTTCTATTACAAAAATACATCAAATAAATTTGTACTAGCAATAGAAATGTGATGTATGTAAGCAGCATTTTTGTGTAAAATGTTATTTTGTTAAACATACAAGTAAACGTGCATAATTTTCTACTTATTTTTTTTTTATTAGAATATATATTTATTTATTATATTATACTTTTATTGTTTAAATAACATAAATAAATTTTTGTTAATACTTTTATCATAAAATAATTTAATCCCACGCTTTGCACTCTACTAGCGTATGTTATGCGTCGTCAAGCGTGTCTTCTAGACAAAATATACATTTTTTTTCTTCTCCATCTTATTTATTTTTTGAAAGTACTTTCCAAACACTCCTTGTCCGGTAAGTAGTTGTATTGTATAGTAACACGTCTCCGGTTATTTCTCTACTCATTCTTTTATTTCTGGTAATAATTCCATTGTTCTTTATCCCTTTTCTCCTTTTTTTCACTGTCTTTGCCATCTTTTCATCATATTTTCTCTTGCTTGTCTCTTTGCTTTTTGCTTATTAGTACTTTCATTTACTTTTTTTCTTATACCTAATCTTTTTTCCATCATCAAATTTGCGGGTAGTGTCGCCGCAATTACTTCTAGTGCCTCTAGCGACACCGTCCTGTAAGCCCTGCATATCCTTAACAAACTTGCTCTCATAGCTCCTCTTACTTCTTTTCTTTTCTATTTTTTTTTGTCTTTAATGTTTCTCCCCATGTTTCTGCGGCATACAGTAGTTTACTTCTAGCCGCAGTTGCTATTAGCCTTCTTGCCCCTTCTCCTAGTCTTCTCTTCTTTGGCATAAACCTACTAAGCATTCCTTCCATTTTGTTTTGTTCCTCTTAACGCTTTCTTAACCTGTTAATTCTATTCTTTTTCTTCAAGTGATACTACAAGGTATTTATTTTATTTGCCTATGGTTATTATTTGTTTACCTACCTGTATTTTTCTATTTCCCCTGTTTGTCCTTTTTGTCGATAGCCATGCCGCCTCGGTTTTCTGTGGAACCAGAACTAACCTTTTGTTTCTCATCCATCTTTTGATCAACTCTATTGTCAACTCTAACCTTTCATTTAGTACTTCTATGTCTATATTCTTACTTACCAGAGCTACGGCATTCGCAAATGCCGTTATTGTCACTCCTTTCAGCAGCCGCATTCTGAGTAGCTGATTATAAACTAAATTCTATAATTTAGAACCTAGTGTAAAACCCTGTGGAACTACTGTAGTCAGCCTAAGTTTTTAATTTTTGGTCAGTAGTAGTTTTATTTGTTAGTTTTTTTTTTTCCTGCTATTATAATTGCTTCCTATAAAATGCTGTTGAACGCATTTTGTATATCTAACACTACTATGACACAGTGTTGTCTTTTTCTGTATGGTCTGCTGTTTGCTTCTTTTGCTATGGATTATACCTTTGCAATGGCTCCTAGAGTCGTTCTTTTCTTTGTAAATTTGTATTGTTCCTGTTCTCATTCTTCTTTTTCTTCTATTTTCTGTTTAATTTTCCTCACGATAACTTTTTTCATAATTTTTGCTTATGTGTTGATCAGGCATATCGGTCTATACGTCGTTGTTTTACCTGCTTTCTTCTTTTTCTCAATTAGTTATTAGTTTGCATCCCTCCAGCAAGCCGGAAAAATTCCTTCTTTCAGACATCTGTTTATTATTTGTGTTATCTCTATCTCATTTCCTTTTAGCGCTGCCTTCACTATCTCCGTTGTTATCTTGTCTGGACCTGGTGCTTTATTATTAGGTAGTTCCCTTATAATTTGTTTTATTTTCTCCACTGTTGCAAGGACTGCTTCTGTTTTGTTTGGTATTCCAGCTGATTCTTCTACCATTCCTTCAGTGGGAAACAATTTTTTAATAATTACTACTTTATTTTCTTCTTCTTTTAAGCACACTGCTTACATTCTTCCTTATTTATTTTTTACTATTTTGTATGGTTTGCTCCATCTTGGCGATTTTGCGTTGAAATTGCCTCTTATCAGAATTTGGTATCCCCCACTTTTCTACTTTATCTCTACATTTACCTCTTGCTAGGATAGCTGAGTCTGAATTCTTATCTTTTATCCACTCCCCACTTAGTTTGTTTTTATTTAGTTTACTCACTATTACTATGTCTATTTTTTCTCTTACTGCTGTTGCCATCAATAGGTCTTGCGCCTCTCTTCCTCTGTCTATATTTGTTTGGATGATGTCTCCAATTATCTGGATTTTTGTCTTCTACGTTCTTTCTTGGTCTTCTCGTTTTTTTTTTGTATGTGAGCGGGCATCTTTTTGCTCCTGTTCTGTGTCCTATTACTTTACACTCTATACAATATTCTCTATTACTGCATTTGGCTATCTGATGCCTTTTTCCTTTGCATCTTATGCATAATTTTGATCTGTTTTCCCCTGTACAGTCCGACGAAATGTGGCCTTTCATCCAGCATTTATAACATTAGCTTTCTTTATTCATTACACTCCTTGTTCTGCATCTCATAAGTCTTATATTTATGCTTCTTTTTCTTATCAGTTTTTCCGCTGTCTCCTTGTTTGTTCTGATTATAGCTGTTTGTATATTCTTGTACCCTTTCCTGATAGATATAATTGTGATAGCTTTGTTGCATACTCTACCGCTGATTTCTTTAACCAGTTTCCCTTTGTTTGTCAAAACTAGTTCTCCTGTGGGGTCATTATTTGCTTTTCATACATTAAAACCCTCTATTCCGTCCAAATTAAATTAGTTTACGATAAACTTTATTAATTTATTAATTGTTGCCAAATTCTATCGACTGCGCTATTTATATTGATACGTCTGATATTAAAATTAAAAAAAACACAGATTTTTATTTATTTTTAAACAATTACATAAAAAAATAAAACATCGTATTATAAATTAATGCGTAAAGCAAGCTGTAACTCGGACAGACTGCCTATTTCTGTCCATGCATTAATTTATATATGTTATGTTATACGTAATAATAAGTGCTTTTCTACTCATATCTCTTGCTTAATTTAATTATCAAGCTTTATTTTATAGGTCTTGATTATAAATTTGTAAATGATATAAATAGCTTTCTTGACAATAAAAAAATTATAGCTAGAATTGATGAATAAATGCTGGTGTTGTTTAAGATTTTCCTCTTTTGCAAACTTTATTTTTGATTTACATTGATAAATTTTTTTAAATAACTAAAAGTCCTATTCATAGTTTTGCAGATGATGGATGCTATCATCACCATTTAAAAATAAATTGTTAACAACTTAGAGTTAAGAGCGGATAAAGAGCACATTTACTGCATTTGTTTGAACAAACAAAAGTATTTTCTAAAAACAAAATAAGTTGATAAATAACAAAGTTTTTATTTAAATGTCACGTAACTGTTTATCGGCAATATTGCCGTGTAGAATTTCATAAACTAATTAAAAATTTAAAGTTTATTAAATACACTTGCTACGGCAACCTTGTTTAGTGTGTACATGAAATACAAATATAATTCTGGCTAAATTTATTACGGTTTCTTGTACAGTTTATGTCTATTATTATTTTGTTTTTAAACTTCATTTTACAATTTAATAATGTTAACATGAGATGCATATTACATACAAAGGTTTTAAAAAAGTTATTATTTTTTTACGGATTTATTATTGAAAGCAATTTTACCTTATCGGGTTTGCTTACGGAAAACTTATATCACCGTATTATATTGATAGATAGACTGAGATAACTGCGAAGATAAATGATCCCATGTCCCCTACAAATTCTATCTATATAGGCTTCCCTCGTAAATTATAAGGTGCGAACACTCCCTCGGATTACGTTTTCACTTTCAGATCTATTTTGATTTACTATATATTTATTTTTTTAACAAGTTTCTGATTTATATCCATCAATTTGTCAACAAATTGATCATTGGATATACATGGATTCAAGTACATTCTTGTTATTTTTGCATCAATTTATTAAGTAACATTTACTAACATATTTTTTTAAAACTTCCAACAATAACTATATTATTATGTAAATGCAAAGCAAATTTTGTAATAATATTGTAAGTATAAATTAAAGCCATTAATAGTAATAATTTACTTATTCTTAATTTCGTTTTCAACGATATTATTATGACCTCAAAAATGTTGCATTTAGATCACATTGAAAAGGTTAATTGCAGCTGAGCGATAAATCCAATCACATGCTCACGAAACACAATAAATTTATCATAAAGTCATGTCAAGCTTGAATTATTTTTCCCGCTTTACGCTTCGACGATTTCAAATCTAATCTCGTCGGAGATAGTTTAATTAATGTTTGCTATTTCGTATAATTGTCTTACCTTTTGATTGTAGAATTTTATTAATAACATCGTAGTTTCAATATGACTTAAATCTGACATTACTCAATTTACTGATATTAATTATGATGATATTGTAACTCAATACATATTATTTTGTGATTAATGAACATATTAATATCTATACAATATTAATGTATTTAATTAAATGATGTTTCAAAACTGACAAAACAATATTACAGTGGAAGATAGTAATTTAGCAATTGTGTGTAATTATAAACAATGTTATTGCAGCTTATAAGATGCACAGTTTATATGATTATTGATAAGTTGGAATATCTGACCAGCTTGAACAAACAGTGTGTCCGCGGATAGAGGTACACATTAGGGAAAAAATCTTTATTATTCATTTTACGACCGATGTCATTTTTTATAAAAAGTTCTGCTTGTTAAGAAAATGAATTGACGATAACAAAATTTTAGATTACATGTACAGGGTGTTAATAAATTAGGAAAGTATAAAAATGCTTTAAGAGCTAAGTATCATTATTTATTATGTATGTCTAAAAACAAATTTTAAAATAATTTATTTTTTTTATTATTTTAAAGCTACCTTCCAACTCGACACACTTTTCCGCTAACTTAATAAATCTACCGTACACTTTACAGATGGTTTGCGGCACATTCAGATCATCATGCATTGCTTCTTCTATGCATTGTTTTAATATTTCCTTATCATATGATAGATCATCTGAATAAACATTTTGTTTTAAAGCACCTCACAAAAAAAATCTAATAATGAAAGGTTAGGCGTCTTAGCTGGGTAATGGTTTGGGCCAAACTTCCTTATCCACCTTGTGTCAAAATGATCATGTAATCATTGTCTGACCAAAGCTGTGCAATAAGCAAAGCAGCCTCTTTGTTGCCAAAACAAATTCTAACGTATTAAGAAATAGTAAGACAAAATGTTTTAAAATGTTCAAATACACGTGCTGGATTAAATTTCCCTTTATAAAATATAAGCCAATAATATGATCATATAAAATTCCACACTATACATTAACTTTTTTGTAACGTTGACATTGTTTGTTTATTATGTAATTAGGATTTTTTAAGCCAAATGACGACTATTTTGTGAAGATATATAATAATAATTATATAAAATCTTTAGTTTTCAAGGAAATTTTTACATTTTCATAAATAAAACTCTAAACGTTTTTTTTATCACCAAGTTCAAGTGTATGCCGCATCTTTAACTTAAACAGTTAATTTTTGTTTTCCTTCAAAATTGTGTATACACTTTTGCTTAAATCCAGTGTTTCTGCACGCTTTCTTAAAGTTAATTTTGAGTTGTCATGTGCTGACTCTATTGCTTATAATGTAGCTGCAGAAAAAATACGATCAAAATGATGATTGTATTTTTTTTATTTCTGTACATTTATCACTAACCCAGTTTTATTAAGTTTTTTTTAATTTTCTTTGCAATGTTTTTTTGACACCGGCATATTGGAAATATTTTTATTAAAAACATCAATAGCGTATTGATAAGACACATTTCCAATACATTGTATTAAATAAATACGCTCTTTTTTTGTTAACATTTTTGAAAATGCCTTCACAAAACCAGAATACTGACACATGTAAATAAGATTCTGATGGATCGTTAACGTATACAAAATTGGCTATCTTGTTTTTTTTTTGTAAAACGCAAATAAATAAAACTGGTATTTATCCTTTGAAACATTTTCATACTTTCCTAATTTATTAACACCCTGTACATGTGATCTAAATTTTTTTTATTGTCAATTCATTTTCGCCACAAGCAAAATTTCTTATAAAAAATAAATTTTGGTTGTAAATTGAATAATAATTTTTTTTCCTAATGTGTACCTTCATTCGCAGACACACTGTATATTTATTGTCTAGCAAAATTTTAAACAAAATTGTTACATTATTTATTTTGATAAAATTACACTGTTTTTATTATGAGTTATGACAATAATTATTAATATTTTTATCATTATTGCTATTGTTATTGTAAAATAACGCTACAAACAAAAATCAAGTAAAGTGTAATCAGGTTTGCTACTGGTCTTTTTCTTTTAACTTTGTGCAATAGTAAAGAAGATAAGTAATCAACTTTATTTTTGCGTTTTACAGCTATTTTACAACGCTCCAGAAGGGACCAACGGCTTATTAGGTGACTTCCAAATCACCCCGGTGGATAAAAAGCAAAGTTATTATTTTAGTCATACTCAAGGATCAAACCCCGGACTGTAAGCGTGCTACGCTAACGCTCTATAACTGAGCTATCTCACCGTAATTTTCCTGACATCAGACTAAAATAAAAACTCTATCATGTATGATCTAGGCTTAATGTCTAGTAGAACATTATCTAAAAGTGCAAGTAACTTTGCTTCTAAAAAATGTTTATACGTTTGCCCAATGCCCAAATCTGTCCTTGCAGTTGTTAATTTATTGTTCAATTTTAAAAACTTACTGACTTTGAAGTTCCAATCAGATTAAATTGTCACTTTACATCTGTCAGCTTATTAACCAATTTATAGTCAGATTAAAATATTAGATTAAAACATTACTTCAATTTATTGACAAAGTTTATTTTTCCCAAAACTGCTTCAGGTGTCAATTTGATATACAATGCAATGCTTAAGCTTTTAACTTGCTCTGCCAAATTTCAGTTTTGATCAGTTTATAACAAGGCATGGTCAACAGGTTATTGCTTTAAGTTGTAGAAACTGACTATCATAGTATAGGGTTTTTCAATAAAAAGTTTCATTTTGATATTAAAAAAATAGGTATTTTTAAAGAAAAATCAATAAATGTTTATTTCATTGTAAAGAAGAAAGTATACTATTATCATTTGAAAACAATATCAGTCAAATGGCCGCCACAGTAACGTTTGCAATACCTATTCTTTTCATAAATTTTTTTATGACCAATTTGCACATTTGCGGCTGTATGTCCTCGATAACTTTACGAATTCCATCTTTAAGGTCTTGAATCGATTGTGGAGCATTGTCATAGACCTTTTCTTTTGCGTGGCCACAAAGAAAAAATTTAAAGGTGTCAAATCACAAAATCTCGGTGGCCAATTGTGATTACCTCTTCGAGAAATAACACGCTCAGAAAATTTTTCTTGCAAATTTGCAATTGTTTTGTTGCTTGTGTGGCACGTAGCGCCGTTTTGTTGAAAATAAACATTGTCCACATCAATATCTTCCAATTCCGGCCATAAAAAACTATTAATCATAGTTCAGTAGCGCCATCCATTTACCGTAACAGTTGCACAAGCGTTTTTTTTTTAAATGTAGTCCAATCACATCGCCAGACAAAGACTTTTCAACAATCATTCTTGGATTTTCCCAAATGCGACAATTCTGCTTATTAACGTAGCCTCTGAGGTAAAAATAAGCTTCATTACTGATGATAATTTTTTGATAAAATTTCGGATTATTTTGATGCATTTGAAGAACCCAATTAGGAAAGATACGACTTAAGTTTTTAAGCAAAATACGGCGTAATGTTGTTTGTGAAATGTCCAATTCCAAAAATCGACAAAAAATTGACAAACCTGAGTTTTCTTCAACACTGCGGGCTACATCAGCAATATTTTTATGTGTTCTTGAGCGATGCACATGGTTTCAATTCTTCACATTACAAACTTGTCTCAACAGCTTAAATTTTTCTACCAGGTTTACTATTGCCGGCCAAGAAGGTGTTTTACGTCGACCAAAAAGTGCTTTAGTTTTGCGAACTGTGACTGAAATTTTTTCACCATTTTTGCATTGAATTTTAATAACTTTATTGCGTTGTTGAAGCGTTTTTTTTTGTCAAATGTCAAAAGATAATAGCTTTATAATTGACAACTGCCCAAATAGCCTGCTATTCAAAATGAAACTTCTTATTGGAAAACCCTTTACTAGTACATAAAGTAGAAATTGAAAAACAATACTACTTTTGCTCTATTCACACTTCGTATTTTAAATTCTGTCCATCATACAGTGAGTTGTTTAGCAATTTTGTTTAGCATTTTGCATTAGCCTTATTGCTAGTGTATTGTGCAAGACAGATGAACTATCATTTTGTTTTTAGTGCTCACTTCCGATGTTTTCTGCCGTGCTTAACAATAGGTTAGACAATTTTAAAACATTATACGTTTCTACGTCCAAAGTTAAATACAGAATAAAAAAATAAGCAAAGCATTTACTAGTTGAACATCAGATTGAAATTGTTAAAATTTCAGCAAAGTACGTAAATGTTACTTACAATATTATTAGTGGTTGAATTATCAGTAATAAAAGTGTTAGGGCATATAAAAAGCTGATTGCCAAGTTGGCAATAACTAGCAGTAAAGATGTAATAGACAAATCATGTGTTAAGAATGTTTGTAATTATTTACAACATATGATGTTCTTTTTCTACCAAAAGAAAGTAAATTGATATTCAAAACAAACTGCAATGTACTAAAAACGAAATTGTGAAATTAGTCATGCAAGCCAAAAATTAGAATAGAGGTTATCTTCACGCGGCTTAGTATCTAATTCCTTAACTGTTTGTCATGTTTTATTGGATTGTTTACAGTTTTTATAAAGTAGTTGCATCCAAATTATAACTCAATTTAGCATATTGCCAACTTTTTTCTAAAAATGCAACCCTGAAAAGTTAAAAAACAATCAAAAAATGTAAAAAACGCTTATTACTCGAATATGGCTTACTAAAAAAATCTGAAAAAATTCACATTATTAAGATTCATCTAAAGAAATACATTTTCAGTAAAAAAAATGTTCATTCTTTACACTTGACTCATACATGGCCATATACGTCTAATCGTATTGTTATTATTTTTAATAGTTTGTGACACTTTGTGATAATTTATTTTATTTTTGTTGTTTATTTGTTTATTAATATATTTATTTTTATTTTTTATATGGTATTTTACAGTAAAAAATCATTAATCAAAAAAAATTTTGTTTTTTCTCTATCAACTTTTATATTTTAAGCAATCTAAAGATACTTTTGAGTACAAGAGTTAAATGTTTGTAAACTTAAATTAGATTTTTTGATTGTAAAGAAATTAAAAATCGATATTTCTAATAAAATAATCAAACATTAATTTACATTTTGTTTATTTATATAAAACAAAAAATTGATTTGTTGTATTATCTTTCTGCTTCATGTTTTTTGTTAGGTTGCTGCCTAAGTAAAAATTACAAGTATAATGCTATAATAATATTAAATTTAATTTTATTATTTTTGTCACTTTGTAACCACAGAATAACAAGCACAGCATTGCTTCTATAGCTGCAATTATTGATGTTATTATATTAATTGTTATGTGTAGGCATGCTATTAGTTATAACTTAGTATATGACATTTTTCGACTTTTAGGTGCAAAAGCCATTATTTTGTTACATAACTTATTGTAAATATATAACGCAGGAGACCTAGATAAAACCGGATTGTGGCTTTAAATTAAACAGATCTAGCTTATAACGTGTAATGCTTTTTCAAAGTCAAAACTTTTGTGTTTCAGATTTAAATTACTTTATTCCTAATCTTGTGTACTTAAACTATCTGTTCTAAAACTATTTTACTTTATTGTTCATACAATTTATTAACTACTTACTAATAATAAAACTACTGACCGTTACCGCCAAAAACGCGCAATTTTTGGAAATATAACAATCTTTTGCTTAAATGTGCGATTAAAAGCTATTTCAAAATATAGTTACTATAGAAATTAACGTAAATATAGTTTTATTGGATATTTTGACTGATTCTAATAAATACTAAGCATAGTTTTTATAGATAGTAAAAGCAAATATCAAGTAAAAAACTGTTTACAAGAATAACTTTAATTATATTATGCTTGTAGGCAAAAATTAATTAATTTAGTTTGCAGTGTTTGCACAGTAATGTATATATTTACAAGAGACTAGCGCTCTGCAATGAACAACTATACAAATACAATACTAGTAAAATAACGTTATATTTAATTTCTAGCAAACAACGTAATTGTAGTCTAAATATTGACTGACTTGAAACGAAACTATAGTGCAATGGCGCACCATTGTGCAATAATCATAAGTGTAGGTTATTTCTAAGTAAGACAACTTTTAAGATTTTAAGTAAAACGTTTAAAAAAATACCGTCAATATTAGTCACCATTAAATCTAGGAGAATAAAAATAGTGTCCAATTAAAAAATTGCTAACAGTTTAAATCCAAATATTTACAGAAAACTGATTATTTAATTGGTTTCACTTATAGCAAGACTTCTTTCCATGCTTCTTGAGTCTTTTGTCTCACAGCACTAGTTTAGATTGCACTGCAGAAATCAGCTGATCTACATCAACATCTGGTAAAGCGCTCATTATATCAGAAAAACTGCGACAACTTTCAAAAAAATAATAAAAAATAATTTTGAAAGAGATTTATTTACTATCAGGTTAAAACACAAAAAACTTGTGCGTGTGCGTGTGTGAACGCCATGATTGATTTCTGTTCTCTGGACACGAGTTTGCACCTTATAGAGACCTGTTTGTGTTAAGGGAGTATTCAGTGCTGTACTGTTTTATTAGATACCAAATAGAAACTGATACACCGTTTCACACTTGACAGCAACCAAAAAAAAAACAACTAAATACAACCGCATACGTGCGAAACAAGCTTTACGGTTTACATAATTCCTTTTTGATGATTTGCACTTGTCACTTAGCCCTTAGCTACTTTTTGTTTATTATAATATATTTTCACTGTCACATATTGTTATTTTACAAATTGTATTATTAGTAAGATAGCACTTACTTCATTGCTTAGAGGCGCGCTTTGTTAAAAGTGTGTTTTTGATTGAACAATTTAATCTTTGCAATGTTATATTTATATTACTCCTTATTATCTCCCTCATTAATTTTTATTTATTTGTTGTTTTGGTCTGCGCAGAGAGACTTTTGTGTTCTGTTTCAAGATAGAAGCTAAATTAAATTCCCTTTTGACTCTAAATCTTGCCGGAACCACATTGCGTTAGCGGATAAGGCAGTGTGTAAGTCAAGTGAAAATTATTATCTCCCTAAGCAGCATACAGTCTTGAGCTCAAATACTGGTTTTATTTTATTTCTGTTAAAGTCAAAAAACTGTTCAAATTTTAAACGCACGATTACATAAACAACGTACCCTAAATGCCGGCATAACAGGCATAACCTATTTGCGTTCGGTATAATGTGTTCATAGTTCTGTTAATATTATTGTTATTAGTGTTATAGTTTAAATTTAAAGATTACTTCACAGTAAAATAAATGTAGAGTGCTATTTTGTATTAACGTATATTATAACCCTGTAACTGATACCAGTTGAAATTTTTTTTTTTATATATTTTTTTTTTAATCCTTGAAAGGAGTTTTGGTTAAAAATTGCTACAAAGCAAGTGGCATAAATGTAAATTCAAATATTAAAAAAAATATTTTTGTTCTAATCATCATCATCATCATTTTGATGCATCAGTTTTTTCAGTTTACAATGTAGATTGCACAAAAATAAATTTGTTGATTTTAACTCTGCCGTTGTCGGTCCCATGCCTGAAAATAAAAAAGGAAAATGGCAAATTTTAAAAATATTGCTTTTATTGACTCAAAAGTTACTCAGCGTTGCTAGGAGACCGTTTTACTAACTTAATGTTTTCTTTCAGGAGCTAAGAAATAGCGCAAAAATCTTGTGGCAAAATATTTATAGGGAATTGACTCATTTTCTATTGTATAATCTGTGGTCTCGAGTAAGTACTTTTACATATTTTGTCTATATTTGTTAAATAATTCATTGCTATCAGTCCTTTACCTATTTAATCTTTTTTTGTAGTATTCCCAAATTGTTAATCTGTGCTAGCCTATCAAGATATGCCACAAGCTAAAAATTCTTAATTTTGTTTTTCGTCATTCATTAAAAAATAATTGTGAATAAAAAGCGAATTGTAGAGAGACCTTAAATCTTTGTTACCATCATACTTTTGAGTTTTATTTCCAGAACCGTTTTGGTTTATGAATTACGTATTATGTATGTGTAATTTCATTATTCAATTTATTTTACTATTTTATTAATTTTTTAACAACTTGTACTTTTCTAGCATAAGTTTATTAATTTCCCTAAAACAGGACCCACTGTCGAGAAAGAAGTATGTGAAGTATATATAAGTGATTATAAAAAATCAATTAAAACTCAATACTACACAGCACGTGGTAAGTATTTTTTTTTTGATTATTTATTTGTTTAGCTGTGCGAACCGACCCGTTTCCCTAAGCTAAGCTAGGGAAGTCCTAAAACCATACCGAGGGTTAAAAAAGCGCGACTCAACTTAATTAACACTATGTATATCAAAAATCTACTTATTGCATTAGAATTTTTTTAAAATATTTGAACTATTTGTTATTAAAAAACAAAACAAACAACTAATAGAAAAATGATAAAGTAAAACATTAGATTAAAAATTAAAACAGGTTGTTTGCGGCAAGGTAGTTGATACATCTACTTAATGATGTGTGTTAAAACATGTTGAAACTCAATCAACATGTGTATTAATTATTAAACTATTAACAAGCAAAAAATATTTTGATCAGATTAATCAGGATTATAAAATACAATTTAATTTGTTCAAGAAGAAAATACATAATTAATATAGGATAATAAAAAAACAAAACAAAAATACAATTTACAAAAATTTATTTGTACCTTAGAGGTACAGAATTGTATCTCCATTATTATAGATCTGGAAAAAATGGGGCTTAAAAAAATATGAGAATTTTGTTTTTTTTATATAAAAATAAACTTATATAATATTATAAAAAATAAAGTATTAATAGACATACGATTCATTGCTATCATAAAATATAAGCTTATGGCATATTGAAAAAATTTACAAAAAAATTGGAGACGGTTCTTTACCTTTAAGGTACAAGTATAAATTCAACTAAAGTATAAATATATTTTAAATATAATAAAAATTTTATATTAAAATTTCTATTCTAAATATTCATTAAAGAAATGGTACGCCGTTTCAGCTAACAACTTTTTCAATAAAACTTGAAACTGTTTAAGTTTATCTAATTTAAAATAAAGTGGAAGTTGATTGTAAACTTTTATTTCCATGTAGTACGGACTTTTTTATATATAGTCAATTTATAGATTAAATATTCAAGCAGTAAATTTCTATGTCTGTTATTATTTATGTACGTTGTTCGTAATTGTCTTAAAATAATTAATATATATTTTTGTACAAATTTATGGATGTTCATGTAATCTATTGTTAATATATTTTGCTATTTAAAATATGATTTGCAAAACTTGTTTTATTTTAAAACCCACACAACACGTATCATACGTATTTGTAATTTAAAAACATGATCCATGCCGTTTGAATTACCACTCCTGACAATTAAACAATTGGACATAATTAATTTAAACTGCGCATAGTAAACAATTTTAATATTGGCTTATCGACACTATTCTGTAGTTGACAAAAAATATAACAAATTGAATCTATTTTTTGATACTATCTCTCATCATTTATTACACGCAAAAATGACGTTACTGTAGATTCAGGTTTTCGTTTGATATATCGAGTAATCAAAACTGGTATTATTTGTACTAAATAAAACAGTTACAATTTTTTTTTTTTTTAATTAAGGTAAATTATTTAAACACCGTTGGTTTAAATTTAATATAGTAGAAGTTGCTGTATTTGATACATTTTTGTTGATAACAAAGTAAAAGTAAAACAAGACGTATTTGAATTTTAGAAGTAAATGATTAATACTCATTTTATAAACAATAACTTTAAGTTGGTGCAATGTCAGAAAGTGGCGTCATAAAGCTTGTCTAGTTATTCATTGTTTGAGGTTTCTGTTCTATTAAGAAACTCAAAGATATATAAGTAGAACTGTGGATCAACAAAATTGCAATACATTGTTGTTTTCTTAAATTTATACTAGTAGTATAATATGTATGCTGAATTTGAAGATCATACGTATAAAAATTAAAAAAATAGGTTAGAAACTTTTTTAAAATAAATAAATATTTATTTTAATGTATTTGTAAACATTTCTTAACTAACAATAAAGCATAGCAAGTAAAGTTAAATGATCTAACATTTCAAAAATTATTTTTAATTGTAATAGCGTTATCATACTTATTAAACCACATATAAATTAAATCTCTATGGAAATAATATTTTGTTTAGTTTATTGTTTTCTATTAGAATACTTTAAAATGTTTTATTTATAAAATAATTAGTGACTAAAATCTTATTGTTTGGAGATTAAGTTGGTAGCGTTTTGTTTTATAAGAACCAATATTAATTTAAAAACGGCGCTGTACGTTTACAATTTTTCTAGAGGAAAAGGAACATCACCAATATTTTTGTAGATAGTATTTCAGTATGTATTGTTTGCTAATTATATTTTTTTATAACAATACTCTAGCGTCAATTGCAGTAATTTTGGATATATTACTTTGGCCCGTTTGCTAAATTAAAACTAACATAGCTCAACTTTAGTAAAAACGGGCGTAGGTAAGAAATTGGGTAAAAACACAGCAACAGAGACAAATTATAAGTAAAATAATTGACACTAAAATAAAACTCTTCTATATTTCTTGCGTTTTTTACGGATATTTTGCATCACCTTAGTCTACAACTTGTTTAAAATAGATTAATATAAATGCAAAAATAAATACAAAAATAAAATAAAAATTAACCATAAAAATTAAAATAACAAAATAAATGTTCCTTGCAAAAGATCTTTCTTAGACTAAGTATGTGAAAATTAGAATTAAAATAAAATAAGAGAGTAATCAAACTGATAGCTACGTGAATTGCGATTGAACTTTTTTACTCCATTACCTACTTTAGCTAATAGTAATATAACAACACTGAAATTAGCTTTATATAGATTACTGTGATCAGTGACATATAAAGCTGGGATTGTATGCATTTGCATATATAATATTTATATGCCAATTAAATAATTTTGTAACTACACAAATTAAAAAAAAAAAACAATTTCTTTTGCATTTTTTGCATATTTTTGAGTATCTGTGCATATTTCAGTAACAGCTGCATATCGGTGCATATTTAGTGCGAATTTGGCGCATATTTGCATATTTGGTAGGTATTTGCATATTTTGTGCATAATTGTATAATTTTAAATTATTTTTAAGTGTAAGCCAAGATTATCTTTTGTAAAATTATATTGATTTATAAAAAAATTTAAGTTTTAAACAATTGTTAGTATTAGAAGGGAACAACAGACTTTAGACAAATCCTTTACTTACATGCAAATTTAACTATGATTCTATTGTATCTGTTGATGTATACAAAAGCTTTTCCGCATACAAATAGATATTGACGGATGCAAACAATAATTTTAAATTGATAAATTTGACAAACATCTGATTGTTAGTGTTTACAGTTCTATAATTAATAAAATATAGACAATATTAATTAAACTAGTGTTGTGTCTTACTGTTATTTTTATTAAAGTGTTCTGTTTATATTTTTTTAGTTTTATGTTAAAATATTCTGATCTTATAAATATACTTAATAAAGTGTTTGTTTTTTCAACTTTTTTTTGTTTGTTCTAAAATTTTTTTTTTGAACATAAAGCTTTTAAAATTAAATTAATAATTTAAAAAACACTTTTTAACACATATTTACATTTATTATATTAATTAGATGTCTGCATATTTTTATATTTTCGGCATATTTTAACAAAATTTAGCGTATTTAGTGCATAAATTAGCAAAATTGCGTGTCTATATATGCGCATATTTCTAACATTTTAAGTGCATTTTTCCAGCTTTATATAATCTAACAGACAAGAATGAATAACATAAAAAAAATAATAAAAAACTAATCTGTTTATTTTGGAATAATTGAAATCCATCCAATAAAAACAATACTAATCTGCAACTATTATGGCCTATTATTTTGATTATTATTATAATGTAATAACCAGTCAAATTAACTTTGGCTTAACTATGTACCTTTTGCAATATTTGTGCAAGTATTCATAATTAAGCTTGACTAACAAATTTTAAATTAATGTGTATAATTTGCTTATGAAGTAAAATATAAATACTCAATAATCAATTACCCTGTAAAAGAAACTATTAAATAATAATATAAAAATTAAAAAGTAAAAAAATTAATTCTGTAATTTTTTTGTTTTGGTTGACTTAGATTTATTATATTTTTTAGGAAATGTTTTAATAACCAACTTTTAGGTAATGTTTTAATAAGCAACTTTAATTTTGTTTTAATATTGGCTTTTTCAAACATAAACATGCTTTCTCTGTAGCTTGGTGTGCTTGACATCTTGACTGCATAACCTAAAAAGAAACGGCATTACTAAGTATGTTTTTTACATACAGAGTCTGCCAAGAGGTATTGACAAATTTTGAAGCGTTGTAGTAAAAGAACAAAAAAATATAGAGAAAAAATCAACTGGGTAACTTGTTTAGAATATAATGCAGTTTTAGTAACTATGCATTTATGGCCTTTGTTATCAAACAAAACATGCGGTACTAGTCGTCTGAACAACCACGTGCAGTTTAAGCGCAACTATTACATTTCCCAAAGTCACTGTGTGGTGTGGTGTTTTTGTATTTGGAATACTTAGGCCTTAATTTTTTTGAATAGATGGTTGGACGGTTACTATAAATTTTCAACGGTACTTAATAATGCTAGAAATTTTTTTAACTGCGGAACTTCAGAGGTTGGTAAAAGACATACAAAAATTGTGATTTTAGCAAGATAAAGCAACAAGCACACTGTACAAGTGTGTAACAGTTGAGGCAGATGTTTCCAAAAAATTTGGTTTTACAAAACGGCTATTTTAATTGGTTTGCAAAATCTCTGGGTTTAAAACTCTATAATTTCTTCTTATGGAAATATTTGAAGTCAACAGTATACGTCAACAAAACCAATACATTAGAAAAGTAAAAACGGGTAATAAGAGCCATTAGTTCAAATATGTTGCACAGTGTCATGTAATCATTTTAAAATCGGTAAAAGACAAAAGGTTGAATAAAAAACAATTGCTAAACGTTGTGTTTAAAACACCAATAAAAACTGCATTATGTATGTAATTAAAGTATATCATGTTCATTTCTGTGTTTTAATTAATAAACTAACAATTTTATATTAAAAATCGTCAATACCTGTTGGCTAACCCTATATATTAGCAATTTTTTTTATAGTTAAAAACTGAGTTCAAATGTTAAAATAGATTTATTTTTAGAAATGTTACTATGCTTTAGTTGTTTTTTTTTTACAAAAGTAAACATATTAAAATACAGTAAAACTTACATTGCCAAATTAAAAAAACACATAATGCAAAAGTGGGAAACTATAATAACCATTGAAACCATTTACAGCTGTTACTAATTAAATTATTTTACAAAATAACTGATCAAAATATTTGTGTTAATGTTCCCGCGTTTACGATTTGATTTTTCATGCAAATGTGCTTATCTACTTTACTATTTTTTTACGCCGTAAAGTTACCGACAAAGTTAAGTTTGTATTACTATAATATGATGTGACAAAATAGTAACCGCAAGGCGTAAAAATGTAAAGACTATTACTAAAGTATAAAAATTATTAATCCAATAAATAACATTTTTATATATTTTTGCAATACAGCCTGTGATATCAATGCTACCGATTTTGATCAATTTGTTTTAAATATACCATTCACGCTAATAAGATTTTCAGCTAAATTTGATTTGTATTCTATTCTTTTAATGTGTAATAAAATAATAGTATGTACCAAGATAGAAAATGTTTTATTACAACCAGAATTTTAAGTATTATAAAAGCAGGTACACACATATTTGTTTATATAATTAGTATAGTTGCTATGGCAACTAACTTTATTTTTTTAAATGGCAACATAATTTTTTTATTATATTTTTTAAATCTTTATGCAATTTTTAATACAATTATGTAAAATAGTAATATACTTTTATAACAAAAATTATTGATATATTTAAAAAACATATTATTTGTTTTTTTATTTAAAATGATTGTTAGCGTTACAAATAATAAATGTAATTTTTTTTAGTGTTATGTTATTATGCATAATATAGTAACTTAAGAAATTACGTTTTTAAAATTAAATTTTTTTTTTTTTTTTTTTAATTTCATTTACGTTATTACTATATTATGCTTATTAATGTAAAAAAATAAACATTATTAATTTTCAACGCCAACTATTTAATTACGATCATTTTAAATAAAAAAACATATACATAGTATGTTTTTTAAATTTATCAAAAAAATTTGTTATAAAAATATATTATTATTTTACATAGTATTAAAAATATCAAATAAATTCAAAAAATAAAATAAAAAATATATGTTGCCATTTAAAAAAATAAAGTTGGTTGCCATAGCAACTATATTAAAAAAACAAATATGTGTGTACCTGCCTTTATAATACTCAAAAAACCATTTAAAATAGTTTTTGAATTATATAAATCGGTTAAAAAATAACGGAGTTATTCAGCCGTACGTTTTTTGTCTAACACCCTATATATAGCATAGGGTTGCAATAAAACTGATTATCAAGATATGTATACTGTCTTTACAAATAATTAAATAACTTAGTTATTGAATAATTAAGATATTAAAAATGGTGATGTTTGTTTTTTAGATAAAATATAATTTAAATTTATAGTACAAACTCTGCGTTTACTTGTAGAAAATAATATTTAGGTTACAAGATATTTTTGCACAGATGAGGCTCTATCTGGCAAATAACAGCTCGATTATTGTTTTTGCGGGCTAGACTTGTTTGCGGGGCATTTGCGTAGACTCTTTCCTTAACGGAGCCCAAAAAAATCTAACAAAGTTAAATTGCACAATCTGGAAATCCAAGTTTTAGGAAATAATTTGCTCAGAAAATGTCTTGTGCAACAATGCAATTTTTTTATGGTACAAATTAAAATGGTCTATGCCCATAATGTCTAATATAGGGTGTCCACGAAGTAAGGACAAATTTGAATTTGGAGCCATTTTGTTCTGTGACGGTTTGCAGCCGTGAGTTTTTTATGCTTGTTATAGTAGCCTAATTGCTTTTGTTTGGTGAGCATTTTTTTTTTCATGATAATTTTTGTCATAGAGCAGATATCAACTGAGCAACGTATCCAAGTAATAAGAAGTTATTACAAATACAGTGAAAGTCCCACTGCAACCGTTTGTAAGTTGCGTGTGATACTCAGACGTAACGTTGGTCTAACCGAATCTTCAGTTCGTAAGTTTGAGACAACGGGTTCTGCTTTAAATGTTAAAAAAACAAGATGACCGCGTTCTGTTTGAACACAAATAAACAATGCTGTTATACGTAATAATGCAATCGTAAGCCCCAGAAAACCGGTTTGCCAACAAGCCCAACAACTAAGTTTATTACCAAGTTTATTGCATGTAATTCTATCAAAAGATTTACTTACACAAGAGTTACAGCCTGCATATCATGGAAAAAGATATTGATTTGCTCAGTAAGTCTAGGCTTGACAAGCGGAAAACAATAATTGTGGAGAATGAAATGCATCTACAACGCACGATTGTGTGGTGTCGGTTCTGGGCAGGAGGAGTGATCGGCTCGTTCTTTTTGGAAAATGATGAAGAAGCTGCCGTTACAGAAACATGCTTTCTGATTGGTTTTTCCTAGTTGTGGATGAAAATGACAACTTTTGGTTTCAACAAGATGGTGCAACATGTTACACATCCCGTGAAACGATTGCTCTGCTGAATGAAAGATTTCCTCAAAAAATTATATCTTAGCGTGGCAACCAGGAATGGCCTGTGATTTTTTTTTGTGGGGATTTGTGAAATTAAAAGTGTACGCGAACTAACCACAAACAATATATCAATTAAAAGAAGAAATTCAAAGGGCTATTAGCAGCGTCTCACCAGATGTTTGTAAACGCGTCATCAAAAACTTGCTCATTGCCACGCGGCTTTGGGTGCTCGTATGGAAGATTGTATTTTTTTTTTTATTATTTCAATAAATTTTGTAATTTTTATAGCATTTTAATATTGGTCCTTACTTCCTGGACACCTTTTATAAACAAAACAAAAAAAAATTGTCAGCATTCTACAGTATCGATTCGACTGTAATTGAAGCATTAACGTCAAAAAAGTAAGATCCCATAACTTTGCTGACCAAAATACTGCAGCAAGCAGTAACTCTTTGACAAAGAGTTTTTTTAACTAATGTTTTAAGCTTTTGGAACCCTAGATTCTTTTTTTTTGTCTATTAATAAACCCACTAAAATAAAATTAGACTAAAGATATTTTTTTTTAAATGTCAGGATTTCTTATTTGCTTTTTCTGCACATAGCTGCAATTTATAAACATGTAGACAGAACCATATAAAATCCTTAATTGCTGTGAATAATTTGGGATAGACAAATTTGGTTTTTTTGCAACACTATTAGCAACAACGGCAATGTTTTAGGTTAATTTTTTGATTCAATAAAATCATTTTTTAATTTTTTTTAATTTTTTATTGACATCAATTTTAATACACAACGATCTGTACTACAAAAAGTGCTGAGACTCTTGGCAACGTCAAATTTGTCGTCGGTAGTAGTCTTATTACCTTACCATTAAACTTTGTGAATAAAAATTTAAATTTGAAAAAAAAACTAAAATTAATATGAAAATGTATGTATAACAGGGGTAGCCAACAGGTCAATCACAATTGCTTGGTTGTTTGTGATCGATCATAGCCAACAAAAGACAAAATTAGAGAAAACAAAAAAATAATTGTTTAAACAATTTAACTCATTTTCCAAATAAGTCTAATTACTTACAAAAACATCAAATATGTAATTATAACGTTAAAAAAATACGTTGCAGAAATTAACAAGATGATTGATGACTTTTGAATTAGATTTTAAAATTTTGAAAAAATTAAAGACATTCTGCAATATCTGTCTTAAGAAACATATTTTAATCAAGGCTATTTTCTAGGCATATTGCAAGAAGTAAGCAAGATATCTTACTTCAAAAAACGTGGCAAATTACTAGATAAATTAATATTTACATATATAAAAAAATATTTTCTTAAAGTTACAGTTTATATGATTAGCAATCAAGATTTGTTAAAATAAAAAAATTTATTCTTAGCAAGAAAGTTTGTTAATATGACAGTTCATATTGTTAGCTAGCAATATATATCTTATTTACTTTAAGCAATGTGCATAGAGAATAGCCTTGAATATAACCAAATGTTGCAATGTTACATCTAACTACTCTTATTCACATACTTACGTGAATACGCTTTTTCATATTTAATGTTTATTATTCAATAAAATCATATTTTATAGTTTAGAGTGTTAAATGTCAAAATTTTAGTAAATGGATCATTTTTTTAAGAAAAATAGTCATATATATATATATATATATATACGTACCTGGCGGATGATGCGAAGCCCAGTATACACTACAGGCCCACCAGAAGCCCGGCCTTAAAAAACAGTTTTGCTGTATATTTTGCAAATATACTCTTTAATAATAAATATAATTATATCTGATATGCGAGGGGTAAGTTTGTATAGAAATTTATTTTGGATAGATTTGTCAGGTTATGCGAGCCCTACGAGACAACACGGATATTGCGAAGCCTAAGTGCATATGTTTATATTGCCTACGGTGTTTTGACGCCCAACGGTGTTGCTCATTTTTTCGCTATTAAACCGCATAAAATATTAGAAAATCAATCGGACAAATATTTTAAGAAATGTGGCTGTTGAATGTAAGTAATTTATCACATAATTGTTTTAAATATATAATATAATGTTAGTATTCTAATGCGATATATAGATCATTGTAAAAAAAATAAATCTATACAATACCTAATTGTTGTTGTGACAACTAAGTAATTTCTAAATATTACATATTAATATTTAAAAAAAAAATTATATTAATGTATGTAAAGCTTTTTGATTGGTTATTAATCTCAATACTTATAATTTGTTTAGTAAAAAATAATAGTCCTTATAGATGTTTGTGACATTGCTTTACTCAAAAACCTTTAATCTTTATGGAGGAATAAACAGAAAGTTAAGAGTCGGTCTATAAGACCGATTAGACGTTTTTCTCACACTCTAGAACAGAGCATCACATTCCTTCTTAATATTCAAACAATTAAAAGAGTTGACAGCGTTATCTTTGACTTTACTAGACTCATCTCGTTAGCAATGGAAAAGTCTACAGGTTTTGCCAAAAGTAAAATAGATTGGGTTTCATTAGAAAATCGGACAGCTCATCTAACTTTAAATAACAAATTTTTATGACCTAATTGACCAAAATATACTAAATCAGTTCAATGATTAGGTTATTTTTTAGGCTGATAACCCAAAAATCTAAACTAACTCAATGGTGAGATAAAGAAAGCAATATGAAAGTACAAAAATCAGTGCTGAAAATCCGGTTCTAAATTTCTCCAAAAAAGATAATCTAATGTGTAAAAATAAGCGTAGACCGTTTCTTTTTATTTATGACAAAGAAGCTTTAAATATACTTTGGAAAACATGGCTAAATTATTTGCTGACAACTCTAATGCGCGCCGTTTTACAACAAAGACTTAGATTTGGACCACTTAAAAAGAATCCACAAAAAAATAAAATATTGTAGAAAACGTACTAATTCTGCTTGACTTTTTAAATTGGTTTGGACGTCTAAAGTAAGGAATATGTTTCCTCATTTCAAACTAAAATTAGAACCAGGTCCTAAACAAAGCTTGAAAGCATTTTCTTACAAGGTTGTAAAGTTCCTTACTTACATTACAAGTACAATGCTTACGTCTCATTTTTGTATTCATAAAAAAATCTAATAAAATTTGAGACATTTTTCACAAAATAACCTTGGACAAAATCAGAAATCACACGGAAGTTAAAAACCTATTGCCAAATCATTAACATGGTTTTTGATATGAGCTTCTTTCAACTAACTAGAGTTAAATCTAAATAATTTTTTTGTATAAAACTCCTTTTGTTTAAACCCACAAAAACAATCTTGAATAAAAAAAAAACGGAGTTTTGTATTTTTATGCAAAAATTTAGAAAACTTAATTATTAAATTATTTTAATACTAATTTGTTAAATATACCCAAAGGTTTTCTTAATTTTAAAATGAGAAGACAAAAACAAACACCTTGCAACAAATAAACACTTTACCTACACAGACGCCGACCCGATCATCTATTGCAACCGCTGCAACAATTGCCACTTGCTGCCAACATCTGTTTGCCACCACTCAGCCAATACGCTTTGCTTCTAAATGCAGTTAAACTTTAACACTGCAGGGAGAGCTTCAAAAACCTTACAATGTGCGCACACATAAACAAGATAAGCAGAACAAGGTCAATGATACAATTAGAATCTACACGGATGGTCCAAAAACCAATAAAAGTGCTAAAGCACTAGTAACGCACACATCTATCTTCTAATCAGAAGTAGTACAACTTATGGGGTTATGAAAAAAGTAACTCGCAAAATATCTGGCAAGAATGCCTAAACTCTAACAGACAGTAGAGCGGCCTTAATTGCTATAAACAAGCCTAAAATCACCTTGAAGCTAATTTTTGAATGTCATCGTGTCCTTTGTTTAGCAGCCTGTGAAAATAACATCAAGCTGCTCTGGGTATAAGGACATTCCAACAAAGTAGGTAACATTGAAGCGGACGGGCTAGCGCGTAAAGGGTCAACCCTTATGACGTGTAAACCTGAACCATGACCCTCTTTAACACTCAAAAGTTTAAATAACCTCCTAAAAATTAACACACACACAACGCACTGGAAAAACGCTGTGATGACACTTCTGGCTATAGACAGGAAAAGGAAACATTGACTACCTCAAATGCTAAGACAGCCGATTACTATTTGTGACTGTCACACTGCCAACTGAAAAAAAACACATGCACTCAATAAGTATTGGAGATAATGCAACATATAGAGAATGTGAAATGAATGACAAGACAATCTAGCAAGTGCTATGTAGATGCCCGGCCCTCTCATACAATAGAGAGTCCATGTTGGGAGTCTGTTGGCTTGACATGGCCAGTATAGGAGAGATCCTTCAAAGGGTTGTACTTGCATACATCAGTTAAATGCCAAGACAACGGAGTAAGGTCAAAACGACACTTTTCCAAATTATAACCGTAGCTCATCAGCATCAACTTTTAAAAACCATCTAAGGAGAAACCTGTAACAAAGTACGAAAAATGTTTGGAATTCTAAAATAAACATTATAGACGACTTTTTGTTAAAGAATTCCTGCTTAATATTATATTCCTCTACAAACAAGTCCACTTGCAACACAACAAAGCTCAAATAGGCAACAAGTTGTTTACTGTATTAAGTCTAACTATTGCAACATCTTTGGACAGTATTATGTTGTTATTAATTGACAATTTAAATTTGGATGCACATGCCATAACAAATTTAAAATATATTAAAAAACTGCTATAGCTAGAGTCTTACAACTTGTTTAAAGGGGATTGATAAGTTTAGAAAGTAATGCAAGCATTAAATTTAACATAGTAAAATTAAAAAAACAATTACTTAAACGTAGTACATAAATATACAAAATAAATTAAAAAATAATAATAATATATTGTGTATTTACTTCTTCAAACATGAAATGATAATACAAGTTACTATGTTTTTTATCCCAAAATTATTCTTACGATCACATTACTAGTTTTGGCTCTACTTGTAGATATATAACTTATTACATCTGTAGAAGGCTCTAGTAGAGCTAAAGCTATTATTGTATTTGTAATAATAAATTTGTGATAAAAAAAATAGTAACTGGTTTTATTATTTCATAAACATGAATTATCACGTAGTAGAGGTCACAACTATCAATTATATTTTTCAAACATTTTATTGTAATAGAATGTTTTATAGAAAAGCACTGATGCCAAACTTAAGGGCTTCATATAATTCATAAAACATGATTGGCTCCTAACATCCGTAAAACATATGTACTGTATTTGCAGTTTAATGCGAAAACCCTCTATAGTTGCATATAATGAACTATAAGTGTATAAATTGCGATAGTATACCGACATAGGAAGCCCAACAAATTTTGCTAAAAAAGTACAGGATAGATTTATTTTTCATATCTGTTCATTATACATGAAAATTTTTATTAAGCCCAAAACGGGCTTCGTATAACTTTAGTGGGCTTGGTATCATCCGCACAACATACTGTTTTGGGGTTCATATTGATGGGATATGCGTCTATATATATATATATATATATATATATATATATAGGTTTATTTTAAGTACTTTCGTCCTACATTAGTTACGTCTATTCTGGAGTAATCCACCATGAGATTTTAATCCTACGTAGGATTATAGTTCTGCGACTTATATGGTTTTGCGCTACATTTTTGGGATCAATAACTTGAACGGGTCTCTTGCCCGTGTAGCTCTAAAGTCAGTGATTAAAGTGCGTTAAGATTTATGGCCCCATAAAAATGTACACGTGCGTTTACATGTGAATGGAATTCGTTTTTACAACTTATCTTTACAAATACAAATTGTGTAGGAAATAATAAGAAAAATGCACACATTTTATCGCAGTGGATGCAAATATTATTTAAATTATGCGTACATTTAATTAATTATTTCTTGGCTGTTTAAAGCTTAATACAACATCGACAAATATGACCTAAATGATAATTCATTTTATATCTTATTGTAGTACTATAAGTTGGAAAAAATCATAAAAATAAACTTATTAAAGAAAAAATTGTTGTTTAAGTTCAATTACAACTATAATTGTTTTATAAAATACGTAATATTAAATTACTCCAACAAAACGACGTAGAAAATAAAATGTACAAAATGTTTAGATTTAATTAAGTAAACAAAAATTTTAAAGTATGCAGGTTATAAAGTTGATGATCAAAACACGACTGAATTTACCATTGCGAATATATGATTCCATAAAACCAATATTTGATTATGTGAATTTGTGTACTCAACATTTATTTATTTGAACACGCGTAATCATTATTTGATTATTTGAATACGCGTACTAAACATTTGATTATTTGAGTACGCGTAATCAATATTTGATTATTTGAATAAGCGTGTTTTAATATTTAATTACACTATTTATTACAAGATTATGTAATGATTACGTGATTATAAAATAATTACGTAATTATATAAAGTTTACTTGATTATGTAATGATTACAAATATTACGTAATTATTATTTGATTCTGTAATGATTATTTTTATTTTGTAAACTGATTACGCAAGTTGTTAACCCTTCGCAGTCACAGCATGTTAATATTTATGTTTAAAATATTTAGAGTAGTAAGAATGTGAAAGGAGTAAAAATGTATGAGTAATAAGAATTAAAGAATAGAGAGAATGTGAGAGAAGCGACAATGTAAAAGTGAAAAATGAAATGAAGAAATGAAAGAGTAGTGATAATGTGAAAGTAGTTAGAATGTGAAAAACGTGACAATGTGAGATTAGTGAGAATGTGAGAGAAATAAAAATGCAGTAAGAATGTGAGAGTAGTAAGAATGTTAGAGTAGAAATTAATGATGTAATGAGAATGTGCGAGAAGTGAGAATGTGAGAGTTGCAAGAATAAGAGAATAGTAAAAATGTGACAGAAGCGATAATGTGAGAGTAGTGGTATATATAGTGAGAGTAGTAAAAATATGGGAATAGTGAGAATATGAAGTTAGTGAAAATGTGAGAATAGTGAGAATGTGGGAATAAAAAAGTATGAGAATGTAAGAAAAGCAACAATGTAAGAGTAGAGGGTATGTGAGAATATGAGAGTAGTGACAATGTGAGAGTAATAAAAATGTAAAAATAGTGAGAATTTGAAAGTAGTGGGAGAGAAGCGACAATATGAGAGTAGTGAAAATGTGAGAATAGTGAAAATGTAAAAGTAGTAAGAACGTGAGAGTAGTAAGAATGTGAATGTAGTGAGAATTTGAGAGTAGTGAGAATGAGAAAGTAGAAAGAATGTAAGAGTAAAAAAAAATGTGAGAGTAGTAAGATACACAATAAGTAATAAAAATGTGAGAATAAAAATGTTAGAATAGTGACAATGTGAGAATAGTGAGCAAAGTAAAAATGTAAGAGTAGTAAGAATGAGAAAACAGTGATTATGTGAAAATGGTAAAAATATGAATGTAGTATGAATGTAAAAGTAGTGAGAATTTGAGAAAAGTGATAATTTAAGATTAGTGGGATTGTAAGAGTACTGACAATGTAAGAACAGTGAGAATATAAGATTAGTAAAAACTTAAAAATATTGAAAATGTGAAAAAAGCTACAATGTGAGAGCAGTTAGATAGTGAGAATAGTAAAACTATAAGAGTAGTAACAACGTGATAATAATGAGAATGTATGAGTAGTAAGAATGTGGGAGTAGTGAGAATGTGAGAGAAGCGACAATGTGAAAGTAGTAAGATTGTAAGAATAGAAAGATAGTAAATGTAAAAAGAATGTGACAGTAGTAAGAATGAGAGAACATAGATAATGTGAAAATAGTAAAAATGTAAAAATAGTGAGAATGTAACAGTTTAAAAAATGCAAGAGTAGTAAGAATGTGAGAGTAGTGAGAATGTGGGAATAGTAAGTATCTGAGAATAAAGAAAATGTAAAGTAGTAAACATGTGAGAAAAGTAAAAATGTGAGAGTAGTAGAATGTGAAAGTAGTAAAAACGTAAATGTAATAAGAGTATGAAAAAATAGAAAAAATGTGAAAGAGCTGAGAATGTAAAAATAGTAAGAATGTTAGAATAGTGTCAATTTAAGAATAGTGAGATTAGTAAGAATATGAGAGTAGTAAAAATTAGAAAACAGTGATAATGTGAAATTAGTGAGAGTGTGAGAGTAGTTAAAATGTGAGAGTAGTAAGACTGTAAGAGTAGTAAAAATGTAAAAATAGTAACAATGTGGGAGAAGCTACAATGTAAGAGTAGTGAAACTTTGAGAGTAAAAAATAGTAAAAGTTGTAAGAATATGAGAAAAGTAAAAACGTAAAAGTAATGAAAATGTAATAGTATGTGAGAATAATAAAATTGTAAAAAGAGTAAAAATTTTAGAGTAGCAAAATGTGAGTGAAGCGGCAATAAAAAAGTAGTGAGAATATGAAAGTATTAAGTTTGTAAAAGTATTGAGAATGTGAGAATAGTAAGAATGTTAGATTAGTGACAGTGTAAGAATAGTAAAATTTTAGAAATTAAATATTGAGAGCTTTTTCTTGATTCTGTCTGGTTAATTCCAATAACGAACAAAACTGCTAACTTAAAAGTGAGTTTTTAACAGGTTTGTGATGCCCTTAGATGTTCTGAGCCGCACGCGCGCTAAACCTCTTTCGTGCTAGGGATCAGGGCTGGCAAATGTTCTCTATAAATAAGGAAATCCCAGTAATAATCTAGTGAAGTAATAGGCTACAATTTTTGATGAAATACTATAAAATAACTGGAAAATTGAAAATGATAGTCAGCCATCAAAAAATCAGAAAGTACCCTTTTGTTAAATGTTTCAAATTAAATGTTAAAATTAGGTTAAATGGAAGATCATCATTGTGATGAACTTTGATTTTTTTTTGGTAAATTACAAAAATAAAGACAATTTTTATTACTATTATTATTATTATTATTATTATTGTGAGAATAATAAAGTAATAAAAATATAAGAGTAGTAAAATGTGAAAAAAAAAATGTGAAAATAGTAAAAATGTGAAAATTACTACTATTACTTTCTCACTAATCTTACATTTTTACTATTTTTTTTATTTTCATTATTTTTAATTTATTATTTTTTTCTCATTTTACTACTCTCACGTTTTTACTACTTTCACATTTATACTACTCTCACTATCTCTTTACTCTCACAATCTCACTACTTTTACACTCACATTGTAGCTTCTACCATATTCTCACTTTTCTCACATTCTTACTACTCTCCTTACTTATAGTTTTAACTTTCAAATTCTCTCTACGTTAACATTCTTGCTATTCTCACATTATCACTACATTCACATTTTTGCTATTTTTGCAATATTACTGTTTTTCATTTTCATTACGAATACTATTTTTCTACTCTTACAATCGTTCTACTCTCACATTCTCACTGCTCTCACTACTCTCACATTTTTATTATTCTCATTATTCTCACATTTATACCTGTTTTACGTTTTACTACTTTTACATTTTTTCTACTCTTACATTCTCACTATTGTCAATACTCTCACATTGTCGCATCTTTTATTTTTTACTATTTCCACATTCTTACATTCTTATTTGTTTTACTATTACTTTATTTTTACATTTGTACTACTCACACTACTCTAACATTGTTGCTTCTTTCACATTTTCACTACTTTCACATTCTCTTTATGCTTACATACTCACTATTTTTACATTTTTATTACTGTTACTACTTTCATATTTTTACTATTCTCACTATTTTTACATTCTCACTACTTTCATACTGTCACTACTTTCACATTCTCACTAATCTTACTATTTTTGCAATGTCACTACTCTCACATTCTCATTACTTTTACATTTTCACATTGTTTCTACTCTCACATTCTCACTACCGTCATTAATCTCAAATTGTCGCATCTTTTACCTTTCACTATTTTCACATTCTTACTTCAATCACATGGTTACTACTCTCACATTCTTACCACTCTTACAATCTCACTACTCTCGAATTTTTACTATTTTTACATTCTCACTATTTTTACTTTGTCAATACTCTCATATTTTCACTATTCTTACAGTTTTACAACCTTCACGCTCTCACTATTCTTACATTCTTACTACTCTTACATTGTTATTACTCTCACGTTCTCACCTTCTTACTATTCTCACATTTTCTTTAATTTCACATTCTTATCACTCTCACAATGTTATTACTCTCACCTTCTTACTATTCTCACATTTTCTTTACTCTCACATTCTTACTACACTCACATTGTTACTTTTCTCACATTTTCACTATTTTTACATTCTTATTACTTACTCATTCTCATTACTCTTACATTTTCACTATTTTTACAATTTCACTTGTTTTACCTTCTAACTATTCTTAAATTTTTAATATTTTCAAATTCTTACTTATCTCACTTTTTTACTACACTTATATTCTCACTACTCTTACATCTTCACTACACACATTCTGTATTTTTTCACATTCTACTACTTTTACGTTCTTATTGTTTTTACATTCTCACTTTTCTCCCATTCTCACTATTCTCACATTTTTACTATTTTTAAATTTTCACTACTTTTACATTGTCACTACTCTTACTTTCTCACAACTTTTACATTCTCACTACATTCACATTCCTACTCTTCTCACATTCTTACTAGTATCACATTCTCACTACTTTCACGTCTTCACTACTCTCACATTTTTACTAAAAAAATCATACAAAATTTAAACACAAAACAACGTCCAGATCAAGGCGTTTTTACAGTACAAATATAAATCATTGTAACTTTATGTGTAATATTTTTATAATTATCTTATAATAAAGTTTAATAACTTAAGAATTGCATTATAATTAACAAACCTTATTTAATATAAAAAAAATAGTCTTTACAACTGAAACAAAATGAAATTTAGATTACTATGCCACAAAATCTAAACACAAAACAAAAGCAAATATAAATTATAATACTTTTATAATTATAGTAATTTACATATATTTCAAATTAAGCTTCAAGTCAGCTAATAATGCATTAAATTTAGTTAACTTTATTTATTGTACTGAACATTTTTATAAACAATTTGCTTAAATTATTTATAGACTTTACATAATTTTCTACAGAATTTGCACTTATCTTTAATTTTGTAAAATAATCTCAGGATTTTGTTACAGTTTTAAAGACTGTCATTAACGTTGTGATATGTACGCTTATGAACCTTTATAATTAAAAATGTAGTTATTATAAATATTATTATTGTTGTTTTCAAATATTATTTGGTCATATTGTAATAAGTTACAATAGCATACAAAGTTAGACCAGCCGGTAACCGAAGATAAGGCACAACTTTTAATAAGAAAAACGTAAGCAATTTAATTAATATGAATATTACAAAAGGCATTTTTAATAAAAAGTATTTTTTTTTAATAAATACTTTGTACTAGAAAATGTATTAAATAAATTAATATAAACGTAATAATATTTAAATGAATATAACAAGTAAACTGTATTCTATTGAAACATTTGAACAAAAAAATTTAAATTTTATAGGTCGCACGGTCGGGTACGGTCGCACAGCAGGGGATATATATGAGAATATATATGCCCGCAGGCATATTTTTGTGTGTTAAGATCTAAAGGGGTATCGGGCTACACAAATCATGTAGGACTATAACTTCTATACAAATGTAGGACTAAACCCCTTTAGACATCTATATATATATATATATATATATATAGATATATATAGATGTCTAAAGGGGTTTAGTCCTACATTTGTATAGAAGTTATAGTCCTACATGATTTGTGTAGCCCGATACTAAACCCCTTTAGACATCTATATATATATATATATATATATATATATAGATGTCTAAAGGGGTTTAGTCCTACATTTGTATAGAAGTTATAGTCCTACATGATTTGTGTAGCCCGATACCCCTTTAAATCTTAACACACAAAAATATGCCTGCGGGCATATATATTCTCATATATATCCCCTGCTGTGCGACCGTACCGTAAATTTTTTTGTTCAAATGTTTCAATAGAATACAGTTTACTTGTTATATTCATTTAAATATTATTACGTTTATATTAATTTATTTAATACATTTTCTAGTACAGAGTATTTATTAAAAAAAAAAACTTTTTATTAAAAATGCCTTTTGTAATATTCATATTAATTAAATTGCTTACGTTTTTCTTATTAAAAGTTGTGCCTTACCTTCGGTTACCGGCTGGTCTAACCTTGTATGCTATTGTAACATATTACAATATGACCAAATAATATTTGAAAACAACAATAATAATATTTATAATAACTACATTTTTAATTATAAAGGTTCATAAGCGTACATATCACAATGTTAATGACAGTCTTTAAAACTGTAACAAAATCCTGAGATAATTTTACAAAATTAAAGATAAGTGCAAATTCTGTAGAAAATTATGTAAAGTCTATAAATAATTTAAGCAAATTGTTTATAAAAATGTTCAGTACAATAAATAAAGTTAACTAAATTTAATGCATTATTAGCTGACTTGAAGCTTAATTTGAAATATATGTAAATTACAATAATTATTAAAGTATTATAATTTATATTTGCTTTGCTTTTGTTTTGTGTTTAGATTTTGTGGCATAGTAATCTAAATTTCATTTTGTTTCAGTTGTAAAGACTATTTTTTTTATATTAAATAAGGTTGGTTAATTATAATGCAATTCTTAAGTTATTAAACTTTATTATAAGATAATTATAAAAATATTACACATAAAGTTACAATGATTTATATTTGTACTGTAAAAACGCCTTGATGTGGACATTGTATGATTTTTTTAGTAAAAATGTGAGAGTAGTGAAGACGTGAAAGTAGTGAGAATGTGATACTAGTAAGAATGTGTGAAGAGTAGGAATGTGAATGTAGTGAGAATGTAAAAGTTGTGAGAAAGTAAGAGTAGTGACAATGTAAAAGTAGTGAAAATTTAAAAATAGTAAAAATGTGAGAATAGTGAGAATGGGAGAAAAGTGAGAATGTAAAAATAATAAGAACGTAAAAGTAGTAGAATGTGAAAAAATACAGAATGTGTGTAGTGAAGATGTAAAAGTAGTGAGAAAATAAGTGTAGTAAAAAAGTGAGATAAGTAAGAATTTGAAAATATTAAAAATTTAAGAATAGTTATAAGGTAAAACAAGTGAAATTGTAAAAATAGTGAAAATGTAAGAGTAATGAGAATGAGTAAGTAATAAGAATGTAAAAATAGTGAAAATGTGAGAAAAGTAACAATGTGAGAGTAGTAAGAATGTGAGAGTAAAGAAAATGTGAGAATAGTAAGAAGATGAGAGTAATAACATTGTGAGAGTGATAAGAATGTGAAATTAAAGAAAATGTGAGAATAGTAAGAAGGTGAAAACGTGAGAGTAATAACAATGTAAGAGTAATAAGAATGTAAGATTAGTGAGAGCGTGAAGGTTCTAAAACTGTAAGAATAGTGAAAATATGAGAGTATTGACAAAGTAAAAATAGTGAGAATGTCAAAATAGTAAAAATTCTTTTGTAGTGAGATTGTAAGAGTGGTAAGAATGTGAGAGTAGTAAACATATGATTGAAGTAAGAATGTGAAAATAGTGAAAGGTAAAAGATGCGACAATTTGAGATTAATGACGGTAGTGAGAATGTGAGAGTAGAAACAATGTGAAAATGTAAAAGTAATTAGAATGTGAGAGTAGTGACATTGCAAAAATAGTAAGATTAGTGAGAATGTGAAAGTAGTGACAGTATGAAAGTAGTGAGAATGTAAAAATAGTGAGAATAGTAAAAATATGAAAGTAGTAACAGTAATAAAAATGTAAAAATAGTGAGTATGTAAGCATAAAGAGAATGTGAAAGTAGTGAAAATGTGAAAGAAGCAACAATGTTAGAGTAGTGTGAGTAGTACAAATGTAAAAATAAAGTAATAGTAAAACAAATAAGAATGTAAGAATGTGGAAATAGTAAAAAATAAAAGATGCGACAATGTGAGAGTATTGGCAATAGTGAGAATGTAAGAGTAGAAAAAATGTAAAAGTAGTAAAACGTAAAACAGGTATAAATGTGAGAATAATGAGAATAATAAAAATATGAGAGTAGTGAGAGCAGTGAGAATGTGAGAGTAGTACGATTGTAAGAGTAGAAAAATAGTATTCGTAATAAGAATGAAAAACAGTAATATTGCAAAAATAGCAAAAATGTGAATGTAGTGATAATGTGAGAATAGCAAGAATGTTAACGTAGAGAGAATTTGAAAGTTAAAACTATAAGTAAGGAGAGTAGTAAGAATGTGAGAAAAGTGAGAATATGGTAGAAGCTGCAATGTGAGTGTAAAAGTAGTGAGATTGTGAGAGTAAAGAGATAGTGAGAGTAGTATAAATGTGAAAGTAGTAAAAATGTGAGAAGAGTAAAATGAGAAAAAAATAATAAATTAAAAATAATGAAAATAAAAAAATAGTAAAAATGTAAGATTAGTGAGAAAGTAATAGTAGTAACTTTCACATTTTTACTATTTTCACATTTTTTTTTTCACATTTTACTACTTTTATATTTTTATTACTTTATTATTCTCACAATATAAATAATAATAATAGTAATAAAAATTGTTTTTATTTTTGTAATTTTACAAAAAAAAGCAAAGTTCATCACAATGATGATTTTCCATTTAACCTAATTTTAACATTTAATTTGAAACATATAAATAAAATTTAACAAAAAGGTACTTTCTGATTTTTTGATGGCTGACTATCATTTTCTATTTTCCAGTTATTTTATAGTATTTCATCAAAAATTGTAGCCTATTACTTCACTAGATTATTACTGGGATTTCCTTATTTATAGAGAACATTTGCCAGCCCTGATCCCTAGCACGAAAGAGGTTTAGCGCGCGTGCGGCTCAGAACATCTAAGGGCATCACAAACCTGTTAAAAACTCACTTTTAAGTTAGCAGTTTTGTTCGTTATTGGAATTAACCAGACAGAATCAAGAAAAAACTCTCAATAAGTCATTTCTAAAATTTTACTATTCTTACACTGTCACTAATCTAACATTCTTACTATTCTCACATTCTCAATACTTTTACAAACTTAATACTTTCATATTCTCACTACTTTTTTATTGCCGCTTCACTCACATTTTGCTACTCTAAAATTTTTACTCTTTTTACAATTTTATTATTATCACATACTATTACATTCTCATTACTTTTACGTTTTTACTTTTCTCATATTCTTACTACTTTTACTATTTTTTTACTCTCAAAATTTCACTACTCTTACATTGTAGCTTCTCCCACATTGTTACTATTTTTATATTTTAACTACTCTTACAGTCTTACTACTCTCACATTTTAACTACTCTCACACTCTCACTAATTTCACATTATCACTGTTTTCTAATTTTTACTACTCTCACATTCTTACTAATCTCACTATTCTCAAATTGACACTATTCTAACATTCTTACTATTTTTACATTCTCAGCTCTTTCACATTTTTTCTATTTTTTCATACTCTTATTACATTTACGTTTTTACTACTTTCACATTCGACTACTCTCACATTTTTACTTTTCTCACATTTTTACTACTTTACATTTTCTTTATTCTCAGATACTCACTATTCCCACATTCTCACTACTCTCACATTCTTACTACTCTTGCATTTTTTAAACTGTTACATTCTTACTATTTTTACATTTTTACTATTTTCACATTATCTATGTTCTCTCATTCTTACTACTGTCACATTCTTTTTACATTTACTATCTTTCTATTCTTACAATCTCACTACTTTCACATTGTCGCTTCTCTCACATTCTCACTACTCCCACATTTTTACTACTCATACATTCTCATTATTATCACGTTGTTACTACTCTTATAGTTTTACTATTCTCACTATCTAACTGCTCTCACATTGTAGCTTTTTTCACATTTTCAATATTTTTAAGTTTTCACTAATCTTATATTCTCACTATTCTTACATTGTCAGTACTCTTACAATTCCACTACTCTTAAATTATCACTTTTCTCAAATTCTCTTTACTTTTACATTCATACTACATTCATATTTTTACTATTTTCACATAATCACTGTTTTCTCATTCTTACTACTCTTACATTTTTACTATGCTCACTATTCTCACATCGTCACTATTCTAACATTTTTATTCTCACATTTTTATTACTTATTGTGAATCTTACTACTCTCACATTTTTTTTTACTCTTACATTCTTTCTACTTTCACATTCTCACTACTCTCAAATTCTCACTACATTCACATTCTTACTACTCTCACGTTCTTACTACTTTTACATTTTCACTATTCTCACATTTTCACTACTCTTATATTGTCGCTTCTCTCCCACTACTTTTAAATTCTCACTATTTTTACATTTTCACCTTTCATTTACCCTCTACTCTTACATTGTTGCTTTTATTACATTCTCATACTTTTTTATTCCCACATTCTCACTATTCTCACATTTTCACTAACTTCATATTCTCACTATTCCCATATTTTTACTACTCTCACTATACCACTACTCTCACATTATCGCTTCTGTCACATTTTTACTTTTCTCTTATTCTTGCAACTCTCACATTCTCACTACTCGCACATTCTCATTACATCATTAATTTCTACTCTTACATTCTTACTACTCTCACATTCTTACTACATTTTTATTTCTCTCACATTCTCACTAATCTCACATTGTCACGTTTTTCACATTCTAACTACTTTCACATTATCACTACTCTTTCATTTCTTTATTTCATTTTTCACTTTTACATTGTCGCTTCTCTCACATTCTCTCTATTCTTTAATTCTTATTACTCATACATTTTTACTCCTTTCACATTCTTACTACTCTAAATATTTTAAACATAAATATTAACATGCTGTGACTGCGAAGGGTTAACAACTTGCGTAATCAGTTTACAAAATAAAAATAATCATTACAGAATCAAATAATAATTACGTAATATTTGTAATCATTACATAATCAAGTAAACTTTATATAATTACGTAATTATTTTATAATCACGTAATCATTACATAATCTTGTAATAAATAGTGTAATTAAATATTAAAACACGCTTATTCAAATAATCAAATATTGATTACGCGTACTCAAATAATCAAATGTTTAGTACGCGTATTCAAATAATCAAATAATGATTACGCGTGTTCAAATAAATAAATGTTGAGTACACAAATTCACATAATCAAATATTGGTTTTATGGAATCATATATTCGCATGGTAAATTCAGTCGTGTTTTGATCATCAACTTAATATAACCTGCATACTTTAAAATTTTTGTTTACTTAATTAAATCTAAACATTTTGTACATTTTATTTTCTACGCCGTTTTGTAGGAGTAATTTAATATTACGTATTTTATAAAACAATTATAGTTGTAATTGAACTTAAACAACAATTTTTTCTTTAATAAGTTTATTTTTATGATTTTTTCCAACATATAGTACTACAATAAGATATAAAAATAATTATCATTTAGGTCATATTTGTCGATGTTGTATTAAGCTTTAAACAGCCAAGAAATAATTAATTAAATGTACGCATAATTTAAATATTATTTGCATCCACTGCGATAAAATGTGTGCATTTTTCTTATTATTTCCTACACAATTTGTATTTGTAAAGATAAGTTGTAAAAACGAATTCCATTCACATGTAAACGCACGTGTACATTTTTATGGGGCCATAAATCTTAACGCACTTTAATCACTGACTTTAGAGCTACACGGGCAAGAGACCCGTTCAAGTTATTGATCCCAAAAATGTAGCGCAAAACCATATAAGTCGCAGAACTATAATCCTACGTAGGAGAAAAATCTCATGGTGGACTACTCCAGAATAGACGTAACTAATGTAGGACGAAAGTACTTAAAATAAACCTATATATATATATATATATATATATATATATATATATTTATTTAAATTTATTTTCGGATTATCCCGCGTTTTTTCTTTTATATATGTATTGTCTGAAGAAGGCTGAGGTTTAGCCGAAACTGCAGTCACAGTGTGACGAAATAAATAGTGATATAAAAACATAGTAGTTGTTTTATTTATTCTTGTATTATGAATTATCACGTAGTAACGGTCAACTCTATCAACTATATATATATATATATAAAGAAGTTGGTAATCTCCGCAGTATAATATTCAGTGTTAATCGATTGGCTAATATTTAAATGGCTAATACACTGCTGAACATCAAATTAGGGGCACTTTGTAATTTGTTTTTTTTTTAGAATTTTTGTGTAACAGATTACTTACTGATTGCTTAAAAAAATTTGTTTGTTGTTCAAAGTTTATTGAAAGTAATGAAAACAATCAATTTCAATTTGATAGTAATAAAAATGATCAAGTTTAATTTTATATATAGTTTTTGTTTCTGTGGTTATATCTGCCTGTTGCAAATTGTTTGTGTATTGTTGTCATTGATAGTGTTTTGCAAAGAGCATAATTCCTGTTGTTGCGGCATGAATTGTGGCGGGTTTAGAAGACGGCCGCGGTCAGCGCAAAACTTTGAGAAACATTGATGTAAGTCTCTCGAGTGCGCAACGAGTATGGCGGCGGTACGAAGAGACTGGTCTGCCCACTAGAAAACCTGGTTTAGAACAAAGCAACACTACAACAGCTAGACCGCTTTCTCGTTTCTAGTGCTTTGAAAAACCAAACAGTCACGGCAGTATCCCTTCGAAATCATCTGCAAGAAGTGAGAAACACAAGTGAGTAGACAGTTAGGAGGCAACTTTATGGAGCTGGATTATCTTCTCGAACTAGAGCTACTAGACCGCCGCTTTATTGTGAACACCGGGTTGCAAGGTTAAATTTTGCACAAAAACACTTGGCTTGGACAATAAAAGATTGGAGTCGCGAATTGTTTTTCGATGAATTGTGATTCTGTTTTACAAGCTCAGATAGACGCGTAAAAGTGTAGCGACGACAAAGCGAGAGATATGCTCAAGCATGGGCACCATTAAGTTGCCCTCCCCACTAATAAATTTTAAAACTTGAAAATACTAAATAAATGCGCTCTCATGCGCTGCAAAAAAATGTTTATGCGCTCAATTGTAAATATGATTTTTGAACAATTTTAGGTGGGAGGACCAACTTAATGATTAGCTCCTCAGTAAAAATTTTTAATTTTAAATATACTAAATTAAAGCGCTCGATATGCGCTCTTAAGCGCCGCAAATTGTAAATATGATTTTTGAACAGTTTTAGATGGAGGGGGGGGGCAACTTAATAAAAAAATTATAAATTTAAAAAACCATATTAATGCGCTATTATGCGCTGCAAAAAAAATTATGTGATCATCTGTAAATATGATTTTTGAACCATTTTAGGTGGGGGAGGGGCAAGATTAGTTTCCTTCTAATAAAATTAAACTGTTTTAAAATCATATTTGCTAATAAGCAAATATTTTTTTGCAGTTCCTAAGAGCGCATTACGAGCGCATTAATTTGGTATTTTCAATTTTTTTTTTATCCTGGAAGGCCAATTTTTTATTTTCAAATTTATATATTTTTTTCTAGAAGGCCCATTTTATAGAATCATTAAGTTGGCCCCCCTACCTAAAATTGTTCAAAAATCATTTTTATAGATGAGCGCATATAAATTTTGCAGCGCATATAAGCGCAATACGAGCGCATTAATTTAGTATTTTCAAACTTTCAAATTTTTTAGTGGGGAGTGGGCAACTTAATAGAACTTCAAACATGTATTGTCGAACAACTTCCATTTGGTAGAGGATTAGATATGGCGTAGAAACGCATATCTTTTGACACTGGCACGGAATTAGTCTTTATCAAGAATGGATCGTTGACTGCGCATAGGTATCTGACGGAGATTCTAAAATAGCATGTTTTACCGTTTATGGTTATTCTTGGTGACGACTCAACATTTATGCATGATAACGCACGGCCCCACACTGCTCAAATAGTAACTGAGTATCTTGCCAAGTCAAATCAGGCGTTTTGTTTGGCCACTTCAGATTCAAATCCAATTGAACATGTTTGGAATGAGATGAAAAAACGTTTACGGAGACATGTGCCGGCTTCCAAAAATTTCAAAGAGTTTTGCAACATATTGGTGCAGGAATAAATCAATTTTCTACAGAGTGTGATTTTAAATCTGATCCAGAGCATGCTTTGTCATTTGCAAACTGTTATTACTACCAGAGAAAGGAATACTTGCTACTAAAGTCCTAAAACTTGCTTTTGTTTTAACAAAAGCGTATAAAAGTAAACTTGTTCATTTTTATTACTTAGCATATCAATTTAAAATTGTTTATATTTATTACTTTCAATAAACTTTGAACAACAAAAACTTTTTTTTAATTTAAGAAATCAGTTATAAAACTGTGTCAACTAAAAAAACACGTAAAACTAGAAATTTCTAAAAAAACTCAAATTACAAAAAAAATTATGCTCAGCAGTGTATTTGAATAGTTTTTTAAAATATTTTTAAGTTTTTTTATTAAACCAATTAATTTGATAGATTTCATCCTTCTGAAGATGATTGAGTTTGTCTAGTCTATTACTAACTGTTTTTGAGTTTTGAGATTTTTTAGAGCAAAAAGTCTTGTAATGTAAAAAAAAGTTTGATAGGGGTGTTTTTTTTTACCTTTACCGGTTTTGATAAAATTTAGTTTATTGACTAATTTTAATGCTAAGAATACAAATCTGACATTTAAAAATTTAAACAGTGAAATCATTGCAAATTGATAAAAATATTATACCCAAGATACCTACTTGATGTAAATTTTTTTGTAGAATCTGAATTTTGAAAGCTATAAATGCTTTGCAGAGTCACAAAAGCAGAAAAAAACAGTATAAATAGCAAAAAAGTGAAAAAACTGATTTTTAATAGTGACGCACTTTGCAAAAATTCCAAAACAATGATGGGTTTAGATTTTTTGATTACTTATAAAATTAAAAAAACAAAATTTTATGCAATCGAAGGTTTAGATAACCAAAAATAAATTTTATTTTTTCTGGAATTTTTTTAAGGGTTGTATACAGGGTTTGAGGAGCAGAAAGAAATTGTGTTTGAAAACCACCCAAAACCCTACTTCTACAATTTTTTGTTTACATTTTTTATTAAATAAGTGCGGAGAAAAAAAAAATAAAAACAAAAAAATGCAATTTTTTGCCTCCTATGAAAAAAAGGAGGGGTATCAAATTTTTCAACTTTAAATGTTTTTTGATGCTACAAAAGTAATTTTTGAGGTAATTTGGAAATTTACTTAAGTTAACCGTCGGACCCTTTGTATTAAAATCATTTTTATTTAACTATGCACTAGTAACTAATCTACAAAAATTTATATAAAACTAAATAGCCCACTAGGGAAGCCTTTAAAATGTAACTAATCTATAAAAATTTATAATAAACTAATATGACCATTAGGCTACTCTGTTAAGTTTTATGAGCACAATTTCTAAGCAGAAGTAGATGTGTTTTGATATTGCCAATGTTAATTTCTAAATAACATTTTAGATACAAAGCATTTTTTTTATAAACTTAAAAAAAATTAGTTATACTAAAAGTGTTTAAAATAAAAGATTTTTTGTAAAACATTTTCAAGATTACACACTTACTAGGAATTCTAACAATCTCTGACAGTTCAGAGATATTAACTAATAGTCCAAGAACTGGCGTCAAAAAAATGCAAAAAAATTTGGAAGTTTGATATTTTAAGATTGGGTTCCATTTTAATCATGAAAAGCTAGCCTAGAATCAGCAAGTCTGCCGTCAGGACACCTGGCGCTAAGACGCTTGCAAAGATTTAAAATTAATAAGCACTTCTAAATTGTTTTCTGAAAGCTCAAAATTTGTATATCATTAGTGAATCTAATCTAAAACACAAACCCAACAATCAGACAGCAAAATAACATGACGCGTAGAGTCAGCGTTACACTATACATGTCAAAAAAATGATGCTGGCGCAAATGTTTTCTCAAAGCTCAAATATTGCTAAAACATTAATTTAATGTATAAACACATTTTTGTTAGAACCCTGTCAGTCAGCAGTTGCTAGAAGTAAAGACAGCAATTAATAATTTAGTGAGAGCACGTTGCCGTAAATTGCGCTCACTTGCTATCTTTGCTTCTAGCGACTGCTGACTGATAAGGTCTCAACAAAAATGTGTTGTATTGTAATTTTTATACACTGTTGGATTTGTGTTTTAAATTAGTTTCACTAATAATATACAAGTTTTGAGCTTTGCGAAAACAATTTGGAGGTGCTAATTAATTTTAAATCTTTGCGAGAAACCGCAAAAAAAAATTAAAGTTATTGAAACAAAAACTGAATTGAGCTTACAAGAAATTGGTTGATATTTACCAATTACAACTGTAATGCGTGTACAATTGTTTTTATTAAATTTGTTTTATAATCGTTTTTATTTTGTTGTTTATAATATGAACTTTAGTTTAATTTTATTGACAAAAAATTTTAATGGTTTTTGAATCATTAAAATTGGTTTGAAAATAACAAAGTTATTCAGTTTGTTTTTTGTCAATTACCCTGTATATAAGTATAAATATGAAAAAAGCTATTGACTGACATGGTTTATTAATTTTTTAAACGACTACAAATATTAACGAACTGATAATTTTATTTTCTATAATTTACTTTGATATAGCATTAATTGTTTTAATTAATCGGCAATAAGCAAACAATAGTTAAGTGCTTCATTATGAATAATATTGACTATAATTATAACAACTTACAGCAATAATAATTTTCACACATAAACAAAAGCGATTAATGAACTATATATTCAGCTATGAAACCACTAGAGGGGCACTATTTTCGTACCGTCGTTAATTTTAATAGCGCACCGTAAAACAATAGATACATCCCTCCCGATATATAAAGATGTTATACTTCTAGTAGAAAACCGTATCTGTAGAGAAACATAAATTTATCAGAACTACCCTTACAATAACGGACAATAAAGTCATATCGTAGAAGTAATCTAAACCCAACTATTGTTTTCTATACAGATAAATATTTCATGTGCAGCGGGTCTGCCTCTGCGTGCGATTACAACTACTTGTCACTGTCTGATCGTACTAAATCAAACGGATCAGATCGCGATCGGTTTATCATAAAATATAGGGGAAGACTAGATAAAGATGATTTTCTAGTACCGGATTTCCTAGATGCAATAGTTTTGCATTTAAGAAATGCTATTTGTGAATTTAACAACTTAAAGTGAGGAATTTTTAAGCTAATAGTAAATTGTTATTAATTAATTAACTATTAAAATCTGATTGTTTTGAGAGTAGAAATTGTAATATTGTTAACTACTAACAATTTATCAAGGTAAATTCCACACACGTTTAAATATATATATATATATATATATATATATATATATATCTATAATAAAATAGTAGGAATACTTGTTCAGTTACAATTTTATTATAGTAAACGTATGTAATATATTATTAAAAACTGAATTTGTGGAGTTTGTGTAAGAAACTATAATATTAATAGCACATTATGGGATATTTATTACTCTAATAATATAAATAAATCTATTTACACCTTGAGTATAATACTTTCTACTCTAATTCCTGATAAATAAATTTGTATTAAATGTTTATGAATAATCTTAAATGTTAACAACTTAAAGATTAGCTTATTTTGTAATACAATGTTTAAAAAAACATCAATATTTCTACATTATTATTAATGATTCAATTTATAAAAATTAAGTATTTTATAGTATTCTACTTATACAGGATAACTCAAACATCAATTTTTGAACAAAAAAGAAAGAATAACGTTTTTGGAAATGTTGTTCCGTTTCCTAGTAATTTGATTGTAAAGATGTAAAACTGAAATAATTAATTAAACGTGAGATAATAAAAATAATTATTTATTAAAAAAATAGGACCAACCAACCGTTGAAAAGTTTTAATAATGTTTCATAGTTTATTTCTAACATATTTTTATTCTTCATGTTTCTTGGAGTTGATATGTGTACTATTTGTGAATCAAAGTATAACATAAACTAAACTTAATAAATTTATGTTACCTAAAATATATACTTATAGCCCAGGAGCTAGTGACAAAAAAGTGCAAGAGTTTTGGAAAGTTTGATATTTTTACATCGGACTGTATTTTGGTCATAGAACGTCAGCACGCTAGGTGTCGAAACACCTGGCGCTAGCACTCTTAGAAAGGTGTAATTTTGATTAATACCTAAAAATTGTTTTGGAAAAGCTAAAAATTCATTGGCTGATTGTCGATGCATTACAAAACCTTAATCAAGCAGTCAGACAGCTTAATAATCAAACGCACGGCGTCAGCACAGTTGCGTACATGTTACAAAAACTGCACCACTACATTTCAATTTGGTTGTTCAAGACTATTTAACAGCAACATTCGGAGATTGCTGGATTGGTCGAGGAGGGCCACACGCATGGCTAGCTCGATCTACAGACATAAACTTTCTATATTATTTCTGATAGGACTATTTGAAGTCATTAGTCAAAAACAACAAATAAAAAATAACAAAATTAGATCATTGCTGAGTGTAACTCAATTAGATTCAACTCTGGTGTGTTTAAAAGAGTTTGGCACTCAATAACGGAAAGATTGAATGCTTGTATTCAGGCTGGAGAACGTTATTTTGAATATTTATTGTTGATTCAGCAATTTTATATGTACTTTTTGATAATATTATGTTGTAACTGTTGCAAATTTTGTTTAAGCTGTATCTACAAAATTCGGGTTTTTCAAAAATTATTATAAGACAAAATATTCTTAGAATAGGCCAAGAAATTATATTATTTTAGATTTGAGTCAAGTGCATACTCTGGGTTTCCAAGAAACATATTATGTTAAATTTTAAATTTTAATCATAAAATTAGACTCGCAAACAAAAAAAAATAGAATTTGAAATTTAGGTTTATATATATTTTTTTTAATTTAAAAAACCTCAAAAGTGACGTATAATCATAGTTTAATGTTTCTCTGAAAATGAAAAAAGTCTTATCCGTTCTAAAGCTACCAATTTAATAACAAATTTTATTCATCTTTCTGATGCATTGTCAAATTAAATTAAAATTAAAAAATATGTAATTAACACTTGTAAATTTTTAAAAAATAATTTTAATTTTTTAGTTACCAAGTCAAATAAAAGTAACGTTATTGTCATTGTTAGTAAATTTTCTTATGAATCAAAATCTCTTAAATTTCTCAATGACACTTCAACTTACCAATTAGTTTTGCGTAACCCAACACCAAGTATTAAACGTAAAAGATGATAATCTTTTTGCAAACTCACTCAAATTCTACAGAGGCTTATCCCCTAAATACTACGGTTTACCAAAAATTCATAAACATAACCTACCCATTACCTCAACTTAACAACTAAAAATTTTTATGTCTAAAATATTAATTAATTCTTTTGAGGAGTTTAGCAGATTTTGTATTAAAGACAGTTCTGTGTTTGCTAACAACATAAATAATTTTTCACTACTAAAAGATTTAGTGATCGTATCTTTTGACGTAGTATCTTTATTTACCAACATTCCTCTAGACTTAGTACTAGACATTATTACTACTAATTTTAACCATATTGAATTACATACTTCTATAAACCGTAAATTGTTTATAAAAGTTTTCAAGTTTATTTTCAATTATACTTATTTTTCCAATAACAATCAGTTTTATATACAAATAAATATTTGTCCAGTGGGCGGATCTACCAGCCCAGCTATTGCTAAAATTGCAATAAATTGTTTGCTTAACTTTTGTTGTTTTACAGTTTCTTTCACTTTTCCTTTTTTTGTACAAATATGTAGATAATATAATTACCTCAGTCTCTTCTAATTTAACCTTTCACACTTTGTCTATCTTTAATTCTTTTAATCCATATCTTCAATTTACTGTGGAAAAAGAAACACACCGTAACACGACACCTTGTTAGTTTGTAAAAATGATAACATTATTACCCTTAATTGGTTTGTCAAACTTTCTAGCTCAGGTCGTTACATACCATTTTTTTACATTACATTTTTTACAAAAAATCTTATTCATCTTGTTTGAAACAATTACAAAAAATAGTTACCCTTGTCCACTCTAAAAACAACTTTTATATTACACCGCTGTAAACAATAACTAAACTTCACCTTATGTGTCTTCTAACCTAGTACTTCTACTAATGACTGAATAATTTACAAAAAGTTATAATATGTTAAAAGTCTCTCTCGTAACTTAATTAATCTTAAAAGGAACAACCCTAAATTATATATAGCTAATTGTATAAAAAAAACTATTAACTCATTATTCTCTAAATTAAATGATCCCACACCCACCTCCTCTTAGTTTAACAATATATACAAAATCCCTTATAAAGATTGTAATAAGGTATACATAGGCCAGACTTCACAAAAACTCAGTAAAACTGACACTACACCAAAGTGCCAAAATTAAAGTCTAACAACACTAGTTTAAGCGTTCATTACAGCACTACCGGACACCAACCAGATTATTCTGACATTTCTATCCTTGAACATGATTCCAATCAATTTAAAAGAAACTTTCTAAAAATGTCTCACATACAATCTAACAATAACGTGATAAATTTTAAGAATGACTTAACTGAACTTTTTTACTCTCTTATAATTCACATAACCTTTAAGTATACAGCTGTAACAATACTTTATTTATTATAAATATAATTATATATATTTTTTACATTGTTGTCCCTTTTGACTAAGTTTACCATCTTTATTAGATGCTTTTTTTATACTTTATCTTGCACATTTACATTTGAATATAATTGAAATTATATTTACTTCTCAAACGTTTTTCTACTTACAACTGTGACCTTTAAATCTTACTTTATATTGTCAACAACCGCCATCTACTAACAGACATTTTCATTAGTTTCTATAGAAGCTTTATTAGGTAATTTTAAGGTTTTTTATGGATAGGTTTTTGGTATTATATGTTCGTAGCTAAAGTTTTAATAAAAGTGTCATTAAGTTTCTATAAAAGCTTTATTAAGCAATCTTGAGGTTTTTAATGAAAGTGTTGAGTTGCTACCTCATGATGCATGTCTAACTTTCTTACCAAACTCTGTGTAAATGTCTTTTGACTGTTATTGAACAGTATTGCAACATTTGCAACTACTGCGTCTTTGGTGTTATAATTCAACAAGTTTGTTTTAAACAGCATTGTGGCGTTGCTGTCAGGCGTTTAAATGCATTTGGAAATAGTTTAATATATGCAGGAGAGTTTTGTTGGCGTTTCCGTATCTTCTGCACTTTATGTCAGTATTGCCAAAACGCCTGGTGACGTTTAGGGGGACACAATCTTGTCGACAGTGATAGATAAAATTTTAATCTAAAAATCTGGCAAACCCAGTCTATATAAAGAAAATGTTATATAATTACAGTGACAATGCCTAAAGAACATTGCCTTGGTCTAGTTTGTTTAAAAGTTTTTGCTAATAACATCTTCTAACCTAGTTTTTTATTAACTTCCTTACCAGAGCTTGTACAGTTGAAGAAATCGTCACTGAGCAATCTCTGACGTGCTGTTTAAGAAAAATTGATGTAGCATTCTTTGTCTTTGTCCATAACTACGCTATGTTGCCGCCAGATTTAATAGTATATAAAATAATTGGAGGCTGGTACGTTGGAGAAATTTTATCCAAAACTTGCAATACTATTTATAGTCCTCGTTAACTCTTAGCTACAAAATGTTGTAAACGTCTGCATAGTATTATTGTTGAAGGCTAGAATAACGAAATTGTTGGCGTTAGCTACTACCTTTACTAATGTTTGCTTAACTCTAAATCCGCTTCTCTCTAGCGCAAAACTAACAACGGTTTAGATCGGATTTTAGTCAATGTACTTTAATATAACATTTTAAATAAGTTGAACAATTATTTGGGTAATCCTATTTGGTTTAGCAAATTCATTATGTGCACGTTAACAAACTGACTCAAACGCGTTGACAAGGTCAAACTAAATCACAACAAGTCTTTTCTGCTTCCTTTTGGCGTTGTCGAGATCGCTTTGTAATAAAAAGTTGTGCTCAGAGCAATTTTTGCTTATACTAAACTTTGTTTGGGCTTTGGAGATTATGTTGTAAATTTATACTACGCCAATATATGGTGTGCCAGGTAGGAAACGTGAGAAAAGATGCGAGAGGTACTCAGAAAAACTGAGAAAAGCAGCGGAGGAAGCAATTCTTAGGTACAGGGAAGGCGGACGAAAAGGACCATACTGGTGGTGTGAGGAAATAAAAGAATGCAGGAAAAACACAATACAAACAGCGAGGAAAATCAAAAGGCTGAGAAGAAAAGGAGAGAACACAGAGGAAATAGAAGAAAAACTAAAAAACGACAGACATTTTTTAAAAAAGGCAATTAGGGATAGCAGAAAAAGATGCTGGAAAGAAATGATAGAATCTATAGATGGGGATCCTTGGGGAAAACCGTACAAAATAGTGATGGACAAATTGGGTGGAAGAACAAAAGGAATCTGCTTAAAAGAAGACGAAGAAGAAAAAGTCAAAATTAAAAAACTATTTCCCAATGGAGAACCAGTAGAAAAACCAGAAACAAAAGAAGAAGAAGCAACAGTTATGGCAACAGTGGAAAAGATCAAAGAGATCATAAAAGATTGCCAAACAACAAAGCACCAGGTCCGGACGAAATAACAACAGAGATTGTTAAAGCAGCTTTAGACGGAAACGAGATAGAAATAACTCAAATAATCAACAGGTGCCTAAAAGAAGGAACTTTCCCAGGATGTTGGAAAGAAGCCACTCTGGTACTGATTGAGAAAAAAAAAAGAAGCAGGAAAAGCAACATCATACAGACCAATATGCTTAATCAACACACTGGCTAAAATAATGGAGAAAGTTATTGTACGGAGAATACAACAAGAAATAGAAGAAAAAGGAGGATGGGAAAAAGAACAATACGGATTTACCAAAGGAAAAACAACCTTAGGAGCTATTGAAAAAGTGAAAGCAATAGCAAAAGAAGCAAACAGCGGAACGCAGAGGAAAAGGCAACACTGTGTAATAATAGCGTTGGACATACAGAACGCGTTTAATAGCGTATCATGAGCAGCAATCATAGAGGCGGCAAAGAAGAAAGAACTGAACAGAAAAACAATCAAGATTATATGCAGCTACTTACAGGACAGAAACCTAGTGACCAAAAATCGAAGATTCAAACTTACTAGAGGGGTACCGCAGGGCTCAGCACTGGGACCAAAACTGTGGAACCTTGTCTATAACGAGTTACTTCGAATGAAGATGCCGGAAGGCGTGTCAATAACAGCATTTGCGGACGACATAGCAGTAGTAGGTAGAGACGTAGAAATAGAAGTACTAAAAAGAAGATTAGAGCTGGCAATTGATATGATACAAATATGGATGAGAAATAAGGGCTTAAAACTAGCAACACAAAAAACTGAGGCGGCATGGCTATCGACTAAGAGGAATAATAGAAGAACAGGTAAGATACAGGTGGGAGATCAAGAGATAACCATAGGAAAAAAAATCAAATACCTTGGAGTGACACTCGAAGCAAAGGGATGGAATGAACAGGTTAAGGAAGCGGTCATTGGAACAAAGAAAATTGAGAGAAAGCTTGGTAGACTTATGCCAAACAACGGAGGTCCAGGAGAAGAAAGCAGAAGACTAATAGCAACGGCAGCAAGAAGCAAATTGCTGTACGCCGCAGAAACATGGGGAGAAAAACAGAAAGAAAGTAAGAGGAGCCACAAGAGCAAGCTCGCTAAGGATTTGTAGAGCTTACAGAACAGTGTCACAAGAGGCAGTAGAGGTAATTGCGGCAACACCTCCCGCGGATATGATGGTGGAGGAAAGAATAGAAATAAAAAAACTTGTAAAAGAAGGAACGAGTAAAAAAAAGCAAAGATAAGAGCAAGAGAGAAGACTATGGAAAGATGGCAGAGAAAATGGAATACAGGAGAAAAAGGGAAATGGACGAGAGAATTAATCCCAGACATAAAAGAATGGGTAGAGAAGAAACCCGAGACGTGCTATTATACAACACAAATACTGACCGGGCACGGAGCATTTGGAAAATTCTTTCAAAAAATTAAAAAAATAAATGAAGAAGAAAGGTGTACGTTTTGTCAGGAAGAAACACACGATAACGCAGAACACACTCTAGTAGAATGCAAGGCGTGGGAGGAAGATAGAAAAAAACTAGAATATATACTAGGAAGCAAAGTAGATAAAAGAACAATCATTAACAAATGCTTAAAAGATGAAAATAAATGGAGGGCGTTAAAAAACTTTGCAACAAGTGTACTAAAAAAAAAATTAAAGAGTTTGACAATAGAAGAATATAGAAAAACAAACAATGGAAACAAACACACAAACTAAAAGCCATAGAAGAGAAAGGAAAGAGATGAGAGAAGCTAAATGGAAACAAGAAAACAGAGAAAAAAATCAAAAAGAAAATAATAAGAAAGGACATGACAATTGTGCATACCAAGAAACAGAAGAAAAAAGAAGAACATTTACAGAGACTACGATACCAAACAAAATTGCAGAGATAAGGAGAAGGAGAAAAGAAATATTGAAGGAAAGCAGAATAACAGAAATAACAAGGCAAATACCAAATGGTAGATATGCTATCTCGAGGATGACTGAGAACGCAGCCTTTCAGATAGTCAAAATATACCTGGCAACGAGAGGACATGAAGAAGTAATTCCTGATGGAGATACAAGAATATCACTGGAAGTAAAACTTACAAATCTAGGACTGCCAAAAGGAATACAACTGATGGAACTGCATAAATTATTCATGAAGGAGAGAGGATACGATAAAGAAGAAGTGAACGAAGACCTTAGTAAGCTAAGAGCACATCTGAGAACAAATTATATAATTAGAGTAAATAACACAAAGATGGAAAAAAGAAGAGAATGCAGAGATAGATGCCAGTGCAGATAAGAAAAGGCAAAATGACAAAAGAGACAGACAAAGGTAGGGGCTATAGGGAGAGAGGGGCCGGGGACAGCATGCGTGCCGCAGATGATGCGTGAAAATCCGCGAAGCAAAAACCAGCCTGCCTCAAACTACCACCAAATGTAGGTTAGTTTAGACAGGGACATTAAAACAACAGGATTTGCGCAGAGAAGAAAACCGGAAGGTATTACCATGCGTAAGTTATTCTTAAGGGCCACTTGTTGAGAGCCAACAACTCACTACGTCCTAAAAAAAAAAAAAAACAAAAAAAAAGGCAGGAAACGTAAAGTTTGTAGATGGTTGAAAACAATAAGACGATAAGCCTCTAATTGTTCACTACCTTATATTTTTTTTATAAATAAGGTTTGTGGTAGATTTTTTTATAAATTTGGGACTACTTTAAGATTGTTGACTATGTTACATGCAGGTTTGTACTTTGCAGTTTGGGTTTGCTTTTTTTAAGTCAACGTATCTTATTCCATTGGGACTTAAAGCTATATTCTTAGGTGCCTGCAGTTTATTTTTCATTTCTTTATTGGTAAACACAATGACTTTTTTATCTGATTTACTGTTAGAAATTAAAATGTTGTAATGTTTGTCAGAAGGCAAAGAAGCTTTATAAACAGTTTTAAAGTAGCTTCTATGAGGATCTTAGTCAATGTGACAGTAACTACCGTCTTCTATTCCAGAGTGTCTTTTTTGAATTTTTCTATAAAGTTTTTATACCCAAAAGGCAGCAGCAGTATAATATCCTTGAATCACCGCTGATTGGCGTTAGCTGTTATAATGCAAGTGGGGCCAATTTCTAAAAGCTTTTACAATTCCAACTGCAGTTATTTCTGAGGTAGCCTCACATTGCTGCTTAATATTAACTCTACTGCAGTTCTGGTTTTAATTAGTCATTTTTTTACAAAAACATTACTAGCTACTTATTTTTTTAAGTCAAAGGTTGCTTTTTAGCAAAATTAAAAACTTTTTATTTGAGTGAACAGGTTTAGAATGTTTATTTCAAAAATATATTTAATATAAAAATGATTACAAAATAAAAACAAGTAAGCATGAATAAAAAAAAAATTAATTTGCGTAATAGAATTTACAATAACAAAATCAATACATAAGTTTTAAAATATAAACAGAGTTAGTCAAAATTACCAGAACACTTAAATAATTCTTTAACCGTAAAAAGATTTTAAAAAAAATGTTTGGTTTTAAACATTGTTGATGAACATTATAAATATGTTTAATTGTTAATGATCATTTCATTGTGGAAATTTGGTAAACTTTTGTTTTTCAAGTATTTTTTGTAAAAATATTTTTTTTATAAAATCATGTTTGACAAAATAAACACAGTTTATAATCTAAGAATAAAAAAATGTAAAAATTTACAGTAAGTATATTTTATTATAAAGATTTAAATTTTTTAATGTTTTTAAGTAAAACACCCATTATAAAATAAGTTCAATTAGAAAAAAAAGGCAAAACTAGACCGCAGTCTGTTTTTTTAGAAAGTTAGTGTTTGTTTACAATCCACTTTAATAAATTGTAATTGCACTAGTAACGTCTGCTAGTATCATACAAAATTTGGACAAAAACATTAAAATGCACACAATTGTTTAAAATAAATGAGCATTAGATGATGACATTAAGCAGTATTTTTGTTATGCTACAAAAATTCAAAAATTTTTATTGCAGATTTAATAAAATAATACATTAAGTAAAATTAGATGTAATTTGTTATCAATGTTGTAATTTTGACAAATTAAAGGTTTTTTGTGATCTTAATTACTACTAAAAAGATTCTGTGGTAATCATAATCAAGTTTATCAACAAAATTGTAACACTTGTGTCTAAATAAATACTGAAATTATACTTAATAAGCTTAAGCTAACCGTAATGCAACAAGAAAATTTAGTAATTAACAGAATTTTAATAAGTGCAGCTCAGTTGAGTTTTTTAATCATGTACCAATTTTTTTTTTAAGTGTTAACATAATGTTTTAAAAACAATTAATATTATTGTTAAAACAATAAACCAAAAAAACTATCTATTGACATCGTTTGTAGTTCAATAACCTAACACCAATCGTAGACTATGTCATTGTTAACAAAATAATAAAAAAATAAGTAATTTATAACGCCAAAATAGTTTGTAATATTACTTTGTAATTATGTAGTTAGTTGCTTCAATATTTAATCTTGTCACACTTTGGCAAGCACTTTATTTTCACAATCGGATGTAAGAGTATAGGATAGTATCATCTGAAGTAAGAAAAAAGAAAACAATAATAAAATAGCTGTGTGAAAAACACTTATAATTATCTACTGGTTCTACAGCTACTTTAAAAAGCACCTCCGGAGTAGACCGTCATAAAGAGTCACAATAAAAACAGAGCCAATAGATTTAGTCTTTAGCTGACTCTATGGTCAGAAAACAAAAAAAAATAATACAACGCGAGTACAATAATTTAAGTCAAATAGAACGCCTATGTGGCAGCATAAACCTATAAAACTGAAAATGTTAAATGTTTGAGAGCAGAAGTCAAATTGTGCACCTAGTGGGAAAATAACTCATTAAAGCTTAAAACATAAAAATACAAAATTAAAGCATGCATTATAAAAATATTATTTTTTTCTTTATTAATCTATTTACCAAATATGATCAGATCTACGTACAATGCTTATGTATAATAAATACAGCGTAACAAACAATATTACTAACCACAAACATATTAATAAGATTAATTTAAGGATACATTGTTTGTTGATGATAATATAAGTTCCATTGCTGCATACAGATTGAGTTTCGCAAGATGTGATAACGGCTATTGAATCTATATCGCATCCATTTATTGTACATGGATCTGAATCAACAGAGCAACAATCTGTTTGTGCAACACCATCTATACTGCATTTACCTTTCACTACTCTTTTAACAATCCGTTTGGAAGGTGCAGTTTTCACCATAATTTTTAGCTCAACTATTCTTTCTTCTTTGCGTAAAATTGATTGACTTGCATAGCTTTAATTGAGATAAATATAGTTTCCTGCTGTGCATACAATTTCTACAAAGTACAACATGTTTTATTTATTGTAGATTTAAGAGAAAGTTGCGTTTAAATGTTTCCAAAAGTCCATACATTATAATTGATTTACATTTTTTTTACACTAAAAATTTTGACATAATCTAAATGTTTGAATGTCAGATTAATTATCTTGTTGACATGAGAAATAATATAAAATGAAATTATAATTATCGTACTGCCTAGTTGATGTAGTGGTTAGCGTAGTCAACTACTATACCGGGAAAAAAAAACTTTAGTAAATCTAGTGTAATATTATTGCATTTAAATGCTGAAACAATTTAAATTTATTTATTTTATAAAACAAAAGTTTTTCTAATATACGTTAACAATCTTTAATAATAATAGCAAAAACGTTCCACTTGATAAACCTAAGATTACATGATTTTACTAGAACAGTTGGAGATGTAGTTATAGTTGAGTTAATCTTGTTGAAGATGTGTTTACATTTGTGAAACATTAGATATCATTTATTTATTAATTTTCAGATATTTTTAAATGTTGTTAATTTGAAACATTCAATTTTATGTAAAATTATATAGTTTGAAACATGCATTGTGTCAGTTTTTAATAGATTTAATTAATTAATTAATTTATAGAGGCTGTTACAATTGATTTTGCGTCTGACATAACTTTTCATGTTTTTTAGCTGTGTTGCAAAAAATATTCAAAGCAGAATATTATTTATCTTTAGGCACAAATATACAATCACTGTGGCCAATTGTCCAGTCAATATTTTCAAAAACGATTACTAAATCTAGTGTCTATTTTAACAGTTACATTATTATACTTGATTACATAAATTGCAGCACATTAAAGTGTGCGGATATAATAACTTTGTTGTTTAGTAATTAATTGATTTCAATTAAATATTGTGGCGGTATATAATTAACAATAATATTATTTATATTTTCAAAATTTGTGATCAAGTTTTCACAATTGTTAATCCACATCTACAACAATTTTATTGTTAATAAGTACATTTTTTTAAATAATTAGTTAAAAATAGTAGAGTTGAAAAGCGATTTATTTTTCCAGGTTTTGGTTAATAGATTAATGCGGTATTAATTTTTACAAGTAAATTGATAAAGAATTAAATACAATACAAATTTTTATTACAGTATTAATTGAGAACATATGTAACCTGTTAAATATTTACGTTTTTTTAAATTTATATATACATATAAATTAGTGCGGCGGCGTTTACCTAAGTGGAATAGTTTTATATTTTCCTATCATAAGCTGTTTTCTAAAAAAAAAGCCCAACATATTTTTAAAACCTAAAAATTGTTGCTAAACCTAGGATTTGCTAAAGTAACAATACTAAAATCTTAAATTATTTTATTATAGTTGATTAAACTTTTACAATATTTTAAGAATCGGTTAAGAAATAAAACACTTTTCAAAAATTTTCTATAATATCTGCTATAAGTTTGTTAGCCATTATAAAAAGAAAGAAAAAATAAACATAACAAATGTTACTATTAAATTAATTATGACAAATCTAGTACCAAGTTCTGCAAGATCCGCCAAAAACAATAAAAACAAAAAACTTTAAAAACGAAATTGTTGTCAAAAATATACATACTACACAGTAAAGAAAATTTGCGTTAACAGTATAGATTTTTAAACTGTTTAAGCAAAACCATTAGTCAAAGTTTTTGATTCTCCAAACACAAAAAGTTAAAAAAATCTTTCATATAATTTTACCACTTTTCGAGCAGCCAACATTCTTTATTCTAATTAAGGCAAAAAGTTTTTTATATTTAAATAATTGTGAGTTTGTGCTGAAGTATAGCAAGATGTAAAAATAATGCATAGCAATTCAAGATATAGTAAAATTTTGGGATAAGTCACAATAAAAATAGGTATTGCGTTATCAGTTAAGAGTAAGAAAAAAGTAAAAAATAATTTTTGTGTCCAGGTACCTTTCTTACAATCAGCAAAAAAATTTATTACCTGCAGAACTAAGAAGCAGCAGGGATGATGCATTGCAGATCTTTAGATGCAATGCTGCGTTGGCACCACGTAGCATGGGGTGCACGTACATACATCCGGTTCAATATTAAATCTGAAAAACGCTTATTTTGAAATACAAGAACTCACAAAAAACATACTAGGACTTACACAACAAAATACTAATTAGCCAGAAACAACTTCTAGTTTGGCTAACTAAAGCAGCAATAATATCACGCAATCTAAAAATAATGACAAATATGTTTGTCAACTTTATTAAACAGACAGAAAGTTTAATCGGTAAATATAGTGTGCCTCAAGGTTTCGTACTGGGCCCTATTCTGTTTTTGATCTATATTAATGATTTACCAAATACAATACCAAAAGCCAAGTTAAAACTTTATGCGGACGATACTGCTAGTATAAATAATCACCACATACTGCACGAGTTACTGCGGATCTGGTGGATACACAATTGATGCTCTCAGAATGGTTTTTGGCTAATCTCTTAAACCTAAATGCTTCAAAAATTGTCAATACAATATTTTTGTTGCAACCAGTTGGCAAGGAATTAAACGTAGAGGTAATAAAGTTTTTCGTGTTCAAATAAGCTTACTTGAAATTGTCGTACTGACAGAATAGCTTCCTTAGTTAGTAAGAATATCTTTATCTTACGTAATATTGCAAAAATAACATTGCTAAATGTGAGTCTTGCAATTTACCATGGATGTATCATGTCAAAACTTACATATGCTATTACAGTATAGGGTCATTCTTTGGCTAGTCAACGACTGTTTAAATTTCAGCTTAGAGCAGTCCGAATACTATCTGCTTTAGGATATAGAGCGGATTGTAAATATGCGTTCATTAATCTTAGTCTTTTAACAATGCTTGCAATTTATATATTTCATGAATAAATACAAGAAAGAAACAAGACATCAGACCTAATTTTTTACAATTGATTAAATCTAGAACATTAATTAATTACTATGGACCAAAGCTATTTAATGTTCTTTTTCTAAATGTAAAAATGCTGCTATTCAAACGTTTTCTAATCTATGTAAAACGACGCATTCTTTTTAAAAAGGAATAAGCGACAAAATAGCAATTTTACAGGAGACATAAAAAACGATTATTTAGAGAAACTTTAATTAAATTGCATTTTTATTTAAATTTTAATGTGACATATATTATTTAAGGTTTACAAAAAACTGTAACATTTAGAAAATAATATTACAAAGTGAAATAAAGCATAAAATTATTGGCATCTGGTGGTTATACCTTTTCTTTAAATTTTGGCGCTTATATCCTGGCTTTTATACCATTTATAGAAAACATATCATTTTCAATTTGGTGGTTATATCATCACTTATACCATTTTAAATTTATATTCTAAACAAGTTTTGGTACTTATAACAAAAAAGAAATATAAGCTTATTTGAAATAAAAAATTAATTACATATAATATAAACAAACAAAAATTGAAATATAAAACAATTTTTGTCTATAAAATCTAAGAAAAGCTGAATTTAGGTACAAAAATAATTAGATATATTAGAGTATTTTACACTATAAAATATTACCTATTCTTCAGCTTCCTCCATAAAAATTACATTCATCATTTGCTAAAGCATCATTTAAAATTTCATCGTTTAACTCAATAGTATTTAAATGATTTATATCATCATTTAAATTGTTTGTGTCCTTAATAATCGGCATATTATTATTATTTTGAACCTCGTACTGTCTTAAAGCTAGCTCGACAAGCGCCATGCCACGAGATTCCATTATTCTGTAAACGAGATAATCGACGGTGTTAGATATTGTAAATTAAAAACATTATCAAGAAGTGTATATTCACAATTACTTCAAATTTTATAAATTATAATATAGTCGAATGTATTCAGTAACAGAAAGCGTTTATTGAGAATAACATTATTAGCCAAGATTGAAAAATCAAACTTCCAATTTCCCCTATGTCAATACATGGAGTTACGTCGTTTATACCATACTGATTATTATTTTGGCAAAAAGATACAAGCGACCAAAACAATACCAATGATTTTTAAATAAAGCAATTAAAATTATATACAGGGTGTCCGGAAAATACGTGTACAACGTTTGACAACAGACTCCTGACGTCAAAATAGGTCGATCTAAGCCGACTTAGTTATATCCAAAATTGTCTCGTTTAGCCGGTAGAGGGCGTCAAAAATTTGTAAATATTAAAAAGAAATTACCTGTAACAATAATTTTTTAAGTGACCTTGTTGCTATGGCGTTTAATAATTTGACAATTATTGACAAATTGTCACCAGTCTATGAAATTTACTCAAGTATACGATCAACATTCTTGAATTACAAGTTCATTTTACCATTAAAAATGGAAAATTATACAAACTCTCAGAAAGTTGACATGCTCCTGGTATACGGGTTTTGTCAAGGAAATGGGCGTCAGAGTGTTAGGGTTTACATGGAGAGGTTTCCTAACCGTCGAATACCAAACCACCAAACATTTGCCAATATTGAGCGTCATCTTCGGGAAACGGGCAGTTTTGAGAAAAAGTTTGAAGGCAGGGGTCGTATGCGAACAACTCGAACTGTGGAAACAGAAGAGATGATTCTGGAAAGAGTTGAAGAAGAACCAAGTACCAGTACCCGTCTCTTAGAACGTGAGTTAAATGTTCCTAAAACGATTGTCAATGAGGTTTTAAGAGAACAGTTGTTACATCTTTACCACATACAAAAAGTCCAGGAACTTTTACCGACTAATCCCCCCATGCGGCTTACATTTTGTCAATTTATTAGAAACAAAAGAATCCTTGTTCCAAATTTTTGTAGAAAAATTATGTTTACTGACGAGGCATGCTTTACAAGATCTGGGGTAACCAATTTGCACAACGAACATATTTATTCCGATGAAAATCCACATGCCATTAAAGTTGCACATCATCAGCATCAATTTAAAATTAATATTTGGGCAGGTATTATTGATCACTACCTTATTGGTCACATTGTTATTCCAGACAGGTTAGATGGAAATATTTATTTAAATTTTTTGCAAGACACATTACCAATTCTTCTGGAGAATTTGCCCCTTTTACTTCGGAGGGAAATGTGGTATATGCATGATGGTGCCCCGCCCCATTTTTCCGTTGCCGTTCGGCAATACTTACATCATCAATATCCCAACCGATGAATTGGAAGAGGCAATGATGCACCAGTAAAATGGCCACCACGTTCTCCTGAGTTAAATATGTGTGACTTCTTTTTGTGGGGCGCTACTAAAACAGAAGTTTACAAGACTCCGGTAAACACACGCGATGATTTATTGCAGCGGATTTTAAATGCAGGCAACCATTTTAATAATCCCGAGACATTAGATAGGGTCCAATATCATTTTTTAAAGAGTGTTAATAAGTGTATTCAGCAAGATGGCGGTCATTTTACACATTTGCTTAAGTAATGTTTTTGTTTTACTTAGTTTCATACAATAGATACTTTCAACTTTGTTATACTTTTGTTTTTTTTGACGCCCTCTACCGGCTAAACGAGACAATTTTGGATATAACTAAGTCGGCTTAAATCGACCTATTTTGACGTCAGGAGTCTGTCGTCAAACGTTGTACACGTATTTTCCGGACACCCTGTATATGTAACTACTTTTTCTTGTATAATATTAAAGTATTAATTATATTATATACATACCTACTATTAACTTATGATGTATTTCTTACAATTTCACTTAACCACAGACGAGTTGTGTCATGTCTGCACTATAGGATCTTACATGTTAAAGTGGCGGTTATACCCTACTCGCGCACAATTTGAAAATGTGTACTTGTTGGTTATCCCATTTTTATCCTACTAAACAATAAATTGCGACGTTAATATTTTTTTGGCGCTTATACCATTCAGTTTTTTGGATTCTATGGAAAATTTTCTATTAGTACAATATCTAACCCAAAAAATCATTTTTTGGCGCTTATACCTTTTTAAAAAGAATGCGTCGAAAAGTGTTATTAAAAAATCATAACTTTTTAAATACGTTTAATTAATATGTTTATTTTAAACCTATGTAATACAGTTTTTGTATATGCATCAATTATTATTATTATTATTATTAAAATACGCACTGTCAAACACATCTCCAACTAAATTAATTAATTGAACAAAAAACTTGACAGGGCAAAGGCAATTACTAGAAAACTGTTTAACAAAATTAAAAAAAAAAACGGAGACTGGGTTACTTATAAAATCAGTCTTAGATACACACTTGTCAAACTCTACCTTGATGACTTGCCAAACAAAAAAGACTAGAACAAAGCAATAACTATAATTAGTTAAGGCACTCTAAAATAAAGGTTTAACAATCTTTTAACTTGAAAAGAGCCAATGGAGTTTATTATATCATGCTACAGAAAGAATTTGCAGTTGTGAAAAACTTCCACGCAATGCAAAAAATAGCAATAGGTGCTTTTCTGGATATTGACAGAGCATTTGAGAATACTACCTTTGAATCTATTGTAAAGACAATAGATAGCTAAAGAATAGAACCTCTTGTCAATTCTATTCATTTTTATACAATTAGTACTATAAATATATTAAAACTTGTTAGTTTATACTATGATTATTGTAACATTACCTGTAATTGGGCATATATGCCTGTTGGGATAATAAAATATTATTATTATTATTATTATTATTCTTAAAAATTAAACTATAACTATAACATTATATGAAAAGATTGTAAGAACTAAAATTGCCGGCGGGTTTAAGGCAACTGTATCAAACATGATACAAAGTGCACTAAACACCGCAAAAAAGTAATACAAAAAATGTGAATCAAACCAAAACGGCAAATATAAATACATCAAAAACCTAAAAAACCAAACAATGTTAGGAACTACGCTTTCAATGGCATAGGAAGTAAAATATGTAACTCTCGCGTTCGACACTAGCCTACATTTTTTTATACACCTGAATAATATAACCACAAAAGCCATCTAGGTGCTTTTTGCAACCAAAATTATGGTTGAACGCATACAAAAACAAACGCCAAATATGACTAGTTGGCTATTTACTGTAGAGTTAGACTTATTGTATGAAAAAAAAATTAGTGTACGGCTAACTAAATAAAGTTTAAAAGTTAGCATATTTGCTGGCAATAAAAATGCCCGCAGCAGCTATAGAAATACTACTATAGTTACCGCCATTTTACTTGATAGTAATGCTTGAGGCAAGACAAGCAACGTACAGACTCTAAGTAAATAAACACATTGTAAATCTTGGGGTTTATAAACCTAACCTAACAAATATGTTGTATAAGCAAACAATGATAAAATTAAACGTCATTAAAGTTATTTCATTAAAAAAAACATTTAATGTAATAATACTACAGCTAAACAAATGTACATCAACTTGAAATTAAGTTCAAAATTGCAATAGTAGTAGAATTTACTAGGATAAAAACAAATAAAAACAAACTTATCTATCTTTGAGCAAATATGCCTCGGTTGTAGCAGACATTGAGTTGTATACCATAAATATGATCGAGACAAGACTTCATCCAAGTTTGCCTGGTCTAAATATAAGGACTAAAAAATTAAAAAAAAACTCATTTGTAAACCAGCTTACTAAAGAGAGGACATTTATTGGACCAGAACCAACTTTTAAAATCCTATACTAAACTAAAAAAAAAAATTAGTTTGCAGCCAACTTAAGGCAAAAAACAGCAATCTATGGAAAAGCTGTAAAAAGTTAATACACTTAAAAATATTTTTAATAGGACAATTGCATAATACTAAAACTTTAATAACTCAAATAAGTCAAATCAGACTGCAAAAGCTTACAAAAATGATAACCAGATACTGCGACTTTAGCAAGCACATGCACAGATTGGGATTAAAAATAAATCCTGTATGAAAAAAAAAGAAGCACCGTTACACTTGTTGAGTAAATGCAAAACTTATAAATTGCAAACATAACTTAACCAAGGTAGAGCTGAAAGTAATCCTAAAAGATTCTGGACTTTATCGAATCATCAAAAGTGTTCAACAGATCCAACAAAACCGTAATGCAAATAGCACCAAACAAACTACTTTGTAGAAAAAAAAAAGAATTATGATGGAGTTTTTAGTCAGTAAAAACCTGACACATTTAGACAGTATACGCAAATCAGTTAGTCTAAGAAATATACTTACTACATTACAGGCAAAAGATTTTAAAATAACATCAAATTTGAAAATTCATCAAAACTAAGAAGAAAATATTTGCAAACTTTGGAATAAGTTTATTGTAGCTACTTCTATAATATAAAATAATAATAGGATTTATTATTGCATTTAAAAACAAAACGTTTAATTTAGAAAAAAAGTAAAGTGGTAAAATTAAAGCTACGCCGGGTAATAAAAAATTTCAAACTCAATAATAAACATTGTTGCTTTGTTCCATTTTTTATATTAAGTTGTAAACTTTTCATGCAGTTTTGAGATTACCTGATAATGTAGATGTTATTTATAACAGATCCTAGTTGCTATGCGCTTGTGGGATGTAGTTGCCACAGTTAAATAAAAAATATGCAGAATATGAGTAAGATGTAACTGACTAGTTTATAAATTGAAACTTTTGTTTCTTTGTGTAAATTGGACGATGTCTTAATTACTTTTCTCTGTGTTGAAAGATAAAAAACAATAAAACAGTTTGATTTAGAAAATGCACATTATTTTTGGTAGAATAGTAGGCGTGTTTGTGTTTATCAACTATTTTTGAATTTAGCAACGTCTATATAACTTAAAACTCTAGAGGATGTATAGTATACCCAGGAGATAAACAAGGGGAATATACATGGGTAATTCCATTACTTTTTGACCAATTTAAAATAGAAATAGTCGACCTCTTTGATTTTGCTCAAATTTTCAGGGATCAAAATATAGATGAAAAAAATGAGATTTCCAAAATTTTGGACTTTAGAATAATGCTTGTTTAAAATGACACACATTTGAAGGTCAGAAATTTTACAATAAAACGTCTTTTTTAGCTTATTTTGTATCTCAATTTTTGACAATTTTTGAATATTAAAAAAATCTTGATAATGACCGATATACCATTTCTCATATAGATACCCTTTTTTCTTGTGCTCCAAAGAGAATTTACTGAAATTTTGACTAAAATCGACATAGGGTGACAGCGCTTTTTCGGGACCTGAAAATTACAAGTTTTGAAGATCGCGAAAACATGTGCAACTTCCTGCATCATAATAATGGTGTATACATATTGATTCTATAAGTATTGTGTGATCACTTCAAAAAGAGATTAAACACGAGGAAATCTAGGTCTTGAAAATCAAATTTAGTAAAGATTTGACAAAGTTAGAACGGTTTAAAGAAAGCAAAGTTTTGCGATTTTGCTAAATTTACGGTTTTTTTTGGAATAATGTTTAAAGTTTAATATATCAAAATGACTGCCACGATATTAAACATATTAATATGGGTTTTAAAGTACATGTAATAAGAAATAATTTGAGCTATCGTAGACTTTTTTATCATTTTCCAGAAGCCCAAAAATTGAGATACAATTTAAGCTAAAAATGACGTTTTATTGTAAAATTTCTGACCATCAAATGTGTGTCATTTTGAACAGGCAATATTCTAAGATCCAAAATTTTGGAAATCTCATTTTTTTCATCTATATTTTGATCCCTGAAAATTTGAGCAAAATCAAAAATGTCGACTTTTTCAAATTGGTCGAAAAGTAATGGAATTACTCACATATATAAGAGCAAACGGTCAACTGGTAATTGACTACGTGGTAGTAAATAAACAAGCGTGGTAGGAAATAGATCATTTTAAATTGGGAGAAAGAGTGGAATCAGATCATCAGCTATTGGAAGTATATTTAACAAAGGATACAATAAATAAAACAATCAGAAAAAGAAAACAATATCAAAAGAAATATGGTCGGAAGACAACATAAAAAGTTACAAAAAGAATTTGGAAATTATTTTGTTTATAGAAAACAAAGTACAAAGCAAGAAGAATTAGAAAAAATATGACAAGGAGCAACAGTAAAAAAGTTATATGCACACACAAAAGAAAAATATCTTGAGGCAAATGGTAGGATAAAGAATGCATGCAGAAGAAAAGAGAGGCAAGAAAGATGCTACGCAAATAAAAAAACAACAAAGCAACCAAACAAGGCTACCAAAAGACGTTAAAACCATATAAAAACAAATGCAAAAAGAAGAAATTAACATACATACAGAAAGAAGAAATAGAAATAATCCGATCAAAAAAAGAAGCATGGAAGTTCATAAACAAAGAAAAAAAAATATCATAAAACAAGGCCAAACCAAACAATTACGATGAAAGTATGGCGAGAACATTTTACAACTCTATTTGATAAAACCGACAGAAAAAAGGAAGATCAAAACAAAAAACTTTAAAAATTAACTTTGCAGCTAGATAAAATTATAAAGACAACAATACAAACGCAAATAAAAAAACTGAAGTAATCAAAGACGCTAGGTGTGGATGGAATACAGAATGAAGCATGGATGTATGGAACAAAAGAATTGACTAAAAGATTAAGAGAGTTAATAAATGGAGTATGGAAAGAAAAAGAATTTCTTAGCAAATGGAAAGTGGGTCTTGTATGCTTAGTATACAAACATGGAAAAAAGGAGCTAGTAGAAAACTATAGAGGAATAACATTAATTATAACTGCATACAAGATATACGCCATGATGCTAGAGAAAAAACTAAATGAACAATTAGAGATGAAAGAAGTTTTGCGAGATGGGCAAGCTGAGTTTAGAAAAGAAAAAGGTACTATAGACAACGTATATATACTTAATCATATAGTTGAAAAAGAGTTAGCTGTAAAAAAAGGAAAAATATATGCATTGTTTATACACTTTAAAACGGCTTTTGATAGTGTGAATAGAAGAAATTTATGGTTATATCTGAGAGAAAAGGGTATTAGTGAGCATCTAGTAAGAAGAATGGATGATGTATATGCAGAAACTGTGAGCAGAGTATGTGTAAATAGTAAAACGTGTAAAAGTTTTTTGACAATAAAAGGTGTGAGACAGGGAAGCCCACTCAGTCCAAGTTTGTTTGCTGCAGATATTGCAGTAGTATTGTAGAAAAAAAGCTAAGCTTTGCACAAGCGAGTGGAGTTGAAGTGGGTAGAATAAAAGTAAGGTCGTTAGCTTACGCAGATGATACGGTGATTGTATCAAAAAAAGCAAAAGTAATGAATGAAATAATTAGATGCTTGAAAAAATATTTCAAAAAAAATGATTAAGAGTGAATGTTAATAAATCAAAAATTTTGTTGTTTAGGAAAGGGGAAGGAAGAAGATTGAAAACAGAAGGGAAAAAACATCAAAGAAGTAGAATCATTTAAATATTTAAGATATGTATTTAGTGCAAATTACGGCGAGAACAAGCACTTACAAGAGTTAGCAAGAAAGTGAGAGGAATAGGTGAAAGAAAGTTTGAATGTATGAAAATATAGGAGACAATGTTTCATAGTCTAGTTAAAAGTATGATGCTGTATGGGTTGGAAATTTGGAGGTGGAAAGAACAAAACAAAATAAAAGCGATACAAGCAAAAAACTGGAAATGGGTACTAGGATTAAATAAAGAAACTCTAGCATAAATTGTTTTATAGGAAGTAAAAAAAAAAAAAATTAAAATAAGAACAGGAAAAAGAGCGTTAAGGTAGAAAAATTGTTGCATAAAACTATCGTGCGGCTTTTCTCGGAAATTAATTAAGATAATTCATTTCCGTTTTTGGCATTATTATGAGTATAATAACAACATTTGAATAAGCTATTTTGGTAAAAATATATTAATAAATAAAAAAGTTTAGTGGTAAAAATTGTTCAATTTATTTCTAACTTAGTTCATATTAATGATATTTATATAAAAAAAAATATGCCGCAAAAATTATCACAAAATGATTAGTTGTTTGCTTTAAAAGTAGCACCGAAGATGAGAATACTTTTGGGTGTAAACAATAAACCCACCGATAGCTCCGCTCATTACGTTTGGTACTGTTTTTATTACACAATTGGTAGTTTGATTTTATTGGGTGATTGTCGCCATGGGTGGTATTTTACTACAGTGCGAATGAAGCGCTCCCGGTGGTTTATTACGGAACCATTCTTGACAATTCTGTCCTTAAGATATAAAGAAAGATTGAGAGAAAGAAATGAATGCAAAATTTTGCAAGAATTTCTGAAGGAAAAAATAAATGAAAGATATGAAAGAATAGAAGTAGAGAGAAAGAATTATTATAATCAATAAGGATATGACTGTAAAAAAAAAGAATGAGAAATATTGGAAGAGTTGTATGGAACAAAATAACAATGCGTGATAGAAATATAGAAATGCAAGAAAGATGAACTAGAGTGACTTAATCAAGGTACAATAAGAAGTATGCAATTATTATGGAAAATAATATCCCAAAATACCTTAATAAATCAAAGTACACAAAAACAAAAAAAAGATACTAGCAAAATTTAGATGTGGAGAAAGCAAATTGTGTAGAATGTGTGGAGAAGCCAATAAAACAATAAAACATATGTTGAATAAATGTTTAGAGATGAGAAAAGAACAAATGGAAAGGAAAGATGTGTTGAACGAAGATGGCAGAAGAATAGTATGGATGAGAAACGTTATTAAAAGAAGACAAGAAATTGACCAGGAGTGTAAATGTAGATAATTATAAATTATGATATGTTAAGTTTGATCAAATATTAATTTTGTTTAAGTGATGTATAAATTGTAAAATGTAAATACTTTTCAAGGCCAAATGGCAAGAAAATAAACTATAATTATTAGTACACCCATAGATAAAGTGTTTTTACGACATAGGCTTAAATGATCACTATTGGCTTCTCCAATTATGTTTGTATTATATATCTTAAATAACACCTCGGTATTCAAGAGTGAAAATATTATATTAATATATGTCAAAGTTTTTTTTGTAAAATTATATTTGCAAATAGCATCAAAATGCATTGACTATTTCCTAACTATTATTTGACTAAAAGACTTTGACATAACATAGTTTAATCCTTTCTTAATGTATTGATAAAAAAATTAATCGATTATCAAATTATTTATAGAAGCAGCAATGAAGCCAGAGTTGCCGTTATTGTTAAAATACTACAAATCAAAGTAGCAGTTAGTATGCTCTTAACGATACTATTATTTAACCAAAACAAAACAAAATTTAATTAATAAAATTACAGTTATTAAACTTTTCTTATACATGTTTAATTACTGTCTTACAATGAGTTATCTCCCGTTACACACTCAGACATAACCCAAAATGATCTGAAATTGCCAATTTCAGATTGCAAAACAGGACTCACAACACGTTATTTGGCCTAGACGAAGCGGTAGTATAGTAAAGTATGTACAAAATTAAATTAAATTGTATTACCATTACTTAACTCAATTTGGTTAAATATAATAATTCAAACAAAATATAAGCTAATTAATCACTATGCTAAAACTTCTTTATTTGTAGGAACGATACGCCTCTAAGGTATTCAAGACCGCTTTCGATTATTTGGTTACTCAAGATCAATCAGTAAATTATCAATTAGTTCATATTTATTTAACAATTATAATTAATTTAGCATTTAATTAATTTAAATCGTGGTGTAATATTGCAGATCACCAACTCCATGTGCACCCCGTCATTAATTCTACTGATGAGACGGCTTGACAAGTGAAAGAAGTATGAATAACTTTATTTATTTTAAATTAGAATAACCAGTAATTTTGTTTTAAGAATTATAACGCACTTTTACGCACAATACTAATTCTAATTTAATTAATTTTCTTTATAGAATAAGATTAACAGAAAATATTAATATTAACAAGTATTGTATATAGTATGTGCATGATTTAAAAAAAATAAAAAAAACAATTCGATTACTTTTTTTTCATAAAGTAATAAATACACATTGCCATATTTTCAATATCCGCTTTACTATCAATTTCATAGAATCGATCAAATAAATCCTATATAAAATTTTGATTTTATTATAATATATAATGTATTGCCTACTTGCACTTTCTTTCTCCCTTTACAGGGCTTACTTGCTATTTATATTATGGTAATGACGGAACATATTTTCTAACCATACATAGAAAACATTCCCCCTTTTCCAACGAGAAATATCCCAAAATATATGGGAAGGGTTAGAAATGTCTTCAATTCCTGTAAATGGACAGTGGACAATAGGATGAATTTGCATTTTGTTCTGACTATAAACCCTACAGAGCGGAACACAGCTCTTGCTTACTATACGAAAACTACATCCAGGAAAGTTACCCTTTGCAAATTCATACATTTGTTTTACATTATTATATTCAATTTTGCAGTGTTGGTATTAAATAGACTAAAGTTGTAACAAATTGTTGTAATTAAGTAAATGATGGCAATTATTTTAAAGCTAAATTTTGCTGGTTAACTTACTTTATGCATTCTGTTGAGTTTTGTAAAGTTTCAATGTATTACTAAAAATATAGAGCAAATATTTAATTAAAAAAAAAATTTTTAATTACAAACGCAAATTAATAGGTAAGTTTGATCAGCGGTAAAACTGCTGTTTGATAAGAATATATAAAAAAAATAATTGTATTAAGTAATTAATTTTTAGGTTAACATTCTTATTATTAATAGTACTAAACAAATAAAATGATTTTTTTAAATAAAAACATGTTTTAAGAACTTTATTGATCCAGCTGTGCATAAAACTTTACGAAATATTTATATTACAATTGTTGTAAATAATTGTTTTTAAAATTGAAGAACTTGAATTAATCTGTTGACTTATATATAAATAACCTAACCCAACATATCATATAAACATGAAATTTATTACAAGTTGTTTCAAAATCTTTTCTTTAAAATGATCAAAATAAGTTAGTAGAATCCAAAAAAAGCAAATATTTTTGCAAACCAATTTGCATCTAAATTTACTATTCTAAAATGTAGTACTTACAATGCTAGGTAGCGGTAAAATAATGGGTTTAATTCATTAAAACAAACATTGTTAAAAGAAATCTTGTTAAATTTAAATATCAGAGTAGAGATAAAATTCTACTGATTATTCCTAAAACAATTGCATAAAAATTAAATTCCATTTAGACTAAAATATTTGCTTTAGCATACAAAAATTGCAAAAGTTTAACTTTTAAAAAAAGTATGATTTTTTAAATATGAGACCAATTTGTCCAATGTTTCTACATTGTCAAGTACTAAGAACAAAATAAAATTATCTTATAAGTTCATAGTGTATGATCAAAACTTTCAACAACAGATCTTCTGACAAATGTTTGTCACAAATGTAATTCTACTTTAGACCAACATAATAAAAATCTTAAAGTAGCTCTAGAGTTTTAAAGCATTTGATAGAGTATGGCATCTTAATCTTATTAATTATATTCATAATTTTTTAATTACTATTGTTTCATATTGTGTTATAAATTATTAATTATATCTTCATTGTACACGTTTTTATCACAAATCTGCAAATCTTATCAATTACTTTTATAATAACAAAAAAATTAAAGATCGAATTGATGGTTTTAACTCTGACCTTTACATTATAAATGTTGGTGTTTCTCAAGGTTTTTCTGCCAACAACAATTTTTGATTTACATCTACAAACTTCTACAAAAAACCAAAAATCTTATTCATAATTTTGCAAATAATATCAGTTTTTTTAACTTAATAATAATAATTTATTGGTGACGTAACATACAGTTTTTCACAAACCAAATAAATATAATTAAATATTGAGCATTATTTTAGCCTCATTAATAGTCTTCTTAGGCTGATTTGTCAAAAATTTAAACTATTTTAGCTGAGGTATCATAAATAAATAATAATGTACTTAAAAAAAGAAACAAAACATAAACACAATAATTAATTTAAATAAAGATATAATAAAATAATAAAAAACTAATAAAAATATCACAAGTAAAGCGTAGTTAAAAAGCAATATAAAATTAAAATAAGATAATAGTATTATAATTTGGAATACACACAAAACTGCAAAATCACAAAATTCAAGCAAAGTCAAGTAAATAAAACAAAAAAAGTTGACTACAATAAATAATCCATGTACATAAAAACTCTAAATAAATGATTACAAAAAAAATTACACTTTTTAAAATACTATACTAAACTAACAAACAAACATTGCAGGTCAAAATATGCATTAAAATAAAAAACAAAATAGTCGTCCCAACTATAGAATAATTTTTAATTCAATATTAACTTGATAGTAATTTTAAAATTTGGCAATAGTAAACTTTTAATAGAATGCAGTAAAACATTAAAAAGCTTGCTTGCATAATATTTATGACTAGTTTGTAATCCAACTAATCTAACTTCTGTACAATTTTTAATATGTATAAAACATTTATACATCTTTGTATTAAATATTGTACCAAAATATAGAGAGAAACATCTAAAAGTATACTATCTCTTTTGAATTAAATTCAAAAACAAGCTATTTAAACCATTGCTAGTCCAAAAAGACTTAGATACTTTACAACAGCGACGTAATGTTGCAAATTTTTACATTTTCTATAGACATTGTGTTAATAAAATACAAGACAATTTTGTATGGCACAAATACAACACTTGTGCAAATAAGAATGCCACCGGTGGCGCCCATTCTACATTTTTATGGGGTTTTTGAGCCAGAACTAGCTACTTTACTTAAATACAAGACAATAGAAAAAAGTTAGATAATTGTTACTTGAGAAGTAAAATTACAAAAGACAACAGTAAAAAGCTTAATGCCTGGTTTACACAAAATAGTCAATTTCTATACCACTTTTTCATGTAACTTGCGTTAGTGTTTACATATAAGCAAATTTTAAAAGCAAATTCTCTTAGCAAATGCTCTATATAAACTACTTGCTGCATACTTCCAGCAAATGATTGCATGAGCGTATACACGGTATAGTATACTTTATTGTGAAAAATGTTTTGCCGAAGAAAAAGGGTTGCTGCCGTTGCTGTTCGTATTGCATTTTCACAAAAACATCAAAGAGAAAAAGCTAAAAATATGTGGGTTAAAGAATAATAGCCAGAAGCTGCTTTAGTACTGTAATCTTTTTTTTAAATTTTGTTCTACTCTTGGTTAGCATGAATACAAAAATTATGCAATTTTTTATAAATTTTAACTTTGTTGTTTTTTCTTTCCAGCGGTGGAGCATTTTCCTTTTAAAACATTTATAAACGTTGTCAAACTGTATTTGTCAAAAACAGCTTTTTTACGTTTGAAGATTATTTAAGCAACAATTTTATTGATTTATTATGTTAATACAAAATTTGCTTATAATGTATTTGTTCTTGTTTTTAACTGTAAATTTTTACTTTTTAGTATTTTACGTTTTGGCTCCAATATGTAGTTTTTGCACCATTTAATTGCACACAACTTTTAACAAATCCAAAATAAATTTTAATTTCTCTAAAGCGCTCTCCCAACTTGTTTAGACTGAATGATTGTTTTGTTATTTGTTTTTGGTGTTATTGTTTTTTTTATTTGTTTGGTTAAAATTAAATGTTTGAGAGAAAATGTTCTTTTTTAAAGTTTAGGAGATTGCTTATAACTCAAGAATGGTGCATTTTATTATTTATTCAAAATACAAAAATTAATCTTAGAATTAAAAAATGTAAAAATATACAGGCTGTTCTGTTTGAAAAAAACCAATAGTTTGTTTTAGAACAACCAACTTTTGTTTAAAACTTTTTTTGAAATTTTGTACAATTGATGAGTTACTTAGGTGTTCCAGTAATTTTGACTAACCCTGTATATTTCTTGTATGAGTTGAATAGCTTTACTGACAGAATGCATCTCTGTCTAACGCCATTTTTGATTTTACATTAAGCTGATAAATGGTTTTTGATCTTTACCCATTTAATGTTATCAGTTTCTTACATGGCTTAATAAATACATGTATTTTGTTAGTTTACCAACAATTATCCAACTCATAGTTATCTATTGTATCTTTATTACATTTTTTTCTTATTAGTACCAAATGATTTGGTACACTTTTTGAGTTAATATAAACCATAATTTATGCCATTTGACCTTATCGACGGTTTTCACTTAGTTCACAATACATACCTACATCTTTGCGTATTTTCTTGCTTTTTTACAAATCTAGTTTATTCAGGAACAACATTATCTTTTTTTTATGTAAAGGATAAATGAACAAAATTGTTGAATGGTTAATTTTTGCGCCAATTGCATATCACACAGCAATATGATGTAGAGTATTGTAGAAGATTGCTAGTTTGATATAGCCAGAATAAAGAAAACCTTTCCAAGCAATGTCCTAGAACACATTAACATCATAAGTTAGCTATGTGTTAAGACAGAAGAATAAGGTTTACAACTAGAGACAGTACATAAAACTTAATTAGGTTTAAATGCAATAAAAATGATATTATTTTTCCATTTAAATCCAGAGTCTAATCCAGAACTCATCGTTGATGTAATTACATTTTTTGTTATATCGGTTGAGTGATATTTTGTTTGCAATGTATTGGCTTAAACTTTTTGCAATTTTTTCTAACTTTGGCAGCGCACCTAGTTTGCTATAACTTTTAAGAATCTTAATTACCTCAATATTTTTGTTTTATACATCTCCAAAACCCGTGTGTATTGTGGCTTTCTATTTTTTAACCTAACTTTACCTAATAGTTTTTAGCTGATCAAAGTGTTATTGGGTGCTCACTGAAAGACGTGAGCGCCCGTTTTTTTTTTAGCAATAAATGTTGCTCTTGGAAATAAACATGAAAATGTCACCTCATTGCTACCAATTTGTAACGCAAGGTTTTCATTGATTTATAATGTTTTTTTTTTTTAAATTTGTTTCAACACTAAATCTAAATCTTATCTTAAAATTATTTTTATTGTAAATCTCAAATGGATTATTTCTCTGGCTCTATGGTTTTGGTAATATTAGCAGTGTCTAAAATTGTAGATTTTTTGTTGTTGGTCCAACAATATTAATAAAGTAAGTATGGTTATTTATTTTATCTTATCTTAAAATTATATGGGGTTAATTGTGCATAATTAATTTGCCGGTTTGTACTTTTAAATCAGTGTGTGTGACTGGCTTTCTTCAACTTGTTGTAGGGTGTATGTGTAGATCTGTTGGTATTTATTATTTGTTGTTAAGATTTGCTAGCCTAACTACTGATGTATAATTACAGCAACTTGTCGATAACATTTTCTTTTAATATGTATTTTTTACAATTCATAATATAAATTGTTTGATCTTAATTGGCACAAACAAATCTTTTTATTCCTGGCAACAGATATTTGTTGTATAGCCATTTATTAGTTTGTTCAAATAAGATTATGTTTTTGTAAATCTTGTAAAAGTTATAATTATTATTATTATGTTGTGTTTGCACAGTATGTAGGTTTAGTTATTATACTTTACATGCTGGTGTTTAATGTGAGACCAAAAATACATAGCATTTCTATGATCTACTATCTTAGTGCTCTCCTTATTATGTAAGCTGTTTTGCTGTATGTTATGTTTTCCTCTAATTTCTGTTATATATACTACTAAGTTATTAATGACCGTTTCAGTAATGCCAACTATAATAGAAACAATTTTGGTTCATATTTTATTTCTTCAAAATTTTAATTGACAATTGATACTTTAGAACTTTTTTTCATATTAACTTTTAGTATTAGTGTCATAAGGTATTATTTTTTTTATATGCTGAATACATTTGTGATAATAACAAGTAATATAATTACAATATTTTGTCTCCATACCTGTTTAATTTTAAATAACAGATCTGTGTATTTTTGTTTTTTGTTTTTTAATCTTTTTAATTATGTTTTTACTTGATGGTATTGCTTTGTCAATAATTATAATACATGCCGTTTTTGATTGTTTATTTGTCCATATATTATCTGGTCTATTATGAACAATATTTTTATCGGTTTGAGTTGATACCTCCTAGAGTATTTTATGTGTAGCTGTAGTAACGAATTTTCTCTTTTTGATCTTGAAGAGACATGTCTTTTAACATTTTTTGATAAATTATTGCTGCAAACTTTATTTTGTCTTTCTAGTGCTAGTTATTTACACTCGGTAATTATATGTGTTATAGTTTTTGTTTTTTGCACTTTCTACATTTGTTGGTATTAATATTGTTTTTGAGTATATATTTGTTATAGTCTCTTATTTTTATGACTTGATCTTGTATGGCTATTATGGATCCTTCTGTTTTAAAAAACAATTCTTTATTGATGAGCCATAAATTTGATACACTGATGTCGATCTATTTCTTGTGCAGTTGGTAGTAGAGCATTCCATGAATATTTTTTTTATTATTGAATTTCTTTATTTTTAATTCTAACAGTAATATAAGGTTTTTTGTCATTGAGTAGTTTTAGAGGCATTAGATGTTGATTCTATTACAGTTTTGTATAATGTGCTTTTAGTTTTTTTTTTTTATAAATCTATAATTTGATTGTTGTGAAAATATTTAATATCGACTCTTTCTACCTTTAGATTTTAGTAGTGTCATTTGTTGCATACAAGATTTTGGATGATGATCTATATTTAGTGAAAATTGTTCTTATTTGCCTGTTCAGATCATATAATTCATTATTCCACTTGATGATGCCAAAAGAATAAGTACGTGCCGGGATAGCATACGTATTAATAGCTTTAGTAAGATTTTTTGAGTTTAATTTGCTACAAGTAAAAGAGTTTAATAATATTTTAACTTTTGAATTTTTATTTTATGTTTTTTTTTTCATGCTTTTGTTACAATATTTTGTATTATTCCTAGATATTTATACATTTCTGTTTTTTTCATATTACTCATTATTTGTTCTTTGTTCATCATCAAGCTGAATTCATTATTTCTCCATATCTCTTTTTCCATTCCTATAACTTTGCAATTATCCAGTGGTGTGGAGTCGGAGTTGGAGTCGTGGAGTCTGCCAATATTTGAAGAGTCGGAGTCGGAGTTGACTGTAACTATTTTGACTCCAACTCCTTAATAATACAAAAATTAAGAAATAGTATACAAAAAACTTATATGTATTAATAATGCTTTTAATAAGATAATTTTTACAAAAAATAAAATAAATAAAACATTTAAACACTGTTTGTTCGCAAAAATATTTTTTTTTCTAAAATATCTTCTTTTAAGGTTGCTATTAAATCCAATTTTATTAGTTTTAAAGCTGAAAATAATTGCTCCAGACTTACTTGTGTTAGTGGCAACGTAGTAACAGCCCATGCACTATTTTGCACAATTTTAGGATATTGAGTCGGAGTCGGAGTCAAAAAAAAATAAGAAGTCGGAGTCGGAGTCGGAGTTGCTTCAATTTTGTATCGACTCCACACCCCTGCATTTATCTATTTCAAATTTCGTACAGACATCTTTGCTTATTTTTTCTACAATATTAATCAGCTGAGTTAGTTGATGTTTGTTGGATCCATATAGTTTTAAATCATCCATGTATAGCAAGTGATTTATTGTTTGAGTGTTGGTTGCACCTTTTAATTTGAATCCGTATTTGGTTCTATTTAATGAGTTTAAAATAGGATTGGGTTTATTGTGTCGCTTTGAAATATTCCTATTTTTATTAAAATTTGTTTTAATTTTAAAATGGCAGTGCGTTTATTTATATTTATTTGCGTTTTCTAGCTTTGAATTAAATGTATAAGGAATAAATTTATTATTGGATCGATTTTATATATTTGCAGTACTTCTTGTATCCATGAATAATATATATATCCTGTATACAGATTTTTTTTTGGTTTGTTGCTTGATTAGTTGTAACTGTATCTACTATAATGTTCTTTACATGTATTATTATTGTTATTATTATTGTTATTATTATTGGTTATTATTATTATTTTATTTTTTATTAGATCAAATACAATTATGTTTAAATTAACTTTTAAAATATTGTTTTTATATGTCGTTTATAAGCTTCAATTAAATTTAATATAATTTTTGTCAGTTAGTTTAAGTTGATTATAGGCTCATTAAGTTTAGAAACATGTGTGAAACTGAAATCTTTAATTAAATTAGTTGTCAAGTAAATATTAAACAAAAATTAACATGTTTTATGAAACCAGTTTTAATAACTACTAATTTATATATGTATTTATTGTTGATACAATTACAAACAGGAGATATAAAAACCCATAATTTTTAACATTGTTGTTTTAATTATGAAATTACAACAAGAACTTATGTTAGTGGTCTGTGCAGTTTAAACTAATTTTTACTTAACATCTAAGACATAACAATTTTCTTAAGATAGGGTGCCATTAACTTAATGTCATTTGTCATCAAATTTAATTATGAGTCGTTATGTTTTCTCGATTGTTCTCTGTTGCACTCGGCCGTCTTCATCCCGGGTTTTTAATTGGATATAAGGATGTAAAAGACAATTGTCACGTACAGTAGAAGCCATTGAGTTATTGAATAGATTGTCGGCCGTCACGTCTTATGATTTAGTATGGGCGTTATATTTTTTTGTGTGCCACGTTGGCGGTCCAGAAAAACGTCCAAGGGGACATGAATATTTAAAAGCACAATTTTTTTAAATTTCAATTTTAACTGGGAATTTAATAAATGAAACGTAATAATTTATGGAATTTTATGCTAAACTGCTTTTAGTAGAATAATTTTATTGGTTTGTATAAACTTTATGCGCAGATTAAGTTAATTGAATATAATATGTTTTCGTATTATTAATAATTGTTTAAGGTGCGATTAATGTATAGCATAAAATAGTCTATAAAATTATATGAGTTGACCATAATAAAATGTATTAAGCTTATACAGAACTGCAAATTTTAATTTGCATAATTTCTAATAAGTAAATATAAATACTATATAACTGCAAAAATAATAGGCTCAAATTGCATATGTAGTATTTGTGCCGCTCTTCTGAAATGGTGATAGGAAACATGTAATACGAATTTGCATTCTCTATGATTGGCGAAAGCAATGGTGGCAATAAGTGTCGGCCCTTTCCAACTTTAAACGATGCCATATTCGCACCTTTTGTCGAAAGGCGCTACCCCGACACATATTTTAAGATGCAAATATGTAAAATGCTCAAATTGGAACAACCAACAAGTTTCCTGGTACATCGCTTCTCCCCAAATTGAATGCAACAAATTTCAATAAAGTGATTACGGCAACACATAAAACTTTATAACCAACAAATCTAACGATCGGCATCCAGCCAATAAACTTTAGAGCTTGAATCATCATTTTCTATCACATTATAGTTAAAAAGTAAGCAAATAGCATATAAAAAATATTATAAAATCAACGGATGTCACTCTGGGAGCATACAACGTAAATATACGGCTACATCCTCTTCGTTATAAAAACAAATAATACGAAAAACTGTCCAGAATACAAGAGATGTGTATAATATAAATTTATATAATAAGAGGATGCTGCCTATTTAATATTAAAAAAAATATGATCATTAACTGAATGAAATACATCCTACATTGTTTTAAATATAATTAAATAAATGTTTACAAATTGATTATAGCCCCAAGCAAACAAATTGTATTTAATTTGCTCAAAACAGGATGAAAAAATTGAAACATTTCATTTTTGCAATCTTGAGGAATTTAAATAACAAATTTAATTAAAAAAGAGAGACAGTTTGAAACACAAAGTGAAATGTTTTTCTTTCAGTGTGCCTCCTCTCCGTTTTGTGAATAGCGATTTATAGCTTATGTTTAATGTATAAACCTTTCTCGTTACGCACTTCTAGTATTACTAATGTAATGTGTTTTATTGTTTTAAATTTTTTAACTGTCAAGTTAGACTGTTATTTTATGTCAAAAATATTAATTAAAATAGTGTTTCTGATCTATTTAAATATTAATTTGAGAGTATTGTGATTGTATAAGATATTAACTCAATCCCTTATAATTCAACCCTGAAACTATCAGAATACTATATCAAGATTAGAAGATCGTGCTAATTGCTTCTATAACTTACTAATGTAAATGCTTGTCTTAACAGACTTTAACATTATTGTAAAGCAATTTGGTTAATATAATATGACACGTTGAAAATGAAAATTTTATGATTTAATAAATTATATAGCTTCAGTAAATTATATTTTAACATAATTTAATAATTTGAGCTTCAAAATCAAATGAGAAGGTTAAATAATATTGTATTTTTGTTAAGAGCATCCCGACCGATATTTTGATATTCAGTATAGTATCGAAAACTGTTTCTCATAATATTTGATTAACTATTTGATCATACATTTTAATTTGATAATTGTATTATATTTAACTTGCGTATTATTACTTTTTCTTTATCAATAACTTTTTACCTTTCCGTGGTCTTCTTTTCTGTCTTAAGTCACCGCAACAGATCGTGTGATGTGAAGAGTTTTTTCTTATACCTATCCTTATATTTCATATTTTGATAGTTTATTTATATTTCTATGTTTATAATATTACTGCTTTTATATTTATTATGCAAAAATGATCTCATCTTGTAGGATCTGATTAAAAAATATTAGTCCAAAATTAGATTAGATCGAAAGCAATTAAGTGTTTTAACGGTTGCACAAAATGGTTTCACATATCATGCGTTTAGATGTGATTAGAGTCAATTACTACATAGATATAACCAGCAGTGATAATAGCACTAATACTTGGATCTGTGAAACCTGTCATGTTGTACATGACAATTATTATTAAATTAGATGTTCTAAACCCTCTTACCGACCAACTTAAAATAATAAACTCGCGTATTGTTGCCGTAGAATTTGAAAATACTAAGCTTCGAGCTGAAGTAAATCAACTTAATTCCAGAGATGCTGGAACTAACCAACCTACATCAGCAGTTACTGAAAAATTAATCAAAAAAATTATAGAACGTAATAGACGCAAACATATTATTGTTATTTTTGGCTTATTAGAATCTACTCAAAAAAATGAACAAGTAAAAAACGATTTTGAATTATTACTGAATATTTTTAAAGATTTTAAGGTTAAGCATGACGAGCTACAACCGATCAGATTGGGAAAACATAATCCCATTTGCATCAATAAATTACGTCCCTTAAAGCTGAATCTTTCTAGTGAATATTAATATGAATAATCTGATTAAAAACAATAAAAAATTAGAAAATATAAAAACATCAACATTTCTGGTAATAATACGCCTGTACAATCCTAGAATTATCGTGAAGTTTAACAAGATCTTTTACGTCGTACCTTGGCTGGTTGATTAGGATTGATAATTAGCCACATTTCTAGAATTTTGACAATTGTAACTGAAAACTTGAAAAACTAGAATATCACAGAAACAACTTTCTATATATTCTATATATGTATTTATTATTAAAATACATTGTATATATAAATTGTACTAATTCTGAATTTGATATAATATTTCTTACAGAAACGTCGTTAAATAACTCACTAATTATTATCCACCATGGTTTACTCAAGACATAAAACTAAATATCAAACAAAAGCTTTACTATCACCGAAAATGAAACTTTTTTAAGATAATATTTTATCGTGTTGAATTTGATAGGCTGCGTGTTTTAACTAAATGTCAGATGAGTGATACAAAAAGTACATGTATGACAACAAAACAACAAAAGTTAAAAACTAATCCGAAAGTAGTTTAAGATTTTATTCGCATAAGAAAGAGAACTTCTAGAATTCCAGGAAAATTATACTGTGGTGATTAAAACTTTGAGTCTCCACAAAACATTGTCAACGGTTTAGCAACTTTATTTTCAAAAACATATGACACAACTCATTCTAGTACTATTTGTACCAAATTAGTTTTAAATTGCAATTTGCTACACGTGCAATCTATTACTAAATCTGATGTACTTGCTAGCAAAAATAAGCTTACAAATTTTCATACGGCAAGTAATTATTGTATCCCATCTTTTTTAGTACGAGACTGTAAACAAACTTTTGTTTATCCAATTCTATAAATAGATAACTTAACTAGTCAAACCAGTACAATTTCAAATGCTTGGAAGACAGCTGCAATTAGTATATTTACAACTACAGGCCGGTTGCTTTATTACAAAATTTCAGTAAAGTAATTGAGCATATATTGCATAGTAAATTTACAACCATGTCAGTAAATAGGCTTTTCTTCATCAACACAATTTTCTGTTGGGTAGTTCTACAGTCACCAACTTGGCTGTTATAATGCAACATTTGTCTGAGTCACTAGATTTACGTGGTCAAACTAATGGAATATATACAGATTTTAGTAGTGCGTTTGACACTATTAACCATTGTGTTTTACTTAGTAAACTTGAATCCTATGGACTTACAGATAACCTTATTAAACTTATTTTTACATACTAATAGGTTCAACTATGTTTATTATAATGGTTTTAAACTATGCAAGTATTCTTCTACTTCTGGGATACCATAAGGTTCTAATTTAGGTTTCTTACTCTTGGTGATATATATTGATAACTAAATATCTTCTTTTACTTGTACCGTACTTGCTTATGCGGATAACATAAAATTGTTTCTGAAAATTAAAAACAATGATGATATAGCTGTTTTTAATCAAAATATTAAAAAAACTTGTAAACTGGTGTGTTGTACAATTTTATTCTGTTTTCGACGTTATTTATTATACTGAGACTACCTTATTATAGCATTGCATGTAAACGTAAAACCAAAGTTCAAGATCTTGGTGTTTGTTTTGATAATAACCTGCACACTGCCACATCTGCTATAAGGATTGCTTTTATTATTTATGCAGTAATTTTGTATGTTTTTTTATGTTTTGTTCATTTTGTTATATATTAGTAATATTAGTAATTATATCTACCTATAAATTATTATTGATTTAATTAGTTATCTTTATTATTAGTTTTTTTATTGGTAATTTTTGTTTATTTTGTATAAACAACATTTACATTTATTTTGCTTTACTTTATATTATATTTTATATTTTTTATCTCAAATTATTCCTGTAATTGGAAGTTGCTTCTGTGGAAATAAATATATATTATAATTATTATTATACGACGTAAAATTTAACAACCTTGTTTTTAAAATTATTTTGTTAACTTTTAGACCCTTAAAACCCAAATACACAAAACAAATTTATATTTTTTAACTAATTTAGATCACTGGGGGTTTTTGGATTTTGTAGTGTATACAAGGTGTAGATTAATTAAAAAATAAACGCAAGGTAATTTTGTTGACCGTGCCAAAAGAAATCAAAAGTTTTAATTCTAAAATGCTAAAAAACTTTTTGTTTAACATTACGAGATCCTTAAAGTTTTGTTATTTCTAAATTCAAACTTATAATGTAGGCAACATAAGACAAACATAAGATAAGCAATTTAATACACACATCAAATGTTATTTTTTATTATAAACTACAAAAGTAAACACCTTACGGCACGTATCGGTATCAAATTCATGATGTTCTCAAGCATCACAGGCGTAATTTGCTAAACGGCAGTATTAATTTTTTATAACTGCGCACCGGTGATTTGTATATTAAATCATTTACAAATCTCTATATAAAAATATCAATTGGATTTAAGTGCGGGGATCGTGGTGGCCATGGTTGTGGTCTAAATTCTCCAATCTTGTTGTTGATAAAATTAATATTTAACTATTCTGTCACAGCACGACCTGCATGTATTTTATGTAAATTGTCTCTTCATCTAGTAAGAGACACATACACGTATTTTAGGGTATGCATTTATTATCAGTGTGCCTAGCATCATTTATTTATTTTAAATGATTAATTTGTTTTGGTCATCTGATTCAAATAAAACGCGCCAAAAATGCCGTTGCCTGTCCGTGTAAGGATTTAACTGTATTACAGTCTCCTTCACACACAAACAGTTTAACGTATCTTCTAATAGGAAGCATTGCGTCAACACTCTCAACACATTAGTAAACATAAATTAATTAATAGTTACTGTAATTGTATGTAAAATGTTGGATTTCGACTGCCAGCAGCCGAGACAGAAGCATCTAGATCTGAGACGCCAGCTACCAGCCAGCCACAACAATCTACTCTACTACTTATCTGCAAATATTATTGCACACTGTGTTAATAATTGTTATTGCCAATCGGTATTAATGATTATTAATATACCCATTAATATTTAATTTTCTGATTTTTCAAACTAAAGCTTTGAAAAACAAAAAAATAATTTCTTTCAGGAACGTCACCGTCGCAATGGGTAACAGCCAGACGTTCACCGCGTTTCAGCAACTGGAGATGGACCGGCAGAAAAGAACCAGGAGCAATCACCGCTTCATAGAAACGTCGCTCGAGCGAAGCTACTACAACTCCAAAGCCAAAATCAAGATGTTGGAAGGACAGCTGACGGAGCTCCAGCAGCAGCTGAAGACCATGGCGATGATCTTCAAGAAGAAGTTTGAAGCGTAAAAAGACACGATCGCGTTGCTAACCGCGATCAACGCGGAACAGGCCGCTACCATCAAAGCCCTTTCAGCTGCCAACGCCCGTATTGTTTCGCGGCCGCAATCAGAAGACAAAAACCTGGATCTGAAGAAGAGCAAATCAAAAAAGAAAAAGAAAACTATTAATTCACTTTCCCCGTCCCTGCCTCACCAGCATAAAGCAAAAACAAAATAATAACAACGGAGGTAGTCAGCAGCGACGACAAAGACGTCACTTGCTGCACTCGGTCCGCTGAGACAACCATCGTACTTTCAGCCGCCATGGACCTCACCGTCGAGGCTCCAGCTGCACCTGCCTACTCCAACTCCAAGAGATCCATCGTTGACGCCAATGGATTCCAGCTGACAGAAGGAAGGAAGCGCAAAAATTCCAGGGGTAAGTCAACACTTCTAAAATTAATCAAAAGGCAATCAGCCACCCCCCAGCTACCATCAGCAGCTGCGAATAAAACGCCATCAGCGGCTAATCCTGTCGGCCCATCAGGCCAAAAGGCAACAAGACTTTCCGCCACCAAAGGCGCCGCCCCCGACAAGAAGGAAAAAAATATCACAGAAGTAAGGTTAAAGCATGCCGCCTCAATGCTAAACCCCAACGATGACAATTCCAAAACCGAAAACCTACCTGCAGTTGTCTCCGCGACTTCTCTTCCCCCGGCAATCATCCTGAAACAAAAAAAAAATATTGAAAATCTCTAGCGATTTCAAGGCAATTGATATTATAATTAATAAAAATAAAGGAAACCAAGTATCACACTTAGGCTAGTTCCGATGAACGCAGTTTTGATGTGATAATCCTCAAAGTGCCGACCTACCTCACCAAGGAAGACGTTGGTAAAGCGTTGGAGGAACTGGGCTTCAAACCCACAAACGTACATCGAATGGGGAACCCATTCATCAGGTTCTTCATGGTATCCGTGCAACTTCCAAAGGGAGCTAAAAGCGCAGAAATCCTAAACTTAACTGATTTACTTGGATTGAAAATTACATTAGAACACAAAAAAAATCCAATGGCATCCCACAATGTCAGTTTTGCTAGAGGACATACTGCCAACAGATGCAGCGCAGACCAGGTTTGCAGAATATGTTTGGGGCCCCCCCGATAGATGGCCTGCCATAACAAGTCAGCGCCAAATTGCGCTCTATGTTCAGGCCCACACCCCGCCAACTACACGGGATGCAAAGCATACCTGAGAACAATGGCCGTTCACGGATTGACAGCTAAAACTAGACCGACAGCCAAGCCCGCACCGGCCTAGGTCATTTCTTTTTTGTCTCAGCCTACAGGTATCCGCAATCCTGTAGAAAACGGCAGATCTTTTGCAACGGCTGTTGCTCCTCCAACGCAACAAAAGCCAACTGCTGAAAAAATTGCAAAAATCTTAAAAGAAATGGGCAAATCTCAAATGAGGTTTATGGCCAACTTTTTGTCTACGCTCATCGACTAAAATAGATAATACACCAGACGTAGTATTACTCCAAGTTTGCTTCTGAAATGCCAATGGCACATCCTGCTGGTGTCAGAATCGGTCCACAAACCCAATCAGACATTGAAAATTCCGAATACGTTACCTATAGGAGGCCGCCGGTGGTACCCACAAAGCGTGGAACTATGATCTTTGTAAAAAGATCATTGAACTATTCTGAAATGGATACCCCCGACTTAGTCTCCTTCGAATCGAACGCGATAGTAGTAACCGTGCTAGGGCTTGGCACGGTCAGGATTGCTTCCGGTTACATCCGTCCGCAAAACCTTATCAAAACAGCGGATTTTGATAAAGTTTTTGATAATCCACATCCCACAATAACTGCGGGAGACTTCAATTTGAAGCACGGGTCGTGGAATAGTCAAACAATTAACGCCAAGGGGCGAGCTCTGTTCGACTACGTCGAGCAAAAAAATTTGCAGGTCTTGAGTCCGGACGAACCCACTTTTCACAGCGCCGCGGGCCACAGAGAGGACGTTCTTGACGTAGCAATATTAAAGAACGTCAACTTGCAGGCAGTAGTAACTACGCTCGACGGCCTAAACTATGACCACAGCCCAGTACTACTGAAGCTACTACAAAAGAGGCCCGGAGATAATGAAAAATTTGTCACTCAGACGGATTGAACTCTCTTTTCTCGATGCCTGGAAGATAGCATGATAACCTGACTCCAGTACGAACGGCTGAGAATATCAAAAAAGCCGTCTCACTTTTGACTACTCATGTCCAACAAGCCTTGGAAAAGGCTTATAAAACCTTTCAGGTTCGCGTCGATAATCCTTTAGGATTATCACAAAAAACAAAGGCCAAACAAGAAATGCCGCCAAACATCAATGGCAAAGGCATCGCAACCCCAGAGATTGAAAGATCTTGAATCGACTTTACAATGAAGTTTGAACGGCCATAAAGGAGCATAAAAACCAATGCTGAAAAGATACGCTAGAAAGTTTCACGGAGGATGACAATCCGATGTGGAGGATTTCTAAAGCCTTTAGGAACAGACGTGTTTCCGTTTTCGCCATTCACGGTGAGAGAATGATGCAATACACTACTGAGGGAAAAGCCGAAGCATTTGCAGACAGCCTGGTACTTAAATGCGCCGATCTGTATACCGATTATACGGATCTGGAGCACATCGAAAGGGTTTGCAAGGAAGTCAAAAACTTTCTGAGAACCGTTGACAATGACACTACACTTGATAGCGTCAGACCTTCTCAAATCAGAGAAATCATTAAAAAAAATAAATCCCGTTCTGCTCCAGGGACGGATAAAATATCTAACAAGACTCTTAAATTGTTCTCTTATAAAGCAATTATGGCTCTAACCAATATTGCAAATACTATTCTTTGCACTGGGACTTTCCCGTCAGCCTGAAACGCTTGCACGTGGTAAACATCGCTAAAGTTGAGAAAAACAGGTTGTTTCCCCAAAATTATTGGCCTATAAGCCTACTATGCACCTTAAGCAAGGTCATAGAGAAGATGATCTTAGATATCATTCAAAAGCACACGGATATGAACAATCTTTTCCCTTTCTGTCATCATGGGTTCAGATGAAGACACTCGAGCGTAAATCAACTCAACCGAGTGGCGGACCACATTGTCAAAAGTTTTCAGACAAAAAAAGCCACAGTAGTAGTCTTTTTTGACGTCAAAAAAACCTTCAACAAAGTCTGGCACAAGGGACTGTTTCTAAAGTTATTCAGACAACGATTTCCTTTGCGTATTATAAGGCTGCTAAATTTATATCTAAAACGCAGTTTGGCAGTCAAACTCGATAATCATCTTTACTTTTTGGCAGATAAAGGCCAAAGTTCCTCAAGGCTCTATTTTCTCACCGCACCTATTTAATTTGTATGTAGCCGACATGCTTTCAGGGCGCATGCACAGGGTTGATATGGCTCAATGCGATGACGATACAGCACTTATCTACTCTTCAAGGTCGACTGAAATGATTACCTTACGTCTTCAAAAAACCTTCTCCGATCTGGAAGATTGGATGGATAAATGGCACTTTGGAGTAAACCTAGAAAAAGCAAGGTCGTAATCTTCTCTCATCGTTGGTCACTTAAACCGCATGAGAACGTCATTTTCTACTACGTTTCCATACCGTGGTCCAACACTGCCAAGTATCTTGGAGTAATCTTGGACAAGAGTTTATATTACAAGCCTTAGGTCCAATGCATTCTGGACAAACCAAAAATGGCTAAATCTCTTTTCTACCTGATGCAACGACGGAACAGCGGCATGTCGCACAGGAATAAAATCCGGCTTTACACTTCGACCATCATACCGATGACCACATACGCTTCCCCTATTTGGGGAACGGTGGCAAGTAGCCACCTAAATCGCTTAGAAGCTTTTCAAAGCAAAATTTTCCGGATGCTCACAAAAGCTTCATGGTACGTTCGAAAGCTGGACATTTAAACAGACCTAGAGTTTTTTCCACTTCGTCAACATTTTGAAATTTTGGCCAAAAAATATTTCAAAAACTTTGCGGTTTATTCCAATCCCGATCTGGCAAGACTTGCCAAACCATATCGGGTAGATTTTGTCCATAAACGACCGGTGAATTCAATAGTAGCTGAGTAACTTCTAACATAGCGTAGGTAAAACCATATCAAAAAACAAAACCCCAACCTGGCCTATAAGACGACTTCTTAACAACCTCTTACATACACATCTCCAAACGGAAGGTACATGAGCCAAAAAGTGTCAAACTTTCAGGCAATTCCCAGATAGGTAGGGTTTAGTTGGTGAATCCGACACGTCCTGGGAGCGAAGTTTTTAGAAGATTTCCTACCTACGCCTAAAAAAAAAATGTAAATTGTTTCTTCAACCAGTGAAATGCTAGGCACACTGATGATGGGTGCATACCCTGAAACACGCGTAAATGTCTCTTACTGGACAAAGAGTACTTTATTAAAAAATCCTTAATTTATACAATAAAATTGAATTAAAACTACATCAAACTGCTAAGAGATTCAACAGACCAAAACAAAACAAACAAAAAATCCTTATTTGACAATATAAAAGCATAAATGATTTTCGGCGCAGTATTTTTTTTGCGGAAAATAATTTTAAACTTTTGTTTGAAAATTCTGAAAATAATAAACGTGCGTATTGGTTATACTATTACGCGGTTATAATTCCACCAACTGTAGATATTGATATACAGGGTGTCCGGAAAATACGTGTACAACGTTTGACAACAGACTCCTGACGTCAAAATAGGTCGATCTAAGCCGACTTAGTTATATCCAAAATTGTCTCGTTTAGCCGGTAGAGGGCGTCAAAAATTTGTAAATATTAAAAAGAAATTACCTGTAACAATAATTTTTTAAGTGACCTTGTTGCTATGGCGTTTAATAATTTGACAATTATTGACAAATTGTCACCAGTCTATGAAATTTACTCAAGTATACGATCAACATTCTTGAATTACAAGTTCTTTTTACCATTAAAAATGGAAAATTATACAAACTCTCAGAAAGTTGACATGCTCCTGGTATACGGGTTTTGTCAAGGAAATGGGCGTCAGAGTGTTAGGGTTTACATGGAGAGGTTTCCTAACCGTCGAATACCAAACCACCAAACATTTGCCAATATTGAGCGTCATCTTCGGGAAACGGGCAGTTTTGAGAAAAAGTTTGAAGGCAGGGGTCGTATGCGAACAACTCGAACTGTGGAAACAGAAGAGATGATTCTGGAAAGAGTTGAAGAAGAACCAAGTACCAGTACCCGTCTCTTAGAACGTGAGTTAAATGTTCCTAAAACGATTGTCAATGAGGTTTTAAGAGAACAGTTGTTACATCCTTACCACATACAAAAAGTCCGGGAACTTTTACCGACTGATCCCCCCATGCGGCTTACATTTTGTCAGTTTATTAGAAACAAAAGAATCCTTGTTCCAAATTTTTGTAGAAAAATTATGTTTACTGACGAGGCATGCTTTACAAGATCTGGGGTAACCAATCTGCACAACGAACATATTTATTCCGATGAAAATCCACATGCCATTAAAGTTGCACATCATCAGCATCAATTTAAAATTAATATTTGGGCAGGTATTATTGATCACAACCTTATTGGTCCCATTGTTATTCCAGACAGGTTAGATGGAAATATTTATTTAAATTTTTTGCAAGACAGATTACCAATTCTTCTGGAGAATTTGCCCTTTTTACTTCGGAGGGAAATGTGGTATATGCATGATGATGCCCCGCCCCATTTTTTCGTTGCCGTTCGGCAATACTTACATCATCAATATCCCAACCGATAGATTGGAAGAGGCAATGATGTACCAGTAAAATGGCCACCACGTTCTCCTGAGTTAAATATGTGTTACTTCTTTTTGTGGGGCGCTATTAAAACAGAAGTTTACAAGACTCCGGTAAACACACGCGATGATTTATTGCAGCGGATTTTAAATGCAGGCAACCATTTTATTAATCCCGAGACATTAGATAGGGTCCAATATCATTTTTTAAAGAGTGTTAATAAGTGTATTCAGCAAGATGGCAGTCATTTTACACATTTGCTTAAGTAATGTTTTTGTTTTACTTAGTTTCTTACAATAGATACTTTCAACTTTGTTATACTTTTGTTTTTTTTGACGCCCTCTACCGGCTAAACGAGACAATTTTGGATATAACTAAGTCGGCTTAGATCGACCTATTTTGACGTCAGGAGTCTGTCGTCAAACGTTGTACACGTATTTTCCGGACACCCTGTATATTATAACATAATAACTTGATCTACTGCATCTGTACTGTTATTGTTATCAGCATTTTTATCTTTTTGCATTACATAAATTTATTTAATGCCATATTAATTTTTAGTCTATGTTAAGGCATAAATTTGTAAACTTTTAATAAACTGTAAGTTATTTAAAAAAAAAATTGATCTTTTAGGGAGGTTTTTTATATCAAAATAAATAATTAATTGCTTATATTATTTGTAAAAATATATTTTTTATTTTCTGTTGGATTTTATTAGTTTTACAACACTTTGTACATAACCAAATTAATATACTAACATAAAACACGTTCAATTCATATGTTTTTAAACATATTATTACAATGGTATTCTATTCACATATGAATGAAAATACTGTGGGTGTTTGCAGCTCTTGCAAGCTGCACTGCACTGGTTTTAGAGGTGAATTGTTAAAGTAGAATAGTAACCGTACCGTTTACAATAAAATATTTATATGATTTTAGTAAAAACTTTTATAAAATTGCTTTAAATGTTATTATGATTTTTGCATAAAAAAAATGCATAAAAAGCAAAGCAATGCTTTTCAATTACTTTACGGTATTGTAGCATATGAAAGTAGTTTTTAGAAGGCAATTGAATTTTTATATATTTGCAATTATAATATTAAAATATTGACAAAAGTTTCTGTAAAAGTTTATTGAGGTTTTTTATATTTAGATCTGTTAATATGTAAATAAGTCATATATTATATGAATATTGAATGCAATTATTTTATTTTTTTAGACTTTGTTGATTATATAAATAATAATACAGATATACTATTAAGAATTGATCAATAAATTAGAAATATATTTTACAATATGTGCTAACATATTATAGCAATTTAGTCAATTTGCACATGTATACACACTTTTAACTGTTGATCTGAAAAGTCAATTTATGCTTTCATAAAATAATGACTAAAAAAATTACCTTCAATGACCTTGAAAACTAGAAATAGTTATTAAATTTGGATATAACTTTTTAGAATCTAATTTATGATGATAGTTGGAATCAGCTAACTGTTGCAAATTTGACTAAAACAACTGTTATCTAAAGAATATTAATAATAACAGTTGATGCGAGATCCAAGTTATCACTAAAAAAACGGATCAATAACTACGTCTATACTGTAATCTTTTTAATCAATACTAACAATTTTATTTGTTAACGCAAAGATATGCAAAATAAATGATGAAATAAATTAATAATTTATTCAAACTTAATCTAACAATCCCAACTGCCAATGGTCAAGAACAGACAGTTGTTTTGGTTCTACAAAGTTATTAAGTTAGACCTTAAAATGCTTTAAATAATATATAATACTATATTAAGTATAATAATAGACTAACCAAATTAAATCTCGGTATTGTACCAACACCTGTGTGACAATAAACAATTAGAAACTAGTTGTTGAATTAATATTAGAAAACTTTAACTTAATTTAACATGAACTAGGTATAAAATGTTCTAAACAGTTTCAAATTCAAAAAAGTATATGTGTTAACTAAGTTAAGCAAATCATGGTTCAACAAAAGCTGTTTTTTTAATCTTTTTAGCAGTTTTTATAATGATTAGCGGTATCCACCTTGTTGAAAGATCTAAATCCAAATAAATGTCACGTGTTCGTTAATAAAATATATTTTAAAGAATAAATTGTACTATAATATAATCAATAGGCCGTGTTGGTAGGTTACGATAAATAAATCAAATAAATCAAATTTTAAATATTGATTTATATACAATGCATTGCATATAATTAGTCATACTTATTAGTTATCAGTTATTACATCCAGATAAGTTTATATGTTTCTTAATTAAATTTATTTTAAGTAGTAATTTGTACTTCACAACCAATAGACCGCGCTGATTGGTTAAATGAACCAGGTTGGTAAAGAAATGTTACAATTTGAGTGTTGCGTTTTTTTTTTGAGTTGCTCTTTCTACTGATCTATCATTGTATTTATTATTGAAAAAACTTACTTCTAAAATGGTGTTAACTATAACCTAGTAAATTTATTAGTTTTGAAGTAGTATTTGATACATAATCTATACTTGAAAAAGTTGTCCACAAACATAATTACTCATGTTGGTATCTATATTTCTTAAAATTTTTTTTAGAGTTCTGCTTAGTATATCTGTGAAAGACTGCACTGTATGTCCTCATACATTAGCATAAATTCTACTAGTGCAGTATTTATGGTTCTTAATACAGATACTGAAAAAAATGGAGAAGGTAGTAGAATCTTTACAAAGTGTTTCAATTTAGCGTTAATAACCATTATTTGAGGTTTCCATAATAAGGGATCAATATTTGAGTTACCTATTCCATTTTTTGAGTGAATTTGCAAGTATTTTTTGTAGTTTTAAGACATTTGTGTAAGTAAAATTAATGATTAATAATAGCATTTTTCTTTGTTGTGAAATATCTTAGTTTTGTCGAAGTTAATAACTAGTTTTTATCATGCGCCCACAGTTAAACTTTCTTGAATTCTTCACATTACAAGTTTTATTTGTTATTTTTATTAAATTTATATGTTTTTGTACAGCATTAAATGGCAGCATAATTTTTGCTGAATTTTAGTTTGCAAGCCCATATTTATGTCCAGTTTTTTTTTAAATAACTGGGTCTACTTACTTGATTGATTTTAAATTACTTAAGGTTTAATTAATATCACCAATCACAAAGAAGCTGTCTTTAGTAAAAGAACACTCGGAGAGATTTTTTGTGCGTTGTGTTTAGAGATATTTTGGTTAGTTTCATTTTTCAATAGTTATGTATTCCAAATAAAAAATAAATTACAATTCTTATGTTTTTTTCTCAAATAAGATTATAGAATTTAAACTAAAAAAAGGAGTTTTGATTTAAAGCATAAAAATGTGAAAAAGTTTTAACACGCAAGTGCTCGCGTAACTTGAGCACTTAGGACGCGAGTTTACATTACGTAAACACCATAAAATAAAACCAAATACATACATAATTAGTTAATATTTTAAATATCTAAATTATTATAATAAACGATTTTGCAATTTTGTTCTAAGTGCATATATCCATAATTTTAATAATACAATTATATAGCAATTGTGCCATTAAAAATTAAGCAACATTAATTCCCTTGCATTATCCCCTTATAATGAGTAACCTTTCAAGCTGGCAATTCTATTGTCGACCAACTTCAATCACTATATAATTATTTAGCAGGTATAAATTACTAACATAATTAAACCTTTTATATTTAATAATACAATCACTCTATATATTTTGATATTTAAAACTGTAAACAATAACTCGACAGTGTAACCTAAATTAGCATTTAAACTGCACGATTCGGGAAATTGTATATGCAATATAATTAAAGGAATACTATTCCGCTTATTGCACAACAAGCGCAAATGCAACCTTAGTGTATCATGTAATTGCATACATTGTGCAGTCCTTAGTATTTTATTATTTTCCATATGTTATGTGCAGCAAAATATATTTCTCCGGCAGATATAATTAATTATTTCATTTTATGTTAAGTGGCCCCCTATCTAATTGCGCATAGCGTTTGCAATTGATTTAATTTAATTAAAACTAAGCCGCGTTCGTTGCTCAGTGCAGTGCACTTATCAATTTAATCTTAATGTAATTGGATTGATATATGTACTGCTTTGGGTATTAGAGGAATTACTTCAAAGGCATTACAATCAGGAGGTTTTTTAATTTTCTATCCCAAATACTCATTAGTTTTTTATAATATATTGCACTAATTTGATATTATCATATTCTTTTTTTTTTAATTTTTTTATTCTGTTAATATTTTAAAACATGGATTTTTATTAAAAAAAACTGATTAATGTTGGTTCAATAATAGATTTTCTTGTCAGCCAGTTTATTCAAATAATCTTTAACGAATCATGTTATATTTTTATATATCTTACATTCATGTAATTTTATATCAAAAACTCAACTAGAAAACACAAAATAAATCAGTAGTTGTACATTGATGTTGTGATATCCATTTTGATTGAAGTTAAATACTAGACACACTTTGTCACTGACTTAATAATGAGTACATTTAGTAAAGAGCTTATTGATTGATAATAGTAAAAGGCGTACACACTGACTTTTATTTAAATTACAAATAATAAAAACAATGTTGTTAAATTTATTATTTTAAAAATATGTGTTTAAAAAAAGTCTTGTTAACAGCCCCGTCTTTAATGTCAAAACGACATATATACCTTTTTACATCTCATGTTTAGGTGTAGCCCGCACATAAGCTTATTGTCTAAAATCACACCAAAGTATTTCACCCTCATTAGTAAAGTGATCAGTTTTGAAAAATTAAGTTTGCTTATTTAAATAAAAAGTAGCAATTTGATTTTTTGAAGGTTGTTCGTAAGAACCTAGTATTTACCCCAATTTCCTAATATTTTTAAGGCCTTTTGCTTTAAGTTGCAGAATACGCTATTAAATTTGCCAATTAGCAAAAATGTTAGGTCGTCTGCTTATCTAATTTTGTAAAGACTTAGTCATTGAGTTGCTAAATTAGGCTGTCTATTACTATATTATATAGTGTTAATAGCACCACACTCTGAAGACAGCATTTGGCAACAACTGTCCCAACTAATGTGGCACTCACAGTAACAGTTACAACTTTTTTTCTAGCATGTGTTATATTTATCTACTTAATGTAACAAATAAAAAATAACTAAATAGGTGAATTTGTGCTCCTATGATATTTATAAATGCAGCGTAGGTAAACATTTTGTACAGTAGTGATTTTTGATTTGATTTGTAACACGCTGAAGTGCTAACTCTGTAGATTCTTACAAAGTAGGATAAAACAATGTCTCTGCCTTATTCTAAAAAAGCCAAAAAAAAATTATTCAGTTTTAGTGCCTTATTTAGTAAAAAAAATTGATTGTGCAAGCTATGCATTTCTTCTACAAGATTGTGTGTATTATTTTCTAAAAGTTTTTCCACAAGTTGCTGTGATTCGTGTTAAGTTAACTATACATTATTTGTTTTTCGGGTTTTTATAAAACCCCATAGCTTTAAGTTCAATAAACGTCATTGTAGTTTGTTTTTTGGCAAACTAGTCTGCCTTATTTTCTATACCTTGATTATTATTATTTTTTTAATTCAAATTTGTAAACCAAGTGGTTTCATAAATTGCGTTTGGGTATTTTTTATTTAAACAATTGTTTTTACTATCACTTTAAACCTTCTGTATGCAATAAACTTTTATGAAGTCAAATTTCATCTTTCGTGTCTCTTTCTTATGTAACACATTTGTTATTCCCATTCTGTAAACTTTAAAATTTATAAAATATTCATTTATCTTTTATCTAAATTTTTGGTGATAACAAAAACAGTGTTTTTATAGCAGCTGTAGTTTTCATTACTTTTATTATCAGAAAACATAATAATCTTTGTACTTTACTTAGTCTAATTGTTGTATTCTTAAAGAGGGCTGTTACACCAAATACAAGCGCTTTATATATGATGATAGGTCTGATCATTACAGTATATAATTATTTGGGCACATTAAATCTTAGTCCACATGCTGATCCAACTAAAAGTTTTGTTTCAAACAGCAGTCTTTTTAGTCGCATTATTAAATGAGTGTAAAAGGTTAGATTGGCATTAGTCGTAAGTTTAAGATACTTCTTTTTTTAACATTGGGAGTGTGGATCTCTACATTTATAAGTTTTTTAATCTTTTGGTGTTTTGTTTTCTTGTAAAATAAACTAATTTTGTTTTTGAGTTTATTGATTGTTTTACTTTTTTGAACTACCTTTTAACAGTGTTTAGTGCACTCTGCATTATAATGCTGTTTTAAATATCCCGCTTACCAGGAAAATAAACTTATTGGCTTTGCCTAAAGCAAATGCGTCCATGTTATTTAGTAACTGTAGTAGAGTATTTATAACAAGCCACTGCAGTAGAAGTAATAACACACCGCTCTGAACTCCGCACTTGCCAACAACTCAAAGTTCTTATTTTTATTATTATTACACAAAAAGTGATATGTTTTTGTTTTCTATTGTTGAAGCAATGTATGCAAAACTAATATTGCCAAATCCCTTTTAATATATAAAAAAAATTGCAGAGCAGTTGTTTTGCAGTGTATAGTTTTTTTGCACTTGTTCATTTGCTAATGTATTGTCAATTTGCAAGATTTTCTAATTGATATGCATATTAGTATTGGTACAAAGTCAGAAAGTTCTTAGTCCCGTATGTACTTAATACCACTTTAACTGTTTTCCAGCTGTTTGGTATATATTAAAGTGATAAGTTAATTCTAAAAATATTTTATATAAAATTCCTATCAGGGCAGCAAGCCTTTTTTGTAACATAATTTTGTCAGCTTTTAGTTCAAACGTGCCAGTTTCCTGTTCTAAATTAATTTGGTTCACTATGGCATTTTTAAATGCCTAGTTGTTTTTGTCAACTTAGTTAAGAGCTTTTTCTAGTGTAGAGTTTAGAAAATAAGTCTGCAAACTTTTTTTGTCTACAAAACATTGTTGAACAGCTTTATAGTGATTGCTCTTGTTCTGTCAAGCTCTCTATTTTATCAAATTATCTTGTTGCTGGTATGCTTAACAAAATAGCTCAAATTTGACTAACTCGTATTTTGTTACAAAATTCTTAGTTATTGTTTCTTAGCTTATAGTATTTGTTGGAAAATTTTGTTATATTCAATGTTGATTTAGATGTATTTGCATTTAAAAATAATTTTCTTCCTGGTTCTCTTTTTACTAACTCCAGCTTGGTAGTCACATAATTTTTAGAACAAAAATTTCATTTTTGTTTGTTTTGATCTAATACTTGTACATCTGTTTTATAATTTTTATTGCATATGAGTTTGGCCGATTGAAACCAACGGCCTGGAATGTTTTTTTGACGTTGTTTGGCAAACCCAGCTTTTCTATTGCTTTTTTGACAAAACACGACTTTTTTGCTGTGTTGTCACCTTTTTAAGAACGCATTTGTGTTTGGAGGGTTATTCTGATAAAACTCAAGTGCAGTTGGCTAGGTTATTTTTAGGCGGCCTTATCTATAAGTAAGTTAAGTATTTTTGAGTTTTGGTTTTGAGTTTACCACTTGTTTGTTATAAGTGCTTATGCTTTAGTAGTTGTGGCTTTGATATCAATTCAAAAGCTTTTTTTAGACATTGATCTAAAGTCTTAAGAATGCTAGATTTGGCCATTTTCAGCATACTTTGTATATGGGTGCATTTTAAAAAACAATTATACAAGTCTTTTGTTTTTTGTCAACAAGAATAAAAAAATTATTAGTTTCTGCTTTTTTAGTTAACCCTCCGTTTGACGGATGTAGTCTGTGAGTCTAGGTCAACATAGAAATTATTATTTGTTTGTGAATTTCTTGCTTTCAAAAATGTAAAAAGCAACTGTTTATGTAGAATTTTACAATTTCCAGCAATGTAAAGAGTTAAGACTAAATATCTAACTTGGCACTCAGCATTTATAATAATTATAATAATAATAAGCTATAATTCTGTAGATATGCCTACATATAACAAATTAGTATAAACACATATAAATTCAAAAGTGAGTCAAATAATACAAGTGTACATATTAATAAAAATATTCTTCTATAGTATATAATTTTTTATAATATAAATATTTAAAAACTTTGGTTTTAAGTTGATTAAGGTTTTTTTTTCTTGAGATGGTTAGGTAAGTGGTTAAAACATTTCATTGCTGCGTATCATGGTCCTTTTTCATTTGCTTGAAGACGATGGATTGGATAATTGTATGTAAAATTTGCATTTTTTGTACTGTAGTGATGGCAGATTTAGTTTTCTTCAAATAAATGTTTGTTTTTATGGTTGAAAATTAACAACTCGTACACGTACAGCCCAATAACTGTCAATATGTTATGTGCTCTAAACACACCTCTACAACTCTCATTATATTTAAGACCATTCATTGATCGTAAAATACGTTTTTGTGTTTTAAAAAGGTCATTAATGTGTAGACTGCTACCATAAAAAATAAGGCTATATCTAAGATGGGAATCAAAATTGGCGTGGTAAATAGTTTTTAATGTTCTTGGTTTCACTATTGATTTTAATATTTTTATCATGTAACACGTTCTTTTTAGTTTATTATTAACATTGTCGCAATGAGATAACCAAGTTAATTTCTTGTCTATTTGCATGCCCAGAATTTTGACAGAATCTTGACAAACTAAACTTCTATCTCTAAGAAATATTTTTTTTGGCATTTCTGTTTTATAGTGGTTAGGAGTAAACCAGATTATTTGTGTTTTCTCAGCATTTAAAATTAGTTTATTTTCTTTAAACCATGATTCTGCTTTGTTGAACGTGTCATTTATATAAATAATAAATAAAGTTGGTCCTAAAATGCTTCCTTGAGGTACTTCTGTTTTTATGTCTAACAATTCTGATTCTACATCTTTTAATGTAACTTTTTGTTTTCTATTATTCAAGTAAGATTTTATTAATTGTAATCCTTTACCTCCAACTTCATAGATATATAACTTGTCTAACAATATTTGGTGGTTTACACTGTCAAAAGTTTTTAACAAATTTATGCTTTATATTTTAAAATCTGGTTGATATATTCAAAGTTTGCCGTTGTTGTTGATTTGATTTTAATAAAACCGTGTTGCGATGAGTTAAAGGTATCATATTGCTGTAAGAATTTTACCAATCTGTTATTAATTTTTCCAAAATTTTTGAGAATGATGTTAGCAAACTGATTGGTCTGTAATTTGAAAAAAAGTTAGGATCACCTTCTTGAATATAGGTTATACCACAGCTATTTTTTGGTTATCCGGAAACATTTAGCTACTTATGCACAAATTAAAAAAAAAATGTGAGTGGGCGTAACATTACTTCTGTACAAAATTTTAGTAATTTTGTACTCATTTCATCATAGCCTGTACTATTTTTGTTTTTAAGTCCTGTGATAATATTATAAATTTTGCTTTCAGTAGTAGTTAAGATATAACGTATTATTATTTGAAATTCTGTTCTGATGTTTATATTTGGCATAGTCAATAATAATTTTTGTATTGATTCAATGAAATATACATTTATATCATTAGCAGTACCGTCTGGTGTAATTAATGGTGTACCGTTTCTTCTAGTATATTTTGAGAAAATTTTCCAAGATATTTGATTAATATTATCAGATGCTCTGATTCGATTACTTATTATTTGTTTATTAGTTTCTTGAAGTAAGAGTCTGTACTTGTTGTTAACTTCTTTGTACAGCTTGACACAAGTGTCATTGTAATGTCTCAAAACACATAGTACATAGGTATTTTTGCAAGTTTCAATTTCAGGTGAGTTGTACATTAGTTTGTTTTTTAATTTTTGCTTGCAAAGAATTTTAGGAAAACATTCATTAAAATGTAGTGTTACTATATTCATAAAAATGTTTTAATTTTATGTTTATGTCATGGTACTCTTGAAATGCGGGAACCCAGTTCATTTGATGTAACTTGTCAATAAAGTGTTTTGTATTGTGCTTGCTGTAGATGCGAGTATAAAATATTTGTTTAGGTATATTTGATTTGTTCAAATTTAATGTTATTTTTTGTGCAAAGTGGTCTGCTTAATGTGATGGAAAAACTTCAGTATTGTAACTATCTACCATGTTTGTAATAACGTTATCAATTAGCGTTTTGCTAGTTTTTGTTATCCGTGTTGCTTGTTTGATAGTAAGTTTAGCATTATATGTGTCTAGAATATTAACAAACTCTCTATATATGTTGCAGTTTACATCTAATGCATTAATATTAAAATCTCCTAATATAAAAAATATTTTGTTTTTTGAAATCAGTTGAAAAAATGTATTTACTTAGTTAGTCATACGTAACTAACTTAAAAGGTCCTATAGGTTAACATGCCCCCCATCACGAATATCCAAATTACCTCAAAAAATAATTTTCTAGCATCAAAAAACCATGTTTAGAAGAATTTTAATACTTTGATACCCCCCTTTTTTTTCATAGAGGGCAAAAAAAGCATTTTTTCGTTTTTTAATGTTAAAATAAAAAAAAATTAAAGCGATTAATTTGATAGATTTCATCTTTTTGAAGATGATGGAGTTTGTCCAGTGTCTCTATTACTAACCGTTTTTTAGTTTGGATTTTTTAATGCAAAAAGTCTTAAAATTGATCAAAAAATTGATAAGGTGTAGTTTTTTTTTACTTTTACCAATTTTGATGAAAATTAGTTTACTGACTAATGTTGATGCCATTAATTAAAAATTTGAAAAAAAATTATTCATGTGTTTTTAGTCTTGTAAAGAATACGATAAATTGTGTTTTGAGCAGTCAAATTATTGCAAATTGATAAAAATATTATTCTCAAAATACCTATTCAATGTAAATTTTTTCGTAGAATCCAAATTTTAGTATTATGAAAGCTTTGTAGAGTCACAAGAGCAGAATAAATCAGTATAAATGGCAAAAAAGTGGAAAAAGCAATTTTTAATAGTGACACTCCATTCTCAATAATTTTAAATTATAGATGTAGATTTTTCAATTACTTGTAAAGTAAAAAAATAAAATTTTATGCAATTGGAGGTTAGATAACCTAAAATTAATTTTAACCCTTCTGGATTTTTTTAATGGTTGTATACAACGTTTAGGTGGATGAAAAAAAATTAGGATTTTTACTATATTAGAAAATTTCTCTTTGCAGTTCTAATTAAAAAAGTATAAGTTATTTTTGCACTTTGCCGATTAATATATTTTACGCTATATTTTACTCCATAACATTGTGAAATAAATAATAAGGAACAAAAAGTTATTTTGCTGACACAATTGTTTGATAAAGTTCAACAAACAATAAAAAAGATTTTGATAATGATTTGATTCAGGACCCCAATTTTATAAATCATAGCAACCATAGTACGTTGTCTGAGCAAAAAAATGTAGTTAAAAAAGTGAATGAATATATAGATAAAAACCAAACTATTGCTTTTGATCAAACTATATCATTGTGGTAGAGGCGGTACTAAATGGCAAAGATCAGTTCTACCACAAATTATAAAAAATTGTCAAGAAAATGTATTACTTACTTGCCAGGAACTATAGCAAAAATCCGTTGCCTATTACTTATTATTGCCGTTTTAAGGCTGTACATACATACAAATTGTATTAATAGTATAGTAGAATATACAAATTTATATATAGATAAAATTTTGATTAGAAACTAAGACAATAGTGGCTCCAAACATACCGACTCTGTAGAAATCCGTGCACTAATTAGTTTGCTTTATTTGGTTAGACTTCAACATAGATACTTACAAAATATTGGTCTTTAGACAGTATACAATTTGAGGTATTTTGTGCTACATTGGCACAACAAAAGTTTACACTTTTAGTAAAATGGTTGCGATTTGATGACATCACTACTTGAAACTAGAAAAAACAATGTGACAAAATAGTAGCAATTTATACTATTTTTGATAAACTTTATAACAACACTGTAAGAAAATTTTTCTTTATATTATATGTGACATTAAATGAAATGCTTTTTGCAATCAATAGTAGTTGTAGTTTTTGAATGTATAATCCAAATAAAATAAACAAATATTAACTAAATGATTTTTCTACGTTTGTCCGTATAAATTAGACAATTCTACTTTTGCAGTAACCAAAAGAATGTGCTTACATTTATCAAAATCAGAAAAAATGTAACAATAGATTGATGGTCCACTAGATATACTGTTGTAAAGAATCTACTGCATAAAAATTTTATGATTGGCTTAGAGTAGTGGGTATAATTAGAATTAATCAAAGAAAACTATCTCTGGACACAAATAAAGATTACCGTATTATATATTACTAAAAAAAAACAAAAATGTGTTGTGTGTTGTATCCACGTTGCACAAAGACAATTATATTAATAGTCAGTAGTAATAAAAAAAAACAAAAATTACAATTTTCTACAACAGAACCAAAAATAGAGTAGATGTTGTAAAAAAAATGATTTTATTATACAATATTGCTAGAAATAAAAAACGTTGGCTTATAGTGATTTTTTTTAACCCACGTCAAACAGGAGGGCAATTTGAGTGTTAAGGGTGGCAATTCAAAAATTAATTTGACACAAGTTTAACTTTTTTAAATGCAATGCTAGATTTCGGTGCCAAAATGAAAAGAAAAAATCAAATTTTTAAATAATTGCGGCCAATAAATATTATTAATTTGTTTCACTAGACCAAAATATCAATTGGGTCATCAAGTTAACCTCCCTGCGGCAGACGGCAGGCTCTGCGGAGACCTCCGGACGCTTTAAAATCTCGCTAAACAACGCAGCGTTAACAATTTCTTAGCAATTTTTACCTAAAACCTATCATTTAAATTTCTTAAGTAAACAAGTCAAATTTTTAATATTAAAAATTATGTATATGTTACATGGGGGGGGCATACGAATTTTAAAATGGGTTAGGTGGGGTATGGCACAAAAAAGATTGGGAATCACTGTTCTAGAGCAACAATGTAGATGACAAAAGTGGACGCCGTATATTATTCCAAAAAAGTTTTTAAAAAAATATGATACAAAGAGCAGCTGGCTAGCATTCGTCTAGAAATATACGTAATTTTGCAATGAGGCATACCATTACTAAAATAGAAAACGTGCTAAAAATACAATGTGTTGGCTTAAAGTAATGTTTTATAACCACCCAGATGGCAAATTTAGTGGACGTCGTAGATTATTTCAAAAGAACTTTGCAATACAATTTTTGCAAATATGATACAAAAAACAGTTCACAAACCCCTATTCAGAAGTTAACGTAGTTTTGCAATGAGGTTTACAAGTACCAAAAAAAACGTACTAAATCTTCAGCAGAAAAGAAAAAAAAAATGCAAATATTGCAAAAAATACAAGTCGCGTTTTTTTTAGAAAGTTTGTAAAAGTTGGCTGTACATAAAGCACATTGCGGCTTAATTTGCAAATTGTATTTTAACATTTCAAAAGTTTAAACTTTTATTAGTTAATTAGACCTTAAAATAACAGTAATTAAATATTTTAAAAGAACAATTTTACACATTTTTAAGGATAAAAACCTTTTATCATATCTATAAAAATTCTCTTGTGTGTCGTATTAAGATTTGAAAACGATGTTAACTAAAGTAGATAAACAATTTTAACAATACCAACACATATTTAAAACTGGTTGTAACAAAAACAGTAAAACAATATTAATATGTATTAGAGCAAAAAAACAAACTAGAAACGGAAGGTGTATGTCAATCGTATTTTAATAAATTCACTAACAAAATTATTTTTTTTAAGTGTTAGACTAGTACTGAGAAATTGACTTGTAACAAAGAGACAAAGAACAAACTATTTTTATTATTTTTACTTGTTATTCGAATAATTTAAGTTTAAAAATATTATTAAAAAAGAAAATATGTATCTTTGACACATTAATAAACATAAATTGTTTAATACTTACTGTGATTTTATGTAAATTGTTTCGTCGACCAATGAGATGCTAGGCACACTGATGATGAGTGCACACCCTAAATCACGTGTATGTGTCTTTTACTGGATGAAAAAGCAATTTACATAAAATACATCTTTTATTAATTTTAAATGATAAATTTGTTTCGGTCATCTGACTGAAATAAAACGCGTCAAAAATGCCGTTGCCTGTCCGTGGAAGGATTTAACAGTATTACAGTTTCCTTCACACACAAACATTTCAACGTTTCTTCTAATAGGAGGCATTGCGTTAACACCTTTGACACATTAATAAACCTAAATTGTTTAATAGTTACTGTAATTTTATGTAAATCTTCTCTTTGACTAGTGAGATGCTAGGCACACTGATGGTGGGTGCATACCTAGAAACACGTGTATGTGTCTCTTACTAAATAAAAAAGCAATTTACACAAAATACACCATTTCTTAATTTTAAATTTAAAAAAAAAAAAATACTTTTCAAAAACTTAATATTTATCCTTGATCTAATAATTTGAAATTATTATTCTTTAATTTTTTGACGTTTTATAGTAATACGCAATTATTCGTATTTCGTACCTTAATATATTTTTTTTTACTTACACCGTTTTTGAACAAATTATCAAACAACAAAGATATTCATTTAGGTCAAACCAGTTGACATTTAAAAATGATACTAAGAAATAATTGTGACTATATCAGACTTAACAGACCTAGATTTAAATTTGCAGATCACTTGCTAGGAACGTTAAATTTGTTCATATTACTCTACACACAAAATTTATTAATGCATGGTAAAACTGTAAAACTACAAGATCTAAAATAAACAGCAAATACTTTAAATACAAAAATTTATTATGAAAAAAAGACATTTAAAAATATTTTAGAATACAAATTGAAATAATGGCTCTTCTATTAATAGAGAAATAGGTGAAAAATTTAAATATTTGTTGGCCTCCAGTAGTGTTGTGGCTTATGATGATAGTTGATGATGGTGATTCAGTTCGACTGCAGCCTTAATGACTAATTGCGAATAGTCAAAACTAGTTTGTAGCATTCTAATTTCTGCTTACGCTTCTGCCGAGGTCCTTAAAAATTAAAATACGTTTATTTAACGTAGGCAACCAAATATACACATGGCAATTTTGGAAAGAATAAGTACAGTAATTAATAATTAATTTTTATATTTTGCATTACACTAATAAAGTTAGTGTAGGGGGGTTAATGGTTAAATTTAAATATTATTTAGCTAGGTTGGGTTAGTTTTGTTAAAGAATAAGTTGTGTAGCACTTTCAGTTTAATTTTGACGTGTTTGGTTCATTCTTCAGTTGTTGGGTTGGAATCCAGTTCGACAGTCAACTTGTAGATCTATCCTAAAATGAAACATGTTTAGACTGTAAGTTTGCAACTGCAGATTATGTTATTGGAGGTTTTTCAATGTTTTAATAATTATTTTGATCGGAAGTTGTGTGATTTTTCATGAGAGCATGGAATTAATTATCGGTTGGAAAGATTGTGTTTTGTAATTTCTGTGTGATATAATTGCTGGTACTTACCTTATCTAATTAATCTTTATTGTTGTTGACCTTCACAATCACCACCATTGGTTGTGAACATGACTTAGTCGAGTTTACATAATTCACAATATTACCTACTTGATGTGAGGTTTGCGGTTGGCAAGCTTGGTTTTGCGTTAGCAAAGGGGTCTTGGCGATGATCTTCAGTTTTCACATTGGCATTGATGTGTTTGGTCTGTGACGCTTGATTACCACATGACTTAAAATAAAAGTGAATCCTTTGGCATCTGAGCCGGTTGTGAGTATCGAGTTGCACCAAATGTTATAACACGTCTTAATAGATGACGTGAGTCCGTTTTTGGACGTATTTTGTGTTCAAGAGTGTTATTACACAAAATAAGGTTTTCTAACCTCGCACTTCGTGCCAAGTAATTTGTTGTTTAAAACGAAGTGAGCGTATGGAATATACCGAGCAGCCGCATGACATCTCAGGTTAGTAACAAAAAATCTTATTTAACAACAATTTGGTTTAATTGCTTTGTGTAGTGTTGTTATCGAGGGATTATATGTTTTTAGGATGCTTCAATTAAGAAGCGTACAATGCCAGTTATTGCTTTAATTGGGAGGCGTTTAAAGCCAGTTATTGCTTCAATTGGGAGGCATTCCAAGCTAGTTAATGCTTCAATTGAAATGCGTTTAATGTCAGTTATTGTTTTATTGGGAGCCTACAATTTAATGCCTGGATTAGGATGTGCTTGTCCACCTAATGGGATAGTTGCTGTTGACGAAGTGGGATTGTGACTCTTTTAAAATTAATGGGTAAAGATTATTTAGTCACTATCGTTTTGGCCATCGGAAGGATTTTCCAATTCAGGTTGAGGTATACAGGACCGATTAAACGATTACCCGTGTGGAAGGAAGCCAGTCTAACTCGTCACACCACATTCAGGCTTAAATTTAATTTTATATTTTAAAATCTTTTGGGTGTAATTATAAAAAACTTTTATTTGTGTTGCAATAAATCTTTCAGCTTTGATTTATTATATGTTGTAATAAGGAGCTGTCGTTCTCAGATTTTTGTGTTGAAAATTGCAGGTACGCTGAACATTTTCAGTTGTAACTCGGGTTTTAAGGGATTTTGATTGTGGCTATTGTGTTTAGGACGGCAAAGCCCTCAGCTTTGAGTCACCTTGCACATATTTAATTTAGCTGTTACAAAAGTTTTATTCATCCTTTTTTTTAATTTAAAAGTTGTGGCAACGGCTACGCTACTAATTATATTATTTGTGTGTGGCTACGGCTACGCTTCTAATTATATCATTTGTGTGACTACGGCTATTATTTTGTATATGTGTGAATTGCAACAAACCGCCTGCGGCAAATCAAATTAAAATTAATCTTAATAAAGGAACCGCAAATCTCATTTGCGGATCGAGTAGCGCTACGCGACGGCGAGTTTCGGGTTCTAACGGTTTGGTCATTGGCAAATTGTGCCAACGCGGTTAATTTGCTGCCATGCGTTTTAAAGTGTTACCACCCCCTCGTTGTAATTACTAAATTATGTAAAACTAACTGTTTGACTGTTAAATATAGTGTTCCGACTAAAGTGACATATTTATTTATTGTTTGGGTTGTGTCTTTTTTTTTTCTTAGGGGTGTTTTAACCAACTTATAGGGTTCGAGCTTTTCCCTGCGGAGGCGATATGGTAGGAGGTGATTACAAGACAATTTTAAGCTCGTGGAGTATCACATGTCACCCGCTCATCTTCACTGAGCTAGACGGCGCAGTGCTTCCTACATATCAACTCTACCGCCACCACCCCAAGTGATTTAGAAGAAATTAAATGCTACAAGTTGCTTAATATGTTTTTTTTCTTTAACTATACTATTTATGTTTCTTCTCCCGAGAAGCAGTTCTAATTCTTGTAATTAATTTTTTATTAACTAATTATTAAAATTACTTTTTAATAAAATATCAAGAACTTTATTTATTTTTACAACTTAATAGAAATTAAAACTTAATTATAGATGCAATGTAATTGCGTCATAGACGTAATTCCAAACAACTTGCGTTTGAAACTTTAAATTGCTTCATAATTTTATATATTTAGTTGTTTTTGTGAAGTTAATAATAAAAAACTTAGTAAACATAATATATCCGCAAATTGCATTTTGTATAACACATTATGATTTTAGTATTTAAAGAACATTTAATTATTGAGACGAATTTTTATGATCAGAAGTTTATTAAATTTAATATTTACCAAATTCAAATAATTAAATAATTAATTTAAACATAAAGCAGGTTTCATATTCTCTGTCTAATAAAACACGATTATCCATAAAATTAACACCTGTTGATGGACAAACTCAACATTCCTGCTTTACCTACATTAATATCCTGCAGGAAATATGCAACATTGATTATATGTCAAAAAATGTATGTCGCTATATCAAAATTGAATTTAATATCATGTAAGAATATATTAAATGCATAAAATATTTCTACGTACTCGTACATTGCATATTAATAGTTGCTGACACGCGTTATTAATCTCATTCTTTATTATTGCGATTTTTCTTAATTTGTGCATAAAACTATATGATTTATAGTTTTTGCAATGCCATTTTACTCATAATTATGTAGGCTATTAATTTTATTATAGTTTGCATGTGTTATACATTAATCATATTATAGGTAATAACATATTGAAATGAAAAATGAGTGTAATAATATAGTATGAGTATATTATTGTAGGCGGATTTTTCAAATAAGAAAGAGTTATTGTTTTATTCCATGCTATCGATGTCTTTATCTTCGTTGTTATTAAACAAATATAGTTTTGTGTAAATATATGTGGGTAGATTACTTTCAAACGCAACAACGTAGTTAAGTATTTAATAGAATTAAATATCGTGTAGATTAAGAATTATTTTCCGAGTTGAAATACATACAAATTAATTATTACTGGCAATATTTGTAGTTGAATTTATTTATATTTTATCAATACTTTGCTGATACACAAACTGTTTACATTAAATAAGATGACTGTTTGTCTAGCGTAACATTTAATTTATTTTTTAATTAATTACTATCTAATATTATATGCATTATTAATGTAAAATAAGTTTGTTGTTGACTTTTTTAGTTATAAACAAATGTGTTATAATGTTTTTATTGTACGCCAATTTAAAATAATAAATGAAAAAATGAAATAAATTACATGTTGATCAAAAAGATTTTACTAAATTTTTAAAACATGCGACTTGTTCAGTTTCTCTACTTAAATAGTTGCCAAATAAAAGTTGGCACAAGTATAGAAAGAGTAAAAACAGATAGACGTTGAAAATATAATTTTAAAAAATACAAGCTGTTTCTTAAAAAACGCCGGAAGCTATAACTTTCAAATTTTAAATTTTAGACCCAACAAACTATATATATTCTTAAATGGCAAGAAATAAGTTATCTTTTGACGTTATCAGTTTGTAAATATATTTTACATGTTTCTAGTAACAATATCCATCATCGTTATTTTAAATAGAACACCCTGTATATTTTTACATATTTTGATTCAGAGTGAAATTCTAGAGAGGTCGTCTTTGTACTAGCCATGTTAAACCAACAACTCCTCAACATTACATGAGAGGGCCGGGCATGTACATAGCTCGTGCTGGATTGTCTCGTCATCCATTTTACATTTTTTACACGTTAGACTGTTTTTAATAGTTAGCAGTGTCCTGTCAAGATATCTTTGTCATAATTTAAAAGTTTTTTCTGGACAGCCACAAGTAGTAATTACTTGTCTTGGCGTTTTGGACAGTTATTGCTTTTTTTGCCTGTCTGCAGCCCGTAGTGTTAATGCAACGCTTTTTTAATGCGTTATCTGTTATACTGTTTAGTAGGTTGTTAAAATTTTTAAGTGATAAACCGGTTTTAGGTCTATACGAACATACATGTTGACTGCAAAAGCACATATTTTGATTTCAATTACTGTGCAGCACATGCTCTTGGGAGTATGGGTCCAACCTTCCCAAAAATGCGGCACATACTTTGGAGGCATGTATACTTAAATAATTATTGGATGCATTCTAGTAATTAAAAGTAAAATTATTGGATAAAATAATTTCAAAAAAGTATACATGACATAGTATTCTATTTATAGTTACAGTACATAATTCCGGTAATTTGATAACTTTATTAACAAATTCGATTATATATCTTGTTCTATTCAACATGCTTTGCAGTTACTTACTTAAAATACTTATACAAACTGTAACAAAAAATACACCAATTTCACAACAAAATATAACAAAACAAGTTTTATTCTACGCATAACACATGCATTGAGAGGTATGGGCGTAGCAGTTATAAATATTGACAAGAGTATTTGGGGGCATGTGTTATACAAGATCTATTATTAAATTATACCAATGTTTTGCGACCGCAGAAAAATTAAAACAAAAACATGCCGTTCGGGCACGTGCCGCAGTCAACTCTGTAAATTAATTTTTTTTGCCAGAAATTTTTAAAAATCTTCACTTTTTTTGGCCATACGGTATTACACTATTCATTTACAAAAATGCTACTTTTTCTAGTTTGTACTTATAAATATCACAACAATTTTTTTTTCAAATATTTGTTTATATAATGAGTACAGTTTTAAAACTTCAGTTTTAAGAAAAACATCCTCAACTGTGTTCTGTTTAAATGAGATAAATTTTACTAAAACATTTTAGCTTGATTTCAATTCAAATTATCTTTGGTGATAACAAAATAGCTCAGTTGCTAATAATTACTATATTAAATTAACGCCTGATACTAAGCAGCAATCGACTGTATGGGTGTTTCAAAATAAACCTAATCCCACAAAAGTAGTTCGTTTACAAAGCGTTTAAAAAAAATGATTGCTTGTTTTTTTTGGAAAAACGGGTCATGTTGCTACTGTAGCATTAGATGATCAAAGCACAGTTAATGCTGACTGGTATACTTCAATTTGTATGCCGGAAGTTATCGCTGAAATTAAAAAGAACAACATATACCGGCTAATTATTGTTCATCATGACAATGCAAGCGCTCACATAGCACGACGAATTGTAGAGTTATTGACCAGTAACAACATCTAATTAATGACTTATTGCTTATATTTGCCTGATTTATTGCCCAATGACTTTTTCCTATTTTGACATATCAAAAATAAAATGCCTGACGAGCGTTTTTCATCGCCAAAAAAGGCCGTTAAAGCATTTATATTACTTGTTTTGTAGATACTTTGCTCAGAGTGGCAAAATTGTTTTGAAGATTGGTTTCATCAGATGCAAAAAAGTATACATTTTAAAAGAAAATATTTTGAGAAGCAATAAAGCGATTTACAAAACGTAATTTGTGCTTTGCTTTACATTTTCCGCAAACTTTGACAGTGTCCTTCGTATCATAAAAATATTCAAAAACTTCCAAATCCAATAATGCTGCAATACTTGAAAAACTAATAGTAAGGTCAATAGCCAAAAATATAATCTATTGGATACGGAAAAATAGGTGTTATTACCATTATTTAACATTTTTAAATCTAGTTCTAAAAATAGGTTGGTAAAATATAGACCTTGCACATCAATTTGACTTAAAATCTGCCATAAGCAGAAAAGATAACAGATATTGTTCAAGTAATTAATCAATCTAACAAATGTCCAAATTAAAATTTGGCAAACTTTAAATTAAGCAAACGGTCACTGAGAGATGAAGTTAAAGGGCTTCTAATGCAGTATTGATGCAAAGTTTTTTACTAAAATTTGTATTATGTTTTAATAAAGCTATTCTATCATTTTATCTCCCAGAGTAGGTGACGCAGATGTAGCTTCCACTTCCAACGACTTTAAACACATGTTAATACTAAAACCATGGGTTTAAGATTGCTAAAAACTTGTATTTCAGGTGGCAGTAGCCTAGATTAGGTTGCCGTCTTTGCAAGTTTTGATTTAGAATAAGCTTTAGCCTGTTTAGGTTTTGAGTTGAAATAAGTTGCAGCTTTGGTTAATTCTGATTTAATACAAACAAACAAATTAGATAGTTTTAGTTTGAGAATAACTTTTATTTTGAGTTGTTTTGAATCCACTTGTTGTAACCTTGGTCTAGATTGAATTGTATTTCAGTTTTGATTTTGAGCTAAAACCAATTTTTAAGAATAACTTTTAGGAAAAGTTTTTGCAATAGCAGTAAATTTTATAATTAGTGTTTGTTGAACATTATGTGTTATAACAACTGCAAAAATTGATCTAATAAAAAATTAAGCCATAATTGCTTTATACTTATTTGAGCATTAAAATAAGAACAATTATTTATTATTTAATTTCTTTTCTTCTTTTATTTTTGAACAATCTTGGGAATAAGCGGAGTGATTACCATTATAAATCACAAAACCAGACAAGTATTGTGAGCCACCGTAACTTTATAGATCTTAGGTCTTTTTTGCGGGATAACTTTTTGATGTTGATAAAGCTTTGCAAAGTTTATGCGGTTTAACTGTCACAGCAATAATTCCAAATAACATACATTTTTGCATTTTACTTCAGTAAGCAAAATCTTAACTTATTTCAAGAATTTAACGTTCCATTATTAATGTTGAAAATGGTTTTGGTAAACTAAGAAAAAAAAACTTTCATTTAATTTGGCCACTTTTTAAACAATTAAACCTTACAAACTTTCTACTTGCACTACCACAATTTATTGCAAACAAGAAAATACTATTTATCTATTATTTAACTTCTTGTTTTACCAGAAACTAGCACCAAAGTAGTGTGTTAAAACTAACATTTTTCAAACATAAGGATCCCCATTTCTTTGGTTTTGGATTACCGCGCACGGCAAACATTCAGGTAAGTTGTTTTTGTTCAGAAAATTATGTCAAAGTAAACTCACAAATAAATTTGACGTGCTCCAGACAAACTGTGCGTTTTTAACTAAGTTATCTTTTCGTTTATACGTTTTTTTTACGACAAGCAAAAGTTTTCTTTTGCACAACAACTTTCTGCAAGAAGAAAGTAAATCTTTAAACTGTCAATTTATTTTTTGCAAAATAATCTGTTAATATCCGTGCATAAAGTGTAACATAAAAACTATGTCTATTTTTATTGACTGTTCGCAATAACTTTTGAAAGTATTAGGTTGCTCATAGTTTTTATTGTATAGTCCAAAAGCAAAGCGTTTGCAGGCCAACCGTTTCGTACCGGTTTTTTTGCCACAGTTATTAGCAGAAAATTGGTTTTGTGTTGATAACTAGTATTTAAACCAAAGTTTCTTTTTTGTCTATTGCATAAAATTTATGCTAATATTAAAATAAAAATTATTAGCTTTGCTTTTTTTTAATACAAATTATAATAAATTTGACAATTCATCAATGCCATAGTAGTATAGTAGTTCCAATTAATATTAATCTAATAGATGGAACATAACTAGTAATGCATATAAATTAAATTGCGTAACATACACAGTACTTAAACACTTTGATGTTCTGTCTACTATTAATGATGTAGAAAAATCTTAAAGGTTTCTAATTAAAAATTTTAATTAATATATTTCCATTATCTGCGGAGTGTATTTTTTTTAAACGTATTGCTATTACTTGTTTCTTTTTTTAATTTTAGGTAAGGTATGTAAAAGTTTACGTTCACGTTGCAAAATTAATCTGTTTGCTATTGGTATAACACCCATTCTTTTTGCTTTTTATTTCATTAAATGCCTTTTTTATTTAATTAGTTTGTTTCTATATTCTGAATTTGAGAGAGATAATGAAACCATTTTCACTACACTTAGGCCAACCCCTCCAGGTTTTCTTTATGCTGGCCTGGTTTAACATACTAGTAATTTTTAACATAGACTCTTTTGCGTTTGTTTTTTTATAATTTATTTACTTACTGTACTTACTGTTGTTTTTAGGTGTTAGATGTTTAAAGATTAATGGGTTTAAAGAATAAAACATTACATCTAATTAACTAAATTAACTATTGGTAAATTTTTAATTTAAACAACTCAACAAATTTTACATTACATAACTAAGATGCTGTCTGTAATCAAAAATATTTATATTAATGGTACTGTTAAAGTAAAACTAAATTAAGAATGAAAAAAAATAACTCCAAATTCCGCAATGTAACAAAATATTAAAAATGTTTATTTGCAAATAACAATATAATAAAAATACTAAACATTATTAATAAAATAATTATAAACCTAATAACAAAAATATAAATTAAAAAATTAATATTGTTTTTAAAAGTTTCTCCATTATTACATTTTAAATTCAATTTTATTTTGTGTAATTTGATGAATTAAAATCATTAATCGGCCGGCCAGTCGCATGTCAACGTTAAAAAATATTATGTAATTTACAAAATCAGTTGTGCAATGAAACTACATGAAATGCTAAATATTTAACGTTATATTCTATTTCAAACAAAACATAATATGGTCAATTTAAATTATAAATTAATAGTAGTACAATCAATGCAGCGCATATTCTAGTAAAAATAAAAAATAAAATAAACTTTTAAATTCTATATAATAATAATTATAAAAAACAATTTAAATAGATTTAAAACAATGAGATTATTTAACCTCTAACAGTAATCCACTTTTAAAATCACTTTCAACTTTTCATTCATATAACGCGACTCAAGGACTACCACTTTATTAACCTATCTAAAGTGCATATATCAAAGTAAAACAGGATATTGCTCCATTTTTATCTCGATATTTTTTTCCGCGTTAAACTCTACTCTACCCAGTATTGTGGGAAAATTAGATCCAATCTTTGTAATTAATCTCTGCGCTGAACCAATATTGTAATAATGCCAATTATCGTTCACATTTAAGTATGTAGTTTAATTATGTTAGTAAAGTGAGTGTTTTAATTAATCAACTCTTTCCATTATTAGTTTAAGCTGATGTTTCTATAATATTAATAGTGGTTGTTATTGATTTCATTACAGTTTACATTAAACAATAACGCGTTTTATGTAAACAGTAAATCTCTATTGATTCAAATTTGCAACTGATATCACAATGTATAAAACATTTGAAGATATTTGTCATACATACACGTCCTGTTTAACTGATATATGAGATTAAAGTCGTAAGTGAATGTTGGAATTTTGTTAATACTTAAAAATGTAATGTGATATATCATTGGAGCAATTTTCAACGTGTTTTCCCTTGATTTATGCTTCCTGTTTTGTCTTTCCTTCTTTGCCCCGTTTTTTCTTTATTCATGAATTAATTTTCACTCTGAAAAAAGAACCCTCGATTTTTTGTTAAATTGAATTTGAAATTCACCTCACTTGATACCCATATTTTATAAATGAACTAATTTCCAGCTTGATAATTAATCCTAATTTAAACCCGAGCGAAATCTACCGACTAGTTACACCCTAAAATTTATTCAACGTACATCTCAAAGTAGCTAACAGATTTAGTAAGATTAATACAATAATATAAACTTTTAGGCGTTTAACTTGTTTGTATATTCTGCCTGTTTTATATAGCAAAAACTTAATTAGTAGACAACATTAGTATATTTCTGCAATAATTAAGATAGCACAAAATGTTGTTCCTGTTCTTTATATATAACAATAATTTCTCACTGCAAGTTTATAATAAATAAACCTTTTATTGTTAATAAATATACATTTATATAACTGGTAGACATTATAGTATTATATGTTGTTCACCATTTGTCATTTGTGGAATAAGAAACGTTGCATTATTCAAACTATATTATATTTATAAAATAAAAAACTTTGAAAACTTCTGTTTAAAAAATAAATTTTTGTATATTCAAATCAGGTCCCAGTCAACAAATTCCTTAAATTTAATTTGTCAAATAAAACATATTGCTTTAAAAACTAACGTATTCTCACTATACATGCATACGTAATAAAATAATAAAAACATCATCAAAAGTTTTAATTCCTATGTACAAAAACAAATTAATAATTTAATTATTCAACGTCTATTTTATACCGAGTGACTCTCACAAGCTTAAATTTGCAACTAAGCATAAGGTTTTAAAAAGTTGCCTTGGCAACGGTTTTGCTGCATCTGTTTATGTGGTCATTAGCCATTACAATATTTTATTTATGTGCTAAATAAAAATGAAATTAGCTCATTCGTTCTAAAGACGATAAAATAACGCACAGTGAGAGGCTAGCTTGCTGACGACTGGATAACTGCTACGCTACGCCAATAAATAAAAAAAAACTAATTTAGTGTATGTAGAGAGAAAATTAAGGCATGCAATAATAATACTGCGTGATTGAATAACTGAGAATTAAATAATAATTATTATTAAAATTTAAAAAAAACTGCTCCTCTTAATTATTAATCGATCACATTTAAAAAAAAATACGGTTCTATTTTTGCAATTGAGGCTTCAATGTTGGCTTGAGAGTGTAAACTGTATTTAACTTAATAATCAAAATTTTGGTCTTTGAGATAACCTTAAAGAAAAAAGTTTAGAGGCATTAAATTGCATGATTTTAGTGGCCAATTATTATTGGTTTTTTTTTATAAACTTAATTGAACATGCCTGTAATATTGAGATTGTTTTATTTTTTGTATAGCACGTGACAATATTTTATTGAAATAAATTTATTTTTGCACTTATATTTTCTATATTGAATCACAAAAAGTTAGTCAAGATATCATCGGTTTTAAAAAAAGTAATGTCTAATAACTCCATCCGACTAAAATGTATTAATTTGTCACACATTCTGATAATACCAATCTTTCCTGAATGATGCAGTAGTTTTTAAACCTTAACATTAACTTCTACATTGTCAAAAACCCAGCCCGTAAATGGGTTCCATAGTCAATAGAGTCCAAAATATTTGACTTTGGTTCAGTTTAATTTGACGTTGGAAAAGTTGAATAATTATAAACAACAGCATACTGAGGTTTTTTTTTTGTTCTTTTTAACACGTTTTGTTTAGATCAAATGCGGTTTGTCTTAGTTTTTTATACATTTACATTTAATTTTAAAATATTAAAAAAAATAATTACACATTACTAACGTTAAACATAAATTTAAGTATAGTTTTACCAAAATTATTTTAATATTTCTTAATATATCTTTAAAAGTTTCTATTGTCGTTCCCAAAAAAATCAAAAAAATAATTTATTTTTAAAGAGGCTAAGAACACAATTTATGTCTTTTGAGGTTTTATATTAAAAAATGGCAAACACAACATTAAGTGTGAGAGGGTGGTGGTACATATTAGAACCGTTAGTCGTTTGTAGTGGTTCTTGTATGTACACTAGTCTTTCTTTAAAAAACCATAAACAGGCAATAGAAAATATTTTTCCACCATTTGTTTAATCTAAATCAAACTGTTCTATAATCTAACCTATATGTATGTTGCCAACATACAAAAACATGCAAAGATACACTAATTTTAAAACCATTTTTCTGAGTTTTAATCTCAGCCACAACTTTAGCATTGAGACAATTACTCAAAAAAAAGATTCTTTTGTGTCTTGTTATTTTACAAAAAAAATACTTTTTGCGTACGGGAGCGCCCGGCAGGTACATGTAGTCCTATGCATATTAGGCTATGTCTATAGTATGCATGTGTTTTCTTATTAAAGAATGCTCTTTTAAGATTTCTGTTATAATTTGCAAAGTTTTTTTTGTACAATGTCAAGTATTAGTAGGCCGTTTTGGGATTTAAAGCAATAATTGCCTCTTTTGGTTTAAATATGATGTCTAAGCTTTTAAATAGTAGTGTAATCTTGGGTTTGGGTCTACATATGTTGAGGGTTGATTCTTTAAAAAAAGGTTTTCACTTAACAAAATTTAATGCTATTTGAGCAATCTGCAAATGTGAAGGTTTTTTAGTGTTCTAGTATTAGTCTTGATGTGATTTTAGGTTTTTTTATAGCTAAAATGTTGTGATATTTCTTAAGATACCATTTTTAACATTATATTGGTTATTCTGCCGGGAATATAGGAAATTGAGACGTCTAGATTGAAAATAAATTTCCGATCTAAAACCTAAATACATTTTTGAGTGTAGATTAAAAAAGTTTGTGTTTATCTACTCTTTGCTCTAGTTGTTTATGTTTGTGTACACTGTAGGGTTTTTTAAATACAATAAAATGAAGCATAGCATCTGTTTGCGCTTTTAGTAACAGTAATTTTTTTACACCTTCTTTCTAAAGAGACCAGTGTTTACCAACCCTTCCATGAGTGTACAAAAATCTGTTTGCATTTAGGCGCAGTGCTGCTGATGTTGCAACTTCTTCAACATAAATGTCAGACACAGTATTGCTTCTACCGTTGCAGTGGGCGTTGTTTGCATGCTGTTGTATTTAGGCATGCCATCCGTTACAACTGGTTAAGTTGGTTTGCTGACGTTTTCTTTTTGGTTTTTGATTACTAGACCAGCATAGTACTATTTTAGGAGACAATCCTTAAATTTTGTAAACAACCCAGCTTGTTTTTATTGCCCTAACAACATATACATCTTTTTATATTTTATGTATAGGTGTAACAAAGATGTATGGTGACAAAAATCAAACTCAGGTATTTTACCTTAGTTGACAGCGTTAATAGAATGCTTAAGAGTTTTAGTTGGCCAATTATTTATTTTTTTTGTAAAGAAAACCAGTTTGTAAAATATATAAAGAAGAGACGCAATGTCCTCAAATGAGATGTTTTTAGTTTAGAATATTTTTTCATAAATTTAATTTTTTAATGTTAAAACTAGTTTGGTTTTTGTGGGTTAATTGTTACTAATTGCCTAGTTTATCCTATATTTCATAGTTGTAATGCCTATTCTGAAAGCAGTCTCTGTCAATCACTTTCCTGTATATTGTTTTGCCTGCAGTAACTGTTACGGTTTTTTTTTTATGTGTTTTATCGTTTTACTAGTTATTAGATTACCACAATTTGTTGAAAGTGCTGTTTTTATTTTATAAAAGGTAGTTTTGTCAAATGTTGTTTTAATGTCTATGAATACTCTTTGAGTAGACATTATTGTGTTGTAATGATTCATTGATTTGATATGTTACGCTGTGTAAAACCGATTCCATAGATCTTCCTTGAGTGAATCCATGTTAGGTTGAGTCTATCGGCGCACAGTGTGGTCATTTACCCTAAAAGCTGATATTAATTTTAAAATTAAAGTGCAATAAACATATTTGTCTTTATAGCCTGGTGTAGTCAACATTTGATTCAGTAAAAACGCTTGTGTCTCAGAACCGATAACGTCTTTCTTGGTCTTGCCAAAGTCGAGAACAATAAGTTTTGAATATTGCGCTGAGCCTCGTGCTCAAAATAATTTGTCAAGTAAATTTTAAAAATTGTGTTTTGTTTCTTAAATTGTTCTAAATTTAATTTTTTTGTCATGGAGCTGTCAACGTCAGATATGTATTATATTCAGTATTCAGTAATTTTTATTTTGTGAAAAAGTAGTAACATTTAAATAAAATCGTTTAAAAATCATCATTGTAAATTGTTCTGCAGAATAGTGTATTTGCAAAAATAGGTAAACTTTTAGTTGTGTATCGAGTTATATTGAGTACTTTTGTTTACATGGTTAAAATGTGTAGTCATAGTAAAATTAAGGCAAATTTTAAAATGTTTTTGCAATTTTAGTTTTAATAGTTAACTATATAGTATTTTTTTTTTGAGTGGGTAAGTTTTACTAATTATTATTTTTCTCAGTTTCAATAATTTTAAATAATAAATTAATTTGTATCTTAAAAAATAATTTATCAATGTTTTTGAGAATTTCTGGACAAAATTAAATCAAATATTAGTTTATTTATTTAACAAACCAAATTTAAGAAACGTTAATGTGTTCTGCAGAACGATCTAAATAGCAAAATATACAGTCTAAATTCAAGTCAAGATGGATGAATGTAAGCTGAACAAAAACTAGATTTGTTTTAAAATATAGTAATTTGCTAAAAACATGGAGAATAAACGGTGTTTTTTAAAAAAAGCAATGATTGCACTAAGTTTATAAGAACGGAATTTTGTAAAGTTTTTATATTGTTTTTTAGTTTTTGCCACCCTAAAAACTACCCTATTTTATAAAAAAAAAATATATTATTTTTTTATTAAACTGTAGGTCAAAGTCTATACGAATCTAAAGTTTTAAAATTTTACTAAGTCACTTCAATTTCCATTTTGTAAAAACTACCCTAATTTAATAATAATTCTTTTTGATCATTTTTTTTTTGTAATTACAATCTTAAATTAGTCTAGTTTTATAAGTTTCAGATTGTTTGCCAAAATAATGGTTACTCTGCTCTACTCTGCGGCGTAGTGGTAAGTGCCGTTACCCAAAATAATCTTTTGTACAAAAGTGTCTTTAAAAGAAAATACGTAAAACTTATCAAGCAATAGGATTATGCCAAAGTATAATCACAGAGCCTTGATTTAGATATAAATACAACTTTTACTTTGCTCTATTGATTTGCACCAGGTGGACTGGAATAATATAAATTGATATCCATTGCAAAAGAGCCGGGAATATTCTGTTTAGTCTTGGTGCTTTGTTTAGTAAAAAGTTTCTAAATGTTCAAGTTAAAATATTTTTTTTTGCTCAGAGACTTTAAAGGTTTTTCTTTCTAAAAAAACTAAAAAACTTTTGGCTTAATTTTTATCTTTCTTTGTGTAGATTTAACAGGAGTTGCTATCCCACCACAAAAATGTCCGTCTTGCCTGGAAGAAAGTTTTTCTGCTTTGCAGCAGCTAACTGCTTTCTTTTGTCTTTTGACTTTGTTACTGCAGAAACGCTTTTTAAACTAGGTCTGCGGGGTATGCATTGCAGACGTTTTAAGTAAAATGTCCGCCTTAGACGCGCATGAAAAATTAATTGCCAAAGCTTCCATAAAAGCCTGAAGTGGGTTGTACACAAATGGGTACTACATACAAAAACTATAGTATGCAGTATGTTGTGCATTTTGCTACTACAAAGGGCTCAACACGTCGTCTATCTGACTAGACATCACAAAGGCTATATTAGAGTGTTGTCAGACCCTTGACACGCATCTTCAGGGTGACTTAACTATCAGGTTTCCTTCATGTTTTCTTGACTATTGTCTAAAACCATTTTATTCATTCATTTCATTATTATTATTTCTTTACAATGCTTAATACATGTATTCCCAGCCGCTTACCAACAAATGGACCTACTTTCTGACCCAAACCACTAGTTACGCCTTAAAAGTTGAAACACGTAAATTTTATAACTACTGCAAGAATACAATCATTAAAGAAGAAAACGTGTTAAAACTATTTACTGTTTTCCTCTGAGTTTCAAAAATATATTATCATATAAAAACATTGATATTAAACATTAAATTTAGTTTTTCATCACATAAGATGTTTTTCCTCGGCAACGATAAGATATTTAAAATGGATGAGAATATAAACAGCAATTATAGAAAAAATTTATAAAAATTTTATAACAACTACAAAAACTTGCCACAGTGTAAGAATTTTTTATAAAACAATAATTATCAACTATTGTGATATTAGTACTACAAATTAAATTTTACGGCGTCTTCACAAAACACTGATATAATGAAATAAAATAAACATTTTTTAATAATAAACAAATATTTTAAAATGTTTTCATAGTAATGTAATGCAACATAAAAAACTTAAGATCTTTATATAGGGTGTTCCAATAAGAAGTTTTAATTTGATATTAAAAAAAACGTGCATTTTTTAAGAGAAATCAATAAATGTTCATTTTATTGTAAAGTGAAAAGTATGCCATTATCATTTAAAAATAATATCAGTCAAATAATCGCCACTGTTACAGTTTTAGTACCACATTTTTTTCATGAAATTTTTCATAACTAATTCGCACATTTGCGGCTGTATGTCCTCAATAACTTTACAAATTTGATTTTTAAGGTCTTTAATCGATTGTGGAACATTGGCATAGACCTTATCTTTTACGTGGCCCCAAAGAAAAAAGTCTAAAAGTGTTAAATCACAAGATCTCGGTGGCCAGTTATGATCACCTCTTTGAGAAATAACACGGTCAGGAAACTTTTCTTGCAAAATTGCGATTGTTTCGTTGCTTGTGTGGCACGTAGCGCCGTTTTGCTAAAAATAATTGTCGTCCACATCAATATCTTCCAATTTCGGTCATACAATCAACAATCATTCTTGGATTTTCTAAGTCTTAAATGCAACAATTCTGCTTATTAACGTAGTCTTTGAAGTAAAAATCGGCCTCATCAAAATGATTTTTCGATGAAAGTCCGGATCATTTTGATGCATTTGAAGGACCCAATCAGCAAAGATACGACGTTTATGGTGATCGACCGGCTTGAGTTCTTGTGTTAACTGAACTTTAAAAGCCTTAAGATTTAAGTTTTTATGCAAAATATAGTGTAATGTCGTTTGTGGAATGTCTAATTCCAAAGATCGACAAAAAATTGACAAACTTGGGGTTTTTTCAACACTACGGGCTACATTAGCAATATTCTTATATTCTTGAGCGATGCACACGATTTCAATTCTTCACATCACAAACTTGTTTGAACAGTTCAAATTTTTTACCAGGTTTACTATTGTCGGCCGAGAAGATGATTTAAAACGACCAAAAACTGCTTTAGTTTTGCGAACTGTGACTGAAACAATTTCACCAATTTAATAATTGCAACGCGATGTTGAATATTGTTCCATTTTTATTAACGGCGTAGCTTTTACTTGTCAAATGTCAAAAGACAACAGCTTCAAAATTGACTGCTGCCTAAACAGCCTGCTATTCAAAATGAAACTTCTTCTTGGAAAACCTTTTATTTAATGGTGAAAATATTGTATATTTATATAATATTTTTACAGTTAAACATCGAGGTGTTATAAACTATTTATGGTATATAATACAAACATAATTGTTTCCCCAATGAGATCAGTAATAAAGTAATCTACTGAGATAATTCAAGCCCATGTCGTAAAGACACTATATCTATGAGCATACTATATTTACTAAAGTTTTATAAAAAAAATACTACTAGCGTATTTTCTTATTTTTATTAATCTTCTACATTTGCATTGAGAGTAAAAATGCTTAGATTTCAATTTAATTTCTATATTTCTTGTAATGATTTTAAGTCGTATTTAAGTTATTTTTACATTTGATGGTAACGATTAATTAGTAGAGTAGTAAAACAGTATTATTTAAAACGGTAAAAATATGCATGTTCTGATTGATTATATATACTTGCTTAATAAATTTGAAAAGTTATAAAATTTTATACTGAATAATTTCTGATTCAATAAATATTTTTATAATACATTTGATTCAAAAAACTTTATAATTACATAGCATTTGTGAGCAATGTGTGTGCTACAACACAAATACATTGATAAATTTTAATTAATATTATATTAAAAAATGCCATCAATATTCATGTCAACGTTGATTATTTAAAATAATATACATTTGCTATCGTCCACAGAATTTCATTATTATTTCTGATTAATTCTGCAGCATAACACGCCGATATTTTTCAATAATACCGGATAGTAATGTTTTTGTGTTGAAATGCATTTAATATTCAACCATTTTTATTAATGGATTAATTTTAATTAAAGTTTATTACCACGCTATATTTAATGAGAGATAATCATTTATTCATATGGAATTATATATTCAATATTTTTTACCTGTTACATTACTGGAAAGCATCAGAAGTTATTTTTTAGATATAAATATTAACTTGTATAATTTAATTAAATCCTGTGTTGAAAATATAATTCACTATTTATAGAAACACATTTTAAAACATAAAATGATATCTCCATTTATTTTTATGTTTGTTAGAACTTTACTATGCGTTTATACAACAGATACTATATGAACCACAAACTGTATATTATTCAAAGACAAAAACAGCAGTTGCGAGAGCTTATTTAAATGCAAATGTAGTAACACAAAATATCTAATTAATTCTTTTTTGTAGATTACATTACGATTCGTTAACATAGCTTTGTTACATGTTAAAGAAATATATACTTGTTTATTCTTTCTATTAACTTTTAATTAAATATATAAAATTTAAAAAGTACAATTGCGTTTTGTTTAAGATTGCCATTATAAACAACTTTATATAAACAATTAATATAGGCTTATATAGCTAAATTAAACTAGATTGCAACAGAGCATAAATTAATTAATTTAATATTAATTTGAACATAAGTACATTAATACAAAATATATTCATTAGTAGGTTCTATTAATGTATTATAATACACATTGAATAATGAACGTAGACCATTAATTTGTAAGCAGATATTGTCTAATTTGATTAGCTAAACTAGCACGCATCACTCAATCTAAATTGAAAACAATAGATTCAATCTATATTCGTTTAGTTAAATAAACCTAAGTACATATGTGGATATGTTGGAATATGTAATGAAATACGGAAATTCTATATGTATTGCACTAATTACATGTGCAGTTGTACTAGTAAATTACAAATCGTGACTGCAGCTCAACCTAAATCCAATGACAACTTTTATTAGTAACGCTATAGATTTTTTTTCACTTACTGCGTACACAAAGAAATTTATGTCATAATGAGTTAATATATCAATTCACCTTGTGCAATGACTAAGTCATGGCTGCAAAATGTTTGCTATACCCAATTAAATATACCGTTTATAGAATTGCGAACCAATGAATACCATCTATTTATCATTATAATCGTATATTAAATCGTGTCTGCATACCTATTGTTATTATGCAGCTTTCTTATTTTTTATGGCAAATCAATTAAAATCGATATCTTTGTATCGGCTTTTATATATCAAGGATAATAAACAATTATTAATAATAACATAATAGTTTCTTGGTACACTTTTATAATGAGAGTCTTTTAGTTTTATTAATAACCTACTTTTAATGCTATAATATATTTCATTTCAATAACATTTAGAATTATGATCAAAATCAAAACTTTGTTATTTTTCATTTATCTATTATTTTATTTTTCAAATGTACACTAATTCACACGTTTTTAATCATCTATAGTAATAATGTATTTTTTAAAAGATTATAAGAATAGCAAGTAGTAAAATCAGTGCACAGCATCTAGTTTATAGAATTCCAACTGCAACAGAGCATATTGAAATTGAAGCTCTATAAATACTTACTACGTACTAGATACAAGAGACCCACTTCCTACAGCAAATTACTATTGTGCAATATTGATGCTTTGGTAATAATGTAGTTTTGGGAAACAGTGAAAGCAGTTTATTACCTTATAGACGTACATATCACTTAAATATGTTCTCCATTTGTATATATTTAATTAAACTATTACTTCAGTTAAATAGAACACCGAAATACATATTGTTTGCTAGATTAATCTATTGTAATACTTATTTAGTTATTGTGTAACATTCTGTTAAATAGTAGTTGAGTTAATATTACTTGCTAATTGTGTATGTTTAAATATTAATTATTTTAATCTATTTTAGATTAGCCATACATTTTTTATAGTCTTGCCTACATAAAATTGTTAACGGGTTATTAAGTCATTTTAAATTGAAGTTAATAAGAACAAAAATCATTTATTTTAATTTAATAATATGTATATAATTTTAACATTTTTAATAAATATCATCATAGAAATAGGTAAATTTATCAATACAATCCGGACATCATATAAACAGAAGATAGTTTTCATGCAAAACAACTCTAAGTTAATATTCTTTTTGAATGCAAACGTATCAAAGTTTTTCTAGCTTTTTCCAAAAATTCTTTTACAAATCTTTTTCTACACCAATCATTGAGCAAAAAAAACATTACAAAAATTAATAACATCATCAAGAAAGTAATGCAAACTTATTTTAGCATAACAATTAATAAACATAATTTAAAAATTAAAATTTTATTAGCCTCACTTGTTAACTTAACAACAATTATTAACAATACTTTACTAAACAAATTATTATTTTTTTATTATTTTTATCTTACAAAATAAACATTTTAATAAATATTTCAATTCAATCAAAAATAACAAGCTGATAAATATATTTTTTACAATATTGTCCTTTTTAGCTAAATCTGCTATCTTTATTATATATTTACATTTGAAGATCGTTGTAACTATATTTAATTTCCTGAAACTACTTTAATTACAACTATGGCCTTTACATCTTACTTCATATTGTCAACAACAGCCATCTAGTAACAGACATTCATTATTCATAACTTATACTTCCTAGTTGGCTTATCTTACAAATTGTCTCATTAATTTATTATTTGAAAATTCACTCTAAATAATTATTATTTGGTTTATTTTGTTTCAATAATAAAATTGTTGGATGTGGTATAATCATAATTAAGATTATTAATAAATGTAACAATGACTTGTTAAAATAATTACATTATACAAATATCATAGTTTTATATACAACAGTTGTAAGTTTTTAACTGTTCCTCTATGTCCTTTTTTTATTATTTTTGTGTTTTTAGGCTTGATAAAGTTAGTAACCATTAACAAAACGTCGCATCGTATTATAATTATGATAAAATATATGATTTTTATATTAAAATGACTTATTAACATTTTTAATAAATATCTACAAGTAGTTACAACTTCAAGAATATATGGCCAAGTATGAGTCAAGTATACGGAACAAATTTTTTTTGCTCAATTCACCGAAATTGCATTTCTTTACAAGAATTTTGGTCATGTTAATTTTTTCATATTTTTTCAGTTAAACATTTTCGAGTAATAAGCAATTCAAATTTAATGTAATGTTGCATTTTTAAGAAAAAGTTGTAAGAAATTATTTCTTTAAAATAATTCAAAGAATAATAATTCACAAAATTGTTTTTTCACTAATTTAAAAAATTTCACAAAAAAAAAGTTTTTCTCAAATATGAATAAAACTGTGCTTTCATATGTGCAAAAGATACTCTGAACATTTCAGGAAGTGCCGTGTTCTACGCTCTGAGATATCTTACAATGTATCCACAGAAAGACTTGAAATTTAAGCGTTTTTTGCTATTTTTAAGTATCTCTGTGGATATATTGTAAGATATCTAGGAACGTAATGCACAGCACTTTGATATCAATGTAAATAGTATTTTTCATGCTTTTAATAAAAAAGTATTACTAATTTACATTCAAAAACTACACAGACTTACATAAAAACGCAACAAATGTATCCTGGATCATTTATAATATTTTTAAATAGAAACAACTTTTTAATTTTTTATTCACATTTCTTTTTAGTTTGTACACATTTTATTCAATCTTATTATTATTATTATTTCTGTAATTTTAAAATGTGATATTTAGGAATTATTTAATATGTTACAACAACATAAAAATACCTTTAAATTTCAACGAATAAAACTACACTTGTTAAAATTATAACAAATCCAATCTAACAGGACTGTTAGAAAGAAATTTCTTAAAATTGTTTGTTAGGTTTTCTAACAAACCTGGTTCATTGAGTAAATTTGGAGATGGCATTATGTATTGTATTTTGTTTGAACAATTTTCATTTGTAAAAAATGCAACATTACGCCAATGTTGTAAAGTATCTAATCTATAAGTCTATTTTAGATCAAAAATAATCTAAATAGCTCGTTTTTGAATAAAAATTAGAAGAAATAGTGTAGTGTTCTTTTCTATACTTACCAAGAATATTCAATACAAAAACAAATATAAGTTTCTCATTCTAAGAATATTATGTTCTATGATAATTTCTGCAAAAGCTCTTTGTTTCAAAGATACATTGTGAATAAAATTTGTGACAGTTACAACATGGCAATGATACATTATCCAGTAACTGAGGTAGCATGTGTTCCAAAAAGTTGCGATACACCGGTAAGTCTTCCTAGTAGAAATACTGGTTTAATTAGACAGTCGTCTACAATTTCTATTTAAACATTTAAGAAAAATTAATGTTAAAAACAATCTTTACATACTTGATGCGGATTTTTGTCTGCTAACACATAATTGTTATGAAATTTCTTTAATGCAATTCTTAAAAAAACTGGCTTTATCGGTAAAACAAGAATGTGTCAGAAATTGAAGGATTAGAACTAATGTTTGCAGAAGCCATTGACATAACGCAATAGGTAAAGAAAAATCAGCAAGTAGTAGTGCTTAAAAGTGGTATGGTTACAACAAACTGCCCTTAAAATTAAATTTCAAACTGTCCAATGACTAACATTCAAAAAAATTCCAATTTTTTGGGTAGAACTATTTGGATCCTTTTCTTTCAAATCCAGCACATTTTGTTCCAGTTGTACCATTCCTACTGTTATTAATCTTTCTGACCCTCCATTTCGTTGAAATGTGTTACAAAGACGTCAATAAATGTTTTCAAAAAATTTTTGGTCGGGAATATTACGGCCAGAAAATCGTTCAATATACAATCGTCTAGCTTGTAATAAACTTCAATCAGCAAGTCCATACATCAAATGACTGACATCATTTTGGCGTTTGTATAGTAATTCATGGTAGAAAAATTTACTAACTATTAAAGACAAGTCAAACAGCCAAACGTCACTCAATCTAAACAACTGCGACCGACACATGTGATGATCAATGACGAGACGTATTAAAATGAAATCCACTTGTACATTAGTAGATAAAACTGCTGTTGATAAACTCATTAATTTTTTGTACTTGATATACTTATTGGCGTACGCTATACATTTATTTACATTAATGATATAATCAAATATCGAAAATGGTTGTCGCAAATTTTGTTTACCCTGTATCATTAAAACAAAAGGGTTTTTCAGAAATCATGATAGAACAAAATATTTTTAAAATAAGCCAAAAAATAACTCTTTGATTTTTTGCTGCATGTTTACCTATCATCCTGTATATGCAAAACTTGAACAAAAATAAAAACTGTTTTCATCTATAAAGAAACTCTAATTTTCTAAATACTTATGAAGCAATGTTAACAACATGGTTGTTTCAAAAAAGATTATGTGTGATAAGAAAACAAATTGAAGAAAATTTAAATATTTAATTATGCAAAGCACATTTGGAAACTAATTTTCTGTAGCAAAGAAAATGTTAGCACAATAGAGCAACTACAAAATAGATTACTTAACAAATGATGAACAAGTTTTAGCATTACTGCACATTCTTTGACTTTTTGTAAATCATTTATCTTTTTTCTACTCTACAAACAGTTTTAATAACTGCGGGATGATCAAAATTTTTGAAGTTATGGTTTCTAATCAAGACTTGTTGTCTTAATAAAGTTAATGTAAGAGTTTTCTACAAACTATAAGTTAAATACATTCTTATATATTTTGCAGGTTTTTGTGTAAAAATACATATTTGAAGCAATTAAATTACATTAGTATGTTGTACAAGAAACACGGTTTGATTCCCATTTAACACAAATATGAAAGTTGCATACAAACCTTGGCGAGTAGTAAAATTCATACAAGTTAAAAATAATTCCGTTGCGCAAATTTAACACTTTGCATTTTTTCCAATTGTTATACTTATGTTATACAAAACAAAATAAATTATTTATCAAATTTTATAATTTGCATTTGTGTAAATTGCAGCAATTGTTTAACAAACATTGTTTCTTTGTTGAAAGTACATACGTTCAGTTTACAAATTACGTTGTCTTGATGGACAACATGGCTTATGCTGTTTGACTTTTAACTTAACCAAATGTTTTTAATTGTAAGTTGAATTACTTTACAGACGCCCACATAAAAACAAATTGAATCTGATTGTGTTTTTGAGAAATACATTAAAAAAAAAAACAAAAATTTTGTGGTTGAAGATTTCTGTTATTTTATATATATATATAACTTTTTATGCATTATTTTTATATGGAATTTATTGGATATTATTGCTAATTAATGTATTTAGTTGAACTAACTTAACGGAATTTAAACTTACCTTATAACTGAACACTTGTTCATTGAAACTGATTCAATGAGATAACTATTAGAAATCAAAATTATTTTAAAACTTAATATTTTTAATTATCTAAAAATTAATAATAATAGTAACACAAGAGATGTGTGAGCGTGGCAAATGCATTTACATGCGCTTTTTGCCAGTGTTTCTAAAAAAGATTATTTATAGGTATATTAACAGACTTGATACCTCACCTAATCAATTAATTAATTATCTAACAAGCAGAAACATTAAAAATGCAATATGCAAAAATTTTTATTTAAAATCTTTATGCATCTTATATAAAATCAGTTCCTATGAAATTATTAACTGAACTAAAAAATCCTGAGATATGGTCTAAAGACGTAGGTAATACTCTTTTTTTTAGGAGCATTGCTAAAAAACCGTTGTCAAATTTATAATAAAAATCTATGCCAATGGCACTTATAGTGTAGTAGAATAATGATAAAAAAATATGTGTGAATAAACAGATGATATCCTGCAATCAATTGGCACATGCTTAAATAAAACCAAATTAATATTAAATAAAAACAAAAAAAAATGGTCTAGTCATCATTATCAAAGAAAAATATATTATAACTAACAAAGAAAATAAAACTCATTCTTTTGTTGCTAAAGAGTTTGCTAGAGATATGAATGCGGAAGAAATAGTTCAAGCTTTCCAAACTAAAAATATCAATGCAACTAAAGCACACCCGTGTACAATAGGAAAGATATGTAATCACACAAGAAATTACCCAATGTAAACGTTGCCAAAAATGGAGTCATTTAACGTCAAACTGCAATATAACATCAAAGTGCGTTAAATGTGCACAAATGCATTAGACACTCAAATGCAACAAAACAATCGACGTAAAACCGACATGTGTCAACTGTAGCGGAAAACATTCCGCTAATTATAGTCAATGCCCAGTGTGTCTGAAAAATTTCTTAAAAGAAACAAACAATACACAACAACAGCCAAGAGAAACCAGAAGAATTAACACAGCCAATAAAAAGAATTTCCTGAGCCAAGCTGAATCAAATTACATCAATCCCGGCCCACCCCACAACACGCCCCCCATATGTCATATATCAGACATTAATAACAGTATGTAAAGCATGTATCTACTCAATAGCATGCTATGGTATTATTTTTTTGGTAAAATGCTACTCAGAGTAAAAAATTCTTTTAACTTTAAAAATTAGCAATTTAGGTTTTCAAATATTTGTCAACGGCATTTTTAAAACTCAACGTTTGTTAACCGTGCTAGCTCTATACATATTTAAACGTTTAATTTTAATTTTTACTAACAAAATCCTATTTTTACTATACCTTTAATAGCACCAAATTAATACAAGAAATATAAACACTGTGTATTTATACCAAAAACATGATCTTACTATAATAAAAAAATGATTTTTAGATGTACATATCTTTAAGATTATGATCAATATTGGAAGAATAGTCACATATCTTATATCAAGTAATCACGTACTGTTTGCTAAATTAATTGTTCAAGTTCTAAAATTAATTAATAAGTTAAAATTGATATTGACATTCACCCAAATAACAACTAAATATATGTTTTTTTGTTTATACGCATTTTAAACCGCTATGCGCATGACGTAACGTGGGTAATAGAAACTAATAGCGATGGAAGTAATAACACGGTATTTATCTACAACAAGGCGCATTTTACAAACTTATTATTTAAAGCTTACTATTAGATCAGTATATTATTGGCGTTGTCAGTAAAATATGTATGCTTGGCGTTAAAAATAAAATAACAAATTTTAATCATTAAACTGTTTATTGTTCATTATGCGCAGCTTATTTTGTATAATCTATACAATTAAACAAAAAACAAAGAAAAGTATTAAAAAAATTTTATTTCTTAAAAACAATGATTTATTAAAAAAGTGAATTAACGCTTGTGAAAAAATCTTTAAGTAATTTTTATAGTTATATACTTTACTTTGACTATTATTTTTAAAAACACTAACTTTTAAGTTATAAACCAAAAAACTCACAATTCAGAAAGTAGATTTTTTTCATTTCATAAAATTACCTAAATCACAAACAGAAACTACAGCAAAATGAAAAATTAGAACAGATAAATTGTTGAAAAGAATTAGACACAAACAAATTGATGATATATTAAATAATAATTATAATAGCAATATTATACAAGAAATGCTATGCTAAACTACAGTTTAGAAAAAAGTGTGTTTTGAAATTTTTTTTAGTTTTTACATTATTTTGAGTTACTTATACAAATAAATATAACTGCTATGCCACTTTTTTAAATATAAGTAACTTTATTATAGTACCATTAGATCAAAAATCAATGTTTTTAAAATTATACAATTTTTACTAATATTATAATAATTCTTTAGTTATTTTAATACAACTTAATTTGATATAATTTTTTTAGTATTTTTATTAGCATCTACTTAAAAAAATAAAATTATTTTGTTGGAAGATAAAAATTCAAAAAAAATACTCAATACATAAAAGTTCTTAAATTGTAACATATTTTCTGAAAACGATCTTGTATATGCGGTTTAAATTCCTAATAATTATGCAAGTTCATCTTCTGTGGAAAGATGGGTTTGCAAAATTTTTTTGACTACAACAAAGCCAAACTTGTTTAAATATTTACCATTCTTTATCAAAATAAAATAACAAGCACAGTTTCTAAAAAATCTTATTATTACAAATATTTTATTTTTAAACGTAAATGGAAGAATGTTTGCATTTCTATAAACCAAACACTAAAATGCATTTCAAAAGCTTTTATTACAAGAAAACATTGTAGTAAGTTTCGTAAAAACAAAATAATTTACTAAAAAAATCACAAAAATAGATACATATATTGGTACAATAACAAACAAAAATTTCAAAAATATATTGGTATATTTTGTCAAGTATTGTTGAATTAAGTTATTTGTTTTGCAATAATAAATCTATTATCATTTTTTTTTTATATTGTATAAGAAATATTTTTAATTTGTTGCAATTTCTAGCCTAAGACATTTTATCTAGTGTAGTCACATATTATTAATGACAAAAAAAATATACACTTAATATGTTGTTTTATTAATTATATTTTATTTTAATATGTTTTGACTTACCGTGGTCTGGATTTAAGTGGGAACAATTTTTACCTCTTCCAGTGGTAAACCTTATTCATTTGTCTCGGGGTATACTTAAGCTGACCATGTCAAGCCAGCAATTTTCTAACATTTTTTTGCGCAAAAGAGCACCTTAGCAGATATAATATAAAATAATCTAATCACTGCATATTTTGAATTTTGATCAGTTAATCAGAGTATAAAAGGTATGTCAATATATTTATTGTAAAAAGAAATGTATATATTTATTAAAAACTATTGTTTTATAAAATGAGTTATAAACAACAAATGACTTATCTTAAACAACTTGCCAATACTGCTAGTGATAAACATGATGAGAAATATATTGATACTGCATTAACCAATATAAAATGGTTATCTCTATCAACTTTCTGTTTTGATAGATTGGAAGAATCTGACAATGTTTATGCTGATACCAAAGTAAAAACACAAATTAAAAATGAGGATGATAGTGATGTGGACTAAAGTCACACAAACATTGTTGATGCTGTGCATGACCTACGTAGAAAATATGGTACTGTTTAGAAAGCGGACGTTTCAGCACATAGATTGCAAACATATAGACACAATATTATACGCAAAAAATCTGGTCTATCAAAAAATACGTTAACTCTTTCAATTAGAGATACTTTTAAATGTATTCAATAATGTGTGACATAATTATTAAAGAAACAAATAGGAAAGCTAAATCTGTATATTTGAAATAGAATCATGAAAATCTTACTAAACTGCCTAAAATATAGAAGGACATTACTACGAATAAATTTGAAGGCTATTTGGCAATATTAATAACGGCAGGAGCATACCATTTCAACACAGAAGACATCAAATTACTTTAAAAATGTTAAGCATATTTCCTTTATTGTGCGACTATGTTAATAAATAGAGAACACTAGAGCAGAGAGAAAAAAAAACAGACAAAGTCGTTACTATTTTTATTTTTGATTGTTATTAAATAACAATTTAAGAAATAACTATGTGCCATCCGAGTGCTTTACTGTATACAAATTTGGTGGGTATGCGACTCACAAAATTCTTAACCAATTACTAGCTAAATATATACTGGAAAATCATTAGATGGCCGCAACCAAAACCAGAACGGGTAGTAAAAAATTTATGCTACCGATTCAAAACTCTAGTAGAAATATTGTAATTGATAATTTTTTTACATTACCATTGGCGCGTTTGTTGATGTCATAGAAACATTTGCTGGTTGGTACTCTCAAAAAGAACAAACCGTATATACCCTCTCAGATGCAAGTTAATAAAACTTAAGAAGAATTTTTGTCAATATTTGGATTTGGGGAGGACAAAGTGACAATAGTATCTTACGTATTCAAATTAAAAAAAAACTGTAATATTATTGTTTGCATTATACAAATTATACAAACACTGGAAGAGGAGCTAAACAAAAACCAAAAATTATACATCACTATAATAGCAAAAAAGGAAGCGTAAAACACATTGATGGCTTGTATCAATATTTATATATCATTTATGTAGAAAATAATTCATTGGGCAAAAAATAAAACAACTTATTTTTACAAGAATTTGGTAAACAGCTTGCTTTACCAGCTATTGAAACAAAAACACAATGTTCAAGAATATATAAACGAGTCAGAACAAAATCAGGGATTGAATGCATGTTAGGAAGGGCGCTTGAGCAGAACCTACCTTATAATACTCCTGGGAATGAAAGTAGACACCAAAACGTAGTAGGCAACTGAGGAAGAAGATTCATTAAATGTAGTAAACCAGTTTATGACAAACACTCATTTACAAAATGTTTATCTTGTGAATAAATTGTATATGAATAATAACATTTTTTCTTTGTTATAGTGTTGTCTTATATAAATAAAAATTATATGTCTTAAGTACACATCTACCTAAAAACAAATAAGTTAAGTTTTAATAAATATATTAGTTATTTAAAAACATAAATAGATTCTTCATACAGAGTATTAAGATGTCAAAAAAACTAATAAAAAATTTGAGTCTTGTGGTAATAATACATTTGTTTGAAAATCGCAAAAGGTTCACCTGTACCTAGCCGTAGGGATGAGTGCACAATGAGTATATTATAATACTATTACTATTAATTTAGCTATGGACATAGAACAGCCGACTTCTATAATAATAATCTCAAACATGTCGCTCTGAACCATTTTCTACTAAATGGCATCGTCTGTCTTATTAATATTTAAAATAGTTTCTAGTTCAATTTGAATTTTTTCTAATAAAACGCGTACGTATGCTTTTTCTTGATTGTTCTTTCTATTTACTATAGAAAATACTTAACAATTTATTACATAATATTTTGATCATGTAAAACTACACAAAAAGTTATTAGAATGGTAATATTTTATTCTTTCTTACGTTATTTTATATTTTAAAAATAAAAATACTAAATTTTATGTTGGAATTTTCTGTAAATATTTTACCATTATTATATATGCCGGGTAGAAATATATCTGCTGGTTCGTAAATAATAATTTAGTTATGTTCAAATAATAATACTTAACTTATTATGTCATGTTGTCATATACTCATTATTTTTTTTAACAGGTTTCTTTATTCTTCCTTATTCAATGCTTAAATTGTTAGATGTTACTACTTTTAATAATAATAATTATATGTACACACAAAACCATAAATTAAACGGTATATACTGTTCGTACTTTATGAACATTAATATCACACATTATAAATTTATCAATTTAATGATTACAGTATTACACCTCACGCACGATGTCGTTTATATCTCTAATAACCCCACAAACAGCGTATGATCAAGTATGATAAGATTAATGAAAATACCACCTTTGCATATATGTAACCGTACACCGTTTACGAGATTGATACCAATATATGTTGCAATACAATTTATTGTGCAGGAGTTAATTAAATATATTCAAAACTAATTTATTTTAAACAAACATGCATCACAATATAACTTTATTTGTCATAGTAACTGATATATCAACACCTAAAAACAAATAATACACCTTCTTACATATAGTTTGAGATTGTGCAGACAATCACAAAATGTTAGTACTGCAAAACAGTGTAAAATATAAAACTATAGCTAATACAAGTAAAAAATAAAACTATATACAGGGTGAGTCAGGAGAAATGGACCAAACTTTAAGAGAGTATTGTATACATGAAAATAATATAAAAAACTCAAATATTGTAATTTTTTTTAATTTCTATAACTATACACTTATAGCAAACTTTATATACAGATTTGCAATATGTTTTATGTAAAAGTTTTTTTAATTTATTATTATATTAGCGTTTTTGACATTAATAACTAGATGTTAAAGATTGTTAAAACAACAATCAAATTATTTACATTTTCAACGCAACCTACGATTGTCTTTATTAACCAAAAAAAAAAACAACTGCCATATTTAAAACATTGTCATTTCTGTGAAATATTATATAACACATTCTGTATATAAGAAATTTAAAAAATTGATCATGTTTTTCATGATTACATAAGACAATCTTTATAACTTTGAAAAAAAAAACAAATTTTGCAACACCATTTACAAAAATAAATATTTTTTAAGATTAGCAAAATTAAAAAAAACCAAAGGTTGTTGGGTAAGAAATTATATTGAAATTGCATACCACAATAGTAGATAAAAACAAATAAATTGATAAAAAAAGTTTTGTTATAATATTTGGTTAGTCTCAACCTACTACATAATAATTTATAAAATAATCAAACAATTCATTGTTTTTATTAAAATTAAACTAAAATTTACATAAAAATGTTTATAATTTTGATTAATATGTATTATTTAAATTTGTCAATTGCTGTTTGTTGTTTATTGTTTTTAGTAATTTGTATAATGTATATTATACGTGCAACGTAGAGAGGTAAGTTTGTCTACTTTATTAAAGGCATTTATACTCTGCCAATAGTGTTTGAACATACATAATATGTTCTACAGAATTGGCAGCATTGTAAATTTTTAAAAACATTGAACTACTATTTTGATAATAATTATCTTATTTTTACAAATAAATTTAACCAAAAACCATTATTTCCGGTAGTGACTTGGCTTAAATAGAATTGCTGATTTAAGTAGCTTAGACAAAAACAAATAGTTATCTTAATGTTTTGGAACTCAGTTTTAATCTTATTAGGATAGTTACTGTGCGCAAAATTTTGATTTATTTTAATTTTCTCTTTTATAGAGAGAAATGCTATTAAACCATTATGATATATTTATTAATGTTGTTTTGTTAAGACTCTGAATAATAACCAATTCATTAACTACTGATGAAATAATATTATTGTCTGCAAAATAGCGTCAAAACATGTGTCGGAAAATAAAGGGTAAAATTGGTTGGCTAATTATAAGAAAAAAAGTTCCCATTAACATCATGGTTCCGCAAAGGTATCGTTTTTAAGATACAGGATGTAAAAAATTTTTTTTTTGTCTTTACGACATGGCCTTAAATTATATCAGCGGATTACTTCATTACTAATTGCGTTGGGGAGACTATTATGTTTGTATTATATACCATAAATAACTTATAACACCTCAATGTTTAAGGCTGAAAATATTATATAACTATACAATATTTTCACCCTTAAAAATTACCTCGGGTTCCAGAAATATAATACAATCATAATTGGTTGCTAATAAAATAACCCGTTGAGATAAATTAAGCTCATTTCGTAAAGACACTATATCTATGGGCATACTATATTTATATATTAAATGCAGAGATATACTGGATACCTGTCTGAAAATATTTTACGGTGGCCATTCTGTGAGTGACTTGATAATATTAAATATGTATTAAAAAACATCTTACATTTTATCATTTTATTTTTTAAACATTTAAAAGATGCATTATATGCTAATAACATTGTAAACTAACTATTAAAATGTTCTAGACAACAATTGGTTAATTGAATCTAAAGTAAAGATCAATAATGCGTTTGTGATAAAAATTAATATCTTCTGAACGAGTCTATCAACTTAAACCAAATTTTAAATAAACAAGTATTGCTGACGTTTTATTATCATAGTTAAACTTTGTATATACAAGGGTTTTTGCGGTACAGTAATTAAAAAAAAAAACTTTTAAATTCTTTTGAAAAAATAAACCCGTATTTTTTTTTTACGAAAAACAATACAAAAATGGGCAACAATCGTAAAACATCACCAAACATAGGCCATTTACGTAGAGCATTTAGATTTTTATTTGTAAACTTTATGTGCGTGTCATCAGCAATAGAAGTGATTTTTTATATTTTAAATAAACTAAATTAATTTTTCAAGCGTAATTACCAATTAAAATTAGTTTTAACATTATATGCATTATGTATATAATGATAACGTTGAAGTTTTGTAAAAGTTTCAAGAAAGTTGGTTTGTAAATAAATCAATGGCGTGCAAAAGATCAAAATAAGATTTAAACTTTAAAATAACAATTTTTATTCTTTTGCACATTACTGTATTACATATTTGCAAAACAATTATTTTGAAATTTTCAGAGAACTTCAACGTTATTACTATATACGTAATGTATATAATATCTACAATGTTAGAACATATTTTAGTTGATAATTACTTTTGATAATTACACTGAAGGAATTAATTCAGTATGCTGCGCATATAAAACATTACTTGCATTGCAGATGGCACGCGCAGAAAGTCTACCAATAAAAATCTAATTACACCAAGTAAATGGCTTATATTTTGTGCTCATTTACGATTGTTGCCGGTTTTTGTACTATTGCTCATAAAAAATTTGTGCAAGTTTACATTATTTAGGAATTTTTAGAGTTTTTGTACCGCAAAAACAACTGCATATACAAAGTTTGACTATGATAATAAATCGTAAGTAATACGTGTAATAACTTTGTCCAAAAATTTAACTTAAGTTGGTAAGTCAATTGAAAAGATCTTAATTGTTTATTTAAAACACATTTATTATCTTAACTTTGGATCCAGTTAACCAATTTTTGTCCGGATCATTTAAATGGTTTCTTGTTACTGTTAGTGACTCATAAGGAAAAGAGACAAAAAGATCATTTATTTTACAGTTAGTTTATATGGAAAACAATTATAATAATTAAATCAGTTTTAATTAAAAGAGGAGAGAACAGTGCGGTGTGTGTGTGTGTGTGCGGAAAGTGTAGTTCAGCCACAGAAAAAGTGTTGTATTAAAAACAAACAATAATATTAAAGTGAACAAACAATAACCTAAAACAACAACACAAAGACATTAATAACTAAAAACATTAGTTAACAAGTGACAAATACAAAAGCCGGTAAATTGACAGTATTCCATGGTGTAGTAGACAGTGCGCTTGAACCCAACAACCGGTAATCCGCGTCGTAGGTTTGAGCCCCGAGAACCGTTAAGACTTTTTTAGTGTTTTTTACAAAATAAAAAATTGTAATAATTATATTAATTTGTTGAGATAGAAAAAAAGTCAATATTAAAACAAAATAAAGGAAGTGCGGAATGGGCAGTAGAAAACGAACAAATAGTACCTGTAATTTAAAAGTTTTCTTCATACAAATTTCAAAAAGAAAAAGGTCTGATGAAGGGAAAACAACCAAGATGGAAGCAAAACTGGATAAAATCTTAGATAAATTAGAAAAGATGAAAGAAAGAATAAATATCAATAACAAACATATTAAAGAATTGAAAAAGAAACAAAATGGGAAGAGGAGAAAAAAGACTTGATAAAAAGAATATCTAAACTAGAAAATACAGAAAAAAAGAGAAAAAAAAAACAAAGAAATAATGTTGTAATAAGCGGATTAGGAGAAGAAGATGAAGCTGACATTGCTGTGTCCAAACTGGCAGAAAATCTAAACGTTACGTTGAATGTGAAAGCAGTATTTAGATTGAGTAAGAAGATGGAAGGAAAAAAGCAGCCCGTATTAGTTTGAATTCTATGGATAAAAAAAAGAAGTTATTGGAAAAGAAAAGTATTTTGAGATCAAGAAAAAGTAACATATACATAGATAATGACAAAAGATAAAAGATAAAAGCAATAAGAAAAATATACAAAAATGGGCTAACGAAGAAAGAAGCAAAGAAAAAAAAAACAATGGTCAGATACCAAAAAGCGTGTATCAACAGCGAATGGTGGGTTTTGAATTGATTTTTTTTTTTTTTAAGTTGAAAGTGGTTCAAAAAACCATTAAAAATTAGATGTAAAGAGGCGAGAACAACAATGGCAATACTATTCTGGAACGTAGCAGGATTAAGCAATAAAAAAGAAGATTTTGGAAACTCCATTAGAATGTTTGACGTAATCGGAATAGTAGAAACGTGGGTGGATGAAGAAAGGTAGGAAAAAATAAAAGAAAATATGCTAAACGAGTATAGATGAACTTGTCAACCAGCTGTCAAAGAAAAAAGAAAAGGTAGGGCTAAGAGTAGAATAATTACAGGAATACGTAGAGAAATAACGCAGGAAAATTGTGAAAAAGCAGATAAAAACAAGTTATTACAACAAAACTTTTTGCTGGGACAGAATCATTTTAAGATAGTTACACTATATAGTAGAGGAACAAAAAATATAAAAAAGCATTAGAAGAAACAATACAAGAAACAGACAAGAGAAAACTGATAATAGGAGGACACTTCAATACAAGAATTGGATCAAAAAGAAAGAGAGAAAATTTTGAACACCATGTTAGTACAAGAGAATCAAAAGACAGTCAAGAAAATAAAAAAAGAAAAATAATGTTAGACATGATAGAAGAGAAACGGTGAGACGTGTTAAATGAAAATAAGGCAGGAGATGAACAAGGAGAATATACATATAGAAACAAAAGGCCAATTGGTAATTGACTACGTAGTAGTAAACGAAGAAGCGTGGCAAGAAGTGGAGACATTTAAAGTAGGAGAAAGAGTGGAATACTATAATCACAAGATCTGACAGGATATATTCCTTCAGTTTTGAAGCATAAGTATTTAAGGAAGCGCCACTGAACTTTTTCTAATGCAAAAGAAAGATTTGCATAGAGAGGATACCAGATGATAGTTGCATACTCAAGTTTGCTGCAAACCAAGGCAAAGTATAATACTTTCAATAAATCTAAGTCTAAAAATTCTTTAGTTGATTGTATTAGAAATCCTAGTAACCGTAAAGCTGACGACACAGTTGTATTTATATGGTTGGAGAAAGTAAGTTGGGAGTCAAATAATACTCCAAGATTTTTCATTTCAGATTTCCTTTTTAAAGAAGTAGTATCAATATCATAATTTCTTAAAGTAGGAACAGCTTTTTGAGTATAACTGCCAACGCAACATTTATCTATATTTAAAGTAAGTTTGTTTGCATCGCACCATTGAACTATAAGATTAAGGTTTTGTTGTAGACAGTTAATATCATCTACACAATTAATAGCTTGATATATTTTTAAATCATCAGCATATGCCAGAACAGAACATGATAGTAAAGTAATCAAACCGTCTATGAATAGAACAAATAGTAGAGACCCTAGGTTTGAACCTGGAGGAACACCAGAAGTAGACATAAAACTGCACGACTTAAAACCATTGTAAGAAACCATATTTGTTCTACTATCAAGATAAAAAGAAAAAAAACTCAAAAATTTTGATGCAATTCTAAAAGTACTAAGCTTGTTTTGCAAGATAGTGTGATCAATAGTATCAAATGCACGGGAAAAATCGGTGTAAATCACACCAGTTTGCACATTATTATCCATATTTTCACACAAAAATTGTGTTAAAATTGTTAAGTTAGTTACTGTAGAGCGCCCTGGTAGGAACCCATGTTGTTGAGGAGAAACATATTTCCGCACATGTTTATGGACAATATCACAAATAATATGCTCAAATATTTTGGAAAAATTTGGCAAAATTGCAATAGGCCGGTAATTATCGAACAACGACAAATCATTTTTTTTAAATACCTGATTTATAATAGCACATTTCTATTTGTTAGGAAATCCGGTGTATTGGAAGAGACAAATTAAATATTAAAGAAAGCGGTTTTGCCCAACTTGTATTGCAATCTTTAGCCAAAAAGCTAGGAATACAGTCAACACCACAAGTAAATGCATTTTTAAACGTTTGGCACTAGCAATGTTGCCTACAATACCCATTTAAACAAATAATAAAAAACGTGTTCGATGTCTAGATTCTATTAAAGCGTGAAGATTTTTGTTAGCAAAACTTATTTAGAAAACTTAAAACTCCATTTTGTGTAAACCATCATCCTTAAAGAAATATTGACATAAAAACGGGGGCCTTCAGCATCACTGCGTAGAAACTAGCAACAAAAAACTGTTTGTGCTGAATTATTATTTAGATTTAAAGCTGCACTTGTTGTACATAGTAAGGATAAAGCTTGTATAGGATTCTCTAAACAAGAAAAGCATTAATTTCTACTTTTGCTGACATTTTTTGCAACCTTGTTCTCAGATTATGCTCTATATGTGGTAGAATTTTTTCATTTGTTCTAGAAGTAAATACCGTTCCTTCTTCTTTTTTGTCTTCCGGATAAATGACATTATTTCCTGAATGAACCAGAATCACGCAATATTAGAAAAAAATTCCAAACATGCAATGTGAAGGAATATAGCTATTTGGATAACCTTCAACATAAAGGAGTCGCCCTTTGGTTGCAATTCTATAAGCACAACCATACATGAAATGCATGATCATACTACTACTACTTCTGAAAATAATTTTTAATTTTTTGAACACCCTGTATACTGTGAATAAATATATGCACAACTATTCTATACAAATATCTAATAATATATATTTACAAAATCAAAATTTATTATGCTAAAAATAAATCATATAGACATTAAATCGTACAGTGAGTATTTCACTATAATTCTGTGATAAATATAATATAGTAATTAATCAGTTTTAATGGATTTCAATAAGACAAGCAATTGTTAAATTATAACTATATATATTTATAATACAACAATTATATTTATAATTCAATTTCAATGCAGATATAAATATAAAACTGTTTACATAATTAATATATAAATTAATAATATGTTTGTAATTATGATTAATAAACAACGTTAATTTTGTTATCATTTCTATGTAGATGTAACATATTGTATATAGCCATAAATGTAAGTCGTAGCAATGTCTTGTTAAACTACCACGTTTATAACTAATGACATCTTGATGGAGTCAACTCAGTAATCCACAAACCAAAACACCGTAGAACGGCTTATTTATTTTGACACGTGAAACATATGATATTAAGTAGTACATGACAAAACAGGAAATTATTACACCACTAGAATTAATTATCATCCCTTTCAGCTCATCTAATACTATCACGTAAATAAATTTAATTAATTAAACTCAAGTAACAATATAATTTTATATCAAAGTTTATGTGCATGTACAATGTGCATAGATATTAAAATCATGTTTGATGTTATAGAGGTAGTTATACAAACAAAGAAGAGTTTCTTAACTGTAATAAAAATTCTTACAAAACTGGAATTGCGGCAACTGTGCGTCGAACTTTTATCGTCACTTGCAAAGCTGCATCCTACAATTTAGAAAAGAGACTTAAGTAAAATGCAGTTGCACAAATAAGGGGTTTTAAAATCGCTATAACTGCCTTAGTTTGCACTATTTCAAAACCATTGAGCTGCCATATTATTTTACATTTTATGGCACCGTTAGCGGAAATGAAATCTCATTCTATTAATAAATGCATATAAAAACTCTATTATAGATAGACTTAATAACTAATAAATATTAATATATTTTTTATTTAATTGCTTTAACAACGACTATGTTCAATTTAAATCATTGTAATGAAAGTTCAGAATGGTTGCCCAACATTGACTATTATAACTAAGAGCGGTCATTATAAAATAATTAAGCTGATATTTAAACAAAGTAAAAACTCTTATATCGTTTATTAAATGTTAATTATTGTAATTATTCATTAAATGCAATATTAATTTACATTTCTATATCAACGCAGCGATACTTATTTACCTAATGTTTATTGCCCACTGCGCGGGTCGTTATCTCCATGTTTTTTATTTGATTTTATGACTAATTCCCATAATAAACAACGAATGCATTTTGAAAGACTTATGAACAATTAGTAATTAATATAATTTCCAATATAAATACGTAATGTCAACATGTAACAAGTAAATCATTAATTTAAATAAATATAAATGAAAGGCTGCATGCTAGCGTAGTTTGTATTTGCGCTTTCAAATTATTTTAATATTGCAAATATTTATTAATTCCATGCGATCAGAGAATAATTGAATTAAATTCAATTTGCACCCAATGCATTAATTGGATTTTGATATTTTACGTTCGCGATAATACAAAAAAGATAATAACAATAGTCTATTTTAATTAGTAGTTAAATCTCATGGTTTTGTTCTGCAATAATTCCAGTAAATATAATTGAATATTCTGTTAGGTTTATAAATAATGTTATAAATGCATTTAATTATCATATGTATCTTTTTATAATTTTGTTATTTTCATTGTGATAGGCATACGAAACGTGAATAAGAGCTCTATTGAAGTCTTTTATCTTCTTATAAAAACAATTTTAAATATTGTAAATAAACGTTGATTAATTTATTTTATTTTATTATTGTTTATATTATGTAAAAAATCAATATTAAAAAAAAACATTTGTTAACAGTGTTATTTGTTAGCATTGTTTATAATAGTTAATGTATAATATACATTGTTATTTTGCGTGCAGAATTTATTATAATAGTTGTTGATAGAAAGTATTGATATATTATTATTTTACAAGTTTCAAGAGAAAAAGATTTAATTACGCAATAGCTAGAGCAGCCTTAAGGGATGTAATTCAGCTGTTATTATTCACACATAGACTGAGAGGGTATTAAAGATGCGTAATACATAAGTGCGTTGGCAGTGAAGACATCGAGATACTGCAACTAGAGAAAAAACAGGAAAAAATGTAAAAACACGGTTTTTTCTGTTTTTTTTCTGGAGCGAAAAGAAACTTAAAAAGTAAACCAATTTTTTTATAAAATACGTAATATTTTATTTTAAAGTAAAAAAAACAAGACATTTACGCGTCTCATTCTCTCTCCTGATTATTACGTGCATATTTTAATCAAAACAATTTATAATTTATATTTGAAATACCTATATTTAATAATATAAATCAATTCTAGTAATTAAAACTTTTTTTTCTAGTTTACAGTAAACGATTAATTTTTCCCAAAATTTCTGTTTTTTTCCAATTTTTCTGGAAAAAATTGTTTTTTTGTCCAACACTTCATTTTTCCGAAAATTTTGAAACTAACTGCAACTGCAAAATATTGTCAAACTTATCAGTTGTACCTTGAGGTTGTGTGTAAGGCACATTACATTAGTGACGAGAAGTTATAAGCACAATGGTAATAGACTATACCTTGGGGTTGTGTTAATTAAGTAAATAGTATTATGGTATAGTATGCTACGCTGTTATGATGAAGATACTGGCATTACAACCTATTAAGTCTTAACAGAGAGGAAAATTATTTTTAAGTTTTTGTATCATTCAGGCATAGCTTTATTTTTCAAGTTGTTTAATTCAAGTGTACGTCTTTTCTCTGGTTTCTTCGTTTTTGTATTTTGCAATAAACTTAATATTTATTATTATTTGGTCTACCAATTACTTTCTACCTCTAGTTTGTACAACATGTTTGTTTTTACCGTCTAAGTTTTTATTTTGTAGAACAAAATTGATTGAACATAACATCTATCTAAACAGCCTTATCTTAGAATTTAAACAATTTTTTTGTGCAAAACATTTTCCACATTTTATTTTTTTTATTTATATTTGTTATTAATTGTTTAATTTTTAAAGTTTTGTTTTTGTTATATTATAAATTGATTTATAAATTATACTATCAGTAAATTCTGTAATATTATAAAATACTATGTAAATATTAGGATTGTTACTTTGTTTATTATTAATTTGAATTGGTTTTTCCAACAGCTTTTTGGATTATGTCTAGTAAATAAATGTTCCAAAATTAATTCACCATTCAAGCAAATTAATATTATTTCAATAAATACTTTAAAATCTGCATCCCTGTAAAACTTTATATCATTGTAATTGTTGACATTTTTTTTTTCTAAAAATTAAAAAAAACGCAGATGTTCCATAAAAAAACTGACAATGACGTCATATCATGCAAAACTAGTGCCACATTAAAAATCAAAATACGTTACTATATAGATTAAAAAATATAAAAATAACCTTTAACACGGCTATTTATAAAATAAATTAAAAATGCAGTCAGAAATTGGTTGTTCCCATACATTTACTCAACCCTGTATACAGAATGTAGATCAATTAGCGGACAAATCACAGGTAACTTTGTAGACCAAACAAAAAAAAAACAAAAATCTTAATTTTAAAATGCTGAGAAACTCTTTGTTTGGCCTAACGAGGTCCTGACATGAGTAACTTCCATATATCACGTTTTAAATTAGCAAAAAATATATTAATAAACGTCAAATGTATTGAAATTGGTTAAAATATAATATATATCGGGTACACAGGTATGATATTATTACGATCTCAAAAAAATTTTTACTAACATTATATTACTGATAAAAATATTATAGTAATACAAGTAATAACTATTAAAAAACTATCGCAACAACAAAATTATAAAATTATAAAAAGTATATCGCTAACCTTGAAGAAATTTTTGTTTAATGGTTTTTCTGAAATAATTGATGCGCTTGAAGATGCAATCATATAAGAATAAAATCTCTAGAAAAAGATAATGTTGTTTTTTTTTGCAATTACAAAGAAAATAGTTTAGTATAAACGTTCAGGCACTTTGCAATTCAAAGTTGAAAGTTATTGATATTGGTGTTTGTTGGCTAAGATTAACTCATGATATGACTATATTAAATGACTTCCTGTTGAAACGTCTTTAAGATAATAACGAGTTAGTGGATTCAATTATTTTAGGTGGCAATAGATATGCCTGTAAAAAATATTTATTGATGCCACTAATAAATCCAAATAATTTATCTAAAATTGCTATAAGAAAATTGGTAGAGCGGTTGTTTGAGGTAATTAAAAAAAGGTTTATATATTTTACAACTGGAATGTAAATTGACGTGGAAAAGGTTATCAAAGTGATTGTTGCAACATTTGTCTTGCATAATATATGTGTTAATTTGAAAAATGACATAGAGGAAGACTTTGTTGAAATCATAGAACTTAATTACGTACAAATTGTATTACAAAATGTGGGCAATGAAAGTACCCAGTAAAAACTGTTTTAATAAATACAAATTTTAACTAATAGATTTTTTATTTAAAAATACTTGTATTTATACATATTTTTTGTATAATTTAAAGTTTTATTTTTTTAATTTTTAATTCTAATTCTTTAATGCACCCATCCAACTTAGCATTTTTCAAAAGGATATTTTTTCTTCAATAATCTGTAAAAAATTAATTTATTTGATTTTTTGTACATTTGATGTTTCCAATTTGTCACAAACGTTTTCTTTCTTTTTCTCTACTTTCTTTTTTTGTGGGTATAATTATACGCTAGCATGCTGTTTTAGTGTTAGTTTTTATTGCGACATGTTTCAATAATTTAAATTCTCATCTTCTGGCTCAGTAACGTTAATATACAAAAAATTTAAACATAAGATGAATACAATTGTCAGATAGTACATATTGTAAATTACAAGTTCAAAAAATATTAAATATAAAATTATAAAAATAATGAAAAACAGTATGACTTACATTACTATATTAATTAAACCATTAATCATTTTTTTGTTTTGATGGTACTTTGTTTATTTCCAAGTTATTATTTTGTTTATTAACAATATTATAGTTAAAAATCTAAAATATAAAGTCAAATCGTTTCAAAAGTGGGCATAATAACATTATGTATATTTATATTCAATAAAATTATCCAAACAATAACAATTTTTTTTTATATAAAAAAAATGTACGGCAGAACATAATACAATAAATATAATATAACAGTTAGTAATATCCAATTCTAAATAATAATATACCGTTAAGATAAAACAAAACTTTACTCTCAACAGACACTGTTTCAATTTCATTAGAATGCCAACCCATAAAATTGCTCTTTTACACAGGAAACAATTAATTAATTTATCTTTCTTTGTTGTTTGTTTTTTGTAAATTCCACCTCCTAACTTATACATTTTACAAACAAAAATTGTTATATTTTAGAATATACATTAATTAAGTTTTTATATTAGGGAAATTTTTCCTGTTTTTTTTAATTCTATTATTATAGTAAATAATATGTGATAAATGCCGCATTTCCCTATTTTGAACTGCATTAAATTTAATAAAAATTTCTTTTTATGTTATATTTTTCCGATACTGCAATACAATCTTTTTATTTTTAATTATTTTAATAAATTGACTAGTTTTCTCATTTTCATTCTCTCTCTTTCTGTAAATTTTTTTGATCAACAATTGTTATTACACAAATATTACAACATAATTTTTTAATTGTGTTTTGTCAGTTTTGTGTTCCTACTTTGCAAATAATTTGAGGATATGTATGCATATTTAGTAATTCATTCAAATTTATTTAGAGCATTTTCTGTCAAATTTATTACAATTTTGATAAAAATAACGAAATAGTTATTTAATTATAAAGTTTAATTTAATAAATAAATAATAATTATTTGACAATTTATTAGGCATTGGTAAAACCGGGCATAAATAATTAAAAAATCGCATTAAAAGTAGTATATCATTTAACTCAAATAATTTTATAAAAATTCTAAAGACAACAATAGTGAACACATTTCTGTTGATATCAATAAGAGATATAAATATAGAACGCTTCAGCAACCATAAACTTGTCTATAGTAAACTCTTTCTAAGAACCACTCCAAGAAGAGAACCAACTTATCAACATATATGTAACTTAGAAAAAAAAACTGTTGCTTATTAATTTTAAAATGATCTCAACTGTATACTTTAAAGCAACATGTAGCTCAAAAAGTTAATTCTATAACTAAAAACATTAAGTCACTATTGAATATACTCCACCATGGTAATGGTATACAGATAATCTTATATTACAAGCAACAATAATAAAAAAGATTTTAAAAACATTTTAAAAAACTACTTAAACAACAATTTTGAAAAAATTGTTAATAAAATTACTTTGCGAACGCAAGTCCACACACATTAACAATTATTCTTATTTATGACAACAATATATATATTAATGCTTTTTTTTCAAAGATTGTCCAAAGATGTAATTTATGTATGTCTTTAAAACCAAATGCAAATAATACTTTATATCAATTTTAATATTTTGTGTATTTGTAGTTTATTTAGTGTCAAGTATATAAACACATGTAATAAACTGCTGCATTAAAACAAACACATTTTTAAAAGCTTGGAAAATAGCTTGTATTATTTCATTCCCAATAAATCTAAAGCTAAAAACTTTAAAATCTTTCCTATTGCACAAGAACGTCAATTCTAAGACTTTTTTTGTAAATATTATATACTTTAACATTTAGCTAGATATTAGACAATCTATTAAATATTTAGACAAAGTAAACATAAGACAAATTAAATCGAAATCTTAAATGCAATCGTTTTTAAAGACATTACATAAAAATTGAAAAAGTAAGTATCAAAAATTAAAATTAAAAACATCGCAAATAATTAATTTGGTAACTGTCGTGGTTCCAAAATCAAGTCTGTATTGTTTGAATTAAGTTTGTTTTGTAACTCTTCCTTGATGAGCTGTAAGTCGCTTAATTGATTCAGAGAATTTACTATTTTATTTATTTCAACTCTTGATAAAGCATCTGCAACTTTATTTAAGGATCCTTTAATATATCGGATGACTGAAGTGAATTAAAAAATAAAAGCTAGATTTCTCATTTTTCGTAATGAGTAATGAGTGAAATTTTATTTGAAAGCTGAGATCAATGTTTTATGATCTGTTAATGTCAAAAACTCATGTCTTTCAATTAAATAACGACATTTATTAACGGCTAAGAAAATTGTCAATAATTCTCTACCAAAAGTATTACATTTCCTTTTTGTTTTAGAGAAAGTTTTTGAAAAATATAATATTGGTTGTACCATCAGTAAATGTTTTGTGATTGACTATGATACTAATCTCAGATTTATCGTCAGGAAAAACTAAAAATGCTTAAAACTTGTTTAATCTTAACAAACGCGTCAGTGGTTGATTGAGTTTTGGAGTCTCGGTTGTTTGTTGCAAAATTATTAAGTGGTGTAAGAATATTAGAACTTGATTTTAAAAAACGATGGTAAAAATTGACCATTACAAAAAAGAGTAACAAGAAACAACGTGTTGTTGGTAAGATGATTTATAATTGCCTTAATTTTATCTTGTGCACAAAAAATACCTTATGATAAAATTGTATGGCCTAAAAAAGTATTTTTTTCAACACCAAATTTGCATTTATCAGGATTAATTTTAATACCATCGTTATTTAATTGTTCAAAAATTTGTTTAAAAAAAAATTGCGATTGTAACAATGTAAAATCTTAAATAGGTGAGATTGGATAGCAATCGGGCTTAGTAATTTTATTTATCCACAAGGACTTCAAGAACCATCTGCACCATATGTAAAGGTGAAGTCCAATTACTGTTAGATGGTTTGACAAAACCTTGGTCTTATAATTTTTAAAACTCTAATTTTGCTACTTCAATTTTCTTTTGTGAATGGCGTCTGGGTCTAAAAAATATAGATGATCTATAATTGTGATTCAGTGAGTTATATTGTGATTAACTTTAATATTTAATTGCAATGGTAAAGATAAATTTGGAAAAAGTTTTAATAGTTTGATATAAGGATCTAAATTCCAATTAAGTAAAATTGGAGAAATTTTAGAAATATTTGATAATACACTACTAATAATAATAATAATAATAATACTTTATTGACGGTATAATCTTACCATTTACATCTACATTAAATATACATAAACAATGATGTTTTACAATACAAAAATAAAGAATACAAATATACCATTCATAAAAGCGCACATATTAGACATTAGTCAGCATGACTTAGCTGACTTCTGAACGTAGATTTAGAGACACATAAAACATTAATATCAGTTGGTAAATTATTTGCAAATCTACACATTCTACCGAGTGGATTGTTGAAACCATAATTAGTAGAATGAGTAGACTCGCGAAATAAAGAAGAATGTCTGCTATGTCTATTATTAGGTGCTACATGGAATGGAAGAGTACCAAGTAGCTCCGGACAATCAATCTCAGACATAATTAAATTACGCAAGAACGACAAATCAGCTCTTTTGCGGCGAATTTTCAATGGCGGTAGATTGTACAATAAAGCAATGTAGCAGTAATCATAATTTACAGATAATATGCCGGATTTATAAGACAATAAACGACAAAACTTTTTTGAATTTGTTCAATACTACGGTTATGAATTTCATAAACAGGACTCCAAACTGACGGAGCATACTCTAAATGCGAACGCACCAAAGCACAATATAAAAGTTTAAGTGTATTGGCTGATAAATCCGCGGACATTCTATATACAAATCCTAACATTTTTATGGCACGATTGCACATGATGTTTATATGTTCAACAAATGTAAGTTTATGATCAAAAATAACGCCTAAATCTTTTATTTGTGTGACTTTGTTTAACACTTTAGTGTCAATTATATAGTTAAAAGAAATTTTACTTAAAGTTCTATGGAAACTTATTGAAAAACATTTCTCAGCATTAAAAAACAATTTATTAATAAAACACCAAGTATTTATAGAATCCAAGTCCAGTTGTAAAAGATGGCAGTCATTGAGAGATGATATTTTTTTATACATTTTTAAATCATCCGCAAATAAAAGAAACGACGATGAATTGATAAACTGTGGGATATCATTAATGAAAAGCAAAAATAAAATTGGTCCACAATGAGATCCTTGAGGAACACCAGATGGAACAAGAATGGGTTGTGACAAAAAGTTATTAATTTTTACACACTGCGTGCGATTTTTCAAAAAGCTGAATAACCAGGAAGTCACATCATGATGAAATCCCAGAGCACTGAGCTTGGCAATCAAAATATTATGACTCACACGATCAAACGCCTTTGAAAAATTGGTGTAGATTGAGTCAACTTGTACTTTAGATTCAAATGCATTTAAAATATCATTTTCATAACAGAGTAAATTAGTAAGTGTGGAACGCCCTTCACGAAATCCATGCTGCTCTTCTATTAAGCTGTTTTTGCACATCCATTGCAACTGACTAGTTACAATTTCATCAAACAATTTAAGTATAGCAGATTGAATGCAAATGCCTCTATAGTAAGTGATATTCTCTTTGGCTCCAGATTTAAACAAAGGCGTAATATTGCTTTGTTTCCATATTTGAGGAAATTCAGTTTCATTCAATGAAGCATTGAAAAGTAAGTGCAATGGCTTTGCAATAGAATAAATGCACTTTTTTAACAGTAAAGAAGGAATGCCGTCGGGTCCAACGCTTAAATTACATTTAAGGTTTTTAATTCCCTTAAAAACATCACACAAACTAATAGAAAATTTTGAATGTATTACGTTATTATTAAAATTAAACAATGGAGTTGGATGAGTTTTGTTATCATAGACAGAAGAAAAAAAATCTGCAAAATTAGATACAAAGTCGTTCACATTATTACAAGTTTGATCTTTATAATGCATTGTGGCTGGAAAACCAATAGTTTTTTTGTTCTCATTAACAAATCTCCAAAAATGTTTTGGATTATTTTGAATTTTACTTTCAGTTTGAAAAACATATTGCTCGTATTGATGAGCACTGAGATTTTTGCACGTAGTACGAATAGATTGGAATTCATTATAGTCCGACAATAGTTTTGAAGATTTATAATAATAAAATATAATAATTATTGATTGCGTTGTAGTCGGCAAGTTTAAAATCATTAAAAACATAATTACTATTTAAAATATCACAGGTAGTATCACATTTTATAGTTAACAAGTACGCAGTATGGTGTTGGCTTTAATTTAACAAAACATCTACAGCTTCTATCACAGAAATATCACGATCGTTAGTAAAACATAAATCTAAAAACACACCCTCACTATTAGGAATAGAAATGCATTGTTCGCAGTTTAAGAACCCAAATGAATTAGCTACTAAATGAGCAGGGTAACTATCATTACAAATTACTCCTATACCTAAATCATCGTTAACCCAAGAGGCTGCAGGTAGATTGTAATCGCCCAATAAAACTAGTTTACTGCTTGGAAACTCGTCGGCAATAGATTCGACGGAATAACAATGGTCAAGATATTTGTCACTAGTTGAATTAGGTGGTAAATATACCGCACAAATTATATAAGACACAAGATTAAACTTAACAACTACAAACAAATGTTCAACACTAATAAACGTGGGGTAAAGTAATACAGATTTGAGGTGAGTTTTGATAGCAATTAAAACACCACCTCCGCTTTGTTTAGGGCTTGTAAAGGCCGAGCGATCACACCTAAATAAATGATAGCCTTTTAGATTTAATTCAGAGTCACTGATGTCTGTAGAAAGCCAGGTTTCAGTGAAAACAATCACATCGTAGTCTGATACGGCTACAGCTAGCAAGAGTTATCTGAGTTTAGTTTTTAAACCCCCGACGTTCTGGTAGTAGATATAGAAGCCGTTATCATTCCTGAAGATGGGTCCAAGCTGTTGACAGGATTCAGGCTCCGAAAATCCATTGGAGATGAAGCAGGAACATTTTGTGAACGACCATAACTCACAAATTTTTTGACAGCAATGTTAGCTGGCCAAAAGTCTTAGCAAATAATAGCTCGAACAAGGTCGGTTGGAACCGAGACTTTAAAGCTACAGTAGCTTCCAGATTGTACAACTAGATCTACAGCGTCGATTGATATATCGGGGTATTTCAATTTAATGTAGTTAATAACATCGGATTTTTTAGTTCCGCGTTTAAGTTTTGAGACATGTATATATGAGTTTGGCACATATGCCTGCAACTTATCGTTACTTGGACCACAACCAAAAATTGTTGGGGTTTTAGGTTGAACTTTCTGTTTAGGTTTTGTTTGAGCAGTAAGGGTTACAAAAGAAGAAGAAGAATTATCAATTACAGAATTAATTGCAGATGGAAGCAATTGAATTTCCTCATTAATAGTTGGTGTAACTACACAAGGAATAGATTCTTGAATACGAGTTTTGTATTCAAGTATTACCTTATCTTTGTCTGCAATCTTCTCTTCAAGATACACTACTTTATCTAATAGCAATTTATTGTTAGACCGAACTTGATCTAACAAAACTTGATACAGTACGATAGTCTCTTTATAAAGCCTGGGAAGTTCGGAATCGTCAAGTTCGAAAGACGTACCACAGTGACATTTACTACTGCAACAGCTGAAAGATCTAGAATCTAATAACTTATTAGTTATTATTGAGATCAATTATCAAGTGATAGTGTCTCAGGAAATCTGCACCAATAATTAAATTTACTATTTATGCTAAGATAAAACGCCAAGACAAAATTTTATTCAGATTTAAGTTAATTTTAAAAAGTTTGATATCCATAAGTTTGGATATGTGAACCATTCGCTGCTAAAAGAGTCAATACATTTAATTTGAGTTTTGATAAGTTGTTTTTGATAGCTACAATACTAACTGCTGCACCTGTGTCAATTAAAAATTTTTGTTTTGTGTCTATATCAAAAAGATAAAAAGATAAAAGAAGCGACAAGTAAAACCTCCAATAAAACAGTCGCAACTTTAATTGGAAATACGGGTTTTTTGATTTAAAGAAACACAGTTCTACACGTTTTTTTTCTTTGTTAGCAAAATTGTAATGATACCAACATATGTCCGAATTTTGATTATTGTATTTGTTTAAATTTGATTTAGAAAATGATCTTGTTCTCGAAGGAAAACGAGTTGTTAAAACAATTTTTGTTAATTCACTCACTTGTTGTTTTAATCTCGAAATTTGTATCTGCAATGAATTTTGATCGGTTTCTTTTGAAATTGTATTTATAGGATTAACTGTTAAAATTTCAACAATTTTATCGGCTAATTTTGTTAAATCAGCACAAGAAAGATAAAGATAAAAACTTTTCTTACATCAGTTGCTAACCTTTGTAAAAAAAGTTATTTTAAAATGTTATCGTCTAGTCTTTTGGCACCGAGAAGTTGCATTATGTTACAAAGAAAGGTGTTTTATCACCAATTTCTGTGTCAGTCAAAAGTTGTTTTCTGTTCAAAAATTGAAGTTGGCAAAATTAACTCGGTCTTAAGTTTTTCAAAAAGAGACTCAAATGAAGGTTTAATAATTATATCGCAAATTTCAGTAGCAACTTCCGAGGCAAAAGATGAAACTACTAATTTGAAGTTTGTCTTTTCGGACAAAACTCGATGCCGAGAGAAAATAGTTTTAAGTTGCTCAAATCACAATTCTAGGTCAGCAACCCAAAATTGTGAAATTTTAAAATTAATTATTTGAATGTCTAAAATTTTTGTAGGTGCGTTATGTGTGTCTGGAGTATTATTAACCTTTGTGTTAAAAAAAAAAAATGATTATTGATTAATAAAATTGAGCAATAGAAAAATAGTGAGGCGTGGTAACAAAAATAATGTATAAATAAAAATTAATCAAATGACATATGTCATTGGTTTTAAATAAAAGAAAATAATAAAAATACCTCACCAATTACGATAAGTATTATGAAAATTTTATTAAGTCCTAATAATCCTTATCTGTCAAAATTTCTGCAATTTTTGGGTGTTATTTTGTCCTATATCCGTCGGGCTTCGCAAATCCTCTTTTTCCTTCTCTTTTTAGCGCTTTGGCAATTAGCTGATGATTGTCGCGTTCACGTTCCTCCTCCTGTTTCTTGAGTTTTTCTGCAATCTGCTCATCCAGACCTTGATGATCCACAAATATGAAGGCTTTTGAATTAAAAATTCTCTTCTCTTAATCACGTAAAAATCATCTTTTTTTAATCACGTGAAAATCCTCTTCTTTTTCTTTGTTATGGTCACCAATGTAAAGTAATTTTTAATAACAATATTAGTTTAATAAAATACTTCAATTAAATAATAAATTATTTAATATTTAAAAAAAAAATATCTTTCTGACAAAAAACATTAAAAATTAAATATTTACATATTTATTATATCAATTACAAACTTAAATTACCACGCTTGCTTATCAAATAAATACAAAAATAATGTATAAATAAAAACACGCTACATAGTAAACAACATGTGTTAACAAAAACACTAAAACCGTTCTAAACGGTAGTCCATCTAGTGGTATGTTTTTAATCATTTGTTATTTTGACAGTGACAGGTCTTTCCCGTAGAAAATCAGTCAGTATCATATCTCCGCGGAACGAAATGAATCACTTTACGCTTGAACAAAGTTAGGAAAAATTGCAAACTTATTTTCAAAGTTAATGTTGTGTTGCCCAAACAGTGCGTTTATTGAAAAAAAGTTTTGACCAAAATGAGGCACCACCGCGCGTGCTGTACGCAAGCTTGTGCAAAAAGTTTGTGAGACTGGCATGCTAGTGGCCAACACACACGGTCCCCGCCGTCGTACGGTGCGCACTGAGAAGAATGTGGCTGCCGTAGCCGAGAGTGTGCGACTCTTGCCATCGATCTCAACAACTCAATATTTCACGCACCAGCCTGATGCAATATTTGCACTAAGACCTCGCATTATTTGCTTATAACTAAGGGCCAGCAAGTGAAAGCACACGACCATCCGGTTTGTTATCGCTTTTTAATTTGAGCCTTAGAACAGCTCAAAATGGACAACAATTTTTCTTAAAAAAATCATCTTTTCTAACTAAGCGCATTTTTATCTCGGCGGTTAAGTTAACAAGCAAAACTGATGCATCTGGGGATCGGAAAACTCGCACGTGATTGTCGAAAAGCCAATTCATCTTCAGAGAGTAACAATTTAATGCAGATTTTAGAGCGGTGGCATCATTAGCTCATTTTTCTTTGAAAATAATGCTGGAATCGCCATTTTGGTTAACGGTGAGCGCTACAGAAATATGATAAACAATTTTTTGTAGCCAAAAATTGAAGACATGGACTTGGACAATCCTTGGTTTCAGCAGGATGGTGCGCCATGCCACAATGCTGTCATATTCAATAAATGTCTACTAAATGGAGTCTTTCCAGAAGAGCTAAAATTGGCAAAAGTGATACCAAATCATAAGAATGGCGATTTAAATATAATAAATAACTACAGGCTAATATCAATACTACCAGCTTTTTCAAAAATGTTGGAATCCATTATTTATAGTGAATCCAATTTTTTTTGATAAGTACAATGTGCTGTCAAACAGCCAGCATGGTTTTCGTCAAGAAAGATTAACAAACACAGCCATCACAAAAGTAATGGAAGCAGCAATAGATGCAATCAATAATAAAGAAGAAATTCAAACAAGTTTATTAGATTTGAGTAAGGCGTTTTAATGCATTCATTACTCGACGCTGCTAGATAAATTTAATTATTATGGCATACGTGGCATAAGACTACAACTGCTAAGATCTTATCTTCATAAAAGAAAACAGCACGTATTCTGGAATGATCAATACTCCAACGTCGGTACCGTAGAACATGGTGTTCCTCAAGGTTCCATTCTTGGTTTTTTTCTTTTTATTGTGTATATCAATAATTTACCAGCATACTACCTTAAGAGAGTCATAGTTACAACCGCACCGGGAAGCGCGGGGGGGTTGGTAACCCCCACGCATCTCGCCTCTCTGGCGTGGCGATTGCTTAACCTACATGCTTGTCTGCTAGGCTGAACGTTCAAACCACAGGTTCCCCGTTACACCGGCGTGAGTTAGATCCGCGCTCGTTTATGCTCCCGGCCGGTATTTCAAACGTTGTTACACTAGAGACTTACCTATAGGCCTACACTCACTATTATGACAAAAACGTTCCTCCATCAGCGAGGCGGCCTCCCACGATCCAACCCCTAAAGGCACATTCGGGCTGGAGAGACGGTGAGACCGGGTTGTACGGCGGTTGAACTCCCGCCCATTTAAGGGTTATGCTCCCACAATCAGTGGAAAAATTTGACCCCCCTATCTACTAAAGGTAACGACACTGTCCCTAAGAATCCAACGCCATACGAGTAGGTACCAACAGCCAGAATCGGTAGGGCTCTTACTTACCCTCAGTAGTTTTATCAGTTCTTAAACTAAAGAACTACGGAGAAAAGTCGCCGTTTTAGGTTTCACCCTGTACCTCACTAAATTCTGGGAGGTGAGCCCTTTGCCCAAATGCTTGGGATAAGGCATCAAGACTCCCAGTTTCAGGGGATACGCTTGTAAGGTACAAACGTATCCTGTGGTGAACACTCTGAGAGTGTTCCCGGCAACACCGTACTCGTGGCAGACAAGATTTCTCGTCAACGTGGTACGAATCGCCGTCGTGGGCCCTTTTGGAACACCACTACTCCACATCATTACTAAGGATGACTTTCTTTGCCTCCTGCTCTACAGGGTAATTTGAAGTGGGAGCACGGAGGATCGGTTGGCCCACTTCCTTTGTTCTAGGGGCAAACGCCGTGGAGTAAAACGTTTACTTCTATGCTGTAGCACAGTATGAAATTCTGTTCTGGGGAAGGTCTTATTTAATGAAAGATATCTTCATTTTACAGAAAAAATTAATTCGAGCAATGCTGGAAATGAGAAGCCAAGATTCTTGTAGAGATATTTTTCGAAAACAACATATACTTACGTTTCCATCGTTCTACATATATGAACGTCTTAAATATGCTCATGTAACTACATTCCAACAAAACGGAAGCACCCATTCTTATAGCACCAGATATCGCAAGGAGTACAAAATTCCGCGTCATCGTCTCACCACGGGTCAACAGGGGCCTCAATATTGGTCAGTGAAGGCTTACAACCATTTACCAACAAAGTACAAAAGTATGACACTAAATTTAAAAGTATTAAAAACATGTTAATAGAATTATCTCTATATGATTTTAAAGATTTTCTTTCTGTTAAATTTTAAATGTATAATTTGTATTGTATTTTAAACTCTATGTTTGTGTATGACACGTGTAATGTATATTTATTGTACAAAAACACTTAAATAAATTATTATTATTATTATTAATAATCAATTTTTTGCGCGCCAAGTTTGGTAATCATGTTATCAGCCGTCTCGGCAATGTCAATTGGCCATCTCGGTGCTGCAATTTGACGCCGTTAGACTTTTTTTGTAGGGTGCCGTAAAGGACCGATGTTATGTAAAAAATCCATTATCAATTCAGGCCCTTAATGCAAATACCAAGCAAGCTATTTGTGAGATAGAGCTAGAAACCGTCATTAAGATTTTGGAAAACTAGGTTAACTGGATTTTTGAATTTTTAAAAGGGACCACTAAATAGACTAAAAAAAAAACTTTATAGACTGTATTCATAAACTGTCACTGCTGTCCAAATATAATTTATAGAGTTTAGAACACATAACATATTGGATTTTACTTAAAAACAACAGAACACCTAAACATGGCCAAAAGAAGATAACATAATTTCAATACAATTATATTCACAAAATTATACAAACTAAAATACCAAAATATTTACTTGAAATAATTGAAAAAAAAAACAATCTCCGTGTTATGACATAGTTTGGCAGAAAACGTCATAAAACAGAGTTTTTTAAACAAAGTTTTTTTAAAAAACAACAAACTGTAAAATTGTTTTCCTAGCTTATACAAAAACATGAACTGTTATATATTTTTAAAGCATATACGTGCACATTATAATATGTAATAAATTTTTTTTTTACTATTTTATAACTTTTATTGTATTATTTATTTAATTATTTTTAAACTGTTATTTTAAATTATTATTTCAAATTGTTCTTTATATGTTTTTATTATTAAATATAAAAATTATAATCTAGCAAACAAGAATTATACTTTAGTTTTAGTTAGTTAAGTTGTAGTTTTATATATTATATAGTTATTAGACTTTTTTTTATCTGTTAAGGTTGAAGTTCAAAATAAACACAATATGAATAAGTAATTTATATTGTGCACCACTCTGAACTTTTTATTTTATGTAACAATTTTAATAGGCAAAACAAACTTTATTATTACATTATTATTAGATTAGAGTTTGAAGTCCAACTATATTAAAAAAATTAAAAAAAAAAAAAATTGAATGATACCAGCTAACAACTACAGGTGCGGTCTTATTAAAGCCAACAACCTGTAGTACATACATATGATGCTGAACAATGATACCTAAGTCTACATGTCACAAACAATACGGGCAAACAAGAAAATAACAATAGATTTTTTAAATATGAAAAACACAAATTTGTATTTGTTGTCAATATAATTACAGACAAAGACAATGATAGTTAATAATATATTAGTCCTAATTTGATGTAGCTTAACTGAGCAGCAATACTTAGCTACGTAAATTTAATATCCAAACTTAAACAGCACGGATTTAAATAAAACTGTTTGCACTATATCTAGAAAATTTATTTTAATGATTCTTTGTCTGTTTACAAAAAATAAGCATTTGAATAACACTTTTTAGTTTTGTATTTCTAAATTTATTTTAAATATTTTAAATATTTTATTATTTTTTTTATTTTCTGCTAAGAAACAAATATAGTTAATATTGTTATTGGAAAATGAATAATATCTTAAACTCTAATAGAGTATTTATAAATGTAGAATATATAAAATTGCAACAAATAAAAATAGAACATTCTTCTATTTATTTATTTTTTTATTCATGTACTATTTAATTTAAGTATTACCTATGTTTAATTAGGTATAAATCTATACAATTCACCTCTTTTTTTTATTGTCTTTCCTATCAATTTTGAACAAAATATACATTTATACTCATATACAATATTGGGATTATTATTAAGAGAATCTGACACTTAATTACAAATAAAAAGTTGCACACTACACAAAATTTGCCATGCATGATAATATAACACATTAAACGAGTATTCATGTCATATATACAAAGCCATTATAGGCAGGGTCAGTGAGCATTACTGACCGGACATTTGTCTATTTCAAGCCCTGGCCACAACTAGACAGCCCCGTGATTTTTAGCGGTGTTAAATTGTCCGCAACCGGCAATATACAATCACTGCGGCGCTGCCGTAAAACCTGTAAACGTCACTCAGGATCAGCAATCCTGCACCTTATTCCTTTACCTACCCCACATTCCCGAGCCTGATATACGATGTGAGTTATGAGGCTAAGTTAACGATACAGGAAGCCTTTAGAGAAAACTGCAACCACAACCCTGCAGATTGATACCGACGACAAAGTTTAAAGTTAAACACGCATTTATAACTCAAGACTTTATAATTTATGCGAGGGTTGACTTTATCTAATTTCACCGTGAAAACTCGAAGCTGCCGTCAACACCTCGGTTTAAACACTGTTCAATAGAAGCACAACGAAGTGTGAATATCAAATATAACTTTATTAATAAATAAATGTAAACAAATGTTTTTAAAAGCATATCACATAGCGCTCCATTGCATTAAATCACAATATAAAATAAAATAGCGTTACGAAAAATAAATTTCAACATCAATTGAAATGAGAGATATTTATGATATTATTTATTTTAATAAATGTGCTAAAACGGGACACTGTGGCCTAGTTTTTATAAAATTTATTTAAAATGAAACTATAATTATTGTTATATTTAAAATATTTCATAAAAACAGTATGCAAATTCTAAAAACAGATATAATATAATCTTAACTAAATAAAAGTCAATTGATTTATTTTTAATTAACTGGCCGTTAATTCTCATTTTATTACTGTTAATTAAAACAATAACAATCTAAAAGTTGATTTAAAATTGCACAGTAACTATTTAGTATTGTGGTTTGATTCAAAATAAGAGAAGAAGTTCACATTAATATCAATATGTATTAAATTGTTAGATATTAAGTATGATTTATTTGTAAAGCTGTTAATATTATTATTGAAGACAATACAAATGTGTCTACGTTTAACCTTTGAGCGGGCGCGCAATTTTTTTTTAACACTAACAAGCGCGCGCCATAAATGTTACGTCATACAGTTTACAACAAATATTTACTTTTTTATGATAACGTTGAGTTTGGTAATTATTGATAGTTAAAAAAAATAATATTTGAGTTTAAAACATATTTTATTTGCAAAACTATTAATTAAAATAAAAAAAATAAAAAAGAGACTTTTTGCCTAACCTATAAAAAATATATAAGCCTTGTTTAAAGAATAGACAAAAATTATTTCTAAAATAACACGTGTACAGTCATTTTATTAGAATATTAATAAGTTTGCCGTAAATTTTACGGCGGCGCGCCCGCTCGATGATTAAAGAGATATCACGCTTTTCAGATGGCTTTCTATTTCAGTAATAATAATGCGTATTTTGTATTTAACATATTACAGCTGTTAGCGTGGGTTTTTTAACTAAGAATATTTATGTAAAAATACAGAACACTCAGTAACAAATTAAAATTGAGTTTTTGTTTATTTTCTATTAATTCTTATTTGTAATAACAAATACTTAACTTTCAACATTAAAAAAAAAACAAATAAATATATAATAATAATAGCATAGTTATATAAAAACCACCATACTAAAAACAAATGCATGCAATTTAAATTAAAGCATGACGGTATACAACTCGGGTTGTAGACAAGAAAAAAAGGCAATTATTTCCCCAAAACCCAAATGGTTAAAACTTGAGACCATAAAGAAAAAAATTGACAAAGCAATCTCAACTAAGAAAACACATGCATGCTATGGGCAGTGTGGACAGCCCAATATACAGAGAAAGTGAAATAGAAGACAGTAGGATCTAGCACGTACTATATACTACCAGCCCAGTACTCTACTACGCAAGAAAGTTAAAGTGTTGAAGAATTCCTGGCTTGACATAAGCAGCATAAGAGAAAGTCTTTCAAGCAATGCCTTAGCATACATTAACCATATTGGTCGGCTGTGTGTAGTACAATTTCAGTAAAAATGATTTTTCTCTCACTCAAATCCAAAATCTAAGATCCAAAAGTTTGTATATTATAATATTAATTTATCGTAAAAAAATAAATATATAAAATAAATAAATTGCAAAAACAAAAAAACAATAAAGATAGAAAAATAAAATTATTAAAAGCAGAATGATTTCGTCTGATAAGCTTTTTTATATTCAACTAACTATTGTCATATTTTTATAATCAGTTGTCTGCATACAGGGTGTCTTAAAAAAGTAGAGTAATTTAGGGAGTGGTACTACAAACCACAATAAACAAAAAAATCATAATAAACATAAGTTGTCATAGCAACGGTTTTGGAGATATAAAACATTATTTATTTTTATATATATTTTTACAAAAAACAGAGTTATAGAAGATGTTTGAAGTGCCTTTCTTCTATTATCAAACAGACACATTAATCTTTGTCTGAAGAACATTCGTACTCTTTCTAAACCCCCTCAAATATCCAAAAAAAAATCAAGAAGGTTAAAATCAGGCGATCTTTGCTGGTCATAAAACTGGTACGCCTCTTCCTACTTACCTATGAGAAAAAGTTTGGTCTAATTGCTCTCTAATGGCAATTGAAAAATGAGCTGGAGCACTATCATGCAGGAACTACATTTGTTGCCTGTGTGATAAAAAAAATGTGAAAAAAAGATCATATATAGTGTTCTGCAGAAAGTTAGGTAAGCAGCCCATGTTAATTGGTTTGATAAAACAACGAGACCTAGAAACCTGTCGCCTACAATACCCATCCAAATGTTTAATAAAAAACGTGTCTTGTGTTGACATTCAATTACAGCATAAAAATTTTTGTGCTGCTTATGAAAGGTTCTCCAAACAAAAGTAGCATCAATTTTTATCTCGGCTGATATTCACCGCATTCCTGGATTATGCTTTATCCGTGCTTTAATTTTTTGTTCTGCTCTAGAAGTAGACACCGACCTTGGTTTATAAACCGTTATCTCTTATTCTCTGGTGAATTCTTTTAAACATACGATGTGAAGGAATCTAGAAATTTGGATAAGCTTCTACATAAAGACGTCGCGTTTTGGTGGTAATGCCATTAGCACCATATATAACATGTATGTCGGCTAGTTCTGCATTAGAATAATCAGCCATAGCAATGAAAACTTGTGCACTAACAATAACTGTCAAATACTGAATGTTTATTTCACAAAACATTAGCCAACTATGATAAGAAAATGCACGTTTTTGCAAAATAAAAAAAAATGGAGGAAAAAATAAAAATAAATAATGTTTCATATTTCCGAAACCGTTGACAACTCATTTTTATTAAGACTTTTTGTTTTATGTGGTTTTTTGACTTGTGTAAAATAATATATGTTTTTACATTCTGCACAAATAAACAATTATTGTTAATAATAAATTAGGTATTAATTATTTTTTAACCTATATCGCTTCAAATACTAATTTTCTAAAATTATAAATTTTAACTTTTGTTGCTTTATCGAGGTAATACTTTTAATAAATGAACTTAGTGTTATTTGATAAAATGTAAAAACTTTGATATAAATAAATCATAAATTATTCATTTAAAATTAAAAAAAAAGTATACGTTTTAAAAATACTTTATTTTTAATGCAAGAATAAAATAGCGTTAAGCTTATCAAATTTGTATACGTATAATCGTATTAAAATAATTGAAAGAATTAGTACATAAACATGAGATTGTAGCAACACAATCACTAGAATGTTATTAATAATGTAGAGATTATCGTCTTTCATCTACATACCGTGTAACATACACAAAATGTTGGATTACTTGCACGTAAATAACAATACATTACAAATCTCGTGACTAAAAACAGTTTTAATTTTCACAGGAAGATTGCATCGACTAATAATCCAATTAGAATGGAAAACGCAATATTGAATTCCTGGCGATAAAATCTTCGTATGTACATTAAGCTGTTCATAATTCCGCTTAGTTGAAAGAGGCTTTTTTCCGAAATCAATTTCCACTTTATTAATTTTGGAGCGGAGCTCAAGAATCAATAGATGTAATTCAATATTTGCATACCATTCGAGAGACCATATGAAACTTGTTGCACGCCGTATGCTCGAGCAAAAATAGGTTTCCCATGGTTAAAGTGGACAAGCGTGTAAGCGGAGAGATTAGATAGACTTAAATCGCCTTGCGTGATAATTACACTTAATTTCATTGATTCCATCCCATTGTTCGCCACCAAGAATGATCCGAATCGCGTTCAATATTCATTGTAAATTTACTATGTACCTAACAAGGGGATTGTATTATAACCCGAATTAAACATTAAGCCTATATTACACGGCTGCATTCACTATTTGTTTTGTTATTCTAATTGTTACAATGTCACTAAGTAAGATTAAATTTTGGCTTCTATTCAGCGAAGTGTTTGCATAAAACATGTTTTGATTACGCGCCTATGCTTGGAATAATATTCTCGTAAATGAAAACAAAATTATTTGTACATACATAATGAAATATACATCATGAAAATCTAATCTCACATACTAATTTCTATGCTATAAAAAAACCTAATAAACATTAAAGGAAATATATTACTATACAAATTATGTTTTAAGAATATATTTTTATTATATATTAAGACATTAGTTAATCATTTTAATCTAAAAAGATAATAATTAAAATTATCTAAGTTACTATCAAAAACAATTAGATGTTTTTACAAATTTACTTTTCAATATTAAATTTACAAAAATGTTACACAATTACTAATGTAGTTTATAATATAACATAATTTTTACAAAATACTTTATAGTTTATTAAAAACTTATAGTTATCATTAAAAAAATAATTTATGTCAAAAGATTTAGTTTCAAAGATTAACTAAGAAATATGTAAAAAGCAAAAAAAATTAACCAGCCTATATTATTATAGTTATAGCCAATTTCCGACCGGATGAAACTATAAAAATCATTGTTGTAATCAGCTGATTGGTGCACTTTGTCATGTACACTAATTTGTTAAATTAAATAAATATTTTCTAAATAAACAAGTTTTAATTGTAAACTACAATCTTTTGCAATCTACCGTAATTATAACATTAATGCACTATAATTTCAATCGTTACATCTGTTAATACTAGAACACTGAAACCGTAGTTTTATATAAACTAAACTTATAAATATATAAATTTGTTATCATATTTTTTAAATATATTTATATATCATATATATATATATATATATATATATATATATATATATATAAATATATAATGGCATTTAATTTTTTTATACTGACTAAAAAAACAAAACTTTATTTTAAAATAATGGCAGTATGGTTAAATGAAATGTATGTATGAAATCAAGAAAGTATCTTTTTATAACTGAAATTAAGTTTACGTAATCATGCAAAAATCTAAGATAGTGTAATAGCTTGTCAAAACCACACAGAAATCTAGTCCCTACGTATAACGCTATATGTACCAAATAGATAATTTATAAAGTATTTAAATTTATTTTTATTTTTCAACAATTTCAATTTTTCTTAGTTGTTTAAAATTTTTATAATAGGTCTTGTTGGTAATACAATTAGTTTCGACGTAGAAAAACTACAATTTGAACAAAAAATGTTGGTTTTGTAAATTGTATTAATATTAATAAATGTGTTGAATTGAGTTTTGAAACATTCATTGTTGAATTTTATTGTTTTAATACTAAAATTATTGTTGTTTATGTTTGTATACATTACATTCCTCAGATGTTACAAATACCAAAATGATAAGAGTACATGAATAAATAATATTTTTACTAATTTTAACAATTTGGATACTTGTCATGTTATAAAAAATAGCCAAAAGGTTTGTGATAGCAATTTGAATTATTTGAAATTTAGTTTTTTAAGTGTAAATTTTATTTCATGGTTTGTCAAAAGCAGAAAAGAAATTTGACACATTTCTTTAAGCTTTTCTTAAAGAATAATTAATGCTTTTCCGGGCATTTAAAATCATTTAAATAAGAGAGATTTATGGAATTAGATGAGTTTATTTTAGTTTACTTAAAACATATTTTTTGGACTGATCACAACAATAGATTTAATACTATATCCGTTGTAAACGCAGACGTGCCTCAGAGGTCATTTTTCAGTTCTATGTTGCTTATAATATTTGTTAATGACAATCCTCTGCACTTGCTAGGCCTAACAATAATATGCGTAGACAATATAAGCATTTTTGTTTTAAGCAGAACCTTAAAAGATTTAAAAACACATGCAATCAAATTAATTTTAAACCAATTTATAACCAATTCTGTTTTTTTTTTTGTCTACATACAAGTACAGCCAGTAGAGTTTTTATATTGCAAAATAAACTGCACCGTGCAAGAAAAGTTTACAAAAATATAGCATTCTGACATTCTCAATATAATAAAAAAATATGCATTCTCAGATACAGTTAAAGAAAACAAACGCATGTACTGCGTCACATACATGCGCATAAAATATCATAGTTGTTAGTGAAGAAAAGAATAAGGCTAAACACAGGAAAACATAAAAATAAAAAACATACTAGTAACAATTGCATATTATGTTATAAAATAATAAATATAGTGTGTTAAACATTACTACTATAAGAGTACCTGGCGGTTAAACTCCAAGTTCTCTGACAGCTTCTTTGTTGGGTGATTTGATGACATATATGTATAAAAAAATAAAATGTGGTAACAATAGTTTAATTTTTAGATAAACAAATCAATAAAACTGAAATAAGTTTTGTTTTATTGTTCTTCAAATAATGGCAATGATTGATATGGAATGCGATATTTGATTTAAAACGATGCATTATGTAATCTGATTTGACAATGAGTTGGAGTACAGTTGATCTTTGTAGAAGTGTTGTAACAATTGGCTAATGTAAGTGAATAATGATTAAACTCCGGTTCTGTTTTAAAAGTCAGTTATGCGAGTATATATCTATTGCTTTAGACATTTATTTTGAAGTTGAACTAGTTTTAAGATATTTGTTTTGGCAGCGCTGCACAAGACTGAACAGGTATATAATATAATTGGATAAATGATTGATGTGTAAAGCAGTTGTTTTGTCTAAAACGTCAATTAGCTGTTTTTTGTAAGTAAAAGATAAAAAAGATTAAGAACTCTTTGTGCTTTATGTAATGTTTGAGTGATGTGATAATTGTATGTAAATTTTAAGCCTAAATGGACGCCAGTATACTTTACTACGTTACTGACCTTTCCTGGTAAGAGATATGTTGTTTATTTTTATTACCTAGAAAACATATGTGTAAACCTTTTAGTAGATGTGATACTTTCAGTTTTTGTAGAGTTCAATTTAATTTTCCACTTATTACCAGCACAAATTTGCAACTGATTATTTAGAAAATGGCTAAGTTTAATGGTGGCATTTTCTTGTTAAATATAAAATGTTGTATGCATTAAGTGCGTTACTAGATAATAATGCTTATCGACAACTTTAATCCCTTAGGCTATAGACCCTTGAGCTAGAATATGTTGCTCTCTGGACATTATAATCATTACAACCCACTTGGTGCATACACAACTATTAATTTTATATTTATTTGGTATTATTATAGCAGTTTATAAATTTAGTTTATGTCAATAAGTTTATATAATAATTTTAAATAATAAATAGATTACTATTATATTACTCTTAATAATCCCACTAATTAAAACTGCATAAAAATGATTTTGTTATTTAATTGCCAAAACACTTCCACTATATTATTTAACTTGGCAATATCTTTTTTTTTCTAAAAAACATGATGATATTCACCCTATAACTTGATTTAAAAAATAGTTTTTAAGTGTTATTATTTGAATATATTTTGTGTCTTTGTTGGTTTATGCAACAGTTGAGCTCTGGAGTTATATGTCAAGTGTTTTAGAATACACAGTTTTATGTCTAAACCAAAAAATATAGATTTTAGTATCCATACTATTAACCTGTATAAGGTTTTTTGTTCAAACCAAAAAATATAGATATAAGTACTCATACAGCAGAATTAATTAAGACAGTTTTAGTGCTTTTTAACTGTGTCCAATAACAAAAAGTTTAATGGGGTAAAAAACATAAAAGTTGAATTGAAAAATTTAGAACAGTACAGGGGTGATAAATACTATGTCGCATACAGTTGATTATAGTATCAATAGTTAAGATTGTATTTAGGTTTTATGTCAAGTGTTTTCCAATAAAAAGTTTTTATTTTAATGTGTTTTTAAATATTTGTCCAGTATTTAAAAGTTTGTTGAAAAGTATTTTTAAGTTATTTTCCAATACTTAAATTTTGTTAGGAAGTGTTTTTAAATATTTCTACATTACTCAAAGTTTATTGTTGAATATTTTCAAATGTTTTCTAGTTTTTAACAAAAATTTTGTTGTCAAATTTATAAGGTTAAGTGGCAGAACAGCTTTAAGCTGAACTTAGCCGTTTTATATATTATACAGAGTCTCTATAAATGTCTGGGATTATGTAATCACTTTAAATGTGCCGCCTTTTTAAAATGTTCACCAAACTATTTACTTTGTTTTGACAGTTCTACTTCAACTGAGTTTACGCAAACCGAACCATTTCACTAGAGCGGCACAAACGTACATTAGATGGTTACATAATCCCAAAATTTTATAATGACCCTGTATATAATTAATATGTAAATAAAGATTTAATAAATAAATAAATAAATAAATAAAATAAATAAATTATTGGGAGGGAAAGTTTTTAAACAATTAAAATATAAAACTGATAAGCATACTTTAAAAAATAAAAAAATTGTAAAATAACACATTTGAACGTGTTATAATAAAACCAGATCATTTGCGTTCATTTTGATTAAAATTGATAAAAAATTCAAATAATTATTTTTGAATTAAAAAAATCTGAGAAACCACTTACTAAAAATTGTTTAAATGCTTTTAATACACAATAATAATGCAAAAATTAAAACTGAAAATCGTTTAGAAATAGCAACCGACAATGTGCTTTTAAAGACTACAATAAAAACAAAAACTTTAAATCTGAAGATGCTAAAATTTACGGAATGGGACACTTTGGCGCCGCCGTTTCGGCGCGGCCAATTCGGCGCGGCCGATTCGGCGCGAGGACACCTCGGCGCTGGCCATTTCGGCGCCGGCCGTTTCGGCGCCAGAACTTTTTAAATAAAATAAAAGTATATATACACATTATAACAAAAATTGATTTGTTTTGTGAAACATAACAAATAATGTATGATAAATAAAATATAAAATACTTATAAATTACATAACATATCAAACAAAAATTATACATAAAAATCATAATATATGTACGTACATATTTAAATTGTCAAATATACAATATATATTATAATAAATAAACATAACTTTGGCCCGCAAATAATTTATAGGTAATTAATTATCACTTTTTAATGATAGCTAATAACCTGAAAAATATAAAGAATAATAGTCTATTAAAATAAATAACTAAAAGAATTAAAAATATAAAATTGTAAAAAATACCAAATAAATTTTTATGATTATAATATATTTGTATATACTATGTTTTATTTGAAAAGTTTTGGCGCCGAAACGGCCGGCGCCGAATCGGCCAGCGCCCAAACGGCCGGCGCCGAATCGGCCGCGCCGAATCGGCCGCGCCGAAACGGCCGCGCCGAATTGGCGGCGCCGAAATGTCCTAGACCCTAAAATTTATTTAGAGTTTTTAGTACTAAATGTTTTTGTATTTTGATATTTTAGTGCAAATGTCCCATAAATGTAAAAAAATTGACGGCATATTTGGGTAGAATTTTTGATTTACCGATTGTGATAAAAATTAGTTTATTAACAATTAATTTCCAAAAATACAAATCTAACATTTAAAAACTAAAAAAAAAATTATAAATTTTCTAATATTAAAAATTTATCAATCTTAAAATGAAGTGTAAACAAAAATTCAAAAATCCACTAAATAAAACTGGCGCATTGTTTCTCTTTCAAATGAGATTGCAAAGCTTTTTAAGTTAACCGCTTGAATAGTTCTGTTCTTTAGTGCAAGACTATTTTAGGCCAAAAATTTCGTTTATGAAACTTTACAAATAGTGACGGTTTGGTTTATTTGTACAGATATCATAAAATTAAAGAACTGATAATTTTTAGACTCAAAATAAATCTTTCGTTTATAATATTTTTTTTTTTTTTTAATTTGCAGTTTTAGAACATTGCTGTTTAAAAACAAAAACCTAAATTAAAAGTTAGCTTTTGTAAGATGAATTTAAATCATTTTACATAAAACAAGTTTTTGTCTCAATTTTGACTGTAAAAACACATTTTTTATGACGCTACTAAAATATATTTATACTTTTGAAAAAAAAATTAGTTTAATTTTAAACAAATTAATTTTAAATTTGATTAAAAAAACTTTCATTTATAGTGCTAGGGGGTAAGTTGTTTTTAAAATTCAAAGTTAATAAAAATTATCAACTAGAAGGCATTGGTCTAAAAACACATTTATTAATTTACGGCCACTTTGTTTACCAGCCAATTTTAGAAAAATGAATTAAATTGAAAATTGTCTACCAGATAACTGGAAAAGGTTTTTCGCGCATTTCCGTTTAAAAGCAAACTTCAACTATTTAAAAAATAATTGCAAAAATTATTTTGGAAACATAGTTATACATACATATCTGCTATAAATTTTAAAATATATTTTTTTATTTCCAGTAAAATAAAAAAAATTCTATTGCGTAAATAACTTTACGCTTATTGATAATATTATATTAATTATCTTTTTTGCAACAATTTTTTAGAACAATTAATTTTTAAACCGTGGATTATTTATTTGTAAACCATTTTTTTATACATGTTGCTCTAAAAACAATACAATTAAGCTGTTAAAAAACGACGTATTGTAGAGAGTTTTTATTTATAACCAGTTTTATTACCATATTGGTTAAAAAAAATACACAAAAATAAAATACAAGCGGTTGGAATGAGGCACTTAAGAAGTGTGTGTAAAAAAATTTGTATAAACAGAGTTAGAAATGAGAAATGAACGAACGTGGTTTGAAAGTAACACCGATAGACCAGTACAAACGTAGCATTTTACGTTGTTTTAGCTATGTCAAGAAAATGAGTGATAATAGAATAACAAAACTAATCTATGATAGAAATGTATTTAGATCAAAATGCAGTGGGAGACTAGGTAAAAGTTATTAGAATGTTGTAGATGAATGCGTGCAAAAAAAAAAATTAAAAGTAGTAACTACTGCCTACTCCAAAAGGAAATGGCGTGACTTGATATGTATGTATATAAAACTAAAAAAATGTCGTTGTAAAAATAGACAACTTAAAAAACTGTGAATTAATCCAAAATACAAACAAACAAAATTACAATTACACACAAATTAAAGATGTAAAAACTGTTCTAATATGGCAATTAAAAAAATTAAAGTTAAATAATATAACATATTTTGCATGTTGCAATTACTAAACAATAAATTAAAATTGTTAAGTTGTAATTTAAAAAAAATAAGCTTTTTTCCAACTATATTAAAAATATAAGAACATATTTAAGAATACATTTTAACGCTAATTTTGGTGCCACTAGTAATATTGTTATGGAAAAATATTAAATCCTATCACATCTACGAGAATATTGGTAAACCTTTTTCTCTAGAAAAATATTGACACGTACAGCGCCATTTTTAAATAAAAATTGGTTCTTATGGCACAAAACGCCAACCAACTCAATATCCAAACGATAAGATTTTAGTCATCACTCTTTTTATTTGTTGAACTACATACAATATTCTATGTCTTCATGTTTTTGGTTAAAGATTTTAAGTAATATTTAAAAAAAAAAATTAATAAAAAACAAATTAAAAACGTCATTTTTTAAAAATTAATTGCGGAGAAACGACTTATTGCATCAAATTTTTACAAATTTAAGGACACAAGAAAAATTTTATTCAATTATATTCAGGCGTTTTCTTGTTGAGTTTGATGCTGTGAATCCTTATAATAGCGCAACTTTTCTCTCCTCTTAAAATACAAACTTATTACAGTTTTAGTTAATAAAATAATTATCAATTTTAGAAATTCTTCTGCAACAGACTTTATTGCAGAACAGTTTATTAGATACTTTGTTTTGCATTATTATAAACACTTATTTAACCACGTTACATTACGTTACCATATTGCATAATATAATAAAATCGTGTTTTTTTGTAAATTTTGAAATATTATAATAATATCAGATAAAAAACATAATTTAAATTAAATATTGGATGAATTTACATATTTATAACTAGGATTAAATTAAAATATAAAATAAATTTTTTTGGAGTTTTATTCACTATATATAAATATCAAATGTCAAATAATCGACATCATTAACATTTATGCTATTAAAAACAAAACAATAAAATATTTCGTATTTATTTTTTGACGCTTTGATCTCTGAGTTTGTTTGAATATGTTATTTAATAGTACCATATATTTATTTTATTTCAAATTTTAACTAGTTTTAATAAGTAAGCATTAGTACATTACAAACTAAGTTAAAAAGTGTCACACTGCTACCGAGGATTAAAATAAATAACTAAAAAGCTAAGCTCCAAGAATAAATAAAGCTTAAGGATGCGATTAACTTTTATCAAGGTATGTGTTTGGTATAATATAACAGATAATTTGATATTATAAACAAAAAAATTTTGAAAAAAAAAATGGCCAGACATAAACATTAAACAAGGCTAATATACTTCTTCAATAAAATAAAATCTACAATAGTGTATTGGAAGACATTCTTCTAAAATTAAAACTTTATAAAAAAGCGATTGCAGTTTGCAAAAATTAACACCAACAAATTATATTGAGGATTGAAAAAAGTTAACTTATAGGAATTGTGTTTAAGAGCACGTAAATCAGTTATTCAAATACATCTTTTACCATCACGCAATGGCGTATTACCAAGATAGACTAATAAGAATTTGTAAAAACCAAAACAATTGTCTGTATTTGGTAGGCTGCTTTGAAGTTGGATTGGGTTTGAATAATTAATTTTAATTTAGTTGTTGTTATTAAATTATATTTGATTGTCTACCTCTTTAGACATTGCAATTTGGTTGCCAGTTGTAATACTAAAGTTTTATCAATCATATTTGGTTTCTTTGGTTGAAACAACACGATAAAGCTAAAACTACTTAGCACCACAAATTATTAACTTATACTGTTCAGTCATTTTAAGTTTGTAATTCAAATTTTAAATACTTTATAAATAAATGAAAATTTATTAAAAGTTCTATAACTAAATAGTCATTTACATTTCAAGATTTGATTAATATTTTAACTAAACAGGCATTTGTTTTAGAATTAATTGTAAAAACTTTATTTTCATCACCAAGGTCCACTATCCAACATTCTAAATTTTGAGAGCATTCAAAGAAAGTCTATTTAAGGGTGTAAAACAAATCAAATTAGATCTATTAATAATTTGATGTCTCATATAGTTCAAAACATTGTCTTATATATTGCTCTGTTTTTTTTTTTGCAGAAAATCTGATTTCTAGATTCAAATTTGCCGGAGCTCACAAATGTTGTTTTTATGTTTAAAAATTAATCATTTTTTGAAATGTATTATAAAGTATTTTTGCAAGTTTTAACTTTAATTATATTGTACTTTTAGGCACAGCATGTGCTAAAATTTACAATAAAAAAGACAATGATTTTTTTTTAAGTTGGGACAAAATCCGTAATCTCTTAACGGTATAGTAAATTGTCAAATACGTATTTTTAATAATTTTGAATTTACATTAATGCAGTAGTGTTATCTTTTGACTTACTAACCGTTTTTATTATATATCAACCAACCTATCAAAGTTTAGGCGCAGTTTCTAAATTTAGTTTTGGTTAATCCTTATTTTAATAAGATTGCCCCAACTAATATTTGACTGTTAACAATGTGTTAGGTATTACGCTAATGTATCCAGCCTATATTACGGATAATTCAAGCGCAATATTAACCAACTTAGATTGGATAATTATAAGATTTGTGTTGCAATTATCCACAATTAATTCTTATCTCATAAATTATGTGTGTTATGTATTTTTTTAAAGTCGTCTTGTTTTAACAAGGTTTCTGAAATCAACAAATAATTGATGTAAAGAAACCCTTCTTTCCAAACTAATATTGTTTCAACAAAGCTTTTAACACCAATTAACATTTATTAAGTGTAGAAAAAAACTTTTTTAGTCATTTTGGTTAACAAAATTTCTGACATTAATCAACATACTTTGAGTATAAAAAAATACTTTCTTTTCAAATCATCTTGTTTTAACAAGTTTTCTAACCTACATTCTTTGAATGTAGAATAATATTTTTTTTCCAAACTCATCTTGTTTTGACAAAGCATTTTACAACAACCAACATTTTATGAGCGTAGAGAAGTACTTTTTCTAGAGTAATTTTTAACAAAACATGTAACACTAACCAACATTTTTTAATTCTAAATGGTGACTTTTGTCTGATATCTTTGCACATTGACGGGGCCAATATTAACTTTTAATCAGTTTTATTTTTTAATTTTTCTACCTAATAACTTTTTGTTTTATAAGAAATTTATGTTTGCTAATATAAAAACTAATAATATTACTCTTTATCAAACGTTTTGCGCGTTTTGGAAAAGTAAAAAAAAAATACCAACTTGATATTTTATCACCCAAAAAAATTATGAGTGATTATTGTTCATAAACCGTTTTTAAGAAAGTAATTATTATTTATGCTTTTTACGGCTATTTTACATCGCCACAGTAAGTCTACGACTTGTTTAAAGTGGTTTGATGGGACCAACAGCATAAAACGTGACTTCCGAACCACGCAACAACAAACAAACAACATATCAATACATTGTCTTTTCTCAAAAACAACATTTGTATAAATTTGGGTTTAAATAAGAAACATGCTTTAAAGCGGTTTTTTTAATTGAAAACTTGTTTTATAAAAGGCTCAAATATTTGTATTTAAAAAAAATCCATAATTATATTGAACACAACAAGCTATAAAGAAGTCCACGTTAGAACTTACCAAAAAATACAATTTATAGAAAAAAAAGTAAACATCCACTCTCTTACATTTTGATTTACAATGAAACAAAAACAGTAAAACTATTTTAAACAGCGGTGAATGTAGTTGTTAGTCCAGCTTAAAAAAATGCTAATAATATTTTGCCTAATGACGACACTCATTCTTGTGGAAAAAATATAAATAATAAACTTATTTTAGAGTTAGAACACACTGAAGTGATATTGATATAAAATGTGAAGTCCATATCTGCTATTGTTAATTAATTTAAGATAAAAACAATATTTTGTAGCAGCTAAAGCTTCAAAAAAATAAATTTATGTTGATGACATTTTCATTCTCGTCCTCATCGTTAAATTGTAAGTTTTAACAATAAATTAATTGCCAAAACCACTTGTTTGTCTGATATAATAAATTGTTAGGTATATTTTTGGATTTTGACTAAGATGTATTCCATATCATAATTAAAAATAAAGTAAAATTCTTTCTAAGCGGTCAATACTTTGGTATTTTTTTCAAGTATTGTTGCAAAAATTTTGTTTACTCAAGTTTAATTAGAATATTGTTTTGTCTCCTATAATTTAAAACAAATGAAACTGACTTATGGAAAAGATATCTGAGGTTTTAACTTCAGTAAAATACTGCTTTTATATTTGTAAATTGCAAACACTTTTTTCAACTGCGTGTAAATTCTTGACTAAGTTGCAGTACGAGGACGTCAAGGCGACTTTTTTTGGATTGTACCAGACTTGGCTTGTAAATTATATTGTTTAATTTTAATTTTTATTATTTTTAACTTGATAAATAATATATTAAATTATATTATCTTTAAATAATAGAGAAAGGATGCACTCAGATTTAGAAAAAAACACGTCCAAGCAATATTATTTTATCTTAATGTGTTCATAAATGCAAAACAATTGCCTAATTATCTACGTTTAAGCTGTTTGTAAATACAAAAAAAGATGCTGGGCTCGGTTAGAAATAGCGTCTGCAGCCTACGATGCAACACCCAATCTGCCCAGCGTTATAAACTTTACACAATTAGCACGACACGACCAACCAACTCACTCAATTGCGGCCAACTAAGCGCGTCATGAAGGAGAAAGTTATCCCACTACTTCTTTAAAAATAATTACACATTTTTATTATTTTTGTAGATATCCATTTAATATAGTCCAATTATTGATCAATATAGGCTTTAAACAACATTCTTCAACATAATAAAGTAAATTTTAATTAACTAAAAATTACTGTTTTGTTGTAACGCTTATGCTAAATCACAGAACATCTTACTTTATAAAAATTAGAATTAAATATTTATATTATAATTCATCAACAGGTGTAAGTAATGTGCATTTAATTCGACAATAATGTTATGTAGAATATTTGTTGCAGAAATTGTTACTATATAAGAATTATTGACATAATTTTCACTAATATATGGCTTACATGTAAACATTAAATTGAATAAGAATCTGCTTAACATGCACAACAATAATTTTTTTTTAATATTTTGTTCATTAAAATACGCAATATAGTAACTGACAAAATGATTATAAACTATTTATAATTTAGTTGCTAAATCATATAATACAAGTATACATTTACATACATATTGCGGTATTTAAGTTATTTTATTATCAGTTCATCATTATAACAATGCAGACATTAGAATAGAATGTTTGTTACAGGTGTATTCTCTCAGATTCATTAAGTTGGTAAGCTCACGAAGCTGGTCAGATAGGCGCATAGGTGTTGCACCGCAGGCTGCAGACGCGAATATAGTTTACTCATATTTTGGAGATGGGTAAAATCTACCCTGACATAAAGGCGGATGGAGAATTAAAACATGTTTTTGTTTATTCATAAAAAATAAAATAATATGTAAACTTATTTAAAATAAATTAAACTATACAATAGTAGAGTAAAAAATATATATATATATATATATATATATATATATATTATTTTTTAAATTTTCGCGGATATAATTATTTTTATTTAAATTTATTTTCGGATTATCCCGCGTTTTCTTTTTGAGTTGGACTCGACGTTTCGGCTGAATCTCATCAGCCATCATCATGAGATATTTATTATTAATATTTATTAATATACATCAAATTGACATTGATATATAAAACTAATTTTGTTGTCAAAGCTAACTTTCAAGAAACTTTATTGTGTGTAAAGTTTCTTTGTTTGACTTCTGGTAGTTGGTCTATTAATTGATCTTTCTACAGTCAAAACTTGTAAAGGAACTGGTTGTGATTTGGATGCTGTAATTAAATTTGTTGTTGTTGGTAAAGAAGCTGTTAGTGGTTTTTTTGAATTTAATTTAGTTGTTGCCAATGCTGTTTTCCAAGTAGATGGTAAACGTAAAGCATCATCTCTCTTATTGAGATTGTCTGGTCTTTTTTCAATTTCGATGGCTTCTCTAGTTATTCTAGTATGAAAATGATTAATTTTTGCTAAAATTTTAGTTCCTTCAAAGTTAATTTTGTGATGACTTGAATTTACATGTTCCGTTAAAGATGAAGTAGATTCATTTTTTTGAACTGCTCGAATATGTTCTTCTTTTCTTGTGCTAATTTTGCATACAAACCGTTATCTTAATGCACTTTCTCATCATCATCCAGCCCAAATAAATTCAGTAACAAAATCTTTATTACATAGAGCTTTAACATTATGTGATCAAAATTACATAAAAGAAGAAATTGAAACGTTAGAAAACGCCCTCTTACAAAATGGTTTCAATAAAGCATCATTAAAACTGTTATTAAACAATAAAATTACAAACAACGACAAAGAAAAAGATGAAACACAAAAATACGCTTTTTTACCATTTGTCAAAGGTACCACAAACAAAATTTCTAAAGTTTTAAAAAGATACGACATAAAAACAGTTTTCAATACAAATTTAAAAATAAGTCAAGTTTTAAAAAGCCCAAAAGATATTATCCCTTTAGAAAGTCAAGGCGTGTACGAAATTCCATGTGCAGATTGTACGAGATCTTATATTGGACAAACTAACCGCAAAATTAGCACAAGAAAAGAAGAACATATTCGAGCAGTTCAAAAAAATGAATCTACTTCATCTTTAACGGAACATGTAAATTCAAGTCATCACAAAATTAACTTTGAAGGAACTAAAATTTTAGCAAAAATTAATCATTTTCATACTAGAATAACTAGAGAAGCCATCGAAATTGAAAAAAGACCAGACAATCTCAATAAGAGAGATGATGCTTTACGTTTACCATCTACTTGGAAAACAGCATTGGCAACAACTAAATTAAATTCAAAAAAACCACTAACAGCTTCTTTACCAACAACAACAAATTTAATTACAGCATCCAAATCACAACCAGTTCCTTTACAAGTTTTGACTGTAGAAAGATCAATTAATAGACCAACTACCAGAAGTCAAACAAAGAAACTTTACACACAATAAAGTTTCTTGAAAGTTAGCTTTGACAACAAAATTAGTTTTATATATCAATGTCAATTTGATGTATATTAATAAATATTAATAATAAATATCTCATGATGATGGCTGATGAGATTCAGCCGAAACGTCGAGTCCAACTCAAAAAGAAAACGCGGGATAATCCAAAAATAAATTTAAATAAAAATATATATATATATATATATATATATATAGTCTGATGTTAGTCGGGTATTGAGAACAAATTTATATGGTACGAACGATTTTGAGAACATTTTTGTTTTTGAAGACTGTTCTCAAAATCGTGAAATAAAACAGTGCATTACAACAAAACAAATGTTTTAATGTTATTAATTTTACGCATAATGCATTCTAATGCAGTTAATATGTTGATGTGTAAAAGGATTTTGCTATATTTATTTCCAGAAATTGAGTTAATTGATTTCTAATATATGTTCTCAATATGCGGCAAACTATAGAAAAATGGCAGCACTAGCTATTTGGAACTAACAATGTGAATTATAAAAAAATTTAAAACAGCTACAGGATTGTAGATGTCGACTGAGATATTTTATGATAATGTTCTCAAAAACAAAAATGTTCTCAAAATCGGATGTACCGTTTAAATTTGACCAACATCAGACTTTATTAGTTTATAAATTGTTTGCAAAAACAAAATGGTTTTAAGTTTATCAAAAAAATCAAAATGTTCTTAAATTTGTAGGTACCATATAAATCTGTTCGCAAAACCCAGCCAAAGTTATTAATTTTTTAATTATATGCATATACGTATTGAAACATTATATTTTATTATTATAATAACAATTTCAAAAAATGTTCTCAAAATCAAAATGTTCTCAAATTCGTTGATATCATATAAATCTGTTCGCAAAACTCGGCCAAATTTATAAAATTTTAAACTATACGCAAATGCCTATATGACATAACATTTGACAAATTCAATTATTCTAATAAAAACGATAGTTTTTAGATGCAACTGTATCATATTTTATTATACTAAAAACAATTTTTCAAGAAATGTTCTCAAAATCAAAATGTTCTCAAATTCGTAAGTACCATTTAAATCTGTTCGCAAAACCCAGTTAAAGTTATTAAGTTTTTAATTATATGCATATACGTATTGAAACATTGCATCTGACAAATTTAATTATTTTAATAAAAATGATAGTTTTTGTATTCATATATTTAATATTTTATTATTCAAATAACAATTTCAAAAAATGTTCTCAAAATCAAAATGTTCTCAAAATCAAAATGTTCTCAAATTCTTGGATATCATATAAATCTGTTCGCAAAACTCTGCCAAATTTATTAAACTTTTAACTACACATATGCAAATGCTTATATGACATAACATTCGACAAATTTAATTATTTCCAATAAAAAAAAAAGTTCTTAATATCAAATTATGTTCTCAAATTTGTAGATACCATATTAATCTGTTCGCAAAACTTATCAATTTTTTTAACTATATACGAATGCCTATATGACATAACATTTGACAAATTTAATTATTCTAATAAAAACGATAGTTTTTAGATGCAACTATATCATATTTTATTATACTAAAAACAATTTCAAGAAATGTTCTCAAAATCAAAATGTTCTCAAATTCGTAGGTACCATATAAATCTGTTCGCAAAACCCAGCCAAAATTATTATTTTTTTAATTATATGCATATACGTATTGACGACACGTTACATCTGACAACTTATAATTATTTTAATAAAAATGAAAGTTGTTGCATTCAAATATTTAATTTTTTTATTATTCTAATAACAATTTCAAAAAATGTTCTCAAAAGCAAATTATGTTCTCAAATTCGTGCATACCATATAAATCTGTTCGCAAAACTTGGCCAATGTTATTAAATTTTGAACTATGTATATGCAAATGCCTATATGACTAAACATTTGACAAATTTAATCATTCTAATAAAAATGATAATTTTTATATGCAACTATATCATATTTTATTATACTAAAAACAATTTCAAGAAATGTTCTCAAAATCAAATTGTTCTCAAATTCACAGGTACCATAAAAATATGTTCGCAAAACCCAGTAAACGTTATTAACTTTTTAATTATAGGCATATGCGATTATAAACATAATATCTAACAAAATTAATTAATGTTATAAAAATACTAGTTTTTAGATACAACTATTTCATATTTTATTATACTACATAATAACAAGTTCAAGAAATGTTCTTAAAAACAAAATGTTCTCAAATTCACAGGTACTATATAAATCTGTTTGCAAACCCCAGTAAAAGTTATATTTTTTTAGTTATATGCTTATTTGAATATAAACATAATATCTGACAAATTTAATTATTCTAATAAAAATGATAGTTTTTGAAACCAAGTATTTCATATTTTACCATGTTATAAATTTTTTAAATATACGTAATGTGTCTAATACAAGTATGCATTACCATTGACTAATTTAATATGTCAGAAGTTATGTTTAAATCTTGTATTATAAATTGAATATTTTCTCGGATTATTTAATTGTTAGTTTGAAATAGTAAGCATTAAAATTAATAATAATATATGGGCAATTCCATTTCAAACGGACCAGAGCAGGGGGGGGGCTGCATTGAGAATTTTGTTTTAGTATTTTTTTTCAGTTTCTATAACTTATTAGTAGTTTTTTGATCGGATCATAAGGGTATAAAACTCTTAAAAAAAATTACGATTTTTTTTAGTTTTTTTGTCGTTTTGCATATTATGTTTAAAAATTGCAAATTTAACTCAAAAAAATAAATTTACTAGTGAAATCGATCAGAAATTTTAAGTAGAATCCAAATCTGGCGCCATTTCAAGTCTATGCCCTGTCTATAAGCCGCAAAAGCCATAAAACCATGTTTTTTCTCAGTGAGCTGGGCAAAAAAAGCAATTTTTTTTAACCATATTGACGTATTTTGATGTAAATTGATTGGAAAATATAAATTTGTTTTGGGTATTTGGGTTTTAAGGGTCTAAAATTCAAAATAATAACAAAATTTAAAAAAGTATATTTATAAAAAAAATCAAAATAAAATACATATTATTTATAAAGTAAAATATAAATGAAAACTTAAAAGGTATTTAATATTTAAAACAAAACAATTTTATTTTTTATTTTTGTATTTTCTTTTGTGTTCTGCTTGAATCCAAGCTTTCATCGATTTTACAGTTCTATTATTGGCTCCAAATAATGGATTATCTTTTATTAATTCTTCTAATATTTTTGAAGAAGGAAGTGTACCTTTACAAATATTTTTTTTAAAAGTTGTTCGCATTATATGTTTCTCTGGTGACCTCCACAATATTTTTTTAATTGGTGCTCTAACTGAAAACAATAAAAACATAATTAATATATTATGTCATTTACACCAATTTTGTTATGGATACACTTACATTGATATTTTTGAAAGCCCGCTGTGCTAGAACCGCTTGGCTGGTCAGACTCTGAGATTAAAAAATAAATAAGACAAAAATGCTTTCAATAATTATAACAAACAGTTTTACTTATATTTTAGTTATTATAAAATATATTTTAACTTTAATAATTTAAGATTATTACCTGATAGAAATTTATCACACATTGTTGAAGCATCTTCTATTTTATGTATGGTACTCTCAACAGTTGCATCTATTTCCTCATCTCTACCTTCTTTTTCATTTTCAATAGTAGTATCTATTTGTTCATCTTTTTGCACATCCAAATTATCCAGATTTCTTCCTCGGTATTTATTATATTGCCCAGATTCTAAAGCCAATAATACTTTTGACATTCTTGCTATTTGAATTGCTTCTGTGGGTAAGCGATAGTGAGCTTTATGTATGAGAATATCATGCCCCATAAACTGAGCCAAATGTCCCAAATCATCCTCCGTCAGTGCCATAACTTGGGTCATTGTTGCTATGTGCTTTCTCAAATTTGTGCCACGTATTAACTCGGGTTGTTTTGCACCACATACTCGTGCGACATTTCTTAAATATTCATTGCACTTAAAATAATTAAATTCATTATTTCCAAATACGTACGGATTTTTTGAAGAAACGGACGCCTTATTTCTTAACTTTAAAATTTTATTTATCAAATTTTCTTGTCTTTTGCTTATTAAAATTGCAACGCCTCTCCCCTTTTTACCTCTTATATTTACTCTAAGGTATGTTTTTGCATGCAATTTTTCAATTTGAGTAAGAGTTTGATACCAGTCCGAATCGGTTTGTACTGTGTGTCGTTTATTAAAATCACTAATTTCCATTCTTTCTAATTCACCAGTGCGTTTTCTATTAAACAGTAATAACTGCAAAAGCAAGCTTTTGCAAAGTGCTGCCCATTGACCGTAATTGAATTTATCTTCTTCTTCCAAGTCTTTATCACATTGGTTTATTACATTGTTTAAATACTTATTTAATTTTGTAATGTCTTCCGTTAATGGTAATAATTTTATTTTATTCCATTTAGCTTTATTAGTGTCTTCTAAAGCCGATCTGTACACTCTTGTTGTAAAAGTGTTATCGTATATGTATTCCCATCTAGAACAATAAGTAATCAAAATTTCATCATTATTGTACATTGCTCTAATTTTTAAAAAAGATGCGCATTTTCGCACCAATGCGCCCATCGCCATTGCAACCGTTGGTGCCCCGTATACTGTACTAGTTTTATTAAATCTATTGATTTTTTTTATTGCATCAATGAACAGATCAAAATAATTAGGATGTATCAACGATTTAAAATTTTGAATTTTTGGATTCATTTTTTTCATTTCATCTAAAATCTTTACCATATGTCGTAAATGTTGTCTTATTGGATTTATCATATGGTTCATATTTTTGGCATGTTTTTCACACAAATTACTACCGTAAGATAATATGAAATCATCGTTTAAAATAGCTTTGGAAATTTCGGAATTTCTTATTCCTGGGATAACTCTGCTTTTGAGTAGATAATGATGTTTTTTTGAAATATTACACATTATCGCACTTGATTGCTGTTGCAAGATTCTTGGGGCGGATTTTGCACCTGTACAAAATTTATAATGTGCGTATAAAGTTTTTTTTTTAAATAGTCCAAAACATTTACTGCATGGAGTATACTGAGAAATTTCTCCTTTTTTTGTACGACGAACAACAATTGCGTCACCTTTATTAATATTATTATCGGTGTTATAAATAAAACTTCCCTTGTTTCTTAATTTTGAAATCAATTTCAATCTTTCGGAATTGTTGTTTTTTATATTCATAAATTCTTTAACATCATTTTCTTGTTTATGCTTTAATATCAAGTGTCTTGCAAACTTTTGTATTAAAACTTTGCAAAAAGGACACAAATACTTTTTTGGTTTTTTACTATTTGAAACATCTACTATTGAAGGGTTTGCCGTTATTTTATTAGAAAAAAATCCTGTATTGAAAGAAGAGTTTGCAGTATCACTTGATATATTTATTGATGAGCTTTCCGAATCTGTTGATTCATTTGATAATTTGCTGTCAAGTTTATCCGATGAATCAGATTCAATACTAGTAGAGTCGGAACTAGAATTACTAGATAAAATATAATCATCATCTGCATCTTTTCTTTGAAATAAATTTGTTGACATATTTGATGAAGGTCCAGCTACATCGGATAGCAAGTCTAAAGTGGAACTATTAGATGAGTAATTTTGGAAATCAGGTGGTCCACTTGAAGATGGCCCGGCTACAATTGATGGCATATTTATTGTTTTGCTGTTGCTTTTATTACATAGTTCATTACCAGTATTATAACAATCAGAGTCCAAATTAGATCCTTGGGTTAAAATATTTTTGTTAACTTCTAAATTTTGCAATATAGTTATAGAAGGTCTAACTACATTTTTATCACTATTATGTTGTCTATCCAAAATGTTGAAATTTGAAGTAGATTTTTGAAATAATTTTCTGCAATATTTTTCTTTCTTTGATCTTGTGTTTCTATCTGCTGGAGATAACTCTAACACTATAAAAATATAAATAATAAAGATTTTAAATCAATACAACAATTTTAGAATTTTAACAAAACAAGAAATTTGGAACCATACAATCGCACTCAAATAATGCATGTAACCAACATTGTAAGAAACTAAGTTAAATTAAACAATTCAAAATTATTTCATTTATTACATTATTTTACTTATTTAAATTATATTATGTATGCAATTATTTTAGTACAAGCAAAATATTAATGTAAATATGCAATGAATTACAAAAAAGAATAATATATAATATTATTGGATAATTACCATTTTTTGGTATTAGTGGTGTCAACGGATCATTACAACTGGCTTTTTCTGGAGTTGATAATTTGTCAAATTTTTTTAATTTTACTTGAATTGCTATCATGTCACTTTTGCCTAAAATACAAAAGTAATTACACTCACGTATATTATTTATTGTATTTGTATTAGATTTTATTGCAAAGTGTATTCCAAATGTTCCGAACTTAATATATTTTTAACAATAAAACTGTTTGGAACTAAATGATTTTTTTTATTAAACAACAAATCAGTAAGAGCTACACTTTAAAATATAAATAAAATACCATATTACTATTTTAGTAGTTATCCGATTTAAATAAAAAATATCTTATTAATAACATATTACTATAATAACAACTTACTTCCTGTTTTTAGTATCCTGGCATGATAAAACGTATTGTTTATATACTTTACAAGTTTTACTTGTGTGTCTTTTGTACATTTTACGTTAGCTTTGTTATTAGGACAAACATGTAGCACGTGGTCGTCTAAAAAACGAACTAGGCAGTAGTTTGACATCTGAAAATTATAAATATATATATATATATATGGTTAATTCTTGGATCTAAAATGTTTATATTAGATCATATAATAAATAATCAATTAAAATTATTGAATTACTAAAGTTTTTGTTTATACTTTTGGTTATTTATTATACTAAACTTACTTAGCAACAGAATAGAGTACTACATTATTTTGGTTAAAGTTTAAGCAATAATGAATTTTAAATAAATCAAATAAGAAAAATAAAAAAAAAAAAAATAATACAAGCAGATTAGTATAACCAAATAGAATATAAAAGAATAAGATATAAGTATACAAGACATATTTATAAAATTAATAATTAATATTGCTAGTATGAATCATTCAGTTTGATTGAAAAACAACAGTTACCTCCGAATTACCATGTGTAAGGTTTGTGATCATTTTTTAAATAGCAACATATTTTTTGTTATTTTAAAACTAAATCTCTATGAAATTTTAAATCTAATAATGTATAATACGGACATATTTTCATAACAATATTCTGCTATAAACCTAATAAATATGGTATTTATTTTTTTTCATTTAAAATTATTGTAATTAACTGAGAGCCGTGGTTATAACTAATTTTTAATTTATGGGATTTTTTGTTGATAGGCCTAATAAAGTAACTTACAAAAGAAAGTTACTAGTTTTTATTTATTTATATTTTTTATTTTAATTATTACATACCTAATTATGACAGTTTTAAGTGTAAACAAACAACATAGTTATTAAGTTTATGGCAACATATTGCTATGGAAATTCAGAATATTATGAACGTTATAATAAATAACAAAAACATATATAAAAAACAGCATTCATGTATATACCTGCCTCTGAAGGACTCAAAAACTATTTAAATAGGTTTCAAATTATTTAAATTAATTAAAAAATAAGTTATTTAAAAATTAGTTAGTACATTTTGTATCTGTCAATCTATTTTTTATTCAAAAGAAATTAAAAAAAATACGGTTTGCATAAGTAATAAATAGATAAACTTAGATACAGAAAAATAATATAAATGAAATGGATAAAGAAACATTTCAACGGATGGATCTGTAACGAATTATGAATCATAGATATATACATTAAAAAAAACTATATATTAAAATAAAACTTAATAATGAATAGTAAAATAAAGAAGTCATTCTTAAATTAAAAAAAAAAAAAAAAAAAAAACATCAAAGCAATAAGAAAAAAAACTCGTGATATAAATATTTATAAAAAGCAACAATTAAATAAAAACAAAGGAAGAATATAATAAAGAAAATCACCACAGATAATATATATGTAATAAATAATAAATAAATTTAGAACATGACTAAATAGCAAAAAACAATTATTACTTTGAAACAAAATAGATAAATTTATACAATATGCAGTTATAGTCAAGATTGTAATTTGTAATTCAAAACAAAGTACTTTGTACTTGAAGCATTTAATTAAATAAGAATAATACTTGCTTCTACTAAAATTATATTAGCTATAAATTAAAAAAATCTATTACTAAAATAATTATATTCAAACATACATTTACAAGTAATAATAATATGATAATCAAACTTTCATTTCTTGTAAAAAAATATAAATAAGCAAGTATTATACATTTTCAAATACAAACATCAGCAAAAAAATAATAACAAAGCTAAATATTTACGTCAAATGAATTTAATTTTAAAACGTAATTTCAAAGTATTATTTATTGAACATTATTAAATAAAATTAATATATATTAATAAAGATCATTATCACTTTAAGTATTATTACTTGTAAATACTGTGGTTATACTTATACTAATGTGCTTATACATAATTTTTATTAAATTCTTTTTATAACTGAATATAAAAAGTAATTAAAGTATATTTGAAATTTTATTTACTTAGATAATGATTTATATCAAAAAGAACATTATGGTCTTATAGAAAAGAAAACTAGCACAATTCCTTATAACAATTTAAAGTAAATTTAAATTAATAATTTTTTATTATTAATTAAATAATTAAAGAAATTTGGAAAATTTGAATGCACAATACTTAAGTTTCCGGATATTGATAGCAAGTTAATATAGCCATGTTAAGAAAGTGAAAAATAAATTTAATCAAAATTTTATATTATTTGCTTATTAAAAACAACAAATGAGGCTAAAACAGTCATAATGATTATCAAAATAATCTATTTTAAATATTACATTATCAATGTTTAATTATCTGTAATTAAGAAAAAAAATTAAATATTATTTATGTTTCACTTTTAATTATTACTCGTAGATAAAAGTAAAACACCTAGACTAGGACTGAATTTTGAGAAAAATTGATAAACTGTTAAAAAATATTTTTGAAATTTGTTAGAAATATAAACTTACCTTTGTTTTTAATAAATAATCCATATGGACACTAACAACAACTTTATAACTTATCACGAACGTTCTGCATTAAATACTGACTAAGCTAAGGCACCATTCCTTCATTTTATACTCAAATTTTACAAAAAAAATGTATAGGGCAAGCACCTTGCACAATACACATTTTGTGCAAGGGGAATCACAGGCTAAAGTAAGAAAAGTATGCGTGTTATGAACTTAAAATATGGGTTCATTCCTCCAATATAAAATAGTGTTACTTTGTTCCATCTTTCCAGAGTAACAAAAACTACTTAGCTTAACATAACTTATGAGTTCATTCCTCTTCGTGATATGCTGGTGTTAAAACTTTTCAAATTTACAACAATACACAAAAGTAACCCCTTATTATATTTGACCTTTTAATAATATTAAGTAAAACGACATTTGCAAAACTAACTTCAATTTTGTTTCGATTCCTATTCATCTTGGAAAACATAACTATAAACTTCTATCGAAGAAATGCGAAAAAGTGAATTAAAATAGTGCATTAATTAAATACGTAATATGAATATATGCATACGATTGCATGCACTTTCAATTAATTTTTATACATTTTAAAATTTAATACTCAAAACACTATTAAAATAATGTCTTTTTACCAAGAATATATTAAAATTAATAATAACAATACATAATAAACTATCCCTCTTTTTGGAACAAATTTGATTTAATACATTTATGTTAATTAAGCCGGTAAAATTATGTCAAACATATTTAGTTTTTCTAATAATCGAGAAAAAAATAATATTATTATTGCGTTGATATGATTATCTCATACGCTCTCCGACAAAGAAAGATATATTTTTTTTAATCAAAGACCAAACTCAACCATTGCAAAGAACAACTCTATCTTTTCAAAGTAACATTTTTAAGAGCATACCGACCGCTACCTTGATTTGTAGTATTTTAACAAAAACGGCAACTTCCCCTTCATCGCTGCTTCTACAAATAATTTGATAATCGATTAATTTTTTACCAGTACATTTAGAAAGGATTAAACTATGAAATGTCGAAGTCTTTTAGTCAAACAATAGCCAAAAAAACTCAACAAATATAGAAATAAATGCGTTTTTCTGTATTTTTGAATGCATTTCGTTGCAATTTGCAAATATAAATTCACAAAAAAGACTTCGACATATCATAGTTTAATCCTTTCTAAATGTACTGGTAAAAAAATAAATCGATTATCAAATTATTTGTAGAAACAGCGATGAAGGGGAAGTTGCCGTTTTTGTTAAAATACTACAAATCAAGGTAGCGGTCGGTATGGTCTTAAATCTTTATTTGTAAAATATTTTATTTATCTATGTTGATATTGTTTTATTCAATATTTTCTGTTTTAATTAAACTGTGTTAATTCCAATTACATTTCTTGAAACATATAAAAAATGGATGGAAATTAATTGAAAGTTTTATTCATAGTTTCATACTTTATAATATAATTTCTAATAATTTACCGTATCAGCTCGCCACCATTTTTACAATCGTATTTACTTACTTATTTGACCTTATTCTATTTTGAGAGTAATATTTACGACTTCCTTTATTATCCCTCGACCCTCATTCAAGCAAAAAATGTTACATGCTAAATGTGTGAATTTTATTTGAGATGTACTATTACTAGCCGTCGATATGTAAAATAATTTTACTTGTTGTCTATTCGGTTTATATTATTTTACACCTTAATAATAAATCTTATTATTTATATTATAATATAAACCTTATTATTTCATTATAATATATCTAGAACTAGTAATACGTTTACTTAAAACAGTAAAACCACCACTATAAAGTGTTAAAATAAATCGAATAATTATTGCAATAATTAATTTTTTTGGGGGGCACAGAACAATTTTATAATAACAAATATGATAAAAAATTGTTTAAAACAAAACAACCAAATTTGAGATTTTGTTCATATTGATAGCGCTACTTTAAATACGTATAATTTGACATCACGGTATACTTTAAAATCAGAACAAAAATTTTAAGTTAATTTATATATTCATTATTTAACATCACCATTTTAATCCGCATACATTAAACGTTCACCTAGTATCAGTAAAACTTATGATATTAACATAAATGAAAAAACACCGCTATTTATATATTAATAATATATACTGACAACACTATCGCAAGCATAATTCAAAACTTTTTTTTACTAAACTTTATATCCATAATCTAGCACCACCATGAAGAACGCAGATTACTGCAAACAATTCATCTTCAGATACCTAATATCTTAACATTTACTATAGGATGTTTAAATAAAAATAAATAGGTTTAATAATCCTTTGCCTGTCAAATAAATGGCAATAAATTCAAATAATAAAAAAGTACAAGACATTTTTCATAAAAAAATTTGATATTAAATGAGTTTATAAAACAGATGAATCAATAAATATCCACAATTACTCAATTTGAATAATAATGATTCATTGATGGTGTACGAAATAGTTTTATTTATATTACAATTCAAAAGTCGTTTTATAATTAAAAGGTATGATTTTTTCTCACAGGAATGTTATTCAGTTTTCTGTTTCTAAATATGAAGCATGTATTATTCCAATCTAATAGCTTTAAAACAGTTTAGTTCTTGTATTGACATCTATGTTTGGTTAGTCAAAACAATTTTAAAACGATGAGTTGTAACTAAACTCACTATAAATGTACTCAAAACCATGCAAAAACTAGAATATTACATACAGAATATTTGCGTTGTTACTTTAAAAATTATTGAAACACTAGTAATATTTAACTCAGAGTATTATACTTATCAGACATAAAAACTTATTTGTATCATCATAAAAGTATTAAGGAATGTCCTCAATTTATGACGAAAATCTAATGTCCTTAAAACCTCCTATACTTGCGTATGGATATATATATATATATATATATACGGAAGAGCACGAGTTCGAGACTGCACAAGTTTGAGGATATACATTGTATATAGCCAAATAACCATGAAATAGCCTATACAACAGTGACATTACTTAAATTAACAATAATTGTAACATATGTTACCTTTGGTTTCTTCTGTTTGCTTCTAATTTGTTTTTAAATTAGGTTTTTGTAAAATTTAAAAATATCTCCAAACTTGTGACAAGTTTGAGGATATATAACTTTAACAAATCTATAATAGATGGCACAACATGATATAAAACAGTTATTTGGTTATTTCTTTTTGTTGCAGACATATTTAATATTTAAAATCATAGTAAATGGTATTACTAATACTATTAAAAAAATATAATGAATTGTTATAAATATTAGTAATTACCGTGTTATAAATTGATTTTAACAATTTATAACTAGTATAGTTATATTTGTTAAAACATTAAAAAATAAAATGTAACAATTGAAATTAATAAACAAATTGAGTAAAATAATATGTTTATTAATATAAAATGTTTTTATTTTTTTATAAATATCATAATTTAATTATGTTTGTTATAAAAAACAAACGGTTAAATTAGTTTAGGTATAGCGCCATGTTTGTGTTTTTCTATATATATTTTTTATTTTTTATTATTAATGTACTTTTATTTGTTATAAACAAGATATATACAACAACACGAGTACAGCGCTATGCCTATACTTGTGTTAATGTAGTTATACTTCTTTGGGGATATCTTCAAACTTGTGTTAATATAAATACATTTCTTTGGCGATATCTCCAAACTAATGTTTTTATAGTGACACTTGTTTGACAATATCCCCAAACTAATGCTTTTTATATTAGCACTTGTTTGACGATATCCCCAAACTACCGCTTATATTATCGCACTTCTTTGACGATATCTCCAAACTAATGCTTTTTATAGTAGCACTTGTTTAACGATATCCCCAAACTACCGCTTATATTTTCGCACTTCTTTGACGATATCTCCAAACTAATGCTTTTTATAGTAGCACTTGTTTGACGATATTCCCTAACTACTGTTTATATTATCACACATCTTTGGCGATATCTTCAAACAAATGTTTGAATAGTTTTAATAGCATTTCTTTAACAATATATCTCTGAATGGCTTTTATATTATTACATTATTTTATGATATTTTATAACTTGCTTTTATATATTTTTTCCAAATAATAACATTTTTGTTGTTATTTACTTAATGTTATTTCCCTTCTTGTAGTATAGAACATTCTATTATTTATTTATTTATAAAAATATCTTACAAGTTATAATCATTTTTGAAATTCTATGTCAGCCAGTGTATCAGTGATTTATTTGATAAATATAGACAATAAAATGTAACTGAATTGATTATTTATCATATACTTCTATTCAAACACTAGTGGTACTAGTACAATGACTCAACAAAATTTAACAGTAATAATTATATAAATCATGTTTTATGTAGTAAATATATTTAAAATCGGTGTTATATTACCATCGATTATTATTGGGAATATTTCTTACCAACTATAATATTCAAAATGTATTATCTTAACAGGAATGTGAGAACGGAAAGCCATAAAAAATGTTTTTGTATTCTATGAATGAATATCGTTGAACCCTTTTCAATAGTAGAGCAAGGTCAAGTTTGCAGGCTTATAACATTATAAATAATTATGCATTAAGACTAAGAAATTTAAAATATATTTTCTGGTGCTTTAGTTACAATTATAAACTTAAAGTATATCATCGGATAAATAATATTACTCACTACTCATTATTGTTTTGAAATGAATGAATTTTTACAATATTATTATACTCCTACAAAACAAATCATAATCGATACCACAAATTAACTTAATTTACAGACATATTGGATTAAAGCATGGATAAACTTCAATAACATACGTTAAATTCAATTAAATTTAAAATTTGAATACATTTGTCTTCTAGTTTCATTATTACCTACAAACTTAGAAATTAGCAAAACAGTATCAGTAAAATTTTAGGAATAACATAAAACTTTATATTAAAGTCTATATTCTTTACAAAGCATAATTGGAATAGTTTAAAATGGCTGTTTAGTAATATTATTTAAAATACAACAACTTTTATCAAAATACTTTGTACATTAATGTTATAATAGTGCCGCCTCTGACAAGGTTTTTGTATTTTAAAATTATAATTGTAATTGGTCTACTTAATAAATACTTTGTCTATCAACTCTCATTAAAATAATGGAATGTTATATACATTTATGATATTATTGCCACCTCCAACAAGAATTTTGGTATACTGACTTTTCCATTATAATTGGAATACTTAAATATTCCCGTCTACCAAACTTCATTAAAGTCATTAAATGTGAATTATTGCAGCCTCCAAAAATAATTTTGTTATTCTGACTTTATCATTGTAATTGGCATACTTAAACATCTCTGTCTACCAAATTTAATAAAAATTGTTGAATGTTGTGTACATTTATGTTATTATTGCCGGCTCCAATAAAATTTTTGTTATCTGACCTTATTATTGTAATTGGCATTCAATAAATTTAAAGAATGTTGTGTACGTTAATTTTGACTTTATCATTATAATTGGCATACTTAAACATCCTTGTATACCAACTTTCATTAAAATCATTAAAATTTGAGTAGTTTTATGTTATTATTGCGGCCTCCAAGAAATTTTTTTGTATACTGACTTTTTCATTGTAATTGACATACTTAAACATGCCGGTATATCAAATTTCATTTACATTTTTGGATGTTGTGTATAATCATTTTATTATTGCCGCCTCTAACAAAAATTATGTTATTTTGACTTTATCATTGTAACTGACTTACTTAAACATCTCTGTATACCAAATTTCAATTATTTCTTAGAATGTTGTGTACATTTATGTTATTATTGCCGCTTTCAACAAAATATTTTGTACACTGATTTTATCATTGTAATTGGCAAATTAAAGCAAATTAGTATACCAAACTTCAATAAAATCATTGACTACTGTGTATATTTTCTTTATTATTGCCGCCACTAACAAGAATTTTGTTATTCTGACTTTATTGCTGTAACTGGCATACTTTAACATCCTTGTAAACTAACTTTCATTAAAATCATTGAATGTGTGTTCATTTATGTTATTATTGCTGCCTCCAACAAGAATTTTGGTATACTGATTTGTTCATTGTAATTGGCATACCTAAACAGAGCGGTATACCAAATTTTATTAAAATCATTGAATGTTGTGTACATTTAAGTTATTATTGCCGCCTCCAACAAGAATGTTGCTATAATGATTTTTTTATTGTAATTGGCATACTTTAACATGCCGGTATATCAAATTTCATTAAAATTATTGAATGTGGTGTATAATTATTTTATTATTGCCGCCTCCAATAAAAATTTTGTTATTTTGAATTTATTATTGTAACTGGCTTACTTAAATATCGCTGTAAACCAAATTTTAATAAAATCCTAGATTGCTGTGTACATTCATGTTATTATAGCCACCTACAATAAGAATTTTTATCTACTGATTTTATCATTGTAGTTAAACATCCCTGCATACCAAATTTTATTAAAATCATTGAATGTTGTGTTTATTTATTTTGTTATTGCCGCCTCCAACAAGAATTTTGTTATTCTGACTTTATCGTTGTAACTGGCATACTTTAACGTCCTTGTATACCAACTTTTTTGAAATCATTGAATGTTCATTCATGTTATTATTTCCGCCTCCAACAAGAATTTTGGTATACTGACTTTTTCATTGTAATTGGCTTACTTAAATATGCCTGTTTACTAAATTTTATTAAAATCATAGAATGTTGTGTACATTTATGTTATTATTGCCGCCTCCGATAAGAATTTTTATATACTGATTGTATCATTGTAATTGGCACATTTAAACATCTTTGTATACCAAATTTTATTAAAGTCGTTGAATGTTGTGTTTTTTATTTTATTATTGCCGCCTCCAACAAGAATTTTGTTATTTTGACTTTATCATTGTAATTGGCATACTTAAGCATCTTTATATACTAACTTTTATTAAAATCATTAAATGTGTGTACATTTATGTTATTATTGACGCCTCCAACAAGAATTATGGTATACTGATTCTTTCATTGTAATTGGCATACTTAAACACTGCGGTATACCAAATTTCATTAAAATCATTGAATGTTGTGTATAATTATTTTATTATTGCCGCCTCCATCAAGAATTTTGTTATTTTGACTTTATCATTGTAACTGGCTTACTTAAACATCCTTGTATATCAAATTTTATTAAAATACTAGAATGTTGAACACATTCATGTTATTATTGCTGCCTCCAACAAGACACACACACTGATTTTATCATTGAAATTGTCATACTGAAGCATCTTTGTATACCAAATTTCAATAAAATCATTTAGTATTGGGTAAATTTATTTTATTATTGCCGCCTTTAACAATAATTTTGTTACTTTGACTTTATCGTTGTAATTTTCATACTTTAACATCCTTGTGTACCAAGTTTAATTGAAATTATTGAATGTTGTGTATATTTATGTTATTATTGCTGCCTCCAACAAGAATTTTAGTATATTGACTTCATCACTGAAATTGAAATACTACGACATCTCTGTTTACAAAATTTTATTGAAATCATAGAATGTTGTGTACATTCATGTTATTATTGCCGCCTCCGATAAGAATTTTTATGTACTGATTTTATCATTGTAATTGGCATACTTAAACATCGCTGTATATCAAATTTTATTAATATCGTTGAATGTTGTTTTTATTTATTTTATTATTGCCGCCTCCAACAAAAATGTTGTTATTATGATTTTATTATTGTAATTAGCATACTTAACCATCCTTATATACCAACTTTCAATAAAATCATTGAATAAGTGTACATATATGTTATTATTGCCGCCTCCAAGAAGATTTTTTTTTGGTATACTAATATTTTCATTGTAATTGGCATACTGAATCATCTCTGTATACCAAATTTCAATAAAATCATTAAATATTGTGTATATTTATTTTATTATTGCCGCATCCAAAAGAATTTTGTTATTCTGACTTTATCATTGTAAATGACTTATTTACGAAATTAAATTAAAATTATTGAATATTGTGAACATTAATGTTATAAGTGTGTTGCCTCCATTATGAATCTCATTATGTATTATTATTATTATAACCGACATACTAAAGAATTCCTGTTTACTGAATTTTATTTTATTTATACAACATTATATATGAATGTCATTGTACCGCCTCCAATATGAAATTCAGTATATTTACATTACTAGTGTACAAGACATTTTTAAAAACCTGTGGTTACTGAATTACATTTAAATTTATAATTTTGTTTCTTAATACTTGCAATTAAGATAATACGACATGTATAAAAAATATATACTGTTATTGTAATGAATTTCCGACTGATATATCAAATATAAATTCTACAAAGAAATCTTATGACGTCATTCTTACAAACTGTTATTCCGTACGAAAACAAAATCAAGAATATTTTAGAAACTTTATTATTATATTATCTATTCCCTAGCTCCACCTTTGGTTTAAACTAAAAACTGAATTTATACTAATATACGGAAATCGTATATATTTTATACAAATATCCGTTACACGATTTTGGCGATAAATATCCTCAAACACGTATAAATTGAAATAATTTAAACAAATTCAAAAATATTTGCAATTTATTGTAATCCAAGTGTAATGTGATGTATTTATGTCGACTGGATCTCCAAAATGCAATGATTAGCTTATACATTTGTTGTTAAATTGCAATAAACTGATTTCAAGTTTGGGGATATGCTCAAACTTGAAATATCTCCAAACTCGTGGTAAAATCTCGCCAAACTCGTGCCCAGTCAAACATATATATATATATATATATATATATATATAATAATACTTATTATCGGAACGCGTCCCAGTTCTAAACTTTACATTATTAGAGAAAATATATTATAAACAGAGGCATAATAATTTTATATTTAAAAACTGATTTTTGTTAGTATTTATTATTATTTTATGTTTAAAAAAAAAAATAAAAATCTAAAATAACAAATATGTAATTAAATCACATATATAATCTAGGCAGATAACAATTTTATAATCCGGGTAATTTTACTATTGAAAAATCATTTATTTAGTAAATTATTACTATACACAAAGTGATTCATAAATTAGTTAAAAATTGAAATAAACAATACTAGAATTTTATCTTTGGGGCATTTGTGACTAGTATTTTATCAATATTCTAATCTGAAATAATGATGAAATAGTGACATCAAAACTAGATAAAAAAATAATTAAACATGGTAAATATTTTATAAAAGCTCTGCAATTTTTATTATGTTTATCCTGCTAACCATGTTATAAACAAACTTAACTGACAAATAATCTGTAGGTGCAAATGATATATTTAATGTCTATGAGTATGCGTATGAACATGCGCATAAGCATATTAGTAATATTAAAAGTTAGCAAAAAACATTATAAAAAATTGTCCAAACAAATGTGTTGTTAAAAATTTCATAAAAAAAAGTTTTTAAAATAAGATAATATTATTGTAAAAAGTGATTAAACAAAAAAAAAACAGAAGTTATATATTCAATTTTTGCGCAAAAACCTTACTTGGCATAAGATAATAATTTGATAATCAAATATGTTAATAGAATGTTTAAAATTGTCGACATAAAAAATTAAATGTATGCAACGTAAACACAAAACTAACATACTTAACAAAAACATAATTGAGTTTATTTTATGGTTTGTGCCAATTAACTTTCAACGTTATCGTTCACTATTTTTTAGCATTAACTTTATTTTTAAAAACATCTTTATCCAAAAAAAAATTTAGAAGAAGTAATATTTTAAAAATATCTTTTTAAGTTAGTAAAACAATAATTACTTACTTAGTATTATATTATACACCACTTGCTATTTCTCACAGAACGTTATTAAGTATTTATTTCTGCCAGATATGTTTGCTCATATTTGTAAATAATGTTGTGAGATAGAATCGAGTATTTTGTAAAAGATTTATAAAAGTGTTTTGTGTTGAATAAAAAACAAATACCTAATTATTTTTGTTTGTGCATTTTGAATAAAAATTAAATTATTTCAAATGTTTAATAGGCAAAGAATAAATTTTAAAACTGCCTACTAACGGATTAGTAGGCAGTTATCCACAAAATTTTCAAAAACATCTTTTGAATAAAATAAATACTGACATCTCATCAACATCTAGCCAAGCAAATAAACACACTATAATTTTTGAAAAAGAACTTAGCAACTATAAATATTATTGCAATGATTTCAATTAAATTTCAAAAAATTTAACATTTGTTACACATTTTCAGATGAATTATTCGAAGATAAGGTTGCACTTAAACCATTTTGTTGCAAAACTGAACTTACTTATAATTTCAAAAAGAAAAAATGTGATACTGCAAATTTTATACAATTCTAATTTCAAAAACATTCATTGTTAAATTAAATATTCCTCTTTTTATCTTCAAAAAAATTTTGAAAATAAAATATAAAAACTGATGAAACAAATATGCGGCTTAAAATAGTGCTATAGATTTGAACCACACACTAGAAGAATTTAAAGCATATCTGGGAATTCTTGTTATTATGGGATTTTACGAGCTGCCATCAATAAAATTGTACTAATCTGCAACAAAAAAATTTTGGGACCAAAAAAATCCCATAATGACGCAAAAGAGGTTTTTATTTTATTTTTTGGTCTTATACGTTCAATGCACATGTTCCAAATAGAACCTTTTTAGAATATGACATATATAAAGCCGTTTTTATTACTTTTAAACAAGAAAATTGAATAGTTATTTAAGCCCTCACAAAGTATAGCAGTAGATGAGAGAATGCTGTAGTTTAAAAGCAGAACAACAGTGAAGCAGTATATGCCCATGAAACTAATAAAAATAAAAAATTTATGAAGTAAATAAAGTAAAAAGTTTAGACAAGAGAGTTGTTTTTAATTTAGTACAAAAATATTACTTAAAAGGTTATTTTGACAACTACTTTGCATCTTTGAATCTCTTTACTAAATTACTGAAAAGAAAACATTTTCTTGTTGAACTCTTCTGTAAAATAAAAAAAAAAATTACCCAAAAACATATTAAAAGTAGACAAGAAAATAAAAACAGAGGATTATGATTTTGTTTTAAGCGGGGACATTTCTGTTTGTAAATGAAAAGATTGTAGTATAAAAAGTGTGATAGTGGCTCTATATCTAACTACAAATACAATCAACACATAGGTGCAGTAGATAGATTTAATCAATGCATAACACTATAATATTGCATTGAAAAGTTGTAGATGGTGCTTGAAACTATTCAACTATTTTATTTGTAATGTTAAGCAGTTTTATTTTCAACAAAAAATGCAAAAATTATTAGGAAGAAACATAGTGTCTTAGTTACAGTTTTGTAGTGCCTTGGCAGATAAACTGATTAATTAATTCACCTACTTATTGCGAGCAGAAAAATAAAAAAAAAACAAATGGTCGTTCAGTAAAAGTAGTAAAAATATTGGTAGCAATTTGCTAATAAAGTTAAACACAGGAGACTGTACGATGTAGTATTTGGGATATACTTGTACTATCTTTCATAATTTTCAAATGCAATGTTGCTACAATGCATTAGTTGCTTTACGAAATTTTACAAACTCTAATTTGAATTTTGTAGTCATTTTGTTAGCCACAGTTTTTATTTGTTTGTTTTTTGTAGTAAAGGTTAAAATATTAACTACATCCTCATGCCGTTTGGAAATATTTTTAAGTATTTTGAATATTTTTGTAACATTAAAAAAATTTCCAAAAATAGTTCTGTAGAAAGTTAAAATAGACACATATATATATAAATATGCAATATGCTAAAAAATACTACAATCTGCAGTACAGAGTTAAATTAAGTTTAAAGTTTTTTGTAATTTTACTAGAAACAATTGCGTTTTAAAAGCAATGTTTATTCAAATTTTTAATATTATTGTTGTTAAAAATGAGTGACTTAACTATTTAGTAAAAATCTTTCAACAAAACAATTTGAGTTTTTCTAAAACTACTTTAAACAAGCTTGTCATAAAACAAGTTTAAAGTTGCCTTATTTGTTAAACTATATATGCTTATTACAAAAACTGCCTTATTGGGAAGATATTGTTTAAGGTATATGCTATTATAACCAGTATCCTAAGTTTTATACGTTGTAAGTCAAAAACTTTATTGGTGTTTCTGGATGTAAGTACAAACACTCTGTTGGTTAGCAAATAAATGTTTGAGATTAATATGCTAATTAGAATCTACTAGATTAAAGGGATTTAGAACTTTATTGTTTACAATAGTTTCAGTAAAGATTGGCATCTAATTCTACTATAATAAATTTATTTATTGCTGTACCTATAATTCTAAATAGTAGTAAAATAATAGGCAAAATTAATTTTAGGCAACGGGTTGTTAAACAATATTTTCTTAAATTAAATGCCAGGAAGGCATGTTGTAAAGATGAAATTTTACCTAATACTCTTACATAAATTAGTATATTTGCTTTATCATACATTTCCAAAGTATTTGATACATTATAGCATACTAATCTTATCAACAAGCTCCATTGTATAAATCTTGATCACAAATCTGTAAATTATATCAATAATAATTATACAATAAAAAAATTATAATTAAAATTAATAGTTTCAACGTGATTTTGCTTGTAGTTTTATAAGGTTCCGCTTTTTTGACAATTTTATTTTTTATTTATATTAATAAACTTCTTCAAACCGGACTAAGTTAAGTTTATAGTTTAGCAGATGATAGCTCCCTTCATACTTTCCAAAAATTATATTAACAAATATGGCAGAGCGTTTTAAAATTTATAGATTATAATGTGTAGCATTAATAAACAAAGACTTAAAACAATATTTTTATGGAGTATTTCCAATGTTCAACTTTAAATCTAAAAAATCAAATTTATTTTTACATTTTTTTCTAAGGGTTACAATATTACATAATTTTCTCTGGAACAACCATGTTGTTAAGAAAACTAAAATATTCTAATAGATGTAAACAGTTTTTTTTGTTTAGTATATTTAATTTAAAATTAACTAAATTAATTACACTCATAAAGTCACAACATTAGATATGACTTTTTACAAATTCTGAAGACACAACTACTTTGTGGAACAGATTAGGCCTTCTACTCTCAGTTATCTTTTTTGTTTCTTGTTCAGGTAACACTCGAAAGCTTAGTCTGTGAAAATTATTATGCTGCTGCCCATACATACAATTGCGCCTCTATTTTATCTTTTCACTCCTCACTAATATTAGCAAAACATAGCTAGCTAGAAAATGTTGCAATGAAGTAAGTTACGCAATAAATAAATTTAAAAAAAAAAATGCTTTTATCCTTAAATAAAATAATGACTTAACATTGGAAAAACATTGTAGTGTACAGAAAACAAATATAAATTACTTTTGAAGTGTGGTGGTCAGTAACAACAGCGTTTAATTCAACAGTATGCTATTATTTTGTGGCGCATTAGAGCCTTTGTAGTGTTTTCCCAAGCTAAAAGGTTCAGCTTACTATATTACTTGGCTATATCATAGAATTGCATAATGTTTACTTTGCCACTAGTTAGATTGTCAAACTTTATCAAACATATAAATAATTATCTGTTTTGCAACACATTGGCATCATCTAGCAAATATAAATATCTTATATTGTATAGGTGGGATATATTATATTAACTAATAAAACAATGGACTGCTTTTACATTATATAATAAAATAACGTTGTGTAATTTATACACATGTTGGTAATTTTTATTATTATTTAATATTCTAAGTCAAATTTATAATCCGTAATAATATTTGGCACATTAAACTAACCAAATGATCTTTAAAGATAAAAATTAAAAAAGCAGATATTTAGTTGTATCATAATTTAACTGAACAAAGTAATTTTATTTAAATATTCTATCAAACTAGAAACAAGGTTTGCAATAAATCCAAATAAAATTGTTTTATTTCGTCTTAAGATTGAAAACTTTCAACCATCCCTTGTTCTAATCCGGTTTCTTGTTGGGCCAGTCATCTTGATAAATACATAAAAAGGTAATAAAACATGACTACATGCAGATACAAAGATTGTCATTAAATTATTTATTAGGGTTCTATAGTATTTCACTATGTTAACATCAAGTTAATTGATTTTGAGATGCTGAATGAATATGTTTTAGTTTCGCCATAAATTGCAGTCAGTTTGAGGTTTAATCCCAAAGGAAAACTTATTCGATTTTCTACCTGGCTTTTCACATATCCTATATGTAAATCTCGGTTAATTTAAATGCAAGTTGGATTTCCACAATAAACAAAGACAGTGCATTTTATTTGAATTTGCTGTATATTGCAATAATATTTGTTAGTAATTTATTGCTATTTTTTATTTGCATTAAATATGTAATGTGTTTATTACTACAATTTATAGAATTATATAATTAAATTAATACTTATTATAGATTTATTTTAAGCCGCAATAGATTTAATAGTATTTTGTATTTGTATGAGAAAAATAATATTAATATTAAAGTGCCTTGAGTTTGTTTGACCTAACTAAACATTAAAAATATATTTTAGTTGTTTTTTTTACTTTGTCAATTATTATAACAAATTTTAAAAACACAATGTTTTAAATTTTTTTATTAAATTTGCAAGCGTAAAATGTATTTATAACACTGAAGTCCTTGGGGTCATATAAAAGGTAATTTATGATGAGCGACGCTTTATTAAATAGATATTTGTTTTAGGTAGCAGCTTTCTTGAGCTTGTTGCTTTGACATTTGTGCTTGTCATTGTTTAATATTTCATTATAAAACGGTATACATTTTAAATAAGTGTACAAAATATTCAGATGTTTAATCAAAATTCACATTAACTTTTTTGTATTAACAATTTTTGGTAGCACAATTGAACGTATTGTGCAAAAAATCATATCAACACATCACGCCAATAAGACAAAAAAAAGGTAAAAAAAATATTGCAGTACTACGTTAGAGTGCTTGTTAATTTTTTTAATTTTTTAATTTTTTTGTTGTTTTCAGATAGTAAAAACTTAAAAAAGTTTGAGCACAAGTTTTCAAGATTACTTTAACATAAACACTTAAACCAAATAATTTTTTGTTACGTTTTAGATTTTGTAATTGGGGTTTAGAGAAACTTGAAACTGTCAATTTTTTGGTAAATAAAATATTTTTAGCTATAAAGTTCACTTTTAGTTTAATAGTTTTGTAAACAAACAAAACTACCGTATCTAGTCTAAAAAATTTTTACAAACATTGCATAAACAAGTATTACATTCACTTAAACTGACTGTTCAAAAAGCATTTTATATTTGAAATATTATTAAAACTTATGTCTTTATGATGGTACGCCTGTAACTATCAATGTAACTTGCAATGTTGACTAATATTTTTTGCCCAAAATAGATGCTCTTGACCTGGACAACAATTAGTTTCTGCAAGACGTTACTATTTACAACACTGTTAACTTGATTTTTTTTAAATATATATATATATATATATATATATATATATAGATGTCTAAAGGGGTTTAGTCCTACATTTGTATAGAAGTTATAGTCCTACATGATTTGTGTAGCCCGATACCCCTTTAGATCTTAACACACAAAAATATGCCTGCGGGCATATATATTCTCATATATATCCCCTGCTGTGCGACCGTACCCGACCGTGCGACCTATAAAATTTAAATTTTTTTGTTCAAATGTTTCAATAGAATACAGTTTACTTGTTATATTCATTTAAATATTATTACGTTTATATTAATTTATTTAATACATTTTCTAGTACAAAGTATTTATTAAAAAAAAATACTTTATATTAAAAATGCCTTTTGTAATATTCATATTAATTAAATTGCTTACGTTTTTCTTATTAAAAGTTGTGCCTTACCTTCGGTTACCGGCTGGTCTAACCTTGTATGCTATTGTAACTTATTACAATATGACCAAATAATATTTGAAAACAATAATAATATTTATAATAACTACATTTTTAATTATAAAGGTTTATAAGCGTACATATCACAACGTTAATGTCTTAAAAACTGTAACAAAATCCTGAGATTATTTTACAAAATTAAAGATAAGTGCAAATTCTGTAAAAAATTATGTAAAGTCTATAAATAATTTAAGCAAATTGTTTATAAAAATGTTCAGTACAATAAATAAAGTTAACTAAATGTAATGCATTATTAGCTGACTTGAAGCTTAATTTGAAATATATGTAAATTACTATAATTATAAAAGTATTATAATTTATATTTGCTTTGCTTTTGTTTTGTGTTTAGATTTTGTGGCATAGTAATCTAAATTTCATTTTGTTTCAGTTGTAAAGACTATTTTTTTTTATATTAAATAAGGTTGGTTAATTATAATGCAATTCTTAAGTTATCAAACTTTATTATAAGATAATTATAAAATTACACATAAAGTTACAATGATTTATATTTGTACTGTAAAAACGCCTTGATCTGGACGTTGTTTTGTGTTTAAATTTTGTATGATTTTTTTAGTAAAAATGTGAGAGTAGTGAAGACGTGAAAGTAGTGAGAATAAGATACTAGTAAGAATGTGAGAAGAGTAGGAATGTGAATGTAGTGAGAATGTAAAAGTTGTGAGAAAGTAAGAGTAGTGACAATGTGAAAGTAGTGAAAATTTAAAAATAGTAAAAATGTGAGAATAGTGAGAATGGGAGAAAAGTGAGAATGTAAAAATAATAAGAACGTAAAAGTAGTAGAATGTAAAAAAATACAGAATGTTTGTAGTGAAGATGTAAAAGTAGTGAGAATATAAGTGTAGTAAAAAAGTGAGATAAGTAAGAATTTGAAAATATTAAAAATTTAAGAATAGTTAGAAGGTAAAACAAGTGAAAATGTAAAAATTGTGAAAATGTAAGAGTAATGAGAATGAGTAAGTAATAAGAATGTAAAAATAGTGAAAATGTGAGAAAAGTAACAATGTGAAAGTAGTAAGAATGTGAGAGTAAAGAAAATGTGAGAATAGTAAGAAGGTGAGAGTAATAACATTGTGAGAGTGATAAGAATGTGAAATTAAAGAAAATGTGAGAATAGTAAGAAGGTGAGAACGTGAGAGTAATAACAATGTAAGAGTAGTAAGAATGTAAGAATAGTGAGAGCGTGAAGGTTGTAAAACTAAGAATAGTGAAAATATGAGAGTATTGACAAAGTAAAAATAGTGAGAATGTAAAAATAGTAAAAATTCGAGAGTAGTGAGATTGTAAGAGTGGTAAGAATGTGAGAGTAGTGAACATGTGATTGAAGTAAGAATGTGAAAATAGTGAAAGGTAAAAGATGCGACAATTTGAGATAAATGACGGTAGTGAGAATTTGAGAGTAGAAACAATGTGAAAATGTAAAAGTAATGAGAATGTGAGAGTAGTGACATTGCAAAAATAGTAAGATTAGTGAGAATGTGAAAGTAGTGACAGTATGAAAGTAGTGAGAATGCAAAAATAGTGAAAAAAGTAAAAATATGAAAGTAGTAACAGTAATAAAAATGTAAAAATAGTGAGTATGTAAGCATAAAGAGAATGTGAAAGTAGTGAAAATGTGAAAGAAGCAACAATGTTAGAGTAGTGTGAGTAGTACAAATGTAAAAATAAAGTAATAGTAAAACAAATAAGAATGTAAGAATGTGGAAATAGTAAAAAATAAAAGATGCGACAATGTGAGAGTATTGACAATAGTGAGAATGTAAAAGCAGAAAAAATGTAAAAGTAGTAAAACGTAAAACAGGTATAAATGTGAGAATAATGAGAATAATAAAAATGTGAGAGTAGTGAGAGCAGTGAGAATGTGAGAGTAGTACAATTGTAAGAGTAGAAAAATAGTATTCGTAATGAGAATGAAAAACAGTAATATTGCAAAAATAGCAAAAATGTGAATGTAGTGATAATGTGAGAATAGCAAGAATGTTAACGTAGAGAGAATTTTAAAGTTAAAACTATAAGTAAGGAGAGTAGTAAGAATGTGAGAAAAGTGAGAACATGGTAGAAGCTACAATGTGAGTGTAAAAGTAGTGAGATTGTGAGAGTAAAGAGATAGTGAGAGTAGTATAAATGTGAAAGTAGTAAAAATGTGAGAGTAGTAAAATGAGAAAAAAATAATAAATTAAAAATAATGAAAATAAAAAAATAGTAAAAATGTAAGATTAGTGAGAAAGTAATAATAGTAATTTTCACATTTTTACTATTTTCACATTTTTTTTTACATTTGAAAATATTAGAGTATTATATTTTTATTACTTTATTATTCTCACAATAATAATAATAATAATAATAATAGTAATAAAAATTGTCTTTATTTTTGTAATTTTACAAAAAAAAGCAAAGTTCATCACAATGATGATCTTCCATTTAACCTAATTTTAACATTTAATTTGAAACATATAAATAAAATTTAACAAAAGGGTACTTTCTGATTTTTTGATGGCTGACTATCATTTTCTATTTTCCAGTTATTTTATAGTATTTCATCAAAAATTGTAGCCTATTACTTCACTAGATTATTACTGGGATTTCCTTATTTATAGAGAACATTTGCCAGCCCTGATCCCTAGCACAAAAGAGGTTTAGCGCGCGTGCGGCTCAGAACATCTAAGGGCATCACAAACCTGTTAAAAACTCACTTTTAAGTTAGCAGTTTTGTTTGTTATTGGAATTAACCAGACAGAATCAAGAAAAAGCTCTCAATATGTCATTTCTAAAATTTTACTATTCTTACACTGTCACTAATCTAACATTCTTACTATTCTCACATTCTCAATACTTTTACAAACTTAATACTTTCATATTCTTACTACTTTTTTATTGCCGCTTCACTCACATTTTGCTACTCTAAAATTTTTACTCTTTTTACAATTTTATTATTCTCACATACTATTACATTCTCATTACTTTTACGTTTTTACTTTTCTCATATTCTTACTACTTTTACTATTTTTTTACTTTCAAAATTTTACTACTCTTACATTGTAGCTTCTCCCACATTGTTACTATTTTTACATGTTTACTACTCTTACAGTCTTACTACTCTCACATTTTAACTACTCTCACACTCTCACTAGTTTCACATTATCACTGTTTTCTTATTTTTACTACTCTCACATTCTTACTAATCTCACTATTCTCAAATTGACACTATTCTAACATTCTTACTATTTTTACATTCTCAGCTCTTTCACATTTTTTCTATTTTTTCATACTCTTATTACATTTACGTTTTTACTACTTTCACATTCGACTACTCTCACATTTTTACTTTTCTCACATTCTTACTACTCTTGCATTTTTTAAACTGTTACATTCTCACTATTTTTACATTTTTACTATTTTCACATTATCTATGTTCTCTCATTCTTACTACTGTCACATTCTTTTTACATTTACTATCTTTCTATTCTTACAATCTCACTACTTTCACATTGTCGCTTCTCTCACATTCTCACTACTCCCACATTCTTACTAATCATACATTTTCATTATTATCCCGTTGTTACTACTCTTATAGTTTTACTATTCTCACTATCTAACTGCTCTCACATTGTAGCTTTTTTCACATTTTTAATTTTTTTAAGTTTTCACTAATCTTATATTCTCACTATTTTTACATTGTCAGTACTCTTACAATCCAACTACTCTTAAATTATCACTTTTCTCAAATTCTCACTACTTTTACATTCATACTACATTCATATTTTTACTATTTTCACATAATCACTGTTTTCTCATTCTTACTACTCTTACATTTTTACTATGCTCACTATTCTCACATTGTCACTATTCTAACATTTTTATTCTCACATTTTTATTACTTATTGTGAATCTTACTACTCTCACATTTTTTTTACTCTTACATTCTTTCTACTTTCACATTCTCACTACTCTCAAATTCTCACTACATTCACATTCTTACTACTCTCACGTTCTTACTACTTTTACATTTTCACTATTCTCACATTTTCACTACTCTCATATTGTCGCTTCTCTCCCACTACTTTCAAATTCTCACTATTTTTTCATTTTCATTACTCTCACATTGTCACTACTCTCATATTCTCACATACCCTCTACTCTTACATTGTTGCTTTTATTACATTTTCATATTTTTTTATTCCTACATTCTTACTATTCTCACATTTTCACTAACTTCATATTCTCACTATTCCCATATTTTTACTACTCTCACATTATCGCTTCTGTCACATTTTTACTATTCTCTTATTCTTGCAACTCTCACATTCTCACTACTTGCACATTCTCATTACATCATTAATTTCTACTCTAACATTCTTACTACTCTCACATTCTTACTACATTTTTATTTCTCTCACATTCTCACTAATCTCACATTGTCACGTTTTTCACATTCTAACTACTTTCACATTATCACTACTCTTTCATTGCTTCATTTCATTTTTTCACTATTACATTGTTGCTTCTCTCACATTCTCTCTATTCTTTAATTCTTATTACTCATACATTTTTACTCCTTTCACATTCTTACTACTCTAAATATTTTAAACATAAATATTAACATGCTATGACTGCGAAGGGTTAACAACTTGCGTAATCAGTTGACAAAATAAAAATAATCATTACAGAATCAAATAATAATTACGTAATATTTGTAATCATTACATAATCAAGTAAACTTTATATAATTACGTAATTATTTTATAATCACGTAATCATTACATAATCTTGTAATAAATAGTGTAATTAAATATTAAAACACGCTTATTCAAATAATCAAATATTGATTACGCGTACTCAAATAATCAAATGTTTAGTACGCGTATTCAAATAATCAAATAATGATTACGCGTGTTCAAATAAATAAATGTTGAGTACACAAATTCACATAATCAAATATTGGTTTTATGAAATCATATATTCGCATGGTAAATTCAGTCGTGTTTTGATCATCAACTTTATAACCTGCATACTTTAAAATTTTTGTTTTCTTAATTAAATCTAAACATTTTGTACATTTTATTTTCTACGCCGTTTTGTAGGAGTAATTTAATATTACGTATTTTATAAAACAATTATAGTTGTAATTGAACTTAAACAACAATTTTTTCTTTAATAAGTTTATTTTTATGATTTTTTCCAATTTATAGTACTACAATAAGATATAAATATAATTATCATTTAGGTCATATTTGTCGATGTTGTATTAAGCTTTAAATAGCCAAGAAATAATTAATTAAATGTACGCATAATTTAAATATTATTTGCATCCACTGCGATAAAATGTGTGCATTTTTCTTATTATTTCCTACACAATTTGCATTTGTAAAGATAAGTTGTAAAAACGAATTCCATTCACATGTAAACGCACGTGTACATTTTTATGGGGCCATAAATCTTAACGCACTTTAATCACTGACTTTAGAGCTACACGGGCAAGAGACCCGTTCAAGTTATTGATCCCAAAAATGTAGCGCAAAACCATATAAGTCGCAGAACTATAATCCTACGTAGGAGGAAAATCTCATGGTGGACTACTCCAGAATAGACGTAACTAATGTAGGACGAAAGTACTTAATATAAACCTATATATATATATATATATATATATATATATAGACGCATTAACCTTTAATATATCAATATGAAGCTCTAAACCAGGGGTGGCCAACCCAAATGATCTTGCGGGCCATTTTGAAAATGCTTTATAACTCCGCGGGCCGCATATAAAATTTTATTTCCATATATTAGATTTAGACTCACTATAAACATTTTTATGAAGTGAAAAATTGAAACAGAATATAATTTAACTGTTTTGCAAATTCTTTGCAACATTTCTATTAAGCTTTAAAACAAGTTCAAGATGAGCCAAAGAATTGAAGATAGAAGGATACAAAAAAATGAAACAAATTGGTATTCAAATTTTAATGTTTGCGGATGACATAATATTAATAGCAGACAAAGAAGAGAAACTACAAAGAAACAAAAGAATATACGAAGAATAACTAAAAAAATAGGCATGAAAATATACACAAGCAAAACAAAAACTATGGTAGTAGCGACAAAACCTAAAAGTCACAAGAAAGAATTGGATCGACAAATAATTGAAGTAAAATATTACTACCTTGGTACAATAATAGAAGAAACAAGGAATATAGACATGGAAATAAGTGCAAGTACTAAAAAAAGAGGAAGAATATTCAATGCACTCATAAGACAATTCTTGGTTAAGAGAGAAATAACAAAGACAATAAAAACAAAAATACAAATGGTAGTAAGTGCAGCCCTAATATACTCAAGCAAATCTTAGACAACAACAAAAAAAAAATGAAAGCAAATTTAATGCAATGGAGAATAGATTTTTAATGATAATTAAATAAATAACGAAAAAAGGAAAAGTAAAAAGCTCGGAAGTAAGAAATAAACTAAAAATTAATCCTATAGAAACATTAATAAAGGAGAGATAGCTAGGAAGACTAGGACACATACACACACTAAATAGAACCAGAATAACAAAAAAATACATAAATTGCAAATACCGGAAAAAAAACAAAGAACAGGTCTAAAAAGGCTCACAAAGCCGCAGAAAAAAAAGGAAAAGAGTGGAGCGAGATAGCAAAAATGGTCTAAGATTGACAAGCTTAAAAAAAATAAAGGAATTATAAAACAATACAGTTTGACACACATATCTGTCATATATGCGCAAAAATATTATTTTAAAATCAAAGCTAATTTTTTGTCATAATTTCTACAGTTTATTTGGATGGATGCACAAATAATGTATTTTTTAAATAAATTAGTTTTTACTGCTTAGGTCATTATTAAATAAATATATTTTAAAAAGTGTTATAAATATTGCGGGCCGCAAAAATGTTCTAGGCGTGCCCCATGCGGCCGCGGGTTGGCCACCCCTGTTCTAAACAGTATGTTGCGCAGATGATACCGAGCCCACTAAAGTTTTACAAAGCCCGTTTTGAGCTTTCTAAAAATGTTCATGTATAATGAACAGATATGAAAAATAAAACTATCCTGAACTTTTTTAACAACATTTATTGAGCTTCCTATGTCGGTATACTATTGCAAATTATACTTTTATAGTTTATTATATGCAACTATAGAAGGCTTACGTTTTAAAATGCATATACACTACATATGTTTTACGGGTGTTTAGAGCCAAGCATGTTTTATGCATTATAGGAAGCCTTTAAGTTTGGCATCACTGCTTTTCTATAAAACAGTCTATTACAATAAAATGTTTAAAAAATATAATTGATAATTGTCACCTCTACTACGCAATAATTCATGTTTATAAAATAATAAAACAAGTTACTATGTTTTTGTCACAAATTTATTCTTACAAATTCAATAATTGTTTTGGCTCTACTAGAGCTTTCTACAGATGTAAAAGTTATATAACTATAAGTAGAGCCAAAACTACTAATAAATTTGTAAAAAATTATTAATTGTTTTTACTGTTTTTATGTTAATTTTAATACTTACATTACTTTCTAAAATTTTCAATCCTCTTCAAACAAGTTGTAAAATTCTAGCAATAGCAGTTTTTAAATAATTTTTTAAATGTCATGTGCCATCAAATTGTTAATTAATGACAACATAATGCTGTCCATATGGTAAACAGCTTGTTGTCTATTTGAGCTTTTTTGTGTTGCAAATAGACTTGTTTGTAAAAGAATATAATATTAAACAGGAATTCTTTAACAAAAGATCGTCTAAAATGCTTATTTTAGAATTCCAAACATTTTTTTTACATTGTTGCAGGCTTCTCTATAAATAGTTTTTAAAAGTTAAAAAAGTAACGTTTTATTTTTTAGAAAATCTCTATGTATTTACAGTAGTAGCCATGAAATTTTTTAGGCTTTATTGCCGTCAAGTTAATGTTGAAAACGTATGTTTTATTCCGTAGAGTTGGATTTGAAAGTTAGAGGATAAATCCAAAGTCTACTGCACGTAGGCCTCATTAAGCCTTTTGAACTTCTTCCAGTGGTAACCTTACTTCGTTGTCCTGAAATTTAACTGATGTATGCAAAAACAACGCCTAAAGGGGTCTCCCTTATACTGGCCATGTCAAACCAGCAGATTCCCAAGATAGACATTGTATGCGAGGGCCAGGAACGTACATGTTAGATTATTTCCAATACTAATCGTGTGCAAGTGTTTTTTTAGTTGGCAATGTTCTGTCAAAAATTTTGTCATAATTTGCAAGTTTTTTAGCATTTGAGGCAGTCGTTGCTGCCTTTGCCTGTCTGCAGCTAAAAGTGTCATCCCAACGCTTTTCCAGTGCGTTGCTAATTTTTAGTAAGTTATTTAAACTTTTGAGTGATTAAGCGGTCCATGGTTTAGGTTCACACGTTATAATGGCTGAACCTTTACGCGCTAGCCTCAATGTTATCTACTTTGTTGGAATGTCTTTTTACCCAGAGCAGCTTTATGTTAATTCCACGGGCAGCTAAAATAAGGACAAAATGACATTCAAAATTAATTTTGATGTAATTTTAGGCTTGTTTACAACAATTAGGGCCATTCTACTATCTGTTAGAGTTTGGACATTTTTGCCAGATAACCTCATAAGTTGTACTACCTTTGCTAGAAAGATAGTTGTGTGCATTCCTAGTGGTGAAGATATTTTGAGATTCAAATTTTGCAAGAAGATTCCCGCTGCAAGTTTTTGAACTATCCGTGTAGATACAAACACGAGGAAGGGTGACATGTTATTTGTTTGCGCTCTTAACAGAGGTGTTTCCTCAATAACTTCTTCCAGGAAAATATACAGGCCTTCCTGCAGTGTTAAAGTCTAACTGCATTCAGAAGCAAATCGTATTGGTTGAGTGGCGGTAACCAGGTTGTTGGCAGCAGGTAGCAATGGTTGCAGCGGCTGCAATAGTATTTATTTGAAGCAAGGTGTTTTTTGTCTTCTTATTTTAAAATTAAAAAAACCTTTAGGTATATTTAACAAATTGGCATAAAAATAATTTATTTATTAAGTTTTCTAAACTTTTTCATAAAAGCACAAAATTCTAATTTTTTTTTTGTTGCAGGTTAGTTTCTGTGGGTTTGAACAAAAAATTGTTTATATATAACTCTAGTTAGTTGAAAGGAGCTCATATCTGAAACCATGTTGATGATTTGGCAATAGGTTTTTAGCTTTTGTGTGATTCCTGATTTTGTCCAAAGTTATTTTGTAAAAAAAGGAATTTTATTAAAACTTTTTTATGAATACATATTACATTACAGTTTTGTAAGAAAATGCTCTAAAGCTTTATTTAGGATGCATTCCAGACCTCTCTTACTTTAGACGGCAAAACCAATTTAAAAATTGAAGCTGAATCAGTACGCTGCAGACAATATCTTATTTTTTGTAGGTTCTTTTTAAGTGGTCCAAATCTAAGTTTTTGTTGTAGAATGGCGTGCATTGGAATTGTCAGCAAATAATTTGGCCTTGTTTTCCAAAGTTTATTCAAAGCTTTTTTGTGATAAATAAAAAAAGCGGTGTACGTTAATTTTAACACATTAGATTATTATCTCTGTTGGAGAAATCAAAAACGAATTTTCAGCACTAATTCTTGTACATTTGTATTGCCTTCTTTATCTCACCATTGAGTTAGTTAAGATTTTTGGCTTATCAACCTAAAAAGTCATCATCATTGAACTGATTTAGTTTGTTTTGATCAATTGGGTCATAAAATTTTGTTATTTAAAGTTAGATAAGCTTTCTGGTTTTCTGTTGAAACCCAATCTATTTTATTTTGGCAAAACCTGTAGACTTTTTCATTGCTTGCAAAATGAGTCTAGTTAAGTCAAAGATAACGCAGTCAACTGTTTTAACTGTTTAAATATTAGGTAGGAATGTGATGGTTTGTTCTAGAATGAAAGAAAAAATAACTACTGGATTTTATAGACCAACTCTATACCCTCTGTTTACTTCTCCCATAAAGGTTTATGACTATTTATGGTATGAGCTAATGAAGTAATAGTTTAAACTAAGAAGTTTTTGAGTAAAGCAATGTCACAAAATAACAAAAAAAAAAATGACAACACCGTTAGGAGTCAAATAAACTGTGGACAATATAAACATATACACTTAGGTTTTGCAATATCTGTGTTGTCTCGTAGAGCTCGTAGAACCTGACAAATTTATACAAAATAAATTTCTATATAAACTTATCCCTTGCATATCAGATACAAATATATTCATTATAAAAGAGTAATTTTGCAAACTATACAGCAAAACTGTTTTTTTAAGACTGGTGGCCTGTTTTGTGTACTGTGTTTCACTTCATCCGCAAGGTGCGTATATATATATATATATATATATATATATATATATATTATTTTTTAAATTTTCGCGGATATAATTATTTTTATTTAAATTTATTTTCGGATTATCCCGCGTTTTCTTTTTGAGTTGGACTCGACGTTTCGGCTGAATCTCATCAGCCATCATCATGAGATATTTATTATTAATATTTATTAATATACATCAATATGACATTAATATATAAAACTAATTTTGTTGTCAAAGCTAACTTTCAAGAAACTTTATTGTGTGTAAAGTTTCTTTGTTTGACTTCTGGTAGTTGGTCTATTAATTGATCCTTCTACAGTCAAAACTTGTAAAGGAACTGGTTGTGATTTGGATGCTGTAATTAATAACTAGAGAAGCCATCGAAATTGAAAAAAGACCAGACAATCTCAATAAGAGAGATGATGCTTTACGTTTACCATCTACTTGGAAAACAGCATTGGCAACAACTAAATTAAATTTAAAAAAACCACTAACAGCTTCTTTACCAACAACAACTAATTTAATTACAGCATCCAAATCACAACCAGTTCCTTTACAAATTTTGACTGTAGAAGGATCAATTAATAGACCAACTACCAGAAGTCAAACAAAGAAACTTTACACACAATAAAGTTTCTTGAAAGTTAGCTTTGACAACAAAATTAGTTTTATATATCAATGTCATATTGATGTATATTAATAAATATTAATAATAAATATCTCATGATGATGGCTGATGAGATTCAGCCGAAACGTCGAGTCCAACTCAAAAAGAAAACGCGGGATAATCCGAAAATAAATTTAAATAAAAATATATATATATATATATACATATTTCAATTTTTTTGAAAAAATCAATGATACAAAATAATTATTTCTTGTTTTCTTTTTTAATTTTGCAAAAAAAGGTAAAAAAAAATTGAATTAGTGTAATTAAAAAAAAATTTCTTGTACAACACGATCTTTATGTTTGTTTTTTTAAATTCTCCTAAAAAAGCCAAAAAATTAGTAAAATTACAAAAAATCTTTAAAAAATCCGTTAAAAGTAACCTATTTTTAGCAAATATGTATTTTATTTCACTCTAGCGCAAACAAATCTAGTTTTTTTTAATTTTTGCAATCAAAAGTACAATGTTTTAGGAGTATAATATTTTAATATACACGCTGAGATAACTCAGTTATATAGCGTTAACGTAGCACGCTAACAGTCTGGGGTTCAATCCCCGAATATGACTAAAATAATTACTTGCTCTTTATCTACCGGGAAAGTCACCTAATAAGCTGTTGGTCCTATCAACCCCCTTCAAACAAGTTGTAAGACTTCTGGTGCAATGTAAAATAGCTGTAAAACGCGCAATAAAAAATAATAAATTCAAAAATAAGCCGTTTAGTGCTAGTGAAAGCGGGTATGAGCCAACCGAGTGTAAACATTTAAAATTACCATTTGCAGGTAACAATTGAGTAGCGTTTTAAAATTTGTAAAAAAAATAATTTCAATTTTTAGTCAGAGTATCAATAAGCCAAACCTAATCTAACTAATACTGATAAGCTACCAAAACAACAAAAATCTAAAGTTGATTAAACTGGAGTTGTTATTAAAACAAAATATGTAGAAAGAAAGCGTTTTAGAGAACCTGAAACATATCTTAAGGCAATTTGTAGAAACTTTAAAAATGAAGGACATAAATACGTTACTACATAAAAAAAGTGGTATTTGTTAAGACTTTTACTAATATAAATTGCAACTGCAACTGACGTGGATAGAAAACTGCTTTTGAAATTTTTTTTTAATTTTAGTATTTTTTTTTACATAATGCTTTTATGTGTGGTTTAGTTAAATATAAAGAAAACTAAATGTTATTGTTTAAAAGACAAAAAAAACAACAAATTTATTTTATGTAAAGAACGGTAATAATTTACAATAAAGTATTGTTTGCACATCTGTAAATAAACAACTACAAAAAGCCGTGCGAGTATCTCATCTATAGACAAAGATTTGCAGATAAAGCATATACTAGCAAAGAAAGTATACACTAGCAAACAAAATATCACAAAAAAATGTAGAAAGTATAAGTAAACACAGATTTTCCGCATATTAATCACACTACATATAATATAATAATAATAATAATAATAATAATAATAATAATAATAATAATAATAATAATATTTATTTATTAAACTAGGCATAGCCTAATACAACAATATTAATAAGTAGATACATTATTATAATAATATAGATATGACATACAATATAAAGTATAAAAATAAAAATAAAAATAATAAAAAATAATAATTCATTAAGTAATGATCTTATTACGTTTAGATATAAGAAGTTTAGTGAGCGCATATTTAAAATTTCTAACAGATATAAAAATCACAATATCATTAAGTAAAGTGTTAAAATCTATTAATACTTTATGGTACAAAGAAAGGGTACTGTATTTCGTTTTTGTAGTTTTAATATTAAATTTATTGGCTATCCGTGTGTTGTAGTTATGGATTTCATGATCGAATATAAATTTATTTATAAGATACTCAAGTAAATCACCCCTTAAGATTTTAAAAACAAATAGTTAAAAATGATAGTCTTTCATACACCGATAACCATTGCAGTGTGTCTAACATAGAAGCAATAGGCGTGTACCTATTACAGTTCAAAACGATTCGCATAACTCTATTTTGCAAAACTTGCAGTTTGTTAATATTGTACTGCGGCAGTAAGTATAATATTGAACTGCAATAATCGAAATGAGGCTGAATAATAGACCGATAAACCGTATTTTTGAATACATTGATAAATTTTCTGATATTCGTGAAAAAAAATATATTTTTTGTAAAATTTTATTTTGAACGTAATTAAAATGTTGTTGAAAGTTTAAACAGTTTAAATTATAAACCTTAGATATTTTATATTGTCTACTATTTCTAGTCTTTCATGATTTATGTAAATATTTATGTTTTCAGTATTTTATTTAGAAACTTTGTACCTTGATGACATAATCATAGCTTTACTTTTAGACGTATTTAATTTAAGCTTGTTTACACTGAAATTTTTTTCAAGTTGTTCTAACTGCAAATTTATTTTTAGGATTGCTTCATTAATATTGCTTGAACTTACCAAAATAAGGGTATTATCAGCAAAGAGGTTTAAGAAGGTATACTCCTTATTGATATAATATTCAATGTCGTTTATGTAAATTAGAAACAATAAAGTTCCTAGACAACTACCCTGTGGTACCCTTATTTCTATATTGCACTCCTCTGACAAACAATTAGCCACTTTAGTTTTTTGTTTTCTATCAGTTAAATAATTAATAAACCATTCTAAAACAGTTCCACCTATACCATAATATTCCAGTTTTTTAATTAACAATTTTATGTCTATGGTTTCAAAAGCTCTTTATAAATCTAAAAATATGGCAACAATATATTTTCCTTCTGCTATATCTTCTTTCCAGTTAGATATAGTTAACTGAAGCGATGATTCACATGAATGAGATTTTCTAAATCCAGACTGATTTTCCATAAATAGTTTATTTTTGTTAAAATAATCATACAACTGTGCGTAAACTGCTTGTTCAATCATTTTTTCAAGTGCAGGGAGCGTATTTATTGGTCTATAATTCTCCGCCAAAACTATTTCATTGTTTTTTGGTATAGGGCAGACAACACTTGTTTTTAAACATGAAGAAATCCTTCCTTTATCCAAAGAGGTGTTTAATAGATGAAGTAACACATAACCTATGACATTAAATACACTTTTTAGTATTCTGTTGTTAACAACATCATAATTACATTCTTTATTGTCAAAACTAGAAATTATTTTCCGCAAATCAATAAAAGATACCAGTTCAAAGTTGTCAAATTTACTGCTAATTTGCCTATATTCGGTGCACGACCATTCATTGTCTGCATCAATAGTTGCACTAATTGCAATAATGCTATTTTTAAAATAATAATTAAATTGACATGCTTTTTCTTCATCTGACCTTGCCATTAGACGTCTATCATTATTAGGAAAAGAAATAAAATGAGTTAGATTACTATTAGTTGGACCTATAAGTTTTTTTAACGTTTTCCACATTTCTGTGGGATTGGTTTTATTTTGGTCTATTTGGTTAAAATAATAATTATTCTACTTTATCTTTAACAAATTGACAAATTTATTACGTTTTTTTTTATAATTTTCATACAGTATAGTTTTATCTATAGATAATAATTAATTTTAAATTTTTTATATGCATGGTCTCTTGCATTGGCTTGTTCTTCTAATTCACTGTCAAACCAAGAATATGATTTCTTACAATAAATTTTTTTATAGGGTGCAACTTCATCAATAATATTGGAAATATTACTAAATATTGAGTTAGTAACTACATCAACATCTATTAAATTTAACGGCCATTCGCAATTTATAAGTTTGTCATTAATAAGCTTTAAATTATCGTTATTCAAATTTCTAAAACATTTTAATGAATAATCTAACTCATCCCACTTTCCAATTTCAACTGTAATTATTAAATGATCAGATATTTTGGGGGTTACTAACACTTTCGCATTTAAATTACTATGATTCGTAATTGCATAGTCAATTAGTGTACTACTTTGATCGGTGATTCTCGTAAGGTATTTAATCAATTGATCTAAACCTAAAGATAACAATACATTTTTTATTTTAGTAGAATAATAATTATTATCAAGATAGTTTATATTAAAATCTCTTAACAATAAAAACTTTTTTGTTGACAATCTTAAATTGTCATACCAACATTCTAAAGCATCAATAAATTCAGTATGATTTGCACTTGGCGAGTGATTGGTAACCCCTATTAACCATTTTTCACAATTTAATTTAATTTTCATTATTATTCACCAATAATTCCCATCTGCAATGTAATATTTAACATCTTTATGACTAACTGGTATATTTTCATGAACAAAAATGATTACGCCTCCGGTATGCCGGTTTGCAGAATGTAAACAGTAATGACTAAAACCTTCTAATTTAATTTCAACATGTAACATATTTTTAGTAATTCTAGCTTCACTTAACATAATAATTTTTGGTTTTAACTTATTAATAGCTATAACAAGTTGGTCTTTCTTAGCTAAATAACTTTGTATATTTACATACATTATGTCATTCGACATAATAACATCACTTAGTTTTTTTTATTTACAATTTTTGGTACATTATTAATATACTTAATTGTTTTGGTGTTATCACCATTTTTGATCAATTCAGCTAATTTTATCTTTAAAGCATTAAAATATTTCCTCTCAGCTGGGGTTTTATCTGAGCTCACTCTCACATCACTATTATTAATTAATGATTTATTTTTAAGCACATTTAATACGTCCGCAAAATTATCCATAATTACTTTAATCGGCCTGCATTTGTTATTAAGATACTTTTCAAGACGATATACTTTGATGTTTTCTGCTGTATTTTGGATTGGTGCTAAGATAGCCTTAACGTTGTCGATGTCTTCTTGTGATCTTGATATGATGTTTGTTTTCTTTGACTCATCCATGTTGAATATAATAAGATTCCTTGAACGATTTTCACGTTCTTTGATTTCAGCAATTATGTTTCCATTTTTTTCGTTTATATCTATTGGGTCCGCTTGAGTTGTTATATTACCGCATTTAGTTTTTGGTACTTCAATTTCTATTTTTAAATCATTTACCAAAGCATATAGTTCCTTTATTGATATTATGGTATCTTTGCAAGGTTAACATGTATATTCAAGCTTCCGGTCTTTACTTGTTAAACATAACCCTTCTGTACGCAATAAGCCACTGCATGTTGAGTGAATATATTTCTTGTTTATATCACACTGTATCTTACTTGTTGTTACATTAAGATTGCATTCTATGCATAAATGAGCCATTTTAGTTATATTTTACGAAAAGATATTGAAATTCCAGTAAATAATAAAGTATTTTTTATAAAAAGAAGAATAAATAGTTCAATGTCCTGTGTTTTTATTATCTCAACTTTTTGTTTCACAAATATTTTATTGGAAATTTTAACGCCGTTTCACTATACAACACTTATATTATTCTCTAATCAAGTTAGAAATTTATAAAAAGTATATAATTATATTCCTCACTTTATTAAACACGCACACAATTAATTTGGTTAAAAACAAATCAGTTTATACCACTTAAATTGCAATTTAAAGTAGGAGCAAAATAATATATGTCTCTACAATTGAATACTCCGAGTGTATAATTATAATCCTAATAGAAAGTAACTAAAATTTGAATTTAGAAATAATGTACAATTTTTACAGAGATTTTGCTAGTAAACATATCAACTTTCACGTTTCATTAAAGATGTGTGCAAAATATGATTTTTAAATACGAAACACACCAAAAACAAAAACAAATTAAACAAATGATAGGTTTTTGTCAATTCTAAATAAAAGAAGAGTTTATGAATTTACCTTTAATTTCGAAAAAAACAACATTATCCTGCTCAATTAAAATAAAATTAAAATTAAACATACATAAACTAAACAAACAAGAAAAAGTTTTTATGTATGTATGGGACAATACTATTGTGATGTTTCCTTTTTGGAAATGGCACAATTACAAGGTTAGGACAGTCGGCGGTCCATGGTTGATTAGTAATAACGCAAATATATAAGAACTAATTACCAATAAATTTTTATATTTATTCTAAACAAATTACAAGCAATTAATATTTTAATTATAACTAATATTAAGCTGTTAAATTAAATAATTAAACAACTTGCACAGGTTTTAACTACCACGACCTGTTACACAACAAAACTAACAATTTAATCAACGCAGATTATGCAACAGTTTTTTTCTTTTATAAAACATTAATATACATTTATATAAACTTAACAAGTCCTTATACACAAATATAAATTAAAGTTGCATAATTTTTCACCAATTTCTAGAAGAGAATGAAGTTTCTGCCATTCTTTGTCAGTTACTTTAATTCTTATAAAAGATTCATCTCTTCTAAATAGTTTAAATCTTATTCTTCTCTGTGTTTTCTTTTTCTTTTGAGGCTGGATACTTGCTGAGAATGTTCCTGGCCAAAATAAAATTTTTTTTAACAATTTTGATTTTTTCCGTTAGTGTTGGGAATAACTTGGCTGTGGCAAGCCGTTAGGATGGAGCCTTGGAGGCAAGTCATATAATACCTCAAAATCATATGTATTTTTACTTATTGTCCGCCTTCAAAACTTCTATTATCCACATCTGGAGTTTTGTTGATTGCTATCGGCGAGCATGTTAGTTCGAGAATATCCATGTTTGTCTAAAAAAAAAAAACAAAAGATAAGCTTTTTCTTTTTTAAATGCAAATTAAAAAAACTGCAATTAGATTGCTTTTATGTCTTTAACATGAATATTTTTAATTTCTTTAATGTTTGTTGTGTTTTTTAGATTGAAACGCACAGGAGAGATTATTTTTAATACTTTAAAGTGTTTACTTGCAGATGGTGTATAAATTTTCGCATTACTGTATCTCTAAGTTTTAGTGACCAGTTACGTCTTTTAAGATTGTAGTAGTAAGTTTGTTTTTCTGCAGCTTTACTAACATTGTGCTGGAATAATGTATGTATATCTTTTAGATGCTTCAACCTTTCACTTTGTTGTGAACCAGTTAGGTAAGGTATTGTTGTTTCTGAAAACTCTTTTGGTGCTCTTAATTCTTTACCAAAATTAAGGTATGCTGGTGAAAATTTTTGTTGATTCAGAAGTGGCTGAGTTAAAAGCAAATTAAAAATCCGAAATATACTGTTCCCAACTGCAATGATTGGATTTGCAGTAACTTGCTATCATGGGTTTAAGTGTTTAGTTTGCCCGTTCTACTGGATTTGCTTGTGAAGTGTGAGGTAGGATTTCAATTTTTATTATACCCGATTTCTTACGGAATTATTTGAATATGTTGCTACTAAATTGTGTAGCATTATCTGTTATAATGTTAATTGGTGTTTCAAATTTTAATAATATTCTATCTCTAATCATTTCTTTTAATTTGGCAGTTGTAGCAGCTCGAATCAGTTTGCATTTTGCCCATTTGGTAAATTTATCTTGATTTACCAGTAAGTAACAGTTTCCTTTTTTAATCTTGGAAAGGATACCATTAAATCTACCATTACCGTATACCATGGTTCTTCCACATAGCAATCTTTGATGATTTTTAGAATCTGCATTTGTAAAGGTTTGTACCTTTGACAAATTATGCATTTCTTTACAAACTTTTTAACGTCCATTGTTGTCCCTGGCTAATAATAACCTTCTAAAATTTTATTTATAGTTTTGGTTATTTCTAGATGTCCAGCTACTGGATTACATTAATTTTCCTAACATACTTGTTGTATTAGTGCCGGTGAAATACATAATCTCTAAGAACTATTTATTTCAGCGTGGCTAGGATTTTGATCTCATACTCGTTTAAATAGTCTGCCATGTTGGATTTTGAAGTTTTTATGTTCCTTAATTTTAGTTTTAACTAAAATTTTTTGTTGATAAATCTAATTTGGGCTATCTGCAATTACTAAGATTTTATCCTCTGGTGCAGGCTCACATGGCTCTCTAGAAAGGGTATCTGCTAATTGATTGGTGGTTCAGCTTTTTCAAATTTTGATGGTCTGATTCAACTGTAAAATGATATCCTTCCAAATATTGCCTCATCTTCCTGATTGCCCAAACAACTGCCAAATACTCCTTTTTTATTGTGGAGTAATTTTTTTCGGCATTGATCAAAGATCTACTAACGTAGCAAATAATTTTTCTATCTCCGTCATACTTTTGTATAAATGCTTCACCTAGGCCATAATCACATGTATCTGTTTCTAATATAAATTCTTTTAGTTTTAATTTTTTACAAACTAACATGGTTTTATCAGTCCAGGCAAACTTCGTACCCTTCTTTAATAATTTATTCAATAGGCTAGGTACAAAACGTCTGTATTATGAAGTCGCGCCCAAGAATCTGCAAACTTTTTTCTGATTCTTGAGAGATGGAATTTGGAGTACTGCCTGTACTTTGTTAGAATTTGTTTTAATGTCTTCTCCGGTCACGATATGCCTGGTAACGTTACTCAGTTTTTCCAAATACGCACTTTTCTAAATTCATCTTTAGTTTTGCCTCTCTTAGTCTTTAGAATACCCTTTTTAAGTTATTTATGTGCTCTTCAAAACTTTTGCCAATGACAATAATATCATTCATGTAAGCAAAAGCTCTTGGCTTAAGTTCTGGGCCGATAACGGTATCTAAAAAACGTTGAAAAGCTGCTGGTGCTGAATTCAACTAGCAACTTAAACGCCATTTGTTTGAACTGGAACAGACCTTTTCCAGGCACCTTAAATGCTGAGATTTCTTTACTCTTTTGTTTCAATGGTATTTGCTAGTATCCATCTTTTAAGTCCAACGTTGATATGAAAGCTGCTATTATTAATTTATCTAGGTTTCCATTAATGTGCGGTAGCGGGTAAGCGTCTTTCATTGTGACTTTGTTGACTTCTCTATAGTCAACACAAAATCTTGGCTTTTTGTTTTTTTTTTTTTCTGGTAATACATACCGGAGAACTTTATGTACTATGAAATGGCTCAATGATATTGTTCTTTAACATTTTATTTACCTCTTCATTAATAATTTTATTTATTTTAGAGTGTTTTGGGTAATACTTCTGTTTAAGCGGCGTGTGGTCTGTCAGTTTGTTGGAATGCTGGATTAATGACTGCCACCCAGATTCATACTTTGTCGGCCTCAAACTCGTCATCCAACACTGCCTAGAGTTTATTCACTTTGGATTCATCTAGTGCTCTAACACTATATACAGGGTTTTCATTTATCAAAATGTGTGTTTCAATTTTATTTTGATTAGTCTGTATTAGATTACTTGTCTTTACAATACTTACAATACTTGTAAACTTGTAAAACGATCCCGGTTTACCACATTTATTACAGAATCGTTGTTGTGGTATTGAGCAAGGTTTCTTGAGCTGCAATGAGTAATTGCATTTTCAGCAACAACTTGCCTAATTATAATTTTTATTAATATAGACTTATTTAGTTAAATTATCATTATTTTGTGTATCTTTCTGCAACCTTGTATCAGAATTGATTTTAGTATTTTAGTTTGTTTCCAACTTTTTACTGTTGATAACTTGTTCCAATTTTTCAAATTCTTTTGTTAATTTAAATAAATCTGTTACATTGATACAGTATGTGCGGCGGACATAAAATTTATATTTAAGTTGCAAATTGTTGTAAATTCTTTCCAGGGCTGCATCTTTTATAAATTCCCCATGTCGCCTTATTAGTGTTTGTATTTGAGTGATATACATTTTTGCTGATTCAGATTTTTTTTTTGTCTTATTTCTAATCTTATTTCTAATCTTATCTTTTAATTTTAAACTAGATGTATATTTACCAAAGAATAATTTAAAATCTGTTTTAAACTCTGAATAATTTTTCCATGTTTCCCTGTTATTTTGAAACCATAACAGAGCTTTGCTTTTTAATAACAGAGGTAGGCTATGTAAAATCTCAAAAAATGTAATCTCATATATCTTCCTCAATTCTTCAATCTGTTCCAAGAATGGGGTGCCATTCTCATATTCGTCATACTTGATGGTCCATGAATTTATTATACTGGTTATGTTACTTTTAGGTATCATTTCTTTCTGTCCTGTGGTTAGATATTCTATAAACCTATACCTTAATTCCCCAATCTCATCGAAGTTTGTTTTGAGATTAAATTTAAATTTCTTTAATTCTTTAATTAAGTTTTCCTCTTCTATGTCATCTATCCATCGATACCTCTCCTCAGCTATCATGCAATAGCTGCGTGGCACAACGTCTAGATTTCTTGCTTGTCATTGTGTTTCTGTTATAATATTTGTGTTATTCTAATTGAATTTTAAAATAAAGCATTCAGTTTATAATCAAGTTGTCTCTGCTCGAGCACCAAATTGTGATGATTTCCTTTTGGAAATGGCAACTACAAGGTTAGAACAGTCGGCGATCTAGGGTTGATTAGAAATAACGCAAATATATAAGAACTAATTATCAATAAATATTTATGTATATTCTAAACAAATTACAAGCAATTAGTATTTTAATCAAAACTAATATTAAGCTGTTAAATTAAATAATTACACAACTTGCACAGATTTTAACTACCACGCTCGTCTGACACAACAATAATGGCAGTATAAAAGTCCGTCTTGGTATTCTTTTTTAAAAATATCGACAAATCTGGCAATAATTTCAGTATTGAGCACTCTATTAGCAAATCAGACTCACTCTTTCTGTATAGGTTTCGGCCGCGCTTATATACCTACAAAAATACATGTCAATTGTTTAATTTTCTATCGCATGCCACTAGATTTACACTAGTCGATTCAAAGGCATTCGTATACAAATTAATGTTTAAAGCCAAATCATTACTTGTCAGAACTTAACCTTACAAAAACCAAGTGTCAAGTTACGTCAAGTAATTGTGGCAAAATTATACAGTAGTGAGTAAGTTCGTCACACTATAGCATCACGAAGACCACAAGATCATGCGTATGAAAAAAATAGCTAATCACCTTGTTGCTTATAGCAATGCAAGTGGCGGTCAAAACTAAAATTTTAAGCAATGCATGTTTTGGCTCAACATACGGGTTTACAGATAATAAATTGTAAATTTATTGTTTCTGGTCATTCATTCCCAAGAAACAATCAAAACGTTAGCTACATTGAACAATATGCCAAAACAAAAAAAAAATACATTCCTTAGTATACAATAACAAACAAAATGTAGATCTTGAAACTTATTTGTTGTTTGCGTTATAAAAAAAAATGATTTTTCACAAAATTATTGGAGGAGTTTGTAACACGTCGGAAAACAAATTAAAATAATACTACTGTAACAAAATTAGTGGTTACATTTGAGTAAAATGAACTATATAAAACTTTCTATAAACAAACCGTTAATGAACATTTTCTTTAAGTAATTAATTTGCCACTAATCCAAAAAGACAACTTTCAACATTTTAAAAATGTTGATTTACTACCATTATACCAGTATTTCTTTTAATTCAATGACAAAAAGGAAAAAGAAAAAAAAATATAGTAAACTTCAGTTCACCAAACAACATTTGAAAAACAAAGAAACTAACAATTTTTTCCTAAATAAATGCTTGCTTTGTTTTCTTTGCGTTTAAATCACATTTTTTATAATTAGTTTGTTTGATAACGTTGTTAGCTTAATAACTTTATGAATATCAATAAAATTATAAATTTCATAATTTTTAAACCATTTTGAAATTTAATGTGTATCTATTTTTAAGAAACGTTAAAAGACTAACTCACAAAAATTGAAAAAATGTAGCAAAATTGCAAAAAACAATAATTAATTTTTCTGGAAATTGAAGTTGGTTTTATTTAAAAACATATTTTGCAACAATGATTTAAAAATGTTGTCTGTAATAAAATATTAAAACACTTAAACTTATAATTATGGGTTTTATTTTCCTTCCAATTTATTATAATTGTTTTACTTCAATTACAATATACAGTATCAGAGCAATATTTTAACATTTATCAGGAGTAATACATTTTCCACTTGAACATAAAACATATCCTTCTTCGCAGAAACAACCTCTTCTGCAATCCAGTGTACAAGCCGTAGGATTTGGATTTTTACAAGTTTTTATGCATGAAGATGATTGGCAAGTTTTAAAAATCATGTGTTTGTCCTTTCGCCTGCATTCTAAAAATATTATAATAGCGTGCATAAGATATGATTAGTGTTATGTTATTATTACAAACCTAAATTTTCAGTAGAATTTGGGCATAAAGCTTTTTCTATACATGAATTAGTTGCATCATTATACACAAAGCCGTCTTTACAAAAACATCCTTTTCTACATACAGTATAGTTTATTAGTTTTGGATTGTTTATACAATCGCATGTCATAATACTTGATGGACCACATGTTTTGTATATTAAATTATTTGGACAATTAGCTACAAATATTGCATAATATTAGTAATAAAAAAATAATCTTTATTGATTGATTATTTAATTTGTATAGAGTTTTATTAAATTTTATTTAAAAATTTGTTGATTTTGCTTTATTCATTGCTTAAATAATTATATTAATATATATTTTTTATTAAATGTAAAATAATTAAAATAGCTAGTACTATTAAAATATAAAAATGTATATATCAAACTTACGTGTTGGTTCGCATTCTTCTATTGGTACGCATTTTTTAATATTACTATTGTATATGTATTTATCTATACAGTAACATCCTGGTTTTCCATACATAGTACGTATTACTCCATCACAAAATATTGGGTATGTTTTTTCACGTGGTTCATAATATTGTAAATTGCCACATATTGGTTTGCATTGATTTTTTGGTATACATGTATCAGTAGTTTGATCATAAACTAATCCTTTATTACAATAGCAACCTGGTCCACCAGTCATAGTAATTATATTTCCATTAGTACATACCTCATATTTTTTTCCTTTAGGCTCATAATATTTAGAATCACAACAAAGCGGTTTGCATTCATCTTTTGGTATGCATGTATTACTAGTTTGATTTTGAACTAATCCTTTTTTGCAATAGCAATCTGGACCACCTGTCATGGTAATTATGTTTCCATCTATACATACTTCATACATTTTTCCTCTAGGTTCATAATATTTAGTGTCACAGCAAAGCGGTTTGCATTGTTCTTTAGGTATACATGTGTTACTAGTTAGATTCTGAACCAATCCTTTTTTACAATAGCAACCAGGTCCACCAACCATGGTAAGTATACTTCCTTCGGTACATACTTCATAACTTTTTCCTTTAGGCTCATAATATTTGGAATCACAACAAAGCGGTTTGCATTGATCTTTTGGTATGCATGTATTACTAGTTTGATTTTGAACTAATCCTTTTTTGCAATAGCAACCTGGTCCAGCAGTCATAGTAATTACGTTACCATCTACACACACCTCATACATTTTTCCTACAGGTTCATAATATTCAGCATTACAGCAAAGCGGTTTGCATTGTTCTCTAGGTATACATGTATCAGTTGTTAGATCCTGAACTAATCCTTTCTTACAATAACAACCTGTTCCACCAGTCATGGTAATTAAATTTCCATATGTACATACTTCATATGTTTTTTTTTTAGGCTCATAATATTTAGAATCACAACAAAGCGGTTTGCATTGATCTTTTGGTATGCATGTATTACTAGTTTGATTTTGAACTAATCCTTTTTTGCAATAACAACCTGGTCCACCAGTCATAGTAATTACGTTACCATCTATACACACCTCATACATTTTTCCTTTAGGTTCATAATATTCGGCATTACGGCAAAGCGATTTACATTGTTCTTTAGGTATACATGTATCAGTAGTTAGATCCTGAACTAATCCTTTCTTACAATAACAACCTGTTCCACCAGTCATGGTAATTAAATTTCCATATGTACATACTTCATATGTTTTTCCTTTAGGCTCATAATATTTTGAATCACAACAAAGCGGTTTGCATTGATCATTTGGTATGCATGTATTACTAGTTTGATTTTGAACTAATCCTTTTTTGCAATAACAACCTGGTCCACCAGTCATGGTAACTACGTTTCCATCTATACAGACCTCATAGACTTTTCCTTTAGGTTCATAATATTCGGCACTACAGCAAAGCGATTTACATTGTTCTTTAGGTATACATGTATCAGTAGTTAGATCCTGAACTAATCCTTTCTTACAATAACAACCTGTTCCACCAATCATGGTAATTAAATTTCCATATGTACATACTTCATATGTTTTTCCTTTAGGCTCATAATATTTAGAATCACAACAAAGCGGTTTGCATTGACTTTTTGGCATACATGTATTAGTAGTTTGATTATGAACTAGTCCCTTATTACAATAGCAACCTGGTCCACCAGCCATGGTAACTATGTCTCCATCTATACATACCTCATATTTTTTTCCTTTAGACTCATAATATTTGGAATCAGGACAAAGCGGTATGCATTGACTTTTTGGAATACATGTGTTAGTAATTTTATTATGAATCAATCCTTTGTTGCAATAACAACCTGGTCCACCAATCATTGTAATTATATTTCCATCTGTACATACTTCGTACATTTTACCTTTAGGGTCATAATATTCAACGTCACAACAAAGCGGTTTGCAATGACTTTTTGGCATACATGTATTAGTAGTGATGTTCTGAACCAGACCTTTATTGCAATAACATCCCGACGCACCAATCATTGTAATTATTTTTGCATCTTTACATACTTCGTATACTTTTCCATTAGATTCATAATGTTCGGTGTCACGACAAATTGGTTTACATTTTTCTACAGGTATACATTCATCAGTAAATTTATCGTAAATCAAATCACCATTGCATACACATCTCGGTTCTGCTTTCATAATTATAATTTTTCCTTCAGTCCATACTTTAAATTTTGTTGGATTGTTTTCATAATGTTGATTTTTTGGACATTTTGGTTCACAATCCGTTAATGTGGCACAATTATTTATGTCCTGGTTGTAAATTAATCCATCATTGCATATACAACCTGATATCATTTTTGTTATCAATTTCCCGTTGCTGAATATTTTGTGTTCTTTAATTATATCCTCAAAATGTTGGTTTTTTGGACAATAAGGTTTACATTGATTTAAAGCTATACAGTTTTTAGTGTTAATATCATAAATCATTCCTTTATTACAAAAACACTTTTCGGATCGAACTTTTACAGAAGTTATTTTTCCATCATCACAAACGTTGTAATAATTAATGTTACCATCATAATGTTGGTTGTATGGACAATATGGCACTAAAATACAGGCATTTGTAAATAATTTTTTTAATAATTTATAAATATGATATCATAAGTAAGTTAATATTATTGAAAAACTAATATTTCTATTAAGTTGATACATAAACATAACATTAAAAAAAAAATCAGTTTAAATTATTTAAAAAAATACCTTTTTAAAAACCTGAAACTTACTGTTAGTAGCATGTTAATTATGTATCAGGTTTTTGCACACTGCTAAAATTAAAATAATATCACAATATGCTACACCAATAAATATATAGTGTATGAGCCTAAGAAATTATTTTACTTTATGAAAAAAATTTTCTAACAATAATATTTTTATGCTGTATATACTTTTTATTTTGCTGTGTACAAAGAACATTGAACATCAGCAATATATATCACAACATAAAATTTAAAAAATATATAGTATTAATTCTTTTACGTTGCAAACAAAACACGGCCCAGTTTGTACTTAAAGAATTAGAAACAAAGTATATCATGCATTTCTTAAAACTTCGTCTTTTGATACCTGTTTCAATGTATGTACTTACGTGTTAAATAACAATCTTCTTTTTTTACGCAGATATTAGTGTCTTCTTTAAAAACAAATCCATCATTACAGATACATTCTACAAACTTTCTAGTATATATTTTTCCGTCGCCATAAACTCCACATTCTGTAGGCTTCTCGACAAGATGTTGATTAGGGGGACATTTTCCATCTATAATACATTTATTTTTTTCATTATTATTGTTGTTTTGTGTAAGCAAACAAATAATAGTATTTATTTTGTTTTATTTTAAAACAAAATAAATACTTTTGGAGGACCATCTCAATATATAAAGGGCCTTAAAGTTCTTACGCTAATACTATTATTTTATTTTAAGCGACTAATTTTGGTTTTTAAGACATCAACAGACCACTACAATATAAACATAAACAGACATAGACAGTTAAATAGATGTAAGAGATGTTGTTGACATTATGTATTTTTGTAGCTTGCACTAATTATTGTTAGTATTGCATTATTTTTAACATAATCTCAAATAAATAAATAAAAAAATATTAATTAACGAGTTTAAGGAACACAACAGTTGACTTGATTTGATTACTCTAAAAGATGAAAATTTACTGATTCACTTGAACAACCTAAAATTTTACCGCTGACTAAAATGATCAACTGTTGATTGTAAAGGTATATTTAACGCATTTGTTTAGCAACAATTAAAAAGTAGACGTGTTGGCAACAGTTGTCGACGTTCCCTAAAAGCACAAAATATGTCTCGGTCCCATCTTTATGATTAAGTTGCACTTGATCAAAAATCAGTTTAGATTAGTTTATTTTTTAAAAAGTGATAATTAGGAAATAGCTATTTTTGTAACCAGTTAGGAAATGTCTCATTTTGTGTAACGAGGCGGGATTTCTGCGGGACGAGCAAGATACAAGATTTTTTCTGATTTTGACAAAATATGTTCTTTAGACTGACTAATAAATAGAGTAATAATTAACTGCTAATAATTTTATAAATTATATTTAAGTCACTGTTTATTTGAGATATGAAGATTTGCTTCTTAAAGTCCAGTGTCAATTTTATTGTAATAACTGCAATAATTGCTTAGTAAATATTTATAATTAAAAATTATTTGTTTCTTCATTACAAAAAAGCATCCATTACTTTTTGTCAACTAATTAATAGATGTTAAGTTTCTAAAATTTTCGTTTTTTCTTAACCAGTTATGTTTTATTTTTTTCATAACTAGTTACGGAATTTCTTTTTTTGTAACTAGTTATGAAAAAATGAACGTTTTCAAACGTATGTCAATTAAGAAAAGCGACAGATTCAAAATTAAAAAAATAATTAAATGTCATTTATAACGTCATTCTACGCAACATATAATATGCGTTTTGTAGTAAGAAATCGTAAATATTAGTGCTTAAGTAGCAGTTGTATTTATTTATTTTTTTCTATTTTTATTAACTGAACAATGTTATGTCTAGAAGAAAAAAACGTTAAAAGAAATGTGACAATTTTGTAAAAGGCATATCACTACTTCCTAATAGTTTTACGGGATTTTTTTTAAAACACAATAAATTTCATACTCAATTTACACAAATGCCCAATTTTTTATAATCCATTTATTTTAAACCAAATTATTTAGTTGGAAACAATATTTATTTTTAGTATAAAGTTAATGTTTTTGATTGATTTTAAAATAAAATAATTTGGGCTGGAAAACGTTAAAAAGTAAAAACACTAAAAAAGTCAAGCGCTACATTCTATAGAATGTAAGATTATCAAGAATAAACCTTATATTTTTTAATAAAACACTCAAGTGATCTTAATATTGTTATATATATGTATATATATGTATATATTAAAAATTGCCAATTACCAAAAAAAAAATGAGATTAACATCATTGATATTGAATGATTAGCATAAGTTGTTGTTCCTAAATACAATCAAAATTATACTCATATTAATTTTATAAAGCCCATAAAATGTATAGTCATGCAATTTATAGTCACTGGCTGTTTCTTTTACAATAATTTATATAGTGTGTGAAATGTGTCTTACTGTGGCGATGTAAATTAACCGTAGTAAGATCAACACAAAAATTCATAATTTTAAGTTTAATAAACTTCAACTGAAATCATTTTAAAAAACTCACGTTGAGTTGTTCTGAATTTTTTTAAATTGTTTTTATTTAATTCTAACATTTTATAATATAACAATTTAATTTTAATTATAAAAATATACTTACAAATAATAACAATAAGATTTGTTACAATCAGCAAACAAGTTACAGCAAACATGTTGTATTAGTTGTATTCAGCATTACTGCAACTTTGTTTATATAATATTGTTTATCATTGTAATTTAATAATACGTGTGTTCACTAACAGAGCTATAACACGAATTTGAGCTATCAAGTATAATAAATTAAATATTTGAATGTGTTAAATACACGTTTTTGATACTATAATAAGAGTTATTATTATGTTATAATCAAAACAAATTTATTTTTTTTAATATTTTAATGTATTAAATACACGTTTTTGATACTATAATATGACTTATTATTATGTTATAATCAAAACAAATATTTGTTCAAAACTGTAAAAGTATTAATCAATGATAAAAATGTGGAATAATATGTATATTGCCTCGTATTAGGATTCAATTTAAATAATAATATATTGCCAATATTATAAGTAAATACATTTTAATATTGATTATGCAATTAGGTTCAGTTTAGTCTGTCTGGCTTGTATCAACATTTTTAAATTTAATTATAAAAAATAAATTTAATTATATAACCAATAATTTTAGAGTTCACAAAACGTACATACATAATTTAAAAAAAAAATTAACTCACAATTATACAAGATTTGTAAATGTATTTTAAATTTTTTTAGCATTAGTTACATATGCAAAAATACGTACAATCACTTCACTTTAACACTTTAATCGTTTTTTATTTTTTATATTTAACTTAAATATGATACAAATAAGGATTGCATCAAACTTTAAACATCAACAAAAATAATCAAATGTGATTTTTGACGTTTGATTATTGAATTAATGATTAAATAATTTATTGTTTAGAATACTGTGATGTATTAACGGTAATACACACTCTAATTGTAAGGGTTAATCAAGGGATTAACACTACACATATATCTTTAATGTCGTTTATTGAAGATGGAAATAAAACTGAATCTCTTCATACATTTTACAATATATATACAAATAAAACCATATAAAAACTAAACATATAAAAATCTAGAGAAATACGTTTTTACCCAACTATAAAATATATATTCTTTCTATATATTACACCTCCACCCTTATTATAAACATTACTACTAAAATTAATTTGAACCAAAACTATTATACATAAATCGAATTGGTTTCTTCCTAATTCGTTTTGGTCTTGGTGAAATCCCTTTTTCACATTTACGTTTACTTCCCTTACTTTCTTCAAGTATAGGAATAGCATCAAAATTAATAACTGATTTTAAGATTTGGTTTACATGTTTCTTCCATATTATATTACCATCAATTTCAATTAAATATAAACATGTGCCTATTCTTTTAATGATTTTACCTTTCACCCACGATGCATTTCTTATATTTCTAACAAATACATTCTCCCCTACTTCAAATTTGACATTTCTATTGCCTTTGAAATTTCTTCTCATACGACTCTGTTCATTGATAACATTATCATTAATATTTTTTAAACGTTCTACATTTTCTTGTTTATCATTAGGCTTAAACAATGTAAACCTAGTTCTTAATTCTCTACCAAACATTAAGGAAGCTGGAGAAACTTTCGTTGTTGAATGTGGTGTTATTCGATAATCAAATAAGAAATTATTAAGAACTAAATTTACATCTGTTTTTACATTAGAGCTCAATGATTTCTTCAAGGCTAATTTAACAGTTTTTACTGAATTTTCGGCAGCCCCATTTGAGGATGGGTTATAAGTGGGTGATGTAATATGTTCTATTCCTTGCTTGGCTAAAAATAATTTAAATTCAGTACTCACAAATGCAGTTGCATTGTCTGATACTAGCGTTTTACATATTCCAAATCTTGAAAAAATTGACCTTAATATGTCAATCGTAGTAGCAGACGTAATAGATTTTGTTTTAAATACTTCAATCCATTTTGAGTGTGCGTCTACTAACACAAAAAAATAACTATTCAGAAACGGTCCCATATAATCAATATGTACCCGTTCAAACGGTGACATTGGCCATTCCCAAACATTTAGTGCTGTCTTTTCTGGACTTGGTTGGTGCACTTTACAATTTTCACATAGATTGCACACATTTTCGATGTCTTGCCCTAATTTTGGCCACCAAAAATATGAGCGTGCTAGACTCTTCATCTTAACAATACCTTGATGGGATTTGTGTAATTCGTTCAAAACTCTTTCCCTCAAACTTTTAGGAATTAGAATGCGGTTATTCCACATAATTGAATTTTTAATTACACATAATTCCATCTTATATTTTCCATATTCTTTTATATCATTATTAATTATTATGTCTGGCCAACCATTTAAACAAAATTTCCGGACCATGCGAATTAGCCTATCATTTTTGGCCTCTTTATCTATTTCATTAAAATTGATAAATTTCATATCACTAAAATGATTTAAAAAATTTAATTGATCGGTATCTTGTACGTTTTCTATTTTACCTAAGGGCAACCTTGAAAAACAATCAGCCGGGTTATCACTTGATTTTACATACCCTATTTTGTAGTCAAAACCACTTAAAAAAATTGCCCATCGGCGCAAACGATTTGCTGCATACTGCGGTATGCCTTTACTTGGTCCAAAAATGGTCACCAATGGCTTATGATCCGTTAATAATGTAAATGGTTTACCATATAAATATTGAGCAAACTTTTTTACTCCAAATACTATACTTAATGCCTCTTTTTCTATTTGAGCATATTTGCACTCGGCGGTACTCAATGTTCTGGAACTACACGCAATAATTCTCTCACTGTTATCTTGCATAACGTGAGATAAAATTGCGCTAATTCCATATTGACTAGCATCTGTTGTCAGACGCAATTCTAAATTTGGGTTATAATGTGCCAAAACTGGAGCATTTTTTAATATCTCCTTTGCTTTATTAAATGCTACGTCGCATTCCTTTGTCCATTGCCAAACCGTATCTTTTTTTAAAAGGTTATATAATGGTGATAAAATTGTAGCTAATTTGTCTAAAAATTTACCATAATAATTGATCATACCTAAAAATGATTTTAACTGAGTTATGTTTTGTGGAATTTGACATTTATTAATTGCTTCAATTTTGTCATCACATGTATGCAATCCTTGTGCATCAATTGTATAACCTAAATATTTAACTTGAGATTGAAAAAAATTACACTTATCCGGTGTTAATTTTAAACCCGACTCTTGTAATCTTGATAATAATTTATCCAAACATTGATTATGTTCTTCAACATTCCGACCCGCAATAAGAATATCATCTAAAAACACAACACATCTTTCAATATCTTGTAAGAGTGTTTCAATCATTCTTTGAAAAATACCCGGAGCGGATGATATTCCAAAAGGTAGGCGATTATAAAGAAATAATCCTTTATGAGTCGATATGGTTGTTAATTTTTTTAAAACATCATCTAATACTACTTGTTGATAAGCTCTTTGCAAATCAATAGTAGAAAAAATAACTCCTCCATGCAATTTTGTTAGTAAATCTTCAATGCGCGGTATTGGATATTTATCTATTTTTAAATAAGGATTTAAAGTAATTTTGAAATCACCACAAATTCGAATATCACCATTTGATTTTAGTATGGGTACAATAGGTGTTCCCCATTTACTATATTCGATTGGTGAAATTATATCCAATTCCTGCAATCTAATTAATTCTTTTTCTACTTTATTTTTAACTGCAAACGGTAGCGGTCGCGGACGAAAATATTTGGGAATGGCATTGTCAGCAATATTTAATTTAATTGTACCCTTGTTAAATGTACCCAATTCATTTGTGAATAATTTATTATATTTTTGTGTTATCGCATCAATGCTATTTACAAAATTTAATTCTGCTATACCTAAATTAAATAAATTTAAAAAATTTCGACCAAGCAAAGGAACTGATCCATTTTCGATAACATAAAATTTTACATTTTGTGAAATATTATTATAAATAATATCTGCATAAATAAATCCAACGGCTTGAACTTTTTGTCCGTTGTAGAAATAAAATATTTTATCATTTTTATTTAATGTAATATGAGAAAAATATTGAACATAAATATTATCGGGAAGGACGGATACACTAGATCCCGTATCAATTTGGAATGTTAATAAAAAATTCTCAATTTTAACTTTTGCCGTTATTGGATTATCTATATTATCTATTTTATGATCATTTAAAGAAAATAAATATTCATCGTTATTTTCATTTTCGGTAATAAAATTAACATTTTTATTAAATGATTTTTTATTTAGCTTACCACCAGGGTGTTTCTTTTGATAACATGTAGTCGCAATGTGTCCTTTTTTTTTGCAAATGTTGCAATTTCTGTCTTTATAAAAACAATCGCCGCTGGAATGGTTTTCGCGACCACAAACACTACACTTCACTTTTTGTAGCTGGTACGTTGATCCATTGCTGGGCCTTCCACTTGATGACGTTTGTCTAGATGATTTTGAAAAATTAGTCGAACTTCCGGACTTGCGCATCCAATACATCTCCTGGTTGGGTTCCTGCTTCACTTCGACGGAAACTTGATGTGCCGTCATTTTGGTTCTTGCAATTTCCACTGCTTTTGCAAATGTTAATTTTTCATTTTCTTCAAACAGCCTGTCTTGAGTATTTCCCTTGCTGAATCCTACGATAAATTGATCTCGAAGTCTGTTGTCAATTTCGTTGGCATTAAATTTACAATGCACTGCCGCGCTTCTTACTCTTGCAGCCCATGCTGGAGCATTTTCTGCATGTTCCATTTTACAATTGTAAAATTTGAAACGTGCTGCAAATACCGATTGTTCACATTTAAAATGCACATTAAATATATTAATTAGTTCCGCAAATTCTATTGCTTCAGGAACGTTCGGCAAACATAAACTGTATATGAGTTTGTAAGCTTCTTCATTTAACATATTTAAGAAGATCGCTCGTTTTTTTGTAGCATCCTCAATATTATTTGCCACATAATAATTTTCTAAGCGAGGTTTAAATACGCTCCACTCACTAGTTCTTAAATTAAACTCACGTAATTGTCCTATTTGTTCAGCCATTTTACACGTGGTCGCGAATATAATGTTTAATTCGCAAATTTAATAAAAGTTTACTTTATGTTTTCAATTAAAACAATCCTCGTCGCCACTGTGATGTATTAACGGTAATACACACTCTAATTGTAAGGGTTAATCAAGGGATTAACACTACACATATATCTTTAATGTCGTTTATTGAAGATGGAAATAAAACTGAATCTCTTCATACATTTTACAATATATATACAAATAAAACCATATAAAAACTAAACATATAAAAATCTAGAGAAATACGTTTTTACCCAACTATAAAATATATATTCTTTCTATATATTACAAATACAAACAAATATAACGCAACAGACAACCGTTGCTGCATTTGTGAGCTTGCTGGCATTACATTGCTCACCCTTATAGGTTTACACCGTGATGTACTTGTTTGGCCATAAACGCTTATTTATCTGTTTGAAATTGTAAGTAGCCAGTTAAGGGAATAATATTTTACACTTTATATATTTAGTTAGAAAAAATCGGCACTAATAATCTTTTTAGACTAAAAATTAAAACTAACTAACAAAACCATGCTGCATTTAAATTGTAGATGTTGTAGTTTAACAGTTTTGAAAAGTTATTGTGCATTTACTGCATCTAGACAAAATTGAACTTTCAAAACCCTGAATTCTGGCGGCGTGTCTATTTTAATACAAATTATGTTAGTATTTTATTATTATTTATTTTTAGCTGTTTTGTTAAGTGCATTTTGTTTTGTATTTGAAGTTTGTATATAATCAATAATCTGCATGTATTTTTTCGTGTTGGTTAAATTAGCAAAGTTAGGCAGCAATGAAAAATTAAAATAGATCTATTTTGGTTTTTAATTTCAAGGCACTCTTATAATATGTAGTAATAAATGTGTTATCAATTTATTTTTGTTTTTTCAAACTCTTGATATGAGAAAAAATAAGCTTTTTTAATAAACATAGCAAACTAATGTTGCCAATTAAAAATAGCAAGTTTAGTTTATATCTTAAAGATATCTACAAAATGTATTTGTATTTTTGCTCTAGAGTAAATAGACAAAAAGCTATTTGTGATGTCAAAAAGCATGTACATGTACATGTCTGATAACAGTTGCACTAACCTCATTTTCAAAAAAAGTAGAGTCAAATCACTCCGCCAGCCTAAAAACCGCACCAAACAAAGACACGTTAAGGATACAAAGACTTTATAACAATCATTCTAAAATTTTCTAAGCCCCAAATGCGACAATTCTGCTTATTAACGTAGCCTCCAAGGTAAAAATGGGTCTCATCAGTGAAGAAGATTTTTCGATAAATTTCCGGATCATTTTGATGCATTTGAAGAACCCAGACAGCAAAAATACGACGTTTATGGTAATCGACCGGCTTGAGTTCTTGTGTTAACTAAACTTTAAAAACCTTAAGACTTATTAAGTCTTTATGCAAAATACGGAGTAATGTCGTTTGTAGAATGTCTAATTCCAAAGATCGACAAAGAATTGACTAACCTGGTTTTTTTAACACTACAGGCTACATCAGCAATATTCTCATGAGTTCTTGAGCAATGCACACGGTTTCAATTCTTCATAAACTTGTCTCAACAGCTCAATTTTTTTCAATAAATTTACTATTGCCGGCCAAAAAGGTGCTTTACGACGACAAAAGTGCTTTAGTTTTGCGAACTGTGACTGAAATTTGTTTATCATTTTTGTAGTAAATTTTAATAATTTCAATGCGTTGTTAAAGCGTGTATCATTCCATTTTTAATAAAGGCGTAGTTTTTACTTGTCAAATGTCAAAATAATAATAGCTTCAAAATTGTCAGCTGCCCAAGTAGCTTGCTATTCAAAATAAAACTTTTTATTGGAAATCTTTTAATATTGGTAATTCTATTACTTTTCAACTTATTTAAAAAAGTTGACCTCTTGGCTTTTGCTCACATTTTGAGGGATTAACACATGGATAAAAAAAATTAAATCGTTCTAACTTTGTCAAATCTTGACAAAATTTGATCTACAAGGTCTAAATTTCTTTGTGTTCAATTTTTTTTTTAAAGTGATCATACAAGATTTCAAGAATTAATACGTATACACCACTATTTTGATGCAGAAAGTTGAACATGTTTTTGCAATCTTTAAAACTTGTAATGACTTTTTAGGCCACAAGAAAAGAGATTATCTATATGAGAAATTGTATATCAGGCATTATCAAGAGGATTTCAATAGTCAAAAATTGTCGAAGTCTGCGAAGTCTTAAAAAAAACTCTATGGTTCCACACAGTTGTAAAAATGTTTCTATATGTGTAAATGTATTACTTTTCATAGTTATAAGTCATACTTAGCATGTATATATGTATAAATTTGAAAAAATAGTTTAAAAAAATTTATTGTCATTAGATATGTTTGGAATTTTAAGTAAAATTAATAGCACCTGAATAGACAAAATAATATATTTTTTATGTAATACAAAAAATAAAACTTTACATTTACATTTTTTAGTTTCAAACAGAAAATCTAAATAACTTTTTTGTCTATCTCGCTTTGTTTTTGAGATAATCGAAAAATACACATAATTTAAGTGAAGAACACATTTTTAACAATGGTAACAACAAACGAAACAATGTTATTTTAATAAGTGACCACTATGAGCCTTGATGTCAGCTTGACAACGCACTAAAAGAGAATAATTTAAATGTTCTGTTTTGTGTGTGCAATACAGCATTCGTAACTATCTTTTGTAGTTACTGCACGTTGTTTATTAGCTTCGCATAAACCAATTGTTTCATATGTCCCACTCATAAAAGTCCAATAGATTTACCACCAATTCTCCTATCATTAAAATGATTGTTGAGCCACTGATCTACTTATCTCTCAGCAATAAGTAAAACCTGGTTAAAAGACGGAACGCTCAGTAGGGAACTATTTCCAGAAACTTATTTCGTGCATAGAGTTGATCGTACACGATGTAAAGCTGATGGTGTTTTAATTGCTGTTAATGATGCTTCTGCACAATGCATTCCAATTACTAATGCGCACTGTCCAATTGTTCAAATAGATTTTTCCAAAGCTACCATTCATTTTCATAAATACAAACTAACTCTTTTATTAATTGTTTGTTATATACCACCCTCTCAATCAACAACTGTACATAAAGTATTTTATGAATTTATTGAAGAAAATTTTGATATCAGCACTAATACAACTATTGTAGGCGACTTTAATATTCGTAATCTTCAACAATCACTGTCTGGTCATCATCCTGATCAGTTAAGCAGTAACTTTATATTAAATGTTCTCTTTCACGTTGTTATTCCCCATTTGTAATTGAGGATACACACCATCCTGCTCTTGCTTTTGACATTAAAGTTTTTACAACTACTAATTTGCCGTTTTGTCCACAACAGACATACAAATATTGTTTTAAAAAAAGTAACTTATTTAACTTGTACACTGCTTCTCTTGACACTGATTGGTCATTAGTGTATGCTGAGACAGATGTTGACGTATGCTGTGATAAAATTCACCAAACAATATCAAAAATATTAGACAAACATGTTCCAAAGTCAATTCCGTGTCGGACGGTTTAATTTTTTAGCCAAACCCAAAATTTTGCTAGAAACAACGTAAATTGTCTCAATATAAAAACAAATGGAAAATGTTTTACATTTTATACATAATTGCCTAGTCAGTTAGAAATAAATTTGAAAAAATACAAGCAATTTTTTGTGATTCGGAGAACAAATATGCTGCATTAATGATAAGTGAACACTGGTTGACGTCTGAAGAGAGAGAATATATTTCATCACAATCAGTTGATAAAGATTGTGAACTTGCTGCATCATATTTAAAGCAATATAATTTAATTTTAATCACAGTCTATAGGTGGCTCAGTGGCGATTTTGATAAGTTTATTAATATCTTAAATAATGTATTAGACAATTTATATAGATCATTTTTTAAAGTATTTTTTTTATGTGACTTTAATGCACAATTTAATACTAATGATCCAAAATCTCATGCACTATGTGATATGTTTAATATTTATGGTTTTACAAAGTTTGTTAATTTTCCAACAAGATTTGACAACTGTATTGAAAATGTGTTTAGTAATTTTAATATAACAGTTGATAGAGTAGATTCTGTAGTCGCAAATCATGTTGGGTTATCACTTAATGTACCATTATCTACAGCAAACCCAAATAAATACTCAGTCAATGTACTTAGACCAATCACATATGCTGGTAAAATAAAGTATTTTAATTTAATGAATAATGTTAATTAGGATTTTCTTAATGACTCTAATATGAGTTGCGACAACAAAATATTTTACTTAAAAATTTTGAAACTTTGTTTCTACAAAAGTTAGTTAAAACAAGAAAAGCCCAATCTTTAGGAAATTGGAACAACTATCAATTAAAACGTATGAAAGAAACATTAGATTTTATAAATTATGTGTGCATGCAAAATAAAAACAGAGATGATTTAAGAAATGATAGAAATAAGTTTTGCAGTAAATACATAGAAGCTATTAGAAATGCACAAATAAATTCAAATAATAAATTCATAAAAAAATCAAGCAATAACCCTGGTGCTAAGTGGAAAGTTATTAATAACAAAAAACCACACAAGCAAACTGTACAATGTTGTGACGTAACTGCTGATAAATTTAATAACTTTTTTAGTACAATAGCTGAAAAAATAGTAAACAATCTTCCACCACAAAGTACAGATCCAATATTACACATGTCAACTTTATCAGTGAACAGTAATTTTACATTTAAAAAAGTATCATGTATTGACGTTATAAATATTAAATGTCACTTAAAAACAAACACAGTAAAGACATATATGGCTTTGATTCAATTTTAATTAAAACTATTAAAGACATAATTATATCTCCAATTACTAAACTAATAAATATGTGCATTGAAGAAAGCACCTTTCCATGCTGTCTTAAAGTTGCTAAATGCATTCCTATTCACAAAAAAGGCAATGAAATAAACTTAAACAACTACAGACATTTCTTTATTACCTATAATTTCAAAGATAGTAGAATTTTTATTAAATAGTCAAATAACAAAATATTTTGAAGAAAATGAACTTTTTACTAGTGTTCAGTTTGGATTAAGAAAGGGAAAACCAACAACTGGCAGATTTGGAATAGGAAAAATATACACAACTTAAAGCGTTTGGTTGGTATAATGACAACAGACTATGCTTGAACTAGGAAAAAACGGTAAAGCTGCTTCTTACTTTAAGAGAACATCCAAATGTAAGCACTGCACAATTTGCTAAATTTTTAGGAGTGTATATTGATGCAGTGCTACAATGGCAAACACATGGTGATAAGTTAGCTGAAAAATTTTCTAAAAATATATTTTTACTTAAAAATTTGTCACGGTGTGTTATAAAAAATGAACTTTTGGATGCCTATTATGCATTTTTTTATTCACACTTATCTTATAGACTGGTTGTTTGGGGTCATTCAGCAATTAGAAATAGAATATTTGCACTGCAGAGAAGTGGATTCGAGTTATAGCTGGAGTTGGTTATACCGAAAATTGTAATCACTGTTTTTAGCAGCTTAAAATTTTAACCTTGCCATTTATGTATGTACTTGAGTGTCTTATGTTGGTATAGCAAAAAAAGAAATCAATGAATAAATAATGATTCTTTTCACAACTATGATACAAGATTAAAACATGATATACGCCAATCTCAAATTAGATTGAAAAAATCTCAGAACAGTACTAGATTTTTTTCAATTAAATTTTTTAACGCTTAATGCAAATTACATGTTTTGAAGATCGCAAAAACATGTGCAACTTTCTGCATTAAAATAGTGATGTATACGTATTGATTTTATAAGTCTCGTGTGATCACTTTAGAGAAAGATTAAACACATAGAAATTTAAACCTTGTGGATCCAATTTTGTTAAGATTTGACAAAGTAAGAACAATTTAAAGAATGCATAATTTTGCAATTTTACTAAATTTAGAAATTTTTTAGAATAATGTTTATAGCTTGATATATCAAATTGACTGTCCCAACATTAAATAAACAAATATGTGTTTTAAAGTGCATGTAATAAAGAACAATTTAAGACATTGTGGACCTTATTTACCTTTTTCCAGAGACCCAAAAATTGAGATACAAAATATGCTAAAATAGACGTTTTATTGTAAAATTTTTGACCTTCATACGTGTGTCATTTTAAACAGGCAATAATCTAAGGTTTTAAAATTTTGGAAATCTCATTTTTTTCATCTATATTTTGATCTCTCAAAATTTGAGCAAAATCCAAGAAGTCGAGTCGACTTTTTCAAATTAGTTGAAAAGTAATGGAATTACCCATATATATTTATCACATTTTCTAAATATATTCTTTATTGTTATAAGTAATGTAATGCATCTATTAAGCATTTAAGTAGTTTTTCTCTAATAATTTTTTGTTAAACAGTTTTGTTAACAAACAGAACTGTAACATTTAAAGTAAGGAGAAGAATTCTAGTTGTTGGTGTTATTGTAAATCAAGTTTGTTGTTGTGCAAGGTGCAATTATTTTTACTGTAAAAATTTCATTACATATTTAGTTAAATTTATCATTACCAGTAACGCTATGTAAGAAGTAACTTTATTTTTACTTTTAAGTTTTAATGAACAAGCAAAACACACTTGTTCTATTACATTAAAGACAAGATTATAAAAATAAAAAATGCTTTTGTTAACATTCCCGTTAAAAGTTCTTTGGTTAAAGTTTTGCTGCCATATTTTCTGTCAGTTATTATTTGTTAAGATTCTTAGCAAACCTTGCACTGCAAATAAATATTTGTTAAGGTAGTTATAATGATAATGATAATAATAATAATAATGTTTAATTTTTCTTTTAACTTTTTTACAAAGAACAACTTAAAAAATATAACAAGGCATAAATTATTTATTTATATTGTAAGTCTTCAAAAAATTGAAACTGTTATATACAGGATCCATTATTAAAGTAAATCAATACAGTTTTGGAGACGTGTCTGCTAAGCCTGGAAGGCAGAAACAAGAACAGGAATGTCTTTTTATAACCTTGTAACATGCTTTTAGATGTTTTCCTTGGACTCGCAATTCTTTTCTTTCAGCTTTCTCTTTAGTCGGGAAAACAAAAAAAGTCGCAGAAAGCTAAATCAAGACTGTAAAGGAGCCTGGGGACCACCAAGGTTTTGCTTTAAATAAGAATGTGGTAACAATGACGGCAGTTTGACTGGGAACATTGTCATAGTGTAGTTTGACCGTGTATTTAATGTCAGTCCTCACCCGCGCAATTCGGCGTTTCAATTTTATGAGTACCTTGAGATAAAAAGTTGAGTTGACAGTTTCTCTTTGCAATACAAACTCAAAATAGAAGATTTTCAACTTGAACATTCGCGCTTTCTTGGGGCGAGAAAGATAATTTTGTGTGCCACGCGCTGCTCTGCTTTTTTGGATCTAGGTTGTACTCAAACATCCAGGATTCTCTGGTTACGACAGAATTAAAAAAATCTGGCTCATTTTGAATCAAATCCAAAAGTTCTTGACAGCGCAAAATCGCGACCGTGTTACAAAGTCAAAAAACACACTTCACGCAGAAACACGTCTTTCCGCTCAGAATAGTCGGAGCAAGTTGGCGTCCGGCTGCGTTGAAAGGGCAGATCTTCTACCACATTTCCCTAACGGTTTTACCGGGCTGAAATAGATAGTCGTTTACTATAAATAAAATTATGTACTTTCATAATGGACCTTACAATAATAACTTTTTAATATATATATATATATATATATAACTTTTTGATGTCAAAACAATAAGCGTAGATACGTAATCAGATTTTGTATTAAGTTTCTCTAAAAAAAACTCTAATAAAATAATCTTAAAAACTACTAGAACAAAAAAATCACACTCAATATACAACATTAACCGTAGCAATTTACAAAGATTATTGATGAAAAAATCTGTTTAAACTAGAGTTTTATATATTGAGTTTGCTAAATAACTGCACAAAAAATGCTTTATTTGCACTCATATAAATTAATAATAGTTCAACAATTATTTCTACACGATTATAAACAATATACTTCATGCTACATTGCAAATGGCTTAACAAACATTTATTAAAAACTGAAGTATTAGATAAGACTTTTTTAACAATAAAACCCAGTTTTATTTATTAGGGTTATTTGCAGCTGAAAGAAAATTATTAAAACCTGGTTGCTGAAAACACCATATTTTTGTTAAAAGACTTTACTATTATTTAAAATTGGTATTTGGATTTTAAATTTAAGGCACAAATTATTGAACAGTTTATGATTTGAAAAAAACTTAGAATATTGTTATACAAATTTGCTGTCCAAAAAAAACTTTGTTTATAAAAGTCAGTTTTATGATATAGTATAATATATTATGTCTATTGCTACATTGTGACAATCTAATACAATCTGAAAATAATACATGTATTAAGCATTGTAAAGAAATAATAATAATTAAAATGAATAAACTTGAAAAAGATATGATTGACAAAAACAAAGCTAATCAATTTTCCCAGCTTTCTATAAACAACAAAACAAATTTTTAAAACAATAAAGTTGTTGCAAAGTAGTACAAAATATTCAATACCTCCTCTTTGAAATAAACAAAACAATCTAGTTACTAATCCTTCAACAAATCAGATATTTTTGCAAACCAATTTGCATCCAACTCTACTATTATAAACCTTACTGTAGCTGCACCTACAATGCCGGTTAGTGGTAAAATAATAAGTTTAATTTATTTTAAAAAATGAAATTCTACTTATTATTCTCAAAACATTTGCAAATAAATTAGTTTTCAATTTGACTAAAACATTTGCCTTATCACACAAAAAAGAAACCAAATTGTTAAAAAATTGCAAATGTTTAACCTATACCTAAAAAGGGTTACTGATTTTTCAAATTATAGACCAATTGCATTATTGTCCAATCTCTCAAAAATCTTTGATAAACATATTAATATCCACATTGTCAAGTTCTTAGAACAAAATAACTTCATCTCAGATACTCAATATGGATGTCGATCAAAACGTTCAACAACAGATCTTCTGATTTATGTTAGTCACAAATTGAACTCTATTTTAAACATAGAAAAAATGTTGCAGTAGCACTATATTTCTAAAGTTTTTAATAGGATATGGCATCCTAATTTTATCATGAATCTGTAAATCTTATCAATAGCTTTCTTGACAATAAAAAACTATAGTTAAAATTTTTGGTTTTAACTCTGACCCTAAAATTATAAACGTTGGTGTTCCTCAGTTCTGTTTTTTGCCAACTTTAATTTTTATTTACATTATAAAACTTTTTCTAAAAATCATATTTATAGTTTTACAGATAATAACACCCTTTGTGACGAGTACACCTAATAAATTAATTAAAACTACCCACCTGTTGTTGTTGTTAAATTCAGAAGTGACAGCTCCGTTGTAAGTGAGCTCTCACTTATCTTGGCTCGTACGTTTGCTTCACGCTTTTGTACATTGTTGCCAAAAACCGCCTTTACACATACACTAACAACACAGGGGGAAGCCTCGGTCGGGATGAGTTAATAGTTATTGAGTTTTAAGATGAGTGACAAGGATATACGTAGAATATTACAGAACTATGTTATTCTGTTTAATGTACTGAAGTAGACAACTGTACACTTTTTGGAAGAAACGAGTAGAGCCTTATTCGTCAGCAAATTGATATTTGATGAGATAAGGTTTTGCATTGAGATAGATTGAGCAATAGTGAATCAAGGGCATTCAAAAAAAAAATGATCGGTAGTACCAACTTCACCACATACGCAGAGTGGGTTGTCCACAATATTTATTTTAAATAGATGCCAAGAGGATTGTAAATGTCCAGATCTCAGTCGACTCAGAAGACATACATCTATCTTAGAGTAAAAAAGAAATTTCTTTAACCATGGCTTTTGGTTTACCACTTGATTAATCTGGTTAAAGTAGGTAATTCCTTTGCTACGGCTAATGCTATTGAAGTGTTGTTGCCAAGAATTTAAACTATCCTGCAGAAAACTGGCATAAAGGTCTATGTAATTGATAGTGATATTATTACACCGCCTCCCATATCCCAGTTCCGCCACATAATCTGCTTTTTTGTTGCCCAGTATGCCTTTGTGGCTTGGCACCCAACAATATTGAGTGACTAAACCTTTACTTTGCAATTCGAAGATCATGTTCTTAATATACAAGATTCAAATGTTGCCTTTGATGCTAGATGCATAAGAACATATAACATTAAGGAAACTTTGGGAATCAGAAAATATTACAGTTTTCGCCCAATTATTAACCAAAATCAAGAACAGAGCTTTATAAATGGCATATAGTTCAGCGGTAAAAACAGATGAGAGATTAGGAAGTTGTCCTGTTTCTTCCAACTTTAATGATGGAATCCATACTCCAAACGCGGCCGATCGTGGGTTAAATTGAACCGAACCGTCAGTAAAAATTTTGATTCAATTAGGCCAGCGTTGAGAAGAGAATTCCTCAAACACTGCATTGATTGCGGACGGAGATAAGAATTTATGAGGAAATAAATCGTATCTAACTTGTATGGATAGGGATTGGCTAAGAGACAATTAATTTAGAAAATTAGCTCTTATTAATTACGAAGTCATATTGAGGTATATCATTAAAAGCCAAAATTCTGAGAGGACAATCATTTGCTGGCCAAAAGGGGTGGTTGCCAAAAATTATACATGTTTGTGACAAGACATCATATGTCATGCCCCCACCCATGCCAAAAAGTTTGGCAACATATCTCTGGGTAAGTAGATTTCTTCTTATTTGCAGTGGCATAATACCGGTTTCTACTTCCATGACGTTAATAGGAGTGGAATTAATAGCTCCCATACAGATTCTTATTGCCCTGTTTTGAATTCTGTCCAAACTTTTTAAGTTAGATTTACTGCAAAAAGATACAAGGTGGAAGGCAAAGTCAAGGCCAGATCTAACAAAGGCTTTGTAAAATATAAGAAGGATTTCGGGTCTCCTCCCCAGTAAGTGCCTGCAACACTTCTCATAATGTTAATGACTTGAGCGCAAGACTTTTGAAGTCAATTGACGTGATTACTCCAAGACAATTTGTTGTCAAAAGTGACACCAAAAAATTAATAGAAGAGTACTCGGACAATAAGAGTGCTATTAACACTGGGACAAACATGATCAGGTATGACATTACGTGACCGGCCTGAAAAAAACATTGACCAGCAATTGTCAAGAGAAAGTTCTAAGTTTCTGCTAACAAGGCGACTGAAGGTCTGAGCTAGTATTAGATTGATATTTCGGATGACACTATCTGGAAAGTATCCTGATGAATAAATAGCAAAATCATCTGCATATGAGATGATTTTTACCGAAGGAATCGAGGAGTGTGCTAGGTCATGTATGTACATGTTGAAAAGCAGGAGACTAAGAAGGCTGCCTTGAGGGAGTTCGATGTAAGAAGTAACAAACCCTTCTTTCGCGGATGTTCCTGCCAAGTATAACCGTTTTTCAGACACCAGTTCGATGATGATGTTGATGAGCAAAGGGGCAGATTCAAATTAATTAGAACAGATTTTAAGTAAGCTATGCACACATTATCATAAGCTCCTTTTATATCTAGCAAAGTGACACAAAGGTCAAAGCAGATATAACATCACAGTATAGAGTCGTGACGTTTTCATAAGTACTGTGGCATTTTCTGAAACCTGTGATAGCACCTGTAAATATAGAGTTCATCTCACACCAACTTTCCAGTCTTACTAGATGATATTTTCAAAGGTTTTTCGGACACAGGAAGAAATGGAAATTGGTCTAAAACTAGACTCCATGTCCGGAGAAGATTTTTCTTTTGGTATGGGTACAATTTTGATATTTTTCCAACTGTCAGGAATTGTTCCATATTCAAGGAATGAATTAAATATGTCCACCAGATGAGCTTTAGTGAGCAAAAGAGCTTCTTCTTCTAGAATAGGAGATGTTATCATTTCTCATAGCTGAATCCTTTCTGAGAGCAAAGACAAAGTTGAGTTTGCTCAATTGTATAGATGCGGTTAGGGTATGAGAAGGGGAGTCAGCAACATCTAGCAAGGTTAGCACAGAATGGTGTCGAACGTATGGAAGGGCTAGTTTTGACAAAAATTCTGAGACCCAAGCCTCATCTTTAGTGGGAATGACAAGTCTGGAGATTCTTAAGAATTTTTTAATCGTTGACCATACGTAAGACGGTGAAGAGGTTTGGCTAAGAGTACTGCAAATTTTTTTAAAACTTTCTCTCTTTTTGCGAAGCAAAAGCCTTTTTGCTTGAGCCATAGCATTTCTAGCCGCGTCAAGATGCACCAGTTTTCCTATACGGCGGAAAATAGTAAGGAAGCGTTTTCTTTTGTTCACCGCCTCAGACATTCCTTATCCCACCATGGACAAGGGACTCTTTTGGCTTTATGAGGCAAAGTCGGACACTTTGGAGAGGAAGATTTGGCAGCATCTACAAACCAAGTGACAAGTTGCTGGTAATTTGGGTACGGGATGTCTTTAAGTTTGGCAGAGATAATATCTTTATATGACACTCAGTCTATTTTTTTTTTTATATTTGTTTATAATGAGTGTACGGAGCATACTGAGACTGAATGAGGTGGATTTCGGTAATAATAGGGAAGTGAACACTTCTATAGGTATCTTGCAATGTTACCAAATGACATTTTAATGCAATATCAGGTGAGGCTATGACTTGGTCGATTATGTTCATGTGAATGTTAGTAGGCGACGCATCATTTAGAATAATGAGACCCAAGGAATCTATCGCAGCTTCTAATTCCAAACCATTGCGGTTATGATAATGGTGGCCCCAGAGAGGATGGTGGGCGTCAAAGTCGCCATCAATAATAAAAGGGGATGATAAGAACAAGAATATTTGTTTCCAAAGATTCCTATTCAACGACCGATTAGGGAGACAGAAACATAACAAAATAGTGAGGTTAGACATAGAGGACTGAACAAATTGGAAACAAGGTGAGACATTGAACGTAGAAATTTTTGATTTAACATAGATATCACGGCTAAAGAACGAGGATACTCCTCCATAGCCATCATCTCTTATGTTGTGGAAAGAGCTAAACCGAGGAATTGCAAAGTGATTATTTGGACGAATCCAAGTTTCACACTGCATTAATAACGTAACAGTTTCGGTTTTTTGTCATATCCAGATTAGATATTTCAACTAACCAGACGTATCGGCGCATGAGTCATTGTTTGATTGTGATACTAAGTTCTTCAGGGACGTGATAAGATTAGACATAGACGGGATTGATTTGTTCGGGTTTTGAAAAGAAAACTGAATCAAAATATGTAAAAATATACAGGGTGTTCCATTTAAAATAACGATGATGGATTTTGTTACTCAAAACAGGTAAAATATATTTACAAACTGAGAACGTCAAAAAATAGCTTATTTCTTGCCGTTTAAGAATATTTATATAGTTTGTTGGGTCTAAAATTTAAAATAAGAAAATTATAACTTCCGAAGTTTTTTAGGAAACAGCCTGTATATACATTTCAGTTTCATATTGTTTTAATTATTTATACATACTTGGGCTAACCGTTAATCCCTACATACATCTGACTGACTACTATTATTCTTTATTATATGTAACATTTAATCAGCGTGCAAAGTTTCAGCTTTTGTAAAGTCATTTTACTACCTCAGTATTCAAGGTTAGTTTAATATATAATTGAGTTATTTACAATTATATTTATATAATAAATACAATTTTTACAAAAAATTAATTTATAAGATAAAGATAGGTAAAATTAGAAATAAACTTTATTAATAATACAAGGTGCGGCAAGATAACTTCTTTATTTCATTATGCAATAAAACAAAAAAAAAGTAAAAATATATTTTTAATTTTTTTTAATTAAATAGTTAAACATTTAAAGTTAGTTTACATTGTTTTAAAAATCATATTTGATAAGTGGCGCCCCCTAATGTCGATACAATAGTTGAACTAAATTTTTTTGTTTCTTATCACTTTCTTTAGCACATTGATGGGTGTGTTAGCCGCTTTTTCTGAATGTTTTCTTAGGTTGTCTAAAGTCAAATCAGGTAAACGTACTAGCTTATAACATTTCTAGTCAAGTTAAAATAAGATTTATCACTAAAAAACACAAGTGCGTCTTAGAAACGTGTTCAAAAACTGCTTCACACGCATTTCTTTGAGCATTGAAGTTTTGTTTAAAAACTTTTTGTCCAATGGCCAACTTGTACAAATGGAAATAAACAATTTGTTCAAAATTTTCCTCACAAAAAAATTGGAAATTCTAACAAACGCATAGTTGTGTGCCGACGTGAAAATCACTGAAACCCTTACTGCGGGTGTTCTAATAGTACGTGCGTTTCCAGTTTTTTTTTTTAGTACTAAACCAGTTTTCCTGAACGTTGTGACCCACAAAAAAATGATTTTTGGTTGTGGACAGGACCTAATGGCTCAAGCAATTTCAAAAGGCGCATTGAATTGAAACCACCAAATAGCCGTTGGAAAAATAGACCTCAAAAACAAACACACGCTACTCGTTACTCTAACGCATGATGAAGACTGAAACACAAGTTAACAAACTTTAGGATCCTTTCCCTCAAAATAGACCACGCACACCGGCTTGAGACTTCTATCAGTTTCAGAGCGCTCATTTCAAATAAGAAAAATATCTCGCCGCACCGTGTATAAAAACTTGTAACAGTACGCAGATGTTGAAAAAGATCTAAGTTATTAGACTATTTTGGATAGGCAATAAATTAAACAGCTTGTTTTTAAATCAAATTTAGAAGACAGTAGTTCTAAATGTTACTCTCTGTAGCGTAACACTACCGTAGGTAATTAGTTTTAAGAGAGAAGATAATGTTATTCCCATTAATAAACCAAATATATTTATTTCCATTAATTTTAAAAACCTAAAATAAACAATAATCGTAAAACTAAACACAAACTATTTTTATATTAACAAACCAAACAACAATAATTCTATAAACAAACAAAATAATAATTATACGTTACCTAGCAGGTGCAACCTGGCTTTTGTATGATTCGTATAAAAGGTGCATAGGTCACGGCACCAAAGGCTCGTTCTTAATATTAATATGTGCGCAGATATAAAGAACAATTCTTCTCACACGTACCGGAAAGATTTTCTAGACCCGCGTCCCGAGCAACCCCCGGCCAATCAAACTTATCCCGCAATGCGCGCGAATATAATAGACGCAAACAAAATTAAAACACTAAATATTTGAGTTTGATGACCTTAACAAATTATGATAACTATCAGAATTTTAATTTAACAAACAAAAAACAAACAAATGTAAATAAACATTATGTCAATAGGTCTTTAATACGCCAAGGTACATTAGAAATAAAGTTAGTAATAAGTGACTGTATTTCATGTCAAACTATTGTTGTTTCTAAACTTCATAAAAAAAGAGGATGCATGTTACTTACTATAATACGTACGATGTTCTTTCAATGTTTATCAAAAATAAGTCAAAACACAAAATCCCGAGTAATAAAGTAATTAAAGCACGATAAAAAACTGTTTTGTAATAGATGTCTTATAAGACCAAGCAAAATGTACCTAATATAAAATAAATAATTATTCTTCAATAATACTCGTAGTTGGTAATATATACTATGTTACATTGTTTTAATTAAAATAATTTTATAGTTGTAAGTATAAGTGAGTGAACATTAAAACAATTAGTTATTTAGTGCAAATATTAAGGCTCACAATGTTATTTAAAAAACATTTAAATAATGTGTATAAAAATTCTATGTCCAAAGTATATGTCTAATATTTCGCATTTAAAATGTTACATAATATTTACATTAATCAACTTAGCTACAAGTTGATAAACATATAATAATTGAAATGTTTTAAATTTAAATTAATTATAAATATTTATATTTATAAAAGCCTTTTGGCAATTTTTAAAATATACATTTTATAAGAAATTTATAAAAGAATGCGTTTGCGTCACTTGTAATTTTCAAAGATGTTCATGCATATTGCAGCCGTTCCTTGTGCTTTATGCAGATACGAGGATATTGAAATATTACAATTCTGTGGTTGTTTTTTCAATTTTCCCTGTCTATTTCCTAAGAGTATTCTATTCTCTTGGCATATATTTATATAGATTTCCTCAAGGAGCTTAACAGAACATACCGAAATGTTTATTTTTATTTCAAGTTTTGTCTTCTAAATTAATGTATATATGAAAATGTATTTATGTATTGTTTAATTTAATTTGATAACTTAATTAATATTTCTTAATAATTATCATTCATTAATGCAGAAGTTAATATCAAATTATGACAATAAAGTAATAATAAAAATATATAATTTATTGATGAATCCGTTTGTTATTTAATCAAAAACTTTATGTTTAGTTATTACAGCCAATTTGACGCAGTAACATTACTAAATATAGTGGTGATTACTAATTAGTAAACTCATGTAAAACTTAGTTTGTTGAATTTATTTGAGGTTGACTCGAATATGTTAAGATAAATTTTGAAAGATTATTTTATGTACAGTATCAAAAAGAATAATAGAAAATTAAATATCAGCATTAAATCTTGTTAGAAATCATTATGTTGAACATTAAAAAAATGTATAGAATCTACAACATATACCTCAAACTAAAATATTTATTGAAATTATATTAAGGCAATAATTTCTACAAATTTTATGCTTTGTACAAAGTATTTTGTTTTCATTATTTAAATTTTGTTAGTAGTATCTTGAGAATTAATATCACCTTTATTAGAATGTCTTTTCACAACACATTTTGATGTTCAATCTAATAATACTCCAAATATTAATATTAACTACACAACTACTACTAGTTATATACGGCATGTGGTCGTTTTCCGTAAGGACTAGTAAAATTATTATTTGAATAAACTACAGGACAATTTAATTTAGACTTTTACTCAAATATTCTTTCTAAAACCAAAATAAATTTGTCTGTGTTTTTTAAGCAAATTAATGTCAACTCGATATGATATACATTAAAAAATATTCTAAATAAAATTTAGGGGACACAACGTCAATGTAGTTTTTTGTATTTTTATGTCCCGTTTTTATAAATATCTCTAAATTGCTGACCAGTCAAACTAGACACATGAGATACAATGTCAGGGATGCTCACATATTAGTAAAGTGTGATCAATGTGCTCAGGCTCTTGAGAGATAAGAGACAAGTATATTAGACATTTTAAAAGAATTTGTTGTTTGTTTCCATTAGTAAAAAGTTAAAGTAAGTAAGTAAAGTTTGAATCTCTTGATGTTATTAACTCCGCATCGTTTGTACCTGTATCATTCAAAGCTAAAACTAGGCAATATGTTATAAACGTTAATCTACCAACCAACATTAGGTATTTAGAAATAAATTGATAATGTGTGTATCAAAATAAACTACGCATTTTATCCATTTTTTAAATAAAAAAAAAATTCTAGAGTTATAGCTACATTGATAAACGTATTTTGCGTTTTAGCTTCTACCATTAAGATATGCCAGTATAAGATCTAATATATTAAAAAACACAAATCACGCATTATTAATTATTTCTTAAAAAAGGTCAAATATATTTAGAATTTTTATTGTTTAAACGCACATTATTGATTAATTATAATTTTAATTTTAATCACATAAACACATGCAAAGTAGTCACTAAACATGTTTTAATATGTTATTCATGTGTATTGCATATTATTTTGTGTTAACTATATTTGTACTTTAAGTTTGTTATATTTCAAACACACACATCGAGATCGAAGATAGCAACGGAAAAAACAAAAAAAGTAAAAAAAAAAAATATTAAAACAAGAAATAAATTATATTAAATTAATTAAATTAATTGAAATAAAAAAACTAAATAAATAAAACAATAAAGATTATAAAAGAATCAAAAGACAAATTAATTCAAAACAAAAAAGAGGAATCGAGAAAGAAGTAATTGATAGCCCTAAAAAAGAATTTAAAGGATTTCAAAAAAGTTAAAAAATATTAAGATCACCAGAACAAAGGAAAATAGAGAAAGAAAGGAAAACGACAGTAGATAAACAATACAACAGTGAAATAACAGGAAATATAGAAAATAAAAAGAAGGAAAAAGAAAAGAAAGATAACTTTAAAGGCAATACAGAAAAAAATGGCAAATATAGAAGAATTAAAATGCATGTTCAAAGAATTAATGAAGGAGATGGCAAAAAACACAGAAGAAATTAAAGAAGAAATTAGAGAGCTAAAGAAGGAAGTGGAGGATAAAGAAATGAAGTGTAAGCAAGAAAATATACAGATACATTAAATCGAAAACCTAGAAAACAAAGCTGAAAAAGAAGAAAGACAGAGAAAAAGAAATAACATTATAATAATAGGCATAAATACAAATGAGAATGAAGAACAAAAGGAAATAGAGAATTTCTTGAAAAAAAAATTACAGATTGAAGTTAATATAGAGAAAGCTCACCTAATACATAAAAAAAAACAAATAATAAAAGTTAAAGCCAAAACATGGGAATCAAAACATCAAATAATAAAAGCCAAAAAAAGTCTGAAAGAGACCAGGATTTACATTGACAATGATCTAACACATGAAAAAAGAATTGTACAAAAAAAAATCGAGACATAGCAAGAGAAGAAATAGCAAATAGAAAGAGCGTAAGAATAAGATACCAAAACTTATCAGCTCCAAAAAAACTATCAAAACATCAGCTAAAAGAAAAGAAAAAGATACCCAATATAACACGGTGAGGAAATGGTACAAGAAAGAAGATAATCACGACAGCGACCAACAAAAAAAAAGGAACATGAACAGAAAAAATACAGATAAGGAAAAAAAAGAAAAATAAAAAAGAAAAAATAAGAACATGAAATATAAGAGGATACATGAAAATAGAAGCAGAACTGGTGGAAGAAGAAATAAACCAAAAATAGAAATACTAGGAGTAACGGAAACAAAAAAAAATGGCAAGAGATAGTAAGAATACATAAGAAGATACTGGTTTATGAAAATGAGAGTAGAAAAGAGAAAAAAGCAAAAGGAGGAGTAGGAATGATAATAGTTCTGAAAAGGATAAAAGATACAAAAAAATAACACATAATAAACAATAGAATTATGATGACAGTAGAAATAAAACTGATAAACTATTTTACGGAACGTTAAAACAGTTAAAACAAAAGAAAGAACAAAATATGATGAACATTAAAGATATAAATGGTAAAATAATAACGGAAGAAGACAAGATAATGGAAGGATAGATGAAATACTTCTAAGTACTAACAAAACAAGAAGTAGAAAAAAACAAAATAAAAAAGGATAAAAAAGTGATACAGGACAGAAAAACGGAAGAAATAAAAGAAATTAAAAAAAACGAAATAATAGAAGCAATTATGAAATTAAAGAATAGAAAGACACCAGGAATAGATAAAATATCGCCGAAAATGATGAAATACATGGAAGAAGAGGGAATTGCACAAATAACGGAACTAATAAATGACATGATCAGAAATAGAAAGACGTCAAGGAAATGGAATAAAGAAATAATCTTACCCATACATAAAATGGAGATAAACAGAAATGTGAAAACTACAGAAGAATCACACTAACAAGCATACCAAGCAAGATATTAACAAGAGTTTTAGAAATAAGAATAAGAGACAAATTAAAAACAACAATAGATGACAGCCAATGCGGATTTAGAAGAGGAAGAAGCACACAAGACCTAATATTAATAATAAGACAGCTAAGTAAGAGGATAATTAAAAAAAATAGAATAATGCACGTATGCTTTGTTGATCTCGAAAAAGCATTTGACAAGATCAAAAGAGAGGATATATGGAATGAGCTTGAAGAGAGAAAAATTGAGAAGGAAATAATAAACATAATTAAAAACATGTACACAGAAAATAGAAACGTAGTAAGACTTAACAACGAGGAATTGAAAGAATTTGAAACAAAGAAAGGGGTGAAGCAAGAATGCGTGCTAAGTGCATTGTTGATTTCAACTGTTTTAGACGAGAGTATAAAACAAGCAAAAATAAGATGAAAATGTTAAAAATAGGGTATTGGAAGATGAAAGTAATAGAAATAGCAGAACTACTATTTGCAGACGATATGGCAATGATTGCAGAGACTGACAAGAAACTTCAATACAGCATGGAAATATTACAGAAACAACTAAAAAAAATAAACATGAAAATAAACTATGATAAACAAAACCAATGATAATTGCGAGAGAAAAACTGATCCACAACATCAGAATAAAAAGAAGGATAATAGAACAGGTTAAACAATACAGATACCTAGGAACAATAACACAAAATAACAAAAAACTTGACAAAGAAATAGACGACAAAATAAGAAAAACAGGAAAAATATATAACATGTTAAAATCACTTTCTTTAACAATAAAGAGATATCAAAAACCACAAAAACAAAAATTGTAAAAGAAGTAATCAGACCAACATATAGTAGCAAAACATGGACGATGACAGGAAATAAAAAGAATTAATGCAATGAAAATAAGATTTCTTAGGAAGATCGAAAACAAAACAAGAAAAGATAAAATAAGGAACAAGACATACAGGACAAATTAAAAAATAAAACCAATACAAGAAAAAATAACGGAAGGTCAAATGAGATGGTATGGACATATTAAAAGAATGAATGAAGAAAAAAACAAAACAAAAATTTATGAAACAAATTAACAAAAAAACAAAAAAGAGAAAGACCTAGAAAAGATTGGAACAGCGTAAAAAGGAAAAGGCTACAAGAAAAGGGAACACTTGGGATAAAATAAAGGAGATAACCAAGGATAGGAAGAAATGGCGTAAATATTATATAAATTAATAATACGCCATACAGCCTTACACCAAAAGGTAGAAAAGCAATTAAATAAAAAAAAAGTTAAAAAATTAAAAATTTCAAAATAATATAATCTATTTGTAATTCTATTGATTGCATTAACTAATAATAAAATATTTAAATGTTTAGCAAACAAAAAATATAATATAACACACCGATGGAACAACGCCAGAACTTAAAATTCTAACTTAACTAAAGTGATTAAGATAATTACACTTATTGAAACTAGACTAGTTTCAATAAGTCAAAATTAATTTAACGTATAAGAAGATACATAGAAAAGCAATTGTCAATTGCTGCAGCAATACAACGTCCATATAAAACGGTTACTAGTTCAAAAACGCAGAATAAGATTAAAAAACATATAATAATATATGTATATAAGACTACTAACATCGTTTTTAGTGCAACACAGCGATGTACTCGTTTATTCTAAATCCAATAAAGTTTGTCCAATGTTAAGGTACTGAATTTATATGATGCAAAATCTTGTTAAAAAACATAAACCAATTCTACTTTATGCGTAAACTGTAAAAGTTAACAAAAAAAAATAAAAAGTTATGGCTCTCACCAATTCTTGCAAATATTCAACTACCTATTTTTTAAAAGTCAATTTTTTGCTATTGTTAATAATTGAAGGGTATAGATGCAAAACCGGCGTTTTCTAAACAAAACATGTGTATAATTTTTGTTTTAAATTAATGTCGGTATTAACAATAATAGTAATAATAATAATAAATGTTTGCCAAACGAAAGAAAATCTATTACATAGAAATTATACGAAGTTAAAAAAAATAAATTAACTAATGTTAATAATAATAGTAGCCAGTAAACGTGCCACAATAGAACTTGTTTCTATTTTGAAACATATAAGTTAATGGTGATTCTTTTAGTTGTATATTTGTTTTAGCAATGATTACTACAAAAGTATAGTTGTTTATAAAAAAAATCTTTGGAATGCAAAAATTTACTGCATTTAATAATTTAAAGCAGTCAACAACATTATTGATTAATTAATACATAAATAAAGATCTACTATTGTTAAAACGCAATGACAAAAAATGTGTCTATATAAAAGTTGACAGTAATCAAAATCACTCCGGATAAATACGATCTGCCTTGTACGACTAGTACTTCAAAAATCGTCTAAGCACACGCTCAACTTTTAAAATATGGCTTGTATAACATGAATACCATATTATGGAAGCACATTTCAATTTAGTATAAAATTTTAAGTAATTCAGTATTGTTAAAATACTTACAAGTACGCATTAAAAATCTTAAATGTCGATGTCTTCTTCTTTTTCTTTCTTTTTACTTCGTATTAGATCCTGTTTTTTCTTCAACATTTATAGTCGCAGTTGGGACGCTTAATTTCAGTTTTTATACTATCTTGTTGGTGGTCTTTTCGGAAATAATTTTAATCTTGGTAGCTCTGTTCTGGCAATTTTTGGCAGTCAGGTTTTGTCCGTTCAGTCCACATGGTCTTTCCACTCCCGCTTTTTGTTTCGGGCCCATCTTACCACGTCTTTGTCACACTTTGCTCTGACGTCTTTGTTTCTTATGTGGTCTCGGAAACTGCATCCTATCATGCATCTTAAGGTTCTCATCTTTGTTGTTCTTATGAGTTGTTTCGTTGTGGCGTTTTCTGCTTTGATTTCGATCGCGTATCTCATTATGGCCCTGACACAAGTTTTGTAAATTCTTGCTTTGTTTTCTACAGGCATGTGCTTGTTTTGCCATGTTATATCACTTATGTACCTCAAAAATAAATTTGCTTTTGTTGTTTGGGCTTTTACTTCTTTTTTCAGGTTCCTGTCGCTTGTTATGTAGGCTCCCAGGTATTTGAAGTGCATGACCTGTTTGACGTTTTTGTTGTATATGACAAGCTTACATCTACACAGGTCCCAAGATAATAAGAGACTATGTTTTGGTCGTTGATATCTGCTTATTAAACTTTAAAGCAGTTTGTTCAAATTTTTAGAGCATCTTTTGAAAGCTGACTTTGTTTTCAGAGATCAGTCATCATCCGCATAGCATACAATTTTTATCTTTTTATTTTCAATCCGGTACCCCTTTCCAGTTTTCTTGACTTCAGTAATCACTTTGTCCATTATAGTATTGAATGGGACTAGACTTAAGCTGTCTCCCTGTTTTATTCCGGTTGATGCGGGCACTTTGCTGCAGAGTTTGTCTGTTACTTTTATCAAGGTATAGTTGTCGGTGTTTAGTTTTTTGATGACCTCTATAATATCGGGATGTACATTTCTTTTTTTGCAGGAGCGGCTCTACGTCAGATAAAAGCACTCTGTCGAAGGTTTAGGTTAGGTTGACAAAGCACATAAAAGCTGTTATATTGAATTCTATAGCTTTCTTGGTAATTTGGCGGATAGTGAATATTGCGTCAATGGTGGACCTGCTCTTCCTGACCTCTGTTGTTTTTCGCATATTCTGAAGTTGGCTACTTCCTCCTCAAAGACCTTTGAGAAAAGCTTTGATTTTGTGTTTAGGAGACCAATTGCTTTGTAATTTGATAGATCAGATTTCACTCCTTTTTTAAATAACGGTATTGTTATGCAACCTTTCTATTCCTTATATGTCTAGTAGTATTTCACCCCTGTATTTGATTATTTTGTTGGGTATTTTGTTTATTTCCGGCAACTTCCTATTGTTTTGTTTGCTGACAAGTTGTCTTGTTTTTTTCTCTGGATGTGCTCTACATTTGATGTGGATTGCTATCTTTGTGTTGTGTTTCAATAACGTTGTTGTTGTCTTTACCGTATAGCTTTTGGAAGTATATTTCCCAATCGTCGATCGTGTTCTTCGCTATTTGTAGATATTTGTTTACTGGTTTCTTTCGGTTTCTAAGCATGTTCCATACTTTCGTTTGCCCTCCGTAGAGGTCGCGTTTCATATTTTTGGAGAACTATTTAGCGATTTTAATAATTTGAATTTTATTGTTGGTTCTGTTTTTTACGAGCTTGTGATTGATTTTGCTATGTATTGTAGATATGACTTTGGCATCTTGATATCTTAAGAGAACCACGGCATTTGGGTTTTCACCCTTTTTGATGCATTTTCTTCTAAGTGCCTTTTCCGCAGCTTTTATCATAATAGATTTTAGTCAATGTGATCTACAAAACTTATCTAATTACCAAAAATTACACCAAGCAAGTCTTTTACGCTTGATTTTCTAGAAATGATACAACCATCAATTTTATATTTATAAAAGGGCGTTACTCGTTTTCAAAAGTATGATATTACATAGCACCCATTGATGTTAAAATTGAGTTTATTTGAAGAACACCACTTTGAGATTAAATTAATGTTTTCTTGCAGAAGAGTATAATCATCTAAAGAGTTTATAAGTGTATTGAGTAATAAAAATTAGAGTTAGCCGTTTTTGCACCCAACATGTTGAAATGGCTATAAAACTAAAATAAATATTTATTTACTACAACTAAAAAAAAAAAAAATATGTGTATATTAAATAATCAAATTGTCCGTTTTGTCAGAACCACTCTTTTCTTTCTTTATATAATTTTATTATTTGACGATTTGTTTTTATTTGTTTGTTGACGGTTTTCAACCAAATTTGAGCTTGTTTTTTAATTTGTGCAAACATTAATCAATAAACAAAAAAAAAATTGTGTGACTGAATAAACCAGTTCAATTGATTTCAATTGTAATGAAGCATTTTTGAAACCATCCGGCGCAGGTTGCAATAATAACTCAATTTTTATTTTGGCCCCCACATCTATTACAAACTATTTGCAGTGTTTCTATGTCATTAAAATCCGTTTGGGATAATCTGTGATAGATGGCTTAAGCATTTTTGCTGGAATAGTTGATTTTTTTTGTCTATGTGAATATACAAGTTATATCTTGAGCATTCTTTTCTATAGATAAATTTTATATAAAACAAAAATTGTAAATATCTAGCTGCTTATTGTAATAAACAAATTGGTTTGAAATTTTTAGAAGCACTTGATTTTTCTGACAGTCAAAATTTAAAATAACAATATTATTATATTTAGTTTATAAACACGTTTTTTTGTTAATAATTTATATTATAGAATATACGTCTGTGCAAAAAGTCCCAAAGTTCAAATTAATTAATTTGTTAAACACACTGCAAAAGTAACACTCTTTTATTTTTAAAATCTCACCTACCAATTTAGTATTATACAATTTATTAATCTCGTGCAATGTGCTGCAACGCACTTAAATTTCTTCTGCAACTTTTTCATCCTCTTTCTTTTAAAGATATACTTATAACTACATAATTTTTGAAAATAAAATGCAATCTATGTTTTGTTATGTGCAGTATGAGCAGGTACAAAATTATTATCTCTAATTGCAACGTAACATTTCAAAGTACACAACGCAGTATGCGTGTCATTTTGTAAGCGTCTTTTTTTACTTATATACAATGTGTCCACGTATGGACTTAACTATACGTGTAAACATTTAAAAAAATAATGTCAATAATTTCTCTTGTATGCTATATAAATATGATTTACGTGGAGAAACTCTAATTTTGTCCAAAAAAATATAAAAATGTAATTTTGCAAAAAAAATATTTAAATTTGGAATTTTTTAAGCGTCAAAATTATAAGCTTATAATGAATACTCAATAATCCAAACTATTTTTATATAAGTTATAAAAACTATGATAGAATTTAAAATAAAAGTTTTTTTTTTAAATTAAATGTCTTGAAAAAAAAAATCGTATTTATTTAACTTAAATAATGATGTAAGCTAAACAACAACTAGCAAAGTTTTATTCAATACAAAACCCTTTTATTTTAACACATTTTTCCATCTTCTTTTGAAATTCATTATAAACATTGTGGATAATCTTTTGTGTCACTGTAGCAATAGCATCAGTAATTCCGTTTTTCAAAATCTCAATATTATCTAGCATGTCCGTGGTATACACTATTGTTTTAAGATAATCCCACAAAAAATAATACATTGCGGTTAAGTCTGAAAACTGAGTTTGCCAGTATATTGGTCCATTGCAACCCATCTAATTTGAAAAATTTTCATTTAGCCAATTTGTAACAATCAAAGCACTATGTTTTTTTCTAAATTTCAATTTTATTCAGTAAGAATTTCCAAATAATAATTTCATAAATTCCTTTCAAGAAAAAAAGACCAATTATTTTATTGTAGTATACGTTAGCTTTCTTAAATTTTTAATTGTACAAATACTAAAGTTTACATTTTTTTGCCCAAAAGCGACAATTTTGACTTGGACATCCCTTTTGTTGTGAACGTAGATTTGTCACTGAATGTAATTTGGAAGTCACCTAATAAGCCGTTGGTTTATCACACCTCTTCAAACAAGTCGTAAGACTTTAGGAGCGATGTAAAAAGTTGTAAAACGCACAATAAAGACAAATCTGATAGTAAAATTTACGGCGTTTAAATATGCGTTTACCCATTATTAAAAGAATTATAGTTGATATAAATTATCGCCTTTTTAAAGTTTATAAATAAAGGTTGGTTTGAATGCATGAAATGTATTTGAGGAGAAAATTTTATAAACGCAACTTCAACATGGTTACTACCATATACCAAAAAGAGTTTAATCTCGCAATATTAATCAAGGATACATAAGGCTTTAGTCGGGGTTGCTAGAAAATAAGATAAATAAACAGTTAGAGTTCTGACCAAAGAGTTCTATAACTAAAGTTTCCAAGCTGCCGTTAAAACAATGTATAAGCAGCGTACATTTCTCGGTATCTCCCTTTTTATTGCACCATGACTTTTCTCTTTAGTTCTGACCAAGCTTTAAACGGTCACACATTTTCAAAATAACACTTTTGTTTCTTGCGGCATCGCAAATATCGAGCTGTGGCAAGAGATTAGGGAGCGCACACAAGGGCCAAACGAGCAAAAAAAAAAAAACAAAATTAAATATATTAAGAAAAAATCTTGATCCGTATTATATTCATTTGTAACTTTGCAGAAGTAGCTTCTGTAGACAATCAACATTTAAAATGCAAAAAATGCAAACGCTTGAAAGCAAATAAGTATTGAACTTTGCGAAATTCATTCACTATTTGTTGTGACAAACTAAAGTTAGAACCCGATTTAGCAATACCATCATCATCATCATACAGCAAATCAACAAGAATAATCTCAAACTCAAACAAACAAAAATTCTGGAATTGTTTTTACTCTAGACATTAATTTAGATATTGCCCAAAAGCGCCAAAATTATTTTGTTTTAGTTGCAGAAAGTCTGGCGTTCGCAATGAAGACATACATAACATAAATTAGATTATATTTTAGCACATGCTAAGAATGACACTTGTTCGTTTGTAAAGGTAAACATTTTAAGTATAAATTATATGTATTTGTTAGATTCTTAAATTTGTTAAGATAAAAATTGAGAAAACATGATGTTTGATCAATCAACACTGTTTCAAACAAATCGTATTAGGAAGTGTATTTGTGGAAAAAGGAAAATGTTTTGTGATTGACTGTTTAGTTGTTCCATCTTTATGTCAGGATATTGTATTAGGAATTGATTTTTGAAGGGAGTCAAACCCGATATCAATCCTAATATTTTTGAATTAACCTGTACTTAAGTAAATATAAGTATGTTAGAATGCAAATCATCTATTACTGAAGACAAAGTGGAAAAATTGAATAATTTAACCATAAAGTATTTTTGTTTAATAGGTGACTAATTAAAATCCACTAACTTAGTCAAACATTATATAGATATAGGTGACGCCAGTCTTATTAAATAACGTCATTATCATCTATCACCGGATGTGAGAAAAATAATGAACAATAAAGTTGACAAAATGCTGAAGCTCAGAGTTATCGAAAAGAGCAGAAAAGAGTCCTTGGTCATCTTCAGTAGTTTTAGTTAAGAAAAAAGATTAATCTATTTGCTTTTGTATTGATTTTAGAAAGTTAAATCAAGTTTTTAAAGTAGATGTGTACGCAATACTATATGTGTCGTCAATATTGGATATATTGCAAGATGCAAAAATATTGTTGAGTTTTGATATATCTTCCGCTTATTGGCAGGTCCCACTAACCGCGTCTAGCACCAGTTCTGCAGGTTTCCGTTTGGTTTAAATAATAGTGGAGCTACGTGGAAACGTTTTGTTAAAAAGGTGATCTTGAACCTCATGTATTTGTCTATTTAGACAACATAATTATTGTCACGGAAAAATTTGAATCGCATTTAGTAGTGTTAGAAAAAGTATTAGACATACTTTATAAAGCTGGTTTGACTCTAGAAAACAGTTGAGATATTTGGGCTATGTAGTGGATTCAAACGGATTTCGTGTAGACAGCAAAAAAATCAAAGTTATTTTCAATTTTCTAGTCCCACAACAATTTGCGTGTTGAGAAGATTTAAATAAATATTCTACTCGGATGGCTCTAAAGGTATCAAAAACTGTTTGGTACAGGCCCACATTTTAACGTTTTAACAAACATTTAACTATTGAAACAGATGCATCTAACGTAGGTTTAGGCGCGGTACTAACGCAAGTTTCAACTGAAGGAGACAAAGTGATAGCGTACGCAAGCAGATCATTGATACCCGCAGAAAGAAAGTACAATAATTTAAAATTAGAATTTCTAGCGGTTTTCTTTGCTATCAAAGGAATAATATTTAATAAAATGGTAACGGATTATTATTCTTTAAAATGGTTATGAAATATGAAGGATCCGCCTGGAAGACTAAACTGTTGATTGATTAAATTACAACAGTATAATTTTACTGTTACCCATAGAAGATGCACCAAGCACACTGTCCCATACACTCTTTCACGTGCAATACCTGCTAAAAAAATTAAGTTAAATGAAGTTACACGTAATGATCATAATAAATGGTACTAAAAAATGATTAACACAGAATCTAATCGATACCCGACGTAGAGGATAGAAAATAACTGTTTATATAAAATAATTAAAGAAAATAGACCAACTATTGAAAGGGGAGATAAATAGAAATTAGTAGTTCCTAAAGATTTAAGAAATCTTGTACTAAAGGAGTGTCACAATGAGTTAATTGCAGGACATCGTAGAGTGTACAAAACGTTTAAAAGAATTAAAAAATTATATTTTTGGAAAAAATGCATGCATATGTTGCAAAATATGTTAAAAAGTGTCGTACGTGTCTTGCTTGCTCAGAAGGTAGTTTAAAATAAGCCAGTTGATTCAATGAGCAATAAACGTAAAATTAGTAAACCTTTTCAAATTTTGTCTAGCGACCTGGTTAAGCCGTTATCTTTATCAAAAAAATTGGAATAGAATTATACTAGTCATATCAGATTGTTTTACTAAAAATGTGTTTTTGTTTTCATTATGTAACGCTACTTCTCGTGTGGTTGTAGATAAAAATGAAGAACTGTTTTTACAGTATAAAGTACTACAGTCAATAATAACTAACAATGGGCGTCAGTATTGTTAATAAAAAATTTCGTAACATGTATGAATCATCCAAAATGCTAATCAATTTCACACCATTGTATCATCCACAGGCAAATCCAACCAAAAAAATTAACCGCGTAGTCAATACAATGATATTGTCATATTAAAAAAAAAAACACCGGGAATGGGATGTTCATTTGCAACGTTTTGCTTTTGCCATTAGAACGGCAAAGCAAGAAGCAACTGGATATTTGCCAGCGTTTCTTACTTTTGATAGGGAGCTATGTTTATCTTGTGATCAATTCCCAAATTTAGACTATAACGTATCGTATGATTTTTCAGATCGGATAAATTTTGTAGAACGTATGAAAGAATTACCTGATTTTTTTAGCTATTTTCAAGAAAATCTTACAAAAGCATATTTGAAAAATGCAAAACATTATAATCTTTGGCGTCGTAACATAGTTTTTCATCCAAGTGAAATGGTGAGGAAAAAGAATATTGTATTGTCAGGCGGTCCCTTGTATATGCAGCTAAATTTACGGAAGTACAAATTGTGCGTAAAGTGAGTTCAAACCCGTATGCTTTGAAAAATAAAGACGGTAACTCTATTGGAATTTGGCACACTAAAGATTTAAAATATGATCCTTAATATGAATAAAAATGTTTTCTTTTATAAATGTATGTATGTAGTATGTATATAATATTTAAGTAGAATTTTTTGTTAACTAAGGGGGGCATGTAACTGCATACCGAAAAGAGTTTAATCTCGCAATATAAATCAAGGACACATATGACTTTAGTCGGGGTTTTGCAAATATCAACAGTGTACTATAATCAATTGTAAGTGCGTATAAAATTGTACGGCTTGCCAAAGTGGGATGTCTATGTAATATAATAATAATGAAAAATTTATTTAATAGTACTTTTTTAGTTAGGGTTTTATGTTAGATAAAGCGTGCGCTGAGTTAAACTATTATTGTATTTTTATTCAGTACCGTTTGACATTTTATCTTGGAAAGAATTTGCCCGGCACAGAGTCTACAAATTATTTAGCTGTATTACGAAAATTAACGTTTTATGAAAAAAGTGTTTTGTACGCTTAGAGCAACTTAGGGTTTACATAATCAGCCTACCAAACGCACAATTTGCTGTACCATTAAAAAATTTGAAACTTGATATTCATTATTAGAAAATACGCAACCAAATAGACAACATCCAGCAAATAGTAAAAAAAATATAGCGGCGGTAGCTGAGAATGTACACGATGATAACGATAAATCAATTTGGCGACATTCCCAACAGTTTGGGACAACCGGAACAACCGGTGAACTGACCGCCTAAATAATGTAATATCACACTTCTAAACTTTTTTTCTTTTGGGACTACGTATAATCGGCTTATTCATGTAAACTCTACATGAATAAGCCAACTACAATTGGGGAATTGAAGACCAACATTACTTTCGTCATTTGTCAAATACTACTCAAAATTATTAACGCGTCATCAAAAGTTGAAACTTCTGAATGGATTTTGTTAACCGTAGTTACATTCAACAATTGAACAAAATAATCTTTAAAAAATAAATGTACAAAATGATTTTTACGTATAAACTTAAAGATTACTCGATAAAAATATTTTTTTTGTTTTTATTTATCATAATAAAGTATAGTTTAACCAAGGATCGTGGCCTGGTGCCCTTCAACCAGTAACATCAACAGATCCTAAGATTTCATCGCCCCCCACCGACTGGCTAGCGGCGCCGTCGATTGACGTTTTATTCTGTCATTCGTGATACAACTTTTAAATATACCATCTAACTGATTTGTTTTTGCTCTCAATGGAAGTCGGTGATTATTGTTAACTGATTCTAACACTAAAATTGTTGTAACATTATTTTCATCATAAGTTTTTTTTTGCTTTTTTACGTTTTTAACATCACCATAAACATCAAATTTATGTATCAAATTTATTAAAACATTTGCAGATACTTGCGCACCGGGAAATTAACAGTGGAACACTTCAATTGCGTATTTATAAGAAAATTTTTCATTACCATAACATTTGATCAAGTATATGCGCTGTTGTAAGGTTAGAATCTTTCTAGAGATATTAGTTCAAATATTAACAAATAATTGTAATAATGTTACATAACCATTAATTGACAGCAACAATTTTGATTTCTTTTAATATCAAATATAACTCCCTAACGATATATTTCTTTCGAAACCCCTTTTTACAATACATATTCATATTCAAAAAGGTAATAGTACCCAAACAAAAAAGTCCTAGTAAACATGGGTTGTCATAGCAACGATTTTGAAGATATGGAACTTTTTTTTAATTATTCGTTTTCCATTTGTTTTTTATTTTGCCAAAAAAAAATGTAAAATATTTAAGGGGTAATAGTACAAACCACAACAAACACAAAAGTTTAAACAAACATGGGTTGTTATAGCAACGGTTTCGGAGATGTGGAACAATATTTATTTTTAATATTTTCTTTCCTCCATTTTTATTTTGCAATAACGTGCATTTTTTTATCATAGGTGGCTGATGTTTTTATATAGAAGCTTATTTAAATCGCCAGATTCCTTCACATCGTATGTTTGGAAAAATTCCCTGAGATTGAGAGATACCGGTTCACTTCGAAAACAGTGCTATCTTTTTGGGAGACCAAAATCAGTATTTACTCTTAGAGCAAATTAAAAAATTATAGCACGGATAGAGCATAATCCAGAAACGAGTGTCCGGAGAATATCAGCCAAGGTAGGAATTGGTGCTATTCTTGTTTGGAGAACCCTCCACAATCAGCTGCTCTATCCATACCATATAAAACGAGTACAGGCCTTAAATTTAACTAATCATCGGGCGCGTTTAGTTTTTTTTGCTAGTTTCTACGCAAGGAAGTTGAAGACTTGCCAAAATTCTTTTTTACCATGTATCCAGGTTCACACAAAATGAAGTTGTTAATTTTTTTTTATAGTAATTTATTCATTTAGAAACAATAATAAAGTTTTAAATTATTTTATTTTTGATAATTAACATATTTTTGTGCTATTTATTATTATAAATTTTGTTTTTTAAATTTGTTATAAATAATACTTTTTAAGAAAATTGCAAATTACAAACTGGTGTGAATATATCCTGCTCTTAAGATATAAACAATTGATTACTACTACTACTACAGGGAGTTTATAAATTAATGGGTTTGCTTGACAGCTGTTAAAACAAATAGTATAGTGAACAATTTTAAAAAAGCGGCACATTTAATGTGATTACATAATACCATTCATTTATAAACTCCTTGAACTTTTCTTTGTAAACTGTAATGCATATAAAATTTAATTTTAGCATTTAATGAATTATATGTAAGTACAATTAGCTCTAAAATATTTTTTAAATTATATTATACAATTTGGTAAAATCATTTCAATACATAGCATAAATGTGTCCTTAATAAAAGTGGAAGTCTTTGTTATGCAAATTGAGTTATATTTATTCACTCCATAAACATAATATTAATTAATACCACGTGCAATATTGCCCGGCATCGTGCGGCCCAGAGTCGATGCATTACGAGTATTGGCGACATTGCCAAATCTATCCGTATCTTAGCCAAGGTGCATTTCCAAAATGCATAGTAAAACGCAAACTCGACATAATCTAGGCTTGAGTTTGAGCTTAGCTTGGTCAAGCTACGTAAGTGACGTTGGAGAAACCGGGCGTAAACCATGTGATCGGGATGTTAGTAGTTTTTTGTGCCATATAATGCCAGTTGACATACAGAGAGGTTTGTTATATAAAACAATAATGTGCAGAAATATACCGTAGTTTGTTATGTAAGCCAAAGCGTAGAGAACAAATTATTTTCGCGCAAATGTAAATTGGTCACATTTGACGAATGTTTGAGTAAAATTAGCTAACACCAAAACACACGCACGTTCACAACATATCTTCTCTTATGTATACTTGTTTAGTACGCAGTTTCTTGTGCGGCATGTATAACACATTAAATGTACGCCTGCTATTTGACAACGCGCAACGGTTGGAGAATGAAGACCTAGTAATATTAATTGAAAACGTATTAATGTTTTTCTTAAATTATATATACTCTTATAAATTATAAATAGAATATACTTTTTAATTTTATACTTTAATTAAATATGTAATTACTTTTGTTCAAAACAAGTTTTAAAACTCTGTTCCATATTTATATGAACATCGTTTTCTAATTTGTGTCATGTGGAAATAATTTTCGCATCCAATCTGAAACGAATTAATAATTAGCTATCTAAAAACCTGTCCATTTTTACATTTCCGTGCAAATGAATAAAATATTCGTATAAATTAAATGTCATTTAGCAGGAAATGGAATAGCCTCACAAAAAAAGCTCACGCAATTGTATCTGCTAGATGGAGCTAAAAGCGAAATACATTTATACGAACCGGGAATAATTGCAGCGTTTTCATTAATGGTCTATTTTAATTTGGACTGTTTTAAATGATATCATATATACAGTTGGTATTGTTTATTTTATTAAAACACCGTTTAAATAAGCTGAATGTATAGATTAGTTTTCAAAGCTTTATGAATGGATTTTATTTCGATTGTTATCTGGCAAGATATTTAGGTTACATGTCGAAGGTGTATAATTAATGTAAATGCACGACTCACGTATAATAGCTATTATAAATGCAGAACCTATAGTACTATTAGCAATCTACATGTAATCCTTTAGCATTAACATATTGGTTGCAAGTTGTTCATTGGGTTGGGAATAATGGATGTGTTAGTTACTCGTGTCCTCAATTATTAAGAATATATTACTATTCAAATATACACAATACATAATATCATATGCTGGTTGCTATAAATTATGGCAATTGGAAGAAAACCTAAGTACCTGTAAAAAGTCTGAAGTAATAAAAATGTCATTTAATTAGCTGCAAAATAATATATATTAGAAATATAAAAAAAATGGATCATATTAAATTATTATTAATAATAAAAATACAATTAGCTATATAGTATAGTATAGTAATCATAATATTATAAGACGATCCATAAATAAGTTCAGTTTTAAGTCAGCTGTTAAAGTTAATGGTGACGCGGCGGGTGTTTTCATTATTAGTTTGGTAAATTTAGTTGTGCTGAGTTCTCGACTGAACAAAAGCGCGACAATTGAAGTGCGTAATTTTTAACAATAATAACATTTAAAAACTTATTTGACATTAAACATAGAGTTTGTTATAACGTTTAGTTGTAAAATTTTCTTTCAAGTAATAAACATTATAACAAGCAGACATTTTAAAGTACTTAAATAAAATGCACGATAACATTACGTTAACATTTATAAAATGCATCATTGCTAAACTTGGATTAATCAACGATGAAACTGCAGTTTTATCAATAGATGAAAACTGGCCATTCTGTACAAGTCGAAAGTATGCAATATAAAAGATTCCTTCAACTAGAAAATCTTGATAAATTGAAGTAATATTGAAGGTGCTTTATGTTAAGTTACAGTCATGCTGCTATGAATATGAAAATTGTGCAGTAACGATATGATTATTAAACTTATCTTACTTAATTATATAATTTCAATATGTATTAATTAATTTCACCATATCCTAAAGATTTAGTACTTTTTAATTACTCTATTACATTATGTACCTCAGTTTCAGTTCAAAATAAAAAGTTCTATTATATTAATATATGTACCTAATTTATGTTTATTTTGTTGGTATCAATTTTGTCAGCAAACAAAAATATTTTAATAAAAATTAAAATGTTTGTTAAAATATTTTAGTATATCCGATAAGTCACTTATATCATCATATTTTGTTTTAAGACGGTATTATATTATTTCTCGGCGTTTTTCTTGTATTTTTACATATTATTTCCGGATTTCCCAAGCAGTTTTGTAATGTTTTGTTACTTATTATAATTTCTTGTTTAAGTTGTTCATATAAAATCAATCGCTAAGCATAATGATCACAGTATATTCTGTTATTGAATTTTTCTATTAATATCTACAGATGCTAGACATGTTTTATTAATAACAAAACATTTGGCAAATTAAAAAAGCTTGCGCCTGGTTTTACATACTCAATAACTGTTAATTTTTTATCTGGAAGACAATTTGATAGTACCTGCAATATATTTTTTGCGTAATTATCTTAAAAAATCTGAATGTTTCCTATTTTATTATTGCAAATTTTAATCTTGTTTTTGTTTTTTGTTTTAGTGTAGTTCATTTTATTAGTAACATTATTGAAAGAGTGTGATTTTACTATATTTGAAGTTTTATTTAGTTTCGGTATTAGATGTTTAAGCTCTAATCAATTTTTTCTGCACTAAATCATTTCAAACTATATGTTCTATGTTGTCCGTTTGCGTAACTGTGTGTTTTGTTCATTTTGTGTTGCTTGCTACATATATGACATGTGTCTACGTTGATTTTTTAATATTATTTGTATGTAATGCAGGAATTTCTTTATTTATTTTATTTGAAAAAATATTATTGTTTTTCTTGTAAATTGTGTTTGTTGTTGTCTTTTTCAGATGGTTTGTTGTCTCAAATCCGTCTTTATATTTTGCATTTCTTTTCATTATTAACGATATCAGCAACAAAACTGATGTTGCTTATATGATTTAAATTTGATTTTGTAGGTTAGCATTTACAGTTCATATTTCTTTGTAAATTATACAAAATTTTTAGTACTATTAAAATTAATAAGTAACAGTATACAAAATAGAAATAAATATAAGTATACAAATACGAAATATATAAACTCACAAGAGTTAAACGTTTCTTCAGTTTAATACTGAACTTGCAATCAAATGTTATGAGTTATAAACATTTAAGTTACTTTAAATATTTACAATATATTTATTAAAATTGAGATTTTAGTAGTAGTAGATTATAGACTCGTACGTACAGTACAGATAATTTGTTTTTAATAGTTGGTAACAAAAAAATTAAATAAATAAAAATAATAGCTTATTTTTTATCTTATGGCATTGAAAATATTTACATGTACATATTATACTTATTACATTTTTATCATCAATATATTCTTGCATCCACTGTTGGATATAGGCCTCTTCTAAAATCTTCTACTTTTTTCTACTCTGGGTAACTTGCACCCATCTTTTTCACCCATTCTATCCCTGCTCCGTTTATCATTTCAGGGTCTTTACTCTAAAAGTCGTTTGTTTCAATGGCCGTCCTTGTATTTAGGTGTCTTGGCTACCCCTATTTCAGATCTTTTCAATTATTTCACATATTTTTGTTATTTTTTTTTACCATGGTTTGCTTTATTGCTTTTTGCGCTACCCTCCATTTTGTAGCAATTTGTTTAGTTAGTGTTAGGGTCTCTGCTTAGTGAGTTTTTACTGGTAAGCCTCATTTTTGTAAACTTTTTGCTATAGACATACTGGTAACTTGCTTTTGAATATGTTGCGTACTCAACCCAGGCCTATTCTTTGCTAGATTTTAGTTATTACGATATATTCAAATTTCATAACCACGATACATATAGGCATCTTTATGTTCTATGTTAGTGCTGTAAATAGATAATAGTTTGTTATTAGTTTGGTCTTTGTCATGTTTATCTTAGGTCCTGCACTTTCTAATGTCTTTTTAAAATCTTTTAGCGTGCATGTGTCTGATATAAAAACAATTTTGTCAGCAAATTCTAAATAAAGATCATTTTAAAAACGTATTCTAAAACTGCTGTAAAAAGTTTTGAAAAGTTGTGTCTGTTAGCCAAACACTTCTTTTAAATTGGCATTAGTATAGATATGTAGTATTATTTTTGCATAACATTAGTCTATTTAGCACTGCTTTAGGTCTGCTTAAATTGCTGATATTTCAACTGTTGAATGCTTTCTGAAAGTCTATTAAGATTAGCACTAAAAATTTATTGTATTTTATGCTTTTTTATTATTGTTTTAATTGTGTAAAAGTGATTATTTGTGCTTGTAAAACTAGTTTGCTTCTTAGGTTGCTTAAAGTCAAATTTAACCTCCAATTGCTTTATAATAATTTTTATGAAAAAACTTGTTTAAAGGAAACAAAAGGCTTTTAGTTGCCAAGCTCCGTTATATCTCATTTTTTATGCAAAAGGGTTATTGTAGCATTATTCCATTTGCTAGAAATGATAATCTTGCATATAATAAACCAGTTCTTAATTGCATGTAGTATTACGCTGCCTCCCAGCTTCACCGATTCTATTACTATATTATCTAGAGACTTGTTGTTGTTCATACATACTTGTATGTTATTTTTACAGGTTTTTATTCAATTTGCCGTTGGCACTCCCTTGTTTTTCTTAAGATTTAAAATTTTTGTAATTTCTTTTGACAGTTTCATTCGGAGTACCTTCTTGCTTTTACTTTCATCTATTGTTAGTTTTAACATGTGTTAACAGAAGTTATTGTTAGCATTATTTATAATAGTTAATGTTTTATAAATATTGTTATTTGCGTACATATAGAGCGTCTGTTAAGGGTAGATAAGTAATGGACTAGTTATAAATTGCTATATTTGTTAATGAAAAGGTTTGGCAAATCTTTACCTTAGAGAAAAGAGACATAATTACACAATGCCTAGGGAAGCTTTTAGGGGTGTTATATAAATTTAATTACACAATCGCTAGAGGAGTTTCAAGGGGTGTAATTTAGCTATCAAAGGTTATTCACACATAGACCGTCATTGAGATACTGATAGCAATAGCATGCTTGGAGGGCTGAAAAGATTGTTATTTTACGCACTGGCAGCCAAAGTGTTGGGGTTGTGTGATTAACATTTTATCTAGCAACAAGTAATACGTAACAGCCAAAAGTATGTTGTGCACTGGCAGTTGAAGCCTTGGGGTTGCACAATAACTGCAAAAGATTGTCAAGCTTACACAAGACTGTTAGGTGTGCAGGGCACATTACAGCGGTAAGGAGCTGTTATAAACACACTGGTATTATAATATACCTTAAGGGTGTGTTAATTAGATAATTGGTAGTATATTAGGTATTGATATAATTATAAGGGTTCTGGCATAACAACTGGTCTTGTGCTAGAGAGATATATATTTATTAATTAGAATAAATGTTAAGAATGTATTAAAAATTGTGCAGGTTTAATTTATAGAAAACTACTCGGGAGCATTAGCAAGGTATAGCAAGAAGACGAGATGGACCGGTTTGGCACAAATTGGTTGCAATGCATTGAAGTGGGAGTCAATCGCAAGACAAAGAAAGGAAAAGCAGTAACGTTGGCGCAGTGAAAAGATGCGGTCAAATGGTTTGACGTCAATAAAGTGTTTAATAAATTAGTAATAATTAATTAAGATACAACGTTCAAGCACGGTATGGTGGTTAGGAGGTTTAACGTACGTTAGTTATATAAAAAATAAAATTCTATAACTGGACGTAACATATATATGTGCAAATTTTTGTTGTCATTAATAGAAGTTAATAAGAAAGATGGAGTTAAATAAGTTCTTGTAAATGCAGACTAAACCTTAGTTTGTAAACCTAGGTGTAGTTTGCTTGTTTGAAAGTTAGTAAGAGTTGTGTGTTTTCTAGATGCCAAAATTTAAATGCAGTTTGCTTTTTTAAATTTTGATAGGATTCATGTTGCAGCTTATGAGCAATGTATAAGAAATTGGCAGTTTTTTTTAAGATTCATGTTAGATTGGTGTAAAAGTAGAACTCCAAATAAAATTGATAAAGGTTTCAATGGGTTAATATGGATTGTTGAAATTTATTGTATATGTTGTACTAGAGCTTAGATTGTTAGAAGCAGTTTTTCATGATAGGTAAGCTTTATGTTTATTATTTAATAGACAATTAGTTGGCCTGAGTTGAGTTTTAACTAAGCATCCAAATTTTTAAGCCAAACTGGGTTGAGTTTGTAAACCTATTAATGGCATTTGTCAATGCAGTGAGAAATTTTGTAAATCTGGTAATATATTTTTACTTGAATGGCAATGTGTTCTAGACCGAAGTAGTTGTTAGGTTTTAGGGGCAATTGTTGACTATGTGTGTCTATATTGCAACTAATGATTTGTGCTGTTGACATAGTTTGATGTAGCAAACAAAACTATTTCTTGTGTTTAAGGTTGTTAATACAAAAAACGACGTAATTTTTAGAGTACTTCATATCTTTTAGAATAGATATGTATACTTTTTGTGGTATAAACTAAAACATAAGTTTAAATGTTTTTAAACACTACTAGAATATTCTAAATAGAAACAGTTTCTTGAAACATTGTGGTGCCGAATTAAACAGTGTATTGCGTGTTAGTGTTTACATGCTTGTAGATTGTTTAGAACAGAATTATATTAAGTGTGGTATACATTCATCTTAGTTTAAATATGAATTTGTGGCCAAGTAACAATATAAAAAATTTACGTTTTGAGTAAGTTATTGTTAATAGCGTATTTTTGTATATTTAATTCCATTTTGTCTTTAGCATATGCAAGAAATAAAAGTTATGAGTAATAAATAATTTCTTTTCTTATTTTGTGGACACTTGTTGAACTGTTGTTGAAATTAGTGCTTGTTTTGAAGTGTAGTGGTTGTTTGTTGAATAATCGGACGGTTGTTTGAGTGCTGTTGTCGATTTTGGGGTTTTGATGTTTTTTTCAAGCTTTTGTTTGAGAATAAAATTGGAATGTCTTGAGTTAACGGTTGTGTTTGGACAGTTGTTTGGTTATTTGATTGACAATTAATGCACTGTAAAGTAAAGTAAAGAAAAGTAAAGTAAATTTATTAATGTCACACAAAGTATAGTGTTTACATACGTCACAGAAAAATACTATATTACATTACAAAAAAATAAATATATATATACATATAATAAATCATTTAATTAAGGTAACAATGTGGCAGTCACTTGAGCAATAACTATAACTATAAAGACATTAAAATAACAAGATAAAACAGTTCATCTTTAATATATAAAAATATAAAATTTAAAAAAAATATATATATATCAACTGTAAAGTTGATGCATTGTTTAATAATAAAAGAATAGCTAAGTGTGTGGATCTTTAAGCTTAGCGCTGTTTAAGATAGGTTGGATAGTTCTTAATAAATCAATGGTCAAGTTAGTTTTTGTAGTAAAAAAGTTCTAATAAAAACAGTGCTAAGTAATTTCGGGGTCAAGATTTAGTCAGGATGGCCAAATGCTAACAGTAGTTTTTGTTAGTATTATTTATAATAATTAATGTTTTATAAATATTGTTAATTGCGTACAAATAGAGCGTCTGAAATTCTGTTAAAGATAGACTAGTTATAGATTGCTATATTTGTTAATAAAAAGGTTTAGCAATATTTACCTTAGAGGAAAGAGACATAATTACACAATCGCTAGGGGAGCTTTTTGGGGTGTAATAGAGATTTAACTACACAATAGCAAGATGAGCTTTAAGGAGTGTAATTTAGCTATCAAAGGTTAATTACACCTAGACCAGTCTTAGAGGTGTGTAATACAAAGTACATTGGTAGGCAGGTCATCGAGGTACTGATAGCTAAAGCATGCTTGGAGGGCTGAAAATATTGTTATTTCACACACTGGCACCGGAGGCATTGGGGTTGTGTAAATAACACTGTATCTGGGAGTAAGACCTTATACGTAACAGACAAAAGTATGTTGTGGATTGGCAGTGAAGGCCTTGGGGTTGCACAATAACTGCAAAAGATTGTCAAGCTTACACAGGACAGTTAGATCTAGAGGTTGTATGCAAGGCACATTACAGCGATAAGAAGCAGTTATACACACACTGGTATTAGAGTATACCTTGAGGATGTGTTAATTAGGTAATTGGTAGTATACCAGGTATTGATATAATTATGGGGATTCTGGCATAACAATTGGTCTTGTGCTAGAGATATATATATATATATATATATATATATATGTTATTTTTTAAATTTTCGCGGATATAATTATTTTTATTTAAATTTATTTTCGGATTATCCCGCGTTTTCTTTTTGAGTTGGACTCGACGTTTCGGCTGAATCTCATCAGCCATCATCATGAGATATTTATTATTAATATTTATTAATATAAATATTAATAATAAATATCTCATGATGATGGCTGATGAGATTCAGCCGAAACGTCGAGTCCAACTCAAAAAGAAAACGCGGGATAATCCGAAAATAAATTTAAATAAAAATATATATATATATATATATATATATATATATATATATATATCCATATATATATCCATATACCGTACTTAGTCGCTTCCAAAATAGAGACTCAACATTCGTTGTCGCTTCATATATACGTTCTGACTTCCAAAAATGGAAGTCAGAACGACATGCATGTTTTTTTGCAGATTTGAAATAAGATAGGATAATTATACCCAAATCCGAAAATTTGTCTGGAAGTGATTTGGCTCATCCAATATCTACAGTACAATCTTTTAGTTCATGCGGTGAACGCATTGGCACTGGAGTCAATTTTTATATATAACAAAGCGTAGTACGAAATCACTTCCGTTAATCAGACGGCATCTTGTCACTTCCATTTTAGGCAACATCGCATTTCTACATGTTGTTTACTTTTTGAAATTATTCTAATAGCGTTTTCATGTTACTTATTGCGTACTACGGCGCGAATTTTATTTATTTTGTATGATAATTTAATTTTATAAATTTAATAAATAATAAAGTAAAAAATGAAATTTCATTTAAATGTCACAAATAACAAATATTGATTAATAATTTAATTTAAAATAAATTTAAATTTTGACGTCAACACTTGAAGCACCGCTAAATGTCTCAACAAAAATCTATATAAAATAAATAGTTAAATTTGATTATAATTTATTCAATCAATTCTTTTTTGTAATTTTATAGTTCCTTATTGTTTTATGTTTTTATATTATGTTTTTAGCTCTAAAAAAAATATTTGATTTATACTCGTAACGTCTGCTGTTTTAAATTGTAATTTTTAATTAATTTAATTTAATTTATATGCCTGTTTTTGGTTTTTATTTTGTAAACAAAAAACATTTTAAACGTTTTATTTAATTTTTTTTTCAATTACATATGAGTTTTATAATGTATTGTCTAAATTTTTCATGTAGTTTAATTTTTATTTTTAGTAACTGTGTAAAATCTGACAAGTAAGTTTTAATATAAATTCTATACCTAATTTTTTTTTTCGTGCTGTTGTAGGGCAAAAGTGTAATGTTTTTAACATATATATTAAAAAAAATCAAATTATTATGGTTACAGATTTTTTTTTTAAACAAAATACAAAGTTTGGCCTGCTTACCATTTGATGACCAAACATACCCCCTACTAAAATAAACAATTTTGAAATTATTGTATACCGTCTGGCAAAAGTAACATGTAAACTTTGTTAACTGGTCCAATGAGTTCGCAAGTAGTAGATTTGATTTTTATCACTACACATCCTACCACTTTACAAATCAATAATCCGTCCCTTTGGCCATTCTGAAGGTAGCAAACCAGGACTTAACCAAAACACCAAATCATCTTTTTTAAGTGAAGTATGAATTGCTTTAACATTAGAAATTAGAAATCTGAGTATGAATATACTCACAACTCCAACGTTCCTAAAAAAATTGCAATAAATGATTAGACAATTTCCATCGTTTGACCAGATATATATTAACATCTAATAAATTTTCTTGTAATCTTGACAAAATAAGACCTCCCACTATAAAATGTTCAATAGTTAAGTAATCAAATCTATCTTGAGAATAATTTGAGAGTTCACTCAAAGGCCGCGAATTCAAGAGAGCTTCAATCTTAATAATTATGGTGTTCTATTCTTCATAAAATAAAAGCTGTTGTCTAATTACTTTTTGATAATAATATTTGAATGATTTTACTCCAGCTTTCTAAATTCCTTTAAAATTAGGAGCATAAGAACGTTGAAATACTCATTCAATTTTTTGAACTGCAATATAATCAGCTAAGACTATTATCAACAGACATAATATTGAACAATTTTTTAAGTTCTTTTGCTACTTCACGAAAATTACTACCTTAATCTAAAAAGATTTTCAAATGTAAACTTCTTTGGCTTAAAAATTTATCCAAAGCTTTCAAACAGGCCTCGGATGAAAGACTGGTCTCACACATTCTAGATGTATTGCTTTAGTCACCATGCAACAAACAACACTAAATAACATTTCACTAATTTATTACATCTAAGAAGTGATGTTCTAATAGAAAAAGAACCAGTATAATTGGTACCAAAATGACTAAAAGTCCTTGCCGGTTCTATTTGATATGCTAACAATTCTGCCATGATTGGCTAAATATGCTTTGTTTTTAAATGATAACAAGTTAAACATTGAAAAATACTCTGACAAATTTAACTGTGTGCTCCCGGAATCCAATAACTAAGAAAAATATTGGATCAATTTCGGACCACAAAAGAAAAGCTGAATAGATATGTAAATGGTCTACTAACATAATTAAGTTGTCGAATTAAATGTGTGTGCTAATTGAGATCGGTCGATTCAACCCCCACCATGACAAAACCCTCAGAATTGAGGAACAAAGTCAAACTTCTATAATATTTTGACATTTTGACATCTTTAATCAACTAATCCTTTTCCTTATTTAACAATGTTTTTGAGTTAATTTCTCTATTACTTTTATTGTATTTTCATATTCATGATGAACTATTGATCAAACAACTTTGAAAAGATTGCAAAGAATCTTTTTTTTAAGAAATTTCAATAAATTGCAACATAAATGCATTAATTTGTTGCAATTTCAATATGAAATATATTTTGTTAAACAAATGTATAAACTGAGAAATAATCTTGATTTTTCTTCAGTTCAGGTAAACCCTGTATTGTCAAATTTTGTTTTTTTAAAGGCCAACTCACCATTAGTTCCCAAATAAAATCTAGACCTTTCTACCAAAGCAAACATTTAATAAGTTCAGAAACAAACAGACCCCGACTAGCTGAATCTGCTGGATTTTGAACTTCTCCTGGAGCGTGTTTCCAAATTGTTTTCGGATTTAATTCATGAATCTGTGCTACAAAAATTTTCAACAGATAAAGAGAAGTATGGATCCATGCAAAAGACAAAATACCTTACTTTAAAGGAATTTTGTTATCTGATTTTATTATATAATGGAATGCATCTCGGGAAGAATCCCAAGAAATGCCTAAAAATTGTATCAAATCAGACATTTTCAGATTTAAGAACTACTTGATTCTTAGATTCTATAATAGAACAATGTTAACTGGCTCATTTTGCCAATTCAAACTTTCCACAACGCGGAAGACCTATCAATTGAGCTTTTAATTTCAAAGCTTTATCCTCATTAGTAGCTCCCCATAAAATTCCATCGACATGAATTCCATTCTTCAAAGCTTCCGCTGCTAAAGGAAAAAGATTTCCTTCATCTTCAACTAACTGAAGAATGGACCTTTGAGCCTTTTAAGGACTAGATGTAGTCCCAAAAAATACTCTAGTATGTTTGAATTGATTGATAGAATTGCTAGAATAAAAACGCCAAAAGATATGTTAAAAATTACGATCTTCTTTATTTAAACCTACCTCACAAAACATCTGACAAATATCACAAGTAAACCCACTTGATGAGATCTGAAAAGTGTCAATATTTGATCAATGTCTGTCTGAAGTCTTCTACCAGAGGAAAGAGTATCAATTACTCCCACTAGACAATTTTTCTTTTTTGATTCCGTGATGCGTCAAAATATACAAAACTGGTTGTTTTGTAAGCACCATATGACCTTGATCAATGTAGTTTTGTAAGTTTTTAGAATATATTTTTTGTTTGTTTATCTCTTTTAAAACGAGCTTCCAATTGATGAAAACGTTTTAAAGCATGTTTTCTATTGTAACATAAAACAGAACGGTCATTAGTTTTGAAAAGTAACCGAATAATGTAGCAACTAGTTTTATCCCTAAAAACAATTTTTTTTAAGTAATCTTTACACAGAATTTCTTCTGGTAATAAAAAAGAAACTGAAAGAAGTTTCTCCATCTTCCAAATGGCACAAATCATTTGCTCAAGAGAAAGACAAACAAATTCTGGATTCATGAACAAGGAACTTAAGGCCAATTTGGTTCTAATAACCTCGTTCGGAAGTGAAGTATTTGATCAAAGCTTGTTAGATTTATAAGTAGAAAAAAAAGATCTATAGACTACATTAACACAAGATGAGTTCTCCAAAGGCAGCAAACCAAAATTGATGTCACAGGCCTTGTTAAAACAAGACGAGTCCTTAAGGACGTATTCCTCTGCATCCAAACTAGATGTGTAATTGATTAATTCCGTGATTGACAGAATCAGACAATTCAACAGTCGGGGCCAGTTCATGCGACATAGAATCTGTTCTCACAACCTCTTGCATCATCATATATTATAACATCCATAAAAAAATATATAAATTTACACCGACGATGGCCTAAATGCCGAAACCGGTTTATATAAATATACATAAAAAAACAGCGTATAAAAATAATCCAATTTCTTATAATTATAATAAATACAATGAGATCAACTCAATTATAAATAAATATATCTTTTTCTTTTTAAAGTATTGTTTTAATTAATTGGTCTTCTAATAATACGTTAATATAATAATAATATTATTGGTAAAGCCAGCTTGTTTTAATTAGGTGTTACCAAATTATTAATGCATGCGCCCAATAAAATTACTTACCCGGAAAAGTCAGCATGCTGGCTGCGACGCAAAAAATCTGATGTCGAGACAGCCTTTAATTATTTTTTTTGCTATGTATTTTATTTTCTATTGGAATTGCGTTTTACATCTTAATATTTTTATATTATTATTCAACTGATCATCAAAATAAATTTCCTTGTTACTCTTGCAGCATGCTTCTCAGTACTATATTTTAATTTGTTATTGATACACAAAAATAAAACATTAATTACTAAACATAATTTATCTAATTAATAAAAATAATTTTAGTTGTGTATATATCATAAAACAACAATTGCAATTGTACAGACCGGTTTTGGCTGTTATGAATAATATATATAATGATGTTATTCATAACATCATATATATGTAACTCACAATTTTACACCGAAGATGGCAGCCGAAACCGGTCTGTACAACATAATAAACAACCATACAGCATATAAAAGTATATTAATACATCCACATAACCTAATTAATATTAAATATTTTGTAAAATTTATTTGAACTATCCGTTTAATTAGGCCATAAAGTCCCGATTAAGCGGAAGCAAAATCGACAATATTATAACTTCTAAGATACTATTATCTACTTGATATATAAATTGGACAGTTTATAGATTTAGCGTACGACATGACTTCCAAAAACAATGCAACACTGTTGGAAGTAAGTACGACCTCTTCACTTAGCATTTAAAGCATATATATCGGAAGTGAGTTTGTATCTTTAACTTAACGTATATATATATAATTTTATTTTTTAAATATTGTTTCCCCTCTTTTGAGATTTGTAATTTATAAATTCCCCTCATGTATATATAGCACACCTAAATTTAATAAAAAAATTGGTACACCCGGATGTCAGGCCGCCTTATGTACATAACGGAAGTGACAGCTTAACAGGTATCAATATATATATATATATATATATATATATATATATATTTATTAATTAGACAGAATGTATTAATAATTGTGTGCAGGTTCAATTTATAGAAAAGTACACGGGAACATTAGCAAAGTATTGCAAGAAGACGAGATGGACCGGTTCGGCACAAATGGATTGCAATGCAATGGAGTGGGAGTCAATCGCAAGACAAAGAAAAGAAGAGCAGTAATTTCAGCGCAGTGAAGAGATGCGGTCGAATAGTTTGACGGCAATGAATTGTTTGATAAATTAATGACAATTAGTTAAGACGTTCAAGTGCGGTGCGATAGTTGGGAGGTTCAACGTGCGTTGCGTCGGTTATATAAAAAAAAAAATTGTATAACTGGGCGTAACACATGTTTGTGTTATATCTTCTCAAGCTTTGTTTGATTTTTTTAAATATTTATACTTCTATTAAAATCTCTCAGTTTTTTAATTTTTTTTCTTAAAATCACATTTTGAGTGCAGGCTAATTTTTTTTGTAAATTTTATATTTTTCCTAGAATCCATAAGACAAAATTTCACATATCAACCTTGTCATAATCTTTTTTATCTTTGTTCATTTGTGGTTTTTTCAATCCGTTTTTTTATGGTTTTGTGTTATTTTATGTATTTCCATGCTTTATTTTGTGTGCGTATAGAATAATTTTTTTTAACTTTATTATGGATAATGTGGCTAATGTGGTCTGTCCAAGTTTTAAACATACCAAATCAATATAAACTGTCTATTGCAATTGTGAATCAAGTATCAATCTTAGTAATATAATTTAATTATTGATTAATTTTGCACTACCTTAAAAACTCATTATTTACAGATTTGATTTTTTATTTAGATTACCTAAATAAATAAAATTTGCCAAAAAAAATCTATTTTCAACAAAAACAAACAATTCTCAAATTTTAACAAAAATTTTATATTTAGGAAAATATTGATACGCTGTTTTTCTACAGTGGTATTGCAGCGCTATTTAATATTAATTTAACTTTAATAAAATACAGGTTCTAAAAATTTTATGTTTTTTTTACAATTTGAACGTTATAAAAGATTGCTAACTATATTATAAAACAATCAATAAATGTAAACTAATTTAAAAACAAAAAGTCAAAATTGATAGTACAAAGTTTGACAATATTTGGAAAATTTTATTTGGCAATAAAATAACCAAAACTAAACCTTTTTATAATTTATGCAAAGTTGTTTGATTTTCTCTTTTTAGTGCAAAAAAATGCTATTGCAGTTATATAATTTACATATTAACTACTCTAATTGTATGTATATTGTAAAGTGTACAGCAGTAATGATAGATAGTTACAAATGTTTTATAAGGCTGCAGTCTCACTGCACCACCCACCGCCACCAACAAAAAATCAAACACGTTAAATCATATGGCGACGGTCCCACTGATTTACTATTCTCGCCGGCATCTGTCATTTGGTAACCACCGTTTCATAATATCAAATCGGTTGGTGGTAGCGCGGCAACAGTCATTTTCGCTTTGATATTTGAGAATTTTAAAAACGGTAACATGGAAGAAACATGAACACCATCCGACATTGATAAACTAATTACATTAGTAAATGAAAGGCACGAAATATAAATATAGCATTTTTCTACTGACATAGAAAAGAGTGGAAAATTTAAATATTTGGTGGTCACCAGTGGCTGCAGTGAGACCGCAGTACATTTTGGTGGTTAGTGACAAACGGTGATAGTTGGTGGGGGTGGTGCAGTGAGACTGCAGCCTAACTGTTTATTCAATGTGAATAAAAATACTAAAAAACTAAACTGGCAACTGTCATAAAGTTTATAAAAATATTCTAACAAAATATTATCTTTAATTAACTTTATTACTTTATCTGCCAATTTAAGATGTTGTTTAAAGAAAGTATTTATAAAAGTAAAATGCATAGATTTTATTAAATATTTTTTATGTACTGTGGCTATTCTGATCATGTGCTTCTAAGTGGATTATTTCAATACAATATAGTAGCTAAGATATATTAATCAAGTTTGACTGATGTAAACATTCAAATTTTTATTTTCTTAAATGATTAATCTTTGAAACTTCTTCTTATAATAAGCTTATATAAGCTTATAATAAGCTTATATAAGCTTCAACATTAGTGATACATACTATTGCTGAAGCTTATTTATTATAGTTCCAAGTTCTGTGTTTATAAATACTTTATTGTTTTTAAAACTATTAATTTTAACACGGATACTCTCAGTTACTAAATTTTTGTTTTTTTTATATAATTGACGCATCAAACGCTAAATTTCTAATCTTAAACACGTTTACGTAATTTATTAATTATTTATACTAAGCGTATTTCATTAAAAGCTTCTATAGCCATTTTGTAATTAAATCTATTTTTCTTGAAACGTAACCCTTTAGTGCCCAAAATTATATTTATAAGATTATATTTTTATAGGCAAAAGAAACTAGAAAAATTATTTTTAAACTTGTTTTTTATTTAATTTTTTATTGTAGAGGTTTTAAAAAAAAAGGTACTTACAAGTACTGTCACGAATTATGTATTTAATATTTGATGTTTAAAGAAATCAAATAATATAAAAGTAGTAAAATCGTCTTATCCACTTTATTTGATTCCGAGATAAATGAGAAAAACCTGTGCACAGTTTATTACTTAGTAAATATTATAAATAATAGTATATTCCTGTGTAAAACATTGATAAAAATTGCCAACATAAATTTATTTAAACAATATTTATAAGGTTTTTGATAAAAATTATAATTAAATATGGATAAAACAAGTTTTGCAGAATCAATATGGATTTGACGGGTTTAGCAACAATAAAGTTGAAATACAGAAATACATTTTTTTAGAAAAAGAAATACAATTTGAAAAAATTAATATTATAAAAAATAATAAAAAAAATTAAATCCTTAAATCTACAATTTCATCATTGTTGCCTTCACAAAAATGTTTAGGAATCTCTTTTTGTACTTTCTTCTGTACTGGTACGTTATTCAGTAAGGACTTATAAAATGCCAACTCTTTTTTTAGAATGCCATTCATTACCAAAATGTTTATGTAATAAATGTGTGACATCGGTCAACTTTTTAGGATTACTGGAACTCCTATTGGAATTGTATCGGGAGCAAAATCATAATTCACTTTCTTTCTCTTTTTTAATATGAACAAAGGTGTGCAAATGTCCAAATTGTAATAGGGTTCTCCTTGAACCTGGGTTGTACCATTGCCGGTTTTATAAATAATAAATCTTTTAGCACTAGAAAACTTAAAGTGCCATGACGAGACGGGTTTAAAAAATTCTTTAACTTAGGTTTTTCAATCTCTTACAAGGCAATCCTTACCTAATTCGGTTACAGTGCCATGCTTTTTAAAAATATTTAGATATACTCTAGGATCAGTAAAAGTAGCTTCATTTTTCAAATTTTTTTCAATCCTTCCAAACACTCTATCTGAAGGCAAAAAAAAATGCTCTGGTTCAGGAATTACTACTTCAATTTTTTTTAATATTAGGCGGCGCAATATTTGCCAGAAAATATAAACACATGCCTATTATAGTCGAGTTGCAATTTTGCCCCCACATCCATCAGCGCAAAGTCTGATGATAGAATATGTAGACAAATCTGTTGCAAAAAGACAATGAAATAGGGCAGAGGAAATTTCATTAGAACCTTTGCTGTGTTCGTGCTCCATCCATGTATAAACAAAAGTATTACCCGACGTCATTTTGGCTTTAGAAATTCTCTCGACAATCGTACAGTTGTACGTATATAGCTGTCGACTATAGTAGGCAATTTGATCTGGTATCTTAGGATTTACCAGGTTTTTTTGGCAGTCAAATGAAAATGTAATCATCTGATCATTAACTTCTTTCAATTTTTTAAAAAACGCATTTGCTCTTAACTTGTGTACTCTATTTTCTATTATTAAATTGTTTTTTTTGCACCATCATTCTCAGATTTAATTTTTTCTAAAAGCTCAATACACTTAGAACAAGCATCTGTTACTGGCGATCAAAATCTAATATTGTTTTATTTTGTGAAAATACTTTGAAAAAAAGATCTTTTCACTTTAACTAGTGTATCGCATGATTCATTATAAAATTCCCAAAGCTTTGTAATGGTAAGACCACTAGCCAAATATTGGCAGTTATCCAATTTTGAACGGCAGTAATGGCTTTCTACTTCTCTATAATTTTCAATAAATTGCATGACAACAAATCGCTTAGCTTCAAATTTATGGCTCACTCAATCACCTCCTCGATTTTCTTGTGGCATACAACCAGTCTCTAGATACCTTTTGGCGATTCTTTGAATTTGGTCCTTTGAAATATTCAAAATATTTATAAAGGTCTTTTGGCAAACTTGTAATTCAAATGTTTTGCTATTAGCCTTTTTTACAAAATATTTTACAGCAACCGCCTTTCTGTTGTTATTTTCCTTTTTCTGCCTACTTCTTGTTGGTTTTGAGAATTTCGTAAACTTCAAAACAAATGCATCTTGCTGGATTTTGGTAGTGCACGCATAAAAGTTTTTATGAAATCTGTAAATATCTTGCAGATTAAGGTTCCGGCAACTGTATGTCTTGCTATTGCCATGATTGCAAAGAGGAGCTAGAGGTATGAGCTTGGAGACATGTCTGCAAAACAATGAAAAAAAAATATTTAAGTACTAAAAAGAAGTTTTGATAACAAAATCTTTATTAACAACAATGGACTAGTAATCAATAAATTTATTAATGACAAAACAATTTATTAACCTAAAAAATATCAAATTAAACTTACCTCTTAAGTTTTGCAACTTCTCTCTTCCATCCGGATTTGTTACACTCTTTTTTTCTTTCTTTACCCGCTGCCGCAGGTATTATGGGATTATCTATAGTAATTAATGTTCAACAAACAGACTAACAACAAATACAACAAAGCGTTGAAAAATAATATAAATGTTGTCTGTCGTGACGTTTGGCTTTTGTGTCAAAATTGCACGCAACGCAATAGCAACCTGGAATGTCAACGTCAAGTGGATAAGACAAGTTTTGCAACTACATCGATATTTCACCATTTATTTGGAATGAGATAAATTAAATTTTGCACTTCAATAATGTAGCTACCACATACAGAATTAAAAGATCTACACAATGACGTATGGAACTCATTTTACAACAAAAGTGGATAAGACGAGTTTTGCTTTTACACGCCTCATATAGGCGTTTACAAAAATTTCCAAAATATACAATAAAACCATATCCGCAAACAACAATTCATTCTATAAGTCCCTCGCAGTTGATTTATCAATTCTACCCAAGTTAATGTTGTAGTCTTTGACAACCAATAAGCATTTTATGTACATCCTAAAACCATCTATCTGCGTTTTTGGCACGCACCACTCGATTGTCTTTTTACTTAAATACAAATACATTCGTGTTTAATATACGATAATTATAATCACCTCTTTTTAGTTATTTGTCTTCTTTTAGATTTACAGGAAATTCTTTACGATTGAGGCGTATTGTTCCACAGGTTAATGTTTTATTCAGCTTTAGTTTCTCCAAAAGATTTATAGAAGTAAAATAATTATCAAAATAAATAATGTGATTAGAGTTCTACTATAAGGTTGACTTAGTGTAAGATCTACTTGTTTACCGAGTCCATATTATTTCTTTTGTATTTCTTTAGTTTTTTTTTGGTATATTTCAAAGCAAGAAATAAACCTATTTTGGTCACCATTACACCAAAGCTTGTACCCACGTTTGATAGGATTTTGAGAGTTATACTGCTTTAGAGAACTTAACTAATCTAATCATACTCTCATCAGTGCTTATGCTTCTAATTAAGTTGTACATGAGTTCAAAGTTTCTGGTCAAAGTATTTGATAAAGGTTGTAGAGTTTATCCTAGATATTTTTGGGAATTTTATTATTATTATTGCAATGCAGATACTGTTAGATTTTTTCAAATCTATTTCTTGACATACAATTTGTAACCAATGGTATTCTTAAATCCAAAATTGTTTCTATGATGGCAACCGGTAATTGATGATTGAAAATTGATGCCAATAAAATAGAGCAATTTATTTTTTGTCAGTTTCATAGTCTTATTTTGTTGAGTAGCATATAAATCACTTTGATAAACAATATCATCTAATAATTTGTCTAACAATTTTAGATAAATATCAGTAGCTGTTTACAATTCTCAAATATTTTGTCAACTGGACCCACATGCCAATTGAATTTAAGTATTTCAGTAAATTTTTCTATTTTCTCCCATTTTCTATTGGGAAAATCAATGATTGTATTTATTGCGTCATATTTGTGTTGAATCACATTTGTTACAGTGCATGTTTGAACATCACAATTGTGTTATAAAATTTTTTTATTTTTTTAGGTGGATGGTCTAACGATTTCCTTGAATTCTATAATATTTGAATGAATTATGAATTTGTTATCTTTATCTTTAATCAGTTTCGATGTAGAGCGTATTTCCACATTATTATTTTATTAAATCATTTTATTTTTTGTTGATAGTGTTATGTTTTTACTAAATTCTATATTGTTGGGCTGAAAACAAGATTGATTTTTTTCATTATCTCCATCATCAAATTTTTCATCAGTTAAGAAACTATTGTCTAAAGGAAAATCATCTAATAATATATTATAGGCTAATTGTTGTAATTCTGATTCAGATAATGCCTTCTTATAAGTCCAACTAAAAAAATGCTTTTTACCCTGTGGTAACACCAACACACAATACTAACCTATAATGACAACAAATGTAAACATTTTGTTGCGGATGCGCTTCGTTTTCAACGATACGTGTTCCATACAAGGCTCATCAGACAGCAGCGCTCAAATTATATTAAAATGGCAAAGTAATAGCAGAAATAACGTCCGGGACTTATAAGTACCGTAGGACACTAAAAGATTAAGATGAAGTTTTACCAATACTGTCCGTCAACAAATATTATAACTTATAAGAATCTATAACTAGTCCATTACTTATTTATCTTTAATAACTTCATACGCTCCATCGGCTCTTAAAAAAATGTATATAGAACTCTAACTACTATAAACAATGCCAATAAACTACACTGTTAACAATACTATTAATTGTATTTTACAGCACCTTTGTGTGTTGTGTCTATAGTACTTTAAAAGTTTTAAGTCAATTGGTTTATTTGATGCCTCTTTTATTAGCGCATTTCTTTAAGCGCTGCTAGTGTTTTTATGCTTTAATGTGTCTAGTAGCACACAATATGTAATTTTGAAAAACCAAAATTTTTAATGCAACAGAACTGCAGTTATTCAATTCCTTACAGTAATTACACTTTCATTAATGTATTAAATAAGTAATAGAAATATAGAACGGAAGAGATATAGTTACTTTAGATATCACTAGTCTACGTAAAAATAAATTAGATCTTTTGCGTTTTAGTTACGGTAAATTTATAACAAATCAATATAATTGCAATCAAAATTAATAAAGAAAATACCCGATCTATAAGACAACAGATCAAAAACTGAAACACATTTTGTTTATCTATTAAAATGCAGTAAAGCTCCGCTAATCCGATTCGCCTTAATCCGGATGTCCTTGTAGTTTGGACAAAATTAAAAAATGTAAATTTTACAACAAAAAAGAAAAAAAGGAAATCCCAGAATTTTTAGTTTATTTCAACATGGCACCACAAAACATTAACTCTAGTCAAAAAACAAAAATAATACAAGTTGCGCAATAGAGGTTAAGCAAGGTTGCATTCGCCAGACTAAATTATCGGAGTTTTTCCTAAGAGGTTTCATTTTTTTTTTTAAATTTTGTTCTATTGTCATTATAATAAATGTTTTATTATATATTGTGGCTTTTGTTTAATTATTTTATTATTGTTCCAGTAATCCGGATTGTTCAATAATTCGGATCAAGCCATGTTTTAAATGATCCGGATTAGCGGAGCTTTACTGTAATATGTTTATTTTGGGCTTTTTGGCTTTGAAAGTTACATCACGTTTATAAATATATTATCTATAAGTTCAGAAAATAATAAATCATAATCTATATAAATTAACACAATTAAAAATGTTGGCTTCATTTACTAAAACATTATTTGACAAAACATCATTTTGTTGAAAGTTAAGTTTTTTATCCAAGTAAGTACGTCTAAGAAAATTTTAAAAAACACATTAAAAAAAATATATTTGTATTTTGAAAGCAAAAAATAAATATTTATTAGTAGTAAAATTTACTTTTACTAAACTTTTAACAATTATTCAAAATATTATAAATAACAATTGACATTTATTTTACATTGTTAAAATAATAAATAATTTTGAACTTGTGATGCCCGTATTCATAAAACGCCATTAAATATTTAATCGGTGGTTAAAAATATAACGAAACGTTTAATCAAATTTTTGAATTCATAAATACTTATTATCAATGACGTTTATTAAATTATTCATTAAGTTTAACGCACTGATTTTGGTCCATTAAAGCGTAACAAATCATTATATGGACACATCTGTTTGACTTGAAATTGTCTAATTATCTGTATTAATTCACAGTATTTGAGGTTATATAGTATAGGTTAACAAATTAATAGCTTATAAAAAACAAAACTAATTAAAAAGTTACTAAATAATTTAATTAAAAACAATTTATTTATTAATACCGTTATATTTTTAATGATCAGTTTGAAAATGAATCGTTACAAAAATGTTTATGAACACGGGCAATATTAATAATGAACTTGGCATTTAATATTACAATGTCTGAGACATAATCAATCTACTTATCAATAGTGTTATTATAACAATTAATTTTACTTTACCGAACCATAGCTGAAATAGTAGGTAAAAACTAGTTATTGTAAATAAATATTTATATAAGTAATCATTATCCAACATATACATACTGTTATACATGTTTAAATTTGAATACACATCATTTAGACTAAAACAATAAAACGCTTTGTTAATATATAAATAATAATATATAAATAATAATAATAATAATAATAATAAAGTAAAGTTATGCATAAATTCATACAAATAAATTATCATTGAACATTAAACATAATAATTTTTTATTATCACACTAAAAATGTTTTAAGTATGCTAGCATATAGCAAGGTTTAGCTTATTAAATTTACAATTTTAAAAATATTATTGAATTTAGTAGAATTCATTTAACAATGCAGCTTCCTATTGATGAACATATTTACTACTTGTACTTATCGTGTCGTATGCCGTTGTTATTGTAATGATCTTCTGTCTTGTTATAAAATACAATAAAAGCGTTTGTACAGCTTGAGGTTTATTTAATCAGGTAACAATAGTTGAAAATGTCGATAGCAGTTACATATGATATGAAAGACGAACGGAAACGGAAGGATAATAGCAAACATCAAATCCAGGAGAATAAAAAATGTCGCCGTGATTCCAAGACAAATGAGCATGCGAGTGGAGCAGTCTATATATTCTGGAAGTCTCCACAGTCATAGAAGAGACCTGGTGACAGATTCGACCAATCAGCTAGGAGGATATGCTCTGACAGCGCCTCTGGTGGCCGCTACTTAACCTCACTCTTCACGGGATTATTACGTCTCTCGACTCTGCACTCAAACCACGACTTACTGTATTTGTCAACTTGGTGTCGGCCGATAGAAATCCTGAAAATTGTTTTCATTCGTCCTTGATTTCACAGCAAATGTATTATATATTGTAAGATTCCGCATAAGCGTATATTCTTTAATCTTTACTATAACTAATTTTACATTTTTTTGTTATAAAAATTATAATGAAATTCTTCTTGAAGCCTTGTTATGTGTAGCCAATTTTGCGAGATTAAATTTTAAAGTGAGATTAAAAATTATATTAAGCTAAATTTGATTTACTTGATGATGTAAAACTTAATAAAATATGAATATAAAATATTTAATATAAAAATTATCTAATAAAAAAATAAAGCTACCTATTTTATTACATGAACGTACATACTTTAACATTACATTAAGAATTATTATTAAACAAATTGTGTGAATATAATAAAAAACCAACAATCAATTTAATAATATATTATAAACGACTATATAATAAGTGTCAACATTATCATGGTGAAATGTCAAAAATGTTATTGCAAAAAAATTACATTAACCTTGTCAGAAACAAGTACATAACATTGTAACAAATGTTATTATAGGAGCACCTTCATTTAATATAAGTTGAAGTATTCGATTTTCTGTCCGGCGATAATCCGAAGAGATTTATCTGAGTGTTTAGTGACACCTTCTCGAGAAATCACTAGGGCATCCAGCTGACTTAGTATCCCTTACATTAAGTAGCGTACCTTGTGGTCAGCGAACTGTCCGGTCCCCCTATTTATTAACGTTAGAATGCCCACCCAATTAACACGTATTACACTACTGTGCCAATATTAGTATGTAATTAGTTAGGCATAAGTTTAAATAAGTTTGGGGCGATCTACGAAACAGTTTAATAGCTTGCGGTCAGGTGACCTAAATGATGTCATATTTCCTACTATTCAGCACTATTGTACATTAACTGACCAAGCGAAAATTTGCAAATAATTGCATGGGCCGGACATACTACTGGGAAGTTCATTGAGCAATTAAAATAAATTCCAATCAAAATGACAGTATGATTCCTATTTCCATTTATGTGGCATTTAATTAAAAAAAAAATAGTATTATAAGATGATGTTATCTCATACAATCTTATTATATTATAAATTATATATTTTGTTGATTATGTTGTGCATACTTTATATTTATACATTAACTTAACTTAACCTTATTTAAATATTATAACATGTTATTTATTTAGAGATAATTGGCAACATTTTTTTAATAATATTATACTCAGTTATTAAATTTTAAAGATTACTTGATAATGTTAAATAAATAATTTTATGTAAATTAAAAAATAACAATTATATAATGTAGAGCTTTAAGCTAAATTTAATTAATTAAACCAAAAATACAACATTTGAGAAAGAACCATACTTATTATATTTCCTTATATTAACATCAAAAACTTAATAGCATATTTGTTTTTCTTATTCAATTTTAAGCTTATATGATAAATTTCTTATTATTTACTTTATTATTTACTACTTTATTACTTATTTATATTATTTTTTTTAACATTTGTATAAATTTTAAATTTGTTTCTTGTTACCGCAACTTTTATTACTTTTCTTTTCTTCTTCTCTTTCGTTCTCCTTTTAGCACAATATGCAGTGTTGTTTTTTTCCAGTTGTTTATTTTGTTTTTAAATTTCTAACCAATACAAAATGATCCTTTTTACTAAAAACATTATTTTGTATTTTTGCACTACACGTATTGATAAGATTATTAATCTACTCCAAACCAAAAAATGATCTTAGTAGGAAAGCGTATATACATTTGAAATGATTTTAGTTGTAAGGTTCAAAGCCACGACCTTTGGTGCAGCAGTAAGATGCTTAGACTACTGCGTCACATTCTCCTCACACTTTGATAACACAGTTTTAAAAATTTTGTTTGTAAAATGCTTTGTTAAATTAAAAATAATTTTGATTGATTTAAATTGTTCAATTTAACGAAGTATTTATTACAATCAAAATGCTAGACTATCAATGGGATCACCGCTTAACCTCCCTTTATAACATTTTATGACACACATAAATCTCATATTAACTATTAGTATAGATTCGTAGCTCATATTCTAGCTGGCTTTAAAGGAACATATTTTTACAATCAGTAGTCAATAAAGCGATAAACTTTTTGCATCTTACATTAACCAAAGAAAATAATAAATTAAAACTTAAAACTTTTAGAATACCAACATTTACCAATGACAAAAATCTTAGTCAAATCACCTCTATAACCATAAGAAAGCGGCTAACAATTCAATAATCTAAAAAAATAACATTTCTAATAACAGAAAAATACAAAGATATATAATAATAAACCATTAAACAAATTGCACTCTACAATGGCTATTCCATCAATGTCATAAGCAAGTAAATAACTAATGAAATAAAAAAAAAAACTTTAAAAACGTGTAACCTTAAAGAAACTGCTGATTCAAGATTCACTTGTTTTACATATTTTGGCCCAGTCACCAAATCTGTATTAAATATTCATTGTAATCTTAACATAAAAATTGCTTTACGGTTTATAATTAACAAACATTTTATTTAACGTGAAAAACAGACAAATTTAATAAAATTGGAAGTATATAAATTATCATGTGGAGATAGTACAAGAGTATACATAAAACAAACAGACCAAAACTTTATAAACATGAAAGGTCATTTCAAAACAATTTGATTCAATTTAAAAAAAAAATCAGAATGCTTTCCAAAAACTGTAGAACGTTAAAATTAGATTAATAAATACAGCTTCAGTTGTTTTTTCAATCACAAAGGTATAAATTGCATCTAATAATTTACTTCTTCTGTAGCCACGTTGTGCATTGCATAAATTTGTATTGATGTATTGAATAATATTTTTAAAATTTAAAAATTGTTTTGTTCTAAGAACTTGACAAAGTAAAAATTTATATATTTTTCAAAAATTATAGACAGATTAGACAATAATGCAATTGGTCTGTAATTTGAAAAATCTTTTAGGTATAGGTTAAAGAGTTGCAAATTTCCAACAACTCGAAAAAGTTTAATTTTTGTATAACAAGGCTAATATTTCAATCAAAATAGAAGCTAATTCATTTGCAAATGTTTTAAGTATAATAGGTAGAATTTATTCTATACCTGATGCTTTTTTGGGATTTAATTCAATGAGATATTTATTATAAAATAAATTAGACTCATTATTTTACTACCGACATCGTCAATACAGCAATAAGAGGATATATAATAGTAGAGTTAGATGCAAGTTGGTTTCCAAAAATAACTGTTTTTTCTTTTGAATTAGTAACTAAATTGTTTTAATTATTTTGATAAAGAGGTATTGAAGACTTTGTACTACATTGCAATGAGTTTATTGTTTATCAAAAACTAAGATATTCAATTAGATTTGTTTTTTTTCAATCCAATCTTTTTCAAATTTTATAAGATTGTCACAATGTTTACGAGTTTTTATATAATCGATAATAATCGATAAGGCGACCGTAGCACAATGGTCTAGTGCGAAGACTGTTGTGCAGGCAGCCCGGGTTCGATTCCCGGCAGCGGCAATATCTAATTTGTCGAATATGTTTCGATGCGGTCGTCTCCTTTGCAAGGCAATGGCAAACCAGCAAAGTATTTGCCTAGTAAACCCCTCTAGTGGTGTGGTTCGGATTCCACTTTAAACTGTAGGTCCCGTATGTTTGTGTGGAACTATTATCGCGCACCACAAACATACGTGAGGGGTGCCGACGCTCGTAGCGAGTATGGCACTATAAGAAGAATATAATCTTGTTTGGTCTGTACAAAACAATAACTTACGTTTCTTAAATGCAAGTATTTCTGTTTTGGCTTAATAACAGAGAATAAAACAAACTTTTTGATCAGTAATTTTTAAAAGATTTTCTGTTGCAATATGTAAATCCTTAGAATATAAACAATCAAGTATCAAAATCTTTATCTTAGAAAATATTGATTAAAAAGCCACTGTTTAAATTTGGTAGTAATAGGAAGAGAAGTTTTAACAACAAAAATAATAAGTAAATAATAGTAATAAACATCTTTATTCTCTGCATATTTTTCATAGAACTTGTACGTACTAAATTTAATATAGTTATAATATAATCTATATAAATATTTGCTGGGAAATGGTTGAGTTTAACATTTTTGCAAAAGCAATTTGCTGTTCTTACACTCAACTTTAACAATAATGTAACTAAAAATAATAACAATAATCAACAAACTCTTTGCATAAAGACCTTTTTAATGATATCTTAACTTGTTTCAATTTAAAGTGTACTTCAAATGAGCCGACAAGAATATTTACAGACATTAGAGGTAAAACATCTATCACTAAAATTGATTATATAGTGACTAACGTAGATAATAGATCTCAGCATTCAAAAATTGTCCAAGCTAACTTAGGCGATCATCTAACTATGATTTATACAGTAAAACTATGTATACCAATAAGTAAACCTAATTATGATAGAAGTAATAATTATAGAAAAATCAATAATAATAACTTAGATGAATTGTTTTTATTTTTAAGTAATGCTAACTTTGACAAAATTTTAAATTGCAACCATGATGATGGTGATGTGGATTTAAAATTTAATGAGTTTATTAACATACTAATGTGGGCCATAGACATTAATTGTCCTATTGCTCAATCTAAAGTTAAAAAACCTGAGAAAAATTGATGGATCACAAATGACATTATCGAAAAAAGCAAACGCTTAAAAGAACTTTACTGGATATCATTAAATAGTAATGACGTTAACTTTAAAATTAGATATAGAGACAATAAAAAAGAATATAAAAAACTTATTAACGCACGCAAACAAGAATACTACTCCAATATAATTTCTGAAGCAGACAATAAATCTAAAACACTATGGAAAATCATCAACTCAACGTTAGGGAGAACAAAAACTAATCAATGTATTAAATTAAAACACAATAATAAAATAACTCAAGATCCTAAAATTGTATCGGAACTCTTTGCAATGCACTTTGCAACCAAAACACAAAAAACACTATCAAATCACTTTGGACTACACTCATCTTCTGAATGCACTGTATATGGTAGTAATAATGTAAGTAGTTGCTTCTTCAATTCTGTTGAAATCTACGACGTACTAACTGTAATCAATAATATGAAAAACACAAACAGCACTGGTTTAATCGACATATCTTCCAAAATAGTTAAGCACATATTTCCTATAATTGCAGAACCGTTAGTTCTTCTTATTAATGACATATTAAAAACTGGTAAATTTCCTTCAATGCTTAAAAATGCTTCAGTAGTGCCTATTTTCAAGAAAAATGATTTTCAAAATATCGAAAACTATAGACCAATTGCAGTACTTAATGTTTTTTCTAAAATTATTGAAAAAAATATTTTCAACAAAATGATGAGTTTTTTAAACAAATTTAATCTAATTCACGATGCGCAACATGGTTTTCGTGAAGGTCGATCTACTGAAACAGCAACTACTAATTTTATCAATGATGTTTACAAAGAATTAGATAAAGGTAAACATGTAGCAGGTGTTTTTTTCGATCTCTCTCAGGCTTTTGATTGCCTTAATCTAGATTTTATCATTAAAAAACTCGAATGTTACGGTTTCCGCGGTGTAACGCTTAAATTAATAAAATCGTTCTTAAGTGATAGAAAATTCTGTGTAAAGGCAAATGGAAAATATTCTACATATTTTGAAAGCAATGAAGGGGTGCCGCAAAGCTCAGTGCTAGGTCCTCTCATATTTTTATTGTTTATTAATGACCTAGTAAGTTACATCTTACCAATCACTAATATTATAATATATGCTGATGATACATCATTTTTAATATCTGCTGATAGTTTGGATTAACTTCGTATTAATGTTGAAAATACTGCTGCTCAGTTTCATCAATGGTGTGAAAAAAATATGTTAATGGTAAACATCAGCAAAACAGTTTGTATATATTTTCGTAACTCAAATAGCAACATTGGAATAAACATTTGCAATGAACAATCTAAATATCTCATCGGAAAATAAAACTAAGTTTTTAGGTTTAGTAGTGGACAATCTCTTAAACTGGAACTTCCACTTGGAACATGTATGTAAAAAAATTAACACAGGTTACTATGCAATATCTCAGTTGAAATCATCAGTAGACTTAACGGGTCTTCTTAATGCATATTATTCATTTATATATAGTCATCTAGCATATAACGTCGTTCTTTGGGGAGCAGCAACTAACTGGCAAAGAGTCTTTATTGGACAAAAAAGAATTGTTCGCCTCATTTTTAATGTAAACCATCGAGATTCATGTCGACCATTTTTTATTAAATATAACATTTTAAGTCTGCCATCGATTTACATTTATAGAACACTGTTAATGGTCAAGCAAAATATCTCAACATTCTCCAAAAATTCCGATTTTCACAAGTATCATACACGCCATGCTACGTCACTGCTAATAGTACCTCATAACTCTTCTAAATTTGAAAAATCGCCATATTACATGGGAGTTCTACTGTACAACAAACTACCTCTTCAGGCACAACATATGAATCTCAAGGATTTTAAAACTTTTATAAAATCTTTTTTACTAAAAAAATGTTTTTACTCTGTTCAGGACTATTTTAATGATTAATAATATATATTCTTGTGTTCTCTTTTAGCTGTTTTTATCTTGTGACATTTTTTGTAACTTTTGTATTATGTATTTTGTAAATTTTAAACATTATGTATCTATGACATGTATATCCATTTTTAAAATGGCCTAATACCAAATAAATTATTATTATTATTATTATTATTATTATTATTATTATTATTATTATTATTATTATTATTATTATTATTATTATTATTAATCATATAAAAAGAAATTAAAACAAATTAAAATGAATGGTAAAAATAATTAATCTAACATAAGAAATTTACGTAACTCAAATCGAAAACCTTAGACAATTTTTTTTGCTTAATTTAATAACTAGAACTACCTTTATATTTTTCCTTTCTATGTTTGGGAATATCTAGGTCACAATTTTGACAAGTTATTTTGTTAATTCTGTGGACATCCCTTTGAAGCGTTACTTAATTAAATAAGTTTAAAGGAGTTTGAGTTTTAAGTATTTTATAATATGCAACAGCACTATGCATCTGTCTTTGTTTACACATGTTTAGCCAGCTTGTGGGTTTTAATAGACGCATTTTGAATTTTTTGGATCCTGTTTTTTTCTATAACATTTGCAAAACTTAAAACAGTTGCATCACTGTAATATCTTTGCTAAAGACATTAACTATTTAATTAGACGGATGTTTAAGGATTTTATTTAGGGTAAAGACGATGTTAACTTAACCGAGACTGGTTTAATATTTGATCTATACAATAAAATGTTTGTACAAAAACTAAGAATAAATAACTAAACAAAAAAACTATTCTATTTATTTAATACATACTTATTTACTATATGCAACCCTGTTGCCATTTCTATGTATTATATATTGACTATATAAATATAATTAATATATTACACCTCCTTCTTTAAAAATAAACATTAATACTGAAATAATAATAATAATAATAATAAACAATTATTTACGAGGCCTTAAATTGTAAGGTTTAGATGAAGAAGCATTTAAAAGGTCTGTATTTGAAGTATCCTGAATAGGAATATCATTTCTATATGAAATATCTTTTAATAATTGATTAGTGTGCCTTTTAAATTCTTTTCCCTCTTTGTTTCTTATTAAATAGTTACATTTACCTATTTGTCCAATTATTTTGCCAGGTAGGAATTTTTTATTTAATATATCTCTATAATAAACATTATCTCCAACTGTGAAACTAATATTTCTGTCATCTCCGAAGTACTTAGTCTGATTTCCCTGTTTTTTTGCCACATGATCTCTAACACACTCAATGTCTTTCCCCTTCTTAAAATGTTCAGGATGTTTAAAATTAAATCTAGTTAAAACATTCCGATTGAACATCAAATAAGAAGGTGATTCACCTGTTGTTGTATGAGGTGTCACGCGGTAATCAAACAGAAAATTATTTATTACTAAATTTATATTTTCCAAGGTAATTTTCTTGTCAATCATCAGTTTCTTTATAGCAGTTTTAACTGTTTTTACAGCGTTTTCAGCTGCGCCATTAGAAGCTGGGTTATAAGGAGCGGACGTTATGTGTTTTATGCCGTTACTATTTAAAAAAGTTTGAAATTCACTGCCAACAAAAGCTGGTGCATTATCTGAAACAATTGTTTCACATAAACCAAATCTAGAAAATAATGATCTTAAAATATCAATTGTAGTTTTTGCTGTAATTAAATTTGTTGGAATTACTTCCAACCATTTGCTATACGCATCAACTACCACTAAAAAGTTTTTACCCATAAATGGTCCCATATAGTCTATATGTATTCGTGACCAAGGAAATGAAGGCCATTTCCATGTGTTTAGTTCAATTTTGTTTGGACTTTTGGAATACATCATGCAGGTAGAACATCCTTTAACTAATTGTTCGATGTCTTGTGAAATGCCAGGCCACCAATAATGGGATCTTGCTAAACTTTTCATTTTGCATATTCCAAAATGTGAAGAATGCAATTCATTTAATAATTTACTTCTTAAAACTAGTGGAATAACTAATCGATTATTCCACATTAAACAACCTTCTGCTATTGTTATCTCATTTTTATAAGGTATGTAGGGAAGTAATAATTTACATTTAGTATGGTTAGGCCAACCTATTTTACTAAATTTAAATATAATTTTTAAAATCTTATCTTTTTTTGATTCTTCTTGGATCTTAGCAAAATCAATTGGTATATTACCATTTTCTGAAAAATAATTGATGTAATCAACCTCTGAAATATTGTTTTCATCGTTGTTATCATATGGAAGAGGCAATCTTGACAAACTATCTGCCAAATTGTTTTCTGATTTAATGTATTCAATGGAATAATTAAATCCGCTTAATATTATTGCCCATCTTTTTAGTCTGTTTGCCGAATATTGAGGAATTCCTTTATGAGGACCAAATATTGTGACTAACGGTTTATGATCTGTAACAATCACAAACTGTTGCCCATATAAATATTGATAAAATTTGTTTAAACCATAAACTATGCTTAGCGCTTCTTTTTCAATTTGCGAGTAGCGTTGTTCCGCAGAATTCAACGTCCTAGAGGCATATGCTATTGGTCGCTCTCTGTTATCAGCCATAATATGTGTGATAACCGCTGCTATACCATAATTACTAGCATCAGTTGTCAGTCGAATAGGTAATTCTGGTTGAAAATGTACTAATATATTATTTGACATTAGCAATTGTTTAATTTTATTAAAAGAAGCATCACAACTCTCATTCCAATTCCACAAAATATCTTTTTTTAATAAATTATAAAGAGGATGCAAAGTTTCTGATATTTTGGGTATAAATTTGCAATAATAATTTACCATACCCAAGAACGATTTTAATTGAGTAAAGTTTTGAGGTATAGGTACATTATTAATTGCTTTGACCTTATCTGGAGAAGTTCGAATACCTTCTGCATCAATTATGTGACCTAAATATCTTATTTCTTTTGAAAAAAACTCACATTTGTCAATAGCTAATTTTAATCCTGCATTTTCTAAACGAGTTAATACTTCATTTATTCTTGACAAATGCTGCTTTGTATTTTCACCACTTATTAAAATATCGTCTAGAAAAACGATACACCCATCAATGCCCTGTAATAACGTTTCAATAATTTTTTGAAACTTTGCTGGCGCGCAAGCTACACCAAACGGTAACCTATTATATTTAAATAGTCCCTTATGTGTGGAAATAGTTGTTAAAATTTTAGACTTTTCTTCCAAACATATTTGTTGGTAAGCTCGAGCCAGATCTAATTTAGAAAATATACTACAGTTGTTTAATTTAGTCAGCAAATCTTCAATTTTTGGTAGCGGATATTTATCAATTTCAATTGATTGATTTAATGTTACCTTGAAATCACCACAAAGTCTTACTGATCCGTCTTTTTTAATAATTGGAACAATGGGTGTTCCCCATTCACTGTAGTCAACTGGTGTAATTACTCCCAGTTGCTCTAATCTTTTTAATTCTACTTCAACCTTTTCTCGCATTAAATAAGGTAAAGGCCTAGGTTTGAAAAATTTTGGTTTATAATTTGATTTCAATGTTATAGAAATTACACCTTTATTAAATGTCCCTAATTCAGCAGTAAATAATTTTTTATATTTATTGGTAATAGCCTTTATGTCATTATTTTCAATTTCTGAATAGTTAAATTCATTAATAATATTTAATTTGAATTTATTCATAAAATCACGGCCTAAAATTGCTATTGCTCCGTTTCTTATAACATAAATTTCTAATTCTTGCGCTGAATGTTTATATAAAATATTTAAATTGCATGTACCTATTGGTTTAATTTCTAATCCATTATATAAAGATAATATTTTATTTGTATTTTTTAATTTTAATTTTGAAAAATATTTTAAATATAAATCTTCAGGAATGGCAGAAATACTCGCTCCCGTATCAAGTTGGAATTTTATTTTATTTTCATTTATTTCTACTTCGAGATAAAAAGGTGGGTTATTTTTATTGTCAATACAAAATAAAAAATCCGGAGAAGATAAATAATTGCAAGGATTTTTATTTTTATTAAATTTATCGTTATTTTTATTATTAAAATGTTTTACCTTACTTGGACATATAGATGAAATGTGACCTTTTTTATGACATATGTGGCATGAAGAATTTTTGAAAAAACAGTTTTCCATATCATGATTCACTTTTCCGCACACTATGCACTTTTTTTTCTGTTCACTGTTTTTCTTGCTGGTTAATCCTGATGTCCTATCCCTCGATGACTTCTTTCCGCCATATTTGTCCAGATGATGAAATTCTTTTTTTACCTCGACCGATGAATCCATGACTGCCATTTTCGTTTCCGCCAAATCCACCATATCCGACAACGTTGCTGTGATCTTTTCTTCAAAAAATCTTTCTTGCACCCTGGAGTTATCGTATCCCATTATAAATTGATCCCGCAGCACCATCGGTAGTTCCTGTGCAGAGAAATTGCAAAATGCAGCTAAACTTCTTATTCTTGCAGACCATTCTTTTGGAGACTCCTGAGCGTTTTTTCTTGCATGGTAAAATTTATAGCGTGTCGCAAAAACACTATCCCTCGGTGCAAAATGCTTTGATAGTATTTCAACTAATTCCTGGTAGGTTTTGCTTTCCGGGCACGCCGGCAGACACAAACTGTGCATTAATTTGTAAGTTTCCTCGCTGAGGATATTCAACAAAATTGCCCTTTTTCGTGCGTTGTCCGTTATTTCATTTGCTATGAAATAATTCTCAAGCCTGGGCTTGAATATCGACCACTCACTTAACTGCATGTCGAATTCGCGTAAATGTCCTACCACGTCTTTGGAAGCCATTTTTACGCGCGCACGTGTTTTAAATTTCCGTATTTAATTTTAAAGAAATTTACAAAAATATAACTAAATTTCATTAGTTTCTATCCTCGTCGCCACTGTAATATCTTTGCTAAAGACATTAACTATTTAATTAGACGGATGTTTAAGGATTTTATTTAGGGTAAAGACGATGTTAACTTAACCGAGACTGGTTTAATATTTGATCTATACAATAAAATGTTTGTACAAAAACTAAGAATAAATAACTAAACAAAAAAACTATTCTATTTATTTAATACATACTTATTTACTATATGCAACCCTGTTGCCATTTCTATGTATTATATATTGACTATATAAATATAATTAATATATTACAATCACAAAGCATTGTTTTTACTTGTTTACTTAAAAATAACCTATATGGGTACAATTGATTTAACTTTATAAATGATAAGCTACAGATTTTAGAGATGTGTTCAGATAATTTCAGTTTAGAGTCCATAATTACCCCAAGATGTTTAACTCTATTGGCTGATTATCGATGCAGATGTTTATTCTATTAGATATACTCAATACTTGCTTATTAGTTCAAAATAAAATACCAATAAATTTTGTTGCAATAAGCGTTAGAGAATGATCCGATAAATCTAGAAAAAGTAAACATAAATCACTATTAATCATCTAAGAAGCATTATCTACTCTGTCAGTAAAAAATGACATATAAATAAAATTTTCTAAAGCAACGTTAACAGTAGTGTTGTAATTTCAGAAATAGTTGAAAGACTCAAATCTTATAATTTTGGTTTACCAAGAAGTCTATCACGAGAAAAATATGTAGGTTGCTAAATAAGTTAAGTCTAATTTTATAATCTATCTATAATATGCCAAAAAAATCATAGCTTGTTGCCCAAATAGTGTTATAGAAGATGAGTGACTTAACTAGTTAGTATTATGTACGTTAAAAATTCTTAACAAAATTATTTTAGCTATTTTATTTTTACCTTAAATTTTTTTCCAAAAACAACATCAAAAAAGTTTGAAGGTACTTTATTTGGAGAATGGAATATGCCAACTACAAAAATAGTTTTACCGTAAAGATTTAATTGAAGAATCATGCTATTATATCCAATGCCTTAAATTTTGTAGGTCGTCTAGAATATGCTTGTAATTTGTAGATGTAGGCACAAACATCTTGTTGGTTAGCAAATGAATGTTCATAATGATTATTGGGATCTACTAGATTAAAGCAATCTGGATTTATTATTTACTTTAGTTTCACTCAAAAAAAGAATATGGAGCTATGTTCAAGATGCTGTAGCATTCCAATTTCTGCTTACGCTGCTGCCGCGGTCCCTGAAAATTAAAATACGTTAATTTAACGTAGGCAACCAAATGTAAACATGGCAATTTTGAAAAGTATAAATGCAGTATTTAATAATTAATTTTTATATTTTACGCTACACCAATTAAGTTAGTGTAGGGGATTTAAATATTAATTAGCTAGGTTGTGTTAGTTTTGTTAGGGAATAATTTGTGTTGCACTTACAGTTTGATTTTGAGATGTGTCCGGGTTGTGATTCAGTTGTTGGGTTTAATCCAGCGTCGACAGACATCCTGGAGATCTATCCTAAAATGAAACTTGTTTAGAAAGTCAGTGTGCAACTACATTATTTGTTGGAGTTTTTCAGGTGCGTTAATAATTATTTAGTTTGTTCTTTTTTTGTTCGGAGGTTAGGTGGTTTTTCGTAAGAGCAGGGGTTTAATTATTGGTTGGAACAGGAATGTTCAGTAATTTCTGTGTGTTATAATTGCTGGTACTTACCTTATTTAATTAATCCTTTCTGTTGTTGTCACTTATTTACCATCACCGCTATTGGTTATAAACTTGGCTTAGTCACGTTCACATAGCTGGCAATTTACCGACCTGAAGTGAGATGTATGTGGTGAGAAGACCGAATTTCGTTATAGCGAAGTTGTCTTAGTGTAGATCGTCAGTCTTCTGTTGGGTTTCGAATTAATGGTTACGGCAACGCCTGGGGGGTTATTCTGGCATGTATCTCGTATCGCTTATCGCAATTAATGACGTCATCAATAGTTTAAAAAATCTGCTGGTGATCTCTTTTCGTACTACAGGACTATCTAGTAATATAAATTCAATACCAAGCTTCAAATTATTTGCATTTTTAAACGTCAATATGTATTATTTATTACAAATTTATGATTTAAATGTCACACTTCTCCTCCAGTAGGGGAATTCTATGACGTAGTGCGAGATCGCAATGAGTGCTAGAATAACCCCCCTGAATATCATATGGGATAAGTGCGTAAAGCTTAATCCTTTGGCATCGAAGCCGTATTTAGATATCAGGTGAAGCCAATATTATATTAATGCAGTGGGTTAATTTGTGAGTCCGATTTCGGATGGATTTTTGGGCATTAATAAACGCATGATTGCGGCTCTCATAACCTCAAACCTCGTGCCCACACATCGACTCTTTTTCTATTGGAAATCTCATAAAGCAGCCGCATTACATCTCAGGCTGCTTTTGGAATAGCATGCTACTGCTATTTACTGATATTAGGATAGCGTATTTGTTGCTATTGGAATAGCGTGTTACTGCTATTGTTACTGCTAATGGTTTATATAATGTTGCTGTGGATATAGCATATTGCTACGTTTGTTAATATTATTGCTATGGCGTATTGGAATAATGGTTTTTCGATTAGAAATTGGAAATTGGATATACTGTCCGAGTTGTTTCACATGCAGAAGGAGCCCATCCAAGTACGTTGCAGAATTACTTAAGTGCGAAGCCATCCAAGTACTGCATGGAGATATCTAAGCGCAAAGCTTTCCAAGTGCAAAGCTATTCCAGTGCTGAACGGAACCAGTCAAGGGACAAGCGTTAACAGGCTTGTTTATCCTTTTGTTTTATATGCTTATTTTATCTGAATTTATTATCTGTATTGTGGGTGATGTTCAGAGAAGCCTTTAGCTTGGAATTTAAGTTTTAATATACAACGTGGACGAAGTTACTTTTACTTCCCAGTAATTCGTTGTTAGATCTTTATTTTGTTTTGTGGTTACGGCCACACTATTATTGAGGTTTGCTCGTGGCTACGGCCACCTTATATTGTTATAGGGTTTTATAATATATGTTTGGAATGTTGTAACACTAAAGCCGTCAGCTTCAATTACACTTATTAACCGTGGCTACTGCCACTTATTGGGCAAACTGTGAGTGGAAGCTTCACTTCCTTGTTTGTTTGTAATTGTTTGTAGGAGCACTTTGCTCCAACCACTGATGAAGATTATTGTCACTGGAATTAATTATTACTTATATGTTATACTTGTGTGACAAACCGCCTGCGGCAATCGTGTTAAATTTTTTTTTTTTTATTAGAGCATCCAATCCGCGGAACAAGTAGCGCTACTCGTCGCCGAGTTTTGGGAGTTTGGTCTTGAGACCATCCCTTTCACACTTTGGCCTTTGGGGCTCGCGATATTTGCCTGCATGCGAGGTTTAAGGTGAGATCACCCTCTCGCTTGTAATAGTAATTATTTCATTACAGTAAATAAAATTTATGCGTTCCGAACCAATTGAGAACTTTGATTCTCCCCTCTTTTGTTTGTTGTGTGTTTCTTTTCCTAGGTTTGATTTAGAGGTGTTTCGAAGAACGATAAGGTTCAAGCTTTTCCCTGCGGAGGCGATTGTGAAGAAGGGAATTTCAAAATAAATTTAAGCTTGTGGCTCACCATTTTTGACCCGCCCATCTCCATTGAGCTAGACGGCGCAGACCCTTCTGAGCATTAACTCTACCGCTGTCACCTTTAAACTGTTTTGGGAGAATTTAACGCCACATTTTTGGCGCCCAACGTTTTGTTTTGTTGTGTAACTTGAGTAAAAAGTTACTTTAGTTGTGGACACAAATTTGGCGGAGCACTTAGACAGTTGGCATTGGTTACATAAATATTACAACAAAATCCTAATTTAGATTTTGATATTTTTTTTTAGCTTTTGGAATGTTTTTACCTTTTTCAAAATTGTGCCGTTTTAAAAAAAAAAAATTTTGCCCTGATTTTAATGCAATTGCGACTTGGGAACTAGCAATAGGAGCAAATTGAAGAATTTTGGGGGTTTAAGAAATTTATCCTGGGGCATATTTTGGGAATAAGTTCGGGACTTTGGAAGTCTCTTTTGTTGTCAGGCAATTGTGTTTTGGTTAGATTAATAGTAAATATTAACAATGTCGCGCAAATTAGACGTGGGGCGCCTGTTGCGGAATGAGTTGGTGTACGAGTTGGCAATTCGAGGTATCGTGGGAACCACGTGTGTAGAAATGAGGAAGACACTGCGACAATTAATGTAGGTTAGAAAAGGATGATCAGAGTATTTCAAGACCGGCGTATCCATTCACGTTTGAGGAGGATATGCAAGCGAGCCGCGAAAAACTGGCGGTGTTGAAAACGGCTTGGGAGGAGGAAGAACCTAGCGAGGACAAGTTGTTAGCGCGATTAACACATTTATTGGGACGTGTGGAAAACGCCACGGCCAGTTCAGAGGAAGAAAGAAAGGAGCGTTCTGATTTGCTTCAGGGAGTGTTGGGGCTCATGGATGCATTGGAGATTGGGAGGAGGAGGGTGAGTTTTCCGAGCGGAATCCCTCCGCAAGGGACGAGTGTCTTGACTAACAGTGATAAACAAAATATTTTTTTTAGACCACAAAAATTAATTTATTATAATTGGTAAGTGGAAATGACGAGGTCTTGTTCCGCCAATTTAATCATATCCTAATTTATGTTTGGCTTTGTATGCGGTTTACCCCGTAGATTAGTGCCATTTGCGGTATGGCAGTTGCTTGAAGATGGTCAGAACAGTGGCGACATGGTAACCCCCGCCCAACCGTCATCAAGCAACTGCCATAAAGCCGCATGTGGCACTAATGAATCATTCAAACCGCCTACGGTCTATAGCATTTTGCCACTGCTCCCGACCGGAACTAAGGTACTCTTCCTTTGTTCTGTAAACGTTTTTGTTTGTTTTTGTTTGTTTGTGTTATATTTGAAATAACTTATTTTATCCCTAGAAAACTTCAGTAAAGCCAAAACTAGTAATGTATTTGTAAAAATAAATTTGTGATAAAAAATATAGTAAATTGTTTTATTATTTCATAAACTAGTGTTGTTGTTTAAATCATCTTTTAAATCGTTAATATAGAAAAAGTATTTATGTTCTCGTTTTTTTTTTACAATATCAGATGCAAACTATGCTGACAGAACGTTCCAATCATAGTTAGTTTTTTCTTTTAATACTGTTATAATTTTGGTATATCAGCTACAGTTGATATCAAAAGCAGTATGCTTAGTAACTGCTTGTATATTGTTTTTTTTTTTTCGTGGTACAGTTGTTAAATATAGTATAAGACCATTTACTGTACACTTTGTTTTTAAGCGATTTACTACATATTAGACATACTGTACTATTTTTGCAGTCACCAGTTTTACGGTTAAACTAAAAACACCAAATGCATTGTAATGCGTTAAAATTTTCATATACTTTATGGCTATTACATCCAATTGATATACAACCCTTCTTTATAGTATAGATTACCTCAAAAGTTAAACATTTTATAAAAACAATGGTTGTTACAAAAAAAAATTAAAGCAAAAAGATAAAATTAAAAAAAAAAAACAATTTGAATAAAAATTTAATGTACAAGTATTTAGACTTGACTGGGTACATGTGTAATTTCTGTTTGCAATATTTACTTTATTAAAAAAGTTAAAACGTAATTAAAATATGGAGAAAAAAATTTACCAAAAAAAAAAACATGCTGGTTGTAGTTTTAAGTTGCAAAGAATCTGGTTTCTATAAACTGAAAACTAAAAAAAGCAGATAAAAAGATAATCATAGTCAAAATGAATTCACATTAGCGTTATTGCAACATTGAAAAATCAGTCTTAAGAAGTTTGATGCAATTCATAATGCTATAGTAAAACTACATGCAAGAATAAATAATTTTGCTTGTTTTTTTAGTTTTTTAATTTGTCTATGAATAAATAACTCAGTTATTTTTAATTTAAAACTATTTTTTAATTCTGCTAGATTTCTTTTAAATAATCCAAATCGTTGTGACCGTTTCTTACGCTAGAAAGTTTGCCGGGTTTAGTCGCCTCTTCCGCAAGTAGTATTGTTATGAAAAAATATTATTAGCAAAGATTCCAAACTAAAATCTTATCACATCTACAAGACTAACAGTAAACCGTTTCCTGAAAAAAAATATTGACACGTACAGCGCCGATTTTAAATTGAAATTGGTTAAAATTGAACAAAACGCTAACCAACTCAATATCCAAACAATAAGATTTTAAATATCCCTTATTTTATATGTTGAACTACATACAATATTCTATGTTTTCATGTTTTGGTTTAAAGATTTACAGTTATATTTAACAAGTAAATAATTAATGATGCATTAAATAAAACTCTACTTTTTAAAAATTAATTGCGAAGAAACAACTTATCAGATTTTTTTTTTAAAGCTTTAAGACACAGATTGGGCTTTCTTCTATAATGTATAAAAATTATATCAAGCGTTTTCTTGCCAAGTTTTATTCTGTAAACCGCTATAATAACGTAACTATTCTTTTCCCTTAACAGCACTCAACGCGTTGTAGCTTAGTAAGCATCAGTAATTAAGTATCTGATTTTGGTGTTTTCTTCTCACTGAGGAAAAAGTTGGGCCTAGTATAACTACTTACCCGACAAAAGTTAAAAACAAAAACAAAAACCCGTAGCCCAATTTTTATTAAAACTTCAGATAATATATAAATTATTTACACTAAAAATGATTAAAATGTCAACAAAAAATTATGATAAGTTTTTATCAATTTAGCTCGAAGTATAAAAATTGTTATTTTTGGATTAAATGTGCATTGACATTACAATTATTTTATTATGCAAATTAGTTGATTTGTTTTTTATTTGAGATGAGGGTACCAAAATTTAGCAAATGTTTGTGAAACAACCGCCTAAAGAAAAAACGAACAAACGATGAGAAGGGTTCTAGAGTAGACAGAGGTGGTCGCATTAGCATGTTCCGATGTTGAGTTTGGATGCGTGATGTAGTGTTTGTTCTGTTTCGGTTACTTCTACTTAATTTAACATTATTATTATTTACGTATGCAATTTAATTAATTATTAGTTTTAATAACTTATTTAATTTAAATAAGAAATACATATGTATAATGCATATAATACATAATATATTTAAAATCTAATAATTTAGTTTGTTAGATATTCTGTCTAATTCTCTAAAGATGTTGCTAGATAGTAATGTTGTTATCACATTATTTTTTTTGAAAATTTTAATTTTTTTTATTCTTTTTTCAAATTGAACAAAATAAAAAAACCTATTTTTTTGAAAAATTATATTCCTTTTTAAAGAACTGCAATGAATTTTAGCGTCTTTGCTTGATAGCAATATACGCAAATAATATAAATAATAAAAAATCTTGTAAACTAACACTAATATCTATTATAAAATGTTAATTCTATTACTTTTCAAATTCGACCTTTTGAATTTTGCTCAAATTTTAAGGGAACATGGATAAAAAAACTAGATTCTCAAAATTTTAGACATTAGAATATTGCCTGTTCAAAATAAATTAAAATATTATGAAGGTCAGAAATTTCACAATAAAACTTTTTTTTTTGTTTATATTGTATCTTAATTTTTGGGTTTTTTGAAAAAGATAAGAAAGTCCACAATAGGTCAACTTATTCCTTATTACATGTACTTTAAAATTCATATTTGTATATTTAATGCTGGGGCAGTCATTTTGATATAAGCTTATCAAACATTATTTCAATCGCAGAATAAAGTTTTTTTTAAACCGTTCAAACTGTCAAATCTAAACAAAATTTGATCCACAAGGTCTAGATTTCTTTGTGTTCAATCAATCTTTAAAGTGATATATATATATACAAGACTTGTAGACTCAATACGTATACACTACTAATTTGATGTAGAAAGTTGCTAATGTTTTTAAGATCTTAAAAATTTGTAGTTTTTAGGTCCCGAAATTGCGCTGTTACCTTATGTCAATTTTAATCAAAATTTTAATAAATACTTTTTAGACCACAATAAAAAAGTTATCTATATGAAAAATGGTATATTGGGCATTATCAAAAGTTTTTTAATTTTCAAAAATTGTCAAAATCAGCGTATTTTTTTAAAAAACCTTATAGTTTTATACGAACACTCAGTTGTAAAAATGTCTGTATATGTGAGATTATATTACTTTTCATATCTATATGTCATATTTATCATGTATATTAAACTGGTTTTTAAAATATTTTTTTTGCAATTTTTGTGTGTGCACCCTCAGAAAGTAATCTTTATGCAAAAAAAGTAAGCCATGCCAAATTTAAGCTTTTAAGATTTATAAGAACACGTGTCGCACTCCGTTAAATTTTCAAAATACATACTTATTAAGTATCATGCTTCCAGATTTGAGTCAGATGCTTGCCCTGAGTCCCCAAAAAAGCTTGCCCTGAGTCCCCAAAAAAGCAATTAGGTACTTGCTAATTAGGTTCCACATGAAACTTTACATCAATATACACTGTTTAATTTTTTTCAAATAAACATATTTTTATTATATTTTAAATTTTGAACATAAAATTATTAGAATTTGAGGCTTAGGTCTATATATTTTTTTTTAATTTAGAAAACCTTTAAATAATAATAAGGTAATGAGTTTACTTTTTAAACTTCAAAGGCAGTGCGAAACGTGTTCTTTTGATTCTTAAAGACTGAAATTTGGCATAGGTTACTTTTTTTTTAAATTTTCTAATCCAAATATATTGCACTCTAATGAGTTGGAACACATAAAACAATTGGTTTATGCGGAGCTAATAAACAACGCAGAGCAACTACAAGAGATAATTGCGAATGCTGTATTGCACATTCAAAATACAACATTTTGAAGCAGTTTATCATTCTTTTAAGTGCGTTGTCAAGCTTGCATCAACGTTCATGGTAGCTATTTTGAAAACTTATTAATGTAAAATAGTATGTTTGATGTTATCATTGTTACAAATGTTTTTTTCACTTAAATTTTGTTAAATAATTTTTTTTAAATAATGTGTATTTTTCGATTATCTCAAAAACGAGGCGAAATAGTCAAAAAGTTATTTTGATTTTCTGTTTAAAATTAAAAGATGAGATATACAAAGTCTCATATAAGAACACCGTTAATATTCGCAATGCTGCGACAGACAAAAGTATTATTTTAAAAATGTGTGACCGTTCAAAGCTTGGTCAGAAATCTTATTCTGCATCCAGTTAGAAAACACCCTGTATATATATATATATATATATATATATATATATGTATATATGAGATATTGTGTACATAAAGAAAGATATTATTTTTTCCATTAAGTTGCTATTAAGTTTACCTAAAATTCCAAACATATTCAATAAAAATAATTTTTTTTAAACTTGTTTTACAAATTTATACACATACACAATATACATGCTAAGTATAACTTATGGATATAAAAAGTAATATATTCACACATATAGAAACATTTTTAAAACTGAGTGTTAGTTTGAAACCATATGTTTTTTTTTTAAGAACACGCTGATTTTGACTATTTTTGAATATTAAAAACCTCTTGATAATGCCCGATATACTATTTTTCATATAGATAACCTTTTTTCTTGTTGTCTGAAGAGTATTTAGTGAAATGTTAACTAAAATTTATATAGGGTGTCAGAGATTTTTTAGGACCTGAAAATTAGAAGTTTTGGAGATCGAAAAAACATGTGCAACTTCCTGCATCAAAATAGTGGTGTATACGTATTAATTTTACCAGTCTCGTGTGATCACTTTAAAGAAAGATTAAACACAAAAAAATCTGGACCTTGTAGATCAAATTTTGTTAAGATTTTTATCTTGTTTTAGACGCCTAAAAATTGAGATACAAAATAAGCTAAAAAAAAAAGTCATATTAAACAGGCAATATTCTAAGATTCAAAATTTTGAAAATCTTTTATTTTATTCATATTTTGATCTTTTTTTAAATAAATTTGTTTTTTATTTAAATATGCCTCAAGTTCATCAACAAAAAAAAGTTTTCTATAGTAAATTTTGTTAAAAAACCAAGAACTCAACTGCCGTCTATTGAATATAAAAAAATATATATATACAGTTTAAATAAATAGTCAATTGCGTATACATACAGTATATAAAAGTAACAAATAACAAATATATACTGTAAGTATAAATACTATATCATAGATCAGGGATCGGCAAACTTATTTTAGTACAGGCCAGATCGTAAAAGTTTCAAGTTTTAAATAAGAAATTTTGTTTTGTACTTGCATCAAAATCCAAAAAAACGTTGTTGTAACTGTAGTTTAATTTCAGAAAATATACCTATCAAGATTTTTTTTGGAAATAAGGAAATTAAAAACTTAGATAAATAATCAATTTCATAAACATACTGTATGATGAAAACCGATTGAGTATACATACAGTATATACAATATTTTAGTTTTATAATCATTTATTAAAAAATGAATTTAGCTATTCATAACCGAAACTAAATTACATCACATTTGACAAGTAAGTTCCAACTTTTTTTAATTAAAACGGAATAAAATGGGAATGCGTTCATTAATAAAGTTTGTTAATTACTTCATATTTGTTGTTGTTCTTTGATGGTTTATAATTAAATCACAGTAATTGCGTTTTAGGAAAATATAAACTTTTATAATTCTACTAAACATAAAATATTGTATTATTGATTTATAATGAAAATATGTCAATAGATAAAACAATAACAATGTAATATTGTTCGAAAATAATTTATTATTAAACTTTTTTCACTTACTAATACTATTTATTGTTGAAATAATTAAAAAAATAGCATGTTTCCTGGTTTGTGCAATAGATACTTTTCTTTGTAAAACTTTTGCTATGCTTTTTAAACTAAAAGTTTACATATCAAGACGCATTGTATCTTTCAGTTTATACAAATGTCTTGACACATTTACATATGTTTTGAGAACAAATTAGATCATCTGCATAATCCCTGTATATATAATACAAAGTATGAGTCTACTACCTAAACTGTTTAATTATTATTGCTAATATTTTCAATAATAATCTGAAAAATTAATAACTGGAAAATATTATGTCATATTGTTAATAAAGTCTATTCACTGGGAAGCTCAGGCTGTATTAGCTATAGCGTTGAATGTAGTTTTTAATTAACATCGAAGCCATGCTGCTTGTTATTATTTTAATATATTTGCATTGAATAATCTTACCATTATGATTATAATTTTAATTATTTAATAGCGTAAAAGTTACAACTTTATTACATTGTTGAATGAAGAAACTGTACCTCATATCTTACTTGCTTAGTATAATGTATATGTTAGGTTAGTTACGTTAGCACTACATTGTATAATTATACACACTTAATTTATATATGCACTCATATGAAGTAACTTATTTGTACTTAACTTAGGCACACATTAGAAGCAAGTATTTTATGGCATCGTCATAAAGGCCTAAAGAGCTTACTGGCTCTAAATAAACATGCCCCTTCTAAAATTTATGAGGCCGCCTAATATTTTATACCTTATATTCGCAAAATTCTAGGACAAAAAATACACTAAAGTTCAATGGGGGTGACATTAAGTGCTTTTGCATAGTTAAAAATTTAGTTTTCAATTCTCTTATAACGATTGCAATATAATACGAAATTATTTAGATACACATTTATATTTAAATTAAAACGTTAGTTTTATTAAAACAAGGTTTGTTAATAACAAAGTCCTTACAAAGTTAATTATTATAAAGTTGACATTTTAATTAATGTTATAAATAAAATATAATTTAATTTATTTAAGTAATTAAACAATAAATTGTGATTTTTTGCATAGTAGGCGATAAAAACCTTTTATTATCATAAAAGTGTATCCCACGCCGACACATGCGCATTTTTAGTCTTACCTGACTAATTTAACAATATCAGGCATGAAAAGGTAAACACATTAAACGCACAGCAGTACGTGTAATAGTGTGCTCTGTCTCCCATATCCTTCTTTTATGTTTCATTCTCACACCGACTTGTAACACCACTTCATTTACATACTGGCAATGAGAGAAAAACAATATTAATTTTAATCTGACCAATTAATATACATGCTTTAATAAATTTTCACGTAATTTATTAAAGTATATACTATTATTATGTATCATAACTTATAATAGTTCATTATTGTTAATAATCGATTATGATTTATAATTGAGCATAGCTGCGCAATTTTTATAAGTTATTGCATAGCTATTACGTATTGATTGACCTTAAATAATGCAGTTTGAATATGCATTTTATATCGGTGTCGACAAGGTGGGCGTGGGATCGTCTTATAAGGATTGATTGATTTTTCTCTGAATAAAATTATAATTAATTTTATTTTGAAATTATATCTATTTACGAATAGAATAGATCAGTTACTCAGTAATTATTTACTTATATATTTTTAATATTTTGTGTGTAATTATTCATACCTATTATTTATTTATAAGATGCTAATTCATAGTTTTATTATAAAAATATACGAAAGATTGATTGGGTACTATACTTGCACATATATTATTTTACAATGTGTTGAGAGTGTTGTAACATAAAAGTAATTAATTATTGTTATATTTTTTTGCATATATTGTTTAGAGTGAAAGTTTAGGTTATATTTTTAGTAAAAAATGTACTTATGTATATAACTATGTTGTAAAAAAATTTAAAATTTAAAAACTGACATAATCTGGCATTAATATATCAAAATATTGTTAGAAATAACAACATTTTTGCAATTTTTAACAATATAATAATGACTGTTAAAAGTGCAAATTCTATTTTAAAAAAATTAAAAATAGCAAAATTTGGCTTTGAGACACATTATTTTGAATGTTAGAAAATACTTAAATCTTGCTATAACTGTTGAAACTTGTAAAATTCTTTTTATGAGATTTTAAAACGTAAAATTAGCTTTGAAACATTAAAATATTGTTAGAAACCAGTAAAATTGGTTCATAAACTGCTAAAAAGTGTGAACTTCAATTCATAAAATGTTAAAAAAGCGAGGTGTGGCAATGCGCATGATTCTATCTATCTCTCTATAAACCGTAACGTCAAGTGGGTGATAAGAATTGAGCGTTGCCATTGTTTCTATCACCCACCTGATATCATGCGCAAACAAGATCAAAATGCGTTCTCGAGACAAACTCACCATTATACTCACACCACAAAAGAAAGATAATCTGACATTAAAACATCAAAATAATTGTTAGAAAGCATCAAAATAGTTATTAAATATCAAAATATTATTAGAAACAGTAAAATTCGGCTATGTTCTGTCAAATAGTGCAAGATATTTATATATGTCAAAAATAGCAAAAAAGTTTTATAAAATTTATAAATATTGTCAAAAAACACTAAAATTTGATAAAAAACTGTCAAAAATAAAAAAAAAATATTTATGAGAAGTTAAAATTAGTAAAATCCGGTTATAAAGTATTAAAAAACTCTTAAAAACAAAAATTTGGCTAAAAAAGATTAATAACAGCAAAACAATTGTCAAAAACCACCAAATTTTTTTTGTAAAATTTTAAAAATATGAAAACCCATATTTCAATTATCAAAAATATTGTTAGAAAAAAGCAAAATCCGATATAAACTTTTTAAAAGTGCAAAATCCGGTTATGAATTTTTAAATAATTCTCAGAAAAACTAAAATCCGGCTTTTTTCTTAAAAAGTGTAAATTTTTTTATAAAATTCCAAAAATACATATCGGGCGGGCAGGGGATTGTGGGCTCTTTTGAATTGCAGACTCTTGCTTACATATAGCAACGTTACTGATTATGATACTTTAAACAGCTGTTAAGTGGCATTTTTAAAGTATATTATTTAACAGTGCTATGTGTGACAAAGCTATGTGGCAATTTAATTAGAATTTGAAAAAAAAATTTATATGATTGACATTTATTATTTAAATCAAGTTTGTTTCTAAACTATTTTATTGTTTGACATTTAAAAACTAAATTAAGTTAGGTTATAAAACTTTTGACAGCTACCAAAAGTTACCTTATAATGTTTAATATGTCAATTAACATTGTTACTATCCAATATAGCAATTTTGTTAATTTTTAGTTGTTTAGATTATTATAGCAATTGACATTTATAAGTGTGCCAAAATAAATACGTTTAGTCCGGCCCTGTCTAGCGCACGTCTATATTAAATTTGCGCGCATTGCGGGATAAGCGTGATAAGCCGGGGGTTGCTCGGGACGCGGGTCTAGAAAATTTTTCCAGTACATGAGAGAAATTGTCCTTTCTATCCCCGCAGCTGTTAATGGTAAGAACGAGCCTTTGGTGCCGTAATCGATGTGTCTTTTTATATAAACTATATGAAGCCAAGTTGTACCTGCTAGGTAATGTAGAATTATTATTTTGAGTTTATTTAAATTATTGTTGTTTAGTTTGTTAGTGTAAAAATGTATTGTGTTTAGTTTTATGATTATTCTTTATTTTAGGTTTTTGATATTAATGGTAATAAATATTTTTTGTTTGATATTTGGAATTACTTTCTCTATGCCCATAAACTAACCACCCACGGTAGTGTTACGCTACAACTTGGAGCCCAACGTGAATTAGTTTTATGTGCAAGGAGTGGAATTTTCCAGCGTGCTCAATGGAAAAAACCGTAACAAAAATGGGCGACCACGTGCAATGCTCGCCGCCTTTAACTAGGAATAAAGTATTACAAAATAACCAATTATTGTGGTTAGAACTGCAAGATAAAGCATGTGCACTAAATATTAATGCTAGTGCATTAAATACAAATGGGGTAGAAATAATAAATTGAATTTAGGGGGACAATCCCAAAACAAATTAAGTATCGTAGAATGTCTACCGACTCAAGGCATATGGATGGCGATAAAAGAAGAAACCTATGGCCTAGAAATGACAACCCACTGAGAACGAGTATCACGAAGAATTAAAAAAAAACAACTGGAGGATAGAATAATGAAAATGGTGGAAAATGCAATCAAAGAAGCTAACATCACAGGGAAACAGGGAAGTCATTTAACTGATTATAATTTACATTGTCAAACTAATCAATCAAATAATTACGGTTGTAATGTACCTAATACTAACTTTTATACTGAATATGTTAGATCAATCCCATTGCGCGATCATTTCTCTGAAGAAAACATTTATCAATTTAACCCAAATCTTTTAAATACTAGAAATGGTGAAGATAATTGTAATACTAACCCTATAGATATATCTAGATTAGCTAAAATGTTACCTGTGTTTGATGGCGAAGGGAAGACGCATCCGGTAGATTTTTGAAATAGATTACAATTCCTTATCAATACATATAAAGTACTATTTTTTAAATTTATAATTTTTTTTTGTCTGCTTTTACCGGCAGTGCAAAAAACTGGGCGGACGCCTTCCTTTTGTCATTTTATAATTATAACGAATTAAAAGAAGCGTTCTTTTAACAATATTGGAGTTTTGAAAAACAAATGGCAGTTAGGTCGGAACTTGAGCAGGGCAAATACAGCAAGGCTACAGGTTCACTTTTGGACTATCTTTTCACATGTATTGCTAAAGCAAAACATCTAGACCCACCGTACCCCGAAGCACACCTCGTATCCATAATAGGCCGCGGCTACCCATCTTCAATTGCAATTACACTTATATAGGCTAAAACTTTAAATGAAGCTCAAAATGTAATAAAACAAGTTGAGTTTTACGAAAAACCTTTTGCAAAACGCGATATATTACAAGGCAATAAACAATATAATAGAGAATACAATGTAAATTTTTGTGCTAATGACTATAATTGGCCGCAAAACGTAGAACATTAATCAAACACTAAAGATAATTACCGAGACGGATATAATAACCGATACAGACAACCACCAAATAAAAACGAAAGAAATAGAATAAATGTTATCGATATTGCAGACGAGGAAGAAAATTTTTCGGGAAACAAATCGGCCCCCGAAATCTCAACTCGGGGGCAGAACTAAATAAGACGCAAATAAATGTAATTAAAAATAATAACCCGGCGTACGACCTATTTAATTCAGACTGTCACTATAACCATAAAATACAAGAAATTCGGTGCCCATTTATAAATATGCAAATACAACATATTAATTTCAATACCTTAGTTGACACGGGTAGCAAAATTTATTGTATATTGGGTGATGTGTGGGCACAAATTCGTGAATTTGTACCAAACATGCCATTTTTTTCAACATCTGGAGTTTGCGTTAAAGGGGCATTTCGGGAAAAAAAACGATCTGTTTGCCTAGGCGCACGACGTCTGAATAAAGTGACTGAAACTGATGATGAACTTCCTAAACCTATAACCGAAATAGTGCACACCTTACAAACGACTAATTATATGTTGTCGTTAGACTTGTCACACTCATATTGGCAAATCCCACTGAGAAAAAAAGACAAAAAATATAGAGGCTTTGTTCATGGAACAAAATCATTCTAATTTTGCGTTTTGCCTTTTGGCTTGAAAACAGCCGTAGCGTCGTTTACACGCGCTCTAGATCAAAACTTGGGTCCAGAATTTTCAAATTTTGTGTTAACGTACGTAGATGATCTGTTGATTTGTTCGGAGACGCTAGAAGAACACATAGATCACCTATCTAAAGTACTTACACGTTTAAAACAAGCCGGTCTTACGATTAAACTATAGAAATGCAACTTTTTTAAGGAGAAAATACAATTTTTGGGTTATGTTCTAAACAAAGATGGGTTGAAACCGGACCCAGCCCGTGTACAAGCTATAGGGGAATTTCCAACGCCACAAAATATAAAGCAGCTTCAAGTTTTCCTCGGGCTTTGCAATTTTGACCGTCAATTTTGCAAAAACTTTGCAACTATTTCAGAACCACTAGTAGCATTGTTACGGAAAAAAATCAAATGGAAGTGGAAAAAACAACAAATCAACGCTTTTGAAAATTTAAAGATCTTGTTAAGTCAAAAAACTTTGTTGTACAGACCAGATTAAAAAAAAACCGTTCTTTGTTCAAACCGATGCAAGTGACGTAGGGTTGGGAGCGCTGCTTTTTCAAGTCCATCGGGGGAAAAAAAGAATAGTTGCATACGCTAGCAAAATCTTGTTACCACGAGAAAGAAATTATAGTACTCCAGAAAAGGAAGCGTACGCAGTAGTTTAGGCTCTAAAACGCTGGCGAATTTACTTACTCGACCGTCACTTTACGGTTTTTACTGACCACAGATCACTTTCTTTTTTAAACTCATGCCGTTTGCTAGCTGCCAGGATAACCCAATAGGTACTCGCATTACAAGAATACGATTTTGAAGTACAATACATACCTGGAAAAGAAAATATAGTAGCAGATGTGTTATCGCGAATACCACCAACAAGATTGGCAACGCCTTCAGACAAATGTTTTCAGGTCATGACAACTAAGTTCAAACAAAATCAACTGATCATGGGAGTTTTTAAAAACCTTGAAGTTGACCAACAAAATGACCCTTAATTTGGGCAAATTTATAAAACCCTAAATGAAAATAAAGAACACACAGATTCCAGATACATACTGCATAAAGGACTACTATTTATAAGGCTTATAGAGAATGAACCTTACCTGGTGTGCATACCAAAGAACCAAATGGACAAAATTGTTTTAGCTTTTCATGAAGCAATAGGACACTTCGGGGTTTTTAAGACGTGGCAAGCATTAAGGCGTGAAGTATAAGCAAAAAACTTACATCGTGATGTTAAACGCGTTATTAAAGTTTGTGAAATTTATTAATTTTTTAAAGTGTCGCCTTCTGCTAAACCGGAATTTACTGCAGTCCGGACGGCCGAGCCTAACAACCTTATAGCTCTAGATATTTATGGGCCTTTGCCGATTTCCCGTGAAGGGGTTGTTTACTTCTGCGTAATAGTAGATGTTTTTACAAAATACGTCACACTATACGCACTCAAAAGTGCAACTTCAACCACAATACTAAACAGGTTAGAAATGGAATACTTTAGAACGCACCAATGCTCACAGCGAATTTTAACTGATAATGGGACTCAGTTTTCAAACAACAAATGGATAAACACCTACCTTACAGTCTTACAACGTATATGTTGTGCACTGCTCTGTCCGGCACGCCCAGGCCAACCCTTCGGAGCCGATTATGCCAAAGCTTGGTCGACTTTTCCGGACATATTGCCATGATCAACATAAGCGGTGGGTTTTTGAAGTTGCAAATATTGCAATGTTTTTAAATAACGTAGTCCATGAATCAACGGGTTTTACGCCTATAGAGCTGCAAACCGGAAAACCGCCAATAGCATTGTTAGATAAAATAATCAATTCGCCCGAAATCGTAAGGAATTTAGATGCGCACGTAAAGATATTTCTGGCTAGAGAAACATTCTGTAATAAGGCAAAGCGGCGGGAACCGTTAAACCCAGGACGGCTATAAAAAGTTTTTTGTGTGGGCGACAAAGTCTTGCTTCGAGCAAACAATATATCTAGTGCTGTTAATAACCAAATTAAGAAGTTTATGCTCCTTTTTGAAGGCTCGTACCGCATTAAAAAAGCAGTAGGTCTGTGTACTTATGTCTTACAAGGTCTGGAAAACGATGTGGAGCTAGGTACTTTTCATATAACTCACTTGCGTCCATTTACAAGTTGTTTTATAGAGACGAAGCCGATACCAACAACTTCAAGGGCAGTTGTGCCGAAATAAATCGTTGTACAAATTTACATTATTTAAGAATTTTAAGTGTTTTTTTTTTCAAGTTACTGTACTGCAATAACCACTGCATGTACAGTTTGACTATGATAATAAAACGTCAGTATTACGTGTAATAATATTGTCCGAAAATTTGGCTTAAGTTGGTTACTTAATTTAAAAGATATTAATTGTTTATTAAAAACACATTTTTTGTCTTAACTTTCAATGCAATAAACCAATTTTTGTCCGGATCATTTAAATTGATTGTTATTGACATATAATGTATGTTTTAAATGTATAGAACCCTAAAATAATAAAATGTAAGATGTTTTTAATATTTGCTTTGTATTACTAATGCCCGTTTGCACCGCTTCCACTTATCTCGGATTATATATTGAGTTTTACTTAAGTGGACCTTAAAGTTTTAAACGGTTTGCACGGCACACAAAATAATACTTAAGTATCACCCAAGTTAAGCCTCAGAATTGTAAGGCTTAAGGTGCACATAAACATAACCTATTACGAAAAGTCAGTTTAACAAATTTACAAGATGGATTTTATCTTTATCTCTCTCTCTGATTTTTATAATGATACATATCTGGTTGCATTAGAATTAATTGAATAGGACATTTATGCCCGTTTGCACCGTTTCCACTTATCTCTGATTATCTATTGAGTTCTACTTAAGTGGACCTTAAAGTTTTAAACGGATTGTACTTCACACAAAGTGATACTTAAGTATCACCCAAGTTAAACTTCAGAATTGTAAGGTTTAAGGTGCACATAAACATAATTTATTATAAAAGTTTAAATAATTTAAAAGATGGATTTGATCTTTGATTTTTATAATAATGTATATTTGGTTGCATTAGAATTAATTGAATATAACATTTATTGTCAAACTAAAAATAGAAACAATTAGTTTTAAAACCTGTAATGTTGTAACAAATATTAAAGTCAATAATCTACATTCAAATTACATTTCTACAAAACATTTTATTTTTTTTTGTACTATATATTATTTTTTTAAATTTTCAGCGTCTCCTTTTTAATATCAAATTTTGCTTTCATAATATAGCCGATAATAATGAAACTATAAACAAGCGTGAAGTTAGGGACATATACTATCTAATCAATAACAGTTGTTTCTTTTTCCTAAACCACGTCGTAGCTAAGAAAACAAAAATATTTACACGTGCAAACCAATTTAAGATAAGGTAAACCTTAAACTTAAGTGTAACCTACAAAAAGGTAAGATAAGCGACAGATTGGTGCAAACGGGCATTATTGTCAAACTCAAATTTTAAACAATTAGTTTTGAAACCTGTAATGTTGTAACAAATAATAAAGTCAATAATGTACATTCAAATTAAATTTCTACAAAACATTTTATTGTTTTTTTTGTACTACATATTATTTCTTATAGCATTCAGCGTCTCTTTTTTAATATCCAATCCTGCTTCTATTATATATCCAATAATAATGAAACTATAAACAAGCGTGAAGTTAGGCACATATACTATCTAATCGAAAACAGTTGTTTCTTTTTCCTAAAAAACGTCGTAGCTAAGAAAACAAAATTATTTACACGTGCAAACCAATTTAAGGTAAGGTTAACCTTAAACTTAAGTGTAACCTACGAAAGGGTATGATAAGCAATAGAACGGTGCAAACGGGCATTAGTCACACATAAAATAGTCGCCGCAGTATAATTTGCTTCACTATAGAAACGTATCAACATAGGGAGTCAAGTATAAAGTAATATAAATATATCCATGGTTTATTCATAAATAAAGTATTGCAACTGTGACATATGACTATTTTATTTATTTATTTATTTATTTATTTACTAGTCAACAGAAACTATTACAAAATAAGTATATCTTTACAATTTAGAAAACATATGGATACATAATACAACTAATATTAAAATTAAGAATAAAACTAAAATAGTTACAAAATACTAAAAAAGTCACGTATAGGCGACAAGTACAAGTGGCAAAGTAATACTAAAAATTATTAAAATTTTCTTTAATTTTAAGAGTGCTGCTTCTAATATAATTTTATATATATATATATATATATATATATATATATATATATTAAACCGCCTATACAGACCCAATTTGCTATATACTACCGACGTTCCCAGACCAAATCCGACGTTCTCAGGCCCGGCTTTGGGTCTGACAACCTTTTCATGTGTTTTCGTTATTTTTCGGCATAATATAGCAGTAGACAAAACAACACCAAAATTATTTTGGGACTGAAAACGTATATCAAATATGTCAACACATACAAGTTTAGTTCATTAAATATGGCAGACGAGGGCGCGCTCGTTGTATTTGTATATGCACTGCAAGACGTTATCAGACCAGCCATGCCATACCGACGGTTTCAAACCAAACATTGGCAACGTTGTAATAAGCTATAATATACCTAGCAGCTGACTTGGCTTTGTGCCCGGCCAGAGTTTTGGGCACGCAACAAAACTTAATAACAGCACACATCGCAATGAAACCTACGGGCTGGCGCGGATAAAAACAAAACATGTGAGCGGGCACTGCAACCCAGGTGTCCTGGGTCCGTAAACTTTTTTTTTAGTTTGCGTACCGTGCATCAAATTACTTACTTGATTTAATTGTTGATGATATGCTTTTTTTAAATTTTTTTAATAAAATAAATGCGCTGCATTAGTGTCCATATATCTGATCAAACACGGGACACCTGTGATTGTATAGAAAATATTGTTTTTTTTTTAATAGTGCTAGTTTTTGCGTTTTTTATTATAGGTCATAGCCGCTTTTAATTTTCTTTTTATGCAATAACTATTTGTTTGGATAGAAAATTAAATAAAACAATTACTGTGTTTGATTTTATTTTTTATTATGAATTATCACGTAGTATTGGTCAACTCTATTTCTTTAGATGTCTATCACTTATAATATAATTTTAAAATTAGAATTTGTTTTTTAGTTTTATCTATACGTTCATTAGAAACTGTTATTAATAGTTATTATATATTTTCATAACAATATACTTGGTTTTGGGCCGCCCGAGTTGGGATTTGAGCCGGGCTCGGATTTTAAGCCTGACATTGGGCTGAGTTATGGGTCGGATCGGGAATTAACAACACTGATGCTTTTTATATTATTATATGCAATCTACATACTTTAAATTTATTATTTCATTATCCCAACGCGGCTGTAGCATTTCGAGTGACAAGGAAGCAAGGCTATTGTTTGTTTTCTGTACCGTGCATAATATTTCTTACTCAATTTAATTGTTGCTAATATGCTACATGCGCTGCATTGGGGCCTAAATATCCAATCAAACAAGGAACATCTGTGATTGTATATAAAATATTGTTCCTGTTTCAATGTTTTTGCATTTTTTACTTTGTCATAACTACTTTTAATTTTTCTTGAGCGACAACTGTTCAAAAATAAAAGAGCCCCAGGCCCAGAAGGAATAAATGCAGAACTTATAAAGTGTGGTACGGAAAAACTATTTGCGACTTTGGCACACATATTTAATCTCTGCCTAAATGGACATGAAGTGCCAAATGACTGGAAATTAGCATATATATCGTCGATACATAAAAAAGACAACAAACTGGAATTCAACAACTACAGAGGAATGTCAGTCACAAGTACCATCAGCCGACTATATGGAAAAGTAATTCGAAATATTATAGAGGAAGAATACAAGAACAATGAAGATGAAGAACAAAGTGGTTTCAGAGCCGGTCGATCATGTACAGATAACGTATTCTATTATTCCTAAAGCAAATAATAGAAAAAATTACAGCAACTAATAAAGAACTTCATCTAGTCTTTATAGATTTACAAAAAGCCTTCGATAATGTACCTATCAACAAATTGTGGGATGTACTACAAAAATCCAACCTTAATCATACTATAATTAATGCACTAAAAAATCTTTACGATGACACAAAATCAAAAGTAAAAACTGGAAATAGATTATCAAAAGAATTTGAAACAAATAAAGGATTACGGCAGGGTTGTTGTATTTCCTCTACATTATTTAAAATGTTTGTAGGAAAAGCGCTTACCAACTGGAAAAAGAAATGTAGCGGCATGGGTATAGAACTAAACAACACTTGCCTGTACACACTTCAATTTGCTGACGATCAAGTTTTAAGCAAATGATAAAGATGATGCAGAATATATGACTAGAAAACTGAAAGAAGAATACGAAAAATGGGAACTAACAATGAATACACAGAAAACAAAATATTTATGCGTGGGAGGAAATTCAGGGAATTTAATCTTAGAAAATAACGAAGAGATAGCGGCATGTAATGAATATAAATACCTGGGCACAATATTTGACAATACCGGATCTGACGAAAATGACATAAAAGCTAAAATAACACAAGCCAAAAAAACAATAGGATGTCTGAACGGAATTCTCTGGAGTGAAGATATCACAAATAAAAACAAATACAACATATATGATACCATGATAAAAAACCAGCTACTATATGGATCAGAAACATGGAGAGTTACAGATAGATATAAAAAGAAAATAGAAGCCGTAGAGATGGACGCCTTAAGAAGATCGACAAGAATATCAAGAAAAGAGAGAATTAGGAATGAGATTATTAAACAGCGTATGGGAATAGAAGGGAGTGTCTATGATGATTTAGAAAAACGACAATTAATATGGTACGGACATGTTAAAAGAATGAACTTAAATAGACTTCCTAGGCAAGCAATGGAATGGGTGCCACAAGAAAGAAGAAAAAAAAGAAGGCCAAAGGAAAGTGGATTCAGGGAATTAAAACGGCAATGACTGCAAAAAAACTAGTAGAAGGACAGTGGGATAATAAAAAAGAGTGGCAAACGGGCATCGGACAACGTCAAAAGACGTTCTAAACCGATTATTATATATATATATATATATTTTTTTTTTTAATTTTATCAATGTTTGACTCTATTAAAAAACATAACATATATTATGTAAATGTTTTAATAATTTGCATAATTTTTTTGGTTTGTTGAATAAAAAAACTTTAACAAAAGAATAAACAAACACAAAACTAAAATAAACTTGCATATACATTTTAAAATTTCTTAAATTTGTCTATAAGTTGTTCAGGCTTTTACTACGTTTACGGCACGTATTTATCACATGCAACACTGACACTGCTGGGTCTAAAACCGTTGGTTCTACTGTCTGGGACTAACAGAGATTGCCAGACATCAACTTTTTGTTTTCTTAATAATTGTTTACCCCTCTTTCACTGCTCTTAGAGTTCTTAATTAATAAATCAAAATTACTTAATATACACACACTTACAACAAAGATTTCTAGTGGGTCTGTGGTTGCTTGTTAAACATAGCGGGTTTAAAAACGACGGTTGGATTTATATATATATATATATATATATATATATATATATATATATATATATATATTTATTTATATATATATATATATATATAAAACTTATATTTGTCTTTGTATTGAATATTGTTTACAAGTATGTGGAGAAGCATCGGGAACTACAATATCTTTTCTAAACTTTATTAAAAAACAATCTATTTGGATCATTGTCGATCTAATATAATAATAATAAATATTTTTCCTATTAAACTGTTATATAGATATACTTAAAACATTATGAAAAGAAAATGGCAAGGTTCAGAGTTGTACATCACATAACTACTTATTACTTACGTCATATTGTGTACGTTTTGATCTTCTACCTTACCAGATAAAAAGAAATTATTTAAACTTAAAAACTAACATAAAAATTAAAACAATAATTATATTACTTTAAACATGCACACATTACACTCAGTTTATATATTGTAACGAACCCTGTGATTATTTATTAAAATAATGCCCAAACCGTTCGTCTGTTTATGGCGGATAGTATTACGAACGCGCGCTTGTTATGCAGCGTTATTCATAGACATTCTTTCCGAACGCACTCATAACAAGCCGCGTGAAGTATACCACATATACTAGGCAACCTTGGTTGCAACTAGCTGTATTTCGGGTGGCCTACTTTGCTGCCATTAATTAAACATCGTAATTAGCCGGCTACCGACACTTTTTATGTCCGCGACATGATGTTTAATTGATGGCGCAACAAACCTGCGTGTTTGTCGGCTTGCCACTCCGTTGTTTGAGGATGCACGCGGATCTAACCTATCAAACCACGTGCAATCTCATGTAATCAATAAGGCCCCTAGGCGTCCCATGTGGGGTTTGCCATGGATGAGACAAACCTCCGCCGAAAGTAAGAAGTATCCAGGAGCTTCTGTGTGCAGTAATTAGTGATTTGCCATTAATGGGTAGATCACTAATTACTATATGCAACCATCCGAACCCGGCGGACGTTTGTCTATTTTGTAAATATCTTTGTAATTAAGGGGAATGGGATTTTAAGTTTTTGTGAAATTGTTTATGTATTGTCAGGGGTTATTTTGTTTAATTTAGTTTTAGTTAATTAGTTTGGGGTGTATAGGCCACCCCCTATGCACTCCCCATATATGTTGGTATCCCTGTTCCCGCTCTAACCCTTTCCACCAGATTTTGCAAAGTTTATCCCCTCTCTTTTCTTTCCCTTTATATACCGCCGTCCAGTCCTCATCACTTAAGTGGAGTCCAGTCCGGGACCAGTTGAGTCCAGTCCAAGTGGAGTCCAGTCCGGGACCAGTTGAGTCCAGTCCAAGTGGAGTCCAGTCCGGGATCAGTTGAGTCCAGTCCAAGTTGAGTCCAGTCCAAGTTGAGTCCAGTCCAGTAACTCCAGTCCGAAGTCCAGAATTGAGTCCGAACCGAATTAACCATAGTGAAAACCGAAATCCGAGTCCGAAAACCGAAGAGTACCATAACCGTAAGTCGAGCCGACAATCTCCCCAAACCCAGTTGAAATTCCTTTTTTTTTCTCTCCTTTCTCCTTATAACCCAGCGTGTGCGGTAGCCGGAAGGCAAGCCACCTCCAGATTCCCGACCCAGTCTCCTATTCTTACCAACGTCCCCCGATCCATTCATCCATCCATGCCTAATAATTATTTTTTTTATTATATATTATCTTGCTTTCTTTGTTTTTTCTACAAAAATAAATGTTTCATTTGAGTACCCAATTATTATTTTATTTGTGTCCACACTCCGGTGTGGTGGCACCTTCAGTCTCCGGCCAATTAAGCGAGGGGACCCTGTCGATCACGACTGCAGATACCCCCGCACAGGTGACGCCTCACGTCTCAAAGAGGAAAGACGTCACAAAATTGGCGCCCGAGCAGGGACCCGATAAAAAAACAAATATATAAAAAAAAAAAATATATATATAATTGATTAAAAAAAAAAAAAATTTTTTTTTAAATTTAAAAAAAAAAAAAAAAAATTTAAATTAAAAAGAATAAAACAAATTAAATTTTTTTTTTTTTTTTTTTTATCTGATATAACCACCGATAATCAACTAAATTATGGGCAAAAAGAAAAAAAAGGCCTTTAAAAGGGTGACTGGCATTTCACTACCGCCAGTCTAGCGACGGAAACCACTGACCACTTGGACTGGGTCAACTCCGCTCCCCCACCCGTAATACAGGCCAATTAGAAATGTTTGGTCTATCCACCGAAGGTACGCTAACCGCACGCCGTCTTCGGCTGTACGTATTTTTCGTGACCTGGAGAAAATACACGTCCGCAAACCTGACCGTACCGGACCCACCAGCCGCACCATCAACCAGTTTGCCCGTACGAACCGTGTGCTATCAAATCCGCCGACCTGACGGGCGAAAACTGTTTTATGTCCACGTCAAGGACCTAAAACCCGCCTACTAAGGGAACGTCTCCTTGTAAATAGTGTACATAATATATGTGTGTTTGTCTGTGCATGTCCAAATAATTATAAGCCTGTAATAGTTAAAACCTGAAAAGCCGAGAACTTTGGAATAGATGATCCGTCTCCGCTTCAGGGAGAAGCCGAGGAGTTTGGAGCAGCGTTCCATCTCCGCTTCAGTGAGAAACTCGCCAATGTCATGGGAACCGACCAGTACCAGTTAGGGTTTTGTAATGAGAAACCGACTAGTACCAGTTAAGTTTTTTTTCCTGCCGTCCGAGAGCAGTGGAAAACTTACCAGTCCCATGGGAACCGACCAGTACCAGTTAGGGTTTCGTCCTGAGAAACCGACCAGTACCAGTTAAGTTCCGTCCTGCCGTCCAGTACCAGTTATGTTTCGTCCTGCCCTCCGAGTGCAGTGAGAAACCGTCCTGTACCAGGTATGTGCCGTCTTCGTCTCCAGTAAGAAACCGACCAGCACTTGTTAAGTTTCGTCCGAAGAAACCGACCAGTGCCAGTTAAGTTCCGTGCTGCCGTCCAGTACCAGTTATGTTTCGTCCTGCCCTCCGAGTGCAGTGAGAAACCGTCCTGTACCAGGTATGTGCCGTCTTCGTCTCCAGTAAGAAACCGACCAGCACTTGTTAAGTTTCGTCCGAAGAAACCGACCAGTGCCAGTTAAGTTCCGTGCTGCCGTCCAGTACCAGTTATGTTCCGTCTTGCCGTCCGAGTGCAGTGAGAAACCGTCCTGTACCAGTTATGTGCCGTCTTCGTTTCCAGTAAGGAACCAACCAGCACTTGTTAAGTTTCGTCCGGAGAAACCGACCAGTGCCAGTTAAGTTCCGTGCTGCCGTCCAGTACCAGCTATGTTCCATCCTGCCCTCCGAGTGCAGTGAGAAACCAGCCAGTACCAGTAAAGCTTCGTTTACCGCCGTCAATATCACCGGAGAAGATACCAGTGAGTCCGTGTGATTGTACCGTTTTTCCCCCTAGTTCGTGCGCGTGCGTGTTTGTTTGTGTCGTCTTTTGGTGTGCCAGCCCGCGTTCCCCGAAACCGAGGGATTTGGCCTAAAAAAAAAAATGTTTTTTTTTTTTGGTGAAGAAAGAGGGATGTAACGAACCCTGTGATCATTTATTAAAATAATGCTCAAACCGTTGGTCTGTTTATGGCGGATAGTATTACGAACGCGCGCTTGTTATGCAGCGTTATTCATAGACATTCTTTCCGAACGCACTCATAACAAGCCGCGTGAAGTATACCACATATACTAGGCAACCTTGGTTGCAACTAGCTGTATTTCGGGTGGCCTACTTTGCTGCCATTAATTAAACATCGTAATTAGCCGGCTACCGACACCTTTTATGTCCGCGACATGATGTTTAATTGATGGCGCAACAAACCTGCGTGTTTGTCGGCTTGCCACTCCGTTGTTTGAGGATGCACGCGGATCTAACCTATCAAACCACGTGCAATCTCATGTAATCAATAAGGCCCCTAGGCGTCCCATGTGGGGTTTGCCATGGGTGAGACAAACCTCCGCCGAAAGTAAGAAGTATCCAGGAGCTTCTGTGTGCAGTAATTAGTGATTTGCCATTAATAGGTAGATCACTAATTACTATATGCAACCATCCGAACCCGGCGGACGTTTGTCTATTTTGTAAATATCTTTGTAATTAAGGGGAATGGGATTTTAAGTTTTTGTGAAATTGTTTATGTATTGTCAGGGGTTATTTTGTTTAATTTAATTTTAGTTAATTAGTTTGGGGTGTATAGGCCACCCCCTATGCACTCCCCATATTTGTTGGTATCCCTGTTCCCGCTCTTTCCCTTTCCACCAGATTTTGCAAAGTTTATCCCCTCTCTTTTCTTTCCCTTTATATACCGCCGTCCAGTCCTCATCAATTAAGTGGAGTCCAGTCCGGGACCAGTTGAGTCCAGTCCAAGTGGAGTCCAGTCCGGGATCAGTTGAGTCCAGTCCAAGTTGAGTCCAGTCCAAGTTGAGTCCAGTCCAGTAACTCCAGTCCGAAGTCCAGAATTGAGTCCGAACCGAATTAACCATAGTGAAAACCGAAATCCGAGTCCGAAAACCGAAGAGTACCATAACCGTAAGTCGAGCCGACAATTTCCCCAAACCCAGTTGAAATTCCTTTTTTTTTCTCTCCTTTCTCCTTATAACCCAGCGTGTGCGGTAGCCGGAAGGCAAGCCACCTCCAGATTCCCGACCCAGTCTCCTATTCTTACCAACGTCCCCCGATCCATCCATCCATCCATGCCTAATAATTATTTTTTTTATTATATATTATCTTGCTTTCTTTGTTTTTTCTACAAAAATAAATGTTTCATTTGAGTACCCAATTATTATTTTATTTGTGTCCACACTCCGGTGTGGTAGCGCTCGAGCACCTTCAGTCTCCGGCCAATTAAGCGAGGGGACCCTGTCGATCACGACTGCAGATACCCCCGCACAGGTGACGCCTCACGTCTCAAAGAGGAAAGACGTCACAATATAAAAAAATAAAAACGTTGTTTAATTAAAATAGCAAATTCAATTAATTTTCTTGTTTGCTAGATAATTCAATAATAAAAACATATCACAACAAACTAGCCAAAAATATAAAAACAATTTAAAAACATTAAAATGAATAATACAACAGATGTTAAATATAAAAGTTAAAAAAAAAAAAAATTATTCAATATTATTATACTGTGCACGTATATGCTTTGAAAACGTAGCACAATTCATGTTTTTGTATAACCTTGGGATATTATTATATTTAAAAAAAACTTTTTTTTTAAATTCAGTTTTATGACATAGTATAGAAAGAAGAGATTTTCTTTTTACATTTACGTTGTGTATAGCAGATCGAAATTCAATTTTTTCAAGTAGATACTTTGGTATTTTGGTTTGTATAACTTTATGAATGAATATCTTCAAATGATATTCTCTTCTTTCAGACATAATTAGCCATTGTGTTGTCTTTAAATAGGGTGAGATATGTTGTGTTATTCGTACTCCATGGATTAATCGTAAACAGCAGTTTTGCATTTTTTGAATACGGTTTTTTTTCTATTGAACTTATACATGGCCCATATACTACATCGCAGTAGTTATAATGTGTCAGTATTACGTTATTGCATAGAAGGATCTTAGTATTTTTGTTTAATATGTGACAATTGTTATAAATCATTTTTAGCGAACAAAATGCTTTTCTACTACATGCTGTGACATATGTTTGAAATAAAAGTGAGATATCTAAATCAACACTAAGGCTTCTACCTTCTAAGGCAATATCCACACTTAAATTGTTAATTTTTACAACTAATTTTTCTTTCACTTCATCTCACTAGTTACAATGTTTTTTGTTCTAAAAAGTATTAATTTTGATTTAGCCTGGTTTATAACTAAATCATGTTTTATAGAAATGTTTGGTATTTCGGCAAGGTTTTGATTTAATGTAACTTGAAGGTTGTTTACATTGTCCAGATATTTAAAGCATTACAACTGCGTGACGTCGGCGTAAACGTGAACTTTACAATTTTTTAACACTTTGTAAAACGTTGATGTATATAATATGTACAAAAAAGGTCTAAGTATTGACCCTTCCGCAACACCTTTACTGGTTATTAACTAACAACTTAGATACTTTACAATACAAGCGTAATGTTGCAGATCTTTTATTTTCTATAGATATTTCAATAAACATTTTTTAAAGAAAATACAAAACATATTGTTTTTTAAACAAATCTTTTTTGTAATACAAAACTTGCTAAAAAATTTAACAAATATTCACCGACAGTTCAGAGATGACCACAATTTTAAAAGAAATATTTTAACTGTATTATTGATACATAGAATAAAATTCTAAACTCAGTATTTTATAGACTTATAAGCCATAAATATTTAAAGTCAATGTTCACAAACTGCTTAAATCTGGTTTTCAATGTGATAGTTTCAGCTAGTGTGGTTTTACTTGTTAAAATTCAAAGGCATTTTTAAATTGTTGTGGCATATTAAGTAATTCCTAAATATCATATTTTAAAATTAAAAAACAAAAAAAAAATATGTTTAAGGTTATTAAGAGAATATCCAAAAACATTTATAGGTCTTATAACAAATACACAACATTGACTCTTTAATTATTTGTGTAAGTCGTACCTAAAATGACTATGCATATTTTTTCACGCTTATTAACAAAATGATTTTTGCGTGTTTTGGGACAACACTGAATGCGCTAAACACATTTTTTAGAATGTATACTGTTAAGTTAATTTTTATATTAATTTTATTATGTTTTTACTATTTTGTGCGATGTTAACAATAATATTATCTTATGGCCGAATGACTACGGTCGATAGGCAATTGGGCAAAACACCGATTTATGTTTAATTTACTATGTATGTTATTTAATTATTTTTGTAACTTTATTTGTGCAAAAAAATGTTATATACATATTATCAAAAAAAAATATTAGTACTCTAGCGTTGCTCTGCAACTTTGGTTGTTATCTTTTACTGGAAGTTGTAAAACCCCCGTCAAATTTAATCGATTGCATGAATTTTAAGCATAATTATGCTATATCATAAAAATTAAAATGTGTTTTACGTAACGCCTAGATGTAATTGAAAAGAGAGAGAGTAGGTTAGGTATTAAATATAAAGATAACAAAACAATTAAGAATAAGTAGCAAATGCAAATGCTTATGTTCATTTACCCAGACATTATAGATATGGCTTCAGCAAAAAGTTCTCAGTTCTCAGACAAAGTAATACCCAAAAAAAAAGAATTATTATTAAAACAGTTTCATTGTTTTTTCAATGGTTCTAATAATGCCCGTATTAATAGTTAAATCTTGGATTGATCTTAGGTTTATAAATCCGTGTGTATGGAAAAACTTGCATAGATAGAGTAAGTGGTTGAGAGAATGAGCGACAATAAAGTATCAAAGCAAATCTATGATAAAAATGTATTAAGATCAAAATGCAGAAGTAGATCACGTAAAAGTTGGTAATGTCTGCAAAAAACTTTAAAAATAAAAAGAATACATGTATTTAGTGCTTACATTTGCAAAAATTTACAAAAACTATACATATTTATACATTACATATAGGTATATAAAAAATCACTTTATTAGTTAGTTAATTAATTTATTTAACGTCAGTCTATTTTTGCTGGCAGAGCTACATCACCAACGCAAGACTTTAAAACTAATACATCTAGAAATTTTGCAACATCAAGACAGTACAGGTGACCTACTAAAGTTTATTTTCTTATCCAAAAGAAGGCTGATTTATTACAACACATTTTTTTTAACCAGTAAAACTATCCTTCCAGATAAAAAAACTTAAACTCACCTTAGTGTAGCAGTCAAGTACCATAACCAAACAGTACCTAGACAGTAAATAGTAGTTTTAAATAACTTTTGGAACATTTCTTCTACTTATCTAGGTAGTAAGTTATAAAACTTACTATAACAGTTTGTGATAATTTTAGAAATATTTAGACAAAATGTTTTTAAATCACTTTGTAATTTTTTTTTAATTATAATTATCTTTATTTTTATGATTATGTATTAGAAAATCTAAAATATACAAACATGACACAATTAAAATTTAGTGTTTTACAAAGCTTGGCCTACAATTATCATGTTATTTTTTTCCTAAGATAATTTGCACAGCACAAATATACTATTTCCAGATGTTAAGCCATATTGCATGCAAGTCTAACAAAATGCAAAATATACAAATTCTGTTGCGCGTTTTAATATAATATTTGCAAGGTTACAATACAAAGCAAATAAACATTTTTATTAAGATTATATGTCTTAAAAAATAAATTTTTGTTAGTATTAACCACAACATTAATTTGTCTGTTGGTAAATATAGCTAATAATATTTTAAATTAGTTCAAAAACAGTTTATTGCAATTAAACCTATTTGTAGATCCTATCTTCAGCTTTCAAATAATTAGGAAAGTCATCAACATTGACATTAGTTAGCTATGACATATTTCTATTTATTATCCACTTTAACACATAGTACTTTACTTGATAGATAATTTGTAATAAACCTGCACTTTTTTGGGTGGATGTTATCAGTCAAAATAGTTATTTTTGTTAACCCTCCGTCGGGAGATTAATATACATTTGTACGGCAAAAACTCAAAGTATTACTTATTTCCAGTTTTTATAAATTTTTTATGTTAATATACTATGCTGTTGTATCATTGAAACTAAGATTATGATAAAAAAAATTAAAAAATACAATAATTTAATATATCAAAATTTAAGTAAAATTCTCTGACAATAGACTTAAAATTTATAAAGCTTAAAAACAAAAACTAAATTTTAATATATGTTTAAAAACAATAATAATAAACTAAAAAAACGTAAAAAATACTAAAGTTAAAAAAAACATAACAAATCTGGTTTTTTTAACAACAGGCGCAATCATCTAATGGATTAATACGGTCAATGCAAAGACTGACAAAATACTGAAGCAAATCAAACACGTGCGTTGCACAAGGCATCATAAAAGGGAAATCTATTGAAAAATACGCGTCATTCTAGAAAAAACTCTAGCTGATATAATGAAAATATTCACCGCTTTATCTCACAGATTAAGTGCGCCCGACGGAAGGTTAATCTTCCGTGACGGAAACCGTATTGAAATTGTAAATAAATTAAATTTCTCCAAAAATGGGTTAAGTTAGGTTAAGTACAAAACAATTATTAGAAATTTTTTTGTACACTTAAAAACTACTGGCAGTAGCAATATTGTACAATAGTTGACTTGTTTTGCCCCAATCTTTGTTTCAAATTATCGGAATCCTACATTATTAATTGCAAATTTTTTTTTTCATGGTTTTTAATAGTTCTATAGTTTTTCTTTCTATTTTATGTTTTTGAAGTATTTTTTATATACATCCACTTCTAACCTAGTCAATTGCTTTCTTTAGGTTATTGAAGCAGATATTAATATCTATTTTTAATTATTTTTTTTTGTTTAATTGTTTTAATATAAAGATAAGATCTTGGTTATTTACCTTTCTTTTGAATTTGTATTACGTGTCTTCTATCATATCATTAATTTTATTTTAATTTCTTTTTTTATAATTTTTGCTAGAATGATTGTCTGTACACAGTTGATCGGTATTTCCTTATAATGTTTTTTTTGTTTCTTTTTTTGTATATATGTAGTATTATTTCTATGTTTTATTCTACTAGAATTTTAGTACTTTTATTCTACTGGAATTTTAGTACTTTTAGCTATGTTGTTCAGTAGTACTGTTAGATTTTATCATTTTTAGTGTTATGTTATCTATGCCAGACGTTTTTTATATTTTCAGCTTTTTTATTGCATCTATCACTTCCCTCTTCCTTTATTTTTTCTATTTTTTGCATGTCTATATCTTATTCTTTTTGTTTCTCTAGGTTTTCTGCTTTTGTTAGCTCTCTAAAATACTGTCTCTATCTTTCCATTATTTTATCCTTTTTCTTTAGTTTTCCTAATTTTTTTATTTACTTCCTATTGTTTAATTTTGTATTTTTTATAGTTATTTCCTTTTTTTGTGATCATGTATTTTCTTCATTAGAATTGGAAACAAACTTCGAATTTATTTATATCAAAGACTGTTGCACACTTGAACATTTTTTTTTATATAATTAAACCCCAGATTTTTTCCTGAATTTAATTAATGAATAAAAACGCGTAGGTGAAGTTGCTTACTTTTCCGCAAATTAATTCAATCAATTATCCGGCAATTATACCCCGATTTAAAACCCGGCAATGATTGCCACATGCCGGCGTAAAGTAATTGTATTACTTTACGTTGTCATAAACCCGATATTAGCATGCCGCGGCCCTAACCTGTGGACCGCGGACATGCGTTTTGTAATATTAATATTTTTAGTTAGAACTTACTAAGGGATATGTTAATTCTTCAAGGGCAGTATACGTGTTGGACTTAATTAACATCTTTAAGGGCCGGTCTTTCAATATTTGTTTACACTCAAGTTTTTCTGATCCAAGATTAATTTAAAAACTCCGTTTTACGTTGCTAGTGTTTTTTGATTCAGTGATAATACGAGTTCACGTATACCGAGATTTTTGTTTGGTTCGCTATAAAAATTACTGAAATAAACTTTGCGGCTAATATCAGGTTATTGTTATATTTTAAGTTTAAATCAAAGGCGATGGCGAAAAAATTGAGTTACGCTTATTTAGCTTGTTTGTATACACAATTTTATTCTTAATTGCTGTAAAATTGATTGTAATTAACAACAACAAAATGGATAAATCCAAACGTGCTGCTTACTTTACAAAGTCAGAAGAAGAATATTTGGTAATTATAGTTTTATTAATAATAATATTTGCAAATTGCAAGTATAATTTTATTATATATTATGTAGATTATTTATAAATAATAACTTTATTTATGTATAGATATCGTTGGTAATTAAGCATCAAGAAGTAATTGAGTGTAAGAAAACTGATGCTATTTCAGCTAATGCAAAAGAAGCTACTTGGATCAAATTAGCCGAAGAATTTAATGTTGGTGGATTTTCTTATAGAGATGCCTTCACATTAAGACGAAAATTTGAAAATTTAAAGAAGAGATCCAAGAAAAGATTTGCAGATGAAAAGTGTTACACTAATGGTACTGGTGTGGGTGGACCCCCAGTTGTAGTCATAAACAGTGTCGACGAAGGAATAAGATCATTATTCGGAGAACAGATGACTGGTCAAGAATCGCAGTATGACTGTGATACGATTCTCATAGACGGTATAGTTTTGTTAATTTCTTTTATATTGATTTATTAATTATAAATGTTTAATAGATCAACTGGATGTTGCTGAAAGTTGCCAAGACAGTAACATTCAATTTATTGCAATAGAAGAAGCTGAAAGCATCGAAGAAGTTGAACCGTCTTCAGATTGGAGTAGTTATACACCCGCAATGCTGAAACAAACATTGCACCGCAGTTGATGCCAAGTACATCTCAAAAAAATACACCATGTAGTAACAGTAAGTAATCAGCATAATTGAATTAGATTTTTATTTGTTTTGTAAATGAATGTTTTTAAATTAGCTCATCATAAGCAATCTATATAACAACTTTTAATTTAAAACAGCGCTCTGGTTTTAATCAATATTAATCAATTTGTTTTTTATAAAAGATTTTTAGCGTGCAAAACATATTCTACGTTTTAATATAAACTACTAAATTACTTCATTTCATTGTGCAGTTATATGTGTATGTAAATTTAATTGTCTCAAATTAAATTGACATGCATCTTAACATTGTAGCCTAACTATATATGAACATGCCTCATAATCTTTATTATAATTTTATATTAATTTATTAATTCAAATCCTTGTTAAAATTTTTTAGCATGCACATAGATTAGATTGTAGAATAAACTTGACGTAAAGTATTTTATTTTATTGTATGTACGAATATGTAAATTTAATTAACATAACAAATTAATTTAAGATAACATTAATAATTTCAATCAAGTTAAATAAAAATATTCATTATACTTCCATTTCAGATTTTAGACGACCAAAAACCAACAAACGGAAAACTTACGATGATGTATGGTGCTAAGTTGGTAAGGCTAAACTTGATTTAATTGAAGAGCAGAGGAAATATTTAAAAGAAGATCAAGACATGAAATTAAAAATACATGAGCTGAACAAAAAATGTATACAAGAACATGATTTAAAAATTAAATTATTAGAACTAGACATAGAAATTTAAAAAAAGTTATTATAATATAAAATAATATTTTATTCCGAGTTTTAATTAAAATAAAATAAATATGCTACTGTTTTGTTTACTTTTTTATTAACATTTTTATTGTACATTCAATGCATTTTATGTTTAATACAATATTAAAGATGAGCAAAATATTTATTTATAAACTTTAGCCTTGTTATATTATTTATGATTTGTATATTCTCATTATTAGTTGACATATCGTTAATAAAATTAATTTCATTTTCAACATCATTATCGATTGGAGGAACTTCATCGTGCATATTACAAGCAATATTGTGCAGTACTGCGGTTGCAATAATAATTGCTTCAATATTCTTTAAATTTAAGCAAATACCTATAGCAAGCTCAGGAAACCTCCTTTTTCATACTCCGTAGCATCTTTCTACTGGGTTTCGAGTACGAATCTGTGATTCGTTAAATAAATGTTCAGCAGCTGTTCGAGGATTAGCCAAAGGACTAATTAAAAACTTTGTTATAGGGTATCCACTGTCTCCAACTATAACACTATCTTTTAATTCACCTCTTTCAAATCGAGCTCGAATAGCACTGTTATTAAAAAAAATTGTTTCCTGTTTCTATAAATTTAAGCTGTATTTCCACCAGGTGATTCAATTTTTACATGTGTGCAGTCAATGGCACCTACACACCGAGGAAATCGTGCAATGTTAAGAAACTGTTGGCGTACAGCTTGAATTTCATGTTCTCCGGCAGGAAGTTTAATATAATGTGGTCGAAGTTTTGCTAAAGCATGAGAAACTCTGTGGATTATTTTGCTTGCAGTACTTTTGTGCACACCAAAACAGTCCCCAATTGTGATAAGGAAAGAACCTGTCGCATAAAATTTTAATGCTAACAAAACCATTACCGATGGCAAAATAGCTTCGTTCCTAAAATGTATTTTATTTAGATATATATTTATATTATACAAAAATTAGATATTATTACCTATTTGTTGGTAAAGATATTTCATCTTCAATTTTTGCTGTTATATATAAAACAGTTGTCTTTGAGAGACAAAAACGTTTAAAAAATTTAAGATCACTCCACATTTCAAAATGATTTGGTCTGCTTCATACAATCCGTGTTTTCCTTTTAATATTTATTTTTTGCAGGTATCCTATTGTGTCCGCGTCAAGATCACTAACATCTTGAATAATATTATCGCACATGTTTATAAATTTTACGGGTTACGTACGTTTACATTAACAAAATTTTATAGGTTAAAATTTATAAACTGAGTTTAAGCGGTCAATCTAGGCCGTTCTGCTTGTTCTAAGTTTAAGATTAGATTTTATAATTGAAAAACATAGTAACTTGTGCAAACTGAAGTTAAACTCTGATCCAAGTTTAAACCGATTTTGAAAGACCGGCCCTAAGTCACTCACAGTCTAACTTAACCTAACCTAACCTAACCTGTGAAACCGCTGACATGCGTTTTGTGATAATTATATTTTTAGTTAGAACTTACTAAGGGATATGTTAATCCTTTAAGGGCAGTATACGTGTTGGACTTGATTAACATTTTTAAGTCAATCACAATCCTCGGGGCGCACACATGTCACTACCATATCGGTTTGAATTTAGTTGGGGGACTCATAAGCGTCCCATATGTTTTTTTTCCGAGAGTTGATTATTTTTGTCGGAAAGCGCTGAACTTCCGATTTTCGGTTGATTAGTGTTTATAACTAATAATTGAATTTGCAAAATTGATGTTAAACCGTACGCAACTAGTGCAATTTTGGTTTGTCAAGCTGTAGCGTCCAAACCACTGGACCGATTGAACCGGGGTTTACGGGGTATAATCTAGTATCTATTTGTTGTATTTGTAAATATATAATTTTGTAATTAATTAATTTAATCAGTTTTGCACTCAGTCAATACAAATCCAGCAATCCAGCTACTCTGTAATTTTGAGTAAGTTTATAAATCTTGTTGACTTAAGTTTTTCCTGTTTTTGCATAATTTCTTGTGTTTTATTTTGGCCTGATATTCTTGCCTGCATTATCTTCCAGCATATTCTTAAATATCCCGCGGTGTCAAGCCTCTTTCTCAGACCTTCCATGGGCGCCTGTGGCAGCGTTGGGCGCGGTTCTTGCCAAATGGCCCCAGTTTCTCTCAGTTTTCCGTCAGCTTGCTTGTCTACTTGTTTATAGTTTTCTTTGTGTTTGGTGTAAATTTTGTAGGTGAAAAAATTATTTGTTAAGTTCTGTAAATTAATAAATTAGTTACCGTACACCTGCAATTGTGTTTATGTCCTCACATTTGTTTGAGTTATGGCGCCCGAGCATCCCAGAACCAGCCAAATTTGACTGAATCTTGTGGTCACGAATGTTGCTACCTGACACAGCAGCGCCTTCTTCTAGTTCCGACCAAGGAAACGTTACAAATACTCTAATTTATTTGTATTTTTTAATTGTTTTTGTTTTCTATTGTGTTGTTCTACAGATTTCTCTTGTTGCTTCTAGTATGATATTGCTAAACGATTTCTATTTTTTTGTTTAGTTTTCGGTTTAAGTAAATATTATTTTATTACATTTTTATTATTACAATATTAGATCTTTTTTTAAATGTATTTTTTTAAGTTTGTAGGTTTTTATTTTATTTATTACCTAATATTTTTTCATGTTTATTTTTACTAGTTAGTAATTGCAAATTTCAATACTTTTACAAAATCGTTTTTCTATTTTTTTTATGAAATAATGATAAATAAAGTAATATTGATTTTTCTTTTAAAGTCGGTTTTATTTTTGTAAATTTATATGACAACTTATGTTCAAATTTTGTGTTTATTATTATAAAGTTGTTTTCTATGCTCAGTTCTATAATTCTTTTTCTGTTGTTATTTTTGACTTTCTTCTCCATGTTTTCATATATTCTTTTATTCCTTGCGTTTTGATTATTTACTTGTCCGTTTAAGTCAACTATGATTATTACATTTGTTAGTCTTCTATCTATTTTTTTCTTAAAGTTTTTGACAAATGCATTTTATCTTTTAATTTGTATCTTTTTTTTGTAGGCTGTTATTATAGTCCATGTTAAATTTTCATACTTCATTTCTACTGACATAATTCTTTTACTTGTTACTTTTGTTTATTCTATTCCCGACAAGAACGTTCATCCATATCCTATATTTTTTTCCTGGTCTTTTATGTTTTTGTAATTCTTTATATTTTTATTTTATGTTTTATTATTTTTTCCAGTAACTCTTTTTTTAACCTTTTATGGTCTTACCAGAAAGTGACTCAGTTGGGTGAAACGCCTATTTCAAATTTAGGAGCATAACTTTTTGCAGGTACAAGTCATAGCTTTGGCAGAATAATTTAAAAAATTGTGGCATTTACTAATTTACGACTCTAATACATAATTAGTGTTTATGTAACCATAATTAAATGTAATATGAGAGTGTGTGTAGACTAGATACTAGGTTTCATCAGTATCTATAATAACTCTATTAACTCTGTTAATGGGTTTGTTAGTATATATTATGTAATTTATCACATATTCAAAAACAGCTGTAAGGTAGTAACACAAGCAAAAGCTCGATAATATTGACTCTTGTATAAAAAAAAAACATAATATGCCAAAACTTTTTTTTGTATTAATTTGTGTGTTTTTTTTTTTGTAAATGTTAAAACTATATGCTGTTTAAAAAAAAACTTAACCAGGAATTAATGTATGGACAGGAATGAGTAAACATTAAGTTTATTTAAAAAATAGAAATAATAAATTATTATAGTTTAATCTTTAATCAATACATAATTTTGATTTTTTCATTTTCACCATTGTATATTTTTCTAGTCGCATTAAGTTGGTAATTCAAGTTAACTTTTTTGTATACAATAACTAAATGGGCAATATTATAGTCTTGAACACAGTATTTGTATTTTCTGTTGTAATGAAAACATTTAATAGTTTGGTAAAACTTATTGTTTCTATAAACAAAAAATATCTAATTGTGCAAAACGTAAATGACTATCTAAATTTATAGTTTTTATATGACTTCTCAAAGCAGTATTATTATATATTATAATATATATCATATTAAAACTAAAGCAGCATTTTCTTAAAATGAATTTCTGTGTATACGATTGAAGATTTATCACATCATGATAGAAATTTGTCAATACACACACACACACAGACACACACACAAATCAACTATGGTAGGAAAATCTATCGAATGGTAATAATTAAAGTATCAAAGCAAATAATCCAAGATAATCCGTATCTAGTGATAGTGCAAATCCCTATATATTTAGCAGGTCTCCCACGTTTGCGAGTAGCCTCTAGCCTGAACCTGTTTTTGCGGAAACTTGGTCGCTTCTTCTCTATCCATTCTCACAAGCTTAATTGTTGTATCCTGTGTACCTCACATGCTGCATACAGATTTCAAACGGAGAGGGTTCTTTCAGAAAACTACCACGTTTAATAATATGCATGGCTAAATTATATAATAAAGCAATAAAGAAATTTCAATTTTCATTAAATAATTACACAATTATTGTGCATGCAATGTAAACTAATTATTTTAAATTTAAATCACAGGTAATTACATAATTTTACTGAAATTATTCCATTAAAAAGCTATTTGCAATTACATTGATTTTAAGGCAAAGTGCATAATATGTGGATGTTTTGTGAATTTACTATTCAATTTCTGGAAAGTAATGTTAAATTAGTAATTGTTTTATTGTTCATGTATAATGTGGAAATTATATAACCAAAATCAATTAATTTTATAGCAATTATTAATGAAAATGCTTTGAATTAATAATGTAAATCGTTATTTAATGGTGATGATGGGACCACATAGTGATTAATTCATTTGAAATGTGTTATGAAATAACAATGAAAGTTTAAACCAAATTTATAAATCATACTTAAATGCAATGTAAATTTCCATAGGGTATTTAATCTTTTCACAATTGCGGTCAGCCGTCTGGCAATTTTCATATTCAATCTTTTAAATCGAGTTTATTGTCCAATTTTCTCGTTTATCCCAAACCGACGTTATATTATACGACACATTTTCCCACTTGTATTGTTTTGCTTTAACCGGAGGGTGTACGACCCCATCATTAATATCGGACAAACGATCGGTTCACCCGATGTATTATAACAAAACAGTATCAAACATCTAAATATTAAATTGACGGAGACCCTGAGAAATATTGAATTACTGTTTTAATGGAAAATATTTCCGGTTTTTTCCCAATTCTATTGATATGATCTTGATGTTTCACATAAATAAATATTATTACTTTTATCGTGAAAATTTCATGAATTGTATGTTTATGTTGATAACTGTACCATGTGCGAAATCAGTAATAATTTCACGATAAAAAAGCAATAATTCTGTTTTTATTTTCATGTAACACATTGCTTCTGTACGAGCTGTAAACATAGTTATCACTTTTATATATTCGTTATAAAAAATAATAACGAAGCTGACACAGAGTGACAACAAAAACTTTTATCAAATAATTAATTAATATTGTTTTGCAACACGAGACTAAGCTTTGTGTTTAATTTAGGAGTTATTGTCGCGTAACTGATTTAGGGATATATGCATATTTGGGTCGATTCTAAAATGGTCTTCTCGATAAGCCGATTCACCAGATGGTCGCTTGAGACCCGAGTGATTTATGAGACAAGCGCTTGACTCTGACACAGGCCGCCCCTTTATGGACACTAAACTCACTCTGCCCCCGCACAAGTCCGCTTATGATTCCCCTCTGACAATCCGCCCTGACCTTGCTCATTGATACTGTCACCCGCCAAATTGATAATGTTTTGATAACATTCGCAGAAAAGTAAGGAATGGGTCTATTTTATAAACGTCATGTACTTCTATTAATCATTTATCGGAACACAAAACCTTGTGGAAAAGATAAAAATCTCAGCTGTCCGCAGAACGGCATCTTAACAAGTTTACTGACTCTGCTTTTTGTACGCTCCGGTTGCGATTTTCATCTTTTAACGATACATTAATTGCAGCAAATTTTACATCAATCGATAATGCTTCCTTAATGGTGAACCAAAAGCATCGTCAACACTTTGAACCCAGGATCAAATCTTAGAATCACTTACCATTTCTAATTTATGAGTTGATTTATACACGGTTTTGTGGATAACATAGTTTTAAGAAAATAAAACCACTACTACTCAATTTATCTACTATACAAAAGAACCTCGGCTGTATAATTTACCATTCATGTTATTGCAAATTAACTTACTTACGTTTACACTTGTTAGTATGTACGAGAATATTTAATTTATATATTATCAATTGCTTTTTTAAATTTATATTTGATATCTTTAAAATACACATTAGTTTTAATTATATAATATTTTTTAACTATTTTGAAATTACAGTATGTTGCTGTAAACAACTCTAGTTACAAATTAAATATCGCAGGTTTAATAGTCTAAAAAAGTAAAACGTCTGAGATAGTATGTTGTTTTTTTGTTGTAATAATATAAACATTTGAATCTCATGAATCATTAATATTATATCAGTTAATCTATTGTAGTAGTAAGTAAATGAGTAAATAAGTAAGTGTGGGAAGAAAAACTTAAAGATAAAATAAGATATTTTATTGATACTTTTGGTATGTATTAAAATATTTAAAAAAACCATAATAGTTATTTATGAATGGAGTGTAAAAATAAGTTTTATGGCGTTGTGTGACAAACCCAAAGCAAACGTTGCATTTTTTGCACGAGCGCAACTTATTCTTAATTTAATAAAATTTCAAATTATTAAGTTATTATTAACACGTATTAATTTTAATTAGTTCTAATTACTCTAAAATGCATCAGAAGGTTGCAAAACAAATTATAAACAAATATTTTTTTATTTATTAATGTTTTATCCAACATAGTAATAGTTAGTACCAGACACTAGATGCATATCATAAAAGTTTATTATGTGTTTGTTGTAATCATTATGATATAAATACGTCAAGAATTTATAAACATCAACTTTTAATGTTAATACAAAGTCGTTTTTTAGCGAGCTTACTTGAGATACCTAAAAGCTAGTTTTAGTTACATTCGACGTCATATTCTAACCCATTCTAACCACACTAAAAGTAACAACTGCTTTGTTTACAAATGACAATTTTAAAATAATTATTTTTTAACATATTATTTAATTTAATCTATTTGATGATTGTACAAAAAAGAATCTTGTAGTTATTGTATATATAAATCAATGAAGTCGATTAAGTAATTTTATTGCACATGTGAACATAAATCGGCGCGCGCACTTAACTTTTTTATATATGGAAGTTTTTTTCAGTCAGTTTCAGTAACATGTTTTCAAGTTATTAAAGCATACTTAAGTAAGGTGTGACGTTATCAGTAAGGTTGCCAGAATACAAGTAAGGTGTAATTACACACTCTTACAATTAACTATATAGTCTAACAGACATTGTTTGCTATCAATTCTTAAGTAGGTGCAGGAGAGGGAGTCAAATAAGGAGGTATAGCAAATTTTGTTTTGCAATGTCGGAGAGACTTTTTAATTAAGGTTGAATTTTTGTAAACAAATTTGTTGTCAACTAAAACTATGTTTTCAAACATCCCTACAAACATAATTTAAGAGACTGTTACGCCACTGTGTGTGTGTAATGTTATTAATTTTTAACTTGTGCAGTTTGTGTGAAACTTAGTGCCTATAATTCTAAAGTTTGTGTCATTCCGGCTGGTAATTATATTAGCAACCAGTCATCTTTACAATTTTAAGAAAATTCACTGGTTTAATTATTTTTATTATTGTAAATGTATTTAACCTAGAATTATTGTTTCCCGCTTACTGTTTTGTCGCGCTTCCCGTGGCGGTGATTTTAACTATTCGTACCAGTGGCGTAACTTCCATTTTTTAACGTGTAATTTTAAAATTTTATTATTAATTTTTATAATCCTGCTGTCTCTTGTGTAACCTTACCGTGGTCTACCTGTATTTGTTTTTAGTCAGTCACCAGTGATCGACCGCACCGGTGTGAATTGTGTCCTTGTATCAACCTTATCCTGTTTTTATTTATTTATTGCTCTAGTCATTTTTGTTTTTGTAACTGTATCTGTTATTATGCAGTGTAAATGCAAAACTGTTGCACAATCAGGTGTAACCTGTAGCAATTGTGGCGTTATCTTTCATAACAGTTGCGCTATTCGTTACAAGAAATGTAATTGCGGTAATTTATTTGAATTGGATGATTCCGAACTTCCTAAACTTTATAAAGAAAATATTACTCTTTACCAAGTTTTATGTGATGAGTTGAGGTCGAGCAATAAATTACTCTTAGATAAAATTACTTATCTTGAAGAGAAGATCACCGAAAAAGATAAAACTATTCTTCAATACGAAGCTCGCAGTAAACAACTAACTGCTCCCACTACTGCGCCTCTCACTAATGATACGGTGCAATTGATTCAACCTGCAGTTTTTCCTTCTTTAGCAAGCTCTGTTGTTAAGGGAAAAACTAATCAACAAACTCAGCCAAGAACTCAAACTATCTTTGGTTGTGGCCCAACCAATGACAAACTGCAGGCTTATGTGCCTACTTCTTACGTACATGTTTCTAAACTTAGACGTGGAACTAATAAAACTGATATAGTAAATCATATTAAATCTAAAATTTCTACGATATCAGTTGATGTTGTTGAGTTAATAGTAAAATCTGGAAACTACAGCAGCTTTAAAGTTTCTGTTCCAGCTAACCATGCTCGATCTATTCTCTGCAAAGATTTTTGGCCTGCAAATATAGCGGTCAAGAAATTTTTAAATTATGGGCGAGTTAATAATGTTCCTGCTTCATCTTTGGTGGATTTTTGAAATCTGGATCCAGCAAACAATCTAAACCCGTCACCAGAAACACCAGCGGTATCTCCATCTATTACCAGAATGTCGGGGGTATAAAAACTTAACTTAAAGAACTTATGCTGGCTGTAGCTGTATCCAACTACGATATTATTGTACTGACCGAAACCTGGCTAAATCAGGACATCAGCGATGCGGAGCTACAATTAATTGGTTACAGTTTGTTTAGATGTGATCGCTCTTCATTAACAAGCCCTAAGCTTGACGGAGGAGGTGTCTTAATTGCTACTAAAACTTGTTTTAATTGTACTTTATTACAACCTACATTTTTAAGTGTTGAACATTTGTTTGTAATTGTTAAGTTTAAGTTTGTATCATATATTATCAGTGCAGTCTACTTACCACCTAACTCGGCATGTGATAAATATTTAGATCACTGTTATTCCGTTGAATCTATCGCTGACAAATATCCAGACAGTAAACTAATTTCACTAGGCAATTATAATCTACCCGCAGCGGTATGGGTTAATGATGAGTTAGGCATAAGTGTTATTTGTAATGATACTTATTCTGCTCATTTTGTTTCCAACTGTTATGGATTTCTAAACTGCGCTCAATGTATTTCTATACCTAATGATGGTGGTGTGTTCTTAGATTTATGTTTTTCTAACATCTGTGATATTTCTGTGATTAAAGCTGTGGATGTTTTGTTAAAACTTAGCCAACATCATATTGCTTATGTGATTGATGTAAAATGTGATACTAGCCGTGATATTTTAATGTGTAATTATGTTTTTAATGATTTTAATTATGCCGACTTTAACGCAATCAATAATTTTTTGTTGAATGTTGATTGGTCCGCCCTTTTTTATAATTGTGATGTTGATAATTGCGTTAATTTATTTTACTCTGTGTTACATTTTGCTATTGACTGTTTTGTTCCCAAAAAACAATGGCGAGAAAACAATTTTCCCGTTTGGTTTAATAAAGAATTGATTTCACTTACTAGACTCAAAAAAACTGTTCATAAACGTTATAAATCTTCAAGACTATTGTCTGATTATAACGAGTTTCAATCAATTCGTACTTCGTGTATAAATCTCAGTACATGTCTATACAAGCAATATATTACTCGAACAGAAAACAACATTCAAAGTAACCCTAAACATTTTTGGAAATTTGTTAGCGACTCTAGAAAAACTAATGATTTTCCAGCCACAATGTATTATAAACAAAAAACTTGCAGTAATGGAGATGACTATGTTAATAGTTTTGCTGAATTCTTTTCCTCTGTTTACGATACACAAACTCATCCAACTCCTTTGTTTGACTTTAAGAAAAACGTATTACATCGATCATTTTTAATTAGTTTGTTGGATGTATTTAAAGGGATTGAGAACCTTAAATGTAACTTTAGCACTGGACCGGACGGTGTTCCATCTATGCTGTTAAAACAATGTATTTATTCAATTTCTATGCCATTGCACTTACTTTTTGAGGCTTCTTTTAATGAAGCCAAGTTTCCTTCAGTTTGGAAACAAAGCTACATTATGCCTTTACATAAATCTGGAGCTAAGGAGGATATTACTAATTATAGAGGTATATGCATCCAGTCTGCTATTCCTAAGTTGTTTGATCAAATTGTAACTGGTCAAATACAATGGATGTGCAAAAGCATTTTAGTGGAACAGCAACATGGGTTTCGCGAGGGTCGTTCTACTCTTACAAATCTTCTTTGTTACGAAAATGATCTTTTGAATGCCTTTCAATCAAGAGTTCAAGTAGATTCTATTTACACAGATTTTTCTAAGGCTTTTGATCGCGTTAATCATAGTATTTTGATTGCTAAGCTTCGGGCTTTGGGTTTTCATGAATCTGTTGTTGCGTGGTTGTCGAGCTTTTTGGAAAATCGTACACAGTGTGTGAAAATTAATAACTTTTTATCTCAACCAATTGTTGTTCCTTCTGGGGTTCCTCAAGGATCTCATTGTGGACCAATTCTGTTTTTACTCTTTATTAATGATCTTGTTTATTCTATTAATTCTTCGTCTTATCTTTTATTTGCTGACGATCTTAAAATTTATAAAAGATTATCATCTATCGAGGACTGCATTAGTTTGCAAAATGATTTAGATTCTGTTCATTCATGGTGTCTTATTAATAACTTGTTGTTTAACGCAAATAAATGTTTTTCGATAAGCTTCAACAGAACTTTAAGTAAAGTATCGTTTGACTATACTATTGATAATAATGCTTTGGAGCATGTTACACAAATAAAAGATTTGGGCGTAATTTTTGATTCAAAACTAACTTTTGTTGAGCATATAAACTATATGTGCAACCGTGCTATGAAAATGTTAGGATTTGTTTACAGAATGTCTCTGACCTATCTCCTAGCACACTCAAATTACTTTATTGCGCTTTAGTACGTTCTCATTTAGAGTACGCTCCGTCAGTTTGGTGTCCATACTACAGCGTTCATATATGCAATATAGAACGTATTCAAAACAAATTTTTTCGTTTATTATCGTACAAATTAGGCATTTCATCCGAAAATTACGATTTTAACCTCATTGCATTGCAATTTAATCTTCCGCCGCTGAAAATTCGGCGCAAAAGAGCCGATTTATCATTTTTACGTGGACTAATGATGTCTGAGATTGATTGCCAAGAGCTACTTGTAACTCTTCCATTTCAAGTCCCCAACAATAATCGCCGAACCAGACAGTCTCCATTATTTAGAGAATCTATACATTCTACCAATTATGGATTTAATAATCCAATTGGTAGAATGTGTAGAATTGCTAATAGTTTCTCTAATAATATTGATTTATTTTGTGTTTCAAAATGTAGTTTTAAATGTCAATTAAAATGTGTTGATGAATAATTTTATATTTTGTTTTTATTTATGTATACTTTTTTCCATGCTTTTATTTTTCAATATTCTTTTATATATTTTTGTGTAATTGTAATATTGTTTGTAATTCATCGTTATTTATGTATATAATGATGTAGATGTAAATGGTTTTTGTATATACCGTGAATAAATTATTATTATTATTATTATTAACACAAAATGTCATGAAAAGCAAATATGGCAGCCAAATTTAAGGTTTAACAAATATTTAGTACTGACACCAGATGCAACATATTTGCTACCCGAGACAAAAAAGTAATGTATTTTATTTTACATACTCTGCATATAACATTGGCAGCCAAAACATTTTTAATTAATAATACTTTATTCACGGTATAATCTTACCATTTACATCTACATCAAATATACATAAACAATGATGTTTTACAATACAAAAATAAAGAATACAAATATACCATTCATACAAGCGCACATATTAGACATTAGTCAGCATGACTTAGCTGACTTCTGAACATAGATTTAAAGACACAAAATACATTAATATCAGTTCGTAAATTATTTGCAAATCCTACACATTCTACAGAGTGGATTGTTGAAACCATAATTAGTAGAATGAGTAGACTCGCGAAATAAAGAAGAATGTCTGCTATGTCTATTATTAGGTGCTACATGGAATGAAAGAGTACCAAGTAGCTCCGGACAATCAATCTCAGACATAATTAAATTACGCAAGAACGACAAATCAGCTCTTTGGCGGCGAATCTTCAATGGCGGTAGATTGTACAATAAAGCAATGAAGCAGTAATCATAATTTACAGATATTATGCCGGATTTATAAGACAATAAACGAAAAACTTTTTTTGAATTTGTTCAATACTACGGTTATGAATTTCATAAACAGGACTCCAAACTGACGGAGCATACTCTAAATGCGAACGCACCAAAGCATGGCTGATAAATTCGCGGACATTCTATATACAAATCCTAACATTTTTATGGCACAATTGCACATGATGTTTATATGTTCAACAAATGTAAGTTTATAATAAAAAAAAAAAAAAATAACGCCTAAATCTTTTATTTGTGTGACTTTGTTTAACACTTTAGTGTCAATTATATAGTTAAAAGAAATTTTACTTAAAGTTCTATGAAAACTTATTGAAAAACATTTATCAGCATTAAAAAAATAATTTATTAATAAAACACCAAGTATTTATAGAATTCAAGTCCAGTTGTAAAAGATGGCAGTCATTGAAAGATGATATTCTTCTATACATTTTTAAATCATCCGCAAATAAATGAAATGACGATGAATTGATAACGTTAATAGTCTTATTAGGCTGATACGCCAAAAATCTAAAAATCGATGAATTGATATACTGTGGGATATCATTAATAAAAAGCAAAAATAAAATTGGTCCACAATGAGATCCTTGAGGAACACCAGATGAAACAAGAATGGGCTGTGACAAAAAGTTATTAATTTTTACACACTGCGTGCGATTTTTCAAAAAGCTGAATAACCAGGAAGTCACATCATGATGAAATCCCAGAGCACTGAGCTTGGCAATCAAAATATTATGACTCACACGATCAAACGCCTTTGAAAAATCGGTGTAGATTGAGTCAACTTGTACTTTAGGTTCAAATGCATTTAAAATATCATTTTCATAACAGAGTAAATTAGTAAGTGTGGAACGCCTTTCACAAAATCCATGCTGCTCTTCTATTAAGACGCTTTTGCACATCCATTGCAACTGACTATTTTATCGAACAATTTAGGTATAGCAGATTGAATGCAAATGCCTCTATAGTTAGTGATATTCTCTTTGGCTCCAGATTTAAACAAAGGCGTAATATAGCTTTGTTTCCATATTTGAGGAAATTTTGTTTCATTCAATGAAGCATTGAAAAGTAAGTGCAATGACTTTGCAATAGAATAATTTTTAACAGTAAAGAGGGAATGCCGTCGGGTCCAACGCTTAAATTACATTTGAGGTTTTCAATTCCCTTAAAAACATCACACAAACTAATAGAAAATTTTGAATGTATTACGTTATTATTAGAATCAAACAATGGAGTTGGATGAGTTTCGTTATCATAAACTGAAGAAAAAAAAAACTGAAAAATTAGTTACAAAGTCGTTCCCATTATTACAAGTTTGATCTTTATAATGCATTGTGGCTGGAAAACCATTAGTTTTTTTGTTCTCATTAACAAATCTCCAAAAATGTTTTGGATTATTTTGAATTTTACTTTCAGTTTGTAAAATATATTGCTCGTATTGATGTGCGGTGAGATTTTTGCACGTAGTACGAATAGATTGGAATTCATTATAGTCCGACAATAGTTTTGAAAATTTATAACGTTTGTGTATAGTTTTCTTGAGTTTAGTAAGTGATATCAATTTTTTGTTGAACCAAATAGGAAAATTGGTTTCACGCCACAGTTTTTAAGGGACAAAACAATCAATAACATAATCGATTACAGAGTAAAATACATCAAGACACATATCAATATCACAGTTATAAAATAGTGCAGTCCAATCAACATTCAACAAATAATTATTGATTGCGTTGTAGTCGGCAACTTTAAAATCTTTAAAAACATAATTACAATTTAAAATATCACAAGTAGTATCACTTTTTATAGTTAACAAGTACGCAGTATGGTGTTGGCTTAAATTTAACAAAACTTCTACAGCTTCTATCACAGAAATATCACGATCGTTAGTAAAACATAAATCTAAAAACACACCTTCACTATTAGAATAGAAATGCATTGTACGCAGTTTAAGAACCCAAATAAATTAGCTACTAAATGAGCAGGGTAACTATTATTACAAATTACTCCTATACCTAAATCATCGTTAACCCAAGAGGCTGCAGGTAGATTGCAATCGCCCAATAAAACTAGTTAACTGCTTGGAAACTCGTCGGCAATAGATTCAACGGAATAACAATGGTCAAGATATTTGTCACTAGTTGAATTAGGTGGTAAATATACCGCACAAATTATATAAGACACAAGATTAAACTTAACAACTACAAACAAATGTTCAACACTAATAAACGTGGGGTAAAATAATACAGATTTGAGGTGAGTTTTGATCGCAATTAAAACACCACCTCCGCTTTGTTTAGGGCTTGTAAGAGCCGAGCGATCACACCTAAATAAATGATAGCCTTTTAGATTTAATTCAGAGTCACTGATGTCTGTATAAAGCCAGGTTTCAGTGAAAACAATCACATCGTAGTCTGATACGGCTACAGCTAGCAAGAGTTTTCCGAGTTTAGTTTTTAAACCCCCGACATTCTGGTAGTAGATGGAGAAGCCGTTATCATTTCTGAAGATGGGTCCAAGCTGTTGACAGGATTCAGGCTCCGAAAATCCATTGGAGATAAAGCAGGAACATTTTGTGAACGACCATAACTCACAAATTTTTTGACAGCAATATTAGCTGGCCAAAAGTCTTTGCAAATAATAGCTTGAACATGGTCAGCTGGAACCGAGACTTTAAAGTTTCTGTAGCTTCCAGATTGTACAACTAGATCACCAGCGTTTGATATATCGGGGTATTTCTATTTAATGTAGTTAATAACATCGGATTTTTTAGTTTTGCGTTTAAGTTTTGAAACATGTATATATGAGTTTGGCACATATGCCTGCAACTTATTGTAACTTGGAATACAACCAAAAATTGTTGGGGTTTTAAGTTGAACTTTCTGTTTAGGTTTTGTTTGAGCAGTAAGGGTTGCAAAAGAAGAAGAAGAATTATTAATTACAAAATTAATTGCAGATGGAAGCAATTGAATTTTCTCATTAATAGTTAGTGTAACTACACAAGGCATAGATTCTTGAATACGAGTTTTGTATTTAAATATTACCATATTTTTGTCTGCAATCTTCTCTTCAAGATACAATACTTTATCTAATAGCAATTTATTGTTAGACCGAACTTCATCTAACAAAACTTGATACAGTACGATAGTCTCTTTTTAAAGCCTGGGAAGTTCGGAATCGTCAAGTTCGAATGACGTACCACAGTGACATTTTTTATAGCGAATGGCGCAACTGTTATGAAATATAATTCCACAACTAGTACATGTTACGCCAGATTGTGTAACACTTCTGCATTTGCACGCTTGACCGGACATAATAAATTAAAATTTAAAATATAAAAATTTAACTATAAAAGTGATTAAAAGTAGTCTGTCAGGATTTTGTCTGTTCTTCTTGGTCAGACGCAAGTAATAGTCGGCCGTTTTAGGATTTGGAGTAATCATTGTCTGTCTATACCTCGGTTGTTATACCATTGTGCTTTAAACGCATTGTTTGTATTTGTTTTTAGTATAGTGTTAAAGCTTATTTTGTAGTAGTGCGGTCTAAAATTCAGGTGCATTTTGAGGGTTGACGTTACCTATTGTGTTGGACTGCTTTTTTAAATAGTACAACGCAATGTTATTTGCGCAAGCTGCTAATGTAAAAGTTCTATGGCGTTTTGGTTTTTAGGTTATTATTTTTATTACCCTGTATTTTTGTATTTATTTGATAAGCAAACTTGGTTATTTAAATTGGTAATTTAGATAACAAAAATGTGAATATATAATTTTTAATGTTGTTTGTCAGAAAAGATAATATTTCTTTTAAATATCAAGCAACAAGAAGAGGAACGTGAACGCAACAATATGCAGCAGCAGCAAGGACAGCATCAGCTAATTGCTTAAGCGCTCGAAGAGAAAGAAAAGAAAGATTAGCGGAGCCCAACAGATATAAGACGGAATAACGACCAAAAATTGTAGAAATTTTGCCAGATAAGTGTTATTAGGACTCAATAAAATTTTCATAAATACTTATCGTATTTGGTGAAGTATTATTATTATTTTATTTTTTTTTAAATCAATAACATATGTCATTTGATTAATTTTTATTTATACATTATTTTTGTTACCACGCTTTACATTTTTTTACTAGCTCAATTTTATTAACCATTAACCAACTTATTAATTTATCACAATGGTTAATGATACTCCGGACACAAATGACGCACCGACAAAAATGTTAGACATTCAAAAGATTAATTTTAAAATTCCACAATTTTAGGTTGCTGACCCAGAATTGTGATTTGCGCAACTTAAAACTACTTTCTCTCGGCATCGAGTTTTGTCCGAAAAGAACCGATTAATTTTGCAAACTTGAATTTCCGAACAGAAAACATTAAAACAACTTTGACTGACAAAGAAACTGGTGATAAAACACCATCACAGTTTCTTCATAAATTAATACAACTTTTCGATACCAAAAGACTAGACAATAACATTTTAAAAGAACTTTTTTTACAAAGGTTACCAACTGATGTAAGAAAAGTTCTCATGACATCTGACAATCTTTCTCTTGCTGATTTAGCAAAATTAACCGATGAAATTGTTGAAATTTTAACAATTAATTCTATAAATACAATTTCAAAAAATACTGAACATAATTCATTGCAGATACAAATTTTAAGATTGGAACAACAAGTTAGAAAACTAACAAAAATTGTTTCAACGACTTTTAGCTTTTGTTTTTCTTCTAGTACAAGATCATTTTCTAAATCAAATTTAAACAAAAACAACAATCAAAATTTAGACATGTGTTGGTATTATTACAATTTTGTTAACAAAGCAAAAACATGTGTAGAACCATGTTCCTTTAAATGAAAAAATCCGTAATTCCAAAAAAAGTTGCATCTGCTTCATCAGAGGTTTTACCTAGTCCCTCATTTTATCTTTTTGATATAGATACAAGTCACAAAATTTTAATCGGCACAGGTGCAGTAGTTAGTATTATTGCTATCAAAAACAATTTGTCAAAACTCAAATTAAGTCCATTGACTCTTTTAGCAGCAAATGGGTAACATATTCAAACTTATAAATATCAAACTATTAAAATAACTTAAGACTAAATAAAATTTTGTCTTGGCGTTTTATCTTAGCAAAAATAGAAAATTCAATTATCGGTGCGGATTTCCTGAGACACTATCACTAGATAGTTGATCTAAATAATAGCAAGTTAATAGATTCTAGATCTTTCAGCTTTTGCAGTGGTGTATCATCAAATATTTCTGAAATTTTTCCAATTTTATTTAATAGGAATTTAGATCCTTATAACAAACTATTAAAACTTTTTCAAATTTAACTTTACCATTGCAATTAAATATTAAAGTTAAACACAATATAACTTACTGCATCACAACTGAAAGATCACCTATATCTTTAGACCCAGACACCTTTTACAAGAAAAAATTAAAATAGCAAAATTGGAATGATTTTGTCAAACTACCCATCAGACAGTAATTAGTCATAATTGTTACAATTGCAATTTTTTTCTAAAATTGATCTTATTTAAGCTTATCATGAAATCCCAATAGATCCGAAAGATATTTTAAATTCAGCAATTACGACACCTTTTGGCTTATTTGAATATCTAAAAATGAGTTTTGGTTTGAGAAATGCTGGTCAAACATTTCAAAGATTTATTGATAACACTCTTAGAGGTCAAAATTTTTGTTTTGCGTACATAGATGATATTTTATTCTTTAGCAAAAATCAGGGAAAACACTTCACACATATAAAACAAATTTTTGAACAATTAAATAACAATTGCATTAAAATTAATCCTGATAAATGCAAATTTGGTGTTAAAGAGATTACATTTTTAGGCCATACAATTTTATCATCAGGTATTATTTCTGCACAAGATTGTTTTTTAAAATCAGTTGCTAATATTCTTACACCACTTAATAATTTTGCATCAAACAACCAAGACTCAAAAAATTTACATTGGATTCTATCAACTATTGACGCGTTTGTTAAGATTAAACAAGTTTTAAGCAAGCGTTTAGTTTTAGTTTTGATGTCGATACTTTAGATTTTGCAGCAGGAGCAGTTCTACAACAAACATCTACTGATGGAACTCAACAACCAATATTATTCTTTTCAAAAACTTTGTCTTAAACATAAAGAAATTATAATACTTTTTGTAGAGAATTATTGGAAATTTTTTTAGACGTTTAGAAATTTCGTTATTTAATTACAAGATTTTTTTATTTTAACAAATCATAAACCATTAATATCAGCTTTCAAACAAAATTCCACTCATTATTCATTACGAGAAATGAGAAATCTAGCTTTTATTTCTCAATTTACTTCAGACATCCAATATATTAAAGGATCCTCGAATAAAGTTTTCAGATGCTTCATCAAGAGTTCAGATAAATTAAATAGTAGATTCTTTGAATCAATTAAGCGACTTACAGCTCATTGAGGAAGAGTTACAAAACCTACTTAATTCAAACAATACAGACTTAATTTTGGAACCACGACAATTTCCAAATTTCTCGCAATTAATTATTTGCGATGATTTTCATAACATGGTACGCCCTTTTATTCCAAAATCATTACGCAACACAATTATTAACAAATTCCATTCTCTATTACATCCAGGAATTAAAACGACACAAAAACTTGTTTCTATGAACTATGTTTGGCCAAATATGAAAATTGACATTGCAAATGTCGTATAATCTTGTATTAAATGCCAAAAAGTCAAGACGCATAGACATACTAAAAGTCTAACCCAAAATTTTGTTTTATCTAAGTTTCGTTTCAAAATTGTTCATATCGATTTTTTAGGACCTTTACCTAATTGCAACGGATATCGTTATTTTATGGTTTGTATTGATCTCTTTACCAGATGGCTTGAAGCCATTCTGTTATCTGATATTACTGTTCTCAGTGCTGCTAAAGCTTTTTTGAATATTTTGGTTTTTCGTTTTGGAGTACCAAAAACTGTAATAACAGATCGTGGAAAACAATTTTATTCAAAATTTTGGAACAAATTTCTAAAACTAATAGGTTTTGATCACAAATCTACAATTCGGTATTTTATTAAAGTAATATTGTTACCAACTATTACTTTACAACCCTATGGGTTTTGGAGACAGCCTTCATGTCTTGCAAACAGATCGTCTACATTGCTAGCACAACATGTACTTGACTACTAGGTGTCAAAAATCACACCCAGATATTATACTTTGGTAAACAGCGTTAATAGGGTGTTTAGTACTTTTGGTAGATTTAGTTAGCTAATATTCCTTTTTCTGTAAACCAGTTAATTTTTTTTAACATTAACTGTAAGAACCTTGCATTATAATTCTATTATTTTTAGTTTTTTTGCATTAGGTTGCAGAGTATGTCCTTAAATTTGTCACTTAGCAAAATTGTTATATTATCTGCGTTATCAATTGTGTAGAAACCACGGTCATTAAGTTGTTAAATTGTGCTGTCTACTACTATACGTCATAGTAGTAGTGATAGAATCCTACCCTGAAAACAGCCTCTGATTATTGTGTTGCCTGCAGTTACTAGTTACGGTTTTTTTTTTTAACTTCTTGGATAGAACAGGTTAATGACAGTTATTTAATTGTTTTTTATTACAGCTTTCTTATAGCTGACTTTTACCTTCTTGGTTAAACGAGAGGTAGTTTTTAGGTCTTTTTTATTAGGTTGTTTAGGTAATGGCTTGAAAGTAGAAGTAAAAGATGAGCTAAACATTTCCTTTTTTGCTTTCCGTCCCAATTAGGTTCTTTTGCAGGGAAGCTTAAAACATTCTCTTTTCTGAGAAAGCTGTTGAGGTAGGTTAGTCTCGATTGCCTGTTTCAATAAAAATTTGAGCTAAAATAGAATGTTAACAAACCCTAGAGATGCATCTATTGAGTGACTCAGCTAGCAAGTTTCCTTCATTCTCTCTTACAAGTTTCTACGAGTTTACTACGCTGATGAGTGATTTTGATTAGTTTAAAGTTTTGCCCCCGGCCGCTTACCAGCTTAGAACTCCAATACGGGGTGTCCCAACCAAAATCACCGGTTACGCTCTAAGAGTTTATTAAAACACGCAAGCTGCAACCATTGACGGAGAAAAAGTGTAAATAATATAAAAAAATATTAACTAATTAAAATAAAAATTTGTTTAAAGTTTAAGTTAAATGACTTGATTAAAAAATCAATATATACATAATACCATAAATAAATATTTGCAAAGTTATGTTGGTATTGCCAATTATTTTATTGTAGTGAAAATAACTAAATGAGTTAATTAGTTATTGAGTAAAGAGTCTCTCATAAGTATACAAAAAAACGCCACTACCATAGAGTTAACCATACTGTAAGTTACTAAACAATTAATTAAAAAATAATTAAAAATGTTTAAAAACTAAAAACTTTAAGCAGTAAGAAAATGTTGGAAGCCGTTTGACAATATGGCGTCAGAGCTGATCAGTAATTTTGCTGTGTAAATTTGAAATAGAGTCAATTGTCTGTTATGTAAACTGTGAATTAGATGTTTAAATTATACATACAATAGTGTTTATAGTTCTAACATATACAAAATCAAAATAATTTTATAGTAAAAATTCAACATCTTAGTAGAACAATCAATAAAGATAGCCGTAGTACTTTTTTAAGTCGTGTTTAAATTAGTTTAATAAAGCTTTCTTTAATGCAAGAATTTCTAGTAAAACATTTTTAAATCACAACTTATGGAACGGTTTGGAAAAAAAATACTGCACTTGTGGAAGAAACCTAGCATGCCATTCATTAACTTGAAGAGGTTACAACAGATTCTTTAATGTTTGTTTAAGTAGAATTCCAGTTGTGGCTAACATATAAAAGACAAATTACATTCGAGTTTTGGCTAAATACCTAATAAAGCTAATTGGTTGTGAAATTTTTTGCATTTTATAGTGACGGCATCTTCTTTGCATGTCTAAATCTCATTGTCACAGTGACATTAACGAGCGCAACAAATTAAATAAAAACATTAAAGGCCAACAGTCATGCGTTAGAAATGTAAGTATGGCTATTGCAACTACTAACTAATCTTGAAATAGTAATAAATCTAAAAAAATATTAAAAACTCAAAATATATTATAACTTGAGGACGGTCTGCGAATTATAATCAATAAATACAACTTTAAAATATTGATTGCGTATGAGCTGGCTAAACTAAAAACTGCTCATATGATTCTTATATGAAATTTCTTAGCCAGCTATTATAGCAAGTTTCTCACCGGTAACTTTAACAAGATAAAATAAAACATGTTTAAACAACACTTAATTAGTATTAAAAATAATAGTCTACTAAACTAAAACCAGGTTTTTTAAATGTTTTTGCTTTTGTTTTTGCACCATAATAATTTAATTGGTTGCTAAATGAAATGTTTTGTTAAATTTAAAATAATATGTTTTACCTTTATTTAAAAGGCGTTTATAGCCAAGTCAGTACATCTATAAGCAAAGTTTTAAATGCATCTAAAAGCCGTGTGTCATAATAAACTTTTTTTGTAAGCTAAATATTTAATCTTTTTGAAATACTTATTTTTATTTAAAAAAAAAATGAATGGTGGTTGCCATTACTATGTGATAATTTATTAGTACATAGTAAATGTGTTTTATTTATTTACTAATTTTTATATCTTTGATTTATAGCCGTATTCTGAACATTTTTTACAGCGATGTTAATTAACATTTTGAACGTTGCTAGGCAATATTTAAAAAACTCGTTACCTGATTGGTTAAAAATCAATTTCTACAGCGATGTTAGCTAACATCGATGTTAAAAAATGTTCAGAATAGACCTATTAATATTAGAACATTAAAAATGTAAGTGATGTGATGATAAAGAAAGCAATGCAAAATCTATATTTAATTATCATTTTTAGAATACAAAGGGATGCAATCAATATTAATCGTCTTATAAAAAACTATAAAAAACTGCAATAATTTTAAGTTAAACTTAATTTTAATAATTGTTAAACTTGCATATTCTCTATCTATGTCTGTCCTGTATGTAATAATTTTTTAATTTGCCGCATTTTTTCTAGCATGTTAATATGATTATTGAGTTACGGTTATGATATACCAAGAAACATTAATCAACTAGAATTTACAAACAAAAAATTATTTAATTTTACTAATCAATGTGTGGATTTGAAAAATTATTTTTTTGTTTCTAAAATGGGTTTACCTTTTTTAATTTTTTTTTTTAAATTTTAAAATGTGATATTTAGGAATTACATAATATGCCACAACATAAAAATACTTTTATACTAATTTCAACAAGTGAAACCCTACTTGCTGGAACTATCACATTAAAAACTAAATTTAAGCATTAACATTGACTTTAAATATTTGTGGCCTATAAGTCAAAGAAAAATACTAAATTGGTAAGTTTATTCCATTTGACAATAGTACGGTTAAAAAAATTTTCTTAAAAGTTTTGGTCTTACATCTCTGAACTGTCAGTGTAAATTTTTTAGAATTCCTAGCAAACCTTGTACTACAAGTAAATATTTATTTAGATGGCAAAATGTCTTGTATTTTGTTTGAACAATGTCCATTAAAATATCTATAGAAAATGCAAAGATCTGCAACATTACGCCTGTGTTGTAAATTATCTAAGTTATTAGACAGTATTGGATTGGCAATGATTTGAATAGCTCATTTTCTGAATAGAGTTTAAAAGAAATAGTGTAGTTTCTGATGGTCTTCCATATGTTTGAAAACAATATTCAATACAAGGACAAATATAAGTTTTATATATATTCAAAAGTAGAACAAATGTAACAAACTTTTTATTTCTATTAAAAAATCATAGTATTTTAGATGCTTTCAGAACTATGTCAACAACATGGTTGTTTCAGAAAAGATTATGTAAGATTGTAGCACCTAAAAGACAAATTGAAAAAGATTTAGATATGGATTCGTTGTTTAGTTTAATATTTGGTATTGATAATACCTCAAATTTAGATTATAAAACAGTCAAAAGTTGAGTTTTTTAGAGTTAAAATATATTATGTTGATAATGCTTTATTCAGATATTGTTTTGAGGTCTTTGTTATAAACAGCTACAGATTCTAATCTAAAAACTTCAAGACGATGGAACATATTTGTCAATATGGTCTTTGGAAAGTATAAAATGTAAAGGGTGCTATCACCTGCAAAACTATGAATAAGATTTTTAGTTATTTAAAGAAGTTCATTAATGTAAACAAAAAATAATGTTAGCAAAAAAGCAGAACCGTGAGGAAGACCAACATTTATGATTTTGTGGTCAGAGTTAAAACCATCAATTCTAACAAAAATCATTCTATTGTTAAAAAACTATTGATAAGATTTACAATTTTTTTATCAAGATTTATACAATGTAGTTTGTTGACAAAATTAGTATGCCACACTCTATCAAACGCTTTGGAAATATCTAGAACTACTGCTAAGATTATTTTCTTGTTTGTCTAAAGTAAAATTCCATTTGTGACTAACATAAATCAGAAGATCTGTTGTCGAACAATTTGATCAAATGCCATATTGAGTATCTGAGATAAAGTTAATTTGTTCTAAGAACTTGACAATGTAAAAATTAATACAGTTTTTAAACTTTTTGGACAGATTGAGCAATGATGCAATTTGTCTATAATTTGAATAATCAGACTTGTGTTCCTTTTTAGGTATAAGTTGAACATTTGCCAATAATTTTGAAATATTTTATTTTTGTATAATAAGGCAAATTTTTTAGTCAAAATTTATTTGCAAATGTTTTAAGAATAATAGGTGGATATTTATCTATTTCATTATTTTACCACTAGCAGACATTGTAGGTACTGCAATGTAAAGATTTATAATAGAGTTAGATGTAAATTAGTTTGTGTTAGTGTTTTTTAAATGCTTTTTGCTTTGTATTAACTGTCTGTTTTGACTGAATTGAAAACAAGTACTTTTGTTTTGGTTTAATAACAGAGAACGAAACAATTTTTTTTACGACCTTTTTAACAGTTTTTGTGAGATTTTCTGCTTCAATGAGTAACAAAATAATATTTATTAATTTTTTTGTTCATTTTTATTATATTCATCTTAGAATAAAGTTAGCTAAGGTGTCGTTTAGGTCTCGTAGTAGTAGTAGTAGGTAACAGTAAATAATTTATCTCTGCTTTTACAAAAGTGATTGAATAGTACTCATTAAAATTAAATATTCAATGTTTGATAAAAATAACAAATTAGGAAGTATTTACTGCAGTCTACGCGTGCGAGATGAATGAAAGTAAACAGCCAAAGTACAAAAAACTTAAATTTAATAATAAGAAACACTATGATCACGATACAAATATCTATATAATTGTGGTTATATAGGCTACTTTTAACTTTTAATATTAAATTAACGTTAATTGATAATTATTATATAAGTTATATATGTAGTTGCAAAAAATACTGTGCAATTTAAACGGGAATTCTATTTTCTTTTGTTTGACTTGCACTGCTCAACAATGCTTGTATGGAATTTCCACACACACCATAGGTACTATTGTGTACAAAACTCTAAAATCTTGTAACAAACAAATATGCTTTTCGCAAGTCAGTCTGTTGTATTATTATTAAATTTCTTGTTATTGTTTACATTTTAAAACGTATGTAATGTATCGTCTTTTATGTAATATTTAGTTGGTGTATTATTTCATATAGACATAACAGTGGTTCATATACTTTGTTAACAAATTTATTTGTTGAAATATCATTAATAATGTATTGCATGTATAAATTTCCTATGCTTCATTTAGATTTATTATGAATATCAATCTTCTACAGTATATAACAACAATATATCATATTTTTTGCTGCAAACCATTGCATTTTATATATCACACATATAAGTTACATATTGTTTCATGCTCAATATAATATTCTATTATTATTTTAGCAGATGTTGGAGCTTCAGTTTTGTAGCATAAATCGTTTCTGAAATGATCCCTGGTATATATGCAGAGCGGATTTGTCAAACTGATTTCAATTTATTTATACAAAGGCCTGAATAAAATGCAAACCATTTTTACAATCATAAAAAAAACTATATTTTATAAATGATTTGATGGTCCTATCAGCTCCGTATGCTTGTCATCATTAATGTCGAAATAATATTCAGACCCAATACGACGGCTAGTATTGATTTTTTGTTCTGTTTTATATTTTGCACGTATCTCTGTAAAAAAACGACGAGAAAAAAATTGGTTTGAAATACTGATTACCATATACAAACATTATTTTGATATTACTTTAATATGACGTTCATGCTAATGGCAATTTTCGCGCAAGAACTTTCTCGAAAACATATATTTATGGATGAACTTTAGTTTTTATGAGAACGTTGATTGTGATTTATATCTTAAATCTCTCTAGATATTTTCATGATGCCCAGTTTTATAATATTTAAGTATATAGTTTAAAAAATGGAAGAATATATACTCTTTTAAAATATTGTTTATTGTAAATTTATAAAAGATTGGATATATTTATTATTATCTAAAACAAATATGAAAATAATATAAACCTGGTCAGTTAATCCACGATTAAATCTGGATTGTAACATTAAAAAAAAATGCTTCCTTTTCTATTTAAATTTTAAACTTTGCAATTTGTTGAAATGTCTGTTTATATCTGTAGAATCTGTCTGAACTATTTCCTTTCCTCAACAATGGTCGTGTATCAGTGTTGTTTTGTAAAGACTTATATGTTTCTCAGTCACTCATTTAATATGTAAATATTTTATGTATAAAATCATGATTAAAAACCATTATTTAGACAGCGAATGGCCTGAAAAGTTATAATAATAGGAACAACATAATATCGAACGTGTTTAAAAAAGCGTATTGCGTGGCAATTTATATTTTATATTATTTTCTGTTTAAACTGCATTGATTTTTACCAGAGATGAGAAATGTCCCTTGCGGAAATGTTGAATGAAGTTCAAGTTGTTTTAAGCCAGACTTCCGTTTCAATATCAATGTTATCAATAAGTACATATTATCTCTAGCTTTTCTCTTCGAGTTCAATGATGTTCGTGCTTTTAAAAATGATTTATGTCGGTTTGTTTATATTTTATTAATGCGATTTACTCAGTTAATTCACAAAATGAATTAATTTTGTTAATACAATATTGAAAATTTGCTATATAATACAGTGCTTGTGAGGTATTATTTTGCCACAGTATTTTTTCTTGTTTGATACTTAATATATATTAAAATTCTAATTAAAATTTAATAAGTATTTTTTGTATAATTTGTAAGTAATGTTAAATATAGACATAAATCAAATTTGAGATTTAACATTTCTAGAGAAGTGGCAGTTATTACCTTTCAAATTAAATCTATCACCTAAAAAATATGTTTAAAAATCAAATTATAAAACAAAACTACAATAGTAAAAAAATTAATTCATATTTATTTTACGAAGATACAAATAATAATTTAAAAATTATTCTTTTCAGCAAAATATTTGCATTCTAAACAATGATGTAAATTTCAATTACCGAATACTCTAATACAAAATAGATAAACATTTCTAAATAGTTTTTAATAAGGCCAAAAGTTAAAAAATTCATACACTTTTTACTACATACAGATATTATAAAAAATGTGTTATTTAGAATTATTTTTGTTGCAAAGCAGTTTTGCAGAAGGGTTGTAGGTAATGAATTCTGCAATTATCCAAAATAATTATAATATAACATAAACAAAACATTTTTAAATTTTGAACAACATTTTTTTTGGTAAAGCTATCACATTAAAGACAATGTTAAACAGTCTGCAGTTGTTGTTTTTCTATTTTGTATTATAATGTGTCTACACAAATGAGAAGAAAACGGCGCAACATGAGCTAAGAGAACAATAGCATTGACAAAGAACAAACAACAAGGTGCATTTGAGAAAAGTAATAAAACGATGGAAAACAAATTAAAAAAAAAATGGAAAAGTGGTAAAGGAAGGACGGATGATACAATTAAAGACGTTCTCGAAATAATGAAACGAGTAGAAAATAAACTTAATAAATAAACAAAACTAAAAAACAAAAGAAGAGAAAATGATATTATTTGCCAATGAGAGGGCGTCATGGTTGGAAGAAAAAAAGGAGTTTACTCAAAAATTAGAAACATTGAAATCAATCAAAATATACAAAAAGAAAAGGACAGAAAAAACAATATATTAATTAGTAAATTAAAGAAAGAAGATGAAACAGTGGATAATAAAATTAAAAAAAACATAGACTCAAACAAAATTAAGACTAAAAGTAGAAATAAAAAAAAAAGGTTAAGAAACGTAACAGAAGATGAGTAAAGACCACTACTGGTCAAACTAAAAAAATATGAAATCAAAAAAAAATTGAAGTTAAGAGATATCGATATAATTATCAACGATGAAATAAAAAAAAACGGCTAACTCAAAAAGATTTGAGAATAAAAACAAAAAAACAAAAAGTTTTGATAATTACAAAAGTTAGCTATGTAAAAACTAATTAAAAAAAAAACAAAATAATTAAAGGGGAATATAAAAAACACATGATCAAAAAATACATTGTTTAAAAATGTTGGTTCTGAAAAAGAAATAAAAGTATAAAAATTATGATTTAGAATCGGCAGGGCTAAAAAAATAAGAAGCGGAGATGTACTAGATTTTGCAATTTGTATAAATAGTTTGATGTAGTGTGTTTTTTAGAAACGTAGATTGAAAAAAAAAGACAGGGATGACCAAAACAGTTAGTTGGATAAGCTTAACGGTGAAAGCAAAGAGGTAGAAAGTGTTATTGAAGATAGTAAAGAAAAACGCATAAAATTAAAAAAAAAAATTGATGTCTATAACAATGATAGACTGGAAGAAATTATAAAAAAAACAAAAGTATTAAAAAATTTAAAAACAATAGTAGGTAGAGATTGGAATGTTTGTAGAGAAAAAAACATTACAACTATGATAGACTACAATAAAAAAATGATAAAGAAATCTAAAGATAAAATAAAAAATGGCGATGGAAAGAAATGGTTAGAATGAGTAGATGATAAAATGGGATATACTAAACGGCTTATTTAAAGGAGACTAAGAAGATGAGTTAGTATCTATATTAGTTTAAGAAAAGCACCAGTTATTAATTATGTGACAGTAACCAAAGAAACAGAAAAAAAATTTAAGACAAAGACGCAATAAAATAGACATTAGAAAACTTCAATATTGAATATAAGTAAAAGATTAAAGAAAACAATAAAAAAGAAAAATATTAGCTTAAATCGAAACAATACAAAAATTTGATTTAATGAAGATTGCAGAAATTAAAAAAATAAATTGTGAATAAGCATTTCCAAATTTAATCAAAATTAAAAAAAAAATTGATTTTCAAAACTAAAAGTAAAATTTAAAAAAAGCGTGGGAACATATGAAAAACAACAAAAAACAACTATTAAAAAAATCATTTTAAAAATCTGCTAAGAAGAGAAAACAGTGAAACAAAAATTATAAAAAAATATATATATATATATATATATATATATATATATTTTTAATAAAATACTAAAAAAAAACAAAATTAAAAAAGCGTGAGGGACAGACAGTATAACAAAAAATAGAAAAATTTTCTTGTTAGAAGTAGACAAAAAACAAATTATTTCAAAAGTACTAGCAAGTTTTAGAAAAAGAAGAGAGACAATCGATCATCTTCTAGCGCTTAAATATGTAATGGATAAAGAATTAGAACAGAAGAGAAATAAACAATGTTTGCTCTCTATATTGACTCAAAAGCAGTGTACTACAATTGACAGAAGTATCCTTATAAAATGTTTGAAATACATAATGTTTTATAGCAGGTAGTAGAATTAGTTAAAAGAACATATAAGAAAACTTGGTGTCGAGTAAAATTGGGTGAATGTAGAAGCAAAAGATTTAGAGTAACTTTAAAGTTACGACAAAAATGTAAGTTGAGCTACTTATTATTTAATATATAAAAGGTTAAAAAATGTATTAAAAATTGATCAAACCAGCAGATTAGTAATTGGGCAAATAAATGTGGTTGCTAGCATACGCTGATAAAGTCGTTATTCTAGCATCAACAAGTAGCAGCATAAATAAAATGATTAAAAATGTAAGAGTAAGTTTTTTGACCTAAACAAATTAGAAGTAAATGTTGATAAAATAATATGGATGCTGATTAAAAAAAAAAAAAGAAAAGGCAGAACAGAAACGTTTAAGATTATTAGTCAATTTTAAATGAAGTTAGCGCAACCAAAAGTTTTTAAATAAGTTTCAAGCATTTAGAATAAACAAATTTTAAAACTAATACAAAACTTGATTACAATAAATTAATGATTTATTTTGCTATTCACCGTACCAGTTAAGAAAAATATTATTAATTCTTACTGATGCTGCTGCATATATAATAAAAACATAATCTATTTTTTTTAAATAATTTATAACAGTTATTCTATTGCACATGTTTATCACATAAACTTTATTGTGTAGCTGAAAGCATTAGATTGCAGTTTTCTTTGATTAATGGTTATTTAGTTAAAACCCGCAAAAAAGTTTTTTTTTTAATCTACAATAAGAGTTGAAATAATTAGGGAAAAAATGCCAGATATACCGTTTCTTTCTACACTTGTTGTGGTTAGATGGGGTACGTGGCTATCTATATTTTAGGAGAGGGGGAGGCGCATGTAGACAGCATTAATTTAACAGGTATTCAATGTCCTAAAAACTAGAAAAAAATTCAAAGATGTTTCTACTTATAATTATAACATTATTTATGCTGTATCTTCAGTTGACGTAGGTTGGTGTCACTAAAAAATTGTTTACCACGTGCAAATGTAAGTTTTATTGTACAGTATTTTTATTCTCAAATAAGTACAGTAAACAAAACTTATATGCCACATGCGCCTCTTTCTCTCCTACTGATAATTTTGATTATTTAAGAAAAATTTCCTACATCCACTTCTGGAATCAATTAAAAAAATGTGTAATTTTTTTGAAAGATTAAAGGGTAGAATAAAATTTATATTTATTTATAAAAACTATAGTTTTGTTAACAAAGCTATAAAACAGAAAAACTAGTAGAATTTTGGTAAAAACTATATAAATAAATAATCATTCTGCCAATGACAAATCAAAAGTTTGAAAATTTGTAAGAAATATTATAGATATATTTACTGTTTAAAATAATTAGAGAAACACATATTTAGGTTTAAATTATTTTTTTTTATTTTTAACAATATGTAAATCTAATTACGCTTAATTTAAAAACTTTACCCACAATAGCAGTTTTTTTACATTAATATCCTTCAGAAAAATAGTTGCTTTAAATGGTTCTTAAATAATGCAAAAGTCATTTTTTTATACTAAACTTATCTTTTGATATAGAACTCTGTTGACGACGACAATCTCCCAGAATAGGTATAATATGAACAAGATTAAGCAAATAGAATAATAGAAAACAAACCAAACAAATCTTTATGCATCAAAAGCAGTGGCAACATAGTAAATCCCGCCCAACCGACATTAAACGACCTTATTAAAAAACAAATAAATTGTTTAAACTGTGTATAGGTTCTTATCACAAATTTATAAGTCATATATCTGTGGCTTTTCTAACAGAAAAGTTGATGGTTGATATTTTGCTTTTTTGCCACTTCTCATTTTAAAACCTTGGAAAAAACGTTGTAAAAATTATTGAATAAATTAGTAATTCAAAATAACTAATTCAGACAAAATCATGCAAAAATTGAAGTCAAATAAATTGCATAAGCTAAGCGCGGCCATAATACTGTAAAGAACAATCACTAACGACTATTTTAAGACCAACCGCGTCCTTCAGCGTCTCTCAACTAGCAAATTACTTCAAAAAGTTATCAATGATTGAACTTAAAAAAGGTGTATTGATGATTTAGTTTTATGAAAAAAAAGTGCGTAATGATTCAACAATTATAATGATCAAAATCCCAAAAATATGAAAGGTTTTTATCAATCCGCCAAGACTTGAAATCAGTTTTTTCAGCACAAAAATCTTAAGTAAAAAAAAAATTAGGACACCCTAATATAAATAGGCGTAAAAATGAACTTACTGACAAAATAATAAAATTTTTGGTTAAAAATTTAGAAAAAGTTTTAATTATTAGCTTATTTAGAAACAAGTAGTTTACAATGTATATTGCATGCTTATCTAAACATCAAATTAAATGTTTGTTTTGTTGTTTTTGTTTTTGTTTAATAAGTAAATTAGTAAAAATTAAACATAAGTGGCTTTTACTACGTGATAGTTTGTTATAAAATAAATAAAACACATTTACTATGTACTATAATATCACAAATATATTTAAAAAACCTTAACATGTTTTAACCTTTACAAGGTCATTATCAGACAGTGTTGCAAACACTACAATCCTTGCTTGTATCACCGTCTGACAATGGCTTTGTAAAAATTGTTGTTTATTTTCTAAGTAATGGTATGTTTTTATTTTTTAGTAAACAATAAAAATGTTTGGTATTTTGTACTTTTAAATCCAGGCTCTATATATAATAGTACAAGTAAAAAGATGTTTTATTGCAGCCGACTGCTAAGATTGATAAGCAAAGTTGCAATAAAACTTTTTACTGAAGTCTGCATACTAATTTATTTAGAATTAATTAATTAACTTAAATATAATGATTAAATATTACATTAAAAGTTGTGACGTTTGTCTATTTGAGTCAAATATTGACTAATGATAATACTTATACATATCTAATTTAAAATTTAATTATAATAGCAAATAAATATTTGTAATATAACAATAATAATAATAATAATAATATCCCTCCGTGGGTACTACCTAGTAGTGGTGAGAGGGTTAAGTAACTTTTGCTGGAGCCATGCTGGCAAGAGTTTAAAATTTATACCAGATTGGTCAATAAGCAGAAGCCAAACAAAATGTACCCAAAGCCATTCCTGGCTACCCATTTTTATTTTCCTGTCGGTACATTTTCACCTTTAACATTTTTTTTTCTTTTTTTTTTAACCTGGCAGTAGATAAAACGTAATTGTAAAATTAGCACGGATTAGGCAACTACTGGAGTAGGAGAATGCTTTTGTAGCGCAGTGGCTAATTGCTTGGTACAACTGATCTAGTTGTGCCAATGTATAGAGTTACCCGGTCCTTGTCCGATGATGAAATCAAACCATCTAGTTTTTTTTTTGACAAAGGCAAATAAGTCTGGCAAAGCTATTTTATCAAACAATAGTACCAGTAATGAGAAAGCGGGACTTGTTCCTAAGTTTATCTTGGTTACTAGGAAATAAAGCAACTTGGACAAAGTTAGCTTTTATTAATTAGTAGAGTTTTAGATAAACTGTTTAGTGACACTAAATCTATTAAAAAAACCAAAGATGGTCTTTTTGTTGAAATGGTTTCAATCTACAAAAATTGCCAAGAGACCGTTAAACACATGTAAGGGCATTCTCTACTGCAGAGATTTTTCAAATTGATTGTTTGAGGATAATGTGGAAAATATAAATAAACCAGGGGTAATCAAAGTGAGTCGCCTTTCTAGCATGCGTAATCCAGTCAAATATGCTCAAAAATTGATCTCACCTTCGAAAAAATTCAAAAGTTTTGAAACTTTTTACACTGATTTATAAGTACCTAATAAAGAATATACTAAAAATCCTAACAAATATGACAAAAATTCTAGCGGCAATTATCAAAAACTGGGCATTTTTTTTGGCTTTTTGTTAATATCTTGAGAACTATAGGTCGGAGATAAAAGTTGACATACATAATGGAAGCTGATAAAATGGTTATTGTAGTGTAGTGTTTTTATACACTAGAAGAGTTTTACTCATACTAATTAAGTGCTGTGTAATTTTAATAATCTTATCATTTATTATTTATTGTATTTATTTATTTATTGTATTTCTGTATATGTATTGTAATATTTGTAATGACTTGACAAATGTCGTATTTTTAACGATCATTCTTGCTGAATAAAGTATTATTATTATTATTATTATTATTATTATTATTATATTATTATTATTTACATTTTTCTTGTATTTCCAGCGGAAAAAAAAGTTTTTTGTATTGTTACGTGCTAACTTGAAATTGTTATGTATGTTCTCAAAGCTGGTTAGAGCTAAAAAGGTCAGTTGACATAAATTTTAAACACAAAACACAAATCACAGTCACACAGGATAATTTTCTTTCTAATAACCACAATAAATCCAGACTTATTTTATTTTTCTTAACTAACCTTGACAACCATGAAATTAACAGAACAAACATCTAGGGACGCTGATACATTAATCATCCGCACAAGTGTCATAATATCTTAAAATAGTGACAAAATTGCAATAGTTAGCAAAGATGTTGATTTTATTGTCTTCCTTATAGCTTTAACCCTATTTAAAAGACAGGTATTATTTGTTAAACCAAGCCACAACAAAGTATAAAGGCAAGTATATTTTAGTCAGCAAATTGCAAACTATAAAAATAAAGGATAGTATATTTTTTTGTGTATGCATTCAGCGGTTGTGATGCAACTTCCGCTGCATGTAAAAAAGAAAAACTCTGTTTAAATTTGTTTAAAAAGCAAACTACACTGCAAAATATTACTGATGTGTTCAACAGCCCAAGTTCATCCTACGGGGCTGTAGCCAAAGTTAGAAACAAAATATTCCTGGCATTGTACAATACACTCCACAAGCAAACCTCCTTTAACATGCATTGTTACAATGTTTAAAAAAAAATGTTTTGAGTGCTAAAACAAACTTTTCTGCGCGCCGCTCACAGAAAAAGCAGCAACACAACACTACCAAATTTAATTTTAGGAAGAAAATAAACTTTTTTTAAAACTACAAAAAACGCAGCAGGACCTAAGGCAGTTCTCAAACTCATTTTTTGCAAATGTATAACTAGAGGTGGACACAGATGTGGCTGCCGAAAAACGGGAATAATGTGCACAAACATTTGCCACAACTGCCATGAAAAATGCTTAAATGACTTTACTTCTACCCTTAAGGAAAACTTTGATGACCCTGATAATTTGTTTTATTTTTTCATACCATAAGGATTAAAATGCTGAGTTTACTGTTATAATTAGTTCATACATCATTTTATTGCTTGTTTACTTTTTGTTATAAAGGGTTTAAGAATTTTATTTTAAATATCAGGCTATTTGAGCAGCTGTCAAATTTAAAGCTATTATCTTTTGACATTTGACAAGTAAAAACTACGCCATTATTAAAAATGGAATGATACACTCTTTAACAACGGATTGAAGTTATTAAAATTTACTACAAAAATGGTAAAAAGATTTCAGTCACAGTTTGCAAAACTAAAGCATTTGTTGGTCGTCATAAAGCACATTCTTGGCCGGCAATAGTAAACTTGGTTAAAAAATTTGAACTGTTGAGACAAGTTTGTGATGTGAAAAATTAAAACCGTGTGCATCGCTTAAGAACACATGAGAATATTGCTGATGTTGCCCGTAGTGTTGAAGAAAACAAGGTTTGACAATTCTTTGTCGATCGAGTTAGTCATTCCACAAACAACATTACACTGTATTTTGCATAAAGACTTAAGTCTTAAGGCTTTTAAAGTTCAGTTTACACAAAAACTTAAATCGGTCAATTACCATAAACGTCGTATCTTTGCTGATTGGGTTGTTCAAATGCATCAAAATAATCCGGAATTTTATCAAAAAATCATCTTTAGTGATGAGGCTCAATTTCACCTTGGAGGCTACGTTAATAATATTTGTCGCATTTGGGAAAATCCAAAAATAATTGTTGAAAAGTCTTTGCATCCTCAATGTGTCACTGTTTGGTGCGGTTTTGGGATGGCGCTACCAAGCTATGATTAATGATTTTGTATAGCTAAAATTAGAAGATATTGATGTAGACGACGTTTATTTTCTGCAAAACGACGCTACGTGTTACACAAGCAAAGAAACGATCGCAATTTAGCAAGAAAAGTTTTCTGATCGTGTTATTTCTCAAAGAGGTGATTACCATTAGACTTTTTTTTTTTGGGGCAACGTAAAAAATATGGTCTATGCCAATGCTCCACAATCAATTCAAGATCTTAAAGATGGAATTCGTGAAGTTATCAAGGACATACAACCGCAATTGTGCAAATTGGTCATGGAAAATTTCATAAAAAAAGGTATTTCAACATTAACCGTGGCGGCCATTTGACATTTATCGTTTTCAAATGTTATTGGTATACCTTCTTCTTTACAATGAAATAAACATTTATTGATTTCTCTTAAAAAATACCCGTTTTTTCTGCAAAACGACGCTACGTGTTACACAAGCAACGAAACAATCGCAATTTAGCGAGAAAAGTTTTCTGATCGTGTTATTTCTCGAAGAGGTGATTACCATTAGACTTTTTTTTTGAGGCAACGTAAAAATATGGTCTATGCCAATGCTCCACAATCAATTCAAGATCTTAAAGATGGAATTCGTGAAGTTATCAAGGACATACAACCGCAAATGTGCAAATTGGTCATGGAAAATTTTAAATGTTATTGGTATACCTTCTTCTTTACAATGAAATAAACATTTATTGATTTCTCTTAAAAAATACCCGTTTTTTCTGTCTTTCTTGAGTTGTGACTAGAGAACTTCCACTTTTAGCATTGCTACTGCCCGGTTATCATCAGTCATTTTGGTTAAGGCGATATGAAGCATTTGTTGTTCCAAAGCTCTTTGTGTTCTTGCTATTTTGTCTAAATTCTTCTGTTTTAGCGTCCATGTCTGCAAACCGTAAGTTATTACTGGCAGCGCACATTGATTAAAAACTTTAATCTTTAGATGTTGAGGTTTATTTATTTAAATGATAGTCCAAGAGAAGATCAAAGGAAAAAGAAGCATAGGCAGACGCCGGGTATCCTGACTTAAAAACCTTAGAGACTGGTTTGGCTGCAGTAATATCCAGCTATTTCGTGCTGCAGTCAACAAGGTTCAAATAGCTTTGATGATAGCTAACAATTAATGATAGGGAACCTCCGATAGGAGACTCACTCACAGAAGAAGATATATATATATATATATTAAGTTCATATTTGTGTAATGGTTCTTTTACACAATTATTTACAAACGATTGAGAGTTGATTGATTATGCTGATGATTTTTATATTCATCAGAATTTCCATATTTTATTTATTATTTAATAAAGTTGATTTTTTTTACCAAGTTGTAAAGATTGTCTCTACAATTCCACAATCATCAAACGTATACAAAAGTGTAGATAAAATACTGTCAAATATTGATTTATAAGTATTTAACAAATGATGGTAAAAAGTGCAGTACTTTTTCCTTGCTTTGGCATCTTCATAAATTACATATTGTGTCGTGCTAACTTTTTTTCTTTGTTTTAAAAAAATTCAATTTTGAGCGTTCTACAACTTTGTAATTGCTAGAGATACAAAAAACTTGTATATGATTATTGTTATTGCAAATTTTATCAGCTTTTATATAAATAGTTAACTTTTACCTTCGACCTACAATTCTCAAGATATTAACAAAAAAACTCACAAAAGTGCCCTGTTTTTGATTATTGCCGCTAGAGCTTGTATCATATTTGTGAAGATTTTTAGTGTATTCTTACTAGGTACCTATAAATTAATGTAAAAAGCTTTAATTTTTTTAGTTTTTTTAAGAGATAAAAAGCTACTTTGACTACACTACAAGACAAAAAAGGCAAAGAAACCTCTAACTATATACTGACATTTAACTGTTCACAACTTTTTACTAACATGAAAAGAGCTCTTTATAATCTTGCAGTCAAACCGTATATTCCGGCGCCAAAGCATTGCGTCAAATGTTAGAGGATTGGTCATACAGCTGCTCGTGGAGCAGATCTGCGCGTGTAAACAACATCTGCAAGAAGGTAACAAATAGCAACAGCCAATTACGTAGCTCAGTAAAATAAATTTAAAAAAACGGTTAACAACCGTTAAGTGCGGATGCAGGAAAGTGGCGGTCTTTTAGCTAAATACCAAGCAAGTTTCAGACAAAACCACAGTGCAGTTAATTATCTAATCTACTAATTTTATACAAGATGAGTTCCTGACAAAAAAACACCTAAAATCACTTTGTAACGGTGTTTTTCAACTTAGTGAAAGCGTATGATATGACTTGGCAATATGAAATTTTGCAAAAGCGCACGCATAAAGACGTAGAGGCTGTATGTTTCTTGTTCTTAAATTTTTTATATGCAATTGCAAGTTTAAAGTAACGGTAGAAACAACTAACTTGAAAACATTATGTTTATTTAGGTGTTTCTCAAAAGTTGATCAACTTTTTTTGTAATCGCGGTTAATGGTATTTTGGCTTTGTTGGTTACATTTGTTGATAGCTGTCTGTACTTTAAACATACTATACTTGCCATAACACGTCAACTCCAAATTATCATACATAGACAAAGTGGACAGTGAGGCAAAAGCAAGAGGTTTTTGCTTCTTTAAACCCGTATGACACTGTCCATAATTATGTCTTGAATTATATATATAATTATAGATCAAACCATTCACGTGTGTAAAACACACAAACTATCAAGGTCACAAATATATTTTTAAAAAGTAGAACATGTTCTATTTTCCCATCTATAATTGACGCAAACGTAATGTGCGCATATTATTTTGTATTATCTAATTTTTTTTCAATTTTACCACTGCAGCTCCACATATATCAATTACTACCACTTTTTTAATTTGTTCTGCTTTCATTTTTTATTATTTTCATTAATTGTATAAATAACTGTAGCATTAATCAATTCAAAACAAATGACATTACCTGCAAAATGTGGTAAACATTGAAACTTGATTTGACAGAGCATAGATAAGGCGCACGCGTGGTTTTATAATTATATAAAGAATTATATACAGTGTCATACAGGATATATATTTTATATATGGAATTATTGCACAAATTCTAATAAAAATTATATATATAATTCAAGACATAATTATAGACAGTGTCAAACGGGTTATACAACATAAACCTTGTGCGTGCATTTTTGCCCCTACAGAAGACTTTACTAGGACTCCGCGTTTGTTTTGAGAGTTCCAAAATCACGTGCGTTTTTAAATGTTTGTGCGCAATAAGACTTTTTTCTTTTGGGCACATATTGATAAACTGGTCACGAAGCGCATGGTCACGAAGCGCAAAATAGCCTTGAACGTGATCAAGAACTTGGCTCACACTAACTAAAGCCCTGGTTTTGTTCAGGGTCGACTACGGTTGCGCGGTATACTTATCCGCCAGAAAACTCTTCTCTGTTGCAAGCCGGGTGTACTTCAGCTAGTTGCTGGTTGCAGTCGTTTTGTACTCACGTACAAATCGGCGATGCAAGCAAAAAAAAGTCAAAACAACCAACTCATATATACCGCCAACAAAACGCAGCAGCGCAAATACAGGCTCAAGGCTACCGTCAGTAAGCAATTTACCCGAGTTGATGCCTGGGATTAAAGCTTCTTGTCTCAATTTGACCTCCTAGTTAGTTAGTTTAGATTTTTGGCATATCAGCCTAAAAAGACTATTAATGTCGATTCTTTTTTCTAACTATAAAAAAATGTAAAATAATATGCTGTAAAATAGCATATTAAAAAAATAAAAATAAATAAATAAATAACAAAGATAAAATAAACTTTCACAAACTATTAAAGACAATAACAAATAATGACTAAATATTTCTGGCAGTGTCTAAGGTGTAAAAGGTTTTAGACACTGCTTGATTTTACAATACACAAACGTTAATTATATTAAATAAAAAATCATATTTATATACCCAGTCTGCTCCGCCAAACAAATTTGAGCAAACAATTGATATCAGCAATTTGATCGCCTAAGACAATCGACAAACTGGGTGATAATTCAGACGCAATTTGTTGTTTCAAAAACTGCCAACAATCCAATAAGATACAGTTAATAGGATGTTACAAATATTACAAATTAGGGGCACCTCAGATGCCAACAAACGCCTGTGAGTCCATCGACAGTGACCAATGCAAATCCGCGTAAGGATAACCTTTTCTCTACGTTTCGGCATGCATGACAAACTCCACGGTGTAGTAACGCTTTTGGTACATTACAGCTTGTTGTCTTGAATAGCAAACCGCTCAATTTGCCAGCTAGATAGCAGCTTATGATGTAGAAAATTACAAATATCTCTAACACAAACTTTAGATGAATTATATTTAGCGCTAGTTAGCAGTTAACAGTGACATTTATATGAGACACCTAAAGCAAAATTGAATGAATTTGCTTTAGCAAATAATGATCAGGATATTGCTCATCTATGGCGTTTAATGCACTCAACAAGTCTGTACATATAGCATATTTTGTACCTGCGCTTAGTTGGATGTAGAAAAGATTCTAATAAATAACATACAAACCAAATGCAAACTGCAGCTCATCAGTATAAATCCAAGTGGCATTTACGTTTATTACTTGAATTTTTGCAAATTTTGACTGGTAAAGTTAAAGATTTGCTCATTTTTAATAATGCCGTATTTAACCTTGAACGTTAAAAAGTCTAAAGAGGGTTGCGACAGTAAGACAGTTGATATACATCAGGGAGAAATCCAGTTTCCAAAGTATCCTGCAATTTCTTACAGCAACTGGTTTAAGGGACTGTATCTTGATATTGTATATTTTGTCGAGACTATTATTGTATACAACAGAAAACGTCAAATGCAAGCGTTTAGCTTTTAATTTTGCGGCGTACCTAACAGTCAAGATTTTTTGCCAAAGACAGAGTGATGGTTCAGCTGCTTCACACAAAACACTAGCAATAAGGTTAGTGCAAAATACGCCAGTTAAACGAATTCTAGTATGGTAAGCAGGATCAATAATACGTAATGTGAATGGAGCTGCGGAAGCATAGATTATGAAATCATAATCTAGTTGTGAACAAACCAAAGCGCAATGCAAAAGTAGCATTGTTTTTCGATCCGCTTCCGATGATTTTCCACTCAACGACCTGAACAAGATTCACATTCCTGTACAGGAATAGGTTCTTCCCTAAGATATAATAATAGGTCACCGTGTGGGGTTTGCCTTCTACAAAAATGAATAAGCAACGTTTTACTAGTAGAAAAAATGAATCTATTGTTATTAGCCCAGTTCAAAATGGGATTGATTGTTAATGACGTTCCAATGTTGGCATGTTTCTTGAGGCACAATAGATAGCTACGTTATCAACATACATACATCCGCTAACAGGATGCTTGATAAACTGACTTATGCCGTTAATTGCTATCATAAATAAAATGGACCCTTGAGGAATATCATTCTGTTGCTGACGTATGCCCGAGATGCTGTCACCTACACGTACCTTGAATGAACGGAAAGTTAAAAAGCTTTGTATGAACAATAAAGCGTTTGTAGAATATTGTACTTCCACGTCATGTCATATGCTTCTGCAATCTCAAAAAATACAGCAACAAAATGTTGATACTGTACAAAAGCATTTTTAATTGCTGTATCCAACCGAACGAGGTGAACCACATTGTATGTCAGCAAACACAGGTAATTGTAGTGAAAGTATTGCAGTTAATGCTAAAGCTAATATTTCAATCACAATGTTTTGAAATATTTATGAATGATTTGCGCTATTAGTTTCATAAGTATTAATGTTCTTTTTGACATGCGTAACGGCTTTAAAAATATAAATAGAAGGTATTGTTAATATTTTGTATGTCTCAAAAATTAAAAATTAGTTGTATTATTCTCATTTTGTTGAATAAATATTCTGTTATTATCAGCTGCTCGACCTCATACAACAATGTTAAAAAGTTATATGAAAATAAGCCAAAGCACAATAAATAGTAAATTGTCTATCTCTATGTATATGTTATCAAATGCAGTTTTAAAATAATCAGACAAAAGTCTACGTTGATGAAAATGCATAATAAGTTTTATCTTCGTTAATAATTATTCTGTTAACATGGCACTATAAATGAAAATTATATAAAACATTCTTCATTTTATGTGATATTGCAATTGTAGTATTATCAGCAAACATAATTACAGTTGCATCTTGAATTGAATTGAATAGTTATTTTTCTATTAATTATTGTGTATTTTAATTATTTCTATATTAAATATTAAGTAGTTAGTTATTTCTTTTTTAAATATTGTTTATTTTAGTTATTTTTTCATTAAAAAAATGTGTTTTTTAGTTATTTCTAGATTAATTATTGGGTATTTTAGATATTTTTATCAAATAATGTGTGTTTTATTTATTTATATATAAAACATTGTGTATTTAGTTATTTTTTATTAAATAATGTGTATTTTAGTTAATTCTATATTAAATATTGTGTATTTAAGTTATTTTCTTATTTAATAAAGTGTATTTTATATATTTTTCTATTAAATATTGAACTTTTTAGTTAGTTTTCTATTAAATAATATGTATTTTAGTTATTTCTATATAAAATATTGTTTATTTCAGTTAATTTTTTATTAAATATTGAGTATTTTAGTTACTTCTCTATTACATATTGCGTATTTTATTTATTTCTTTATTGAAAATATTTATAATTATTAAGGAAGTTTTATAGCCAATTTTTTAGTAAATTACTTATAAAATATTGTATTGTATATTATATAAAAAAATCAAATAAGCACTGAACCCCCGTTAGGAAAATAGCACTTTGTTAACCGGGTTAGAAAAGTGACGGTCAGAAATGTTCGACTTTCAAACTTTCGTCGCTAATTGACGCATTACTGGCCGATTGTTAATAAAATATATTTATAACCTACTTCTTATTATATTGCATTTAGTACATGCCATGCACACATTATGAAAATCAATTGACAATTATATTTTATGTTTCATATTTAAGATAATCATAATCTAAATAAATATTTAATAATATATTTATTATGTCCATAAACTTTAATTATTATTAAGATTGCTGTGGGAAAATTGTTCATAATACATAAATAATTCAAGCCGATTATATTAGCATACAATATCTTAATGGAAAAATAAATTACGTTTGACAATGTATGCATATAAATTCATTACATAAAAAAGGTATATTCAAAATAAATTGACTTGTCTAGCCAAACGTTTGTTTAACATCTTGTGTGAGTTGGTTCGGGATAATTTTGCTCTCCACAAAAACAGCCATTACCTGCGAGTCAGACAGACTTTTTGTATGCAATACGAATACAAAACAAGTTTGACATAATCAGCTATCAGTTATTTTTTGTTCCACTTATGAAACGTAGATCAAACACACGTAGGCGAGTTTTATAAAGAATGTGTGTATTACTTGTGTGATTCATGTAAATAATATTGATTGGTTTTTTGTTAAAGGAAGATTCTGCAACATTTGATGATGTAAATTAAAGCATGCAAATAAAAATTTTAATTTATAATATGTTGTTTACATATTGCAAATTAACTTAATTTTACAACTTTTCTTTAATATTGTTATTGCAACATTTTTATAATCTATACAATAACAAACAATTTATTTTAGTAATCCTAAATAAATATTTCAATCAATTCATTCTGTATAGAAATAAATAAAATTTTGAAACTAATAAATGTTTGGATAAATATTCCATTTAAACGAATGACACAATTTTTCATTTAATATAGCAGAATCGACAATATTAATGATAGAATCGAACTGGCAGAGCCAATAATTAATTTGTAGATTATTTATAACGCAATGAGCGCTGAAAAAGGAAACATGAGTTATAAATTTATAAATATAGATGCGTTTAGTTTAAAATGACGAGTATGCCGTATAATGTTTACATAGCTATTAATCATTATTCATAATTGGCCAATATGACATCAATCATATCTAACGATTAACTAGCTTACAAAAAATGTTATTATATCGAACTAGTTAATCATATATAATAAAGTTTTAAATAGTAATATTGACAGTAGATAATAAATATACCTTCCGCCACAAGTAAAAGAACAACAAGAAAATTTATGTCATTTATTTAATAGATGACATATAAGCAAAACATATTAATTTATCAACCAAAATAAAAAGTTTATTTTCATTTACTTTTAGACTGAACAAAATCAGACTACGTTCTGGGAACTGTCAGTGAATAGTTTTATTGATAAAGTTAATAGACATTTTATTCTTCTACTTGTAAAATGTTGTCTAGTTCAATGACTTTCAAATTATTTATTAAATTGTAAAAATCTAAAACATTACGCCAATGTTGCAAAATATCATTTACAATTCAAAATAAGAAATTAAAAAAAAAAACTTGTTATTTGGCCTAATATTTGATAAGCTTTGTACCAAAACACTATTTTGACAAAGTGAGAAATAAAAACATTGTTTTAGAACATTTGGGCTTTAAAATTGTCGCTTTGGTCCGCATTTCAGGAATGAAACATATGGTTTCGGTAGAGAAGGGGAAAAAGATAATTAATGTAAAAAACTATAAAAAGTGTAAAATAATATGCTGCAACGAGCAAAACAAGTAAAAAATTGAATAAATAAGTAAGAATTATATAATTCTATAACCTATAACTTGCCCAAAATGTTGGTAAAACAAAACAAAACGTTTAGGTTTTAAATTTATACAAAGTGTACACCGCATGCCACGCTGAAAGTTTAGGTCTATTACTGTACTTATTTATTATGACAGTAAAACAAATCACCCTGCTTCACTCAAATAAGTAACTGAAAATGGCAGAACCAGATATTGCTGCCTAAAACTTTGTGAGCAGTGTCGTAGCTAGGATCTTTAGACAATATTATAAAATGTCAAAATTAGCAACATTCTGTCTTAAAGAAAGCATAAAATTACGGCCATACACTAATGTAATGTATAAAGTTTTATTTATAAAATATCAAAAATATCTTATTGTCAGGAAACACAAAACTCCAGCTGTGAGGTGTTAAAAAGTGCAAAATTTTATTCATAAAATGTCAAAACTACTAAAATCCTGTCATAATATCATAATTAAATCTGGTTTTTAAAGAATGTTTTTATGACATCTTAAAAATAACAACTTTTTGCTTTGAAATATCAAAAATATAAAAAAAAACAAAATTGCAAAATCTAACTAAAAAATTTTAAACAATTGTTAGAGAGTACTATAAATTTTTAAAAAGTGTAAAAATTTCCTAAAATTTTATAAATAGCAAAATTCATCTTAAAAACTTAAATGAATATTGTCAAAAAGAAACAAACTTTGGCTATAAACATTCAAAAAATTTCAAATTCTTTTCATGTAATGTTAAAAATAGCTTTTAGGTTTTAAAGTAGACGTTGAGAAAACCTTGTATGATTGTAGGCCTGTCTGCATTGTATACTCTTGCTTACAGATAGCTAGGCTTCTATTTGTTCTGAAAAATCTTTTTTTTAATACTTTATCATTTTGCATTTTGGGCATTTATTTCTTGTAATTTATTTGAATCAACGCCTTTTGCATCTACTAAATTTGTTGTTGTTATTAAGACTTTATAAAACAAGTTTATTATTAAAAACGCTGTCAATTAATTTATTTTTTCTTGCTTATGTCTGCTACATACGGTTTTAACTATGCGTTTTTTTGTTTAACCAATTTAAGTTTATAGTAGAAAATATTACATAAATATAACAATTTTGCCATCAACTTGTTGTTATTGAAACAATCAGCATATTTGTATTTTTTATCTATCAACAATATTTTTATGTCAATTTAAAAAAAAAACAAACTCTAAATTTGCAAACTGTCAATAAATATTAGTGATAAGACAATACTAGTAAAGTAACATACCCATTGGTTAAAATTGTATTATCAAACATACTAAAAATGTGTTGAAGTTTTTATTTTTTTTAAGTTGTTTGAGAGTTTTGCGTTGCACCCCAATATATTCTAAAGTTAAAAATTATTAAATTCTAGAGTGTAAAAGATGTCTTTGCTTTGTCAAATAAATTTAAACCAATAATTGACATTGGTGACCAAATTGCTCAAAAAAATTCCTCTATTTTTTTAATGTTGGTTTATAAGACATAGCTACGAGTTGACAAACTATTAGGCGTATAACAAACGTTTATGCGTCTATTGGCAAAGACTAATTTGGAATTCTTGCGTTATAATATACACTTAGATTTATTTTCTCATAAATGTTTTTATACAAAAAATTAAATGTAAAATTCTATGTATAATTAATATGGTTCTTGCGACCCTACTCTAATGTTGTATATTTCTGTAGCTTGCATAAGTTAAAATAGCTTTTTATCTTTAACTAGTTTAAAAACTGGTATTATAAAAGCACGATTTATTGTTTGTGTGATTTGACAGAATTAGTAATAGTTTATTAATTTTACAACAACCTGCCATTTTTTTTAATTTATTAGTAATAGATTTAGTTTTTATTTCTTCTAAATTTTATTTTTACTTTAACTAATTTTAAAATTAATAAATAATATATTTTATTTATGTTTACTAATGTGTTCTCACTGGTCAAAAAGACAATTTACATAAAATCACAGTATTTACATAAAATACATCATTTATTATTTTAAATGATAAATTTGTTTCGGTCATCTGATTTAAATAAAACGCGCCAAAAATGCCGATGCCTGTCCGTGTAAGGATTTACTTGTATTACAGGCTCTTTCCCACACAAACAGTTTAACATTTCTCTTAATAAAAGACATTGCGTTAACACCTTCGACCCTTAACTAATTTTTGTAGACTAATATAAATTGTCTTTTTGTGTTTTTTTCCATCTTTTGTATTTTAAAAATTTATTACTTTTATTTACAGTTTTTTTTTATTTTTGCATTTTTTTGTTAGTTTATAATAAAATTTATTTTATACTTTAGTATGCTGTTTTTCATTCTACAACCGGTTTTGGCAGTTTTTAAAAATTGTAATAAGATTTCTATCTAGAATTACATAAAATTACTTAAAAACAAAACTTATATAAAAAACATTATATTACACATTTGTTGGTGGTGTGATTTTGCTGTGGTTTTTGTTACATTGATTGGTTAATGTTTGATGTGTTTATTGCTGTTAAGTACAATTTTTGTTGAGTGTTTTTAGAGTGATGTGTTTATTGATTTTAGAAGTCTATAAATACGTTGGTAAAGGTTATAAAAATGTTTGTTTAGTCATCTGTACAATTGCAGAAATGCAAGATAAAAGTTACATAGGTATAGTCTGTACAATACAAGTACAAAAAAATAGCATTATTGTCCAAACTGTCAAACATTTTTAAAAAATGTATTTATCTTTACATTGTCAAGTTTTTAAAGCCAAACAACTTTATCTATCTTAAATACTCAATATGAGTTTTAATAAAAACATTTGACAGACAACAGATTTTCTGATGTATGTTAGTTACAAATAGATTTCTATTTTAGACAAACATCTTGCATCTTAATTTTATTAACAAGGTCTAGATCACAAAAGTGTAAGTCTTATAAATAGGTTTCTTAACAATAAAAAAATTATAGTTAAAATTAATGGTTTTAACTCTAAATACAAAATTATAAATGCTGATTACAACGTTCTGCTTTTTTGTAAATTTAATTTTTGATTTACATTAACAAACTTCTTCAAATTATCAAAATTTTTTTTTAAGTTTTGCAAATAACAGCACTTTTTATATTTTGGACTTTTTAAAACCTTACTCACAAATATTGCAAAGGGTTTTAAAATTGTTGTTGATATAATTATGAAAGTATCTAAAAAACTAAGATTTTTTTATATATCTAAACGGCTTTTACTTCAGTTCAACTTTTGCATTTATATAAAACATTTGTTTTTGTATTGAATTTTGTTGGAAATAAGCATCTAAAACTACACTGCATCTTCAAAATTCCATTTAAAAACGAGTTATTGGATTATTGTTGATCTAAAATTGCCACAGATATACATATTTTTATCTAAACACATATTTAATTGTAGTACAAAGCTTGCTAGAAATTCTAAAAAAATATTTACTGACTGTACAGAGATGTAGAACCAAACCGAAGCTTCCAAAATAGACCGTTTTATCGACACATAGAATAAACTTCCAAATTGAGTATTTTTAGAGTCTTATAAACCGCAAATAGACAAAGTCAATATATACAGACTGCTTAAATCTAGTCATTAATGTAATAATTTCAGTAAATGTGGTTTTAATCGTTAAAATTCAAGGTATTTTTATGTGGTTGTGTCATATTAAGTAATTCCTAATTATCACATTTTAAAATTAAAAATTTGTTAATTGTTATTTGTGTGTTTTCTATTGTATATTTAGTGTTTTGGTTTGTTGATGTTAGTGTTGATGTCAATTTCTGTAAAATTATTTGCCTATATCTTTAGTAAATACTATTCCCGTTTCTTTGTTTGCTAAAATAACGGTATTTTGTTTTTATTTCTTTAACTTTATTTAAAAAAAAATAAATTGATTTTTTTTAGTTGTTTAGTTTTCTTTCTTTTTTATATTATTTTTAATTTTATCTGGTTTGTCTTACTAGTTGCCTAAATTTTGTAGTCAACTTCTATTGCTCAAAGTGTAAACTATTATTGTTTGATTTAATCTCAAATTTGTAGCTAGGGTTTGTAGTCTTTTTTTTTAAATTTGTGAATGTTTTAAACTTTGTCTGCAAATTCTAATTTGTTGTTGTGTTTCTTTTTGTTTTATTATAATTTAAAAAAAAATATATTTTTTTTTGTTTTTTTGTTTTATTTATTTATTATTAGTTTTGTTTCTATGGAGATGGAATAATCGTGTTGTTTTGCAGAGCGGGCGCAGTTAGATTAAATGGATTAAAGTATTCTTCGTATTAATTAAAAAAGTTTGAATAAGGTTATTTCAGGAATAAATTTTTATTGCTTTTTTTTCAATTTTTAGAAGAAAATAAAAGTGTGGCATCTGCTGTTTAAGTTGTGTACAAACATATTGTCAATGCTTCAGAAAGAAGAAATATTTCTTGTGGAATATTTTTAGATTTGTCTAAAGTAAATGACTGCATATCATAATATATTGTTGGAGAAATTTTATACTATATTACTATGAAATACAAAAACATGCACATAAGTGGATAACATCTTACTTAGAACATTCAGTCCAGAATGTCAAAATTGACACAAAAAAGAATTTATAACGTCTAAAAAGCTATATATCCATGAGTGTTTCACAAAAAAGTATTCTTGGCCTTTTGTTATTTATGATTTATATAATTGATTTTACATATGATGTAAAAACTTAAATAGAAGCCTGGCTTAAATCTAATAAATTGTTAATAATAATAGACAAAACAAACTGCTTAATTTTTAAATCAAAAAAATTATATATATATATATATATCTATTTCAAATTGTTTAAGTTAAAATAACAATAAAATTAAACTAAGTAAATGTAGTAAATGTCTTGGAATAATATACAACAAACATTGACAAAATTACAGTCTGGTACTATAAAAATAGTATACTATTTATCATTTTAGTCACTACTTAAATTTGGTATTACTATATGAGGCGGTAGTTAACATTTAAATAAATTAGTTATTCAACTAAAATTTGCAATAAGAATTATGTATGTTATTTCATACAGAACGTTATCAAACCAGCCATGCCATACCGACGTTTCCAAACCAAACATTGGCAACGTTGTAATAAGCTATAATATACCTGCCAGCTGACTTGGCTTTGTGAACGGTCAGAGTTTTGGGCACGCAACAAAACTTAAAAAACAGCACACATCGCAATGAAACCTACGGGCTGGCGCGGATAAAAAAAAACAAAACATGAGCGGGCACTGCAACCCAGGTGCCCCGGGTCCGTAAACTTTTTTTTTAATTTGCGTACTGTGCATCAAATTACTTACTTGATTTAATTGTTGATGTTATGCTTTTTTTAAATTTCTTTATTAAAACAAATGCGCTGCATTAGTGTTCATATATCTGATCAAACACGAAACACCTATGATTGTATAGAAAATATTGTTTTTTTTAATAAATATTTATAATTGAGGTTGGTAGCCATACCTATGCTCTGTTTTGCTATTTAGAAAGGCTTTTGTTTGTGTATCACATTATATTTTAATTAACAAACTGAAACAACTTTAATAAATCTAGTATTGATCTTATGCCATCATATTTGAGTGACCGTTTGCAGTATGTAACAGTGAACTCTAAAAATTCTGAAACGCAAAATGTAAGCATGAATGTTCCACAAGGCTTTGTTTTAGGGCCAATTTCATTCTTAATCTATATTAATTGTTTGCCATATTGTGACACCCAAGCCCATTTTACACTATTTGCAGACGATACAACCATGGTAACATCTAATAAAGATATAGTTGAATTAAAAGTAGATGTGTGTAATACACAATCGATTGTAAATGATTGGTTTTTATCAAACAAGTTAAATCTTAACAACTATAAAACTGAGCATATATTTTTTTCACTAAGACAAATTAACACCAAAACTGAAGTAGTTAAGGTTTTAGGATTAATGCTAGATTATAGACTTACTTGGATAGCTCATACCACCTATGTAAGCTATAAAATTTCTAAGTATATCTATTTATTGAGAAAATCAAAAAGTATTACTTCACAAAAATGATTGCTCACAATTTGTTCAGTCGTAAAATACAGAATATTAAATTGGGGTCATGCACCTATCTTAGCAAATGTTTTTTAAGATACAGAAAAAAGCAATCAGAATTATAAATAGTCTAGTGTATAGATATGATTGTAAGCTCAGTTTTGTTGCGTTGGGTACCTTGTGTTTACATTTACGAATGTCTCTGTATATTAAGAAGAACCATTTAAAGTTTGACTTAAAACGTTTGCTTAAGAGTTGAGATGGATTCAATTAGTATGCGATTAAATTTTACTGATTTTTTTAAGCATAATTTTGAAATAGTTGAATAATTTATGTATTTGTAATAATAACTTGTATTATTTCTATTTTTGACGTGTGTAAATACTTTGTATATAGAACACTAATAAATATTATTATTATTATTTAAAACTTTTAAAACATTTATTTTTTATTTTAATTTATATGCTTATTTAAAACTGTTATTATTTATTTTATTAATAATATACTCGTTGAAACGCTAATAACTTGTTAGTAAATAAAAAAATAACATAAGTTTAAGTTTAAAAGTTGTATTTGACAAATTGCAACATGTTTTACTGTACAGTGTCAGCATTAGGCAGCAGATAACCAATAAAAAAAGCTCAAAAACTAATAAGTTAAAAAGTTTAAAACGTTTTTAAAGTATTATAAAAAAGATTAGTCAATAAATTATTAAATATTAATTAACGGCAAATTATTTAAATCTGTTTGATCTGACAATAAAATGTTTATTATTTTTGTTTTTCATTTATAACTTTTATATAATTTTTTTAGTTTTATCAATGTTTGACTCTATTAAATGACATAACATATATTATGTAAATGTTTTAATAATTTGCATAATTTTTTTGGTTTGTTGAATGAAAAAACGTTAACAAGAGAATAAATAAACACAAAACTGAAATAAACTTGCATATACATTTAAAAATTTCCTAAATTTGTATATAAGTTGTTTAGGCTTTTATTACGTTCACGGCACGTATTTATCACATGCAATAGACATATAAAAAATAGACATACACAAAGAATATGTGCTACATACCTATCTAGGCCACAAAATATAGCAACTCAGCTGAGTCTAAAACCGTCGGTTCTACTGTCTGAGACTAACAGAGATTGCCAGACATCAACTTTTTGTTTTCTTAATAATTGTTTACCCCTCTTAGAGTTTTTAATTAATAAATCAAAATTACTTAATATACACACACTTACAAAAAAGATTTCTAGTGGGTCTGTGGTTGCCTGTTAAACATAGCAGGTCTAAAAACGACGGTCTAAGTCCAAGTTCTTTAGCAGTAGACCGTATCTTTTTACTGTTTTGAACATTTATAAACTATTCATTTTTGTCAATAAAAATGCAATTGAAGAATACGTGGCAAGTTTTGAAAGAAAGCATTATCAAAAACTTTTCTATTAGTGTTATTATTATTTGTTATATGAACATACTGATTTTAATTGATTATCTTAAATATCTAAATATTGTAATGTAAATTGTGTAATTTTAGACAGGGTTAAAGGTGACTGCGTGAAGATTATTTTTGGTTTGCTATTTTTACTACTACTACTACTTTAATTAATTTTCTTGCGTTTATAATTTGGGTGTGCAGTGTTTTCTTATATTATTGCATTTTAGTGAGTAAGTGCAAAACCAAATTAATATTAGCTTAAAAAGTAATTGTAACCCAGCAGACTGAAATTAGATAATTTACTTCCTCTTTAATATCTGAATACTAGCAATAAAACATCTAAGAAAGTGACAGCATTTTTTATGTTAAATTTAGTGGCGTAGTATTCTCTACATACAATGACTCAACGACATGTTAATATTTATTTTAGATCATTTCTTTTCCTTTTTTATTTTGTGAAATTCTCTTGAATTAACTGGATGTTTACTAATAAAACTCACATATAATAATTAACATCTAAGTCATGTTGTTTTTTACTGCATTTTGCATATATTGCAATGATTAAACATGTAACTGCAATATGTTAAAAATATTAGCATTAGAAACACCTTATCTACAATATCTAAATTACAATAAAAAATATATAGAATACAAAATGATAAACAAAATTTATTATTATTAATTTAAAAGTACAAACTTGTTTAAATTTCTTGGCTTAATAACTAAAATTTAAAAAAAAATGTTGGAAAAAAAAAATCATTTTACTTACCGCCTCTTTTAGTGAACTAAAAGCATAATAATAGTTTTGAAAAAGACCAAGAGAATAAAAAAACTGTGGTAGACACTACTTGAGTGTTTGCACTAGTACCAGTAACTGTACTCTAAATTTATCAAATTACAAACTTTAAAAAAAAGCATCTCTTTCTGCTTTATACTGATGCAAAAGCTTTTTTACAAACATCAATACGCCGTTGTTTCAATTCTGGAGTCAATTGCTTTGTTTTTATCATAATGACATTTTATAAAACTGGAAGATGGTATGCAAAATATGGTGTAGATAATTATTTTATATTTAAAGTTTTTTAAATACCACAACCAAGATACTGGATGCTGAAATAACAACCATAATTTTTTATACTAAAATGTATTGTAAACTACAATAAATATCAATAAAATTTAAAAATTTACTGTCTAATAATTAAAGAACAAAACTCTGATTCTTCTTAGTGCAGTGTTCTGGTAGAATTCTATTTTTAAAATATTAACTTGTGTTGCACAATTCTTTTTACCATACAGCATGATTAGCAAAGCAAACTACATCTTAAAAATAATACGTTTGCCAATTTGTAAGACAACTTTTATTTATTTTATTTTTTGCTTCACTTTAGATTATTTACTTAGTATGTATGTTTATCAAATTAGCTTTATTGTCAAAATTATGTTGAGTTGTATATTAAAAACACAAAAGTTAGTAAATATAGGTCAGTTCTAACATACGATTTGGACAGTTTGCAAACCGTTCAAACTATGCACACAAACAAATTACTATGTATAAAAGATTGCCTAAGGATGACAAATATTTGTTTGTGTGCAGATTGTTATTTATACTCTGACATTTGTTGCCTTGTTAGTTTTAGTAACTTTTTGACAAATGTAGTAAAGTTTTTAACAATTTTGAAGAAAATTTTAACTATCTGGAAGATTGTATTTGTTTTATCACATTGCTGTAAACTGTTTGACAATTTTAGTAATTTTTTGACTTTTCCAATAGATTTTTTGACAGTTTTAGTAACATTTTTTACATATTATATTGTTGTAAACTGTTTTTGTAACGTTGTTACAGTTTTAGTAACAATCAAATAAACAATTTGTTAGATCTGGTAAGCTGCTTTCAATTTATGGTGTATATACACGTTACGGTATTACATTGTTTAACATTATTTGACAGTTTTATTAACTTTTGACAAATATAATAACATTTATGACAGTTTAGTAATTTTTTAAAAATGTGATTACTTTTAGACAAAATTTTTGGCAATTTAAAACTACTTGACAGGTCTGCTATATTTTGCTAACATAAATTTTTACTGTAATAAAAATTTTGACATTTTTTAAAGTTTTTAGTTACTGTGCGACACATGTAGTATTATTTTTGATAATTTAGAAAAAAATATGATATATCAGGCAGGTACGTAAGTTTTTAGTAACTTTTTGACAGATGTAGTAACATTTTTGAAAGTTTAAAAAACAATTTGACTGATTTATGCTAACTTATCACATTGCTAAAATTTATATGACAAATTTTGAAATTTTTTTACAAACATTTTTGAACAAAATAGAATACAATTTTTGACAAATGTAGTATCTTTGGTCTACTTATGACATTTACAGATTACTGTGAACTATGTGTGAGTTGTAATTTTTGTTGCCTGTTTAGAATACTATCTGACAGATCCGCTATATTTATGTCAACTATTACTGTAACTGTTTTTAAAACTTTTTTATAAACGTAGTTGTTAACTATTTAGTATACAATTTGACTGATTTGGTACGTGCTAATGCGAAAGGATGAGACAAACCGGAGTGACGGCAATGGCCGTTCTTGAAATTAAATAGTTTTAATAACTATTTTTTTTTTAGTTAAAATTTTAATTTAGTTTTTAATTTTTGATTTTTTTTCTAATTCTTTGATTATTTTAATTTAATTTTTATATTTTTTATTAATTTTTTTTTAAATTTTTGATTTATATTCTTAAATTTAATATGACTATTTGTATAACTATATTTGTCAAACATGTTCAAAGTATTAGTGTTTACTTTTTAAAGAATTGCAAAATTATTAGTCAAATAAATGAGATGTGATGATTGACAAGTATTCGAGTACAAAGTAGTTTTGACTAACCATTAGTCGCAAGTTATTATTTAATGATCAATCTGTAATCGTAAATAAACTGACTAATAACTAATCAATTTAAAAAAAAAAATTGTGATTAATGACTAATGATTGATTAGTATTTTGACTAAATTGTTAGTCACTAACGCCCAACTCTGCTCCTATCTACTATTTTACTAACACATAGTAGTTTACCGTAGCGGTTTTTAAACAGACCACTCTAGTAATTTGTGCATTAAAGTACTACAAACACGTCAAAAGCCATGTTTTACTTGGCCGACACGAACAAAATTTGAATGCCAAAGATAAATTCTTAAACCTTGTTAAAGAAAATCTAAAGTACTTAAAAAATATTTTGCCAAACCGGTGTCTTAAATTAAATGTGCAAAAATCAATTATATCTTATTAGTTATTATCTACAAAAAATAAAAATTTTACAATCTGCAAATCATTCTCTACGTTTGCAGCTTTTCAAATATATTCTGCAAAAACATAATACAGTTCCAAACTTTTTTTCCATTATATTGACGACTCATAAAACAACATTTACACTTAACGGTGCCTATCTTTTGAATATTTGTTGACAAATGTTGTTTTTGCAATACGGCGCAGCGGCGTTCTGATCGTTTATAGTTTGCCAACATTTAAACAGTGTGACAATAACTGGATTAGTTGAGGTGGCTTTTTTCCATGACCTTTTTCTATGGTATTTGCATTTGACATCTGATGGTGTTTATCATTTTGTAACAATTGGTGTTTGCTATTAAAATTTAAAAACACTATTATTTTATTAAAACGTTTTAGAGTTAATAACATTTTTTTTTAAATGTGTATTAAAAATAAATCACAAGCAGCAGTCAATTTCTTACAATTAAAATTAAAAAATAAATATTGATAAATTCAAATAATTGTACACAGTGATTTTATATAGCTTTTAATAATTATAGAAAAATGCAACTAACTAATAACTAAAGTGAAGCGGTTTATATTATTACGCAATGAGTCTGCATACATCACTCACTCTCACTCACTTTAGCATTTGATATCAAAATAAATAATTTAAAATAAATAAATGTTTTCTAAATAATTTTAATGTTTAGTAGAACAAAATATAATACAACCCACGGCTTAGCTGCATTTATGATCTTGCTATTTTAGTAGTACTAGGTTGGCTATAAATGCTTCGCTAATATTGTAAATATCTGTAAAAGTTCTAAATACTAAAACAATTCATTTCAATTACAGTAAAATTAATAGTACGATTTTGTGTTATTATTAATTAAATTAAGTTATATTTTTAAGTTTAAAATGTTTACAATATTTGTGTATAGAATAATAAATAATATGAGTCTAATCTCAAACTAAAGTTACAATTAATTTATATAATGATTATAGTTTATATTAAATAAGATATTTTATTATAATAATCTATATCTCTAGACGTGATATGAATTCATTAAAAGTTTGTAGTATTTTTATCTTCTAGTAATAATACGTATATTAAGATTGTACTCATGCATGTATACTACTAAAAAATAATATTGCTGTAAGTAGAGAAAGTTTAAAATAAAATATGAATGCCGGTGCCGGAAAAATATAAAATGAGGCGTGGAAACAAAACTTGCTTAGACGTGTGGATGTTATATTGGCATTTCCAACGAACGAAACCTCGCAAGTTTGTTTGTTCTACGGCAGCAGAAGTATTAGCCCATATTAAATTTTAAAAGAATTGCCGTGAAAGATTGTTTTTTGTTGCGAGATATTTTCGACGCGCAGAGAGAAAAATATATCATTACCATTTTCACACGGGAACGCGCAAACTTTATCTTTTCCCTTATCCATATTTTCGCATTTCGCTTCTTTAACGCTTCGAAAGTTGCAAAGACAAGCATGTGATTTGACGTATCGTAGTTTCTTTTTTTTTTTAATGAGCCCGCGTGCACGTTACTACTCGTTGGGCACCCCTTCAACCCCCTGCCAACTGTTTCCCATCACCACGGTTTTCATGACTACCCCTTCATTTGTCATGTATTCGAGAGCATCACTACTATTTATCTGGTTCTTTTCTTTAGTATAACCACCCTTATACTTCTTTATGTTTGAACACCCTGTGATCATTGTGTTATTAAATAACCATTGTTTTCCAACTAACGATCAATATCCAACGACGGTTACAATGTTGTAAACACTTCCGGCTCCCTTTTTTGCATGCCTTCTATTATTATTAAGCGATTATTTACAAGGACCCTTCAGGCATGCCCCGTTTTATACACGCTTCTAATCAATTACTGAACTCGTAAAATGAGAGTAAAACACTTCTTGACATTTATTTTCCCGCAAAAAGTATTATTATGTACAAAAGAACTATTTTTTAAAATTATTATGGAGAATACAACTTAAACATATAAGTTTAAACTTTATTGGGTTTTTTTAACAAAAATATTTTAACTCGCTCGTTACTATAACTAAAAAGAATTTATTTAAAAAAAATAACAATAAATAGCAATAAAACTGCATAAACTGCAATAATCAATTGCATTTTTAAAATTTTAATTGTTATAAATTTGTTTATTATATCACAAATAAAAAACTGTATTTTTTTTAAATTTAACAATTGGTAAAGTTTATATAAAAATCGACTGGATTTTAAATATCATTTTTGCAAAACAACTTATTAAAACCAGTTTTTGTATTTTTAAGCAAACAAAACTTAATTGAAGAACTAAAAGAAATTAGTTGGGTATAATAATTTGGAAATAAAATTATAAAAGCAAATCTGTACAATCTATTTAAATTAACAATTGGCATTCTATTTTTGCACACTTATACCAAATAAAAGTATTAAAGTATGTGATTAATTATATTTAAAAAAAATTAAAACACATAACTAAACACCTACACATATTGTATAATATACAACTCAAAACAAAACACTGAGAAATTTTTTACGCTGTTTTTTTTACAAAACATGAGATAGAACATACAAGATTTAAAATCAAAGTGAGTGAGTGAGTTACTAGTTAGCATTTGATTTTTTATATATTTTTTTTTAATTTAATATTTTAATTAATTTGTATTTAAGAATAAAGTGAAAATACTTTATTTATTGTATTATTAATCATGTTTTTTAAAACGGCAGTTTTTTTAGTACATACTAGGGTCAATATTTTAGAGTTTATGCTTGTGTTACTACCTCACAGCTGCTTTGAATAAGTATACACTTATAAACTAAATAAATAATATATATTCTACCAAATCTGTCAATTGAAAGAACAAAATAGAGGCGCTGTAGATACTGACTGCATTGTCCACAGATAACAGGGTGAGTTTAAGTAATGCCGGGGTGCGCAACATTTTGCATACTGAACGGTTTTAGAGAGCTATGTTTGTTATATATACCTAAAAGCTATTTTACTCAAAGTAATAATTAAAAGTAAAAATATTATATAAATATACAATATTTTTACTCTTGAGTACTACTTTCTATCCACAAACATAATTGTTTCCTTTTCTTGAAACGGTTGGTAATGAAATAATCTGCTGAGATAATTTAAACCCGTGTCGTAAAAAAATATATCTATAACTACACTAACATTGAGTTTAAAAAGCAGTCAATAATGGCAATAATTAGAAGAAATTTTATTAGTTAATAAGCTCGTACTACAAACAAATCAAATTGAACGCAAAAAGCAGATGCCCGTTATGCATGTTAGCGTGCATGGTGCGCAAAAACTTGTAAGTTTGAATAAACAGCTGTTTGAGCTTGCCGAAAACTACTGCTTTTGTTCTGAGTCAGTGCAGTTTGTGAACTACTTGTAGCCATAACTAAAATACCTATTAATACTTCTAGATCTAGGCAACCTAAAAAGACATAAAAAAAATCATGTGTGGCTAGAAAAAACCACCTCCAGTCTAAAACTACTGTTGCTATAGCCTAAACTTGGCGTCGTGCAGACAAATTATATTCTCAAACAAAAACCATTTGTTGGTTTTTGGAACCTTTGGATGCCATTGAGGCAGTTTTGGGATGCCTAAAAAAGCAGAATTAGAAACTCCACGTAAAAAGCTAAAGTGTTTTTTACGCCACCAAGAAGAATAACCCAAAAGGTCGGCATTTTGTTCTACATGTTTCTTAAACTATCTATTAAAGTAGCCACCAAAAATACGTAACAGGAAAAAAGCGTAAAAGTAAAATTGAAAGTCAAACCACAGAGACACAGCCAAATAAAGAAACCATCCTTTTAAGGCCAGACAAAATCCCACTCAGACAAAACCGGAAAAGAGAAGCACTTTTTTTTAATTTATTGCAACCTGAATCATTTTTGAGCAACCGTAGCACACTATGCCGCAAACTAAATGTAAAGCAGCATAAAATAGTCATAATCCAAGAATCATAGAAAAAAAGTTCAAAGCTTGTGAATTTGACAAACTTAAAAGAAACGATTAGCTAAAGACGTGCTTTTACATACCTATATAACAGCTTTTCTTATGCTCCAGCTTTCCACAAACAACGTTACAGCTGTAAGGATTAGCTTGGCTACAAAATTAAAATTGGACATTATTGTAGCGTCCACATATCTTGCTTACAATACACCAATTTTACTTCTAGCTATAGAGAAGCTGGTACAGTATTGCATAAGTGGTAACATACACCTGGTCATTAGATGTGATGTAAGCTTTTACACAATTGTATTATCCGTACTATCTTGAAAAAATTAAATCAAGGCGTTAAACCAACGTTTGTTACATTTTACAGCCAGACTGTAATAGATATTACACGCAAGTTTAGGCATCTTAAATAAAACCCAAAACTGTGTCAGATTATAGATGGATTAAATTTTGCGAAGAGCAAACCATACATAGAAAAAACTTGTTGCAGCTTATAATGCTCTATGTAAACCTAAAAGTGTTTAAAACTACGTAGGTAAGTTAGCAAACTTTATAACACAGTCATACAAATATTCCTGCTCACTGAAGTTGATGTCTGGTTCTGTTAGTACTATACCCTGGTAGTGTGACAAATCCCAACAACTCAAAACAGTCGCAAAAATTTTAATAAAGCCAAAAACTTAAAACGCTAATTAAACTGGTCGTATAAAAAGCGTCCAAAAAAATTACAATAAACTTGTTTGTCAACAACAACAAAAAACACAGATAACATTTTGTAAGAATGTCAAAAACATCTGTGCTACCGCAATGCCAAATTTTTTTTATCAAAAAACTAACAACAATTTGGTTGCTTAAAATGCAAAAAAAAAAAATTGTTTTTATATTATCTATATGTCTTCTTGTAAAAACACTTAATTTTTTTGCAAAAGATCAATTTGCAAAACGACACTTATTACTATGCCAATACGCTCAAATCAAAACGCATATACTCATCAAAAATTTACAATGTTATACGCAGCGTAACAGATTAAATCAATCATTACAAAATAAAATGTCCATGAACATCGAAAGTGCATTTGACAAAACTTTCTACAAAATAAAAACAAATATCTTTACACATAATGTAAATTCAACAATTAGTAGATGTATAAAATACATGTTAAGAGAAAGGAACCTGTAGACAACACAATAGTCAAGAAAAGATTGTTCTCAAAATGGAGTACTGTCACCGTTACTTTCAAAAATAACCATAGACAGCCTTTTATCCAACAACTAATTAACCATAGTTTCTACACAATTGGCTAGCAGATAATATAACAGTTTTGTGGCATACTTTGCAGCTTAATTCAAAAAGCTCTAAAATTAATAAAAAAGTGGTACAAAATCTAAGCTTTTACAGATAACCTTCAAAAAATTAAAATATGTAGTTTAATTTATTGAAAACAAGAAAAAAATTAGTTAACTAAATCTACCAAAATTCCAAAATACCCCATTAACGCTGTCAAGCAAGGTAAAATATATAGGTGTATTTACATCAAGTTTATGCGGAGATCATACCTGATCTTAAGATGTAAAAAAGTGTATATGCCGTTCTGGCTAAAATATTATTTTAGGTATACATAGCTTTTATAAGACTTATGCTTATTTATGGGGCACTAGCCTGGTAGCCAAAAATAAACAACGCCAACAGCGGCAATAAAAGCAATGCTGTGTCTGCCATCTGTTGATATCTATGTTGAAGAAGTAGCAACACCAACAACATTAAATGCTTAAATGCGACTTAAGCACACTGCAGAAAAAGCCGGCAAACATTATTTCTACTTGGAAGATGCTTTGTAAAAAACACCTTTACTAGTTACGGAAACTAATATCATGTTATCTTACTTTACATTTAAAAGATCCTACAAGTTATTCACTCATAAACAACAAATACATAGAACGGATAAAAACATTTTTTTTCAAATCTACACAAAAAGCTCAACAACTTTTTGATACTCTAAAGAAAAAAATTACTTTCAAGTTGTAGACATCTCAATATCCGTTTTACTAAAGTCACATACAACTATCCTTAAGCAGGATTAGTCAAAATAACTGTAAATAGTAACACGAGAATTATCTGACAAAAACGTGTAAATCCTACGGATAGCAGAGCAGCAATTTCAACTATAAAAAAGCTTAAAATCACTTTAACGTTAATACTAGAATGCTATAGAGCCCTCACATTGGCAGTTTGCGCAAATAGCGTTTAGCTGTTATAAATAAAATTCTGACAGCACTGTTAATTAAGAAAACACATGCATACTATGGACATTGTAGACAGCCCAATAAATATACAAAAAATGTGAAATAAAAAACAAGACTACCAAGCACGTGCTGTGTATTTGCCTAGCGCTCTCTTACGCAAGATAATCCATGTTAAGGAATAGCTAAATTAACATGGCCAACATAAAAACACCTTCCAAGCAATGTCTTAGCATACATCAACAACATTAGTTAGTTGTGTGTTAAGACGATGGAGTAAAGTTTACCACTGGAAAAGTGTAGTAAAAACTTATTTAAATCCAGAATCCAAGTAGTTTTGTAATTTATTTTTCAATCAATATCTGGGGTCGACTAAAAGTTAATAAACACTTTTTTTAAAATTTCAGTTTTTAGTTAATATTGGTCTTACAACTATATTTTTTTAAACAACTTTCACATTACTTGTAGTCCCGAATATGATAACTAATTAAAGGGTTATTTTAATTTTATTGCTACGTCATGATCCGTTGAAATGAATTTTAATATTGTGTTAACTCAAAACAGTATAACTTCATTTTTTACATGTATATTGTTATTTTATTATTTAATACAAGTTATTTAACAACACAGCCACCACAACTTAAATATACATTACAAGAAAATGCTTATTGATGTTGTAAATGAAAAATATATGAACTCAATAAATTTGTGTTGAGTGCGGATAGAGCAGTAGCCTAAAAATGATATTATTGATTTTAATATAAGCGGTGCATATTGATCAATGTCTTTAACTTTTTACTTGCATTAAATACTGCAAGTGCAGTTTTCTAACGTACCTCCTATGCATTCCAGTCGTAAATTGTTCGGATACAACCTAATAGAGCACAAAAATCTATTTCCTAACAATTTTGTTATACACGAAACAAATAAATTTTAAAAAAGAGAACACGGACCTTTTCTTGTTTGTTTAACTACCTATTTTTTATAATTACAAAATCTTATTAAAAAAATCTTATTAAGGGACATTATTGAGTAATTATGAAGTAAATTAATATTTTTAAACCTAATCTAACCATTGCAGCGGCCAAGAGTCAAGCACAAGCAATTGTTTTGGTAATTCAAATCTTGTCTTGTCTTGATAGCAAATCATATATCTGTCTGTTTTAATAAAAGTAACGTCACGCAGATAGCGTTACTTGATATTGAAAAAACGTTTAATAAAGTCTGGACTAAAGTTCTTATTTTTAAACTAGTGACATATACTTTTGACAGCAATCAATCTTATAAAACATATCAATTTATACATCTCTAATCTTAAATTTATTGTTAAAGTTAAGTTTAATAATGAGCATTCATCGTATCATAATATTGCTGCAAAGGTTCCACAAGGTTTTATCATAGAAACCACGTTGTTTAACTTATTCATCAATGACATACCACATTTTACATTTACCAGTTTAGTTCTGTACGCTGACAATACTGCTATCTACGCACATTATTTTGACGCAAACATAGCAAATAAACAGTTGCAAACTCATGCGGCTATTTTGGAAAAGTATAATGACAAGTAGAATATTAAACTAAACTTCACAAAAACTGAAAGTATTATTTTTAGTAAAAGGTTTACACATAGATAATATATCTAAAAACTAAAATTAAACAACATGTCAGCAAAAGTCGATAACGTAGTAAAGTATCTTGGCGTACTTCTCAAAACAACTCAAAACTGACATGCAGTTATTAAATCACCCAAACTTTACATAAAGCACAACGAGCTCATAAGCTTATTTATTTTTTAATAACAAAAGACAGCTCATTAACACTTCAAACAAAACGACTGCTTTACACATTAATTATTTGCCCAATCATAATATCTGCCTGTCCAGTTTTGTGCAGCGCAGCCAAAACAAATATTTTGAAACTAGCTTAATTCCAAAATATATGTCTAAGACTTGTCACTTGCAGCAATAAATATACTTGCATAACTAACTTTAAGTTCAATCATTTTTTACTCACAATAACCAACTATCACAACACTTTTACAAAGAACAACTGTACTCCAACTTATTGTTATTAAACATCACTCAAATCAGATCACATAAGAGTGCATTATTTAAATCAAACGTCGCATTTCATATCAATCATGGCCATTATTTGAGGAGCAATAAAACAGAACTTGTTTCAGATTTATTGACTTGCTCATCATTAAATTAAATTAAATTAAAATATTGCTACCACGTTTTAAATTCTCATACATACATGTTATCAAATCACTCAACAAAGAAGCTGTCAGAAAACCTGGTGTTTAACCGCCGGATACTCTCATAATACTAGTGCTGAACACATCATATTCATCATTTCATAATATGATATGCAATTGTTACTAAAAGATTTTTTATTTTTATGTTTTCCTGTGTTTAGTCTTATTCTTTTTCTTACTAACTTATCGTGCGGCCTAAAAAACTATGATGACTTATGCGCGTGTGAGTAACGCAGCACATGCGTACTTAGTCCAGATGTAGTGTATTTGTTGTCTTTAACTGTATCAGAGAATGCATAATTTTTATATTATTTGTCTTATCTTATTTCTCTATTTTGTGTAAACATTGTTCAAATACTTACCTGTACAATGTACTTTTATTTTTTAAACAAATAAATATGTTTTTGAATTGTAATTGGTTATACAAATCTTGCCAGTGTGTCTTATATGATTACGGAATCGCAACAAAAAAAATTGAATAAATAAACCTGTGCTTATACAATTGATATTATAAATTATAAATTATAAACTATAAATCAAACGTCCTTATGGAGTAAATCTAAACCAAAAGTTAAACAATTTATTAGTTAAAACTTAAATTACATACTAGAAGAAAATTAAGAAAGTTTTATATAAAATAAGTTTTGACTATTTAAAGAATATATTTACGATATTAAGGACTACAACTCGCTACACTATAAATTTGAATGCTAAATTTCTAATTTACATTTATCTCAAAGTTGCATAAGGTTTTTGAATTAAATATTTTGATTCTAAATAATTATATTTGCAATTAACTTTATTTCCAGAATATCTCAAGTAAATATTAGATAAGTTTTTTTACTTTTTCTTGCGAATTAGGATATTTAACGTATGCTAAATAAAGTAAAGCTTATCTTACTTACTTACTTACAAAGTAAAGTAAGGTACTCTTCTTTTTTGCGTTTATAGATATTTTGCTTTAAGTTCCAAACGTTTTCATTTTTTAATCAGAACATTTTCAGCATTTGATAATACATATATACAATATTATTAAAATAAATATTATCTATTACTTATCTGAACCTCTGGTTATCTTTTATAATATAAATTAACTTAATTCTTTTATAACTTTGTATAATTTTGTATATGTTTTTTTGTTGTTGTCAATAATTTCTATAAACCACTGTTTTTTTAAGCACAATAATTAATTTTTATTAGTTGATTTATCAGCTTTATTATGTATGTGCTAGTTTTCTTTTGCTTGCTTTTCTTCAGTCATTTAATTTGAATTTGGTTTTTAATCATTTTAACCCCATTTGTTATTTTAATTTTTCTAATCTCTATGTAGTTTAATTTAATAATTGTTCAATTAAACCCAATTTGTTTTTCCTAAAAATATTTTCTCATTTTTATCGTCGTTCTAAACTTAATTTATTGAGTTTAGTAATCGTAAATTGTCAAATTTACTTAAAATTGATTTTTGCGGTTGGTAGTTTTTAAAATGATTTATAAATGCATAATTTAACAATTAAAGATGCTAAATTAAGTGTGTAAAAGATTAGTGACAAGCAGTTTTATGATTAATGCATTAAAAGTTTGATGAACACCAAATGACAAATTTTAAATTGTTTGACATGTCAAATTGTATAATTGTTAATTGTTAAATTTGTAGATAAAATTTAATTTAATAAAAGAATTTATTAATTTAATTTATAAAGGGTGAGTCAATTAACTTTTGGAATTTAAATTGGCTATAAATAAAAAACTAATATATATATATTTTTTTTTAATTATATGTTTATTAAAATGATTAGACATTTTTATTTAAGAATGAAACACAACATTATTCAAATGACTGCTACGGCTGGCTTGACAGTAACTCATCCGATTAACCCATATTTTAGTACATTTTTTATTGTTAGGGCTCCAATCGCATGAATGTCAACTTTAATTTTTTGTTTCACCGCTGTAACCGTTTTCACTGTTTGTGGCAATTTTCAGAGTCAAAAACTCCGCACAATTGCCAGAATAATAATCTTATTTTCAGGCATTTACACCAGCCCAGAACCACCTTTAACAAAACTAGACCGCACGAATTAACGTTCAACGTGGAAAATTTACACCTTAACTTTTTATTATATGATTCACATATCTAAAATTTAGTGATTAAGATTGCAAAGTTTAGAAACTGTTAAATCCAATATTGTTTTGTTTTGTTTAATCATTTTTGCACATATTTAGGTTATGTTTAAAATTATATTAATAATAATTCTTGTGTATTTTTTGTTTTTTATATATTCAAAAAGATTAGTTACGTCATTGTCAATAATTAGGTGTTACTTTATACATTAAGCAAAATATATGTTATACAATTCCTGACAATTAGGTAACTAATCACTTCAAAATCGGTTGATAGATAAAAAATAAAAATTAAAAAGCACAATAAATTATTATTAATATATCCTTAAACATTTAATAAAATATAAAAATGTATTTAAAATTTGACAATTGTCAAATAATAGTGATTAAATCAATATAACATTTAAGTTTTGTTAGCTGTTAAGTTGTCAGTCAACAATTGGTTAATATTTAGCAGATTTTAATTATTTTTTTTTTATTCAGATATTAATATTTGTAAAATCTAATAGATAATAGTTTTAAGTTTAATTGTCTTTTATTTTCTGCAAGTGCCGTATCCGCTTAGCAAACGTTGGCTATCATGTTAGCGATAATTATTTTGTTGACAGCAGCGCGCAAGAGTTTGGTTGTTGTTTCTCCAAACCATTGTTTTAAGCTCAACCAACTCCTGCCTGGTCCTTTTTTGCTATCTATTTTACTCTGCATTATTAAGTGTAGTTTTGTATTTTTAGTTGTTGACATAATATTATTTAAGTAGTACATAAAACGATTGATTGCAACAAGTAGAAATTTAGTAATCTGCATTATTTTGTATAAGCATTATCTGTATATTTAAGATTTAGTTTATAACAAAAAAGTAATTTGTGACTTATGAAATTAATTAATTTTAATTACAATTTGTACAACAAATTTTATAAATTTAACAAAAATGATTTGTTGAACAAGTTTTACAAACAAAATTTATATTAGAATTTTAATCATTATTATTACAAGCAAAAGAATAATTTATAAATTAATATATTTAAAATATCAAGGACACCAAAACTGTTCCTAACTTATCTTCTACTTCAACATGTGAATACCAACTAAAAATATTGATACAATAAAATTCAGAATTATTTAAACCGGCGTTGTGTGCTGAATATAATGCAGTAAGATCCAGCAAAATCACAGAAGGTAAAGCATGGCACGCAGTAGTGCTACAGTTTCTACGAGGACGATATAGAGAAGTGGAGTGCTTTACAATTCAAAGCTTTTGTTTTATCACTAACATGTGTTTTACGTAGATGTTTCTGGAGAATAGAAGATACTAAAGTGATTTGTGTTCATATGTACGTGTGTGCGCGTTGCACGTATGTCTTACCCCTTCTTTACATTTACTTCAGTTTTAATTTACTCGAATTTATCTTGGGGTGTAAAAACTTTTATATATGACATCTCGTTTTATGGAGTTTGCACACAGTTAAACTGAAAAGAACTTTATATAAACTTTCCCCTTTTTGAAATTGGCTATAAAAAGGACAAATATACAAATGCGAAAAAAGCTCTAAGTTCTCAGACAGTGCAATCTTATGACATGAATAATGACAACGTTACACTTACACATTTAATTAAAAGATAGGTTTGAAATAGTTAATTATTAATGGAAAGAAAACTTGCGATTTTGAATTACACTCGCTGCCTAATTATAGCTGATGTTTGCGGAGGCACTGTTTGGTCGGTCTAAATGTGTGTTCCGGAGAAAGTTTGAAATCCGCTCCCTCTTATTTGAACTAAACTTAATATTATAGCCCTGGCTTTATAACCCATACTAAATTTAAGGCAGCACCCAGCATCTTTAATACATCAGGCTTAATCAATATTCTAAGCAGTTAGTAAGGTGTATTACAATACACGCCGTGTTATGTTTCGTGTGTACACTTACATTAATTTCTCTATGCACGTGTACAACTGGGAGTATTACTTCATCTATCATCACCAAATAAATAGATATAATGCGTTCGTGCATATGATATTTGCAGACATAACGATAGCTTTTGTCGTCTTTGCTTTGTTTATGGCGGCAATAATAGATTTGAATTCGATTGATATCTATCAGTGCATATTGTGGATTCTCTTCGTATCTGTTAACAATTTATATTTGATTTATTTTATTTTTGCTTTAAAATAACATAGTAAATACCAGAACAAAATATAATAAAATTAATCAATTAAATGACAAAATATACAATAATATTGATTTTTTTGATTAAAAAGAAACGATTTTATGTTTATATTTAATAATATTTGAGTGAAACAATATTGTTTAATGTAGTTTATACACTCGTGTGTTTGTACTTCTGCAAAAAACAATAATTTTCTATTGAATAGCAATTGTTTTCTGGAAAAATATTCCTAATAGCAATAATATGTTAAATTGTTTTAAATTACGCTTTTTATCAAACTTATTACATTCTGTATAAAAGTACACTTTTTATTAAAATTGTTTATAATAAGTAATAATAACTGTATATGTTATTTACGTACGTAGGTAGTGTCTGAAAATGTGATAAGGTTATTCATACCTAGACCAAGTGTGTCTTCGGGGTGTGAGAAAGTATTGACAATAAGGTCTCATATAGCTTTTAATATTGTTGTATGGGAGCGACTGATAATAACCGAATATTCATTCAACAAAAGAGAATAATAATACTGATTTTTAGTATTAAAATTCTTAATACATGTCGAGATATTTTTAAGCTATACAATATTTTAACAAAGCTGTCTATTTATATATTTAAAGCCGTTACGCGTGTAAAAAAAAACATCAGTGCTTATAAAACTAATAGCGCCAATTTATACAATACAAGACATTGTGATTATCTTAGAACAGCAATCCCCTATTCGACAAGTTACAAAAAGTCCCCTGAATACTCCAGTATGCCTTATATAATAATTTGCCTATAAACTTAAAACAAATTAATGACTATAAACGGTTAAAAAAAACTACATTCAAATATAAGTGATAAATGTTACTATTCAATTCATGATTTTTTTCTGTGATAAATATATTTATAATTTTTATGTTATGTATTATATGTTTCTTGTCTACTTCAATTTTATTTTTAAACTTTATATTTTAATATGTATTTCTATTTAGTCTTGTATTTTTATATTTTATTTTGTGACATATTAAACCCATGTAATTTGGCCAAAGTAAAATAAAGATATTATTATTATTAATATAAGGTTATTGAAGTACTTTACAACTATCTGACGATATTGACACATAAGCCGAGAAGACTCTTAAAGGTGTGTAGAACAAAGTACATTGACATTAAGATTATTGAAGTACTTGACAGTTGTAGCATGCTAGGTAAGGTGCCAGAATTGGGGTTGTACTAGGTGGTAAAATATCGTTATTTATGAACTAACTTTTAAGGGTTTAGGGTTGTGTGTTAACGTATTTTGCATTGAGATTGTATACGTAACATTTAATGAAATCATAATTTGTGCACTGTAATTTTAGCTTTTGGGGTTGCACAATAACTACAAAAAGTTGTCAAGTTTACACTGACGGGTTGAGCTTTGAAATTATATGTAGAGCACATTATTATTATACTACTGGAGCTGATATAAACACACTGGTATTAGAGTATATTTTGAGGTTGTGTTAATTAGGTGAATTAGGTATTATGGTAAACTATGTATTGATATAATTATAAAGATTCTAACATTACGACCTGATGGTTCTATGCTAGAAAAAATAAATATATTTGCTAATTGTACAGAATATATTGGATAGTGTGTGCAGGTGTAGGATTTGAGCAGATTGAAGTGAAGCAAAAGCAAATTGAAGCGGTACAAAAAAGTCTCAGTAACTTTTTTGCGTTAAATAATTTGACGGCAACAGCCGACCCCTAAATTTGTGTTCAGTAATTAATATACAACGTAAATGCACGGTGTAGTAGAAGTGGATAAACATTGCGTTATTTATATATCTGATTGTAGATTGCCAATTTACATCTTTGTGGCTTTTTAAGCACAATAAGTAATTGGGTTTTCTTTACAGATATTTCCATGTTAAATTTCTTTGCTGTTAGTTTAAATTTATAAAAAATATTTTTGTTTTTAGAGATTATATCTGCGTCGTTGGCGTAGCAAATAATCTTATCTTCCTTGTCTTTCATTTGATATCTTTTTTTACTTTGTATCATTGCTTAGGCTGTTTCTTTGTCTAATTTAGCACATGTAAATTGTATTATTGTATTGTACAGGTTTTTCAGTTATTTGACATTTTTTGAAAATAGCGTTGGTAGTTAACCTGTTGCTTCAAAATCTCTGCTGCTTCTAAAAAATCCCGGTAAAAGTTAACTTTAGTTAATAGTTTTAGTACAAAGCTTAGGAGACTGGTTCCTTATAAATTTTTTATATTGTTTTTTTGTTTTTTTAAAACTGGTATCAAAATGCTTTTTTTATTTAGATAGTACGTTTTTAAGTTTAATTATTTTTATTTATATAGAGTATGTAATGTTATTAGTTATTTTATCTAAACCTGGTTAATTTTTATTTTTTATTGATATTTTTTGACTAACATAATTCAGAAGATTGTTGTCAAACGTTTTGATCAAAATCCATATTGAGTATCTGAGATTGGGTTATTTTGTTCTAAGAACTTGACAATGTAAAAATTGATTAATTTTTTAATTTTTTAATTTTTTTTGACAGATTAGACAATAAAACAATTGGTTTATAGATTTGTCTTACATTTTAAGAACAAGTTAAACGTTTGCAATTTTTCAACAATCTAGAAATGTTTCATTTTTGTATAATAAAGCGGTGTTTTATCTATACCTTTTTGATATTTAATATAAATATATATCTTTTGACAAACTTTTGCCTAAAATGAATTGGACTCATTACATTTTTACTAGCCGGCATTGTAGGTACAGCAATAAGAAGATTTATAATAGTAGAAATAAATGCAAATTGGTTTGCAAAAATATCTGCTGTTTTGGATTAGTAATTAGATTGTTTTGGTCATTTTGAAGAGAGGTATTAAAATTTTTGTACTACCTTGCAATTATGTTATTGATTTATAATTTTTTTTGTTGTTTATAGAAAACTGAAAAAAAAATAATTAGCTATGATTTTCTCAATTCTATCTTTTTCAGATTGTATTAGATTGTCACAATAATTACGAGTTAACTTATAATACTTTTTACTCTGTTCGGAACGGTTACTGATGTGTTTTTTAAATGCTTTTTGCTTCATATTTACTGCTTGTTTTGACTGAATTAAAAATAAGTACTTTTGTTTTGGTTGAATTAAAGAGAATAGAACACATTTTTTATGACATTTTGAATAGTTTTTGTGAGATTTTTTGCTGGATTGTGGATTATTAAAATATATGCAATGAGTATTAAAACCAAAGTTATTTAATTTTTTAATTTTTTTTTTATGTTTATCTTAGTATAATGATAGATGAGGCGCGGTTTATGTTTGGTAGTAATGGGATAAAAAGTTTTAACAACAGAAGTAATAAATAAATGATCAGAATTTCCTAAGGCAGTTTGTTTAGTGTTTTTTTTTTTGTTTAGTGTTGAGCAAATTTTACTTTTGCCAGAATCCTGTATATTGAAAAAGTGGATATTTCTATTTGTAATTATGTAATCTATTATTATTATTTGCTCTCTGGTGTTCTAAAAAGTGACTTTTTGTTGTTGTTTGTAAGAGAAAAAAATATTGTTGATTCTGAGTTTGTTTTGAGCCCACATTTGTATCAGTAGGTTACTGTTCTTATTTAAAGTTTCTTTGTTAAATCAATTATTAATTTCAAGTAATACTTTGTAACCAACTATTGCATTAAATTTTTTTACAATTATAACTTTGTCTTGCTGCGGTATACTGTATAGTACTAATTGTAAGTTATGGTAGAAACTGTCTATATTATCGTAAGGTTTGCTGGTGTCAGATCCGTATACGCTCATTAGATGTGTTGGTTTTTTTTTTTGAAATTTGAGTGTTATGTGTAGTAATCTTTTGTTAATGTAATGTATGTCGCTTATGTTGTTTTCAAATTGTTCATGTAGCATTATGTCAACATCTAATGTTGTTTTCTAATTTTTGTTTTTGACGCTAATTACAAGGCCATCATCTGACGGTGATACAAACAATAATGAATATAAAAAAAAAATTACATAGCAAATATACAACAGTAAAACATAAAGTATATGAAGAGGTAAGAAATTACATTGAAATTATTATGAATTACATACAATAATATAAATCGAACAAAACAGATTAAACAGGTAGAGAAAAGATAAATGAATGGCGGTTTTTATTTAGAGATAATTATGACACAAAACACTTTGCAAAAAGGAGACGGATTAAATTATTTCAAACAAAAAAGATTTATATAAGTCGGTTTGGTCGTTAAGCAAGTTGATGGAAAAATTATTTTTTAGTTTAGTAATTTCAAAGGTTTCTAATAAATTTAATTTTCTACTTTTAGAACAGTTGTAAAAATTTTTAAGTTTATTGGTATCTGGGAATATGTGATTAATTTCTAAACTATAATTTGCAAAAGTACTATCTGAATGCTGTATCTGAAGGAGCGGCAATGTTCTTTAAATTTAATTTTGAAATTTCTTCTGTTTGTTTTATATATTGTGCACTACATGTGGGACAACTTAATTTATACACTCCTGACGTTAAAATTGTATTTGAACGGTCAAACGGAATGGTTGAGTTTGTATAGGGTTGTTTACAAAAACTATCAAATGAAAGATTTTTATTATTGTGACATATTGTTAGGTCTAAAAAGTTAATTTTGTTCTGAGTTTTGGATTCTACTGTAAACTTAATATTAAAATGAATACTATTGATGTGAGTTAAAAAAAAGGTTTAATTGGCGTAAGGTACTTTTAAAGAAAGCTAAGACGTCGTCAACATATCAATACTAAAAAAAGATATGTTTTTTAGCATGGTCTAAATTAAAAACTTTTTTTTTAAGGAAGTCATATATATATATTTCTGCTAACAAGGGACTTAAGGGTAAAATCATAACTAGACCTTTATTTTGATTGAAGAACTTACTATTAATTTGAAAGTAACTATTTTTAATGCAGAATTTTAAACAAAACATTATTTTGTCGCAAAGGTAAGGATTAATATTTATATTTTTATATAAATTTGAGACGAACTCAATGCATTTATTTAGAAAAATGTTGGACAACATACTACTGATATTAAAAGAGACTAATTTAGAAGAATTTGTAATTTTTGAATTTTTAATATTGTTAGCAACTTTTACCAAGTTAACTGCACTAAATTTTGAAGAAAAAAATGTAAATTCTTTGATTATCTTACATTTAATTTAATTTCTAACTTATGAGTTGGTCTGTTAATGTATGATACCACGGAATAGGAGCATCTGGTTTGTGGTTTTTTATAAGGCCGTATAGATTTGGTGCTAATGGATTTCTATTGATTACAGTTAAATAATTAGGGGGTGGAAATAAAAGTTTACTATTGGAAAGAAGAGATTGGAATTTGATTTGAATTTTTTTAGTTAAGTCTAAATGTAATGGTATAGAATTTTTACCGATAATAAATTGCTGAACTTTTGACTGATATACCAACTTTAGAACAATTACTATAGCATTTAATTTGTCAACTTTTGTGAAAGTAATGTTATGATTTTTAATTTTAAGTTGAAGTGACTTAATGGTAGTTGTGTCAAAAATATCTAAAAAATGTTACCTATTTTAGATTAAAAAAAAAAACGGCATTTGGGGATTTATTATACTTAGTGCAAACTCTAATTCAAAAATAAATTTCTCTGTAGCGTTGCTGTTACCAACATGTGGTGAGTATTTTGAGCCGTTGCTTAAAAACGACAATTTTATTTATAAAAATTAAACATCTGACATATTAATAGTTTTAATTGTGGGATGGGAATTACTAATGTTATCTGAACTTTAAGGGCTGAAAGTTTTCTATTTAGAATCATATATTTTTTATAAATTAATTTATTCATATTGTACTTAACACGATTATCAAAACTGTCAAATTTTAAAGGGTAGAGTGTATACGTTGCATCCGCATGTAATACTTTTACATAGTGCTGGTAAGCGTATTTCTTTTGGTAGAAATTTCTACATTCTTCTTTAAGCCATCGCTGTTTTGCAAAACGCAATGCTTTTTCTGCTGCATTGAAATAAAAACCGCCATTCATTATTGTCTCTATCTGTTTAATCTGTTTAATCTGTTTTGTCTGATTTGTATTATTGTATGTAGTTCATAATAATTTTTAATCTTAATAATTTCAATGTAATTTTCTTCTTCTCCATATATTGTATTGTATATATGCTATGTAAATTTTCTTTTATATTCACATTTGTTTGTATCACCGTCAGATGATGGTTTTGTAAAAAGTTTGGAACTAGTCACGGTTTATATATATTTGTGATATAGTACATAGTAAATGTGTTTTATTTATTTTTTATAATAAACTGTCACTTAGTAACGGCCACCAATATTTAATTGTTTAATAGTTACTGTGGTTTTATGTAAGTTGTTTGATGATTGGCACATTGATAATCCATACCCTGAAACATTATTGTATGTAATATTTTTTTATGTGGTTTATTGAACACTTATTATTTAAGATTAAGTTTTTTTTAATACTTTAGTATTCTGATTTTATTTATTTTTATTAATATTTAGACCAGTTTTGTCTGTTAAGAAATTGATATAATATTAACAATTATTGATGGTAATACAATATAAAAAAAAATGATGTTGTAAAGTAATACTGCTAATTATAAATTTATCTATTGCAAACTATTAATACCAAACAATACAAACTGCACTTAGTTTTTAAGATTTTTTTAAAATTATGATATAAATACTTTTGTGTTAGATTTGAAAAAATTGCCGTTATACAATATAAATTAAATAATACTAGGTAGAGCTAAGGTAATGTCATAATGTGATTGTGTCATAATTTTACAAATTGCGTTAAATATCATGGTGTTTTAACATTTTTGTTTTAGCTAGATACACACTCAAAAAACGCGGAATTATTAGTCCTTTTTCTCGTTGTCTTGCAGCATGTACGGAAAGTGGTTTAGTAGGGAAAGCGCCTAACTTGAATTTTGGCGCATATTTTGTTGCAGGTTTAAGGTAGTGCAGAAATATTGCAAAAAGTGACCAACTCCGTATTGCTTGTTTAATCCAAAATATTGTGGACGAGAATGTTCGAGAAAGCCCACAAACATCGACGAGACAACGATGCTCACAATTGGGTATCAGCAGACGTTTGTTGCGTTGAGTTTTAGTGAAAGACTTAAAGATGATCTTTTAAAAAGTGCAAACCGTTTATCAATTGCTGTCTGCTGATCGACAACTGAGGTCTTCTTACATCTATGCTCTGTTAAACCTAGTACAAGAAGATGATAATTTTGTATCCAAAATTACAAACAAAACCCGTTTTTACTTAACTGGTTATGTTAACAAACAAATTTTGCGTTTCTGAGTCCACATGAAATGCACAAAGAACTATTGCATTTTTTTAAAATGACTGTTTGGTGCGGCATTTGCAGTGGAAACTTAATTGGTTTTAATTTTTTTTAAAACGCCAATAGCACAACCGTAATCGTAACCGTAACTAGTAAGCACCACAAACATATGTTAAACACATTTTTTTGCTGCAAATTGCTAAATTGGGTCTCATACATTGTTAGTTCTAGCAAGACGAAGCAATTTTCAAGCAATTTAAACTGGCGCCGCTCAGATCGTCACACCTCTTTCTTTAAGGTTTTCTTTTAAATCTTGCGTTTACTACAACAAACCACAAACCTTGCAAGTTTTGAAAGCCAACATTGAAGAAAAAATTACTAATTTGGAGCCAAATATTTTGCAAGCAACAATGTCATCTAAGGTGTAAACTTTAAATAAACTTTTTGTAAAAACAAAACCCAATTTTTTTTTTAACAAAATTGCTGCCTATTTACATTATAAAATTACGTTTGTCCTACCTTGTATAAACTTTACAGTTGCGCTTTTAAATGATACATTTTTGCATCTTTTTAATGTTTATTTACCTATTAAAATACTACAACAAAATGCAAAAAATAAACATTTTTTTATAAACAATATTTCAAACTGAACAAACCAATCTAATACAATTATAGATTATTATAACAATAATATAAAGTGCTTTGAAGAGTTATTAATGTTTAAAAAAGTAAACACACACAAAGAAAAATATTTATTTGACTTAAAAATCTAATGCTATGAGGTTAGATGAGCTCAGCCTGTTATTGTTGAAATTGTGTTGTCTTTATATAATAAAAAAATAGTTACAGTTACAGCTGCGCATCAGCAATTACTAATAAAATTTATAACATTTTTAAAACAACAGATAAAAAGGTAACAGTTTTAGTAATGTTAAATTATAGCAAAGCGTTTGATTATTGATAACACTATTATAATATTAATATTGAAACATATTAACAATGGCGTTATTTTTTTTTTATAACTATTTTATCTAAATGTACGCAGCCTGCAGTTATTAAAAACACTAAGCTATTTAGTCTAGAAGTTAAACAAGGTGTACCACAAGGATCAATATTAGGTTCATTATTATTTACAATTTAGACAAGCTTGCATGCGCTTATTAAAACTTGCAATTTGACACAATTTTATGCTGATGATGCTCAGTTTGATTACTCTTTCACTCCAAATAGTTTAAAAGATATATACAAAATTGAACAAGTTATTAAACGTCTTGTAGATTTATCTGCTAAATATAGACAATTAAAAAATTAATGCATCAAAATTTAAACTTTAATTTTTTTAAAGTGTAACAGGATTGTTAGTTACTAGCATGTGTTTATCAATAATATTCTATTGCAACCAGTCAAGGAACCTTAGGTATAGTTATTGACATGGAATTATACTTTGTTTTACATATAAACGCAGTAACTAAAAGACATAATGTAATTTTTAAAAAAGTTCTTATGTAGACAAGAAAACTGCTCTGCAATGCTTTAGTTTTATTACATTTTAAAACGAACCTACATTAAGTTTAGTTGAATAGATAGCGCAGGTCTTTTTGTAGCAATACTTATCAATGTCTACAGAATAAGGCGTACTAATAAAAGACGTCTTGAAAATAATTGAACAGAATTTAAGTATGGTTTTTATTTATATACATATTAAATTCTTAAAAAAATTTGAAGTTAATTTATTTTTACGATGTCAGAAAATAACAATATTGCAATAATTCTATTCGTAAATGTTGATGAATTCGTTTAATGCTTACATTAGTATACACCAATCGAACACGTCTTATATCAACAATAAGACATCGAATTCTAGCCTTGACTGGCATTGTCAAAATAGTCTTCAATTTAAATTTTAGTAAAATCAAATTGACAGTTTTATGCTTTGATTAGCATTAGTAACAAGAATCATGAAAACCAAATCAGGCAATATGGCAACATTAAACAGTTTTATACGTGTCTTAAGCCTTGTGATATTTTGCATCTTTATTGTATTACCTTCCTGCAGCAATTTGTTAAAATGTTTTACATAAACTATTATAAAATAATTATTATTTGCACATAATAATATACTTATTGTATGCAAATTATAAAATACATTGTTACATTTAATTGCAGCTCGTACATATTAAAAACATTTCACACAACAGATAATTTTATGAGCATATCAAAGTATATCCTCTTCAATAATTTATAAATTTCTTTTAGGTCGCTCCGTAAAGTACGAAGTATCAATAATTCATTGAAATTCAATACCTGGTCGACTTTATTATCTCAAATGCTCGTGTTTAAAATCTGCCAGGGTTTTAACGCCTAAATCCATGTGAGGATTTATTGGTAATATTTCATGTGGCAGTAAAGTTTGTTATAAATTAGTTGAATAAACAGATTTGTGGGAAATAACTGATGGTTCCATTGCATGAAAAACGATCTGTAATAATATTATATAAAATAACATATTTTGTTTTTATATTGCAATATATAACAAAATAAAACCATCGAATAAATCCCAAAAATAAATTCAACATTATTTCTAGCTTTGCACTGGTAATTATTTTTTGATGTTATAAAATAAAGATTAAATCTTTGTAGTATATGAGACGTTATTATTACAAGATAAAACGTAATAATTTTCGTATTTTCTCTTTGCTCTATATCTTCCTACAGAGTTGTTATAATTTGAAGTGTTGTATAAATAAAAGAAGGAATATGTAAATGGTGGAGATAAGCATATACAACAGAAGAGACAATTAGACGGGGTGATAAAAACAGGACAGTCCTCGAATAAGCCATGAGAGAAACCGGGAAATAAACACTTCGATGATGAAAGACGCGAGTGCTCGATGTTTTCGAGCAAAGTAAAAAGAAGGCACCACCAAATTTTGCCGACAGCATTTTTTGTGAGTGGGAGGATGGACTTAAAGGGATAAAAAACTGTTTGTCTACTCTCTTTCATCTCGCAATTGTGGGAGCGAATTTTATATTAACCCAAAATTTTATTATCATAATTATTGTGCGACTAGCTAACTCCAGCATAATGAAAGAATGTTAGTTGCATTTGTTGTATAGAAATACATTAATAATAATTAATACAACATAATACAATCCATAAATGCTTCATTTTCAACATCAATTAAAAAATAATATGTTAATTATAAATAATTTAAGATTATAATTTATCAAATATTGATGGTATATTCAAATATATGCGTTGGATATTTTAACGTGTTTATAAATTTATGTTAAAATAAGTCGGAGACCTTCGTATTACTTGAGTCAAACTTTAGTAATGAATTATTAACAAAGAACTCGACGCCTCATTTGTGGAGCTACATAAAAGAAAGAAATTCGATAAATATTTCATGGATGTCACTTTGATATTGTTAATTAGTTTTGTTTGTTTCCTTTTTGAAATATCAAAGATAACAAAAAAAATGTACAAATGAACTCAATTTAAATGATAATGATAATTATAATATTTATATATAAGACATAATTCTAATAAAATATTTACTTTACTTGATATAGAATATAATCTGTATTTCCAATAAATTACATTATACAGAAACACTTAAAAAAATTGCCTATACAACTATATGTGTACAAAATATATTTTAGAAATAATTAATAATAAGAATAATAAGAAATAATTAATAATTTAGAAATAATTAAACTGTGCTTTGTTTAAACTAGCTATTGTGACTCACACGTATAAGTTACAATAAAATCGTAAATTAATCGTTTGTGTAACAGCTTTTTAAAGTTTACTTTTTTACACACAAGGTAAATTGTAAGTAGATATCAATTGAACAATTGAAGCAACAAAATTTGAGTAATATAATAAATATTTTAGAATCGCGTTACACATTAGAAGTGATAAAGCCAACACAACATAAAAATAGACTGCTACAGTTTTTACATAACTTCCAAAGATTTGCCGAGTAGTTATTGCCAATAACTAGTTTATAATACTTAGGTTCAAATTTGACATTGATACGTGCTCTTGACAAACACTTAACTTAAAAAAAAACTACAGATTTAACTATAATAAACTTAGCATCACATGTGTTTGAACTATAATATAGTTTGGCTAGTTTTGGTAAAAGATCAAAATTTTGCTTTTGGCAAGTTTACAACATAGATAGAAAATTGTTGCCTTATTATTAAAAATAGGAGATTTATTATGCTTACTTACCATAATTATTCACGTTCCTACAATTTTATATGTTGACTATTGGGAAAGAAACTACCATACTTGATCAACGTATTCAGAACATCAAAATAAACTAATAACGTTCTATAAATATAAGTCCTTGGCCGCTGTGATTTGTTAGACTGATTTTGTCCAAATCTTAACCGTTCTGGAGTTTTTTTGTCAATGCCAGCACTGTTTATTTATTAAAAATATGCCAATATGATTTTATTTATGAGTACTGGAACGCGGAATGGCAAAACCACTATCTATTTTATTGTTTTACGTAAAACCGGCATACTTGCTAATGCAAAAATGACATTTAAACAAGAAGATTTTACCACACGCACTTCAAAACAAGTGCGTGTGGTAAAAAAAAGTTTGATAATGCACAATGTAGTTCAGATGTAACACATGCATTTGCAAATTGGGTTTAAATTAATCAGATAGTAGTTTTTTACAAAAATAAGCTTCTTTATTTCCTAATTCAGCGTGTCCAAAATTAATTTGTTTTGTAATTGTGGTGCTGCTTCTATTATAAATGGCATCTTTATAGCGTTAAAAATCAGTCACATGTTTATAGAATTTTTTTGTTTTTTTTTTTTTTTTTTAAACAGGTTTATCAAGTATAGCCGTTTTCTTCTAAATTTGCCGTATTCAGGATAATTTTATTTAATTGGGTAAAGAAATATATTTGCCAAAGTTGAAGTTTTTGTTAAAATACTACAAATCATGGTAGCGGTCGGTGTGCTCTTAAACGAAGTTATATTTAACTCATACACAACTTGTTTCATTTACATTTAAAAATTAAGCGTCCTTATTGGAAGAATTTTATATACAAATTTATTTTGTTAAAGTGACAGTTCATATTACTAACAATAAAAATGTGTTAAAACAACTGTTATTTTGTTAGTTTTATAAATATAAAACGTTATTCTTTTTAACCTTTTTTTTATATTTTAAAAACTTGCAATATTTTTTTTTTTTTTTTAGGACGTAGTTGGCTTTTAACAAGTGGCCTTTAAGAATAACTTATTCATTGTCTAATCTAACTTAAATTTGGTGCTAGTTTGAGGCGGGCTGGTTTTTGCTTTGCGGATTTTCACGCATCATCTGCGGCACGCATGCTGTCCCCGGCTCCTCTCTCTCTATAGCCCTTACCTTGTCTGCTACTATTGTCATTTTGTCTTTTCTTATCTGCACTGGCATCTACCTCTGCATTCTCTTCTTTCTCCCATCTTTGTGTTATTTACTCAAATTAAACAATTTGTTCTCAGATGTGCTCTTAGCTTACTAAGGTCTTTGTTCACTTCTTCTTTATTGTATCCCCTTTCCTCCATAAATAATTTATGCAGTTCCATCAGTTGTATTCATTTTGGCAGTCCTAAATCTGTAAGTTTTACCTTCAGTGATATCCTTTTATCTCCATCAGGAATTACTTCTTCATGTCCTCTCGTTGCCAGGTATATTCTGACTATCTAAAAGGTTGCGTTCTCGTCATCCTCGAGATAGCATATCTGCCATTTGGTATTTGCCTAGTTATTTCTGTTATTCTGCTTTTCTTCAATATTTTTTTTTTCTTCTCCTTATCTCTGCAATTTCGTTTGGTATCATAGTCTCTGTAAATGTTCTTTTTTTTTCTTCTGTTTTTTTTATGCACAATTGTCATGTCCTTTCTTATTTTTTTCTTTTTGATCTTTTTATTTTATTTAGCTTCTCTCATCTCTTTCATTTCTCTTCTATGGTTTTTAGTTTTTGTGTTTGTTTCCATTGTTTGTTTTTCTATATTCTTCTATTGTCAAACTCTTTAATTTTTTTTTAGTACATTTGTTGCAAAGTTTTTTAGCGCCCTCCATTTATTTTCATCTTTTAAGCATTTGTTAATGATTGTTGTTTTATCCACTTTGCTTCTTAGTATATATTCAAGTTTTTTTCTATCTTCCTCCCACGCCTCGCATTCTACTAGAGTGTGTTCTGCGTTATCGCGTGTTTCTTCCTGACAAAATGTACACCTTTCTTTTTCATTTATTTTTTTAATTTTTTGCATGAATTTTCCAAATGCTCCGTGCCCGGTCAGTATTTGTGTTGTATAATAGCACGTCTCGGGTTTCTTCTCTACCCATTCTTTTATGTCTGTGATTAATTTTCTTGTTCATTTCCCCTTTTCTCCTGTATTCCATTTTCTCTGCCATCTTTCTTTTTTATTTCTATTCTTTTCTCCACCATCATATCCGAGGGAGGTGTTTCCTGCTTCTTGTGACACTGTTCTGTAAGCTCTACAAATTCTTAGCAAGCTTGCTCTTGTGGCTCCTCCTACTTCCTTTCTGTTTTTTTTTTGGCTTTCCCCCATGTTTCTGCGGCGTACAGCTATTAGCCTTCTGCTTTCTTCTTCTGGACCTCTGTTGTTTGGCATAAGTCTACCAAGCTTTCTCTCAATTTCCTTTGTTCCAATGACCGCTTCCTTAACCTGTTCATTCCATCCCTTTGCTTCGAGTGTCACTTCGAGGTATTTGATTTTTGTTCCTATGGTTATCTCTTGATCTCCTCTGTATCTTACCTGTTCCTCTATTGTTCTTCTTAGTCGATAGGCATGCCGCCTCAGTTTTTTGTGTTGCTAGTTTTAAACCCTTACTTCTCATCCATATTTGTATCATCTCAATTGCCAGCTCTAATCTTCCTTTTGGTACTTCCATTTCTACGTCTCTACCTACTACTGCTATGTTGTCCGCAAATGCTGTTATTGACACGCTTTTCAGCATCTTTATTCGAAGTAACTTAGTTATAGACAAGGTTCCACAGATTTGGTCACAGTGCTAAGCCCTGCGGTACCCCTCTGGTAAGTTTGAATCTTCCCTTTTTGGTCACTAGGTTTCTGTCTTGTAAGTAGCTCCATATAATCTTGATTGTTTTTCTGTTCAGTTCTTTCTTCTTTGCCGCCTCTATGATTGCTGCCCATAATACGCTATTAAACGCGTTCTGTATGTCCATCGCTATCATTACACAGTGTTGCCTTTTGCCGTTCCGCTGTTTGCTTCTTTTGCTATTGCTTCACATTTTTAATAGCTCCTAAGGTTGTTTTTTTTTTTGGTAAATCCGTATTGTTTTTTTCCCATCCTCCTTTTTCTTCTATTTCTTGTACTATTCTCCGTACAATAACTTTCTCTATTATTTTAGCCAGTGTGTTGATTAAGCATATTGGTCTGTATGACGTTGCTTTTCCTACTTCTATCTTTTTCTCAATCAGTACCAGAATGGCTTTTTTCAACTTCCTGGAAAAGTTCCTTCTTTTAGGCACCTGTTGATTATTTGAGTTATTTCTATCTCGTTTCCGTCTAAAACTGCTTTAACAATCTCTGTTATTATTTTGTCCGGACCTGGTGCTTTGTTGTTAGGCAATTCTTTTATGATCTCATTGATCTCTTCCACTGTTGCCATAACTGTTTCTTCTTCTTCTTTTGTTCCTAGTTTTTCTACTGGTTCTTCCTTGGGAAATAGTTTTTTAATTATGACTTCTTCTTTTTTGTCTTCTTTTAAGCAGATTCCTTTTGTTCTTCCACCCAATTTGTCCATCACTATTTTGTACGGTTTTCCCCAAAAATCTATAAATTTTATCATTTTTTTCCAGCATCTTTTTCTGCTATCCCTAATTGCCTTTTTTAAGATTTTTCTGTCGTTTTTTAGTTTCTCTTCTATTTCCTCTGTGTTCTTTATTCTTCATTTCAGCTTTTTGACTTTCCTCCCTGTTTGTATTGCGTTTTTCCTGCAATCTTTTATTTCCTCACACCACTAGTATGGTCCTTTTCGACCGCCTTCCCTGTACCTTGGAATTGCTTTCTCCGCCGCTTTTCTCAGTTTTTCTGAGTATTTCTCGCATTTATTCTCAATTTTTTTGTTTTCTGTCACTTCTTCTGTTTCTATGTCTCTTTTTATCTTTTTTTTGTCCAGTCTTTTTACGTTCCATTTACCTTCTCTCGTGTGCTCCTGTTTTCCTTTCTCCTTTGTATTGTATTGTATTGTATATGTTTGTGTAGACTCAGTGATTCTTCTTCAGTCACGGTCTATTCATTTATTATTTTTGCCATTTCCCACGTTGCTATGGTGATGTCAATATGTGATTTTGTGTTTCCTCTTACAAACGTCGGTTTGTCTCCTTTGTTGCAAATTGTAAGATTTAACCCTGCTAGATTTTTCCTCTTAAATTGTTTTTGTAGCCTCCCCATCTCGGTGATTTTGCGAAATCTCCTCCTACAATAATTTTTTTTTCTGTTTTTCTAAACTTCTTTCTAATTCTTCTATCCACTCTCGATAGTATTCCAGATCGCAGTTTGGGCTGATATAACAGCTGTATACTATCATGTTTTGTACTTCTGCCCACACTATTCCTTCTTTTGGTGTTCCCCATCTTTCCATCTTGTCCCTACACTTCCCCCTAGCTAAAATTGCTGCATCTGTTCATTTGTCTCTTATCCACTTACCATTTAGTTTGTTTTTATTAGGTTCACTTACTAGCACTTAGTCTATTTCCTCTCTTTCTGCTGTTGCTATTAGTAAATCGTGAGCCTCTTTTCCCCTCCCTATGTTTATTTGTATAAACTTATACATTATGTGATACTATTTTTTCCTCGTGTTTTCTACAGTTATCTAGGTTGTTGTCCTCCATATTTATCTTTGTTTTCTTCATTTTTTTTTCTTCGTAGCTGGACATCTTTTCTATCCCGTTCTGTGTCCTAATACTTTGCATTCAATGCATTATTCTTTGTTTCTGCATTCGGCAACCTGATGTCCCTCTTTTCCGCGTTTTATACATAGCAAAGACCTGTCTTCCCCATTGCATTCAGCCGCTACATGTCCTTTCCTCCAGCATTTATAAAATTTTCTTTCATTTGCTTTAACTTTCTCTACTTTGCATCTTATGAGTCCTATGTTTATTCTTCCTTCTCCTATTATCTGTTTTGCTATTTTTTTGTCCATTTTGACTATAGCGGTTTGTTTTTCTCTATAACCTTTCTTTATGGAAATTATTGTACTTCCTTCAGTGTTCACTTTGTTCATAATTTCTTCCAGTATTTCTTCCCTCTTAATTTCCGGGCTAATATCTTTGATTATCACCAGTTCTGTGGTTTTGTTGCTGGCTTTTCTTACATTGTAGCCTTCCATTCCATTTTTAGTTTTTTTCATCTCTTTCTCCGTCTCATTACCCTTTGTAATTAGTAACAACTCCCCCTCCCCTCCCTTTTTTTGTTTCTTTTACCTCCTTGAACGTAGATCCTTTTATCTGGGTTTTTGCCTGTCTCAGCAAATCTGCATATGTGACACCTTGTTTGCTCACTACTATAGCATCTGTTTACGTTCCTGTTTTTTTTTCTCTATTTGTCTCCGCTACCTGTCCCTGTGTTGGCACGCACAGTCTTATTTTTGTGTTAGTTCTTCTTCCTGCTATTTCCATAATTTTTTTTGCATCTCTTGCCGTAATTCCCGTTGGTATTGGTATATTTATTTTTTCAATACTTAATATTTTTGTTTTGATAAGCATTTTTTCGATAGCTATTAGTATCTCTTTATTCCTTGCCGTTTCGATTTTCTGCTTAATGATGTGTACTTTTCCAACATTTTTTCCGCTTAGAGTTTTAACTATTTCTATATAGGGCGTTTCATCTTTTCCTTCTTCCTCCATTAGTTCAGGATATTTTATTTTTGCTTGTTGTAAGATACCACCTTTTTTGCCTATTTCATCTTTATATATTAAAAGTCCTGTATTCATTTCCTTTCCCATTATTGTTTTTTTTTTCACGTTTACATATTTATAGTCTGTATCTCTCCATTCTTTATTTATAATATTTTTTATATCCTCTTCATTAACCACTTCTAATATTTCCTCGTCCGAGATGAAATGGTTTTTACGGTTTTCCTCCCTATTATCTCCAGTTTCCATTGTCTGTGTCGACATTTCTATACCTATTTTTGTTTTATTTTCTTTCTTCTGTTCTTTTTTTTAATTTCTTCAAATTCCATTTTTTCCATATTTGTTTCTAATTGGTTCGCCACCTTATTAATTTCTAGTTTAGTGGTTGTACACTCACTGGTTAAGTTTTTTAACTCTCTAATTAATTTCCCCATTATTTGGATTGTTGTGGGGTTATTTGCTCTCTTCGCCTCGTTGTTACCTCCTGGCGAATCTAGTTCTCTCCCTTTTTTTTGATTAGTTTGACCTAATTCTTTATCTTTTTTTTATCCGGCGGTGTTCTTTGCAACATCCCGCTTTTTAAAAATGCCTCCATCTTATTACGTTTTTTGACCCTTGTCTTAGTTTCACATTTAATTAAATATCAAATTACTGTTTCCGCGTTTATGTTTTATTATGTAACACTAGACGTGTCGCGCGTCACGACACAATTGTGTTTTAAAACACGACCGCACCTTTATTTTTTAGTGTGTCCAGTTTAACACTTATTTGAACTTTCACAATAAACTTTTCTCCTTTCCACTGTTTGTTCAAATTCACAGGTTTTTTAAATTTTTTAAGTAACATAGATTATTCACCATTACTTAAATCGCCTTTATGCACATTCGCGAGCGCGTCCGTTCTCTGTCGAACATTGACCGCAACTTATTATAGTTAGCGTTTGTAGTAAAACATACATTAAATATTTTACTGTTGTTATCAGTGCAAAAGTTTTTGTTTGCAGTTGCTGTTTACTGTAACGCAAAGTTAATCAACATGCATTTTATATATGGGTGTGCTTATAAGATTACAATTAAAACGCGACGTCTAGTAAAGCCTATCAAAATTTCCAGATTTCTTTACATTCTATCTTTTAAAAAAATTACCAAAAATGGCTTAATTCTAGTTTATTCAGCAAATATTGCCATTTAACTAAAAGACTAAGGTAAGTATTTACTCTTAGAGCAGAAGAAAAAATTCTAGCATGTATAGAGCATAATTTGAAGACAAGTGTGCAAAGAAAATTAGCAAAAGTAGAAACTAGTGCTCTTCTTGTTTGCAGAATCCTCCACGAGCACTTACTTTATTTGTACAACAAGTCAGGCTTTAAATCTATTTGATCATCAAGCACGTATGGTTTTGGTTTTTCGTAGCTGGTTTCTACACAATGATGCTAAATACCTCCGTTTTCTTGCCAATATTTTTTTCGGATGAAGCCGGATTTACACAAAATGCAGTTGTTAGTTTTGAAAATTTTTGCATGTTTAAGCCAGCAAAAAATTTCATACTCTAATGATGTCTAGACATCAGACATGTTTTTTATTAAGCATTTAGATAGATATTTTAGGCGACGTGTTTTTAAGTCTTGTTTTTCTTACCAAATCAATTAACATGCGCTGTTTACCTAAACTTTCTGCACAAAAAATAATCTTTTTAATGATATTTCTATTGAATAAAAACAACAAATTTAGTTCTAGCGTGATAGTGTTCCAGCTCATTTTCTGATTGCCGATAGAGAACATTTACATCAAACTTTTTTACGTAGATGGTTAGTAAAGAGCGGACTGGTTTTACGGCCTGCAAGATATATATAATATTTGAAAACATTAGTTTATAGTGCTTCTGTAAATAGCCTCAAACAGCTTCAAATTAATCAAAATTGCTAACAAATTTTAAGCAAATAAAAAGGCTTTTAAAAATGTTTGAATATTATTTAGACTAAAATATCGTGTCTGCTTGAAAATGGAAGGAGGGCATTTCTATTTTTTTTTGTAAATTCAAAACCGTTATTTTGCGGACCCATGTTTATTATGACTTCTTTGTTTATTTTGATTTATACTACTACTTATAGAGATATGTGATATGCAGTTTTTATAGATTGTTAAAAGTATTCCGACATTTTCAAACATGAGATGACAAATTTCTTAGCTGTTTTTACATTTATCAATTTATTGTTTTAATGACATATTTTATCTGATTCATTTCTGTCAATTTTACTACAATTTATTGCAAATTTGTTTCAATTTTCAATACTGCCAACTGTATAATAATTGTTTTAAACAGCTGATTGCTAATTTTCAATTTTAGCTATTGTCATAAGTTAACATTATACAGTCTTTTTTTTAATGTTTGTATTTATGTATATATTATCACAAAACGCAGATTATACTACACTGGTTTAACAAAAAAAACACTTAAATTTATTGTTAAATAAATTGAGGTTATACAGCAGACATTGCCAACACTTAACTTTATCAATAAATTGAATCAAAATAAAACACAAATGTTTTAATCTGACTAAAAATTGATCAATAATTTGAGAGATGTAAAATAACAATTTAATGTGATTAAGACTTCAAGGTTAGTAAGTCTTTAAAATTGAACAATAAATTGACAAATATAAAAACAGCTTAACATTTACAAACAGAACAACTGATAAAATACTAATTTTCACAAAAATGTGTTGAATTTACTTGCTTATAAAAAGAAACTACAAAATTAAATTAAATAGTAGATCAACTAAAATCAAGCCTTTACTAATTTGGAATGAACCAAAAAAGAAAATGCATTAAAAAATTAGATTAAAAATATTAATAAATTATCAAAAAGTAAATAAAAAACTACTAACAATGAATACCTTATACCATACATAACTGAAGTCTTCGACAAACTTAGTAAATATCAATGCTTTACTACATATGATATTGCTAGTAAGTTTTACAAAAATAAAATGTCACCATTAAGATTTTTTACAAATGCGCTTTAAACTAAAAGAATCATCTTTAATATTTCTAAGAGTCATGGATGATGTATTCAGAGGATCGCAAACGCACATATGTCTAGTGTATATGGTTGACATAATAATTTGTTACACATTTTTATAAAAACATGTTAATCTAAAATAGATTTTCCAAAGAATTAAAAAAACAAAACTTTAAATACAGCTTGATAAATTAGTTTAAAAATAAGTAAAATGTTTAGGACATGTAGTAGCAAACTTAAACCAAACTTTAACAAACGTTATTTGTTTACCCGATACCAAAACACACTGCTAAAATTAAAAAAAAACAATGTAGAAATTAAAATTAAGAGAGTTTAACTACATTACTGTATACAAAAAAATATTAACGCCAATGCCACTCTTGCGTAGAAATAAATGTTATTGAATTTCATCAAAAATGTTTTTGTTTTAATATAATATACAATTTATTTCAAATTTTAAACCTAACAAAAAGGTAAAAAGCACCACATTAAAATATTATGACAGTAAAGAACTATTAGACATTGATCTAAGCAAAATTGTCTCGATGGTAGCTACGCACATGCAAAGTTGACAAAAATTTCACATAAATACAACACAACACTGAATTTTTTTTTTCTGTTAATTTAATCAATTGTTTTCCGATAATTCCCAACTGCGTCATATTACAAAAAAAAACAGTTATTTAGTTTATATACAAAAAAATATTAAAAACTATATTATACTTTATAAATGCACAAAACATGTATACAATTGTGTCAACAGTGTTATTTGTTAGCTTTGTCTACAATAGTTATTGTGTATTAACGGTTAATAAGTTAAAGATTGTTAATATATTTGCTGATGAAAAATATTAATAAATCTTTCCATAAAAGTTCTAAGATAAAAAGATTTTATTACACAATAGCTATATGAGCTTTTAAAGGTGTAGATGTTAGAGATTATTAAGACATAGACCAAGGAGGTCTTGGACGTGTGTAATACAAAGTAAAAATAAAAGCAGTAAAGTCATTGAGGTACTGACTTCTGTAACATGCTTAAGGGTTGTAAAACATGTTATTTACACTGGCAGTTAAGGCTTTGAAGTTGTGTGATAACAGTGTATCTGGCAGTAAGGTTTTATACTTAATAGCTAAAAGCTCGTTGTGCTCTGGCAGTTGTAGCTTTGCGGTTTCACCATAACTGCAAAAAAGTGATAAATTTATACAAGCCTGTCGGGTCTTAAGATTATATGGTATTAGTTAAGTGACTAGTATTTTGGTATACTATATATTAATGTTATATTGGGGATTCTGGCATCACAATATATTGAATTCTACTCTAAAAATAAATTCTATGTTTGTGCAGATTAAATTCATTTAAATAAATCGTGTAAAAGTTGACGGGTTGTAACGGTAACAAACTAACTCGAACGCAATCGTGTGGGACAAAAACAAGACAAAAAAAAATTTTTGCAGTTAAGTCACGCGGTTGGATAAATTGTTTAAATGGCAAATCAGCAACAAATTGTTTCAAAGTAAAATTAGTGTTTATTTATGGTGGTTCAATTAAATAGAATGTAATAAATATGATGATATTAATTGCCAAATTTAGATTGTCAAAATTCAGAACACATTGTGGGTAAATAAATCAATACCCATACCTTAAAAATATATTATATAAAAAATAATATTGTTTACAAATCAATAAATTATGAAAAACTCAAGATTTATTACATGTTATTACTCTTTCTATTAAGTTTGGGTAATATTTATTGGCATTCAAAAGGTACAAACATTTGCACAAGCTTTATTTGTTTGATTGTGAACATTTTAAGCACCATTATTTTACACATATAAATTTGTCTTACGCATTCTTTGTCAATTCTTATAATTTTATCAATTGCACAAATAGTTAACCAAAGGTCAGATTAAACGAAAGTACCAATGTTTTCAATATTTTGATTTATTTTTGTCGTGCTAAGGCAACCCAAGCGTGCATCTTCAACGTTTTTTCGGCCGCTTAATAAACTTTTAATTATTATTATATAGCCACAATTTTTTATATGATTTACCTTTAATAGTTATAATGATAGATTGAATAAAATTAAAAATAAAAAGTATTAAAAAGTTTATATAAACAAATATAAAAGTATCATACATAGAAATGTCAAAACTAAAGTTTCCTTCTTGACGCTGGCTGCGTGTAGACGCTGCAAGCAACGTGTTTTTTTGTCTATTGGTAAGATGTACTTGCACTTAGTTAGATGTACAGCCTAATAGAACACAAAACAACATACAGTTTTGCAATATAAGCACTGTCAGCCATCGGTAAAAATTGTGGCTTTTACATATTTTTGGCAAATTTAATTTGATATTTATTTAAGTGTTAAAATTAAAAATTAGTTCTATTTTGTTCACACAGTCAGTTTTTAACCTTAGGCGTTGATACGTTTAAGGAGAGTCACGACAGTAAGTAGACATCAGGAAGCTTAAAATTTAGGTGCCAAAGTATACTTTAATTTCTTACAGCAACTGCAACCGTGTTCTAATAATGTTTAAACTTTAAGAACCATTATTATGCCTAACAGGAAACGTTAGAAGTAAGCGTTATGCTTTTGCAACGTCAAAACAGTCAAAATCTTACTCCAAAGACCAAATGATGGTTCAACACTATTACAAATATCTGTATGGTGAACGGAATCTACAATACGTAAAATGGATAGAGCTTCTAAAAAAAGTAAATTTATTGCAATTGCAATTGATAGTAATTTAAAATTGATGTTCCAATGTTTGCATGTTTTTTGAAGCATAATATGTCAGGAGTTTATTAATCAGTGCACAACACATAAGGTACATACATGGTAAAATTAAACTTTCTGTGCGTGCAATGAAAGTAATTTTTTATATGCGCAAAGAATAAAAACTGATATTCTAAAAATTAAATATTATTTTTTTCTTTTGCATGCCACTGATTTATTTACAATCCAATTCTCTTGACACTTACAAAACTTCAACGTTGTTATTATATACATAATGTATATAATATATACATTGTTAATACCTTTTTTAGTTGGTAATTACTTTAGAAAATTAATTCAGAGTATTGCACATGGTAAGCATATAAAGTTTACAATTACAAATATAAATACACTACATAAAAGGCTAATGTTTTGTAATGTTTTCATTTAAAGCTATTTTTTTTTTGTATTTTTGTTTCACTTAAAAAAGTTATGGGTTTAATAAAATAAACGACTTATTTTTATTGCTGTACTGTAAAAACCCATGCATATATAAAGTTTAACTATAATAGTAAAACGTCAACAATACGTGTCGTGATGTTGACTCAATATTTGCTTTAAGTTGATAGGCCTGTTTAGAAAATATTAATTATTTATTAAAACGTATTTTTGGTCTTAATTTTGGATCCAATTAACCAATTGTTGTGCAGAACATTTTAATAGTTACTTTACATAGTTAATAGTATACAATGCATGATTTAAATATTTAATAAAATAAAATGATAAAATGTAAGCTGTTTTAACACATGTTTAGTATTATCAAGTCACACACAAAATAGCCGCCGTAATATAATTTGCGTCAAATGTTCAAATTGATATTTAGTAAATTTTTTTTACAAACTAATAAATTTCACTATAGACATAATCAATATTTGCACAATGTTTGCATTAAAGATTTCTTATTATGTCTGTTGTAGTTTTATTGTTTAATAGTTCAAGCCTTTTTTTACAATAAACTCATAAATTTAACCCTTTATTTATGAGCGACTTTTTGTTTTTTTTAGAAGTCCGCATCTGCGGAAGTAGAACTCTCAATATTTGAAATCATTTTGTCTCTTAAAGTAGATGACGCAAATTTTTCCACTTTCATCAAGTCTGACTACATATTAATATTACAATTTATTAACTTAGATGAGTCTTAATCTGTTGAAACTTTAACTAACTTAGAATAAGTTGGCTTCTTTGGTTTTTTCGTCCGTAAGCATGCAAGTTTGTTGTTGGAAGTTTATAATCTACCATACTCTTTCAATTTTTTTGCTTAATCTTCACCCTTTATAGAGTTTTATATAGAACGCTAGATTACAAACTGATGCAGTTGATAAAACTAATTAAGTGCTATAGGTTTTATAAATGTAAATGAAATATTTCCGCAAACACAACTATCACATAAATAATTTCTCACCCTAAAGTTAAAATCAATGAACCGATTGATTAAAACTGGAATAAGTTTAACCTCCCGTTTCACCAGAAGCTATAGTCAAATTAATGAGTTAAAACTAAAACATTCCCAAACATTAGCTTTTTAACTACCAAGATCTCTTTCTTCTGTCGTTTAGGTTGCGGCATGGCAAACACGCAGGTATGTTTTACAAGATGTTATGTAATTAAAGTCAGAAGTTGATTCACAAAAAACTTGTCTTGTCCAAGAAAATCGATATGATTTTTAACGCGGTAATCTCCTTGCTTAAGGCCTTCCACTGGGTTTCTTACAGTAAGGAGAAATTTAAAATTGTTTTTCTATTTGAAAGTGATTATTTCTAATTAGAAATTAATTAACGCTTATTTGAAATTGATTAATCTAAATTTGAAATTAATCAATTCCAATTTGAAATTACTCAATTTTAATTTAAAATTAATTAATTTGATTATTTCTAATTTTAAATTAGTTATTCCAAATTTGAATTGCATAGTTTTAATTTGAAATAGAAAAGGTATATTGTAGTATGTATAATGTAAACGGAATACAAGTAGCCAATTTGTTGAAAACATAATTTCATTTATAATTACTTAATCAGAGACATTTTTTTTAAATTTTTATTATTATGAATTATATTATTATATTATTTTGATCAGATGTTTATGTGTACGTCACTTGTATATGACAAATTTTATCATATTTTTATCTTTATACTAATAAACTATTATTATTATTAAATAATTCATAAACATGAGTTTGTCATGGTAATTTTAAATAAATACCAAATTAAATATAATATTCTAAAATAGATTTCTTTGATAATGTAAACATTCTTTCACTATCTTATTTATAATACTATTATATCAATATACTAAAAAATGAATGGCAGCTCATGATGCGTCGTAAATGACCTGGAAACATACATTGTAAGAAGTACATCAACATAACAAAATCTTTAACTTGTCGGTTGTCGCACATAAATCTACTTCTATAAAATAAATTTACAATCAAAATAATATTATTATGCAATTTTGTATATAACGTATACAAGGTGTTTAAAAATTACACCAACATATTTTGAATGGCGGATTTTTAGTTTTCCTTTAGGAAAAAAAGTTTTAATAAACATATATTACGTCTAAACACGTTACTGCTTTTAAAAACTACAGCAAGGCAAAAAATATTTTAAAACAATAATAAAAAAACTAAGGTTTTATGATAAACTGATAAAAGCTGTTTAAAAGATTTGCAAAAAACAAACAATTTAATAATGTAGAAAGAACAATTTTAAAGCATATTAAAAAAAAGCCTACAGTGTTCATTAAGCTCAACCTTATTGAATTTATGTTTACATAATTTAGAAAATACTATGAGAAACGGACATCTTGTAAGTTTATAAAATATCTGAAAAAATACTGAAAAATCCAAAATAATATACTTCAGATATAGGTATTGCAATAGAAAAATGAAAAAATAAAAATAACAAAGTAATGTGAAGTAGAGCAAACAAAATTAAATATTTGGGGTATTATTTTAACAAAAGCCATAACTATAAAATGCATATTAAAGTTATAAAATAAAATAGCGGAAACTATGAAAGATAAAAAAAATAAAATCATGTTAACGTAAAATTCTTTTTACAAAAATTTAGGGTTGGGACATAGCACGCATAGAAGAAATTTAAAAACATGAACTTCAAATTATAACCCGAGACTCAAAACAATTATGGTAAATGGATAACCAGATCATATGAGAATTAAAAATATGGCAACAAAGAGTGTGGCATAGTTGCAGCAGAATGAAAGGTAGTGTAAGTTTTGACAAAAAGGAAAGATACAATAATACATTGATTAAATGAGTTAGTAAAGGAAGAAGACTATTATAAAAACTATATAATAAAAAGAAGAAACGGTTTTAAGACAATAATAAAAATATTTTAATTTTAGTAAACAAGTAATTGATTTTTTGAATGTATTAATATTTAATAATAATATAAAAAAATATACTGCAAATTTCAATTATTTGTGTGAAATACAATAATGTTAATTTGTTTTTTCTAAGTATATTATAACTGTAGGAGTATGAAACATTAATAACACAAATGTATGGTATGCAACTTGAGTTGCATAGCATGCAACCCAAGTTGCATGATTCTATATACTTTATATACATATAACAACCTTGTTTTTAGTTTTGTATTAACTACCGTGGGCAACGGTTCGATATAAGTTACCTGAATAAACGTTATAATTAAATCCATAAACATTGCTTAATCTATCTACCCTATACATTTAATATTCACATGGTTCAACAGGTTATAGGCCCAGAGCGCGTTACGGTAGAACATTAAAAAATTATAACAAAAACACGCGCTTGTTCGGTTAACTAGAAACACGTGCTTGTTCGGTTAATTAGTTTACAGCAGAAAAGTATATAAGATAATGGATCGTCACAGTATAACAAAGCTCAACGGAAACAACTATTTTAACTGGAAATTCCGCATGGAAATGATCCTAAAGAAGCGAGTAATATGGGATACCATATTTAAAGATTCCCCGGATCCAATAACTGAAACATGGTCTAAGTTTGATGAAAAAGCAATGGCAACAATTGTTTTAAGTATTGAGAATGAAAAATTGCAGTTAGTTCGGAGTTGCAAAACAGCACAAGACGCATGGAATGCGCTTAAGCAATTTCATGAAAAGAATACTGCGAGTACTCGAGTTAGTATTTTCAGAAGTATTATGCGGTGCAAAGCGGACGAGATGTCTAATATTGAAAAGCATGTCAACAAAATCAACAAACAATTTCAGAAGTTACAAGCCCTGGGGACAGAAATCAACATAGAATTTTTGATGAATGCAACATTGCTTAGCTCCTTGCTGAGCAGTTATGACAGTCTTATTACTGCCTTGGAAGTTCGAAAGGAGGAAAAACTAAACATGCACGCTAGTCAGATCAAAAGTTATTGAAATGTTCAAGCGTTGCAAAGATAGAGATATCACGTGTAATGATAGTGCAATATTGAAAATAGTTCACAACAATGCTACATCACACACACAGAACAACCCTACATGCTATTTCTGCAAGAAACCAGGACATGTAAAAAGAGATTGCAGGCGGTTTGCCCGATGGCAACAAAATAAACAAAACCAAGCCAACTTTGTAAAGGAAGATGAAAAAGAGTATTTATTCTGTATAAATTCAAGATACAATGGATGGGTGCTTGACACAAGAGCGACATGTCATATATCTGGTAAAAGGGAACACTTCATAAGTTTTGATGAAAATAATGTAAAAACTGTGTGTGTTGCGGACAAAAGAAGCCTTTCAAGTTCTGGAAGCGGGACTGTTCGTTTGCAGGTAATGAATAATTCCACTAAAATTACAACAATCACATTGAATAATGTTCTCTATATTCCAAGCATTGCGGAAAACTTGATATCAGTTGGAAAACTTACCAAACAAGGGTGTGAAATTAAATTCAACAATACTACTTGTGAAATATACTTTAGCTACAAACGCATAAGAGTTGCAGACCTACACGACAGTTTATTTAAGTTAAGAACAATAAATGACCAAGAAAAGATAAATTTTGTAAAAAACCAGAACTTATGTGTTCACGATTGGCATCAACGTCTAGGTCATCGCGATTTAAGTGTAATAAAGAAGCTAGGTAAGTGCAACAAACTTAAAATTTTAAAATGCAATCAAGTATGTAAAGCATGCATCAAAGGAAGAATGGGAAGGCGACCCTCCCTACAACAATCGACATATCGGGCAACGGACATTCTACAACTCATTTATAGTGATATCTGCGGTCCTATAGAAAACTCTGCCAAGTATGGATTAAAATATATTCTCACATTGATCGACGACTTCAGTCGTTATTCAATTATATATCTACTAAAAGAAAAATCTGAAGCACTTGAAAAATTTACGCAGAAAGAAATAAGTTTGATAAAATGGTTAAAGTAATTCGCTCGGATAGAGACGGTGAATACTTAAATACCAAATTTCAGCTGAGAGCTGACAGCTCCATACACACAGCTGACAGCTCCATACACACCGCAACAAAATGGTGTAGCAGAACGTCGCAATTTGTTATTTACAACCAATCTGATAGTAGTAGGAAAGGGGTATGAAAATACGTGTGCACAGGCAGACAGTTGCTTGAAATCGATTGGCACATGGTTAAACAAAAACAAATTAATTTTAAATACAAACAAAACAAATTGTATTATTTTTAAAACAAAAAACAACCGATACGAATATCCCAAAGACATTCAACTAAATAACGAACTGTATCAATACACAGAAACCTGTAAATTTCTTGGAATCCATGTAGATAGTACTCTGGACTGGACATTTCACATAAATGAAGCACAAAAAACTCTTTCAAAAGTTCTGTTTAAATTACGCATATTAAAAAAAAAATGTAAATCAGTCAACATTAATGACAGTATATTATGCGTGTTTCTACTCAAGAGCACGTTATGGTATTATTTTTTGGGGAAATGCTTCCCAGAGTAAAAAAATCTTTCAGCTCCAAAAATCGGCAATAAGAATTATTTGTAATTTAAGTTATCAAACATCTTGCAGAGGCATTTTTAAAACTCGACGCTTGTTAACCATACCTGCTCTATACATAATGGAATGCTTAATTTTTATCTTTACTAACAAAAACTTATTTGCACCATATCTTCAACAGCATCAAATTAATACAAGAAATGTAAATACCATGTATATATACCCAAAACATAATCTTACTATGGTAGAAAAAACACCACTCTATGCTAGCATTAAATTTTATAATGCACTGCCACAGAATTTAAAAACGGATAGATCAATAAACTTCAAAAGCGAAATAAAGAAATTATTAATAGAAATAGAGCCGTACAATTCAAATGAGTTTTTTGATTACTTCTGAGTATTTTAACTTGACATTTTTTTCTACTATATGCAATATCTATTTATATGTAATACTTACTGTTACCATATTAGACAAACTGTATATCTTAGAAAAATAAATTTATTATTATTATATTATTATTATTATTATAATTTCGGATTGGAGAAATCATTTTGGGGGGAAGCAGTGATGACTGGAAATTTTATTCAAAATCGTTTACCATCACAAAATATAAAGAAAACACCACACGAACTATGGTTCAACAGGAAGTCAATCTATGAAAACATATACCCTTTTGAATAAAATGCTTTACAAAATTACCTGATGCGAGAAGAAGAAAACTTGACCCAAAAGCAGAAGACGCAATTTTACTTGGATTCGATTCCAAGTCCAAGGCCTTTCGATGCTACGTCCCACATAGAGAAAAGGTGATAATTTCTAGAGACGTAATATTTTGCAAACATAGCGTTAAAAAGGAACAAAGCAACAACAAAAGTACAGAAACAACAGACGTCCACTACCCACTCACTCAAGAGGACAAAACTCTAGAGGTATATAAGGAAGAAGCGGGCAGTGACTGTGGGGAGTATTCAAAATTTAATTTAAATATTTACGATAACAAAAAACATGAAATGCCTGACAAGCACAATATTATTGAGCCTGCAAGAATATCGGCAAGAAGTAATAAAGGTGTACCACCACCAAAACTGTCAGACTACCATGGTTATCAAGTTATGGATACGGAACCATAGACTTATAACTAAGCCATAAACAATATCGACAAAGGTTTATGGATTAATGCTATGAATGATGAAATTAAATCCTTAAACGATAATAAGACATGGTCATTTATAAATGCACTAAAGCATGTAGACATTATAAGTTGCAAATGGGTATATAAAATCAAACCCGACATAAATAATAAAAAAGGATACAAAACACGACTAGTAGCTCAAGGATATAACCAAAAATTTGGAGTAAATTACGATTAAATATTTGCACCAGTTGTAAGGCAGACGACATTTAAAATTTTGCTCAGCATAGCTGCTGGAAATAAAATGACGATTATACATATTGATGCAAAAACTGCATTCTTATATGGAGAATTAAACAACACAATTTACTTGAAAATACCACCTGGATTTAATCTAATAAACACAGACAACAAGGTTTGCTTATTGAATAAAGGTTTATATGATTTAAAGCAATCGGTTAAGATCTAGAATGAAACCTTGCATGATGTTTTAATAAATGCAGATTTAAAACAAAGTCAGTATGACCCCTATCTCTACTCGATGAAAGAAAGCAATACCATTTTGTATGTGCTCATCTATGTAGATGACATATTGATTTGTTCAAACTCAAGCACTACGCTTAAGAGAATCGAAAATTCACTGAAACACAAATTCTCAATTAAAAACCTATGAGAGATCATGCAGTATTTAGGCATCAATGTTACAAAAGATAAAAATTGTTACTATATCGATCAAGGAAAATATATCAAAAAGATGGTGTCCGAATTTTAACTAGAAAGTACCATACCTATGGACCCTCAATATTTTAAAAACGATGACACTGAACTATTACCAAATAATGATAAATACTGTAAAGCAATTGGTAACCTACTGTATGTATTAGTAAATACCCGTGCAGACATTTCTGTTGCAGTATCAGCTCAAAAGATCGAAAAATCTACAACAAAAAACTGGGAACAAATCAAAAAAAATTATCAAATATTTAAAAGGTACTGGAAATCAAAAACTGAAATTAGGCTCAAAAGCAAACGATAATCTCCTGGCATATTCAGATGCAAACTGGGCAGAAGATACAATTACGAGAAAACCTAACAGAGGGTATGTCTTTTTTTTGGAAGATTAATAAGCTGAACTTGTCAAAAACAGGATGTAGTTGCCCTTAGTTCCACTGAAGCCAAACTCATTGCCTTAGCAGAAACAACCAAAGAGTGCATTTGGCTTCAAAATATTTTAAAGGATTTCTTCATTGTTACATACATGCCAACTGTAATACATGTTGATAATCAGAGCTGTTTACAAATAATAAAAGAAGAACGGATTAGTGTAAGAACAAAACACATCGATATAAAAGCGTATCATATTAAGGAAAATGTTGATAACCAAGTTATTAAATGTGTCTTATTGTCCAACAGAAAATAATATTGCAGATCTATTAACAAAACCTTTAATAAAAACAAAGTTTGACAAATTTAAAAACAAGTGTTCACTAGTAGATTTAGATGCATTAGATTTGAAATGTATAGATTAAGGAAGAGAATCATAACATTTGCTAATTATTGTAATCATTACCTTTTTTTGACAAAAAGACAATTTTGTTTATGAAGATTTTATATGTTCTATGTTCTTTATTTCTGAATGTTCAATTCTTTGTTAATTATAAGTTGATTATTTATAACATTTGTATTAAGGAGGAGTGTTAGAGTATGAAACATTAATAACACAAATGTATGGTATGCAACTTGAGATGCATAGCATGCAACCCAAGTTGCATGCTTCTATATACTTTATATTATACATATAACAACCTTGTTTTTAGTTCTGTATTAACCACCGTGCGCAACGGTTCGATATAAGTTACCTGAATAAACGTTATAATTAAATCCATAAACATTGCTTAATCTATCTACCCAATACAATTCTTAAACTTTTCGGCCAAAGGGCTCAAATCTGCAACAAATTATGCGCCGAGATTCGAGTTAGGCTTATGATTTTGCGTACGTTTTGGTAAGTTTGTTACTTTTGTCATAGTTAAAATGATAAAACAATTATAAACATAGTTACACACAGAAAAAATACAATAAAATTAAAATAAAAATGTTATATTTTACATGCAATTTGCCAACTTACTGTACTATAAAATTGTTGTTATTCTTCTACCAAAAAATAATTAAATAAATCATAACAGGCACAATTTGTTAGTTTCTGTAGAGTTGTATTTGTTGTTGTTTTTTTAGTACACGTTTAATCATAATAAAAAAAATTTATTAAACATTAAGAGTATATAAAAAATCTATAAACGTTAAAATTTTCGATCATTGGTTTTTTTACAATGCCGTAACCTGTTAAATTCTTGGTAGACAAATGTGACAAATAATTGCAAAATTTGTCGTATTTTTTTTATTGTAAAAAAAATGTAAGTACAAGGCACATCACAGCACACATTTTTGTCCAAAAATACAGACCAATAATTATGTTTTTTAACATTCTCCCAAAACGTTAACTTTTCTAAGATATCACTTGCTTTTATCGTGGATTCTACAAAACGTTGCCTTAATAAAAAAATAATATATTTTTGCAGCAAAAGCATTGCATTGCATTTTATAAACAAAATTGTTATCAAATTTTGAAAACATAATTATGTGAATGATTGGCCTAAAATAAAAATATCAAAACTAGATAAAAAATATGCATAACTTGTTAAAATTTTTTTGACAATCTCAGTAACCAATTTTACTAAAAATTTATGCATTTTGTACATAACTAAAAAAAATAATTAAAACGTGGTTAATTTTTTCAAAATATATATTTCTATTTATTTTTATTTGATTCAAGAATTTAAAAAATGAGTTTTTTATTAAACATTTTAGTTTTTTTATGTAACGTATACACATTTTTTGACTGGCATTCAGAGAATTACAGAGTCTATTAAAAACTAAAACAAAAATTCTAGGTTGCCATTTGAAATAAATTGCAAAAATGTCATAAAAGTTTTTATTGATTGGACTATTATTTAAAGAATCAGACTTGTTTTAGGTATAGGTTAAACAATTGCAGTTTTTTAACAATTAAAAATATTTTTTTGTATGATTATGTTGCCTAAATATATTTAACACTAACCGGCATTGTGGGTACAACAGTAAGTAGGTTTAGAGTTAAATGCAAGTACTAGTAACAAATTTGTATTAAAAACTTTGAATTACCTTGCAATAAATTTGTTGTTGTATTAACATTTTAGTAAATTATAAAAAGCTGAAAAATTAAATAAACCTTGTCTATCTTTTCAGATTATATTAGATTGTCGCAATGTTTACGAACTTTCTTATTACTTCGTATAGTTTGTTTAAAACTATTTTCTTTTGCTTGGTTTTATAAAATAGATGTTTGCGTAAAATAAAATAATCTTGGCATGAGGATTTAAATAACCAACAATTATTACAAAATTGTAACGAGTTGATATTTTTTTTATTCTATTGCCAAGTTAATGATAAGAAACTTATCATTTTGAACAGCTTGTAGAGCTATGGGCAAATTTCATGTGACAGTAATGTGTCATGGATTTGTTATAATTTACGGTTGCAGAAACATTTTTAACGTATATTTTTAGGCACACTGCCCAAAATTTTACTTTGATTTATCGGATTAGCTCATTAGTAGCCTCCATGGGGGTTCATTAAATAAGTACTTAACAGTCTTCCATCTTTTATATCGGAACGGGCTATTAAAATGTCACTAAAATGCTATAATAGCAAGAGTTGTATTAAAATTATTCTTACAATTTCTGTAAACGGCTTGGTGATATTTTGCGTATATTTCTATTTATAATCTATGGTTTTTCTTGCTGTATTTTTTTAATTAAAATATCATCTTAATTTTAAATAATGTGGAGACCATGAAATAAACCTACGTCTGATGTAGAACTTATTGAAATCAACAATAAAGTAGAAGCTACAGTAGAACAAATTACAACGCATTCTGCACACATTTGCTTATAAAAGCAAAACAAATAGTGCTTAATGTTTACAATTATGTTGCTAAAGCAGGTTGAAATGTTGGGGCGTATGCAAAAACAGCAAATATGACTGGAGTTTTTATATTGACTGTTAAAGATATTATGTATCATTCCAAAAATGGTATTATTATGCCAAGACAAATTAAAAAACACTCTGGCACACTAAAAATATTTAAAAACCATCACTCAGATTTACTTTGCCGTGTGATTTACAATGAATATAGAAAAAACGTTGTATTGTCTATACCAATTCTTTTTGAAAAAGTAGTCCACGGTATGAAAATTAATTGTTCTAAAGAACCGTTGCAAAAATATTTAAAAATAATTGAGTTTTTATATAATATTATCGATAAGCTTCAAGTTTTAATGGAGTTTACACTCATATCTGCTTAACCACCAATATGAAGCCCAAAACAGTATGTTGTGCGAATGATACCGAGCTTATTAAAGTTTTACAAAGCTTGTTTTGGGCTTCCTAAGAATTTTCATGTATAATGAACAGATATATAAAATAAAACTATCGTAAACTTTTTTAACAAATTGTATTGAGCTTCTTATGATGGTATACTATCGCAAATTATTTACGTTTTACGTTTTAAACTGCATGTACAGTACATTAGTTTTACGGATGTTAAAAGCCAAGCATGTATTATGGATTATAAAAAGCCCTTAACTTTGGCATCAGTGCTTTTTTATAAAACAGTCTGTTACAATAAAATGTTTGAAAAATATAATTGATAGTTGTGACTTCTGCTACGTGATAATTTATGTTTATAAAATAATAAAACAAATTACTGCATTTTTTATCACATATTTATTCTTACGAGTACAATAATAGTTTTGGCTCTACTAGAGTCTTCTACAGATGTAATAAAATATATCACTATAAGTAGAGCCAAAATTAGTAATGTATTCGTAAGAATAAATTTGTGATATAAAACATAGTATTTTGTTTTATTATTTTATGTTTGAAGAAGTAAATACACAATATGTTATTAATTTTTCTATTTGTTTTGTATGGTTATGTACTACGTTAAAACTATTGTTTTTTTTTATTTTACTATGAAAAATTTATTGCTTGCATTACTTTCCAAACTTACCAATCCTTTTTAAACAAGTTGTAAGATTCTAGCTACAGCAGTTATTTAATATTTTTTTAAATTTTTATAGCATGTGTCATTAAATTAGCAATTAATGACAACATAATGCTGTCCAAAGATGTTGCAATAATTAGATTTAATAAGATAAACAGCTTGTTGTCTATTTGAGCATTGTTGTGTTGCAAGTGGACTTGATTGTAAAGAATATTATATTAAGCAAAAATTCTTTAACAAAAGATTGTTCATAATGTTTATTTTAGAATTTCAAACCTTTTTTTTACATTGTTACAGGTTTCTCCTTAGATGGTTTTTGAAAGTTGATGCTGATGAGCTAAGGTTTTTTAAAATTTGGAGTTCAAGTTTTTGTATTTTTATTAGTTGAGTGGATTTGGATTTGAGAGTTAAAGGGTAAACTAAAGCCTACTGCACGTAGATCTTATTAAGTTTTTTGTACCTATTTCAGTGGTGACCTTACTCTGTTGTCTTGGCATTTAACTGATGTATGCAAGTACAGCGCTTTAGCCAGCAGCTTCCCAACATAGATTTTCTATTGTATGAGAGAGCCCGGCATGTACATAGCACGTGCTTAATTGTCTTGTCATTTATTTCACATTCTTTACATGTTGGATTATCTCTAATACCAATTGTGTGCATATGTTTATTTAGTTGGCAGTGTTCTGTCAAAACTCTTGTTATAAGTCTTAGCGCTTGAGACAGTCATTGCTTCTTTTGCCTGTCTACACCTAAGACAAGATCCATACGCGTTGTGTGTGTTAATTTTTAGTAGATTATTTAAGCTTTTGGTTGTTAAGGCGGTTCTTGGTTTAGGTCTACACGTCATAAGGATTGTCACTTTATGCGCTAGCCTGTTCGCTTCAATGTTACCTACTTTGTTGAATTGTCTTTTTACCCAGAGCAGCTTAACGTTATTTTGACAGGCTGCTATAGTAAGCACACGATGTCATTTAAAAATTAACTTTGATTTATTTTAGGATTGTTTATAGCAATTAGGGCCGCTGTACTATCTGATAGAGTTTGAGCATTCTTGCCAGATATTTTGCGGTTTACTTTTTTCATAAATCCAGTTGTACTATTTCTGCTTGGAAGATAGTTGCGTTACTAATGGTAAAGATATTTTAAGATCCAGATTTTGCAAAAAGATTTCCGCTTTAGAACCTTTATTGATTTTTGAACTATCCGAGTAGATTTTAATCATATCATTGACTTCGTTCTGCTTATCTTGTTTATGTGTCCGCACTTTGTAGGTTTTTTAAACACAAAGAATGATAAGATGTTATCTGTTTGCGCTCTTAACAGAGTTGTTTTCTTAACTGCTTCTTCCAGGAGAGTACAGCTCTCCCTGCAGTCTAACTGGCAATGATTGCAGCGGTTGCAATAGATGATCGTGTTGGCGTCCGTGTAGGTAATGTGTTTATTTGTTGCAAGGTGTATAAAAATAATTTATTTAACATGTTTTCTAAACTTTTGCATAAAAGTACAAAACTTCCATTTTTTTTTTGTTGCAGGATTGTTTTTGTGGGTTTAAACAGATTTTTTTTTTTAATTTTATACAAAAATATGTTTTGAAAAGAGCTCATATCTAAAACCATGTTAAGAATTTGAAAATAAGTTTTTAGCTTCCTTGTGATTCTTGATTTTGTCTAAAGTAATTTTGTGAAAAATGTCTCAAATTTTATTAGAATTTTTTTATGATTACAAAAATTAAACGTTATTAGCATTGTATTTGTAATGTTAGTGGGGAACATTACAACCTTGTAATAAAATGCTTTTAAATTTTGTTTAGAATGCATTTCGGACCTGGTTCTTATTTTGGTTTGAAATAACATATCTCTTACTTTAGACGGCCGAACCAATTTAAAAATTGAAGCAGAATCAGTACGTTGCAGACAATGTTTTATTTTTTGTGGATTCTTTTTAATTGGTCTAAATCTAAGTCATTGTCGTAAAACGGCGTGCATTGAAGTTGTTAGCAAACAATTTGGCTTTGTTTTTTAAAGTATATTCAAAGCTTTTTTGTCATAAATAAAAAGAAGCAATCTACTCTTATTTTTACACGTTAGATTATTATCTCTTATTTTTACACATTAGATTATTATCTTTGTTAGAAAAATTAACGAATTTTCAGCTAATAAACGATAAAGCATTAAATAAAGTGTAGACAATATACACGTCCACGGTTTATATCACGCCCAACGGTGTTGCCAATTTTTTTATTAAATTGCATAAAATATTAAAAAATCAATCAGACTAATATTTTAATAAATAATATCATGTTAGTATTCTATTGCTATATATAAATTAATGTAAAAAAAATAATTATACAATACCAAATTGTTGTTGTAACATACTTAGTAATTTTTAAAAATTACATTAAAAAAAAAAATAATGTATGTAAAGTTTAATGATTGGTTATTAATAACAATATTTATAATTTATTAAGTAAAAAATAAGGGTTCCTAAAATTGTTTGTGACATTGCTTTACTCAAAAATCTCTTAGTTTAAACAACTATTTCAATATGTCAAACCATAGCCCAATTGTTTTAAATCTTTATGGGAGGAGTGAACAGAAGGTTAAGAGTCGGCCATAAGATCGACTAGTTGTTTTTTTCACATTCTACCTAATACTCAAACAGTTAAAAAAGTTGACAGCGTTATCTTTGACATTCCTAAACTCATCTCGCTAGCAATAGAAAAGTCTACAGGTTTTGTCAAAAATAAAATAGATTGGGTTTCAGTAGAAACCAGAGAGCTCATTTAACTTTAAATATCAAAAAAAAATTACCCAATTGACTAAAACAATTTAAATCAGTTCAATGATGAGGTTATTTTTTAGGCTAATAAACCATATATTTAAACTAACTCAATGGTGAGATAAATAAAGCAATAAAATTGCTAAAAATCCGTTATTGATTTCTCCAACAAAGATAATAATCTAATGTGTAAAAATAAACGTACACCGCTTACTTTTATTTATGACAAAAAAACTTTAAATATACTTTAGAAAACAAAACCAAATTGTTTGCTGACAACTTCACAAAAAAGTAAGATATTGTCTGCAGCGTACTGATTCTGCTTCAATTTTTAAATTAGTTCGGCCGTATAAAGTAAGCGATATGTTTCCTCATTTCAAACCAAAATTAGAACCAAGTCCGGATGCATCCTAATCAAAGCTTGAGAGCATTTTTTTACAAAGCTGTAATGTTTCTCACTAACATTACAAATACAATGCTAAAAACGTTCAATTTTTGTATTAATATTTATTTATTTATTTATTTATTCAATTTACCTTTCTACCTTTCGGTGTAAGGCTATTACATACATTTTAATACTTTGTTTATTATATCTTATTATTAATAAGTAAATATTCCGGCGTTGCTTTACTTTGATAATTGCTTCTATTACTTTGCCTTTTTTTTCATCTATTTCTTCTGTTCGTCTGCCCTGTATCATTGTTTCATCCTTTCTTGTTTTGTTTTCTTTTATTTCTTGTTACGTTAGTTCTTGTAAGTATTCCCTCCATTTTTCCATGATCTCGCCTTCTTCCGTTATTATTTTTCTATTTATATCTTTTATGTTCATCATAGTGTGTTCCTTCTTTTGTTTTAAATATTTTAACGTTACGTAGTATAGTTTTTTTTGTTCTTTTCCCATGAATCCTCTTATATTCCATGTTCCTATTCTTTCTTCCTTATTTTTCTTCTTTTTCTTTTCCTTTTTTTTCCTATATTTTTTTTTTCTTTTTTTTTTTTCTTTTCTGTATTTTTTTAGTTATGTTCCTTTTATTTGCATTGTTCTCTGTATTGTTTATCTTAATTCTTGTACCATTTTCTCGCCATTTCTTTTTTTTTTTTTTTTTTTTTTTTTCTGTATTCTTGTTAGTTTTTTGGAACATCCGCTTCTTCTAAACCCTTTAACTTTTTATTCCATCTATATTCCTCTCCGTTAATTATTAACTTTCGATACCCTATTTTAACCCTCTTTCCCTTCGCTTTTTCTTCATTTGCTAAGTCTCTAATTTCTTTTTGTACGCATCTTTCTTCGTGTGTTAGGTCACTGTCAATGTATATCCTGGTCCCTTTCAGATTTCTTTTGGAATTTATTATTTGTTGTTTTGTTTCCCATGTTTCGACTTCTACTCTTATTATTTGTTTATCTTTATGTATTAGTTGGGCTTTTCCTATTTTTGCTATTATCTGAAGTTTTTCTTTCAAAAAGTTCTCTACTCCGCTTTGTTCTTCATTTTTATTTGTTTTAATTCCTATTATTATAATTTTTTTTTTTTCTGTCTTTCTTTTTTTTCTGCTTTGTTTTCTAAGCTTTCGATTTTTTGGATCATCTGTGTTTTTTCCTGTTCCCATTTCATTTCTTTATCCTTTAATTCCTTCTTTATCTCTCTAATCTCTTCTTTTAATTCCTTTGTGTTTTTGCCATCTCATTCATTAATTCTTTAATCATGCTCTTTAATTCCTCTATTTTCTTTTCTGTATTTGTAGTTTCTTTGTATTCTTCTCTGTGGCTTTTATCCTTGTTTACTTCTACCTTCTCTTTATTTTCTATATTTCTGATTGTATCACTGTTGGATTGCTTTTCTACTGTCGTTTTCCTTTCATTCTCTATTTTTCTTTGTTCTGGAGATCTTAATATTTTTTTGCTTTTTTGAAATTCTTTTAGTTTATTTTTAGGTCTTTCTATATCGACTTCTTCTCTCTCGTATCCTCTTTCTCGTTTTGCATTCATTTTGTATTGTATATTTTTATATTCTTTTTTATTATTAATTTTTATTTCGGGTAATTGTTGTTTTATTATCAGTTATTATTTTTATTAATTTCTATTTATTGTTTTAATTTATTTTGTTGTTTTATTATTTATTTTGTTTGTCTTATGTTCGGTGATTGTGTATATTCTGTTCTTTTCTTTTTTGTGGATTCACTTCTTTTACTTTCTTATTTTATTTATTTTGTTATGTTTTTATAATCTTTGATCTATATGTTTTTTAGCTTGTTATTTATTTTATATTGTTTTATTTTTATATATTTGTATAATGTATGAATTTTTCTTTTTCACTAATTGCTACTACTACTGCACCATAGATTGTAGATTAGATGTTTCATTGTTACACCTGTTTTCTCGTAGCACTCGACGCTTGATATGTATCCGTCACTCTTCCACTCTTATTGTTTAGCCGGGCCACGCTGTTCTTGACTCGGGATACACCCGTCTTCTTCTGACACACTTGATTCTTCTATTTATTTCTCTCTTCCGCACTATCTTCCACTTTATATATTGTTTAGTCTTATTTCATCGTCTTCCTACCACTTTTTCACTATTTTTTATTTATATTCCACTGCCCTTTATATTTCACGTTACGTTTTTTATCTTTCGCTTTTGATTTGGCGATAATGCTCGTGTTTAACGAGTTGATTGTCGGCCGCACCAAAAACACGTGTTCACGCAGTCGATACCTCTTGTACTACTTTGTATTAATAAAAAAGTTCTAATAAAGTTTCAGACATTTTTCCTAAAATAACTTTGCACAAAATTAGGAATTACACAATAGCTAAAAATCTATTGCCAGTTTTTTGTATAAAACTCAGAAAGAATCTTTCTGTTCAAACCCACCAAAACTATCCTGCAACAAAAAAAATCGGAGTTTTGTACTTTTATGGAAAAATTTTGAAAACTTAATAAATTATTTTTATATCAATTTGTTAAATATACCCGAAGGTTTTCTTAATTTTAAAATAAAAAAACAAAAAAAACATCTTGCAACAAATAAACACTTTACCTATACGGACGCCAACACGATCATCTATTGCAGCCGCTGCAACCATTGCATTGAATGCAGTTAGACTTTAACACTGCAAGATGGGCTGTAATCTCCTGGAAAAGACTGTTAAGAAAACACTTTTGATAGGAGCGCAAACAGATAACATGTTACTCTTTTTTGTGTTGAAGATGATGATACGATTTGAATCTGTACGGATAGTTTAAAAATTAATAAAAATTTTGAAGCGGGAATCTTCTTGCAAAATCTGGATTTCAAAATATTTTTATTACTACAAACGCACACTATCTTCCAAGCAGAAGTAGTACAATTTATGTAGTTATGAAAAAATATTTCCAAACTCTAACAGATAGTAAGCTTAAAAACATATTAAAACATTTTTTTTTTAATGTCATTGTGTCCTTACTTTAGCCGCCTGTGAAAATAACATCAAACTGCTCTGGGTAGAACATTCCAACAAAGCAGGTAACATTGAAGCGGACGGGTTAGCGCAATCTTTATGACGTGTGGACCTGAACCATGAACCGCTTTAACACTCAAAAGCTTAAATAACCTACTAAAAATTATCACACTGGAAAGGCGTTAGGATGACACTTCTAGCTGCGGACAGGCAAAAGAAACAATAACTGCCTCAAGTAAAAAGACATCCAATTACTATTTGTGACTGTCCAGAAAAAAAACTTGCAAATTATGACAGAACACTGCCAACTAAAAAAGACACATGCACACAAATGGTGTTAGAGATAATCCAACTTGTATAGAATGTAAAATGAATTACAGGATAATCGAGCACGTGCTCTGTACATGCCCGACCTTCTCATACAATAGAGAATCCATGTTGAGAAGCTGCTGGCTTGACATGGCCAGTATAAGGGAGACCCCTCCAAAAGTTGTATTTTTATACATCAGCTAAATGCCAGGACAACGGAGTAAGGTCAACACTAGAAAAGGTACAAAAAACCTGATCTAACTTTCAAATCCAAATCCACCCAACCAATAAAAATACAAAAACTTAAACTCTAAATCCAAAAAAAAGTTAAAAAAAAACAAAAAAACAAAATAATACGTTCTTAACATTAACTTGACGGCAATAAAGCCTAAAAAATTCCATGGCTACTACTATAAAAACAGAGATATTTTAAAAAGTCATTTTCCTAAATTTTAGGTTGAAACCCTAGCTCATCGGCATCAACTTTTAAAATCCATCTAAACTGAAGCCTGTAACAACGTAAAAAAATTGTTTGGGATTTTAAAATAATCATAATAGACAACTTTTTGTTAAAGAATTCCTGCTTAATATTATATTTCTCTACAAACAAGTCCTCTTGCAACACAACAAAGCTTAAATAGGCAACAAACTGTTTACCATATTGAATCTAATCATTGTAACATCTTTGGACAGCATTATGTTGTCATTAATTGACAATTTGATGACACGTGATGTAAAAATTTAAACAATAACTTAAACTTAGTACATTACCATACAAAACACATTTTAAAAAATAATAATATATAATAATAATGTTTTTTATCACAAATTTATTCTTACGAATACATTACTAGTTTTGGCTCTACTTATAGTTATACGAGTATAATTTATTACATCTGTAGCAGGCCAGTAGAGCCAAAACTATTATTGTTTTTGTAAAAATAAAATTGTGATAAAAAACAACATAGTAACTTGATTTATTATTTCATAAACATGAGTTATCACGTAGTAGAAGTCACAACCATCAATTATTTTTGCAAATAATATACTGTAATACACTGTTTTATAGAAAAGCACTGATGCCAAACTTAAGAGCTTCCTATAATCCATAAAACATGCTTGGCTCCTAACATCCGTAAAACATATGTACCGTATATGCAGTTTAATACGTAAGTCTTCTATAGTTGCATATAATGAACTATAAGTATATAATTTCCGATAGTATACCGACATAGGAAACTCAATAAATGTTGTTAAAAGAGTTGAGAATATCATAATACAAATCCAAAATTCAACAGTGGAACTGTGGATTTAACAAGTGCGGAAGTGGATAAAATTTCTCTTCAAACATGGAAAAATTGTGTGGCTCACACAATTAAAAAAGAAAATATTTATAGAAACAAACTTGTAGTTCCGATAATAATAAATATAGGAGCGGAATCAGATAAAAATGATACTTATTAGTTTAATTTATCTTTATATATCATTATTGTTATATTTTTAAATTAATTTAATTGTTATTATTATGTTATGAATTTGTACATCTTTTTATTTATATAAATAACTTATTTATTTTTATGTTATGTTTTCTATTGAAAAAATTGTTACTTATACTAACAATCTTAGCAAATTTACTACTTGTGTTTTTCCGTTTTAGTTTGGATCTTGTCTAAATTATTAAGTTTTTGATACCTTGTTTGGTTAATTTAGAAAAAAATACATAAAAAACAATTAAGAGTAAAAAAATAAAAGTAAGAAAGCTAAACAAGTTAAACTAGAAAAAAAAAATATATATTTAAAATTTTTATAATATACAAACTGAAACAAGAATATAAAAATGAACTAGACAAGTACACTATTACCGTTACTAGTTAAGCTGTATATAAAATGCAATAAACAAAATAAAACTATAGTAAGAAGGCAAAATTTATGCAACAATTGTTAGCAAATAATAAGAGTAAGTCGTTAAATAGTACGAAGTAATAAATGTGACAAAACAAAAGAAAAAGCAAAAGCTTATTGTTAAAATAGAAAACTAGACACTGAATTTGGTGACAAATTTCTGTTATTTGTGAAATAAAATTACAAAAAAATAGAAGCAAGTTTGATATTAACACAGTTTTAGATGTTATAAGACACAGTAATCTCAGAACATTGTGTCTTATAGAATGTGTGAAATGTAAACGCAAATTAAAGATGCTAACATAAGCAAAAGCATGAGTGCAACAGAGCAAATATAACTTTTGTGTGTATTAAGTTGCTTATTATACCACTAATTTGTTCTGGGGTTACTATCTTTTACATTTTAACTAAAATACTGTCGTTTATACCTACTTGTAATCTTTTCTAATCTCCTATTTTATTTTTTTTAATACAAATCAAGTTTCAATTTTTTAACGTGCTACGCTATTCCTCTACAACTAAATTATTATATCGTTTATTATTAAATGAATATTTAAACTATATGATAGTATTTACACAAGAGCAAAATGCTTTTATAGTAAAGGCTCATTATTGCAGTAAATAAGGACAAAAGGTTGCAACTTTTATATAAAAGTTTGAATATTGTTTTTTTATTGATTTTGCGTATATTGTTTTAGTCAATGCTATATTGTAAACAATTTTATTTAAAATGTTTTGTTTTTTGTTGTAAAATTCTGTTTATAAAAAATCAAAAATAACTAAATCATCATAACATATTATCGAAAAAATATCAATTTTTTTTTTAAACATCAAAATATTATTAGAAGTAGCAAAATTTGGTCAAAAATTATTGAAAAGAGTTAAATTCTATTAATAAATTATTCAAAATCTTGCTTTAAAACATCTAAATATTGTTTTGAAAACACCAAAACCCAACAAAAAAAAAAAATTTATAAATCATCAAAAAGAGCTTGCTGGGCTCTTAAAACATTAAAATATTGTCAGAAGTAACAAATCCCAGCTATAAATTGTTAAAAAGTGCCAAATACTTTTTATAAAAAATCAAAAATAACTAAATCCGACTATATTAAGAGATTAACACAAAAAACAAAATTCTTTAAAATGCAAAACTTTATTTATAAAATGTCAAAATCCAGTCATAATGTTGAAAAATGTAAACATTTTTAGAGAATCTTAAAAATAACAAATGTTTTGTTGGTAAAATGTCATAAATAACAAAATATGACATTCGTTTTTTTATTAATTATAAGTCAAAAGACTATGATATGGCTACGCTACTGGTTGAGAAAATATTTAAACTATATGATAGTATTTACACAAGAGCAAAATGCTTTTATAGTAAAGGCTCATTATTGCAGTGAATAAGGACAAAAGGTTGCAACTTTTATATAAAAGTTTGAATATTGTTTTTTTATTGATTTTGCGTATATTGTTTTAGTCAATGCTATATTGTAAACAATTTTATTTAAAATGTTTTGTTTTTTGTTGTAAAATTCTGTTTATAAAAAATCAAAAATAACTAAATCATCATAACATATTATCGAAAAAATATCAATTTTTTTTTTAAACATCAAAATATTATTAGAAGTAGCAAAATTTGGTCAAAAATTATTGAAAAGAGTTAAATTCTATTAATAAATTATTCAAAATCTTGCTTTAAAACATCTAAATATTGTTTTGAAAACACCAAAACCCAACAAAAAAAAAAAAATGTATAAATCATCAAAAAGAGCTTGCTGGGCTCTTAAAACATTAAAATATTGTCAGAAGTAACAAATCCCAGCTATAAATTGTTAAAAAGTGCCAAATACTTTTTATAAAAAATCAAAAATAACTAAATCCGACTATATTAAGAGATTAACACAAAAAACAAAATTCTCTAAAATGCAAAACTTTATTTATAAAATGTCAAAATCCAGTCATAATGTTGAAAAATGTAAACATTTTTAGAGAATATTAAAAATAACAAATGTTTTGTTGGTAAAATGTCATAAATAACAAAATATGACATTTGTTTTTTTATTAATTATAAGTCAAAAGACTATGATATGGCTACGCTACTGGTTGAGAAAAGCTTTATTAAATTGACTCAGGCACAACTGAAAAAAGTACGATGTGTGCTATCTTTATTGATTGTTTTATTGCGATTGTCTTTACTGTGAAAGCATTTCGTTCTTGTGTACACTAATATGTTTATAATTTATACACCAAATTCATAGTTATGCCTGTTATGCAGGAAATTCACACTATTTTTTTTACATAGCACTTTACAATTCATTATTTATTATTAAAGTAATCTTAAAATATTTTTATTAAACATTAATCTTGACAAACATTTTTGACAAACTCTGTCTTGTTAAAAATAGTTTGTCTGTAATTTAATGTTGGCTATTTGATAAATAAATGCATTTAAAACTGCAGTGTAATGAGCATTTACTATAAAAACATTTGCTTTTTGTGTAAACAACTTTGTATATATAATTTAATCATTCAATTTAACAATCTTGTAAAATAACATATTATTATTATGTTAAGTTTTGATATATATATATGTAATACATTTACTATTTTTCATAACAGTTATTTTTTCAATTAAAAAGTAGATACATATTTTATTTAAGTTTATTTATTTAATGGGCTAAGAATATTATTTTCTCATAAATACAAAGTTTGATTGCCTCAGGTTTTCTCAATCACCCTGTATATATTTAAAATGTATGAAAAATGTGTCTTCATTTAAAAGTTATTGTAATATTTTTAACGACAAGTTTAGATGAAGTAGGTACTGTTTTTCAATTGAAAAATGTTGCTATTAATTAAATAATAATTTGCATCCAATTTTAATTAACTTTTTAATGACATGTTATAATTATAACGTCATGTCATAGAAAAAAAATATCATTTACAATTCCATAATATTTCAAAAGTTTTTTTTGTTCGTTTCATACTCACCGCCGATTTTTAGTACATACAAAAACAATTGTTTTTTTTTTTAATTCTATATTTTTTATGTATTTGATATTCTTCATATATTCATATATTGCATTTGATCGTATTATGGAAATGATTTCTTTAGATTTTTGTTACTCAATTGCATCATTCATTTTAATCCAATATAATATAATTACATATTAGTTTTTGAGTTGTAATTTTATATTAAGAAAACTAACCTGTTATGATTTGGAGATGATTAATTTGGTAATATAATGAAAAGTCATTAAATTTTGACGAAAGTGTTTATTTACTACCGTATCATTGCAATTTTATATTAAAATGTATCAAAATGGTAATCACGAGTAATCATTTATTAAGTGTTGTCATCTACACTCACTTCAATTTTAAATATTTTGTACTATATCAATTATGTGGGTTCGTACATTTTAATAAAGTTTTAATTAAATATACATTATTGTATATTTTCATAACATAATAATATTAACTTTCAATCAATTTCCTCGATATTGCACTATAATATAATGTAATTTAGATGTATCAAAAATATCAATTTGCCATCGGAACTTCGACAAAGTGATATTGTTAAGTTCTCATGTCGAACATGCAAGAAATTATTATCGGGTTTCTCAAAGCGGGTGGAAAATTATCGGCCCTTTGAAATAGACCGGCCATTGAGTAGATCATCTTTGATAATAGACCGTATAATATGTATAACTATATAACTAGTTATATTGAGTTTATTATCTGTGAACTATAAGTATAAACGCGGCCAAGTTCTCCGACTACCAACTATCTAATGATAAGTTTAGTAACATAATCTACACAATTATGCAATTCATGCACTGTGTAAGAATAACTTAATTATATGTAATTTGTTAATTGTTTTTGTTAACATTATAAAATGTAGGTCATTGCAATTACATCTCTTTGCATTTAGGTATGTGCGAAAATAAAACATAAACAAAAAAACATAATTTTCACAGACGGTGTAGAATTATACTGACTGCTACAATACGCCTTTAATTGCATAGGTGCGCTGTTGTAATTACCATTTAACATTAAATTAAATTAAAAACAGTTAATTATTCAAGTGCAAAATTATCTTAAAATATCAAAATTAATTAAAATTCTTGTAATTCGAATAAATACTAAGTATTCATTAAGCATATAATTAAAACAATAAGCATTCAGTAATTACATAGAACGTTATGTGTTATAAAAAATACTGTATTGGTTCAGATGAGCAATATGAACTCTTGTTTTATAATTTTTATTTAATTCTGAAAATTTACTTTTTGTGTATAATTATATCTAAACAAAGCATGTTTATGAAATCTGATATTTGTTATAGTTGTATTATTATATATTATAAATAGAATAGAACTATAACGTCATGCTCCATAATGAATACAATGAATTCAAATATAATCCAATACACCTATGTACTTTACTGAATTACAAAATTAATGTTAAAATGAATACAATTTGCATTGTGTTCATTCCGTTGGTAAATCATTATTCTATTTTAAGTTGAAAGTGCATCCAAATCAATTTCAATCTAGTAAAAAAAATCAAATGACATACTTGAATATTCATTTACACGCAATACAGGTACATATTGGAACTAAACAAACAGCATGAGCTTAATTAGAAATTATAATTGAAATAGAAAATTAATCAAATTTAATGAATAGATTTAAATTGATAGTTTTATATATTAATAAAAGTGATTGGCAGTTCAATTCAGTAGAACTTTAAATGCACTCATGACTTTATACTTTATACAATGTTAAGCTTAAACAACTTTTAGGCAATTGAACCCTTGTACAAAATAACACAATACATAGAAAAACTAAATTGAGAAATAAAGCTGAGTTAATAGCAAACATACAACCTTATTTCATGTCTTTTCTCTTTACGCAAAGTTTTTTTTTAAGTAAGATAATAAAAATATTTAATTATTAAACAAATAGAATGAAAGCTATAAACATATAAAAATTGTTTAACGTGTCCGCTTTGGTGACAAATGCAACTTTTACATCAAAAGATAAAAAAGTTGTACACTTGAATTATCTTTAACAGCATACAACAAAATCTTTTATATGTTCCACAGATAAAAATCTAAAAAAAACTATAGTTAGACTGTGTCGACCAATTCATCGACCATAAAAAGCTAAGTCATATTTCTTCTAATATGTGGTAATGCACTATTACACTGTTATTACATTCAATTTAGTAAGCCAATTGGAACGTCATTCAATAATTTTTTTTTTGTTAAAAATGCAAATATGCATTAAAATTAAACCAATTTAGAATTACCTGAACTGAAAGTATATGGACGTTAAATAAGACCTAAACCACTTTATGTAGCTGATGTATGTACTACGATTGGAAGAGTTTTTTTATACTTGCCATGTCAAAGTAGCAACTTTCCAACATGGAATTTCTATCATATGAGAGAGTTGAGCATGTAGATAACACGTGCTTGATTGTCTTGTTATCTATTTCACATCTTTTACATGTTGGAATGTCTCCAATACCAATTGTGTAAATGAGTTTTTTTAGTTAGCAGTCTTGTCAAGATCTCTGTCAGAGTTAACATGTTTTTTTTTTTTAGTTTGGTCATTGTTTTCTTTGTCTGTCTGCAACTTACAAGAAGAAGAGTTTTTCAAAATTTTCTTAGTGCGTTTATGTGTGTTGATTTTTAATAAGTTATTTAAACATTTGAGTGGTTAGGCCACACGCAATAAAAGTTGCCGTTTAAGCGCCTGCCCGTTCAATTTAATGTTACCTACTTTGTGGGAATGACTTTTTACTCAAAGCAGCTTTATATTATTTTTTATAACCCAATAGATTCTTTTAATTACTTTTACTTGGAAGATAGTTGTGTGCGTTTCTAGTGATGAAAATATTATAAGGTCTAAGTTTTACAAGAAAATTTTCGCTTCAAAACCTTTATTGGTTTTTAAGCCATCCATGTAAACTTTAATCAAATTATTAACCACATTTGCTTGTCTTGTTTATGTTCCTAACAGAAGTGTTTTTTTAACAGCCTTCTCTAGAAAGGTGTAATGTTTTACCAGCCTTCCTTGCACTATGCCAAAGTTCAACTGCATTTAAAAACATTCTTGCTATCTATTCAACGTAAATGTTGAGGGGCAGCAGATACAACATTGTTTTATAGCTGTAGTTGGTATTGTGCGCATGCTACCTTATATTTAGAGATGCCAATTGTTGAAATTGATTTAGATTGCTTGCAGACGTTTTTTGTCTAGCTTTTGGCCACCATATTAGCGCTCTGTATGTGAGCAAAAGTTTTATGATGGCTGTATACAACTATATATAAATTTTTGGAATTTCTACAGTTTATTTGCATTGCCAACAAGACATATAAACGTTTTTGCATTTTATATTTAAATGGGATATATATGTAAACTTGTTGTAAAAAAATGCTACATATTTTACCTTGATTGATAGGAGTAGTAAAGCATTTAGAAGCTTAATTAATTTAGTTTTTCAATTTTCTTTGTTGTTAGAGAGTTAATTGTAAAATCCTGGTTTTTGCACTAATTTTTGATAATTTTTAAAGCTTTTTGCATTAGGTTGCAAATTATTTTTCAAATTTACCAATTAACAAAACTGTTATGTCATCTGCAAAACTAAGTATATATACTACTATATACTACAATTATTAAGTAGATGTGTGAGACTGTCAACAGTTATATTCTATAGTACTGGAGATAATACACCTCCCTGAGAACAATGTTTACCAACGACTTTCCTCCATTATTTTATCCATATATTAATTTTGGAGTTTACAACATGTTACAACGTGTTTTTAATATTTATAAATACATTCATAGAGTACATTTTGTTTTTTGTGATGTTTTGATAAAGTCCGTTAGAAAATGTTAATTTGATTTGGTGCATTCTTTTTTTGGGTGTATGGATTTTGGTTCGGTATATTGGCTTAGTGATAAAGACCGTTCTCTAAGTTTATGTTCGGCACAGTGGCTCTAATGTCTTTAAGTGTAATTGTTACGTTCTGGTTTTAGTATAAATAGTTGTATTTTTTTTCATGCTGTAGGTGTGAGTAAAAATATAATAATCTCATAATATTGTTAAAGACAGGAAATACGCTATCCAATCCTGGTGCTTAGTATTAAAAAAAGTTTTAAATTGCTTATGCAATCTGCACCTCTTCAACAATATGGCAAGCAGCTTTCCAGTTCTCTTCTAAAAAGGTTAGGGTTGCAGTTTTGGACCACACTTGTGCCAGAGTGGTACAACCTGAAAAGTAGGTTTTTAGAAATATTTTTGTTGTTTTTGATAAATTAAGTCTTGTGACAGATTTTTTTTAAGATTTGCAGCAGTTGAGTTGTTTTTATCATCTTTACAAAGAAATCTTTAAATTTTCTTTTGACGTTAACGTTTGCGTTTTTTATAATGATTTTAGACATTTTTTAATTAATTAATTAAGTTTTTGAGTTTTTGCTTTGTTAAAAGATTTTTGTGCAGCTTTTAAAGAAGCCGGTCAAGTTTTTTGCACCACTAAAGTATAGTGTTGTCAAAATTGGTAAATAGTCTAAATGGTCAACTCACTTTTATAGGTTTTTACTATAATCAATGGGTATATTTGAATCTGCACAGGTAATTAAACTTCGTACCGAAAAAAAGCTTTATTTATTAGCTTCGGTTTTTTGGTAGGATTTATTTGATGACATAAATTAAATGTTTTAAATTGAATTTTATTTATTCATATTTAATTGGTGCCAGTTGTAAATTTTATTTGAAATCATAAGGGTTGTCAGTGTGATATCTATCACAGTCTGTCTGTGAAACGTAACAAATTGTGATGGTTTAGCATTGGTTTAGAGTTTCTAAGTTAGTACTGATAATAAAACCGTAGCTGCTTATTTCTGTCATTTGTGTCGTTTCTCAGACAATATGATAAAAATTGGTATTACATCCAACTATGAAATCAACATTCCTTTGCGTACACTACTGCACTAAATCCTATGTTGTTGGAGACGGTATGTTGTGCGCAAGACATGTAGACGCTACAGTAGTGTCTGGCTTTTCCTTATCTGCCAAACTGATGGTTGTGTGATCACTGTCAAAAAGTTATAGCATAAAAAACGGTGTTATGTGTTTGAGTATGTACACGTTTTTAGCTTAGCGCTAGTAAGGCTTAAACACATATGTGTACAACTTGTAGTTCTTGGATTAGTGCTATTACGTCTTGCATTACTTTTAGTTTGCGGCATAGTGTTCCTACGGCCGCTCGACAGAGATACAGGCTGCATTGAGCAACTTTAATGTGTAGCGTCATTAGTTAGCTTTAAAGACAGTGATATATTTACATTTCGGTTTTATCTAGAAAGATTAATCTTTTTTGTTTCTATTGCTGCTTTGCGTTATTAAACATATAGCAGCATATTACTTTTATCATTTAGTGTGTGTACATTTTCTTTATCTATTTCTAAAACTAAGAATCGATTCTCTGGCTGTTTTAACTTGACGGTGTAGAAAATGCATCAGTTTTTAACTTTTAGTTATTGTGGCAACTCATAACCAACGACATCCTGTTTTCTCAGAAGTCTCAAAATAGCATTCAGTCAGCATAAAAAGCAAACCAATGGCACAACGCGTAGTTTTAACTCTAGCCACAGAGTTTATAGAACAAAAATCACATTTTCTAGCCACCACAGTGAGACGCCATTATCATAGGTGATCCTAAAAATCTCTACATAAAGGTGCAATACGGCAACATTTTTGTAGTTGTTTTTTTTTTTTGGTATTTTTTATTATTTTCCTAAGTTGTCAAGGTGAAGACTCAGGCGTAAAAAAGCAAATTTTTTTTATGTTGTCTTAATTACTGTTTATAAAAAGTTTTCTTTGTTATATTATTTAATTTGTTGCAAGTATTATTTTTCAATAGCTGTTACTTACAGAATAAGGTTTCAAATAATTTAAAAGTTTTTATCATTTATAAGTGAAAATTTTAGAATAAATAGAAACTGAAAATACTGTACAGTAGTTTTATAAATTGTCTTTTGTTAATATTCTTCTAAATTAACAATATACATAATTTTGTTTATAACTAGATTGGTTCTTAAATTATTTTTTGTAGAATTTTTGTGAGTGCATATTCAGAATGTGATCTTTATGCCAAAAGAGTAAGCTATGCCAAATTTCAGCTTTTAGGAATTAAAAGAACACGTCTTTTTAAAGAACCAGTTTAATATACACACTATACAAATTAGATAACACATCTTTTTAGATATATTAATGACCTTAAAATTATTTTTTTAAATCACAAATCTTTTAATAATATTTTACGGACAAAAACAATAATTATTTATACAACTCTAATTATTGTTGGCATTGATTGAGTAAAAAATTGTAATTTAATGTATTTTTTTCTTTTTTTTATAAAATGATTGCAAAATAAAAAACTTGAAACTAAAAAGATTATATTTTTTAATTTTTTGTTTGTTTTAAAACATTAATTAAAAAAAATAGTTCAAGATACTATACAATATAATTGTTATTTGTAGCTTTACATTTTTTGCTATATATTTAATCTTACTTAAATTAATATCTAAATTAAATTAAAGAGTAGATATTAATTATTTTTTACGTTATTATTTAATCTAAGTCATTTTATTAATTTTATAACAATAATGATACAATGGTTATATCATAAAATATGAATAATGTTATTTATTAAATAATCAAACTAAAATAAGAGCTACATATTAAAGATGAACTTATTTTTATTGCTTATGCAAATTTTATATATTTTCCACAAGTAAATTTTATAGAGCGAAATGTTGATGTTGGTTTTATCAATTCAATCTTTTGCAACCTCTATTAAAGAAAACAATATAGCACGATCCGCCACTTTTATTCTGGGAATTATTCAAATAACCATAACTAGAAATCACGTACAACGTACCCTAGTAAAAAGGAAAACCACCCCTACATATTTCACCGTGTCTCACTTTCCATGCAATGGGCTTGCTCATAAAATCCGTTATAACACAGATCTAATGTTATTTGAGGGCATACGAGAAGGATACAATAGGAAAACGCCTACGATTCTGGTCTCCGCAGGAATTCTTGTTATTGCCTACAAATAACATGATGGCCCGTTCAGATAAAGACGGAAATAAACACAGAAATAAACCTGTTAAAGAAAATCATTCTAATATCTTATGATATTGTCGATTTGGATAAGTATATTTCAAAAATTAGTTACACGGTAGTATTAAATTGACTTAAAATTTAAAATTTAAATATGGTTTTAATTTTAATCACTTCAGTTTGTAATATTAAAGCTTTCTTTCTCTTTCAACAAGTATTTATGATTCCTAATAGTTATAGGTCGTTCAGGCTAAAGCTTCGTTCTTTATCACAACTAGACTGCATACCACATGATTTCTGTTCTTTCTTTCATTTTATTGCTATTTATTTTTCTTTTTTATTGCTTCATAAATATTGTTTTCACCAGCAGAGAGAATTAATTGGTTTTTATATATTTTTTATGTCTAGCTAAATTCGGTTTTGTGGAAGAATAAAAAAATAAACCCAGACGTCTCCATTCTGATGCATATATAGAATCCATATAAAAAACATAATCAGAATTGGCACTATAAAATATTAATTGTGGCTATATTTTACGGTCGTATAGAAACATAAAAAAGTTTAGCTTAAGAAGGAAAAGATATTATGCATCATCCTCTCGCGAATATATGGTGAAATATAAAAAAAAATTTATAGCACTAATATTTATACATCGCCCTAAAAGAGCAGGCATACGGAAATATATCGTAGATAGTAATATATTGTTTTTTGAAGGATTCTTTGTTTAAACTTGTATTCGTAGTCGAAAACCCTTGAGAAATTTGATTTAAAATGCATTCAAATATTCTCTTACGCATTCCGTCTCCTTTTTTCTTTATTGTCGAGTGTGTATTACACTATAGGGGGCCAAACTCAATAAACTGGCCTACCTTTGATATAAAATCAAATTTCATGGGAAAGCGATCAGATTAAATCAGCGGGGGAAAGGGAAAACAATAAGTGGTAGGTCGGCCTATAGCCCGAGCTAAAGTGCGCTCGTATAAATTGAAACTTAAGCCCAGGGCCCGATAAGACGGAAGTTATGCCGTTACGCAACTTAGCTATGCAAAATAAAGGCTTAAAGAATACATAAATAGCATCCTTTTCATCTACATATAAAAACTCGGATAAGAAATCTTGATAGGAAAAAATCTTTATACTCACGCATCAATCTAACGACTGGTTTAAATCGTTTGTGTTTATATCGTAATTACACCTGCTCTTCATAATTATTTCACACGCAATGTATGCAATGGATGAATAAAAATCTTTGCGCATTTTTGCCAAATTACTTCAAAAATAATTAAAATTATAATTATAAGAGTAGTTTTAAATATCTACGCTCTTTGTAACTTTTAAAAATGTAATAAATATAATAATAAATTAAATAAGCAGTATTTCATGTGCACTGCCTTGCTGTAGCATATTGATAACTTAAAAGAGCAGAATGTGTTGTATACACATCACCAAATCATTGATTTGCTCAAGACTGAGATTACATAATTATAACATTATTATCAACGTGGTTTTAAAATAACTTCTGCCCAATTTGTGCTAAGTAACAAGAATTTTTTTAGTCCAGTGAGCAAAAAATACATAATATTATTAAAAGTAAATTTGTCTCAATTTATTCAGCAAACGCTAATATTCATTATTTTGTTATCGATTTATTTTAAAGGATGTTATTTTGGGATTACTTAATATGTCATAACAACACAAAAAACACCTCTAATGAAGCGCGAAAGCTGAAAACCGATCGCGTACTTTTACATTACATCTTGTTTATCTATTTTGTAATTTATAACAATATATAAATAATAGAATATAAAATTTTTCATAATTACGTTATTGTATGACGGAGCTAAACAAAATCGGTCGGCTATACATCTCCCAGATAAGTACAGACGCATACGTGTGTCTCACAATCAGGGACGGCGCAAGGCGGTAAACAAGGTAAGGCTCGCTTTGGGGCGCAACACGTTAGAGTCGCCAAAGCCCGCGATGATTAACAATTTTTTTTTTACTTACTGCAATTATTGAGTTATAAATAAAAAGTTTAATTTGCATTTAAAAATATAAAAAATCATAATATTACTATGACTAACAAGATATGAAATTACGATTTACTTTGTTTCTGTCCTCGGACCTAAATTGTTGTTGTGATTATGTTTGGTTGCTATATTGCGGTCTTGGTCCGTTGCTTTACAATTTAATCTTAATCTTTAATTGGAACTTTGCTTAAAAATTCTTCTGTAAAGCTGTTTTTGTGATTGTGGCTGACTAGTGATCTGTTTGCCACTTCAATTCATTTGTATGTACAAGAGAATAGTTTTGGCGATTCCGCGTAATATTTTTGTAGGCACAACCTGACTTCACTGAGCTGCAGGACAGATGTTGCTTGGTCTTGTTGGCACGCTGACAGATAAAAGGGCTACCCTGAAGTTTGTTAGCCGGTGCGACTAATATGAACGTTGGTCTGGACCCAGATACTAGCTAGCCGTCACTTTTAGTTGATGTTTGTTTAGTGGTATTGTTACCTTGACTGGTGATTTGTCTTAACTGCACCAATTTTTTTTTGTGGTTTGAAACAAATATTTTTTAAAAACTGCTTAATTTACACTCTGAAGGAAATTGTCTACAGTGTTTGCTGCCGTTTCCCAGACTAAAGACGCAAAAGTAATTTGTAGTCTAATAATTGTAGTGTACATCTGGGTTTATTTCGGATTAATATGCTGCTGTTTTGCTAAAGAATTGGTACTAAAAGGTTTTTTGTTAATCTTGCTTTGTTTAGAATAGATAACAATAGTAGTACAATTTGTACGTACGTCCCTTATCAAAAGTGATACTCAAATACTTGGCAGCATTGGATCACAGAATAGGACCATTGTTCAAATACTAATAATAATATATCTTTAATTTATTTTAGCCAAATTACTTGGATATGAAATGTCACACAATAAAATATAAAAACACAATAATACATAACTAAATAGCAATACATATTAAAATCTAAAGTTTAAGATTCAAATCTAAATAGACAAAAAACATACAATACATAACATAAACATCATAAATATATTTATCACAGAAAAAAATCATCAATTGAATAGTAAAATTTGTCACTTAAATATGAATGTAGGTCTTTTTTGAACTATTTTAATCATTAATTTGTTTTATGTTTATAGGCAAATTATTATATAAAGCAATACCGGAGTACTCAGGGGACTTCTTAAAACTTGTCAAATGAGGTATTGGTTTTAAGATAATCACAATGTCTTGTATTGTATGAATGATTTGCGCTATTTGTTTCATAAGTACTGATGTTTTTATTTCACAATTTTGTTTAACTTAAAAATATCTTGACATGTATTAGGAATTTTAATATTAAAAATCAGTCTTATTATTCTCTTTTGATGAATGAATATTCGGTTATTTTCAGTCGCTCGACCTTATACTAGAATATTGAAAGCTATATGAGAATAAGCCAGAGCATAATAAATAATTAATAAAATGACGAAAATTAAAGATTTTATCAATTGTAAAATTGCAAAGAACGCTTTATTTAATTTTTGTCAAATATAATCAATGTAATCGTTTCATGATATTTTTTTATTAATTATGATACCTAAAAATTTTGTTGATGAAAATAATATATAATGCTGGCTATCAAAAACAATTTTAAAATTATTAGACAGTTGCCTACGTTGATGAAAATGCATAACAACAGTTTTATCAGCATTAATAATTAATCTTTTGTTATGACTCCATAGATGAAACTCATTTAAAACTCTATTAGTTTTGTGTACAAGTTCCATTTCATTTAAAGCTGATATTGCATATGTAGTGTTATCACTGTTATCAGCATACATAATTTCAGTTGTTTTTTTTATATCCATAGAAAGTTGTTCATGAATAGCAAGAACAAAAGAGGCTCTAGTACGGAACCTTGCGGCACACCCATGTTTAATGTGTATTCTAATGGTCGGGTATCTTTTATTTTAACTAAAATCTTGCGGTCTTTCAAGTAAGACTCAATCCATTTAAAAACAATTTCTCTAATTTTTATAGCATGCAATATACTGATTATAAATTTAGAACAAACTGTGTCAAACGCCTTTGACAAATAAAAAAAAAAACCTACAACATATTTTCTATTGTTATTTTCTCTATGTATTAATATTAATAAATTAAAAGTTGCAGTTTCAACTGAGTAATTATTTCTAAAGCAGTGTTGATTTGTTGATATAATACTAAATTTATTAAAAAAAATTAAAATTTTATTATATACTAGTTTTTCTAGCAGTTTAGAGAATGAACTGATAATTGATAATGGTCTATAATTTTCAATATTTAATGAGTCATTCTTTTTAAAAATTGAAATTATTGAGGCAGATTTTAAGATAGATGGAAAAACACCTAGTGACAAAAATAATTTAAAAATGTTGGTAAGTATTTTAGCTATAGCTGGTATAATAGATTTCAAGGTTATTGAAGATATGCCATCAATACTACATGACTTTTTGTTACTTAAACTTACTACTGTTTTCAATAATTCATGCAAGTCAATTAGCTCAAAATAGAGAGAATTGGCATTAAAAGAAGGTAGTGTACAACTGCGTGACAGATTGAGTCCTAAGTGTGCGGTACTTAAATTAGTTGCAATGCTTGAAAAATATTTAGCAAATTTATTGGCTATAACATTGTCATCTATTATATCAATTGAATCAATATTTAATTGTATGTTGATCCTAGGTTTCACACGATCTAGACTTTTATTAACAAGTTCCCAGGTAGTTTTAGATTTATTTGTACTAGCATTTATTACAGCACATAAAGTTCTTCTGGGCTAAATCAATATTAAATTTATGTTTTATTTTTTAGTTTATATAATAATTCAGTATTAATTTTTTTTGTATTTTTAACAAACCAAAACATTTTTTTTAATTCTGTACATTTATATTTAAGAGTAGGAGTAATTCACTTTTTGTTATTATTAACTTTTGTTTTACAAATTAACGGACAAGTGCATTGAAAATAATTTATAACAAAATTAAGAAAACTAAAAAATTTTGTTTCTAAGTCTGAATTCAAGTTAACAGTTACATTCCAATCAGTAGTAAGCAATATTTCTTTACAACTTTCAATACATCTATTTGTGACTTTTTTGTAAGTGATTAGTTCATTATCTTTTGGTATTGTAACTATGCTATAAATTGTTAATATTTGCATTAGATGATCTGCTAGGCTACTATCAATATTTGCAGTATTATATGTTTCACCCGGTAAGTTTGTTATAGCATAATCAATAGCTAACTCTGACTTGATATTGTTAACATTTGTAAAGATGCGAGTAGGTTTCTTAAGTCTCACCATTAATTCATATGATTCAAATACATCTAATAAAACATTTTGCTGTTCTGAATTAACTAAAAGATCAACATTAAGGTCACCACATAAGATGCAATAGTCACATTCTCTATAAATTTTGTTAAGTGCCTCAGATAATAAATCAACCAATAATTTAAAATTGCCCTCAAGGGGTCTATAAATGGACAGTACACATATATTTTCATTATTAAAAAAAAAAACATTCCGCATAGTTCAATATTTATTTCACTATTGAATGATCTAATTGCATTTTTTTTCACCGTTGGAGTAAAATATTTGGAAACATAAATTGCAGATCCTCCATGTATATGATGCAATCTTATGTATGCAGCTGCTTAGTAAAAATCCGAAATTACTATATCACAGAAATTGGTTTGAGTAAGCCAATGTTCAGTGGTTAGTATCCATAAAATAACATTGCGTTTTGAGACAAATATCATATAATTTTTTATTTAATTTATATATAAACTCATTTTTTTAGGAGACTTAGTATTAATAGTATAGTACGGATTTGAAACTATAATTACATTGGTATTATTTAGTTGAGATATTACTTTTAGTAACACATTATCAATTAACAGGCATTTATTAATAATTTCATACTTTCCTCCAAAAATTAATACGTAGTCTTTTTTAGTAAAGTTACTAGTCTATTTAACTGCATTTTCCATTATTTTATTTAACGATGCTCCGGGCTTTAATATGGTTTTTATACTATATTTATTTTAGGCAGGTAGTTTCTACATATGTTTCCACAGTTTACACCATGCTTGTCAGCAAGTATTAATACTTTGCTACATATCGGAATTTCAATTGAATGCTCAACATTATTAAACTCATTTATGCAGTTTTCTTTATTATTTTTATTAATTATGGTGTTTAAAACTATTGCAATATTTTCAGTTATATTTACATCTTTTTCAACTCTTGCGCAATGTATCTCTTTTATTTTATTTTATATGTCCAATGCCGTCTGGGTTGCTGGTTTTACTAATAATTTGTTCAGTTTGTGAAGCTACATGTATTAGTAAGTGTTTCAATTATTTCAGTTTTACCAATTATCTATTTTTTTAATTTTTTAATTTTATTAGACAATGCTTCATATTTTTCCTGCAAATTATAGTTGGTATTATCCTTATCCGCTAATTTACTCCTTAAATCAGTAACTATCTCACTATCTATATTTATCATATATTACTAACATTAAGTGTATTAGTTTTTTTAGTTGATTCATTTTTAGCGTTTGGTTTATTTAATATTTTAGCAAGTCGTTGACTTGGTCATATTGTAGCTTTGTTTTTCTTAATCGTTGAGCTACTATAAACTTCTACAAACTACTTATTTAATTTCTTATAATACATAACAAATGACTGGTAAAAATATGTTTTTTACAGCAGCCCGGATAAGTTTCTACTTTGTTAATTAGCTAATTTTGGTGTTTAATGTGCAGTCTTGTACGTAGCTCTAATACATGACGTAGCTCTAATACGTAACGATTTTAACAATTTTATAGAATAAAGCCAGTTATATATGTAATCTCAACTTTCTTTTGTTTCTTCTGCTAAAGCGCTCACTGAGTGCATTTACAGTTTTAATATAAACTTTTTAATTACTATTGTAAAACAAATTTGTTTTTTTTTTGGTAATATTAATAGTTTTAACATTAAAAGACTACATATTTGAAATTTGCAGGGCGGCTCCATAGTAGGTAGCTCCGTCCTTGGGATTAATGAAGAAAGCCCGACTATCAATCAATTTAATTTCGAAATAACTTAAATAAATTAAAATTAAAATATTATATCATAAATAAATCTATTAACAAATTACGCGTATGCCAAACGCACTACAAAAGACGCAACATAGGTTGGCTTAAAATTGCTTGCGGTACTTAAAGCAACTTTGTTGTTACTTTGATTAATAAGCTTTGTTAATCAATAACTTAACAAAAAATGTATTAAAAAAATTCAGATTTCTAGAACACTTTGCAATATTTTAACTGTAGATTTAGTGTTTAGCTTAATATTTGATTGAATTTTCATTTTAAAACAGTAAGAATTTTAACGTTTCTAAAAACATTCAAGTATGATTTTAAGATTTTTGTTTATAAATGCAAAAGTTTCTATTCTGGATATATCAAAATGTTGATTAATATAAATTAAAAATATACAGAGCTTTGTAGAACACTATCAGTTATGATTTTAGGATCAAAATTAAAACTACATATAATTTTTCTATAGAACAGGTGTTGTTTTTTTATAATTTTATATTAACTCTATACTTTGCAATATGTTATTCAATATTTTGAAAGCAAAGCAACAGTTTGCTGTTTTAGAACCGAGTTGTAAACTAGATATTCTAATTTATAGTAGAACATTAACTAGATCAATATTAACTTCTAAAACTAATTGTTTGTAATGCATTTTTTTAATTACAGATTCCAATCTGTTAGAACACTTGATATGGAAGGCACCAAATAATATGGCAGCATTCTAAACTAAAAAATACTAAACTTTTAAATAATATAACCCGTGTTCTAATATTAGATAAATTTCTAGATAAACAAATTACAAAACTAAATGTTTTGAATGCTTAAACAACTAAAACGTTGATGTGCTTACTAAAACTTAGTTTTTTACCTAATATTACATCAAGATCATTTACTGTTTAAACTATTATCAGTACTATAGGAGCAAATTAAAGCATTTGTTTCCTACTAAAGTATTGAGCTTTATGTAGTCGAGTTGAAAACATATTGCTCAGTTATTTGCCATAAAATCAGTTATTTTACAAACAAAAAATTTTTAACAAATAGTAAAAATCTTCTCTTAAAATTTTTGCTAACTTATCTATGACTACCGTCAATAATAAAAGATTTAAACGTAAGCCTTGAGAAATTCAACATCAATTAGATTATGTGATTTTAGATTTTAACCTGCTGTATATGTCTAGTAAAGTAAGATGTGAACCAGTTTATTAATAGTTTATTATTATTATATTGACTCAGCTTTAAAATGAGAAAAGATTAGTCTACAGTATCAAATCCCTTGCTGAAATTTCTATATATAAAATGCAGTTTAATGTAAAGTTTATATATAGAAACAGATTTGTCGTAGTAGATTTTTCTGGATAAAATCCATGTTGTTTGTTTACTACAATGTGCTTAAAACAATTAAACATTTGATTTTTAATATTAAAATAAAATAATATTAGGATTGCAGACGTAACACAAATAGATCTTTAATTTGTAACATTGAATCTGTTTTTGAATTTGTAGAGAAAATATTACAAATATATGTTTCCACAATTCAAAAAATATTTTTTGAGCTAAGTAGCCAGTATACAAGTTTAAACTGGTTTTTTTTACAATTTACAGAAGCGGTCCCGGACTTAATGCATTTTATTTGATTTAGTTTTTGCTTGTTTTTCATCTGAAACAAGTAGAGAATTAAAGGTTTTTTTAATATATTGCATTTTTTTGTTAGATTCTCTGGTAGAACACAATATTAAAAAAAGTAGGACTATTATCAGGACTGTACTTTTAGAAACATCTAACGCATTAAGTGTTTATTATTTATAACTACATTAATTATATCAACAGTTACTTTGGGTAAATACGTAATGTTTTTGATTAACTATGAGTAAATGTCTGAGCTATTTCTGCACTTTTATTAGATAGAGTATCATTATACATTTTAAGTAAACAAAATTCCAGATAGTTTTAATAATAATTAATAATAAAATATTGAAACAGTAAAAATTACAAACTTTTATAAAATGATTTATTATTGCAGTTAGCCTGTAACTAAGAATGAAGTCATAATTAGCATGTTTAAAGTCTAAGTAGCAACTTTTAGTATTACGTAGTATTTCAGAAGTTATATCAGACATCACTATAGTTAATGCTAGATGGTTCAATCCCAAACAATAATTTTATCACACTTTTTAATAGAAATATTATAATTATTACAACACAAGTCAAGTATATAGTCTAAATTTTTAGCAAAATTAACTTAGTAATACAAATCCAAAATATAAAAAAATAATTGTATAATTGCGTTTTAAATGGGTATAGCTTTTTATCTTATTTTTTGACATTTGTCTTACCGCTGGGCCACGAGCCATGACGCTCTGAGCGTAAACGCTCGGCGCTGCAAAAAGGAGCGTCAAGCGTCCAATTCAAATGCATGAGTTTATATGTACCAGGCCACGAAATAGCGCTGCAAGATGCAGCGTCGTTGGCTTCTAGCGAAACAAACACGAGCGTTCGTTGCGCTTGACGCTCATCTTATATGCCTCTTAAAAACAAATTAATACAAATAATCAAGTACGTACACAAAAATATTTGACTGTTTATACAGTTGGAGCGTATTATTTGAGTATCAGCGTCTGAAACAAATCGATTTGTTCCAAACGCTCCTAAATATGGACGCCAGAACGTTTTTTTTTTTAATTGATTATTTTGTCTAAACTGAAATTTGTATTTTATCGTTATTATAATTTAACTTATTTAACTATATTGAATTAAATAAATTATTATTATTTTTTTTTGTAAAATTATTAGTTAAGTAAAAAGAATAATGTATAATTTGATGATATGTTTGTATAATTTTTCCACTACATAAAACACATTTTGCCAGTTTTCAAAATTTTATATTAATAGTACTGGCAGCTGAAGAATTTAAACTGGCATAATTTTTAAATGAATAAAACCTACATTGTTTGGTAGATTATATTCAATTATCAAGTTTAATTTGCCAAAACAAATTCTGCCAAGATATTAAGTTTTTAGTTATTAAATTTGATGAAATTAAATTTAATTTAAAATTTTATTATTTTTTATCATTAACGTGAAAAGATAGAAAAACAAAGCTAAATAGTAACAAAAATCACATAGTTTTACATGTCATATTTCAATAAGTCAAATGACAAATACGTAAATAAAATTATTTTAAAAATTAATTAATTTAGTTTTTAAAATAAATTTTGTTTTCCCGCGTTTTGTAGTTTTCTATTTGTATATATACTTTTTATATATTTAAAATTTTGTATATACATATTATATTAAAAAGTAAGATTAATATAATTTACCTTAAAATAGTATATTGGTAGAATAAATAAAATTTGAATTAAAAAAATAATAAAATGAAACAAATATAAATGTATCATAACCTTAAATAGAAATGTCAAATATAATACGAATTGAGCTACTCGTGTTTAGACGCTATAAGCGGCAAAATAATTTTTGTTTTTTTCCGCATTCTATGATTTTTTGTTTATGTTAATAATTTACATTTTTAAAATTTTACATATATTGAAAAGTAACATTAATATAATTTATCTTTAATGAATATATTGGCAGAATGAATATTTAAAAATAAAAAAAGTGATAAAAAGTTTATATAAATTAATATAAAAATATCATAACCCTAAATAGAAATGTCAAAATAAACGCTCCAACAAAAATTGACAGGCTCGTGGCCTTGTTTTTGACGCTGCTAAAATACGCTTCCAGCGTCCTTGACGCTACAAGCGGCGCGTTTGTTTCGTGGCCCAGCGGATACAGACTAAGTCACAATGTTAACATATTATTGATTATACAAATCATGCTGACAAACTAACTGGATTAGAATCTTGTAAGTTTAGTGAATAAATTATTTAATGTTTTTGTTCTATTATAAGCATATATCATAATATTAAGTTGGTTTTTAAGTCCAGAAAACAAGTTAATTATATTTTGTAAAAAGTTTTTTATTACTTGTTTGAATGTTGGATATTTTGTTTTTTTTTTGCGATTTTTATATTAAAAACTAAAATGAAATATTCGGATTATCCTACTTTTGAGTACAATCTTAATTTTGTATTTTATAGGATGATATAAATTAAATATATTTTCCTAAGTTAGTAGGTTTCATGTATCAATATAGTTTAACTTTGTTGTCAGGGCTCTAAATACCCAAATATTTAAAAAAATATAAAACTGTTTTGTTTTACTACAAATTTCATACTTAGATAAAAAGAATTAAAAATTTAAATTGTATTCTGGTATTCTATTATTGTTCAAAATAGTTTTTAAAACACATTCAGAATTTTCTTAAAAAAGATTTAATTGCTCTATAAAACACATAATTATTATTCCAAATTAATTCTGCTATCTAAAAAATGAATTTTATAATATAATATAAAATTTTTAATAACAGACCTTTTATATGGTCATACAAATAATAATCTAAACAATTTAAGTTCAGAGATCTTAAGAACCAAAAAAGCAGTTTTCCTCTACAAATTACTTGTTGTATTTGTTGATTCAAAAACTGCCCGTGAGGAAAAGATCATGCTGGTATCACATACCAAGTTTGATTGCAAAAGGAAAATTACTTTACAATAAAAAAAAATTATTACTCAAAACGCATATTACTCAATATATGAATAAAAAATTAAATCTGACTATTTTTTTTTTATTTAAGCCAATTATATTTTTTTTATATATAGTTTTGTACGTTTTAAATGTTTCTATTATTTTAGTATTATTGTTATTACTACATAGTAATAGTCTCAACTATTTTTAATATTATTTTTATATTTTCATATGTGTTTTATAATTTTATGTTCTATATTTTATACTCAAGTGTGTTATATTAATATTTGACTGCTAATATCTTTTTTGTGTGTTTGGCTACATGAATCCACATATTATTACCAGTAAAATATAATTTTGTTTTTATTACACATAATTGGTGCAGCACAATATTACGGTATAGTGGTATACAACATACAGCCAATAAGGCTGTATAGAATGATGCTAAAAAATTATGAGTTTAACTCTTATACTTACTTTATTAAATTTTAATTTATTCAGCATGTACTATAATTCAATAAATATTTTTTTAATTTAGTTTGTGTGCTTTCCCCAACTTTGTTTAACATATACTCGGAAGAAATATTTAAGGAGGCGCTGGATGGAGTGGAGGAAAGAATATTGATCAACGGCGAGATAATTAACAACTTAAGGTATGCGGACAACTTAGTTATATTAGCGAGTACAGCTCAAAAGTTTCTGCTAATGATGCATAAGATCAAATTAGTCAGCGAAAAGTACGGAATAAATCTCAATCTCAAAAAAACCAAATTTATGCCTGTCAGTAAAGATAATCTATCACAGCAAACAATACTTCTCAACAACAAAACCATAGACTAAGTGGTCAAATACACATGTCTAGGCACATGCGTGAATAAACTCTGGGATCATTTAGTAGAAATCAAATGCAGCATAGAAAAAGCAAAAACGACATTTATTCAAATGATAAAATTTTTAACAGCTCAGACTTGAGAATGCAACTTAAGATCAAAATGTTGCGCTGCTACGTTTTCTCAACATTAATGTACGGCGTCAAATCTTGGACCTTATTAAAGAATACAGAAAAAAAACTGGAGGCCTTCAAACTATGGACATATTGTCGTACTCTGAGTATCTCATAAAAAGAGCACATTAGTAATGAGAAAGTTCTGCAGAGAATAGGCAAGAAACAGGAAGTATTAAAAACTGTGAAGGTTAGGAATTTAGAATATCTCAGACACGTAATGAGGCAAAGTAATAGATACAGAATACTCCAACTGATTCTGAAAGGATAGGCAATAGGAAGAAGAAGTCCGAAAAGACGCCAAATTTCATGGCTTATAAATCCACGCCAGTGGTTTGACATTGCTTTAACTTTAACTTTTTTGCAGTGCAGTGAACAAGGAGAAGATCGTGATGATGATTGCTAATATTCGAAACGGATAAAACACGCCAAGAAGAAGATAAAGTTTATAAAATATATTAATTATAAATTAATAAGTATTATCTATTTTATTTTAATATAACAAATGTTGTATAACTCATGTTTAAAATAACAAAAACAAATTAAAATATTATTAACGTTAATCTGTTTGTTGTTGACATCAATCATAATTAATGACATAAAAAATTATACACAAACCTAAATTATTAAATAGATCTTTCACCTTAAAGTAAAATTATTTAATAAATAACTAAAATCGACCTGAAGTTAAATAATAGATTATGACAATTTTATTGTTGCTATAAAGCACCTACTGCTATATATAATAAATAAAACTAATGATTAGAAATTCAATTTAGATCTGAAAGAATACATTTTTTATATACCTTCAACAATATATACAATAACATTTATTTTAAGCTGTTGCTCCAACAGCTTAAAATAAATGTTATTTTCTAGACTAATGCTGTAATCGTGTATTGTCATAATAGTAATTGCGTGTCACATATAAATCTTAGAACCTTTTCTTCCACTTCCAGCGAGTGGAAATTTTCCGTACGTCTACGCAGATAAAGAAAGCGCAATAAATCTGTAATATAGTAGTCATGGGAAGTAAATAGAAACAGATTTGTTGATGACAGACATCGTAAATCCTCAGCCTTTTTCTAAAGTGGGTGATTATGTTCTGCAATTAATTTTCGGCGGAAAACATGCGCCTGATGTGAATCAAACCATGCGTCACATATAGTATCGAGTAATTCATATCTCGATCTAATCATGTGGAACGGCTTTATTTTAATGAAGCTGATTTACCGAGTGGGAAGTAATTAGCGTTAAATTTAAATCGGAGTATATTTGGCTTTATTTGTCTTATTTGATGTTCCTAATTAGTTATTTATATTATTTGCTATATATAATATTATATGCTTTTTACTTAGTATTATTGTCAAAATCAAAAAATCAAAAATTAAATTATTATTAATATTTACTAAATAATCATATAAAAATACTTATACTAAGCACCTATGCGTCTAGGGCGGACAAATTATAAACAGTGGCAAGAGTGAACAGACATAGCTTGTACAACAATCATGGTTTGCAGATGTTATAAACCTTATGGTTAATAATCAATAGTTAGCCAATCAATTATACCAAACAACGTTCTAAATAAGTCAGTTTAATTTTGATGCCGCGTATCTTCGTACACTCTAGAAGCTAGGTCTCTACCTATTAGACCTGACCTTAATAAGGCCATACTTAGCAATGTACCATTGCAGTCAATTTAAAATATAAAGCAATTAACAATAAAAAAAATATTTGCAAAAAATTTAAATATTGGGCAATTTTAAATTGTTAATTAAATAAATACAGACTTTTATTTTTTACAGATTAGTATTTTGTACCAAATTACATAGCGTAAACAAAAACAATAAACATTTATTTTAGTTTTGTAAAAGTGTCTTCTCATCATTTCTGAATTGTTTGCAATATTCAATCTAAAGATATTGTCAATTTTTGGTAATAATCAGCAATATTGTTCATTGTTAGCAATATTCCTGCAAATTTGTCTTAACTTTGGTAACGTTTCCCAGTATTTAACAAGCCTGCGCATGTTTGTCATTTAAGTGAATAAATAAAACAACAATTTTAAAAATGTTTGTTGTTAATTCTTACTAAAAACTAATCATAGAAATGGTGTAATGCTTGAATAGCTTTTAGTAGTAAAGGTCATATTAAACAAAATTGCCTGGTTATCCTTAATAAAATTGCAGAAGTATTAAACATTGAATTACGGTTCTGTACACCACATACGCACGACAACTTTCAGTTTCATAAAATGGCAGACAGGTCAAGGTCTACTTGAAAAAACAAATATTTCGGCGCAACATAAGTAACATAAATATTTAACTTACAATCAAAAAAATTTCTTTTAGCGATTTAAAATCGTGAAAGATGTGTAATGTAACAAAACTACTTCAGAAAGTAATATACATTGTTTTTAACATTGCTTTAATAAATTTTGTTTTTAAAGTTTTTATTTGGCTCTGCTTGTTGTTATTTTATTATGATTATATTTAATTTGATTGTAACGACATGTGTTGAATTTCTTTGGTCATGTTTTGGCATTACAAAATATGTATATAAACAATATGTTAATATGTACAATATACAGATTTTGTTATACAAAGTAAAAAGTTTGTTGTAGAATTTTTATGTGCGTTGTGTTAAATCATTTACTTTCTAATCAAACTTAAAATAACACAAAAAACGCGGTGTTTTTGACCAATTTTAAATTTTGATCACTCTTAAACCCGTATGACACTGTCTATAATTATGTCTTGAATTATATATATAATTATATAAGGTCACAATTATATCTTGAAAAATTAGTACATGTTCTATTTTCCCATCTATAATCGACGCGAACGTCTACTGCGCATTACATTTGATTTTTACTTTTTTTTTTTTATTTTACCACTGCAGCTCCACATATAGCAATTGCTACCACTTTTTTAATTTGTTCTGCTTCCATTTTTGATTATTTTCATTAATTGTATAAACTGTAGCATTAATCAATTAAAAAAAAAATTACATAACCTGCAAAATGTAGTAAACATTGAGACTTGATTTGACAGATATGTCATACAGGATATGAATTTTATATATATTATTGCACAAATTCTAATAAAAATTATATATATAATTCAAGACATAATTATAGACAGTGTCAAACGGGTTTGAAATATTTTTTTGTTTAAAAAGTTGCAATAGTAAACCATTGATATAATTAATTTTTATTATTTATATATAATAAACCTTTATTATTTCATTCAATTCTGCTATAAACCTAAACGTCAATTTTGTCAATATTTGTTTTGGGGGTAAATTTATACGATTTCTACATCCTTTTAAAATAGTTTATTTTAAACAACATAAAAGTTTATATTTAGTACACAAGTTTATTTGATGTTTTCTTTTGCTTTTTGAATGTATTTAAATTTAAAAAAATCACTAATATTATAACAAAATAATTTAAATAAGTTATTGTTAAAAATATTACCTGTATTATTTACATTGTTAAACAGATAATAAATATCAACAAGCAAAGAATTTAGCTTTAATGCTAGATTTAATGTAATTTCCATAGAATTTAAAATATATAACTACAAAGAGGACAACTTGTGTGCGGTTTGTGCTTTTTTACCCCGTGAAACGAGCGACCCGTGTCATGGATAAAAGCGTCCTGTAACCAAAACAGCAGCACAGTTTGCATTCAAAAAGACATCTTACAAAGCCAGAATTACTGTACCACGGAAACAGGCCCCTATCTATTTATTACCTTTTGCGGCAAAAAGCAGACAAAAAACGAAAAGCTAGTAAGCTGACCGGACCTTTCTCTCATTCCTGTCTTTACTAATCCACCCTTGACAGAACGCAAGCAAGCTTAGATATCCACTTACGTTAGACAGATGGATGGACATAACAACGGGAAACACTTATATTGAACTGATTGATCGAGTATTGAATAAAAGCCTAAACGATTCGAGAATGTACTGTGTAAATACTCACAATCCAGGTGGAGTTTCATTAATTACAGAAGGAGCATTAAGAAATAAACAATATACTTAACTTAAATTACTTTAGATTGCCACAAATTTGTTTAAATTTAGTAATAAGTAAATAAATACATATAGCATTAAGTTTCGGTTGGAAGCTTGATTATATAAATCCGTTGGGATGTATTAAGTATGAATCACCTAACACTCGGCTTGTATAAATAGGTTAAGTGGCTGTAATTGAAGGATAATAACATTTACAGGCGAAAGTGTACAAAACTCGTTAATATATAATGGTTTTAATTATAAAAGTGTCAATACTTACGCAATGCATCTTTTGTTGGCAGCTACTGAGTTTATTAATATTATTTATATCCATAATTAAATCTAAATATGGAAATCAATAAATTTACTATTTTAAGGTATGTCTAGGTATGTCATATTCTTACAAATTAAATATAATTTATATTTATTTTTACTGAACTAATTACAAACTAATTTGAAAGTAGTCTAAAAAAGCATAAACATGAATTACGATCAAATATATTTTACTACCCCTAGACGTAGACTCAATATTACAGAAAAAAACCTATGTTCAATACATATATCAAATCTTTTAATAATTATAAAACATTAAAGCAAGCGTTTTGTAAATATACATGCGTAATTATTAATCTCAACTATGTTGTATTAAAATAAAATATGTGATAATGATGTTAATTACTAATTTACTAATGTATTTAATTTTAAATATGCTACAAATCCAGTCTATTTTAGCTTAATTATTGTCAACTGTATTCCGCATAAAAAACCAAGCATGTTTTTATAATGTTGTATTTGTATGCTTTTTGAGCCAATATTTGTTATTTTTAATTTTTAAACAGAAAATTTTTCGAGTATTAAAAACAATCATATAATATACTAATTTACAAATTTGGAAATTGTATTAATATTAATAAAATAAAACACTGTCTACGTTTTTTACCACAAATATTTTATTGATATAAATCTATATTCCTAAAGAATATATATTAATATTAACAAAAGTTCACGACTCGAGTTTCGACTTTTGAAGGCCATTATCAAGTGAAAACAAACTAACAAAGAAATACATTTATACAGAAAAATTATTATAAAAATTGAAGTGAGGGAAAAATAAATCGTATTACTAGTGGTCTAGAGAGATTTGAAAAGAGGTGATTTATATTGTGGTAAGTCCTTTTGCTCATTGAGAAGATTAACAAGAGGATTACATTGTTTTATGTGAATTTCGGCGGCTTCTAACAGATTAAGCTTAGTGCCTTTTGTACAGGTATGTAATATTTTGATTTGATTAATTTCAGGAAAAGTGTGATTCGAATTTATAATATGATTTGCAAATGAGCTTGTGTCATGATTAAGTCTAAACGCTTTAAAATGTTCTGTATATCGTGTTTCAAAACTTCTGCCAGTCTGCCCAACATAAACACTATTGCATTCGGAACATGAAATTTCATAAACACCCGATTTCCTTAAGGGATTAATTTTATCTTTAGCATTAAATAATATATTTGATAATTTACAACTTGGTTTAAAAGCAATTTGTTGATTTTGTTTTCGAAGGATGTGCGCTATGTTCTCTGTGGTTTTTCCAAAATAAGTTAATGTTGTAAATGACTCTTTGTTTAAATTTGAAACTTTTGGATAAATGTGAGAAATTGTATTTTGATACAATTTATTATTAATTAAATTTTGAATAATATTGACTGGAAAACCATTCATATTTCCTATAGATATAATTTTATTTAGTTCTAAATTACGATAATGATTTGATAATGGAATTGAAACTGCTCTTTGTGCCATAGAATGATAAGCTGCTAGCTTATGTGACATGGGATGATTGGATTTAAAAGGAATTGTAGTATTGACGCTGGTTGGTTTTCTAAATATATTGAATTCAATTTTACTATTCTTGTGAATTAAGGTTAAGTCTAAGAAATTAATTTGATTATTTTGCTCTGTTTCTATTGTAAATTTAATTTTAGGATGAATGTCATTAATTTTATTTAAGAATTGATCAAGTTGACGTGATGTTCCGCTAAAACATGCAATTATATCGTCCACGTATCGATACCAGAATGATATATGTTTTTTGGTAAAGTCTAAATTAAATATTTTATCTTCGACAATTGACATGAATAAATCTGCTAGCAAAGGGCTTAGCGGAGAACCCATTGCTAGGCCAGTAGATTGCTGATAAAATTGATTGTTAAATTGAAAATAATATTGTGCTAAACAAGTTTTAAATGCATTATAAAGTTCTGAATGAGTAATAGGGTCTTTAACTGATTTATCTAATATATGCTGAATAATTTCAAGACATTCATCTGTTGGAATATTAGAAAACATACTTGTGACGTCAAAGGATACTAGTTTAGAATTCTTTGGAGTGGTTACTGATTTTAAGTGTTGGGATAGGAGAAGTGAGTTTTTTACAGCGTATTTTGAAGTAAAATTTGTATACTTTTTAAATAGAGTATTTAATTTAATTGCTAAAGTTCGCGAAGGACTATTAATATATGAAACTACAGGTCTAATAGGAAGATCTGATTTATGAGTCTTTATTAAGCCGTAAAGTCTTGGCGCCTGAGGATTCATATTTTTGATTTGATATTTATCTGCTTTTGAAAAAATAACATGAGTGTTATCTAAAAGTTCTTTAATTTTTGATTGAAAGGCCGTTGTTGGGTCTTTCTTTAATAGACTTAAATTTTCGGTTGTAATAAAAGCATGTACTTTGTTATTATATTGGCTATTTTTTAAAAAATAGCCAATATAATAACAAAGTACATGCTTTTATTACAACCGAAAATTTAAGTCTATTAAAGAAAGACCCAACAACGGCCTTTCAATCAAAAATTAAAGAACTTTTAGATAACACTCATGTTATTTTTTCAAAAGCAGATAAATATCAAATCAAAAATATGAATCCTCAGGCGCCAAGACTTTACGGCTTAATAAAGACTCATAAATCAGATCTTCCTATTAGACCTGTAGTTTCATATATTAATAGTCCTTCGCGAACTTTAGCAATTAAATTAAATACTCTATTTAAAAAGTATACAAATTTTACTTCAAAATACGCTGTAAAAAACTCACTTCTCCTATCCCAACACTTAAAATCAGTAACCACTCCAAAGAATTCTAAACTAGTATCCTTTGACGTCACAAGTATGTTTTCTAATATTCCAACAGATGAATGTCTTGAAATTATTCAGCATATATTAGATAAATCAGTTAAAGACCCTATTACTCATTCAGAACTTTATAATGCATTTAAAACTTGTTTAGCACAATATTATTTTCAATTTAACAATCAATTTTATCAGCAATCTACTGGCCTAGCAATGGGTTCTCCGCTAAGCCCTTTGCTAGCAGATTTATTCATGTCAATTGTCGAAGATAAAATATTTAATTTAGACTTTACCAAAAAACATATATCATTCTGGTATCGATACGTGGACGATATAATTGCATGTTTTAGCGGAACATCACGTCAACTTGATCAATTCTTAAATAAAATTAATGACATTCATCCTAAAATTAAATTTACAATAGAAACAGAGCAAAATAATCAAATTAATTTCTTAGACTTAACCTTAATTCACAAGAATAGTAAAATTGAATTCAATATATTTAGAAAACCAACCAGCGTCAATACTACAATTCCTTTTAAATCCAATCATCCCATGTCACATAAGCTAGCAGCTTATCATTCTATGGCACAAAGAGCAGTTTCAATTCCATTATCAAATCATTATCGTAATTTAGAACTAAATAAAATTATATCTATAGGAAATATGAATGGTTTTCCAGTCAATATTATTCAAAATTTAATTAATAATAAATTGTATCAAAATACAATTTCTCACATTTATCCAAAAGTTTCAAATTTAAACAAAGAGTCATTTACAACATTAACTTATTTTGGAAAAACCACAGAGAACATAGCGCACATCCTTCGAAAACAAAATCAACAAATTGCTTTTAAACCAAGTTGTAAATTATCAAATATATTATTTAATGCTAAAGATAAAATTAATCCCTTAAGGAAATCGGGTGTTTATGAAATTTCATGTTCCGAATGCAATAGTGTTTATGTTGGGCAGACTGGCAGAAGTTTTGAAACACGATATACAGAACATTTTAAAGCGTTTAGACTTAATCATGACACAAGCTCATTTGCAAATCATATTATAAATTCGAATCACACTTTTCCTGAAATTAATCAAATCAAAATATTACATACCTGTACAAAAGGCACTAAGCTTAATCTGTTAGAAGCCGCCGAAATTCACATAAAACAATGTAATCCTCTTGTTAATCTTCTCAATGAGCAAAAGGACTTACCACAATATAAATCACCTCTTTTCAAATCTCTCTAGACCACTAGTAATACGATTTATTTTTCCCTCACTTCAATTTTTATAATAATTTTTCTGTATAAATGTATTTCTTTGTTAGTTTGTTTTCACTTGATAATGGCCTTCAAAAGTCGAAACTCGAGTCGTGAACTTTTGTTAATATTAATATATATTCTTTAGGAATATAGATTTATATCAATAAAATATTTGTGGTAAAAAACGTAGACAGTGTTTTATTTTATTATTATTATGGATTACCACGTAGTAAAGGTCTCAACCATCCTTTGTATTAATATTACTTTTTACAATTTTTTTTTTTTAATTTTTAGTTTTTTTTATTGTCGTTCTTAGTTAATTAAGTTAGTGTTTAATGCTTGTTAGTAACTCGTGTTCTATTTTTTGTTGTCCACTTTGAAAAACCGTGTTTCCGCTTGTATTATGGATCGGAGAGCTGCGGCCTTAAAGCGGACAAATTATTTGCAACGGCTCTAAGACGGTAAAATCCTTTGCAAACCGCTAACCAAAATTAATGTTTAAAAATTTTTTTGAATATTGCTTAATTAAAAAAAATCATCTTATTTACGGCGCATAGCAAAAATAGTCATAAAAACCACGTGTAATATTTGCAGCACTTTGATGTCTGGTTTGTTTGTGCAACAAAACATTGGCGTTCTGCAAACAATGTTTCTGTTCTTAATCATTAATATAATATTGATTTAATAAGTGAAACAAATATTATTGCAAAAATAAATATTATTACAAAATCTACAATTTACACATAAACTCCAAATTCTCACACATTTTATAGTGGGGTTTGTTTGGACCTCTGTTGGTAATTCACGTTGGTTTTTTTAAGACAGTATTTAAAAGTTAAAGGTCGATCGACTTTACTAACTTGCTTTTGTATCAATCCAAATTTTTAAAATTGCTTATATATATATATAAATTTTAAACAAAAATTAGTATATTCAATTTTGCAAAAGCGTTTGATAACTATAACTTAAAAATAATTTAAAGTATTAAAACAACTGTAGCTTGTAACAACAAAATTTAATTTGTCTAAATATATGGTGCAATTTTAGCAATATAATGTTGAGTACTAAGCAATGTTTCAGTTTTATAGAAATGATTCAAAAGTACAATTTAATTAAAAATCGGCAAAAAAAAATCTAATCGATAAAAAAATAAAAATTTAAGAGTTACTTTAGTTTTAAAATTTGACACAGCTACATTTTAGAAATTTAAATTCTTAAAAAATATTAGGGTTTTTTAATCGTATGTTGTTTGTTCTAAATATCAATATGTCAAAAAAAAAACCATCCAGACGGCCAAAAAAAGGAAAGCAACTGGCCCTGACCAAATTCCAACTGAAATCCTAAAAATACTAGAGGAGAATACGATTAAATTATTAGTTAAACTATTCAATGATATATATGAAGGAGGAAGAATCCCATCGGACTGGCTAAAATCGACGTTTATCCCTATAGCAAAAAAACCAAAAGCCAAAGAATGCAGTGATCATCGCACCGTAAGTCTGATGAGCCACGTTCTGAAGCTATTTCTGCGCATCATACACCAGAGGATCTACCCAAAAATTGAAGAGCATATTGAGGATACGCAATTTGGATTTAGAAAGACTCTAGGAACTAGAGAAACACTTTTCAGCATTCAGGTTTTAACACAGCAATGCAGAGACATGAACTGCGACGTCTACATGTGCATTATAGACTTTGAGAAGGCGTTTGACAAGGTACAGCACGAAAAAATAATCCAAGTGCTAAGGACAACTGGCATTGATAACAAAGACTTACACTTCATTGCAAACCTCTACTGGCAGCAAGAAGCAAACCTAAAAATGGGGAACAGAACAACTAAGGAGATGTTAATCAAAAGAAGTGTGAGACAAGGCTGCATTTTGTCACCGCTTCTTTTTAATCTGTATTCCGAATCGATCTTTCAGAAAGCTATACACAACATCAATGAGGGGATAAGAGTGAACGGCGTGGTAATCAATAATCTTCGATACGCAGATGACACAGTTCTGATGGCAAATAGCATAATGGGACTTCAACTTCTCCTGGATCGAGTTGTGCTAAGTTGCGAGAGATTTGGGATTAAGATCAACCTCAAGAAGACGAAACTCATGACTGTGAGTAAGCAACCAATCGGAGATGCAGAACTATGGGTTGGGCAGAATAGGCTAGAAAGAGTCAGCAAAATTAAGTACCTGGGACAAATACTGAGCGGGGACTGGGACCCCTCGGTAGAGATTAAAGCGAGGATCGAACAAGCAAGAACCACATTTATACGCATGAAGAAAGTTCTCTGTGGACACAACCTGAATATAGAACTGAGAATGAGAATGACCCGATGCTATATTTTCTCAGTCCTCATGTATGGGGTCAAATCATAGACCCTTACTGAGGCTACCCTGAAAAAACTCGAGGCGTTCGAGATGTGGGTTTACCGACGCATGCTAAAGATAAGTTGGATAGAGCAAGTCACTAATCTAGAAGTACTGAACAGATTGAAGAAAGAGAAGGAAATTGTTAACACCGTGAAGATCAGAAAACTAGCTTATTTTGGCCATGTAATGAGACAACCAGATAAGTACAATATTTTACACCTAGTGATGCAGGGAAAAATTGAAGGAGGGCGTGGCCCAAGAAGAAGAATAACATCATGTCTTAAGAATCTTCGGCAGTGGTTTGGACAAACAACAACTGGACTTTTCAGGGCTGCTGTCGATAAAGTAATAGTAGCCAACATGATTGCCAACATTTGTCGAACGGATAGGGCACTTTAAGAAGAAATGTTATATTATATTAATCACTTACTTGTTTAAAATTTTAGATTACAATTCTACAATTTGGTCATCATATCAATCAACATTTTTAAAAACTTATTGCTACATATTGAGCTCAGTTGAAACAGTTGTACAACATCACCAAGTTGCAATAAAGAACTACATCAGCCATATCTCTATTGGAAGTAGTCAAACATACTATTATACATATTTTTGATAATCTATGCAACTGAATTTAAAAAACTTGAAATGTCATACTTTTGATTGGTGTAATGGATATTTAAGATACAACACTTATAAGTTTATTTGGTTTAGTTGCAATATTATTTAACTTTTTTTTTTTTAGTTTATATGTTTATGTTTAAATACTTATTAAATGATTTTTTATGATCAATACTAAAGACGTGTTCGAATAACATTTTTTTGCGTAGTTTTCAGTAGTATTGCGTGTTTCCTGACTAAAAACTTTACCTTTTTTTTTATTTGTTGCCACTGCGGTCCTATTGAACCTATTGTACACTTCCGTACCTAACCTAACCTTTTTTTTGTGAAAAATGGAAATGTTTTATGCACTGGCCCTAATTTAATGCATTAGAGTGTAGGACTGGATATTGCTACCTTACCCACTAAAACTACCTTTTGTATTCCGGAGTTACTAGCGGGACTGCCTTACGGCATTGCTTTGCTGGCATCTACTAGTTTGCTATTTCAATTTTGCAAGAAGACTTTTGTTCTTTTGTCTTGTTTTTTTTGTCTCAGGATGTTTTAGATGCTTGTTTGGACACACCTCCATTTGGGCTTGCTTTCTAGCATGTGCCCTACAATGTTATCTGCTGTGACTTCTTCTGCACCTAGTACAGCCGTCCAGCTGCTTTCTTCTTCTAGCAATCTAGCGCATGCTAGGACCGTACGTTCAGGCGTGTTTTCCGTCCCACAGTACGGGCATTTTAGTTCAGCTTTTTGCTTAAACCTGTTAAGGTAATTCCAGAAATATCTATGGCCGCTGAAAAACTGAGTCAAGTGGTAGTCCATCGTTGCCGTGTTTGCTGTTTATCCATGGGGTTATTTTAGGAATGAGTCTCTTAGTCCATTTTCTAGTCGACCTTTCTTCCAGCCACTCTTTTTCCCACTGCGCAATTGTTGCTTCTTGGGCCTTTTTTTTCTGCTCGTTGTTTCGGGCCTCATGGCTCCTTTCCATGGCCAGTAAATGCAGTGGTGTTGTGCTTGCAATTGCAAGCACCGCCTAGTTGGAGATTGTTCTGTAAGCGCACGTTACTCTGATTGCAACCTTTTGTTGTGTCCGCAAGAGGATGTCTTTGTACTTGCGGACGGCCGGCCACTGGCTCCATACAGGTGCTCTGTACAGAACAATAGACGATAGCACGCTACATATTATTTTCCTTTTACTCTCTTTGGGTCCTGCCACGTTTGGCATAAGTCTCGCAAGTTTGGCAGTTTTGGCTTTTTTAACCTGAAGAAGAAGTAATCTTCAAAAGACAGCTATGTTCTATAGGTGTGCCGGATTTAGACTACTCCTGCAGCTGCCTACCGACTAAACTTTCTCCTTCTCGTATTTTCGACTATCTTTCGAGCGGAACTACGCATTTGCATATCATCACCCCTGATTTTACTTATCGTCATCTTTCTTTGATTTCTTTTTTTTCTTTTTCTGTGATCACTAGTTTGATCCAGTTATGCAACCTCCTCCACGTTTCTTGCAATTCAGGCGTATATTGAATAATATTTTCAGGTCTTATTAGTGTGTTTATGGCTCTTTTGATGTTATTTCTTGCTCCGTCCCGTCTGTTGCATTTGAAGAAGAAATGTTCTGGGGTGTTTCCTTCCCCCACTAGTTGCAGCTGTCTTTATCTCTTATATGAAATCTTTTTAAGTATAAAGCAAACGTTCCGTGTCCACTAAGAAACTGGCACAGGTAATAGTCAATGTCACAATGTTTACGTGCGGTCCATGTCTTAATGTTAGTTTTGAGCCTCTTTGTTCAGTTTGCTGTTCCTGTAAGTGTTTTCCATTTTTTGGTCCATTCCTGCAGAGTCTTGCGGCGCCGTTCTTTGTAGGGAATTTTTTGTTTCTTCTCATATGCAAGTCTTCTCTCTTCTGCCTGTAGTTCTATAGGGGGTATGCCAGTGATGACTTGAATTGCTTTATTAGATACAGTTCTGTAAGCCTGTCCGACTCTTATGAGTACTCTCCTCTGTGCTTTGTCCACTATTTGTCTGTATTTAGTAACTTTTATCGATTTCCACCAGATTGGAGCCCCATACAAAAGTGCCAAATGAGTCACTGAGCTTAAAAGCTTTCTGGTTTGGAATTTTGGTTCTTTTAAGTTGGGCTTGATCCTAGCCATGCACATGGCATTTTTTTTTCTGCTCTCGCGGCGGCTTCTTCAAGATGGATTTTCATACTATTGATTTTCTTTAATTTAATACCTAAATATTTAATGGCTTTTTTAGTCTTTATTATTTGGTTTTTTACAGTTATTTGCATCTCCTTTAACTTGTAACATCCGTAAAGTAGTACAGCTTCTGCCGTATGTGGAGCAAATTGCCAGTCCTAGCTCTTCTATTCTTTGTATGGTTTTTTCCACCGCCGTTTGTGCTATTTTCTGTAGTAATGTTTTTGTTTTGGCAGTGACAATAATAACAGTATCATCTGCTTACCCAACCAGCTTCACTTCTTTTAGCATTTTTATTTCAATAACGTCGTCGTACAAGATATTCCACAGCAGTGGTCCAAGAACCGACCTCTGTGGAACACCGCACGTTACATGCCTAGTACTGCTTTTACCTACTATTAGATGCCTGTCTTCTGGGTAGTTGCCAATAATATTTTTGAGGTTTGGCTCTATAATTTTTCTTGTCATTGCCTCTAGGATTTGTTCCCAATTTGCAGTGTTAAATGCATTCTTAACATCTAGCGTAATAAGCATGCAATAGTTCCGGTTTTTGTATGCATTTTTCTTAGCTGCTTTTGCTGCCTTAAATACCTCTTCTAGTGCATCCGTCGTGCTTTTGCCTTTGCAAAATCTGTATTGGTTTGTAGCCAGTTTTTCTTTTGTGGTAAGGTTTTCCTTTAGACGGTTAACTAGCAGCTGTTCAAGCAGTTTTCCAGTACTGTCTATCAGGCATAGTGGCCTGTATTTTTTCTTCTCGGTTTTATCTGTAAGTGGTTTTTCTATTAATATTAGCTGAGCCGTCTTTCATTCTTTTGGGATTTTTGCATCAATAAGTATATTATTCATTGTATCTAGGTATTTTTGTAGGTTAGCCATTACTCCAATTGTTATAATTTCTGCCGGGATTTTGTCTGGCCCTGGAGCTTTTTGTTTTTTAATTTTTTTACCGCTTGTTCCAGTTCTTTTTTAGTGAATGGCGGTAGTTTTCTGCAAGTTAGTGTTGTTCTTTGCGTTATTGGTACGTTTGGAAATAACTTATCGACTATGCTACTAACCTCTTCATCCTTTGTTTCAATTGTCTGTCGCAATTGAAATTTCCTATTAACAATCTTGTATCCTTGTCCCCAAGGGTTGGTGTCTATTTTGTTTATTATTTTGTTCCAGCCTTCTTCTTTGGCTCTCAGTATTTCTAGTTTTAAGGTTCTTTTTTTCTGTCTGTATAGGTTTTCTAGATTTTCAATTGTTTGTTGCTCTGTTTTTGTATTACTCTGGTTCTTGTCAGCTGTTTTCTAACACTGTGCCCTTTCTTTCTAGCTTTGTTAATCTTTGGTTTCCACCAATATTTGCTCAGTTGTAAAGTAAAATAGATGTTTTGGTGTTTGCTAAAATTTTCATCATCAGATACTATCCAGTTCCGTATTTGTATTCCAGTTTTGGATGTACTTATAGTAAGATCTATGAAAGATTTCCCCTGAGGTCCAATAAATGTCGGCTTGAGGCCATCGTTGTGAATTGTAAGGTTATATTGGGTCATCCATTCACGCATCGTTTTACCTCTGTGGTCTTCTACCTTTCCTTCCTACAATTGCGATTTTGCGTTCATGTCTCCCGCTATATTGATTTCCTTTTTGATTGCTCTGATACATTTGCTGATTTTGTCAAGGATTGCCTTATATTGTTCTTGTGTGTATCTTGGTGGTATGTAGGTTGCTATAATCATGAGTTCGTCAAGTTCAGGCAAAACTATGTTGTTTTTGTTTGTGCATGCCTTCCGCACTTTGACGTTTTTGCCAAATATACGGATACCAACATCTCTATTTTGGTCTGTAATCCACCCCAATTTTTTGGCAGCTTTGATGTTTGGCTCAGCTATAATAGCTACATCTATATTGTTTTCCTTGGCACTTTTGTCTAATAGATTCATAGCCGCTTTGCATCGGTCTAAGTTGCTCTACGTGAATTGTATTTTTGTTATTTTTTGAGTGCTGGCGTCTTAGCATCAACAAGTGTCTTCTAAATTTGGGGCATTTCCCTGCTCCAGCTTTATGTCCTTCTTTATCACAGATGAAGCAAAACTCCTTGTTTTTGCATTTTTTGAGCTTATGTTTATGTTGTCCGCACCCATGACATGCTTTTGCTCGATTTGGGCCTTGGCAGTCCATTGTCTGGTTATCGTAGTTCCAGCACTTATAGCATCCTTTAGACTCAATTCTACGTTCAATTCGGCACCTAGAGAGGCTTATTTTTATGTGCGCTTGTTTACTGATTTTGTTTGTCAATTTTTTTGTCGCGGTTATTGTTACCGCTTTCGTGTTCTGCAGGTTAGGCCTCAGCTCGCCTATTTTTATATTTCCTTTATCAAAAGGACCTACAATTTCTTCGTTTGCTTTAGCTACGTCTTCTTTTGTGGTCATGCTGTCCATGCCTCTGATGTGGATTATGTCTCTTTTATTTTCTTTTTTTCTTAGTATTGATACCGTTTGTCCTTTTTCAATATTTTTGAGTGATTCAACAAATTCCCCCACGTCTTTATCATTTTTATCAGTAATTATCAGTAGTTGTCCTTCCTTAGTGCACCTTATTGTTCTTATGGCCCGCGCTGCTTTTTTCTTCTAAAGTTTGTTTTTCACTGCTTGAAGTGTTATTCCATAATCTTCTTTTTTATTGTCTACTACAAGGGCATATGTATTTCTTCCGTTACTTCCACTGTTTTTTGACTGGTCAGCTATGCTGTCTTTGTTGTTTGTGTATAGAACTACATTTTGGTTTATGTTATGAAAAACTTCTTTAACCATTTTTTTAAGCATGCTAGTGTTCATGCTGTCAAGTGGTGCATTGCAATCCATTTTCAGTCAGTTGTCTCTTGCTTGAGTTTTTTTAGCTGTTGAAATAGGTGTTTCTCTATTCCATTTAGCTGTATTTTAATTATTTTTCAGGTTGCCTATATTATTGGTTCTCCATTTTTAATTTGGCTGACTTGTTCTGGTACCCCAAAGTCTCCATGGTGTTCTGCTATATCTGGGTATCTTTCTTTGTATAGTTTTTGGATGCTTTTGTCAATTGTAGTATTGCCTGTTTTGATTAGAACCACTTTTACCGTCAGGTCTTTTGTGTCTAAAAGGTTACCTACTTTTATAACCGTATTTGTGTATAACTCTTCCCAGATGTCAATTAAGTTTAATTGATCCATAGCTTTTACTTCTATGCTCACTGAGACGTCTTTATTCTGTTGTTTACTTTTATTAAGTTCTGCTTCCCGCATATTGTCCTGTGATTCAAGTTTAGCAATTCCCTCAAGTCCTTTTATGCGTGTCTTCATATTTTTTAATAATGTTATTTTTTCTAATTCACATTCTGCCAGTTTGTTTTTAAGCTCTTGAGCTTCTTTCTTAAAGGTGTTCTCATGTGTTTTCTGTACTACTTTAATTAGGTGTACTACATCTCGGATACAGTTTTTTATCTCGATTCTTGTGTTCTGTTCAATTAATGCCAGAAGTTGGTCTTCTTTTTCTTTTAGCTTGTCCAACGCCGTTTGGTTATATGCTTTATTTTTTTACGGTTTTATTGTTTGTGTTACTTAGTGGAGAGTTTTCTATTCTTTTTTTATTTGTTTCTGCTTTTTCTTTGTCCTCCATTTGAATGTCTCCGCATGAATTCGTTCTTAGTTTTATAAAAACTTTGTCTCCATCAGTCTTGTCCAAGTTTGGGGTATCATTTTCTTGTCTCAGCATTAAAACCTTAAATATGTTAGTACCTCTTTTTTCTTTTACTTCCGAGGTTAATCTGGTAGGTGATCTACTGATGCTTCCTCGTCTGCTATGTGCCTGTAGCAGTTCTACCTCTGCCTCCGTGAGGTCATTTGTCTCGGGTGCGCTAATCTTTTGACTCTTTGTTTCTTTTTTTTTCCTACATTGTATTGGTATTTCCCTGGGGTATTTTATTTTCATTATCTAACATTTTGTTTTTTGATCCGTTTATTCCTTTCCGGCAGGGCCTTGTCGTGACAATCAGACAGTCGCGCACCCTTATAGAAATTTATAGTGTTGGGTTCCACTTTTAAATAGAAAAAAGAAAAAGTTAACCTAACCTAACTTTTCCTAACCTAACCTATTGTACACCTTTTAAGCTACACCGTCTATTTGATAAAATTTAATATCTTTAGCTAAAAAGATGCTTTTAGCACAGCTTTGGTTAAGATGTATTTGCCAAAGATGGCTGTTTGTTGATGTTTGTAAGCTTTGCATTCATTCAGCAATTGTACCGTAGTCTCATCTTCTTTTATACATCCTCGACATAGAAAGTTTATTTTGATTCCCATTATATGCAAGTACTTGTCGAGTCTACAATCTCCGACTATCAATTCTGTAAACTTATGCAGCCTAACACAACTTGTTTTAATATTATGCAATAATAGCATACTAGGCAAACTTTGCAAGTTGTGACAACTGTTTGCAAACTGTATAAGCAGGTCATAACTAGTTTGGTATTTATTACTGGCAATTGTAAGGTTTGCAATGCATTGACATAATAGTTATTAGTCTGTCAGGTTTTAACCTCTTATCGATCATGTTTTTGGCGCATTATTCAGTTGTAACCACCTCTACTTAAAAAGTTAAGACATATTTGCTTATAGGATGCAAACTTTGCTTTCTTTGGTGTTTGTTATTGTAGATTCTTTTGCAATCTGTGTATCAAATAGTTTTTTTGGTTGTTTTTAGGTATCTATTAATTATCTAATTGCTTTGCTGTGGTACAACTACATTAATTTTTTTACCGATGCTATAGCTTTTTAAAAAGTCCAACCTCATTATTAAAGTTTTTTTATTATGCAACTTATTTGTTATGTTAGGTTAGGGTCCTTAGGTTTACAATGTGTTTGTTTATACGCAGTCTGGATGTTGTTTGTTTTGTCTTTGCCATTATTATCAGGTGAAGTAACGGTAACAATAAAATTATTTTATAAACTTTGTCTAGTTTTTTGGTCGTTACCTTAAAAGTTTTTTTTTTCTTTATTCAAGTATGTAATAATGAGTCTTACCACTACCGTGGTAAGACATTTGCTCATATTAAGTGTAAGTCTTTATGTACGCTAAACAATCATTTTGGTTGTAAAAGCACCACAATGGATCAAAATTTAACCTATAGCGTCAAGCGTTAGTCAATATTTTACTTATTTTAATATTGAAAGCGTGGCTTTATACATTTCCATTTTTTTTAGTTATGTTGTATTTTGTGAATGGTACAATCGTCGTTTTGCTTGGATTCACTAATAATTTTTTTTTGCACTTCACTCAGTATCATATTCAAAATGGTTGATCCAATTCTTTCAATTTAAGGATAGTAAGATTTTTTGCGCAGTTTACAGCAATGATGCTCATGTTGTTGAGTATCTGTAGTAAACCATCTATGGCTAAAAACGACAGTAAGGGTGAAAGTACTCACTTTTGTAAGAACCCGCCGGAAACTTTGATTTTTACAATTTTTTCATTCTTTTTATTTCAGTTAACTTATTGTTGGACAAAAAAGATTACTCCTTAGCATTTCATTGTCTTTGCAATGGATTTTAAGGTAATATTGTAGAATGTCGTCTCATTACCCAGAATAGCAGCCAAAGCTATTGTTTTGCATTAGGTAGTATTTTTGCACTTGTTGACTAACTGATGTATAGCTTGTTTGCAAGATTTACTTGTTTAGTAGGCAAACTAATGCTGGTGCAGTGGTTAGGCTAGTCGATTGTTTCTTTTAATAGTTTTTTCACATAGGATGTTAAGTTGATTGGTCTGCAGGATTTAGTCAGGGCGTACTTGGGTCTCCTGAGCTTTGGTATAAATACCACTTTTACCGCTCACCAGCTGTTTGGTATTTGTGGTAGTGTTAAGTTTGCTCTGAAAGTTTTGTATATGATCAAAAATCTGTTAAAAAGTTTCTTGCTTTAGTATTTTGGGATTATTGTAGAGTAATTATAATCAATTATCTTGATAAGACAAAAACTATAATTGGCATTATTCAACTTTATTAAACACTATAAGATAAAACATCAAAAAAAATTGTTTTTGCAGGACAATGCGCCTGGGCACAAATTGCGCATTGCAATGAAAACAGTTAAAACAGTTAGTAATTAAATTGTTTAAATACCCTTCTTATTTGCCGGATCTGATTTGTTTGAATTATTATCTATTGCTTTGTTTGTAAGTGAAAACAAGGGTGCTGCAAACAATGTTTTTTTACCAATAATATTTAAGCAGTATATTTTGCAACAAGCACGGTTTTATGCCAATTTTCAACTAGTATGAACACAAGCCTCAGCAAGTGGTGCAATTCATACAAGAGGAAAATAAGCACTTTGTGCAAGTCGCACTCTATGTTTTTTCTACGACAGCAATATTAGGGTTGCTACTTATGTATTACAAAACTTGGCAATATTGTTGTTGCACTTAGTGCAAATCAAATGCACTATTGCAAAGTATTACAGTTTGGACAGTATACGTAATAAAAACGTTTTGTCATACAGACGCTATTTGTAATGTTTACAGTGAATTAATAACTTTGTTTTTGCTAAAAAAAAAATTTGAATTGTGAACATTTTTGTGCGATAATTTTTTACTATATCTTAACAGCAGTGTGCCAATCAACTTACTGCAAGATTGTCATGTGACCTATCGTAATATTGAAGCACTCTTGGGCATTAGTATGACAAGCATACACAAGATATTGCATAAGCATTTAGTTGTCGATTTCTTTTATTTTAATTTTTCACAAAAGCAAAATACTATTTTACATTATTTACATCATTTTCCTTCTTTATAATAAAAAAAATTAATTATTTAATTTTTTAATTACATTGTAGTTTTTTGTTGAATATTTCATTAACATAAAAAAAAACAATTTCAAAAATACAAATAATATAACTAATTAAAAGAATTTAGTGATTATTAAATAAAATGACTAAATATTATTCTATCATACCATTCGAAAATAGAAAAAAATAACGCTCATACTCAATGTTATAACTCAAATGTTAAAGTACTCGCACAGACGTGGATATTGTAAACGAAAACCGCCGCAGCAATTGCATGAGTAGTAGTAGCATCAATCTGCACAAGTGGAAACCCCCTTAGGGGCAAGTTTCCATTTATCCAAGTTGGTTTTAACAAAACGATTCGTTATCATTTCATTTTTATCGCACGCCAGTTGATAATACTTAAAAGTATTAAATTAAATTAAAATTTATAATCGATTGCTATATTTATGATAAATAATTTAATTTAATTTAATTTATTAATTCAACAATATATTTTCTTTGATGAAAAAAAGTTATTATATCTTATAAAATTTCATAGCTAATAAAAAGTGTCGAAATATTGATGCGCTTGGCATCTTAAGCAAAAATGGGCCGCAGTTCATAAATTTTAAATTTCCATAACAGATATATCATACGCCTCAATTAAAAAAAAATGTGTTTTAAATTTGATTATATTTTTCCATTGTGGTCATTATTATTAAGATCATTACTTCTCGCTTGAAATGCTAAAAAAACTTACGGTTATGATCATGATAAAAATCTCCCTTTTAAATTCAGGCCGTAATAAATTATTAAAAGATCGAAGGCTCATCTCTGTATTTGATCCCGACTGAAGGGTGAGAAACGCAGGGTGAGGCTAGGAATGATGAGCCCCGGTTCACCAAACACTGTGACAGAAGCTACCAATCACTGAAAGACGATGCCGTCACTTTCATAAATCGATTTTATTGGACCAACGAAAGCTTTTGTACGACTTTGATTACGTTTCTTACAAAGGTTGACGCTTTCATTGCTTTTCATTCTTATTTTTTATGTGTGTATGGAACTTTAATATATACGCAACATTTAATAAGTGCTCTGTATATATTGGAATGAATGCTCTCTTAGTTACTAATATAAAGCATCATTGATATCTTTTGGATTAAAATTTTGTGTATAGAAATTTGCATATCTATACACTATACTGTTAATTATACAATTATATATTTGCTACATACAAACTTGTATGATATTAATCTTTTTATAATAGTATGTAATCACAATCAGGGTTGTTAAGTTTATTTGCCTTCGTAAAAAATAATTCATTTAAATAATAATAATATGAACTTTATAGTATAAAAAATTCATAAAAAGGCGAGCATTAGTATTAAACTGCTCTTCAATCTAACCTTAAGTTTTCACAAAAAAATTTTCTCTTGCATTTGTAATTTGCATCTATCTCCATTCATACTTCTTAAAATATGATCTTTTTGTATTTGTACCATTTAAAGATTCAGCGTTTACTTGAATTTTGAAGACAAATGTTTGTCAATTTGACGTTATTTTTGATAAAAATTTTGGTTTGTTTTGATTTAATTTGACAATTTAGCATGCAAGTTGCAAACCGTGTTATTGAAATGTTTGGCTACTCCATCATTGCACAAACCAAACATTTTCTGTTGGGAAAGTAATAATATAATATATACTTGTATGCTTAAATTCTATATTTATGTTTGACTAGTTTTGACTAATATTTTTAGTCATCTTCAGGATTAATTTTTGTTTTAAAGTACATTAAAACAAAAATTAATCCTGAAGATGACTAAAAATATTAGTCGAAACTAGTCGAAAATAAATAAAGAATTTAAGCATACACATCAATGTATGCATCTCTGATTAACAACAATAAAACATTTTTTATTTGCGGCTGCACACAATAATTTGAGGCTCAAAGTATAGATTACTGCAAAATATAATGCGGGGAAAGATAGCTGGTAGGCGAAGGTCAGGTCGCAGAAGGACGTCCTGGTTGAAAAACCTACGATAGTGGTTTGGGGTCAGCACTACAACTCTTTTTCGTAGAGCTGTCAACAAGACCTAAATAAAGTTGATGATTGCCAACGTTCGTGGAGAACAAGGCACAAAAAGAAAAAAAAGATACAAATTTTTTAAAATTGCTATTTTGCGCTGTCAAGAGTTGTAGTAGTGTTATTCTATTGTAGTTATTTACTAGATTTTTGCTTTCACTTTTGTGTATCAGGTTAGCAAAAGCTTCTCTCTATTGGTTTAGAAATCTTTTTCCTTTTAATGCTCGTCTATTAAAGCGTAACAAATCATTAAATTGCCATATCTGTTTGATTTGAAAATGTCTAATTATCTGTATTAATTCACAGTATTTAAGGTTAGATAGTATAGGTTAACATATTAATAACTTATAAAAACAAAAGTTACTTAATAATTTAACTAATGACAATTTATTTATGAGTATCATTATATTTTTAATGTTCATTAATTGATAATGCATCGTAATAAAAAAGTTTATGAATACGAGCGTAAATCTTTTAATCAACACTTCCGTACCATAGTGCCACGCTTCATTCTGTATTCAATATATACCTGGCGCTTTCTATTTAAATTTTTTTTGCTTGTGGTTTTAATTTTTGTCACAGAAAAAAAATCAATAAACGCAATCACCAGTATGGTTGAAGAAAATAGCTGCAAAATACTTAGGGCGCCAATCTTTTTTTTAATTTCAAACATGTCTTTCTTCTTGGAATAATTGGGAAAACAATAAAACCACTAAAAAAAATATGAAGGAAAATTGAAAAAAATGATTAAAAAAAACTCTGATCAAAATGCTAAACACGTGGTCGCAGGGTTGACCACGATCAAAGTCGTAGGCGGCGTGGGCAAATCAAAAGATTCCCCCGATTAGCACTGGTAAAATGCCCCTCATCACGAATATCTAAATTACCTTAAAAATTACTTTTCTAGCATCAAAAAAACATTTTTGGTAAGTTTTTAAAATTTTGAAACCACCCCCTTTTTTATAGAGTGCAAAAAATAGCATGAGTAGCAAATGGGTCGGCAACCAAATGTATCTCCCAAACATCATGAAGCATATTGCAGTTTGTAATGATAAGTGGCAGCACTATAAACTAGTTTTTTTATATATTTAAGTGTAGCAAAAATCTGGATCGTAAGAAAATATACTTTTAGCTTTTTTACATTTATTTTTTGTATGCTTTCTGTTCTTTTCGATATTCTTTTTTTGTTGTTTTTCTAGTGCTTTAATATCTTTTGGGCTTCTAGCTTTTTTTAAGTACATTTGGTGTTTCACTATTTGTTTTTTTTTTTATTTTATTTTTTATATGTATTTTTACTACCGCTTCCCTGATTGTTTCCTCTAATTTCTTTATTATTTTTTTACATTTTTTTTTTTAATCTTTTTTAGATTTTTATTATTTTTTAGCAAACTTTTTTTACTTTTCTTTTTACAGTTTTCCTAGTTAGGTTTCAATGACTAGTAGTTCAGATTACTCTTATTTACTTTGAATTTGTTTACCTTTTTTCATGCTGCCTTATTCACAATTAAATAGTCTATTATTGACTACTCATTTGTCCTTATCCATATAAGTAAATGAATCCTTTTCATTTTCTGTAGTGTCAATTTTCTTTACACTGTTTCTTCTATTATAGTTTTTAACTTTTGCCCAATGTTTTTCATACTTCTGCTTTATATTAGTATAAAGTTTCTTTCTCATATTTTTTTATTGTCCATAACCTCATTTTCTTTGTGACTTATTTTCTTTTGTATAGCAGTAATTATCCTTTCTTTTTTTTTTACAGTTGGTTGGCATTTTTATTTGTATTCAGTCGGCATGTTAGACTTTAACTTAATAAATACCAATAATATCAAAAGTTTTTATATATTTCCAAAACTTATGATCCTTGTTGTTTATCCCTGCCATGTTTCAAAACAAAATTCTGTTTCTTTGTTTTTTTACTGTTTTTAAATTTTGTTATCTTTTGTTTTTTTTTCTATCTTGTGTATTTACGTCATGTTTTTGATCCTGTCACGTGTTGTCTACTTTTGTTGAGTTAGTGATACTATTTACTTTTTTGCTTTTTTACTCTCATTTATACTTTTTAATCTTGATAGCTCTAAGTGTTTGCTTTTTTTATCTATTTTTAATTTTCTATCTTGTCCTTTGCTATATCTCTTAATTTCTTCTAAACTCTTCTCTTTTCCAAACTCTATTCATGTTCAATGTACATGTCTGTACCCAAGTTTGTTTTTTATGATATCTTGTTATTGAACTTATGGCTTTAATTCTGCTATTATTGTCTGTTTTTTTTCCCACTAAGTCATCATCATCATCATTCAGCCATTTATGTCCACTGCAAGACATAGGCCTTTTCTATTTTTTTTTTATTTGTTTTGGGTCAGGGCTACGTTTATCTAGGCCGTCTTGGAATCTAGCAAAGTGTCCTGCCCATCTTCATTTTAGTTTAGCAACAAACATCAGATTGTTGGCGGGTGTGGAGGTTTGGAATCTTGTTGCGTAGCGTGACTCCTAACATTGCCCGTTCCATATTCATCTGTGTCACTTTTAATTTTAAGGACAAGGCTTTAGTTAGCGTTAATGTTTCTGCGCCATACGTTAATACTGGCAGAACACGTTCGTCAAAAACTTGATTTTTTAGACAGATTGGTAATTTATCTTTAAAAATATGGTTAAATTTTCCAAAAGCTGCTCATCCTAGACTTTCTCTATGTGGTATTTTGCAAGTCTGGTTATCTCGTCCAATTCTAATTTTGTGTCTTAAGTATTTGAATGCATCAACTAGTTTAATTTTTTTTTCTTACCAAGTATGCTGTAACTATTCTATTTTCTATTTTTAAGTTTTTATTTAAATTATTTTCTCTATAGTATTTTTTTTCCTGTCTGTACCTCTATTCTTTTTACTACAAACTAATTTTTTCTTTCATTTTTTTCTTTTTGTTCAAACTTGTCTTCAATTGCTCTTATTTCACTTTTTTTCCACTTTTTATTCTTTCTCTTTTTATTATCTCATCTTTCATACCTGTATTTTTCATTTATATTTTTACTTCTTCAGAGTTTGTTTTTATTTTCACTATTTTTTGTTAAATCATTTGTTTAATTTCTTTCATTTCTTTATTTGTTGTTTGAGTATGACACAAAAATTTTTAGCAGCTTAGATTTGACAATTTTGCTTAGTTACGTACAAGTTAAAAATCAATAGCAAATGCAGATCTTTTCTCAAAATTTGTTGCAAAGTAATGTTCAATTCTTGACCACAATGCCGAATAAAAAATGCTTGAACTCTCGGCCACACTTTTTTCCTCTGTGCCTATGTTTTTAAAAAGCCGACCGGGACGACGACAAACAGTGCATGGTCTGTATTTGACAGTTGTCAACAAATAATCACCGTACTACTCACACAAACAAAATGGCGAAAAATTCAAACCCGGCGCTTTTCTTAAGACATCATTTATATCTATTCAGCTGAACGCATGCTAAGTGAATTCTAAACTGAAAAAAAAAATTAAAAATGTAATGTTGATCTAGTTTAATACTTGTGTCTTAAGAACTGATTTTAATGTGAACAAACATTTGTTTGTTTGCAACTATAAAAAATATTGGTCAATAAATCATGTTTTTAATGAGATTAAAAATAAAATAAAACTGCTTATTGTTTATAAGAACATGCACAACATTAATGACTACTATCAGATAATTGGTTGGTAATAAATTTTCTATTATCATATATTGCCTGGTAAACATCATTATTTGGATTACTGTTTAGCATGTTCATACATAATAATACATTCTAAAAATTCAAGAATAATCAACACTAGTAGACTTCACGTTGCAAAAGTGCTATAGTGTTTGCAGTTTTCCCTTGTTTAATTTAACGTAAAATTTTTTGTCATAGCTTCAATAAGATTTTATAATACAACAATGTGATTTTATTAATGGAATTGAAATGCTGGTAAACGATCAATAGAGGCAATATTTACAATAAGTTGTTACACGATAAAATGTAATGATAAATTATGTTAAAATACAATGGTTTTCAATTATTTATTACAACATTACCTTGCCGTTTGTCTCAAAAACGTGTTTATGTGGTTTTTAGTTGCATTGTTGGCAAAGTCAACGTTGTTTGCCAAGTTAAAAAATAAATAAAAATACATAAAAAAATATTACTAAACTAATTGAATCAAGCTAAAAGAAAATCATAAAAAATAAAAAAATGTCAGTATTACGTTTGTAATGTAAATATTAAGTACATATATTCTATTACTTACCTTTTACACATATTTATTTTCTTTTTTTAAATATTTTTTGTGCATTAAAAATAATAGTTTTGAAAAAGAGAAAAATGTATAATAATTTTTTAAAATACTTTAGTGAGATTAGTAAAAGATTATCTTTTATTGGAATATATTTATTTCAGTTTTACATAAATTTATTTTCTACTTACGTATGTATACTGCGGTTCGTTTTTCTTTAGGAACGCAGACAACCTGCCAAGTTAATAACCGAACGGCTTAAAAACAATAGCATGTACTCTGGTCTCTGGCCATTCTGCGGTCTTATTCTTGCGGTTTAGTGGGCAACCCTAAAATTTTACTGAAATCGTATATAACTCAAATAATGTACTGTTGCCAAACCCAAAAGAGGTATATTAAAATATTATTAGGTTAATGTAAATATAGTTTTTAATAACGTTATTATATTTTTCTTGTGCAAAATCAGGCCAATTCTACAAAATAATAATAAATTTTAATTCAAATATAATTATCAGTATTACTTTTATAATAATATTCTATACATGTTGAATGAGAATGTAGAATTAATAAACAGTTATTTATTTTTAAAATTAATCTACGATGTGGAGATATTAATTAGTTTATATATTTGTCAACACTTTATTATATAACTTTTTCACAATAGCTACAATATAAACTTTCATGCATCATAAACATAATACAAAAAACAATAGCTGAAAGTTTTTAAATGTTTTATATTTTTTATAAATTTAATGTAAAATAAAATTACAATAATTTATTAAAATACTATCTATAATAAATTTAAAATATCTAGTCTGCCTAATTTAGACATACTGTGTAGGTAAAGATTATTATAGATTAATAAAATTTTTTTTGTATATAAATTATGTATTTATTTTTATACTACTATCGAGTAAATACTTATTTATTTTCAAATTATTTCATTTTAAATAATAAAAATAAGACAGAAAAACTATTTTGCAATCTAACTTTTGACCTTTGCTTTACAAGATAATTAGACATATATTATATTTAGCACAAATAATTAACTGTTGTTGGTAAAATAGTGTAGATGTTATTTTAGATACAGTTAATAGTGTACCGTATTATATTTGCCAAACATTTTACTATTTAGAGTTTAATTAAATTAACACAATTTTAAACTCTAGATAGAAAAGTTTGATAAACGTTTTTGCAAATTAAAAGTTTTTTATTTTTTGCCTGCCTCTACCGAAAGCATCATTTTCGGCCCGCATATGGCCATTGGTATTCGCGGCATTTGATTGGCTGAGAATCACAATTTTATATCTTGACGCTTTGCTCGTTCGTGCTGCTAAAAACAGCGGGCTGCTAAAGCCTATTTTTGGCCCTTGGTACACTATATACTATTTAGCAATTGTTTTACTTTACCAGCCTCATAAATCTTAAGTGGTATTTTTGGCTTACTAAAGTTTATTAATAGTTTTTTTTTATTTACTAATAACTTTGGCTTATTTGGTGTGATAGCTCAATAGTAGAGCCCTTGCATATCATGCAAGCACTCCGAGGTAACAAAATTTTAATTTTAATGTTATTGTAAACAAACAAACCTGTTGAGTGAGGTTACGTTTGTTTTCCAGACATTGAATGAAATGTCAGATACTGTTAGACGCACGTGTTCAGCTAAGTTATTTGCAATGCGCGGAGTCCTGTGGTATTGTAGGATTTTGTAAATGCGGTTGGTTGGTAGTTCATGCAAAATACATTAGATGGTGCTGCTAGTATAATAAACTTAACGCAGTTTAGTATTATTGGTTGGTTTGAATTAAGCGCAAGGTGTGCGCATATATTATCAAAGTATACATCAAAGTTTTAATAAAATTTAAAAGTTAAAACGTAAAAGATTAATCCTTCCTTTTTTGATCGCGACTTGGTGGAGTAAGTCATGCAGTGTGCTGTGTCTTAAATAAGTGTCTTTTTGTAAAGACCAGCAATTTCCTCATGTTCAGCCAATAAATATTTGAATAATTATTGTAAAGTACCATTGAATTATTTACTTGAACTTATATAATCATGGGTATTTAAAATAATGTGCTTCACCATGCGGTCAATCGGAAAAAGCAAAACATCATCAAAAGCCAGACCATCAGGTAAACTATTAAATAAACATTAAACTCAGTTTAATTGTTTAATTAATTTATTATTAAAACTACATAAAGAAAGATATACAACTTTTAAATTGTATGTACAGGCTATTAGGACCTTGATCAAACCGATCCATTTACACATGGTCGAATCATGAATCTTAAAGTATCGAAGTCATCCTGCTTTTGATTCAATCAAAGCCTTGATAATTACTTCTAAATCTGCCAAGAAGCGTAGTGCAGCTCAGCTAAGTGGATGTTTGCGTATATTTTTCTTTGTCAATTTTCAAATGTTTAATTTATCAGATTAACATTTTTGTGCATCTGAAATTTAATTTAAAAGGGTTATAAACCTGAAAATAACGTCAGGTACCCAATAGGGGGTACAAAATATTAAGTAAAATGTTTGTGTATGTATTTGCTTTACAATAGCTAATTTTGTTTAAATATTGTACAACTAAGGTTAGCATTAATTATGTTACGGAATGATAAGTGTTGGGCTAAACCTACTTATATTGTCTTATTTAAGATCAATATGAATATATTAATTAATATTAATGGAAACCTCGTGTCTATTTCTTAAAACGATAATTATAACCAATACTTATTTTTGTATGTGTTACTTATTGTGACTGGAGCCCAAATGTATTTTTTTTATTATTAATTAAGTTTAAGAACTACGACCCACTCTGCGACAGGAGAGCTGCCGTATCGCAGGAAACAAATATCCAAGGTTTCAAGCTGTTGGTCCTATCAAACCTTTTTAAAAAAGTCGTAGACTTACTGTGGCAATGTAAAATAGTCGTAAAAAGCACAATACACATTATTTTATAATTATTATACCGAAAATGGTCTAACCACTGAAACTATTCTAAAGGGTGATTTTTTTGCTATTTGATTTTTCAGTGTAAATTTTTGTTAACGACACTCGTGGTTCGTGACAGGTGTCAATGCTAAAAATGCTTAGTATGGTTTGCCATTTTACCATAAATAGACTAACAAACAAATAGCGCTTGCAAATCATTAAACTTTATTATAAAAATTTGTGGTCTGTAAAAAATGTGACCACCGAACAGGCTATTCAAGCTATTGTGACAAATTTTGCACCAATTTCACTTTATTGAACATTAATCTACCAACCCGTATGCGAAAAGTGCGTACCGAGGAAAAAATTGCTGATGTATTGGCTAGTGTTAATGAAGATTGCAATATGTCAATTTGTCGCCGTTTTCAACAATTGGGCTTGTGTTATTTGATCTCCTTGAGAATTTTACGTAAGGACTTTGGTATGAAATTATACAAAATACATCTGCTGCAAAAACTGAAGCCAGGTGACTTACCACAACGTCGTTTGTTTGCTGAATGGGCCTCAGAAAAATTGGATAAAAATAGACTTTTTTATCAAAAAATTATCTCTAGCGACATAGCTCATTTTTGGCTCAAATGGTACGTCAACAAACAGAATTGCCAAATTTGGTCTAACGAGCAACCAGAAGCAGTTCAAGAGCTGCCAATGCACCCTGAAAAATGCTCTGTTTAGTGCGGTTTGTGAGCCAGCGGCATCATTGGCCCGTACTTTTTCAAAAATAATAAAAATTAAACGTTACAGTTAATGGAGTAAGGTACCGTGCGATGCTTACCAACTTTTTTTGCTTAACATGGAAGAAGTGGACTTGGTTGGCATGTGGTTTCAAAAAGAAGGTGCCACATGCCACACGGCACGCAATACCGTGGACCAATTAAAAAGCGAGTTTGGTGAGCAATTAATCTCACGTTTTGGAGCAGTCTATAGGCCGCCAAGATCGTGCGGTCTGACCTCTCTAGACTATTTTTTTGTGGTGTTACGTGAAGTCTCTCGTGTACAGGGACAAGCTAGCCACAATTGCAGCACTGGAAGGCAACATTACAACTGCCGTTGGTGAGATACCAGCCAAAATGCTGGAAAAAATATGCCAAAATTAGAACTTACAAATAGACCACCTCAAGCGTAGCCGCGGGCCACATTTATATAAAATAACATTTGAAAAGTAAATGGCAGACATTGACAATTTTATTCATTATTGAAAATGTTCTGTTTTTTTTTTTAAATTTTAAAAACCGATCGCTTTAAAAATTTTCCTTTATTTTAATAAATATCTATTAAAAGCATATAAAAGTTATTTTTTTATAAATATAATTTTAAAATATATACGATAACAAAATGTTTCTACTTATTTTTTTTAAATATTACATCTCTTTGAAGCGTTTGATAAATAAAACAATACTAAACAATCCAAACATTTTAGATTTCCGTCTTTTACTACAATTTTGCAATAAAAATAAAAATAAAAAGCGAAAGCGTTTGTAAATAAGTCAGCAACCATAAAGGTACAGTTTGACAATGGTATACTAGTTTTCGCATCTAAACAATTTTTTTTTTAAACTTTATTTTCAACTATAATTAAAGTTTCTATAAATTGAACTTGCATATAATTATTAGTATATTCTGTGCAATAAAAAAAATAAAATTGCTATCTCTAGTATAGAACCAATTAGTCATAATTCTCACTATAACAATAATACATAATATAATAAATAACAATGTATTTTGTTTTGCACGTTTCCAAAAGGGAGTTGGTTTATGTGTAAATTAACCATAATTGTAAAGTACCTTAATAACCTTATTCTTAATGTATTTTTGTTACACACCTCTTGCACCCACTAAGTAAATAACATAAACATACTTTCAGATACTACATATTCGTAAACAACGTCTGCAGTACAATAACTATTATAAACAATGTTTATAAAAACTACCGGTAAAATTTGTCTATACTAACCTCAAGATTAATCAGCAATGTGTGACTTGTCTTTTAGCTCTAGTAAACCCGCTCTCTACAGATAAGATTACAAAAATAATTAAATGGTAATAACGAATTAAGTAGTAATCACTAGTGTTATCCACTAGTACCCCGGGCGTCAATTAATTTTAAACTTGAAAAATACTGATACACTTTGATTCAATTCTTGGCAAAAAACAAAATCAATAAAATCTGCTAGGATAAGAAAAAAAACAGAAAAGATACACACAGTCTCTTTTACACACAAACAGTTAAACGTTTTTCTTAATAGGGGGCATTGCTTTAACACCTTTGACACATTAGTAAACATAAATTGTTTAACTGTAATTTAATGTAAATTGTCTCTTTGACCAGTAAAATTCTAGACACACTGACGATAGGTGTATACCCTAAAACACGAGTTTATGTGTCTTTTACTAGATAAAAAAGCAATTTACATAAAATACATCATTTTTTAATTTTAAATGATAAATTTGTTTTGGTCTTCTGATTCAAATAAAGCGCGCTAAAAATGCTGTTGCCTCTCCGTGTAGAATTTAACTGTGTTACAGTCTCTTTTACACACTAACATTTCAACGTTTCTTCTAATAGGGAACATTGTGTTAACACCTGTGACACATTAGTAAACATAAATTGTTTAATAGTTACTGTGAATTTATGTAAATTGTTTCTTTGGCCAGTGAGATGCTAGGCACACTAATGATGGGAGCTTACCCTGAAACACATGTGTATGTGCCTCTTACTAGATGAAAAGACAAATTACTTAAAATACATCATTTATTATTTTTTAATATTAATCACTAATTTACTTTAAAACGGTATGTAAAAGGAACAAAGACTTTATTCTTAGTTCAAGATGCATTGTTATCTATTTGAGTCTGGTTTTTCTTGTATTTTTGCTGTTGGTTTATTGTTACCGCGTGTTTTTCTTTCAATTAAACTTTTACTTAACTATTAATATATTTTGTGCAATAAACAAATATAAAAACTTGCTTTCTCTAGAATAAGACCAGCAATTTGTAATTCTCACTTAACATCAGTACATAATATACTATAATATAAATCACCTGCCTTAAGGTAACTCTAATAACTATTTGTTTATAACTGCTCTTTACTAGTGTAACATGCCCTGCATACAACACCAAAGTTAAGTTGTTTTTACACTCTTCTAGTATCTTCCTTGGTCTATGTGTTAGATAGATATGAAACATTTCAATGACCTCATTGTCTATGTACTATGTCATACCCTAAAACCCACTTGGTCTATATGTGAACAACCTTATCATTTTCTTGTACACTACTTGTACGTAAATAACAAAGTATAACCATTCATTTTAAATAACATTTTAAACAAATAATTATTTTTTAGTCTAGTCATTTTTTTAAAAGCAAATTTTAAAATCTTAGGAACAAAGAATCGCTACCACTACCAGTTTTACAACAAAAAACTCTAGAAAAACTACAGTTGTTATTTAAAGAATAGCTATCCAAAAATACCCAGCAGCATTACCATCAAAGAACATCCGGACAAACTTTTTAGATATTTACATATTCCTGGAATTTTCAACAATATTAGTAAAGTGTTATAACATAATAAACTAGTACAAGGATTATATATATATAACACTTTACCAGTAGAGAATATATTTACAAAATTTAAAACCCAAGACAATAAAGATAAAAAAAGTTAATGGCGTTTATTAAATACCCTGCAGTGACTGCAAAAAATCATGCATTGGCAAAACTATACGCAAAAAATGATTAATTAACAAAACAATACATACCAATATATAAAACAATATGGTAAATTAGGGCGGTAATTTATTTTAATTTGCAAGTAGTTAGTATGCAACCAATACAGCAACCAGGTTGTAAACAAAGTAATTAATTGTAGTAAGTGCAAATGTGTTTTTTAAAGTGTTAATAAATATACTTAGTTATAAAACTATAACAACTAAAGCTGAAATTTAAATGTAGTTCTGATAATATTTTTGATATAGATATAAATATATATAGGGGTAATTCCAGTTCTTTTGTACAATTCTCAAAAACTTGATGTCTAAGAAATGCGCCAAATTTTAGTACATAAAAGTATGAACCAAAAAAAGAATTTTTGAAGTTTTAGCGTTGTAGATTATTTTTTGCTCTTTTTAGACCTTTAAAGAGCCAAAAAATGCCTCCAAAAAAGCTATTTTTAAAATTCCGTATTCTCAGCACTGGAAATAGGTACCGATACGTACCCGGCGGCAAATGATTTGTTATTTTTGTAAAAGGTTTTCCAATAAAAAGTTTCATTTTAAATAGCAGGCTTTTTAAACAGCTGTCAATTTTAAAGCTAATATCTTTTGACAATTGACAAGTAAAAGCTACGCCATTATTAAAAATGAAACGATACACGCTTTAACAACGCATTGAAATTATTAAAATTCACTACAAAAATGGTGAAAAATTTTCAGTCACGCAAAACTAAATTATTTTTTTGGCACTTTCTCGACCGGCAATAGTAAACTTGGTAGATACATTTGAGCTTTTGGGACAAGTTTGTGATGTGAAGAATTAAAACCGTGTGCGTCGCTCAAGAACACATAAGAATATTGCTGATGTAGTCCGTAGTGTTGAAGAAAACCCAGGTTTGTTGATTCCTTGTCAATCTTTAAAATTAGAAATTCCACAAACGACATTACACCGTATTTTGCATAACTACTTAAGTCTTAAGGCTTTTAAAATTTTGTTAACACACAAACAACAAAACAATTGTTATTTTGCAAATAAAGTTTCCTGACCGTCTTATTTCTTGAAGAGATGATCACAAAAAGCCACCGAGATTTTATGATTTAACATATTTCAACTTTTTTCTTTGGGGCCACGTAAAAGATAAGGTCTATGCCAATGCTTCACAATCTATTCAAGACCTTAAAGATGGAATTGGTGAAGTTATCGAAAACATACAGCCGCAAATGTGCAAATTAGACATAAAATTTTAAAAAAAATGTGGAACTGCAACCGCTTCTGTGGCGGCCATTTAACTGACATCGTTTCCAAATGTTAATGGCATACTTTTCTCTTTACAATGAAATAGACCCGTTTTTTTTTTAATATCAAAATGAAACCTCTTATTGGAAAACCTTTTGTAGATACATTGATATATACCTTTATACATTTTGCCTTATTTCAAAGTGGTGCTACAATGCAAAATCACAATATAATTAGATTCACAAAGGTTCAACATGTTATTTATTTAATACCGTTTCCAAATATTTAAGGTTTTTTATGATCTCTCAAGTACTTATAGTGTTTCAAAGTTGGTAAATTTTTGACAAAAAACGCTAAAGTTGACATTTTCAAACAAGCGTAATTTTTTTTTATTAAAATAAAATGTCTTCAAATTCTAAAAAAACATTCTTTAAACATGTATAAATAAATTCTAAAGTTTAGATATGAAACTCGGAATTTAAAGTAACTTAGCTACTATGAGGATTAAAAATTTTAAAAAACCGTTTCTGCATCATATTGTTTTTTAAAGTTTGATCAAGAAGTATGCATTTTTTTTCAAAATTTATAAGAATACAAAGTTGTAGAACAAAAAATTTTCCGTTGATATGAACAAATGTGTTTTTTTAACTCTGCGTAATTTTATTGCTAAAAGGCACACAGGGAAAAAACTGCAAATTTGACTGAAAGATAACGATAATCTAAATTTATAATTAAATTGTTCAATAATTCAAACAAAAAGAATTAAAATTTTACGTATCACATAAAATGTTGAGAAAATAATATGGTTGTAAAATTCTTAAGTGACTTTTTGTATTTTTTTTTTTTTATTTAAATTTTTTTTAGATTAACCAAATGTTTCTGTTAATCAAATGATGTTCTTTTGTTCTTTATTGAATTTTTATCTACTGTTATGAAACAGTGATGTTGTTCCGATAATGGTCTCAGCTAGGTCAAATCTGCATTTTAACTTTCGTGCATGTTTTTGTATTTCTGAATCAGGTACCCACAAGCATCTGAAGAAAACAATAACATTAAAATTTCTTAATAATTTAATGTTTACTGACAAAGATTGCAAAGTATAAAGTAATTGATAATAAAATATTTTACTTAATACTTTCAAATTCAATAGATGCGAATTGAAACATCTCAAGAAGGATAGTGATTTGCTTCTCTAGAGGAGATCTTCAACAATAACGCATGACCATCTGTCATCTGTCATCTGTCATCTGTCATCTGTCATCTGTCATCTGTCATCTGTCATCTGTCATCTGTCATCTGTCATCTGTCATCTGTCATCTGTCATCTGTCATCTGTCATCTGTCATCTGTCATCTGTCATCTGTCATCTGTCATCTGTCATCTGTCATCTGTCATCTGTCATCTGTCATCTGTCATCTGTCATCTGTCATCTGTCATCTGTCATCTGTCATCTGTCATCTGTCATCTGTCATCTGTCATCTGTCATCTGTCATCTGTCATCTGTCATCTGTCATCTGTCATCTGTCATCTGTCATCTGTCATCTGTCATCTGTCATCTGTCATCTGTCATCTGTCATCTGTCATCTGTCATCTGTCATCTGTCATCTGTCATCTGTCATCTGTCATCTGTCATCTGTCATCTGTCATCTGTCATCTGTCATCTGTCATCTGTCATCTGTCATCTGTCATCTGTCATCTGTCATCTGTCATCTGTCATCTGTCATCTGTCATCTGTCATCTGTCATCTGTCATCTGTCATCTGTCATCTGTCATCTGTCATCTGTCATCTGTCATCTGTCATCTGTCATCTGTCATCTGTCATCTGTCATCTGTCATCTGTCATCTGTCATCTGTCATCTGTCATCTGTCATCTGTCATCTGTCATCTGTCATCTGTCATCTGTCATCTGTCATCTGTCATCTGTCATCTGTCATCTGTCATCTGTCATCTGTCATCTGTCATCTGTCATCTGTCATCTGTCATCTGTCATCTGTCATCTGTCATCTGTCATCTGTCATCTGTCATCTGTCATCTGTCATCTGTCATCTGTCATCTGTCATCTGTCATCTGTCATCTGTCATCTGTCATCTGTCATCTGTCATCTGTCATCTGTCATCTGTCATCTGTCATCTGTCATCTGTCATCTGTCATCTGTCATCTGTCATCTGTCATCTGTCATCTGTCATCTGTCATCTGTCATCTGTCATCTGTCATCTGTCATCTGTCATCTGTCATCTGTCATCTGTCATCTGTCATCTGTCATCTGTCATCTGTCATCTGTCATCTGTCATCTGTCATCTGTCATCTGTCATCTGTCATCTGTCATCTGTCATCTGTCATCTGTCATCTGTCATCTGTCATCTGTCATCTGTCATCTGTCATCTGTCATCTGTCATCTGTCATCTGTCATCTGTCATCTGTCATCTGTCATCTGTCATCTGTCATCTGTCATCTGTCATCTGTCATCTGTCATCTGTCATCTGTCATCTGTCATCTGTCATCTGTCATCTGTCATCTGTCATCTGTCATCTGTCATCTGTCATCTGTCATCTGTCATCTGTCATCTGTCATCTGTCATCTGTCATCTGTCATCTGTCATCTGTCATCTGTCATCTGTCATCTGTCATCTGTCATCTGTCATCTGTCATCTGTCATCTGTCATCTGTCATCTGTCATCTGTCATCTGTCATCTGTCATCTGTCATCTGTCATCTGTCATCTGTCATCTGTCATCTGTCATCTGTCATCTGTCATCTGTCATCTGTCATCTGTCATCTGTCATCTGTCATCTGTCATCTGTCATCTGTCATCTGTCATCTGTCATCTGTCATCTGTCATCTGTCATCTGTCATCTGTCATCTGTCATCTGTCATCTGTCATCTGTCATCTGTCATCTGTCATCTGTCATCTGTCATCTGTCATCTGTCATCTGTCATCTGTCATCTGTCATCTGTCATCTGTCATCTGTCATCTGTCATCTGTCATCTGTCATCTGTCATCTGTCATCTGTCATCTGTCATCTGTCATCTGTCATCTGTCATCTGTCATCTGTCATCTGTCATCTGTCATCTGTCATCTGTCATCTGTCATCTGTCATCTGTCATCTGTCATCTGTCATCTGTCATCTGTCATCTGTCATCTGTCATCTGTCATCTGTCATCTGTCATCTGTCATCTGTCATCTGTCATCTGTCATCTGTCATCTGTCATCTGTCATCTGTCATCTGTCATCTGTCATCTGTCATCTGTCATCTGTCATCTGTCATCTGTCATCTGTCATCTGTCATCTGTCATCTGTCATCTGTCATCTGTCATCTGTCATCTGTCATCTGTCATCTGTCATCTGTCATCTGTCATCTGTCATCTGTCATCTGTCATCTGTCATCTGTCATCTGTCATCTGTCATCTGTCATCTGTCATCTGTCATCTGTCATCTGTCATCTGTCATCTGTCATCTGTCATCTGTCATCTGTCATCTGTCATCTGTCATCTGTCATCTGTCATCTGTCATCTGTCATCTGTCATCTGTCATCTGTCATCTGTCATCTGTCATCTGTCATCTGTCATCTGTCATCTGTCATCTGTCATCTGTCATCTGTCATCTGTCATCTGTCATCTGTCATCTGTCATCTGTCATCTGTCATCTGTCATCTGTCATCTGTCATCTGTCATCTGTCATCTGTCATCTGTCATCTGTCATCTGTCATTTGTCATCTGTCATCTGTCATCTGTCATCTGTCATCTGTCATCTGTCATCTGTCATATGTCATATGTCATATGTCATATGTCATTTGTCATTTGTCTTTTGTCTTTTGTCATTTGTCATTTGTCATTTGTCATTTGTCATTTGTCATCTGTCATCTGTCATCTGTCATCTGTCATCTGTCATCTGTCATCTGTCATCTGTCATCTGTCATCTGTCATCTGTCATCTGTCATCTGTCATCTGTCATCTGTCATCTGTCATCTGTCATCTGTCATCTGTCATCTGTCATCTGTCATCTGTCATCTGTCATCTGTCATCTGTCATCTGTCATCTGTCATCTGTCATCTGTCATCTGTCATCTGTCATCTGTCATCTGTCATCTGTCATCTGTCATCTGTCATCTGTCATCTGTCATCTGTCATCTGTCATCTGTCATCTGTCATCTGTCATCTGTCATCTGTCATCTGTCATCTGTCATCTGTCATCTGTCATCTGTCATCTGTCATCTGTCATCTGTCATCTGTCATCTGTCATCTGTCATCTGTCATCTGTCATCTGTCATCTGTCATCTGTCATCTGTCATCTGTCATCTGTCATCTGTCATCTGTCATCTGTCATCTGTCATCTGTCATCTGTCATCTGTCATCTGTCATCTGTCATCTGTCATCTGTCATCTGTCATCTGTCATCTGTCATCTGTCATCTGTCATCTGTCATCTGTCATCTGTCATCTGTCATCTGTCATCTGTCATCTGTCATCTGTCATCTGTCATCTGTCATCTGTCATCTGTCATCTGTCATCTGTCATCTGTCATCTGTCATCTGTCATCTGTCATCTGTCATCTGTCATTTGTCATTTGTCATTTGTCATCTGTCATCTGTCATCTGTCATCTGTCATCTGTCATCTGTCATCAGTCATCAGTCATCTGTCATCTGTCATCTGTCATCTGTCAAAAAACCTAACAGTTTATATCGATCAAAAATTCTCCGTTCTACAACTTTGTTCTCGTACAAGTTTTGAAAAACATGCATACTTCTTGATCAAAACCTCGAAAAACAATGTCAAGCAGGAACAAATTTTTAAAGTTTTTAGACTTCATATTAACTACTTCTAACTTTGAGTTTTATATCCAATTTTTTAAAAAAATTTTATAAATGTTTGAAAATTATTTTCCCAAAATTTCAAGTCATTACATTTTGATAAAAAAATGTTACGCTTGTTTGAAAATTGTAAAGTTTAACTTTTTTTTTTCAATGGCCAACTTTGAAACTCTACTTTAAAAGTACTTTAGTGATTATAAAAAACCTTAAACATTCAGAAAAGATATTAAAAAAAAACATTTTGAGTCTTTAAATCTAATTAAATTGAATGTTTGCAATGTGGCACCACTTTGAAGTCAAGTCGAATTTCATAAAATGTGTTTACAATTGGAGCTGTGTCTATTAATGTATCTACAAACTACCTCAATATGCAAAATTTTCAAACCAAAGTACATAAAAAAACAATTGATTTGCCGCCGAGTACGTATCAGATCTGTAGGATTTGTAGGGCTAAGAAAACAAAAATTAAAAAATAGTCATTGTTTGGGTCGATTAATAAGCCTAAAAAGAGCAAAAATGGTCTAGAAGGCTAAAACTTTAGGATTTTTTTTTTGGTTTATACTAATTTTTGGCGCAATTCTAAGACATTGAGTTTTTGAGAATTGTACAAAAATTATAGAATTACCCATATATTTTTTTTAAATTCATAAGTCAAAAAATAAAACTTTATGTACATTTATAAATTTTAAACAAACTATCTAAAGAATTTTTTTGTCTGTCTCGCTTTGTTTTTGAGATAATAAAAAAATACACATTACTTACAAAACTTTTTACTTATCAAAATATTTGTTAAAAAAAACATTTGTAACAATGGTAACAGCAAACAAATAAACAATATTACTTTAATAAGTTTTTAAAATGGCGAATATGAGCGATGATGCAAGCTTGACACCGAACTAAAAAAAAATAATAAACTGTTTTAAAATCTGTTGTGTATTAAATGTGCAATGCATGCTGCATTGCAGTTTTTTCATGTAGCTGCTAAACGTTGTTTATTGGCTCCGCATAAACCAATTGTTTAGATCAAGAAATTTTGCAGGCCAGTTTACTAAGCCTCTTCTACTAATCCACCTATTATTAAAATTATTGTTGAGCCACCAAACTACATATCGCGGTGCTCTAGTGTGCTGGTACCACATCCTGTTACGTAAGGCAAGAGAGACAATTTTTCATCTGATTTTTAAGAAATATTGCGTATAAACCAACATTTAAACTAGATGGTAAGATTTGAATTAGCAGTAGTTGCCCATTTGAAACTCCAAACCATGTGTTAACTGAATATCTTTGTTGGTAAGCTTGTTCCGTAACTGCGTACGGATTTTCTAATGACCAGAAATGCTCATTATGACAGCAATTTTTTTTGTCTTCAAAAAGTTTAAAATGCAATATTTAAACATTACCAGAAAACATATATTAAATTATATTTTTTCTACCACAAAAAAAAATTACTATCAATAGTATTTTGGTTTTATAAAGACCATGTTTAGCTTAAACATCATCTAGAGTTTTGTAGCAAAAACTTTTTGTGAACCTCTCGCGTCTTGTAATGTTTTAGAAAAAACTTCAACACCGGATGCGACAGCCATATTTGCTATCCATAAAATTTTTTTTAGTTTGTTAGAATGCTTAAAAACATTGTTCCAGTTGACAGCCAATAAACTCGGCAAAAAATTTACTTAAAAATTTATCTTTAATTTAAACATCCCCCGCAAAATACAATCCGCCATGGCTTTTGTATGACCGCTTCTCATGCATTAACAAATCGACAGCAAAAAAACGATCTACGCCGTACCTGTTTTTCTATTTTCTTTTTTGAACTATGTAAAATTTTAGTTTTGTATAATTTATTTGTTTGTGTATGTATAATATGTATATGTGTGTGCGTATGTGCATACGTTTTTATTTCTAGATATCTTGTGGCGCGTTTATATCTTTGTGATGGTATTACAAATTAATAAATCTACCTAATAAATATATTTTAAGAGGATACAGAATTAGAAAATATTAATATAAACCTATACTTTTTTTTTGCTTATGTACGATACAATTCATATTTAAAAATATGTATATTCCAGTAATTATGAACTGTAATATAATATGAATTATAGGATAATTTATAACGATTTACCGAATGTATGAAACACATAAATATGAGAATAACAGACCGCAATAAATTGTTTTAAATGAATATTTGGAGAATGTTGCATAGGCTGTGCAATATTAATTCATGACTCTTGCATCATGTATATACAAGTAAATACTGAAACAATGCAATGAATCATTACCTGAGAACACATTTTGCATAGTTATTGTATTAAGTACATCGTCAGATGCAACTATGAAAATACTTCCCAATATTCTCCAGCACACTGTTCTTGCAATACTCGATTAACTGTGATCAAAGCAAACACATATTTAATAGCTTATACAGGAACTCATTATTGCCGACTACTGTTCCAGATATTATCAAAATATTTAACACATTATACATCTATAGACAACATCGCTCCTCTAAGTAAACACTCTCACAATTGATACTGAAACTTGCTTTAATTACTCTTTGACGATGTTAAACATTGACTTTATATACATCAAGAAGAAGACACTTTGTACCCCCTATTATAGCTCTCACATACAGTTTATTCTAAATAATGTGTTCATTTTGTTCCCTTTACCGCACAACTATTACACACACATACACAATAAAACCAGATTTAGTGAACACTTTAGAAATAGTTGTTGTTTATTATTCTCATAGTTTCAATTTTTTCTTTTGTTTTAAAACTCATAAATTTATTTAAACTCGAATATTCAGGTTGAGCATTTTTTATTCATACACAATGCCCAGATATCGATTGATATTCATAAGAGAAGTAAAAATATCATTTTAAAATTAAATATGCATATGGCGTTGAATTAGCATAAGCAATTGTGCGTCAGAGATGAGCGAAGCTGCTGTCGATGTCGTTCATGAGGGGCAGGAAAATTCGACCTCCCGAAATCGATACTCCTACTTAGTTTAACAAGCAGAGGCAATTTTATGAAGCGTCTGGATACACCATCCTGATTTAATCGCCTATAAAAGACCAGCATTGTTTTATTTATAAGCCGTAGTAATTTAAGTATCGTAATTCTGTAGAAGTTTCAAAATTTTATAAGCATGGGACGCTATTTTGCACACCCGAAACTTTATTATAGTCCATAATGTTTGCTATTATATGTTATAACATTGAATGTCGTTATTACATATGTGAACAAAATAATTAAATAGGGTAATTTATGTGTGATTAAAATTGATTGGTTGTTAACATGCAAACAAGATAATTTCGAATCAATGGTAAATTCAACCAAGTTTATCCGTTTAGTTGCTATTGAATTTTGCAAACTCTATCTCTTAATGTGCTGTCGTATTAAATTTAAAAATACACAGCAGTAATGCACATTAATGTTGCAAATTGTGCACTCTCTGTAAAAATACATGTCATATCAGTTGGTGGTCACGCATTTATGTAATGTAGCTGATTTTATGCAACAATCATTTAGAACGCTTAACAAATAATAGTACAATATTTTAAATTGTTAGATTTTTACATATACTTTAAAACTAATGTTGGTTCATGATTATGTAGAATTAATTATATTATACAGCTCAATAAATTGTGTCTACTACGCCTATGCGTCATCTGTCTTACCGCACACTTTTTTAAAGAAAAAGTGTACGCTAAAAGCTTTTTTTGCTCTATATATTTTTTGTTATCAAATACTTTTTAGTTTACATAAATTACAACCAAATGTAATCAAAAATCTAAAGGTTTTTCTTGTAGAAATATGTTGTCCTTAACAGTTCTGCGTAATATTTTTGAAAATAGCATATATTATTTTATTTATATTTGACATTGACGTATGTTAATATAGCTTCTAACTCACTTCTAACGTAAATACTCGTATCTATTATTTTACAATTTAAAATAAATTATATTAACAAGAAAACTTTTTACAAAAATATATATATAAAACATGACATAAACAATATAAAACTAGATAAACATCATGTTTTACTTGAAATATTCAAAAACATACTATCATAAATTTAATTAGAAAAATAATGACAAACAAATTCTTAACTTCATGTTTTCATATCAACTTTGCTATCTAAATATTATGTTGTAAAATAATAAATAAAGGGTTTTCCAATAAGAATTTTCATTTTGAATAGCAAGCTATTTTAGCAGCTGACAATTTTAAAGCTATTATTTTTTGACATTTGACAAGTAAAAACTACAATTTTTGGTCGTCGTAAAATACTTTCTCAGCCGGCAATAGCAAACCTGGTAAAAAAATTTGAGCTGTTGGTACAAGTTTGTGATGTGAAGAATTGAAATCGTGAGCATTGCTCAAGAACACATGAGAATATTGCTGATGTAGCCCGTAGTGTTGAAGAAAACCCAGGTTTGTCAATTTCTCGTCGATATTTAGAATTAGACATTCCACAAACGACATTACACGGTATTTTGCATAAAGACTTAAGACTTTTATAGTTCAGTTAACACAAGAACTCAAGCCGGTCAATCACCATAAACTTTGTATCTTTCGGATCATTTTGATGCATTTGAAATACCCAATTTCAAATGCATCAAAATGATCCGAAAATTTATCGAAAAATCTTCAGTAATGAAGCCCATTTTCACCTCGGAGGCTACGTTAATAAGCAGAATTGTCGCATTTGGGGCTTAGAAAATCCAAGAATGATTGTTGAAAAGTTTTTGCATCCTCAACGTGTGACTGTTTAGTCCGGTTTTTGAGCTGGTGGTGTGATTGAACCCTATTTTTTTGAAAATAAGACTGGTGCAACTGTTACGGTGAATGGATGGCGCTACCAAGCTATGATTAATGATTTTTTATGGCCGGAATTGGATAATATTAATGTGAACAACGTTTTTTTTAGCAAGATAGCGCTACGTGCCACACAAGCAACAATACAATTGCAAGTTTGCAAGGAAATTTTCCTGACCGTGTTATTTCTTAAAGAGGTAATCACAATTGGCTACCAAGATTTTGTGATTTAATACGTTTAAACTTTTTTTTTTGGGGACCAAATGAAAGATAAGGTCTATGCCAATGCTCCACAATCGATTCAAGACCTCAAAGATGAAATTTGTAAAGTTATCGAAAACATACAGCCTCAAATGTGCAAATTGATAATAGAAAATTTTATGAAAAAAATGTGGTACTGCAACTATTGGCGGCCATTTGACTGATATCGCTTTCAAATGTTAATGGCATACCTTCCTCTTTACAATGAAATAAGAATTTATTGAATTCTCTAAAAAAAATACCCGTTTATATATATATATATATATATATATATATATATATCAAATATAACAAAAAATATAATTTTTCTTTTAATTTTTTTTTTTTTGTAATGAAATTATAATAAATATAAAACTTGATTTTATAGATGGTTTTTGCTATTTTTGTAATTTCAAGTTTTTTGCACTTTTTAAGAGTGAATAGTATTTTCTGACAATTGTTTAATATTTGTGGTCGGATTTTGCATTTTTTATTCTTTTTAACAATATTTTTGACATTTTAATGTTTTTGAAAATATTTAAATTTTATGACTAGAATTTACTATTGTTGACGTTTTATTACTGGAATTTTAAAATTTTAATAGTTTGTGACCAAATTTTAGATTTTTCCAACAACATTTTGATATTTTATGGTAGGGTTTTGCTATTTTTACTATTTTATAACTAGAATTTTACATTTTTAAACAGTTTTTTGGCCAGAATTTGTTAAGAATTTTTAACAATGTTTTGATAATTCAAAGCCGGATATTTCTATTTTTAAGATTTTATAAAAACATTTAAACTTTTTAACAGTTTGTGGCTAGATTTGATGATTTCTGGCAATATGTTTTATGTTATCTTATATTAAAAAATCATCAAGATGGTTGCGACGGTTACTATGTGGTACTCCATATTTAATAAGTAAATAAAACAATTACTATGTTTTTACCACTAATTTATTGTTGTAAAATTATATATAAGGCATATACAATTTTACAAAATACATTTCACAACTTAAGTTTTAACGTTTTACGGTCATTATCAAGTGAGAAACAAATAAATTAAACAATTTATATATATATATATATAGCAATTGGTGAATTGGCAGGAGAATTCAAAGAGTTTTACAGAATATTAAAAAGTAGTGGATTATACTGAATTAGATCGGTTTGCTCGTTCAAAAGGTTAACGAGCGGATTATGGGAATGTTTATAAACTTTGGCGGCTTCTAAAAGATTAAGCTTAGTACCTTTTGTACAGGTATGTAAAATTTTTAACTGATTAATGTTTGGAAATGAATGATTGCAATCTAAAATATTATTTGAAAATAAACTAGAGTTTTTATTTAAACAAAATGCGCAATAATGTTCAGCGTATTTTTTTTTAAACGTTTGACCTATGTATAGGCTATTACATTCAGGACATGACATTTTATATACTCCAGACTTTTTTAAAGAGTCAACTTTATCTTTAGCATTAAAAAGAATGTTTGCTAATTTACAACTTGGTCTAAACGCGATTAGTTGATTTATTTTGCAAAGAATGTAAGCGATTTTGTCTGTGGTTTTACCAAAATAAGTTAAAGTTAAAAATGAATTTTTATTTATATTTGAAGATGTTGGATAAATTTAAATTATTGTATTTTGATAACGTTTTTTGTTTATTAAATTTTGAATAAAATTTATTGGAAAACTATTCATTATTTTGATAAAATAGTGTTTAATTCTATGGTAAAGTTATTAAGTGATAATAGTATTGAAAAAGCTCTATGTACCATAGAATGAAACGCAGATCATTTATGTGACATTTGAATTGAATGGAATAGTAGAATTTGTGCTTGTTGGTTTTCTATATATATTAAATTCTATTTTGTTATTTTTATGAATTAATGTGAGATCTAAAAAGTTAATTTGATTATGTTCTTCTGTTTCTAGAGTGAATTTGATTTTAGGGCGTATGCTATTAATAATATTTAAAAATTTATTAAGTTGACGTGCCGTACCATTAAAAATATATATTAAAAAATGTTGCTTTTTTTAACTGTTTTTTGTCAAATTTTGAATTTTTCTAAAAATATTTTAAGATTTTATAACAGGATTTAGTTGTTTTGGACTTTTTTAAATAGAATTATACAATAGTTTAAAACAAGACTAAAAAAATAAAAAATACAAAACTGTTTATAATTTTTCTCAACACTAGGAACCCAAAAATCCAAGCTACGCCACTTATTACAAAATTTTGAACAAAACTATCTGGAATGCTTAGTTGCTATTCTGAACTACTTTGTTGTGTAAAAAAGAATATTTTTGTTTTGCTGTCATAATAAATAAGTAAGAAATTGACTGAATTAATAGCATTTTATATAAGTTTTTGTTGTTCAAAAATCTAACACTTTAGTAGTTTATAATTAATAATACTGTAATGTTGATGATAATTAAAATATTAAATTATAAAAATATTTTTATTTTTACTTTCACGTTATAGGTATAAATTTTGTTAACTTAAAGTTTATACTCTACCTACCTGTTTTATATTAAAAAATAAAATAAATAGTTTTAACTAATTGTATCTATTATGTATTGTATTAAAACCCAAGCTAAAAAACTACGGTTGATAGCTATTTTACAAAAGATTTTTTTTTGTATGTTTCAAACTAACTAGTCATAAAATAAATTCCAGAAACTATAAGCAAATTAAGTAATATTTACCTAATAAAGTAGTATTATTTTTAATAAGTTCAGATAAATTCTTGTCATCGTTCTCAGGAACTGAACATTTCTTGCACTTCTCTGAGGAGAATTTTGCATAAAGTTTAAAGGCTTACAAAGTTCAATTATTTCAAGAAATAAAGCCTTGTGGTCATCTGATGCGTTTTCAGTTTACCCAATGGGCTAAAGATTGTTTGGCCAAAGATGAGTATTTTTATCAAAAAGTTGTGTTTTCCTATAATGCTTATTTTCATCTCGGAAGCTATGTCAATAAACAAAATTGTTGCATTTGGGGATCAGAGAATCCACACATGACTATTGAACACTCTATCCCTCCACAACAAGTAACAGTTTTGTGTGGTTTATGGTTGAGCGGCATTATAAGGTAATTTTTCTTCAAAAATAAGCCGCCGTTACCGTCAATAGCAATCATTACTGTGCCATAATAAACAAATGTTTGTTTCAAAAAAATGAAGAGTATAAAACGGATGATGTTTGGTTTTAACATGCCATACAGCTAACGTAACCAGCGATCTTTTGCACACTGTTTTTGGAAATCAAATAATCAGCCAAAATGCTGAAGTCAATTGACCGCCTAGGAGCTGTAATTTGACCCTGTTGGGTTTTTTTGTAGTGAGACCTTAATGATAAGTGCTACGCTAATCATCCAGAAACATTTGATGCCTTAAAACACAAAATCAAAGTTGCCATTTAGGCGATTGAAAGAACGGACCAAACTCTAGAAGTGTATTGTACACGTGAAAATAATGTAAAAAACTTAAATGTGGTTATCCGATTTTAATTTGTTTTCAAGTTATAGCGTAATGAAAAATGTTTATCTAGTATGCCACAAAAGGTTTCCAGGGCGTTGGATTGGTTGTGCTAGTCCTATCAGTTGGTCTTCAATATCTCTAAACTTCTTAGCACTAAATTATTGTTTATGGAGCTGATTCAAAGATGAAGTGTACAATGTAAAAGTGGACACTCGAGATGCACTAATTCAGTTCATTAAAAATGTTGCAGCCGATCTTAAACAAAGACATATCTGAATCAGGGGAGCACCTGTTGCCCTTTGTAGACAAAGCGAAAAATGTTTAGAAATAAATTACGGTATTTTTGAACATGTATTATAAGAAAGCTATAATTTCCAAATCTTTAATGTAAAAATTTTATTTATTTTAATTACGCACTAACTTAAAAACAAATAAAAATCGGATAACAACATTTAAGTTTTTTTACATTATTTTTAAGTGTACAATGCACTTCTGGAGTTTGGCCCGTTCCTCCCAACTCACCCTGTATATACATATACTTATACATGATGGTATGAAAGTGAAGATTGTTGTGTACATCTTAATCTCAGGATTATTGTAACAAAACATATTTGCTTATTAATATATACTAAAATAGTTTCGTAAACCTTTTGCTAATTGCCAATGTAAAAATTAATTTGTAAATTAAGGTATTTGTCGAGATATTTCATATTTTACAATGCTACTGTTCTACTTAAAGTGAAGATTATTATGTGTAATGTTAGTTGCATACTGTTGGAAGTCCAGTTTAAAATTGTGTGAATTTTGTTGCCACTGACGTAGCGGTAAAACTAGTTAAGTACAGTGTGTACACTTAATATTAGATGGCGTTATATTCAACAATAAATATTTGATAGTACAACTGGTATTAGCGTTACTAAGAGTACATCCCCTTTAAGAATTTTTTAAAAGCAAGCTGGTTGAAAAGTATGAGTGGTCAAGGTTAGAAGATTTACTATATGAATAGCGGAAATAATTTTCATTTAATATTGACATTTCAGAGATTTTTATTTTGAAATATATTTGTATTTAATATTCGATTTTTCTAAATTTAACATTTAAATCGCAGTTATATTAAATTATTGATAATTTTATTTAATACGTGTTTGATTGTTAAGTTTTATATAAAAATAAATTACTATTTTATAAAAGAATAGAAAAGGTTTGGCAACTTTGTTCCAGATTTACATTAAAATAGATATAATCACTAAATATTATAAATTTCCAAGTTAATGTAAATTTACTTGCAATGTCCTAAAATACATTGCAAGTAAATTTATTAGTTAGCATCATGATAGTTTTTTTTTCTGTTTGTTGCAAATTTAGTAACTACAATTATTTTATAACACTCTTGAATGTTATAGGGTAATTTGTACAATTCTTTTATAGTGGTCTTAGACTAATTTGTCTCTGCAGCTGCACCCTAAACATTGTACCCAATCGTCGTTTCAACTCAATAAATTAAAGGTACAATACACAAATGTATATAAAATGCATTTCTCATGTTTATGTAAAAATGATTTGATTTGACGGTTTTGAGACACGTTATTATATATGTTTAAATGTTACTGAAACTGATCATAAAATTTTATTATTAATTATTTCGCTAACTGCGAGTAATTATATTAAACCAAGTAGTCATATAAATCCAAACAAATCATTTGGAAACTATAAATATTATAATAATGTTCAAGAGCATATATTTTGTGTTATTTGTTTGAAATCACATTTATATTTTGCTTGCTTGGCCTTGCCACACAAAAAGGGCCTCTCAATTGGGTATTCAATCTTAAAGTAAACATTTTTTTGTAGGCATTTATCTTTTTATAGCTTTCCGTTCTCACATTCCTTATTAAGCAAATATTTTAAATGTTATATTTAAGAAGAAATATGTAGAATGAATAGTAAATATTTAAGTATGCCGATTTCAATAGATATAATTAAAATTGCAAGTTGACGGCGTTTATGATGTTAATGCAAAACATATATAAATATAGTTTAAACAATGTTTATGAAAATTATTATTTTATAGTGCCCCAAAACATTGTACCCTTCCGTCCCTCTTATTTAATAAATTAAGGGTACGAAATTGCACAAATGTAATATAGGTATCAAATGAAAGCAAATATGGTAGGTTATACAATTATTTTATGTTATCCCAGAACATTGTACCCTATTGTCCCCCTGTTAAACAATTAAAGTTACAATATTGCATAAATGTAATATGGGTATCAAATGAAAGCAAATATAGTAGGTTATACAATTATTTTATGTTACCCCAGAACATTGTACCCTATGGTTCCTCTTTAAACAATTAAAGGTACAATATCGCACAAATGTAATATGAGTATCAAATGAAAGCAAATATGGTAACTTAAATAATTATTTTATAGTACCCTAAAACATTGTACTCTATTGTCCCCAGCTAAACAAATAAAGAAACAATGTTGCACAAATGTAATATGCGTATTAAATGAAAGCAAATATGGTAGTTATACAATTATTTTATGTTATCCCAGAACATTGTAACCTATCGTCCCCCTGTTAAACAATTAAAGGTACAATATTGCATAAATGTAATATGGCGGGTATCAAATGAAAGAAAATATGGTAACATATATAGTTATTTTATAGTACCCTAGAACATTATGCCCTATTGTTCCCCAGCTAAACAAATAAAAGTACAATATTAAACAAATGTAATATGGGTATCAAATGAAAGCAAATGTGGTAACTTAAATAATTATTTTAAAATACCCTAAAACATTGTACCCTATTGTCCCTAGCTAAACAAATGAAAGCAAATATGATAACAAACAATTATTTTATAACAACTCAAAACATTGTACCTTATTGTCTCCCTGCTAAACAAATAAAGGTTCAAATATTGCCCAATAGTAATATGGGTATCAAATAAAAGCAACTACGTTTACTTACAATTACAATTGTTTACCCTAAAACTTAGAAAACTTAAAGATCTGCAACATTACGTCAATGTTGTAAAGTATTTATTGATTCAAAATTGACAAATGACATTTTGAATCAAAAATAATTTAAATAACTTGTTTTTAATAAAATTTAGAAGAGATTTTAAGAGAGTCTAAGTCTCAAATCTTTCTCCTAATATTCCAATACAGAATTGTACAAAACCATAAAAAAACTATTTACGTCCATTTAGAAATCCTAGTATTTTAAATATATAGCCAATCCAAAAAAGAAGTAATTAGAAAGAAGATTTGATATACATTTGTTGTTTCATTTAATACGTTACGTCTGATACCTCAAAATTTAATTTTAAAACATTAAAAAGTTAAAATTGACTTAGTTGAAAATACTACAGTCAGATATTCTGTCAAAGTCTTTATTAATTATTAAATATTGGTACAGATTCTAACCTAAGACATAACTCTAATACGCTCTGACAAGTTTGTCGATATTGTCTTCGAAAAGTATGAACTATAAATTGTGCTCATTAATATGAATAAAAAATAAAGTCGACAAAAAAGCAAAATCTTGAACAACACCAGCATTTATTATTTTGAAGACAGACATTAAACAATCAATTCTAGAAATAATACTTTTGTTGTAAAAAAATCAATTGACAAAATTTACAGATTTATGATCAAGAGATGACCTTGTTATTAAAATTCGGATGCCAAACCTTATCAAATAAGTTGGAAATTTCTAGAACTATTGCAAGATAGAAATATCTGCTTTTTCCTTTTAATTAGTAACTAATTTGTTTAATTTAAAAGAAGGTCTTACAAATTTTGAACAACCTTGCAAAAAAATTATTGTTTCATATATTCCTGTCAACTCACTTTTATCATATTGTATAACATTATCATAATCTGCAAACAATTAATTATTTTTTGTTAAATGCTTTACGCTTAATATTAACTGTCTTTTGTTTTGGTTTAATAATAAAAAAATAGAATTTATTTTTTTATGTGAACTTTTGGATTATAAGAAATGTGTAAAATGTGAAATTAGTAAAAAAAAAATGTTTATTTTGAAATAACTTTTGATGAAGCGCGGCTTAAGTTCAGTAATAATAACAACAATAATAAGCAAATGTTTCTAAAACAGCCTCAACAGTACTTGTAATCTCTGAAATAATATGAGAAAAATTAATGAGTAAGGTTATGAGAACTAGGCAAACAACCATGTTTTTTGGGCGGATACTGTTGTAAAAGATGAGTGACTTAATCATTCAGTATTATGTATATTAAAAACTCCTAACAAACTATATAATTGATAAAATATTAAACTTTTTTAAGATTGCATTAAAAAAGCTTGTCAAAACTTGCGAACAAATTATCCAAAAAGGTTTATAGTTGTTTTATTTTGATAATAGTATAAGAATTTACTTTTTATTAGGTATATCATATTACATTTGAGCAATAATTGTAGTCTAATTTATTTAGCTGAGAAAACAATAGGGTACAAAGTTCAATGAAAATATAATATAATTTTACAACTTATTATATTTGCTTTTATTTGTTAACAATATTATATAAGCAACAATTAATAATTGTACCCTTAATTCATTTACTTAGGAGGACAATAGGGTACAAATTTCAAAAATACTTTAAATTAATGGTAGAATTTAACATATTTGCTCTTAATTGATACCTATATTACATTTATACAATAATTGTACCCCAATTCATTTAGCTGGAGGGACTATAAGGTACAATAATGAAACTATAATATAATTTTACAACTTACAATATTTGCTTTTATTTGATACCCATATTAAATCTGAGCAATAATTCTACCTTTAATTCATTTAGCTGGGAGACAATAGTGTACAAAGTTTAAGAGTACTATAAAATAGTTGTGCAAGTTAGCATATTTGTTCTTATTTGATACCCATATTACATTTATGCAATAATTGCACCTTTAACTCAATTAGCTAGGGGACAATAGGGTTCTATAAATAAATTGTACTATTTAACATATTTTTTCTTATTAAATACTTATCTTGCATGATTTATGCTCTTCTTATTTAATACTCATATTTTATTTGAACAATAGAAAGACAATTGAGTACAAAGTTCAAAGTTTAAAAATGCTATTAAATAATGCACAAGTTCAATATTTGCTCAAAATTAAAATTTTGTTATTTTCATTGTAAAATGAATACTCCAAACTTTGCTTTGTAATTATTATTCTGTTATTGACACTTACAATAAAAACCATATTTTCTAAAAAAAACAAAATTAAAAAAATCAAATTATTTTTTGTACCTACCTAATTATACAAACAACATGGATGATCATGAGAGTTATATTAGTAATGTATTAATTGTAAAGATTAATTAACAGACAAATCTGTTTCAATATTAACATGATTCTATCTGATTAAATAGAAAATATCTAATTTATTTTTCTGACAAACATTTTAATTATTTTTACAAGAAAAGAAGTTATTAATTATTATTTTTTCAATAATAATTTGTATTATAAATTTCACTATTTTTAAATTATTTTAGAACGGCATATGTGCTATTGTATTTAATAGTTATTGTGTACCCGGGTCAAGAAAGGTCAAGGTCCACAAATTTACCGACCGCTTTAAAGAGAGATATATTTATTTGAAACGATAGCTTGTTGAGAGAAAATTTTATTAAAATGTATGAAACTCTCTACGCATGTTCCGTTATAATAAGCCTCTCATTGATAAGACAGATTGAATATATGCAACTCTGTTAACAATAATTAGTATTACGCCCTCTTATATTGTAAGTAAAAATTACCATATACGCCTAAGTTCTTACTTTTGGCCACGGAGATGTGGCGACAATTTGTATACGTTCATAAACTGTAGTATCATAAAGTAAGCTTGTAAAAGCCTTTGCAGAAAGAAAGCATTATTTTAGACAGTATATACGTATAATCCGCTCTTTATAGTACTACTGTATACAATAAAGTAAGGATATCCTTACTTTCTAAATAAAGCTGTCTTTACTAAACTGAAATAGTATTCAAAGCCTCATTATCATACAAACATAAAGATATATATATATATATATATATATATATATATATATATATATATATATATATATATATATATATATATATAATATATAAAATAAATAGGGCTTTAAGTATATTTTTACTTTGTGTCTTTGAGTCATAAAAAAAAGAAAAATTGTAACAAAATATTTTAATCAAAAATATAATAGTGCTTTTTTAATTTTAACATACCAAGACAAAAATTTTAAATTTTTGTTTATTTTAATGATCAATCAGAAACATGTATGTATGTTGTTCTTAGATGTTTGGATTTATGTGACAAATTAGAGAGTAATGTGATTAGTTCATAGTTTAAAAAAAATAAACGTGTTTGTGTTTGTAGATATAAGTTGCTTCTGCTGTTTCTATCAGCTTTTAACAGTTTTAAAATGTTTTATTATTTAATAAAGCAACTATTTTGATTAAAGTAAAATAAACTTTTAAATATTTTAGAATAATATGTTAAATTTTATCTTTCTAGTTATTTGTTTGTTTAAAATAAATAGATTTGAGTATTTCTGTCTTAGAAAAATATCGGATTTTTTTTAATAGTAACAAAATTATTTTGTTTGTTAGGTGGAAATAAAAATCAATGTTTAAATAATTTATAGGTAAAGCTTATAAAAACCAAATGTACATGGTTGATACTAAATTTTCTATCTACAGTTAACAAGGTAGACTATTATATATTATAAATCTAATTTGCCACGTGTCAGCCAATGATATTTAAGATTGTTCTATGGGTCAACAGAGTAAACACCATATTATGTTTTCTTATAAAATATCATATAACATATATTATGTTTCTATTGATGAAAGAATATGTTCTTTATATAGTTTTTATATTATGACACCTAAATGGCATTGCTTAAATATTAAAAACAAAATATATAAAATATGCTGAAGTTTTTTTTATTATTAGTATATTATTTATTTACATGTTTTACATATATAAAGATTATAATTTAGAATGAATAATGTACCCTAGATACTGACTCTCTATACAACGTGTTAAAAGTACTGTGCATAAGTGTTCACTATGCAGTAGAAATATTAAAATGAAAATTTTATTGTTGATATAATATAGATATTTTAAAATGTTTTAAAGTTGCCGTATAAATCTATTTGTATAATATTTTATTAGATATTGGCATTCCATTATAGCCAGACAAATACAAGCGGTGCTGTGCAGTATTGTTTAATATATGTATTTATAGCAAAATTAATGTATGTCAGCCGCATCCTGTAGTTCAATTTTCAAACAATCAATATATTTTTGCAGCATACAAATTAAATCAATTTGTTATAAAATATTTACATGCTTCCGTTGATTTTTATATGATATGATGATGTTTGCAAAACATAGAACGCACTTATCGTTAATCAATTTATGCGATATTGAACTACCAATTTCCATTACGCATATTACATCTCAAACTCACATAAAAATTATTTTACGGGCAATTATTAAACTGGAAGCGGAATTATTGTTTAATAAAACAAGCCGTGAAATTTTATAATTGCAAAATATCGTACAGTTTAATTGCCAATAACAGTGCTATAAAACCAGATACAGATATATATGATATGCCAATAAGAATTGTTTGTTAGTTTGCGCACATATTGATGAAAACAGAATGTAGTTCATATACATTCTTTTTATATAAAACATAAATCAAATACTCATGAAATAAAAAGCTTAATACAAAATATTTCGTTTATCGTCTGGTAGCTGCAAGGTCTTCTGTCTAAAGACTCAAAGAAGTTTCACATCCTTTGAAGCGGTTACTGGATATCAAGGGTCAAAAGGCAGATGCCTTTAGTCCTCCTGTTTAGGTTTAAAACATAAACCCCGCACACATACACCTTAACACATCTTGTTCCTACACTGAAATATCAATTTATCAGCTCGAAAATAATTCATTTATAAAAGAATTTCGTTTGATAGCTATAAAGGGACAAAATATGGGTGTTATTAAATTAAAAAGGGGTTCAGATCTAATCAGAAGGGTACACATTTTATTAATGTTAATTAAACAAAGATTCAAATTTACCTTGTTGGTTAATAGAAATTACGCTTAATCAAATTACCTATTTTAATTAAGTAAAATAGACCTTGCAAATCTATCAAAATCAATTAACACTCTTCGTAATAAAATGAACTTGCTATTTAACAATTAATTATACTTAGTCCTACAGTACTACTATACAAGTACTGTAAAGTAAACAAAATTGTAAAATATACTATATAATGAATATGAATTTATGTTATTAAAGTAAGAGACAATACTTAAATACTGGACAAAAAAATCGGTCGTTTAGTATATTTGTTGAAAAAAATGCACATATTCTTTGTTCAAATAATTCGAATAGAAACATGTTGTGAAATGCTCTCTTGTATAAAACATTTCTGCAGAAAAAAATACCATTTAGGATTTAAAGATTAAAGTAAAAAAGAGGAAAGGTGTTTTTATAGCGGACATGGAAAGCCCCTGCATGATTATACGCTTGATTAAATGAATTGAAGCATACAAATCTAATTCTTTTTTAAAAGTATTTGTTAAATATATCCTTGTACTGTTGTCTAAAGGTATTCTTATATAACTGTTGCATATATAATTAATGTATATATGTCTGTGCTGTGTTTTTTACAAACGGTAATTTGGGGTTTAAGAATGAATACAAATTACATTAAAATGAGTATCAATAAAATTAATAAATACCTGCCCTTTGTCAAAGAGTATGTTTTTTAATAACATAAGATGAGATGATTGTAGTTAAAATAATTATAACAATATAATAAGAATTTATCTTTACTTTAGAATATTTATGAACTATAAATACTGGTTCCGTGATTTTTATATTAAAAATATTGGTAATACCGTTTTGTTATTGTTATTAGAATATAGTGTTTTATAGCTTATCCAACAAAATATACAATAGTGTACACTATTTCTTTGTGTAGATCTGGAATGTTTTAACTAAACTACAAAAATTAGATTGGAAAATAAACCAGTAGTTTAATTTTTGCTATTTTTAGATCTAAATCTTCTGAACCCATTTTTATGGTATTGTATAGTATATAAAAAACTAATTATGCCATTTGCGCATTAGGTAATATTTTATGGTATACGGTTTTACGTTGTGCAATAATTGTCTTATAACTTAACAAAATTGCTATAAAATTTAAACAATAAATAATTTAATACAAATTGACATTTTGTTCTAAAATTACAAGCATGTGGTTGGGATAGATAGAGAGAATAATGTTTAAACATTGCCATTGATGTTTTAAAATAATGTTGATGTCTAACAGTAAACAAGATACAGTTTTGAATATACATTGCTCTGCAGCTTTTATTATATTTTAAATTAGAGTTTTTGGTGTGAAAAATTCCCTAAGTATATTGTACGTAATTTTTCATAGCTTTTATAAGAACAAGTTTTTTTTATTGTCTGATCAATTGTAAATTCTTGTTTAAATTCTGGTTTAGAGATACTTATTTTTATTTATTTTTATAATGTTCTATCTAATGTAGTTGTTGCCGATATATCTAGTTTGTTTTGTTTTGTTAAAGATTGATTTAAAATTAAATTATTTTTAATAATCCACAAATGCACTTGTGAAAGGGATTTTAATTACATTAACATAAATGACAAAAACGACCTTGTGAAACTACAGTGTGTTTATATATAAAATTTAGATTCAGTTTGATTTGTTTTACTGCTCAGAACAATCTTGCTTTCTATCAAAAATATATGAATTTATTTATATAGTTTATTTATAAGTATTTTTTTAGCAATTCTTGTCAAGTATAAAAAATTTAGACAATATATTTATGACAACAAAATTAATGTATAAACTGATAACAAAGCAGTAGCATTGATTTTTAAGAAAAAGCTGAACTTCAATGAATGTCACTCAATTTGCAAAAAATTGAATTAAATGTATACAGTGTCTTTATAAATGTCTGGGATTATGTAATCACTTTAAATTACCCGCTTTTTTTAAATTGTGCATCAAACTATTTACTTTGTTTTGACAGTTCAACTTTAACTGTATAGTATGCCTACAGATATCGTGTCTTTACGGCATGGTTTTAAATTATCTGAGCTGGTTATTTTATTACCAATCAGTTATGTTTGTATTATATACCTGGAACCCGAAAGTAGTATTGAAAGGTAAAAATATTGTATGTTTATATAATATTTTCACACTTGAACAAAAAGGTGTAATAATCTATTAAGAGTTTATAATACTAAGATAATTGCCTCTCAAAGGCAATTGGTTTAAAATAATCCGCTGAGATAAATATTTATAGGTATACTATATTTACACACACCAAAATTAAATTCACTATTTCACTAGAGTGGCAAAAACGTACATTTGATAGTTACATAATCCCAAACTTTTATAATGACCTTGTATTATAAACCCGATTACAAAATATTTATAGCCAACGCATTGTCGCGTACATCCTTAAAAAATAAACAAGTTACAAAAAAAAAATCAGCAACAATACAATATCAAATAAAAAATTAATATATTTAAAAATGTATAGCCCAAAAAAATTTATAATGAAATACTTTCAAAATAGATCATATCTTACTGAATATGAAAACATTATAATAACTTTAAAATATTTATACCTAAATCATAAATAGTAAAAATTTTAAAACAAATTTACTATACACATAACGGTGTTGAAAGTACATTAAATTTGGCAGTTGCTTTACTGGCCAGATATGAAGAATAATATAATCCAATATATACAAAATTGCAATACGTGTAATCTACAAATAGAAAGTCTAATATTAAAAAACCCTTTATATTAAGACCAATGGCACAAAAATATTGGCAAGTTATTGGTTGAAATTTATTTAATTTAAAAAATAAAGACTGTAATAGATTTTTAATCAAAATATATATAAGTTGAAAAATTTGTAGATGAGTATAATTTATTAACGGTAATACAAATTTTAAAATCAATTTTTGTGTTGTGTATTTCTGAACTTTTTTACATTCACATAATCCACAATTTATTTCTTTTTATTTCAAAACAATTTTACAAAAATGGAATTTTACTCACATCTTGTTTAGCCCTACATATAGTCAATCAAACGGCATAGTACAAACAGCCATTTAAACTGTAAATAATAGGTATAAAGAAGCAATTGAAAAAGGCAAAGATTTAAATTTACCACGTTTAAATAATAGGAACACTTTGATTGGTAAATTAAAGTCATAATCACTATTAATAATATAGCTTATGTAGGTGTATTAAAATACTTTTATATGCTGTATAGTTGTTTATTGTACTGACCGGTTTTGGCTGTGTACTACAAAAAGAAAATTATTTATTATATAAATATAAGAAGATAGAAAGACTTACAAATTGTGAATTACATATATGTGATGTTATGAATATGAAATAAATGATGGGAAGAGTTAGTCAAGGTTGTATAGTTGGTGGTTGAAGTTACTATTATGTGTGTTTGGTTGCATAGTTGGTGGTTAAAGTTACTATTGTATGTGTTAGGGGTTATTAGCTTGTGTATTTTTATGTGGTTTAAGAAATGTGTATATGTGTTGAAAAGTATTGTTATAATTTTTGTTGTTTTTAATATTCTCTATTTCGTATGCTTCCAATATGCTCATTTTAAGACATTTTTTGCATTACAAAAATTATGTAAAAAATCTAACTAAAAAGTTAACTTCACCATTAGAAAAATAGCATTCAATATGAGTTATCAAACAGCTACGGAATCATACTATGCGTTATTTGAATCTGGGATGAGATATAGAATCTGTATTTGGGGTTTTTGCGGCACAGATAATAAAGAAACTTTATTCTCTTTGAAGAAAAAAGCAATACAAATTTTAAATAGCAAAAAGAACAAAATCCATTGCAAGCCACTATTCAATAAGAGCAACATTCTGTCCATTAGCAGCATATTTCTTTTAGAACTTTTTAATACTTAAACATGTAAACAAATTTAATATAACATCAGATATACATAATCGCCAAACAAAATCTTCTGACCAGTTACACTTGCCAATACCTCGTACTACCCTAGTGCGCAACTCAATTTATTTTTTTGATTTTTCTTATTATAACCGTATCCCAAAAAATGTCCGTAACCTAAATTGGAAAAAATTTAAAAATTGATTTAAATTATATTTTATTAAAAAATTTGAAGCAGATGGTTTAGAATTGATAACTGTTTTAAACATGTATGTATTTGTTTTGCTTGTACCTATGTGACACTGTACGGTAGTATTTAGTTTTTGATTATTTATGAATGTATTTTATATGTCTAGTTAGTAAGTCTTATAAGTCTTATATTATTATTATTATTAATATTATTATTATTATAGAACTGCAAACTGTAAGAAAAACTAAGTACTTTAAAATAGGTACACACTTTGAAAATCTCAAGAAACTAATGCCTCCAGGCTTAAAAAAATAAAAGTGAGAAGGTAATAACTTTTCTAGCAAATCAGGAAATTTTATTATAAAGAATGTAACAAAACGGTAACAAACATTAATTCTACAAAAACCTTTAAACTATTCTACTATATTGTACAACCTATTAGTAATTGTTTAAATGAATTAGAATTGTTACTTTGTGATATACAGAATGTAGATATTATATGTGTAACAGAGCATTGGCAGGTGGAAAGTCAAATCCAGTATTGCCATATTACAAATTTTAATTTAGTAGCAAGCTATTGTCGAAAAAAGAAAAAAACATGATGACGTTGCTATTTACAGTAGACAGAGAATCATAGCTAACAAAATAAAAAAAATTTACACATTATAAGAAAATAAAAAAATTGAATGTACCGAAGTTAATATACATAACAACATAACATAACAATAGCATGTGTCTATAGACAAACGCAAAATGGCATAGGTATTTTCTTAGAAAAAATAGACGCAATTATTGACTTTATGGCAACAAAAAATTTAAAATATTTTATTGCAGACAGTTTCAATATAAACCTTTTATGCAACAACCTTAATACTAAAAGATTTAAAAGGCTAGTAGCATCATATAATGCAACTTTGACAATTAAACAAGCTACTCAAATCCATTATACTAGTTATGAATCTTGTATTGATAATATCATAACATACAAATCAAATATTTTCAACACAAACGTAATTTACACCGGTATATCTGATAATACTACTAATAAGTATTGAATTAAATATAAATGTTGAACTCTTGCAAGAGAAGCATGCCGTTGAAGCTTTTTGTTTTGACATACAGACAGAGCGATTTTTTAGTGTCTTTAATGCTGTAAATATAAATAAGAAATACACAAGTTTTATAAACACTTTAACTTTGTATATAAACAAACATGTTCCTCTTAAAGACGTCAAGCAAAAAAACCTATAAAAATATATGTTTTAACACACCGGAAATTACCTAATGCAAAAATCAGGTGATATTACTAGAAACTATATTCGTATATTTGCCGAAATATAAAACTGCTTAAAAAAAACGTAAAATGAAATATAATACATTTTTGGCAGAACGCAATACACTCTATCAAAACAAATTAAATTGAGAAATTATTAAACAATCAACAAATCTAAAAATAGAGTAAAGCCAGCCACCAAAAATTGCACAAAACAAGCAGACAAATTTAATATGTTTTTTTAAAAACGTTGCATCAAAAATATTACTGAACAAAATTCTACCAAATAATGATTCATATATATGTAATAAAGAAATTAATAAAAAATTACTTATATTGGACCCCGTAACTAATGAAGAAATTTTAGGTGTAATTAAGTCTATGGACAACAGAATTTACTTTACATTAGTAAAGCAGTGCCTACCACAAATTATTGAACCATTGACAGACATTTTTAATAATTTGTTTCAGTTAGGAGTATTTCCTGATAAATTAAAATTTTCTAATATATTGCCAATTTATAAAAAAAAGATCACAATTTGCTTAAAAATTATAGGCTTTATTGGCTTATTAAATACTTTTTAATGATACTACTCACTAATGTGCAACAGATTAACAATTTCCTAAAACAAATGACTTATTCAATAATACAAAGCATGGTTTTAGAAACGGCAAAGGTATAGACACTTCTTTGTTTAAATAATTGCAGACTATAGTAACTACTTTGGACACCGAGCAATTAGTTTGTAGGGTTATGTTAGACCTTTCTAGAGCTTTTGATACTATTAATTTTGCAATATTGTTATTAAAGCTTTATAACTACTATTCAAGGAATAGCGTAAAAGTGGATAAAATCTAAATAGCATGATTTAATTGGTAAATCTAAAAACTAAAAAATAAAAATACTTACAGTATCTGCACCTCTTAAAGTTGAAATAGAAATTCTGCATGGTAATATATTAATTCTGCTACTTTTTATAATATTTTTAAATAACATATATAATTTTGTTGATGTAGATTGTTGCTTAATTAGCTATGCAACTGATACAAATCTCATATTAATTTAAAAAAAAAGGTATGGATATTATTCATAAAGGTAACATTATGATGAATAGTTTGAAACTATGGTTTAAAAAAAAACAAATTAATTCTAAATGCAAACAAAACAAATACAGTTTTATTTAAAACAAATCAACAACTACAAACACCTAACTCTATAACTTTAAATAAATCAAAGTATGTGTATACGCATAACTCTAATTTTTTAGGTATGATAATAGATGAAACTTTAAATTATAAAAAACCTATTGATTCTATTAAAATAAAACTTAGTAAATCTTGTTTTGAACTGCAAGTACTTTTGAAAAACACCAACAAAAATATTTCATAAATATTCTACTATGCTAATTTTTAATCTCATTTAAAGTATAAAATTTTGTTTTGGGGAAAAACTTTATATGCAAATAGCTTGATTATTCTACAAAAAACGAGCTATGAGAATTATAAAGAAAAAAAAAAGGAAAATAGTTTCAGAGAAAATGAAAGAAATGAATATTTTAACATACCCAGCAGTGTACATACATACAAATACATAAAATTTATTTTAAAACAAAAACCATTATTTTCTTCTAACAACTTATCGGAGATTTATAATATACGACATGGAATAGAATACATTATTCCTAGCCATAGACTAACTATAGTAAAAAGCAATAAGTTCTACAATTGCATTAAGTTTTACAACAATCTGCCCAAAACTATCAAAGATGTGACGATATAATTTGTTAAAGATAAACATAAACTTAAATTACTATGCAATCTGAAGGCATATAGTATCAAAGATTATACATAGATAATACCTACTCAAATGCCTGTATTATAAATAATAGTATTAAAGTTTTTCTTTTTGACTCAACAGAGCCTGGATAAGAAAAAAAAATAGACAAACAGGAGAAATCCTAGTCGCGCGAAGAAGAAGAAGAAGAAGAAGAGATAATAAATCAGAATAAATTTTTTTAACTATTATTCTCGATGAATATAAAAAAAGAGAAGACAAAGTTGCCCAAAGAAAATTTTACTTATAAACCATCATCACATACAAGCAGTGGCAGAGAAATTAAAATACTCAAAGGATATACTGCCACGTAATTAAATAGTAATATAGATTTTAAATTTGTAAAAAGAAGTCATGTTGTATATTATTATATTTATTTTATTAATAACTAATAGGTTTGTTTTTATAGTTTTTTGTGTTTGTAAGAGTTTATATTTTATTAGGTATTCATAAGACTTTCGTAAAATAAACAGATAATTAATCATTGTGAACCAAAACGACTACCATTACAATTATCTGTAACAATTCTAAATTTTATGTAGTCAAATTAATAGTATTAAAAATTTGACATTCATATAAGGTTTTTAGATCCTAATTAAATTTAGTCAATAAGAGTTTTTTAAAGTAAGCAGATTACAATATTAATATTAGAGTTTTATTATTTATGTTCAAAACTACAATTTTGAATGATAAGAATTACAATAGTAATGTTTGAGTATAAGTAAGTTTGATAATTTTATGTTTATAGTAAGCATAATATAAAAAATCTAAGCTAATAAAAAATGAAAATTTCAATAAAAAAGTCAATTAAAAAAAAAGTAGCAGTGTTAAAACTATAATATGTATGCTTACTATCTTTGAATTTTACTAAAATTAAAGTAAGATTGTAAGTTAATAAAATTGCTATTTTAAAATGCGTATTTCAAATCTAAAAATTTTAGTAAACTTCAACATTTAAGTGTTTTAAAATATGCATATTATAATAGTGAGGCCAGATTTATTTGATTATACTTTATCTAAGATTCTATAAGTAGAGTATTTACAAAAAACAATTAAATATACTAAGGTTTTCAAATAATAAAGAAAAATTTTCAGATAAAAAAATAAAGTAAATATATTAATTGGTAAGCAAAAAGTCTTTACCAATAGTTATAACATAAATGTTACGCCAAAGTTATACAATTTATAAACCACCACACCGTGCTTTGATGACGTATATTAATTAATTTAACACTAATTAATATTAATATCAATAACAATCAAGGAAAAGCCATTGTAGTCATATTATTTGACCGCGTTACTTTGCTCATCTTTCTTGCCCCACTACGTTGCATTTGAGCTGATCCGGTCTATATTGTCCTTTTTCTTAAGCGCCACAACTCGCTAATATTCCAACGCGTTTTTTTTATAAATTAAACCTGCACACAATCACTAATATATTCTGTAAAATTATCAAATATTAAATTTTAGAATAAGACCCAATACGTCGTAATGCTAGAATCTGCTTAATAACATTAATACATAATACACAACAATACTAAAGTCTATTCAAAACCACGCTACACTAAAAGTATGTAAACAAAACAGCGTAATCAACACGTAAACACATGCAAGCCTGTATGCGATTGATCGCTAGCAGGAGACTATTAAAGTAAGATTTTATACATATTGTTGTAAAAAAAATAATTATACTTTCTACATTCTGTAGACTTCTAATATTGATTAATGTACATGAACCTATACCCATTTTTTTATAAAATTGCTTTGCAAAATTGTCTCTGTAGTTGTGCACGTAAACAACGCCTGTATTGGTTTGCTACAGAGTACAGCGTGGCTGTGCATAGACTATAGTCACGTAATTAACACAATTCTAAGGTATACTTTAATACCTGTATAATAATGTTTATAATAGTTTATTACTAATGTAATGTGCCCTAGTTACAACTTCAAGGCTCAAGTAGCGTGTGTAAGCTTGGCAATCTTTTACAGTTATTGTGCAAAATCAAAGCCTCAACTGCTAGTGCACAACATACTTTTGGCTGTTACGTATAAGGCCTTACTACCACACAAAGTATTATCACACAACTCCAAAGCTTTGGCTGCCTGTGTGTAAATAACAATTTTGTACAGCCCTCCAAGCTACAGCTATTAAATGTACCTCAATGACCTGTCAATGTACTTTGTATTACACACCTCTAAGACCAATCCATGTGTAAATAACCTCTGATATCTAAATTACATGCCAAAAAGCTGTCTTAGCTATAGTGTAATTAAATTTCTTTTTCTTGATACTTGTAAAGAAAAAACTTACTAATACTTTCCATCAACAATCTATAACTAGTTCATTACTACAATGTTTATGGTACAATAACTATTATAAATAGTGCTAACAAAACACACTGTTAACGTAAGAATAAATAAAAATAAAAAATCAGAAATGAGACAATGAAAGAGGTAATAGATATTTGTTATTTAAAAAGAGAATTACAAAAAACAACAGAAACAAGTTTAATTTTAAATGTAGGATAGCTTAAGGTAGGAAAAGCACAAATTATTTCTTATGTTGATTTTGATAAAAAAAATGTATTGAAACATACGTGTACGTAGAGTTAAATTAATGAAACAGTTGGACAACAGTAAAGAAAAAAAAGCAAACAATATAAGCAAATTAACTATAATAGAAAAATAACATTAAAAAACTAGAACTAGCTAATGAAATATAAATAAATATTAAGAAAACATTACAATTTTTTTTATTTTTATTTTTAAAATGTGATAATCAGAAATTTGTAATATGCCACGACAATATAAAAACACCTAAGAATTTTGACGAGTGAAACTACACTCGCTAAAACTATCACATTAAAGACTAGGTTTAAGCAGTCTGTAGTGGTGTTACTAAGGTACAGAACGGACTTAATTATAGCAAAATAATGCAACAAACAAAACAGAAGGACATGCAACAAAACACCAACAATGAACTATACAAAACAGATAACAGAAAATGTAGGATGGGACAACTACAAAGAAATAACAATATTTACCCTGAGCAAGACAGAATAGTGTGCTATTTTTAACCAATCCTAACAAAATTAATAATTTACGTATATTCAATAATTAATAAAAAAATTCAGAAAGCAATTTAATGTAAAACTATGAGTTTCATTAAATACAAATATAGATACGTTTTAACTAAAACTTGTCATATACAAAAATGTTCTTTAATTAAGATTGTGTACACAAATTCAAAATTAACGCTAAATACATGTAACATGTTAACTATAATAACCACAAATACGTTACAGAACGCTGCCAATCGTAAGTAATCGGAAAACACACATTTTCAAAGTAATAGCATAATCAGCATAGTATCTAGCTGCACTTGTGTTCTTGTGGAATTGTGGTTTATGTATATATCAGTAAACCTAACTTCTGTAATCAACGCATTTATACTATTTATAATATTAATTAATTTAAGCGTACAAGCGCAATGACATTTCATTAAGGTTTTATTAATATTGAATAAAATAACTTTATGTACAAACCGATTTTTTAACAAACATAGCGTTAAAACAAGTTTAATTTTTCTAAATTTAACTGATTAATTGTCTGCTATAAACTACAATTACTTTTAAAATGTAAATATCAATATATAATTTTATGATTATTGAATGGCACTTCTGCAACAATCTAAGAATTCTTCAATGTTGTATGGTTTGCAGTTTAAGTTTAATTTATATGTGTTATTACTTTATTAATTAGATAATAAATGTAAAACAAAATGTAAGTACTTTTTGAATGATAGGTAAATAATGAATAAAATTTTATTTTTTAATTATTTTTGGTTATTATAAGCGTAGAATGCAAAAATAAAAAAACTTTTTTTCTTGTATTGCACAAATGTGAAATCTGTCATTTAGTCAAAGCATTTTGTACCAAATTCAAATTATTTTTTTAAGATTATTTTAGAAACATTTTTTTTACAAATAACATTTAAATTGTCTAAAAAATTTGCGAAAATTAAAATCCTGAAATAACTATTTTTTATTGTTTTATTTTATCACAATATTTTAACAAACTTTTGTAGATTTTGTATAGGCGGTGTAGTGGTTATAGTATTGAGTTGCTATACCAAAAATCTTTAATTTGAATCTGTTGTATAGTGGGTCGGTTTTTGCTGGTTAACAAAAATGTAAGTTTTTATTTAAATTAGAAAAAAAAAACTCTATATTGTATTTATTTATGAATGCGCCAATATGCTATAGTTTTTAAAGAGTGTTGTCTGTGCAAACCAAAACCTTATTCCTATTCATATCTAAACACAGGAAAGTTAAATCCAGAAGAACAGGTCACTTTCCGTACTTAACTTTGAACTATAAAGAGTAAAGTACAGAAGGGAAGAAGTACAAAACATGATAGTATACAGTTGTTATATCAGCCCAAACTGCGATCTGGAATACTATCGAGAGTGGATAGAAGAATTAGAAAGAAGTTTAAGAAAACAGAAAAAAAAAAATTATTGAAGGAGGAGATTTCAACGCAAAATCACCGAGATGGGGAGGCTACAAGAACGATTTTTGAGGAAAAATCTTAGAGGAGATGATAGCAAAGCTAAATCTTACAATTTGCAACAAAGGAAACAAACCGACGTTTGTAAGAAAAAGCTCAAAATCACATATAACATTACCATAGCAACGTGGGCCATTTCCCATTTAAAAAATTATTAAATAAATGGACCGTGACTGAAGAAGAATCACTGAGTCTACACAAACATATACAATACAATACAATACAATGCAATACAAAGGAGAAAGGAAAACAAAAGCACACGAGAGCAGGTAAATGAAACGTAAGAAAAACGGACAAAAAAAAGATAAAGAAAGACATGGAAGCAGAAGAAGTGAAGAAAACAAAAATATTGAGAAAAGATGCGAGAGGTACTTAGAAAAACTGAGAAAAGCGGCGGAAAAAGCAATTCCTAGGTACAGTTAAGGCGGACGAAAAGAACCATACTGGTAGTGTGAAGAAATAAAAAAATGCAGGAAAAACACAATACAAACAGGAAAAAAAGTCAAAAGGCAGAGAAGAAGAGGAGAAAACACAGAGGAAATAGAAGAAAAACTAAAAAACGACAGAAAAATCTTAAAAAAGGCAATTAGGGATAACAGAAAAAAATGCTGGAAAGAAATGATAGAATCTATAGATGGCAATCCTTGGGAAAACACACTGGCTAAAATAATGGAGAAAGTTATTGTACGGAAAAAGGAGGATGAAAAAAAAAACAATACGGATTTACCAAAGGAAAACCAACCTTAGGAGCTATAGAAAAAGTAAAAGCAATAGCAAAAGAAGCAAACAGCGGAACGCAGAGAAAAAGACAACACTGTATAATGATAGCGTTGGACATACAGAACGCGTTTAATAGCGTATCATGGGCAGCAATAATCGAGGCGGCAAAGAAGAAAGAACTGAACAGAAAAACAATCAAGATTATATGGAGTTACTAACAGGACAGAAACCTAGTGACCAAAAAAGAAAGATTCAAACTTACCATAGGGGTACCGCAGGGCTCAGCACTGGGACTAAAACTGTGGAACCTTGTATATAACGAGTTACTTTGAATGAAAATTCCGGAAGGCGTGTCAATAACAGCATTTGCGGACGACATAGCAGTAGTAAGTAGAGACGTAGAAAAAGAAGTAAGGTATATAATACATATTATATTTATAATCTGATAATTTAATTTATTAGATATTCTGTCCAATTCTCTATGAATATTGAACGATAAGATAGCTTAGTTATAGAGCGTTAGCGTAGCCCGCCAACAGTCCGGGGTTTGATCCCCAAATATGACTAAAATAATAACTTGCTTTTTATTGGAAGTCAACTAATAAGCCGTTGGTTCCATCAACCCTCTTTGTCGTAAGACTTCTGAGGCGTAATGTAAAATAGCTGTAAAACGCGCAATACAGAAGATATTGCTAAATAGTAATTTTGTTATCATGTTACAAGAACGACAATTTTTTGTAAAATTTTTTTTTGTTTTTGTTTTCAACCAAACAAAATAAAAAATCAATATTTGAAAATTTAATTTTATTTACAATTTTCAAGATTTTTTGTTGGTTTTTTAGTCAATCAAACAAAAGTAAAAGGTAGAGGCGTTGAACTAAATTTTGACGCGCGCATCCAATTATTATTATTATTTAATTTCGCAAATAACTTCAATTATTATTAACATATAGATTTGAATTTTAGAATTGATACTCAAGTAATTGTTTTCTAGAGCATAAAACCAAAAAAAAATTTTATAGTAAATTTATTCATTTAAAAACAATAATAAAATTTTGAACAATTTTTTTTTTTAAGAAATCATATATTCAAGCTTTTCGTTGTTCATTTCTACATATAAATTTTGTTTTTTGAATTTGTTATAAACAATACTTTTTTAGAAAATTGTGAATTACGAATTAGTGTGAATATTTGTTGCTCTAAATAGCCTTGCTAGCAATGATTAAGATGATAGGATGGGTAAGGTTTTTTGCTTTTTTTTGCAATCAAATAGTTGTACAAGTTTTGTTTGTTTGATTTTAAAAGAAACAAAAGTTTTATTTGTAATGCGTATGCCACAAGCAAATGCAAGAAAACAATATTTTAGTTTTAGATAATATAAGTTTTGTCCGATCGTCATAAAGCGACTACACTAAAACTTCATTAGAATCTAGTTTACAAGTTAAAGACATAGTGTCAAAAATAGTTTATGATACAATTAAAAGCTTAGTTTATAGCTGAAAAATTAATTTTTCTAATATAGTATTTAAATTTTGTTTATCGGCATCTTGACCTATAAAAACCTCATATTTTTTTTATGACTAAAACCAAGGTAAACAATAAAAGTCCAGAACGTTTTAATTTAGTAAAATTTGATTATTATCTCAAATATTTATTTGCCGATCAACATGACATAACAACTTACAACGTATAGCATTTAACATAAGTTATAATAATAAATTAATAATTATTGATAAAACTACTTTTATAACAGGCATATGCCGTTTTTCAAATAAAGCAATTTTATTTTTTCTAAAAGTTTTGACAAATTTTTTTAAGATTCTAAAAGTTTTTACAACACTATTCAGCCGACAAGTTATAATTTCTGCTGCATCCAATAATCTTACTTAACTTGTGAGATAACTCAGTTATAGAGCGTTAGCGTAGCACGCTAACAGTCCGGGATTCGATCTCCGAATATGACTAAAATAAAAACTTTGCTCTTTATTCACCGGGGTGATTCGGAAGTCGCCAACCAACTTCATACAAGTCGTAAGACTTCTGGGACGATGTAAAATAGCTGTAAAACGCGAAATAAATACAAACTTTTAGCAACTCATTTATGTTTTCCGTAATTGATTTTACTAAAATTGTATTTGTCAATTATTTCAAAGATTGCAAAAAATAGTGTTAAAGCTGTTTTAAAAAATTTAAAATTTAAAACATCTATTTCTATTACAATTAAAACAAAAAAAAAATTTTTTTTCCATTTTGAAGTAAAAATTAAAAAAAATTATTGTGTATATTTGAAACATTTACATATTAATCCAGAAAATCTAACAAAAAATCAGAAAGTCATTATAGAATACATTAGTAATTTATTTAAGAGGTTATTTTAGTAAAAAATAAATAAATCAATTATTTTAAAGTTAAAATTTTAAATAAATATAGTAATTTTTTTTTTAATACAGAACTTGAAAAACACGCCCCAATAGACGCTTTGAAATACTACTCAAACTGTTTTTTTTTTTTAGTCGGCTGCTTGTTATGTATGATTATTGTTGACAATGCGTTCACAGTTATTTTAATTTAGTAAGTAAAAGTAAAAAAAAAATAGCTCAAAAAAAACATATAACATTATTGTTTGTCAATTAGTGTCTAAAAAAAAACGATTTTACAGGTATCAGTTCACTCTTGATTCTGATGATGATGATGATGATGATGATGTAAAATACACTAGTAGATTAGCTAAAAAATTATTGAGTGATATTGAACACAAATTTGACGTTCCTATAAAAAATAATAATATTTACTGCATAATTGCATTTGACATGGTTTTTTCAACATTAGCCTGTATGCAAAAATATAAAAAGTGTAAAAGTGATATTGAAACATCTAAAACAAATGAATAAGAAGTTTTATTTTAAATAGCAAACTATTTGGGCAGCTGTCAATTTTAAAGCTATTATCTTTTGACAATTGACAAGTAAAAACTACGGCATTATTAAAAATGGAACGATAGATGGTGAAAATTTTTCACTCACTGTATGCAAAGCTAAAGCACTTGTTGGTCGTTGTAAAGCACCTTCTCGGCCGGGAATAGTAAACTTGTTGGTTATATTGGCTTTAAGGAGTTATTCTAGTAAATAATTTGAAAAAAAATGATTTTTTTAATCTGTTTTTTGCTTTTTGTTATGCAAAAAAAAATTACATATGAAAGTACACGTCTTAAACTATCTTATAATTTTTTTCTGAGCCGCACATGCACGTTACAATAGAATCATTTTTCGAAAAAGTATTTTGCTGCCGTTTTAGCTCCGCCCGCTGTAAAAGATAAATTCTATTTATGAAAGAGGATTTTAAGTCTACATTAAACTTACATTCAAAAAAATGTTAAAAAACGCTTTTTTATACATTTTAAAACTTGCGCTAAATAAGTGATATTTTAAAAGTCTAATGTAGAGTAAATACGTCAAAAAATAACATACTAAAAAAATAGAACAATCGGACTTGAAAAATACAGTTTTGAAAAACACGCGTTTAAAGTTTTGATTATGATTTTTTTTAATATAAAATGTTTTTAACAGAAATAGTAACACACTATTGTGACAAAGTCCGGCTTTGTACATTAGTTGCGGTCTTAGGCTAAGCAAGTTGAGTTTGCGCTTTGCGCGTTTTCTGTGCACGGCGGTGCGGAATTTTTGTTAAGTGATTCTGTTGCAATTTGTGTGTTGTTTTTGAAACTGCTTTTTGGCTATCCTGTGCAATTAAATCAATTGCAACTCCAGCCTGCTGATTTTTAGGTAAGTACCTATCCTGGAGATTATTAAATTTATATTACATTTATAATTATACATATATACGCATTATTTTTATTTTATAGTTTTTTTCGGAAAAACATGTTTTGCAAACACAAATATTATATTTATGTGAATAGAATTTATTTAAATCTGAAGAATTATATGTTTAATTTGCTTAACAAAAAAAATTCTGAAAATTATTTTGTCACACCATTGATTAGTCTAAACTACATTGCAATAAATTTATTTTATTTTTTATAGAAATCTGAAAAATAAAGTTGTTGTAATCTCCGGAATAATACAAATATATATATATGGTAATAACCTTGGTTTATCACCAAAAAAATAGGTAAATTTTTGAATAAGTTGAGTAAAGTTATGAGAGCATTGTTATCTGTTGTAAAAGATAAGTAAGTTAACCATTTAATACTATGTGCAATAATTTTTTTTTTTAATAATTTTAGCTTTTTTGTGATTACTTAGACGAAGCTTTAATGCCCGGTCTAACGTCACTTAAACCATAGACCAAGCTCAGCTCAAACTCAAGCCCAGCTTATGTCATGTTTGTGTATGATTTGTAGTATTTTAACAAAAACGGCAAATATAGTTTAGCTTTATTGCTGTTTCTACATATAATTTTATAATCAATTTATTTTTTTATCAGTATCATTTAGAAAAGATCTTTGATATGTCAAAGTATTTTTTGTCAAATTATATTTGCAAATAGCAACAAAATGCATTCAAAAACACATATTATTTCTATATTTGATCTGTTTTTTAGCTATTATTTGTCTAAAATACTCCGACATATCACAGTTTGGTTTTTTCTGAATGTACTGATAAAAAAATTAATTGATTATCAAATTATACGTAGAAACAGTAATGAAGCCAAAGTTGTCGTTTTTGTTAAAATACTACAAATTAAGGTAGCAGTTGGAATGGTCTTAAAGCACCCTTTCTGAGCTTGAGCTCTCAAAAACAACATCTTTTATTTGAGCTATGCTTAACGCAAACAAGTTGAGATTTTGCTTTAGTGCAACAGAATGAGGATGGCTTTTAACTAAGGCCTAGCTTGATGTTTAGTTAAAGCTTAAGACATGCTAGAGAAACCGGGTGTAAAGATTGTTACAGCATACTTTCTAGAGTCCAGAATATTTTCAACTATATTTACAATGTCAGTCATAGTTATGAATAGATGTATATGTTGTGTTTGAGTTATATACTTATATTTACTTTTTAGATTATTTTTATTTGTGTGTTTATCTACAATTTTTTTTTTTGGTTTCTACAATTTTCAATTATTTTTCTTTATAACTTTTTTTATATATTTTTATATTTTTTAGTAATGTATTATTTGTAGTCAATTATAATTATTATTGTTTTCACAAGCATTTTACTTATCATCAATAAAACTATAACTAATGTAACTTTCGTTTCTTGTTTTAAAAATTGTTCATAAGACAATTTATACTTTAAATGTTTTTTATTGTAATTGTAATTATATTTTGTTTGTATTTGTTAAAACACTGTGTTCTTGTATTTGTTTGTTTATTGTGTGTTGCTGAAGAATTTGTACTATCCAAAACGTCTGGCATAAATCAATAGATAATTAATTTATAACAAAACAATTTTTTTATTAAAACTAAATCTCCATGCAATGTCATATTTTAATTTCAAATATGTTGATTGCAGTTATTACAATTTATTATAATCTGTCAAATTATGTATTGATAACATTTAAACATTAATTCAATCATAAAATTAAATATAATATGATTAAAATATTACAATTATTATAAAATTAAATAATTCATTAAATTTAAATTAGTATTTATATTTATATTTATTATATATTATTATACGAATAGTATTTATACAATAAACAAATAGAGCAATATTATCTAAATTAGTACAGATATGTAAAATTATATAACAATTAACGTTAAAATTTAAATGTAGAACATAAACACAAACTAATATACAGGATAAAATTGAACAAAAAAAAAAACTCATAATCATATAATCAAATATCAACCGTTTTAACTTTTTTAAATTAATTAATTTAATTTATTTTGCAAAAGTTATGCATTCTAAACAAAAATCACATTAGTAATAAATAGTTGTCACGTTTATTCTTAAGTTTAAACGCTTGTTTTATAACTGTTGCATTTGTTTTTACATGTAAGTTTGTAGTATTGTGCACACATAACTTTTGCAATGCTTGCAACAATAAGTCATCAATAATATGCTAATATTATGTTTTGGGTGTTGAAACGGTAGCACTAATTGTGCAATTGTTGAATATCATTGTGTTTTCTAACAAAAAAAATGCCAAATAGAAATGTATTCCAGATAGTCTTTAAACAATGCACGTAAAACTAAAAAGTTTTTTAGTGTAAGAATTAAATCTGAAAAGCAAGTTGGTCCTTGTTTGAAAAAAAAAATCAAATGTAGTATATTGTAAAGTACAACATTTATGTCAACCTATTTTCAACTTAATCAAACTACTTGAATGCTATAACAGCAAGAGTTGTATTAAAATTATTCTTACATTTTCTGTGAAAGGCTTTATGATATATTGCGTTTATTTCTGTTTATAATCTGTATTTTTTCTTGCTGTATTATTTCTATTAAATAGCATCTTATATTTAAATAATTTGAAGACCGTGAAATGAACCTACATCTGATGTAGAACTTATTGAAATCAACAATGAAATGAAAGCTACAGTCAAACAAATTACAACGCACTCACGCACACATTTGCTTATAGAAGCAAAGGAAATAGTACTTAATGTTTACAATTATGTTGCTGAAGCAGATAGAAATGTTGAGGGGCGTATGCAAAAACAGCAAAGATGACTGGAGTTCCTATATCGACTGTTAAAGATATTATATATCTCTCCAAAAATAATATTATTATGCCAAGTCAAATTAAAAAAGATTCGGGCACAATAAAAATATTTGAAGACCATCACGCAGATTTAATTCGCCGTGTGATTTACAATGAATATAGAAATAACGTATATAAATAACTTGTTTAATTTTATGTTTTGTTTTCTTTAAATAAAAATTGTTTTGTCTCCTTAGTACAGGTATAAAAAATGGAAGATTGTTCTTGTACTTTATGGACCCCCAAAGAAGCAATTAATGAGCTAATCCGATAAGTCAAAATAATAAAGCCGGTATATCATTGAGCACACTATACATTATGTAACTTTAAATAATAACAATAGAAACAATTGTAAATAATCTGTTAAAAAAATGTTAGGTCAACTATTTACATAATTAATTCTACAAAATCATGAATTTTTTTTCTTTTTTGGTTTTAATATTACCGCAATATAAATTACAATGTAATCAAAATTCGATTGTGGCGTTTATATTTAATTTATTTTTTGGTTTGTTGAATTAATTAAGTTAAATTATTCATTGCACAAGAATGCCGACATTAATGAATTAATTATTCAAATTATTCATTCCACTCTCATGATTACTTTCCAGGAAATTAATCGATTAATTATCACAATTGCACCAATCGGTCAATCCATTTTAAATAGCATCTATTTATTTCCTCTGTCAATGATTAATACGGACTGGTATTAAGATACATAATTTTAGCTTGAATTAACTCAAAAAGGCATTAAATATTAATTAATCGTTTTAATTAAATACAAGCTAAATAAATAAAGAAATGGTAAATTGGGTCTAATTTTCATTGATATGCAGAATTTTTATGGGTCTAAGGGTGTATATTTAATTTATTTTAAAATTCATAAAATGCGTTCATATGTTCCATTAAAATTTTAAGTAAATATTAAGAACAAACTGCTTGGGGTGAACTGTATAAAAAGTCTGAAACGTCCACATTATAACGAACCTGCTATTATATTTTGTTTGCAAAATAAAAAAGCACTCGATAATTTAGTTATGCGCAGCCCAATTTCATCAACCCTTGTTTGCATTTTTCATTTCGAATTTCAAATAGAAAAAATTCATTTGACTAAATTTATTATCGTTATTAGGTTAAATTGAACACACTCATACAGTCACGTATCCTGAATAATATGTGTTTTTTAATAGAGATTAAATAGTTTGTAATTTAATTACATACTTCACAGCTAATAATAATTGGATTTTATTTGATATTGGCAACACAACAAAAAACTAGTTAACGGTTGTGATATTTTATTATATAAAATAATATCAATCAGTTAACTTTACATCATTGGCGATAAACCGTAAATTTGTCATGACATAAATTGCACTCGTGCTAAAACTATATCTTAGTTAATACATGTGGATTGATGTTAACTAATGGAGTATCATCTACTGTGAATATGATAGCTTAATTCTGCGCGGAGAGTCCATCTGAAGCGAATAATCAATCAAAGCTTAGTTCTGTAATATCAAATAACAATTAAATCTAAATAAGGATCTGTTTAATGTACAATATGTATTTAGTAATATTATTAGACAGATCACAGTTGTTTTATAAATATATGATATATTTTTACAGATTCACTGTGTAACGTATTGAAATATAAATCTCTAAATTGATTGTAATCAAATAACCAGGAAGTAAAGAATGAAAAAATCCTGAAATCTCATTACTGACAGGAAGAAAAGATAAAACAAAGACGGATCAATATCCCCCATACAATAATATGTACCGGTGAAACAGTAGGGAACGAGAGTCTTAAAATTTGATTTGCTAGATTGCACACCTAATACATGTCAACCGTGTTGCGTTCCTACGTCTCCTCTTCGTCCTTGTTTCTATAAATGAGTGCGAAGATAAAAGGTGCAAGGGGTGACTCCATGTTTGTTTTAACAGCAATGTGCTCAGTTTCCTTCATCGAGCTGATTTTGAACTAATACATGTCTCGAGTGGGGATCTTTGTTTCTACAGAGGATTCAATTTCAAATAACTTAGGTCTCTACGAAAGACGGGCTGCTTTTATAGCTTTTTTTCAATTTGCTGTTTGGGTTAGATTCTTGCTGAGATTTTATACTTTTACTAAAAAAATCTATATTTATTTATAAATAATAATATCGCTCTCTGAGAAATAAATAAATCATTATTCGCACAGTTAAACATGCTGATAAGAGAATAGTTAATAATTATACACTTGTGTTTTGGGAATCCCTCTTGTTGAACTTAAAAGAAACATTAGTCCCTACTGGAATTAAGTTTGACACTTTTTACCTCTTATTTCCATTCTACTTAGAGTTGGATGGATTGAGTAGTAAACTTTTTCGGAAAGTAGCGACCCTTTAGAATTTCGATCATTTTGTGTGTAGTTTATTTCAAATGAAATTAAATATAATTGGAATTATGCAACTTTAAATACATAAATATTTATTTTATATATTAATAATAGTTATTCAATATATTTTATATATTTTTTGTTTACTTTGTAAAATCTATTAATTGTAGACATATAAAATAAATGATTTTACATTTAATATGTATTAAAATTGTTATTACAATAACAAATAAACTAATTTTGCTGATTTATCAGCATTTTCAATAATCAGTTGGAAGTTGCTTGGTATTAAAACGGAAATGCATCAAATTAAGGTGTTTAAAAACTTTAAAAAATCTTAATTTAATCATAATAATACAATAAATATGTTACGCGGTGTAACTACGTTAACATTTGTCTATAACAAAATGAACAATTAATAATATAAACGTTTATTTAAATTAATTAAAGAAATACTACAAACACATAATAAAATATATAAACATATATATTTTAAGTCGTATAATTTAAAGCGCTACTTGTTAAGGCTGCTGCCGACAAATCTGCTTGTTAATAAATAGAGAGATATATGGTTATTAATAGCTGCTACATATATCTATCAAGCAAAGGGTTATAGAAAAACCGACAAATCTCTCTGGCAAAGTAATAAAATGATGAAAAACCAACAAATCTATCGGCTAAGCAGGTGAAAAGGTTCTCTTTATGGACATTTTTGGATAAGAGTGAGTCGATGCATTATATGTTTGATTGTTTTGTCATAAATATTACACACTACATGTTGGTTTATTTAAATTTTCACCGTATGCATGTGTTTCTTGAGTTGACAATACCGTTAGCCCAGTCAAAGTAACTTTTCACCTCTAAAAAAATCCAAACGTTTTGAAACTTTTTACAATGATTTATAGGTACCTAGTAAAAAATATACTAAAAGTCCTGACAAATATGACACGAGTTCTAGCGGCAACCACCAAAAACAAGGCACTTTTTTGGTTTTTGGTTAATATCTTAGGAACTGTAGGTCGAAAGTAAAAGTTAACTATATACACTATGAAAGCTGATAATTTGCAATAAAAATGATTATACACATTTTTCTAGTATTCTTAGCGGTTACAAAGTTTTAGAGCGCTAATAATTTGTTTACTATTATTTGTTAGATATTTGTAAATCAATATTTGACAATGTTTTGCCTACACTTTTGGATACGTTGGATCATTGTGGGGGGGGGGGGGGTGTTATACTTTTGCAAGAAATTAGATTGAAGACTGCCTCAGGTTCTGCTGCGTCTTCTGTAGTAACTAGGATTAACCGGCTGGCTCAAACTTTCAACCCCATTGTTCTGGAGGAAGTTAATTTCAAAGCCCAACTTAAATTTAGTGGTATACACAAAAAGCATGCTGCATTGCTGCTCTTTCTGTAAGCAACCGCGCAGAGAAATCTGGTTTAGCATTCAAAACTGATTTAGTAAAAACCTTGTTACAAAGCATGTTAAAAGAAATTTGTTTGTAAGGTGCATTGTAGTATGCCAGGAGTATTTTGTTTCCAGCTTCAACTTTATTACATCAGTAATACTTTGCAGTGTAGCATGTTTCCTGAACAAATTGAAACAGACAATATTCTTTTTTTGATATGCAGTTGAAATCGTATCACAACCGCTGATTGCATGCACAAAAAATATGCAGTTTTTTATTCCCATAGTTTGCAATTGCTGACTAGACTATATCTTCTTTTCTATTCTGCTGTGGCTTGTTTTAACAAATAATATCTGTTTTTTGGATAAGGATAAAGCCATGAAGAGAACAATAAGATCAACATCTTTGCCAATTATTGCTACTTTGTCACTAGTTTAAGATTTTATGATTCCTGTGCAGATGATCAATAGACCAGCGTTACTAAGTTCTTGTTTTGTTTCAAAGAGCAGTTAAGAAAAATATAATAAGTGACAAGACTTAATGTGTTCATTAGAAAGAAAACCATCCTGTTTGACTGTGATTTGTGTTTTGTGTTCAAAGTTTATGTCAACAGACCTCTATAGCTTGTATTTTAGTTCTATTCAGCTGCCTACGTACTGGATAGTGCCGCTAAATAGCCATCAATTGCAACGGTACAACTCTTGCCGGCATAATGCTTGAGAACATAGGCAACATAATATTAGCAAATTGTTGAGATTGAGGATTTTTGAGCCACACCACCTTGTGTAACAGTAATTCTCTATCCAAAACGATGCTTAAATTGAGAAGATTGGCTTCTTGTTGTAGTACAAGAAAAGTGTCGTAAAAGGCAGATTTGTTTGTTTTCCGTATTCCAGTTGTCTCAATTAAAGATAAAGGGTAAGAAACAAGCTTATGTTAAAAGAAGTTGTTTAAGTTCTTATTATTTTGCTTGTTAAAGCTATCTTTAGAAACATTCTTAAAGGTTTGATTTCTCCATAAACAAAGAAGGTAAAAGAAAGACCGCACTAACACTACACGTGTAACACGCGTACCGTAAACGCTATGTAAAAAGAATGGCATGTAGTTGGTAGAGAGAGGAAAGACCGTTAAAAAAAACGGAAGACCAAACAAAAGAGACTGTTTTCTTGGCTCGTAACAATACAAAAAACTTTTGTTTAAATTTTTAGCGTCCTATAACTCTGTTACCGCTGGGAATACCAAAAAATGTATATGATGAAATTTTATCAACTTTTATTATGTATATAATCAACTTTTACTTCCTACATATAGTTCATAAGATATTAACAATAAACCAAAAAAATTGTTCTGTTTTCAGTCATTACCGCTAAAGCTTGTGTCATATTTGTCAGGACTTTTAGTATATTTTTCATTAAGTATCTATAAATCAGTGTACAAAATTTTAAATTTTTTTGGAATTTTTTAGAGGTTAGATCAATATTTGAGCATATTTGAATTGAACCAGTGCTAATATTTGCAAGTTTTTTTTTAGGTTTTGTAGGTAATAATTAGTTATCATAAAGTTTAAAATATTTATTGCCATCTTAACGTGTCTACATCCAAAAGTATTGTACCATGGGTAGACCTGAATTCACCCTTTGCGCACCTAAATTTGATTGATTAAATATTATTCTTTTTAATAGGATAATTAATTTAAACATTTAACAAATGCTAATGATCAATCATTAGCATACGCTAGATGTTTTAGTTAATTACCCTACCTCCAGAAAAAATTAAATTTAAATATGTATGTATGTGAACTGCATGGCAGTTGACACAAAACATTGTTTTAAGAATAATTGTAGCGACTACTATGTACAATAGTTTTGCGCTGTTTACCCAATATTTGTATTAAGTATACTTGACAAGTACGCAGTACGTGTGTGGCGAGCATAATGTACAAATTAATATACATCATCGTTTTTTAAGAAAAAGCCACTACGTACAAAATAATAAGAACTAATTCATGTCTACATTAGAGAAGTAATATAATATGTTTATGTTTGTTTAAAAAAAAAAAATTGCGTTTAGTTTGAAGTGTTTTAACAAAAACAGCTTAGGCGTTATTGCAGTTTCTACATATAATTTAATAATCGGTTTTTTTACCAGTACATTCAGAAAAAATCAAACTGTGATATGTCGGAGTATTTTAGCCAAATAATAGTTAGAAAATAGCCAAAAAACTTATCAAATATAAAAGTAAATGCATTTTTATGTATTTTTGAATGCTCCGGCATATTATAGTTGTCAAATTTGCCGTTTTTTAAAATATTACAATTTCAGGTAGCGGTCGGTATGATCATAAAGCGTTCTTTTACCCGGCACAACTTAATGTTATTTTTACGAGCTGCTAGAATAGGAACAAATTGAAATTTTAATATTATCATTGATGTAAATTTTGGTTTATTTATAGAATTGGTGTCCATTAAAATTTGTACATTATTGCCAAACATTTTTTGGGTTACTATTTCTATTGTCACAAAAATTATAATATATTTTTTTTTTAAATAGTCGTGTGCATTTTAAAAAGTAAGGATATTGATGAAAATCCATCTTAAAGTAGATTCTTGTTCCAGGAAGTTTTAAAATGTTTTAGAGCATTGGGTTTAAATTTGTAAGAGCTTATTCATGTCTACTTTTTTTTGCATTTGTACAATGTAGAGTTTTTTAGAATTTTTAAAATAGACAATAAATTTTTTTAACAATATTTTTTAAGAGGGAGCCGTGTTTGCAACTCTTTTCTGCAGCGTATAAAAGTCTATTTGCATTTAGGTGCATTGCTGACACTGTTGGTACCTCTTCAACATAGATGTCAAGAGGTAGCAAGCACAATGTTGTCTTTATGGCTACAGTTTGTTGCATGTTTTACTTAGGCATATGAATTTGTTGTTAAAATCACACCTGAGGTTTAGTTGGCTTTTTTTTAAACTAGATTAGTTTTTAAAGGTATAACCGTAGTCTTTTCATCATTTTTCACTTATAATAAGGGTTTTTGGGTTAGGTTTTGTTTTCAAAACGTATTTTATCTATTCATGATTGTAGGGTTAATACTATAAGTAAAAAGTTAACAAACGTTTTTTCAATGTGTATAAATACTTCTAAAATAGACATTTGATCTGCCACAAAAGCTGATTTAGTAATTTTTTTCTAAGTGTATGCATGTTGGCTTAGGTGTATTAGCGTAGTTAGAATAGTTTTTTTCTAAATTGATTTTTTGCATCACTGTTTTTTAAGTGTTTTTAAAAGGACAGGTGTGAGATTTTTTACGTTACAAGATTTTGCCTGCGTGTAGTCACTACGCCCTAGTTTTCTATTAATTAATTACTTTACTATTCAATTTGTTTAACATTTTTATTTCTAACATATGTTAGTTACTACTTTAGAAAAATGTTAACATCACTTTTTGTTAGCATTGTTTATAATAATAATTATAATATATATAATGTTTTTATGTGCACATAGATGTAGGTCTTTAGAGTGTACATTGTTAAGAAGTCATAGAGGTATTTTACTACTGTCTAAGGTTATTTACACATAGGCCAAAAAGAGTCTTAGAGGTGCGTAAAACAAAGTTCATTGCCATTGTGGTCATTGAAAGACTTAACAGTTGTAAAAGATAGCGCAATTATTTTGCAACGTCTAGGTAGTTAAGATTATTGATGATAATATTGATTGTCTAAGGGCACCTTAAGCTGCTGAAACAACTGTAAACTGATAAATTGTACAAGTCATTATTAACTCCTTTAATTTTATAAATAGCACAAAAATCAATAATGTTATGCTATACTGTAATCAAATTAAGATATACAAAATTTTTAATTTACTGAAAACTTTATTCTGTATATTAAAATTTAATTTTTGTATTGCCAATTGCATTTTTATACAAACAAAAAAAATTGTGTTTAAGCGAAATTAGAGTGAAAGTTATCCACCTATATAATTACAACAAATGCCACTTTTTGTCTAAAAAACCAATGGAAATATTATAAATTTATGAAAAAGTAACAAAAAAACCTTAACAAATGTATAAATTAACCACTACAGTTGCATAGTTAACAAAACAAAAAAAAGTTAAATCAAATTATAGTCTTTCTATTGTCATTTAATATAATATCTTATTTTTAAATATTGGATGATAAATAAGTTTGTTCGTTCGTTTTATCCAGGCTTATATATATAAGAGTTGTTAAATTCTTAAAAGAAATAAATCTTTATGGACATTCGTAATTGGCGACGGTTTTTAAATAAATAAAACAAATTTTATATTATCTCATAAAATTATTTCTTTTAAAGAAGTTGCCAATTATGGATTTTTACTTTTGTTACGAATAAGAAAAGTTTTTATTATAAGCCTCATTTGAATTTATATTTGCATTTTCCATAAAAATATCTGTGTCAGACTTTTATAGGTGTGAAGAAAATATGAATTAAATAACTCTTAATATCTTAAGTCTCAGTAAAAGTGTTTATAAAATTATGCTAATGTGGAACAATAAACATAAAAAAAATATTTTATGTTTTTTTTTTTAGAGGCAATTTTTATTGAATACTTTACTAGAACGCATAAAAATATATCAACTTGTTTCTTAGTTAGTGCTAAATTGGATTACTTCTAAGACATAAAGTGTAATAATTTAAAAACTAAAAATTAAATAAGCAAATTTATAATTATTAAGTAATCAGTAATATTTGGTAAAACAGTAATATAATTATTTTATTGGTTAAAAATAAAAATAAAACAATAAACAATGTATTTGTGGTTAACCAATTCAAGTGATATAATATAGAGAATGTCAATAATCTACTTATTTGAAATATCAAAAATCAGCCAATTTTTGAAAATTTTATTAAATATATATACACGATGTCCGGAAAATACGTGTACAACGTTTGACGACAGACTCCTGACGTCAAAATAGGTCGATCTAAGCCGACTTAGTTATATCCAAAATTGTCTCGTTTAGCCGGTAGAGGGCGTCAAAAATTTGTAAATATTAAAAAGAAATTACCTGTAACAATAATTTTTTAAGTGACCTTGTTGCTATGGCGTTTAATAATTTGACAATTATTGACAAATTGTCACCAGTCTATGAAATTTACTCAAGTATACGATCAACATTCTTGAATTACAAGTTCATTTTACCATTAAAAATGGAAAATTATACAAACTCTCAGAAAGTTGACATGCTCCTGGTATACGGGTTTTGTCAAGGAAATGGGCGTCAGAGTGTTAGGGTTTACATGGAGAGGTTTCCTAACCGTCGAATACCAAACCACCAAACATTTGCCAATATTGAGCGTCATCTTCGGGAAACGGGCAGTTTTGAGAAAAAGTTTGAAGGCAGGGGTCGTATGCGAACAACTCGAACTGTGGAAACAGAAGAGATGATTCTGGAAAGAGTTGAAGAAGAACCAAGTACCAATACCCGTCTCTTAGAACGTGAGTTAAATGTTCCTAAAACGATTGTCAATGAGGTTTTAAGAGAACAGTTGTTACATCTTTACCACATACAAAAAGTCCAAGAACTTTTACCGACTGATCCCCCCATGCGGCTTACATTTTGTCAATTTATTAGAAACAAAAGAATCCTTGTTCCAAATTTTTGTAGAAAAATTATGTTTACTGACAAAGAAGCATGCTTTACAAGATCTGGGGTAACCAATCTGCACAACGAACATATTTATTCCATTAAAAATCCACATGCCATTTTAATAGTCCCGATACATTAGATAGGGTCCAATATCATTTTTTAAAAAGTGTTAATAAGTGTATTCAGCAAGATGGCGGTCATTTTACACATTTGCTTAAGTAATGTTTTTGTTTTACTTAGTTTCTTACAATAGATACTTTCAACTTTGTTATATTTTTGTTTTTTTTGACGCCCTCTACCGGCTAAACGAAACAATTTTGGATATAACTAAGTCGGCTTAGATCGACCTATTTTGACGTCAGGAGTCTGTCGTCAAACGTTGTACACGTATTTTTCGGACACCCTGTATAATAAAAAATAATTTTAAATTTTAAATGAAATCATAAATAATTATTACTGTACACTAAAAATAAAAATTGACCTTTGTAGATTTGTGTAGAATTTAAATCAATTATCAATAATAATAGCACGTTTTTTATTTCATTTGATTTTAAAAATGTATGATATATCGATGCAAATATATCAAATGATTCTTTTTTAGCTTTTCCTAATTAACAAACAAAGAAATAACTAAAAAATAGAGCATTCATAAATTTTAACCTATCATTAGTATTATACGGTGTGTCACACCGACGCATCAAATTATGTGGCTTAATAAGAGTTTTTGCAAAAGATTTTTTCTGGGTTGTTTAGTACTTTCTTACATTGTCTTTATAAGTCTCAGTTGCAAAGCGTTTATGTGTGCGTGCCGACTAGCCAATGTTACTAACAATTTCGGTCTGTGACACCAAAGCTACTATTAGTGCTAACAATTTTTAGTTAAAAATTTCTAGTAAATTTTTTAATACATTTTTTAAAATAAATTTCTATTTAAATTTTTACTAATATATATGTCTTACAGTTGCAACTTCAAAAATTAATGGATAAGGTTTTAACCGACGACAAATTACATTTTCAAGACAAAGAAATTGACGACAACGACTTTGATTTAGTGGAAGAAAGAAAAAAATAAATAAGAGCAAAATTGCAGTTGTTAAAAGTAAATAAATCACAAATAATTCTGCAAAATCTAGATAGAAATAACCCAGTAAAATGTGAAAACTGCACTATAGCATCATACGTAAAAAAAAAGTTTCTTTATTATTTAACTTTACATTATGATTATAATATTGATAAAAATACTGACAAATTGCGTAGATAATAACATTTTACACCAGTGCCATATCCGTGACGTTGTAGACCAATTGTGCTCAAATTATAACTGCGCTTGAAGCACTAAACGTTAGCCGATAATGATAATATTCTACTAATTACTGAATGTAGGTGCAAAAACTCCAATGGTTGTTTTTGCAACAAATAACACAACAAAACAAAACATGTATGTTGTTAAAGTTTATGTTATATAATAGCAGTTTTTGTTCTTGAAAATGACAATAAACATTTATATTCAAAAAAATTTAAACTATATTCATATATGCAAAATCTATAAATATGTTGTTTCTTTTAAAACTATGTTTTAAAAAAAATAAATAAAATATAATATATTTCTTATAAACATTGGTTGGACATAATTATTAATTAACAGTGTAAGAGACCGAAGCTACTATAAACGTTTCAGGGCCGGTATTATAAAGACAAAATAAATCACCGAATAACAAATCTCAAATTAAATATATTCGACAAATAAACGTATTTCGGTTTTAAAGTCAACACAAAGTGAAAATAGCTATAACTTTAATTTCATAGCTGTATCTAAATAGGACCAAGCGCCAAATTGTCATTTTAAAAATAATCAACCAATAATTAACGTTTAATTTACAATCCCTTAAAAGATATAATTTTTAGTTTATGTGCAAAGCTACTATCAAATGTATATTTGTTAACAATGGCTTATTAGTTTTTTTTTTAATTTTTAATATTGTAATAATTAATTTTTTTAATCAAAATTGGATTGAATTACATTGCACAAATGAGTTAGATTCTTTGAAATAAGAGCTAACCAATTTCTGTAACATGCTACAAGTAATGCGAGAAAAGCAATTATTTATAAACTCCATTTCTACAATATAAGTAAATTTAATACTTCTTTCTCACAAGCATAGGGGGCCCTCTGACGTTTATTTCAAAACTTGGGGTCCCCTAAAGTTTACAAAATAAATGTTAAATAAATAACAAAGTTGTACTTTTTTTTCAAATACGTCTCTGAAGGGGCCTTTTTCGATTATCTGAGTAGAAATATATTAAAATTATTATTATTTGTTATTTTGCCGGAATATTTATTAAACAATTTTAAGCAAATTTACAACGTCTTATAAACTTAACAATGTATGTGATAATTAACAACTAATCAATTTTAAGATGATACATATAATTCTGTTCCAATTAGTGGGCGAATTGGAGTGGAAGTGTTTGTGATTAAGAAGTTATACAAGTGAATGAGCAAAGTGATAATAATACCAATGTGATAGGGTAATAGCAATAAATATTAACGTGGCACAAAATAATATTAAAAAAATTATACTAGTTTTATGCCAACGAGCTGTTATAAAAATGATGCGGTAGAAAAAGTATATAATAGATGAAGGGGAGGTTGCAGCAATACTGTGATGAAAGACTAGAATGCCAGAGTAGTAGTAGTAATAAAGTCGGATACAGGAAGCAAATAGGTTTTAAAATGATTAAAGAAAAGTTGAGTAAAACATTGACCATGTACTTGTGATGGCAAAAAACAGAAAATAAAAAATAAAACATAAAACATAGAAAAAACAAAAAGAAATATAGAAGTTTAAATACGCAACTAAGAAAAGAAATAGATAAAGCCAGAAGCAATATTTTGATAATAAATATATAAAAAGAGGGAGAGAAATAGAAAAATTAGACAAAATGGGTAGACACGTTTTAGTGTACAACAGAAATATTTAAAGAAACTTGGACAGAATATCAAAAAGAAACAGCATAAAACTAGAGAACAATTTAAAAAAATAAACACTAAAAAAAAGTTTTGAATAGATAAAAAAAATGAAAAACCAAAAGAACTAAATGTAAAATGAAAGGCAATTATGAATAAAAACAATATAGACAAAAACATTATGATGGAAGAAGTGATGTCAGCTATAAAAGATATAATGGTTGAAAAGGTTTCAAGGGTAGATAGCATACCTTTAAAGCTGTTGAAATCCAGAAAAAATAAATAAAAGAGTTAACGTCATTGTGTAATAATATATATGAAAACTGAGAGTAGTCAAGCAACTTTTTGAAGACGGAAATAATACCAATGGCAAAAAAAAACAAAAAATGCAAAAAGTATAAAACAATCAGCTTGGTAGTGCGCACAGCATAAATCATTTTGAGAGTAAGAAATAAAAATAAAAAACTTTGTGAATGAAAATAAGACGGAAAAACAATTTGGATTCAGAAAAGAAATAAAGACAAGTAATGCAGTTAGTATAGTGAGGACAATTTGAGAAATTTACTTTTAGAAAAACAAAAGTTTATCTGTGTGTTTTTGGCAGTATTTGGTAGAAGAAATTGATAAAAATTATAAAAATACAAAGTGTAGATTAAAAAGATAGAGTATATGATAAAACAATCGAGTAATTAGAAATTTGAAAATGAGTGAGACAAGCCTGTTGTACATTACCAAGATTGTTTATTATGTATGCAAAAGAAATGATAGCAAAGTGCTAGAAAATATATAAAAAAGTAAGCATATGAGAAAGAAAAATAAAATCTAATCAATTTTCGTGAGTAGAAAAAAACTAAAAATTCTACTTAAAGAACTTGAAGAAATAGAACCGAACGTTATGAACTCGACCATAATTAATAAACATCTTAACAGCTGTGTTGACAAAGAATGGATCGAGCGTTTTTTAAAGCTGTTGTAGCTTCCAGATTTTACTAGCAAATCAACTACATCAACCGATATAGTGGGCAAATGAGATTTAATATGATTAACTATATCAGCTTTTTAGTTGCACGTCTAAGTTTAGAAACATGTACGTAGGAAGTAGGCAAATACGCTTGCAGTTTATTATTAGTTGAGCCACAACCAAAAATAGTTTGTGTTCTTGGCTGAGCAATGTTATGTTTACAAGTTTGGCTACTTTTAAACCGATTTAAAATAATGGTACACCAAATTATAATTATTTTTTTAGTTTAATTTATGATTGAATCTCTATTATTAATTTTAATGTAATACAAGTTATAAATTGAATTCAATTAGTTTAATTAAATAATTACAATGTTTTTCTATTGTAAATCATTTTATATAATATTATGTAAAGCTTTAGTTACTTAAATTTGTAACCAACATTTTAAATATTACTGATTCTAACTTGAGTAGAAAAATCTATCTATATATTGTTTTATATTCACGTTGTATTGTGTCTGTTATCGCTTGTTTAATCTATAAAATTCAACTCGTCAATTAGTAATTTAAAAATGCATATAGGTATTGTTTAATAAATTCAACAATTTTAAAGAATTTTTTTATTAAATTATTAAAAAAAAATAATAATACTACTTGAATATTTTATGATGACCGTGAATAATAAATCAATCGAGCGATGAAAGAAATTCTTACGTTTATCGAGCACGTTGTATACTATGCATATACATTCAAAAATAAACCAAAGCTCAATGATAAATGAATAATATATTATATATTAGAACAAAGAACAATTATCGATTTTCTAAAGAATGTGCTCTGACTTGATGTTAAAGGTTTTCATATGTCTCATGTTTATATCAAATTATGTGACACATTAATAACAAATAAAAATTAATTAATTATGTAGTGTAAAAAAAATATAATCATATAAACAAAAAATACGTATGACAATAATAAAAATATTTATTTCCTGTGAAGCAATTGAACCAGTAAAATATCTCGACAAACAAATAATTCCACATAGAAAGAAAGAAAACAAAGTAATTGAATAAAACAATCCATCTATCCCTCCTTTAAAGAAGCCACGCGCCTCATTGCAGTAGTTGGTAACTCGTTTACTCTCGTCTTTCGAAGTGAGGTCATCACTCCGAATCATCTCACAGGATTTACCTCCAATAAACAAACACACATCTTTGTTTTATCCTTCTCCGACACACGACAACCGCATCCTTTCAAAAACTAGGACGTGAGCGTAGAATTGCCGAGCACCAATGCAGGCATCTTATGAATGAATTACAGTCGGCGTACGACCAGTTTCGCAATAGGTTTTTAATTTTGTAGTTTGTCTTTATCGTACTGATTAGATGTTATCACGAATTAGAAAGAGATACATACAATCTTAATGTTTTACGACTTAACAACTTTAGTCTTGTAAAAACAAGACTAGTATGGACATCACCAGCGACATCATGCAGTGCTATTAAAATGTTGGACGAGGTTTTATTAAAGCTAGCATCGATTTTAGCGCTTTACTTTTCTTTCAATAATTTTAAATTGTTGAAGCTTATAGAATTATATATTTTAATACTTCGTAACGTATTTACATATTTTGCGAATTGTATTTACACTTTACAATTTGTAATGAGCAAAAATGAATTCGATTGCCATATTGCAAATTTTATTATTATTGTAAAATGGCATTAGTGTAATAGTTATGTATTTAGATTTTGTTTCTACTTGTATAATAGCATTGCCTCTGTAAATATTTATTATCTCAGTATTTATACACACTATGCAATACTGTTATATTAAGTAGTTTTTATGTGCTAATATATGGAAATTACTTATAGCATAAATCTAAATTAACTGAGAAATAAAAAAAAAACTGGTAATATTAAAATTCTTTTACAGATGTAGAACCTTTTATCCTATAAATTAATATGCGAACAGCATTTTATGTCAAAGAATTTCATATTGAATTCAAAACGCCAATTGTTGACAAAATCTGTAGTACTAATTAAATATGATATGACGCATTGTCAATACAACATAGCTTGCGATTTATTATATCCAATATTTTTTGTCTATAAATCGATTTTATAAATGGAATATTAAAAATAGGTTTATAGAATTAACATAATAAATAGTGAGTCCGTATATCATAACCCGATAACTAGAAAATTATTGAATATTAAGTGTTTGGAATATTTATTGTATTCTTGAAAAAAACCTATTTTATGGTTTTGACACATGGTTATTTATGTTTAGTTTAAATTTTATTATATCATTTCAAAAACTGTTGTTTGTGTTTTATTATATATAATTTTCATTATTCAATCAATGTGAATATATATGTTGAAAAAGTAAAACATTATCTAATTTGCTTTATGGTTTTTTATCAATGCTTATTATTGGTGTAATATGGTCTGTTTCACGCTCAAGTAATTGTGCAAGCCATTTTCACAAGTAAATTGTTGCGTGAAAACGAGAATCGTTTATTTGCACAATCCAGAAAAATTCTCTTGAGTAAAATCTGGCTTGTTTGATAATTTGCTTGTGATTTGCGCAAATTCATAAACGTGTAAACAACACTCCAACTCGACGCAAGCGTAATAGAAAATAGCAACTTCTGATCTGCACGTCGCACTTGTTTTCTATTATAATTTGTGCCAAAACTTGATAATATAATTAGTTTTTGTGTTGTTGTTTTGTTTGTAATAATGTTAATAAAGAAAAAATCCAAACAATACACTAACGCTAAATCTGAGGCATAGTATACGCTCGTCGAAAAAAATAGCATTGTGGACGAGACTGCAAATGGAGAAACTGTGGTGAAAAAAAAATTTCATAGAAAAAACATATTTTAACTGTACTGGTGCACAAATTTGTGCAAATAAGACCGAGCGTAAAAACGGATACATTAATGAAAATAAAATTTGCGCAAATGGCTTGCAGTAATCAATTTGCGCAAATTACTTGAGCGTGAAAACCGACCAATAGACAAAAAGTAAAATACTAAGAAGTTTGATAAATATTTGTAAACAGTATTTTTTTACTAGTGAGCTTTATGTAAATAAACCTTATATTGACATTTGGTATAAAGAATTATCTAATTGCAAAAATAATATGATCCGCTTGTTATATATTTACAAGGTTTGTTGAGAAGCATTAAAATTATTTATAAAAAACATAAAGCTAAATTATCCAATCCAATATTCTATAGTTGATGCAATTATTGTAATTTATTTTCTTTGTATTTGAATGTTGCACTTCTTTAAGTCTACGCTTAATATACAGTTGTAAGCATATAACTCTGAGTCAATTATAAATTTAAATGTAATTTAGGTTAAAAGTAGAACAATATTTTTAAAGGTACCGTCAGGAGAAAGTTCAAAAGTAATAGTAGTTCAAACTCAAACATATTAAAAAAATCCGTATTAAAATGCAAAAAAAAGTCGATGTTGTAATATCATTATAAAAATGCACTAAAAGTTTGAAATATCATGTATAATTTATTATTATGCATATATTTATACTTTTGCAATCAAATTAAATAATTGTGTTTTGTTTATGTATTAACTGATGATATATTATATTAAATATTTATATTTTAGCAAATTAAATTAAACAATTAGAAATGTATTGTATATATCTTACGTAATAATAAAAAAAGTACGTAATAATGACACATTCAACTATTTTTTTAATAATCCTCCCAGTATTACATACTACATTTTGCAATCTTATTATTTCAAAATACAATTTACCTTTTTTTAGTATATATCATTGTAAAAGCTGCATAATACCCGCATGCTATTATCATAGTCATATTTAATCTGAACTATCTATCTTCAAAGTTAGATTTTGCTATTTTGAAGGTTTCATAATTTTTTTAAATTATAATTTAATTTTATTGCCGCATGTTAGTGCTTTCTGATAATTGTTTAAAACTTCAAGACCAGGTTTTGCTGTTTTGACAATTTATGAACAGAATATTGCAGTTTTCATTTTTTTTTGGCAATTTTTTTATTGTTATTCCAACCACCTCCAGTTTTTGTTTTAAATTTTTTTTCTCCCAACATAATTGCTGATACCAGTGTACTGATATACTTTTTTGATCTGAAACTACTTATCTACAAACAACAAGCATATTCTAGACCAATGACGTACAAATTTCAGGGCTAATGAATATAATTTATAACAGCATATTTCTTTAACTTAATCTTTTTATTAAAACTATTTTTGTTATAGAATGTTCCGTTTTTTTTTATTAATTCTAGATAACAAACTGTAATTTTTGCTGCTTTTCATAATCTTAATCATCTTATTCAAAAGCTTAAATATTTTTTTCGTAATGTATTTGATAAACCAAGATTATTAGTAATTTAATTTTTTTAATTATTCTAAAAAGTACAAAAAAAAATTACTTAAACCGAACTTCATCTATTATTATTCTAAAATACATATAGTAAAATAACAATACAATTTTTTTAACAATTTTAATTTTTATTGTTTATATTTCACAATACTATTGCACCAAAAATTCTTATAAAAAACTATTCAGAATGTCATCAAAAAATTTGTTCTATATTCGGTTATTAAACCAAAATAAAAAGTAAAATGATTTAATAATTATATCAGTAATTGTTCCAACTTATTAAGATTATAAAAAAAAATCATAAACATTCATCAATCTAATACAATCTAAAAATGATAAGATTGTTTGAAATAAAGTTAATCAATTTTGTCAGCTTTTTATAAATAACAAAAACTTTTTTAATACAATAAATTCATTGAAATGTAGCTTAAAATCTTTAAAACTTTTTTTTTAAATCACTAAAAACATTAATAACTAATAAAAAAAATGCAGATATTTACTATATCTTGCATCGAACTTTACTATTCTGAATATTTTTATTGTTGTACCTACCGATGCCAGTTATTAGTAAAATGATGGGTCTAAATCATTTTAGACAGCGGGTTGTCTACAAATACTTTTGTATATTAAATACTATAAAGGTATAGATAAAATTCTTATTAAGTACAGATTAAATTTTCATTTCTAAATCATTTGCACATAAATTAGCTATTATTTTAATTAAATTATTTTTGCTTGTTTATACAAAAAAAAACTTTTTTAGTTTGCTGGAAACTTGAAAATGTTTAACTTTTACTTATAAAAGAAGAAAAAATTGATTTTTTAAATTATAGACCAATTGCATAGTTGTCCAAACTGCCGAAAAAAGTTATTTAAAAACATATAAGTTAGGCAGAGCAGAATAACTTTATGTCAGATACTCAAAAAAGATTTTATTCAAAACATTCGACTACACATTTTTTGATATATGTTAATAACAGATGGAATTTAACTTTAAACAAACATGAAAAAGATTATGCAGTAACTCTAGACATTTTCAACGCTTAAGTAGAATATAGCATCTTAATTTTATAAATAAGTTGCATTGTATAGGTATAATCACATCTGTAAGTTTTTTTAATAGCTTTCTTGGCGCTAAAAGCATTATAGTGAAGCTTGCTAGTTTAAATTCTGACTACAAAATCATCAACGCTAGTGTTTTTTATGGTTTTAGACTTTAGTCAACTTTATTTTTGATTTGAATGATTGCACTAAAAAAATCAACTTTTTACAGTGTTTAAATCAATCATCAAATCCAAAGTATTATCAGTACTAAATATTAAACTAAACAACAAATTTATATTAATTTTTTTTTTTTTTGGTGCTGAAAAGTTACATCTAAAACTACACTATCTTTTTTATATTCTATTCAAAAACGAGCTAATTAAAATATTGCTTATTCAAAATTGATTAATTACTTAGATACTCTAGAACATGTCGGAGTAAAGTTGTAGATTTTTGCATTTGATTTTCTATAGATATTTCTATAGACGTTGTTTAAACAAAATAGACAAATACAGTTTACAGATATAATAAAAAACTAAAAAAAAAAAAATAACTGTACTATTGACACATAAAATAAACTTCACAAATTTAGTACAAAGTTTCAGCAAAAGTAATTTTAATATTTAAAAATAATTTTTACAGTGTAAATTAAAAGTTCTTAATATATTATATTCACCGTACAAAAACTGTTTTTAATGAAATGACATGGCAAGACAGACCAGGCTTTGATTTACTATCTAAAACAAATTAAAATTTAATTCTTTTATTTAACCGGTATTTTTTGATTAGCTTGTGTTTGCCAAAAATGGCTCTACGTTGCGTATTGTAAGTAGAAAATGCAATGCCGGGATACCGGGATCCTAAAAACCGGAATCCCGCACTTTTATCCTACATACACTACCGGTATTAAACTTAAAAATTTCGGTTTTTTGGTATATATTTTATTATTGATGGGTTGGCGTTGGCAAGCTTGTTTCAAAAAACCCCCACCCTTGGGGTGGAGATTTCAGTGTTCTGTTGTGCTGTGCACTATACAGTGGTATTGTGTGAAGATACGCATATTGTGTAGCTCTTGTTTGTATGCGTGAGAAAGTGTCAGTGATTCATATTCCTATGATAGACAATAATAGATAATCAAGCATTTTATTTTTTAAATCGTTTTTATTTAGTAATTAAACGTTACAATACGCTGCAGTAACATATAACTCTGTAATACTCTACTCTCGGCTACTCGAGTAACGGCGTCATCTTATTGCCTGCGGCACCAAAGCGCAGATAGTCAGGGACGTGTCTTCTGGAATGTTTACAATTCAATATTGTATATTTTAATTTATATCTAGCTTAACATTATAAATAGTATATGTAAGTTTACAATTTAATTTTAAATGTTTAAAATTATTAATAAAATATGAATTGTTTTAGAAGAAGAAAATGAGTTCCAGTTCTAATGTATTTGAGGAACACAAAAAAAGAAACGATACGTTTTCTGCTTGGCACTATTATTTAATTGATAAGCAAAGCCAATTAGCAAAATGTAAGAAACGCTGAAAAGAAATTAAATGTTTGGGAGGATCCACAAGTGGCTTTCACACCCACTTGAAAGCAATACATAAACTAAATTTAAAAACTAAAAGTGACATTGCACTTACCGGAGAAGATGCATCTAGTCAAACTAAAATGATATTTTGCAAAACATGTAGTTATTTTAAAAGTCAAAAAATGGAGCAGTTATGTGAAATAATAGTTGTATGGTTGCATGGCTACTATTCAAAAAAATGTGTACTTCTAAAAATATAAAAAAAAGCTGTTTGCCAGAGAATATTTTCATGATAATGCTGAATCTGAGGATAGTGAATTAAAAATTTTAGACAATCGCTAACTAAAAATAATCAATATTTACAAAAGTATGTTAAATTAAAATTTGGAAACAAAATTTATTTGCAATTGTATGTCATAACATATTAGAATAGTCTACTTAATATGCTAGAAAATTTTTATCAATTGCGGCATTTTGTACAAAAAGCTTTAAACTTAAATTTAAATTTAAATTTAAATATTAAATATTGTAAAAACTAATAACTTTAATTTCTGCAACTATTGCTGCACTTTCACTTATTAAATTGGGAGTAGAAGTATTGTGCAGACAAGACTCAAATCTTCATGTTGCAGATGCAACTTTAAAATTTATGGTGAAAATACTTGTTGCTTATAAAACTGAAATAAGCACTGATCTGACAAATGCTTTAAAACTAACTACGCATTTCTCAAAAGCGTACAGATTTTTCTCAAGAAAAACTTAGTAAAGCATCTATAACAAAAACAATTGTTTGTTTTGTAAAACGTCGTAGGGTTGAAAATGTTGGAAATAAAAATGACAAGCAAGACAGTACAGCTGAAGATTTGGATCTTAAAGATGATATACAATTGGCGTTGTCATTATCATCTTCAGCTGTAGCAATCTACAAAAATGATTTTGCAACAAGTGTAGAATCACAACGAGCATTTTCAGCAGCTCTTCAAATATGCACTAAAATGAGATCCAGACTAAGTAACAAAACACTAAATCATATTTGTTTCTTAAAATCATATTTTAATAACAAAAAATAAAAAATTGTTTTAGAAATGACTTTTATTTTTGTTGTAATTAAATAAGCAATTTTTATTTAGTTTGTTAAATTTGGTTTTTTGTTTTATTTATATCTTAGTGTAAATAAATTTCAATTTAGTTCTATTACAGCCTATGTAGCGGAGTAATATTTTATCTTTCAGACATTCGCGTCATAGAAGATCCGTCTGGATTTCCATTGTATAGATATGTTTATTTAGGCTATAGTGTCCAATTATAAGTTTTGCAGTTTTCATATGCATTAGCATAGTTTAATAATGTGTGATAGTCCTTAAGAATAGCTTTATCCTTTGACAGTTTTAATCAATTTCTAGTTTAAATTTTTTTACGAGTAATAATAAAATAATCTGGCAACGAGTGTGTAAACATAGTATGTAGCAAGACTAACGCTTTTTTAAACATTTTTGAACAAACATTTAAACCTATTAACATGTTGAACCGTAATAACTACAAAATTGTTTTAACATTAAAACAGCCAACCAACTACTAATTATTTATTAGAAATGCAATTTATTATCTATAATATTATTATTGGCCAATTTAACTACCTTTCTATTTAATAAAACATAAATTATTATTATTCTTTTCATGAATTGTTTTTCTTATATAATTATTTACGCTGACGACTACTTTAATGCAATATTTCATATTAATTTCCTGACAATATAAAATAATCAACTGGAAAATTTAATAGTTTATTTCAAACTTAACGGTTCGCAATTTTATTATCTCATAATAAGTGCTGACACATATAATCATAAAAGATCATTGCAGTACTGTTACGAAATTATTTCATTGTAAAAAGCAGAAATAAGGATGGTAAATAAATGGAGTAGCATTTGTGGGAAAATTTCGATCATAAGTTTTAATACGCCTAGTAAACATTTATTACCATGAGAATTAGTTATTTAATGAGGAATTTGCATTAATTTTATATTAATCGGAATTTACATATTATAGGCCTACACCAGTTAAATTTGCAATCAATTTCACTTTACGATAGTTGTTGGCTAATTTTCCTAAAGCAAATGCAAGCGAAACTCATGTAATTAAATACCTTTTAATTGTATAACAAAATATATTCATTTTTATTTTTAACATTAAATTATTCCAATTACGACAGGTAATAGTTCTCAGCAATATATTTTGAAATAATATAAATTGTTGCAATAGATCTTTTCAATCGATTCGTTGCAATTTTTCAATTTTTAAATTGTGATCAACATTAAATAAAAATAATATATTATTTAATAGTATCGTATTTTTCATGTATTATTATTAAATTAATATAAGATGAACGTGAGCTTTACTGATCATATAAAGCTAATAAACATAGATTACTTGAATAACATGTTGATGTTACGCGGTAATTTATATGTACAAATCGGTAGGCCGGAATCAATTGATTTTCATGTTAAATAACATTCTGTTCTGATCGACGGTTGTTGGTGCAACTGAAAACAATAATTTGACTGTTGTTGGTGCCTTATTATAAATATTTTATTTGTATTAGTAAGTACACGTGACTAAAATCAATAATATATTTTAAATTTTGTTTAAAGTTTTAAATAATTATGTACATATAGATATAAAAAAAGTAAATAACATAAACAAAATTAAATAACTTTAAAATTACTACAAACTTATGGTTTGTATTTAATTTGTGTAATGGCATATATTAAGTTTAGACTCTTACTCTATTAAATCAATGACCGTGGTATTTCAAAATATAGAAAAGAAAATTCCAACTACCTTATAAGTAAATAGCACTAATTGCACAAAGTTTCCTCTTTTGGATGTTAAACTACTGTGATTTATTAATATTATTATAGATTAAGCATAAAATAATTTCAACATTTTAGAGTAAAATATTGCAGCTATATATGTAAGTCTTATTGACCACGGTTCTATTAGAATATAAATTATTCAGTACTTTTCACGTTTTGTTTTTATTTATTCAATTCTATCAAATAAATAAAATTATTGATGTGTTTTTTTTTTAATATTACTAACCAAACCAACTGTATGCAATAAGTTGTGGTGTCAATAGTAATATATCTAGCAAAATGTATATTTATTTTATTCATTATTATTTGATATTATTTTAAAAACAATTAAGAAAAGCGTTGATATAGCACAGTTAAAGGTGTAAGCTGTGTATATATATTAGTCTACATATTATTTCACGTTTATGATTTAACATGACTATAATATAAAAAAAAAAAAAAATGACAATTGCACGAAAACAACACTTTAGTAGTCTGTAATACATACATATCACAGAGTAACAAATAAAGCTGAAAATTATATGAACTCAAAAAGTTAAAAATAGGCGCATATTATATGCACGCAATTTTGCCAAAATATGCATTAAATATGACAAATTTGGTAAAAATATGCAGACATATGACTAATATAATATATGTATATGTGCTATGTAGAGTAAAATGTTTCATTAATTATTAATTTATTTAAAAAGCCCTATATTCCAGAAAAAAAATCCTAGAACAAACGAGAAATAGTTGAACACCAGAACCAAAATTGCATTTGCATGTGTTGTTTACATATAAAATCGATATTTTTTTGCAAAATGCAATCTTGGTGCTGACTTAAAAATAATTTAAAATTATTGCAATTTGTACTGGTAAATTTATTCAAATTTGCAAATTTTAACCAAATAGTCAAATATGCATCAAATACGCACTAAACAATGTGCTTATAACTGCTTCTTACTAATGTAATGTGCCTTGCATACAATATTTAGACCCAACTGGCTTTGTAAGCTTGCAGAGTAGCTTAGATTCTCAGGGGTATTAAGTTTATAAATAACTTGTTGGAAAATTAACAAATTTTTATTAATCATAATTCAATCTAAGTTCTACCGAAAATAAATACATATTATTATTTAACAGGTCACATATGAGAAAGTAATCTTAACTAAATTAGAACCTCTTAACTAACTTAAATAAGTAGTGTATTAAAGGCAGCATTTCTATTTTGTTTTAAACATAGCTTAGTATTGATTGCATCTCTATAGTAATTAATGTGTAACTAAGGAACACTTACTTTAATTTAAAAAAAAAACTATTTCTAAGTTTAAATGTAAAACCAGCACGGCTCAATTGAGTAAATACTTTGTCAAGATGTAACATATAATCTTCAAAAGTCTTAGAGTGATCAATGTACAAGACGGCAAAATTACGGAATTTGAGGCTTAAGATGGTAACAATACACTACCGCCGTTTTTAACCCAAACAAGAGTACTTTAAAATAATAACACTAAAACCTTATCTCAAATGAAATGTTTGCTAGGTTTTTAAATCTGTTTTATTTTACCCAATTTCTTCTGCAATGTTTTACAATGTGAAAAAATTTAGTTTTACGTACAACGGAATTTAGTCTAACAATCCAATAATATAGTCATATTCTGTGGTAAGTTTAAGGATTTCATTAAATATGTCTCAACGATTATGATCAAATTTACTTTTTTGTTGATGATTCGAAAAATAATAAAATTATTATTAATATAATAGGGTACTTTGATAACTCAATTAATAGCTTGAATTCATTATTTAGGGCAGTCAGAGACCTTAAAGTCATGTGGAATGCTTCTGTGACTTGTACTCCACTAGCATTAAAAATCAGTATCTTATTACTTTTTTTTATTTGATTAAAAACAAATTCCAAAATACAACAAATTTTACTACTATATTTATTTACATAATGCAGAAAACTGGGTTTCATAAAAAGATATATCATTTTTTAATAACTATTAGAAAAATTTATAGTTTTGTTGATAACCATGCTATCTGGGCTACGAAGTACCAAAAAGAAATAGTTTTTAACTTAATATTACTATCGATAAATGATGTCTATTTGAGCTAGATGATTGCGACCTATAGTTAGAAAATTAAATATTGTTATTAAACTTGCTTGGCTGATATTGTTGTCTAGTGCCAGAAAGTTCTGGTTTTGATTCAGGATAAGATAGTTGTGAGTATTTACTCTTTAAACGTTCTTTTAAGAAATAGTTTACAAATAATCCACATTCATAACAGTTTGCTTGTAATCTTGTTTGCTTTTGCAGGATTAGATTATAAAACTGTTGCAAGAATGCTTTCAAAAATGTAACATGTGCAAAATTATTTATAAATGCTTATGCCAAAGGTTTTGTTTTGTTTAAATAACTTTTAAATTAATTAAAAAGTAAATACAGGTAAGATATTGAAAATAATGGTTTAATGCTATTAATAAAATCTCTTAACTAACTGAAACAATTACTTACTGCAGGTAAATTTTAGCAACTTTTTAGGCAGATGGTTTAGTTATTTTTTATAAACGGCGGTTGCATGCACACCATGGACAAAGTCACCCGGACCGCAAAGAAAACTGTAGGATTACTGGGTACGCAAGTGTACCATAAGCACGTAAATAGTATATGCGCGCGGGTCTAATAAAAAATACCGCAGTATTAAATAAATATTTCAAATAAATTTTTTCTTTAAACTTGACACTTTTTTGCAGTTAATGTGCAACCCCAAAGCCTCAACTGCCAGTTCACAATTTTACAAGGCCATCATCTGACGGTGATACAAACAAGTATATACTTATACAAGTATAAAAAATATGTTATCATCACGTAGAATGACTATTTTGTCTAATTGTATGCTCTCATTGAGTTGTTTGATGAATTGGTTAAAATTTATATAGTAGTTGGGTACTGTTTAGACTATTTTTTTTCAAAAATTTTGCTGCATTTATTAAACGTGTTGCTAATTTGATAGTCGATTTATCTTTTTTTTTTGTTAAGCCTATCTTATTGCAAACAAATAAACGATATAACGTCAATATTAAGTTTTGTTACTGTTTTGTTCATAAATATTCAACATAGTAAAACGTCATGTTGGCGTAATTTTGCTCAAATTTTAAAACGCCCGATATAACACCTCTAATAAATTTAGATTTTGATTATTAAGCTTGGTGTCAATGGGCGTAATTTTAATTTATTTCCAATTTTAAAGTTTGGAACATAAAAAAAAAGGTTCGGATTAGAAGAACAAATAATTTTGTTCTTTATTATTAAAATTAAAAAAAGTATATATTGGCAATTATTTTACGTATATTCCACTATTGGAATATGTAAAAATACAAAAGACGTTAGCATGTGGCACTGTTTGAACCAACAGAAAACATTTTCTAAAACATTTAACTAAAGATAAAAAGTTAAAAAGAAGAAATTACACTATAAGTACAATTTACAACCGTTATATGGGTGGTATGGATGAATGCTGATTAGCTTAGAACAACTTATGACATGCACTAACAATAAAAAAAGTGGTGGCATTGACTAATGTGGAAACTTTTTAACATTGAATTTGTCAATTCATATATTATTTACTTTCAATTGAATAAAAAAATACTACGTTTGAGTTTAAACGTTTAGTTAGGATGAGGTTGGTCCAAATAAACAAAAAAAGATGTAAAAAGAAAAAGGTTGCTTTCAAAACTTACAGCCAAATGTTGTAAGTACAATTAGAATTACCTACTGGGTAATTTTATAAAACTTTTTACAGACAGTATTGTAATAAACGTATTGCGTAGTTTTGAAAATTTGCTGTTTTCGATTGAATATACGGATAAAAAGTGATTTGTACGAGTATTTGCTATGTATTGATTAAATTTTTGTAGCTAAAATTATTAGATGTTATTGTAGCTGGCAATTTAAATGTGTTTTTGCGTTTATAAATAAAAGCCCATAGTTTTTATGAATCCGTTGTTATTTCTGGTTTTACTTCTTTTATGTAGATTGTAAAATCTATTTTTATGCTAGATTTTACTATTTTGCGTTACTCTAAAAATCTTCTATTGTAGTACATTGATTTTAATTATTTGATATTTATTTTAGTATTTTTTGTAAAGTACTTTAATTGAATATAGGTATTTAAAATATAATTTACATGCATAGTTTTAATCATTGCAGTATACCACAGACTTTCTGCTTTTTGATACCGAGAGGCTGTATAGTTGAGCATAATTTGTCTTTGTATAATTGTATTGTAGGCGACCAAATCATAAATGCATTTGCTGCAGTTTAAAGTAATAATTTGATACATGTGTACAGATAATTATAATTATCAGTGTAATACAGTTGTTATTTATTGGCTACTATTTGAATTTTGTTTGTTATTAATTAATTAGATACACTAATCAGAGTAAAATTATCATGCTACAGAGTTAGGAAATTAAAATGATTTTTCTAAATTCTAATATACTAATATATAAATAATTTTATACAAATTTTATTTTATTTTTTGAAAAATATGTTTACTAGGCACAAAGAAAATAAAAAGTTGATTAAAATTTGTGTAAAATAAAAATTTATATTTTTGTAATCATTTTAAAGTTACATCTCAGCTAAAGCCCGTTTAGATGGTTTATAAATGTTATTTCAATTATAACTATAACAATAATTTTAAACAAACTATGGCGTCTGAAACACTAAATTTAATTCAATTATAAAAAACTAGAACAGTTCTAAATGTTTTTTTACACCCAATTTTAGTTTGTATTAAACGGTTTTAGTAACTAATTCTTACTAACAAAATTTACCTTATATGATAAAAAAGTAAAAATGCATATATATTTAACCGACAAACATTTGTTATAACTTTCAGTTAATTGTTTAATTTTAAAATTTGCTTAAAAACAGTCTTTTTGTGATTTCTGAAAATGTTAAGTTATTTTGGTATAGTCTTATATGACTTTAGTAAACATTTGTTTTTCTTTGCAAGAATTAACTTATAATTAGAAATTTAAAAACAATGTACTACAAAAAAAGAAATTGTAAAATAATTCTATAAATGGGTAAACAATCTGAGTAAAATATCTGTGCTAATTATAAATCTTTGCATTGCTTGCAATTATAAAATATACAATAGTATAAATATTACAAGCTGAGAAAATATTACTAACATGCAAGCGTATGTTGAAATTTATAAATAATAAATAAACGTCAATCGTTATTTATTGAAATTTAATATCCAACAAATAAAGCAATTAATTACAAATAACTTTATGGAGTAATAAATTATATTATTTAATTATTTAATAGAACAATGCCTGCTTTATAACAACATGTGACCTATTTGGAATTTATAAATATTTGTTTACAATTTGAAATATATCAGTTTCATAATTATAATTGAAATAATTTTTCTAATTTAATTTAAATATATTCATATCATTTCATTATGTTGCAGTTATTAAAATTGTATTAAAATTTATATAATATTTAATATAGGTATCAAAACCAGTACAATATGAATTATGTTTTATAATTAAATTTTATACATAAACTTTTGTTTCCATGTAACGCTACAATGTCATTATGCAGTAAAAGGATTATTAAATTAGCTTCCGCATATTCCCAACGGTAGATTTTATGGTTTATCAATAAGAAATGTAACATTAAACATATTTTCTAGCCGATGCGCACTACTTTATATCTCCAGTTAAGTTGTAGTATTTTTATTGCAATCTTAACATGCATTGTCTTCTATAAATGTACCTAACCTAACGTATATAGTAATATTAGTTTTATTAAATATTATTCGTGTATTATATATTTTCTTTATTAGCGACTACTTTATATTACCTAATTGAAAGGTTGTATGTAATAAATACAACTGCGCAAAACAAAACAAAAAACTGTAAAATCTATTCTAATTTATAGTTTACTACATTTAAAAAAAATGTAATCTTATAAAAAAATAACAATGTCGTTTGTTAGTGTTACTTGCAATTAATGATGTCCCGGTTCACCTAAACCCCAGATCTTCAGTTACGGATACGGATTATAAGTACTGATTTGCGGATCCGGAACTTTTGTATCAAATGTAACATTGCACGATGTTGTATTTGTTATAAATAAAGTAACTGAATCTATCTAGACTTGTTTATTTTCCAAAAAAATTTACATATTTTTACTATTACTATTTTTGTGTTTTTTGTTCATTTAAGTTCTACAACAAATAATTATTATCTTTTTATTAATTGACTCAAAATTTAAGTGCAAAATAATTTTAAGATTATCTGTATTAAAGAACAAAACTTGATGTAATTATTATAATCTAGCATAATTTAATATTTATAAGTTTGTTCAGGTATGTTTTAAAAAGTAGCACAAACATGACTAGACACATTTGATCAGGTTTTTTTATTATATAAACAGTATTTTCTAATTAGTTTATATTGCTACAAGCGCGATTTTTTAATTTACTATTAATATTATTTACTTACGTGAACATACGCGTTGTTACATCAACATATCAATAATAAAATTTACTATAAACAGCTTGTATTTTATTTTCATTACAACTTACTTATCAATTACTGAATTAATAATTAATGATAATTAAAAATGATTTATATAAAATTGATTACTTTGGCATAACTCTAATAGTACGGTAACACTAACATCGGTGGAGCGTGGTGCAATAGTTTAGTCATCCGACTGCTGCACCAAAGATTGTTAGTTTAAATTTTACAATAAAAACTATTTTATTCGTGCTGTGTACCTACATCTGTTGGCAAGCCACAGACGCTATTACAAAAACATTTAACCTTGTTTACATTTTTTGTGAGTATTTAAATAGCTTTTTCCTATTGAGAATGCCGCCGACTGTAAAATACGCGCTGTGATTTGCTTTCTTAGCGATAAAAACGTGAAAACGGCTAAAATGCATCGTGGATTAGTGAAGTTTATGAAAAAACATCATAAGTACAAAAATAGATTAGAGCTTATAAAGATGGCCGCACTAATATCTATGACAAGAAACAAAGTGTTATTACAAAAAAATTTGTGCAGAAAGTTGACAAAAAGTAAAAGAAAATAGACTCTTTGTAATTTTTTGCTATCTGTTGATTTTTTTTTTTAGATTTAAAAGTCTGTGATGCAGTGGTGGTCAAATTTATATGACAATGGAATTAAAAAGCTAGTTGTACAATACAATAAGTGCTTTAATACTAGTGGCAATTATTTTGAAGAGTAAAAGCTTTTATGTAAAAATTCAATTAAAAATTAAACTGCCTTGTACATTGTGACAGATAAATTATGCAGTGATTTGTTAAAAACAGTTTTTCTTATATTTAGAAGTGTTTTGAAGTGGCAAATGTTTATTATTTTCTTGGAAATGTTTTAACGGGCTTAGAAAGTAAATCAAAGTTTTTTTTTCAAAATCTTGAGCAAAAAGAATTGTTGTTTTTAAATAAAATAATTTCTTCTAACATTAAAAAATGCATTTTTTTTATTAAGCTGATATAGATAAGGCGTAACGTTGTTTGTTAGTACTGGAATGTAAATACTCTTCGAAGAGAAGTGTTTTAATATCTTTTAATAAGTAAGCTAAACGTGTTCAATTGCTAGCAATGATTAAAAACTTTAGCCGTAATAGAGTTAATAATTTACTATATTTTCTTCTCCACGTGTTTGATCTTTGAGTGGCTATAATCTTTAAAGTTTTTCTTTAGAATCAACTTCAACTGCTATTGATAAAGCTGAAACCAAATTAAAATCTTTAATTTACTGTTTGTTATATTAAAAAACATTTTGAAAGTTCTATCAGTTTTAGCCGACAATGGTATTAAAAAAAAAAAATATATATTTTTGTTTATAAAATTCTAAAATAACTTTTTGGATACATATATAAAACTTGTTTGTATATGATTTATCTCTCTTAGCAATTTCTTCAAAACTACAAAACTTGCAATATTAACATTGTTGGAATATTGCATCCAGTCATTAAATTCAGAACTTAATATTTTTACAGAACCATTGTATATTGTACCAGAAACAACGCAAACGCCTCATGCAATAATAAACTTTATAGAAGTCACTACAACTTTTAGTGCTACTGAAATTTGAGTAAATTTATTTACATTAATTAGACTTATTTTCTAATGATGGGAAAGATTGAGCCATAAATTTATTGACAAAGATAAAACAACAAACATTTACAGTTGAAATTAATATATTATTATCAAATAATCTATTCCAAGTTACACCAAATTTTATCAATCATACTATAACTAATTTAAATTTGCTTATGATAGATAAGATAACGTACAATGTTTAATGTTCTTGACATCTTATGCCTCAGACTCCAAGGTAGAAGATCCTGACCTTAGTGATCTCAATGTCAACAAATTATTCAAATTTCAATTGTGTAAATGCCTGCAAAAACATTTCTGAAAACGTAATGAATACATATAGGAGCTGCGTACTTATTAGCAATAACTAATAAATTCATAATTAATATTGTTAAATCTTAAAAAATATAAAATAATATAAATATTGTTAGCTTTTAGCTTATATAATGTTTATGTAAATGACAGAAAAATTAAAACTAGATGTTTTATATAATTGTAAGCTAACAATACATGCATTATTCGTAAAGGAAAATAAGGAGAAATATAAAACAAATAAACGCATATTTAAACATTTTAAAAATTTTGTTTAAAAATAAACTTTTTACATTGAATATCTCAAAGAAAACTACATAACAGGTTTGTTTAAGCGACACCAAACGCAGTTTGGGACTGTCAGGATTGTGCGCAGTACATAAACCATGACTCTGACTAGAAGACGGGCGTAGCATGCAACCTGACCCCAAAACGTCCGCAACCAATTTGCGGACCGTCAGAAGCAGTCAGCTATCAGAAAGTATGTATTAAATATCAGGAACTGCCAGGCATCCGCAAAGAGTAAAAATGTTGCCGCTATTGAAATTGAAATAAATCATGCCGCATCTACTGCGATTTATTTATCTAGTGTAATTTAAATTTAATAATTTATTTGTCTGAAACTCAGTTATAACTTAATAAAAAAATAAATTATCACATAATTAATTAATCATTGTAAAATAGCTTTTTAAAGATGATTAACCATTTAATTATTTATTTGCATAAACCTATTAATAAAATAATGTAGTTCATAGTGTCAGATGTGGTATGTTAAACAATTTTAATTTTTACGATTTGATTACATCACATAACCTTACTTTTTAAACTGTAGTTGTGGCGCGTTTACAACCTTCCGAATGATGTCGGTTGGAACAAACCTAATAATATCAAAAAATTGACAACAGAAATATTAAACAGGTAAATATAAAATACTTAAATCTAAACTAAAAACAACACAGAAAAATATTACAAAAGCAAAGAGTAAATAAAGAGCAAATTATTATTTTAGTTATATTTTGCAAATCAAGCCCTGGACTATTATTTGTGTGCTACACTAACGTTCTACAACTAAGCTATCTCACCGTCATTTAATGTTTGCATCTAAAATAAATAAGGCAATCAACTTCACACATTGATTCTTCAATTTATACCACCAAATATCTTTAAAATTATATGCAAATCAGATACAAAAACAGCAACAAATACTCTAAATCAAAATAAAAATATATCAAATTTAAACAAAATGATATTTTATATATCAATTTAACGGCTGTTTTTATTATATAAAAAATAAAACAAAAAAAATCTGAAAACAAAAATACTTATTGCAACAAGACAAAAAAGCAATATTCATGTAATAATGAATTGAACAATCAAATTAAGATGAGGGTACCAAAAATTGGCAAGCGCTTGTGGGACCACCGCCTTGTGGCAGTGCACGTGGGGTTGGGGGTTAGCCGAGCATGTGGATGGTAAATAATAATTAAATAAATAGCTTTAATCCTTTTCATACATTTAATTTGTAAATAATCTGTAAATTAACAAAAATATAAACACTTAATACATCGAAATAATTACTACATACCTGGACTGGTAATATATTACAAACCAAATAGACCGCGTTATTTACTAGTTAACGACTGGGAACGGAAAGGAATAGGAAACTCTCAGTCAGGAACACAAAACCCAAGGACCCAACGCGCATGGACGGATTTTCGCCCACGCCATAAGTTGATTTAAGTCGGTATACCGGGTGGTTCCGGCACACCTGCTCCCGAACTCCTTTGCTTTGGATGATTGGGTATCTCCAATGAAGGGGTTGAACAATATGATCGTTGGATGCGACGCATGAAAAGTGCCACATTCGATGTCACTGTCGCTACACTGCAACACATACGTATGGTTACTGACTTGCTTTTTAATGCGATAAGGGCCTTCGAACGGCAAACGCGTAAGTTTATGCTGCTAATAAACTTACGCGTTTGCCGTAAATTAGCAGATGATAAAGGATTAATCCGCAATAACACTAAGTCACCAACATTAAACGACGTAACTTTGCCGGGGTGTGCAGCTTTTTGTCGCTCTGCTTTGCCGAGAAGCGTTTCTCAAGCCAAAAATAGTTTTACATGCGCGTCGAATGTGGGCGGTTGACTTAGACTAAAAAGAAGTACCGGACCCGGTGCAACACCAAATTGCAACTCATGCGGAGAGAATCTGGTAGACTCGTGCACGACGTTATTAAGAAGCTGCAATGTACGTTCTGTATTTTTAGCGATGATAACGTATCGACCCATAAATCAGAGGTAAATTGGGTGCCGTGATCGGTTAGGTTAGGTTAGGTTTTGGGCAACCGAATTTAGGAAAAATCTGCGTTTTAAGCCGACGTATAATACTTTTGCTGGTAGCCCGCTTTAAACAATACAAAATTACGTATTTGGTAAAACAATCAAGTACCACACACAGTATAGTAGCGCCGCCAACAGACGGTGGTAAAGGTCCATATAAATCAATAGCAACCAAATCGCTTGGAAACTCGGAAATAACTGCCATTTGAGATGGATTTGGTAACGAGCAGGATTTGGTAGTTTGACAAGTTATACAACCCTTGATACGTTTTTTTATGTCCCGATACATGTTTTTCCACCATACCTCTTGTCGAACCGCATGCCAGGTTTTATAGACGCCAAAATGACCAATGGCTTTGTGAAAAATATCAATTACCGCTTCTTGAAGAATCTTTGGGATACAAAAATAGGTTACTTGATACTCTCCTCTTTAAAGATATAAGAAGTCGTGCATAACAAAGCTCTGATGATCGATGGCATTCCCTTCCTTAAGACCTGTTATATGGAGAGACAAAATGGGACAACCCCCGTGCTGGTGTTTAGCTAAAGATTTTAATAAATTTTGTATCTTTACTGATAATGAATTAGATGGAAGATATTGAACTACTAATATTTTAATTATTTTATCTTGTGGGATGGATAATTTGTACATGGGGTGTCTAGATAAAATATCTGGCAAGACGTTATCTTTTTCCGAAATGTAAATTATCTGAAAATCGTATTTATGTAAGGATAATATCAAGCGAGTAATTCGCAAAGATAAAAGTCTGCACGTCTGTAAGAAAGACAGCGCTTTGTGGTCTGATAGTAAAGTAAACCGACGTCCCAACAGATACATCCTCCACTTATTTAAAGCCCAAACTACGGCAAGTGCTTTCTTTTCCGGAACACTATAGTTCCGCTCGCGGTCTAATAAAATGCGGCTGGCATAAGCAACAACATGTTTTTTTTTCACCTTCCATTTGATATAATGTTGCTCCTAGACCGACGTTGGACACATCCGTTTAAACAAAAAACAATTTCTCATTATCTGGGTGATACAATAAAGTTTGTTTAGCGACAAGAGATTTTAACTCCTCAAACGCTGTCGATTGTAAGGACGACCATTGCCATTTTGCCTTTTTTCGAAGCAATCCAACTAACGGCGCCGACACTTTAGCTAGGGCATTACCATTACAAAATGCGTAAACAAAAATGATATCTGCGTATTCTCAGTGGTTGAACAGCATTTTTATCAAGTTTTACTAACAGAACCAAAGAAAACTGTTTTTACAAGTATTAAAAGCATGGATCAATGCATACTTGTTAAAGTAATGTTGTTTTGTCTGTGTTTCTTTGCTAAATAAAAAGTTTTCGAAAACGAAGCAAGATAGACAAAAAGTGATTTATATTTTCTGAAGAACTATGCGATTTTGACGATTTTTGAATATTAGTAAATTTTTGATAATGCCCGATATACCATTTTATATATAAATAACCTTTTTTTTGTGGTCTGAAGGGTATTTACTGAAATTTTGACTAAAATCGACATAGGGTAACAGCGTTTTTTTGGGACCTAAAAATTACAAGTTTTGAAGATCGCAAAAACATGAGCATTTTCCTGCATCAAAATTGTGGTAAATATGTATTGATTCTATAAGTCTTTTGTGATCACTTTAAAGAAAGATTAAACACAAAAAAAATGTGGACTTTGTGGATCAAATTTCTTTAAAATTTGACAAAGTTAGAACGGTTTAAACAAAGCATAATTTTTAAATTTTGCTAAACTTACGGTTTTTTTTGGAGTAATGTTTGAAGCTTGATATATCAAAATGACTGCCCTAGCATAAAATAAACAAATATGGATTTTAAAGCACATGAAATAAGGAATATTTTGAGTTATCGTGGACCTTTTTATCTTTTTTTAAAAGCCGATTTTGACAATTTTTGAATATTAAAAAATTCTTGATAATGCCCGATATACCATTTCTCATATAGATAACCTTTTTTCTTGTGTTTTGAAAAGTACTTTCTGAAATTTTGACTAAAATCAACAAAGGGTGACAGCGCATTTTTGGGACCTGAAAAGTACAAGTTTTGAAGATCGCAAAAACATGTGCAACTTCCTTCATCAAAATAGTGGTGTATAAGTATTGATTTTATAAATCTTGTGTGATCACTTCAAAAAGAGATTAAACACAAAGAAATCTAGACCTTGTGGATCAAATTTTGTTAAGATTTGACAAAGTAAGAACGGTTTAAAGAAAGCAAAATTTTGCAATTTTGCTAAATTTACGAGTTATTTTGGAAAAATGTTTGAAGCTTAATATATCAAAATGACTGCCACAATATTAAACATAAAAATATGGGTTTCAAAGTACATGTAATAAGGAATAATTTAAGCAATCGTAGACCATTTTGAACAGGCAATGTTCTAAGGTCCAAAAGTTTGAGCAAAATCAAAAAGGTCAACTTTTTCAAATTGGTCGAAAAGTAATGGAATTACCCATATATATCTTACTTACTTCTAGCAATGTGCATAGAGAATAGCCTCAAAGATTATTATTATTTACTATAATATTATTATAATATGACTATATCAATGCTTTGCCTATGCAAAGACAAAAACACATCCCAAATAAATTCACACGTGGTCGTCTTCTATAGGATTTGCTGAAATTTGCTGGAGCGCTACATGCGAGCAACACTTTGAACTAATTTTTACGAGCGTTTCCAATTATTATTAATATTTAATTTCGCAAATAACTTCAAAGATTATCAACATATAGATTTAAATTTTAAAATTGATACTCAAGTAATTGTTTTCTAGAGCATAAAACCAAAATATTTTTTTTTAATAAATTTATTTATTTAGAAACAATAATAAAATTTTAAATAAATTTTTGTTGACTTTTACATACAAATTTTGTTTTTTAAATTTGTTATGAATAACACTTGCAATTGCAAATTACGAACTAGTGCAAAAATTCCCTGCCCTTCAACAAAAACCTTTTTGTAAAAAAATTATTTTATACAATAACTTTAAGAATAATTCCAAAAACAAAGTAAACTTAAAAAAAATATTAAAAAGAACAACTCAAAATACGGTTACTTATACAGTTACTTTTTTTTAATAGCAATTTGTTTTCTTGTCTTACGGTGGTGCAAATGGATTAAATTGCGTTGCTATAATTAAAATCAAATTTACTTTGTTTTTCGCCTTCTGAAAATGCAACAAATTTTATTAGTGTAAGTATTTAAAAAAATATAAATAAATTTTATCACTGCTATTAATAATTTTAAACTTATTGTAGATTTTTTTTTAAGTGTTGTTTGTAGACATATTTTAGTTTAGTTGCGCTATATTTTTTACAAGTTTAGTGTTTTTTGTTTTATTTTATACTAATCATGCTGAAAGCATGTTGAATAATATTGCATTATCTTTTAAGGCAACCTTGTTTATTATGTGCCGGTGAATATAAGTCGTAGACAGATAAATAATCTAGGCTTTAATGATTTGGCAATTAAAACTATATATGGGTCCATTACTTTTCGACTAATTAGAAAAAGTCGACCTCTTTGATTTTGCTCAAATTTTCAGGAAATTTTGATTCCTGAAAATTAGATGAAAAAAATGAGATTCCCAAAATTTTGGACCTTAGAATATTGCCTGCTCAAAATGACACACAATTGAAGGGAAATTTCACAATAAAAACGTCTTTTTTAGCTTATTTTGTAGTTCAATTTTTGGGCTTCTGGAAAAAGATAAAAAAGTCCACGATGACTCAAATTATTTCTTATTACATGTACTTTAAAACCTATATTTTTATGTTTAATATTGTAGCAGTTATTTTAATATATTAAGCTTCAAACATTATTCCAAAAAAACAAGTAAATTTAGCAGAATCACAAAACTTTGCTTTCTTCAAACCGTTCTAACTTTGTCAAATCTTAACAAAATTTGATCTACAAGGTCTAGATTTCTTTGTGTTTAATCTTGTTTTAAAGTGATTACACAAGACTTATAGAATCAATACGTATACACCACTATTTTCATGCAGGAAGTTGCACATATTTTCGCAATTTTCAAAACTTGTAATTTTCAGGTCCCAAAATAGCGCTGTCACCCTATGTTGATTTTAGTCAAAATTTTAGTAAATACTCTTTAGAGCACAAGAAAAAAGGTTATTTATATGAAAAATAATATATCGGGCATTATCAAGAATTTTTTAATATTCAAAAATTGTCAAAATTGGCAAGCCGCACATTATTGTATCTTAATTTTTGGGCCTTTAGAAAAAAATAAGAAAGTCCACAATAGCTCAAAGTATTTTTTATTACATTTACTTTAAAACCCATATTTGTTTATTTAATGTTATGGCAGTCATTTTGATATATCAAGCTTCAAACATTATTACAAAAAAAATAATAATGTTAGCAAAACTGCAAAATTATGCTTTGTTTAAACCGTTCTAACTTTGTCAAATTTTAAAGAAATTTGATTTACGAGATCTAGATTTTTTCGTGTTTAATCTTTCTTTAAAGTGATTACACAAGACTTATAGAATTAATACATTCTTACCACTATTTTGATGCAGGAAGTTGCACATGTTTTTGCGATCTTCAAAACTTGTAGTTTTTAGGTCCCAGAAAAACGGTGTCACCTTATGTCGATTTCAGTCAAAATTTCAGTAAATACTTTTTAGACCACAAGAAAAAAGGTTATTTATATGAAACATGGAATTTTGAGCATTATTAAGAATTTTTTTATATTCAAAAATCGTCAAAATCAGCATTGTTTTTTAGTAAATATAAATCACTTTTTATCTATCTTTTTGTCTATCTAGTTTTGTTTTTGAGATAGTTAACAAATACAAAATATTTAAAAAACTTTTTATTTAGCAAAAAAACACAAACAAAACAATATTACATTAACAAGTGTGCATTGATGCAAGCTTTTGATACTTGTTAAAACAGTTTTCTTTGGTTCGGTTTGTAAAATTTGATAAAAATGTTGTTTAACAACAGAGAATGGTAATGCTCTAGCAATTGAGATTTTCTGACAAAAAGCAACTTTTTTGACGCGTTTTTTAGTGAAAATGTTCAGTCATATTGTTATCAAAAGTATAATTTTTCATATAAATAACCTTTTTTCTTGTGGTCTAAAGAAAATTTACTGAAATTTTGACTAAAATCGACATAGGGTGACAGCGTTTTTTTGGGACGTGAAAATTACATGTTTTCAAGATAGCAAAAACATGTGCAACTTCCTACATCATAACAGTGGTGAATATGAATTGATTCTATAAGTCTAGTGTGATTACTTTAAAGAAAGATTGAACACGAAGAAATCTAGACCTTGTGGATCAAATTTCTTTAAGATTTGACAAAGTTAGAACGGTTTAAACAAAGCACAATTTTGCAATTTTTCAAAATTTACTGTTTTTTTTTTTTAAATAATGTTTAAAGCTTGATATATCAAAATGACTGCTCCAACATTAAATATACGAATATGGGTTTTAAAGTACATGCAATTAGAAATATTTTGAGTCACCGTGGACTTTCTTATCTTTTTCCAGAGGCTTAAAAATTGAGATTCAAAAATGTGCCGTTTTCTGATTTTGACAATTTTTGAATATTAAAAAATTCTTGATAATGCCCGATATACCTTTTCTCATATAAATAACCTATTTTTTGTGTTCTAAAAAGTATTTACTGAAATTTTTACTAAAATCGATATAGGGTGACAGCGCTTTTTCGGGACCAAAAAATTACAAGTTTTGAAGATCGCAAAAACATGTGCAACTTCCTGCATCAAAATAATGGTGTTTACGTATTGATTCTATAAGTATTGTGTGATCACTTTAAAAAGAAATTAAACACAAGGAAATCTAGACCTTGCGGATCAAATTTTGTTAAGATTTGACAAAGTTAGAACTGTTTAAAGAAAGCAAAGATTTGCGATTCTGTTAAATTTACAGTTTTTCTTGGAGTAATGTTTGAAGCTTAATAAATCAAAATGACTGCCACGATATTTAACATAATAATATGGGTTTTAAAGTACATGTAATAAGGAATAATTTGAGCCATCGTGGACTTTTTTGTGTTTTTTTAGAAGCCCAAAAATTAAGATACAAAATAAGCTAAAAAAGACGTTTTATTGTGATATTTTTGACCTTTAAATGTATGTCATTGTGAACAGGCAATATTCTATGGTCCATAATTTTGAAAATCTTTTTTTTTTTCATCCATATTTTTATCCTTGAAAAATTGAGCAAAATTAAAGAGGTCGACTTTTTCAATTTAGTCAAAAAGTAATGGTATTACCCATATAAAAAGTAATTTATAAACTATGACTGATTAAAAAAACAAACTAAAAACATGTTATGTATTGAATAATAAGCTTTTTTATCATCTGTTTGTAAATATTTATTGAACACTTCTTAATAACTTCCGGTAGATGATTAAACCATTTGACACCTACTTTGTCTATGCTTTTTTTTGTAATTTTTAAAATCTAATATGTTCTGATTTCTTGTGATGTAACTATGGTAACTACTTAAAAAAAGTGAATTGATGTACAAATTATTTTAGTTTTTTAATGATTTTCTGCATAATATGCAAGGATGTGGTCCTGGGATTGATCTTACAATTTTTTTTGCAATATAAATACTTTATTTAACTGGCTAGATGTTTCCCAAATAATTATACCATACAGGGACGGCGCTAGGCGGTAAGCGAGGTATGCGCCGCTCTGGGGCGCAATACGTCAGGAGCGCCGTGGCTGGCCCGCGAGCATTTTGGAATGTTACAGACGCTATAGCCACTCGGGAATTAAGAAAGTGTGCCTACTCTTTAGTTTTGGCAATTGGCATAGTCTGATTTTATCATATTTTAATAACTTGCTATATGCATGTTTTGTCAGTTATTTTTATTAAAAAAAATTAAGAAGGTTTCAATTGCAATCCAGTTTGTTTCTGATGACGTTATAGAAAAGTTAGAAACTGCAACTAAAGTTAAATATTTTTATTGCATGTTAAAATCTACTAAATCATTATTATTAGTTTAATTTTATTATTTAGTGGTTGAAACTGTAATTTGTTTTGAGCTAATTTGATAAGTTATATATGTTACAATTTAAGCAGATTGTGGCGACGTAAGGAACATTCGGGAACATAGTAATTTTTCCGATAAAAATTTTCGAGTGGCTATAGCGTAACATCCAAACATGCGGCTCGCGTTAGTTACATTCGCATTATATTATTGTAAATTTTTTAACTATTTTTTGCACTTACTGCAATTATTGCGGAGTTGCAAAAATGTTTTATTTGTTTTTAAAAATATAAAGAATCATAATATTACTATGACTAATAAAATTACAGATAACAAGTTACTTTGTTACACTAAAATCCACCATGTTTTGGGCAACTTTCTGGAAATGTTCATTTGCAAAGCACGTGTGTTAGTAAAAGGCTCATTTTTGGCGTCCCACTCTCACGCCTTTGTTAGTGTACAAGTAGTTTTTATTTTGCTTGTTAGCAAGTCTAGCGGTTGTTGTGATTCTGTTTGGTTTATGTGTTGCGGACTTGATTCATTGCTCTCCAAGTCTTAATTTTCAATTGGAATACTTAGATTTTTTATTTACAAAACTGTTTTCGTGATTGTCACTGACAATTGGTCTGTCTGTCAAACCGTTTTTGCTACTTGCACTAGGTTTTCCGCCAGGATCTATTTGTGTGCGTTGAAAGATAGTAAGATAGATTTTACTGGGTTGCAAGGCAGATGTTGCTTGGTCTTGTTGGTATGCTGCAAGTAAAAGGGCTACTATAGAGTTTGCTTGCCAATACAATCAATATGTGCATTGGTGATAGACTTTTCTAAACCTGGATTTCTGGTCTTCACTCTAGTTTGGTTCATGTCTATTTAGTGTTGTTATCTTTCGACTTCTTTTATGATTTGGTAAGAGAATTTTTTAAAAACTACCTGATTTACCCTCTATAAGAAAATGCCTAGAAGTTTAAAACAGTAAAGCTCATATACCTTCCGTTTAAAAATTGTATTATAGAAGAAAGATAGTTCGAAGCCTTATAGGTTGCGGGGTGGGATTGTGGAGTAAATCATTTTAGGAAGTAATGATATTGATTGGTTTTGAATAGAATTATTTATATTTGTATGGTTTATCAAATCTGGCTAGATCAGGGTCGGGATAATCTACAAGTTTTTAAAGTACTTTTTGGCCAACGTTATAATGTGTTGGCGCAGCTAGGGAATACCAAGATTGTTAATTTTTTGTTTGTTTTGAACATACAACAAGCTACAAAAAAATAAGATTTGGAAAGTTACACACACACAATTGCTGTTCCGAGAAAGAATTGAAAAGCAGGTTTGTTTAAGATGGACTGTACGTCTAATTTATACGTAAGTCCTTTATCAAAAGTAATAAACACAGATACTTGACAGCATTGAATTACGGTACAAAAATGTTGTTTAGAAGTTTAACACCAGAGTTATGCGGTTTAGATATGAAGCTATCAGCTCTATAAAACACAGAAAAAATTTTAATATGTGCAGTTTTAAAAATAAACTTTTGTGTCAAGCCTTGTAAAAGGTTTTATCAGTCTGAAACCTGTAACAATGTGGTAAATTACTCGGGTAGTCCAACAAAGTTGGACTACAGAGTAGTTCCGTCAAAACCTAAATTGGTGGGTTAAGAGAAAATTGTTAGATTTTGTGTGGCTTTGGATTATGTTCAAGAACAGATCAAGTTTTTAATTTTAAAATCATTTTTCTGATTTGAGAAGGTTAAACGCTAAGTAACGCTGTGGTGTTGTTAGTGTTTTCTAAGAAATCATTGACTTCTTGGTAGACTGACGTGCTCCAGATTAGTGTTCTTAGTCATTAAGAAGAAGCATTAAAGTTCTACGCTATTAGCAAATGAGTGCACCAACTTGTAAATTCCTAATGTCTAACGTGCGGTCTTAAGTTTAAAGGTTTAATACATGACAAAACTGCGTAACGGCGACACAATCGCATAGAATGAAGTTGGCTATATATGTAATCTCAAATCTTTTTTTTGTTTGTTTTGCTGATGCGAGATGCATTTACAATTTTAATATTTTTTTTATTATTGTAAAATGAATTTATAAAAGTATAATACTTTTAGTAACATTTATTTGTTTTTAACACTTTAATAGACAACATATTTGAGAATTGCAGGGGGGCGCTATAGTACGATAGTTTGTTACAAAGATACAGCTAGACACAATTAGTATGGCCTGTATAATAAGCAACTTAGTATACACAAAAATTATGTTGAATGTGGTTAAACTAATGCCATTGCCCAATTTAGCATTTTTCATTTGCGCTTACATTTTAAACATTCCATGAACGACGTTGTTCTGGAATTGAAAGATGCTAAAACGGGTTAAGACATTAGTTTAACCACACTCAACATAATTTTTGTGTATACTAAGTTGCTTATTATACAGGCCAGCCACACAATTCGTGTCTAGCTGTAGTCAACATGAAAATTAAAATTACAATTGGAATTTATTTTGATTCCCAGATAGGATATGTGGTTAGCTGATTCATGATCACATTTTATAAAAAAGCTATAATTATATTTATTTGTAAAAATAATATGTATGGACTTGGTTTTTACAGCATTAAAAGTATGTACTTGTGCAAAGTCTTGGCCCGTATATACTAAAAAAAAAGAATAACTGACGGTTCTTGCAAAATCAACTTATTTTATTCTATTTAAATAAACGTTTCTTAAATAATTCAAAAGGTTAATTAAATAATACTATTGTGTTTTCAGGTATATATTCAAAGGCAGTTCGTGTAGTAGTAGCATAAGCCCTAAAATATCGGCCCTTTCAACTGAACAAAATAATCTGTTAAAAATTTTTAACGGATTTAAAGTTACAATTTAAATTGAATGTGTACTGAACTCAAATAAGTCGTATAAAAACTACTATGTTTCAGATAATAAAATACAACGTTAATGGCAATTCTTTTAATATAAATCAGTCAAGTATATAAAACAAACATAGCATGAAAACTTTTGTCAAAATTTTGATTGAAAATTAAAAAAAAAAACAAAAACAGTTAACACTTTTATGCCTCTATATAGAAAACATTTAAACAAATATTTTGCCAGTGGGGCAATTTTAAGGGCTTCTATTTAATAGTTTTAACTTACAAATGCCTCAAATTGCCTTGTGCAAGCACTAATATTAAAATATTGTTTTTTAATTGTTTTGCAAAGTATAGTACATACTATCTACTATTAAAAAATAGTATTATAAAATTTGATAATGCAATTTTTTTTTTCCATAGAACGCATACGTGACATCTTATTGATAGGCAATGATCAAAACATTATATATTGGCGATTTTATTGTATTAAAGATTAAAACTTAGTATAACATACAGCATAATTTAGTAAAGCTTAATATACTTTAAAAATTTGCCAAATACTATAAAAATTAAAACTTATATTATTTATGTATGTTTTAAAAATAATACAAATATGTCTTGAAAAAATAGTCAAGTTGTCTTTCTATAAGTAAAATATCTAACTGTTTTTAAACCAAACAAGAAAGCAATTTAAAATTTGGATACAAAATGTTAAAGTTATGATTCTTATTTTGATAATCAATTACACTATCAGAATATTTGATTTATTTGTTTAGAAAACTTTGTTCAGTCATCATTAATTAACAAAACACATTATACAAACTCATCCATATATTCAAAATGTAAATTTGACTCCATTTATGCATCACGCTGTTTATGATAATAATAAAAGTCAGAATAATTGCAATATTTATTGTAGAGTCTCAAAAAACTATCAGTTTTTACCAAATACCTTTTAAACTTTGGTTACTATAGAGGCTTACTATTTTTAATAGTTAAGAGAATAGGCATGTGTTTTAATTTTACCACATTTAAATATATGTTTTTTGAACAATTATGAAGGTTGGATAAAACCTAATTCAAACCGGTTGTTACCAACAGTTAGACAGTTTTTTTACAATGTTATTTTAAGATTTTATTTAAACGCGCAATTTCTATAACCGACATATAATAGTTATTTCTTAAGTACAAATGCAATATATTATTTTGTTAGTACTGCAACTTGTTTAGTTGAGATAAATAGAATCAACATCGTATATACTATAGTTGGTTTGCGTTAAGACTGCAGCGATATGAGTGGTTTATAAAATCAATGTCACACAACTGTAATTGCAACATGTTCTTATTGGTGTTATATTACACCTAACATTATTTTCTTTAGTGTATTATAACAAAATGATTTTAACGCAAAAACAATATAGTTTATTGCTTGTTAATAACATATTATTATGTTTAATAAATGTATGTATTTGACTTGATTTTGTTATTAATACTAAAATCTATAAAAAAACTCCTACAATTGCATGACATTTACTCTTACACATATATCCAACAATTTGTAATTTTTAAATAGCTTTGTTTTAACTTGGCAGATATTTTATTAAAGCATTGTTTTCTAGTTTTTATAACAACTACATCTGCAGTCGTAACGCAAACAAACTATAACTTGCTTAAAGACAGCAGATTATATTACTCAAAATAAATTCAGAGCTACTAAATCAAAGTTTTAACAACCCAAAATGTTTAAAACCTGTTAAAGTAATAAAGTTATTAAACGCCATTGCAGCCTATAAACTAAAATTTGGAACGTTCCATATACGCAAAACATTTCAAATCAACCAAATAATATTGCTACTGTAAACATAATTTTGAAAACTCAAAAACCACGTTATTGTCATAGTCGGAAAACTATTATCACACTATTGTTTAAACCCAGATATGGTTGCACTTTAAAAAAACCAAACTTTTTAATGATTAAGATCTTATTATTTCACACTACTGTCTGAAATTCACTGACATTTATTTTAACAATTAATCATTTTGAATTCTCTGCTCTAGTAGATACTAAAGTCACCTGTTTGTATTTATAAATATTTTAGCAACGGCTTTCTACTTTTTTTCTTTCTTTTCTTAACTGCTCATTATTATATACACTTGCCCGTTTTTAGTAAAACAATACCCTCATACTTTTAGCCTGTTGATCAGCGGTCTTAAAAAAAAAAGGAATTATTTAAAAATCAGACATTTTATTCTTAAACCTGCTAATGGCTACCGATAAAAGTGACGGCACAGTAAAAGTTTGTCTAAACTAATAATTACATTCTGTATTAGAAAATCTCGCAATGAGTTGCTACGCAATATTGACAACAGTTATGATTAATTCAAGTTTAACATCATTAATGTCCCGTTTGCGTTTAGTTCAACTATTTAATGAGACTTACGTCATATTGAGAATGAAATATTTTATTTTTGTCATGTTTGCCAATTAGTAAAACACGCTTGCATTCCCTGAATAATATGTGCAAGTATTTGCACAGAAGCAAAAGTTATTTTAGTAAGTTATTATTGGAAAAAGAGTATACATTTTTTTTCAAAAAGTATAAAAAACTCTTAATTATTTTTTGTGCATTTAAACGCTAGAGCTTTTTTCTTATCAATAAACAGTTTAGAATGTATATCGATTTGCCAAATTGCTAAATATTGTTCTTATTGATAGCTTGATTGGCTTTTCAGTTGCAGGAATGTTTCTCAAAAAGTTAGCATTCTTTTTAAGACCAAACATAGTTTGAGTGCGACAGGTCTACTCTTGTTTGCTTCTGGTGAATATTCAGGCTATAAAAGATTTATTTTGTTGTAATTTTGTTATGTCTGAATCAACGTAATTTTTCATAAAAATTTTTAGTGCGTCATATATTTGTCTTAGTATTTTTTGTTTTTAAAATTATTTTTTTTAGTACGTATTCTATTTTTTACTAACACATACAAACGACATTGATTACCAAGTGTATCAACCATATTTTTTTTTAATTTGCTTATTTTTTAACTTTTTTAAATACAGTTATTGGTTAATTACTTAATACTAATTTTGATTTATTTTGATATTATATTTTAACTTTTTAAATTTTTTTTGTAAAACTTTGCAGTAACACTTTTAAAAGTTGGTGTTTGTTGTTATAGTAACTCAATTTGCTTTTGTTTAAGAAAGGTTGCTAAGGCTAAATATATATATCAGTGTAAATACGTTTGAATGACCACCTAACAAATGTTATTTTAAGAAAAAATTTTGCTAATTAGTATTAATGATAAAACTTATGTACTTATTTTTTATTTATAATAATAATTAGCATATTTGTTTAAAAAAATTTCACGTACTTTACATTACATTTTATTGATGACTAAATAATCGTGATTGTAAAAAAGCTATAGGTTTTAATTAATATTATTTATAGATATTACATTGAAATACTTGTATAAAATAAAATATTAATCAAAATTTCTTCTCATTTAATATATTTTTTTAAATGTAATTCTTTTGTATTAATTTAAACTGTACATGTATGGGTGTATTAAAGTATTAAAATATTTATTATAAAAGAAAAACAGCTTACAAATATTTTTTGTAATGTGTCTATTGATATAAGACCTTATAAATCTAAATTAGTGTTAATATAAGTCTGTTTTTTTCTATGTATAAAAACAGTATCGCATCAATATCATTAGTAAAACTTCATTTTTTGTCAACAAAACACATTAACTTCGATATACTTCAGACTAGTCGAGACAAATGTAAGTTGGTTAGTCTATCGTGGGGGCGTGAGTGCGTCTGTGACATGAAATATTAATACTTCGTTGACTTTTAATTGAGCGTAGCAAAAAATAAGTTATTAAATGTAATGTAATAAAAAGGTTTCTTTTAATTACTATAACATAAATTGAAAAAAAAACCAATTAATAATTATATTAGAAATAAAAATACATGATTTTAAATTGTACGTTGGTGTCAAGAAAATGATAGATTACAAATTATAAATCATCTATTTGTATTCTGAAATAGAATTGAATGTTAATAAACATTATAGAATATTGTGCTGCTAGAAGTAAAACCATTTCGTTTCTTTTAAGCCCAGATTCCTGCTGATGCGATAGCCAAGCTACATCGCTTGAGAACTGTTAGAAAAACTAAATGCGTTTTACTCCGAGTTGCATATACTATTCTTCAACCGTTTAGATTTAAAAAGTATTTTTAAATAAAAATTGATTGGAATGCACTAAAGTATTTAAATTTAAAACTAATTATATTTGTCTATATCAATAGTAGAATCTTTTTTTAAACAGCACTGACACAACAATTTAAATGGTGTATTATAATGCTTATGTGATTCAATATATCATAGCAGATGCAATAAAGATTTAATCTTAAGTGTGTCTTTTTTTGATCAAACCGTTTAATAAATTAATAAATAATAAACTTTACTTAAAATTATATAATTACTATTATTAATAATACATTTTGATTGTTTCCAGAAATATGATTTAAGTAGTTGTACGAAAGACAATAAATACAACAGTTAGTAAATATATTTTTAGACTAGATATAAATCTGTTTTAAAATGATATGCCTATTGCTGCAATCTTTAAGCGTTTTTAATGTATATAAATATAAAAGAGACATTTTATTATTAATTTTATTAAAAACTTTTGAAACATATTATAGTACACATTATCCACAGTACTGACAACCAATTAAAACTACTTGCACCAGTATAGGTCAATTGATTCTAAACAAAGACCAAGTTTTTTTTCTATAATAATGAATAACAATTAACAAACTTCTCAACTTTTATGCTAATAGCAATAGTTCTGGTGATACGGTACAATAGTTTGAAACATTTATATAAAGTTCAAACACACGGCAAGCATGGCAAAGCATTTCAATTTATGTAGTACAGTTAGATTTTTCAATAAAGTATTAAAAATATACTCTACAAGTGTAATTATGATCTAACTTATATTTCAACATATACAGTATGATTAGTTATAATTTATGTTCACAAAAAATATTATTTAAATGTAATGGTTGTTAAAATTTATAAAAAAATTATATTTTCCGTAAATAAGTGTATAAACAATCATGAATATTAAAAAAAAATAAGAAATTTGTGTAACAATACTGTTAAAAAGTTTGCAAATTTAGAAAAAACAATGTCATCATTTTGGAATGTTGACATTAAGCAAAAACCATTTGCTTGCTACAAAGACTCAAAAAGACAAAACTAGGCGTTTTATAGTATCTCGTAAAAGAAGAACCTAAGCTGTATTAAAGAATTAAAAAGATTGGCAGTTAAACATTAGGGATTATTAGAAAACACTTACACAAAAACATTCAAATGAAAATTTAATACCATGACTCCATAAAAAATTATTTAAAGCTAATCAATATAGAAAAAATGTATAAGGTAGAAAATCAATGGCAAGATATTATTTGCCGCATTATGCTGTGCCAAAAGATTTATTAAGCTGCATGGGTCAGTTTAATATGTTACCAATGTCGATCCAGAAAACTTAGTGAACATGGTTACATTCTGACGATTTGTTATAAAACAGAAAAATACGAGTAGTTTTTGGTACATATATATAAACTACAAATAAATTGTCATTAAACAACACTTTAGAAACTGGCCCAAAAATTTAAGAAAACCTATTTTTATTATTATGCCACTTTTGGACTTGCAATTACGTGTTAACTATAAATACTAAAAAAACTGTTGCGTCAGATACTGGTAACATTGCTAACTATGAACAAATCTTATAGACAAAATCTGCTTGATAAAAATTGCCAATCTAAACAAAATCAATTATTCAGCCGCTTCAAACGTAATTAAGCAATATGTTTACGTACATTGGTTGACAGAGGGACGTTCAATTTAATAGTTGGTACGCAAGAGTGATAAAAAATGCAAATACTAAAAGAATCTGGGTTAGGGCTGCATAATTGAGCATTCAATTTTGAAAACATTGTGCGAATTGGCGCTGCTCGAAAAAAATGTTTTATTTTGTGACAAGACGGAAATGATCAAAACATTAGGGGTACAATGAAATATAATAACAAATATATTTAACAATTTAACCAATGTGCTAGAACCCATAAAGAAAACTACTAAAAAAGAAATGCTATTACAAATTGCTTAAATGTTTAATCCGATTGGCATAATGTGATCTATAATAATGATAACAAACATTTATGTAACATTTTTTTTTATGTTTAAAAGGATTATACAACATAAAATACTTTTAAACTATAAATATCACAGTTGCTGAAACTATCATATTAAAAACAAAATTTAAGCAATCTGTAAACATTGAATTTGAGTATTTGCGGATTATAAGTTTTGGAAAATTTTAAAGTTAGTTTCTAAATGTCAATAGATTAGTTAAAAAAATCTCTTTTAAGTTTTGGTTTTACATGATTTGTTTATATGGCAATATGTTTTGTATTTTGTTTAAACAATGTTCACAAAAATATCTGCAGAATATTCAAAAATCTGCAACATTACGCAAATGTTTTTTTCTAAACTATTAGTCAATTTTGGATAAACAATAATTCAAATAACTCGGTTTTGGTTAAAATGTTTGGAAACAATATTTAATACAAAGAGGTATTTTAGTTTTATACGTATGTAAAACTTATACAAAAGTAAACAACTGTTTACATTTATTAAGAAATCTTAGTTTTTTGGATACTTTTAAAGCTTGTATCAATAACATAGTTGTTTCAAAGAAGATTAACTAAGATTTTGGATGCACTGCAATGAATCGGTTCCAAATAAAATGTACACCCTAAACAGAACAACTTTTTACGCTAACTAAAAATCCTAAATAAATTTCAAATAGACCAGTCTTGATTAATATGCAAAGTACCTACGCTAAACTGCATATATATTAAAATCACAAAAAAACGCATTAGATAAACACAGCAAAAAAACTTTTGACATCTTACTTTGTGCAAAATCAAAAGTGGCACCTCTCAAAATATAAAATATTTTTAGATTGAGCTGTGGAAGAGCTATGTGTTGCAGAGCTACTTGCTCAACTTTCAAAAATGTAAAAAAAAACAATTAAATTAAAAATTAAAAAATGTCACTATTACACTTATTTAAAATAGCATTTTCTTAGATCAAAGCCGATTCAAGCAAGTGGAAAGTTTTTCTAGCAAACTGCTAGATATCTAAAATATCTATAACAAGATCAAATGCATAAAAAATGTATCGCAAAAAAATATAGTTAAAGGATGCTGCTAAAATAAAACAAAAATACAATTAATTTGGCTAGTGCAAAAAAACTGAATTTGGTTAAACTTCAAAACTAGCAACAAACAAAACCATTTAATAATACCAGCAAGTTACTATGTCAAAATCTATTAAAACGTTAGCCTCACTTAGAAATAAATGACAGTTCAAAATGCAATAAAAATTGTTTTTTATAAATCTGTAGTTTGAATAAAAAATTTAAAAAATCATGAAAGAGTTAAAGTATTGTTGTGCTAAATCAGTACGTTCATTTCTAATGAGCGGTATAGACCACTGGGACTTCAACATCAAAAAGAGTTTACTCTGCAATATTTGTATGACTGGTGACAAACGCTGTACACATAGAGATAATTACAAAAATAAGCACTATTTGTTTTTTTTTTGTAGATTAAAGATTAATTATGTCATCTTAGTAAATACGATGTATTTTTACAACGTCACTAAGTTTAAAAGTGTTAATAACAAACTTAAAAATAAGAACTATCATCTATATAGGATAGTTAGAAAAACGTTTCTAAGCGGCGGATTAAGTAAGCATAGGAATTAAAAAAAAAAAATTGTTGCTTTTTGTTGCCAAAACAATGATTCAAATGAATTTAGTGTTCTTATACTAAAACACTTTCTAAAAGAAAAGCTATTAAACTTTCTTTCCAAATTTGGTTTGATGCATATACTGGTAAACAGGTTAATTTGATGGCAACACCGACATATAAAACATTGACACAACATTTGGATAAAAAAATTTTTTTGTAGATTATTGTAAATTAAAAAAAAGTTGCAAATGCACTAGAAAAACACAAACAAAAGTAGTTTATATGATCCAGATTTTGATTTAACAGTTTTTTTAATAATTACCAAGATTTTTAAGTATTGATTGTTTTGTTATATAAATACTAATCCAAAACTAGGTATTTAACATTGTTTTCAAAAAAATCAGATTGCTAATTTAATAATATATATCAAATTTATCTCTCCCTATACTCTATTTTTTTGCCTTACTCCCTACACTGGCATTCCACTCTCCTTTCTTCAATTTTTGTGTTATATAGGTAGATATTTGTATTGTTTTTAAGTATTTTTTTTAGTTTTTCTATATCTTTATTAACTTTTTCCTTGTTGTATTATCTTTCTTTCATAAATATTTTGTGCAGTTCCATTAAGTGCATCTCTTTGGGTAGTTCTACATTTGCTAGTTTGATCTCTAGTAGAATTCTTGAATTACTATTTGAAATTTGTTTTTTGTGTCTCCTGGAGACCAGATATACTCTGACCATTTTGAAAATTGCATTTTTTGTCAACTTTGAGATGGCGTGTCTTCTGTTTAGAAATTGCTTAGTCAATTCCGTCAATTTATTTTCTTTGAGCAGTTTTCAGTTTGTGTTTTTTTTTGTTTTTTTTTTCACTTTCCATTCCTTGGCAGGCATAGTTGTTTTGATTTTTTTTGTTTTTTTTCCTTTTTATTATTTTTTTTTATAATCTTTTGTTTTTATTTAGATTCTTGCTTCTCTTTTCTTTGTTTTTTGTGGTTTTTAATTTGTGTGTTTTTTTTTCATTTAGGTTTACCAAAATCTTAAAGCATTAAACTTTTTTGTTTTTTTCTTCAGTACTGTTGTTTTATAGTTTTTTTAGTGCTCTCCATTTGTTTTTGTTACTTCGGCATATTTTAACAAATGTAAATTTGTCTGTTTAGTTATCTAATATCTTTTCTAGCGTTTTCTTATTTTCCTACCACGCTTCGCACTCTACTAGCTTATGTTCTGTGTCGTCATGCGTGTCTTTTTGACAAAATGTACTTTTTTGTCTTTTTTTTGTCTTTTTTTCCAATCTTGTTTAATTTTTGCAAGTACTTTTTAAAGGTTCCATGTCCGGTCAAGAGTTGTGTTGTATAGTAACATGTCTCCGGTTCTTTCTTCTATCAATTTTTTTTATTTCTGGTATTAATTTTTTTTTTCCTTTTCTCTTTTCTTCTTTTTTCCACTGTCTTTGCCATTTTCCATCATATTCTCTCTTGCTTGTTTCTTTGCTTTTTGCTTACTAGTTCTTTTATTTACAATTTTTTATGATTGGTCTTTTTTTTTACTATCAAATTTGCGGGTAGTGTAGCCGAAATTACTTCTAGTACCTTCTGCGACACCGTCTTGTATTCCCCACAAATCTTTGGCAAAGTTGCTCTCATAGCTTTTCTTTCTTTTTTTCTGTTTTTTTTTGTTTGTTTTTAAAGCATTTCTTTATATTTCTGCGGCGTACAGTAGTTTACTTCTAACCGCAGTTGCTATTAGCTTCCTTGCCTCTTCTCCTGGTTCTTTTTTGTTTGGCATAAGTCTCCTTTTTTTTTGTTATTTTTACAGCTACCTTAATCTGTTCATTCCATCTCTTTTGCCAACTCTAACTATTCATTTAGTACTTCTATGTCTATATCGTTACCTACCAGAGCCACGTCATCCGCAAATGCTGTTATTGTCACTCTTTCCTGAAGCCGCATCCTATATTAAAGTTAAGTTAAATTTCTACTACTAACTAGTTTACTGATACTAAGTAATTGTTTATTAATGTGTGTAAAGTGCATGCTTAAAATCAAATACTACTTAAGTTAAATAACTGTTACAGTCCAGTTAAAGTAGTTTTTTACCTCTAAAAAATTTCAAAAGTTTTAAATCTTTTGCCTACACTTTTGGATATGCATGTTAAGGGAAGTTTGCTTGTGAGGTGCATTGTATCATGTCTAGAATATTTTGTTTCTAGCTTTAGTTTTATTACATCATTAATACTTTGCAGTGTAGCTTGCTTCTGAAACAAATTGAAACAGACATATTTTCATTTTTGATATGCAGCAAAAGTGGTATCTCATCCGCTGAATGCATGCACAAAATGTATGCAGTTTTTTATTCCTATAATTTGCAATTGCTGACTCGAATATACCTTCCTTTCTACTCTGCCGTGGCTTGGTTTAACAAATAATATTTGTCTTTCAGATGGGGTTAAAGCCATGAGAAAGACAATAAGATCAACATCTTTGCTAACTATTGCTACTTTGTCATTAGTTTAGGATTTTATGACTCCTGTGCGGATGATTAATTACCAGCGTTACTAGATTCTTATTTTGTTTTAATTGCATGGTCGTAAAGAGCAGTTAAGAATAATAAAATAACTTTGGATTTATTGTGTTCATTAGAAAGAAAACAATCTTGTTTGACTATGATTTGTGTTTTGTGTTCAAAATTTATTTCAACTGACCTCTTTTTTTTCGTATTTTGGTTCTATTCAGCTTTCTACGTACTGGATGGTACATAACATTGGCAAATTGTTAAGATTGAAGATTTTTGAGTCACATCACTTTAAGTAACAGTAATCTTCTATCTAAAACAATGTCAAAACCAAAAAGATTGGTTTCTTCTTGTAGTACAGAAAAAATATCGTATATGGCGGATTTATTTGTTTTCAGAATTCCAGTTTTCTCAATTAAAGATAAAAGGCAAGAAGCAAGCTTATGTTATAAGTAGTTGTTCAAGTTCTTATTGCTCTGGTTGTTAATGGCTATCTTTATAAACATCGTTAAAGAGTTAATTACCTCCTTCTATATGAACAAAGAATGTAAAAGAGTGACCGCACTAACACTGCAGTTTGTCGCGTTTGCCACGCGTATCGTAAACGCTATGTGAACGGAAGGACTGGTAGTTTGTGGAAAAGGGGAAGACTGTCAAAATAAACGGAAGACCAAACAAAAGAGCTTTTATTATTTATATAGTCATCTTTTCTTCATATCTACAGTTCTTGAGATATTAACAAAAAACCAAAAAAAGTGCCCTGTTTTTGGTCGTTACCGCTAAAGCTCGTGTCATATTTTCAGAACTTTTAGTATATTTTTTATAAGGTACTTATAAATCAGTGTTCAAAGTTTTAAAACTTTTGTAATTTTTTAGATTTGAGATCAATATTTGATTATATTTGACTGGGCTATTATGCACAAACAATACGAACAACTCAAATTACAAGTATAATACTATAATCAGTACTAATATAAACTATGACTAACCATAAGATAAATAAGAATGACACACTAATCTATTAATTGCATTTTTTGTATTGACATTTTTTTAACGTTAACCAAATAAAGCCCTACGTAGTCATGCATATCAATCCAGAAAAGATTTTACATGTTGTACCTATTACTATAATTTTGATTTTTTATACAGAGAGTTTATAAATGAATGGGATTATGTAATCACTTTAAATACGCCGCCTTTCTAAATTTTTTTACTATATTACTTGTTTTGACAGTTCAACTTTGACAGCTGTCAATCAAGCAAGGTTATAAGACTGTATACAAATGAAGAGAATAATTTTATTATTGAATCCTACTTTAGGAATAGGCAGTTTGATAATAGGAAATGGTTCTATTCTATTCCGGATTGTGTTCGAGAGTTTACAACTGATAATTATAAACATGTAAACAATGTAAATATATACAAATATTTTTATTATTAAATTTTAAGCAACTTTATTTACCCATTTTCACTAGAGCGTACATTATATGGTTACATTATGGTTACATAATCCCAAACATTTATAATCACCCTGTAGTATTCATATAGCTTTATTGAAGATTTTAAAAATATATTAATTCATCCAAAAACTTAAGTTGTTGCAGACAAAGTTTATACGTGTGGATACGCATACAATAGATTTATTGCTTGTTTTTTTTTTGTTCTAACTTTATTTAAACCATCTGCAAGTTTATATGTAGCATGCTTAATAATATAATTTATTTCTAAATAAACAATGAAGTGTTATACTAAATAAGCTCAAACATCTTACCTTGAAACTTGTTCTACTTTTCTACGTACACTTTGATTTTATTTAAATAGTTCTAAGAATATTAAGTTAACTAAATACACGTCTGCGTCAAATAAATTCCGTACATTAAACATATAATAATTGCTAAGGAATTAATTGTCATAGTACTAAATTACTTTTAAATTTTTCAACTGTTTAATGATCGAAAAAATATATGACCTCATAAACGATACATTTCAACAGACAGGTAAAAATGAAAGTAACATTTTTCAATAGTATATTTTGCAGCAATGCATATCTTATTGCAAACTGTGACTTCAAATAAATTATTATACATATATTTTATTCGCAGCGACTGTAAAGTAACAGGTATTCAATTATATGGAAATAATTGCACAAGGTTTTCGAAATAAGTTTAATTCATTTAGCGGCTAAATGTTTGTAAAGTATTCTGGTCTCTAATTGCATGATATATTGCTATAAAATTATTGAAATATTTACAACATTGATAATAATTGAAATGTTTTGTAATTTACCATTACCTTATTATATCAAAAGTATAAAACAAAGCATATAATTTAGACGCAAATAAAACGCGATTCAGAAAAACATTTAAAGCTTTTACTACCCGGATTTAAATTATGTTTAAATTGAAATCGACAATTTTAAAGTTTCATTCAGCCTGAATGTTTTAGAAAACTAATTAAAGTAGGGCATATTAAATTAAATTCCACAACCAGTGATATATTTTTAATATCATTGACATACTGATTAAAATGTGAATATTTTCAATATTACAGTTTCTTTTAAATATTAAGTATTAATTAAAACAAATATTTTATGAATAAAAAAATCTTTTAATATTCATACTTTTTAAAAATAATCTTACATTTACACTGTTGTTGACACACGTGAATGCTTTCATACGGGAAGCATAGTATGTGCATGTATTATATGGTTCAATATTGTTTCCTACTCTTTGCAGAACCCGTCTAATTTATTTTTTATGAAATTAAAATATAAAATAAGTAATTTGGATAAAATTAGTTCAAAAAATATATTTCTATTCCCGGGTATAAAGTATAATAAGATAAGTTATTAATGTTATAATTTTAATCATTCTTTCCGGCAACGTGAAAATTAAAAAAAAAAAAAATTCTACACTTTATATTCTAATGATATAATTGCAGAAAACACTATACTATAAACGCCATGTATTGTTGATGCGTTATGTTTAATGTTTGTTTTACCAAGTGGGTATACGATAAGCTGGTATTTTTGTGTGGCATTGGTAGGCTATTTATAAAAAACTAAAAGGATTTGATTTGAAAGAAAATGTCCACCAACTTTTGAAGTAAAAGTGTTTGCATCAAAAAGTTCTATAACTAGAAATTTCAAGCTGTGCCGGTTAAACAATGAATACGCAGCGTACACTTTCAGTATCTCCGTCTTTGTCGCACCATGACGTTTCTCTATCCCAAATGTGGAGTGAATTCAAAATATTGTTTTTATTTAAAAATTATCAAAAAAAACTTAAACGCGGTGTGAAGTGAAGTTTTGTGTTTTCTGCAATCATTGCATACGTTTATCATTTTTATTTGTTTGATTTTAAATCAAAATAAATTAAATGTAATAAACATAGAAATCGCAACAGTAATAAAAAAAATGTATTTAAGAGGTTGCCTGCTTTAAGTAAAAGGGCAAAGTCGTTTGCACGGGTTTTCTATTTACACAATCAAACAATATAATTACTTAGTTATAGTGAACAAGCATTGCTATTCTTTTCTGTCCAATTTAAAATTATATGAAGGAGAAAGTACAGTGTGCAACAAAAACAGAAATACTAAAATTATAAAACAAAACGCTGGCTTAAAGGTGCCCCTAGACGATCGATAATATTATCATCAATATTATCATCAATAATATTGAACAATTTATTGTACAATATATTGCTTGGATTACTTACACGTTGCAATAAAATTGCGCGAAAGTTTTAGCTAGTTACTGAAACTTCTGCAAGCAACATGTAAAATAAAAATAAAGCAAGTTGTGCGACTATTGCTTTAGTTATAGCTTTAAAAAACTAAAAATCAAAATTTTTCTGATTGGCTCAATATATTGTGCAATCTTTTATTATGATCTACAGACGGTCAATATTATTGTACAATATCAATTATTCTGCAATATATTGACTAAAATATTAAACGTCTAGGGGCCGCTTTAAAATATCTAGTAGATAAAACCTTTTAATATAAACCAGGCTAGAATTTATAGTGACTAGCAGGGTGTCCTTTCTTTTTCATAAACTGCCAAACTCATGTTCTACACTGTTTTTGCTCTATTGTTTTTTTTTATTGGAATGACCAACAAAAGTCATATTGACATTTGTTTAGTGTGTTATGATAGTTCTGACTCTATAGTGAAAATCAATATTGTATCAAATTGTGTGTTCAGGAAGTGTAAAACAGTGTTTTAAAGAGATAAAATGGTAGAATATAAACTTTGTTTAGTAAGAAATTGTTTTGATAAAAGAATGACTTGTTGAAAGTCATTCTTTTCCAAATATCTTAAAAAATCCAAAAACGTTTACCCAATGACTGCAAGCTTGTGATAACAAAAGAACTCACTTTTGATTCTATGCGTTTGTATAAAAGTTTTGTTAAATGTCACTTGCATTTTTGTCAACAAGATAACCTTCAATAATTTCTTGAAGAAAAATGCTGTGCCGACATTAACTTTATTTCAACCTAAGAGTAAGTTCTTATTATTTTTATTTTTAATAAATGTTATGTTTATTTTTATTTACACATTCCGTTTACCAATCGTAGAAACAACAATCAACATTTATGAGATTTGTCTGCAGCATCAACGGAAATTGATGAGCAATTACAGCAACAAGTGGATACTTGAAGTTTTGGGGTACAACCATGGCATCTTCTATTTCACTTTTTGTCTAGCCCACTGACTGAGAACAAAAACATGATTTTGTGACTTTTGCGGCTTATAGACAGAGTATAGACTTGAAGTGACGCCAGATTTGGGTTCTACGGAAAATTTGGTTGATTTCATTAGTAATTTTAAAATACATGAACAAGTTTCTCAATGCACTCCTTCCCCAGCTCTGGTTCGTTAAAAAGGAACATTTTTAAATTCTGTTTAACCGCCAAAGTTGACGTACTTTGATGTAAATATGTATATTAATTGAAAAATATAAATTTGTTTTGTGTATTTAGGTTTTAAGGGTCTAAAACTCAAAAAATCTGCAAAATAGGTCTATTCTTTAATATAAACTTTTACAAAAGCACGTTTCGCCGCGCTTAGAGGAACAATACAGCAAATATTATTAAAACTTTGAATTTTGGGGACATTTTTACATAGAAAATAGTCAGTGTTGTACTTATCGTTTATAGAAAAGTCCATCTAGAAAGAAATGCGGCACGCAAGCGCAAAAACAATCAAACAAAGAGTAAAATAGCCCAAAATTGGTTCAAACAACAAAAGATGTTTTTGTTAAACTTTTCAAATAAGCTTAAAAAAATATAATCCAAATAATCTTTAAGAAAAATTAAAAAAATAAATTTTTAAGTGAATGTTGAACAATTTTTTTTTTTTTGATGGGTTTTTTTGCCAGATAAGCACGACACTGACTAATTTTTATGTAAAATAGTTTGCAAAACTCAATTTTTTAATCATATTTGGTGTATAGTTTTTCTGAAAACTGCTAAATGTGCATTTGTAAAAGTTTATGTTAAAACATAGGCTTATTTTTTTATTTATTTTTTTTGAGTTTTAGATTTTTAAAACCCAAATACACAAAACAAATTTATATTTTCTATATAATTTACATCAAAACACGTCAATTTTGGCGGTTAATTTTTTTTTTAAATTTTTTATTTTGCACAGCTTACTGAAAACAAGACTATAGTTTTATGACTTTTGTTGTTTATAGACAAGGTATAGACTTGAAATGGCGCCAGATTTGAATTATACAGAAAATTTCTGATTGATTTCATTGGTAAATTTATTTAAGTAAACATAAAATGCGATTAAGCTAAAAACGACAAAAAACAATAGAATTTTTTTATGGGTTTAATACCCTCATATACCGATCAAAGGACTACTAATAAATTAAAAAAACTAAAAAAAACACATAAGCAAGTTTCTCAATGCACCCTAACCCCAGCTCTGGCTCGTTTAAACTAGAATTGCCATTGCAAATATATAAAAGTATTTTATGACAAAAGTATTTAACCAAAATCCTTTAGAAATATGTTTAGTCAAATTTGTCAACAAGGTTGTCGGAATGTTAACTCTACCCGTACATAATAAAAAAAAAAAACTATTTTAGTTAACAGTTTTGTATCTGCTCATTTGGTGGGTTTAAAATGTAAAAAAAATTATACATTTGGTCAGTTCTTAGCTCAGCTTGACAACCCTCTAAGCAAAGCCAGAAGAAAAAAAAGCTGTTGTTCATAATCCAATTAATATTAAAAACATTTTAGAAAATTTAATTTGAAGAAGTATAGATTAATACGTAGTTGTGTATGAGGCATTGTTTAAAAAAAAAATTGAACATGCAAAAATGTATGATCTAAGTGAAAAAATAGTTTTATAAATCTCTACCGCAACGTCTACAATATTGTCGACCAACATTTGTGCTAAATATTACAGAATGTTATAACATTACAAAAATGTTGTTAAAAAAAAGTAGGTTTTAAATCACATTTTGTTGCATGAGCAACTGAATTTATAATTAAGAAAATATTTTTTTTTTTTATTTGTGTATCATAAAGATAAATTAATTTTATATATTGTTAGACATTTAGTTAAGTTAAGTTTTTATTATTTAAGAGAGGCAAATAAGATAATGGTTAAGAGTGACTTTAAATTATCCCAATAAACTTTGACAATAAATGCCGTATTATTGTAAAATAACTTTTGACTTTGCCTTTTTTGTTTGTTTTATGTTATGCGTTCCAATAGCAGTGAAAGCAATGGGGATAAAATAGACAACAACTGGTCATGTGTTGTCTTTTGCATAAAGCACATATAAGAGTGTTTTTTGCAGTCCGCCGATATGTGTGAGCATGCGCATCTAACGCAGATTGGGGTACAACTGGAAAACTTTTTTAAGCATTTTATTGCGCAGTGGTTTCGTGCTTTTTGGAACGAAATATTGCTTACTATAGTCGGATTTGTTTGACTAGCAGACTGGAAAGCCAACTGCACGTCTAGGGTAGCAAGCTTGTTGTCTTGGTCTATTTGCTTGGATGCTGCGTTGTCAATTTCATTCGTTTGTAGCTGATTAGTTTCTTTTTTGTCTGTTTTTCTGTGGCGTGTTGCATGCATCTAAAAATAGATGTGCCTTAAAATTTAAATAAAAATCATGTGTTTGACACGCGGTTGTATATATAGCCAAGGCCATCATGTTTTTTTAGTTTTTTATTGCTAAGAAAAGTGATGGTTAATTTGTAAAAAAAATTTTTTATTAAAATAAATTACTAATATGTCTAATATGTAAACAAAACAAGGTAATTGCAATAAGTTGGCTGATTAAGTTGAACTAAGCTGGTTGAATAAAAAAATATTAAAAGCGCAACGCAAATATATATTTGCGTATTTGTGTATGCCGTTTTTTATAAATGTATCTGAACGCCAATTTCAAATTTTAGAGAAAAGTTTTAAGATCATACCAACCGCTACCTAGATATGTAATATTTCAACGAAAACGGCAACTTTGGATTCATTGCTGTTTCACAATATAATTTGATAATCAATTTATTTTTTTACCAGTACATTCAAAAAGGATTAATCTATTATATGCCGAAGTGTTTTTTGTCAAATTATATTTGCAAATTGCAACAAAATGCATTCAAAAATACATAAAAACGCATTTATTTTTAAATTTTTAAGTTTTTTCGGCAATTTCCTAACTATTATTTGACTAAAACACTTTGACAAATCACAGTTTGATCCTTTCTAAATGTATTGGTAAAAAATTAAATTGATTATCAAATTATATGTAGACACAGCAATGACGCCAAAGTTGCCGTTTTTGTTAAAATACTACAAATCAAGGTAGTGGTTGAAATGGCTTTAAACGTCTTAGTTTTTAACTACACAACGTTAGCAGTGTGACATATAATATTAATAACAAAAATCCAAAAAGCTTTTTATTAATAATTTTTTCATATCATAATAATTGAAAATTATTTTGTTTGTTTTAAATATATGAAATTTTTTTAAATTTTAGCCACAAAACATAAACTTTACGACGTAACTTAGATAGCCACCGTAACGTACATAATTTTGTGTAATCACTTATGTTGTCAATAAAGAATTTTTTTAAGTTTGGTTTTAAACCTACAAAATGCTATTTCCGTAACTAATCCATTTTTTTAATTCCGATAAAATGTCCGTAGAAGCTATTCTGGAAACTCTATAAATAATATTAATAAAAATCATTTTATATTAGTTTTGTTAATATTATTGTTCATTATATTAAATATTAAATAATTTAATGATAAAACTAAACAAATTATTTTGTAACGCATCTATCTAATCGTCCGGTAACTTAAACGGTGTTTGAATTTTGTTTTATAATGAAAATTAGATAGTGTTCTAAAACGAGGAAACGTGTAATTGCATACTGATTTGATCTCAATCGCAAAGTAACAGACAATACAAGCTATCTATTTTACTATAGCTAATACTATGTAGCGAAATAATTGGATATTTAGAAACTACAAAGATAAATTTAATGTCACAGAGATTATTTTAAAGACTCAATAAAATACTGTTTAAATTCAAAGATTTTTTAAATGTTATAAATATTTTGAAACTGAAACAAAAGACGATATAATTAAAAAACAATTAAATCGTTTTACATTTGTTATTGTATAATATTTAAAAATTTAATATTGTAATAATGTATTTTTAAATATTTAATATTAATTGAGAAAACCGCGTTGTGAGACATTTATAAAAATAGAAATAAAAAGAATTTTAAATATTTGTCTACAAATTATATTTAATATATTGTTTTTGTGGCGTGCTGGTCAACCAGAGAAAACATTAAGCATTGTTTTTTATAGATTAAAGAGGTAAACCATTATGTGAAATATGTTTAATAAATACTTATTTGTCAAAAGTTGGTTCTTGATGGAGGTTTATGCAAATACATACATTTTTTATACGTAATAATATAATATGTATGTAAAAATAAGTTCATTTTACTTGCTAGAGAAAATATTTTAACAACATAATAAATAGTTTTTAACGTTATATAAGTTAAATTAAAACAAACCACACAAAAAAACTGTAATTGTTGGTTATAATTTATCAACTCTTTGTTTCAGCTGAACATGCAAATGTTAACAAATTTTAGCATATGACTGTTACAATTGAGTTTAGTTTAGTGTCTTTACTATAAAATTAAATCAAATTTTGTTATATAGTTTGTTTGTGAATCAATTACAATTATATACATGGTGTCTTATAATGTAAGGTGTTGCCATTTTCTATAAAGCGACTATTAAACAAATTATGTTTTTTTTGTTAATATATTGTTTAATTTATAATCTTTGATTTAGTTTTGTTGGGAGTTATAATAAAATAAAATTTTAAAATAAATCACATTTATATTTTAAAAGTGTGCTACCGGTTTCAACTATATGGTCATCTTCAGGCAAATTTTGACATTAAACAAAATTTATAAATAAATTAAAACTAGGTAAAAAGAAAAGAACAATACATAAAGAATCAATTAAATAGGTTATTTTTTACATAGACAACTAGAATAATGAATTTAGCAATATAACATAGGTCAAACGTAAAATGTGCTTGTTGTAAATGAAAACAAACTTTCTATCAATCAGTAATTACAAATATATTTAAAATTTACATCAACAAATATGAAACAATTACAATTACAAGTCAGAAAAACTAAATATTTTTTAAAACTTTTTATCTGGTATAGTAAAAAGACTAGTTTTATCTCTTAAGGTGCGTTATTTTAATTTTAAATTTTTACTAAAAACAAAAATAAAATATTTATGACACCACAAAGATACTTACTTTTCTATTGCTTCTAATAGATGCAAATTTAATAAAACATTAATTTTTATAATAAGTAATTGCAATCATATACAACTATTTATAGGTTGAACAGTTACAGCTTAACAATTAGGTATGATTTAATAGTTCAGTTAATATGACTTTTTAAATATTTGGCGGCGTCTTTCAAACTCATCAAAATTTGCTTACAGAATAGGCATGGATGTATAGTTGCTATTGATTTATTACACGCAAAAAAAGCAAGTTTTTAAGGTAAAACAAAATTTGTAAAAAAATTATACAAAAAAAATTTTGTGTGGCAGCACAGAAAATGTGTAAAACGCAAAAGCTGCTAGCTTAAAGCAAGAATCACACAGAGCCAGACTTTGTCAAAATAGTAATGTTTTGTTAATATTTACTTTTGCGCTTTAGTAATTAGCTTAATTAGATTTTTATTCATTTTAATATTAGTTACTATTACGTAAGTTTATGTCATATAACAATAAACCAACACATGCAGGCAACTACCTTACCTTTTTACACAATTTAAAAGTGTTAAAAAAATTGGTTTAAACTCTAGTTGTGACGTCTTTACTCTTTGAAACGTGAAGCGTCACCTGTGCGTCGGTATCTGCAGTCGTGATCGACAGGGTCCCCTTGCTTAATTGGCCGGAGACTGAAGGTGCTTGGGCGCCACCACACCGGAGTGTGGACACAAATTAAATAATAATCGGGTACTCAAATAAAACATTTATTTTCGTAAAAAAAAAACAACAAAGAAAGATAATATATAATAAAAAATAATTATTAGGCATGGATGGATGGATGGATCGGGGGACGTTGGTAAGAATTGGAGACTGGGTCGGGAATCTGGAGGTGGCTTGCCTTCCGGCTACCGCACACGCTGGGTTTTAAGGAGAAAGGAGAGAAAAAAAAGGAATTTTAATTGGGCTTGGGGAGATTGTCGGCTCGACATACGGTTATGGTACTCTTCGGATTTCGGACTCGGATTTCGGTTTGCACTATTCTCAATTCGGCTCGGACTCAATTTAGTTCTGGACTCAACTTGGAATGGACTCAACTTGGAACTGGACTCAACTTGGATTGGACTCAACTGAATTGATGAGGACTGGACGGCGGTATATAAAGGGAAAGAAAAGAGAGGGGATAAACTTTGCAAAATCTGGTGGAAAGGGAAAGAGCGGGAACAGGGATACCAACATATATGGGGAGTGCATAGGGGGTGGCCTATACACCCCAAACTAATTAACTAAAACTAAATTAAACAAAATAACCCCTGACAATACATAAACAATTTCACAAAAACTTAAAATCCCATTCCCCTTAATTACAAAGATATTTACAAAATAAACAAACGTCCGCCGGGTTCGGACGGTTGCATATAGTAATTAGTGATCTACCTATTAATGGCAAATCACTAATTACTGCACACAGAAGCTCCTGGATACTTCTTACTTCCGGCGGAGGTTTGTCTCACCCATGGCGAACCGCATATGGGACGCCTAGGGGCCTTATTGATTACATGAGATTGCACGTGGTTTGATAGGTTAGATCCGCGTGCATCCTCAAACAACGGAGTGGCAAGCCGACAAACACGCAGGTTTGTTGCGCCATCAATTAAACATCATGTCGCGGACATAAAAAGTGTCGGTAGCCGGCTAATTACGATGTTTAATTAATGGCAGCAAAGTAGGCCACCCTAAATACAGCTAGTTGCAACCAAGGTTGCCTAGTATAGAAAAGAATGTCTATGAATAACGCTGCATAACAAGCGCGCGTTCGTGATACTATCCGACATAAACAGACGAACGGTTTGGGCATTATTTTAATAAATGATCACGGGGTTCGTTACATAGTTATTTTCTAAACATTTTGCAAATCTGTAACTTTTAAACTTTATGTTGTTTTTGTTTTATTACTAATAGCTACCATGTTTGTAAAATAATAAGGGTGTTTAATTAGAAATTTAAAAATGACATCTTTAGCTTGCATAATTTTATTCCTCAGTTTGCTCACTTACTTTTACAAATGAGATACTAAACCTCAATCTAATGCAGATGCCAAGACTACAAATACAATGTATATTGGCAGACCACAGAGTGTTGTATAATGTTAACTTTTTATTTACTTTTACATAATCTATTATAATTTAAACACTACGTAACTTAATTGTGGATTAGTTATTATTCTATTTTAATAATGAAAGGACTCAGGAAATAGTATAAATTTTTTGTATACGTTTTATTACAAAAAAATTTGAAGCTTTATATTTGCTTATTAAATCTTTTATTTTTTGATGTAATAGAATATATCTAAAAAGTCTGCAAAATAAACTAATTTATTAATGAATTAATAAAGTATTAAATTAAAAATCTAAGTCTTATGTGCCGTTTTTTTTTTGTTTCTAAAAAATAATATATCATTCAACTTATTCAACAGTTTTTTTTTTATTTTACTAATGTACAATGCAGCTGCTAGTTGCCAGACTGTAGAGCAATATTCCGGTTTGTTTCTTTTAATTTCATAAAAATTAATAATGACTTAGTTTTAGTACTCAGTTTGGTGTTAAATTAAAACTTAATGTCTGTTAGCAATTGTAAGTAGTTTTAATTATATGCTATTTAAATATTAATTTTAAATCAAAATCAATTAAATCAACATTTTTAAGTGGTAAACTATTTATTAAATACGTATAAATTAGTTTAGTCTGTTTTCTACTATATTGCATCACATTACGTTTTATCATCATTGGTGTTCTGCTTTTTGCAGGTTCTGTGTCTCTAGTTTTCTCAGTCTTTTGCTTTTTTTTGGCTTTTTACTGTATAAAATTCTTTAGATTACGTTTTTTAATAAATAATCTGTTTTTAATGCATGCTTTACGAGCGTTTTTTCCTTCTCCGCACTTTTCAACACTTTTTTATTCCGGATCTTGTTTAACCAACTAATACCCATAAATCTCCTCCAGAGTCAAATTTTAAATGTTGTTATATGTTTTTTTTTCTATTGTGAAAGTTTAACATTCGTATAGAAACACACTTTATGTAAAACATTTTACTTGCTCCAATGTATCTCAATTTTCATAACCATTGTCTTGTTTTTGTTTATACTCAATTCATGTGTTGATTTTATTTCTTTAAGTTTTTTAATAGCATCTTTAGTTGTTCTGTGCTTTCTGCAAACACAATCATATTATTGACAAATTAAATAGATTTTGATTTGTTTTTTTTATTTTCACTTCTTTGGCATACATATCGAACAACTTTGGTGATAATTATTAACTCTGTCTTACTTGTTTTTTTTTTTAAATTTTTAACCATTGTTATCTTATATACAAATTACCTATCTTTTTTTTTTTTTTTTTTTTTTTTTTTAAATTTTTATTAGTTTTTTTTACCAAAGAAGTCAAATGCTTTTAATAATTCTATAAAACACACACTTAAACTTTTGTTTTTGTATGTACTTTTTTCTAATTATCTTTACTATATCTTTTTTTTAAATCCAAATTGTTATTTTGCTATATTTTTTATCACAATGTGTTTTTTTATTTATTACCCTTAACAAGATCTTTGCTGCGTGCACTTCTAAATTATTTTTCTATACATTTTGCAGCTTTTTTTTTTCTTTTTTTGGTTATTTTAACGGTATTTCATCCACTCTTGAAACCTTTCAAATCATCATATCTATTTTTTATTTTTTTATTTTTTTTTTCTGTCTATTTTTTTTAGCTTTGTCAAGTTTTTATTAAACCTTGTATCTAACTCTGCCATTAATAAATAAAGTAAATTCTTTTTTAATTATTATAAAACTAATTTGTTTTTTGTACCTGTTTTCAAGTGCCTTTTAAGTATACAGTCTTTGTTTGAGGTTTGTTAACTACGTGTTTGTAACTATCAATCTTTTTTCTGCAAAAATTAATCAGTTTTTGCTTTTTTATTTTTCTGTCCAAGTTTATACTAACATTCTACTTCTTTTACACTACTTTTACCAACACTGGCATTTAAGTCTTTTATCAAAATATTGCAGCAACTTTAGTCTTTTTTGTCTAAGATGTTTTTTACTTTGCGGTATACAACTTTAACCTAATAATCTTCATAACTTCTAGCTTTCCTATCTTTAGTAGAGTTTTGACGTTTTAAGTTTATATTTTCATTGTTGTTTCTTCCATGTTTTTCTCATTCTTGTTTTTTTTCCTTCCAAAGATCCGAATAAAAAATTAAATAGAAAAATTTATGTTTCTTTATCTTTGTCTTTTGCAAATTCTTTTTAAAAACTATAAGGTTTTTAATAGAGTGATTTTTGCAGACCTTATTTATTTCTGTACCGTTGACCCTGAACAATTTATTCTATTGTAAGGGCAATTTCTTACCCCAACCGCAAAAAAGTGCAAAGAGTATCCACTCACTCATCCGTTTTCTAAAAAAACAGTTGGCACTTAATAGAAAAGTAACTTCATATCGCGGAAGACCTTCGGTACATTTAACAATATTTAAAGTGAGTTTATTATTAATGCTTAAAGTTGTACTGCGTTTAACTTATTTTGTAAAAAGTACAGTCATCTTTAGTTTAAACATTTTTAAACTGCTAGCATATTAAGACATTTTGAATTAATAGTATCTAAAATTTTGATTATATAGAAAAATTCTCTACCAGCACCAAACCGTTGACGCGTCTACTTCTAAAATGAAACCGATGGAATTGAGGGCATAATCAGGAGAACTCGTTTTTGTGTGTAATACATAAACTTTTGGAAGAAGTTCTTTTATATCACCCAAACGTCGGTATTGGCGCTATTCTGTTTCAGATAACTGATGTGGGCAAACGAGTAATAAGCTATTTTAGCTGTCTCTTGCTACGACAACGTTGCCATTCAACTCCGGAAAAAGAATTGATAGCGGTTGTCTCCTTTATAAAGCGATGGCGAGTGTTCTTGTTAGGAAAGCGTTTTACGGTACTCACTGACCACCGTGCTTTAATATATTTAAAAAGTTGCCGCTTATTGTCTCCGCGTATTTCACGGTGGGTGTTGGCTTTGCAAGATTTTGATTTTGTAGTGGAATACGTTCCTGGTAAGAGTAATTTTATTGCCGACGTACTTTTCCGTTATTCGCCGGTACGTTTTTCAACTTCTGAACAAAGTCTTTTCTTGTGTGCCGGTGCGTTCCCTGGTCATCAGCCGCTTTCTTGTTAGCGCGCCTCTTGGCAGCACAATCTCTAGATGCTGAGCAAGACACGTAAACTGGTTGAATCTGATTCTGAACCGACTAGTCGTTTCTTACTTAGCTAAAACTTGTTATTCATTTGACATGATGAAGTTACCACTCTTTTTTGGTGTATTCCCAAGTCTTTTGCCAATGATTTTATAACTTTGAATCATTATGGTCACTTTGGGATGTACAAGTTTTTTGCTGTTGTCTTACTTGTCAACAGAATAAACATTCTCTTTAACCTAAAATTCAATTAGAGCCAATTATTCCATCCAAACCATCCAAAACCATTCAAACCATCCAAACCATCCAAACCTAATGAACTTGTTTCAGTATATTTTTTTGGTCTTCTCCCTTGATCTACAGGTGGTGTCTGTATATTTTTGTGGCTATTGACGTTTTTTCTAAACTTGTGACATTATACTCAAATAAACGGGCTACCACCGCAACCATAAATAACCGATTATGCAATCGGTATATTCCAGAAATAGGGAAGCCTGAAAAGATTTTTTGTGACTAGGAAACCCAATTTAAGGCAAAACGGCGGCCAGAATTTTTGCGAGAAAATTCTATTCAGTGCGGTTTTCATCAGTGAGACACCCACAAGGCAATCCCGTAGATTGTTTTGCACGTATTGTGCTTCTAAGCACACTGTTTCAAAGTTTAACGTGCTACTAAACAGTGTGACCTATAAATCAACCGCGTTTTCCGCTTCATTTTGGTCGATTTTCTCAGTTTTCTATCGCGGAGTACTTTCCCAAACTTGTTTGGTTCTAACGTCACATTCAGTTAATATTGGTGGTTGATAATTTTAAAAAACGTGCTTAAAAGCGTGTTTCTGCTGGTCCAAGTACCGTGTTTTTTTGGTTTTAAGATAGGCGATTTAGTGTGGCTTAAAGCAAACTCTGTTTCCTCCGCTCTGAATTAAAAGACCAAAAAGTTTTTGCAGTTGTATAAAGGGCCCCGCCAAGTTAAAAAAAACATTGCAACAAAAACCTACGCTTTGGTTCTTTCCAATTCCGACGTTGAACGTGGCACCTTCCATGCTTGCCATCTCAAACCCTATCACAATGTTTTCGCTCCGGTCTCGGTGTCCAAGCAACTCAACCAGTCCGAAATAGGGGCAGATGTAGTAATGCAACAATCTCACATGATCAACCCGTATATTCCACCGGATAGCGTCATCTATGAGCGATGCCGTGAACCCTGATATTAAAGCGCGAAAGCCGCAAGGTTATTTGAAACAATTTGGTCTTTTAAACACTAGCGACCGTTCGAGACTCTTTGACATTTTTAACGTAAGAAACACGTGTGCTTCACGGCGATATTTTAAGGTGTATTCTACCGCAACCGCCTGCACTAGGTAAGTGCTGATTTAATTTTATAATTCATACATTTATTGCAAGCAAATTAATTTATGTTGGCAAGTTTATTAAAAAGTTATGTATTGCGTTGTAATATGTACTGTTTTTTCTTGGTTTTTTTTATTTTAGTTAAAAAATTTCATTACCATTATAAATATTATAATTAATTTTTATAAATAAATAAACAGGAATTGATTTTGTTATCCTGGAAATTAATTATTGCTTGCATCCACCCACTCCCCCGCAAGCGTTTTGCAACAGACCAAAATTTGCTTTCATAGACATTGCTGCACTAATTAAATCAACTTTGTTTAAACTATTAACTGTGAGTAGTAGATTCTAATAAATACTTTGAGAATTTAATTAGTAAATACTTTATAAATATATTCAATTTTTTTTTTACTTTATGAAACGTTTGTATAATTATTATTTTTAATTAATATTGTTTCATATTATGTTATTTTTATATTTACGTTTGTTGTATCAGTAACATTGTAAATTACTGCTGTAGTACGTCATGCTGGCAGGTATTTTAAGATTGTTTTTCGGTTCGTTAATAAATCCCCTTTTTTTAAGTTGTTACTTTACACTATACATCTCTAGCTTTACTTTAGCCTAAATATAAAAATACAATTCTAGGTGTGTTGATATTTTTTTAGAAATCTTAAAAAAAATTCAGTAAATAAATTATATTTTTAAATTAACTCAAGCTAGTAAGAGAAAGTTTTATAATTATTATTTATTACTCTGTCAAATAGTAGTACTCAAATTATATTTCTTGGTCAAATAGAACAAATTATCAAAAAAATAATACGCATACTATAATCATATACTATTTCTTTATTCAACATTACGTGACTAGAATATTATTCTGGAGATATAGCAAATTCAAATTTAAATCAAATCGTTTTATATTTTATACGCAATATTTTTTCTAAGAAAATACAACATATAAGTTAAATAAAAAAAGCTTAGTACATGAGCAATAAATGAAATGTAGGTGACATGAATATGAATAAATATTAATTATATCGTTACTAAAAAAACTACTATCTAACTGAAAGTTTGTTGAATTTAAAATGAAATATAATTTTATTTTTTTATAAAAGAAATCTGTTATAAGCGAATATCCTGTTTGTAAATTGTCGTCCAAGGCACTTACTTAACCCTAGAGCACTTTCGTCTCAAAAAGTTTTACTAAACTCACATGTAATATTTCTTTTATTCTCTCTTTTGATTTAGCTTAAACGAAATAATACAAACATCTAAAATATGATTAAATATAACGTGGGTTGTATCATTTCTTTGCAAAGTGGTATAAAGAGTATAACTAATAAATTAGTAAAAATTGTTATAATGTCAGTAGTTTACAACAAAACATTGGTGTTTATTATTAAACAAAAATTGTTTAATTGACTATAAAAAAAAATACATATGGTTTGGTTTTTGTTAGTTTTATACATAACCATATAAACCATTTAGAAATAAATTTCAGTTAATCTTTAATGTTATACTATTTATCGCAAAAATCGTGCAAATGTTGATTGTTTCTTAGGTAAAATAGCATTATTGATTTGTGATAAGGTTTTTTTTTTTTTAAATTGTGTCAACACTGTATTAAAAACAGTAACCGTTTGACTACATTTAGTTTTCTCACTAACTGTTTACAAAATTTATATTTTGCCGATAGTCGGTTTAGACATTTGTTTGATTTAAACATTTTTTGTCTCCATTTGTGCATGAGCAGTTTTAAAGTTTATAACAATAAATTGAGTTCAAGTGATACTAATTTGCATGGAAAATAGATTTTTCAGGAAACAATACTTATTTTACCGTTGCAAATAAATTATTTTTAGCTAATATACATTCAATTTTTTTTTAAGTATTGCAGCATTGTTAGATTGAAAAATCTCAAAACTATTTTTTAATACCTAATTGCAAGTTAAAATGCATGAAAACGGTCATTAAAATCTGAAAGCTCATCTGAGCAAAATTCATTTTAGGTAAACTTTACAGAGGAGCTCTCTTTTGTAAATTTTTAATGTAAAACGGCAACAAACGCTGTTTTTTTGTAAGTTTTATCACTTTCTAACAAAAAACTCCCTATTAACTTATTTATAGTACTATACTATAAAACTTGCGGAAAAACTATAAAAAATCATGATCAAAATATGTTTTATCTGTTAATTTGAATACCATTAGTAAAATAAGTAAACAAAAATTTAAAAAATGTTTGACCAAACCGCATCTGTACATATTAACGGGTTTATGTTAGACAATCAAATTATTACTGAGTCTTTTGAGATCTGAAATGTTACAATAAAATTTTCCGAGTAATTAAAATTAAATTAACATTGAAAAACATCTGTATAAAATTAAATATATGAAGCACCGTTCAGTGTTTGGTTATTTGACTCAACATTACCTAAATTGCACAATACTGTTTTAGGTGTTGATATAACACTTAAAAATATGCTTAAGCATTTAAATTGTTCACCCAAACTTAAAACAAAGAATTGGCACTTTATAACCAATAATAGCCAGCATAACTTTGTTTTAAGTTGTAGAAACTTATTATGATAGTACAAGTATATAAGCTTAGTAGAGATAAAAAACTTTTGACACGGTATAAACTTTTTTCTCTTACTAACTGTTTATGCAAGTTATTAGAGAAAATGATCAATAAGCGTCTAACTTGATCTACGACTAATCAACTTGATCAGCTTGACACAGCATTTAAAAATGTTTTTTTTAACAACATTTTGTTGCATTCTTTGACGTTGTAAAAGTATTTAACATTAAAGTACAATGCTCTACAAGCGATTAAATTGTCAGGTGTTTGCAAAAGTATGGCATTGTTTATAGTGTAGATAATAGCATCTTGGGCATACTTGCGCAAAAATGGTATTTATTTATAATAATAATATAGAAACCAAAATTAAAAAAAACTATACTGCTTTTTAGAAATTAATTTTGGTAAATGTTTTGTAATGTTTCATACTTGAAATTATAATCTAATTAAGTATGACTATATAGACAAGCAAGCTGTTACACAAACAAACAAAAAACGTAAGTTGTTTAAAAAAAAAAAAATTACATACAATTAATGATTGCTTTAAAATAATATTTTTTATTATGAGATTAACAGTTCTATTGAGGTATATATGCTTTTGTACAATTAATTAATTGTGTCTAGATTGGATTACTATACGTTAGCAAAAGTTTTTAAAAACTTTCTATAATAAAAACACAAGAATATACCTTGAGAGATGTTTTTTATACAACAAATTATTATAAGATTTTAATTTTTTATAATTAGAACTAAATAATAACTCTTTATCTATCGCAGTAATTTATAAGTTATTTATAGTTATAATTCGTCGGTCCTATTAGCTCCCTTTAAACAAGTCGTAAGATTTTCGAAACAATTTAAAACAGCTGTAAAATGCACAAGAAATAGAAAAAAATGCATTATCAATATTTTTTAATAACCAATTTTTACAAAATAATGCACTGAACTTAATAATAATCCAAGTATTTTAAACAAAATACGTTTTATATATATATATATATATATATATATATATACAAACAATGCACTGCTAAAGTTTGCGGGATCAAGTACAGCCTGTATTGCCAGCGTTCTGCGATTGTCATATTCGTAAAATTTGACGTTTTTTACATATAATTCAGTTGACAGTTTGATTTCAAACTGCTCGGATTTGTCTCAACAAAATTTAACAAGAGTAATAATTGTGAGAAAGATGGAAATTTCGAATCTTGACTTCCGAGTCATGATTTTTTATGATTTTTGATCGGTTTAACACCGCAACAATGTGTAGAAGAACTTAGTTTGCTATTTGGGAATGAAATTATTTTGTCAGATTGGCATGTGACCTATAGTGAGATAGAGGCATCCTTAAGCATTGCACCGAAACAAATACATACGATTTTGTACAATCATTTGCATGTCAGGAAGCTTTGCAGTAGTTGGATCTACACAATTTGAAAAAATAACAAAAACTGGCACGTGTAAAGTGGTGCAAAGAAATGCTAAAAAAATTTAAAGGGGGTCGTTCAAATTTGGTATATAACATCGTAACAGGTGACGAATCTTGGATATATTTATATGAGTCTGAAAGTATGAGCGTTTTGAAAAGAATGATTGTTTGTTTCTTTAGAAAAACTGGTTATGTTGCAACTGTTGCATTAGAAGATTGAAGGACAGTTAATGCTGACTGGTATACTTTAATTTGTTTGCCGGAAGTTATTGCTGAAATCAGAAAAATCAACATAAACCGGCGTATCATTGTATATATGTTTTAAATAAATCCTCTTCTAAAATTTGATATTAGAAACTTTGCTTACGTTTTTAAGTATTTTATTGTTACTAGATAATTGAAAGCGTAGCCATATACCATGATTCTATAGAAAATTATAGATTCAACTATTGCTTTATTAAAATGCTCAGGTATTTCTGGTGTTTAAAATTAAAAGTAATTTTTTTTGTACAATTTTATTTTGCTAGTGTTGAAGTCATTTGAATGTATAAAAAACTGTAATAAACTGAGACAAATTCTTTTTCTTTTGATCTTTGATTTGAAAATGCATTATAGATTAGTTATGTCTTGTCTCTATTTATAATTGCCACTATAAGTAAATTATCCGCGTACAAAAAATGCTTAAATACAAACTCACATTGTTCACAAACAACGGATACAAAAGAACCTTGTATGCACCACTCTTAATAATTGTTTTTTGTTCTAATTTTTGTTCAAATTTGACTTGTAAAGTTTGGTTGTTAAAATAGCCTTTTAAATTGTTTTAATACCGTAGTTTTCTATAATATTCAACAATTTCTTATGATTAATTGTATTAAATGCGTTGATAGTGAACATAGCATTTGTATATTTTACTGTTAATATGCCGCGACTGTATCTCGTATTTAAGCACCGTGTTGTCTTCAACTAAATAATTAATTTTTATGTCCTCTTCGCTATATCGCTCTGCTAAGTAAGATATACTTTGGGCTAACTGATAGGTACCAGTGAACATAATATTTAAATCTTTCTCTGTCATCTCAGGGAAATCTTGTACGTTTGATGATTTTAAAGGTTGGAATGACTTTTTTCTTCTGTTCCAGTTACCTTCCTCCAGTTCTTTTGCTAATGAATTGTCGTCACTTTGTTTATTAAGCATGAAGCTGGCAACATCATCTTGCATACTCGCATCGGAGTTCAAGCGTTTTCCGAAAGTATTAACCAGAAAAGAAGCAATTCTGCAGTACACTTGAGCAACGGGTATTAGTTTATTATCTAGTTGGTTGTGCAAAAGTTTAAACTTTGATGCAATGACCCCGTGCACTGCTTCTACAACCCATCTAAGTTTTGTCACAAACCGGCTATCATTAGCTTCTTTAGTGGATAATTGTTTTCTTTTGCCTTTTAAAGCTGGCATCAGCACAATGTATCCTTTAGATTCCAACTCGTTCTTCAAATTACTAAAGCCTCTATCAAGAATGAAGATGTCACCTTCCCTCAAAAGATTTGACAATCCATTTTCGTCCTTTAAAATAACTCGCAATATTTCTGCGTCGTTCATAGTACCCAGGTATGGCCCAAATGTATCGACTATAAAACCATCTGTGGTACAAACTGTAAAGGGTTTACATAAGGGTGCTTTTTTCTGACTCGAATATGATTTTCGTTGGTAGTAGTTGTTAGTACTCTTTTCATGTCGCAAATAAGTAGCATCAGCTATCAAAACTAATCGTCCTTCATAGCCATGCAACTGATTCACGTAGGGCGACGTATGGTTTAATGTTAAATCTTCACGAGAACAAGCTAGTACGCCGAGGTGTGTAGGTAAAACATCAACCTTAAAAGATCTCAAAACAGATTCGCAATAATCCGAAACTTGCTGTTTGCATTTCATATCAAATATCGACGCTGTCACGCTGTTGGAACTTCCAGTTCTTAACTTTAAAAGGAATACAAAAAGAGCTTGATTCACACTGCGACTGTCCGAATTTCGCACCGAAGTGAGCATCGTCGTCAACATTTTTAAATGTTTGGGCGTATAACCAGTTAATGCTTGTATTTGTTCGCTTGATAACTCGTAATCGTTTGCTATGTCCAGAATACTATCCACGCATTTTTCGGACAATACGTTCAAGAACAAGACCAACTCAGATTTTTCGATATAACTTGAAGGTGAATAAACTTTTAGCTCCTTAAGATCGTCGGTATAAAAACGCTGATTAATTAAATGATGTGTACAGCAACGATTTTGTTTCGGTACAAATATTCGACTGTCTACAAAAACTTGCAAACGCGCTTTGAGCGAAACAACGACTAATGAATTTGGTTCAGACAAACATACACAGCAACATTTATGACTCGAAATCAATTGCTTGAAGGGCATTTTAACCATCTCTACCTCAGGAACGTTTCTGATGCGAAGATTATACGATGGGTCTACTGTTGATTGAGATGACTCCGAGGTTGTTACCGATGCTTGTGAATCAGTTTCCGGAGTGTCCGTCACCAATAACAGTTGTGATGCAGTATCCAAATCTTCTTCAGGTGCATTTTCTAACACTGCGAAATCTTGATTGGCAGTGATAGATGAAGCTTCAGGTTGTCTATAGTTCAATTTCCATTTAATCCTTGTGATCGATGAACGGCATTGTCCACAAAGTGCATCAGTTACAATGACTGGTTTTTCTAACACAAGCGAAACCTTTTCTGCTTCATCCGTAGAATTCAATACTTTTAGTGGGTTTTTTGAATATCGCAGCAAACTGTCACAGTTCACACATCTCTTGCTGTGATCAACTTTTTGTATTTTTGGTGGCATTATTGATTCATAAACTAACAACCTGCAACAATGTCAAACAACATCAAATATGCAACTATTATTGTCACGTACTTTAAATATTTGCAAATAGGCAGTGTATTAATTTATTTTTTGGCTAATGAAAATGTTAATTATTTAAATTAACTCATGATTAAATATTATTTTTTAATCATTAAGAGCATACCGACCGCTACCTTGATTTGTAGTATTTTAACAAAAACGGCAATTCTGGCTTCATTGCTGCTTCTACAAATAATTTGATAATCGATTAATTTTTTTACGAGTACATTAAGAAAAGATTAAACTATGATATGTCAAAGTCTTTTAGTCAAATAATAGAGAAAAAATAGCCGAAACACTCCATCAAATATAGAAATAAATGCGTTTTTCTGTATTTTTGAATGCATTTTATTGCTATTTGAAAATATAATTTCACAAAAAAGACTTAGACATATCATAGTTTATTCTTTTCTATATGTACTGGTAAAAAAATGAATCGATTATCAAATTATTTGTAGAAACAGCGATGAAGCCAAAGGTGCCGTTTTTGTTAAAATACTACAAATCAAGATAGCGGTCGGTATGGTCTTAAGAATATTCCGACCGCTACCTTGATTTGTAGTATTTTAACAACAACGGCTTTTTTGCTGTCATTGCTGTTTCTACATATAATTTGATAATCAACTTATTTTTTCATTAGTACATTCAGAAAGGATCAAACTGTGATAGGTCGGAGAGTTTTAATCAAATAATAGTTAGGAAAGCCGAAAAAACTTATCAAATATAGGAATAAATACTTTTTTTATGAACTTTTGAATGCATTTTGTTGCTATTTGCAAAAATACTCCGACATTTAAATGTATTGGTAAACGAATAAATTGATTATCAAATTATATGTAGAAACAGCAACGACGCCAAAGTTGCAAGTTTTGTTAAAATACTACAAATCAAGTTCGGCATGGTCTTAACAATTGGTAATTATTAATGTCAAATGATTGTTAAACTAAGATACTAAAGAATGAGATTAAACAAGAATCAGAAGTTGTACTGTTTACATTACCTGAACTGCTCAAGTTTTGGATAAGATTTATCCACAACGATGTTTGTTGACACTGTTAAACATGGGGTAGCTCTAACCTCAAATGTACGCAACAGGAATTCCAGCGTCGCTTACAGTAATCTTCTTTACCGACATCGCGCCAAATTCAAATATTGCTGTATTGTTGGGACCCATATTTTAAGTAAAAAACGAAGACAATTATGGTTACTATACGTATTCTAACATTTGTAAAACCATAACAATGTTTTTATTAAAAAAAAAAACAATATATACAAATCATATTTAGTCAATAACCCGCGTAATTATATTTTTGTAACAAAGTCATGGAAAATTTTTTTACTTAATTTGAGTTGTCGCGCGAACAAATGAAAATATTTACATGCGGTTAAGCGTAAAATGAAGCTGATTTAGAGGGCTACTTATGCTATTTAGCCCTTTTTTGTACGAGCATAAGAACTCTTGCAAAAAAAAATTATTTCTAAAAAAATATTTTTTTTTATGTTTTTTGACTGTTTGCATACAGTTTTTGGGGTCCCAGGACCTGTAAATAATTTGAAAAAAATATTACGCACTAGTTTTGAGTGTAATACAATCAAATCATTCAAATCCGATCATAATACTAATTAAAAAAAAACACAAAAAATAAATAGTGAGATAATTTTAGAAAAACGCATTTTTTACCACAGTTTTAGCAAGTCAAGAAAAAAAGTTGATAAGCATATAAATTTTGATTTTTTTTAAATTTCAAACAAGATTTAAATATTCCCAACTAAAATCCCGCGGGGGCCGCCACAGTCATCTTATCCCGCTACCCCCTTTAATGCTTTGTAATGAGACTTGTAACGCAATCTATTACGTCAACAATATCTTTTGTATTAATATTGTTGTGTCCTGCGGGCTTTGTTCTGTCCATCATTGTTATGTAAAATTGATTTGGTGTTTGTAAAAACTGTGAATAGGTGTTGTTTAGTGTTTCTTTATTGTAACATAAGTTTGCAACGTATCTTGTGTTTGTAAACTAATGTATAATATCTTTACTTTTGAATTTAAAATTTTGTTTTATGTTTTTCTCTTTTGTGGTGTTTTTTAATGTTTTTCTTAATTTTTTGTTTATTATTCTTCCTGATTTTTTTATGTTTGAAAATTTTATATCATTGTAACTCTGTTTCTAGTTGATTTGTATCTTCCTCTTAACGTGTCTTTAATATTTTTTGTTTTTCTTGATTTTTTCTATACTTGGAAATGTTCATCTTAATTTTTTATTTTTTGTGTGTATTGTTGATCTATTTTTTGTGTGATTTGCTTTGGTGACTAAGTTTTTCTTTTATACATTTTGATTTACACTCTTTATAAAGTTGCATTAACTGCATAATGAGTTGCTCTCAATTAATTATTTTTTTAATATTGGCATGTTTTTTACAACCAGGTAATAAGTTTCTAAATTTAAATCTAGATATTTGATCAAACTTTTGGTTTTTGTTAATGTTTTTAGGTTTACATTTTTGATTGTTTTACTTACAGTGTTTATTATGAAAGTAATGCGCATTTTCTATGAAAAATAGATTTATTGATCGTACTGGTACAAACGCTTAAAATTTTTTGAAATACTCTCCCTCTGCATTAATACACTTTCGGAGACGTGTCTGCTACGCCTGGAAGGCACTCTAAAACTCCTCTACAAGAATGTCTTTTAATAATCTTGTAACATGCTTTTAGATGTTCTCCATAAACTTCCAATGCATTTCTTTGAGCTTTCTTTTCAGTCGGGGAAACAAAAAAAAGTTGCACGGAGCCAAGACGGGACTGTAAGGAAGCTAAGGGACCACCAAAGTGTTGCTTTGGGCCAGGAAGTTAGTAACAATTACTGCCGTTTGACTGGGGGCATTGTCCTGGTAGAGCTTGACCGTGTATTTGTTGTCAGTACTAAAGCGCGCGATCCGGCGTTTCAACCTTTTGATCACCTTGAGGTAAAAAGTTGAGTTGAGTTTCTCTTTGCGGTACAATCTTAAAATGGGGGGGGATAATTTAGTGTGCCACGCGCTGCTCTACTTTGTCTTTTCGGTTTTGGATCGTACTCGAACATTCAGAATTTGTTTCTGGTTTGACAGAGTTAAGAAACTTTGGCTCATTTTGAATCAAATGCAAAAGTTCTTGACAGCGCAAAATTGCGCTATGTTACAAAGTCGAAAAACACTTTACTTTTTTGCTCAGAATAGTTGGAGCAAGTTGGCATCCGGCTGCGTTGAAAGAGCAGATTCTCCACTACATTTGCCGACCGGTTTTACCGAACTGAGATGAATAGTCGCGTCACAATAAAATCATGCGCATTAATTTTATAATGGATCCATTATGATGTATTGGTTCATTTTTGTGGTCAATATGGACGTGATTATTTTGTTTGCACTTTTAAAATAAATGTGGTCTAAAAAAGATTGTGATTTTTTATAATACTATATCCATATAACATTTCCTCGTAATCTTTGCTACTTATTGTATCAGTTAGAATGTTAATATTTGTGTTGTCTATAATCATAATGTGTTTAACTTCATTATTCTTACATATTTTAAGCTCAGTTATAGTGTTTATATATTTGTCAAAATGAGAATATATTGAGTTTAAGTTTATACATGGTGTTAAAAAAATGTAAAATATTTAAGGGGGTGGTAGTACAAACCACATCAAACAAAAAAGTGCTAATAAACATGGGTTGTTATAGCAACGGTTTTGGAGATATGAAACATAATTTACTTTTATATATTTTTACAAAAAACAGAGTTATAGAAGATGTTCAAAGTGGCTCGAATTTCTTAGCACTTTTCTTCATTATTTTTTAACTTTAGTTCCTCAAGGCTATTTACAAGAGTAGCATACATTAATAATTTCAAATATCCCAAAAAAAAAATTAAGAAGGTTTAATTTAGGCGATTTTGCTGGCCATAAAACTGGTCCGTCTTCTCTTACTTACTTATGTAGAAAAGTTTGGTCTAAATGCTCTCTAACGGCAGTCATAAAAATGAGCTAGAGCACCATCATATTAAAACCACATTTGTTGCCTGTGAGCCAAAGTAATAACATCAAAAAAATTACACATTGTGTTCTGCAGAAAGTTGAGGTAAACAGCTCCTGTTAATCGATTTGGTAAAATAACAAAACCTAAAAACCTGTCGTTTAGAATACCCATCTAAATGTTTAATGAGAAACTTGTGTGATGTGCACATTTAATTACAGCATAAATTTTTTTGATGGCCCAATGATGTGCATTATGAAAATTAACAACTCCATTTTGTATGAACCCCGGCTTCATCCGTAAAAAGAATTTTGGCAAGAAACTGCCAGTCTTCAGCATTTTTGCGTAGAAACCAGCAACAAAAAACCAAACGTGCTTGATGATCAGTTAAATTTAAAGCTTGTACTTGTTGTACATAGTACAAATAGAGCAGCTGCTTGTGGAGGGTTCTTTAAAGAAGAGTATCTACCTCGGCTGATATTCTCCGCACTTTTGTTTCTGGATTATGCTCTATAAGTGCTGTAATTTTTTGTTTTACTCTAGGAGTAGATACCGACCTTGGTCTACCAAATATATAGTACTGTTTTCAAAGTTAACCGGTATTTCTCAATCTCTGGTGAATTCTTCCAAACGTACAATGTGAAGAAATCTAGCAATTTGGATAAGCTTCTACATAAAGACGTCGCGTTTTGCAATCTCTGGTGAATTTTTCCAAACATACGATGTGAAAAAACTTAGCAAATTGGTTAAGCTTCTACATAAAGACTTTGCGCTTTGGTGGCAATTTTATTAGCACGACCATACATAAAATGCATGTCGGCTAGTTCTGCATTAGATTAATCAGCCATAGCAATAAAAACTTGTGCACTAACAACAACTGTTAAATACTGAATGTTTATTTCACAAAACATCAGCCAACTATGATAAGAAATTTTGCACGTTTATGTAAAATAAAAAATGAAAAAAAAAATAACAAAAATAAATATAATGTTCCATATCTCCAAAACCGTTGATATGACAACCCATGTTTATTAAAACTTTTTTGTTGGTTGTGGTTTGTACTACCACCCCCTTAAATATTTTACATTCTTTTTTGAACACCCTGTATAGTTGATTATAAATCATTTATTTTTAAAAGTTATTTTATTCTATTCTGCAAAATGTGTTATTATCTCACAGTTATTTGTTTCTGCAAAGTCTATGACTAGACAGTTTTCAGTCATAATCAGTGTTTTTTTTAACATATTAAAAAAAGATCTTACTTGATTATAGGAAAAACTTCTTTGCAAATTGCATGCAATATCTTACTAGAACCTTTTCTATTTGCACCCACAAATCTTTTTAGCCTATTTCAGTTGCTTTGGTTTTTGCTTTCTAGCTAAGTTTTTTGCAACAATAGCAAACTTCTAAATATAATAATATAATTATTATTATTATTAAATTTTTTCTATATTGTTTAACTCATATTGACTGCAATTTTTTAAAATATTTTTTCTTTTAGCTATATTTATTATAATATATTTAAACAATTTTTAACTTTTTTATATTTATTTATTAACCACACTGTAATTTTTATCACATGTAAACAAAATTGATTGATATTTCCTGTATAAGTTATGGTCCAGTTTAAAATAAAGACTATTATTATAGTATTGGGAACTACAACGTTTGTTGTAACTAGAATTTTTTTTTTTTTAATTTATATATTTTATAGTTGTTTTTGATGTACTATGAGTAATTTTTGGTGTCAATAATATTGTAGTATTGAAAAAAATATCTATTCTTCAGATTTTCAGGTTTATAAATACATGCTAAATGGTACGCGCTATTGCAAATATCAAGAATGAAATTTAACAATGATTTTTTTTAATTAATGACATTTTGTAACTGATTACTGGCATTTTTTGTTTTTGGTTCAACATTTTTTTAATTTTTAAGTAATGCTTAACACAGACAGTTTTGTGTAGAGTGGCATATTTTATGTTACAAACATTTCTGTATCAATAAGTCACTTACATAACACGTACATAATATTATTATTAATAAAATTTACATTAAATTAAACCAAACAAACAAAAAAAAATAACATATTAACTGCACTTTTAAAATACTATGAAACTGCAAAAGATTACTTTGCTAGGTTAAAAATATAAAGAAATTGGTAAGTATTTTAATATCAAAATTATATTTTTGTAATCATGAAATTGTGACGTATATATTTCAATCTTACAAAATAATAAATGGTTTAGTTTTTCAACATCATTGTTGCAGAAATATATCAAATTTTTTTAATCATTTATTTCAGCCAAAACTGTGTTTAAAGTATGTGCATTCTTTTTTATGTTGTAATAAACAGTCTTTTATAAATATTATTTTTACAAGCAGATGAAGCTATTTTATTTAATGCAAAAATTGTTTTTTTTACGTTCAGTGGTAAAGATAAGAGAGCAACAAAATAAAATATACTTTATTTATTAAAAAGATGTATGAAAATGACGTAAACACTCCAGCCAAAGTTTTTTAATCATAGACAAGTCATTGTTGTTTTTGATGCATAATAAATTAAAGTTATTTTTACAGAATACTGGTGGTACTGAAATAGGTGGGTAAACTTTAAAGTTAGTATTGGAAACTGCAACATTTGTTAAAACTAAAAAAAATATTTTTCTATTTTTTTAGCTTGCGAAAATGGAGTGTAGAATTGAAGGTAAAAGATCGATTGGCAGAAGAGTACTTTCCTGGTCACGCAATATCCGCAACTGGACCGGCATGGAGATGGAGCAATTGTTCCACGCGTTTGCCCATAGGAAGAATTTTAATGAAGTGGTTGCAAACCTTCAGTAATAAAGATGCACCAAAAGCAAAAGCTTTACTCAGATCACATACTGTTGCAGCAGTATGTTTTCCTTGCTCAAGACCTTCGACTATGGCACTCAATAAATCTGCCGCTGCGTCAATTGTACACTTATTAGGCATAAATCCATGTTGTTGAGCAAATTATGTTGCACTCATTAACCTAACTTTAATTATCATTTCAAATACTTTTCTTAAAAGTGGTATAATTGAAATTGGCCTATAATTATTATAGTGTATCAAAGAGCCAAAAATAAGCTTTAGGACCCCTCTGCTTTTAGCAGCACAAAAGAGCAAAGCAAGTGAGAGTTGCTGAAGCATTTTGGCACAAGTTACACTCAATATTGTGTTGCCTGTTCTAAATAAAAACCTTGATTCAATAAATTTTAAATTTTATTACAACCTGTTAATACTGTCAGATGTTAAGGTAAGACGTCATCAAGTAAAACTGAGATTTACAGCCAATCAAATACCGCAAATCATTTAAAAGCTTGAGGGCTTCTAAATCGTTGTTTTGTCCCAACTTGCAGGGCCGAGACCGATGGTTTTGGTAGATGCAGGCAAAAAAGTCATTTGCGATGTTTGATTTGCTGTAAATCACAATTTTATTTGATAACGTCATAGTTTAAAATTTGACAGTAGTGACAGATTTTAATAAACTTTGAAATTTCTTAAAATAATGTTTTTATTTAGAACAGGAGAAAAATTTTTGAGTGTACTATTTAAAACTGCAAAAAAGTCTTGTGCTAGGTTAGACATATAAAGGAATCTCTAGTATTATAATATCAATTTTATATTTATAATAATGAAAATTTGACGTTATCATATAATCTATGTACAAATAAATGTTTTTTACATATATATGATAGCATTGATAATTGTTGTAATCATGAATGAAGTATATATGCAAAAATTTAAAAACTTCTAAAAATTTGATTTTTAGTATTATTTATCTCTTTTAATATGCTTTGTTAATATCAGCACACTATTTTAATGATTGCACTATGTTTTCATTTTATTGTACAAGTAAGAACTAATTTTTTTTTTTATTAATTAATTTAAACTAGAAGCAATAAAAATGTCATGTACTTACTCAGTACATTATAATCGATAAAGACATAAAATGTGAAGCACACCTTAAATAGCTCATACTAAAATTACATGCAGGCATTAATACGCTTCTAAAAAATATAACGACGCTTTTAACAAATAAAAAAAACTTTGAAAATTTGATTAATTATTATGTTATAAAATATTAAATATGTAAATATATTCTAATAGGTTAATAATATAAATTTATAAGAGATGCTTTTGTGCAAGAAGGTAAAATAATAACCAAAATATATTATATTTAAAGATTCTTAAAGATAATGATTAATAACAGGAAAACACATTGAAAAGAACATCATTTTAAATACTCCGGCTATTGCTAAATTGAACGCAATATAGTTAAACATAAATTAAACATGATACTTCCGTAATCTTGAATATAACTTTTGAACTTAATTACTATTTTTTTAAGACGGATATGAATAAGCCTTACAGTATTATGAGGATAAATCTTAGATACTCAACAGATTTAAATTAACTTAACTCCACACGAAACAAATAAGTGGCATAGTGGGTTAATCGATTAGGTGTTCGGATCCTATGCCGAGGTACTGAGATTGAATTCTTCTCTGCTCTAGGTAAATGATTTGAAAATTTGTTGACTGCTGTAGTCGTTGTGTATGTTTTCTGTAGCCAACAAATTTACAAACATTAATCATGTTCTTTAGTTTATCCTTCATACTCAAAAAGACTTTCGGTCTGCTTAAACCAGAGTGGTGATGTCGATGAGTATTTCATTTATTATATTTAATAGAGATTTTATTCAAAAAAAATTATTCAAAAAAATTTATAATACACAGAAATGTAAATATGTAAGTACTTACATAATATTTTAAATAAAATTGTATATGGCTTTATTTACTACTTATTGAGATATTATAATAATTAATTTTCTAATCGTTTTTATTTTAATTATATAAGGATTAATTTAAATAATATGTTAAGTTTAACAATAAGCAAATTATTTAATTTATACTTTTTTTGGTTATATCTTTTTGATAAGTTTTAATTAATATTTTATTGTATAGTCGGATAACTTTAAGACATTTGTAGGCTAAAAAACCACCAATCTATTTTATACTATTTTGTACTATTTCTTTATAAATAAAAATCTATTAATGTTTTAAAATATTTTATCGTACAAAAAGCTAATTGAATACTATTTCAGCAAGTTCAACACAAACATTTTCTCATTTAAATTAAAATAAAGCTACAAAAGTAATCTAGTTTTTCATATTGTTATGAAAACTACATAATACATATTAGATTTTACATGTACAGGAGTTAACTGAAGCTAGTTATTTGTTTTATGTTAATCTGACCCTTTCAAAGTCCAATCCTTAAGGCCTATAGGCAAATCGGATCTATGTTATCTGTGCAGCTTGTAAATTCTAATACAAGCCTACTTTATATATGCCTAGAAAATTGATTGCTTCTTGGCTTTATAAAGTGTTAATTTTCAATTTGAATACATGTTATCGAATGCAAAGAAAATACATTTTAAGGAAAACCTTCGCATATCAAATATATCTTGATACGTTTCCCCAGTTTATATTTCCAGTGCTCGCGTCCGTGGCGAATAAAAAAATAATATTTTGAAAGACGTTTTCGATTAAACGGTTATTCGTTGAGCGCCCAGGGGGAGACGTGTGTATATCACTTTAAAATTACAAAACAGAAAATTCGTCCTGATTTATATTTTCCATTTTTTCCTTGTGAAACTGGGTTCATGGACAAGCAGATCAGATGCTGTGAAATAATGATACCCCCACTAGAGAAAACTCCCACCCTATGCGCGGAGAATCGAATGCGGGATGCTGCTTTATGTCGCCCAGTCTCGACACGAACCGCGCACGATAACGTTAGTCTGGCATAGGCGACCCGTTCTTGCAGGAATACGTGTGCTTTGACATGCCCGTGTTGCTGCTGTAGTATTTGTAGGGTACATTCCTGTTAGACCTACCCTTACGGCGTTCGTGACTTACGACCCCAATTTATGTGCTGCAAATTAATTGGAATATGTTGTTCAACTAGGATAATCTTGAGTGAACTTGACTTCTAATATTTTGTGTCAAAATAAAATATTTTTTGGACTGAAAGGTTCATCCCCTTTTTCTAAACTTTCTCTTCTTCCAACGACTTGTAAAACTTTTTAATTATGGCGTTACAAAAGACCTTAAATATTTAAGAGTGTGTGCTGGGTTTTTATTAGAATTCTTAACAAACTTTGTCTATATACTCGTAAACTAATTTTAGAGTGTGAAAGTTTTTTAAGTAAAATAACTGCGGCATTGTGTATGTGTGGTGTGGAACCTTTGAAAAGTTTTTCGGATTTCCGCCGCCGCCGCCAAGAGTGAAATCAATGAAAGTTTTAAGTGTGTGAAATTTCCAGTTGTCACACTATATACGGATTACCTTACTCCACATTTTAGGTATGATTGTAGGATTTATTTATTTTATATATTTATTGTATTTATATGCCGGCGTTAAATCGGATAAAACGTAATATTAAAAATATAATTCCTATGCTGTCGACGCTCAAATTGTTTCCTGTAATTTTCCCAGCTAGAACTTTCCAAAGCTTTGGAAATACGATTGCGGCTAAATCGACTTATTTCAGAACATTATTTATTTGCCAAATGATGACAATTTATATAGTATTTTAATGGTTAATCAAGATAAATTTTATTATTTTTTACACATTCAGTAATTTTAGTTATAAGGTTATAATTTTGACAGATGTAATTTGATATAACAATTAGAAACAATTATTTATAAAAAACAAGAATAAACTTCTTGTATGCCTTTATGTATAAACTTGGAACACCGTAGCTGCCCGGTAATGTCAGGATCAGATAACCGCATTTACATAGTTTCGGAGTTTGAGCTGACGGATATGAAATAAATTATTTGCTATTTTTAGAAAACATATCAAAGAAGTTTATAATTGAATTCGAAATATACAGAAAAATTAGTTAAACTGTTTAACTAAATTAGTTTTAATTGAAAGTTATATATTATATTAATATTCAAAAGTTACATCTTTCATACCACTATATCATCAATAAAAAATAGCAATGAATGACTAATAGCAATTTACAACATTAATGTTTATCATTTATTGTTTGCAATTAAGTATATCAAGCTTTTAGTCGCTAACTGATTTTATTTGATTTTACTATAGTAGCATTCAATTATTACATAGTAGCATTTAATAATATTTTGGTTGAATCGCTATTTATAATATTTAGTTCAATATGTAAAAAAAAATTATTTACCAATATGATATAAATAATAATAAAATTGTATGCTGCTTACTACTTAAACACAAATCTTCAATTTGTTAACACATATTGAAATTTCTTTTTGGATTTTCTGTTTTATACTGAAGGGCGACATAGTGAATACCCATGGAAAGGTGGCAATAATAAAAAAAAGCTAAATATATAAGATATTTTGATCGCTGGTGTAGTAGTAAACTTTTTTTCCTGTCCACCAAGCCGACGAATGAAAGCACTTGCTACCTTGCTACCCTGGGGATTAGTTTGCTCTAGACTGAATTAGAATCATACAGCTATCTTGCTAGTAAAAAAACAATGTCATGTTACACAAATAAATTTGAACAGTTTATTATTACCTCATTTTAAGGTAGGTAATTAAATTTAATGTCATTGTATTAAATTATAAATTTGATTTTAAAATAAATCATACCAATAGCTTAACATACATACATTATAGTACTCAATGCGAAGTTATTTCTTAATGTATCGCAGTGAAAAGCGTTTTCTACAACTATGCTATGTTATGTATTTATTATATGTATTATTAAATCACTCTGTCATTTAATGCCAATAAAAAAATCCGCTTTTAAGACCATACCGACCGCTACCTTGATTTATAGTATTTTAACGAAAACTGCAACTTTGGCTTCATAACTATTTCTACATATAATTTGATAATCAATTAATTTTAGTACATTTAGAAAAGATTAAACTATGATATGTTGGAGTTTTTTTGTCAAATTATATTTGCAAATAGCAACAAAATACATTAAAAATACATGAAAACACATTTATTTTTATATTTGATTAGTTTTTTTGTCTATTTTGTAACTATTACTTGACTAAAATACTCCGACATATCACAGTTTGGTCTTCTCTGAATGTACTGGTGAAAAAATTAATCGATAATCAAATTATAAGGTTGGTAATATTGTGATTGGTAAAAATGCAGCATAGTATGTCAAACTATCTATTACTTAAACGTAAAATGTGCTATATATGTAGATACTGAGAAAGTTTAACAAAACTCTATGCAAAGTATTTTAATTTATTGCCGCAAAACTATTTTGTAGGTATTATAATATAATATGTCATTCTGAAAAAGTTTTATACAAACTTATATTTTTATTCGACTTATAATATGATGTTACAGCAATTTACATTAATAATAAATTAGAATTATTAGCTTTTCAATAAAATAGGAGAGTGATTGTAGTATATAATACTATTACTAACAGTACTATTATAATAAATGTTTGAAATTGCCTGTTACATTAATGTATTAATTTTTGATTTGTAGTTTATATAGCTATTTCTGCATTTTTGTACACAATTTAATAAGTAAATTATAATTATTTTTTAAAAACTTTGAGTGTTCTAAATGTTTTCAAATTTCTTTTTGGTACACTTCTGTTTCAAATATATAAAATCTAGTGGTCTTATGTCAGACTCAGTGGTTATCAAATAAGTTTTGCTATAATGTGGTGCTAGTTAATGATTAACTGAAACCTGTTTATTTGGACACTTTAAGTCAGATTATTTTCTATAACTTGCTGAAAAAGGTTGATATCTAAAAAAATACTGTGCAAATAATTAATAAGTTTGTTTTTGCTGCATTTTTAAAAGGTTTTAGTTTTGATGTAACGATATTTTAACATTGATGGTACCTTAAAACGATATTTTAACGATTTTTACAAAAAAACATGAAATATAGGATAGAATAAAATCTAACTCCTAACTGCAAAAATTCTATTGAATCAAACCGGTCATTTATGTGTACTTCTAAGTGTCTTATAATTACGGAGACCAAATAACACAGCGTAAAATTTATCATATTTTAGATTAAATTTTCTGAACTTGTATAGTTTATGTTAAAGTTAGTATTGAGTTTTAGGTAAATACTTTGGAGATATTTAACTGCATTTTATTATTTTGCAAAAATAATATTTCTGTATATTTCTCTATCTAAACTGATTTTAACTTTGGTTATTTGCAACGTTATTTATAAAAAAATTTATTCTAATTTGAATTTTTTTTTTGCTCATTTTTTTTAATTTTTAGCATTAACAAATAAACTTTTAAAGATTATTTATTATATTTTTTCTTAAATAATTTATCTGATAAATATAACATATTTCTGTACATAGTATAACATTAATAATACACATTCGGGAAACCGAATATAATTTTAATATAGCTCAAAATTTACACATATAACGCAAAACGTAAAATTTAATAATAAGCTTTTAGAATAAATAACTTACAAAATTCTTCAAAAATTTTACAATTGTTACTCATAAAACCTTTTTGTTGAACAAAATTGATCAAAAAACCAATTCTATAAATATTACAAAAATTATGTTTATAGCATAAAATCTATACCATTTTATGAAAAATATAAATTATTTTAAGAACTACCCAGTAAAATTTAACTTTTACAATTTTAAAAAACAATAATATTAATTTAAGAAAAGATTAGCAATGATTTGTAAATTTTAAGCATTTTTATGTAAGAATAATTTAATATACCTGTTATTATTAGGTATTTTATGCAAATGAATTGAATTTATTATTATTTTTTTTATATGTCTTCTGAATGTTGCTGATTTTGTAAGAATAAATCAAACCGCTACGGTCGGATTGAAAAAAAAAAGATTTTGTAAAAGTTTACATAATTTTGTAAAATTTACACAATTTTGTAAAATTTTATAAAATTTCATAAATTGTGTCTAAATCTCATAAGTTAAAAGTATTAATAATTTTTAATTGCCGCATATTTATACAAAAAATATATAATATACGTTGCGTATTGTGTAATAAAGTAAAAATACAATAATAACAATACCAAATGCAGACAATTGTTTCGGTTTTCATAATCTTTATCAGTGCATCTTGGTGGTACGGCATCACTTGATGGTGAAGGATGACTTCGAATAATTGATTTACGTGCTTTTAACTCAAGTAAGATAATCGGGGCTATTCTCTATGCATATTTTTAACAAATCTTGTTAGCTAACAATATGAACTGTCATGTTATCAAATCTTGTTTGCAAACAATGTAAACGGTCATTACATCAGGAGGCGTAGTAGCAAATCTCTAGATAAAATAATAATAATATGTTTAAAAATTAATATTGTTAAAGTGACAGTTCATATTGTTTGTAATCAAGATTTGTTAAAATGACAGGTTATACTTTTAGCTGGCAATATATATATATATATATATATCTTGCTTTCATTCTAGCAATGTGCATAGAGAATAGGTGGTGCAAAGTAGTTGTAACTTCATTATGTTGCCTCAACCAAAGAAACCTAATATCATCAATAAAACTTCAGTATCACAACTGGCAATGTCTAAAGAGGTAACAATCAAACAATCAAATATAGTTAAATAAAAATCAAATGTTTAAAATCAATTACTCAAACAAATGTCTGTATTTTATTGATAACCTTGCTAATAGAGTAAATCATTCTATTTAGGGACAAATCAATGTATTATTATATTTATTGTTAATACAGAGGCGGAAATATTAAAAAAAAAACTGTTTTTAATTTATTATTTTTATTAAAACTTTTTAGGGATTTTAATTAAAATTTACTGTCGTGTAAGCAATCTTTTTATTTGTTCTTATTCTGTCGGGCATATAAATCTAACCCTAAGGTATTTACTATTATTTACTATCGCTACTTAGTTGTAATTTTTGTTGAGATTATGAGTATGTGAGCGGTATAGCTCATCCAGTTTTAATAATTGATTTAAAAGCAGTTATGACAAAAACAAAATAAATAATTTAATGTTTAAACATTTTAAAATATTAATCATATTTCAATTTTGTAGTAAATATTATAATAGATTAAATAAATAAAAATCAATCAATCAATATAATAGCCTTAAAATAATTAGATATTGTTGAGAGCAACGAATTTGTAGTTTGCTGTGAAACGACGTGGAGCACTTACACAAGGGGTGATGACATGGGCAGCTATTGTGCTACACACAGCGCTCCGTACCGCACTACCACCGCCGTTTCTGTGGGCACCTTGCTTAAGTATGCGTAATGTGAATAAAATGTTTACACTGTGCCATTGACGCAATTATATTACATATAAAAAATGTAAAATTAATATAGTGAAATAAAACTTGAAAAATCTTGCTTTTGAATGTTATTAATAAAATATGGCTGTTGATGAAAAGCATATGCGAGTAATTATCAATTTTGCAAAAATAAATACTACTATTCGAGAATAATTAAAAAAAAATTGTCAGCTTGTAACGTCACATGTAAATTAAAAAATCTTTTTAAAGTAATGTTATAGTATTTTTAGTTAAATTTTAGATTTGACGGTTTAAAATCTTTGTAATTCTTACTATCACATCATCACACATGACACTGTCTATAATTATATCTTGAATTATATATTCAGTCTTCCAATAAACAAGTTTAATTTTTGAATGAAAATATAAGTTGTTTGTGAGATATCCACTCCTTTCTTATTTTTATTTGAGAGTATATTTTATGGCATTGAGTATGGAATGTAACGTACTTAGGAAATTAATTGCCGATGACTTCGTCGCATAAATCTGGCTGAATGGCGTTTATTATGTTGTCTTTAAGTTTAAAGGCGATAAATTGCACGATCTTGGTGTCTAGTTTACGTTATTGCCACGCGAGATAACTGCTCTCAAATTGCTCGTGTAAAATGTCCATTGTGGCATGCTCTATGTGGCTTGTAGCGTCATCTTGTTGGAACCACCTGTCGTCGGTGTTCATATCATCCTGTTTAGGCCACAAAAAGTTGCTTATCATTGATTTGTAGCGCTTGCTATTGATGGTTATGGCAATGCTAGTTTTGTTTTAGAAAAATGACACACTAATGATTTTGCCAAACCAAAATTCTCGGGATAAGTTTTGTGCTGGTATATCTTGTGTGAATTGGTATCGCTCAAAATCTGATAATTTTTCTTGTTTATACATCCGTTCATCTAAAAATGAGCTTTTGTTAAGATTTGTTTGGCAACATTTGGGTCAACATCTAACTGCTCTAGAGCCCAATCAGACGGCGTTGTCTATGGCTGTTTACTTTAAGATCTTGGGTGAGTTGGATTTTAAAAATGTGCAGACATTGCAGTAAGACTAAATTTTCCATACTGAAGTTGCCTAAAAGCCAATTCTTCTGAACGACAAAAAATTGACTGCTTCTGGTTTTTTCGTACACTTTCACACACAGCAGAGATGTTTTTAACAGATTTTGCGTTTTGGTAAAGTACTGGTGTTAGCTGCTTATTAATAGAATTGGATGACTCGCATTTGGCTACCTACGTTGAATAGTCGAGTTCTGCTTGTTGTGTCAAGCATAAAATTTTCGTTTTTTCAACGGGGCATTGATTTTGATAATAAAATTTAATGATTTGCACAAAATTATAACCTTCTATGGTACATTTTCTTAAAATTTTAAATAAATGTGTATTTTACAGACTTTTACGCCCGGTTTCTCCAACATGACTTGAAACCTAACTAGATCTAAAACTGCGTCTTAAGACGCAAGTTCAGCTTATTTCGTTGCACCATAACAAAAGTACTTTTGATTTGCGTCGAGCAGAGCTCAAATATAGTATGCCGTTTTTGAGAGTTCAAGCTCCGAAACGTAACTTTAATACTGTCATCAATATTATTTTATTAAGCTCTAAGTAATTATTTACGTACGTTTAGTTATTTTCTTATATACTTTACTTTACTTTAATGTATTGTGTAATGCATCACAAATTATTTAATAAACTTAATTCCAGATTCTGAGACCAATTTGATGACAATATTTCATACACATTTAAAATCAAATCTCAATACATACATGAATGTTAAATATTAAAAAAAATCAATTAACATTTATACTTTGATATATTATTGTATTTATACAAAGTTCAGTGATCTATAAGGATAGTAAGGAATGTGAGAATCCGCAAAAACTTTTATCAATTGCACTTTTTCATTGCTGGATTTTCTTTCATCGAATTCAACCAATAATTTTTAAGCTTTTTATATAAAGAAATCACCACTGAGAGAATTGCTTTTATATATAATACTAACGTCAGTTGAATCTTTTGAAAACTGCTTTATCATTTTCTCATTACAGTTAAACTCTATATCTGTACAATTTGTAAACGGTTTTTATTGCTTTTTACATAGCGCAATGTTGCATCGTCTCTCACTGTTACGTTTTCCGGTATATGTGTTGAAATTATATAATACAATAACGTTCAAAAAGTATAGGATTTCAAATACTCATACTCTTATAACATTTGCACAAACAAACATGGTACTTATTTAAAAAAGTTTATTGCAGAAATATACTAAATCTTATCACCCAACAAAGAAAACGTATTCTTAGATTTATTGGTTATAATAATAAAATAAATTATGGTTATTTATGTACATTGCTTGTGACATATTTTTTTTAGTATCGCAGAACTATGAAGGAAATTTAAAATATCACCGTAGGGGAGAAGGACCGAGCTTTATTTTTATCATTTTAATTATACCTGCATTTTTTTGTGACAACTTTGCGACTTTTGCAAGTTTGTATACATGTTGATAGAGTTATAATTTACTTAACTTTACACAGACATAGTACATAATACAATACATATATTTATACTGTTACGGGAGAACTTTTTTAAATATAATCAAAAATATTGTAATATTGTTTTGCTGATACGAGTCGATATTATTACACTTCACATAAGAGAAGATAAATTGAATTCACTTTATACAGTTGTTTAATTTTGTTTTTTTATGTAACTCTTTTATTTCTGATAAAGTTTTTTTACATTTGTGAAACCATATTTTTTCATAACTAAAATGTGTTTCATTAAGAGGTAAACAATTTAATTTTTGAATTTAATTCCGATGTAGTCTAGGAACATATATTGTACTATAACATTGTGAAGTAGTACATTACTCAAACGGTTCTTGAGTTTTTAATCACAATATTTCAAAGATATTTGAATTTTATTACTAGGTTCCAAACAGCGGTTTTTTTCAATTGATCAAATGGGAAAACTGCACAAAGTTTTCGAAGTGTATTTATTAGTGAAGGAAAACTTTCATAATAAAATTCAAGGATTTTTATGCTTCCTGCGACATAATTGTGTAGCGTACTATGATGATTCATTCTAATAGGTTGTAGATGAAAACCGTCAAATTAAAATTTCAGTTTTCTATGTGCAATTTAACTTTTATTATAACTCACGTAAGTGAGTCCGTTTATATTGAAACTGTGATAAAATCAAAGAGATCTGCAGTATAAGCATTTTTTGAATATGTGAGCAATGCAATTTAAGACTTAAAATTGCATTTATGTATGCAAAAAATAAAATGTCTTGTTCTTCATGCTCTAAAATATTATTTTATAAAAAACTGTCTAAACCGTATACATGAAACGCATTTGCACAAACTACCAACATTTACTTTTGTATGTAAAAAAAGCACACACGATTGCTTTTATTATATGTAGTTAAAAGTATAAAATAAAGTATCTTTTATAAAATTTATCAATTAAATATTCAACGTTACTTATGAAATGTTTGGGACTGTGAAAATTTCATGGTTAATGTGAAATTATATGAATTTTCGTGAAATTTTATGAATTTTGTAAAATTATAAAAAAATTTACAAAATTATGAAAAAAAAAGATTTTGATAATACATATGTGAAATTTTAATGAAATTAGATTTTATGATTTTCTTTTGAAATTATGGGAATTTCATCAAATTATGCCAAACATTTATAAATAATTTTAAAAATTTTTGGCTGTTTGTATGACATTGTGTGAAATTTTATGTAATTTTGTAATTTTCTTAAATTATTACTAAAGTGTTTGGGACAGTAGTGGCATATTTATAAAGTTTTAAGATAAATATGAATTTATATATCACTAGTGACATAATTTTTTAGTGGTTACATTATATGAAATATTTTATAAAATAAACGGTTTTTGTTGCTCTTATCATTGGTAAACGTTTGATTCTATTGTCACAGCTCTTTTTAACATAAACATAACAATTTACTGCAAAACACTGCATTGTAATTATTGTTGCGCACAACTCTAATATAAACGCATCTTTAGTTATACAAGAGAAAGCTTACCTAACTAATGTTTAAGAAAAAGTTTAACTTTAGGGTGAGGAATTATTTATGTAGTGATAGATGAAAGGTGTTAGCGGAAGTCTTTTATTTATATTTATGAAATTTGTGTCACTTGATTGGCCTTGGCAACAGCATCAGTTTGTAATGTCCTCTATGTGGCTATGTGGTGGGTAGGGAGGGACGAAGTTAAATTATGGTGAATTATTCAAAACCTCCAACCAAGAGATTTTGCTCGATAAGTGAAAGAAAAAATAGAAAGTTTGTAAGTTATTTGATAGTTAAATGTTTGGAAAGTGGCTACCCAATCTAGGTTACCGCCATATGATGTGCAAGTTTCTAGCAATTCTACCCTCAAAGACCTTAACATTGTCTGAGTCGATAGAAATGGAAGATACTTTTGCGCCATCTACTCTGACAGATGAAATGATGTTAAATATTGAAAGTTCTACTCTCTTAGATGATACTTCTGGTTTGCACTGTTCTACGGTATGGAGGCCGATAGTATTTTTTGTGTTTGCGGAAGTTTTTTTATTAGGTAGGGAGTTTGAGCGATGAAGTTGACGGAGTTTAATTGTAGTGAATTATTCAAAACCTTTAACCAAAAGAACTCGCATGATAAGTGGAAGAAAAAATGGAAAATTTGTAAGTCTGATAGTTAAATGTTTAGAAAGTGGCTACGCAATCTAGGTACTGCCATCTGAGGTGCAAACTTTTAGCAATCCTAAGCTCACAGACCCTAATATTGTCTGAGTCGATAGAAATGGAATATACTTTTACGTCATCAACTCCGACAAATAAAATGACGTTAAATATTGGGAGTTCTACTCTCTTAAATAATACTTCTGAAGAAAAACAGAAAAACGTTAAGAAACAAAGCTTTAGCTTTGAAAATGATTTCAATTATTATACAATAGTATTGCAATGGATATAATGCAAATTACAAATTTTTTTAAATTCGAAAAAAATTTGCTTATCTGCGTTTTTTTACAGGAAACTAATTTTAAGGTTAAGTGTTCAGTTAATCTTTGTGGTTATACTATTTATTGCAAAGATTGTGTATATGTTGGTTGTGTAACGTTTTTTTAAATAGATCTTTTCTTTGGCTCGGTGTGCCCGACATCTTGATTGGCTATCTTGAAAGGGTACGGCATGACTAGGTATACATACATATAAACTTTACTATATTTTGAGGGAGAACCTATTTTTTTACAAGAAAATGTTTGATTTTTTGGTGTCACAGATGAGATCAAGATATGTCCTAGCAATAAACTTGCACAGGTTGTTGAATGGAAAGTTATGAGAAACGGATCGGAATACAATGCTACGTTTGCATCGCGCTTTGGTGCGCTTAAAACTGGATTGTGATTTTATAATATATTTTTCCGCAGCTCCATCTATATTACGTATTGTGAATCTTGTTTACTATACAGGAATTTGGTTAGCAACTGGCGCATTCCGCACTAGTTCTATTGCTAATATTTTGTGTGAGGCTAACTACATTTGCCGTAAGAAATTGCAGTATACTTTACAAACTGGATTTTCAAATTTTTGTTGTCTACCGGCTGTCTTACTGTCGCGATCCTTTTTCTACATTTTAACTTTCGAGGTTAAATACTGAATTAACGAGAATGAGCAAAGCATCAACTTTAAGAAATTAAATATTGAACTGAATTTGCAAAATGTCAAGCGTGGCTTAAAATTTAGCGATGGTGTGGGTTGTGGTTTTATGGTAGAAGATGAGCTGCAGTTTACATTTGGTTTGTTAACAATTTTCAGTATCCAACTAAGCGTAGCTATAAGTAGACAGACTCGTTGATTTATTAAACGCCATAGATGACCAATATGCTGATCATTACGTGATGATGCAAATTTATTCAGTTTTGCTTCAGGTGTTTGAAATAAATGTTACTGTTTACTTTGTTTGCATTTCCGATTACATAGCTATTAGTGGCAATGAAAAAACTGATGCGCTTGCTAAGTTGGCAATAATTATCGCTGAATATGTTACAAACAAAGCTTGTGTTAGGGGTATTAGTAATTTTCTACAACAATTGCTGTTGACTAGTCGGAATACTGAGTGGTTTGTTATTTAAGACCATAACCTGCGATGTACAAGAAGCGTTTTGTAAGCGTGAAGTTTTTTTATGTAAGCCAATGCGCAGAGAAGAGGTTATCCTTACGCGGCATTGCATCGGTTATTGTCTATAGACTCAGAGGCGTTTGTTGGTATCTGAGGTGCCCCCAGTTTGTGATATCTGTAATGTTTTATTAACTGTTTGTTATATTTTATTGGATTTTTGGCAATTTTTGGAACAAAGATCTGCGTCAGAATTATTATTTAGTTTGTTGATTGTTTTGGGCGATCAGATTGCTGATGTTGACGAATTCGAATTGGTTTGACGTAGCAGACTGAGTAAATAGGTATAATTGCTTATTTATGATGTGATGTGATTAATATATATCTGTGCATTGTAAAATTTAGTAGTGTTTAGGACCTTTTACATCTTAAATACTGTTGGAGTTAATAAATAATTATAAAATGTAGACTAATTAACTAATTTATGAATAAATGTAATATAACGTCTTTAAATAATGAACTAAAAAGCTGAATAATTTAAAGTTATTAAATTAGTATCAATATTTGAAATATTTTGTATATAATGTTACATAGTATTGAAATCATTTTTGCATGATCTGGACAGTAAAACAGTTTACGTTTGTGAAAGTTTTTTCTACATTATTCATATATGGATGTACAATATTGAATTGTTTTCAATTAGCTTAACCTAACAAGCTGCTGTGCACTGTAAGCACATTATTTTTTAGCATTTTACTTTGATATTTGTTATAATTAAATTGCAAACCTTTTAAACTCTAGAATGACTTTTTATAAAAAATGATTTACTGCATGTATTCAAAGTGTTCCGGAAATGATATTTATTAAACCTATACTATTATTGTTTAATAAACTCTTATAAAAACTTTAATTTTGAAAAAAATTGCATACAAGGTTTTTAGCAAATTTTGTGAGAAATACATAAAACTAAGAAGTTAATATAATTCTGACTTAAATTAAAAAATGAAAAGGAACACAAAAAAACTTTTTTTTAATTTTTATATGAATACTTAAAAGAAACCCAATATTATTTTGACTTTAATAATAATAATAAATAAAATGTTAACATTTTAATACAGTTTACTTGTCGATGATTTCCCATAGCATAATGAGCGATACAGCCGTTTGAGTGATTTATTTTATGATGAAACTTCGACAACATCATTATCTCATAATTGTGCCTGCTGCAGACTCTGTATAACGTATGTACAGGTATTAAAACTAAGGTTAAACATACAAACTTACAAGGATTTAACTTTATATAATGAGCAAGTTATTGAAGATGCAAAAACTTTATTATTACATACGTTATTAATAGGATTCCAACGCAAACAACGGTTATTGTTCTTAAAACATAATTTTGTATATTATTTTAATATATGAATATTTAATTAAAAATATAGTTTTATGAATTATATTTTAGGTGTTTTGATTATCACGATATAATCACGTTTTGTTGTTGCCCAAAAGAAAAATATAGGATGCGAATAAGTAAGGCCGAATAAGGATGCTGAACAAAATTAGATTTTTTTATAAGATTTTGCTATCCTGTCTGCGGCTGCCAAGGGTTGTAGATATAACAAATATTTTTTATGTGCTGTTTTTATAGTCAACCCCTTTTACTATCGTAGGACAATACAAAAAATAGTTAATATAAAATTTAATGTTGGTTCTTATAAATCGTTGAATTTTCAACCTATAAAGTTATAAGTATATAATGTGCCACAATTTAAATTGTTTTAAATAACATTTTTAAAATTGTGATAAAATTATAATATTTTTTAATATCTTTGCATTTCTTGTAATAATTTCAATTTACCTCTTTATAATCAATACATCTCACTCACTGAGAGTGATATTGAGATGATAGTAGTCATGCTGATGAACTGTGAATACGAAAATTTATATAAATTTACTTTTAACAATATTTTACTTTTTTTTAAATTTTTTGACTACTTATTATATCATGTTGATGAATGCCAAAAATTTTTCCAAATACGTTTGTTTTAAGAGAATAAAATTAATCTCCGAACTTGCTTAATAAGTTAAAAAAGATACTCATTATTACTGCTGTTAAAGTTTTTTAGTACAAGCAGAAAAAAATGAATTTTTAAGATGCTAGCTAACCTTAATTACATATCTGTACAGAAACCAATACTAAAGCAGTCAAAAGGAAACTAGAAATTGTAAGTAAGCTTTCTAAATAAAGTTGAACTAATTGATAAATAACAAAGTATTTCCTGTTGCACCCAAGTCCAATAATAAAAATTACAATTTAAAAACAAATCAGAGAACCAAAATTAATCATTCAAAACTGACCATAATAATAATAATAATAATACGTCAGGAAAATATCGAAATGAAAATAAATCACGGACAATCCAACAATTACGAATATAAACATTCTAAAAGAAAATGATATATTTTACTCACCAAGATAAAATACCTATATTTGGGACAAATAAAACAATGTTGCCAATTAAAACACTGAACGAATAGGATATTACATCCGGACACAACTTAAGATCTTAAACCCGTTTGACACTGTCTATAATTATGTCTTGAATTATATATATATATATAATTTTTATTAGAATTTGTGCAATAATTCTATATATATATAAAATTTATATTCTATTTGACACTGTATTTAATTCTTTATATAATTATAAAAACCACGCAAGCGCCTTATCTATGCTCTGTCAAATCAAATTTTAATGTTCACTGTACTTTGCAGGTTCGGTAATTTGTTTTGAATTGTTAATCCTACAGTTTTGAATTTTTAAACAAATGGAAGCAGAACAAGTTAAAAAGTGGTAGCAATTGCTATGTGAAACAGCAGTGGTAAAATTAAAAAAAAAACAAAGAAAAAACAAAATTCTATTGCGCATCATATTTGCGTCGATTATAGATGGGAAATGTTCTAATTTTTTAAGATATAATTGTGATCTTGATCATTTGTGTGTTTTACACACGCGAATGGTCTGATCTCTAATTACATAATTATGGACACATAACAAACCGTTCTTAATATCAATGTCACATGTGGTTTATTAAATGAAAATACTGACTGTTTTATATAAAGTCACATATCCATTCAATGTGTATGAAGAGACATATAATCTCGAAAACTGACTAGCTGGTGTCACAGTTAGACAGCTTTTTATAGATTAGAAAATGAAGAATTATGACACAATACGATTATTTAAACTTGCAGTATATTAACAATAAAATTATAACATTAAAAACATTTTTAACTGACAATTATATAGACTAATTTCTTTGCAGTGAAAACTGGTTAAAGAAACATTGCTTGGCAATAATCTTAAGTGGATATAATTTATCTGATTTTTTTGTTAGAAGCATTACATTTTTATTGAAGTTTGTATATTTACTACACAAAATGCAGAAATAAATATTACAAAAAAAGAGATTCAAAAAGCATTAAGCGGAATGAAGAACGGAAAGGCGAAAGGCTTGGGAGGAATCGTAATAGAACTAATTAAGAATGAAGGAACGGTATTAGAACAAAAAATAACTTCACTATTTAACACTTGTGCTAAGGAAAAAAATGAGTCCCAGATTATATCGATATTTAAAAAAGAAAGCAAGAAAGACCAAAAAACTACCGCGGATTGAGCATAAATAGCCCGATTATACGCGAAAGTTCTAGAATGTAAATTGAAAGAAAGAACTGATGGGAGAATAAGTGAAGAACAACCCGGATTCACAGCTGGAAGATCACGTAGCGATAATTTTTTTACTCTACAGTAAATTATAATAAAAAGAAATAGCACTAGTGAAGACACACATTTAGTTTTTATCGACCTAGAAAAGGCATACGATTTGGTACCAAGAGGTAAAATGTGGAAAGCTCTTAAAGATATAGAGTAGAAGATTCATTGATTAAATTGATAAAAGAACTGTACAAAGACAATAAATCAGTAATCAAGGTAGGAGCTAACACTGCGAGAATAGTCTTCTTTAAGGGGTTAAGACAAGGATGTCTTCTTTCTCAAATTCTTTTTAACATATATCTGGAGGCATTCCTTAAAGAGTGGATAACAACTGCGGGTCTATGATTGTACCTATAGGGGACAATTGCATCTTTACACTAAGTTTCGCCGAGGATCAAGTTGCGATAGCACAAGACACATATGATTTAGAATTTATGCTTGGAAAGAAACGGATAGGACGCGCAATGGTAGATTCAGTGATGTCATATGGGGCGGAAGTATGGATACTGTAGCCGAAGATAAGCGACGAATTAATACTGTAGAAATGGACTACCTAAAAGAAAGCGCTAGAAAGTCCAGAATAGAGAAAGTGAGAAATGAGGAAATTAGACGGATAATGGAAGCTGAACAAACACTATTGGAAAGAGTGGAAATAAAAAGCCTGAAGTGGTTCGGTCATGTTCTTTGGATGACGGATGATAGATGGTCTCTAAGAGTATGGGAATGGCATTCGCCAGAAAGAAGGAAATGGGGAAGACCCAAAAGATCATGGAACACTACCACAAAGAGGATGCACTGCAAAGACGGGAATGGCGAGTGGGAGTGGGAAGGCGGCACCTAGCTGTATAAACCCAATTAATAATAACAACATATAAACCATAAACAAATTGTAACTAATAATTTAGTAGAAATCTATTGTAAATTTTTGTAGTTTTAAAATTTAGTTATACAAATTTTAAATTTATAGTATTTTGTGTATGTCGTGTTTTAAACAGTTTGTGAGCTTAGTAACCTACTAGGAACATATAACTTTAAACAGTATATTAAACTAACAAAACTAACAAGGTACCAAAATGGCAAAGGAACTTGCAACGATAACATATTTACTAACTGTGAAAAAAAAAACGTTTACGAAAAGAATGAGGGATACCCTAATAAAGTGATGGTGAAGACAAGGTAGGTTTTGCCCGACCGTCAGTATACGCTTGAGTCTAATGTGTACAAAGCTCGGTTGTTTAGTAGCAAGTGGCACTAATTTACTGGCTAAACCGCTTACAGTGTCGAACATTGTTTATGATACGATAAGTTGGCGGAATAAGGCCTCGTCTGCTTTATAAACCTATTTGATCAACCAAATATTGATTTTGTCTATGGTATGAGTAAGTATGAGGAGAAGGATCAAAAACTACAGTATCTCTTCTAATTTTTATTTAGAAACGAGCTATTTGAATCATTGCTAATTCAAAGTTGATAGTTTTGTGTTAAATACATTGTTTTAGTAAAATTATACAAATATAATTTATAGAATAGGTTATAATTTATGTTAATATAGTCTTTAACGTTATAAACTTAGTATTGTCGCCATTTGGTTTATCCATGTTTGAGTTAGTGGTCAATACCTTGTTTTTAATAAAGTTTTTTTTAATTTGTGGCAATAGTGTTTTCTTTGAGGATGATTGTGTTAACCATATGAAAAGTGTTCCAAATTTTACGCTATTTTATTGTTCCAAATTTTGTTGTTTTGTTACAAGGGTTGCTATTTATGTAATAAGAACTGGCAACACTGGTATTGCCAGGTGAAATTTGACATTGCCATTGTAAATGCTGATGCGTAAATAGATTATTGTTATTATTAAAGAGTTTGACATTTTTGACATTATACTTACTCAGAACGTTTTGACGTGGGAGCACTATTTGTGTTGTTTACAGTAACTTGAAAATTTTATCTTGGCCAAAAGATGGAATTAAGTCGCGAAAATATTTGAACTATCTATGATTTATTATGACTTTCGACGTGGTCTAACTCAAGAACAGTGTTTTAATCAACTGAATTTAACTTTTGGCGATGAATCGCCATCCTCAGCCACTGTATATATCGCTGGTACACTAAATTCTAACGTGGCCGTAGTTTGCTCACGGACGAAGTTAAAGAAAGTCGTCCAAAATCGGTTGTTGTGCCGGAAAATATTAATGCTGTGCAAAAAAATTGTCATGTAACATGTGTGCAAAATTGAGACATGTTTAGGCATTAGTATGCCTAGCATACGTAAGATTTTGCACAAACATTTGAGTGTTTGGAAGCTGTGTGCACGGTGGATTTCACATTTATTGACAGATGTTCAAAAAAATGCTCGTGTTGATTAATGTCGTAAAATGATTACAAAATACAATTGTAATGTATCCAAAGCCGTATACAGCATTGTCGAAGGTGACGAGTTGTGTATTTATGCATATGAGCCAGATAGAAAAGGCCAATTGGCTGTTTGGGTGTTTCAATGTGAAGAAAAACCAACAAAAGTTGTTCGTTCTCAAAGAGATACGAAGCAAATGGTTAAGTGTTTCTTCAGGAATGCTGGGCATGTGGCAATTGTGGTTCTTAAAAATTAAGAGACTGTTAATTTAGCGTGGCATTCGACCATTCGTTTGCCGGAAGTGTTTGGTAAATTGAGAGACAACAGCCCAAAACAACCAATCATTTTGCATCACGACAATGCGAGCTCACACACATCACATGAAACAAATGAGTATTTGGACACACACAAGATTGAATTGATCTGCCTTACAGCCTTGACCTGGCACCTAATTACTTTTTTTTGTTCCCAGTAATTAAAGATAAACAGCATGGACAACGAATTTCATCGCCCGAAGAAGCGGTTGAGGTCTTCAAAACGCATGTTTTAGAGCTATCATCTTCTGACTGGAGAAAGTGCTTTGAAGGGTGGTTCAATCGCATGCAAAAGTGTAAACATCTTAAAGGCGATTATTTTGAAAAACAATAAAAAAAAAATTGATAAAATTCATTTATTAGTTCATTCTATTCTTAATACATAAATAGCAACCCTCGTATTGGCAAAACTGACCTAATTAGATACAATCTATGATTCTTTTAATTAGTATTATTTATGATGAAATTTTTATTATTAAAACGTATTACAAGTTGCTAATTGATGAAATAAACAAAAACATCACAATATATACATCGTAGGCTAATATGCAAAGGCGACGCTCTTATTTTTTCAGTTGATCTATTATTATGATGTTATTTATTTTTTAACTCACTTAACTTGTTACATCTAGTGAAGGGTATAGTCAAGCAAAAACTATTGACGAGTCTGTAAGAATAAAATTGCAATATTTATTATCATAAATTATTACGTTACTACCTGTTACTCCAGTATTGTATAAAATGATACCCATATTCTACTAATGCATATAAAAAGAATTAGCATGTCACTTTTTATTGGCTTTGGGTGATATGGGCATATTTCGCATGGCATTAACATGCGTAATAAAACGTACGAAGTAGCTTACGTTTACCTTCAAAAAGAAATTTGTTATATTTCATTCAAAAATTTGCAATTAAACAAATTCAAATTATATACAATATCGATTTTTAATCCTGTTGGTAAGTTCAACACGACACATTAAAGTGACAATTATGGTAGTTCATTAATATTAAATTCATTTCCTTTTATTATATGAATAATTTATGGCAATAATAATGTGTTGACATATTCAAAGCACCAGTTCATAAATGATTCCTTAAAGCAAAATTAACTATTTTATATAAAATTAAAGTAATGCTTAATCTTTATATATAATATAATTAGTAAATATATTACGTAAAATATACACACTCTAATAAATTATGTATATAGGAAAAACAAATAATACGAAAAGTGTAATGTAATGCAAGTGAAATATAGGATAAAATTACATTATTTAATCCATTTGCCAAACGACTAAACGTCTACAATGGGGAGTAAGTAGTAAATAAGCCGACTTTAGATTGTTTTTCCCTGTTACTGTTGTCAACTGTGAACTTAGGACGTAATTAAAATGCGTCTCTTAGTTCTGCCTCTCTCTCTCTTGCGCTCTATTTAATAAGCTACAAATAATTTAACTTTTGCGCAAATAAATTGTTTCAAAGTTTTCGGGACGCTGCAATAACTCCTAACGCCGGATTTTTTACGATTATATTTAAAAACTTTTGCTCTATCTAATTAATAAATGTGTTATATATCATATTAATTGCTTTATTATTGTAATTAGAAATGATTGATGATTGTTAATAGGGAAGCAGATTGGGTTGTTGAAGGGAAAAACTTAATGGAATTTTTGCGAGATCTGAGGGCATCGAATGCAAAAAGTTGTCAGGGGTCATTGCTCTCTCCGCTCCAGTGAAATATATCTGGAACATGGCCGTATTTATGATGACAACATAGAATAGTGGTTTTTATAATCATAAAATTAACAATGTACTAACAACCCCATAAAGTCGAGAATTTAATTAAAAATTGATATTTACAAGATTCACTAGTTTCAGGTGCAATTAAAATTATATAATACTGAAAATTTATAATAATGAGGTCTTATATATCGAAATAATTATACAACTCGGTATACTTTCACAACATTTCTAGTTAATAAGACATTTTCCCTTTTATCTATAGTTTTAATTTGTATATGAAATATTTAAATTACGATAACACTTTATTCTACGATTTTATAGTTCTATAAATAATGAAAACATGAATGTTCTCTTAGACAGCTCTTTTTATTATAGGCTCTGTATAGTATTGTAAAATGTAAATTGGCTCAGACATTTAAGATGTTGAAACTAGTAACATAAGGATGTAAGGATGATCCAGGTTATTGGGACTAAATAATTTAAAGATCCTTTCCCAGTACCTTCATAAATTATTCTCTTTTAGAACATGGGCTGTTTATATCAAGTAGGGTTTGGGAATGTCACAAAGAATGAAATCTTGGCTGGCTAATACAATGTTACATTTGATTTGTTTATAATTAATTGATATATATTATTTGAATCAATGTTTCTATTTTTATTAATTTATTATTAAATTAAATTTTATAATTTAATCAATTAAATATTATGTTTACCGCAAACAATTACATTGTCAAGAATATTATTTCAATATGTTGTGTGCACTATGTGTATTGTTAACTTTAAATTATCGAACATTTATAACCTTATAAAGACATCGACGTTGTCGAAACATAAGCCAATAAGTTATCAAAATTACCTAAACGCATAAACATTTGTCGTCTGTAATAACTAATATTAATAAAAAAACAACACTTAACTCTTTGATCACACAGTCAAATAAATAGGAATAAAACATACATTTTTTTTGGGTTTATCACACTGATTTATTTATCGACTTACTCTTTATGAATTAAATTAACACACAAAATGATCATTATAAAATCTATAAATACTACAAATTAAAACTGATTTAGACTACTAAACAGTCTGATTGAATTATTAAAGCATGCTTCTAGTATTTTAAAGTTTGTTGATGAACAGCATTATGCATTGTCGATGATTATATTGTCAAAATATAACAAGATAATTTTTTCAGGTTTGAATGGAAATAATAATAAACAAAGTCATTAGGTTTTTAAACGAGACGCGGCATTAGTAAACAAAAACTTAAGTCATTGGTCGCGCATGTAACTTGTTTGCACATAGTATACATATTATATAATATATCAAATTAAAAAAAAAAAAATGTATTGTTATATAATTATTGGATAATATTGTGAAGTTAAATACACTCGTAGAAACCCGAGAAACTGTCAGAACAGCATTTTGTTAAATTTTAAAATAATTTTCAATCAAGCTGTTTAATACCGAATTGTGTTTGAGGTTATATTAATAATAACTGTTATGTGCTTTTTTAATTTAAATTTTTTATATGTATTGGTTTTGATGTGGTTAGTAGCATAACTAGCTTTTCATGCGCCCGGTGCGAGAGCGTCAGTTTGCGCCCTTCAAACTCCAAAATTATGAAGTTTGTGGTTTTCTGCGTCCCAACCAAGCTGCGCTCGGTGCGGGGGCACCGCCCTAGTTACGGCACTGGTGGTTAGTTACCTTATCATCAGGAATTATTAATATAACCTATAACAAAATCAATTTCAAAACAGTCAATTTTAAAACAGCATGAACTGTGGTGACAATAACATCTATTTATGAACATGCGAAGCCGGCGCTAACCGGCAGTAAATATATTTATATTGCATAACTGTTTGTGTTTCTCTCAAGATGCGCGGAAATGCCTAGCACCAGCCACAGTATTCGTGTTTTACTGTAAATGTTTTATAAATTCTGGTATTAAAGTAAAAAAAATATAGTCATAGTTTATTCTTATTTTATGCTTTATCTAGTCGTAAAAACGTAAGCAGATGTTAGTGTATTATCTAAAATTGTGTACGTGAATATTGTCTCTACTATCCTTTCTATAATTATTTGACTGTAATGCGGGCAACTTACATTACAGGTGGACCTTCAGTTTTGAGTGGGTTTCGAATCACTGGAGAGATTATTAATCTACTCCGGACTAGAGAAGGATATTAGTCATGAAACCCTACGCTGACAAGGCGGGTTGGGTTAGTGTCATTAGCAAAAAGAAAAAAAAACTTTTTTTTTATAGATAATATGTAGAGGTCGTTTATATGTATTAAGAATAATAATGGTCTAAGAATACTCTTGAGGTATCTTATTTATATATTGTTAGAACGCTTATTTTTTATTTGAACTAATTTTCTTTTGTATAAATAAAAACTTATCAGCAGATTACTACTATAAATCTATTACAGTCATATCTTAATATCTTAATGACCGTTGCAATATGTTGAAGTTTTAAACTTTAAACTCACTAACTATTCAGCACATAGTGGTGTTTCTCAAGGGTCCATTATCCAATTTGGGCTATTAATTTTTATCTTTTTTAATAATGATATTTTCTAAACCTTAAAAAATTAATGTTGACTATATGCTGAGGATTTAAATTATTTTCACCAATGTCAACTACGGCTGATTGCACATCACTCCAATCTGACGTTTAAATGTTATTTACGTGGTGTAAAACAAACTACTTGCAACTAAAAATGTCATTGCTGCATACTCTCGAAAAAAATCAAATAAAGTGTTTGATTATACTATTGACAACAAACCTTTATCAAATATTACATCTTGCAAAGATTTTTGTGTGCTGTTTGATAGTAAATTAACAATTAGTAGTCACATAGACAACATTGCCAACGCTGCATTGAAAGGGTTAGCAAATTATTTTTTATTAAAGAATTATTGCACATACTCTGTTTTGCTTTTGTCAGAGGTAAACTAGATATTGTAGTATGGTGCGGTCTACATATTACGCAACGTATTTTCACGCTCTGGAAAAAGTTTAAAGACTTTATTTGAAGTATATGTGTTACCGAGAAGATGGCCATTATCCGCCTCGTAGTCTTACATATTATGATATTCTATTAAACCTTTTTGATTTTGACTTTCTTTAATTTTGTTATAGAACCGCTGATATATTGCTGAGAACTAAACTTGTTTGTGGAGATGAATAAAACCCTACCAACATTTACTTGTTGTAGGCTCAGGTAAACTGAGGAACGCCTATTCAATCATTTTAATAATTATTTTGTAATTTTTTTTAATTCTTAACTTATAACTACACTATGTAATCTTTTTATGATTATTTACTTTTTTTACTTTATCTTAATTTACCTATTATGTCTGTATTATATCTCTATGTTAGAACTATTAGTTCTGTTGGATTATTAAATAAATAAATAAATAAATAAATAAATAAATAAATAAATAAATAAATAAATAAATAAATAAATGACAAAAGCCTTATTTAGGTTCACATGTCTGTTTTAAATTGTGAATATTTTTTTCAGTAAGAGCAACTACCGCATCTGATGTAGATCTTTCTTTTTGCAAAGCACCAGGTCCGGACAAAATAACAACATAGATTGTTAAAGCAGCTCTAGACGGAAAAGAGGTAGAAATAACTCAAATAATCAACAGATGCCTAAAAGAAAGAACATTTCTAGGTTGTTGGAAAGAGGCCACTCTAGTTCTGATTGAGAAAAAGAAAGAAGTAGGAAAAACAACGTCATACAGACTAATATGCTTATTCAGCACACTGGCTAAAATAATGAAGAAAGTTATTGTACAGAGAAGAGCCTCTCATAAATAGAAGAAAAAGGAGGATGGGAAAAGGAATAATACGGTTTTTTCAAAAGAAAAACAACCTTAGGAAAGAAAGGAAAAGAAGGAAAGCAGAATAACAGAAATAACAAAACAAATACCAAATGGTAGATATGCTATCTCGAGGTTGACAATACAAAAATATAGAAAAACAAACAATGGAAACAAACACACAAACTAAAAACCATAGATGAGAAAAGAGACGAGAGAAGCTAAATGGAAACAAAAAGAAGAAAAACAGATCTAAAAGAAAAAAATAAGAAAGGACAGGACAATTATGCATACCAAGAAACAGAAGAAAAAAGAAGAAAGAGACAGCGATACCAAACGAAATTACAGAGATAAGGAAAAGGAAGAAAGAAATATTGAAGGAAAGCAGACTAACAGAAATAACAAAACAAATACCAAATGGTAGATATGCTATCTCGAGGTTAACTAAAAACGCAATCTATCTGTCAACGATAGGACATGAAGAAGTAATGCTAGATGGAGATACAAAGATATCACTGGAGGTAAAACTTACAAATCTAAAACTGCCCAAAGGAATACAACTAATGGAACTGCATTAACTATTCATAGAAGAGAGGGGATACGATAAAGAAGAAGTGAACGAAGACTTTTGTAAGCTAAGAGCACATCTGCGAACAAATTATATAATTAGAGTAAATAACATACAGATGGGAGATAGAAGAGAATGCAGAGGTAGATGCTAGATGCGGATAAGAAAATTTGCAAGGCAAAAAGTAGCTAACCTCAAACTAGAACCAAATGTTGGTTAGTTGGACAGGGACATTTTAACTACAGGATTTGCGCAGAGAAGAAAATCGGAAGGTATTACTATGCGTAAGTTAGTAAGTAAACTTTCTTGAAAAAAAAAAAGGATGTTTTTTTTGAAAACCGTATTGTGTAGATAGTAAAATAGTTGACTTTTAAAAAGGCTTATTTATTTGCTTAAACAACAATTTCTAAAATACTTTTAATAATGTTAGCAATCTGATATATAATTGTTGACAGAATCACTATTTCTTTATCTAATACATGGATTACAAGATTATTTTCTTAAATTAAGTATATTAGGATTAATATTACAAATTGCATTATTTTGTTTTGGTTTTTGATTATAATTTACTGTTGGCAACATTACTTTGGCATTATTATTATATATTTTAATAAAGTCTGCGTTTGCGGATGCTGTTGCTGTTTTTAGCACTGTACATATTTTCATTTGTATTTATTATAATGATTTTTTAGTTGTTGGCGATAACTTGCCTTTTTAGGAAGTTTGTTGGGAACTGCCAGCAAATTGTAATTAAACCATTTTATGCGTTTATTAGTTAGTGCGTAGAATTTTTTAAAGCTTTTTAGATATGAAACGTCTAAAATATACACACTACTTAAGACTATAGCGACCGCTACATTGATTTGTAGTATTTTAACAAAAACGGCAACTTTGGCTTCAATGCTGCTTCTACAAATAATTTGATAATCGATTTATTTTTTTACCAGTACATTTAAAAAAGATTAAACTATAATCTCAAAGTTTTTTTTGTGAAATTATATTTGCAAATAACAACAAAATGCATTCAAAAATACAGAAAAAACGCATTTATTTCTATATTTGATGGGTTTTTTCGGCAATTTCCTAACTATTATTTGACTTAAAGACTTTGACATATAATAAATTAATCCTTTCTTAATGTACTGGTAAAAAAAAATTGATTATAAAATTATCCTGTATCATTTTTTTAATGCTAGAAATGATATTATTAATCTCAGCTTGAAGAATTATATTTCAAGCTTCTTGAATAAGGATCCGAATAGCTGATAAAGTAAGTGGGAGGTAACTGAAAATGGCCCAGTCTTTTACCGATTGTATCATATAAGTGTTCAATATGAGGTAGGTTTGGAGAACAAAAAGTTAAAAATAGAGGTTGTCAACTTTCTAAGATAGAACATTATTGTTGATTTCAAAACTGTGTTAAAAATGCGATTTGCGTTTATTGTTTCTAGAATGAGCACTAGAGGCGACTTACTTTCATAAGCGGTTGCTTCCCATAACATCACCCAACGTGTAAAAGCTGTAAATAGTTTTTTAGCAAACTGTTGTTTGTTTTTTTCGGCGACATATAACCAACTTGGGCATACAAAATCTAGATTTGTTTTGTTTCTATTGAGCGATTGATGATAGTTTTTTATTGCATTATTTCAGACAACAATTATAAAAATTGTTGTCTTAACTTCTCACTATAAAAGTGAGAAGTTAAGAACAAACAAAAGAAAGAGCGGTAGGTCTTTACGCCAAATGATTGAGATCTCTAATAAATTGGTTGAACGAAAATTTCTTAGTTAGTTTCTTAGTTCTTAGTTAAGCTTTTTTAGACTTTAATTGCTTTTTTTTGAAAATGAAAATCTGTTTTGAAGTACGACGAGTCGATGAGCTTAATTTTTACATCTTGTAGTATTTGTAGGGCGTAATTTTTGCCGTTATTGCCGCTATTATACTAACACTTTTTGCTTTATATTGATCAAAAATTTTATAATTTTATGTTAAATTTGTAATTGCTTTTAGTGTAAATAATATGTAAATTTTTATAAAATATTGGATATCTTTGTGTTCTTCTACTTTTGACGGGTAGTAGATTATCAAACAGCTATCTTTTTAATTCAACTGGCTTTAAAATAATACTACTGTAATTTCAGTACATCGTGGTGTATGAAATATAAACGAGAGAAAAGGGTGCGTAAACGGGCAAAAGCGTGAGTGCAACAGAGCAAACACAATTTTGTGTATATTAAGTTGTCTACCGTCTACGCTCTTCAAGGATTTTTATACTGAGTTGTTTTTGTAATTGGATTTATATATCTGATTAAGGGCCATGATATCTACCTCCTAATAAAATGTGCTTAACATATACATTTATAACAAATAAAAACATTAAGCATATAATGTAATAGCTGCTACTAAGTGCTAAGAAAATAAATGAAATTTAATTAAATTAAAAGTTAGGTTATGTAGCTAATAGTTTATTAGGTACTTTATTAGGAGGTGGATATCACGGCCCTAAATGTAGTAAATTGTGAAAATTTTAAATTAAAAAAAAAAGTTATATGTCGGAAGAAATTTTTATTGCAGTGTGATGTCGGTGTTTCTGTCCAATATGTTGTTTTTTTGTCAGATTTTTGCAATATGGTTTACAATTCATAAGCTACTACTGGAAGTTTTGATATTTTTTCTCTAAATAGAAATAATAAAAATTTATTACTTTAACTTAAATTGCTACATTTTGCAATACGCAGACATTAACATTACTATCTCTCGTCAAGTCACTAAAACAGTGACCCATCAGTTGCAACTCTCTTAGACACAATTATGGTTTAATAAATGTTGCCTTTTTGATAACCTCTTAAAAATCCAACTATTAATTATATCTTTTATCGTTATATATTTTTTTAACTGCTCTCTTATGTGTGTACATTCTTGTTAATAAAATATGATATAGAATTTATCAATTTTAAATATTGCAAAAATGTATATGTAATTAAACTACACACAGATTTAGTTGAGTTGTTTTTTAATTTATTATTTGAATTGAATGGAATAATAGCCGATTGATTTTAACATCACAAATGATCAGATTTCAATAACTCCCTCCGTCTTTTCCACCCACAAATAAATAACGTTCGATGATGTTCTTGGCTGCAAGAGTTAGAGGGGTATTCACAATATATCTTCAAGAAATCGATACTTGCGTCCTGGCGTAAATGCAAATGACAATAATAAATATCTCATAGATGTGGAAGAATGGAAAAGTTATTAGTTATTAGCGAATGGTTTCTTTTGTGCTATTTCAATTTCTATAAGTTGGATAGATCTAGTAGATAAAATGGAATAGGTAATGGGAAAAGCAGACCTTATTGAATGTAACGCATTTTCATTTCCAGCATATATTTTTATTAAAGATTGCCACTACATGTTTATTCAAAGCAATATTCGATAAACATACATTATCATTTGGGAAATAATTAATTAATAATGAATTGTATCAGTATCACATAAAGTTATTATTAGGTAATTTTGGCAACAATAATTCAATTAGTAACATATAATTTGCTTACAAGCCTGGGCATTATTGTCGATTATTATCCTCATCAATCAACTTTATGTATGTTAACTATATAACATAGTTCAACATCCTTTGATTATACATTATTTGGTAAATTATAAATTAGGTACTATTAATTTGATTGAATTCAATTTGAATTAATTTTCAAATACACTACGCACTGTAATAAAGAATATATTTTTATAATAATATATTATTTTTATATAATATGCAATTTGTATTTAATGTCAAACATGGAGAATATATTGCGAGCACGCACGAACATTTGCAAGATTTTATAATCAAAATTATATATAAAAATTCACTCGTAAACACAAACCAAAATTAGTATGATAAAGCATTCCTGTAAATCATATAAATTAATACATTTTATTGCAAAAGTATTATGGCATAAAGATAATTAAAAGATAATCAATGCGCAATAAATTAAAGCAAGGGTAACAAATACATTGTAACAAAAACAAAAGGGTAAAACTTTTTTATATCCTAACTTGTTAACTTTTTACCGAAAGCCCACGCACGCAGTGATTTCACATATTTTCTTTTTTGACTTTATGGATATGACATCTCATAAAGAGTCGGCTCCTCTCTTTTTTATATTTAGCAATTATTCGGCAACATTTACAACATGGGAACGCAGCAATATCATTAAAGGGCTATATTGTTGGGAAATGTCTCTGACAAACAGAGAAATGAGCTTGTAGTATTTGTGGCAGTTTATTATTTCATTTATTTTTGGATATAAAATATATTGTATGAAAGTAATTACATCATAACAATATTTTATTCAGGTTTTAGTATTTATGTACTTATTTCATTATATTACATCAGAAGGGATTCATGATTGAACAAATTTCCAAACGCACTTCGTATCCTTAATAGTTTACGAGCTATGGGAAGCTACTATATATATTGCCCCATGCAATGAAGTAGAAACATTCTTTATATATTTCAATCTAAATTTATATTTTTTTTGTTCTAAAAATTTCATTTCCTGCAACGTATAGATAGAGCATCGGTATAAAACAGAAAGGAATCCATCAAGTGAAAAGATTCGAAAAAGTTAGGGTAGACTTTTATATAAACAGATTTTTTCTTAGAACTACCTTGGACATATATTTGTACTGAATTTCCCCTGCCATTTGTAGGCAAAGAAAAATTTAATATATATTTTTGTGTGTACATACTATGAAGAAGATTTATATTAAATTTAAACATATATTTACTTAATATAATTGCCCGCTTTTTACTCTACCAACAAATAGCATACATACATTCCACAATAAATATATATATATATATATATATTGTTTTTAGTAAATATCACAATTAAGGTTAGGTAAAGTTATTAATTACATTGTTATTGATTACAAAATATAAAGTTTGAGGTGCTTCCAACCTAAGTAATCGCTTATTGTTTCAATTTACTGTATTTATTTTGTTATTTCTGTATTAGCAGCTTTTTAATTATCACTGTGGATTCTTTCAAAAATCTGAGTGGTTTTTTGGTAGTTAATTTTGCAAACCATCATATTTTATAATGACTATTTGGCAACTTTTAAATGTTTCTCATATAATTAATTTATTCATACTGAACATTATGGTTCATTATTCAATAACTTTTAATAAAACTTTGCATATTGTTGCGTAAACAACATATTTTGTACTATTATATAGTTTTTATTGTAGAATTTGCAAATACATTTTGATCTATTAATCCACATTATGCTATGCGGCAAATTTGCCACCATGTCAAATACATATACACAAAGGATTGATATTTGCATGCGTAAAGCTAAACTCTAAACGTGGTTGATTTTATATGAGAAAATGAACGGATTTGTATACATATAACTATATGATTGATTATTACTAACTTATTTTTTACTTAAGGTAAATATTATTTAGCAACAATAAATAATAAATTTTATGTTAATTAATGTTAATAAATAATTTTTTTTTTTTAAATATAATTATTTGAGTAGTACCAGTAATAAATATATTTGATGATATTTCCGACAATATCCTCCCTTACCTAACCCCTACACGTTATGTTGCAAATACAAAACAGTGTACACAATATATAAAATATAATAACAGCCAGAAGTTGACACAAATATGTCGAAACATGTTGCTACAATAATATAAAATAACATCATATATAGTATGCTCATAGATATAGTGTCTTTACGACATGGTCTTAAATTATCTCATTGAATTACTTCATTACTAATCGCTTTTTGGAGACAATTATGTTTGTATTATACACCATAAATAGCTTAAAACACCTCGATGTTTAAGGTTAAATATATTATATACATATACAATATATTCACGTTTAAAAATTATCTCGGTTTTCAGGTATATAATACAATCATACTTGGTTGCTAATAAAATAATGCGTTGAGATAAATTAAGCATACTATACAACAACATACTTGAGTATCTATCTAAGCTAATACCAAATATTTTACAAAGTATGCATAAAATGATTATCCAAAATAATATATTTATATTTGTTTATATAGTTTCATTTTAGCTTTAACTTTACAGTTCAGTAACAGGAGAATATTTTTAAGCCGAATAATAGCAGAATTTAGCAAAATGTTTTATGAACCGCTTTTTGCTTATCTAATTTTTACATCTGGAAACTAACTGCAATTGCTGAAAGCAAAGTAAACATAAATACAAATAAATACATTAACAAAGACAAAACAAACTCAACAACACAATACTACGTTATCACAGGTTAAATATTTGTTATAATCATAGAATGCACTTTTTATTAGAAATTCTTTATTATAATTGTATTATTTCAAATGTATTATTAGGCAAATTTCTTACATTTTTTGTCAGTTTGTTAAAATAATCTATCTAGTACTAATTTGTACTATATTCAAATTTTTTTAATCTAGCATACGGCGGTAGTTGTCATTTTTATGTCTTGTACCATGACACTGGAATTTATCAGTAGAGAACTCTAAATTGTTCAGTACACCAAAAATTCTAATTGGTCTTTTTTGTAAGCTAAATAATAACATTACCTATTAAAAAAAAATTAGTCATGAATATTCTTCAATTTGCTAATATTGCTGCGCCACGTTTTGCAAATTCTGCAGTTTCTTCTTTTCAAGATCCGTTTTTTATCGGAGGTTGGAAATCATCGCAGCACTTTTGACTTTATTAGCCACTGTTAGGAATAGTTCATTTGATGTGAGGTTAAACCATTCCCTCAAATACGAAGCCAGGAGATCTTTCTTTTTTCTATACTTCTCTTACTCATTATCTTTTCTTCTATAATTAGTTTTAGCAATCTGTATTGCTTCCTTCTCATGATATAACTGTAGTTTACGTTTTTTGATAGTATTTATTATTTCTTCTTTTTTATTGATCTTTTTAAGAACTTCTATTCTTTGTTTGTGACTCTGTCTACCCAATATATCTTCAGTATTCTTCTATAGCACCATCGTTTGTTTGTGTCTGCTTTTTTTAGGGTCCACGTTTTTACTCTGTGGGTAGAAAATACTTAGCAGCGCTGCATCCGTAACCTTAGATTGAAGTCCATGTTGCGACTGCAGAATAGTTTTTTATTTTAGTAATAATTGCTCTAACAACTTTAATGCGTGCTTTAATATCTTTCTCTTGTTCAGCATTTTGGGTGACCGTGTTCCAAGATATTTATATTGTGTGACCCTCTCTACGCGCGTACCAGATATGTACAAGTGTTTGTTGTTGGTATTATTTTTTGTGATGATCATTAATTTTGTTTTGTTTATATTTATTTTTAGCTCATAGTTGTTACATGAAGTATTGAGTCTGTCTACTAAGTTTTGAAGGTGTTTAACGCTTTCTGCGAATAGTATTGTGTCGTTAGCATATCTTAGGTTATTAACCACCTTTCCGTTAATAACTTTGCTTTCAGAGCATTCTGCTATGGCTTCTGAATAATAGCTTTGCTATACACTTTAAATAGCAAGGGGGAAAGCACGCAACCTTGGCAAACGCCACGTGTAATCTCTATCTCTTCCGATAGATAATTCTCTATTTTGATCCTTTTGGTGCCTTTTTTAAAATTGATAAAGCAAATGTATACGTTTTGATTTACATCTAAGCACCGCTGTATGAGCACATTTGTTTCAAGTAACACCTTCCTTGTGTCTGTGCCATTCCTGAATCTCATTTGACTCTCACTAACTTCCGAGTTTATTTTGCTGTAAATGCGGTTGTGGTTGATTCTTAAGAAGACCTTTAGAACGTGGATCATCAGCGCTACTGTTCTGTGGTCTGAGCATTCCTTAGCTTTATTTTTATTTGTTTTGCTAGCGTGATAAACGTGGACACTAGCCACTGCCATGGTATTATTCCAGTAATGTAAATTAGATTAAACAGCTTAGTTAGGACTATTGCCGAGTTTTATGAGCTTTTTTGGAATCTCATCTGGTCCCGTAGCCTTGCGCCTTTTGGTTTGTTTTATTGCACCTATCACTTTTTTTTAGTGTTACTGGTCCCGTTTTGTTAACATTATTGTTTGCCATTTTAGGTCTTATATCCTAAAATAAGTTGGTTATATACGTCGTTCATCTCTACAGTTTTTGTTATATTTGCTATTTTCGTTTGCATTGTTTATTATGGTTGCTTGCTGTTTTTTTTTTGTTCCCGTCATTTTTTTGATCTTCTTATGCATATTGAAGCTGTCGTACTTTTCACATTCTTTGATTTCTTTGCAGCCAACCAACTTTCCTTAGCCTGCTTTATTTTTCTTCTGATTAGTTTATCGTTTTGTATCTTAGCGTATCGCTGTTCTTAAACATTCTTCTTCTTTCCTTCATAAGATCTATAGTTTCATCAGTAATTTATTTTTGCTTTGGTTTTATCATTGCTGAGCTTAAAGTCTCTTTGCCATCAGATATCATGGCTTTGTGAATAGATTTCCATTTTGTATCTACATCATAACAATTTTTTATTTACGGTATAAGTAAAACCATTTACATCTACATAAAAATACAATGAATATAAACAATATAATACATAATATAATCAATATAAAAAACAGATGAAAAATATTGACATAAAAAACATAATATAATATAAAATACATAACATTTATTCAATATGACTCAATTGAATCTTAAACATAGATTTAGAACAAACAAAAATTAAAATTGTTTGGTAATCAGTTAGCAAATCTAATCTTGTGTATTTTGCTTGTCTGCCTCTTGAAGATTTTGATTGATTTTATCCATTGTATTTTGTCGAATCTGATCGTTGCTCAGTCTGCTGACGTTAATGCCTGTTGGTTTCCTTTTTGGTGTAAGTTTTTTCAGCTTAGTTTTTATAGTTGCAACGACTGGATTATGATCAGAGTTTATGTCCCGGGTATGTCTTGACAGGTTTGATCGAATTTTTGAATTTTTTTTTAGTAATATTGTAGTCAATCTGGTTTTTGATTTTGTTATTGATATTATTTGCAGGAGATTTTTATGTATATAGCCTGTGCTTTGGTAGCTTGAGTAAGGTATTTGTAATAGTGAATTTTTCGTTCTGAAAAAAATCAATTATTCTGTCATCTCTTTTATTACGTTCAGCCAGTCTATATCTTTCCACGCAAGATATAACTATTTCTTGTCCGACCTTGGCGTTAAAATCTTTGAGGATAATTGTTACTTTATGATTTTTAGTTGATCTGAGTGCTGTGGTGAGTTGTTGGTAAAATTGCTCTATTACCTCATCGTTCTTATCTGCAGTTGGAGCGTAAACTTGAATAATATTAATGGGGCTATATCTGATTGCAGTTTTAACATTATCACTCGATCCGAAATTGGTAAAAAATTGAGTATTGCTCTATCTGTTGCTTTCTCAACAAGGATGCCTACACCATATTGATGTCTGGTGTCAGCGTTCTCAGAGAAGTATATTCTTTCATTCGTTGTTACATATTTTCCGGACCCCGGCCACTGCATGTTACTTATTCCTAGTGTGTTCATTCCCAGTATTTCCATCTCCAGCACTGTGTTTTCTAGTTTTCATGGTGCGCAAAGGTCTCTTAGGTTGTAGGTTGCAATATTTACAGGTGGTCTGGCACTTCTATCAGTGTTAGCTTTACTTAAAACCGTCTTCCCCAGAGATCCGATCCGATGACTATTTGCTCCGGAATATTTTGTTTTAACTTGAGCCATGATGATTTTAACTATGGATATCCTTAAGAATTTTTACTGCAGTTGCCTTCTGCAGTTCCATGCTAATGAGCGTTATGTTTCTTTCGCTTTTAGGGTTGATTTTTTAGCCCTAAGGCAAGGGGCTGCAGACTTTTGGTCGACAGAGCCTTGTTAGTTATCCAGCCGCGAGCAGCTTATTAAGTGCTAATTTGGAAATTTTTCTTGAATGTTGATAATCAGAAAAATTTAATTACTATATTTAATTTTATAATAAAAATTAATTATTTGCATCAATTTACTACACGAAAGTGCATATGCGAGTACTGCTCTGTAAATGTATTGTTGGGTGAGTTCTAGTTCACCAAATGCCACATAGTTTGTCAGTGTTTAATAGTCAATTTTACATATGAGGGGTGTAGTTTCAAAAGGTACAATTTCCACTTTTTTAAATTATTGAGTTAGTGATCCTATCTTGTAGCAAATTACACACTCTGCAACGTGATACTAAATTTTTTTTTATGCAATACAATAAAACTGGATTTTGTTAAATTTATAACAATGTTAACAAATGTTTTGTAAATAACTCAAAACGCACAGAAATCAGTTTTAAAAATTACTTTAGTTGTGACTGATTTTTGAAGTTTTTGACGGTGGAGTCTATACTAACTTTTTTTTTTAGTTTTTTTTTTTTAACTTTCTGTTGTTCTTATCATAGTTTACGTAAATTATGTTAATTGTCGATTTTTCAAGCAATAGATTTCTTAATGAACAATGCCTCAATCTTATTTTTGCTCATATTTCTAAATAGAATTAAGACAGTACACAGGCAAGATATTACGGAAAATATTGTTAATTGCTTTATTTTACATGTGCTTGAGTATCCTATTTGGAAAGTCTTTTTGTAAAAAAAAGTTGTAGGAATAACTAAAGAAAGTTTGACCCATAAGTTTTTGCTAGATCTTTTAAATAGTTGTTGCTAGGTGCACTGTTGCTACTCTAGATATTTTTATAAATGAAAAAATAATATATAAAAATTGTTATAAAGCAGTTTATTTATGTCTTGTATATATATATAACATATTTATCTTTACAATGTAAATGTAAAAACTAATTGGTTTCCAAAAAAATCTTGAGTATATTTTATTTTATATTTTATTTATATTACTTTATTTTGACAGTTACTAGAAGTATCTCAGACAAAACAATCACTAAAACACATGTAACACGTGTAGCTTTTAATAGTGACGTTTTTTCCCTTGGGAATTTGGCGTTTCTCATATTTGACTTTACGTAGATTTAGGTTGCTGACACACCTTTTGGTTTCCAGACCTTAAAAAACACGTACGGAATTTAGCGTTTGGAATCCCTGCTTGTAATATGCGCCGCACGCTTCCGTTTTATAAACTATTTATTATACTTTATTATAGATAAGCAAGTTGTGCATAAAAATTGAGAAATTTTGTGACAATGAGTTTTATGTAACAATTTTGTTTAATAACAAAAAAACAAATTTTTTATTTAAAAAAAAATAATTTATTAACTAATTTATGATTTATTGTGTAATTAAATAATGACGTTTTATATTTGTGTTTATATTATGAAAATCTAATCAAAATTTTGTAGTTTTTGTGTTGGGCAATAAAAGCTATGTCAACTTATTAGAAAATGAAAAATGATATTATGCCAATAGTTTTTGAAAGATTAAGAATGCTAATAGTTTTGAAAGATTAAGAAATAATCAAATAATTATAGAGGGTGCTATAATCCGAGTAAGTTTTGAATCACATGTCTAGATAAAAATCTAAAATCAATTTAAAGATTAAACAGATATACGTGAAACACAATAAGGAAACTGTCCGTTTTCTTTTACGGTACATAAATTGGTTTGATTATATCTTATATCAGTTTTGTTTAAATCAGACCAGCATTTGATATTTACTCTTCCGTTGCAATTTTTAGGGTTGTTTGTCTAGGAAACAAATATGTTGTCATAAATAAAGGCCTTTAAATATAACAAAACCAACATTGCATCTTTGATAAAAATCTCGGCACCTTTGTTTGTCATGTATCTGCACAATTAAATCTTTAAACGTCATGGTTTATAGTCATTTTATAGGTAGAACTTTTACTTACAGATTTTGCTAGTTGTATAACATTTTTCCGCAGGTTTATTTAAAATTGGCACTTACGAATTTTGTTTATGTATTAGGCAATATTTCCAATAAATGGACTAATGAACAGAAAGAACAACCACTCTTGAAATTTGAAAAATCTTCAATGTGAAATTATTAACAGGTTGTTATTGAATGTAGAATTATTAATGACATACTTATTGGCCTATTTGTTTGTCAGAACCATTTTGTTGCTAATTACTTTTTAAACTGTTTAGGCGGTTTTTGGCAGGATTGTTATATGATTATTCTCTGGCGATTAGAGATTGCACGATGATGCCTCTTTGCACTTTGAATTAGTTTTGAAAGACGTGTAATTATTAGAAGATATCAGCACTACTTGTAAAAATCCCTTGGTATAACTTGTTTAGATTATTATTTGTTAGGCTTTATAGAAGGTCTGGTATACAATCATCATCATTATTGTCCGTTAAAGATCTTATGGGACAGCAGAACTAATTTGGAATAACAATGATATGTTACGCTCAAGAGCGGTGACTATTTTAAACTTTGATTCTTTATAGTAAATTTAAACTAAAATAAAAATAAACATTAATTATTTATTCTATAATAATTAAACACTTTATATTTTGAAAACGTTTTATTTACTTACTTTGGGGCATTATTTGACTTATTAACTACATTGGTCTAAATATTACGTACACAAACCTTATGTCGTGGGATAACCTGTCTATACACATATAATAACAAACATAATCTAAATAAATTGATTAGTTTATGTTATATATTTATATTATAATAGAACGTGTTAATATTTACTATTACTACTGTAATAATAGCATTTATGTATAATGAAGGACATTAGTGCCCACATATTTTGCAATCGCGCCTGCATGTGAAAGTGAGCGAACTGGAATTATTGTATCTATTACGTGCCTACACTAATTTTCGCACAATATTTGACATCGAGTTTAGATAAAAAATTCTACTATATGTAATTATAGTGGAATAGTAATAACTGCATGTAGAAACGTTTATCAGTAATGATGCAAATATTGTATTCTTTCTCTAAAAGAACAATTACTATTTCTAATTACAGACAAGCATGCAATAATTCACTTCAAATTTTTTGTAACGTTTTAAAATATACGGTAGGGAAATGGCATGACAAATGAGTATATGATTAATACAAATATTTGTGGAAAAGGAAAAAAAATGAAGGGAAAAGTTCTGCAGGCAGCTGTGATAAACCAATTTAAGGCGAGATTTAGAGCTTGTGAAGTGGGACCCTTGACACGACATTAAACATAATCTAAAAATGATACTTTATTTCCATCGTCCACACACGCAATCTAACATTTTAACAAATCTTTATAGATTAAATTATTAAAATTTAATTATACTGTTATAAAAGTAAACATCTCGTAATCCTAAATCAATTTATCTTAAAGATAAAATTAGCAAACGAACCCCTTTTAACACGTTCCAGATAAGTAAACTACTTAAAGGGGAATGCAAACAATGAGAAACTGCAAGACTCTACTTCATGAACATTCGAAACAAAATTATCTGTATTCATGCCTGAAGTGACTTGGAAATAAGTTGACAAAAATGCGGACCAGGCGTCGCTTCCTGTGACGGTGGCGTCGCAATTTCCTCAGCATCCGTTTTAATATGCCGATTCACGTAAATATCGGATTGAAAAAGCGACGCTCGAAATAAATGTTTTCAATAAACGCAACATACATTTTAATACATCAAAGAGGGATTTTATATAATTATATAAAAAATGCTTAAATACTGAAATGTTTAAATAATTAAGTTTAAATAATTAAATTATATTTTGAATTAAGTATGTAAATAAATATAACGCTCAATATTACGTAATAATGTTAATGATATTCTATACATATATATATAGAAGGATTTACTTTTATTTTATTATAATTTTATTGTAAAATAAAATAGACTAGTCAAACAAATGCATATTGTTTTTTATTCTTGAAATGTATATGTTACAACAGCGCGAAATCGTGTTTTAACATAGCTTTCAAACAATTCATAATCTTTTGAATTGGTGGATTGTTTTGTATGCAATCCATACAAAGGTAGCACGAGTGATTTTCAACATTTCTATGTATTCAATAGGACAACATAGTTATTTGAGCGAAGAAGCTTTGATACATTGTCTATGGCATACAAAACTATAATAATAAACTGTTTTTATAACTAAAACAATACTCGATGACATTTAAATTGCAGTAAATAGGTATAGATTTTATTTTTTTTTTACATTTTGAAGTTTGGTATTTTATTAAAAATATAAATTAACGATTATTTGAATAGTAAAATTAATTTATTGTTTTTTTAATTACAAACAAAGATCAGTTTTTGTTTTGGATTTTTATAGTTAAATTAGTCTTTGGACTTTCACTTGCAATAACTAACAGGACACGGTTTAAGGTATGGTCGAGGGTATGGATACATTTTAAATTTACTTAAGTCTGAGATTTGCCTTTGAGAGAAAAATTCACTCCGCTCCTGTACGGAATCTCGTATCTTGATCCAATATTTATTTCAGTTCTAAGTAGGTCATACAACAAAAATTAGCAACACAAAAGTACCTACTGTAGCTTAAATGTTAACACAAATAATAATGAGAGCAGTTAATATTTCTATGTCTGTGCAAATATTTATATTTTTTACGCATTTTGTTTTTTAATAGTAATATATTTACTATTGCACTCTACATTTTTTTATGAAATTTGGTAAAATTAATTTATTTATACTAATCTATATTGTACGCGTGTATAGTTAAGAACATTTCGACCGCTACCTTAATTTGATGTATTATATCAAAAACGTCATTTCGATTTCGACATATTATTTGATAATTTATTAATTTTTACCAGTACATTCAGAAAACTTATATTTTGTCACAGTATTTTAATCAAATTGTATTTTGAAATTAACTACAGACTTTTCGGTTTGCATTATGATCATATTAACAATTAACTTCCATGCCATACTTCATCAACAACTATGTGCTCCTTGTATGGTCTTCAAACAAACTCAACGTGTGTCACATAATACATATCCAACTAACTCGGTGTAGTTGTCAAGTAGTTTGAAGTTATATACTGACATTAGTTATATAATATATTATTGATACAGTGCAGGCATATTTTGTAAACTGGCAGTTATTTGTGTATTATTGGGTTGCAAACTTGATACATTTCTACCGACATCGGGGATACTCTAAAGGTCTAATTTGGGATCAGTATTATTTACAATCTTTATTATTGATTGTTTTTAATTGCAATTTTAACAGTAAAAGCATTGCATCAGGAAAGGCACTCTTGGTCTTCTGTTTTCTTGCTTTTTTAGGATCTTGATCTTTTAAACGATCCGTTAATTTATTTCCGCGGATCAATTCTTTGACGTATGCATAGATTATCCTCTTATTTTTTCCGCTTTTTGGCATTGAGTCTATGATGTAATCATCATTTATTCTTATTTGCTCTGTTTCTACTATGAATGTTTTGTTTGTACCATCTTGCACATATAAATACCACGTGCTTAGAGGTGTTGTCTTCCCTTAGCTTTAATCCCGCGTGGTAGGCTGTAATGCATCCATGTTCGTTTAAGAATTTGGTTAAGCAGTTGTCTCCCATGTTTTTATCTACCCATTTTGTGATGTTTCTAATCAAGCTCTTTGTTCATTTGGCTATATACTACTTACATTCAGATTTTTTTTTGCATATTGTTCAAAGATGTGTTTGATAACTTAGTAGTATGGATTTCTGTGGTACAGTACAAGACATTATTAGGCTTTTTATGCTAATTACACACATCTTATCCAAGGTTTTTATTATTTCGGACTATGGTACGGAATTAATTGGGTTTTTAATATGTATTGTTAAAAAGAGGTTGAATTTCCTATTTCTTAATCAATTTGTAGATTTTTTGACTGTCTTTACTATATTTCTTATGTCATTGTAGATTTGCTTTTTGTGAATCTAAATTGGTTCTCAAAGCTTTTTTTTTACTTTAATTTTATTCTTCACCAATACTTTTTTTTATATTTCTAGGTTGGTATATCTGTTATTACTCTTTTTTTTTAATTTATTATTTTTTTTTAATGCTTTTGTCATTTATTTTTCACGTAGTTATTTTCCTGTTTAGATTACTTATGCGTTTTTTGTTTTTTTTTTTTTTATGAGTATGTTTTGGTGTAGACTAAAATTTTTTTTGTTTACATATCTTGTTATCTTTTTATACATTGGTTTTTGAGCACATTGTCAAGTTTATATACAATGCCAACATTCTTCTTAGGAATGTCGGACGTTTTTTATCGTTTATGATTATCATGTCCTGTCTGACCAGCTATTTGGCCAGAATTTTACCTTTTGCTTTGTCCACTTGCTCTCCCTAGATGCGTGGTTTTACATTAAAGTCTCCAGTTACAGTCATTTTATTAGTATTTTTTAAAGTTACAGTCAATTTATTAGTATTTTTTAAAGCTTTGAGCTGTCTTACTAAGTAACCAATAACACAAGTACACCACAAATTCTTCCAGTTTAATGAATACAAACTTCTAAGTTTGTATTTTATGTCATATTTTGTATTGTACACTTAGATGGTTTATGGTACTTATTCACGATCTATGAACCACCCCTAACTACTTTCTTATTTGGCTTGCGTCTATCTTATTACTTATAAATATAATAAGTATGAAATCTATAGCTGCTTTTCCTCTACTAAAATTAGTTTTGAGGATCTTACTTTTTAATATTTTTTTTTTTTAAGATTCTACAGCATTTTCCTATTTACTGGGCATCTTCTTGTTTCTGCTCTATTTTTATGAATCTTGCAATTTGTACACATAGCTTGTTTTTGCAACTTTTAGCAGTGTGGCCTATCTTACCACACCTATACAGTCTCTTTTTCTGTATTTTTTTCTTACATTACAGCTTCTTGCTTTGTAGCCAAATTTGAGGCAGTTATAGAATCTGATTAGGGTAACAAAATTTTGATTTTCCTCTTAGTCTACCTTATTTTTATTTTATCTATTTTTAGAAGCTTGTTAATTTTTGTCTTGGCTTTCTTTTATTTTAACAATATTTTTGTAAATTTTATTTGTGTTCATATTTTGATCAGACTCATCTATGATGATTTTTTTTTTGTGTTTAGAGTGTCCAATTCAATTCTGTCTACTTCTAGTGTGGTATTACTACTCAACAGTTAGACATTATTTTTTTTCCAACCCTTTTTGTTTTTTTTTTGTGAGAGATGTCGATTACTTTTTACTATTTTATTTATTAGTTTCTTTTTCAAGTTTATATTTTGGTCAATAAGTAAAATCAAATCTTCTTTTCTAAAATCTTCTTTAAATTTGTGGTTTTACTTCTAAAATTTAACTGCTTCTCTTAGTATTACTGGCATGGTTTTTAATAAAACTTCTCTGTAATTTAAAATCGACACAGGTATATGCATGTAGATAATAGTAACTTTTTACCACCACTGTTATTTTCTTTTCAACACATATTTTTTTTTTATTTTTTTGCTATAAACATACCACGATGTCCAGTATGGATTTAAAATATTATCATTAGAAATCTTAGATTGAAGGTAGACATGATCAAGTAAATGTAAATAGTATTTTTTAATACGCTTGATTTTACTTGTTTTATTTGATAATTATTTTACTAATTAACTTTTATGACGTTCCATAAATTAATCTAATTTATTATTTCTGTATTATACTACTCCATGTTTTTATGTTTATTTGTAACGTACGAACTTGAGTGATTTTTCTACATACTAATCTTTTTTATGATATATTTACTTTTCTTTTGTAATTAGGAAATATATTTTATTGTTATTATTATTGTCGGATTGAATTTGAATAAATTATTTATTTATTTTATAATAATAATAATTATCATTATATTTGCAAAATTAGTTAAATGTTAGCTATTGCGATGAACTATAGCATGAATTCTTTCTAATTGTAGTAATCTTATTTTGACATGACCTGCTGATACTGTGTGGCTATATACAATCTTTTCATCGCAAGTATTTTGTTTCTAATAAACTACTTTAATTACTGTAAAATATTAAATTCTCCAAATGTAATTTTTAATTACGAATTTATAAATTACTTTGAGTACTAGCATATAAAACTACTGCGGGGGTTTGAATAAATTTAAATACAGATGTAATAATCAAAGTTATTGAACTTAAACACTGTTATCTTCATAAATTGTGTGGGATATTTGTAAACATATAAATATCTCCTTATTATGTGGTAAATGCAGAAATTTATGTAGGAGCATCTAGTGTGGGATTAGATGACTCCATTTGCCATATAAGCCTGGTTTAATGCAGCAAACAGAAGCAGAATTACGTCGATTTTATACATTCAGAATATAGAACTCAAGTAATGAACTAAATAAAAACCTTCTGAAATTATATTTGAGCCCATATTTGTTTGACCGAGTGTTAGTCACTTTCAACACGTTTTCTTATGGCATATTGAGTATATGAAATAAATAAGATTCATCAATTTTAAAACGGATTTGGATTATTTATTTTTAATAATAAAAACGATAACTTATGTTTCAAATTAATACTCTTAATGCCAATTACGTTATTTTAGTGCAGTAGCAATAAAGCGAAATAACGCTAATAAACTACAACACAAACAATAATAATTTGTACAGATTGAAGAAAGTTGCAATCAGAAATGTGTTATTAAGAGTAATAATTTACAGGGTCCCTGGCGGTTGCTGCGGATTTGTTCGCGGACTTCCGTGGTACATACAAGTGTGTAAAAGGTATCATCAATCAATTTGCTTTTATTGAATTTTGCAGTTAAACCGGTCCAGATAAAAGGGACCAAATGTCAAGCTTAAATAAATAGTTCATGATAAAATATAGAAGTTTAAAATATATCGTTTGCGGTATGAAAATGTTATATTCATCTATTTTCTGAATATATCGTGTTGTTATTAAGTACCTGGTTTTGTTTTAATACATTTTACATTTTCGACCGACAATTTGTCAAGGGATATAAATGGAATTTAAACTGCTTGATTTATTGAGCTAGTTTTGCATAATGTATTATATTATTAAAAAATAAAAGAAAAAAATATTTTAATTTAAAACTATAAATTACAAGATTTTAAATACAAAGGAGTACAGAGTATTTGTTTTTCGTGCACTGAGAGTCTAGAGTTATTTATAACACGGGTTTAATTAAATTTTGCTAAGTACACATCGGAACAATTTATTTCACAATGGGAAAATAGTATTTTATTACACTCATTATTTTACTAGCGAACAATGTAGATCATTCACGCAGCCTGAACATTTGACCTTTCCTGGAAAGGGAATTTTAGTACTTAAGTTCCTAATTCCTCTAGCTTATATACGATTCCCTAGGATTTAAACATATAAAATATTATATTCCATCGGTTTGCCCGGGTTAAATGATTCAGCTGCAGTGATGTGATATGCTCTCTACTATTGCTATATGCACCCCATAAAACGAAATTACTGAGATGTATCGCACACATTAAACAGGGTCATAAAATTTTATATTATAACTTTTTCTTAAAAAAGTCTAGATTTACGATGTTTATGATGTTAATGTTTGGGTAAACATGATAATTGCACTGTGTACAAATATTATTTACATTTCTCTATCTGACTTTTATTGCAAAAGTTTTAATGATGTATTTTTTTACTTGAAGTTTTGTTGGCTCCGTATTATTCTTTTATTTTTTGATTATAAACTTATTCAAACTATGTATGGTTTTTTGCAACAAATATTAGAAAAGTAAACGGAAATATTAAAAAAAAACTTTAACCTACCAAAATAGCAACACGTTTTTTTTTTATATTAAATTATTTTACTATATTGATCCAATTACATATTTTCAATCACTTAACACTTATAATGCTTAAATTATATTTTTAAATTTTTTTGTTAAATGTATTATGTATGTAATGTATATGAAAAAATAGTATTGAAGTGATAATGTGAATTAAACTAAAAACATTGATAAAATAAGATCTTTAAAATGATATAAATAACATTACTAATTACAGTGAACATTGTGTTATCTATGTCTACACTTATTTAATTTGCGAGTTAGATCTATAAATAATTAACAGTGAGTATTTTTGTTTATTAATTTATAACTTATAATACAAGTTTTACCTATGAATGTAAACAAACTTTTGTCGTATGCAAATACCTAACCTAACCTAACCTAACCTAACCTAAAAACCACATTTGCAAACACCGATAAAGAAAATAATTGATTGAATAATGAAAACTTTAAATTAATTAAAGAAATTATCATGCTATTAAACTAATATTTAAGATAAAATTAATAAAATCAATACTCTTAACTAGTTTTAAAAAATCACAAAAAAAACCTGTCAAATGCTTTAACACAAAGATGAGTAAAACAAAACAAAATATGATGTATTAATTCAAATTGATGATTTTAAAATTGAAAGTTACCAAGATATTGAACACGAGACCAGAACGCCTATAACAATGGTAAAAATGGACATTTTTTTTACAGTTGCAAGGGCCGGTATTTTAGGGCTTACGCTTGTGTTACTACCACTCAAGCTGCCTTTGAATATGTACTTGAAAAAAAGATATATCCGTTAATTGAGAGAATAGAGACGCTGTAGATACTGGCAAGGCCTAGTATCTGGTCCACCCACATTCTCATATTAAATGTATTTATGGTTAAATGGACACTAATCATATATTTGACTAACATTTTGAATTAATAAATATCAACATTTCTTAAATAATTTTTTGCCGGAGCTAGGGAGATTTGTGTTAAGCGGTTCACCTAACTGAGGCACTCTTTGGTATTAAGAAACTACAAGAAAAATTTTATTCACATACATTTTTAAACTAAATGCCAACCTTTATTATTTGATGTCAAATGCAATTTGTGCTCAAACTTTTACATAATGCTACTATATAATAATAATGGCGGAACTAGTGATGCTCACAGAGGCAACAATATAAATGTTGAGTACTTAAAAATAGCTTTGATAACTTAATGTTGTATTAATTGGTTGTCCTTATTATAGAAATTGGTTAATACTAAATAATTTTATATATAAAATTAATTTAAGGATACACTCCTCAGTGAAGAAAGTAAACTTAAAAAATGTAGTGTATTTAGACAGTAACTTTAAATTGTTAAACCATTTTTAAAATTATTTTTGAATTAAATGATGCGACAAAAAGAGTTATTATGAAAATTGTCAGTGATTTTATTATTAAGAACAAACATGAAAATATATAGCTAACGCCACGTTCTTTTACAAACTTGTCGCAACATAAAACTTACCTAAATAATATCAATTATTTGTCTGGTATAAATCAGGAAGCATCCACACAAAGAACACAGAAAATTATCACTACCACAAGTCAACACAGTACAGAAACAACTACACAAATAACACAAAAAGTTTTGATTTTCAACAACTCTTACATCAACAAGTTGCTACACTACAGATGATGTGCAAAATGCCAAATGTAAAATGATTTGTCATTTTGGGTTGTTGTATCTCTATTTACCAAAAACTTTAGGCAAACAAGTAGTTGTATACCACGCTGAATTAACCGTCTTTTGATTTTTAAGAGCCACAAATACCACATGCCCAGTTTTTGTGAAGAAACACGCCACCATTTGCTTCTTAACGCTTTGAGAACGAAACACCCAAACTGCAGATTGGCAGTTTTTTCTGGTTTATATGCATAAATCCACGACTCATCATCTGTGACGATGCTGTATTCGGTTTTGGATGCACCACAGTTGTATTTTGTAATCATTTTACGGCACCAATCGACACGAGCATTTTTTTGAGCATCTGTTAACAAATGTGGAATCCAACGTGCACACAGATTTTGAACACCCAAATGTTTGTGCAAAATCTTATGTATGCTGGTCATACTAATGCTTAAACATGCCTTGATTTTGCGATATGTCACCTGACACATTATTAATATTTTCCGGCACAACGACCGGTTTTGGCAACCTTCTTTAACTTTGCCTGTGAGCAAACTACGGCCACGTTTGAATTTAGGGTACCAGCGATATACAGTGGCTGTGGATGGCGCTTTATCGCCAAAAGTTAAATTCAGTTGATTGAAGCATTGTGCTTGAGTTAGACTACGTCGAAAGTCATATTAAATCATAGTCCGAACATTTTTGCGACTTAATTCCATCTTTTGGTTTAGATGAAATTTTCAACTTACTGTAAACAACACAAATAATGCTCGCACGTCAAAACGTTCTGTGTACGTATAATGTCAAAAATGTCAAACTTTACGATGGCAGAGAGATGCGTCATTGATTAAATCTAACCAAAAGTAGTAACTACTTTTAAACAACTCGATTCCCGCACTTCTCACTTGTGCGAAAATAACAATTGTCTCGAGAAAGTCGTTACTACTTTTATAATCGATTACGGGACTTGCATCGGAACCCAAAGCCGAGCATCGAGAAGTACAAGCTATGCGGCTCTGTGAATCGATTATAAATTGCGAGTCCCTGAATCGATTATAAAAACTGATAGAAACATAGAAATTATTATTTTTAATACAGTTTGTGTTGTTTTGTTTGCACTACATTTATATATCGATAAAAAATATACTATTTATTTTATATTTAAACCTGAATGGAACCACCATTCAACGAATCTAGACTATTTATAAACTATACCGAGCCCACTGAGTAAAGCCGAATAAATTTGCACGTTTGTGTTATAGTTTTTATGAAAAGCATTTTATGTATTATGACTATTGTTTGGGACCTGTGAAGTTGATGACAGTTTTTTTAAATTTTTTTAATGAATCAATTAAATGAAATTGTACATGAGATTCTTTACTAATGTAATTGTAATTAGTTAGATAAGATTACTGATTATTTATTAATAATAATACATTTATTTTAAAAAAAATTTAATAACGCTTTAATTTTCAACAATTCATAATGCAAACATGATTTTATCGTTAACAGAGGTTTTTATACTCTCGATCTTAATTAATTATTTATTTTTAAATAGATAAATTTTCAAATTTAAAACAGCTTGAGTCGGCAATTAATCAAGTATAATAACTTGAGTCGCTAGTGACTCGAGTTGTCAATGACTCGTCTTCAAAAATGACTCGAGTTGTCATTGACTCGAGTTGTAAATAAATCGAGTTGTCAATGACTCGAGTCCTTAATCACTCGAGTCCTTAATGACTCGAGTCCTCAATGACTTGAGTTGTTTTATTTAATGACTCGAGAATCTCGAGATATTTAAATAATGACTCGAGTTTGCCCATCACTAGTTCTATGAACTATTGAATGGTAGACTGCAAATTTGTACGGAGTAAAACGAAATAGTTGAGTCTGTATAAGTTGATTTGCAGAAAACATACAAGGAGAAATTATAATTATTATTGTGACGTATCATTACATCTAAAAAGTAAATTTTATTTTGAGTTTTTGTTTATACTGTAAACTTAATATTGGTATGAATACTATTGAATAATTGGCGTGGGTGGTACTTTTGAAGCTACCTAAGATATTATCAACATACCAAAAAGAAATATGTTTCTTAGCAAAGTATAATATTTCAGTTAACATCTTACATTTTACATTTGATAAAAAGAATTAATGCTTCTAACTAAACGCCTAAAATACTCACCACATGTAGATAATAGCAATGATACAGAAACGCTTATTGTTGAATCAGAACTTTAGGCTACATAATTATGTTGGTCTAAATTTTTTGTATCAGCAATTTGGTTTTTCTGGATAGTTAAAGTTTGTTTTATGATTAAATTTTGTTAGGTTTGTTGATGTGTAGTTATTATCAGTTTCAATTGCGATTTGGATTAATGATTCTGAACTTAAGTGTTAAAAATTATTTTCTAAGCTTTCTTTCTTGTTGTTTGCATAGTTCTTAAATATAAATAAGTGCTCTGATCTTGTATAATGTTTAGAGTTTTCATAGTTTCTTTGTTATTTTTATCGAATTTTGTATTATTATAGTTACGTATTTTAAACGTTTATATTAAAATGGATATTAATATTAATGTTTTTTACATTTTAAATTAGTTTTTATGTGTTATTTATCTATGTAACATGTTTGTGAAAACCTTAATATTTATAGTAATCATTCCTAAATCTATATCAGTTTCAATATTATTCATTTGTTTCAAATTAGTTTCTTTACGTAATCTTTTTTTTTTTTTTAATCAACAACTAGTTATATTGACATTCCAAATTTATTTCACAATTTATTATTATTTTTTTTGTTTTAGTAGAAATTTTAAATATTTGTGCTTTGTCGTCAAATCGGTTTTTAAATTAATAAAGCATCTATAATTGATATAAATGCAGTATACACTACATACTGTATATTAATGAACTTCATTTTTAATATAAAATTTATTATTTGATCAATTCAAATGTTGACCAAACATTATTTATGCACATGCTAAATGAATAATTCAGAATGCAAAATCAATATGGAAATAATAGAGGATTTTTGAAGGAGCTACTTGGCAGCACATTTACTATGAATTGCATTTTAAATTTTTCTTTAAAAATTTGCATTCATATTGCAGCCTTCTCAAAAGTTGTACCACATTGAATTAACTTTAACTTTTATTTAATTTTAATATGTGTATTAAAGCAGAACACAACGAACACAAATAAACAACATACTTAGTAAAACAACGGAAGCAGAATATGGAGTACCACAAGGTGGAGTGTTGGCACCAATACTGTATATACTATACATAAATGATATATATAATATAAATCTGACTGGTGAAATATATACGTATGCTGATGACACATGTATTATATATCACGGAAAAAGTAAAGAAGCAATAGAAAGAAACATAAATGCAGACATTAAGAAACTAACTAAATGGTACAACGAAAACATACAAACAATAAATGAAGAAAAAACAACTTTTATGGTAATAAGACAAAAAAACACAAAAGATATTGACATAAAAATTGTAATAAATAACATACCAATTACTAGAACAAAACAGACAAAATACTTAGGAATAATATTAACCGAGAAACTCACCTGGGATGCACATATTAACAAATTATTAAAAGAAAGCGCAGCAACAATAGGAGCTGTCTATAGAGCCAGAAAATGCATACTAAAAGAAACAGCAATAAGTATATACCACTCACTTTATTTAGCAAAAATTAACTATTTAATAAATATATGGGGTGAAACAACAAAAACAAATATACAAAAAATCCAAAGACAACAAAACAAAATACTTAAAATAATACATAAACTTTCAAAGCTAACACCAACAGAAGAAATATACAAAATAATTAACGAAACAAACATTAACGAAAAAATAAAAATAGAAAAATGCAAACTAATATATAAAGTTAAAAATAAAGAAATTAAAACAAATCTACAAATAATATTAAACAAAGAAATTCACGGACATAACACGAGAAGAAGAAGTAATATATATGTACACACAACAAGAACAGAAAAAGCGAAAAAAACAATACTAGGAAATGGACTAATCACGTACAATCAACTACCTGAAAATATAAAAAAAACGAAAACTTTTAAAGAATTTAAAACAAAAATAAAAGAACACTACATAATAACTAGACTAAAAAAAACAAATTAATTAAAAAAAGAAGATAAATGGTGCCCCGAATACGAAGCTCTGCAGCCGACCATACATGGAAAGATGCAAAGCAGCAAGTGGGGAGAGAAAAAAAAAAAAAACTTACTTAACAATTTATTATTTATAATTTATATGATTATTTATAATTTATATGACAATAAAAAAAAAAAAAAAAAAAAAAAAAAGATCATACATAATATAATAACGTAAAGAGTATTATAAGCTTTGGAATATATTGTTTTTAATCGGATTTAGGGTTTACTCGGCTCGTTCATTATGTGTACTTGTCTAATGTAACGTTAAATTATTTTTTTGTAGTTTTTAATAAAGGTATTATTATTACGACCCAAGTTGTCCATAGATTTCTATTGTAGAGGAACTAACATGTGGAGATTCTACTGAACCAAATATATTCGCTGTGATAGTCCCATCGAGATAATAGTTACGTTGTAACAGCCCACGGCAGAGACGTAAATATAAGCGGGCGTCCGATAGAACCTGCTAACATTTTCAATGTCCGTTATTTTATATTATATTGAACACATACCTATATGCTATTTTACTACTATGTCTCGTATATTTTCAAATCAAAATAGAAAGTTTGTACTTATAAAAATAAGGGCGGATATTATTTGTTAATTTTACAATAATCTGGTCAGAATATCTAAAATTGCTAGAAACTATTATAATTTATAACGATCACAAAAATTACTTTTTAATAAACTTTGCTAAATGGAATATAGATTAATAATTTATTTAGAGAAGTAAATTGCATTTTTACATGTTTGGCTTGTACATAGTTGTCTTAGTCGTATTTTCACATCATTACTATACATATTAAAATATACGACGGACTTTATTTACACGTAAACAGTACTGTTTATTTGTTCTATTTATTTATCAATTAATCGCTAGGCCATCAATAGAAGATTTAAATGAAGTGTGCATTGAAAGCAAAAGGTCTATAGCATTGCCAGAGCACAGACATTGAAGCCTCTGCAGATAGAATATTACTCCAGAAATTAAAAAAGTGAAACACACAAGATGCATTGGCAATATGTATTCTAATAATGGCTATGGAACTGTTGCAGATTTCATTAATTAAAAATTGTGATCTAAGAATATGTAGGACAAATTAAACTCAGTTTATGTACAAAAAACTGAAACGAATAAAAGATACTGAAGCGTCAACGTTTATACCAAAATGAAATGGACTCAATTAACTCAATGGCACATCTACAAAGCTTTACTTGCAAGACAGATAAAAAAATCTGTAGACACAGTTAGTGACATTGCAGTGATATCAAAAGTTTTAGGTATCTAAATATTGGACATTTTCAAGCATGGTTATTGGAAGAAAAAACTAAACATTCAACACTGAAGTTGATAGTCATGTTTAAGCTTTTTGAAGTTTAGGAATTCAAAAATGGATTGATAGATAGTAGTGAAGTGCAAAATAAATAATTACGTACTTGGTGTATAGAAGATATATTATTATTATTTTTTGAAAACATTGTAGTCAAAATGGGCTTCAAAATAATACAGGACAATACAAAAGCAGACGTTTGCAAATGAAATGAACTTGTGACAATTAGCAAAAAACTATAAACATTGATGCAAATGTGGCTAGTGCATTGGTTAAAATATGGCATAAAAAATCTTTTCATAATAATCTTAGTGCTAAGAAAGAAATTGTTTCAAAAGAAGCTAGCGGATGATGTAAAAATAACAAACTTTGATCTTTTCTTTTGCAAAAGCTGTGTTTATGCAAAAAAACGAAATCTGGTGAACTAATCTCAAGTGACGTTTGTGGACCATTGAATAATTTATCTGTTGGTGGTACAGAATAGTATGTGCTGTCTAAAGAAAATTAAATATGTTTTAAAAAACACGTCCAACGCACTGTGGTATACAATTTAAACACAATTCAAATAGCGCGCCAAATAAAAAAAAAATGTGTCCATAATTTTTCTAACAGTGCGTTTACGTTTTATTTGACCCACGTGCACGCAGTTACTTGAATTTATTTTTTGTGATACTTATCACTCATTATGGAAAATAAATATGTGCGTTACCTTAACTAAACTATAATTAATAAATTTATAATAATAAATAACACAAAGAACCGCCTGGGTTAGCGTACTCGACTGCTATACCAGGGGTTTTGGGTTTGAGCTTCAAGCCCCCTATCTGGAGGGTCAGTTTTTCTGATTAAGAAAAAATATGTTGTGATGAGTACGCCTTTTTTCGAATAAGAAGAGAAACTTTAGTAGGTCTTGTGTACTTCATTGATGTTGCGTACACGTTAAAGAACCCAATAATTTAGGTTGAAGAAATAACTGAAAAATATACAAAATTTAAATTTTGAGCCACTGAGTTTTAATCATTTTTAGAATATTTGGTGGACTGTGGTTAGAAAAATAACCACACGCTATTTATTGTTATAAACAATAAATTATTATTTTTTTTAATAATTGCGTTATTTAAATGTCCAAACAATATTAAAAAAATATCAATTTAATACTTACAGTGAATTTTGTGACTTTAAAGGGTTAAAACACAAAAGCGGTATACAATAGGGTTTTTAAAACTTCACAAAAATATGCAAGAGAAAATTTGGTTACAACGTACAAAGAGTTTGTGTTGGTAATGACAGAGCTAGCATGATATAGTAGTTTAACAGTGTGGGAATAGTGGAAACAACAGACATGTTTACATTGCAACAAAATGGAAGGAATGAACAAGACAATTGTATCATTGTTAAAAGTGCGCCTGGAATGTTTACACAAAAGACTTACCAAAGTCTTTATGGGCGAAAAAAATCAACACCGCAACATATTAAACAGAATTTATACAAGCCACACAAAAGATTTCGATTAATATAACAAACTGCTCTTCAAGAAACCAATACTTAAACTTGTCAAGGTTTTTAAGTCAAAAATTGGATAAGAAACTGAAAAACTAATTCTGGTAAGACACGATAGCAACTTGACAAACAAACAACAAACTACAGACTATACGATCTAAATATTCAACATCCACTGCACTAATTATGTATTAGACTAATTTTCTGAATTAATAAATGCTATATTTTTTAAATATTTTGCCGGATTTGGAATTCGAACTTGTGCCATTATCGATTTTAAATATAAATAGTATATATAATCAAACAAACGATTGTGATTCTATCTAGTGCATTTTAATACTAAATGTCTGCAAAGGTCAAGGCATAGACAATTGTTTCGATTCTACAAACGTCGTTAGTGTGCTTTATATGACTACGGCATCGCTTGAATAATTGTAATTGAGTTAAAATACATTATTAATTTATTTCATAATTAAGTCATTGACGATATAAATTTGTTTAATACCCGCGAAATGGCTGCCAATTGCATAAATGATTATATTGTTTATAAGCACCGAATTATTTATTCAAATTTATCCTACGATGTCGTAGTCATACAAGGCACACTGACAAGGTTTGTAGAATCGAAACATTTTTCTGTGCTTGACTCTTGGCCGCTGTGATTATTAGATTAAGTTATTATTATATGAATTATTCGTTTATTTTATAAGTTGTATTATTTTTCTTGTTGAAAACTTAGGAGAATATTATATTTATTTAGATTTATTTATAAATTTCCAAAAATAATATATCAAAATAGATTTAAACAAAAATTGTAATATAAATTATAATTTAAAAAGATGTGATTTACTTGTTATTATTGCTGAAAAATTTGTGTATAATACAAACAAAACATTTTATAACAAACATTTGCCGTGTAGTATATTCGTTTGAGTGCACATTTTGAACTAGCCAGCGGAGAGCAATTTAAAAATGTAAAATACCAATTTTATGCTACATTCTGCATGTAGTTTAACTACTTATAAACTCGAATTAAACTAAAACTTGCAACTTGTTTCATACTGCACACCGTAGCAAAACTTACAGCAGTACCTATGTTTAACAATTTGCCCGTATAACTTAATATTCCTAGTTTATTTGCTGCGAAGGCATACAACAAATACCAGAGTGCATTTTATTTACTTTTCTCTTTAGACATTATCTAGTTGTAATAAGTTTTACAATGTTACAAACATTGTATATATTTAAAACTTTTAGGAATATAAATGAATAGTTCAAATTTGTAGTGAATCATTATATCAATCAAAACGACAATATTATTTGAGTAATTATAAATTTATAATATCTTTATTAATGAAATTAGTGCTATAAATGATTAATATATTGTACTATTAATAATCATTCAAAATGGTTTAAAACGCAACTATGTATAAAACTAACAATATCATGTAACAACTCTTAAGAAACTACAACGATTATAAAAAAAATATGTTGCGGTCGTTTTGTTTTTATATCAAGCACTTTATGGTGTTTTATCATCAACCGCACTTATCATAGCGTATGAATAGCATTTTAAATTTGTTGCCATTATTTTCATAAAAGTCATCGGATTTTTTGTAACAAAGTGTTATAAATTATTACTTAACAACCCACTTTACAATTAGCAATTACCGGAAAGGTGTACGTAGTAATGTTTTAGTAATTAAACACTTTTTGCAGAATGAATATAAAAAAAATTAAAACATATAACAGGGTTAATTACGGTAATAAAACGAAGTAAATAGAGGATAGGAGTACCGGGCCGGCGAAAAAGGGCAATAGTTAAAAAGCAACAAAGCATGTGCTATAAAATTTGTAGTCCGTTCGAATTAATCCCCTGATACTTTTTACTAAAACTCCAGACCTCTACTAACCGTGTATATTTTCAGCCCAGGAATTTTATTCCCAGCAAAGTTCGTTATCTCCCCTAAAGTGGCTAAATATTAAATATTTTCATATAAAATACGGTTTAAATTTTTTTGCACTATCAGATTGCGGGATCTGGATAAAAATTGTGCATACTTATTAAAATATGTCGTAATATCATAAAATCCATTCAGGTCATATATTATTACATTATTTCATATTTCAAATAGATTCTCTACAGTCTGCAAACGCGTTTTAATAAAGATTTATTAATCACATCTATTACATTTATTTTGCCTTAAAAAGTAAATTTAAATTTAATTCATTCATTTTGCTGAATTCTTTTATACATTGAATAAAAAAGGAATTCTAAAGAAATTTTTATAAAACAAGTCCCTACATTTTCAGGAAATGCATTTCCATCAGCTCTTAGGTCCTATTTATATTGTCACTTTCAGGCTGAATTTTCAAGTTAAAAATTTAATGTTCTTTGTAGGCACACTTTTGTGTTAAAAGGAATGAAATGGGTGAGACCCTCCAGTTTGTCACACGCACCTACTTCTTTTTTTTCAACAGAGAATAATCAATTCGACAGAAACTTGAATATGTTTGACGGAATCGTAGAAAAGGATATACACTTCAGAATCTTTTATAGTCCTTTGCTTTGAGTGTAAACAAATATTTATAAAAGTTGTTTTTTAACTTCTGTATTACGTTTTCTTTATATAGAAATTGGTTCATTTAAAACGCATTATTTTTGTAAATATAAGACGTTTTTATTATAATAATTTGTGATTTTACTATACTATGTAGTAATTTGTCTTACACAAATGATACAAAATGATTGTATGTATTTTGATAATATTAAAACAGAAAATGTTTTAATGTTTGTCATAATTATTATTACATATACAATGTTATACAATGCTGGTATTTTGGTTACTACAGCTTTTACACAACCTCTCCAATTTATTGTCAATTTATAGGTGCAACTTTGGAGTTTCCAGAGTGTAACAAAGTAGAAAGACTGAGGACTAACTTATCCATACATAAGTACCTACGTTTATAAATTGCGTTACATATAAAATAAATGATAATGTGGAATAAGAAATTTCACCTAAACATTAATTAAAAACTAATTACTAAAAGTTTTGACTGCTCAAGTACATATGGAAATTTTTTATTTACGTTTCTGAAAATTATGTTAATTTGCCGAAACCCAGATGCACTGATATAACTACGCGCGTCTTATGAGGGACTTACTATAGAGCTTACAACTAGTTATATTTTGTTACATACCTAACTATGTTATAAATTACTTGGGCGCAGCTATAATTAAAACTAAATATCCTCTTTTTTGTTGATGCGTTGTCTTTAAATGCAAACAAAAAAACGATATGTTACGATAATAATATCAGTCACATGTTTGCAGCCTATCATTCAATAATTCATAAAGCTTTCAGCCTATCATTATCAAAAATATTATTAATAATAAGAGTATAGCCTCACTATGTAATTAATATACCCCAAGATAAAAGTCATGGAACTATATTTCAATATCATATTTAAATTAATCATAAAGTAGCGTTTAAAAATCAAAATAGATTATCAAACATTTTATTTAACGCCAAAGAATGTACAGATAAGTTTAAAAATAGATTTAAAGAACATTGCCGCTTTTTTAGACTACGCCATTCCGATAGTACCACTGCAAATTATGTTTTAGAAGATTTATAAACTTAAAATCATTTAAATGTTCTAAACACCAAAAATTAAATCTTTTAGAAGCTTTTGAAATTACTAAATTAAAAAATAATTTTTCTATAAACGTGCTTAACTAATTTAATCCTCCCGTTTGCGGAAACTTCTGTATTCAATAATTTTTTTTTTGTATAAAAGATTTGCAAAACTTAATTATTCTACATTGTTAGAAAGCTTTTGATATATGTATACATCATCTAATGCAAAAAACATTTTTTTTTTTTTAGTTTAATTGTTTAGAAATGGTAGTCACTAGCTACTAATATAAATTTCAATTTTTATTTTAAAAATATTTTATTTTTTTGTGTTGAACCTTTTTCTTAATTAGATATATTACACCTTTTTGAAGATGACAAAATTAGAACAGTGTCTATTACTAACAGTTTTTGAGTTTTGTTTTTTTTTTTTAAGTTTTGATTTGTCAAAAATTTGGACATGGGTGTTTTTGACTTTCGCCGGTTTTGATGAAAATCAGTTTACTGACTAATTTTGATGCCATTAACACAATTAAATCATTAACAAACAATTAGCAAACTGTGTATTTACTCTTATTCTTTTAAATGAGACTATGCACAAATCTTCATTTGAAAAAGGGTAGGTGAAATAGATTTCTGCGCAACATTTTTTTTGCCAAAAGTTGCGTTTTTTTTAACTTTGACGACCCATTACTGGTTTATTTGTACAGATATCAAGTATGTTTTTTTTTGTTTCAGACAATTCACATATTTTTTTGTATATGGTGTAATCAGATGCGCATCCAAATAAATGCTTATAACAGCCATGCTTGGCACGCCACTGCTGGAAAACAAAAGTTTGACTTAAAAGTGTGTTAAGTCGGCTCTCTAAAGAAAGTTGTTTTACATTCCAAAAAATACAAATTTTGTGTTTGAAAATTTTTTGTCAACGCCGCTGGAATAATTTGATATAATTGGGAAAGAAAATTATTTCTATTTAAATAATTTATTTTAAACCTAGGCTCCAATAAAATAATTCTTGCACAAAAAATTAAATTTCTATTCTACTGACCGCGAATCAGCACAATGAAAAAATATTCCTGGATACATGTTAAAGTACTTGTGTATCTGTTGCAAATGGTGCGTGTCTTTTTTTTTTTTTGCAAAAATCTTTGAAACAAAATTGATCTAAACGTAAATATTTAACTGCTATAAATTTTGAAATTTAATTTTCTACCACCAGTAATAAAATTATTTAAATTTATACAGTTTTGAGATGTGGTGTTTTTAGTCCAAACTTTGGGGTGTGGGACTAAAAAGTGCATCTTTTAGAAGTCTACGCGCCAATATAATTTTTGTAGTAAGACCGTTGATTAGCCAGTTGTCGGAGTGCAGTTATAGAATTATTGGGTTTTTTTTATTGTGAATTTTTTTAACCAGAAAGATTAATCTTGTATGTTTATTAGAATGTTTGTACGTCAAGGAATAATTTTGAGAGTAGTATTGATTAATATATCAATATCAGTTGTATAGCATAATATCCTGTAAAATTAATTAAGGCTAAGTAAATCTACAACTAAAAGAAGATACTTTATAATCTGTTTTTTTTTTAGTTTATTGCTATACAATATAATGAGCTTGTCAATTAAAAACTATAATAACACAACAAGTATATTTCTATACTTTGTAAAGCTATTTATTCTCTAGAAGTCATAATTTTTTTATACCACTATTGGAGAATATTGTTTGTTTATATAATTTACTAGTTTTTTTTTTTAATAATATATTACTTATTACTAATTAGGGTTATCGGATTAAAAACTATTGTCATGATATAAAATGTTGCATATTATAATGAAAAAAATAATATTTAAAGTTCTATTTAAGAGCTACCTTGATTTGAGAAAGCAGCTTCTTTGGCCCTATTTCTAGTTTCACATATAATTTGATAATCAATTTATTTTTGCACTAGTACATTCAGAAAGGATTAAACCATATTTGTTCAGAGTTTAAAGGAGGAGAGGTTAAATACATACAATTATCACTATTAATTATGGATTTTTAATAAATAAAATATGGTGATTTATTTTGTATAAATATTTTATGATAGCTGCATACAGGAATTAGCCATTTAGGATATAAAGAATAAAATAATCATCTGCGGTATAGATTATCTTTCTAAAACCAAAATGATGATTTATATTTTTACTATTATTCGCACAATAATGACACCTCCGAAATGATTTATATTGACCGATTTATATTTTCTGGATATCCCCTTTTTCCGATCTGTAAATATATTTGGATTTCCCCATTATTAGAATTCACTTGTGCAGAAGACTATAAAATTTTTATTCGGACTGTTTTTGTTTAGTTACTTGGAAATTTATACCAGCTATAAATTATGGCTCAAATATAAATTACGCAGAGTAGATGAAATAAAGAAAGGGAAAAAATACTGTATTAAAATTTGCAGAGTATAATATAAATTTTAGGAAAACGAGAAACGAAGGGTCGCTTATTTATATGCGCTTTAAAGAATTTTAATTCACACAATGGATTGTAATATGAAGTGGAGGAAGATTATTTTTATTTTATTCTGTTAGGGATGCTGGTAATTTATTTCAGAAGTGAGGAAGTGGAATGAAACTCGTTTATCCAATAAATTCAAATGAAATTAGTTTCGCTGCAAAAATGTTTACTCGTGATTAATGCAATTGGAATTTGAATTTATAGTTTTATTTGAAGTATATTTTACTGTTGATTTTGTATGAATTAGATTATAAATTTAATATTAAATTCAAATTTATTTTATTTTTATTTAGGTAAAAGAAACTTAGTCATTTATTAACACATATTTTTGTTTCAGGTAAGAAATCTAGTTTCCTGTTCTAGTTCACGTAGTAAGTAATATTTAATTATATATAAGCACTACCCAATTTGTTCAACTTTACTACAATACACAATTTTGTGAAATTATTTTCTCTGTGTAATATGTAATAGTATAGTTATTAAAATATTCAATGTCGGCAGGATGCAATAACATAGATAGAATTATTTTTAAAATTAATTAACAGAATTATGAAAGTAAAATTTTAAATCTGACATCTTGCATTTTTGGATACACTGTGATAAAAGCTATTCGAAAAGAAACATTACTTTATATTAGTATCATTTGTTATTATTATATTTTATTTTTAATGTTTGTTAAGTTTTTGAATGTTTTAAATTAGCACTATTTTCTATTATTTTAAATGTGTTTTTACTACAAAAGTACCTGTAGATTTACCTGTGATATTCAAGAACGTAACAAACAAATCTAGTCTTATTTGTTTTTTTAGATAATATTATTATATTATTTTTATTTTATTTTATTTTTTATATATTTATTTTTTATATTTGTTTATCTTTCTTTTATTAATTGTATCTAACTTTATAATATAGATTTGTAAATTTTAATTATCGTATTATGTAGTTTGTAAATATTACACATACTTGTACTTTCCCAGACATATGTAAACAATTGATTTTGTAATAACATGAAATAAATTATTATTATTATTATTATTATTATGATCGGGGCTGAGTTATTATATCAAAATCGAAAGTAATTTCGAAATATATGGTTTTAATGTTTATTTAATTTTTATTATAACAACTAAACTTTTGATAATTTATATAAATAAAATTCTTTATTATTTTCGAGATTTTTAACCTTTGAAACAGATTAGAAATATATAAAGTGTAAAAATAGGAACTCAATAATGGGAAAAGAGAGCGATTCAGGAATAATAATAAATAATGACGAAACTGCGATTAAAAAAATACTAAACAAAACAAAATGATTAAATATTATAGAAATAAATGTATTTGTAAATAAATTATGGAGACGGCAGAAACAATAAATCAAACAAAAATGAGAATGTGCGTGATAACACAAGTACGGGTATCGGAGACAAATGAAGAAATAAAACCAGGAGCAGAAACATATACAGACTTGCTGAGACAAACAAAAATACAGACGAAAGGATCTACAATAAAGGAGATAAAAGAAAGAAAAAAGAGGGAGTTGTTACTAAAATCAAAGGGGAATGAGACCTTGAAAGAAACGTGGAAAATTAAAAAAAAAGGTACAAAAGATTACAAAGTAAGAAAGCCAACAACAAACCTACATGATAACTGGTGATGATTAAAGATATTAGTCTAGAGACTAGTTGGGAAGAAATTATAAACAAAGTGAACACAGAAGGAAGTATGACAATATTAATAAAGAAAAAGTGTAGAGAAAAACAAAATGCTCTAGACAAGATGAAAAAATCAGCGGAACAGATAATAGGAGAAGAAAGATAAAACATAGTCTTTATAAAACGCAGACATGTAGTGGCGAAATGCAAAAGAAAAAATGGTTATTGCTATGCATAAAATGCAAAAAGACACCAGGTTGCCGAATTCAGGAAAAGAGAATGCAAAACGATAGGAGAGAGCCTGGCAAAAAAAAAGAAACGAGAAAAACAAAGAAGAACATAGAGTACAAACTGATCTTTGTAAAAGCAAGTTTAAAATCACATTCACATTACTATAGTAACGTGGAAAGTGGCAAGAATAGTGACAGACGAAAAATCACTAAGTTTATACAAACATATACAATAAAGGAGATAGGAAAATAGGAGTACACAAGAGGTGGTGGATGGATCGAGGAACAGAGAAAATATTAAAAGAGCATTGGAACAAAAGAAGTAACAGAAAACAATAACATAGAGAAGAGATGCGAAAGATACTCAAAAAAATTGAGAAAAGCGGTGGATGAAGCAACTACCAGGTACAGGGAAGGGGGACGAAAATGACCATACTATTGGTGCGAAGAAATAAGAGAATTCAGGATAAACAATACAAACAAGTAGCAAAGTTAAAAAAGATCATTAAAGAGTTGCCTGACAACAAAGTACCAGGTCCGGACGACATAATAACACAAATTGTAAAAGGTGCGCTGGACTGGAACGAGCTAGAAATAACTAAAATAATAACAGATGTCTAAAAAAAAGGAACTTTTCTAGGATGCTGGAAATAGGCTACCCAGGTATTGATTTAGAAGAAGAAAGAAGCAAGAAAAGCAACGTCGTGTAATGATAGCGTTTGGCATACAAAACGCGTTTAACAGCGTGTTATGGAAAGCAATTATAGAGGCGGCAAAAAATATCTGAACAGGTTAACAATCAAGATAATATAGAGCTACTTCTAGAGTAGAAACTTAGTGACTAAGAATGGAAAATTCAAACTGACCAGTTTATCCTAGGGCTTAGCAGTAGGACTAAAATTGTAGTACTTAGCTATTTTGGATAAGGTTGCCGGAAGGCGTGGCAATAACGGCATTTGCGGACGACGAAGCACTAGTAAATAGAGACGTATAAATAGAAGTATCAAAAGAAAGAGCAGGCAATAGATATGATACAAATATAAATGAGAAGTAAAGGTTTAAAATTAGCAATTCAAAATACAGAGGCTATCAACTAAAAAGACTAATAGAGGAACAGGTAAGATGCACGTTGGAGATCATGTGATAACCATATGGACAGAATAAGCAGGTTAAAGAAGCGGTCATGGGAACAAAGAAAATGGAGAGAATAGAACGGAGGCTTAGGAAAAGAAGCTAGAAAGCTAATAGCAATGACAGCGAAAGGCAAATTGTCAAATACAAAAAAAAGGAATGAAATAAGAGTAGCTACGAGAGCAAGCTTGTTAAGGATTAGAAGGGCTTATAGAACGGTTTTACAGGAGGAAGTAAAGGTGATTGTGGCAGCACTTTTTGCCGATATGATGGTGAAAAGAAAGGCAAAAATTGAAAAAAAAAATAGTAGAAGAAGGAACCAGTAAAAAGGAAGCAAAGATAAGAGCAAGAGAAACAATGATGGGAAGATGGCAGAGACGGTAGACGGTAGAGTAAGAGACAAAAAGGTGAGTTGACAAGAGAACTAATCTCGGAGATAAAAAACCCAAAACGTGTTATTATACAGTACAAATAGTTATCAGGAACAAAGCGTTTAGAAAGTTCTTGCAAAGAATAAAAAATATCTAGGAAAAGGAAAGATGTATATTCTATATACGCAGAACACACTCTACTAAATTGTGAGGCGTGGGAGGAAGATAGAGTAGAACTAGAAAGTATACTGAAAAACAAAGTGGATAAAACAGGACGGGAGTAGCAAAAAGATCAAACAGAAAGAAATAAGGAAGGATAGGGCAATTATGCATACCAAGAAATAGAAGAAAGAAGAATAGTAAAAAGAGAAAAAGAAAAAATGTCATGTTGATAGAAAGTAGAATAACAGTAATAACGAGGTCAATGTCATATGGTAGATATAACATCTTGGTGTTGACGGGTAGCGCAACCTTTGAGATGGTCAGAATATACCTGGCAACAAAGGGACACTAAAATGTAATCTTAGATGGAGATACAAGGATATTACTGCAGGTAAAACATGCAAATTTAGATTTGCTAAAAGGAATATAAATTGTGAAACTGCATAAACAATTTATGAAGGAGAAGGGATTTGACAAAGAAGATGTAAAGAAAGACTTTAGAAAACTATGAACACATTTGAGGACAAACCAAATAACTAGAATGAATAGCACTCGGATTGGAGAAAGAAGAGAATGCGGAGGTGGATGTCAGTGCAAATAAAAGGATACAAAAGGCAAAAGAGACAGACAAAGGCTGAGGTGAGAGGGGCCGGGAATAGCATGCGTGCGGCAAATGCTGCAAAAAAATTCGCGAGGCAATAATCAGCCTTATTTGAGCTAGTGCCAAACTTAGGTGGTGTAACATTTTCCCAATTGTCATATTCCTGATTAATAAACCTTCCAAAGTATTTATCAACGTATTCATGAACAGCCACTTTTAAATGATATCTAGAACTAAGAAGGTTTAATACAGTAACATAGGTAGAATTGAAGAAAAAGTTGAATATGCTAGAAGAAGGTTTAGAAATTTCTACCAGAAGAATAACAAATGCATTTAATGTAAGTAATGAGATTGTGTGGGAAATTTTGAAGCAGCTGTTCACTTGTTTTTGCTAATTTTTCTCTTCTCTACTCTATTGAATTTTGTCTCGAAATGGGTTAGAATTAAGGTGGCTATCTGATTGGACTGGTATTTTTATCGAGCAGACTTACCGGTGAGGTGTATTGTTTTTTTTTTAAGTTTATGTAGCATGTAAATCGTGCATAAGCCGATTGTGCACCAGCACATTTTAGTTTTTTTGCTTGTTTTTAAACGCAACATATGAAGAGCTCTGGATTAACCAAGGTAAACTTTAATTTGGTCCATTACTAGACTTAAATCTCTTAGATTTTTTGAGGGTGTTAATTAAAAATACTAGTGTGCACCAGTCTAAAGGAAAAAGAAGATGGGTTTAAGATTATTTGAAAAATCAAATAAATGATGGGTGCTATAAGTTTTCTTTATTGTGCATTTCACGGCTATTTTACATTGCTCTAAATGTCGGGTTGATAGTATGTACCAACGGCTTTTTATGGGTAACTTCCAAATTACCCATGCATAAAGTGCAAGTTATTATTTTAGTCATATTTTGGGGGTTAAACAAAGGACTATTGGCATGCTATGCTAACGCACTTTAAATGATCTGTCTCACTACTGACAAACAATGAGGAGAAGATTTGATGCATGTCATTTTTAGTAGTTTTTTTAATTAAGAATCTTTTAACCAAAATTAAATCATGTTTGTGTTATTTTAGACACTATTGTTTGGGTTTATAACATTATTTTTTAATTAAAATTTTTAAAGCGATTTGTTTAACAAATTTATATAGTCAAATTTATTATTAAATTGTAACGAGAATAGCTTTAAAATGATTCATGTAATTCATTTATACCGCAGTCTCGTTAGTTCCATTTATATTTCAGTATGTAAACAATGTTTACGTCGTTGCTAATCATAATTAAAACAAAACTACCGTAATAAAAAATATGCTTCGCTGAAAATCGTTATATTTTATATTCGTTCTGCATTATATAAGCAAATAAAATGTTTGCCGTTTTCTGCACATATATAAAAAATAGCTATGCACCGAAATGAAATTAGTAGCCGAGCGTTTTTATTAAGCAACGGCATTCAATGCACATGAAAGAAATTTGATGTGTTTTTAAAGTTTGCAAACCCTTTCATATATATCTTGCCTGGCTGTGACGTGCTGTAATTTTATTTATATGAAAAAGTTGGAGCGTGAAAAAATTGAGATAACATTATCGCGGTGATGTTCGCTGTATACTAATGACGTGTCGCTGTGACAGTTTGCTCAATCGTATCGTGCTGAAATGATCATGATACAATACCTGATTAACCCTTTGTGCATATTTTAATCTAGTTTATTTTATATTAAACATAATATATTAGTTTAGTGCGGCGAGATTGATTTTTTAGCATATATCATTGTTATAATATATTATTAAATACATAGCAAGTATTGATAACCAAAATGTAAAAGCATTGTGTTGTTATCTGTAATGAACAAAATTAAAACAAACTTTGAGGTCGAACGAATTTTATTAAATAGCGAATATTGAATGTATAATTAGGGAGTGTGTCTTCCATTAATCGTTATAGTATTAGTGTGGAGTATTAAATTGTCAGATTTATGGTTTTATAGAATATTGCAGTAGGTTGATAATAATTGCTAAAAATAGTTTGATGATTTAATTGATTTAATTGTAGGAAAACAAATATACATATATGATTTAGTAAAAAATTATAAAATATTTTTGCTTAAAACGCTTGATGGATAATCTTTTGCGAAATTTAAATCTTTATTAAAATTGGCTTGTTACAATTAATGTAATGCATTAAATTTATTAATCTCTTTTCAAATAATTCAATATCTAAAATTTTCAGTTTTTTTTTTAAGAAATGTTTTTTGTTTGTATTATGTTAGTTCTTATATTCAAATCAAATAATAATTATATTGCTATTGTTTATAAATAACGTAAGATTCTGAAGGGTATTTTAGTTTCTTGGCTTGTATAATGGTAAAATTTAATCATTAATGAAAACACTAGTGTTTGTGAGTATGTACTCTTCATTAGTGTGCTTAGCATCTTACTGATCGGACAGATAATTAACATCTTATCACAAACTTGAAACATTTGCAGTCTCTTTAATGTTATGGAGGTGGTATACTCACTCTGCACAAGCGTTTGTCGTGATTGGTGTCAGTAGATTTGTAATATAACAATTTCTTGTTTTAAGTCCAATAATGGATTCAGCGGGGGTAGAACCTATATGTCTATATCCTCAAGCTTTGCCAATAATTCTGTTGACGTGACTTTGAAAACGCAGTTGCTTATCTATGGTCACTACCGCACCTAGGTTCACGTAGCCTAGATTTAAGAAATGGAGCCGTTTTTTGAACAGAACTGCCTTGCACTTGTAGGTATTGACATTGATGCGCCACTTGTTATAGTGACGCTTAAGTTCTAGTAGGTGCGTTTGCATTTTTGTGATGGCTACATTAGCCAGGATTGAGCAAAGCATGCAGTATTATTTGTGTAAAGGATCGTGCATTCACTTCTAAGTATGACATTGTCGTGCAAAGAAAAAAATGTCGGTTTTACAGCACTGCCGATTTTAATATTTCTACGCTTGCTATTAATGAGTAAGTGGAACTGTGTATGTGTAAAGAGTGTTCCACTTTTTCCAATATAAAAAGTTTTAACAAACATAAAAGACATGTTATTAATAACATTCAACGGTGCTTTCTCAAACAGCTTGAATAAAATGTTTAGTAAAAAATCTTGGTAGGACTCAATTTTCAAACCAATCGGAAACAAATTTAAACAATATCAACAATGCCAGCCCAGAAGTTAATTGAAAACGGAAACTGATGATTTTTAACTTGAAATTTATACATATTTTTATTTGATTAATTGTTCACTTAGTTTATGAAAATTTAAAACCTATTATAACTGAAGTGGTTTTGTCTGTAAACAATTTTCTACGGAAATCTGTACTTAAATTAAGTTTGTGTAACAGCTATCAGCAAAGTAGTAAATTTTTATCTAACTGTAGATGATGAACTTTTTGTAGTCGATTTGAGTGAATGTTTTTTTAAAGGTTTGCCAAACAGACATAATTTACGTGTAAAACTTTGTTTATTGGTACTTACAGAAAAACTATTATATACAGCTTGTAAAATAGCATCTTTTAAAATGTTTTGTGTACGAACTGTCCGATATCTGCCACTGTATTTTTTTAGTGAATTAAAGCATTTTATTTTTTTTTACTGAATCTACGATTGTTACTTTATGATACTGAACATGCCTCAAATGGTAAAATGCAGGTAAGTTTGTTTAGCTTTATGCAAATTTTGACGAGATTTGCTATAACACAAATGCATGTAACGTATTTTTCTAAAATAAATGTAACCATTATTAAACTAAATTTGCTAAAATGTTGTTCAACAAAATTTTTAATAATTTTGTTGCGATTACTTACTGACGTTGTTGATAGAAACAGAAAGTCAATTTTACTGAATTATTATATGTCTTTATAACAATGCGAATCATATCCAAGATTGTAATGTTGCAAAAAACACGGTATATAATTGAATATAAAACAAAACGACGAAATATTTAGTAAAATGAAACACGTGGGAAAACCCAACGTAGTAAACTTAAGAAATTTTCATTTGCAAAATAAACTAAAAAATGTAATTTATATTTGACATTTAAAATTTGTTAGATAAAAAGTCAAAATTTTACCCACAAATAAACTAAATTATTTTAAATTATATTTTTTTAGTTTTATTAACAAACATATAATTGCGCAAAAGTTAGTTTACTATACTTATTCAGTAAATACTACAGATATTGAAAATAAGCAAACTTTGGTCTTGTTGGTTTTGTTCTGCCTTATTATTTGCTTGTCATGTTACAGTCAATATTTGACACGGCAGGATATTTTGATTTAGAAAGACTTATTTAAGTTAGAATGTGTAACTAAAAAATTTGAAATTTGGCTTTATTATTTTTACATTATTTTCTACTGTTACCTGTCAAACACAATATTTATTTTATTGTGTGTGACAGGTACAAGCATTTTTTATGCGTGATTTAATATGATAGTTTTATCCGTTTGCTATAACTTATTTTGTTTAGGTTTTTAGGGTGGGCCATCTAACTTTTGGAATTAGAATCGGCTATAAATAACAAACTAATGAATATTATTTAAAATTATGAGTTTATTAAAAAGATTGGAAATTTTTATTTAAGAATGAAACACAATATTATTCAAATGACTGCCACGGCTGGCTTGACAGTAACTCATCAGATTAACCTAATTTTTAGTACATTTTTGATTGTTTGGGCTCCAATCGCATAATTGGCAACTTTGATTTTGTGTTTCAATGCATTAATCGTCTCTGGATGGTTAGCGTAACACTTATCTTTAAGGTCTCTCCCCAAAAAAAATCTAACAAGGTCAATTCACAGTTCCTGGGCGGCCAATTGACATCAGCACTTTGGCTGATTATTTGATATTGATGGCTGTATGGCAAGTATACTTTTTAATTTTTGGAAACAAAAATTTATTTAGCATGGCACAGTAACGTTTGCTATTGACGGTAACGGCGGTTCCTTGCTCATTTTTGAAGAAAAAATGGCCCAATAATGTCGCCGGTCGAAATACCACAACAAACGGTTACTCTTTGTGGATGCATAAGCTGTTTAATAGTCATGTGTGGGTTCTCTGATCCTTAAATGCGACACTTTTGCTTATTGACATAGCTTCCGAGATGAAAATAAGCTTAATCGGAAAACACATTTTTTGATAAAAATGCTCATTTTTGATCAATTGATCTTTAGCTCATTGGGCGAACTGAAAACGCATCGGATGGTAATGAAGCTATATTTCTTGGACTAATTGAACTTTGTAGGCCTTCAAACCGAGGTCTTTATGCAAAATTCCCTTTAGAGAACTGCGAGAAGTGTTCAGTTCCTGAGAACTTGATGTTGATGCATGTTCACGCACACTTTGAGCAAAAACATTATTTTTTTGATGAGCTTGTTTGACAAGAACGTGAATTTGTTGTTTTATCTACTTAATATCAGTTTTGAAAACTTGCTTCACAAATTGATTTACAAATTGCGTTAAAACTCAACACTTCTTTTCTATTAAATTTGTTTTGTACATTTCTTACCGTTTGTGTAAAAAACTCACTACTTTGGAAAGAAAAACAAAATAAACGGTAGTTGAAATTTCAAACGTTACATAGCCCACCCTTTAGTATCATTTTTCGATTTGTTTGTAATTGGACAACCTTTGTAAAACTTAAATCGTTTTTTATTTAAAACTATGAACATTTTACTAAATACAAATTTATTATAGACTTTTAAATGAAGTAGAATACTTGGGCAGGCATCAAGCATTAATGCTGCGAATTTTAATACCGCCGATCACTACTTCTGGTTTTTTAAAAAGGTTTAGACAATGCGAAATAAGTTACCGATTGATATATTTTTTTTTAGCTTTCTTTTATGTTATTTTTTATTTATGTAAATGACTTTTCATTTTCTTTAACTAATAAAAATGATGTGGTGCTTGATAGTATGAAGAGTTTACAGTCAAATCATTTGGATCGGTTTTAAATAAATAAACTCTAATTAATTGAAGCTAAATCAGTTAAATTTTTTTAGCTTAATCAATCCAGCATATGTTAAATGCTTGGATGTATGTTTTAGCCAGCCTATTACTGTCAAGGAAGGGAATGTCATATAAATGTTATTAGTTTTGCAAAATTTGTAAACTATAGTTTTTTTTTTCATTCTTAATTAAATTAAGTATGTTGTTCTTTATTAGGGATTTTTTTTACATTGTCACAAATTATTTGTATTATAACGCAAAGTTGTACGAGTAATACCTGGTTTAAGATTTAGATATGATGTTAAACTCAAATCCATTGAGTATCAGATACTAACTTTTTCTTTTTTGTTTATTTTAACTACGTTATTTATACTAAAAAAAATAGAATTAACACTACTATAATTTACAAAGATATTTCTTTAAAACATTCAAAAGAGAACATCTAAACGTTTTTTGCATGCCATGATTTTAATTCTGTAGATGAGTTTTTAAGTTTTAATAAGTGATTTTAAGCATACATTTGAATTGACTTGTATAGTATAGTTATCATCTTATTTTATTAATTTTATTACTTTTGTGTAAAGTATTGAGTAGTTTTTTTATTGGTTTATGAGAGTATGAAACCTAAATTCTACAATTTTTTTAGTTTTTTTGTTGTTTTTTTTTGTTTAAAAACTGAAAATTTAACTAAAAAAAAAATAATTTACTAATGAAATCAATCAGAAATTTTCCGTAAGATCTAAAACTGATGCCATTTTCAGCTTAAACCCTGTCTATAAGCCGCAAAAGCCATGAAACTATGTATTTGTTGTTAGTGAACTGGGCAAAAAGAAACAAGTTATTTTCTAACCGCCAAAGTTGACGTATTTTGATGTAAATTAATTGGAAAATATAAATTTGTTTTGTGTATTTGGGTTTTAGAGGTCTAAAAATTGAAAAAACTGCAAAAATAGGTCTATTTTTCAACATCAATTTTTACAAATACAGATTTAGCAATTTTCAAAGGAATTAAATATTATTAAAAATTTTAGTTTTGCAAACAATTCTACATGGAAAATTAACAACATTTTTTTCTTTACTTAAAACATATTTTGCGTATGCGGCACAAATTTAGACTTGATCTATCGGCGCAAAAATTTGAGAATATTTTTATTTTTGGCATTAAAACATAAATTTGCTTGGCGCTTACCAAAATTTGAAAAAGTTTTAAACCACACCCTAGTGTGTTTATAATATTTCTTGTGAATATGAAAAAATAATTTATTTTTAACGCATTTTTTGCCTGAAAATTTTGTAAACATTTTCTTCTAGGTGGACTTTTCTATGGCCGATGAGTACAACACTGACTATTTTCCATGTAAAATTGTCCCTAGAATTCAATTTTTTATAATATTTGGTGTATTATATCCTCTTAGCGCGGTTAAACGTGCGTTTGTAACCTTTCAGAACACGCATGCGCGGTCGAAAGCATTGCAGTTTTAACAAATCTTTTATAAAATTTGTAATTTTTAAGTTAGCGGCTTGCGCATTTAGATATGCTTCACTACTAATTGTAGCAAACCAACAGTATCCAATTTGCAATACGTAGGGAGTATGGGCAGTTACAAATCAAGCCATAGTACGAGATAGGTCGATTCAACCATAGCGCGTTCAATTATGGCCTTATTAAGAGGTATGCAGATGGTTCAAATGATTTTTGAAAATGAAGATGATTTTAAAAATGAAATTATAGTGAAAAATTTGGACACTGATAGGAAAATATAGAGTTATATAGTGGAACATGCATCCACCTTCAAATCGGAGAATATGTCAAAAGTAAAATATATTTTGGGGCTTACCAAGACTAACTCATAAACAAATGAAGGATTAACTTGAAAATTGGAAATGTTTTCTTTTTCACAAAGTTCAATTGTTGATCAAATTTACATATATATACTTAAAATACTATGTAATATTACTTATTATTATTATTTTCCGTGCGCGGTCGATAAGACCACGGTGAGTGTACTGACGTTAAATTTGACAGCGCGTGTTCTGAAGGGGTAAGAGTTTATGTTGAAGAATAGGCCTATTTTGCAGATCTTTTTATAGTTTTTTTTATAGTCTTAAAACCCAAATACACAGAACAAATTTATATTTTCTTGTTAATTTACATCAAAACACGTCAACTTTGGCGGTTATTTTTTTAATGTTTTTTTTGCCTTGCTCACTGAGTACAAAAAACATGGTTTTATAGCTTTTGCGGCTTATAGACAGAGTATAGACTTGAAATGGCGCTAGATTTGGATTCTACGGAATATTTCTGATTGATTTCACTAGTAAACTTATTCTTTTTGGAGTTAAGTTTTCGATTTTTAAACAAAAAATGCTATTAAGTTAAAAAGCAACAAAAAAACTATTTAAAGTTTTCATTTCTTCATAAACCGATCAAAAGACTACTAATAAGTTAGTTATAGAAACTAAAAAAAAATACTAAAGCAAGTTTCTCCTTTCTCCCCCCTGCTCTGGTTCGTTTGAAATGGAGTTGCCCATATTTAACATTTTTCATTTTTTATATTTCTCTTTTATATAGTTTGCATGATCAGTAGTGAAGTTAATGTAGCAAAGAAATTGCAAAATAATACGTATTATATTTCTATTAAATATTAAATAAACAGTAACTTTAGTTCATTTACATTTGAAGACTTCTAGTATTAAAAATAATCGTCTCAAAGCGTTGTATTTACTTCCATCGCCACTCCTAGCTGCACAACTGGCTGAAGAAGTAGTGTCTTTTCGACAATATAGATTATACGCTCCAGCTATATAAGTCTTCTTTCTTGTTTTAAATGACAGCTTATGTTTTATTATTATATTATATTATCTATTATGTTTTCTTGTCTGTTATGACCATATTTTATCAAACGTTTGACGAATAAATTAATTTTCAATATAACAAGAAACTACAGTCGATGGCGTCAAATTTGTATAAATTTTATTCTGTACTATTACACTTGAATTATAATAGCGACGTTTATCCTGAATACAAGCAGATGGATTTAATGTGGGTAGTGGCCCGCGACGAATATCCACTGTATACACCGTTTTAATCGAAACAGATCTATTAGAAATTATAATTGACACGAGAGTGGGTAGTCATGTGAACCTATAACATTTATGTATTAGAAGTGATTTGAGAGATATCATATAATATTAATCTAGCAAATACGTACTACTATTACAATAATTCATAGAATAACTAGATACTGATTATTTAGTTTTTAAAATGTTATTCCATCAAGATTTAATAATCTCGTATATAAATAAAAATGCAAATAACATACAATTTCAGTTTTAATTAAAGTGGGTTCAGTATAAAATTAATTAAGGGCCACTTTTTATACCAACATTAAATAAACAAGGTTATCTGAATTACATACTTTTTATGTTATACTAATCTAACTAAAATAAATAAATTCTAAAATACATACAATGTTTTAAGGACCATTTTAATTGACTTTTATATTTGACTACTGACTATCTGCTGTTGATCTATTACAACTATTAGGAGTAAGACTAAAAATAGATCTATATTATTCAACTTTAAATTGACACTAATCAATTTCAAATTGAGACTAACGAACTTCAAATTGAGACTAATCAACTTCAATTTGAGAATAATAACATTTCACCAATATGAACATTACAAATTGAACAAAGAATAATTTATTATTAAATTAACTTACACAGCTAATGAAGACAATTACAAATACAAATGTAATTACAGTTTAATTACTTCTTACACAGCTAATATAAATGCTAATGAATTAAAAGTTAGGTCTACCATATTAACACATCGGGTATAAATCTTTGTATATGAGCTATGATTTTGGTACAATTATTGACAGTAAGCTCATTATTAATATTTTCTTGTTTAATATTTTCTAGCGATCGCATGCGATACCCATTTTGTGTAATATTTGTTCTATTCTTGCCAGCTAGAATATGTGGCATCTGAATAGTCAAATCTTGTTTAACACCCGATTTAAGATTGAACCAAGCAAGTTCAATTGGATTCAACATTGGACTGTATGCAGAAAGTTTTAATAAACAGTGATGTAAAAAGTCATTTTCCTAAAATAATTCCTCAATCGTAGAATGACAAGGAACATTGTCCATATCATTACTACTGCCGACTGGTATAAATTTTGAGAATTTTGAAGACATTGGCGTATAAACTCTTTTACCTGTGGTTTCTTAAATGATCTTTTTCGAATTTCATAATGAATTAACCTTATATTTCCAATACATCTAATAGCATGAATATTTGACCCTCTACTGCCTGCAGCAATATGGGTGCAACGGGTGCCTTTCTTAGATCTACTTTTTGTTTGTGAAATAAATAAAATTTGTTTTATTCATGTAAACAATTGGGATATTATCAGCCTGGTACATTAAAAGTTGTCGAACATATTTATATCTTTTTGTTTTAGTTTCTTTACAATTGGCTCTTTCGGGCTCCCTTCTTATATTCTTCAGTGTAAACATTAGCCTATCCAAGTGTTTTTTCCCACATTCCTTAGAAACAGTAGTTTTATGATCGTTTCGAAATTTTTCAGTGATTTGCTTCAAAGTTATTTTTGGATTTTCTTTAACGTATTGTTCCATGATAATACGATGTTCAGCACATATTTAAATTTTTCGTATTCTACCTGGTTTGTTCTCAATTTCTGTTTGGGTTTTACCCATCGATATGCTGTTGCCTTCGCCACTTCGATGTTTTTGCCAATCTTTATTTTTATTATATAATGCACAAGTTTGTTTTTTCAGATTATTTGCATTTTTTTTAATATAAGGCATATTGAAGGGACTAACAAAAAAATTATAAATGTCAAAATTAGCATATGTTTATTGTTACTTTTGTTATTAAAACACAGGCTACTTAATATAATCTCAATTTAATGATAAATTATTCTTTGTTCAATTTGTAATGTTCATTTTAGTGAAATGTTATAATTCTTAATTTGAAGTTGACTAGTCTTAATTTGAAATTGATTATTTCCAATTTGAAATTGATTTGTTTCAATTTGAAATTGATTAGTTTTAATTTGAAGTTGATTAGTCTCAATTTGAAGTTGATTATTCTCAATTTGAAGTTTAGTTAAATAAAAAGAAGTCTTAACGATCTGTTTAAAGATACAACAATTAATAATAAAACGAAAGATATGTCAAATTAGGAAAAATACGGCGTATGTAAATGCGGATAGGAAGATAATGACAAATATACATAACGTGAGAACACAACAGAGATGTAAGTTAAAATAATCAGAAAACCAGAAGTACAACAATCTAACACCAGCTTTTTGGCAATACAGCATACCGACCAGTGGAAACAGCTACTTTGGCGTAATTCCCATTTTCACATATAATTTGATAATTAATTAATTTTTTTACCAGTACATTTAGAAAAGAATAAACATATTTTGCCAGAATATTTTAGTCAAATTATATTTGCAAATAGCATTAAAATTTATTTAAAAGTACCTAAAATTGCAATTATTTCTATATTTGGATTCATCTTTCGACTATTTCCAATTATTATTTTAATAAAACTGTGGCCAAATATAGTTTAATTCTTTCTGAATATACTAGTGAAAAAATAAATTGATTATCAAATTATATGTAGAAATAGGAATGATATCAAAGTAGCTGTTTTTACTAAAATTCTGGAAATCAAGGTAGCGGTTGGTATGCTCTTAAGTTGACTTGCAAAACAAAAGTGGCAAAAAGTGAACCTATTTAGACGCAACAGCACTACAGAAAAATAAACATAGCTTATATATTAAATACAACTAACATGGCGAAAAGCATAACGGTGACGCGGTCATTTAAATGGACAAATATCAAATGGAATATACATAAAACATGAAGAGAAAATGATTTGTTTGGTTAAAAACTAAAAAGGCATTAATTATTCTCACTATATGTCCTCATAGAGAACTCGGCTACAATTAGGGTTCTCTAACTGGTTTAGATTAAAGCGGAAGTAAGAACAGTACACGATTATTGTAAAAGTGGGTTAATTATATATTATGCAGATCTTTAGGAGAAGAATCATTATCAGAATTAGAATCAATCAAGAACTGTTTACACTAACCTAAAGTTATGCATAGATGTAACAAGTAATGTATTTAATAAACCTACTACTTGTTAGGAATATTCTTGAATGTTTCAATTCTTTACAGTTTTTTTACAGGTTGCTGTGATCCGCTACAAGTTTGTTGCGGATTTTTTTTTCTGGTGTGGGGTCTGCAATACTATTCAAGAAGGTTATTAGTCTGTCAAGTTTTAGTGTTATCTTAATCATGTTTGTGGCGCACCACTTGATAGCAGCCTGGAAAGTCATAGCATATTTGCCTAACGGTAGCAAAGTTTGTCATATTTTTTTTGCACGGATAATGTTTTTGCATTTGCTGACTACCTGGTGTATGGCTAGTTTGCAGGGTTGGTTTGGTAGGCATACGAGTGTTGGTGCAGGAGTCAGGCTTTTAACGCTTTGTTTTTTATATACTTGTTAACTATTAATTCAATAGTTTTTGGATCAAAGATGTCAAGCTGATTGGTCTGTTAGAATTAGCCAGGTCTACCAGGATTTGGCAAAAATACCACCTTGACCGATCTCTATGTTAGTATTTGTGTTAAGCTTGTTTTAAGGATCTTGCATAACGTTTTTTTCAGCACTGCAAACTTTTTCTATAGCATGATGGGATAAATTTTATTGGTTTTTGGCGACTTGAATGGTTAGAATGTGTTGATCCCCAATTTGAGGTTGCCCTGATTAATAATGGTTTTTAAACTTTTCCCAGTTTTTTATGTTTTTTTCTTGACTGACTCTGTGTATTTTCCGTTTTTGGTCTACAAAGATACGATGTTCTCTTTCCCTGTCAAGCCTTTTATTCTACCAAGTAATCTTGTTGAAGGTGTTCTTAACAGTGCTTCAACTTCCTTTAAAACCGTTAACAAATTTGACAAATATATCTGTTATTATTTTCAGCTCCAGATTTAAACTAATATTTTGCAACATAGATCCCAGTTAGTTTTTTTTTTTGTTTGGGTTTTTGGATTCTAAAAAGAGCGTTTATTTAGATTCAATATTGAATCAGATGTATGTATGATCAGGCAATGAGGACTTGTCTGACACGTACCACTTTTTTCACTTGTTTTATAATTTGCTAATATTATTTTGATAACCTTGCTACACGACGCATTTCTAAACGTTGGCGCGTTACCGTTGTTTATGATATTAAGCTTATATTACTTAGATACTTTACAACATCGACGTAATATTGCAAATTTTCTACAGATATTTCTAGACATTGTTTAAACGAAATACAAAACATATTGTTATCTAAACAATTATTTACTTGTAGTACAAAGCTTGCTAGGATTTTTAACAAATATTTATTTATAGTTTAGAAATGTATGACCAACACTTTTAACCCTTAAGTTGTCGATACTTTGCACTCAGTCTTCTTTTGTCAAAAATTGCGGCGCATTTCTGTGAGTCTAGTTAACTTATGGAAATGTTATAATACAGTGATTGTTAAATATTTTATTTGAGTAACTCTGCGTTACAAAGTTACACGTTTTCTAGTGTTTTGTTTTATCTGAGATACTTGTAGTAACTGTCAAAATAAAGACTATTCAATCTCTGATTGTAATATACTCAAGTTTTTTTTGCTATTTTTTGTGAATTAATTAGTTTTTACTTTAGCGATGTGTTTTATGTTACTTACATAAATAGTATTTGTTTCGGTAATAAAGTCGTACACAGAAAAGTCGATTTGATCCAGTGAAGGAACCTTTAACAATTAAATTTAAAAAGTCCAAATACTGACAAAACATATATTAATATTACGCTGAAACTTATTTATGAACAACCCTGTATTTTTATATGTGCGTTTTAAGAATAAATGCATATAATGCTTCTAACAGTATAACGATGTTATTGTTGTTTAGTTCAGATGAACCTGCAAGACGATAGCAACTGACGAAACTTGATATGCACGTTTTACTTATACGCAGCCATATACTATTTTTTCTTCTGCCGAATCCGATAAGTTTTAAAAAATAATAAATGATTTAGATGCGCCAACATATTTGAAATTGAATAATTATATATAAGTTTCTTAAACTATTTAAAATAGACATTATGAAATTTCTTTAAATATCTTAAATGTTGCCGCATTTTAAGTATAATGTTTAAAATAGCAAAATGTATACATTTTTATAATAGGAATGCAATTACTCTGGTTCTATTTGCGGTGTATAATAACACAATGGGAAATTATAGTACGCTTGAAGTAATACAAAATTAGAGACGAAGTCATTTATGTAATTCCATAAGAAGATGTGATTTGAAATTTATAAGAACAAATAAGATAAACAAATCATGTTGAATTTGCTTAGTAATAATTATAAAAACGTAATAATTCTGAATTTTTTTATAAGCTCTTCAAATACAAATTTTTAGTACTTTTGTAGATTATTTACAATGCCTGGGCACTAATAATATAACTAATAATAAGACTACTTGCTTGCATTTTAAGTATTCATTTAATACTTCTATAATTTTAAAAGCTTATCATTATGTATATCATGTTATTATTATATTGGTATAAATATATATTATGAAAAGTTTGGCTGATCAAAACAATAAAACAGTTTATATGTATTAAAATTACTGTCTTAAAATGTGTCGCACATAAGATGTGGCGCGGACAAATGATTTGAAAGTATCAGTAAGAAATGCGTTTTTGTAAAAAAAATTAATGGATTATTCTGAAGGCTTCTTCTTTTATCAATTACTTTTAACGCCTGTCTAATACAAAGCTGTAAAGTCTAGGGATGACATTTCTTGTGGTATCTCAGTAAATGTCATCAGACATGTTACATAATTTCATTATAAACTCAATTATTACAACAAATAGTTTTAAAGGATATTATATAAATTGACTTTTACTGAAATTATCACAAAATGAAAATATATGTGTTTATAGTATTGTATAATGTTATAGAATGTAATTGCACAGAAGGTGTAGTTTGCTAATCACCAACCATTATCCCTTTATGTTATGGTGCACTCTAGATACTTGCCATACTTTATTAACTTATGCATTATGCCAATGCCTGTTAATAATTTCCCAGTTTGATGTTGAATCGCACTTCTGTTTGTCCAATTAGGGTTATATTAGACAAAATTAATGTCAGCTAGAATAGCTCTAACCACGACTGCATTAAAACCAGCATATGCAATCCGTTTATCGATTGAATCATACGAGGAAAATAAATACGGCAATTGCAATAAATTTTAATAAACCGTTATTTGCAGTATTGCGCGCTCTCTTAAATTTAATTAGCATTAAATTGCCGATACGTCTGGCCGTATATGAAATGAAACAGTTAATTAAAATATAATTTCTATGGGTTCAGCAATATTGCCGTTGGATATAAAAAGCATACTGATTAAAACCTATCAGGCTGCATCGGAATGATATATCTGAAATATAGAGAAAACCATATAATGCATTCAATTGATACATGTGGACTAATTTTCCTTTCATCCCTTTTCATCCGAACATCAATCTCATGTATATATCTCTTTTTGCGTAATTACTTGCACAGGGATCGGATTTGATGAGAACGATGGCTTTCCCCTGTTCCTTTTTTGTTCCTGTTTTAATGGGATGCTTTTATATCATTTTAAACGTTAACTGTTAATTGAAATTAATATATGTTTTTATTTTCAATCATATGTTATACAATTATTTAATTAAACTTCACTTCGTTGCAAACATTTAATTACATAATATATTAATCAAGTATATCAATACAATAAATTGAATGCGTACATGTTTTATACCGGTTGTTACATTTTAATTCATTTGTGTTCATTAAAATAAGCAGATTTTAAAATCAGTATTTTTATGTTATTGTGATAAAATATATTTGTTATGTATAAAAATGTTTTTTAACTTTTTTATGTTATCATTATAATCGTAATTAGTAGTCTGCTTAATTCACTTGTCTTACATCTGTCTTCTTTGTCTTTTGTTATTTGCTGTTTTTTTTTTGCCAATAAAGTACCAATTTTGATATTTAGATGCTATCATTATTGTCGTATAAACAATGCCTTAAGTTCTCTGTTCTGACTGCAAAAATATCACGTAAATAATGTTGAAGATAATTAGCTTCACTGCTTTACCGTCCCCAAACTAAACAGATCCTTAATTATTTAACCTGATGTTACTGTTATAGAACAAAATCAAAAATTTTTTGCATTCTTTTGTTAAAAAACTTTCAAAAAGATATCTTCTTAATATATTTTTGAGAAAAAAAAAATGATCTTGTTTATCTTGTATGCTAAATATAAAAATATATTTTTATATCAAATGTGGTTAGCCTATTTTTTTTATATTATTAGTATACATTTTTTTTTATTGATTGGTTTTGCGTAAAAAAAACATTGATTTATTTTGCTAATCTTGTTTTTTTGAAGAAATTTTAATTTGCAATTTTACTGTAATCTATTTTCAAAACAGTTAAAAGTACATCTGTAGAACTGGTGGTTATGTGTAAAATGGTTCAATTACCGGTAAAGCAAAATGAAAAATCATAACAAATTATTATATAGAAATGATTGCTTTGTGTTTTATATATATTAAATTTTGTTAGGAATGCCTTGTTTGTGTGTGATTTTTTTTTTTTTTTTTTTGAGTGGACATATTTGAACACGAGAACAACATTATTTTATCTCAGATACTCAATATAGGTTTTGATCAAACGTTTGACAACAGATCATATGACTCATGTTAGTCAATGGAATTCTCCTTTAGACAAACATGAAGAAAATCATGCAGTAGTTTTAGACATTTTTAAAGCATTTGATAGGGTATGGCATTCTTATCTTATCAACAAGCTCCATTGTATAGGTCTTGATAATAAAATAGTAAATCTTATCAATTATAGTTAGAATTAATGATTTTAATTTTTTCATTATTTATTTTTGATTTATATTAATGAACTTTTTCAAATAACTAAAAATTCTATTCATAGTTTTGCAGGTAATAAAAACTTTTATACCTTATACATAACATATCGACAAATATGGCAAAGCTTCTTGAAGTTTTTAGGTCAGAATTTGTAACATCTATATACAAAGACTTTAAAACAATATTTAATATGATTATAATGAGGTATTTCAAACATGGTAAATTTTAACTTCAAAAACTCAACTTCTTTCTTACTGTTTTAAATTAATATCTGAGGTATTGTCAGTACTAAATATTAACCTAAACAACGAATCTATATCTAAATCTTTTGCAATTTGTCTTTTAAAGTCTTGCAATCTCACATAATCTTTTCTGGAACGACCATGTTGTTGGTATAGTTTCTAAAGTATTTAGAAAACTAGGATTTATATTTAGAACGATTGTTGATGTATTTGTTAAAAGCTTTTGGTTTCTTATTAATTTTTTGTTTTACTTAAATTGAGTCTAAGTATTTTTGTTTTGGTTGAATACCAGAGAATAGAACAAATTTTTTGATAAAGTTTTGACTAGTTTTTGTGAGATTTTTTTTTTCAAAATGTGAATCCTTGAAATATAAGCAATGAGTATTAAAATTTAAATTATTAACAAACTATTTTATTTTTACTATAATTGGAATAATGATAGTTGAGGCTCACAGAAGTAATAAATAGAAATTTTTATTGCAGCTTTAACTGAAGTTGTTATAATCTCTGGAACAGTTAAATGATACAGATTAAATAACCTTGGTTTACCAAGAAGTCTATCACAAGGAAAATATGTAAGTTGCTGAGTAAGTTGAGTAAGATTATGGGAAGCAGCAAAAGTTATTGTTTGTTGTTTGGTTAGTGTTGTAGAAGATGAGCGACTTAACCATTAAGTATTAAGTATAATAATAAGTACATTAAAATATGTCGGGAAAGAAATAGTTATAATTATTTTTTTAAATTTTTTATTAGTCTGTTTTTGTTTTGTTTTTAACTGCTTTTATTTATTTTATCTGCTTTTCGTCTTCTTTCAATTTTTATTTTGTTTATCTGCTCTTCTCTTATTATGTTACAGTCTTTTAACATATATTCTATAGTTTCTTTAGTCTCTCTGTACACTCTGCACACTTTAAAAACCTTTTCTATTTAAAATGTTGTCACTTGTTTTTTATTGCTACATCTGAATCTTGCAATCGTTTTGCAATTATCTGTACTATATTTATTGCTTTTTAGGTACATTGCCAGTTTATTTTTTATAATATTTTCAATATTTTGCATTATTGTTTCTATTTCTTCTGATTTCTTTTATCACCATATTTAGATTTGTACAATATCATACTTCTAACTAAACTAGTGAACTTGGCCATTTTATTATCATACAATCAAATTTTCTTTTATTTATTTCCCATATTTGTCCCACTACTTTATTTGCTTTTTGAGCCATTTCTTTAATATGCTTGCTTTTGCTTTTGTTTGTACAAAATACATATCCTAAATATTTAAAAGATTTTACTTTTGCAATGCCGAGCTCATTTTATCTCGTTCTTTACTTTTTATTTTACCTCCCCTTACCGAACACCATCATTTTTGTTCGTTCTACGTTATTTTTCTTTTTTTTCTAAAATATCTTTTTAAACTTTTTATTGTAAGGCAACATTAGTTTCTCTTCTAGATCTGCTATGTAAGTTGCAAACAAAATGGGACTCAATGGGCAGCACAGTCTTACTTCTTTTGTTGTTCAAAACTTTTCATTTATTTTTCCTTATTCTTCTGTAGTTATTTACTTGATGTTTGCTTCCATTTTTGTGGCACACAAGATCTTCTCTTTATTGACTCAATAACCCTTCTCCCTTCTTCATACTCCATTTATAAACTTACTTAATCTCTCAATCAACACTTCCCTACCATATAATCACGCTTTGTTTTATAATATGGCGCTTTCTTTTTGTATAATCTTTCTTTATATTGTTTTCTTTGAAATTTTTTTTGCTTGCTAGATTGGCTTTTGTTTGTCTGGGTTTTTTCTGTTTTTTTTTTCTCTTCTAAAAAGCTTGATAAGTTTTTTCACTTCTCCATTGGTATTGCCTGAATATTATCCTGTTTTCTTGTTATTTCTTTGTTTTTGTATATCTCTATGCTTCTGCTTTTGTCTTTAATTTTTTAATTTTCTGCTATTTGTTTTTTTTTCTTGTTATCATTAATATGTTTTATTTCTATTGTTTCTGTGATTGTTTTTTCTAGTTCTCTCAATATCTCTCCTTCATTTTTTCTTTATTCTCTAACTCTTCTTAGATTTTTTTGTACGTGTGCTATTTTTTCGTTCAAATTGCCTTCTTATTACTTTTTTTAAAATTATAGGTTTTTCAGTTAAGAGCATACCGACTTCTACTTTGATTTTCAGTATTGTAGTGAAAACAGCTACTTTGCACATATAATTTGATAATTTTTTTTTTGTATTAGAGTATATAAATTTTGCTTAGTCCTTTTCATACCTCTGCTGCATACTGTTTATATTTTATTTTTTTCCCACAAAAAGTTTTTTTTTTTTTTATTTTCTTATTTTCTATAACTCTATTCTTTTTTATTTATTTTTTTATATCAGTAATTATGCCTTTTTTGGCTCTTTTTATTTTTTTAAATTTTTTAGCTGGTTGGCATTTTCAAATGTATTCGGCTCCTTGGTGGACGCATTGTCTACTTTTTTGTATTTATGATAACACTTATTTTGTTTGCTTTGCGTTCTTTTTTTAATACTCTTTGATCATGCATATGCTTGTTGTTTGTGGATGTAGGAACAAACACCTTGTTGGTCAGTAAATGAATGTTTAAGATTATATTCGAAATGAACCAGATTAAAGCGATCTAGATCTTTATTGTTTAATTTGGTTTCAGTCAAAAAGAGAATATAGGGTTTTCTATTTTTAAAATTGTGATGAATAAAATTTGTTTGATTAATTTGGTTTGTGAATCAGGTGAGACCTTGTTTTGCTAATTTACTTGTATCATAAACATAGCTTGATCTTATGGGTGGTTTGTTTCTTGGATTAGTGCCACTTGCTTCACAATCCACGTTAGACTGGGCTTTGTACATATTAGTCTCAGTCTAAGCATTGAATGTAGTTTTATGGCAGTCGGGCAGGGTCTATCATGTCGTCACTGTTCCCGACCGACTGCTTCAGTGATAATTAAAATAAGCTAAAAATGGGTGAAATTGCAACAGAAATTTATGTTATTTGATCGAATTACTGCTCACAGTTATCAAGTCAGGGAAACGGGAACTGTATTTAACAGCTCGTCTTTGTTTTAACCTACGTTTTGGTAAAATATTTTTTAGGTATGATACAATTCTTTATTGTTACCCATGTTTGTGTACGAGCAGGACAAGTCCGTCTTGAGCCACTTTCTAATATTTGCTCACTTAACGATAAAAGGCTGAACTATACTCTAAATATAGATTCTGCTTTTTAATTTTATCTACACTTTCTATTTTTATCTTTACTATCAAACGCTGCTTTAAAGACCAAAACACCGCAAATATCTTTTTTTTTGCATTTTTATTTGTATACAAAAATTTTCATAAACTGCTATAGATAGTATTTTAATTCTTTGAACATGCACAATTATATAAACGTATGTTTTTTGATATGTGTTTAATGTAATGTTGTTTTTAACTCTGATGAAGGTCGACATCATTATCTTTAAACTAATTAATCCCAAAATAATATTGAACAACAATTTCTGTAAGTGACATGTGATTTATTTTACTTGTGTTACCATATTGTTTGGCAAAGGTAAAAAGCTTACTCATCATTTTTTATATGCATATTTTAACTTATTTTTATATAAAATGTATATAACTTAATTTAAGTGAAATACAGTTGTAATTTAGGACATTTATTAAGTGTTGCTAGACTACAAAATAAAAATTCACTGATTGGCAATGCAATTTTCGCAGTTTGGATTTAATAAAATATTAATTAATGAAATATAAACCATCGGCGATTTGCTATTTCAACCAAATTTCAAATATAGTTTTTAATTATATTATTAACAAGTACAAAAATAAAATAATACCAGGTTTAGTTTTAATTAACTAGCCGTCATCAATTCGTTATGCATATCGAAATCCTGAATAAATATTCGTTATTTATTTTATATTTATTTTTCATATTAATATCATCACAATATTGGCGCTATTTTAAATATGGTAATTTATATAAAATAATAGTTTTTTTTATAAATTCTATTAAAAAAATATTTTTGAAACGAAATTCTATCGATGCAATTATGAGAATTGAATTCACCTTTCGTTCCGCAGATTACTGTAGAATTTGTCTCATCTTGTAAAAGCAAACTCATTTACGGATACGTTCTACTCAATAAAATCACTCTTTCAAGTCTACTGAAAGCAATAATTTTAACAAAAAAATTTACATTACAAAAAGCTTTTTAATTATGATCTGTTTTATTAACAATAATGTAAATCTAAAAATTTAAAAACATATAAAGGTTTTGTTTATAAAATAAGTGTATTTCAGGAGTATATAAAAAAAATCTTATTGTGCATCATTTATTGCGCACCACGTCGACGCCCTAATATAAAAAGATCATATCTCAAAATCACAACATATAGTTTGACGTATAATTTGAAGTTACGAGATTTTTATATTAGGCTAACAATATATACCGATTTAAGTACTTTCCGTGATAAAGCGTTTTAACAATTTATAAAAATATCCTTTCCCCTTAAACATGTTTTATCGCACCTACATTACCATGTCTTATATTTATTTATTACAGAAACCTTTCTATATATATGTACAGGGTGAACAATAAAAATATATATAAAATTGCAATAGAATTTTCAATAGTACAGAAATACAAAAGGAACTATAAATTCTAATTCGTATTAAACTTTATTATATTATATTTTTATTAAAATTACTAAGTTGTATTTGATACGTAAAAGTAAATTTGCTTGGATTTGAATTGGTAATATATACGCATTAGATTTTTTTTTGGTATACAGAGTTTATAAACCGTAAAATGTGCAGTTATTTTATATCAAGCAGATTACACATATTTAATGTTACAGTTTGTTTTCATTAATTTTGAAATACATAAGGAATATTATCAATGTCAGTTTTATTAAATTTATTTATGGAAAATACTCGGTTTTGTTTTCCTAATTTAATTGTATTATAAGCTATGTTTGACCTTATGGGCGTTTTGCCTACCCGTGGATTATTGCTCTACTATTCATAGGGGTCTGAGTTTTGTATTTATTAGATTTATTTCAATCATCTAATTTTATATGCGCCGTTAGTCTTTTTGATGTCTCGTTTCGAATATGCCTCTATTCGCACATCTGAATGGGAAATTCTTTCATAAACGGAGTTATTTAAGTGTTGCTAGATGATAATGTTTATTGGCGACTCCTATCATTTGGGTCATACGATTTTAAAAAGGTTGAAACATCGTTGCTTTTTGGCAGGGGCGGCGCTACATTCTATGGCACCCATCTGCAAATTTTAAATAAGTCGCTCTGTCTTTTAAGGTGTTAAAAAACATTGCTAAAAATTTTAAATTACATTTTTATCTTTGGTTGACGCGCGTTTGCTTCAGCAAAAGAATCTAAAAAAAATTAAAGTTGCTTATGTCTCTCTTAAAGTGAGAAAAATAGCCGGCTTTATTCTATGCAATCGGGTTGCTTGTTACGCAGATACGTCATTATATATGTTACCGGCATGACTACAGGAGTTGAGCTGGGGGCGCCAGTGGTGTACCATCCAGTGGCATGATGTACAAGTTTGTGGGCAGTTGCGTTGGGGCCTTCAAACCGTTTCTGGCAGAATTACTATCTCTAGAACATGTATTTTTTGAAGGTTGATTTAATACTTGCAGTCGTTATTATAGAATGTTTAGGCTTGTTGGCATGCAGTCTCAACTTTTTTTGTGATATCTGGCATTTAGGATTTGTGTTCATTTCATGCTCGGTGCTTGGTCTATTGGACTAAGTCTTATATATTGCAGATTTCTTATCTTAGTGCTGCGTAATCTGTTTTTGATGGAGTTTTTTGATATGATCCTGAGTGTTTTTGTTTTGTTTGTTTGTGCGGTGTGTTTTTGTGAGATGTTTTTGTTTTGCTAGATTTTGCTCTGGTCTCAGTGGCGTAGATCATTAATAGTTAGATTAGCAAGGTTTGTATATTTTTAGCGTTTATGTATTCGTTTTTCTAATAAGATCTCTTAGGCATTTTGATAGATTTTAAGATTTTGTTGGTTTGGCTCTGTATTTTTTCTGGTCTGTTTTAGTTAGCTGATACTTCTACTCCAAGACACTTAAATGATATTACCTGTTTTAATCTTATGACTACAAGTTCAGGGTCTATACGCATTGTTGCTTCTTTTATTGGGTATTTTTTTGTTTGCTACATTTCTTGTTGTTCTTTGTCGTACATTTTTCATAAGTGATTCTCCCATTTGTCTTTTGATATCCGTTTGATCATTTTGTTTTTGAGGCTGCTGTTGTTCCTGTGAGCTTTTGGTAGTAAATTAACCTTGCAGAAAAATTATCTTCCTTTACCCGGGTGTTGACCTTCAATATAGCTTATTTATGCGCAACGTCAACGAATTATTTTCAAAATATGGTCGATATTTCTTATTGTCTAAATGATTTGGCTGTACACTTTAGTTTGTTTAAGTGGAACCGCGTTTAGGGCTCCGTCAGTTTTGGAACATTTATCCTTGAATACTGCTACTACTCCCGCCTTCGATGCGTCAGTTTGTAAAACGTACTAAGCCTAGCCTGCAGAGGGTTATCCATGTTTTTGTGTTTGTTGGAAGACCATTTAGTGGTGCTATTCCACAGAAATGAATATATTTTGTTGGTTGGTTGAAACCGGCCAATACCCAATTTATCAATTTTTGAAATGATGTTGAGACGTTCTTCAAACCTAGCTGCATGACTTTATCTGGCAAATTTTGCCGTTTAGTGCTGCAGTGAGAGGGCAGGTTTTTTTTTCAACGGAATCTGCTAATACCCCGTTTTTAGGTTTATCTCTGTATATAGAGGACAACGACCGCAGTAACTGGAGACAACACGAGGAGCAGATCATAAACCAAAATATATAAGTTTCTACAAACAAACATAGGGAGGGGAAGAGAGGCACACGATATACTGATAGCAACAGCAGAGAGAGAGGAAATATACCTAGTGATAGTGAGTGAACCAAATAAAAACAAACTAAATGGTAAGTGGATAAGAGACGAGACAATAAAACAGATGCTGCTATTTTAGCTAGGGGAAAATGTAGGGACAAAGTGGAAAGATGCAAACACAAACCAAAAGAGGGAATAGTGTGGACTGAAGTAGAAAGTATGATAGTATACAGCTGCTTAACCAGTCCAAACTGCGGAATGGTATACTATCGGGAGTGGATAGAAGAATTAGAGAACAGTTTAATCATAGTAGGAGGAGATTTTGATGCAAAATCACCGATATGGGGAGGATACAAGAGAAATTTAAGAGGAAAAATCTTAGAGGAAATGATAGCTGGGTTAAACCTTACCGTACAATATAGTGATGAACAAACTGGGAAGAAGTGCAAAGGGAGTCTACCTAAAAGTAGAAGAAGGAGAAAAAAAATTAATTCCCAAGGGAGAACCGGTAGAAGAATCAGAAAAAAAAAAAGAAACAGTCATTGCAACAGTTGAAGAGATAAAGGAAATCATAAAAGAATTGTCCAACAACAAAGCACAAGGTCCGGACGAAATAACAACAGAGATTGTTAAAGCAGCTCTAGACGGGAATGAGGTAGAAATAACACAAATAATTAACAGATGCCTGAAAGACGGAATTTTTCAGGATGTTGGAAAGAAGCCATCCCATTACTGATTGAGAAAAAGAAAGAAGTAAGAAAAGAGATTTCATACAGGCCAATATGTTTAATAAACACAATAGCTAAAATAATGGAGAAAGTCATTGTACGGAGAATAGAACAAGAAAAAGAAGAGAAAGGATGATGGGAAAAGGAACAATACGGATTTACCAAGGGAAGAACAATCTTAGGAGTTACAGACAAAGTAATAGCGATAGCAAAAGAAGCAAACAGCGGAACGCAGAGGAAAAGACAACACTGTGTAATGTTAGCGTTGGACATACAGAACGCGTTTAACAGCGTGTTATGGGAAGCAATTATAGAGGCAGCAAAGAAAAGAGAACTGAAGAAGAAAACAATCAAGATTATATGTAGCTACTTACAGGGTAGAAACTTAGTTACCCAGAACGGAAGATTTAAATTTACGAGAGGGGTACCACAGGGCTCAGCACTTGGACCAAAACTATGGAACCTTGTTTATAATGAGTTACTACGAATGAGGTTGCCGGAAGGCGTGACAATAACGGCATTTGCGGACGACGTAGCACTAGTAGGTAGAGACGTAAAAATGGATATACAAAAAGGAAGACTAGAGCTGGCAATAGATATGATACAGTTATGGATGAGAAATAAGGGTTAAAAATTAGCAACACAAAAAACAGAAGCGGCCTGGCTATCGACTAAGAAGACTAATAGAGGAACAGGTATGATACAGGTAGGAAACCAAGTGATAACCATAGGGAAAAAAATCAAATACCTTGAGGTGACACTTGAAGCAAAGTGATGGAATGAACAGGTTAAGAAAGCAGTCATTCAAAGGAAATGGAGAGAAAGCTCGGTAGACTTATGCCAAACAACGGCGGTCCATTAGAAGAAGCCAGAAGGTTAATAGCAACGGCAGCAAGAAGCAAATTGTTATACGCCGCAGAAACATGGGGAGAAGCCATGAAGACAAAAAAAAACAGAAATGAAATAAGAGGAGCTACAAGAGTAAGTTCGTTAAGGATCTGCAGGGCTTACAGAACGGTGTCACAAGAGACAGTAGAGGTGATTGCGGCATCACCTCCCGCGGATATGATGGTGGAAAAAAGAATAGAAATAAAGAAACTAATAAAAGAAAAATCCAGTAAAAAGGATGCTAACTTAAGAGCAATAGAAAAGACAATGGAAATATGGCAGAGACAGTGGAATAGAGGAGAAAAGGGAGAATGGAATGGACAAGAGAACTAATCCCGGAGATAAAAGAGTGGGTAAAGAACAAACCCAAGACGTGCTATTATACAACACAAATACTGACCGGACATGGAGCCTTTGGAAAGTTCTTGCAAAACCATCTACTTTCACAAATGGTAATTCTCAAATTGAAACTACTGATGGTATTGTAAATCTCTTTGCTGATTTTTTTTTATTATGAGTCCACACAGCACATATTCTTCAGTATCTGTTCCTATCCATATAAATGAATTGCATTTTGTTTTAAAAATATCTGATGTTGTCAACGAACTATCACTATTAAAATCCAATAATTGTCCAGATAGATTATCGGCTTTCTTTCTCAACAAATGTGCATTTGCTCTTTGTCGGCCCTTATGGTTTTTATTTAACTTATCTCTGGTTATGGGTACTTTTCCTACTTGCTGGAAACAAGCTTATGTCACTCCGATTCATAAGTCCGGTGCTATAATTGATGTAACAAACTATAGACCTCTATCTATTTTATCAGTTATTCCAAAAGTTTTTGAAAAGTTAGTTACCTGTCAATTGACTGCCATTCTGCAATCTGAAATTGCTCTCAATCAACAAGTTTTTGAACTGGCAAATCGACATCTTTCAACCTTTTGTTGTATAAATCTTATATAACAGATGCGCTTGAAAACAGATTCCAGGTAGATTCAGTTTACACTGACTTTTCAAAAGTTTTTGACACCGTTCACCACAAGATACTAATTATGAAACTACGTGGTATTGGAGTTAATGGCACCTTGTTACTGTGGATTCAATCTTATTTATCTAACAGATTTCAATATATGCGCATTGGTTAGTGCGTTTCTCGTAATATTGATGTTTTGTCGGGTGTTCCACAGGGGTCATATCTTGGACCTTTTCTGTTCAATATCTTTATCAATAATGTGGTTCATTGTTTTTCTAATGCGCGTTGTTTATTATTTGCGGACGATATAAAAATCTTTATGAAAATTTAGTCTTTAGATGATGTTGTACTACTTAATGAAAAAGTACAGATTTTTTCTAGTTGGTGTCAGATTAATAACTTACTACTTAATTTAAATAAATGCAAAGTAATGACATTTTCTAGACGTCAGTCTACGGTGATGTATGGTTATTTTCTTATGAATGTAATGTTGTTAAGAGTTAACACTATTTGTGATTTAGGCATTACGTTTGATTCAAGCCTTTCATTTGCACTACATATCGATACTGTTGTGGACTAAGGACTTTTTTGACCATCGTACTCTAATTATCCTTTACAACGCTCTAGTACGTCCCCATCTCGAGTATTGTTCCAATGTGTGGTCACCATATACCGCCGTCAGTAAAGGAAAAATTGAACAGATTCAAAAAAAGTTTGTTTGTTTTTTGGCGTATAAATGCAACATTGCAGGCAGCTACACGGAACTGCTCTCTACATTTAACATGACCAGTCTTGAAAAAAGACGTTTTAATTTTGACGTGACACTAGTTTTTAAAGTTCTTTGTGGGTTTATTGACTGTCCTGACTTGCTCAGCTCTATAGGTATTCATGTCCCAGCTCGAGTTTTACGCAATGACTATTTATTTCATATACCGTTCAAACGCACTGATTATGCGGTGCATTCTGCATCTACACGTATTTTGCGGCATGCCAACAAAGTTAAAGTGGATTATTTTAAAGATTCTTTTAATACCCTGCGACGTGCACTTGTCACCCATACGTGACCTTTTTTATATTTTCTAACTATTTAAGTTTTATTCTTATTTTTAATATTAGTTGTTTTATGTTTAATTTATGTTTTTTAAATTGTAAATATATACATATTTTGTAATGGCTTTCGTTGACTAGTAAATAAATAAATAAATAAATAAATAAATAAATAAAAAATTAAAAAAATGAAGAAAGAGGAAAGATGTATATTCTGTCAGGAAGAAACACACGATAATGCAGAACACTCTAGTAAAATGCGAAGCGTGGGAGGAAGATAGAAAAGAACTAGAAAAATTACTGGAAAGCAAAGTGGATAAAACAACAATCATTAAGAAATGCCTAAGAGATGAAAATAAATGGAGGGCGCTAAAAAACTTTGCAACAAAAGTACTATGAAAAAAAAACTGAGGAGTTTGACAATGGAAAAATATAGAAAGAAAACAAGCAAACAATGAAAACAAAAACACAAAATAAAAGCTATAGAAGAGAAAGGAGAGAAACGAGAGAAGCAAAATTGAAACAACAAAACAGAGAAAAATATCAAACAGAAAGAAATAAGGAAGGTCAGGACAATTATGCATACCAAGAATAGAAGAAAATAGAAGCACATTTACAGAAATTACGATACCAAACAAAATTGCCGAGATAAAAAGAAGGAGAAAAGAAATGCTGAAAGAATGCAGAATAACAGAAATAACGAGGCAAATACCAAATGGTAGGTACGCTATCTCGAGGTTGACGGATAACGCAACTTTTGAGATAGTCAGAATTTACCTGGCAACGAGAGGACACGAAGAAGTAATTCCAGATGGAGATACAAAGATATCACTGGAGGTAAAATTAACAAATTTAGGACTGCCAAAAGGAATACAGCTAATGGAACTTCATAAATTATTTATGAAGGAAAGAGGATACAATGAAGAAGAAGTGAACGAAGATCTAAGAAAACTAAGAACGTATCTGAGGACAAACTTAATAATTAGAATAAATAACACACGGATTGGAGAAAGGAGAAAATGTAAAGCTGGATGTCATTGCAGATAAAAAGATTAAAAAAAAAAAAGACAAAAGAGGCAGAAAAAAGATAGGGGCTATAGGGAGAGAGAAGGGCCGGGGACAGCATTCGTGCCACAGATTTTGTGTGTAAATCCGCGAGGCAATAAGCAGCCTACTTCGAACTACTACCAAATCTAGACTAGTTTGACAAGGACATATAACAACAGGATTTACGCAGAAAAGAAATCCGGAAGGTATTGCCATGCGTAAGTCATTTTTAAGTGCCACTTGTTGAGTTCAACACTTCACTACGTCAAACAATAAATTAAAAAAAAAAGGTCTATCTTTGTGAAACTTTATAGTGCGTACACATTTGCAACAATCTGCCGTATCGCAACACCGTCGCGTATCATCGTCGCGTACCATCACTCCGCAACACAACTGCGAACCGCAACATCGACGTGTAACATATTCCCGCAACACAATGCCGTTCCATTGCCGTATTGTTGCGCCCTGCCGTACTAACTTGTAAAGAGAGCTGCAACATCGTCGCGCAACGTTCCTTTGATCCGACGGCATAAAACCGACAAGCGATGGGACGCTAGAAAAGTCCCATGTTGCGAGGAAATGTTGCGCGAGGATGTTACGCGACGGTGTTGCGGTACGGCAGATTGTTGCAAGTGTGTACCGACTATTAGGGTTTTGTGGGTTTTTGACAGGAGACTAGTTTTGTTTTGAAGAGCGGCGTTTTTTTTTTTCTTGACTACTGCTACGGGTGAACAATAATCACTTGTGCTCTTCTCTATAATATTGATTGCCAACATTTCTTTCCCTTGACGCAGGATTATTTATTTTTATTGATGAGTACCGAAATCGGTTTTTCATTTCTCTTGTGTGCGTGATTGTGTGTAGTTGGAATGATGTTATCGGCAAATACTGATGTGATGAATTGTAGTAGTTGAGCCAATTTTTTTATCTCATCGGTTGTGCGTTTGCTCTGTTAGTTTGTCATTTATGCTAGTATTGTTGTCAGCCAGAAATGTCTCAGTATAATTGTTTTACCCAATTTGGGTGCGATTAGAAAATAAGCGGTGCTTGGTTCTTCACCTACGATGAGTGGTATTTGTGCGTTGATGATTTTCAAAATGATCTATTGCCGTTTTTAATTACATTGCTATAGGCAGGGTTAGGTGAAGTTTTGGTTAGCGCCGGAGTCCATCAATGCCACACATAGACTAGAATCTTCCGGCAAATGTAAATTTAGCAACAGTTTACCACTGGTCGCCGACCAGCAAAAAATATATCAAAACGACTAAATACTTTATATAACCAAAGCTCAGATTAAAGTAGCTTTTACAAAAAGTCTATAAGCTACAAAACGCCTAAAATTTTTATTCATCAATTTTTCCAGTTAAGTAGAAAACAACTAAGCATTTACAAAATGATAAATTTCAGAATAAGCCTGCGACATACATATATATACACAGGGTAATTTAGTTTAACCTTATTTTTGTTTTGGTGTTTTTGTTTAGTAATATTAATAATTAAATAACAAAAAAAAAACATAAGATTCAGATTCATCTTTTTTGATATAATTTTCTAGTCGCCGAGTTCACATCGTCAAGTTGACGTGAGCGTTATTAAGACCATACCGACCGCTACCTTGATTTGTAGTATTTTAACAAAAACGGCAACATTTATTTCAAATTAAGGTAGCGGTCGGTATGCTTTTAAGTTATTATCTTTACAACGCACTTGGTGCATAAATAACTATTGAACCCAAGCAGACTTGTGAAGTAATTTATGAACATTTAAGTACATTTAAATTTAAAGCATGCTAAAAGTAGTTTAAAAATATAACGATTATGATTAAAATATAATGAATTAATTATTATTACTATATTTTTGCAATAACACAACGCAGTATTTACTAATTATAAATTTATATGGGTTGACAGTCATATTGTTATTAAAAGAAAATGTTAACTCGGCTTACAAATAATTCTAAAATCTGGAAATGTCATGCTCATGAATTTATGTATAAATTGTCTAAAATTTCATAATGTATCTCCTGGAAAATATGACAGATCAAATGTGATCTTATATTTAAAAGCCAGACGTCGGGATAAGAGCAACACAACCACAATACATTTCACCACTTTTGATATTAAAATAAATAACAAAAACAAAGATTTTACGATTGGGGCTTTTAATATTCCTCATTTTATTTACATTTTTATTCTGCAAAAAGAGAAAATAATACGAACCGTTTTTATCTTCTAATGGGATTTTTTCATGCAGCAATTAAAATTTATCTCACAACATAAATTATAATTCGTGTTGTAGCAACAGAATAAATGCTACATTTAAATAATCTGACAGAGGGACGAACATTTAATAAAACAATAATAAAACAATATCTCTAGAGAACTGTTTGATAGACTACATTTGATATATAACTAGAATATTCATAAAAAGTATACGCAACTACAAACATGCGTTTCTGAATTATTCTAACGGATTTGTCATTCTACTGTGCAACAGTTTGTTTGTCAAATATAAATTATGTATGTAGTTAAGTTTTGATCATTAAAGCTGTTTACTATACTTCTGCAAATAATAAACGGATTACTAACATTGGCTTTAGCATCCAATAATATCATTCACTTGTATGTGTAGGCGTATTAATTTTAGTCTGAATATCGACAAATTCTCATTTGGACCAAGTGGGCTATCATTATCTACTTGTGTATAATAATTAATGCAGGAAAGCAGATTAACAAACGGATTATTTTTTACGTAGGTATATATAATATTATAATTTTATATATTAATGCAATACTTTTAGTACAGAAAGTCTGATGCCCGGTTTGCAAGAGAAATAGTTAATAAGTTTTTAATTAATTCATTTTGTTCTACATTTTACATATGTATCAACAATAACATGATGAATTGTTGAAACTACAGTATCCCTCTTTAAATATAAATACAAAATCTTGTATTTCTGTAAAACCGGACATGTCTGTATTAAGTAAGGATATATTAAGAAAACAAAATACAAAAAAGAATATTTTTCAATTTATTAACGTTGGTCTATTTAAAATTAAATTAAATAAAACAATTTGATTATTAATTTAATTAATTTTATAAATTATTTTTTGTTTTCTGACAAATTTTAATAATTTGAACTTATAGAAAGTGGGCACACATACGATAGCTCTGATTTTTTTACCGTCTGGAAATTACTACTATAGAATATAATTTTGTTCTAAATTTATAAAGAATATCAGAAAACAGCTCTGCAAGTTTTAGTAAATTGCCAAATTTATTTACGCTGTTTTTAAATGCTTAGTACAAAACAAATTGAATATAAGCTGGGCTTGCATCTGAATTGAGTTTGGTCCAAGCTACGTCTTAAGTGACGATGCAAAAACCGTGAGTAAATTTATTTTTGAAAACATATTCTGACCTTGCATATTATTTTGGTTTGAGTTTTACATATGGTTATGGGAATTAAAATAATTCATAGGTAAGATTGAGAAAAAAATTTGATTAACTAACTAATCAATTAAACAAATATCAAAATTGATCAATTTTACAGGAGACATAAAAAAACGATTTTCTAAAAAAACTTTAATTAAATTGCAATTTTATTCAAATTTTAATGTGACATATATTATTTAAGGCTTACAAAAAACTGTGACATTTAGAAAATAATATTATAAAGTGAAATAAAGCATAAAATTATTGGCATCTGGTGCTTATACCTTTTCTTTAAATTTTGGCGCTTATATCCTGGGTTTTATACCATTTATAGAAAAAATATCATTTACAATTTGGTGGTTATATCATCACTTATACCATTTAAAGTTTATATTCTAAACACGTTTTGGTACTTATAACAAATAAGAAATAAAAGCTTATAATAAATAACGGTGCAAGTTCTTTGCTTTATTTTCTGAATCGATCTCCGTCAACAACTGGTCTAATTTGAATGCAATTATTTAAAAACTCCTTTTTGTCAACAATCTTCTTTATTTTCCAAAAAGTTTTAAATGCCAGTAATCTTTGCTCTTCCTCAATATTTTTACATTTGTTAGTGCATGTTTGATTATTTAGACATGAGTTTGCCTTAATTTGTTTTGCTGCTGCTAGTTAACCATCGTATCTTATATAGTCCTTTCTCTAATTTTTATTTTTATTCTCGCATGCTCTACGCCGTGTTTTTGTATCTTTCTCCTTCCTTTTGCTTGTTATCTCAACCTTATTGTTTTTCTCCGGAGGAACATTTTCTTGATTTATTTCAAATGCAGTCCTTACTTCTTCAGTTTTCTCCATAAAAATTACATCATTTGTATTAGTATTTAAATTATTTATATCATCATCTATAAGCGGAGTAGTAGTTAAATCATTACTATTATTGACAAGCGGCATATAATTTAAATTGTTTGTGTCCTCAATAATCGGCATAATATTATTATTATTTTGAACCTTGGACTATCTTAAAGCTAGCTCGACAAGCGCCATACCAGGAGATCCCATTATTCTGTAAACGAGATAAGCGCCGATGTTAGATATTGTAAAATAAAAACATTATCAAGAAGTATATATATACAATTAAATCAAATTTTATAAATTATAATCTACTCGAATGTATTCAGTAACAGAAAGCAATCATTGAGAATAACATTATTAGCCAAGATTTAAAAATCAAACTTCTAATTTCCCCTATGTCAATACATGGAGTTGCGTCGCTTATACCATACTGATTTTTATTTTGGCAAAAAGATACAAGCAACCAATACAATACCGATGATTTTTTTTTAAATAAAGCAATTAAAATTATATTTGTATAACTACGTTTTCTTGTATAATATTATAATAGTATTAATTATATTATATACATAGCTACTATTAACTTATGATAGATTTCTTACAATTTCACTCAAACACAGACGAGTTGTGTCATGTCTGCACTATAGGATCTTACATGTTAAAGTGGCGGTTATACCCTACTCGCGCACAATTTGAAAATGTGTACTCGTTGGTTAATATTTTTTTGTCGCTTATACCATTCAGTTATTTGGATTCTTTGGAAAAATTTTTATTAGTACAATATCTAAACCAAAAATTGATTTTTTGGCGCTTATACCTTTTTAAAAAGAAGGCGTCGAAATAGACATTGCTTCTAAGGCAGTGTTAATACGGTTGTTTTTTATAGAAAACAGTATAACTTATTATTAAAGCCATTTCAACTTGTACACGATTAATAGTATATTTACGAGAAATAGTGAAACCACAAAGGTTTACAATTCTTTCAACATTTAAATTAGTTTTTGTCCGATATTAGGTTTTGGGTGGGTTTGGCTTGGGATGAAATACTATTTTGAGTGGTTTAGGTTTGAGTTACAACCTTACACATGCTTTTGAATACACAGTCTCATAATATATGTAATTATGGTTACATGGACATTAATTATGTATTAATACTATTTTCCTAAATTAGTAAATCTTATAATTTTTTTAAATATTTTGTTGGACTTAGAACTTGCGGTAAATTTCGAGTTGAAATTTGAGTTAAGTACTTTATCCAACTAAGCTGCTTTCCGGGTATCCTTAGACTGGACTATAAATAATTTTGGCTTTCAGTTGATAAACCTGCAATTTTTGACTCTTTACATTAGAGTGTTTAGTAAGAGAATTTTCTATACTTGCTATACATTTTATAATTGGTGTTTGAACAATAAGTATTTTAACGACTGCAGCAAATAAAATCTTTCTTTTTTTATATTAAAACAATCTATATTTGTAAGTGAGTGAGTTTGTTTGTTAGGAGGTTTAAAAGCTGCCTTAAAAAACTTCCTCAACTTTTTGTTATCTTTTACGGAGCCACATATGTGATGCTTATTATTATTATTATTTATTATTATTATTATGATTTTTTTAAATTTTTGTACAGTCCGGTTTATGTCTATGCATCTTAGGGCGAGGCTATAGTTTAATTTTGTCAAAAATTGATGAGCCCCGAGCGGATATTTGTTTGAATGCCAAAAATAATACTGTTCTTAAGTTTTTACGCCGATAAATTGAGTTTAAATAGCACGCGAGCGCAAAAACTTTTAAATGAAGAGTAAAATTACCCAAAATTCGTTCAAGCGACAAAAGATGTCTTTATCAAACTTTTGAAATGAGTTTTTTCTACTAAATTTTATGTTTCTAAATCAAATATCATTAACTAGAAAAAAGATATAAGCCAAATAATTTCATAAGATGATTAGAAATTTTTTTTTTAATGGAAAAATATTATTTATATTAAATTTGCAACAAAATGTGTGCTACCGAGATGGCCAAGACAAAAAAATTACAAAATTAGGAGGTTAAAAAATTAGTTTTTTTATAAATTTTTTTTTAATAATAATAAATATGGTCGAATTTTATATTTTTAAAATTTTAACGAAAGAACGCAAACGCGTATCATAAACAACAAGTTTTTTGCTTCATATTTAATTTTTGAGCAATAAACCTTTGTGCGGTATTATTCCTGTTTTTGTCATTTAAACCGAGTTTGGGCGATTTTACATCTTGTTTGTTAATTTTCGTGCTTGGGCACTAATTAGATTTAATTTATAGGTACCAAAGTTTGAAAATTTTATTTTTTGGTATTTGAACATAATTTCGCCAGGCGTTTATTATTTAAATTAAGCTCTACCTTAATGTACATTATATAAGAATTATAAATTGATAAAAAATATAGATTTTGCTCAGATTTAATCACAGACATTTTTCAATTCTAGATGCGCATGACAATATTGGTAATCGCACTTCTTTTGCTGCAATACTGTGCTCGAGTTTACAAAGGTCACAATGCAATGGTCAAAAACACTTACTTGGTTTTCAATTTTTATCTCTAATTAAATTTATTTCAAATTGGTCACTAGAAAACACACAATAAACACTTAAAAGAAAAGGAGAGTTATTATTTATAGAACGCGAGTTCAAGATGCGACGCAATTAACGTTTGGGTATATTATGGTTTGTAAGGTTAGTTATGTCCACGTGGGCTTTATAACGGCAACAGAACAGAGTAGACATGCTAAACTAAATTAGACAGTTAGGCATGAAAAGTTTCTAAATCAAAACTATCATTTGGACACGTTCTGCTTGATTTTTTTAAATTTTCTATTGAATTGAGTTGTTTAAATTATTACATTATTAAGTTTAAACGTACTTTTTGCAAGGACATTGAGTATAAATAAAATAGTAGTTTTTATAATTATATTTATAGGTCTAGTCTTCCGTAATTAACTCAAAAGTAACTAAAGTTATTGTATTATTTCTACATAAATAAATTGAAATTAACATATTTATATTTTTATTTCAGGTATGCATCGTTTGTTATCATTTGTCTTGGTCACCAAATGCAGTACCGATTAAGTGGTAAGAAGTAGACCGGTATAAATAAATTTTGTAATTTGTTTTGAACAATTGGCGCCTTATCTTGAAAGTTAAATGATAGATATGGCTCAAACGTATGAATAAATTATATGAAATATACTAAAACTTGTAAAACTATAAGTCTGGAAATATTAGAGAATTTGGTAAAACGGTTTAAAAAAAAGGGGTCACCAAATCAACATTTTTAACCGGCCGGCTTTGTAGCGATCATACCTCATTAAATATGGTGGTCTGCTTTATTTGATCGAACGGATTAAATAATTAAGTTTATATTGGTGATACATAATTTGATAAATACAAAAATGCAGTGAAATCTGTGATTAAAAAAAAATTCAAATTTTGTAAAATATTTGTTGTTTTATGTTTTTGGGTTTTTTTAAGTTTATTATTTATTATTTTATTATCTTTTTATAATGCATGCGTTGTTTTTAATATACTGTAAACATGTTAGTTATTTAATTTTATGCTGGATTTCAAAGACCTCATTGCGGACAAATAAGTGTGTAGGATTAATACACTCTTTATTGAATAGAGTATTTTATTAATTACTAATCTCTATAGCAAAATTGATCGATACATATGTTAACATTATTTACTTGTTGCAGTAACTTATCTACAATTTCATTGGTGTATTTATTGAGATCATTTGCTAGTAAACGATATTACTGTACTATAACTTAGTTTTCAACTATTCTTGTTTTAATGTTGTGTAAAGATTTTTATTTGTTTTAAGCAATATTCAATTGAAATTTAAGTTGTTTATTTTACTTCTGCAATTAAATTTTAGTAGTCCCTTTGTGCGATTGCAACTAATTATTATAATAAAGTTTGATGTAATAAAAACTCTTGTTTTATACGCTTTATTAGTTTTTCCTGGAAAGATGTAATTTCTTTGGTATGAAATAGATTTTAATTTAATTGCGAAAAATTGCAATTTATTATAAATATAGTATACTTCACTAAATAAACTTATAAATGATTTAGTCAAAATGGGAAATTGTTTATATGGAGTAAAGATACATGATTAGTGTTCATGTAACTCTAATTATATTATTATGAGTGTGGGCGGGCAACATACTGGTCTTTATTATTATTTACATTAGCGTTTTATTAACTCATTAAAACTGGTTTAATAGTTTTTATTATATTTTTGAGTATTATAGACGGCTGTTTTTAAGCATGGAAAAAATATTAACTGCAGAGGCAATGCAGTGGTTAGTGTACTCAACTGCTACATCAAGAGTCCCCTATTTGAAAAGTCAGTTTGATTAGTACGCTTTTTTCGGATAAGAAGAGAAAGTCTCGTGTACTGCCTCGATGTTGCGTACACGTAAAGAACCTAATAGTTTAGGTTAGAAACTTTTGGTTAAAAAATTTGATAGATTTCTAGAGGTGATCTAATCTCAAACATTGTATGATGTCATAAAGATTGTTAAGTTATAAAATAAAACTATTAAAATTTAATTAATTGCAAATATTATATGATTTTATTATTATTAAAAATATTATTAATAGCTTCATTATTTAAATTGATTTATAACTAAAACTATAATCTAAAAGTATAATATTAAATTATTGTATAAGGAGCCTAGAATATTGAATTATATAATTGTTTTAATATTCAGCAGTTACAAAATAAAATTAATCCATTGTTTCTTTTAATATTTTTTAACCTGTTTTATTTAAATATTTTAAAGATTTTTATGTATCGGATTTAAATGTTCTATAACGCGTGCTTAAGGTATTTTAAAATTAATTTGAATTTTGAGGCTATGTAATTAATCACAAATTCAGCACCGCGTTTCTTAATTGTTGAAATTTTGCAGATAATCATTGCATCTAGCATTAAAAGGTAGCGCGTAGATTCTTGCTTCTTGCTCAAAAACAAATATCATGTTTATTAGATTTATGGCAAAATTATGTTAAAGAAATATGTAGATTATATTAGATTTCAACTCTTAAAAAGAAGGTCTTGGTTTTCTAAGTTTTCAGAAAAATTATACATCTAAACCTCAAATTCTAATGATTTTTGTGTACAAGTCTGATTTTAGGTTCAAAATTATAATATGATAAAAAATAATTTAAAAAAGTTAAATAGTATATTGATGCCAAGTTTCACGTAGAATCTAATAAGCAAGTGGACTAAATTGCTTTCTTGGGGACTCAGGGCATGTACCTGACTCAAATCTAGAAGCTATGATTATTAATTAAATTTGTAAATTAAGAGGTACAACACGTGTTTTTTGAATTTTAAGAGCTATTTAGCATGATTTACTTTTTAGCATAAAGATCACTTTATAAAGGCGAAAACAAAAAAATTCTACAATTTTAGTTATCTACGTAACTAATTTTTATAAATTATATTTAACTTAACAAGGTATTACTAATAACCTATTACGCATGGTAATAAATTTATTATAAGAAATACTTACATTTAATATAGTAACTTTGGTTTTACAGACTGCATTATTTAAAATTATTAATGAACAACTGAGACAACATTATGCTGAAATTGGTTGCGACTGAAAGGTATTTAAAGGCGCACATGCATATTTAACCAAACAAAAAAAGAAGAACACTTATAAATGTAATTTGTAGTTTTTTATTTCAAAGAACCAAAAGAATTACATAACATGATAACCGTAGCCAATTGCCATTTTTTTATTAAGAAATTATTTGATTACCAAATTGTGTATCCAAATAATTGATTGTATTTTAATCCATCAATTCAGTGTGATATGTGCTGTATTGCTATAAATAACAGAATTGAAAAAAATGCAGTTTATTGTGAAAAAAAGGTGAATTTTGTAAAACAATAAATGCAAATATTTCTATAATGTTGCTGTAAACGATGTTGAGTTCATGTTTTTATACTGTTTTGCAACATTTGCACTAACAGCAGCTCAGACGCGTAGCTCAGAATGCAATATGTCTAGTGGATGAATACAGATCAAAACAAAAGGGGGCGTTATTATTTTATCAAACGGGCTTATGCGTTGGACGTACGTTTATCTTATATTAAATTAAAACGGAAAATAGAGAGTTATTTCTGAATGTAAATATGCTTGCTGAACTAAAGTTTTGTAATTTTGCGCATTTTTGTACTTGTACTTTACATAAATTTTACTTAATTAATTGATGTTCCAGGCTATTTTTATTAAAAAAAAAAAACTATTTTTGACTTCTACACGATTTTCTTTACACTACAAATTATTGTGTTTTTACTTTTTGCACAATATTTACATGTCCTTAGTGATTTGTATATCATTTTTTTTGTAACTCTTTTTCTACAGGATTTTTTGTTGTGTGTGTGTTATAAATTAAATTAATTGCACGGTTCTTTCAAATAAATTTTAGTGACTGACATTTATGACAAAATTAAAAGGCTCTATTCGAGCCGAAACTAGTAATGTGTGTGTAAGAATAAATTTGTAATAAAATAATAATTAGGATGATAATTTGATAGTTATTGAAATAATAAATTATTTCACAAGTATTATAATTAAATTTTACCAAATAAAAACAGAAAATTTTGAGTTGAAATAATTTTATATCATTTCAGAGTGACATACCTATAAATATTGCTGGAATTTAGTAAATACAACTTTTTATACCCAACATTACGTTGGATTTAACCTTTGAACATAGATCTGACAACTAACCTGCTGACAGATGTGACAGACTCCATTAGCGTTTGGCAATGTTTGACTGTTCACTCTGTAATCACGTAGTAAAAAATATACTTTAACTAAACTCCCAATCAAAATATCACAAAAAGGACCTATTAAATTGGTATAATATAATCAATACTAACTATATTTTTTTTAATGATGTTTAAATTCAATTTACATTTAACGATTTTTTTTTTTAGTTTATTCAGTTTATACCCTTAGAGTTTATTAATAATTAATTAAGTATAATCGTTTTAACAAAAACAATCTGTAATAGTATACAATAAATATAAGCATGTAAATTTTGTAAATCAAATTTACCTAATTTGCGCAACCAAATATTTAAATTTTAATGTATTTTTATATAGCGTATTTCAGTTATTTATGACGGCAATTAACAGTACAGCAAATACTAACGAGTAATTTTTCACTGTAATATAGATACGATGCTGGAAATTATCTTAATTATTTATGTTATTATTGTAGTAATAGCAGCAACTCAACAATAACAACGTATATATAACAACGTACAGCACAAACGCCCCAACACCGCAGTCGATAACATTACGCACGTACATACAATCCGACATAATATTCTGGTAAATTCAAAATCAATGCTGTAACAGCGTTATGTTATAACTGAAGAATTTAGCACCGTTGTGAATGTAACGAATTGATTTAATTATAAAAAAACGGCGATTTATCCGGTTCATTATTGCTCGATAAATCAATGTCAGTAATTTTGTAGTGGCTATAATGAAGTGGTAGCGCGTCAATCAAAATAATGCACAGCTAGCGCCTTTGGATATACCCAATGCAACCCATATGTCCCTCTCCCGCAGGATATTCGGAACTAAACTGATTAACCAGCACAAATCATTGCAATGCGGCCCACCACTCTTTCCATCCCTTTTCACCCTGTACACATTCCGCAAATTTCAATAAATCAATCATTAATCTAATTGATTATTAAATACGGCGATCGAACATTGAATGCATAATTAGCCAAATTAATATTATTTAGTTGACGCATAGGTAACTCTATTAATTATAGCTTATTGCAATGCAGAAAATAATTATAATGGCCAGTTCCAACTGATTGTTTGTGTGCCGGCTCTTGATACGATTCGCTGTGAAACTTTTGGGTATTAATTAATTTCGCATTTGATAAATATTGACGCTGGAATGATTTTCGTAATTGATTTGCAAATATAATGCCTAACACGTGCACTTTTAGTTTAATCTGTCATGTATGAATTTGTTTGGTTCATTTAATTGAATATCGAATTAGTATTTCATCATAACAAGTATAATCAATTTGTAAAGTGTAAACATGTACATCCGTATAAATGTATATAATATATAATATTTATCCTAAATTAGTTTAAAAATAATATTTTATTATAAATTATATAAATATTATTATAATATATATAGTTTAAAAGTTTATTTATTAGTTTATCAGAGACAACGCAAAATATGATTTGGATTTACGTTTCAAATAAATAAAAGATTTTACAATAAGTCCTATTTTAAATTTTGCAACATTTTTAATCTGTTAAATAGCAAGCTTTGAATTCTTGCTATTTGTCAAAAATAAAAACGATTTAAGAAAATGGTACAATACTCGCTCCATCAACGTATAAAAATAGTTTCCCGCAATGTCATTGTAGAGCTTATAGCAAACTTTTGGCAAAATGGTCAAGTTACTGATGTAAAACTCTATTTTAAACTTCTGTCAGGTCACCCTAAAACATTGCTTCTGTTGCTAACAGTGTTGCTGAGAACCTAGGTTTGTCTATCCCAAGACGTTCAATTCTCCTACAGTCCAACTTTTATCGCATACCGCATCAAGATCTTAGCGCTTATAAAATGCAGTTGACACGGGAATTGAAGCCGAACTTTTTTTTTTTAGTGTTTACAAAAATTGTTTTTAGCGACGAAGCCCATTTCTATATTAGTGGGTTTGTCAATAGACACAACTGCCGCTTCTAGGGTTCCGAAAATCTTAGAACAATAGTCGAGAAACTGTTTTGAGAACAACAAAAGTGCTCTGATTACAGTCAATGCGGATAGCTACCGTAAAATGCTAACTTACTTTCTTTGGCCCATATTGGACAATTTAGGCATAGACAATTTGTGTTTCTAGCAAGATGGCGCTACGAACCACAGAAGTTGTGCTATCACAAAGCTGCACAAGAAATTTTCTGCGCGCATTATTTTGCAAAACTTGGACATGAATTGGACTCCCAGATCAAGCATTTTAACTAGACTTTTTTCTTTGGGGTACGTAAAGTAAAGAGTCTACGCTAATGCCCCGCAAACAATTTCAGCATTTAAAGACATCTTCAAAAAAATTACCCTTTGTACTACTTAAGAATTAATAAATGTTTATTTTACAATTAAAATGGGACTTTATATTTGAAAACTGTTAATATGTAATTTATAATACATATATTAATTTATAGTTTTCTAGATTAAAATCACAAATAATAAACATTATTAAGAGTCTCAAATATTTGAAATGCAAAACAATCTAAGCTATTTTGTTTTTGTTTAATTGCCCAATTTATGACGTTTTCAGCTGAGACATTTGATAGAGCCCCCAGTTTTAATCTAAAGGAACTTTTTAATTAAACTTTTTAATTAAATAATAAATATTTCTTATTAAGTTTATAAATATAAATTGTAATGCAAAATTATTTAAAGTTTTTGCCACAAATAATAATAAATATGCAATGAAGGGCGCCCTGATATTTTTTGTGCGCGTGGCGCACGCTCACAAGAAATATTATCCGAAATTGAAATTAGAATTAAATTTGTTAAAAATGCTGTCAAACAAAATGAGAATTCTTTAACCAGAGTAACAACAAACACATTGTTAGATGAAAATGAAATATTTATGAATTATAATTGAAATTAAAGAAAATTAATTTTATAGCGCACGGACTGCATACGAATCGGTCCATGTAGGAGGTTTTTGATGATAAAGCTGTGTTTTGAAGATTTGGAAACTACATTTGCGTCTGCAACTGAGTTGATTTATATTTATTTATTCCGACACCACAACATGATGTTCATTATGAGTTAAAAATTATTTGTTGCATTTGGACCAACCTCGTATATGTATGATTTGTTTTTTCGAAATGACAAAATAAACAACGTTTGAAGTTTATTGTGCTTTTAAAAAGTAATGAAGGTAATTTTTAGCAGCATAGTATGTAGGAAATGTAAAAAAACACAAAAATAAAAAAAGAATTTAGATTTTGAGATCGAATTATTAATGTTGATATTGCCGGGCAGATTAAAATTACATATAAAATAGAAGAAAAATACGTTTTATAATATTAAAGTTCTATTTTTTTTTTTCAATTTCAAAATGTTAAAAACTACAGAATACAATTATTTAATATGTTGCAACAATACAAAAATACTTTTAAATTTCAACGAGTAAAACCACACTTGCTAAAACTATTACATTGAAAACGATTTTCTCTATTAAATACAATTGCTTCAAACCGTTGATTCAAAAATTGTGGTAAACGTAACAAACAGTGCAAAGGAGCACCATTGTTCTAGTACCACATACCATGTCTGATTGCCAGAGAGACATCATGTACTAATGCTCTTAAATGATCTTCTAGGATATTTAAATAGCTGTTGGCGATTAGGTGGCTTTCAAAAACGAATGGACAAATGAGCTAGTTAAGAATTTGAAAGTATCATTTTGTGTGGATTTTTTAATTGCCAGGAACGGCTGTTTTTTCTGTTTTTAATCTGTTTTTTTTTTTTTTTTTTTTGTAAACAAAACTTGTAAGTGCCGATTCTGAATGATCTAGCCGCTTTTATAAAACTAGTGAAATTTGTAGTCTTATCTACCAGATTGGGCTTGAACAGGCTGGATGTGAAATGACTAAAAATTATAAAGTTTTACTGTTTTTCAAATTTGCATTTGTGCTATATTAAATGTGCAGACCCATAAAACTAAGATAAAAAATTTAAAGAAAGACCATAAATTTATCCAAGATAAAAAAGATTTAGGTAATTTATTTGTTAATCATTTTGCTATTCTAGGGCAAAGTAAAATAGCTTCTTATTTTGGCAGTCAAATTTCTAAATTCTGTACAACTTTATCCAACAACAATAACTCCATATTTATAGATTCTGTAACATAGTATGAAGTAGAGCAAATTATTTGCGGAAAGCCAAATAAAAATAGCACAGGCTTAGATGAAGTCCCCATAATCTTGTTAAAGTATGTAAAATTAGACATTTCAGCAATTTTCGCTAAATATTATCAACGAATCATTCCAATAGGAAAAGTTTCCGACAATATTAAAATGTGGTTTTGCAATATTTATACACAACAAAGGCGACGCAACTTTGATAGAGAATTATAGACCAATAACAATGCTTAGCTATTTTTCAAAAGTTTTTGAAAAAAAAAATCTGTGAGAGAACATTAAACTTTCTGAATAGTAACAACATTTTGCACAACTCTCAACATGGTTTTTGTTTAAGTAGATTAACTGAAACAGCAACTTGGAACTTACTCAGACAATCTATAATAAGTTAAAAATTAAAAAAAATGTGTTCTTTTATTAATATTTGATCTGACATCAGCGTTTGACGTAATTGACCATAGTTTTTTAGTAGACAAATTATACAGCATGGGTATAAGAGGTCCAATAAATCGTTGGATCGGTTCTTATTTAAAAGATAGATCAATACTTGTTAACATTAACGGAATTAAATTCAAAAAAGCAGATGTGCAAGTTGGCGTAGCACAAGGATTGATTGTTGGACTATTTTTTTTTTTTAATTTTATTTACTAACAATCTTCCAAATTATATTGATAATGCAGACGTTGTAATGTATGCGGATGATACATCGGTAATTGTAAAAGCTGATAGTCCAGCAGAATTACAATTAAAATCAATTATTGTTATCGAGAAATTTAAAACATACACCATGTTTTAAATTTCTCGATAACAATAATTGATTTTAATGTTGTTGCACAACTTAAATGTAAATTTTGAAAAAACAGCGTGTATGTTATTTGGACAAAATAGTCAACCCTCAACAAACAATTAATAACATATGGTCTTGCAATCAAATAAAAGTATTAGTTGTGTCAATAGACTCGGAATTGGTCTAGCCATATAGATTTAGTATGTGCATAGCTAGCTAAAGCAACTTTTGCTATTTTAAATTTAAGGAGACAGCTGCCACAACAACATATCTTGTCGGTATACTATGCACTAGCATATTCACACATTTGCTACAATATTATTCTATGGGGACAGTCAATGTACATTCAACGTGTTCTTGTACTACAAAAACGAATAATGCGTATAATTTTTAATTTAAAACCAAAAGAGACCTGTCGAGATATTTTTATAAAATTTAATGTAATGACTGTGCATAGTGTCTATATTTATAAACTGTGTATTTTTGAGTTTAGAAACATTTATTTATTTGGTACGTGTAGAGCTAGAGCGCAACACCAATACCCTATCCGGTCTGCTAATAATATTTTTATTAACCATTTTAAAAACAGCCTTTACACTAAGTCACCAAAATGTGCGGCAAGTTATGTTTATAGTTTATAACCATTTGCTAAAAAATTAAAATCGATAAAGTCATACCCATTATTTAAAAAGCGCTTAAAACAATAAATGGTTGTTTTTATACACTGAATGATTATTTTAATAGTAATGTAAATCTGTGTTAATTTTTGCTAATTTTTGTCTATTTTTGTATATGAAATTTTATATGTATAATATTAGTATTATTATTATTATCATGACAAACAGAGGTGCCTGCATTATTATCAAGTTATTGCAGTATGTCTTTATTATTTATACTATTTGTTGTATTGGACGTTTAATTGACGGTTTCACGTAGGTAGTTTTACATCTCTTGAAAAACTTGTCGGTCTAGTAGTTGCCGGTTTTCTCAATTCAAAAACAAAAATGCAATGGATATTGGTGTACTATTGCGTTGCAAAAGTAAACCATCAACACCTTTAATAACCGCAAACGGAGGTGAATTGATTTTTAAAGTGTTTCACTGTTTGACATAGAAATCAACATTTTTATAGTAACGTGTAGACAGTTTGTATCAAATACTACTTAATACTTTTTATAATTTTTTTAATCGTTTTTTTTGCAAAAAAAAATTACTACACTTTGGTTTCGACTTTTTTTACACCTCTCTTGCAGGTGAAGTTGTGATCTCACATCATGAATCGTTGTGTATGCAAAAGTTGCAGAAACATAATTTTTTGCGTCTAAAAAATTTTAATTTTTTAGATTTTTTGGAAACTATAGGCGCATTTGTTTTGGAATATTACCAACATTTTTATCACTTAGCAAAGATCTTTACTTAATTAGCGTACAAAGTTTTTTTTTTGCTCACAATTTTTGGATTATTTTTAAGCAGGGCGCTGAAAGAATGCAACTCATCATTTTGCTGAGCAAGATGCTGCAACTTGTTGAGAATGAAACTGCAACTTATTTTCTTGCTGATTAATAAACTGTCTTTTCTATTTATTTTGCTGCAACAAAAGATACAATTTTGGTTTAAGCAACTATAAATAATTTTGTAAACATTTTTATTTTATATACTTTACTTTATTTAGAAATCTAAATTTCTAAACAATTTTTGATGGACATTTTTAGTTGTTTTAACCTTTAGCCTTTAGTTTCTAGTTTTATATTGAATTGAAAGCATTACATTATGTCTAGAATAAACTTGACGTATTGTAATGCGACAGGAGAATTGTAAAATTGGCTCAACGTGTTTAGTTAATTATCTAAGGCTTTTTTCACACGTATATTCCGAATTTTGGATTCCTGTGTTTCACGCTATACATTACTTTATATTTAGCCTTTTAGACGCGAAATTTTTTTATATGCAAAATTAGTTATTTACCTATATTGTATAGTATAGGAGGTTATTATTTTACGTCACTATATTCTTGAAAGAATCCAGGCGGGTGTATGCATATACGGATTTAGAATTTTGCATTCATAATTTGAGCTGCGGAATCTGCGTGTGAAAGGGGCCTTTCAATTATTTAGAAAACAACAATGCTTTTTAATTTTTTTTAAACTATGTTTTGCTTGAGTTTACAAGATGAAAATTTAAATTGTTTTGCACATTTTTTTACAATTTACTACTGAAGTTTTGAAATTGCATCCTATCTTTTGACACTTTCTCGCAAATGTCAAATTTACATACTTATTTTGTGTGAAGACGTAGAATCTATTGGGATACAGTTTCAAAATACTTGTAATGCCGATTTACTTGGTTGTAACTATTACGTATATTTATATCAGTAAATGCTTATGTTTTTTAGAATTAGGCATTATGTACGAGTAAAAGGTGGTGTTTGCAATTTTTTTAAACTGCATTTATTGGCAAGTTTTTGATCAGTTTGTGCTTTTGTACTCTGTAGTTCTTAGTTGTGCGTTTTTGTAGAAATTTTCCGTCGGTGTAGACCTTTTTGCTATATACTTATTTAAGAGACTCCGCTCTTTTTGCGCAGAAAATTGAAAGCCATTTTGATACTAGTGGTGTACACATCCCCAGTTACAATTTTATAGAGAAAAAGTTTATCTGGTTAGTCAAATTTGTTGTCTACACAATTTTGTTAGAGCAGTTGGAATCTATCATGGCTTATTTCAAAATTTTTATGTAGATTTTTAAAAGCACTCATTTCTGATATTCCTATTTTTCAACAACTGAAATTTAAACTGCTTTTAACAATATTTAATTCAATAGTAAATCGGTCTTCTTCTCTATCATCTGCCAATATTCATCTTTGCCTTCCTTCTTTGTTTAAGTTGCAAATCACTTGTTTTTAACTATATAAACTGATATTGTAAAAATGACAAATGTTAAGCGATTGGATATGACACTATAAAACGTGATAAAATCTTATCATAAGAAAATTTTCGAGATAATATTCTATTACAAATATAAAAAATGTTTAAAGTTTTTACAGTCAAAACATCTATATTTTACTGTAAAATATTTACTTTTATTTTATTATATTTATCAATATATTATATTTGTAATGAAAAACTAGTACTTTTGTATCATGTTTGTTATTAGTTATTCTGAATAACCACACAATTTTTTTACTAAAGAAGTGCTTAAAGCGATAGTAATACATTTCCAATTAAATAAAAACATTAAAAATATCAGAGGAAAAATAATTAAATTAGATGTAACTAAATGAAGAAATTAATTAACTTTTACCTGAAGTACATAATTTTATATCTTTGAATGTTTACCAAAACATAACAAGGTTATTATTTTTATTTTGTTATTAAATTTTCAATTAATATTACAAAAAGCAATATTTATCATCTTCTTTGAAGTTCGTTTAATTCAACAATTTCACTTTACTTAAAAATAAATTTAGGTTATCACATTAAATAAATTAAAACTTATATAAAAGACCTTAAAATACGCTGCTCTGAATTTTCTACCAGTTTTAGAGTTTACATTTGCTGCATTTTATGTAATTTTATAGCCGTTAGTTGAAACTTGTAATGCAAGAATCACATTAAATTTAATTATATCACGCTGTCATTGTTTTATTCGCTATAAAGTTGAAACGCCAGAAAATTCTCATATAATTTATTGTTCACTTTAAAAAGATGACATTTTATTTTATTTCAGGTGAGTTGTCTTCATGTATTTTAACAATTTAATGAGGTAATAATATTATTTCTTTTTATAAGTTTGATAAAATAAATTTATTAATTTTACCGACTTTATTATTTAATAAAAATAAATGATGGTTCTTATATTAAATATTAGTACATTCATAACCATCTTATTAAACATGTTTGGTTTTATATTTGAATAAGTAATATCATAATCTGAACGATATTATACAGCGAAAAAAAAAATTCATATACTAAACGAATATTCAAACAACCTCACAATTTTGCAAAATTTAATAACAACCAGCAAACTACACTGCTTACAGAACGAAACCGTATCATCACGTCCCACTTATATTACCCTGCACTATTTAATAAAATTTAATACGAAAAAGGCTTTTTACCCACAGAGCGGTTTCCACTCATCTCTTTATTAATAATACACACATTATTCCTGGGTTTATTAAAATAATTTCGACGCGGAATTGCAGTCTATTGTTAATTGTTATTTAAAATATTCAAACTCTCTTTATTGTCTTTTGATCAAGTTTTATAATTCTCGGGTTTTGTTAATAAAAGCTCTTATTAGAAAGTTTCACGGGTGAGGTATAATCCTTTTAAAGTAAACGCAGCACCGATAAAATCTGTCGCTAATTAATTGGGTTTCGTTAATTTTATTATAGTCTGTAAATGATTGTGAAATGTAACTTTGTTTAAGAAATTTGAATATTTAAGGGCGATTGTCTTAGATTTTATATTCTTTCATTACATTTTACGCAGTACAACTTTCTAATTTGACATCTTCAAATTAGTTATTCGTTTCTCTCAAGTTGAAAATAAATTATCATTATCAGTGTTAATTGTAATTTCAACTGGCAATAAAAGGCTAAAAGTCTCTGTATGGACATTTTCGAGGTGGAAGAGGTTGTGCTTAATACAGCTTCCTTGCCATTATTACACTTAAAACTATCATATACAGAGGCAACTATTACACCTAACGCCAGCCAAATTGCTACATAAAAATCAAGAATAATTCGCGCTGCAAGCACGAAATAGTTCTTTGAAATGCTGTAAGATTGTGTTACATATACGATTTTGATACAATCATTATTTTTACTACAATGAATCTCATGTTTTATCTTTTCCATTAAATTGATCTTATTTAATGACGGCTGTTAGATTTTATAACATTCTTTATGCGATTCTATATCTAAAGTGAAATTTAAGTAAAAAACAGAATAATGATACAATACAATCTCTTCTTAATATCATTAATTAAAACTAAGTAAGTTATTTTATTTATATATTCAAAACGCTGAAGTAATTATGTGATACGACCTCCTGTTAACATTGTGTAGAGTAATTTTAATTTTACATTATGACAACGCAAATTAGCACTGATTGAAGTATCCTGCAGAGCATTTCTATAGTTTGTAAGTTTGCAGATACCATGAAAGTTAAAGGATTATTTGTTTTTGTAATGATAAAACTTTCTGTGCATTTAACGTTTAGAATTGCTGATATACTATGCGAGATTGATACCTTGTTCAACTGCAGTTGCACTTTAAATATGAGCTGATCTTACTCATGCGGGAAAGAAGATTAGTGTCTAATAAAGTTGAGAGCAAAATTTATATTTTTTAGGTAATATATAGGCATATCATTATACTTAATTATTTACATAACATTTTACTTTTTTTTATTATGCGTCTTACAACTGTTTTAAAACGTCTCGTAAATCTTAAAACTTATTTAAAGGAGGTTGATGAGATCATTGGCGTTTTAGGTGACTTCTGAATTACACACAAAAAGCAAGTTTTTATTGTAGTCATATTTTGAGGACGACGACTAGCGTTTTAGCTAGAGCTATATCACTGAGTTGCTTGATGCAGTAAATTTTTTAATTTTAACGTGTTTAATCTTAACATTATTGGTTGTTTGTTTTAAAATATAGTATTAACGTATCCTGATTTTGTATGTCTATTTGTTGCTATTTATATATTTGCTACATTTTTGGTATAACTTGGCAGACTATTGTTTGCTGCTATTCACTTTTTATATTTACGGTGATTACATCACTAATACATTATACCGTGATTACAATGATCTATCCACTTTTATATTCTGCATTATTTACTATGTGATAGGCTACAATTTTTGAGTATTTATTGTATTTCTTTTTTATTTACTAATAAACTATATTCTATTCAGACAGAATAGAGGCAGAAGGTATTTTGAAAATGAAAACATAATGTCTTTTTATAAAGCGGTTATCAAACTAAAAATTGCATAATAATAAAATGTAAATCACATTAAATTTAGCACAAAACTTTTTAATTGTAAATTTGTAACCAATCATCAAGTTTATAGCTGTTATCATATCAATTACTAAAGGCTATCGAACTGATTTTCATCTTGTTTTTGATTGTTGATGAAAGGGTAGATGATAGGAAAAGAGAGTTGGTATGTAATTAGTTAATAGGGAATATGGGAGGTACTGAAATTAGAGTTTTCCGATCACAAATTAAATGAATAGAAATGTTTACAATAGTAAAAAAAAATGATTAAAATATAAAAGGAATTTTGGGGATTAAATTATTAAATGACATCTGGGCTTAATGATAACAAGAAGTATGATCAAATATATCATTAATGAAAAGTTTTCTGGAAAGTGTATAACCTTACCGCGCCCGTCTTGAAGATTAATTTAATTATTTTATCAAAATTTATTTACAAAATGTAAATAATTTTAATAAATAATTAAAACACTCAGAAAAAAAAACTTTAATAATAACAATAGTAATAATAGTTTATGTTTAATCATTTTAGCTAACTACATGTATATATGATAAATCAAACAATAACAATACATACATACAACAAAAATAGAAAATAAAATAACTCACTTAGGTAGTAGCTTAACTTGGTTAACGTTTTACTTGTTTTAAATGTATATTAACATTTTTAAATTAAGAGAGACTTTACAGTTTGTCTGAACCTATTTTTTTATAATTTATTCTATAAAACTGCGCACCTTTGTTTATGTTTATTTTCAAACATTGTAGATTTGTACGGCTTAGTTCTTATTAAGTACCCATGGTGTGTATTATATCTATGAAACTCGCCAAGCTTTGAATATATTCAAGTTATTTTTAACATATATAATTGCATTAAATATTAATATACAAGGAGTTGTTAGAACAAGTTTTCTTACAAAGGTCATTCTTTACAAATCAAAAAATTTTCTGTGTTATTAATTATACTTTTTTTGCATTATAAGATTTATGAGACACCTAAGCAAATATATATTTTTTCCCAGAGCAATATATTATATTTTAAATAAGAATGCACAAATGAGTAGTACATATTTAACATTGTATTCCTATTCACTTTATTTAAATAAAAGGCAGTTTTTTATTTGTATGTACACTGTTTTATTTTTATTTATTAGTCTATTAGCAGTGCCCTATTAACCTTCGAGCGGGCTCGCAAATTTTTTTTTAACACTAGCGAGCGCGCGCTGTAAATTTTACGTCATTCAGTTTACAACAAATTACACTATTTTATGATAACATATAGTTTGGTTAATTATTGATAATTAAAAAAAAATAGTTTTTGAGTTTAAAACATATTTTATTTGCAAGACTATTAAATAAAATAAAACAAATAAAAAAAGAACCATTTAGCCTAACATTAATTTTTTTTTTTTTTAATAATATTTTAAGATTAATAATTGAATTTATTTATTAATTAATTTATAATTATTATATATTATATACATACAACTGGCAAATGTCACTACGTTTATACTACAATTACATTTATACTACAATTACACTAGTAGTCCCAGAACATTCATTCACTTATGACTCTGTGCTGACCAAATTTTTCTTGCACAAAAGCAAATAATCTTCAACAACATAATCTATAAGCATTGTTTGAAGAATAGAAAAGAGTTATTCAAAAAATTACACGTGTGCAGTCATTTTATTAGAAAATTAATAAGTTTGCCGTAAATTTTACGGCGGCGCGCCCGATCAAATCAAATAAAGTTTTTGGTAAAAGTAGTTCAGAGCTTTGTACTATTAATATATTGAGGCAAGTCATTTACAAAAAATAAAAACATTGAAAACATTAAACACAGAACACAGATCTTTGAGCTAAGGTCAGCTTCATTTGCTTCATATTCATTTGTTATAACCGTAATTTTCATAGGTCAGCTTCATTCGCTTCATATTCATTTGTTATAACTAGAGAGCGGGTTAAAAAGCATTAAAAATACAAAAAAAAAGCGCTTAAAAAGGCATGAAAATGTTAAAAAAGCATTAATAAAGCACCAAATATGTAATAAAGCAATAAAAAGGCATGACACAATTGAACAAAAATAATAAAGCTAAAAAAATCCAAAACTATAAAATATTTTAATAAAGGTTTTATAACATTTAGAACAGTTTGAGTGATGATATTTTTTACACACATTTTAAATAATATAAAAAAAATTTATATAACTAAACTCTTAAGTGTTTAACTGTAAAATTCTGCCTTTGATCAATTACATTTTTTTGAAAGGGTAAAATTTTCTTTGACATGCACATTTGTTACTGGTGCATGTTTAAATTTTGCTTTAAAAGCTGGATTTATATCGAAATCTGGAACATTCTCTCCACTCAAAATACAGTTCATTTTATTTAATGTAGATAAACTTCAATTTTTCAAAAATATATCTTCGGATTTTGATTTCACTGTGTGCCCAATATAGCCTAGTGTTTTTAAAATTGCATCTTTGAAATCTCTAATTATACTTAGACTTTCATTTAACGTATTTTCCTGTTTTTCTAGCAATTTTATGGCATGACTCACAACACCGTAATTATCTTTAAAGAAAGCTAAATTATTTTGAAGTTTTTTATTTTTTAGAACTGCTTGGCAGGTTTTTACTGACTTACTTGCAGGATTCGAAAACTGTATTACAACGTTTTTAAAATTTTTGAAATTTAGAGAATCTCCAATCTACCGATTATTTTGGGAATTATAAAATACAGTTATTTGATTTGCTTGAAGAAGTGGCACTAAAATACGCTATGAGCTCAGTCGGGATTTACAGAATTATATTAAACTTGTCTAAATAATATTATAAAAAATATGCAAGATCTTGGTACGTAAATTTTGCTTTACGTTTTCTAAAGACAAAAATAATTTGCGTTTTTTTATGTACATTTTAAATCCAATAAATTTCACAAAAAAAACTGATTTATCAAAAAAATGCACCAAAACTGGAAAAAAATGCCTAAAAACAAGCACAAAATCTTGAAATAAGCACCAAATTAAAAAAAATACTAAAAAAAGTAAAAAAAGCGTAAAAAACTTATTGCCAAATGATTACACAATTCGTGCACATATTTTTGATGCATTAATTATTTAACGTAAGCATAATAGCTAGGAATCCGCTCTCTAGTTATATCCGTAATTTTGCATGTAATTGCAAAATTACGCCTTTTTATTTTTAATTCATTTAGCTTTTTTTAAATGATATTTAGTGTACAAAACAAAAATTTGATTTTGTTCAACCACTGAAAATGCCTTTCTATACATGAGTCCTGATCTTGAAAATGTTTTTAGATTTTGTCAGTAAGCCATTTTCGAGTAATAAGCAATCAACATTTTTTTGCATTTTTTTACATTTGTTGATTGTTTGTAACTTCTCAGAGTTGCATTTTTAGAAAAAAACTGTAATGAACTTTTTTTTTAAATTGTTAAAAAAAAAAATTTTTTTTTCTCAAATTTAAAAATTTTACTGAACTTTAAAGGACTGGTTTACTTAAAAAACGATGACGGGTATTTTCATATATATTTATATAACATTTTTATTCACAAAATGAAACATTACAGGAAGTATATAGCATTATTTACAATACAATAATTACAAAAACGAAAGAAACCTTTTGTGAAATGGTCATCGACCGTAGTCTTTCAGCTTTTGGTATTTTTATTTTTTCAAATATAGATAAAATCGTGCTTTTATATGTGCAAAAAATACCCTGAAAATTTTAGGAAGTGCCGTGCAAGAAATTTAGAACACAGTTTTTCTTTAAAAAAGATTAAGGGTATTTTTTATTTTTTTTAAATATGGATAAAAACGTGCTTTTAAATATGGATAAAAACGTGCTTTTATATGTGCAAAAGATACTCTGAAAATTTTAGGTAGTACCGTGCACTACGATTTGATCTTAGAATGTATCTACAGAAATAGTTAAAAATTAGAAATTTAAAAGACAATTTTTCTTAAAAATAAGATGACGGGTATTTTCGTTTTTTTTCAAATATGGATAAAAACATGCTTTTATATGTGCAAACGATATTCTGAAAATTTTAGGAAGTTCCGTGCACTACGCTCTGAGGTATTTTAGAATCTACAGAAAGTTGTGAATTTTAAGCCTTTTTTGCTATTTTTAAGTATTTCTGTGGATACCTTGTAAGATATCTCGGAGCGTAGCACACGGCACTGAAATTTTCAGGGTATTTTTTGCACATAAAAAACACGTTTTTCTCCATATTTGAGAAAAAAAAAATACTGGTCACCTTCTTTAAGAAAAACTGTCTTTTAAAGTTCTGCAAATTTTTCAAAATTTAAAGAAAAACATTTTTGGCTGTGAAAACTTAATCTTTGAAAATTTTAGAAGTTACAAACAATCAAAAAATAAACAAGGCTTAAATTTCAATTTTTTGGCTGTAAGAAATGATTCTTTGAACTATTTTGAAAAAAAAAATTATTACAGTTTTTTCTAAAAATACAACCCTGCGAATTTACAAACGATCAAAAAATGAAAAAAATTTAACTTTTTTTTTTCAAATTTTGTAAGCTTATTACTCAAAAATGGCTTATTAAAAAAATCTAAAAAATTCACATGATCAGGACTCATGTAGAGAAAGGCATTTTTAGTGGTTAGTTCAAAATTAAATTTTTGTTCCGTACACTTGACTCGGACATGACCATCTATAAATGTTTTTAGAAAAGTTGACGGAACACTAGTTCCCGCACACACTTTGTTGTTGAGGTTAGAAATATATTTTCTTACGTCGCATTTTCTAAATTTCAGAAGAACCATTGCAACTCAGGTAGATTTTTTTCATAATGAACATGTATTCGAATAAAATAATTTTAAAATAATCCATTACTGATTTTTTTGCAACTTTAATTTACTATTTTTAATTGTTGTTTTGCTTCTTAAATGCGTATTTATAATTTGCCATGTATTTTTGATCTTATTTCCAAATCTATTTGTAAAGTATTTTTAGCTTCCGTCAATTTGGTCTATTTGCACTAAAGATTATGGATTTGTATCTCGCAACGGAAAAGCGCAATTGGATGGTTTTTAATTTATATTATAACATTTACCAATAAATTTTGAAAATTGATCCAATTATTAGAATATTATTCAAAGAAATATCATTGAGACTTTTACTGGCTTTGTTTTGAAAAACAGCATGAATCATTTGCACATGTTTTACTCATGTGAACATGTGATATATGTAATCTTTTATAAAAATTAAATATGATTTTTTTAAGCTGAATCTTTTATGAATATTGTTTTTAAAGGTACTAATATCTCATTACTAATGATCTTATTGCAACAAGCTATGTATTTTTTATTGTTTTGATATTCTTTAAAAGGCTGTTCGTTAGATATAAAATGTTTTATTATATTCTTTTTTAAATGTTTTTTACACATTTTTTGTTTTTTGAATTAATAACTTATAATATCTAACTTCGAATGCATTAAAAATTTTAAGGCAGTATAAGTTTCATACGTTGGTAACTGGATGTGTGGATGATATTTTGTCAGAGAATATCTACTTAATTTTCAAATAGTATTTCATCAAGTTTTCTTTAAACAATCTTATTTCTTAAAAATCTCCAATACGACGACTGCTATTAAACTCTGTATTAGTAAGCGTAATATTTGATGGCAGTTGAATTGAATAACTTGTTTATTTTGGCATCTTTTTAGTCTCTTAGACATTTTTTAATGATTGTTGACTTATCTACTTTGCTTTTTAGTATACTTTTAGTTTTTTTTATTTTTCTTCTATGAATGCCTTGCATTTTAATAAGTGTGTTCTGCATTATTATGTGATTTTTTCTGACAGAATAGACATCTTTCTTCTAATTTGTTTTTTTTAAACATTTTGCTCGGACAGTATAGTGTTATATAGTAGCACGTCTCAAGTTTTTTTTCTATTCATATTTTTAAATCCCCGGATTAGTTTTTTTGTTCATTCTTCGTTTTTTGTCTATTCCACTGTCTCTGCCATCTTTGCATTGTCTTTTCTTTTGCTCTTATTTTTGCTTTCTTTTTACTGGTTTTTTATTTTACTAGTTTTTTTGGTGTTTTTGCAATTACTACTTCTCTTTCTTATAATACCAATTTGCATGCCTTGCTAATCACTCCTAGGTATTTGATTTTTTTTTCTATGGTTATCACTTGATCTACTACATGTATCTTATCTGTTTTTCTATGATTTTTCTTAGTCAATAGCCTTACTTTTAATTGATATATCATATCTATTGCCAGCTCTAGTCTTTCTTTTAGCATTTCTATTTCTGTGCAAATGCAGTTATTGTCACGTTTTTCGGCAGCTTTGTTTGAAGTAGCTTATTATAAGCTAGTTTTTACTGCTTATAGAAGAATTAAATTTTATCTAGTCTGCAGTTTGGGATGATATAACAGCTGTACAGTATTACTTCTTACTTTAGCTTAAACAATTTTTGTTTTGTGTTTTCTATTTTAACATTAATCTCTTGCTTCTACAAAATAAAGAAAATTAAAGCATTAACAAACACAAGATATACTAAGTTAAACTAACTTTATTAAATTTTTAAAGGTTTGTAAATTGCATCTATAAAAAATAATATTTATAAGTTGAGTCAGAGGCTAATATTATATTACTATTGAATAAACCACAATGCTTGTCATATTACATTTTCTGTAAGTAATATTACATTTTTAGATTAAACGTTAATTTTACATATAAATCATTTTTTATAACTAATAAGATCTTTGTGATTGTATAAATGTATAATAGTATTAATTGAATTTATTAAAGGTCGGTAAGCTTGAAACTCGGCACATATATGCCTTCATCTGTGAACACACTATTAACCTTTTCACTGGTTTAATCAATGTCACGTGAAATGCGTAATCCATCAGGTAACACGAATTTGTACTGTGCATACATATATACTACAAATAGTTTGACACATACGTAACAAGTCAATGAATCTATTATTTTTTAGAAATTCTATTATTTTATTATGCAGCACAATTTGAAATTTGATGCAAATGGAAATAACTTTGCAACGTTTTATTTAATAAAATTGTAAAACGCGTTACATTGTTAAAGAAAATTCATGGAAATACGTAGGTATAAAGGGCAAATATAAAAATAAAATCTAATTGCTCTTAAAACTGTACGGACTTAAACCAAGAATCCAATATATTGTAATATATCTTTTTATGTAAAATTACAGATGTGTACAATTAACAAATTGTCTATGTGAATATACAGAAATGGTAATGTTGCGACGAAAAGATCATTTCATTTTTCAGCCTTTTTTAAGCATTTTATATAAAAAAGTGTGACACTTTATTGAATGCATTACTCATGTCAAGTACCATTTAGTGAGTTGTATAGTTTTATTCCATTTGTGGTCGAGAGCCAATGCCGGCTTTACGTCGAAAGATTTCCAATTCCATTTACGCTTAGACCTGAGAGAAACTCTTCAGAGTTTGTATATTTTTAGTTTAAAATAAAACCATTTTTATTGAAATAAATTGCCGTTAAAGTTAAATTAAAAGTTTGTTTGTGGAATTGAGTTTATTAATTGTATATAAGAAATATAGAATAAGTATAATTTATATATTTTTGTGATCTAAAAAGTTAGATAAAAAATACGGTTTTTGCGTATATTTATCATCAATATTTGTGCAATCTAATTGTCAAAGATAGTATGACCACAGCCTATTTAATTTATGAAATTATTTTCGGATTGATTATTTCTGAATCAAATTTATATACTTTTAACTACTTTAGTGTATATTTGCTATTTGCATATTTAAAAATAACTTTTTTTGAGACCTACTGGCGTCGGTATTTTGTTACTTAATTTTTCTAGCCACCGAGCTAGTCTGAGAGGCAAATAAAATAAAGATAATTGTTGTTTGGGACAGAATAAACAGACTCAAAATGAAAGCAACTATTTTTTAAAGTTTATCGTAAAATATATGAGATAATAGCATTAAGACTGTTGACTACAAAATATTACAGAAATAAGGACAAAATGATTAATTTACCATTTGTATGAGTTATGTGAAACTATCACAAAAAAATATGCTAAATGTTCAATACATATATAAAGATACCGCACCGCGTTTATTAAAAGACAATAATACTAATTAACAAGCCAAACTTGAAACTAAACCTAAATGATGCTATTTCTGATACAACTTCTGCACCAAAAAGTGCTGCTTTATTATTTGATTTGATTAATCTAACATGTGATGCTTATACAAGGCATTTCAATGTTAAAGAAAATTTTAAATAATAATGATGGTGGTAGCCGTCATATCTTTGCTAATACATTGCAAAACCATGCAAACGTCACTTTGATTTCTGAAGTAGGTTTAAAGTTAACCAAACGCAATACATTAACAATTACAAAAAGTTTGACGTCTGATGTATCACTTTTCCAATCTGCAAAAAGAAGGCCTTGTCTTTATTTACGCAAAGTTATATCTGGAATTAAAGATGTTGGTATTTTCAAATATCTGAAAGATTTCCTTGTCATCAACGATGCTAAATATTTTACATTTACCACAAATAATGGTTGTTTATTTAAGGTAGGTGTAAAAGAATTACTGATTTTTAGTCTACTAGACATCAATCAATGGCCAGTTGGAACTGCCGTCAAGGAGTTTTTTCATACAAGTTGGAATTTAAAACGTCTTACTGATTCGAACAACATTTACCAAATATTACAACAAATATAGATGTTTTCAAATCCATAAGCACCCTAACAATGTACTATCAAAATGTGAGAAGATTACGCATTAAGTTAGTGGATATTTTTCTGTTCATGTTTGATGGAAGGTTATCATGTACTTGTTTTTACTAAAAGCGGCTTCAAATGCAGTGGCGACGGAGTTTTATTTGCTGTCAAAAAAAAACCTAAAATTTACCAATTTACAACACTGCAGGCTATGGATTATGTTGTCTTTGCAAACTTGAGGACTATTTGCGAGTGTGAGACATTGTTTTGTTATAGAATATACTTGGACAATATTGAACAGTTTATACCTGATAACTTAAAAGCATTCTGGTTTTTTGCTCGTAGTAAAATATTAAAAGGAATTCATTTTTTATCAATGAGTTTTAAGAGTGCAACGGTTACTATTGGTAAAAATAATGCTATTATTTTTTTGGTAGTTATTTTTTAGTTTATAAACCCACTTCAGTTTATTTAATATATCACTACGTTGGATTATGTATTGACACAATTTAAAATAGGCCCTGATAACTTAACATTATTATTTATACTGAACTGTTGCTAAACCTTATTGTTACCCAATTTTATTCTGTATTATTGTCATCAGGAACATTTCTCTACGTTATGGAAACAATTATACGTTGTACCGATCTTTAAATCTGGTTTCAAATCAAACTTAAAATCTAATATATGACACTTAACTAAAAATTACAAAAATATGTTATATAAATTTATGTTAAACTATTTTATCATAATGATAGGTAATTAATATAGTACTGATTTGATTAAGGAAAATATGTTGAATGAAATGTATTAATATTTGTATATCATATTTAATTTTAGTGTTTAGTTTTTTTGAGATTACTTTTTTGAATAGCCGATCATATATATGGCCATGTCTGAGTCAAGGGTACGGAACAAAAATTTGATTTGTTCAAGCCACTGAAAATGCCTTTCTCTACAAGAATCTTGTGAATTTTTTTAGATTTTTTCAATAAGCTATTTTCGAGTAACAAACAATCAAAATTTGAAAAAGTCGATGTTTTTGCGATTTTTTACACTTTTTGATCATTTGTAACTTTTTAGGGTTGCATTTTTAGGAAAAAACTGTAATTCATTTTTTTTTTAAATGTTTAATGAATCATTTTTTACAGCCAATTTTTTTTTTAAATTTTGAAAATTTTTCAGACAGTTTTTTTATAAAAATGATTTTTTGAATTTTTTGAATTTTTTTTTCAAATAAGAATTAAAACGTGTTATTATATGTGCAAAAGATACCCTGGACATTTTAGGAAGTCCCGTGTGCTACGTTTTGAGATATCTTAGAATGTATACACAGAAATACATAAAAATAGCGAAAAATGCTCAAATTTTACAATTTTTTGTGGATGCATTCTAAGATACCTCGGAGCGTAGTGCACGGAACTTTCAAAATATCTTTGAATAATTTTGAAGAAAAAAGTACTTTCTAATTTTTTTCTAAAAATGCAATCCTGAAAAGTTACTAACAATCAAAAAATGAAGAATGCTTAAATTTTTAATTTTTAATTATTTCTATGGATACATTTTAAGATGGCTTGGTGCAAGGTACTTTCTGTAATTTTTTGCTCATATAAAAGCACGTTTTTATTTATATTTGAGAAAAAAATATCATTATTTTATGAAAAACAGTCTTTTAAATTTCTGCAAATTTTTAAAAATTTTGGAAAAAAAACTTGGCTGTGAAAACTTTTTTTTTGACAATTTTGAAGAAAAAAGTACCTAATAATTTTTTTCTAAAAATAATATCCTGAGAAGTTACAAACGATCAAAAAATGAAAAAGGCATAAATTTTAAGTTTTTAAGTATTTCTGTAGATACATTCTAAGATTTCTTGGAGCGTAGTGCACGGCACTTCTTGAAATTTTAATTTTTAATTACATTAGTTGGTAAGTTTTTATATATCTCTTCATTTTGGTTCCCATATATTATTTCAATTAATTATTGTATATGGACGTATTTTTTCAAGTTTATATGTTGTTTTTGTTGTTTTTTAAGCACTGAAGAAGACATTTAGGTGATGTCGAAACGTTTGCACTTTTAATGAGTTTAAATAAAATTTGAAAAAATAATTGAGTCCTTATTTAGCCTTCAAATCCATGTATGAAACTTAAAAAACTTGATTTTTTCAATTTTCGATTACATATTACTCGGAAATGGTAGATAAAAAAAATTGAAAAAAATCACATCAGGATTCATGTAGAGCATTTTTGGTGTTTTGAGCAAAAACATATTTTCATTTCGTACACTTGACTCGTACATGGCCGTTTATAAATATATATACCTGTATACACGCGGATGTTATGGTAGATTTTGCAGTAGACCAAAATCAGCAATTAAACTTATATTTTACAATTGGTGCTTTATAAGTAATTATTATTATTTTTCTTTTTTCTTTTAGGATGTTAGAATATTAAGAATTAATATTAATTTAGTACAATTAAAAATAAATCTAACTGCGTTTAATATTATGATCTTAGACATAATAATAATCTTGTCTTTATTTCTGATATGTTACATATAGAAAATGGCGAAGTTCAGTTATAGCACTGTTCTTCCACTTAACCTTCAATTTTCACAATAATTTTATTTCTAAACTTGGACTGCATCAATTTCTACTTCTTCTTGTCACATTCCTTATTCCATACAAAATATAGTTTGCTATTATTATATACATTACATACTTTCAATTACTTTAATTTAAAATAGCTAAAATGTCATCAATCTGACGTTTACTTTTCCAAACATAACTGCTAAATTTGTCGAGTTTAAAGACTAATAAACATTTAAATAGTTTTTTGTGGAAAGAACAGTTTGTAGAAACTTTTAAGTCTATTTTCGAGCACTAAATCATGATATTTTTGTTTAACTAGATTACCGAAACTCAATTGGAGAAGTTTATCGGGGCATATAACTACTTATCGATTATAACGTCATATAACAAAGTTTACTAAACTATTCTTGCTAAGCACATGCATTAAAACTAGGCTTTACTCATTCGGAAAAATAGATTAGTCCAACTAAGTTACTACTGATAATTATATTTGTAGTAATCAATTCAAACTTTGATTTGAAATTAATGTTACTATTAGGAAACATTTGATATACAATTGGGTTACAAATATTTATAAAACTTGATTTTGATTCCGATAAAATTATAAATAATATATTAAATTTTTGAATAATTTTAAATTTATAAATATATTTGAAATATTACGTTGCAGGTGTTGTTTGTTAGCCAAACTTGATGAATTATATTCCAATTGGAAATCAATAGTTTTATTTTTTAGTTTAGCATTATAAACTTTCATTCAGTTATATTTTATGTAATATGTCAAAATGTAAATTTAAAATTATATATATAAATATTGTGAACTGAAATTTGATACATAAAATGAACAAACGTTTACTAACATTATTCTTAACCTACTATATCTAGGATAGAGAAAATAAAGAAGGAAATCATCATTAGCACATTAGCAGCTGTATGTTTAAGTACATGTATTTAAATAAAACGTTGTTTTGTTTTTAAAAATACTATATTATTTTACTTAGAAATTAAATAATATTAATTTGCTATAAAAATAATATTATTTATATAGAAGCAAATCATTGTCAATATAAAAAAATTTAAGAACAAAACTATCACGATATTTGATTTTTTAAAAGTAAGTTTCTGGTAACACTTAAGCTAACCGTAATTTGCATAAAATAAATAACACTTTTTGAAATGAAAACAAAAAATGAAAACTTGTGTTCAATCAATTTAAAAATAAATATATTATACGAGTAAAAATATATAGTATACGAAATGTAATTCCTCCCCGCATGCCATTAATTATTTCACTATTATGTTTTCGATTTAGATTAAGATATTGTTCTATTGATTTAGCATGTAATTGAAGGGTACACGGGAATAACGATCAACGTCACAGCTGAAAAATTCACATTTTTTTTTAAATTGTATAACACTTAAATAAGTGAAATGCATTTTTGTTTTTGTGTTTTAAATCACTATAGTTTTTATACTACTACAGAAATTGCAAAATACTTCTAGTAGTTTTACATTATCAGACAAATTTTTGACATTAAAATGGTAAAGATAAGATAACACATTATCAGTTTTTTTTCTAGTGTTCTTATAAATTTATATTTTTGAAAGTAAACTTTAAGATAATCAAATTATTAAGTTTTTGTTTAAGGCCTGCAAAGAGCTCCCAACTATTGAATTACATTTTATTTTTGAAAAAGCGTAGTTGTTTAATTTTGTTTTTGTTTTTTAGAATTGATGCCAATTTGTTGCATATTTTTTCTTTTTGCAGAATACCGATTACTTAAACTTTTCATTGTTCTTGAAACAGCTGATTTAATGATGTTAATGATAAATAAATATGATTGGGATGTTGCTGCGGAGCAATCGATTGAATCCATTATAAAAGTAATGCATATTTTCTATGAAAAATAGTTTTATTGATTGTACTGGTACAAACGCTTAAAATTCTTCAAAATGCTCCCCCCTTGCATCAATTTAATAATCTTGTAACATGCTTTTGGATGTTTTCCACTGGTGCCACGCGCTGCTCTGCCTTTTTAATTCTGGGTTGTACTCAAACATTCAGAATTTGTCTCTGGTTACAACAGAGTTAAGAAAGTTTCGCTAAGTTTGAATCAAATCTAAAAAAATTTTAACTGCGCAAAATCGCGCCGTGTTACAAAGTCAAAAAACACACTTTACGCGGAGACACGTCTTTTCGCTCAACACAGTCGGAGCAAGTTGGCGACCGGCTGCGTTGGAAGAGAAGATCCTCCAACACATTTCCCGAGCAGTTTTACCGGGCTAGGATGGATAGTCGCGCTACAATAAAATCATGCGCATCACTTTTATAATGGACTATAATATATATAATATAATCTATAATTATAATTTAACAAGAATACATTAAATCTCTGTTTTATATCAATATTATATATTTGCTAAGAAATAAGAAGCTTGATTTGAAGGTATATATATATATATATATATAAATAATAACGTAAATATTGATACTATAGCAATTAATGACCATTGGCTACTTAAACCGGAAGTTGACCTAGTAAGCATGAGTGGATTTGTGGTTGCTGATCATTTTTATCGAGAATCTAACCCGCATGTTGAAGCTTCTTTTTTTATGTTTGTGTTTTATTATTTTTAATATATATCTTTTTATGATATGGAAGTATCATACAAAACTTATATAATAGGTATTTCTAAAGATTTGTATTTTATACCGCCTATTCATTTACGTTTTATATTTTTTACATTATATCTACAATGTATTGTTTTATTTTACTTATGTCTACCACTATAGTAGTCTTAAAAATTGAAAATATATTTATTATTAAAGTTGCTGTATGATATATCGACTTGATTTAAATTGAAAACAATTGATATTATTTTATAAAGTAAAATAACATAATATAATTCATTTGCTTCAGTGTATTCGACGCTCATTTCTCGTCTTAAAGTTTTATTTGTGCGAGCATAGTTCTGATTGTTATTCACAATGTGCCAGAGTTGTTAAAAACTTATCAACTAGAAACTTCATTTGGTTCTTTATACACTCATTTTAACGAAGATCGTGTTCCTGAGATGCAATGTAGTTTCCGATTGACTTATTTTTGTTTTGTTTACCATAGTAGGCAATAATATATTAATAGAGTTTGTAGAGAATACAATCAGTTTATTTATGTAATTCATTACGGTTTTACCTTTGAGACAATTTAATTAATATTTGGTCATGTAATTTGTCCAGCATTTGTTATTCTACGCGTTCGCGGTTAATAATTTAATTACAAAATAAAGTTAGTATGCATGGATACTGATTAATAGTTAATGTGTTTTTGATGTATGTATCGGGGAAGTGTTGATTAGAGGGTCTACGCTAATGTGAAGGTTCATCTTTTTGTGGGCCTATGTAAAGTTGCAGTAGCCCTAAAACCTTCCGTAGCAACTTTGAATAGGTCGACCCTAATTGGGAATAGTAATCTAAGTTGACCACTGCAACAATTACTAGAATTAAGTTAATAGCCGCTTTGTAAATAACAGCGCGTTGTAGTAAAATGTTTCATCATAAAATTAATATAAAACAACCAGTAAAGTAAGCATTATAATTCGTTTTGAAATGATATTATTTTATAAACTTTATAGACAATATAAAGCCCGTGAAGTTCAATTGAGTTTCTAAATGAAATAAATACTGGGTGTGGTGCTCTTGTTCAGTAGCCGTATCACTGCCTCCATCGCTTGGAAATTTAAGAATGAAATTCTCGAGAGCTATACTTACTCAATCTTTATGCCCAAGCAACTCAAAACTTTGATTTGTTTACGAGTGTATGGAGTGGAAGAGACGGGAAAGAGGCTTATGCGCAATTAAGCAAGCGTCATACAAAATGCGGCAGCCAACCTGAGAACTTCATTTATATACCTTGAAGTGCCCTTTGGTTTAAGTGGCATGTATATACAATACTTGCAGTATGCTAGTTGCTTTCGATTTTCGATATTAAGCTGCTTAGTACTTGCGAATCGAACATTCAGCCCACTAACACGTATATCCTCACTTCACCCGTATCAATTTTATCTATAATGCAACGAATACGCTCAATTTTAAATTCCAAACATAGTTTACACACATTTCCATTTGAGGATGCCATTTGCAGCATTGCACATTTATAATGTGTATTAATACTGATCATAAATTTAATTTGACGTATCTAATAACAATAAAATGAATTAAATGTCAACCAATGAAAATTTAATAGATTTCTTTGACAATAACTAATGTTATTTTCTTCGCATTATAAATAACAAAGTATTCCTTATTTAGTAACAATTGTTGCAATAACATATTTTTTTTAAATAAGTTAATTGATACATTTATCAAGTTTGATATAACTTTGAAAATATTACTAGATACATAAATGCATTTTATGAAAATAATAAATTCAATTTTTAATTATATTTTTAATAAAAATATTTCAAAAAAAAAAAAAAGTTTTACGATCTAATTATAATATTTGAAACATACATTTAAAAATATATACATTACATAAACTTTTTCAATAAAAGCGGGATTTTGACTTAAACGAATTTGATATTTACACTTTAAAAGAAGTTTATTATGTTTCTATAAACAAAATGTGAATTTTTATAAGTGTTACATAAATACATACATACTCTAAGCTACAGCAATGTTATATTTTAGCAAATTATTATGACAAAATTACAACGATTTTGATTGACAATGATGAAATACGCCGACAGCAAAGCAGATTTTCTAAAAATTGGTAACAAAAATACAAATATATTATTTCCAATTATTCAACTGACATAACGTATAAATTAATTTAGCTTTATGAAAAACACATGCAGCATATTTTTAGCTATTAGTACGCAAATGCTTGTACAACGTCTTGACATATGAATTATATTCTTATCTTTATTTTTTTTTCATCCTTTTTTTAATAAGTTTAGAGTATTGACTTATAAGACTATTATATAAGATTCTTTACTCTAACTATGAAAGGAGTATATAAATAATATATTGTAAAATGACATGTTAAAAAATAAATAAATATCAAAGATAAAATAAACTTTTACAAACTATTAAATACAACAGCAAAACATAACTAGACTATTCAAACAAAGTGAAAAGAGTTCTAAACACTGTTGAATTAACAAATACACAAACATGTAAACATAAAAATTATACATTCAAATTCTATACCCAGTCTGTTGAACAATCGATAAAAGCGATCTGATTGCTCAAAACAATTAACAAACTAAGTGATAGTTTGGATGCACTTCTCAGTTCTAAAAACAGGCAATCCAATAAGATATGACGAACGGCAATAGGAACATTACAAATATTACAAACTAGTGACTTCTCGGACCCCACCAAATGCCTAGCTTTATTGGTAGTGATCGATGCGTAGTTTTGTATGGACAATCTTTTTTCTAGACTTTGGCCTGTATGACAAACTCTGCAATTATACTTTTGAAACATTCTAACTAATGTGTTTGAATTGCAAACCACTTGGTCTTCTAGACAGCTAGACAACATTAATTTTTGTAGAAAACTATAAACATTCTGAACATGGTCTTTTGCAGTATAAACATTGCTAACTTTTGGCAAGCTAAATGTAAACTGCAGATCATCTACCAGAAAAACACAACTCACACTTTTGTTGTTCTAAGTGGTAATTATGTACTTTGCCTGATTTTTTACAAATTTAAATCTATATTTAACTGGTAAAGTTGATGTTTTGCTTATTTTGGGTAAGGCTTGTTTTATTCGGTTTGGTTTGTTTTTGGTTGCAACCGAAAACGAATGAAACTTTTTCACACATACACGGTTTGTATCAGGTTTTGTGTTTTTTTCGTACACAGGCTCAGTAGTAATCATAATAGAGACAACTCAAGTTGTTGCCATGTTGTTTCTCTATAAAAAAATAAAAAAAAAAACAAAGGAGAAATTTATTGGGAGCACTCTTTCATCACTTTACGAGGGAGTCTTCGGTGCTATACTGTTTCTATTAGGTACTGAATAAAAACCGAAAATGAAACGAAAACGAATAAAAAATGAACAGAAAACGATTCGAACCGAATGGAACCGTATACGTGTGAAACGAAACTTATGCAGTATTAAACTTGGGACGTTAAAACGTCAACCGTATCTTGATGTTGTATAAATCGTCGAAACTATTAATACACACGACTGCAAACGTAGGATTTAAACGTTTAGTTTTTAGTTTTGCTGCGTCAACCATTCGTATCTAACAGTCAAGATCTTACAATAAAGACAAAAAGATAGCTCTGCTTTGCATAAAACACTAGTAATAGGATAAGTGCGGAATGCGCCAGTTGTTAAACAAATTGGATGGTGGACAGAATTTACAGAATGTAATGCGGAGGAATAGATTATGGAGCTATAATCCAGTTTTGGCCGCACTAAAACAAGATGCAAGAAGAATTGATTCTCATAACTTTTTACTCTACAACCTGAGCATGTTTGGTGCTGACATGCATTTTGTTCTCAGATTTAATCAATGTGGACACCAAGTCTGAGAACGCTTAAATGTGACACCAAGAAATCGAATATTTTTCTGTGCAGAAATAAATTCTGCCCGAGGTTTTGTCCCAAAAAGTAATGAAAGGTCACCGTGTAGGGTTTGCTTTCTACAAAAAAAATAAGCAACGTTTTGCTGGCAGAAAAATGAAATCTATTGCTATTAACTTAGTTGATAATGCGGTTGATAGTTGTTTAAAATTGACGTTTAAATGTTAGCATATTTTTTGAAACACATACTTGCATTTGCTCACCGGATGCGTAATGAACTGATTTATGCCATTAATAGTTATTATAAATGGCGTTACGCATAAATTAAGCTTTAAGAAATGTTATTTTGTTACGCACAAATATCCGAGATGCTACTCGTACCTTGAATGAACAAGAAACTTTATGTAAACAGTATCATGCTTCTTCGAATACCGCACAAATGAAGCGATTGTAAAACATTGTACCTTTACGTCATGTCGTATGTTTTTGAGATGTCAAAGAATATAGCGACACACAAGTATTTTTATTGAAAGAGTGCAACGCATTACTTATCTGGGCTGCAATATGAATGAGAACTGGGATCACTTGGCCGAAATTAAAATTAGAATTGCACTTGCTTGGGAAGCCTTCCGGAAGATGAGATCCTTGCTATGTAGTCACAGTCTCAGCTTAAAGCTCAGAATACGCATGGTTAGATGTTACGTTTTTTCGGTGTTACTTTACGGAATGGAGGCGTGGACTCTTACAGAAGCATCATCGAGAAAAATAGAGGCGTTTGAGATGTGGGTTTACCGTAAAATATTACAGATCAGCTGGGTAGATCGAGTAACTAATGAGGAAGTCTTGATAAGAATACACAAAGATAAAGAAGTAATGTCAAACATCAAGAAAAGAAAACTTTCTTATCTAGGACACATCATGCGCAACTCAAAATATCAACTACTACAGCTGATTATGCAAGGGAAAATCGCCGGAAATAGGGGACCGAGAAGAAGACGTACCTCTTGGGTAAAAAATCTGCGACAGTGGTACGGGAAGACTTCCGTGGAATTGTTCCGCGCCGCCGTCAATAAAACCATTATAGCCAGATGGATCGCCAACATTCGCTAGCGGATACGGCACCAAGAAGAAGAAGAAGAAGTATTTTTTTTGTAAAGTAAAACGCTTTTTGGTCATTCCATCTTGTAACTTGCAGTAGCATTTAGTTAGAGATAGTTAGTTAAAAGCTTATTATCTTTACCAGATTTAGGGCAATACCCAGCTGATAATTTTAGATTATAAACTTCGAAAAGCTGAAGTTTGGCGAAGCGGGTTAACTGTTTAAGTATAGTATTGTGTATCAAATTGACACTTGGAGCAGTTTTGTGCACTTTTGTCTGATAATGTCCAGTCAAATTCTACACTAAATGTTGCGGTATATATTTTATCTTTGTCAGAGACAAAGAACAGATAGTGTTTCTAGAATGATTAAGACTTTGAGAGGTTTCGTAATAATTTGATTATTTGACGATAACCCGCTAAATGGTACAGATGCGGTTTGGCCAGACATTTTTCAGACTTTTTACTACATTTTCCTGACGGAGATTTTTGATTTAATACGTAACGTATTTTGACTATGATTTATTAGCTTTTTTGCAATTTTTTTTGTGTATCAGTTTTGTATTTTAAATAATAGGTTCTGTTGTTGTTGGAGAGTGATTTGTCTTACAAATAGAACAGCGTTAGTTGAAATTCATCTTGTTCACAATTAAAATTTTACTACAGAACGGTTTTTTGCGAGGTTTCTTTGAACACAGCGGAATACTTACATTTGAAGTTGAACACTGTCATCATGATCAAACACTCAAACAAATGTGTCCCAATTAGCATATTTTATTTTCTAGATTTGATAAAAGTTATCTTGAATTTTATGACTAAGCACGCAAATGAATATTGGAAAGTGGTGATGTTATGAGATTTTTTTAATCAAATAATTTTGCTATGTTTGGAGAACAAATTGTAAGGTAACAAGAAAAGGAGGTATTGTTACTTTTATTTATGATAACTAAACTTATTTTTTTAAATAAATTGGCTAAGCAAGTTATGGCATTGCACATTAGTTTAACTTAAGCCCTACATAGTGTTAATCATACCACCCTGCCCATTCCGTCTACTGTTGGACATAGGCTACCTTTATTGTTTTTGGTGTTTTTCTGTTGCATTTGTTGGCTTTTGGTCTTTTTTTTTTGTTCAACTACGGCTACTACTTTGTTTTTTTGCCTAGGTTCTCATTGGTAAATGCGGTGTTGCAAGGATAATCCGAACATTGATCTATGCTGCGCAAACAACGTTAATTTTTCTGTGTAGTTATTAGCCTGGTTATTTCTGGTTATTTTGATTTTATGACCAAAGTATATGTATTTGTAGACTATATCTACGTTTACGTTTTTGATGTGTTCACTTGGTACCATATTGTCATTATTTTTGTTTGTTTTTTAAAAAATTAACCATCAAGCATATATTATGAAATTCTTCTAGCATAAGTTTTACCTTTTTTAGGTTATCAGTTATGAGGACAATGTTGTCTGCAAAACAAAATTGGTTGTCCCAATTGAGTTTCTGAGGTCATAATTCAAAACTGTTATGATTTGATGGTAATATATGTTTTTATGTGGCACGTAGGGACGGAACGAGTGGTTCTATCGAACTGATGCCGTGGCGTATTTGTGGCAACTATGACGCATTGGTTGTTGACTATGCTGCATCTGCTGCTTAATTCTACCAATGAATGAAGGTTTTTTTTATTTCTTGACGTGCGCCTAATTACGACTTCAGTTGGCTGTTGACCGATTGGGTTCTATGAAAACTACATTTGACTGTTTGTTTCTAAAATTGAATAACGTATTTTGACACATTCCCAAATTTCAGCTGTTCCAAATCATTTGCATTGAGTTCTTGTAACATGTTTTCAGCTGTTCTGCCACAGTGCGTTCAATTAATTATTAAGCTGTCCGACTGCTTGATTAAGGTTTTGTAATGCATCGACTCTTTGCCGATAAGTTTTCAGCTTTTTTAAATCAACTTTTGGGTACTAATTAAAATTACAATTTTCTTAGCGTGTCAGCGCCAGGTGTCTTGACACCTAGCGTGCTGACTTTACAGAGGCGTTATATGGCCAAAATACAGTCCGATCTAAAAATATCAGAATTTTCAAAACTTTTGCATTTTTTTGTCACCAGCACCTCCACTTGATTTTGGTTGAAGTACCACTCGTTTTTTTTTAATCCCACTTGATTTTGGTCCAGATTGAACAGTAATCAGTTTTGGGTTTGAAATTAACAATTTTGCAATCGATTTTTGCATCTTTACAATGAAGTTTTTATTAAGAATTTTTGCAAAAACAGTAAATTTTATATCTGATATTTCAACAATGCAGCAAACGATCTAGTGAAGGTATGATACATATTTGATTTTTTGACTATCAACGTAAGAGAGGTTATTTATCACTCTGATTTTAGCCATCATATTTTAATAAAGTAAGTATATTTTTATTAAAAAAATAGCTATATTATTAATATTAGTGATGGAATACATGTTATACCAAGGAATTGATTGAAGATCTTAATAAAAGATATTATGATTTATATTTTTGAAATCTATATATATTTTAAATTATTTCAGCAGTGTTCGTATATTTATTGAGATATTGCAGAAAATAGCACTATGATTTACAACTGCATGATTGTTTATTGTACATTCACTTCTGTTTACATTTGTTTTTTTGCTTAAAAAAGTTAGATCAATCAGTGTTTGAGAGAATTTGGTAATTTTTGTGGGTTTGTTTATAATTTGTTATTTTTGACTTTTAAATCACTATATACTATTTTCTGTTTCTATCAAAACCATCTGTTTTGGCCTTAAAACGCGTTTAAAAACGACAATTTTGAATGATATTATAATGTTTTTATTTAATTTTTTATAATAAATTAGAATTGTAGTCATTTTTCTTATGTTTTAAATAAAAAATAATTTTTTTATGTAAGTTTTACGAAATTATTAGGTTGCGAGATTTGAAATTTTTGAATTGCGATAAATGGATTTTCTTTCTTGTTTTTGACGTATTTTTGCTATAAAATGAATTTTGAAATTATTTTGTGTTATTTAATTTAATAAATACGTATGTAGCAAAACATTGAAAAAGTTACACGGGAAATTGATTTTTAATGCAAAATTTGTGCAAATATTGATTTATTTTTGACAAAGGGTATACCGGGATAAGATGGTCAAAATGCAACCCGACACGGATTTTTAAATAAATATGAAAATATTATTAGTTGTGCTCTTAAACTAAAGGAAAACCCCAAAATGGGTTTTTTTCAAACATAATTTATTTAACCACTAAAAATTTATCTTCAAAATCTGAAAAAAATCACATATATTATTGATCCAAATACCAAATTAGTTGAATTTTTCAAGGTCATTGGTGGTTTTTAAGGTTTTGAAAAAATTATTGAAACTTAAAAAAAAAATTTGGCAACTAGTTTAAGAGCGGCGGAAAATTTTATTTTGTCATATGATTGCTATTAATAAATACCATTTATGTGGTTTTTTTATCTTTCAACGTTTGATGCAATATTTTGATATTTTTTATATAATCATCAACAATTGAGCAGTCATTTTATGTAAAATTATTATTAGTATTTTAATATTCATAATTTTTGTTTGTTTTTTTTTTAATAATTAACATTTTTTTTTGCCATAACCGTTCGAGTTACGGAAAGTTTATTTTGTCATTTGATTCCTATCAGTGAATATTATATCTGTGAGTTTTTTCATTTTTAATGTTTGATGCGTCATCTTCAAAAACTCGAATAACTAATATTTTTACGATATTTTGATTTTTTTTAAAATTTATCAACAATTGAGCAGTAATTTATGTAAAATTATTGTTAGTATTTTAGTATTCATTTTTTTTTTAGTTTTGTATAAACAAACTCATTTTTGCCGAGAAATTACCTTGAAACCCCTGAAAAAAAGATTTTATTTTTTTTAACCACTACATTTTCTTTTAAATTTGGAATATTTTACTCATGTTTTTAACCCAAATGCCAAACTAGGTACATTTTTTTAAGGTCATTGAAGGTCATTTAGGGTATTACATTTTTGTTTGAAAGTTTTTTTTTTACTTTTAACCAATTGAAGGACGGAAAAAAAAGTTTGTCATATTATTTCTATCTGTAATTTTTTAAATTTCTCAATGTTTGGTGCGTCATCTTCAAAAATTGAAATAACTAATACTTTTACAAGATTTTGATTTTTTTTTTTGAAAGTTTAACAATTTTTTTTTTGTCTTAACTGATCGAGTGACAAAAAAAATTATTTTGTCATATGATTCTTATCAGTGAATACCATATTTGTTATTTCTTTTACCTTTCAATGTTTGGTGCGCTATTTTCAAAAATTTGAATAGCTAATAATTTTACGATTTTTGATGTTTTTTATATATTTATCAACAATTGAGCAGTCATTTTATGTAAAATTATTATTAGTATTTTAGTATTAATAATTTTTATTTAGTTTGGTATAAACAAACCCACTTTTTGTCAAGATATGACCTTGAAACCATTGAATAATATTTTTTCAACTGCTAAATAATTATTATAAAAATCTAAAAAAATCGCATATATTTTACCAATTTGGTACAAATTAGGTGATTTTTTTCAAGGTCATATAAGATCATTTAAGGAATTAATTTTTTTGCCCCTAAAAGATCGAGTGACAAAAAAAATTATTTTGTCATATGATTCTTATCAGTGTATGTATCTTCAAAATTTCAAATAACTAATATTTTTACAATAATTTTATATTTTTATATATTAATATATATATATATATATATATATATATATATATATATAGAGATAAAAACGCTGGTTTAGGAGCGTTTAAGCGCACACTTTCTACGTCGTAAAAGCGTCTAAGGATTGGAAGCGTACGCTCCCAATCCGTGCACATAAACTACGTGTTAAGAGCGTCCAATGGTTAGTTCAAATTGAGTGTTAATAGATGGCATTAAAATCAAGATTGACAGAATTTGTTAGTACATTACTGTAGCCACACATTTGCGCTTTGGTAGCGGACATATCTACCGTAATAAAATCAAATCGAATAGGGTTATTGAGATACATAATGTCTTTTTTTACAAGTTTTTAATAAACTTTCTTTTAAAATATTAGTTAAAAATATTCTGCCTGTATTATAAATCAACTAAAATATTACTTGCTATAAAAAAATATAAATCTTATAACTAGTTTACATGATAACACAACAGATTGTATTTATTTTTCAGGCTTGAATTCATATTTTGTTAAAAGTTGAAGTTTAAGGTCAATCATTTTTCTAGGTCTCACACCAAGTTTAAGGTCAACGCTAACGTTTAAACATGCTATAATGAATAGTAAATACTAAACAAATTAAAAAATAATAAAAGTTAGTAGACAAGGATAAGTACGCCAATTACAAAGATAATGTCAACAAAGGTGTCGCTTCTAAAAAAAAATAGAGGCGGCAAAAGTATTATATTAATATTTATAGAATTTTATGATTTTAATGAAATTTAGTATACATCGGAATTTAAATATGCTAATTACAAAGATATAGTCAGTATAACAAAATTCTTGTTAGAGACGGTAAAGTTAAAACATTAATCTACACAGCATTATATGATATTAACGAAGGCTGCACAATTATAACATTGATGCACAACATTCTCATCTTAATAAATTTTTGTAAATAGAGGTACTTTACAAATCTAGTGATTTTGGTAGGCAGTGACATTGAAGTGAGCTAATTACAATGATAAAATTAAAATAACAAAATTCTCGTTGGAGGCGGCGCAACTATAACATTTATGCACAACATTTTATGATCTTGATGAATTTTGATAGATAGAATTACTTAAACATGACAATTACAATGATAAAGTCGAAACAACAAAATTCTCGTTGGAGGCGGCGCAATTATAAACATTTATGCACATCATTTTATGATCTTGATGAATTTTAGAACATAGAAGTACTTAAGTATGATAATTACAAAAATAAAGTTAAAATAACAAAATTCTTATTGGAGGCGGCGCAATTATAACATTTATGCACAACATTTTATGATCTTGATGAATTTTGATAGATAGAATTACTTAAACATGACAACTACAATGATAAAGTCAAAACAACAAAATTCTTGTTGGAGGCGGCGCAATTATAACATTTATGCACAACATTTTATAACCTTAATGAATTTTAGAAGATAGAAGTACTTAAGTATGACAACTACAATGATAAAGTCAAAACAACAAAATTCTTGTTGGAGGCGGCGCAATTATAACATTTATGCACAACATTTTATGATCTTGATGAATTTTGATAGATAGAATTACTTAAACATGACAATTACAATGATAAAGTCAAAACAACAAAATTCTCGTTGGAGGCGGCGCAATTATAACATTTATGCACAACATTTTATGATCTTGATAAATTTTAGTAGATAGAAGAACTTAAGTATGATAATTACAACGATAAAGTTAAAATAACAAAATTCTCGTTAGAGGCGGCGCAATTATAACATTTATGCACAACATTTGATGATCTTGATGAATTTTAGAAGATAGAAGTACTTAAGTATGATAATTACAATGATAAAGTTAAAATAACAACATTTTTATTGGAGGCGGCGCAATTATAATATTTAAGCACAACATTTTATGATCTTGATGAATTTTGATAAATAGAATTACTTAAACATGACAATTACAATAATAAAGTCAAAACAACAAAATTCTCGTTGGAGGCGGCGCAATTATAACATCTATACACAACATTTTATGATCTTGATAAATTTTAGTAGATAGAAGAACTTAAGTATGATATATACAACGATAAAGTTAAAATAACAAAATTCTCGTTAGAGGCGGCGCAATTATAACATTTATGCACAACATTTGATGATCTTGATGAATTTTAGAAGATAGAAGTACTTAAGTATGATAATTACAATGATAAAGTTAAAATAACAACATTTTTATTGGAGGCGGCGCAATTATAACATTTAAGCACAACATTTTATGATCTTGATGAATTTTGATAGATAGAATTACTTAAACATGACAATTACAATGATAAAGTCAAAACAACAAAATTCTCGTTGGAGGCGGCGCAATTATAACATTAATGCACAACATTTTATGATCTTGATGAATTTTGATAAATAGAATTACTTAAACATGACAATTACAATGATAAAGTTAAAATAACAAAATTCTCGTTGGAGGCGGCGCAATTATAACATTTATGCACAACATTTGATGATCTTGATGAATTTTAGAAGATAGAACTACTTAAGTATGATAATTACAATGATAAAATTAAAATAACAAAATTCTTATTGGAGGCAGCGCGATTATAACATTTATGCACAACATTTTATGATCTTGATGAATTTTGATAGATAGAATTACTTAAACATGACAATTACAATGATAAAGTCAAAACAACAAAATTCTTGTCGGAGGCGGCGCAATTATAACATTTATGCACAACATTTTATGATCTTTATGAATTTTGATAGATAGAATTACTTAAACATGACAATTTCAATGATAAAGTCAAAACAACAAAATTCTCGTTGGAGGCGGCGCAATTATAACATTTATGCACAACATTTTATGATCTTGATAAATTTTAGTAGATAGAAGAACTTAAGTATGATAATTACAACGATAAAGTTAAAATAACAAAATTCTCGTTAGAGGCGGCGCAATTATAACATTTATGCACAACATTTGATGATCTTGATAAATTTTAGAAGATAGAAGTACTTAAGTATGATAATTACAATGATAAAGTTAAAATAACAACATTTTTATTGGAGGCGGCGCAATTATAACATTTATGCACAAAATTTTATGATCTTGATGAATTTTGATAGATAGAATTACTTAAACATGACAACTACAATGATAAAGTCAAAACAACAAAATTCTTGTTGGAGGCGGCGCAATTATAACATTTATGCACAACATTTTATAACCTTGATGAATTTTAGAAGATAGAAGTACTTAAGTATGACAACTACAATGATAAAGTCAAAACAACAAAATTCTTGTTGGAGGCGGCGCAATTATAACATTTATGCACAACATTTTATGATTTTGATGAATTTTGATAGATAGAATTACTTAAACAAGACTATTACAATGATAAAGTCAAAACAACAAAATTCTCGTTGGAAGCGGCGCAATTATAACATTTATGCACAACATTTTATGATCTTGATGAATTTTGATAAATAGAATTACTTAAACATGACAATTACAATGATAAAGTTAAAATAACAAAATTCTCGTTGGAGGCGGCGCAATTATAACATTTATGCACAACATTTGATGATCTTGATGAATTTTAGAAGATAGAACTACTTAAGTATGATAATTACAATGATAAAATTAAAATAACAAAATTCTTATTGGAGGCGGCGCAATTATAACATTTATGCACAACATTTTATGATCTTGATGAATTTTGATAGATAGAATTACTTAAACATGACAATTACAATGATAAAGTCAAAACAACAAAATTCTCGTTGGAGGCGGCGCAATTATAACATTTATGCACAACATTTTATGATCTTGATGAATTTTGATAGATAGAATTACTTAAACATGACAATTACAGTGATAAAGTTAAAATAACAAAATTCTCGTTGGAGGCGGCGCATTTATAACATTTATGCACAATATTTAATAATCTTGATTAATTTTGGTAGATAGAAGTACTTAAGTATGACCATTACAATGATAAAATCAAAGTAACCAAATTCTTGTTGGAGGCGGCTCAATTATAACATTTATGCACAATATTCTATGATCTTAATGAATTTTGGTAGATAAGAACATTTAAGTAAGCATATTACAACAATAATGTAAAAATAACAAATTTCCTGTTGGGAGGTGGCACAATTATAATACTAGTGCACAACATTCTATGACCTTGATGAATTTTGATAGACTGGGTACTTAAGTATGTCAATTACAATGAAAAACTTAAAATAACAAAATTCTTGTTGAGTGGCACAATTATAACATTAATGCACCTATGATCCTAATGAATTTTGGTAGACAAGGGTATTTAAGTATGTTATATACAATAGTTAAGTTAATATAATAAAATTTTTGTTGAAGACGACACAATTATAATATTAATTCAAAACATTCTATGATTTTAATGAATTTTGGTAGACAGGGGTATGCTAATTACAATGATTAAGTTAAAATACAAAAAAATTTGTTAGAAGCGGCACAATCATAACATTTATGCATAACATTTTATGATCATGATGATTTTTAGTAGACAGGAATACTTAAGTATTTCAATTTTAATGATAAAATTATAATAACAAAATTCCCGTTGGACGCGGCACAATTATAACATTAATGCACAACATTTTATGATCTTAATAAATTTTGGTAAACAGCGGTATTTAAGTATTCCAATTACAATGATTACGGTAAAATAATAAAATTTGTGTTAGAGGCTGCACAATTATAACATTAATGCACAACATTCTATAATCTTAATAAATTTTGGTAGACAGGGGTACTTAAGTATACAATTACAATCAAAACGTCAAAATAACAAAATTTCTGTTAGAACGCGGCACAATTTCTTAATTCGACACAATTATAACATTAATACACAAAATTCTATACTTTTAATAAAGTTTGTTAGACAAAAGTATTTAAGTATGTTCATTACAATAATTAAGTTAAAATAACATCATTTCTGTTAGAGGCGGCACAATTATGACATTGATGTTCACAACATTTTATTATTTATGAATGCCACTCACAATAAGAAAGTCAAATTATCAAAATCTATTGAAAAACAACAATCTTATAAATAAACAGATTAGATTTTAAAATTATTATTATGGTGTGCACTTTTCAAGCTAGATGTTAAGAATAAATTAATTAATTTAATCATAATCGTCAGCTTTAACAAAAAATAACTGTAAATTAAAAAAAATACTATTAAACAAAAAAATTGTCTTGGCTGCCGTTTATGGTTGTTTAATTTTAATTTTTAACATCCCACTTGAAAAATAAATTCCATATTATTAATCTTCAATTAATACCGATTTTAATTATTACAATATTTATAATCAATAATTTATTTAATTAAATTAATAAAAAAATAATATTGCTAATTTTAAAACATCTTTTTTCACGTTTATGTAACCATTATACATAATTTGTTGAAATAAAATGTTTGGTTACCCTTGCATTGCAGTGGCAATGTCAACAAACTTTCTATTTTTTTTAACCATAAAACTCATTCAATACTAAAAATAGGTCTATTTTTAGAACTACTTATTTCAATGCCTAAAACTAAATTGCACTATTTTTGCAATGATATGTAATTGATTCAAACGCAGGCTTAACACGGGCCATAATTTTAACTAGTTAATGTATTCTAATTTGAAATAAATAATATTCCATATTTTTCATTAGTTTATCTTTAGTTAGATTATTTAATGGTAAGTCAATTATACCATATCTATTGTTAATGTTTAATTATCAAACTAAACGTGTATGAAAAATGAGATCGTGAAAGCTTGCGTTCTAAAAACGTTATTATGCACAATATACGTTTTAGAGGCGTTTATTTGCACAATATACGTTTTAGAAGCGTTTATTTGCACATAACACGCTTTAGAGGCGTTTACACATTAGCGGCAAAGCCGTGAACTGTAGTATAGCCCTAGCGGTAAACATTTAAACTCAATAAGATAAGCATGCGGTTAGACGCCCCTAAACATGATCAATTTGTAGTTTTGGGGGCGTTTAGCCATAACTGTAAATAACTTAGACAAGAACCAAATGTATTAAAATAAAAACTAAATAAAATAGGTTTCTAATTTAACCTTTCGGCAAAATAACGAATTGCTTGATCATTTTTCAAATTTATTTTGCAAACTATTTATTAATCTTCAAATTTGATAATAAATTGTTGTTGTTTTCACGTATAAAGATAGTACTGAAACACTATGGCACGGTTAGTTTATAAAGTAAATTAAACGCTCCCAATCCTCTCGAGAGCAAACGCTCCTAATACAGAGTTTGTGTCTATATATATATATATATATATTTATATATATATATATATATACTATATATATATATATAAATATATATATATATATATATCGGAGGTTGGTTATCATAATAGCAATTTTTGATACTGCTGCTTTAAATAGGTCTATAGAGGAGCTATTAAATTACTCCCTTAAATTCTTGAGCCAGGAGGTCCATCGTCTTTCCGGGCTCTCATTTCCTGATAATTTTTCCTGCATAATTAGTTGCAGTAATTTGTAATGATCTTCTTGCATGACGTGACCTAGATATTGCAGTTTTCTTATTTTTATTGTTTTAATGAGTTCTCGTTCTTTATTCATCTGGATTAAGACTGCTTTTTTTGATTTTCTCTTTGTCTATGCTTTTCTTAACATACGTCGGTATACCCATGTTTCGAACGCTTGGATTTTATCCGCATCTTGTTTTTTGAGCATGCCTCCATTCCGTATAGAAAGATTGTGAAGACATAACATCTTACTAGTCTGATTCTGATTTCCATGTTTAAGTCTCTGTTGGTTACAAGATTTTTCATTTTTATGAACTCTGTTGTTGCCATTTATATTTGGACCTTATCTTTTGTGTTTGCAGTTATAAACACACTAATATTAGAGTATATCTTGGGGATGTGTTAATTCAGTGTTTGGTGTAATTGTAGAGATTGTAGTATGACTACCAGTTTGGAATACTCTAAATGGCCTTCAATGACCTTGAACAACTTTAGCTATTTGGTATTTGGGTTAAAAATATGAGTAATTTTTTTTAAATAAAAAAAAAATTGTGGTTAAATTTTTTTTTTTCAAGGGTTTCAAAGTCATATCTTTGCAAATGTGAGTTTGTTTATACAAAACTGAAACAAAAATATGAATACTAAAATACTAACAATAATTATTGATAAATATATAAAAAATCCTTAAAAATTAAAAATATTAGTTACTTGTGTTTTTGAAAATGATGCACCAACCGTTTAAAGATGAAAAAAATCACAGAGATGGTATTTATTGATAGCAATCATATGACAAAATAAAATTTTCCGCCGCTCTTAAACTAGTTGGTAAAACAAATTTTTTTAAGTTACAATAATTTTTTTAAAACCTTAAATAACCATCAATAACCTTGAAAAATTCACCCAATTTGGTATTTTGGTCAATAATATGTGTAATTTTTTCAGATTTTTAAGATAATTTTTTAGTGGTTAAAAAATTATGTTTGAAAAAAACCTCTTTTAGGGCTTCCCGGGTCATGAAGGTGGTTTTTTTATATACGGCTTACGGCTACTTTAGTTTAAAGGTACAACTAATGGTATTTTTAAATTTATTTAAAATTCCGTGTTGGGTGGCATTTTGACCATCTTATTCCGGGATACCTTTTATTGGCTTTCTGTATTCGTTTTTTTTTATATTAAAATGTTTGCTGAAATTGTTTGTAGTTGCATATAATAAAAAAAAAGTAGGGCATTAAAAAGAACCGCATTTATACATTCAATTCTGGAACCGCAGGTTGCCGACCCCTGCCTTAGGGCAATAAGTTAAAAATTAAGATGTCTCAAAAAGTTAAAACTACTTTTTAAATATGCAAAATTTATTTTATACTTTATGTAGGCCCAGTTCAAAGTTTTTGAGTAAAATACTGAAGGCGCTGAAGCAGTCATCTCTGGAACGGTAGAGAAGTCTCCGAGACCGGCGTGGCAGCAAATTTTAAAATAATTTTAATTAATTTATTGAAACTTGACTATTAGTAAATATTTAAGTTGTATTGGGAAGAATTTTAGTTAATGTAAATTATGATTTTTGAATTAATTGTTTTGCACCAGTTGTTAATAATTTAATACCGTACCCAACCAATAAGCCAATAGCAATGTAGGTTTTTTTTCTTACACAATAAATTTTATTTATAAATGGAATATCAAATATATTGCAATCCAATAAAAACCAACGCAAATGTAAGTGTGAAATATCTAAAATGTATTGTTCCGTTCGTTTCCCATTAGATGAGCTATTTTTATAGAAATACAAATATATCAATATATTGGGGAAGAGGGTAGGACGCGTTCTATGCTTTTATAAAATTGAATCTGAAACTCCTTCTATTTTATGAGATATATCAATAACACAACGAAGTGACGGAACGAAATTTTAAAACTTGAAAAGTTTTCATTTTATATATGCGACTTGGATAGTACAATCTCGCAAAACTTTTAACAGGATTCTATTCTTGTTTGTGATTTTTTTTTTCGGTTGCATGAAAAATAGTGTCAATATGATTTTAGAAAACTTCCAAGTTTAAACTAACAGTACATTATGGAAGACGCTTTTTTATTAAGTCGGGCTATTAGAAACCGATTCTATTGATATCATTCGATGTTTTCTATTGAACTTTTTACGCATATAACTTTAAAAGTATTATTTAGTACAGTATTGGCACTAAAGTTATTTTAATAATTTTTCAACTCAGCGAATATACTTTGTAATTTAATTTAATGTACATTCAATTCGAATCGAATATTCAGGTTAATGGGAAATTGTCTGCCGAAACTTTATCCAGAGATACTTATATAAAGGTTTTCTTACCAATTGGGCGAATAATTAGATTAGAAAATCTGAGACTGCTAATTAGAGCAAGTAAGGCTCTCGACATCAAGCACAACTTCCAATTATTTTATTAATTAACTTCAAATTAAAATCGTTAACTCAATAACATTTCCAATTAATAGCTGTATTATTGACAACTATATAACAGAATATAATAATCATTATACTAATTTTTTTTCTGATAAATTCTTTTATCTATCCGTATCCCATTACATAAAGTATAATATAATGTGAATGATTTAACTAATTTGATTGGTTAATTTATTATAAAGAAAAAAAACGTATTACCCATATCTAACATTAAACGCCTAGAAACACATTAACTAACTAATTCTGTGATGTATTTCTATAGATCAGTTTGTATTACATTGATTTTTTCTTAATATATCACTGAAAGAACTTAATTAATTGTAAGAGGGGTGAAATATTTTTGGTTGAAAAAAGACTTACGAACCGTGTTCGACATCATTGTGCTTTTATTACTCATATTTTCCTCTCAAACATTTTTTGAGTATCACTCCTTACGAAGAGTATAAAAGTGCGAATAAAATAAAGAAAAAATGCTACGCCGCCGAAGTTAGGAATATAAAAGAATGCCAATAACAAAGCGTAAACTGAAGTGGATCCTTCCCCCTGCGCCCACTAGAAATCCTGCTTTCGTTTCTAGCGGCCGTCTCCTTTTCATTGGAAGACGACACTCTCCACTTTATATCTAGTATTTTTTATAAGCCAACATTTCATCAACAAAAAACACCTTCTAGTAACATAGAAATAAAACAAGACAACAAGAATACAGTAAATATTTTCTCAACTGTGTAACTATTTTGAAAGAAAACTAATCAATCAAATAAATACGAAACTTGTGTTTTACAATAATAAATGTCACGGTGAACTTTCAGCACAAATATATTTTAAACGTGTTTTTTGAGGAATTTGCAACGCGACCGTCACATGGAGCCTTTCAAGAATATAGATAAAGTGCAATATCCACTTTAAAATGCTTATGAATTTTCTGCTCTAACAGCAAACTGGCTTGGAGTCTTTTAACGAAACGACCGATAAACTCAAGTAGTTGCGCCCAGAATCTAGAAATCACGATACCGAACGGTTATAACAAAACTTAAATGAAAAAGTTTCTTAAAGATATTAATTTTAACTAGTTTTCTTGGACGGCGGGGAAGGTTTTTTTGTTAATTTATAGGCTGCCGCAGCGATAGGGAACGATTCTTCTGGACGCATTTTTTTATTGGGAGATTGAAACTTTCTTTAATTTCCATTTTTAATTAATGTAACGAAATGGAGATTTTGCTTTGTTCGAAAATTATATTGTTTTATTTTTAACCCCAGGGTTACTCGAATGGAATCTAAATTGGCTTGTAATATATTTTATAACTTATTATTTATGAGAAAATATTTTTCTGTTTCCACTTTTCATTTTCTTAATTAATTCATAAGTTTAAAATAAAAAATATGTAAATTAGTTTTTTTAAAAGATATAAATTGCGTGCTAGCTTCACGTTGTTATAAATGTATTTCTTAATTAGTTTTTTTTATTTGCTATATATTTTATCTATAATGCAAATTTTTGTAATTCTCAATTTCATAACTAATATTCTGTATGTTTTAGTAAGTAAAAAATCTATTTCAATAGTGTATATAATTGATTAATTTGAAACAGTTATCTGCTTACCATGTTTACAGTCTTTACGTTATAACAACATTAATTATTCAGTAGTCATACTTTCGAATTATTTAATATTTTTCTGGCAAAATTAACTTTAGTATCGACGATGTAGTTGTATGGGTATACACGAATACTTGTTATTCACTACTTATAAAATTATAACTTGAATTGTAGATTAAAACTATTAATTAGTAACTAAAACTTACAATTTTTCAAAATTACAAATATACCGTCAAAAATTATTTATTTTTGTTTTATAATCAACGCAACAATAAGTTGTATTAATGTTTTTTTTAATTTTTAAACATTGTATGATTCACTTTATTTAATAATAAATCCTGTTACTATCAACAATGTTATATTGATAAATGTATAAAATTTTATTATGGATTGGAGTTAACTTAAATAACCACTATGAAAATTTTGGAAAAGGAGCTCATATAAATTTAAAATCTTGAAATTGGAAATGCTGATTGCATAGCATTGTTAGACGCTAAATCGTCAGCCAGTCACCATTAGCTAGCACAACAACAAGTCTGTTTTTGTGTTTAGATTGATTGGAAGTGTTAAACAACTTTGTGTAAATGCCTCTTGCTCATTTTTATTGATATTGCAACGTCCACAATTACTGCGTATGAGTTTATACCTTTTACTGTCCTGTTGACACGCGCTTGTCTACGGGATTGCTTTTGAAAGGTTGTCTTGAACAGCATTGTGGCGTTTGAATGTAATGCATCTGGCAATGGTTAAGTACGTGCAGGTGGGTTTTCTTAGCATTTCCGCATGTTTTGCACAATTTATCATCATTGCCAAAACGCTTAGTGGCGTTGAGGGAAACATAAACAAGTCGGGCGCGGTGATAAAGTTTTTATCTGCGAGTTTTGTAGAAAACCTAGTCTTCAGAAAGTGGTTTTTAAATTACCATAGCGACGATGAACAAATGACCTTGCCTTGGTCTGGTTTGATTAGAAGTTTTTGTTGTAGTATTTTCTAACCTAGTTCTTTATTGATCTTTCTACAAAGGCTCGTGCGGTAAGAGGGATTGTCACTGAGCCATTTCTGACATACAATATTAATGAGACTGCTGCAAAGAAGACTATTTCTAAACTTGTCGAACGCCTAAGATTAGAAAAAAGATCCAGAAACCTTTTATATTGAGACAAACGAAAAATTATAAGCACCAAATTCTTCGCTTCAGTTGAGTGCTTCAAATGTAGAATGAAGGGAAATGTCAAGAAACTTTGCAAAAATAAGCCGTGTGCTAAATGTGTGACTTATTGCAAAAAGTCGACTACTTGTAATATTTGCAAACGAAAAGGTCATTTTGCTATAGATCTGCAAGGCAACTCGAATCATGATAACACTGATGAACCTGATCGGAAAATTATTGAAAGAATTACAAATTGATATTTTATCACATTGGACTTTAGACGAAATGTGGGACACAGGACTGTGCAGCTACATTACATATCAAGGGAGAAAGTCTAGCAGAATATTTACTTGGACAAAAAATAAAATTGAACAAATTGAGCAGCTATGGGTGTGATTGTTTTGTATTTATTCTTGACCACAAGCGAAGGAAGATCAACAGGAAGTCAGAGTAGGGTATTCTAATTGGTTACGACGTGAGTTTGCCATGCCATTGGATTTATCAAATAAGTCAGCGCGGTGTCATATATTTGAACAATGTAATTTTTGTCGAAGATGTTAAATTTGAGAAGAGTAACATATAGATTTACTATAATCTGAACGTCAATTGAGAGGAGAACCTAGATGAACTTGAAGTCTGCGATACACTGGACGAAAAGTCAAAACTTTGAGGAGCCTAGATCTGCGTGAATGTCAAATCCTAAATTGTCCTGTTCACTTCGTAGATTTTGTAATGGTTTATCTTAGAGGAGGAAATTAAGCCAATTTAGCGATGATAGGAGAAGTGGAAGATATTCTTCATTTCTGAATTGCTGAAAGACGAATGACAGTAAGCAGCCATGGCGGACAAATTTAACTTTTTGACCAAAATGAAAACATGGAACTTTTTCAAACTTCCTAATCACGTAAAACCATTGGCCTGTTGTTGGGTGTTGCGTGAGAAACAAAACAAGACGGCAGTTTGAAAGACCGTTTTGTTGCAAGAGGATATAAGTAGAAAAAGGTTATTGACTATACCGACAATTTTAGTTTTGCGGCACGTCATTTTGAATGATTAGCATTGCTGTATCCAAATGTTGGACAATTTTTGATGCCAATACTGCTTTTATGAATGAAGATATTAGAGAAAAAATGTATCATCCTTATACTGAAGGTTTTGTTTCAAAGTAAGTGTGCAAACTGAGAAAAGGTTTCTATAATGGCATAATTTAAGTTTCAAAAAATGGAATAAGAAAATTTTAATTTCTTTGAAGACATTGAATTTTGTTTGCGCAGATGATGATCTATGCATTTTTTTTGCCAGAAGCATAATAATTGCTTTTTTTGTATATAAAGCATTAATGTTGGTTGAAATCAACAGTAACTTTGAAATCATTTTCTAAAGAAAATTTAGAAATTGCTTTAATTAATTTGGAATGCAAATTGACATTAAGCCAGACACAGTTTACAAACCCGAGTACATCAAAAAGATAATCAACGTTTTTTTTTTGGTAGTTTTTACTTTATTCCTATCAAAAAAGGAATGGTGGCCAACAAAGAATATTTTTTGAACAATGAGCCGTTAGACAAATTAATTTTCTATTTTTTTATTGTAAAACAATTGGTAGTCTACTGTATCTGACAACAATATCTTGCTTAGACATCAGGTTTGCAGTAAATTATTTAAGTTGTTTCTGCAGTAAACCATGTAGCGTTTTTGCCGTAGAAGCTGCCGGTTGGTTTCCTAAAACAAATAAAGTATATATTATAATTTAAGATAGGCAACCGAGGTAACTGTTGGAAATTATTAGGGATGTAAAAACGGCAACTCAACATACACTATGGTTAATCCGGTAGCCTGACATTAAGGGTTGTGTTGTGAATATTTGTAATTGTACGCACACTAATTAAGTCAGTGTGGGGGTGTTACATGTTAGTTGTTATATGTTCTAATTAACTTTTGTTAGTAATGGTTAACGTTTAAAAGAATGTTTGACACTTATCATGCGACGTATCATTTCGGCTATTTCTACCTCTGTGGGCCTTTTCTTGTGGTGTATTCTAAAATAAGAAATTATTAATATATATGTGGGACTATAATGGTGTGATTATTACAAGGATATAGGTGGAATTATGTGATGTTATTATTGGCGGTTACGAGTAGGGTTATTTTCTCTCGGAGTAAGATTGAAACTAGTTTTTGATTTAATTTTAGGGATAAATGTTGTTAGATATTACTCGAGAAGTGGCTTTATTGCTATGTAGGGAATGGGGGGAATGTTTTAAGGGATTTTACGATTGAATGTTTTGTTTGTTATTGGTTGGAGGTTATGTGGATTGGGAGAGTACAGGATGGATTGATTGAGTACTGGGAACTTACGAATGGTGATATTCTAAGATCTTCAGTAATGTTTCAGATATTATTACGATGGTACTTACTTGAATTTTAATTAATCCCAATATTAACACCTGTCACTGTCACCCACCATGTTGTTTACACTTGGCACTTTTGGGAACATGTCATAATTCACGGTTGGCAGCACTGATTATTGGTTTAGGGTGTTCATGTGAAACTTTAACATGGAGGTTCTTTCTCATCCGGTGCTCGAAGTGTGGTAGTGTGTTTGCTGGTTATTGAATACCGACAGGAGGGTGTTACCTCACGGCTTGTGGCCATTTTATGGTATATACCAGTGATTATATAACGGATTAAGTGCTATATGGAACGCACCCGCTAATTATTGGAGCGGCAAAATTATTCCTACCGCTGTGCGGATTCTTCACCACCCACACCTCGTGGCAAATGTTATATGGGCGTCCGACGAAGCTCAACTTGGAACATATGTGTATATATACATAACCGGATGGAGGCTATCGAATTGCTCCTACCCAATCTCAGGTAATAAATCCACCTCAGTGATATTAATTAAGTGTGACTGTTGTGTAGTAATTGCACGTGTGGTTTTAGGTTTTCTTTCTTACCTTCAAGCCTATCTATTTTTGTTAGTTATTGAGGCTAACATGTACGTTGGTGTCATCAAGATGGGGTTCCGGCTCTGAGGACTCGATATTGGACATTCTAGCCATTTACCGAGGTATTCCGTTGGAACCGTCATCACTTGTACAAAATATATTTGGGAGTTCGGATGCCAAGGAGGACGTTCTGGAGCTGAGGATCATCGCTGGAAGTCAAGGCTTAAAATTTCAATTTTACATGTTTCCTTAACTCTATAAATATTTATGTTGTGCTTCACACCAACTTATCATGCGTCACATGATATATATATATATGATATTTTAAACTTTCCTTTTTTTTTTGTAAGAAGGTACTAATGTGTATTGTAAACCTCGTGCAAGAAGGGTTTCGTTGCCTGCTTAAAAGTCTTAAATTTATGAGTAAATTAACAGACTATTGACTATCGTTTAATTTATACTTTTGTTCTTTTGGGGAGGGATTTATAAGAATAAGTGGGTTCGAACTTTTCCCACGGAGACCGGTATCACCGAGAGTCTTCGATAGTAACAAGCTCGTGGCGCTCACAATTATACCCGCCCGTCTTCACTGAGCCGGCAGGCACTCTCTCGGTTGACCATACCACCCTAGCTCCCTCATCCTCTCCTAAGAAGTGAGAAATTACGCCACAACCAATGAAAATTGATTGAAAAATGATTAAAACATCTTTCTGCTATTTGAATGGAACAAATTTTAGAATTTTTTTAATAAAGATGATCAATTTTATGTATATACCAACTTTAGGACACTACTAGAGTACTGATCATTTGTGCTGAACCTTATTGTTTGGTATACTTAGAAGTAACGGTTTGTAGCTACTTCATTTGCTGAAACAGTGTTGGGCCGCTGTATCTTCAATTGAAGTTAGATTAATTAAGTTCCTTACTGGTACGCCTAGTACCAGTAAGGAACTTATCCTATATGGCAATGAACTAACTACTATGTAAGTAGAAAATCAATTTGCAATTCTTATGTTGAAGAATAAACATGATTGCAAAACCACTAAAGGAAAAAAAACATATTGAAATCTTGAGGAAGTTTATTCATCAGCACATTGGTAATACCGTCAACCTGAGACATGTAAAATGTTTTGACCAACTTGCTTATATTTTGACAAAACCGTCAAAGTCGACAAATTTTTGTAGAAAACACGAAAAACTTATTTTAGGAGGAGTGTTAAGATATAGTTTTGTTTCGCGGTTAGAATATTTTGTTTGTGTTTACACATTGTATTTTTTTAAATTGTTTTATATTAAAAAAAATAATGCATGACAGTTAATTGGTTAATAAAATAATAAAAAACTATATAGAAATAAATTTCTGCTTGAATATTTTTATCTAGCAAATTATTAAAAACTGAGGGTGTACTCTCTTTAGTTATGTTTTAATTAAGCTTTTTTTTTATAAACCGTTTGTGAATAACAAATTATAAATTATTGAATAGTTCGAAGGAAGGAATTGCACCTGTGAAATGAAACCACCTGACAAAGCCATCCATTGTTACTGAAGAGGTTGTTCACAATATAAATAATGATAAATTATTAGATAAGACGACATAGCTTGGTTGTAAATAACATAACGTATCTTACAAAAAACAACTTTCAATTAAATTTGGTATTTGGGTTTCAATTTTTATGCGAAAAATAAAAGGATTTTTTTAATAAAACGATGCAGAACGGTACCGCACTATAATCTTAGATGGATTTTATCAACAATTACACGATGAATTGCACACTGGTTATTTTCAGCAAGCTAACGGTTATATTCATTATTTTATTATTATTTAAATGTTTGAACTAGTTGCAATATGCCACTCTTGTTTATTATTAATTAACGATTCCTTATACGCATGCAAATGCAGGGTTCCATATGACACTCTTGCTTTGCTCTTGTTGATGCTCTATATAGTCAACAACCACTTAAGTTAAAATGGACAATTTACTTTGTTTCAAATTTACTCTGCACTTTACAATTCATAATTTATTATGAATTTGACACTAAGATATTTTTAATAAACATTAACTTTATTTAAACAATTATGAACATCTACGACAAACTCCGTCTTATTAAAAAAGCATCTGCAATTTATTGTTGTGTACTTGATAAAGAAATGCATCTAAAAGTGTATTGTAATAATGAGCATTTGCTATAAAAGCTTTTTGTTCAAGTGTAAACCATTGCATAAGTTATTAAATTCACAATAAATTACGTTATTTTTATTATTATTATTATATTAAATAATGGGTATAAATATTTTTAATAAAGATTAAAAAATAATTTAAATTCATAATTATTTATACAGTATAAGTTACCGAACCCGTTAATTAAGAGAATGGATGCGATATAGATATTGACGAAACCTAGTATCTGATCCACCCAAGTTCTAAAATTAATAAAACAAAAATTCTACAATTATAGAAAAAACAAGGAATCAAATGATCTTTACGTAATTAGCATGACTATACACTGGAAGCTGTATCAGTACAGTACTACTGCTAGCATACTTAAAGATTATGCATCTAGAAAATTACCGGATATTAATATTGCCGAAATTGAAGAAATCAAAAGGAAAAAAACAAACTTGTTTAGAATGTCAACTGGTTTTATTAATCTGGTTAAAGTGATGTCAGATGAATTACAGAATGAAGGTATAATAAGTAGTTTTACTTTTAGAAACAATGGTGTAAAGCAGGGGTGGCCAACCCAAATGATCTTGCGGGCTACTTATAAACCGCTTTATAACTCCGCGGGCCGCATATAAAATTATTCATCCATATATTAGATTTAGATTCACTGAAGACATTTTTTGACGTGAAAAATTAAAACATAATATAATTTAACTGTTTTGCGAACTCTAAGCCCCATATTCTTTGCAACATTAATAGACGATAAAGAAAAGTAAAAAAAAAGAAAACAGAAAAATGGAACAAATTGGTATTCAAATCCTAATGTTTGCGGATTACATGATATTAATAGCAGACAAAGAAGAGAAACTATAAAAAAACAAAAGAATATGCAAAAAAAACTAAAAAAGATAAACATGGAAAAAAACACAAGCAAAACAAAGGCAATGGTAGTAGCGACAAAACCTAAGAGGCACAAGATAGAATTGGATCGACAAATAATTGAACAAGTAAGTAATATTTTACATTTGAACAATAATAGAAGAAACAAGGAATATAGACATGCACATGGATTCAAGAACTGGAAAAGGAAAAAGAATATTCAATGCACTCAAAAGACAATTTTTGGTTAAGAAAGAAATAAAAAAGAGAATAAAAACAGAAATACAAAAGGTAGTAAGGCCAGCCATAATATTCTCGACCGAATCTTGAACAACAACAGAAAGAAATGAAAACAAAATTAATGCAATGATTTCTAATGATAATTTAAGAAATTTCTAGAAAAGATTAAGTGAACAGCTCGGAAGTAAGAAATAAACTAAAAATAAAACCTATAGAAACATTAATAAAGGAGAGACAGCTAGGAAGGCTAAGACACATACACAGACTGAATAGAACCAGAAAAACAAAAAAAATACATAAATTGAGAATACAAGGAAAATAGACATTACTTTTACTCACCGCTTTGGAATATTACTAGCACGGGATGGAATAAGGAGAATAATACAATTTATCTACACAAAGATGTCGAGTTGGCGTTATCAACCCATGCAGATGGCCTTCACCACGTGCCACCTGCCCCAATTGCCACTTTTTTTGACGGAATTTTGATTTTTTAAGCATGGTGAAAAGGTTGTTAACTGTTAGAGCGGGTTTTATGTCGTCCAAGTGTAGCTTTGCGGGGGTCGGTAGATAGAGTCCTCAACCTAGTAGCAGTGTCCGCCCGTTGTGGTTATTAGTTTTTTTTTTTTTGGGTTTGTTGACTACACCTCACGCTCTGTTTCTGACTATTACCATGTTTCCGGGCTAGTATATTTTGTCCACATTTGTTTGGTGTGGATAACGGCGTTGTCTGTAAGTGTCATGCCGTTGTCTCTTTTTTTTAAATCTTTTTGCAGCATTTTTAAAATGTTGGTTAGTAAATTGTGGGCCGTTATCTGATAGTATGATCTTTGGATAGCCATACCGGTAAAAGGTTTTTTATTGAACACCTTTGTGGTTATGTTACTTGTTGGGGCTGTGAAAGGTATAGTTTTAACTCTTGTGGTGCTCATATTCATGATGGTCAATGCAAATTTATTTTTGTTTTGCGAAAAGTCAGGGGCCCTGCGTAGTCTATGCCAAGCCTTTCTTAAGGTTTACTGTTGGGGTGAGATAGCAGCTGGTCTTCTGCTTTTGCGTGTTTTAGTTTTGTTTGGGCACATTCGTACAAAGATTTGTACGTTTTTCTTGACACTGGGCCAGTATTGCGTACTCTTGAAGTCATTTTGTAATCCCTGATTAGCGACATGTGATGTTTTAGTAGTAAGTTTTGCCGTTATTTGAACCAAGTATTTCATAGTGGTTTTTCTAAATTTGCACTTGCTTAAACCACACTTCAGTTTTTGAGTCTGAACGGCATGACGCGAAACTGCTATGATATTTTGTCTTTGGAGTTGCTTTGTCATTGGTGTTTGTGACTATTGTTAGTTAGCTTTCTTATATAAAATATTATGTACTATCTGCTGTATTGGTGTAATAGGATGTATTTTTACATGTATAAACTAGTTATTAACACTAATAAATATATTATTATTCATTTTATTTGCAATGACTTAACTCTTCAAACCTGATCCACAAACTTATTCTAAAATTAGGCCAGTAAGACCAAAATTCTTATGATAACATTTTGTTTCACTTTTGAACACATTAAGGCCAGATTATCAAAAATACGATGTGTTAGTTTTAAAATAATAATAACAATAAATTGACAAAACGCTGTTTAGTATACTAATTGTGTGATTTATGGTACAACCGGTGTTCTAGGTGTATTTTTTTAACTTCGTGTTATTTTTGAATAAAGTTTAATTTTATACTCTTTGCTAATATTCATATATTATTTGTAAAAAAAGTTAATTATTTTTGTAACATTTTGTACTTAAAGATTATATTGTAGAAAGTTTGATTAACATTGACTTACATTGTGATAACTGTAACTTTAGAAGCAAGACTACATTTCCTATAAATAATATTGATAACGCCAAGAATATCTAAAGAGAGTTGTGGAATTAATAAATGTAATTCAATTTTATCTTGAACTGCTTTAAAGCTTTTAAATGAATGAAATATTTCAATCAGAGTGGAAAATTAATTATTTGCAATTAACTTCCTTTCAGGCCGCATTTTTTTGTATAAGAAAAACGAACATAATAAATCACGGAAATCATTGATGAAGAAAAATTAAAGCGGCGAGTGAAGTGCCTCATAATTACATAGCTACAATTCACATAATTTCTTAAACATCCCTGAATAATAAAAATATATTTCATAATTTTTCAATTTATCTTGTGGAAACATTGTTTTAGCAAACTTCCCTCCAATTTTCTTTTAATGGAATGACTACTTATCATCTCATTGTTTCACTCTCCGTATTTAAATTGCATTTTTCCACAAAAGCGATTCTTCCATCCCTTTAATCTTTTTGCCATCAAGTAATATTTTTCTAGGTACCTTGGTGTAATCGTTTCTCTATTTTTGATGAGACCTTAGACGTTGTTTAGATAATAGGAAGTAAATGGGCGGATGGAGAGTTGTTTCAAGCTGAAATGGGAATGCTAACCAGTCTTAAAATTTAAAATTTAATTTAACTTCTGTGTAGGTGTATGTATTAATATTTAATCTAATTTTATTGCGCGATAAAATCAACTTTATGGTGGAATAAACAAAATTCTATTATGAGCCGGGAAAAACAGACTTTAAAAGCCAACAGTAAACATGTTTTAGGCAAACTTATTGATTACTGGAAGTTGCAAACAATTTTTATTCTGGGAAAAATGTGGGCTACATTTGTAATTCAGCGCGCTTTCGCTGTCAAAAACTGCGTCAATATGCATGCGATATACATTTCAAATAATCGAATAAATATGCCGACTGCGGGACGATGGTGTGGGTTAAAGGGCGGCAAGATTAAGATTGGGAAGTTAGAATCCGGGTAAAACTTTAACTGTATATCAATGCTGGACGACATTTGAATAGTTTTGTATCAAAATTGCGTAGCATTATTATAATGAGATGTTGATTATTCACTGTGGAATGTTCAATAGTAAATACTTTGTTTCAAGAATTAATTTTGTACATGGTTTTAAAACTGATTAATTAATTCAGTATTATAACATTTTATATTAAAATAACTAATATTAAATTAACTTAAAAAGTTCAATAATAAAAGTTCAGTTATCTTTGCAGTTTTCAGCTCGTTTAACTATAGTTTACATTAAGTGACAGCATATTGTCTGTGACTCGTGCTTGGATATAGAAGGAAACTCTACGTTGTAATACAGGGAGTCATTCTACAACTCCGGAATTCCAATGTATGCTCTTGCTAAATGAGCTCTTGATACCTTATACCTACAATATACTCCATCGTTAGATTTGTTAGTGCTGAGAAGTAAATTTTGCAAGTAGCGTTCTCTTAAGATTCCGTTTGATACGTTATATTGGATACAAATCCTCGTTACACGATTATGGGTATTAGCTTTCATACAAATCAAACCGACTATAATACGAAAATCTAATTGCATCTGATTTAACCACGCAAGCATTGCATCTTCTGGATTGTTTCCGCTTTCAACAATTCATAATATAATTGCACTATTATTGTATTAGTACAAACCACGAAATGTTTATATATCATCAATGCAACCCAAATGTGGGTGAATGGTATGTACAGGCAATATAGTTAGTAGATTTATTAGTGATAATATTAATTAAAATTTATATTAAAAATCATTTTATTTTAAGGTTTTAATTAAAACTTTAATTTTTTTAGGACTACTTTCTTGTGAGTATACATAATTGCTTTCTTATTATTTCATAACAATTACAACACAATTGCATATTTATAAACTTCTTTCAAGTACTGTTTATTTAAGAAGTATGCAAAAAAATATTAATGATAATATAAAGTATTGTTTTGTTATTAATTAGTGTATTAATACGGTATTGCTCTTACCTAACTAGGTTTGAATTTGCACTGAACTGAAATCAGCATAAAAGCTAAGCTCAGTAACTGGCAAACACTAATTTAATTGTTAAAAATACAATAATGTAACGTATAATATACATTAATATACATATAACTAAAATCAGATATTTATATACATGGACAAGGACAAGGAAATTGAAAAAAAATTGTTTGTTTTATAAAGTGCATTTACTATTAACAATTTTGTTTATAGTTTTTTTAAAAGGTATATACTTTAATATTTTAATATTATTTGGTAATTGGTTATATAGATTTATACTTGTGTACATGTGAATATTTTCAAATAGCGTACTTTTATATTTAATAAATGCAAATTTTTTGTTTTTGTCTAGTATTATATTTATGAGTTTCTTCTAGTTAGGAATATGTGGTAGTATTTACTTTTACATATTGAAGTAATTTATAAATGTAAAAATTTGGCAGTGTCATTAATTTATTTTCTTGTCTTGTCGTTAAGATTTAAAAAATTCTTATAATTTGTTTTAGCTGTATAAACACTTGTTGCGATTTTGTTGTATTTCCTCTTAACATTATATTAAATTGCAAATAACTAAAAATCATAGCATAATAAATATCAATTAATGCCTTTGTATTCTATACTATATAATATTTAGCATGTAAATTATTTACACTAAAAAATAAAAAAAACAACAAAAAAAATATTTTTTTTATAAATTTCAATAATGAATTGCCACTATTTTTAAAACTTACCTAGGCATGCTAGAAATTAATTTTTAGTTTAGGGAATTAAATCAAAAGTTTCCTGAATACGTATCCTAATATCAGGTAAAGTGATTAGGGGTGGCTGAAGGTGGACCAGTCTTCTACCGATTGTAGTTCTAGAAATATCATAGTAATCTTAGCTGTATGCGACGTTGCATTATTATGTTGGAAAATGGGGGTTTCTAATTCATTTTACAATAGTAAAAAGAAATTATATTAAAATTGTAAATGCAGTCATTTGCAAAGGACAAAATTGGAAACTCGATTTGCTACTGTTTCTGAAGTAATTCTGAACAGAGCACTCAAATGTTTTTTGCGTAAAACAATAATGGTTCATGTGATTTTTAGCACCAGGCATTTCTCAAAAGCTTGAAAAAGCTTTTACGATATAAACATTTCAAAAGCTGGAAAGAATGTTTAATTTAAAACTAACGTCCGGTCTTGTATGCGCTTTAAGTAGAGTTATAGAAAAAAAAAATTCTATTTATTTTTTTTCCGTCCACCAACATGGGATTACTCTTTAGTCTACCAAATAAACTGAGTGACTGAACATATTGTTGAAGGTTTTATATTAAGAAAAAATACGGGGGTAGTTTTAATGTTGAAAAAGCTTTTGACAAGGTGTGGCACAAAGGTTTATTTTTAAAACTGCACATGCTAAAGTTTTCTCTGCTTCAAATCTAAACGACATTCTTATTTTGTAGTCCGATGCTGCTTAGTATGTGGGTATCACCTGTGGTAAAGAATTACATATCAAATGCACATGCTGTTCATCCTAAACAAAGCAAAATTGGCAATAAACCTCCTAGTTTCAATTCTTTGTTTTGAAGCTTGTTACTCTAGAACAAAATCTGAATGTACACTACCACAAAATATGTTTGCGTTTTTAGTCTGGTAAACGGCTGCAAACACGCATCTCAATTATCTTGAGCTTTTTAAATTTTATTTTATGTTATGTTTTAAACAATAAACTTTGTAACAAACTCGATATTTCCCTGCTGCGCCAACACATCAAAACTTTAGCTGAAAAGTACTTCTGTAACCGGATCTGACCAGATTTGCTGAGGCAAACAAAGGTGAATACTATAGGAGACCAATTAATATTATCACTTTTTAAGTTTTATGGTCTTTAACTTCCAGGTATTATTCGGGGAAGAGTTTAGTCTTTAGTCTGTAAGCACTTTTTTTTAATGGTGAATCATGCAGTGTTTAGAAAAACAAAAAAAAAGTTGGTGCAGTCAAATCAAACAACCAGTCACGGTAACAACAATACCAAACAGACATCATTTAACCAAAGTAAGGACCTGCTAATAACCGGATCTACAAAAGTCTATTAACAACGTACTGGTTGCATCGTATTAGTCGCACCAGCGGGCAAACTCTAGGGTAATTTTTTTATTTGTTATTATGCTAACAAAACCAAGCAACATCTGTCGTGCCTGTGCTGCAGGTTGTTGGAAGTTGAATTGAAACGCTGAAACTATTTCCATTGCATACAGATCGATCCAGGAGCATGACCTAGTCCAGACGGTAAAAACGGGATGGCAGACAGATCACTAGTCAGTCACAAATAGTAATAGAAGCTCACCAACGAACGCCCTACTATTATGTCAAAGGAGCAGCACCACCACCACGTGGAACACACACGCTTGGCGGCATTGCACAAACCGTACTTGGAGTGGTTGATTTACCAAGAAACTCCAGTATGCATCTAGAAGTCCCAAAAAAAAGGAGTAACTACAACAGCCCCACGGCTTTTTTACACCTGGAAGACATCTTCAAGGAGTTGCTCAAAATCTGAGACATTTTTTGGCCGAATTTGGTGTATCAACAGCACCATCTTTGGGGTGTTTTCCTCTTAACGGGTTGTTTTCAGGTTCTGAGGATAAAAGCAAAGTAAATTGTGATTTTAAATCTTGTTATTCATAGCAATATTATGTATGTATTATGTTTAACTCTGCATTAATTGTAGTGAGGTAAAGAAAAGTTTTAAAAATATGTATTAAGAACATAATATGCCCAAAACGGCATTTATCTTGCTTACCGCCTTCCGTCATCTCTGGTTTTTAACCTTTTCAGAATAAGTTAGTTCTAAAACCGTGTTTATGTAGAGATTTGTATTTAATTTTATACTCCAAGGTATGACAAAAACTTATTTACATATTATTTGAAATTTTGATAGAAATTGGGCTACAGGTCTAGATTTATTTAGATTCCAAGTTAAACTGGCATAAGCATGGAGAAGAAGTGTTATTAGCTTTATCAAAAAAAAATATTGTGTGACAGCAACAGTGAAGTTATCTGAGTGTTTTATATCATTAATACTGCAAGTACATATATTAATAACATTGTATTTGTTTTGTGTTGTATTATTTGCTTGTCTATAAACGTTTGTGGAATAAATTATTTAATCTGCAGACTTAGTTAAAATTAGCTGAGTTATTTCATATATAACCTAAAATTCTACACTGTTTAATATTCACAACAATAACAGTGTCTACAATATTTGTCACTGCATTAGCTATACAACAAATATCCACTACCTACCACCGTAACACATTGCGTTAGAGACCCGACTCATAAATCAAGGGTCCGCGGTTCAAATCTTCAGCCTAAAATTAATAAAATTATTTTTTACATTTAGTTTGTTAATATTTTTTTAAATCTAGTCATTAATATTATATTTTATTTTATTTTAACTTTAAATCATTTCCAATTTATTTTACTAAATCATACCATCAACATCTGTTATAATATTACGTTTAACTTATTTCAGTCATTGTAATTAACCTCCCTCTGTTCTCACTCATATTACTTATCCGTTGCCTATATCTTGTCTAGTTTACTGGTCATTCACTAAAACGGGCACTTTAGTGTGAAGAATTGTGTCCCTGTCAAATCCTTTTAATGTAAAGTTTTATTAAAAACATGACTAAAACAAGGTATTCAAAAAATACAAATAAAAAAGATGAATCAAGCGATAGCGAAGAAGAAACTACTAACAAAGATATCATGAAAACATTAAAAGAACTAAAAACATCAGTAGAATATATAAGTAGTAAATTTGATGAGATTTTAAAAGAAAATAAAGAAATTAAAAAGCAACTAAAAAAAACTGAAAAATTAAATGAAGAATTAATAGAAAGAGTAGAAACATTAGAAATAACACTTGAAAAAACCGAAAAAAAAAAAATACAAAACAATATAATAATAGTCGGAGTCGACAAACAGGAAAATAATGAAAAATCAGAAGAAGTTGTGATAAAAATAATGAAAACACTAAACACAAATATAAAAAATGATCAAATAAAATCAGCATACAGAAAAGACAACTTAAATGAAAGAAGTCCAATAATTGTAGAATTGAAAAATAAAGAAGACAAGGAAAATATTTTGAAAACAAGAAAAAATATTGGATCAATTACTACAATAGAATGTGATTTGAAAGGAAAATCCAACGAAATATACATAAACGAACAACTAACGGCACATACAAACATGCTGTTCTTTAAAGCAAGAGAACAAAAAAAAGAGTCTAAATACAAATATTTATGGACCAGAGATGGGAACATATACATAAGAAAAACCGATACAAGTACAAAAATTAAAATTAAAAACGTTTCTGACATTGAAAAGCTAAAATAGAAAACCTAAATTAAAAGAAAAAAAATATCATAAAAAACAATTCAAAATGTATTCAATATATTTACATAATGCCAGAAGTATAAAAAACAAATTTGAAGAAAATAGAACTCATTCCTACAATATATAATAAACCCACAATAATTGCAATAACAGAAACCTGGCTAAAACCATATAACCAAGACTTTTATAGACTAGATAATTACAATGCAGAATATAATTCAAGAAGCACCAAAGGAGCTGGAATTGCGCTGTATATTAAAAAAGATACGGAATATAAATTAATAACAAATAAAACAATAAAAGATATACAAATATTAACAATACAACTAAAAAAAGAAAATACAGCAATTACCCTAATCTACAAACCTCCACGAATAAACTTCAGAGATCTTAAAACGACACTAAAAAACAATATCATCAACAGGAAGAAACCACAAATAATAATAGGCGATTTAAACGTCAATATTGCAGAAAACGATAACGAGACACGAGAATATAAAAACATATTATTAGAACATGGTTACAAAATAGTAAACAAAACATCAATACAATATTACACAAGAAAAAACCCTAACCCAAATGAAAAAAACTCTATACTAGACCATGTTATAACAAATAATAAACAAGAAATAGAAGATCTAACAATAATTCCATCAAATATATCAGATCACTGCGAATTAATAACCAAAATAAAAACAAAGCAAAAAACTAATAAACAAAAATATGAGTATTTTGAACATATTTTAACAGATCACAACAAAATAACTAAAGAAATTAACAACATGAACACAAAAGAAATAGATAGCTTTGAAAACCTGTCAAAAAAACTACAACAAATTATAGAAAGTAACCAAACTACAAAGAGGTTTAAAAGAACAGAACAAAGCCCATGGATCAATACAGAAGTCTTAGACAACATTAAAAAAAGAAACAAACTTCACAAAAAACACCTTAGAAACCCAAACAATGAAACAATAAAAAACGAATACTGCAAACAAAAAAAGAAAACGTTATACAACATAAAGAATACCAAAATACTGTATTATAAAAACAAGTTTCAATCAAACAAAGATAACCCCAGAAAACTATGGGATTTAATAAACAAACAGCTTAACAAAAAGATTTCTAAACAAATAAACATTGAACAAATATTAAAAGAAAATGGAACAACAACTAAAATACCAAAGGAAAAAAACTAGCAGAAAAACAACTCTCAAGAACAAATGAAGAATCAAAAACTACAACAATAAAAAGAAAAATAAACAACATACACTTTTATTGCACATCGCAAGAAGAAATAAATAAAATAATCATAAAATTGAAAGACAACAAAACACCAGGTTTTGATAAAATTACAAACAACATAATAAAACAAAACAAAACCATTCTAACACCGATATTGGTGAACATAATAAATAAAGTTATCGAAACAGGTATCTACCCATGCTACATGAAACAAACAATAATAGTGCCTATACATAAAAAAGAAGATGAAACAAAACCAGAAAATTATCGACCTATATCACTACTATCAACACTAAATAAAATACTAGAAAAAGTGATTCATACCAGACTAACTGAACACATAAACAATAACAACATAATATTCAAACAACAGTATGCGTTTCAACAAAATTTTGGAACACAAACAGCTGCATATGATCTCATAGACCATATAAAGCGTAAAGTGGACCAAAAAGAAACTGTAGTAGCAATGTACATCGACATGAAAAAGGCATTTGATACCATATCCAAAACAAAACTTATTAAAAAACTGGAATCAGTTAGAATAAAGGGTAAAGAACTAAACCTAATAGACACATACCTTAAAAACAGACCACAAAAAACAAAAGTAAACTCTACAGAAAGCAAACCACTACAAGCTGATTACGGCATACCACAAGGAGGAATATTGCCACCGACACTATATATACTATACACGAATGATATTTTAGAACTTACATTACATGGAACACTCTATATGTATGCTGATGACACATGCATTATATATTCGGGAAATGAAAATATAGAATTAGAAAAGATCATTAAAGAAGACGTTAAAACCTTAGAAACATGGTATTACAACAACTTACTTACTATCAACGAGACAAAAACAGAATACATGATTTTTAACAACAAACAGGAAACCCCTATAACAATAACAATAAATGGCAAAACTATAAGACAAATAAAAGAAGTAAATTACCTGGGTCTGACTATTCAAGAAAACCTGAAATGGGATGCTCACATAAACAAACTTGTGAAAAAAAATTCTTCAACAATAGCGGCTGTAACAAAAATACGAAATTACCTACCAAAAAAAGCAAAAAAATCAGTTTATCATGCAATATTTGCATCACATAACAAGTACCTAAACCATATCTGGGGAAACACAACCAAAAAAAACATAAACAAACTACAAAGACAACAAAATAAATTCATCAAAATTCTGTACACACTGGACAGAAAAACTTCTTCAACTGAACTATACAAGGAAGAATTAAATATAAATAAGATGATAGACTTGAACAATATACTATTGCTATATAAAATAAATCACAAAATGATAAAAACCAATATAAAAATACAGTCAAACAAAGAAATACACAACCACCAAACAAGAAGAAAATCGCACATAAGGACTACAAAATATACAACTGTTAAATACAGACAGACACTAACAACAGAAACTACAAAGCAATACAATAATCAGCCAACATATATAAAAAGTCTTAATTACATACCATTTAAATTAAAAATAAAACACATGCTACTACACGACAAAATATAAATTAAATAATTAAAGAAAACAACTCAAACAAGCCTTCAATACCAATAGCCTGAGACGGGAATAAATACCCACAAACCTCAGGACGATGAGAGAGGGACGAAACCATTTTTTATTTTATTTTATACATTAAAAATATATATTCATTTTATCTTAATTTTAATTTGTTGCTAGAGATAGTTTTATAATTAATTTTTTAGTTTAATGTACATATGTAATAATATTAATAATAAAAATTCTTCTTACTTAAAAAAAAAACACACATTCTTCCTAAAACATCAATACGGACTGCATATGTTTTGCACTGTTCTAATCTAAGTTAACATATGGCATTTTAGTATTGTGTAATTTGGCTATTATACATTGATTTTTGGTCTGCAAAGACGCGCTATAAGTGTAATCACATCAGTTGCATATAAATATGATTTAGAAGCTCTTGTTTTGTTAATATATTACTAACATTGACGTTTATATAAATTATAGTGCATGGTCTATATTAGAGAAAACATTTAGAATTATCCAATACACAAATCTAATAACCAAACCTGATATATATTCAATATGTTAGTGTGGAGTCAAATTTTATAATACACTAGCACAGCATATTAAAAAAAATCAATAATGAAATATAAATCCGAATACAAAAATATATATTTTAAACAAAGTTTTTTATTGTCTATCTATTTGACTACTAAGTTATTTTTAGATAATAATTTAGAAATGCAAACCAAGTTTTATTTATTGATTCGTTACTTATGTTGTAAAATTTAATTCCATTTGACATAATAAATTATGAAAACATTTAAGTATTAATGCATGTAATGCAAAACTAAAAACAATAAATGGTGATAATAGTAGTATAATATACATCATGAAGATTTTTTAATTATGAAAATTATATAATTTTGTATGTTAATTACTTATCTTTCTTTTTTTGCAGGTGAGTACTGGAACATCAGTATTATAAGCAAGGTTTTATATGTAAGTTGATATACATTTAAGAATATAATATTTATATATGCTAAAATGCGAGAATTGTATTATAAACATGAATTTTTTATATGAAGTAGATACAACGTAAAGCGTACAAAAGCGATGGAGTAAGTAAAGTACTTTATAGGAAATAGTAAAAGAACAAATAGACCTAAAATTGTAAAATGCAAAGACATCGTTCTTTAAAGAATTCTAGATGTGAAATACATCAGGCATCAATTGAAAAGCGGATTGAGTTTGACTTTCAGTCAAGTAACATTTTAACAATACACGAATTCGACAGCAACAATCCTAGCTACAAAAGATTATTCAATGGAAATGATTTTATTCAACGTCAACTCTTTTTATAATATAAAATTGAGTTTATAAAAAAAACAGCAAGAGAAACACAACACTAAACAAGCATTAAGGAATATTTATTCGCCGCCGAATTCATTTTAAATCTATCCGTCTTCATTGTGTTTTACATAATTGTAATTCAATCAATTCTTCGAACTCTAAAAAAGCATCCGAAGCTTTTTTTATTTGACTTTAATGGACAAAAAACGGTGAACAATCTCTTACTTAGATTTCACCCTCTTACTAAAAAAAGGGGAAGTGTAAACCTGAACGCGAAGGTAAAAACATTATGTTTTCCAGCAATACGTATACATTGTAAAGGCTTTTAAGTTAATTCAATTACTTCTATAAATGCAATTTATATTATTGATATTAGATATATTGTAGAATCGGTTTACATTTTGGCTTAATTATATATTTATAGATTTCAATACAGAATTAATTTGTATTAGCATAGAACACAACCTTATATAATTTTATAAACCGTAATTGAATACTTCAAAGTATATATAAATAATCACATGCTTAATTAAGATTAAGTTACAATTGAAACTTACTAGTGGTAGGGTGTATAGCACAAATGCATTTTAGCCGAGGCTTAAATCTATAGCCTCAGTATCTGATGAGTGCATAACTCAATAAACTTCAAGACTAATGCGATCAGTTTCTAATACGCCTTGCAATTATCGCACGAAATTGAGAATCTTGTTCATTATACTAGAGACATTATTCAAAATACGCGGCCATCCGAACACAACGCGAGACAGAATTTCTTAGGATAATCGCCTGGTAGGGTATTAATTCGCTATATCATCAAAGGTATATTCTAATTCTAATTGTGAATAGGCGTTGCTGTTGGCACCATTAGAACACGTGAAATGAACTCATTAGTGTTCTTTTTACCTCGGCGACAGCTCACTTGAAAGAATGATAGAGAGAGCTGACATCTTGTAACATTGAAACTCCGGGATTTAAGCATCGGTTTTGTCACTTAGATTACCTTTCTTTTGATGAAGAAGTAAACTTAATCTGCGAAGACGATATGTACCAGACGACGGGAAAGAAATTCAATTCATTTTCAGAACCTTATTTTTCATGCTGCACCTTCCATTTGAATTACGGACTGCTATATTTCTCTCCGAAACATTTACTTTGCAACAAAGAATGAAAAAATGGAGACAATTACAGTACAACTAGATAATAACACCCTCTATTCTAGAATATAATTTATTGCTATGCCTGGCTACAAAAATGCAAATTTGGTCAAGTGCTTGTTTCTGCACTATATTTTAATATAATAGATGAACCGTAGAAATATGTATAAAATTTTAATTTAATTTCTTTGTGTATAAAATGCTACGATATTTTTTATTGATAATATTTGAAAACTATATTTATTATTAAATAAAAATATACACTTATAACAGAAATTATTATTTGTATTGTTGTAATTGTATTTTTTACATTTATTAATTTTAGTAGACTTGAAATGAAATAAAAAATAAAAATATAGGCATAGATTTGTTTTTATAAACAGCTACTTAACAATCTTAATTACAACCTAACTAAGTCAACTTATTTAGAACTTTATGTGTTATAATTTAAGAACATTAATGTATTTTACGTAAATTCCCTCTCTGCAGTAGTGTCTTAGGGTATGCACTCTTTATCAGTCTGCCTAGCATCTTAATGGTCACTCTCAATTTTAATCATTTTTATACATTTTATTTATTATTAATTGGGTTAAATAGTATTATAAAATATTATTATACGTGTTACTAATATAAAGGTACTGTAATTTTGACTCATTTTGTTTGTGTAAATGTAAATTATTAATTTGTGATTTTTAGTATTAGCAGTCTTTTGTCTAACTAAGAGTGGTCACATACTGTATCCCACATGATCATATTAGTCTTATATTTGAGTAGCAAATCTGAATTTAACCCTTACGTTGTTGTTAGATCTTCTAAAACATAAGTTCTCGCTAGGAGCACTTTATGCAACTCTAGATATTTTGTTATAAATAAAAAGATAATAAATAAAAATTGTTATCAAAACTGTTTATTTATATATCTGGTACATATAAAACTTATTTACATTTTAAAAGTTAAAACTATTTGATTATCAAAAAAATAGAATGCAAAATTAGCACTTTTTACACACGTGTTTATTTTATTTTTTTGCGGGCGGACAGACAATACATTTACCACGTCTCTTTTGAGCAAGACTTTCTTTGTGGGTTTTTTATATTTTAAAAGAAATATTTGTATATGTAAAGGTAGTTTTTTAAGTATTAGATATAATACAAAAAAATAATTAAAAAGAAAAAAGTTTACGTTACTTGTCGCTATGAGCATTTTATGCTTATACACATTAAAACACGTGTAACTTTGTAACGCACTGTTCCTCACCTGATATATTTACAAAAACACTATAATACAGTGTAATCATTCTCATAGGTTAGCTTGACTCACAATAGTAAGAAACTTTTTTTGACAGAATGACGTTGCAATATTTGGCGGCGGAGCACTGAGTGCGTAGTAGGGACAACTTAAAAGTAATAATGTTGTTTTAATAATTGGCAAAAAGGATTATTATTACTATTATTTATAACATTTTGGTTATGAAAATATTGAATTGCATTTCTTTAAAAGTAGGACTTGTTTACAATAAGTTAAGTAATGTTAGAATAGATTAAAGTATTGTCATCATGAAAAGCAAGTCTGAGTAAAAAAAAAGAGTTAGTACTATTAGGAGATTTATTTAATAAATAAATTTGTTACATGGAGGGAGGCCAACAAAATATTTAGTGCAAATGTGAAAGGGGATGGTACGCCTAGAAAGCTTTAGTATCCGTTATTCGTAACTATATATTGGCTGATATGAAGTCAGCAATCTACGAAAACTTGATAACAAAATTTATTGCCAAGACGAGAGTAATGATTTGCGCTTTTAAGATTGATGGGAAAAAGCTTATAAGGAAGTTTGTTATTTTTTTGATTCTTGCAATTATTGACGCGTGTTCTTACATATTGGTATAGCAATACCGAAAAATGCTGGTACTATGTCGAAAAAGTAGACAAGCAGATTGCCCACTTGACAAAAGGCAACTTTCAAATTTCTTACAGTTTATAAACATCATTCATCCCAAGATTCAATTTACAGTAGAATTAGAAGTTAATGAAGCAATTAACTTTTTAGATCTTACTCTAACTAAAGAAAATAATAAACATAAATCAAAATTATTAGGAAACTAACGTTTACAGATAGCACCATGCATAATTCCCAACGAGTCAAACCACCCCTATAATCATAAGATAGCAGCATATAATTTAATGATTCATAGAGCAATCACAATTCTAATGTCACAAGAAGACTAAGATATATAATTGAATACAATCAAACTCATTGCACTCAACAATGGCTATTCCATTAATACTATAGTAAAGTTTATAACTAATGCCCGTACTAATAGTCAGAGATTACATCTCGGATTCATGAATCCGAGATTTATTTTGTTAATTGTTGATTGGTTCTAATCCAATTCATGGATACCGTGATGGTGAACATAATTGCGATCGGCCAATGTAATTTATTACAAAACTTCAGAATTAATATATGACACACTAATAAACGATCTTGGGTGGACTCAAGATTATTTGAATCTAGGATTATATTGACGGTTGCATAGTTTTCAACTCGATCCGAGAGTTAAGCGAGGAATGCATTAGTCGATCGCGATTAATGATATCTGTGAATTGACTTAGAGCCAATCAACAATTAGCAAAATGAATTTCGGATTCATGAATCTAGGATCAATCCGAGATTTAATCTCCAACTATTAGTACGGGCATAAGAAAGTTAAAAAAGAATCATTCAAAAACGTAAATCCTCAAATAAAGGAAACACTAGATTCAAGATTCACTTGTCTCACGTATTTTGGCCCGAATCCGTATCAACTGTGCTTTTTAAACTTAACATGAAAATTGCTTTTAGGTCAACGTCAAAATTATCAAACATTTTATTTAACGCAACGGAAAAAACGGACAAATTTAGAAAATCAGGAGTACATAAATTAAAATGTGGAGATTGCACAAGCGTATATATAGGACAAACAGGCAGGATTTATTGCCCGGTACTAAGAACATAAAATATCATTTCAAAATAATAAATCAGATTCAACGTTTGCCAATCACGTTCAAAAACATCAACATTCTTTTCTAAAACTGGAGGGCGTAAAATTTTTTATCAAATTTCCAAAAAGGAATGGAAAGAAGCATTGGAAATTTTTTTTAATCAAAAAGGTAACGCCGGACCCCATTTAAATGACCAAATAGATTTAATATATTTTCCAAGCGGCAGCGTGGGTTAGTTGCTATGACGCTTACCTCTCAGTCTCGCTCGAGAAGTCTCAGCGAGCACACATAATTCAATTGAGTCAATTTTATTGTCTTACTAATTTATTAAATATATTAAAAGAAAATCTAATTCAACGGAAAGTGTCCTTTACTGTAGCTAACTTGGCCCTTCAGGTCAAGCATGGGCCGATCACTACAAATAATACGCGCCTCCAAGCGCAAAAGCCAAAGCACGAAAGAATCAACTAAAAATAAAATTCAGGTGCCGACTAAGAATCGGTATGAAATCTTACAAGAGGATAAAATGGAACAGGAACAATCGAGCAGCAATAGTAGTCCACCAGTTGCGCAAACTATGGAAAATAAATCAAAAACCATGAAAATGCCACCAATTATTGTGGAGTCGACATTCGAAAGTAATCGTGAGTTTATTGAAAATATGAAAGAGATATGTAAAAATAGTTTCAATGTGAAATTCCACAAAGATTCGATAAATGTTTTTACAACATCTGAAGAGGATTATGATAACGTTAAAGCGGATTTTATTAATCAAAAAGTGGAATATTACTCTTTCACTAAAAAGAGTAATAAAACACATACATTTGTACTTCACGGTATACAAATTGACTTAAGCGAAGAAGAAATTAAAAACGAATTAATTAATATAAACAAAATTGAAGTCATTACATGCAGTAAGCTTAAAAACACAAAATACCCAGTATATATAATAACAACAAACGATAAAGTGTTCTTAAAAAATCTTGTACTAAATGTTAAAGTAGTATATTACACCACTGTTACATGGGAACGGTACTACAATAAAAAACAAATCTCGCAGTGTCATAGATGCCAACAGTGGGGGCATGCAACTAGCAACTGTTGTATGAATTTTAAATGTTTAAAATGTGCAGAAGAACACGCTACAAAAGATTGCAAAAAGCCGGCCGATACCCCGGAAATATGTTCAAATTGTGAAGGACCCCACCCGGCAAGTTCAATAAATTGCCCAATATATAAAGAAAGAATACGAGCTATAGAAGAAAGACGAAGCAAGAGTGAGATGCAAAACCATCACACGACATCGCGAGCAACAGTGACATTGGACCCGCGAACCAGAAACAGATATATCCCGGCACCAGTCCCGCTACAAAATGCTTGGAACAGGAGTCAAACCACAGCGCAATTGCAACCGTAGACGCTACCTCAAACAGAAGCCGCACCCCCGCAAGAGACTTACTTGGAGTTTATAGACCAAATTAATATTTTAAATAATATTGTTGACCTGCCAAAGATGCTGGGAATGTTAAAAGATATGAATGAAAAATTAAAACACTGCAAAACCCAAGCAGAACAATTCCAAACAATGATCATATTTATGTCAAATACAAAATAGGCAAACTTAGTATATTTGAATGGAATGCTAACAGCATAAAAGGTAAAGTAGGAGAATTGATTGAGTTCTTAAACAGAACAAAAGTAGATATTTTTGTTATATGTGAGACTAAACTAGATAACAGTATTAAATTAAATATCAAAGGTTATCACTGTGAGAGGCAAGATCGTACCATTGCTGGCGGAGGTGTTGCACTCTTGGTTAGGAACTCAATCAATTATGTGCGCATTTTGTGCGTTAGTAATTTAGAACATGTAGCATTAAGATTAGAGGATGGTATTATTCTGATAGGAGTTTATAATAGTCCGAATAATAAGATTGTAGATGAGGATATCTTAAATTTATTAGAAACGGGCAATCGGGTACTTATAACTGGTGACTTTAACGCTAGGCACCATACGTGGAACTGCCATCTCAACAACTATAATGGCACACTATTGTATAACTTATCAACCGCATACAATTTTAGCATTATTTATCCTCCAGATCACACTCACTACCCTTCAAATGGGTCAACCCCGTCCACCATAGACATAGCACTCAATAAAAATATAAATGCCATGACAGAAATAAACACAGTCGACGAACTAAGTTCAGATCATGTACCCATATCATTCATTATTCATAACACAGTAAACCGGGAGAGACCAGTATCATATAGACCCGATTATTAGAATGCTAATTGGACTCACTTCCGGCAACTACTTGACAGAAACATTAAAATTAATAGACAGATAAACAATACTGACGACATTGATATAGAGGTTAACTTACTGACAAAAACAATTACAAACGCCTTAAAAAAGACAGTTAAATACAAAAAAATAAACTTAACAAGAGATGATTTACCATTACATATCATAAACAACATTAGAATAAGAAACAAAACCAGGAAACTGTGGCAACGGACCGGTGACATGACACAAAAACTTAACATGGTTGAACTAACAAGACTTATAAGACGAGACATAACAGACCATAGAAACACTACTTGGAATAGCAAAATAAAAAATCTCTCACACAAAGACAACACGATATGGACATTTGTAAACCGACTAAAGAAAAAAACAGCAAGCATACCTACACTGACAAGTGTAGACGGTTCCCTAACAGTAATGACAGATGACGAAAGGGCTAACATGATAAGAGACAGTCTTGAAAAGGTACACTTTCTAGACAACAACAACGACGAACAGACTGACATTTCCGCCAGAGTAGAAGCTTATTTAAATAATCTACCAACTAGCTTGAAAATAACTCAAGCTCTTACTAACCCAACTGAAGTTAGAGAAATAATTAAAAAGCTCCCTCCTCTCAAAGCAGCGTGGCACGATAACATACAAAATATTGCAATCAAACAAATGTCAAAAAAGTCAGTTGTACAATTTCATTATATAATAAACGCTATCATTAAATTGCAATATTTTCCAAAAACGTGGAAAATAGCACACATAATTCCCATTAAAAAATCATCCCAACCGCCATCTTCGCCTGAATCATATCGTCCCATCTCATTACTCACAGCACTTAGTAAAGTTACCGAAAAAATTATTATAAAGCGGCTTGACAAATTTGAGACAGACAACAAAATAATAACAGACAATCAATTTGGCTTTAGAACAGGACATGGGACAGTTTAACAAATAGCAAGAATTGTAAATGACGTAACCATTAATTATAACAATGACAAAGTGACTGACATGATCTTACTTGACATTAAAAAAGCGTTTGACAGAGTATGGACGGACGGGTTAATATTTAAAATGATCACAAATAATTACCCACCATTTCTCATTTTACTAATAAATCATTACTTAAAAGACAGGCAATTTTTTGTAAAAATAAATAAACACTTATCGCAAGTAAAAACCATAAAAGCTGGTGTCCCACAAGGCTCAATTTTAGGACCTAAACTTTTTAACCTTTTTATTAACGACATCCCTAAATTTCAAAACACCAGCCTGGCCTTATACGCAGACGATACTGCGGTTTATTCAGGTTCGTACTACGCTATTGCTGCACAAAAACAAACACAAATTCATCTTCAAAAACTTCAATCATACTATCATAAATGGAAAATAATTATTAACCCACAAAAATCAGAACGTATAGTTTTTACTAGAAAATTCACCAACATTAAAACTTTTTTCCCTACTACTATAAACCATCAAATCATCCCTGTTAAGTCATGCGTTAAATACCTGGGCGTAAACCTTGATCGCAGGCTTAATTTTCACACTCATCTCTCTCATATCATACATAAAACTAATCAAGCTATCAGACAAATATATCCATTTATAAATAAAAATAGTCACCTATCATCTAATACTAAAATCCATTTATACAAATCAATCATTCGTCCTTCCTTAACATATGCGGCACCGGTGTGGTGCGGTATTTCACGAACGAACCTGAATAAACTACAAGTACTGCAAAATAAATGCCTTAGAATGGCCTTAAATAGAGACAGATATGCTCGAATAAGAGATTTGCATAATGATGCAAATTTACCACTCATTGCTGAGTACATAACTAAGATATCTGATTCCTTCTATAAAAACAAATTAATTAACAACATACTGATTGAAAATTTAACACAAAATAGACAATACAATACCCCTTTCCGGATAAAACATAAACTCATATATCAGACTTTACCAATCTTTAATCAAAACATGTAAAAATATTACTCCTAACAATTTATTTTTGTTTTGTTTATTTTACTTTTTCATTAACATACCTTTGATCATTCAATACCATCTCATTTTTATTTTCGCTTTTTTCTTTTACTATAATAATACTTTAGTTAAACAAATGTAAATATGTATATATGTATGTGTATTTCGTCTTAGTTGTGTAAGTAGAAATCCAATCAAATTGCTTTAAAACTGGTCACCGTCTTTCTATGGCCCGTTAAGTATAAATTCAATCAGTACAATAATGTACATTAGCCTGAATGTTGAATGAATGGACGAATAAATGCAACATGAATGAAAAATAAAGAACATAATACTACATTATTTTCCAGACCCCATCACATAATTAGAAATAGTTAAATAAGTCTAACATTAGACATAAGTTAACTGCGAAGTCACTAACACAAATATAAATTGTAAAATTTATGTAATTATTACTTATTATAAATAAAGAAATTATTAAATTGGCAATTGGCAAATTGGCTTACCTCTCATGCTGGGGGTCCTGAGTTCAAATCTTACTTTGCCGTATATTATTTGTAAATTTGTTCACCGCTTTAACCGCTTCGACATTTCATGGTTTCAGCAACAGACAAATTTACAATCAATAATCATCTCGCCTCATTTCATCTCTCACACTCGGAAGAACCTTCGGCCTGCTAAAACCAGGTTGGTAAGATCGATAGAGTATAAAAACGCTAATTTTTCATTATATTCCTCAATATTTAAAGCTTTAGTTTAGTTTAGTGTTAATCCTTCTTTTTTAGATAATCATAACATATTTTTTAATCTGTTTTGTAATATAATCCTTTTACCATTAGTATCGCATGCTCATTACTGTAATCTTTAAAAGTAATTTTTTCCTTTTGTAACTTTGCCTCCTCCCCCTCCCTCACTTTGTAGTTTAGATATTTATATATGTTGTTGTTGTTTATTTTTTAACTCATATAACTTATTTCATCTGTAGTTTTTTTGTTATTATTTTTTTTAATGCTATTTATAAAATATTTATATAATTTTATAATTATAACTAATCCTTTTGAACATAGTGATAAAGGCGTAGCCAACTTTGGTTAGAAATTTAGATCATATTGATAATAATGACTATTACAATCAGAACTGTAATTTGTAATATATTTGATCTAAAATAAATCTGTTATAATTTATGAGACAGTTTTATAAAGATTGTTAAATTAATTTCATTATTTTCATGGTTTATTATGTGCAAATCTCTCACGAAATTAACAAAAGTGGTTTATCTACAATTATCTTTAATAGATATACTTCAAAGACGCAATCATGGCCGTTACAGTTAAATTGCAAGGAATGGTATAATTCAATTTGCTATTAGCTCGTTCGTAGTTCATGAGCATAATATATTTTATTAAAAATAGTAAGAAATCGTTCAAATATAAATTACTTTTTAACATAGTCATGGGAATACGATAGAAGTTGAATTTTATTAATATATCAGTTAATAAAATTATAATTTGTTATTAATGGCATGACATTCTTCTCTATTTAAATTGACATTATATTATTGTCTTGTACCATCATTTTTTATAAATAGCTTAGGAAAGCCTTTAATGGTATAAATAATTATTAAAAATTAGCATTTTTTAGAACAGTTAGGTCCAGTTGCTTTAATATATTCAACAAGTCAGTTAGTCAGTTTTGCTGGAAACGGATCTTATCTAAATACCCAAAGAGCGGCTATTATCCCATACATTATCCCTAACTCGCCGTCTATGCTGTTTCATCCAAAGTGATTTTCCCGAGGCAAAAAAGTCTTCCAGAGCAATTCAATTAAATACGCAGCGCGGTATTGCCACGCAAGGTTTGATCTTCGCTTATAAACATCCTGCCTGCAATTGAAAATACCTACTTTTCTGGAATTAAAATTGACGCTCCTTTGCTCTAAACATAATTTAAGTAAATCCTTTAATTTCCTTTCTCTGGCTTTTATCAAATTTATCAATGCGGATACGTTTTATACTAATTGATTGTATTTACAAAATAAAAATTAATGAAACTGAATGAATAAATTCTACTTGGTCAATAAATAAATATCTGTTTGCATGAAAAAATAACGATTGTTAATTATTTTCCAACAATTTTGTGATTATATAAAATAGTACAATTATTTTCCGGATGCACAGTTCAATGTTCATTGTTTATATATCCGGCTTCAATATATAATAAACATATTGATTTAGTTATCGTAATTTGATAAATGATTTTTTTATTAAATATTTACGATTTAATTATAGTTACATTTTGTTATTCGTTTTATGCAAAATGCACAATAAAATTTATATTGAGTTTTAAAGAAAATAATATTGGACAAGATTATTTTATATTTAAGCACTATAATACTATATTACGATATTTACGATACGTATTCAGTAAGTGCACTTTTCAGGTCAAGAAAACAATATAGCAAAACGAGACCCACACATGGCTGTGGTTGGCTAGTTTTTAATACCTGTAGTTAGTATTTACTAAATAAAACAATCATTTTTTTTTTTAATAAAACAGGAAAAATACCAATTTAAAATTGAATGTAATGTTAAATATTTTAAATATTTGATTGACTTGTGAGTGATGTTTTGAATTTTTATCTGACAAAAGTTTATTTTGCCTATAGAATTAACCAATTACAGTTTAATAATCTATTTCATATTACCTTAGTTTTTCTCATGAGTGTAATTTAATTAACAATTGTGTTTTTAATTGCATTGAGAGTGTATGATTTAAGTATAATAGTTTGGTAGAATTAACTTTACCTAACCTAACCTAATCTGTATAGCGGTGAAGAGAAAAATTTCAAATATGAAAATTTTATTTGCCTGAATATGTTACTGATTCATCTTTTTGTATATGGGCAATTCCATTTCAAACGGACCAGAGCTAGGGGGGGGGGGGGTGCGTTGAGAAACTTGCTTATGTATTTTTTTTTAGTTTCTATAACTTATTAGTAGTCCTTTGATCGGTATATGAGGGTATAAAACCCATATAAAAAAATTCTACGATTTTTTTAAGTATTTTTGACGTTTTTTGACTTAATCGCATTTTTTGTTTAAAAACTGCAATTTAAACTCAAAAAAATAAATTTACTAATGAAATCAATCAAAAATTTTCCGTAGAATCCAAATCTGGCGCCATTTTAAGTTTATACCCTGTCTATAAGCCGCAAAAGCCATAAAACCATGTTTTTGTTCTCAGTGGGCTGGGCAAAAAGGAGCATTTTTTAAATTTTTTTTAACCGCTAAAGTTGACGTGTTTTGATGTAAATTAATTAGAAAATATAAATTTGTTCTGTGTATTTGGGTTTTAAGCGTCTAAAACTCAAAAAAAACTGCAAAAATAAGCCTATTTTTCAACATAAACTTTTACAAATGCACATTTAACAGTTTTCAGAGAAACTATACACCAAATATTATTAAAAAATTTACTTTTGCAAACAATTCTACATAGAAAATAGTCAGTGTCGTGCTTATCTGGCAAAGAAAAATCCATCTAGAAAAAAAAATTTGTTCAAATTTTTTTATTTTTAAATTTTTTAAAAAGATTATTTGGATTATATTTTTTTAAGTTGATTTCAGAAGTTTAACAAAAACATTTTTTGTCGCTTGAACCAATTTTTGGCCATTTTACTCTTTGTTTGATAGTTTTTGCGCATGCGGCACAAATTTAGACTCGATCTATCGGCGCAAAAATTTAAAAATATTATTATTTTTGGCATTCAAACATAAATCTGCCTGTCGCTTGTTAAAATTTGTTAAAAAAAAGTTTTAAACCACACCCTAGTGTGGTTATTATATTTTTGGTAAATAAAAAAAAATAATTAATTTTTAACGCATTTTTTGCATAATAATTTTGTGAACATTTTTTTCTAGATGGACTTTTCTATAGACAATGAGTACAACACTGACAATTTTTTATGTAAAATTGTCCCCAGAATTCAAATTTTTAATAATATTTGGTGTATTGTTTCTCTGAGCGCGGCTAAACGTGCACTTGTAAGAGTTTATGTTGAAGAATTTGCAGATTTTTTGAGTTTTAGACGCTTAAAACCCAAATACACAAAACAAATTTATATTTTTCAATTAATTTACATCAAAATACGTCAACTATGGCGGTTAAAAAAAATTTAAAAAATGCTCCTTTTTGCACAGCCCACTAAGAACAAAAACATAGTTTTATGGCTTTTGCGGCTTATAGACAGGGTATAAACTTAAAATGGCGCCAGATTTGGATTCTACGGAAAATTTCTGATTGATTTCATTAGTCAATTTATTTTTTTGAGTTAAAATTGCGGTTTTTAAACAAAAAATGTGATTTTAAAAAACGTCAAAAAAACTTAAAAAAATCGTAGAATTTATTTTTATAGGTTTCATACTCTTATATATTGATCAAAAGACTACTAATAAGTTATAGAAACTAAAAAAAAATACATAAGCAAGTTTCTCAACGCACCCCCCCTAGCTCTGGTCCGTTTGAAATGGAATTGCCCATATAATAAACAAAATATTGGACTAGGTACACTAAACAACCGACTGGAGGTATTCCCTACTATTGTAAGTCACATGGTACGAGATTACTATTGTTGTGGCTTGCAGAAAACAAGTCTAATTTTATTGTATATACACTGCTCAAAATAATTGGAGGAACACATATTTTCTTAAATTTTAAAATGCGTTATAAGATTTGCGAATTGTCAAAAATGAAAAAAAAATCCCAAAAAGACCTAAATATGTGTTCCTGTAATTACTTTGAGCATTGTAGTTTTTGATTGTTTTTTAAATACACTTGAATTAATTGATTTTTAGATACTAAATTATTTGAAAGAACAGAAGTTGTTTCAGTTTTTGACCTCTTGATGACTAACTGTAGTACGAGAATAGAATTCATTTAACGTTGAATCAGATAAATGAACTTCACGACTGTGTTTATTTTATATTAAGGATGTCAATCTTAAACTAAGTGGGCAACAGTATACACAATCGATTTTTTATCTTCTTAAAGGTTTGACTGAACTTTTAAATATTTTAAATGTGACGTTACTATGCGTTATATTTACCGTCAGTGATTGTTAGTTGTCATCAATTATCATAAATTGTAAAAATTGTTAAGAAGTAGGTATTTTTAATGTAAGGTTTTTCTATATTATTGAATTTATTTATTTGTTTATATATTTTTTTTATTTGTCTTTATTTCCTATTATTACAATAAAAAAATGGCGAAGTTTAGCATATTAATTAAATTATGAACGTATTTTTATTTAACTTAAAAAGTTTAAAAAAATATCAAGTATATAATCAAAAAGATTATTTTGATCTTTAAATGGTATTCTTGAGAATCTTGATATTATCAAGAGCAATTGTGGATGTCCGGAGAAGCTTAGCTAACCAAGGAATCTTTATTTATTCAGTTAGCCGGAGAATCATTTGGTCTGAAGTTGTACCGCCCTTTCTTTCGTTTATCCTTAACTTTTTAACATCTGGAATGGTGCAATGAGATACTACAATGGATCGATCAATAGTAGCAAGTTATCATTAGCAACAAATTGAGATTTTGTTTGTATGTCTTTGATGGTTGTAAGATGGTTAGACATTGCCGAGAAGAAGGAAGAAATTTTAGTTTCTTGTAGAAAGATATACAGTTTTTAATTGCGGAGTGATGGTATGGTGTTTTTTTCCAGCAACATTTAACGCAGGCAACTACATTAACACGCTTTTAGAACCAACATTAATATCTGAAAAGATTGAAAACCCTTATTTTTTAACAGAATAATGCAAAGCCGCATACAGCTTGGGTTACTATGGAATTTCTTTCTGGAACTAGTTCTGCCTTTTTAGAAAAAAAAAACCGTTACAGTATTAGGATAAAATTGTTTTTTTTTATTAAGTTTTTAGTGACTATTTTTATCTATTTTTTAAATTTTATTCTTTTAATTGACTAAAAATGACTTAAAAACAATAAAATGGATAACAGTAGTGTAGTGACTAGTTACTGCTTTTATGTTGAACGTTTTAGCAATTTTGTTAGATAAAACATTTTGAGACTAATAATAGCAATAAGACAAAAGTATTAGTCATAAATTAATTTGAAAATAGGTAATAAAATTATAATTGCAAAAATGTTTTTTTCTCAATACGGCAAGGACGGCAGCGCTAATGTTGATTTACTTGGCGTTTTTGTTTTTCAGACCTATCACCTATTGAACACGTGTGGGACACAATCGGTAGAAGACTGGGCCATCTTCAGCTACCCTCACTCATTTTACTTAATATTTGGATTTGTATTCAGGGTATGATTGTTGTGTGCTTTAGGAATCGCAAAGGTACAGTTTATTATTAAATTAAAAGAAAAACTTTTTACGATTTTTTGTTGAAATTTTAATCATTTCTTAGTGTGACTGAATTACAAATTTTTATAAAAGTTGAGTTACAGGTTTTTAGTGTTCCATTAACTTTTGGTGGGTAATCAAAACATATGACATTTAAATGTCAATAAAATTGAAATGTATGAATACGGTACAGACAAGACTTATGGGAAAATAGCAAAATGTCAACATTGGATTGTTGACAAATCAGCTGCCAGATAGCGTATTTTTTATCTGCGATCCTCAATTAAGGTCAATGTGTCTGTAAAGACTACTTAAATTTTAACTTCAATGTGATTTTTGTTTTCACGAGTTTACTTGTTGAAGTAATGGTGTTTTTATGTTGTTGTATATTCTTTTTGTATCTGTTTGTCACATAATATTGCATTCAAATATAGCTAGAATCAGTGATTATTACTTTTTGCCATACTTAAGCAATCTTGTGTGTACAATAATTTGTTTGTGTGCATAGTTTGAACAATTTTGCAAACTGTCTAAATTGTGTGTTGGATAGACTATATTTGAATTTGTTACGAGGTATTACGAGGTATTACGAGGAGAGTTTTTTTAATTTTATTTACTTAGCTATGAAACCAATATGTTGTCTTGAAAATGTTTTTTCTTCAAGCTTTTGTGACATTTTAAAGTTATCTCCTTGTTTGGTTCCAATCGCATTTGTCATTTTTAGACGCTATAACGAGTGATTTTTTTATGAGGTTTTTATCTAAAAAAAAGTAGACTGCCCAAAAAAAAGAGAATAGTGACTTGTGTTTGGAGAAAATAGCCCGTCTTATTTTTTTGACAAATATTGATGCAAGCAGTTCAATGCTGGCAGAGAATCCATTCATAATAAAACTGTGGAAGATTGAAGATTTGCCGAGTAGTCAGTTATTGCTAGAGAAATAGGAATATCAGAAACGATTGTTTTAAATTTATACATGAAGAATAAGCAAAGTGTCGACATGAAAGATTCCAAAGTTACTCAGTCCCGAATTAAGCTATGTAGGCGACAAATTTTCAAAGAGAATTTGTGTTATTACAAGATGAAGATTTTTTTTCTATAAAATTCTGACTGGGAATGTGACCTGGGTATACCATAAGAGTCTATGCAATGGGTTTATAAGGGCTTTCCATCACCCAAGATACAATTATCTAATTATTCTTAATAAATAATTTTAATTTTTGCAAGAACTTGTATGTATATAATATACTGGTTCATAAACTTGTCGATTAACTCTAGTTAAAAATTTTATCTTCAAAATAATAACTTTTTTTTTCTTTTACTAGAGGTGAATCTATTTTCATCTTTAGATTGAAAAAAAGCTACTTTCACAGGGGTATGAAAATTCAACTTTTACATATGAGTAGAAAAATTATATTATCATTTAAATACGTTAAAACTGTAGAAATTAAACGCCATCACAATGCATAAAATTACCATAAAAGTAATGATGTTCTATATGCTGGCGTACTTTAAATGTAAGGAAATGGCTGTTTGATTTGTGTGGTATTCTAGGGACTATGACAATAATAATTCTGACCGGCGTCATAATAATAATAATTTTCGCATGCTATATGCATCAGAAAGTGTGAGTCATATGGAGAATCAGGTCCTGTGTAATCCCGTGGGGTGTTTCCGGAGCAATCTATTCTCTCTGGGCTGGAAGCCTTGTTTCCACTTTCGATACCATTACAGCAGAATGTGCCGCTATGTGTGGCGCAATATATTCCCCCTTATCAACATATGCAATAGCGTACCAGCCAGCACAATCATGAATCATTTTTATATTGATTCGATGGAGATGAAGAGTAGAGTAGCGGATACGTAAAAAACGAAAGTTGTTGTTTATTCTAGTGACAGATTCGCGTTTCGCATGGCTTGCGATTCTCAAGTTTAATGATCCATTCGAAATTTTATGGAATAACTTACTGCCGAATTTATTTTTATTATTTGTATAATAGTATCACTTGATAATAGGTTTGAAAGCATTATGACCCTCGTAAAAGCAAATGTATTTTAGCGATGTCTATACAAGGTTGACCGCCGGCAACTTTTATGTACTTCGTAGTACATTAAAAACAACCCCTAATTTGATTCAATAAAAAAATAAACTACCTTGCTTATATTATTATCTTGTTATTTAGTTAGTTGGATAAAATTAAAATGCAAACTCATTATTTAATAATGGTGCTATAAGAGATGCAAATATTCAAAATTTTATAATTAAAATGCAAATGAGGGTGTAACAAGTAAGTAGGTCTTTTCACTAGTTTGTTTAAGGTACGTAGTTAGCTAGATAAATCAGACAGGAAGTCATTGTGTAAGGCTTGTAAAACCGATACAATCAAACATCAAAAGGAAGGAAAATGAAGCAGGCAAAGGCGCGCCTAGCGGTGATTAATCTATTTTATCGGCGACAAAGCGTCCTCACATTCTGAGACACTTATAGAGATTTTCCTGGTCGCGGGTTAAGTGCAGAGAAAACAAAAGCCCTAATTCATATCCGGAGATAGCGATTCTAAACCCGGAAATAGTCCGGTAAACTAACCTAAGATTACGATGAAACTGCTTGCCGCGAACAAACTCGTTGTTACTGCGAGAAATTTAATTTGCAGCATTCTTTGCTACATTTACGGCTTTATTTTCGAAATTGCGAAGATAATTTTGGGATTCTACTTCCCGTCATGAACCCTTGCCATATTTCACTCATGAAGACGCACTCTGGGAACAATTATACCCCCATAAATCATGTTTATTTATAATTCGTGCCCTGCTAAGACAACACAATGACTTTAAGAATTTTATCTGTGCCGCAAGACTAAATGAAAACCCCCCTTCACTTGTATTCATTCTAGTAACACAGAAAATATTGTCGACTTACAAGCCTATTGCTTGTCTTGCTTTTATATTTTATTTCATTTTAATTATAAATTAATTGTGTAGAGATTAAATGTAGAAATACTTTTGTTAAAGCTTCTATCAATATGATTGTTGGCAATAAAGTAAAGAGCATTTTGTATATTTATCATCAATCATTCTGATAAAATCACATTACTAATATTTGCTAAAAACAAAATGTTTAATAAATCAAATTCCAAACCGATGAGACGCAACAAATTGATCCTCTCAAACATATTGTCTACAATTGCACCCCATCATTCCATTCCCGTACATTACAACGCTATACAATTTCAGGAAGGGTAAGGATGCTACCCAATGCATGCATATACATACATATACATCACAATAGTTTGCCATGTCATCAACTTAAATAATTTAACATTTGACATGCGGGGAAATGATGTAGCCAGGAATTTATTATCGTGCACTTTGGGGGCGATCTGTTTGGACAAATACATGCTGACTCTAGTCTCGGTAGAGACAATGTTTCTGTTTATTGCGCGGATGTCTGTATCAAAAAGGAGGGTGCGTTTTACCCCTCGTGATATTTTGAAAGGAAATGGAAATTGATAGCATCTTCAAGCGATTATGTATGAATTTAATATGAAAGTGTCGTTGCGTTTGCTTTGGAAAAATGAATTTTACTCCGACGCGTTTACTGTGCGTAGGGGACGCTAAAAGTTATATTGAATATGTATTTTTAAATTTAATAATGTCTCCAAACAATAAAGTTTAAATCATCTAGATAAATAAGGATCGTAATAGATCTTTTATTTTTAGATTGTGTTACATGCGGATGAAAAGGAAATGTTTTTTTGCATGAATATGCAAAATGCTTAGATTTACATTATGGCAAATTGTTTTTGAACAACATCATCAAGGCATTGTTTAGTACATACAAATGACATTTTAACAATTGTTTTTTAGTTGCAAGGGCCGATATTTTAGAGCTTACGCTTGTGTTACTGCCGCACAAGCTGCTTTTAAATATGTACCTGAACATAAATATATACTATTGCTGTAGATACTGACGAGGCCTAGTATCTGGTTCACTCACACTCTCATATTAAATTTAATTATGGTTAAATGGACACTAATCATGAATTAGACTTAGTAATATTTGAAAAACTTGGTATAGATTAGGCTTATAAAAGTAAAAGTATAATTTTATTATGGTTATTTTGAAGTGCGGTTTTATAGTACTTTATTTTTATACTAAGTTTAGGTTACGTGGGTAATGTTTACTCACACTGATATTAGTATGCAACAACATCAATCACGTAGTATCATCAATATCAATGACGTATGTCTATCAATATTGTATAACCTAAAAAGTGGAGCATGTGAGTTTTGAAGTTCATTTTAGCATTTAGCTTTTTTATAAAAAAATAATTAAATCGATCATATTTTATTATTTTTTTATAAAAAAGCTTTTTTCTACTTGTTTGGTTGAAAATGAGATTTAAATGAATATCAACAGTTAGTACTGGTCAGTTCGGTCACTAGTAAAGATTTACGGCAATAGTAAAGTTTAACTTTTTTTGCTTCTTTCTCTTTTTTTTTTGGTTATATCCTTTCTAATTGTTTTTGTTAATAGGATAAATCTTGCTTTCAAATTATATTAACCAACAAAAAGATTATTAACTAAGTACAAACTTTTACAGATCTGTATGCTTCTATTATTTTGTTGCAAGATAGTGTTCAAAACATTACTTGTTACACTACGTGTTATTCATCTATTAGCTACATTTATTTTAATTTTATCATTAGGGCATGAATAAATAGAACTAAAAAATATTATAAATGTTGGTATACTACGAGTATTTACATAAAGGGTATTTAGGGAAGAATAGTAAATAACTTAATAAATGATGCTTGTTTAAATAAAAATGTTTATATAATCATTTGTTTGATTTTTAATTAATGAATTTGTAGATACAGTTGTTTAAATGTTATTCTAACTAAATAAAAAGCCGCCAAAAGATGATAAGAAAATTGATATGATTGTTAATTTGCTTTTAAAGATCAAATTATTTACATCCGCACTTAGTTGATAACGCAATCTAGCTTATAGGGCAAAGTTTGATCCTAGTATAAATATAAAATAATAAAAAAATAGCTAGACATTATTGAAGGCAATAAGGTTTTGCAGGTAAAGTACTCAATAATATATTTATTATGCATTTAATGTTTATTTATAGGTTACACTTATTTTGTCAAAATATACCGACAAGGAAGTGTAACCTTATATATTGGGGTAAGTGTAAAAGCAGAGAGTTTTTATAAAATATATTGTGCAAACAGAATTTAATACGTACTTATAAACATTGTAACATTTACTGAAAAACATGGTTCGAATATATATAAAAAAAGAAAAACAACTGTCTTTTTGCAAGGATACATAGCAATTTGCAGTTAGTGATGTACGAAATGGAAATTTAACATTATGCGGAGCATCGAAAATGCATAATGCACCTAAAGTTACTATATACACCCACTTAAAAAGCGTTTGAGGTGTTAAAAGGAGCTTTGAGATCAAAATTGCCGAGTCGATAAAACAAATGGCAAGATGGTGTTTTGGCCTATCAAAAAAAGAAACGATTGTGTTACTAAAAAAATATGGCGTAGAAAATAAAATCAAAACCCCAATTTGCAATGGTAGTCTTGGCACTAGTTTTTCTTGTTAAGATTTAAGAGAGCGCATGGACTTTTACTAAAAATTGCTCAACGTGTAAAATATGACCAAATGGCTTAACACGTAGCATAGTTTATTTTCTATTCAAGAATGTTTTAACTTTTTAGAAAATACATGCAGTGGACTTTGGCTTAAACAAATATGAAATTTGGATAAAACTAGTTTTTGTATGGATCCATCTCAGTCTCAGAAAAAGGTGTAGTCATTCACCGCGCTGGAGAAAACGTTTCTCTTTTAGTTGTATTTAAGCGAAAAAATTGTGGGACTCATGGATAGAGAATTTTAAGGAATGACATACGTCGCTACAAAAAATGGGTGTATGGAATTAGAAACTTTTTACTATTTTCTTTTTACTATTTTGAAAGATTTTTATTGAAATTTGTTGTAAAAAATAAATTTGCATTACTTATACACGACGGCCATAGCATCCACATTGACTTAAAATTAATAGAAATAGCTTGCAGCTCAAATATAACTTTCTTCACACACAAGTCATGTGCTACAACCACTTGACTTCTGTGTATTTAAATTATTAAAGCAACAATGGGACCAAAAATTGATTAAAACTAGTGCAGGAAATTGTCTAAACAAGAATTTGCTATTATAATTTAGATATATGGAGAGAAACAAATACTAAAATTATAATAATCGGTTGTAAAAATGCTGGAATAGTTTTTTTACTAAAGATTTTATGTTTATTAATAGATTATAATTTGTAGATTATAATAATAAGGCCAAAACTATAAAAACAAATTTATCAACTAGCAATCAAATATTGAACAAAGTATTACAACAGTGGAACCGGAAAGAAATTGTCAATTAAATATTATAAATCAAAATAAATCAAATTTTACAACGGCAGAAACGGAAGTAACTTGCCAATTAAATATTAGAACTATTGCAGAAACACCAGCGGTGTACAATATAATTTACGAAGAATAATGAACAAGGACATTTGTTGCTACAGTTGCAAACAGTCAATTTATTAGGTTATTTAAACGAGTATTCTAAATTAACCATTAGAATACTCGTATAATGTGCGTATATTAATCAACGGTGGGAATTAAGAAAAATATTAACATATAATATACAAATATACGTGTACAAGAAATGTATATTATACGAATATACATATATTATATTCGCTTTTTACACCATATATACGTGTAATAAACTTATGCGATCTAAACTTGTATTTACTGGGAAGCTATTAACCGTCTAACCAAAATTGAAGACTACTAAACTAACAATACAATACAAGAAATTTAAACCAACGAAAGAATTATAACCTTGATCAAAAATTTAAAATCAGAAAGAAAACCCAAAAGCTAACAAAAAAAGTATAAACTGGGACAGTGATGAGAGTGATAAATGTGATTTAGATTTTGAGTTTGCAGAAAGTTCCGACTGTGAAGATGAATCTGCACTTTTACATGAAGAAAATAAATTTCTGGAGACTTTAAATTGTAGTGTTTCTACAGAAGGAAATCTGGGTCTTCATTATAAAATGAAAAATAAAATGTAGTCACTGTGTTGGCATAATTTTAGAGAGTAATAAAGATAATTTTACTGTAAAAATTGCAGAAAAAACTAACAAAACATTTTATAAATATTGAGCCGGTGGTTTGATACCTAGTTCCCGCTTACCCGCTAAACTATTTGTTATCAAAAAATGACAGATTGAATATCAGTTGTTACTAATACGTCATAAGTGGGCATAATAATAAATTTGTTAAAAACTACCACTTGGGCAGGTGGGCAGAAACACAGTTTATAAAAATTGGGCCGGTGGTTTATTACACTGTTCCCGTCCACCCGCCCAAGTGTTTGTTATCGAGAAATTTGCTCATTCTCACACTTGTTGCGTTTCTGCTGTTTTCAGTATGATTGATTGAAATTAGTTTCATACTTTTTCTTATCAATTTAAGTATTTTGATTTAAAATTTGTTATTAAATTTGTTATCAAATATAGCAAAATTCTGCGATGATTTTTTAAACAATTAAATCCGGACATAAACTGTTAAAAACGTGTAAAATCATAAAATCTCAAAAATAGAAAAATTAACTGTATCCAAAATATTGTGAAAAAGAACCAAAATTCGGCTCTGAAACATTAAATTATTGTCAAATGCGTCTATAAACTGTTGAAGTTCAAAATGTTATTCACAAAATGTAAAAAATTGAAAAAAAATTCTGTCCCTCAAAATATTGCTAGAAAGCACAATCAGTTTTTTTCACAATATAATATAAGTATTTTAGAATATAAAATTTAAAGGCCATAAACTGTCAAAAAGTGTAATTTTATTTACAACATGTCAAAAACTGTATAGTTCGTATAAAAATGTTGTCAAAAGTATCAAAATTTACCATTAACTGTTAAGAAATGCAATATTCTATTTATGAAAAACTAAAAATAGAAAAATTTTGTCATTAAATTATATTTTCAAAAAAAAAAAAACAGTTAAAAAGAGTACAAATTTCTATGAAAAATAGCAAAACCCAATTATAAGAAAATATTGATAGAAAGAACCTAAACTGATAAAAAGTTTATAGTTTTATTTATAAAATGTTAGAAATAGCAAAATTCGGCCGTTAGATGAACATGTATGCTTTTGCATTGCATACTCTTGCTTACAGATGGCTACGGCAGTGGATTAATGCATTTTTATTGATATTTATTGCATATTTTTATTTTTACCTATTAATTAAATAATATTTATTCTAATATATTTAATTATATTTATAAATTAAATGTTTGTACTTAATTTACACAAACAGAATAGAAATTTTTTATTGATAGTAGTTTAATAGTGTAAACTTGTGTTTTTTTATTATTTGCTATCTAGATTTGACAATGGTCGAGCATTTATTGATTAACAATAAAAAGTTTTATCAAAATTTGATGATTCATGTTGTAATAAACAAATAAATGATATAATAATCCCAAATTAACAAACAAGAAAATGTAATCAAACGACTTTCAAGTCTACTGAAATGTATGAAAATCTAAAACATTTAATTGTCTATTTAATTTTTAAATTAAATTGTAAGGTTTTTGTTGAAATATTTACTTAAACTTTAAGAGTCATGCTTTATTGAACATTAAATAAACTTAAACCGCGCCTTTAAAAATAAAATTATTCGAAAATTGTACAAAAAACTTAATTGCCGCATGAAAAATAGATTAAAACACCAATGTATTGAGTAAATGTCAAAAATTGTTCAAAAATCCCGACACAGATATTATTGAAAATGTAGACGACACTGATATAATTTATTTTTTACGCGAGTCTTGTATAATAAGTAACCATAAATTTGTTTTTACAGTGTATTTATTTATAAATTAAATAAGAACTTATGTTTATTTTAAAATTCTTGTACAATTTATGTAGTGTATATTTATTTTTTTATATTAAATGTTTAGGATATTTTACTTTTTTTTTTATTTTTAAGGTTTTGCTCTAAACGTTTTACAATATCTGTTTATGAAAATTAACTTAACTAAAAATAGTTCTAGTTGAAATTTTTTTAAAGTTATATTTATTTTACACGTTTACACTTCTACAGATGTGTTTCTATATATTTTTTACAAGAAAATTGTGATTTGGTTACACTTGCCCTAATTTACTGGAAAGTGTATAACAGATACATTAAGTTAAGAAATTAAAACTGTTAGTATTTTTATAATCACAATTTTTACCACATATTAAGAATTAGGTTGACAAAGTAGTAGATTATTTTTTTTGTGTTAAACTTGCCCCCATTTACCTTAATTTCTTTTTTATACTTGTCTTTTACATTGCCGTAGAAGTTTTACGACTTGTTTGAAGGGGTTTATTGGGACCAACGGCTTATTAGGTGACTTCCGAATCACCTCGGTGGATAAAGAGCAAGTTATTATTTCAGTCATATTTTGGGAACCCCGGACTTGTCAGCGTGCTACGCTAACGCTCTGTAACTGACCTACCTAACCATTAATTAGCTTTATTGCATCCGCATTTTGTTCATCCTTGCGTTTGAAACAAATATGATTTAATTTGGTACAGTAGTGTTAGGAAATCCTACAGCGTTTTTGCTTTAATTGACAAAAGTATTTTAGATATAAAACACAGTAAGAAATAGTAGTAATACCCAGCAGTACCAGGTTGCAACTAACGTGTTATTTAGAGGTCTTGAGTGTGTTATTTTTATATTTTTGAACAAATTTTAATCAATTATTGATTGGAACTGTTTTGATACCCATAAAAGAATTTTGAAGAAGTATTGTCCAATTCGGATTTTGCTGTTGAAGTAAATTGTTTTTTGAACAGTCTACCGTTTTGCTAGAATTAAATTTGTGTTAAAATGTTCAAATAATGTTTTGATAAAGTTTGTTTTCTATAGTGACCTTCTTTGCAACACATTCACAATATGTACATCGTATTATTAAAAAAAAACTTGAATGCGTTTTTTTATATTACGTTAAGAATATTATTATATTACAATGATTTTTTTTAATTTTTAAGAATTATTTAATATGCTACAACATACAAATACTTTTGAAATTTTAACGAGTGAAATCACACACCTTGAATTTATCACATTGATAACAAGATTCAAGTAGTCTGTGAACATTGTTAAATATTTTTGTGTTATAAGTCTCCGAAAATAATGAGTTTGGAAGTTTATTTTATGTGACATTAGTACGGCTAAATAAATCTTTCTTAAAAGTTTTTGTCTTACATCACTGAGTTGTCAAAAAATATTTGTTAGAATTCCTAGCAAGCTCTGTACTACGTGTAAATATTTGTTCAGATGGCAGCATGTTTTGTATTTTTTTAAACAATGTCTATAAAATCATCTTTCTAAAATGCAAAGATCTTCAACATTACGCCGATGTTGTTAAGTAATTAAGTTAATAGTTAATTTTAAATCGGCATTGACTCGAGTAGCTTCTTTGTGAATAGAATTTAAAAAATATAGTGTATTTTTGATGCGCTACTCTATACTTACAAAAACGAGTAAATAAAAACTAATCCAACAAGAAACGAACGTGGAAAATAGCTGGCAAACATACAAAGAAAATATGATAAAAACAGCAGAAAAAACACTTGGTAAGAAAAAAAAAACTGCAAAAAATGGATGACAATAAAAAAAAGAAAAACGGTGTAAAATCAAAACTAAAATTCTACGCGAAAGTGAGAAAGCAAAAATAAAAGAATTTAAAAAAAATGTACTGGAGAAAAGACAAAGAAATAAAGAGAAGTGCGAGAGACGATAGAAGAGAATTAATGGAATCAGCAAAAAAAGCGGCAAGACTAAATGATTTGAATACCCTATACAAGATAACAAGAACGCTAGGAGGAGCAAAGAACTATGAGACACAAAACGAAAAAAATAAAATTGGAAACATGATCAAAACAGAATTAGAGATAGTAAACAGGTGGATGGAAGTTTTTAAGGAAATATACACACAAGAAGAGATCTCAAGATTAAAACCTAACATATCAAGAGGCAAAGTTAACCAAGAACAGGATAACCAAATGGGTGAAATTACTCAGGAAAATATAGAAATGTCAATTTACGAGCTGAAAAACGATAAAGCACTAGGCATGGACAACATACCAGCAGAACTAATCAAAGCTAGAGTGAAAACATGTACATCATCTACTGGGAAAAATTTGGGAGGAAGAAGAAATACCAAATGAATGAGAGGAAAGTACAATAATAAAACTACCCAAGAAAGGAGACAAAAAGGTATGCAACAACTGGAGAGCTATTACGATTCTAAATACCACCAGCAAAATTCTTACTAAAATTATACTTAATAGAATAATAGAGATGCACATGGGATTTGTAGACTTTAAAAAAGCATTTGCTAAAGTAAATCGTACACAAATGTGGGAAATACTAAAGGAATACGGAATACCAAATAAATATATAAGAATAATAAAACTATTATACGAAAATTATCAAGCAAGCATAATATAAAACGGGAAAAGATCTGAGAAATTTGACGTGAAAAGTGGAGTGAAACTCTTCTTAATTATAATAGACTGGGTGATGAACAAAATATTCAACAACAAAATAGGAATAACATGGAGGTTTGGTACACAATTAGAAAACCTGGAATACGCAGACAATGTTTGCATAGTGGCAGAAAATTTAACGCAACTAGAAGGAAAATTAAAATCACTGAGTACAACTGCCAAGGAAGTGGGTCGCACAATAAATGAAAAGAAAACCGTTACCTTAAGTTTACACTCAACAGGCACAACAGACAAAATACTGAACGGAGATAGAATACAAAGAGCAAAAAAAGTGAAATATCTATGCTGCATACTGGACGAACAAGGAGGTACACAAAAAGATAATCGAACGAGAATAATAAAAGCTCAAAATACATACAACATATTAAGAAAGCTATGGTCTTTAAAAGAAAACTTTAATAAGACTTATGCCCGTACTAATAATTACAGATTTTGATCCTGGATTTATGAATTTTAGATTTATTTTGATAGTTGCTGATTGGCTTTAAACATTCACGAATATTGTCCCGGCGATTTTAGTCGCAATCGGCCAATATATTCCTTGCTTAATTCTTGGAACGAGTTGAAAACTATGCAACCGTCAATATAATCCTAGATTCAAATAACCTTGGGACCACTCAAGATTATTTGAATATTGATGGTTGCATAGTTTTCAACTTGATCCAAGAATTAAGCTGAATGCAACTAAAGTTGCCGTCACGATATCCGTGAATTGGCTTAGAGCCAATCAAGGAATAGCAAAATGAATCTCGGACTCAAGAATCCAGGATCAATCAGAGATTTAATCTCTGATTATTAGTACGGGCATAAGATACGCATTTTTAAAACAAATTTATTGAGCGTACTTTTATATGGTGCAAAAACATGGGCACTGAACAAATATTAGACAACCTAACTACAGACATTTTTGAGCATTGCGAAGAATACTATAAATACATATATTGGCCGGATAAAATTTTAAACAACAAACTGTGAGAGTATGCACAACTAGAATTAGTACGTAGCATAATAAATAGAGAAAGGTGGAGATGGTTGGGACGTCACTTTGAAAACTAATCACAGACATAACTAAACAGGTTTTGCAAAAAAGGAAAACCATTGTTCACATGGAAGAGAATGATCACCAATGAATGTAAACAGATGATCATAACATGGAATGAAGTGAAAGTGCGCGCACAAAACAAAACCAAATGAAATAAGTTTGTGCAAAATATGTGACATTAGACATTAGTCATAATTATAAACTCAACTCTACAGTACAATTATAAGTGATAGAGAAATATGTAACCAAAGTTGACAAATTTGGATCAACACCCTGTTATAGAAACGCCCCATGGTTCTTTTTGATCTTTGGGATAAAAGAAGAAGAAGACTTTATACTTCGAAATAATACATGGACGTGCACAAGATTTATATTTATATGCAAAAGTTCTACTGAATTGAAAAAATGTTTACATTTATTACAAAATTTTAGTTTCTCAGATTTTTTTGAAACTATTGGGTTAACAACATGGTTGGTTCAGAGAAGGGTATGTGAGATTATAATCTCTAGAAGACAAGTTGAAGCAGTTTTAGATATAGGTTTATTGTTTTGTTTAATATTTGGTACTGATACATCGGATTTTGATTTTGAAACAGTAAGAAATTGAGTTTTTACTTTAGAAATATTAAGACATTTTGTCATATTTGTCGATATTTTGGAAAGTATGAAGGATGCTATCATCTTCAAAACTATGAACAGGACTTTTGGCTATTTGAAAAAGTTTTAGTTTAGTAAATCAGAAATAGAGTTAGCAAAAAAGCAGAACCTTGAGGAAAACCTTCATTTATGATTTTGGGGTTAGAGATAAATCCATAAATTTTAACTATATTTTTTTTGTTGTCATTAAGACTTATGGAATGGAGAAGACTACAATAATATACCCTATCAAATGTTTTGGAAATATTTAGAGCTACTGCAAGATTTTCTCAATGTTTGTCTAAGAATTTTGTGTGTGACTGTCAGAAGATCTGTTATTGAGTATCTTTTATACATTTTTTAAAAGTTTTAGATAGAATTGCAATTGGTATAATCAGATTTGCTTCTCTTTTCTGGTTTTGTTTCTTTTTTGTATGATAAGGCAAATATTTCAGTCGGAATGGAAGCGAATTTATTTGCAAATGTTTTAAGAATAATATGTGGAATATTGTTTATACCTGATGTTTTTCTGGTATTTAATGTAAGAAGATATAAATTTAAAAAAAATTGACCCAATCTTTAACTAGTAGCCGGCATTTTGAGTTATATGCAAAAATATCTATCACAATGTTTACGAGCTTTTTTATATTCCGGATTAGAATGATTACTGATAAATTTGTTGTGTTTGTTTGCTTCTTATTAACTGCTTGTTTTGTCTGAATTAGGTACAAGTAGTTTTGTTTTGGTTTAATAACATCGAACAAAACAAATTTTTGCTGCAATATGTAGATTTTTGGAATAAAAGCAATGAGTACCAAAATTAATATTAATATAAAAATGTTGCTGAATAAATTGAATAAGAATTGTTGTTGCTCTATTTGGAGAGCGGTATCTGCTACTACAAAAATTGTTTTATTGTAAGATTTAATTTAAGCAATATTTTATTACAACTAATTCTCTGAGTTTTGTACGATTAAAGCAACCAGAATCTTTATTGTTTAGCTTGGTTCTAGTCAAAGAGAAGATATAAGAAAAATATGTTCAAAATGCTGGTGAACATAATTTAAATTCTTTTTAAACCACAAAAATTAGAGAAATAAACTTTTATGCTGTAAACTAAGTCAATGTGTGTGGAACAGACTATGCCTTGTTTTGTCATTTATTATAAGTCATGTTTGATCTTGTGAAAGGTTTGACTTATTAGTGCCAGTTGGTCCACAATTCATGGTATACTGAGTTTTGTACACATTAGACTCAAGCATCTAATGTAGTTATACGGCAGCTTGGTCTAATTTAGTGCTAATACTGCATGACAAGTATTATTAAATTTAAAACTAGAATTATTTTTTTAAGGCAATAATTTACTTAAAATTAATTAAATAAATATATCAATATTAAGTCAGTTCATTTTACTTAGATTTACATAACACTTGCAGAAAATTAGTAGCTGCTATTAATTTTTTTTACATAGTTTAAAGTTTAGTGTTAATGTCAAGGTGACTGCTATATGTTGTGATTAACGTTTTTTTGTCTGCTCTTATGATGATTTGTTTTGCTGTTTTCAAATATTAGAACGAGTATACGTGCATAGATTAGCGTTAGTATCTACAATAATGTTATTGTGGGTTGTTGTCTTATATCACCATTTACGACTTTGATCTATGACAAAATTAAGTTTTTTCTTCAAATTAGACAAATATTGACGTTTTAGAGAAATTTCACCCACAGCTTAGCGACTTGTATAGTTAGGTGTATTTGGACTGTCTGAAGACTATTTTTACCTAGCGTACGCATGAAAAAGGGTGGTTTTGGAATAATAGATATGTTATATATACGATAAGTTTTGGGTTTTTTAATGATTTTTTGCATTTTTTGCGATAACTATGCATTTTTTGCAAAAATTACTTCTATTAAAAGTTGTAGAGCAAAAAATTTCCAATCGATATTGGTCATTACATTTTTTCTATAATTGACTATTATCTTCTGTTGCAATGGCTGTCTGATAGAGTTAACTTGTGTTACTACTTCTGCGACTATGCGTCGACGTTACATTAAGTTCATGATGAAATCTTGCAGATCCGCAATTTTGTTTTAAGATACTTTTGAGTATTGCCAATAGGTTGCAATAAAATTGGTAATTGTAAAAAGAATTTTTTTTAGAGAAAAAGCGGCGTTTTCTATTTCAGAGATTAACTAACCCAGATTATAAGGACTTGATTTGTGTTACAATTTTTCATAACGTTGGTTGTTAAGTAAATTTTTAATTCAAGCTTTCATATCTCACTAATAATTAAATTTATATTTATTATATTCAATTATAAATCTTGCGGATAGCACGTAGATCATTATTGTCCTATTTATTGTTAGTGTATTTAGTACTATACATTTCTACTAAATGAAATGAATTTACCATACTGTTTTAAATTATTTGAAATTGAAGATAAAGTCGAATGCTGTTGAGGCCAAAACAAACTAATAGTAATAATAACGCAAGTTTTATATTAGAGGTTGCAATTAAAAAATATAACTTATCACTAATCATTAGTGTAATACCGTATAATACTTTACCAATTTAAACATGCAAAACTAAAGACTAGGAATGACTTTTCCATTTAGAGCGTTTAGATGAATAGGTAAAAGGATAGTCGTTACTACTCTTATTGTTTTTTTTAGTGGCATGCAATTTAGCTACGTTGTTTATTTAATATAATATATGTAATTATTAGTACACAATATAAACTTGAATACAATAAATGAATAATTAATTTGATACATATCTAAAATTGTGGAGTCTAAGCTATTAAATTTTAATTTACGTTAATAAATTAAAATCTTAACGCTTGATTTTTTTTGTAACTATTATAATTTTGATAATTGATGAAAAAACTATCGCAACTTTACTGACAAAATAATTATTACACACTTCTGTGGGAATGAAGCAGAATGAGAAATTTAATTATCACTCCTTTACTGTTGATATATATTTATATATTTTATGGGAAGTAGGTTAATTCCATATTATGTTTGGAAGTTGTTGTTGTGAAATGATTCATAAAGAAAATGCACTTTTAATGATCCATATTCACATTATTATGCATGCATAAACTTATTTCTTTAGAGTAGTGTGCAGGTATATATTTCTAGGATAATGTTAATTAATTAAACAAGAAAAACACCATAAGAATGAATGAACACTGACGAATTTAAAGAGCATTTATAGCTCTTTTAAATTTTCCTTTTCATCTAATTAAGTTTGTAATTTCATGCTACACCCTTTATTAATTAATTATATCGAACCCTGAAGTTTCAAATTGGTCTCTTGGGATTTCATCCCTGAGACGAAAAGTAACAAAAAAACAATTTTATAATCTTGTTAATTATTGAGATTAGGGAAAACAGCAGTCTGCTGTGTAATAGTGCTCACCGGACCGATTAATTTATTATCTTATTTTTTTTTTCATTTCTTTTCTTTTTGGGTATTTAATATATTTTATAAAATATAATAAACTTATTTGGTTTATTATATTTTTATTAAATATATTTAATATACTTCAGAGTTATAATAATTATATATAAAAGATAATCCATAATGCCATTGAAAAGCAAGACATAAAGCTGATTATCATATCAAATTTTAATGGTAATGTATATATTGATTAGTGTATACGGAGTAGGTAAAAAAGTTTACTCCAACATGTTTACAGGGCTGAATTCTACCATATCTCAAACAGATTTATGTGCAAAATTAGTTAGTGTATAATTCAGACCTAGTTACATGTAGACAATACAAACAACTAGATTTATAACGGTGGTATCATATATTGTATAGCAGTGTGTGTATCATCACATGTGACGTTGTTTAAATATAGTAAGTTATTATAACCATTTTTATAACATTTTTGATAATTAGAAAAGGAACAACTTAGTATATTTTGTTGTAAACGGAATAATAAGTTATGAAAAAAGTAAAGGTACAAACACAAGTATTATTGTTTTTACATTTATACCATTCATACAATTAACATATAAGCTGTAAATCTAATTATAATTGCTTATAAACTTTTTTTTATTGTTATATTTAGGAATTGCTTAATATGTTATAACAATAATAAAAATATGAATAAAATGGTGTGAGAATGTAAGAAGAGAAAGAAGAACATTAATAAGAAGAGGTGGAAACAGTGCGTCGTGGGTGTGTTGTGTCAAGAACAACAAAGTGCACAAACATTAACGTAACATGACTAACAAGAGGATAGTAAGAACTAACAATAATATTTTGTGGTGTATTGGGCAAATTACAAAAAAGTTAATATTTATACAAATAATACCGGTAATTCAATAAGATTGGTTTAAGCAAATTTATTAAAGAAAAAAATTAGAAGAAAAAGAAACAACCAACATACAGTCAAAATTTTATAACATTATAGATACATTAAAAAGATCAAGATCAATTATATTGAAGATTTGAATGTGAAAAGAGTATTCAAATTGGGAAAGACAGAAGGGAAGAATCGGTCAGTAACGCCTTGGTTAAATTCTATGAATTTTCAAGAAATGATTTGAAAAAAATAGTATTTTGAGATCAACAAACAGTAACGAATATATAAATGACGACTTACCAAGAGCTGAAATAGCTGCACAACTAAAAATAAGAAAATGGGCCAACAAAAAACAAATAAAAGAAACAAAAATAATAGTTAGATACCAAAAAACGTGGATTGATAAAGAATAGTGGATTTCTAATGGGAAAAAGGACATTTCAGACAAACTATTATATTCTGAAAGGTAACAGGGCTAAGCAATAAAGAAAAAGATTTTTGGAAAAATAAAAAATGGTAGTGCAAAAAAGCAAAAAACATTACATTCAGGAGAAATTATAAAGGAAATTATGCAAAAGCAAATAGAAATACTAAATAAAATGAAGCTACCAGGTGTATGGAATACAGATTGAAACATGTACGCATTGAACGGAAAAATTGATTTTGAGATGTAATAAATAAAGTATGAAAGATAGGAAGATTCTTTATCAAATGAAAAGATATTGTATGCCTTTTATACAAAAATAGAAAAAAGTGTTATTTGAAACTATTGAGAAATCCCATAAGTTAATACGGCATATATGATATAAGTCATAACTCTATTACAGAAAAGACTGAATGAGCAATTACAGATAAAAATTATATTGCTAGATGGGCAAACAGAGTTTAGAAAAGGTAGAGGTACTATAGACAACATGTATATAAATTAATGGGTAAATTTAGTAACCTAGATTATGTGTAATTGATACAATGAGTGAACATTTTTGGATAACGAAAGATGTGAGACAGGAATGTTTACTTGGCTTTGCATTGCAAACATAGAAGAAAAACTGAGTTTAGCACAAGTAGATTGGTGTAATATTTAAGAATAACTTAATTAAATAAATAATGTAACCTAAAAATACCTTCGAATTTTAACAAGTGAAACTACACTTGTTTAAACTATTACATTGAAGACGAGATTTGATTAGACTGTGAACTATGACTTTAAATATTTGCGAATTATAAGTTTTGGATAATATTGAACGTTGCAGCTTATTTTATGTGTCCACAGTTTGCTTTTTTTTTTTTAAATTTTGCTTCTACATTTCTCAACTGTCAGTAAACATTTGTTTATTTCTAGCAAGCGATGAACTACAAGTAAATATTTGTTTAAGTAGCAATACGAGTATGTCTTGTAATTTATTTGAACAGTGTCTATAGAAATATTTATAGATGTTGTAAAGTATTCAAAATCACTAGCCAATTTTAGATTGGCAATGATTTGAATAGAATAGATAGTGTAGTTTTGAGACAATTCTTTTTATATACTTTGAAGCTATATTTAATACAAGGGCGTATATAAGTTTTTCTATGTTGAAGTTATACAGAAATAAGAAACTATTTATATCTATCAAGAAATCCTAATTTTATAGTTACTTTTGAAGCTATATCAACAACATGGTCTAAAACACTATACATTTTAAGACGCTCTGTCATATTAATCAATAAACATTTTGAAAAGTATAAAGTATGAAGGGTAGTGGTTGCAGAACTTTGAGGAACACTAACATTTATTATTTTGGGTCAGAGTTAAAACCTACAATTTTAAGTAAAATTTTTCTGATGTCTATTAGCTATTAATACGACTTTAAGATTTGTGATTAAGACTTATACATTGCAGATTATTAATAAGCTAACGATGACATATACCATTAAATGCATTAGAAATGTGTACAGCTAAACCAAGATTTTTTTCATGAAATTTTATCTGTGACTATTTGTTCTCTTCAATGTTTTTATTAAAATCTATAAGTATCTGACAGTTTTTTTTTTAATTTTTATTGATTCAGATTAGATTTTTATTTGTATAATAAGGAAAATATTTTAGATATATGAAAACCTGTTGCTTAAAGTGAATTAAACTTTTTATTTTACCACTAAATTGTTTTGATTATTTTGTAGAGCAGGTATTAAAGATTTTGAATATACCTTGCAATGAATTTATTGTTTAATAGATTTTTTTGTTTATGAAAAGCTAAGAAATTTGATTTTTTTACAAGCTTTTGTATCTGAATTAGTTTATTTGGAGCGATTTCTGATAAATTTGTTAAACGTTTTTTGCTTCTTATAACTTGTCTGTTTTGTCTGAATTAAGTAATTATTTTTGTTTTGTTTAATAATAGAGAATGAACAAATTTTTGATAACTTTCCCAATGGTTTCTTTGAGGTTTTTTGCTGCAATTTGTGGATTCTTAGAATAAAAGCAATGAGTATCAAAATTGGAATTATTAAAAAATTGTTTTGTTTTTACTATGTTTATCTGCGACACGATAGAGGTTTGGTGGTAATAGATAGGAAGAGAAGTTTTTATAACAGAAGTAATAAATAAGTGATCAGAATTTTCTAAATCAGCTTTAACAGTAGTTGTAATTTTTGGAATAGTTGAAAATAGAAAAATTGCAAATTTTGGTTGAATGAGAAAAGCAAAATGTGAAGAATGTGCGATGAAGCAAATGAAACATTAGAACATATGTTGAAAGAATATATAACTTTTAAGTTAATATGAGTTCATTTAATTTAATTTTATATAATTTTATGATAAAATAGACTTTGTAAACAGAGGCTTTATTAATAATAATTAGCATTTAAGTTGTATTATTATGTTGTGTAATTTTTGGATTTTTACGGATTAAGTATTAAATTTGATTAAATGTTGATTTAAAAAACATGTATTTTTGCCAAAACGCAAGAACATATACTATTATTATTAAAAATTACTTTTTGAATTTTAACCAAAAATATATTATGTTAATAACAAAAATTTAAGTCTGTAAACATTAACTATAAACAGTTGTGGATTATGAGTTTTAGAAATAATGAATTGGAAAATTTATTGATAGCTTGTTTGAAATCTTTTAGGTACTACTTCTCCAAACTGTCTGCGAATAATTATTAGAATTTTTAGCAAGCTAGGTATCAAGAGTAAATATTTTTTTCTATTACAATATATCTAGTATTTTTTGTGTGTTATTATTCAGTAATATATTAGCAATGATTTGAATAACTTATTTTTAATAGAATAGAAGATTTTTTTTTACTTGAAAACAATATTTAATATTAATTAGTGTTCTCTAGTTACTAATCAAATAATTATTTTGTTACTAGAAATAAGAACAAAATAAAGAATAATTAAAAATTATTTTAATAATTCACGTTGTGCAGAAAAAAATAAATTAGGAAAAACATTTTAGATTTTTGATATTTTTAAAACAATCTATGTAAGCATGTTAAACTTAAAAGAAATACGTAAAAAAAATTAAATAAACAGATAATACAAATACCATTGCTGATTTGTAATTGATGGTGACAGCTAAATATAATGTTTGTTTATTGTTATTTGAGAAAACTTTAAAATTTAAATTTAAAACATTATTTTTTATGTAACTTTTTTAGCCTTGAAGTTATGATCCGGTAGTTTGAAGAATTTATGTCAAATATTTAATAGTTTATTTTATTATTTTGTTTTATATGCAAAATTTTCTAAAACTTTGAGAAACACTATGGTTTGTTAATATGTAGAATACTAGATCCTACGACCTACATAGTACATACTATACATAAATGATATCTAAAAACTCAACATACAGATATGGCAAATAGAATAAACAAGAAAATGGAAATTGTAATGGAATGACATAAAAATGACATATTAATAGTAAACAAAGAAAAAGAACTTATACAAGGTGTTTGAATTGAATTGAATTTGAATGACTTTTTTCTGCCTAGATACAAGCATTCAATCTTCTTGTCATTGAGTGCCGAATTCTTTCAAACACACCCGGGTTATTTCTAATTGAGTTAAACCCAGCAATTATTTGATTTTACAAGTCGTCAAAATTCTCCACTAGAGTAGCGTAAACTAATGACTTTATAAGAAATATATCAGGGGGTTTAAATCTGGAAATCGAGCAGGTCATGCGTGTGGCCCACTTTGATCAATCCAGCAATCTCCGTATGTTGCTGTTAAATAATTACGAGCAACCATACTGAAATGTGATGGAGCACCATTGTGCATAAACCACATTCTAATTTTTGTTGCCAATGGTACATCATCTAGAAACTGAGCTAGCATGTGTTCTAAGAAGTTGCGATACACGTCGCTGGTAAGTCTTCCTGGTAGAAATACTGGTCCAAAAGACAGTCGCCTACAATTCTAACCGAAACATTCAAGGAAAACTGATGTTGAAAACGATCTTCACATACCTGATGCGGATTTTCATCTCACTACACATGGTTGTTATGAATATTTTTTATTGCATTTTTTGAGAAACTGTCTTTATCAGTAAAAAAAATATGTGTCAGGAATTGTCTATGTCTTGTCTTTATTGTGCGTTTTACAGCTTTTTTACGTTGCCCCAGAAGTCTCACGACTTGTTTGAAGGAGTTTGCTGGGACCAACGGCTTATTAGGTGATTATTAGGTGAGTTTTGAATCACCCCGGTGGATAAAGAGCAAGTAATTATTTCAGTTATATTTTGGGGATCAAACGCTAACGCTCTATAACTGAGCTATCTCACCAGGGATTACAACTAATGTTTGCAAAAGCTATTGACATACAACGCAATACGTGAACAAATCAGCGGATAGTAGTGCTTAAATATATTTTAGACCAAGCGTGTCTTAACGCATTTTTTAAAGTTTTACGATTTGTTATATTGACTTTTCTAATTTTTTGCTCTAGCTCATCCCAAATATGTTTAATAGGGTTGAGATCAGGCGACTGGGGAGGAGAATGAAACTGTTTTGGCGTTCTATAAAGCAAATATTTCTTAACAACAGGTGCCGTACGTTTTGGATTGTTGTCCTGCTGAAAAATCCATCAATTTTTTAATCCCAAAAGATCAACGGAGGTCTACAAATTATCTTGCAAAATCTTTAAATATAATTTGTGGTCCATTATTCCTTCAATAAAAACTAGATTTCCAACTCCAGAAGCTGCCATAGCTTCCTAAACCATATCGAGCCTCCACAGTGTTTGACAGTTGCGCGTAAACTTTTTTGGATTGTTTTGTTTTCAAATAATCAAAACTTTTTTGAAAATTACATGTACTGAGGTTGAAAAATGTACTATAAAATATTTTAATAAACAAATGTTTTTCTATATAAAATTTAACAAATTTTTGAAGGTTTTTGAGGGGTGTATGTAGACTTTTGTGACTGACTGTATATTCAAAGTATTGGCATTTTTTTCGTAGAACTACTTGGATCTTTTCTTATTATGTCTAGCTCATTCTGTTTCAGTTGTACCGTTTTTACTGTCATTGATTTTCCTGGCCCTCAATTTTGTTTCAATGTGCCTGTTTCACGAAGACGTCGATGAATGTTTTTGAAGATATTTTGGTCGGGGATATTACGGCCAGGAAATCGTTCAATGTACAATCGTCTATCTTGTAATGAATTGCCATTAGCAAGTCCATACATGAAATGCATGTCAGTCATCTCGGCGTTTGTATAGTGATTCATGGTAGAGGAATTTACTAACTATTAAATACACGCCAAACAGCCAAACGTCATTCAATCTAAACAACTGCGATCAATACATGTAATGATTAATGACGTATTTAAATGAAATTCACTTGTACATTAGATAAAACAGCCATTCCAAGTTATTGTTAACAATTTTTTGTACTTGATAAACTCATTATTAATTATAGCGATTGGCGATCGCAGCTAAGGAGTGCGCTATCTGACGGTAGTTTTGTCAACATATTGATGTTGACAATTTTGTTATGTTCACATAAGTTACGTCTGCACAGTGTTCTTACATATTAATGTATTGTTTATTACATCGCATCACATTTAACATAACTTACTGTAAACAAAAAAACACGTAAAATACAAAACAATAGCATATGAATGATGTTGCTGCATATACAATAGTTATCATTTCAGCTCTAGTACCATTAAAAACTTAAAAAGTAATCCCAATAATGTGATTTACAAAATGCGTTGTACATTCAACTAACATATAAGAAATCTCTAAAATGATGTAACTTACTAACTAAATTTTAAATATAATGAAAATATTAAATTTGTTATTGTATTATACTATATTTATATTATATGACTCTCAATAAACATTGTTATAAATATATGGAAAATTTGAACAATAATAAACTTAGTTAAAGCAGATTTAAAATTAAACCCAAATTGTATATTATAAAACATGTTGAATGCAAAGAGTTTTATAAAAACATTTCTATATACATATATATTGTACATAAAACATAAAAAGAAAAAAAGTAATAAACGCAATAACATACCTAAAAAAAGTGAACGAATTCCTCTAAGTTGTGGTTTCTGGAATTACATAGTATATATCGTTATATTTTTCTGAGAATATGTATGATCACAATAGTATGCGCGCGCGTGTTATTCACCAGCGTTTTACAAAAGAATTCAAAATTGCATCTTTTCTATCTAAGTAGAAACAATTGTAGATATAACTTTATTACCTTTTTTATGAGAGAAAGCAAATTTAAGTAAATCTGCATCTAGTTTTATGTAACAATATAAAAATATAGCGCTCAAATTTGTGCGTTCTGTGTGCATGCATTATGAAAAGTTTCTTGGCATTATAATGTAAACTGAAGCAGTATAAAAGTTCGTAGCTAGTTTGAGAGAAGTTTACATAGTTTTATTGTGCAGTATACGCCGCAACTAAATATAACCATAGTATAAGTATAATACAATTTAGAATAATTTATATCCTGAAAAGAGGGCAGTTTTTAGAAAGTTACTGGAATAAAATTTCCTAACCGCAACAGAATACATGATTTATTTCGTGGCCTTTATTGTATAAAAAATATATAAGTTCGGAAGTGATCCGAGGATAAGGATTAAAGCAGGAACATATTTTGCACTCGTTGAATCCTTACTAATCCTGGATTACAGGTTGGGAAAACACGCATCTACCGGGATATATTACTACCGGGAAATATTTTTGCTGAAGAACTGCCGTTTTAATTAAGCTAGTAATTACTTTTATGTTAAAAATTAAATATAGGATTTTCTAAGAGACTGCTATTGCATACAAATTGCGAGATTCTTAAATGAACCTTAATAAATAAAACAAAATATAGCGTCGTTGACTAACCTAAGTGTGCAAAAGGATAAAAGAGATGGTTTGTATAAATGTGTTTATTTCATGCAATTTTTCATATAAATTTCTCCTGCTTTAAAAGTGTTTAGTGACCCAACATATCCCGTTTAATTGCTGGTATAAACGCAGTAGCTCATTAAATATGTAAACTGAATAAAAGCGTAATGAATCAATAAATGTATGTAACTAATGCATGTACAATGATAATAGTTTATACCGGTTATTTAGCAATTATACAACTTACTGTATAACAGTTTTAATAGTTAATACTAGTTTTTATTATATTTGTAGTTTTTAAAAATAATATAATCAAATTGCATAAAATATGTGTTAATATTATTTTACGTTTTAGTAGTTTCAAGACCATTCCGACCGCCACCTAGATTTGTTAAATTAAAAATAAGCATCAACTTTCCTTCATTTCTATTTTCACATATAATTCAATAATAGATTTTTATACCAGTACGTTCAGAATAGACCTTACTATGTTTTGCAAAGTATTTTAATCAAATTATATTTGCCTCAATTTAATAGTAATTATATAGATTGTAAAAAAACATTGCACACTTTAAAATGTCATAGAAATCAAAACCAAAACAAAGTTTTAATAAACCCAGCTCCAATGCTCAATGATAATGTGGCAGCAGTACCAAACTGTTAGAAAAATTAATAGACGCGGATATTTCAAATTTCACATTCTATCATAGATTCACAACTACGAGCAGAACTGTAACAATTGTTATTTTAGTAAAATAACTTATAGCACAATAATAAGTCTACTAAGTTTAATTTTCAATAAAGTATAACTCTTAAATTTTAAGCAAATATTTTGACAAAAAAATTACAAATTAATTTCAAATTTTAATAAACAATTGAAGGTTTTAGATTTTTATATATTTCATTAGATTGGAAATTTTATTCTTAACACGTATCAAAAAACCGATTTTAAAAAGGAGTTAAATTGCGTGAGTTCTGCTCGTAGTTTTATGACACTTGTCAAACTGTCCCCTTGATTTGCGAAAATATAACAAATCTGGTACATAAATCTGCACTTTTCTAAAGTATTATGTTTTTAACATATTTTGAATAGTCATTTCATACCATAGCACAATACTGATGATTCTAAACTAACATTTGATTTTTTTAACAACTATAAAATGAAGTTGTTAAAGCAATAAACGTTACGTTGACTAATTAGTAGGCGATGTTTTAGATAAATCAGTTTTGACATTTGAAATTAGAATTAATTTGTTCTACTTACTAGCTTTACGTGTATATCCTTGTTTAACCTAGAATATACGTTTAAATCTGCAATCGTTGTTATACATATCTTACTAAAATGCATTTAAAAAGAAACACAAATGTGTAATTTTTAAAGCCTCAACAAGGTCATTGTAACAAATACATCGGAACAGCGTAAAATGAATAACATGCTCTACATTTTTTTATTTTAATTGTGAGGGGTGTTTTCAAGAAGACTTTAAGTGTTGGGTTTACTCTCACAAGCGCTTACTAACAGTTTTGCAACTTAGGTTACATAAACCTTTTTGCTTAACTGAAAATTGTTTTAGTGGGAAATAATAAAAATGCCAGTTGTGTGCCAGACCTCTAGGCGTTGCATAGATTTTGTGACAAACTTTAACTACGTTTATGTCTGGATTAAGATTAACGGACAAATAGTCTGTTTCTAGCTTTATAGGCTAGTAAGCATAGAATTTAGATAAATCTCCTGACTCTAAGGAGATAGTTGACGACTCCATTCTAAAAAAATGCTTACAAAATACGAATTTTTGGTTTTTTAGTATTATAACTGTACAATGGTATTTAATTGAGTTTATCTCAACACTTGATACTACTATTCAATTTGGAAGTTTACAATAGTAGACTAGTCGAATTTTGTATGACTAAACCAAGCGGAAGAGAAGCTAATTATTAACTAACACGTTTTTTTGTTTTGCGCTTAATTTCTCGTTGCATGTGCTTAGGATTTGTTCTTGCGGCAATTTTTAGCGCTCCATGGAGAAGCAAGAGTTTGTCTTTGAGAATCACGTAGTTTGGATTGAGCTTGGCTTGCTTTTAGCTTGAGATAGGCTGGGTAGCCTTTATAACTACTGGTGTGCGTCTTTTGTACGCGGCGCATGTTGCTACTTGCCGTGGAGCTAGGTTTATATAGTCTTGATGCAGTTGATGAGTTTTTTTGGACTTTTACTGAGATGTGTTGTGAAACGCATTGTTGATTTTGGAGTAATATTGAAAGAGAGCAGAATCTGCATTTTTTTCTTATTTTTGCTTTCTACCAGGGCGAATCTTTTTTTGAGAAGGGCTGGAACATCCGGTGACGTGCGTGGATACGTGGTCTATCTGGCTATGAACGACATTATGGCCGCTGTGGTTTTACTTTTCTTTATTTCTTGCAAGATGTTTTTTTTTTAGTTTGAAAAGGTGCTTTTGGAGGTCCAGTTTGTTTTGTTTGGATGTCGATCCGCTCAGACTTCTCATCAATCAGGCTGGTGACGTACTTCTCAAGTCCATTCATTTTTGGTCATGTTTATTTAGGAGGTTTTTCAATTTTTTTAACTAGGCATACATTAGTTTTATGATCTGGCTGTTGCTCAGTTCGGGATTCAATCTGGAAAAGATTCTGAATTAATTAATAAATTGCTTAATAATTTAATTTAGTTGAATTAGTTGTGTAGATGATATGATTGGTAAATTAATAAGCAATCAAATCTTCTTTGTTGGTTGTTGGTGCAGTAAAAGTTGGATATATCAGGTTTACGGTCTTGATTCAGTCGGGTCATGAAGTGGTTGACAAATTGGCTGTTGGCAGTTGAATCTCTCTGTAAAAGACAACATCAAAATTTGGTTTTAATAGCGCAAATATGACTATAAACATTTAGCTGAGTTTTTTTATATTTCTTACTATACATAAAGAAAAAGAAGTATATTTTTAATAACAATTTTGTATGTGCTATGAATTTACGATCTTTTATTCAAAAAATACATTTCAGAATGTTTTTATTTCACTCAAATCAAAAAGTTACTAACGATTTTGTTACGGTCTACCCTTCAAGTTAAAAATATAAGTAAACTAAATTACCAACAATGCAATGTCACTATTATTTTTATTTTAAAAATATTAATGCAAGTATTATAAAAAGTTATAAAAAATCTAAACCTAGTTCTTATGTATTGTATATATATTTTTTTTTTTTGTTGTGTTTTTATTTTTTTCAGTGTGTTATATTATTGTTTATATAGATGCAGTAAACAGTTTATTTTTATTCATTTATAATTGTTTCTCTAGTTTTGCTATTTAATGATTTAATAAGAATTTATACTAATACAGTATAGAAATTATTATATTTTTGAGGATTCGGTTTTATTATGTATTTTTTTATAATAAAGTTATTTTGTGTACTTAAAAATTGACTTGAATATTTTAAATATAAAATATTAAATCTTATCAAACATGTATTAAGCATTTACTTTTTTTTATAAATTAATTTAACTTTGGTTTATTTTACTATAAAGTTAATTACCTAGAAAAGTTTAAAGGTTTGGTGCAAATTAAAGGGTTTTTATTATTACAGCACATTTTTTAAACAAAAAGCTGCGTCTCTAAATAGAGCACGCGAATCCGAGACTTTTAGTATAGTAATCGAATTTGCTAACTACTACACCTCTTGAGCATTTATTAATTTTTTCAGGTGAGTAACTGTTCTTACACATCTGATAAAGTGGGTAAGATTTGTTAAGAAATAATAAGCAGTTCACTGACGAACTACATAAATGGCTTATAAAAAAATATAAGGAACCCTTTTCGTAAGTATATTGCTTTTATATGTACATACCTACAAATATACTAAAAAGTCATGCGCAACAAACATTATTCTGAGGCCTTTTCACTTTCCGTTTTAAAACAAGCGTAAAACAGTAACCCAAAAGAGTAGCGTCTACTTTTAAATTGAAATGTCGACGGCAATGTTTTATTTATACGGCGGTGGTAGTAACACACGAAATCTCTCAGTCGAGTTCGATAGTAGACGAGCAGATATAAAAAGCAGAGGGGGTGGTTTTAATACTCCAGTTTATTTTGTTTGCACTTCCTTTAAAGATTTTTCATTGAATTCCATGAATACCTATATACACGTATGTGTGTGTTATTTGAGTTATTTCCCCTACTAAAGTTTTAAATATACGGGAAAATTTATTTGATATCGGGTTTCAAACGAAGCGGGTGTGTGGATTATGTAGTTGAAGCGGGATTCGGGAAATGGAAAATAGTACCATCTAATTTGTTGAATTTTTTAATAATAAATAAGAGCAAGTTAATTTCCTAGGGGAGACCGCTAGATCTAAGATCGCGTTCCTATTGAAACAGCTGGGATAACGCTTATATCTGATCTTGTCATAGAATCGACCGGGCTTGTTGTAATGGAGTTATTGTCTGGTTAGGTCCTAATTCAGGATAGCAGCAGCTAACACCTGACGCGCTATAATGGCCCATGCTACGAGACCATTGTGCACTTCAACAATGAGCAGACGGGTAAGATGAGCACATGCGTGCCAGGAGATGCTCTATTTACTTCAGTTAGCAAGTCTTTGTCTCTGGACTCAGTTTCGGCTTGGATAACTTCCAATTAATTTACGAAAACCCGCATCCCTAAAAGTTGTTTAATAACTTACCTGAATACAACTAAAGGAACAAGACAATATTTATTGTCCTCGCTTTGCTAGTGATTCTAGCCGCGTGTTATATATGAGACTAATATTGTTCAGTTTTTGTTATAAATTATACAAAGACTCGTCGAAACTTTTACGAAACAGATAATTGTTTCCCCTATAAAGAAGTTAGACGAGTCTACTTATTTTACGTCCGGTTTCCTAAGGCCGTAATAAGAAAACTCTCAAATTGATAGTACGCACTGCTACCGCCTATGCCGCTAACCATCCAACCATCGCTTTACTTGCCAGATTATATAATCAATCTCCTTTTGTTGAAAAACACTTTCCATTTTATTAAGTTATCTGAATAGAACTATATGTATACGTACATAAAATTTCTTTTTTGATGCTGTAAATATTTGCCTTAACGTAGGGTCTGTAATATAATTTTAGCTCAATCCCTCGGTATCTAATCATGCACGCCTATTTAAACAATAGTTATCGAAGCAAATATGCTTTCATTTGAAGAGAAACTTTTATAGCAGATTGCTACACCCTCCGGTATAAAAATAATAGCTACTTCAACTCTCAATGAATTTATTGCAAATTCGTTCAGTGCAAATAGCATTCAGCTTAGTGAAGTTGTTTGAGTCACAATGTATATATATAATTTTTCTTGGTATTATTTGTATTCAGTATATTTAATTAAATATTAGACAAAAACAAGCGGATATTACGTAAATAGTTTATGCTAGCTATATGTTGTATATTATTAGCGTGTGCAAGAACATATATGCAATTAGTGGCAGATGTCACTAGTTAGCTTGAAAATTATATTAGTGTAGACGGCCATTATTAACATAGATAAATAAATTAATGTTTTTCTAAACTGTATGCTAAATCTTAAATTAAATAATCTTTGGAGTTATTAATTTATAATTATTAATGAAGTAATGTAATGTAAATGATTTGTAATGCTTTTTATCATATAAAAAACTTATTTAGTTTCTTATTGTTTTGAAGATTATCCAATCAACGATTTTGATGATATACTGCTTACTGGCACCAGACTGTATTAAATTGTAAACTTTTTAGTTGAACCATGGTAGTAAAATATTTTTAACTTAATACCAACCAAACAAGAACAGAGTTGCTATTGTTGACCATACTTGTATATTATGTTTACTATAAAATTATTATTGCCATATACCTAAGGCCGTGTTGCAAAACGTTATTCTCAGTGGTTTCAACCGTATACAGTACAACACGTAAAATTTTAAATTAATATTAATTTACTTATATCAATTAAAAATTAACTAAAAAATGCAACATTAAAAATAGGTTTAAGAATATAACTTAACAAGTTTTACGCGCTTTTAATTTTCAATAAAATTTTAGTCTAGTAATAATATTGTCGGTGAAACAACTTTCTGCCAAAAATTGCGTTTTTTTGCCTACGACCGAATTAATTAAAAAGCAGAGAAGAGGCTATACGTCAGCAGTAAGTAAGTATGTGCTTTATTTAAAACTTTAAAAAAAGTGTAGACATTAGCATATAAAATAATAATAACTTATACAAAACATAAAAAGTGGATATGTATGTATATATAAAATAATACTAACAAATAACATAAAAATGACTTAAAATAGAATAATAAAAAAAATTAACCAGCCATATACTCATCAATTGTATAAAATACTGAACTTAAAAAATACTCTAGATTTTTATTTAATTTTTTTTAAATTTAATATTGTCTTTATATTAGCAAGCAGTTTATTGTAAAATTTATACTTTTAAAAAGATAAGATTTAGAATATAAAGATGTTTTAGAACTTTTAGGTTTCAGAGAAACTTGACTTTTGTATTGTACGTATGCACTACAGACCAATTTTTATAAATTGAGTTTTTATTTTTAAAACAAAATAGTACACTCTCATATAGAAATAAGTTGACCACAGTAAGAATAGTCAACCCATTAAAAGTTTCTCTACAAGATTGCAATCTTTTTAATCTGTTATTAATACGTATAGCTTTCTTTTGATGCAACAATATTTCATTGGGGTGCGTGTTGTTTCCCCAAAAAAAAAAAATTATATCTTATTATGGACTCAAAATAAGAAAAATAAACTGTTTTTATAGTTTTTGACTAAACTGAGTATTTGAGTCGTCTAAGTATAAAATTAGCGGAATTTAATTTATGCTTAATATAGTCAATCCGAGTTTAAATTAGAATCAATATAGATACCCAAAAAAAGTGGCGTGCATACAGCTAAAGAGAAAGACAGCGACCATCTTCTCACATCTGCATTGGATCTATCTACCTAGACTAACCACAAATAACAATTTTTTTTAGCCAACAGTGGTGTGCATATTGGTAAAAAGTCTGCACTTTATCTATAGGCTTAGAACAAACGCGAATGTCCAAATTGAGAAGCAATTCTTGAAAGCTCTATTGCCAAAAATTGCGTTTTCCTTACGTAACACCGGTTTAAAATGTTTACAAATTTGGAGAAAAAAAAAACTTGAGTCACAAGTAATGCTACATGCTGGATAAATTTCAATCTTTAATGTTAAACTACTGAAATTTTGAGAAAGTGCAAACAAAAATTCATTTGTTGGAGCCTACGTGCCGTTCCGGGAGAATAGGAGCGTTTTCCAAAAATTCAAAGTTATTAAATTTAATGAATGTGAATAGCACTGTTTTGAAGTTGTATTATGGTATGGACAAAGTTTTATTTTTTTATGCCATTTTTGGTTTTTGGTCAAAATTTTTTACGAATTTGTCAGAATGTTTGTCATTGCCTTCTGGAGAGAAAATAACGTATTAAGATAAACATTTTGCCACCGATGGTCCAAAGTGACGAAACTACAAATTCTGTTTAAAAGGTTTTTGATTAAATTGATAGCAAACGCCTAAATCTAAAACTGACTTATATTAAACACTGTTTTGGAGTCTGGCAGTCTAAATTACGAAAGTTACGGATTTTATTAAAAATTATAGTTTTTGGAACCAAATTCTAAAAATTTACCAGCGCGAGGAAGACTTAATGCAATTTTGCACATATAGAAGCACGTTTTTATCCATATTTGAAAAAAAAACCTCAGTTTAAAAAAAAATCTGTTTTTTAAAGTTTTGGGTTTTCAAAGTTTAAGGAAATAATTTTTGGCTGTGAAATATTATTTTTTGAACAATTTTAAAGAAAAAAGATTTTTACAAGTTTTTCCTAAAAATGCAACCCTGAAAGGTTTGTTTTTTTCAAGTTTTGATTGCTTATTACTTGGAAATAGCTAACTGAAAAAGTCTGAAATAAATGCCACGATTAGGATTAATATAAAGAAAGCCAATTTCAGTGAATTGAGCAAAAAAAAATTTCATTCCGTACACTTGACTCAAACATGGCCATATATAAATATTTATCTGCAAACTTCTCCCGAAATTTTTTTCTAGGTACGGCTCTGTTTTATGTAATGCATATAATTTTACGGTGTATACAGAGGCCTCTTTAGGAAGAGACTATGAATGGGCCGTACCATCTAAAACGAAGGCACTTCCTACTCCCCGATCTGTTTTCGAACCGTTCGTATACAACCGCGGAAAGTCTAGGTATTCGGCAACAATTTCAAGAAACTTGCTCCTCAAAACGTTGGGGCAAGTTTCTCGTTTGCTCTAAGAGGTCAGATCAAGACGTGCTATAACTTTCGGCATCAGCCAGGGTGGAAACTTGCCAGAACCGACTTCGAATACTATCAGATAATTAACTTTTCAAGCTCCTGCGCCCGGACGCACACAGGCCTACCGACTCGCAGCAAAGACTCAGTGCAAGACTTGTCCGAAATGCTCCCGTGGCGTATCTAATGTCTGCGTTGTGGACTGCGCCTAGGACTTTGAACGGGGATTTTCTGGCTGATGAGTATACCGCGTAGCCGTAGTCAACCCTGGATAAAACCAGGGCTTTGTACAGCGGCAACAGTACCTCTCTCCGCGCACCCCAGTTGATGTTGGCCAAGCACTTGATCACGTTCGAGGCTTTTTTTGCAACAATTCATCATTATGTGCTCGAAAGGAAAGGGTACTATCGAGCACAAGCCTTAAGAAACGGACTGTTTTGACGCACGTGATTCTGGAACCCCGCAATACAAGCGCGTGGTCCCGCTTTATTATAAAATAAATAGTAATTGTGTTTTATTTAAGTATAAAAATATTATGAAATCTAAAATTTTTTATTATTGCGCGAAATATCAAAATATTAATAAAAACCACTAAAATTCGGCCATAATACTGCAAAAAATGTACCCATGAAATATGGAAATATAGTAGTGAATCTGACCATAAAATTTTAATATTGTCCGTAAGCATTTTTTTTCCTATAAAATGTCAAAATAGCTTAGTTTGGTCATGAAGTATCAAAATATTGCAAAAATCCGGCCATCGCTGTAGAAAAATGTAATGCAAATTAAGAAATTATTAAAACTGCAAAGTCCGGCCACGAAATATCAAAACTTTGTTAGAAATAGATATAGAATAAATAGAAACGCAATATTTTATTTAATAGCAGAAATTAAAGTATTTTACTATTTGACGGTATATGTCGGATTTAATAATTTTGTTTTAAATATCTTATAGTTACATTGACTCATTTTCAATTCTTTCAATGAAATTTGTTATTTATAAACTGTTGAAAAGTACAGTATATTGTTTATGAAATTACAAAAGTAGCAATAACCGGTCTTGAAACAAAAAAATATTGTTAGATAGCACAAAAATTTAGCCATAAACTAATGAACAATGTAAACATTTTCAATAATTTTTAAATATTGCAAAATTTTGCCCTAAATTATCAAAATAATTAGAATGCACCAAAATATGGTCAAGTTTATTACAAAGTGTACAATTCTATTTATAAAATGTTAAAAATTATAAAACCCTGCTATAGAATTTAAATATTGTCATAAAACACTAAACCTTAAACTGTTAAAAAGTTGATTTTTTTATAAAATGTCAAAAATAGCAAAATCCGGTCATAAAATTTTAAAACAATGCTAATAAAAAGCAAAATCTAATCATATACTTGATAAGTGCAAAATTTTATTTATGAAATGTCAAAACTAGCAATTTCTGGCTTTAAAACATCAAAATAGTAAACTGTTAAAACCTCAAAATGGCACAAAAGTTCGGCCGGTCATAATCTGTGGAAAAGTGCAAAATTCTATTTATTTAAAGTGAAAAATAACAAAAACCGTTCCTGAAATATGAAAATTTGTCACAGAGAACCAAAATTAAAGCATAATTTGTTTAAAAGTGCAAAATTCTGTTCATAAATTGTCATAAACAGCCAAGTATACTCTTGAAACATCAAAATATTGTCAGAAATTATAAAAATATTGTCTTAAAGTATTAAAAGGTGAATTTTTTGTATAAAAATAACTATATCTCGTAATAATACATTGAATTATTTTTAAATAGAATTAGAAAATATAATCTGGGGAAAGACGGTTTAATAGTGCAATATTTTATTCATAAAATGTCAAAAGTAAAAAAAAATCTGGCTTTAAAACATCATAATATTGTTCAAAAATGTACAATTTTTTATGAAATTTTAAAACTAGTAAATTATTGTTAGAAATAGCAAAACCAAAATTTGGCCATAAACTGTTGAAAAATGTAAAAAGATTATAAAATTGTCAAAATAACAAAATTTTGCTATAAAATATTGTTAGAAAGCACATAAATTAGGCTTTAAATTGTCAAATGGTGCAAAATTCTATCCATAAAATGTCAAAAATTTGATCAAAACCTTCTAACCCGATAATATTTTTTTTTTTTTAATTGTTTGTCATAAAGCATCAAATTCTGGCCTTAAAAGTACCAAATTCTTGCTATAAAATATGAAAAACAAAAATCGCTAATAAACTGTCAAAAAGTTCCAAATTCTATTAACGAAACATCAAAAATAAAACAAATCTTGCCACTCTTTTAGGATTAAAAAAAAATATGTCAAAATGGTCTTGTATGTTTGTGGGCGCTTTTGCATACAAGAGTCTAGGGATCAGAAAAGAGGAGCGATAGTTCACGAGTCTGCCGTTGCTACGCCGTAATGAATCAACTGTTATTTTGCTTTTAATACAATGCGTGCATACTTATATGCTTTAAAAATTATTGTTATCCGTCGATTTATTATAAACAAAATTATATTAAAAAACATATAAATTTTGTTCGATAATATACAAAATAAAAATATAATTGTGCAATTAAAAATATTTAAGTTAAAACATAAATAATAAATAAATATATTAAAAATAAAAACTTTACAAATAAATTAAATAAAAAAACTTTAAAGATTTATAAAATGAGCAACAAATCATTGGTTTTAATTATTATCCGCATGGTGTAGTAGATTAAAAGCTAAAGTATTTTTGTAGTAGAAAAAATGTTAGCTCAGAAAACTTTATATTAGTTTAATATAAAGTTTTCTGTTCTTCAAAATTTTGTAAAATGTATACAAAACTTACTTTATTTAAATAAACAGCTTTTTGTGTGTTTGAGAACTACCACTCTTTTTTTAATCTCTAGTCTCTTGTTTTTTGCATTGCAGACCGTTGCTTACAGATAACTACGCCACTGTGTAATTTAAAATAAATTTTACGCATTAAAAATAGTTTTTTGTGCAGTTTTGTTATGTATAAAAATTAACCCATACATTAGTTTTGTACGCGTTATTTTTTATCAATTATTTGCGGAAATTCTTCAAAAAGTTAAACACCAGTTATCTCAGTAATTTTAAATTATCCTAGTAATAACATGCATAAGCCAAAAATATTCACTTTATATACTATGAACGGCGGCATATTTATGTTTTGCACACAAAAATACGTAATCTTCTTCAAAAGATGCTAAGACGTTAGTTAATAGCTATCGTTTTGTCAATGTTTTTAATATAATGTTACTTTTATTGATAATATTGTATTTTCAAACTTAAAGGCAAAACAAAAATTAATAATGATATAACCGTTTTTAATTATGTCTATTGTTAACCATAATAAAGTTGCATAATAATTACATTCAATATGAATACTACCAAGTAGTAAATATATGTTATTTTATACTCACAAAATCATTATATAAAAAAATATTATATTTTTAACCTAAACAAAAACCGACCGAATTCTCCCTGCTCTAATAGTATCAATTTTGTGGTAATTAAATAAAAACAATAATTGTATTGAACCCTATTATATTATGCATCCACTAAATAATTCACCATAAATATTTATGTTTGTAAAATGAGACCTACATTTCATAACGCAATTGTAATACATGTACGTATTTATTTATAGCTATATTTTTCCTAAAGGTAATATTTCACCTCTAAATAATAAATCACTTTTTGTTACAAACTAGCATATACACAAAAGTTACATGTGTTTTATATAGTTATCACTAGAAAATATTACTTCTATCGAAAACAGAATTTACTGAATGCTGTAGCGGTTGTGCAAAACGTTATTATTTTATATTTATTTAATCTGCATTGCAATTTACTAAATTATTATGTATATATTTTAATAAATAAATTTGTAAGAATTGTTTTTCTAAGTGTAATATTAAAATAATTAATGATGATACCCACATATTTTTAAAATTAATCATCATATTCTTGAAAAATAATTTGCAAATTAGATATTATAACAGCAAACATAATATTTATGTTTTTATAGAAACTGATAAGAATATTTATATTTTTCAGCATAATGTAATTTTGGGCTGGCGGTATGAAATTTCATGTATGAAGCTATTTGCATGTTTGGCCCCGGGCATCAATTCATAATACATAAAATCTTGAGCAGATAATGGAAGCTTGGTATAATCCGGTTGCTCTTTGATGTGAAGGCCTGGAAGTGGGATATTAAGAGTAAGATATAGCAGGTTATGCGCCATTGGGAGCTCCTCCTAAGAGGTTTGACCACTTAACCTAAAACAATGATAGCGTTTCTAATATGTTAGACGATTAACACATTAGAGACAGAGAGGATATTCTGTAATGCTCCATAACACACCCGCACGGACCGTCTGACTCCATTTATAAAATTATAATCTTGATAGATTGATGTGACTCGATTATATGTTTGTGACATTACAAGATTTATAATGGATTCATAATGCTTTAAATGATGAAATTTTAATAACCGTTATTTCTTTTTATTTTATTACTTTATTTCTCCACTCTTGTGACAATCTCATATCTCGATTGAGACGGGTACTCAGAAATCCAATATACACTTTCAAAATTTAATTAAATTTCTTTAAGAAATTTTACTATTTGCTACGTTTACTTTTATGTAGTTTTTTTTTTACTTAACTTGGTTTTTAATAAGTATTGCCGGCTTTTTTAATTAAGTCAAATAAGATTAAAACAAAACATAACATCTTATACAACACAGCTTTGAGATAAAAATGTTGATTTTAAGTATTTAGTTCTTCTACATTAAACAATAATTGCGGGTTTAAGGCGACGAACCGAAATTCCACCTTTTTTTTATTCATTCTTATAACTGCAGTCGTTTCAAATGTAATTACAAGACAGAAACAGACACGCGTTAGTTTCGTAGTTTTACTATTATTGAGCTTGTAATTACTGTTATCAAAATATTTCTACGGAGCTATTTAATTTTAAGTATTTTGTTTAATAATACCTGTTTCATTGTCTTATATATATATATGTATATATATTGGCTATATTGTAAAAATATAAATATCATGCACTAAACAATATATAAGTCTAATTTAATTTAACATTTTTTAGAACTCAAAACACTTTTAAATATTACGTTATTACGATTGTCATTTATTTTTTTGGTATTTCCCAAAACTAGTGTTGATATTTGAGAGCAGCTATTCGAGTTTATAAACTTTAAAAAGTTTAAATTTGGTAGTTATATTATATTTCTTAATCATAATCAATAATAGAAGTTTATGTAGATCTGTTTATAAGTTTGTTTATTTATAGACACATCATACTTTATACTTTCCAAAGACGATGACCACAAATATGGCAGTGACATGTTTAGCTTGTATCTATAGTATTTTTAAGCAAAGATTTTAAAACATTATCCAATTGGGACATTTTTAACATAGTCAATTTTAATTCTAAAAAAGTTTTTCTATTGTTTTAAAGTAAAAATCTGATATACAGTATCTTTGTGTTGCACATTTTTACATTTATATATGTTTTTATGGGCACTGTTCAAAGGAAATATATATAATATTTTTAGTGCTACTAGGAATTATTTACTGATACTTTTTGACAGAAAATTATTTTATTATTAAAAAAATTGAAATATTGCAACTATTTAAAGTCAATATTTACAGATTTAAATCTTGTCTTTAATGTGATAGTTTTGGCGGGTATAGTTTTACTTTTTGAAATTGAAAAATATTTTTATGTTGATATGACAACAGACAGAACAGGAGAGAAAAGAACACTAACAGGTACAATCATAAAAAGATAGAAAGGATGGATAGGGCATGCATTGAGAAGAGATGGTTTATTGAAGAACATTTTTGAAGGAATATTTTACAGATTTTGGAACTTATATAGATGATTTTATAGGTTCTAATTCTAAACCCTGATGATGACATTTAGTACAATTGTGCAGTTTATTTAACATATAAACAGTTTGTGGATTTACCAAACAAATTCCAAAACTTACTAACAGTATTGATTCTTTTTTTACACACTTTGGCTTAATAATTTGATGCCACTTAACATTTTGGCATTGCATATTTACATTGTAACAATAAGCTGTACGGGTTATTTTAGGAATAAAATTCTGAGGTAATTTTAGGCTTTATTTTGTAAAATAACTTCCATGTTAATAAATATTAATAATTAATGAACTGGACGCAGATGTTGCATTGGCTAAAATGGGCTCTCTCGACGTTATGTTGCACAAGCTCTTAGAGTTTTGCAGGCATCTGCCCATAGAACGTGGCGTTGCTTTTTTAAACTGGATTTTGCAGTCAACAGGTTTTTAGAAACGTTATGAAATGTTTATTGAAAGAAAAGAATTTTCCGTTTTATTTTTAAATTATATATTAGTGCAAACAGTTTAAATAGGGCAGGGAATTTATTTATTATGACCCAAAGTGTGGAAGATTAATAGAAGCAGAAACTATTAAAACCGTCAACTAAATTAAATATTTGGTGTTGACTAACCGTCAAATAAAAGTTCACATATTGCCAATGATTTAAGATTATTTAAAACAAGTGTTTAAAATTTTAGATAAAAACTTTGCAACGAGCAAAATGTTGACACAATAAATTTTTAAGTTCCTTAGTCTTGCACAAATACTGTATAGACGACACATTTTTGAGGAGAATTTGATTGCTTTATCCCAAGATGGACACTTTTTTATAGAATTGTAACTAGAGCTGAAACCTGGGTACGCCACAGGGATTCTTCTATAAACCAAGAATGTGGACTTTCAATGGGATTTTATAATCTTGCTTATTTTTTGAGATGTAGAGATATAATATTTAACCACATATTGTAAGATAGTAGAATCATTGTCTATTACTTGCTTATTAGTACCTACAAAGTATGTACGTTAGAACTTCCGGATCGACTTTTTTTGTTTGAACAATTTTAGCGATGATAGCAGTTTCTTATGCTTTTAGAGATTGTTGATTTTTTGTTTGACGTGTTGAGGGACTTTTCTTTTTATTCAAAAAAGGTCTTACCTACTAAACCAATCTTCAAAATTTAACATTTATCTGGTCTTATTTTAGTTTTTGCTATTGTGATGTTTACAAAGTCAAAAGTTGACAGTTGTACAAAATTCTTCACGAATCTATTTTTTTAATTTTAGACTTAAATATTTTTATCGATTTTATTTTTGGTGATCTAGGGTTTCAAAAGCCTTAAAAAAATCTACAAACTGACATAATGCGTGAATGTTTTTCTCAAGGTTAATGTTAATTAGATAAATTTTTCTAGAAGCTAAATTGTTCTTTTGGACTTTTAAACACGTAATGTTGTTTGTTTAAAATGTTTTGTTTCTTAAAATATTTGGTTAAAATTTTTTCTATGTACCTTTCAAAAATTTTTGAAATTGCAGATAACACTAAAATTGGTTAATATTTTTTAGTGTATTTTTGCTTAATTTGTAGATTGGGCGCAGTATAGCCTTTTTGGTAAATGTTTACTATAATTCCGGTTCACCAAATTCAACCAATTTTTTTTTTTGGGTTCTAAATGTGTAGATTTTACTAAAATTACAAAAAAAATGCGTCGCTTTCTTTGTTAAACAATTTTTAACAACAATTAAAAATCCTTTTTTTACACATTATTAGGCAATTTTTGTTACAATGCTGCTAAAAGTGTAGTTTGAAGTTATACATAAACGCCTATACTATTCTGTTTAGCAAGTATTGTTTACATAATAAAAATATTGTGCAAATCGGAAATTTTATTTTTATTTTTTTTACGGGCCAGGGTGAGGTTTGCCCAGTCGCGCGCGTCTGGGCTAAAATCAAATTAAGTGTTTAATTAAATTTTGATTTTTTATAATTAGTAAATTCATTCCGATTTGCACAATTATATTTTTATTATGTGAACCATACTTGTTAAGTAGAATGAGTATAGGCGTTTATGTACAAATACACACTGCACTTTAAGCAGCTTTGTAACAAAAGTTGCCTAATAATGTGTCAAAATCGTATTTTTAATTGTTGTTTAAAATTGTTTAACGACGAGACAGAGGCAAAAATCGGTGAACCGGGACTATAGTAAACTTTTTCCGCTTTTTTTAATGATTTTGGGACAATTTCTTTTTTTATGAGGTTTTTCATTTTTGTTCTACTGTGTCTTGCCGGTTTTGCTGTGTTATTGATTTTATAATGGTTTAATGTTTTGCAAAGTTGCTTTTGGTATAGAGTATAGAGTATAGAGTATAGAGGTCGCATATGGTTACCTTATGTTAGCAAACTGTAAACAATTGTACTGTATTTTGCACACTAAATTAAAAATATTTATTGTTTTTATTGCTTATTTTGGAAATATCACAAATTTACAGATCATACGAAGTTTTAATTTTTGTTCCTGTGACTAATATAAAACAAAAAATATGAAAAATCACTAATAACGAGTATTTTTTGTGTTAATGACTCTTTGAATTAAATTAAGGATCACATTTTGGTCGATATTATTCTATTCCTGCAATAGCAACTGTCTTAGCTCTTGAGCAGTTCTTGGAGCAGGTGTATGCTTTCGGATACGTCGTCCCAACTCATTCCATACATATTATATGGGATTCATGTCCGGGCTGAGAGCTGGCCAATCGAACCTCAAAGTTCCTACTTTGTTCAGATTATCTCTGACAACTCTGGCTAAGTGAGGTCTAGCATTATCTTGCATGAAAATGCCTCGCTTGTTCATAGTTGTTATGAAAGGCATATCATGATCTTTGAGAACTTCCATAATGTATCTGTGAGCTGTGAGGAAGCTATTCTCTATAAAGACCAACTCTGTGCGTGCTTTGGTAGAAATTCCTGCTCAAACTAAAGATATTTTTTTGCGTATTTTCTTCACTTTTTGACGTTCGTCTGATCCATAGAAGCAAAAGCGCGACTCATATTAAAACAGTACTCTGCTCCATTACTCATTATTTTATGCTCGTTGATTTTGGGTAAAAGCCGATCTTGCAACACGATTTCGGCATTGTAAAGGTGGACATGTAGCCATCTTTCTACAAGACAAGAATCTAGCAACCCAAAGTCTTCTCCTAACGGACTATTTACTAACATATACATTTCTAACTTTATGAAGTTGATTTTGTAAATAAACTGCAGAAGCTGTTCTATTCCGCAAACTTGTGGACACCAAAAAACAGTCATCTCTGTTTGTGGTGTCGGATGGTGATCTTCTGGTTATCAGGCCAGTATCCAAGTAACGCTTATACACCTTTTGTACAGCACAAAGGCTTTTACCAACAATCTTTGCAATTTCAAGTTTTCTTGCCACAACAACAGGGCTGAAAGACATTATGACTTGTTAAGTACAGTACACTGTGTGAATGACAATTTTTGCAGAGAAAAGTCAACACTAAGTAAAAAAACTACAAAATGTGCGTTTTTAATTAGAGCTTTTTAATTAGAAATTGATGTCTGTAACACGGTGATAATAACTGACAGATGGATAACATTTGCCTGGAAATGAATTATTAAACGCTTACCAAAGGTTTACAATTTGCAAACACAATGTTAAAACAGCAAATATAAAGTTAAACCAAAAAAATTCAAAATTAAGTCATAGTTTTAAAGTGACTTTTATTTTTGCTCGCTAGTGTATATATAGTGATTTTGTTTTGGTATTTTGCAATGTTTATTGCTTTGTTTATGGAATGTAACCGTAAATTGCTTCTTATGTTATTAAATATTTTGGTGTGTTTGAGTCTTCTGTGGTATTTTTTGTTTTATTTTCCAAAGATTTGTTGATTTTTTTCTATGTTTGATTTAAAGACATTTTAAATTGTTTTGTGTAGTAATTTTTTATGAAGGATTTTATTGCATTAGTTACTCTATTCCTAGTTGTTTTTCATTTTTTTCTTAACATGTGTTTTACTTCATCTAGCTCTATCAATGTTTTTAAATTTCTTTATTATTTTACCACTTTCTTTGATTTTTTAAGCAATTTTTTGGTTTATCTGTTATAATCATATAACGCTCACTATATTTAGCTAAAATTAACAATTTAATAAATACATGGAACAAAACAGCAAAGAAAATCTCGAAAAACACAAACCTAATACTAAAAACAAAACATAAATTATCAAACATAACATAATAGGAACCAATACAAATATCACTAAAAAGAATAAAAGTAGATAAGTTGAAACTGAAATATTAAATTAAAAATAACGAATGGAACACAAACCTATAAAGAAAAATAAAAACTAACACACAACAAGGACAAATATAAAAGTGATGAAAACATGATATTAATAATATTAATATAAATGTACAATTCTAATGTACATATTAAATTAAAAAAATTAAATAAAATTTGTAAGGTTACGAAATATCTATTGCTTTTTAACATAATCAATATTTGATATATTTATTGAAATAAATACATAACTTAAATATAAATACTTTATTTTGACAATAATTCATATACCTATTTACCTTTTTATAATCAATAATGTTTACATTATGTTGTAAATACTAATGATGAGTATTATCAAAATATATATTTTGTTTATCATTTATATCAATCTGTATTTGCAAATTAATGTTAAATTACATTATTCAATGTAGTTTGTTCCGATAAAATTATAATTAAGTAAAGTTGTTCCCTACATAGATTTTTATTTCATCCTATTTTCTTACACGAGAACCGAACCCGTTAAGTTATTTAAGAGGTCAAATTTGCTTATTCTCCTTCGCCCGACTGATCTGATTAGCATTAAGATTTCATTGCCCTGGCGCACAAATAAATAAATTTGGGCAAGTCAAACGTAACTCTACAACATCTGGTTTGGAATTTAAAATAAAATTTAAAAAAATTATACCTTGATCCCTTTGTGCGGGCGACAGAGAGACAAAACAAAATGAATTATATTTTTTAATATTCTTGAAAAATAATTACTTGCTAGTAATTTTGAGGAATGTAAACAGGATATTCACAGAACGAGAGAAGACAATCTTGCAAACAGGAGCAGGTTCCATAATTTTATGCATTAAAGACGAATGAGGATCATGAATCGCCCCGGGATTAATTTCTTGGAGTGCATAAACGAGGAGAGAATTTTCCTTTCTTTCATTTGTTGAGAAACGTGAGCAATATTTATAAAATGCACTATTTTACGAAAACTGCATCACACTATTTATAAGATTGGATTATTTTATGCATTTTAAAATTTAATCACATTAAGGGCGTATCATATTTTTTTAGGCTTGAATATGATATAAAAGAGGGGCGCGTTCTATATAAGCGATAATAAATTCACATCAAGAGTTGACATAATAGCGATAGGCCTCTAAGAACGTATTGTTTCCTTAATGGAGTGTTTTCCCTACGATGGAGCCAAAACAATCTATACAGAAGCGGGCACTGAAACTATAGCCTAAATAACGCCTGCTGCGATTGTAATTTCTGAATTGAGACCGTGCCAAACAATAAGGTAAAAACTATTATAATTAGTGCACCGACATGGAATAGGTGGAGTAATTATTTAATTATTACATTAAAAGACGTCCACCATCTAAGATGGTAGGTATTGTGTTGGATCTTGAACGTTCTAAATCTAATGTCTCTTATGTATTATATTCAACGGAACCTGGATTTGGCCTTTTGTCAAGATACTCATTTGTCCGGTTTGATTCACTCTATTATATGAATAGTAAATTATTATGCACTATATTAGGCTGATGTCTATTCATACAGATTTTTGCTTGAAAGAAGCTTTTTGTCGGTCGGGAAGTTCACCGCATTAGGAAGTCAGATTTATTTGAGTAAAATTGAATAGTTCATTGTAATAGCACGCATATTATATGTTATAATAATGGATCGCTTCTAATTAAAACATAACATTGATGGCGGATGTATAATTGGATATATTTCAATACTTTTTAATTTTGTTACATATTGTGGGCGTGATCGTAGTTAATTATCATTTAAAAAAAAACATGTTTTAAATTAAAATAATATACTTATGTAAAATGTGAAAATTTTGATAAAAAAATATTTTATACTGAAAGCTATTTATATGGAAATATATTTACTTTGAATGTAATATATTGTAAATCAATAGAACTATGAAGGCGGTTTTAGGCGTTATGCATATGCTTTAATACTGAACAAAATTAGTTTAATTAGCTATTGATATGTTTAAGATTAATTTTTTATAACTAATGCGTTTTTTATTAATTTAAAGTTTCATATTGCTGTTTGATTTAAACATCAATAACAAACATTATTTATAATATATCTTGAAAGAAAATCACGTATAACATAAAAGCATAATTTTATATAAAATTCATCTAATTTTCAAAGAAAATAAACTTTTAAATGTATATGACATACCAATAATGCAAGGAGAATAATCACCAACATATTTTAAAGTTATGACTAGAAGGAGTGCAAGTTTTAATTTAAAAACTTTATACGTTCCATTTGTCTCTATTTAAAACAAACTTAAAAAGTTGTGAACTTTTAACTCGCATACTTGAGTCTTATCTTCCAACTATAATGTAATTTTTTACCCATCGATTTGATAATTATCAGATTATTTTTTAAATATGTTTTTTATTATTTTTAGCGTACACAAACACATAAAGCAAAGTCTCGAGCACAAAAGCTCACATTTTATATACCAACAAAGAAATTATAAAAGTGTCCATTCATTTCAATTTTACCAAAAGAATAATCCTTTTGACAAATAGAAGCGGCATCCCGAGGCCGCGTTTTTCAAACAATGATATTTTGAAGCTCCGATATTATACGTGAAAAGTTCAGGGGAAAACCCTGGAAAACTTCCAGACTGAGCTTGCAAAAAATGGCCCATTTCCGTAACACCTGTGGGGGTAATATTATAAGGACCCGCCGGCGACGCCGACGTTGCGAACTATGTTCAGGGAAATGTGCATGTTTAATTTATTGGGTGGTTGAAACAATAATGAATCTCATCAACGGATTTATATAATTTTATTTCAGTTTATTAGATTTTCTATTTTATATAAAAGATATTATTTTATACAGTTATATGTTATTCTGATATATCATTATAAATTTAGAAGATATTTAGCACGAATGCTACTATGCAAATTGCATCGCAATCCTAATAACTTTAATTTAATTAAATTAGTAAATATTATTGTTATCTGGATCTGAATTTCTATAGCATAGTAGTATTTATACAAAATGTATGTAAAGTACATTTGCATTGGTATATTATATGAATACATAATTCCGACTGATAAGTACTGAAGTATAATTACAGCAGTAACAGCACAAATTTGTTTAATGCATAAGAATAGGGATATCATAATGTACTATATTTGATTGTAAAATATAAATATTTTTATATTAAATTAAAATAACTTTTATTGGATTATAGTAATGGGAAATGAGAACACCTCTTGGAACAGAATATAAGAATATAAGCGGAGTAAATTATTAAATAGGTACTGAAGGATTAGCGGGAAAATTGTCTACATCTTATTTACTGAAAAATAAAAAGTCGCTTATGCTTACAATATAACATTATTTAAAGCATTTTTTATAAGTGTTACAGTTACAGTCTTGTCAACTAATCAAACAAAAATTACACCGATTATGAATGCAGAATTCTTAAGATACTTTTTGGAAATTGAACGAGTGCACGTGCAAAAAATTACTAGAAAATATTTAGCACTTATGGTATTGTTACAAAGTATTGTTTATTAATAATTATTATTAATAACAATTTTAAAAATAATATTTAATATACACTATGAAGCAATTTTATTCTACAATCAAAAAACTGTCTTTAAAGTTTATTATTTCTTCACTTTTTTATACATCAATGATTTTTTGCACAGTCCCAAGTGTTTTTAGAAAAAAAAAGATATGAGACTTATTAAGCAAAATTATTTTATTAGAGTGTTGCTGGCAAATAAGTTTTCAAGAGTATTTTGTTAGAATTTTTACGTAGTAAGGTGTTAGCATCAGCAATGGCATTACCTTTATTACCACTGACGCACCGGACCTATAAACCATAGACTTTTAATTTTATAATTTTAGTGTAAGTAACATTGTTGCCTCTCTAGAGACTTTGGGTCATAGGGTGTTTCTGTTCTATTTTATTTATTTTTTGTCTCATGTTTTTATTAATTTTAAATACTTAGTTTTGCATGAAATTCAAAAATATTATTGTTACTAATACGTTTTATAATAAAATACTGTGCTTTAGTTCGATTACCATATCAAATTGGACAAACATAATAAGTAGTGCCGCATTCAGTTATAACTATACCATTAAAAAAAAAATAAACTAAAATATTTCTGCAATTTGTATTTTTTTTTAAATAAATATTATTTTTAAGCTCTTGTTTTGTTTATTATATTTATTATATTTTGGTTTTATTTTTGAATATTATTATGTCAAACATATATAAAAAAATATTTATTTTTTGTTTATATATGGGTGAGTTCTCTGACATTGTTCATATTTTTGTTTTGTGTTTGATTTTGATATTTTGAAGCAATTGCAGCAAATAAACATGTTATATATTCTGAAATAAACATTTGTTGGTTTATCGATTTGTATAATTTAAAACAAACAATTAAATCTTAGTTAACAGTGAGCATTTTCTACCTCAAAGATACTAATGTGAGCGGCATATAACAAAAATACTAATTGAACCTAATTTTAAAATTTGCATTTTTATACTCTATTAACTTTACCAAAGCTTTAATAATTTCAAAGTTCCTTCAGTGTATAAAGATTGAAATGAAGCAAGATGATAAATTATTGAAAATTTATTTGTCGCAAAAATTATTACCATTACTGCAATGAGCAATTTCACAAATCATTTATGGCAGATTAGGAGATTCGATATCGGAAACCTTCGTATCAGAGCCAAGTCTATTCTGTCGCTACTTAAACATTAATTTTATGACTTTAAAATAAACAATTTTTATATCTATTTATGTTTATAAATAAAATTCATAGAACATCTGAAACTAAATTATTTTTAATTAAAAGATAACATATTTTTTTATATAAAAACAAATGACATTACTGTACTGGGAAATTAAATTTTCCAAGGATATACAAACTTAGCTAATTCATCAATTATTAATTTATGTCAATATTTATTGGTAATGTGGTTTAAATCTTAATCTGATTAATGATTAAACTTAAATATATTTTAAACTAATGTTGCTAATTACTCTTGAAACCGTTGATGGCGCTATTTATGCAGGTACATATAATTATGTCAACTTATTACTTTTTTACATTTTTGAACATTTTAATTTCTAAAGTCTGACATTGTTAGTTTAAATTTCTGTTAAAATTATTTTTTAACCAATCAGTTACCAAGATTTTCTAGTATTAGCTAGAATCGTCCAAAATATTATATAACATAGCGTGAACAAGAAAGACCGAGGATTACGATGTATACTTATTGTAAATTATTTTTTGTGGTAATTAATGTAATTATAAACAATTAAAATGCAAAGTACATATTACACAATGATGAATTGTTTAAAAACATAATAAAAAAAAATAATTTATATTCAACTATTATGAACAACTAGAATTAGTACTGATTTATTTAAGTGGCTTTTTGGTTCATACATTGTCTGAATAGTAAGGGCAAAGGCAATTGCAACTATGCCAGATAATAATGATAAAAGTGATCAAAAATAAAATATAATAAACTTTAATACACTCTCTAGTGAAGTAGAATGATTATGTGAGTCTAGTTAGTTTTGGGAGATAGCCCAGTTATAGAGCGTTAGAGTAGCACGTTCTAACAGTCCGGGGTTTGATCTTCGAATATGACTAAAATAATAACTTGCTTTTAATCCACCGGGGTGATTTGGAAGTCAAGTAATAAGCCGTTGGTCCTATCAGCCTCTTTCAAACAAGTTGCAAGACTTCTGGGGAGATATAAAATAGCTGCAAAACGCGCAATAAAGATAATAATATTTAATCTACACGAAAGTTGCAAGAGCATGGACTTTGTTTATAATTTATACTTTCACCACACACGATCTACACCACACGTCCGATACCCAAAAGACTTTTGAAGAAAGGAAGCAAATATATTCATTTTTTTAACTGCAGTTTACAACTGCGGTTGAAAGGGTCGGTAGTTTAATAAATTTCTGAATCTTTTTTAGTAACAATACATTATTGTTTGAAATTGAATAATATTTATAGTATGAATTTTGAAGAAGCAGTCTCTACATTTCTAAAAGACATTTGATTTGTTTATGTCTAATATAAATAACGAAAGGGCTTCTGCCTGTTTTTTTTACAAAATTATATCAGCTGTAGGTACGTGTTAGAAACAACAACATAATCTAGTAGTTATTTCTTATTTTACAAAAGTTGGCAAGTTCAGCTTTTACACGCTTTAATTACTTATTTTTTGAGGACTTTACCATTAAATTTTTAAAGTAAAAAATAAAAAGGAAAACGTTTTTTTTTGTGGCGGTTGCCATCCTACATCTAATTGTAAGGTAAGGTGACATAGCCAAAGTATCAATAAAATAAGTAAGGCAGATTTATACAAGATTTTAATCTTTCAGTTGATGAAATTGGTATTGTGAGACCTTTATCGAATATTGCTATATTGAGCATGTATACGATATAAAGGTTAAAATATTATATTTTTAGTATCATATGAGCCGAAATTAATAATTTTTAATCAGTTTTTGGTTTTGCCATATCAACCAAATTGCAAAATTTGATCATATACAATGTAGTTAGACGTTTTATTTATTTATTATTCCTAAAATATTTGCATATGAATAAGCTTCTATTCAAATCAAAATATTTGCCTTATTATATATAAAAAAAGAAACATTTCCGAATTACATTTATATCAAAATTGCAATTTTTGAAATTGTTTTACATTTCGATCTATCCACTTTTAATATCTATGAATACTTCTACGGTGGATATCTTGTCTTGTAATGATCTTTTGATTTGATCTGTTACTTTGTCACATTGTCTTGGTTTTGGTATAAATACAACTTTTACTTTTTTCATGTTATCGGGATATATCAAAAAGCGATACTTGCCCCATACATTTTTGCCAGGTGACCTAGAATGATATCTTTGGCTTATTGCAAAAGAGCATGAAAAAAATATTTCTAATACTGGTGCCTTGTATGGTGCAAAGTTTCTGATTGCTCAATTTGAATTTGTTAGTCAATACGTAAGTAAATTTTTTAAGTTACGCTTTTAATATTTATTTTGGTAGTAATTTTGACAGTAAACCTAACCTAACGGTTTTTCAAAATATTTGCCTTATTATATATAAAAAAAGAAACATTTCCGAATTATAAAAAAATTGCAAATGTTAAACCTTTACCTACTTGTAGAAAATGTTTTCAAAGCAGTTTATATGAACAAAAAAATATATGGTCAGAATTAATGGTTTTGACCCCAAAAATGGAAAAAAGATTTGAGACTTATTGGATAATACGATTTGGTCAGGGTGTAGTCAAACCGTGAGATAATTATAATATAAATAAAACTTTTGTTTTTCGAATGCTATGGGGATGTAGTAAAAGGCTCTTGTTCATTCTTGGTAACATTCTTTCAGTTTCCATTTATTTTTTTAATTTTTAAACGGGATACTCACTTAATGGGGTATGATTACATGGTTTTTAATTTTTTTTTACATAATTTTGTCTGGTTTATTTAACATTAAAACTTTGCAAAAGTTTTTTTCAAAAAAACAAACTTAATGAAAATAGTTTGCTATAAATAAAGAAATTTATTAAAGTAGAATATTTTAATTTATAATTATTAATTTTGTCATTAAAGTGCTACTTTGTTAGGGCTAGCATTGCTAAGTGTTTTGATTAAAAGTACTGTGCAGTATTATTATAACTACAGCAGAATGCGGTAAATCGTAGTTTGAAGTTATTCTGGATACTGAATCTGAGTGGGAGACTGAAACTATTTTCACTGCATTTAGGCCTTATTAGGCTTTTTGTATCTTCTTCCAACACACAGCCAACCTATGTAATTGATGTATGCCAGGACATTGCTTGGAGGTTTTTTTTTTTGTGCTGGCCAGCAGTCAGCACCTCTCTGTAAAGCAGGTACATAGTACGAGCTTGGTTGTTTTTTCTTTTATTTTACATCTTCTGCATGTTTTTTAATTAAAAGTGCTCTGTCAAGATTACTGTTATGATTTGCAGGTTTTTCTTTGGTAGTCTTGAGTATTAGTTGATCGTTTTGGGATTTGGGGCTAACATTGCTTCCTATGCAGATTTTCCACTTGGGTTGTTATACCATTGTGTTTTAAACGCATTGTGTGTATTTGCTTTTAGTTTGGAATATTTAGTGGTAGTGCGGTCCAGTGTTTGGGTCTACCTATCTTACTGGTTCATCTTTTGCGCGCTAATCGGTCAGTCTTAACATTACCTATTGTGTTGGAGTGCTTTTTCAATTAGCGCAGCTTAATGCTATTTTTTAGATAAAGTTGCTGCTCTGTTGTTTGTTAGGATTTGCACGTTTAAAGTTTTTGCTTAGACGATAGTCGTATGTGTCTCTATTTGTAAAGATATTGAGACATCTAGTTTTTAGATTAAATTTTTGCTTCAGAGTTTTTGGGTTATTGGTGTAAAGTTGCTTTTGTTGTTTATGTGTGTGTACACTGTTAGTCTTTCAAATACAAAGTATGGTAGCGTGATATTTGTTTGCGCTTTCAGTAGAGATGTTTTTGCAGCTTTTTCTAGGAGGAAACAGTGTTTGTTGGATTTCCCTGCAGTGTGCTAAAGTCTGGTTGGATTTAGGCGCATTGCTGCTGATGTTACTATTTTTTTGACATAGATGTCGAGACATGGCAGACACCGCATTGTTTCTATTGCTGCAGTAGGCGTTCTTTGCATACCGCCTGTTGCACTTAAGCATACTATACGTTGCAACTGATTTAGTTAATTTGCTGACATTTTTGCTTGCTTCTTAACCACTAGACTAGTTGAGTATAGGTTTTATGACAGCTGTATATAACCATAGTATTCTTTTTGGAGACAGTCTCTTATATCTTGCCAACAGTCAGTCTACATTGTGAGAACGACAATTACACTTTTTTACATCTCATGTTAAGGTGTAGTTCCTAAGATCAAAAATTACACCCAGGCATTTTAACTTGGTTGACAGTCTTATTGGGGTGTTTTGGTAGATTAAGTGTGTTAGTTTATCTTTTTTTGTAAGAGAATTTAAAGAGAATTAGTTTGTTTTTTTGTGGATTAACCGTATGAACCTGGTTTTTGCAAAAAAAATCTATTATTTTTAGTTTAGGGCTTCTTATATAAGGCTGCAGAGTATGCCCTCAAATTTGCCACTAGCGTAGTTTATTGTATAGAAACTACAGTCATTAAGTCGTTTAATTAGACTGTTTACTACTGTCTACTAATAAAATCTATAGTAGTAGTGATAACCCTCTACCCTGAAGGCAGCCTTTGTTAACTTTTTTTTTACTATTGTCTTGCTTACAGTGACTGTTGCGGTTTTTTTTCCTAGGATTGCTTTATCCACTCACTGATTATTGGATTAACACCATGTGTGGAAAATGCTGTTTTCATTTTATGGAACGTGCCTATGAATACTTCTACGGTGGATATCTTGTCCTGTAATGATATTTTAATTTAATCTGTTACGTTGTATAAAGTTGCTTTAGTAGATCTTCCCTGCGTGTATGCATGTTGGCTTGAGTATATTGGCGTAGTAAAAAAAACTAAAGATTTATCATCCCCCATAGATTTTTGCCAGGTGAGCTAGAATGATATCTTTGGCTTATTGCAAAAAAGCAAGAAATTTTTTTTTCTAATACTGGTGCCTTGTATGGTGCAAAGTGTATGATAGCTTAATTTATACGCGTATCTTTTACAAGTGTTTTAGTCAAACTTTGATGGGGATGGGGTTGCAGTTTTAGACCACATTTGTTTTGGTTTGGTACTGCCAGGAAAGTAAGTTTTTAAAAGTATCTTAGTTGTTTCCTGTAGGTTGGTTGTGTATGTGCTATACAAGCGGTTTAGGCAACCTAGTTGCTGTTGGTTGTTTTCTTAGCTAGCATGATCTTCGAACTATGATTAAATAAAAACTTTTATTTATCGGGGTAATTTAGAAGTCACCTAACCGCTGGATTTAACAACACTTTTAAAAAATGTTGTACGACGGGTGTAAAATAGCTGGAAAATACAAAAATTAAAAAATATTACTAAAACTAATATTTTGTAAAACTGATGACGATCGACTTTTAACTATTTTTTTTGGCAATATACTTATGTCGCACGTTTGTATTATTTTCAATACTTTCTTCTTAAGTCATCATCTACAAACGTGAACGTGTTTGTCTTGCTTTCATTTTATTGGGTATATTTTTTGTTTGTTTTGCCATTGTAACATTTACGACGCATTAATGTTTACATTAGTTTTTATTTATGCGTTTTGAATTTGTTAGTCAATACGTCAGTAAATTTTATAAATTACGCTTGTAATATTTATTTTGGTTGTAATTTTGACAGTAAACCTAACCTAACGGTTTTGTCTCAAAAATAAATCGAATACAAAATTTAACGGATTAGGAACTGGAAGGATTTCAGATTTATTTAAATATAGTGAAAATGACTGGGAAACGAATGATATACTTCAAACAGAAAAAATATTCTTAAAAGATAAATCAGATTCAAATGACAATTTGATAGTTACTGCTGGTGCAAATTCTTTAACAGCAACTCTAGCAAATGGTTCAAGTTTCTTAACAGCAATTTTAGTTTTTACAAGGAGTGTGCGGTTTTTTTTGGTGAATTGCGACATGACAACTAAAGAGGGTCATTTGCTCCCATACAAAAAATTTGGGATATTTTTATTGCAACCTGCAAAAGTTTCATACATCATCGGCGGGCAGCTGTTGTATTTTTGATGAAGATGTGCATTCCCATCAAACCCTCTATATACAATATAAAACCATTTAAAATATATAATATACGCTGTTCTATACTTAGGAAACTGAACCAAAACAGGCGTGTTACTGTTGGATGAATTTTATTTAAAAACTCTAATGATGTCTGTGTACGTAATTTTTTTTTTTTTATTTTTATAATCTACAACTATTTAAGGTCAATATTGACTGCTTAAATATTAGTTTTAGCGAGTGTGGTTTTACTTGTTGAAATTTATGTGTATTTTTAATTTGTTATGACATCAAAAAATCACATTCTAAAATTGAAAAAAAAATTACATTGGTATAATTAATTTGTTTTTTATTCATTATTTTCGACAAAATTGAAACAAAAAATTGAATCAATTCTTAACAAGTTAAAATATTTTTAAAATCAATGTTGATAACTATATAAGTTAATAACTTTTTAGTGTATTTGTAAAAAAACTTAATCATAATTATTATTGTTGATTGTGACTTATTATCTGTACCAAACAATACAATTGTTGCTAAGAAACCTAAACAGTTGAAATTACTGTGATTATCTTCTTGTAGAAGATTGGATTATGACTAGGATATTTGGAACAGTGCATGTGGTTTTTGTCCGGTGCTTGTAGAACTACTATTTGTGATACACTCTTTTATGTAGAATGTTGTATCTTGCTATTGGCGGATTTGAATGTTTACACAAGGTCAATTTTATTATAGAAACTACGCATTGCGTCAAATGTACTATTTTGCTTTACGATGCAAATTTAAATCAATGAAATTACTGTCATTAATGAATACTTGCTATCGAATTTTTTTTTAAGTTATACTAAATTTAATAATGTTATTAATAATAATAAATAGTTTTACTACACTACCATTTATTAAAGTAAGTTTAAATAAATGATTTATAAAATCTAAAAATTATAACTCTTACATAGTTATTGTTTTAATATGCTAACTTACCGTATTCTTGTTATAATAATTAATTTTAATTTACTTAAATTAGTGAATATGATGTTATCTTTGCTGGATCTAAATTTCTATAGCGGTCATTCTACATAGTGTATGCAAACAAAGTACATTTACATTGCTATATATTATGAATACTAACTAATTAAAGTAGTACAACTATTGCATTGATAAACACGAATATTTTGCTTTATTAATTATAATATTGCAGTTACTAATATGTAGTTCTCAGATTGTATTGTTACCATGCAGGTGCATAATACAAGTTACCATAATAAATCAATCAATATATAATTAATAATAATTGTGGGATTTTCATTGCTCAAATAAATTTTAGCTTAATATTCAAAAGCCATGTTTGTTTCATAAAATAATAATTACGAACGTGGACATACACATTATATAAAATATAGAGCTATTGCAAATAACTCGGATTTTAACAATTAACATTAATTTATTCTATTTTATGCTAATACATAAATACCTGGTCTGATTATTCGATTCCACGATTTATTAATAACATATATTTTGGATTTCCTTGTTGCATATGAAAACAGAATAATGAAACAATTGTAATTCATGTAAAGTTCACATTGTGTAAACAGATTAGGTTTTAATTGATGCAGGTAATTAATACATCGAAATTATATTTAGCATAAATAATAGCCGTCGCTTTTAAATAATCATTAAATTGTAACCAAATTTAATGCACGCAGTAATAAAACCTGACGGATTTATAACGTTCATTTATATTCGATGGGGGTGATGCATCAAAATTGAATCATAATTAAAATTCAGAGCGGGAGAGGACATCGGTAAGCTACCCTATGAATAGATATAACTGGCCAAATAAGCTGTAAAGCGTTGATTGGGCCAAGAGGGGAACGGCTCTCTGTGGTTTTGGTGCACTGTATAGAGGCTTGATTGATGCCTAGGTCATTGGAATAACTCTGCAATATTCTGACAGTTGCATCCAGTATCCATCTATCCAGTTCTCTACCAAAAATTTATAATGCGTTCTAGAAGGGGGAAAACCCCCGCAGTGTCATCTGCAGCTTACAAATCTGATGTGCTAAAGCTTTGCGTGAATAAAAAAGGTGATATCAGTGTAAAATGAACATGATTTATACAGTTTAGGGATGGCACGTACTGAGAAAAGCACATGGGTGTGCTATGCGTAACTATTTTATATGCTAAAGGTTTACGTACTACGCATTTTATGCGGGATCGAATCAGGTGATGCTTATTATTATATAAAATATATAAAGAAGAGACGCAATGTCCTCAAATGAGACAGTTGTAAAAGCAATAATTTCGAATAAAGCCTAGTTAAGTAGGTAAATTTATACGAATGCCACAACGACATATGTAGCGCTCGTTACTATTTGTTCAATCGGACAACCCAATAATAACATTAAAAAAATTAAATTTATGAAAAAATATTCTAAACTAAAAAACATCCATAGACGCGTTTCGAGGTTTACCTCTCATCAGTATGGCTTTATTTATTTAAACTAATTGATTTTTAACTTACTTCGTCAACATTGTTCACCACCACAATTCAAAGTGAATATTTTAAAGGGTGTATTGACTATTTATACTAACTGACTTAATGACATTATTTAATGGCTATGGTTAATAGCATTCTGAGAATGAACAAATAAACTAATTATTTCGGGATATTAAGCTGATGGTAATGACATGAAAGAATTAAAACGGAAATTTGAAAATTAAAAATAGAATAAATTTTTGCATAAATTATAATTACTATTATACAATTTCGTGTATATCAGAACATATATAAAATATATAAAGAAGAGACGCAATGTCCTCAAATGAGACAGTTGTAAAAGCAATAATTTCGAATAAAGCCTAGTTAAATAGGTAAATTTATACGAATGCCACAACGACATATGTAGCGCTCGTTACTATTTGTTCAATCGGACAACCCAATAATAACATTAAAAAAATTAAATTTATGAAAAAATATTCTAAACTAAAAAACATCCATAGACGCGTTTCGAGGTTTACCTCTCATCAGTATGGCTTTATTTATTTAAACTAATTGATTTTTAACTTACTTCGTCAACATTGTTCACCACCACAATTCAAAGTGAATATTTTATAAAATATTCACTTTGAACATTGTTCACCACCACAATTCAAAGTGAATATTTTATAATAAATTTAATTTTTTTTAAGCTTATTATTATTATTATTATTATGTATTATATGTACAATTTTATGAAAGATTATTATTTTGTTTGAAGATATTAATTAGTATTTAACATCAGAATATGTTTTATAAGTTTACAGAATTTTGTTTCAATAATAAAAAAAAGAGTACAAAATTGTTATTCAACTGTTAACGCACAAGAAGAATCGGCTTATCTAATAAATAATTACAGAGTACGTGGTAGATTATTTAAATTTAATCTAGGTGACTAAAGATGAAGCAACTATTTTATTGAATATAATTTATATAAAAATACGTATACATAATCTTAAATATATTTATTAAAACTCACAAACTCGTCAATATAATTCATTATTAATTTAATAAATTCTATGCCAGTATATTTAACATGAAATATTACATAAAATGTCAGAATATTTTATAGTTTCTAAATGATAAGAAACTCATTAAAGTTAGTTTAGATGAGCCTGTGAAACTATTATAGATACTTGAAACTTTCCTTAAATAAAATTTAAACTTGTGCAATTTAAATTTAATAAAATTACAAGAGACTTACAAAAATGACTTCATAAATTTGGAAATATCTTTATTTATATATTATGTAGTTATATTAAATTAAAATAGTTTTATTTTGTATGGCATTAGATTCATATTAAATGATCGATTTGGATTGATATAAATGTACGTATGATTCAACACATTTTTTTTACAAAATATAAATGTGAACATTGCTAATCGATTTATTTATCTCAAATATGCTATTTAGTTTTTTTATGAGAAACTGATAATGTTCTAAGTAGCACTTAAAACGAGGACATTCCTTGATTTTCAATAGCTGTCTGTCTCCGTCAGTAGCTCCTATCCCGTTATTATTTGTAACATATTGGATATTTCGTATTTGATGTCGAAAGATATGTTGCTTTTATGGGTTTTCCTATGTGTGGTCCCTTTTATATCGATTTACTAGTTATCATCCATTATTGTTGCCGCATCGCTCATAAAGTATCTAGGATAATTACCGTTTTTAATTGAACAAACAGAACACAATTACTCCGTATTACACATAAAATATTATAGCTATCTAGAAAATGTTATACAGCGTAAAACTAGTTCATATATGTTTCTTTTATATAAAGACGATTTGATAGAATTTGCTTAAATATGATTAATAGATTTCACTTTCCATTTCATTTTCTTACAGTGCGCGCAATAAATCATTTTCAATTTTCATCCCTGTAATATTTCTTATACCTTCTAGACGAAAAATATTTTTTGTTTATAAAATATTTCACAGTAACTAATGCATCTTTTATCTGTCCCCATCCTTTTTTAATGCACAAAAAATGTTATTGAATAATAAATAACCCTATTATATAAAAATACATAGGCTGTACTGAAAAATGTGGCCGGCAAAAATTTTAGGTTCAAAGATGAGTTGCCGTAGTCGATAAATTACGACTTAGTGTCAACGGGTTGGTTTCACGCCAATAGAAAAATTACCCCCCATAAATTCATGCGCGCTACATAAATTTTGATTCTTTAGTAGTAGCCTGTGGCTCATCGATAAAAAATTTACTTGTTTGTAAGTACTGTAAATAATTACCAAGAACATTTTTCAATTAGAAAAAAAAGAAGTAATGTTTTTATATCTTAGTTAAGTATATCATTAGAATTAATATTTTTAAATTAATTTGATTATTAATTATTGTACAGAAACTACTTATTTAGTTTGCAAATTAAAATATAACGTACTTAGTTTAAACTGCAGCAACCATATAAACAATTTATGCTAAAAATTAAAAGATCATAAACTTTTATAAATTAAATATGGGTGTGGTTTATGAAAGTGCATGTACTCAACAAGGGGGGTTGAATATTTGCACCTGAAGGGTAAAGCTGAGCTCATCTGCTTTCTATGATGAAACTTTAATAATAGTTATGAGGCTAAAATTACTTTAGTTAGATTAGTTTCTGGCAATTTTATCATAATATAAAAACACAAACGCACAATATGTGAATATTAACTAACTAATGTTATGGTGGCATTAAAAACTAAGTTTATGAGGTAAAGATAATACGTTATCAAATTAATATATGCAATGGAGCAATGTGCTTCATAATGATAAACTAGCGGCGAGAGTATAAAAGCATCGTTTAATTATAATAATTATAGAATTATGGTAATTACAATGGAATTTGAGTATTGTATTTTACATCATATGTTTGGTTATTTGTATTGTGACTATCAGAAAATTATTGATTTTTTTTAATTTTAAAATGTTATGTTAAGAAATATCATAATATGCAACAACAAAATAAATATTTGTTTGAATTTTAATTGTCACGTCAAAATTTTTACCGTGTCTATAATGAATTTTCTTTATTTCTGTACGTTGTTGGAGCGTGTATCGTACCATTTTCTTAAATTGTTTACTTTTTAATGACAAATTTCAAGGATTTAAGGCTTGCTAAAATTTGACATTTTATTGGAAAACTGTTTACATTACCAATATTGATAAACATTAAAAACCAGTGGTTTTAAGTGAGAATCTGCAGATTTAGTTTGTATATTGTCAGACATAAATGAATTTATTTTGCGTACGCATTTTAGTACGAACCACGGATTTCTGCATGGTTCAGTTTATGAATTAAAATCTTATTATCAACTTTATCAAATTGCTTTGATTAGTCGGCATATATTAAATCTACTCTAAATCTCTCACAAAAGATTCAAACATCTTTGTTATGGGTGCTATTATAGAAATTGGTCTATAATATATACAATGTTGGTTTTCTACCGCAATTATGGACAGGTGTATGTTATGTTTTTTTTTAATTTAATAAGAAAAAAACTGTAATGATTTATTATAAAAAATCTAAAGTAGTCTACTTAGTAGAAAAGCTATTTTTCAGCAACAAAAATGATATTCTATCTGGACTAGAAGTACAATATATGTGTAACAACTTATTTAAAACTTTTGTTAAGGTTTTAAAAAAAGACTATATTTATATTAGTGTTTGTATCACAATTACAGATTACAGTTGTTAATTACATTATATATATATATATATATTATAGCTTGGCTCTTCAGGTACATTGATATGTCAAAAATCTAACCAAAAAAAAAACAATAATTTGTAATTTTCCTATAACAGGCATAAACAAAATTTAAAAAAATTAAAACAGGAGGTTCTAAATTAGGCTCTAATTTCTGTTGGTACATTTCATGCTAAGATGTGTTCTATACACAACTTTTACAAAATTTATTTAATTTCTTTTATTTGGGGTCGGTTTGACTTTGTCTTCAGATATTGGAATTCCAAATTAGTATTTTAGAAACAACCTGGGGCTTTTATAAATTTAATGTATGTTTTGTTACTTTTGTTATTATATATATGTTGTAAATTATCAAATTTAGTTATTTAGAACAACCTACAGTTAAAAACCGGTTTTCATAGATAGTAACACCTGCGCACGGGTAAGGCCTATCAGGACATAATTTGCTTTTACACAAAATTAAAGTTTTATATTTACATTCGAATAACCTCAAAACATGTTTTTTTACAACTTTGAGAGGTACATAGAGGTTGAAAGCGTTACGATTATATTATTTAATACTTTTCCTTGCTTTGTTATTGGCAGGTACGAAAATATAATCTACAGATTATTACTCCTTTTGGTCAAAACTTGCTATATCGAAATATATTTTTTATTGATGAAGTTTTAACAGAAATCTTATTACAAGGAAAATAGATGAGTTGCTGAATTAGTTGAGTAAGATTATGAGAAGCAGCCAAAGTTATAACTTGTTGGTCATAATGTTTTAGAAAATAAGTTGACCATTTAATATTATGTATATTAAAATTTTTACAAAATAATTTTAGCTGTTTTATGATTAACTTAAAGAAATTTTTAGGAAGGTCATTATTACAAAAATAGTTTTATCAAGGAACATTTAATTTAAGGATTATACTATTATAACCAATACCCTAAAGTTTTAATTCATTTGTGGAACAGAGTAGGCTTTGTTTTGCCAATTTAATCTTATTATACGTTATGTTTGACGTGGCGGGTGTCCGTGCGTTATTGCCATTTCATCTATACTCTACGGCAGTTCAATCTTTCAATGAAACTCTATACGCGTTAGTGTTCTTTTTGTTCATTTATTTTACATTGATATCTGTCCTTGGGTTATTGCCACTTTATCTATACTCTACGGCAGTTCAACCTTCCAATGAAACTCTATACGCGTTAGTGTTCTTTTCGTTCACTTATTCTACATTGATATCTACCTGCACATCTAAATAATAATAATAATAATAATAATAATAATAATAATACGTTTATTACACTTAGGCCACCATTTACAATTATAAAATACAAAATTAAACAGATATATGTACATATATATTGCAGCGGATGTGTACGTCAAATTATTTAAAAACTAACTTAATTACTAAAACATATTAAAAAACAAAAAATAAAACAATACAAACAATCATATAATATAAAATAAAACAATCAAACAGATTAAAAGATTATAAATCAATCAAACAGATATCATCCAATAGATTCAAATTGCACAAATTCTTTAGATGTATAGAAGCAATTCTGTACTAGATATTCCTTCAATTTTAGTTTGAAAAGCTTTATGTTGTTTTGGCAGTTTGTTATATACCATCGGACATGTATACATTGCTGATTTCTCATACAGAGTGCTGCTATGGAAGACAGTTCATATGTCCGACCCATGTCGCGTTGAGTAATTGTGCATATCATTATTTTTAACAAATTTGTTGCTATTATGAAATACATATACAACGCATTTATAAATATAGACATTTATAACAGTAAGTATTTTATTCTAAGTCAATATTTGTCGGCAATTTATGACAAATATAAGCCTAATAATACGTTTTTGGGCAGTATACACTCTGGTTATGTCGCTTCTGCCCCATACTAGTATGTTAAATGATAAGTGAGAGTAGGCAAGAGCATAATACATATCAATTACTGATTTGAATGAAAATTTGCCTTTTAGTTTTAGAATGGCATAATATGCGCTAGCTTGCAAGTTACATGATCAATCTGCTTCTCACACGTTAGTTTTTCATCAATAAAACTACCAAAATATTTAACAGATTGTGAGTTATGATCAATTGGATTCTGTGGTGGTTTACGATTATAAAACTGGATAGATGTTGTTTTATCTGCATTGATAATTGAATTGTATTTATTGCACCAATCACTCACTTCTTTGTTAATAATATTTATTTTAAGCAAAAGATTATCTTGACTTGCTGCACTAATGATTATAGCGGTATCATCAGCAAAATTGATCATATAACCTGCGCTAATGAATTCACTTAAATTGTTAATGTACAATAAGAACAATAGTAGGTCTAATGTTGATCCTTGCACTACTTCTTTATTTAAATGGCATATTTTGAAAGCGCTTTGCCCGACTTGCACAAATAGTTTTCGATTGGTTAAAAATGATTTGATCAGTTCTAACACGGTACCACGAATTTCAAGAGCAAATAGTTTGTCACGTACAAACTTCACTTCAACAGTATCAAACGCACGCGAAAAGTCATAGAATAGACTCGCAACACACTTGCCCGCATCAACATTTTTTGATAATTCTTCTATCAGGTCTACACTTGCTGTTTCCGTAGAATGATTTTTTTGGAATCCATGCTGGGTTTTGTTAATTATATGGAAGTGCTGAATGTAGTTTTGTACTTTAATTACTATGATTTTTTCGAAAATTTTAAAAAATACATCAAGTAAAGCAATAGGACGATAATTACCTATATCGGTTTTATCACCTTTTGGTAGACTGGCACAATTTTCGATGTTTTTAAAATATCAGGAAATTAATAAGTTTATAATATAATGTAAAGGTTCCATAATAACATTTACCACACTTTTAATTATGTATGGGCACCATCTTTACCTGGGCTTGCATTGTTTCTTAAAGCAATAACAACATTATAGATTTCTGTTTCGGTTACTGGCATTAGGTATAAGGAATGCTTTCTATAAGGGGACGTTGTTCAGGTATCTGATATGTTGTTTTCAAAGTGCTCGTTGATTTTCTTATCTGGTATTGAAGAAAAATAATTAGAAATGAAATGCAGTTTAAGTGCTAAAATGTTTTTGCTACACAAGCATGGCTGTAGCCTGATGAATTGGAGAATTGCAGCAGTGCGCGCAAAATATAAACGGGGAGACTTATCTGCAGGCCTGTCTAGAGCTGCTACTGGTGCAGATCTGATACTAGTGATAGTTGCAAATTTTCCAGCAAAATTCTGGAAGATTAAAGTGGATGTGTATACAGTTAAGTAATTTGATGTTGATGAGTCACAAACGTATGCAGCGCGTGTGACCGTCGACCGATAGTGATAGGATAGGTGATTTTTGTTGGGCTCTTGTAAGTTGACTTGACGAGGTCATCTAAGAACATTTAAAGTTGCTACCGAGAGTTGAATGGCAACTTCCTTTTTGTGCAAGAGTAACTAGGATTTTTTAATGGCGCTAAACAAATACTTTGTTATATAATTAGGTAAGCAATTTATTCGAGTGCTGTCATATGATCATTTGTGATCCGATTTGGGCAATACATCTCTCAAATAGTAACGCAGGTGTTCTATTACAAGTTCATTGAGAATAAAAATTTTGCCTATAGCAAAAGTTGGCATTATCCAGATGTTTACTACGCATAGGACTGCTAAAGCTTTGCCTTATTGGTCGTTTTGGCTTGAAGAGTTATCAATCAGCAAGATGTGCAAAAAAGTGTTAAAGCGCTTGTGGCGGCCAAGCAACGTCGTTCGACTTTTTGATGTCACCTCTTCTAATTATTGCAAAGCAGAATTTGCTAAACGTTGGAAGCTGAGTTTAGATTGTTTTGAGCTAGGTTAATTTTACCTTACTCATGATCAGTTGTTACAATAGTAATTCTGCTTAATACAAGACTAACCCCAGGTTTGGACACTTGGTTCATGTACTCAACACTTAGGGTGATGATACTAAGTAATTCTCAATAGGATTGTGCTTGAACGCTTCTTAGGCCGTATTCTGTCTAAAGAAAGTTAACAATGATACAATTTGCGACTTGTGAGGCTGAAAACAAATGTCAAAAAAATTTTGCTTTGCAAAATTTGCAAATATTTGCAAGAAATTAAAAAAAATGTTTTAAAAAAATATTACCTTAAATGATATTTAGAAAAATTATTCAAAGCTGTACTTTATTATGAATGTAATACAATTTGTTAATTTTTTTTACAAAATAATGATTATAAACAGTATAATTTGACATACCTAATTTTAGTCTATTGTTAGAAAAATATATATATGGCATAGGTTGATAGATTAGCATCATTCGTTTGGGTGACAGACACTTTGCCTCTAAAACCAATTTGCAAAAATTTTATTTTTGGTGTACGCTCATTTAATTTGTACAAGTTTGTGTACCAGTACAGTCAAGATTTTTATTGTATGAGTAAAATTAAAAGATGGACCACAAAAAGAGTAGCTGGTGTTTGTGCAAGTGAACGATTTTTGTTTTTATGCAAAACTATTGACTTGTGCAAACCGATCTTTATATATACAATCTATTGACACTGAAAGTGACAGACTTATCATTAACATATTTGTTTGATTGGCCAAATAAGACATTGGAAGAGCTGAGTAAATATATAGTTGAATAATCACATTTAAATACACATATAAAATAACATTAACGAAAAATTAAACATTAGAATTAATGTAATGGAAACAACAAAAATAAATATCTTACAAAATGATGTCGCCGAATTGAAACAAAAATTAGAAAAACAAGAAAGACATGAACAAAAAAATAATGTAATTATACAGGGATTAAATGGAGACATATTTGATGGAGCTACGGTAAAAGAAAAAGTTGAAAACTGGACAAGAACTAAATTAAAAGAAAGTGTAGTTGTGAAAAAGCTTATAAAATGAAAAACAATAATAAACTGGAAAGCATTTTTGTACAATTAGAGAGTTGGGAAGATTATGGAAATTATGATGAAGAAAAGCGTATTAAAGGGAAGCGACATATTTATTGATAATGACTTCACAAGAAAAGAAAGAGAAATACAGAAAGAACAAAGAAATATAGCAAAAGAGGAGAAAACAAAAAGAAAGACGGCGATTGTTGGATGTATAAAGATAGTGGTAAATTGAGAGAAACGTTGTTACAACGAAAAAAACGGCAAATTAGAAGTGTCAAAAAACAACAAAGAACTAATCTAAAATATGTTAATGAAAAAAATTGTGAAAGAAGAGCGATAAACAAATTAGAAGCAAACAAAGAATATCTAAAAATAACAGGTACTAGCAATAAAGTAAAATATTATTTTGGAATGTAGCAAGTTTAAATAACAAGGATGCCGATTTTTGGAAATACATAAGAAAATTTAATGTATTTGGAATGGTGGAAACATGGATAGATGAAAAGAAGTGGAGAAATGATCAAATGCCTAAAGAGTTTAGATGGATGTGCCAACCAGTTATTAACGAAAAAACAAATATGACGAGCAAAAGGAGGCATCTTAACAAGAATAAAAAGAGAAATACCACAAGAAGATAACGAAGAATTGGAAATGGAAGGGATGGTGCAGCAAAATTTTATACTGGGAAGAACAAAATACAAAATGATTACGTTGTATAGCAGAGGGATGAAAAAAAAATAAAACAAAATTACAAGAAACCGAAGAAACAAAAGTAATAGTAGGAGGAGATTTTAACGCTAAGAGAAAGAATAAATAACGGACAAAAATACATGGACACCAGTGAGCGTAGAAATGTACAGGCAAAATTTATATGAAAAACAATTTAAAGAAAAAGGCGTAGAACAAAAAATAGTAGAATTAGAGAACATAATTGCAGACGCAACAATAAATAAAACGTTTTTACAGAAGAATCATTTGCAAAAACCAAATGGTGGAGCACAAAATGCACACAGTAAAAAGAGAAACTAGAAAAGTACTCCGAACTTGGAAAAATGGCAAGGCGACTAAACAAGAATATCAGAGTGCTCGAAAGGTATACAAGAATAAACGCAAAGAAGTTAAGGCAAAATATATATTAAAAAAAAAATTGAAATAAAAGAAATACGTTTGTAAGAAGAATCATGGAAATACATAAACAAAGAGAGAGAAAAGCAGAAGACAAAAAAAGGAACAAATTTTGATAGAATACTGGAAGATACACTTCTTAAAACTGTATGAAGAATCGGACAGAAAAACCGATAGACAGCCTATTAAAGAAAAAAAAGACAACAGAACTACTGAAACAAGATGTATATGAAATAACAAAAGAAATTATATGCAAGCAAATAAAAAGACTAAAAAAATAAAAAACGCCAGATGTTGATGGAATACAAAATGAAGCCTGGATGTATGATACGAAAGATTTGATTGAGAGACTTAGTAAGATAATAAATGAAGTATGGAAGGAAAAAGGGGTTCCTAGTCAGTGGAGAGTAGGTCTTGTATGTTCGATACACAAACAAGGAAATAAAGAGCTTGCAGAAAATTACATAGGTATAACGTTACTAAGTACAGCATACAAAATCTACGCCACGGTAATAGAAGAAAAATTTAATGGAGAACTAGAAATGAATGGGATATTGCCAGGCGGCCAAGCCGGATTTAGAAAAAAAAGAGGGACCATGGACAATGTATACATACTACACCATATAGTAGAAAAGGAAATATCAGAAAAGGGAGGAATGTTTTATGCGTTATTCTTGGACCTAAAAGCGGCATTTGACAGTGTGAGTAAAGAGAAATTGTAGATGTATTTGAGAAAAAGAGGATTAAATGAACACCTATTAAAAAAAATGGAAGATGTATACTAGGAAACAGTTAGCAGAGTCTGTATGAATTTTAAAATTAGTGAACAGTTTTAGACTACAAAAGGTGTGAGACAGGGATACCCATTCAGCTCTAGTTTGTTTGTGGCATACATTGCAGATGTAGAAGAAATGTAAGTAGCAGACGGGTGGGGTGGTAGTGGGCAGAGAGAAAGTATGGTTGCTGGCTTATGCAGACGACATGGTGATTGTAGCAAAACAATCAAATGAAATGAACGAAATGATTAGATGTCTGAATAAGTTTTTAGAAAAAAACAGTTGGAAGTGAATGTAAATAAAACAAAAATGATGACTTTTAGAAAAGGGGGAGGAAGACGTAGAGTAGAAAATTGGAAATGGGATGGGAAAGAAATTAAAGAAGTAAACACATTTAAATACCTAGGATATGTTTTCTGTACAATTAATAGTGAAAATGAACACATAAAAAATATGACAAGAATAGCAAATAAAGCGGTAGGACAAGTATGGGGAATTGGTGAAAGAAAACTTGATTGTATGAGAAAAAAAGGAATGATGTTTGATAGTTTAGTAAAAAGTATGTTATTGTACGAAGCGGAAATTTGGGTGATGGAAAAAGCAAAAAAAGTTAGAGGTTATTGAAACAAAATACTGGAGATGGGTATTAGGAGTAACCAAAGAGACCCCAGCATACATTGTAATGGAAGAAGTTCAAATAGACAAATTAAGAGTAGAAGCTGGAAAACGCTATGCTAGTGAGGAAGTAAAAAGATTAAGAATAGATAGAAGTATGTGAAAAAAAAAATATTATGAGAGATAAAAATATACAAGTGTAAGAGCAAAGAACACGGATAAATGAATCTAGGTACATTTCAAATTATAAACATATTATAACGGATGAACTACCAAAGTACCTAAAAAATGTAAATGATGAAAAAATGGAAAAGCCAATGATTGCAAGATTTAGATGTGGAAATGAGGAGAAAGTGTACAAATTTTGGATGGAAGAGGAAAAAAATCTGCAGGATGTGTGGAGAAGTTAGGGAAAGTATAGAACACATGCTAAAATGCAATGGGATGAGAGAAAAGCAAATGGAAAGAAATGAGGTACTGAAAGAAGATGGAAGAGGAATGAAATGGAAGACGGCGGTAGCAAAAAAAATAAAGAAAATTGAATCAGAGTTAATAAATAATTAATTAAGAACAGGGTTTAGGGTTATTAAAATGATATATATTATATTAGTAGTGAATTAAGTTATATGGTAAATGTTATGTTATGTTAAGCTGTAGAATTTTCAAGGGCGAAAGGCAAGAAATAAACGATTATATAACATTACGTTGTTGATTGAATTAAATATTATAATGATACGCGTTATTATGGAGTTTAACGTTAGTGTACAAAGTCTGGCTATTAAATAACAAGACTGCTTATGAAAATGAGTTTTATTTTAAAAATTATTTTTAAATTGAATGCTTCTTTTCAAAGTATTCTCCTCTTCTCGCCACACACCGTTTCATTTGTTTTTTTTATTGGCAAATGGAATTCTTTTTTTGTAAGAACATTTAGGAGCTTTGCCGATTATTGTTTTGCTTCTTCTATTGACTGGAACTGGGTTCCTTTTAAAGCAGACTTGATTTTTGGATACAGAAAAAATTTGACAGGGTGCTAAATCAGTCAAGTACGGTGCGTGTTTGAGCACTGGAGTGCTTCTAGCTGCTAAGTAACGCTTCACAGACAGAGAACTTGCTCTCGCAGTGTTGCCAGAACTTTTAAATACTATGTTTGGTTTACAATTTGACACTCTGGAACCTATTCAGTCATCACTATTGATTTTGGTTACTGTTTGTGTAGTTGAAACAGAGACAAGTCAATCTGAACGTTGGTCATCTTTGGTGCTCTCTCGGCCTTTAGAAAACCATTTATACTATTGGAAAACGCGCGCACGAGATAGAGAATTTTTACTATAAGCCTCTTTCAACAACTTATAACACTCGGTTGGAGTTTTTTTTTTTTTAGTTTAACAAAAATTTTACATTGATTGTTGCTCGTGTTTTTTGTCACACATTGTTATCGGCACGAAAAAAATAAACACGTTTGATAGTAGACACTTCTAGCTATCCAACGGTGCATTTGTTTCTCCTCTTACCTCTCTAGCACGCCTTCTGCATTTGCAAACTTGTTATTTAATACCTCGTATAATATGATATATTTATTTTATTACAAACCAGTTTTTAAATATTGGATATTTATTTATATATATATATATGATTGATGACTCAAGAAGAAGAAGATGAGTTATTTTATTATTGAAGCTTAATATGATTTATTTATGAAACAATAAAATTATTAATTCAATTATTTTGCTTTTTAACATTTACATCTAAACTTATTATTAAGGATTAAATTGACTAAACGTAGGCCGCAATTAATAATAAAATGATGATATATGAATCAATAAATTTTACATCAAAAGAACTATATTGAAAAATTAATCTATCAAACATTATGATTTTATTGTAGATTTAAACTATTGTAGATACTAATTTGTCTTTCTGTCGATTTGGTTTACTTTAAGTAGCTTAAAAGTTTAAATATGTTTTCTAATGCAACATATTACTGTCTTGTTTTCTATTACATATCTTTTGCATATTGGACTGTCTACAATACTCATAGTATGCACTTGTTTTTTTAATTGAAAGTACTCTGTCAAGATTTATGTTAGGGTTTGCAGGTTTTTTTCTAGACAGTTTCAAGTCGTTTTTGAATTTGGGGCAATCATTGCTTTTGTCTGATAACAGCTCGGGTTGTTATACTAGCGTGTTTTAGTCTAGTATAGCCTTGATGTGATTTTACTTAACTAAAAAATACACATGGTCTCTCTAAGAATATTGTTAGCAGTAAGATCTAAAAACAAAGTCAATGTTTGGAAAAGCTGCCAATTTACATCTTGCAATTTTTTTTTGCCACTATTTAGTTTTGTTTTTGGCATTGCATTTCTGTGCTTAACTGATGGTGGAAAAATTTTGATTTTGTAGAAACAATATATTTTCCGCACGATAGCCAGTCAATATCCTAAAGGCATAACAAATGTGGTAAACTGATCACATTTTTTTAAACATCAATCTAAATATTCATTTATTCTATTGTCTTTTTACTTTTTGGTGTAATGCGTACATTATTAATTTGTGTAATAATATTTGCGTTATTCCTTCCTATTTTTTGGCTATCTCTTTTATTTTTTTTAAGTGTTTTTTTTTTGTAGCCTTTTTCTTTATTGCGCTGTTCTATTTTTTTCTGGGTCTTTCTTTTTTTTTGTTTTTTTGTTACTCTTGTTTCATATATTTTGTTGGTGTTTCCTTCTTTATTTATTCTTCTGATATGTTTATACCATCTCATTTGACCTACCGTAATTTTTTTGTATTGGTTTTTATTTGTAAATTCATCTTGTATGGCTCGTTTTATTTTTATTTTTTTTCTTTTGTTTTCGATCCTCCGAAGAAATCTCATTTCTATAGCATTTATTTTTTCTATTTGTTTTCCTGTCATTGTCCATGTTTCGCTACTATATGTTAATGTTGGTCTTGGAATTATTTTTGTTTTTGTAGTTCTTCATTTTTTTTTCTGTTGAAGATAGTGATTTTAACATGTTATTTAATTTTGCTGTTTTTTCTATTTTGTTAATCTAAATATCCAAGAGTTTAAAGTGCGCGCTTTTATGAAGTTTACAATTTGAATTACATTCTTTACCGCTTAGTGTAGATCTGACTACATATCCGGTAAACTAAGTTTTCTTGATTTAAAAACAGTGTATTCTAACAATCTTTGTTTTTTTTTCTTGAAACATTTGCTACTTGCTTTAATTGCCGGTGTTTCATCTGTACAAACTAGTTAACAATAAATGATCTTATATAGGCGTGATAGCTCAGTTATAGCGCGTTAGCGTAGCACGCTAACAGTTCGGGGTTTGATTCCTGAAATATGACTAAAAATAATATCTTGCTTTTTATCCTCCGGGGTGATTCGGAAGTCACCTAATAAGCCGTTGGTCCCTTCAACCCCTTTCAAACAAGTCGTAAGACTTTTGGGGCAATGTAAAATAGCTGCAAAACGCGAAATAATAATAATAATAATAATGTTGTATTGGGTTATTATTTCATGTTTCTAGTTGCACTGTAGTAACACAAACTATATACATTAAAAGTTATGAAAAGAGATTTGATATTGTTTTTTTTTGTAAATTTAAAGAAATAAAACTGTTTACAATTGGCAAATAAATTTATTTGTTCTGATGTAAAAGAAAATTAGTACAAAAAGCTTCTTTTAGAAGGCATAGTTTGATTGCATTTTCTTTAATTGCTTTTTTTTTAGTTGAAAGTTCTGCAATAAAATTGTATTATTTTATAGTTTTTTTTTTAATATAGATACTACTTAACTACTTATTGTATTATAAACATTTTCAGCGTTTTGTAATTGTTATTAAAGCTAATATTTATCTTGGAAAGTTAATTTTATGAAAGTCTGTATTTTAGGAGCTTTTTTTAGTAAATTATAAAATACTATACTATGTATAGTTAACCATAATTTCTGACTGCTGTATAGTATTATACTATATACATATATAATATTAACAAATTATATTAAACTAATTTAAATATAAATGTTTACGTCACTAATCACGTAAAAATCAAATCGTAATATGTCATCTCGGCATCCTATGAACAATTTGCTTAGCTTGTCCGCTATGTATATGTATCATTACATGAATAACCTCCAGGATGAAGCTAAATTTAATGTACGTTGCATAAATAATTTGATTATATTATAACTTCATATAATATTCTTTGTTTGGTTTATTAAACTTTGTAACAGGTTTTACATTATACCTACTTTAACATTTTACCAAAATTTATATGTTCAATAAATATACATTTTTAACATTATAAGAGGTAACATTGTGATGTGTGATTTTATTTTATATAGAAAAATAGAAATCTGAAATTAAAAAAATTACATTTATAATTAAAGTGGGTGAAAAAATTATTATAAGTTTTTAATGAGGAAAACATGAATTAATTTCATTATAAAAGTTTGGGATTATGTAACCACTCTAGTGAAATAGTAAATCAAGTTTGGTATGCGTAAATGCAATTGAAGTTGAACTGTTAAATCAAAGTAAATAGTTTGGTGCACAATTTTAAAAAAAGCGACATATTTAATGTGATTACATAATTCCAGAGATTTATAAAGACCTTGTACTTAGCATAAATAGAAGATTTTAGTCTAAATTATACACTTTGTGTTGAGGTCCAGGCAACGAAATCCTTAAAAAATATTTAAGTATGGATAGTTGAAATTGTTTCATTTTTTCAACTGTAAATTAAAGATTAAAAAATAAACACTTTACTAATAATTTTGAGCGGTAAATAATAATACATTATAGTAGTTTAGAAACATTTTTACAATTTAACTAATTTGCCACGGATTTAAAGTTCAGCATCTACAGCTATGTTTGTTGGCACAACTCTGCTGAATCTGACATAAACAAATAGAAGATTGTAAATGTTGTGAAATTTGAAAGTTGAATTAAGGAATCAGTAACATTGTTGAATGAAGAAATATTATGAATAGGAGAGCATCAAATTGTGATTTGGATTTGGTGGATGGTCACAGGCATGTGTGTCCTCAGGGCAGATACGTGCATACTTATTTATTATTACTTTACTCAGCGGTTTTTGAAGTTGCATTATTCCCTACAACATGGAGTATTTGTCTAGTTCCGCATACAAAATTGCCGTTGCAATGTTTGTTGGCAACACAAGAAAGCACAAAAAAACTGAGTTATAGCCTCTAATTGTAACTATTTATTGTACTACATCAATTAATAACACTATAACGTTACTTATTTGATTTGTTTATTCTAATTTATGTGCGATAGTTGCTAGAGTTTAACATGTTTAAGTTCAACTTGGAGATTGTTAAAAAAACAATGTACTATTTATTTTATCTGGCTCTTTTGTCGTTGGAGTTAGTGGCAATATAAAGGCTGACAAAGGTAGCGATAATTGTTGCCAAATGATACAGATAAAGCTAATGTTCAGTATATTTGTAATGTTTTATTGTAATATTGCCTACCTCGTAGCTTTATTACATAGGTTGTTTTCTGTTTTTACAATTACAATTTATAATATATATTTAATTTAGAGTTTTTATTTTATAGTAGTAGTTATAGTAATATTTTGATAAAACAATGAGCAATGAATGATAAAACAAATCAATAACATAGTATTTACCTAATGCTAATCGACGAAAAATTACTAGTTTATAGCTAATTGTGTAAACAAGAGATACAAATAACTTACCATCGAAAAAAAAAATGTTTCAGAAAAAAAAAACTATAAAAAAAAACTACGATTGAGTGAAAGAAACAAATAAGAGTTGTTCTACTCATCGTCAGAATAAAGTATCTATGGACCCATTAGGAAAATTGGCATTTATTGTTCTTTTATCCAGTGCAAGATTAGCAGTCACCCGCAAAACAATTTACTATTAAAACAACCGGAAATCAGGATGTAAGAATAACATTTTTAAATATTTATTATTTAAGTTTGTATGTGATTTAAATACATGTTTACTTAATAACCTACATCATTTTTTTTTTTGTTATAGCAATTTTATTTTATATTTAATAACTCTAAATAAAATTGAATTTAGTATTAGTATAAATCCTTTATGAAAAATATGTAAATACAAAAATTGAAGATTTGATACAAAACTCAATTAAAACTTTATGATTTTGTGCGGATCAGTGGCTATAGGATAAATCAACTGAAGTCGCAACGAATTACACAAGATTTGTTCTAAATTCGAAAACGTAACGACCACAAGGCAGTATTTTATTATAACGTGAATGCATCAGTATAGTAACTGTAAGAATAGCTGTTAGCTGCCGCCCGCATCCAGTAACAATATTAGAAATTCCTCCAGCAGGAACGAAATAAAATTAATCTTAGCATAAGACATCGGCGCTCGAGTTTCAAATTGCCTGAAACTTTTCAAACTCAGTTTAATTACGTTTAAGCTTGTATTCTTTTCATACGCAAATCATTTAATTAAAATTGGTGTATAAATTAATCTAGTTTGCCTACACAGCCGTTAAATTTGTTCCACGCCGTCTCTCTATTCCTTAATTCTAACCTATTTATTAATTAAGTACCAGAGGAACCTCGAACAAGAATATACTATCCCACAAACACGTTTAATTTACTTTTTGATGTAAAATACGCTTCAAATATTATAATTAGATTTTAATAAATATGCCAATCATTTAGTAGAATATTTGAATAAACTTCCTGGGCACAATATAACTCAATCAATATCAATTAAAAAATAATTAACGCAGCCTGTTTTGATCGAGATTAATATCACCTGTAGATGATTCGTCCCTTCTTTACTCACAAAGGGTCTCTTAATAAAATTTAATAGTAAGAGACGGGTTCGTTCAATTTTATTTCATCAAAATTTATTTAGAGGTAGGAAAGTTAGATAATATAATACCCTTCAAAATTTTTACTCGAGGCAATCTTTCACTCCAGTAAATTAGTTACCCGGCTGAAATTTATCAGGGCAAATTACACCGAAGTGTAAAATAAAATGTAAATTTTATTTAGTTTGCAGAGTAATTGAAAGTACACAAATAGTACACAAACATTCCCGAATTAATCAAGTTGATAATTTTAGAAATAATATTATTCGCCTGTCGAGATGATGAATTATACAGACCTTAAAATTTAGATTGCCAACGGAGCGAGCCCGAAAGCCGGAGTAAACAAAAATGTTTCCAAATCTGCTTAAATTCAGAAAACGAAATTAATCAGTTTATCTGAGCGATTTCAAATAAAGCATCTAGAATAAATCCTTTGCAATTCTGCGTGATGTAATAGGTGAAATCTGTTGTAATCCGGGATTATCTAAAGAGGACAACCTGACTGTAACATCATTAAAATCGATTAGATTTAGATGTCAGCATAAAAAGCTTATTCCGCATCTTTAATACTTCCCCGTTTCCCCGTCGTTCGCAATCGACGACGGTTATCTCAAAATTTTTATGCTTCAATGTCTACCGGTTCAATCTTATATTGAAATATGTATTATGGTTTTAAATATTAAAAAAAAAATAAGCTGGCATGTGGAGGAAAAATGAAAGCACAAAACTTAAATACAAGTTTTATATAAGTAGTCTTAAAATTTGTTTTTTTAAATTTAATTAAATAATGGTTATATAATAAAAGTTGATAAATAAATTAAAATAAAAGATATTAAAGCTTTTTACTAGAAATATGAAATTTAATCCTCCTAAATTTAAATTGTAAATGTGCAGTTTTGCCATCTACATATTTTTCAACTCACCGTGGATTCAAGGAGCTACTGAGAGTGAGTTTAGGTGGGTCAATGCTTCTCTTTTAAACTCATTTAAAGTCGATACGCCGGGCGCGTTGATACTTTAAAAAGTACATATTTATGGCATATATTCTACCGAATGTAACCGAAAAACTTGTATAATAAATACATGAGCGGTACACAATCTGTTGGAAAGGAAAAGTTTTCTTTTCCTTAGTTTAGTATGATTTTATAAAGACGTTGTAAAAAGTTATTGATTATAAAACTAATTTTTATTAATTTTTAAAGTTTTTTTGTTGGCATACTTATTTATATTGTTGTTTATTAATTTGAAAATTTATTTTTATATAAATTATTTAAATTAATTAATTTATCATGTGCCCGGCGCTTTCACCAAATACAAAGCGTTTTGAGTAAAATATTTCTATAACATTAAATAATATTAACTGTGAACAACTAGAAAACAATTGCAGTCAGTAAGTTAACTTTTAATTACTTGACTTGTTAATGGTTAATAAAATTAATTGAAACAGTGCGTGAATAAGCAAGCACTTATATATAACAGAAGAAAATACTAAAATGTATAAATTATTATAAAATGAAACTTTTATAGGATTCATAGGTTGATGAGCAAAGTTCATTATTTAAAAAAATTAAGAAAACTTTTTTTTAAACCACTAAGGAAGACAATTTTTTTTTACAAATTTAAGTTGCAATGTACTAGAATGGCAATTCAATAGTTTAATCTCTTGTATGCGCTATAAACATACAATTAAATAAGAGAAATCAATAAATGTTTATTTCATTGTAAAGAGGAAGGTATGCCATAAACATTTGAAAACGATATCAGTCAAATGTCCGCCTAGGTTACGGTTGCAGTACCACATTTTTTTATGAAATTTTCCATGACCAATTTGCACATTTGCGGCTTTATGTCCTCGATAACTTCACACGAATTTTATCTTTAAGGTCTTGAATAGATTGTGGAGCATTGGCATAGACTTTATTTTTCACGTGGCCTCAAAGAAAAAAGTGTTAAATCACAAGATTTTGGTGGCCAATTGTGATCACCTCTTCGAGAAATAACACGGTCAGGAAACTTTTCTTGCAAAATTGCGTTTGCTTGTGTGGCACGTAGCGCCGTTTTGCTGAAAATAAACGTCGTCCACATCAATATCTTCTAATTCCGGCCGTAAAAAATATTAATCATAGCTTGATAGCGTCATCCATTCACCGTAACAGATGCACCAGCTTCATTTTTGAAAAAGTAAGGTCTAATCTACTAAACAGTGACACGTTGAGGATGCAAAGACTTTTTAATAATCATTCTTGGAATTTCTGAACCCCAAATGCGACAATTCTGCTTATTAACGTAGCCTCCGAGGTGAAAATGGGCCTCATCACTGAAGATGATTTTTTGATGATATTCCGGATCATTTTAACGAATTTGAAGGACCCAATCATTGAAGATATTACGTTTATGGTGATTGACCGGCTTTAGTTCTTGTGTTAACTGAACTTTAAGAGCTTTAAGACTTAAGTCTTTAAGCAAAATACGGTGTAATGTTGTTTGTGGAATGTTTAATTTTAAAGATCGACAAACCTGGGTTTTCTTCAACACTACGGGCTACATCAGCAATATTCTCATGTGTTCTTGAGCGATGCACACGGATTCGATTCTTTACATTACAAACTTATCCCAACAGCTCATTTTTTTTACCAGGTTTACTATTACCACCCGAGAAAGTGCTTTACGTCGACCAAAAAGAGCTTTAATTTTGCGAACTGTGAAATTTTTATCATTTTTGTAGTGAATTTTAATAATTTCAATGCGTTGTTGAATCGTGTATTGTTTCATTTTTAATAATGGTGTAGTTTTTACTTGTCAAATGTCAAAACTTAAAAGCTTCAAAATTGACAGCTACCCAAATAGCCTGCTATTTAAAATAAAACTTCTTATTGGAAAACCTTATATTTAAATATGTATTGTACAAACAATGTTATTCGATTAGTTGACATAGTTTTTAGGTTATTAGGTTTTATTGTTGTTGTAGAAGTTAGTTTACTAAAAATATAATTATCATACATGCATCACTGTTTTAAAGAAACATTATTTTTAATAAAATAAAATTAAAATGTGTTGTTTGTTTATTCTTTATCAAATAATATACTTAACGCTAGAGAATTGCCGAGTTAGTCGCTTCGTCCTGTTGTGGTGCCACTAGTAGTATTGTTATGGAAAAATATTAAATCCTATCACATCTACGAGAATATCAGTAAACTTTTCTCTCTAGAAAAATATTAACACGTACAGCGCCGTTTTTAAATTAAAATTAGTTCTTATAGGACAAAACGCCAACCAACTCAATATCCAAACGATAAGATTTTAGTCATTACTTTTTTATATGTTGAAATACATACATTATTCTATGTCTTCATGTTTTTAGATAAAGATTTGAAGTTATATTTAAAGAGAAAAAAAATAACAAAAAACTAATTAAAAATGTCACTTTTTAAAAATTAGTTGCAAAGAAACGACTTCTTGCATCAAATTTCTACAAGTTTGAGGACACAGATTGGACTTTCTTCTACAATGTGTGAAAATTTTATTCAATTATATTCAGGCGTTTTCTTGCTGAGTTGGATGCTGTGAACCCTTATAATAGCGCAATAATTCTCCCCCCTTAACCATAAATTGACTTAAGCAGCTTTATTAATTAAAAAATATAAAAATAATTAATATGTTATAATGGTTGATATTAGCTTATAGAAATATCTATGGTAAGCAGATTTAGGTTAAGACAATATTATTTAAATTTTTGACAGCGATTGACTAAGTTTATCAAAGCTCGATACATAAGGAATTGATGTACTCTACCGTAATTGAAAATTGGGGTAAACTTTGAATTTTGTATTGTAGCTTATGGTTTAAAACTATCTTATATTACAATGATAATATGTACTTTTAATTAGATTTTTATTATGGTTTAATTTGTAGGAGGCTAGTTTTACTCGATTATATTTAAATAAATTGCAATAAATTAAATTTACTTTATATTGTATTCCATTTAAAATTATTATGTGTGCTTTAATCTGACTTATTTAAACAAAATTATGATATTATTTATTTTTTATTAAATTTTTTTGTTGTATATTTTCTTAAAATAATTAATTATTATTTAGTTAAAAAAATAACAATGAATTGTAAACAAAAAAATAAACTTTCTTGTTACTGTGCTATAATAATATATGAAATGCAATTTACTAACGTATCTTATAATTAAATAAATTTAATTAAGTAGTGTTAAAAAAGGTAGGATTTTGATTTTATGCCGATATTACACAGCGGCTTTTTAAACCGCAGGAATTTTGTGAACTCGGCATATACTGTTTATGTACAATAGTAATGTCGTAACTATTATTAACCGTTTTTTTCTGCTAGAAGTTTGTGCCGGTACACCTCAATGGTGAGCACTGCTGGTGTTTTGTAGGACGTGGTGTTGTGGTTGATGATAGTTTATTATACTAATTTGAAGTAAACCGGTGTGTGCAAGTGTCTGCCTTAAAGGTGACAAAAAATGTAGTGATTAGCGTTTGATTTTGATATTTTGAGGCTGGTCTGCTAAAAATTAATATTGTTTTATAAAAAAAAGTTTAGTAAAAACTTTGTATGATATCTGAAAGATGCCTAACATAGTTTTTTACAAAACATCCTTCTGCTAACTGCCAGTGATTTTGTCATATTGTGGCTTTCAGATTCAGGTTCCTTACAATTTAGGTGGTTCTTTAAGGCATTTGAACTTATGTATTGTTCTTTAAGGCTAATAGTTTTTATATGAAAAAAAAAATACTTGTATTAATAGTTGGCGATTTTATATTGATTCTGGATTTAGATTAGACCTTAAACGATTAATCTGAGATCAGTTTAATCCAGTTTTGTGATCCGCATTAAAGTGTGAGTATGTAATGCTAATATTGGAGGATTAAAGAAGTGAATTAATAATTATTTGAATAATAAACTGATGCCAGATTGATAATCCCGTCATCTTTTTTATCAGTCTGGCATCAGCATCAGCAAGATTTGGAACACTTCTTATCTTGTGGAATAAAACCCAAACAGATTATATTATTAAATAAGTATTTGTTAGTTGCCAGGACCGACGCTAGAGGTTAAGAATACCACATCTGGCATATTTGCCGCAAATTCAGGAATTAATTAATTATTGGGTTCTTTAACGTGCACGCAACATTGAGGCAGTACACGGGATCGACTAAAGTTTCTCTTCTTATCCGAAACAAGGCAAACTTATTACAACACATTTTCTAAACCAGAAAGGGGACTTTCTACTGCAGAAGTAGAGTTTCTTTCAAATATAGTTTTTCAAGCCGCGATTTATTTTAAATGGTTTTTTTTTTTTAATTAATTTGTGATTTTATTTAATAACTATTTTTTTCTATCATCATTAATAAGTATTATAGTTTTATTAATAATTGCTTAAAACTAACAACTAATTTTTTTTTTTAATAATTGTACGTTTAAACTTATAATTTTAACTCAAGACTTAATTTAATTTATATTTCTATAATTATAAAAGGCGATGTAAAATAGCTGCCAAACTTACAATAAAACAAAGAAATGGAAACGTATTCACAAAACGGTTTAATGTTATCAACCAGAATTACTTGATATGTAATTTTATTTTCTAATCATTTGTAATATATTATTTCTTTTTAATGTTATTTTTTACTGGCTAGCTTCTTTATTGTCTCAATTTTATGTTTTGCAAATTTGATTAAGATTGGCTTTACTTATTTAATTTTACAAAGCAACCGTAGCTCAATGGTCTAGTGCGAGAACTGTTGAGCAGGCAATCTGGGTCCACGTTAACCGCAGGTCGGTTTTGTATGTTTTTAGAGAACTATTATTGCACACCACAAACATACGACAGGGGCGCCTTTTGTTGAAACGAATATGGCACTATAAGAACAATAGACTTTTAAAAGATTTTTTTGTATTATAGTAGAAAAGTTGCTATTTAGATTTATTCATTTAGCAAAATCATTTTCTGAAAACAACTTTTCCAATAAGCAACAGGAGAACATTTCCACATTTAACGAAGAACAAGTAGATGAAGAAGAAATTGTATCTCATACAATGCACGTTCTTTGTGTAAATTTATTGCTTAAAAACGTTGGAATTAAAGATATTACCTAGGCGGTAACGTGATTCATCTTGTCTACAGATAACACTATTCAGAAAAACAAGATTTACAATAATTGTCTTAATTGAAGGAAAGATAACATCTTACCAAGAACGGAAATTAAGTTTGTTATTAAAGCTGCTAAGTTAAAGTAAGCTTTATTGTTCATCTACATTTTATGTTTTTATTCTAACTTTTTTACACGTTTATCTAAACGACTCAATGTTTTTAGAAATGCAAACCGTTCTTACTTACTTTTTTTTAAATATTAAACTTATTAAATGAATTAATAATTTATTGAAAATCAGTCAATCGAATCACAGCGGCCTAGGGTCAAGCATAGACAATTGTTTCGGTTTTACAAACCTTGTCAGTATGCCTTGTACGACCACGGCATCGCATGATAGCGAAGACAATTTTGAATAAATATTTCTGTTCTTATGAACACAATTGATATTATAAATAATCAAACTAGATGGCAAACCAGTCTTTCGTTTGATTATTTAATAAACTTATTGTTTAGAAATTAGTAATTCATGTTTATATTAGCCTTATTAGGTGGAAATGGTTTATTAATAAAAACAAAATGGATATCAAATGCGCGCCAAAGTCTTGCCATATGAGCAATACACTTTAAGACGTTAACTATTAAACATGGTACAGGTTAAATAATCTACTTTTAAATGTTTTTATTCTAAATTTGCTTAAGCAAACTTGTTTTTATTTTCTAATAAAGACATAATATTTCTGTAACGTCGTAAAATGTGCACTATGTGTAATTATTGTAGAAAATTAAAAAGTGGTACTAACATGTAAAACAATTTACCTCAAGAACCTATTTTTATTATTTGTTGCTTTTAATAAATTATAAGTTTTTCTGGAGGTGTAGGACATTTTTCGTACTCCCTACTACGGTTCAATTTCTTCCTGGCTAACCTATTGTAATATTACTGAAAAAATTGAACAAATGAAACGTTATTAAGAGCATACCGACTGGTGAAAAACTAAATTGATTATCAAATTATTTGTGGAAATAGGAATGACGCCAATGTAGCTGTTTTCACTACAAACTGGAAATCAAGGTAGCGGTCGGTAATGTTGACAAAACAACTATGTTGAGTGGTTGAATATAAACTTGGTAGTTGCACATTACAAGTATAATTTGTGTTGAAAGGTGTTAGAATGACAATAAAGAAAAATAAGTAATAACAAAATTACAACATGACATGTCCTGTATAGTAAAAGCAACAAACTTATAATTGCTATGATAAACTTAAAACATTGGTCGGCTATAAATTTTAATTTAAAATTATGCAAGTGTATATGTACCAATTTTCCTCTATAATTTATACTTCTGTAATATCTTACATTGCAAATATCGTATTTATATGGCAGAAATCTATGAGCATTGCCCAGATTCGCGTACACATAAATTTAATCGATTTATTTCCAGTCCATTCGTTCGAGAATCTTGTTATCATCATGCTCATAATTTTAAAAACTCCATGTTTTAAATATATCATCAATTTATAAATACATAAAATAGCAAAGGTGTGATGTAAACGAATTTAATCACAAACAACAAGTAAACAAGATGCTGTAATCATGCCCAAAGGGATTTGTCTTTACTAACGATGAGAAATAAGGATATTGAAAAACAAATCCTAACATTTTCTGTGAAACATTTTATAATCATTTTTTTATTGAAACGTAATAAAAATTTAATTATTTTCTTAAGAATTTTTAATGAGAAGTTTGTTCTTAATTAATTAGTTCAGCTATGAGCAATAAATTAATTAAATTACATAAAAGTGTTTTAAATTAGTTCTTCTCAACTTTGTCAATTTACAAATTAATTTCCTTTGCAAATACACAATCCCTGTTATTTATTTGCAATGTTGTGTCTTCGAATGCATACGTAGGGAAATAAACTTAAACTATTTAACTCTTGACTACACAATTTATGTTTCCTACTTTAATCCCTCGTCACCATTCATTAGGATTATAGTTTAACTTGAGGTTAGGGTTCTGCATGGGACTTGGAATGGGTTTCTGGGGGCTACTGTGTATTGCACAAATATATACATTAAAAATTATTGACAAACGCGCATTGTGTACAGAAATTAAATCATTTCAACGTTAACAAAATAAAATTATAAACAACATTTATTAAATATAATTTTTTAAGATTAATTGTTATATTTATGTACATAAAACTATTGCTCTGTTTTGTGGTTAATATTATAGGCTTTTGTTGTTGTTTCAATTATTACAATCACAATAAATATATAAGCTATATAAAAAAAATCAATTATTAAATTATATGTAGAAACAGCAATGACGCCAAAGTAGCCGTTTTTTTTTTAATATTAGAAATTAAGGTAGCGGTCAGAATGAAATTAAGGTTTTATTCAAATTGACTTTCTATACGGAGATATTTTACTGTTATCACTTAATCAATTTTTTTTTTTAATTGATTTATAATAACTATGACTATATTGTGTTGAGACTTTTGAGTAAATTGGCTTTTTCCTTCTTTTTTTTAACTATAAAGCATTATATTTAAATGTATCTTTTTATAACTATATTAATTGTCGGTAATTTTCTAAAATAGTTTTATTGACAATTAACCAACATAATAAAGTCTGTATTTGTTGACTTATACCGTAAACATTGAAAATTTTGGTTTCTGAATCTCATTATTTGATCTAAATTTGGCTTTAGTATAACATAGCAATAATTTCTACAAAAATAATTGTATATTTTGAGGCGAATTCAAAATAGTCAGCTTTATAAATTAATTATTTTTCATAATTTATATTAATTTAATAAATAAAATAAATAAAAATATTTATTTTATTTAAAAGAACTAGGGATTTACACATTATTTTCTATGGGAGAAATATCAATGTCTTAATTCAAGTAATCTCATACTAGCGTTGTTTAGTACATAGTACATATAGTTACAATAGCTCTGAAATTAATGTAATTTATTTGTACAATATTTGTAACTATTACATTATAAAACATAACCACTACTAAGCACATGTTGGTGAGTGAATAATAATGATAGTATTCTGTTTAGATCTTTTGGGAAATAATTAACTGCATAATCAATAGTGTGGGTTTTTATTATGCTTATAATAAACGAGATTGTGGATTGCTGAATACTTTAATTATTATTGGTATCAAACCCCACTAAAATAGTCTCTGAAATCTCGTTTTGTTACTGTTCATTAATCATTCATCAATAGCTCACATAGGCTCAAATCTACACTTTGTACAATATATCTATGCTTTCTATTATCTGTTTTGATGATTTATATATATTTTAGAAAATATTTTACTAAAAAATTTAACAAAAACATTTTAACGGACTACTACTACATTTATTGTAATATGGGTTTTAGTGGCATACATTGCTTAAAAATTATGAGTTCATTTATATTTTAAATGTTACATAATGTACTAAAATTATCTGCTTGACTTTATAATCGTAATCCGCGGTAGCAGGTGAAGTTACGGCCGCACACCGTGCTCACTGAAGTGCGTGCAGCCTCACAGCTTGGCACCGTACTTGACGAATTCATTACATTTGAAGCTGAAGTGACATTTCACCATTACTTATACGTATAATGTGAAATCAGTGGGCGTATCATAAAATTCGCACTTCAATGTACACAACATAATAAATAATAACAGTAACTCATGCCCCCGCTGCTAGTTGCTTCCTTCCACTCGTTTCATCTTCTCACTAAAACTATACGACATGAACAAATCGTACTCTACAAAATGGATCTAAATTTTTTAACAGGCAGATATTAATATCTACGTCCATTAAATGCGCGAATGCGCAAAGCAGATATGATTTATAACTATTATTTGGATGCTTCTGAATAAAATTTTCAGTACAATACGGGAGCGTCTAGGAATTTAACATTTCCCTAGATATTATGCTTATAAATTTGCAGATGAAAATTTTTGCAATATTTAATAGAAACGGTACCCATCGCATCTTGTAATCTACTTAGCAGTTGGTGCATAATTTAAGGATTGTTATTCTATTCGTTCAGGGAATTAGGAATTAATTGCTCGTATTCAGCGCGCCCTTTCAAAAACTAAGTACAAGTAAAAACATTGATAGTTAAAATCTGCTTAGTAGCTCTGTGCTTGAAAGGACTTAAAAATTTTAAAATTCAAATGTCCCCAGCATCCGGAGTATGTAAATTAACCGCGACTAAAAGTAATCAAATCCGTCTGCGGTTTCAACTTTTGCCGGTTTTTTACTCCCCGAGTTGCGTTAATTTTTTCTCATTAACACTTTTTAATTGAAATCCGCTAACTTTTCGTTCTCCCTTGAAAACTAAAATATGATTATCGTTAAATTTCCCATAGAATATTTGAACTTAATGTTAAAAAATATTCACAATAATGGTATATTAATACATCTACGACTATTATCAATTTGACGATGCCTTTACACCGAATATAATATTGCTAATAACTTGTTAATAACACATGACTAACAATTTAGAATAAGTTATAAAAAATGTTGTTAATAATTTGTTTGTCTATAACATTTTGTCTAAGGTTTTTTATTACTTGTTTCTAATTTTATTTGCCGATTGCTTATTATGTGATATAATATTAAAAACATTTCGAATATTATGAATTTTAAATATTAAAATACGAATTGGTTAACATTATTTATTATTGCTTTTGGGTTACATTTGATAGACAAAAGTAGATAATCTGAAACTATTTTTAATGTAGGAAAAATCATTTTTTTTTTAAATTTTTAAAATGTAATATTTAGGCATTACATAATATGCCATAACACAATAAAAATACCTTTTAGTTTCAACTATGACATTGAAGACTAGATTTAAGGAGTCTGTAAACATTTATTTTGATTATTTGTGCCTTATAAGTCTCAGGAATTACTGAATTTGGAAGTTAATTCTATTTGTCGATAGTACGGTTAAAGAAATCTTTCTTAAAAATTTGATTCTACATCTCTGAACTGTCAGTGAATATTTGTTAAAATTTCTAGCAAGCCTTGTACTACGAGTAAATATTTGTTTAGATGGCAAAATGTTTTGTATTTCGTTTGAACAATGTCCATTAAATTATCTATAGAGAATGCAAAGATCTGCAACATTACGCCTGTGTTGTAAAGTCATCTAAGTCATTATTCAATTTTGGATCGGCAATAATTCGAATATTGCGTTTTTGAATAAAATTTAGAAGAGATTGTGTAGTTTTCTATGCTCCTCCCCATATAAGTTTTATATATATGCAAAAGTTGAACAGAAGTATAAAACTTTTTACATCTATTAAGAAATCTTAGTTTTATAGATACTTTCAAAATTATGTTGACAACATGATTGTTCCACAGAAAATTATGTGAGATTGTAATACCTAGAAGACAAACTCAAGAAGATATAAATATACTGATAGTAAAAAGTTGAATTTTTTTAAAGTTAAAATTGACTTTTGAGGTCTTTGTTTATAGATGCTACAGATTCTAACTTAGAAATATAAAGACGTTTTGTTATATTTGTTGATATGGTCTTTGGAAAGTATAAACTATGAAAGGTGCTATTATCTGCAAAATTATAAATAGGACATTCAGTTAATTAAAGAAGTTTATTAATGTAAATTAAAAATAAAGTTTGTCAAAGATCAGAATCTTGAGGAACCAGCATTTATGATTTTGGGGTCAGAGTTTAAACTATCAATGGTTGTCAAAAAAACTATTGGTGAGATGTACAGTTTTTTAATTAAGACCTATACAATGGAGCTTGTTGGCAAGATTAGGATTCTATACTCTATCAAACGCTTTGGAAATGCCTAGAGCTACTACAAGATTTTTTCCTTGTTTGTCTAGAGTAGAATTCCATTTGTGACTAAGATAAGTCAGAAGATCTGTTGTCGATCGTTTTGATCGAAACCCATATTGAGTATCTGAGATAAAGTTATTTTGTTCTAAGAACTTGACAATGTGAAAACATATATTTTTTTTGTTGACAGATTGGCTATAATGCAATTTGTTTATAACTTAAAGAATTAGACTTGTTTCCTTTTTTAGGTATTAATTTATAAATTTTATAAATTTATCAAATATTTAATATATTATACTTGAAAATGTTATAAATTAACAAAACTGGTTGTATTGATATAAAAATTAATAAAAATAACATAAGATGAAACTATATTAATTAAAAATAATGAAAATAGTAAATTATTTTATTATTTCATAAACAATTAATACTAATTTATGTTGCAACTTCTGATTGATTTGCATTAATTATTAGTAGCTGTAGAATTTAAGATTGTCACTATTATCTTTATTGGATATCAGTTTTGCAGTCTATGGAGTTACAATATTAGTTTCAAATTTACTTAAGTTTAACTATCAATCAGATTCAGATTCGAAATTTGTTTCAAATAAATATTACCATTAATTTAATAAATATTTCATTTGCAAACTGAAGTAAATGTAAGATGTCCTTTAAGTTAAATATTATAGAGAATATATTTAATGTCAATTACAGGGAATCAAGAGCAGCTGTGCAGATCTAATAGTGTCTGTTTGAATTAGCTAAGGTTTCTATATCCTGAAAGCATTTAATTTCCGCAGTATAGAAATGCCATTTTCTTTTTTATTAATGTTCTATTATACAGAATAAAGAAATATTTTATGTTGTCTTTTAATTAAAAAAATGTATTAATTGCTGTATAGTTTTAGATGTACTCATTTTAATAACGAAAATATAGTTAGATGTTATGTAAAGTAAAGTATTATTAAATTTTAAAGTTATAACATAAATTTTTATACATAGCAAACTTGGCTCTGATACGGAGGGTTTTGAGATCGAATCTCTTAATGTGCAGTAAATGATTTGTGGATTTGTTCATTGCAGTAACGGCATTGTGGCATTCATAATTTTAACGGACAAACAAATTTAGAAACATTAATCATATTGCCTTATTCTACTTTTTATACTCTTAAGAAAACGGGCTTCGTATTTTTTATGCATTTTTTAATTTATCAATTGCCATCAATTTAAAGTAGAAAATGTTAAATATTAATTGTTTAAATTGAAATAAAAATTAATAAACCAAAACATGTAGCTGATGTTGAATATGTACTTTTATTTCAGATTATATAACATGTTTATTTGCTGTTATTGCCATTGGCATATCAAAACAAAACACAAAACAAAAATATAAATGATTATAGAGAATAACCCATAACAAACGAAATATGTATAATCAATTTTTTTAATATATTATGTTTGACATAATAAAAATAAAAAATAACATAACATAAAACAATATTAATTAAAAATAATGAATATACAAACGTTTCATAGCGTGAAATAAAAAAATATTAAATAATATCCAACTCCTAATAAACTATTAGCAGAATAACCTTACTTTTAGTTTAATGTATTTTAATAAAGCTTGCGTTGAATTTATGCTTAATATAGATATTTATAACAAATAAAATTATTGAGCGTAAAATTTATTAGTTGCTTTGAGGTGTTAATTAAATAAACTAATTTAAATTAGAGTTGGTAAAGCAATGCCTCATATTACGAGAAACGTTAAACTGGATAAATTTTTAAGAACGCAAACGCATCGCATCGGTATTTTGGCAGATCACCGATTTACATAAAAAATATCATTTATCAAATTTTGATAATAATTTATTAGGTGCTTTATCAGAAGTTGGATGTTATGGTCCTTAGTATGAGAGTGTGGGTTGACTAGATACGACGTCTTGTCAGTATCTACAGAGTTTCTATAATCTTCATTTAATGGTTTGGTAGTAAATGTTCTGTAATTAATTTATAAGTACATATTCAAAGGCAAATATGAGTTCGTAACTTAAAATAACGTTGCTTGAAACGGAAAAATTGTTTTATTATAATATATTTTATTAAGGAATGGTAAGTAATTTAGAACGTAAAATTATGGACATTTTTAAAGTTAATTTCTCAATGATTATTGAGACAACTGTATATTTAATTATTAGTTGGATAAATTTATGTTTCTATTTTCTCAAGAAAAGTGGCGTAGAAGATTGTTTTATTACTAAATAGAAATAGCAACTGAATATTCAACTACTTGACACATTATTTTATTCATGCAACAAAATGGCAACTATCTTGAATACTTAATAAATTCATTTGATTATTTCATTATTTTGAATTTAAAAGTTGATATAAAACATGTCTAATTGTGCCATATTATCATTTGCACAAATAAAAAGGCCAAAATGTAATTAAGAAAATAAAATAATATATGAAAGTTTAAAATCTTTTCCTCTCAAATAAAAATCTTTTAAAACTAATCTTAAAAATATTAGTATCAGCTATTTGGTTACCATCTACGGTTAATAAAGAATAAGATATGTAATTTTACTAAAAACCGTCACCAGAATGATTATAAAAAAAATTAACTTCATTAGAACATCATAATTTGGATTACTTAACAAATGTAACGTAAATGAACTATAATCAGTATATAGGTTTATTACAATGTAAAATGTTTTTTACACGTATGCTTAAAAATTAGTTATTTGTAAAAAAAAATTAAAACATGCATTTTATCCACAAAAAATACTGTAATATGTAACTGTGATGTTACAACAACTAGACTAAACATAAAATGCCAAATAGTATCGATGTTGATAAATGATATGGCTATGTTTGATCATACTTGTCTAGTAGCATTGCATCAAAGTGAATTGCAGTGGATCAAAGCAAAACTAAAATTTGGTTATTAATAATGATGAATTCGAATACACATAAAAGCACATGTCGAGCAGAAGTCTAAATTTTATATATGTATGTATATATTTATATATGTATATATATTATATATAAAAACCCGTACGCTTTTTTAAATTTTTTTAGTTACGAGATACAAATTTCTAGCATTTGTTTATTTATGTAATATACAATTTTTAAACTTTCTACAATTAAATTTGTTTTATATTTGTTTACAAACAAATTAAAATATAGACATGTAACATTTCACACAGCAAAATTAAATCTTAAATTTGGCTTGCGGTGTTTAATATTTTAATAGATAGGATGATTTAGAACAGGCTCAATAAGTTTCATATAGAACTTGCATTTTTAAGTCAAAATCGTGAAATTGTGAGTTATTGTTGCAAGGGGCTTGAGTCTGGTATTTAAAGTCGGGATTCTGGCTTTAAGTGAACAGATCTAGCTATCATCAATGAATAATCTAGCTATTGATGACTGCTAATCTTACACCGTGGCGTGGCGCAGTAGTCTAAGCATCCGATTGCTGCACCGATGATCGTGGGTTTGATAATACGTAATGTTATTATATTATGATGGTTACTTAATTCTGGATTTAAAAATTTGCACTTTTATTCAGACGTTTGGGTGAAGCAGATTTGTTTATTAGAAGTTTGGAGTGAATCGAAATACAACGTTCAGTCTACAGTAGATTATGAAGCAAGTGACTTTAATCTACAAGGCAAACTACCTACAAGGTCAAAAATGGCTTCTTATACGATGAAATTCGTGAACAAGGCTAAGGGCTGATATTTCAATCATAGTTTAATCCTTTGTTTAACTTAGTTTGTGATCTGAGATTAATATAATAAATGTATTTTAAGTTGGTAGTAAAATTTCTGAAATATCTTTTATTTCTAACTTCATTTTATTTATGACATTTTATTCTGTAAAATGTTCGCAGTGAAATGATAAAATAAACATATTTAAATTGCATTATTACTACGTTTTTAAGAATATTGTTAATTAAAAACATGTAAGGCACAACATTTTTAAGCGACAATCCTATTATCACAATTTTATCAACATTTATTTTAAATTTAAATGTCCCGCATTTTTCTGACTCAAAGCATGACACATAACCTATTTACAAATAATCCATTATGACAGATTACATTGACAAACTCAGTTAAACTGATTTGAAAAGAGCTTAAACTCAAACTTTAGCTTAAACTCGAAATGAAAAACCGGCCCTTAGTCTGTTATACAAACCAATTTAATCAACTCAACATTAAAAATGAATTTAAATTTTGTTTATTAGCATTTTGAACATAGAAAACTTTTTTGACTGAAACTAAGGTAAACAATAAAGATACAAATTATTTTAATCTAACAGATTCTGATTATTATCTCAAGCATTCATTAGCAAACAAGCAGATTCTAGACTTACAATGTTTAGGATATTGTTAACAATAACACTTTTTTTTAACTAGATTTTTCCGATTATTTTTGTACGAGGCATTTATTGATTTTTAAATAAAGCAACTCAACTAAACTTTTTTGATGACTTTTTGAAATGTTGACAGGTTCTTTTAAGTAATTATAGAAAAGCTGAAACTTTTTTAAGAGATTTTAATTATCTGCATCAAAGGTTAACTTACTTATTTTTTACAACAATATTTGGCCAACAAGCTATGCTACTTGGTGTTTTTCATAATCTTACTCATTTTATTTAGTACTTGGCTATTTTTTTATACGGATTTCTTGGTGAACCAATGTTATTAAATCTTTTAATTATTGAAGTGACTACAACAACTACTGTTGAGGCTGCTTCAAGCTTTTCTTACTGCCAAACTTTAGGCGCTTTATTTTAATACTTATTACTCTGAAGACTCGGCAGAAAATTATACAAAAACAATTTAAGTTGTTGTCAAAATGTATATGTTATTTTCTGTTATTACACTAAAACAAAAAAACTTGTACATAATTCAGACAAAACAGGCAGTTAATAAAAACAAGTTAATCAGTACTTGTTTTGATCAAACTAATCAGGATTATAAAAAATAAAAAAGTTTGTTGCAACAATATAATTTAAACTACGAGGTAAATGTTATACATTTTTGGCCAAAAGAAATCATGCACTTATGAGAAAGATATTTTATTATTTTTCAATATAATCTCTCTTAACATCAACACACTTATTACATTTCTTTAGTAATAATTTTATGCTCTCATATGTTGAGCAACCTCAGCGATGTGCACAAGTGAGTCGTGAACAACCTTTTGTTAATTTTCCTTTCAGTTTTGCCCGAGTGTTTCTGATCAACCTATGTAATAAGGTAGCACAATAAGCGCCATTTACTAAGGTGTTTTTTTTTTAATCAATTATCAAGATGCTCTCACAATCCCGAAAGATTGTGACTATGATTTTTTTTTTAGATGACGCGGTTACTCTTTTGGTAGTGGTTCAACTGCTTTACCATGGATTTCTTTTCAGACAGAAGATTATGATACAAGACCATACTTTTATTCTCCGTAACAATAGACTGAAGAACTTTTTCTTATCTTTCCTCACAGAGCTTAAAAATTGACTCCATGCAGTTTTTCAATAGCAGACAGAAGTTTTAGGGACCTATCATGCCTTCACTTTATTTACATTTAAATGGTCATGGAGTATTTGACAAATCAATGCATCTGACAGCACTGACATTGCTGATAATTCCTTCACTTTTAGTCGGCGAATACTTGAACTAGTTCTTCAATAAAGACGATCAACTATTTTGTGATCACTTTAACTGGTTGACTAGAACGTAAGTCATTTTCTAAAAACTTACAGCCCATCTTAAACCAAGCCAAAGCTCATTTTTTTACAATGGAATAAGAAGGTGAATCTTTACCGTATACGCCATCCAATTTTTGTTTAATTTAATAATAGGTAAGACTTTTTAGTGTAAAGAATTTGATGACTGCTAGGTACTCATTTTTTTGTAAATCTAGAAGACGTTTATGTGGCCAAGAAGAAAATTGTTTGGATTTTTTTATTGTAAAAAATCATCAGCGTATGTTAAAATCTGTCAATTCAGTGAGTGATTACAGTGCGTACTACAAAAAATATAGCAACGAAAGACTAGCGTTGTTTCCATCTTGACAAAGTAAATCTGAGTTGAAACAAAAAAATAGATGGACAACCGCAGCATAGGATTGTTTTTGATATCTAAATTAAACGCTCGTTTTGTGAAGAAGTAAATACCGATTAACTTAAATTGCCGATATGCACAAAAAAGTAATTTATTTTGTATTGTAACTATTAGGTAAAGATAGTATTGTGCAACACCTTGATGGACGCAACAATGATTTTATTCTTTTTATCTTGAAACGTATTCAGTATGTAATTGATCTTGTTGCCGCAGGAACTTGGTACTATTAAAAATGTAATATGCATGTGCATATACATAAAGAAAAATTACACTGTTTTGTTTTCCGAAATCATTACGAAAGATAAACGTGGTGCATAAGAGAATTGAAAAAGAAAGTACATTAATAGTTTACGCAATAATATCTGTTGCACGTTCTTGTTTGTTTTTCCCCGCTACAGTTAAGTTTAATCCTTACTAGATGTACTGGTAAAAAAATAAATCGATTATCAAATTATTTGTAGAAGCAGCGATAAAGCCAAAGTTGCAGTTTTTGTTAAAATACTACAAATCAAGGTAGCGGTCGGTATGCTCTTAACAACTATTACTAGAACGTAAAAAAGTCATATAAACTAAATTATAAAGTGTAAAAAAAGCAACAAAAATTATGCAATATTTGTATTACGTTGGAAAGTCGAGTTATTGTAAAAAAAATTTTTTTTTGCTTTATCAAGATAATGGACTTATAGGAAATCTTTATCGACAGTTTAAGGTTAAGATTTTCTACACAATATAAAAAAAATGGGACAATTGAATCATTTTCATTTTAAAATGTATACAATGACTGTACTATAATAATTTATGTTAAATAAATCAATTTAAAAAAAAACTGACAATTTTGAATCAAATTTAAACACAAAAGGCTTTGTTAATAAAATAGAAGTTTTAAACTTTTACAAAATATTGCAAAAGTAATTACTACGAGAAACGTGTTTTTATATCTGCAAATCATAATTAATAATTTAGAAATTGGATAGGTTAAAAGTTTTATAATTCTTGTTTAAAATTTGTATGGAACATTTTCATTAAATATATCATTTATTTATATTATGCTAATGCTATGCTAAACATGTTTTTTTGGATTCACAAATTGTATTATGCAAATATATCCTGACAATGATTTATTATTCTAAACATCGTAGGTTCTACAACACTTTGCCACAGCAATTATTAATAATGCATTTAATTAATAAAACATAAAATTTATCAAATATGTAATGTAAACATTTAATATAGAAATAGTTGAATTTATCTCAATTATGCTTGCATTTAAACTTTTATATTAAGTTTTAAATAGAGTAATGAGCTGGAGAGAGGTTCTTCAACTACTTCTATATTGTATGTAAAGAAATTAAAAAAGTTTTAGTATTAATATTTCTTGAAAATTCATTAACAAGCATTTTACATTTTTACTATTTTTGATTTGATATATTATTTATTATTATTAACTTGACTTGCATAACAATTAATAAAATTTTATTTTTGCAGTCCTATATTGAAATATTAACATTTTTATTTCTCATTATTAATGTCAATTTTTTATCAGTGTTTTATTTTTATCTTCATTTCAACAGAAAAAAGTATATCATTATGACATTAATCACCGCTCGTTGAATTTTTACGACTAGTGAAAAAAATACTTTTATTAAAAAAAAATTACATAAGTAACTATTATGCATATATTATCACTTATAATTTAATAAAATCAATATGTATATAAAAAAGAAGTTAAAAACTGCTATACTTATTGTATTATTTTAATGTATGCAAAACAGGTGTTTCCAATAATTAATCAGCAATTTAAAAATATATTTGCCCCGCCTGATAAATAAAATGTGTACGATTCCCATAGGATTTCACAGATTTAGTGTCACCTCTGTCCACCTGCTTCCCTACCAGCACCCCTAACATCAGTAGTGGAAGGGTGTGTGTTGAATGTACTAACAGTACTGTCTGTACTGCCGCAATTCTCTCATTGTTTCATGCGTATGTCTGAGAGTGTACGATATTGATCGGTCCAGAGCAGCAGAGAGGCCCGGTGCTGCTGCAGCATCCTCAGCGGTGCAGCTCGGAACTAGAGCCCCACTCATTTGCAACCGTTAAGATTCGCAACGTCGTTTTGTTTGTTCTGTTTTGTATAGTAAATAGGGGTTTTGTTTCGCGGGAATAATTAAGAAAGACCTCTCTTTAGATCCTTAAGGATGTACTCCCCGTACCCGATGTATTCCCCTGCCAACTCTAGTAATGCAGGGGAGATAAAAAAATGTAAATGTGAAATAATAGTCAATATACCGTTTTAATGATTATCGGATCTGGACTATGTAAATATGAAAGCTTTCATCGTAAATCGTGTCTAAACGATCGTTTGTTTGACCTAACGGCCCCGAATGTGTAATGGCTCATTAAATAATTTTCGAAGAATATTTACAGAGGATGGGAGTTTTATCAAATATATGGGAAAACACGCGTGACTATGCGTTAATGTCGATTCGATTATCGTTATTTTACGCCCATTTAAATAAAGCGTAGTATGAACCCAAACCAAATTTAAACGTGTGTTTATTTTTCTGTTCCACTTAATTATTCTACTAATATATAATGCATTGCTCAATTTATTTGGTCTCTGGCGATTAAATAGATTAATGTTGAAATTACCACTTGACGGATGAATTTTGGCAGGATGTTTTTTAAATATAGGTTTTAACTGTTCTTTTATTTCTATGAAAGATTTTTTTTTAAATTTCATAAACTTTTCAAACTTTTCACTATCGAGCGGAAAGTTTAAAACTTTGAATACAGATACATAACATCAATACATATATTCCTCTTGTCCTTCAAATTGTTGACGTTTATACTATAATTGTTTTATCTTATTCCAAAGCAGTTTTATATTCTAAAACTTTATAAATAAGATGCACCATTTTACAGACCAATTTTATTACTGTTTATAATAATAAACGATAAATAGCCGACAAGGTTAACACTTAATACACTATACTGAAATACAACTACAATTCAAATGTATAGTCATTTGTGTTGTATAGTAACAAAGGCCATGAGCTATATTATTGAATAGTAGTATAAACTATTGAACATTTTACTAACATGAGTTAATCTTTTGACAACCACCTGCATAGTTATAACTTAAACTATTAAATTTTTTTTAATGGTCAATAAATACAGAAGCAAGTTTATATTAATATTTTTTAAGTTTTCAAATAAATCTATTTTATACCGATATCCGTAATTATGTATCATTATAGCAAATTTTTAGTTTGCTTTTTAATTTACTTACAACTACATATATAATTTTGTAAATAATAACATAAATATATTCTGACTTACAGTGGTTTAAATATGCGTTGTTGATAAAGTTGCAATTCAAAACAATTTTATATCTGACCACTACAGTTTACCCGATGCCAAATAGATCAACTAAGAAACAAGTGTTAACTGTGGACACAAGCACTGTAAAAGCATTAACTTTACTAAAAACATTTTTCTAGTTAAATCTTTACTAAGTTAATCCGATGTCAAATAGCAAAGTAGTATTTTTAGATCTAGTTTTTGTTAACGCTAAAAACAAATCTCACCTTATTGCATGGTTGTGCCAAGTATCGCCTCTTTCTCGTGTATGGAATATTTGGAAGTCATGCATGATTATGCTAAAGGCAATTGTTATGAAATCAATTAAGTTGAGTGGGAACATTTATTTGCCGAAAAGGATACTAACTAGTATGCTAATATTTTTTGCCATAGTTTTAGTTTATGATGCTATTATACTGATGAAAACTATAGCAAATCATTATTTCTAGTTTGGTTTAAAAAGAATGTAATGTATAAAAAATTATAGGTTATAAGAATATGGCTTGTAAAAAATATAATTGCTCTTCCAGTCTCGACGACTATAACTTTAAACAACTGCGCACACACTGCAAAACATTAAGTAGATTTTTGTACCAGAAATGCTGTGTTAACACAAGTAACAATCGGGGCTATTCTCTATGCATATTGCCAGAATGTAAGCAAGATATATTATTATTAAGTTTACAAATTTTGTTTACTAACAATATAAATGGTCATCAGGAAGCGTGGCAAATCTGTAGATAAAATAATAATAATGTAAATATAAATATATGTAAATATTACTAGTAATCATAATTTGTTAAAATGACAGGTCATTTTGTTAGCAAGCAAGATTTGTTAAAATGACAGTTCATATTGTTAGTTAGCAATATATTTTGCTTACATTCTAGCAATGTACATAGAGAATAGCCCCGAATATATGTGATAAACTAATCAGTGTTCTGTTTTTTTTTTGTCAAAAGCAAACACAAAACAGATAGTATTTAATAAATATGCGTTTTAAAGAATTTTTATGTAAGAATTTACATAAATGCGTCGATATGTTTGCTAAATTGTTTTTATATAAAGTGTGATAGCTCAATGGTACAGCCCTTGCATATCATGCGAGTAGTCTAAGGTTTGATCTCTGACATGACTAATCAAATACTTGCTCTTTATTCACCGGTCTTATTAAACCTCTTTATGTTTTGCAAGTGAAATGTTTCCTAATATTTGAAAACAAAGTCGTATCATACCGATACTTAAATCGTAAAAATATTCCAAATTACCGTGGAATCTGTATTCAGTCCACTATAAGTTACGTTTTAGATTTATTAATCGATTCTAAATTAAATGGTTGTTAGCAATTGATATCTGAAATATTAATTTATTGTACGACGTATTGCAAAAACAAAAATAATTTTTTGGAAGTAGTTTATTGAAGTGTTTGAACAAAAAGCAAGTAGATGCCAATTGCACTGTTTATTTAAAAAAAATCAATTGTGTTAATTTTTCAAACTAACAACACCAGGCATATATCAATGCATATAAATTAACTTTTGTAATCATAGAAAAACAACATTCAAAAGGGGTCACACGATAATGCGTGTGACGATTCGGGTTTTATGAGTATTTTGTAATTTTTTGTAGTTGTAGCTGATTTCAGTTTAAATAGTTGCTTGATATTTAATATTTCTGCGTGAAAATCTTTTTTTGAACAATATAAGTTTTTTGTTACATGATTTTTTATGTTTTGTAATTTGTTTAGAATATAATCAAAGGTTTGTTCATACACAGTAATACCATATGAGGTTATTGTTTAGGCAATGATTGGTATATTGTCATTATTGTGTTCTAGCATGAACTGCTAGAGATAATAGATACTATTAACAAGTAGCTTTAATTTATGTTTTATTTCATTCACACGCAGCAGAAATTTTTGTTTTTTTACATTTTGAGATATTTTTGCTTAGAAATAGTTTCTATGTGCGCTTGACAGTTTTGAATAATAAAAGTTTGGGTTAGTATTATCGTTTTTATTTTGTTGATGTGGAAATACTATGTGGACAAACTTGTTTTTTTTTGTTTATTGTGAGTTCTTTATTGTGGACCCGTTGTTGAAACTGCCGGACAAAGAATTGGTCCCAAAAGTCTGCTTTGGGTCACACCTCTTTCATTTGTTGTTTTGTCATCTACGTTTTCTTTTACTTTTAATTTAATTTAAATAATTGTTTTTTTAGGTAATTTGTAAATGACGTTTTAGCATTTTCTCTGAGTTTGGATTTTTTTTTTATTTATCAAACGCTCTGGAAAAATCAACTCAAAACGTGCATGTTTTTATCTAAACTTTGGTTTATTAAATTCGTAAATTTTTCAAGAAGTTTTTTTTTTTTTTTTAAATACATTGTTATTAATCTTTTAATATATCTTTCTAGTAATTTTTACCAATTCACAACTGTTTTTCAAATACAAAAAAAATGCAATTTCTCAAAAAAGAAATTAAAGAACTTTTCTTCCAGAATGCGCTCTGTAGAAGATTTCTATTTAATTTATTTTTGGTACCTAATAACTTTTTAGTAGCAAATTATTTATAGGTTATTTGAACGAAATTGACTTTAATGGGTAGCAGTGCTTTATATTTTTATGTGTACATTGACAAATTACTTACAGATATGAAATAAAATTAATTATTCCTATTTCTATTATTATCATTATTATTATTATTACTATTATGGTAACTTTATATTTATAATAAATTAAATCTAACATATTTTTCTTCTTTGTTTCAGGTAAGAAAATTTACCACGAATTATTGATGACGAATATTGTTTTTTGGACACCAAATAGATTATGAGGTAATATTAAAAAAAGTTGTAAAAGAATACAATATATACTAACTTTTATAAAGAACGCAGCACACAAAAGTTGTTGATCAATTTTAATAAAATTTTCAGAAAATGTTGTAATGAACTAAACAAATAATTCAAATAAAAAAAACAGATTTTCTTTTTATTGAATTGCTCTACCACGTATCAAACACGTACACGTACAACCTTCTATTCTAATTGTGTCTTATAAGTGACGTTTTCGAGAGATCATTAAGAAAAGTACGCTGCGCATCCTACGCTAGCCTTGTTGGCGTTGATTAAGTGTTTTTTTTTATTTAGCAAGCAATTTGATAGCCCGTTTGTAATTGAAATAGCTTACGATCTGAGTGGACCGCAATGTTTTTTAAGAACTTTTTTGCTATTACCAACATGTGATCCTTGATTGGGTTAATTCTTGCATCAGCTCTCAGTTGCGTAAGGTGCTTTGAGAATCCTTCTCAAAGTCTCACTTTGAAACGATTTTATTTATATATTTATAAATAATTGTAATTTGTTAGTTGGATTCATATTGCTGTCAATGCGTAGTAGTTGAGTTAACTTAGTACTTGCCATGTCTTAACCTTCTGTCACTGGTAGCGAACTGAGACTCCGCACACCTGTTTTTTTGTGGTTTTGTAAAAAATATAAAAATTGGTATTGATATGGGTAAAATACATAAAAATAAACAAAATATATTTATTATTTTAAATAAAAATATAATCTTTTAGGTGTAAAATTAAACACTAATTAGGATCTTAAAACTGCCTGGAATTTCTAGTGTTTTTAGAATATAAAATTACATCAAATACTAATCAAGAATACACTAATTTTAAAGATTCGTTTAGTTTAAAATGTGAAAACATGTGTATTAATTTGTAAGATATTTAATAATTGCAATAATGTGTTATATCTCAAGTAGTTCTATCTCTTAAATATTGTTTCTTGTAATTAACTCGAGGAATACCTAAAAGAACAGATTACTGATGTTTTAGATTTTAAAGATATTCAAAAATTAAAATTCATACGGAGTGAAAGACCGCGCGCCAAGGACGGAAGGTTAATGTGTAATTGGAGAGTTGGGGCGTTGTTGAGATAAACGTTTTCACGAGGAGTTTGTTTGTGATATTTGTTGTCTTAAAAGCCGCTTGAAGTTTTGGCATGATGACTTTTGGATTCTTTGAATTGTACAACAGTGTCGTATTGTCAGCATACTGAGCGATTTTGACACTTTTAGTGATGTGATGTATGGTATGAACTCCTGTCTCAATTGATTGAGTGGTAGACACGTACCCAAACAGCTTTACGGGCAGTGTCCTTTCTTCCAGATAGAAAACAATAAGTTTGATCAATCTAGGATTGAATTTGTAACGATGCAGTTTTGCGAGTAGTCCTTGATGCCAGACCTTAACAAAGGCCAGTTTTTATTTGGTCTTTAACTCTAGTTAGTTGATGGGTTGTGGAAAACCCAAATCTGAACCCATGCTGATGATTTGGCAACAGGTTTTCAGCCGTCGTGTGATTTTGAATTCTATCGAAGATAACTGTTTCTGCCACCTTACTTATGGTTGACAGAAGATTAATTGGGCCGCAATTTTGTGGAAAATGTTTATATTTTCCAACTTTTGGAATAGGGATAACATTATTTTTTATCTAGACGGAAAATGAGACGTCTTAAGCATTGCATTTATAACGTTTGTGAGGAACATTACAGTCTGGTGAGAAAATACTCTCAAAGTCTTTGTTGAAGACTGGCGTGCATTGGAGTTCAAGGTTGTCTGTCAGCAAATGCTTTGGTCTAGTCTTTTAAAGTGTATTCAAAGCCTTTTTTGTCCTAATTGGCAGCGGTGTATGTTTATTTTGAAGGGCTTTGGCTATCTTCTACATCACATTTTCATCATTGTTGGTGGATTTAGAAGCGGATTTCCAGCACTGATTTTTATGCATACTGATTGTATTCTTTACTTACCGTTTAGTCGGTTTGGTTAGTTGGGTAGTCTGATCTTTGCCATAAATGTGTTACGGGTCAATTTTCAACTACACCTAAAACTACAAAATATAATTTTAATTCAGCATCATGCTTATGGAGTCTTGATTAATTAATTATCACTAATGACTGTTTAAAATAGGTTATTAATTATGGTACTTACCATTTATTTGTTTTATTAATTTAATTAATCCCAGTCAGCCGTCGCTCACGTTCACAACCACATTACAGGAACGGTTACCGACACCTCGAGTTTACACTGTTGCCAATGTTACTCGCTTCGGTTTGAATTTAAATTTCCACATAAAAATATCAGATAGAATTATAGCTATGTTTCGTTTATTATTGGTTATTTTTAATGTTGTTATTTTAATTACTGATGTCATTCCTACTTCTACTCCATCCTTTAATTTTTTCCTTTAAGTAGTTTTAATTTTCTTACTGTGGTAATTTAAGATTAGCATGCGCAATAGAATCAACTTATCTTGGGAAGGTCCAGGAAGTTCCGAGTTTGACCCTTTTTACCGGTGACTAACCGGTAAGTAAGAGATCGCAGATTTGCGGATATATTTTCGTTATTCAAACCGCATGTGCGGATGTTACAAATAACGAAGACACCGATAAAAGTTAAATTAATTAAAGATATTTTAATTAATAAAATTAAATTCTATTGCTGGTCCTTTGTCGACCCGTGTATTTTTTTTGTATATACAAACATATGTATATGTGTGCTATTACAGCACAAATTATATGTAGCCCGCTCACATTTCTGAGATCAATTATTAATCGCTATTTCTTACTGGATTTGTAATAGATCTACTTAATAGACTATACAAAAATTAATCTGCCGACCACGTGGAAGAAGGAGCCTATGCTGGAGTATATTGGCATTGCCATCAACCAATTTGTTTAATTTAAATTCTGATGTTCACTGTTAATATTTTATTTTCAATACTTTCTTTAATTTACTTAATAGTTAATTATTTAGCTTAAGATTAAGTTGGTGTGTCTGGTGTGTGGTTGCAAACTTGGGGTGTTAACTCACCAATATTTTTTTTAGTTTATATTAAATTGTAATTATCTTGTTTTATGCAATTTTTTGCTATATAGATTTTTGTTACTTAGGATATTTGGTTTTTCCATATCCCCTGTTCCTTCCTCTAATTATTTCCCTTTCAGCACCGTTATTGTTTACGTGGCCGGAGACGAGGAACGAGGAAGTGACGTTTTGTTTAAACAATTGGAGCCCGCTTAGTTAACAATTTGATAAGGATTTATTCTAAGGGTAAGTCCTCATTTCTTTTTTTATTCTTTCTTTAATTCTTGATAGTAACTCTATTCATATTTTTTTAAATCTGCATTAACTGTGTTATTTGACTCCCCCCTCTTCACTGAGTAACCTGGGTATAGCCTTTACAACATCAAGGGCTATTAGAGCGTAGCAAATGTCTGGCACGATTTTGAGCACGGATGAGTTTTCTAGTCTTTTTGTCGAGACCTAATCTATTAGATAGAAACAGTTTTAGTAGATTTTTTATCAATGCAGTATATTCTTTTTCTTGGGCATATTTTAACTGTATTTTTGTCTTTAGCATTTGTTAGTTTGCTGGTCCATGCTAGATGCTTTGAGTTGGAGTTTCCTGCAGCAATTGTTGGAAGTTAGCCGTCTAGTATGGCATAGAGATCTGCTGTTACTAGCTGTTTAGTTGGCGACTACCTATCTGGTATTACAAAAACTGCCAGCACAAGAATTAAGTCAAATGTGTAAATTACAAAACAATATTTGATTAATTTTTTAATCTAAGAGGTTGTAAGCACGTTTTCAAACAGTATTGGCCACGGTACTGGCATTTTATAGGAGTTGATGCCATGAGTTTGTCACGTTTGTGTTCTGGAATTCTTTTTTTTTTGTTGCAAGAAGAAAGTTTATTTTAGATTGTTATGCATGTGTTAATTATGAACTGGCTTTTAATTGAATGCAAACCGTGTTTTCGTTGGACGCGCTAAATTAAGTTTTTGGTTATTTCACATGTATTTCTTGATTATTGGCGTATATGTTAATTTAAATTACTGCTATTGTTGTTATTATTACTACTAAATTATGAATCATATTGATGTTTATTTAATTAATTTTTATTGTTTATAATAAACAAATAAGAACATTATAAATAAACTATAAAACATTTAAAAAAATATTATGCTAAAATGTTTCTACTTTTATTTTACTTCAAAGTTTATGCATTATGGTTACAACTGTATTCCAGTTAGTTGAGACAGCCTTAAACCGCGTTTGGTGTCAATTAGTAGAAACCAATCGCTTTGGTAGTTATCTTTCTTGAAATGATTTGTGAGTTTTTACTAGAATAAACTACTTATTATGTTTTTTTTTATTGACTGGCAACTCATTGGTTTTTTTTTAAATTTTAATATTCGAGTTTAGCGATACGTATTTTTACACAAACTTTATTTTTATGAATAGTAAATAATATGTTTAAAAGCAACCAATATGTATATATTGTTTAGCTGCAGTTGTTTTAAAAATACACCGTCATCTTTGTCAACCTTTGCTTTGAGATTACTTAAAGCGTCCTTAGTCAACAACATGAGAGGTTGTTGACTAAGGACGTTTGCGTTGTGTTCACGTGCGTTTACTTGCATAATAGTAAAAGAAAACTATGAGGTGCTTGAAATAGAAAAGCACAAAGAAATTACGTAGTTATACTAACTTTGGTATTATTCTTAATTAGGAGATTTCAAATTAAAATTCTACATTAATTTTAAAATGAAATAGTATATTTTTATTTACTTTAGCCAACCTGGTCTTATGCAGACACTTAAACTTTGAAATGTCAACAAGAAAGTCCATTTTACAATTATATTTATTTAAGTATAAAAAGAAATAAATTGATAGAAATAATTAGCGCTTTGACAGATGATACTAAAGTTTAAAACAAAAAAATTGTCAAATACTAATATTTAAATAAAATAATTGCATTTAGTTATTATTGTATAGAAATACTGTGTAGATACAAGGTGATACAAAATACGAATTATTGGAGATGAAATTAATAACTTTATAGGCAAAAGTTGTTGTGTAACATTTAAATAATGTCGTCAATAACTGGTACTTTACTTAATTTATTTTAGTTTTTTTACACTTTTTATATTATATCTTTATTTGAGGCTATAATCTGACAAACAAACATCTTTATAATTTCTCTAAAACAAGAAACAAAAAAGTTAATGAGACTGTGGTATTTCTTATGAAAATACTGGGTTTATTAGAATGTTTGCCTTGTTTTGATTTTTATTATTACCTAAAAGAGCGTAGAATGTTTTTTGTTAACATTTATTTTTTATCAGGGTTAAAAGATAGAACAAAATATATTTGTGTAAAATTGTGGTAACTGCTCCTAGAATAGATCTGAATTGTTTCTATTTAACTAAAGTACATATACGACTGTGCACACAAGCGAGTGCCTTCATTCATCAAGCATTTATTTACGTCATAAACAAGAACAAGCACAGAATTAATTAACTGAGTAAACTCGTATTAGCCAGCAAGGTTTTGTTTGCATTCTAGCTAATTATTAATATATTAAATACTTAATAAGAAATTTAATTTTTAATTTATTAAGACAAACAAAACAAAACATATATAAAACATAGTTGTTCTTAGGCATTATTTCAACGTAAACAGATTAGCTTTTTTTAATTTAATGAAGTTTTTTTTGGTTTTTGTTACAAAATCATTATTGTTTTACATAAAACGAGTATTTGAATTTTAAAACCGCTTATTTAAAATACAGATTATGTACTTGTGCTCTTTTCTTTTAAGGTAGTATTAGTATATTTTAGTGAATTATGATAATATAAAACCATAATATGCTAAATCGGTGTTTGTTATTTGTTAAAAAGAGCTTACAATACTGTAAATTAGTAGTTATAGATTTATAAGTTACGAATTTAAAATGTTTATTCTGGTGTACACATATTTTTGCTTTAAGTTTTAAAATTTTTATATATTTTTCAATGTTTAGTTGACATGTGTACGTTTAGTACGGCAAACTATTTATTTTGAAGACTTTTATTTTAGTTTGTGACTCAATGATTTTTTCTTGTGTGTCCGAATAGGAATTTAGAATACTTGGATTTTTTTTAAGTTTTTTTGACTTTGTTAATTGTATATCAATTTTTAAAAACTCAAATTTATAAAAAATCAAATTTTGCAAGAATAAATTGAATTTGTGTCTTTTGGCTAGTTTTGTATTATACTAATATTTTTAGTACTTATGTTGTAAAATTAATTATTCAGGTAATTAAAATGCTATCCAGTATAACATTTAAAGAAATAGTGCAATTATAAAGATAATCCTAATGCTAAACAAACCTTACCTTCTGCTAATACTATGATATTAGATAAATATTTTTTGTGAGTGTTTGTTTTTTTGCGATAGGTTATATGTGGAGTTAATTAATTAATGCAGCTACATAAAAACAGATAATTATTATGATTACTTATCTTAAAAAATTATTGGATTTTTTTTGTATACATTTTTTTATTTTGCTATACTATTGTAATTGGTAAATATTGACATATACTTTAATATATTATTTACATTTATATAATATATTATACATTTACAAAGTAATATTTTTGTTTAGCATTATTGGTATATTTAGACTTCAATAAAATTTAATCAAGAATAGTGGATTATAGATGACACAGAAAATCAAGCAAAGAATAACAAACGTTTGAATCAGTATTTTGAATCAACATTTTGAATAGAAGATGTTGAAGCAAGTTAATAAATAGAACTGAGACACCAGCTCTATCAGTCAGTTTAGCTTTACAAGTGCAACTGCCAAAAATAACATTGCTTGCATTTGCTGATGTTCTAGAAGATTGGTTACCATTCTACAACTCATTTGGTTCATTGATAAATGAAAGCGGTTTTCTTAACAATGTGTTTTTAAGATTTTGATTAACGGGAGAAGCATCAAATACAATTCAAACGTACGCAAACTAAGACTAAGACTAATTTTACAAAGCCGATACGAAAATAAAAAACTAATAATAGAATGTAAATAATATATGTAGTTTAACTGCTTATGGTTAAGGAAGACTCTACCAGTTCAATTAGATACTACATCTACACATTTTTAACCAATCAAACTAGATGTCAAAGACAAATGGGAAGGATATTGCTTTAAATGCACAAATCCATTAGTTCAAAACACAACTACAACGAGTACAAGCTTCAAAAACGGATTGAAATCGAGGACACTCAGTTGCTTCATATAGTAGCACTCAATCAAAATGCAAATTGTTTCAACAGCATCATCCGATACCGATTTAATGCATTCTACAATCTTAATATAGTGGAGTGAATTTTGGAAGACAAGTTGTTTAAAACCAAATTACGGAACAAATGAGTGTAGGCTCAGACACTGCAGTACTAATTGCGTCTACCAAGACTTGATGAGTACAAATTTATCTACATCAACCGATTGTTATTTGTCCACAAATGGCAGTTAAAGTAATCAAATGACATTATATTAATAATATTAGTATATTGTTTATTTAATAACTAAAAACACTAAATAAACTAAAATTAATACAAAAAAGTAATGTGTAATAAGATCAAATCTAGATCAGCGTATATATGAGATTTAAACCTGATATAGCTGTTATTTTCTTTAGATCGCAAAGTAAATCTAAACACGTATACAAATAAATGGGAATATTCAAATCAAATTAACATAAACAAACTAAAATAAACAAGTTTTAGTTGCGTTTAGTGCAAATAGCATAGTTGTAAATAAGAATTTATTTCTCTTGATTCCGCTGAATCAATAACATATTTTTTTGATATCGTTTGAATAAAAATAGTGAAAAATGTTAAAATTATTTTTTTATAATAGTGGGTTACGTTATAGACAAAACTTCTTTAAAACTGCTCAATTCTATGAGAGGGAATTGTCAGAGCAACTTTTAGACAAATATTTATATGTGTACATCTCTTCGGAAACTTAACTTTTCATAGAGATATTGAGGAGTTTTAGTTTGTATGATTTTATAGAACTGATAAACAGTGTAAACAATTTTACAATGTTTTATTATGTTTTACGATTTGAACAATTTGCAAACGGTTCAAACTTTTTACACAAACAAATTACTGTGTATACATGATTTCCTAAGTATGACAAATATTTGTTTGTGTGCACAGTTTGGACGGTCTGCAAACTATCTAAATTGTAGGTTGGAACAGATCTATTGTAAGCCAATTCAGTTCATAATTTTGTAACAAATGTTTTGTTTTTTTTATACCAAAAATTAACCGATTACATGCATTTTGAATACGAAATTGTGATGTGAATCGCAAAATGTAAAATAAATATATTTTTTTAACTTTTTTACTCAAAATGTTCTAATTCTATAAATGCACGTTTAGCTATTGTTATCTAAGTTTAATCCTAGATTTTTGACAGTCTAAAAACAGTACACGTGTTTCATTTAAGTTGTTAAGAGATTGCACTTTGTTTTTGTTCAGAACCAAACACAATAGCTGTGGTTTTGTTTGGGTTAATAGTTAAATAATGTAATAACGAAAATTCTGAGATTCTCTTTAAATCATGATTTATTTTGTTTCAGCATTATTCTAATTATTTCATATAAATGACAGATAAAACTGTGTATCGTCACCACATTAATGTATCCTATTTAAAATGTTTATTGTATTAGATAAAGTTTGACTACAAACATTTTACAAATACGATTTACTCTACCACCTTTGTTTTTTAATATATTTTGATATTTTTTTATTAAAAAGCTGAAATGTTGAATCCTTGTTTTTAAATTGCAGTTTATTAAATACTAATTGCCATACAAAATATTTAAATAAAGAAATACATGCAATTTTACCTTATTTTTAACTACTTAATATTAACATCATAAAATAGTTTCATTCAATTTGTACGTACTATTGCAAAACTCTTGATAAAGAAGTTGTATGTAGAGATAGTATAGACAAATTTTAAATTAAATAAGTACTGTGTTTTTATATCACAATTTATTAAGTCACACTGTGACTGCAGTTTCGGTTGAACTATATATATTGTCTTAATAAGGCTGAGGTTCAGCCGAAACTGCAGTCAACTATAGTATAGGCAAAGTTGTTGTTTTTGTTAATTTATTGGAGAATCATTATCTTAGCTCGAAATAATTTTAACTGCTGATAAAATTACCAAAATTACTACTTACAGCAACCGCACTTCATTCAAATTAAACATATTTTCATCGGTAGCGGTTTATCAAAGTTTAGGAATTTGTGTTATGCTTTTTTTAATTTTTGCTTTTAGTTTTCCAAAAAAATTCGTAATGTTGACGCTTTAATTTTTACAATTTTACGTTGTAGATTTCAATAAATGTATTGAACTAATTATGTTATTTTTATAACTATATTACTTTTTGTTCTTGATCTATATTGTACTTCTAACTCACTTTTTAATTATAAAGAAATTCTTTTGTTTTTGTACTTAATTTGAATTAATAAAACATATTTAAAACTATTGAGTAACATCTAACAACAATTAAAAAAACATACATACCTCAGGTGATTAGTCAAGGAAATGACATCCTGATTATCTCAGCTTTCACTTCATGCATCATGCACATATTTGTTTAAGCATTGTAGAGTCTCAGCGGATGGACGCTTAATTGCGATTTAATGTAACACTGTAGCTTTATTGTAGCTATAATTTTCAACAATAACCCAACGTCCGGGTTGCTTCCTATTGAAATAAATGTGGTCATGCAAATCAATCATTAGTTATAATTCAAACGCCTATTATTATATATGTGTAATATAATGTTTTATTTGTAAAAGTTGAATCAAAATAATAACCTATTAGTCCAACAAAAGGTATTACCCCAACTATGGATTTTTAATATGGTTAATATACCTATTTAATCACTTTCATTAGCTGTAAAGAAATACATAATATGTAGTATTATGTATTGTTTTGTGAAACCAATAATCATTTTTTTATTGAGTTGATAAAGCATTATATTATATTATATTGCGATTTTTTAAAATACCATTTCGGAATAATTATTTACATAAAATATGAAAACAGATTAATAAATTTTCAGTTAGGCCAAAGTAAATTCGTTCTTCCACGAATGAGCAAATATTAATAAACGGTCTGCATATTATAATTTCATGTTGCACTCCATTTCTAGTTAGTTCAGTGCATAGATGATATAATTAAATGTTGCCTCACTTTGTAAATCACTTATTACTTGTGTACTTGTGTAAAAGCCAGTACCTAAATTTATGTACCGCTTTTTTATGTTTATATATGATTGTACTTGATTTTTTATGCTTTCCATTAGGAAATTAAGGTCTAAAATTTTAGCGGGAATATTGGACAGTGCGCCGGGTTATATAGATTTTTTTAGAACAATAAAACTACTCTACTAATAAATAGTTCCATATTAAATGTGAAAATTAGACTATATTACCGCTTTCAAACAAAACAAAACTATTAACTTAAATTGAATTTTTAGAGTTCCCAAGTTATAATAAAATAGATTGCCTTTTCATAATAGTATAAACTAAATAATTCAACGATTAATTAAAAACTGACTTTTTAGTTATTGAATTATTATTTCTATTTCAAATTCGTAATAAAGTCAACATAAAATTCCATTGGGTATTGCAATGTAGCTTAATAAAAAACGAGATTTTATTATGCAACGCGTATTGCAATGGACTCATATACATTTTAAATTTGCTTCCCTGTGATGTAAAGTAAAACATTTTGCAGTTTTGAATCAATAGTTCAAAATATTTAGGAATTACTTAATATATTATAACAAAATAAAAATATCTTTTAACGAGTAAAACCACATTTGCCGAAACTATCACATTAAGAATGAAAATTATTTTGTGGATATTAATTTTAAACAGTTAAAGATTATAATTCTGGTTGGAAATAGCGAAATTTTGAAAGTTTATTCTTTTTCTATAGTCTCTTAAAAGTTTTGATTCTACATCTTTTTAACAATATTTATGAAAATATTTATAGAAAATGCAATATTATGCTGATGTTGTAAAATATCTGAATCATTAAAAATTTGGTATCGGAAGTGATTGGAATAGCTCGTTTTTGAATATAATTTAGAAAAGATTTAGTAGATTTAAATGTTTTTACTCATACTTTGAAACAATACTTGAAACAAATGCTTTATCACAAATGTGGTTTTAGCGGAAAGATTTACTTAAAAAATGTATGAAAAGAATTTGCCTACTACCACTATTGGTGGATGTGACAACATTGCTAGCTCATGCGGTGTGGGCTCTGCTTGTAGGTTTAAGGAGATACAATAGATTCCAAAACTAATAATTTAAAGTGACCCACATAGATTATTTATTCAGACTGACCTAATTTACCAATTGTTTTAAATGTTTTCTTTGTTTGCAAAATAATTATTATTTTGGTTTTTAATTTTTATTCACCGTGTTAAAAGGCACTCAACATTTCCATTTTTGTTCCTTAAAAAAAAATCTAACTTAACCATTTTTTTAATGTACTAACTCTAAATAACATTACTATTTATTATTGTAATTTATGATTTAACCTTTAAGCTAGTCTTCAACCGTTAAACTTATTTTTTAAATATAAACATTACAATTTTTTGCAAACTTTATCTCTTTATCTTGCATCTTTTTATTTTTATTATTCTCTAGCAGTTATAGCAATTTTATCAAAAGTGTTATAATAACAACCTGCCACAGACAAGCACAATATTTTTTTTAATTTTAATGAGTAGATTTGATTTTGTCCTTTTTGATTGTTCAGTAAAGTATACCTGCAGATGGTAACTAGTACATATCTTTTGTGATACCGTTGACATAACTTTTTAAACATTTTATCCGCAAATTAGACATTATTCTCTAACATTATATTTAAAGGTATCATAAAAAACAAACAAAATTATATACTTGCAAACTTCTAAAACTGTTACCCATTTAAGAGGATGCACAAACACTTTTTTGTATACTTTTCTTTTTTGGAACGAGTAAATGGTTCAATTAGGTTTGTAGATCAGATCTAAAATGGATTAAATTTTTTTTCCTTATGTCTTACCTTTCCGGCATTAGCTACATTTTGCTTTCCACACAGCACCAATTCTTGAAGTGGGTTTTTATGACTTTTCTCAATTGCTGCCAATAGTAGATTTGCCGTTTTTGGTTGTAAGTTTTAAAAATTCCCAGGTGTGTTAATATAAGCTGTACCTAATAGGAAAAAAATCGGGTATTCTACTACAAGCCAAAGTAGTAATACTCAGAATTTATGGAGGAAGACGGAAAGGAAGAAATCGTATGTAGAAACTTAAAAAAAATTAAGCAGGAAAAATGTAGGAAAAGTACACATTATTAAACAGAGTCGAAATAGCAAGGAAAAGGGAGATAAATATTCTAATGGCTATAAAAAAAAATTTAACAAAGCAAAAGTATTGAATATCAGTGAAATAAGTATATCAATACCAACTGGAATAGCGCTAAGAGAGGCACATTTCAACAACATTTATGGAGATGGCAAGAAGAAAAACTCATACAAAAGTACGACTGTGCGTGCGAACACAGGTACAGGTATTAGAGACAAATGGAGAAAGAAGACCAGGATCAGAAACAGGAGCTATAATAGTGAGCAAACAGATAAACTACAGATAAAAGGATCTACATTCAAGGAAATAAGAGAAACAAAAAAAGGGAAGTTGTTGAATAATAACAAAGGGAAATGGAACAACGTACTCACAGAACTAGTGATTATCAAAGATATTAGTCCGGAGACTACCAGAGAAGAAATATTGGAAGAAATTATGAACAAAGCAAACACAGAAGGAAGTACAATAATATCCATAAAGAAAGGGTATAAAGGAAAACAAACAGCTATAGTCAAAATGGTCAAAAAAGCAGGGCAACAGATAATAAGAGAATGAAGAACAAACATAGGACTCATAAGATGAAAAAGTAGAGAAAGTAACAGCAAACGAGAGAAAATGTTACAAATGCTGGATAAAAGGACATGTAACGGCGGAATTCAAAGGAGAAGATAGGTCATTGCTATGCATAAAATGCGGAAAGCAGGGACATCAGGTTGCAAAATGCAAGAACAGAGAATATTGCATAGAATGCAGAACGATAGAACACAGAAATAGAGATAGAAGATGTCCGGCTACAAAGAAAAAAGAAACGAAGAAATTGAAAAGAGTATATAGGACAACGACCCCAGTAACTGGAGACAGCATGAAGAGCAGATCATAAACCAAAATGTATTAGTTTATACTAACAAACATAGGGAGGGGAAGAGAGGTGCACAATATACTGATAGCAACAACAGAGAGAGAGGAAATAGACCTAGTGATAGTGAGTGAAGCAAATAAAAACAAACTAAATGGTAAGTGGATAAGAGACTAGAAAACAGATGCAGGTATTTTAGCTAGGGGAAAATGTATGTCAAAGTGGAATGATGGGGAACACCAAAAGAAGGAATAGTGTGGGCTGCAGTAGAAAAAATGATAGTATACAGCTGAAATATCAGTCCAAACTGCGGAATGGAAATACTATCGGTAGTGGATAGAAGAATTAGAAAACAGTTTAAGAAAACAGAAAAGCAAAAAAATCATAGCAGAAGGACATTTTAATGCTAAATCACCGAGATGGAGAGGATACAAGAGGGGTTTAAGAGGAAAAATCTTAGAGGAGATGATAGCTGGGTTAAACCTGACCATTTGCATTAAAGGAGACAAACCTACGTTTGTAAGACAAAGCTCAAAATTATTTATTGACATTACCATAGCAACATGGGAAATGGCAGGTATAGTGAATGAATGAAACGTGACAGAAGAGGAATCACAGAGTTTACACAAACATATACAATTTAATACAAAAGAGTAAGGAAAACAGGAGTACACAAGAGAAGGTAGATAGAACGTAAGAAGAATGGACAAAAAGAAGATAAAGAGAGTCATGGAAACAGAAGAAGTTACAGAAAACGAAAACATAGAGAAGATATGCAAAAGATACTCAGAAAAGCTGAGAAAAGCGGCGAAAAGGACTATTCTGGTGGTGCGAGGAAATAATTGAATGCAGAAAAAAACTATACAAACTAGGAAGAAAGTCAAAAGACAGAAAAAAAGAGAAGTAAATACAGAGGAAACGGAGGAGGAACTAAAAAACGACAGAAAAATCTTAAAAAAGGCAATCAGGGTTAGCAGAAGAAGATGCTGAAAAGAAATGATGGAATTTATAGACGATGATCTTTGGAGAAAACCATACAAAATATCGATGAGCATACTGTAAGAAAAAGCAAAGGGAGTCTACCTAAAAGAAGACAAAGGGGAAGAAGACATAATTAAGAAATTGTTTCTCAAGGGAGAACCGGTAGAAAAACCAGAAAACAAAAAAAGAAAAAGAAGAAACAGTCATGGCAACAGTAGAAGAGATAAAGGAAATCAAGAAAGAATTGCCTATCAACAAATTACCAGGTCCGGACGAAATAACAACAGAGATTGTTAAAGCAGCTCTAGACGGGAATGAGGTAGAAATAACACAAATAATTAACAGATGCCTGAAAGACGAAGTTTTTCTAGAATATTGGAAAGAAGCCACCGTAGTAAAAGCAATAGCAATAGAAGCAAACAGCGGAACGCAGAGGAAAAGACAACACTGTGTAATGTTAGCGTTTGACAGAACGCGTTTAACATTGTGTTATGGGAAGCAATTATAAAGGCGGCAAAGAAAAGAGAACTGAACAAAAAAACAATCAAGATTATATGGAGCTACTCACAGCGTAGAAATCTAGTGACCAAGAACGGAAGATTCAAACTCACGAGAGGGGTATCACAGGGCTTAGCACTAGGACCAAAACTATGTAACCTTGATATAATGAGTTACTTTTGCGGACGACGTAGCACTAGTAGGTAGGGACGTAGTAATGGATATAGTAAAAGGAAGACTAGAGCTGGCAATAGATTTGATACAGTTATGGATGAAAAATAAGGGTTTAAAATTAGCAACACAAAAAACAGAATTGGCTTGGCTATCGACTATGAGAACTAACAGACGAATAGGTAAGAAACAAGTAGGAGACCAAGTGATAACTATAGGGAAAATAATCAAATACCTTGGGGTGACACTTGAAGCAAAGGGATGGAATGAACAGGTGAAGGAAGCGGTCATGGAAACAAAGGAAATGGAGAGAAAGCTCGGTAGACTCATGCCAAATAACGGAGGTCCAGGAGAAGGAGCTAGAAAGCTAATAGCAACAGCAGCAAGAAGCAAATTGTTATACGCCGCAGAAACATAGGGAGAAGCCATGAATACAAAAAAAAAACAGAACTGAAATAAGAGGAGCTACAAGAGCCAGTTTGTTAAGGATTTACAGGGCTTACAGAACGGTGTCACAAGAGGCAGTAGAGGTGATTGGGGTAACACTTCCAGCGGATACGATGGTAGAAGAAACGATAGAAATTAAGAAACTAATAAAAGTAGAATCCAGTAAAAAGGAAGCTAAGTTAAGAGCAAGAGAGAAGACAATGGAAAGATGGCTGAGACAGTGGAATAGAGGAGAAAAGGGAGAATGGACAAGAGAACTAATCTTGAAGATAAAAGAGTGAGTACTAATTAACAAAAAAAAAAAGTTTGGCAATGGAAGAATATGTATTAAAAAAAAAAACAAACAATGAATCAAACACACAAAATAAAAGCCATAGAAGAGAAAGGAAAGAAACGAGGGAAGCAAAATCAAAACAACAAAACAGAGAAAAAGATCAAAAAGAAAGAAATAAGGAAGGTCAGGACAATTATGCATACCCAGAAATATAAGAAAATAGAAGAACAATTACAGAGACTACGATACCAAACAAAATTGCAGAGATAAGGAGAAGGAGAAAAGAAATGTTGAAGGAATGTAGAATAACTGAAATGACGAGGCAAATACCAAGTGGTAGATACGCTATCTTGAGGTTGACGGATAATGCAAATTTTTGAAATAATCAAAATATACCTGGCAACGAGAGGACACGAAGAAGTAAATTCAGATGGAGATACAAGGATATCACAGGAGGTAAAACTAACAAATTTAAGACTGCCAAAAGGAATACAGCTAATCGAACTGCATAAACTTATTATAAAGGAAAGAGAATACAATAAAGACGAAGTGAACGAAAACTTAAGAAAACAAAGAACGCATCTGAGGACAAACTAAATAATTAGAATAAATTACACACGGATTGGAGAAAAAAGAGAATGTAAAGCTGGATCTCAGTGCAGATAAAAAAAGTTAAAAAAAATACAAAAGAGACAGAAAAAGGTAAGGGCTATAGGGAGAGAGGGGCCGGGGACAGCATGCGTGCCACAGATTCTGTGTGAAAATCCGATAGGCAATAACTAGCCTAAATCGAACTACTGCCAAATCTAGACTAGTTTGACAAGGACTTATAACAACAGGATTTACGCAAAGTAGAAAGGTATTGCCATGCGTAAATCATTTTTAAGTGCCACTTGTTAAGGCCAACACCTTACTACGTCAAAAAAATTTTGCACCTAAAACCAAAATAGGACCTTTTATTTTTTCAGTGATGGATTGTTTAGTCTTATGGGCCATAGTCACTTTCATAATTTTTTTGAGTCTTATTTTTAAATAGAGCAGGGACAAATATTACATAGCTTTTTTTTCAATTGAGATTTTGTGTCCATGAACAGATCAGTGAGCTGTAAAATCTTTTTATCACATTTTACATCCTAGAATTTTTATTCTCTTTAATTTTTAAAGTACGGCAATGACCACTTTTTGCTTTTTTATGTTTACTATTGCAATTTCTAGAGATTTTTCTGGATATTTCACATCTATAACAAAATTTATTGGTTTGTTTATTATTGCAATCTTTAAAGATTGCCTTTTTGCAATTCCAATTTTTGAAGACAAACATTTTATAACGCTACTTAAACTATTGTTGAGAAAAAATTGAGAGCAAGCATTTTATTGTTATTATTCCATTTATATCCTGGCAGGGGACCGGTTCTATTTTTTTTATTTTATAAGTTTTGTTGACAGAAACTGGTAACGAGTGCATTTGAGAATGGGGATGTTTTTTTGTTCAAACTCACTGTCCTTTTGTTTAAGGTTTTGATTTTTGGTACTGGCTGCATTGTTTGTTGACATACTATTGCATTGCGTATACTGATTTTAGGAAGGTAGCCATTGCAAGGGATCAATTATACTTTTGGAAAATTAATTCTATTTTTGAATTTGGATTTTTTGGGCAAATTTTTTATCTTTCTCTGAGACCTTAATTTTGGAATCTGATTTAATTATGTCATTTGGATGTGATTTGTCAGTGTCGGTTAACTTCTGATTGGTCTTTAGCTTGAGTATGCGACTTTTTTTTACAGTTTTGGTACTTTTAGTAGAACTACTATTGTGCTTCACTACCAAACAACCAACAACAAAAAAATTAAACAAAATCCTTACTAAGACTTTATTTTGGATTGTGCAGACCTAAAGACAAGAAAAGATAAAATATTAGAATTGACCACATACAGTTAAAAAAAACATCTTTTTTTTGGGTTGATGTTTAGAAGAACGAAAAAATTATGTTTTACTAATATTTAGTATCCATCATCAAACTAAAATTACCAACTATGATATACGAAGATTAAATGTTAAAATTATTAACTCAAGAATAAACTAGATTTTTGTCAGAAGTTTTGGTTTGCAAAAATCAAAAATTGAAATGTTTTTTTTTTACTTTGTTTTTTGTAGTTTTTGTGAATTGTCGCTCTCTTTTGCTAATTTAAATACAAATATTATTACTACTTGGATAGACGGACGGTACACTCTAGTTGATTTTTATTAACTTTGAGAAAGGGATTTTAAAACTACTTTAATACTTTTAAATTATTATTAGAGTCTAGATGTTGGAATTGTTGCTAATCAACAACTGACTATTGAACTAGTTACTAAGCCTGGTTTGCGTAATCTTTAAGATTTTTTACTTTTTAACGGACATTGTTCATATTTTTTCAAGAAAAAAATGAAAGAAATTTTGCCTTTTAAAAATGTCACAGGCAATATAAATCTTATTATTTATTACGTTATAGCAAGTAAGGATTTGTTAAAATTCAAAGAAGTTTATGTTGTTATGGCATAAATAATTTCTAAATACTACATTTTAAAAATAAATATAAATGTGCATTAAAGACAGAAATGAAATATTGACAAGTTTGACTATTCACCAGCTTAAAATTTTGAAACCGAAATAGTCGAGAGGGTAGTATCAACTTGAAAACCTAATGTAACAATCTAGAATAATTTAAATAAGTTATATCTGAATTTGCCATAATCATTAGATATCCTTTATTTGCATAAACACTTATAAATATAATTTATGGATATTTAGAACTAGGACTGCAATAATAATGCGTTTGTATTTGCCTGTCTAGTATCTAGTACTGCGTCAATCAATCAATTCATAAAGTGAATTTCAAATCTGTGCGTACAGATTAACATTACCATTAGCTTGTTGAACATAGTTTTAATTATATTTAATGACCGAAAATTATTTGGTATTTGTTTTTCTTTAATTTAATTTTTTATTTAATTTTTCAATTAATTTTATAATTAATTTTCAAATCAAAATGAAAACTTGTAAGAAATATTCAAACGGGTAAATTGTATAAATAAATTTCTATTTGAGGTCTGAATAATGGGCTTCATGAAAATACGTAACATTTAAAATTGAAACAAAACATGAGTAAATGGAATATGTGGATAAAACATAATAATTCAACAAAACCTAACATACACGGGTTATAATAAATTTTCAACAACTAGCGGCACATCCCGAAGGAATCCAAACATAAAAAGTGATGAGTTTGCAATATATACTAGGGACCATATCGATTTCCTAGTCTCGTAACACAATTTGACACTGACATTAACCAATTTAATAACTCGCTGAAAAAAAAATTAGTTTAAAGTAGAGAGCCTATATCAAGAGCTTGTCAGAAATAATAACGATTTAATGGCGGTTTATACAACCCGGCCTCATCTCGTATGGATTGTTTTTTAATTATCTCTGTTTGGAGGTGTTTTTAAATGCACTCATCTCGTTCCGGCTATTGTTCAATTTCATTGTGTCCTGCGGAAAACCAGCGATACTCAATTAAGCTATACATCATCAAATAATACAGTAAATGTTTATATATGTATATACAATAAACAAATATCCGGAGCCATTATAACACAAATGAATCAATTTATATGCATGATAATATCGTTTTTATTAAACATTCTATTATTAAGATACAGCACATACATGCAGAACAATAATAACAGTACCTTATTTGTGAGTGTAAGCATGTGTAAATCAAGCTCCATAGTCTTAAAACCCTGCTTACCAACCAAAGCCAAGAAACGTAATCCTGAGCTTTAGCTTCATATCCCTCGTAGGATGCGCTCTTATTATTTCAGCGCATATGAAACACCTCTAAAATTCACAGAGAGAATATATATGTATGCGTATATGTATGTTTGTATATATTTTGCTTATAACATTTAGTCAAAATAAACTACATCCATGTATTTATTCTTTGAATGTATAAAGGGACTAGTGGGCTAATAAAGGTGCTTGTGCTCCGTTAAGATTCTCTTTGCTTGGTTTCAAAAATGTCTAGGAATTACACCTACTAAATTATCTGGATGTTTAGTCACATCAAACAGTTTATTACTTAATTATTCAATATATAATCTTGGGACGGTATAAATAAGGGTTGGTTTATTAAAAATTTGTTATTACAAATATACAGCAACGTCACAGCATTGTTTCCCAACTATAATTTGCACGGTTTTCCACTGTTTTATCGATTTTAGTTGTTTTCATGCAATTGGACCAATAAATAAATTATATGTGGCTCTGTGTAGATGTAGGACAATTGTCCAGTAGGGATTATAAATTATTTATTTATTCTCTTCAATGCTTTGCATGAAAATTCCATATAATTAGTTTTGTATTTACAGCAAAGTTCTTTTACTTACTTTTAAGCGTCCGGTTTCTATATATTTTTTTTTTAATAATTAAAAACTTATTTTACTATTGAACAAGTATCAAAATGTTTTAAAGTATGCCTATTACAATAGTGAAATTAGAATATGAGTATTTGAAATTGGTTACAAAATTTTGCTATTTATGTACAAGATGTTTGGATGAAATAAAATTTAGCATTTTTAGTTTTGAGATATGCTAATTACAACGTTGAAATCAAGTTTTGAGTATTTATAATAACATTGTCAAGGTTTTGAATAAACTTTGATAATTTGAATTTGGTGTTTGCGCGCTTTGATTTTAAGCATACATGTTGGGCGTTAAAATTTTGTGCCGTTCAGCCTACTTGCTAGATAAGCCGGTCGGGCAAAGGTTTGTGCCAATGGGTGGAAACCTGTGCCAGCAAGCCTAATTGCTAGATATATCCGGATGAAAGATTGTCTAATTTGTTTATTTTTTTTGCTTAAAAAAACAGGCGGGGGGAATCTAGTGCCGTATAATATTATTTAATTCAAACGAAGTTTAGTATACAAGGATTTTGAATTATGATGGTAATATCAGTAGAAGTGTCAATATATTGACATTTAAAATACATTGCTTAGTTTTAATTGATAATTAGCATTCATGGGTTGTAATAGTATGCAAAACTAATTGGTAATTTTAATTTTTTATAATTCAATTGTGTTAAAATATTAAAAATAAACTTTTGATTTAAATGAAATATAGCATACTGGGTATTTACAGTACATATGTGAAATTCACTGGTGGTATCAGTTTTCCGTCTAAGTAGGGTTGTTAGTAAAGCATTTGTAAAGTTTATTCTCAAATTGCACGAAAACCTGATCACAAAAGTTGAGGTCCCTGAACACGAATGTTGCTCTATTTCCGTGATGTGAGCCAAGAACTGGTTTTAGCTCTGCAAAATGTTTCTTTAAATTGTTAATGAGATAGACGTTTATAATAGGTTCCGAAAATTGTACTTGTAAATGTAGAGGTTTTCTATACGTCCGTTGCGCAATGGTTGATTTAAGGTTGTTGTACTAAGCGGTTCTGAAACCGAAAAGAATTATTGGAAGGTTTTCAGTCCATCTTTTGATACCATGACATTTCTAGCAATCTATTGGTTGAGTATGGTTTTTGCAAAGATGTTATATACAGGATACCCTTCTGGCTATTGTAAAATAGCGTCTACGATAGTAAGCACATTCTGACAGCTGTTTGAGGAAGACTTTACCATACCAATGTGAATGTGTTTGAATCTTTGAGATGGAGGTGTGAAACTTTTTATGGCAAGGAAACGTGACAACAAATCAAAAAACAAGTTTGTGTCCATTTTTTGATAGAAGTTTTTATAGAAAGGTGTCACTATTTTTAGTTGATGCGTTGATCCCGATTGTAGAAATTTTTGAAATTTCTTGTCTGCTGTCTGGGATTCTGTCAAAGCCGCAAAGTTGATCCCTTTGGAGACTCTTTCATTTTACATAGTGTGTTTGCCACAACATTTTTACTTCCAGAAATGTGTTTGATGGCGTTGGTAAATTGCCCGATAAAATTAAAATGTCAAAATTGACAAGGTAAACTGCTTTTTGTTTGGAAGCGAAAGTAATAGGTTTGCGGTCCGTATATATATGAAAAAATTTCTACTTTTAATCATGTGTCAAAAATATTGTACGGCTTTGTAAATGGCTAGCAGTTCTTGATCATGGGCATTGTATTTCTGTTTGGCGCTTGTCAACTTTTTTGAATAGAAACTTAGTGGTTGTCATTTACTGAGTACAAATTGCTGTAGGGCTGCAAAATCTGATGTCTTGATAAACATGGCAAGTGGGGTTTTTGCTGCTTGATATGGTAACAAAGCAGCTTTGGCTAAACTACTTTTACATTTGTCGAAAGCTATCCGTGTCTCTGGATTTTATAGGATTGATGTTGTTTTTTAAGTTTTTTTGTAGGAGTTTGTTATGAGAGTCTTGCGGAGCTGCTGCTTTTGAAACACTAAGTCTGTAAAAGTTTCAAGTTTCTAAAAAGTAGAGTTTGATCTTTTGTGCTGATTTTTTTCATGTACATTTGGCAATATTAATTAAAATTTGTTGTTGTTTGAAACGTTCAAACACTTGGTTTTTAGTGCGTTTTTTTCTGAACTGGATGTGATTAAAACGTCGTGGATGTAAACGTACATAAAATTTAAATTTTTGAGGATTTTGTTCATGAACCGCTTACAGGTAGGTCTGTGCTGCTTTTTGAAAAATTTAATTGTGGGTTCTAACTAGATTGATGATAGATTTTTGTTTTACCATAAATATTTATTGGTATTGCATTTTCTTTTTAACTTAATGTGTTGGATTTACTTTTCAAAACTATGGATGCGCCCGCCACCAACTACCCTCACCCTAGACGTACTAACTAATTTTAGAACTGAAGCGGTGCCAGTGCGGCGTAAACACTATTTTACTTTGTTGTAGACCCGAACCACAGTCTAAATCTAAGTTTCCATCGTAGACTGGCCTGCGTTGGAGTTTAAGGTTATCGGAAATTGTTTTGGCTTTATTTTTTAAAGTATTTTCAAAGCTTTTTTTGCAATGAATGAAAGGAAGCTCTCCTTCACAGATGATCAGATTATCATCTTTGTTAGAGGACTCGAGAGCGAATTTTTAGCATCGATTTTTGTGAACCTGATTTAATTGCTTTTTCTACTTTACCATTGAACCAGTTGAGTCTGGTTTGGTCAGTCGGGTTGTGAGACCTTTGGTATTTATGTCCGGCACGGATAAGTTTGCTGGTTTCTCAATCGAGACCGAACTGATTAGATTTAATTGTCCGTTATTTGCGCAAAAGATTTTTATTTTGTGACGTGGGGGTTACTCTTGGCCTTATTCGGAGCTGTTATTTGAGAAGCTGGTTTGTTATTTTTGTTGATGTTGCAGTACAAACCGATGCTTTGTGTACACTCAAAATTTGTGTAAGCTCTCTTACAAAAAGCACACTTGAAAGGAGTAGATTTATTTTTACCATTTTTTCTGGAACATAGGACCGTCGGATGTGACTCTGCGTATTTTACGCAAACATAGAGACGTTACATTTATTAGCCAAATGACCGAATTTTTGCTAATGACGTTTGGTTTAGCTTTTACTATTACTTTAATTTTTAGAATGTACAGAAACGTTAACACCAGGCCAAAAGCCGGCTATATTGGAAAATTAAAATTACAACATGAGAAAAGCTTTGTTTTTTTTTTTCAGTCTTGTTACCGAAACAATTTCTGAACCCTTATCGCCAAATTGGTCCCGAACATCCTCGACCGAGCAACAGTCGGGTATACTCCTAAGAAGCAACTTGAGGGTTTTTTTTTGGTTTCTTTTTTATATGAAAAGGGATAAATCAATTTTTTTATTAAATTTTTAATTATATGAAAATTTAGTATTGAACTAGAGATCAGCAGAAGACTGATACTGATACTGAGGAGATGCCAGTTGTAGAAGCTGGCACTGAACCAGGGTTTACATGATTGTTCTGGCTACCGCAAGAAGTGATGTTAGTGTCCTGTGTGTTGTAATATTTAACAGAGTTATCAGGAATGTTATTAATTTAAAATATCTTATTTATGTTTATTTTACGTTTTTTGGCGGTTAGTTGTCTCTTCTGGTTTTTTGACAACTGGATGTTGAATTCTTTGTATTCCAAGTGACTTTTGTTCTGAGTTTTGAGTTCTCGGAGAAGTCTGAACTGATATCTAAATTTTTGGTATCCATTTCTTTGTTGTTATCGGGGTTACTAGAATCCCTATCCAATTTGATGCGCTTTGTGGCGGGTTTCTTTGTCGAGGTGTATTTTAATTCTTTTGGTTACTGCAAGGGAAACACGGATTTAGTGAACGGAGTAGTTGCGGCGGCGGTTGATGCGTCAATTGACGATGGGTATCTACCGATCTATAAGCATTCAGATATTATTTTGCGCTATTTCAATTGAAAATTAAGATCTTTTTAGTTTGCTGTTTTCCGTTGTCGTTGGCGTTGCTTTGCTGGCTGTTTAAATTGTTTGTTGGCTGGCTCTTGTTCAGTTGTGTTCTGTCCAGCCCTTAAATATTATGGAATCCCTTCACTACCTTATAGTGGGACGCTTCAAGGCGTATTTAAACCTTGTCTATCTGGCAAGAGATAAAATAAATAAAAATATGTCTTGACAGGCTACATATGGTTTTGTAGTATCTCAAACTCAATACTTATCAAAAAGTCACTTTTGTTTTTTATAATAGTTTAAAAAAAAACACGGTTTTGATTTTCTAAATGTAAGGCAATTTTGCAAAAAGAATATTGGCAAGGTACTTAAATTATCAAAGTATTCTATAAACAGCTGTATTTTTTATTAATCCGTATTTTACAATTATCCATGACACAATATAATTTTCAGCACGTTATTAGCTGCTTTCCCGTTACGTTCTGACAGACCGTGGTGCAAGATGCTCTGCGTTCCCGTTACATTTTATAAAGTGGGTTAACTTGCACAAGTCGTCTTTCCCCTTCCTCTTCTAGCCCCAACCTTTCAAGCGGGGCGAGTTGCACAAAATTACATCTGACAGTTATAAATACAGACGTTAAATAAGTAAAATATATTTCAGAAACGGCCAACGAAAGAAATTACAAATCAAAATGAATACAAATCAAATAATAATCTTAAAAAATCTTACACGTGACACTTACGCGAATGCTATAGAGACATGTTTCCATAAAAGTGCAAGACGCTCCAGTGTAACTTGCACTGGCGCGTGCTGGGGTAAGATGCCTTGGGTTAGTTACACTAGTAATGGGAAAGCAGCTATTGTTAATTTTTTTAACCAAATTTGGAAGTTTATGCTTTTTTAAATGTCATTTTTCACAATCTAGGTTATATTTTAAGATCATTTTAATTGAATACCAGCTCCATCTATATTAAATTAAATGTTTTTATTAGATTTTTGGTAAATTTAGACATCTTGTAAATATTGACATCTATGATACTGACAAATAATCAAAATGTCAATGGGGGGTTTATATGAAGTAATTGATACATATTTAAATAAAAAATATAGACTCATATCAAGTAAAAACTTCAAAACGTTCTTGCAACAAATTGATGTACCAAATATTATATCTAATACTACAACAATATTTTTAAAGAAAGAAGATGACTTCTATGTCTTTTGTGCAAACCTAGATAACGTTTTACAAATTATGAAATTTAAGCCGGATGTCCAGTTTTCCACTGTAAGTTGGGATAATAAACAAATTGTTTGTCTATTTGAAATCAAACACAACATTCTAAAAGAAACTGATATATTTGAAAACGATACACGTGTTATAATAGAAAGGCGTTTTGACCGCCACTATATGTCTGAGGACTATACGTCTAACGAAGTAAGAGCAAATAAAGTGTATCAATATATAGATGAAAATGTGCAATCTGCAATTGGAATATATATGTAAGCTATCATTAATAAACACGACTAATGAAATAGAAATGTTATTTTAATATGATTTAAACATGACTTCTTTTCTCAAAATCACTGCTAGTTTTACTATCTCATATAAATATCACATAAAGCTGGATTGAATTCATGGAGATTTCATCACTTTAAATTTTTTAAATGTGATTTTATGATCCATTTTTATAATTTTATGTCAAGAGGAATATTATTAAATACGATAAGAAAAGTCTTTCAAAATTTAAATAATATATTTTTTTATGTTATTTTATTTATTTCAGTATTATGCGTAACACCCTGTACAGAGATATCAAACTCAAAACAACCTCAATGAATAAATAATAATTAGACATGATATATTCCACAAAATTAAATACAACCGGTGCGCGGTTTGTAATATTTCCAACCTCTCTCCCCATTCTCCAAAATTTATTAATTTCATTAAGATCATTAATAAATTTAAATCTAGCTTCATTAAGATTATTAGAAGTTTATATAATGTTTTGGTTGGTCTAGGTTATTGTGAGAGATTTATCATGAATAAAACTCGTTATGTATAGCGCAATATAATGTAAATGTATTAATTATACGCAGTGAGTAAAGCTATTAACTTTATAACCTTATTAAATTCATAGGCGTATACCAGAAAATTTATTTCCCATTTGTGAAATGAAGGTGTTTTTAAGTTAAAATATTTTTAATTTGATAATATATTTTTTTTGAAACTATTACAATGAAAATAGTATTTAAGCAGTCTGCAAACCACTGAATTTGGAAAATTATTTGGAATAAACTTCCAAATTTAGCCGCAAATATTTAAGGTCTTTATTCAAAGACTGCTTAAATCTAGTCTAATTGAATAATTCAGCAAATGTGATTTCACTTCTTGAAATTTAAAGATATTTATATTAAGTAATTCTTTAAAATCAAATTTTGAAATTAAAAAAAATATATATGAGTCAATACTACGATTAATAAAATTTCTTTTAAAAGTTTTAGGCCTACATCTCTGAATTATCAGTAAATATTTGTTAGAATTCTTAGAAAGCCTTATACTACGAGTAAATATTTGTTTAGGCGGCAATTTGTTTTGTATTTCGTTTAAACAATATCTATAAAAAATGCAAAAATCTGCAATATTACGCCGATGTTGTATAATTAGTCACGCCGTTTTCTTCCGGGCTAGGCAATCGAGTTGTCGGGCACACCGAGCCACAGAAAAGACATGTGTATGTATGTTTGGATGCGTATATGAGGTAACGGATTTATTTGGATAGAACGTTACGCTCTGTATCACTTCTTTAGGGAATCCCATCCAACTCATGACTGTTACGGCGGTTGCTTAACTTTACTTAGCACTTGTTAATTATATTTGTTCTCTCTGCCGTATGCCGACGCTAAAGTTGTGAAGTATGTAAATTATTAGTCAATGTTGGATCTGCTATCTAATAGCTTGTTTTTTACTGTTGATCCTTCAAATTTTGATTTTGAAACAGTAATTAGTTAAGTTTTTTTTTAAGTTGACCAAGTTAGACGTACTCCATTTAGATATTGTTTGAAGGTTTTTGTTTATAGATGCTACAAGTTCTAATCTAGAATTGTTAAGACGTGTTATCAAATTTTTTGGTATGGTTTCTGGAAAGTATGAAGTTTGAAGAGTGCTACAATCTGCATAACTATGAATAAAATTTTTGGTTATTGGAGCGTTTTTGATTTTGGGGTCAGAGTTAAAATCATCAATTTTATCTGCAATTTTTTTATTGTAAAGAAAGCTAATGATACCACTTACAGATTTGTGATCAAGTCTTATGCAATGGAGCTTGTTAATAAGATTTGGATACCATACTTTATCAAATGCTATGGAAATGTCTCTATGTTTGTTTAAAGTAGAATTCTATTTGTGAGTAACATAAGTAAAACATCTGTTGTGAAACGGTTTTATTGAAATCAATATTGATGATCATAGAACATTTATTCATATAGAACGGCAACTCAGCATCTTTTTTGTTTCCACGTTTGCGCCATTACGGCGGAATGTATCAAAACTATTTTGAATTTTGCGGCAAATTTAAACTCTGATAAATATTAATTTTTTTATTGAAAATCTAGGACACTGAATTAGTAGGCAAATCTAATTTAAATTTATTAGACTTGCACACATATTTACTGATGCCATATGTATTATATTAGATAATAAATAAATTTACTAACTTGTTTAAATAACTGATTAATTTATTTTACAACTTAAATTAAAAAAATATATACCTTATATTACTTATAACAATCACTCACATTTTATTATTTTAAAATAAAAAATCAATATTAATTTTTTTTTTTAAATTTTATTATACATTGTAATCATATACACATATTTTCTACACATAATTTACATGCTGGAATTAAGCAAAAAAAAATGTTGTAAACACATTACATGTCTCCTAATTAGTAATAATAATCAAATCAAATTCTATTCATTCTATTTTTATTTATTTATTATATAATATATTAATAATTTTAACACTAGAATACGGGTCATTTGTAAATTTTACTACGCTTTTAAGATTCCGTACTTTTTCGGTTACTTACGGATATTGCATCGAGTTGCCATACTGAGTACCTTCTAGTTTAGTATTTAGCTTCAGTGTGTTGTGCGGGGTTGTTCTAGTTTCCGACCCTAAATTGATTTTTTGGCGATAGATAAGTCTCGTTCTTAGTCTTAGTCTGGTTCTTAGTTTTCGTACCGATTGTGAGTGTTTAGTAATAGAAACTTGAGGTAAGATATTTTTTTATTGTTATTAGTTAGATACATTATAATAAATATAGTGATTTTTTTATTAAGATGTGAAATCGAGAGTTTTTGACCTTATAACAACTGGAGGAGGAAGCGGCACGTGTCATGAATGGAGTAGAAAGTGATTCAGAACCACTTGACGACAGTGATAATGACTTTGAAAAGGATAATTTGCAAGTTGAATCATCAACCGACAGTGAGGTTGATGAAGATTATAATTTGGCTGCTTGTTTCATCCAACAAGGATTTACTCCAATTCAATCTGAAGAAGAAATATTATACATTTTATAGCTGGTTCTAAAGGGGCTGCAAAAGTCAACCTAGATGAATATATTTGATATTATTTTGCAACATACAAATGCTCAAATAGAAAGACAGACCTAAAAGTACAGCAGCTACCAGAATATTGCCTCAACGACAAAAGATGAGCTGAAAGCCTTGTTTGGTGATTTAATCCTTTCTGACGCTAAAAAAGATTTTCATTTGTCAGCAAGACATATGTTTGATAGCACTATTTCCGGAAAGTTTTATAGATTATGTATGAATTGTGATTGTTTTGTGTACCTACTAAACTGTATAAGATGCGATGATAGAGAAACACGAAAAGAGAGAAAGATAAATGATCTTCTTACACATATTTGAGAAATTTGAGATTTTTTTATTGACACGTGCAGAAATTCATATACTCCAACCTTGTACGTCATCATTGATGAACAGCTTTTGTCATTCCGAGGACGCTGTCCTTTTATGATGTATATTTCTAACAAGCCGGCGAAGTATAGGATAAAAATTGTTATGGATTGCGATTCCGCCATCAAGTATATGTCAGTCCTTACTTGCCTCTAGGCGAATTTTATGTAAAAGTGTTAACGAAATCAATTTATGGTACAAATCGCAACGTTACCATGAATCATTGGTTTACCTCGGTTTCCCTTACTGACCAGTTGCTACAAAATCTTTACAAATTAACTATAATAGGAACTATACGCAAAAACAAAAAAGAAATACCCAAGGAGTTTTTGGATGGAAAAAGTAGAAACGCAAATACGTCAATGTTTTGTTTTGATCAAAAAAAGACATTGGTATCTTACATGTTAAAAAAAAACAAATTAGTTTTGCCACTTTCAACTATGCATGAAAAGGCAGAGATCCAAGAAGAAACCGGTAAGCTAACAATAATACATAACTATAATGAGACCATATCAAGAGTGGACAACTTCGATCAAATGTGTTCAAATATGAGTTTGAATAGAAAAACACGGAGATGGCCATTATGTGTATTTTATGGGAAAATAAATAGGGCAAATATAAACTCTTACGTTATTTACACTTTCAATTCGCTAAAAAAGGCAAAAAACCAAATTCAAAATACTAATACATGATTGATTTAAGTCTTTGCCTTGCAAAACCATGGATGCAGCATAGATATAACAGCAATACTTTACGTCGATATCTTTGGCAAGATATTGCTTAAATTCTCGGATACAACGTTTTTCATTGATATGAAAAACGTTGTAAACACACCTCAAGACAACAAGAGGAAAACTTGCTTCTACTGTCTAAGCAAAAAAAGGCGCATGACTACTAATTATTGTAAGGAGTGCAAGAATCTAATTTGCGGAGAACACCGATGAGATATTTGCACCATACGTTGTGAAAAATTCTAAAAAGTGTTGCTTTTATGATTTTAAAGAATGTACCAACACTAAAGTCATGGATTCAGCGATTTCTAATAACAGTGCGCACCTCATGTTGATGATCTATGAAAAAAATATTTTGTTTAAATTTGGGACAGATATGAAAGAAATGCAATAGCTCTATAATTTGACGATATAGACTTTACTTTCTTTTCAGGTATAGGATTTAATTGTTTATTAATGCAAATATTTTGGTCAGAATGAGAGTTGATTTATTTGCAAATGTTTTAAGAATAATTGGTGGAATTTCTTTGCATTTCTGATATTTAATATAAGAATATATCTTTTGACAACCCGTTGGCTGAAATGAATATACATGAATAAAATAAACAATAATACATTACAATACCTTCCCTGTAAATTAAACAATAATACCTAAATAATAACTAACACAAATTATTACAATTAACTAAAACTAGGTATTACTTTCGAAACGTTGTGGAGGTTTGAGTGAGCGATTACTTTTTAGCAACTCCTTGTTTATTGGTTCACTTGACTCATTGGTCACTGTTGCGTTACTTGTTACATGTTCACATGCAACTATTTGGTTAACGTGACGTTTCCATGTCTTTTGTTATTCTGGTATCAACACTAAGTAAGTACGCGGTTCAAACACTTTCTGAATTATACCCTTTATTTATGAAAGTTTTTATAAATCTATAATCTTTTACCGGTACATGAGAATTTACAATAAAACTTCTGTTTAATTTACCCTTATAATTGTTTATTTGTTGTGACTATTGATGCTTAACGCGCATCTACTGGAATATTTTGATTGGTTGTGATTTTGTTTGGATTCAGTAGATCGAATCGAGTCCGCAAATTTTTTCTAAACATTAAGAATGCTGGACTTTTAGCTTTTGGTACTTGGCATACTAAATGCAAATGTCAATCACAACCAATATATTTTTATTATTTAATGCTCCCAGAAAATCTATGTGAGTTTTTTCTTATTTTTTTCTAAGGTATTCTTATAGAATTAATGTATTTGATTGATTATGTCTTTGTTTGTAGTAAGGTTGTATTTATTTTTTATTTGGCCATTTACTTTCCGAAATGAGTTTTAATTGTTTCCTAAATAATCTATTTTTTAGTTCTTAGAATAATCATCATTTTGTAAATTTTTTTCAATGGTAGTCTTAAAGACAATTAAATTATTATTAATTGCATTATTATTGCTTGACTTAACGTAAATAATATCATAGTTATAATTGCCTAAAATTAAAGCCCATCTTTTGTTTTGCACACCAAATACATTTGCGAATGCTTTCTTTTTAGTTTGAGAGTAGTTACATTGTGCATTATTCAATGCTTGGGAAGCAAATGCAATTGGCTTTTTGTCCCCGTTTGGAAAAACGTGATAAATTACAGCTTCTACACCGTACTTTAATGCATTAACTGATGGACTAATTGGTAGTTTTGGGTAGTAATGTACCAATACATCAGCACTAATTAATATTTACTTAATATTTTTAAATGATATATTGCAAGTATGCGACCATTTAAATTTAGTATTTTTCCTCAGTAAATTATATAACGGTTTTAAAATAGTTGCACAATTTGTAATAAATTTATTATAATAATTAATTAGTCTTAAGCGTGACTACAATTGTGTCGTATTGTTTGGCGTTTGAGCTTCTTTTATTGCTCTGATCTTATCTTTGCAAGTTAATTTTTATCAATTTGGTATCCCAAAACTTGTCCGGAGCACAACATATGCCAAATGGTAACCGGGTAAATTTATACAAGCCCTTATGCTCCTGTGAGTTCTCATCCAAAGGCACTTGCTGATAAGCTTGAGATAAAACTATCTTTGAAAATTCAATACTATTTTTCAAATGACTAAATAATTCCTTAATTAGAGGTATAGGTATATGGTAGGAACCAGTTATTTAATATTTATTTGAAGCAAAAAAATTTCTTCCTAATCTATTTTTCTTTCTAATCCGCCTCCCACAACATATAAATTCAGCACCTTTATTAAGTTTTTATAATATATCTTAACAGCTATATATCCTAATGACATGATCTCATTGCCTATCAAGTTGATTAATAATTTATTTGTAGCCATTGATTTGATGTTTGGAAAATATTTCAATCTAAATGAATTAGATATTACCGACAGTCTCGCTCCTGTATCCAATTCTAAACACAAACGCTGATTATTTATTTTAACTAAAATTTTGATTGCTTTAATTTTTTTTTTATTTTAAATTAAAAAAGTTATTTACATCGAGTTCCACAAAATTATGTTAATGCTTGGCATTTTTCATACACATATTTGATAAATGTCCTACTTTTTTACAATTGTTACATTGATTATTTTTATATTTGCGCTTACTCGCATTATAGTTCAATTTACCGCATACGTTACATCATTCTTGTGCGTGGTTAAATCCTTGCTGCCCTCGCGGACATTATGCTTCTACGGGCATGTACTACGCTGGCCTCTAATGTTGCTGGCTTGAAGTCCTTCGTTGCTGGCTCGTTTCCCGTCAGTTAGCTGGATTATTCCGTGTCCATGAATTGAAGATTTCCTTTTTTTTTTTAATTTCTGCCGTCGATGAAAATTGTCGACTGCTAACTTCTTTGCTGATTGTAATTTCTATCGCTCAACCTAGAGTAAATGTTGCGACGTTTTCTTCTTCCAATATTTTTTCTTCTTTAAGGCCTATGATAAAACGATCTCTAAATACGATTGCCAATTTATCCATAGCCAGTTTTTTTAATCTGATGCTTTTAAATTTATTTTTCATCGCATGATAAAATTTATACCGATATGGTAGGTCTTTTTTTGGTGAAACATGTTTGTTCAATAAAGATACTAACTTGTTTTAATCTTTATCTGGTGGTTTTTTCCCCACACACAAATTGCACACCAATTGGTAACTCTCCTTATTGCACGCGTTTAACAGTAACGCATGTTTTACCTTTTTGTTGCTAATATTATTAGCTAAGAAGAATTGCTCTATCCTATCCTTATATAATGTTCAATCGCTGTCTATAACTAAATTTGCGAATTTGTCCCATTTATGCCGGCATCGGAATTACCGGCAATTTTATGCGTAATACAAATTTTTAATTTGCTCGTCGCCAATGTGATGTTTACTCATAAACTACATTTACAATGAAACATTCTATTAATACGACCGATTTATTTCTATTCTGCAATATAACTGACAAATTATTTCTTATCACTATAGTTATTTATATAACTAATAAAATAATATATGTAACTAGATATTTATTTATTTTATTTATTTATTAATCTATAACCTCTTAATACCGTTAGGTGTCGAGGTGTCGGACACACCGAGCCACAGAGAAGACATGCGTATGTGTATGTTTGGATGCCTATATGAGGTAACGGACCCATATTGGGAAGAACGCTACGCTCGGCATGGATATACATGAATAAAATATACAATAATACTAATTATTTTACCACTAGCCACTAGTACAACCGTAGGAGGATTCAGAATATTAGAGTTTGATGCTAATGCCAAAAAATTAACGATGTAATAGCGCAGTTATAAAGCGATAGCTTAGCTTGTCAACAATCTGTGGTTTGATTTCCAAATTATGGCAAAATAATAACTTGCTCTTTATCCACCGAGGTGATTTAGACGTCACCTAATAAGCCGTTGGTTCTATCAACTCTCTTCAAACAAGTCGAAAGACTTCTGTAGCGATGTAAAAGCTGTAAAACGCAAAAAAAAATTTGCTTTGAAAAATAAATGTTTTTTAATTTTATTTTATTAGTTCCTAGATAGTTTTCATCATTAAGTAGAGGAGGTATTAAAGATTTTGAATTACCTTGCATTGAATTTATTGTTATATTGAACTTTTTGTATAAGGATATCTGAGAAATTCGATTAGCTTTGTTTCTTTTATTACTGTTTTTTGAGATTCTATTACATCGAATATTTTTTGATTTTCTGCTGCAATATGTGGATCTTCAAAATATAAGCAATGAGTATTTAAATATAAATAATTAAAAAATTGTGCTTAGAATAACAATAGATGAGTTGCAGTTTAGGTTTGGTAATAATAGGAACAGAAATTATAACTGAAGTAATAAGTGAATGATTGGAATAAGTTGAGTGAGATTATAAGAAGCAATGAAAATAGTTTTTTGGCTGGATAGTGTTGTAAAAGATGAGTAACCATTTATTATTTTGTACATTAAAATCTTCTAAAAACATTATTTTAGCTTTTTTCTACTCTCTTCTATATTATAGCTGCTTTCCCGTTATTAGGGTTACTAACCCAGGGCATCTTACCTCAGCGCGCGCCAGTGCAAGTTACACTAGAGCGTCTTGCACCTTTATGGGAACATGTTTTTATAGCCTTTGTGCAATGTCAAATGTAAGTTTTTTTTAAATATTTAGTAATCACTTACATGTATGTGATTATTATTTAATTTGTTTATTTCTCTTTAATTTTTAATTTTTGTTTGTAATTTCTTCCGTTGACTGTTCCTGATATATATTTTAATTAATTATCGGCTGCTTTCAGATGTAATTTTTAAATCAACCAATCAAATGAGGAAGTGCAACTCGCCCCGCTTGAAAGGTTGGGGCTAGAAGAAGAGGGGAAGTACGACTTTGTGCAAGTTACCCCACTTATGTATACATAACGGGAACGCAGTGCATCTTGCCCTGGCGTGCACCAGGGTCTGTCAGAACGTAACGGGAAAGCAGCTATTATCACTTTTATTCACGCCTAACTGAATGGATATGTATGATATATTCACTCTAGTGTGGTAATGATATGCCGTACCGTTGAGTGAAAGACTAGACTTCCTTCACTCAACGGCCGTACCAATCATAAAAACAAAAAATACAAATCACAATGTTTATTTGATTACGTCGCTAAATACAAATGGTTTTTTTATTTGTAAAATGTCAAAAATAGATTAAGAACGTCTTATGCCCGTATGACACTGATCTATAATTCTTTATTGAATTATATATAAAAAAATATTTAAATCTTAAAAAGTCTCTAAAATGCACAAATAATCATCAATCTTATTGTAGATTAAAATTTTAAGAATATTTTTAGTTTTCTTTAGAATTAACACAAAAAATGTTCGCATTAACAGTTTTAAGAAAATAGTTGGGTTATATTATAAATGCTATTTCTTATATTTTATGTGTTAATTATAAAGAAACTCTAAAAATGTACTTAAAATTTCAATCTATAATAAAATTGATGATCATTTGTGCATTTTACAGACTTTTTAAGATTTAAATATTTTTATATATATAATTCAAGATATAATTATTGACAGTGTAATACGGGCAATATAACTTCATAAGCTACAAGTTAATGTGACAATTAATGTATTACCGAATATAAAGAGTACCACTCCCCATCTAGTTTGTCCCCTTCAGATACCAATAAAGATGAAAACAATACTGAAGCTGAAGCTGCTGCAGTGGATGATGTACCCCATGATACTTCACGTTTTACCAGAAAAAGGTAATCTGAATAGAAGAAAAACAAGCCTCAAAACTTAGGGTAAAGATATGTATCTAACAATAATTACATCAAAGCAAATCATTGCAGCCCTACACTCATATCTACAAATCCTGTATTGATGTAAGTGAAGAGAAGAGAAAAACTTTTCAATGCCTACTAAAAAAACTTTAAAAAACTGACAATATTGAACTGACAATATTAACTGTTATTATAGAATAAAGCTTAAAAACATTTTTAATTAAATATTTTAACAGCATAATTTAACCAAAATTATAGGTAGTTTTAAATTTGATAATTATGCTAAACGTCAGATGTCAATCATAACCTGAATTTATTTCAATATAAAATAATGTTAAATGATTAATTGAAAAATTAAAAAAAAAAATTTAGATTTTTATCAGTTGTAGAAAAAGTAAGCTGTACAACTCGAGTGGAATGCCCATATCGCACTTAGACGTTTGGAGCACTTCGCCTGCAGTGTCGTGCTCCAAATTCGTCTTCGTGCGATATCGGCATACTATCTACTCTTGTTATACAAAATACTATTTTATGATTACCTTTAAAAAGCTTGGAAATTTTTTTAGAAAGGTCATTAACAATATTTAATGTTGCTTTATTTAGATAACGATATTTGCTTATTACCAAAAAATAGTTTTCCTTAAGAAATATGCTTTTATAACCAATACCGTGAATTTTGTACGTTGTCAATCTAGAATATGCTTGTTTTTTGTGGATGTATAAAATATGTTACTATGTAGGGTGATAGCTTTATTAAATGGATGTTTTGTTTATGTTTATTATATATTGTCAGTTTATAACATTTTAATGAGACCAACCATTGGCTTATTATGTGATTTCTAAATCACCCCGGTAGATAAGGAGCAAATTTATTATTAGTTAACTTTACTAAACTAAACTGTATACATTTAAATACGCACTCTGTACACTATAGAATACCCTACTATTTTAAACTTTTTATTTCTTATTTTTTGACAAAATCTCATACTTAGCAATAATTGAAATGTTGATATAACATACAGGTGTTCCAAATAGTTTCTGCTTGTAAGAGTGTTTTTTTATTTGTTGAAATTTAATGGTAATTTTAAATCGTGGTGACATATTGAGTAGTTTATAAATATCACATTTTATGTAAATTGTCTCTTTAATCAGTGAGATGTGTACTCTGAAACACTAGTGCATGTGTCTCACACTAGGTGGACTGACAATTTACATAAAATACATCATTTAATAATTTTAAATGGTAAATTTATTTATTATATTAAATTATAATTTGAACGACAGTAGTTCTTATGATTTTGTTTTATAAATTATTGTTTGAAATCAAATCCAATAATTTATGTCAAAATAGAAAAGATTGGGTTACAGAGATAGGTTTTAGTGTATTAATTTGTAAGTAGGTGCATTAGAGGGGGTCAAATAAGGAGTTATAATGGATTGTGCTCTGCGGTGTCGGGAGACGTTTGAATTAAAATTGAATTTCTCAGTGCGATTAGACACGATTTTTGTCAAATATGTTTTGAGCTTAACTGGAACTATGTTTCTAAAGTCAATAGTGCACTTTCTTTATATCTAGTTATATAGTCTTAGAAGAAAAATCATGCAGGCTGTTATCAGATTTTGAGTACCAAGCCCAAAGGGTTATGGAAAAGACAAGATTTTGATTTGTTTTTAAAATGCTTTAGTGAAATGAGAATATATCCATGATAGGAGAAAGAGAATCTCAAACGTTGAGCATAGCAAGTAGGGAATGTAATGTGTCTGGTGTAGCAAGATCGGGAAAATTGACTGTATCAGAGTTGGCAGATTTTGACAAGAAATGCCAAATTTATTACCACATCAACAGTGATGTTTACAAAGTAAAATAATAATTAACACGATTTTTATATACACTATCTATATCACCGAACTGTTTCAGGTTGCCCAGTAAATCTGATTTTAGTATTTATACCAATAAAATTAATGTTATTTTATCATTTTGTAATAAATCTATACAGAAAAAATTAACATTAAAACATTTTATTTTTTATAAGTAACAATAATATTACTTACACATTTTTTTTACAAATCATTGGAACTATTTAACATCATGCAGCATGTCTTTGTCAATTAACTCAACCGCTGAATGCAAGCTATTACATTTTTAGGTCCAATAACAGGTTTGTTGTAAACTTTGTTTTTTTTAATAGTTTTAAAAAAAGAAATTTATAGGACGTAGATCTGATGATCTAGGAAGTCACGGTGTAGGTCTACCTACATGTTAGGATAACATTTATTCAAAAATTTGTTTACTTGTATACCATAATGGTCTTTTCCGCAATTATGTTTGTACCGATCATCTATTCTGTACAATGCTGAATTAAATTGATTAAGTATAGATTAATTTAACAATTATTTAATAACTGACACCAAATGTTTAATGGCCATCTTTGTTGATATAATTGTTCAATGCAGACCATAAGTATTGATAATGTCCACCTCTGTAATAGTGGGTTTATTACTTTACAAAATACTTTTAATGAAATGTAAACTTTTGTTAGCACTGTTGAACCGCCATAGGCAAAAATTTAGTTGTAGCGATATATAGCCGTTATATAAAGATTGTATTTTTTCAGTTTTGAATGGGTAGAGGGCATGTCTTCTTAAGGAATTGTGATTTTTTTTTTTAAATAACTAGTTTAAATTTTTTTAAACGTTTGTTTGCGCATCCATCTCAACATTGGTAAAAATTTGTTCTTCTTATTCGACCTTTAGAATATTGGGACGTTGCGTTTGTTTTTATTTGTTGAAGATTAAGGACATCAGTTTTCAATAGTTCTTGTTCAACTCGTCTTAAAGTTTTAGCATTAGGTAGCCGACGGTTTGGAAACCTATTCGCATATGAGCTAGATGTGACACTGACAGTCATTACTATGCACAAAACGATAAAATATTAGCAAACTACATTCTAAATTATTATGACTAATGACAGGCATGACTAACAGTGCTACCAACTCAATAGCATTTAATGCCAATCCGACACTGTGTATTTTTATGCATAATTTTCTATATAGTCGATTGTATAAATACATACTTTGAGTAGTTTCTATATAATTTTGTATAAAGTTTTAATTTTTAATCGTTAACAAGTGACATTTGGAAAAATTGGCCTACTGTATTGGATTTTTAGAGCAAGGTGACGCTTTTGAGACACTTTGTATATGTAATATAATACATGCGCTAATAGGTTAGATATACTTAGTTAGTTTATATGTACCGTCATAAATTAACTAATAACTCAAAAAAGCATTACTAGTCATCATATTGTAAGTCTTCAAATAACGAACAATGATATTAAAACATGATATTGAAATGGAACGAAAGGAGTGCTTTTGCGCCCTTTTTTAGCTATTATTTCAACGATAAGTACCGAGAGGTACAAGTAGCGACATTTCTGCCGCAGCCGTTGACTAAATCTGTTTTAGCTTAAAAACTAATTTGCGAACTATTGTTAATACCTTTGGCCTTTTGTGTGCAAAACTTTTTTTTAAGGACGTAGTGAGGTGTTGGCCTCAGCAAGTGGCCCTTGATAATAACTAACGCGTGGCAATATTTTGTTTTTTTCTCTGCGTAAGTGCTGTTAATTTGTCCTAGTCATTGTCTCTAATGTGGTACTAGTTTGAGGTGGCTGGTTTTGACCTCGCGGAATTTACGCAGTCTGCTGCGGCAACAGATGCTGTCCCCGGTCCATCTCTCCCTATACCCTATTTTTCAGCTCTACTTTCTACACTGGCATTCTCTTTCTTTTTTCCCATTTTTGTGTTATTTAGCTAAGATATTTGCATTGTTCTTAGGTATCTTCTTAGTTTTTCTACATCTTTATTAACTTCTTTCTTGCCTTGTCGTTCTTTCATAAATATTTTGTGCAGCTCCATAAAGTGCATCCTCTTTGGTAGTCTTACATTTGCCAGTTTAACCTCTAGTGAGAGTTTTGAATCTCTATTTGGGGTTAGTTCTTTGTGTTATCTGGTTGCCAAATATACTCTGATTATTTTGAAAGTTGCGTTTTCTGTCAACCTTGATATGGCGGGTTTTCCGTTTAGAAAGTGTTTATTCAATTTTGTTAATTTATTTTTCTTGAGCAGTTCTTTCCGTTTCCTCCTTATTTCTGCAAGTTCTGTTGGTACTAATGTTTTAGTATATGTTCTTCTCTTGTCTCTCTGTTTACCTTTCATTTCTTGGCAGGCATAGTTCTTTTGACTTTTTTTGTTTCTTTCGTGTTTATTACTTTTTTCTATATTCTTTTGTTCCTATTTAGCTTCTTGTTTCTCATTCTTTTGTTTTTTGTGGTTTTTAATTTGTGTGTTTTTTTCTATTTTGGTTTACTTAAATCTCAAAGCTTCAAACTCTATATTTTTCTTCAGTACTGTCGTTGCATAGTTTCTTACTGCTTTCTATTTGTTTTTGTCACTCTGGCATACTTTAATGATTGTAGATTTGTTTACTCTGTTTTCCAATACTTTTTCTAGCGTTTTTTTATTTTTTTCCCACGCTTTGCACTATACTGCGTTGTCAAGCGTGTTTTCTAGACAAAATATTCATTTTTCTTCTTTTTCCATCTTATTTATTTTTTGTAAGTGCTTTCCAAAGCCTCCATGTCCGGTGAGTAGTTGTGTTGTATAGTAACGCGTCTCCGGTTTTTCTCTACTCATTCTTTTATTTTTGGTATTAGTTTCCTTCTCCATTATTTTTTCTCCTTTTTTTTACTGTTTTTGCCATCTTTCCATCATATTCTCTCTCGCTCGTCTTTTTGCTTTTTGCTTACTAGTGTTTTCATTTGCCATTTTCTTTATACCTAATCTTTTTTCCACCATCAAATCTGCGGGTAGTGTTGCCGCAATTACTTCTAGTGCCTCCTGCGACACCGTTCTGTAGGCTCTGCAGATCTTTAACGAATTTGCTTTCATAGCTCCTCTTACTTCTTTTCTGTTATTTTGTTCTCAAAGCTTCTTTCCATGTTTCTGCGGCATACAATAGTTTTCTTGCCGCAGTTGCTATTAGCTTTCAAGCCTTTTCTCCTGGTCCTGCCTTGTTTGGCATAAACCTACTAAGCATTCCTTTCATTTTTTTGTTCCTTTTTCCGCTTCCTTAACCTGTTTATTCCATCTCTTTGCTTCAATTGTAACTCCAAGGTATTTAATTTTTTTCCTATGGTTATTATTTGTTGTTCTACCTGTTTTCTTTGTCGATAGACATGTCGCCTTGGTTTTTTTGCGGAGCCAGATCTAACCTTTTATTTATCATCTATCTTTTTATCATCTACTGTGTGCAAGACTACTACGTGAATAGTTTGCGGAATCCCTATCCGCTTCCGGCAGACACCGCGTGGGTATTAACGCAATAGCCCAATTTAAATTGTTATTAGTATATATGTATTTGTTTTAATTAATTGCGTTTATCCCTAATACAGGGATTTACACTTTATTAACATTTTGGAATTTGTATGGATTTTTGTATGAGTATGGGAGATTAGTATTTAGCCATGTTTAAAATGTTAGTGATAGTGTAATTTCTTTTCTGCCATAATTTTATCTGGTAGTATGTTGTTGTTTTTTTACCAAATTGCTTTGTTATATACCTATATATAATAATACTTTATTACACTATATTAAATTATTATCTCATTAGCACTGATTAATTACCTTACCCTCACCCTTCTACCGTTTCGGTACAATATGATTAAAGACTAAACCAGTATGAGTATTGCAACAACATGATTGAATATATAATATTTTTATACTTAATTTAGTTTTAAGTTATTTAATAAAACAAATGAATATTTAATTATTTAATTAATGGTTTATCTTTTTTTATAAAAACAACAACAGTAGAATGTAGAAGAATCATAATAATTATTTAAATTAAATAAATTTCAAAACTTTACTAAGGTTTTTTTAAGAGGTTTTAAACTTATTTGAAGACGCTTTAAATAGATTTAATTTATAATTGTTGCCTACGCGCTTAATCGACATAATGAACTGAAGTACAAATAATTAGTTTTATGGAATGCTAGTATAAACAAAGTCATATTTTTAGTAACAGTCAATATGTGCATTAATTAATATGACTAATTTTAAATTTATGCTGATTTGCAAATACTCTACAAAATAAAAAATTACAATTAATTAACATTTTTTTACACTCAGCAATATAATTTTGCATAATTAATAACATTTATTTAGTATTAAACACAGAAATATAGAAATACTAAAAAAATCTCAATATACTTTTATTTGTTTCAGGTGAGTGGTGAATGTTTCATCAACCATGCACATCACCTCGTTTAATTATATAATTGAATCACATGTAATATATGGTGTGATAAATGGTTACACAGCAAACAGGTAAATAATAATAATCAGTCAAATGGAGAGCAACTAATTGGACATTTTCAATTTTATTATGCGTTAAACATACGTGAATGTATTTGGTTCGTTAAGCGTGACTATCTAATCTCTAATTACCCATACATAACGAGGCATAAAGCACGACAATGGAGAGAGCATATTACTTTATAAAACCTTGTGGTCAGTTCTTTCCGCGCATTTACCGGCGACTACTCTACAATATTTACCGGTTGGTTTATATTGTACCGGTCGCTTGCTCGTTTTAATTGAAGCCAGCGAAAGAATGATAACGATTTTCATCGTTCACAGCACGCGATTCCGTAATGAATTATCTTAAACGCCGTTGATTAAAGCAATAAAACGCTTACCTTGTTAAGTTTGCAGTCTCCGGAACAAAAAAATTAATAATTATAGAATGCTAGTTGCTTCTATAAAGAAAATAAATTATTGATTTGTATGCAACTGACGTATTTGTAAATTTTCGAGTCATTTTCCAGGGCATATGTTGCAGATAACAGTTTTTGGAAACGCTCCAAGGAATAATCCGTAGTTCTTTTCGTGGTGAAATAATCTCGAAATTGTGTGAACTAATATCCAACGGTCAAATGCTTTGGGGATGATCAATCATTTTGTGCTGTTTTTATACAAGTAAGAGGATTATTCTCTCCAGTTTTTTTGGGCGATTCGATTTTTGTATTAAATGACCATTAGTGTTTAGGGAAAAAATGTATATCAGCATATTTATAAAATTGAGTAAAGCATAACTGGGTTAATTTAGATGAGATTTTTCTGAAGGCTGTAGATATTTTATGTTATTTCTTGTTAAAGCGTCATGCTTCACTGAGTTTGCAAATTACTCTGGATTGTTTGTAACCAACTATTTAAATTTAATAATATACGATTGGTTATAAAATTTTACGATCAATAAAATGACTAAAGCTTTGAGTAGAATTAATTAAGATTTTATTTATTAAAATTATAACATATAAAATAATACACATTCTGTTATTATAATTGATTAAATGTATTTTATATAAACAACGTTACAAACGCATAAATGATTTTATTGCCAAATTAAATATTTTATTTGAAAATATGAGTTTAAGAAATAGGCATTTGTCATGTACTTTTATTTAACATTTAACGTGTTTACTTAAACAAAATTTAAATTGATAATAAATTACTTCTATTTTATATTCTACGGCATATGAATATTATACAACACAACCACCATGCATCCGTATTTCATCAGTACATCAGACATTTTCGATATGATGTGTACATTGCAATATGAATTTAAAATTTAATTGTAAATATATATTGCATGTTACGCTTTTGAACTATAATAAATTTTATCTCAAGGATCAAACGATTTATATCTTAACTTCTATTTTTCAAATGAATTGTATTAATATATTTATTATTTTTTATTTATTATTCTTTCAGTTCTATTTGAAGTTTAAATATTTAGTTTTAATTTATTAATATGAAATTTATAGAACATTTTTACGTGCGATAAATGAAAAATTATATATTAAATTTTTTATTAAAATATTATCGTTCGCTTCGAATGATGCGCTTTGTGTAATGAAAAACATACCATAGCGGAAAAGCAATATTAAAAATATAACTTAAAGATCTTAAAAAGAAATTAAGTTTTATGCAGTATTAATAAAACATGCATTAGATATAGATTAGTTAAAGTGATTATTTTTTAATTTTCTGTTTGTATTTCTCTGTTCTGTAATATTAAAATGAGGGAAGATATTTTATATAAATCATTACAATTAGAATTATTTTTTAGTATTTTATTGTTTTAGATTAAATAAAAAATGTTAATTAATTAAATATTGAATTAAAACAATCAATATAAACTTATTTTTTTAACAAAAAATACAGTTTTAAGATGTCTTACTGTAGAACAAGGGCAGCAATTTATAGATTAAACATTTTAAATTAAAATAATAGTTACAAATAAATTTTACTAGAATTAAAATGTAAGAATTATTTTTTGTAACGTACATACTTTATTTTTTTGTAACACTCCCAGACACGACAATATATGTATATGTCGTAATTTTATAGTGAGGACCGGTTGGGTGACTTCGTAAGTGTAGTACTTTAGACAGTGTTAACCAGATGTCTGCTTAGCGGCAAAGTTTTAAGTAATGCTTTTCACTTAGGTGAAGTCATTGGTGTACTGATAAATAAAAACTATTTACACCAGCTGACAAAACGTCGCCACGTGTGTCACTAGATGGTGGACGAAGTCTGCGTGGTTTGCTTTATGATTAATTAAACAAATACCAAGCTGGAAGATGCCGCATTGCAATCTTTTTTTGCAACAAAGCTGCTGTTTATTCTCCTGTTTTAATCGAGGTTTTATTACTTTTGGTAGCTGGTTGTTTTTAGAAAATAACTTCAGCTTTTGGTGCTATAAATTATATATAAATCTTTGTTTTTTCAACTTTGCGTGGCATCTTTTTGCAGGGTTGGACAGCGGGTGGTACGACTTCACATTTTTTGTAGTTGCTGCTGCTTTAGGATAGCGATGGTGGTCTTGCTACTGGCTTTGCTGGTGTTAAAAACTTTCTTTCATTGTATGCAGGTATCTATTGCCGAAAAGATAAATTTGTATATAACGGGAGTGATATTTAAGGAATAATTCATCAAGATTTTTTTTTATGGTTGCAATCTGGATGAGACTGTTTTGCAGATCTACAACTATGGTGCTAGTTTAACTGCACCGTTTTACTGCTACAGTCAGAGGTTGTGCAGTGAAGATTTTATAGTGTCAGTTTTGTTGTGATAGACGATTGTTCAGTCAAGCATATTTTGTTTACGTTTTTTTCCTGATAAAACATAACATTGCAGCACAAATTGGAGCCTGGGGTTGGCTTTGTTTAGTGTTAGTAGTTATTTTAGTAGCTGTTTCACCGTTTTAAAGGTTTTTTTAACCATGTTGTCCTACTTGTTTCTTGTTCCATTCAATTAGTCTTGCGGTTTCTGCAAAGTTGAGCACGTAATTGCTAAGTTTATACCTTTAGGGTAGTTAGGCGTGCTCTATTGTTTTGCTGGTGACCTGAAAATTTTAGTATTTAATTTTGTGATTGTTGAAGTAGCGTTTGCTGGTCTTACATTTCAAGCTATTTCTTAAAGATTTGCATGATTAGCCAGGAGTAAGTAGGTGGTAGATGGTTTTTGTACTCGGTGGAGTAAAAACTATGTTGTTTAAGTAGTTTAATACATGTATTTAATTTATTCTACCATCACGTTAGTATTAATAATAATAATAATAATAATAATAATAATAATAATAATAATAATAATAATAATAATAATAATAATAATAATAATAATAATAATAATAATAATAGTTTTTATTTATACTTCCGCTTAACTAAACAAATTTTTACAATAAATTATTTTAGGATTACAGCAATTACAACTATTTAATAATTTCTATCTTTTTAATATCACCGGTGTTGCTTCTGTTTTTTATTTTATAATTTTTTGCCGAATGGTGGCTGGGGCATTTTTAGAGACCCAATGGCGTAACGGGTGTGACTAAGATTGTCAAATATTTACTGTTTGAATGCAGGGGTATTTGCCAGTATTTGTTTTTAAAATTTTGCTTGAAAAAGATTTACATGGATTTCTTGTTAGGTGTAGTTTTGTTGTGGGTAGCAATCCACGCAGAAACATGGGCTATCGTTCTTTCTTTTTTATTGTTTAAAGTCAATGTTTACAAACTGTTTAAGTTCTGTCTTTAATGTGTTAGTTTTAACGAGTGTGGTTTTACTTGTTAAAATGTAAAAGTATTTAAAAAAATATGGCAAATCCTTGCATTAACGTACAAAAATTTTAAGTTTTTATAAAATTATGCTCTGAAATGACCATTTCTTCAGTTGGTAGTTGTTGAAGAAACTGTCTGCTTGGTTGAAGTGCACTAGCCATCCTAGTACAATACAGAATAGCTTTAGTTTGTAACTTATACTGACGCTTTAAGGTATTTTTTTTATTCAGTATGAGTGCTTGTTGATTATGTCTTCAAGCGGCAGTCACTTCTTTTGTCATTTGGAAATTTTTGAATAGTATTGATTTGCATTACGTTGTGTATGGTGGGTTGTGGTTCAGTAACACCAAGGCGAGCGAAGTTGTTATTAAGTTGCACCTCAATCAATCAGAGAAACATTTAATAATTTTTGGAAGAAATCGACTATTTTGGGGCGATGGTAGTTTTTTTCTAACTTGCTTATGTGTATTTGGTTTGGTCTTTGTAATGTGTCTTGCCGATACGAGGTCCGTTGTTGACTTAATTGTTTTAACTTAGTTTTTATTTTAGGTGGTTGTGGTATTAAGTTGTTTTAAGTTTTTAAGTTTGATGACTAGCTATGAATTTAATTTTTTTGGCTAAGGTTGATGAGATCTAGATCAGCAGATCTTTGCAATAAAGATTTTTTGATGTTTTTTGAGTTGTGGCTAAATTGTTGTCGGTTTGCTTCTGCCAACATTTTGTTAAGTAACGGTAATAAAGGAGCAAAGGTTTTAAGTTATTTTCTTAATGCTTAAGGTTTTGAAGAATGAGCTTGAATGATTGAGTGATGTTTTTTTATGTTTTATTACTAAATGAGTAGCTATAGATTGTAGTTAGCTAGTAAGCTTGTAGGTTTTGATAATCTTTACAAACTCGGTTGTTATCAGGATTCTAAAATGGTGCTATGTTTTTACGGTCGGTATGGTCTTAAGCAAACAAACTTTAGCTGTTAAAATAATTGGTTGTCAAAGTGAAAAAGTAATTACAAATATTTAATTGAGAACCGAAAATTTTATCAATTTTTTTTTTATGATTTAACGGTTACGTTTGCTTAGGTTATAAAATCTCTTAAAGGCTTTGGTTTTACATTTTTAATCTGTTAGTGAATAATTGTAGAATTCCTAGCAAATACTATAAAATATTTGTTTAGATGGCAACACGTAATTCCTTAGTACATAATTTATGCAAATAACTATAGAAAATGTAAAGATTTTTAGAATTACGCTAATGCCAATTGCAATTTAGCTAGTTTTGGATGGGCAATGATTTAATAGAGTTTAGAAGAGATACTGTTGATTTTGTTGCGCTTTGTTTAGATGCGTAACTATTATTTTAATTTTTTAGTTTAGAGATTTAAATCCAAATTTATTGTTTGGTTTAATATTTGATACGGCTGATTACTTTTTACTTTAAAACAGTAAGCAGTTGGGTTTTATTAATATTTAAATTGGCTATGTTAGAAATTCTATAGTCAGATATTGTTATAAGATTTTTGTTAGATATTACAGATTCAACTTACTAAATTAAAAATAGAGTGGACAAAAGCACACAACTTTGAAAACCTTATAAAACAATTGATTTGAAGTAATATGTGTAATAAATTTATAGTATTGCTGGAACGGTTACTAACAGTTAATCATAAATAGAAATCAAAAGTGTGTTAGGTCTAGAATTATACATATGTTGTATATCGAGAATGTCGATTTTTCAATTAATCATAGCTATCCTTAGGTATTGGTTTTATAATTAATTTGCCTCGTTTTATTGCAATAAAACGATTCTATTGATCATTATATTAATTGATTTGTTTGGCAACGGTTGAATGGGAACACTGTATATTAGTAGGGTTTCCATATTTTTTTTCAAATTAGTATCACAATAAAACGTTAATTGCCTAGTATGCCACCGTTATATAAAAACATGGGGAGAAATAAAAAGCCGACGGCCAATTTGATCCAAATTACATTAAATTGACCATCGGAGGCTAATAGGACACTGACAAATTCTCGAACACGCGTACGCACAATCAAATTTATTTTTACGAGCCGCCCTAGAACGAGGGTTACTAAAATACACGGCGAGATCGAAAAAAAGGTAAAAAACAGTTCCCAGGGGATACATATAACTGACCGATACAAAATAGCTCCCATACACATACTAAATACATAGAAAACTACTTGTGTGACAACTTACTTAATAGTTTCCGGATTGCGGTAGGATTCCGGGTACAATTGATACTCATCAGCCAGTGCATAAAATTGCATTTATTTGCATATAACAGGATCATACAAGCGGCACAAATTGCAATTTAAATAATAATACAAGTGCTAAATTGAATCTGACAGCGCTTTACAATTTAATTGAGCCTTAAATGTTTTTATTTGTTGGATGGGAATAATAAAGTTTTAGTATGTTGTGGACTTTTGACCTACGACAACTTTTATACTATTTGTCAAGGTGCTTTGCAAAATATATATGGGAAGATTTATATCACAGATACTTTTTTTAAACATTTTAATATTAAAATATGTTCATAAAAACATTTCATATAAAATAAAAGTCTTTGATGTTATCAAAAAAATAATAAAAGAACCTGGTCTACTTAAATATTATTTTAATTGCATGAAGTTAAAATGGGGCTTTTTTCTTTTAAACTCTGAACTAGATTTTTAAAGATATTATATTATAATTCATTTCTAACTTTCTCAATTACATAGCCGTTTATATCGGGAAACCATTTGTAGTAAGGGTAGGTCAATTACAAAAGTGGAACTACCCTCTAAAGAATAATGAACTTATATGGTGTCGCATTTCTGGCAGCAATTTGAACTAAGGGTTTTAGGTGCATAAAATTTAATTGCGGCACTACACACTACAATTTGTGCTTTATGATATAAATTCAATTTAATTTTAATTAAAATTATAACAAATTTTGTTTACAATGAGTGATTATTAGAACCAGTAATTATTGTTTATATTAATTTTATTTCTCGTTGTTTATGCAAGTTGCACACACACAAGGGCAATTTATAATTACTTTGTAAGGTGTTGTGAAACATGTTGACATCTGACATTTGTATGTTGAGGTTTGTGCTTAGCTACATGCTCGAATCGTTTTTAATTACATCCGTGCCAACTGTCCCTTTAATTACTACTTAAAATGAAATAGCATAAAAGTTATGTATGAATGCATGTTTTAATTTTATAATTAAAAGCAAACAACCTATGTAAGTAAATTTGCATAATACGGAATAGGTTATGGAAATTATAAATAGTTTATACTTGATTATAATAGAAAAATTATTGAAATTATATTAATCTACTGTTTCTTATAGTTGGTTGGTATTATTTATTTTATTTGTAATTTGAACTTGACAGGATTATAAACTATATGTTATTACCAAAACCATTTTAAATTACAAGTACTATGGAGTTACATTTTTTATTTAAAGCTTAAAGTCAATAACCGAGTATCTAATATTAATAAATGTGGCGACCTATAAAATCTCTCACAAACAACCATTGTATACTGTATTATGGATTGAGTGTATTATTTTTAACTCTTGTTTATCAGCGTTGAAACAGTCACATTTTCATCACCTTTGCCATTTTAAGAAGGTATTAGTAAGCAGGCGTCTTCTGCAGTAAGCGCAAGTGCTCTAGTGAATTAATAATGGATACTAAATATCAACGCGTTTTAATGGAACTGTTTTGTGTTATTCTGCTCTTTAATTTTATTATGGATATATCTAATTAAGGTTAGTTGATTTTATTTAATTAATATGGAAGCTAAATTTGTATTTTGATTGTTCTCTAAATGTCTTTTCATATTAATTATAAATGATTAGGATGAGAGAAATATGAATTAATTAATATGAACTACGTAATGGTGATGGTATTAATTATTATTGAAATATGTATCTAATTAACATTTGTTCTGATGAAACTCTTCTACTGAATAAATCTTTTAAGTGACATTTTAAGGAAACAATAAGATAGCGGGAACATATTTGAATAATAATATCTTTAATTAATAATTTTTGTTTGTTTATAATATTTGTATATATAATATGTTTATTTCTTGCTTTTTGCTCTTGAGAATTACATCACATTTACAAATATATCTGTAATTAGAAGATTACAAAGAATACAGCGATGCAAGAAGAAATGTAAAAAACACAATAAAAAAAGCAAAACAGAAAACATAGACAGAATTCGGAAATAAAATGGAAGAAAACTTCTACGAGAACCAAAAGATGTTCTACAGCACAATAAAACAAGGAGAACATAAAGCAAACAAACGTAAAAGACAAGAACAGAAAGATAGTGACAGAAGAAATGGAAATAATGGGAGATGGAATAAAAACTTCAGCAAAATTGCAGAAACAAGACGAGAGAAGAAAACAGAGAAATAACCAGAGAAGAATTGGGAAAAGCAATGAAAAAGGCAAAAATAGCAAAGCTCTAGGATTAGACAATATAACAGCAGAAATGATGAAGTACTTGGGAGTAAAAGGAGGAGAAATTTTTCTAGCAATAATAAACAACATAATGGAAACCAAAGAAATACCAGAGGATAGGAATAGAGGGATAATCTTACCCACAAATTAAAAATAAAACCCTAACTAGGAGAACATGGATTTAGGAAAAACAGAAGCACGCAGGACCTGATTTACATAATAAGACAACTAACAGACAAGACACTCAGAAAAGGGAAAGAACTACACATATGTCTTATTGATCTAAAAATGGCTTTTGACAGAGAAGAAATAAAGACATATGGAACGCACTGAAAAAAAAAGTATTGAGAGAGAGATAATACACATAATAAAGGAACTATATAGAAACAACAAAAGTAAAGTAAGAATAGGCAGCAACAAATCAAAGGAATTTAAAACAAAAATAAGATTGATGCAAGGCTGTAATCTAAGCTATATACTCTTTGCAAAGTTAATAGACGAGGCTATAAAGATAAGATAAGTTAAAAAAGAGCATTGGATACTGAAAAATGGAACAAGTTGGAATTTAAATCTTTTTGTTTGCGGATGACATGATATTAATAGCAGACAAAGAAAAGAAACTACATGAAAACATAAGAACATACAAAGAAGAACTAAATAAGATTGGCATGGAAATAAACACAAACAAAACTAAGACAATTATAATAGCGACAAAACCTATGAGGCACATGATAGAATTGGATCGACAAATAATTGAACAAGTACAATATTTTAATTACCTTGGTACAATAATAGAAGAAACAGGGAATATAGACATGGAAGTAGAGGCAAGAATTGGAAAAGGGGGAAAATATTTAATGCACTAAAAAGACAATTCTTGGGAATGAAAGTAATAACAAAAACAATAAAAACTGAAATATACAAAAAGGTAATAAGACCACAATCTTGGACAACAACAGAAAGAAATTAAAGCAAAATAAACGCAATGGAGATAAGATTTCTGAGAAAAATTAAAGGAATAACAGAAAAAGATAAAATAAAGAACTTAAGTAAGAAATGAACTAAAAATAAAACCTATAGAAACAGTAATAGAGGAAAGACAGCTAGGATGGCTAGGACACATACACAGACTGGATGGAAATAGAATAACAAAGAAAATACATGAATTGAGAGTACACAGGAAAAAACAAAGTAGCACGGCTTAAAAAGAGCTGGTCAGAACAGGCCCACAAAGCAGCAGAGAGAAGAGAAATAGAGTGGAATGAGATAGCAAAAATGGTTCAAGAAAAGCTTGGAAAAATAAAAATAAAGGAGGAATAAAATAATACAGTCCAACACCCAAAAAGGGTATTAAGGATTCATAATCCTAATAAATAACAATCTATAATTTTCTAAAAATATTAAATAATTATAATATTAATAATAATTGCTTTTTATTGTTGACTTAACAAATAATTACAATTAATTTAATATAAAAAGATATTTGACAATAATGTATCAGGTGGGTTAAATTTAAATATTTACCCTCTGGTCTTCCTTAGAAACCTTTTCAAATTTCTTCCAATTGATTGGTATTTTTTAGATTTGGCCAATTTCTTTACACAGTCAGTTTACAACTATGCTTATACACATATTTAAGCAAATAATGGTCTAAATTATTAAGATTTATATTCAAAAATATACTAATAATCTTTATAAATTAACACAATTAAAAAATGTTTCTTTTTTTTTGTCTTATCTATTGTATCCTTTTTCCGTCTTTGTTCAATATTTCATTTTTTTATTTGATTTTTTCTCTTATTTTGTTACACTTTTTTAACATATGTTCAATAGTTTCTTTAGGTTTCTCTGCATATTCTGCATATTTTCAAATTCTATTCCATCCATCTTGTCACTTGCTCTTTATTACTACATCTGAATTCTGTAATCATCTTTTTATCATCTTAACTTATCTATTGCTCTCTAGGTAAATTGTATAATATGTTTTTAATTTGGTCATACCTTGATTTTTTCCTTAGTATTTTATTTTGCTTTTGTATATTTCAATTTTTTTTTTCTATAATTTGATGCTATGTCTCTCTCCCAGTTTTTCTCATTCTTTTTAATTTCTTGGTTATCATAACCATTTCTGTTGTAGATATTTGATTTCTCCCAGCTTTCAATTTTTTGCTCTCATTTTTTCTTTTATTCATTTTTGTAATATTTTACATTTGTGTCTCTGTCTCAATCTTTCTTTATACCTCATTGATTTTTTTCCTGCTTCTACTCTCAACTTTTCATTTCTATTTAAACCTAGCTTTTATTTTTAATATTTTATTTGTACTTCCTTCTATTTTTGCTTATTCCTTCTATCCCTATATTTCTGATCCATACAATATCATACTCCTAACTAAACTGTCAAACATAAGTCTTTTCTCATACACTGTAACGAACCCGGGGATTTATTCACAATAAAATATGATTTCCATTGTTGATTATTAATTATTCTTTTATTTTGTTGTACAATGAATCGTCGGTTTCGTTGGTTCCAATCGCCACCCGGTATACTTTGTAATATAAATGTATTTCGATGTGAAAGTAGGGTTGCCTACGTTAAAATAACATTTATACTAATTAATTAAGTATCAATTATGTACCATATTAAGGTCCGCCGTGAATACTGTATGCCGGCGTAATATATTTGTTTTATATTACGCCGCCATGCCCCCGTTATATAGCACGCCGCGGTCCTAACCTGTAGGACCACGGACACGTGTTTTAAATTAAATTAACGTAATTTATAACTTACCTCGCGACATTTCGTAATCCTGTACTAAGCACTGTAGCAACTAGCACTGTTTACAGTCACTGAAAACCCGCCGGGGCCCCGTTTCATAGCTTCCATTTATCTCGCCGCACACGTGTTTTCTCGAGATCGGGTTGAAATTAGCTGCGGAGCCCAGTGGCGTAGCATATGGGGTTTATGTTGATTGTTTATTTTACCGGCCAAATATTAATTAGGATTGTTAATTAATTTATGTTAGATTATAGGCAACCCGTACAGCCTCGGTTCTTTTCTTAGCATAGCGTCCTAACGAGAGGGCATATTGAACCGGGGTTTGCGGGGTGCAATTATGTACATTTTATTGTTGTTTGTATATATTTAATTTTAGCATTAATTAGTTTTTAATTATTGGATGTATAGGCCACCCCCTATACATCCCATAGTTTAAGTTGGCATCTCTGTTCCCCCACCTTTCCTCCACCAATCAGAGTCCTTGTTCTATCCCCTCTCTTTCTTCTTTTCCTATATATACCGCCGTCCCATCCTAGTACCGACAGTCAGCCTTGCACTCAGACAAGACACCAGCACCTGTTCCCGTAAAGTTTAGTTCCCGAAGTTTTAGAAGCCGCAGTAAGTGTAATCCCGCCTTGAGCATTTCCTCCCGTTTCTTTTCTTTTCCTCCTTTTGTGTGTCCGAGGTTGTGCGGCGTCGCAAGACAAGCCACCTCGAATTCCAGACCTTACCCTTATTCCTGCCAGTTTTCACTGTTAAATATCCCCGTGAAGTCCGTGGATGCGTATTTTGTTGTTGTGGGTGGACAACAGTCATTTTGAGTTCGTTTGTTTTCTTTTTTTTTGTGGATTTAACAATAAATTTTATTTTCCCTTTCCACATGGTTGTTGTTTCTTTGTGTCCACACTAAAGTGTGGTGGCGCCCGAGCTCCTCCCGGTCTCCGGCAAACCTTGTGATCACGGCTGCAGCTACCTCAGCCGCGTTTCTCTTCCTTACCGGACGAAAACGTGTTACAAATTTGGCGCCCGAGCAGGGACTAAACAAAAAAAAATAAATATATAAATTCCAAAAAAAAAAAAAAAAAAAAAAAAAAAAAATTTCGAGAAAGCCAATTTAAAACGTTGAATTATGGGTAAGGGTAAGAAAAGGGCGTTGAAAAAGGATGTTTGGCAGTTCTCCGGGGTGAGCGAGAACCCCGACCACTTTGATTGGGTTAATTCCGCCCCCCCGTCAGTAATTCAGAATCACCTTCAGCAATTTAGACTTGCGACCGACGGTAACTTAGCCACGCGTCGTCTCCGGTTAAACTTGTTTTTCATGACCGGAGACACATCTACGGCCGCAGACAGGACCATGGCGGACCCACCAGTTTCCCCTCCGGCTTGCCCACCCGTACCAGCCTCACCACCAACCGATCCGTCCATACCGGCCCCCACCATCTGTCACCAGACATATAACCCGCCAGTATTGCACGCATCCAGCCCCATTGCACAACCACCAACCGCTAACCACAGTCTCAGTTTTACCAGCCCGGAGGCTACACTTTGCTCTGTAATACGGAAGTGGAACGTCACTTACGACGGAACAAAGTGCCCATTTGCGTTCTTAGAAAGGCTTGAAGAGCTAATGCGCTCGTACACGGTCTCCGAAGACCAATTGGTAGTGGCCTTGCCTGAGTTGCTCAGAGGCGAGGCCCTGCACTGGTACCGCAACAATTACGAAGATTGGCGAAACGGCCGAGACTTCCTCGACAACTTCCGAGCCTTTTTCATGCCAGCCCGCCTAACGCAGAATCTGGAAGACGAGATCCGGAACCGCAAGCAACGGTCCCTGCTCGGGCGCCAAATTTGTAACACGTTTTCGTCCGGTAAGGAAGAGAAACGCGGCTGAGGTAGCTGCAGCCGTGATCACAAGGTTTGCCGGAGACCGGGAGGAGCTCGGGCGCCACCACACTTTAGTGTGGACACAAAGAAACAACAACCATGTGGAAAGGGAAAATAAAATTTATTGTTAAATCCACAAAAAAAAGAAAACAAACGAACTCAAAATGACTGTTGTCCACCCACAACAACAAAATACGCATCCACGGACTTCACGGGGATATTTAACAGTGAAAACTGGCAGGAATAAGGGTAAGGTCTGGAATTCGAGGTGGCTTGTCTTGCGACGCCGCACAACCTCGGACACACAAAAGGAGGAAAAGAAAAGAAACGGGAGGAAATGCTCAAGGCGGGATTACACTTACTGCGGCTTCTAAAACTTCGGGAACTAAACTTTACGGGAACAGGTGCTGGTGTCTTGTCTGAGTGCAAGGCTGACTGTCGGTACTAGGATGGGACGGCGGTATATATAGGAAAAGAAGAAAGAGAGGGGATAGAACAAGGACTCTGATTGGTGGAGGAAAGGTGGGGGAACAGAGATGCCAACTTAAACTATGGGATGTATAGGGGGTGGCCTATACATCCAATAATTAAAAACTAATTAATGCTAAAATTAAATATATACAAACAACAATAAAATGTACATAATTGCACCCCGCAAACCCCGGTTCAATATGCCCTCTCGTTAGGACGCTATGCTAAGAAAAGAACCGAGGCTGTACGGGTTGCCTATAATCTAACATAAATTAATTAACAATCCTAATTAATATTTGGCCGGTAAAATAAACAATCAACATAAACCCCATATGCTACGCCACTGGGCTCCGCAGCTAATTTCAACCCGATCTCGAGAAAACACGTGTGCGGCGAGATAAATGGAGGCTATGAAACGGGGCCCCGGCGGGTTTTCAGTGACTGTAAACAGTGCTAGTTGCTACAGTGCTTAGTACAGGATTACGAAATGTCGCGAGGTAAGTTATAAATTACGTTAATTTAATTTAAAACACGTGTCCGTGGTCCTACAGGTTAGGACCGCGGCGTGCTAAATAACGGGGGCATGGCGGCGTAATATAAAACAAATATATTACGCCGGCATACAATATTCACGGCGGACCTTAATATGGTACATAATTGATACTTAATTAATTAGTATAAATGTTATTTTAACGTAGGCAACCCTACTTTCACATCGAAATACATTTATATTACAAAGTATACCGGGTGGCGATTGGAACCAACGAAACCGACGATTTATTGTACAACAAAATAAAAGAATAATTAATAATCAACAATGGAAATCATATTTTGTTGTGAATAAATCCCCGGGTTCGTTACAACACTCAATTTTTTTTTTACTTATTTTTGTCACACTACTTTAGTTGTTTATTTAACCAACTTTTTAATGTGCTTGCTCTTGCTGTTGTTTGTGCAAAAAAGATATCCCAATTATTTAAAAGATTTTACCTTGTTTATTCTATTTCTTGTCTTTCACTTGTTTGTTTAATCTATAATCATGAAAAATATATATTTAAAATGTTAAAAATGTATCAGATAATGTATACAAATTTGTTTTATGATTCTAAACACTATTTATCTATAATAAAATTGTCAATCTTAAAACTAGTTACTGTGATATGTTGTAACACCATTTATTATCAACATTTTTAGGTTAGATGAGTAGTGATATTCCAATAAGAAATTGCAGCAAAATACTTTACTTTGTCTAATATCAAGTTGTATGCTTGCATAGTTTAGTAGATTTTTAGTTATTATTTTTTTTATTTCCAGCTATGGATAAATATATAAGTTAATTTGTCGTTGTCAATAATAACATTCATTTTAGTCTAATGCAATCAAATTGATTTTTCTCTAGCTTACCTGATCATTTGTTTTATTTCTATTATTTAATTGTCAATTTTTGCATTCACTTAAATATATAAAATGTCGCGAATACCTGACTGCGTGCGACGCTTTGTCCGCTTGTTTGTTGATATATTTTTGGATACTGAGTTGTTGCGATACTTACTTTGCCTTGTTACATTTAAAGTCTGTGGTTTTGTCTCCTATTATTTTTAGTTTAGTGCAGATTACAACTTTTTTAGCATAAGAAGGAAAAAATCTTTAAAAGACACCACTGAGCCCGTATTGCCCAATGGTGTAAGGTTTTTACTGACTCTTTTCTTTCTTTGAGGAGGTTTGTTTATTGGGCTTGTTTGGTTCAACTCTGCACTATCTTTTAGCAGTTTTATTTTTTCGCTGAAGTGTCGATTTTTTTGCCAAAGGATTATCTTTAGCTCATTTTTGGTTAGGTTATGTATGCTAATGGGAGCTGTGCGTTGCAGATTATAAGTTTTGTAATTACTCACCAATTGTAGCGGAGTTTTTTTTCTTACATACGCTTATGTGCTTGTAAAGACTTTAGTGGCCGGTTATTAGTTCTGTGAGCTTTTGCAGCCTGATTTGACTCATTTGGGTTACCAAAGTGTTGGTACTATGTGATGGTTCTATTAGGAGTAGTCTTGAGTGTATTATTTGTTTACAGTTTTTTTACTTTTTAATTATGTGAAGGGATGGTAACGATAGATATAGTTTTATACTGCTAGATTTTGTTAACTAGGTATTATGCATGTTGATAAGTTTTTATTGAAACCAGTTTATTATGCAAAGTGCTCAAAACGATTTAATTATGTTAGTTGTAAATAAAATAACTTAAAACTGATGTAATTATAGATTTTTGGTATAAATACAAAGATAAAAAACATTTTTTATTTTAAATATAACATTGTTTAAATGACTGTCATCCTGTTGGAAGCACCGTTAAAACCTTTTGAGCAAATATTATCGAGTTTTTCTAAGAAGTTGTCAAAGAATTAAGTTAAACATTTAGGTTTCCTTTTTGTGAAATGTTGTGCAATGTTGCTAAAGGGTTGATAGTGGTATGCGACGTAGCTTTGCCTTGTTAAAACCATGTGCTGACATTAATTGTAACGCGCACATTTCTGTAGTTGAGTAACCGAAGAAATTACGTATCATGGCGATACAGCGCGTAGAAGTTATTATCGCCGCTCTGCCTATGGTCTACAAAAAGATAAGGTTTAACATACTTTTTATTTTAAGGCTGTGCAAGGGTCATTGATGTAACATTGTTGGGTTTATTTTATCTTATCAGAAAATGTTGTCAGTACTCATCTGAATGAAAGTAGTCCTAGTTGCTAAAATAATGTTCCCAAAATTGTCAGCCTTTTAGCATAATCATTTTTGTTTAAAGATTACAGAATTTGAATTTTTTTGGTTGAGACTCGCGTTTTTTAAGATTGATCCGAAGCTGTTGCTTTACATAATTTGCAATTTACTCGATGTTTTCAACGGTTTTTGCTGTTCTTGAAGGGTTACAACGAACATTTATAATGTTTCCAGTAGCATTAAATGGATCCACGCAGGAATGATTATATTGCTTGGGGTTTCTCCGACGTTGCGTAATCGATAATGATGTTGGAATATTCGACCAACGTAAATGTACAATCGAGTGTTCTGGAAATAGGCGCGCCCTCCTAAGGTGCAAACTAAAAATGTACGGTTCAAAGACGAGATTAACGTAACTTAATTTTTAACTGATATTTAACTACAGTTAGTTTGAAACAAACAAAACGGTACTGTTAACAATTGTTGATTATTTGTAACCAACTAGTTATTTATAAATAGTAATTGTAGTACTTAATTGTATTTATAATGTTAATACATATACGCTATGTCTACGGATGGAGTTTAAAAGAACAAAAATGGAATCAATTGTACAAAAAAAGTTTTTTTATGAAAGTTTTTGCTTGATTAAAAAAAACAAAATTTACGTTAAAACTTTTTCGATTTTTTAGAGAAGGTGTTTACAAATATAAAATTATATTAAGAATAAACAAATGAGTTATATGTCAATTTAAAATTTAAAGTTTGAAAAGAATATACATTTTTTAATCAAAGAGTAAATAGAGTTAACACATTTTATGTTTATTAAAAATTTATTTTTATATTGTAAAACTTTTTTACTGTAAAAATAACATCATAATAATATTTGAATTATTTTACTAAACTATAATGATTAAAGCTACGAGTGAAAACTCTAAATGATTGAATGATGAATGAATTCTTGTAATGGGCCTATCACGTTTTACAAAATGAATATGGTTGGACATCTACCGTATTATTTGATAATTTGTGTGTTTATTAAAATTTAATTTATACAAATGACAGATAACAATGTATACTTTGCACAAAAACCCATTTTGCACTCATATGATTTGCAGCTATTGCCAAAGCTCGTGCGCAATGTTCATATGGACTCATTTTGTGCTTTTTATAAATTATTTTATTTTATACAGGACAGAATTAAAAATGGTTTTAAATTATTATTCTTTATTTAATAAGTTTGTTATTACTAATTTATAATAAGTGAATTCATGTTTGCTTGTTAAATAAAACAAAAATATTGTGTTAAAATTACAAATAACGCTTGTATTAAGAATTCACAAATGTGCGATGTAATTGTAATTTTTAAGTGTTTGTGAAAAAACTGAAAATTTTTAATCGTAATTGTTACTATATTTTTTTTAAGTAAATATAAAGTACAAAAAGGTGATGCGTGCTTACAAAGACATTATATAATATAACAAAATTATTGTTTTATTATAATACTGAGTTCTAAGCAACAGACTATTTAATACGGGCGCTTACAAAGTTTTAATATTTAATGTATTAATTAAGTTCATATATTTATTCAATTAAGGAGAAAGTAATTAAATAACCCCAACTAATTTTAATATGAATTATCTATCAAAGCATGTCTTGTATACAATGAGATTTTCCTTTTTCTTCACAACGAAATATACGCAAACAAAACAAGAGTTTTTGAATACACTTTAGTTATGATTGAATAAAACTAGTATCGTGTTTTGCAAATAATTATTTTTATAAATTATGTAGGAGAAAAATTCTTAATTATATATATTAGAATTAAAAATTAGTGTTTATGTTTAATTATTTGTTTATATTTTGGTAGTTGAAAACAGTATAACATTTATAGATCCAGAATACAATACAGTGAGTCTCATTATGTGAAGGACAATTTTTTAAATACATAGATATTTAATTGTTGAAATGACAGATTTATCAAAATTTTAGGATTTTGTAGCTTAAAAAGATAATTAATGATTTTTGAAAACAAGAAACATGTATTGTAAGACATATGAAACATCAGCTTTATTTTATCGAATTAGGAATTATTTTTGTCAATAATTGTAGCATATTCTGAATATAAAACGTTTTTGTAAATTTATAAGTATAACAATTTATATATTTAAATTTGTTACTAAAATTTTTAAAAAGTTACTATGTTAGCGGCAATATCATATAAGCGGAGTTTTTTTAATGTTATTTACATAGCTATGAAAAAATATGCTATTGCAAAAATGTTCTTATGTCAAGTTGTTGTAACATTTTATAGTGTTACTCTAAGTTTAGTTCCAATTGATTATCACTTGTCATTTTTATATTAGTATAAAATGGCAACATTGAGAGATTTGCAACTTGAACACAGAAGCGTCATGAAATTTTGTTGAAAGAAGGCAGTAGCGTGGGCATCAAAATGTGTTTGCACAATTATCAAGCTGCTTAGATTTGAACAAAAACTATACAGACAAGTTTTCGCAGACAATTGGACTACTTTATCCTAAGATGGAGACTTCTTCTATAGAATTGTTACTAGTGGTGTACTGGGATCCTCTCACAAAACAAAAGTTTATGCAATGGGTTTATAAGGGGTCTCTACCAAGAAGACCAAGACGCAATTTTTAGCGCAAAAAGTAATGACTACAGTTTTCTGGAACATTCGGTGGAATGTTTTTAGTTGAGTTTATGTCAAAATAAAAGGACTACAATAACTGCAAAAACACAATTAAGAGCTTGAAATTGAATATACACAAAAAACCACAATTATGCTTAGAAAATTTTGCATTTGCACGAAAACTGCAGAACGTATAAAGCAAACATTATTTAAGAAGTAGTAGATGGTTGCGGCTTTTTAGATTTACAACATCCAATAGTTCTTACGTTAAATAAAATTTTAATTGTTTTGTAACTTGTTATTTTCATAATATAGTATAAAATCTTTTCACAATAATCATAATATTCTTAACTAAATGACAGCAATAATACAAACAAATAATTTATTATTATAACTATTATGATAAGAAAACAGAAATTTAAGAAATATAGGAAAATGTCTTATTAATTCAAAAAGTAAAAATGTTAAGAATGTAGAATAGGATCAGCAAATTAAAATAAATTCAAAAATTTTGTTTGAAGATGCTAGGTATTATGTAGGTTTTAATTAATTAAATTTTGGCTAAAAAAAGAAATTGAATCAAAAACTGTAAATAATTATAATACGCAACAGACATAGAAAGTGATTATATTTTAATGTAAGTTTCATTTAGACTACATTTTTCTTTAAAAGAGAATTAAAAACCAAATCCAAGTCTTTAAAAATTATACCGTAGTAAACAAAGAAAACGCTTATAATTTTGTAGTAAAAACGAACTTAAAAATCCAAATAAAACAGATAGAAATAGACTTGGATATTTTAGAAATAAAAACTTAAAAAGTAGATAGAGAATTAAAATCGAAAGTGTAACAATTTAAGATGTACTTATAGTTAGATATTTTAATCATTTTTACGTAAGTTTCCGGCCGCTTATTAATTACGTGCTATATCATAAATAGAATTATATTATATATATATTATGTTAGTTAGGTTCATTTATTCGTGCATTGTAGAAACCTATCTCTATCGTATTAGTCAAATACGCTCAGGCTCTATGTATGAATCAAAACATAAACTAATCACATACTAACTAATTGTAATTACTACACTCCGAATTGCCTAGAGAATGGTTTAGGGACAGTTGCAGTGCAGACCATTTTAAATGATTCAAACACAATTGTCTGATTAGAGACATTATTCATTAAATACCATATTAAAGCAAATTGTAAATCTATCTGCATTTGTTCATTTATCTGATTAAATGTATTATTTTATCAACAAGTTTAATTAATTATTTTTTATTTAAATATTAAACACGATTGTTTAGTTTCAAATACTTGAAACGTAGTTTCACTATAAAATAATAAACAAGTCAATCAACACTAAATTAAAACTACACCATATAAACTGAACGCGATAATTGAATGAAGCAGAAGTGCCCTGCAGGATTGATGCAGCAGATTCACTATGCGACAGGCACATTACACATACGGCATATGGCAATGTTCGGTCCACATCAGTCACATTGCAGCGCCCGTTAACATGCTTACGTGTTTCAATTACATGCTCCGTATTGTGTGTAAGCTGTTACACGATATATTTACTTTATGAATATTTCACTTCACCTACGACTGCTTTTCTCCGTGTTGTCTTCGTGCAGATAACGCGATTACAACAGATTTACACTCCAATTATGGATAAATATGTGCGTTAAATTCACATCACAACAATTACAAGCACCGAGATTACATAGGAAATGTGAGTGCATTTGTGCAATCGTATGTATTAAAATCTTTAAGTAATTGCTTGTTCTAAACAGATTATTACTATTATACATAATATTGTAATTATTTCATTGATTGCATTTATCGGAATACAGCAAACAAATTCATTTACAACAATCTTAAACGTGTAGTTTATTAATAATGTTGTATAAATTCAGCTCATTATTATTTGCTTGCGTTTGCATATCATTTGCCTAGAAGTTTTCAAATAAATTTGGTTGCATTTTTAATCAGAAAATCGATTTCTAATATCTTTAAATTTTGATTCATGTGCATATGCCAGAGAAATAAATCTCATCAAACCAGATTGCAGCAACTATTTGCTTTAATAGTATGACGCAGTCTTCGAACGGAGTTCGTATTCCAAGTTGGAATTTATGACAGAATATTTTTACATTACACCTGTGACCTGATCACTTCGCCGTTTTACTAATATATGAGAATCTGCACGAATGAATAATGCACCATTTTGATAGTTATTCTCCTCAAATAAATTGCATGTAATTTGTATACTTAGAAAATCTTTAACCTTTACTAGTAGTATTTGTAAAGATATATTGAATACAAATATTACAACATTAAATGTACATGTACATATTAATTAAGAATTTCAGGAATATATAAAAACAGTTAATTGGAGTAGTTAATTGCTATTTTAATTATTTCTATTAATGTTATATTATTAAAACATACCAAAAATAACACAAAAATATAATTAGTTCTGAGAAAGACCACAAAGGAAAATATATTTATATTTTCCTGGAAATTCATATAACTAATGTAATGAAATTTTTCGCATATGTATATTATGCACTTTATGTATAATTTAATTAATGTAAGTACACACACGTTGCATGGTATAAATTTAATTAGCATCAGAAGACTATCGTTGTTAATTAGATGCAATTTTATTTTTATGCAATTAAAATAAATTTAACGATTGAACCATTCAAAAAAAGTTTGTTATTTGCTCCAACGTATTTTTTCTAATATTTTTGTTAATTTTGTTTAATTGAGTAGAATAACGAATTTGCCGAGTTCTCTTTCTATATTCGTGATTTCCGCTTTAATAAGACTTACATTGAATACGAAGTTCCGCTCTTTTATATTACTTCTCGTCTATATATAAGATACGACTGGTAATAAATTCGTTGAACCTGCCAACAGAAATTAATTTTCCACCTGCATTTCCTACACATGGTAAAACAAACTTAAAAGAGCACTTCTTAGAAAAGCACAAATTAAATACAGATTGAATAAATATTTATTAAATATACCATATTTATTTAATAACATTTAAATAATATTTTTTATTCTATTGCTACGATTGTTAGTTAGGAAATCATTTTATTGTGATAATAATATTCAATTCTACTTACTTAATATGCTTTATAAAGAAGTCATAGTCATACTTAAGTAGAGCATAATCGAAACACTTCAAAACTTATCCGACATGTCGAATAGTAAATAATACCTACTAGCTCAGCTATTAATTATTCACTATTGTATGGTAAGTGTATAGCATCAATCTTCTTTTGATTATTTGTGGTTATATAATAAGTACAATTATTAACTTAAACTTTTATTTGATGTTTTTTTAGCTGGTTACGTTAAGACTGAAGCTTATTACTCTGACGTTAGCGCCCTCTACGCCACATGACCTTCACATATAAAATAATATCAAACTCTTTAAATAAACTAAAACAATAAATTAACACTACATCATTCTTCTCTTAAAATTATAAAATTAACATATCAATTTATTTTTTCAGAAGAAAGTTGTACGAGTTAATAATATTTTGATGTTTTGTTTGTTTATTTGACACATTATTATTTTCAAATATTGAATGGATGAGGCTGATGGATGTTTGAACTCCATTATAACACACAAATAGTGTGAAGTTTTAAAAAAGATTTATTATAATACTACAAATTATTGTATTACCACACAGTGGCTTTATCAGGTATAATAAACAATCATTGTTCATAATATTTGATTAATTTTTTTTTAATTATTTTTAGTTATTACTACCAGGACAATTTTTATTTTGTTTTCTGGAAAATTGTAGTGAATAATTTGATTAATTTGTCTACGCCATATGTTATTTGATGAAGGAATTTCTACTAAATATGTTCTCGGTCTCACATTTATTTTACGTTTGACGAAATGTAAAAATTAAAGAAACTAATTTATTGTAAGGTCTTAACAAATCAAGTTAAGTGTGCAACGGTCTACCTAACATTAACACAGCTGGTGACATATTTGTCGTACGATGTGCTGTGTTTATTAAATCTAATAAAAACTGTTGCAAAATTAGATCTATATCTTAGTTTTGTGTTGTTGCGTTTTTGCCACTTTATTTGGTTGCAAGATGGTAAGGAGCAATTTTCAATTTTGACAAAAATATATGGAATTTTTAGATACAAACTGCCGTCTGTTATCCAAAACAACGAGTTAAGGAAAACCAAATTTTGCTAATAAGGATATAATGCTTTTATCATTAGATTAGAAGATGTGATGTTTACTACAATTGCTTTTACCTATTTACTCAAAAGCGTCAACAACAAAATTAAAATATTTTTAATAAAAATTGGTTTTACATAGTCTTTAAGTAATCTATCCCAAGTCTTGTTTAGATATTTTTACGGGATTATTGATGCTTCATTTGGATTATTTATTTTATTTAAAGTATGTCTCCATAAATAAGACCGTGCTAGGCTTCTAGTTTTTATTTATATATATTTTTTTTATTTTGTATGATCTAAGTTCAATAAAATTTTATCTGGTAAACATAATAAACAAACTGGATACAGTGAAATCTCCGTTAGCCGACACCCCTATTAAGCGTACATTTCCGTTGGGCGTACAATTTTATAAGTCCCGTTTTTATCCCATTTGATTTATTAAGAATTAAGTCTCCGTTAAACGGACACTCTATTGAACGGACACGGTCAGAAATTTAGAATATTATTCTCTTTTGTTGAAGTGCAAAAAATGCGTAGGTGGCAAAATGTCAAAATCAGGGATGCGAGCATGACTGGCAAAAAAAGTTGCTTGCCAATTACAAGCATTGGCTACCCAAAGACAAGGCAAATGACATTGCAAAATAAAAAAAAAAATCATGTTTTTGGTCAATACCCGGTATATTTTTGAAAAAGCTTAAATTGTAAATGTTTATTACATATAATGCAAATATACATCTTCTTCTTTGCGTGCCATATCTGCTTAGCGAACGTTGGCTATCATGTTGGCTATCATTATCTTATTCACTGCTGATCGGAACAGTGATTCTGCGGTTTGGCCGAACCATTGCTTCAGGTTCTTCAGCCACGATGTTCTGCGTCTTCCTGCGCTACGCTTTCCATTTATCTTCCCTTGAATGATAAGATGTAGGCTATTGAATGTTTTGGGGTGTTGCATTACATGGGCGAAGTAGGAGAGTTTTCTGGTCTTGATGGTCTTGACAAGTTCTACCTCTTTGTTCATCCTATTCATCACTGTATCGTTGCGGACTCTATCCACCCAGCTGATACGAAGCATGCGCCTATAGCACCACATTTCAAATGCTTCTAACTTCTTAAGAGTTGCTTCTGTTAACGTCCATGCCTCGACTCCATACATAAGAACAGAAAATACATAGCACCTTAGCATTCTCAATCGTAGTGTTAGGTTTAAGTCGTGTCCAGTCAATACTTTCTTCATGCGGGTGAAAGCAGCTCTGGCTTGCTCTATACGGCAGCGAATCTCTAACGAGTGATCCCAATCATCGCTCAGAGTGCAACCCAGGTATTTTATTTTTTTGGTGTAGTCGAGAGGTATGCCGCCAACTTGAATATTATGGTTAGCCACGGCCTCTTTGCTAATAATTATGTATTTTGTTTTTTTAATATTCAGTTTTAGGTCAAATCTTTCACAAGTTTCAGACACCCGATTGATAAGTGTTTGTAGTTCTTGTAGACTATCTGCTATGAGCACTGTGTCGTCTGCATATCTTAAATTATTGAGTGGTAAACCGTTGATTCTAATACCTTTGTCAAGTTCTTGTAGTGCTTCATTAAACATTTCTTCTGAGTAAATGTTAAATATAAGTGGTGATAGAATGCACCATTGCCTTACTCCTCTTTGTATTTCTACAGGTTGTGTAAATTTATTGCCTATTTTGACATTAGCTGTTTGCTGCCAGTAGAGGTTTGCAATTAGACGAAGGTCTTTGTCATCGATGCCGGTAGATTTAAGTACCTCTATCATTTTGTTATGTTGTACCTTGTCAAAGGCTTTTTCAAAGTCGATGAAACACAAGAAGGCATTACAGTTCACATCTCTGCACCGTTGTATCATCACTTGTAAGCTGAATAGTGCTTCCCTAGTACCGAGGCCTTTACGAAATCCAAACTGGGTTTCTCCTATGTGTTCTTCTACCTTACGATAGATTCTTTGGTGTATTACACGCAGGAATATTTTTAAAACGTGACTCATGAGATTTATTGTACGGTGGTCGCTACAATCTTTTGCATTTGCCTTTTTCGGTATTGTGACAAATGTCGATTTTAGCCAGTCTGATGGAATTATCCCTGTATCATATATAGAGTTAAATAATTCTGTTATAAATCTCATTCCATTTTCTTGCAGTAATTTTAGTATTTCAGTAAGAATCTCGTCTGGGCCTGCAGCCTTTCTGTTTTTTGCGTTGTTTATTGCCCTTTCTACCTCTGATCTAGTTATAGGCGGGCCAGTGTAAAATAAGTTTTTTTTTTTAATTTTTAACTGTGTATTGTACATTGTTACCCAAGTTGTCATACATATATATTTTATAAATTCTCTTAAGCGGATAGCTCTCTTGCGTGGACAAAATATGACCGCGCGACGGTGTCCGCTTAAGGGAGATTTCTCTGATCTTTTGATTTTAGAAATTTTTTATGTACTGATACTTACTAAATATTACTGCTGAACGCTTCAATCTGTTTGCTGCAATAATTGATAACCTTTTTTTCTTAAAACTACTATCTAGTGGTTTGTGGTCAGTATTTAAAATAAAGTGTTGTCCGTATAAATATTGGTTATATTTTTGTATCTCAAAAATAACTGCACCTCCTTTTTGATCTCCGGGATACAAAAGTTATAGGTTTGATATTTTTATTGATTATCTTTTAAAACTTTTATTGCATTCACTCTTTTATTTAAATTTTGTTTTTTCTTAATAATTTATATAAAGGTTTTAACAAAATTGAGGCTTTTTCAATAAATTGATTATTGTAGTTAACTCCAAAAATGACTTTAGTTCTGTAACATTTTCAGGTTTTGGAGCTTTTTTAATAGCGTCCGTTTTTTCTTTAGTATGATTTTTTAAACTTTTTTTTGACAGTTTATCTTCAATCTCTTAATATGTCTAAGGCGTTCCCTGTTTAAGTTCTCTTTTAATGTAGAACTTGCAACTATTATATCATCTAAGTAACAAGCTACCCAGTCTATGCTGTCAAATAAGCACTATTTTTGACGCCGGGGCACTGAGTGCGAAGTAACGACAGCTTAAAGGTTAATAGCAATTCTGAAACATTACTTATTCTCAAATAAAACTCGCGTCCGATAGGATTTCACTTAACTTTAATTTTCATATATTTGTTTTAACTCTTGATTTGTATATTTGCCTTAAAAGTTATTCTTCTGTTAAAGTTTTACCATTCAAATTCTACATAACTACAATTTTTGTTTTTTTGTTTGTTTGTTTGTTTGTTTTTTGCTAACGTTCATTAAGAATCGAGTTTTTAAAATATTATTTACAATGTTTAAAATTTTATTCAACATTATTGTAAATATTGATCCGACGATTAGTCTTTATTTGTATAATATTCGCAGCACCTTTAAATACATTATATAAACAATATCTTTTGTTATTATAATAATTAATATTATCACATATTAGTTGATTCAGATCAGTTTTAAAATAATTGAAATTTAAAAAATAAATGTACTTGCTATCAATTTGTTGAGTTTTTTATTTATTCATCAAACATAATTTTATTGTCATACATAAACAGCATTTTTAACAATGTTGTAAATAATAATAATACTAAAATTAAATAAATATAAAATCTTGTATGCACTACGAGCGTTACTAGATGATTATGCCCACAGCGACTTCTATCCCTCGGGCTAAAACACCATCGCCCTTCTGGCATTATTATCATCGTACACCTACTTGGTGTTTAACTAACTATTAACAGCATTGTGCTTTTTTAGTACATACTTATTTGTATTTTATTTATTATGAGTATAAAATTAATAACAATTAAATAGCAATTTAATTTGAGAGTTAGAAAGAATTGAAATGGCATAGAGATTTGCTAATTAAGTGTTTGTCAGTGTGAAGCCCCACTTAAGCTGAAATTTTATTGTAGTAAATACAAACAAATAATACGCTAATACTTTTACTATTTATATTATATAATAAATCATTTTTGTGTAGTAATAAAATAATATTAAGTTAAATTATTTTTTCAATATAGATGTTTAGTATACTAACAACATATGAAAAGTGGGTCATATAAATAAAATGTTACCATTCTATGATTTTTCTATTGTTTTAATTATTAGTTTTTAATATGATAAGTCAGAATTGATTTTATTTAAATTAGTTTGTTTTTTTAGCCTTGAAAAAGAGGATTTATTTCTTTTTATATCAAGGAATAATAATGTAAATTTAATTTTAGAATAAAAAGAAAATATTTCTTAATAAACGTAAAAGAAATAATATGCTTATTGTTTAAGTTACTGAATTTAATCATAATTATAATGAAATTTCCCAAGGGACACATTTGAAAATTATATCATTGCAAAACTTAGTTGATTACATAATATATTGCCCCCATATTTGATACATATGTAAGTAATAAATTAGAATGTGTAACATTTGAAATAGAAACTCTAGTCTAATATAATGTACCTAATATGGAAATCACAGCATAATTTAGTTTCAAATAGGATATCCCCTGACAGAGGGATTATGAAGCGGTCAAGAGTAAATTTTGTTCGCAGAAATCATTACGATACTGTCAAAACTATTGCAAAATGTTTAAATTTTGATAATAAATTGCGTCTCCCCGACGAATTTAAATTTCAAAGCGAAATGTGATGTGCACAGCATAAAAACATATTTTGTGAATTGCAAATGGCCTGGACGTTGTTAGTTTAATTTATTAAATTGCAAATATTTCACATAGCATGCGGGACGGATGCAAAAAATATTGTGCATTCTTGTCAGTGATTATTTTATTAAACATGACAAACTGATTTTGCATGCTTTTCTGAATTTATATGCCGGACGTGAGCATTGATTTTATAACACGTTCAATTTCAAATCTCGAATCTGTTGAAAATATTACATTTTGCTCTACAATTTCAAATCATAATTTCGATCTAGTTTAAATTCTTCTATATAGTATATTACTCAATGCATTCTACATATTTAACCATGTGAATGTAGCAAAATTATATAAAACATTCTTCATTCAATCGTTTTGAATAATTTAATAAACGGCAGTCTTTTTATAAAGATTTATAAATTGAACTCGTTTTATAAGAGCATGATCGAAGCAAATCTAAAAATATCATCCCCAACCGAATGCATCCATTTTATAGCGATCGGATTTTGAGCTTCGTCGAGCAAACGGCGGATCGAATTTTTTGGTAACCGAGATATTTTTATATTGCACTTTATATATTCGTTTTCTTTTGATCTAAGCATCGGAGAAATTTACTTATGCTTGAGAAATTTCATATATAACATACGTTTATGCCGGTATAATACGATTACTATGACATTTTATCAAATTTTCTACTGTAGTGAAAATCCGACGCGTTATTTGCTCGAATGACGATATTTCTGAGATTTATGTGTCTAGGACAGTATATCCGGAAAATACAAATCGACAGTTTCACTTTTCTTTTCAAGGGTATGTTTTTCATTTGGACGACGAATATTATTTTATAATATTTACACAACTGCATTGTATATTGTAACATGATTTGGTTAAATTTGATTGATTTGTTTTAATCATATTTAATCAAATATTTATATTGCAAATGAACGTTAACAATAATTTTACTAAATAAACAAACTGTACTGCTGCTCGTTAATATGAATTATGTTCAATTGTAATAATTATAATAATGCTATATATTCATGTGTTTACATATTTGCCAGTAAAAGTTCTTTTTTAAATTTGTTACTTAAAATTAGTTTTATGATTTTTGATTTGTGAAATTTAATAATAGAAAAAGGTAGAAAATCTGGCAATATAATATTACTTTCAAAATTCAAGATAAGCATATTAAATACTATTATTCCAACGACAACATTCTATACATACATTTCAACAAATAAAAACATTTTTTATTAAAATGTGGGGCACACAGACTTTAAGACCTTACGTAATCTGATAACTAGTGATTTTTTGGTTTTGAATTCAACTCTTATTTTATATTTTCTTATCTTTCTATTGCTATAATAATAATAATAATAATAATAATAATAATAATAATAATAATAATAATAATAATAATAATAATAATAATTATTATTATTATTATTATTATTATTACCCAACTGAAGAACCAATACAGGATACATAAAATAAACTGAAGTAGCATAAATAAAATTTAAATTTAAAAAAATATATATATTTATATATACATACAACAGTGTAATATAACTAAAAACTATTAAAAATACAAAGAAATTAAACAATATAATCAAAAATAAAATAAAATAAACAACAAAAAACAAATTCAATTATGGTCGTATACCAGGTACAATAACAAAATCAAAAACAGTACACAATCACTAAACAAACATTATATATTATATGTAATACAGTATAAGGAGGCATTATACTTGCTTTAGATTGTAAAGTAATCTTAATTAAAATAACAATAGGATAAACCAACTTGTATTAAAAAAGTTTGCAACATAAACTGCACAATATTTTTAAATTATTTAGAACTTTTAGAATTTAAAAAAAAAACTAATTTATATATGTATTTTGTTTATATTAACTTTTTTTTAAATTTATCTTTTTTACCTTTATTGTAGATGCAAACGAAAGCTGACATAATATTTTATACATTAAATTAATTTCTCAAGTTGATTTTTGAGCAGTTTTATATTGGAATAAATAATCTCATCAGATCATGTTTTTTATAAGGTAGACTATTATGGGTTATAGATAAGGTAATAACTTTCTAGTTGATCCAAAGTCAAATACACATTTAATAGCTATGTAGAGGGTTTTGAGTTGGTACCTAAATGTAAAGGAAGACATGAGTTTAAAAAAATCTTTTAACATCAGCTTTTGAGTATTGATATAAACTAATTTTAAAAATGTCTGTTTGCATGAATTATTTAGCAATTTGAAATGTAGGATTTTTTGGGTTATTAGATACTAAAAGGATAGTATTATACAGATAAGTATTATGAAAAATATAGAAGTGATATGAGAACATTTATGTTTTGTATGCTAATTTAGTAATACCATCTTCAATAAGTACTTCTATCCACTTTACATATTGTATCTCTTGTATACCATACAAACATTTGTTTGACGTTTGTTGTTCTTTCTGCAATTGCATTATTTTTAGTATTTTATGTAAAGCAGTTAAACCGTCTATTAATTAACTAAGCAAAACTGTTACATCCGATTATCAAGTAAGCTTTTTTAATGATATTTGATGTTTAGGAACAAAAACTTTGTTTATTTTTGGTTGTATGTATTTATTTGCATATAGCCATGTAGCTATATAACTGACTATAATATAATAAATTTTACAAAATAAAAATTAAGAAGGGGATTATATGGACAAGTGAGAGTATTAGACATTAGTGCCCGTATCCGTAAAAGTCAGATAGAGTAACGAATCGTTAAATTTGGCAACCGCAACATTATTTATACTTATTCTACCATAAAAACAATTTTGGCATAAGAAATAACTATCAGAAATGAATGAAAAATAATATTTAATAATAACGCAAAATAAAATACATGTATTTTTAGCAAATCGTGAGGTTATGTTGTCACATTTATTAGTCATTAAATTTAATCAGCTTTTATGAATACGGGCAGATGTTTTTCTTATTTAAAGGTGAACAAATCTGAGGTAGTTAAAATTTGTTGATTTTATTAATATATTACATTTTTTAATATAAATGTCATTAAGTCGTATGACAATCCGTTTCTAGCCGCTACTCTAATAAAGATAATTATGCAGATACACGGCATTAATCCCATACGCGTTTGTTGTAACCCGTCTAAGAATAATACACAAATAAAATATGCGATTAAGCAAAAATTGTGTTAATTTTTTTGTTGTTACTAACGAGGCCTAGTATTTGGTCTACCTACAATCATATTAAATGTAATTACAGTTAAATGGACACTAATCATATATTAGACTAATGTTCTGAACTAATAAATGCTACTTTTTTTTAATTTTTTTTGCCGGAGCTAGGGCTCGAACCTGCGACAAATTATGCGCCAAGATTTTAGTTAGGTGCTTTGCCTAACTGAGCCACTCTCCAAATAGTGTCGCGTATGACCACTATTTTTTTTTTGGTTGCATGGTTTGTGGTTGTTTTTTTTTTGGTTATTTTGTTTAAGTACTCTTTGTATTTTTTTTTAAATGTTGTTGCAATTGTTAAATGTGTTGTTTACTATTAGTTTAATAGACTAAGTTATGGAAAGTTTGTTATAACATCCTAATATCCCCGGTGAGGAAATATTCCGGTGTCAAAAAATGTAGATTGTATGGATCTTTGGACATTGGTGTTAATGGGCGAGAGTTTAAAATTGGTTTGATTTGGCACTAAGGTGTTTATTCATATTTTTTTAAAGTGATGATTGAAATTATTTTTTTCTGTTTTTGTGTACTTTTTATAATTATCAAGGTATCTTAGGATATTTTATTTATAATAATTACAAAATTTTTATTGTACCTCGATTTATTTACTCTTGTTCTTTTCTCTTACATTTTATATCTTAATCACGCATCGTTATTTTTTTTATACAACTTTTTTACTTTTTCTTATTTTTGCTACTTTTTACTGTCATATCATTTTTCATCATAATATTTCTTTATTTCTAGTCCTATTATTTTTAATCTTTCAGACATTCTTGCAAAATTTTGCATTTATTTGTTTTTCACAATTTTTTTTTTCTTAACTTACCGCTTTTTTCTCGCTTTTATTTTTACTTTTTTTAACATGTATGTATGCTGGGGTTTTTCTGTTTAATTTTAGTAAACATTTCCAGTAATTTGCCTGTATAGCTTCTAAGTTATTTTGTTTTCTCAACTCTCAAGTTTCTGACTCATAAAGCATCATATTTTTAACTAGACTAACAAACAATGTCTCTCTTATTTTTATACATTTAAACTTTTTTTCATCTATTTTCTACACCTGCCCTACCACCTTGTTTGCTTTTTTGCTAACTCTTGTATGTGCTCATTCTTGCTGTTATTTGAACTGAATACTTATCCGAAATATTTGAATGATTTTATTTCTTTGATATTTTTTTTTACCCATTTTAAATCTTTTTTCTTATGTTTTCCTCTTTCTTTTCGATACATATTATTTCTTTCATTTTTTTTTTTCTACCTACTACAGCTCTACCTGCTTGTGCAAGAGTTAGCTTTTCTTTTATGTCTGCAATATATGCAGCAAACAAACTTGAACTGAGTGGGCATCCTTGTCTTATTCTTTTTGTTGTCTAGAAATCTTTACTTATTCTACTATTTACACATACTTTGCTCACTGTTTCTGCATATACATATTTTATTCTTCTTAGCAGATTCTCACTAGTATCTTTTTCTATCAGATATGATCATAACTTTTTCCACTATCAAAGGCGGTTTTAAGGTCTACAAAGAATGTATATAATTTTTTTTTTACATTAATTTTTTTAGAAATTTTTATTACCGTTTTCTATTTTTTGCGGTAATAGTTAGAGGCGTCGTTAATCTCAATGGATCAAACAATTTTAATACCTTTGATAATATAATCTGTAATCTTTTTTTTAGTGGAATTTTGCACTCATATATTGGATTGTGTTGTTTTTTGTGTTTCAATACATTTCTATCGTTTTCTGTGTTTTATCTTTATCTAGGGACAAGATGTGATGCTCTTGATTGGATTATTTATGTCTTTTAATGTAAGACTGTTGACGTTTGTTTGTTTCAACCAATTGCAGCACTTTGGTAATTTCATTTTGGATGATAATTGCCTGGTTTCTGCACTTGTTAATAGGTTGTCCACGTAAACGTTATGAGTTACTATCTTACATGCTGTGAGAAACTTTTGTACACCTTTTTCTGCCAATGGATTTATGCATTAAGTCGCTAAATATGAAGCACTAGCAACTAAAGAAACGGCATTTTTGAACGAACGGTCCAACTACTAAAAGATCATTGAGACATTGAGAGAGTTTTTGCTGAGGCGTCAAGTACGACCCGTAGTTTAGTAATGATACTGTCTTCTTTTATGACTGCGTGATGAGATACAAAATAACACATTTTATTGGGATTGTAGAATCTTTAGGTTTCCTTATGTGCTCTAATTTCACATATTTGCGTATGAATTTGCTATAATATATGTTTAATGCATGGCGTTGCAGAAGTTACTTTTTGATATTATAGAAATGCCGTAAAGTCATTTCATAAGATTTCAATTTTTGATAATTTTGTAAAATACGACAGCGTTTTTCAAGTTGTTATTCTATAAAAAGCAAAGTTTTATTATGAGTTTTTGAGTTATGGAGGTAATTGTCATAGGGGGCGAGATTGAAAATGTTAAGTGGATGTTGTGATTCTTTAGAGTTTCTGCTTTATGCAGTTGTTGTGTAAAACAATTTTTTTAGCATAATTGTGGGGCCTTTCTTTGTGTATAGCTGCTTTGCACTTACACATTTACACTTCCCGTTGTTGTATATACTTAATTAAGAGAATTTTCTTAGCAACTCGGAAAACTGTTGCCATTATTTTTTGCACATAAAATTGGACGGATTCTAATGGTGTACCCAGGTTTTATCCTATAGAAGAAGTTTTTATTTTTGGACAAAGCAATTAAATTTTTTTTGCAAATTTGTACAAAGTTTTTGTTTGGGATTATGCAGCTTGAAGGTTTTGTTTATTGTGTGTAATTTAATTGTTAACACAATTGTGGACAATGTAACTGTTTATATTAGTAGTAGTAATATATACAAACATCTATTGTTTGCAACTGTTCTTATAAACAATGTTTGCAATTATTTGTACTACACGTTGTAACTACGCACTTATACACATATAATTTTATACAGGGTTTTATTTAATCTGATTAATTAAAATAACTTGAAAAATACGTATTGTACAAAAAATACTCTCTCAGACAATAAATTACTATTTCCTGTTTTAAAATTATCACTTCTTTTGCTTACAGTGGGTGTAGCAAAGGACATCTCTTAAGAACTCCCATTTTTTATTACAGAGTCGGAAAAAAACACTTAAGTGATGTGCAAACTATTTTTTTTAGTAATTCTTGAAAAATGATTATTGGATTGAAAGTTTTAAAAAAATCTTTTTTTTTATAATTAAAAAAACATAACAGTTATTCCCCTCTCCTTTCAATCTTCTTGGAGTGAGATGGCTGATAACGTTCAAATCTCATATAGAACCCTTATTGTTTTTAACAGAAGTTAGATTATATGTGAAGTTTTTATTAAATTATTTTGTTTTTATTAGTAATAGCGTTGATTTTTAACAAATTATTTTTAACGTTGCTCAGGAACAATGACAAGCACGAAGTAGTTTTATTTTTGGCGTATTGTTTTAGGTAAGTTTTTTGGCCTATTGGAGTGTTTGTTTTTGGTGAATTCTTGCCACGTTGGTCGGGGCTGGCGACCAGGTGCTTGTCACAATCCGGCTACTGGATGATAGAGGATGGTTAGAGGTTAAGGTTGCCAATGGGTACTACCCACACAAATAATACTGACAATATTACTACATTTAACATATTTATTACCAAACAAATTACTATTAGTTACTATTTTGGGTAAAAAGTTTTTTTTCTATCATTTTCTTTCAGAGCGACGCTTAAGTTACAATAATATCAGTTATAATACAATATACAATAGATTACACACCCATTACAATACAAAAACTACGTCACACACTTTTGGGGTGCTTGATTCGGGTAAGTTTTCTTATTTTTTGCTACTGGGCTGCAGCCAATTAGTAATAAACATTTGATTTATATAAATAAAAAAAATTGTTTTTAAATTTTTGATTCTAAGACTAATATGGAACAACCCCTCTTGCATTAATGACTGCTTAAAGTTGACGAGGAACACTTTGAATTAAATTAAGGATCACATTTTGGTTGATATTATTTTATTCCTGCAATAGCAACTGTCTTGGATCCTGAGCAGTTTTTGGAGCAGGTGTATGCTTTTGGATACGTTGTCTCAACTTATCTCAGACATGTTTTATGGGATTCTTGTCTAGATAATTTTTGACAAGTCTTGCATGAAAATGCCGCGCTTGCTCATAGTTTTTATAAAGGACATAACTTCTTTGAAAACTTTCATAATGTATCTGTGAACTGTCAGGGAGTCATTCTCTATAAAGTCCAACTCTGTGCGTGTTTCGGTAGAAATTCTTGCTTAAACCAAAACCGACCCACCGTCAAATGGAAGTCGCTCATTAATTCAAATTGAAGCGTATCTTTCTTTACGTCTTCTCCACACTTTTTGTCGTCCGTCTAATCCATTGAGACAGAAATGCGACTCATTTGAAAACAGTATCTTGTTCCAGTCCTTATTATTCCATGCCCGGCGATTTAGGGCAAAAGCCAATTTTGCAACACAATGTTGGCGTTGTAGGTGGACCTGTAGCCATCATTCTACAAAACAATCTATCAGCCCGAAGTCTTCTCCTAACGGTTTATTTACTAACATTTACATCTCTATTTTTGTAGAGTTGATTTTGTAGATAAACTGCAGAAGTTGTTCTATTTCGCAAACGTGTGGACACCAAAAAACGGTCATTTTGGTACGTGGTAACTTTTTTTTACCCGGATCCTGATTTTTGGTTATCAGGCTAGTATTCAAGTAACGCTGATACACATTTTGTACAGCACAAAGGCTTTTACCAGCAACTCTTGGGCTTAAAGGCATTAAGACCTGTTAAGTACAGTACACCGTGCGAGTGACAAGTTTTGCAGAGAAAAATCAACACCAAGTAAAAAAACCACGAAGAAATGTAGGTTTTCAATTAAAGCGAACTGGATGCTGTTTCATAAAACTCTGTAACACGGTGATAAAAATTGACTGATAGATAACACTTGTCGGGAAATGGATTATTAAACGCCTACTTTGGTTTATTAATTTGCAAACATAAAGTTAAAACAAAAAATTTAAAAAATAAGTCATAATTTTAAAGTGACTTCTAGTTTTTGGTCGCCAGTGTATGTATTTTTTCCGTTGTTAGGACAAATAATTAATAAGGGTTCTGGCGTTTAGCGAATGCAATCATTGCCAACCGTTGTAAGCGCTAAGTGTGACAATCTCAAAATTCTAAAATCAATTTAAACGCAAAAATTATGTTTTAACTATATAGATATAAATATACTTTTTTTACTTTGACAACTTATAAGTTTACAACTTATAGTGTTACTGGGGGGTATGCGCTTACAACAGATGAGTTTGCTGCTAATGCCATTCAGTATATATTTTGTATGTTATCTATAAATTGATAAATATGTAATACAATGAGGTAAATCTATTAGTATTTTTTGCTTATAATGCAACGTTACCAGATATGTTTAATGGTTTACTTACACGATGCTATTCTGATCCCAATTTGACATTTTAATATTATTTTATAATAGGTAAGTTATTTTAATTAACAATATGTTTGAACATTTTTTACGAATAAAAATTACTTGATATGTCAAAAATACATAACAGTATTTTGAATTGAATTGAATTTTAACTTTAACTTGCTGTAACGGTAACATAAAACGAAATAAAAGCAGCCTATGGACAATGAACAGATTTACATGTAAAAATTTGTTTAGATAGCTTGATGTCATTAATGTCTTTTGAACAATGAAAATGTATATAGAATCGATCGACTTACAAAAGAAACTTTTTGATGATATTGTATTTAACCAAAACAATCAGAGAGCGGCAGCATTATTATTTGCTTTTTTTTCATTCATATTTATTACATATTTAGTTTTAAATATTTTTACGATATAAAATTCTAACTATAATTTAATTTATTTAAAAGTTAAACTATCAAATAATAAGTAAATATTGTTCATATCGGAAATCATAGTAAATATGTTGTCATAATAACATGAGGAAGTTTTATACTTCTAAAAAATAGTTCAAATATTGTTATATGCATAAGTAGAACCAGATATATTTAAAATAATCAATATTGCAATTATATCAATTATATCAATTATATATTTGTGACCCTCAAATGGATCAAATATAACATAATATTAATATATGAAACCTATTTCCTGGGTTATAGAAACACATGTAGGAATTTTATATTTGTAGTAAATATAGTTTCTTATTATAATTATTGCTAGATTACTTTAATGCTCCTGGTAATTATCTTTATGCGTTTTTATAAGTGTAATCCAGGGTATAATAAATAAAACGCATGAAGGAAGTCATAAAGTGGTTCACACTATTAAAATGTAAACACATAGCATTTAATAGAGATGTGTTATAATAAAACAAATAAGTTAGATTCAGATTGCGCTCTGCGATACTTTGTAATTTATTGTTCAGTACATTGATACAGTAACAATAAGCGGCAACCGGTAGCGAAATAAAGCAGAAGTATTTGAACCATTATCGGATAGATTTATGGTCGAAGGGCGGTGATCAGAGCGTCGCCTCTGCCCCATTACCCCGTGTTTAGCGGCAATGACCCGTGGTGCTCTAATGGCTCTTCACACGTGCATTCTACCCTGTCCATGGCCTCTGTACCCTACACCCTACAGTAGGGATGATATGTCACCTTCTATCGTGCGTACTTCCCTTGTCAAATATACCGTATTGTTGATGGTTGCTCTTAACCTTCATTTGCTCCATTTTCGACCTGCATGGATTAACACTGTCCAGTAAATTTAAGATGATAGGCATTAACTGAATGGTCATGAAATAATTTATAACGTCATAAAAAAGTATTATATAATATTAATTTTATTTTTGAGTTTTTTAAATTTAAATGGTGTTGTAATTGTATTGTAATTCTTTTTTCGGATGATTGGAATAACCCTACTCGGAATTCTGTAATTTTAATTTCATCTTTTGTCACCAACTGTTGTTGGTAGTATGTTATTAATACAATTATTGTTAGTAATTGTTGTGTTGGATATAGTATATTGTGCACGGTTTGATGTTCATTTTCCACGAGTATGAACGTAGAACACGAGCTTGGGCGAGTCATACATTCATACAAGTGGAAAGCAGGCTCTTTATACATGTTGCACACTTAAGTTTTTTCACTACAATATTAATAATAATCAAATAATAATCAAATTTATTTTCAAAAGGTTACAAAAAGGTACATTTAGAAAACAGGTCAATAAAAAAAAAATACAAATACAATTTAATTTATGGTATTAGTATAGTCATAAAACTCTGTTAAGTTATATGGCTCCACTTCACATAAAAAGTTAAAAATTTCAGTTTTATAGATATTATAATTTTTAATGTTTTTTATATACGCTGGTAGTTTGTTAAATAATTTACTACACATATATGAAGGATGTTTTTCGGTAAGATTCAGTCTATGTATAGGATATACGTAATCATATCTATGCCTTGTATTATAAACATGATTCGAAAGGTTATCTTTAAAATAAGAAGCATGTTTAAAATTAAATTTCAAACATTCTAAAATATAAATTCCTGTACAGGTGAGTAGTTTTTTGCTCTTGAACAAACCCTTGCACGAATCTCGAGTACGTAGACTATACATAATTCTAATTATTCTTTTCTGAATAACAAAAACACTATAAGATTTTACACAATTTCCCCAGAAAATTATTCCATATTTTAATATTGATACGAAATTAGCAAAGTAAACTATCTTTAGAACGCCTACATGAACTGATTTGCTAAGAACTCTCATTCCATAACAGACAGAACTAAGACGTTTACACGTATGTGTAATATGATAAGACCATTGTAAACATTCATCAATATGTAAACCTAAGAACTTGGTATGGTTTGTAAGCGTGGAGTTAATATACTCTGCTGATATTAGTGTTTATTGACGTTGATTGCATTTAAAAATTATTGTTTTTGTTTTTGTTGAATTTAATACTAGTTGGTTTTTTTGAAACCAATTATTTGCCAATTGTAGAGCATTTTCACAACTCTGGTTAAGATTGATTGTATTATTAGCTCGAATCAATAGATTGGTATCATCTGCATAATGAATTGTACATATTTGTTCTCTATTGATTGTACTACTAAAATCGTTTATATAAATAATAAACAGTAACGGTCCAAGGATGCTACCTTGGGGAACACCCATCTTTACATTTAGAGCATTTGAAATTGCAGAGACTCCATCACTCTCAAGCGAAACTAATTGTTTACGTCCTACTAAATATGATTCAAACCAACGGTTTGCAATTCCCCTAATTCCATTAATTGCGAATACAAAAAAAATATGATCAAATGTCATAGTTTGACTAGTGTATAGGTTATCTGTCATTTCCGATGTCTTTGGGCGTAATAAGCACCTTTCGCACATAATGCATACGTAATGGAAAGTATGAAACATCATGTCATCACGACAATATTTATAAGACATTTTTTTGTTGTAAAACTTGTTTTTTAATATACTATTCCTGCTTAATACACATTTCAGAAAGGAGCAGGAAAATAATAAAATTATTAATGTAATATCAACCCCCTTCATACAAGTCCTAAGACTTCTGGGGCGATGTTAAATAGCAGTAAAATGCGCAATAAAGAAGAAGAAACTAAATATTATTTAATTTGAATAATGAACAGTAACTTATGTTATTATAGAAAATTAACAATTTAATTAAAAAAAAGTATACCTTTATTTATTATACATATACAGTTATAGCAAAAATAATATTAAATTTTTATTAATATTATTACAATTTTATCATTGTTAACGTACAATTAAAGAATATCAAATAGAAAAAATAACAATTAAAAAAAATGTATTATTGTTAGTTTTAAGTTAGATTTCATTAAAGATGTGTCGATGTTTTATTTTTGTTTTTACTTATTTATTTGTATATGATATATTAGATCTAGATCTTTGAAAATAAATATAAAAAGTGTAGAATATTAATTTTATTTATTTATTTATTTATTTATATTTAGTGTATTGTGATACAACGCCAGAGATTTTTTCTGCAAACTTAATCTTAATTATTGGATTTTTTTAATGCACGTAGCATCGTTACTGTACACTGGATTTACTTTTTATACAGAACACGTATTTAATACAACATTTTTTCTACCTAACTTAATCTATCTTTTTTAAGTTCTTTATAAAAATCTATAGCACTTGTTTGACGAACTGCGTTAAAAAGTTAGTTCACAACTTTACGTTAACAATCTATGGTTGTACTTTATGTTTCAATCTTTATGTCTATTTTTCTGTGTTGCTTTACGTTACACACCTCTTTGTACTCATAAGTTTTGTATGTGTTTTTTGTCACTAATTGGTTATTATGGATTGTATTGATTTTCTTACCCGTTGCTAACTTCTGCATATGCGTGTATCTGCAGTATATCTTGTAGATATAGGGATACAGTTTTATGTTAAGGAATTGTCTCTGTTTCAACTGCATTATTAATTTGTTCATCACATTTAAGACCATTTTGACTGCTACCTTGATTTACAGTATTATAATAGCATCTTTGCTTTTATTTCTATTTATACATATAATTTGATGATTGATTAATTGTTTACGACTAAATTCAGAAAACACTGGAAAAAATAAATTGATTATCAAATTATATGTATGAATAGGAATCACGCCAAAGTTGTTGTTTTCATACAATACTAAAAATAAGAGTGAGAGATAGTTTTTTTTTTTTAATTTAATTTAATTTACTATAATTAGTTTTTAGATCTACAGACATTAGACACGTCATATTATAATATAAAAGTGCAATATAAACAGTATATGAAACAATAATTTTTAGATTGCAAATATAACTCTGAAGAGTTTCTTTGTTCATATTTTAGATGGAAAGTGATGCTTTGCGGTACAGGGCGAGAAAATTCTATGCAGCCCGTTAAGAAATAAATATATTTTTTTTAATTTTGTTTAGTTTGAAACAAATATAAAACAAATTTTCAAAATTTTGAATTTTGATATTTTTGTAATTTTTTTGGAATGTTTTATTTTATTTATTTACTATGGGTAGGCATAAAATAGTCATAAGCACAACGGGAAAGAGAGCAATTGCAGCACGTTGGCTTGCTTTGCTTGTGCGACTAGAGCTATTTTCCATCCTTATTGACGATAGGTAGGGACGTGCCGCCCGAAGAGGTGAAAATTGAGCATTTTCAAAACATTTTAAAATTAAAAAAATGTTCATAGTTTTCTATGTCACTTTACCATTATAAATCTAACTTGCCACTCAGTTTTGCCATCATTAACATTGTGCCCGACATAATTTAAATTATTAAAAAATAATAATTTTAAAAACAGTTTAAAATGTCTGGCAATTTATTATATTGTAGTTCTATGATAAAAGAATATACTGTTAATTTGCCAGACAAAAATTTGGTTGTTATCTCTGTCACGCATCCAAGGAATTACATGCCCCGCTCTTCCAACCCACCTGTTCTTTCCTGGATGATCAATTCGCTTATTAATCAACCGAATTTCTGTCTGGCAAATTAACAGTATATTCTTTTATCTTGGAATTACAATATATTAAATTGCCAGACGTTTTAAATTGTTTTTGAAATTTTTATTTTTTAATTATTTAAATTGTGTCGGGCACGATGTTAACAATGGCAAAATTGTCTGGCCAGATATATTTGGAATGGTAAAGTGACAGAAAGTTATGATTTTTTTTTGTCTTAAAAGGTTTTGAAAATGCTCAATTTTCAACTCTTCAGGGAGATTGCGCTACCTGGTATACGCAACCGCTCACAACTACTACCAACTACGGGGCACGTCTCAACCTATCGTCATTAAGGATCAAAAATATTCAAAAACTAGCCGAACTAAAATGGTTTCTCAAAAACATTGCTAGCTCTCGTACTATAAACATCGGCGTGCTACAAACATAGTTTTTGGTGCAATTCATATGGTATTTATTATTATTATTATATATATTATTATATTTATATGAGGGACACTGCCAAAGTTTGCGGAAAATGTAAAGCAAAACACAAATTACGTTATGTAAATTGCTTTATTGCTTCTCAAAATATTCTCTTTTAAAATCTATACACTTTTGCATCCAATGAAACCAATCTTCAAAACAATTTTGCCACTCTAAGCAAGGTATCTCCAAAACAAGTAATTTAAATGCTTCAACGGCTTCTTCAGGCGATGAAAAACGCTCGCCACGCATTTCAATTTTTATATGTCGAAATAGGAAGAAATAATTGGGCAACAAATTAGGCAAATATGGGCAATAAGTCATTAATTGGATGTTGTTACTGGTCAAAAACTCTACAGTTTGTCGTGAACAATGATTTGCCGGTTTATGTTGTTCTTTCTGATTTTAGAAATAACTTCTGGCAAACAAATTGACGTATACCAGTCAGCATTAACTGTTCTTCGATCCTCTATAGCAACAGTTGCAACATGACCCGTTTTTCCGAAGAAACAAGCAATCATTCTTTTTGAAATGCTTTGTAAACGCTCTACTTTTTTGGGTTTAGGTTCATTTTGAAACGCTTATACAGTCGATTGCTGTTTAGTTTCAGGCGTATATGAATATATCCAAGATTTGTCACCTGTTACGATGTTATATACCAATTTTGAACAATTCCTTTCGAGTTTCTTTAGCATTTTTTGCACCCCTTGACACGTGCCTGTTTTTGTTCTTCTTTCAAATTGTGTGGGATCCAACGACTGCAAAGCTTCTTGACATGATTGTGCAAAATCGTATGTATTTGTTTTGCTGCAATGCTTAAGGATGTCTTTAATCTCACTATAGGTCACATACTGATTTGACAAAATCATTTCACGCATAGCACTAATATGTTTTGCGACAACAGAGGTACACGACCCTTGCGTAGATTGTCATCAAACGTAGGTCTTCTACGTTTAATTTCTGCGAAACATTTGTAAACCATAGTTTTGGATGATGCTTCATCCCCAAATAACGAACTAAGTTTTTCCACACATTGTTGCGGTGTTAAACCGTATCGAAAATCATAAAAAATCATTACTCGGATGTCACAATTCAAAAATTTCATTTTTTTACATAATTTTTAGTCTTGTTAAATTTTGTTGAAACGAAACCGAGAAGTTATAACGACAACAAATCATGGCTATAAAACATTATATCAAACCAACAAACAAAAAACAAAGCTTTACAGTGTGGAGTGATTTATAAAAAAGAAAATACATATTGGACTAACTGAAACAGAACTAAAATTAACAAATACAAAATGCACCACATCATGGAAGTTAATTGAACAACATCAAAAAATTAAAGCTTAAATGTCGAAAGCATTACAAAATCAAGGTGGTTACTGGGTTGACTTGTTTGTTTTCGATTAACTGTTATTGTCAGCGCAGATTGGTGTGTTGATTATAGTTCTAAGTGTTGAAAATTGTGCAAAAGTTATTGCTCTTGTGGCAGACGGAAGAAGCTAGCGGTATGTGTCCAGATTCTTTTATTTCAGCTTTTCTACCGTTCAAAGATGCTATTGATGATTGATTTATTGTTTGTTCTACTAGGGAATCGTCATATGACTTCCGTGGAGATTAGAAACCAACTTCGTGAGGTTTGTGGTACAGCTGTGACTGTGTGGACAATTTGTTGAAGGTTGCAAGAAGCTGGCATAAAATTTTGTAGACCACCAGTTGGACCAAAATTGCTCTGAGTATGAAGACGAACGGGAGAACGATTTGCGGAGTGCATTTTTAAACCACGGTTTAGCCATGCTGGAGGTTTTTTGATAGTATGGGGAGGAATATCAATGGATTGCTGACTGCACAACGGTATATTGAGGAGGTTTCAGAAAATTAGGTAATTTATTTGCTCTATTTATTGGCGATGGTTTTATTCTGATGTAGGATAACGCGAGACCGCATTCTGCGAGGTGCGTCACAGAATACTTGATTGCAGTTGGAATAAGACAATTCAACTAACTTGCATGTACCCCAGATGGAAATCATATAAAACATATTTGGGACATGCTGAGCAGGCATGTTAAAAGACGTGCAGTGCACCAACCACAATAAACGAGCGTTGTGTTTCACTTCAGGAAGAATTATTGAAATCTTTTTTAACTAAAATTTTCATTATTAATTTCTGTTAAGTTTATTTTGCAGAAATGCATTTTTTTTTTGTTTATGCGTACAGTATTGTTTTTGCTTACTAATGTTTATTAAATAAACTGATAAGTAGTATATGTTGTTTTTTTTTACATCCTGGTAGTCTCTTTGATTGTATAACAATAAAAAAAAATTACCCGTTTTTTTTTTGCAAAAAAGTACCTATTTTTTATGTTAAATATTGTTTAAAGTTTTAGCAAATATATATAATACGATTTAAGGCCAATAATAGAAAACAACAAATCAAAAATATATGTCATAAAATATTTAGTAGATAAGAGATAATAGATTTATTGTTGCAAAAAAAAAATAATTCAATAATTTTTTTTGTAGAAAAATGTTTCATTTTATATCTTTTGTTAATTATTTTTTTGATTTGTTTTTGATTACTTACATTTAACTTTGTAAAATTTGCAATTGCTTATTTTTTTTTTCTAACATTAGTGAAAATTATATTTGTTATCAAAGTGTATTATTGTTTTCTCATGTTTTTTTTTGTGGCGTTAAGACTAGTTTTTTTTTTGGCTTATATTTTTATGTTGCCAGTTTTTTTAATGTTATTTGACATTACGCGCCCTACAGCGGTTGTTGTTGCGCTTTGTATTGCTGTGATGAGATTGCAGAAATTTGATAGTTTATTTAACTTTAATGTTAATGCTAAATAATCTTAAGTAATGTATTTTTAAGACGCACATTTGATGTTGCCACTTTGTCATTATCCGCAAATAATATAGTTTTTGATTATTTTGGGTAAGACTATTGACTTTTTTGGAACATTTTTGTTTACAATAAATTTACTTTGTTGTTGGTCAATTTTAAATAAACTTTTCTAGGTATTATTTTTGTTTAGCAATATGTGCTGAATAGCATAAACTGTGGATTTTGTGCCTATAAACTTATACCCAAAGAGTACGTAGTCTATTCCGTGTTAATTATTTTAGTCCATTTTCTATTAACCATTTTAACATATTCTTAGTTTTATCTATGAGACAGACATGATTAATTAAGTAAGAAGAAATTTATTATTATTTTATAGTACGCAAAAATAAGATTACTATATTACGGAAAATTAATTATGCCTACACCTTGACAACCACTCATCCAATCAACTACACCAGACCACAAAGCTAGAGTACCTTTACTTATAGTACCCACGTCTTTTCATTTTTTTTTATTTCACACACACATAAAACATCAATTTTTTTTATATTCATTTCTTTCAATAAGTTATGTTCTTTGTCAAATACAACTCTTACAATCCATGTATTTGCCAAGTCGTTATCAGTTGGGCACTGAACTTTTGACCTTAGCTGCTCACTGTCGCATCGGCTACCTGAGGCTATTGCCGTACTTGTTGTTATAGAATATTTGTTTTTGCCACAAATGCAACCATTGCTTAGCCCTATCGTGTCGAGCAAGCTTACACTATTCCAAACAAACCAGTAATACTAATAATATTAGCAACTTTTACCTCGGTACGCCAGTATACCGTTGCCCGTGTTGCTACCACTAGGAGGTAAGACAATTTGCCGGAGAAATCTATTTTTATTTATTGATTCAAATTGCATGTATTGCATAACAAAAATAAATTGTTTACTAACAATAAGTCGTAACAATATAACAGTTGTTTCTCCAATATATTCTAAATTGAAGGTGCTTTACTGGTTGTAAAGTAAATATTCTTACTAGTGGTTGTTGTTGAACCAACACAACGAGTGAAGAATCTTTTATTTTAGAAGAAATTGCATACAAATTTTATGCAATTCTGAAAGTCATAAAATTAAATTGACAATACATACATATAGTGTTGAAATGAACAAAGGAAAAAATATTTTCTTCACTTAAAATATTAATTGCTTTATTTTACTAGTACTGACATACTTTATTTTACTAGATTAGTTTTGAAAAGTTTTGTTTTTCACTCAATTACAACACTAATAAAAGACAATACTAAAAACAAATACAACAAATTTTGACATTGTGATATAATTTAAACTGTATATGAAGAAAATGCTATTTTATTTCAATGTAAGAGTGTCAATGATTTTAACATATTTGTTTTCTAGAACACTTGCCTGTTCCTCTTTTAAAGCGCCGACATATATAAAATTGCATAAGACAAAAACACTCTCAGGAACGAAACATATAATCATCCGGCTTTATATTGGATCCCGGGATGTGTTTGAATGATTGCTGCAGTTTCATCACTTGTGTAAGAGGAAACTTATTCGAGAAAGATAACTTTTATGTATTGTAACTATCAATCATATTTCGCGCAAGGCGGAAAAACAACTTTCATAATTTCATTTCATAAATCAAATATTTTCCCGAAGCAACACACTTCAATAATTATGTAGTTTTATAATTTTATCAAAAGAAAATTATTTCATATTTATGTTGTTGCAGGTGAGATTTTCAAATTGAATATTAACGATAATATATTCATTCATCAACGTAAGTACTTATTTTTCTTTATTGATTTTTACTGTTTTATATTATATATGTAAATGTGACATTATTACATTAAAGCCCTATTAATTGTTAATACAATTATTAATAACAGTTTTGTCGTTAAGTCTAGTGGCAAACTTGTTTCCACAAAGTTTGTAAACAATGCGAGTAATGAATGGGATTGACCGCTAACTGCACCTATAAATTAATTAATACCAGTATACAGATAAGATCAATAGTCTAAGATGTTGCTTGTATTTGGTCTGCGGTCTAACCGAGATGGCTAACGCTCGGTTTGTAATTGGATGTTTAGTTTAGTGTGCACTAATTACACTTTAAGTGAAAATTGTAAACTCATATTTATTTGTCTGTTGTATTTAAAGTTTATGTATTATCACCAAAAACTTTTAATATAGAAAGAAATCAAATAACACTTTATATAAAAATGTCACAAAAGAAAATATATGGCTGGCATGCATATTCTCTTATGAAATCAAAGGGTGTAGCAAGTGAATACTGAATTAGGGTTGAGAAATTTCTTTCTTCTTATTTTAGGTTGAAGATATATGACATAGCTTATAAATCACATACACTTTATAGTGCATTCAATGCAAAAAGTAAGTCTATGCGATTTCAAGTGAAAAAAGTTGATTTGTGTGCCTATAGAAATTTTACTGCGGCTTCGAAACAGTCTCTTTCAGTAAACGTGATGCTATCTCGAAAAGTCAATTTCCACACAACAAAAATATAAAATTCTTTCCATTTTTATAGCAATGAATTTCATCTATATTACTATTCAATATTATGTTGCATTTATATTTATAATCAAATTTTTTTGAAGTAATTAATTTTATAGAATGTATAAATTTACGTAATATTATTGGACACATCACACGAAACCAACTGATATGATAAGTAGTGTCATCAATCTCTCGAGTAAACTGATCTTTCGCACCATTAACATCAGCACCTATACGACCTTAAAGTCACATTAATCAAAACTGAGCTCGAAAATTATTCGGAATCCAACAAACAAAGCTTAAATTATGATTTATTCAATGTTTACAGTACCCTTCGACTAAAACTATAATACATATAAAATATTAAACAGACTATTGCTAGCAAATTGAACAATTAATTATATTTATGTAATATTAGAATTAGCATTTACATAGATCAATATCAATATCCGCTTCATAGCAAAATCTTTGTTGTGGTATAAGTTTATGTAAACTGTAATTTGAAGTTTTCATATTTTTTTTATAATCGGGTAGGCTAATTAAATCATATAGTGTTCTATAAAGATCTGTAAAAGTTATTATTTTATTTCTATTTATTTCAAACCTTTTTATCATATAATAATATTTGTCGGTTTGTGGCACAGTTATTGATAGAAAAGGATTAGCTATTACTATGTTATTTTGTTTAGTCAATTCTCTAACGCTGTTGTCACTTAAAAATATAAAAACCGTGTCTTCTTTGAGATGAAAGTAGATATTTTGGAAAAAATATGCTAAACGACCATCAATTTCATTCCAGTTTTTAGGGTAATATTTTAAAGAGCTAATGTAGAATATTCCAAAAGCAGTTTGGTACTTTTTGATTTTTATAAACTGTTCTATATATTCTAATAATACTACAAATCTTTCTTTGCTTCCAATACAATACGAACAGAAATTATTTGTTTGTTTTAAGAATATCTTATAATCAAATTTGCTTAATGCTTCTGTCCATAATTTAGTCTCTGGTGTTGTACAGTCTTGACCAAAGGCAGATAAGTATCCTTTATCATTATAATGTGACCATATTGGTGTATCTATATTAATTAGTTTTTTTAAATTTTCTTCTGAATTTTTACGCTGGCTTTGAAATAAACTAAATTCGATTACATTGAAATATGTTTTTAAAAATTGCCGTGTATTTGGCATGTTGCGCAAATATGAATTGCGGCTAACATTAGAAAAAATTAGGACAATTACACTTAAAGGTTTATATTCACTTGGGCTATACGTTAATTTATTTTGGGGCCTATCTGCATTTGCTAGGAAACGGAATTGATCTTGATAAATTACTGAATATTTGTAGCTGCACCTTACTTCTGCGTATTCTTTTAGTATACGTGTTGAGAATTCAAACTCTTTACAATATTTTTCAGTATTTTCAGATTCGTTTTTTTCAACTACACAGCATTTATATGCAGAATGATTAAGATGCTTATGTTTGATTTTATAAATAGTTTGTTCCATTACACCTACAAGTTTTTCTGAGCTATAGCAAAATAACGGTTCTTCATATTTTTGAAAACTTGCAATTCTGTTCTTATATGGAAAACATTGTTTGTTGTAATTATTAATTAATCCTTTCAATTGAAGTGAAATATATATAATAACTATTATTATAGTTGCGATTAAAAATGTACGTTTCTTTTTAAATTTAAACGTCATTTTTTTTGGTGACTTTTAAATAAGATTTCTAGATTTATAAAACTTGTATATTGTAGCAGATTATTTTGCATACGTCATGATACACAGTAAAATTTAAAATATTACAAAACTCGGTTTGTAAATTATATAGCACCTTATAATTTTTCTTTTTGATTTAAAATCTACTAATCAGAATTATTAAAAACATAAATTTAAAAAAGTTAATGAAAAAATACTTTTATTATTTTTGTTAAATATTAAACTTTGAAACCGATTTATTAATATGATTTATTAATAGTTAGTACAAAATTATATTTTATTAAATATATAAGTCATAACAACCCATTGCCTAGCAACCGACTTATTATAGACCAAATATGTTGTATGTCTATAGTCTATGGGTCATATACATACTACTTTACATCCTCTCAATTTTTTTCAAGAATTTATAGTAGATATATTCTTCAATCCTATCCTTGAACTCAAGTCTTGCAGTCTGGGACCGTACAGTGGTTTTGTTAGCATATCAGCTAATTGCAGCTCCGACGAAACTTGCTTGACTCTGAAGTCTCCGTTACTAATACATTCTCTTACAAAGAAATGTTTCAGTACAATATGTTTAGTGCGCTTATGATATTCGTCCTTCGGGTTATATGCAAGTTTTACAGCTGATTCATTGTCCAAATTCAACACTGGTTTCTCCGTTTGGATCAGGCTGTTGAGTAGGCGATTCAACCATAAAATCTCTTGAGCAGATTCACTAGCTGCTATTAATTCCGCTTCTGTGGACGAGATGGATACTGTCGTTTGCTTCTAGCTTCTCCAGCTTTTAGCAGCTCCTGAGAATAAGCACACCATTCCAGATGTCGATCTTCCAGTAATCGGATCTCCTGCGTGATCTGCGCCGCTATAACAGATTATGTGCGGAGACGACTTTTTCATAAAGGTCAACCCGTTTTGTTGTGTTCTTTTTAAATACCGAAAGATGCGTTTCAACAGCATAACATCTTTATTAGTAGGTGTTGCAAGGTTTCTAGATGCGACACCTACAGCATATGATAAATCAGGTCTTGTCCCGACTGATTGATAAGACAAAGCACCCACTGCTTGTCTGTATGGTACTTTTGCGTTGGTTTGAGTTTCTATTTCCGTCTCATATTCTTTGATAATCGGCGTTGGTGCTGATTAGCAATTGGACATTCCATATTATTCCAAAACTTTCTTTGTGTAAGCCTTTTGGCATAATGTAATGGTCATGTCCTTGCATACGTTAATTTCCATTCCAAGAAAGTATGACGCTGGTTTGGAAGTTATCTTGAATCGTGCTCTCAATTCAATAATAAACTCGTCTCCCGCTGTGTTTGTATTGTAGGCTACAAGTCCATCGTCAACATAAAGAGCAATAAAGACTTTCGATTGTCCGCTGATTCGAACATATAAGCATGGATCTGCTTCACACTGCTGGAAATCAGATTCTTTTAAGAATTCAGCAATGCAAGTATTCCAGCACCTCGGCGCTTGCTTTAATCCATAGAGACTGCGTTTTAGTTTACAGACTCGATTTGTGCCATCTTGATAACCAACAGGTTGTTTCATGTAAATCTCTTCTTTTACTGTGCCGTTTAGAAAGGCAGTTGACACATCGAACTGACATAGTTTTAAAATTTCTCTAGCAGCTATAGCAACTAGAGATCGTACTGTTGTCAGTCGAACAACTGGACTGAATGTTTTATCGTAATCCACTCCAGGTTGCTGTGCGTAACCTTTGATAACCATTCTGGCTTTGTATCTCTCGACGGAACCATCAGGGTTCATTTTTACTTTATACACCCATTTGCTTGGTAGGGCTTTACGTCCTTTGGGTAGATGTACGAGATTCCAGGTTTGGTTATTACTCAAGGAAGTAATCTCATTATTCATGGCTTCTTGCCATTTTTCTTTGTCAGGAGATTCTATTGCTTCTTTGTAGGTCACAGGTTCTTTAGGCTTGTGAAGGTTTTCAATTTCTTCAGCTGCTGCTAAAATAAAATCATCGTATCGCTTAGGAGTTGTGATATTTGACCTGTCTTTCAATAACCTCGGATTAGCAATTGAGTTAACTTCAGCAACAACAGTTTGTACCGTTTCATCACCATCGACAATGTTCGGAGAACCGGAAAGAGATTTGTTGTCACTTTCTATATTTGTTGGTTCTACATGTTGAACTTCTTCAGTGCTATCGACCAAATTATGTTGCAACGTTTCATCGTCGTCTTGATCACTTGTGTCATCATCGCTGTCAGTTTGCTGATCATCTCCTTTTTTATCATCGTCAAACATAACCTTCGGTGTTTGTTGTGATGAAGTTTGTTTTGGTTTTTCGTGTATAAATACTATATCATTTAAAAGTTTGGAGATTTTATCTTCATTGCGTTCATCGAAATACATAACATTCATCGTTTTAATGTCTTTTGATATGATTATTTTATTTTTGGAAGGTATATAGATTCGGAAAGCTTTGGAAGTTTCAGAATATCCTACAAACATGCCAGGGATTGCTTTTGGTGCAAATTTGTGAACTTTTGTGCCTTTTATCAAAACATAAGTTTTGCAACCAAAAATGTACAAATGATTAATACATGGTTTTCTTTTAACCCACCGTTCAAATGGTGTTTGGTTGTGAATGGCGCTATTTATACTCCTATTTGATAGATAATTTGAAGTTGATATTGCTTCGCCCCAGAATTTTAATGGTACTTTTGCGTCAATCATCATTGCTCTTGCTTTCTCTACCAAGGTACGGTTTTTCCGCTCAGCAACACCGTTTTGATTCGGGGTATATGGTGCGGAGAGCCTGCGCTGTATACCGCAACTTCTTAAATAAGTGTCAAACTGTTTGTTTACATATTCCGTGCCGATATCCGATTGTATGAATTTAATTTTGTTTTCAGTGTGGGTTTCTGCTAACTCTTTATATTCTATAACTACTTATTATAGACCAAATATGTGGTATGTCTATAGTCTATAGGTCATATACATACTACTTTACAATTTTTGTATAAAAAATATACCACTAAAAAAATTATAAACAATAAATAACTAAAACCTTGTATTGTATTTGAATATATAAATATAAATTTAATTATACTTTAGTAAATAATTTGTTGGCATACAGCATTTTGCGGGCAATCTGGAGAGTTTGTGGAAACTTTATTTAACTTCCAACTAGACTTAAAGTCAAAATCTACAGATTTTATTGTCTGTTTGCTAAAGAATCTTAGCCCCTTGTCAGTTTTTATTTGCAAAATTACTGAATGTGAACTTTAGGAGTGCTGCTATGGGGGTTAGGTTAGGTTAGATCTCTGTAACTTTTTACATGCTTTTTGTAATTTTTTTCAAAATTATTTCTAAAAGCATGCAACTATAACTATTTTGAAATCATTAAACATTTTAACATATTTTAATATATCTAGGTTTTGCTCGTTGCGTAGAAGATCTACGTAGTCAAAAAGTTTTTTGTGAGGCTGAAGCACTGTGTGTGATTACGTTGAACATGACAGTAATTGTCTAGGTCAGAGATTCTTTTTTAAGCATTTGCAACAGATGCAAAAAATGGGTTTTAACAACACCAAGCGTTAGATGTAATTCTGGTGGTGGAATATTATTTAAGAATATTATGTCTATGTTAGTTCTAAATGTTGACGGATGGATACAGTTGTAAAATTGTTTAGTGCGTTTTTTAGAAGCCTTATCCAACACTAATTCTTATGATTTTTTGGATCTAAAAGACCCACATATTTTAAGACTGTTTTTTTGCATAACACTAGGTGCATAGGTAAACACTATGCGACATAATACCAACTAAAATATTTGTCAACTTTAAGTCAGTTGCGATCGTACTTTTCAAAATGCTAGTATTCAACTTTGATCAAAATTGAGTTACATTTTTAAAATTCTCTTGTCAATTTGAAGTTACTGCTATTAAAATTTTTTTTTTGCCTGCCTCTACCGAAAGCGTTTTTTTCGGCCATATGCGGGCTCGAATATGCTCTAAACTATTTGCGGTGTTTGATTGGCTGCGAATTACAATTTCATATGTAGACGTCATACCTTAAAATCTGACAGTAGTGACAAAATATAATAAACATTGAAAATAATGTTTTTAATTGAGGCAGGCAAAAAAATATCGAGTGTAACTCGTGCCAAAAGGCTTTAGCAGCCCTTACTCGCATTGCTTGTTTGCGCTGCTGAAAGCGGCGGGCTGCTAAAGTCTATTTTTGGCCCTTGATACACTATATTCAATTTTTGCAGGAATACTTGCATTGTATGTAGAATGGTTGGCTTCGTAAATGATGCTAGATATTGATTAAAGTAAAAAGCATATTTTTAAAAATTCTTCTTCTTGTCGCTCTTTTTTATTATTTTAAAAGCTAGGAGATCTGTAGAATAAACAACAACTTTGTCATTTTCGCAAACTTTATTACTTTTCAAGTTTACGAACACGAACATTTTTGTTAGCAAATAAATGATCAATTGAATAAGTTTTAACTGCAAACTTTGACTAAATTGTTTTTTCTTATCAGCGAATAATAATGGATATGGACGTTTTAAAGAAAAGTATCAAATTTTAGGCTAGATGATTAATTTTTGTCTTATTGTTGATTTATTATTGGTAAAACTTTGCGTTTTTAAAGGAGTTTCTAATATATAAAATAATAGATTTTATTATCAAATTTTTGAACTGCATTTATTTTAAGATTTTCCAATGATACAAAAACAGAATAAACAGCGTCTTTTGATCTTAGTAATTAGTTTTTGGTTTAAATAAAAAATAAGATAAATAATAAAAATGATAACTAAAAAAATTGTTTTAGTTTTTAATACTGGCTAGAATCTTGATTGTTTGGAGATTAGCTAGAAATATTAATGGGTTGAATGAGTGCTATATCACAAATTTTACAGTTGCATTTTAAATTATCTATTGATCTAGTAGTCTTTTGTATAAATGTTGATAAATATGGAGATTCTATTTTTATCTTACCAGCTTTTGCTTGAAACACTTTTTCTATAAGTGTTATTGTTTTTGTACAAACATTTTCTTTGCTTTTAAAACAAAGTAAACATATTTTGCGCGATTTTTATTGTTGTTCAGAGCTTTATGTGGCATTCTTACACTGATTATAAACACAAAATACTTTATTTATAACTGATCAACTAATAACAACAAGAGATCGTCACTAATAAGTAAAAAATATATAACAAAATTAAAAAGTGATTTTTTTGTAAAGCTTTTTACCGATTTTTTTTCTTTTTTGTCTTAAAATAATGCTGAATCAAAATTTTTAATTTTTTTTTAAACGTGTCAATATTCTTAAAAAAAAAAGATTTGTATTGAAATGTTTTAAAAAATCAATAATTTTAGCATGATTAAAAAAGAATCCAATTATTTTTTTCAAACGCATTTTTATTATTTACAAAGATAAAGATTCTTAAATAAACAACATAACGATAAGTTTTTTAATAATATAACTAAAGGTTACAACAGAAATAAGAGTAAACTTTGGAATAATGTTTTTTTTTTCAATTGTTTTAACATTTTTTGTTGTTGTAGTTAATCTTTTTTAATCGTTTTGCATTGTAGACTAGTTTTAGCTCAGTTGCAAGCGATGATTGTTTACTGATTCTAAGAGTAGTTTGAGGTTTCTTAATTTCAATAATTTAAATATTATCAATTTTTTAGATTATATAAGAACATCATAATATATTAACACCGACGATGGCCTAACTGCCAAAACCGGTCTTTAAAACAATATAAAATAAATAAACTAGCATATAAATTTATATATTTATATAAAAACATAACATAACTTTCATATTACATTTGTGCATGATTTTATTAAGATAAGTCTAGGCAATGTACAAAGTTTACGGGTATTATAAAATATTTGTACAAATTACAATGTTTTCTCTATGTATAATTAGATACCTGATCTTCTATACTGATACTTTTTTATAGTGAAGCAAATTATTTCACTGTGGTCATTTTGTTTGTGAGAATTGTTGGTTAAACCAAGAATAAATCACGCTATCTACAGAATAAATATGAACATGCGCTTTTACAATCAACAAAAAATGCAAAAAAAAACTATTAAAATAATACGGACAACAATCGGTTAATAGAATTTGAAGTTAAGATTATTATGCCATTTACGTGGTGCAACTATATTTTTATTTGTAAAATATTTGTGCATGTCATCTGAGGTGGAAGTGATTAAATTAATTTTATTGTGTTTATACTAATAGTCAAAGATTAAATCTTGTCTCCAGTTTTAACTCATATAACTTATTTTATCTGTGAAGGTTCTAGTAGAGCCGAAACTAGTAATGTATTTGTAAGATTAAATTTGTGATAAAAAAAAACATAGTAAATTGTTTTATTATTTCCTAATTTTGTTCTAAACATTTATATTTATTTGTATGATAACTAATTTATTAGAAATAATTATGTCTAATTTTGTATGGTTAGTGTAATTATATTTAAGCACGTAGATAATTAACAATCACCCTAAAGTTATCCACTAATTAAATATAATTATGTGTTAAATATGATATCAATTTAATTCCAACTTGCAAACAAATTTTTCTCCTAGTGTCGCATCTCCTTTATGAGCAAAGCGAGTAGCAACATCACGTGCCTATTATAATTTTATATAAATCTACCCTTTGCCAACTTGATTGCGTAATATCACATTATATAGAAACCACTATTATGAAGATATAATTTTATAAAAGTTTCTGTTTGATGTAATATTTTATAGGGGTATTTTTTTGAATCGGGGTCCTCAAATTTTTTTTGTTTCATGATTATTGTTATTGCTATAGAAAAATTGAATTTCATATTTGAAAGGCAATTTTTATGTTTGTTTAAGTAATATTTTTTAACAATTATTTTATATTTGTCTGTGCTTCACCCTTGGCCACAGTGTGATTGTAAGATTGATTTTAATTATTAACTCATTTTATTGTTTTAATAACTTTTTATAATTTTTATAAACTATATAATTATATGTGTCAAGTGTATATCATAAATGAAATTATGCACAACAAAGACTGTAGGTTCTTAATTCCTGAAAATATCTTGAGCTACTCTAACTTTTCACGGAATATTGGAATTTGGATGGGGGGAGCCTTTTGATGTGGTACTTCAGAACAGTACAAAGGACGCGAATAACATCATTAGCATATTTCTGCTTGATTTATTATTACTTGATAATGAGAGCCACATTACAACCAATAAATATAGCCGTAATATAGCAGTGACGTTTTGTAAATGACAAATGCTGATGGTTGGTTATCATTTATAAAATGTGAGACTACTGGGTGCTCTCGCGCTTCCTTATCGGGACGGGAAATTTCACCCTATAATGATGCCACTTCATGGAACCTTAAATATATATATATATATATATATATATATATATATATTGCAAGACTATCTTAGTGTCGAAAGTAATATAAAAATAAAATAACAAAAAATATTATAAAATGCTTTTTAAAACTTATTTTACATTCAACAGAAATTCGCCAAACAAACTTACAAGATTTATATTATAATAGCTTCATGAATCTTGAAACCTAGACACGTAATATGCAGATGCAAGTTGCCACAGATTTCTAACAACTTTGTTTTTGACTAATGCAGTGTTCATAAAAGCCAATTCAATTAGTAACAACTTATTTTAATTTTACTTTATAAACTATTGAATATTAAAATATAAAATGAAAAGCGGTTGCTCTATGAAAATAATTTAAACTTATGATAGTTTGATATTTTAAAAACAGAATTTTGATTGAATAATTGAATTGAGACCTGGAGCCCGTTGCACAATCAACATATTAATAATAATATTAATCAAATACTTTTAACTTAAAACAATCTGTTTGCTCAATAATAGCGTAGAACTCATATACGCGATCGCGTTTGTTTAACAAACTAATTTAATCAACAAAATATTGTCTTCGTTTGTGGCGTAAAAGATAGATTTTTTAAAATTTGTAGTCTAATAAAGTCTGTTTATAATAGAAAATTACTTACCTTTTTTTTTTACTGAAACCAAAGTAAATAATAAAGCTTTAGATTGGTTATTACTTGAACATTAATTTTTTGACCAACAGAGTGTTTGTGTGCTCACATCTACCAACAATAAGCATATTTTTGACTGACGACATACAAAACTCAGGGACTTGGTTTTAATAGCATATTTTTTAAATAACACTATTTTGCAACAGGTATATACCGTTTTCCAAACAAAGCAACTGTAAACTTGTTTGATGATCTTTCGGAAAGTTTTGACAAGTTTCTTCAAGGTAATCATAGAAAAGCTTAAATAATTTCAATTTTTTTTGTGAGGATTTTCTGGTAACTAAGATTATTAGATCTGTAGTTTTTATCTATTCCAGAGATTACAGCAACAACTGTAGACGTTGCATTAGGAAATTTTGATTATTCACTTTTTTTGTTAAAACTTTTTTTTCTATTACCACCAAACCATGCTTTATCTATCCTATTTTCAAACATTTTTTTGATTATTTTGACTTTGATACTCATTGTTTATATTCTAAAAATCTACATAGTGCAGCTAAAAATTTTACAAAAATTTAGAATGTTACAGAAAAATGTTCTATTGTACTAAACTAAAGGTATTTGTACTCAATTCAGGCAAAACAGGCGGTTAATAAGAAACAAAAACATTAGTAATTGTTCCGAACAAACTAATTAGGATTAAAAGATAGAACAAAATGTCTATAAAACAATAAATTTATTGCAAGGTAGCTCAAAATCTTTAATACCTTTTTTTTTAATGTTGAAAACAATTTAGTTACTAATTTATAGAAAAAAGCAGGTAATTTTGCTAACTACTTTGCATCTAACTACTATTCTACTGTAGTATTTATAATGCTGGCTAGTGCCTCATCATACAAAAAATAAACTATTTCGAATTGTTTGAAAATTGCAAAAGTTCAACTTATACCTAAATGAAAGCCAAGTCTGATTGTTCAAATTATAGACTAATTGCATTACTGTTCAATAAGTTTAAAACTGTTGAAAAACATTTTAATTGTTTAGTTTTTAAGTTCTTAGTACAAAATAATTTTATCTTAATTTTGTTGGACAACAGATCCTCTGACATAAGTTAGTCAAAAATGAAATTTCACTTTAGACAAACATAGAAAAATTGAGCAGCAATTTTAGACATTTCCAAAGCATTTATAGGGTTTGGCATCTTAATTTTATTAACAAGCTACATTGTATAGGTATTGGTCACAAATCTCTAAGTTTTATCAATAGCATTTTTGACAATAGAAAAAGTATAGCTAGAATTGTCTGACCTTACTATATGTTGGATTTACATTAATAAACTTTTACAAGTAACCAAAAGTTTTTATAGTTTTGCAGATGATAGCATTCTTAGTACTTTCTAAAGACCATATTTACATATTTGACAGAGGGTTTTGAAATTTTTATGTTAGAATCTGTAGCATCTTTAAACCAAAGTTTTGATTTAATTTTAACTTTTACAAAACATAACTATTGTTTTAAAATTAAAATCCGAGGTACATCAGTTCCAAATATATAACTAAATAACGAATCCATATCTAAATCTTCTACATTTTGTTTTTTAGGGGTTACAATCTTACATAATCTTAGAGACTACATTATTGATTTAGCTTTAAAAATATATAGAAAACTTTTGCATACATATAAAATTATATACGTCTTTGTATTGAATATTGTTCTCATGTGTCTGAAGCATCTGAAACTACACTATCACTTCTAAATTCTTTTTAAAAACGAGCTTTTTGAATCATTATCAATCAATTAGATGATTGTACTTTTGTTACATTTACACTAACAAATAAGGAAAATGTACTTGGTGTCTACTTTACATCAGAAAAATGAAATTGATATAAATAGTAGAAACCTGAAAAAAAAAACAGCAATTATTACATATTATAATAACTTTAAGGAAGGCGTTGGCACTGTGGACAAACTATGTGCTGTATGTTTCTATTTTATATTAAACGTTGCTGTTATTAATTTATCAATTATATATTCTGCTAATAACCCAGCAATTAAAATCCTAAGAAGAATTTTTTTAATGGATTTAGCCATGGCTTACTGCAAAGTTAGAGCAAGATTGTCCAACTTTTTAAGAGGCCTTATATTTAGATTACAAAAGGTGTCTAAAATTCAAGTTCAGATTCCTCAACAGTATATTACCATTGGAAGATATTTTTATTGTGGTAGATTTAAAAACTTTGTTCATGCGGAATCATTTATTGCGTATCGTTTGTTTGATTTTGGTTTCTGACTTTTATTTTTAAGTATTTGTAACAAAATATATATTTTAAGTTATTTCTTTAAATTTAATAAACATTTTTTACAATAACGTTATTTTTTTGTTTTATTGTCAAAGTCATAGTTTATGAAAATTTGATAAAGTTACAAAAAAATTCTTTCAACAAATAGCAACACTACTGTAGGTCATTTGATAAGTTAATTGTTACAAATTATCATGGTTGATGCTATGTTACGGAGTTCTAAGGCAACCTATTTTGTTACTTTTTATTGTTAACTACAAAATCTTTAACTGTTTATAGCTATTTAAGAAATGTAATTAGGAAGTTTATATAAACCTTATATATAATATATATATACATTATACAGTTTTGAAATATTATATTTTTTAATTTTAAAGTTATAATAAGAATATTATTTGTTTTATTCTTTTATTCTTCTCTATGAAGTTGTAAAATAATAATTTTAAAAAAATAGTTCATATATGTATAAAATATATAAAGTTTAATGTTAAAAATAGTTCAGTTTGGTGTTATATACTTTATAAAATTTATTTTAAAAAATAATTACTTTAGCATATAACTAGGCTTGTGGGTTGCTTGACCCTAGAGTACGATGAAAAGTAATGATATGCGTTTAATTTAAGTTTTAAATACGTTTAGAAAACATGTATAATTAAAATTTCTATATGCAACCTTATATAAATTTTAAATTAAATTATTATAATAAATTAACTGACATCAGCCATGTTACAAACATGCTATTTTATAAATAAATTGTTTGTAGTAAACAAAGTTATTTAACTGTTGTCTAGTACCGTTGGTGCTGTTTAATAAATGTACATCATTAATTTTTTTTTTTTTATTTAATTTAATTTTTTATTTTTTTATTTTATTTAATATTTATTTATAAATAAGTATTATTGATAAACTTTAATTTGAATTTAAGATCTTCTGTTTTAAATAAATATTTTAGTATGTATATGAATGCCAGCATCACGTTATAATATTAAATTGTTATTTTTTTTACTAAATGTATCAAATTTAGCTAGTTACAATGGGCTAAGATCAATTACCATATCACCTATGCTTTTAAAAATCTGGTTATAGTTGTTGTAGGTTCTATCGTGTTGTGTTGCGGACGGAACTTTGGGAATTAAATATAAAATTATAATAGATCTCGGTTTCAGTTGTATCGCTCTATTCTCTTTATTAAATCTCACATTTTTATTTTGACATTTAATTCTGACTTCTTATTTCAATTAATCAAAAACAATAATATGGTTGAAAATAATGGGAAAGATTGCATGATTGTTTATAAACTTTAGAATGAATTATTAAATTGTAGGTTTTATAATAGTGAAGTAAGAAAACAATGAAACATACCGCCCTCTATTGAAATGTTGATTTTAATCACATCTAGTACATAGGTAAAACACATAATTTAACTATAGGTTTTGATATCATTTCTTTTGTTGTCTTGATTAGAGCAGCCCGTACCGTTTTATTGCCGCCAATAGTTATTTTAATTATTTGGCCTATTTTCCAGTTTAAGGCCGGCATATCTTCCTTGATTAATACCAGTTAACCTACTGTCAGGTTAGGAGTTTCCTTTGCTAGTTGTTTTGGGCGTTGTTGTAGGTGATGAAGATACTCTGCAGACCATCTTCTCCAAAAGTATTGCTTTATAGTTTCCAGCTGTTGACTTAAATTTCTAATAACGAAGGTTGTGACACTGCTAATAATGCATTGCCGATTAATAAATGCCCTGGAGTAACACATTATAAGTCTCTTGCATTGTTTGAAAATTGAGTTAGTGGTCTAGAGTTTGTAACTACTTTAATCTGGGTCAACACTGTGGCCAGCTCCTTGTAGTTCAGTGTCGAATTGCCAATAACTCGAAGCAGATGCTTTTTATTGATTTTACGGCAGTTTCCCAGAGTCCTTTATAATATGGGGTACGGGGAGGTATGAAATGCCACGAGATGCCATTTTTCAGTAGCTCTTCTTTAATTGCCCGAGTTGTGTCCGTATCCGAGAAGAATTTTTGCAACTTGTTGCTAGCACCGACAAAGTTGGTACCGTTGTCTAAGTAAATGTATTCTGCTATACCTTGTTTTGCTGCAAACTGACTCAATGTTGCCAGAAATGCGTCCGTAGTTAAATTGCTGACAGCTTTAATGTATACTGCTTTTGTGGCATAGTACAGAAACACGCAGATATATGCCTTAGTTAGTTTTTGATTTTTTCTCGACCTTTTCCTGATCTGAATTGGACTGCAATAATCAATTTTAACTCAAGAAAATCATCTGCTTGGCACTACCCTATTTTTAAGGAGGTCGCCCATAAGTGCCTGCAATTGGACGGTTTTGAAAGCAAGTGATACATCTACTTAATGCTGCTTGCACCACTGATTGTCCAGATTATTGGCCAGAATTTTTTTTTTTAATAGAAGCTAGAGTGAGATGGACCCCACCTGCACCGTGACAAGTTCTTAGATGTTCCGTATTTACCAACAGGTTTGTAAGTGTGTGTTGTTTCAGATGTAATTCAGAATATTTATTATTCTTGTCCAAATCTGAGTATCTTATTCTTCTCCTACTCTTATAATACCATGCTTGTCTTGATATGGTCTCAAAGTAATGAGTTTTTCTTTATCGATTTTTGGGAAAGCTTTTTCTTGCACCTTTTTCACAATGATTTGTTTGGCGTCAGAAGCTTGTCTTTGTTTAGTGTGCAAAGCAGTGACTGTACTTTTTATGAGTTTGCAGAGCAGGACCGCTGCACATATTTATAAACGCGGTATTGTGGTAGGCTTTATTGGGGCAACCTGTGCTAATTAACCTTGGATCTCTTTTATTTAATATTAATCTGTAATAACGGCATTTATACAGGCTGCATAGGCCTTCTTGCTAGCATTACAAAAACGAGATTCTTTAAGTTTACGAAATTACTTATATAGCTTGTCCAAACTACGTTTTTTTTTCTGATGGTACAGCATTGACCCAGTTCAATTTTAATGTCCACATTGATTGCATTAATATTTTTGCTGTCACTACTATTGGGCCTAACACGCCTAGCCGATCGGACAGCTTTGTTTGATAAGATTGTTTGTTTTGTTGTGCGTTCTCTGCATGCGTTGTTATTCACATTAAATTTTAACACATCTTGCTGAGTATGCCATTCTATTCCCAGAATCTTTATGATACCGTCTTTGTCCAATTGTAGTATCTGATTTTCCGTTCCCGATAACGATGGTTGTAACGTTTTGTCGTTGCTTGCCCATTTTTTCAATTCAAATTTTTTGTTAGGTAGGGTTTTTGTCACATCATCTCGAGTGTCAGTAAGTTATCCATGTATATATCTGTTTCTATGGCTTTACTAGCGACCGGAAATTTTCTTTGAGCTTCTTCCGCTAGCTGCTTAAGACATATTGTAGCTATAGATGATGCAGAAGATGTACCATATGTCAAAGTTTGCAGCTTGTATTCTTGGATGGGTTTGTTTTTAGTTTATTGCTATAATATTATATGAAAGCTCTTTTGGTCTTCCTGTAGAAGAATTTGTCGGAATATTTTTAAAATGTCACTAACCAAAACATATTTATGTGTTCGGAATTGATTTAGAATTTTGAATAGAGACTGCTGCAGCCCTGTCCCAATTCTTAAAATGTCATTTAGAGATACGTTGGAAGTGGTGTGGGCCGAAACGTTGAAAACCACCCTAACTTAGTCATGTTCCTGGTGCCTTCCCTTGGTTTTTGTGACTAATTGATCGGCTGTTTCTAAAGCATTGCATTTATGCTCTAAGAACTGCAATAGCGAATTAAAACTTGGTAGTGAGTTGTTGTGTAATGATAACTTCCAATCTATAATTGATTGAGCGTATTGCTTTCTTACAACGATGTTCACTAATAATTTATTTTACTCGCTCGTTTTGCATCCTAATGGTTTCAATGCATTCACGTTGCTTATTAGACCATTGCTCGTTCTACGCAGCATTTTGCTGGTCTCCTTTATTTCCAGCAGGTCCAATATTCCGGTCACATGTTTCTTTATTATGAGTCTCTTGTTCTTGTATCGTTTTTGTAATATGTTTCACAACACTTCATAATTTGCCGAGGTTGTAGCTATTGAGCTGGTTAATTGCCTAGCTTCTTTACTCAGTGACGATTTTAGATATCTCAACTTGTTGACATCTGCTATGCGGGTATTTTTATGTATTAGAGATTTAAAGGAATCTCTAAATTTGACCCATTTTTGACGTCATTATTAAACTTTGCTAATTCTAATTGTTGCAGTTTGCACAGCGAACTATTCCCACTTGGAAATGTAAGTGATTCTTGTGAGTAGTCGTTAGTGCTTGTTTCTTGACTGTTTCTACTTGTTACGATGTTTGGGGTACCGAATTATTTGATAGATTTTTGTTTCGGAAACTGGCGGTAACTTTGTTCTGAATCTTTTATTATCTGCTCACATTGTTCTTCTTCTTTGCCGTTGTTGCTTAGTTTAAATATCTTTTTTTGCAATTCCGCTAACTCTCAATATTTATCTTCTAACTTCAATAACTGCGCGCTTCTTAAATATGCTGTTCTTTCTTCAACTCAGATAACTGCTTGGTGATAGTTGCTTCTTCACATCTTTTACACAAACACTAAACTCACTTACAGGATTACCAATTATATCCGGTTCGAAGGACCAACAATGTAGGTTCGATCGTGTTGTGTTGCGGACGGAACATAAAATAATAATAGCTCTTGGTTTTAGGTGTATTGCTTTATTCTCTTTATAGAATCTTACATTGTTAACATTTAATTCTGACCTCTTTTTACAATCAATCCAAAACATAAATTTGGTTGGAAACAATGGGAAAGATTGCATGATTATTTATAAATTTTAGAATGTACTTTTACGTTTGTAATAGTTTAGTAAAAAAACAATAAAACATAATGAAACAGCTGTGTTAGTTACATCAATAGCACATATTACAGACAATTTTTTTATTGTTAAAATTGACTAAGTTGGTAGTACCCTACTCAAAAAACATATGTAGTATAGTGGACGATTTTAAAAAGACGGCATATTTAAAGTGTTTACATAATCCCATTCATTTATAAACTCCCTGTACTATTTTAAGGTCATTGTTTATAGATGTTACAGATTCTAACTTAGAAATTTTAAGACGTTTTGTCATTTTTGTTAATATGGTTTTTGGAAAGTGTGAAAATTGTTATTATCTGCAAAACTATAAATACAAATTTTGGTTATTTGAAAAAGTTTATTAGTGTAAATCAAAAATAATGTTGGCAAAAGAGCAGAATTTTGAGGACCATTAGCATTTATGATTTTGAAGTCAGTGTTAAAACTGTCAATTCTAATTATAATTTTTCTATTATCAATAAAGCTATTAATGAAACTTACAAATTTGTGATCAAGATTTATACAATGGGGTTTGTTAATATCATTAGATAAATTAATCTTAGTCAATATTTTGTGATCTTATAATAGTATTCAAATTATATCAAAAGAAATACGATTAATATTATAATTATTATGCAGATATGAGTTAAAATATGTTATTAGTTTTGTCAACATTTAAAATTATATTATGAGTGCACCAGTTTGTTGTGGTGGATAGAACATTTAACAGGGATGCTCTAAGCTCTTCTATTGTTTCATTATGGACATTAAACACTGGTGTCATTAGCATAATTTGTGCATGGATAATTAATTGATAAAAGAAGATTCCTAATATAAATAATGAATCAAATTGGCTCTAGTATAGAACTTTGGAGCACATAAGTTGACTAAAAGTTTACTTTATCTTGACAAACTTTTTTATCCATTAGCTGATGTATGTTTAATCTCAAACAACTGCTTTCTGACTAACAGTTTTAAAGCAGATCCTCAATTTATTGAGTAATAAAATATGAGTGACTAAGTCAAACAGTGATTAATTAGATGACGTTTTAATTTTGTTATTGACATTAATACACTATTATTAATTAAGTAATATGCTTTTTATTGTGCATGTTTTAATCATATTAATTTGTTGGAATATTTTATATTATTTATCATAACAAATCCGGCCCTTAGGATAAATAGCAGAACAAAATGAAATATGTAACTTTATAGCTAAAGTATCATTATTTGTAACACGAAACTTCTTGTTTGTCTCGGTTTGTTTCAAGTAAAACATAACTTATTTATGTGTAGATTTGAAATGGCATATTTAGGTTGGCCTTCTCTATACACTCTACAAATTTACATAACATGCTACTTGGTTAATTGGACATTTGAACGATGTAATACTAAAATTTGAGTCTTGGAGGAATACGGCTTCAACATCATATACTCACAACTCATCATAAAATATTATATAGTAATATTTTATTTGTAGGTCTAGCAAAGAGGTATTGTATTGTATTGTATGTTAGAATTTATTTTGATGAATAGTTGCAGGAATATTTTAAATATATATATATATATATATATATATATAAAAGGTGCATCTTCAATGAAGTCTATTTACATAGCAACTAAAAATCAGATTTTTCAAGAGTGCATGTTACTTTATTAAAATAAAAATTAATCATAAAATTACACAAGAAAAGTACAGTAGAGCTTTTATTTTTTGATTTTTTTTAATGTGGTTGATGACTTAGAAATTTCTGCCATAACACGTAGGAATCTAATTGAATTTTTCAAAGAAGAATTGCATTGCAATTGTGAACGATATGTAATAAAGATGAGTTAGTTGTGGCTTCGGGTTTTCTTAAAGCGAATCCTTAATGACGTGAGTCCTAATTAGCAAGGCTCTAATTGCTACTGCGCGATCTGCTCTTGTCACTTATATTTGCATATTCCTTACGATTACTGTCGACTATGCTAATTATCGGCGTTGGTTTCAACCCGATAAATGACTTTAACGATTTCCGTTACGGATAACAACGAAATTATTTAATGGCGGACAAATAATTAAGTGATTAATTAATCATTAATCCAATTAAAATGAAATTAGTTTTATATCAATCTAGCTAGCAGCAGTGAAAGGGCATGAGATTAACCTTTCTTGGTTCAAATTGTGCCGATCTGAAGAAATATAAATCAACGTCTTATCTTTTAATTATTAAGATTATTATATAAAATATTGCTGAGCATTAATAATTAATATTAATCATATATTAAATATCAGCAATTAATGATATACATTCTCTTTAATCTATTTATGTTTAAATAGGATTTATTTTTAATCTATATAAAAATTAATTACATAATTAAAAATCATGTATTATTTATAGTTTTTGAAAATCAAAATACGTTTGTCAATCTAAAAAACTATATATATTTTTTGCTAATAATAATATAACTATGAAAGCAGTACTTAAATTGAATTTATTCATTTTACCGTACAATAATAAATTTTTATTTAATAAAAGAAGATTTATATTTTCACGAACATACTTGTACATTTTTATCATTTTTTATTAGACTTATTTAGATATTTCTAATATACAAATATGTTTACGTATTTTTTCATGGACTTTGAATATTGTTAACATCGGGATTGATTAATGATTTGTGGCAAAATGGTATAAACAGTTCTTAATTAATTTCCGGAAAGCTTTTATATGTATATTTATATTTCTTTAATTATTTGCTGTATTGTATTTGGATAAGGTGTAATTAGTTAGTATAATTGCATGTTATTCGTTATGGAAATAAATTTGGTGTGAAATAATTGCATGTGTATTCGACAATGTTTGCATAAATGTTCATTAGAAGTAAACAGTAATCAACTTGGAAATGTTAACTAATTATATATAAATTAGGAAGTACAATGGGAAGCATCAGTAAACAAGAGCTCCGAATTCAAATCTCAACTATGTAATAAGTTTAAGCGAATATGTATACGTTTGCGATATAGTTAGATTGGTAAACTACTTATCTATTGACACACAGAATGTATTAATTATGACCCTACTATATTCATGTATATATATATTCTCAGGCCTATAAGATAAATAACTTGCCGGGATTATCCATATATTGCGTAGATCGTATCAAAACGCGAGTTATCAATATTAATGCGGCGAGCCCGGAAGTCTATCGATTTCCTTTGTGCTCAAACTTTTAAAGATAAAAAACGAGTTTAAATATTAATGGCAAAATTTGTATAATTTTCGGAGAACTTTTGGCATAATCTAAACATGTTTACACTTCTATGGGCTATTAAACGTTATTATTATCATAACAATTTTATATTATTACAAAATTTAACATACCATAGTAGAATCTGTTATTGGTTACATCGATTAATTAATTTAATAACAGGCAAGTTATGTTATTTATTTGTTAATATTAAATATCATAAAAAGTTTGATCCTTTTGTGGTTAACTAGATAATTTGGATTTAAGCATACCAAGCTAAAGTGACTATTTTATACCAATTCACTATTCTTTTTCAACTATAAAAAGTGTAAAACACTAGTAAATATAATCAATAAATAAATAAGTTTGCAATAAATAACTTATAGATTAACAGTAACAGATATGACTAGATTTATTCAATACTAATATGTATTGCTGGATGTTACACAAACAATTCATATTTTGGATACATGCTCTATTAATATAATGTTTGGCGTTAGTCAAACTAGTTTTAAATTTTGTCAATTATTAGTTTTGTAGTGTTTTAAGTAGTTGGGTCAAAATAATGATAATTTATAAAACAATTGCGCTTAACGAATCTGTACAAATTATGTATGCACTTAATTTGAAGTATATATGTGATTGAATGATGTTATTGAGTTCTAAACTGCTAAAACTTTGTCAACTTGAACAAAACACAAGCAACATTTTTGTTACTGGTTAATATGCAAGTTTCATTCACAAAGTTTGCATTAATTATTGCAAAATTAATTTGATATTTCTATAACTGTTCAGGTTTGTACACTGCAAGCTGCCAAACTTGAGGCATTTGAAAAAAATTAATTCTTTATGTCTAACATACATAATTTTAAAAAATTAAACAATTTGTAGAGGCTTATAAATTGCAAGTGATCGTTTGAGTTAAGCTTTATTTGAAGTTGAATTCAAGTACACAAATTTACATCTCAAATGTGTCAAGTCGGTCTCACGTCTTAAAATATTAATATCTGTGATTTGAGTTATGATTATTAACAACAATTGTAATGACAAAACAATTTAGATTTTAAATCATTTTGTTAAATTTAATATATTAAGTATCCTTTCCTTGTGTATATTCTACTCTCCAAAAATGTCAGATCTATGAAAATTTTAACAAATAATTAGTTTTTGATCAATTTCTAAAAATAAATGAAATGATATTGCTATTTTTCTAGATTAACTGTGGAGCGACATTACAATTTTGTTGTGCAAATCAGTTGATTAGTTTTTTTATTTAAATAAAAATATGCTGTCTGTCAGCGTTGCGTTTTTTAAGAATCAAGCAATTTTGAACGCGGTAGTGTAATCGGGCTTACAGAAGAGGGTTTGTCACTGTAATATTGACCAACAAATTGGCAGAAGTGTCAACAACAATAGCTTTATGTTGGCGTAGATGGATTGAAGAACAAGAACAACTGCGGAGATTACTACCTTGACATCCTTGAAACATTTTTTGGTTTGTCACGAGACAGATTTTTAACAAAAAGAGCAATTAAAGATGTCTGGAGAGGCTTAACTGACCAAGAAATTTCTGTTGGATAAGTTTAATAGAGAAATCAATTATTTGGTCAAGCGTATTTTATTACTTAGCTGTACAACAACAAATCTAAAATCAGTTTTATTGTAAGACCGTCTCTGCTGAGATCTTAAATTGCATTGGTTCATTCTGTCATTACATTACAGTATTTATTTTAAGAATTGGAACATTTAATTATAAAAACGTTGCCGATGTGGCGTACTCAATCTGACGATCACAGCGGTCAAGGTCAAGCATGGACAATTGTTTCGGTTCTACAAACCTTGTCAGTGTGCCTTGTGTGACGTGTGTTGTATTCCCTCTTTTATGAATAGTTCATGAAGTTCTATTAGTTGTATTTCTTTTGGCAGTTTTAAATTTGTAAATTTTAACTTTAGTGATATTCTAGTATCTTCATTTCAGATAACTTTTTGTGTTTTCTTGTTATATTCTGACTATCCAAAGGTTGCGATATCCGTCAATTTCAAGATAGCATATCTTTAATTTGCCTCGGTATTTCTGAAATTATGCTTTTTTCAACATTTTTTCTTTGTTTTTTTTTTCATCTCTGCAATTTTGTTTGCTATCCTAGTTTTTGTTATTGATCTTTTTTTTTTCTATTCTTTTTTTTTCTATTTTTGATATGCATAATTGTCTTTTTGGTTTTTTTCTCCGTTTATTTGTTTCTATTCTGTTTTTCTTGTTTTTTTGTGTTTTTTGTTTATGTATGTATCTTTTGTTTGTTTTTCTATATTATTTCGCATTTAGTTTATTTTTATTTCTTTGGCATTTTTTAATAATTGTTGTTTAATTTATATTGCTTTCTAGTATTTTTCGAATTTTTTCCTATTTTTTTTACTTTCTGATTCTACTAGAGTGTGTTCTGCATTATTGTATGTTTTTTCTTTACAGAATAGACATCTTTTCTTTTTTTGGTATTTTTAATTTTTTGCAAGATCTTTTTAGGTTTTGTACCGTTCAGTATTTGTGTTGTATAGCACGCCTCGGGTTTGTTCTTTACCCATTCTTTTATCTTTGGGATTGGTTTTTGTTTAATTTTTTTTTTGCTCTATTTTACTGTCTCAGCTATTTTTCTATTATTTTTTTTTTGCTTTTATTTTTGCTTTCTTTTTATTGATTTTTTTACTAGTTATATTTTATTTTTAGCTTGTTTTTACCATTATATTTGTAAGAGGTGCAGCCGCTATCACTTCTTCCGCTTCTTGTGGCACCGTATTGTAAGCACTGCTGATTTTTAACGAGCTTGCTCTCGTAGCTCATCTTATTTTGTTGCTGTTTATGTTTATTTTTATCGTTTTTTTACAAATTTTTACAGCGTATAATAGTTATTTTTGGTGTTGTTAAACCTTTATTTCTTATCCATACCTGTTCTATATCTATTACCAGATCTAGTCTTTTATTTAATACTTCTATTTCTACGTTTTTTCCTACTAGTGCTATGTCGTCCGCAAATGCCGTTATTTTACGCCTTCTGGCAGTTTTATTTGAAGTAGCTTATTATAAACTAGGTTCTACAATTTTGGTGTTACTATTGAGCTTTGGGGTATTCCTCTGGTCAGTTTGAGTTTTCTCTTTTTAACGAGTAAGTTTTTACTTTGTAAGTAGCTGCATATTATCTTTATTATTTTCCTGTTTAGCTCTCTTTTCTTTCCATCTCGCGTTGTTCTGTATGTCCAATTATTACGCAATGTGTTTTTTCTTTTGCCTTCCACTGTTTGCTTCAGGTTTTCTATAACTCCTAAGGTTGTTTTTCCTCTGGTAAACAGGTATTGTTTTTGTTATTGTTGTTTTTTGGCTTTTTTTTAAATTAGTATTATGGTGGATTTTTTCCAAACCCTAAAAAAATCTTGTTTTTGCATCTGTTGAATATTTAAGTTATTTCTACCTTGTTCCCGGGAGTCTAGCGCTACTTTTACAATTTCTGTTCTTATTTTGTCCAAAATTGGTGTTTTGTTGTTGGGCAATTTTTTATGATTTTTTTTTATTTCTTTTACTATTGACATAACTGTTTCTTCTTTTCTTGGGAAACAATTTTTTCTTGGGAAACAATTTTTTAATTATGATTTTTTTCCTTTGTTTTTTTTCCTTTTTTTCTCAATTTGTTAATCATTATTTTGTACGGTTTTTTTCTAGGAATCTATAGAATTTATAATTTCTTTCCGGCATTTTTTTCAGCTGTTGCTCTTTTTAAAATTTGTTTTTTAGATTTTTTTTCGTGTCCTCTGTGTTCTTCCTTTTTTTTGTCTTTTGACTTTCTTTTCTTTTTGTATTTTTTCCTACTTTTTTTTATTTTTTGCACCACTAGTATGGTTTCTTTCTATCCTTTTTTCTGTACTTGGGAGTTGCTTATATCTCGTTTTTCTAAGCTTTTCTAAGTATCTTTTGCATCTCTTATGTTTTTGTTTTTTGTTACATCTTCTGTTTTATGGCTCTTTTTATCTTCTTTCTGTTCACCTTTTTACATTGCATTGAAATCTCCTTCTATTATGTTTTTTTTTGCTTTTTTGTTTATTTCAGTCCGCAACTATATTTGATCTAAAGATTACGCACACAAAGTTGTTACCTTACTTCGTGAAAAAACTAAAAAAAATACAATTTAATTTAAAAATCGAAGAATTACCAACAACTGTTTTCAAAATGACTTAAATTGCTCGTGTTTTGTTTTAAATCACTCAAAATTTCTTGCCCATTAAAAGTGATTAAATGTTGAATGTTATTCAAACTCAATATAACATTTAAAATTAACTAACAATTATAGACCAATTAACCTTAATCCTTTCCATCTTTTTGTTTTTGTAAAATTATTAGAAAAGTTGTTACTATTTTTAATTAATTTAAAAACAGAGTTTTTTAGATCAGAGTTTTGTCTATTGTTTGTTTTTGTGGAAATGCTCTACACAATATTTGAATACCGACACATATTAGTAAATTCATTTTATGATTTTTTTTTATACAAGCAATTTTTGCTATCAGAAATCATAAATATATATATATCAATCTTTTTTATTAATTATATTATTTTGGGAATTGTTGAATAACATTCAAGAAGAGCGTTTTGCAACTTATTAAGTAAATATTAATATATATATATGTATATATATAAATAATTAAGGTTATTGATATTAATATTAGTAGGTGTACTGTTGATTGTTGATCAAATGACACACGTAAACAAAAGTAGTAAATTTCATCAGTTGTTTCATAACACATACATGTTTTGAGAGTAATTACGCCCACAAAACACAACGCCAGTGAAACTTAATATGATTTCGAGGATTTGCCTACACACGATATGAAATGGCTTGACAAAATTATGGTTTTCTTTAATGTTTAATCGAGTATACTTTAATAACCAGGTAATTACTCATTGTAAACATTGCGTGGGTGTTTGAAAGTTGCCATAATATGGTTCCATTTAAAATATCATTGTTACTGTGAAACAAATATTCACTTTTCATATTAGTATGATGTATTATTATAGTAATTATATTAACAGAACCTAGAGTTATTTTAATTTTAATAACAATAATATAGCAATATGAGCATACAATTGCAAATTGTTATTACAATAATAATGGTAGAATTGATTGGTCAGTAAATAATTATTTAACCTAACCGTACGTAAAATATATACATGTTCTATGTTTACTCTGTAAATATCACACGTTATTTGGTATTGATCTTGAGGCAATTCTAATATATGATTAAATAGGGTTGGGACAAGCAAACATTGATTTCAAATGAGAAGTTTGTGAAATATGCCAATTACATGAAGGGATCGAAAATAAATACTTATATTTAAAAGTTACCAGTATGTTTTTAATATGTAACGTAAATATTCAGATATAAAAAGATTATTTTATATTTGCTTTTATATGTCAAGAAATAAATCAAACATTTCAATATTCTGTATTCATTTTGAAATACATTTGATTTTATTTTTAATAAATTCATAAATGTGCTTATCAAATTTATATTATATTGAAAATATTATAACAAATTTTACTTTATTAACTTTTTAACATATTGTTATTTTTAATAATCAAATTATAATAGTAAAATTTAGTTACAATGTCTAAAACAATTTAGTCTTTTGATTATTTTGGTCACAGAATACGCTACAGAAAAGACTATAAGTATTTAATAGACGGCCTAAGGAATTATTGTTTTTTTTTTATTTAAATTTTGATTTTTAGTCATTATTTAGTATGTCATAACAACATAAATAAGCCATAAATTTCAATGAGAAACTACACTCTTTAAGACCGTATTTAATACGAAATTTAATCAGTCTGTGGACATCTTGAATAGTTACGGATTATAATTTTCTGGAAAAAACAAATTTGGAAGTAAATCCTATTTGTCAACAAAATCTCTTTTACCGTTTTGGTCTTACATCTAAGAACTATTAGCGTGCTGTTGCCAAGTATTTTGATTAATAGTCAGTTTTAGATTGTGTTTTTTTCAATTTTAAAATCTAATAGTTATGATTTGAATAGAATTTAAGAAAGATTGTGTCGTTTTAAATTATGAAGTAGAAGGACATTTTATATAAAGTGATTTTTTAAAGTTATGTTTGATGAAAACCAGAAAAATTAAGAAAATGGTATTAAAGGTTTTGAATTATTTTGCATCAGCTTATATAGAAGTTAAAAAGATTTATTTGGTTTTATTTTTGTCAATGCTGACTTTTTTTTATAATTTTGATAAATTTGTTGAATAAATATAAAATGTATGCACAAAACTGTAAAAAATTATATTTACAGAATGTGTTTGTTACTAGATATCTGTTTCTAATCTAAACTAAACCAGTGTATTTCTAATTTATTTGTGATTTTCTATTTATAATGTTTGCCGCTCATGAGGTTGTATACTATTGAATAATTAAGCATGTTACTATTTTATTTCTATACGTATTAGCTTTATGCAATCAAATGTGTAAGGGGCGAAGATAAGAAAATTGGCATGGACAGTCAAAAAACTGGAATGGACAGTTAGAATATCTACCCAAAGGATAACCTTATCTGCTTGTGTGATGACTAGTTTATCCGGTGCACCCTGCTAGATAACGGACGAGGCTCTGGCGATCGAGTGACTGCCGGTATAAGCTGTCGGCCAACAGCAAAGGGTGGAAGAGCTGATAAATGAAGAGCATTTTTTTGTTTTAGGGTAAAAAAAGCGGCTTTAAAGGCGGGCGAACTAAAGCACTAGTCAACGGCATAAGGATGAGGACGGCAAAGAAAAACCACCTTAATCTTTCTCCAGAAAACACTTATGATTATGGCTGAAGAATCAACGGTTCTAAGTTTCTTAAATGGATCAGGGATGCGAAGAATCTCCCGTTTATCAAAAATTAGACTATCAAAGAAACGTCAAATAGCAACATGGAATATATTCAACATGTACGAGGCTAGTAAAATATATAATACATGTAAAGAAATGATGAAATTAAATATTAATACACTGATACAGAAAGATAGAGAAATTTGATTACATATGCGAAGACGTACCCTGGCCTAGACGTACTTTTAGATTACAATCTTTTAACAGCAAAAATGAGGCTCTGTTTTAAAAAGGTCATGAAACCCAAAAGACAATAAGAATTGATAAAGAAATACTATCAAACGAAGAGACGCGTAGGGAAATAACAGACTATCTAGACGAACAAATGGAAAGGAATGCCGAGCAAAATCACCCGAAGAATCTATGGACAGTAAAACGAGTCAAAAATCATGGATGTTCACAGAAATTTTGGAGTTGATGGAAAAAAAAGGAGTTATAAAAACAACAACAAAAATAAATACAATAACATGCAAATGGTAATTATAGAAAGAAAATCAGAAAAAACAAAGAAACATGGCACAAACAAGAATGTAAAGAAATCAAAAATTATGATACAAAATATGACCTATTCAATCTACACAAGAAACTGAAAATAGTAGCCGGCTTAAACTGAACGACAAATACAAACATAATAGAAAATCGAAATGGAAACAAATTACTTGACATTGAAAAGCAACTGGAGAGGTGAACTGAATATATTGCAGAAGTTTTTAAAAACTGTAGAACAAAACAAAAAATAAAAAACAAAAATTTTATGGATGGTCCTCAAATTATAAAGGAAGAAGTAGAAAGTGCTATAAAAACTACCAAGAATGGGCTAGACAAAGTATATGGGATAATACTTAAACTTCTTAGCACAAAAGAATTGCAATTACTAACAAAACTGTTTAATTTAATATACGACAGTGGCATAATTCTAGCGGACTGGCTTAAGTCGACCTTTATATTACTTCCAAAAAATAGCATTAAAATGTAGCGAATATAGAACAATTAGCTAATGTAAACCATGATGTCTATATGTGTGCGATAGTTTTGAAAAAGCTTTTTCATCGGGATTGTCACGACAAGTTGATAGAATTACTAAAATACACCTCAATTAACGAGAAGGATATTTGCATCATAACAAACCTATATTGGCAACAGACAATGGTACGTCTAAACCAACAACTATCTGGCGAAGTTGACATCAAGAGAGGCAAGGATGCATCTTGTCACCGACCCTATTTAACTTAAATGCAGAAAAAATATTTAATGAAGTACTCGAAGACGCAAAGGAAGGTACAGGGCGCTAGAGAAACTTACTTATTTGAAAAAACTACCGAGCGGTGAGTTGGGAGGGGAAGAGGTCGAGAGGGGGCGCATCTGGAGGGGGAAGTCCCCAAGTTTGTTTCTCCCTCTAGTCAGTTGCCATCATGCTCTGGTCTAGAGAGCAGCGGGCCTTCGCCGTCGAGAGCTTCTTTTCTAACGGTCGCTCACTTGTTGCTACGCAACGTGCCGCTTTGAAATTTCTTCTCACAGACTTGTTCCTGGCCGTAATTCGATTCTGTCGTGGATTAACTCATTTCGGGAGTGTGGAAGTGTCGCTAAACCCAGAAATGGACTTCAACGGACCAGCAGAACTCCGGAAAATATTGAAAGAGTGAGGCAGTCAGTTGTGTGTTCTCCCCGGCGTTCGGCTCGCAAACACGCAGCTGCTATGGGAATTTCTGACACCACTGTTCGACGAATTCTCCATCAAGACCTTCAATTTCATCCCTATAAATTGGCTGTTGTGCAAGAATTAACTGAACGCGATTTTGTTGCCCGTCAAAATGCATGTGAAATGATGATTGACAACCTGCCTGAAGACGCGGTAGTTTTTTTCAGTGACGAGGCTCACTTTCACATTTCCGGCTGCGTCAACAAGCAAAACATGCGTTATTGGAGTGGTGTAAATTCGCGTGAACTTCACCAGAAACCACTTCATTGTAAACGAGTTACTGTCTGGTGTGCGATGTCGGCAATGAAAATAATTGGTCCTTATTTTTTTGAAGAAAACAAACGCGCAGTTACCGTGAATGCAGCTCGTTACAGGAACATGATCGAGGAATTTTTTCTTCCAAGTCTCGAAGAAATGAACGTTATAAACGTGTGGTTTCAGCAAGATGGAGCCACAGCACACACAGCACGAGACTCAATGAATTTGTTGCAACAACTTTTTCCCGACCGCCTCATTTCTCTCAGAGGCGATCTCCAATGACCGGCACGCTCTCCAGATTTGAATTCGTGCGATTTCTTTTTATGGGGTTATTTGAAATTCCTGGTTTATGTCGATCGACCACGGACCATAGCACACTTCAAGAACAACATTCGCGACGCCATTGCCAACATACCGATTGATATGCTGCAAAGAGTGGACACGAATTTCAAAAATCGACTTAATCTGTGTATGCACAATGGGGGTCGCCATTTACCCGATGTCATTTTCAAGACTGCATGAAAAAAAAAATTGGGATATTGTATTCTCAAATAAAAAAAGAATTAAAATAATAACTGAAGTACTTTTGATTTTATTGACCTTTCAAATAAGTAAGTTTCTCTGGCGCACCCTGTATTATCATAAATGGAAAGCTAGTAAATAACATTAGATATGCTGACGATACGCTAGTGCTGACAAGCACATGTGAACAATTACATACGCTTATCGATCGCTTAGTAAAAACATGCAGAGAATATGGATTGAAGCTGAATACAAAAAAAAAAACGAAATATCTAGTCATTAGCAAAAGCTATAACGTACGAGACAATGGCATAGTAGTAGAGGATGACTAATTAGAGCGCGTAAATAAACTAAAATACCTATGCACGGTTATTAACGATAAATGGGACCCAAGCGTATAAATTAAAGTCAGATTCGCAGAAACAAGAGCAAATTTCTTGAGTTTTAGAAACGTTCTGTGCAGCCACAACCTAGAATTGCGCATGAGAATAGTACAATGTTACATCTTTCCGGTTCTACTATACGGGGCAGAGGCCTAGACGCTAACAGAAACATTAATCAAAATGATAAACGCGTTTGAAATGTGGTTGTATAGACGAGTTCTGAGGATCAGCTGGGTACAGAGTTACGAATGAAGCTGTCTTCCAGAAAATTAACAAAAATCTTGAGATTTCAAACATCATAAAACAACGTAAACTAGATTATTTTGAACACGTAAAGAGGCACCCGTAAATTTATGAACAGCTTTATTTAATAATCCAGTGTAAAATAATGGGAAAAAGAAGCGTTGGACGTAGTACAACATTATGGCTAATGAATTTTTGCCAATGGTTTGGGAAAACATTAGCCTAGTTTTTCCGTGCAGCAGTAAACAAAACGATTATAGTCAATAAAACAGCCATACAATTGAGATTGGTTATGACACATGAAGAAGAAGATTCAAATATGTGTATAACTTTTTTTAAAACTGTGATAATAGCCTGTCAATTAGTAGTTTATTTCCGAGTCAAATGTTGTTGACGTTTTTAATGTCGTATAAATCATTTTAGAGACACCGACGATGATTTAACCGCCGTAACCGGTATTAAACAAAAACAAGTAACTAGCTTATAAAAGTATAATTTATCAACCAGATACTGGTTATGGATTTATTTTGAGTATGTTTTTTTTAAGTTTTTCTTTCTAAAAGTATGTAAGTCAGCATTTATCATCCCCATTTTAAAACCTGGTAAGGATAAATTTTTTTCAATCAATTATAGATCCATTAGCTTGCTGATTGTTTTGGGTAAACTGACCAAGTATGACCAAAAGCACTAAACATAACACTACATAACAAGTAGTACGTATTGCACATGATATTCTTACAAATTTAACAAGAAAAATGTGTCTACATTGTTGCTACTTCACATTGAAAAGGCCTTTGACAACATATGGCAAATGGGACTCATCTATAAACTTATTTATTATCGAAAATTTAAATCTTAAGCTTTTTTTATTTTTTTATCGTTTATAACTTTTCAGAATTACATTTTTAGAAAAAATATATTTGGTACTTTTTTTATCAAAATTGTCTAAAGAATAATTTTTTACAGCCAACATTTTTTTTGTAAAATTTTGAAAATTTGCAGAAATTTAAAAGACATTTTTTATTAAAAAAAGAGTATTTATTTTTCAACAACGTGCTTTTATATGTATGTGCACACTGAAAATTTCAGGAAGTTCTGTGCACTACGCTCCAAGGTATCTTAGAATGTATCTACAGTATTTCTGTGGATACATTGTATGGTTTATCCATATTTGAGAAAAAAAGAAAATACCCCTTCAAAAGTTTATTACAGTTTTTTCCTAAAAATTCAACCCTGAGAAGTTACAAACAATCAAAAAATGTAAAAAAATGCATTTTTTTTTCATGTTTTGATTGTTTATTACTCAAATCTGGCTTATTGAAAAAATCTAAAAAAAGTCACAATATCAGGACTCATGTAGAGAAAAGCATTTTCAGTGGCTTGAGCAAAATCAAATTTTTGTTCCGTACCTACACTTGACTCAGACATGGCCATATACAATATGGAAGTTTTTTTTTTTTGGCAGAAACAAATAACAAAGTTACATAAGGTGTTTGAAGTGCTTTCCCTTTATTTTTAAGCAGGCACGACATCTTAGTCTGAAAGATATTTGAACTCTTTCTAAACCCTTCATTGTTGCCATTTTTGATTAATTAGTAGCTCCAGCTTTTTGAGCTTATTTACAGGAGTACTATAGAAGGTGAACAAGTTTGTTTCTTTTTACCTATCCAAATTTTTAATGAAACGTGTCTGATGTCTAGGTTTCATTAGAGCATGGGTTTTTTTGAGTTTCAAATATGCGTATTGTGCAAATTAACAACTTTATTTTGTGTGAACCTTGCTTTATCCGTAAAAAAAATATTGGAAAAAAATGTGGGTTTTTAGCATTATTGCTTAGAAACCAACGACAAAAACCATACGTGCTTGATGATTAGTGGATTTAAGGGTTCCACTTGTAATAGATGTTAAGGATAAAGTAGTTGCTTGTGGAGAAGTTTCCAAACAAGATTCCTACTTTGGCTGATATTCTCTGCACTCTTAACCCCGGAGTATGCTCTATACGTTCTAGATTTTTTTTTGCTCTAGAAGTAGATACCGATCTTTTTTTTGGATAAATGGCACTGTTATTATATACTAATATTTTATCAAAATTTATTTATGTTCTTTTATAATTTTTTTGTAATAAATGATAGGAATCTAATTAGAGAAACACGGTATACGTCTAATTTTATGGTCTAATTATACTTTATTTTAAATATATGTAATTTAGATAACACATTATTTTATATCTTATAAAATCTAACAGAGTTTTTAGAAAAAAAAAAAAAATGCCAAATATTGTAGTGCAATAATCCTTACTGTACGCTGATGATTATTGGACAATGGTTAATTCAAAATTTGAATTAAAGTTATTCTGACGCAAATATAAAAACATTATTTTCAAAAACACTGTTTTATTCGATCACAGAAACTATATTAGAAATTTATTGTTAATTTTATAGTAATGTTATAATACATAAAATGCATCATTTTTAAATTGTATAGTATCACAATCTTATAAATGTTGTGAATAGTCAATTATGATTGAATTAAAAATTGCTGTATATTTTCCTACTAGCTAGTGATGTATGATTAATGAAATGTGCTATTGGCCTGCTTAAAATATAGTTTTTTTTATTATTTAAATCAACTAAACGTAGAACAAGGTATAACTAGATAAAAGCTTACTACAGACAGAGTTGGTCAACGGATAATTTTGTATATCACGCTACACCAGGATCAAATTGGCTCTGAAATTATTGAGCATGCAATTTGTAATCCTACTAAACATGCTTCTCATGTTATCAGAATATAATTCGAGTTTAAGCTAAACATGCGTTTAGTGCTTAAAGCTTATGATAAGTCTCAGTAACAAATAATAAAGATTTTGTTATATATAACAGTATTTTATTGCAATACTTTCAAATATACAACCGTATTTAGATTGATTTATTTACATAACACATAACTTGTTAATTTAAATTTTATTTGAATGAGGTTTATTGTTATATTTTTATTTTACGAGCACGCAACTACATTTTTTTAATTTAATTTTAGTGTTCAATTCAGTTAACTTGTTTGCAATTTACAAATTCTACTGGAATAAATTTGTAACTCAATTAAAGGAACATGTACATTTCAATCATATTTGTACTATGTCGGTTAACATTTTAATAGATAAAACAAACAAATTGATAAAGAGAATAATATGATTAAATGATCTCAAATTAATTGTGCAGTTAAAACATTTTTTAATCTATTAATAAAACAACATAAAAATGCCTTTGAATTTTAACGAGTGAAACAACACTTAAATAATTATATTTAATTTATTTTCAAATTCTACTCTATTTGTTTAATTTTATTTTTATTTTTAATTTTAACCACATTTTTTAATTTTATTTTTTCAATGTTGCAGTATTAGTAGTACTAACTGTAATGTGCAAGTTACTCTTATTTTCTAAGTAACTTGTTTTTGTCTTGTAAAACACCTACGCACAAGCCCAACGATTAATTCGTTTTTTAAGATTAGTAGTGTATAATTAATTTACAGGTACGTATACATACGTAAGATGCCATCTAAGCATGAAGATGCTATCCAAATACGGTTACTTGTAAATTGTTATTATAACTATTAGTATTCAAGAACCATATTTTTTATGTATTTTTGATTATTTTTATAATTTTTGTATCTAGTATTAAGAGTTTTTATTTTTAATGATATGGAATAATGCAGTTATGAACCTATGAAAATGAACTGAGTTGTGGTATAAATTATTTTTATTTTCTTCAAATAGTTTTATATAGTAGAACATTTTCAACAATGTTTTGAACTGGTACTACAATATCAGAGACGTATATTATCTATTTATTTTCTCATTTAATAGGTTATTTTGTACCTTATTAAAATCCTGTTTGTTTATGAGTAACAGCCGCAAGTGGAAGATAATAACTAGTAAAAGCTGCAGTGAAATACTGAAATTAATTTAAAATAATACACGGTAAAGCTTCCATATGTTTTGCGACCACAAACTAACAATTATTTACACTAAGTAGACATTGTGACTAAAACTAATAGCGGAATTAGTAATTTTATAATGATTTGCTGCTTGAATTTTAGCCGTGATTATTTGTTTATTCATATTAATTTGGATTATAAATACAATACCATAGTTAAATTTACATAATTATTCATTTTAAAATCGACCAAATGGAAATTATTTGCTTAATCGCTTATTATTTTAACAATAATAATTATTCATGCTTAATTTAATTTAAAGATTGCTTTTAACAAATTTATGTATGTAACTAATTTGCAATATGTAATATATTAGTTCTGTATAATGATTGTAATATATATTTAATATTTATTTAATTAACATTGTCAATGAGAAACACAGTATAAATAAAAACGTTTATTATAATTGGGTAGTAACATAATGCGCCAATGAACATAATAACAGACTTCTATTACGGTCTAGTATGATCAATTAACGTTTGGGGTTGGATAAGGAGTTGCCGTCTTAGGGATGATATGGTAGATAACGGTGATGTGGGTGGCGGGAGGTCCTGTAATTTGATTAGGCTGAAGATGGCCAGAGGCGACGTGGGGTCACCGCATGTGAAGCTCGTTAATCAGAAGGTCGCGGCACGAAACTCACCAAACCTCACGGACCTCACGTACTTAACCAACACCACGCAGTTGTGCTGTGGGGAATATAATAGATTCTCATATAGCAGTTCTGATGAACTAATAGTGTTTCGGGCATTTGTGTCTCATTTAGTTACAATGTTATCAACGTGTTTGTCATAACTGCTTGCTGTTATTAAACAAATATATTATTAGGGCCGTTTGCAGCTCGGGATTTTAATCTTGAAGTTTGGGAGTTAGTGTATTATGTTACAATAGGATAAAATAGTAGATGCTCGTTCAAAATACGATTATCTTGATGAATATACTACGCAGTAGTTGATTAATAAAGGATGTTTCTTGATTTGCAATAACTTGCTATAACTTTTATCAACAATAGTCAATTATTTTATTTTGCAATGTATTAACGCAATTTTGTGTATGAAAAATGTGATTAAAATGCTCATAGCGCAAGTGCTTCAGAATTAACGTTATCGAATTTTACAGAATCTTTTTTTTGCTACAATCGCTTGCATTTTTTACTGGTTTTATAAGTTGGTTTATGTAGCAAAAGTAGATCGATCTCGAGAAATTGATTATTGCTATAAACGGATGCTAATATTGGTGCGATTAGTATAGCTTGTTTTTGATTGTCGCTGTTATGTGTAACCATTTACAACGTTTTGTCTTTTAACTCTGGCTGTTATTGTACACTGGTTCTTGATAGCATACAAAAAAACATTGTTTTACAGTTGGGGTGACATTAACAATGTCATCTAAGTGTAAGAACGCGTGCTATTTTAAATTGCAGTCAAGTTTACTATATATACTGTTAGAGTTTAGTTAAATGGCATCATCAGCTTTATATTTTGCTCACATACTAATAAGGGTAGCGCCTACTGTAGGTACCCCATTACAGTTCTAAACCGGTTTGTATTTGTCCAACCTGGCCAGGTTCTAGGCGCACCGCTCAAAGGACTAGTTTAAGGTCTGCCGTTTTAAATTTTATTGTGATGGTTTTCTGCTAGTGAGCACCGGATAGTCCAACTGGATCGGATCCAAAAATTATAGGTTTTGTCGATTAGGGCAAGGGACACACTTCTTCTTTGCATAAGTGACTATATGGTTTTAACAACTCCCCACTTTTCTACTTACGATTGAAACTTGACCCACAGAATCCAAAACTAATTGTAGAAATATTTTAAGCCGTCTTTCTTGTGTACTTTTTTTAGTTTTTAGTAGAACGTTTGTAACTTAGAAGAGTAGTAGTCGAGGCTTTTTGACCTATTTTCTATGTCACATAGCCAACGGTCAGGCGTAGCTCACTCAAGGAAGGATTGCTTAGACTATCTTGACTTTTAATAATCTTACATTGTTTTGACTGGTTGCTGCCGAGTTTTTAAAAAGGAAAACTTTACTTTATATCATTACTGTCAGACGATTTGTGTGCTGTAGATTGAGAGCATATGAGGTAAAGTTATTGCAGACAGAGGAGCTCTTTGACCGGTTGACCGGTTTTTTGGTTTATCTATGCTTTATTTTGTTTGTTGTTTTTGATTTTTGAACGTTGTGCGTTACATTAAATCTAAAAATATGAATTATTTAGAGTTTTTGTTTTTATCTGGTGTTATATAGCCGTCTATTGTAAGAGGTGAGTCTTTTAAATTTCGAAAATTGACGCAAAATTAATAAGTCACTACACGCATTGGTGACAACAAAACGTTTTCTTAAAACGCTAGGTTTTACTATTTTACTTTTCTTTCTCTAGGAGTGTGCAAGTTACTGCTGTAGTGGTTTGTATTTACCGTCCTTGTTAAAATTGTTATTAACAATAAACGTTTTTAAATGATAACTGAAAATAGCTTAATTTTTTTACGGTTTATGTATACATTGTTAGTGATTCTCATGAATTGACATATACAGGGTGTCCGGAAAATACGTGTACAACGTTTGACGACAGACTCCTGACGTCAAAATAGGTCGATCTAAGCCGACTTAGTTATATCCAAAATTGTCTCGTTTAGCCGGTAGAGGGCGTCAAAAAAAACAAAAGTATAACAAAGTTGAAAGTATCTATTGTAAGAAACTAAGTAAAACAAAAACATTACTTAAGCAAATGTGTAAAATGACCGCCATCTTGCTGAATACACTTATTAACACTCTTTAAAAAATGATATTGGACCCTATCTAATGTCTCTGGATTATTAAAATGGTTGCCTGCATTTAAAATCCGCTGCAATAAATCATCGCGTGTGTTTACCGGAGTCTTGTAAACTTCTGTTTTAATAGCGCCCCACAAAAAGAAGTCACACATATTTAACTCAGGAGAACGTGGTGGCCATTTTACTGGTGCATCATTGCCCCTTCCAATCCATCGGTTGGGATATTGATGATGTAAGTATTGCCGAACGGCAACGGAAAAATGGGGCGGGGCACCATCATGCATATACCACATTTCCCTCCGAAGTAAAAGGGGCAAATTCTCCAGAAGAATTGGTAATGTGTCTTGCAAAAAATTTAAATAAATATTTCCATCTAACTTGTCTGGAATAACAATGGGACCAATAAGGTAGTGATCAATAATACCTGCCCAAATATTAATTTTAAATTGATGCTGATGATGTGCAACTTTAATGGCATGTGGATTTTCATCGGAATAAATATGTTCGTTGTGCAGATTGGTTACCCCAGATCTTGTAAAGCATGCCTCGTCAGTAAACATATTTTTTCTACAAAAATTTGGAACAAGGATTCTTTTGTTTCTAATAAATTGACAAAATGTAAGCCGCATGGGGGGATCAGTCGGTAAAAGTTCCTGGACTTTTTGTATGTGGTAAGGATGTAACAACTGTTCTCTTAAAACCTCATTGACAATCGTTTTAGGAACATTTAACTCACGTTCTAAGAGACGGGTACTGGTATTTGGTTCTTCTTCAACTCTTTCCAGAATCATCTCATCTGTTTCCACAGTTCGAGTTGTTCGCATACGACCCTTGCCTTCAAACTTTTTCTCAAAACTGCCCGTTTCCCGAAGATGACGCTCAATATTGGCAAATGTTTTGTGGTTTGGTATTCGACGGTTAGGAAACCTCTCCATGTAAACCCTAACACTCTGACGCCCATTTCCTTGACAAAACCCGTATACCAGGAGCATGTCAACTTTCTGAGAGTTTGTATAATTTTCCATTTTTAATGGTAAAATGAACTTGTAATTCAAGAATGTTGATCGTATACTTGAGTAAATTTCATAGACTGGTGACAATTTGTCAATAATTGTCAAATTATTAAACGCCATAGCAACAAGGTCACTTAAAACATTATTGTTACAGGTAATTTCTTTTTAATATTTACAAATTTTTGACGCCCTCTACCGGCTAAACGAGACAATTTTGGATATAACTAAGTCGGCTTAGATCGACCTATTTTGACGTCAGGAGTCTGTCGTCAAACGTTGTACACGTATTTTCCGGACACCCTGTATAGTATATATACGGCGTGTAAGAAAATACTTATTAAACATTAAATTTGATTTTTTTTTATTTGTATAAGGTTGCCCTAAGTGCTGTTATCCAAAAACAATTATTATTCTTTCATCTATTTTGGAGGGTTGGATAGTTTGTAGAACGGAGTAATATACTTGATGACTTAGCTATTAGATCAAATTTTTTCTTATTACTAAGTGTTGTCATCTTGCTTTTAATGTTTTTTGAGTACGCAAGTTTATTTTATTGCTACATCAGTACGACTTGCAAGAGAATTGAGAATTTCTTATGGTACATTTTGTTGATTGATGTTTAGTTGTAAATCACTTACTTGACTAAATGTAGTAAATTTTTAAATGAAACTGGAGCAGGTTTTGCAATTTTTTAGAATAGTTTTTGTTAGTATATAAGCAAGTTAAAAAAAAACGGGTTTAGTGAGCACTAAATATTGAATTAGGTCGACAATCTATATGCAATTGGTTTGATATTATTAGTTTTTTTAATACGTTTTAACATGTTTTATTTTGTAGTTTTTAACGTTTTTTATGCTGTTATTATATTTGTTAATATCTATTTATTTAATTAGTACTAAAGTAGGTATAAAAATGATGCGGCAGATATAGAATAAAACTTTATATTATATAAATAATTAAAACACATGTGGTTTTGGGTTTTAAATATTTATTTGAAAAACTGCTACATGTTTTACCACATAGTGGCATTACCAGGCAGATCAATAATCATCTGCTGATCATGCCATTGTGTGGTAAAACTTTTTAACAGTTTTTCAAATAAATATTTGAAACTCAAAACCACTTGAGTTTAATTTTTAATAAAGTACTAAAGTTATCAAAATTCTATCTATCAGTTTATCTTTACGTAAATGTAGTTTTAAATATTATTTTTTGCTGCATTATTTTAATTGCAATAGTGGTTTGTAGTAGGTTTGTTTATTCATTTTTATTTGTTGTATGTTTTTTTTTATAAAATGATAATGTTTGTTTTGTTTTAGCAGTAGTCGTGAAATGATAATTTTAACAATAACATAGTTCCACGAATGCCATTGAAACTACTAGTGTCCGTGTTTATTTTAAATAAAAACTGTGCACTCATGAAATTATGTGATAAAGATATAAAAAGGTGGCTATTAATCTTGTAAAATGCAGCGACACAAATGCAAGTAACTGTTTTTGCCATAATGCAGCACTATGCATAAGTAATAGTTGTGAAACCTGTTTATACGTCATATCCAAAGCAAGCTGAGTATAAAACGTGCGTGCTAAATATAAAATATGATAATACGTAATAGAGCTTGAATAATACGAAACATTTGCAGCGGCGTGCCCGGCGCATCCACCATTTGCCCTTGCTTTACGGTCTTGCATTTTAAGTGACATAGGTGGGACTGGCAATACGATTTTATCGGGTGTATGTAAACTCAGTACCTGTCCTGAATTGTGTAGATAGGATTTTAGTGCATATTCTCTGGAGACAGATGTGACAAAACACGCTCGCAGCCCGCGGCAGGACAAATGGCCTACATTACAAACTTCGCTTTACATGTAGGGATTACGTCCGCCTATCGCTTTTTCAGCAGTATTTCTCTGGACAAACAAGATGTACAGAATAAACATGAATATGTACTTGGTACAAAATCCATGTTGGGACATTAATGTGACGAAAATTACATACATTACTTACACGCATCAGCGACAGGAATTAATTATGTTGAAAACAGCCGTTATATTTAAATACAATTTGTAATATATGTCTTATATGTCTACAATAATCTCTACAACGTATAATTAAAATAATAAATTTAACATTATATCTATGTCTATTTCAGTTGGCAAGTTTTTTATGATTTTTATCAGTATTTCATACGAATGGTTTGTTTCTAGTTCTGTTATTTATAAATTAAACGTTTGTAGAAAGTTATTCGTTTTAACTTTTTAGTTTCTACTAACTTCACCAAGTTGCACGTATAATTTTTATGTGTTGAAATCTGAACATGATTTTTACTTAGTAATTCTAAATCAACACTTTTTTTATTGTTTTAAAAAACATGAAAACTTTTGTATTTATTTTAATAAATTGTTAGTATTATTGTTATATTCTTTATTTATTGTTAAGTAGCAATAATAAATACAGAATAAAATAATACTAACTATTTGATCTTTTTAGATAACTGTGTCAGATTCCCGTTCATTTCAAAGACAACAATTTTTTTTAGGTATACAAAAGAACAAAGTGTATTAAAAACTACCTTTCTAACACAATTTTTCGTCGACTCGCATACAAGCTAAAGTAGTGAGTAGTTGACGGATCTGAGTTTTTTTTTAAAGCGTTGAAAGCTCAAAAGCTTGTCCTAATGCCGCTTGCCAGTGTACATGTTGGCCAGTGAATGTTGTTTTCCCCAAAGCTTATATATACATAGGCTTAAACCGGAAGGGTTTTCTACATTTTAATTACACTAAAAGCCAACCATAATAGAGCGTTTATGTATAGAGAGGTTTGGAAAAATAGGTGGCGGACAATGGCATTGGGATTAATACAGACACCGGTGTTATCACATAATAGGCGCTTCATGTGGGGACATTTTGTGACACTTTCTCTATTTAAATGGACACTTTGCTTAATAGGAAACGTGCCCGCAAACACAGGGTGCATATTTGTTTAATTATACATACAAACTTCTAACATGGTGCTTTTAATAATGGCAACACAAATTTACATGAACCCATTCAAATTAATTGATTGTTGCAACTTAAATGGCGGCAGAAATTATAAATTTTAACTATAATTAGATTTGAAACTAAATTTTGTTGCTTTTAAACTTTCTACTATCTGATACTACAATATTTAATTGGAATTTAATTGGAATTAAACTTTATTAATGAAGTTTCAATTAATTAAAAAATATAATAATAAAGCAGAACTAAATATGTGTTTGTTTATTTTTTATATTTATAAATATAAATATACTGCTATATCATCATTTGTTGTTGGTGTTTTAGTTTAACAATCTATCTCATAAATAACAGTAAAAGAGAAGCTATATTAAGCATCTGCTGTAAGACCAACTGAAATTTGTAAATTCTGGCAAATAATATATGTGAAGTTCCCATGGACAAGTTTGAAATTTATTGCTTCATGCTTTATTTAAGGTTGAGTTCCGTGCCTCATCTGCTACGACAATCGTCCTATCCTTTTGCTCTGATATATTTGATTTGCTTTTCTATGTTCGGAGTATTTATACAAAGTAGTATTCAAGTTATAAGATACATTGAGGAAATACAATATTTATCAGAACTTTGGTTATATATAGATTAAAAACTTATTTTGTGCTGAGTTTATGTAATTATATTTAATTGTAAAATCAAGTTTTAATTAAGCTACTGTGTTGATAAAATAAATAATTTAGATATTATGTTTACTTTTAAGGTAACGATGATATATATCTTATTAAAATATTTGCAGATAACTAATAAATATTATGTAATAATAACATTTAAGTGTACATTTTGTAACTAACAAGCAAATACTCGATCGATCATTTTGATCTGTCTAATCACATAACTCCTTCAATTATAAGGGTACACGTTTAATGTCTAGACGTACAATCGCGTTCTGATTACGCAACAATAAATCATTAAAATATATCTAATTTATTCCAAAGAGATTATGTAGGCACACAATCCTATTATATTATAATTGAATATTTAGAAGGATTTGCACCTTGTGAAGGGGCGGTTTTTTACATTAGACGTTACCCATTAATAACATTATAAATAAATTAGTTTGCTAAACATCTTAATTGCAATGTAATAATATATTCTTTGTGGTTTCAATCTGTACATAATTTTTTTATATTTTTTTTTGTTACAGGTAAGCAACTTTGAATACATAAAGGAAACATGATTAAGGTATTAAGTACTTTTTTTATACTTTTATTTTCCGTAAATTTATAAAGGCTTTTGTAAATAATACTGCAAGATGCTTATTTGTACACAAAATTCTTTTGAAACGACAATAATTATCTTTATATACTTTTGATATACGTGAAGTGGTTGGAAGCGGAACTAAAACAATATGCGTGCGTATCCTTTTGTGATGTATCCTCTTCTATGCTGTCTGATACATGCATAGAGCCTGGAGAAAATACCTTGGTTTACCATTGCTTTATACTAAAAACGGAAATATGTACATAACATTATGAGAAGTATTCGGCGTATTCTTTTGGGAATTTTGTCATTCGAATTTCCACGCGACATTTTAGGGAATAATATTTCAAATGCGCGGCTTTGGCATTTCTATGTAAAAAAATGTTTTTTAAAGCCTGCATACACATATTCGATTTATTCAAGATTTTATATTATCCTAATCGGTTTATTCCGATATTCATATATGCATTTTGTGCAAATAAACATTTTTCGTAAACATTGTATAAATCACATAATTAACTTTTTACAAATACGCAAGCATGTTTCTTATCAAGTTTTAATAACAACATACTTGTTATTGAAATATAATTTGATTTTAACCTATACAAACATTAATTCAAAATAAAAAAAATTGTATATTACATATAAAGTAATTAACTAAATACATTTTAGTGCTTTAGACTGTGATTTATTACTACAATCAAATAAAAAAAAATATTGAGGAAGTCTAGTTTATATGCTATGTAGTGAATCATATCATATTTTACTAATATATTTTATTGTATTAAATTTTTTTGTAATTTTAGATTTTTATTATAAAAATTGTTTATTTAAAATTAATACATGTTGAAATTAATCATATTTGCACATGTATAAATTAAATAATAGTTATTGTTCAAACTTGTTTTAAAAAACAGTTTACTATGTTTTGCATTTTTATGAAAAAATCATAAAATTGAAAAAAATATGTTTTATAATAGAATATCATATTTTATTTATGTCGTGCTTTTTCTGTAATACAAGAAGAAGCCAATTTTTTCGTTTTTGACATTGTTGTGGATAGAGGATTATTGTTACACAAGGTGTAGTGGTTTAAAAAATCCTTAATCTCAACAATTTGCCAATGTTATGTTGCCTATGCTCTCAAGCATTATGCCGAGAAGAACTGTACCGTTGTGTTTAATGGCTATTCAACGGCACCATTTAGTATGAAGACATGCTGAACAGATCTGAAGTACAAGCTAAAGAGGTCAGTTGTCATAAACTTTGAACACAAAACACAAATCACAGTCAAACAAGATGATTTTTTTTCTAATGAACACAATAAATCCAGATTTATTTTATTTCTCTTAACCGTTTTTCACAATCATGGAATTAAAACAAAACAAGCATCTTATAACGCTGATAAATTGATCATTCGCACAGAAGTCATAAAATCTTTAACTAGTGACAAAGTAGCAATAGTTGGAAAAGATGTTGATCTTATTGTCTTCCTCATGGCTTTAACCTTATTTGAAAGACAGATATTGTTTGTTCTAGCAGGCCACGGGACAGTAGAAAAGAAGGTATATTTGAGTCAGCAATCGCAAACTATGGGAATAAAAAATTGCATACTTTTTGTGCATGCATTTAGCAGATGTGATACGACCGATGAATATTGAAAAGGAAAACTTGTCTGTTTTAATTTGTTTAAGAAGCGAGTTACACTGCAAAGTATTACTTATGTAATAAAGCTAAAACTAAAAATAAAATATTCCTGACATTGTACAATGCACCCCACAAGCAAACTTTCCAATAGTTGCGCTATTATAAGAATCTAACTCAACAAGAAAACGCCCGAATATAATTGAATAAAATTTTTACACATTGTAGAAGAAAGTGTCCTGTGTCCTCAAATTTGTAAAAAACTGATGCGATAAATCGTTTCTCCGCAATTAATTTTTGAAAAATGACGTTTTTAATTAGTTTTTCATTAATTTTTTACTTGTTAAATATAACTCCAAATCTTTAACTAAACAAATGAAGACATAGAATATTGTATGTAGTTCATCATATAAAAAGAGCGATGATTGAAATCTGATCGTTTGGATATTGAGTTGGTTGGCGTTTTCACCCATTAGAATTAATTTTAATTTAAAAACGGCGCTGTACGTGTTTATATTTTTTTAGAGAAAAAGGTTCACCGATATTCTTGTAGATGTGATAGAATTTAATATTTTTTCATAACAATATTACTTTCGGAAACCCAAAAGAACGTGGCGACTTTACCAAATTGGTTTTGAATGCTAAACCAGACCTTTCTGCGCTGTCGCCCATAGAAGGAGCAGCAATGCAGCATGCTTTTTGTGTATACCACTAAATCCAAGTTTGGCTAAGAAATGAAATTCTTCCAGAACAGTGGGGTTGGAAGTTTAAGACAGTCGGTTGATCCCAGTAACTACAGAAGACGCAGAAGAACTTGAGGCAGCCCTCAACCTAATTTTTTGCAAATGTATAACTAGATGTGGTTTCCAAAAAGCAGAATTAATGTGCACAAACATTTGTTACAACTGCTATGAAGAATGTTTGAATGACATTATTTCCACCCCCGAAGAAGACTTTGATGATCTTGATGATCTGGATTTCTTTATACTTCTGAAAGATAAACAACAGTCGGTGAAAAGGCTTGTAAATGAGGATCAAAATGCTCAGTTTACTGGATATATAACTAGAAATCAGGTGGGATTGCACTTTTTTAATAATATAATTAATAAAATTGATAAAATATAGTTGATTTTATTTTCTTTTGTTGTAAATATTGTCTCTACAATAATCCAATGTATCTAAAAGTGTAGGTAAAATAGGTAAAACATTGTCAAATATTGATTTACGAGCTTTTAACACATAATGGTAAAAAATATGCTTCATTTTTTTTTGCTTTGGCATCCTCAATAAATTGCATATTGTGTGTGTAACAGCTGGAAATACAACAAAAATATATATGACCATTTATTAGCTTTCATTATCAAAAAACCGAAAAAAAAGTGCCTTGTTTTTGGTCATTGCCGCTAGAGCTCGTGTCAGATTTGTCAGGATTTTTAATATATTCTTCACTTAGTACCTTCAAATCTGTATAAAAAGTTTTAAATTTTTTGGTTTTTTTTTAGAAGTGAGAAGCTACTTTGTTTGGACTAATAAGATTTTGCTTAATTGAAAAAGTTTATTAATGGAAATCAAAAATAGAGTTGGCGATAGAGCATCACTTTGAGAAATATCAGCATTTATGATTTTTGGGTTAGAGTTAAAACTATCAATTATGTGTGAGATATGACAATAAAGAAAAGAAAAAAAATGGGTTTGTTACAAATTTTTTAATTTTTTTTTTTTAATTTCAATTTGCCTTTAATACTGACTTTTATAAAAAAACGCAACACACAGAAGTTGTAGATCAATTTTAATAATTTTTTTACATAAGTTTATTGTAAACACAAAAATAACAGATTTTTTTTTTAATCATATGCTGCTCTACCACAATTGTTATACGCTCATTTAAACGGAGAGACATACTATTAACCAAGTGATGATTGCAGCCAAAGATGCTTCAGAAGTTGTTTGGTGGGTGTGGTAAATATGGCTTTTACCAATCATTTCCTATACATTCTTAATGGGTGACAAATCTGGCGATTGAGCAGGCCATGGAAAGACAACAATGTTAGCTTCTTGCAAAAATTGTGTTGTAACAGGGCATGCGTTATCGTGTTGTAAAATGGGTATTTCTAACCCCAGAAAAAATGGAAATACAACAGGCTCTTGCATATTGGCAATATTACCGGTTGCGTTTAAGTTACCGTCATAAAAGATCAAGGGTGGTCAGCTAAAATCTGCTACAAATAGGATCCTATATCATCACTCCTTGTGTTTCACAAAATATGTTGTTTTTGTGCGTTCTATGCGCATACTGTGTTTCTTTTAAGACCGTGGTGGGCCCACAAACAAAATTGACTTGCCACTAAACACAATTTAATGCCATTGTCATTCTTAAGCCTAATTTGCTTTTTAAATGTTTTATTTTAGTCTGCGGGTACGGTGATGTGAAGAAAGAGGAAGATTAAGAATAAGATTTTTTTGGTGATAAACAGATGACATTGATATTTTGTGTTTTGCAACTTCTAACTAATCTATTGCAAGTAAGTGTGTTGTAGAAAATCTGTTTCTTGTGCCCAAAAGTCTTAAACGGCGTTTCACATGTTTGTAACAAAAATATTTTATAATAATAAAAATTGATGAGATTGAAGTAATTAAAGCAGCAAATTTGTTAAAACCTTCATTAACTATGGGTCTTGATAATATTTCTGCACTTATAGTCAAGGACTTAAGCATTAAGCATAAGATTTGGTTTGATGGAAAACAGCAAAAATAACTCCTGTGTTTAAAACTGGCACAGTTAATGAATTTAAAATCTTGTATCTTTAATATTTAATTTTGACAAGTTGTTTAAATCAATGATATTCAAAGTTATTGTCAGATAAAGAATACTTCACTTTACTTTTGTTGACAAAATATCAGATACACTTGATAATCCGTCTTAGGTTGATGTCATCTATACTGATTTATTAAAAGTATTTGATCAAGTGCAACACAATATTTTGATTAAAAAATGCATTTATTTGGTATAGGGAAATACATCATATTACTATTATCATCATACAATAACGGGAGAAAAAAAAATAGTAGAATATAATAGCATAAATTTAAATGATACGCTTATTACTTTTTTTAATGTTTACTGATATAAACTGTACAAACTCAGACTGCTAAATTGACATAAAAACATTCAGAAAAAAAAATTTATAATGTTTGTACTTTTTTTGTTATTTTTGAGCAAATTCTTCAGTTATCTTTACAAAGATCATGGCAGCATACTTTACTTAATATATTTTTTATTGTTTGTTTAGATAAGTAAATAATGAACAACTATTGTAATTAAAAAAATTGTCTAATATAAACTACAACTATGACTAATACCGCGTATGACTTTTACGAGATTGAATGGTGGCCTGGCATCTTTGAGCCAGTATTTTCAATTAATATTTGTATATTTTTTTAAGGTATGTTGATTTATTTTTTTGCTGAAAAGTTGAGAAAAACTAACAAAAGCTGTTAAAGATTTTTTTTTTTGGGGCCATAAAGTAGTTTTTTATTTTTTCATTTAGCCGATCTTATATCTTAAGTTTTTAACAAGATTATTATATCAGCTAAAAGTTGAATAGTCTATGACTGAGGGTTGGTGTTCTTCTAAGAAGTGCTTTGTCTGATTTGCTACGTGTGATTTTGCATTAGAATTCTACTTCCAATTACCACAGTTATAGTCCCCTGAATAGGTGTACTAGATACTGTAATCAACTAAACCAATTTAGTAAATTTATTATTACAGGATCATCATTAAGTGATTTTAAGATGAAATTAAATGTTGTAAATGTAAATATTTGTATTTAAGTGTCATGCTTGTTAGTTATATTTATTTTTATATATTATTGTAATTACCTACTACAACTATGTAAACTATTGTAAATGTACTTGTTTCTAAAAAAGGTGAAACCGTCAATAAATATTATTATTATTATTATTATGTTGGACCAGAAATTCAAGACTTAGCATGTACTACATAATTTGTGAGAACATCTTTTATGTATCGGGCAGGATTTATTGGTTGAGGCATGGAAACAAGATTTGTTTAAGTATTAAAGGACAATAACGTTTACTTATGCGTATCCAAATTTGAAGACTACTATTATAACGTGTTATTTTAAATCTAAACTTGTTGCTGAAGAGAACTTAGGATCACTGCGCTATTTCCTAATTTGTATGTTATTGAGCAAACGTTAGTCTGTTTTTTTTGTGAACTATAATGTACCGTGGCTTTCGGACTGGCTTTTGATTTTAAGATTGTTTTTTTAACATTTTTTTATAGTTTTTGTACAAACTTGAACTTTGCTGGCTTTTCTACGATCATTTTGCATATCTCCAGCATTAAATGTTTGTTGTCTAAACGACAATTAGGCAAAAATCTGTTTTGTTGAAAGGTTGTCGCTAGTTTCTTTAAACTTCTTGTATCTAAGTAATTTTAATTGCTAGATAAAACAAAAGGGTTTATACGAAATTTTCTTGCAACATGACGATACTTGCGCATTTCTTTAATTATATTACAGCTTTTGCAACTTTGATTTTGTTTAGATGCCTTATTTTACTGCTATACACGCTAATGACAATATCAATAACTAAAGCACACTAGAGACTATTTCTAAATTAAGGTATTTATCACACGATTTATTAGTTATGCTCTTTTTTATACGACTATTTTTTGTTGAATAATAACCTCGAATTGTTTATTATTTTCATATCTATTTATTAAAAACGTAGGTTGATAACTTACTTTAATCACTTTTTGTTTTTTTAAGCTTAAAAGGAAAAGACTTTTAATTTATTTACTGTTCTGCTAATTTATTGTCACAGTGTATGTATAATCACATTTATATTGGACTGAGGTTTTAAGTACTATTGTTTGCAGATGACTTTAAATCATTTAGACAAGTTTTCTTGCTTTATGATTTTGCAATATTTTAATCGTAGTAAAAACATTTTGTGCGTTCAAAATTACACGACTTACAATTTAAATAGGTGTTATATAAAACTGTTTAGCGGAAAACACAGAGACACTGTCAAAAATATTTGTTATTATTTGGAAAAGAAGGTATCACATTAAAACCGTTATTGCTAAAGCAAATAAAATTCTTGATTTTTTTTATACGTTTAAGTTAAACAACTTTATTTATTACATTAGTTTGGTCTAATTTAGAGTATTATTATGTAACCCGAATTTTAAGATTTTGTGAAAATTTAGTACAACGTAAATTCTTCAAATATGGATTAAAATAATAACTTTATCTACCGGGGTGTTGAAGTCAACTAATAAGCCGTTGGTCCTATCAACCCTCTTCAAAGAAAATAAACGCACAATTTAAGAAGAAGAAGAATTGATTTTGGTATTAAAAAAAAAAACTGTTTGGCCTATTTTGTAATTAACTACTTGATGGTGTTCTTACAATACGATTGCATTGATTCTTGTTTTTATTCAGCATGAAGAATTAAAAAAAAATTGTTATTCTGTTTTCAAAAAATAAATAATTTGTGAAGCAATACTCTCATAATCTGCTAACAACTTATTGTGAATTTATTTATTTAATTTTTTTTTTTAAATTTGTTAAAATTTATATGATGCGCAATACTATCCACATTTTTACTACCGGCGAGAAAATAGCAATAAGTTTTAATAGGTTTCAGCAATAAAATAAAACATAATACTTTAGTGTGAATTCATAATTAAAACTAAAACCTTATCAGTGCATTGGATTCAGAAAAGCACGCTGAGGTTATGCCGTATGCCAGATTTAATTAAAAGCCAGTAGTTTTTTAATTATTAATTAGTTTACAAAAATACGTAAAAAAATAGTTATAACGCCCTAGCTCGTTTAATAATTAAGTAATTAAGGATTACATTGCAGATTCTGAAAGAGAATTTTACGCTGAGGTTATGCCGTATGTTGCATAAAATGAGAAACGTTTTGATTATTAATTATTTAATAGTTTATAGAAAGCAATTTTAGCATTTCTTGATTTTATATATACATATTTCTCGAAGGTCAGTAAGAAAGCCATAAATTATCGATACCGATTACGGCTGAAATGATAATATATTTAACGAGTGCAACAAAAAAACCTTTATAGAATAAACGAGACCGAACTTATAGTACTCAATAAAATAAAACATAATTAACAAATTAAAATTATAAAAGTGATAAATTCAATTCACAAATATGTACACTTAACATAATGTTGGGTTTTATTTTAAAATATTATAACTAATTAGAGTATTGAAGTATTAATTGTTAGAATCAAATTAAAAAAAAAAAACTATTTAATAAGCCACGCATAAGAAAAGTTTTTTGTCCTTAAACTTTGTGGAGTTTATTGGACATAATGGTTTACCCAAATTTCACTTTGGTTAATGAGAACCGCTAATTAGTTAACTAATTAACTCTTATTAAGCAATGCATAAAAAAAGTAAAACAGTACATAACCTCATTGAAGTCCATAGAATACAACGATTTACTCAAATTTCACTTTCGCTAATTAGAACCGCTGATAATAAACTAATTAGTAACCTAATTAATTTTATTAAGCGATGCATAAAAAAAAGTAAAACAGTGCATAACCTCAGTGAAGTCCATAGAATACAACGATTCACTCAAATTTCACTTTCGCTAATTAGAACCGCTGATATTTAATTAATTAGTAAACTAATTAATCTTATTAAGCGATGCATAAAAAAAGTAAAGCAGTGCATAACCTCAGTGAAGTCCAAAGAATACAACGATTCACTCAAATTTCACTTTCGCTAATTAGAACCGCTGATATTAACTAATTAGTAAACTAATTAATCTTATTAAGCGATGCATAAAAAAAGTAAAACAGTGCATAACTTCAGTGAAGTCCATAGAATACAACGATTCACTCAAATTTCACTTTCGCTAATTAGAACCGCTGATATTTAATTAATTAGTAAACTAATTAATCTTATTAAGCGATGCATAAAAAAAGTAAAACAGTGCATAACCTCAGTGAAGTCCATAGAATACAACAATTCACTCAAATTTCACTTTCTCTAATTAGAACCGCTGATAAATTATTAATTAGTAAACTAATTAATCTTATTAAACGATGCATAAAAAAAGTAAAACAGTGCTTAACTTCAGTGAAGTCCATAGAATACAACGATTCACTCAAATTTCACTTTCGCTAATTAGAACCGCTGATAATTAATTAATTAGTAAACTAATTAATCTTATTAAGCGATGCATAAAAAAAGTAAAACAGTGCATAACCTTAGTGAAGTCCATAGAATACAACAATTCACTGAAATTTTACTTTCGCTAATTAGAACCGCTGATATTAACTAATTAGTAAACTAATTAATCTTATTAAGCGATGCATAAAAAAAGTAAAACAGTGCTTAACTTCAGTGAAGTCCATGGAATACAACGATTCACTGAAATTTTACTTTCGCTAATTAAAACCGCTGATAAATTATTAATTAGTAAACTAATTAATCTTATTATTATTTTTATGCATCGCTTAATAAGTTTAATTAGTTTAATAATTAATTAATTATCAGCGGTTCTAATTAGCGAAAGTGAAATTTGAGTGAATCGTTGTATTCTATGGATTTCACTGAAGTTATGCACTGTTTTACTTTTTTTATGCAACGCTTAATAAGATTAATTAGTTTACTAATTAGTTAATATCAGCGGTTCTAATTAGCGAAAGTGAAATTTGAGTGAATCGTTGTATTCTATGGACTTCACTGAAGTTATGCACTGTTTTACTTTTTTTATGCATCGTTTAATAAAATTAATTAGTTTACTAATTAGTTAATATCAGCGGTTCTAATTAGCGAAAGTAAAATTTCAGTGAATCGTTGTATTCTATGGACTTCACTGAAGTTATGCACTGTTTTACTTTTTTTATGCATCGTTTAATAAGATTAATTAGTTTACTAATTAGGTAATTATCAGCGGTTCTAATTAGCGAAAGTGAAATTTGAGTGAATCGTTGTATTCTATGGACTTCACTGAAGTTATGCACTGTTTTACTTTTTTTATGCATCGCTTAATAAGATTAATTAGTTTACTAATTAATTAATTATCAGCGGTTCTAATTAGCGAAAGTGAAATTTGAGTGGATCGTTGTATTCTATGGATTTCACTGAAGTTATGCACTGTTTTACTTTTTTTATGCATCGCTTAATAAGATTAATTAGTTTACTAATTAATTAATTATCAGCGGTTCTAATTAGCGAAAGTGAAATTTGAGTGAATCGTTGTGTTCTATGGACTTCACTGAAGTTATGCACTGTTTTACTTTTTTTATGCATCGCTTAATAAGATCAATTAGTTTACTAATTAATTAATTATCAGCGGTTCTAATTAGCGAAAGTGAAATTTGAGTGAATCGTTGTATTCTATGGATTTCACTGAAGTTATGCACTGTTTTACTTTTTTTATGCATCGCTTAATAAGATTAATTAATTTACTAATTACTTAATTATCAGCGGTTCTAATTAGCGAAAGTGAAATTTGAGTGAATTGTTGCATTCTATGGACTTCACTGAAGTTATGCACTGTTTTACTTTTTTTATGCATCGTTTAATAAGATTAATTAGTTTACTAATTAGTTAATATCAGCGGTTCTAATTAGCGAAAGTGAAATTTGAGTGAATCGTTGTATTCTATGGACTTCACTGAAGTTATGCACTGTTTTACTTTTTTTATGCATTGCTTAATAAGATTAATTAGGTTACTAATTAGTTTATTATCAGCGGTTCTAATTAGCGAAAGTGAAATTTGAGTAAATCGTTGTATTCTATGGACTTCAATGAGGTTATGTACTGTTTTACTTTTTTTATGCATTGCTTAATAAGAGTTAATTAGTTAACTAATTAGCGGTTCTCATTAACCAAAGTGAAATTTGGGTAAACCATTATGTCCAATAAACTCCACAAAGTTTAAGGACAAAAAACTTTTCTTATGCAAGGCTTATTAAATAGTTTTTTTTTAAATTTGATCCTAACAATTAATACTTCAATACTCTCATTAGTTATGATATTTCAAAATAAAACCCAACATTATGTTAAGTGTACATATTTGTGAATTGAATTTATCAATTTCATAATTTTAATTTGTTAATTATGTTTTATTTTATTGAGTACTATAAGTTCGGTCTTGTTTATTCTATAAAGGTTTTTTTGTTGCACTCGTTAAATATATTATCATGACAGCCGTAATCGGTATCGATAATTTATGGCTTTCCTACTGACCTTCGAGAAATATGTATATATAAAATCAAGAAATGCTAAAAATTGCTTTCTATAAACTATTAAATAATTAATAATCAAAGCGTTCCTCATTTTATGCAACATACGGCATAACCTCAGCGTAAAATTCTCTTTCAGAATCTGCAATGTAATCCTTAATTACTTAATTATTAAACGAGCTAGGGCGTTATAACTATTTTTTTACGTATTTTTGTAAACTAATTAATAATTAAAAAACTACTGGCTTTTAATTAAATCTGGCATACGGCATAACCTCAGCGTGCTTTTCTGAATCCAATGCACTGATAAGGTTTTAGTTTTAATTATGAATTCACACTAAAGTATTATGTTTTATTTTATTGCTGAAACCTATTAAAACTTATTGCTATTTTCTCGCCGGTATTTTTACTGAACTATTTGACAAATTTAAATTCCATGCTACACAGGTACATTGAGTACAATTAAATATATTATTAACTATTTATTCTAACTATATTTGTATAAGTGTATTCTATTGGCGTTTTTTTTTTTTATTTTTGTTTCTCCCCACTTGCTGTTTTGCACTGTTTCCATATATGGTAGGCTGCAAAGCTTTGTATTTGGGGCATCATTTTTATTTTCTTTTTCCATTTATTTTATTTTGTGTGTATTATCATGTTTTTTTGTTTATTTGTTTGTTTTGGTCTTGTTATTATATAGTGTTCTTCTTTTAATTCCAATATATATATATTACCTAATTCCATCAATAACAGCTAAAAATAAAAACCTATTATTTGCTACAATTTAAGTAAAATACTTAAACCATTGGTGTGAATACAACAAAGGTTTTGGAAATGTCTATAAAAAGATGTAATGAATTTTTTGAGGTTTATTAATGCATAGTGTTTTAAATGCATTTTTTTAATATTTTGTACCGTTTTATTATAAATTAGCATTTATGGTTAAAATTAAGAAGCAGTGTTATTTGTTTTTAAGTTACTATGATTACAATGTATTGATTGTGTTAGTTTATGCATTATTAGATTTATTAGTCAAATTTTGCGCTTAGAGGACAAAAAACATTAATTTGTTTTGAAACTTGAACACTTTATACCTTGGAATCAAATGCCGTCATATCACATGTGTATAAAAGAAATAATTTTGTGCATAGATTATGCCGTTTTATTTTGCTCTTTATAACACCTTGCACATTATGCACAAATTATGAAAATCTAATTTATATTAATACGTTAGTTATTATAATAAAATAAGCCTAAGAAATAATGAAGCTTTTCTTTGGATCAGTAAAAGATATATTAAAACGCACGGGCGTGGCTAAATGTTGATGTTTTGCTTAATAGATGCAATATACTCATAAAAGGTACTAAAGCTATATTAGTATTAGATGTTGCGTTAAATTGTTAGAAAACGTTTAATTAGAACCGTTGGTCGATCATAAATTCATGAATTAAGTTAACGTATAAATAAATATAAATCAAGTTACAGTTATTCTAACCTCTGTAATTTACACGATTATTATGGTTTGCCATGTTTTAATGCTAACGCTGATAAGTAATTGTAGGAAGTAAGATTTACAAATATAAGCGTATCTAATTCCACACCAATTTGACCATACTCTAAATATGCATACACAGACAAACACTTTATGATATAAACCGTTAATGCAAAATATTTGTCTTTTGTGTATGCTTAATTAAGACACGCATTAATTTCATATTGAAGCAACACATGTCGACTCGTGCATAATTGATAATTACACATTTTAAGTGTTCAAGCATGCCGGCCTCGCCTACGTTACAAAGTCTATTTAAAACTAACCCCGTGAACTCGGCATTAATTTAATATACCCAGAATATGTATTAATGGAATTAATCTCATTTATTAAACATCTTTGAATCATTCTCTGTCTATATTATTTCTATATCAGTTGTTCCACTTCCCACGAATCGAATTGAAGAAATATATATAATAAGCAAAGAGAATATACAGACATGCCATAAATATCAAATATTGATACATGTTTTTTGTACGAATCAGTTTTTGTTGTGATTATTATCATTTCAATAGTTTTTATTTTATTTCCAAAAAAAAAGTTAAACAAAATAAATCTAATATATTTTTTTATAATCTAGTGGAAGGTTATATTATAATTATTGCATTATAACGAATAGCCAATTAAATGAAATAATACTAATAAGGAATAAGTTGTTTTAATGACACGTTAACAATATTTTATGTATAAGCGTAGGCGAAATTACAAACACCCTCAATATTGAAATCGTGCTATATTTGGATCTATTAGTACTTACGCCATTATGCATTCATTAGCGTTTCTCTTTTAAAGCAGACTTAACATTTTAAGTAAATTAATTTAGCGTAGGTTTATATTTAACTAGTTGTGTCGCCTATACAAAATGATGTAATTTCTTGTAAACATGGTTTTGCATAATTTACCATAATGCTTAGACAGATTAAAGTACATTTTGGGGACTTTATATTGTATTATTTTTACAAAATAAATGATTAAAATAAAATTGACAAAGCCACACCCAACGTTCAGTTTATGTTGTTAATAGGATACAATTTACAAATGATTGTAATTTAAAACAAAACATTATTCATTATTTTTAATTAATATTGTTTTATTCTATGTTATTTTTATTAATTAATATATTATTACAACTAGTTTTGTGAAAATGTTACAACTTGTATTAATATATTAATTATTAAAAATTTCAAGTATAATAATATTATACTTGAAAATATCATGAAAAAAGAAAACATTGAAAACATTATTAGATCACAATATATTTTAAAGCAGATTGCTTGGATTGGATTGTGTGGAATATGCGATTACCTTTTGCTGTTATTATATTTATTTTAAACGCATTTTTATGTTTTATTTAATCATGCACATATTCTTACTATTTTTTGGTGAATTTATATATGCTTTAAAGACCAACATTTTAGCAAAAATATGTGAATATACTAATCTCAACACAAAAATGTTGACAGATAAATACTGTGTATATTTGTTTGCGAAACTAGAATTGTTCTATAATAAATGATTATTATCATCATTGGTATTGATACCTTAAACTGGGGCGAACACATTATACTATCAAAAAAAGCAAACTCTGATGCACTTAAAATCATATACTATACTAATACATACTCTTTACTATAATATGGCATAATTTTCTGGGGAGGATGTCCTGGCACAAAGAACATTTTTATTACCTAAAAAAGAACTCTTCGAATAATTACAAACATAAAATATAATGATTCATGTTGAGGAATTAAAAAAAAAAACAAAATACACAGTATTTGGATCCATCACTTTTTGCAGATTATTTATACAAAGAAACAAGTTACAATTTAAGAAAACAATCTTTAACATGTTAGCTGCCACAATGGAGAGTCAAAAATGGGTATATTGAGCCAAAATATTAAATTTGTTTAAAACGTTTGTTTATGAATTATTAAATATTTTTACTCGTTTATTATTATTATTATTATTTATTATTTTTCCCTTATTTTTCATATTATAATCACAATATGATATTTTAATGTTCTGAGAAAAAAAAAATAGTTTCTTGCACAGCTGGATCTATGCTTCTTGCGGCACCAAGATCTCTGAGCTTAGAGGTTGAGTGTTAATGCTTGTCATAGTCTAAAAAAATTTGAAGATGGTACACTTTATATATGTATCAAATTTTATAACAACCTACTAGAAGCAATAAAAAAAGTTGATAATAGAAAAGAATTTAAAAATAAAATTTTACAATATCTTGTGGAACTGGAACCCTATTCATCTAAAGACTACATTAATTAATTTATTAAACACTTTTAGACATCTTTAAACACAATGAGATGTATATTTATTTTTTATATGTATATGTAACTAAATATTATTATTATTATTATTTTTTTTTTTTTTTTTTTTTTTTTTTTTTTTTTCACAGGTTATTATTATTATTATTATTATTATTATTATTATTATTATTATTATTCTTTTTTTGCAGGTTATACGTGCTTCTCTTTCAGTTTTTTTGGCTTTCGGCTGTTTTCATCATTTCACTGTATTTTTTTCTTTTTCTTAGAACATCAGTCATCTTGCATCTTCTACTTACTCTTTTTGGATTTGAATTCATTATTTTTTTGACCATGTCTTCCAATAAACAATCTTTTCTTAATGCATGTTTTATCTATCTTTTCTTTCTGTACATACTAGCACTATCTTTTCTCCAGCTCTTTTCAACAATTTTTTATTCCGGATCATGTCGGACTACCTAATCTGAAATTAGAAACAACAAAATATGTTAATATTTTGCCTGTTCTGATCATTTGAGACAAACTGATATTTGTTTTTTATTACTGTCTACTTACTAAACTTTTGAAATATGTATTAAGTGGACCACATCCAATTATTTTATTAGTTTTTAAACTGAAAACCTTAAATGCAGCAAAAAATTACAAATAAGAAATTTATTTATTTTGAAACGTAATATTGTATGTAGTAATTTTGACGTTTTACTATTTTTTAATTTGTTTTCTGACTGATTAAAAAAGTGTTTTTACAGTTGGTTTAAGGCGTTATATCTAAAGTTAATAATAATATAATAATAATAACCATAATAAATTTATTGAAATATTTGTAAAAACAACATTTGTTTTGTTATTACAATAATATTACAAAATAGATGTTTGTTATGTTAATAGTCAGAATGTTACAGTATGCTAGAATAAATAAGTGCTTAGCAAAGTGGGGAATCTAGACAGACACTTGATTGCAAACATTAAAACAATGTTTAACGGCTGTATAAGGACTATTTAAAAATTTGCATATAAACTCAAAATCTACCAGTATTTTAGACCCATTTTATAAACAATACCGGCTGTTCTAAACTGTATATTTTTTACAACTTACTGATGCTGCTGTTTCTATTAAATTTAAGCAAATACATTTTGGTAAATTCCTATTATTTTTTAAAAATAATGAGGCATATATGTAACAAATATATTTTTTAGAGATATTATGTTATGTTGTTAAATGTAATAATTAAAAACAAAATTAAATATTTCTTTTTTTTTAATTTATATTTTAATCACCGAAATATAATTGGCGCAGTTGATCCGGATTTTTTGTGGTTATCATAGTGAAAAACCATGAGACCATTCAACAAAGAAATGAATTAAGTAACTAAACAATTATCACTGAAGTTATGTTTGGTTATAATCAGTTGATATATTATAATAACCTTAATAAAATAACGTTTTTTTTTATTAGTTATAAATGAATAAAGACAACATTAAAACCGCTTTTAATGTAAAAAAAGTCATTTTGAGTTAGTCAGAATATCATTAGGATTAAATATATCCATGGAATATCTTGATGACGTTATAATCTTCTCTGCGTTATAACAGAATCATACGATAAACTTAACAAACGTTTTTGAGCGACTAAAAGAGACACATTTTAAGGACTAACTTGACAAATTTTGAGTTTACTAAAGAGAAAGTGGCGTATTTAGGTCACGACTTGACTTCAGATAGAGTTAAGCTAAACCAACACAAGATTTTTTTCATACAAAAATATTTGTTTCAAAATCTACTAAAAAAATCAAAGGTTTTCTGAGTTGTTCGGATACTACATCAAAGATCTTGCAAAGATTATGAGTTTTTTAACCAGTTACCTATAAAAATGCAAAAATTGATTATACGACAGAGTTTATTACATGTTTTAAAACGTGCAAAACTTTTTTATTAAATTACCTAGTATTGCAATACCCCAAAAAGTTATTATCAACCACTGATACAAGCAATGTAGCTTTTTTGCAATCTTATTGCAAGGTGCAAAAGGAAAGACAAACCTACATCCTATGCTTTAAGGACATTGAACCAATCAGAACAAAACTACTAGACCTATTACTGAAAAGAATTTTTTAGCTGAAGTATGGGTTACCAAATATTTTATCTATATTTGTACGGAAAGAACATTCAGATAGTTATGGACCACAAATTTTTGATTGAATGATTAATGTCATAATAGAATTTGTTTCTAAACTTGTGAGTTAGTGGCTCAACCTTATAGAGTTAGACTGAGAAATTGTTTATAAAAAATGCAAGAATAATACAAATGCCGATGCTCTTTCTACGATTGAGACAAACACAAAAAAACATAGCCAAAAATCTTATATTAAAAGATGTTAATGTGAAAAAAGAAGAAATTCAATCACTATCACAAGACAACATCAAACGACACAAAGAGAACCGACAATACATTATCAGTTGATGCGAATATTGAATTTATTGGTGAAAGCAACACAATACTTAGTTGTGATGAAATTCCAGTACTTCGAAAGCAATTTTTGAAAATGCCAAAGTAATTTTGATTACAAAATTGTAATTTAGTTTGTTTTACATTTTCTTAATAAACAAAAAACCAAACTAATATTTCTATCAAAAAACCGATTATCTACTCAAATTTTAATCAATATTTTAGAAATGTATGTCATAAATTCCGATTTTCTGAGACAAATGTTTAAGGTCAATGTTCAAAAACTGCTTAAATCTTTAATATCATAGTTTTAGTAAATATGATTTTGTTCAAAGATATTTTTATGTTGTTGTGGCATATTTTTAAATATCATATTTTAAATTCTTTGTGAAGTGAAATCTCACATATATGTTTGATCGAACAATTGAAAACAAAAATTTAAAGCTAAATTTAAATATAATTTTATAGTGTCATGTTGTTTTTGTGATTTTATGCTATTTTTTAAAAGACTCACAATCAACAGAATTAGAGATGTTTAAATAAATAAATTTCAATGTTTCTACGCCGAGAAAAAAAATTGGAAACTTGTTTTTTGGTACATTTTCTATCACATATTTAATTTTGAGCCAATTTGGTGATACTCATTTTTTAAGATTGGTCAAAAAGTAATGGAATTATCTATATACAAATTTTATTATGGCATCATTCAACCCAAAACAATGCACAGTAATTAAGTGTAATATTTTATGCTATAATTATTGATGCCGCGGTAATAGAAAATAAAATAAAAAAGTATATAACAAAGAAACATTTGCAACATTTAGGGTAATCTAGAAGAATCATAAATTAGGCGCTGGCAAAATTAAGCCTCATTGGCACTAAGAATTTTTACATATAAGGATTATACAGATATGTTATTGGTTTGCGAGTTTTCTAAAAGAAATGTTTTAACTGTTTGCATAAAATTTTGTCGCGTTTTCCTAACTAAAGATTTTACTGTTTTGGAATTTTTTATTTGGTTGGCTATTAGACGTTATTTGGTTTCTTCTAACTAAACTTGATTAGAATTGTCTTCTTCTTCTTATTATTAGCCTTCTTACTTCCATTGTTGGATATAGACCTTTTTCATTCTTTTCCATGCTTGTCTGTCGTTTGCTGTTTTCATTTACTGTTTTTCTGTTATTGTCTTTATGTTATCGATCCATCTTGTTTGGGGTTTTTCCGTGCTTTTTTGTTTGTTTTCCGGTGTCTCCAGAAGGTTATCTTGTGGCTCCATTCTTCTGTATTTTTTCTGGCCACGTGGCCTGCTCATTGCCATGTGAGTTTCTCTGTTTTCTCAATGACGTCTATTATTTTTGTTTTTGTCCGGATATCAGTGTTGCGCACTTTGTCTCTCTGAATTGTGCGCAGTTGAATTAACGCGTTCTAGCCGTACACTGACCGTGACTATGACTAAGGCTGGTGTTACACCTTTTGGTTTTTCAAATCCGTAATTCCGGCATTTGATTTTATTAAAAACTTAAAACTGTTATTTAAATCTAATGCGCCATACTTATGGAATTTATTTAATCTGGAAATAATACGGGGTCTGTTCTATTTGTTCCGTACGGGTAAATTCCGAATAGGTTTTCCGGGTGCTCCTTAACGCGTTTATTTTAATGAAGAACGACATGCCATCCGGTTTTTAAAATTAAGAACGACTAAAATTGTTGGTATTAAATCAGAAAATCTACAACATTTTGATTGAATTTTTATAACATTAACACAAATATATAAAGTTATTTTTGTTATGAAACAATACATAAAACACAGCCTATTCTTACTAAATCTTTTTTTGTGGAAAATACTAATCTATAGCAAACTATAATAAAAAAGTAAAACAAACCAGAATTCTGGACGCTAAATTCTGAGTTTTTTAAGATCTGGGACATGCACAAAAAATAAATTATATTATATTTTTATTATATTTAATTGTATGTTTTCCTTAACCGTTAATAATATTTTTATTCATTCTTTTTTATTTTATGATATGTTAAAATTTTAGTTTTTACGATTTGTATACACTAAATAACATTATTTTTTAAAACTGTTTGGGTTTTGTTAAAAACTTAGTTGTGGCATGTTTCAACCGACAAGCGAATTGTATTCAATAGCGGCCTGTACAAAAACACCGCTTGCGCAAAAATGTATTAGTCGCAACTATTGCAAACTGTCCATTGATGTCTGTTGGAACAAACCTATTGACCGGATGTTTGTATTTAAGCATTTAAATCTGCAAGCAACATTAAAACAATACAAATTTATAAAGAAAACAATTAATTTTAATTTAAAATAAATTTAAAATCTCATTATACTAATCAAACAATTTTGCTTTTTTATGGTATCTGAAACATTTAATGACAATTAAGTTTATAAACTTTTGTTGGTTTAAAGTAGATATTAAGTACATTTTTTCTGTAGTTTGAAATGCACTTAAAACTGTAGATCCACCTGTTGCATGCGTAACTACCAAAAACAATGCTTGACTCCAACAATGACGATACAGCTGAAGAGAGAAACATACTTTTTTTCAAAATTGATACTTCCAGCAAATAGAATATAATAAAAATTAATAACTAATGTATTTCTTTTAATTGGCCGTAATTTTAAGTTTTTTTGATATTTTTTTTAATATATATAATTTAAATTAACATTGGTTGTTATAGGAGTAATTTTCTGAAACTCCACGTTTAAAGTTTTTCAATCAACTGTTATTTTAAAATATTAAGTGCATACAACCGCCTATACATTAATACATTCGAGTCAAGATTAAAAGTTATTTTTAACTCGCAATTAAATAATTAAACCAAACAAAAATTATAGGTTTTTAAAAATTAGTTGCATGGTTTATTTTTGTTTCGATAATTTTTAGCCGTTGTCTCGGTGGACTGTTTTTAGCGAAGCGCTATAAAATATCATAAATTCTCTTGTCTTAAGCAAATAATATAATTGTATAATGTAATTGTATTTTAAGTTCTAATTAAAATTATCAATAGAGCGAGTTTTGTCATTAAAAATAATGTTATCATAGATTTTATTTCAATCAAAAACATATAATGGTTTCTAATTTTGACGTATTAGTTCGAAAATACAAATTTATGTACTTCAAACTGTTTAGTTAATTTTAAAAAATAATAATATTGAAATAAAACAGTATTAAAGAAGTAATTACTTTTATCTTCAATAGTTTCAGCTATAGTATCGAGAGTTTATCGTAAGCTTCTGCGACATTTTCTAAATAAGTTTTAGCAGCAGCATCATCAATCTATAACTAAATTTATAAAAAATAATTAAATTGTCACTCCTAATATTAACATGTTTTACATGCAGTATTCCCCTAAAGGCAAACAGTGTAAATATAAAGACACATTTATTCTGTTTCAAAGGAGTGCGGCAAATTTTAATTTAACAGTTCAATAAGTTTTATGCATATTTTAAGATAACATTCGACATAAATTTTAAACAATGGATCATATGTTGTTGTGTTAAAACTTTATAGCGGTTTTCTACACATAAATTAATAAAAAATAACAAAATGTCTTTAGCATAAATCAAATTTTTTTATTGTGAAACATACACCAATTATTATATTAATTTGTTTAATTATAATTAAATTTATTATGGTTTTTTAATACGTACATATTATTATAGGTTAGTGAGAAATTGTTATGAATTGATTCATATTATTTTTAATATAATACATTTACTTCACGGACATAATTTAACTTGACAATTGATCTTTCTTTCATAATTTTCCGAAGATTTGTGCTCCATTTTATGTTTTATATTATATTTATCATATGAATGTTCGTTCATTTATTTATTCTTTTTAGTTAGGTCGGCATGTTTTGGTACAATGTAAGTAAGGCTCGTTTCACACGTATACGCTTTTCATTCGGTTTGGTTTGTTTTCGGTTCGTTTTCGATTTGTTTTTGATTCGTTTTTGGTACGTTTTTGGTTTGTTTTTGGTTCATCTTTTATTTCTATTTGGTACCAAATAGAAACAGTATAGCACCGGATACACTTTTGTAATGTGATGAGAGGCTGCTCCTAATGAATTACTGTTTTGTTTTTTATTTTTCTATATAGAAACAACACTGCAACAACTTGACTTCTCTTCACTATGATTACTACTGAGCCCGTGTACGAAAAAACACAAAACCTGATACAAACCGTGTATGTGGGAAAAAGTTTCATTCGATTTTGGTTGCAACCGAATGGAAATCTTATACGTGTGAAACGAGCTTTATATATGCAGGGTATCAATAATCTCTCTGTGTTCTATGGGTGACTTCGTTGTTTGAAAGGTTACAGAGTTGGTTATTTTTTTTTTTGGAGTATTGTTAAAGCGTGCTACCAAGGGCCGTATTGCTAGCGTTTACTTAAATAGAGAACCTAAATACAACAAATTTAATGAACGGAAAGAGTGATTTAAAAGAGTTTCATCTAAAAATATTATTTTTATTTTTTTAAAAGTTTTTTGTGCTTTACGACTTTAAAACTACTTGTTACTTTTTCTTAATAAATGAGTAAGAGGTTGATGAATTGCGACATCCTTGGTTTGGATGTGTTGCAGTGTAAGGAATTATTACTCAATGTAATAATATCATTTTTTTATACATAATATTATTTATATTTCTATAACAACATATTAATTCCAAAGCATAATGATTTATTAGTATGACTGTAACATACCGGACGCCTTGAAAGAATGTTTTTAACAAGGACTTTATATTCTGGGTTCATCTGATGGGAATGGACATAATTTGTTTGTAGGCCGTTGGAAATTCTGTCCTTCTGTTGTTATAGTTGCCGTACGAACTACACTATCCTTTCCTGTGTGGATTGCTGTAACTCGTTCTTGTTTCCATTGCAGTGGTGGCTGATTATTCTTTACAAACACTAGCTGGCCAATTTTAATATTTGGAATCAAGTTGTGCCACTTGTTCCTGGTTTGCAGAGTTCTTAAATATTATTTGTTCCGCCGCTGCCAAAAATGCTGTTGCAATTGCTCTTCTCGTTACCATCTGGACAATCGATTGATAGAAATGGTTATAATATTTTGGTTGACAGGTGCCGTTAATGTATTTCCTATTAGGAAATGACCTGGAGATAGAAATGATTCATTTTTAGGATTATTTGATAGTGGTGTTGCAAGTTTTTCCTCTAGATATAATGTCTGCAGAGTTATCTTCTGTTTGGACGTAATGCCATTCTTTTGTCTTAGCACATATTTTAATTTCGTGTATTCTATTTGCTACAAACACCTTAAGTGGTTTGTTATTTATCTTGAATTATGGTAAGGCAATAGTAGAATCGCTCCATACTTGATCTCATTAACTTAGTTAATAACAAGGCAGCACATAATTACAATTGTGGTATGATGGATCTTTTTAATGATGCTACACGTGATTTTGAACACAGGAGTTGCACAGTGTAATTGGTATTGTTTGATGTGCGTAGGTAGATGCACGCTCTTTACGCATTGTTACTAGCATTACAGAATCTATGCATTTTTCTGTTTTTTTCTTTGCCGCATGTCGCGGTATTGTCAGCTGATTTATAATTTTAACATCTGTTGCGTAATGTATCCATTTGTTGCGTATATGGAATAGAACGGGTTCATCTAAATTTAACCGGAGTGGCCACAATTTTTGGAGCATTATTTTTGCTCTCACGATGATTGGGCCAATGAGTCTTAGCGGATCAAATATTTGTGCGGTATGAGACAAAATCGTGCGTTTTGTGATCTTCTCATGTATGTCGAAGTTAGGTGATTGATATAAAAAAAAACATCAGTACTTGGGTTCCAGTGAATGCCTAGTGTGTTGATGTTATCTTTTTCCGTCCGATTCTGATGATTGTAAATCAGCTATTATTTCTGAACAATTTGGTGATCATTTTCTAAGTTGAAATCTGGCCGATGCAAGTAAGTTTGTCAATTTGTGCTTTATTTTTATGAGCATTTTAAGGTTGTTGGCTCCTGTTAATACGTCATCAACATAGAAGTCTCGCCCCAGTGTATGTGACCCGATAGGATACGTAACTTTATTATCTTCTGCAAGCTGCTGCAGACATTTTGTTGCTAGATATGGCGCGGATGATGTCTCATATGTAACTGTTTGCAGCTTATAAATCTGTAGTGGCAGGTATTCACTTTGCTATATAATTCTCTGATATTTGGTATCTGTCGGATGCACAAAAATTTGTCGGTACACTTGTTTACTATCTGCTATGCTTACGTAAGCATGGAGTCTAAAACAAAGCAAGATAGCGGATAGATTATCTTGGAGTTTAGGGCCAACCAACATACAATCGTTAACTGAAATTCCTGACGAAGTTTTTAAAAAGCCGTCAAAAACTACTCTTAGTTTAGATGTTACACTTGTTTGCTTAAGTACTGCATAGTGTGGAGAATACAAATTGGTTGCGTCCGTTTCATCAGAAAAATTGGAAATTAGTTTCATGTGTCCAAGTTCTACGTATAACTTGTAGTCAATTTTTAAGTTTGGTTTTCGTGCCAATCTAAGTTCTATTGAGTAAACACTTTTTACTGTCGTTGTTTTTGATTCTCCTAACAAAGTCACCTTTTTTGTAAGTGGCAACTGCACTATAAATCTTTCATCTTTATTATGTGAGTGTGTTGATTTGAAGTGCCGTTTACACTGTAATTTAGTTTGCGAAAGTGACTGGTTTTCCATTATTTCTTTCTGATTTCAAAATTTTGTTACTGCCTTGTCAATATTCACTTCAGTAGCGAAATTACAGAATGATATAAATTGTATGTTATTGGGTTTCAAGCATTTGCCAGACATTATCCAACCAAAATGCGTTTTTGAAGGTGCGGATGTGCTGCGGTAGCTTTGAGTTGTCTAATTCATAATAACGAGTAAAACAGCTCCGCTCCAATTAGCATGTCTATTGATTTTGATTTGTAAAACTGTGGATCAGCTAAACTCAAATGTTGCGGTGATTGGAATTTGTGCTTATCCAGGGACACGGACGGTAGTTGAGATATTGTTTTAATTACCAGGCACTCTAAGTTACTGAACTTACTCATGATTTTATGCTAGTCCTCACCTTGTATGATATCTGTGGGGTTTCATTGTTTACACTAGTAACTAATATAGATGTCGTTTTGTAGTTGCAAACGTTTCACACAATCTCTGGAGATGAAATTTGACTAAAAACACATTGCATAGTTACATCTTTCCTTGCGAGTCTTCAATATATATATATATATATTAAAACCGTTGATAGAAAAACATTATTTTCGTTGGCACTTGTGTCAGTACATTGGTATGTTTGGAAGAAAGAACTACTGGATGGTATTGGATTATTTGTATCAATTGATGGCCTCAAATTTGTATCAAAATGAAGTAGCAAATTGTGTAACTTTGTACTTGTTTTACATCTATATATATAGATTTGCATTGTTTTGGGGTGTGATCAGCATATAGGCAGTTTACACATATCTTTATTTTTTTCTCTTTGACTGGTCTGTCATTTGGAGTTACATCAAGAAATCTTGGACATACGTATAAGTTGTGTTGCTCTTTACACATGTTGCACGTTGACCGTGGTTTTGTAGATACAACATATATTGTCGTTTTTTGTTGATTGTATTGTCGTTGTATAGGCTTAGAAACTTTAATAGCTTCTAACGTATAGCAACTTTGAGTTAAGAATTCACAGAGTTGATTAAATGTTGGTAATATTGTTGATTTTAACTGAGCTTTTCAATCTTGTTGCATGTTATATTGAAGTTTTTTGGTTATAATGTAGATCAATATACGATCCCAATAATCGGTTTGTTGTCTAATATTAATCGTTAAGATATATGATTTTTTTTGTGTATGTCTGACTGCTCGTACAACGATTTTATGTGATTGTGAACTAATAATTGCTAATTTTCATACCTTGATAATAAAATGTTTCATGCTGTATTGTAGTTTGCTGCTGATATTTTCAATGAAATCAGAACATGTATAGCTTCTCCGGTCAAGCTGGTTTGTAGTTAATGGAATTGTTGAATATTATTCAATGAGCCATTTATATATCGTGAAAATGTAACCATTCTTTATTATTTCCAGAAAATGAAGGTAGTGTTATTGTAGGTAATCGTACGGGAGCTTTACTGGATGTTACTTTTTCTGAACTTTGTGAAATGATATTATTTTATTTTCTTGATTTTGATGATATACACGTTTTTGCTTGTGCAATAATTTTGTAAAAGCGAGTTTCAAAGGCACATCATTCTTTATTATGAATTTTAGATAAGAGTTCAATTTCATATTGACACTTTTCAAAATTTGGTAAATTATGTTTAGCTTTTACTAACATTTCTTCTAACTCAACAATGTTAACATTGTCTGAGTTAATGTAAGTTTCAAAACGAGTTAAGCTTCTTTTTATTATTGATTGCTGCATGCGAAGCTTCTTAAGTTTTTGATCAATCATGTTGCAATATTTTATGAATATACAATTTAATGTTTATCCGACGCACTGTTAGAAATCCGGTGGTTCGAAGGACCAATAATGAATTGCGACACTTTTGGTTTGGATGTGCCGCAGTGTAAGTAATATAATGCAACTTAATTTTTTATTTGGCAAATTTCTTATACATAATATTATTTAAATTTCTATGACAACATATTAATTCTAAAGAATAATGATTTATTAGTATGACCGTAACAGAGATTCTACAACAGTCGAAAAACTTTTTAATCTATTGTAACTGGCTAAACTTATTAAAGATTGGACCAGGTTTGCCGTTTTGGGAACTGGAAACTGCTTAACAGCCTCAATTCGGCCAGGGTCTGACTAACTAAAAAAGAAAATTTCTTTACAATATAAGTGACGTTTTTGAAGCCGCACTATAAAACCAGCCTTGCGTAAGCAAGAGAATGTTCTATCAAGATGATTTAAACAATCCAAAAAATAGCAATATAATGTCAATATAAAATACTAAATAGGAATGATAAAAACTGCGTAAAACTGAAACAACGGATTTATTCCAAACGGTAAACATTAAATTCATAAGGTTTGTTTTTGTATAAAAAAAGGCCGTTTGTTTTTTGTTTTCAATTTTTTTTTGATTGAATTTTATCTAAACTTCTTAACAATTCATCTATACACAGAGAATGTTCAATATCTGGTTGAAGTATTTTATTAAGCTTACGAGCATCTAAGCATACATATACGGAACTATCTCATTTTGTTACCGTAACTAAAGGGTTAGGAATGTTATAACATTTTTTTTTCTTGAACGGTATCTCGATAAGCAAACGGAATTGGAAATTGATTTATTAAAGACTTCCTAGTTAGACTTGTCTGTTATTAAAATCAAAATCAATATTGTTAATTGTAAACAAATCAAATATTTGGTGGGTAATTTTTTTACACTTTCCTTTCAACGCCTCAGACATTCTTACTTTGGATACAGTAAAGATAAGAAAATGGACGTTTAATAAATCATTGTGATTAAATCCTAATTGGGATATTGCGTTAGTTTGGCTTCCGATTCAATAACGCAAGATACAAAAAAACAATCAAATATTCATCGTTACCGTTGGGTTTTTATTATTGTTTGTACATTCATTTATATTTATTGTTCCATTTTAAAAGTTTTTTTGGCCTCGGTTTTAAAAGACCCAAATTTGTTAGTTTTTCTTATAGCACACTTTATCTATATTGTCTACGTTTATAACCGCAAAGGTTTTTTTAATTAAACTATTTTCCCGTTTAATGCCATTAAAGTAATGACGTCTTATATTAAGCCGATTACTTAAATACTTTAGATTTGATGTATAGTAATAATTTGCGTAAGTTAGTTGTTGAATTGCGACTGAAATATTATTGGTGCCAATTAAACGTATGTATGATTTCAAGAAAAAAATGGTTTTTTGATATTATTTTTTGTTTTGTTTATTTTGCAGTCAAGTTTTGGTCTTGGCTGTAATGTTTTAAAAAAATGGTCAACCTGGTACCTGATTTTTTTTTTTTGAGAGTTATAGTTTTTTTATCTACATTTGGTTTTATACTTTAGACCTTTACTATTTGGACCTTTTGCCGATTTTGATCAAAACGTTCAACAGATCTTTAGATACATATGTCAGTTACAAATAGAATTCTACTTTGACAAACATGAAGAAAATCTGCAAATCATGTCAATAGCTTTCATAGCAAAAGTCTGACTTTAGAATTATAAATGCTTTTTTGCTGAAGTTTTATTTATAGTTTTGCAGAATGCAGAACCCTTTATATTTCATACTTTTCAAATACCATATCCAAAAATATAACGTTTTAATATTTTTAATCTGTAGCATCTATAAAGAAAAACCTCAAAACAATATCTGACATCTCATAACACTATGTTGTTTATATGGCTTTAAAAGTATCTAGAAAACTAGGATTTTTTAATAGATGTAAACAGTTTTTTTTTATCTTTTCCATATATATTTTTTATATTTGTCACTGTATTGAATATTATTTCTAGGAGGAGCTTTTGAAACTAAACTATCTCTTTTAAGTTTTACTCAAAACCGAGCTACTTGGATTAAGTTTTAAAATTGATTAATGACTTATATTGCTGATCTTAGGATTTACTGTAGATATTTTTATAATCAAATAATATTTACTCGATAGTACAAGACTTGAAAGGAATTCTAACAAACATTCACTGACGGTTTAAAGGTGTAGGACCAAAACTTTTAAATTTTGTATTTTTCGAGACTTATAAGCCGCAAATAATCAAGTTCAATATTCACAGATTACTTAAATTTAGTTTTCAATATGAGTGTGGTTTTACTTGTTGAAATTAAAGGTATTTTTATGTTATATAGAATAGGAGATAATATTTTGTATATGCTAATGTATTTTGTGGTAAATAAATGTAATGAAATTTAAATTGAAATGTTAAAGTGAAAGAGAAGATTATCATAGTATAATAAAGCTACCAAAAATTTATTATTAATCTTTATTCGGCATTTCAAAGAAAATATTGTTATATATTTTATTTAGTGTACTTACTTGCGGTTATATTTGCCTGTAACAAAAGTTTTTAATCAGCTTATTTTAACAATTTAAATAATCATAAATATAAAATTTAAGGTAATTTAAATAAAAAAATTACCATATTTGGCATATTTTGCGTATTTTGAAGCTTGCTTAGCATGCTTTATAGCTTGCCTGGCCTGAATTCTAGCGTTTTTAGAGTTATATTTTGAATTTTTAGCAGGTGATCCTAATTTGCCATATCTTGAAAGCGCTTCATAATCTCCGTAATCTAAACATTAATATAGACAATAATAACATCATATTAATATTAAATTAGAATTTTTACCATCACTTTCTTCAATTTCGTCCATAGAGGCTTCCATTTTAGCTACAGCATCAGCAACATCATCTATAGCATCTGCGGCTGCGCCATAATTCTGTAATTTGTATATTGTTTTATATCAACTTGCTCAATCAAATAATCTGAACATTTATCATTATTATTAGTATTATACAGATTGCTTGGTAAAAAAATATGGCTAAAAATTTGATGAAAAAACTACAGTATGTAAAATAATTTCAATATTTATTTTTTACAATCATTTGTCATGAAATAGTATAAAACAATCAACACAACTTTACATCACACTTTGTAAATATTATACTAGATTGCTTAACTTTATTTTATGTGCTGCAATGAACAGAACAAATTTAATTGTTTATAATATCTAAGCCAACTACGATTTGCTTTATTTAGTATTATGTACTGATGGTTTAGTTAAGGCAACGTATATATTTACTCTCTATGATATGATATTTAACCTAAAATTTTACTGTGGCCACCATTTTAATAAAATTTAAAAGCATTGTAGGTTGATATTGTGGTTATAATGTATACCACACTGTGTTAATTATTATTATTATAACATATCAGGCTAAACAAAATATTAAAAATAGATAACTACAATGTTTTGGGAAAATAATACTTTTGAACTTTTTTTTAACTCAAACGTATTTTATTGCTGATGAGGATTAAGGATTTACGATATACTTTTTTATCAACAATCTTATTTAGTAATATATTATTTGACATTTCATTCAATCAACTAAATCTAGAACTTAATTTTTTTGTTAATATTTCTAAATGTTTTTAATTAATGCAATTTAGGCAAATAAACAAATTTTTATTATTAGTATTCTATTGTATATATGCTATTTTGCAATTATTTATAATAAAAAATATTCTTAATATTTTTCTGGTTTTATAAAATTGTATAATTGTATAATGAAAATCAAATTAGTACTGAACTTGAGAAATTAGGTTTTATTGACCGGTTGGAAACTATCAGTTAGAAATGTCTGACTACTCAACTATTTAAAAGTCATGAATTAACTTTACATTTATTTAAATTGTTATTATTAGTTTTTTATAAAAGATATAAAATGTTATATTTACCTGTACAATGCCAATAAGAACGATGAGACCAAATACTAGTAGACTGTTCATGTTTTCAGTTCTATTAGAAAATTTAATAAATGTTTTCCAAACTATCGGCTTATATACATTAAGATAAACTATTAAATAATGCTAAATTAATTTCAAACAATGCAATGTAGGATAGTTTAAAATAATATATATTCGAAATAAATGTTATGGGTCATTAAATGCAATGTTATAAAAATATGAAAAACATGCAATAAATCATACTGAAATATTAAATTGATGGAATAGTTATTTTTTTATAACTTAAACCCACTGCAATTGCAATATATCAAAAAAAATTTAGTTGACAATTTTACTACGAGATTTTAAAATAATATATATTACATTTTTATTGCACAAGTAATTTACAACACTATTGGAAAAGTGTAATACTTAGAATTAAAAAAAATGTTTTGTACAAACGGCTATCGACCGTAGTCTTTCAGCCATACTTTAAAATAATATTATTTTCTTAATTGTAATATTATGATATAGATTTATTAGTAAAATTATTAAAAATTTGATTAGTATGTTTTTTTAAATTTAAAAATGTTATAGTGAACATTTACAAAATATCTTACATAACATAATTTACATACAAACGCTTTTGAATTTTAAATACAATTGTGTGTTATACTGTACAGTTGCAATAAATTTATATTCATAATTTAGTTTGAGGCATTGAATTTGTATGACCAACATGGTCAAATTTGTCACCAATGTATTTAAAATATTTCAGTAAGCCCATTTTACATAGTTTATGCAATAGCTGCATAGAAGAAAACTGTATTTAAAACTATATTAATAACATGCTTGTTTCTGAAAAGATTATGGGAAATTTAGATATACATTTATAGTTTATGTTAATATTTAAAAAAGTTAGCATCTTAAATTTTTAATTTGAAATAATGTGATTATTTTTTAATTGCTTTTTTGTAAATGAGTATTTTAATTTTAATTATGATAAAATTAAAATACTAATATAAAATTGGGTAAATCCATTAACAGAATGTGAAACTCTAAAATTTTTTTAAGTAGATATAGTGGTTTAATCTTATTAGATCAAGCTTTAAATTTCTAATAAAAAGGTTTTATTATTACTTTTTTTACAAGTTTAAAGAAATATTTTTTTTTTTTTTTAAAACCTAAAATTCAGTTTGTTCAAATATTAAATGTCTGTACATGGAATAGATTTTATTAATTGTTTTTTTAATACATAGTTTTTAGTGTATGTATAAGTTAGTAAAGAAAATACCTTATGTTTTTACTTAATAAAAAAAAAAAATAATTTTTTTTTTTGTAAGCAAGTACGTGGTTTTTGTTAGCATTGTACTCCAGTGGCTTTTTGAAATAGGAGACATTTGATGTATTTTAAATACATTTTTAGAGTTAAGGTTGTATTACGTTGTAAGACATTGTGATTTATACACTGGCATTTGTGGTTTTGGGGTTGTTAGATAACACCGTATTTAGAGCCGTTAAGAGCATGTTGTGCACTGGCATGTAGGTTGCAAAGTAACTTAAGATGACTGTTAAGCTTACTTTCAGATAAAGTTTTGAGGTTGTATGCGGGACACAGTCAATAAATATTTAGGTTTATCAAATAGCTTGCGCACAAATTTTAGTATTTTATAGACGTTTGATACTTATTCTTCTTCTTCTTTCCATGCCTTATCCGTTGCGAATATTGGCGATCGTTATGGCTATCTTCATTTTATCCACGGCTCCTCGGAACAGTTGTATTGAGGTCACTCCATACCACTGGCGCAGATTTTTAAGCCAGGATATTCTTCTCCTCCCCGGACCTCTCTTTCCCAGCACCTTTCCTTCCAGAATAAGTTGGAGTATTCTGTACCTTTCCTTGTGCCTCATAACATGCCCAAGGTATTCTAGTTTTCTAACTTTTACTGTCATTATTTCTCGATCCTTCCCCACTCGCCGAAGAATCTCCTCGTTATTAACATGATCTATCCACGTTACCTTTAGTATACGTCTGTAGGTCCACAACTCAAACGCTTCTAGCCTGCTTTCAAAATCCTTGGTAAGAGTCCAGGATTCTGCGCCATACAGAAGAGTGGAAAATACGTAGCATCGTAGGATTCTGATTTTAAGTTGTAGAGTCAGGTTTGGACTGGTGAATATTTTTTTTCATTTGTATGAATGCAGCTCTTGCTCTCTCAAATCTGCATTTTATTTCCACAGAATGGTCCCATTGTTGGTTTATGCAGGTACTTAGGTATGGATATTTATCTACCTATTCGATAGGCGTATTGTCAAGAAACAGGTTCACCGGTGGCGGGATATTTCTGCTCACTACCATATGTTTGGTCTTTTTTATATTTAAACAGATTCCGTATTTTTCACTAGTGGATTTGATCTTTTCCATCATAATTTGGAGTCCTTAGCACTGCTGCTCATTATGACGGAGTCGTCTGCATATCTGATGTTATTGAGTAGTTCACCGTTGACTATGATTCCCTCCTCTACACTATCCAGTGCTTCTTTGAAGATTTGCTCTGAGTATATATTAAATAGCATAGGCAAGAGCACACACCCCTGCCGCACCCCTCTACATATTTTTATTTTCTTAGTTTTGTGGTCTCCTACTCGAACTTCTGCTGTTTGTTGCCAATATAGAGTAGAACGTTTAATGCAAAAAGTGCTTCCCTGGTACCTACGGCATTGCGAAATCCGAACTGCGTTTCCTCGATGTTTGCTTTACATTGTTGGTATATTCTAGCGTGTATGATTTTTAGAAATATCTTTAGTGTATGACTCATTATACTAATAGTATATTTAATAATTATTTACATGTTTAATAAATAGACGCGAGCACAGGAGAACAATCTGTTCCGGTCAAAACCGAACTGGAATGTGAAGGTTAAGCGGTAACGTAGCAGGAAGAAGAAATGCTTCTACGTAAGAAAAAATGTGAATGTTACTAAAAAATACATATTGATAACTTCATAATTTTTAGAAATAACTTTGTTTTATGAAAGAGAGAAAATCATAAAACTCTATTTGACATGTTTAAACAGTTTTCCATCTCCGCCATTATTAAAAATGGAACGATACACGCTTCAACAACGCAATGAAATTATTAAAATTTAAATTAAATGGTGAAAATTTTTCAATGAAAATTCACAAAACTAAAGCACTTTTTGGTCGTCGTAAAGCACCTTCTTGGCCGGCAATAGTAAACCTGGTGGAAAAATTTAAGCTGTTGGGACAAGTTTGTGATGTGAAGAATTGAAACAGTGTGTATTGCTCAAGAACACATGAGAATATTGCTGATGTAGCCCGTAGAGTTGAGGATAACCCAGGTTTGACGATTCCTCGTCGATTCTTGGAATTAGTCATTCCACAAACGACATTTCAACGTATTTTGCACAAAGACTTATGTTTTAGAGCTTAAGTTCAGTTAACACTAGAACTCAAGCAGGTCGATCACCATAAACTTCCTATATTTGCTGATTGGGTCCTTAAATGCATCAAAATGATCCGGAATTTTATCAAAAAATTATCTTCAGTGATGAAGAAGAGTTGTCGCATTTGGGGCTTAAAAAATCTAATAATGATTATAAGAAAAATGTCTTTGCATCCTCAACGTGTCACTGTTTGGTGCAGTTTTTGGGCTGGCGCTGTGATTGGACCTTACTTTTTTGAAAATGAGGCTCGTGCAACTGTTACAGTGAATGGAGGGTGCTACCGAGCTATGATTAATGATTTTTTTAGGCCGGAATTAGAAGATATTGATGTGGACGACGTTTATTTTCAGCAAGGCGGCGCTACGTGCCACACAAGCAACGAAACAATCGCAATTTTGCAAGAAAAGTTTCCTGACCGTGTTATTTCTTGAAGAGGTGATCACAATTGGCCACCGAGATCTTGTGGTTTAACACCTTTAGACTTTTGTCTTTGGGGCCACGTGAAAGATAAGGTCTATGCCAATGCTCCACAATAGATTCAAGACCTTAAAGATGGAATTCGTGAAGTTATTGAGCCGCAAAAGAATGAAAAGAATGTGGTACTGCAATCGTAAGCGTGGCTGCCATTTGACTGATATCGTTTTCAAATGTTAATGGCATACCTTCCTTTTTACAATGAAAGTAACTTTTATTGATTTCTTTTGAAAAATACCCGTTTTATTTAAATATTAAAATGAGACCTTTTATTGGATAATCTTATATATCGTTTTTAAAATTTATTTATTACTTTTTAAATTAAAATATGTGTTTTAAATTTAGGTTTGGTTATTTTTGGTTATGCGTTTATTGAGTTACAAGAGTTTAAAAAATATTTTTTCTATAACGTTTTACAAAACTTTTTAAATTTGATTGACCATCTATGTGTTATTGATTTTGCTTTATTGCTAGCCAAAGCAGCCTGATTTTATTTTCATAACATAAAACAAACTTAAATTGATCTAAATAAAGAGAATTATCTACTGGTGTTCAAAATCTAAAAATTGTGGCTGTAATTAAAATAACAGACACAAGATAGTCTAGCAATTAGAATACTAAAATAGTTTATAAATTAATTTTAGAACTAATAAAATAACTTTATTTTAGACTCAATATAGATTTTGATGAAAACGTTTGGAAACAGATTTTCTGACATATGTTATCACAAATGGAATTCTGCTTTAGAAAATTATTTTTTTTTTAATAATTTCAAACAGTTTTGTTTACTTCTGTGTAACTTTTGATTTATACACTTAGATGCAAAAGAAACGGGCTATTGAGTAGTTTTTTGCAAAAACTTGGGTAATTTTTTTTAATAAAATTTTTAGTGTTTTTCAATCAAAAAGACCATCAGAATGTAGAAAAAAACAACATATGGTACTTATCAGTTTATGTAATAAACATTAATAAGCGAAAACGATAATATACGTATACACAAAAGAAAATGCATTTTTGCAAAATAAACTTAACAGAGATTAATAATGTAAATTTCAGTTGAATAAGATTTCAATACTTTGTATTCCCTCTTTGAGCCCTAACTATTGCCTGCATATGGCGGCTCATGCCACTAATGAGCTCACGAATATTATTTTGTTGAATATTTTGCCATTCTTTTTGAAGTGCCATACGAAGTTTTTTTATTGTGGTTGGTGCAACTGCATGTTTTCTAACACGCCTGCCCATCATGTCCCAAACATGTTTTATAGGATTTTTATCTGGAGTACATGCAGGCGTGTTGAATTTTTGTGTTCCAACTGCAACTAAGTATTTTGTGACGCACCTCGCAAAATGCAGTCTTGCGTTATCCTGCATCAGAATAAAGCCATTGCCGATAAGTACTTTTTTCAAAACTATCAGTATACCGCTGTGCAGTCAGCAATTTTTTATCAATGACAATCGATTTGGTGCAGGCATCCATTAATATTTTTGCCCATGCCATTAGGGAACCTTCACTATGGCTAAACCGGGGCTTAAAGGTGCACTCCGCAAATCGTTTTCTTGTTTGTCTCCATACTTGTTTTCTTCCATCTGGCAAATGTAGGCAGAATCTAGTCTTGTTAGTAAACAGTACTGCCCTCCTTTTTGCCAATGTCTGGCTTGACGTGGGAGTAATTTTGGTCCAGCTGCTGGTCTACATGATTTTATGCCTGCTTCTTGCAACTTTGACAAACTGTCCACATACTCACAGCTGTACCACGAATCTTAAGGAGTTGGTTTCTGGTTTTTATTGAAGTCACATGACAATTCCGTAGAATAGTGTGAACGATAAATCGGTCATCGATAGCAGTCGTTTTTTGATTTCTGCCAGCTTCCGACTTCGGAGTATTTATGCCGGTTTCTTTAAACCGCTAAGTGCTTTTTGGACGGTAGAAAGTCAGTCTTCTATGAAGGAATCTGGACACATAACGCTGGTTTCTCCCATCTGCCACAAGAGCAAGAGCTTTTGCACAACTTTTAGCACTTAGAACCATAATCAATAATCTGCCCGGAAAATGACAAATAACCGAAAACAAACAAGTTAACTCAGTAACCACCTTGATTCTCTGTGCATAATGTTGAATGAGCAATAGATAGTAAAGAACACATACCTTTAAATTTTATTTTTGCTTATTAATGTTTATTAAATAAACTGATAAGTACTATATGTTGTTTTTTCTACATCCTGATGACCTTTTTGATTGTAAAACACTAAAAGTTTTATCCAAAATCCAAAATCCAAAATTGACTAATGACTAAGATATTTTACAACATTGGAGTAATGTTGCTTATTTTTGCATGTTTTATAGATATTTCTATGGACATTGTTCAAACAAAATACAAGACATATTGCCATGTAAACAAATATTGACTCGTATTATTAGGCTTAAAACTCTAACAAATATTCAAAGACAATTCAGAGATGTGAAACCAAAACTTAAAAAAAAATACGTTTTTAACCGTATTATCGACACATGAAATAAAAAAATAAATTTAGTATTTTTCTAGACAAGCCGCAAATATTTATAGTCAATGTTCACCGACTGTTTAGTCTTGAATGTGATAGTTTTAGCAAGTGTGGTTTTACTTATTGAAGTTCAAAGATTTTTTTACGTTTTTGTACCACAGGTATTAAGTTATTTCTAAATGTCTCATTTTGAAATTTAAAAAAAATACTGATTTATTACATCTCATAGCAACAACTACAATTTATTTCAAAATACTGTAAAACCACTTTAGTTTTATTAATAGCATACCGACCGCTACCTTGAGTTCCAATATTGTAGTGAAAACTTCTACTTTGTGGTTATTTCTATTTTCACATATAATTTGTTAATCAATTTATATTTTTACCAGTACATTCAGAAGGGATTAAACTATATTTTGCCAGAATATTTTAGTCAAATTACATTTACAAATAGCATTAAAACGCATTTTTTTTCTATATTTGGATACATTTTTGGGCTATTTCCAATTATCATTTGGCTAAAATACTCTAGCAAAATATAATGTGGAAATGGGAAAGTATCTGTTTTTACTACAATACTGGAAATCAATGTAGCTCTTAAGAACTTAAGTTGCAACTTTTTTGTATTAGCATGATATTCATATTTTAGAAATTAAATTATTAGGGTATAGAATTATACAATCGGTAATTTCAATACTTTTTAATTAATTAGTTTAACGTTTAGATATTTCTGCAACTGATGCCACTACTATACACTACTATATATAAATAAATCCGGAAATTTAAGAATTTTAACTTACTAGTTTAATTTATTGTTTTACTCATATTGTTTTATATGTTTTTATTATTTTTATTAATTAATATATTATTTTACACATAATAAAAATTAAAAAAAACATATGAAACAATATGAGTATAACAATAAATATAAAAGAGTTTCATAGAATAAATAATAAAAGCATTGAATATACTAATTTAATATTAAATAAGGTATTCTTTAACGTGCATAAAAAATCAGAATAGTACACTAGAGTTTTTTATTTGAATGAAACGTACTTAAAATTTAATCTAATAAAAGTGATTTTGAAAATATAGATTTTTACATGCAGTGGAAAACTCTGTTCAGAGATGTACATAGTTTTAAAAAGCCTAATAAAACCATTCAAGATTTTTATCTTGGTTATTTTTTGAAAATTAAAATCTTAAATTTAACAAGATAATTGTACACATATCGTTTTAATTTTGTACAATAGTTTGTTAAAATGTGCGTTCTTATAAATTATAAATCTTGTAAACTTTTTTATTTCAATTTAACTAGCACATGGCTTGTCAAAGACAGTAATAATTTACTGTACATGTAATGATGAACATTAATACTTTAATGTTGTTTTATTATTTTAAGATATATTTAAATTACAATTAAAAATAGAACTTTAATTTGCTCTGTTGTGGTTATAATTGTGAGTTATAAGTACTTTATTAGTTATTGAATTTGAACAAATTTATTCTTTCTGAGATAAGAACAATAACAAAAACACCAACCATTTTTTGTAACGATTTCTATTTATTATATTCTAAAGTTAATGGCATAATTTTATAAAATAATAGTGTTTTTATGTAGGAGTAAGTGTATGTTTACTATTGAACTAAAGACCATTTGGTAATTTGTAATGTTTTGTTTATGAATCAGTTATTTGAATAATTTATTACCAACAAACACTAATTAACTTTTAGTAGTTTTGAATTAACAAACATTTATTTTATTTGATCAAACATTTTTCTTTTACTAATAAAATAGTTAGGAATAACTATAAAATACAAGAGACTACAGGGATATTTGGAAAGAAGTTTAATATAAAACAAACGAATTCAGAGCAGAGATTTTTATTTTCTAGATAAATGTCATCAATTAAGTTGGAAAATCACACTAAAATAAAATACGAGTTTAATTTTCTTCTATAGATAAAGCAGCTTTAATTAATAAATAACAAGAAATAACAAATTTACCTATGTAATGTAGAAGCATCTCTTTAAATTTTTTTAGCTACCATGTTAGCATATTTTGCAGCTTGTTTAGCGTGTTTAGATGCTTTTTTTGCATTTTTTGTAAGTTTTGAATTTTTACCATGTCTTCCATATTTTCCACTTCTTGCACCTCCATAATCTGTTTAAATGAATCATGTATTATTTTTAAGGTAAATACATTAGTGAAATATAATACCATCACCGTAGGCATCTTCTAAATCTTCTTGAGCTTCTTCTAACTCAGTAAGTGCATCTGCAATACTTTCAGCTGCAACATCATCTTGCGCTTCTACACTATAGCTCTGTCATCAAATAAATTTATTTTTTTTATATTATTATTTAATTATATATTAGCTTACCTGGAATAATCCAATGCAGACAAGAAGTGAGATTGCTAGAAGGCTGTTCATCTTTGCAGTAACGTCAGCAAACGAGATGTGATTAGTACAGTCTATTGTATGGTTTATATACAAAGACAAGCCATCATTTTTAATGCAGAATTAATTTTAAACAATGTAAACTTAAAAAAAAGTTGATTTAAAGTTCTATTTTATACATTGACTTCTATGATATCGTAAATTATATTTATGTATTATAATGATTTATTGTTTATTATTTGTGTAGTAATTTTATTTTTTGTTTTATTACACAGTCCATAGTTTAAATTAAAAAAAAGCTAAGTTGTACATATGAAAACTAATGTTTTTATTATACCAATTTTAAATAACTGAAACAGTTATCATAAGATATAAATCAGATAGATGAAAATGTTTGACAACAATAAGCAATTGCATACCTAAAACAGGCAATCGATTTAATATATATATAAGACTGGTTCTTAAGTTTTTGTTGTGCAATTTCTGTGTACCGACGGTTATTATTATTATTTAGCATTTATGCAATTGGCCGTCATTGAGTTTGAATAAATTTTTAATTCATTCCACAATTAAATCATAATCAATTCAAAATTGTTTAAAATTTACAAAGTGACTACTAATTGCTTAAATGCTAATTAATATTGATTTATGCGGACATTTAGTATTAAATTTCACTAAAATTTGTTTGATTATTTAAATAAAATTATATTTAAATACCGAAGCATTTCTTAGGGATTTTTCTTAATATTAATTTGTTTTCTCTAATTCCTTTCATTTGATTTCCAAAATAAAAATTGGGTTTTTTCAATAAATAATTGAGATTTTTTTTTAAATTTTTATGTGAGGTATGGGATTTTTTTGTCGGTATTTATAGAATTACAAAGCCTATTAAAAATTTAAACAAAATTGCTATGTTGCCAGTTAAAATAAATTGTAATGACGTCATAATTCTGTTAGGTCATCAAAGACATATAGAATTAGCAGATAGTTTTTAAAATCACTAAGTGACGTGTTTTTGCGTTTTTTCAAATATTATTTAATACTTTTTTATTTGTGTGTTTTTTAACTTTATATTTGCACTGTATAATAATCAGAAGGGATCCAAGAACAGAACTTTAAGAAACAGCTTGCCTGATTTCTTAGGTTGATTTGAAACTAGTCATATAAACATTTTTCTATAGCATAATGGTTAAGGTTGGTTAACACAATATCATGGTTGACTAAATCAAAAACCTTGCTTATTGAAGGAATATTTCAAGACTGTTTTTATCCCATTTGACAAGGTTATTTAAAAGATGATCTGTGTTGTTTTTAAATTGCAAAAGAAATTAAATGATCTTTTTAAAACTCATATTGGGAGTTGTTAAATTGCTTATATAATTACAGGGGATTTTTTGCCCTAAAAATTAAAAGAAAATTGTTTCAAAAACTAATTTCTAACGGTTTACCTACAAAAAACTAAACTGTTTCTTTTGCAGAAAATTAGACAAATAAATCTACCAAAAGTCTTATATGGGGGGCTACACCTAAACATAAGATGTAAGAAGGTGTATAGGTTGTTTTGTTAATGTAGACAAGACTGTTTCCAAAGATAGTACTGCGGTTATACACAGCTGTCATAAGACCTATGCTCACCTATGGGACACGAGTCTGGTATGCAAAAACTAATAAAAAAATGTAAGCAAACCAACTACTAAGCAGTTGTAACAAATATAATTTTTTTGCGAACAACGACGGCAACAGCGATGGAAGCAATGCCAGACAACCGAGCACGTACTATGTACCTGCCTGGCAAGTTTCTACGCAAGAGATTCTATTCATAATGATATAACATTTCGGGTTATAGACAAGCAAAGGAGGCAATGATTGCCTTAATTTCTAAAACGGCTGACTAGTCTTTGCGACTGTCTAAAAAGAACCTGTAAACTTTGACAGGACACACTTAATTAAGAATACACATGCATACTATGGCTATTGTAGGCTGCCCAATTTGCAGAGGATGTGAAATGGAAGACAACACGACCGAGCAAGTACTATGTACCTGCCCGGCGCTCTTATACGCAAGAGATTCTATGTTAGGTTAGGTTAGGTATTGCTGGCTTGACATGGCCATCAACGGAAACTTTTTCAAGTTATGTCTTAGCATACATCAATCACATAGATCGGCTTTGTGTTGGGACGGAGGAGTAAGGTTTACTACTAGAGGAGGTACAAAAAGCTTAAAGAGCCTAAGTGCAGTGAAATTGGTTTGTTTCTCTTACTCAAACCCAGAATCCAGAATTCAACTTATAGGCAAAAACTTGGGATATGATTGCTAAATGCAAGTAATGACTATTGTTAAACAAAAAAAAAATTGAATGTTTATTGTAAAAGTTATAGCAATTTGTTTAAAGTTATTTCCTGATTTTTGATGCACAATTGAGGTCGCCGAAGCATAAACTAAGCTGCTATGGGATTGCCTTGGCGACAGCTTGTATAGAATTTTGTGTCAACTGTATAAAATAAAAATTAGATAAATTGAGGTTAGGCAATTGTGCGCTTCAGGCATTGACCGATCCATTTTTTGTGAAAGACATTATTTAAATAATGTTGCATTCTGTTTTAAATGTGCTTGGGCTCTGTCGCGCGTATTAAAAAAAATACATACGTTATCTTACAATAAGATAAACTTTTTTGAGAATAACTATAAATTATGAAAAAAATGTAAATAACAATAACTATAATCTGCATCTAAAATGTTTATGGTAAAGTTTGGGTTTAACTGATGTTGATATAGCAACCACTTGCAAAAGTTTACTTGAAGCATGGTGTAAACGCTGCTTTAAAATTTTCAAAATTGAAGAATGTGATATTACAAGTTGCATTGCAATTGCCTTAATACCTTACGAGGTTGTTCTTTGACAATATTCAGAACCTCATTTTTGAGATTTAAATTGCGCTGAGGTCTAGGGCGTTTTTTAAATTGCTGAAATTTTGCATAAAAATTTTTGGTTTTTCTTTCTGAACAACACGCAATAAAGCATCATGTCCTGCATAATATTTTTGAGGAAACTTTTAAGCATTAAAATCGACTTGCTAACATTGAACTTTGCCCTGACTCTTTATATGCTAGTCTCAAGTTCTTTGTTTGAAAAATTATACTGACAAACAAACTATTAATAGATTTACCAAACAAACTTGATTTGTACACAATTTATTGTATATGTAACATTGTAAATCACATTTATTACTTATTTTTTTAAAACCTTAAATAGTTTTATTTTGGAACAGTTGTAATAACTCAGTTAAAAAAAATTAGTAATATGTCTTTAATACTTAAAAACATAAAGTAATTTTAATAAAATAATGAAATAGAAAAATATATACAGGGTGTTAGGTAAACATGCGGCAAAAATTTAAGACATTATTTCTTGGTCTATTCTAAGAATATTTTGTCCTATGATGATTTTTGAAAAATAAAATTGTTTTGAAGATACACAGTTAGCAAAATTTGCGACAACCATAATCGATATTTGTTGCAATTATTATTGTAAATAATAGTATGGCATACGCCAATAAATATATATTAAGTACAAAAAATTAATGAGTTTATCAAGTAAACTGTTAACAATAACTTGGAACGGCTGTTTTATCTAATGTACAAGTGGATTTTATTTGCAGTTGTTTAGATTGGGTGATTTTTGGCTGATTGACTTGTCTTTAATAGTTAGTATATTCCTTTACCATGAATCACTACATGAACGCCGAGATAACTGACATGCGTTTCACATATGGACTTGCTGATGGCAATTTATTACAAGCTAGACAATTGTACATTGAACGGTTTCCTGGCTGTAATATATAAAAAAAATGTAAAAAACATTTATCAACGTTTTTGTGAAACAGGTACATTAAAACGAAATGGAGGGCCAGAAAGATTAATGACAGTAAGAACGGTACAACTGGAACAGAATGTGCTGGACATTATAGAGGAAGATCCAAGTAGTTTTACCCGAAAAATTGCTAATACTTTGAATTTAAGTTATTGGACAGTTTGAAAAATTCTTAAGGAAAATTTGTTGTATCTATACCACATTCAGCGTGTTCAGGTACTATTATCTACTGATTTTTCTTTACGTATTGCGTTGTCAATGGCTTTTGCAAACATTAGTTCTAATCCTTTAATTCCTGACACATTTTCTTTTCACTGAAGAAGCCAGTTTCTCAAGAAATGCAATAAGGAAACAATCAAGTGTAGGCAGATGAAAATCAGCATTAGGTATGTGAAGATTGTTTTCAACATTAATTCTCCTTTAATGTTTGGGTTGGAATTGTGGGCGACTATCTAAAAACAACTCTGGTGTGTTTGAAAGAGTTTAGCATTCAATGACGAGAAGATTGATTGCTTGTCCAGGCTGGAGGAAGTCATTTTAAACATTTATTTTAGATTCAGCAATTTTGCATGTACTTATTGATAATAAAATGTTGTAACTGTTGCAAATTTTGTCCACTCTGTATCTTTGAAACAAAGGTGTTTTTCAGAAATTATTATAGGACAAAATATTCTTAGAATAGGCTAAGGAATAAACCCATACATTTTTGCCGCTTACTTACCTAACACCCTATGTGTTTCTTTTTTTTAAATTTTATAATTGATATTTAGAAACTACTTAATATTTTAGAACTACATTTGCTGAAACCAACATTTTTGAACTGTCAGTGAATATTTGTTAGAATTCTTAGCAAGGTTTGTTCTACGACTAAATATTTGTTTAGATGGCAATGTCTTGTATTTTGTTTGAACAATTTTATATAAAATGCTAAGATCTGCAACATCACGACGGTGTGTGTAAAGTATCTAAGTCAATTTTGGATTGGCAATGATTTTTGTTTGTTTTTGAATTTAGATGAGATAATGTAGTTTCAAATGTTCCTTTTTATACTTGTAAACAATGTTCAATAAAAGAACATATATAAGTTCTATATAGTATATGAAAAAGTTAAACAGAAGTAAAAAACTGATTACATACATATATTAAGAATTGTTAGATTTTTAGATACTTTCTATGCTATATCGACAACAAGGTAGTTAGTTCCAGAAAAGATTATGTTAGATTGTAACTACTAGAAGACAAACTGAAGAAGATTCAGATCATGTTTATTGCAATAGAATAATATTGAGTTATTTTAGTTTTTTGTGAGTATAGACTTTTTTCATCCTAAAAAGTGTATTAATTACTAAATTGGTTTTGAAAATAGATCGAAACTCTGACGTTAATAAATGAATAAGATTTTGTTTTGTTTTTATTTACTCTACAATATTGTTTTTTATCATGTTGGTCAATAGACCAACATGATAAAAAACAATAAAAGTAATAACTTTGACATAAAATTTAAACATGGTTATATATTTTTAGTACGTTACAAAGCAATTTTGGATGCAAGTGATACCACAAAAAAACTATATTGATCTACAAAAACAAGCAAAAATACAATATATTTTATAATAATAATAATAATAATAATAATAATAATAATACTTTATTGTCATAAAAATCTTTACAAGCCGACTACGTCAAAATTAAAAAAAACAATAATAATAATAATAATAATAATAATAATAATAATAATATACAAACAATAGTACAACACATAACATTACTAATTCAAATAGTAATCTCTGCGGTTTGGTTACTTTTCCCGATTTTGATGTTATGTCCCAGATATACATACTCTTCGACTAGCTCCAGATTTTGGTTATCGATGGTGACTCTCATGCTAGATGTACTTATGATTTTGGTCTTCTGGAGGTTCATTTTAAGACCAACGGCTTCGGAGGCTACTCTGAGTTCTTGAAGCATTTTTGCAAGTTCAGCCGGGTCACTGCTACAGAGGACAATATCGTCTGCAAAGCGGAGGTGGTTGAGGTATCTTACGTCTATCCTTATGCCCTTCTGATCCCATGTTAGTATTTTGAATGCGTCTTCCATTGCTAGGGTAAACAATTTAGGTGAAATTGTGTCCCCCTGTCTGACACCTCGCTTTACTTGGACTTTTGCAGTTACCGATTCATCTTCAATTTTGACGTGCATGGTGGCGTATTCGTAGATATATCGTATGATGTTAGAATATCTGTAATCTATGCGGGCGTTATCCATCGCCTCCATCACCGCCAGGTTTCAATTGAATCAAATGCCTTCTGGTAGTCTACGAAGGCCATGTGGAGTGGTATATTGTATTCCGTGCATTTTTCTACTAGTGTGTATAACCCTTTCTGAATCCCGCCTGTTGGACTGGCTGGTAAAAGTCGAATTTATGGCCAAGGCGGCTTGTTATGATTTTAGTTAGTAGTTTGTCGAGGATGGATAATAGACTAATATGCAGTCGCCTTTTTTGAATAGCAGGATGACTTCTGCGTTTTTCCAAGAGTCCGGTATTTTCTCTTCTTCTAGGCATTTATTTAGCAGGATCAGGAGTGCTTGCTTCAGTGTATTTCCTCCGGCCTTCAGCATATCACTGGTGATCTGGTCTTCGCCCGGGGCTTTGCAGTTCTTTAGGTGTTTAAGCGCCGCCTCTAGTTCTTCTCTATCGATGGGTTCTTTCGATCCTATATTTAGAACTGGTTGTTTGATTTGTTCTTGCTTTGGGTCTGCCATTGATGAGCTGTAGAGTCGTTGATAGAATTACTCAATAATTTATGCTATCTTTCCTCTTTTACTCACAATGACTCCTTGCTGATTTTTCATCTTGTGGATAATCATCTTGCCTCTCGATCTTTCGGAACGAAGTACTCTCATGTTTGCGTTGTTCTGTATAGCGTCCTCAACCATCCTTGTGTTATACGCTCTCTGGTCTCTTCTGATGGCCTTTTTCACGATCTTATTTAGGTCTCCATATCGTGTTGAGTTTTTGTCGGTATTCCTTCGTTTGTCAATCAGTTGTTTTTTTTCTAAACTGAATTTCGGACGTTTCTTTCTTTGGAGGGAACAGACTTTCCGCACGGCGCTTTTAATACTGGAGGTGATCTTCGTCGAGAGTGTGTTTAGTTCCATGTTTCTCATATCTTCAGTTGGGTGTAGCTTCTTGTCGATTTGTCTATTGAATTCCACCTCTTTTTCTCTTAGTTCGCCTGTGGTTGGTCGTATCTTTCTTTCCACTAGAGCTTTTCTTTGGTGTCGAGTATTGATGTGGATCCTGGCTCTGACCAATCTGTGGTCGCTGCCTGTGTCAAAGCGGTTTAGTACTGACACATCCGAGCACATTTGGGGGTTAGATGTGAGAACATAGTCTATCTCGTTTTTGACCCTGTTATCGGGGCTCCTCCAAGTCCATTTCCTTTTCAGTTGCTTTTTGTAGAAGGTGTTCATACAGTAGAGCCTCTCCTTGTTGAGGAAATCTATCATAGTTTGTCCTCTTTGGTTCCTAGCTCCCAACCAGAATTTTCCGATGAAGGAAGGATCCGTCGGTACCTGCATCTTGCCGGTGGCAACATACGGGTTCGAAACAGCCACTCTTACAATAAACAGTGCCAACCGTCTTAGAGTCTGCCAAAGGGCAATGGAGCGAGCAATGCTGGGAGTCAGTCTGAGGGACAGGATCCGAAATGAGGATATTAGACAAAGAACGGGGGTATGCGACGTCGTGGAACGGGTGGCACGGCTCAAGTAGCAGTGGGCGGGGCACGTAGCCAGAAACAACATCAAATGGACGAAAACCCTAATGCAATGGAGGCCAAGGGAAACAAAAAGAAGCATCGGGCGCCCGCAGGCAAGGTGGAGGGACGACATTCAGCGACATGCGGGAAAAAACTGGATGAAGACCGCACAAGACAGACCGACATGGAAGTCGTTGGAAGAGGCCTATGTCCAGGAGTGGACGAATACAGGCTAAAAAAGAAGAAGAAGACTAATTCAAATACAAACTTTATAAAAGTCTTCAAGCTTATAAAAACAACCAGTTATTAAAAACTGTTTTAAATGTTTTTTAAATGATGGTATTGATTTTATTGATTTAATCCGTACGGGCAATTGGTTGTATATATAGCTTGCTGCACATTTGGGAGATTTGATGTATCTACTAGTTTTGTAAGTACCAATAAAAATGTTTTGAGAAGAACGAAGTGGATATTAATGATTAGCCATACTCTCACTAGTATCAAATAAATGGATGTTTTTATATACAAACAAACATAACTTATAAATATAAATTCCATAAATTGTGAGAATATTATATTTAATAAAGGTGTCTTTACAAGTTTGTCTTGGTCCTAAATTATATATAATTCTCAGAATTCTTTTTTGCATAACACACACTCTTTCAATTTCTTTGCTTTGACCCCAAAGATTAATGTTATAGCTCAAATGGGAATATACGAGTGCATAGTACGCAGACATTATATTTTGCAATGGTAATTGATGTTTTAGGTTTAGTATTGCAAAAGTTGACTTTGCTAGTTTTGAGCATACAAGATCAATCTGACTACACCAATTTAATTCAGAATCAATTGATACACCCAAAACTTTAGCTGTATTAATGACGGTAATATTTTATTATACTTCTAATATAAGTTTTTTTTTTAGGTAAGAATTTTCTTCTACATCATACATTAGAACGCAACATTTAATTAAAATTCTGGTAAGTTTATTTAATAATGCTACAAGTTTAATTAAAGTAATTAATTTATTTTTTTTAATTATATAAAAGTTATCTAGATGAAAAATATAAATAGTTTATAAAACAGAATCATATTCAAGTTAGCGCATGTTTGTGTTCACATTATCGAGGCCTACAGTTTGCGTTAAGTTGATTCGGTTTTAATTTTTAGCTTACAATTTTAAAATGATTATTGATACTGTTATGCTAAGTTGAAAGTTGCAAATTCGCAAACGATAGCAATCACCGATGTTTGTTGACGACTACACAAATGAGGCGGAACTTTTTGCTACTGGTTTTTTTTAATCTAACTTAGTTTAATCCAACATTTATTTAAAAAGTGTTAAAAGATGCAAAATTCAGTATAAGTTAGGCTTTTATTTTTTAATGGAAAAGTGTTTTAAGGGGCAGTTTGATGAGTGTCATAAAACTACAAGCAGAACTTACGTAATTTAGCTCCTTTTTAAAATCGGTTTGTTGCAACGTGTAGAGAATAAAATTTCCAATCTAATAAAATATATAAAAATCCAAAACTTTCAATTGTTTATTAAATTTTGAAATTAATTTTTAATTTTGTTGTTGAAATATTTGCTTAAACTTTAAGAGTTATACTTCATTGAACATTAAACTTAGTAGTCTTTTTATTGTTCTATTAGTTCTTTTTCTTAAATAACATTTGTTACAGTTCTGCTCGTAGTTGTGAATGTATGATAAAATGTGAAATTTGAAATTCCCGCGTGTATTAATTTTTCTAACAGTTTGGTACTGCTGCCACATTAATTAAAATCATATTGGGTGCGTTTTTAAATGACGCGAACAGCGGTTCGAGCACTCGAACAATAAAATGGGCGTTTTTAAATACAACCCGAACAAGTGTTCGAACAACATTTGCACGCACCTAGTCAAGAGGTGGTGCATGACGGGCATGTACAGTGTTGCCACATAGCAAAAATAAAATAATTTATTTATCATGGGTTATATCAGAACATGGGTACGGTTTTATATACATTATAAAAATATAAGGTATACAAGAAATATGCGCTCGTACAAAATATGTGTGAATCTAGAATAATAAGATTTTAAATATTTTACTTGATGCAGATTTAAATTGTGTTAATTGACAACACTGGGCATGTAAGCAAAACAAACAACATAACCTTAGAAAACATGTTTTTGACGTTTGAGTGCTATATGCTGTTTTTAAATTACCCTGCACGAACAAACAAAAAAGTTGTTCGTGCAAAAATTGTTCGAACAGCAAGAACACTTTAAAAACGCACCCATTGAATGGCGGACGGTAACTTGATATTATTGTAATCACAATTATATTATACTATCAAACCACCATCTGCTATAACCTATAAATTTATAATATGACATTTATTATAATTTTAATTAATGTGGCAGCAGTACCAAACTGTTAGAAAAATTAATACACGCGGGAATTTCAAATTTCACATTTTATCATACATTCACAACTACGAGCAGAATTGTAACAATTGTTATTTTAGAAAAATAACTTATAGCACAATAAAAAGTCTACTAAGTTTTATGTTCAATGAAGTATAACTCTTAAAGTTTAAGTAAATATATCGACAAAAAAATTACAAATTAATTTCAAAATTTAATAAACAATTGAAGAATTTGGAATTTTATATATTTCATTAGATTAGAAATTTCATTCTCAACATGTTGCAAAAAACCGATTTTAAAAAGGAGTTAAATTGCGTAAGTTCTGCTCGTGGTTTTATGACGCTTATCAAACTGCCCCTTAAGTAAAAGATTTAATTAAAATTTTATTAATAATAAGACGTTATGGAAGCACACTGCACATTTAAAATATTATTTTATTATTTAAAATTAATAAATGATGTATTTTATGTAAATTGGCTTTTCATCCAGTAAGAAACACATACACGTGTTTTAGAGTATGCACCCATCATCAGTGTTAGTTTTAATGTCTTGTATTTTTGGGTTTAGTATTTTTTTTTTTAATTAACATTAATTAACCTTTTAAGACTATCTTTTGAAACAGGATCTAATTCGTGGCTACTGCATCTGATCGAGTTAACTGCTCTCAACAAAATGTAAATTTGTTATATACATTTTTATATATATATACTATTCTATAGCCGTTTTTAAACAAAACTTCATTCAAATCTAATCAAATCGTTCAATTGAGTATTAATAAATTATTTTATTGATGCTACGCCGCAGGTTGCTCTAACTTATTCATATTTGGCCGCACGGAGATTCATGTCGCGCGGGTTGTGTTGCCGGCTTTATATACTCGCGAGTTTCAACATTTTCGCAAGTTTTTTAGAAACTCGTGCCGGGCGGCATGAGTTGCTTGGATTTATCACTTTAGTGTAGCCCCACCATAACGAAAACAGCAACTTCTGCGTCATTTCTGTTTTTACATATATGTATAATTATATTTTGGTACTCCCAATCATGATGGATTTTTTTAATGATATTTGATGTGTTTTATATTTCAAGTTAACCAAGGAGAGTTAGGTTTAGTAAAGTTTGATGTATTTAAAGGAGAGTAGAAATTAAAGCCTTAGTATTAACATTATAGGTATAGTAGATTTTATAAAAATTGGTAATAAGTAAATCATTTATAAAGTTAACATTATTAATTATTGGGTATGCTTTAATTTTTTTTTGTTATAAACTACACTATGTGCGTACTATATTTGCAAATTTGCAAAAGTTTGTTTAAATATTAAGAGAAATGTGACATATTTTATAGTATTTTTTCGTTTTTTGAAATAATTAAATGAAGCCACAGCTGTTTAATTCCTTTGTTATTTAAGTGTTTATAATTAATATAGTTTGTAAGGTAAGATAAAAGTTAACTCTACCACCTCGTGTGAAATGATAGCCGCTTATAAGATTATAAACAATCGCAAAACATTTATCATTGTCAAAGTTATAATTTAACAAAGTTGATTTTAAATAATACAACAAAATCAGATATTATTCAGCGTGTATCAGCATATGTATCAAGAATTTAAAGTTTCTCTTTTTTGTAAGCGTTAAAAGTCTCTATGTTAGAGGAGTAAATTATTAAACTAAATTCTTGATGACCAACAATTGGGCGGTGTTATTCCAGATTATAAATACTATCAAACAATTTGAACCTCATTGCCCAACCACTCATCTAACCAAGAGTTGGTTAACAAGAAATTGGAATTCACCTTTTGTTAGAAGTATCTCTATGATACAAGGGGAAATGATGAATTCAATGTTTTGATAATTTCATCAATTAATTTAATAATTATTTTTGACAATTTATCTCAATATAAGTTATTATATTTGAATTTGACATATTGGACAACTTGGGTTTCTTATATTTACAAAGATGCTATGCTATTTGGTGTTTATAAAAATAAAATTTTAAATTGTTACGAAGGATTCTGTGAAGACTTTTCTTAGATATTTTTAAAAGAAGTGATTACTGAGCAGAACTGTTAGGATTGCTTGTAAATGCAGTTCTTACTTGTTTAATATTTGCAGGCGTACGAACCGTTCTTCTACATCCAGTTTTTTTAATGTTTTCTACAAAACCATGTTCATACCATTAACAAACTACAGTTTTGCGTTATCTCTTTTATTGTTAACAAACTGCTGTCAAAATGTACGCCGACCTTTTTTTATATAACTAGTTCTAATGTAAATTTTCACAAAAACTACCCTCTTGCACTGTATAATCTATACTATTGCACAAATGTTTAGTTTCTTACAATTTCTCACAACTTACAACAAATTTGTTTGTTTCTATATGAAGAGCAGACTTTCTATATGCATATTCTCCGTTTTTAACAATTTTTAGAAATAAAGAACAAAATGTTTTAAGTTTGTGGATTAATTAATATAGAAAGTATTTTTTGCAAATAATGAAACAAAAATTGTATAGTATTGATTTTTTTTTCAAAAAACTTATAAATATGTTTACTTTTAGTAGAAAATTTCAATAAATGGACAAAATGCATATAGAAAATTTGCTTCTCTTATATTATTCATATTATCGAAGTAATGATTTTATTTATTTATTTATTTTATTTTATTTCTACATACATGTTTCGATGATTAATCATCATTTTCAATGTATTTATATAATATAATATTTTAAACTGATTGATTAAAAAATTAAGTTTTATGGCTCAAATTTTGTGTTTTTTGATTTCTAGGAATTTTAATATATTCATATTACTGATTATTAGAGCAAGGACTTATATGCGTAAAAAACTGCAAAATAAGCATTAAAAATCATCAAAATAAGCATAAAAAATTTTATTTCTTATATAAATCGCATTAAATAATAATAACATTTAATATAATGATAATAAACACAACAAAAGAAACTAAATTCAATAAATAATAATAATAGTTTGACAATAATAATAATTAACATAATTTATTTTTAAAAGAATTAATAATAAAATGTTTATTAAAATTTTTTATTAAAAAGAACTTTCTTCTGCCAAAAAAGTCCGGCAATAATCGCTCATGCTCGAGTGTGGAGCATGAGTCATACATGACCATGACTATTTTAAAACGTTCGCATATATACATTTTTTTTTTTTAATATTTTATAACTCTTAAATTTTTATGAAATCGAAAATTGCTTAAAATAAGCAGAAATATGCTCAAAAATGCCGAAATAGGCAAAAGTACTTAAAATAAGTATCAAATATGCATTTCAAATAGTGAAAAACAAATAAAAATTCTTAAAATATGCATTATATATGCATAAAAACTAAAATATGCATAAAACCAAAAATAGGCAAAATAAGCCAAAATAAGAAGGTGCCATTTGCTTTACTTTCTTATAATTCGTGGAGATATACATTCAAAATTGATATGCTTATAATATTGGTAAAAATCATAACGCATATAAATCCTAGCTTTACTGATTATATTTCTGATTTTAAATCAGTGTATTTATAGGTATTACATAACTATTTTAGAGAAAAATAAATTTCTATTTAAAATTAAAACATTTTTCTGTTGTTTCTAATTTACATAATATATACTAGGGTGGGGCTTAAATTTTGTTTGTCTAATTTATTAAGCGCTTGGCGAAACTATGTTTGTATACCAAAAAAGATAACATTATTAAAATTTGGTGCCGATTGATGGTGCCGTGCCGCAAGCGCGAATAGTGCTAAACAAGAATTGAAATCGGTTTAAGCAAAACAATTTTGTAATGACTTTTTTTTATTATAAAATATGTTTTTCTACTAGATTTTATGTTTTTAAATTGAATGTCACCAACTAGAGTGTCATACAATGTGTAGAAAGAAATGTTTTGGAAAAAAAATAAATTAAGATTATTTTTTGCACAAAATTTGCAACAAAAATGAGTACTGTCATCAGTCGTGTTACTTAAAATCTCAAAGATTACGCGTTCAGAAAAAGATTTATATCACTTGAAAAAATCATTTTTTTTTTAGATTATTAAACATATATTTTTATTTGTGCATTGTATAATCTTCTAATTGATCACAATTGATTTGGAAACATAAAATTTAGTCAAAAACAACATTGTATAGCAAAAAAAGCTTATTTTTAAAGTTTGACTTTGATTTTGGCCGACATTACTTCTTCTTTGGTAGTTTTTGCGTTTGCGGCCATTTAGACTCAATCTATCGGCACAAAAATTTAACATTGTTATTTGTTATAATTTTGCCTATTGAACTTATGCCAAAAAAAACTTTAAGGCCAACCTTAATATATATATATATATATATATATATATATATATGGTCATGTATGATTTAATGAAAAATTTTCCAGAAAGCCATTTCTGAATAAAGCAATCAAATTATGAAAAAAAAAAATTTTTATAAATATAAATATATAAACGATGAACAACATTAATTCATTATCGAAGTTTTTTGGTTTACATTTAGATAGCGCACTTATGGAAAGAACAAGGCGATGCTGCAGTTGCAAAAAATGTGCTCTGCAATATTTGCTCTGCTTACTATTGCTAATATTGAATCACACAAAGCAGCACAAAATGTATATTTTTTTGTTATGTCATACTCAAATTTAATACGGATTAATTATATGGAAACACTCAACCACAATGCACGGTATCGTTGCTTTGCAAAGAAAAGCCATTAGGATTTTTGCGAGAATTCTTTTAATGCAGTGAATGCAAAGAATTTTACATTTCTCTCAATATCCTTACTCTACTTTTTTTAATCTAATATAATTAATTATAACATTCACACAACAATACACAAATATGCTGCACATAATACACAACAAATATATATGACGATAACTATATAGTTCAAATCAAATTTAATAAAATAGTTTCAGATACTATTTTTTTTTTTTTATTATGTGTTACCAGATCACATTAAATTATTGCCATTATTATCATTTAAACATAAAATAAAAAAACCTATTTTAACTTTGATTTTAACAAATAATTGGTATAAATTTTTTTTATGTATATTATATATTCATATTTTTATTATTTTTATAGATATTTTTTATTTATTTAATATTAATTTTTAATGACTGAAATATGTATATATTATTTACATCAATAAATATAATTTAATTTGACTCACATTATTATGTATGAAATTAATAGAGTTAGTACATAATTCAATTCATCTACTTCATTGTTTCCACAAACATATATAGATTTTGGATTGTTTTGGAGAAGGGAGGATGGGGGCAATGTTGAATTGTCGTTGGAATAGCTGCTATCGGACCAGGCGTTATTGGAACTCTGGTTTCAAGCTTATCATCGACTGCTAACATCAACACTAAAAGTTTAAATAAAACGTTATAATTTTTTAATGAAAAAACAAAAAAGAACTTACATAAATAAGTAAATTAAATCCGGAATTAAGATATAATGTACAGCAGGAAACCATACTTAAAATTAAGTTGTATGTTTTTATTGTTTATGTTGCTTTTTAACTTAGTAATGGTAATTAAAAAATTAAGCGTGGCGTAGTCTAAGCATCCGACTACTTCACCAAAGATTGTGGGTTCGAATCTCACAACAAAAACCATTTCAACCGGTTATACGTTCTCCCACTTCCCAACACGCCTTGTTAGCGGTGGTTTTACGACTTAATTTTTTCTCTGATTTGGAATAGATTAATAATCTCTCTAGTGGTTTGGAATCTACTTAAAACTGTAGGTCAACCCGTATCTTTGCCTTGCTGACTATAATCTTTTTTGTTAGTTTAATACACTTTTGAGTACGATAAAATTTGTAAAAAGTGTACATTTCAAAAATTATATTAGAATAAAATAATCAATTTTTCCGGATTATTTTGTTGTTCTTGCTCTATGTAGGTTAGTTTTTTGCCATAATTTATTGTACTGTATATTACATAATTAATTAAGACATATCTTATTATTCGGATAACAAACTTTAGATTGTTAATCATAAGTATATATAATTGTGTTTATTTGATAAATAAAGTTTAAATAAACTTTAGATTCAGTATTAAATTAGTTTAAATATAATTAATTATTATAAATAAATCAACTTCAGTAATACTTTGACATAACACAATATAAAAAAGTTGTAATATTTTATTGACCTAATGTTTTTATTAAAAAAATTAAAACATTCAAAACCGAAAGGTGTAGTAGGATAATCAATTTTTTTTAACTAATAAAACAAATTAAGTTTAATTGATTCTATATCTAATTAATTCTTAGGTGCAGTTTTATTTTGATTTGTTTTCTTCAGAATCCGCTAGAGCCTCTAGCATATGCTTTAAACCTACAAAAATATTACTAGATTGAGAATTAGTGTAATTAATATTATTACCTTCTTCCATACGCCATTTAATTCCTAGATTTTCTGCAACAATAAAATTATGTTTGAATAATATATACATAAATTATTATGTTACCTAAAAGCTTTTTAGTAAATTTCTTTAAAAACATATAAAGGTTTGAAATACAATCCAACACTGCTTCAACCCTATGATTCTAAAATTGTATTTTATTAATATAATAAAATTATATAAACATTATATTTGATCACCTGTATGCATACAATATCAAATATTATGTATACAAGAAGTAATTTCAAGATAATATTCATTTTTTTCTTAATTTTACTTTAGATAATAAAACTAACAGCCTGTTTTCAGGTATTTATACGTATTATTGGTAATTGGCAATTTACATAGCAATTTAAAAAATATGCATCATTAAATGAAAACAATAGTGGAACTAATAATATTATTTTTTATTTGCATTTTATAATGAATTACTGTAGTTAAAGCTGTGAAATATAATGGTGGGTGTTTTTAAAATTAATCAAAATATGATTGAATACTCTTAAAAAATAAGCTGTAGAATATTTACGACACACCAAATTAATTGTTGGCATTGAAAATGATAATGACTAGCTATACATAATTGTAAAACAGTCTTCTTAAAACTCAACCTTAGCACTTTATATTTTGTTTGATGCATGAAAATTTACTTTAGACATTCAATAAAAAATATTTAATTGAAATTCCTGTAATTATATCTGCAAATTATTATAAGCACATCACGCAAGTAACGTTGTATCCCAAAATGATTGTGCTGCTAGACTAATATGAGTCTATACAACGTTAAGTATATTTTGTAATAACCTAACAAAAAGTTAGATGGATTATTTTACTTTTAATTGAAAATTTTGTCTAGTAAGTAGGTACCCGGTTGTACATACCAAGGCAACTTAAAGTGCATCTCAGCTAAGACGGTCTTACAATAAGGGCCACTTAAGTTTAATTTTTTTTTGTACCAATTAAATGTGACAGCGTCTTACCTTAACATTAAAATATGTTTGGCAACTGCGCAAAATGCAATTCAACTAGCTAACAATAAATGTAAACACAAGCAATAGTGTCTTAAAAGTCGTAAAACGTAATGAAAGTAGTTATTTAATTATATACTCTAAGATTATTTTATCAAAGCTAATTTCACTTATATTATTACTTTAGAATGGTTTATTTACATATACATTATTATTCATATTATCAATGTTTATATTTTTAATAAACATTACCTAGAAAGTACAGCTCAAGTAGTAGAAATCAATTGTATTGGTACGTTTTAAGGAGAGAGAGAGCAAGTCTCAAGCTTTAGCTACAGCTTAAGTTGCGTTGGTGCAATCGGGCATTAAATGATTACACAGGTGTCATTCTATTTGCTTCTATAAACCGTAGTTAATTGCAGTGGTGTACTAAACCTAACGTGTGACTAATATTTTGATTACATTACTTGCTAATGATTTTTTTTTTGTTACAAAGGCCGATTTTTGTTTGTGTTATCATTTTACAGTTGTTTTTAAATATGTACCTAAAACACAAATATATACTATTGCCCCGATAATTGAAAGAATGGAAACACTGTAGATACTAACAAAGCATAGTACAAGGGGCACTGCTAAAGTTTGCGGAATCAAGTACTGCCTGTATTGCCAGCGTTCTGCGATTGTCATATTCGTAAAATTTAACGTTTTTCACCTATAATTTAGTTGACAGTTCCATTTCAAACTGATCGGTTTTGTTTCAACAAAATTTAACGAGAGTAATAATTGTGTGAAAAATGGAAATTTTGAATCGAGACCTCCGAGTGATGGTTTTTTATGACTTTCGATACGGTTTAACACCGCAGCACTTAGTGGAAAAACTTAGTTCGTTATTTGGGGATGAAGCACTATCCAAAACTATGGTTTACAAATGGTTTGCAGAATTCTAGAGTGGAAAACCAACGTTTGATGACGATCTTTGCGAAAGTCGTCCTCTGCTGTCGCGAAAAATATTGATGCTGTGCGTGAAATGATTTTTTCAGATTGGCATGTGACTTATAGTGAGATAGAGGCATCTTTAGGCATTGCAGCTAAACAAATGCATACGGTTTTGCACAATCATTTGCATGCCAGGAAGCTTTGCAGTCGTTGGATCCCACACAATTTGAAAGAAGAACAAACAAGTAGTGCAAGAAAATGCTAAAGAAACTCGAAGGGGGTCGTTCAATATCGGTACATAACATCGTAACAGGTGACGACTCTTGGATATACTTATATGAACCTGAAACTAAGCAGCAATTGACTGTATTTCAAAGTAAACCTAAACCCACAAAAGTGGTGCGTTTACGAAGCGTTTCGAAAAGAATGTTTGCTTGTTTTATTGGAAAAACGGGTCATGTTGCAACTGTTGCATTAGAGGATCGAAGGACAGTTAATGTTGACTGGTATTCTTCAATTTGTTTGACGGAAGTTATCGCTGAAATAATAAGGAAGAACATAAACCAGCGAATCATTGTTCATTATGACAATGCAAGCGCCCACACAACACGGCGAACTGTAGAGTTTTTGATCAGTTGAACATCCAATTAATGACTCATTGCTCATATTTGCCTGATTTATTGCCCTATGACTTATTCCTACTTTGACATATCAAAATAAAATGCGTGGCTACCGTTTTTCATCGCCTGAAGAGGCCTTTGAAGCATTTATATCACTTGTTTTGAAGGTACCTCGCTCAGAGTAGCAAAATTGTTTTGAAGATTGGTTTTATCGGATGCAAAAGTGTAAAGATTTTAATGGAGAATATTTTAAGAAGCAATAAAGCAATTTACATAATGTAATTTGTGTTTTGCTTTACATTTTCCGCGAACTTTGGCAGTGTCCCTCGTATTTGATTCATCCACACTCTTAAATTAAATGTAATTATTGTTACATGGACATATTTACTTGTCTGAATCCATAGTCATATAGATCAGTAGCAATGAAAAATCGACGAGTTTGCAATATTTACTGTTCAAAAATTGACCAAAAAGGCTTTTACAATAACTTTTGCTGTCTTATCTGACAGACGTTTAATATTAAAGGACAACAAACGTCAAAAGTGTAATTACACTACGGAGTTAACTGTTTTTAGTTTTTAATATTTATAATGTTTTATTACGTATTTGTCATATCTCATTAGATTATTGGTAGTTTTTAGAATAGAAATCTTGCATCCAAATTGTTATTTAGTTTGTCAAACGACTAACTAGATAGCGTCTTAAGCGATTAAATTGTTGATGTTCATTGTCTCTTAGAATTTGGTTTGACGGAACAGACTGTGAGTATGAATGTAAATGTCAATTACATGTGTTTGTGTATTATAAAATCGAGCAGTGGTTAGGACCTTTAACACAATAAACACGGTATGAAAATATTTAGTCATATTTTGCTAATGTTTTTAATAGTTTAATTTAATTTTTTAATATTCCACTTTACAGCGTATTATTTTACACTTTATATAGTCAAAGGAATTTTAGGCGTTATTTGACATAAAAAGCATGTTTGAAAACTGCTGGTTATTATGAAATAATATGCTGTTTTTAATTTAGCAATATTATATTTGGTGTTTTTAGATTTAAATTCTTAATTTGAGTTTTATGCTTTATTGTATAATTATGCGTACACTTTTGCAGTAAATTTTAAGCATGAAACTTTTGTTTATTGTTTAGGTTTTGCAAATTTGAGTAGAATGATTTTTTTACTAAATATTAATAATATTTGCACTTACAAATTTGTTTACTTGTCTCAGAAAAAACGTATAGCTTTACAGTCTTGCAATTTCAGCAAAATGGAATGACGTTTTTACTGGGCAACATAATGCGAAAAAGGTTCTATTACTTTTTTTTTAACATTATGGGTTGTGTTTTACAAATATGATCTTTAGCAGTATCTCACCTAACAATTATACTGAGTCTAAAGGCAAACACGCAAATAGCATACTTTATAGATTTTTTTAATAATTATAACAAATATGTAGTAGATTTCTAGAATAATTTAATAACTAGATAAGTTAATTCGAATTAATAATTATTTATTTCAATATTGTTCTTTTATTGACATTTTCTTTGCGCAGGCACAGAATCATAATCAGAATTATTTTCAAGACCAAGACTTTCACGCACCTCATTCATAAGATCTAATATGTTTTGAAGGCCTGAAGCTAAACTTTTTTCGGCACCTCTACTCAAAGCTAAAATAATAAATTATTTATTAACATTCTAAGAAGATAAATTTTGTATGTATACATACTTTGTGTTTCGTATATGTCAGCAATACCCTCTACAATAAAAAAATTACATATTACACGACAAACAAGAATAATATTAAAATACAACCTATCTTTTCGTTTATAATCTCCAGGATACTATTAAATTCTCCATATAATTCGCTTTGAGCTGCAACGATATTTTCCTGTAATTTATTGGATATGTAAATATTTTTTGAAATCTTATACAATTATGAATTAATTAATAAATTACGGTTGGTTATTTTGGATGGCAATTTTATAATATATACTATTATTACAAAAATATATTAATAAACTAAAGCAATGAATACCGATGAATACAAACAAGATTTAGTTTTTACAAGAAATTATAATTGTATATAAATATATGACTGACTAAATTATCAATATTATTTAGCGTACCTTTATATACAATACATCAATGATTAAATATAAAATAAGTAACATGTATGCGGTCTTCATTTTGTATTATTTTAAAAAATGTACTAAAGACTCATATAAAAATACGTTTATTTATATGTGAAAAATAACATGTTATTAAAAAAAATATGGAGTATTAATTTAAAACAATGGATTGACACAAGATTAATATTAATTTAATTTACTTTTATAGACAGTGGGTTGATACATAAACTTGCAGTTATGCCCACATTTCAATCAAATACTTCAATTACATAATACTAAAACTATTTTGCGCTTTATGAGTCATGAGACATGTAATACTAATGAAAGTACAAAAAATTAAAAGGCACAAACTGTTAGAAATCAATGTATGTATTTATTTATGTATACCTAATCAAGCCATTCATTCCCTTTAGAGGTAGACAATCGAGATGTTGGGTTCACAAAGCCATATATAACATTTTATTATAACAATATTTATTTTTGAAGATGTAAAAGATTTATATCAATTCAATGAAACAAACCAATACAATAACATTTTTTTAAACTGTCATGTTGACAAAAAATTTACTACGCGAAAATTACAAGTTAATAGAGTGTGTATAAGAAATAAAATAAAACAAGACAAGATTTTGATTAACATAGAACATAGAAACACTACTATGTTGCAGGTTCTGCAAGATTTCTGAAAATAAGTGAATAAATTATAATGTAAAATTAAGGTTAAGTGGAAGAGCAGCAATTTTGCGGTACTTCGCCATTTTCACATTGTTATTGTATATAATGTATATGAAATAAAGACTTACTAATACTAATACCAATAACTTAGTTGACTATTGATTTTTGATTAGTTTTTTGTAGAGTTTATTTTGTATATATCATTTGTGGTTAGATATATTATTTTTGATTTTTTTCTGAATTAAAACATGGTTTTTAATCTCATAACTTTTGCATTATGTATTGAGTTGATGCATTCGCCGTTGTTGGGTTTTGTCATTTCTCTTAAAAAAGTTGGTAAAAATTTAGGCATGGATGGCGGTTGTCTGAAAACTCATGAGGGACAATTTCCACAGCCGCCAGAAATGCTTTTTTATCAAATTTATGACTTGTCGTCTACCTGGTATCACCATCTATGAAGCTAACAAACGACTCTCCACATACTTTTTCACTAATTGTTCTTTTGCCAAAAAGATTGTTGAGATCGTGAAATGACACAGCGGCTTTTCAGTTTTTTGAAGTGGAACAGCATAATGTGGCGTATGTGTGTTTGGTTTTTGATGCGCATTTTAATTATCTATCCGCTTAATTATTGATGGACAAAAGTCAAAAAGCCAAATTCAAACAACAGAACTGCGCACAAAAAATGGAGGATAATTATGTATCACCTTAATATATTGTTTTAAGATATAATTACTATTTTATCAGTTTTGAGTTATATTTCAAGATTATCAGAAAGTGATTTAAATAAATAAAGTATTATATGTATTATGTGCAAACATCTAATTATAAGGAACCACCAGCATGCATTATATGTGATTCTTATCATCATGATTTATAATTGTTTGATGATCAATTTGACATACCAGCGTACAATAAATGTAAAAGAAATTGTGTACAAAAGGCAAATATTTATATAGTGTGTTATCTTAAACAAGAGCTAAGTCAAATACAAAACTACCTAAATATCAAAAAGAAGTTACAGTACGCAAGAATAATAAAATTAGTAAACTTGTTACTAAAGTAAGCACATTAAAAGTATTTTATCAAACAGTCAAGAAAACTGTAAATAAGGAAAATACTAAGAAAACTTTTGATATTTCTACAAAAGTTTTAACCTCATATATATTTGAACTAGCAAAAGATGGATCCTACAGAACCTCTTCAATAAATAAAAACAAAATTGTTAAAGCATATTGTCAAGTATTCAAAAATAATAAATGGACAAAATATCAAAACACAAATAAAAATAGCAGCCAAGAATCTTCAGCTGATAAAAACATATATAATAACAATAAAATCGATAGCAAAACATAGACAGAAGTACTATTGTTAATAAATACTATTAAATTTTGGCCATAGTGTAGACAATATACTTAAATATCTCTATAAAATCAATTTACTAAAAATAAAACAAACTGGTATATAGAGATTTTTTTTCAATGTTGGTTGGTGTTTAATACTTTAATAATTATAAAATGAATTAATAATTTATTCAAACTCAATTGAAGAACATGGCAAACAAAAACAAATTACCGGAAATGACAAAAGTGTATTTTTAATATGAAGAAAATGGACATTTGGCAAAACAAATTTATATGGAACGATTTTCAAATAGTCAAATTTTCAGTCTTTCAACATTTTCAAGGCTAATAAATTTCAAAACTTACGGTTTATTTAAACATCTAAGAAAAACAGAGAGACAACATTGATCTGTTGATCTAGAACTTTAGATTCTCTTGCATGTAGTTTAATAAAAACAGAAATTTAAGCTATAAATTAGCAAAAAAATGCATACGCTTGAAAAAAATGGTGAAAATAAAGAAGCATTGACGTAGTTTTGCAATTTATTTTTAACTAAAATTGACAATAATTTTATTCTATTCTATTTAAAAATTCTATGAACAAACCTACCTATGCTACTTCAAATTTATTTAACATGCACAATTCTATTATACAGCTAACAAAATTCATATGATATTTGATTGAGGTTTAAACTGTGCAATAATCAGAAACAAATACCATATGATATTGTCCAGGGCAATTCTCAAAAAAAGATATTCTTTAAATGATTGGTGTGGTATTCTTGGATTTAGGAATTTCTTTTAAACATGATAGTGGTACTCTTCATAATGTCAGAATTAATATAAATCTTTTAACTAGAGAATTTGTTGAGAAATATTAAAACAAATGGCACAAATAAATGGACCGCTAGATCTCCAGATTTATTCCCAATGGATTTTGCTTCTTGGTGCTACTTTGAATATAATGTCTTAATTATTCCATCATAAAATACAAATATGCTAAGTCTGCGAGTTATTGATATTTGCAAAAAACATACCACGTATAATTTTACGTAATATGGTGTTTGAGCGATGCCATTTATGTACGAGAGTTATTTTTTTAAGTTCCGTTAAGTTGTCTATGTGCACTCAGTTGTTATATTAAAGTGGCGTTTGCGTTAGTACTTCCTAACCGGGTCGATCATTACGTAACATAGATTTTTTTTGTGAGTGTGATCTTTTTTTCTAAGCTGAAGGCAACAATATTGCTGCTGAAATTTATTGAAAATTGTGTGTTGTGTATGGGGAAAACATTATTAGTGATAGGGCAGAGCAAAAGTGGTGCAGGATTTTTCAGGAAAGACGAAGCACCAAGCGACTTCCATTTGTTTGTGAAAACCGCGGTTCAACAGTAAGGAGGAACTGAATACCAGTATACAACATTGGCTGACAATTCAGGCGTCAACGTGGTATGAGGAGGTTATAGAAAAGCTGGTGCCCCGTTACGACAAATGCCTCAATGTCGGTGACAACTACGTTGAAATATAGCTCACATGTATGAGAAAATTTTCCTTCATTTGTTTTTCTAGTTCAACTTTTGAATAGTATTCGAAATTTGTTAATACATACATATTTGTAAATAAAATTATTATTTAAAATACACAATTGTATATTTTTATTATATTATTGTTTTTACCAGCCAACCTAATTAATTTAACTATCAAATTACAATTGGCTCAATTTACATTTATATTTACAAACAAAAATTAAAATATTTTATTTTTAATTTATAAATAAACAATTCCCGAAATAAAACATTAATTAGTTATTAACTACTCAATTACAATTATTTTAAATGCAAAAACATTTTTTTAATATATTGCAAAATATTGTTAGAAAAGAATATAATTATTTTAAATTTAGTATATTATGGAGATTCAAAAAAATAATTAAAAATCTACGTTGTCATTTAAAATACTAAAGCAGGTTGTCATTGTAAGTATTGTAACTATACTAAAAACAAAAACATACTTGTTTGTACTTATCATTTTGAATCGTTTAATAAACACAAAGTTATTCAACAGTTTGTTTTTTGTCTAACACTCTGTATATATAAGAGGAACAAAACCACTTACAGTATGTAAATCAAAAATTACAATAAATTGTGCATAATTTAAGTTTTTCTACACTTAATTATGTGCAATATAAAAACTTATCTATACCTAAAATCATTGTAATATATTGTTAATAATCGATTTAAGTTTTTATATTCTATCAAGCTTGCCAACTTTGTTTTAGCAGCCGAATATTCTTTTGAGTATGACCGGTAAAATGAGACAAGGTGGTATTTGATTAAAAATTAGTTTGTTGCCGAAACTATGAATTTCTGCTAAAACTTAAAAAATTACACAAATATTTTACGCAGGATTTAATTTTAGGATTCAAACTAAGTACCTCTACCATAAGAGCCAATCATCTAAGTTTAAATTGTATAATTAATTTTTTTTAAATTTTTTTTTATTTTTATTTTTTATACTTTTTATATGCTTTATTTTTATTATTTTTAATATATACCGGTTTCGCCGTTTAAGGCATCATCAGTAACTATAAATATAATTATAATTGTATTAAATTAAAATTAAAATATTATATAAATAATAATAACTTACGTGTATAAATATATAAAAAAATATTTTTGACATTAATATGATTGACAAATATAATGTTTATGTTTATGTAATATTGATTATTAAAAATTTTAAGTGTTATTTATTGTGTTTATGTTTTATTTAAGAAAAGTGTAAATGTGTTGGTATTTTGTGTTAATTTGTTCATTTAGGCATGTATATTTTTTGTTATTTTTTATATTATCAATTTCGAAAGATTCTAAAATAGACATTTTCAAGCCTTTTTTACATTCGTGTATTAATTTTGTATTGTTGTTGTGGTTAAAGTTATGTTTATGTATTTAAAGATGTTTGGAGAAAGTTGATTTGTTGTTTTTAGTGTTGTGTTCTTTTATTCTGTGTTTTAATGCTCGTCCTGTTTGTCCAATGACAGTAGCGTTAAAGTCCTGGCAGTCTAATTTATAAATTCCTGATTTCATTAAAATGTCTGTTTTCTGTTTGTTGTTACAAATTATGTTTTTAATTGTGTTGGTAGTAGAAAAAGATCCGTTAATGTCATATTTGAATAGCAGTTTTTTAATTTTGTTGCTGTTATTATAGTATGTTAGTTTTCTGTATTGTATTTTATTGTGTTTGTTGATGTTTATAAGTGTTGTGTTGTTTCTTAATTCAATTTTTGGTTTATGTTTGTTTATAATTTTGTTAATTGTTTTGATTGGAAAATTATTAGAAATAGATAATTGTTTAATGATAATTACAATTTTTAAATTTTTAGGAGATAGTGGTAAATTTAGTGCTCTATGTGTAAGTGAGTGAAAAGTTGAAAATTTATGGTTATTACTATGGTTTGTATCAAATGAAATAATTATTCCAGGGTTTGTGGGTTTTCTATAAATTTGAAAGTCTAATTTGTTTTGTAAATTTTAGATATTGTAAGGTCGAGAAAGTTAATTTGTTTATTGTTTTCTAGTTCTAGAGTAAAATGTTAGGATTATAGTTTTAAAAAATTATGAAAGTTTGTTATGGTTGATAATGGTCCTTTAAATATGTAAATTAAGTCATTAATATATCTTTGCCATCATAGAATGATGTTATTGTTAAATGGATTGTTATTATTGATAATAATGTCTTCTTCTAGTGTATTTAGAAAAATGTTTGCTAGAATTGTTGAACTAGAAGCTCCTATAGGTAAACCGTCTGTTAATTTGTAGATTTTGTCATTGTATGTGAATATTGTTTCAGAAGTTAAAAATTTTGTTAAAAGCATAATGTCATTATGTCGTCTATGTTTTTTGATGTTAAGGTGTTATGAAGTGCAGTGATAGTTTTTGGTGTAGGAATGTTTGTGTATAAATTTATTATGTCAAAAGAGATAATTTTATCATTTGGGTCTAATATTATGTTTTTTAGTTTATTTGTTAAGTCGATTGAGTTATGGTAGTGTATTTATGAGTAATTTGAAAATGTTTAGTTAGTATGTTAGTAAGTAATTTGTCAACTTTGTTAGTTGGAGATTCTATTGTTGATACTATTGGTCTTATAGGTATATTTAATTTATGTAATTTAGGTTTGCCATATAGTTGATAGGAAGTTGTGGATTCATTGGTATTAATGTATTGTAGGTAGGGTTATATTTATTGATTGTTTGTTCAGTTGATATTAAAATATTTTTGGTACGGAGATCAAGTTGGTTGAGGGTTTTGGTGTTTGTTGATGTAATTTCTATAAATTTGTTATCATTAATATATTGAAGTACTTTGTTGTTGTATTCTTCTTTTTTCATTAATACTAAGCCAGCTCCTTTGTCAGCAATCATTGCAGTGATGTTATTATTATTAATTTTATTTTTAAGTTCTTTAATTATTTTATTTTCAGGATTTGCTTTGAAAGATGTTGAAGAAGTCATTTTGTTTTCTTCTTGTTTTAATAATTTCTTTTGAAAGTTTTATATTTGTTAAATTTGTATATTTTCTAACTCAATTTTCTTTTCTTTTTCTTTTTTTAATTTTTTAATTTTGTGTTTTTTCTTGTTAATATTTTTTGTTTTAATTGGTTATATTTAGATTTTCTATTTCAATGTAGTGTAGACATTTTGTTAGTTTTTGGTATATGTTATATTTCTCCATTTCAATTTGATTTAGTTTATTGTATTTGTTGTGGAGTTCTCTGTTGAGTATGTTTTTTGTAATTCGATTCTTCATATGTTGACTAAGGTTAATATGGTATTTTGATTTAGCAAAAGTAGGTGTTAGTTCGAATTTTTTGCATTGACTTACAAATTTTATATCTTGTAATATTTTCATTTTATTCTTTTCCATTTTATAGTAGTTAGTAGTTGTAAATTACTTTTGTATTACTTAGATGATTGACTCACGCTGTTGTTTTGTAATGATATTAATGTACTTTCTGATTTACATCAAATGCTTCAAAATAAATAAATTTTTGTTTTTCTATTGTACTTTGTTACATATAATTTGCCTTACTTTATCATATTTTGTATATTTGTTTGTTTCAGGTTTTATACTTTAATGTTTGTCTGAAAGTATGTTTTCTATATTTAATCTGCAAAATATTACTATTGGTCCTTTAAGTTTGTACAAATATTATTTTTGAGATATAAAAAGTTTTGTTTTTGCTGATGTATTGTGTGGAACAACAAATCAGTCAATTTTGGCAGTGAAGTCTTACTAAATGAAAATTGTCAATCTTTTTGAGTATGAACCATGGCACTACAATAAGTACAACGTTCAACACTTCTATAAAGTTAATTTGATGTAAATAATAATAATAAACGATTTTATTAAATTTAAACATACAGAAATTCAATCAATTGTTCTTCTGTTTAATCACTAACTATTAAATAGATTGAAATTAGAAGAAAAGTTGACATAACATTGCAAAATAATAAATAATAATAATAATAATAATAATAATAATAATACATACAATGTTATAAGATATTTTAATATTAGATCTAAAAATTTGTTTTATAGGCTATTGAGTTGATTACTAAGTAACCACTTTTTATACTTACACTTAAAACCAATGAGCAGTGACATCGCTTGAGACAAGAGGCAACATGATTATACATAATTGTAATATTAAATTAAAACGATATTTTAAATAACTGTGTTCTATGTATTGGTGTTGTGAGTAGTCCCTTAGTAACCAACATTAATCATTAATGTTGTAAACGTCAGTACGATATCTGATTTTGTTGAATAATTACATACTAGTTTTAGTCCTAAGTAGTTTGTGATAATACACTGCTGTTTGGAGTTGTCTGCGTCTGTTCATGTTAAGCCTTCCAAAGTCTAACAACTTGTGTGAAATTCTTTCAGTTTTTTTTATACCAAATATTATGCGCAAACGTCAATTCTGCAATTTTTTATTTTTTTGTGTCTAGAATCTAAGCAAAAGCCATATAGAGTAAATTGTAACAGCACTAACGTTTTACAAAGCATAATTATTTTTTTTTATTCAAAAAGTGGTGATTATTATAAATTAATCCTAAATTTAGGAATGTTTTTCTATTGCACATAGTTACAGTTTAACTTTGTTTTTAAGTGGTATTCTTATTGAGTTTATGTGTATATAAACACTATATTTAAGCATTGAGATTTTTTTTAGATCCAAACGCTATGGCAACAAATTTTGATGGGTTTAGTGTTAAAGCTTGGTTTTTAGCAAATGTAGCCACTTTATTGAGGTTGTAGATTATGTTAGCAATTGCAAGATCTATATTTTTAGCAGGGAATGTACTGTATAATTACGAGTCGACATAAATCAATTGACATAAGAATTAAAACAATGACGTGTTGATGCTTCTTTGTCAAATTCTTTTTATTTTCTTGACATTGCCCTAAACAATTGTCATGTGTTTGATCCACTTATAGAGGCATTATGTGGGATTTTTTTAGTGCACATAACCAAAAAATTGTTTTTAGGAATTGCAGCATTTCTAAAATTTTTTGGAAGACATGTTGTACCGCTATATTTAAGTATAAAATCATTTGGTATTGAAAAATATATAGTGGCTTTAGGTAAGGTAACAAAGAGCAGAAATTGTTAATATGCAGTTTTTTTATCACAAAAATGATAAATGAAACCATTTGTTCAAATTTATCTGGCTAAATATGCAAATTACCTAGTTCTGTTAGTGATTCATTCTATTTAGTTATGTATCTTCTAAGTAAATACTATAAGGGCAATAATACTAACAATTTTGAGTTGAAATAATTTTTGTCTTCTATTTTATCAGCTATTATTAAAGTGTGTATTTTTGAAAAAAAAAATACCTTAATATGTTTTAATTGTCTTTTATATTTTTATATTTTCTGGTAGGTAGGTAAATACATAAAAGATAAGGCGGACTTTTTGTCTTAAAAATTACTACTTGGTTTCATGTTTATTTTTGACTCTCAAAATTAAAATCATGTATTTAAAACATAATACATGATTTTCTATGTATGTTGCTAAAAAAGTGTTGTAGTGTTAACTTAAAGCTGATACAAATTTTAAATAATACTCAAAATAAAATCTACTTTTTAGGGCACTATATTACAAATGTTATTTAGTGTAACTAATCTAACACATTGCATTTGGATATTTTAAATAATTATAAGAACACAAATTCATCTAACAATTTATTAAAGGTAACATAATACTTAAAATGATAGTAACATAACATAAATTCAAACACATGTCATACATTTATATCATAGCAAACACCTAAGTTCAAAATTATTTCTTCTATACTCTAACTTCTACTCCAAGTTCATTTAGTAGGTCTTCTAGAAGAACTGAGTTTATATCCAAGTCTTCTGCTAATGATTTTTTATCATGTTCACTTAAATCTGGATAAAATGATTAATTTTCAATTTTTATTATTGTTTAAATAATTTAAGATGCTTACCTCCGCTTTGTCGCATTGTGTCTTGTGTCAAATCCTCTATAAAAGTCATATTATTAATCAAAACAACGAAATATTTATCATACAACCTAACAATGATTTTAGCTGGCGCAAGTAACTAGTAATTTCTACGTTGTCATTCATCCTCCATTGAGCTACTACTGATCCATAATTCTACAAATTTATTATTATTTGGAGATATGCTTTAGTTACAAATATATTTTATATTATAATTATCAAAATTTAATCATCAAAGATATAAGTTTAATTTAAACGGTTTTCATATAAAAATAAATTGTAATAAAATAATAATACTATTTGAAAAAATACAATTGTTTACATGTAAATATATGTTAAGATACGATGTTATTACAATTACCTGTATGCACAGAATATCAATATATAGATATATTATAAATAATTTTAAAAGAGTCCTCATTATTTTCTGTTTGTTGAAAACCTCTTACTTTATTTGTATGCAAGATACCTATCTTATATTTATATTTTATGATAACGTGGCGTTATTAATTAGCATGAAATGAATTTATTAAAAGCGTGGAACATATATGTCAAACAATGAATTGACAAAAGATTTATATATTTTTTTATTGACTATAATTCATATTGCTTTAATAGCACTTAATATATTTACAAATCATGCATTAAATTAATTTAAAAAACATTAAATTAATAAATTATTCAAACTCAATCTAATAATTACAGCGGACAGGGGTCAAGCACAGACAATTGTTTTGGTTTTACAAACTTCGTCAGTGTGCCTTGTATAACTATAGCATCACAAGATAGCGACAAATTTGAATAAATAGTTCTGTACAATAAACACAATTAGTGATGTAAATAATCAAACTAACGACTGTGGCTACTAAAATGTCCGCATTAACCGGCATCGTTTAGCATGTATGCATTTTTTTTTTTGAAAAAATATACGCGATATTGTATTAATAAAAATATGTGTTACTTGACTATTAATAATAATCTATTTGCTACTAAAATTATGAGTCAATGCAAACAAAATTGGGAGAAAAGCCTGTTAAAACTATTACATTCAAGACTAGATATGAGCATTTGTAAACATTGATTGTGATTATTTAAAAATTATGTTTTGGGAAATAATGAATTTGGTAACATACTAATGGCAACTCTATTCGTTCTTTTTGTCGATAAACTTATTTTTTTCTGTTTCTATAACTCTTAAAAAAATTGTATGATTTTTTTTAGTTTTTTGTTGTTTTTTAATTTTGACTTAAAAATCGTTTGTTTTTTTTTGACAGTTATAAAATCTAAAGACATTTTTAGAAAATTTAGGTTGCATAGTTTGCGGTGTTTACAACTATAATAGAGAAAAATTTGTATAAGTTTTAAAGCATTTGATAGGGTGTGGTATAGTAAAACTTAAAATCATAAAAACTATTATATATACATATATCATTTTTTCTTACTTTTTCTAACTCTGTTTTTGCTATTGTTTTTTTTTTAATATCACTTTGTTCTTTAAACTTTTTAAAAGAAAATTAATTAACAAAAATGACAGAGCAACTAGAATGATTAATAGTTACCTAAAAGGTTGAAATCCGTTTTTTTTTGTTGTGTTATTTTTCCGAATCCAACATATTTTAATAACAACATTTTGTTACATAACTAATAAACATCTTATTTTTCCACTTATGACCGCCGTTTCTTTTTTTTTTAAACCTTAAATTTTTTAAATTAATTTTCAACATTATATTTGTTAGATTTATGGCAAAATAATGTTTAATATTTCACATTGTTAATTTAAAATAATACGTAAATTTCATAAAACATAACAAGTATTTATTCTACTTGTCAAATTCTCTTCTAAGTAGAAACTATAATAATGACAATTTTGAGTTGTAATAGTTTTAATCTTCCATTTTTCAGCTATTGTTACAGTGTTGCTTTTTGCGTTGATTAATTATACTTTTGTGGTTTCTCAAAGGAGTTTATTTAATAAATAGTCAAAATATAAGTTTTTTTCAAATGTCTGGTAGGATGAAATGGACATATTGTCTTAAAAATTACTACTTGTTTTTATGTTTAATTTTGGCTCTACTATCTTAAATACACGATTTTTTATGTATGTTGCTGACTATGTAATGTAATGTTAAACCTAGAACTGATACAATTTTTAAGTACTACTCAAGAAAGATCTACTTTGTAGTGATTGCATTGTGTAACCAATCTAAAGCATTGCAATTGGATAAAAACCAAACTAAAACAACTATTGTTAACCGTTTCTGTGTCCAATTATGACTTCATAGTGCTAGCAGAAACCTCGCTTTCTCTAGATGTTTGTGATTTGGAACTAAAACTATCTGGCTATAATTTATTTAGGAGTGATCGGTCTACTATAACTAGCTCAAAACAAAAAGGAGGAGGTGTGTCAATTTCGGCTCAAACAAGACTAAAATGTACATTATTACAACTTATTTATGCTACTGTTGATCATTTGTTTATGTCTGTTATTTTAAAGCATGTATCTTACATTCTTAGTGTATTATATATTCCACCTTAATTTCCTGTAGATAAGTTTGCAAATTATTGTTATTCTGTTGAGGCTATAGCTAACGATTTCTCGAAGCATAAACTTATTTTGTTGGGTGATGGCAACTTACTTTTTCCTTCTTGGATAAATGATGACTTAGGCATCCGAGTGATTTGCAATGACAATACGCATTTAGTTGCAAACTCATTTGGTTTTTTTTAATTGTATACAATGTATCTCTTTATCTAAAAGTGAAGGTATATTTTTAGACTTGTTTTACAAATGATCTTTATATATCTGTGATATATGCCACTGATGTTTTATTAAATATTAATCAACACCATAATACTTATGTGATAGATGTAAAATGTTATACTTGCTGTGATAATTTAGTATGTTATAATGTTTTTTATGATTTTAAATTTGTAGACTTTGGCTCAATTAATGATTTTTTGTTTAAGATTAGTTGGTCTATACTATTTTTAAACTGGGATGTTGAAACGTGTATGGATTTATTTCATGCTGCGTTGCATTACGGTGTCGACTGTTTTGTTTTGTTTTGTTTTCTAAAAAAATATGGCGTAAAAATAAATTTTCAATTTGGTTTAGCAAAGAACTATTCTTGCTTACCAATCTATAAAAAACTGTACATAAGTCTTCTGGACTATAATCAGATTATACTGAATTCCAATCACTTTGCAGTTCCTGTAAAAATCTAAGTGAACGTCTTTCCACTGAGAATGACATTAAAATTAATCAAAATTGTTTTTGGAGGTTTGTTAACAAATCTAGAAAATTAAATGGTTTGCCTACGACCATGTATTATGGCGAGCAAACGAGTAATAATAGAGACGACTGTGTTAATTTGTTTGCTGATTTTTGTTGTTCTGTTTATGATTTGCATACACATGTTGTACCTATGTATAAATACGACAAACAAGTACTCTATAGAAGCTTTCAATAAATTTATTGGATGTTTTTTTTTTGGGATTGAAAGCTTTACCTTACCACTGGATCCGATGGAATACATTTACTACTATTAAAAAATTGCATTTATTCAATTTCAAAGTTACTGTATTTTCTTTTTAATGTGTATTTAAAAAAAGGGACGTTTTTTATGTGTGGAAACAAAGCTACATCACGCCACTGCATATAGAAAACATTAAAAACTATAGAGGTATTTGTATCCAATCTGCTATACCTAAATTATTTGATAGAATTATTACTAGTCAAATACAATGAATGTCCAAAAATATCTTAGTAGAAAGGCAACATGGTTTCTGTGAGGGGCGGTTCACACGAACAAATCTGCTCTGATATGAAAACGACTTGATAAACGCCTTTCAATTAAAGTTGCAAATTGAATCTATTTACACTGATTTTTCAAAAAAATTGACAGTGTAAGCCATAGTGTATTGATAGCTAAAGTTTATGCACTTGGTTTTTATAACACTGTGGTTTGTTGGTTGACAAGCTATTTGAAAAACCGTACTCAGTGTGTAAAAATTAATAACATTCTGTGAAATCATTATTGTTCTATCATGTGTGCCCCAAGGGTTACATTGTGGGCCGATACTTTTTCTGCTTTTTATCAATAACCTTTCATGTTGTATTCATTCATCTTCAATTTTTTTATTTGCCGACAATCTTAAAATTTATATCAACATATCATTTCTTGAGGATTGTCATCTTTTACAAAATAACTTCTAACTCTATTAATAACTGTTGTGTCAATAATAGTTTATTATTTAATGCACAAAATTGTTTTTTTATAAGTTTTGTCTGAAATCATAGGCATATATATTTATAAGAGATCTAAAAATTTTATTTTAAATACGTTCAATATTATGTATGTGTATTTTGTAGGATGGCCACCATACTGATGGAACATACTCTAAATGCGAGCGCACTAAAGCACAATAAAGTATTTTGAGTGTATAGGGAGATAGATCGGATGACATTCTATAAACAAATCCTAACATTTTTGTGGCGCGATACACATATAGTGTATATGATCGATGAATGTAAGTTTCTGTTCAAAAATTACACATAAATCCTTTATCTGATTTACTTGTTTAAGTGCTACATTGTTAATTACCATTAACAATGTAGCACTTATACACTTAATTACCATTAGCCACAAAAATGTTAGGATTTGTTTATAGAATGTCATCCGATCTATCTCCCTATACACTCAAAATACTTTATTGTGCTTTAGTGCGCTCGCATTTAGAGTATGTTCCATCAGTATGGTGGCCATCCTACAAAATACACATACATAATATTGAACGTATTTAAAATAAAATTTTTAGATCTCTTATAAATTAGGGATTTTGTCGCAAAACTTTGACCGAAATTTGATTTTCCTGCAGTTTAATCTTCTTTCATTGCAACTTCGGCGAAGAAAAGCAGATCTTTTCTTTGTGCGTGGGCTTGTAATGTCGGAGATTGATTGTGGAAATCAACTAAAAACGTTACCATTTTATGTTTCCTCAAATGATAGGCGAACTAGACAAGTGCCAATATTTAGGGAGTCTACGCATTCTACTAATTATGGGTTTAATCATCCACTTAGTAGAATGTGTAGATAAGCTAATAATTCGTCGTCTGATATTATAATAACGCGTCATCTGAAATTGAATTATTTTATTAATTGTAATTAGGATTTGTTATTCTATGATGTGTTTTTGCTTATTGTAGTTTTTTTTAAGTTTTTTATTGTGTAATTATTTTTAATATTAGTATTATTTTTGTACTTTTTGTCATCATTTTTTTTTATACAGTTGTGTGATGCAGATGTATATGGTTTCTTATGTTGTTAATAAAGAATTATTATTATTATTTCAAATCATTAAAGGACAACATAAGTTTTACAATTTATTATATGTATCATAATGCTTACAATGATAGCAATAGAACATAATTTCAAATATATTTCATAAATTTATATCATAGCAAAAACACTTAAGTTTTAAGTTCTACTCGAGGTTCTACTCCAAGTTGTTGTAGTAGGTCTTCTATAAGAACAGTAAGCATATTTAAGTCTACTGCTAATGATGTTTTTTCTTGTATACTTAATTCTGAAATAAATTATTATATTTAAATTAAATTTTTAAATTTTTGAATTTTTCTTATTGTTTAATCAATTTAATAAGCTTACCTATGCTTTGTTGCATTGAGTCTTGAGTCAAGTCCGCTATAAAAATTATATTATTAAATAAATTAAATAAATATTTATCATACAACCTAACAATGATTGTATCTGACGCATGTTATTAGCAATAATTTTGAAGTCGCCATTTCTTCTCCATTGAGCTACTACTTGTCCATAATTCTACAAATTTATTATTATTGGGAAAGATATAAGTCTAATTTAAACGGTTGTCATATAAAAATATATTGTGTTAAAATCTAGATTATTTAAAAAAAATATATGTTAAGATACGATGTTATTATAAATACCTGTATGCACAGTATATTAATATATAAATATATTATAAATAGTTTTAAAAGAGTCCTCATTATGTTCTGTTTGTTGAAAACGTCTTACTGTATATATGTAAGATATCTTGTAATTATATTTTATTATTACGTAGCGTTATTAATTAGCATGAAATGAATTCATTAAAAGCGCGGAATATAAATTTTAAACAATGGATTGACAAAGATTTATATTTTCTTTTATTGACTATAATTCATATTACTTTAATAGCATTTTACAAATTATGCATTAAATTAATTTAAAAAAATATTGTTTAATTTTTTTGCAATAAAATTTTTAAAATTAAGTACGATTATATTAATATTTTTTTTTATTACTTAACTATTAATGATAATCAATTGGCTACTGAAAATAGTGCAAATTATTTGAAAAATTTGGAAGTGAAAACTTGTTAAAACTATCATATCAAGACGTGATTTAAGCATTTGTGAACATTGATTTGTGTTGTGGATTATAAAATCTGTATTATTCATTCATTAATATTTGGAAGCTTATTACATTTGTCTATAGTCCCTTTAAAAAAATCTGTTTTAATAGTTTTGGTTATACATCTCAGAACTGTCAGTGAATATTTGTTAGAATTCCTAGCAAGCCTTGTACTACTAGTAAATATTTGTTTAGTTGGCAATATGTAATGAATTTTTCTGGCCAATGTCTATGAAAATATCTTCAGAAAATTTTGGGCCGACAATGAACAGCTTGTTTTTAAATAGATTATGGAATAGATGTTGTAGTTGTACATATACAGACGCTCTTTTCTATACTAGGTAACAATGTTTAATACAAAAGCGTATTTGAGTTCTAACAACTTAATGTTTACATAATGTATACATATTTACGTATTCTTGTTCTGTAAATTGTTAGTAATTTTATTATTAAAGAATTAAGTATAAAATCTTATTAAGGAACACTTTTGTTACAAAATATTTGTTTATATCAACAATAATAATATTTATTTTTTGATAATATGGCCTTTACAATTTACATACATACATACATTTAAAAAAATTAAATATTACAGATTGGCGTCTCAAATACAGTTAACATAACTTAAAATTAATATATTCTTTTATATTTTATGGTTCTATATTTACAATATAATTGAATATAGCTTTTTCGGAAATTTTTATATATTTGTATATGTTTTATTTTTCTGGTAAAGAATTAAACAGTTTTATAGCTAAGTAATTTCAAATAACATTAATTTATCATTTCTGGAATTTTACATATAGTTCTTATTATTTGTTTTTGTAAGTCAAACAATTTAGATATCAGAACTTTGGCCCCAGAAAACAATTCCAAAACTTAAAACACTTTTGCATAATATATAGTTTGCAATGTGTTTTGGTCTAAATAATTGCTTTTTGACCGTATATCATATGCTGCTTTGCTTAATTTTGTAAAAACACCTTGTATGTGACATGACCACTCCAGATTATCGTTCAGTGTTAATCCTAGAAATTTTGTTTTTTTTTTTAAGAAAAACAGTTTTCTTTTAAACTTGCAGATGCCCAACTTTACTTAGTTTAGAAATTTTTGCTTTGTATATATATAGTATTAGTTTTAAGGTTGTTCAGTATTAATTTGTTTTTAATTCTAATCCCTAAATTTGGAGTTTAATTCTTTCGTAGGCAAAATTTAGAGCATAAAAAAGTCCCATTTGGGCAAGATTATAAATTTATTTATTTTACGTTAAACAGTTATTAATGTACATAGACATTAATTTTAAGATAAATTAATAAATATTTTTTACTTTTTTTTTTTTAAATGGTGGTACTTAAAATGTTACACCGCGCAAATGATACATTTATTGTTGGTTATGAAAATTTTTAAAGTTTTGTTTTTTTTTGACAAACTTTAAGGTACTTTACAGATTAAATATATTCATAAGGTTCTAGTTTGATGTTTACTTGTGCTGCATTTTGCACTTGTCTTGTATCTCTTTTAGGTTAATGGACATTTTCAGTTGCTTGAACGTCAAAGGTACAAACGGTTAGGCTTTTTTGATTGTTGTTATACTTTTATTTAAATTTGTATTTGCGTTTTTCACAATCTATCTTCTAAAAGTTTTTATACTTATTTTTGGCATTTCCAGTTTTGTATACAAACCAAAAAGGTTAACTATTGTTGCATCTACCAAATAATAAAAGATTTAATGCTATTTACTTATGAAATTTAAGTTCTGGTCAAACTTGTCTACAAAATTCATATTTTTATTATAATCTGTTAATGCAACTTAGTACTTTGTTAATGTTTTCTTTTTTGTTTTTTTGGTCAATTTCTGTAAACTTTTTAGGGTTGTAAAAGTTTGATAACAATTGAACAACTTGCTTATCTTTTTATTTGATATCTATTTGACTTATTATTTGAAGTTAGAATTTGAGATTCTCCTTTTTTAAAGCATTTGTCTGCTTTAAATTAATAATAATATTAATAATAATAATAATAATAATAATAATAATCGTTTAATAACTTGATACTATTAAAGATATTGTCAAAATAAACATAGTGGTGTTTATTTTCTAACTTTTTACAACTCTAGCACCTAATTTATTTTTTGGATCTTTTGATTTTTTAGTATATATTTAAAATCTTTGACAATAACCACTTTTATTGGCTAATATCTAAACTTTATAATCTTTTTTTATGGGTTTTTTGGTAGATATTGCTTCAAACTAATTCTACTTTTGAATTTAATTATGAATTTATCAATACAAATTTTAGAAAATGTATTTATCTTCTTATTTAATACTCCTTACCCAGAGAAGCTTAATTTTTTCAGTTTTGTGTACTATTACTTATTGCACTATATTTATTCTAAAAAATGTATTTATACTAAACTATTATTATTACTAAATTTATTAGTCATTTAAGGATAGCTGTAGTTTCTCTTTAATTTTTAACATTTAGGTTGATGAATAAATTACCACTAACAATACTTCAGTTTTTTCTTTCATTTATTTGCATTGTATTTCAATGTCTTCCTATCATTTTGCTAGTATGCTTTTTTTGTGTATCATAAATTTATAACAAAAGGATTCTATGAGTGAATCTATGAAAGTATTATATGTATGCGTTTGTTTGAAACAATGTAGGATAGCAATTAGTGTAGCAAAGTATTAATGTAAAGTTAATGCATTAAAAGAAGGTAGGGTAGGGCAAGATGTAATGAATTTAAAGGGGTAGGTAGCGATGAAAAGTGTAAAAAACTATATAGGGGTTAGAAAACTTGAAAAAGGAATAGAGAAAAGGAGAAAATGCATTATATGCAGCGAGAAATGCAAACAAAGTACTTGGAGATTAACAAGAATATTTAAATGTGGACTGTGGACTAATTTCTACAACTGGATGGATCAGAGTAGAGATTATTATGAGAAATAAAAATTTATTATAAAAAATTAAAATATGGAGTAAATTTTTTTTAAATAGAGAAAAAAGCACATTTTTCTTTTATCTATATTTATTTAATTAATACTAAATTTTATTAACAATCAAAATTTATATATATATATATATTTATATAAAAATAGTTATAAGAAACTGCTCTAAAATTATTTCTGTTGATGATCTCTATTTAAACTTTTGTATGCGTATCTAAATCTAAAAAATCTATTTATACTAATTTTCTTAAAATTTCTAAATATTTTTTTAAATTTTAATCATTTTATTTTAAACGATAAAATAGTATGACAATACAAAACTCTTCAATTATTAAAAAAAAATAAGTACATAAATATTAATAAACTTATTTTTAGTATACATAAAATAAAAAGCAAAACCAAAACCAATGTAAAAAAATTAATTAAATTTATAGTTTAATGCAATTTTATTAAAAGCAATATAATAATTATTAAATATTTTATTATATTTATTTTTTTGTTCAACCAATATTTGAAAGTAATTGTTCTATATCATCTTTAGTTTCTTTTAGATCTGTAAGTAAAGATCTTTGTGCTGGCATATCAAAACCTGCAACAATTTACACTATAATCGTTTACAATACAAGTGAGTAATCTAAGTATTTTGGATCGGGGTTTTAAAAACAAGTGTTGTAAAAAATACACCTAAAGCACAAATGTTGTTTGCAATAAGTTAATTATTCTAAAATTATCAAAAAATTTATTACGTTTACATATTATTTAATAATTAACAATAATGCTTAAACGATTGATACAAAAATCTGTTTTTTTTTTCATAAGGAATTTTACTACTCTAAAAGAATTAGAGCTAGTTATGGTTAAAAAATACTAATGTTAAGTACAAGAAAAAATAAGTAACAATGTTTTTTTATGTGGTTTGACTTATTTCAGAAAGTTTTCAATATATTTTTGGAATATACTATAATTATAAAAATATATATTAAAACAATATGTTGAAAAAATATATATAAACCAAACAAATCAGTTTATCTATTATTTATGTTATTGAAGTAACTGGATGCTAGGAATCTACTTTTCTTGCAAATGTCAACATTTAAAATGCTAAAATTATTAAATATTTAAAGAATTTATTCTACACTGTATTGAACATAACTAGGTTATAATCAATACGCAACAGTGAACTCGGTTACGATTAAGTAATTTAGAAGGCATACATGGAGTTTAAGTGTAGTTGTTTATGTGAAGGAGATTTTGACTTATAGACAATTATGCTTTACTATATTGTGGAGTAGAAAATATTTTTATGTTTATAAATTGTTACTTACATACTTTAATCATTATTAAATTTATAACTATTACCTTCAAATGATTCATCTAAATCTGAATCTTCAAAATAAATTTCTTGAGCTGTGATAATATTATTCTGCAAATAAATTATTTAATTTAATAACTTTGTTGTGTAATACATTTAAAGATGTTTTTAGAATGTAGATTTAGTGGTTAATGCAAACTTCATAATATATTACCACAGCATTATTGTACTACCATAAAAATGGTTACCTGAGTTATATTAATAATAAGATACATAATAAATAATTTACAGATGGACCACATTTTTTATGCAAGCTAAAATAATGCATTTACAAAATTTATTTGATTTATATATATGATTATCATTGGCAAACCGATACTAGCATCAAAATTTTAATACAACATGCAATATTAATTCCAAACAATGCATAGACTAAGGATAATATATTTTTAGATTTATTTTTATTGATTATTGGTTATTTATCTATAAATTTGGATAGATACTCCTTACATATAATAAATCAAAAAAATATAAAAATATATAGAATGTGACGACGGCATCATCAACACCGACATTATATCAAACATGTTTTTATTGCACAAATGTTTGTTTTATGTAGTGCAGGTCTGTTCTAACTGATGTTTAGAACGATTTGCAAACCTTGCGAATTCATTCTCTCATAGAAAAATATTTCCTATTTGGTTAATGTTATTTACAGATTATTTGGTTTGTGTGATTGGTGTACACGGTTTGAGAACGGTGCAAAAGAGCAGAATAAACTTAACATCTACTATTAACTACATATAAAATAAACATTTAACAAAATCAAACAGCTTTATATATATTTTAATTGATTTATATTCTTAAAGACAATTGTTACATAATTATTGATTGTTTCGTTATCAGTCTCCTTGAATTATCAATATTAATGCACTCATAACTTCTTTGGCTATTTTTAGATTAGTAACTAGATTACCATTACCTTTACTCACACCTACAACAAAAACGCAATTATTTATATTAATCTGGTAAGCGTTGATTTAGGTAATATTAGAAAGAAGTGCAAGGCCGACTGTAAAGTATCTCTTCTACTCACACTCACTCACGCTGGGGACTATTTTCCATCTCTAAATCTTGAAAACAATTTGAATGTGAACAGAACAGATACAACTATACATTATATATACATGAGCACGCCTATCACCTCTTCCTAATATTCTTCAATGCTGTAAGTTTTTATTATTGATTATATGTGTTTACCTGATGTTTTACTTTTCATTTCAATATTATCTGTAAGTTTAGAAATAAACATTAGAAATCAAACAATCATATTTATGAAGTATATAACCTGAAAGTTTCTCAAGAAATTTTACAACGTCGTTATCATCAACTTTATCATCATAAAGACTATCTTGTGCAGCGACCAGATTTAGTTTCTATAATTATTTAATTTTATTATAAAAAAAGAAATAATTTTAACGTAAATGGTTTATTACCTGTGTACATAATACAAAAATGTAATATAAAAAAAGAATTTTGAAAATTGTTTTCATTGTGTAGTTTTCTATGATTGAATGTTTTACAAAAAAGCATTTATTCTTTCATATACGTTAACAATAATTGGTGTGTTAACCAGTCATTAAATAGTTCATGAAAACTTTATATTAAACAATGGATTAATACAAGCAATTGTTTTTTATTGAAATTGTAATACTAAAAATCGAATTGATTTATTAGCTACATAAATCTACTTATTACTGCTAGTGAAATATGAAAAAATTAATACAGTTTTATTTATCTGAATATTTTGTGAATTATAATATTATTATGAGCAACACTTTAAAAACAATTTTTGGCACATTGTTTGACATTTTGTTTGATATTTTTTATCAGTTTTGACATTACTGACTGGGTGTTCTAATTTCTAGGTTAAAGATTCAACAGTAACTTTTTGTTATTGGATTTAAAAAAATGGACACATTCAAATATATCTTAATTTAATTTTGTTAAATTTTTAAATTAATGAAGTAGTTTTGTCTCGCTTGTTAAAAGTTTATTAAATAACTCAAAACTTAAAAACTTTCTTCTTAGGCTAAAAGACGATAAGTAGTTATAAATTTAAATTATTTTTTTTATTTTTGATGCGGTATGGATTTTAACAGATGATTAATGTACATTTGCTTTTTTTGTTATAACAAGCTGATGCCTCAAAGTTTTTTCTACCTCTGAGATGAATCAGCTAGGTTTCTCAAAATGTTTTGGATTTTTGAGCAAATTATAATGATTTACTACATATAAACGGTTTTCCAATTTGTAGTTTCATTTTGAAAAGCAGGCAAATTGAGCAGCTGTCAATTTTGAAGCTATTATCTTTTAACATTTTACAAGTAAAAACTACGCAATTATTACAAATGGAACGATACACGCTTCAACAACGCATTGAAATTATTAAAATTCACTACAAAAATGGTGAAAAATTTTCAGTCACAGTTTGCAAAACTAAAGCACTTTTTGGTCCTGGTGGAAAAAATTGAGCTGTTGCGACAAGTTTGTGATGTAAAGAATCGAAACCGTATGCATCGCTCAAGAACACATGAGTATATTGCTGATGTAGCCCGTAGTGTTAAAGAAAACCCAGCTTTGTCGATTCCTCGTCGATCTTTGGAATTAGACATTCCACAAACAACATTACACCGTATTTTGCATAAAGACTCAAGTCTTAAGATTTTTAAAGTTCAGTTAACACAAGAACTCAAGCCGGTCGATCACCATAAACGTTGTATCTTTGCTGATTGGGTCTTTCAAATGCAAAAAATTATTTTCAGTGATGAGGCTCATTTTTACCTCAGAGGCTAAGTTAATAAGCAGAATTGTCGCATTTGGGGCAAAGAAAATCGAAGAATATTTGTTGCAAAGTTTTTGCATTCTCAACGTGTCACTGTTTGGTGCGGTTTTTGGGCTGGCGGTGTAATTGGACTCTACTTTTTTTTTTAAATGAGGCTGGTGCAACTGTTACGGTGAATGGATGGCGCTACCGAGCTATGATTGATGATTTTTTATGGCCGGATTTAGAAGATATTAATATGGACGACGTTTATTTTCAGCAAGACGGCGCTACGTGCCACACAAGCAACGAAACAATTGCAATTTTTCAAGAAAAGTTTCCTGACCGTGTTATTTCTCGAAAAGGTGATCACAATTAGCCACCGAGATCTTGTGATTTAACACCTTTAGACTTTTTTCTTTTTGGCCACGTGAAAGATAATGTTTATGCTAATGCTCTACAATCGATTCAAGACCTTAAAGATAGAATTCTTGAAGATATCGAGGTCATACATTTGCAAATGTGCGAATTGGTCATGGAAAATTTTATGAAAAGAATGTGGCACTGCAACCGTAACCGTGGCAGCCATTTGACTGATATTGTTTTCAAATGTTAATAGCATACCTTCCTCTTTACAATGAAATAAGCATGTATTGATTTCTCTTAAAAAATACCCTTTTTTTAATATCAGATTGAAACTTCTTATTGGAAAACCCTATATTATCATTATGAATTTTAGAAGGTTCTATTTGTTTTTTAGTTAATAATCCGGTTTTATTTAAAAATATGTTTTTATCCGCATGATACACAAATATATGCAAACATAGGTTTTACATTTTAAATATTTTATTATTTTATTTTATATATGATTTACAATAGAAAAAACAAATCTGTTATATCATCATCTTTTAAAATTCTTGTGTGTATATAAGCTTATGAGATTGTCATCTGTTCAACGTTTGCTAACAAAATTTTAATGAAAAGTCTAATTTTGTTTTTGTTTTGTTATTTCTATTTTTTTAAGAAGAATTTTTACATATACTTTAATAACGCCGTTGTTTTAACCACAGTAGTAAAACATATAATTTAGTATCATTATTAAATATAAAAGTTTGTTTGAAATACTCAAGATATATGCAGATATTTTATTTGCCAAGGACAACATTTGGTGAATTTACTAGTTTTGTAGAAACTAATAAAAATGTTTTGAGAAGATGGCTGAAAGACTACGGTTGATAGCCGTTTGTACGAAACATTTTTTTAATTTTATTTATTATACTTGTACATTAGTGTTGTAAATTACTTGTGCAATAAAAATGTTATATATTACTTTTTGACTAATTTGAAAAAATTGACTTCTTCGATTTTGCTCAAATTATTAGGGATCAAAATATTAATGAAAAAAAAAAGATTTTTAAAATGTTGCTTTTTTGGGCATTTGAAAAAAAAATCAGTTATTATATCAAGCTTAATTCCAAAAAAAAACGTAAATTTAGCAAAATCTCAAAATTTGCTTTTTTTAAACCGTTCTAACTTTCTTTGTGTTCAATCTTTCTTTAAAGTCATTTCATGAAACTTATAGGATCAATACATGTACACCACTATTTTGATGCAGGTTGCACATGTTTTTACAATTTTCAAAACTTGCAGTTTTATGGTCAAAAACTTGTCAAAATTGGCGTTTTCTTCAAAAAATATTAAGGTTTCAAACAAACACTCAGTTTTTTTTTTTTTTTGTAAATGTCATATTGACATAAAATATTTTTTCAACAAAATTATAAGAATTGGAAAGTATAGTGAATATTATCATGTAAATCGACATAACACCTGGATTTATAATAGTATGGAAAACATGGAAAAGCTGTAGTTGCTGCAAGGCGGAAATTAATTTAGTGTAAAATTTTTGTAAAATTTAAGGGTTAAGTGGAAGAGCAGCAAATAATAAGCTGAACTTTGCCCTTTCATAACATGTAAAATGTAATGAATAAAGACTAATTATTATTATTGTAATTTTTTTTAAATAATTAAAATTGAAACCACAATAGAAAAAATAATAACGTGAACAAATTATTGTTTACATTTGTTCACATGGGAAACAATAATCAATGTAATTATTTTGACAATAAAAGCAATTAATATTATTATAATTAGAAAACATTTAGTAAAATCAGAAATTATAATGTATCATATGAAAAATATAAATGTTGAAAAATTTGTTAGGTAGATTTGCCGATATTACAGATATTTAAAAGGAAATGAGAAGATGAACTTTGAACAAATTGCGTAGTTCTGCACTTAGCAAAGGCCTTCGGGTTATAAAACGAATCCTTGAGAGAAAGATTGAGAATTCTTTAGTCAAAGAACAATTTTAATACAGAAAATGGATAAGGTCGAGGTGCGATTGCTATTGTAAGAACATTAATAATTGGAGAAAAATACTTTGAGAAGAGAAAAATGGTATATTTTGTGGATTAGTAATTTTTGAAGGTGAAGCTAAAAAAATTGTAGGCTAAGTATAAACAAGCAAAAGATAAAAGTTAAGACAATGTTTTAGTATTACAGCTGTTAATTATTATTACATATGTAGATTTTCTACTCATAGAAGTTTTGTCTATTATCCAATCCTGTCTACTATACTAAAGATCTAATGGAATTTGATTGCGCATAAAGTAACCATCCGTATAATTTGTTCAAAAAGACTAAAAACTCTTAAATTACTTTTTTTTAAACCAATTTAACTAAGTTAAAATTAAGTTAGACGTGTGCTATTTTGAATTTTCAGATAATATAACTGCTGAAACTGATTAAGATCAATCAATAAAATAATCGTGTAAACAACACGATCATGTAAATATTTAATAAAATTTATAAAAAATTTAATATTCTCATCACTTCTATAATATCCATCGTAATAAAGAAACCGGTATCGATTCATATTAAAGCTACTAAACTATAAGTAATGCACTAATAAGTTATTCATTTTATATTGTTTCATACTTTTTAAATAAATTTAGTTTATTTGACATATTTTATTTATTTACTTACAACTAGTTTTGATAATTATATAGGAAAGTTTAAAATACACTAATAAGTTGTTTTGTTACTTTTAGATCCGTCACCAAGTTTTTTTTTTCATATCTGCTCATACCTGCAAAAATATGTAGTTAGTTTTAAAATACTTAATCTAAACTACGATTTTTAATATTTTTCTCTTCTATGATTTTTTTATCTTTAATAATAAATATATTTTGCATTAATAATAAAGACGTACTTGATACCGATGGTGTAAATTGATTTTACATATTTGATAAGTTATTTGTTATATCTTTATGTGAAATGTTAGCTTTTGCATTATGTTTCTACAAATAAATATATAAGAAACTTGTTTAATAATCTATTTATTGTATTGTTTTTACATAAATAAATTTAAAATTAAATCAACTAAGAAAATACATAGTGTTCTATAACAGGGGAAAAAATAATATATTATATTTTACAACAAAAAAAGTATAACAGGTAATTTGAGTGTAAAGATCCAAATCTGAAATAATTAATTAAAAGAAAGAGTATAAAAATAATTATTTATTAAAGAAACATAATGAAAAGAGTGAACAAAATTATGAAAGTATATGAAATATTATTAAATTTCTTTAATGTCAACTTTTACAACTATTGAAGAGTAGTAGACAGTAGTAGACTTCTATGATTTAAATGTGTTAGACATATTTTAATATTTTTGTTTATTTTTTAAATTTTATTTTTTTAAGAATTTCTTATTTTTATTATCTCACTTTTAAATAATTATTTTAGTTTTGAATCTTTACACTCAAACTAATCGGAAACGAATTAGAATTTCGAATTTTTTTATTCAGAATTTGATATAGGATATAACATTTTATTTTTTTACTTGTTATAAAACACCGTGTATATATTTTATAGTAAACCTAAATTAGCGTGAAAACCACTTTTTTATAATCTTATGGTAAATTAATTTTAAAACAATGAATAGATCGACATAAAAACAAAATTTATTTAATTTAGTTTTTATTGAGTTTCTTTTTAATATTGCGCTATAATTTATATTGATTTATTAGTTTAATAAAAAAGATTTAAAGCGATGTAAAATTGTTAATTTTATTGTATTCCCACTCAAATAAAATATGATTTTTTATAAATATAAATTTTATTAAAAAAAATCTTATTATTCCATTGACTGTTGGACATTGTCATAGATATTGATTTAAATGTATTAACATTGTACATACCTACCTAAAAATCTAGGTCTTACTAAACAATTAAAAGTGATTTATTGTTCGGCTATAATTCTATTTGTTCTATGGAATAAAAGATTTACCAATGGTTTAAATTCACGGTTGTCAATATCATAGTAATAGTTACAATTGCGTAAATGTGTTTTCAGCTTGAATTTAGCAATGTAGTTTTATAAGTTACAAGTAGTAGACTAATATTGTTACCAATTTAAGTTAATCGTGCATTTGGCTCCTTAAATTATTATCCGCAGGTTTTAATAATATTAACAATATGCTGCTGTCAGTTTTTTAAACTAGTTTTTTTCTTTGCACTACCAATTAGTATTCTGAATCAATAACTATCTGACACAAATGTGTCCTAGTTTTGCAGTGAATTGCTTTACCTCCTAGTGGTAGTGAGTGACACCGGCAACGGTATACTGGCCTATAAGTTGTTAATATTATGAGTGATACTGATACTGGTTTGGAATAGTGCAAGCCTGCTTGCAACGACAGGACTGGGCAATGGTTGCATTGGCACAATTTACCCAATATACCACATTGGGTAAATTGTGCCAACATCGAACTGAGTTGCACCGTTACCGTTAACAGACCATGAGGCGGATACGGCTAGTAACCTGGTCTACTTTGTTAGTTGAGTACTACTCAAAATACATGTGCAAACCTTTGGGTGAGCGAAGCTATAATAGGCTGCTGAGGTCAAAAGAGCAGAGCTCGTATGTTGGCGTTTTATTTTTGGACATACAATTAAATTGGTGTAACAAGGCTACGTCTTTTCTACTAACCAATTTAATCAACCAAACATTCACTAGTTTTTAGCTTAAAAGTTATTATTTCAAATATTTGTGGTCTAAAAAAAATTTAATTTTGTTCATCAGCATTTTGAACTGAACAAAAAACCGTTTTTACTAAAATCAAAGTAAACAATAAAGATCTAGATTGTTTTAACCTGGTAGATTCTAATTATTATCCTAAACATTTATTTGCTAACTAAAGGGTGTTTGTGTTTACATTCTCTAATAACAAGCATATTCTATACGGACAACGTACGAACTCTGACTTTAAAATTATGAATAATAGAAACACTGTTTAACGACATGGACTACACAATTTGTTCATCAATCTTGTTCTCTTAAGGTGCCAAAACGTAGACATAAATTTGGATTTCTAGTTTAAATACTTTTAAATAAGAAGTATATGAGCCCTAAATATTGTATATGTAACTGTAAAAACTACACTAAATCTTATGATTTACACGCTGTAAAACTAAAGATTTGCTAAGTATTAACAGTAAAAATTTAAAATATTTTAAAGTTATTGTTTACTTTCTACCAGCATTTATTGACAAATTCTATGGTTTATTTTAGAAGTGTTGTAAGGTACTTAAATGTTATATGAAACATATATTTTACTAACTGAATGGTAGCCGTTACTATGTGCAAGTTTATTATAAAATAAATAAAACCCATTTACTATATACTATATCACAAACATATATAAAAAATACAGTAACTAGTTTTAACCTTTACAAAGCCATCATCGGACGGTTTTCTATTTATTTTATATCTTTTACTATTGTTTCATGTACTAGTTTCCCGTGGGTTCTCTTTTACTTTAGTAGGTGGCCTATTTTTTTTGCAGTTCTTTGAGTTTGACAATGCATAGGCTTGCAAACATTTTTTATATGTTGTGTTTTGATCACAAACTTTTAATAATTTGTTAAGGCAGTTTTTTGAAGTTACTAATAATTGTTCAATTCGTTTTTCAAAACGGACTATAATCAACTTGGCAATTTATTTTACTATGCAGTATGAGTTTCTGTTAAGTTTTATTTTAGACATATCAGATACAATTGTCTTTACTTTTTTTAACGAGATTTTTTTTGTTGTTAATTTGTACATTTTTTATTTTATAATAGTATACTATTTTTATCTTTGATTATATTTTGAATTATCAAGTATGGCTTGTCCATAGGAAGCAAAACATGTTCAATACATGTCTACGCATACAACGCGCAGCTGATACACAAACAGATTAGAAGAAAGTAATACTAAAAAGGTGAAAAGGGAAAGGAGACAAAGGAGAAAAAGGAGAAAAAGGAGGAAATGGCAAAGGCAAAATAAATATATTTCTTATAAATAACAATGTAAATCTAACATATACTCATCTTAGTTTAAAATTTTTAATAAACAACAATATTAAAGTAAAAGAAAGATTTTATATTAAAATTAACTAAAAAAAGTCTATGCAACAAGTACAGTATGATAGCCATTTTTGTTAAGTGTTGTTGTTTTATTTATTAATCAACATATTATGTCATATTATAGATGTAGGTAATTGCATTAAGCTTGCGTACTGAAACGTATGAAATAGAATACGTTTTTTACAAATAATTGTTTTATAAATGAAACATTGCAGTAAAAAATAGAAATAATCTATTTATATCATACTTAATCTTAAAGTAAATATTATGTTTACGGTTTAACCATTCTACAGCTGTGTTAAGATTCTGCAATTTGCAACAGCAACAACAGTTGTGTTGTCTGCATATAGTATAGCTGTCTCTTTTAAATTTGATATGTAGGTTGTTAATATAACAAAAAGAAAATTGCAAATAGAATAGTATGAAACTGCAGCTTTGGAGATACAAATTTAAATAAAATAGTTTTTCAGAAAAATATTGTTTGAATCGTTGTCAAAGACGTAGTAAGGAGAAAATCAGCAATTGCGTTGCATTTTTAGCGAAAACTATGCGTTTTGGTCAAAAATTACTTCTTTTAAAAGTTGTAGAGCGAAAAATTCTAATCGGAATAGGTTATTTGAATTTTCCTATAATTTTCCGTTTTTTTACTAGAGAACGCGGAAAATAAAGTCATTATTTTGCGCGCTCTGACGGGCAATGCAAGCATTATTGATAAAATTGAAAAACTTATATTGATCGGAAATTATCTCTAAAACTGGTCTCTTATCATTTTTCTAGAAAATCCATAGTTTTGGTTGAATATCAAAAAAATCAGCAAAAGGTCTCAATTTGCGACATTTTTCAACATTCTTTAGCGGAAAATGCTTTCACTATCGGCAAATTTAATATCAATCGAAAATTTTTTGCTCTACAACTTTGGTCTCTTGTAATTTTTTACCAAAATGCATAGTTTCGGCTCTAAGTGCAAAAAAATAACATATATACTTAATTTTTCGCGCTTTCTAGCGGATAAACGGAAATTTATAAAAAAAAATTAAATAACTTATTTTGATTGCAAATTTTTTACTCTACAGCTTTTAATAGAGATAATTTTTGGCTAAAATGCATAGTTTTTGCTAAAAATGCAAAAAACCATAAAAAACGAAAACATTGATAATTATGTCTATTACTCCAAAACTACCCTTTTTCATGCGTGCGCTAGGTGAAAATATTCTTTAGACAGTCTAAATATACCCAAATATACAGGTCGCTAAACTGTGGGTAAAATTTCCCTGAAAAATGTCTAATTTGAAAGGACTATTTGATGAAGCATAAGTTTTTCTAATATTTTGGGCAGTACTGACTGTAGATACGGGCATATAGCTACTAGCACTTTAGTAGAATTTACATTTCTTATTTTTTTTAAGTTATAAGTTTGTCAAAGTTGCTCTAGATATTACTTGAACTTATAGTTTTTGTTTTAATAAAATAAATAAACTACAGCAAAAGAATACCGACAAGCGTTGAATGAAGGATTATTAGAATCATGCGCTAACGTGCGCTACCGACTTTTGACATGTCCAAGTCTTAGAAACAATTTGAAATGGTTGGTTTTAAGATTTTAAGTAGACGTATAATTGTTAGCGTATGTTTAAGCAGGACAAATACATTTATACTTTGCGTACACAAGCTCTTTTTTTTTAATATTCTTACAATCAACCATACTAGCTAAATATAATATCTGCAATCAGATTAGATGGTTCTGCACGATTATTTCTCACACAAAAGGTTTTTGTTTGTTCAAATTACATAAAATGTCACCGTTTTCAAATTTATTATAAATTACTACATTTTGGAGGCTTTTCCTCAATAAACAACTACAAATCTTTGCTTGTGCACATCACATACGTTACGGTTTGTATGTTTAATATAAATGCGTGTGATTGGAAGGCGTATTGTTAGTGCTTTTTCAAACATATGTTGTTATGGTTGAATTTTAATAGAATATTGCATTACAAGTGCGAAAAGGGTTTATTGAAGTATGAGTAAAAGAATGTGTTATTAACTAAAACTGTTTTTCTGAAAAATGTAATTGATTTGCGTTTGATATTTGAATTTTGCACCAGATTATAATCATTTTTTTACCATGTATGTTGTTTATTTGTATAAACAATTTTATATAATCTGCAAATAGCAGATACTTCCAATCAAAGCAACCAAGTCATATAAATTGAACAAAAATGGACTCCAATAAACCTTAAGAAACACCAGATCAATCAATCAAATGTTTTTTTGCAAAGTTTGAGAATATTAGATAAACTTTTTTCAAATGCGTCTAATATAAAAAAAACATAAACGTCAAAAATGTCAGGTTGACTAATATTTTCTTTAATTCAAATTTATGGTGTAATTGCGGTATTTACATTAGAAGATTAATATGGAGTATATGGAAACAATCTAATACAAGATGCATCTTCAATATGACTATACTGCAGAAGGTTTACATTTATAAATTAATAAAATTATTGTATAATTTAAATGGTTATGTGGAAGAGCAGCAATTTGCTGAACATCGCCTTTTTCTGATATGTAATCAATATATCTAAGAAATAAAGTTTAATACAATACAATACAATACAATACAATACAATACAATATAAATTAGTGAGTTGGGCACAGTTTAATGACCTTTTCACAATCCATATTGTTCATTTATCACAATACTTTTGTAAATTATTTTAATTGCTTTGATCTTATATCCTCTGTTTTTGCATTTTTTCATATGCAATTATGCATTATTTTTATTATTCTATTCTAGATGTTTATTTTTTCTAAAATATTTTTCTCGCCGATTTCTTTTAAAAATTTATTTTGGTAGCTTCTAGTGTTCTTTCTATTCTACCGCCAATTGTCCAGGCTACTGAGCCATATGTGATTATGTTTTTAACAATGGTGTTATATATAAAGTTTTTGTCGTTTTTGAAATGCTTGTTCCAGAGAACGGAGTTGAACCTGCGTGTATTTCTCTTTCTAATCTCTGGCCCGAATCTTCTGTCGTTAATAATTTTTGTGCCGAAATGTTTATATTTTTTACAAAAAATATATAGAAACAAATATATTCTTGGTCTGTATTTATTACTAATTTTTGCTCTACTTCTATGCAATATATTTCTAACCTCCATAATTTCTGTTTCAGTTTTTTTGTTATATGCTTTGTCTTTGTAGTCTGTTGATGGTCCACAAAAAAGTGTATGCAGCATACATTCAATTATTGGAATACCCATTGTATGTCATTTTTTTTTAGTTTTTAAGTACTTGTTGTAAGTATATCTTAAAGAGTGTTGGAAATATGGAGTACTTTTGCATCAAGCGTTTACTTACTAGAAATTCTTGTTACTTGACCAATGTTGATTTTTGATATATTTTCTTTATAAAAGTTTTTTATTATTATTCTGCCATATACTTTATTGACTTTATTTACTTTTGTTGCATTTCTTGTGTATAATACTTATATATGCATCTAAGTGATCTTGGGCTCTTTTATATGCAATTTTACGTTTGACGTTTTTTGTGGTTAGGTATTTGAGGTAACTGTTTTGTTTTTTTTTTGTGCTGATTTTGGTTTCTTTGTTCTACCAGTTCTTCTCTACTATTCCGGGAGCCTATGTGACTGCGTCTCGTAGTGTCTTTGCAATGTTTGTGGTGTTGCTGTGTGGTTGTCTAATTAGTTTTTCTTAGTTTTTTATTTAACTTTTTTTTTGTACAGGAAGCCTTTGTTCCTGAACTACTTAAGGTAAAATTTTGTTTTATTTATTTTTTTTATCTTTTCTTTATTGTTTTTTGTCTGGTACTGTTGTGTTGATTTATAGAAATGAAATTTGCATGCCAAGTAGATGGTCATTTCAACTGCACGTTACTCTACGATGTACCCTTACATCTTGCACTTTAGCTTTGTTTTTTTTATGATGCCGCAGTCTATTATGGATTTTGATCCACTTGTTTTTTTGTGTTTATGTGTATTTATGGATCATTCTATGAACCTAATACCCGTTGGTTACTTCTTGTTTATATTGCTGTGTTATTGTCATTTAGGATCTTCTCCGTACTATATTATTGGGTTATTATTTTTTATTACTAGATCTGCTGCAAGTTTTCCAGCTGAATGATCTATGTTGATGATCCAGTTTTTTTTATGGCTTTGTGCAATTTATTAGAGAATTTATTTTTGGCACTTATTAGTCTTTATCATTTACTGCTTAAATTTCTATTAATGAACTTTCATAACTATGGATGCTTATGTTTACACTATATATTTTCATCTATTAGTGCTCAGTTTTGTTATATACTTTTTATGGTTTTTATGTATTTGTACGGCGGTCTATTGTTTTGCTCTACTTTATTAGTATTGTTTGGTTTTTTTGGCTTGTTGTCTTTTTTTCTTATTTTCCGTAAGAACTATAATGTCCATATGTAGTCTTTTGATTTTGGTTATGATTTCTTGTGTTTTTTGTGAAATTATCTCGACATTCCAAATGCCAGTTTGCATTGTTCTATTTTGTTGCTTTAGTAGTCTATGTTTTATTTTATTTGCAAGTGATTGGGTTTTTTAGCAGAGTGGATGTTTGTAACTTTATAAATTGGTTTTGATAACAGTTTTTTTTTTTATAAATTTGGAATGCCATCGGGTTTATAATTTTCACAACTATTAAAACTACAAATACTTTAAATAAATTTTACAAATTGACAAGCTTAAATTTAAAAAAACAACTTTATACAATTCTGTCTATTAAGTTTTATTATCTCTTTCTATAACAAAGCTTTAAAAAGATTTTATGTCTTTTATAATATTTTTTTTTTTTTTTTTATACAACGTATATAGGGATTTATTCAATTTTTTACAATTTTTTCTTAAATCGGTAATGACATAATAATCTTTAAGAAGACTTTATTGTAACTAATAATGAGCTATTTTTTTGTATCTAATCTAATTAGTTGGATATTCAATGAAACTATACATGGTACTCATTGCGACAAAAGCATTTTAATAAAACATGAAGATGTTTTGGACAGTTGCGAACAATTCTGAGCTTGACGACATATGTACCTTTCCAATGTATTGTAAACAAATATAGTGTCGCGGCAATATATTAATATAGAATCTGATTGGTTATGGTGGTATACTCTAAAAAAAGTTAAAATTAGTCATTTCATTGTTAAAAACTAGTTTTATAAATTAATTGTAGTACGTACTTTATGAACCGAGTGCATTACAATAATTATAATGCTAGGAGTGCGACATGTTACAGCTCGAGGGCTTATAGCCCTAAAGATTGAAGTTGGCGATTATGTTTTTATGAATTAGAACACGCATATTCAATGCCCAGGATGTTAAGAACTACTTAACAATAATAGCAAATAATAAGCATATAAAATAAATTTATATCTGTAAATATATATTTTTCATAACTATTTTTCAGTTTTAGTTATAGAATTGATTAAATTAATGTGTTAGCTTCAGAAACCAAATATAATTTATTATAATTGAACACTTAAAGTATTTATTGATAGATTATATTGCTAGTTATTTATTTTGATTTACTTAATAACTATATAAATAAATAAAGATTAAACCATTATGTTTTTAATCATTTTTATTAGTTAAATAGAAATCCATAAATAACTTTATAAAATAGATCCATTGAATGCTTTACAACATGCAGCTTATCTATAAGATTTTTGGGATATATTTCATCTTCATTGTCTGCATCTGTAAAACAAAAAATATATAGTTAGGTTAAGTCACCGTTTAATGAATATTGGCCTATATTGAAAAAGTATTACGAATTTGACGTAGATGTAGTATTTAAGAATTAAAAACTAATATGTTTAGTCAGACAATAAAAACTAGTTTTACTCCACAGTTTAATAGTTATTACACACGATAATAGGGTTATATTTAAAAAAAATAAAAATAATTTTGTTTTTAATTTTTTCAACTTTTACTAAATCCAAATATTTTTAACAAACTTAATAATTATTTTATAAGGTTTGTACCTAGCAGTTTGCAAACTGATTGCGACTACAAGACTTTCATGCCGACTTAAGAAACATGCATCAAACGAGTACAATCAAATTAGGGCTTGCAATTTTATTTGAATGTTAAGTGTTAATGAATATAAATACTGCAACCTTAGACGAACAAATATCAGTGCATGCTACTTACCATATTTTAATTACATATTGCAAAATTTAGAATGTTTGGGCAGTTTCGAATTTTAAATACTAGTGACATTTTATAATGATCTCTATCTTGATTTTGGACGGGTTGCGTACTGTTTAGGTTGTCAGACTCATGGTTTGTGTACAGTTAGGAACGCGTAAGTTTAAATGCGCTGGTTTTTGACTTTTGAAATATATTAATGAGACAATATTTTTAAGTAATTTTTTAACTAAATATAAATTAATGCTTTAAATTTTTAGTACTATTCTTTATTATTTATTATGTTACTATGTACAGCCAGACACGAATAGTGTGGACTCTATAATAGGCAACTTAGTATACACAAAAACTATGTTGAATATGGTTAAACTTATGCCTTTGCCCGTTTTAGCTTGTTTCAATCTCAGAACAACGTCGCTCATGAAATGTTTAAAATGTAAGCGCAAATAAAAAATGCTAAAACGGGCAGAGACATTATTAGTTAGTTTAACCACATTTAACATAATTTTTGTGTATACTATGTTGCCTATTAAAGAGGCCACACTATTTGTGTCTGGCTGTAATGTAATTTAGCCTTATATTTGTATATTAATTTTAACAGTACTTACTATATTTTCTCTGCATATTGTTATACTTTCGACGTGCTTCGGCGAAAACGTCCAAGCCTGTCAAACAAGATTTGTTTAATATAAAATATTTTAATACTTAACCGTAACAACGTACCATTGATGCCCGATTTTCCCAGTTTGTCAAATAATTTGCCAGTCAGTTCTAGAAGCTCAAATAGTTCTTCTGTAGCTGGACCTTTGAGTTCCTTTGCTGTAATACCATGATACTACAATTAAAAGAAAAATATGTGTTTGCTAAAATTAATATGTTTTACCTGTGTATTGACAAGGTAGAAAAATGCAATAGCATATATATACATAATTGTTTCTTGTTTGTTTAATAAAGTTTGTAGATTATATAAGACGGACGTTTATTTAATGTATGCTAAATTAAATGTAAACAATAAGAAATTAATTAAAAAATAGTAAGTATACTATAAAATATTTTGATATTATTCTAATAATGAGTTATAAATTTAGTGTATTATATGATTTATTTATTTTAAAAACAATGTGATATAAATAATATAATACGATTTGTCTTAACCATTCAACCATTTAACTAGCATTTAAGTTATTAAATACTGATAACCAGATAAAAATTATGGACTTACTTGGCTATATTATTAATTATTTTTTTATTACTACAAACTTAAAGTTATTGGAAAAAGTGATTTATTTAGACATTTTTTTTAAATAATAACAAAAATTTGAAGTAAACTATTTGCACAATCTCATTTTTAAGATATTTTAAACCAAGATAACTAAAGTACAATTTTGTTTTAAAAAAAAAATTGGTATATTAGAATCTATTTTCTAAATTGTACTTTAAATTGTATAATATTTTTTTAATGTTTTTTTGTGCATCAAAGCTTTTCTATATAGAGTGACTATAAACGCACTTTTTTTTTAGTTTTTATAACTTATTAGTAGTCTTTTGATTAGTTTTTTTTTTATAATTCTACGAAGTTTTAAAGGTTTCTTGTCGTTTTTTAGCTTAATTGCATTTTTTTGTTTAAAAACCGCAATTTTAACTAAAAAAAAAAAATACTAATGAAATCAATTAGAATTTTTTGTAGAATTCAAATCTGGCGCCATTTTAAGTTTATACCTTGTCTATACGCCGTTAAAGCCATAAAACATGTTTTTGTTCTCAGTGGGCTGGACAAAAATGAGCATTTTTTAATTTTTTTTAACCGCCAATGTTGACGTATTTTGATGTAAATTAATTGGAAAATATAAATTGATTTGTATATTTGGGTTTTAAAGGTCTAAAACTTGAAATAACTGCAAAAATAGGCCTATTTGTCAACATAAACTTTTACAATTGCACATTTAGCAGTTTTCATACGAACTATACACCAAATATTATTAAAACAATTGAGTTTTGCAAACAATTTAACATGGAAAATAGTCAGTGTCGTGCTTATCTGGCGTAGAAAAAAACCCACCTAGAAAAATAAAAATATTTTTTTTAATTTTTCTTAAAAATTATTTGGATTATATTTTTTTAAGCTCATTTCAGAAGTTTAGCAAAGCCATCTCTTGTTGCTTAAACCAAATTTGGACCACTTTACTCTCTGTTTGATAGTTTTTGCGCTTGCGGTACAAATTTAGAGTCGATCTATCGGCGCCAAAATTTGAGAATATTATTATTTTTGGCATTCAAACATAAATCCGCCTGGCATTTATCAAAATTTGTTAAAAAAAAATTTAAACCACACTCTAGTGTGTTAATAATATTTTTTGTAAATATAAAAAAAAAATTACGCATTTTTTGCCTAAAAATGTTGTAAACATTTCTTTATAGATAGACATTTTTATAGACGATGAGTACAACACTGTCAATTTTTCATGTAAAAATGTCCTCAGAATTCAAACTTTTAATTATATTTGGTGTATTGTTTCTCTGAGCGCGGTTAAACGTGCATTTGTTAAGAGTTTATGTTGAAGAATAGGCCTACTTTGCAGATTTTTAGACCTTTAAAACCTAAATACACAAAACAAGTTTAAATTTTCCAATTAATTTACATCAAAATACGTCAACTATGGCGATTAAAAAAAAATAAAAAATGCTCCTTTTTGCCTAGCTCACTGAGAACAAAAACATAGTTTTATGGCTTTTGCGGCTTATTGACATGGTATAGACTTGAAATGACGCCAGATTTAGATTCTACGGAAAATTTCTAATTGATTTCACTAGTAAATTTATTTTTTTTGAGTTAAATTTTGATTTTTAAACAAAAAATACGATTAAGTTAAAAAATGACAAAAAAACTATAAAAAATTGTTACATTTTCTTTAAGGGTTTCATAGCCTCATATACCAATCAAAGGACTACTAATAAGTTATAGAAACTGAAAAAAATACATAAGCAAGTTTCTCACCCTTTTTGCTTGCTTACGCCAAACAATAGAAGTAAAAAATAATAATGACTCTGTCCTACAAAATGTATCACCGTAGCACAGAGTTGTCTAATTGAATATAATAAGTATATTTGAATAAAACCTGTAATTAGTTCAAAGTTTTTAAGTATAAATTTAATTTAATATTAATAATAGTACAATAATTTCGATTACAAAGAAAACTCAAAAATAATAATAAATAATATAATAAAACTATAAATAAATGTAGCATGGTTACTGATTACTCAGTACTCGGAGTAAGACTTTTATTTATTTGTAGTCAGTACTTATGCAGTTTGCCTTACTTTGCGGCATAGCCAATTCTACCCTAAAGAGATGTAAAATGATTTTAGAAAAAATAAGGAACATGTTTACTTACTACTTTTTAATTGGAAATGTCTATATCTAGTTATACACATTTTTTTTTCTTAATTTATTTAATTCAATTTTTGTTAGTCTTTTTTTATCTACATATTTTATCACCCAAAAATTAGCTTTATTATAAAAGTTTACTCATCCTTTCAACATTTAAAACTACATAACATTGTATATATAATACTGATGAATTGGAGTTACTTTTAAATTAAATTTGTTTATTATTTTCATATGGCAACTGTGTTGAATATGCCTGTGATATTTTTATCATTTTATAAACATTAATATCATCAATTTTCTGTACTATAATTTATGTCAATTGTGTGAGTTGTTTGTACTTGAAGAACTTTTGTTTGATAATTTAACTGGGTCTCTGTGCCGTAATCTATTTAGACTCAATCTTACTGCGCATCGGTTGTTTACAATTACTGATTTCCATTAGAGCAACACGCTCTGGGGCTTGACGCACATAATCGTTCTGAACTGTTCTAAATGGAACGTTATTTATTAACATAACCGACAAACAATTATTTATTCAACTTGACATTTGGTATTGAATAATATAGATAATATATTATGCAAAATATTGATTCTAAATTTCAAATAGTTATAAAAAGTTTTCTATTCTTATGTTTCAAGTTTTAAGGTTAAGTTTATATGTGCAGTAATGGGGCAGTAAAAGAAATTTTAATATGTTTTTAAATCATATTTACTGTATTTTAAAAAAAATTAAAATGTAATGGCTAATATTGAAAATTGTACCACACTAAAGATAAAAATATGAATTTAGATTAAAAAAAAACTGTGCATTGGTGAAGCTAAAAAACCAAATGGCTATAAATAGATGTGCTTAGATTATTTACTACTGAAATCTTCTTTTATTTTGTCAGATATAAATGTTATATATATAATTTTAATCCCAATTTAATATTTTCTATTATACAAGCAATTAAATCTGCTACATACAGACATGAGTAAGTTTACAGATAAAATAAGTGAAATGTACAAAAAAATAAATTCTTTAGAAAATAAAAATAAATTATTAAAATAAAAAATAAATAGGTTAAGGAATCAAAGCATGAGTGGAGTTTAAAAGAAAGAGAAAAATTGTCAGACGAGTAGCCATAATATATGATTTTTAATATTTCAGAATTAAATTGCAAATATTGTATTGCATACAAAAAAGGTATAGGTTGAAAGCAAACAGATTTAAATGCAAGAACAGAGTTTAATTTAAAAATTTTGTGCCAACGCAAAATTTGATCGAAACTTTTTTTTATGATATTGGGAAAAATGTTTGCACTGCAGACGCTAAGTAGAATTTTGCTTTATGTTTCTCTTACCACTAGACAGATGAGAGTTTGCTTCGCTTTTCATGAAATGTTTCTATGTAATATTCCAGTGTGCATCAGATAGGTTAAATAAATGGTGTGTCGAAAACATGTTAGAACTAAATCTTAAAAAGTGTCATTTAATTACTTTTGCAAAAATATGTTCAATCACACTTATAACATAGGTAGATCAATTTTAGAAACAGTTTTGGAAATCGAAAATTTTGGAGTAATTATATAATATATATATATACACTAGAGTAAATTGTGTTATTAAGATTTTTGAGATATATAATGAAATAACAGATGGATTTAATTTGGAAACGCATATGGAATACAAAGACTTGGGGTTCATTTTTAATTTAAAATAATTATTTCACAAACACTTTATAATATATCTTACTCTTAATATAATTAAGATTTTTAAGAACAGTTGGCTTTGACACATTTAAATATTGTAAGAACGGAATTTAGTTTTAAATTATTACGTGAACGTCAAAAATCAACTTACTATGTAAATAATATTAATAATTAATATTGAAATACTTATTTTAATTTTATCGTTTTTATTAACATCTACTAATAACTGTAAAATTAAACGATGATGATGGGGAGAAAGACCTTGGTCGATAGCCTTTTCATATTCAATCAACCATTGTCACAATGTAATATATTGTATAATTATTTGTCTGTATATAATATGAAATAAATATATTTACTAATACTAAACGATGAATTAATCATAAGACCTGTGCTTACAACTAACTCTTACCTTTAGTTGTGGGCATAGAAAGTTGTTATGGTGGCATCGAACGGAATGTAACACAACGTCTATATGAGTGTATGATCTAAGCTATTACTTATTCAAAATTTTATAGCGCATTTAAAACTTGTTTATCTCAAAAATATTTTTAATTTAACAATCAAATCGACAAACTTCAGGTCTATCAATAGATTCTTTGTTAGGCCTTTTGCTAGCAGATATTCATTTCAATTATCAAAGATATAATATTAAATTTAAACTTCCAGAAAACGTATATCGTTTTAGTTTTGATACTTGGACAATATAGTTGTAGGTTTTAGCGGCACATTACGTCAACTTTTAAATAAAATGAATAATAATTACAGTTAAAACAGATCAGAATATTACCAGCGACAATTTTGATTTTTTTTAATCCAACTATTCTATGTCACATAAGAAAGTGGTTTTTTAATACTATTATCAAATCACAATCTTAATTTAAAACTGAATAAAGTTATGAATGTTTTTTAGTCAAAATATATTTAATAATAATAATATATTATATCAAAACAAAATTTTTAAGGAAATCTATTGTTTATGATATTTCATGTTTTGAATTCAATAGCATATATGTAGGTCATGCAAGCATTTGCAACACTATTCTGTCTTTTGCTCTTCAAATATCGGTGTATTGCATACAATGCTTTTCTGTCATTGATACTTAACACACCATATTGTTATTGATCATTTTAATTTTTTTAAACAAATTTAAAACACGATTTAATTTTTAATTAAAAGAAATCTGAAATCAAGTTGAAACAATATATTACGCTTCAGTTCTATTAAATATAATTTCATTTTGATTATTCATATTACATATGTATATTGTATGAATCATGTAAACATAACAACCTAATAAATTGTATTTTTAATTAAATTTTAATTGTTGCACATTATGTGAAACAAAAAAAACTGGTATTAAAGTAAAACTTATTAATTAATAAATCATCATAATTTATTTTTGCCGTTAAATTTTATTGTTAGTAATTTATTTTGCATTTTTTATTTCATATGTCTATATATATATATATAAACCGATACAACTGATAAAATTTACTCTTACTAAAATGAAAATATTATTTCTGAGTTTATTCATTATTATTATTATTATTTCACTCGTAAGTTTGTTTATAGTAATATAATTTGATTTTTGATCTTTGTGTTGTTATAGATTTCTGTTATTATGTCAAAAGATACGGACGTAAAGGAAGTTAACGCGTTGATGGATCAAATTGTGGATAAATTTGCAGATATTGTAGAAAGCTGTATGTAATTCTATCTATATTTTATACATATTAACGATATATTTTATTTTTATCTTATTTAGATAATTCTGCTAAGAGCAAAGCTTACAAGTCACTCAGGTAGAGTATTACTTTCTACAAGAATTAAACTTTTAAAAAATGTATTTACTGTTCAAAATAAATTAATTTAATTTGTTTCTCTACTGAATCTCAGTAGTCACACTTTATAAAATTTCCCACCAACTTAGAAATAGTAGTTTCAGATGATATCTAACATAGTAGTAATAGCCAAACTCTAAAAAAAGTATACAAAATTACAGAATAATCTATAATATTTAATTTTCTGCATCTTTATTTTGACTTGAATAAATATTTCTGTTTTATATACTGAACTAGTATTAGTATAAATATTATTATTTCAAAAAGGATTTGTTAACAAAATGAATAAAAATAATTGAACTTAATGTAATTATAAAATAAATAAATAATTTTGCACAGACAATTGTTTTTGTTTTACAAATTTTGTTAGTATGTCTTGTACGAATACGGCTTGCATGATGGCAAAAGACAAATTTGATTTTTTTTTGTGGTTGAAAGGGAAAATCTTTAAAAGACTTAATGTGTTGGATTCATTTTTTTTATTATGAAAACGCTTAGAGCTTAATGTTTTTGTTTTGTTAAGATATGAAGAAGCTGCTATACTCTAAGCTAGACATGCGCATCTTAGTGCTGGGCAAATAATTGATTTAAATTATTGCAATTTCTTGCTCGTTATTGCTATTATTGTACAGTAACAAAGTCAAAAGATTGCTTGACATTTTGGCTATACCAAGTATGCTGTTATGTGCAATCTAAAAGTTAAATTTTTATTTAATTTAATTTCTAGGTACTCATCCATGAAATTGAAGAATTATTAATGGTCTCATGAGGTGTTACTGAGTGTTAGTGACTATTTTTTGGAAATAAGTATAGCTTTGTTCTTGTCAGGGTTTATTTGCACTCTTCAATACTTTGTACGTTGTACGTGTTTATCAAGTTTTAAAGTATGCAAATATGTTAAAAGAAAGAATATTAGAAAGAGGCACAAAGGCATGTGTGTAAACTTGTGTATGCCTTTTCTATATATGTATCTGACCTCTCTATACCGATAACCGATTTGGCGACTATTTCAAAAAAAATTAAATAAAAGATAGTTGAAAGCTAGAGTGTTAGGAAGACTGTTAATGTTCAAATTTTTTTTATGAGCGTTTACTGATCCCTTTTTTACTACTTTTCTATTTGAAGATGGTAGTTGAGTACTATAACCAGCTGCCTAAGCAAAAAAAAAATTTTTTGACTGGTTGGTGAGGAGCTGGCGTTTTAATTTTATTATAAATAGTTTCAGGTAATGCCTAATTATGCACAGTGTACCCTCCTTGTCATAAGGCACACTAAGGAGAAGTTGGTTCATCCTTACTCTTTTTCTTAGAATATTATTTTGTACAATAGAAGCTTTTGACCTCTATTTTAATGTCAAGGTTAAACAGATATAAACTGAAAATATATCATAATTTTTAGTATTATTGGTGAAGTGAACAAACAACATAAAAAAGACATTGCATTTTCTTTTTAATTGAGTAACTAGCCATGTTCTGAAACTTTTGTTTTCAAGTTTGTTTTCAACATCTTTAATTGTAAAACAGTTGGACATAGCCTTAAGAACTTTAAATTTTATTTAGTCTCGGTTTGGTATTAAAAATGGTGGACAAATTTGAATAAATATTGTGTGCATAATCATAAACAGAATTAATAATTAAAAAAAATGAAAAGCTGGACTGTGATTCCATCTAGTGCAATTAAATACTATCTGCGTTTATCGGTATTATTTAGCAATGGATATAAAAATCACAGACAAATTTCTAACCAAACCACATTTTTTAAATAGTTTTCTAAATGTTCTCTATTAAATAATTTGCTTTTCAAATTACTATATTATATTATGTTATAATAAATAATATCTGTTATTTAATATAGGGTTTTTTAATAAGAGGTTTTATTTTGATATTAAAGAAAAACGAGTATTTTTTAAGAGACATCAATAAATGTTTATTTAATTGTAAAGAGGAAGGTATGCCATTAACATTTGAAAACTATATCAGTCAAATGGCCGCCACGGTTACGGTTGCAGTACCACATTCTTTTTATGAAATTGTTCATGACCAACTTGCACGTTTGCTGCTGTATGTCTTCGATAACGAATTCCATCTTTAAGGTCTTGAATTGATTGTGGAGAATTCTCACAAACCTTATCTTTCACGTGGCCCTAAAGAAAAAACTCTAAAGGTGTTAAATCACAAGATCTCGGTGGTCAATTGTGATCACTTCTTCGAGAAATAACACGGTCAGGAAACTTTTCTTGCAAAATTGCGATTGTTTTGTTGCTTGTGTGGCACGTAGTTTTGCTGAAAAAAAACTTTGTCCACATCAATATCTTCCAATTCCGGTCATAAAAATTCATTAATAATAGCTCGGTAGCGCCATTCACTGTAACAGTTGCACCAGGCTCATTTTCTAAAAAGTAGGGTCTAATTACACCGCCAGCTTAAAAACCGCACTAAACAGTAACACGTTGAGTCAATATTCTTTCAACTTTGTTGGATTAAGCGTAAACTTGTTCAAGTGATGCTCTAAAGCTGGCTTGCAATTTTATTTTAGTTTTACTGTGAACGTGGCAATTATTTTACCGAGAAAGCTTCTTCATGTTTAATTGTTTTTGTAGGATAATATATTAGCATTAAAATGAGGTATTTACCATGTTTTATTTTTTTCTGATTTTCATTTAGTGGTTATTATGGATTTTGTTGATGTTGTTCTTTACAGTTACCTCATTTTTTTTATGAGAAACGTAGTATTTATTAATGGCATACAAGTTAACAACGACAATTAAATATAGTCGAGCGTAAATATGGAATATTAAATCAAATACTCTTTTCAAAAAATTTAGTTATATTATCAGATACACAAAAATAGCTACATGTGGGACGACTTTTGGTGGGTATAGGATGTTGAACGATAAACATTTCTATTATATTAACATAATACATATATACAGACGGATAATTCTTTTATTATCAAGTTATAGAATTAGTGGAAAAGAGATTGTAATTTTTACTAAATCTTTGAAAAACCTAAAGCAATACGTTAAAATTCATTGGATTATATTACTTGACTATGATCAATTGCATTTGCATTACATAATCAAATTTGATTTGTAATAAGTTTTTTAAACTTTTTATTTACAATTTTGTATTTTGCAGTTAATTTCATGTTACAATTATAATTATAAGCTTGCCAAATGTTTAGTGAAATGTTTTAAAACATATATTATTATTTTAATGTTTAATAAATATATATTGTAATTTTTTTTTATTTTTTAAGCATGAGTATGAAATCAATCATGCGCAGGTGCTGCTATGCCACAGATTTTAATTGCTGATTTTGGCAAGTAATAGAGGACTTACACCAAAGCAACTGTAGGCAACATGTAGCAAGTTACAACATTAATTTAAAAAGCGTATGATTACTACTATTTTTTTTGTTACTAAACCCGTTGCGTTCTGTTGATGTTGCTTTAGTGTGAAGTAGACTTAACAAAAAATAATTTAAAAATAAAAATATAAATGTTTTCTTAATGTATGTCGAGTATAGTAAGAAAGAATTTTTTTTTTAATTTTTTAAGTTTTTATTTTGATTTAATATTACATTAGTGGAAAACGAGTATATTATGTTATTTATTAATTGTATCATGTTTATTATAACAGGGGAATGTTTTTGACATTTTCATTGTGCATACAATGCTTTTGTATATACACTTTTGTTAGCTATTACTGTTACTACTACACTCTATTAATAGATTTTATGAAACATAATATTATATGCATATTACAGATTATATACAATAATGTAGTAGCGGATATATTTTACATGTAATAAAATATTCCTGTGCATCATTGCCACCATTTCCACCAGTAGGAATTCTATTACTACAACGCTCATCCCCCGCTCATAATGTTGCTTAACATCAGTGGTCGTCTGCATAGAGCACACATGGTCGTCTGACAAATGGTGTATGCATAAAGTCGCTACATCGGCCCATTAAAATGACATTACCATTACAGTATTAGCATTTAAAATTTAAAATAATTAAATTACACTCTTGAAGGAGAAATTAATTTATCTATATTATTTGGAAAATCAAAATAATAATTAACTCTTGACAATATGTTTACGACAATGCAAGTAAGAAAAGTTTGCATTATTGTATTTTAAAATGTGAAACTGGATTTGCAAACTAGCTACAAACATAATTAGTATAATTATTTTATTTGCTTTATTTTATAATCTTATTGTTAATAAGAACATATTGTTTATTAAATTATAATTCCAATCCACCATTTTTATAAATACGCAGAATAATATAGAGGGCTTAGCATGTCTTGTTAGTGTAGTTTTTGGTAAAGACTTTTCATTCCATTTCATTATTTTGCTGTAATAATAAAGATTAATTTATTGGGTTGGTATACGCGTGAAAATATTAATGTAATTTCAATAAATTTCTTAATTCCATAATAATCGATATTTGTTATAGTAGTATAGTAGTTATAGATTTGTATAGTATTTATATAATATGACTACATAACACATAAATCAACTTCTAGTCTGCAAGAGAAATTATATTAACAAAATGAAAAATATTTTTAATCTAAAAGCAATATTTTATCATTAATTATTATTATTTACTCAACTGGCTATTATTGAAATTATGATGCAGGAATTTGTCCTATCTTAGTATGTTATAAAGCAACAATGCTTAGTTTAGCATGAGTCAAATCAATTTTATTTATAATGATAAGATGGAGTGTAAAAGGTTTTATTATGTATTATGTTGCATACCATCGTAAGGCGATCAAAATCTTCTACGATTAGATACTGTATCTAAAAATTAGATTGATTAATTACAAAATAAATCTAAAAAAAAAATATTATTATTTATTCAACTGGCTATTATTTGAAAGCTTACTTGTTTGATGAAGGAGTGTGTCCTATCTTAATATGTTATGAAGCAACAATGCTTAGCTTAGCATTTATGAATGACTATGACTCATAACCCAAAATGTGCTAAATTACACACTACCCTAGAGAGTCATATGAGTTGCATTTATAATGATAAGATGGAGTATAAAACAATTTATTATATATTATGTTACATACCATCGTAAGGCCCCCAATATCTTTGCCGATTATAGAGTTTTTTTCCTTCTAAAAATGTTTACTGTTAGATCAATTAATTACAATATAAAATAATAAGGTGGAGTATAAAACAATTTATTATATATTATGTTACATACCATCATAAGGCCCCCAAAATCTTTGCCGATTAGAGACTTTTTTTTCTTCTACAAATGGTTACTGTTAGATTAATTAATTACAATATAAAAAGTATTACCCTTTTTTTCCAAATACTTCAAGTGATCTTCAATAGTATCAAATTCCATGTTATTTCTTCGCCATTGTGCGGATATGCTGTATACCTATGAATAAATGTTGTAGTATAATATAAATAATATTATTGTTTTTACCTGTATGAAAACAATCGCGAAGCGAAGTATTATCAAAATGAGATTCATGTTTGATTATTTTTATCCCAGCGATGTATTATACTTATATATTCACAGAACACAGTTTAACAACATGCAAAATTAATTAAAAACAATGGTGTATTGTAATTGTTTTATTAGCAAATATGTATCTATAGCGGAGTATATAGTTTACTATAAATCATATTTATATTAAAAATAAAAATAGTTATAAATTTGCTGTTATAAAACTATACCCACAAGAAAACAGAATGATGATTCAACAAATTAATGTTAAAAATTGCGCAATATTACCTAACTTTCAAAATACTAACTTTCTATTATATGTATATACTAATTTAAAAAATTTATTATGTAGTTTTGTGCATACAGAATAGCCAAAACAATTTGTTGTGTTTGTACAATTTTAAACAAAATACATCTAGTATTATTTAATTTTGAATTGTTCAATGCATTAAGAGGATTGTAGAATATATAAATATATAAACTATACGGATCTATAAATATATGTAGCAGTTTTTGTATTTATAATAATTTCATACAAATTAAAATGATCCCAAACGCGCGTACTATCTAAAAAACTTAGGCAAACATTTTTTTTTATTTTATTTTGTACACTTGCATAATATTAAATTATATTATAATACCTACATACTCTTTTATATTGAATAATGCTTTGATGTTAGACGTGGTTTAATTTAAAAACGAGCTGTTTAAATTATTACCGATTTACTTGTTAGATGTTATAACAAAACCAAACTTTACTGATTGTTCAGAGATGTAGGATCAATACTTTCTAGTTTTTGAGTGGAGGATGAAATTAAATACTACATAAGCTTTGCTGATAGGCTTTTTGTGCTTCTACAACATCACTTCGCTGCCCCAACACACAACCAATCTATATGATTGATGTATGGGTAAAGCTATGTCGAGCTAGCAATGACAACATTGACTACTTTAACGAAACCTTGAAAAGAAACTTTTACAATTGAACTATTGACAAATTAAATAAGTTTTTTAATTTAAAGGCATTTTTGTGTTAAAAAACATTAACGATTATATATCTTTTTTTATGCGGTTTAACCCAAATCAGATAACTAAATTATTATATGGTAAAGTGTTAAATTTTGTCAAAAAATTACTGTTGCAACACAAACTATAATGTTGTAAAGTTAGATTAGTTCTCTTTGGCAGTTAATTATCATTTATTGCTAGCAAAGAGGTTCTTGATTGTTGAATGCATTTATTAAGTTATGTTATAATAAAATTAATTCATTCTTATTTGAATATAAACTGGCTATATTTTATATGTTTTGATTTGAATTTGCAATATTGAATACATTATACTACAAATGACTGCTATGCAAGCATTAGCCCGACGTTTTCGGACATAGTTTATTAAGTCTGTTTTATTAAATTTTATTGTTTTCTTACTAGACTATTACAAAACGTACAAGTTAAAGCACATTCTAAAATTTATAAATAATTATGCAATCTTTTCCATTGTTTGCAACTATATTATTGATTTTTTTTCTGGATTGTAAAAAGATATCAAAATTAAATGTCAGAATAAAACTGTGAGATTTAATAAAGAGAATAGAGCGATACAACTAAAAACGAAAGCTATTATTATTTTATGTTTAATTCCCGAAGTTCCGTCCGCAACATAACACGATAGAACCTACATTTTTGGTCTTTCGAACCGGATATAATCGGTGATTATTTGAGAGTGAGTTTAGTAGGGTTAAAAAGTGTTTGTGTAAAATGTGTGAAGAAGCAACTATCACCGAGCATTAATCTGAGTTGAAGAAAAAGCGGAAATATTTGAGAAGCGCCTTTACGAGATTTACAAATTTTCTAACAACAATCAACGTCGAGAGTAGTGGTACAGGATCACAGATTTGTCAACGGTTATTGAAGTTAGAAGATAAATATCGAGAGTTTGCAAAGTAACAAAGATATTTAAACTAAGCGACAACGGCGTAGAAGAAGAGCAATATGAGCAGATAATAGAAGACATTCATTTTAATAGCAGTGCTGCTGGTTAGGATGTATTAAGGAAGATTCAGGACAAAGTTCCGACAGTTCCCGAAACGAAAATCTATCAGATAATTTGGTACCCCAAAATATCGTGTCAAGTGGAAACAATCAAGAAACAAGCACTAGCGTTTGCTTCTAAGAATCACACACATTTCTAAGTGGGAATAATTTGCTGTACAAACTACAACCATTAGATTTAGCAAAGTTTGATAGTGACGTCGAAAAATGGTTCGAATTTAGATATTTGAATCTCTGATACATAAAAATACCCGCATAGCAGATGTCAGCATGTTGAGATATCTAAAATCGTTACTGAGTAGAGAAGCTGGGCAATTAGCCAGCTCTCTAGCAACAACCTTGGAAAATTATGAAGTGTTGTACAAGAGACTCATAATAAAGTAACATGGGACCTGAATATTGGACTTGCTGGAAATGACCAAGGAGTCTAGTGAAATGCTGTGTGGAATATGCAATAGTCTAATAAACAAGGTAAAAGCATTGAAAGCATTGGGATGCGAAACGAGTGAGTAGAATGAATTACTAGTGAACATCGTTGTAAGACAGCTAGATGCTTAATCAATTAGAGATTGGGAGTTATCATTACCCAACAATTTACTACCAAGTTTTGATTAGCTATTGCAGTTCTTAGAGCATAAATGCAATGCTTTAGAAGCAGCCGATCGATTAGTCCGGACACCAAGGGAAGGCATCAGGAATAAGGTAAAATAAAAAGACAACCGTAAATAGCTCACGCTTCAACAAGAACTAAGTGCTATTTATGTAATGGAAACATTGTTTATACGCTTGCCCTTTATTCAAAAAACTTCCACACAAATTGACATCGTACAAGAGAAAAGGTTATGTTTTTCCCAGACACATGTGGTGGAAAAATGCAATTTACGAGGTGATTCAAGTGCAATAAGAGACATCACACTCTTATACACATTGACGCTAATATCGCATCCCACGCAAAGACTTTTGGCGACCAGACACTGTTGGCTACTGCTGTGATTGAAATCAAGGATGACAAAAGACGATACACGCAAGCACGGATCATGTTGAGTTCCGGTTTTCAAAGTAACTTTCATTGCAACGAGTTTGTGAAAAAAACTAAAGTTAAATTGCAGCTATATTGACATTCTAGTAGTTGGCATTAAACAAATCAAGCATAACATCAAAAAACAAACGTGTTTAGAATTTGATTCACGTTTTAACGATTTTATATTAACTTTGACTTTTTTAGTGCTATCGCAATGTACTAACAACTTACTATCTTAGAGTTTTGAGCGTGCAACGGTTGGCTTGCCCGAAAACATTTGTTTAGCAGATCCAAACTTTAATGTTAGTGGTAGAATAGATGGTATTCTTGAAGCAGGGGCACTTGCAGCACTGCGATGTGATGGTCTCATCCGATGCCAGGAAGGCCTACGTTTCCAAAAAACCAAGTTGCAAGACACGATCGAAAAGTTTTGGAAGATCAAAAAAGTTAAAAATATCAAGTATCTTTCCGAAGAAGAAAAGAATTGCGAAATTAATTTCCAAGGTACGCATTAACGCAGCTCTAGTGGACGATTTGTTGTTAAACTGTTAATTAAAGAAAAGCCGACTATAGCGGCTCTAGGATCCTCAAGAGCGTTAGCAGTGAAACGACTTCATTCAACAGAACGAAAATTAGCAAGAGATGGCAACCTTTGACAATTATACTATTTATTTATAAAAAATTATGAAGAGTTAGGGCACATGAAGAAAACCTACACCATAGGCGATGGAAAGTATTAACTACCAAACCATGGAATACTGAGGAACAGCATAACGACTAAGTTACGGGTGGTTTTTGACGCTTCGGCTCGCACCACTTCCAATGTATCTCTGAATGACATTTTAAGAGTTGGGCCAGTGCTGCAACAGTCTCTATTTAAAATTTTGATTAGATTTCGAACACATAAATATGTTTTGGTCAATTACATTTCAAAAATGTACCGACAAAATCTTCTACAGGAAGACCAGAAGAGCTTTTATAGAATATTAAGTTAATATGATAAGAACAAACCCATCCAAGAGTACGAGCTGCAAACTTTGACATATGGTACATTTTCTTCATTATATATTGCTACGAAATGTCTTAAGCAGCTAGCGGAAGAAGCACGAAGAGAATTCCCGATAGCTAGTAAAGCTATAGAAACAGATCTGTACATGGATGATTTACTGACAGGCGCAAACAACAGAGAAGCTGCTATTCAAACTCGAGATGATGTGACAAAAATCCTAGCCAGCGGAAGATTTATATTGAGGAAATGGGCAAGCAACGACAAAACGTTACTACTACCGTTATCGGAACCGGAAAATCAAATATTACAATTGGTCAAAGACGGTATCATGAAGATTTTGGGAATGAATTGGCATACTCAGCAGGATGTGTTTAAATTTAATGTTAATAACATTGCAGGCAGAGAACGCACAACAAAACGAACAATCTTATCAATCATGGCCATGCTGTTCGATCCACTAGGCATGTTAGGCTTGATAGTAGTGACAGCAAAAATAATAATGCAATCAGTGTGGACATTAAAATTGGACTGGGTCGAGGCTGTACCATCGGAAGTAAACGTAGTTTGGACAAGCTATATAAGTGATTTTGTAAACTTAAAAAATCTCAAGGTGCCACGATTGGTGATCGGCAGTAGCAACCGTGTAGACATCCACGGTTTTTGTGTTGCTAGCGAGAAAACCCATGCAGCCTGTATATATGCCGTTACAACAGAAGCAATATCAAATAAAAAGCATTCAAGGTTAATTTGCAGCAAGTTACGGGTTGTCCCAATAAAGCCTATTACAATACCGCGTTTGGAATTATGTGCAGCGGTCCTACTATGCAAACTTATTAAGAGTAGTCACTGCTTTGCATTAACCTATAGAGAATACTTACTGCTGGTCGGATTTAAACATAGTGCTCAATTGCTTGAAAAGGGAACCTTCTGATTGGAAAACGTATGTGGCCAATAGAGTTCAGGATATCCAGGAACACCAAGGCTTTATTTGGAAACATGTTACTACGGTTGACAATCCGGCTAGTTTAGCCTCAAGAGGATCAGCTGTCGGTACGATTACGGACTTAATATGGTTTACAGGTTCTGATTGGTTATATTAAATTCAAGCTTAATGGTCTTGCGTCATGGTTGAGACAAACGAAGCACCAGAGAAAAAGAGCACACCGCGGCTAGCATTTAAAGACTAAGATACTTGAATTTGGTTAAGAATCATAAACATCCTGCATTACTACCGAAACAACACCCACTTACAAACCTGTTTGTGAATACGGAACATCTAAGAACTTGTCACGGTGAGGTCGATCTAGCTTCCATTCGAAGAAATGTTTTGGCTAATATCTGGACGTTTAGTGGTTCGAGCAGCATTAAGTAGATGTATCACTTGTTTTTGAAATCGTCTACCCCACTTATGGGCGACCTCCCTAAAAATAAGGTAGTGCCAAACAGACTATTTTCTTGAGTTGGAATTAATTATTGCGGTCCAATCCAGATCAGGTAAGGGTCGAAAAGGAGTTGAAAACTAACTAAGACATATATTTGCGTGTTTGTGTGCTTTGCCACTAAAGCAGTACACATTGAATCTGTCAGAAATTTAACTACGGGCGCATTTCTGGCAACATTGAGTTGGCTTACAGCAAGGCGAGATATAGCAGAACACATATACTCGGACAACGGTACCAACTTTGTCGGGGCTAGCAATGAGTTGCAAAAATTCTTCTCGGATTTGAACACAACTCTGGCAATTAAAGAAGGGCTACTGAAAAATAGCATCTTGTAGCACTTCATACCTTTTCGTGCTTTTTATTTTGGAGGACTCTGCGAAGCAGCCGTGAAATCGATGAAAAGGCATCTGCTTCGAGCTATCGGCGATACGACACTGAACTACGAAGAGCTGTCCACAGTGTTGACCCAGATTGAAGCAGTTATGAACTCTAGACTACTAACTCTACTTTCAAACGATGCAAAGGACTTGGAATGCCTTACTCCAGGACATTTTATAATTTGCAATGAATTATTGGCAGTACCACAACCTTTGTTATTAGAAATTCAATTCAACCGTTTATCAAGGCACTTTTGGAGAAGATGGTCCGCAGAGTATCACCTACAACAACGCCCGAAACGACTAGAAAAGGAAACTCCTAACCTGGCAATAGGTCAATTGGTATTAATCAAAGAAGTTATGCCGCCCTTAAAATGAAAAATGGGGCAAATAATTGAAACATTGATTGGCGGCGATGGAACGGTACTGGTTGTTCTAATCAAGACAACAAAAGGAATGGTATCGAAACCTTCAGTGAAATTATGTGTTTTACCTATGTACTAGGTGTGATTAAAATTAACATTTCAATGGGGGGCGGTATGTTTCATTAAGTTTTATTGTTTTCTTACTAGACTATTACAAAACGTACAGTTTAAAGCACATTCTAAAATTTATAAATAGACATGCAATTTTTTTTGCAACCATATTAATTTTTTTTTTATTGTAAAAAAGATGTCAGAATTAAATGTGAGATTTAATAAAGAGAATAGAGCGATACAACTGAAAACAAGAGCTATTATAATTTTTTGTTTAATTCCCGCAGATCCGTCCGCAACACAATACGATAAAACCTACAAAGTGTTTCTTGCTTGTTTTAAATGGCAGAACCAGTCTTTTGAGACACATGTAAACATTATTGTATTAACCTATATACTGTCTGTTTATTTTAATCAATTTTATTCTGGTATGTCATCTTTGTAAGCTTATATTTATATTTTAAAATATTTATATACTTATAAGTAGCATTAATTTTTTTTTATTTGACCTGTCATTTCAATTAATTATTGCATAATGGACCAACAAACAATTTTATTTTATTCTATTCTATTTTATGATTAACTTTATTAATTGATTACAGCTACCCATTCAATTGTATTTGGTAGATGAGAAAGTGGACGGCCGAGTATGGCTGATTAGATTCATTTGCAACTTTTTTGTAAAATTTAGGTGGTGTAGTAGTTGCTATATTTAACTGAGATATCTGAGTTTTTTGGTAAGAAAATCTTTTGTGATAAGTATGCTTTTCTTCTGATAAAAAGAGAATCTTTACTAGGTTTTGTGTACTGTTTTGATGTGACGCCAAAAGCTTAACAATTTAGGTTGGAATTGCTAAAATTGCTGGAAAAAATGTAATAGTTTTACCAGCTCATATTGGTAATTAACCTTATACCAGAAATAGTTAAAAGAAGTTGAAATCTTTGTGTGTTGCAATTATAGCATTATAGTGTGTCAACTACATATATCAGATTATACAACTATTATGTCTTTAAAGCGTTTTTTAATCTATAAGTATTGTTTAAGTTTTCCTCGTGAATATTGAATAACTTTATTTTGTATTTTCTATAATGATGGTGGTTTTTAAACCAGTCTATTCTGCATCTATATCATTTGGCGCTGATTAATTAACGCTTTTGAGAAATTCTTAATTACACTAAACAAGTGTACACCTTCAATCTTTTAAAACCTCCAGAAGATAACTTAAACTAAAATGATTTTTAGGGCGTAGTTAAGTAATTAATGTTTTAAACATAAAACTATGAAACAATCAATACTAATTTTTTTTCTGGGAAATACAGTTTTTTTTAATAAACCTCATATTATTATAATTGCTTTAAAAGTTGTTATAAAACTTAAGTTTCCCAATATTTTAAACAAATCTAATAAGACAGTAAAAGTTATATTTAATATAAATTTAAAATGCACAGCAGTAGTATTTTTAATGTGTGTTCTATCTACCAAACGTGAATTATAACAAAGCAGTATTGATGTTATTTTTTTAATAGACAAACCCTGCCGTAGATTAATGTTTGTTTATATAGTGATGAAATGATAACAAATTCTATATATTCTATAATCTAAAGTTAGTTAAGTTTAAACTTTAGTTGTTTATAAAAGTTTAAAATGTTATCGAACAATAAATGTAAATGTATTTAACTTAAAGTTTATCAATTAGTAGTCATGTTTGTGGGGTACACAAATAATCAAAACCTAATAAATAAATCAGGCGAAACAATCTACGCCCCGGGAAATCTGTCCGCGTTGAAATATATCGGAGCTGTAGGAAAACTTAGGTTCGGCATTATTTAAAATTCAACACCGCACTATGTATATTTATCTTCCTCTTACTCGTATCCCATAAACGAGGAAGTAAAAAAGACGGATGCTTGCGGATTAACGTATAACCGTATTCCGTGCGAATCGAATGTATGTAAGTTTGATAAAACGGTTAGTCTCAGTAATTAAGGGAGCCAATCTATCAAGCCACCTAAGTCTCCTCCCGAATCGTCTTGAGACTACACTCTATCCCAACCAGTTGAAAACAGAGACGGATTTCGAGGACTTTAAATATTGATGAGTGAACTCGAACCATTTCGACGCTCCATCTAATACCTAACTCTACTAGTTTCACATACCCTTGTTAAAAGTTTTTTGTTTGTTTTTTAGAAGCTGACTTGCATATGTAAAGTTTTGATTAAGTTTCCCCTACGATGAGAACTTTTTAACACAAAAAAAAAGAGAAGCGCAATCTTGATAAGACACTCCGCAAAAACAACACAATCATTTATTTACAATTCCACACACTACGGAATATAAATTGTTTACTTAGGACGGATTAATTATTCAGAATGAAATATATTCCGGCCTTTTCACGAACAACAATATCATTTATATTTCAAACTTATTATAACAGACTTTGCATAATATATTATACGTATTTCAACATTTGGGTACAGACCAACCATTACAGCAAAGTGAAGTAAAATGCAAATTGTGTATCAATGCCGTTTATTTTAAGATGTAAATCTTGTTTTGTAATATCAATTGACTGTATGGCACTACTGTTCACTGCTACATAAACTATAATGTATGGAATTAAATTCATTTTAGCTTTTGAGTTTATGAAAGTAATAAACCGTATGTAAAATTATTTTAAATTTATATGTTTTTAAAAAGAAACTTTAATTTCAATAAACATTTTAAGTGAGTAGTGTAATAAATTATTAATAAAACTGGCACTATTTTTTTATATTATTTTAAAATATTTCTTTATGTTGCTCTAGCTTTTCAAGAAAAATAAATGTTTTGTCACCTCTATAAAAGCTTTTTTTGCTTTCATTAAATAACCTACCTTAATACACATTCTACAAATAAAACATATTTTATGTTAGCTATATATCTCACCGGTATTTGTTCAAAAAAAATATATTCATACACATAAGAATTCCACTGTTCTCGACATTTTACCCAACTTCATTTCATAAACCATTACACAAACATACTGAGAAGTAAAACAACATGCAGTAAAAAAAATTGCTATAAGTGTAATAAGGGTTAAGCTCACTTCTTTCATTATATATTTTTGTTCCTGCGTAGCTAGTGGATAATTTACTAAACAAAATATGCTACACATAAAATAATGTATTAAAAAAATTATTGTGTGGAAGTTTAATACATATTTAATATTTTTGAATTATTTGTTACACAGAAATGTATTTTTAATAAAGTTGTTCCAAAATCAAGTGATCAAATTGTGTATAAAATTGTTTGCAATTTTCTTACAGAAAATTATATCAATCAATTAAGGTCACAGCATCTCAGACTCTAAATTTTGAACACAGATGATACATATTAAATGAGACTTTTTACACATATGCATTCTGTATCGCGATACTAAATACCTGGATACTCCAGCGACGTAGTCTGAGATACACGTTATATATTACATTATATTCATTGGTCGACGACTTGTCCTATCATATTTTATAAATATAATTATGAAAATTAATAAAAAAGTAACAAAAGTTATGTTTTGCGGAATTCGAGAAAATTTTACTCAACGCTACATTATTTTACGTATTAGTTATTTCAATCTGGTTAAAAAAAGCAATTATTTATTACAGCTATAAATCATAATTATAAGAGCAGTATTTTACTACTTGTCTGTATGTAAATTGCATTATTTAATGAATGTGCAGCGTAATTATAATGAAGACAAGATATGTAAATAATGCTAATTATTAATCTAGTATCTAAAATATTAACTCTTAACTTGTACATTATGTCTATTACTTACTCTACGTTAATGGATTTTGTTTATATTGTCCGACCGAAAAAGAATATACTAGAAACTAGCAAAGAACGAATTTGTTTCCTATTTGTAACTTGCAAGATCGGCGTATGGGTATGTGCGAGAACTACTATAATCCTGATTTGATGTTAAATATAAAAGAAATATTGATATGTTGTTAAGTATAGGGTTTTACAACTGTTTTTGAGCAAACAGTATGCCGCATTACTCTCTAAAAGTTTAGTAATTAAGACGTAAGTCTGACTAGAACTTGGTTTTGTACTGTTATTAACATTTTAAAAATCTATATTTTTGTTTATTTTTTAAGTTTTAAGAAGTTTTTTTTTAAATTAATTTAAATGTTGATATAGTTTTTGAAAAGTATGGATGGTGTTAGCATCAGCAAAACTATGAATAATTGTATACAGGGTGTTAAAAACAAGATTGTAAAATATTTAAAGAGGTAGAAGTATAAATCAGAATTAGAAAAAAACTGTGATGAACATAGAATTTCATTCTTACTTCTTTTTAATAAAAAAAAATTGTATTATAGTTGCTGATGGTTTGTGAAATAACCATTACGTATTTGACTGTTGTTGTCAGTGATTAAGTTTTTGTTTGTTATGGCTATTTGCATTAACGTAGAGTTAGCTAAACTGCATTTTATGTATGGTTGTGCTTAGGGGATTGCAACCAAAGCTCAACGTTTTTAAATTTTATATTGCTAGATTTCTTCACATCATATGTTTAGAAGAATTTACCAAAAATTGCGTGATACTTGATACTGGTTTATTCAACAAACAGTTCTATTTATTCGGAAGACCAAGGTCGGTATTTACTCATAGAGCAGAATAGGAAAATCTAGCACGTATGGAGGATAATTTGGGGACGAGTATGCGGAGAATATCAGCCGAGGTTGGAATTAATGCTTTTCTTGTTTAAAAAATTCTTCATGAGAAGCTGCTTTGTCCGTACTATGTACAACGAGTGCAGGCCTTAAATCTACTTGATCATCAACCACGTATGGTTTTTTTAATTATGAAGACCCCCGTCTCTTTGCCAATATTTTTACACATAATGGAGTTGTTAATTTTCACAATACGCATGTTTGAGCCGACAAAAATTACTATGTTCTAATTCATTAAACATTTGGATGAGTATTCTAGGCGACATGTTTCTAGGTCCTGTTATTTTACCAAACCGATTAACAGGCAATAAATGTGGTTCTAGTTTGCCTGATTTAAACCTTTTTGATTTGTTTCTTTAAGGATATTTAAAAACAGTGGTCTATGGTACTCCTGTAAATAGCTTCTAGGAACTGCAGCTACGAATTAATCAAAAATGTTAACAAATTTGAGCCAATGAGGGGGTTTTAGGAAGAGTTTGAATATCTATTAGACTAAGATGTTGTGTCTGCTTGAAAATGGAACTTTGTTTATTGTTTTTCTCTTCAAAACCGTTATTTTGCGGACCTATGTTTATTAAGACTTGTTTGTTTATTTTAATTTACACTAAATATTTTCAATCTTTTTCAACACCCTGTATATGCTTAATTAATGGTTTCCAAAAAAAAATTTTTTTTTACTTTTGGCATTTTGGCGGATCGATTTTTATTTAAATTTCTTTGAAAGTTGAAATGGTTGTTTTTTCCAAGTAACTATCAATATACTATTTGCAACTTCTACTAAGCATAAAGATTTTTAAATACGATTTTTAAATTTAATTTTTGATGATTTTTTTTAGTTAACTTGCATAAAAGGCTTTTTTGATAATTAAGAGATGCAGAAAGCTTGTACTTTGTAGTGATATGGCCTTGCTTAGCATATGCGATTGATTCGATCTTGATTTTTGCATGATTTTGTAGATTTTTTAAGAAGTGGCAAAATCAGAGCTGGAAAGAATACAAATTCTTTCTGGAAACCTTTTGAGTACTTTTTAAACTTTTTTATTATCTATGATTTATTAAAAGAATTGTATTGAATATACACAAAATTATATTATCGCAAGTACATAATACAGCAAGATAGAACAACCTTGGATAATAAAAAAAACAGATAATGAGCAATTCACAGGGGGTTTTCAGAATTGAAATTTCTGATTTCCAAAGTTTATCGTAAGTAATTTTGACTGGATCCGAGTCATTAAAAGTTTTTTTTTTAATTTTTGATTTTCAAATCTACGTTTTAGTTTTGTAAGATACAGAAATTTAAAAAAAAATATTTCCTTAAATAATTTTACCATTTTATTTATTAATTACTCCTTAAGCATGTAAATTTTAAAGAAATGAGTAGACAAATAGAGTCCGCAAAAGAGCAGAACCTTGAGGAACACGAACAGTTAAAACCATCAATTCTTACTATAACTTTTTTTATTGTCATGAAAAGATGTTTTATCAATATTACAGATTTATGATCAAAACCTATACTCAGTCCAAGCATCTAATGTAGTTTTATAGCAGTCACTTTTTATTTTATGTTTTTTCTGGCAGGGTTTTGTCATCAGAGTTTTACATTAAAAGATGTGTTTTGTACAAATAATGGACTTTTGTGTTATTTATGAACCATTTTGTGGAACAATTGGGTTTTCTGAGGAGTTTTAGTGTAAAAACTGCTATTGTGTGTAGTTTTTAATTAATTTTATGAGAAAATTTTGTGCATATTTTATGCAAATAATTGGGCATTTTGCAATTTTAGAACAATTTAGTAGTTTTTAAAATTGCTCATTTATACAAATATAGTATTTTTAAATGGCAGTTTTGTGCAATTTTTAAACTTCATGTTTATAAAAATAGCATAGGCGCACCTAGTATGCTACAACTGTCAAATGCCTCAATGACCTCATGCCAATGTACTTTGTTACACAGTTTCAAAATTTCCTCGGGCTATTTGTGAATCACTTCATACTCTCGGACACTATACCTATACGTAATAATGTATATAGTACATTAAGTATTATAAACAATGCTAACACCCACCCACTGTTGACACTTTATACTTTTTGCATTATTTAATTTGTATAAATTTCTCAGCAATGCTAATTGTTGTATAAAATTTGCACATATTTTCTTATATAAAATTTATCAAAAATTGTTGGTTTTTATACTAAATTTGTAATAAAACCTTCAGAAAAACAAATTGTTGCGTGAAATTTGCTATTTTTCAAAAAAGAATTTATATTTTTACTAGCTTTGATTTTGCCACTTATTAATCAAATTGTGCAAAACCCAAAGTTGAATCAATTGCATATGTTAAGCACGTTATATTACTACAAAGTACAATCAGTTAATACCATTTTATGACTAACCGCGTCCATTCTACGTCTCTCAGTTATCAAAAACTAACCTTTTAAGACTTTTTAGGCGAGTTTGCCTAAAAAAAATTGTTAAAGAGTTAAAAAAAAGTATGTTTTTACATAATAGTCACAAACAGAAAAGATATATGAAAAAATGAAGTAACACAAGGTGTGAGGCTATTATATATGAACAGGAATTGAAATTTTTTTGGTGTAATCAAAGACCTAAACTAGTGCAGAATTACATACATTATAATTTGTAATCTAAATTTATTTTAAGCATAAATTTTTTATCTACAATTTATTGATGTCATAACATAATTAGTAATTATGTTCTTTAAATTGTTGCTGTGTATAAGTTTTTATTTAATTTTTACATGTTTTACTTTTTTGGGTATTTAATAATGATAATATTATGATTACTATATTTATGCGTTATGTGTAAATTATTGTTTTCTTACGGGGGAGAATAGTTGCGCTATTATAAGGGTTTGCAGTATGAAACTCAGCAAAAAAAAACGTCTAAATATAATTTAATAAAATTTTTACACATTGCAGAAGTAAATCTAATCTATGCTCTCAAATTTTTAAAAAAATTATTCAATAAGCTGTTTCTCTTCAATTCATTTTTAAAAAGTGTCACTTTTTTGTTCAATAATTTTTTACTCGTTAAATATCTTCAAATTTTTAACCCAAAAATGAAGGTATAGAATATTGTATGTAGTTCAACATATAAAATAAGTGATGAGTGAAATCTTATTGTTTGAGTTGGTTGGCGTTTTGTTCCATAAGAACCAATAAGCTTAGATATTCTATTTATTTTGCTAATATTATATATGTATTAATGCTTTTGGTACATTTTGCTAAGTAAAAATTTTACTATAAATTAAACATGTTGACGTTTTTATTTACATTATATTTTGAAAATGAAATTGGACAATGTAAACATTTGAAATATTTGAAAAGTTATTAGAACATTTAATCAAAATAAATTATTATACAAATTTGAACTTGTCAACCTGGTTCTAACAGAATTATTGATGTATTTTTAATTTTTAAAACCATTAAAAAAAACGTATAACAGCTATGAAACCAATTCACATAAATTTCTTTTGTAATTTTATTATATGTCACTTTACAACATTTCAAGATAATTAATAAAAAACTTAAATAATTAAAACCTTAAATTTAAGTGTAGTAAATTTTTACAATAATATTACAATCTGTTTGAATAAATATTTATATGAAAAACCATGGCGGAGTGTGATTAGACTATAAAAAAATGTTTGTTCATTTTATTTAGAAATATAATATTTTTTCCAAGATTATTAATTCCAAATATTTATTCACGCCATAAATTTTAGGATTGTTATAATATTTTTGCCAACACAACCGCTGTGAGCTTATAATCAATATTTGCAGCATTCAGGATATTAATTTCCGAATACGTACCGCAATCTCAAAATATAAATCAATTTCCTAACAAATTCATCAAATACCCCTTACTCCGGTTTCCACCCTCCTCCGTTCATTTACACAAGACAGGTAGTATTTGGGAGGGTGGGTAATTAGGATCTTAGGGTAATGAGTTACGTGGTAACCCCTGTAAATTTATCATAGTCTCAAGAGCCGACAATGAGGGAACAAGATAACTCCTCGAGGAAGGAAATGGCTGATTAATATTATATAGGTCGACGAACGAAAAAGTATCGGACATTTATACCAATCTGTCCTGTTTTATTTTTTTAGGAAACTGTCCATCTCAATAAGCCGGCCGGTATTTGCACATTTAGACACATGTTGCTCCTTTAAATGTAACCCAGTTTTGGTTATATCTAGCAAGAAAATCAGAGGAATTAAATATGTCGACATATTTCACAGCTCTGAACTAATTAAACCTTTAACCTACTATGAAAAATATACAGAAGCGTAAAACATAAAAAAGATTTGATAAAATCGTTATGTTTTATTACTGTTTCCGGGGTACACGTTTTATATGTAAATGTAATTTGTAATAAAATTTTATTTGCTACGCTTTCACTTTTTTTCTTATTTTCCGTGCGCAAATCTTTGCGATCTCATGTGAGATCTATGTAATATGCGGGGATTTTCCTGTTGATAGTTGCCCATTTTTATTTCTCAAATATTAAAAGAAAACCTACCGTAAGAATATGGGATTCTGGAAAGGGAAGGAACATATTTTTTTCTAACAGGACTGAAGTGGCGTTTCAAGTCCGTTCTCTTACAGAACTTTTTGATAGAGAAAAGAACTTGTGGCAGCCGTTCCGTGCAAAAGAAATAAGTTACAATGTTATAATGTTACAAAATATACCCTGCGGTTCTGTATTTAACGGTTGTATTCCTCGGAGTATATTTTTAATTTTATTAATATTATGAAACGTTTTCATGAACAACATATAAAATACTATTTGTCATACTAGATCTAATAATTACTTATAACATTAGAGATTTTCTTTGTAATTTCACTAACGCAATTTTCTGTGGCGGTCATTAAATCAGTGATAAGTCCGGGGGAAATGGAGTGTTGTAAATTCGAAGCAAAACTGTGTCATGCGGATGGAGAAATTCTATCAAAATCCTAAAGCGCTGATGTGTGCTGACTATGCTTCAGCTGCAATTCATATTATTATACTGCAAGTTATACACACTCGCACATACGTAGTAGTTTATTGTTAACGCCGTCCACAAACTTAAACAAATTTATGTAAAGCAACTAAACTACAAGAGTTGACCACGTATATTTGCTGCAGTAGCTGAGATGCTAGAAAGCTAGAACAACACCACAATAAATTTATATACTGTATGCAATTTTAAATATTAAACTGACCATACTGGGTATATATATATTTTAGTCAATATAATATGTCACATATTGTTTCATTTTTGGATACATTCCAACTTTCATAAATTGTGTCAGATTTATATTGGATCGAACAAGGAGAATATTATAATTACAAAATGTAATGCAAATTAGTTTCCTTTTCTAAAATAACCTGTTTATAAGCTTTGTTTATATATCAGGAAATATTTAATGTATGCTAATACTTTCATAATACATTTTAATGGAGTACGTTAGCGGAAAATTCAACGTTTAGATGTTGCGTTAAACAGTTTACTCAATTAAATTTTATACATTTTTTTTGTATTTTGAATTAATTATTTTTTTAATCTACAAGACGATGTAAATGTACACAATTAAACATTCATATTAGCATTTATATACTGTTTTTGTATAATTTTAATGAAACAATATTTGCTTTCAAATTAATATTTATCCAATTTAATTTATTATACAATAATATTTATTATTTTGTTATACATTGCAAATACACTTTTAATTTTTTAACAATAATAATACGATAATAATAATAATAATAAATTATAAATTATTTGTAGATTTGATTATTACTGTTTCTGCTGTACGGCATTTATTTCAGCAACAAACAAATATTTAACATTAATTATCTTGCTTAATTTTACTTATTATGCTTGGAAAGGCAAAGATCCTTTATTAAACCAGGTGTAGTTGATAGAGTATTAAAATGCCATCTATAAAAAACCTATTACTAAAATTATTTATTTCAAGTGTGTTTAAATGTTTACAAAAATGTTTTTAAAATGATTTTTTTTGTTTCAGGTAAGCAGCAATCTTTGACTTTTTGTAAGTAATTTATTTTACTAAAATAATATAATAAAAGTAAAACTGGTTAACGTATTGTGATTATTATTTTCAAATTTTTTTATTAACTATTAGAACGGAAACAAGGCAATAAGCAAAAGTTGTGCTGGATTGGCTTGAAACTGCGGGTAGAACAAAAGATTTTATTAATAAGTTTTTAGAACAAAATAAGTTTATATCACATACCAGTTTTGATCAAAACAGATTTTCTGTCATATGTTAGTCACAAATGAAAACTTACCTTAGACAAACATGGAAAAAAATGTAGCTTTATATGTACATTGGTAGGGTACAGTATGGTCTTCTTTAAGGTTCTGATATGTTGCCGACTCAAATTTACATTAATAAACTTTCTCAAATAACCATAAGTCTTATTTATCTTTTTTGTAACAACCATGTTGTTGATATAAATTTGAAAGTATTTGGACATGGACATTGTTCAAAACAAATACAAGACGTATTGTCATTTAAACAAATATTGTACTACAAGTAAATATGTAAATAAATAATAGATAAGTCAGTTATTATTTAACATTGTTTGAAAAACATTAATATAGGGTATTTTTTCCGTTTTGTTAAGCTGGCAAAAACAAATGAAGAAGATTAAAAAACTTTTATTATACACAGAAGTTCCTCATACATGTGAGTTATTTTTTAACATAGTCGCCACCGACATTGGGGCGTTTGCTCTAACAGGGCACCAGCTTTTCTATATGAGGTGAGCATATCATCGATGATCGATTGAATTTGTCGAGTATACATGTGTGTTAAAACGCTCTCTTAAAGTGAATTTTAATCTGTTTAATTTAACATAATCAAATTTTGTATTCGTATCAATATAATTTTAAAGTGTTATTACATCAGTTTGTGTATTAAAATTTTTAATTTTAATTGTGTAAAGTGCAATTTACAGCTATTTATATATTATATGTGTATGGAATTTTCCAATATTCTGCCGACGTAGTGAAAACATTTCAGGATACAGCGAATCATATAAAAAAAAATAAAATATATATATATATTTTATATTGGATTTAAAAAGTATGTTTTTATTATAATAATTTTATTTATCTCAAATTATTATTATTTATTGTCAAATTACATTTGGATATACTAACTGTGTTATCACTACTAATTTATTTATCCGCGGTCTTCCTTTGTTTGCGTTATTAAAAGTCGTCACAATTGACCGGGTGGCGTGAAACGAGTGTCCTTGTCTTCTATTTGTTTTTTGTAAAATTTGTTTTTTGTAATTTTGATTTTTGTTTTCTGTGTATTAATTTAAATCAATAATAAAATGTCATTATATTGCTGGTCATGTACTAAACTTATTCATCCTAAAAATGTAACAGACTCAATTAAATGTGTAAATTGTCTTAAATGGGCACATAAAATATGTCTAACAGCTAGTGAAGATGGTACTGACATTCTAGATATTGAGAAATTTCATTGTATTCAGTGCACTAATGATAAGTCGGTATGTTCTGTTTCGGAAATGAATAAACTTCTACAAGGTTGCTTTAACTCATTTCAAAATCAGATGTTTGAACGCTTTGATAAAATTGAAAATAAAATTGATTCTATTAACTTGAGAGTTGATGCATTAGAAGCAGAAAATGTTCAATTAAAACTTAAGTTAGAAGAACTTCAATCAAATACTGACAGACCACATAATTTTGAAGATATCATTGCTGAATTTGCAAACCGTGAAGATAGAAAAAGAAATGTCATGATGTTTAATGTAACTGAATCTTCGAATCGTTCAACTGCAATAAGAATTGCGGAGGATGAAAAACGGGTAAAGGAAATTTTAAATCCTATTGGATCATATGATATGCCGATAAAAATGATAAGAATAGGTAAACAATCTGGCAAACCTAGACCACTTAAGTTGATGTTTAAAAGCGCTGCAAATGCAACGTTCATTTTAAAAAATATAAAGAAACTTAGTCTAACTGATGTTAGAATCAAATCGGATAAAACACCTGCCCAGCTTGAATACTTAAAAACGGTCCAACAGGAATTAGAGGAACGCAAGAGAAATGGAGATATTAATTTATTTATAAAATATATTAACGATAAACCTATAATTAAAAAAAAACATTCCAAAAAACTAAGTAATATTAATATTTACTTTCATAATGCGGGGGGAATAAAAAGTAGAATGAACGAGTTTCAAATTAATGTACTGAATTCGAACTATCACATTATTATAATTATTGAATCAAAGTTGTCACCTGAGATAAACAATTCTGAATTTCAGCTGCCGTCTTATAATATCTATAGAAGTGATCGATCTTGTAACAATAATAATAAAACAAGCGGGGGTGGCGTACTAATTGCGGTAAAAAATTGTTTAAGTTCTGATGTTCTTTCTGATATTTCTAATTGCGTTGAACAGTTATTTGTATCAGTAAAACTCCAAAATGAAGTGCTAGTCATTGGGGGTGTTTATATCCCTCCGTCTAGTGATATCAATAAATATATTAGTCATGGAGAATCTGTTGAAGCTATTGCAGAAAACGTAACAAATGGCAACTTCATTATATGTGGTGACTATAATTTACCAGATTCTACGTGGATCAATGATGATATAAGTGTGAACTTAGTTGATACATCTAATAGAAAAGCGACAGCTCTACTTGATAGCATGTCATATTTAAATCTCTACCAAGTAAATCAACTACCAAACTCTCGAGGAGTGTTTTTAGATTTGGTGTTTGCAAGTAATAAGGATATCACAGTGGATGCAGCAATAGACCCTATATTTAGTGAAAGTTTACACCACTTACCTTACTGCATGAATATTAAAATTGCTTGTCCTACCCCTTATATGGACTATTTAGAAGTTGTTCCAGATTTTACGAATGGCGATTATGTTCAAATCAATAACTTTTTATCTTATATTAATTGGGATAAGTTATTAATAGGACATGATATTAACCAACTGGTAGATATATTTTATAATATACTGTATGATGCTGTTGAACGATTTGTTCCTCTTAAAACTTTAAGAAAATCATCTTTTCCAATATGGTATAATGGTGAACTCATCAAACTAACAATAAATAAGAAAGAAGCCCACGCCAGATATAAACAAAGTGCAAGACTGGACGACTATAATTATTTTAAAGAGCTTCGTCAAAATTGCAAATTTTTGAGTAGAAAGTTATATATAATTTACTGTGATAATATAAGCAAAAATATTTGTGATAATCCCAAATCATTTTGGTCGTTTATTAATAATAAAAAAAAAATAAATGGTTACCCGATGAATATGCGTTTAGGTGATATTTGCTGTGATAATGATCAAGAATGTGTTAATGTTTTTGCTAAGTATTTATCGTCAGTGTATGTTAATTTTGATGTAGTAAATGTTGATTTTAAGCCTAATAATATCTTGGAACACTGTGATAATTCTATGTTAACCATGGATCTAGAGTCTATTTTTAATAACATTTTAAAACTAAAAAGTTCTACTTCTTTTGGACCTGATGGAATTCCAAATTTATTTTTAAAAAATTGTGTGTATAGTTTGTCTAAACCTTTATATATATTATTTAATTTATCTATAGTAAATGGCGAGTTTCCTAAAATTTGGAAGCAAAGTTATATTGTGCCAGTTTTTAAATCTGGTAACCGGAATGAAATATCTAATTATCGTGGTGTTTGTAACCAGTCAGCTATCCCCAAAGTCATGGATTCACTAGTCGCATCTCAATTAATCTGGTTTGCAAAAAATGTAATTTCCCCACATCAACATGGTTTTATGGAAGGACGGTCCACTTCAACAAATTTGCTATTATATCAAAAGTATATATTAGAAGCTTTTGAAGAAAAAATACAAGTGGACGCAATATATACAGATTTTTCCAAAGCGTTCGATAGGGTCAACCACTACGTTCTAGTTGAAAAACTTACTTTGTTAGGATTACATTATCAAACGGTTAAATGGATTTCTAGCTATATAACAGGCCGCACACAAAGTGTAAAAATTAAAAATTTTATGTCTAATCAAATTAATGTTACGTCCGGGGTTCCTCAAGGTTCTCATTGTGGACCAGTTTTATTTCTTTTATTTGTTAATGATTTGTGTAATGTTATCCAAAACTGTCAATACTTGTTATATGCAGACGATTCAAAATTGTTTTCTAAAGTTGGTTCAGTATATGACTGCAGTAATATTCAACAAGATTTAAATAACTTAAATGAATGGTGTAATAATAATAAACTTTTGTTGAATATGTCCAAATGTAATGTAATTTCGTTTGTTAGATCAAATACATGTATAGTTAACAATTATAACCTTGACGGATGTCAATTAACTCGTTTAGATGAAATTAAAGATTTGGGTGTTATATTTGATCAAAAGTTAACTTTTTCTAAACACATCTCCAATATTTGCACAAGAGCACGACAAATGTTGGGTTTTATTAATAGATCGGCATATGAATTAAATGTCAATGCAATTATTTCCTTATACATATCACTGGTAAGATCAATATTAGAGTACGGATCAGTTGTTTGGTCACCATACCAAATAGGCCACCAACGTCAAATAGAAACACAACACAATTTTTTTAAATTATTATCTTTTAAAACTAGATTGCCTATTGATGTGTTTGGTTATGATTTTTTTTCCCAAAATTTTAATTTACAACATCTTGGTGAACGAAGAATTATTATAGATCTTTGTTTTATTAATAAATTAATTAATAGTCAAATAAATTGTATTGATCTTTTATCATCCCTAAACTTTAATTTTTGTCAAGATCGATATACAAGAAATTCATATCTATTCCGGTGCAAACTCTATAGAACCAATTATTTGCATAATTCTCCTATATCTCGGTTAATGAATGAAGTTAACCATTTCTCATCTATTCAAAGATTAAATGTATTTGATCACAATCATAAAAGATTCAAAAAAGTTTGTTATAGATTAAATAATATAATGTTATTTTATAGTACAATGTAAATTTATAGCGTTATACACATATGTATTTTCAATTGTTTGTATTTTTTTATTGTAATGGCGATTGCCGTAAATAAAGATATTATTATTATTATTATTATCAGCCGAAATATTGCTTTCAGCTTGGAGAAAATGAATCACAGATCAAATTTTGCATTTGGCGGTTTGGAAATTATAAATAAGATAGATTACTAAGCACTATTGCGCAACCGCCACTCAATATATCAACTAAGTATACATAACTAACCTAACGGAACTTAAAAAAAAAGTAGCTTTTTTAAATTAAAATAATAGTGCTGTTATTTCAATACCTCAATAGAAATATTGCACATGTACTTTTTAAGATAACAACAGTGAATATCATTTTACTGTGGTTTTTTGAAACAAATATTAACGGTTCTTAACAGATTGATTTACGTAAGTTGCGGCAACTACAGAGATTGTCGATATAATTGAATTGAAATATTGGCTTGAGGAAAGTTTAGAAAAAATCTGGCATCAATATGACAAAACCCTAGATTGAATGCATTAAAATTGATGCACTTAAAGATGATCTGGAGTACGAAAACAACAAAATAAGAAATCAGTCTAGTCAAAAGAAAATTCCGTCTATACAACTATGGTTTACCCGGTGATATTGAAGAAATGCACAGACAAGTTCTGGTACACGAGGAATACTAACAATGTCAGAAGATTTTTTGGCAATTTCATGAATCTGAAGCAGTATTTGCTTACAAACAAAAACATTTTAACAGGAATTACCATGCTGGTAAATTTTAATTAAGGAAATGGAGATCAAATCGCAATAATTTATTGAACGGTATCACGGACAATAAAACTTAATTGACAAAGAATTTACAGCTAAATATTTTAGACTGCTTCCATAGCCCCACTTGGACTATTGGTACCAATCACTTAACAAGCAAAATTAATCATGCAACAACTGCGGGAATTGCACATAGATTGGAACTCAATACTAATAAATATTTACATTGAGTCAAGCAACTAGACTCGGTCAGTCATATCAAAATACAATGACACGTAAAGTGTTTGTTTTATGATTTGTGTACATAAGACCGTCAAGGTGCTGATAATTTATTTTTGTAAACAAAATAAATTTAATAAATAATTTAGTTTTTTTTTTTAATTATTTGTTAATAAATTATTTTAGGATCATACTATACATAAACAACAAAAAAACGGATGAATAGTTATTTATATAAAATATGATTTAAAATAAATATTTTTTTATGTATAAACAATACAGACGCCAACAATGAATGAAAAAATCTTTTATTAAAACAAATTGCATACATGATTGTTTGCAATTATGTCTGAGAAACATTTTAATACAAGATTGCAAAAAGTAGTTTTTTAAACTTTTTGTTTACGTTGGTTTTCTGTTATATTTTTAAAAGTTTTATTTATTTTTAAAGATTTTATTTATTTTTAAAGATTTTATTTATTTTTAAAGATTTTATTTATTTGCAAAACCTCTATTAACAGATTAAATAATTGAATAATTAAATTTTTCTTTGTAAATTTAATTATTGATGTTATTTTGATTTCATTTCATTTTATGATGGTTTTAATTGGTGCTAATTTGATTGGGGTTTATTAGTGTTAATATAAATTTGAAGATATAATTAGGTTTAATTTATTTCGGCTGTTGGGCTGCTTGGGATGGTAGTGAGGCAATAAGTGCTAAAACAGCGATTTTTATCAATCAGAATGCATTGTTTATTATGTATGAAGCAACGTTAATTTTGCTATGATCGCCTAGACACGCTTTGCTCTAGTAAACGGCAACCTTCAGACATCTTCTAACTTTCAAAGCACTATAATATTTTATTCACTTTTTTTTTCTAGTATCACTTTTAGTCATTAAAACGTTTGTTCTTTTTACTACTAAATAAACTCAAACTTTGAATCATCTTCAATAAAACTAAAACTGTGGTTTTATAGTACACACTGTTGGTGTTAATAAAAAAGCTATAAGCACTAAATTTAATAATCAAATTTTACTGGTTTTGATCACAAATATGTTGACATCAGATACAAAACAAAGTTTTGAATAGTTTATTTAACGCTTGTTCTTAAAGTTCTCTCTCACTATTCTTAAATTACATTATTGTAGTTCTTTAGACAACAAAACCTTTTTCAAAAGAAACAAAAGATGTTATGTATATGTTTATTTCTAAATACTGTGCAACATGTTTGGTTTAAAATTAAACACATATTCTAATAATATAATATCGTAGCTGTAAGCCCTTTAATTCTATATTTAAATTAGTCTTTGTGAATCAAATGTATGTGATACAATTTAACGGTGTATTCAAGTTTATACAAACCAGCTACTAGTTACTTTTAGCTTTCAGATTGTATGTTGAATATTAACTAAATTAGTAATGTAAATTCAATGTAATTTAAGCACATTCTTCATTCTGATATAAATCAAAAATCATTGATCATCATCAAATGTGCGGTAAGCAGTAATTTAATATTTATTAAACATATTATATTATGTTATATTTAAATCCACATTTAGCTTTTAAATATTGTTTATATATGTATATATAAATATCCAATTTTACCTTATTACAAATATACATTCCTCTTATTTTAAAATATACTTTATTGCTCTCATATACTTATTTATACACCATTACAGCTCTCAAAAACCAACAGAACATAATGATTGGTTCATATGTATATTTTATATAATAGCACATCTGATATTGTGGGAGTATTTATACAAGAAGAATACACATATTGATTTCTAAATGTAATGCTTATCTAATTGAAATATTATGTAATAATATAAACGGGCGTATATTATTTGTTAGTTTACGTATCATATTATTACAATAATAAAATATATTTTACAAAAAAATAACTTATAATAAAACTTCTTATCTTAAATTTTTAATTTATATACTGGATGTTTTTGAATTCAACTATAGCTTGAATTTAAACGGGATTATCTAGGATAATAATTCTAAGAATTAAATAAAAAATCTAACAAAATATACATATCATCTGGAATAATAAGTCTAGATCCATATTATCATCGTTAAAAATTAGTGTGATGATATATACGTTGAAAATTTCTTTATGTTGTTTTTGTTATGATCTTTAAAAGATGATAAGTTTTTATAAATTATAAGATTGTCAGCAAATAGACAAAAGAAGATAAATGAATAGAGTATGAAATGTTATTGATAAAATCAAAAAAGTATTTGCTCACAATAGGATCTTTCAGGTACTGAAGTAATCTTTGAGGTAAGAAGATGGAACGGTAATGATTTGTGGCAGAAAGTTATTAATTTTTTATATTGTGTACGGTTTTTTTAAATAGATTGTTAACTGCTAGTTAACAACCATAGTATTAAAGTAAGCAAGTGCACAAAGTTTAGCGATCAAAATACTATGGGTCATCTGTAAAAAGTTAGTATAATTAGACTAAATTTGCAACTTTAATTTAATGGCATTTTCATAGCAGAACAGATTTGTCTGTTTTTGTCTGTCTGCTCACTTAAACCATGTTGCTTTTCTACTAAGATATTTTTTGGCAACCATTTTATTTGACTAGAAATTATTTTATAAAATAATTTCGGTATTACAGATTGGATACAAAAAATATATTCTATAGATTTTATTCTCTTCTTTAGGTTCAGTTTTATGCAATCGGGCTAAAAAAGGTTTTCATTTTTCAACGATCTGGTATTAGCAGGAAATGACGGCGTAATTTATGAAAACAAGTCCATAAGTCATAAATATATACGGCAATATTGGCAAGGCGTGATTTGAAAAAAGTTCACAAGTATGATTAAAGCCGTTATAGTTTCTATATTTTACAGTGCAATTGACAACATCAACAATAATAGACAAACACTTAGACTTATGTAGTTACTTATATCAGTTTTTTTTTGTTCTGCATTTTAGTTTTGATACATAGATATGTGATAATAAATCATAAGCTTGTAGTTTGTTGTTGCTAAGATTACTTTAGGTTTCTGATCTTACAATGTTGTTAAGTAAAGGAACAATAGTTTATAGTTTGAGAAAATCAACTATTTTACCATTAAGTACTACTTTTCTAATTGTAGGTTAAGGCTCACTAGCAGATGTTAGTTTGTGTATTTTATTATCCTATTTGATTATCTTTTCTTTAAGCCAAAAATGTGTCCAATAATATTTAGTATATAGTCCAGTCAAATATGCTCAAATATTGATCTCACCTCTAAAAAATTCCAAAAGTTTTAAAACTTTGTATACTGATTTATAGGTACCTAATGAAGACTATACTAAATGTCCTGACAAAAGAAAAACACAAGCAAGTTTTTATCTATATTTGAGAAAAAATGAAATTACCGGTCATCTTATTTTTAAGAAAAACTGTCTTAAATTTCAGCAAATTTTATAAAAATTTAAGGAAAAAAATTTTGGCTCTGAAAACTTATTTGTTGAATAATTTTGAAGAAAAAGTACCTTATAATTTTTTTAAAATGCAATTTTGAGAAGTTACATAGGATCAAAAAGACTTAAATTTAAAATTTTCAACTATTTCTGTGAATACATTTTAAGATATCTCGAATCGTAGTGCACAGTACTTTCTAAAATTTTCAGAGTATCTTTTGCACACATAAAAGCACGTTTTTATTCATATTTGAAAAAAATAGAAAATATTTGTCATATTTTTTTAAGAAAAACTGTCTTTTAAATTTCTGTAAAATATTCTAAATTTTATGAACACAAGTTTTGGCTATAAAAACTTATTTTTTGAAAAAAGTACCTTATAGTTTTTTTCTAAAAAAGCAATCTTGAGAAGTTACAAACGATCAAAAAATTAAAAAAGCTTAAATTTCAAATTTTTAATTATTTCTGAGGATGTATTCTAAGATATCTTAGAGCGTAGTGCACGGCACTTCCTAAAATTTGTAGGATATTATTTGCACATATAAAAGCACGTTTTTATTTATATTTGAAAAAAAAAAGAAATAACCCGTCATCTTTTTTTAAGAAAAACTGTCGTTTAAAGTTCTGCAAAATTTTAAAAATTTAATGAAAAAATGTTTTGACTGTAAAAAAAATGGTTTTTCAAACAATTTTGAAAAAAAAAGTTCATTACAGTTTTTTCCTAAAAATGCAACTCTAAGAAGTTACAAACGATCAAAAAAGGTAAAAAACGCTAAAAAATGATTTTTTCAAATTTTGATTGCTTATTACTACTACATTTTCAGTGGTTTGAGCAAAATCAATATTTTGTTCCGTACACTAGGAAATGAACTTCCTCCAAAACAGCGGTGTTGGAAGTTTGAGCCAGACGGTTGATCCCAGTAACTACAGAAGACGCAGCAGAACCTGAGGCAGTCCTCAATCTTATTTTTTGCAAATGTATAACCTTCCTCCCACAATATCCAACGTATTCAAAAGTGTAGGCAAAACATTGTCAAATATTGATTTACAAGTATCTAACAAGTTATGGTAATAAGTACACTCATTTTTTTCTTGCTTTGGCTTCTTCAATAAATTATATATTGTGCCGTGCTAACTTAAAAAAAAAACGCAATCATTAATGTTCTATAACTCTGTAACCGCTAAGAACACTAGAAAAATGTATATGATCATTTTTATTGCAAATTTAATCAGCTTTTATTGTGTGTTAACATTTACCTTCGACCTACAGTTCTCGAGATATTAACAAAAAACCGAAAAAAGTTTTTTGTGATTGCCGCTAGAGCTCGTGTCATATTTGTCAGGACTTTTAGTATATCCTTCACTAAGTACCTATAAATCAGTGTACAAAGTTTTAAAACTTTTGGAATTTTTTAGAGGTGAAAAACTACTGACTGGACTATTAATGAAATATTTTCTTTATATAGTTTTGGTAGTTTTGAGTCATCCAGCTCAAAAAATGTACCAGAGTCACATAGCACAACTATTATAAAAAATAATTTCACACTCAATACAAGTCATGACAGATTGCATCTTTGCACTTACAAGCTTTTGCTTTTATGACTGTTCGTGTTCTAGTTGGCATAGTTTACAGCAAAGACTTGCAGTAATTTGGCGCTAAAGATCCCCATAGTTCTATTAGTTTGGTCTTTAAATTATGTACGTTTGTTGAGCATTGTTTCTAAGTGACTTTTTATGTGATGCCATCAGGTCTTAATAATATTTAGATCCGGGGTGTTTGAACGCTAGACAGAACTTTCAATTTATGATCTGCAAACCTGTTTTGTTGTTTTTGCTGTATGGTTTGACGCACTATCTTGTTGGAATATATAATTCTCATCTACATAGAAGTCATGTAAGCTAGTTATAAGACTATTATTTAGATCTGTCTGATATTTAATAACGTTTATTGTATCATCTAGTAATTGCATTTTTTTAAACTATTTCCTGTCTTATTTTCAAATCATTAGCCTTTTTGGAAACTTTACAGTATTTTTAATTCAAATTTGAAGCTTTTATTTTATCTGATATAATTTTTTTTCTGCAATCACCTATAAAGACGTCGAATTTTGATTCATCGCTAAACACAATTTTAGACCAGTATTCTACTGTCCAAGACAATTTAGACTTTATTAGTTAACAGGGATTTTTTTTAGTTTATACTAAAATAAAATTATGTGAAATAAAAAAGTTGATTAATATTTAAACTGAGCCCTGACTTATGAATGTATTACCTACAGCATTCTTGGGAATTATTTGCTCTTAATTCCTTATTAAATTAGACCATTGTCTCTCTTACATTGGCTTTTCGGTAACAGAAACATAGTCAGAATGAATAACAAGGATTAAAAAAAATTCCAAACAATGAAAGAGGTGAAGCAAAAATGTGTGTTAAGCGCATTGCTCTTTACAATTGTGCTAGACAAGGCAATAAAACAAAGCAAAAAAAAATTGGTAAAAATATGATATTGGAAAATGGAAATAACAAAAATAGCAGAACTGCTATTTGCAAACAATCTGACAATGATTGCAAAGACTGAAGAAGAGCTTCAACACAACATGAAAATAATTGAGGAGCAGATAAAAAAAATAAACATGAAAATAAACTATGAAAAAACAAAGATCATGATAATTGCAAAAGAACTGAATCACAAAATAAGAATAAAAGGAAGAATAATAGAACAGGTTGAACAATACAAATATGAATACAATACAAAGCAACGGAAAACTAGACAAAGAGATAGAGGAAAAAGTAGGAGAAACAGCAAAAATATATAACATGTTAAAAAACACTTTCTTTATCAAAAAATACATATCAAAAACCACAAAAAAAGAAATTGTAAAAAAGTAATCAGATCAACATTAACATATAGTAGCAAAACATGGACGATGACGAGAAAACAAATGGAATGAATAATTGCAAAGGAGATGAGATTTCTTAGGAAGATTGAAAACAAAACAAGAAAAGATAAAATAAGTAACAAGACATAAAGGACATTTTTAAATATATTTCCAATACAAGAAAAAATTATACCAGAAGAATGAGTAAAGAAAGAAACACTAAGAAAATGTATGAGGCAAGAGTACATGAAAACAAAAATGAGGAAAACCCAAAAAAGAATGAAACAGCGCAATAAAGGGAACACTTGAGAAAAAATAACAAAGATAGCCACGGATAGGAAGATATGGAGAAAATATTATACAGAATAATAATGTATATGCCTTACACCAAAAGGTAAAAAGGTAATGGAATAAATAAAAATAATTACAGAGGCTTTTCGGTGACTTGGTGTTTGTTTAAATATCTTGTAAATATAGATTGATTATGAGTTGCTATTAGAAAACTTTGTTTTAAAATATTTTTACTTAATTTATTTGTTAGATAGTTGTTTATTAACAAAGTTTTTTTCACATTTGTTTTCATTTAAACAATGCTTTGATTGACTTAGAGGCTCATTCAACTTACAATAGAATATTTTTTAAGTTTAAGCAAAGCTATTTGAATTTATTTGTATAAGTTTAGTAAACGGTTTTTACTATTTATTGACTTTATAAACTACTGCAGTCTTAAGGCGAACTAACTATAGAACTTGCATTATCATCTGATCTGATCTAGAATTTAGATATTTACATATTTATTAGTCTTCTTATGTACTCGGATTTGTGTTTTTATTTTTTATTTTTTTGATCTACTCTCTTACTTTCATCAATGTCAAGATATGAACAGTTGATTTCCGCTTTACGAGTTTTTATTGTAGTACGTCTAATTTTAGGTAATTTTTTTAATTTTTTTTTTGAAATGAAACAGTTACACATTTGAACAGAACAGGAAAGATTTTGAAATATATCTCTCTTAATACTTGATTTCCTCATTTCTAATTGCTTGTTGTATATGTTTAGGTACAATTTTGTATTCCAATCATTTATTTTTTTGTTATAAAGACACTTGTTAGAGCTGTTTTTTTGTATTGTGAATTCAGAATATATACATCTAGCATTATCATATGATTTTATTAAATCAATCCAGCTAATAGTTGTTATTATTATTATAAATTAATGGCAATCATAGTTTAAATGACTAAAACAAAATTAAAACTAATATTTCAAATAATCTATTGATATAAATGCCTTTATTCTTAATATATCAAACAATGTATTTAAAATTTACAATACTGATAATAAAATGTTTGGAGCCGCGCAGATGTAAATAATCTCAATTATTACCAATCGTTCGCGCCATAACTCCTTTCGCAGCTATTACGCAGGTAATAACTCCACTGCAATTGTTGAAGTTTTAGGTGAAATTATATTCTGGCGCGTATTTCAAGTCATTATCTGAAGCGGGACCCGGAAATTATTCCGAGTAAAACTTTCATAGAAATAAACTCATTGGGGCTTATTTCGAGGGTTGTAATAATCAAATATTTACAATTATAAATTTAAACAAATGAATTGAATTAAATTGCTAATATGTTTTTCTTCAGAAATATTTTTTACTTGAAGAACGAGGTTATAACGGTTATCAAACTTCCTGCCAAAAATAACTTCTAATACTACTTTGTTTGATATTATATAAATTACTAGAACTCTTTATTTATAGACTTCGCTTGAATAAATTATAATAATTATCGTACAGATTATTAGTCGTAAAAAATATAGTAAGTGAACCCATTGACATTGTAAATTATTTCTTGCTTGCAGCATACGCTTAATGTGTATTTTATTGAAATTATAATAAACATTAAGTTTAATCCAATCAGGTTGCTTATTGCGTTTTAATATGTTCAAGTTATCAATTTTCTTCTGTACATCGACGGATTATAAAATGCAATTTCAGTCCATTGCAAATGACTATGCGCGCTTGATTTATTCTTATAGGTGTGATTTCTTTTAAAAATATATGAATTAATATAATTGCTATTTTCCTTTGGTTTTTTTGGATCCTAATATACTATTGTGCGCCGGATGATGTGTTTATAATCACCCAGTATTATAACAATACCTTGTATCATTATGAAGACTGACTATTATAAGGACGTCGAAAGATGGGTAATTATGTTTTAAGAAACTTTAAATTAGACCTCGGTTATGTTATTTTACAAGGAGATCAAGTTTATATATTAAATATTAATTCTATATTTATAAATAATATAATATTAAACAATTACGGTATTAATAAACTCAAGAAATATCATTATTAATGAATGAAAATTATACATAATTATACAATTAAGAATATTATTTATAGCCAGCTTCCCAAGAGTTAAATACCGCAAAGTCTCGTTTTCTATGAACAATTTATGTAGCTATATAAACAACAGTGATGTTTATATGGCTCATCCTTTCTTTCAGCGCAACGAGCTTCTAAAAGATTTACAAGCAATGAAAAAGGTTCATCCATCCACAACAATGTAGAGACAATTTTTCATTTATTTTCTTGTACGTTCCAAAATTTTCAGGGTATATTATATTGACTCGTAACGTGTGCATCCAGTTTTTTTTTATTTTAATGATAGTGGGTCGTGGGAAATAATACTTGGGTGGTCAGAAAAAATATATGTCTATTTTTCAGGTAGAGAATCAATTTGAAATTTGAAATGATATGTTAAAAGTAGTTGTAATACAGTAGTAGATGCGAGTTTAATTACTTTTGATTTGTATTTGAAATATATTATAAATAAATAGGAATAAATATATAGAGATAAATAAGTAAAGATATGATAATAGGTATTCCAACAAGAAGTACTGATGTAATTCGAATGTAAACAGTATATCATTAAGTATTAGTTGTTATTCTGTATTGAAAGCTAGAAGATGTCTTGTTCCAATTAGCCATTATCTATTATGAAGATATACTATTTAGAGACAATTAGTAAAAGCCTAAGAAGCAATCCAGTACAGCTCACGTTGTTACAAACTTTGCATAAGAGGATAATAATAATTTACTTAGCATGGACACCAAACAAACAAGGTTTAGTGGTTTTTTTTTGTTGGCGACTTTGACTGGGACTTTGATAGTTTGACGTCCAATGACTTTCTGGAATTTACGTGTTTTGGTTTTATGTTTTGTTGCTTATTTGCTGCTACTAAGTTTACTGGACTTATTTGAGCCAAATATTAATGAGACCTTGGCTCTACTATTTAGTATAGTAAATATATTAAAACGCGATATATCTATGTAGTGTATGAAAAAAATTATTTTATTTTAACCTTAAAAGTAAAAGGTGGGATACATTTCTTAACGAAATTGTTTTAATTTTATCATTAAAAATACTGTTAATAAAAAAATGCGTTCAGAAATAGAGTTCCTAAAATTGTTTATTTCTCAATAGAGTTTATTAAAGTTCTTGATTACAAAATTATCAGGGATAAGTTTATTGGTTATCCTAAAAAATGTTTTATTTTTGCTATTGCATACCTTGTACAATCTGGGTTATCTGTAAGTGGCATTGTGATTTTTTGAGATATTCTAAGATAGTTTTTACGCCTGATTGTTTTAATTAGATAATTATTACATGTTATTGACCGCTTTATAGTGATGGTTGTTGGCATTTTTATTGCTTGCCCTTGCTAAAACTATCACATTAAAGACAAGATTTAAGCAGTCTTTAAACATTGACTTTGCATATTTGCAAGTTTAGGAAATACTAAATTTGGAAGTTTATTCTATGTCGACAGTCCGATTAAAAATTTCTCTTAAAAGTTTTGTCCATACATTCCGTAAACATCTTAGCAAGCCATGTACTACAAGTAAATATTTGTTAAGATAGCAATATGTTTTGTATTTTTTTTTAACAAAATCTGTAGAAATATATATAGTAAATGCAAAGATCTGCAACATTACCCCGATCTTCTAAAGTATCTAAATCAATATTTAATTTTAGATTTGAAATGATTGGAATAGTCTGTTTTTATAAAAGAGTTTAGAAGAGATAGGTTAGTTTTTGATGCTACCCATACTTGGGAACAAAATTTAGTTTAAGGACAAATAAAAGTTTTATATATGTAAAAAGTTGAACAACAGTAAAAAAATTTACATCTATAAAGAAATCCTAGGTTTCTAGTTAATTTAGAAATGGATTTGTTGATTAGTTCACTAATGATTTTGATTTTAAAACAGTGAGAAATTGAGTTTTTTTAAGTTAAAAATATGTTGGGATGCCGTATTCAGATATTGTTTTGAGGTCTTTGTTTATAGATGCTACAGATTCTAACCTAGAAATTTTAAGATGTTCTGCCATAAGTGTCAATATGGCCTTGGAAAATATGTAGTTTGAAAGGTGTTATCATTTGCTGTAATAAGGACTTTTAGTTATTTGAAAGTTGGGAAAAACAACACCTTGGAGAACGTCAGAATTTATGGTTTTGGTGTCAGAGTTAAAACTATTAATTCTAACTATAATTTATTTTATTGTTTAGAAAATTATTGATAAGATTTTCAGATTTATGATCAAGACTTACAATGGACCTTGTTGATAAAATTTGGATGCCATGCTCTGTCAAATGTTTTGGAAATGTCTAGAGTTACAGTAAAAAAATTTTGTTTGTCTAAAGTAGAATCTCATTTGTGACTAATATGTAATCAGATGATTTGTTGTCAAAGATTTTGAAAGAAATCTATATTGAGTATCTGAGACAAAGGTATTCTGTTCTAAGAACCTGACAATGTGGAAATTAATATATATCTTAAATTTGTTTGACAAATGGGACATTAATGCTATTGGTGTATAATTTGAAGAATTAGACTTGTCTTCCTTAGGTATAGGCTGAACATTTGCAATTTTGCAACAGTTTAAGAAGGTTTTTTTTTATAATATTTCAAATATTTTAGTCAAAATAGGAATTACATAATTCATTTGCAACCGTTTTAAGAATAATTATAATGGAATTGTTGGTACGGCAATATAAGTATTTATAATAGTAGACGCACATTGGATTGCAAAAATATCTGCTTTTGTTTTTTAAGATTTTGTACTACCTTGCAATGAATTTATTGTTTGAATGAATTTATTGCTTTATTTCTGTCATTCCTGTCTTTTTTAGATTATATTAGATTGTCACTATGTTTACAAACGTTTTATAATCCTATTTAGTGTGTTTGGAACGATTACTGATGTGTTTTCTAGAATGCTGTCTGCTTCTTCTTCTTCTTGTTTTGTCTGAATAAAAACAAATAGGTACTTTTGTTCTGGTTTAATAACAGAGAATGGAACAAAGTAGTAGTAGGAAGAGAAGTTTTAACAACAGAAGTAATAAGTAAATGATCAGAATTTTCTAAATATAGAGTTGTAGAAGATGAGTGACTTAACCATTCAGTATTATGTACATTAAAATCTTTTAACAAAAATATTTTACTTTTTTAAGTTTATTGATGAAGCTTATTAAAACTTTAAGAAAGGTCATAAAAAAAAGTTTGGAATTGCCTTATTTGGAGAACAGTATATGCTATTTACAAAACAAAAATTGTCTTATCTGAAAGTATTAGTTTAAGAATTATGCTATTATAACGTTGGGAAAAAGTTTGCTTAATTTACAGTCTCTTGTGGCACAGCTTATCAAAGGTCGGTGCTACATCAAGAAAGACAAACAAACTTTTTTTCTTTAACGAGTCATTATATATGTATGTCTATGACGCTATGGACTTGGTTTTAGAGTGAAGCTAAATTTCTGTCCTGGGATTAAATTATTATTTTTTTTTTAATTTAGTTTTAGTCTCTAAAGAAATATTTTTTTGAACAATTTTGAAGTTAAAGCAACTAAGGATATTGACCTGTAAAACGGAATTTTGGTGATTTTTAGGGTTTTTGGAATCATTATCACTTCTGCTACTTTCTTTATCTGTAGTTTAAAAGAGGCATTGATAAGAAATGCAAGTTGTTTTTGCTGTTATTTTTTAAGATGTTTGGAAAATTTGTCAGCTTTTTGTATGTTGCTCATGTCTTGTCTGCGTTTTTAATTGGTGTATTCTGCAAGATAGGTTTTTTTAGTTTTTTGATGGAATTCTAAAAAAAGAGAATTGTTAATTTTATTATTTGAAAATTTGTTTAGATATTCACTAATTAAACAGATTTTTTTTTAATATATTTTTTTTAGTTATTGTGAGGCATTGTTTAGTCTAGTTTTATCTCCTGCAAATCGATATTGATGCGAAAATTCTTCTAAGTGTGCTTTGTTTTGCAGGATAACATTAGGGATTTTATATTCATAAAGCTTATTGGATACCACAAATGTTTTTGTTTTATTGTCTAGCTGATCTTTGTTTCTTAATGGGATTGTCGAGTTTATAGTTTCTTTGAGTAGAATCTTTGCCAATCAATTAGTTTATTGGTTAATCTAGGGGGCATTTCCTTTTGTATAATGCTATCGCTCAGGATGAGGAGTTTGGGAAAAGGTGTCAATATTTATAGTTCAAGCTGTATCTCATGTTTACAGATACATTTGAAAATAGATACTATTTTATTTTAGATTAATGTCTTGAATTCATAAACGTCATAATTGCTGAAAAATATTGGGAACTGTTGGGAACTGAGGATCGAACTTGGTACATTTGTGCGACAAAATTTGAGTTAGCTTCACCCTACTAAGTCATTCAAATTAGATGATGCCTAAATAACTAATCAAGTGATATGCACACGACTTACTGCTTTGGGAAGTTTTTTATACTTTAATTTGTTTTTTAATCAATATTTCACTGAAAAAAAATAATTTAATTGGTTTTTATTTTATTGTAATATAATTGCAATCAATGAAATATGTCATATTTAATATTTTAATGTCAAACTTTTATTATAGTATATATTGTTTGCTAAAGTCATTGAAGCATTTTTATTAAGTTTGGTAAATACATAAAATGATCATAAAGTATATTTATGATCAAATAAAATATTTTTTGTTTGTAAATCTTTATTCTAATAAATTTAGAGAAACATGAACAATGAACGTGTATAAAATAAATATTATCATCATTAATACATATTTCAATTATATCATCACAGAACATTAAATATATTCAGTTTATTATGATAATTCATCATACAGAACAAAAGCTTTTTTGTTATTATTAAATCTTAACGGGGAATTGTTTGTTTTCTGAACTGGAAGAAAAATAATGTATGAATTGTAAATGATTACATATTCTTTGTTGTTATGGCATATTTTTGTTAGTATTTAAATACAACTATAATGTTATTATTGTAAACTGAAATCTAATTCAGTCGATTACATCCAATAAACTTAGAAGAAAATCCAGTTTAATTTCGTAACTTTTTTCGGTACATCAGAACTGGGTCAAACATTTAATGCTAACAATAAATGAAATTATCCAATCTTATCTTACATCGTATGCCTTACAGAACATTTTTGATGTCGGATAAGTTTTGCAAATGTATATTTATTGCTTTATTTAATTAATATAATAATATAATTGTGTAAACAAGTAACTATTTTAAAATTATTAAAATACTCTTTAGATAGATATCAAAAAAGTTTAATCATATCAAAATATCTACATATTGCAAAAAACAACAAATATTTAACATAAAATAATTACGGATATAATATTCAGAATCTTCTAAATGAGAAATTGATTCCTTTAACTCTAAACATGAGTAACTTTCATGGGATTTTAAAAATAAAAATGTAACAGACATTAAATGATTATATTTCCTAAAAGCATAAAGGAAGCAATTTATTAATAATCAGCGGTCGCTTGAGACCGAGGATGCATAAACAACCTGTATTATACAAGCGTCGGAGGTGAAGACGATCGGAATTAAAATAAAATGATCATTCGGGTTGTGTAATATTGTTTATTACAAAGTGGTCGTAAATAAGTTACATTTAAATAGTAATTAGTTGCGGTGTAATAAACAGGGAAAATTTTAACGCGCTCCATTTTCATGCTACATTTGCATTACAATGTAATAAAAAGAAGAGTTACAGATGAAAATATGCAAAATGTATTAGAGGCAAAACGGGTAAATGGAACGCTAATATTCAAATAGAAATATATGTGAAAGCAGTTTTTTTGAATTTTTCAATCGGATTTTAAATCAATTATTTGAGTATGAAGATTAATCGTACAATTGAAATGTGTACAGGATGGAGTAATGGCGGGTCAATTTTATTATGTGAAAGCTCTCCGTTGTTTTCAATTTTCAAATGGAATTATTATTGGATCAATCATCATTCAAAAGTTTTTGTATAGCATGATAAATGTGTTTTCGGGGGCGATGAAAGTGCTTACGTGTTTCATGTTATGTCATCGAAATAATAAGAATTACATTGGGTTGAATACAATTATTCATCTTTTTAATATAATAATAAATATAATTTTAATTCTATTACCTTTGTTATATTTTTGGGTACGAAATACTGATATATCCACTTGAATTAAGACGGAGATATCTTGAGTCTGCACCCTGTCATGCATTAAAAGTGTGTTTGTAAAGGGAGATGTTTTCCACTCCAATAATTCACTTCAGTCAACCATATATTCTCTAATGACCAAAGCAGATCACACAAACAGAAAAATAAACATATGAAGATATAAAAGACACTTAAACAAATTGCCTTTTAATTACGTATTTTTAAAAGAACTTATTTATCTTTCTCAAAACTAATATTTGCAGTTGGCATTTACTATACTTTATGATGATAAATTATATTATAAAGGGAACATCATATTATGATTACGATAAGAGATTGAATGAGAATAATAAAATGTATTTATAGTGAAATTGTGTTGACAACCAACTGATTTTTTAAACAGTAATATATTTTAACTATCTATATAATATTGTAATAATACATACATTTCACAGAAATTAAAAAAAAACGTACATGTTTATTTAATTATGACAGTTTATTTTTATTCTTTGACGTAGTACTGTGTTGGCCTTAGCAAGTGGCCCTTGAGATTAGCTTTTGCATGGCATTACCTTCCGGTTTTCTTTTTTGCGTAAATCCTGTTGTACTGTCTATGTCAATCAAATCTAGATTTGGCACTAGTTTGAGTTAGGCTGGTTATTGCCTCTTGGCGCAAAATGCAGTAAATGTGTCCCTTCTCTCTCTATGTAGCCCCTTTGTAGCTTGTGTTTTCTCGTCTCTTCTTTTTCTCTTTTGTGACTTTTATTTTGTGTGTTGCTTCTATTGTTTATTTTTGATATACTTCCGTTGTCAAACTTTTCCACTTTCTTTTTTAGTATTCTTGTTGCAAAGTTTCTTAACGCTTTTCATTTATTTTCATCTATTTTATTCACTTTGTTTTTCAGTATATTTTCTAGTTTTTTTTTTCTACTTTCCTTCTACGTTTTTTCTTCAACTAGAGAATCTTTTTGCATTATTGTGTGTTTCTTTCTAACAAAACAAACATCTTTTCTTTTTCTTGATTTTTATTATTTGTTTGCAAGAACTTTCTAAAGGTTCCGTGTCCGGTCAGTATTTGTGTTATATAATAATTTCTATTTTTATTTTTTTTACTCTGCTGTTTTGCCATCTTTTTATCGTCTTTTCACTTGCTCTTATCTTTACTTCTTTTTTTTACCATTATATCCGGTAGGTGTTGCCGCGGTTACTTATACTGCCTTCTGTTACACCGTTCTGTAGGCCTTGCTGATCCTTAATAAGCTTGCTTTTTTATTTTGTTTTCTTTGTTTCTGTGGTTTTTTCTATGTTTTTCTATCGGGTAATAGTTAGCTTTTTGCTACCGTAACTATTATCTTTTTGGCTACTTCTCCTAAACCTCCGTTATTTGGTATAAGTCAACCGAGTTTTTCTTCATTTCTTTTTTTGTTCTTCTGATTGTTTTTAAATGTGTTTGTTTTATATTTTTACTTTGAGTGTATCTGTATCTTACCTGTTCTTCTATTAGTCCTTTTTGTCCTGTTTTTTGTGTAGCTAATTTTAAGCCCCAATTTTTTTTTGTGGTTACTGTTATTTTTATGTTTCTGCCTGCTAGTGCTACCTTGGTTGCAAATGCCGTTATTGTCACGTCTTTTGGCATCCTTATCTGAAATAGCTTAGTATAAACTAGGTTTTACAGTGTTTTCTAGTGTAGAGCCCTGGGACATCTCTGTGGTCAGTTTGACTCTTCTCTTCTTGGTCACTATACAGTAAAGTCCGGTTATAACGAACTTGAAAAATGTACCAAAACCCGTTTGTTATATCAGAAGTTTGTAACAAACGGTAATAAAAAATATCGTAATTTGTTTTATATATTTATTATTCTATGTTAAAAGTAAATGGATAATTTGATTTGCTTGCAGGCACGCAAAAATACGGTTACCCTTGAGTTTTATTATTTTAAAATAGTTATTTATTAAGAAAAGAAGACATTTAACTAGTTCTCTCAAAAAAAAAATTGCGAATTAGGAAATACACCCTAATGATGTAAACAAAATACAATATTTTCAAGAAATACCGCGCAATTGAATAAATCGGGGAACCCCAGAAAATAAACCCCAAAAAGTGCGTTATAACAGGATAATTGTGCCAATTTTTGATATATTTTGGTTCGCTTTATCCGAAAGTTCGTTAAAAGCGGGTTTCGCTATAACCAGTAAAAAATAGCGTTATTTTTATGAGAAAAATTTTGTTGTTTTAAATTAAGTCCGTTATACCCGAGAGTTTGTTATAAGCGGGTTTGTTATAACCGGACTTTACTGTATTTCTACCCTGTAAATCCGTATTGTTCCTTTTTGTACCTTTTTTTTTGTTAATTTTTTTGTTCTATTTTGTATATGTATGATTTTTTACAATATCTTAGCTAGAGTTGATTAGGCATATTTGCCTGCGTAACGTTGCTTTTTTTGTTTTTTGTTTCTTTGTTTCAATCGGCTCTAGGGCGACTTTTTTTTTACACATATTTTTTTTTCCCCCGTTGCTTTTACAATTTTACAATGTTATTTTGTCCGGACCTGGTGCTTTGTTGTTTGGTAATTCTTATATGATTTTCTTTATTTTATTTACTGTTTTATCTTATTTTTGCCTTGTTTGTGGTACTTTTACCAGTATTTTTTATTTTGGTATCTTTGATTGCCCTTCTCAGATTTTTTTACCATTATTTACTTTTTTTTATTTTTTCTATGGGAATCTTCTATTTTTTTTTTATTTTTTACTTTTGTTCTTGGTAGTATTGCTTTTTTTATGATTTTTTTTAAATTTTTTGCATCACCAGTATGGTTTTTTGTCCCTCTTGGAAATTGCTTTTACTTTTTTTAGTCTTGATTTGCATCTTTTTTTTAGGTTTTTGTTTTCTGTTTTTTTTTTTTATTTTTATGGCTTTCTTTATCTTCTTCCTGTTGTACTTTTTTACTTTTATTTTATTATCTTCTTTAAGATTTTTACTCTTAAATTGCTCTTGTATCCTTTCCATATCGGTGATTTTGTTATTTTTTGGTATATTAGTTTTTGAAAAAAATCACGTTTATTGAAATTGACACTAGATCTCGAACAAATAAAAAATATGCTAAACTAATTATGAATCAACTAATATCAATTGTGGAAAGCAAGACTAGATTTTTATTTATAATGCTATTATCAGTACTTATCTTCATAATTTTCAAAAATATTTGTAAAACTTGGAAATTGTATTCTTGCTAAATGCACTCATGTTAACCTTACTTTGACCCACATGAAAATATTTCTAAAACGATGTAGTTGCTCAATATTTTGATAGATGGTAGCACATACCTTCTTTACGTACGTCTTATTTAATGAATTGTGAATTTTCAAAGCAACTATAAAGTATTTTGTTTAATAACTTCTTAAAAACTAAATTTTTATTACAATGGACACGGGCTTCAGGAGGTTAAAACATGATAGGCAATAATATTTATTTAACTTAATAAGCTTTAATGTAATAGTAAAAATGAGTAAACATTCAAAAGTAAACTAATAACAGTAATAACACATCGATATAATAGAAAAGCTTTAGTATACTTCTATGTGTTGCTTGTTGCCACAAGTTTCACATTGACTAATTGGTTGAGTATATATTTTTCAAACATTTTTGCCACAATTCAAACAAACTCATTTTGATAAAGAGCCAACGGTCAACGTCTTGTGATATGGGAGGTGCTATAAGCTGCACATATCGAAGAGTTAATTTGCACAATTTGAAACTATATAGTACTTCAACACTCAAAATGAGACAAGGAACATTTTCTAGTAGTTTTTGTAGTTTATTTTGCAAAAAAAATAAATAGTTGTCTTCTGTGAGGCGATTGTCTAAAATGAAAGAGCCAATTAAATAATTATCTACTATCACACCACATGTTTACCAAAAACATATGTTGAACATTATTTTTAATACGGGAGAATGTTGCTTTATCTCTAAAAAGTCTGCGTGATACAACACGAGAATTATTATTTATCTACAAAATTATATACGTTCAGGATAATCTTTCGATTGTAGGTGTTGTACTTTTTGTAGTTGGTATGGATATAAGCCTTTCTTGTGGAGTGTGTTTATTATTCCTGTTTGTGGAATGCCCAACTAAAATACTAGTTTTGTGAACTGGTCGTTACACCTTCTACTATCACAGAATATTCTCTACTTTTCCTAAATCTTGTCGATTAGCTTGTTCAGATGTTATGTTAACACTTGGAGGCTTTTCGGTCTTGCACGGTTTGTTGAAAACTCTGATAAATAAATTTTTATAAGGATGTGAATGAAATCTGTTGTTGTTGACTTCTTCTTTAGGTTCGATTTTTTATTTTGAATATCTTTGCTTTGAGATCTTCCGGAACAGATACAAGCTCACAGATGTCGTAATTATCTGAGATACCATGCAAATGCACTCTTGTGAATGAAACGAATAATACTCTCTTAAATATACATAATATTGTGAGTGGGAAAATAAACTTAACATACTGCCTACCTTGAAATAATGAATTTTAATGCAATTAAGTGATTGGTAATACACATAAATTTTTAACAATACATTTTATATTGCCCTTGAATATTCTAACTGTTGCGGTGCAAATAATTTTATTTGCTACTGAGTGAACTTTTTCAATTTTCTCTAGTTTCCATTGTAATGGAGAAATGTGCTGCTTCTTGATGCATACCAGGTTATCCTTCTTCAGTGGTGCGTTATGGTATAATGTCCATTTACTTTTTTTATTAAGATGGTTGATGTATTCTTTTGACTATTGTGTCCAAAAGTTTTGCTTTATTTTAGATATATGTTGCCAGTAAGATAATTGATTGCTTGGCAATTGCTGGATGTTTGATTCTCGTAGGTCGGTTAGCTTGCAGCGGATTAGAAAATGTCCTGGAGTCAATGTTTTAAATCTTTAGGATCACTGAACAATGGAGAGAGTGGTTTTGAGTTAAAACATGCTTCAATTTGAATTAGCAATGTCTTACATTTTTTATAACTAAAAAGATTATTGCCAGCCACTCTTTTAAGTGGTGTTGGGTATTTTTGACTGCGGCTTTCCACAAGTCGCCGAAGTGTTTTCAAATCCATGATGTCACTGGCGAATTTGGATATCTGTGCCAGTCGAATCAGTTGAAGTAGTGCCCTTTCTAATTCTTCAACCGATAGTGCTTTATAATTTTGTTCCTCCTTGGACTTAAATTTGCAGTTTGAAGCTAATTGTAGACAGTAGGCCGTAGTGCGTTTTAGACGAATCAATAACGTTTTTTGGTTAAAAATATATTGTGAATCAACGTCAATTAACAAACTGACTGTTGACAATTTAAGATCTGGTAGTTTTGGTTTCTAATATAGTAATAAGTTAGTTGAATTGGGTTTGTTCCTCTCGAGATTGCATCTGCTGGATTGTTCAGAGATGCCACATAATGCCATTGATTTGCTAAAGTTAATGATTGTATTTCTCTAATTGTGTTTGCCACAAATGTTTTATAAAGTTTTGATTGAGATTTGATCTAACCTAAAATTATTGTAGAATCTGTTCAATAATATTTTTTGTGATATTTTCATGTAGTGCATCTTTTGTAGCTGCGATAAGTTGAACTAGTAACAAGGCACCGCTTAGCTCAAGACGAGGAATTGACTGCACTTTTAGCGGAGCTACTCTTGATTTTGAGCAGAGTAAATGTGTTTTGTTGTCGCCATTTTCTGACTTTGTTCTGATGTATATACATGCTCTATATACTCTCTCTGAAGTATCACAAAAGCAGTGCACTTCAATCTGGTTTTCTTCTACTGCTCTTCTCGGTATCTAAATTTGATCCAGCATTTCTAATTCTTTTTCAAATGTTATTCACTTTGAATGGAGATTTATCGGAACTGATTTGTTCCAATCAAGTTTTAACTCCCATAAGTTTTGTATGATTATCTTAGCAGTGATGATGATTGGTCCAAGTATTTCTAATGGGTCGAATAATAGCGACAATTTTTTTCAAAATGACTTGGAACGGAGCTGATGATATTCTATATGTAATGGTTGTTAGTTTTGTACGTGCTTTTGCATTAGTTTCATTTTATTGCCATAAGATTTTTTGATAGTTTTGATAGTTTTGAACGTCTGAATGAACCTTGATTTAACTGTACATTTTTTTTATGTCTCCCGTGAGTACAAATTGTTGCTTTCGAAATCGCACAATAATTGCAAACAGGTCATCCTGGATGATAGGTCATGTAAAGTGTGTCGTTTAATGACACACCGGAGGATGTTATTGCGGAACCGTCCAAAACGACTGTAATTTTGGTAGATAGTATCTGTTTGTATCATTGCATTCCATTTTTATCATGTGACCCATGTTTTCATACTCCGCCATAAAATTTCGATAATCTTGTTGTAACGACAGATTGTTTGTTATTTTTTTTTTTAATTGACAACAGTCGTTTGGTAGCGGCCTGACTTGTGGATCCTAGTTTTTGTATGTAGCTGATAAATGGCAATCTTACAATAAAACGTCTATTTCTGTCATGGTTTAATATATATGTGAAATGTTTTTCACAAATTCTTTGTTCTGGTGTAAGATAGCGTTTTTGAGTCACTTGTTCTAACTCCCAAAATTGTTGTCAATTTGTAGTGTGTTGACGTGACAGGTTGTATTATGACCGGTACTATATGTGTTGCCAGACACAATCCCTCCTAATCTTGTTTTTTGTAGTATTGGCCTTTGCAAATTTTTTTGTCAATGACAGCTGCCTAATAGAAAGTAGTTTCCAGAATATATTTGCTCCTAATAACGTGTCAATTCTTCCCAACTTGTCAAAGTTTGGAGCGTCTAATGGTATTTATAGTTGATCAGTCATAATAGCGGATATTACAAGAAATTTCAGTTTTTTAGAAAATGAATGGTCTCTGGAGTTCATTGCTGTTGTTGTTTTGTACGATATGTTGTCGAGTTGCCAATTCCGTTGACTGGAATATTGACAGGCACTTGGTTTGGACGTAACCTTTGACACAATTGTTTGGTGATGAAGTTAGATTGTGATCCATTGTCTAAAAATGCACGACAGATATGTTGTTTGCCGTTTTTGTCATTAATATAAACACTGGCTGTTGCAAGAATGACGTATTGGTATCTGTCTTCTTTAATTGCAGCACATGATATAACTACGCTTGCTGAGTGACTCTTTCCTAGACAGTTTATGCATAGCCTTAAGCTGTTTGCTTTTGCCAATTTATTTTCACAAAACAAATTGAGAAACGTGGTGCAGTTGTAGATGCCATTGTTTGTACTGCATACATAGCATTTAAAAACTGGTTCAAGCTGCCAACGAATGAGTGTATCGAGGTTTTGGCGGTCTCGAAGATGTAGGTCGTGCTTTCAACACCTGACATTGCTAATGCAGAAATTCAACCGCGTCGTTTAATGTTTGATTTTGTATTTTAATACTATATTTCCTAGTAACGCTTAAAAAACATTTTTTTTGTAATTTTACTATTTACGATTCTACGGCGTTTTTTAAGTTGTCATTTGATAAAAACGACGCCTTTTTATATGTCTTTTGTAGTTGTAGAAAAAGATAATAGTAAAAGGGGCAAGGTCAAAATTCTAAAGTAGATGTTGTATTTTCTTAAGGCCGCATTTATTGACTACTTCTTAAACAATTTGAGTTTTACGCACACTGCAGTTGTCTGTTTTCTGAGAAAACTGTGCTTATTACATGTTGCGCAGGCAATTCCGTCTTTGTCTTCTAGGGTGGTAGAGAGCCTTTATGAATCAATTGCCTTAACTTATATTATGTGGACGATACTAGTAGTGTACTCAGGTTATATCCCCGGTTACAATTCTATAGAAGAAGTCTTCATCTTGTTATTGTTTTTATACACTGCCTCCATTTTATTATGGATATTCTTTTGATCAAAATTGTATGACGCTTTTGTGATCAAGTTGAAAGTTTTTGTCTTTTTAAATTGATGTATAAATGACAATTTGTAAGCAATAAATAAATCAATAAAAATAGCATTTTTTAATTTTATTTTGTAACGAACTAAGCTGATATCGTAAAATCTATAGAAACATTCTATAATGAACTTTATGATACGCACACAAATAAAACATACGACCAACCAAAACATATCATCAATGTCGGATCAGAAGAAATGCCGAAAATTAGTAGATACAAACTGGAAACTGCACTAAAGAACATGAAAAATAGGAAAACACCTGGAGAATACCAAATTACTAGCGAAATGTTGAAAATGGGTGGAAGTATCTTATTAGGTGCAATTCTAATACTAATGAATAAATGTCTTGAAGAAAGCAGACAACTGGCGAAACTCAGAGTTGATACTTCTCAAGAAGAACTTGGAAAACTACCGACCGATCAGCTTACTGTCACACATGTATAAACTGCTAACAAAAATGATAAATAATAGGCTGCCAAAAAAGCTGGATAGCAACCGGTAGAACAAGCTGGATTTCGTAAAGGGTACAGTACAATTGATCATCTACATACGTTACGCTTTCTTATCAAAAAAACTACCTTCTTTATTTTGTATTTGTATTAAAACTAATAATAAATGACAATTACAATTAAAATGAATGAGATGTATTTTTATTTAGCGTTTATTAAATAAAATTAAAAAATCTCAAGTGTATTCTGATATTAATGAATAATGAACAATTTTTCAACATAGATTTTGCTTTTATTTATAAAACAGGATAATTCAATTTAAAACCTGTTATTGAATTTAAAGTAAAAAATTAATGATAAATTATATATAGAGACGCAATGTCCTCATATGAGACAGTTGTAAAAGCAATAATTTAACCATAGCCATTAAATAAAGTCATTAAGTCAGTTAGTATAAATAGTCAATACACCCTTTTAAAATATTCACTTTGAATTGTGGTAGTGAACAATGTTGACGAAGTAAGTTAAAATCAATTATTAAGTTTAAATAAATAAAGCCATACTGATGAGAGGTAAACCTCGAAACGCGTCTATGGATGTTTTTAGTTTAGAATATTTTTTCATAAATTTAATTTTTTAATGAAAAAATTAATGGCTTTTCTACTATGATGATTTTTTCTATATGCAATAATAATATAATTAGAAATATATTTATAAAAAATATAAGTATATATAAACGATAATAATAAATAAATCTATTAATAAAAATTTTGCTATCGTATTCATAGTAATCAATTCAATTAAATTTATTTATTTAGTTAATTATTATTTGACTTTATTGAAAATGTGCCAGTTTAATTACTTAGCGAGTTACGAGTAATAAAACCCTACTTAAATTACATCATTCAACACATTACAATTCAAAAAAACGCATTGTTATCTATTTTTAACCTTTTTTTGGGAATATTTGTAAATTTTTAATCATGCTCGTAGCATTGATCCGTAAATTTACCATTCTCGTGACTACTACAGTGAAATTAATTTCAATTTTTCATTTTTTTTAGGTTTTAATATACCATTCTCACTGTTTTTAATAATGCATTGCTATTATAAATAATGTAAGCAGACATAATCACACTTCTAACAACCGCATGCGATTATTGAACTGAAATATATACATCCGCACACATGCATTAGATATCACTTAATTTTGTCATATATATCATATATGATTGTATAAATATGCTATATAATTTTATTATTATAAATCTATGTAATAAATTAGTTCATATCAGCAAGTCAATTTAATTGAAACCGTCGAGTCGAAAGTTTGCGGTGTCACCGTTTGTTTGAAACTGATACAACTATATAAAACTATTTAGTAATGGGCAATTGGTTGCTTTGCTAGATGGATCAATTAGATTGTTCAATAGAACAAACCTTCTGAAATAAGCAGAATTGTACACATATTTAATATTGTATTAATGTAACAAGACTGTATAATTTTGTTTGCAACTAAAAGGCTTAAACATCAAGTATTCTAATTGATCAATAATAAAGCAATTGTCATCCGCCAAGTCTATATTGATTCAAGCTATGCTAACTTTATCCGAACATTAATAAAGCTCATTGAATTTATGTATACAATACTGTGATCTGTTGTCAAACCGAACCGGAACCGGATCAGCGCGATACCTTAGGAAGTAGCTATCTCTATCTGCGACTCCCAGTGTGTTATCTATCCTGCCTCATCCAATAAAGTTAGCCCCCTTTGTTTTACCTTAATTGATGCCATGAATATCCGTATGCCACTCATATATAACCGCTCTTTGCACTAGAATGCGTATGCTAGACATGTTATTTCACCCATAGGCTACACTACGTGTGTGTGAACCTGATACTACATCTACATGTTACATGATGGGGTTGCTTTCTGGAATTTACGCATTTTCCTAAATACTCTACCCTAATTTAAACTTTCAAATGCACACCGACCTTAGGGCGAATATTTAGTACGGTTTCTCTCGTTGGATATATATGGCAATTTATTTATTATCTCTTTAATGTTTCACAAGCGCTGTAATTCAACAAGCATATGAAAGAACAGCAACCTTTGATATATTTATAATATTTCAATATTCCTCTCATAACTAACTTCGTGTTGTTTTGATAACAAAATATCAGAACGGAAATGTTGGAAAATGATTATTTTTTTCATTGCGTTGCTTTTATTTATTGTTCTGCAAGTTGATGTGCGCCCGCGGGATAAAAGTCGGAGCAGTATGTTGGCGCGTTTATGGCAGGATATATTTTTCAATGTAGTTCTGTAGAAGTGCGATGAAAAACTATAGGAAGATTAGTGTATCTTGTTATGTGACAGATAACATCTCTCTCACGGCAGTTTTCACTGTTCCCAAGACATCCATTTCCACTTTTCCACTACAATAAAATGCAAATGTACTTCTTAAAGAAGTCGTTCTTTGTACATATATGTATAACTAGCACAATAACAACAACGGCGATCTAATTTTATCTATGTTAATTTAACTGCATAACAACAACACTTTCAAAGAACGTATTCTATTCAAAATTACTTAAAATACAAATAATGTCTAATAATTATGTTTTATTTTTTGCAGGTAAATTTTGTCCTTTTGATGAAACCTACTTAAAGAGTAAGGTAAACTTAATTTATAAACATATTACTTAAATTATTAGGTCTATTGAATTTAAATTTAAATATGAACAATAAAATTAGTAATTATTTTATTATCAATTATTTTGTCTATTTAAACCCACCCACGAGTTTGTATTATTGTCTAAACATACTGATTATTTATGGCATGTCTTAAATATTAACATTCCCGTTACGAAGCAACTTTGTGTTACCCGGAATATCAGTAACATATTAATAATAGCAACAAGAATTTGGTGTGCTTTTATTTAGTATAATTTATTAATTTCATAAGTTTTTACAAAATACAAAATCATAAATAGTATTAAGTTGTTACCCTATTGAAATTGAATACAACACCCAAACAGCTTATTTAAAATAAGTGACACAAGAGGTTTACTGATAAAAGCAGCGCAAGCCATGTCTCTTCTATCTGCCAGTGCTTGTAATGAAATAAACTTATTTACACTTGTATATAGGCTTAGTGGCATCATGGTTTTAATTAATTAAATTTACAAGGTTTATTCTTATAATGACTTTTTTCACAAGTATATCACAACTGTTGACAAATAAAATATATAGTAGGAAATACATATTAATTATATAAAAAATATGTTTGTACAGAAAAAGTAATAAATGAATTGTTTTATATACTCCAAGATGAACACAGAATAAATATAAAAACCTTAATGGCGGTTTAATTGATGATAATTGATGATCATAGTTTACAGCATAATTTAATTTAGGTCATTAATTGTACATTCTCAGATTTTAAATTATATTTTTTTTACAATTTGTATAAATTTTATCTAATTTATACAAACCTGTCAAGACAAACTTAACATATTTTCTGATGAGTATTGATAGTATGAGTATATACAGTTGAGAATTTGGTTTTTACTTCTTATTTTTCTTCTTATTTCTTTCTTTACTTTTCAACTCTGCAAGGTTTTATAAAAGTTGTCTCTTATTTATAACATTTTCTTTATACTTCACCATACTAGAAGCATATATATTTTTTTTAGCTATATTCTTGCAAAAAAATATAATTAGGTGATGTTATTTTTGAGTTTTTTTTTTTCAACTTACGTATTTTCTAAGAAGCTATTTTTGCAAATCACTACAATTACACAATCATCAATCCTAAAAAGTACACATATTTTTTTACCTGTTCCACTTTACGCATATAAACAAATTTAATTGAAAATTTTAAATTCTTTATTATTTTTTGTATTTACATAGAAAATTTACATAGCATAGAAATCTGAATTATCACTTTGTTTGGGATAATGAATTTTCTGCATCTTTACTGTCTCAATAAGTAGGTTATTTGATGGACATTTGAAAAACTTTTTGCTTAGTATTAAACGACAGAAGAAGAAATAAAAAATAAAATTAATCAACTAAAAATAAGAAGCGCGTCAGGAGAAAATCAAATAATACATGAAGTGATAAAAGCTATAAAAAATGAAGTAACACCAATTCTAAAGAAAACTAATAAATAAATTGATACATACAGGTGAAATCATATCATTATAGACCAATATCACTTATATCAGTTTTTAGCAAAATCACTATATATATAACAGACTAATGACACATATAAACAAACATAATATTATAAATAAAAGACAATACGAATTAAAAAAACAAAACAAACATAATGGGCATAACAACTGATATAATACAACATATAGCAAGAAAGTTGGAGGAGAAACACTATGTTACACTATCATTTGTAGACATGAGGAAAGCTTTTGATACCATCGACAAAAACAAATTGTTAAAAATAGATATTAAAAGCAGAAGACAACGAACAACGGAAGTAGAATATGGGCTACCACAAGGTGGAGTGCAGCATCAATACTGTATATATTATGCATTAATGATATATATATATATAATATAAACTTGATTGGTGAAATATATTTATATGCTGATGACACGTGTATTATATATTACGGCAAAAATAAAGAAGCAATAGAGAGAAACATAAATGAAGACGTTAAGAAATTAACTAAATGGTACGACGAAAACATGCAAACAATAAACGAAGAAAATCAACTTATATGGTAATAAGACAAAAAACACAAAAGATATTGACATAAAAATTGAAATAAATAACATACCAGTTACTAGAACAAAACAGACAAAATACATAGTAATAAAATTAACTGAGAAACTCACCTGGGATACACATATTAACAAATTATTAAAAGAAAGCGCAGCATAGAAGCTATGTATAGAGCCAGGGAATGCATAACGAAAGAAACTGTATTAAGTATATATACCATTTACTATATTTACCAAAAATTAACTTTTTAATAAATATATGGGGAGAAACAACAAAAACATACAAAAAATACAAAGACAACAGAACAAAATTCTAAAAATAAAACACAAACTACCAAAACTGATACGAACAGAAGAAGTATACAAAAAAATTAACGAAACAAAGATAAACAAAAAAATGAAAAAATGAAAATATAAAAATGCAAACTAATATACAAAACTTAAAATAAAGAAATTAAAACCAAGTTCTAAATAAAAATTAACAAAGAAATTCACGGACATAACACTAAAAGAAGAAGCTATATACATGTACAACACACAACATGGACAGAAAAAGCAATACAAACAATACTAGGCAATGGACTAGTCACGTACAATCAACAGCCTGAAAGTATTAAGAAAACAAAGACTTATAAAGAATTCAAAATAAAAATAAAAGAACATTATATATTAACAAGATTAAAACAAACAAATGAATAAAAATAGATAATACACACAACAATAATAACAAATAAGATGAATTGGAAACATAAAATGGTACCTCAGCAGCCATCCATACGGAGACGGTGAAAAGCAACAAGTGCGGAAAAAAACTTAAATATAAATTGTAAATATGTAAATATTTATATTTAAAAAAATAATTAATAGACGCATATTAAATCAACACAGAGTACTACATTTTCTATCAAAGTTACAACAAAAATCAGCTTAGCTCATTCTAACAAAGATTGATGTATGCATTGCTTTATACAAGGTTTCTTTTATCTTATGACTTTTTCGATCACTGGACTAATTACCAAACAAACTGGGGTGAGGTGTAATAAAATAGAAAATCATTTATTTACAGCTACTAACATTGTTCTCTTACTGAATACATAATAGTCCAAAGGTAGAATTATACACAGTTTCAAGAACTACTCCAGGATGCTAGCTAGGCTGCGGCATCTAGTAGTTTACTGCCAAGTTTTAAACCAAATATTATATTTCTAGTTTATATGTACAAAATCTCAAATAACTAACTGGTACTTTTTCTGAACACAATTTTACGTTTTTTTTTAATTTGTATTTTGTAATAGTATTTTGATCATGGCAAATGCAAGATTGAAGTTTAAGAAAATTTATTTAAACAATAAATTTGTGTTACATCAATCCTGGAACTTAGTTCTGGCAATACAAAGATTAACGCATATGCAATGTTGTTTTACAAATAAGAAGCTATTAATGATAAGAGTCTATTATATTGTAGTATATATGTTAACTTTAATAACATTTTGTTCAATTATAAAATTGTTCAGTAATTAGTATTTTCCAAACGTGACATTTCAACTTGAAATAGTAGTTTCTAGGTAGATAATATTCTATTTATAATGAAAATAAATGTGAGAATTAGGAGTCTTAAAACTTTCTCGTCGCATATTTAATGCTCGGAAACTTCAAAAATTTGCTTAACTCGGTTAGCTGTGCCAATTTGTAATGGGGCTTCTCTTATCTATATTAAACAACATGAGAGATAAATGGGCGTAACTTTTATTTCGCGCTGTAAAAAAAATGTAATATTTATTGCAACCATTAAAAGAATAATAAAGGGAATATGTCCACATCTCTCATATAGTACTTAAATGTTATCTTGCTAATTGTTAATGTAGAAAAACGCAGACAGTTAAACTTTTTTATTGGGGAATAGTTTATTATGGCCGGGAACCGAGCTACTTAGCCCGGCTTCCGGGAAAACAAATTAACTACCAAGAAAAGAAAGGATAGAGACGAATTCTTAGCTTCCTGCCCCGTTTCTAACTATTTAAAATTTCAATGCAAACGAAATATGTTTGAAAATTTTTCTATTTATTATATTCAGTGCATAATAATATTATTCCGTCGCTGCTTGGCTTGCATAGTTTGCTATACTTACTTATCCAGCGAATAAATTTTTCTCGTTATTTGTGTATGGCAAGTAAGCTATCCTTATCGTAAACACCATATTTCCTTTGGGAGTAATAAGGATAGTGTTAGTAGTAAACATAATTTTCTTGTCCCAGAAGTGATGTAATAACTTGAATTTAACAAGCGGATGCTTGATATGAATCAAATCATCTTAGATTTCGACCCGAGGCTGTTTAACTTTGCCGAACACACATTACGGATCTTAATTTAAAACTTCGAGCATGCGAGAGTAGTCTCTCTCATGTTGGTAAAAATGTATTTGCTTCAACCCTGACATATTGACGTCTTTTGTGAAGTGGAGGCCAATTGTCTGTTACGCATTTGCATATGTAAGGATTCAAGATGTGTTATTTGCGGTTTTTTACATCCACATATTTTCTCGTTTTATTTATGGAATAAAACTAAAAATAATTACATATAGTAAGTACTCATTTATCGGTACTGTTCAATATAAATGAATCCAATACAAATCAATAGATACATATATTCCAAGACATGTAATCAGTCGTTTACATGAATATATCGAATAATTGCCCCGCTATTACTACAAAAATTACACGCTTGTTACTGAAAATCTATTCTTTCCGATTGATGGGATCAAATTAGGTTCTATTTAGCCTGTAAAAGTACCAATTTAAATGCATTTATTTTATGTATGTTTTTAATTTATTGTTAATGCTATACTGTTGTGGTAGTTCTGAATACTCGTATAAATACATTACAACCGTATTGTTGATTATATACATTTTATCTATTAGTTGATTCATATAGAATCATTGTATCATAATTAGCAATATATCATTAAAATATAAATAATTGATTGATTGACCAATAGACATTAAAGCAAACTTCCTGTTGGTTACTAGAAATTAAGATACAATCATACAACTTTAATTAAAACCTATAAGATATGCAGTTAAGATTTTATCTTGGATTAATCAAACTCATGAACGCTATAAAATACGAATTAAAATTTCTGTATTTTTAATTATTTCAAGCCAGCAACAAAGTTTTCAATAAAAACGAAACCGATGAGTGCATTAATTTTATTATGCGTAAATGATGCGTGAGTGACCTCCCTTCCATCATTAATACGGACATTAATTTTGTAACCGTCGCGGTTAAACATGAATGAATGTTAGTCATGAGGTGTAGGTTAGTTTACACATGCTTGTTAGTTCTTAGAAATAAAGTTAACCTACATACACGATTCCGAATAAATCTAATGAAAAGTTATTATGAAGAAAGTGAATACTAGTTTATACAGCATTAATTACTGTTAACTAATAAACAAAATTAAAACAAATTAAAACTGACATGGGAAATTACATTAATGATGTTTAAAAAACTCATTTAGCAACTTTGTTCATTTAGCTGAATGTGAAAATGTAAAAGAAATAATCTTTTTTCAATTTCAAAACTCATTTTACACTTAAGTTAATAACTTACTATAGACTTTTGTACTGTTTGTTACACTGTATTAGACAATAAACAGAAAACAGATATTTACAGCATATGTGTACTAAGGTGCTTGATACTTGCGACTATTGTTGTATAATGAGCAAGCAACCAATTAGTGTAAACTGGTCGAATTTAGTTGATATTATATGCTCTTTTTTAGCGGTACTTTTATTAAAGCTTTTTATAGATAGACTGTAAATTAATACATAAATTCATATTTACATACATATACTTTGATTTTTAAACTTTATTTTGTACTATTTGTCTTTACTTTTTTTATTTATTCTGGTAATGCATGCACTTTTTACGAATTTATTTATATGTACTATATTAAACAACTACGGGGACATATCGCATCTCTGCCTGATTCTTTTTTTATGTTGAACCAATTGTTCAGTTACTATCCACCCTAACGCACGCTCTATTACCATCATATATAGCATTAATTGCATTTACTAAACATACATTACTAAAGTTAACACGTTTTTAAGTTCTAACTACATTGTTTTGCGTTTTGGACCGATTGCTGAGCAGATCTTGAAGTCATCCTTAATAGAAGAACTATTTTATACGTAATTAGTAGTAGTTATTAGTATTGATTTTATCTTATACATTTACAGTACGTAAAATATTGTGAAATAGTTTTATTTTATCTGTTGTACACAGCAACTAATAGGATATCTTTGCTTTTGTCTAAAAAATATCAATCAGAGATTCTGCTTCAAAGTAAAGGAGAATAATTATTATTGCTGTGCAAATAATTGTTTGCTTTTCACACAGTAAGTTTGTGCCGATACTCGTAGATGTTGTTTTTAACCTCGCCATTGGTATTTCATTAATTTAAGCCTAAAATTTTTATTGAAGATTATGGAGCACTAAGTTGAATGAATTTCTAATGTGCCTTCTGCAGCTGTTTATAACATCAACGATAGAATTGGTTTTTATGTATATATTTGTATGTTTTTGTAAATGCTAATGACTATTTACATATTATTACTAACAAAAGTAAAAACTCCCAACCATTATATTGCGTCTGGATTTTGGATTTGAATGGTAGGGTGAAAACAATTTTACTGCACTTAGGCCTTGTTAGGCTTTTTATACCTTTTCTAGTATTAAACCTTGCTTCTCTATTCCAACACTCAAACAACTTATAAGGTTGATGTAAGATGTCCTAAAATTGGATTCTCTTGCGTAGGAGCGCGCCAGGCAGGTAACATAGTACGTGTTTGATCGTCTGCTTAACAGGAGTTGATCCAGCACAGCCCTATGGCATTCTAATATTAGTTTTGATGTGACTTGAGGCTTTTATATAGCTAAAATTGTGTTCTGATGACCATTAGAATTTGCACATTTTTTGAGTTATTAGTGTAAGTTTGAAGGTCTTTGTTTTTTTATACTGTGTGTACACTGTAGATAGAAATACAAAATAAGGTGGCATGACATCTGTTTGCGTTTTTATTACTGGTGTTTTTTATCGTCTCTCCCTGCAGTGTACTAAGGTCCGGATGTATTTAGGCGCAGTGCTGCTGATGTTGCGACTTTTTTGACATAGATGTTGACGGGTGACAGAGGGAACACAGCACTGTTTCTATTGCAGCAGTCTGCGTTGTTTGCATACCGCCTGTTGTACTTAAGCATGCCATTTGTTGCAACTGGTTTTGTTGGTTTGCTGACGTTTTCTGCTTGGTTTTTGGCAACTAGACTAATGCTTTATAGGTTGTATGATAACTAGAGAGCGGATTAAAATGCATTAAAAATACGAAAAAAGGCGCTTAAAGAGGCATGAAAATGTTGCTAAAAAGCATTAAAAAAGCACCAAACAAGTAAAAAAGCATTAAAAAGGCATTAAAGAAGCATGAAACAATTGAAAAAAAATAATAAAACTAAAAAACTAAAAAACTCCAAAACTATAAAATATTTTAATAAAGCTTTTATAACATTTATAATTACAACAATTTGAATGATGATATTTTTTACACACATTTTAAATAATATAACACAAAACAGATAATAATTAAATGTTGCTCTAAGTGTTCAACTGTAAAATTCTGCTTTTGATCACTTAAAATGTTTTTGAAAAAGGAAAAAACTTCTTTCGACATGCACACTTGTTACTGGTGGATGTTTAAATTTTGCTTTAAAAGCTGGATTCATATCGAAATCTGGAACATTCTCTTCACTCAAAATACAGTTTATTTTATTTAATGTAGATAAACCACAATTTTTCAAAAATACATCTTCGGATTTTGATTTCACTGTGTGCCCAATATGTCCTAGTACTTTTAAAATTGCATCTTTGAAATCTCTAATAAACTTAGACTTTCATTTAACGTATTTTCCTTTTTTCTAGCAATTTTATGGCATGACTCAACAACAACGTAATTATCTTTTAAGAAAGCTAAAGTATTTTGAAGTTCTTTATTTTTTAGAACTGTTTGGCAGGTTTTTACTGACTTATTTGCAGGATTCGAAAACTGTATTACAACGTTTTTAAAAATTTTGAAATTGAGAGAATCCCAGACCTACCGATTATTTTGGGAATTATAAAATACAGTTATTTGATTTGCTTGAAGAAGTGGCACTAAAATACGCTATGAGCTCAGTCAGGATTTACAGAATTATATTAAACTTGTCTAAATAATATTATAAAAAATATGCAAGATTATGATACGTAAATTTTACTTTACGTTTTCTAAAGAATAAATTAATTTGCGTTTTTTACATGTACATTTTAAATTACTAAATTTCACAAAAAAACTGATTTATTAAAAAAAAAAACACAAAATCTTGAAATAAGCATCAAATTCAAAAAAATACTAAAAAAGCATAAAAAGCGTAAAAAATTTAGTGCCAAATAATTAGTTTCTTCACAATTCGTGCATATATTTAGACATATTTTTTATGCTTTAACTATTTAGCGTAAGCATAATAGCCAGGAATCCGCTCTCTAATGATAACTGTGTATAACAAGAGTAATATCTTTGCAAACAGACTTTATGTCTTGCCAGAATGACATACACATTTTTACATATTATGTTTAAGTGTGGCCCCTATTTTATAAGTTTGGTGTCTAATGATATAATAGAATCGTGAAGATAGTACCCCACCGTAAAGTCAACCTCTGTCAACTTCTTTACTGACTATTGGGTTGCCAACAGTGACTGCTAAGGTTTTTTTTTCGCTAGCATGTGTTTTATACATCTACTGATTGTTGGATTAACATAATGTGTTGAGTGTGCTGTTTTATTTTATGAAAGTTAGTTTTGTCAAATGCACTTTTTATTTTTATGAATGCTCTTAGGGTGGATATCTTGATCTGTAATGATCTTTTGATTTGATCTGTTACGCTCTATAAAGTCAATTTTGTATATCTTTGCTAAGTGTATGCGTGTTGGTTTAATTGTATTGGCATAGTAATAATGCCGTTTCTTAAATTAATATTTTGCACAGTCTTTTAAATGTCTTTAGAAGAAAAGACTTTAGACTTATAGAGCAATAAGATAGGGTAAAATCACAGCGTCTTGGTTTTGGTATGAATACAACTTTCTATGTTATGGGGATGTAGCTGAAGGCAATACATAGTCTATAGATTTTTATCAGGTGGGCTAGAATAATATCCTAGCCCCATTGCAAGAGAGTCGGAAGTCTTGATGTCTTGTATGTTGAGAAGTTTCTAATTACCCAGGTTATACCCGTATTTTCTACAAGATGGTGTACAGCGTCCTAGTCATCCCTTGATGGAGGTGGGGTTGCAGCGTCAGACCACCTTTGTGTAGAAATGGTACAGTCTTGGAAGTGAGTTTTCAAAAATATCTTAGCTGTTTTTTAGCAGTGGAGGTGTTTTCAACATCTTTGCAAAAAGTTTTTCATGCTTTCTTTTGTCGTTCTTTTTAGACATCTTTATAAGACATCCAGTCTGATGAGCGATTTGAGTTTTTTGCTCTGTTGAAGGATTTTCTTGCGGTCGCTTCACATTTGTCACATCACTAGGGTATGGTACTGTCAGAACGAGACACCGACTTTAGTGGGCAGAAGTCCTTGTATGCTTGTGATAAAGAGTTTTCCAACCTGCCTAGTTAGTTTTTAATTTTTTTCAACACTTTTTGGTTCACATAAAACATTTAAACTTAAACGCTGCTATAGGTTGCCTCGTAATGTGACACTTAGGCCGCCATAGATACATGCGAGATTTGGATTTGGATTTTACTTGAAATACCTATACTTGCCAGAGTAATACAGGTATCTATTACGGTATGGCTGCGAAATGTAACAAACATTTGTTCAACGCTTTAGTTTAATATTTCTAAATAAGTAGTGGTAATAAAATTGTGTAAAAGCTTACTTCTGTTATTGGTGTTAAAAAAAACATGGAAGTTAAAATTATGCTTATTTTTAACACAATAATATCAAGCTTCATTTTCTTAACAAATTTTAAAACATATTAGCGCAATGGTATGTAACTTGCATCGGGTAAATTACATACAATCATACCAAATAATTAAATAATTATAAAATGTTCCAAGAACTTGTTGAAAAGTGATTAGTGTATTTGCATGATTCTTGTATTTTTACATGTATAATGCATTAAAGCATATATGTAAATAATTTAAAGCGACGTTTTTCAGAAAATACACACACAATACAAAAAAATAATTATATTAATAATATATTAAAAGGGCAACTTCTTGGTTAACAACCTCAAATTACAATGCTGTAATGTATCCGTTGACCTTGATTGACAGTAAGTAGTGTGCTAAATTCCTTACTCTATGCTATTTATTTCATATTAACTTTTTTTAAATCATTTTAATTATCAATATTACGGAATTTGGTCTGAATATCTGGCAGTATGAACTATACTCATTCTGGAAAATTTATACTGCATAATATAACAGTGACCTCCATTCGAGAAACGACTCGAAAACTGTTTCTATTTCCGGTTATATAATAACATCTCAAAAATATAACTCCTTTTATAATGGGGCTTTTATTTTAAAATAAAATAATATATTGTATTGTGTTATATATAAATCAAATAAATAAAACGAAATATTTATTCTAGTCAATCGTATGAAACGAAGAAAGTAAAAATCACTGACCTGATATTATAGCGGAAATATTGAATTAAGCACCCTTGAATTCGTGCAGTGCATTTTCTCTTTGTGTAAATAGTAGTAAATGCTACTACCTATCGACATCAATACAATTTATTTGTTTTTGTACACATTTTATTTAATATAATATAATAATAATATTTTATATTATGACTTAAGAATAAAAAACATTGTTTCTTTCAATTGGTTTGATAATTTAACATTATTTAATAAATATGCATTGAAACCTATTATATACAGGTTTCTATAATTAATAACAAACAACTACGAAATGAATAATTTAATAATGCAAACATATTTTAATATCGGAGTTTTCAAAAGAATAAATAGTAGGAGTAACATGATGTTGAGAATTTTCTCGTAATAATAAAAGGGCACTAAATTTTAAATGGCTTTAGATATTGCCACGTTCATGTTGTTGAATATAGTGAAAATATGTATTAACAATTTGATTTATTTTTTATAGTGTAAATATCATAAATAAATGGCTTATGTAATAACCTTAAACCAGATTCACAGGCACAAAATAGGAATAAATATTACCACGAAGGTAATGTGTATAAGGCTATCTATCCACCCATATCTCCAGGTTAATACGTGCCGACCCACTCGTTTATTCTACTTTAGCACAAAAAAGAGTAATCATAAAGATTTCACTTTTACCCGAAGATTTCCAAGCGTAAGTGTGTACTATATAGATCCATGAATACGTGTAGGTGTTTGGCTGTGTGCAAGACCCATCCATTAGTAATGGAAGCTTCAGCTGAAGGAATGAAGTGTTTATGTGGAAAACCCGCACAAAAGCCCACCCAATGAAAGGTCCCCCTTCACGGAGATTGAAAATTAAAATTGAATAAGCTTCTTGTTGTGTTGCTCGCCGCCACCACCACAGCAGCCGCTGCTTCTACCGTTACGACATAATAACCAAATAAAAATTTATTTACTGCAACTGACACCTAAATAAAACGGTTAGTTAAATCCTCAATACGCCTTCCTATATTTACGGCGGCGATTGAGCTTGTGTACGGTTCATGGACTTCTTATATTAGCACTCCCATTTTATACCGACTAATGACGATCAAATACGTTTTAATAATATTTAATGAACTCAATATACAGTTTCATTAAGTTACCGATTGCAAAAAAATGCAGTAATGAGAAGAATTTATTTTCTAAATTCAATATAAAAAATAATATAATAAAAATCTATATAAAAAGCAGCTATACAAATTCAAATGAAACCGAACAAAGAATTGCAATGAAATATTGTTACATCTAAAGAAAACGGCTACAGGAAACATGCTTAGTTGTATTGCAAACTGTTTGTTACCACTACATTGACAGAACCGGAAATAACATTGGAAGTAAACGCAACACTAATTAATTTTATTCTTTTTGTCCGTATTTTATTATATCCATTTTAAAAGTTTTTGTAATTCTAGTTTGTCATCTATATTTGATTTTCTAACTGCTTGAATTATGTTTTTAAGTATCAACGATATTTTCTGTAGAATTTGCATTCGTATAAGAGGGTGAGAATGAAACTTAAATTAATCGATTAAAATTAGCTAATTATCAGGAAGCAGTTTTTTTTTTGTAAAATAATTATTTTATGGTAAATTCATTAAAATACAAAGGTCAATGTAATGAAAAATGTAATACAAAAATAATTTTGTTCCTTTGTAAACTGCAGATCACATCACCCACAAAACCGATTCAACATGGCTTATTCGACTGATTTTTATTTTATTTCAAATCCTATTATCGGTAAGTATTTATGTTAACAATAGTTACAAAGCAGCCTCTTAAATTTTGGTTTAGGATACTTAATATACAATTACCGTTGTTTTAACTTATATTTCAGCTTTTTTATAGGCAATAAAGGCATACTTTCAGCAAACCCTAATTCTGAACATTACAATCCAATATGAAATACGACGATTTATGGTTGTAATAGTAGCCACTTACGCAGACAAAAATAAACTCTATACCCAATAACACTTGCAATTGAAAAAATATACACAAATAGTAACTCTGATTACTATTTGTGTATTATTTAATTAAATGTATTATTTAAAGGTATATTTTTAAAACGTTTGTAAATAAACAGCTTCAACTTTTTCTATTATATATTGTAACATATGGATGCTTACAAATAATCACTAAACATTTCTACAAAAAACTTTGTTTTAATTCACTACACCATATTTAACTATGTTTAATAAAATTTAAGAATTATGATAATCAATAAGTTAGCACAGGAACATGGTTTTATAAATTGAATATTCTATATGCAAAAACAGAAAAAGATAATGCATGTGTAAATAGAAAATGAGAAATTATACTAAAAATGTTGGGAGTTTACAGATGCGTGTTTAAGATTCTTCTTTAATAAATGGTGAGATAGCTCAATTATAGACCGTTATCGTAGCACGCTAACTATACAGGGTTTGATCCCCAAAATATCACTAAAATATTAACTTGCTCTTTATTCATCGGGGCAAGTCTAATAAACTGCTGCTCTCATCAACCCCATTTAAACAAGTTATAAGATTTCTGCGGCGATGTAAAATAGCTGTAAAACGCACAATATAGAAAAAAGTAATGCCAAATATTTTTTATTTAGATATATCAAAATGTTTAATTATACTCGTTGGTATATTTTTTGGAAAATATGAAATATTTAAAATGTAGTGTAGAATTTTGTTTATCAATATACTTGATTGTTAGAATATCTGTTGTCGATGTTTTGATCAGAATTCATATTTCCATAGTTTTTTTACTAAGAGTTTGACAGTACAGAAATTAATATAAATTTTTTTAATTGAGGGAAGGTACGTACAAAATAAATTGAAACATATGTTTTTTGTGTTATTGTGTTTCTATTACACATTTTTTAAACTGATGTTTTGTTGTGCTACTACTGTCCGTACAGTTAAAAAACCTAATTCATTGTCACCTTGCAAAGCCTAAAAATACTTGTTATTGATTTTATCTTTTTTAAATATGTAATTATTGTGTAATATTTTTTTAACTCTGTTATAATTTATTATTAAATTCATGGTTAGTGAGTTAAGAGATATAACAAGTTAATAACATTATCATTTAATTAATGATGACTAAAATTTCAACTGTTATAAATTTTGAAATTAAATTCTGTACTTTTTAACCTAACTTTGGAGTTTAATAACTTTTTTAATAATGGCGGAGGTGTGTATCTTCATGTAGTTTTTAGATTTGTACTTGTTATTTTTGCCTAAACTACAGCACACCAAAAACCACACCGGTGGTAGGTGGTTTCACGACGTGAGAAAAAAAAAACTTATAGCCAGAATGTAGGATGCATAATGCGAGAAAGGAAAACAATACACTCGGAGACATACATACATACATAATAAATATATTTATTTCTGGCTATCGCCGGTTTTGCATGTACATAAATAGACGTTGTTGTTTCCGCATTTTATGCCAGACTGGCGCTTTTTAATTTTGATTTTGCATGCGAATGTACCTATCTTACTATTGGTGTTGCAGTGTTTTTGGTTTATTGTAATTTAGTATATATCAGTTTAAGGTAGATTAGACTATATTAATAATTTTTATAATAACGTTTATTTCTTGTTAACTGCTCTTATCTATTCACAATTTTAAAAATTGTTCCATAGTTTTCTTAGTTTCTTCGCACATTCTGCACAGTTTGAAATCTTTTTTCATATATAGTTTTGTTACTTTGTCTTCATTACCACGTCTGAATCTTGCAATCATTTTTTATTATCTTTACTATATTTGTTGCTTTTTAGATACATTGGTAATTTTTTTTTTTTTTTAAATTTTGTGCCATAACTGTTTCTGTTGTAATATTTGTTCTTAATCTTTCTTAGCTTTCCATTTCTTGCTGTCATTTGCTTTTTCATACATTCTTGTAAGATTTTACATTTGCGTCTCTGCCTCATTTCTTCCTTATACCTAATAGCTCTTTTTCAGTTTTTATTCTTAACTTATCTTTTTTGGCAACCTCCAGCACGATATATTCTGGAGTTTCCCAATTTAAACTCAGCACCTATCTCTAATATTTTACATGTATTGGTTCTAATTATTTTGTTTCTTTTATCTTCATATTTCTGACACATACAATATCATACTCTTAACTGAATGATCAAACACAAGCTAATTTATTTTCATACAATTAAATATGTTTTCACTTATTTCCCATACTTGCGTTTTGAGCCATCTTTTTATTTTGCTTGTTCTTGCTGTTGCTTATGCAAAATACATATCTTAATTATTTAAAAGATTTTAACTATTTCATTTCCAATTCTCAATTTTTTTTATCTCTTTTTTGAGCACAATAATTTTTGTTTTTTCTACATTAACTTCCAAACTTTTTTTTTTAATATCTTTTTAAACTTTTTATTATTTCTTTCATTTTGCTTTTTTTGCAACTATTACTATGTTGTTGGCATGCGCCAGCGACTTACCAACTACTAGCCGCCCTGTTTAAGCCAACCACAGTTTTTCTTCTACATCTGATATATAAGTCGCAAACAAAGTGGGACTCAATGGGCATCCCTTTCTCACTCTTTTTGGTGTCCAAAACTATTCAATCATTTTTATATTAGACAATTGCGATAACACTTTATAATCAAGGATTAATAGTTATAACTTTAATAAATATGTTATAAAAAGCGTTGAAAAACAGAAATTTTTGTATAGCATTTTTAAACCGAATCCCAATTAATTGTTTAATTCTATTAGAAAGTGCATTTTAGAGATTTTTTCATAAAAGTTAATAATGCTCCGACTTTTGCTTAACATCGAGCAAGATAGATAAATATTTGAACCAGAATTTATTTTGAACTGACAGCTATAATTACTTTCTTGAATTAGATATAATGCCAAATTTTTTTTACACACATGACGGATTTAAGTATGTGTGTGGACTTGCAAGTGTCAATATGTATAAAGATAAAATGTTTTTGCAATGATTTCTATAGACTTTTCATGAAATTGTTCTTAAAGTTTTTCTTTTTACAGTAAACAACTGTTGTCATATATGAAAATGTCCTAATATTATAAAGCTATAGGAAAGGTGGCGTTGCATCAGTGCAAAGTTTTCTGCTCTTAGTAAAAATAATTTGCTACGGCATTACCATAAGCATTTTAATTCAATCTCTGTTTACAACTTGGATGGCTAACCCTAAAGTGATGCCGAGCGGAGCGTTTTTCCCAATATGGGTCCGTTACCTCATATAGGGATCCAAACATACACATGTCTTCTATGTGGCTCGGTGTGTCCGACACTTGGACACCTAACGGTATTAATAGGTTATAGATTAATATATATAGAACCAAAACTTTAATGCAATTTAAATTACTGTAATTGCTTAACTTCTGCAATGAGAAAATTATATTTGCTAATTTCTGTACATTTAAATTAAGTCTGTTAGCTTTACACTAGTTAGAAGCTTTACTCTGAGAAATTATGTTGGTTTCAGTTTCTAGATCTAGGTGTTTTGAATTATTTAATAGACTATTATTATCAGCATACAGTATAACCACAGTATGATAAAAAAAAATTGATAAAACCTAATATTAACACTTGAAGAGTACTGTGTGTTTTAATGAGATTAACTTTTATTTTAACACATTGAATTTTTTTATATTGATATGAATTTAAAAGTATGCAAATCTTTTACAGCTTTTTAAATTGCCCCAGAAGTCTTGCGACTTGTTTGAAGTGGTTTGATGGAACCAAAGGCTTATTAGGTGACTTTCGAATCACTCCGGTTTTATTTATTTTAATAATAACCTAATATAGGTTATTATTAAAATTTTGTTAGTTTTAGTATATCTGGAAATGCGTTATTGGATATGCATTTGTTGATTAATTTATAAGCGGTATGCAAGAGGGGTGCAGTTTCAAAACGTTACAAGCTCTACTTTTTGAAATTATTGAGTTAATGATGCCATCACTCTACAACGTGATACTAAAATTTTGTTTAATACAATACAGTAAAATTGAGTTTTGTTTATTTATTTTTTTAATTTAGTTTTTACTTAAGAAATGATTTTGGCAAAATTCAGTTTAAAAAGACATTATTCAACCTGTAAACTGATTTATTTTGATAATTTATTGATCAAATAAATTTTAATTTATAACAATGTTAACAAATGTTTCATAAATATCTCAAAACGCACAGAAATCAGTTTTAAGAATTACTTTAGTTGTGACAGTTTTTTTGAAATTTTTGGAAAATTGATTACGGTGGAGATTGTACCTTTTGAAACTACACCCATGACATCAATAATACATTTTAAGAGTTTAGTGGATATGATATACATAATTTTAGTGACAGTAAGGTTAATAAACTTGTTACGTGACGTGGTTCGAACCAATTACATACTTCTTATTTACACAATAATAATAGACAATACTACGGAATACTTATAGCAGCGTTGTGTTGTCACTTACAAATAAAACGTCTTCCAAAGTCTATTTATGTTGTTGCTAATGCCAAAGTCATGTTTTAATAATTTAAGTACATGGGCTTATGGAAACTTATTGCTTTTCTATTGGTTCTCAGGTACCGATTTGAAATGTTGAGTGTGGGAATAAAATGAGGCGCCATGATTAATGGTGAATTTTTTTATAGCTAAAACATACAATGCTATAAACAGTTATAATAATTCATAGCATATTAAAAAACTTCTGGAGCTAATTTTTGGAAAAATTACAGCATACCAAGAATATATTGGCCGGCGTAATAGGTAACTTAATATACACAAAAGTTATGTTTTTTCTCTTGCACTCATGCCTTTCCCCGTTTTAGCACCTTCTTTTGCGCTTACATTTCACATATTTTATGGGCTACGCTATTTTCTAGACATGCTGTACTATAGGTTAAGTTTATATAATCGTGTTAATATACTATACCTATATCTATAATACAATCAACGGTGGTTACTGTTAATATACAGGGTGATTTATAACATACAAAAATTTGTGGGGATAATTCTTTTAATGATTTTGAATAAATTTACATTATAAAACATATAAAGGGTTTTCCAATAAGAAGTTTTATTTTGTATTGCAGGCTATTTGGGCAGCTGTCAAATTTGAAGCTGTTATCTTTTGACACTTGATAAGTAAAAACTACGCCATTATTAAAAATGGAACGATACACGCTTCAACAACGAATTGAGATTATTAAAATTCACTACAAAAATGGTAAAAAAATTTTAATCACAGTTCGCACAACTAAAGCATTTTTTGGTCGTTGTAAACCACTTTTTCGGCCTGCAATAGTAAACCTGATGAAAAAATTTGAGCTGTTGGGAAGTTTGTGATGTAAAGAATTAAAACCGTGTGCATCGCTCAAGAAAACATGAGAATATTGCTGATGTAGCCTGTAGTGTTGAAGTAACCCAGGTTTGTCGATTCTTCGTAGATCTTTGGAATTAGACATTCCACAAACGACATTACACCGTGTTTTGTATAAAGACTTAAGTCTTAAGGCTTTTAAAGTTCACTTAACACAAGAACTCAAGCCGGTCGATCACCATAAACGTCGTATCTTTGCTGATTGGGTCTTTCAAATGCATCAAAATGATCCGGAATTTTATCGAAAAATCATCTTCAGTGATGAGCCCCATTTTTTGTTGGATTTATTGTCTAAAAATCCTTTGTAACAAAAATGTAAAAAAGGAAATACCCGGATGACAAAGTTCCTTGAACTGCCTATTGTAATAAAACCAAATGCAGCCTGTACTCCTTATCACTTGTGTAGCAAGTTAGTTGAATTCTGTCTGTTGGCTATTACAGAGTATATTTTATAAGTTAAATATAAAGTGTAAAATTGATATAAAGTGTACACAAACCTAATAATATAATCTAATAGGTTATGGTCCCAGGTGCGCTACGTGAATTAAATAAAGACAATTAGTTAAATTAAAAACTGTTAAAATAAACAATATGGTAAACAAACTTTCAAAACAGAATATAAAATCTTTTACTGATGAACGTTATAGTGTGTGGAAGTTTTGAGTTAAATCCCTATTAGCAGAGTTAAATGTGATTAACGTATTAGACAAAGAAATGTTGGATTTGCTCAGTGATGAATGGATACAAAATGATTGCACCGCAAAAAGTATTATTATTAAATATTTAAGCGATTCTTTTCTTTATTTCACACAAGAATCTGATACGGCTAAAGAAATAATTAATAAACTTGCCGCATTATACGAGCGCCGTATTTTCGCAACGCAATTAGCTTTAAGAAAAAGGCTTTTCAGTTTCAAATTAACAGGTGATGTACAATTATTAAAACACTTTACAACCTTTGATGAAATTACTACAAAATTAATTGCCACTGAAGGAAAAATGGATGAAGGTATCCCACCTATTAATAACATTGCCCAGTTTATACAAAGGTGTAATAACTGCATTAGAAACTTTATCAGAAGATAATATCACGTTAGGATTTGTAAAAACACGCTTGCTCGATCAAGAAGTCAAATTATGAAATGAAAACAGAACGAGTACCAAAGTTTTAAATGCAAACACAAGTACAAGAGCGGATTTCAGTAATAAAAAATTAGAAAGAGTTTTCATTACAACAACAATAAAAAAACGAGACCATTTCATAACTCAAAATATAATATGTTTCATGTCAGAGCAGTTCATCAAAAGTCAAATATACAATGCGATCATTGTGGAAGACGTAACCATCTAAAGGATGTTTCTATTACAAAAGAAATAATAAAAATATGGACAATAGAGACCACAACAAATGAACCATACATACTGCTTCTCAAGGTTTTGCATTTATGATTGGTGTAAATTATGATTCGCCAAATAACAAATAAAGCTTTATCCTGGATTCTGGAGCTACGGATCATCTAATAAACCGTATGGATGTTTTTACATCATCAATAGAGTTGGCTGTTCTAATCAAGATTTCAGTCGCTAAAGAGGGTACATCTATAATGGCTACCAGAAGAGGAAATATAAACAAAATAACGGACTTGGGAGTTTCTGGTGTATTAGAAAATGTGCTTTAAGCACCAGAAATGCCATACAATCTCCTTTTGGTAAATCGAATACAAAAAGCTGGCATGGCAGTTATTTTTGAAGAAACCGGAGAAGTAAAAATTAAAAAAGGTGGTATAAATGGTAACACTATCATAAATGATGAGTTTTTAAACAAGTTAATATATGTAAAATTTTACTCGGACTTAAGAAATAGAAACGGGCAATATCAAGCAAATGCAAGTAAAGGTAATGAGCAAATTTATGAAATTTGGCATGCACGTCTTGGTCATATAAGTGGAGATAAATTTTTAAAATTAAAGAATAATGAATTGATTCCTGATTTAAGCCAAATTAAACAAATTTATCCTACAAAAGATATTTGTGAAACTTGTATATTTAGTAAACAATCTAGATTGCTTTTCAATAAAACAAAAGATAAAATTTACATAAAACGACTATTATTTATTATTCATTCTGATGTGTGCGGACCAATAAATTCAATCATGCTAGATGAAATAAATTATTTTGTTACATTTATTGATGAGTTTACTCATTACACTGTCACTTATCTTTTGAAGTATAAGTCTGATGTTTTTGAAACATTTAAAGATTTTGTTGCAAAAAGTAAAGCATTTTAATTTAAAAGTTACTCACTTATATTGTGATAATGGAGGTAAATACCTCTCAAATAACTTTAAAGATTATTGTGTTCAAAAGGGCATAAGCTATCATTTAACTGTACCGCATCCTCCTCAACAAAATGGGGTTGCAGAGCGAATAAACAGGTCAATTACCGAAAAAGCCCGTGCAATGATAAGCGGAGCATCACTTGAAAGTCATTTTGGGGAGAAGCAGTCCTAACTGCAACTTATTTGATCAATTTGATACCTACCAAAGCCCTCAAACAATGTAAAACACCGTTTGAATTATGGCATAATAAAAAGCCTAAATTAGCACATCTAAAGATCTTTGGGTCCACCGTTTATTTTCATAATAAAACCAGAAAAACCAAGTTTGATGAACAATCATTTAAAGGTATACTGGTTGAGTATGAACCAAATAGCTATAAAGTGTTAAATTCAAATACTGGTAAATTCATAACAGTACGAGATGTTATAGTTGATGAATTAAATTTTATAAAAACCAGACCTATAAACATTGATGGGGTTAATATCAAGAATCCTTTTTCTGAAGCAATTATTGAACTAAATGAAATGTCCAATAATAATAACAATAATATAAATGATAAAATATTCAATAAATTAGGATCAAAACCTGATGAAGCTGTTAATAAAACAGTTAATGAACACATTAACAATTATTGAATGAACTCTCTTCAAATAAAAAAGGAGATATCGGAAGGAGTGATAGAATCAAAAATCTTTCAAATATATCTTATAACAATCAAGATATTGATATAAACAATAACCTCATGTGTGCTACATCACTGAATATTAATATTCCTAAAAATTATATTGAAATAATTAATAGTAATGATAAAGTTTAGTGGGAGCAAGCAATAAAATATGAAATTAAATCACAAGAGTATAAGACTTGGTCTTTAGTTCCAAGATTAGTTGATAAAAATATTGTAGATTGTAAATGGATATTTAGTATTTAGCATATTTTATAAGTTAAATATAAAGTGTTGAATTAAAATAAAGTGTTTTATTACAAACCTAATAACATAATCTAATATGTTTACCTCGGAGGCTGCGTTAATAAGCAGCATTGTCGCATTTGAGGTTCAGAAAATCCAAAAATGATTGTTGAAAAGTCTTTGCATCCTCAACGCGCCACTTTTTGGTGCGGTTTTTGGGCTGGCGGTGTGATTGGACCTTTCTTTTTTGAAAATGAGGCTGGTGCAACTGTTATGATAAACGGATGGCGCTACCGAGCTATGATTAATGATTTTTTATGGCCGAAATTGGAAGATATTAATGTATACGCGTTTATTTTTAGCAAGACGGCGCTACGTGCCACACAAGCAACGAAACAATCGCAATTTTGTAAAAAAAGTTTCCTGACCGTGTTATTTCTCAAAGAGGTGATCACAAATGGCCACCGAGATCTTGTGATTTAACACCTTTAGACTTTTTTCTTTGGGGCCACGCAAAAGATAAGGTCTATGCCAATGCTCCACAATCGATTCAAGACCTTAAAAATAGAATTCGTAAAGTTATCGAGGACATACAGCCGCAAATGTGCGAATTGGTCATGGAAAACTTCATAAAAAGAATGTGGTACTGCAACCGTAACCGTGGCGGCAATTTGACTAATATTGTTTTCAAATGTTAATGGCATACCTTTATCTTTACAATGAAATAAACATTTATTGATTTCTCTTAAAAAACACCCGTTTTTTTTTTTAATATCAAAATGAAACCTCTTATTGGAAAACTCTATATTATGTCCAAAATGACTTACTTTTCAAATAAAAAATAAAACTTAATAAATTATTCTACCTAGTTGGTTTTGCAAACGATAATTATTTTAATAATTAAATAGATTGCAGAGGAATACTACTAGACTGCGTTCTTGGTTTCCAAACATATTATATATATATATAGTTTTTAATTGTTTAAGTTTTGTTGAATTAAATAATGCGTTGTTTAAAATTAATCCGGAGATATAATATAAGATAAGACTTTTATTTTATATCAATTTCAAAGTTTTTCAGTTTATTTTAATTTTAAAACTATGCTATTTAAATGATATAATATATTTTTATATGGACTGTTTGTTGCGTTAGTTATCATAAGAATTGTTTTTACATGGTAGTTATTTATGTTTGAAATGACTCTGTATACATAAATAATGTTCGGGCACAGTGGAAAATCTACTAAATTAATATACTTTATTCAATAAAACATTGAATTAAATTATTACTTAATTTATATTTCTTTGGAATTAAATTAAATCTTCTTTTCAAAGAATATATTATAGTTGAATTAATGAGAAACCTAAAGAGTAATCAGATGCTATTATAACCACAAAGATAACACTTTAAATTTAATTTGATAATGAAATGCACATAAAATGTCTCGAACAAAATGAAAGAGAAATAAAGTGCATGTTGGTAGCTCTCTAAGAGTTAATATTATTTTATCAGATTATAGGAAAACTGTTATTTATTATAAACTTAACAACAAAAATTAAAACTGAAATGTTTTTATACAATATTCACACTTTCATATATTTAAAATATTAAATATAGCTTCTAAATCTCGATGAAAAGTATCTCTAATTTAAACTAATATCCGGCTTAAATAAATAAATTTGTACTGGAGTATATTCCCTATTAATCCTGATTGGAAACGAAATATGTAATATCACGTTTAATATCCCGCTAATGTTTTATAGATATTGGGATTATGGGACTTTTGCGGTCCTAAATTTACATTATTGCAATTAATCGAATATCATAGCACAGATAATAACTATTGGTAAATACCCCGGTTGTGTAAAGGTTCGTTAGAAAATTATCAGGGAATTATTAATAGCTTGATTTATATTAGTTCTAATCTGATTTTACCACTGCGGACAACATACTAAGTTAGCAAAATTCATATAAAACATATAGAATGTTTTCTTAACATTTTGTAAATGTTAATTAATAGTATTGTATTGTGGTACAATAACAAAAATAATTGTAATTCCCATGTCTTGTTTCTTTTTCTCTCCTCTGACATAAAGCAAAGCAAACGTGTTTTTTAGCAATTTGATTTTTCCTACTTCCAGTGTCGATCCCACAGGGACTTTCAGTCCCAATAGACTTGTCCAGCTTAGGTGGTATTTTTTATTTCATTTTTTCGCAATGCTGACTTGTTGTTTTTTCTTCTCTTCCAATTCTTGATAAATATTTTCACTTCATCACTGAAATAGAAATCGAGTTGTTATATTATTATTAAGTTTAAAGAGCGACTTGAATTATGTGTTAATTAAAACGAATACTGGAGTTGTAACGCGTGGGATGGAGGAAATAGTTTCAGTCCTCATTCCTTCTCTACATGCGTTTTCCGGGACCCTATACCAACCACCCTATATATTATGCAATATTGAAGTATATTATATAAGGAAAGTGCGGGGAAGGGATGGAAGTGAAGCCGGAAGAGTATATATGAGGAAGTTGCGGTCGCCACCTGACGCTAAGTTACCACTGATTGTAACCCCGTCTGTTACTCAAGACGGATGTTATTAACCTGTTAAGTTGCAAATATCTTACACTTCATCCATATATTCTGAACTAACTAACTCAACTAAATGTCTATTTCTACTTGATGAAGGCATAAACGAATTTTATTACATTCAATTGGAATAGTAGTTGGATCTTATTGCACATTAAATGCTTAAATTAAATTTTATTATAAAGAAATACTCGTTATATTTCATTATTTAAAATTAACAGCGGGTGATACACACTTTACCCTAAAATTTATTATGAGCTTCTGAATTATTACGTCTTGCCTACTTTAGTAAACAAAACGTTTCCATAGAATTTATTACTTTAAATATGAAAGCGCGAGAACAAATATTAGTTACTGAATATAGTGAATAAAGTATTATATTTGTCTATTAATTTTTTTATATTTTAGAATATTGTTATAAATGACACACAATAATCTATCATATAATAACAATAGTGTTGAAAGAAATTCTAAATTCACACATATAATACTATACAATTATTTTCTAAACACACAGTTGTAATAGTTAGCAAAATGTGTCACTGTACAGTTCTCCCATTTTGAATAAATTAATTCATCACTTACCCGCTATAATTATACGCGTAAATCTAATTTGTGTAATAATCACGCTAAACATGGGAAAGAGAAAAAGTCATGAAATATTCATTCATTCATAAGTGTTTGTTTCAAGACAAGTTTACCATTCATAAAATGTGGCTCATAGTAATCAATATTTTTACAGTTACGCAATTATGACTGCGAGCTAAAAACAGCTACAAGTGTGTTGTTGATTATGACACGGAAACGTTCGCTTCGAATATTCCAATTAGTGATTTAAAAAAATAGAAGAGAGAGGTTAGATCGTGTAGACAGATACGAGAGCACAAATTGTGACTAATTGAATCTAAAAAATTGTAATCCCCGAACAATATTAATTTAATCTTTAATCTTTTTACACTGATTCTTATTAAATTGATTCGTTCCATAGCAGAAACATTGTTTTCATTGTTCAAGCTTCTGTGGTCGTATATGAGCTTTATAATTCATAACACAATATTAGTTGACACGGCATGATATAACATATTTATGTAATGTAATGCTATTGTGTTTATACAGCATACAAATATTGATTTTTAATCAAGTATTAAGTTATTATGTGTTTTAAAGTGAATTAAATTGAATTAGTTATTATGTTACTTATATTTTATTTATGTATAGTAATAAATAGATGTTTATTTTTTAAACTTAAACTTTTGATTATAAACCTGTGTTATTAGTTCATGCAGGTTCATAATTTTTGTTAAAGAAATATAATTTCTAATATTTTATTTGACTTTGAATTATAATTATTAATCATTGAAAATAGTATTGGGTACATTTAAAATTGTTAGTAAAATATTTTGTTGTAGGTTCTATAAATGATATGTATAAGTTTTATTTATTTATTTGAAAATATGGTATTTATAAATTACTTGATACTTGATTGATTACTTATTAAAACATAAAATAATCTTCAAAATTTAACAAACGAAACTAGCCAATTTGTGAATTTGAAATCAATGAATTTTGAAGATAGACTATCTTCAGAAAACAGAAAAGTGAAACTATAACATTGAATACGAGATTTAATCAGTCTGTAGACATTGACATTGAATAGTTACGGATTATAATTAAAAAATTACATTATTTGGGACTTATTTCATAGTTTGGTTAATGAAATATTATTAAAATTGTCGGTTCTACATATATATCAGTGAATATTTGTTTGAATTCTTAGCAGTCTATGTACTACTAATTTGTTTAGATGGCAATACTTGCTTTTCTATTGATATTATAAAAAATGCAAAAATCTCTAACATTACGCCGGTTTTACGATGTAATTGAGTCATTAGTTTGTTATTAAATAAACTTTAGAAGAGATAAAGAGTTTTATGCTCTTCTTTATACTTGGAAACAATATTCAATACAAGAGCATATACTTGCTCTACAAAATGATTAAAATTATCTATATATAGTTACTAATCCAAAAGAAATATATTTGCAGGTATGTTTCTAACTGAACACTTATTTTGGAAGATTGTTATCTAAAGCAAAATATTTCTTATTAATAAAAAATCTATACAACTCATAGTATACGAAATACCACTTTTATTGAATATTTAATCAAATAACTTGATGAGTTTTTAGTGCGTTCCGTATATCAACCAAAGCGATCAAAATCGCTGTTATCCTGAAATAGGCTTATATACGGAACGCGGTTACCTGAAATTGGTTTCAAATATTTGCGACCTTACGACTATGAATGAATGTCTATTCATTTCCACAAAGCGAGTTTACCTGTAACGGTAAATTTAAATTTATAATTGTTAGCAAGTATTTACATATTTATTCATATATTAACATAGCAAATTTAATAAAGATAATTAACTCTTGTCAATACATTATCATTATTGCAATAAAATATAATAGTATGATTAATAAACAAGCAGGACAAATAAATTACATAAACTTTAGTTATGAAAAAGGGAATTTAGTACAATTGTTTTTAGATATTTTTTTTTAAATTATACTTCTAGATATTAATCATCACAGTTCCATAAATTAACTAAGATTTTTAGTAACCAATTATAGCTGTAACCTAACCATCGGTTACTATGATTGATATATAGAACGTACTATTAATCATGCCAGTTAGTATTAAAATAAAAGATTCAATTTACTTTTGGCAAAGGGTTATCATTAAACATAGATAAAATTTTAGCTGTTATTCTTAAAATATTTGCAAATGAATTTGCTTTTATTTTCACCAAAAAGGATTTAAGGCTTCTTTAATTTAGGGGTTATTTATTCTGATCAAAATTCTTAACAACAGATTTTTTGACATATGTTAAGAAACCAAGAAATATAATTAAAGTAGTTGTTCAACAACAAAGCAAATTTATCATAAGAAAGTTGGTGCAGTAGCAGATACAAATAAATTCATATCTGCTAAAAGGCGTCAGTGGATTTACAATAGAAGACTACATGAAAAACGAAGATATTTGTTTCTACAAATTGGGTTTTAAATAATCATTAGCTAAAAGTTATTTAGTCGTGGATTTAAACCAAGTTTAAAATAAAATTTTGACAGACCAAACGTACTAACACAAAAGAAGTAAACAATATTGTTTTTTTTTTCTTTCAAAACGTTCAAATAAAGGGTTTTCCAATAAGAAGTCCCATTTTAATTATAAAAGAAACATTTATTTAATTATTTAATTTGTATATATATATTTTTTTTAATTTAATGTTTGTACATTAAATTAAAAAAAAAACTCTGTGGTTACTTGTAGAAAATAAAATCTAGTAAATGATCAAATACTTAGAAATAAACTATGTGTTGACTTATACTGACTATAGAACCCATCGCAAGTCAAATATGACCATAAGTGACACCGATACTCTGTCGATCAAATTTGTAGAAACAATTATTAAACTTAATAAAAATTGTAACACTGTGCATTTGAAAAATGTTCACGTCACCACTACCTCGTGCGTGTCGTGCTAATAATAGTACAAGTTTTGCTAATAAACCAAACGAAGTACAACCACAATCTTTAAGTGACGTTAGTAAAAACCTACATTCTATAAAAACAACTATGTAGAGTAGATGTTTTATAAAGGTTGTATAAAATTTTTAAGCTTAAACATTGAAGTGAAAGTAAAGTAGACAATTTTTTTTATTTTTAGAAAGACTGAATATTGGTTAGTTAACAACGAAAATTTAATAATCGAAAAATATAAGATTTGTTAAAAAATATTTAAAAAGGTATGAATCAAATTAAATAAAAAAGTCTTAATAAACATGGGTCCACAAAGTAACGGTTTTGGAGATAAGAAAGTTTATTCTTTTTTTTAGCAAAAATAAAAAATAAAGTTACATAAGATGTTCGAAGTGCCTTTCGTTCCATTTCCAAGCAGACACGAAGTATTCTGAAGAGAATTTGAACTTTTTCTAACATTCTTTTATTTGTTGTCATTTTTTATTACAGGAGCATCATAGACCAATATTTTCAAATATTCCTAAAGAATGAAATGATGTAAATGTCTAACGGAATTTGAAAAATGAGCTGGAGCACCATTATGCTTGAACAATATTTATTGCGTTCTGCATACGAGTTCAAGTTTAATAATGTCTTGCAATTGTTGTGCAACTCCAAGGCTTTAGTACACAACATGCTTTCAGGGGCTGCTACGTATATGGCTTTAATGCCAAATATGGTGATAATTCATAGCCCTAAGGCTTCAAACGGTAATGTGTGATAACAATTTTTTACTGGTTTGTACAACACTAACTTTTAGCATGCTACAGCTGTTAAGTACTTTATTGACTTCAATGTTAATGTACTTTATTTTACAATCACCTTACAAGTCTTCCTTGGTCTATGTGAGAATATTATAAAGTTGTTAAGTACTTCATTGACGTAAATCTTAATATCAATGTACTTTGTTATCACACCTGTAAGACCCACTCGGTCATGCATGAATAACCTCAGTGCATACATTAACAGAATGCTAATAAATGACACTTTTTATTATTTGATTTTTTTTTTTCTGATTTTACTTATGATTTACCTCAGTCGGTATTCTACATTGTTTTTTTATGAGGTTAATTTATTAAGAACATTCTTCAAATTTATTTGTTAGTTATATATTAAATAATGTATCAAGGAATGTGCTTTATTAGAGAAAATATTATTTGGCGTAACATTTAAGTATTTTATTTCCAAATGTTATATAATGTCAGACTATAAAAATATGTTATAAAGTCCAGTAAAGCAACTTTTATCATTCCACCCCTCTATTAATAACGAAAATATAAACAGGCATTATAAGACTCTATTAGTTAATGAATTTTTGTAACAAAATAGCTCCCATTAAATAAGCAAGGCCTAGTTATATATAGTACATGTTTTATTTGGCAATAAAGCATATTTTATTCGGTAGTAAAAAGGGCGATAATGGTCGTATACGGTCCTTTATATATCGCTGACAGTTTTCTGTTTATTCTCCCTCAACATTTTTATATCTTAGTAAAAAGTGTTACAGACACGGTCGCCAACATTTAATATGCAGGCGACAATTTTTGCAGGAATAAAATATGTATATTATACATGTAAATATTGCAACAAGTAAATGGGACAAGCGAAAGGATCAAACGTTAGTAATGTGTTTTAAGTTTTTCATTATGTTTATCCTGGAATATTTGTGTTTATATAGTAGCTACGACTATTACCAGACGGTCACGTCTACGTAGCTATGCTTGTTTAATTTTGGTCTAAAATTTACTACTCATTACATATTATATGTTTTTCATATATTAACATAGTTTGAAAATTGTAAATATTCTAAACAAACAAGCTGGTACATTTTGTAAATAAACAACATTATATAATTTTATTCGGAGCTGTTTATAGATATTATATACACTTTTTGTGAGTATTTGTTATGTTTCAAATTTACATTTATTTTTTACGCTTTGTTGCAGAATTCTAAATATGATTTTTATTTTCAGGTGAGTTTTGAAGGCCAAAACTTTCAAATAGTAGTAGTAAATATAAATCAAATAAATGTTCATGTATTGATCTAAATTTGAATGTAATTGTAGCTTTTGATAACGTTTCAAAAATAATAAATTGTATATTATGCTGAAAAGCCTTTATTGAAAAACGAGCAATGGTGTAAAAACGATGGCTTAAAGATTATTAAGTCACTTATAACAAAATTCTAAAATGTACCTTAAAAAAAACTAAATTTATATTCAAAAATTTAGAGATTTTAACTTCCTCTAATAAACCCATGTTTAATATTCTATAGTTTTCAAATTAATATTTAATTAAAAAAAAAACTATATAATCAATAAAGCATTTAGCTCAGTAGAAGTTTGTGTTCTTATAGACTTGCGTGTTGCATTAATACCATAATCACATACAATGCCTGTCCAGACGTTAATTGAAAACCCAAATTGATGATTAACAACTAGAAATCTGTGCAGATTTTTATTAGATCATTATAATACTCCACCATGACTGAAGCAGATCTAATCTTTATAAATTTAAATCTTGATCTAATCAAAGTTTGTGTAACAGCCAACGAAAATACGGTTGTGCGCGTATCAGTCTTTAACTAACCATATATGATCATTATTTTGTAGGTGATACAGGTGACTTTTTTTTAAGGTTTGCCAAACAGACTACACGAATGAGTAGAACTTTAGATGTAAAGCTATGCTCATTTGCATGGTACTCACACGAGGATTATTATCTACAGCTTTTAAAATAACATTTTTATTGTTGTGTGCAAATTACTCAAAAACTACAACTTTTTTTTAATTACGAATTAAAGAATAATTTTTTTAAAGCTTTTGGTCTGCTTCTTAAAACGTTTTTCATATGATATCTTTGCTGGTAAACTTGTCTAGCTGACGACAGGATATTTTTTCGGGGGATTTAGTTTTAATAAAAGGAAAGTCCGATTTAATAAAAAAATTAAATTTTAGCTTGCAAAGTTTAGGAGTTTGTAAGATATTTAACTTATATAATTGTTTTGTACTCTTTTTACTCAAATTGTAGTAAAAGTACAGTAAAGTTGTGAATCTTTACTCCCTGAAATTAAATTTTGTTTACTCTCCTGAAAAAACTATTAAGTTAGAAAATGTTAATGATTTTTTTTTCTGCAAGTGTATTACAAGTACTTTTTCTACAACATTAATAATTTTATTTTAATATTTATGAATCAAATACTAATAATAAACAAATACAAATTAAAAAAAATTGTGAAACAATGTGAACCTGGTGGTAACATTGGGTTTTGATACAAAAACTTTATTGTACTCATTTTTTTAAATTTATTTATTTAACGTCGGTCTATTTCTGCTGAATGGTTCATTACCGACGCCCGAGGTTGAGACTACCACATCCACATAATACCACGTAATATTAAATTTAATTTGTCAGTTTAATTCGGTCAACTTGTCTCCTGTCCTTACCACTTCTTTTAACTAGGTTTTGGAATAAAATTTTGTCTATTATATTTTATGGTTTATGGAAACTAAGTCGGCGGTGATAGTACAAGAAAGTCAATCTGAATATTTTGAGTTAAACGCCGGAGTACGTCAAGGGGTTGCATTATCGTTTCTACTATTTACTTTTGTACTACACTTTGCAATAGTAAAAGTCAACTGCAAAGGAGCGATAAACACAAAACTACGGCAAGTATGCGCTTACGCCGTCGATATAGTAATTTTAATTAAGTCTGAAAATACAGTTGCCGAGACGTTCCAAGAACTAAACTACGAGACTATAAAAGCAGGGCTTTGAATAAATGAAAACAAGACCAAAGTTATGAATTTTACTAGAAATGGTCAGAACAAGCAGCAGCACATAACTGGGGTCGCAACTGAACGAAAAAATACAAACAAGAAGAAGAGGTCGAGATAAGGATCATGAAAGGCACGCCGTGTTATTTTGTCAACAGATCCTTACTAAACTTAAAGATCCTAAGCAGAACATGCAAGCTTAAAATCTACAAGACCCTCATTAGACCTGTGGTCACATACGGTATCGAAACTTGGACGCTAAATCAAAAAGAGGAAAACTCTCTTAAGATTTTTGAACGCAGAACGAAGATGAAAGCTGGCGCATAAAATTACGAGTTGGCACATCTAATCAACGAAGCAAATATAGCTAGGTTTGTTAAAGCCCAAAGGATTTGTTGGTTAGGACAAGTCATCAGAATGGATGAGAGAAGAAGCGCCAAAGTAATAACAGAATGGAGACCAATGGAGGCAAGACCCAGAGAGAGGCCTTGCAAAAAATGAATTTTTGCAGTAGAAGAAATCCTCAAAAAGATGATTAACAACTGGAGGAGAGTCGCTCTAATCCGGAATAGTTGGAAGAAGCCAAAACCCATTTAGGGTTGTAGAGCTCAACGAAGAAGAAGAAGAGATATTTTATGGTTAAGTACTCTAAGCACTACATCACCTAGGCGGTTAGTTATTGCACTCATATTAGCGAGTGTTTTAAAAGCTTACTTTATATATTGTTTTATGTCAGAAAATTTGTCAGTAATAGCAAAAAAAATGCGTAATCACAGTAACGTAAAGAATATACTTAGATAAGCTCAAAGTTTTAGACATCAACTAGTTTTCAAACACTATTTATTTTAGAATACAATCAATTTTCTCAAAATTGCTGAAATAAACATGTTGGGTGGTACACAAGTTATTAATTATGAAAGCATTGTTCAATTAAATTCCACACCATACATTGAGCTAAATAAATACATTATTATAATAGCACTATTTAGAAATTTTGCATAATAGATTTTTTATTTTCTGAAATTAAAGAAGACTTTAAAATAAACATTTTTTAATAACAAATTTGTTTAAAAATGCTTGTATGTTGATATAAAATGGAAACTGGTTAATATTAAAAGTTGTTAAAAACATGCCTTTTGTGATTTCTGAAAATATGAACAGTTACTCTCATACATCATATATAATCAACTAACTCTTAATGCTTGCTGGTTGTTTTGATGTAGATGCAAATTATTTTTAATATTAATGGTTTTACTTCATGATCTACGGGTTTTTGACCAATTGTTATATTGTTTAAATTCTATTTATCTTTAATCCTATTTTCAAATCATATAATATTAACGACAGTGTCACTGTGTTTATTTTTATAAAGAATCAACTGCAATAAAAATTTGAAATGAATTTCAAAATCTATGGTTTTTGTGATTTTATTTTCTTTGACCATTTGAATTGTCTGGTTAATCTATTTATTTTTTTACAGAATGGCATTTTTGATCTTAACTATGACACATGACGCCTGTGGTGTATACAATTAGTATAAATATTTACTTACTAATAAATAATACAAAACTAAAATGTTTATTCTATATGAGCCAAAAACATGTTTAAATTGTATTTACGTTGTCAATACGGATTTTAAGACTATGCAAAAAGAAGAAAAACGAGCCACATTTACGATCAAATATATGTTGTGGTAGGTCAGTTAGCGTCGTCATATGAGTATGATTAGAGCCTATTTGGCTTCTACTGTGTTTTGTTTAGTGTGATAATCTTTTATTGTTTAAGATGAGAGATTCATTTTGACAATTATTTTAGATAATGTTTTTTTAGAAAAATAAACCCAAATTCTATACTGTAGCAAATGATTATTTGAAGTACGTTATCTTTCTTTTTAACCTTTGTAATAACAAACGGACCCCAAGACTAGATTTTTTGTTATAGTTTTCTTTATAATTTTTTCTAGTTTCATGTTTTTTTACTTTTTTTATTTCTTAAATATGTAACTAAAAATATATTTTTTATTATATTTTAGTTGTTTTTATTGTTGTTATTAATTAATTATTTTAGTGTTTTATGCTTGTTACTAATTTGTGTTGTAATTTTTTGTAATAATATTTATTTTGTCAGTATTATTTTTGTTGCGGTAAAATATATATATATTTATTATTATAAATAATATTTTTTGTAAATGTTTACAAAGTCTATTCTTATTTGTTTTTTAGTGCTATCCAATTTAAACAATCTAAAATTGCTAAAAAATAAAAGTTAATAAGCAGAGATTTATTTTAATTTAACCTAATGATTTTTTAATTAATACATCATAATATTTTTATTGTAGCATACGGTATTGCAGATTTTGCTATATAATAATATAATTGATGATTTTTGATGCTTTATAACCTTTCCTCTTCAACCTAGAGTGGAGGCTATACTGTCAGGTTCTTTTGACAGGTCCGGCTAACTACCTGCGGCGTAGGTCGTGGTTCAAATCTTTTTACAAAAAAACTTATTTCTGGATTTAGAAATTATTTTTCTTACCAGAGTATCCTATCGGGCTCCAATTGTTTTAATATAATCTTATTAAAAAAATCTGATTTTCCTAGTTTTAAAACAATAAAAAACTAAAGAAATTTAAGATAAACTTTAAGTTTTATTAATTAACAAAACATATTCTACATAAATTTTCCCTATTCTCCTACTCATTTACTACATAAGTGGATCAGTTATTATCTTGATCTCACTCCCTATAAGATGGATCGGTCTTTATCACGATCTATCTTCCCTAGATATTTTATTATTTATACGGATCGGTCTTTCTCTCGATCACGTCTACCTTAATTATCAAGTCAATGGATCGGTATATCTTCACGATCACACTACTCACTCTAAAAATTTAGATCATAACCTATTTGGTTACAGCCTACTTAATTTAGCGGATCGGTCTCTCTCTCGATCTCGCTCTCGAATGAACGTTTGCACGCCCTTATATAGTGCTGGCATAGGAGTAAGGTTTGTTTACGTTGACTACATGTGGTATCTTTGATCAAAAAAATAATTTATACAGTTTTCTCAGCTGTAATATATATAACAAAAATCACTAGTATTATAGATGTGATCAACCTTACGGAATGAAATTTTGAAGTGTATATTTTGACTGTCATAAATTGGTGTTATAGGTTAATAGTGTGATGTAATTGGGTGTATAGTATCTGTAGTGTTTGGAGAAGGAAATTTAAGGTAATAACATTTTTAATTATATAACATAATAACGATAAATTCATTTAACATTTTCTATTACTAATTCTCATTTTTTTTATTTATAAAAAATTTAATAGTCTGTGTCTCAGAAATCTTCACCCGGTATCGTCTTTGTCTCGGTTTCTTACTTCTCCGGCATTTTCTTTTCCTTCCTCCCGCTGGTGATGGTGTTGGCACGACCTGTGCCCTTGTCACGAGAATGGCACCTCTTTCCGCAAACCATGGATCTTCTATTCTCGACGGAAATGCATATCCATCCTGCAGTGGGACAATCTTCATGGATGGATCTGGATCTTCCCTCATAGGTGTCTTTGGAATTTCACTTATCTCATTTGTTGTCTCCAACAATGGCGAAGAACAATTTCTGGGAGGCGTCCTCATGCCCAACAAAGATGCTATTTTAAGGGCATAAACCGCCTCTCGCTCCACTGATCGCCCTGGAGTCGCAGGCAATGACATAGGTGAGTTTTCCAGACTCAATTCTTCCATGGTTATCTGAACAAATTTTAAAATATTTAACAGTTTATATAAAAAAACTCTTCCAGCCATAATACAAGGTAATATCATCAAGAGTAGATAATAATAATGAAAGTTTGTAGATAATATAAGGTATTAAAACTACTTTACCTCTAAAAATCTATAAATATAATCTTATGATATCATTCCCAAGATTAATAACAAATTATAGCAGTTTATTACATATAATAACTAGCAGTCAAAATTAAATACATTTTACCATATATATTTACTTGTTATAGCAAACAAATCCTTAAATAGAGGTGTATCAACATCGATTGCCAATGGTAAGTTTATATTATCCATATACCGGATGTTACGTTAGTTGTCTGAGGTGATCAGTCTCGACAAAAAAGGTATATATTTCCAACTAATAAATATTTGTTTACTAATTTTTGTATTTTTTTTTTAGTAAAGATGTGCGTGTCATTTGGCACGCTACAGCTTATTGTTTACTTTATTTGTCACTGTTTAGAGCTATTCTTCCGAGTGAGCAATTCTCGAGTGGCCTAAACAATGTTTTATATACCACTCAAAAAAATAATAAGACAATTTATCATTTCACCTTTTCAGTATATAAGTTACATATGGCTTATTACATATTCATTAAAATACGTTTACAGAAACAATGGCAATACGTCATGTCATACGAGTTTGCGGTGTTTTTAATGTGAGAAATATTATTTATTTATTTTTCTACATCTAAATATTATAAACGAAAAATTTCAGGTTTTATATAACAAAAAATAATCAATGAAAATTTTAATGATGCAGTGTTTATACAAAACATATTTCAATTGAATAAAAGTCTACATCGCTCGAGGTTTGTCTGGCGTAAAATTGCATATACATATATTATACTTTATTAAATTATATAAATAAGTAAAGAGCTAATTATAGGAACTGTAATCTTATTGTAAGATTAATGCCAATGAATTCATATCATAATTTGAACACGCAGTAGGGTTCTAACAACCTGAGCTAGCAAGGAAAAGACAGTTGGCCGAACAGGTGCGGAGTCAGTTAAAAGAACTTAACTCACACATGTATAGACAAAATGCAAGACAGAAGGTCTTCCATAGCTTACAGGTATCAGCCGCTTTTGTATCATTATAAGGGCTGGAAGAAGATGCGCGTATTATAAATGCAAGAACTTTTAACAGTCTATTGGGAGTTTTATGAGGAATTTAAGGATTAATAATTTACGAGTTACCAGTTCTTTAGGGATGATTATAAAGTTCCTTAGATAAACACTGTAAATTGAAATATTAAATATGTATTTGCCATATCTTCAATTATTTTAAAAGGGATATTATTAATCCTAACATAAAATTAACTGATTGATCATTCCTTTTAAGTTTTATACAACGTAATGTGATGTTGTGTATATACATACATTTATATAAAATAGAGGTTAAAATAGAAATTGTATATATGAAAAGTTATGTCGATTTGTGCTTGTCTGGCCACATTTTTGAAAAGCGCAATACAAATCACATATCAGAAAAGGAGAAAATATGAAAAGATGAAATATGGTTATTGACATTACATTTTACAATATACTTTATAATTTATCATGTAATAGTTATATTTTTTACTTATGAAAGTATATTATTTTGCTAAAGATTTATTAACTATTACTGTATGAAAATTAAAATTAAATTTGAATTAATATATTATATTACATAATGTAATAAAATAAGATTTTATAATATACATTATGCATATTTTGCAAAAAAATAAAGATGAAAGGTAGGTTTTTAACTAAAGCTTAGCTGTATTGATTTTACCAGAAAGTCCTGTTGAAAAAGAAAAAAAAACTGCTGAACATACAACGAAATATTTTAACACACGTCAGTAATACGTTGCAAAATGTTGATTGATTTTTTCCGACTCGTATATGTATGTATGTGTTATGGCTTTACTGAATTTTGACATGGCAGTTACCTACTAAAGATTCCGGCCGCACAACCCAACAAAAAATAATTGAAAATATCTTTCAACATATTGGTATATAAAATAATCATTTTTCAATTTTTTTTGTTTGATATTATTTGTAGTGGAAATATTTTTATTGTATTACAAAATCTATTACCAAAAATTGCAGCGAATTGCGTTTGCTTCGGATTCACGATTATTATTATTAGGCCTACTTTATCGAACAATAAAATAACGAAAATAATAAATGGTCTGTAGAATTGGCGAACTAGATCACAGAGGAGAGAATAGGCCACAAACGAGAGGCAATTCATTCCTTCATTTCTATTAATGTTTAGGAATTCCTTCCAGTGGACACTTTTATATCAAATTATAGTTTCATTTTGTTCACTCTTTGTGTACATTCCAACATATCTGTCATCAACCTTGTATGCAGCCGGTGGAGTGTATTTATATTTTATTGATATCTATATAAACGTTAAATATATAACGTTTTAATACATAATCGTTCTTTATATATATTTAATGAAGGATGTTTTACAACAATATTAATATTAAAAAGTAAAAAGCTAGAACTATCTTCAAAACAATAAGTTCTAAAATGTAAAACTTTCTTGTTTACTAAACTATACATATTACTTAATATTTCCCTAACACGAAACTTGTTTATGCAATGATGCCGGTTAGCGTAGAGGAAGAAGCAAACTGCTGAGTCTCCAACACAAAACGTTAACTAATTAAAATTATTATACGTCTAACGCCTGGTTTTCTCCCTAGGGATATTTGAACATCTTCGAATTGATTATTCATTATGAGTTTAATATAACATTCAAAATTTTAATTAAATGAAAATTTGGTTTTATTATAAAATATTATTTTTATCTACCTAAACATTATTAATTATAATTAAACAAGTAATTATATTCAGATATTAATATGAACAGAAAAAATATAGTTTGATATAATAGTAGTTTTTATTATGAAAATAATTTATACATTTATTTACGTGTAAAGTGCTGCAATCGTTAACAATATTATTTCAAGTGAATAACAAATAGTTTTTGTGTATTTTATGTATAATTTTAATCAATCATAAAAAGACTTTTTAATTGACATTAATTATTCCTGACTCTTTACATTTGTTTTTTTAATAATATGACTTTTATAATTTATGTATTCATATTGCTATTACATTAGCGGTTTACAAAAATTAAGGTATAATCTGACTAAGGGAAAGGATTATTTAGTACAAAAATATGCATGTTTGTTTACAGAATAAATGGCTACTAAATATAAATAAAAATATTAAATAAAACATAACGAAAATGTTTAATATATTTAATTAAAATAATGAAAAAGTAATCAGAACAGTTTGAAATCACTAATATACGTTGAGTGGTTAATACGAGTTCTAATAACTTCTACCATACGGCAATATAAACTTTGAACGGCAGTTGGTACCATCTTATTATCAGATGTTGTACTATTGTTCAATATAATCTGGAATTGCTGTCGGTTACAAACTTGTTTTCCCAATAAGACTTAAAATGTTAGGTCACTATCGCGGTGCATTAATTTAAAATTCTGCTCTACAAGAGTTAACAAAGTAATCAAAATTTGTTAGTGTATTTAACAACAGCCATACTAACATTTACAATAAGAAAATCTTAGTTTTAAGGCTTATTGAGTTACCAAACCACATAATTATGCTATCACTACTAAATGATGCTCTTGAGCATATCCAGCACTCCAACTACACCAGGCTTTTTACTTATGGCTATTTAAATTATTTAATTATTTTGTAAATAATTAGGAGCTACATTCTTTTATTATCTAGCGTATCTGATTACACGAAAAACGTTGCTGAAAACGACGGGTTTAGAACAAAATTAGACAACTAACTGGTTTTTGTGACACTAATATTGCAATCTTTGGCATAGTATTTATGTAGACTCTTAACAAGATCATTTAAAGAGACGCAATACTTGATAAAAAACTTTGGTACAGTGACATAAAAAGGTTTTTAATGCGTAGTTTTACTGATTCTGGCTTTTTTGTGTATGCTTTTTTTACAAATCCAGCAAGTTTAAGGAAGCGACGATTGATGGTACACGGTAATATTACTAAGTTGGTACTTGTACGCACTCTATAGATTAGCCTAATATTATTAGACGCTATATGAGAGTATGCTGACGTATAATAAACTTGAATTTAGAACCGACATTATTTCTTAACAACGTGATTAATTTGATAACATTTTTAAGTAGACTCTCTTATATTCTAATATAAAAATGTTTTGAGAAACTGCATATACTACTAGCGTCCACAGTAAAATTTACTTTTACTTGAAAATAACATTGTAGTACAAGTTAAGAAGGATTATAAGAAGTGGGTGTACATATAACCTCTTTGAATGTTGAATGTTAGGTATTGTTTATTAGGCAATTTTACTGATTCAACGCTGTGTTGTCTTTTAGCCAATACTAAACTAAAAATTAGAAAAAAATCATAAATTTTCCAGCTGTTTAGGTTTATCTTATTTACCTAACTATAAAGGAAAAAGTTAAAGAATAAACACAATTTTTTTTCATCATTTGACATAGCTTTTTCTAAGACGTCATTCTACGAGTTTTGAACAGAGTAATCGTCAAAAAGGACAAGATCTGGACTGTAAAGTGAATGTTGGAATTGTTCAAAGCTGCAATGCTGCTTAAGCTGTTTGTGTCTTATGCATCTGCAGTTGTTGTGCAGAAACAGAGATTTTATTGTGATTTTTGGGTATTTTAGCGAGTGTAGCCGTTTTAGTTGGTTGTTTCCTATTATTGTAGGTATTCACGTATTTAATAGAATTCCTTCATACATTTTTTTTTTGCTTTTGAGTAGCGGATAGTTCTTATGAGCTCATTGAATTTATTTTTTTTAAGATTGTTAAATTTTTATATCAAATTTGCAACTAAAAAGAAACCTTTCTCATCTCCAAACTATAACTGAAAGTTGTACTTGGCGGTGAACACTAAATCTTTAATTTTCGTAATGTTTCTATAGGTTTTAACGGGTCGACAATGTATAGGGAAATTACTATGCATTGTCAAAATTCTTACATTGATATTTTTTATTGAAAAAAGTTAATAACCTCTTTTTATATTTTATGGCGTTTCTTTACATTTGATCTGTTTTTAATCTTTTAATTTTTGGAAAAATAATAAATGTTAAGCGATTTGTTCTAAATTTGGATATTGCACGATGAAATGTTACAGAAACGTGATACAACAAAACTGCTGTTACAACATTTTGCTTTTATAGCTACATAGCTACTATAAAAAGCTTTTTTTATATAAATAATTGGCACACTATGAACTATTGAAAACCTTCCTATGCTCAAATCTGTTGAGATTTGGGTATAACCACAATTTATTTTTTGTTTTTTTAGTTTACTCTCTAATTATTTAGATATGAACTCAATTAAAAAATATTTTCTAGTTTTTAATATGGTGATTTTAGTTTTAAAAAATAAATCTTATTTGTTTATTTTACATATACAGGGTGTTTTAGAAATGACGCAAGAGCATAAAATCTGATTTAATAGGCCAAAACAAATTGAGTATTAAGAGTGAACATTGTTCTAATACTTGTTAACGAGTAACTAAAAAATAATACAATACAAGAACTACTACTAAATAATATAATAAAAGCTATTAACTTAAAGAAATGTAGTTTTTTTTAATTTTTTTTATTGTTTTTGTGTTTAAAATGTGCAGCGGCTAGGGCATATGCGTAAATATCGAACAAAAACTGTTTGTCATTGTTGACTTGAATACACACATACAAGTGTTCAAAATATTTTAAGCCAAACTGATTTTTAAAAAGACGGTGGTGTGAGTTTTTAAATAATTGTGTAATTGGTTTAGAACTTCCACTTTATCAACTAATTTTTAACAGAAAATTTACTATGAATTATTTGAAAGAAACAATTTACCATAAACCTGTTGTTGCACCTGAAATTATGATAGCGCGCATTCACGCAACGATTGCATTATTTAATTAAAAAGCTAGTTGTACACAATTTGTGAAAAAATGTAAAGATAATATTATTGATAAATAATCAAACGAATGACGTTTAAAACGATTTTGAATTTTCAAGTTAATGAAATATATTAATAATTTATTTAAACTAAACCTAGAGATCCCAGCGGCCAAGAGTCAAGCACAAATTATTGTTATTCTACATATATTATTATTACTTTGTTTTTAATAAAATGTTTTAAAGTTGAATGTGTTCTTGTTTTTTTTAGTTGCTCGTTAACAAATGTTAATTGCAAAAATTTTAAATTTATTTTCAATTGTTTATATGGCCACATTTAATAATTTAAATTATTTGCTCATAAAAACTGAGCTTTTATTCAATATCAACATCGGTAACCCATGACAATTTCTCGCTGACCGCAGTCAAGTACATTTGAACATATAACGAATAGCGACTAATAAACTTATTACACGTCATATACTTAAAAAAAATCTAAATACGCAACTAACGACTTCTCAAAGTTTTTAAATTTAAGTGTGTTTACTTTGTGATTATTTATATTTATTATCCATATAAAACCTTTATAATTATATGGAGTTCTACATAATAACAAGTTTAAGCTGAGTTTAAGACTAATTCTTATTTATTTATTAACGTTAGATAAAATCTAACACGCGACCTTTTGCGTTATAGAAGTACGCTACTGATCCCGGGCTAACTATTTATTGTAGATTTTAATTGTTGGTCTAATTAATTTTTGCATTTGACTGCATGATATAATGTTTATAAATATAATTGATAGATTTATACAATTGGATTACAATAACAGTCGTAGACTTTCAAGAGTTTGCCACTTTAAGTACTTCTATTGCATGATGAATGGGATACAATATTCTCACGGGATATCTGAGCCGCATAGCTTTTTAATTAATTTTTATATTATAGAAGACGTTTATTTTTTAATGAATAAACAACCGGAAGTATAAATGATTACATCAATTTACTTTTACTATAAAGCTATATGTAGTATTTTAATATTGTAGACTCACAAGTGTATAAGAACATACAATAAAAAGTCAATTTATTATAAAAATTATAATCATAATTATTACTATTTTTTCATGGAGATTAAACCAATATTATTAACATAAAAACAAGGAAGATACGCATTAAGTCCCACACGTTCCTCATTCGGTACATCCACTTCCTATCTAACAGTATCTTTGATATTTAAAAACCATAAGTTTGCAACAGCATCCTCACCGCTCACCGTTATTTCGTTAGAAAACAGATATTAAAATGAAACGGAGGAAGTATAAATTATGTAAGCGCATTTTTATGGTAACTTGAAAAGAAAGTGATGTGGGTTGTTGTTTTGCGATTTGAATAAATAACCTACACACTTCATTCTACTTTTCGTTATGTTACATGCGTAAACATTTTCCAATTGAGTGCTGCACATGCCACATGAAAGGTTTTTGTTTTAAATCAGGACTATTAAATTTTATCTGTTCGTCCAGGTGCACGAAAGTGTGCCCACTGCATCACCTGCTACAAAAGGTGATGTACACATATATACTTTCACGTATAATTGCACCAGTAATATTTTATGACATATTAATAAATATAATATAATATCATATAAATAATCTTAAAATGACAAGTTTAATATTATACTACATTATATGACAGTAAAAACTAAAAAAAAACTTAACAACACGAACATATGAAAAGATTAATGTAAAACAGGACACTGATTGATATTGTAATAAAGAGAACTAAATAAATCTTTACATTTCCTCTTTTTTATTGACACATTGCTTTAATTACAGAGTAATAAAAATTCTAAGATAAAAAGTTCTAAAGCTAACACTTTAAACCTCGCAAGCATTACGCCGTGATTTACAACAACATTACCACGAAAATTTATATTTCTTAGGAAGTAATAGTTATAATGTTTCTTGGAAGCTGTGCAAATGTCACATAACTGCGACCAACTGCCCGGTATCTTGTGTCCTGCAAATAAATTAACACAAACAAATTGATAGTAATTACACAAATTCTAGACTATAAACATTATAACTCTAAATATTGTTTTGTGTTCACTAATAAGTTGTTAATGTTCATATAACCACAAAACTTTGTTATTACATTTCAGAACTGTAATTAATATCGATGGTTGTTAGGCAACAGAAGCTTAATTAAAAATTTAACCCTGCTGTAAAATTTCCCATAACATTCTGTCCTATGCCCATCAAATTCATCACACACCTGCCGTTATTAACATGATTTTTTTGTGCGTTTGGGATGTTTAGTGTTATAGGATGCATTTGTATACGCCCAACAACTAAATCAATCTGTTATATAAATGTGGGAAAATCTATATAACAATTTAATGATAACTAATTAACTTTATTCTAAGCAAAAAAAGTGCTTTAATTTTTTTACTTATTGAATTATTATTATTATTATTATATATATATATATATATATATTACTAGTAAAGTGGAGATACATTTTATTTCGCGTAATTTTCTTCAACTTCAATGAAAGTTAATGAAATTTTTTTGCTAAAATTTATTAAAAATAAAAGTAAATTAAAAACAAGTTTTATTTAGTATTTATTTGCATAGTGAATAATGCGCCCTAGTTTTTTTATGTATTATTTAATAAAATAAATTAGAAGCGGTAGTATAAAAAACTTATGATAACTCGTTTCTGAAACATCAAAATTTGTCAAACTATATTAAAAATAAATAAGCTTGCTACCAATCTTTTAAAACTAAAAATATTGTTTCAGTACACTAAAAAAATAAATAATATTCAAAAGAGGCATGCCACCTTTGTCATATCATAATTAATTCACTGCTTTATTTGTTTTGTTCTCTGTGCTTCTCTTCTACATTTTACGATCTATTGTTTTTCTTTTCATCTCACTGCACTTTTTTCTATTCTGTCATCTCACATCATCTTTTTTTTCTTTTCACATTTTTTTTTCATCATATCTTTGATGGCGTCCTGCAAATAGAAAACCTCTTTTAACAAATGCTTTATCCACATTTTCTTATTTTTTATGCTTGCGTTTAAAGGCGTTCTGTTCTTTCTCTTCTTTCTTATTTTTTTTATTATTTTGAAACAGTAAGAAGTTAAGTTTTTTAGAGTTAAAATTGATCATGTTGACAGTACTTTATTTAGATATTGTTTTGAGGTCTTTGTTTATAGATGCTACAGATTCTAACCTAGATTTTAAGACGCTCTGTCATATTTGTCGATATGGTCTTTAGAAAGTATGAAGTATGAAGGGTGTTATTATCTGCAAAACTATGAATTAAACTTTTAGTTATTTGAAGAAGTTCATTAATGTAACCCAAATATAAAGTTGGTAAAAGAACAAAACTTTTAGGAACACCAGCATTTATGATTTTGTGGTCAAACTATCAATTTTATCTATAATTTATATACGCTATGCTCTAAATATTGTGTACGTTGTTAGTCTAGAATGCGTTTGTTGTTTGTGGATGTAGGCATAAACACTCTGTTGGTCAGCAAATAAATGTTCAAAATATAATCGAAGTCTACCAGATTAAAGCTATCTGGATTTTTATTCTTTACTTTGGTTTGAGTCAAAACGAGGATATAAGGTTTTTTATGTTCAGTATGCTGATGAACAGAATTTATTTTAATAATAATAATTTTTTTTTTAAACAAAAATATTAGAAAAATTTACTTTTAAGCCAAAAACTAAGTTAATGTTTTGTTGATTGAATTGCTAAGTGGAAGTGGCAAAGCTTTTTTCCATCAATTTAATTATATCATTTATTACCAAAAATAAGACCTCGGCTGCTCATCATCATTTGGTCATCCGAGGCAATTGGACATATATTTTGCGTATTACTCAACTAATAGAATAGACTATCCTGATTCCTCACGCAGTTTTCTCTGCTAACGGTAATGGTGCAGTACCGTCCAATATTGACACAATTTAGTCAATATACCACAACTATTGCTCAGTCCTATTGTGTCGGACAATACGTTGGAAATACACAACAGCCATGAGTTTGCCAATCTCAATCTACTTAATTATTTTGTTACGTAACTTAATTCTTATTTTATGTCTCATATACTTATCAGTCATCATCTTTTCAATCAACATCTTTTTTCAAAAAGATCTAAAAAAACATGTTACAAAACAAAAATAAACGCTTTTTTCTTTGTTTTTAGCAGCTTTCAAATTAGTAACCTTTACAAGATTGTTGGTGCGTATTAATTATTTGATAGTTATCATCTTTTTTTGTTTCTTTTTTGTTAGTAGTACCATTTTTATCTCGATGGAGTTGTTATACAATATATTTTAAATTGCGTTTTGTTTGGACATACGGTATATCTGCACCCATATGCTCTGCTATTATTATAAAATTTATTTCTTTTTACTACTATTTTATGCCCGTACTAATAGTCAGAGATTAAATCTCGGATTAATCCTGGATTTATGAATCCGAGATTCATTTAGTTAATCGTTGATTGGCTCTAACCCAATTCACGGATATCATTAGTTGCGATCGACCAATGCATTCCTCGCTAATTCTCGGATCGAGTTGAAAACTATGCAACCGTCAATATAATCCTAGATTCAAATAATCTTGGGTCCACCCAATATTGTTTATTAGTGTGTCATATATTAATTCTGACGTTTGGTAATAAATTACATTGGCCGATCGCAACTATATTCACCATCACGATATTTGTGAATTGGCTCTAAGCCAATCAACGATTAGCAAAATGAATCTTGGATTCATGAATCCGAGATTTAATCTCTGACTATTAGTACGGGCATTGGTGTCTTTTGAATAGTTTCTTTCCATGGTTTTTAAATTATGTCTCAGTAACTATCTTCTTCATATCGTTACAAAAATTTTTAGTTTTTTTTTTTCAGTTTTGTTTATTTTACTTCTCTACTGTACTAGAAATATAGTAGAATTCTACAATTCCTTATAGTTTTAGCATGAAGGGCGTCAAAACAGATTGATTTCAGAATTAAAACAACGATGTGTTTTTTTATCATATTCTTCTTATTCCTCTGATCGTGTTACAAGCAATTAAATTATCTTTAGTCTACATAAAGAGGCATTAGGTGGAAAGACATTTTTAATTAATGATGAAATACTTTAGGCGATACATTATTGTTTATAAAATTTTGTTTATGTTTAACGTTTAACGCAATTTTTTAACAATTTGGGAATGTTTATTTTTTGTGGGTGGAATTTTATCTATATCTGATGCTTTTCTGGAATTTAAAAATTTAATTATCTTTGTTTTTATCAAACCCATCATTTTGAGATTGTATTAGATTGTCACAATGTTTACAAACATTTTTATAATCCTGATTTGTCCGATCAGAACTGTAGTCTGCCTGTTTTGTCTGACTTTAGTACAAAGACTTTTGTTTTAGTTTAATTACAAAGAATGAATGAGATGTTTTGATGCAATATGTGGATTATCAAAATATAAACAATGAGTATCAAAATCAAACTTATTAAGAATTTTTTTAATTTTTTTTTATCTATATATCAATAATGATAAGCGGTTTAGGTTTGGTAGTAATAGGAAAAGATGTTTAACAATGAAAGTAAATAGTGAATGATTGGAGATTTGCAAGGCAGCTTCAACAAAGGTTGTTTTAATCTCTAAACTAGTTGAAAGATAAAGATCTAATAACTTTGGTTTACGTTTTTGTCCATTACTAGTGATTTGTTGAATAAGTAAAAATGGTGTTGTAGAAGATAAGCTTTTCTATAATAATTTCTTGAAGCAGCTTTTCAAAACTTGCAGAAAGATTATATACAAAGTTTAAAGTTTTAAAGTCACACGAATGTCTCAATTAAATATTTAGGCATTATAATTAATTTTAACTTTCTATAGAACGCTAAACATTGCACAGACATACTTGTAGAACTAAAACAAAAATTTAAAAAGTTATAGAAACCAACATAAGTAATGTTATTTTATATTGTGTTTGTGGACAACCTGTTTAAGTATAGATTATCAATTACTATTTCAAAACTGATAAATTTACTAGACTACAAAATTTATATCACAAGAAATCATAGTCAACATCATTTAGAAGTAATTTTAATTTAGACTAACATAGAGAAAAACTTGCAGTAGCTTTAGACATTTCCAAAACTTTTAATAGGATATGGCATAATATCAACAAACTCTATTCTGTAGGTCTTGATCATAAATTTGTTAATCTTATCAATAGATTTTTTGACAATACAAAAATTATATTTAGAATTGATGGTTTTAACTCTGAGCCCAAAATTATAAATGCTGATGTTCCTCAAGGTTCTGCTTTTTTGCCAACTTTATTTTTGATTTACATTAATGGATTTCTTTAAATAACTAAAAGTTTTATATATTAGTTGTGCAGATGATAGCACCCTTTATACTTCATACTTTCCATACAAGACCACATTGACAAGGCATCAATAAACAAAGACCTCAAAACAATATTTGAATGGGATACATTCAACTTGGTTACTTTTTCAACTTCTTACAGTTTCTAAACCAAAATTTGAGATGTTATCACTACTAAATTATAAACTAAACAACGAATCCATATCTAAATCTTTTTTAACTTGTTTTATAGAGGTTACAATTTTTCATAATCTTCTTTGGAACGACAATGTTGTTGGTATAGCTTTGATAGTATCTAGAATTTTTTAATAAATGTAAACAATTTTTTATTTTTGTTAACTTTTGTATTTATACCTGTACAACTAACATTATACCTTGTATTAAATATTATTTTCAAGTATGGGGAAGAACATCCGAAACTACACTCTCACTATCTCTTCTCCTAAACTCTATTCAAATCGAGCTATTCCGATCAATGTCGACCTAAAATTGACCAATGACTTAAATACTTTACAACACTGGCGTAATGTTGCAGATCTTTGCATTTAATATAGATATTGCCATCTAAACAAATTTATATTTGTAGTACAAAGCTTGTTTGGAATTCTAACAAATATTCAGTTTAGAGATGTAGGATCGAAACTTTTAAGAGAGTTTGTTAACCGTACTATTGACACATGGAATAAACTTTTAAATTCAGTATTTGGGACTTATAAACCGCAAATATTTAAGGTCATTGTTCACGCCTAAATCTAGTCTTCAATGTAATAGTTTCAGCGACTGTAGTGTTTCAAAGGTATTTTTATGTTGTTGTGATTCCTAAATATCACATTAAAAAATAAAAATGGTGCTGTCAGATTATTGGTTTTTTTAGCAGGTCTGTAAAAATTTTGACATTTATGAACAAAATGCGAGTTAACAATTTTTTATCGGTTTATGAACCTGTATGTATGTATTTAAGTATTACTTAAGATTTTTACGTTTGTAAGACTAAGTTTCTCATAATAATAATATGAATATAAAATAACTAAAACCATAACTGATTAACAAAATTTGTGGGTTGCAATATTCCGCAATGCGGATAGTATGTATGTACGCCCGACCGTTTCAAATATGAGACAATTTTGTTTTTGGCTTACATTTTATTATAATAAACAATTTGTTTAATCATATAGTTAATTAGAACTTCTAAATAGAAATAAATTGATGTAACACAATAAAGTACGAATAAATGCATACTAATAAGAAATATTTGTATGTAGTTTAATTTATTTGCAAATGATAGTCATTTTAATTAAAATTTCCGAATGACAGTTACAGCATCTTCGTATTTCAATTGAACGGTCGAGTGACTTCTACTATTACGACAGTACTATGCTAATAACTATTTTACTAGTATTATGACGAACAAATGGAAACACAAAAGCATTATGCAATGAAACCACTTTCGATCTGATTGAAATGTACAAACATACAAGTTTATAATGTGTTATTATTTATATAAAAAAGAAGCTGTTAAACATTCAATTTTAATTTGTGTACCAAATTTAATTCAACTTTAATCAATATAAATTAATAGATAGAATTTTTCATAAGTTAATTTATGACTACTTTTGAATATAAAAAAAACTATAACCTGAATAGTTTCCTTCCATTATTTGTTGTTAACGATATCACGCATCATCTATTATATTTATCTTAATTAATGATGAATATGATATAATTTTAATTACATAGAATATTTTGTGTGTTTTATGTCATATTAAATTTAATTATATTTATTTATTTATTTATTTTCAGGTAAGCGACATGGATCAGACCCATATAATTGGCGGTTCAACTAGTTTGGAATGCAGGTAACATTTTCTGGGACATATTTTTAATGGCTTTACAGACTATAGATCTTTTCTATTAATGACCTGGTTTTTTCTTCCTGAATAAATAAATTCCACGATTCCGTGTCTTGATTTTAGATGAGAGTACCAGGGTGCTGTCGCTAACATCTGAATCCGTGATTAATTGGAATTGCAATTTGTATTCTGAATATATTAAGAGAAATGTGGGTTTTCGTTAGTTGAATGGAACGTAACAATGTGCTCCTGGAGTAACATGCATGAAGTGTGTTATAGTTTCCCTTGTTATGGGGAAGTTTGTCTCCAAGCCACAAACCATCCACATATACAAGTTCGTATAGGAAAACTGAAAGCGTTCGCTATAAGATACTAACACAAAATCCCCCTTTACAAATGCCAACACAACAAACTGTAGGCCTTTCGTATTTACATCTTAAGACTATACTTAATTACTCTTCTTGAATAATAGAACATAATCAGCTTAGCAATTCCAAATGTACTCAGCTAACATAAAAACATAGATTAAATGTTTCCATTTAAAACACACAGAGAAGTAAGGTAAGAATCCTTCGCATAACAATGAGCAATAATTTAGAATTTAAAAAGTGGTCTTTATTCAAGTTGAAACAAGGTAAAAAGCGATGTTGAAAAATTGCTAGAGCCCCTACTGGGAGCCATCAATCGTTCCCCCAAAAGCATGTTTTAATCCGAACTACACTTTATAGTCATTGTTACGACCTCGTCACAAGCCTATCTATATAATATGCCTTTCCATATTACACTCACTATCAATTATAGTGATGTACTTTAGGTAAGCGAGGGGTTGAATAATATTACACATGGTTAAGAGTTGGGGTGAACCTGTAATCTTATACTCTTACTAACAACATCACATAAATAAGTGTCGTATTGTGCAAGCTGGTTTAACCCATTCAACCTCGCAAATTTGTGGTAATGCATTTTATCGAGCATGGTTTAATTAAATTTAATAAATTTCATTCAATATATACGAAAAGGTGATAATTGAAATTATAGTATGGAAAGATCAGCTCGTGGGCGTAAAATATTTCATTTACCAGAGTGGCTTTTTTTATTTAGGTCTCTTTCAAGAGATGAAAAAAAAAACGACCCGATATATGAATTCAATAAAACCTATCGATTCGGAATAAAACGAGATTATTTAAAGTACATACCATCTACATCCTGTGTGACACATTTGTATAAAATTGAATACACTCTTTTTTTTTTCAACACTTCCAATATCTTTTAAAGGGACCTAAATGGTTTATGAAACCTTCTTCACAGTAAATTTTCTAACAATCTATTATTTCAGATAAATTAAAGTGTAAAAAGCTATACATTTTATATGTAAAATAAATTATCATATGTGTAAATGTGTCTTCCTGTGTGTACCCGCTATGTGAAATTTATTTAAGCTGTTTATAAAAATAATTGTAATCACATATTTCCTAACATTTATTTTATGAAGACATGTAACTGTCAAATACAGTTAAATCGGTTCCTTAGAATTTACTAATAGTACGAAGAAACAACTGTTAGGCAACCACAAATTTATATTTTAAAAAATGAAAATAAATTTTTAATTATTTTGTCTATTTAAATAATATGTATTCGAAAATCAATATTTAAGTTTTAATATGTGGATGTCTGCCAATGCTAAAACAATTCTTTGGGTGATTATTTTAACAGTAGTGGTATTATGATAATAGAGTGTTCCATAATAGCAAATAAATGGCGTTTCATTAATAAGTTAATGTTGACTTTCTAGAATTCATAATTATTATAAAGTTGATAAACGCTACAAATTTATTGTTCTATCATTAATACGCTCTGAAAACTTTATGTAGTTTTTCCATCTGCTTGTTTGCCAAGTGAAACTATTGGTAGCTAAAACAAAAATTTAAATGAGAGAGGTTTATTACAAGATGTGAAGACACCAAATCGCATTTGATCTAGACGTTTTATTGAAAACATTACCGTGGCAGCGCAATGTGAGGATGAGAACCGAAGCACCTCAATTTGCCGTCGGTTCCAATAATTGAACTTCTTTGGCACCACAGTTTGTTGAATTTTGAGAAAAGATCTTTGTCTTGTCTCACTTGGTTTTGGAAAACTTTGCAATCAAATATTTTTTATATATGACATTAATTGACCACTAAGATACTGCCATTTGACGCATTTTTTTTTTATTATGCGTTTTTTAGGAGTTATGTAATTAATGAATGACAAAGTTTATGCTAATAAACCAGAGACAATTCACCTTTTCAAAACCAATATTAAATTATGAAATGAATTAGTAATTTAAACTCAATCTAACGATCGCAGAGGGTCAAGCATAGACAACTGTTTTGGTTTTACAAATCTAGTCACAACGCCTTGTGTCATATTTTTCGAAAAAAATTGAAGCGGTTTTTGAGTGATGTGCTATTTCATAAATAATAAGCGTTTTGCCGTGAGAAACCGTACATACCAGCGATCAAACAGCGGTTTTATTTCCATCTCTCTCTATTTTTGGGTGATCGCGGAAATCTCACGAAAACGTACTGATTGTAAACGGTTACACCGGTCATTAATTTTCTTATGATTATTATTAATTTAGTAAAATATTTGCTATATATACATTTACTTACAAAGAATATTCATTTTATTTATACTTAATAGCAATTTTTACTAATTATTTTCATAATTATTCTTGACAATTCATCTCATTTATAGGTTATCATATTTAAATTTGACATACCGGACTTATTAAACTGCTTCCAACAAGGGTTTTAAATTCACCTCGCTGGTTGGTACATTCGGAGTCAAAAGTAAATAACCGGTAACTTGCGACAACGCAACGGTTTAAAAACATTTCATACCACAACGTCAACGGTATCTCACGGCAAAATGCTTATAGTTTCTGGTTTATAACAAAACTTAAACAAAAATGTTTATTTTTTGTAATTTTGCTCAAATATCAAATTGTTTACTTCTTGGTAAAACATCCTTTATTTGGACATACATGGATAGCGTAAAATGACCTGTGTCTTTTTATATTTATATCTATTATTACTCACAATGTTAGTTATATAACTGACTTGAAATTAAAAAAAAAGTATTAAATGAGGATTAAATAAATAGTTTATTCAAATTCAATTTAACGTTGTAAGTGGTAAAAGTGAAGCACAAACTATTGTTTTGGTTTTACACAGGTACGCAAAAATATATAACGTTTGCGCCAAAACTACCAGTAAAATAGATTGTAATAGATTGGGTTAAATTATATCAAATTACTAATTTGGGGTGGAAATTCTGAGCGACATAATTACCGAGTGTGAGAGAATTTTTCAAATTAGACAGGTATACACGTTCTAAGAAGAAACTAAATGTTCGATTGCATGGCTTTGACAAATGTAGTATTTAGCTGCCAAAACTACGTTAGTTTAAGTGAAACTAGATAATTGATAAATATTTTACGGGATTGAATCAGATAAAATATGACTTATGAAGGTAATTAGTAGAATTATGTAGTACAAAAAAAATGGATAGGGCATATTTCAGAAAAGGATTGTTTGTTGAAAGACATCATCAAAGATAAGGTGAAGTTTTGAAAAACAAAATAGAAAAAAGATAGATTTGTAAAAACTAGAAAAAGAAAAAAAGAAGATGAATCTTATTTTTAGTTTTTAATTCTTTTATATTTTATATAATCTTACGGGTTTTTATGTTATCTACACAGCTATAAAAACAATATACTATTGCTTAACATTTCTCAATTTTGGATTAGTTTAAAGAGGCGATAATAAGTGATTTTCAACACAGAAGTTATGATATTTTCATCGAATGAAAGCAGTAGCCCGAAGAATATCTATAAGAAAGAGAATGGTGGTTGTGTATTTTTGAATCAAATGTTGATGAAATCAGTTCAAAGACAAAGATCTCTAAAAAAATCGAATTGACGAAATCATCATTGGTGAGATAGCTCAGTTATAAAGCGTTAGCATAGCACGCTGACAGTTTGATTCCTGAAATTTGACTGAAATAATAACTTGCTTTTTATCCACGGAAGTCACCTAATAAGCCGTTGGTTCAATCAACACCTTTCAAATAAGTCCTATGATTTTTTGGAGATGTCAAATAGCTGTAAAAGCACAATAGAGAGGAAGTTGAAGGTTTGGTATTGATTGATTAAAAGTTTTAGTTATTGCTTGAGAAATATGATTATCAGAAACAAGTGTTTGGGAATGAGCTAAGTGTTGGCATGATTGATTCCTAAACTCCTTAGTTCCAAACAAAAATTGTGTAGACGACAAATTTGTTAGAAAAATTTGACTGGTTTATCCCAATATTAGGATTTTTATAGAATTGTAACTAGGTATGAGACTTGGGTACATTGACTGGAATTCTTTCAGGAAACAAGAGTCTATGTAATAGATTCATACGCGCTTTTTGTCACAGTTTTTGGGGACAAGATTTTTTTAATTGAGTACATGCAAAAGGAATTACAATAACAGGGAATGTTTACAAATACACAATTTAGGATTTGGAAGTGGCTGTGAATATTATCTCTTTTCAAAACTCAAAAATTACTTGAGAAGGCGTACTCTTTTGTTGAGTGAAGGCTTGGAAAATGTTGTATTTTGCAGAATTATTAAAAGATATTTTTTGTTCGTAGAAAAACTTTGGAATAAGTGTATTAGTGTTGGTTTTTACATTTAACTATAAAAATTATTATATAATTTCTTGTTTTCATAGCTAAGTACATAACATAAAAGCTTTCTTTGTAAATCAATTATGTATTTGATTCTTTGAAAATTATTAGTCACAGATTTTGTTTCAAAAATACAAGAACTTTTTGAAAAAAATTTAACTTGAGATATGAAAGTAGAAATTCAAATGCAAAAAAAAACCTATCGGGTAAAAATTTAGTAATTTTAGTTTTTATCGAATCTCACGGCATTGTAAGTTTTTCTTCATTTTGTAAGCTATAAACTATGAGGTTGCTGCAACTTTTGGTATGCACCTTTTTGTTAGGAATTTATTTTAAAAACTGCAACCCAAAATTTTACGCTTTTTGTAGATTAAATTTCTCTAACCTATTTAATTTTTTGAACAACATATAAATTAGATGTTTACGTGTTATATTTGGATAATTTGTTATGTAAATATAATTTTAATGTTTGTGATTCTAAAACAACTAACCTGTGAGCTTTGTTGTTTCCATTTGGAACAAGAACAGTTATATTCTTAATTTTTAAATAGAACAGATTGAGGAGGATTGACATATTAAAACACCTTTGAATTTGCAAGAATAAAACTATACTATGCTTGATTAGTTGCGTATACTTATTTTTAAATAAACTAAAATAACTCACTTGTCGTAATTGTTCTAATGCAATATTTTTCAAAGTGAAAACTAGTCGTAAATATTGTTCAACGAGCTGATCATATTGAAAAAAGTAGTTGTTTTCACTTAAAAATCAACATTAAAGAACATAAATATGTGATTATTATTGCAATGCATACAAAATGACTTAATTACAATTGCAGGAGAAAGGCGAAAACCGTTTATGTGTTTATTTACAAATAAAGTAAAAACAAGTAGTACATCGATTTATGCAGGAATTAAAATAATTCGATCATTAGCTCTCCATAATAGCAGTAATCATTAAAGTTCTTCTATTGGTCGTTATTATTTCATTGACACGTCTTGAACTAGCAGTAAGGAATGTGTAAGCCCCTATGAACTTAGCAAACTGATGAATAAAATGAGGTAATTTGTCATTTTACCAGTAATTTAATGACTATATAAATAGGAAATATAAAAACGTGTATTTAGTTTATTGAAATTTAATAAGAAATTAATAATGTTCTAGTTAATAAATAAATTACATGTAGTATTCATTTATTCTATCATTTTAATAAAACGATTACATAATTTAATTATATAATTTATAATTAAGGAAATTATATATTATTAATATTATAATATTAAAAGAAACTTGTTATAACTTTTTTTTAATAATTTTGATAATAATAATTAATATCAATCAAATAAATGAAATATTCATTAATTAATCTGGTGTTTACCAATTTATCTATTTCATTTTCTACGTTGGTTAAATAAATTCAAGTTGAACTAAATATAATGACAGTAAACAAAAATTTTAAGTATTTGCTTTTACAACAAGAACACTTCTTACAGTTTTTCTATTCTTAGTTCAAATTGAATGTTTGATCAATTTTCTTATGTTTTGCTGTTTGGGAATGAAACCGTACAGGATTTTTCATTGTAATAAAACTTTTTGTTGTTAAAAATTTTACTTCGATTTTGCGAATCTATGAATAGTAAATGGGACGTTTTAATATTTTTGAAAAAATAAATAAGTTTTAGTAATTATTATTATAAAAATAATTTAGATTTACACTTTAGAATAAGCAAATAATAAAGTAAATACGTGATAGTAGCAGAAAATGTGCATACATGAAACTGGTTTCTGCTCGCCTTTCGCTTTCGTAACAAATCTTATTATATAAAAAAAAAATTGAATTGCTGAAAATTTTTTACTTATATTTAAAAAGGAAATTAAGTCCGATTCTTCTAATAATAAGCCAATTGTAGTTTTTTTGTCGTTTTTTAACTTAATTGCATTATTTGTTTAAAAATCGCAAATTTAAAAAAAATTACTAGTGAAATCAATTAGAAATATTCCTTAGAATCTAAGTCTGGCGCCATTTCAAGTCTATACCCTGTCTATAAGCCACAAAAGCCATAAAACCATGTTTTTGTTCTCAGTGAACTGGGCATTTTTTAATTATTTTTTCTAACCGCCAAAGTTGTCGTATTTTGATGTTAATTAATTGGAAAATATAAATTTGTTCTGTGTATTTAGGTTTTAAGGGTCTAAAACTCAAAAAATCTGCCTGTAGGCAGGCAGGAAAAAAAAACTTCAGGAAAAGTATGCGTTTAAAATTAATATTTTTTTTTATATTCACAAAAAATATTATAAGCACACTAGGATGTAGTTTAAAACTTTTTTTATCAAATTTTGAAACGCGCAGGGTGGATTTATGATTGAATTCAAAAAATAATAATATTTTTAAATTTTGGCGCCAATAGATCGAATCTAAATTTGTGCCGTTAAAGCAAAAACTATCAAACAAAAGTAAAATTGCCCAAAATTGGTTCAAGCGACAATAGATGATTTTGTTAAACTTCTGATATGAGCTTAAAAAAATATATGTCAAATAATCTTAAAAAAAAATATTTAAAAAAATATTTTTAAGAAAAAATGTTGTACAATTTTTTTTTCTAGATGGGCTTTTTGATGCCAGATTAACACGACTCTGACTATTTTTCATGTAGAATTATTTGCAAAATTCAATTTTTTTATAATATTTGGTGTACAGTTCCTTTGAAAGCTGCTACTTGTGTATTTGTAAGAGTTTATGTTGAAAAATAGGCCCATTTTTGCAGTTTTATTGAGTTTTAGAATTCTAAAACCTAAATACACAAAACAAAATTATATTTTTCAATTAATTTACATCAAAATTTCTAATTGATTTTACTAATAATGTTTTTTTTGTTAAATTTCCTGGAATTGTGAATTAGCTCTTGTAATTAGCCATCTGTCGTGTCCCCCCACTATCAGACATGAATTTACCTTTTTTGTATTTGTACAATTTACGAGCAGTTCCGTTTCTACACTTGTACTAGCTACACTTGTAACAAACTTGTAATCAGACTTATATAATAAATGCTTTTTATGTAAAAGTTATTTTTATTTTAACGTTATATTAATGTTTGTGACATCAATAATTATATGTAAAAGTTGTTAAGACAACCGTCTTCTGAACCAGGAAGAATATCAACTGCCGTACACAAAACAAAATTGTAATTTAAAAAAATATAAAAAAAGATTTTTGTTTTTGTTTTATACCTTTATGAACCGATCAAATAACTACTAATAAGTTAAAGAAACTGAAAAAAAATACTAAAGCAAATTTTTCTGCTCTGGTTCATTTGAAATAAAATTGCTCATATTAGTTTGTACATTGATAAATTTTTTAAGCAAAAAGTTATCTCAACTACTTAATATGAATTCCAATAAAAAGAAGGAAGAAATCAAATCTTTCAATCTTTAAATTTCTAAAATTTTTTTTTTATAGTATTATCCTAATATTATTAAGGAGGATGAACAATTATTTGCGCTGTTATAAGGGTTCACAGAATCAAACTCAGCCAGAAAACGCTTGAATATAATTGAATAAAATTTTCACACATTGTAGAAGAAAGTACAATCTTTTAACTTTTTAAAAGTGGCGTTTTTAATTATTTTTTTTATTAAATTTTTACTTGTTAAAATAACTTCAAATTTTTAACCTAAAACATAAAGACAGAATATTGTATGTAGTTCAACATACGGTGCTGTACGTGTCAATATTTTTCAAGAGAGAAAGGTTTACCAATATTCTCGTAGACGTGATAGGATTTAATATTTTCTATAACAATACTACTTACTAGTGGCACCCCAACAGGACGGGGCGATTAAACCCGGCAATTCTCTAGCGTTAACAAATTTTATTATGTAGACTTCGACATTTGTGTTCAAAAATGTCTTCTCAATAGTTTTCTTGATAACAGAAAAAATATAGTTAAAAAAAATGGTTTTAATTCTGACCCTACAATTAAAAATGCTTTATGGTTTTTAATTTTTTCCGTCTATTTTTGATTTATGCTAACTAACTTTTTCAAATAGATGTTAGCATTTCTTATAATTTATACATTTGAGAGACCGTATCAATATAAATATATGGCAGAGCAACTTGAAATTTATACATTGGAATCTTTAGGAACTATAAACAAAAAGTTTGATATAATTACTGATTAAACAACTTTTTAACATGGTTAGTAAAATTTGAAGCATCAGGTTTATAAATATTAAACTATACAAATTTAAATCTAAATTTGTCTTAGAATTACAATTTTGCATTATCTTTTTTGGAACCAACATGTTGCAAACAATTTTTTGTATGCATTTTTACATACATATAAACACTATATTTACACCTTTGTATTAAATATTGTTTCTAAGTATGGAGTAAAGTATTTGCAACTATATTATTTTTTCTAAATTCTATTCAAAACGAGTTATTTGAATCATTGTCTATTCAAAATTGATTAATATCTTAAATACTTAAAAACATTGGCGTAATGTTGCAGTATGTTTTTATATACATTTCTGGACTAGACTAGGTTCACCACTACGGCTTTGACGTGTTTGCAGTACACCAGTTTCTTTGCGTTTTTTTTGTCTTTTAGAAAATTGCTTGGTGTACAGTTGGCTTGCATCATCAGATAAATTTCCTTAGAAAAGTTATTTATTGTTACTGCGATAAATCATAGTTTGTTTGTATTTTTCTTATTAGGGTATATTCAGAACATTTTATGGCATATGAAAAAAATTACCAATAAATTTTACTATACTACCCAAAATAGCACAAAAGTCAATCCACTGAATTCTTAACACTAAAGCTGATTAATAAAGCGATTTCTGTTTTGCAAACAATATAAAACACAGTACATTTCTGAGAATTTTTTTTCTTTTAATTATAACCTACTTTTGAGTTGTTTACTCACCTCTTAAAAATAAAATTACAAGACCGTAAACCATTTCTATGCTATAATTGCAGTTTCAATATAAGATAATAAAATTGACATGTGTTGTTTGGCCGAATTCTTTATAACTGCCTTAGCAATGTACAAATTACTGGTCGTATATTTTAAATAGTTTGGCAGTACCCTAATCAGATATTGTTTTAAGGTCATTTTAAGACGCTTCGTTATATTTGTCAATATGGTCTTACAAAAGTAGTATGAAGTATGAAAGGTGCTATCATCTGCTAAACTATGAATAGGACTTTTGGTTATTTAAAGAAGTTTTTTAATGTAAATCAAAAATAAAGTTTGCGAAAGAGCAACACTCCAAAAAGTATCTTTTTGTTTTGTATTAACGTTAAGCATTTATTTCGTTTAAAATAAAGTGACATTGTGTCCTTATACCCGTATTACACTGTCAATAATTATATCTTGAATTATATATATAAAAATATTGAAATCTTAAAAAGTCTGTAAAATGCACAAAATATCATCAATCTTATTATAAATTGAAATTTTAAGAATATTTTTAGGTTTTCTTTATAATTAACACATAAAATGTGAGAAATAGCATTTATAATATAACCTAACTATTTTTTAAAAACTGATAATTCGTACATCTTTTGCGTCAATTATAAAGAAAATATTTTTAAAATTTCAATCTGCAATAAAATTGATGATCGTTTGTGCATTTTACAGACTTTTTAAAGTTCCATCCATAATTATATATATAATTCTATAAAGAATTATTATAGATAGTGTCATAAGGGCATTAGTCTAATAACCCAATAATAGCCCAAAAAGTGTGAATACAATTTAGATAAAAGATTAAGTTGTATGTTAATTAGTGCAGATAATTCATATAAAATTATAAAACTGAAAAGGGCTAAATATATTATTTAAATATTCTTGCTATTGTGTTGTTTAAATATAACTGATTGACAAATTTTATTTATAAATTTGCTTATAGTATCCCGTTTATATCTAGTATTTATTAATTTTCTTACAACAAAAAATATAATATTTTAAAAATATATATGCATGATTTTAATATAAGTATTTCTACTCGACCAGTATAATATAATATCATTTAGTTAATTAATAATATTTTGTTTTGCATTTTGATTTACTAACTTAATTATAAAAATAATATATCAAGCAGAATACCACCATAGAGTTGTTAAAATTATTATATATAATTACAACATTTACACGAAAGGGTAAATAATAAATAAATAATTCAAAACTGGCGGTCAACGCTCTAATTCTTAAGAAATATATTGTATGGTTACAATAATATACTTAAACCCTCGTCTTTTCAACGATTTACATAAATTATACAAGGCTACAACATATACAATAGAAAAAAAATTAAAAAAAAAAATTATGAATTCAATAAATTCAATGCACGCAATTTCTAAATAATATATTTATGGTTTTTAAATATCGGTTAAAAAAAATCAAACATTTTATGGTATGGTATATTATCATTAGATTTAGTACATTTTTAAATAAATTGTAGACTGAGAATGTGAAAAAAAATTGTAGACTGAGAATGTGAAAAAAAAATTGTTTATCTCATGATATTAATGAATTATTTTATAATATTGCCAAAAAAAGTTTCTATTGGATATAATTAGATAAACTTTATTACCCTATTGATTATATTAGTTTAATAATACGTTTATTTCTTGCCTTTCGGCGTTGAAAATTACATTTACAACTTCCCAAAATAATAAAACTTAATCCTTATAAAATTAACACAATTAAAAATATTTTCTTCTATGTTCGTCTATTTTTTTTCTTTGTTTTTTACCTGCCATCATCCATTCAACCTCTTTTCCGTCCCTTTTTAATATCTCATTTTTTCCCATCTGTTCTTTTCTTATTTTGTTACACTCTTTCAACATATGTTCTATAGTTGCCTTAGTCTTTCCGCACATTCTGCACATTTTCAAATCCTCTTCCATCCAAAATCTTGTCACTCGCTCTTCATTACCACATCTGAATCTTGCAATCATTTTTTTGTCATCTTTACTATATCTATTGCTCTCTAAGTACATTGGCAATTCACTTTCTATAATATGTTCATGTTCATAATTTGCGTTGTACTTAAGACTCTTTCACTTGCATTCTTTTTACTTGCCTTTGTATATCTCTATCTCTTTCCATAATTTTGTACCATGTCTCTCTCCCAGATTCTGTCATTCTTTCAATTTCTTGGCTCGCATACCCATTTCTATTGTAATATTTTTTCCTAATCTTTCCTAGCTTTTCATTTTTTGCTCTCATTTTCTCTTTCATGCATTCTTGTAGGATTTTGAATTTGTGTCTTTGTCACATTCTTTTTTCATACTTCATTGCTCTTTTTCCTGCTTCTACTCTTAATTTATCTTTTTTAACTTCTTCCAGCACAATATATGGTAAAGTTTCTCTATTTAAACCTAGCACCCATCTCTAATATTTTACATGTATAGCTTCTAATTGTTTTTATTCCTTCCATCCCCATATTTCTGACCCATACAATATCATACTCCTAACTAAACTATCAAACATAAGTCCTTTTATTCTCATACACTCAAATTTTTATTCACTTATTCCCCAAACTTGTCCAACTACTTTATTTGCTTTTCGAGCCATCTCTTTAATGTGCTTGCTCTCGGTGTTACTCGTACAAAGAACATATCCTAAATATTTAAAAAAAATTACGTCCTTAATACCTTGCCCATACCATTTCCAGTCCTCTACCATTTTTCTCCCACCCCCCTTTCTGAACACCATAATTTTTGTTTTTTCTACATTAACTTCTAAACTTTTTTTTTTATATTTTTTCAAACTTTTCATCATTTCTTTCATTTCCCTTGCTTCTTTTGCTAGTATTACAATGTTGTCTGCATATGCTAGCGACCACACTTTTTCTCTACCAACTACTACCCTTCTTGATTGAGCCAACCTCATTTTTTTTTCTACATCTGCTATTTAGGTTGCAAATAAAGTAGGACTCAATGGACAGCCCTGTCTTACTCACTTCATTGTCTAAAATCTTTCACTTATTTTCTAGTTAACCCATACCTACTTGCTGTCTCCTCATAAACGTCTTCCATTCTTCTTACCAAGTGCTCGCTAATTCTTTTCTATCTCATACACTTCCACAGTTTTTCTCTAACCATACTATCAAATGTCACCTTTAGATCCAGGAATAACGCATATACTTTTCTTATTTTCTCTGCTATTTCCTTTTCCACAATATGATGTAAAATATATGCGTTATCCATAGTTCCTCATTCAACTTTTCTTCTAATATCATGGCGTAGATCTTGTATGCCGTATCCAGTAGTGTTATTCCCCTGTAGATATTTACTAGCTTTTTGGATCCATTTTTGTGTATAGGGCATGAGACCTTCTCTCTATTGACTCGGAAACCCTTCTCCTTTTTTGCTTGGTGGATTAGCTCTTGTTTGTCTACTTTTTTTCTTTTTTCTTTTTTCCTCCAAACAAATTTGAAAAGTGTTTCGTCCACGCTTCCATTGGTATTTCCTCAATATCTTCCTGTTTTCTTCTTATTTTTTTGTTTATGTATTTCTATGCTTCTGCTTCTGTTTTTATTTTTTTAATTTCTATTTTGTTTTTTATAAATTCACTCTTATCTTTTTTTTTATATTATTACAAAAAACACTTCGGCATATTATAGTTTAATCTTTTCTGAATGTACTGGTAAAACATAAATTGATTATCAAATTATATGTAGAAACAGCAATGACGCCAATGTTTCCGTTTTCGTTGAAATACTACAAATCAAGGTAGCGGTCGGTATGGTCTTAAACAATGTAATTACGTATATTTTTAATTTCACATTAGGTATAGTCTTTTTTATGATTAAACCATTTAAATATACAGAAAAGATACAATAACGGGATCGCTAGACGTGAGACATCAGTTGCTGAAAATTAAAAAATAATATTAATTAATATAAAAGCGGACAACGAAGCCTAGAGAGTCAACATTAGTGAAAACAATGTAAGTAATTTAATTCAAGTTGCTAAATTTAACGGTTAAAGTTTTTATCAATGGAAGTATTAAGTTAAGTTTGTGCTGAGAGCAAAAGGTGTCACATTGCTACAAGACAGATATTTAAATTCACTCCTGCAAAAAATGTTGCAACCAAAAAGTTGAACACACAAAATGCATTAGCAATGTGTATTCTAACGTTGGCTATGGAACTGTCGCAGAATTCATTAATTATAAATTGTGAATCTTCTATGAGTATTTTGTACAAATTAAACTCAATAGACTCGATGGCGCAGCCCATCTTCTAAAATAAGTCACATCAAGGAATCTGAAGACACAGTTGTATTACTAACTGTGTGCAGTGATAAAAATTGTTAGTGCATTTTTATTTAAGTATTTTCTATCACACTTAACTGCAAGACTTGTTGTCTATCATGCCAATTCAAACAGTAATGAGTCTTGAAAAGAAGTGGTAATGTATTCAACAATGAAGTTAACAGTAATGTTTAAGCTTTAGTTGCAAATGAGGAAATACATTGGTTTATGGACAGTGTAACTAACTATATATATATATATATAGTAACAGAATAGGTTTTGTAACGTACTTAGAAATTAGTGTAAAGAAATTAGAGTAAACTATGAACATCTTTTTGTGAAAGGAATTGAAAATTTGAGAATTCAAAAAAAATTGGACGATAATGCATATCACGTACCTGGTTTACAAACGAGCGTTTTGTTGGTTTTTGTCATCTTTGTCTTCACTATAACATACATTTAGTCTTGAAGTGCAATATGAGCTCTTATCTTAATTTTTGTTTTACAATAATTTCTATCCATAACAAATTCACTTGTTTTTGTCTTTGTTTTTTTGTTGGTCATGTGGTCTCTTAAGTGCACTTTGAATGTCAGTTTTTTGTTATAATCTAATCTATTTTATTTTTAACAGGATACTTTGAGATTTGTGGGACAAACTAAGATAAATATATTGATAGATAGCATACAATTGTATATAAATAAAATTTCTTACAAATACTATATTACATATTATTACAGTGTGTAAGTATAAACACAACAAAAAGTAATTATTAAAATACAAAACATTGTAAAATAGCTAATACCAATTCTAGCAAAGCATTTGTGGATGTGGTAGTACATCACAAAGCGAGCCCGTTTCTGCAGCTAACGGTCGGTTACGTGTTGTATTTTTTTTATTTGTATGCTAAACATTTAAGTATTTAGAAAGTATCAAGAGTCAAAAATTACAAATATTTTAAGTAATTCTTTGTAAAAATGTCAAAAGATTTTGTTTTGTTTATTTAGATACTTCCAGAATGCGGCATGAATCAACTCATTTGATTAAAAATAAACAGTTTTTGCAATTTTTTTCTTAATTTAGCATACATAAGGCTTTATTTAAGTATTACTTTTTGAACTATGTATTTACCTGATGTATATTTTCTTTTATTTTTAAACTAGCTATGATATTGATAAATTGGGTTAGTCAGACATACTCATCCACTCTGGAGGTGGAAAGTGGTTTGATAGTTATTACATTTTGTTGATACTTAATGGAATTGTTATATTGCTTTTAACTCACTGGTTACAGTTTTGTTTCTTCTATATCATGGTGTATTTACTAATATATTTAACTCTAATATTGCAACTTATACAATTTAACATACACTAACATTGGCCGATATTTTATGCGGCATAGCAAGTTCTAGTTAGCATAATAAAACTGTAATGTCAAACACTTGATTGATAATCGGTTAAATGCAGCTTTTTGTCTAATTTGTTTATTCAGTTTAAAATTACAATATTTAAACCTTTTCTAAAGATAAGATTACTGATTTTAAGATATCTATGATAAGTACAAAACATTTTTTTTGTAACATTTTTGAGATTGATAAATGTTTTGCTTTTGGTTTAACCACACTCTAAAACTATTTGTATTTGGTACCGATATCTTGGATTTTGATTTTGAAACAGTAAAAAGTTGAGTTTTTTAGAGTTAAAATTGACTAAGTTAGGTTATTGTTTCAAGTTTTATTTATGGCTCTGTCATATTTGTCTTTGGAAAGTATAAAGTATGAAAGGTGTTGTCATTTGCAAAACTATGAACAAGAGTTTTGGTTATTTGAAAAAGTTTATTAATGTAAAAACAAAAATAAAGTCGTAACTTTCAGAAACGCCAGCATTAATAATTTTGGGGTCAGAGTTAAAACCATAAATTTTGTCAAGAAAATGTCTAGAGTTACTGCAAAATTTTCTTCTTTATCTAAAGTAAAATTTTATTTGTGACTAACATATATCAGAAGATCTGTTGTCGAACGTTTTGATTGAAATCTGTATTAAGTATCTGAGATAGTTATTTTGTTCTAAGAACTTCTACAATGTAGATTTTTTTTTTTTTTTGACAGATTAGTCCGTAATGTAATTGGTCTATGATTTGAAGAATCAGACTTTGTCTATCTTTTTAGGTATAGGTTGAACATTTGCAATTTCTTATACAAATCTTGCAGTCAGAATGGGAGCTAATTCATTTTCAAAATGTTTTAAGAATATTAGGTAGATTTAATTAAAACTTTATGTTTTTTGATATTTGATTTAAGAAGGTATCTTTTTACCACTAGCCGACAATATAGGTACAACAGTGTAAGGATTAAGAATAGTAGAGTTAGATGCAAATTGGTTTGCAATAATATCTATTGATGAGTTTTTGAAAGTAAAAATTAATTTGGTTGGAGAGTGCGTTTGCTTTACTTATTCACTTTTATTCCAAAAAGGTGTTTGTTAATGCATTTTATACATTTGCATTGGTAAAAAAATAGTGGAAATTTTAGTAAAATTTTTGTTAATCTCGTTATTGTTATATACATAAATGCTGTTAGTGTGTATGACTATGTACAATGTAATCTTTCATTGCAATAATAATATCAATTCAAGTATGAACACATATATTTAATATAGTGTTCTAATTTCCAGTGCATTAGTATATTGCTATCACCTTGGTTTAGATGACGATGACGTCTGTGTGGGTTAATTATTGACTTATGCTGCTTACACATGTTTAGTTTTACTACATTTAAAACGATATCGCTATTTCATAAATAAAGTAAATGTATATCTTCTATATAACACAACAAAAAATAATATAATTAATTCGTATTCCATAATGAATTAGCGCTAATTGGCAAGTTGAATATAGATATTTTTCAGACGTGTTATTCGCCTCTAACTAGATGAATTTAATTGAAAACATCATCCCTCTTTAAGTATTGACATCATTTATGGTTAGGGAGCTAACATATCGTTATAAGAGTAAATAATAGGATTTGTAAAATATCTAATAAAGCAACCAAAATATTTATGTATTAATAGATTTGCATTTATACTACTGAATGAAATCACAGGATGTAAGAAAAGTAAAACATAATTAATTAATCAGTTAAGTTTCGAATACATTGATTGGGTTTATTAAATAATGATTAAAAATTATTCAAATTAAATATTTTGAACTTTCCCAGAGAAGAGGCAATCGATCAAATTGGGGACAAAGTGATTCTGTGTTATGGTTATAGACCCGTTTCGCAACTGCACTCATTGAATTCTTGATGCGAGTGAAACTCATTAATTAATTTTACACACAGTTTGAAGTAGTGCTGTAATAGAAGTACTTAATTATTGTCCATTTATTTCTTCTAACTATTTATAAGTATGATCATTAATGTCTATTATCTTTTACTGAAATTCATTTTAATCCAATATAATTGTCTTATTACGGTAATATTATAAATATATTCGTATGGGAAATATCAAATACAAGTATCAGTGTTGGAATGGATGAAGAAAACAAGCAAAGCAGATCAAGCTGATGCACGGTCAGTAGAAAACAGGCTCCGGTTCTTGTTTTTTATAATAATAATTACAGAATAATTCCCTCCACCTGTCCACCTGTCCCCGAATCTGTAGTAACATCCGTTCGCTGCCATTCAGCTCTTAGCACCTGTCTTAGTCCCTCCTTATAGAAGCTTAGTCGCTGGTCTACCGTCGCGGGCTGAGCGTCTTGATTCGTGCGCGTAACTCCGCGAAGTTTCACCTCTTCTCATATAGAAGAAAATTAATTCAATTCAACAGTGCTTGTTTAACTTCGTACTGAATCAATGCAACATATTGATCTCTCAACTAAGGATTTATTAATTTAATAACTATTACTTAAGAAAATATATTGTTATTTTAAAAATCGCGTGGGATATTTATAAAATTATTTTTGAATTATCTAAAAATAATAAAACATATGTGAAGTTAATAAAAATATCTAGCAATTCATGTGCTCCGAGACATTTTTTTGTGCGTGTTTATTATATTTAAGCATACAATCTCCCACGTGGTCTCTTCATCTCGAACTGAAAACACTGCAGTAAACAACGTGCCGTGCTAAGGGATACTACTACTAGCAATTTTATATTTGTGCTCCACATCAAACAACATAATATTGTTTGCGTTTTCTACAACTAACTGGATTATAATTTTATAATAAAGTGACCCTGTTTATAGTGGTGGTGATTAGCGATCACATAACGTTTTGGATCAAAGTGAAACTCGTTGATTTATATCAAACATTTTCAAGTGGTGCTACGTGCTCTAATGGATATACTTAATTACTAAAACTAGTTCGTGGTGAGTTGATTTTTGTTGATTGAAGCATCAGGTGGTGTTATCGAGTATTTGTACATTATTAATTAAATAATATTTCTAGTACTCTACAGTAAATGGCCAATTTTGTTAAATTTTTATTGCAACTTTTGTTTTTACTTTTTTTATTTGATCTGCATGTTAATAATATAAAAGAGAATGGCAAATTCGAACTTTATATAATAATAATAAACAGCTTGTTAAATTTACATATTGAAATAAAATTGCAATTAACCGATAAAAAAATAATAGGCAATATTTTTTCTGCAACGAAATTAACACCTGTGTCTAAGACAGGATGTTGGGAAATAGAATTATTAACATAATGCCATAAATAATTTATTAGATCTAATATAAAAACTCTTATTTTATTTCCATAATATAAATTAATTTTAAATATTATGAATGAAAAAGAGTTTTAAATAAACAGGATGTACACGTTTTACGTATATATTGTATAATAAGTTAATGCACCCCTCTTGTAAGTGAAAACGGTTTACATTTTCACAAAAATTTCAAACAAACTTCTCGGCTAACACATCTAGTCACATTATATATTTCACCTAGTATGAATGAAAAAATTTGTATTCAAACACGGATTTTGGACGAAGGGCTTTTTCCTTGTTTGGAGAGGTTTCCTTTCAGAACTTTCCCATCGGCTCTCCTGCGTTGATCTTCCTTCCTCTCTTCTTTTTTTTTTTGCTTTAAACGGGCTCTTAAACAACTCACGCGTCCCTTAGTTGGGTTAAGTTTTGTCTTCAAAAGACTTTGTTTTCCCATTTCAAATTTACTCTAGATACTAAATTGATTCCCCTCTATCCAATGAAATTTATTTTCTCTCTAAACATCTCCCTGTCCGGAATATCTTAATCACATCAATGCCAGGATTTTTTATAGAGAAACCCATTAATGGAAAGACATTGATTGCAATCGAAGAGAAAAATAAAACGATCGATGCTTAATTAACGGAATAACAAAGAGAGATCAATTTATTATTTTTAAATAGGTTTTCGTATTTATTACTTAAATTATAATTTAAAAGAAATTTTATAAATTTATATTTTATAATATATAAAATTTATTTGACAATATTATATTACAACTAAAATGGGAATAATTTATAATTAGTTTTTGTAAATATTAAATTGAATTGAAATAAATATTAAATTGTATGGGTGGTTTCATTTCAAAGAACATGCTATTTTAAACATAACAATAACTTAACCCTCAGGTGAAACAAACATATGAAAGGATAATTAAGCTACTACCTGCCTTGTCTTAATTATACAAAGAACAAACCGGAACCATAACTTAAAACATGACAGTTGCATTATTTCTTTAATCACCCCAAAAATGTGTGGTATTTTGAGTAGCGTAAATATATAATTAGTTGTGTGCTGTTTCAGAAACAATAGCGGCAAAAGTGAATTAATAATTCCAATCTACAACACTCACCTTGAGTAAATTGAAATTTATGATATGAAAATGTAATTTATATCAGTAAATTTTAGAAGTAAATTGCAATGTTATGCATTGATCCGAATCTCCGCGGATGGTACAATAAAGCTCTAATTAAGATTTATTATAAGAAATTACAGCAATAATTAACTAAAGTTCAAGAGATAACTTGGTCCGTAACCACTGAACTCTTCATGAGAACAAGATCTGGAAGTTTGATACATGCGATTAGGAGAGTTATTAGTTATTCCATGAGAATTGTGTAAAACTGTTCCATTCAAGAAAAATATATATGTAGCAAGAGTGGGAATTAACTGCGGAGGCGAATGAATACATGGGTTGGCGCATCCTCAAGAGAGAGAAGTGAAATGTTTAAGAACTAACACTAAACGCACAAAGACTTTTTAATTTCATAGTTTACGTAATGTAATTAAAAGTAATATAATTACAACCGCTTCCGCCGTTTATTAAACTGCCAATGAAACGCGGTATTATTCCTTACTCGGCTTCGATTAGTGCCGCGTTATTTTCTCTCCTTCCGCAAATATCGATCCAATAATGAGAAAATTCCGAATATACTGTGTGAAAATCTCTATTTTTTGCAAGAGTCGTAATGCTACCACGTGACACACTCTACTTTGATTCGCCTTATTGGATCGAATCGTTTCAGTTATCGAGTGAGTATAGTAGGTGAACTGCAGTAAAACTTGGAAAAGACGAGACCAAATCTGGTAATAAATGTGTTGTTTATTCTACGAAAAGTCTTATCTCCATTCTTATTCCTCACTGCAATTTTGATAGCTATCTGACCGTGTTTATAGTGGACTATGTCGTTTCCCTTTTTCACTAGATATAAACTATGGTTCTATTTGTTGATGTACGATAAACTCAATTTCCTAGTAAAGTATTTTTAGGGAATAAAATCCAATAATTGATCATCCTTGTTAAGGATTTGGACTGCAATAATTTATATCTAACCACGTCTTTATTTAAAACTTTTCCCGGAGTGTCGTGCGTAATTGCGTATTATAAATAATAAAATAACCCTGGAAATGCGGGAATAAAAAAACGAGGGAATTGGTACAGGAGGAGACTTGTGGACAAACAAAATAAAAACTTTCTTTGTTTCCAGCTGCGCGATTAGGGTTCAGTATCGTGTACATCTTCATTTGGGAGCGTTTCCCATATTTCCTTAACGCTACAGACTTTGAAACTAACGAATATAAAAGTACGCTATCATTCAACGTTGAAATATACCGTCGTCTAGGGATGGTCACATAAAAAATAGATTAGCTGGAATTTCTACTCGGAACTCTGTAATTATCACTTTAATTAGTGCTTTATTCATTTACTTATGTATGTACAGATATGGAAAATATTCATTGGGGAGAACTTACCGCAGCCGCCGAGGCGGCCACTGTATCTAATTTTATTTATATCTAATGATACTGAACCATTTACATTCGTAATATTAAAACTTCTACCTTGCTTAAAATCGTGTAACTTTTATATTTTATTTAAGTATGTTAATATCGTTTTGGTAGATATACAGATTAAATCTGTTTTTTTGATTTCCGTTTTGCTCCTTATTTGCATAATTAAATCTAAATATTGAAACAATTTAAGTGCGTCTATAATTACAACATATAATATTGATTTAATGAGCAACGGATATTTGTATCTTGTTTGAGTACTAGAGATAGTGATGAATCTAATAAATTTCTAGTTTATTTAATGACATTTGTTATGTAATCTACATTATTTAACTTTTTTCTAAATTCAATTGGCTTTGTATATAAATTCCAATAAGCAGTTTCTCTGAAGAAGAAGAGTTAATAATGGTTCAGGGGCTATTTTAAAGGACCTAATTTATACTACCGACAGATGTATTGTAATTAACAAAACTTTCTTTTTTTTATCATATATTATTTGTATTTGCAAATAAAGGCTTAATACAATTTATATTATTCTTATTACATGTTCAAATGCGACATATGGTGCAATTTCATCAAACTAAATATATAATTTCAATTTTTATTTTTAAAATAAGCTATTCTATAAGTATTTCTATTTCATAAACAACTTTTTCTCAAACTTTAATAAATGTTTTTTATGATCTTGTACTCGTATGGCTCGAACATGTCACTTTATAATATTAGGACAATGAAGAAATAGATTTTTTTAAACGATTTGTGTTAAATACAAGTTTATGATTTAGTTGATTGGTATTGGAAATTTTTATTTTAGAGATAAAAATCAAATCAGCAAATACACGTTTTCATTTAGCATACATACATACTATATTGAACAGAACGCGTAACGTGTTGTTAACCATTACTAATTGTATGCAGTATGCAGCAAATTTATGAGCTTATTAGATGCTACACAAACTATCTCAGAGTTGAGAATTTTTAAAATCTAAACTTTAATACCTAAGTTACGTTTTTGAAATTTTTAGGATTGCTTTTTGGATATTGTTTGTGGATTACAAATGTATAGCATTTATTACAATAAATTCTGCATTAATGCATTTATTTAAAACTTTGAGCTTATCAACATATTTTGCAAGTCTATATCATATAAGTTCAGGATACATTCCACATAGCTCGGGAGCTTTCTTTGCCTTTTTTTAAGTTACTGCATTCCTTATTTGGTTGTATATGAGTTTCATTTTCTGAATTTTACCAGAAGAGAATTTATTGTTTTTTTTTTTAGATATAATTCTTATTTGAGAATTAAGAGTAAATCTTATGTATTAAATTTGCTCGTGTTCTTCTGGAACTAAGGTTGGCTGTGTTTTTTTGTTTGGGAGTTTGGTGTTATTCAACTATCAGGGGTCAGATGGATATATTTAAACATATTGTTATTATATTTTAAGATTAAAAATACTAAAATAAAGTTGTTCGAGATTGATTGAATTGAACATTTTATGAACTAATCATATTTTGAATGAACTTGACGGGGGTTTCTAACTTTTCATCGTGTTCTAAACCTTTATAATATATAAAAGTCTATCTGTTTTCTGAAATTAATCATTTTTATAATACGACTGGCATAAGAATAACTGGCATGGTTTTGAATAACGTAGTCAGAATGTTACCGTAACTTCCTAAATTTAAATGAAGCCTAAACAATCTCTGGGTAGAGTTTCTTATTTTTTCGCAAAATCAAAAATGACTTGACAACATTAAAAAGTTTTAACAGTAATGGAATATTAGAAATGTATTGGCCTTACCAAACCTTGTATGCATATACATAAATTAACTAGTTTAAATATAAGTCCGACCGCTACCTTGATTTCCAATATTGTAACTAAAACAGCAATCTGCGATGCTTTTATCTCTATATATAAATTGTTAATCAGTTTATTGTTTATCAGTACATTTAAAAAGAATTAAAGTTTTTTTACATTCTGATTTTTTTAGACAATCATTGTTATTTTTGCAATATTTTTTTTGTTTAAACAAATTATATATTGTTTGAGAATGTACATCTATTATAAATATTTGTCTTTAATGATACTACATACCTGATCTTGTTTTTTTAATTCTTTGTTGTTTAGTTTGAGCAATATTTAATAGACAGAGATAATGATCAAATGTCTTCTATTAAAAAAATATCAGATATATCAGATATATATATATATATATATACACTCAATTTCAAATGAAAACTTGTAAAATTATGGGATTAAATAACTTTTACTTAATAGATGGCAGTGGTTTAGTGCTTTTTAACTAAAATCAACACCTGCAATGCCTCTAGTAAGAAATCGAAGAAATTTCTTTCTTATTTCGGAACAGGGGGCGTGTTATATCGGCATGAAAGAGGCAGGGTTGTTTATTGTGTGAAAATGGTACAAGACTAAATGGAAACTACATTACAGTTGTTAGAATATGATCAGAATGGACTGGACCTTTTGTGTTCTCGGGAACTCCAAATGTAAATTGTTTTAACTATAATGAAAGCAATAGTGCCTTTTATGCAAATGGCATCTTCTTGGAGGATAATGCAAGGCCACACAAACTAATATTACCAGAACGTACTTAGATCAAATAATGTTCAGAGTATTGCAATGGCCTGCACGATCACCAGACTAATCACTAATGGAATTCGTTTGAAGCATAATAGGTCGGCTGCTTAGAATATTGCTTAGGTATTTGGGCAATTTGGACGACTTACAACACCACTTTCAGGTTGCATGGAACGAGATATCCCTAGGAGGACATTTACTATCTTATATTAAACATGCCACGAAGAGTAAATTCTTTCATTGAAGCACGTGAATATGTTACTCATTATTGACTTTTTTGTGTTAATTGTATATTTTTTTGTTTCAATTTTTTTTTGTGTAAGATATTGTTTACAAAATCATTGTACAATGCTCTTTAGGTGACGCATTTATTTGAAGCTGAAGTGTTATATACTATAGTACGCCCATAGATATAGTGTCTTTACGACATGGCCTAAAATTATCTCAGCGGATTACTTCATTACTAATCGCTTTAGGGAGACAATTATGTTTGTATTATACACCATAAATAGCTTACAACACCTCGATGTTCAACGGTGAAAATTATATATATAAATATACAATATTTTCACCCTTAAAAATTATATCGGGTTCCAGGTATATAATACAATCATAATTGCTTGCTAATGAAATAATCTGTTGAGATAAATTAAGGCCATGTCGTAAAGACACTATATCTATGGGCGTACTTTACCCGCCAACAGTAAAAAACACCAAGAACCCGTAGCCCAATTTCTATCAGAATTTCAGATAATATTCACAGTAAAAAATGATTAAAATTTTAATTTATCTCGGAGTATAAAAATTAAAAAAAATTATTGATATTTTTCTAGACTAAATCTGCAGTGACATTACAATATTATCGTGCAAATTAATTGATTAGTTTTTTTCATTTAAATCAAATATGCCTTGAGTTTGTCCGCGTGACGTATTAAAAAAAATAAATTTCGGATACGGTTAGAGTAACCTGGCTTAAAGAAGGAGATTTGTCAATTCGTGATTTTGCCAACAAATTGGCAGAGATGTAGGTAATGTTGGTTTGCTTCTATGGCGTTCTCGTTCTCCAAACCCATCGCATATTAAACACGTGTTGGATACAATCGGAAGAAGATTGGGCCACTTCCACTCACTTTACCTGATATTTGGATGCGTATTTATTAAGCTTGGAATTTAGTCCTTCAGTCTGAGATTCACAATTTCATTTCTAGCATGCCTATGGGAGTTGCTGAGTGCCACAGAAATTATGGAAGGGCAACTCGTTATTGAAATAAAATATTATTATGACTTTTTGTTGAAATTTTAATCATGTTTTAGTGTGAATAATTTACATATCTGCAATTCATAAAAATTGAGATACGGGTTCTGGCTGTTTTACTTTTGACGATTGGTATATATATCTTGAAATTAATGAATGAGTATAAACTTATTTTAAATGTTGAAAATGCAGTTATTATTTTGAACTGATACATGAAAAATAATATGCATAACTAGCATTCATTATAATTATTATAAACTAAATAATTTGCGGTCCGGTAACTATTTCTTAAACGAAAGACTAATGGCATGTAGCATGTGGATGTATTCACTTGCTAATCACACGTGAACTTTAGTTAACCTGTCTTCTAGCTCTACTTTAAATTGAATACTCTGATTAGATTGCAATGTATGTGTAGAATTAGTTCCGGTACTACGGACAATATTTTGTATAAAAGTTCTGTGACACGTTAAACATAAAATAAAATGCACTAATTTTAATTTATAAATCATTATGTTTGTAAGTAGTAGTTTTATTAGATTTTCATTCGGTGCGGGTTATTGATGAAATTAAACTACGTTAAAATAAGTTTGCTGTTTTGATATTTGATTTGTGCTGAACAAAATAGCAAATCTGGTATATGTAAAACATAGGAAATTAAATTTCATTTTGTGAAATAAAACGTTTTGAAAAAAAATATAACAATTGTAAACCACAAAAGCAAAATTCGTTTGATTCAAAAGCGCAACGAATAATACGTTAAATTTCCCATAACTGCCTGCACTATCTACGAGTTTGATAATGTAAATGCTTGCATTCGCATTTTTTGTGTCAATAAAAATTCTGTTAAAAAAATATGAGCAGCCTGGCCATAAATTACACCCTACACAATGTATCTTTATTTGGAATATGTGCACTGGAATAAAAATACACCGAACGATTACGTTGATATACGAGATTTACGGAATGAAAAAAATAAATCATACACCCTAGCACGGACACAAAAATGTAAAAATAATCGCCGATAAAAAATAATCTAAGCGCAAACAAACATCCGTTTTGAGTTCAATGATGAAAACATTAAAAATTATTTGTTGAATAACCAACCGAACCACGTCCCTGGGATTAAATAATTAATTATTGAACAGGGGTTTGAAAGCATTGCTATGAAAGAACTCTTGGGGAAGTACCATTAAAAACAAGTGGCTATTTTTTAAATTAATTACAACTAGAGAGGTTTTAATTTTGTATATTGTACGAGTTAGGATAAGGGAGGTTGCAAAAATTGGGTCGATCCTGGTGTTATAAATGATTGGTTTTCTTCTTCATATCCCGCTTGTCTGAACACATTTGCTGCTGCTTTTTATTATAAAAACCTATCTCCTTTGTAATGTTTCACAAAAATATGATAGGAATGATTTTTTATTCATTATTTTATAAATTCAATGATTAAAATATGCCACTTCACATGTTTGCATATTTATCGGCGTCTTAATATAAAAAAAGTAAACAATAAAACTTGGAACAATTACACAAACAAGTATTATTTGACAAACAACAATTAAGCAAATGCTATACAATCTCAGGTTTTACGCAGCAGACGTCTGGAGACTGTAAACTCGAAACTAAAAAAAACCTGCAACGAAAAAGATTCTCTTTTCTGCACTGAAAAAAATATGAAGATGTTCCAACTTGGAGGACACTTAATTATCTCCTTCATCAAGTTGGTAGACACGTACAAGTTAAAATGGGGTAGTCTCAAATCGTGAAAGAAATCTTAAAATAAGATACGAATCATAAAAAATACATTTATGCATATTCATTGCATAGCATTACGAATCATGAATATATCTTTTAAATGGAAATTATTTTTCGTGGGATTGGAAACGGCTTAAGTGAAAATTGTGAGTAAAGTATTGCATATTATGTTATGGAAACTTCTTGTGGGAAATTGTGGGAAATTGTGTTATATTGTTTTATCATGTGAATTGTTTCTATAACAAATTCAATATATATCTTGAAAATTTGAAGTTAGAATGTATATTTTATACTGTTTGAAATTTCTTAGATTCAAACATACAATAATTTATATTGCACTAAAAGTCTCGATGCAGAACAAACCCAGAAAATGAGATTATAATTTTGTTTTGAAAAGCTTTCAACGAAATATAATTACAGACGTACATCGTACATGGCCGGAAAATATTTCGCGTTACTGTAAACACAGTTATTGTATTATATATTTCTATTACTCCGGAAAAAGAAAATTGATGGAAAATACGCGAAGTAAAATATATCTCGTAAACATCGAAGCCGCAAATACTAGTAAAGTTTATTTATCCAATTTACGTCAACCAGATCGTTATTAAATATTAAAATTTAATTATATTTGACATTTCATTTATGTAATTTTATGTACTTAAAAGACTTACGTAATAACTTAATTATTATAACGATTCAATGTGAAAATTTATTTAATGAACTCTCCTTGTTACAGTGGTCTGATGGAAGCATAAAGGTCGTTTGGGATAATTAAGGAGGCAGAAGGAATCAAAATGTACCTGCCATCATTAGGTAAGTTAAAAGTTTTTTCAACGAATTTAAAAATATATTTATGTTACAAATTAATTATTCTCACCTAAGAATGTAATTATTTTTCGGAAATTTATATTATAATTTTAATGTAGCGCGACATAATTTTTTGACGCCAGGGTGTCCCCTCAGGACAAAAAGTAAATTAACAAAAATTCCCATGCAACTTGTTTATTCATTACAACACTTTTTCATTCTAATTTTGTTTTATAATTCGTGATAATATCTTCATTAAAATAACAATCTAGGTTTATATATTTTTATCGCACGATTATTATACTTAGAACGAAGAGAAAAAATAAGCAAAGGCAATAATGTCCCTGACTTGATAGGGAGTCGCAATGTCGCTCTTTTTTCTCCGTCTTCATTGCGGTGAACAATTTTTCAAGTCAACCACTTCTAACGATAATTAACTCTTTGGGGTTGAATTTGACTTACAAAAGGAACAAAACGTTGCAAAAATCCCTTGTGTGTGTATCGATTAACAGTTGGCCCACATTTTCAGCGTGTTCAGCTTGCATATTTGACTTTGAAGTGCTTTTTATCGTTAAAGAAAAAACGGGGAGCAAACAGGGTTTATTAATTCATTATACTTTGTAATGAAATAGTTTACTTGATTATTCATCCGGGTTTTCATTAGGGTTCATTTTGTATATATAATTTATTATATAAAATCTAAACTAAAATTCTACTATTTAAAATAAAAATAAAATTCAGGTGGCCTTGTTACTTACCATTAAATTTCTAAAGCACTTTATAGTAAATTTATAGCTTAAAATCCATTTATAAAACAGTTTCAGTGGTCAAATCTTTACCTGAGCCAATATTGATTTGGACACGGACATTTAAATGCACTTAAGTTCCGACGCTGTACCATAAAAATGGGTCCATATATTTTATCAAATACTTTTATATTTCTTCATATCATTTAAAACTAAATATACAATATTGATTTGTTGACTACATACACATTCTCTTATGTTTGGTTGATATTTAAAATGTGAATAATTGCTTACAGTATAAGTGTTATGTCAGACATCATTATGTTACTTCTTATTTTATTGATGAATAAATATCCAATCCAATTGCAGCAAACTCTCATAAAATCTAACTGCATCCATATAACAGGTTAGATTGATATTAATTGCAGTGAAGTGTGAGTAACGGGCGGACTAAATAAATCATAAAAGGTCAATTGCATCTTTATTTAAATTTAATCAGTTCATTTGTTTTTTGCACGTGTTACAGTTATTATCATAAATGTTGTTGTGAACAGATTAAATTATTAAAAATATAAGAAGTAACTTTTATTTTCTACATTTTTCATTCTGATTTGATTAAAAGATGAAAAGAGAAATATTTAATAGAATTTTAAATCTCGCAAACCGTACGTTATGAAAATAATTTAATTAAATTTTTCATTTAAACTGAATATATAAAAATGTAGTTGAATATATCACCCATTTACAAAGTGAATGGAGTTGTCGCTTTTGTGTATGTTATTCTCCTGCATTTATTAAATCTTACACATGCGGGTGCAAGCTGAACGAACAGTAAATGTAGCTCTAAATTGATTTTCGATGTACACTTTAAATCGATACGAACGAGATTGAATCAGTTGACTTGTGCATTTGATTTTACTATCAGCTGATACAAATTGGATCTATAAATTGAAGGAATTTAAGCGAAACATTCTGCACTGAAACTACCAGAAATAAAGACAAGTGACACAATACTATAAATTTTCATTTCCACTACTTTGTTGTTGTATTGTTGAATTAAATCTGATAAAAATATAATATAATTAGTATTTTTAATGTTGAAAGTTGATGACGTTGTATTGTCATGTAGTGGTATTAACGTAAATCTTTGTGTAGTTCCCCTCTGTATAGTTTCGGGCCAGTGACCACATTGTCTGGTGACCTGTCTTGAGGGAATTAAATCATTTAATATCGTAATAGCTATCACCTCAGAGTTTACGTATTTACACGAAAAGGATATTACTCATCCTTTGTTTTAATTAACAAAAAGTGGTATAATTAAGCTCAATTGAATTTAATAACTTCAAAAATTCTTTCTCTGGCTATTCAACTTAATCATAGCTAAATTTAGACTACTTTATTATTTTATTTCTATATAAAAAATATTTAAAATGAATTTTTTATGTAACATAAGAAAATATTCTACCATATGAGCATAAATGTTTCGGAAACTTGAAATCCCCAATTGGAGTGTGGAAATTTTACTAGCATTTTGTGAACTTTAAATACATTTTTTATACGAAAGCGCATTGAAGCTTGAACATGTTCGCGCTTCCTCAGATTTTATGTACATTCTCGAGGCACAATAAATCTCATCACGGTTTGGTGAGATATATATATATATATATATAATTTTTTTCTTGTGAGGAAAATTCACTTTTAACGTTTTATGACTTCATCCTGACTGATTTTTTAAGCGGCGCCCGCCAGCGCCTTTTATTCGTTGCACAATCAATCGTTCTTAATCGATCATAATGTTTCAAGCATGCCAAATAAAGAGCGACAGGGTGTATCGTTAATGTGAAATTGTGACATATAAAGGCTTAATTTAAATAACACCGATGGGCGTATATTTTACGTAATCGAAATTTTATAATAATGTATGCAAAGAACCTTTACCGACACCTTTTTTTAAATATAATTTGTTCCATTTATAATAGTATTCAATTAATTGAGCATACAACAATATTGTGTAAAAATTAGATTTATTATTTATACATAATGATTCAAACCAATGCTCTTCTATGTTACACGATGTATGAAATTATTTACTTATGGATATTTTTGTTGCATATATTAAGAAAGCAAAAATTAAATAAAGGACGACTTTAAAAACAATACGGGCTCAGAGTTTCAAAACCAGAGAATTGATATCATGTCAAAATCGATTGCGGAGAAAGATTTGATTGTGATAAGTTTTTCTTCTTGAGCCATCAATCACGGATTGGTTGGAAATAGCACGCCATTCTGTATTGTTCTGGGCAAATGTCCATTTCTACATTCTCTCTTAAAAATTATGAAAGGCTCTGCCTTATATAACCAGTTGCACATTTTTCTAATAAAATTCCGTCTCTTTCGGTTGTTTTGTTGTTTATTTTTTCAGTAAGTAACAACTGACTTTATTCTTTCAGCTAATTTTTGTTTTTGATAGTCTTTTTCTAATTCTCAAAATTCTGCAAATGCTTTTCTACGTTAAGCCAGTCACTTTTTACTTGTTTTTTCTCCTATTGTAATATTGAGCTTTTGCCGTTTCTATTGTTTTCAAACCTTATGACATGTTATATTTATTCGTCTTTTTTAACTTTTTCTCATTATTTACTAATACTGCTATATCCTCTACGCATCTTATAAATCACTATCATTTTTTGCATTTATTGCATCTTTAAAATATAGTTTAAATAGTAACGGTGATATAGCTTAAACTAATTTTGCGTTTTCATTGTCTCCTTCTAATGCAGTTTATTTTTATACTAATTTTTTTTTTTTTTTAAATTTTATCCTACATTATAAAAAGCATTAATTTTTTTTTTATAAATTATTGTAAGCAGTTTTTTAGGTGCATGTGATAGTATATTTACAGTTCTATATTTGTAACATGAAGTAACTTCTTTTTTTTTATTAATACTATGTTAATTTGAAAATCTGTTGGTATTTCTCATTCCTCGTATATTTGGTTAACTAGTCTGTATAATTTTTTTTTTCTGTATGTTTTATAATGTCATTTATTTATGCTAAGTTTTTAAAATTTCCTTGGCATTTGTGTAATCTATTTTATGAGTTGTAGTAAGAGTTTTTTAGCAGTCTTTATACATTATGACGTATATTCATGATGTGGCCTGCAAATTTAGTCAATAAATATACGCGATGTTTCATAATTAACCGTTTAGGTATTGTCAAAATTGATTAAGTGACCAAAACGGATGAAGCAGCTTTACATTGAACAGATGTGAAACAGGGAGAAAAAGAACCTAGTTATAGGTGTGATTGCATAGGTGGAAAATACCATTTTTCTCTAATCCGAAAAATTAATAGGTTGATGCATAATTATCTGCCGTTTTTTGGTTTTGCTCAATTCTCTAAAATAAATCCGCAAAAATTTGGATTTGGATGTCCTTGTGGGTTGTCTGAAAATTCATGAGGGATACATTATAACAATCTTTATACTTTTGAGATGACGAACAATTGTAGACTGTTGAAGATCTCAGCCAGTGTCCTAGTGGTGCAATCAAAATTTGAAGATCGATCCCATTTTGAATTGTCGTTTAAGCTGGTATTACCATCTTTGAAGCAAAAAAACTATTTACGGTATGCTTTTTTGATAATCGTTTTTTTGCCAAAAAGATCGTTGAGGTAGCGAAATTACTATGTGTATGTTTTTTGATGCGCATTTTAATTAGCTAACCGTATTAAAGAATTATATTATATAGACAAAAGTCTGATTTAGAAATTACTTATAGATGGAATAAATATTATAGGTCAATATGCCCCCTATTAGGAGAAACTCTATTAGGGAGCATTGCGTTACCACCTTCGACACATTACTAAACATAAACCGTTTAATAGTTACTGTGATTTTATGTAAATTGTTTCTTTGATAAGTGACATGCTAGGCACACTGATGAAGGGTTACGTAAAATACATCGTTATTAATTTTAAAAGAATAATTATTAGAGTGCCATACTCTATTATATTTGGGTACCGGAGTGGCGTAACCAATAGCGACACCAGTAAGAATTCATGCAAGTATATGTAGCATACCCCATCTACTTGCTGCTTGGTTACTCCACCACAGCAAACTGATCAATCATAGAGATGGTGTCTAAACAATCTGACTATATGCGCAAACCTCACTCGGACATCAGTTGGCGTTTTATCAGTTAAAAATTATTATTAATACAGTTTAATAAGAGTTTTTATACAGAACAAACTTATTATTGAAATACAAAGCAGACCTTTACTGTGGGATACTGCAACAATAGAAAATTCAAACAATAATTAAAAAAGAAGCTAAATTTGATTTGATTTTTGTAAGTAATATATATAACAAATTTAAAAAAAAAACTTAAAATATAGGGTCCAAAATGTTTTTTTTTTAATAAATTGTATTATAGTATTTAAAAAAATTGCATCCTGCGTAAAATGCTTAATGTGTCCTTCTCGGTTGCCGGTTTGGTTGCTGCAGTAACCAGGGTGTCGCTACTGGTTGAGCCATACTGGTATTCTAGTGGAGTATGGCACTAAGAATAGCTTTGAAAAATATTAATTCTAAGAACAAAGACTATCGTAAGACTATCGTAGATACATTAGTCTTGCTCAATATTTATAATGCAGCCTAAATCCGGCCCTGTGTATTATTGTTTCGGAAGGCTAAGCTCCCGGTCGTTATCTCAATCAAGTGTAACGAACGACGTTCAGTCGAGAATCGCAGGATAAATGCTTAATTAGATGACTCAGCCACCATTCAATCATTTTTGTGCCACCGTACATCACCGGCTCCTCCTTAAATTGCAATCAAATAATTAAAACAGGATCATAATAAATAACATACCAAATTTATAAAACCAAAAAGTCATAAATCAATTAATTGTTTCACATTATATTATCGATCAAATAATAATTGTTTCAATTTAATGCGATTTTGTAAAATGACAATTTATATTTATGGGCTCCGTAATTGTTCGTTTTGCTATTTAATTGGATTCTTTATTAGTTATATTAATGCAAAATTTTGTACTGGCAATATTAAATAATTATAGCAAGCAAACCGCTTTAATCCACGAAATAATATCTATTACTATTTATCATGCACATTAAACTAAATATGTGAATGAAATAAATGAATTCCAATTTAGCATTGCATATACGTAATGAGTATATATATATATAATTAGATTAATATGGAAAAACTGTACAATATATATATTATTGAATTCCTAATATGAGTAAAATGCATTTTTATGGAAACGAAGATAAAATAGATATTAAACAAGATAAATACAATTTGATACAGCCGGAAGTTATAGGTTATATAAAATAGAGATTCGAGCTTGGATTCTATGGATTCTGAGATACATAAATGTATAAGTCGGAGTATATATAGCAGCACGGAACTCGGGGGAGTTTTATTGTGGTGTAAAACTGACCTACATTTTTCCAAAATACATTTTTATCGGATATAAATTATACTGTTATTACTTTCTGCACTTCAAAAGAAAAATATAAGAAAATCGCCTATTTCTTATTCCAAACAGTAATGCAACCATTTTTTAGTATAATTTATTTATCCTTGTTGGCTTCCTGCAATCGCCTTTTTACCCATAAAATGTCCAGCCTTAATTTTACATTGGGTTAACCTTGATAAATCCCTAGAAAATATTTTTTTACTCACGTTTCTTCCAAGAGGAAACGAAACACAGAAAACAAATCCCATTGTAATTCTCCCATTTCCGCTAGTTTCCTTGAATTTCTTTTACTGTGCCAGGAGAAATCGATGACCCGTTATGCCAATTATATTTAATTACCATATATACGTGTTTTGTATCATCCTGTGATCTTCTAGTGTTAAATAAGTAAGTTATTGTATTCAGTACGTATGTAGGTATATGCCGAGTTAACGCTATTTTATTAAAAAAAAAAGATAAAATTTAGATTTTTGTTTAAGCATACCTTCCGTTACATGCAATTGAATATTATTTAATTACGCAGCTATGTTAAGTGTTTGCAGATAAGATTTTTAAGAAACAATGCAAATTTAATTTTGTAAACAAGAGTATTACAATTGAAATTTCAGTTGAACTGAAATGACCTATAACAAAGCTTCAATTCTTCTATAAAAAATGCCCTACGATATTCCAGGATCTGACAAATATATAAACTACCTCCCATATAATACATTTTCAGCTAATTTGGAATGAAAAATTTTCACCGGTTATATGTTGTGTTTTTTTAATATTATTTTTCGCCCAGTATGAATGTAGTTGACACGTGATTTATAAAGAGCATTCTTCGGTATTTTCCCTCTAGGTGCGATTTATTTTCGAACACATTCGCGCAAACACATTTCCGTAAAATACGTCAATGCTGTCGTAAATCAATTGCCGAATCACAATGGTTGTTCGTTTGCGAGACAAATCTATTTAAAGCTGTTTTCTAACTCAATTAAAATCGGTGCATTAAAAAAAAGTGTTTGCGTAATTATCAACATACGCATTGTGAAGTTTTTTTTAATTGATTACTTCTACGTTGAGTATTTATTCCAGTACGTTGTGATTGTGTAAAATATTCTTGAACGAATGTAAATTTTGTTAAATAAGGTTTGATCCAATTAAGTTTTGATTTGCATATATTACAAATTGTAATTCTATAAGTTATGGGGCATAACAAAACATTTATGCATGCAAATTGACTTTTGCATGTTCATGTTACAAACGACTTTAATTATTAATACATGATATATTTAAGTTCATTATACTAATCGCCGAAATGACATTTAAACTTCAAAGTCTTTATAAAAAAGTGTGAATAAATTATCAATACAGAATTACTATTAATTACTCCAAACGTAAATAATTAAAAATTATTTAACTATTTGTCTAGTAAATAAGGAATTGTCCATGCAAACCATGCTATTTTTTAACTTGGAATGCACAATTAGTTATTATGAATAGCAATGCAAGTTCATACCTACATGTTATTATTCAGCTGTCATTGCATTGTACCTAATAAATGTCACCTCATCATTATGTGGAATAGGAATAATACATTTTTTCACTTTGGGAATACCGTTTTGTTCAATACATTTTTCGAAATATTGATTTATTTCTTGTGCCCATGGTGGTACTGTTGTTTGTGGATAATACCTGCTCGATAATTAGGTTTTGATCATTTTTGAGAAGCGATTTTAATAAATTAAGTACTGTTCTCTAGTGAGCAATAGCCTTTATATTGCATAAATTACAACGTTGTTGTAGATAGTTTAGATAGTTTTTAATCTGTTTTGGTTTTGTAATCGAGCAACTAAAACATTGTTAAAGACATTAACATAGTGCTACAAACAAAACCATTATAAATTATTTTTTTTTAATTAATTAATATAATGAATATGTCTTAGGATGTCAAGTGCGAACGTAATGTGGAGCTGCTGTGGCTTGTTAAATTCTAATAAGAAACAAACCTACCTGAATCTAGTCAAACAGTTTAAGTACGTAAAATTATTAAACATTCGTAATTTTTTAATGGCTATTTTGTTTGTGGCGTGTTAGCATGATGTCTAGTTTTTTTGTACTCACTTTATTTCTATTTTGTCTTGATCTACATTGTTCTAAAGACAAAATAAAGATGGCATTTCTGAATTTGGAACGAATAGATCTGAATAAGCTTTATAAACAGTTTCTTCTACAGAATCGCACATGGTGTAATATTACAAGCTTTTCTGTTTCTATTTATATTTGTGGATAAAATTCTTTGTTTGCAAAATCTAAGTTAACAAACTTTGTTCATTCTGACAAGCAATAGACCAGGTGCTGGTTTCCAACTGTCTTTTCCAGTTTTTCAGTTAGTTTTAAACGTTTTACTGATTTGCTCGAATTGTTTTTTGACTATTATCACTATGGTTCTTTCATATGAGTTTGGTGTCTAAACCTAAGTCTAGACATTTTATACAACTGCTGTATCTGTACTCGATCGTAAAGTAAAAACCATTTCAACAATTTTGCTCTGTTTAACTTTTTTAGTATTTCTAATTCTTTGATAGTGGCTCAGCTTCTGTATTTGTACCTTTGATAAAAATGGTAGTATTATCTAGATACACTTTTTGTTGATGGAATACAGTTAGGTAAGTTAATAATGGAAATTAAAAACAAATGACCAAGAACAGATTCTTATGGTACCTCATATAACTATTGACAAGAAATCTGGAAATTTATTGTTACTGAAGACGCATTGTTTGTGCATAGACAGGTAGGAGATTAGAAGACGAGAATTTACAGGACTAACCACACATAGAAGAATTTTATGTGAAACACTTATCAAAACAGTCTGATATTTAACATTAGTTAAAATAGATTGTTTTATGCAGTCATTCGGTAATTTTGTTATGTAAATATTATCTGCCACCAATTTTAACAAAAGTACATTTAGATTATACACGTCTTTACATTTAATTATTTAGTGCTGCTTAATATCTCTAACAAATAATACTACAAAATTAAAAAAAAGGGATATTTGTGAAGACACATTGTCACGCATTAAATATATGCAAAGAAAGCGACAAAAACGATTTTGTTGACTTAAATTGATGTATCCTGTTTACTATGAATACAGTCCCTAATATTGCCGAGAGTATTGTTTTATGAAAATTTTGCACATTTTTATTCACAATCTGTTTAGAGGATTGTTCTTTTTGGTTTAACTGCAAATACCCTTTGCTATTCTATTGTATTTCCATCTCTTACGGTTTTGGAATTGTCATTTAGATTCTGAACTGATTTTTTTGTCGGTTGGTAGGCGTATTAACTAACTGGATTTAATTTGTTATTTTGTATACCACAATAACAGTATGAAAATATTTTGTACTGAAAATACTTGCACATTTATTTAATCGCATATTTGATTAATTCAATCACTCATAACAAATGGTTATCTTAAATGAATATTTTAATATTTGTAATACCTTATTTGAATATTTATAGTTTAATCAATATACAAAGACATATAAATATTGTCTTTTTATATGGTGGAGATGATTATTTCCTTCTCTTAAGTGGCGCGTTTATTTGGCAGAGGTGGAATGAGCTGGGCTCCTTTTTAAATTATTTTTGTGTGTGACGCTATTAATCGTGAGAAAACCTCTGAAGATCTGGAAGTTAAATAAATTTCTGTGGCTCCTGCGAGAGATCGATTTGTGTATAAGTACCGTAATTATTTACGCATAAGGCTTTCTGATTTATTCCGCTGAGAGAGTTGCCGAACTTGGTAATGATGTAGATAAAGAGCCCTAATTTTAAATTATAATAAATCAGTTAAGGGGTGGAAAATGGAGGGGCGGAAGGGGTAGGGAGAAGAAAGTTCTTCCCAGGGTCTTGTACCGGGGCCATATCATTCGTCTTGTTCTAAAGTAATTTTCACACTCCGACGCGTTTCCCTTTTGGATACGCATCCAAAGGCTATTTTGACAGATAATAGAATAGAAATTGGCTATTTTATAAGGGCGGTAATCCATTATATCATGTTCTAATTTATATTTTTTAACATATGGGATGCGCGGATGCAGTGGGATTTGCATTAATGCTGAAGATTTTTCCAAGTGCCCCATTATTCATTTTAGTGGGCGATTCTATTTATTAAATTCTTCTCACGGAAATGTCGGAAAAGGAGAAACACACACAGCAAGGCTAACACGTAGATCAATTATATCGAGGCTCTGTATAAGTTGTAATTGAGAAACAGTGGATTTCAATCGTATTAATTACAAAAGCGTTTTAATGAACAGAATGTAACATGGCCGCTGCTGCTGCAATAATATTTTATTTGGTTTAATTCGTTCGGAGTCAGTGGTAGCAGGTCAAGTCTTATTACCAAACAGGTTTCAACATCCGGTCCGACATTTTGTCTTTATTTTAATCCTGTTTATCCACGTTATTGCTTTCTAGATGGGGATTATAACTCCCATTATTTTTTCAGAACGACATATTGAACCTGCTTTGCATTATTTATACATTATTTATTTAAAACGACGCGTAATTACGCGCAGTTTTGTTTAACAGGCGATCGTATAATTGTGAATTTCCTTCCATTCCTTGGTTATTTATATTTTCTAAGTTTGTTTCATACATTGTTTCGCATTACTACTGAGTGAGTTTATAATCTTTATTAAAACGCAAACTCAACCAGTGAATGTTCATTTGGTTTAATTTAAATTGATATTAACGCGATAAAACAGCAGCATAATGTATTTATTAATTGCGTAATCTCATGTGAAAAATTTCTATTGGTTATTCAAATTACTGAAAAATGGTAATCATCTCGTGTGTGTAGGGTTTTAAATGATTCATTTAGTCACACTTTTCTTTTTCATTGCCGGCTCACTAATTATAAATCTAAACATGTCTCGTCGTTTTCCTCTAATGAGTTATACATAAACATAATTTTTAATAGTTATTCTTCCTCTTGAACACAATCGTGGGATCGCGGTTCTTTTCACACCCGAACTACAGAAGTGTAACGGTGGCCGCCCCTCTGTAACCTCTGCCCTTGGGGTGCCCCTGTCTTCAAGAGGCAAAGGGGGGCCACCTGAGAACGGAAGAGCTTACACAATAGCCGCGACAGGTGAACTTCTATATTTTAGATATAAAAAACTCAACAGCACTTCACGCTACCAAGAAAGACAAATAAGGAATGATTCTTTAGAAAAATATCATTACACAAACGATTACAATTCATTTATTACATTATTATCATAAGTTAAAATTCACATAGTTAAAGAAAATTATCAAATTAGATTTATCTTATTAAACGATTAATTTCAATTCGTTTCACTCTTTGTGTTTTCATATAAAATTAATTCATTATATTTCGTTATTCATTTCAGTATTTTATGAATGTTTTGAAATTCAGTGGGCCATTCAAATTCATTCAAACAATATTTATAATAGAAACACGTATTACATTTATATTAGTTTACGTATAAATTTATAGCAGCCTAAACTTTTCATGATTACCAATAAAAATAACTTTTAAGAGTTCATTCATCCCTCCCTTTTCCGTTTGCACAATCTGTCCTTTTCCAATTTGTTTTTATTTTTAATTCTCTTATTCATTTTATTAGTTTCCACTCAGATGAATGGAAACGCATTCCTCACAAACTAACAATTACGTTTTCCCTATTCATCGGTTTCAAAACATAACTTCTCTTAACCATGCTCGGGATGAATTGGACAGAGAAGAGGCGAGTAGAGAACACGCTTTATATTCGGGACATAAATTCCTGTCGCAAATGAAAATCAGTATTTTATAGTTCAGTTGCATAAATCATTTTCGGTATGATACAATTTTTCATGCGTAATGTGATTTATATTTTAAAAGCTATTTAAAGTTTGATATATGTAAGGTACGAGATCTAATAAAAGTGAAATATTTTATTTTTGTTTTGATCAAATATACGGTGAAAAAACTCATTATTTTCAGTTAGAAAATGCAACAGTATTTTTATTTTTATGTACATTATAACTTGAAAAGGTGTAATTATTTTGTATGAGAATGGTTAAAAGATAAGTATAAATAATTAAAATTCTACAACTTTTTATTACTAAATGTAATAATTGGTGATATGATTTCTAGAGGAAGTATCTATACGAAATCCACATCCTTAATCGATGTCTGGTTTCAAGTTAGGTGCAAACATGTAAGTTTTCCGTTTGTTTGCTTGCCCTGCAGACCTTGAATTGAAACATTTTAATTTTGCGATTAATTAACGTAAAAAATCCACTATTTTTTATATAAGAAGAGAGAAAGAGCAATGACATCTATCTCCAGTAATAAAACTTTTTTTATTATATTTTCTCATAACATACTTTTTTCTCGATATTAAATCATATCCAATTACATCTTTCCCAAGCCTCTCTCTCATCACAACAATATTTAAAATATCATATAATAAGAAAAAAAATCGCAATGTTCTCTGGAAACCGTATCAATCCCAGCCCTATCAAGTTTCAATCGCACGCCACTGAACCTGAACTGATCTTACTACTGCTACCTGCCAGGTAACTATATCAAAGCCTATAATCATCGAAGAAGGCCAAGACCGGCAGCGGAAATGACGTAACGGATATCGATTTTTCTAAATCTCGGGTCCGCATCGTTTTTTTTATTCCACAACTAATTTCATTGTCTGCCGTAATTAGTCGCTTTTTTATTGCTGCTTAATTTGGTAAATGAAATAGACAGCAGAAGAATAAAAAAACGTTTGAATGGAATGGTGCTTAGTGGTTATTTGTTTATCTCTATGTACGGACAATGATTTAGCGTTTGGTGTAGTAAATTACTCAATATTGCTTCATTCATTCATGCTTTATTATTAAATCGAATATAATTCTTCTTCAGATTAAATCAAGTGTTAATAAATTGAATAACTATTGCCGTTGATTATACATTTGCTGTTAATTATTTAATTAAACTTAATTAATGGTAGGATAAATGAGTTTACATAATTATAAGTAAGTTGTTTATGGAAGGAAATGTATGTAGTATGGGATACATTACAGGAACTAATTTGTCTAATCTTAAAAATGAATACCGCTATAGCAATGAATAACTAAATATTAAACAGTTCTTTAATTTGAATTGTTTCCTTAGTTATTAATATGAGATTACTTTAATTTATAATTAAATTGCACATCATGTTGGAAAGGAAATCATCCAAATTAAATTAATTATTACATAGTTTGCAAAAAGAGTTGTTCCAATTTTGAAAATTATCCTACTATTCTCTTTAAGTGGTTAAAGTAAAAAAAATCGATCTTAATTGGATCCATTTTAATGGATGGATTTTGTGGCTTACCAGGTAGAAATTCCATGAAGTATCGGTTCGATGATTTCTGAGAAAAAAATTATATCAAATAGTTGTTTTGCTATAATTATTAGATGTCTAAAAATAGTTCTCTAGGCAACATGCTTTTTTTTACTTTGTATGGGATGTTTATTTATGTGTATGGTAATATATTTAATAAAATTATGGTTAAGCAGAATATAAAGATCTTCAGCTACAAAAGAGATATATTTAATTTAAAATGATTGTTCTTTAAAAAAAAAAATATATTACTCCCATTAAATAATAACCTTAAATATATCTCACACTGATTTGTCATAAAAAAAGTGTTGTACTTTTTGTGCGTGAATTTTGTACAGTTATTTGGCTTTCAGTCTTTCTGTTCTTATATTGGGTGATTTATTTAGAGATACCTTTTTCAGTAAGGATTTTAAGACAGGTTAAGCGTAACACCGAGTCAAACTATTATGGTATTTTTGTTCAGTATTGTTTGACATTTTATCATGGAAAGGTTCAGCGTCTACAAATTATTAACTGTATTACGAAAAACAGCGCTGTGCAAGTAATGTGTTTAGAGCAACTTATGATCCTCATAATAGGACTACCGAACGCATAATTCCCTGTACCATCGAAAAATTTGAAACCCAATTTTCATTATTAGATATTACGCGACCAAATGGACTACATCCAACACATAGTGAAGACAATAAAGCTGAGAGTGTACGCGATTCGGCGCCGTTCTCAATAGCTTGGGTTGACGGATGGAACAACTTTACGTATTTTACGTAAAAATTTTGGTTTAAAATTCAACTTGAACATGTATTGAAGCCATCCGAATTGTCATTATTTCATTATTTGAATAAAGAGGTAAACAGTTAGTTTCACTCTACCGACCGATGAATTTAGATTATGTGATATCACACTTCAAGACTTTTTTTTGGGCTACGGAAAGTCCAAAATCTCTATGCATAAGACTGGTAACAGTCGAAATGCTCGAACGCGTCATCGAAAATTAGAATTTCAAATGGACCATGAAGAAATAATCTTTAAAAAATAAATGCAATGAATGGTTCTTTTGTATGATAATAAAGATTACTCGATAAAATTGATTTATTTTTATTTTTGAAAAAGTACCTCTAAATAAATTACCCGTTAGTTAAATTTTTAATAGTTTGACTACAAAGATGTAGGTTTTTGGGTTTTACTAAATGCTGGACTTTTGTATCAAAATGTTATTAGATTTATAACTTTTAATTATTCCAGATTACAACTACTATTGTTGAGGCTGAACCAGGAAATAACTAACCGTAACTAGTCTAACATTCTATGATGGACATAGCAATTTTTTTTTTAAATTTCAATACTAAAACAAAAATATTTGTTCTCAATTCAGTAAAAACAGGCAGTTAAAAAGAAGTGAAAAACATTCAATAAATTTACCAGTAATCATTTTGAACAAGCTAACTAGGGTTATAAAAAAGCTTGTAAACATTGCAATAATATATTATAAACTGAAAATGATAACGATTGATTGGACCAAAGCTATGAATTTTTTAATTTATTTTTCTTGTATTTTGTATTTTTGCTTTAATTAATAACATACTTTTTACAAAACTATCAAACATTATTCTTATTATTCTCATTCATTCAAATTTTCTTTTACTAATTCCTCATATTTTGATATCATCATTTTTGTTTTATTTACTTTTACTTTCCACCATTGTTTTCTAAAATATCTCCAGGCATCTAATCATTTTGTTTATTTTATTTGCACACTATATCGTCTACATAAACCAGCACCAACAATACCTTTAGTAGTCCAAAATATTTACCATTTGCACAGACCCTGCTAATTGTTTTCACGTATATGTCTTCCATTATTTTTTCCAGTTGCTTACTTATTCCTCCTTATCTCAGATATATACTTTCTTTTTTTTGCTATTTCTTTTTCTACTATAAGTTGTAGTATGCATACGTTATTTATAGTCTATTTTCTTTTTCTTAATCAATATCTTATTATTTCTAGTTTTTCATTTAGTTTTTCTTTTTTAAAGACTTTTTATCTAATAAGTACGCTCAATTTTTAAATGCAAAAAAAAAACAAGTTGTGTGTGAGATATCCACTATTTTTTTTTATTTGAAAGAATATTTTATGGCATTAAGTATGGAATATATTGTCGTTTAAATAACCGCATTGGCTTTGCTTGGTGGCACGTATTTGGAAGATCAATTTTTCGGTGAGTTTGTCGCAGAAATCTGGCTGAATTTTCGTTATGTTGACTTTGAGGGCATGAATTGTTTGCGATTTAAGATAGCCCTAAAGCAAGAAGTCCAAAGGCGTTAAATGGTGGCTTGTTTACGTTGCCGCCGCGCGAAATAACCATGCCCCCAAATTGCTCGTGCAGAAAGTTCATCGTGGCATGCGCTATGTGGCACGTGGCGCCGTCCATATCATCTAGTTTTAGGTACAAGAAGTTGCTTATCATCGATCTGTGGCGCTCGCCGTTGATGGTTATGGCAATGCCAGTTTTGTTTTGTTTGAAAAAGTATGGACCGATGATTTTTCCAGAAACTGTGACTTTCTCGGGATGCATTTAGTGTGTCTTGTGTGGATTGGCATTGTTCTAAATCCGATAATTTTGCTTGTTTATAAATCAATTTATCCAAAAATGGGCCTGGTTGCTAAAGATGACTTTTTTGACGTAATTTGGGTCAACTTCCAATTACTCTATCAGCAAATACACTGCGTAGTCTATGGTTATATGGTATACACTACTGAACAATTCACAACAAATTTGGCAGATGCTGCTATAACAACTTGGCTTCTATAACTTTACAAATTTTGAGCGTCCTATTGAAAAACTCTTTATGTATGCCACACTAGTAGCGTTATACCTCTGCAATTTTCTGCAAGTATAGTGTATCCAAAGATATATCGGCTTTATTACTTTGACATTAAATGAGTACTTAACAATCTTTCATCTTTTATACATGTTCTAAGGTGGTAAAACATTTTTTTTTTTAAGAAAACAAAACATAGCTGCTTTTATAGCATTCAGTTAATATTTTAATAGCTCGTTCCGTACAGGTATAAGCACTCGTTTAACGGACTCCCAAGGAGATTACTAATGAGCTAATACGATAAGTCAAAACTATACTTTATCTTATTTTTTGTGTATTAGACATATAAGACCTACTCTGCATTGACTAGGAAACCCATTTTCATACCATACTTCATTTATTTCTCATTCATTTCTCACTCCTGACTCTCAGTCAGAATCTTTTTCCGTGGTTGATTTTGTGTTCCATCTAAACCTGGCACTTTTTGTTTTATGTTTGATTTGCATTAATAATTTTAAATAACTATGGCTTTTATATCTTGCTGGGCCTTCCTAACATGGTCAATTCTAAAAAAGTCAAATCTATACTATACTACTATACATCTATGGTTCATTTTATGTTCCATCTACACATGGCACTTTCTGTTTTTATTTACTTTCATATCGTTGATTTACATTTTGTTTTTTTAATTTTTTTATAATTTCGTCAAGTTATTTAGTGGGTGAATAAAATATTTCTATAAGGATTTTGCAATAGACAATCAATGGTTTAATAATTACATCAAATTTAATTGCTTTACTGTAAAACTATTTATATTGATTATCGTTATAAGAATTAATTTTTAATATTCATTAAACATCATACTTTTATTCTATTAAACCTTATAAGCACTTAACTTGGTATTGGATAGAAAGTTTTAAATAGATCAACGTAAAATATTATATCGATGGAAAGATTGTATGTAGATTATAAAATGCACAACTCGTATATGTAAGTACATCAGCTTCCAACCAACTCGAACCATTTTTTTTACCGATTTCCAGTTTGTGTAGTAAGTGTGTATGTATTTTAATAATTCCTGTATAATCTCCGCCACTGACGCTATAAAAACCAGTTCACTACTCGGATCAGACTACACCTGTTCTGTGGCGACTAGTTTTATGTTTTCATGATGGGAAAGTTCATTCAATCTCAGAGAGCTCCTATTCATAAAGAAAACGTATACAACATCCCATCGGGCATCTCATTCCGATGCGAGCGCGAAACAGGATGTGAGATGGAAGTTGCAATCGTGTTGTTTTAATTCCACATATTTAAATGTACGGTGTGTGGAATAATAACGTTTCCAGCAAACTCAAGAACACAAATTGAATTTAATATAAATGAACAAAAGCTACCTTTTTCAAGTACATATTGCATTTAATTCGTGAGAAATATAACACTGGCAAATTACAACAAAAAATGATCAGATTGGACAATATAATAATATAATTAGAAATATATTTTTAGAAAAAGAATCTACATTACCAGTCTGTTAATACTGAATTGTCATTAATTACCTATTAATATTTTCCTGTAATAACGGAAGTGATATTTTTTCTCTAAACATCAGCATTCATGATATTGCTGTTACTGGTTGTTATGAATAATTAAGTGGTATCGTACACATTTTTAAAAAGTCAATTATTGTTGGAATAACGTAATTCTAATTTAAAGACAAAAATATGCGTGTGAATGAATGAGTTTCAGTTCTCAGGATATTAACTGGTTTTTTTTTATATAAATTAAATATATAGAATATTACGGTTTCAAAGAATGTAATGGAGCTAGTATACTTTATATTAATTGTTTCTTATTAAATATATAAAGTATCGTGCGTGTTTTAATTAATTTTGCAATTTAACTGGATATTAATTTAATTTTTGTTAATATTATGAAACAAATTGTTATTTTATTTTCAGGTAAATTTGAAACTTCAGTTTCCTTAACAGAATTTTGTGAGTAAATAATTAATGTAAAATTATGAAATAACACAAATTAATAATATTTATTTGATTATAATATGCTTTTACAATAACATTAGTAAAATATCTACATTTTTGTGGCGAATTTTTACTTTTGGCGGGTTGTATATTATGCGTGATTTTTTCTGTTTGTTTTAAAATTATTTTGTACTTAATTAGTATAAAAATCATCAAATTTACAATCAATGAAATGTATCTCATTATAAGAATATTCTTACTCATGCTATGCCGAGCATGTAATCCAATAGTTTTCCTACCGTGTTTTACTTAATCACTCACTTCATCTCCGTTTAGATAACAAGATATCATTACGGCAAGTACTAGACCATAAAAATTCTACACACATTACATCTTGCTGAACAATTTACTTAAATCGCGCGGCCCCTTCTCTCAATTTACAGAAAAACCTCAGAACGGGAGACGTATCTGTTGTAGTTTACGAGAAAGAGTTTTGCGAAGTCGCGGAAGCGTTTAAAAGTATTAAAAGAAGCGATCCTCTTAAAAAAATTGTGAAAACTTGTTTTCCGTTTAGGGGATAAATAAAATCAGAGCGCGATCGCTGAGGAAACTTAGCAAACCACTTTGGAATTATCTTAATCAACCGTGAAATGTCGCGAGGAAAGTCTGAATTGACAGTTTTGTCAGTTTTTACTTTCTTGATTGAATTTAGTTTGGTGTAGGGTTGAATTATGTGTTTACAATGTCATTGTATCACATTGTTATATTTAATGTTTAAATTATATTATATAATGATAACTAAACTTTTTACTCAAATTTTATTGTGAAAAAATTAATCATTTTATTAATATTTATTGTTATTACGAAAGCGATAAAATCGTCGTCATTTTATAAAACGGCAATCATATAAACCAATCATATTTCACCAATATATTTTTTTAAAGCAATATGATTTCCATTAAATTACGATTATTTATTCGGCAAAATATTCTTTCGAATTCTGTAGTCAATCTAATCTGTCGACAGAGGATATTCAAATTCGCGGCATTAAAAAAGACAATCGAAATATATTTTCTTTTTATCTGAACTGGTAACAAAATGCCCCAATTCATTCCTCTGTTCGGACTTTTATATACAAATTGCATTATACTTATTTCAGATAACAGAATTTAACATACTTTCGCAGCCAGCCAGAGTTTTTAAATTAAGTTTGCTACTTTTAGTTTAAAATAGTGACATAGCTTATCCGCGACAATTCCCTGTGGATATTTACACATACAATGAAGTATTAAGATTAATATAATTATTCAATATATATATATTCAATTACATAAACTATTATATTATTGTTTATTGTACTTTAATTATTTTATGCTTTGTTGAAACTGAATGAAAATTGTTTTAATTAAAGTAATATATATTTTATTGATTAAAAATATATTGCCTAAATATTTCGCATTTTAAACAATGTGGAATTTCGATTAATAATTTTGTTAAAACATGATGATTGGTGGAACGGACGCGCTGATATTTATAAATCCATTACTGCAGAAATGCTGCATAAAAACAAATATAATTTTAATTTGTGTAAAAGCCCCCCGAATGCAATTAATTGAAATGATCGCGATGAATTTATAACGCCGGTTCCCGTGATTCACGTTTGATTTTATCCCTGTATGCGTTTTACGGTGGGAATATAAAAAAGGGACTAGATTTAAATGGGGTTTCGGGATAAATAAATAAATCCCATTTTCAGTCTCGACTATTCCCAATTCGCTCAGTCAATATTGACCTGTGCCTTTTATATAAACTCCGCTTCATTAATACTTTTTTTACATTTATAGCATACAATTTTTTTGTATCATGAACAATATTTGTTCATATACATCTCATATCTATACATTAATTACGTATTAAATTTCATTAATTTATGTGATGATGATCTACCATGAGAAGTTAGTTAGCATATGAATAACATTTTTTTTAATAATCTGTGGGAAATTGTTTTGATTACTTATTTAATCCGGATGCAGGATCCGTAGTTCAAAAAACGTTTTACCATCATAATGCAATTATTCTATGAGAAAATGTTCCAGATACAATTTATAATGCTATTTTTTACAAATGTTATATTAGTTGACAGTTTGTAATTAGCTCGGTGGGAATCCAATTAACTAATTATTATATCACAGAAATATAATCTATACGATTTAAATTTATAATTTATTTATAAGTTATTATTAAGTTAATCATGAAAAAAAAAAACGGAACAAGAGATAATGTAAATAAATTTTTAAGCACAAGTGGACTTGGTTTATAATTTTATAATATTTCTCGGTTCTTATCGACAATGTCAAGCCAGCAATTTATTAACATGAATGAGATAGCTGGACTTTTTATATTACAATCAATCAAAACTATGACTAAAATTACTGTTATGTAAAATTCTTTATGGTTTTCTTGTAGCTTGCCAATTTTCTAGACATAAATCTAAGTATTTTAGTTTAAATAAGAAGAAATTAAAGTTAAAACGTGAGGTTTTAGTTTACATAAATTATTAAAAAAAATCGGTAATAATCAAAATAAACACTGGTAATAAAAAAGTATAAACAATTATCAGATTCTAAAATATTCAAATTTGTTAAAATGCAAGGCTTGATAATCTAAACCCCAGATTTGTGAAGCTTAATTTCTTTCGCTCCCAACTAAAATTGCACAATTTTAATAAAAAAAGAAACTTTTAACAGCGGGATTATTCAAGCCAAAGCGAGCCCGGTTTTCTCTTATTGTAAAAATATCCATTTAAATGTGGCTTATTACTTGTACCAATCCGGACATAACTTTTGCAAGTTTATTCATTTAAAAGTTTTCGGGGTAAAGTATTGTATTGAAGGCGCGCGCGTCTAACCCAAAGTCGAAAGAGACCAACCACCATTTTATAGTTCCGCCGTTGAACATATGCAATGCAATGATTACTAAATTGTTGTAAATACTGCAACGAAATGGAACTTTTACAACTGCAAATAAAAAGAACAAATCAAGCAAGACGTTTCTGGAACGTGGGTAAAAATAACAAAGCGCGCCCGAAAACGGAATTGTAAATATTATTCCAAGGAATTGTTATATCACTTCTAATTGATTCATATAGAAATATTTTAATGGGTCCAAAACATGCTTTTGTTAGTGTTGCGAACGTGGATGCATTACAAATTCTAAGACACAGTTTCTATCTAGAAAATGTTCAAATTAAATCGGTATCCGAGATTTTATTCCGGCTTTAAATCCACGTTATTTCCAATTTAATTTGAATCTTATTGTATACACATTCCTTATTCGGAAAATAAATAAATAAAATGGGGAAAGTGATATTAATTGTCACGTCCCTTTGTGTTGTGCTGATAAAAAGAAAGTAAATTTTATTGCGTGTCTTGCGCTGTCTAATATAATCTGAGATACGAGATGAAAGACTTTTGTTTATTTCTAACAATAAAAATACTTTAAGTACAATTCTTTTTCGCCCCCTGGAAGGGCGAACGGGTCAAAGTTTAAATCCTGACTGGCATAATCCTGATCCTGATTTAGTTTGTTTAGTGCGTCACTCACAACTTCCAAGCCTCCGCGTGTTGGTTGTTTGCTCTCAAACGAAACCAAAATTCCAACATATAAAAAACTTTATTTTAAATATTTGAACGTATTATTAAAAACAATAAATACGTGTATGTTTTTTTTTTAACAAACTACTTCAACTTTTATAATAGCAGTCACCATCTGGTTTTCAATTATGAATACGCTTATGTATAAATTAATAGCCGTTCATAAAATGCGTCTGCTGCTGGCTACTTGGCTTTATTACAATAATATTTTAAAATCGAGAGCAAGGAGAAGTTGAAAAAAAAAAAACAGTCAGAACGAGTTAATGAAGCCCTAGTAATTAAGTGACCTTACTCCGAGGTTCATTCACAAGAAGTTCCCACACTAGACGTATCAGAATCTGATTATGTTAATACTCATTTATTTTCTCTCAGGACCAGTTTTTAATGGCTTATGTGTAGTAGTTTTAGGCGTCTTCCGGTTGCTCACTAATATGATGTGTTTTTAGACCTCAGGATTCTATCTCGATTCAAACCGGATGAATTATAATCGTGAGCTGCTAGGCGCCAAAATATATTGACTTCCAATTATAACTGTACTTTTCATTTTGTAGCTGTGCGGAAATGTTAAAATCATACATCCCGATTAATCAAACAAATAAATGATTTTCATTAAATATTAAAATGAACACAGCAATAAATTTAGCGGTGTTTAAAAATTGTATCATTAGGATTTATGACATGTCTGATAAATCATTCGGCCACTAATTTATATTAATAACGACCGTATCGAAAATATGATCGCTCTGAATTTTCGATACAAAAAAATCACCTACAAATTAGTAGAAATTTTAATTTAATCTGGGTCGCTGCGTTCCCCCTTTTTTGTAAACTAATTGATTTTTACAAGATTAGATATGTATCAATGTTTAAAATTCTGATTGATGATATTTAGGCACTTAAATGTTTTCACAAACCTGTATGTTATCCTAAAATGAAAATTTTCTATTTACTTCGATAATTTAACCAATTTTGTAAAAGTAATTAACATCTTTGCGGATTTATGAATTGATTGAAAAGTTATTAAATTAAAATATGTATATAGATATACATATTTCATTCATACTTAATGCAATGGAATTAAATTGTTTAGTTTTAGTGAAAAATTCTGTATTCATCTAAAACTATTCCTAATGATCAATAAGCAAAAAATTATCAAATTATTTATACTTTTTTAAGACTGGGTATTCTTTCAATAGTGTTAGTAATATTATATATTTTTCAAATAGTTCTATATAGTGTTGACGGGACGAATATAAACAATACTTCTTAGATGACCCCAAGGATATAATGGTCTAGTGAATTTGAGGAGAGTTATTATTTAAATATTGCTTCACATTTAATACCAAGTAAGGTGGAGCGTACTTAAGCTAAAACCAATATGTTTGTCCTGCAGCACGATGCATTATTCATAAATTTAATGTAGTTATAAAGTATATTTTATATAGACACATTTAAATTTTTTTAATATTGGCAGAAGATATAAAAGATATAAAAGAAGTCTTAACACAAAAATATTTTTGTGTACGATACCAGCCGGTTTTTGTCATATTATGAATATCTGAAATTGGTACTTACTACGTCAGTTTGAATTAGAAGAGGACTGCCATAAAATAATGCAATTTGAGTATTTTTTCGGCTAATGAGTCATACTCAACATTTTATCCTGATATATCAGAAAATATGAAGAGAATATAGAAGTTATAGAATCGGCTGGGACAGGATGCATTGTTTTTGCTGTTGTAGCCTGTAACAGCTTGGACCTAAAGAAAGATTTTTGTTTGTGTTTTTCAGATCTTACATTAAATCGTCAATCATGCAGAACTTATTAATTTATCTCATACAAATCTCTTACTAGTGTAAAATTATTGAAATACTACTCTTATTTAGATATAGTATATAGGGAAGTTTATCAACATATGCCGAGGAGACGAGAAGATATAAAGGTCAATGGTATATATACATTTCCTTTCGGGGTAGGCAGTAACACTGTCCAATAGCCCACTTTGGTTTTTCATCGTAACTTCGTATAAATTCTCTATACGTTTTTCTGTTCTTACACACTTTTTTTGTTTTAGCAATATCCATACATCATGCATGCTCTCTTATTCTTTCCATTTTAATTTTAATTTTTTGCTCACATTTAACCAACTTTTACGTGTTCATAGATTTCCTTTGTTATTCTATTCTTTCATTCTCTCACCATGGCCAAACCAACGTAGAATATTACGCTTGTACTGGTTTACCGGTGTTAGTGTCAAACCACTCATCATTTCGTCTGCGGTAAAACTATCCACCATTTTTCCAGACTTTCTTTTGTTTGCAATAGGATTCGCATTATTTCTATACAACTGTTCAAAGTATTCGATAATACATGTGCAATAACCTTGTGTGGACGAAGCGATGGTGAGCAACTGAGGTTAAAGGACAGTGCCCATCTATTGACGAGTTGGCAAATAGTCCAAAACTATGATCGACTTTGTGGTGTATGATGAAAGATTGAGAAGTTTAATTAGAGATACTCGAGCGGTACTTGGAGTTGAATGTGGAACTGATCATTATCCTGCCATATCGGTGGACCTTGGTCGTAAATTTATTAGGAAAGAGCTAAAGAAAACTAAACAATTAAGGGTAAAGGTGGACAATTTTCAAAAAAGTTCAAGAGAAACATATGAAAGAACTCTTGAAGAAAAATTGGTTTGACAAAAGAAAGAATTGAATGAGGAAATGATATAAGAACATTGAAAATATATGGAATAGATTAAAAGTGGCAATAGTTGATTGTGCATAAGTCAATGGAATCTTTATAACATTTATTATGCGAATGATATTGTCGAAATAATTAAATTAAACTCTACTTGATAAAGTTAATTGTCTCTATGGGGATCATGCTAAACATTGAAGTAGAGAAGTATTAAAATTTGAATTGAAATAGCATTAGAGAATATTTTGAAAATGCAAAACTGACTAAGTAACATAGATTATAATTTCAATATCAAATGTTACGTAAAGCGTTTCCTAATAAATTGCATAGAAGGCTGGGCGCTCAAGATAGTTCCTAAGTTTACTTTATCATTGACTATCTATACTTACTATGAAAAAGCGGAAATCAAATAGTGAGCTACTGTGTCATTATTGAAGAGAACATATAAGCATCGTTAAGAGAATGTAAATGTCGGCAGGACTGGATTCTGAGGACTTAAAAGGAGCACCGAAGAAGTTATGTACGCTAATATAGTAGCTAACCTCTGCAAGAAGAAGTACCTTCAAAGGAAGAAAATATATTTAAACTTAAATTACACTTTGTTGCTTATTGTATTTTTGTGGTGGAAAGTTATTTTTCTAACACTCTATGAATGAGTTTTGATTACACCAAAATTAAATTTTCTAAAATGTATGTATATTGATGCCTAATGTAATCTTGTATATATTATTTATTTGTATTCTTTATATTATTGATCCATACACAATAATATTATTAAAAATAGTTGCAAGAATATTTTTAAATCCGAAATCTAATATAACTGCTTGAGTTTAACAAAATTGTAGAAGTACTTTCAGTAATTAATTACAACACTTTGAGTAGAATATGTTTCGAATATTTGCAATAATAGAAGTGGTGTATTAATTTCCATTGGGATATTGGAGCAATACATGGAATGTAAAGAATCGATTACAATAATGATACATAAATCAAATTTAGGCTTCAATAAATAATTAATTTTGTAGATGTCAATGCAGACATTACGGCTATTGAAGTGGGTCTCAAGTAATGGAGCGAGCGTGGCAATATATAGGATATAATAAAGGACCATATTAAATTGGTATTTGGAGCGATTTGTTACCTAAATTTTGGGTTGAATTATGATTTAATTATTTAAATTTTGATGTAATTTAATTAAAGAATTTATATTTTTGAATCAAATTAATGAAATTCTCAAGATAATACGTAATGGTAGGGATGGTAATAATATAATGCGATAAATAGTAGTTGTATGCTACCGATGTATCAATTATAAAATTACCAACATACTCAACTATATAATCTGCATTATAAAATGGAAATGTCATATTACAATGGAAATGCATCCTCAGAGAAAAGTAGCTTGGTAATGAAACACCGCACTAACAAGAGTCTTTAACAATTTCCATTCTTACTCTATAATTTCCACGAATGATTATAATAAATTGTAATGCGAATGCTTATGGATATTTAAACAAGCAACATATAATCCAGATATTAATAACTATACAATTAAAACAAACCGAGATCGTTTACAATATAAAATCATAAAAGGGCAAGATGATAGCATGGACTTTAAGTAGCAACAATTCATTTTCTCTTCAGCTTAATTTCCATAATTAAAAGTGCAAAAGGGGCAATTTTCATTGTCGATGTAAATGATAACCGACTATAATATTTAATATGCAAGAGAAATCTTAATTGCCGTTCGGAGATTAGAATTAATAGCGTGCGAACGTTTTAGAACCCCATTGTCTTATTATTTATCACTATTCTTATATGTGGACATCAATTTCTCATAATAATTTACCGCTTAAAATAGCTCCACGCGAAAACGTGGTATATATTATTATACGCAACTATTTAATATGCAAATTACTCATTAATTAATTTCAATTATATAATTACTATTAATTTGTAGTGAGGGATTTTAGTTAGTTACGCGGAAATTATAATTGGGTTTTTATTTACTCTGCTTTAATATAAATTTATTTAATATAATTTTATAAAATTGAGTATTGCATAGCAGTTTTATTTATATTTGCTCAGTTACGATAAAGCAATTCAAATATTTATTTACTATGCAAAACATTAAACATCCAATTATTGTACAACGCCCGTAAATTATTTGTAAAACTGTGGGTTATTTGCTTTATGTCAAGTTATGAATTTTTAATTGATATTTCCTGTATGTTTTCGAAAATAAAAATCGTGGTTACTATAAAAAGCGTGGATGACTAGAGTAATTATATTTTATGGGTCGCAGATTTATGATAAAGATTCGTGTTTTATTAGTAATTTGGTTGGCGAGTTTGTGCTAATAACTAATTTGTTAGGCGATATTTTTATTAGTTCGGGAACACATTTTTGCATATATTTTTAATTAGGTTTGGTGATTAATTGTTATTTTTATATCTTGGCTTTAAAATTTAAATGATGCACATAAAAATTAATTAATATTTAATAAAGAAAGATGGTAAGAAAAAATAACTTTAGTATATTAAAAACAGATTTGATTTAATCCGAATTTTACTTGAAATTTTATATTCTGTGTAAATTAGAACTTTATAATAATCTTTTCAAATTTAAATTTAAAAAAGCCTACATTGTTTTAGCGCTGCTTCAATTTTAAATGTAATAAACACTGAACTAAATATGTTCACATTTTTAGAAGTTTGGAATTTAATAATCAAGTGCGGCGCCGGTGTTTTTAACTATGTAACAGTTATAAATTTACGACATTCCTTTTTTCAACTAGAATGAAGAGAAACAAAATGTAATTCGAATTGTAAATAATCAGTAACATAGTTGTAGATCACAGATTTAGTTTGGATTAATTAAAAAACGTAGCGTCAGTGATAAATCAGCTCTAGAACAAGCAGACATTTACCAGTGAAAATGATAAATGGTACAAAGTGTCCGTGTGCTTTTGCTAAAAATCGCCGTATGTTTTGACAGTTCCACACATTCTAAGTTTAACACATGTTCAGTTATAATTGTAACCCGATAGCTACCACCCGCTTGGAATGTAATAAAATACAGAGACCCGTACCTCCCACTACAACACGAACCCGCAACTCCTCTAAATATACACACGTAGCGTTGCATTAAAATAGGATGTTTGGATTCATAATAGAGATGTTATTAGTGACAAATTACATTTGTGAAATATCAGTGTTTACAATATTTTGCCTGTTTATTTACATGTAGAACGGTGGGGGCTGTCTTCGGCCTCATTTGTATAGTAAACATATCGCTTGTAGCTGTCACGTAAATATTTACTCTTCTAATTTCTGTTACTATAATCACGTTATAAAAATACATTGAGCGTTTAAAGTGTGATTAATGAATGTCTCATTCTTTATGAGAAAAATATATAAATTTGTCAGGACGGCATCATGATAAATATGAAATGAATTGCACTTGTCTCATACTTTCGACGAAAAAAGTGAAATTTAATATTCTGTCTGGGTGCATAATGTGAATGTTAAGCAACACAGAGTTCTCACATATTTAATATGTTCACACTTTGTACTTGATATTTCATTTTGTTAACCTATTAACTTTTTATAGAAAATACTTTTTGTATATTAAAAATTAATATATTTTTAATGAAATTAGGCATGTTTAATCAATAACAAATTATTGTTTTCTTTAATTTTTACTCATATTTAGGTTAAATTAAAAAGCAGAATGATTTATAATTTTCAAGGCACTCTGAATCACTGTACTGTACTATTAAAGGCCAATTAAAAGGATGTTTATTAGTAAAATTATTCATATAGGAAATATCAAACGATGTAGTAATTCAATAATATTTAACATTTTCAAAAAATGTATTGTATTATGGCGTATTTTGTGGCTATAAAATAACACTTGATTACACTCTGTAAGGAGTGTTAATTAATTAATTAATTAACACTTGTAGATTAGTGTACTTTATCCTATGACTATTCCAATACACATATTTACTCGTTGAGATATTGCAATAATGCACATAGGAAAATAAATAAGAATAAGAATTGACAAATTCGTTGCGTTCCGATGATTGTGGTTTTTTGGTAGATTAATTTATACATAGGAACGCAAATATTGTATCTCAAAAGCGACGTCCGTGCTCTTGAAATCCTATTCAGTATGCCAAAACAAATCAAAAATTAATATGTGAACATTGTTTCCAAATGTCATTTGTTAAAGAGTAATAAAATTAAGAAAACAAAAAAGAAATTAACTTTAGAACAAACGTACGAAATAATATAATAAAAGTTATTGAGTTGGTGGTATTGTCAGTTATGTCATGTCAGTCATTAGTTAGATTGACTTATTATAATGTAGTTTTTGACCTACATTTCTGAACTGTCAGTGAACATTTGTTAGAATTCTTAGCAAGCCTAGTACTACGAGTAAATATTTGTTTAGATAACAAAATGTCTTGTATTTTGTTTGAACAATGTCCATTAAAATATCTATACAAAATGCGAAGATCTGCAACATACGTCTGTGTTGTAAAGTATCTAAGTCATTAGTAAATTTTGGATAGCTCGTTTCTGAATAGAGTTTAGAAGAGATAGTGTAGTTTTTGATGTTCTTCCCCAAAAGTTGAACAGAAATAAAAAACAATGTACATCTATTGAGAAATCTTAGTTTCTAGATACTTTCGTTATGTCGACAATATGGTCGTTTCAGAGAAAATTATGTGAGATTGTAACATCTAGAAGACAAATTGAAGAAGATTTAGATATAAATTTATTGTTTAGGTTAATATTTGTTATTGATGATACCTCGGATTTGGATTTTGAAACAGTAAGAAGTTGAGTTTTTTTAGAGTTAAAATTGAAAAGTGCCTCATTCAGATATTGGTTTTGTGGTCTTTGTTTATAGATGTTACAGATTTTAACCTAGAAATTTCAACACGTTCTGCCATATTTGTCGATATGGACTTTAGAAAGTATGAAGTATGAAGGGCGTTATCATCTGCAAAACTATGAATACGATTTTTAGTTATTTAAAGAAGTTCATTAAAGTAAATCAAAAATAAAGTTGGTGAAACAGCAGAACTTTGAGGAACACCAGCATTTATAATTTTGGGGTCAAAGTTAAAACCATTAATTCTATCTATTTTTTTTATTGTCAAGAAAAGTATTTATGAGACTTACATTTTTTTTATGAAGACTTATACAATGGAGCTTTTTGGCATCGCCACATTATATACAAGTATCTCCTAGATCACCGGATCCGAATTCTCTGGATTTTTTTTTGTGCTATTTGAAAGAAAAAGTTTATCATTAAACAAATTTTGACCTGAAAATGTCATAGCTTGCTTGCATTCACGCTGCAGAGGGTTTGTCCTTCAATGTTAAATTGAGACAATGCTTCTGAAAAAATGTTTATAGATAATATTATTGTTACTTTTTTATAAAAAAAAAAGTTTCAAAGTTGAATGTTATCTTGTTTTCTTAGTTACTCGTTGTTAATAAGTGACAATTGAGAAAATGTTCACTCTTAGTTTTCTATTTGTTTTGACAAAGAAGTTTAAATTTAGGTTACTGTAACTAATGAATTGGACAACATTCAAGTAATTTTAATGAATTTGCATACTGACAAGGTTTGTAGAACCAAAACAATTCTCTGTGTTTGACCCTTGGCCACTGCGATCGTTAGATTGAGTTTGAATAAATATAATAATTTATTTCATTTCTTTAAATGTTTTAGTGTAGTACTACATTAATTCGTATTTTCTATTTAGTGGCCATCGATTTTTATAAATTATTCACATTTTTTTGGTTAAAAAACCTTTCTCTCTCGTTCAGTTTTATCCTGCCTTACTAAAATTAAGTTTTGGTCACTTTAATTAATAGGTTCAGGTAATGGCAACTTTAATTGTACTTTTTGGAGGTTGTGCTTATTAATGACACGGTTCAGCTTTTTTTATAGATTGATGTTGTTGATGTTAATGATGTTTAATAGGTATGGCTGACAATGATTTCTAAGAATTGTTTTAATCACTGAATGAATGAAAACAAATTAAATAACTTTTGTATGCGCTTACTAACACCACTGAAGGTGTTCTGGAGTTTGAAATTTTTTGTAGCTGCTGTTTTCTAAATATTTGTATGCAGTTGTTCTAAAAATTACAACAAAATAAAAACACGCGTTTTCTAATATTTTTCCTGCAATTACCGATGTCATTCTAAATTGACCTATAATAATGTAATAGAATTAATAAAAAATCACAAATATTACTGTAACATAATGCTTTGAACTTTGCCACCAATTTACTTAATTCAATCTTATTAATCAATATCACTTACACTCAATGAAATATTTTTTAACGAATTAATTATATTAAATATTAGCTAAGGCAATAAGTATAAATCATGCATGAAAACGTTCCGTACAATATTTCATAATCAATTATTTCTAATAAAGCCATTAGTATGATGTAGTTGTCATGGCAGATGTTTATTATCATATTGAACCACTCGAAATTTTACGAGTGATATAGTAAATGAAGCCACATAAAATTTAGTTTACAACGTTTGGGTGATGTGTTACAGAGGTGTTCCGCGCCGTATTTACTATATAGAATGACAATTCGTTTTATGCCGAACACAGACATCGGTCCAGTTCATAGATGCGATCTTTCACAAATTGCGAACGTTCTGACCCCACATTGACAGGTGATTTTATTTTCCTTTGCACCACTTTACAAACCTCTCATGAGTATTTTATTGATAACATTTGACAACTATTGTCAATGATTCTTGTTATATTTTCAATATGATTTATTTAGTATTTGAACTTTGATTTGATTTAATAGTTTCTACATTTATTGATTACAAACATTTAATTATTTAATAGACACGGCATGAAAATAATTACATTTTCTGTAGCCTTTGCATATTCAATTAATATCTAAATTGTTAATATCTAAATATCTATATGCAGTTTCACCAAGTTTGTCAATATTTAATTATACATAATGTTGCTAGGTTTAATGGAATTATAATCAGTTGAATTGCATTTAATACTGCTGCTTTGTTTGACAAGATAAATTTACTGAGAACAGAAACTTCATAGGATGATCATTTTTGTTTGCTATTATGAGAAATGCATTATATTTACAAAGATAGACAAAATCGAATTATAAAGTAATCTCATATTAAATGTTTAGCTCACAATGAAACTTTTTATTAAAAGCTTTTACAAATATTAAACTCTTTAGGGAAAAAATCCTTTTGAATATTTTTTGTTTAATACGTGAACATGTATTATCGAAAACAACACGAAGAGTTATAACATACAAAAATAACATTTATGCATTTCTCTTTGTTAGGAAAGCCGATGTGTTTGTTCATAATCCTAGAAAATTATACTTTTAAATACCTATTATTGTGGTGGCTAATTTAATACGCTACCGTGAATGTGTATTTTATGAAACGCTTTACTATAATCCACAGCAATTGTACAAAAAAAATGCGGGGAAAAATAAATTAAAAAGCTAAAGAACGAATTGCATCTGTTCCGAGTGCGGATTTTTATCATCCTTGTTTATCTGATGTTGATCTCGATTTGTTGGAAAGAGATAGTGTCATTTTTTATGGTATGATTGTTTTCCATTATAACCCATGTGGATGCCATACGAATGGAAGCTTTAAAATATAATTGTACACTTATTGGACTTGTTTTGGTCGTTAATTTTTATTGCACAATGCGATGCGCTATTTAATCTTAGACTTTAGTTTTTTTAAATGTGCGATTGTGAAATTATCATTAAAATTGTGCAAATTATTGGGTGCCTTTTTAAATAATTATATAGAGACCATTGTGATTAGTTTCAAATTCTCAGTTTAAATTTGATAGTTTTTCAAATAATCAGTATTTTATTAATTTCTTTACAACGTAACATTTTTGTTATACATTGATTTTGTTAGTTAAAATTGTAGTATTTGTCATCTAGTAGTGGGTGTTTAATCATAGCTTACATAATATGTAGATAAGAATTTTATATAAATAAAACTTTCTACATACATAGCAGTCAGTAGCGTGGACATTATAAAATATTCTATTTTCCTTAACAAGAAAGGTACATTTTTTTTTCAGTCGGTTTTATAACGTCTAACGTTGTTTTCCAAGATTTTTATTTTGCAGTAGTGTCTTTTAGTAGAATGGTTGTCTCTAGTTATCTTGTTAATGCCAGGCCCTTACACCATTTGTCTGTGTTTACTGTTGCCAAAAGTTTTTTCTGTTTTATTTGTTCTTCGAACGCTTTAACCTACTAATATGTTCTTGATTTTTCAGATTTAAATAAGTTATGTCTTCAGATTACTCTTCTTCTGATTTGATCTATATAGTATTTATTGATTATTTTTAGTCAACCTTGACATCATTATCCTAAGAGTAGTGCAGCTAGGATTGAGTCTAAAACATTTTTGACTTTCTTACTGGAGGTCACGGGATGATACTCAACGCATCTGCTCACTATTTTTTTTTTATTATTAAGGCCGGGACTTTTAACAAAAAAAAATCTAATAAACTTTTTTAAAAAAATTACTTATTTGAGAACAATATTTCTGATCCAAAATTGACCAATGACCTAGATCAAATTTGGCGCAAGTTTTATACATATTTGTATGGACAATATAAGACATTTTGCCAATTAAACAAATATTTACTTGTAGTACAATGATTGCTAAGAATATTAATTATTCACTGGCAGTTCTGAGATTTAAACCCGAAAGATATAAAAGATTTTTTTGGATTATCGAGGAATGGAACAAGCTTCTAAGTTCGTTATTTTCCGAGAATTATAATTTGCAATATTCAATGTCAATATTTACATACCGCTTAATTCTTTTAAGTTTTAACGAGTGTTCTTTCACTTGTTTGATTTCTGTATCCGATTCTGCTATCAGAAATAGGTTATTATATATTATAATCTAAAAGGTATTAGAGTTTTTTTTTGTAATTGAGGGAAGTTATTCCAATAAATGACTGTATTTTCTGTACCACACCATATTTTGGATCAATGGCTTGTTTATTAATGTCATTTCTTTCTGTATATTATTTATTTGATACATAATATTCATAACTACGTTTATTTTATTGATAAAAGCCCGAATCTGTCATTTTGGTCGATTGAAAGTTTCATTTTTTTGATAGATTTGTATGGTAATAAAATGTAACTTATGCCTTATAAATCAGTTATTTGTCACAGTCGCTCTGTTTTAATATATTGTTCTTGTAGTTTTCCAGCAATTACAGTGAATTAAAAATAATTGAATTTAATCGAGTTGATAGTTAAAGATAAACCCAATCAATGTTTCCTTTCGTTTTCGATAACATTTTGTTCTTTGTCGTAATCTGCATCCAAATATTCATAATCTAAATATTTTTCTAGCATTGATTTATGTTCATTTCCGAATTATGTTAAAAAATTATGTAAAAAAAATACGAGAAAAATGGAAACGCTTTTTTGATGATATTATTATTCATTACATCCTGCCACTATAAGAACATGAAATATTCTTACTAAATTATGTATGATGAACATACATATATGGGCGTGCTGCTGCTTATTTGGATTCTATACGGTTGGAAACTTTAATAATAAATTTATATTATACATACATCTCTATGGACATTTGCGAATTTAGATTTCAGACAATAAAAAATCTAGCGTTGAGTTCTTATTTTATTCAATAGTTAATTAGAAATATTGTAATGTTTGTCGATTTTAGTATTCTATACTCTAGTGATGCTTAAAATGGTAGATGGTTGTGCTATATAAAAGAGGATTAATTAATAATCTAAGAAAGGCAAATGGCAAATGGATTAAATTTGTAAATACGTGTGGCTGTTTTCATATTTATACCTTGACCGCTATACATTATTAAACGGCGGAAATGTTTCGCTCGGTTTATGTTTTTGGATATTATAAATTGGAAATGTGGTTTTGCAGGAAAGTTTGTTTGGAGAAGAAAAATAACATAACAATTTTAATTATTTTTCATATTAAATAATATAGGATGATGCCATAAAATTTAAATTGCAATTGGTTTCTTGTCACGTAATTAAATATAAAACGACAATTTTATTATGTTATAACTTTTCACAAAAACCAGTTAGAAAGAAATTTAAAAAAGTATTGCATCGGCCGGGAATCGAACCCGGGCCGCCCGCGTGGCAGGCGAGCATTCTACCACTGAACCACCGATGCTTTCGTTCTGTTAGTACCATTTTAAGATTCCTTTACTTTTACTTGATAGTATGCATCTCGTATAGTATGCAACAATTATAACATGAATGCATAAGAGAAATCTATAGAAACATTACATTTGCTCATTATAAATAAACTATAATATTATTGTACGTTCTCTATGTAAACTGAAGTTTCATAATGTTTATTAAATTTATTGCCAATTATATAAAATATGACAAATCAATATTACAACATGTATTTTGTTTACAATATTAATAATAATAATTTTATTGATCTATCAGATTATGATAAACAATGAAAAAGATAAACCAATACAAATATAATATATTACATAAAATAAGATACAATATATATAATTACATAATAAAAACAAGTAATAAATATATTATGAACATTGAATGAAATTATTCTCTCATATTTTTATTAAAATTGTCTTTTTCACTTAAATGGATCATACTGAATGTTCGACTTCTTTTATTTTAAATCTTGTTTGGGTTTCTATACTTCTATTGTATTCGAAATTAACTATATTATCTGATAATTTGAATACACTTATCATAATGAAATATATCTTGATCAAAATGTTATATAACTTAATAAAATGTATTATCTAAAAAAGATAGAACTAACAACGTGTGTTCCTATCCCTAGCAGCTACACACTATAGACATCTGTTCAGAGTTAATGGAGGTCGGTCTAGCAACCGTTCTACTCGTCTTTCTAACCGATTCTAGAGATGCTCAATTTAGATCTGGGAATTTTGCCTATAATTAATAGATGATTGTGTAAATGGGAAAAGAGTTTGTTATAAAAATCAATAATTAAACTTTGCAAAAATAATAGTTTTGAGTATGACACTAACAAATATTACTACATTTTGCACACATTGTTTGGCCTTCATGGTGAACAATATACAGTAAATCTTGTCACGTTTTTGTTAGTACATGGGGTACAGTAGTTAATGATCTATTTCAGTTCTGTACTATCATCGAAACTTATTCCACATCATATCATCAAAAATCTTTCAACAAATTTACTACATTGCAGTGCGTAGCTCTTACCTGGTTTTTGCAAAACAAAAATATGGTGCTTGTTATTAGAAATAAAGCGTTAGGATTAATTAGTGAATCTATTTCTGATGGTTTAAACCATTTATTTTATGAAGCATTATCTAATTGCATATTGTTTGGAAAACGGAATGACTTCTAAATCTTCCAATCTTCATTGGTACCTTGCGTTGTACATCCGTTTGCAGCACAGTATTGTGGGTATTTAAAGTTTTAGCGTTTTGCATCTAAAATAATGTCTTAAGTATATTTTAGGTAATCTATACAATTGCAAGGTAGTGCTTGGGAAATTAAACATTAGTGCATTCTCTTTACTATTTACGTGAAAATCACCTGTAGATGTTTTACTGTGCTTTATCTTGGATTTAAATTAACTAACGTGTAGTGATTTTATTGTTTCTTTAGTTTGACACTTATTTCCTACATTCTGTACTATTTGTTTAGAATATGGTCATTTTTTCTTTAACATATTATCAAGGTTTTAAAGATGATGAAAACATAAACTTTTATTACTTTCTTCAATGATTTTTGTTTCAATATCAAAATGACAAATCAATATTTTTGTTTCTTTTAAAAGTGTGTGATTGATTGCTCAGAACAAATAGTTATGATTTTTTCTGTTAAGTGGTTCATACTGATTAAATTGATCTTTTTGGATAAAAAATTATTGGCAGGTGCTACGATGATAATTGAAATAATATCTTTCTTTCAAATAATTGGAAAGAGGTTTAATTCCTTCATACGATGCGATGTTTTGTTTTTATAGCGCATAAAATTTCAAATAATTTTCTTAAATTGTTTATTTAATCACTATTTTTAAATTACATCGGCTCATTTGAAGTGTTAGCAAATTTCAACAGCTTAAAGAAAATTGTCTTCTTAGCAATTCCTTCTTTGATCATAAATATATCACATAAAGTGAATGTGTCAATTAATACGACGCAAAATTGATTTTACACTTAATGTAACACGTCAAAGTTATGTTAATATATATTTAAAAAATGGTCTTTGACCATAATAAATGGCATGCAAATTGTATATTTAATTTAAACAAATTTTTTGGAACATTTCTTGTTTTGAGCCTATGTACGAGCATTGGACAATTAATCAATTAATTAATCAATTAATTAATCATTGCTAGGGCAACTACTTGGATGAGTATCAATTTGTCAGTAAAGATAAACCAACCCCATGGCCCATCCGCAGTGTTTATCATAACCACTAATTATATCCTACGAGGAGTAGTAATTGATTATTCATGATATAATAGGTGTATATAAAGAGATTCAATCCACTTCGTAATACATCCTTTATAATAACAGATCACTAAATAGTTCAGAAATTTTATATCCATAATATGATGATAAGTAAAGTTAATATTATATAGAATATTTAATTAACATTACATATTGATGCACGAATAAATTAAATGAAGTGAATTATAATTTAGATAAATCGATAGCATAATATTAGGAAAAAATGACCTGCATATAGATAACCCGATTATTTGCGAATGTGGCCAATTCATTACCACGACAAAGTTAGTTACACAAATGATAGTTTAGATTCGAATCTGGTTGTAGGTGTGCACGCCGGGGCAGTTTCATTATCATTAAATAAAGCCAGCGGCCGGGGCTGTTAATATTGCAATAGTTCTGTTCCATATCAGGATGTGTGCTGGTGGGAATGTCTGTAGTGGCAAACCGCCTTAAGATTTATTTCCGGACCTCTCGGGATTAGTCCCACCCAGCTATTTATGCCCGAGTTGAGGCAACTATTTTAAACTTTTTCAAGCACTGAAATTTACAGTTCTATGTGTACTAAAGCTAAAACTCACCAAATATATTTCCTATTTAGGTCATTAATAATACATCACCACAATGTACGCTTTCATGGTGATATTTCAAATACATTGAGGATATGAATATTCATATCATATTTTACATGAAAAATAGATATGGGATACAAAAATGTGATGCTTAGATAATAGTTTACGCGAAGTTATACATTTTAACCTTAATCAATACAAGTTTAGTTTTATTAAATTGTGCGAAACCTATGCATAGTAATTTACGTCAGCATGATATATTTACAGCATGAACGATTTCTCTAAGGAAAGATAAATTACACATGGATATAAATTATATACCGTATTGAATTATTGATGCAAAGTTCAGGTTGTTTTTATTGTTTTCTTCATGGAATTTGTATTCTTGTTATCCGATTTTTCGACAAATAACATAATAATCTATCTTTCCCAAACAATTTTTATTTATCCAAGGAAATTGAAAATATATCCTTCATTCGAACAAATATTGTACTTCTGAGATTACTTTATTTTTGCCATAAATGTAAATATATTACTGTGTAATTAATATTTAAATTATTGTTTCAGTTATTCTGGCTCTGCTCATCTGTTCAGCTAATGCCCAGCAGCAGTATTTTAGAATATCGCCTCATGATGTTAAAGTTCTTGAAGGTGGTGAAGCCATGCTGGAATGTGAAGTGGCCAATTTAGCTGGCCAAGTTCAATGGGTCAAGGACGGATTCGCTTTAGGTAATGTTCTTTTATTACAATAAAATTTAAAATTCAATTTAAAATTAGCATACAATTTTAATTAATTACTCAACAGGTACAAACGAGAAAATAATATCTTGATTTATTTTCTTATTATTTTAAACTAGAATTGCTCCCTTTGTGTTTAGTAGAGAAATATAAATTGCTCCCTATACGATACTAACAAGTATTTTCTAAAATAAGTTCAACATACTTAAAATTCTTTGAACGGTGTAATTGAAACATTTTCTTTTCGCGATGTCTCTCCTCGGGACAACCTTATCATTTTCCCTCCAAGAAACATGTTATGAAGAGGGGATGTATTTTAATGAGAAACCATTTTTCCCTTGTATACAGGGTTCAAGTCAGTGATCACGGGATTCCCAAGGTACTCAGTAATAGGCGACCGACGTCACGGTGTTTACAATCTCCGGATCAGCAATGCCTCTCTGGAGGATGATGCCGAGTACCAATGCCAAGTTGGACCGAACCGTCTACATAAAGCTATAAGGGCTAATGCTAGGCTCAGTGTTATATGTAAGTAAAATAAACCAACAAAATCTCATTTACAAGAATGTAGTAGTTTATTACTTAATCATAAACTTTATAATAGAATCACAAAGTGTACATAAAATACATTACCAGTTTCAAATCGATATGAATATTATTTTATCAAATTGCTTCTTGTTTACATTTCTCGTTAACCGGCTACAACAACTGGAATTATTTTTTGCCATTTATTCGTTTTTTGCGATGGTGTAATTAAATTTAACAAATTGGTATGAAAGGAAATGATTACTCGCGTACTTCTCGGTCGGTTTAGATGGAATAAAGGCACCGAAACGATCTTAGCAACTTGTGACCAGACTACAAAAGATACAGAGCGACAAAACGTTTCAGAGTTCGGGGCTTCTTTTATTTTTATTTTTTCTTTGTCGTTTTCTTTATAGTTTGATCCGCGTAATGCGGGAAAGTTTGCGATTTAACCAGGCCTTTGTTGGTAATTTGCTTCATTTTTAATTGCTTATAGCAAGCTGAGATAGCACCCAACAATGCGGAAATATTGCGTTTTTCTATTGAGAGAAAAAATGTAAATAAATAAAATATTCATTAATTTTAATTTCCTGTATTTATCATGTTTTATTTAATCTTAAGAATTTGAACACATGGGTTACAAAATATGTATTTCTAATGATTTCTAATATATGATTTGCTTGATTTTTTTATAATATATAAATTATTCTCTTCGTATAAAATATTAACTAAACTATAATATAAAATAATGTATTTCATATTATATTTTAATAATACATTTTACGTAATCACAGCTTTAACTATTTATTTTGTATAAAATATAGTTGTTTAATTTACAACTACTACATTAGTGGTTTATTCATTTTATCTAAATTTCTTAAATAAATTGCTTATAACATAATGGTGTCACTTTATTGTTGCAAGTATAAATTATAAAAGATGAGTTGTTATTTAAACAGAAATATTATAATACATAAGAATATAGTTTGATTAGTTAAATGAATATTGATTTAGTTATATAGAGTTTTCCGATTTTTTAATTTATATTTTCTTTCGGACATACATCCAGAGTTACATTTAGAATTTAGAATTCTTTATATCACATTGCTTGCTCTCTTTTTACCTTTACATGACATTATATGAAGCAAAAACCTTTGTACTTCTATTTTTCTTGTACTTTCCATTCTCAAATTTTAGCTGCATGCATGTTTCTTACTAAACTATTTAGATTTACATTTTTTCTATATTTCCTGTATATTTTAAGTTGCTTTTTAACAATAATAAAAACATGTTCTAGTTATTTAAATGTTTTCCTTACTTAACTATTTTACTTTACACTTTTTATATATTATAGTTGCTTTTATATGTACTTTTTATTTTTATCTTACATCTATTTAATTTTTCTTTTGTATTATTTTTAATAAAAACTTTAATATTATTTAATCTATGTTTCTATTATTAATATCAAATTTCTAATAAGTTTGAGATATCAATCAAGATTTGTTTTATAAATAATAATTGCTAGTTTCGTTGTAACGAACATTTTTGGAGATGATAGCACCTTTCATAATTCATGCTTTCTAAAGAGCATATTAACAAATATGTCAACATTGGAACAATATATGAGTGGGGTATTCCTTAATTTTAACGTAATTTCAACAAGTGAAACTATCACAAAGAAGACGATGTTTAAGAACTCTGTGAACATTGATCTTGAACATTTGTGCATTATAAATTTCTGGAAACAATGAATTTGGAAGCTTATTTCATGTGTCGATAGTTAAAAAAAATCTCTTTAATGTGTGTAGTTTCAGTTCCTTTTGCTAGTACTTGTAAACAATATTCAAAACAAGGAAGTATAAAATATGTCATTTTTTGATTTCCGCTAAGGTTTTTTGGTGCGTTTCCAATGTTTTATATGTTAAAGAAGGCATGCAGTTTACATCTAATTTAGAAGTAAAAAACTGTTTACATTTATTAAGAAATCCTAGTTTTTGAACTGCGTTCAAAGCTATATCAATAACATGGTCGATGCATAGAAGATTATTTGAGATTGTAACTTTTAGAAGACAAACTGAAGAAGATTTAGATATCAATTTGTTGTTTAGTTTAATATTTGACACTAAAGTTAAAATTTACCAAGTTAGGGGTACTCTAGTCAGATATTGTTTCAAGGTCTTTGTTTATAGATGCTACAGATTTTAAACTTTTCAAAATTTCTAGACGAACTATAAAGAGTGTTGTCATCTGCAAAATTAAAAATAAAGATAAAAAAGACTTTTTACCTTGAGGAACAACATTTCTGAGTTTGAGGTCAGAGTTAAATTCATCAATTCTAACTAGAATTATTCTGTTGCCAAGAAAACTATTCATAAGACTTACAGATTTGTGATCAAGGTCTATTCAAGGAGTTTGTTAATAAGATTATGATGCCACACTCTATCAAATACTTTGCAGGAATGCAATTGGTTTATAATTTGAAGTACCAGACTTCATTTTTAGGCATACGTTGATCATTTGCAATGTTCCTACAATTTGGGAATTCGGAGCTCATTTATTTACAAATGTTTTAAGAATAATTTGTGAAACTTTATCTACACCTGATAGGTTTCTGGTATTTAATTTAAAAAAATATCTTTTGACAACCTACTGCCTAAAGTGAATTGGACCCTTTATTTTACCACTTGCCGGCATTGTAGGTACAAGAGATTTGGAATAGTCGAGTTAGATGCAAATTGGTTTGCAAAAATATCTGCTTTTTTTGGATTAGTTACTAAATTGTTTTGATTATTTCAAAAAGGGGATATTAATGATTTTGAATAAATTTATTAGTTTCTATCTTTTTCAGATTGTATTAGATTGTCATAATGTTTAAAATCTTTTTTATAATAAAGTTTGATCGGAACGATTACTGATGAATTTGTTTTAATAACAGAGAATGGAACAAATTTGATAAATTACTGAATGTTTTTTTGAGATTTTCTATGTGGATTTGATATATAAGCAATGAGTATCAAAATCGAAACTTGATTTTATACAATGAAACTTTTTAATGAGATTAGGATGCCGTACTTTATTATGATCCAATAAACTCTTCTTTTGACTACATATTGCTTTTCTTACATTTTGTTAATATTTTCACAAATGAAGCAGGATCATATTTTGTATAGTTTTCGTTATCTATCTTTTTGATTTGTTGTATTGTAGCACACACGCTGGTGGACCAAGCAAACCTATTTATTTTAAAATCATATTTAAAACTTTTTTTTTAAATGTCTAATAAAACACATACTAACTATTTTAGTAGTAGAGTGTTCTGTATGTATCTTATTCAGCTTGAATGTGCTGCATTTATATTTATGGTAGTTAATAACAAATTAACAATGAATATATTTAAAGCTGCAATATGGGACACCTGTTCGTAAACTTTATAAAATTCCGCTTCATATAAGAAACATCGATCAAAAAGTTTTGAATTCAAGGTGTAATGCAATCCATAGTGGTACCCTTATTTGCACATTCTTCTTCCCCTTTAGCATCATAATAACGCACAAAGTACATGTCACAACTTTGTACACTTAGTATGTTTTATAATTTGATGTAAATAAATGAATTCCTTTAGAGAAAATACAAACAAAAGATAGAGGTATTTCATCCCGTCTTGTTATAAATTAAAAATAGCCAAGACTAAAAAATATATGGATACATTAATTAATTAACTTTCCTACAGTATCTGCCCTCGAACTATTAATTAATCTTGTAACAGAAGCGATTTTTTAGTTGGGAAAGTTGCATGTGGTAGTTTTATAAATGCCAAAGCTGCACAAACAATTTTTTTGATGAAGCTTTTATTAGGATAGTTGTTTTAAGTTTAAACGAGATCGTTAAAATTTAAATAAAATTCCAAATCTATTTACTCGGTAGCTGACTTTAAATTTGTACATTCGTTTGTCTACATAATTCAGTTTTAATTGGATTTTTTCTATATTAATTCAAAAGAGAATTAAATTATGTTGTGGGTTTCGCATTCAGAAATGAATTCAATTAAGGCAGATGTTTAACTTTTTTTTAAATTTTCAAACGGATTTGATTTTAGTTATATAAATATTTATTATAATTAAATCTCCATTACTTCAGAAACAAAATAAAAATTATTGAAAGTTAGCGAAATGCGAGATCAAAGCATGTAGACTTAACAGTGAGATTAATTGGAATTAAAATGTTTATGAATTTGTGTTATTTTAGAAACACGAAACGATTGTTGTATGAAAATGGAGTTGAAATATAATGCTAGGTTAATCTTTTCAATAAATTGGTTTTACATGTATGTCTGGAACTATTAGGGAATTTAACACATTGCAAATGTAACGGAGTAAACCGCATTAACAAAGTTAGTCTATAAATCCGACATTAAATCGATGTAACACCTGTCACATATAGTAAATTCTACTCGAACTGTTACTAATTTATATCATTACCATCTTCTGCTACTGCTGGCTCCTATTTCAACTCGATTAACCCCCTGGCTTTTTGGTTTATAACTAACATCAAAGATAGAGACATTACGGTAGTTAATGTTATTATGATATATTTTTATTTCTATTCCCTTATGTGCTTTTTGTTAAAAAAAGTATTATGCTATGAGCTTTTCTATTGCAGGGGGCATGTATAAAAAATAATGATATGATATGAAGTTATTTTTCACGCTTGTTATACGAGTTGTAGTTTTCCCTTAGGCAGGTGTAAACCCGCATAGGACATATTAAATTCATAGCTGTTACGTGATCTAATAAAGATTTAACGTTGACAACGTCCCATTATTTATGTCCTCTGCACCGGACCACCGCTCAGCTACAAATATATCTAATCCGGTATTAATATGGATTTTTCAACCGTCCCGCTTTTTTTATTTATGCCCCGGCTTAATAAATGTTAGTAAAATTTTTGCCAAAAGTGTATGTATTTTGAGATAAAACGATTAAAATCTCCGCTCTCAGCATAAGGGTAAAAAGGACTATAAATAACAGCACACATCTTGTGTTTTTAGAGCAGAACTAAACAAACCTAGACGTATTACGTTCAGTTGTAAATCTGCCATGAGGAGGATTGCCGTCTAGAGCTTTACTTGATATAATTTACTATATCGCATAAAGAAATATTGCTATTTATATTGCTCTCTGATATATCTATTTGCTTGAATGTGCGACGTTATCTGAAATTTATATGCTTCATAGATAAAATAAATTCGTTGGGATAATTAAAACTTTCCGGATATCTTCTGGTTCCATATTCCATGACATCTCATTCCAAGAGTATTATTATCTGTTCTGTTGTATTTTATTATACTAAATTAATTTTATGTTCAAATTATTTGATGAATTAATGATTGAGATTTTTTGATCATCAATTGATTATTTATATGCAATTTTATTAAAGGTTCTTAACCTTATAACAATCGAAACGCCCATTCAATAATTTAATGATTTTAATATGCTACCCACATACAATACAACAATGCGTGCTGTTGTAGTTCTTAAACAATTTTAAGCGTTCACTAATTAATAGAAAATTGTAAACAATATTCTACATAGTTTTGTAATTAAATTCTGATTAAATTATAACCCACATGCAATATGGTTAATGGGTACATGATTTGTTAGGGACACATAAAAATGTAATGCAAATAATGAAAGAGGTTTATGAAATCGTTTTGGCACTAGATCGTAGATATATTCAACACTTAGCATATTCTCACAATGCGTTCGCTATAATTCAATTCCGCAAACACCTGGACATAATCCGCAATCAGTGAAGACAATCTGCATTAGAGTGGTACATATGTTCGGAACCGAACTACGCTAATTTAACCACTGAGACTTAATACAATGAGGCATTGTGCCGGTATTATATAGTACATGCATGGTATTATGTGCGTATTATGTTGTAGAGGTAGACGTGGTCATTGCATTGTCTTGCTAAATTCCCACTACCTAATTGCTTCTTATACAAATAATTTATCTTCTTCATATTAAATCTACAATGGAATTAAAGTTATTAACCCTAGAGATGATTTGTTGTACTTAACTTAATAACAACTACAATTTCATACTTATGTATCATTACATCATTTATTATGCATTGAAAATTAAAAATAGTTAGAAATAATACTACAAAAAATACTAACGCTAAAAACGTAGATGGTTTTTAGTATGCTCTTGCGCTAGTATAAATCGGTGCAGTTTATAATTGATAAATATTTCATTGTTTTTAAATAATCTGAAATTTCTATTGTTGCAATCATTGTTCACATCCTGAATACATTTAATTAAGAAAGGTTTGAATGAAATAGTTAATTTGTCGCAGGAGAAAAAATATGGTAGAAAGATAACAATGAAGGGTAAAGTGAATTGCACAAAGATCAAGATTTTCTCATTTGATACGAAAAGCAAAAAGCGTAAATAATCCGTCGCCATAAACATTACATGTTTATAGAATCAAAAGAGATTGCATCTGACATCCGATATAATTTAACACTTTGATGGTATAAAGAAACGTTGGGGGCAGGACCCTACTCAGTGGCCGGCACAGAGCACACAGGGATTACTAATATAATTATATTACATTCTCATATCTAGAAGATGCGAGGCATCTGGCTACATTTAGTATCGTGATAGCTAATAAAGAGGACGCTGAAGTTGACCGGGGATCCGGGATGTACACGCTCCCTGGCCCAGAGCCAACCGGAGTCTCTCCCGGAATTGAACACGCAGCCCGTAAAACTAACTTCCTATCCACCTTTATTTCGTTGCTCAACCCTATCCTCTGCTGAAAAAAGGGAACCGTAATGCTACCGTTTTTCGACAGACTTCCTGCGGAATGGCTATAACAGTTATTACGACAAATTTAAAATATGAAATGATTAATTGTTATAAATTTTAATGGTGCCAATTTCCATAAATTACTCTTATTATATTCAGAACTGAATCATAAGTTATATTGAATGTAACATTCAGGAGAGTTATGTTAAAATCTTAATTGACATTCTGACCCGAAGAGGGTCATAAATTAAGCTTAAATTGATTAACGAGTGACATTAAGTCACATCTCGACCATGAAGATAGTAAATTGTTGAAAATGGCCACATATATTATGTTATTAAACATTTTATTTAATAATTTGTAACTATCTCATTCAGATTTTCGTTTATATCTTAACTTAACTTTTCCTAAGAGATATAGAAAATCAGACAGAATGTATCAATCTAGTGAAAATGGACATTGCAGTTTTTTTGGGGTTAATAATAGTAAAATAATGATGCCTGATTCAGTTCATTGAACTATGAAATTGTTTGATGGGGCACAATGGACTTCAATATTCGATGTGTGTTAATTTGAACTAAGAATAGTGGTAGGGTCAGAGGAAGGATAGCTATTTCGGACTAATATTTATCTTTGGTGCTTTTGTCGATAAAGCATAACCTAGTGCCTACGTGCGCCAAATCTCAAATCGTCCACTTTATTAGTTTACACACATCAGAAGCATTGTCTTTACATAGGCCGTCTGCAGCTGGGGCGGTGGTGGATTCACGCCGCCGTCTTCGCATCCCCGCCCTCGTCCACCTCTAACCGAGTTAAGTGAGATGTGGCAGTACGTGCGACAAATACATAGTGACCCATTGTTATTAAGCGCGGCGATAGACTGTGATAGAGTGTGCCAGAGCCCTAGACAATTCAAAGTCCTGCGGCTACGTTTTGGTGACAGACCGCCTGCCACTTTACTTCGTGATAAAGCAGTTATTAAATTTGAATCGGGGGCCTCTTTTAAAACTTTCACAGCAAACTGAAAGATTTCGAATCTAAACTTTTCATTAGTGGAGTCTATATTAGTTTTATACTTAATTTAATGGCACTTGGTAAACGTCGGATGGATTTTATAGACACTTCACAAAAATAATATTATTCTTTCGATGCATAATGGATCCCTACTATTATTCCCATTTATATAAAATTTTATCATCAAACAACTAATTTTTATATTTTATAGCGCCGCCTTCTTCAGCTGAGATATTAGATCATCCTTCGAATTCGAAAATCGAGATCAAAGAAAATCAGGAATTCCATTTGGAATGTAGGGTGAGGAATTCCAAGCCCGCTGCCAAAATCGTGTGGTACAGGGGAAACGTGGAGCTGAATATACGTAAGTTCCTAATTTTATTTTATTTTTACTGGAGGCGATGCTAAAATTATGCGCATTTTTATTGCAGCCAATAGAGAAGATCAGACAATAGAAGTGCCAAGTACAAGTAATCATCGTAAAATAACGAGATATGATACACATTCGCGAATTTCCCTAAAACCTACAGCCGAGGATGATTATGCAGATTACACCTGTGAGGCGCGACATGAAGCCTTATCACCCGATATGCCCATGAGAACTACTGTTCAGCTCAGCGTGTTATGTAGGTTTCATTACAGTAAAATTCCCCTAACAATGCTTTTTTACTTGATGTTTTCACATTTTACAGATCCTCCCGGACATCCGTACATCGAGGGATACACCGAAGGCGAGACAATACGCAGAGGACAGACCGTCGAGTTGATATGCAGGAGTAGAGGGGGGAATCCACCTGCTCAATTAATTTGGTACAAGAATGGGGAACAGATACGGATGGCATATAGGACAGCTGGCAGGGTCTCCGAAAATGTATACACTTTCACGGCAGATGCGAGCGATAATAAAGCGAGATATAAATGCGAAGCGAGCAACATTATGTCAAAAGCACCTTTAAAAGCTGAAATCGACATGAGTGTTTTATGTAAGTTATCTTTTTTTTACGCCAGGTTTTTATCATTAATTTATCCATTATCTTTATCCGGCTAATTTACATTATTCTCATCTTCTCTTATAGTCTCTCCAGCGCACGTGACAATTTCCGGACCAACAGAAGCCAGGGTAGGTGATCCCGTCCCATTAACCTGTACGACTGCTAATAGCAATCCACCCGCTGAAATTAAATGGATGGTCGCGGGAAGACAAGTTCGGAATGCTACTTCACGAACTGTCGTTTCTCCTGAAGGTGGCTGGATAACCACCTCTAATATTACAGCTGTTGTCGAACCCAATAGAAGAAGTTTGGTCGTTATCTGTCACGGCGTCAATATGCAATTAACGGAAAACGTTGTTTCCACTCACACAATCAACGTTCTGTGTAAGTTTATTGTATCTCAGAAATTTTTCCAATGTTTCTACTAATCTTAAAAGTTAAATAGAACACGATTTGTTTTAATTGAAAACTCACATTATTTTTATTATTTTTTAAATTAGATCCACCAAACCAACCATTCATTCATGGCTACACACAAGGTCAATCAGTGGCCGCTGGAACAGTCCAGAAAATTTCCTGCACCTCATCAGGGGGAAATCCTCTTGCTACATTAACCTGGTATAAAAATGATAAGAAAATCCATTCCAGTGTGAAAACAACCGACAAATCGGTATCTTCGGAAATTACTATTTTAACAAATGTAACAGATAATGAAGCAAGATATAGATGTGAGGCTGCTAATTCAGCAACAGAAATACCACTATTTGAAACAATTACAATGAGTGTACTATGTATGTAAAATTTATATATTTATATTACATGAAATTGAATTAACAAACATTTACATTATAGTCGCCCCTGAAACTGTAAAAATTCGTAAGGATCCAGTGGAATTAAAACCGAATGAAGAAGCAACTCTCACTTGTGATGCAAGTTCAAGTAATCCTCCTGCTAAATTATCTTGGTGGAGAGAAGGAATTCCAGTTCAAGGATTAACTAACACAACAAAGCCAGGACTGCATGGTGGAAAAGTATCAAGTTTAGAATTAAAATTAAATATTACTGAGCAACTTAATGGAATAGTATATACATGCCAGGCAATGAATGAAGCCTTACAACGATCTGTACATGATGCCATTACTCTCCAAGTACTATGTAAGTAACATTAAACATTTAAACATACTAAATGTACTAATACTATATATTTATAGATAAGCCAGTTTTTGATAATGAAAATGAGAAAACAGTTACTGGAGTTGAAAATGAGCCTCTTATTATTTCTTTGAAAGCTGATGGAAATCCACAAAATATTGCTTATACTTGGACTAAAGATGGTTTACCAATTATGCAATCATCTAGTAGTACTGGCATGGAACGAATTGTTTCTGATGCAGGTGTCCTAAATATTACAAAATTAAGCAGACACGATGCCGGTATTTACTCTTGTGAAGCTATTAATTCTCAAGGGAGCTCAATGGCTCAACTTAATGTTTCAGTGCAATGTAAGTTTATTTAAAATTTAGAGTTTTTTTGTAATTGAAAATAATAACAATTAATTTCTTTATAGATGCTGCATCAATTGCAGCAATTAGTGAAAATGTGATTGTAAGTCCAAAAGAAGATGCTACATTATCATGTACAGCTGAAGGGAACCCATTAAGTGATGATTCAATAAGCTGGAAGCGCGACGACTTTCCTGATTTTAATGCCAGAACTTCAACAATGTACGATAAAAACGGAACTTCATATTTACGAATCAGTGGTGTTACAAGAGATGATTTAGGCAGCTTTAAATGTATAGTTAGTAATGGAGTTGGCAATATAACATCAAAAAATGTTATGCTGATTGTAAAACGTAAGTAAAATATTAAAATTAATAATTAATCATATTAATAAAACTGTATTATTATCAGATAAACCCGAGATGGACAAAGCACCTATGTACATGAAATTTGCAAGTGATGCTGGAGATTCTGCAAAATTATCTTGTAGAAGTTCAGCTTCTCCATTAGCTACATACAGTTGGGCTAGAAATGGAGCCCAAATTAAACCAAATACTACTGGAAAATATTTCATGACTTATAAACAAGTAAGCAATAAGTTAGTAAAGATAAGTAAATTTTTAAAAAATCTTATATTTTTTAGATTGATTCATTAACTGCAGAATCAGTTCTTATTATAACTCATGTGACATCATCAGATTATGGCAATTATGAATGTGTTGCAAGGAATGAATTAGGCTTTGCAACAAATTCACCTCGATTAGAAGTAACTTCCTCACCAGATACACCAACACTTCTTCAAGTACTTAATGTAACTCATGAAAGTGTAACACTGGGATGGACGCCTGGTTTTGATGGTGGAATGAAAGCGAGTTATAGAATTAGATATCGTGAGATATCTGATGATGCCTACAAATATGAAGATGTACTTTCTCATAATGTTACAAAGTTTACTGTCAAAGGATTGGAAATTAGTACTGGTTATGTTTTTTCAATCATGGCTATCAATAAATTGGGCAATAGCAAATATATGCCTGATATTGTTAGTGCGAAAACTTCAAGTAAGTTCTTTTCTCTATTAATTTTATTTTTTGTGTATTGTGTAACATATTAACTTGACTAACCTGTTCATACATTCTAAAGTAGATTTCATAGTTTGGGAAGTACTGAATGTAAAGTAATAACATAGTAAAGTAATTTCAGTGTACCATAGCAGATTTCAATCCAATAATTTAATTAATATTTCATAATAGCGAAACTCAATTCTATTAAATTATTATAGCTCCAACAAAAAATGAATATTTGTGTTTGGGAATAGATTCTAAGCAGAACATGCAAAATAACTTTTTTTTTTTCGATCGGTTTGCTATCAATATATTGGCCTAATTTCAATATTTTTTTCTTTGATAGCTGCTTAGAAGAGTAAATATAGTAAAATCAAAGCATTTCTGTTATCATATTTTAAAAATGTATAAGAATATTCTTTAGCTTTTATTTTTTATTGTTGAATTTGTAGTTGGAGTCTCAAAAATATCTGTTTATATGGTTTGAGATTTAACTAGTTAAGCTATTAACCTTGATTGACAAATCATAATGTTTATCAAGGCGTCCTCTTTGACTGCCACTCAAGCGTACGTAGCACCTCTCAACCACCGGTTTCAATACAATTTGTCAATCGTTTGTTACCACAAACCAGTACGGTTACACCGTCCGGTTTGCCGCAACTTACTAATCTTTTAGCGTGTTGCTATTCATCGTCAGCTACATTCTTCGTTTTTGTTGTTGCAACTGCTAGAAAATCATCTATTATTTCTATTAGTTTTGATGAGTGACACCAATTCTGCGCACGTAATTGCCGTCACAAAAGCATGTCCTTACACAGTTTAATTTTAAAGAATCTTTGGATCTCGCAAATGACCCGAATATCTCCCAGAATTTACGTTCACGTCGTATGTTAGTCAATTTAACGTAATTTGCCGGCCAATTGTGCCGTCCCATTAATTATATGAGCCCCATCTCTATTCTTGCGTAAACGCACATGCAAACATTACATATTCCGCTCTATCTATTTTATTACCGCACGTACAGGTTTTCGAATTTGATTTCCCAAGTTGATTTAAATATCAAACTCAAAACCTGTTGTAAGTTTCGTCATTTCTGGTGTGATCACGATCTTTGAGTACGGGACTCAAACTTGAAACACGGGTATAGCAGTCGAGAATGCTAAACCACGACACCACCAAATGACAGTCTATAAGTTTCAATGTATTGGGGGTTGTTTAGAAATTGTATCGTATTTTCTTCCGGCTATCATCCGGTACACGGACATTTTAATTTAATCTTTCGGCCCTGTGTAGTGCCGCATTTGATTATGGTCAGACTTGAGTATGAAATAATTTTGGTTATAGTAAATCCTGCATTCTTTTATTTTGGTTGGATTTGTTTTGTGATCAATGGTAGTCAATGTAACAGCAACGTTAATTGTCTTGCTGTTCAGGGCAATCTTTTTGTTAGTTGTTATATGCTAGGTAACGTCGAGCAAAGGGTATTAATATTTGAATTTTGTTGTACTAGTGTAAGGAAAGAAGCGTTAAAATATATTACCATGATTTCTGGATGGGGTGATTCTTTACTAACAAGCAGCGTGAGTTAATAACGTATTATTATGGTGACGTTGTTGGATTATAGTTGAGGGAACGAACACTAGCCCTGGGTCACTTTGGAAGATTGCTGCTGGCTGCCATCTGAAGGAAACCTGATAGATTGTAGAAAAACAATGGGTTCTCCTGCAACGCCCATGGATACATAAATTCCTCGTATATGTATGATAACTATGAGGTGCATAGTATAAGGCTATTTTGAAAAAAAAAATTTAACTGATTACGGATTTTTCTATCTGCGAGATAAGGAAAAACATTAATGATATTTATAAAACACAATTGATGTTTGCGCTTGAACAAATGATAAATAGTTGTAGACCAAGCAATGAGCAAAATGATGGATGAGATGTTTTTACTTAGAAGTGCCAGAAGGGTACTCCAGCGACCAGCACTAGGACCAAAACTGTGGAATTTAGTTTATAATGACCTATTTCAAATGAGGCTGTCAGAAAGCATGACCATTACGGCTTTTGCAGACGACGTAGCAGTAGCAGGTAGAGACTTATACATGGACGTAATAAAAAAAGACAAGAGCTGGCAATAGATATGATTAAGATATGGATATGGTAAGGGTTTAAAATTAACAACAGTAAAAACTGAGGATACTAAGAGGACTAATAGAGGAACAGATAAGATACAGGTAGGAGATCAGGTGATAACCATAGGGAAGATAATCAACTAGCTTGGAGTGACACTCGAAGCAAAGGGGTTAAACGAACAGGTTAAGGAAGCGGTCAAGGAACAAAGGCAATGGAGAAAAAGCTCAGTATTATGCCAAACAAGAGAGGTTCAGGAGAAAAAGTCAGAAGGCTAATAGCAACGGCAGCGAGAAGCCAAATGTTATAAAAAATACGCTGCAGGAACATGGAGAGTGTTAAGGATCAACAGAGCCTACAGATCGGTGTCACGGGAGGCAGTAGAGTTGAACGTGGCAACACTTCCTGTGGGTATGATGGTGAAAGAATGGCTAGAAATAAAAAAAAAACTAGCAAAGGAAAGAACCAGTTAAAAAGAAGCTAAGGTAAGTGCAAGAGAAAACACGATGGAAAGATGGCAGAGACAGTGGAGTAAAGGAAAAATGGATAGAGAATAAATTCGAGACATGCTATTATACGAGGTTTGTCCGGGAAATACGGTGGTCCCCCCTCGCTATGCAATCCCCTCAATTCTCTGAAAGAACCTACCGTCAACAAGTGATTAAAAAGGTTCCGGGAAGGCCGAGAAGTTGTGCGTGACTTTTTGGCCTGTAGCTCAATCACCGTGACAGAACACCCGCTTAATTCACCCGATTTAGCCCCTTACGACTTCTTCCTGTTCGCAAAATGGTACTTCGAGGGCTGCACTTGGGGGATGTGGAAGCCATCAAGGCAGAAGTGCATCTTGTCTCCAAGGTAACCGCCTACTTCAACCATCAGAATGCAAACAATGGAAGCCGCATATACCTAAACAACATGGCGCTGCACGTTTATTCAATTATATGGAAGCTAATGATGGTTCCGACCCTGAATGTGATAGTAGTTGTGGGGCGGAAGATATGACTCGTTTAAGCCATAGGATACAGTCGGATTTTCTTGAAGCGGGGGATGTCGGTAGCTGCACACCAGATGAGAAGGAGACCATACCTGAATAATTGTAAAATAAAGTTATTATTCCACTTTTATATGTATATTCCGGACAAACCTCGTACAACATAAATACTGACCGGGTACGTAGCCTTTTGGAAGTTCTTGCAAACAATAAAAAAGATCGAAGAAATAAGAAATAAGAAAGAAGAAAACATATGTCTATTCTATTAGGACAAAACACACGATAATGCAGAAATCCGCGAGGCAATAACCAGCCTATCTGGAACTAGTGCCAAATCTAGGTTTTTAGATGAGATAGGAAGGTAATGTCATTTCAAGGGCCAGTTGCTGAGGCCAACACCTCACTACTTAAAAAAAAGAAGTACTTTGATATTATATTACGAATATTATGTCGGATGAAGAGTACAAACAATTCGTAACATAACTAAAAAAATATGTTAAATATAATATATACTACCACAAGGCATTTACATTACATTACATTTAAAAATGGACTATAAACTACTAATCTAACAGAAAAGTGCATACATATCCTTATTACATTTCATATGTGGTAATGTGCAAAATGCATTCAAAACTGAGAAAGAAGGAATGGTAAAATTATTTGAATACTGCGCATTTATTGCATCGAGATATGAATACAAATTGTGGGGATATTTCTTCCACAAGCCAGACAATTGGTAGTATGGCCGCCATTTGATCATAACAATTCTCTTGATGGAATAAACGTATGATATTTTGTTTGTCTAATTGTCCAAAGCGGGTTGAGTTATATTAAATTAAAGTAGACATCTGTCGTATATTGATTCTATAAAGTAGTTGCTATTACTATAAAAAAAAAACAAGTTTATAGTACAATTTACTGCCAGTACTGCCCAGCTCTGACCAATAGTTATAACTAATAACATAGATATATAAAAATCCAATACTAACATCTAACTTCTTTCCCTAAATAACAAATCAGACAAGGTACCTCCTTCATATCATTCCCCAAGTTTGGATGAGAAGAACTACAAAGATTTTCCTGGATTACTAATAATAATTGGAACGGTTGTGGGCACTTTACTAATCCTAATGAATGTTCTACTAATCGGATGTTGTTTGCATCGAAGATCTAAGAAACGTATGTCAGGTAATTTCATTTTTGTTTTTTTTTATAATTACAGCATACACAGATCATGTAGAGAAAATCATACCAGAAGATTTACTTGAGAAACAAGATTTACCAAGAATTGTCATTATTAGTGTATCAGTTATAGGTGTCATTTTGGTTCTTATTAATATTGGTTTAGTAGCTGGTTGTGTATTTAAAAAACGTGCTAAGAGGCTCCGAGGTTTGTTTATGTTATTTTTTAATATAATTTCATGAAACTAATACAAAAATTGATGAATTTTCTATCTAAAATTATATATATTTTTAGAACAAGGTAATCAAAGCAGTAAATCAGCAACGATTGAGATGTATGCTCCTAGTAGTTACAATGATACTGTGACTGGTGAAACATTGTCTTCTGTTAGTGAGAAGAGTGAAACATATAGCAACGAAGGCAGCAATAATGATTATCTTGTAAGATTTCTTTTTTATATTATTTTTAATTATGCCAAAACTATCTAACTTATTTTTCTATATTAGGATGAAGGTCGAAAGCAAGCAGCAAGTACTTACCTTATGGATCAGCAAGATTATACATCATACCCTGTTTGTCCTGGATATGAAATGCAGATTCAACCCAACATCAATATGGCCCATAAGACACATACTTTACCACATCCCCACCACCATCACCAGCATCATATGATTGATAGAAATCGTGCGAGGGATGATCAAAGTTTAGGTTACCACGGTAGCATCTCAGGTAATAAAATTAAAAACAATTTAAATATGTAGGTATTAATTTGTAATATTTTGTAGCAAAATCTTCTTACGTTAGTGCTCCATCACCAGCACCACCAGCTGATGGTTCTTACTTCAACATGTCTGATCGTTACTTATCATATCCTCCACCATTGGATTTTCAGAACCCCCCTCCCATTCCGGCACATCCTCATTTAAGTCATATGGCACCAGCGACACCACCTCTTCCTGCAAATGGATCTCTTTTACGCCATCAGCGTTCAGCAGTCCCACCACCGGATGTACTCCATAATACCAGTCAGAATCCACAGATTCTTCAGGCTCAAACTCTCAATCAAAAACGCGAATTGAGCTCGTTTGGTAATGGCTACAGTGTGAATGAACAGGAGGGACATCTTGTATGAAATCAGGAGGACGTTTTGTACATCTTGTAAAAAGTGTGAATGTTTTCGTTTTCCGTGCTAAATGATACTCAAAGTGAATTAAGTCTGATTTAATTAAAAGAAAAAAAATGAAATAAGAAAAACACTTAGTCTAGTGATTCAACAATCAAATCAACATAGACAATATACTGTGCTAATAATTAAGTGTTTGTAAAAAGACTTGAACAAATTTATTCAAAATAAAACATATTTAGACAATTAGATTTCAAAATAAGAGGCTGAACATATTAATTTGCCTTCAATCCATATATAAATGTCCTTGCTATTTTTAAGAATTTTGCTCAAAAATACCAAATAATAGAATTTCTTTTTTGGTGTTTAGGTAGCTAATGAACGGCATTGTAAAATACGTGACATTTGTATATAATTTAAGCTCTTAGACAAATTGCATTTATTTTATGATGAAAACAATGTGATGACTGTACATAGAATCTATTTTTATTTTTTACATTATAATTTTAAATTAAGTTTTTGTTTCATTTAGTTAATAAAACAAAACCAATTTGTATTTATAGTATTTAATAATTATTTTCGTTTCATTCAATTCTATTTAAGTTCTTATTTAATGTTTATGTTATCTTACTAGTCCAAACGATCAACCAAAGTTTAAAATTTTGCCTGGAAGACGGTGTCTTCAGTATTTGTACTTCATTTCTTAAATTTTATTTTGTATATTTTTTTGTATTTAGTTCTTTTTATATTATTAATAAATATTTTCAATATTATTTATAATTTTTATTTATTTCCACGGACAAATAGGGTATGGGAAGGTTTCCATTTTATCCAAGTAATAATTAATTAACCTCGCCATGATTGCAGTTTTAGAGAATTGTTATGTTTTTAAAGACACTAGAGAAAACAATCAAATTTTTAATAGTACCTTGAAATATATTTGATTTATGTGTGGAGAGCTTTGTAAATATTGTACATAGATTGAAACTAATACCTTCCAATTTTTGCATAATAAAAATTGTAATTTTTAGATGTGTAAAAAGTGCCTTTACATTAAATAAACATAATTCATAACAATCTGCCATGTATAAATAAATATTAGGGTAATTAATTTTTTTCTGGATAACTAGTAACATTTTGTAAATAAGTAAAGGATTCCAATTTTGGGTATTTCACCAGAAATTTCTGTTTTAAGAAACTTTTGGTAGATAAAAACATAAATTCTGGGTGAATTATGTGTAATTCCATTATTGTTATTTATTATGTATGAATGCTCACTGTATTAAAATAATAAAACTGTTAAATTGTCCAGTCAATATTATAACACTGAATGTCTGTTCATCTCATACTGTATATTGTTAATATATGACTATTAAAGCTCATAATAATAAAATATATATATGGTCTAATTAATAATGTTTATTTAATTTTAAGACCGATTAAAATCACATGGAGTTCCATTGAGTAGGACCAGGTAAGTGTTAATCTTGATTTCAATCGTTAAAACATTGCTTCTCAAATATGATTTAGAAGAAGCACTACAACTAGCAGCCATGTTTACGAAAGTAAAGTTCCCAGTACACAATTAATTTTTTAAAATTTATAGCTATTATACGGGGTGTTTACTGTTTACGTATAAGAAAAAATGCTTTGTATACATATTATTGCTTCTTTGAGTTGCTCATTATAAAATTGTTTGCTTCTAAAACTGCCAATCAGCTATTCTCTATGCACATTGGCTAGAAGTAAGCAAGATAAATACTGCTAGTTAACAATATTTAACAAATCTTGATTATTAACAATAGTTATATTGTTATTGTTACTTAAAAAAACATATTTTTGTATATTTTATTATTTTATCTAGAGATTTGCCATGCTTCCTGATGATGAACCGTTAACAATTGTATATTGTTATCATCATATTCTGGAATATTTTATTTTAATTCATTTTTGTTCCAATGGCTAAACTTTGTATATTTACCAAGTTAACATTTATATTCTTTGAGGCGTGTAGTTTCAAAAGGTACAACCTTCACTGTAATCAATTTTTCAGAAACTTCAAAAACCTGTCGCAGCTAAAGTAATTTTTAAAACTGATTTCTGTGCGTTTTGTGAGTTATTTTCAAAACATTTTTTAACATTGTTATAAATTTAAATTAATTTGATCAATAAATTATCAAAATAAATCATATTATAGGTTGCACAATGTCTGTTTTTAAACTGAACCTTTCCAAAACCTTTTCTTAAGTAAAAACTAAATTAAAAAAATAATTAAACAAACAATTTTATTGCATTGTATGAAACAAAATTTTAGTATCACGTGGTAGAGTGCGTAATTTGCTACAAGATACTCAATAATTTGAAGTGGAGATTGTACCTTTTGAAACTAACGTTTGTTAACCATGTTTCAGTTATTCCTAAAATATCAAATCTTGTTCAATTAAAAAACGGTTTAAAAAAAACATTTAAATATCTTACCTTCATCATAGTACAAATCACACAATTATATAAATGCATAAAAAGTATAAATAGTAATGTAATTCAAATAAATTAATGATTCTTAAAATTCTGTAATCTTAAAAATAAAATAAAAACTAATTATTAAACAAAACATAAAATAAATGTGAATTAGAAATAAACTATACAAACTACAATAATTTCTATTAATAAAAGTTCAAGTTAAATAAAATCATATAAAATAAAATACAATAAAAAAAGGGTTTATTATTTTTAAGAACATAAAAGCTGAGACTATATTTAACTCTTGTTTTTAGATGTTTAACTTTACATTATTGATCAGTACACTTACTTTTTCTAGATTGTTGTTCAAAATTAATTTTTTGAATAATGTTTGTTTTAATTTTTTCTTGTTATTTATTTGTGATTGATTGACTAAAGATATAATATCTACATCTTCATATTGAATTGAGTTATCGTTTTTAAGCTGCGACAATGCTTATTTATAATGTATTGTTCAACAAATCAGTCATGTTTGTGACTAATCTTGTGCAATTTTTTGTTTTAAGCTGTTTACTGTTTCTATTAAAGCTTGTAATAAAGCATAAAGATCTTTGTTGCAAATATTTTTGTCTTTTTAAGTATAGTCAAAATTAATAAAGTTTAACACTATTATGTATATAATACAAGAAGTGGAATTAAACATGAATACTCATTTCACACCAAAAAGCTAATTTTGGTGACTAACAATTAAATACGAACAGAGAATGGTACACGGAAAGAGTAATGCACAAAAAAGTAATGGTCAATTAAGGCTAATGACACTTTCCAAATCTGAAAATTCGGAATGGAATTCTATTAAAAACCTAACACTCATATTAAAATGTATTTCAAAATTTATTCAGTCTAGAAATAAAACGGAGTCTGTTCTATTTGTTTCGTACGGCTAAATTCCAAATATGTTTTTTGAGTGCTTACCAACACGTGATTTTAATGATGAGCGACATACCATCCCATTTTCAGAATTAAGAATGACTGAAATTGTTAGTATTAAATCAAAAAATTACAACATGATTGGATTTTGATAATATGAACACAAATATAAAACCTTATTATTTATTTGCACAATAATTCATAAATTAGTTAATATATTGATTTTATATAAAAATATATTTTTTTTAAATATTATTTATTAAACAATATTGTTACATAATATTGTCACTATAATTGTCAATTTCTATGCGGCTTAGCAAACTATAATACAAGACAAAAGTTGCTAATATTATTGGCTTGATTGAAATAGTGCAAGCTTGCTTGAAACCCTGGTCCGCTGGTCTACTCTATTAGTTGTTACTACGAAATACAGCAATAGCCACGGATGGCCAATGCAATGGCAGCTGAGGCTAAATTTTTAAGGCCCATCTGATAACGACTTGGCAAACAAGGACTATTGATACGGTTAAATTGGCGGAATAAGGCCTCGCTTGTTCCACTAACCAATTTAATCAACTATTGACAATTGACATTGACTTAGTTTGTAGCTTAAAAGTTAATTTCTATAATATTTGCGGTTTAAAAAAGAGTTTATATTCTGTTCATCATGAACATAAAAAACTTCATATCCTCTTTTTGACGGAAACCAAAGTAAACAATAAAGATCCTGATCGCTTTAATCTAGTAGATTCCGATTATCATATTGAACAATTATTTGCTGACTAACAGGGTGTTTGTGCATACATCCACAAACAACAAGCATATTCTAGACTGGCGACGTAAAAAAATTGAGGCTTGGTTATAATAGCTTATTTCTTAAAGTAAATCTTTCTGATAAGACTATTTTTGTAATTGGCACATACCGTTCTCCAAATAAGGCAACTCTAAATATTTTTGATGGTTTTTCCTAAAGTATCGACAAGCTTCTTCAAAGTAATCATAGAAAAGCTGAAATAATTTTGTTAGGAGATTTTAATACTAATAGTACTGAATAGTTAAGTCACTCATTTTCTACAATACTATCTGGACAACATGCTATGATTTTTGATGCTTCTCATAACCTCACCTAACTTATTTAACAACCCAGATATGTTCCTTGTGGTGGACTTCTTGGTAAACTAAGATTATTAGATTTGTATTTTTCAACTATTTCAAACATTGCAACAACTGATGTAGAGGCTGCTTTAGGAAATTCTGACCATTCACTTATTACTTCTGTTGTTAAAACTTCTCTTCCTATTACTACACAACCTAAACCGCGTCTCATATATTATTATTCTAAGATGAACATACTAAAAATAAAAGAATTTCTTAATAATTTCTATTTTGATACTTGATCCACGTACTGCAGCAGAAAATTTCACAAAAAATCTTCAAAATGTCATCAAAAAATTTGTTCCGTTCTCTATAATAAACCAAAACAAAAGTATTTAATTTCAAATCAGGCAAAATAGGCAGCTACTAAGAAGCAAAGGCATGTTTCTTAAATGTCATCAGAAATCGTTACGAACAGACTAAAAAGGATTATAAGGTAGCTTGTAATTATTGTAAACACCTAATACAATCTGAAAAAGATAGGATTGACAGAAACATAGTTAATCAAATTTTTTAGATTTCCATAATCAACAAAAAAATTTATAAAACAATAAATTCATTGCAAGGAAGTACAAAATCTTTAATACCCCCTCTTTGAAATGATCAAAACAATCTAGTTGCTAATCCAAAAAAAAGCAGATACTTTTGCAAACCAATTTGCATCTAACTCTACTATTATAAACTCTCCACGTGCTGCACGTAGGATTGTAGAATCCCGGCTAGTAGAAAAATAATGGGTTCAATTCATTTTAGACAATGGGTAGTCAAAAGATATCTTCTTAAACTAAATATTAGAAAGGTATTAGATATAGTTAAAATTCCACCTTTAATTTTTAATACATTTTCAAATGTCCCATTTTGACCAATATATTTGCATTATCATACAAAAATGAAACATTTTCAAGTTGTTGAAAAATTGCAAATGTTTAACCTATTCCTAAAAAGGGAGACAAGTCTAATTCTTTAAATTATAGATCAATTGCATTATTGTCCGATCTGTCAAGTTTTTTTGAAAAATTTATTGATTTTCAAATTGTCAAGTCTTAGAACAAAATAACTTCATCTCAGATACTCAATATAGATTTTGATTAAAACGTTGAACAACAGATCTTCTGACTTATATTAGTCACAAATAGAATTCTACTACTACAAACAAGGGGACAATTTTGCAATAGCTCTAAACATTTCGTATGCTTTTGATAGGAATGGCATCCTAATCTTGTCAACAAGCTCCGTTGTATGAGTCTTGATAAATAACTATAAATCTCATCAATAGTTTTCTTGACAATAGAAAAATTATAGTTAGAACTGATGGTTTTAACTCTAACTCCAAAATCATAAATGCTGGTGTTCAAGGGTCTGTCTTTATTTTTGATTTATATTAATAAACTTCTTCAAATGACTAAAAGTCCTATTCATAGTTTTGCAGATACCCTCCATACTTCATACTTTCCAAATAACATATCGACAAATATGGCAGAACGTCTTGAAATTTCTACGTTAGAATCTGTTGCATGTATAAACAAAGACCTCAAAACAATATCTGACTGAGGCACTATTAACATCAATTTTAACAATTAAACTAAACAACAAATCCATATCTAAATCTTCTTAAATTTGTTTTATAGGTGATACAATCTCACATATTTTACTTCTGTTTAACATTGGCATATATATAAAACTTATATTTGTCCTTGTATTGAATATTGTTTCCAAGTATGAGAAGGAACATTGAAAACTGCACTATCTCTTCTAAACTCTATTCAGAAACAAGCTATTCAGATAATTGCCAATCGAAAATTGACTAATGACTTTAGATACCTTAGAAACTAAGGCGTGATCTTGCAGATTTTTGCATTTTCTATAGATTTTTAAAGGACATTGTTCAAACAAAATACATATTGCCATGTAAACAAATATTTACCCGTAGTACAAAGCTTGCTAGGAATTCTAACAAATATTTACTGACAGTTCAGAGATGTAGGACCAAAACTTTTAAGAAAGATTTATTTAACCGTACAATCGACAATTGAAATAAACATCTAAATTCAGTTTTTTCCGAGACTTATAAGCCACAAATATTCAAAGTCAATGTTCACAGACTGCATAAATTTAGTCTTCAACGTGGTAGTTTCAGCAAGTGTGGTTTTACTCGTTGAAATTCAAAGGTATTTTTATGTTGTTGTGGCATATTATGTAATTTTTAAATATCACATTTTGAAGTTAAAAAAAAAAATTAAAAAAATAAATAAATATTTTATGAAAGTCCGTTTCTCTTAAACTTGTAGCGTATAATACATTTTAAACGCTAAATTCCTATGTTTTTTTTTTAAATGATATAAGAAACCAAAAGGTGTAACTAGCCTAAGCAAAACATGTTTACTAAAATTTATTGTAAAATCATTCTTGGTCTTCTTATTATTATTTTTTTTTAATTTCAAAAAATGATATTTAGGAATTACTTAATGTTTCAACAAATAAAACCACACTCATTTTGAAGATTATATGTTTTCAAAATAACAAATTTAGAAGCTTATGTATAAATAGTCCAGTTAAAAAAATCCTTTTAAAAATTTCGGTTACACATCTTTAAACTGTCGATGAATATTCATTAAAATTCCTAGCAAGCCTTGTACTAAGAATATTTTTTTTTTTTAAATAGCAATATATAATTTATTTTGTTTGAACATCGTATAAGTGAATAATTAATAATTTTTTTACTGATTTTTAGCCAATTTTGCATCGGCAACAAATTAAATAGCTTGTTTTTAATTAGAATTTAAAAGTGATAGTATAGTTTGAGAAGTGTAAGGAACAAAAATTTAATTTTGCTCAATCCACTGAAATTTCTACTTCAAAATTAAAAAAAAAAGAAAAAAAAAATGGCTGTAAAAAATGATTTTTGAAAGATTAAAAAAAAAATTACAGTTTTTTTCCTAAAAATGCAACCCTGAGAAGTTACAAACAACCAAAAAATGTAAAAAAATGCAAAAAAATCGATTTTTTAAAATTTGATTGGTTGTTACTCAAAAATGGCTTAAAAAAAAATCTAAAAAAATTCAGATCAGAACTCATGTAGAGAATGGCATTTTCAGTCGTTTGAGCAATATCAAACTTTTGTTCCATACACTTTAATCAGACATGGCCATATATATATACAGGGTGTCCGGAAAATAGGTGTACAACGTTTGACGACAGACTCCTGACGTCAAAATAGGTCGATCTAAGCCGACTTGGTTATATCCAAAATTGTCTCGTTTAGCCGGTAGAGGGCGTCAAAAAAAACAAAAGTATAACAAAGTTGAAAGTATCTATTGTAAGAAACTAAGTAAAAAAAAACATTACTTAAGCAAATGTGTAAAATGACCGCCATCTTGCTGAATACACTTATTAACACTCTTTAAAAAATGATATTGGACCCTATCTAATGTCTTGGGATTATTAAAATGGTTGCCTGCATTTAAAATCCGCTGCAATAAATCATCGCGTGTGTTTACCGGAGTCTTGTAAACTTCTGTTTTAATAGCGCCCCACAAAAAGAAGTCACACATATTTAACTCAGGAGAACGTGGTGGCCATTTTACTGGTGCATCATTGCCTCTTCCAATCCATCGGTTGGGATATTGATGATGTAAGTATTGCCAAACGGCAACGGAAAAATGGGGCGGGGCACCATCATGCATATACCACATTTCCCTCCGAAGTAAAAGGGGCAAATTTTCCAGAAGAATTGGTAATGTGTCTTGCAAAAAATTTAAATAAATATTTTCATCTAACCTGTCTGGATTAACAATGGGACCAATAAGGTAGTGATCAATAATACCTGCCCAAAATATTAATTTTAAATTGATGCTGATGATGTGCAACTTTAATGGCATGTGGATTTTCATCGGAATAAATATGTTCGTTGTGCAGATTGGTTACCCCAGATCTTGTAAAGCATGCCTCGTCAGCAAACATAATTTTTCTACAAAAATTTGGAACAAGGATTTTTTTGTTTCTAATAAATTGACAAAATGTAAGCCGCATGGGGGGATCAGTCGGTAAAAGTTCCTGGACTTTTTGTATGTGGTAAGAATGTAACAACTGTTCTCTTAAAACCTCATTGACAATCGTTTTAGGAACATTTAACTCACGTTCTAAGAGACGGGTACTGGTACTTGGTTCTTCTTCAACTTTTTTCAGAATCATCTCTTCTGTTTCCACAGTTCGAGTTGTTTGCATACGACCCCTGCCTTCAAACTTTTTCTCAAAACTGCCCGTTTCCCGAAGATGACGACAGGTAATTTCTTTTTAATATTTACAAATTTTTGACGCCCTCTACCGGCTAAACGAGACAATTTTGGATATAACTAAGTCGGCTTAGATCGACCTATTATGACGTCAGGAGTCTGTCGTCAAACGTTGTACACGTATTTTCCGGACACCCTGTATATATACAGTGTTGGGTAAATGTATGAAAACACCCGATTATTGGCTGCGTTTTTGTTTTATGTAAAAAATGACTTTAATAAAAGTTTTTGCAGAAATTTTAATTTACTTAATTTATAATCAGTTTTTTTTTAAATAGAATACCCTGTATTTTCTTTTATTTTTAGAAGAAATTTTTTTAACAATTACAATAATATAAGGTTTTATAGGTCTACGACTTACGGTTTTTAAAATATTCATTAAAATAATAAACAAAATGTAGTAGATTATGTTTCAATAAACATAGCAACAAGTTTTATTTATTTATTTAATTATTTAAACATATGCCATTCTACCTTTCGGTGTATGGCTTTTTACATTATTTGCTTTGATAGAGTTCTCTCTATTTATTCCTGTCTTGAGTTGCTTGTTTGAATCCTACCCATGGTATTCCCTTTCTTTCCGCTTCTTCTTTTACATTGTCTTTCCAGGTTTTTCTCGGTCTTCTTGGGGGGTTTTCCCGTTTCTCTTATTTCATATATTCTTTTCGTTATTCGCGTATCTTTCATTCGGCATACATGTCCAAACCATCTTAGTTGTCCCTTCATTATTTGTTCATTTATGGGTTATATTTGTAGGTTTTGTTTGTGTACATCGTTTCTTATTCTGTGTCTTGTTGTTTTATTTTCTATCTTTCTTAGGGATCTCATTTCTGTTGCATTTTTTCTCATTTTGTGTTTTTCTGACAATGTCCATGTTATGCTGGAGTACATTATTGTTGGTCTTATTACCTTCTTTACTATATCTGTTTTATGATCTTTGTTATTTCTTTTCTTCCAAAAAATGTATTTTTCATCATGTTGAATATTTTCCTAGTTTTTTCCGTTCTTTCTTTTATCTCGTTGTCTTTCCTTTATTGTTAATGATCGTTCTTAAGTACTTAAAGTTTTCCACTTGTTTAATCTTTTTATCGTGTAGTTTTATTCTATGGGTTTTGTTTTTTTATCTTAATGTTTATTTTTGTTAATTCCATGTCTATTATGTTGATGTTGTGTTCCTCCGTTTCCGCCATTATTGATTATATCGTCTGCAAAATTCTATGATCTTCGTTGCTTTCATATTCCGATATCCTACTTTTAGAGTCTTCATACTTTTCTATGCTTTTTTATGGCTTCATCTATCACTATTGTAAATAGTATTGGACTCAGTACACATCCTTGTTTTAGCCCAATTTTAGTTTCAAACTCACAAATTTCATTGTTGGTTCTAACGATGTTCTTATTTTCTTTGTATAAAGCTTTTAATAGTTGTATAGTTTTTCTGTCTATGCCTCGTTTTTGAAGTATTTTCCATATATTTTCTTATTATCCGGTCAAATGCCTTCTCTAGATCGATGAAGCAGCCCTTTTCTTATTTAAAAATTTCTCGCTTAGTAGTCTTATTATGAATATAAGATCTTAAGTGCTTCTCTCTCTTTTGAATCTGCATTGTGTGTCTTTGATGGTATCTTCAATCTTATCTCTTATTATTTTTTCTATGATTCTTGCTAGAATTTTTCCCGGTACACTACTGATCGTGAATCCTCTGTAGTTATTACAGTTTTTTTATCTCCTTTTTTGTATATAGGTAGTATTATTCCCATGTTCCATTCTGCTGGTATTTTTGTATTTTTAGCTATGCTATTGAGTAGTTCTGTTAATTGTTCTATTCCTTCCTTACTCATGTATTTGATCATTTTCGGTGTTATGATGTCCATGCCTGGTGCTTTTCCTATTTTTAGTTTCTTTATGGCGTCTATAACTTTCTCTTCCTTTATTTCCTCAATTTCTGTCATGTCACTATCATCTTCTTCATGTTCCTCCAGGCTTAAGTTTTCTGCTTCTGTCAGTTCTGTAAAATATTCTCTACACCTTTCCGTTATTTTATCCTCTTCTGTGATTATATTTCCTTTTTTGTCTTTTATGTTCATCATATTATATTCTTTCTTCCTTTTCATCTGTTTTAGTGTTCCATAGAATAGTTTTTGGTTGTCTCTATAGTTTCCCGCCATCTTTTTACCGAATTGATTCCATGATTCTTTTTTAGCTTTTTGGACTCATTATTTACTTTCTTTCTTTTAATTTTGTATTTTTTATAGTCTTTATTTTTTCCATTTTTCTTTTTTCTTTTTTCTCTTTAATTTTCAGTTTTATTTCATTTGTCCACCATTCAGTTTTTTTATTGTGTTTGTTCTCTATTTTTGCTATTCCACAGCTTTCTTTTGCTGCTTCTAGTATGGTGTTCTTGAATGTTTCCTATTTTTCTTCTACTTCTTTTGTTTCCCTAATTTTACTACATTTATTTTTTACTATCTCTTAGAATCTATCTCTGTATTATTTTTCTTTAAGTTTGTAACTTTTTATTTTCTCTTTTACCTTCTTTCTTCTCTTATCTGTTTTTTCTTCCATTTTTCTCAAGTCCATTTTTACTAGGTAATAATGGTCGCTTCTGATTTATGCCATCCACTGCTTAATCTCTCCTTCTGTGTTCTCTGTTAAATTCAAGCCTTTTATTATAATGTTGTTTTTATTCTTTATTTTATCTTCTCTTTCAATTTTTTGTTCGATGTTTTCTATTCTATCTGTTAGGCTTTTCACTTCTGTTTTTCAGATTTCTTCTTTTTTCTCTATTTCTACTTTTATTGACCTTATCTCTTGTTTTGTTTTGTTCATATTTTCATCCATCTTATTTATCATTGTTTGGACCATTTTCTTTAATTCCTCTATCTCTTTTGTGTCTGTAGGGATCTCTTCTGCTTCCTTAATTTTTTATTTCTTACTCAATTCTTCTTTTCCTCTTTTCTTTTGATCTGGTAATCTTATGTTTTTTTTTTACTTCTATTAAATATACTATGGCTTTCTTCTTTTTCTATTTCTTTTGTTCTTTTATTCATTCCCTTGTTTTTTTTTTTGTATTTCAATTCAATTTTGTTAATTTAACTTAAATATAAATATAGATGCGGACTGTGTTTCCTTTTCCTTGTTGCGCGTGGCGTGACTTTAAGCCGCACCACTCGCGCCTGTCTCCTTCTACCGTGCCCACTTGCTATATGTCGTTCTCTTTTGTTTTTGTCACTGTTACACTTTTCTTTATTAACCACTGCACACTTTTAATTTATATTTGCTATTTTATTTATGCACTTTTGGCTTTAGTGATAAGTTCCGTTATTAAGTGGTTATAGACTGTGACCAAAATACGTCTATACGTGATGCTCTCTAGATCTCAATCAACAAGTAAAAACAATTATTGTTTTTTTGTTATTCTCAATACAATTTAAAAAAAAACGTAAAAATAAGTAAATATTTTAAACAAGAAGTCAACTACAATTAAATATGATTATTATGATTACTATAAATCGTTTAAAACGTACTACATTTTGTGTTATTATTTTAATGAATATTTCAAAAAACGTAGACCCATATACTTTATATCATTGATTTGTTGAAAAAATCTCTTTCTAAAAATTAAAAAAAAAACTGTGTGTTAAATTAAAAAAAACTGATGATGACTTTATATCACTATATAGGTCAAAAAATATACAAAAACTTTTATTAAGATCATTTTTAAAATAAATTAAAAATGCAGTCAGATATTAGGTGTTTCCATACATTTATCTAACTCTGTATATGTACAGGGAGTTTATAAATGAATGGCATTATGTAATCACTTTAAATATGCCGCTATTTTTAAATTGTCCACTATACTATTTGTTTTGACCGATCAACTTTGACAGCTGTCAAGCAAACATATATGTAGTATAGTGGACTATTTTAAAAAGGCGGCATATTTAAAGTGATTACATAATCCCAATTATTTATAAACTTCCTGTACATATATATGGGTAATTCCATTACTTTTGTAAAATTCTCAAATACTTGATGTCTCAGAATTACGCCAAATTTTAATACATGTATAAGTATTAGTAATCTAAAAAAAGTGGATTTTCAAAGTTTTGGCCCTCTAGACCCGTTTTTGCCTTTTTTAGATCATTAAAAGGGCCAAAAAATGATTTAAAAAAGCTATTTTTAAATTTCCGTTTTCTCGGCCCTGGAAATAGGTGCCAATACGTACCCGGCGGCAAATGATTTGTTATTTTATGTATTTTTATTTGAAAATTTCGCATATTAAGTTATCTTGTAGATACATTAATATATATCGCTCCGATTGTAAACACATTTTATGAAATTTTACCTGACTTCAAAGTGGTGTCACATTGCAAAATCACAATATAATAAAATTCACAAAGGCTCAAAATGATCTTTGTTTAATACCCTTTCCAAATGTTTAAAGTTTTTTGATTAATCACTCAAGTACTTCCAGAGATATAGTGTTTCAAAGTTGGCAATTTTTGACAAAAAACGCAAAAAGTTACGTTTTTAAACAGGCGTAAAATTAAAATGACTTGAAAATCTGGGAAAATATTCTTTAAACATGTATAAATAAATTCTGAAAGTTTGGATATGGAACTCGGAGTTTGAAGTAGCTAATATGAAGTCTAAAAATTTTAAAAATTTGTTCCTGCATCACACTGTTTTTTGAGGTTTTGATCAAGAAGTATGCATTTTTTTCAAAACTTATAAGAAAACAAAGTTGTAGAACAAAAAATTTCCTGTCAATATGAACTGATGTGTTTTTAAATTCTGCGTAGTTTTATTGCAATAGGACACACAGAGAAAAAAACTACAAATTTGACTAAAAGATAACAATAATCTATATTCATAATTAAATTGTTCAATAATTCAAACAAGAAGAATTAAAATTTCACGTATCACATAAAAACAACTTAGACGGTAAAGCAGAACATTGCACAGTCAACAGAGATCAAAACAACGTTTGATTATTACAACTGTGTATACATTATTAAATATTATATAAAATCAGATGACAGATGACAGATGCCAGATGACAGATGACTGATGACTGATGACTGATGACAGATGACAGATGACAGATGACAGATGACAGATGACAGATGACAGATGACAGATGACAGATGACAGATGACAGATGACAGATGACAGATGACAGATGACAGATGACAGATGACTGATGACTGATGACTGATGACAGATGACAGATGACTGATGACTGATGACTGATGACAGATGACAGATGACAGATGACAGATGACAGATGACAGATGACAGATGACAGATGACAGATGACAGATGACAGATGACAGATGACAGATGACAGATGACAGATGACAGATGACAGAAGACAGAAGACAGAAGACAGATGACAGATGACAGATGACAGATGACAGATGACAGATGACAGATGACAGATGACAGATGACAGATGACAGATGACAGATGACAGATGACAGATGACAGATGACAGATGACAGATGACAGATGACAGATGACAGATGACAGATGACAGATGACAGATGACAGATGACAGATGACAGATGACAGATGACAGATGACAGATGACAGATGACAGATGACAGATGACAGATGACAGATGACAGATGACAGATGACAGATGACAGATGACAGATGACAGATGACAGATGACAGATGACAGATGACAGATGACAGATGACAGATGACAGATGACAGATGACAGATGACAGATGACAGATGACAGATGACAGATGACAGATGACAGATGACAGATGACAGATGACAGATGACAGATGACAGATGACAGATGACAGATGACAGATGACAGATGACAGATGACAGATGACAGATGACAGATGACAGATGACAGATGACAGATGACAGATGACAGATGACAGATGACAGATGACAGATGACAGATGACAGATGACAGATGACAGATGACAGATGACAGATGACAGATGACAGATGACAGATGACAGATGACAGATGACAGATGACAGATGACAGATGACAGATGACAGATGACAGATGACAGATGACAGATGACAGATGACAGATGACAGATGACAGATGACAGATGACAGATGACAGATGACAGATGACAGATGACAGATGACAGATGACAGATGACAGATGACAGATGACAGATGACAGATGACAGATGACAGATGACAGATGACAGATGACAGATGACAGATGACAGATGACAGATGACAGATGACAGATGACAGATGACAGATGACAGATGACAGATGACAGATGACAGATGACAGATGACAGATGACAGATGACAGATGACAGATGACAGATGACAGATGACAGATGACAGATGACAGATGACAGATGACAGATGACAGATGACAGATGACAGATGACAGATGACAGATGACAGATGACAGATGACAGATGACAGATGACAGATGACAGATGACAGATGACAGATGACAGATGACAGATGACAGATGACAGATGACAGATGACAGATGACAGATGACAGATGACAGATGACAGATGACAGATGACAGATGACAGATGACAGATGACAGATGACAGATGACAGATGACAGATGACAGATGACAGATGACAGATGACAGATGACAGATGACAGATGACAGATGACAGATGACAGATGACAGATGACAGATGACAGATGACAGATGACAGATGACAGATGACAGATGACAGATGACAGATGACAGATGACAGATGACAGATGACAGATGACAGATGACAGATGACAGATGACAGATGACAGATGACAGATGACAGATGACAGATGACAGATGACAGATGACAGATGACAGATGACAGATGACAGATGACAGATGACAGATGACAGATGACAGATGACAGATGACAGATGACAGATGACAGATGACAGATGACAGATGACAGATGACAGATGACAGATGACAGATGACAGATGACAGATGACAGATGACAGATGACAGATGACAGATGACAGATGACAGATGACAGATGACAGATGACAGATGACAGATGACAGATGACAGATGACAGATGACAGATGACAGATGACAGATGACAGATGACAGATGACAGATGACAGATGACAGATGACAGATGACAGATGACAGATGACAGATGACAGATGACAGATGACAGATGACAGATGACAGATGACAGATGACAGATGACAGATGACAGATGACAGATGACAGATGACAGATGACAGATGACAGATGACAGATGACAGATGACAGATGACAGATGACAGATGACAGATGACAGATGACAGATGACAGATGACAGATGACAGATGACAGATGACAGATGACAGATGACAGATGACAGATGACAGATGACAGATGACAGATGACAGATGACAGATGACAGATGACAGATGACAGATGACAGATGACAGATGACAGATGACAGATGACAGATGACAGATGACAGATGACAGATGACAGATGACAGATGACAGATGACAGATGACAGATGACAGATGACAGATGACAGATGACAGATGACAGATGACAGATGACAGATGACAGATGACAGATGACAGATGACAGATGACAGATGACAGATGACAGATGACAGATGACAGATGACAGATGACAGATGACAGATGACAGATGACAGATGACAGATGACAGATGACAGATGACAGATGACAGATGACAGATGACAGATGACAGATGACAGATGACAGATGACAGATGACAGATGACAGATGACAGATGACAGATGACAGATGACAGATGACAGATGACAGATGACAGATGACAGATGACAGATGACAGATGACAGATGACAGATGACAGATGACAGATGACAGATGACAGATGACAGATGACAGATGACAGATGACAGATGACAGATGACAGATGACAGATGACAGATGACAGATGACAGATGACAGATGACAGATGACAGATGACAGATGACAGATGACAGATGACAGATGACAGATGACAGATGACAGATGACAGATGACAGATGACAGATGACAGATGACAGATGACAGATGACACCATTCACGGACTGTGGTATATTGAGTAGGAAATAATTAAAAAAAGTTCAAATTTGCTTTATATACATTAATCCAAAAGCAAATTTGGTCTTTTTCCTATTATTTACTTCTCTATATATAAATGCAAAAATCGTACAAAAATAAAAAACTGTGTAAATCCTAGTTTTATAGATAGACACTATCAAAATTGTTCTAGAAACAAATATGTGAGTTTTTAAAAGACAAATTGAAAATAATTTATATATTGATTTGATTAGTTTATTATTTGGTACTGTTGATACCTTATATCTTGATTTTATTAAGTTTTTTTAGAGTTATAATTGAGGAGCATTCACGCAAAAGTTAATATGCCTATTTATAATATTTTGGAGTTATACATTGTAACTTGGTTAAAAATATTGTTTAAATTTTTGATAAAAACAAAATAATATTTCTACAGTTAAAAAAAAGTCCAATATAACAACATTTTTTTGTTTGTTCACAAAAACATTATTAAGACATTTATATGCCATTAATAAAATTAACTTATTGAAAATATCGAAAAATAGACACATTAACTTTTGCGTAAATGCTCCTCAATTGTTTCTCCTTATTCCCAGATATTGTTTCAAGATTATTATTTATTGGTGCTCCAGATTTTAACCTAAAATTTATAAGACGTTTTGTTATACTTGCTAATGTGGTTTTTCAACAACTTGGAAATGTATTTTAATATTATAGCAAATATTTTAGTTAAAATGGAAAGGCTTTATTTATAATAACAGGTGGAATTTTATCTATACCTGTTGCTTTTCTGGTATTTAATTAAAAAAATATATTTTGACAACCCGTTGCCTAAAGTGATTTGCATCCATTACTTTACCTCTACATATACACTACATTTGATCATTTGATAAATAAATTTCATGGCAATGTATGTACCAATGTTTTTTAAAAACTTTAGGCTCAAATAACTTTTAAAATCGGTATTAGTAGTTTGATTTTCCAAAATTTACTTAACCAATAAAAAACAAAATACTTCGTATTAGCAGCGCATTACTGCTATGTCCCACACTGGACGGAAAGTAGAAATAAGTCCGTTTTTGAAGGTCCATTAATTGTTAACTGATGTAGTATGTCTATAATAGACTCAAGAGAAACATATCTCAAGAGATTTCTAACATAATGTGTATTATTATAGAGTATTGTGGTATTAAAGCTACGGATCACACTTTTTGTTTGGTTATTTTAACTATAAACTGTTAGTTTCTATTTTAAACCAACGACTTATAGGTAATTTCGCTGTTGATCGGTTTTTTCCAACTTAAAACATTTTTTGAAATATCAGAAAAATTATTAAATTATCTTAAAATTGCAAGTCATGCAAGATATGCATACAACAAAAAATTAACGACTGTATTCAAATTGCAAAAAATTATAGTTTGTGATTTAAATAATGTTAAAACTCGAGCAGAAGTTTTACTTTTTTCTATTTATTTATATTATAAAATACTAGCAATTTTTATAACATTAATTTGACTAAAGTAAGTAACCTACATAATTATAGTACAAAAAAATGATAATCTTCTCTTGCCAAAACTCAATAGTGAACTCACTAGACGTTATCCTGTATATCAAGGCAAAGCAATATTTCATAAGATACCAACACATAACGTTTTTATAGCCTAGATGATTATTTTCAATAAAAATTGCGTAGTCTTTTATGTAGTTTTGTTTTATCTTTATACTGTTTGTCTATTTATATTTATATTGTGATTTATGTAGTAATTTATTACTTATGTTATTCTAAACTTCATGAAGTGTATGTTCTATCATGAAATGAGTTTAATAAACATTTATTTAATTATTATAGATATTACTCTTAACATGTGTGATAACTTATATTCTATAATTTATCTGTGAAAAAATTACGTTAAATATAAATTTATTTTATATTTAATGTAATCTGAGACTTTTTAGCCGTTTTTTGTGGTATCAATTTATTAATTCTGTAAACGTTAATGACGTCTGTGAATATTTTACATAAACTCAACACAAGTCAAAAATATCGAAAACACATAGTTCATTACAGATTTAATTACATTAATTAAAGAAATAAACCATATTCTAAAATATCTTACTAGTCAGCACTAAGTCTAGAAGAAAAACAGAGCATAAAATTAAATATAAAATATATATCATTCTAACTTCAAAAACAATTCTAAAAAATACTATTATTTATGATAAATATCATAAATAGTGTGCTGACCTACTAGGCAATAAAAAAAACTTAAGTATTTTTGATAGCTTTGTTTTATGTAAGCAACACATATTAGAAAGTAAAAATAAAAATAAACAATAACAAAATACGTAAATGCAACTAGAAAAAATACATAATTAATCTTTAAACTTATCAACAAAACAGTAATAAGTAAAAACGTTAGCATTTTCAGGATATTTAAATTATGTTAACCTACATAATTAGCATATACTACGCAAGTAGTATCCGAGCACAAAATAACGTATTATTTTAATACAAACCACATCTATTTGTAAGCAAATAAAACACGCATGAATGCACAATATTTTACATAAATATGATAAATGTTATGAATTAATTATGCAAATTAATGCTGTTTACATAATTACTGATTTTGCAATGGAAATAATAAATCTACAATTGTAACAATAATTGGTACAACGCGAAGGGGATTAGGTCATTACCAGCCTAAATTGCTGATATTGATGAGTGCACGTTATTTATGAGGGAATGAATGAAATGCATTTATTGCATCATTTTTATAATCTTTTATGCAACTCGTGTGACAACCTTGATAAACTGAATTCTGCTTTGCAACCCATATTCGGTTTGGAGGACTTGCGTTATTTAGTTTATTACTACTACAATAAATGATTTCATGCATGTCTTGCATCGTTCTATTTTTATTTCTATTATTTTACAATAGTATCTAAAATAACTAATTCTAAGTTTTTTTAAATTAATTCTAACAAAAAGAAACATTATTTATTTTGGTTGTTAATCACAGGTTAATGAAGTTCATAGAATTTGAATTGTGCGGATGGTGGAGAAAGGTCAGTATTTAATTCCGCTTAATAAAATTAGAATTGGTAATTTGAATGTTATGTGTTATTTCAATTGTATTAACATTCGGTTTATGCTGGTACGAGATTAGTAACATTTCAGGAAGTGCATTTGCGTAGTTTTTAACATTGAATTCAGGTGTTAATTCAATGAAATATATTTTAGTCGCAAAATTTGTATATTAATAATCGTTTATATCTTGTTCTCTAAAAATGACATAAATTTAACATAGTATAATAAAACAATATTTTACTATACCTTTCTTTCCATTAGTTGTTACCTCAACTTACCACATTGTTTCAACATAGAGCGTAGTCTCTTTAATTTTGCAGTTAATTTTTTTTTTATTATTAATTATAACTATATTTTGTTTAGAAATTTTATCAAATTTAAATTTAATTTTGATAAAACTAGGATTTTTTAAAAATTAAGTTTTAGCAAGAATAAAAGCTAGTTTGTCTCCAAAAACTTCTGAAGAATCTAAAACATCAATATTAAGCTAAGTGTTTTTCTTAAATGATAAAAATAAGTGCAATTAATCAAAAATAAATAGATTTTAAAACATGTTGTCCTAGCTGCTGACTTCAGACCACCCACGCTCTATTACAACATGGCGCCATAATAATAAGATATTGAAGTGGTGCTTTATAAATCAGTTAACACAGCCGCTATAAATCTACACCAAGGTTTACAAATTTTTGAAATTAAACCACCGCAAGTTTTCAATTTTTTCACACTATTTTTTTAAGTTAAATAAATATTTTCAAAATGAACAAATTATTTTACTACAATCTACCGTATGCTATCGTAGTTATGACAGTTATGATATTAATGCACTGTAATATTAGTTGCGTCATCCTGCAACAATGACTTAAATTTATTGTCATATTATGTACATTTATTTTATTTACTTTTATAGAAACAATAGCACATAAACAAAAGACTAAACATTTACTAAGTTTTAACAAACAGTATAATAGTGTGACAGACAAATACTTAAAAAGCATATTCTAATATTAATTGTTTTTTTTTTCTAGTTACTATCATTTAAAAAGACAATATTCTATAAACATTATTTATAATTCTGTTTGTCTTATAAAAAAATACGCAAACTGATGAAGTTTTTACCTTACTCTCCGCAAATTTTCGGAACCAAACGTTACTTGTCGTACTAATAAAATAAATAATTTTTGTTATAAAACTATTTATTTTACATAGAAAATACATTATTTATCATATAACAGCGTTTTTATGTCACAGCTTTCCGACACAGACCATACAACTGTCAGAATCAGCTTGGCAGACTAGAGGAAGCCATACTACTGTGGTTTAGAACACCTCGCGTACGTTATACTACCTTTAATAACACAGCTGAAAAATTTGGTGCATTATTGTACGCAAGAAAATACTGATCTCATAGTTGGATATGATGCCAACTCTCACCATATTGTCTGAAGAAGCAAAAACACTGACCACTGCGGTAAGCAACTACCTAATTTTATTAACAGTAATAACCTAAAAATAATAGACAGAGAAGTCAAACCAACATTTGTTACGTTCCGCAGCCAGCATTTCAAACAAAACCCACGACAGGTACGTATCTACTTCAAACTCAAGTTTAGAGCACAGTTGGATAAAATTTAATTTAGGACATGAACAAAAAACAAAAACCAGGCCTTACCAACTCGAAGCTAAAAGATACAGCTGCTGTTCAAGACAGCTTATCGCAAAATTTAAATGTCTGTGTAGATTTAACTGAACCTATTAGTGTAGAAGAAATAGAAAAACTATGTAAATAAGAATGTTTTTAACACAAACGTACAAGGACTGGTGATTACTTAGGCTGGCTACCAAATCCAATAATACCATACCTTGATGGTGCAAGAAACTGGCTGCAAGGCTGACAAAAATCTTATTCAAAAATCCCAACAGCAACTACTTTGTTGAAAAACTGCGTATAATCTGGGCAATTAAGAACTTCTCTCGGTACAAACTGCCAGGATTGAATGAGGTTTTTTTTGTCCTTCTGCAATTGAGCACAGACATCATCTTAACGCACCTGGCAAGTATCTGTAGGGCATTCATTGCTTTTTGATACATAACTTAAGCATGAAAGGAGAAAAGAATTGTATTTATACCAAAACCAGTGTAGCAATTACACCCTAGCAGCTTCACCTCGTTTTTTCTAAAGACATTAGTGCCATCGTGCAAAAGATCTATTTGAAAAACGGCTTTTATTACTAAAACCAAATAATAAAAATTGTATTTATACCAAAACCAGGGTGTAGCAATTACACCCTAACAAAATTCTATCGACCAATCAGCTTTACGTCGTTTTTACTAAAAACATTAGAGCGATTGTGCAAAAAATCTATTTAGAAAACGGCCATTATTATTAAACCAATAAACCCAAACCAATATGAATACACCCACGGAAGATCCACCAAAATAGTCCTACATTTTGTAACGGACCAAATCAAAAAATTACTAAGAGACAAAATTACCACTTTTGGCGTATTTATAGATATGAGACGTGTTTTGGATAAAATTAAGAACTTCTCTCGGTACAAACTGCCAGGATTGAATGAGGTTTTTTTTGTCCTTCTGCAATTGAGCACAGACATCATCTTAACTCACCTGGCAAGTATCTGTAGGGCATTCATTGCTTTTTGATACATAACTTAAGCATAAAAGGAGAAAAGAATTGTATTTATACCAAAACCAGTGTAGCAATTACACCCTAGCAGCTTCACTTCGTTTTTTCTAAAGACATTAGTGCCATCGTGCAAAAGATCTATTTGAAAAACGGATTTTATTACTAAAACCAAATAATAAAAATTGTATTTATACCAAAACCAGGGTGTAGCAATTACACCCTAACAAAATTCTATCGACCAATCAGCTTTACGTCGTTTTTACTAAAAACATTAGAGCGATTGTGCAAAAAATCTATTTAGAAAACGGCCATTATTATTAAACCAATACACCCAAACCAACATGCATACACCCACGGAAGATCCACCAAAATAGTCCTACATTTTGTAACGGACCAAATCAAAAAATCACTAAGAGACAAAATTACCACTTTTGGCGTATTTATAGATATGAGACGTGTTTTGGATAAAACCACCTTAAAAAAAAAAAAACTGCTTTTGCAACACATAGTTTTACTGTGTTATACCTTACAATTAGTAGATGAATAAAAAAAGAGTTTAAGAAAAAAGTTACCGTAAGAGTTTTAACTTCAAGAAAGTTGTTGCAGAAGGTTGTTTTCAGAAAAGTGTATTATCCTTACTAGTATGGAATATATTAGTTGTTACTTTCAATAATTATAGTTTATACACTATTGGTTATGCAGATGACTTAACAATAATGCTAAGCGGTCAATTCAAAGGCATACTCTGCAACTTAATGTCCTAAGAATTATTAAAATTAGTAGACTATGCTTTTGCGGTTAATCCTCTAAAAACCGTACTAAAACTCCTAAATACCCCACTACCGCTATCAACTAAAGTAAAATATTTCAAAATAATATTTGAAAACAAGTTTACATGAGGACCAAATCTATATATGAGATGCAAAAAAGTTTTTATGTCATCTGGCAATGCAGCCAAACTGTGAGGAAAACATAGAGACTGTTAAAAAATAGTACTATGGTTGTACACAACTACCATAAGACTTATGCTTACATACATAGCACTAATACAGTGGCCAAAAACTAGACAGAAAACATCTCTGTTAGTAGTGCAAACAAATAACATGTTATCCTTCTTTGTGTTTTACAGACCCTACAACGTGTACACACATAAACAAAAAAAAAGAAAAATGTGGATAACGTTTTTATTTGAATCTACACGGATGGCCCAAAACCAGTTAAGGTTTTAGAGCGGAAACCTTCTTGCAAGACTGAACCTCAAAACATCTTTATTACTAAGAACTAAATCTGAATACATTTATCTTCTAAGTAGAAATAGTTAGGATAACTTATAAAATTATACAAATTGTAAACCGCAAAATATTTGGCAAAAATGTCCTAATTCTAATAGATATCATCAAAACTAATTTTTTAATGTCATCGTGCCCTTACTTTGACATCCTTTGGAATTAACATTAAGCTGCTATAAGTAAAAAGATATTCCAACAAAGTAAGTAACATTAAGGCAAACAAGCGGGCGTAAAGGGTAATCCCTCATTGCGTATGAACTTGAACCCTGTACCGTTCTACTATTTAAAAGCATCAATGACCTACTAAAAATCAACACACGCAACAAACTGAAAAAGCGATCGGATGACACTCCGGGCTGTAGACAGACAAAACAAGTAATGACTGCCTCAAAAACCATAGCAATCAATTACTATTTCCAATTGTACAGAAAAAAATCTGCAAAACTATGACAGAGATCTTAAGATGACACTGGCATCAAGCACTTGCTATGTACATGCTCAGCCTTCTTATTTGATAGAATGCTTATGTTGGGGACTAGCTAGCTTGACATTCAGTTTAAGAAAGACCCCTCCAAGAATACATAACTCACATAGGGTGCTTGAATAGCGGGATAACAAAGTGAGGTCACTTCTGGGGGAAGTACAAAAGGCCTAAGGAGACTTAGGCGCAGTAAATTTTGGTTTACCTTTCAAACTTAAAATTCAGAATGCAGAATTCTGTGCATTCAAGTCAAATTACAAAAACAATCAAATTTTCTACAAAAATATAAACAGATTTGTACATTATAATCATTGCGATGTACTTTATGAATCATATCTAGCTGAAATAGATAAGAGTAGAATAGAAAAAATAAGAACTTGTGTCTAAGAATCCTAGAAATAAACCTGTATCAATACACAAGAAAAGCAAGGACTAGCTAAGTATGACAGAAAAAAAAATGTCTTCTAAAACATTTATTTATAAAATGATATAACTTTATTATAATGTATATTTTATTTTATTTATATTAATATAATATTTACATAAATAATTTCACCATTTATTTTTCATTAAAGTTGTTTTTGTAAACTTGAACCTAATAATTTTCTCCCTCAAAATAAATTTTACACAAAATTTATTTAATATGTAACCAATAGAAAGTAAATAAAAATTATTATTATTATAATCTGATCCACAAATTCCAGTAGAAAATCTTATAAAGACTATTTTAAAAGTCTTAATTAAAAAACAAAACAAATTATAAAAAAATTAAACTTGATTTGCACTTTTTCAATCAAACGTGCTAGTAAGTCAATACTAGACACTCAAATTTTGCCGAGAAACAGAGACATGTGGACAATCACCAACATCATCTGTGATGGGGAATGAAACAGTCGATGAAGCTGCAAATGCTGTAAAAAATGCAGCTAAATCTAGTGATTTAAATAAAAAAATGTGTTTATGTGGTAGTGTTGCCAAGTCGGCAATACAGTGTATTGCATGCAAGTCCCTTTATCACCATTGTTGCTATAAAAGGGTTAAAACTTGTTGCGGAATGGAACTTAACCTCAATAAAGATGCTGAACTGGACTTTGAAAAAGAATCTTACGTCTATCTTAAAGAATTAGTAAAACAATTAAAGTTGAATAGTAATCTACTTGTTGAAAAAGCCGCAAGACTCGAAGAAGACAACAAATCGCTACTAAAAGAGGTAAACAAAAACAAGTTCCCGCCTAAATCTCCAGCGGTAGTTAGTATGGCTAACGTAGTTGTTAGAAATAATGGCCGCGTTCAGGACGACTCATCATGCGTACTGAACGCGCTTGATGACTATCGTTTGCTGGCAGCGCTTGTCATTTTACTCATCATACATCTAGGTTCGCTTAGTTCGCGCTTTTATTTAAAAAATAAATTTATCATGTTAAAACCAAACTACATAGCAATTATATATGTTTTTAAACGGGAAAAGGAGCAACATAGGTAAATGAGATTACAACGTAATATTAACGCTGTAATAACTTGAGAGAGAGAAGTAAAAAATAATAAAAAAAATCAATTGCCGTACTTTGTTGCCAACTTCAGGGTAATCTTATCTTACACCTTTACCTTAAATGGCATTACTTATTGAGAATATATTATATCTCGTTAAGTAGCAAAATATACCGTTCATACGGGCTCAGCGCTTAATAGGTCAGCGCTGGCAACTGATGAGTTGTACTGAACGCAGCCAATGTAAACAATAGATCTAACGTAGGCAACCAAAAAAACAATATCATTGAAAACAATGCAAATAATAATAAAATTATTAAACAAGTAGTTCCGACTTCTAGTCAATCTATAGGCAACCCTACTAACCTTACGGACATAAATCAATCGAATACTACAAAACATTTAAATAATTGTAATTTTCCAACTAATAATAACACCGGTAATAACGTGTGAAAAACGGTCACAAACCGTAAGAAAAGTAAACCTAAAATACAAGGCACTCTAGAAAATACCGATACTATTCTGCAAGCAGTGAACAAAAAAGCACACATTCATGTTTATAGACTGGTTCCTACTACAACTGAAGAAATGGTCATAACACATTTAAAAAAGAACAAATTTAAATCGGTGTTATGTCAGAAGCTGGCATCAAAACATCCATCCGATTATTTGTCATTCAAGGTTTCCGTTCTGTTTGAACAATTTAAAGACATAGAAAAACCAGGATTGTGGCCTGAAGGAGCGTCCTTAGATCGTTTTTTCTTCCAGACTCGCAGGACCAAACAAATAGTATGTATGTATCTTGCATTTAAACATACAATGCTTGCGTAATAAAATTCATCAAATGAAATCATTTTTATCAGAGCGCATGAATAAATATTCATTTTTATGTACATGCGAACATTCGCTTTCTAGCAATGAAGCTCTGCAAGTAAAATTAAATGATCTGGCAGTAGTTTCGCAATTTTCACGAGTTATTTATAAGCGTGGTGGTGTTATGATACTTGCTAAGCCACATATTAACTGTATGTCTATGGACATAAATAATTTATCTAAAGAAAAAGATTGCGAAATTTCTGCCATAGAATTAATTAATATGAAATGCGTTGTTGTATCTGTCTATCATTTTCCATCAAGAGATTTTAATATGTTTTTAAATGTCTTGTACTGTGCTTTCAACAAAATCAACTTTGTTCACAATAGGGTATTTCTGACAAGTGATTTTAATGTTTCATTTAACGGCAGTCATCCTAATACACCCAGGCTTATTGACTTTCTTAGTGGGTATGGCTTAATAAGTAACTTTAACCGTCCTACCAGGTTAGATAATAGTATTGATATTTTTACAAACGTTCACCAGAGTCTAGTATCTATGCATACTATTGATACTGGTTTTTCCGACCATATTGGAGTTGAATTATTGTTTGAACATAATACTTATAATCAAGTTAAGCCACGACTATGTCGACCTTTAACTCAATGTGAAAAAATCAAATTCTTTTCTTTGATTGAAAATATTAATTTCTTGATAATGAAAACCTAAATTGTAGTGTAAAAGTGGATTTGTTTTTGAAAATATTATCAAGCAACGCTCTAAATGCATTTCCACATAAAAAACTGCAACCAAGCAAAAACAAAAAAAAAACAAAATAAAATAATTTGGTTTAACGAAGAGTTAAAGAAAATGCGTGAAAACTTAAAATTTATGAACAAAGTTTGTCTTAGATCAAATGATCCTCAGTTAAAACAAATTAAAAAAACACACAGAACAAAATATAATTTAGCCATCAAAAATGCTCGGCTTAATGCTAACAATAAGTATGTAAGTAGTCATTGCAACTCTCAAAAATCTATGTGGAGAATCATTAATCTAATTAATAAAAACTGTGATACAACCTGTGATATTAGCGCTAATGATTTTAATAATTTTTTTTTAAATATACCGTCTACTTTAATAGGATCTCTATCTAAATCTGATGTGGATCCTATTATTTTAATGTGTAGTAAAGTTAACAATGTAAATGTACCAAACTATTTTAATTTTCGTGAATCAACTTTTATTGAAATGAGAGACACAATCAAACTTCTGAAAAAAGTAAGTGGTTTGATTGATATGGTATCACTGCTGATATGATACAGCAAGTGTCACATTTTTTAATAGTTCCACTTACTAAACTGTTCAATGAATGTATTAATAGTCAAACGTTTCCCGACGCTTTAAAACTAGCTGATGTAAAACCTATTTACAAAAAGAACGACATTAATGACCCTTCAAATTATAGACCTATCAGTCTGCTACCAATTGTTTCTAAAATTTTCGAAACTTTATTAAAGAATCAATTAGTTGATTTTTTTGAATTAGAACGTATATTTTCTGAGAGTCAGTTTGGATTTCAAAAAAGAATGTCTACAACACAAGCTGTACTAAACTTTGTAAGCAACACAATTGATTGTTTTGAAAATGGTGAATATTCAGTAACCTCTTTTATCAATTTGACCAAGGCATTTGATTGTGTTGATCACGAGATTTTACTACGTAAGTTGTATATGTATAATATTAAGCCAGAAAGCTGTCGTTTGTTGTCGTCTCTTTTGCATAATAGGAAACAGCGTGTTTACCACAATGAAACACATTCAAAATTTGGTTTTTTAACTACAGGTGTACCACAAGGTTCAGTACTGGGTCCAATGCTGTTTCTTATCTATATCAACGATCTTCCTCAACTTTTTAAAGATGAACAAGTTGTTCTTTTTGCGGATGATACTATCATCTCATTTAAGCATAAAGACATCAATATAGCTAAAAATAGACATAATGCAGCTATTGCTACAGCAGAGAGATGGTTTAGCAGTAACCTTTTAACTGTAAACCCTCAGAAATCCACCACTCTTACGTTTTCGTTACAAAATCATCAGGAAACTAGTAACAATACAAAGTTTTTAGGTCTGCATATTGATCCAGATCTGAAATGGTCAATGCATGGAAATGCACTAGCAAAAAAGTTATGCAGTAATATTTTCTTATTAAGAAATTTAAGCGGTACTGTTTCTGTCTTTGTCTTAAAATCGGCCTACATTGCTTTCTGTCAATCACATCTATCGTACGGCTTATTGATATGGGGACATTCTTCTATTCGTAACAGGATGTTCTCTCTACAAAGAAGAGCCATCAGGGTAATATCAGGCCTTGGTTATAAAGATGATTGTTTGAATCAATTTCGTGTATTAAAGTTAATGACATTTCCGTGTTTGTATATATATGAATGTATAAAATATATACGAAGCAACCTCAATAAATTCCAACTTTATGAAAACAATCATTCTCATAACACTAGAAATAAAATTGATATTTATCCAAACCAGCTAAGATTGTCAAAATCACAAATGGGATCTAATTACCACTGCATTAAATTTTACAACTTAATTCCAAACCATGTTAGAAATCTTTCTAAGAAAGCTTTCTTGAACTATATGAAAGACTATTTAATAAAAGGGGCTTTTTATTCAATTGATGATTTTGTTGGCAGTACTTTTAATTAAATTTATTTGTTTTGTATTACTTTGTATTGTATCTTTACTGTATTTTTTATATTCTTATTGTACTTTTATTTTTGTAACATATTTTTCTTACTTAAATATTTTTATTATATATCCATTTGTTAATTCAAACCAAGTGACCTGACTTGTGTAATACTTTTTGTAGTTGGCACTAATAAATTAATATTATTATTATTATTATTATTATTATTATCATGTTTTACAAACACTTTAAAAACAATTTAATTATTCCTAAGCATCAAAAACTCAGCCGAGCTATGAGTATATATCATTAAAAATGTTTAATTTTCTTCTTCTTTAAGGCGAGGTTGACAGAAGCAGTTCTGTGCTCTTACAATGATTTTTTTATTAGTTTTTTATTATATTGTTATTTATTATATTGAGTGAGGTAACTGTGATACAAATATATCTGTAATAATATGCACCCATTTCTTATTCTTTTAATATGTTTATGCCTGTTTTTCAATGTTATGTTGTATTAAGAATCAATAAATATCAATCCATCTATCTATCTAGTCTAGATACTTGTGAAACTTGTTATTGCAAATTTTACAATGTCAAAATACATAGTTCATGTAAAAGCATGATAGTTAACTAAGTTGATACAGGCATAATTTGCACCTTAAAAAAAAACTGTAATCTATGATAAGGAAAGTAATATACTTGCCCATGTTTTGTATTATTGTTGTAGCTATCATGTTATTTTTAAATAAGTTTTTATATTACTAAAGAAACTTGACGCATTTTCCAGGAGTATATTCTACACGTGAAAGTACTGTAAAAAACTCAAATGTTGTTATCCAATTTTTATTTGTTTTCAAGTATAGCATAATTAATTTTTTTTATCTAGTATGCCATGTTCGACGTTCTAAAACATTTTATAGCTTTTTTGTTCTGATAATGTGTTAGTGTGACGGTAATTTAACGTTTATTTTGTTTGTAAGATTAAAGTGTTACAAAATGCCACACACTTATTCAAATTTAGAATATGCAAATATGGTGTTTGTTTATGGTTTTTGTAATGGGAATGCTACAGCTGCTGCTGAAGAATATTGTCAACGGTTTCTACATCAGAGACATTCTAATAAAAAAATATTTATTATTTTCAACAAATTTTGCAAGACCGGAAAGCTTCCCAGTGTTAACACAACATCTGAACGAGCTACTCCACAAGATTTAGAAGAGGTAGAAGATATTCTAGATGTAGTAGCAAAAGATACAACAACCAGCTCACAAAAAATTAGTATTCAATTGGGTATTCTTCAGGCAAGAGTAATAAACACACTCCACGAGCAAGGCTTACATCCATACCATGTACAAAGAGTACAGCACCTACAACCGGAAGATTATCCTAAAAGTATAGAATTTTGTTGGTGGATAAATAATAATCCTCGTGTTGTATCGCGCATACTTTTTACAGATAAAACAACATTCACCCGTGACGGCATTAATAATACTCACAACTGTCATGTATAGTCAGACAAAAATCCCCACGCAACAGTCGAAAGTAATTTTCAACATAAGTTACTCGGACTAGTAAAGGATGTTCCTTTAAACGTCAGAATGCAAATGTACTACCAGCACGATGGAGTTCCCGACAATTTTGCTCGTCTGGTCAAGCAACATTTGGACGAATGGTTTCCAGGGCGTTAGATTGGTCGCGGTGGTCTTATTAGTTAGCCTCCAAGATCTCCAGACCTTACAGCATTAGATTATTGTTTATTGGGCTGGTTCAAAGATGAAGTGTACAAAGTAAAAGTTGACATTCGGGATGGACTAACTCTACGTATTAGAAATGCTGCAGTTGATCTTAAACAAAGACATGACTCCATCAGGAGAGCAACAAGCGCTCTTTGTAGACAAAGCAGAAAATGTTTAGAGGTAAATGGTATTTGAGTCTATTTATTATAAGAACGCTATGATAACCAAAACGTTTATGTATAAAATTTTGTTTATTTTTAATTACGCTGTAACTTAAAAACAAATCAAAATCGGATAACAACATTTCAGTTTTTTTACATTATTTTCACGTGTAGAATACACTCCTGAAGTTTAATCCAATCCTTCCGACTCACCCTATATATGTATGTAAATGATTTAAATCCATCCCTAACCTTACATATATATGTTAGGTTAGGTTAGGTTAGGGATGGTGTAAATCCATCCCTAACCTTACGTATATATGTTTCAAACATGTGGTCCTTTTTAACATAAATTGCCCCGTTCTATATTATTATTAATTCTACTTTGAATGTTTGTTTAATACCAATTTTATATTGTCACAGTTAATGTGATACATTTTTAATTAACTTTGCCTATTCAAATATAACTTAATATGATACTAATGTTCTATATGCAACTTTTAGCCCAAAGATGATGCATGCATGCATCGAAACCGGTCGCTAAATAAACATTTTTTTTTGTAATTTTTGGATGAAGGTTTTTTATTCCCTATTTTCAATATCCCTTATTAGAAATAATTAAAACAATCTAGTTATTAATCCAAAAAGAAGCAGATATTTTTGCAAACCAATTTGCAGATAACTCTACTATTAGATATTGTCTTATTGTTGTACCTACAATGCCGGCTACTGGTACAATAATGAATCCATTTTATTTTAGAAAACAACTTCTCAAAAGATATCTTCTTAAATTAAATACTAGAAAATCATCAGGTATACATAAAATTCTTCCTATTATTCTTAAAACATTTGCAAATTAATCAACATAAGATGTTGACTAAAATATTGACCGAATCATACAAAAAAAAAAACATTTCCAAATTAATAGAAAGTTGCAAATGTTAAACCTATACCTAAAAAAAAAGACAAGTCTGATTTTTTAAATTATAGACCAATTGCATTATTGTGCAATCTGTTACAACAATTTAAAAAAAAAAAAATGATTTTTACATTGTCAATTTTTTAAAATAACTTCTCTTGAATATTCAATATAGATTTCAATCAAAAAGTTTGTCAACAAATTTTTTGACTTACGTTAATCACAAATAGAATTCTATTTGAGACAAACATAATAAAAATCTTGCTGTAGCTCTAAACATTTTCAACGCATATGATAAGGTACGGCATCCTAATCTTATTAACATCTATCGTATAGGTCTTAATCACAAATTTGTAAATCTGATCAATAGTTTTCTTGACAATAAAAAAAAAATGGTTAGAATAAATGGTTTGACTTTAAAATCATATCTGCTAGGAACACCAGCAGATATGATTTCAAAGTTCTGCTCTTTTGTAAACTATATTTTTGATTTACATTAATAAGCTTCTTCAAATAACTAAAAATCTTATCTTAGTTTTGCAGATGGTAGCACCTTTCATACTTTATATTTTCCAAAAGCCATATCGAGAAATATAACATAGCGTCTTGAAATTTCTATGAACACAGACCTCAAAACAATATCTGAATGAGGTAAAGTAAGTAGAGTAAACACAACTTCTTACTGCTTCAAAATCAAAGTCTAAAGTCTAATCAGTACCAAATATTAATCTAAACAACAAAGCCATATCTACTTCTGTTCAGTTTTTGCATATACAAAAAACAAGACTTAATGCCATCTAAACAAATATTTACTCGTAGTACAAGGCTTGCTAAGAATTCTAACAAATTTTCACTGTTAGTTCTGAGATGTATTAACAACACTTTTAAGGGAAATTTTTCAAGCGTTTTATTGACACAATAACCCAAACTTTAAAATTTAAGTTCAATGTTCACAGTCTGCTTAAATCTAGTCTTCAATGTAATAGTTTTAGCAAGTGTAGTTTTAATCTTTAAAACTCAAAAGTATTTTTATGTTGTTGTGACTTCTTAAGTAATTCGTAAATATCACATTTTGAAATAAAAAAAGATATTGGCAACTATACCGAATAATATTGACATAAAATTGTTAAAAGATGATGTAATAAAAATTGAAATTTTGTATCTAAATATAAATGTCAGTATTAGTTTTTATTGTGGTAGAAAAAAGTTTAATTTCTTATACAATATTGGTAATTGTGTGCTAGATAATATGCAACAAATTGGTGTGATTTTTTATTAAAAAATTTAATTATCTGCACGTATTAATAACATTTCAGTAAATGCTATCAATATGCTTGGTTTTTATATAAAAAAATGATAGTAAAATGTTGATAACTACTTTCAAGTTACTCTATTGCTTAGTGAGATCGATGGATATGCATTATCTATTTGGCCACCTCATCAAGAATATTTAATAGATCTTTTAGAAAAAGCGCATTGCTTTTAAACGTAACATAAGAAGTTGAGATATAAAGTATAGAATTAGTTAATTTAAATTAAATATCTCTAGGCAAATTATATCTGACTTGATTTCTCTAGGTCAATTTTTCATTTAATGCACACGGCCGCTCTAATAAATATGTTACATTGTTTAGACTAACATTTCATAGAACAAACTGTTTGTTTATTACGTTTAATGCTTCTTGCAAATTAGCAAAATGTAAGCTTTTTTGGAATAACGACAAATTATTTAAAAATTCAGTACTACGCACATTCTAGATAATAACATTATAAATTATAAAGTAGTGTAAAGATATTTGTCTTGTTTTTCATATTCCTGGATGATTAAATTAAAAAATTATTATATTTTATATCACAATTTATTACATTACAATGCGACTGCAGTTTCGACTAAACTTCAGCATTCTTCAAACAATACATAAAAAAGTATAAGAAAAATAAATTAAAATGACATAACAAACATAATCTAATTAATGCGATGAGTTTAAGTATAATCACAAAAAAGGATTATTAGAGATAATTTCAAAAAACAACCATAAATCGAATTATTTACAGGTTAAGCAAGGGATTAATTTAGCAGGTGTGTACATTAGACTGATTTAAAAAAAAAGTGCAATTTTTGTGTGTGCACCCTTAAAAAGTGATTTTGATGCAAAAAAAGTAAGCCATGTTAAATGAATTTTCAAAATTAATATTCTTAATAAGTATCATAAATTCCAGATTTAAGTCAGATGCATACCCTGGGTCCACAAGAAAGCAAATGAGTACTTGTTAATTAGATTTTACATGTAACTTTACATCAATATATTCTTTTTAATTTGTGTTTTAAATTAACATATTTTGATTATTATATTTTAAATTTTAAACATAAAATTAGACTCGTAAACAAAATTTATTAGAATTTGAGGCTTATACTTTATACTCTATACTTTTTTTTAATTTACAAAACCTTTAAAATGACGTATTGTACGTATTTTTTTATTTTGTCAAATTTGTAACATTCTAATAATGCTTTTTTAAGTAAGGTAATAGGTTTACTTTTAAAACTTCAAACGCAGTGAAACACGTGTTCTTTTGATTCTTAAGAACTGAAATTTTACATGGATTACTTCTTTGCATAAAAATCACTTTCTGAGAGTGCACCCAAAAAAACTCTACAAATAATTTCAAAACCAGTATAGTGTATGTGCGTATGTCCAAGCTGGTAATTTAAAAGTAGTAAATCGGTTTTGTTTATGTTTGTGAATGTCTAAAGCTTCTAATAGGTCTGACTTTTTCATTTTTTAACGTTATGCAAAGTTATTAAATTGCTTAAATTTGGAAAAGTGTGACTTACTTAATTCTATAATTTGCTAATGTTGATTTTGAGTTACCGTCTAAATATATTTTATCACTTTGACCTATGTATACACTTTCACAATCAGTACATGCTAGCTTATAGACTCCTGAACCCTCTACTTTATTATTTCTTTCCTTAGCGTTATAGAGAAAGTTGCTTAGTTTAGTTTTTCATTCAAAGGCTATTTTTAATTTTTGAGAATAATTACCATTTTTTCCAAAAATAAGCTAAAACATGTAATGCTGCATTTTTTGACAGATGAGAAAATAAACTCCAAAAGTTGGGATTTTTTCTACTACTCAATTTGTTTAATGGTTTGGAACTCAAGTTTTTAGTTTTTTTTACTGAGTGGAATTGTCAAGGCTTTATGAACTATAGAATTATATGCAGATACTTATGAAAAATAGAGTAAACTGGAGTCCTGAGGGGTTGTGGCATCTGTAAAAGTTGGTTTCCTGAATATATTAAATAATATTTTGTTATTTTTTGTTGTTAAAGTTAGACCTAAAAAGTTAATTTAATTTCAAACTACGCAAAAACTTATATACAATGTTGGTATAGATATGTAGATGACATTTTAGGTTTTATAGATTTGACCGGACAGTTAAAAATGTTTTTACATTTAATAAATATTATTATCCACGCATTTAGTTTACAGTAGAATAAAAAACTATCAACTAAATTGAATGATGTAGATGCAAGAAATAAATAAGAATCTCGAAACAGTAAAAACTAATTAATGTAGTTCAAAGCTAAATAAAGAATAATAAATAATATATAATAATATGTTTTCTTATGTAATTTTCATTATTTGCTTTGTTTATTATTATATTTTTTTGTTTATTTTCATATTATTTTTAAACCGTAAATAAAGTATTTTTACAGTTATATAATATACTTGAACATCTCAGTCGCTCAAACTGTTTTTATTTTGCATAAAATAAGCAATACATAACTTTAAAAATTATTATAAATATAATAAATCTGACCACACTGCACTCACATAAAAAGTTTTCTTTAATTTTAGTCGCATAAGCGAAACTTGATATCTGAATAAATGCTACACAATAGTTATATTTAAATTTCAATATTAAATAATATTCTCTTGAATGTTAAGCAAATATAAAAGGTTGGTTGATTAAAGAATAAACAATAAAAATGTAAGGTCTTATTTTTCTATTTACCTGGTAATTTATACGTTTCAAAGGTAAACATTGCACATATTATACTATTCAATTATAATAAACCATTCATACTTGTCATTGGTATTTAATGCAAAACTATTCATTTATTTAATTTAACTTAGCATATGAATTAGTTTGAAAATTGTATTTATTTATAAAATAAAAGTTTTTATTTGAAATTAAATAAACTCAAATAACCTCATGCAAAATTTAATCTTCGATGCATTGCGACCATGAATTTTGTATATTATTTAATAGGAAAGTTCAATAAACTAAAATAGAAACCGCTAAAATTAGTAATGCAAATAATTTGCAACGTTCATTCATTTTCAAGTTCACTACTAGCTGACCGTCACAATACAATAAATAATTATCATTTGACATCCACGCAGCGTTCGATGCAACTATATTCAAGTTCATCTAATCTGTACATCTAATAAAATATGTAATAAAACGGAAGACCTCCATTAAACAAATACATTTTTTCATGGTACATTAAAATACATACAACAAACTCTGAATTCCCCTTATCAATGTAACAACAATGGAGACCTTACACATGAGCAAGGTTATAGTGGAATCAATATCTATATGAATACAAATTAAAATTATTATACTTCTACCCTTGAATTTATTTTTTCAAGTTAAAGTGGGGAATCATCCCACTTCAACATGATTTTCATATATAATATGTACCAATTTATCATATCACTCATACATATTTTGGGAATTTAACTACATAATATTATATATATTATCACATTCAAAATGAAGTGCTTCATAGTTTTCTACTTTGTGAATATAGTAATATCAACATTTGCTATTAATAATTGTTAGTGGTTATTTATAATATAAGTTGAAGTGCCAAATTAATTTTATTGAAATTAGTTGCAGATGTAGAGTGCGGAATAAACGGAAGGCATGGGAAAATAGTTGGAGGTACTAATGCATCTCCAGGTGAATTTCCTTGGTTGGTTTCAATTACAAGGAGAGGAGGACATTTTTGTGGAGGATCACTTATTACAAAGAAACATGTGTTAACTGCTGGCCATTGTGTTTGCAGGTAAGTAATGTTATACTAATGTTGCAAGCATCAATAAATTTAATACGGTTGGAAGGTTTCCAGATGCTCTATATTTTAGAAGCAGCTTTTTATATTTTCAGGATATGATTAAATTTGCAATATTTTTAAATTTATTTAATTTAATTTAATACTTGGCAGCTTTAAAAAAAATATTAATTTTAGTGGAATCGGCAATGATATATTAAAAGCACCATCAATAAAAGTTACTTTAGGACAGCACAACTTAAAAGAGGAATCGAATGCTTACGAAGTCTCAGTAAAATATATTACTGTTCATCCTGAATACAATTGCAATAAAGCTAGAAACGATATTGCTATCCTAGAACTTGACAATGAAGTTCATTGGTCGCAGGATGTGGTACCCGCATGTTTACCAATAAGCAGTTTAAATGTCGGTTACACAAAGTTTGAGAATATTTTAGCGACAGTTGCTGGTTGGGGTTGGACAAACGAGAATAGTTCAAAAGGTAATTATTAGTATTGTATTTTTATATTAAGTACTAAATTTGTATTATAATTGTAGGCGGACGTGCTAATATTTTACAAAAAGCTAAGGTGAATGTATTAGAAAATGATAAATGCAGACAATGGTATAAATCACAAGGAAAGAAAACAAAAATTCAAGATACCCAAATGTGTGCAGGACATGAACAAGGTGGTGTTGATTCTTGTTGGGTATGTAATTAATTTTATTTAAAATTTGTATTAATATTAATTTAATAATAATAGGCTGACAGTGGTGGACCGCTTATGGTAAATAACAACAATCAAATGATGGTGATTGGAGTTGTATCAACTGGAATTGGTTGTGCTAGACCTTACCTACCGGGACTTTATACCAGAGTATCAGACTTTATTCCATGGATCCAATCAGAGCTAAAATAAATAAAATACTTTATTATACATAATCATAACAAAACCAAAGACAAGTGCCAGTAACAATATGCGGCTTCTATGAAGCTTGATATTCTATATAAACATAATCATATTATGTAAATTATTTGCTGTATTAGCAATAAATACTTATTTTTATAAATAATTTATTTGTTTATTTTAATATTAATTACTATTACCTAAAAGAAAAACTTAAAATATGTAGTAGTTTCATATATTTTAGTGATAGCCTATCCTGCTAATACAAACTCAAACTACATTTACTGAAAATAGCCAAGATGATAGCAGACACAGTAAACAAACTAATATGCTAATTAATAACCAAACAGTCTTTATTAGAACTTAACAAAAAATATTGAACAAAAACCTACTTTAACATTAAAATTATTTCAAAATCTATAAGTACATTTTTTGTTAAATGTTTTTAATATTAAAAATTTAATAATGTACTTAAATGACTTAAATATAAAATTTAATAATAATAGTTAAAAAAAAATATATTTTTTTTTAATTAATTGCTGATAAAAATAATATATTGTGCAACAAACATGACATGATGTTCAGTTACTACAAGTATAAACAGTGAGCATGAGTACTTTTGGCTCGCATTATGCATGTGTAATAAAATTGATAAAATAGCATACTTATAATTAAAAAAAAAATAAGGAGTAGAAAAAGTAATTTTACAACTGTCAAAAGGTTTTGTGGTTGTACAGATAATGTTTTTACAAACAGCATATGTGAGTAACACTGCAAAGAACATTAGATTATAAAACTGTACTAAAAAATGAACTACCAAATAAATTACTAATATTAATTAGGATTTTGTAAATAGCAGTAATGATATAAACTCTAAAGTTGTAACGTTTGTTAGGTTAATATTTTATTCGGCAATGCAAAAATTAACACTGTAATAAAAAAAATAATTATAAATTCAATTCCAATTTACAGAGTATAAAGAAAACACTTAGGCAGTTGTACTATCGCAGTTAATCTTGCATTCATTGTTAAAATAAGTTTAACGTAAAATTTACGTTGTACATATTGATAAAATCGTTCTCGAGGTTAAACGGACACCGTCAGATACTTAACTACAAATTTTGCTGTTAGGGAGCCTTTGTCCTACAAGAGTTGCAATAAAGACAAAGTGAGGAGTAATCTATATCGAATAAATTTCTTTCGCCAATGCGTTAAGTTGCCGTTTTTAAACTTTAAAATGACGTTGGTAGTGCCTCACTTAAATATTGTTTTGAGGTCTCTGTTTATAGATGCTACATATTCTAACCTAAAAAATTTAAAACGTCATATTTGTTGATATGGTCTATGGAAAGTAAGAAGTATGAAGGGAGCTATCATCTGCAAATAAATTTTAGTTATTTGAAAAAGTTTATTAATGCAAATTAAAGTTGGAGAAAGAACAAAACTTTGAAGAACACTAGCATTTATGATTTTAGGGTCAAAGTTAAAACCATCAGTTCTAACAATAATTTTTCTGTTGTGAAATGTTTTGATTAAAATCATTATTGAGTATCTAAAATAAAATTATTTTGTTTTAAAAACTTTGGTCTATATTTAAAAAACCAGACTTGTCTTCTTTTTTAGGTATAACTAAACATTTGCAATTTTCCAACAACTTGGGAATGTTTTTTTAGTATGATAAAGCAAATATTTTAGTCAATTCATTTGCAAATGTTTTAAGAATAATAAGTGGAATTTAATTTAAGAAGATAAGATATGACAACCCGTTGACTAAAATAAATTAGATTTATTATTTTACTACTAGCCGGCATTGTAGGTACAGCAATAAAAGTATTTTTTTCTTCTATTCTCATCAAAATCGGACTTGTATGTATGTCGAGTGTATTGCTCTCTATAATAAATAAATTAAAATTTATTTTATTATTTAAACAAAGTAGTGGCTTGTTATAAGTGATGTGCATTTTAAGTAATGGCTGGAAACCTAATGACGATTTTTGCAGTGTTCTTTGTGAAAATTTGCTGTTAAGAAAATTAGTAGCTAAACTCAAAGATAAGAATAGAATTATGGCTGAAAATATTATTTTACTAAAAGAAAAATTTGCCACCGGTAAAACCTGCAATTAAAACGTTACCGACGTATGCTTTTAAAATATTGTGTATTAAAAGTCCGGAGTTTGATGCAAAAGCTATCAAGTCTGCAGCAAATGTAACCGCTGCTCGTAAGGGTGCAACCGGCTTAACTCAAATAAATCAGCAACACTCAAACCAACCGATTATTTAATAAATAATAAAAACACCGTTAAAAAACCACACAAAAAACAAATTAGTACTGGTGCTAGAAAAGATAATTACATTAATTTTGTAAGAAGTCAACAGTTAGCCTAGTTATATTTAAGCAAAATCAGAAGAGATGTGAAAATTGCGCAAGTTGATACCCATATAAAAACAAAATGCTGTACATCTACCATTCTCCTTAAAACGGTAGCAACTGCAAAGAATAGTTAATCTTTCAGTCTGGGCATTGACTTTACGTTGCTGAAGACCGTCATAAAGGATGATATCTGGCTTGAAAGTGTAGCAGTTTGCAGATAATTTTATCCACCAAAAGATATACAAAAATCTATATTTATCCAAGACAGCGGCCACGAGAATCTCTAAAACACAAAATCAACACTTCAAAAATACAATATATGAATAATCTTTTAGATCATCCAATGTATGGGAAACAAAAAACCACACATATTAATGCTCTCACAGCACCGGCAGTCAGAAAATCAGTTAAACACAATAAAGATTTAAGGATTTAATCTTCAGGCAAGTTTTTGTAGATATAAAAATCAACACAGTGGAATTTTGGCTGTTTTTACTACAAAAAACACTTGAAACCAACAAACGTCAAGACAAAAAAAAACTAAAGTATCAAACTCCAGGAAATATTTTTTATAATAAATTTAATATATTTATAGAGAAACTGCAACTTAAACATCATAATTGGTGGTGACTTCAACATAGATTTCTTATCAAAAGAATATAACTTAATTGATTTTATAAATTTGTTTATCATTTTATCATTTAGGTTTAACTACTACAATAAATAATCCACTAGAGTTACAAAAACCACAAGTAATGTTTAAATAATTTTATTATAAGTAATTGTTTAGATTGTAAAATTGTTTCTAATGTTATTAAGCCAGGTGCATAAGACCATTATGCACAAAAATTAATTATTAAAAAAATAAATCATTCAAATATTAAAGCTGTGTACGGTTATAGAAGGTGCTTTAACAACAAAAATTTTAAAAACTTTGCAAGTTGAAGATTGGTTTGATGTGTACGACATAGAAAACCCAAATAAAAGCTTTGAATACATTTTAAATACTTTTTTTATATCATTTTAATATAGCTTTTCCATTTATTAAAGTAAATATAAACAAGACAAATAAAAAACAAAACTAGATAACACCAGACATTTTAAATTGCAAATAAAATTTAAACTTTATAAGAGAATTGTCTGAACACTTTTCAGAACTTCAAAGTCAATTCAAACAAAGAGTAGGTATATTATTATGATAAATGTGTCTATTATACTAAGTTCTCGTAACCAATCAAAAACGATGTGAAATATTATAAATTCAGTTAAAAATAGCAATCCAATATCGAAACGGCTATAAAAACTGTGTAAAACAGCAATAAATTTAATTTTTTTGCAAATTATGCAAGTAATTTGGAATACGCCAAATCAGAAATTGCGTTACACCTTGTAAAAAACTATGTATTTGTATCCAATAGTAGATTAAAATATCATAAAAGTATGTAAAAAATAATAACAAAAAACAAAAGGTGATATAGATCTTATTACTAGACCACCAGTGTTCATAAGTAATCTTATGTTTTTAACCAGTATTTATCGTTTAAAGCAATAAAACAATTGTATCAATTGTATGTCCACTATTTAAAAAGGATAATCATAACCAACTGGCAAATTATAGACGAATAAGTCTTTTGCCAAGTTTTTTAAAAATATTTGAATTTCTCGTTAGAGATAGACTTGTTAGCTTTATGAATTGGTTTGCTTTTATTTCAGAAAAACAACAAGGTTTTAAAAAACCTTAAAACATAGATACAGGTTTGTGTAGCTTGCTTGGGAATATACTTGAAGCTGTAGACCAGCGTCAACCTGTCTTGGGTATTTTTATGGAACTATCCAAGGCATTTAACAGTGTAAACTATAATATTTTACTAACTAAGCTGCATATATGCGGTATTTTTAAAATAGTCTATAATCTTTTTAAGACATATCTAAGTAATAGAATTCAGGTAGTAAAGTTGGAAGACATACAATCAAAGAAAGAATCAATTCTAGGACCATGTTATAAACCATTTAATTTAATCACAATAAATGTGCCACTTATATATTGACATGTTGTGCTGTAAACTTTTAAAAATATGTTATGCATTAAGAACTTTGAGTAAAATATCAACTAAAAGCGCTGTTAAAACTGTATGCAAATTTTGAAAGCTATTATAACATTTGGTGTTCACTGGGGTTAAAACAAAGACTGGAAACAAGCATTTGTTCTTTATAAACATGCAGATAGATCAGTAGCTAGTTTTAAATGGCAAAATAAAATTGTTTGCTTTGTATATAAAAATAAAAATATACACTTTAAAAGCATTTTTTAGTTACACCAAAACAAGATTGACGACTATTTGACAAAGATATTATCGGTAGCGGATCTTTTTGATTTAACAAACTGCCAATATCATTTTAAAACTTGCCAAATATAAAATATTTTAAATTGTCCGTTACAGTTCTTTTAAATTAATTTGTTGTGTGTATAATTTTGTACTACCTTGTAATAAATTTATTTTTTTTTAGAAATTTTTGTTGTTTATAAAAAACTGAGAAATTCGATTAGCTTTGTTTCTGTCAACCCTTCCTTTTTCAGATTGTATTAAATTCTCACAATGTTTACAAGCTTTCTTTTAACCCTGTTTAGTCTGTTCGAAACAATTACTGATGTGTTTCTCAACTGCTTTTTGCATCTATGGCTGCAGTCTCACTGCACCACCGTCACCAACTATTACCGTTTGCTACTAACCACCAAAATGTACTACACTTCAGCCACTGGAGACTACCAAATATTTAAATTTTCCTGTTAGTAAAAGAGTGCTGCCAATATAATTATTATTTAGTTCTAACATATGTTATGTTTATGTTTAATGTTTAAATAAACTTCTTAAAATAAATCACCACCTTCATAAAGTAATTATTAATTTTAACTTGCAGTTTTGTGTAGAATTTAGTGCCTATAATTCTAAAGTTCTTGTCATTCCGGCTGGTAATTATATTAGCAACTAATCATCTTTACAATTTTAAAAACTTCACTGGTTTAATTATTTTTATTATTGTAAATGTATTTTAACCTAGATGATAGTCTCTCGCTTACCGTTTTGTCGCGCTTCCCTGTGGCGGTGTTTTTAACTATTTGTACCAGTGGCGTAACTTCTATTTTTTAACGTGTAATTTTATTATTAATTTTTATAATCCTGCTGTCTTTTGTGTAACCTTACCGTGGTCTACCGGTATTTGTTTTTAGTCAGTCACCAGTGATCGACCGCACCGGTGTGAATTGTGTCCTTGTATCAACCTTATCCTGTTTTTATTTATTTATTGATTTAGTCAATTTTGTAATTGCATCTGTTACTATGGCCGGCCTAAACTGTAAATGCAAAACTGTTGCACAATCCGGTGTAACTTGTAGCAATTGTGGCGTTATCTTCTATAACAGTTGCGCTATTTGCTATAAGAAATGTAATTGCGGTAGTTTATTTGAATTGGATGATTCCAAACTTCCTAAACTTTATAAAGAAAATATTACTCTTTACCAAGTTTTATGTGATAAAATTGAGTAATAAATTACTCTTAGATAAAATTAGTTATCTTGAAGAGAATGTTGTAGTAAATCATATAAAATCTACTTTTTCCTCAGTTGATGTTGTTGATTTACTTTTAAATCTGGAAGCTACTGCAGATTTAAAATTTCTATTTGTAAAGATTTTTGACCTGCAAATATAGCAGTCAAGAAATTTATTAATTATGGGCGAGTCCATAATGTTCCTGCTGCATCTTCGGTAGATTTTCGGAATCTGGAGTCCAGTCCAAACCTGTCACCAGGAACACCAGCAGAGTCTCAATCAACTACCAAAACGTCGGGGTATAAAAACTAAGCTCAAAGAACTTATGTTGGCTGTAGCTGCATCTAACTACGATATTATTGTTTTGACCAAAACCTGGCTTAACCAAGACATCAACAATGCAAAGCTACAATTAATTAGTTACAGTTTATTTAAAAGTGATCGTTCTACGTTAACAACCCTTAAGCTGGACGGAGGTGGTGTTTTAATTGCTACTAAAACTTGTTTTAATAGTACGTTATTACAACCTGCTTTTCTAAGTGTTAAACATTTGTTTGTAACTATTAAGTTTAAGTTTGTGTCGCAATTTACTTACCACCTAACTCGGCATGTGATAAATATTTAAATCATTGTTATTCCGTTGAATCTATCTCTGCAAATATCCAAATAGTAAACTAATTTTACTGGGCAATTATAATCTACCCGCAGCGGCATGGGTACACGATGAGTTAGGCATAAATGTTATTTGTATTTAATGTTAGTTATCCTGCTCACTTTGTTGCCAACTGTTTTTGATTCCTAAACTGTGCATAATGTATTTCTATACCTAATGATGGTGTTGTGTTCTTTGATTTATGCTTTTCTAATATCTGTGATATTTTTGAGATTAATGCTGTGAATGTTTTGTTAAAACTAAGCCAACATCAGAATGCTTATGTAATTGATATAAAATGTGATACTAGCCGTAATATTTTAATATTTTAATGTGTAATTATGTTCTTAGTGATTTTAATTTTGCCGACTTTAACGCAATCAATAATTTTTTGTTGAATGTTGATTAGTTTGTCCTTTTTTATAATTGTAATGTTGATAATTGCGTTAATTTATTTTACTCAGTGTTGGATTTTGCTATCGACTGTTTTGTCCCCAAAAAAACTGTGACGTGAAAACAATTTTCCAGTTTGGTTTAATAAAGAATTGATTACACTTATTAGACTCAAAAAAACTGTTCATAAACGTTATAAATTTTCAAGACTTTTGTCCGATTATAATGAGTTTCAATCAATTCGTACTTTGTGTAAAAGTACATGCCTATACAAGCAATATATTATTTGAACAGGAATGAACATTCAAACTAACCCAAAACACTTTTGGAAATTTATTAGCAACACTAGAAAAACTAATGGTTTCCCATCTACAATGTATTATAAGCATCAAACTTGCAGTAATGGAGATGACTATGTTAATAGATTTGCTGAATTCTTTTTTTTTGTTTACGATAAACAAACTCATCCAACTCTATTGTATGAGTTTAAGAAAAAAGTATTACATACAGCATGTTCAATTAGTCTGTTGAATGTTTTTAAAAGAATTGAAAATCTTAAATGTAATTTTAGCACTGAACCGGACGGCGTTCTAGCTATTTTGTTAAAACAATGTATTTATTCCATTCCACGCCATTGCATTTACTGTTTGAGGCTTCTCTTACTAAAGCTAAATTTTCTCATCTTTGGAAACAAAGCTACATTATGCCTTTGTATTAATCTGGAGCTAAGGAAGATATTACTAATTACAGAGGTATATGCATCCAGTCTGCTACTCCTAAGTTGTTTGATCAAATTGTTACTAGCCAAATACAATGGATGTGCAAAAGCATTATAGTAGAACAGCAACATGGGTTTTGTGAAGGTCGTTTTACTCTTACTTTTAAATTAAAAGTTCAAACTGATTCTATTTATACAGATTTTTCAAAAGCTTTTAATCGCGTTAATCATAGAATTTTGAATACAAAGCTTCGAGTTTTGGGTTTTCATGATTCTGATATTGCATGGTTGTCGAGCATTTTAGAAAATCGTAATAAGTGTGTGAAAATTAATAACTTTTTATCAACTAATTATTGTTTCATCTGGTGTTCCTCGGGGATCTCATTGTGGACCAATTCTGTGTTTACTCTTTATTAACAATCTTTCTTATTCTATTAATTCTTTGTCTTTTCTTTTATTTGCTGACGATATAAAAATGTATCCAAAAATATTATCTATCGATGATTGCATTAGTTTGCAAAATGACTTGAAATCTGTTCATTCATGGTGTTTTATTAATAAGTTGTTGTTTAATCCAAATAAATGTTTTTTTATAAGCTTCAACAGAACGTTAAGTAAAATATTGTATGATTATACTATTGACAATAAAGTATTGGAACATGTTACACAAATAAAAAATTTGGGCATAATTTTTGGCCCAAAACTAACTTTTGTAGAGCATATAAACTATATGTGTAACCGTGCTATAAAAATGTTAAGATTTGTTTACAGAATGTTTACTGACCTATCTTATTTTCTAATAACATCGATTTGTTTTGCAATTTTAAATTTACATTTAAAAATCGTTTAATATGTGTTAATAAATAATTTTATAATTTATATTTTATATTTTGTCTTTATATGTATAAATTTTTTGTGTTTATTTTGTATTTTTTATATTCTTTGTCTAGTTTTAAGTATTACAATGTGTAATGTACAGGGTGATTATAAATGTTTGGGATTGTGTAACCATCTAATGTAAGTTAGTGCCGCTCTAGTGAAAATGCGTAAATAAAGTTCAATTTAATAATAAAAATATTTTCATATGTTTACATTGTTTACATGTTTATAATTATCAGTTGTAAACAAAATAATAACACAACAGAACACAATCCGGAATAAAATAGAACCATTCCCCATTATCAAACCGCCCATTCCTAAAGAAGGATTCAATAATAAAAATATTCTCTTCATTTGTATACATTCTTATAACCTTGCTTGCTTGACATCTGTCAAATTTGAACTGTCAAAACAAATAGTATAGTGGACAATTTTAAAAAGACTTCATATTTAAAGTGATTACATAATCCCATTTATTTATAAACTCCCTGTATTATTCATCATTATTTATGTGCAGGATGTACATCTACATCATCCTGCACATAGATTTTTTTTTATATAATTATTAATTATTATGCAAACTAAAGTAAAGAATCAATATCATCGACATCCTTAACTGTAATTTTAGTAAAATTATAACAAAAATAATATATAAAATAGATTAAGATTTATGTTTATATAATTTTATAATATTACAATGTTGGTATGTTCAAACACCAATCAGCTGTTTCTAAACGCATGCCTACCACTGCCGAAGAAATTTGAACAAGTTCGAAATTATAGAAGGGTGGTTACCAAGTCACACATGCCGGCGAGTAGTAGTGAATCATCATTTAACCTGTTCAAATTTTAGTTAGTGGCAGTGGGTGGTGCAGTGCGACTGCCTGTTTTGTCTAATTTAAAAACAAGTATTTTTGTTTTGGTTTAATAACAGAAAATAGATCAAATTTTTTGATGATATTAGTTTTTGTGAGATTTTTTCTGCAGTATGTAGATCTGTAGAAATAAGTATTAAAATCAAAAAATTATCTTAGAACAATGATAGATAATAAAACACAAATAGTGTAAAGGTTCAAAAAAGTTTTATTGTTTACTACAATTGTTTCGCCACACAGTGGCTTCATCAGGTATAATGAACAATGATTTGATTCAATATTTGAATGATAGATAAGACGCAATTTAGGTTTAGTAGTAATTGAAAGAAAAGTTTTAACAACAGAAGTTATAAGTGAATGACCAGAACTTCCTAAACCAGCCTTAACAGTAGTTGTTGTAATCTCTGAAATAGTTGGAAGATACAAAAAAATCAAGAAAAATCATTACTTGTTGTCCGAGTAGTATAGTAGAAGATGAGTGACTTAACCATTCAGTATTATGTATATTAAAATCTCCTAACAAAATTATTTTAGCTTTTCTATGATTACTTTTAAGAAGTTTGCCAAAACTTTTAAAAAGGTCACCTAAAAGTTTAGAGTTGCCTTATTTGGAGATCAGTATGTGCCAATTACAGAAATTGTATTATTAAAAAAATTATTTTAAGAAATATGCTTTTATAAACATTGCCTTGAATTTTGTACTTACTACTAAATTATAATATGCTTGTTGTTTGTGGATGTAGACACAAACACCTTGTTTGCCAGCAAATAAATGTTTAAAATAGTAATCGGAATCTACTATGTTAAAGCAAACTGGACCTTTATTTACTTTGGTTTAATTAATTGATAAATTCTTTTTCAAACCACAAGTATTAGACAAAATAATTTTTAAACCACAAAATAAGTCAGTGTTTGGTTGATTAAATTGGTTAGTGGAAGTGGCGAGGCTTTGTTCCGCCAATTTAACTGTATCATAAGCCATGTTTGATCTTGTGGGCGGTTTGCCTTATGGATTTGTGCCACTTTCAGTTTTATGGCAGTTGCTTGTTGACGGTCGGGCGGGGCTTGTCATGTCGCCATTATTCTCGACCGGAACCCCTTTGTTCTGTAAACGTTTTTTTTTTTGTTTGTTTGTCCGTCATAGTACTCCATAAGAAACAATAACAAAAATTAAACTTAGTCCTTTTCATTTTATATTTATTCTGACAAGTTGTCGTCAACAGAGTTGTATATCAAAGGATGGGATAGGGGAGAAAAAGAATAGCATGAGTAAGAAAATATGAAAAGGTAATTTAGACCTGGGGCAAGAAGTTCAAGTACTTAAGGACACTACTTCTCAAAAGTTGAACCTGTCTAATCAAAACGAAAAACCCAGTTACGAGAGGTCCAACTCTCCTGCGTATGATAATATTAGATACCTAACTCACATGTGCAACCCAATTCACGTGTACTGTATTATAAATGTAGGAATTATTGAAAGTTTCAAAATTTTATTCATTTATAAAATTTGTTCCAAAATACTTGAGCAATTTCAGAAAAAAATGTGCAAAAAAATATACAACTAGTATTTTCAACTAAACTCTACCATAAAATAGAAAATATTTCAAAATTAATACTTTTTTGTAACATTTAACAAATTATTGACTATAAACGGTCAAGTTCCTAATGTGGTACTTGAAATGCAAGTTTGGAACAAACTACAATGTTTCCTGCAAACGCAATTGGTCCTTGCTCGTGTGAAAAAACTTGTAATCGTTGTCTTCTTTATGCAGCATTGTCTTTCCATACACTTTTTCAATGTAATAAAAACATTGTCTAGATTTTCCGAAGTTTTTTTTTTCATTTCATCTCGTGCTTTATACACGGCCGCAATAAGTTCATCGATACTGAAGTATGGGAAGTATCTTTGTGTTGTAATAATTGAATAGCGTTATAAAACCCAAATCAAGTACAGTGGTTTAGCATTGCCTTCCTGGATTTTGACTTATTTTATCGCGGGAATTAATTTTTCAGTAACTTTTGAAATATACTAATTAAGTAATTTTGATGAATTTTGTCACTAAAGTACCACGCTGACAATTTTTTGAGTTTCTTTTTGCCAGTTCTTGCATCCCAAAATACCAATTTTTTCCATTAAAATTAGATTTTTGATGATGATCGTACCGCGGTCATGCATTAACAGCAACAAAACATAACTTTGATCCTTTTTTTTCTACTTTTGTAAGATCGAATTAGTATTTCCTTGTCAAAAGCAACACACAAGTGAATTTTTGAACAACATACTGAAAGCAGAGTTTAACCTACACTTCTTGTTTCATCAAGAATTTTGTTCAGGTACTGGACATTCTTTTTAAAACATCTTCTTTAAAACGCGATGCATAGTTCCACATAACTCAAGACTCATAATCATAACAGGTTTTTGTTTTATTCTATAACCAATTATTGGTTTTTAAGGAAACGTGGAAATCCGCACTGATGCGCTTAATGGCACAATATTCTAGTTTACAATTGTGGAAGGATTTAAGCAATTAGTTTTTGAGTAAAAAACCAAATTAACAATTACAAAGTTTTACCTGTTCACTTCAAAAACTATTTTGACAAAAATTTCATGCTTAATTTAAATAAATAACTTCTGATATATTTAATTTCATTAGTTCAATAATCTATTAAAAAAGCTAAAATCAGACAATTAATTAGAACGGAGAGAGTATTTGGTATAAGATTGCGCGCACACCAATAAAAATACGGAATTAGGTAAAACTGTTCAACACACCTATAAACAAAAGCATTTTTTGTAACAATAACGTTTTATTTTATACTAACGTACATTAAACAAATATTTGTTTAGAGATATAACGACTGTTTTATCAGTATGTCCCTATTCAGCCAAATTAATGATACCAGAGGAAAGCATTTTATTCATTATTTATCTTTTTTTTTATTTGAACTGTATTTTGCTAGAATTTCTTGATCCAATTTAAACAAGAAATATAATAATAAGAGATTCTAAGCAAATTTTAGAGTCACAAAAAAATATAAAAATAAGATACAAAAAAAAAATTCGTAAAAGAGAACAAGATTAAAACTTAATCTCAAAATATATAATTCTTCTTAAAAAAATTAAATTGATTTTTATGTTTTAATATTATTTTCTAAATTTATAAAACTTGCTCTAGTATAATTGTCGGCAGTACGGCAGAACGAGCCAAGGCGAATATGAACTACTGACAACCAATCGACAAAAACAAATAACTTGTTTTCTTTCTTTTCTTGCGGCGCAACTTGTGATTCAAAATGCATCACTTTTATTATCTTAATAATGCGATAACGTATTTAATACTAATTTAATCAAATTTTTTTATAAAAATAATATTTTTTAAATTATAAAATAAAACAAAACAAAGTTTTTGTTATTTAAATTCCATTTAATTTTATTATATTGACTATAAAAAAAATTATTAACTTTATTATGATGTTTTTTTAAATATTTTATATAAAAAGTTGTTTGGTAACTTTTATAGTTTAGGCCCTAGATCCTTTATAATTTGCGGAAATTTTTCCTCATATAACATGAGAATTCTATCATAACCCTACTTATTTGATGACATTTACAAGAATTCATATTACGTTTTATGTTAACGATTATTGATGTAACTGACTTTTTCGGGGGAAAGTATGAAATTGAATTAACAAATAGAAAATTAATAAATAGTAACATTATATTTTAGTTAATTAAAAAAACAAATACCTACCTTTATAAATATCATTTTTTAACATCTTTGATGAATATATAGTATTCAATAAAATGTACAAAATGTTTTAGAACTCACTCAGGTAAGAAATCCTTATTCACAAACACAGATTGTCAAAATTATTCCATAGTTATGTGGCACTTCTTTATAAATAGTTATGTTACGCCGTACCTGTTTTTGTTATGCGAAGTTTGTGTGTTTAAATTACTTACACTGAATCTGGAGCAGCGTTGCCAAGTTGTATAAGTTAAAAGGTGTAAAGAAGTAAATTTTTTTGTTAAAATAGATATTTGCGATAGATACAATTATGGTATTTTAAAGGTATAAATTAATTAAATATTTAAGAGCAATGTTTGCCAAACTAGTATAAAAATATGTAAAAAGTTAAGTCATAATAAATTAATAAGCAATAAGTAGTTTGAACTATTTAAAATTAAATATCGAGTTTATGTTTATTTTCTTTCAATTTGTTTAGTAACAAATTTAATTAAATGTTGCTATTAGTTTAATGTTTTTTCAATTATCATCAAATTTAAAACATATTAAATGTTTTAATATAAATGTAAATTAAAATATTAATATCCTTAAAACTGTTAATGATTAAGATATCAAAACTAGTAACAACAATAAATGATAGTATAGATTTGTGTTTTCAGGTTGAGCAGAAGCACATTCCTTTCTTTTTTTTTCTGCTGTTTCATTTCATTTCATTTCATTTCATTTCATTTTATTTATTTTTTTGCGGTTTATTTTGTTTTAAGGAAAATAAATTATTTTTTATTTTTCTATTGATATCATTTATTCACCTTTACATATATTACTATTCTTAAATCTACTCCTCTACGCCTCATGGTGAAGTTCCCGCATAGTTAACACAACGATGCGTAATTCCCTGCGCGGTAAGTTTTTTTTTATAACTATCCCTTTTAAAGTAATTACTCTAACTGGTACAACTAATAATAATGTAATAGTACATTTACATTTATTAAGTTTTCATTATTTGATATTATATTTAAATTATGTTTTTAGATTTTTAAGGATCAATATACTTTATTATATTATTTAAATAAATTTATTACGGCGTACTTCGTATTATTTTTTTCCATCCACACGTGCACTTGAAAAGAAAAAACAAATAAAATTCCATTATACCTCCGGAAGAGAAAAAATTGAGAAAATGGCAAAATACGAGAAAAAGGCAACATCCATTACAATAAATACACCGATTATCACGGCGACAAGTATTATGGATGAAGCAGCTTTCGTTTTATCATCGTTTAATCTACCGATAACAAATAAGATTAATATAAGCTATACTAACCAAATTGATTATGTTTCTCTAACTTCGGTAGTATCAAATAGTACCTCTGGGGGCACGTTATCGCACCCAACAGGCACGATACCTAAACTTAAAAAGCTGATTAGTACTAACAATACTGAAGTAGATTTTGATAACAAATTTAATAAAATAAAATTGACTTATCATAAACTAAATAATTCACTTAAAAGGTCAAATCCATTTAATAAATTGGATACTAACATTTCAGTTTCTACTAACATAAACAAAGCCTCGGTTGATACCCAGGTATACGATGCTCAAACAACAACAGCAGCGGGGCAAACATTTATAATAATTTGTTATATCCACCACAATTGTATAATAGTAGTTCAAATGTTAACTTTACAGTGCCTAATTATGTCTCTAATGGTTTATCAAATAATCTTGTAAATATCACAATTAATGCTAAACCATCATTAGGTTATATTACTAATGCCGTATATACTCCGTATGCAGTAAACATAAATAATTCAGTGACACCTGTTGGTAACCAGATGCATACGTACTCATGTAATACAACTCAAATAAGTATCTAACCGCAACCAAGCGTAAATAGTATTAATAATATTGATGCATGTGTATCAAACTTAAATTTAAGCAAACTTATAAAAGCCATGCCCACATATGACGGTAGCAATCTGCATCCAGTTTCATTTTTTACTCAACTAGAAAATGTAATGTCTTTATATCAAATGGCTTACCCGTACTTTAAACTATGTGGACATTGTTTAAAGGAATAGCTTACGATTAGTTCACTGCCGTTTTCCATATATGCTACAACTTTCAGGAATTTCGAGAAATGTTTAATGAACAGTTTTGGACGGGACCCTTGCATTAGCATGAAGTACGAAGACGCTTTGAGTCTGGTCAATACCGGCCTTCAGATGGACATTTATTTTCCTACATGTTAAAAATGATGACAGAAGCACAGTGTTTGGTTCCTCCATATAAGGATCAACACTTAATTTACCTCTTAGCACGTCATTATCTAATACATGTAGCAACATGTCTCATTGGCACTTTTACTCTAAGAGAAGCTTTGGCCAAACTTAGAACGGTAGAATTTATAACCCGCAACCAAGCAAATGCTCCTCCCAATCAAAATATCATCAAATACAAAGTTTTCAAATGGACCGCAAACATTGGCACACGCACCTCACGCTAACCGGTTTCCTTGTTCAAACTTTTGCAGTAATAACACAGTTGCAAATATCACTCTTGAAGAAGATATTGTTGAAGAATCGGAAAACTGCAAGGAAGCCACTGCCTAGGCCCAGGAGTGGATATCATTAAGCGGGGCTTTTAAAGCGAAACAAAGTCATGTTATTCACCAACTTATGGTGCCGTTTTTATTGCGTCCATTTTTAGCCACATTTGAATTTTTGGTAGTTTCTCATCTGTGTTACCCAGTCATACTTGGAATTGAATTGTTACGTTTTTATAACGTAAATATAAGTTTGAGGAAACAAAGGGGCATGATCACTATTTTCGATGGCAAATTTTTTTTTTTCGATTACAAAGATTGATGTTTTACATGAGATTACCTTGCCTACTACTTGTGGTCTTTACATTTGAGCAATTAATCAAACGGGTGCAGAAAAGTTTGTTGAGTTCTATAGCACTGAAGTTAACATTTTTTCTGTAAAGCCAGAAATAAAGCTTGAACTACACAAAGAAAACATTTTTTCAGCTTTGTTAGATCAACATTACCAGGTGTATTCAAATTGACCTGGGCTTACATCATCCTATGAACATCAAATTAACTTAACGAACAAAACCCCGTTTGCGGTAAAACAGTATCCGGTTCCAATCGCGTATCGAAAGGCGGTTCAAGCCGAAATCGATTGTATGGAAGCGTGGGGAATAATTGAACGATCCGATACCGCTTTTGCAAGTCCTTTGCTAACCACAACCAAACAAGATGGAAACGTGAGAATCTGTCTGGACGCCCGACGGTTAAACTCGGTAATGCGTTCAGAGACCAAACTGCCACGTACTATCGAGGATTTGAAATTAAATCTACACAACGTCAATTATATATCTTCATTAGACCTAACAGATTCTTATTGGCAGGTTTCAATAAGAAAAGATTAATGTCATTTTACGGATTTTTGCGTTGGCACGCAAGCGTACCATTTCCGCGTTTTACCATTTGGGTTAAACACAGCCGTTAGCTCATTCACGTGTTGTGTAGATAAAATTTTAGAAGTGGAGTTTGAGGGAATTGTACGTTCGTACGTTGACGACTTTCTCATTACTTTGCATACATTTTTGGATCATATTGAACATCTTGATTGCGTTTTGACACGTTTGAGTAAATCGGGACTCACGTTACGGCTGAACAAATTTAAATTTTATGTGCAAACGTTAAGTTTTTGGGGAGCATTCTTAATTCAGAAAATTGCCGGCCTGACCCAGAAAAAAACATCAAACAGTTACAAGCTTTTCTTGGTTTTGCCAATTTTGATCGGGTGTTTGTGCAACGGTTTTCAACCCTAGTTGCCCCTTAATGCAAGCTGCTTAAAAAGGGATGTAAATAAAATTGTGAAACTAAGCAATGCAACGTTTTCCAGAAAACTAAAGAACAGTTGGCGCAAGAAGTTTTACTCTATCACCTGCGACATGACCATCCGTTTGTCGTGCAATGCGATGCAAGTGATGTTGGCCTAGGGGCCGTATTATTACAACGGGTAGAACAACGTCAATGTATTATTGCGTACTGTAGTAGTTTACTACTAGAACGTGAACGTCAGTACAGCATTTAAAAAAAAACTACTGAGCGTAGTTGAGGCTTTACGCCGTTGGAGGGTTCTGCTTTCTTGGTAAAAAGTTTACCATTCTTACGGATCACCTTGCGCTTACCTACTTAAATGTAATTTGATTGCTCTCTCCTTGGCTCTCACAATGGGTGTTGTCTATCCACAAATACGAGTTTAAAATTCAGCACGTACTTGGCAAAGATAACCTTATTGCCAATGTTTTATCTTGCCACCCTCCGTGTTGTTTGCCTACCCATCAAACTCAAAAAGTTTACATTTCATTAACTTTGGTTGGTCCTAATCTTACTTCTTTATTGAAACGGTTGCCCGACAAGCAGCGTTTAGACCCAAAATTATCTTTCATAATTTCTGGTCTTTCTTCCGGATGTCTTCCTAACAACTTCTTTCTTCACAAGAATCTTCTATTTTTGCGTAGAGAAGCTGATGCTGCGGCTTATTTTTGTATTTTTTCTGCCTTTGTCAGCAACTTAATCTTACTCTATCACCAGTTTTTTAGACATTTTGGCGTCTACAAAACCTGGTGCTCTATACGTAAAGATTTATGGTGGTCTAATATATTTAGGTCCATCAAGAAAGTGATTAAAGCGTGTGAGATATGCCAAAAGTCTAAGCACTCAATCCTTCTGAAACTTACTTTTGAGTCTATCATACCTGACAGGTCTAATGATTTAGTGTCTGTAGATTTTTTTGGGCCATTGCCTTGGTCTACTGGCGGAGTGTCGTATATATTTGTTGCGCTGGATGTTTTCAGTAAATATGTCTTGCTGTATCTTATAAAACGAGCAACGGCTTCAACCATATTCAATCGTATGGAAAAACGCTTTTTTCTTGGTGTAGAAAAACCGCAAAAAATACTTTGCAATCATGGAACGCAATTTAGCTCAAACCGTTGGATAGAATTTTTGGCAGCAAACGCAATCAAACTTGTTTTCTCGTCGGTTTGACACCTCCAATGAAAGTGATGCGGGAGCTTGGTTGTTTGTTTAGGACATATTGTCGACGGGTTTCACTCCTATTGAGTTTCATTATAGTCGTATCTCTCCTTCACCTTTTCAAGATTTTTTTATTTTTTCCTGCTCGAGAAACATATGATTCCAAGATTGGTTTAATGTTAGCTCAAGAATCTCTTACCAAACGTTTACGTAAACGGATTTTACGTGGTCCCACTGGCGGGTCAGTCCATTTCTCTGAAGGAGACCTGGTTTGGTTGAAAGCCAATCCCATTTTTTCTTTTCTATCTCAAGAGTCCAAAAAATTTCTACTTTTTTTTGAGGGGCCTTACCGAATAGGTAAAAGTATTGCTACCAAGACATATGTCCTTTTAATTCCGGAGTCCGGTATAGAACAGGAAACATTTCATTCAACTCATTTAAAACCTTACATAACCTAGTTTTTGAAAACTATCAAAATAGTTATTTTTTTATAAATAACGAAACGGAGGCAGATGAGCAGAAGCACATTCCTTTCCATTTTTTCTGCTGTTTCATTTTATTTCATTTTATTTCATTTTATTTCATTTTATTTTATTTCTTTTTTTGCGGTTTATTTTGTTTTAAGAAAAATAAATTATTTTTTATTTTTCTATTGATATCATTTACTGCTACATGGTGAAGTTCCCGCATAGTTAACTCAACAATGCGTATTTCTCTGCGCGGTAAGTTTTTCTTTTATAACTATCTCTTTTAAAGTAATTACCCTAACTGGTACAACTATTAATAATGTAATAGTACATTTATTAAGTTTTTATTATTTGATTTAAGTCATTTTCTAAATCAAACATAGTTCTTATTCTTTTAACGTTTAGTTTTGACTCAGTGCTAAGTACTAGGGCGCTCATAGTTGAAATCACATATACCGTTACGCAATTTTGTCATGTATTATATTTACGTATAGGGCTGCACGTTGAACATTAAAGTTATACCAGTCTGTGTTGTCATTTGCTGCTTCTCAGTGACCTCCAAAAAGTCAATGATTTTTTAGAAGACACTGAAGACGACATACCGTTACATAGCAATAGACATTTTCAAATTAAAGAAATAATTTTGAAATTAAAAACTTGACCTGCTTTTAGAGATAATCCAAGACCACACAAAATCTAACAATTTTATTCTTGTCCGCCAATGTAGGTTTTGACGGTACTACTCTGTAGTTCACTAAAGAAACAAGTGATTGGCCACATTGTTACAAGTTTTAGACTGAGAAAAACTTTTGACAAGGCTTGACACAAAAGTTTATTTTTAAAACTGCACATATTAAAATTTTCTTTGCGTTTTATAAAGATGATAGTTTTAAAATTAACTAACTAACTTGTGTTAAACTTATAAACAACGTTCCTAATCTGTGATCCAATGCTGTCAAGTATCTGGAAACTATTTTTAATAAAGGACTTACATACAAATTACACGTACAGTCTATCTTAGACAAAGCCAGATTAGCAAAAAACAGTGGATGGGCTTTCCAAAATTTTACTTTATGGTGGCTTGTTGGAGTACCATGATATGTTCAAAACAAAAAAAACTCGTATTAATTTTGGTATCACCCAGCTGCGCTAACACATCATAACGTTAACCAAAAAATACTTTGTAAACCTGGATGTAGCCAGACTTGCTGAGCCAGACAAATATAATCACTTTTTATAAGAAACCGATCAATATTATTACTTTCTAAAATGGCTTACCCCTTAACCTAATAGAGTATCTTAACCAACCTTTTTCTAAAATACAATTTTCAAACGGACAGTATATAAACATTACGGTATATTTTTAGGCATAACCCGGAAAAGTTTAGTCTGTAGGCACTCTTTATCAGAGGGTGAATCATACAGTCTTTATAAGAAGATTTTTCCAAATCACAAACAAAAATCGGTATACTCGAGGCAAACCACCAGCCAAGACATCAACCAAACCAGAGCAAAAACCAGATAATATCACCAATGCACATATTAGTTGCATTGGCAAGCAAAGCTTCAGAGAAGTCCTTTTACCTGCCAATATGCCAAGAGGTCCAAGCAACATTTGCCATGTAGTTTAGAAATCAAGTTGTACCTGCGGAATTATCACACGAAAACGCCGCAACTATCTTGTAGCGCACACAAATAGGTCCAGGCGCATAGCCTTGTGAAACAACAGATTAAGTCCGCAACACAGCAACCACTCAGAATAACAACAACTTCCCTTGGCTAACAAGAAAACTCTTACTTCAAATAAGCGTTTTACCACCACTACGTAGATCACACGTGCTTTGCAGACGACGTCTTTAGAGTTGTAACTTAGGCGGCAAATTAAATATTTTAATTAACTCATAAAAATTTATTTAAAAAAAAATTTAAAGTAATATAATGCAAATGTGAATTGCGTTCCACAGCGCCCCTGACGTATTGCACCCCGAAGCGGTGTTTATCTCGCTTACTACCTTGCGCCGTCCCTGAGTGTCGTTATTAATGTCAATATTTAGTGAGCTCACAATTGTACAATTGTTAAACTAATTAATTTCGTTAAAAATCAAAATCATGTTACTGTTACTCAACCTAGTAAATCAATGTATTCAACAGAAGAGCATATTTTCAGATAAACCTAAACTAGCATAAATGGTCATAATTTACAAAAAAAAATGACAATTAAAACTAAAACCTATGAACCTATAAACTTATTTTTGTTTTACTTATAGTATATTTTGAATACCTAGGTTAAACAAAATTGCTCAAAATATAAACACGAAAAGGTGGAACATGAGGAAACTAAAACAATCTGACATAAAAGAAACAAGCTTACATGTCTACACATGCTTTATTGGCTTTGAAAAAGCTTTTGTTAACGTACAACACAAGCTTAAACTGTTGAAAAACATAGGACTAGAAAACAACAATCAAAGAGTTATCGGCAACTTATACTGGAATTAGACAGCCTCAAAGAAAAACCTCAGAAGACATAAAGATCAAAAATAGCGTCTGACACTGGTCTTAATACTATTCAACAAATACTAAAAGCAGATTTTTTAAAAAGCGTTATAAGACATAGACGCAAGAATAAAAATAAACGGAGAGAATATAAACAATATAACGTATACCACTTAATATCAAAAAAATAAAACACATGATAATATCTAAAAACGCAAACTATCTTGGAAAACGGCAAAGTGATTAAAAATGTGCAAATATACACATACTTCCAAACAACAATTAATAACAAATAGAACCTCACACTAAAATTTAATTACCAAACAGAAAAATATAGAACTGCATTTTTCAAGATGTCAAAACTATTCAGAAATCACGATTTACTTCTAATACTAATAAGTGCTACGTACTGTCAATGCAATATTAAAAATTAAAATTGACAAATTTGTCTGACTAAGTTAAAATTCTGCAATTCCACAGTTGACAAACTTTATAGTTTTTTTAATTTATTTGCAAACCGTACTTGTAAGCATGGAGTAGATAAATTAAACGAGATACCAACGACAGACATATGATGTGCAGAACCACTGATTTAGTATGAATATCCAAATTATTTTTAGTACAATTTTTTATTTGTGTTTTAGTAATAAATGATGTCATCTATTACATTAAACGATTAACTATGGTATCGGATTTTGGCCTAATTTCTTTATAAAAAAAAAATTATAGCACACGTTTATAAACGCAACTCAAAACAAATTAGATAGCAAGTAAAGTAATCAAAAAGTGACATTTGTTAGACAAGCTTATGTTGTTTAACTACGCATACATTTGATTTAATATTGAATCTAAAAAATTGCAAAAATTTAGATGTCTAAGAGAAACAAACTTATATTTGTACAGCAAAGTTCCAGTCACAAGCCTTTATCAACTCTATAAAAAACAATTTTGAAAGAAGCTGTTTTCAAATTTTATGAACAAAATTACTTAGAATAGAGAACAATAGCAATGACTAGAAAACTGTTAACAATGCCATAAAAAACAGTGACTGTTGATGTAGCATGCAACTATGTTATAAAACAAACGCATAAAAAATATTGAACAAATATTGTACTGCAAATATTTGATTGCTGACAAAAAAAGGATATTATACAGAGTTGGTTCAAAAAATTTACTGCGGATGCATTGGCAAATGCTCTTAACCAAGTGCCTAACAAAAAAAGAAAAAAAAAGACTAAAAATAACAAGATGACAGATGACAGATGACAGATGACAGATGACAGATGACAGATGACAGATGACAGATGACAGATGACAGATGACAGATGACAGATGACAGATGACAGATGACAGATGACAGATGACAGATGACAGATGACAGATGACAGATGACAGATGACAGATGACAGATGACAGATGACAGATGACAGATGACAGATGACAGATGACAGATGACAGATGACAGATGACAGATGACAGATGACAGATGACAGATGACAGATGACAGATGACAGATGACAGATGACAGATGACAGATGACAGATGACAGATGACAGATGACAGATGACAGATGACAGATGACAGATGACAGATGACAGATGACAGATGACAGATGACAGATGACAGATGACAGATGACAGATGACAGATGACAGATGACAGATGACAGATGACAGATGACAGATGACAGATGACAGATGACAGATGACAGATGACAGATGACAGATGACAGATGACAGATGACAGATGACAGATGACAGATGACAGATGACAGATGACAGATGACAGATGACAGATGACAGATGACAGATGACAGATGACAGATGACAGATGACAGATGACAGATGACAGATGACAGATGACAGATGACAGATGACAGATGACAGATGACAGATGACAGATGACAGATGACAGATGACAGATGACAGATGACAGATGACAGATGACAGATGACAGATGACAGATGACAGATGACAGATGACAGATGACAGATGACAGATGACAGATGACAGATGACAGATGACAGATGACAGATGACAGATGACAGATGACAGATGACAGATGACAGATGACAGATGACAGATGACAGATGACAGATGACAGATGACAGATGACAGATGACAGATGACAGATGACAGATGACAGATGACAGATGACAGATGACAGATGACAGATGACAGATGACAGATGACAGATGACAGATGACAGATGACAGATGACAGATGACAGATGACAGATGACAGATGACAGATGACAGATGACAGATGACAGATGACAGATGACAGATGACAGATGACAGATGACAGATGACAGATGACAGATGACAGATGACAGATGACAGATGACAGATGACAGATGACAGATGACAGATGACAGATGACAGATGACAGATGACAGATGACAGATGACAGATGACAGATGACAGATGACAGATGACAGATGACAGATGACAGATGACAGATGACAGATGACAGATGACAGATGACAGATGACAGATGACAGATGACAGATGACAGATGACAGATGACAGATGACAGATGACAGATGACAGATGACAGATGACAGATGACAGATGACAGATGACAGATGACAGATGACAGATGACAGATGACAGATGACAGATGACAGATGACAGATGACAGATGACAGATGACAGATGACAGATGACAGATGACAGATGACAGATGACAGATGACAGATGACAGATGACAGATGACAGATGACAGATGACAGATGACAGATGACAGATGACAGATGACAGATGACAGATGACAGATGACAGATGACAGATGACAGATGACAGATGACAGATGACAGATGACAGATGACAGATGACAGATGACAGATGACAGATGACAGATGACAGATGACAGATGACAGATGACAGATGACAGATGACAGATGACAGATGACAGATGACAGATGACAGATGACAGATGACAGATGACAGATGACAGATGACAGATGACAGATGACAGATGACAGATGACAGATGACAGATGACAGATGACAGATGACAGATGACAGATGACAGATGACAGATGACAGATGACAGATGACAGATGACAGATGACAGATGACAGATGACAGATGACAGATGACAGATGACAGATTTATTATTTTGGTTTACCAAAAAGTCTATTACAAAATAATATGTCGGTTGTCAAACAACTTGAGTGAGATTGTTAGAAACACCAAAGATTATAGCTTGTTGTCCGGATAGTGTTATAAATGATAAATGACTTAAGCATTCAGTTTTATGTACTTTAAAATTTTTAACAAAATTATTTCAACTTTTCTATATTTTTTTTTTTAAACTTTAAAAAGTTTCAGAAAGGTCTTAAAAAACTTGAAGCATTATTTGAAGAACATTATAAGCCTTTTACAAAAATAGTCTTAATAGGTGAACGCTCAATCGAAGAAATAGAAATCCGGAGAGGAGTGAGACAGGGATGCATTCTGTCACCATTAATTTTTAATCTATACTCCGAAAAAATATTCGATGAGGCAGTTTAGCAGGCACAAGAAGGAATAGTAATTAATGGAGTAACACTTAACAACCTACGTTACGCGGATGATACTGTACTAATGGCAGATAGTCTCGAAGGACTTATACGACTTCTCCATAGCGTTACTGAAGCTTGCTCACTCTCCGGCTTAACGTTAAATACAAAAAAGACGAAGTACATGATTATCAGCAAACAACAAATAATCGATACCGGTATTCAAGTCAACGGAATACAGCTGGAACGCGTTAAGAAATTCACCTACCTTGATGAACAATGGGATCATACTCTCGAAATCAGATGCCGCATAGAAAGAGCAAGAGCGGCGTTTAATCAGATGAAGAGAATACTGTGCGGGCATGACTTAAACCTGAGTCTCAGAATGCGGTTGGTGCGTTGTTATGTCTTTTCGGTTCTTCTTTACGGGGTTGAATCCTGGACTCTTACGGAAGCCGCACTCAAAAAACTACAAGCATTCGAAATGTGGGTGTACAGGCGTATGCTAAAAACCAGCTGGATGGACCACATACGTAACGAAGACGTGATGAGAAGGATGAACAAAGATCTAGAAGTAGTCCCAAACATCATAATAAGAAAATTACAATATTTCGGTCACGTCATGAGACATCCTGAAAAATACGGTATCCTGCATTTAATAATGCAGGGTAAAATAAATAGTAAAAGAGGGCCCGGAAGGAGACGAACATCGTGGTTGAAAAACTTAAGACAATGGTTTGGAAAAACATCAACCGAACTTTTTTGCGCCGCTGTCAACAAAATTATTATAGCTAACATGATAGCCAACGTCCGCTAAGCGGATACGGCACTTCAAGAAGAAGAAGAAGAAGAAGAAGAAGAAGAAGAAGAAGTCTTAACAAATAGATTGAATTTAAGAAATATGCTTTTATAACCAATGCCCCTGCATTTATAACGTAATCTACTAGATTAAAGCAGTTTTTGATTATTTACTTTAGTTTCAGTGAAAAAGAGAGTATGAGTTTTCTATGTTTAAGATGCTGATAAACTAAGTTTATTAAATTTTAAGCCACAAAAACTAAGTCAGTGTTTTGTTGATTAAATTAGTTAGTAGAAGTAGCAAAACCTTGTTTCATTAATTTAATTTTATCATACGCCATTTTTATTTTGTGGGTACTTTCCTTTGTGGATTAGTGCCACTTGCTCTACAATTCACGTTAGACTGAGTTTAGTACTCATTAGATTTAGTCAAAGCTTCTAATAAAACTTTTGCGTTAATAGTCTTTCTCTGTTTTACATGCGAAATAATTAAACTCAGAACAAACCATCATAAAATAATATTATGTTTTATACCTACTGTAAGGTTGGGATTAGCAGTTTTTATTAGTAGTTAGGTTAGAAAGTAAGTTTTATAAATATTAAAATATGATGATCTTAGGCAGGGACACTACTTTTTAAAAACTGAATCTGAAAACCAAAATCCTTGTTTTAAATGCCAGAATTCTAGCCTCAAACAACAAGTTCAGTTTCCTGCTCTTGTTTACAGAATAAAATAGTAATGCGCTTCGAATGCCGCCAAATTATATTTCCTAGTACTAAATGGTTACATACAATTTTTTTTTGTTACAGAGGCTGAGAGACAGGTGTCGTTTTGTTTTTGTTCAAAACTTGCATTGGAACTATGATTTTTTTAGTTTCTAGCAAGTTTTCTGCATCTTTTTATAATTTTGTTTTGTTTTAGTTTTGTTTCATTTTTGTTTGTTTTTTTTTGTTATTTGTTTTTGTTTCCTTTTTTTTTTAATAATATTATATTTTAAATAAGTAGGCAGATTCTCTTCAGTTAGAGATTATACCTACAACGAGATTATTAACATTAAGAAACGGACTGAAGTGAATCGAAAAGAATAAAAAAACATTAGTAATACAAAAACCTGATTACAAACTACAAGCAAGAAAGATTATCAAAACGTGATCTTTGGCAACAAAAGTTCTTATAAAACTAGTATTTTTTGATAAAATTATTCAGTTTTTGTAATTTATTGTGAGAAATAGTAATTATTTTAACAATGAATGTATTTGAAGAATGTGGTTTTTAAATAGAAATACTGAAATTAAATATTTGATGGTAAATAAAATTTATTTATGGTTGATATTATAAACAAATGTATTTTTTATAATAATTTAAGTGTTTTGTCCGTATATATCCCATAAAAATCTTATATATATATAATAGTTACCTACTTAGAATTTATTGACTTTTATTTCATTCATGGCACAAGTAAAAATTATATACTATATTTTATTTTTTATTTATTTAATATTATAAAATGTGTAGAAATCGATTAAAACTTAATTTGAAATTGTGAATTTTTATGCAAATAATGTGACACGGCTAACCTAAACACGTCAAAGCTCAATTAAAATGTGATCTATTTGTCTGGCACCAATTAGATGTATCACATAGTAAAATACATCCATTCATTTAAAATGTCACAAAATATGAATGACATGATAAGTAATTATGAACCCAACAAATTTGATTGATTTGTTCCACAAACATCACATAGCGACACGAATACACATTTAACAATTAGTTCTCTAAGATTAATGGTATTTACTCGAAATAAATTAACTCGTAAACTTATATAAGCCGCATTACTTTCATTTACTCTTTACAATTGGAGATGGGAAAGAATTCCAATATTAAACTTTCAATTAAAAATGTTTATTTATCCAAAACTATGTGCAATTATCGTGTAGTAAATCAGAAATAAATATAAATTTGCAATTACATAACGCACATTTTCAACTAGTTTATTTTTTACAATATTGTATCAAGAATTAATTAAGGCTTTTGTTGCATTTTGCTATAATTAAATGTATATTAATTAGATTGTACAGTGCAGATAAGCGAATATGCAGCTTTATCGTATTAGATAATGTTAAATTACTATTATTATATCGCAAAACATCTTTGATGGCTAATAATCGTTTAGAGAACTGCAATCTTGACACATAATAACAGTACTATTAAGTAAAAACGACAAAGCAACTATGGTCATTTTCAAATTGAATTATAATCACGTATTAGATTTCGTCATGATGACAATAAAAATATGGTTTATTGATTGTCGATTATCATCATTAACAGAAAGTGAATTCAGACCAACATATTATGATTATGTTAAGCAAGATTGTTAGCTTTATCAGATTTGATGTTAAACAGTTTTCTTTTTGCATGTAAAAATGTTCTGATTAATGCGAAGTTATATAATAATATATTTTGTGTACTAATCACACTATATTATTATATAATTTTGCAACAAGGTAGGTTTAATTCATTTTAGAAATAGTTTCGACACAATGTGCTGTGGCTCGTGCCAGAATTTATGATATGAAAACAGAAGAGATGTTCATTTGCGAACTGTTAATTATAGAAGAATTATTGTGATGGGTTTTATTACTGTAATTCATTAATCACAGATATACTTGAAACTGCATGAAACAGCACATATTTTTTAATTATTTACTGGTTGTATTGTTGATGATCATTTTAACTTATTTTTGGAAAACAATAAAATAGAAATAAATTTGAAATAAACATCAGTTGTATATTTTGTATATTTATTTATTTAATACAGATTTAAAAAGTTGCAAATAACTTTTTTGATAATTTTTCTTATCTATTGCTGAATCACTGGCATTAACATCAGCACTGCCATTAGACAACAATTCGTTTTAAATGTTAAGTTATACATATTTTGTTACACTGAATTAAATAAAAGTTAAGGTAGACAAAAACTAACTTAAGTTTATGACATAATGAAACAATTTACTATGTTTTTATCACAAGTTTATTCTTAACCCTTTAACTGCTAATTTGGTGTATATACGATTTTACACTGGCGCTAGGATGTGCTATTACAGTATATACATATACGTTTCGGGTTTTTACTAATGTGTGCTATTGGTACTTTTATACGTACAAAAAATTAATTCAAATATAAATTGTAGCAGCATCTTTTAGCTTTTCAACGCAGTAATTTTTTTTTTAAGAATGAATTTGGATATTATTAAGTATAGAGAGGTTTTATGGCAAGGTGTGAGCATGCTGAATAATATATTAAAATAAATGGTTTTGTTTGACAAAGGGACAATAAAAATAACAAACAACTTTAATAAGCACTGATTCGGAAAGTATTGATAATAATTTTGATAATAACAAAAAATAATAATACCATTTTAAATGCGAATGCGGATATGAATGAGAATGCGGATGCTGATTGAAAAATTCTAAATATAAGTTTTTAAAAACAAACAAAGAAACGATAGTGTTCTCTAATATAAACATATTATTCTGACTTCTGTTACTTATTTTATGATTATCTATAATTGTATAAGAAAGAAATAATTGATTGTGACCACAATGCAAATAATTTTGTGCGTTATATCCGTATATATACGTACGAGGATATAGAAGAAAAAAGTAGATCGCATGCTATATCCGTATAGATACGTACAAAAAACTATTTCTGCATTTATACGTATTAGACGTTTTCTAACCCAGTACACAGATTCCACATTGAGTTTCCTGGCGGAGCAGTTAAAGAGTTAATACTAGTTTCTCAGACATTGAGAAAAAAAACTCTCGACGCCTATGATTGTTTACGTTTGTAAGATTAAAGTTTTAATGATTTAGTTGTATTTAATTAATATAAAGAGTGCTATGATATTGTGTATAGTCTAGTCTTCAATATAGTATACTACGATTGTGATTTTATCTTTGTTAAGTGAAGTAATTGGAGTTTGTAAGTAATTAACCTGTATGTACTTTTTCCGCCAATAAGCGCATGAATGCTACCTACCGTACCTGCTTGGTGTTATTTTTACCAGTGGCGTAACAGCTGGGTTTTATTCTGTTATTATTTATTTGTTATTTAACATGTTTCAGATTTTTCCTTTGTCTTTATTTTTGTAACCATTTCCGTGATCTGCCATTTATTGTTTGTTTTAGTAAGGCACTTGGTAAACGACCCTACCAGTGTGAAGAGTGTCCCAGTTTACATAATTTAATCCTTAATCCGTTTTAATTTAGTTTTTAATTCCTTAATTTTAACTCTGTTTATTTGGATTAATCAATATGGTTAAGTGTTTAAATTGTCAGAAGGATTTACAAATCCATTATTTTGCAAATTTTACTAAGATAAATGATAAAGATTGGATATGTCCTACTTGCACAAAATCTATGAAATTACAAAAAAAAGATAGTCGTAGTTCTACTAGCAAAAATGTAGTCGACTCAGGAGAAGATTACCTTTCAAAAGCGTTCTTTTTAGAACAACTTAATGCATTTTCCGAAAAAATTTCATTGCAACTTGCCACATGTACCGCACTTATTAATGATATCGGTGAAAAAGTTCATCAAATCCAACTCAACGTCAATCTGAGGATGAAACAAATGTCATTAAATTAATGAAAAATGAAATTATATCCAATCATATAATTAAAAAAGTTGTGCGTGTTGGCTCAAATAAATCATTATCTTGCTCGATAAAGGTAATTTTTAATAGTGAGGAATCGGTTTAAACTATAATTAAACATTGTAGAGGAAAGGAACTTGGAGATGTTTGTGTGGGTATGGATAACACTCCCAAACAACAAGCAGAATTTAAGAAAGTTTGCAGTGAATTAAATCGTCGCAAACTATAAGGTCAGCAAAACATCAGCTTGCAGTTTATTCAAGGAGTTCCAAGGATAGTAGAAAATAAAGTCTCAAATAATTCAAAAAACGGACATTAGCTATTTATTATCAAAATGTCAATGGGTTAAGAACTAAGTTAAAAAATTTGTCAAATAACGTAAGATTTTGTGATTTTGATATTTTAATTTTTAGTGAAACCAATCTTTATGAGGATATTTTATCTTCTGAACTAAGATTAACTTTATTTTGTATTTATAGGAAAAATAGAAGTACAGAAAGTAGTGTTAAAAAGAGCGGAGGTGGCGTTTTAATTGCTGTACGTTCAGATTTGATTTCAAATGAAATAGCTACTTCTTTTAATACAGTCAAACATGTTAAAATTAAGCACCAAACAAACTGCTACATTTTTGGCGCAGTTTATATACCACCATCAAATAATATTTCAAAGTATATGGATCACTGTTCAGCTGTTGAAGCTATTGTAGATGCCAATATTTATATAGTTGGAGATTATAACGTTCCAGGGTTTAACTGGGCAAATGGTATAACTGAATCAGGAAGCAATGCTTTAAACTTGTCAGGACATTTTTTAAATATTTTTTTTTGTATTTAAATATGCACCAGGTAATACAATAAGAAATAGTGAAGGCTTTCTATTAGACTTGGCGTTTTCAACTAACAAAAACATGCTTCTTAGTACTTCTGACAATCATTTACTTTAATGCGATAAATATCATCCGGCTTTACATACAACTATTAAATCTAATATAGAATTCAAAGCATTATATCATTCTAGAGTCTATTTATATAACTTTAAAAAAGCCAATTTAGTAGGAATTTAGAATTACCTACATTTAGTGGAAGGTTTAAATCTTAAAGATTGTACACAAGTATTTTATGATACACTGTATACTTGCATCAAGTTAATTGTTTCTAAGTTTACCACAAATTTTGTCTTCTAGTTATCCCATTTGGTTATCTAAAAAATAGAAAAAAATAAAAAAATTAATACCATCTAAAAAAATTGCACATAAAACCTATAAAGATTCCGGTCGTTTTGAAGACTATTTACTTTTTACAAACATTTAAAATAAACGCAAGTTAGAAAATGATTTAAGTTATAAAGAGTACATCAGCAATCTGGAAAGAGAAGTTTATACTAACTCAAAGAGTTTTTGGAGATATGTCAAATCTAAAAATTCTGATCATAGCATTCCTAACGTTATGCATAATGATAATGTGACGGCATCTACAGGAGAAAATATTTTTAATTTATTTTCTTCATATTTTTCATCAGAATACTCTTTTACTAAATTAATGGAGCCCGAGCCACTTACAGTTAACTCTGCTATTGACATTAACTCTTGTAACATCACTTTGAAAGAAGTTAAAAACAAAATATTTAGACTTAAATCGGACATTAGACCTGGTGTTGATGGTATACCAGCATCTATACTTAAGCAATGTAAAAATTAAATTGCCACCCCTTTAAATTACATCTTCAATCTTAGCCTAAGTACAGGTTATTTTCCATCTATATGGAAGTCCAGTTATGTTGTACCAATATATAAGTCGGGAGATGAATCTAATATACAAAATTATAAACTAATTTCTATTATAAGTGCTATACTAAAACTTTTTGAACATTGCATTTTTATATTTGAACAATATATTCTGAATGCTTTTAATAATATGCATCAAGTAGATGCTATATATACTGATCTATTTAAGGCATTTGAAAGAGTTAATCACAATCTGTTAATAAAAAAACTGGAAAATATAGGCGTATCAGGAAATCTTTTAAACTGGCTAAGTAACTATCTTAATAATATGTTACTGTTAATGGTTTTATTTTTGATACAATAGCAGTTACCTCAGGTGTTCCACAAGGTAGTCATCTGGGGCCGCTTTTATTTCTACTTTTTATCAATGATATTTCTCAGTCAATAAAATCGTGTGAATTCTTTCTTTTTGCCGATGATTTAAAACTCTTTAGAGCAGTAACAATAGCTGAAAATGCATTTTTAATTGATAATGACATTAAAAATGTTGAAAAATGGTGTACTATTAATGGTAAGGACTTAAATGTAAAAAAATGTAAGGTAATGGCATTTAATAGATCAAAATCTAATTTTGCATACGACTATAGTATAAATTCACAGATATGAGAAAGAGTCAATTTTTTTAAGATCTTGGTGTATTTATGGATACCAAATTGACGTTTGTTAAACATTTTAATTATGTTACCAACAAAGCTTTAAGAACATTAGGATTTATCAAACGCCATACTAAGCATTTTACGTCGCTAACAGCTCTTCGATCGTTATTCTGTGGCCTGGTTTGCCCTATCTTGGAATACGGTACTGTGGTATGGTCTCCATCCTATGGAATTCATATTGATCAAATTGAAAGAGTCCAAAACAATTTTTTTAAATATTTGTCATTTAAAAGAAGAGATTTTTCATATAACTTTTGTTGTACTGAAATGAAAGAACTACTCCAGCTTAAAACACTCTGTGATAGAAGAAACAAATTTGATGTTAAATGTATTGTAAAAATAGCAAATGGGATTATTGATTGTCCTAGTCTTCTGTGTCTAGTAAATTTTAATGTACCTAGAAGACATACTGAAACGAGTTTTGTAGATCAAATTATTTTAAGGACTCTCCATTGCAGCGTATGTGTTGATTTATAAATGAATCTGATCTTGATATCTTTAATGTGTAATTTTTATTAATAATGTTTTTTTTTGTGTTTATCTGTTATTGTATTAATATTATTTAAATGTTGCAACTCAAATGATATGTTGTAATTGTCTTGTTATTTGTAATTTAATTAAAAATTGGGTAACCCCGTTAATAAATAAATAAATAAATAAAACTCTACTAAAGCTTTCTACAGATGTAATAAGTCAAATTATTACATTTGTAGAAAATTATACAAAGGTTTTTTATGTTATCTAACTATAAAAACAAAAAGTTGCTGGACAAACAAAATTAATTTTTTTAACGTTGATAGCATTAATACTAACACACTTATTACAACATATTTCTAGTAATGCTATGTTGATAAAAAAAACTATTTGGTGAGCAAAATACGAAACAGCGTTTTAAAGTATTTTGAGTTTTTAAAAGAGATAATAGTCACGGGGGGCAAAGTTGAAGCTGTAATTCTTTAAAGCCGCGTTTAATAACTACTTTTAGAACAACTAGTAGTTTAAACAGCTTTGTAGATAACATATAAAACACTCTTTTTTTGACAGATCAAATCTTTTATAGACAGTGAATAAAGTTATTTCTTTACCAAGTAGTATGCGACACAATATACACACTAAACCACTGTTTATTTTAAAACTTTTTTAAAACTACAGGTTAGGTTAGGTTAACATCAAAACAACCCGGTCTGTCTATCTCGACTTTTTTTTTTCTTCAATTTTCTGTTTTGTAATTTTGATTAACAATAGTCTGGTGTACTCAAAGTATTTTTTAGACTCTTGCATGGCTTCTACAATATTGTCGACGTTTAAATTTTTTCTAAGCTATAACTTTATTTTAATTATTTTTGCCATTTACCTACAACATCTAAATAATGTATGTGTTACGTTATTTACTGCATTATAGTAAATGTACGTGTTGCTTTCATTTTTGCCGATTCTTTTTAAGTAGGTCTTGTACAAACTTGTGTTAGGAAGTATTCAAATGTTCTGACAGTTTCAGATTGATTTAGCAGATTTAACTTGTAGTGTTAATTCACTATTTTTCTTATACTACTTCTGGTTTTTTTCTACTAGCAGAATGATTGAAATTTTTTTGGCTACAACGAAAAGAACTAAATGCTTATCACCCACAACAGCGTTTTTTAGTACATTGATTAGTTTGTTTTTGAATGTTTTCAGTTTTGTTGCTCTATACTATATTGTTGACAACTTGGTGACAGAACTCAATAGTTGCTTTTTGCCTATCTTAGACATAAGTCTGGCGTCATTTGTTCATACACCAGTTAGTATTTGTTTTTAGCTACTATAAAAAATACAAATTTGTCTGCAAAGGCTTATGCCATTACTTCGGCTAGCTATTTTTTTCTAAGGATGCCATTGTAGACCAAGTTCTAACATGGTGGTTTTAGGACCGACTTTCAAGAAACTTCTGTTGCTATGTCCATATAAAACGTTCCTTATGTTTAAAGTAACTAATGTTGCACACTCTTAGTTTTGCTTTGTAATCTTAACTATCTTTTCTACTGCATGTAAAGTAAATCTACCTTTTTGAAAATTGTATTGATTTTATTTGAGTCTGCTTTCTGTTTGTAGAGCTTACTGGTCCTGTTTAAAAGATAGATTGGTTTTAATTTTAAGATTTTCAAAGTAAATAAGTCTTTCAAAATTAATATCAATTTTGCCATTTGCTTTTAAATAATGAGTTTTTTGGCTACCTATAGTTTTTGTTTTGTAGTTAGCTTGTATTGGACGTAATATCTCAATAATTTTATAAGCGTTGCTTCATAAATTATTGCCGCATAATTTATTTTTTCTAACTTTATTTTTTTTTTACGTTTTTTGTAGTCGGATTTAATTTGGTTAACCTCGTGTTTACAGTGCCCGTTTTTACATTTTTGTACTTTTTTCTAATTGAAACATTCTGCTCTTTTATTAGCAATAAGTCTGTTCCACCAATTTGACACGCGTTTTTTGTTTGCATTACCTTTTCGTCTTCTAAAAAATCAGTTTTTAAATAATTTAATTTATTAACGCATCTGCATTTACATGTTAAGTTACATAAAAATTGTTTACAAACAGTGATTACAAGTATGACAAACAAATGAATAAATACATACATACATTCCTACACATTGGCTAAGGTGTTACAATAATCTCTTTAAGTTAGCAATGAACTTCTCGTATGAAACTCCAACAAAGTCAACGTCATTTGATACATAGTTAGCGTGTCGTGCAATACGAGACAGTGAGCTGTGCCGACCATAATTAGTCCTACTAAAGGACATATGCAAAAAAGGGCAATTCCTAACCGCACGTTGGGGAACATAAATATCTATCATATTCAGGATCTGCTGACAGCAAATTAGCCCGCTCAGAACTTTGAACAAAAATTTCATGTCCATTTCATTTTTTTGTTTTTCCAACGCAGACAATCCCAAATAAATTCCGATATTTTCAGGTGATAAATACACACCAGTAAGACTGAGTTTATATGATACTAGTTTGTAAAATTTATTTTGAACTGACTCCAATCTGTCAATAGAAGTTTGGTAGGATGGGGACCATATGACGCTACAATACTCTAGATGTGATCTCACCAGAGAATTGTACAAGAGAAGAGCTTGCATGTTACTAAAATCAGCAGTAGCTCTTTTAAGAAAGCCGAGCATCTTGTTAGCTTTATTAATAACAAAATCTAAATGAAGATTAAATGACAGTTTGGAATCAAGCAAGACTCCTAAGTCACGGATTGAGTCAACTTTTTCTAAACCGGTACCGTTCAAAATGTAGATGAAATTAACAGGATTTTTGCTTCTTGTAAATGATATATACTGACATTTTTTTATGTTAAGATCCATGTGGTTAAGAACACACCATTTATTGACCGCTAGTAAATTCCTTTGCATGGTAAGACAATCAGCAATAGTGCTAACTCTACGATATACCTTTACATCATCTGCAAATAACAAGTGGTGACAGTTTAAAATATTAGATATGTCATTAATAAAAATTGAAAATAGGACAGGTCCCAAATGAGACCCTTGTGGTACACCTGATGTCGCCTTAATAGAATGAGATAGATAAGTGTTAATTTTAACTTGCTGGACACGTTCACTTAAATACGACTTTAACCATTTAATCAATGGATTACCGACACCATATGCACTCAATTTGTTAATTAGCAGGTCGTGGTTAACAGAATCAAAGGCTATACTGAAGTCCATGTAGATTGCATGGACCTCGTTACTACTTTCCAACGCTTTTATTATATAATTAGTAAATACGAACAAGTTTGTTTGAGTTGATCTTTTCGGGAAAAAACCGTGCTGTTGATGAATAATTATATTTTTAAAAGCACCAAAGAAGCGATCATAAATTAATTTTTCAAAAATTTTTGGTAGTACCGACAGGATTGTTATTGGCCTGTAATTAGTTACATTCGATTTGGAACCGGATTTAAAGATTGGTACAATATAAGATTGATTTCACAAATTGGGAAAAATTCCTGATAACAATGAAAACGAATAAATTTGGTGGAGTGGGTAAGATAACGTTTGGCAACAGTTCCGTAGAAACAAGGAAGGTAAGTTATCAGGTCCAGGACTACTATCAACTTTTAGTTTTGCCAATGCTTCCAGCACACAGTCCAAACTGACTGAAATATTAGTTAAGTTTACAGATATATTGGATACAAACGCTGATTGAACGTGTGTAGAAGGTTTATACACCGATGAGAAAAAAATTTGCAAAATGATTGGCAATATCAGCTCCATTCGTAGCCGTATTATTGTGTAAACACATTGAAGAGGGAATGCCGTAAGATTTATTTTTACTCCGGACAAAAGACCAAAAAAGTTTTAAATTATCGGGTATAGACTGTTCAATATTATCCAAATACTTCCTATAGCATAGTAAGGTCTCGGATTTGCAGTTAGATCTCAATCTTGTAAAGACTGCATAGTCGGAAGCTAAAAGTGATGTTTTCCACTTTTTATGAGCTTCTTTCTTGGATAAAACTAAATCAATTAGCTTTCTGGAAAACCAAAGTGGAAAGCAGCAACGTTTGCTAAATGTGGTTTTAGGTACATACAGATCGATTACAAAATAAATAACGTCATAAAATATATCGACTGCATCAAGGTCTCTCAATGGTAATTTTGTTGTCCTAAACTTTTTTTTTTGTAGCTTTTTATTTTCTTATCTAACACTTTCCAGTTTTTAGTAAGTTTTCCAACCGCTTGTATTGAACAGGTCATGTCAAATATTAACGAGTTTTCCTTAACAAAATTTGGTCAATTTTTATTGTTAAGCACATTCACGATAAGAGTGCCGGTATGTCTCCAATAATAATGCATTCTACTTGGGTATTAAAGCGCCTAACTCAAATCTCAGCGCATAATTTGTTGCGGGTTTAAGCCCCAGTTCTGGCAAAAAATTTAAAAAAAGACCACAAATAAAATGGCTAGACAACGTTAAAGAGATAGCAGGACGAGCCTGGTATCGCCCAGCTCAAAATAAAAGATTGTGGAAAGAATTAAAGGAGGCCTACGTTCAGAAGTGAACAACAATGGGCTGAAAGAAGAAGAAGAAAAAAGAAAAAAAATAACCAACCAAAAAATAATATAAAAAGATTAAACAAAAATATATATGTATATTGTAGATTTGGGAGACTTTTTATTTTTTATTATTTTTAGACTACAAGTTTAAAATGTATGCGTTATTATAAAGTAGTATCTACAAAAGACAGTGGGTAACCCGTACTGTCCAATACTGCCTGGTTTAGATAGTAGGTAGTTAATAACTAAAAAACCCCTTTTTTTTATTTCTTACTTTGAAATAGTTTGCTTTGCGTCTTTTGTACCAAGGTTTTCTTGAACCTTTTGTACACACTTCTGATGTTTTATTTCTTTAACAGCTTTTTCGTTTGCTAAAATTCATTATTTTTTGCTTATGGTTTGGTTTTAGTTCTGCTTTTGTTAGGTTGTGGTTGTCTAATATGGATGTACGTTGATGTTTATAAGTTTTGCATTCACTAAGCAAGTGCATTGAAGTCTTATCTTCTTCTATACACTTGGCATAGAAGTCCATTTCTATCTTCATTTGATGCAAATGCTTGTTAAGCTTGTTATCAGTGCTGTGGGTTTTTGTAGTCTACAACTCAGTACCACAACTTTGATAGCATGCTATAGTTCTATTAGAAATATCCTTAAATGTGTAAATCATTTACAGATTTTTCACTGGTTGCTGTGTTTTGTCTAAAGTCTGCTGCGGAATATTATTTTTTTAACATGTATAAGACTATAAAAGCAGGTTCTGGTCTAGTAAATGTCTTTTTTGCTTTTGCTTTAGCAAGTTAACTTACAATGAAGATTTCTTTTATTTCTTAGTTATTATTTTCTAGTCTTTTGGTATTTATATCAGGCACTCTGCAAGTTATGACTACTGCTTCCAGGCTGTTTATTCAAGTCATAACTAGATTGTATTTTATTGCTGGCAATTTCAGGGCCTGCAATTCCGCTTGACTATTATATATAATAATAATATAATTGTTATTGGTCTGTTAGGTTTTAGTCCCTTCTCGATTGATCATGCACCACTCAATGGCAGCTACCTCTGCTTTAAAAACTGAAACATGTTTGCATAAAAGTAGAAAAGTTTGATTTCTTTGGTATTTATCATGTAGACTTCAACATGTGGCGTAATTTCTCACTTCTTAGGAGAGGATGGGGGAGCTAAGATGGTATAGTCAACCAAAAAAGTGCCTGCCGGCTCAGTGAAGTCAGAAGATAATTGTGAGCGCTACGAGCTTGTTACTAACGTGGTCTCTCGGTGATACCGGTTTCCGTGAGAAAAGCTCAAACCCACTTATTCCTATATATTCCCTTCCCAAGAGAACAAAAATATAAATTAAATGAAAGTCGATGGTTTGTTTGGAAAAGTGTGGCACACACTCTATATTTAAAAATAAAAACATTAAACATTGAACATATATAAAGCAAGTTTGGGTTAGGTCATACGCCCAAGGTACGATAAGTAGCAAATAACCAAACATGCAAGTTTATCTTTAAAAATTGCTTTTTGGCCCGCGAATGATCGTGTGACAAAAACGGTAAAACGCGTAGCGCTACGAGCGACCCCGATTTCCGATCATTTACTCTTAAATATCAAACTTTAAGCAAGCAACGAAGCCCCTTGCACAAGGTTTACATTGCACATCAGCACTATCTTTAGAAAGAGAAATAATTTAAACTTCATATATAAGTATGTAAACATGTCATGTGACGCATGGCAAGTTGGTGTGAAGCAGAACATAAATATTAATAGAATAAACAAAACATGTAATTTGGTATATTGTCCTTCTTGGCATCCAAACTCCCAAATATGTTACATCTAAAGTGATGACTGATCTAACGGAATATCTCGGTATATGGCTAGAACGTCCAATATTCGAGTCTTCAGAGCCAAAACCTCATCTTAATGACACCAACGTACATATTAGTCTCACTGACCAAAGTAAACAAATAGACTTAAAGGAAAGAAAGAAAACCTAAAGCCACACGTGCAATTACTACACAACAGTCACACTTAATTAATATCAATGAGGTTGATTTATTACCTGAGATTGGGTAGGAGCAAGTTGATAGCTTTCATATGTATATATATATATATATATATATATGTTTCAAGTTGCTTTGTCGGACGCTTATATAATATTTGCCACGAGGTGAAAAATCCGCACAGCGGTAGGATTAATTTTCCGTTCCAATAATTAGTGGGTGCGTTCCATATAGCACTTAACCCGTCATATATTCACTGGTGCATACCATAAAATGGTCAAAAGCCGTGAGGTTACATCCTCCTGTCGGTATTTAGTAACCAGCAAACACACCACCACACTTTGAGCACCGCATGTGAAAGAACCTCCATGTTAAAGTTTCACATAAACCCCCTGAATCAATAATCAGTGTTGCCAACCGTGAATTATTACACGTTCCCAAAAGTGCCAAGTGTAAACAACATGGTGGGTGACAGTGACAGATGTCAACATTAGGATGAATTAAAATTTAAGTAAGTACTATCATAATAATATCTGAATCATTACTTGAGATCTTAGAAATCACCATTTGTAAGTTTCCAGTACTGAATCAATCCATCCTGTACTCTCCCAATCCACATAACCTCCAACCAATAACAAACAAAACATTCAATCGTAAAATTTCTTAAAACATTCCCCCCATTCCCTACATAGCAATAAAGCCATTCCCCGAGTAAGATCTAACAATATTTATTTCTAAAAATAACTCAAAAACTAGTTTCAATCTTACTCCGAAAGAAAATAACTCTACTCGTAACCGCCAATACTAACATCACATAATTCCACCTATATCGTTGTAAAAATTATACCATTATAGTCCCACATATATATTAATAATTTCTTATTCCAGAATACACCACAAGAAAAGGCCCACAGAGGCAGAAATAGCCGAAATAATTAGTTGGGATCAACTCACATGGTAAGTGTCAACCATTCTCTTAAATCTTAACAATTACTAACAAAAGTTAATTAGAACATAGAACAACTAACATGTAACACTCCCACACTGACTTAATTAGTGTGAATACAATTATAAATAATCATAACTCAGTTTTCAATGTCCGGCTACCAGATTAATCATAGTGTATGTTGGGTTGCCTTACATCCCCAATAACTTCCAACAGTTGCCTCGGTTGCCTATCCTAAATTATAATATATACTTTATTTGTTTTAAGAAACCAGCCGGCAGCTTCTACGGCAAAAACGTGATGCTACAAACACCAGTGACAAATGGATTTTTGGTTTATTCTCTGTAGCAGATTGTTTATTTAAGTATCCAAGTTTATCTATTTGTTTTGCTGTAGCATTATTACATTTTTTTAATGATGCAATGGCAATGGCAATTATTAAAGTTTTTTTTTATGCAACGCAATTGTTATGCTGGATCAGTAGGTTACAAGGGTTACAAAGGTTACACATTGTTCATTTATTTGCAGTCTGTATGGTGCTTGTCTCGTCTCCGCCATTACCATCAGGTAAAATAGCGGTAACAATAATAGTATTTCTATAGCTGATGTAGGCGTCGTTCTTATGTTTCTGTTATCAATAGACATGATAACTTCTAAACTTTGTTATGTTTTTTGACCGTACACTTGAGAGTAGTTTTATCTTTCTATACAAGCACACCGTATGTGATAATATGTCTTACCGCAACTATGTGTTACCACTTACCATCATACTAAATGTTAGTTCCTATTTGCGTCCAGCTATCATTTTGGTTGCAAAAAACACCCGAATGGCTTTTGTAGTTAAATTAATTAAGTGTGTGTTCAAAATTAGCCTAGTGTCAAGCGTTAGGCTCAAATATTTTACTTTCTTTGACATCAGGAGCAAAGCTTTATACATTTTCATTTTTTTAAGTTTGTGGTATTTTGCCGTTTTGTTAACAATACAATTGTTGTATGCTTGAAGTCATTGATAACTTTATTTTGCACGATCTTTCTGCAGTATTTAGTACGTTATTTTTTAACTTTTTGTGTGCAAAGATAGTGAGATTATTTGCGTTGGGGTAAAAATGCTTATGTCGTTGAGTGACTGTAGTAAGTTGTCCATATTTAAACACTACAGTTACGGTAAAACTACACCTCTTTCCGGGCACCCGCCGGCAATTTTAGTTTTTACAGTTTTTTCATATAATGTTATGATCACAGTATGATTCTAAAGCATACAGTTGGCTCATTGTTAGACAAACTCATTAGTGATGTCTTTTCAACAACGGTGTGATAGCTAAATTATAGTTTGCACGCTAACAGTCCGGGTTTAATCCCCAAAATATGACTAAATAATAACTTGTTCTTTATCTAATGCGGCAATTTTGAAGTCACCTTATAAGCCGTTGGTCCCATTAACCCTCTTCAAACAAGTCGTAAGACTTCTGGAGCAATGTAAAATATCTGTCAATAATTTTGTCTAATTGTTTTTACATAAAATATGTCAAGTTAAATGATTTGTAGAATTTAGCCAGGGCATACGTTGGTTTTCCGGCCCGATTTGACCGCTCTCTATCTCTTAGGTTTTTGCAAAAGTGCTAAGCTTGCTCCGATGATCTTGCATAGAAGCGCTTTCAACACTGCAAACTTTGTCTGTAGCACAATGAAATCAATTTTATTAGTTTCTAATGAATGGTTCAAATGTGTTGATCCCATTTTAGGTTGCCCTGAGTAAATATAGTTGTTGCTTTTTTCTAGTTCCTTGTGTTTGCCTTCTTGTTTGGCAAGTCTAGTTTCTTTTGATCAGGATTTTCTGTCAGCGTAAAGCCCGGAAAGTGTGTTTGCAACAACTTTTGCAAAATGCTCTCAACTAATTCTATTGTTTTTTTGTTTTTGGTTTGCAGAAATTTAATGCTTTTAGTACGGTTTTTGCTTAACTCTTTTTAGAAGCAAAAGCACGTAAGACTGTTTTAAATGTTCTTACAGTATCTCCTCCACAATTCTTTTTTAGTTTTCTTTACGGCGTTATTATATGTCGTATGTTTTATATGTAGCCCAGTCATCTTTTGTTTGGCTTTGTTGAACTGTTTTTTTAGTATTTCATTAAGTAATTTTGTTGGAAGTGTCTTTGACAGTGCTAAAGTTGACAAATATATCTGTTTATATTTCCAGATCTCGCTAATATGCTTGTTGGCCAGTTTTATTTTTTAAGACATAATAATACTTCTTTAAAGCAAACAATAATTTCTTAAAAAAAAAAAATACTTTTTGACTAAAATTGCAATTAGCATGACTGTTATGTTATATCAAAATTAAGAAAAAGTTTTAGTTTTCAGATAAAATATTGTTTTTACGTTGTAGGGTAGTTCAACTTTGTGTGTAATCAAAATGCAAAAAAAATTATCTGTCGAATACATAGTAAAAAAACGTCATATTGCTAATTGTTTACTAAACATAAAATTTTATATTAGGGCATAACCACATGGCGAGAAGCTATACCAACCAAACAAATAATAATAGGTTTGTTCCAACCGACATCGCTCGGCAGTTTGCAAACTGGTTGCGACCAATACATGGATTATTTTTGCGCAAGCGCCGACTTTGTACTGGTCCCGGACTGAATACAAATTGCTTGTCGATTGGAACGCGCCACAACCAAGTTTTTGACTAAATTCAAACATAAAATAATAAAACAATTTACAAAGTCAATTGTTTTATTATTTCATTAACATGAGTTAATGAAGTCACAACCATCAATTATATTAAATTCAGTTTTAAAAAGTGAGGTTATGTAATGTAAACAAATATTAAAAATTAAAAATGTTTAACATATTACACCTGACGTTGTGTATCAGATTATTCTATTACTATTTTTATACAAATAAATATATAATTAAACAGTTACTCATCTTTAAAAAACTATTTTACAATAAACTTTATTCCTTTATTTTTCACTAAAACTATAATTAAGTTTCAGATAAATAAATTACTGTTATTATCATTAAATTTAAATTCTACTAATAAAATAAATTGTATTTAAAAACGCCCATTTTATTGTTCGAGTGCTCGAACCGCTGTTCGCGTCATTTAAAAACGCACCCATTAAAATATCGATTGGCACAATATGAAAAGGGTACTAGATATATGTCGATACAATGCTACAATAAACTACAATGTTATAACTTTAATTATAAAATTGCTGCAACTAAATAGCTTTAACTTATTTTATAAAAATCTGTTAATTTTTAAGGCATTCAAGTACATTTATTTTTTAGTTAAATTATTTTTTCATATTCAAATTGTAGTTTTAACAAAAGAATTAAACTTTATTATTAATATTAATGTTAAATCATATGGAGTAATTTGTAAAATAATATAAGTAACAATTTTAAACGACACGACAATTTTACCATGAGAAATTCAGTACCTTGTTTCTAGACAAAAGTAGAAATACATTGTAATACTTGCGATAACACGTGTTTTATACAAATTTAATCGTGGAATACATTAATAAAGATGAACGTCTGGCTTAAAATGGCAAATCAGCAAATGGTTTTACAACTTAATTATAAATACCTTACAAATTGCTACAATTGTCTAGTATGTATCGTATAATAAAATATACAATATAGCCTTGAAGTCTTAAAAAACTTATTGATTGTAGGTTTAAAATAATTAAAATAATGTTCTATAAGTATAAAATTATAACCGTAGTTTATGGTGATATAAATCAATTATATAGTTAACAAATATTAATAATACATATTATATTACTAAAGTTACATCATCTAATATTGGTATGTTTATATTAGGAATTACTTGATACTTTATCGGTATAATTTATCGACCATAAAATAAAATACTTTACATAATATCCATAGAAGATAATAATTACTGATACCTCACCCAGTAAAGTACTTATTGATTGGAAATCAATCAAAATCGTGAGCATTTGAACTAGAAAAATCATATAAACTTTTCTTATATTTAAGATTAACTATTTTGAAAAGAAGAAACAAGCGATAATGTCTCTTCAAATACAATGAGGAAGCGCACGAACTATACATTTATATTTATGATATGTTTATTCACGGGTCAAAAAACATTAACATTTAATATAATATCAGACTGTCATTTAACTACTTAAATATAAATATCATATGAATAATAATATTATTTTACTCATTGCCAAAGTATAACTTTATATATTAATATTTTGATATCAAGTAAAGTAACGTTTAGTAAGGAGTTATTTTAAAGACTATATACATAATACAGAAGTAACATTGATACAATGAAAATAATTTATTTATATTGAGCCTAGATTATATAATAGTATATTTGTATAATTGTACGAGTATATTATTGTCAATGATTACTGTGTTAATATTATTTTAAATTTCGCTGATCACGCTCTTTATTACCTATTTCTCGCCATCAGATTTACCTTTTGCAACCAAACCTGCTATCTCTTCTCACATGAGTACTTTTTATACTTTCCATATAGCGTCTAACTTTTTTTCACTTCTACATCCAAATTTATACTAAATTAATTGTTCTGTATTACAGATTCAATATACATATCAGTTTTTCAGATTAAATAAAATATTAAAATTAATAAATTTTATAATTGCATGCGTACATAATAATGTTAAATTAAATGGTAATCAACAAAAAAATAAATTGTATGTAGAGCATATAATATGATGCAACAAGCCTGTCGCTCGAGTTGATCTGAGTTGTACATGGCATCAGTTAAGAAAATGCGCAAACTTGACTAGTATTTAGAACGAGTTCTAATTAAGGTAAACCAAAAAGACTTTAAGAAAATATAAATCACAGCATGTACTTCCAAAAAACAATAACAAAATAAATTTAAAATATAACTAACACAAGAGAACTTTTCTTGTTTTTTTAAAAAAAATTAAATGAAAATAAAAATGATCACATTATCATTTCATATGCAAATATTAAATATTGATCCACTAAAAATTTACGCTAAAAAAGGATCTTAGAAGAATATGGGTACATAGTTTTAAATCAAATTAACAAATAAATACTGCACAAAATTAATAAATATAAGGAATACAAACAAACTATACTGCTATAATAAAATAAATAGAATTACAGTTTTTAATAATAACAAATATGTAATAATAAATCTATAAAAAAATGTAATGAATACGTAATTAAAAATAAACAATAACTAAAAAAACTAAAAATAATTGGTTTAGTTTCAATATTTTAAAAATGATTGAAAACAGAAACACACTTTATAGTAGATACTGCAAAAAACAAATGATAGTACGTTGTCAAAAATAATTATTTGGTGGCAAGAAAAGGAACTTTAAAAGCATGTCTTAAAATTAATAAAAATAAATTTTAAAAAATAGTAGTATACCAAATATGGAAACAGAAGATAAAGTATTGTCAAAAATGATTTTTTAATAAAAAACTCTTTTAATCAATATTTTGACCAATATAGGAAAAAAAATTATATGTTATTCTGAGTACTAAGAAGCAGGTATACGTGTAGGATGTTATTCATAGTATATTTTATATTTACAATCAGCTATAGTTATACAGAGTGACCAAGATAAAAAATTCATTTAGTGTGATTTCTGCAATCGTATTGCAAATGTTCATTTCTAACTCTTCAATTGTATGTGTGCAGATTGTTACAGTACACTTTACTCTTTAAATTACCCTACAAAAAAAATTGCCGGTAGACAGATCGGGCGATCTGGGAGGTCATAAACCTGCAAAAACTGTACGCTCAGCTGCGCTAAGAATGGTTGAAACAACTCCGTTACATACACTTTGGTTTACGGTGTTATTAAAAAAAAGGCCTATAATCCGTCAGGCTGAAACTGCACACCAAATGCCTATTTTTGCGTCATGTAAAGGTACATCAAAATGTTTCTTGGGATTGTCTGTTGACCAATAGCGAGTGTTTTGAAAGTTCACAAACCCGCTAAGGTAGAACCATGTTTTGTCTTAGTCCCAAGCGCTTAATATCACTTTCAGTACACGGGGCTTCCTTTATTTTGGCCACACTGTAGTAATGACAACATATAATTATTTTTTTATATTTATGATATTCTGAATCCAACTACGTAAAATAATTATTTACCTATATAACAATATTTTGCCATAAATTCAATAAACAACTAATTAATGTTAGTATATTTTGATAACAGATGTTATGTCAGTTCTTTGACTAAAGTTCTAAGAAGTTTGTTAGTTTGGGTATTTTCTGGTTAACTGTACTTCATATATTAGGTACTTCTTCTATTTGGATTTTTTTTTGTTTTTTTTTTTTTTTGTTTTTTTTTTTCTTTCATATAAATAACATTCCTGCAGGACCGCTAACCATCCGTATGGAATCCTGGGGCTTGGTATTGTAATTTTTTTTTCTTATTGTGTGGTGTTATGATATGTGTTAGTTTTAGTTTTAACTTTTATATTTGTTTTTTTATCAGATATTTTTTTAGTTTCATTTTAAAATTATTTATGTTGCATATATTTTTAATTTCTTCTGATATATTATTAAATTCTTTAATGCCATTGACAGTTATACTTTGGTTTTTTGTTGTTGTTCGGTTTACTTCCATGTTTAAATGTCATTTTCTTTGTGTGTTGTGTGTATGAATTTCTTTTCTAGTTGTTAGTTTTAGTTTTGTTTTAGTTAGACCTTTTATTAAGATAAGATACATTGTTGTGAGATTTTGTTTTTTATTGTAAGTTGAATTGTTTTTTGTTAATTTCATTTGTAGGTGTTAATTTGTCCATTTGAAATAGTGTTTTTATTGTCTTGTTTTGTTGTTGTTGTAGCTTGTCTATGTTTCTTATGTTGGTTTGTGACCATACGGTCATCATGTAATTAGTTTGTGAGTTAAAGATAGCATTATAGATAATGTTTCTTGTTTTTTGTGTAGTTAGGTTGCTCAGTTTGTATAGGGCTTCTATAGCTATTGTGTTTTTGCTTATAAGGTTTTGTATGTGTTTGTCCCACTTCAAATTATTAGTAATTGTAATTCCAAGATAGTTTGTATGTCAGACTTTGCATACTTGTTTGTTATTTATAGATTGCAAGATGTTGTTAATTCTTTTTTTTTTGTGATGTTAACATAAAATTTGTTTTATGTTTATTAATTGTTAATAGGTTGTTATTATACCAATTGTTAATTTTATTTAAGTCTTCTTGTACTTTGTGTTGCAGTTTTGTTTTGTTTATTTTTGTATGTACTAGAGTTGTGTCGTCTGCGTATATGTATAGTTTTCCGTTTAGCTTTAACTCAAATATGCACTCAGTGTATTTTTAATTTTTGTTTGTAAAGTTCTTTGTTTTAAATAAGTGTGAATTAGATTTAGTTCTTCTTTTCAAACTCCCAATTTTTCTAGTTTTTGAATTAGTTTTTGTTTACATACAGTATCAAACGCTTTTTGCATGTCTATAAATACTGTAAGACATTCTTTTCTTACATCAAGTGCATTGTTGACATTGTGCATTATGTCAGTAAGTGCAGAGCCTGTACCGGTTTGTTTTTGGAATGCGTATTGCCGAATGTTTATAATATTATGTGATTCTACATGTTTTAATATTTGTCCTTAAATTATTTTATCGACTATCTTGGCTACAATAGAGAGTAATGCAATAGACCTATAGTTTTTCGGTAAATGTTTGTTTCCTTTTTAAAATATAGGTATAATAACAGTTGGTTTTAGACACTCTGGATATATAACTTGTAATATTGTATTGTTGATCAATTTCGTTAGTAGCGGTATCAACTCATTTTTTACAGTTTTAATAACTTCTGTTGTTATCATATTTTTTTCAGGTGCTTTTCCATCTTTAATTTTATAACGTTTTTAATTTCTACGTCCGTCGTTGGGTTAAATGTTACGTTTGAGTCTATATTCTTTTGTAATGTAATTATTATGAGTGATGTGTAATTATTTGGTTTTTTGTTTGCAAGGTTTTTTCCAATATTTGCAAAATATATATTAATTGTATTGGATATGTCTTCAGGATTTGTGAGTATTGTTCCATTTTTGTCGGTGATTGTTAATATATCTTTGCTTATTTTTTTATTTTTTATAATTTGATTTATTTCATTCCATGTTTTTTTTTTGGATTATCTTGTACACGTTTCATTTACTTTTTTATTAACGTAATTTTTCATTGTAATGCAGTTTTCTTGTTTATGTCGTTTATGTATCAAAAGTTTCAATTTGTTTTTCTCTAATATATTTAGCAAATGTTTTTTTAATATTAACATAATTTATATTATATTTTTTTGTTATTTTATATTCATTTTTTTTCTCTTTGATGTTCCATGTGGTCATTATTGCATGGTGGTCAGAGTATGGAGCATATTTTATTTCAAAACTTTTCATTAGTACAGGTTTATTTGCAATTATATGGTCTATTATATGGTCTATATTGATGTTTTGTTATTTTTGCTTGTTCTTGTACTATCAGCCGTATTCATTAATTGGTATCCTTGTTATCATCATTTTATATGTGTTGGTTTTATTTGAATTTTCTGCTAGATTTATATTTATATCTCCCATAATAATGTGTGTATATTGTTTTCAAGAACATTTAGTAGTTCTGTATTTGTAATTTCTGGTGGCTTATAGATTGATGTTATGTATATGTTTAGCTCTGTTAGAATTATTGTAATTAATACTACAAAGTTAATTGTTTTGTTAGTTATTATTTTATATTTTATATTTTTCTTAAATACATGTTTTGTTTTTCTTGAGTTTTGTACGCAGTTGTAGTTTTTTAATTCATAGTAGTCTTCCTGATCTTCATATAGCCATGTTTCTGCTATCAATATTTCTAGTTCGTTTAGTTTTTGTTTAACGCTTCTAATATTGTGAAAATATTATGTTAAAGAGTTCATTTTGAATGGGCAATTATTTATATAGTGTAATGTATATTATTTATTTTGATTTTTATTGTTTTGTTTTTTTTATATCTTCTAAATTCATTGTGAATTTGTAAGATCTTATCATTTTCATATTTTTTAACAAAGATTTTTTCTATTTTTGTCCATATGTATTTGTATGCTTTTGTTGTTTTTAATTGTCTACATTTGTAATATACTTTGCTGTTGTAGTTAGTAAGTTGTTAATTTATGTAAATGTTATTATTTTTCTTTCCTTTTAGATCACAGTCTTTAATTTTGATGGTTTTAATTTCATTTTTCTATAATTTGTTTTTTTACATCTTCAGTTCTCATCTCAACATCGATATCTTTTGGCTGTTTATGATTGTTTAGTATCATATTTGTTATAAATAACGATTTTAAAAAGTTAATTTTTAGTTCAAGGTCCATTGAAGCACAGTCCAATCACTCTAGCGTTTTTCAAGCATTATGCATTATGCATGTCTAAAGACAATAAAAAATTAGGACAACGTCTTTGGCAAAACGTAAATAGTTTAGAAAGTGTTGAATGACTTTGAGAAGATAATATTTCCTTGGCAATCACGTTTTTTAATGCAAAACTCTTTCTCCGTATATTTATAAAAAATTGTGCACGGCTTCACAATGTTGTATATGCGCTTAATTAATTTAGTATATTGTACTCAATTCTACATTTGCAAGTGTTTCTAACATTTTCCATTGGTATTAACCAATACAATTATGTATTTAATATGCAGTTTAAAAATAAAAGAATAAATGGTTTGTTGTCTTTTGTTAACATTTTGGCTACAGCTGAATTTGTCCAGTAATCAAAATAATGCTGATGTTAAGACATGGATAAAGAAAGATTTAGGTGTCCAAGCCACAAAATTGCCAACTGTAATTTTGCAAGTCAAATGTTAGAAAAACTTTGTTATATGAAAAAAAAAAATCAGAATTTACCGTCAAAGATTTGCAAAAGCAGTTTTTTAGCTTCTAATACGACGTTACAATATCAGTTGTAGAGAATTGCATGCAGCTGCAACAAAGATCTTCAAGCTTAAAACAAGAGCATTAAAGAGAGCTAGATATTGTCCAAAATCTTGTACTATTATCTCTACAGGTGTATCACTTTTGTGCTGCCTGTGATAATATTGCTGCTGCCAAGAAGATTTTCTCTAAACCTGTCAAACGCTTACGATTAAACACAGACATAACAAGGCTAATTCAACCAAAAATACATTTATTTTAAAACAATCAAAAATTAAATGTAAATACCCTTCATTTACATTTAATTTTTAGATTGTGTGTGTCAAAAGTTTTGCAAAAATAAACTATGTGTTAAATATGTAACTTATTAAGATGCAATCAAGCGTAATAAAATTGTAAGGCCATATAGACCTAATAAACAAAACTGGGATTGAGTAACATTGAGAAATGTTCTATATGTACCAGAACTGATTTTTAACCTGTTTTCTGTAACACAAATGTTGGATAAAGAATATGTATAGTCTGCTGGTGCGCAAGTGTCAATTTTCAAGACTTTTGATCAAAAAGGTTTTTTTGAGTTGAATCTGAAAAATGTCTGCTTTGGACTTTGATTAAAACTTGGCATAAGAGACTTGCGTCAAAATGTCAAATATGTCAGAAATAACCTTGACAGTAATGGCAGTAAGTACACAGATAATTGGTGAGACTATGTATGTGAAAGATATGTATATGGTAAGCAACATCAAAACTATTATCACAACAATTAAAAAACATTTTTTTTTTAAATGATATTAAATAAAATTGATAAGATTCAGTTTAATAAACGCAACAATTGTGAAGTTAGCACGTACCATTATACATGCGCAAGAATTTATGTTTAGCTGTGTATTATTCAGTGTTCACATTGAATCAAACAAGCACCAGCCCAATCAAAAGTCAGAGTTTAGCAGAATTTTAATTTAAACAACAAACAAAATTAAACAAATTGAAAAGCTATGAGTGTGATTGTTATGTACTTATCCAAAACTACAGACAAGGCAAGATGAACAGGAAGTTTGAGTAGGGTATTCTAATTAGCTACAACGTAGATTTACCGTTCTCACAAATTTATCAAATAAATCAGCGCTGTATCGTATATTTGGTCAATATAATTTTTGTTAAAGGCGTCAAACCTAAGAAGATTAACATGCAGATTAACCAGAATTTGACAGTCAACAAAAAATAAAAAACCTTGATAAACCTGAACCTTGCAATACACTGAACACAAATTATTAACTAAACTTGTAATAAAATCTTTTGATTGTTAAACCTTAAATTGTTTTATCTGTTTTTCAGACTTTGTACTAAATTATTTAGCGATAATAAAAAAAGGACAAAGAATAGTAAGCAGCTATAGCGGAAAAATTCAACTTCTTAACAAAAATTCTAGAACAAGCAAATTTTTTGACTATTTGTTGGGTGAGCAAAATAACCGTTTAAAATCTTGCCTTGTTGCAACAAAATTTGACTATATCAACGTTTTTGCTATGCGTCAATTTAACTGATAACACTGATGATAATCCATGCATTTTTATGACAAAATCAAAAGCAACATTATTGCTCTTTTTGTAGATGATTTATTGTTGGTGAAAGTAAAGTAAAAATTATCAAAGTTTTGGAAGAAATTAACAATAACTTTAAAATTATATTAAAAAAATAATTAAAAATTGTTTAATAACTTAAGCAATTTTTAAATATGAAATGCAAATTGACATTAAGCCAGAGAGAGTTTTTGTCAGCCATTCCAAGTACACTAAAAAATATTTTAACGATTTAATTCTCCATAACTACTATCAACTCCTAATGAGAAAGAAATTGTGACTAACATGTTATTTCTGCAGTAAACCAATTGAAAATCATTGAAAAATGATTGAACGAGTCTTTTGCTATTTGAATAGAACAACAGTATTTGAAATTTTCTTTGATAGAAACTTTATGTCTATACTGACTCAAACTAAAGAGGGGACAAACAGTCAATACATTCTACTAGTGGAGTACTGATTGTTTGCGGTGAACCCATTGTGTGGTATACTCAAAAGTAACGGTTGGTAGCTTTATCAGCTAAAGCAGAGTGTCGGGCCGCCGTATCTATAATTGTTGAAATAAGTTAGATTAGGCATATTACAGATGAACTAAAAATAATTAGTCTTATTCTATGCATCAAAATGTATAATAAAAAACATTCCAACATTAACTAAAAAGTTACAACCAATTTTTATAAACTTTTCAACATGTAATTTTTTTGTGATTATTCTAGACATGTAATAACATTTGTAATGATTGTATCTATTAACTATTACGTCTTCTATTTATTTATAAATTTTGTTGTTCAATATAATAAAATAGATATTTTTATATTTTTATATCATGATATTTTTGTGATAATATCTGAACACAATAATATCTAATTATAAATCAATATTAAAATCTAGTAGTATTACCACTTAAAAATACTTTTTAAAATGTAGTTGTTAGAATTACTACTCTGATTGCTTGAGTGATGTTATATGATTACTGTCGACTAATAGAACTAATCATGATTGTGTGAAATTTTGGATTTAGACTGTTATGAAACATAATTATTCTATATCAATTCAGTACAATGTGAGCAAAATAAATCTTTAAACTGCATACTCTTGTGAATAATAAAATAAACAAATTATTAAAAATCTGTTTAGAAGAAGTTAGAATATAGCTAACAATGTGTGATACAATAAAAAACAATTTAGTGGATTCTTGAATCTTATAAATAATTAGCAATTAGCTCTTAATAAGAAATCTTGTTTTCTGCAACAGTACTGGCAATGATCTAAAATTCTATTAAACCTAATGAGTTTAAATTAACCTTAGTATATTTTTTTATCAACACATTCTAACAGTCTTAAATAAGCTGTGCGAAGAAGACGCTAATTAACATTCCACATTTATATATTCTAGATCAATTACAATTATTAATTAAGCGTACGTACAATAAATAAAAAGGGAATGTAACTGACTGTCCGACATAGTATTCCACATTAGTTTTCATGAGAGATGACAAGCGTAATTTTAAGTACACGCACTTAACGAGAGGACGTTGCAAATAAAATAAATAAATATATAAAAAACACAAAGTTGATCGAAGTGAATGTCTTCCCATTAATGAAGAGGTTACTTAACATGTAGATATTAGCAACGAGACTGGCTCAATATGGAGTGTTACCGTGTAGTGTAGAAATGTGTAGAAACTCATCCTCCTACAATACAAACGGATAATTTACTACGAGTCGCTAGAGATACAGACGTCGCGGGATGCACTGTTACAAAATATTGAATTAAAAAGTGATCGTTGTTGCATTTATCTCTGCCAGATATACATTTTACGTGAACCGTATAAATTACAAAGCTTACATAAACATCACTTTGATAGTTTTTATCAGAAACTGTTCGGTTTCAATATCATAAACAATGGAATAAATTAGATAAAATGATGTCATAGTAAATACGTCAAATATACAAACCTATTTTTGTATTAAAATGTTTGATTTTGTTTTGCTTTTAATTTTTTTTTTTTTATTTTATTAATAAATAATACAAAATATAGCAGTAAAGTAAGTTCTATTATTACATATACTACATACTAAATATTCATATCACTGTTATTTATATGTATAACGAAATCAATACCTCGTATACCAAAATTTAAAATTTTGTACAAAGTTAGAAAATTTATTTAATGTGTGCACATACATTTTGTCAGTAATCTCGGTTATTCTTAACTTACTTTATTTTATCTCAGTTAATAGGCAGTTTCATTTGTAAAGTGAGCTAATGCTCTATCCGGACTAAGCTTTTATTTAATATGTAGCATGTTTTAAAATTGCTAAACAGTAAAATAATTAATTTATAAATTTTTAAAATAAAATGAAAGGAGTAATACTTATCAGGAATTACCCTGAATAGAATGAATTTAGCATAAATAGAAAAAAAAAATCATAAAACATACTAAAAGTAAAGAAACCAATTACATGTTAAACCAAAGAGTAAGTATAGAAATGTTCTCTAATACTTTGGATAAAAAATATATTATAAAGTAAGCTATAGTAACCTCCAAACCAAATAAAAATATTGTTTTTATTGTTTATCACACTATTGAATTGTGCATTTAGAGTTAAAAGGCAAACCAAAGTTTACTGCACTTTGGCCTCATTAGGCCTTTTCTACCTTTTCCAGTAGTGATTTAACTTTATTGTCCTGGCATTGAACCAACTTATGTGGCTTGATGTAATCACAATCAAATGAGATGCTGTTTTACGTGCAAAATAATTAGATTTAGAACATACCATCATAATATAATATTACGGTTTATACCTATCGCCAAGTTAGGGATAGTAGTTAGGTTAAAGAGAAAATTTAAATAAAGATTAAATAAGATGGTCTTACGGCATTAAGTTTAAGTACGCAATGTCTTCAACTCTCAAAAGTTTGATTTAGCTTCTCTGCGTTTGGAATAGGTACGATTAAGGTGTTTTGAATAATCCCGTTGATGTCTTTAGAAGACAAAACGTGTGGTTGATTGGTCAATAAGATTTTGCAAGAGTGTAATTGTTACGCCCTTGTTTTAGTACGACTAGGTTTAGTTTTCTTTATGCTATAGGTTTGTATTGAAAAGCAATGCATGCTTTATAAATTCTTACCAAGTGAATCAAGATGATGTTTTTGCCTTTTTTAAACCTGGCGTTTTGTTTGAAAAAAAGTTTTTAATTGTTTATATTATACGCATTTATTTAACAAAGTAGCATAGGTTTGAGATTGCAGCGTCGAACCAGATTTGTGACAGGGCGATACTGACTGGAAAGTTTCTAAAAGTTTTTATTGTTTCCGATAGATTGTCCGTTTATAACCCATCGATTTGTCTCAGATAACTCAGATGCTGTTGGGGTTTTTAAATAAGATTTTTTTCAGCTTTGCAGAAGATAAGGTGTGGCATGCGTTTTTTATAATATTTCTGAACATTTATCCAGTTTCATTGATTTTTTGAGTTTTTTGTCTTGTTAAAAATTTTTCGCGCAGCCTCTTTAGCTCGTCGAGTTTCTTGCACCAAAATATGGTGTTGTCAGATTTGGTTGCTAGTTTAAGTGAGCACAAATCTTTGTACACTCGTGTCCAACTTATTTACATAGCTTTTTATTTTTTCTACAATAATAGATTTGATTAAATCTGCACAAGTACTTTAACTTTGCAATAAGTTGTTTCAAAAAGCTACCTTATTGGTTAGCCTCATTGTAGTAAGGTCTGATTTTTGTTTTGTGATCATGCTCTAAATTAAATTTTATTTATTTGTTATTTAACCTTGAAACCAACGTATGTGCGTGCCAGTTGTAAATTTTGTTTGTTAATAGTTGCCAGTGTGGTTTAACGCTTTGGTTTAATATTTTTAAGTTAGTACTAATAAAAGTGTTGTGAATTTGCTTCCTCTGTATTTGTGTTTTTGCTTTCCCAGACAATATAATTAGTATGTAATATCCTTAACTTACCATTAATAAAGTTTAAAAACACATTTTTACTTAGTTTTTCTAATCCGCAGATCTTGGTTTGTACAACTTAAGGAATCACTTCTAGTTTGCTTCATAATGTTGTTACAACCGCTGCAGGTTGCATTAGATAAATTAACGTGTTTGGAGACAATAGTGTATCTCTATTCCAGTTTGTCCAAGTAGATCAATCATCTCTGTTTTCATAATTTCCTTTTGCCGAAGTATATGCCTTACCAAAAAAGAGGTTTGTGTGCTTTTTAGCAGCCAATCGCGCATTTTATTGTATTATTTTTAGCACTACTGATTTTGTGTTTTCTGACACCGGTTGGTAAGATGTGGTTTAAAAGCAAAATAATTTTAGACGTTGATAAAGTATTTGTAAACAAACTTATCAAATCTGTAGTTTTTAATGAATCCAAATTGGTTTTGAAATGTTTGTTCTACATAATTTCTGTTTCTGGTTTTATACCCGCCATGGCAAACTAAGGACGCTTAAAATTGATTGCCAAAGTTACCAGAAAAATTAAGCATTAAAAAAGTAGGTTGCTGCATACTCTTTTATTTCTTAGGTCTCACACTGATGACCAGCTGACTGAACGACGTAGCCGATTGATCGAAGTGAGTTAGTCTTGACACCTTGTTAGAAAAAAAATACAGGCTAAAGTGAAGTATTGCCAAGTTCTAGAAACGAATCTATATAGTGACCAACCAAACCAAAACAATTAATTACATAATATAGGTATACTACCAAAACCCGTTAATTGAGAAAATGAAGGAGCTGAAGATACTGACAAGGTCTAGTATCTGGTCCACCCACAGTCTCATATTAAATGTGAATGTGGTTTACATGGTTAATTAGAACCAGATCTCAGCGGCTATAAAAAAACAAAATATTAAAATAATAATGTGTGTAATCTGAACAATAAAAAAATCACACGTAAAGAGAGATGAATGTTATTTTAAACAATTTGAAACAGTAATTAAGACATCTAGACAAATCAAATCTTTGGACTTTAGAATAATGCAAAACAAGTTATGCTTCTTTAAACAGCATATTAAAAAACTACAAGAAAATCTAAAATTCTCTTAAAGATAATCTAAATAGTGGAAAAACGCAAAGGTGCAGGAGGAGAAACCACATTTGCTAAAACCTTAAATATTTGCGGCTTATATAGTCTTGGGAATGCTTCATTTAGATATTGTATTAAAGTTTTTATTTATAAATGTCTCAGATTTTAACCTAGAAACTTTAAAACGCTCTGCCATAATTGTCAATATAGTTTTTGAAAACTATGAAGTACAAAGAGTGCTATTATCTGCAAAACTATAAATATGACTTTTAAATAAAACAATAGAAAGATTTAGATAAGTAGTGGTAGATGCAAATTTGTTTGCAAACAAATTTGTTTTTTTTCTTTTGAATTAGCAACTTATATGTTTTAATTATTTTGAAGATGGATTATTAAAGATTTAAATGTACTTTGCAATAAACTTATAGAAATATTTGTTGTTTATAAAAAGCTGAAAAATTTGTCTAGTTTTGTTTCTGTCAATTTTGATCAGTCTAATCAAAACAATTATTGATGTGTTTCTTAAATGCTATTCTTTTTTTATTAAGTGCCATGACATTCTGAACAGTTTTTGTGAGATTTTTTGCTGCAATATGTGGATTCTCAGAATATAAGCAATGAGAATCAAAATTAAAACTATTAAGAATTTTGTTAATTTTTACTATGTTTATTTTAGAATAATGATAAATGAGGCGCGGTTTAGGTTTGGTAATCATAGGAAGAAGAGTTTTAACAACAGAAGTAATAAGTGAATTATCAAAATTTTCTTAAGCAGTTTCAACAGTAGTTTTGTAACTTCTGGAACAGTTAAATGATACAGATTTAATAATCTTGGTTTACCAAAAAAATTATCACAAAAAAAATATGCTAAATAAGTTGAGTAAAATTATGAGAAGCAGCAAAAGCCATAGCTTGTTGCCCAGATAGTGTTGTAAAAAATGAATCACTTTACCATTCAGTAATATGTACGTGTAAATTTTTTAACAAAATTATTTTAGTTTTTTTTATGATTACTCTGAAGACGGTTGTCAAAACATTTAGAAAAATTATCAAAAAAATTTGGTGTTAATTTATTTAAAATACGGTTTTTGTCTATTACAAAAATAGTCTTATAAGAAAGATTTAGTTCAAAAGTTATGCTATTATAACAAGTTTTGTACGTTGTCAGTCAAGAATATGCTTGTTGTTTATTCTGGAATGTTCAAGATGAACATTGAAATGAACAACCAGGATCTAAATTGTTTTTTTTTTTTGGTTTTTATCAAAAAAAAGACATGGGGTTTTCTGAACTAAACTAAAAATATTAAAGAAATGACTTTTTAAACTCCTTAAGTCATGATCTCAATTTTAGTAAGTTTTGTAAAGTTCAGAAAAACACATTTTTTTATAATTTTTTACATTTTTTTTCTCAGTGTGGAAACATTGAAATAAGCTTTGCAAAATCTGTTTCTTTTTGTAATTTTTTGTACTTTAATTTGTTTTTTTTTTATTTAACCATTCTTTATTTTCTTGAGCGTGGGCCGTTTAGAAAATAGCCTTACAAAAATTACAAAAACAGCTTCACATTGAAAATGCTATGACAATGTAAAATTTCAATAAAATTTATTCTATTTTAACTTAATTTTTTTGTTTTAAATTGCTCTTTAAAATTTTACATTTTTTTTCCAATTAAACCTGTTAATTGTAAGTGGTAGCTTTAAAAAGTGTTTTAGGTATATATAAGGAATGTTTTCTGTAAATTTTAACAAACAAAATTTAAGTAAAAAAAAGTTATAGCTGCTTCAATGTATACAAAAATAAGCATTTTTGACCAAATTACTAATCTTTGAAAAGTGGTGTCTCACGATGTACATTTTTGATTAAAAAAAACTTTGCAAAATTATAAGCTAAATTAGACCTTATTTGATTGAAATTTGACATTGTCACGGTATTTTCAATGTGGGGCTGTTTTTGTAACTTTAAGCTATTTTAAAAACGGCTCACGCTCAAAATAATTTAAAAAAAAAAGTTAAAAAACAAAAAATTACAAAGAGAATCAGACCTTGCAGAGCTTTTTCCAATGTTTCTAAGCTGAGAAAATAAATGTTAAAAATTACCAAATAAATGTGATTTTTAAGCGTTTTTCTGAACTTTAAGAGACTCTTAAAAATTGAGATCATGACTTAAAAAGTTGAAAATTTGGGAAATATGTTGTTTTGGTACCTACTATTACATATTCAATTTTGAGCCAGTTTGGAGATACTCAGTTTGTAAATTAAAAAGAAATGGGATTTCCTATGTATATAGTAGTTATTGTTAGTACTTAGGTTAGGAAGTGTGTTTTATAAACAATAAAATATAATAGTTCCAGTGGTGGCACTCCGATGTAGGTATAGCATCGCATTCGATAGCGAAATGACGTTTTGGTATTCCCATCTGCGAAAAACGTATATAGAAATCTTTGCTCGGGAATAATCGGAATCGCGTTTTAGAACGTGTGCGATGCATTGTTATAGAAATGCCGTAGACAAGGATGGTAAATAACAGACAACTCGACAAGTTTTGCAAGCATTTAAACCATTTAAACTTATTCCGAATAAAATTTCTATCGGCAATATTAACGTTTATTGTATATATTAATATAATGTCAAATTTATATTTTCAGTTCTTGTTTCAATATTTAATATTCACAATAAAATAAATTATTTAAGTAATAAAAATTTCAATCAACCGTTTTTATTAAAAAAATATACAAATATCATTTTTATTAATTTGTTTTAGACAATTAATGCTGTCTGAGTTATTTTTTCTACAACAACGTGTTACAAGGATTATAAAAATATAATCCGTATTTGCTGTTTATTTATTTTATATTTTGTTATAATCTTTATTATTCTTTTTGTAGTTTACTTGTCTTTAATTTTGTTTTAGACTTCCAACCAGCAACGGTCTGGAATATATTAATTTATTAAATCAATATACATAATATAATTAATTAAGTTAACAGTTATTATGTTATCATTTATCATGATGAAATAATAAAACAATTTACTATGTTTTAGCTTGCAATTTTCATTCTTAAAAATACATTACAATTAATGTGTTTGTAATAAAAGTTATAATAAAAACAGTAAATTGTTTAATTAATATATAATTTAAATCTTATTTAAATAGAAAATACAAGTTGTATAATATAATGTATACATAAACGATAAAATTATCTATTGCCATTTTTCTTCGGTTTTATTTCCATACCTCACACTGCTTAAAGTATCGGTTAAATCGTCCCACATCGCACTATAATTTTGCCGGCTTTGAATTGTTGTAAACTTTATCGTAACAAGCTGTGGATTCCGTTCAAACCAAAATCTAATAAAATAACACATATTGATGTTCTTTGTTAAAGCGCATTTTACTCATTTTAGTTTCATTTTGAATAGTCGGTACGTATGCGATAGCTTTACTGGTATCGTTTTCGTTTCGATGCGATTCTTAACAAATTTAAAGAGAAGGGGCGTGTCGATTTACATTGGAGTACCGGAATTCTATTCATACGGCTATCGAATCGAATACTACGTCACGATGACCTCAGGCGATTCGATTCGATAGCGAAACGACGCACGGGAGTTCCACCACAGGGCTGGGAGTTTGTTAACGCAAAGTTTCTAGTTCTTGAAAGTTAGATTTAGCTTCTCTCCTAGCTGTAAATGCCATTTTTTATACCTTGAATAACATAGTCCCCCTGCGGTTCTGTACAAAGTAACTCAAAGCGTAGATGGTTTAGATATACGCCGTCTATAATATATTCTGTTGATTGGAATCTGTTATTAAATCTTCATCAATTATTACTTGGCATCTTCCATAGTTATTAAAAATGCCCATTTTTGTATCAACATATTGTGGTAGTCGATGAAATAAAATTGAAGAAGTACGTTGTATATTTGTCTACAAGCCTAATTTTAGGTTCAAAATATGAAATATGATAAAAAAATGTTGATTTAAAAAAATGTTAAACAGAGTATATTGATGGAAAGTTTTACGTAAAATCTATTTAGGAAATGGACTCAATTCCTTCTTTGGGGACCTAAAGTATACACTTGATTCAAATCTAGAAGTTATTATACTTATTATGTATATTATTTTTGTAAATTTATATGTAGTGCAGCACGAGTTTTTTTTAATATTAAAAGTTGAAATTTGACATAGCTTACTTTTTTGCATAAAAATGATTTTTTTTTAATCCATATAAATAATTAAGAAGCAGTCTAATGTACACTTTATAGAGTAAATAATAAAATAAACACAAAAGCCATATAATAAAATAGACAACATTCAGTATATAAGTAGATACGTAAAATTAAACTAACATAATAAACATTAAGGTGGGAAAATTGTCGCATAAAACTATCGTGCAGCTTTTCTCGGAAGTTGATTAAGATAATTCATTTCCGTTTTCGGCATTATTATAAGTATAATAACAACATTTGAATAAGCTATTTTGGTAAAAATATATTAATAAATAAAAAAGTTTAGAGGTAAAAATTGTTCAATTTATTTCAAACTTAGTTCATATTAATGATATTTATATAAAAAAAATTATGCCGCAAAAATGATCACAAAATAATTAATTGTTTGCTTTAAAAGTAGCACCAAAGATGAGGATACTTTTGGGTGTAAAAAATATGCCCAGCGATGGCTCCGCCCATTACGTATGGTACTGTTTTTATTACACAATTGGTAGTATGATTTTATTGGGTGATCGTCGCCCGGTGTTTTATCACGGAACCATTTCTGACAATTCTGTCCTTAATAAATAAAATAACTAGTAAGCGTGAGTGATTAAAAATAGTTATAAATGAGAATGTCTTAAAGCATATTTATTTAATCAGGTAGCACACGTATGTTATTAAGCAGGACTCCTATGTATCGCATATCGCTTATTGCAATTAATGACGTCATCATTAAAAATCTGCCGGTGGTCTCTTTTCATACTACAGGACCATCTAGTAATATAAACTCAATACCAAGCTTTATGTTAATTGTATTTTTTATTGTCAATATGTATTATTAATTAAAAAGTTGCAAAATCTACCTCAATAATAATTTAGACAATTGTTGAATTGTTTTACTTTTAATAAAACACATAAAACTTTAATAAATATCTATTCTTAATAAAAAAAAATACTAAAAAACATATCATGGTAATGTAGTAATAGCTCTATAAAATTATATTTACATTCTCTCATTCTGTGATTGATTGCAGAACGGCATCATGTAATAATGGCATATTGTATAGAAAGCCAAATAAGCACACCAAACAGTGCAAAAAAACTCTACCAGCAAAATACCGTAAAAAATACTGTGAGATACCACCACACCACACAAATGATCTCTTTGTAAATTCTATAGTTTATCATCTATATGTAAACCCAAAAATATTGTTTTGTTATTGTCATTAATATAATGTTTTGGGGTTTTTAATTAAAATATCAATAAGTAAAGTTTTATTTAGATAAACAGTGGAAAATAAGTTTATATAATGAGAACAGATACATTTATTGGTGAGTTGAATATAATTGATACTCTAGTATGCTGTTTTACAATAAACAACATATTAGAGTTTTAATTATACCAATCTCACCGGTAGCGGAGCTAGAATTTTTGGGCTCTACCGCAAAACATTGGGCCTCAGGTTTTGAAATAATTGTCAGAGGGCCCCCTATACTTGTGGGCCTTTCCGCATTGCAGCTCTTGCTTACATGTAGCTCCACCCCTAAATCTCACCTATTCTTACAAAGTATGCAAAAAATGTCTAATCAAAACAATAGATATATTTATATTTTGCATACATAATTAAGTAAAGATTTGTATTAGGTTCCATTTTACGTAAATACTTGCCATATCAATTAAAAAATAACATTTCCAAACTGTTGAAAAACTGCAAACGGTTAACCTATAATTAAAAAATGAGTCAAATCTAATTTTTGAAATTGAAAACTAATTGCATTCAATCTGTCAACAAAATTTGAAAAATATAATAATTTTTACATTGTTAAGTTCTTAGAACAAAATAGGTTATGTCAGATACTCAATATAGATTTTTATTAAAACACTTGACAACAGATCTTCTGACATAGTCACAAACAAAACTCTACTTTAGACAAACATGCCAAAAATCTTGCAGTAGCTATAGACATATACAAAGCATTTGTTGGAGTATATCATCCCAATCTTTTTAAAAAGTTCAATTGTTTAAATTTTGATCACAAATCTGTAAGTCTTATCAATAACTTTCTCAACAATTGTGGGCGAGTACAATCAATACAAGGTCTTTTGCACATTTAAAAGCACGTTTTTATCTATATTTGAGAAAAAAAAAACCCGTCTTTTTTTAAGAAAAACTTTTTTTTCTCAGAATTAAAATACAGTTTACCTACAACATTGCTTTCTATCAATCAAATAGAAATTTTAATTGAAAGTGCATTTCAGCGCCATTTTAGTATTTTTAAAGAAGAGTTCAACAAACGTTTTGATGAATTCAACAGTAAATTAGTATATATAAAAAAAAGATAGAAAACCTAGAATCTGAAAATAGTCGCCTTAGTTCTCAGTTGGATATTGTGAAATCAAATTTAAACAATAACAACGACGCCAATATACATAACATTACTCATGACTCTCATGAGATATACGAAAGAGACATGCAGTATTATCAAACATTGTCAAATAAAATTATTTGCTGATGACACATTATTATATCTCTATATATGTTATTAATGATATAATTCCAAACATTAACGTAGATCTTGAAGCATTGTCAAAGTGGTTAGGTAATAATAATGTTTGTCTAAACGTATTAAAATCAAAAGGAGGGGTTCTTGGTTCAACAAACCAATTTGATTTTCAATCTAACTTAGTCATAAACAACGATAAAATTAAATGGGTTACAGAACTCAAATACTTAGGTATTATAATTGATGGTAAATTAAAATTTGATAGGCATTTTGAAGAACTAGTAAAAAAACTGAGTCAAAAAATTGGTTTTCTTAGAAGAATATCAAGTGATATATCAATGCATAGCAGAATTTTGGTTTATAATACTATCATAAGGCCTTACTATCAATACTGCATAACAATTTTATACATGCTAAATGAAACACAAAAAAAGAAACTTAACATGCTACAAAATAGAGCAATGAGATCTATTTTGAAGTGTAATAAGTATACACCAATTTCTCTTATGCTGAGTACATTAAATTGGCTGTCAATCTCAGAAACAATTTATGTTTATACTATGTTGTTTATTTTTAAAATAAAAAATAAAATGTTGCCCGAATACCTTAACAGTGATATGAACACTGATATTTATGAGTACCCAACTAGAAGTAGAAATGATTTTAGAGTAGTTAGAGTTAAAAAATCTGCCACATCTAACTGTTTGGTTTACAACGGATTTGTTCAGTTTAATAATTTGCACAATGATATAAAAAACGCGTCAAACATCAACAAGTTTAAAAAAGCACTTTGTGGTCATATTATTGACAATAGATAGTTTAACTTAATTTAAATAATAGAAATTATAATTTTAATTATCTGCTATATTTAAGAACCATCATTTTGTTTTGTTTTTTTTTAATATGTATATGTTTTATATCAACATTACGATATTTTAAAATGTGTGTATTTGTATATGTACTGTATTATTTTATTTCTTTTGTATATGTAGCTATATGCTAAATAAAGTGACTTATTATTATTATTATAAGACGCCGCATCGTCATGGTATATAATATTTCAGAGTCAACGTCTACAATATTTGAGGATAGGAAACAAAATGATTCAGTACAAATAAATAATACCTTGTTAGATCTGGGAGATAATTTTAAACCTACAAACATAATTAGAGTTAGAAAACCGTCACATAAACCAAGACCTATAAAAGTATCATTTGCCGAGTCTTCTACAGCTACTGAAGTATTAAAAATGACTAGAAGAACTTCGTCACATATTATAAAATCTGATCTGACATTAATACAACGAAACAACCTAAAAGAACTTAATGATGAACTTAAGTTGCAAACATCAAATGGCAAATTGTTAACTATCAAATATATAAAAAGGATTCCAACTATTGTAAAGAAAAATTCAGTGAAGACTAGGACACAGACACGTTCAAATTCTGATTGACAAAAACAACTAAAGATTTACTTTCATAATGTAGGTGATATGCGTACTAAGTTAAAAGATTTTATGATTAATGTAAATTGTAGTATGTATGACACTATAGTTATAGTTGAAAGTTGGTTTAACAGTGATATTACGAATAATGAATTAAGATTAAACAATTATACTATTTACCGTGCCGATCGGACTCTTTATACTAGTAAAAAATGTGGAGGTAGCGGTGTTTTAATTGCAATTTATAATAAATTTAACTTTAGTAAAATAGAAATAGATTGTAATACTGTGGAGCGATTGTTTATTTCAGTTTCAGGAAGTAATGTTAATCTTCTTATAGGTGGCGTTTACATACCTTCTGGATCACCGTTTGATACATATGAGTTTCAACAGTAATACAGTGGGTATTACTATTGAAACTGTTGCTCAGTTGTATCCTGAACATAAGTATTTAATTTGTGGAGATTATAGTTACCTTCAGTATGATGGTCAAACGATGAATTAGGCTTAATTAATTTAAATCCAGCATCAATTCCTGCTCAAACTATATCAGAATATTTCAGTTTCTTAAATTTTTACCAATTATGTAATATTTCAAACGAATACCTTGATTTAATTTATTCTCAGGACAATTTTATTGTAGTTTCTCAATCTATAGATCCTTTATTAAATATTAACAAACATCATATTCCATATTCTATTGATTTCAATATTAATACGTTTTCCGAAAATCTTGAATATGAAAACATCATTTACGATTTTAACCGTGGAGATTATTCAGGAATAAATCATCATTTAGCAGGTGTAAATTGGAGTAAACTTTTATGCAGTTGTAATATAGACGCACTGGTTCAATTACTTTATAATGTATTATATGATGCAATTCAAACTTATATTCCAGTTAAATGCACACGTCCATCAAAGTATTCCCGATGGTTTATTTTAGATTTAATTAAATTAACAACTGCTAAAAAGTTGCACACAAAAAATACAGAGTAACTAAGAACATTGTAGATTATCGTGCTTTCCAAAATTTACGCGCTCAATGTAAAAATTTCAGCACAGAATTGTACAAGAGTTACATTCATAGAGTAGATTCTAATATTAGATCAGACCCAAAACAGTTTTGAAAATTTATTGCTGACCCTAAGCAAACATCTAACTTTCCAAAACATATGATATTTAAAAATGAAAACAGTAACAACGGTGCAAGTGTTAATTTATTTGCTTAATAAGTTTTTTGCTACTGTGTATGATAGTAGTATAGCTATTGTTCCGGAGTTTCATTATGAATATGCTGTCAACCATCTTGCGTTCTCTATATCATTGTCTGACATATATAACGCTATCTTAAACCTGAAAAACTTGGAATCATATTTGATGTAAAATTAAATTTTGTATGTATGTATATTGACAATATGTGTAATCGTGCTTCAAAAATGTTAGGTTTTATTTATCGACAATCTGCGGATTTGTCAATAAACGCTATCAAAACACTATATTGTGCACTAGTACGTTCAATATTAGATTATGCATCTCCAATATGGTCTCCTTTGTATGATGTTCATAAAAACTCTATTAAAAAAATTCAGCGCAAATTTTGCCGATTAATTTCATTTAAAATAAATATTCTATCTCAAGACTACAGTTCGTCTGTAATTTTAAATCGGTTATGCTTGCCAACATTGGAACATCGTCGCAATTGCACTGATCTTATAACTCTGCATAGAATTCTTTCATCTACAATAGTCTACATAATTAGGCAATTGGATTTCTTTATTCCAATTTCGCATCGTAGACCAAGACAAATTACATTGTTTCGTTTGCCACATCATGCAACAAACTATGGATTACATGCTTCCCTTATTAGGTTTATGCGCTATGCTAATTGTATGATATCCAAATACCCTGGTATAGAATTTTTTATGATGTCATATACAAGTTTTTCTTCAAAAAAATAAATACCAAATTTAGATTTAACAAACTTGTAAAAAATAATTGTATTTTGTAACCTTTATGTTTTAATTATAATCTGTAACTTTAATACTTTTGTGTATATTATATTAGGAGAATTTGATGTCATTTACTTTTAATTATATATGTATATTTAAAAAAAAAATTGTAATTACAATGGTTAACCGTTAATGAACAAATAAATAAATAAATAAATAATGAATACTATCACATTATGTATAATCAAAGTGAGAAGCATTGTTTTGGCTTACTCATTGTGGTAATTTCTTATAATATCTAAAAAGTAAAAAATACTATCATAGAAATGACACTGTAATTGGTATTAAATATTAATAATTTTATGATTTTTTTTAATCAATACTATCACATTATGTATAATCAAAGTAAAAAGCTTTGTTTCGGCTTACTTATAGTGGTAATTTCTTATAATATCTAAAAAATAAAAATATTATCATAGAAATGACACTGGCCTACCTAATAAGCTACTGATACAGTGGAAAAAGTATTTAACCGTAAAATAAATCCCCGAGATGTACTTACTCATACATTTATTATGCGCATTCATATTACAATATAATATAAGGTCACGGATGCGATATATTTTTAGAGGTTATTTGATTGGACTTGATTATTAAGTTATACATAAATATAGCGTTAAATTTATAGCATGGTTGTTAAAATTGTATTAATTATTGCCACATGTATTGTATTCAAATAAAACATTAATTTTTAATGAAGAAAAATGCAATGACACATAATATTATTGGTTAATAAATCATGCTTTAGTAACCATATTTGAAATAGAATGAATCTTCAATATTCCCGCTGTGATTTTACTTAACATTATTGTTAAAATGTTGTGAAAATTAATAGACCAATATAAATATATATTTATATTTATTATGAAATGCATACCATAATAAATAATATTAAATATTCCCGCTAAATAATTTGTTTATATAATAAATTATTAGTTTTTGTTATATAATTTCATTAGAATTTCAGTTTGTCGTATTGTTAAAATATATGCAATGCATTTCAATTAAATTATCGAACATGTGCAGTACGCTTTCTTACGTTATGTAAGTACAATACTACATTTACACCATTGTGTAGGAACTTTAAAGAACCTAAAAAAATACTGAATTTCATGTGCTAGTGAGAGTTGCTCTAAAAGATAAAACCTCGATAGACCTGTCACTTGCGAAGTCGCGTTTTATCTTCTTCAGCTTATTTATATCCTCAAGAAGTGATTACCACATTACATCAATTAATATGAGAAATATTTATACCTACAATTACTCGCTTACTGTTTAAGGAACATCGAAACAATTAGCCGATCTATACTAAGTCAGAGCATGTTTGTAATGGGAAAATTGATTTGCACATCGTTTACTTTTGAACTATAACATCTGCTTTACAGGTAACAAGGTTAATTCTGAGTTTGGAAAGAAATTGAAAACGACTTAAATTACAAGCATTTAATTGAACTATTTAATTTCACAAAAAAAATAATTATATATAATTTTGAGGTGATAAAACGACATGAATCTGTATTAAAAGTCGATAATTGAATATTAGACTAATAGTAGGTTTGATATTAATGAGGGCATCTAATAAGATTTATTTTCACTTTCGTACATCACGAGTTTACACAACTTATCAATATATCACGAGTCTGTCATCTTATTATTTATTGGATGTTATCGTCCATATACATAGTATTGACATATATTGTATATGTATTATATGTTCCAATTCTTAATATTAATTCGATTTTAATTGCAAGGTTAATATGACTTTAAATAATTTTAATATTAATGTATATTCAGTCCATCATTTAACTTAATGGGTATCAATGTTAAAATTATTAAGTTGTACAATATTGAATTAATTAAGAACAATATATAAAATTTTGATGTTTTTATTGATAAAAATATTAATACATATTTGTTTTATGAGTTAGTCAAGACCAAAACCAATTTTTTTTTAAATTTATTTTATACCTATTTATAATTTATTTTATTTTATTAGAAATTAATTAATCCAGCTGTGTCGTCATCCATCTGTAGAATGATTGAGGGGTCTCGTTTGAAATTTCTTAAGATTTTAAATTCTTCAGTTAAATATTTGTGGTTGTATCTTTTGATTAAGTTTTTCAATAAGTGATCGTTATTTTTAATTTTGAATTGTAGTATATCTAATATATTTATCATTTCTTTGGATACTTTATTGCAGTCTTGTACTTTTGTGACAGCTGTTAATAAAAGTCTAAGTTTTATACTTTTTATGTTAAAATTATATCTATATCACTTATTAGTAGTTTCTACTCTGGTTGTAATAACGTTGTTATTAATTTTAACTAACTATAATTATTATGGTTATATTACCTTGTGTTTTGAGAACAGTTTGCATTGTTTTTGATTTATGAAAAATCAATTTAATTCAATTACTACAAATATTGATAAACCCCATTTAAAATTAAGTGCATGGTTAATTACCACTTTTTATTAACTGATTTAAATAGTCATTTGCCAAAAAATCAAATATAAATATTTAATTTTAATCAAAATTGATTCTCAGACTTCACTGCGTTTTATAATAATTTACTTTATAAAACCGACTTAAAATCTGAATTACCCCGCCAGATAAACATGGTAGCTTATAAACTAATAGTGCAACGTTATACCAATAAACACAATACTACAAACTACCCATCGACTATATTGACATTATTGACTACAAAACATGTTAAGTGTTAAAATATTGTTGGGTTATGTTTAACAATTAAACTTATAAAATGTATCTAATTTTGCTAAACAAGTATTATTAAGGTTATTACTTTTTTTATATTACAGATCACACAACAAATTGTCTGATGTTTAGAAAAACCACTGCAAATATTATTTTTCAACCAAAAAGGTTTTATTCTAACAAGTCAGGGTTAAAATTAACACATTTGTTTATCATGTTATGTTGTTGCATGTTGAATGCGGAGAAAGTTTATAAAAAATGGTCAACAATTTTCTAAGCTTCTTCTACTTAGTATAACTATATTGGTATTGCAAAATAATAAGAAAATGCAAGAAAAAGACAATACAACCGAGAAAAAAAATTAAAAAACAGAAATCAGAAATAACAAAAAAAATATGCTAAAAAGATATAAATCTATTGACGGAAATTCTTAAAGAAAGATTTGCAAAATAGTAATAAACAAATTGAAAATAAAAGCAACGGGAGTCTATCTAAAAGAAAACAAGAAAGATGAAGATCACAAAAGAATTGCTCAACAACAATGAAAAAATAAAAAAAAAAATACAAATTTACTATGGAAAGTACAACTTTAGAAGCTATCAAAAAAGTAAAAATAATAGCAAAAAAAAGCAAACAGCGGACCGCTCAGTGTCACAAAAGACAGTAGAAATGATCGTCGCAACACGTCAATCAGAAGAGCAAGAAATAAGACAATAAAAATAATGGCAGAAGCAGTAGAGTAGAGGAGAAAAAAAGAAATAAACAAAAAACTAATAAAAATTTTGAAAGTATTTGTAGGTTGCACTTTTAGTATAAAGTGAAAAATTTAAATTGCTTTGCTCCAAATATAATTTTGAATTAAAAAAAAATGGTTGTGAAATTTAAAATTAGGTACTATGGTTTGTTAATTTATTTAGATAGACAGATTTTCTGGCAAATTTGTTAAACCATGATTAAGTTTTATCAATTTTAAAAATTTAACGTAAGAATCATAACAAAAATTTTATAAAACAAAGAGCGCATTTTGTTTAAAATACAGTTTTAGATTTCAAAAAACGTATAGAATATAAACTTAAGTTTGGGATCAAAAATAACGATTAGCTATTTACATATCTGGTACGTTTTATTTAGATAGAAAAAGATTTTGTACAGACTATATGACAAGTATTGAGTTTTATAATAATAAACGTTGATTTCTAATTACAATTTTTATTGTTGATAAACAATTTTACAGATTTGTCGTAAAAAATAATCAATAAAAACGGCTTATTGTATATAAGTATATAAGATATTTTATTGATATAATTAAGTTTATAAATATTATTAAAAAAATATTATAATACAAAAAAAACAAGAAAGATTTTTGCTGTACATTTTGATGTGGGCCTTTTAGGAAGTAGTTAAACCCATTTATAAGATAATTAATTGTTTAAATCTATTGACCAGATCAAGATTGTTAGTGTAACCAAACTGAAAAAAGTATGGGGTAAACGTTTTTTTCTGGATTATGAATTCAAATAGTTGAAAATTAAATGAAAAAAATAAATTACTATTTACATAACTTTATTTTTCTTAGTTTGTTTGTATAAAATCTATAATGCATATAGTAATTTTTATATAAAATATCTACAAATTTACAAGTGAATTATTTGATGTTAAATTCCAAACTACAGATTTCCAACTACCAAGTTATATCTCAGATTAGAGTTCGGTTGACAAATACTAACAGAAAATTTCACAAAAACTGAATAAGATGATAAATGGAATTTAAATTATAAAAGAAAGTTTCATTTTGGTTTATCGTCTGTTGGAACAAATAAACAACATTTTTTTTAATCTAATACAGATTATAAATCTTGATAATTTACATTTTAGCTAACAGTAAATAGTAAGTCATTTTTAGAATTAAACTTCTTATAACCAGCAAGTTTAGTAAATGTAGAAACGGTGAAATTTATTGACATTGAAGCTTAATCCTAATTTTCAGACGTACTATTCAAAAAACTACTAACTAGTAAGATACAAAATTAATAAACATTTACCACGTGCATATGATATATTTAATAAAATAGTGAATATAGTACCAATTTCAATAATAACTTTATACATATTGAAGAGATAATACATTTTACTATATCTAAAGCAAAATTAAAAATTGCAACTGAAAATGCTAAATACAATCATTAACTGACTATATGCCTGATGTGTTTTAAATGATCTCTGTGTTAATTTATATAACATTTATTTATATTTTATTAAGTTTTATTTTTGATTTGTAAATCCATTTTCAAAGTACAAACAAATATCTATATAAAATTTCATAATATTTTGTGTTTTGAGCACGTTAATGTTAATAATTTAGTATTAGACTAATTTTTTTATATTGTGGTGGTAGCATAGATATACATATTAGCAGAGTAATTATAAATACTGCAATTTTGCATTTTTACTACGGTTTAAAAACTGTTTATTACAATTTGAATTATTTTAAATGCAAAATGTATGGTTTATTAAAAACTTAATTTTATTGTCTCAATAAATCAAAGCATTTTATTATGAAAATCAGAAGAATCCAAGTAACTATAAAACTAGTATATTTATTACTTAATCTATTTAAAGAATGCCTGTATTACAATATACTTGCATAACTCTGAAGTTAACATTGAACGCCCATTGTAGCTACTTCTTGCTAGTATTTAACCGTATTTAGAAAATTATGATTAAGGAGCTAAGAGAAACTTGTCTTGTTAGGTTCACTGGCTTTGGGTTAAGGTGCTTGACATAAGATAAATCTCAATCAAATAAATTTTAATAACTTTTATTTCTATTTTTTTATACATATATATATAAACAACTTTAAACTTGAATAAACCAATAAAAACAAAATTTTACAAAAATTATGTTTGTTTACTGCAGTAAACTACTAAATACTTTTAAGATAAAATTGTAACAATTTTCACTACTAACTAATACTTTGACTTCAAAAAGAGATATTTTATGAAACATCAATTTTTGTAGATATGCAAAGAAATGGTACTATTTTATTGTATATTGTTATATGAGATGCTCGTACCAAAATAAATACAATAGGGAATTCCCCTATTTATGTTTAACAGGGAATTCCCCTATTTATGTTTAACCTTTTCTTAACAAAGGACCAACCGGCTATACGAACCAACCATGTAAATGTATATTAGTATTAGTCTGGCTCTCGTTGAGTAACGTACTTATAATAAATATATACATATTATTAAATCTTACTTATTATTTAATCCCATAACCAATAGGTTATGGGCCCAGAACGTTATTTGTGTGCAAGTGTAAAGTGACTAATAACAAAGTTCTTTCTATAAATAAACTAATTATAAACTAAGAGTGATTAATAAATATAAATGAAATAAAAGTGAAAATGTCGAACAATCAAAAGGTTAAACGTAATATTAAACCGTTTAATGGAGAAAATTATAGTATCTGGAAATTGCGATTAAAGGCGTTAATTGACGAGGAAGGTGCTCTTCGGGTTCTAACTCAAGACCCCCCTGAAACAGTTGACAATGAATGGCGGAAACAAGAGACGTCCGCTAAAGGATGTATCATAGAACATTTGAGCGATACATTAATTAGCATTGTCACCGAGGATGCGACGGCGAGGGACATATTGAAAAAGTTCGATGCAATTTATGAACGCAAGAGTTTGGCTACGCAACTTTCAATACAAAAGAAACTGTTAAGTTTTAAATTGAAAGGAGAAACTTCACTTATAAACCATTTCAACGAATTCGACAATATGCTCATAGAATTAACAGCAGCTGGAGCCCCTCTAAATGAAATGGGAAAAATTGCCCACATTTTATTAACATTACCCCCGGCTTATGATGGAATTGCTACAGCTATACAAACATTAAACGAAGATAATTTAAATCTGGCGTTTGTGAAAACTAGGCTGCTAGATCATGAAATAAAATTAAGAAATGAAAGTGGAGATACAAGTGGTAAAATTCTACAAACGGAAGTGGTTTACAATAGAAATAAGGCAACAAAGAAAAATTGGAAATATAATGGAAATTATAAACAGAAACAAAGGGCTCCTCATTTTAAAAGTAATAAAAAATTTGACAACCGGCGTGTTTTAAAATGTGACTATTGTGGAAGAAAAAATCACGTAAAAAGGGATTGTTTTTATTATAAAAAGAAAATTGTTAATTCACACAAAGACAGACAAGCACAAACTGTTTCAACATGCTCAACCAGTGAACAAAGTTTTGCGTTTATGCTCCATAATGGCACGTTAACAAAGTTGAATAAACTAAATGAAATTATGTTCTTACTAGATTCTGGCGCAACGGATCATATAATTAATAATTCAGACTACTTTACGACATATGAGAAATTGAATACACCTTTAAAAATATCAGTAGCTAAAAACAATACTACAGTTATGGCTATAAGTAAAGGAACCATAGATGTTACCTCGAATATGGGAATCAAAGGATCTTTACAAAATGTGTTGTACGTTCCTGATGTACCGTATAATTTGCTTTCGGTACGCCGAATGCAAGAGGCTGGTATGACAATTATATTTAAGAAAAATGGCGGAGTAACGATTAAAAATGGTGGTAAGGTGATTGTAAAAGGTGAGTGTTTAAACCATCTAATAAAAATAAAATTCAAAATTAATAAGAAAGTTGAAAAGCATTTTCACCAAATTAACAATATTAATATTAATAATGAGAGCTATAAAATCTGGCACGAACGTTTAGGCCATATAAGTAAAAATAAATTTTTGGAATTAAAAAGTAAAGAAATGGCAAGTAATATTACTAAATTAAAAAATATTTATCCCTCAAATGAATTATGTGAAGCTTGCATATATGGAAAGCAAACAAAACTACCTTTTTCTAAATCTAAAGATAAAACACATGTTCAGAGGCCCTTATTTATAGTTCACACAGATGTTTGCGGGCCGATTACTCCAACCACAATCGACAATAAAAATTATTTTCTAACATTCATTGACGAATATACTCATTATACTGTAACATATCTTCTAACTTATAAATCAGATGTTACCAAAAATTTTCAAGATTTTGTAATTAAAAGTGAAAACCATTTCAATTTGAAAATTGTTAATTTATATTGTGACAATGGGCGTGAATATATGTCAAATGAATTAAAAACCTTTTGCATGAATAAAGGTATAAGTTTTCATGTAACCGTACCATACACACCGCAACAAAATTCAGTTGCGGAGCGTATGAATAGAACGTTGACAGAAAAGGCTCGTGCAATGATCCATGGAGCAAATGTAGAAAAACATTTTTGGGGTGAAGCAATTTTAACTGCTACACAATTAATAAATATAAGCCCCACAAAATCAAATAAAGAAGGTAAAACACCTTATGAACTATGGCATAATAAAAAGCCAAAAATAGACCATTTAAGAATATTCAGTTCTACTGTGTATATACATGATAAAAACCGAAAAACAAAATTTGATAAAAAAAATCTTTTAAAGGTATACTGTTTGGATATGTACCAAATGGATATAAAATTTTTAATCCAGAAAATAATAAATTTATCACAGCTCGTGATGTTATTTTTGACGAGACAGATTTCAAAAATTCAAGACCATTATTGGAAATTGATGAAGGAGTTGAATATAAAAACTACCAAAGAATTAAAATTGTTAAACAAAATAGCAATCTGTTCAGTGACAAGAACAAAAATAATAATTCAAAAACATCAAAACCAATATTGAAACTTGAAGAAGGGATTCCAAATAAAAACTCAGATGGTGTTATTAATTTAAAATCTGATAATAAATCGGTAACAGATTCCTCAAATATAAATAAGGATATACACAAAATGACAGAAAATAATAAAACTGTCAGTGAAACCGATAATACAAATCAGTTAAACACCAGTAATAAGTCTGAGAATATTGAACCCAAAAGAAGTGAAAGATTAAAAAAATCGCAATAAAATATCATTCAATGAAAGTGATACTGAAATTCTCATATGTTTACAATCTTTATTAAATGAAATTCCTAAAACATATGATGAAATAATTAAAAGGGATGATAAAGATAAATGGGAAGAAGCGATTAATTATGAAATTAGTTCTCTCAGAGAAAATAACACATGGTCTATAGTTACAAAGCAACCAAACAAAAATATTGTAGATTGTAAATGGGTATTTACAATTAAAAATAACATTAATGGAATACCATCAAGGTATAAAGCGCGACTAGTTGCCAGAGGTTTCAGTCAACAATATTTATCAGATTACAATGAGACTTTTGCACCAGTAGCCCGGATTGCTACTTTTCGAATATTGATAGTTTTTGCTAACCAACATAATTTATTAATACATCAAATGGATGTCAAAACAGCATTTTTAAATGGTTGTTTAAAAGAAGAAATCTATATGCGTGTACCTGATGGTATAAAAACTGAAAACAAAAATTTAGTTTGTAAATTACATAAAGCTTTGTATGGTTTAAAACAGTCAGCTAGATGCTGGTTTGAACATTTTGATGAAGTGTTAAAAGCACACGGTTTTAAAAATTCTTCAAGTGACCGATGTTTGTACTTATTAGATAAAGGTCATATATACGAAAATATTTATGTAGTTTTGTATGTTGATGATTTATTAATAGTCACTGGTAAAATGGATACAATGTCAAATTTCAAAGAATATTTAATGAATACATTCAAAATGATAGATTTAAATGAGGTTAAGCTCTTTTTGGGTATTGAGAATTTTTTTTTTTGTAAAGTTGAGAATATTTTATTTTTTTTGTAAAGTTGAGAATATTTTATTTTTTTTGTAAAGTTGATTTATTTTGAGGGGGAGTATTGTATATTGTTATATGAGATGCTCGTACCAAAATAAATACAATAGGGAATTCCCCTATTTATGTTTAACAGGGAATTCCCCTATTTATGTTTAACCTTTTCTTAACAAAGGACCAACCGGCTATACGAACCAACCATGTAAATGTATATTAGTATTAGTCTGGCTCTCGTTGAGTAACGTACTTATAATAAATATATACATATTATTAAATCTTACTTATTATTTAATCCCAATAACCAATATATTTCATCACACTTTTAAAAATATAATATTTTCTAAATACTCGCATAAAAGAATATTGGCAAAAAGCGCGAGATAGTTACGTTTTTGCGTACTTGCGTATCCAATATATAAATATAACTTGTATGTAATTTTTTTATTTTTATTCATCATATTTTATTGTTTGCTTGAGCATGTAAATATTAATAGTTTAAGTTTTTTATTAACGTTTTTATACTCTAAGGGTAGATTACCCATTAAACACTTTAGAAACTTATCATACACAAAAAACCTAAACCTATTAGGAGAGACGAGTTATACAAGTATTACAATTTTAATTTTTTTAAACTTTTTGTATTTCTACTTGTATTGTATTATACATTTGCTAATTAGTCGCAGAATAGTGACGGAATATAATAACAAGAGACAAGTTATATTTTTGCCTAAACACACACGTTTTCTTTTTACAAATAAGTTTTGTTTATTGTATTTCTAAGATTAGTCAATTGAGTTTTGACTTAAATAAAAGTTGTACATTTAAACGTCTGTAGCAATTATTATAAAGTTTACATGTAGAATTATGAATCATATTTGCAAATAGATAATGTGATTCAATTTGTTAACGATTGTATTAGATATACAATCGTAATAAACTTAGTGACGGTTATTTGAGAAATCATACTGGTACTTCTTGGTTGAGAAGTCGAGAAAATGCTTTTGTAAAGTAGTTGAGTACAAACATCTGTGTGCAATTATTGATGTTTGAAGAAGTTTTTTAAGTAATATTTAACAAATTTGTCCGTACTGATTATTATTTTATTGATTTGATGCGGTTGCTTATAGTCCGGGAGCTGACGATATATTTTGATGTCTAAAAGCACCAAAGCTAATTTTTATTTATATGCTTAGATCTCATGATGTCTGTAAAAAAAAGTTGTTAGCTGCTACAGTAGCCGGTAACGGCGGACACAGTAAAACTTTCCACCTATAAGAAAATTGGTTTCTACAAATTAAATAAAAGTAGCCTTAAAAAAAAATGTCATGTAAATGTCGCCATATACCGGACTAATAGATGAAACCAGAAAGAGTTATTTCCAGTATTTTTATGCTAAAAAGCAACAATATTATTTTGTAATTAGTAGTTTACACTTGAACAAAAGTTGGAAAATAATAAAAACTTACTTCCAAAATTATGAGTCTTCTATTCAAACGGTAAGAAATTTACGACAAATTTGATAAAAAAAAGTGCCTTCAATACAGTTTGTAGACCAATTTGTAAAGCAAGTTTGCCAAACTGTCTAATGCGCTCAGCCAAAAAAATTAATACTGTTGCTCAGAGTGTGCGTGAAAATGCATCAACATCAACTCGTTTTTGGTCCGCCGGCATTATTGGGCCATTTTTCCTTAAAAATGAGCAAGAAGCCGTCGTTGCCATAGTGCCAACAAAACCATCAATCTTTTGCGGACTGTTTTCGGAAATCGAATAATCAGCCAAAATGTGTTACGCTAATTATCCAGAGACGATTGTTGCTTTAAAAATCGAACTTGCCATTTATGCGATTGGAGTCCAAACAATCAAAAATGTATTAAAATTTTTAGTTAATTGGATGGGTTACTGTCAAGCCAGCCGTGGCAGTCATTTGAATGATGTCGTGTTTTATTCTTAAATAAAAATGTCCAATTTTAATTTAAAAAAAATATTTATTAGTTTTTTTATTTTTAGCCGATTTAAATTCTGACAGTTAGATGGCTAACTTTTTATATGATATGGCTATTTATTTATATTGGCTGAAAAATTTGACTCAATTTTTGATGTAAATTAATAAACTTTTTAATTTTGTGTTATTTATAGTATTGAAAAAATAGCACTGTATTACATATTTTTTTAAAACCATATTAACAACTGGCTTAACATTTTTATATTTCTATAATAGAATATATAGCTATTATTAAAAACATTACTGGGTTATTTTCAACACAATAAACATTTATATTTAAAAAAAACTTTGTATTATTAAATATTAAGCTAAGCAAAAGTTTTTTTTTTAATTTGGGATTTTTATATTGGGAACACTCTTGCATAATTTGCTTTAAAATAAACATGTAAGTAATTTTTAGACAAATAGAATAAACTTTCAAAATAAGGAAAAAAATCTTTTCTTAATATGTTATAATTTTGTTGACAGTAACCTTATATAAATGTAATGGTATGTGTTGTCAACAACAAGAAATCTTTTTATTTTACTGGATATATAAACAATTTAAGTTTAATAAAAATAAGTACTTATAATTTGTATAAGCTAATTGTTGTTTAGTTGAATAACCTTAAATGAAAATTTATTTAAATTTGCTATAGTTCAAGCTGATAGCCAAAGTTAAAAATTGTGCACGTCTGATAAACAACGTAATAGTCTTTAATCTTTTAAGTTAACTACTAAAACTGATCAAGCTAAAACTGCTTATAATATAACTGCAATTAAAACTGTTACTAAATATTCAAAGATTGTTAGAAATAAGAAATCAACATATAAGCCTTGTTCTGCCAACTAATATTTTTATTTAGTGTTCTCGCTGTTAATCTTCTTCAAACAATTAATTTAAAACAGATTTAACAGTTAGTTAAAAAATTTAAATCTAAGGCGTAATAAATGAGCAATTCAATCTAAACGTTCGTCAACAAATCTTGCAGTAGCTTTAGAAATTTGCAAAGCATTCGATAGAGTATGACACATTAATTTTATTAAAAAACTCGATTGTATAAAGTTTGATCAAAAATCTGTGTTATCAATAACTTTTTTGACAATAGAAAATTATAGTTAAAATTGATGGTTTTAACTTTGACTCTAAAATTATAAATGCGGATATTACACAGAGGTCTGCTTATTTTTGAAATTTATCAAATAGAATTTATAAACAAAAATTTTAGGACAATATCTTTTCTGAAACAATTATTTTATTGTTGGGAAGGTAATAATATAATTTATATACTTGTATGCTTCTATGTATTTTATTGACAGCTTCAACAGTATATAGAAATCTAAAATTTCTTAATAGATGTAAACAGTTTTTAGTTCAGTTTAACTTTTGCATATATATAAAAAAAACTAATATTTGTCCTTGTATTGTTACCAAATATGGGAAGCAACATCTAAAACTACAGTATCTTTTCTAAACTTTATTCAACTAATGATTTAGATACTTTACATGAACATGGACATGAACATTGTTTAAACAAAGTATAAAATATTGTCATCTAAACAAATATTTACTTGTAGTACAAAACTAGCTAAAATTTTTAACAAATATTTACTGACAAATATAGTATTTCCCAAAATTTATAAGCCAAATATTTAAGGTCATTGTTTACAGACTGCTTAAATCTAGTCTTAAATATAATAATAATAATAATAATAATAACAATAATAATAATAGTAATTAATAATAATAATAATAATATACATCTTTATTTCATTAGAAAAAATAATATAATGCACTTGAGTTAGTATAATTACATTAAACAAGTAATAAATAAACTCGAAAATTAATATAGTTAATTTGTTTTTTAAACATAGAAAAAGTTGATCCAAAAATAATAAAATTAACATTGTTCATTAAACTATTGCATTCACGCATCAGTCTTGTGATCGAGCTATGTTGTTCAAAATTTGTTGAGTAAAGTATTTTTTTAAATATTAGTGTATTACAAGTTGTCCTAGTAATAGAAAAGTTGAATTGAAGTTTACTTAAGATTTCTTTGCAGTTTATACAACTATTAATAACTTTATGCATAAAGCATAAGTCAAAAGTTAATCTTCTTTTATTTAAAGGTTTTAAGTTATACAAACCTGCTAGTTCATGTTTGAACTTATTGCAGTTTTATATTGCAAATATTTAAAAAAAATCTGTTTTAGACAGATTGCAATGTTTTAGATTGCTCTTTAAGATACGGAGACCAAATAACAGAACCGTATTTCAATTGGGATCTTACTAACGATTTGAGTTGTAGCAACTGTGGTTTAACGTGTTAAAATTCAAAAGTAAATTTATGTTATTAAGTAATTACTAAATATTACATTTAGAAACTAAAAAAAAAAATCTGGTGTATTCATAAAAATGGTATGCGCACTAAACTAAATCAAATTATGATCTATATTAATTAATGTGTTTTTGATATTATAGTTATGGTAAAAACTAGAATTAATGATGATATTTTTAATGGGAAATTAGGTTTTGATGGTTTCAATATATTTTGTAAAAATAAATCAGTTAAAGTAAAGGTAAAGGTGTTTGAATAAAATTAAAATAGAAAAAAAATTATGCGTCTTGTAACTAATATTACAATTGAACATTTTTTTACAAAAAAAATAGAATCATAATTATTACATAAACCTACCAATCGTAGATCAAGTAATTCTGTTTATTGCATTTGTTTTGACAATATTTATAAAAAGCACATCAACTGTGAATATTTATATTATTTTTGTAAACAATTTATTAGTGACTCATTATTACTAATTGATCGTATATTGTTAAAATTCTGGCAGACAATTGAAAATTTTATAAGTTGTATTAATATTCCAAATATTTATCTAGATTTAGCTTTTTTTATAATAAAAAAATAATTGTTACTACACTGGCTTTTAAGCATATGTCATGGATAACAATGTATAAGTTTAGATATACAGTTGACAGTTAATTTTCAAAAAGCTGATTATGATTTACTGAACAACTTTACTATTGAAGGTACATTATTAGAATGAGTTACTAATATGCTCAAATATTAATGTAGCTGTTGATTGTTTTAGTAGTAATGTTATAAAAAGTGTATTAAAGTTTCAAGTTATCCCAAATGGTACAAAAACAGAACCAGTGATAAAACTATTAATTACAACGTATTCCAGTTATTAAAATTAGATTATATGCTACTATTTTACATTAAGCAATACTCCAAAAAAAAAAATTTATAAGTAGTAAAAGCTTGTAATGTTGATGAAAAAACAAATATTTTTGAACAATATGATTAACACAAACAGTCATGACTACGTTAATTTGTTTGTTGATTATTTGTCAGCTGTTTATGCTAGTCACACAGCTTCTATGCCTATGCCAAATTTCATATTTAGATTACAGTCGCGTTTGAAGCAATAAGTAATTTGTCCAATCAGTGTAGTTCAGGTCCATATATTATTTAAACAGTGCTAAACGCACTTTATGTAAACCTGCGCATGTACTATTTGCTTTGTCTCTAAAGCAAGGGATCTTTCTAACAATTTGGAATAAATGTTATATCACACCAATTTTAATTTTTAAAAATGAAAATAAGAAAAACTTTAGAATCTAACAATTTTTGATAAACTCATTGATGACCAAGTTATATGAGAGTTGCAAAAATGTCAATTCATATTAAAGTTGAGTTTGATTTACATATCAAGTAATTCCTAAATATTTATTTTAAAAATTAAATAAAAATAAATTAAATGTTTCTTTTTTGAAACTTTAAATTACAATAAAAATATTATTTTATAGAAAATTATGAAAAGTGCTTGCAATTAATCTTACAATCAAAGTTTAAAAATAGTTGTGCCACGTAGTTATAGTAGATAAAATAAAGATCATTTTGTCAAAACGGTTTACTTCAAATTTATAAGCAAAACTTTTTTATGTGTTAATTATTTTTCTTATTATGAATACATAATATGTGACGATTTTTTATTGAAGTGCTCAGTATAATATACTTTAATAAAAAAAATATAATAAATTGAATAAATTAGCATATATATTCTGTACATTTACTTAAATTTTTTTGTTAATTTGTAATAAAATTTAAGTTGAAAATTGCTTACTAATATATTACAATACTACATTTGTAAACAATAAAAAGTTAACAAAACTAACAAAATAGTTTAGTTTATTATTATTTTTATTACAAATACTGATCATTTATTTAAAATGCTGACTATGACTCAATAAATAGCTATTAATTAAATCAATCTAATTTTATAAACATATTATATCATTATAATTAAGCAGTAGCATAATAGAATTGTTAAATATTGCAATTCAACTTTTAATAATAGCATCAGTATCATCAGATAATATAATTATGTAATAACATCATTTACATATTCATAATGCTTTGATGAAAAGTAATTTAGCACCAAAGTGAAGGTTCTTCGAGAAGATGCATACGGTTTAATTTTACAATTATATATGAACACAAACGGCTAAAGGAGGCAACTGGGAACAATTCAAATGTCTAATTGAAATCAAATGAAGCATTTTAATCGAACAAAATCGTATTTTAATTTGCTTTTCGTAAGAAGGTTTTATAAAAGCGAGAACCTTGCTCTGCATTATTGCAGCCGACAAATGGATTTAAATGAATTATAATAACAGAAAGACACTATTGAGAAATTATAGGATTCACGACTGAAGAGTGCTTATTCCATAACAATTTTGCAGTATTTACACTATATAATACCGACACGTACACGCTTACCTTATACTGCAACTTACCAATGAAAGAAGATACATTTTTTATATCAACAGTATAAATAAAGGATTTACACATATGGTATTTAGTATTGAGCGTTTCTACGGAGAAGGGTATATAGAATTAGAGCATCTTCATGTGTAAATGTTGATTCGCTAATAAAAATACTATAAACGACTAAAAATTGTAAAAACGGAGCCGTACTAAATACATGATAGTGAATCACGATCGAATTCGTATATAAGGCATTGGCTTCTTGCAATTTCATTCAATTCATCTCATCCATTCGTGTAATCCTCTTCGATAACAATATTGAGGGTTGATATTTACTTATCAATTTATAAATTAACATTATCAATATGTGGAAGGTAAGTAACCCCATAATATTGTTAAAAATATTATTCAAGAAGTAATTATATTAATATTTAAATTAGATTATTGATAATTAAAAATAATTTACATTAATAATCAAAACATTAAATAAATTAGTCATAACAAATAAATTTGCATAATCTATTTGCCAACATATTTTTAAATAATTTTAATAATAGTAATTAATTATATAAAAAGTTTATATTTAAAAGAAATTTTTTTGGTAAATTACAAACAGTTATTCAACTACAAAACTATTATTTCTAGTGTTTATTATTTGTGGCTTTCGCCATCACATACGTTTTTGCTGAACCACCAAGTTCATATCTACCACCAAGTAAGTATATGCTTAACCAAATAACGCTTAATTTTGTGATAAAAACATTAACACTTTGATCAGACGGTGGTCCAAATACTTCTTATGGACCACCTGGGTACCAACCAGGTACACCTATAGGTCCCGGTAACGGTGGAGGTGGTTCTCCAAATAATGGATACTTACCACCTGGTAAAGGTAACGGCAACGACCATTCATCTAACGGTGGTCCACCAAGCACGTCGTATGGTGCACCAAATGGAAATGGAAATGGCAACGGGAATGGATATAGTAATGGAATACCAAGTACTTCATATGGTGCTCCAAATGGAAACGGTAATGGTAATGGTAATGGAAAACCAAGTAGTTCATATGGAGCACCAAATGGAAATGGCAATGGTCATGGCAACGGCAACGCTCATAGCAATGGAAACGGCTATGGTAATGGTAATGGTTATAGTAACGGTAAACCATCAACCTCATATGGACCACCAAGTAACGGCAATAGCAATGGGAACGGGTACAGCAACGGCAAACCTTCTAGTTCATACGGATCACCAAGTAACGGCAATAGTAACGGAAATGGCAATGGAAACGGTTATAGTAATGGTAAGCCATCTAGTTCATATGGATCACCTTCTAATGGCAACGGCAATGGAAACGGCTACAGCAACGGTAAACCATCTAGTTCATATGGACCACCATCTAACGGTAACGGCAACGGAAATGGTAATGGATACAGCAATGGCAAACCTAGTACGTCATATGGTGCTCCTCAAAATGGAAATGGAAACGGTAACGGTAACGGTTATAGCAATGGAAAACCTAGTACATCATATGGAGCTCCTCAAAATGGAAATGGTAATGGAAACGGTAACGGAAATGGAAATGGACATAATAACGGCAACGGAAACGGAAATGGCAACGGAAACGGTTATAGCAATGGGAAACCTAGTACATCATATGGAGCTCCTCAAAATGGAAATGGACATAGTAACGGCAACGGACATACCAACGGAAATGGTAACGGTAACGGAAATAAAAATGGTAACGGTTATAGCAACGGCAAACCTGGTAACGGAAACGGTTATAGCAACGGTAAACCTAGTACTAGCTATGGTGCACCAAATGGCAATAAAAATGGCAACGGTTATTCAAATGGTGCACCAAGTTCATCATATGGAGCACCAACTAATGGTAACGGTTATGACGGACCTAGTGATAGTTATGGAGCACCGATCAATAGCAACGGAGGAAATGGAAAACCTAGCTCTACATATGGAGCACCAAGTAATGGCAACGGTGGTTATGGTGGGTATTTATTAACAATAATTGTATTCAGTTTAACGTATTATAAAAATACATAATTATTAATTAATTAATGTATTTGTTGCAATTCTTATTAAGACAAAGAACTATTTATTGCTTCTCACAACTTAACAAAATGTATGTTAGTCATTTTTAAGTGTCCTTAATTAACATATAATAACACATTTTTTAACTAATTTCCACCAATTAGATGGCAATGGAAAACCACCAGGCAATGGATATTTACCACCTAATGGTAATGGAAATGGAAATGGAGGACCACCAAAACCAGAATATGGACCACCAAAACCAGAATATGGAGCACCAGAAGAAGAAGCTACTGTAAAAATTAATTCTTTATAGTGTAAAACGTTTTGTGAGTCACAACATTACTTAATGTTTTAGGAACCTGCCAAGTATTCTTTTGAATGGGAAGTAAACGATCCAGAAAGTGGCAACGAATATGGCCAAAAAGAAGAACGCGATGGAGATAAAACAGTAGGCAGCTACAATGTTCTCTTACCTGACGGCAGGAAACAAATTGTAGAATATGAAGCCGACGCAGAAGGTTACAAGCCAGTAATCACATATGAAGGTAGAATCAATTTAATTGTAAATAAATAATTTTCTAAGGAAATTTTATGTTGCAGGTGAAGCCAATGGTGGAAAAGAAAATGGAAATGGAGGCGGTTATCCCGGTGGTAATGGAAATGGCGGATACAAATATTAATTGTTTAAATAGTTATTTGTTCAGTCATTTTATAATATCCGGATACAATTATTTAGCAATGTGTGGTTACCAATGAATGGAAAGATGTTGTGGATAACAAATATAAAGTTGCCAAATAACCAAACTACACTTAGCTCAATCCTTAATTTACATGTACATACAGTTAAAGTATTTATTATTTATTAGATAGTAGAGTAGTTTAGAACAATTTGCTTTCCTATTATTCTCTTTTCAATTATAATTTATTTTGTACTGATTGATGTATTAACGACTGTTGACGACTAAAGCACTGATTTAGGAATTTGATTATGATATGTTACATAATATTATTTAGTGTTTACTTGTCCTCTAGATATTAGGTTTTAATATTCAATACATATTTAATTAAATAAATTATTGTAAACATTTACGTATTTTATTAATATATTTTCTTTTTACCATTTAGATTGTAATGCAACAACATTCAAAAAGTTTTTTTTTAATTGTTATTAATTATGTCTTAAAAACTAATAATACATTATTTTCTTCAACGTTGTCAAATTAATTTTACACAAAATAAAACAACAATTATAAGTTGTATTAATTTAATGATTTAATTAATAATCAAACTTACTAAAAAGTGAGAAACCAGCATCTTTAATAAAAAAGCTCATTAGTAGTTGGCATGCATTTATAATATAACCTTAATAGCTGAAATTGTTCATTTAATAAAAAAAAAAGATTACTTTAAAGTATTATGAACCATATTCAAGTTTAACTGTTTACATTTAGTTTGAATAGTAATCTTACTTGTAGAATTTACATTTTAATACGTACCTGAATAAGCTCAATACATAAAAAAATAAAATTAAACGTATTATGTTGTAGAAACAAGTTTTTTGTTTTGTATTTTTTTTCTATATTTTTTAGTTCTCTTCTTTGTTTTCTGATTGTAAATCTTAATATTCAAAATGCTTAAATTTTAATATTATTCTTATTTGTTGTGTCTAAAAATTGATTTGGTTTTATTTTGTATATTCTCTCTAGAGCATGTCGCTTTTTTAAGTAGTAATTTTCATATTAATTTGCAACCTGGTCCTTACAAAATCTGACCTGTACATCTTAGACATTTAGATTTTATTTTTTGGACTATATCATTGTCATTGTCAGAAATGTAATTGCGGTAATTTATTTGAATTGGATGATTCCGAACTTCCTAAACTTTATAAAGAAAATATTACTCTTTACCAAGTTTTATGTGATAAGTTGAGGTCGAGCAATAAATTACTCTTAGATAAAATTACTTATCTTGAAGAGAAGATCACCGAAAAAGATAAAACTATTTTTCAATACGAAGCTCGCAGTAAACAACTAACTGCTCCTACTACTGCGCCGCTCACTATTGATACGGTGCAATTGATTCAACCGGGTGGTTTTTCCTTATTTGGCAAGCTCTGTTGTTAAGTGGAAAACTAATCAAAAAACTCAGCAAAGAACTCAAACTATCTTTGGTTGTGTCCCAACCAATGACAAACTGCAGGCTTATGTGCCTACTTCTTACGTACATGTTTCTAAACTTAGACGTGAAACTAATAAAACTGATATAGTAAATCATATTAAATCTTAGTTTTTCACGATATCAATTGATGTTGTTGAGTTAAAAGTAAAATCTGGAAACTACAGCAACTTTAAAGTTTCTGTTCCAGCTAATCATGCTCGATCTATTCTCTGCAAAGATTTTTGGCCTGCAAATATAGCGGTCAAGAAATTTTTAAATTATGGGAGAGTTTATAATGTTCCTGCTTCATCTTCGGTGGATTTTCGAAATCTGGATCCAGCCAACAATCTAAACCCGTCACCAGAAACACCAGCGGTATCTCCATCTATTACCAGAATGTCGGGGGTATATAAACTAAACTCAAAGAACTTATGCTGGCTGTAGCTGTATCCAACTACAATATTATTGTACTGACCGAAACCTGGCTAAATCAGGACATCAGCGATGCGGAGCTACAATTAATTGGTTACAGTTTGTTTAGATGTAATCGCTCTTTATTAACAAGCCCTAAGCTTGACGGAGGAGGTGTCTTAATTGCTACTAAAACTTGTTTTAATTGTACTTTATTACAACCTACATTTTTAATTGTTGAACATTTGTTTGTAATTGTTAAGTTTAAGTTTGTATCATATATTATCAGTGCAGTCTACTTACCACTTAACTCGGCATGTGATAAATATTTAGATCATTGTTATTCCGTTGAATCTATCGCTGACAAATATCCAGACAGTAAACTAATTTCACTAGGCGATTATAATCTACCCGCAGCGGTATGGGTTAATGATGAGTTAGGCATAAGTGATATTTGTAATGATACTTATTCTGCTCATTTTGTTTCCAACTGTTATGGATTTCTAAACTGCGATCAATGTATTTCTATACCTATTGATGGTGGTGTGTTCTTAGATTTATGTTTTTCTAACATCTGTGATATTTCTGTGATTAAAGCTTATGTGATTGATGTAAAATGTGATACTAGCCGTGATAATTTAATGTGTAATTATGTTTTTAATGATTTTAAATATGCCGACTTTAACGCAATCAATAATTTTTTGTTAAATGTTGATTGGTCCGCCCTTTTTTATAATTGTAAAGTTGATAATTGCGTTAATTTATTTTACTCTGTGTTGCATTTTGCTATTGACTATTTTGTTCCCAAAAAACAATGGCAAGAAAACAATTTTCCAGTTTGGTTTAATAATGAATTGATTTCACTTACTGGACTCAAAAAAACTGTTCATAAACGTTATAAATCTTCAAGACTATTGTCTGATTATAACGAGTTTCAATCAATTCGTACTTTGTGTAAAAATCTCAGTACATGTCTATACAAGCAATATATTACTCGAACAGAAAACAACATTCAAAGTAACCCTTAACATTTTTGAAAATTTGTTAGCGACTCTAGAAAAACTAATGATTTTCCAGCCACAATGTATTATAAACAAAAAACTTGCAGTAATGGAAATGACTATGTTAATAGTTTTGCTGAATTCTTTTCCTCTGTTTACGATACACAAACTCATCCAACTCTTTTGTTTGACTTTATGAAAAACGGATTACATCAATCATTTTCAATTAGATTGTTGGATGTATTTAAAGAGATTGAGAACCTTAAATGTAACTTTAGCACTGATCCGGACGGTGTTCCATCTATGCTGTTAAAACAATGTATTTATTCAATTTCTATGCCATTGCACTTACTTTTTGAGGCTTTTCTTAATGAAGCCAAATTTCCTTTAGTTTGGAAACAAAGCTACATTATGCCTTTACATAAATCTGGAGCTAAGGAGGATATTACTAATTATAGAGGTATATGCATCCAGTCTGCTATTCCTAAGTTGTTTGATCAAATTGTAACTGGTCAAATACAATGGATGTGCAAAAGCATTTTAGTGGAACAGCAACATGGGTTTCGCGAGAGTCGTTCTACTCTTACAAATCTTTTTTGTTACAAAAATAATTTTTTGAATGCCTTTCAATCAAGAGTTTAAGTAGATTCTATTTACACAGATTTTTCAAAGGCTTTTGATCGCGTTAATCATAGTATTTTGATTGCTAAGCTTCGGGCTTTGTTTGTTTTGCTGACGATCTTAAAATTTATAAAAGAATATCATCTATCGAGGACTGCATTAGTTTGCAAAATGATTTAGATTCTGTTCATTCATGGTGTCTTATTAATAACTTGTTGTTTAACGCAAATAAATGTTTTTTGATAAGCTTCAACAGAACTTTAAGTAAAGTATCGCTTGACTATACTATCGATAATAATGTTTTGAAACATGTTACACAAATAAAAGATTTGGGCGTAATTTTTGATTTAAAACTAACTTTTGTTGAGCATATAAACTATATGTGCAACCGTGCTATGAAAATGTTAGGATTTCTTTTCAGAATGTCTACTGACCTATCTCCTAGCACACTCAAATTACTTTATTGCGCTTTAGTACGTTCTCATTTAGAGTACGCTCTGTCAGTTTGGTGTCCATTCTACAGCGTCCATATATGCAATATAGAACGTATTCAAAACAAATTTTTTCGTTTATTATCGTACAAATTAGGCATTTTATCTGAAAATTACGATTTTAACCTCATTGCATTGCAATATAATCTTCCGCCGCTGAAAACTCGGCGCAAATGAGCCGATTTATCATTTTTACGTGGACTAATGATGTCTGAGATTGATTGCCAAGAGCTACTAGTAACTCTTCCATTTCAAGTCCCCAACAATAATAGCCGAACCAGACAGTCTCCATTATTTAGAAAATCTATACATTCTACCAATTACTGTTTTAATAATCCAATTGGTAGAATGTGTAGAATTGCAAATAGTTTCTCTAATAATGTTGATTTATTTTGTGTTTCAAAATGTAGTTTTAAGTGTCAATTAAAATGTGTTGATAAATAATTTTTTATTTTGTTTTTATTTATGTATACTTTTTTCCATGCTTTTATTTTTCAATATTCTTTTATATATTTTTGTGTAATTGTAATATTGTTTGTAATTCATCGTTATTTATGTATATAATGATGTAGATGTAAATGGTTTTGTATATACCGTGAATAAAGTATTATATTATATCATTAAAAAACTGGTTGTTTTAATGCAATATTAGTTTAACGGATCACAATTAATATCTTTCAACTTGCTTGTTTGTGCAAATAAAAACAGAGTTTTATTTTTGTTAACTTTCTATTTAACTTTTACTGTTTTTTTAATTTTTTTTACATATTTGCATTATTTTTTCTACTAGTTGATCACATATAGTTTAATAATTCTAATACTAAAGGCTATTATTAATTGATTTAAATATTGCTCATATGCATTATCATTTTATCTTGATCTACTTAAAGCCTTGACTGTCTCACAGAATCTTTGTAAGATTGTTTTACATATAAAATTTTCTTATTTATTCATGCAAGCATCTACATTATATGCAAAACAAAAAAATAATTATTTAAAAATTAAAAAAATAATTGGTCTAATCTGGACAATATATGTTGTGGTATTATGCAAAATTTGGCGTTCAGACCTATTTTCTGTCATCAGTAATAGAAGCACATATTGTAATTTGTTTAACTAACTTAATTAATTACCTCTAGATACTAATTGACGTACTTTTTTTTAATATTTCTGATCTCAATACTTAGTTGACTTGTTGCAATATTTTTTTATTTGATTTGAAAATTGATATTTACGAATTACTTAATATCACATTGAAGACAAAATTTAAGCAGTCTGTAAACATTGACATGAATAGTTCTAAATTGTAGGTCTCGGGAAATACTGAATTTAGAAATTTATTCCATTTGTTGATAGTCCGGTTAAAAAAATCTTCCTTAAAAATTTAGGACCTACGTCTCAGCTCTGAACTGACACTAAATATTTGTTAGAATTCCAAGCAAGCCTTGTACTACAAGAACATATTGTTTAAAGTAACAACATGGCTTTATTTTTTTTAACAATGTATATGAAAATGCAAAGATCTACAAATTTTAACCTCGACATTTTAAGACACTCTGCCATATTTTTTGTTAAGGTGCTTGGAAAGAATAAACCATAAAAAGTGCTGTAACAAAATCTCCGGGTGCTTGTCGGGTTTTAAGGATGTGGATAAGACCAGTATGTAGATGGAAAAGTAATAAGACGTAGTACGCCGTAATAGTCTGAGAGCTCGCGTCAAAAAAATGCAAGAGTTTTCGGAAGCTTGATATTTTGAGATTGGGTTTCGTTTCAATAATGAAAAGCCTGCCTAAAGTCAGCAGGTCTGCCGTTAGGATACCTGGCGCTGAGACCCTTGCAAAGATGTAAAATTAATTAGCACCTCCAAATTGTTTTCGGAAAGCTCAAAACTTGTATATTGTTAGTCAATCTAATCTAAAACACAAATTCATCAGTCAAACGGGACGTGTTAAATCAGCGCTACACTGTACATGTCAAAGAAATAATGCTAGCGCAAATGTTTTCTCAAATCTCAAATATTGCCAGATCATTAATTTAATGTATAAAACTCACAAAACTAATAGTCACACACATTTTTGTTGGAAACCTATTAGTCAGCAGTTGCTAGAAGCAAAGATAGCAAGTAAGCGCAATTTATGGCGACGTGCTCTTGCTAAATTATTAATTGGAGAATGCGCTGATTTGCTGTTTTTACTTTCAGCGACTGCTGACTGACAGAATCCCAACAAAAATGTGTCTGATTGTTAGTTTTGTGAATTTTATACTTTAAATTCATGTTTTTTTTTCAGTATTTGAGCCTTGAGAAAACATTTGCGCTAGCATCATTTTTTTGACATGTAAAGTGTAACGCTGACTCTACGCATCCCGTTATTTTGCTGTTTGACTGTTGGATTCGTGTTTAAGATTAGATTCACTAATGATATACAAATTTTGAGCTTTTCAAAAACAATTTGGTGGTGTTAATTAATTTTAAATCCTTGCGAGCGCGTCAGCGCCAGGTGTCTGATGAAATGGAACCAATCTCAAAATATCAAGCTTCCAAAAACTCTTGCATTTTTTTGACGCAAGCTCTTGGACTATAATGTTTTTATTTCAGTTGTGTAATAAAGATAAATTAATTCTTAAAAACCTAAAACGTAATTTAAATATAAACCATGCTACATGGAAAAGTTGCGGTTGTGCAAATGAAATATTAAAGAATTGAAAACTATTAATTTTAAATATATTATTATATCAATCGTACCAGTTAGGGTAATTACTTTACTAAAAGAGATACGTATAGAAGAAAAACTTACCGAGCAAAGAATTACGCATCATTGAATTAATTATGCGAGAACTTCACCACAAAGCAGCATATTTAAGAATGGAAAAATATGTGAATAAATGATATCAACAGAAAATAAACAATAATTTATTTTCTTTAAAATAAAATAAACCGTAAAAAGATAAATAAAATAAAATAAAATAAAACTGCCGAAAAATGAAATGTGCTTCTGCTTATCTGCTCCCTTTTTAGAAGTTATCAAAAAGTAACTATTTTGATAGTTTTTAAAAACTAGGCTAAGTAAGATTTTAAATAAGTTGAATAAAATGTCTCCTTTTCTATACCGGACTCCGGAATTACGAAGATATTACAAGATTTAGTAGCAATACTTATACCTATTTGGTAAAGGTAAAGTTTTTGTTTTTTAAGATAGAAAAGAAGAAATGAGATTAGTTTTCAACCAAAAAATGGACTGACCCGCCAGGATCTTGTAAAATACGTTTACGTGAACGTTTGGTAAAAGATTTTTGAGCTAACATTAAACCAATCTTGGGATAAGTCTTTTGCGCAGAAAAAAATGTGGAATTTTAAAAAGATAAAAAAGGAATACGACTCAAATAAAGTTCAATAGGGGTGAAATAAGTCCCGCATTACACGCTTAACCGGATTTTTTTAGGGATGTTAAACCGACAAAAAATCAAGTTTGATCGCGTTTGCCGTTAAAAATTCCTTTCAACGGTCGGAGCTAAATTGCGTTTCTTGATCGCAATGTATTCTTTGCGGTCTTTTCATATCGGAAAAATATCGTTTTTTTATACAATTAACTATAGTTGAAGTTGTTTCTCGTTTTATAGGATACAACAAATATAAACGAGATTCCGCCAGAAGACCAAAGTAATGGCCCAAAGAAATTTACAGACACTAAATTGTTAGGCCCGTCGGATATGATAGACTCCAAAGTAGGCTTTAAAAGAACCGAGTGCTTAGATTTTTGGTATATCTCACACGCCTTAATCACTTTTTAAAGGATCTAAATATATTAGACCACCACACATCTCTACGTATAGAGCACCATGTTTTGTAGACGCCAAAGTGTCCAAAAAACTAGTGGTAAAGTAAGATAAAGTTACTGACAAGAACAGAAGGTATACAAAGATAAGCCGCAGTATCAGTTTTTCTACGCAAAAATAAAATGTTTTTATGAAAGAAAAAGTTGTTAGAAGGAGTTCCTAAAAAAATTGCAGAAATTATTGAAAATAATTTACATTTGCTTAACCGTAACGTGAGTCCCGTTTCACTCAAACGTGCCAAAACGCAATCAAGATGTTTAATATAATTCAAAAATGTACGCAAAGTAATGAGAAGGTTGTCAACGTACTCATGTACAATTCCTTCAAATTTTATTTCTAAAAAGTTTTATCTATACAACGCGTGAATGAGCTAACGGCTGTCTTTAATCTAAATAATAAAACTCAAAAATGGTACGCTTGCGTGTCAACGCGGAAACTCTTAAAATGACAATGATCTTTTTTTATTGGAATTTGCCAATAAAAAACTGTTAGGTCTAATGAAGATATATAATTGACTTAATAAAGATTTAATTTCAAATCCTCGATAGTACCTGGCAATATGTTTTCTAAACGCATTACCGAGTTTAACCGTTGGGCGTGCAGACAAATTCTCACATTTCTATTTCATTTGATCGTGGTTAGCAAAAAATTTGCAAAAGCGGCATCAAACCGTTCAATTATTTCTCACGCTTCCATACGATTGATTTTGGCTAAAATTGCCGTTTGATACGCGATCGGAACCGGATACTGAGTTACCGCAAATAATGTTGTGTCCGTTAAGTTAATTTGATGTTTATATGATGCTGTGAGCGCAGGTCAATTTGAAAACACGTGGTAACGTCAATCTAACATGACTGAAAAAATGTATTTGTTGCGTGATTTAAGTTTTATTTCAGGCTTTACAGAAGAAATGTTAACTTCAGTATTATTGAAATCAACAAACTTTTCTGCACCCGTTTGGTTAATTGCTCAAATATAAAAACCACATGTATTTGGAAGGGTAATCTTATAAAAGACATCAATCTCTGTAATCAAAAAATAATTTTTGCTATCAAAACTAGTGATCATGCCCCCTTGTTTCTTTAAGCTTATATTTACGTTATAAAAGCGTAACAAATCAATTCCTAGTATGACTGGGTAACACAGAGGAAAAACTACTAAAAATTTGAATTTAGCTAAAATTGTACTCAGTTAAAACGGCATCATAAGTTGGTTTAGCTTTAAAAACTCTTGTAACGGGCAAAGTGCCGTTTACATGTTTATTATTAATTTGTTATTTAAATGTAGGGGATAAATGGTATGCAATTAACAAACTCTTGAAGAAATAAGAGAAATGAGAACGACATACATTTATCCTCTTTGTAGTATAGTTTTTTTTGCAAAAAGAATTTAATTCTAGCATAGTTCGCGGAAATATGGCCAGTTTTATTTTGGAAACGTAAAAGACACTGTCGCTCTTTATATCGCTCAGCGGATAGTTTACCGTACATTGTTAAACACACAGGGAGCATAAGTTTGCTACCGTTTCCTATCAAGTGATAATATTATGTACAAATTACGGTTTTTAATAAAGAGAGTGCATTAAACATTGGACCTTTTACTGACGCCCTACACCCTCTTCCAACACCACTAATATCAAGAAGAACCGCACCCAGCCGCTGACTAGCCGCCAACCGACGTAAATACCACGTAAAGAGTTACACTTTTCTTACGTTAACTCCCGTGACCAGAAGGATTGGTATATCGGGTAAAGCGTTGTCAATCTGTTAAAAATCCTTGTAAGATAAACAAGTAATTTCAAAATTTTTATAGTTAACATTGAATGTATTTGAGATGTATTGTGTTCAAGTTTGCAGCCATTATAAAAAAAAGATACGTTTGGTTTGGCTTGCTTAATAATGTCCACTCCTATGCTTAGTCACTGACTTCTCTGCAGTTTTCTGATTCTTTAACAATGCCTTCCTCAAGAGTGACATTTGCAACTGTGTTATTACTGCAAAAGTTTGAACAAGGAAACCGGTGCGGTGCGTGTGCCGATGTTTGCGGTGCATTTGATAATGTTGGTATTTGGTTGGAAGAAGCATTAGATTGGTTGCGGGGGATAAATTCAACAGTCCTAAGTTTGGTCTAAACTTCTCTTAGACTACGAGTGCCAATAAAACATGTTGCTACATTTATCGGATAATGACGTACTATGAAGTAAATTAAATGTTATATAAAAAAACCAAAAACTGTGCGTTTGTCATTATCTTTAATATGAAGGAAGATAAGTTTTTATCTAAAAGACGGTATCGACCAGACTCAAGACGTCCCTGTACTGCATGCTGATGCACAATACCCCAAAACTGTTCACAAAACATTTCTCAAAATTAAAAGTCTTATCATTTATGGAAAACGGCAATGAACTAATTGTAGGCTATTCCCTTAAACATATAATATAGTTTAAAGTACGGATAAGCAATTTAATATTAACACTTTACATTTTCTAGTTGAGTAAAAAATAAAACTGGATGCAGATTGCTACTCTCATATGTGGGCATGGTTTTATAAGTTTGCCTAAATTTAAGTTTGATAAACATGCATCAATATTAATAATAGTTGCAGTTGGCTACTAAATTGAGTTGTATTACATCGGTGTATTGATTGTAATGGATGTTACTTTTTATTTGTTTTTTGTCATTTTCTTAATTGTTTTTCTTGTATACGTCCTATCATAATTATTTTTAATTCTACTGATTGCCTTACTTGGACGCCAAGATGTAACAAATCTTCCGGGTGCTTGTCGGGTTTCAGGGGTGTGAATAAAACTAGCGTGTAAGTAGAAAAATAATAAGACGTAGTCCGCCGTAATGTCTTTATTTAAGTTGTTAAGTAGTTAGGGTAATTACTAGAAACCGGATTAAAAAGCATTAAAAATACGAATAAAAATGCATGAAAATGTAACTAAAAAAGCATTAAAAAAGCACCAATCATGTAAAAAAAACATTAAAAAGGCATGAAACAATTTAAAAAAAAAAGAAAACTTTAAAAATTCAAAACTATAAAATATTTTAATAACAGTTTGAGTGATGATATTTTTCACACACATTTTAAATAATATAAAAAAACTTTTAAATAACTAAAAAAAACCTACAAAAACAGTTGATAATTAAATGTTGCTCTAAGTGTTTAACTGTAAAATTCTGTCTTCAATCACTTAAAATGTTTTTGAAGGGGAAAAGACTTTTTTCAACATGCACACTTGTTATTGGTGCATGTTTAAATTTTGCTTTAAAAGCTGGAGTCATATCAAAATCTGGAACATTCTTTCCACTCAAAATACTGTTTATTTTATTTAATGTAGATAAACCTCTATTTTTCAAAAATACATCTTTGGATTTTGATTTCACTGTTTGCCTAATACAGCCTAGTAATTTTAAAATTGCATCTTTGAAATCTATAATTGTACTTAGACTTTTATTTAACGTATTTTCCTGTTTTCCTAGCGATTTTATGGCATGACTCACAAGATAATTACGGTATCTTTTAAGAAAGCTAAATTATTTTGAAGTTTCTTATTTTTTAGAACTGCTTGACAGTTTTTTACTGACTTACTTGCAGGATCCAAAAATTGTATTACAACGTTTTTAATTTTTTTTTAAATTAAGAGAATATCCGACCTACCGACTATTTTAGGAATTATAAAATACAGTTATTTGACTTGCTTGAAGAGGTGGCACTAAAATAACCTATGAGCTTATTCGGGATTTACAGAATTATATTAAAATATTATAAAATATTGTTTAAATAATATTATAAAGCGTATGCAAGATTTCGATACGTAAATTTTGCTAAATTATAACATAATATACGCTTTTTTTATTTACATTTCAATCCACTAAATTTCATAGAAAAACTGATTTATCAAAAAAAAAATGTACCAAAAGTGAAAAAAAAGCTTAAAAATAAGCACAAAATTTTAAAATAAGCACCAAATTCAAAAAAAAGTACTAAAAAAGCAAAAAAAGCGTAAAAAACTTAGTGCCAAATGAATACATTCTTCACAATTCGTCCATATATTTAGACTTAATTGTGATGCTTTAACTATTTAGCGTAAGCATAATAGCTAGGAATCCGCTCTCTAGTAATTACTTTAGAAAAAAAGGATACGTATAAAAAAAACTTACCGCGCAAAGAATTACGCATCACGTGCTTCTGCTCAGTGCTAATATCTGCAAAACTATTAATAGAATTTTGGATTATTTAAAGAATGTAAATGTAAATCACAAATAAAGTAAACAAAAACCAGAACATTAAAAAAATCCTGTCTGAAAATCTGTTGTCAAAAAAGTGATTAATAATATTTACAAATTTGTGATAAAAATCTATAGCATGAAGCTTCTTAATAACATTAGAATGCCATACTCTATAAAACGCTTTAAACATATTTAAAGCTATTGCAAGATGTTCATATTTGTCTAAAATATAATTCTATTTATAACAGCGTTTTGATCAATATCCATATTAAGTATGTAATATAACGTTATATTGTTCTATAAACTTAAAAATTTAAAGAATCAGATTTGTCTTCTTTTTTAAGTATATGTTGGACATTTACGATTTCAACAATACATTATTTTCAGATTGTATTAGATGAATATTTTTGTTCTATAACTCTGATAAATTTGGTTGAAAATATTACATAGTGAGTAAGCTTTATAAAATTATTATGGTTCCGGAGCAAGGAGTTTGAGTACGTAGTTACCAGTTTATTAAAACTAAATTAGCTTCTTTGCGTTTAGAATAAATAGAAATAAATTACTTTGTACCAGTGATATCAAAAGTTTGGACAAGCAAAAACTTTTTTTTTAAATCTGGATTTGTCTACTTTAACGCCAAATCCAGCTTTTCAGTTGAAAGAATTAAGACCACTAATAATTTACTAATTTCATTAATAATAATATAATTTAATTTCTAACTAGATTATTAAATTAACGCATATCTTAAATATATCTAATACATTTATGTATTTTTAATTTATTACCTAAAGAGGTTAACCTTACTAAATTTTAAGGACGTTTATATTAGTAACCACACTACCCGTTAAACGAATTAAGTCTTCGTTTGATTTAAGCATTTGGTGCGGTAAGCAATTGCAATTGTTGTAAGCGCTAAATTAAATGCCAATTTTTTAAAAGTATAAAATTTATTGTCATATTTCCGGCCGATTAACAAACTGTTACTTTCCACCTTTAATTCAGTAATAATTTGGTTTTTCTATATACTATATAATATTATGTATGATGTTACAAATATTTTATATTTAGTTGGAATAATTTATTTCAAAAATAGCTATAAAACATGTTTATTAATTAAGTTGTTGCAAAGTTGTATGTAAAAAATACATTACACTGTAAAAGCCTTAACGTTAAAATATTTCTTCTATAACAGTAGTAGCATTTTAAAAGAAGTATGTAAACATAGTATTTACAAGTATTAATAATTTTTTTTTTACAAAGATTTAAAAGTTTTTCGTTATATGTTTGTGTTTCTTAATATATTGATACATGCTGATTATATATGCAATTTGGTAAGTCGGCTTAGAAACAAGAACAATGCCCACTTTCTTTTTGCAATTTAGTTTTGCCTAAACAGGTCTATTGCTTTTTTACCTTGTTCAAGTTTGTTTGCATTATATGTTGCATCTTGCCTGTTTCCTTCAGTTCTTTCAACAATCTTTTGTACAACGCATTGATTTTTTTTAAACCAGCTACATACACGTTCGTACACGTAGCAAGTACTTTTATTTTTGTAGTCTTTTACTCTATAGTCTGTTACTGCTACACATATTTGGTACATTTTCTATCTTTCATTTATTCTATACTTTTTTATTATGTCTTTCAGTAATAATAATAATAATAATAATAAGTTTATTTCCCAACAGTACATACATACTAATAACAGGGAAAATGTATATAATATATTAAAGATTAAATAATAAATGACAAATTAATAGATATATAACATACATATAGTGCGCACTCTATACAAATAAAAAAAAAAAAAATTAGTCAAATTTAGAAAACTAACATTATAACAATATAACAGTAAAATAATAATAAAATAAAAATAACAAGTTACAGTAATTCTGAAATTGTCTTTACAAATACAGATTGGCTACAATTAAATATATCAATGCAAAATTGCAACACTAGCATAAAGTCTACACATTGAATTAATCGGTGAATTATAGTGATGAGTGGTGTTGCAACGGTTAACAAAAAATGTTACTGCGGTTCTACTTGTAATTCGGGGGACGTAGATATTGATTAATGTCAACAAATTAGGATCATCAATTTTGTTGTTTACTATCTGATGCAAAAAATGTTTAAGTATAATGACATTTCGCCTTGTTGTTGTGTTACCTTAGACTGTAACATCAAGAATGCTATGCTCTTGATTTGATAATGTTATACGCCGCAGAAACATGGAGAGAAGCCATGAAAACAAAACAAAAAACAGAAGCTACAAGAGCCAGTTCTTTAAGGATCTGCAGGTCTTACAGAACGGTGTCACAAAAGGCAGTAGAGGTGATTGCGGCAACACCTCCCGCGGATATGATGATAGAAGAAAAATAAAAATAAAGAAACTAATAAAAGAAAGAACCAGTAAAAAATGCTAAGTTAAGAGCAAGAGAGAAGACAATAGCAATATGGCAGAGACAGTGGAATAAAGGAGAAAAGAGAGAATAGACAAGAGAACTAATCCCGGAGATAAAAAAATGGGTAGAGAACAAACCCGAGACGTGTTATTATACAACACAAATACTGACCGGACATGGAGCCTTTGGAAAGTTCTCGCAAAAAATTAAAAAAATCAACGAAAAGGAAAGATGTATATTCTGTCAGGAAGAAAGACACGATAATGCAGAACACACTCTAGTAAAATGCGAAGCGTGAGAAGAAGATAGAAAAAATACTGGAAAGCAAAGTAGATAAAACAACAATCATTAATAAATGCCTAAGAGATGAAAATAAATGAAGGTCGCTAAGAAACTTAGCAACAAAAGTACCAAAAAAAAAAAAAGAGGAGTTTGACAATAAAAGAATATAAAAAGAAAACAAACAAACAATGGAAACAAACACACAAAATAAATGCTATAGAAGAGAAAAGAGAGAAACAAAAAAAGCAAAATGAAAACAAGAAAACAGAGAAAAATATCAAACAGAAAGAAATAAGGAAGGTCAGGATAATTATGCAAAAAATAAAAGAAAATAAAAAAAACATTTACAGAAACTACGATACCAAACAAAATTGCAGAGATAAGGAGAAGGAGAAAAGAAATGCTGAAGGAATGCAAAATAACAGAAATAACGAGGCAAATACCAAATGGTAGGTACGCTATCTCAAGGTTGACGTATAACGCAACTTTTGAGATTGTCAGAATATACCTAGCAACGAGAGGACACAAAGAAGTAATCTCTGATGGAGATACAAAGATATCACTGGAGGTGATACTAACAAATTTAGAACTGCCAAAAGGAATACAGTTAATGGAACTTTATAAACTATTTATGAAGGATGTCAATGCAGATAAAAAGGATTTAAAAAAAAAACAAAAGAGACAGAAAAAAGGTAGGGGCTGTAGGGAGAGAGAAGGGCCGGAAACAGCATGTTTGCCATAGATTTTGTGTAAAAATCCGCAAATCAATAACCAGCCTACATCAAACTATTGCCAAATGTAGATTAGTTTGACAAGGATATATAACAACAGGATTTACGCAGAGAAGAAAACCAGAAGGTATTGCCATGCGTAAGTCATTCTTAAGGGACTTTTGTTGAGGCCAACATCTCCCTACGTCCAAAAAAAAAAAAAATCTAATAGCAATAGATTTACTTTATCTGCCTAAAAATCGTTGTTTATCAATTTTTGCAAAAATCAAACTCGACACAACAAATAAATAGGAAAAAAAACTTATTTTTTGCCTAAAAAGGTTTAATTTTTTAGTCTCACATTTGTGAGTGTTTTGACATGGCGTTCCAATTTGTTATTTTTATTTAAATTTGAGCTTAAAATGTGTTCTAACTCTAAACTTGTCCAGGATTAGAAAACAATTTAATTTAAAACTGAATTATTATTATTGTGCATTTTACAGCTAGTTTACATTGGTCCAAAAGTTTTACTACTAAAAGGGTCGATGAAACCAAGGTCTTATTAAGTAGCTTCCAAATTACCCAGTGAGGATCTTACCCCAAACTGTTAATGTGCTGCGCTAACGTTTTATTATTATGTTTAATAAAAAACTACATTTAATTGTCTACATCATTAGACATTGCAATTTAGTTGTCAGTTGTAATACTGAAGATTTACCATCGATAATATTTGGGTTCTTTGGTTGAAGCTACAACTACTTTGCATCACCAATTTTTATTATTATGGTTCCATAATTTATATACTCTTTGCAGCCTCATTTACATTACGTATTGTAGGTTTTATATACCATACAACATTTTTTTAGCAACTGGTGCATTCCGCACTAGCTCTATTGCTAATATTTTGTAAACGCACTTATTAGGTACGCTGCAAAACTAAAACCAAAACGCAAAAACCGGTTGATGTAAGAAATTGTAGTATTGCAACATAGATTTTCTTTTTTTTAATATTTACCAACTGTCTTACTGTTGCAATCTTTATTAGACAAATTCATTTAATTTTGCGTTAAGTGTCTAAAATAAATGTCACTGTTTACATTGTCTAGATCCGTAGTCACGTAAGTCCAGCTAGCAATAACTAGTGTTAAAATTTTACAGACAAAGCTTGTGTTAAGAATGTTTGTAATTTTTTATATTAATTCTTTTACACTGCGATAAACTTGTTTGTTCAGTTTGTACATAACTTATTAGATTGTTGCCAATTTTTGCAACAAAACACTGCATTTAATATATCACTCAGTTTGTTGATTGTCTTATGCGATAAGACGCTGATGTCAATTGTTTGCTTTTTGTTTGACAAAGCAAGCTGGAAATATAATGGTATCTTTACTGTATATGTTTTATATTGTAAAATACAGCAGTGTTTAAGACTTTTAACACGTAAGACTCTGTTTAGAAAACATTTAACTCAACTAGAGTTTTACCAGAATAACCTTCTATCCTAAACAAAATAGCAATAAATTGAAATAAAAGTATCTAGTCAAATAGGCAACGCTCAAACAGAGTTTTTCAAACAACAAAAAGAAATTAAATAATAAAAATGTTGAATGTGCAAATCAACGTACATTATTGCAGGGCAACTTTAAAAGCGACTTCACATTATGAAACATGACATTGCCGCTATTCAAGAAGGTTACATGTAATAAAGCAAAACATGCACTAAATCTAATGACATTATAGAATTCTTTTTTCAAAAACAAAAAAAAGTGACAGCCAAGGTGGCTATAGTAAAGAAGAAGATCAGAAGGAAAATTGTTTTTGAAGTCGGATACCAAGCTCCACAGCAAAACAATAAAAAAAAACTTTCAAACATTTTCATTTTCAAAAGAGACGTGAAAAATTCTTATAAATTAGAAAACTTGTACGATTTAAATCAAATTGTATACTAAACTTTCAAAAAAGTTAGTAAAACTGTCAAATAACTTATAGTAATAATTTATGTTGACAGACACATAACAAATATATCAAACAGTTTTCTGTCAATAAAAAAACACAATTTTTTTTAAAGTTTTTGTGAAATAATTTGTAGCAAAAAAATAAATAATAATCTTTATTTACGGTAAGTAAAACCATTTACATCTACATAAAAATACAATAAATATAAACAATATAATACATATATAAAAAACAAAAGCAAAAGATTAACATAAAAAACAATATAATATAAAATACATAACATTTAATCAATATGTCCCAATTGAATCTTAAACAAAGATTTAGAACAAAAAAAAATTAAATTGTTTGTTAAACTGTTTGCAAATCTACAAATTCTACCAATAGGATTGTGAAATCCATAATTAGTAGAATGAGTAAATTCTCTAAATAATGAAGTCTGCCTAGTACGTCGTTCACTAATAGGAATGTAGAATGGAAAAGATTCAAGTAACTCAGGACAGTCTACTTTAGACATCACTAGACCACGCAAAAATGTAATTGCGATCAAAATTAACCGACAATATACCAGATCTATAGGACAACAGGCGAAAAAATTTGTTTTGAATACGTTCAATATTCTGACTATGGATTTTATAAAAAGGGCACCAGACTGACGGAACGTACTCTAAATGAGAACGCACCAAGGCACAGTAAAGTAATTTAAGAGTATTTGGAGAAAGATCAGCAGACATCCTGTATACAAACCCCAATGCTCAACAAACGTAAGTTTAAAATCGAAAATTACACCCAAGTCTTTAATTTGTGTCACTTGTTGTAGCACCTTGTTATCGATAATATAATCGTACAAAATTTTGCTTAGCGTTCTATTAAAACTGATTGCAAAACATTTATTTACATTAAACAAAAGGTTATTAATAAGACACCAATCATTAACAGAGTCTAAAACTTGTTGTAAAAGATTACAATCATCGATTGATAAAATACTTCTATAAATTTTTAAATCATCTGCAAATAATAGGAATGATGATGAACTAATACAGTCAGAAAGATCATTGATAAAAAGTAAAAATAAAATTGGTCCGCAGTGAGATCCCTGAGGAACACCTGATGGAACTAAAATAGGTTGTGAAAGAAAGTTATTGATTTTTACACACTGCGTTCGGTTTTTCAAAAAGCAAGATAACCAAGCAACCACTGCATTATGAAAACCCAAAGCACGAAGCTTAGCAATCAAAATATTAAGGGTCACACGATCAAAGGCCTTTGAAAAGTCAGTGTAAATAGAGTCAACTTGAGTTTTGCATTCAAATGCGTTTAAAATGTAATTTTCGTAAGAAAGTAGATTAGTAAGTGCAGATCGACCCTCACGAAACCCATGCTGTTCTTCTACTAAAATACTTTTGCACATCCAACGTATTTGACCAGTTATAATTTGATCAAATAGTTTTGGGTTAGCAGATTGAATGCAAATGCCTCTATAATTTGTAATATTTTCTTTAGCACCAGATTTATGCAATGGCATAATATAAGTTTGTTTCCATACATCAGGAAATTTAGTTTTATTTAATGAAGCGTTAAAAAGTAAATGTAATGGTTTTGAATTTGAATAAATACAATTTTTTAAGAGCATAGAAGGAATACAGTCAGGTCCAGTGCTAAGATTAGATTTAAGGCTTGTAATTCCCTTAAAAATATCTAGTAAACTGACTGAGAAATTTGTATGAATTACATTTTTCTCAAACTTAAACAATGGTGTTGGATGAGTTTGAGAATTATAAACGGAAGAGAAAAAATCTGCAAATTTGTTTACAAGAACGTCACCATTAATACAGGTTTGATCATTATAATACATTGTAGCTGAAAAAGCATTAGTTTTCTTAGCTTCATTTACAAATCTCCAAAAATGTTTTGGATTAGACCGAATGTTATTCTCGGTGCGTAAAATGTACTGTTTGTAAAGACGTGCGTTCAGATTTTTACATGAAGTCCAAAGAGAATCAAATTCATTGTAATCAGAAAGAAGTTCTGAAGATTTAAATCGTTTATGTGCTATTTTTTTAAGTTTAGTAAGTGAAATTAATTCCTTGCTAAACCCAATAGGAAAGTTGTTGTCATGTCACACTTTTTTAGGTACATAACAATCAATTGCATAATACAAAACAGAATAAAGTAAATCAACACATACATTAATATCACAGTTGTTAAAAAGAACAGACCAATCAACGTTCAACAAAAAATCATTGATTGCGCTGAAGTTGGCACATTTAAAATCATTAAAAACGTAGTTACAGTTTAAAATATCACAAGAAGTATCACATTTGACATCTATCACATAGGCATTATGATGTTGACTTATATCTAATAAAACATCTACAGCATTTATCACAGTAATATTATCACTATCATTAGTAAAACACAAATCTAAATATACATCCATACTATTTGGTATGGTTATACATTAAACACAGCTTAAAAATCCAAATAAATTAGCAACTAAATGTCCAGGATAGTTTTTGTTGCAAGTAACTCCAGTTCCAAATTCATCATTTAGCCACGTTGCTTCTGATAAATTGTAATCTCCCAGTAAAATTAATTTACTATTAGGAAAAACATCAACAAAAGATTCAACGGAGTAGCAGTGGTCAGCATATTTATCAATAACCGATCGAGGGGGTAAATAAACTGCACCAATTATGTACGACACAAACTTAAAGTTGACAATTACAAACACATGTTCAACACTTAGATATGGCGGATGTAGTAATGTACACTTTAAATGACTTCTAACCGCAACCAATACGCCACCTCCGCTTAATTTAGGGCTAGTTAAATTAGACCGATCACATCTAAATAGATTATTGCCAGTTAGTCTTAGTTCTGAGCCAGCGATGTCTTCAGATAGCCAAGTTTCGGTTAAAACAATAATGTCATAACTTGACAGAGCTACAGCTAACAAAAGTTTTTTCAGTTTGGTTTTTATGCCTCCAACGTTTTGGTAGTAAATTGAAAAGCCGTTGGTATTCCTGGGGACGGGTCCAAACTGTTGAGCGGATTTAACGTCCGAAAATCCCCTGCAGGAGTTGGTGGTAAATTTTGTGGTCGGCCATAGTTAATAAATTTCTTGACGGCAATGTTTGCCGGCCAAAAGTTTTTAGAAAGAACTAAACCAGCTTGATCGGCTGGAATAGATACTTTAAAGCTGCTGTAGTTTCCAGATCTCACTACCAACTCAACAACATCAATCAAAACAGATGGTAGTTTAGCTTTCATATAGTTTGCAATTTCAGTTTTATTTGTTCCACGCTTAAGTTTTGACACATGAATATATGAAGGGGGAACGTAGGCTTGTAGCTGGTCATTGTCAGGACCACATCCAAAAATCGTTGGAGTTTTGTGCTGTACTCTAGGTTTAATTGATTGTGAACTATTAGTAGTGGTAGAAGTACTGGATAAAATTGTTTTTGCCGGTGGCAATTGAATTGAATCCGTATTAATAACAGGCCCAATAGAAGCAGGTTCAAGTTGACGGCAAGATTTTAAGTTTAAAATTTCTATATCTTTCAGAGCTATCTTCTCTTCCAAATAAGAAATTTTGTCAGTTAAAAGTTTATTGTTAGAGCAAACTTCATCTAACAACACTTGATACAACACTTCTTTGTATAGTTTGCATTGATCAGACTCCGATTTAAAATCAAATAAAACACCACAATGACATTTTTTGTAGCGAATAGCACAGCTATTATGGAAAATAACTCCACAACCACTACAAGTAATTCCAGATCGTGCTATACTGTTACACTTGCAAAGGCCAGTCATAATAAAAAATGTAAATGTAAATATAAATGTAAATAAAATAAAATAAAATATGTAGGGAAAGGTTTAAAACAAGGAGACAAATTTCACACCGGTACGGTCTATCACCTGGTGACTCACTTTAAAACAAACACGGATAGACCACGGAAAGGTTACAGTAGAGACAACGGGATAATTAAAAACAAACTTTAAAATTAAATTAAAATATAAAATCACAAATTAAAACTCTATGTTACGCCACTGGTACAAATAGTATAAAAATATGCCGCAAACGGCGTGGATGTTGCAACAATAATTAAAGGTTAATTTATTACAACAATGCACATCAAGAATATCGCTGCTATAAGAAGTTAACAATTAGCATACATAACTACTTACACAGTCAACACAAGATGTGCCAAGTAATTTTTAATTAAATAAACTCAATAACACACAAAACCACAACAGCACCAAAATAATAACGCAGTTTGTAATAATGTCATAAATTGTCCAAATGTACTACACTTATCAAAAACTGTTAAAAAATAATAAAATTGCCAAAAAATATTACTACATCTGTAAAAAATTTACTAAAACTGTCAAAAAATTTACAGCAATGTAAGAAATGCGTATCATCTGTTAAATAATAAGTAAAAATTTTATTTACATTAATATTATATATTACAAAAACATAGCAGACAAAAAATGTATATGTCAAAAAGTTACTAAACTGTCAGAAATATTACTGTCAAAAGTTACTAAAATTGTCAAACAATTTACAGCAATGTGATAAAACGCATACAGTCTACTAGATATTACATATATTTGTCAAAAAGTTACTAAAACTGTCAAACAGTTACAATACCATAATTTGGCAAAAATGTATCGGATCTGTCCAGTAATGTTTTAAACTGTCAAATTAAAACGTAACGTATAAATACATTAAAAATTTACATATTTTTACAAAATTTGTCAAATTGTATTTTAGACTGTCAAAGTCTTTAAAATAGTCATTTAAATAATTTGCATGTTTAATATATATTAACATCATAAATTAACAAAAACGTATCAAATCTGTCACAAAAGTAACTAAAACCGTAAAAAAGTTACAGTATTGTAAACAAAAAATGTATTAGATCTGTTAAATTTATTCTAAACAGTCATACAAAAAATTATTACATCTGTCAATAAGTCTTATGCCCGTATTTATAAAAGCTGATTAAATTTAATGACTATTAAATGACAACATTACCTCACAATTCGATAAAACGTCAAAACTATTTTTTATAAATTTGATAGAAATACATGTTATTTATTTTGCAATATTATTAAATATTATTTTTTATTCATTTTTGATAGTTATTTATTATGCCAAACTTGTTTTTATAGTAGAATAAGTATAAATAATTTTGCGCTTGTCAAATTTAACAATCCGTTCTGTAACTGACTTTTATAAATACGGGCATTAGTAACTGTTAACAAAATACAAAATCTGTCAACTGATGCAGTAATGTGTATAAACGTTGTAAGCTAAAAAATTTGACTGAAAAAAAAAACTTTTTAATTATTTTTATTTTTTTATATTTTGGCAATTTAATGACATCTTTAACAATTTTAGAACATTATTGATGTTTTTAAAACATATCAACAGGTTTGCAAAATATTTTGACAATTTTACAACATTATAAATTTATTAATTTAGTCTTAAAAAAACATTTTTGATAACTTGAAATTATTTATTTTTTTATTTTCAATTTTTTTTTTAAACTTGAAAAAAAAACGACAGTTTAATAACGTTTCTGTTAACTTTTGACAATTTTAAAACATATACACGGATTTGAGAATCATTTTCAAAAGTTTGTAACATTTTTAAAACTTTTGATACATTTTTGACAATTTTAAAACATTTTTGACAGTTTTAAAATATTTTTTTACATTTTTATGTTACTTCTTAGATTTACTGGCTTTTGGATAATTAACAAATATTTTCAATGTGAAAAAAATATTTGAAACATTGTAATCTTTGCATATCTAACTTGCTTGCGTGTGGATTAACTTTGACAAGTAAGGAACATTATTTACAATTATAGAACATTTTTGACAATTGTAAAATATTGCAACTTTTAAAGAAACACCCAAATAGTTTGTATAATTGCACAACAAATTTTGACAACTGAAAAACACTTTTGTTATTGTATAACACTTTTAAAAAAATTAAAAAGCATTTTTTTTTAAATTGAAAACTAGAAAACATTTTTGACAATTGTAGAACATTTTGTGACAATTCTAGAACTCTTTTGATCTTTGTAGAATATTTTTGACAATAAAATTGTAGAACAAAACTGTAATTAGTGATATTCACTTATTTAAAAATACTCTACAAGCAATGTTAACAATATTGCCAAAAAAATGGAAATTTGCAATATTTTTTGACATTTATTTTTGTACAGTTTTTTTAACAACTAAAAATTAAAAAAATTACTGGAACCAAATAATGGCTAAAAGTATCATTTTATGTTAACCCAAACAAAACAGACACATTAAATTGCATTTTAAATTGTGAAAAAAGTAACTACATTTAATCAAAAGTTACCAACACTTTCAAACAGTATTGTATTTGGTGGTATATGTTACTAAAATCATAAAAAATAACTAAAATAAAAAAAAAAAACTTAAGATTGAACATTATTGAATTATTTCAAAATGTTTGGTGTAATAAAATTAGCAATAGCAAATTAAACTATATTCTGAAATATGTCAAAACCTATTCAAATATGTCTCTAAAGTAATATACATGTTTTAAATGTCAAAAATTAGTTGCTTTGCTTTCTAACAAAATTATTGTATTGTTAGTAACACATAACTGTTAAAAGTTGATAAAACTGTCAGATTGCATATTGTAGAAAAGTTACTAAAATAATAAAAAACTGCTACAATATTGAAGTTGATATAAGTAATCAAAATCTGTCAAAGTTTACCATGTCAGCTGTTTAAAAAGTTACACTAAAACTGTTTGGGATGATAGTGGACTGTATAACTTATTCAATTTTAAATTACAAATAACTAACTCAAAAAATTGATGTCTTGCAGTTCGATACGGCTTGGTGGTTTCTATCATAATTATTTTACATGTGAAAAAAGTAAATTTAACCAGACAAAATTCATTCCAAAAAAATTACTGTTTATATATTTTCACAGTAACGGAAAATCATCTTTTCTTCTTATCACTCAAACAAATTGGCCTACAAACCCTTTTCTAATACCAAACAAAAACTGTTAAAAAGTATACAGTCAGAAATATTTTACTAAAATCTTCAAAAAGTTTGAAAAACATGCTAGTTGCCCCTTCCGCAGACCCTTGCTTACAGGTAGCTCCGCCTCTGTCCACCACTAAAAAGGATCTAAATGCTGATTTCCAGTGGAAACAACATACCGCTAATTTGCTAAGTGAGATTCTATTTTGCATTTTTTATTTATTAAAATAAAAATAGAAACGTCATAAATTCACTTGTCAATTTATAATTTATAAATAAATATTGAATTTTTAAAGTTTATACTAATTTTGTTGGTTTTTTCTATTATCTTTCTTCAAAATAAAAAAAAAATGTGTATTTTAAACTAAAACAATGTCATTTTTGTAATTGTTAGCAAGACGATCGCTTAGACAAAACACCAAATAAACTTTCTACTCTATATTAGTATTTCTTTAAGCAAATTTAAAAAGCAATTAAATAATATTTTATTGAAATGCGTCAACATATTAAAAATGAACTAAATTTGTAAATATTATTAATAATCTACTTAAAAGTAACATTGACATATTTAGTTAATTGTTAAAAATGCTACGGCATTTTTATGAACTATTTTATAATAATACATAATAAAACATATCATTACTATAAAAAATATTCCTTTCTACTTGCTATGTTTAGTAACATAATATGGAAATTATCTTAGGCTTTTTGGTTGGTTTCTAATTTTAAATATTTTTTTCTCAAACAAATTACACTTCTATTTTTTTCTAGGTACGACCCTGTGTAGTGTCTCAACCTATAAACACCTATCATCATTTGGTTTTAGATTAAGAACCATCCGTTTATGGTCAACTGATGGTGGGTCAGAGCTTGGGCCGCAAGGTGAAGAAATAAATATATAGTAATAATTAATAAAGAAATACATTGAAGTAGGAAAAGAAGATTCTTAATAACAACAAACGAGTAACCTCTGTCTATATATAAATATGAAAAAAGTGTTTTTAAAGTAAATGAACTAACTACAATATCATAAAAATTACCTTATTCTAACAGAGAATAACATTTTTTTTTAATCAACATTTCTATGAACGTATTTTAAATTGTATAAATAAATAAACAATAATGTGTATAATGTGATGAAAAGTAACAAATATTTATTTTGTAAAATAAGAAACAATGACAATATTAGTAATATCATGTCACAATATTTGAAAAACAATAGAGATATTGAAGTAACTTATGGGATTGGCATAAAAGTTGCCTATTGGTTTGTTTGTCTTTCTTGAACTGTAATAAAATCTCAATCACTTTAATAAATCGATAGGATTCAATTTCAATGTTATGAAATGTACATAATAGTAAGTAGTAATACTAGCAAGAATGTTATGTTAATACATCACAGAAATAAAATATCGAAAGTGGTATATTAAGATATAAAATATAATGTAAGAATTCAATTTAATAAATCATGAATTATGATTATAATAATTTGTATTTTAAATGATTATTTTATATAATTAATCATTATATTTTCGCTAGTACCATGTTATATACTTTCAATCAGATTATTATAATGTACGATAATAAAAATCGATAGTTCAGCTTATTTAAAAGCCATAAAACACTTATTTATATTCACGATTTCATTAATAAATGTAAAGTACTGATTCCAGTAGTAGTATATACATAGTAAAATAAAATATACTCTACATTAGTCATCTTCTTATAAGGATTATAGCATTGTGCAATTATTGATATATGTGATTTCTAAATTTAGAATAAATTGTGCAAGGTATAGTTAAGAATCAGGAGTTTGTGCCTGATTTATTTTGTTGTTAATGTTAATCTGGCGGAAATGACAAACCCACACAATATATTCAATTAGTAATTAATTATTTTTGAAAAATATTACTATAATAATTATAAACATATATTGAGCAATTTTGTAATTAATTATTAATATTTACTGTAACTGATTTATTATAACTGGGCAATAAGTCAATCATCACTTAATTATCAACAACGTATAACGTCAATATATGTAAAAAAGTAAAACAAATATGTTTATTATAAAATATATAAACTCATGCTTCTGCGCTTTATTAAAATATTATAAATATTTGATTAAAATATATATAAAAATATTATGAAAAATTAATAGAAAAAAAAAAAATTACCAATTATTGACTACAATTACTTAACTAATTATGACAAGTACAATCTGGTTTTTATTAATTCTTCAGCTTAGTATAAACTGCAACGAGTTTTATTACGAACGACAAAAATGTGCTATAATCAATATAGCAACTTGTGCTACCCAAAAAAATATATACAAAAAATGTAAAACCTTTTATTGCAAATAGATATTTTTTTATTTTAAAATATAATTTAACCTTTCGCGACTCTTGGTATTTATATGTACCACTCATTTTTATGTCATAACTACGGACATTTTATCAAGTTATATTAGTTAGTGCTTCAATTAAGCAAAGACGGCTTATTGTTTTAACCATAGGATGCATGCGCAATTTTTTATACATCATCTATACATAGGACGGGTTCGTCGGACTAAAAAATAATGCAGTTAAAATGATTTAAATATTTATTTAATTTATTAACTTTTGTACTACATTTTATACAAAACAAATATTACAAAAATCTTCATTATAATTTTTCCAAGTTTTTTTTAATACATTTGGCAAATTTGCAAAGTTTTTCTGGATATTTTACATGAGCAATCGTGAAAAACACTAAAATGACAAAAACCAGCTAATATATATTTTAAACTTGTATGTACTCAAAATAATAATGTTGCGACTCTATTTATCAACAAATAACACTTAAACTTTATGAGAATTTTCCGGGCACGACGTATGCATAGATGTTGTAGGTATATAAAAATATATTATGACAATAAATAGCTTCTAGTATGTTTAGATAAAGCATTTCTTGAAGAAAATTGAATTAAATTAAACGCAATATGAAAATGGCGTAACAATGAACCCAGCAAAGGGTTCATTAGATCCCATGCATCCTAGGTATAAAATGGAAAAACACAAAAGAAGTTTTTTTGTTGAGTAATTGTCATACTGCTAATATTATGTCTGTCAATAAAACTTACAAAAATGGCTCCAAAATCGGTGCTCAGTGCTTAAAACATACAAAGAAATTGTGGAAGAAGTTGATTTTAGTCAAACAAATGATAGAAGAATGTTTTTTATTCTGCTTATAATAGCTGTTGTGATAAACGCTTAAACAACCTATAAGGAAAAATGGACTCCAATTTCTAGTGCAATTGGCAGAAGAAATGATAACCAAAAAGCAATGTGCGTCGTCTATCAAGTGAAGAAAAACTTTCTAGAAAAAAATATTATTGCATCTTCTAGTGCACTAAAGATAACTAAAAAAAGATGCAAAGTACCACTACAAATGATCGTATAATTGATAATATGTACCACTATTCTTATACATCCTTGATGTTTTTCCGTTAAAGTAAAGGATGAATTCAAATAATTGATTTATGTGCTCTTAAACAAAAGTTAGATAATAATTGAGAAATATATTAGTTTTTTTTTTTTTTTTTTTTTAATTTTTTATTTATGTATTTTATGCATTGCTTATTAATTTCAAACTTATAAATTAACACAGTTAAATTGGAAGATCTTTGAATGGTATTATAATTATGATGATCTTCAGTATTATTATTTTATTATAAATATAGTTATTAAAATATAAACTGTACAAAGATAAAATTGTACATTTTTATCGCAATTTTATTTTTAAGATGTTTCTTGACTAAGAAACAAACACCACCACATACTTGTGTATGCTAGCAATAAATAATGTTTAACTATGGTGATTACGGTTTATATTATACACAGCATAAAATAATACTTAAAAACAAATAAAATGTTTTTTTTTATAATTAAAATGTCAAAAAAAGTTTTAAACAAAAGATTTTGATTTTAAACAAGCAATTGTTTAAGTATATTTTTAATATACAAGATGTTTATTTTATTATGGAAAATTGGTAAACTTAGTATTTTCAAATAGAAGACCCTGTATAATTTTACATTTTTGGTTTATACCATTAATTCTCAGTATTTTTTGTAAAATTATTTTTTTAATTTTCAAATTTTAAATTTTTTTAATAACACCCTGGGTGTACAATTCTCAAAAACTCAATGTCTCAGAGTTGCGCCAAATTTTAGTACATGAAAGTATAAACCAAACAAAAAGGATTCTCAAAGTTTTAGCTTTCTAGACTCTATTTTGCTATTTTTAGACCTTTAAACGAGCCAAAAAATGACATAAAAAAGCTATTTTTTAATTTTTGTTTTCTCAGCCTTGGAAATAGATACCAATACGTACCCTGTGGCAAATAGTTTGTTTACTTTATGTATTTTGATCTGAAAATTTTGCATATTGAGGTATCTTGTAGATACATTAATAAATACCGCTCCGATTGTAAACACATTTGATGAAATCTGACCTGACTTCAAAGTGGTGCCACATTGCAAAATCAAGATATAATTAGTTTTACAAAGACTCAATATGTTTTTATTTAATACCCTTTTTAAATATTTAAAAAAATTATGATCACTCAAGTACTTACGGAGATATAGCGTTTCAAAGTTGGCCATTTTTGACAAAAAACGCAAAAAATGATATTTTTAAACAGGCGTAAAGTTTTTCTATCAAAATGAAATGACTTGAAATTTTGAAAAAATATTTTCAAACATGTATAAATAAATTCTGAAAGTTTGGATATGGAACTCAGAGTTTGAAGTAGCTAATATAAGGTCTAAAAACTTTAAAAATTTTAAAAATTTCCTGCATCGCAATGTTTTTTGAGATCAAGAAGTATGCATTTTTTTTTCAAAACTTATAAAAAAACATTGTACCTAGAAAGGAAATATTTCTGTCAATATAAACTGATGTGTTTTTTTCTGCTAGAGGGCACACAGAGAAAAAACTACAAATTTGACAAAAAGATAACGATAATCTATATTCATAATTGAATTGTTCAATAATTCAAACAAGAATAATTGAAATTTCACGTATCACATAAAAAAATTGAGAAAATAAGGATGAATATGGTTGTAAAATTCTCAAGTAACTTTTTGTATTTTTTTTTCTTCATTTCTTTCTATTTGAATTTTTTTTTTATTTTAACCAAATGTTTCTGCTCATCAAACGATAATCTTTTAATCTCATCTACTGGTATGAAACAGTGTTGCTTCTTAGTTCCGATAATAGTCTCAGATTGGTCAAATCTGCATTTTAATATTTGAGCATATTTTTGTATGTCTGAATCAGAAGAGAACGATAACATTAGAAATTGTTAATATTTTAATGATCACTGACAAAGATCGCAAAGTATAAAAAAATTGATAATAAAATATTTTACCTAATATTTTCAGTTTTAGTAAATGCATCTGTCATCTGTCATCTGTCATCTGTCATCTGTCATCTGTCATCTGTCATCTGTCATCTGTCATCCGTCATCCGTCATCCGTCATCCGTCATCCGTCATCCGTCATCCGTCATCCGTCATCCGTCATCCGTCATCCGTCATCCGTCATCCGTCATCCGTCATCCGTCATCCGTCATCCGTCATCCGTCATCCGTCATCCGTCATCCGTCATCCGTCATCCGTCATCCGTCATCCGTCATCCGTCATCCGTCATCCGTCATCCGTCATCCGTCATCCGTCATCCGTCATCCGTCATCCGTCATCCGTCATCCGTCATCCGTCATCCGTCATCCGTCATCCGTCATCCGTCATCCGTCATCCGTCATCCGTCATCCGTCATCCGTCATCCGTCATCCGTCATCCGTCATCCGTCATCCGTCATCCGTCATCCGTCATCCGTCATCCGTCATCCGTCATCCGTCATCCGTCATCCGTCATCCGTCATCCGTCATCCGTCATCCGTCATCCGTCATCCGTCATCCGTCATCCGTCATCCGTCATCCGTCATCCGTCATCCGTCATCCGTCATCCGTCATCCGTCATCCGTCATCCGTCATCCGTCATCCGTCATCCGTCATCCGTCATCCGTCATCCGTCATCCGTCATCCGTCATCCGTCATCCGTCATCCGTCATCCGTCATCCGTCATCCGTCATCCGTCATCCGTCATCCGTCATCCGTCATCCGTCATCCGTCATCCGTCATCCGTCATCCGTCATCCGTCATCCGTCATCCGTCATCCGTCATCCGTCATCCGTCATCCGTCATCCGTCATCCGTCATCCGTCATCCGTCATCCGTCATCCGTCATCCGTCATCCGTCATCCGTCATCCGTCATCCGTCATCCGTCATCCGTCATCCGTCATCCGTCATCCGTCATCCGTCATCCGTCATCCGTCATCCGTCATCCGTCATCCGTCATCCGTCATCCGTCATCCGTCATCCGTCATCCGTCATCCGTCATCCGTCATCCGTCATCCGTCATCCGTCATCCGTCATCCGTCATCCGTCATCCGTCATCCGTCATCCGTCATCCGTCATCCGTCATCCGTCATCCGTCATCCGTCATCCGTCATCCGTCATCCGTCATCCGTCATCCGTCATCCGTCATCCGTCATCCGTCATCCGTCATCCGTCATCCGTCATCCGTCATCCGTCATCCGTCATCCGTCATCCGTCATCCGTCATCCGTCATCCGTCATCCGTCATCCGTCATCCGTCATCCGTCATCCGTCATCCGTCATCCGTCATCCGTCATCCGTCATCCGTCATCCGTCATCCGTCATCCGTCATCCGTCATCCGTCATCCGTCATCCGTCATCCGTCATCCGTCATCCGTCATCCGTCATCCGTCATCCGTCATCCGTCATCCGTCATCCGTCATCCGTCATCCGTCATCCGTCATCCGTCATCCGTCATCCGTCATCCGTCATCCGTCATCCGTCATCCGTCATCCGTCATCCGTCATCCGTCATCCGTCATCCGTCATCCGTCATCCGTCATCCGTCATCCGTCATCCGTCATCCGTCATCCGTCATCCGTCATCCGTCATCCGTCATCCGTCATCCGTCATCCGTCATCCGTCATCCGTCATCCGTCATCCGTCATCCGTCATCCGTCATCCGTCATCCGTCATCCGTCATCCGTCATCCGTCATCCGTCATCCGTCATCCGTCATCCGTCATCCGTCATCCGTCATCCGTCATCCGTCATCCGTCATCCGTCATCCGTCATCCGTCATCCGTCATCTGTCATGTATTTTAAATTTTGTTGTTGTTCAACTATACTATTACTATGGAATTATACCATATAACATGAACAGACCTTCAATGATTATAGTTGTTAGTGCATTTACAATGTTTAAATAAATCTATTTAAGTTTCCACTAAAAAACTTCCTTATTGCTGTTGAGTTTTATGTATACCAAATACCTGGAAATTTGTGGCCTCAGTCAATAAAATGCCAGGAAAATATATCCTTGCACAATATGTAACTACACTGATACCTATAATTACAGTAAATCCTTGAATATAAATTAATGTTAGTATTATACATAAAATTATTTGAATTGACAATTTGTTATATTAATGATACAATTAATCGAGAGTTTTACATATATTGATTTTAAGTACTTGTATTGTATAATTTAAAATGTAATATTTAAGAATTACTGAATATGTTACATTATAAAAACGTAATATAGATAAAATAAGTATTAAAATAGTATTATTTGGCAAGTCAAAATGTTATGTAGTATTATCATAACGCAAATTGTAATGTGTGTAAGAGAAACAATTTTAAAAATGTTTGCAAAGGTGTAATATAACGTTACGATAAAAAATGACAAGTAATCAAACTAAAAACACAACCTTAATATAAGGTCAATCAAATTACTTGCATATTAATATCTTATTTTAAAAATGAATTGATTGAAAAGTTTTTTCAATGTTTGGCCAAACAGTATCAATTGCAATTTATACAAAGGCAACGGCGTCTTTGTCGCGTTTTATTTGAATCAGATGACCAAAACAAATTTATCATTTAAAATTAATAAACGATGTATTTTATGTAAATTGTTTTTTCATCCAGTAAGAGACACATACACTCGTGTTTTAGGATATGCACCCATCATCAGTGTGTCTAGCATCGTTCCGCATATCAACTTAAGTAACCAGGGCTTAAGTTACGCTTATGATCGGTTGCTAAAAATTTTGGTAAATTTTTGGAACGCAACGGTTATGAAAACGTCAACGTCACACAGGTCACACATAACCTATGTAATAAAACATTGTCCGCCTTAGAGAAACCCATAATAAATAACAAACTACAATAACTTGTTTTTATAATTTATTTATAATTTGATCAAACATAAAAATAAATCAAAAAAACTGATGAAAGTAGTAGTAGTATGTATAGTATATATGGAAGTAATACAAAAAAATCTAAAAACTTTTTTACATTAGGTATTGTATTGTATTGTGTTAAAACTTTATTTTTTAGATATATTACATATTAGAAAAAAGCAATGTTCAGCAAACTCCTGCTCATCTATTTATACATAACCATTTAAATTTTGCAATAATTTAATTTATTTATAAATATAAACATTTTGCAGTATAGCCATATTGAAGATGCATCTTGCATTAGTGAGTAACAAGAAATAATTATCTTTATTTGTTATGTTAATAAAGAGTGTCCCAAAATTAACGCAAAATTTAAATTAAGTAGAAAAAACAGTTTTTAGTCTTTAGATTGTTATTTTTTTATTGAATCATAAAGTACATAAGATAGGATTATTTATGGAATAACACATTGGGCTAATAGCCTCCACGGCTTTGCTGGCATATATGCACTGTTTTGTCAAAATTTGTGGCTAAATTTTGTTGATGAAGCGTTTAATTTCCTCTTGTAATGCACGGGTGGTTGTGAGTTTGTTGACATAGACCTTTGACTTCAAATAACCTTATAAAAAAATCTAATGGTGTTATATCACACAATCTAGAGGGCCAATTCTGATTACCAAAACAAGAGAGTACACAACCAGGAAATGTCTCTTACAGTAATTGAATTTTTATTGCGAGTTGTATGGCGTGTGGCACCGTCTTGGCTTCATTTTTACTAACTCAAAACTCTTAGATGTCAAATTGTTTTTTTTTTAGCGTTTTAAAATCAATTTTTACGTTAATTTTAAATCACTTTTTATATTAAGATGAGGGTACCAAAATTTGGCAAAAGCTTGTGAGACAACCGCCTAAAAAAAGAACAAACAAACAATAGGAAAGGTTTTAGAGTAGACAGAAGTGGTCGCATTGGCATGATCCGATGTTATAATTGGATGCGTGTTTTGTTTCTGTTACTACTACTTAGTTTAACACTATTATTTACGTATGCAGTAAAAATAATTATTAATTTTAATAAAAAATAAGTATGTATAATGCATATAATACATATAATACATATTATATTTATAATTTAATAATTTAATTTATTAGATATTCTGTCTAATTCTCTATGGATATTGAACGGTAAGACAGCTTATTTATAGAGCGTTAGCGTAGCAGCACGCCAATAGTCCGGGGTTCGATCACCAAATATGTAAAATAATAACTTGCTTTTTATCCACCGAGGTGATTTAGAAGTCACCTAATAAGCCGTTGTTCCATCAACCCTCTTTGTCGTAAGACTTCTGAGGCGATGTAAAATAGCAACGAGCAATATCATCTGTCATCTGTCATCTGTCATCTGTCATCTGTCATCTGTCATCTGTCATCTGTCATCTGTCATCTGTCATCTGTCATCTGTCATCTGTCATCTGTCATCTGTCATCTGTCATCTGTCATCTGTCATCTGTCATCTGTCATCTGTCATCTGTCATCTGTCATCTGTCATCTGTCATCTGTCATCTGTCATCTGTCATCTGTCATCTGTCATCTGTCATCTGTCATCTGTCATCTGTCATCTGTCATCTGTCATCTGTCATCTGTCATCTGTCATCTGTCATCTGTCATCTGTCATCTGTCATCTGTCATCTGTCATCTGTCATCTGTCATCTGTCATCTGTCATCTGTCATCTGTCATCTGTCATCTGTCATCTGTCATCTGTCATCTGTCATCTGTCATCTGTCATCTGTCATCTGTCATCTGTCATCTGTCATCTGTCATCTGTCATCTGTCATCTGTCATCTGTCATCTGTCATCTGTCATCTGTCATCTGTCATCTGTCATCTGTCATCTGTCATCTGTCATCTGTCATCTGTCATCTGTCATCTGTCATCTGTCATCTGTCATCTGTCATCTGTCATCTGTCATCTGTCATCTGTCATCTGTCATCTGTCATCTGTCATCTGTCATCTGTCATCTGTCATCTGTCATCTGTCATCTGTCATCTGTCATCTGTCATCTGTCATCTGTCATCTGTCATCTGTCATCTGTCATCTGTCATCTGTCATCTGTCATCTGTCATCTGTCATCTGTCATCTGTCATCTGTCATCTGTCATCTGTCATCTGTCATCTGTCATCTGTCATCTGTCATCTGTCATCTGTCATCTGTCATCTGTCATCTGTCATCTGTCATCTGTCATCTGTCATCTGTCATCTGTCATCTGTCATCTGTCATCTGTCATCTGTCATCTGTCATCTGTCATCTGTCATCTGTCATCTGTCATCTGTCATCTGTCATCTGTCATCTGTCATCTGTCATCTGTCATCTGTCATCTGTCATCTGTCATCTGTCATCTGTCATCTGTCATCTGTCATCTGTCATCTGTCATCTGTCATCTGTCATCTGTCATCTGTCATCTGTCATCTGTCATCTGTCATCTGTCATCTGTCATCTGTCATCTGTCATCTGTCATCTGTCATCTGTCATCTGTCATCTGTCATCTGTCATCTGTCATCTGTCATCTGTCATCTGTCATCTGTCATCTGTCATCTGTCATCTGTCATCTGTCATCTGTCATCTGTCATCTGTCATCTGTCATCTGTCATCTGTCATCTGTCATCTGTCATCTGTCATCTGTCATCTGTCATCTGTCATCTGTCATCTGTCATCTGTCATCTGTCATCTGTCATCTGTCATCTGTCATCTGTCATCTGTCATCTGTCATCTGTCATCTGTCATCTGTCATCTGTCATCTGTCATCTGTCATCTGTCATCTGTCATCTGTCATCTGTCATCTGTCATCTGTCATCTGTCATCTGTCATCTGTCATCTGTCATCTGTCATCTGTCATCTGTCATCTGTCATCTGTCATCTGTCATCTGTCATCTGTCATCTGTCATCTGTCATCTGTCATCTGTCATCTGTCATCTGTCATCTGTCATCTGTCATCTGTCATCTGTCATCTGTCATCTGTCATCTGTCATCTGTCATCTGTCATCTGTCATCTGTCATCTGTCATCTGTCATCTGTCATCTGTCATCTGTCATCTGTCATCTGTCATCTGTCATCTGTCATCTGTCATCTGTCATCTGTCATCTGTCATCTGTCATCTGTCATCTGTCATCTGTCATCTGTCATCTGTCATCTGTCATCTGTCATCTGTCATCTGTCATCTGTCATCTGTCATCTGTCATCTGTCATCTGTCATCTGTCATCTGTCATCTGTCATCTGTCATCTGTCATCTGTCATCTGTCATCTGTCATCTGTCATCTGTCATCTGTCATCTGTCATCTGTCATCTGTCATCTGTCATCTGTCATCTGTCATCTGTCATCTGTCATCTGTCATCTGTCATCTGTCATCTGTCATCTGTCATCTGTCATCTGTCATCTGTCATCTGTCATCTGTCATCTGTCATCTGTCATCTGTCATCTGTCATCTGTCATCTGTCATCTGTCATCTGTCATCTGTCATCTGTCATCTGTCATCTGTCATCTGTCATCTGTCATCTGTCATCTGTCATCTGTCATCTGTCATCTGTCATCTGTCATCTGTCATCTGTCATCTGTCATCTGTCATCTGTCATCTGTCATCTGTCATCTGTCATCTGTCATCTGTCATCTGTCATCTGTCATCTGTCATCTGTCATCTGTCATCTGTCATCTGTCATCTGTCATCTGTCATCTGTCATCTGTCATCTGTCATCTTAAATTCAACATCTATCGCAAACTTACTAACCCTAAAATCATAATACCTTATAACTCTAACTACTGTAATGCCTATAAGTTCTCTTATTTTCACTCTTTCATACACAGAGCCATCACTATCACGCTCACTCCTGATATCAGAAACCAAACATTTAACATCATTAGACAATTAGCTCTAATCAATAAATTCCCAATAGCTTTTCTTAATAAATCTATCCATAAACACTCAAAGATCACAACTAAATGATTTATCACTTACCTTAGCCAACAATCATAACAACATTCAATACCGTAAACTCACATACCATAACCGCACAAGTGAACAGCTTAGAAAACTTCTTCGTAAATATGACATAAAAGCCACTCTAACATCATCCAACACTCTCAAGAATGCTATCTGTAATAATAAACAAAAAACAAAAATACTTGAAAAATCAGGAGTTTACAAAATCAGTTGCAACGACTGCCCCGCAACCTACATAGTCCAAACCGGACAAGCTCTTAAACATAGAGTGAATAAACAGCTTAACAAAAATAAAATCTCAAATTTCTTTAAATACATCCATTTTAATAACCATAAAATCAACATTAAACAAAGTTTAAAACTTTTACATAACTGCACAAAAAGACTAAAAATGTCCATTTCAGAATCTGTAGAAATAGACCAAATAAAAATAATCCAAATATAATTTGTCTAAATGATCAACTTAACAATAATTTTCAACATATCAACACTTTCCTAAAAACTAATCATAAATATAAATTAAAAACTACACCCGAACAAAACTACTAACGCCATCCCACGTAAATATGAATAACTTTTTAAGCACCAACTATAATAACATTCTGCCTAACCTAACCTTATACACATATGTTTACGTTGAAAACACACAAGTGTATATAAATAAATGTAAGTCATTTCATTATATTTTTTATATTTTTTAACTTTTAACTTATAATATGTACCATCTGACAGATGTATACCTTATGTTTATATTTTCTGTATATTAAACTTACAGAGTCAGAAGATGACAAACTAATTGTCAAAACATGTCGCTACCTAAATAAATAAAAACTAACATCACAAAACAGTATACTATAGTATTAATTATATGTAACTCACTTATTTTTACCAAGTATGCAAAAAATGGTTAATCAAAACAATATTTTTAAGTAATTGTTGAACAACTGTAGGAATAAAAATAATTTTCATCTAAGACAATATGGAGTTGGAACAAATAACAGGTGCAGATGCTTAAAACATTAGCACAATTTTTTTTTTTAAATAACAGATAACAAAAATGATTATTTTAAATGCGAATATAGAACAAACGCATGCTGTAGTATTTTTGACTTCATACCCCTAAAATGGATTCAATTCTCTAGCTGAAGATTGTTTAATAATATATATCGTTAGTAATTTAAATCAAGCACCAAAATGCTCTGATTTATAAACTTTAATTTTATTAAAACATTAAAAAAAATACAATATAATACAGTAATTAATAACACGGTTGGTTAATTTTAAAACTGAAAGTAGGTTGATTCAATAATTTAGAATTGTTTAGGGAGTACTTTTTGACAAGTAAAACTCATCAATCATCTCAAATGCACGGATGATCAAATTGTGACTATTAAATTGATTTATATTATTTTCACTTTTTTTAAAAGGTTATAAGAGCAATAGTTAATTGATATTTACTGCCATCGATTTACACTTAATTATCAATTACATCGTTGCAGAAAACATAAAAAGTTAAATTGTAATTTAGAAATCAAGCATCTGCAGTGATGAAATGATGTGTAATACGAATATATCTATCAGTTAAACCCCGTAAGGGTTTATACCCTAGGGAAAGTTACACAATAAGTAAGATTGAATTAATATGTGTAATAGCACAAAAGAATATGATTTTATTTCATAAGACTAAATTTGTATTAGCGGACATATAGTTTACATTTACTTTGTCGTTATATTAGCACATATAATTGCAATGTTAGATGCAATTACCTATGCATTGTATGATATAATAAATAGTGTAAGTTTGATATGCTTTCTCGTAAGTAATTATATTTAATACACCCACTACATCCCTAAGGCACATTCGTGTATAATGTATGCGGTGCATAAATAACAGAGCTGTAAGAAGATGTATGTGCATACATGTGCGAATGGTATAGAAAAATTGGAGCATCGTGAATCGTGAATATCTATTTTTTGCACGTTTCATATTTGGACGGATCACGTACTTCATTAGAGATACACAGAGACTGTGAGCAGATATTTAAATATGATGCAATTGTGAATTTATTACCTACAGAATTTACATCAGGAAATATAAAATGGCTAGCCTTGTTTAACAATCCGATTAATTTGCAATTATTTATTTAAAGTATGATAGCAATAAATTACTGATGCCATTTGTAAAATCGAAGATTAAACAAAGTTATGGTTTTATTAATTTAAACCATGCTATAAATAATTATAAATCATTAAATTCAATTTGAAAATGTTGATTGCGGTTTGCATCACACACTAATTTCTACTTATCTCATATTAAGATTATCTTTTGTGTTAACACATGTAAACCAAATAAACCAAATTTGATAAATTCTTCATAATAATATTTTTACGACCCAAACAAAATTAAATTATAGCGCTTTCTTTAATTTAATCATTTTAAGGTTTATTGTCTTTAAATATAATATTTTTTTTATTTTACTAAAGATTTTTTAAGAGATAAAAAAGTTTTTTATTATGAATTGAACTATTATATTGAATTGCGCATAATTTTTAAAATGATCAACTTTTTGAAATTTTTATTTGGTTGATTATAAATAATATCGTTTTATTAATAATAGACTTCAGAAACTTTGTAAAGTAAAACTGCTATTTAGAAGCTAATGAAAAATATGAAAGGGACCTGCTCATTCGCTACAAGATATGAAGACACCAAAACGCTTTGAGGCAAAAACTTTTAAACAAAAACTAAAACACCCAATTTGTCAACGTTCCCAATTTTTTTTTTATAACATATATCAACTATTAAAAAATGTTTTTTTTTGTATAAAATTAAATTGACAAAAGATATCAAGCAGGCTGCGACAAACACTCACAAATTGGGTCTTAAAAAATCTAGAAGTTGATGCTGATTTTTGCCAAACAAACCATTTGTAGATAGAAATTGCATTTTTTTTTTTAATTTTTGGGTGGTATTATTAGATATTATATTCAGTCAATGAAATGCGCTACAGGAAAAAAAGAAGAATGAACATTTATGAAAACAAAAAGCACAAAAAACAATCCAAAATATTGGTAAAAAATACATTTTATGCAGTAGCAAGAATATTCCAGCTTAAAAAACTATATTTTAATTAGTATTGTCAGAAAATGTAACATATCACTCACCGGCGGCAGTAGTGGCATAACTTAATTTTTGCAAGTATTGTGTTACAGTATAAAAACTCAAATTTTATCTTTAAGTAGTTTATGTTGAACACAACACAAAGTTTGAAAATATTCTATTACAGTATGAAAATTTAAATTGTATTTTAAAATAGTTCAACATGAACTTGCGATTAAAAAAATTGTAAATCAATCTTTTAGGGCTAATATCAATCTCTAAAACTAAAAACTCTACAAGAATGATCTGAGTATATACCTTAAGTATATAAAGAATGGTACTGCTCTTTGGAAACAAACAACGCCAAAGATATTGTAAGTAAAGAAACGAATAAAACTGAATATTATTTTATAATTTTTTAGTTTTTTTTTTGTCTAATCAGAAATATACATGAAATGACAAAAAACAAAAAAATATTTAATTAGGAACTTGGTATATACAATAAAAACAAACTAAACTGCACAAAAACAGATACATATTACAGTTTTTTTTAGTTAAAATAGTTGGTAGTAGTACCAGTTTATTTTAATCTTTATAAAAAATTGTCGAACATCAAAGTAAATAGAAAATATTAAGTATTTTTGCTCTCCTTGTATATTTGGTTTTTACTAAGTTATCATTCTCAGCTTCTTAGTTGTAAACGACTTGCAGTACAAAACAACATTTAAAAATTAAGTTTTTTTTTTTGCCTGTGGTTGCAAGCGTTTGTTTTTTTTAGCAATTTGTTTTTCTTATTTTAGTTTTGTTGTTTGCCGCCAAGGTTGACAACAAAAACTTTTTTGATGCCAAGCTGAACCCGTTGTCAACATTGCAAAAAGAAGGATCATCCTGCTTTTGTTTTTCTGGGTTAAACTGAACCTGCTCAACTATTTTAGTTTATTTGCCAATATAAGTTTTGTCAGGTCGGTTTTAATATGTGGTCGTGAATGTGTATGGACGGTGTTTCTCTACGTTTTGAAGATAGATTGAAGTTTTTTTCAATAATCTTGACCCGAATAATTTAGAGAGGGTATATAGTTTAATGACCCGTATTGACGGTATTTTTGATGCAAGAAACCAACTGAGTCCGTTTAATGCTAATGTAATGTTAGTTATACAATCTTGAAAGTGCATTTATTGCTAATAATTCAAAAAACTGTCCAACGCATTTGTTATCTCTATGCAGAGGTTTTCTACACACGTAGATCTGCTTTTTAGAACAAAAAGAAGCTGTGTAAACAAACCTAAAACAGTTAAAGCATTGCATTGGCGCCAGTATATATAGTTTGACAGCAATGCTATAAAAAGTCAGTTTTGCGTTAAAGTTGTAGACTTGTTTTTTGTTTTGCACACAGTTATACTACCTAAAGAAAGTTGTCTTTGTCAAAATTGCTTTATACGGGGTCTTTATAAATGTCTGGAATTATATAATTACTTTAAAAATGCCGCCTTTTAAAAATTGTGCACCACTATTTATTGTGTTTTGACAGTTCAACTTCAACTGTATTTATGCACACCAAATTTGAATTCTCTATTTTACTAGAGTGGCACAAACGTACATTAGATGTTTACATAATCCTATACTTTTATAACGACCCTGAACCTTGTTTAACAATAGTTGACTGACACCTACATATTCTAAAATACCAATCATAATTAACTGACCGCACAGACTACATTTTAATGTTACATCATTAAAAAAAACGGTATGTTTTACAAAAAGTGGCTTTAGTAGAAGGTACTTAATCTACTTACTGCAATACAGTAGTTCCTATAAGTGGGAAGTTTTAAATATTATTACAGGATTTATTAATAATATGATGAGTTGACTTACAACTATTTATATTTATGGCTTTAGAAATTTTAAATTCTAGGCCTAAAGTTAAAAAAACTGCAAAAATATGATTTTTTTTAACATTAACTCTTACAAATATACGTTTAATAGCGCTCAGAAAACTATACATTAAAAAAAAATGTAAAAGATTTAAGGGGGTGGTAGTACAAACCACAACAAACAAAAAAGTCTTAATAAACATGGGTTGTCATAGCAACGGTTTTGGAGATATGTAACATTATTTATTTTTACATATTTTTACAGTTATAGAAAATGTGCTTTTTTTCTATTTCCAAACAGGCACGACATTGTTGTTTGAAGGACATTTGTACTCTTTCTAAAACTCTTTTATTGGCTCGGATTTATTAACACTTTTCATTAATTTTTAACTGCATATTCTCGAGGCTATTTACTAGAGTAGCACACATTAATGATTTCAAATAAAGCAACAAATCAATAGGGTTTAAATAAGGCAATCTTGCTAACCAAACCTAACCTAACCTAACCTAATCATAAAACTAGTGTACTTCTTCCTACTTACCTAAGTACACAAGTTTAGTCTAAATGCTCTCTAACGGCAATCGAAAAATGAGCTGGAGCACCATCATGCTGGAACCACATTGGTTGTCATTCAAAAGATCATACATTGTGTTTTGCATAAAGTTGATGTAAGCAGCGCCTAGTAATTGGTTTTGTAAAACAACAGGACCTAGAAACCTGTTGCCTATAATACACATCTAGATGTTTAATGAAAATTGGGTTTGATGTCCACATTCAATTACAGCATGGGGATTTTTATAGGCTCAACGATGTGCATTATGAAAATTAACAATTTCATTTTGTGTGAACTCAGGTTTATCTGTAAAAATAATTTTAGCAAGAAACTGCGGTTCTTCGGCATCCTTGCGTAAAAAACAGCAACAAAAAACTAAACGTGCCTGATGATCAGTTAAATTTAAGACCTGTACTTGTTGTACATGGTATGGATAGAGCAGCTGCTTGTGGAAGGTTTTTAAATCAAAAGTAGCACCAATTCCTACCTCAACTAATATTCTCTGCTTACGCCCTGGATTATGCACTATCCGTGCTATAATTTCTTGTTCTTCTCTAAGAGTAGATACCGACCTTGGTCTTTCGGAAAAATAGCACTGTTTTCAAAGAGAACCGGTATTTCTCAGTCTCTGGTGAATTCTTTCAAACATACGACGTAAAGGAATCTAGCGCTTTGGTGGCAATCCTATTAGCACGATTATACATGAAATGCATGTCGGCTAGTTCTAAATCAGAGTAAGCAGCCATGGCAATAAAATTTTGTGCACTAACAACTGTCAAGTACTGAACGTTTATTTCACAAAACATCAGCCAGCTATGATAAGAAAAGGACGTTTTTACAAAATAAAAAACGGAAAAAGAATAGTAAATATAAATAATAGGTCTGTTCCAACATACGATTTGGACAGTTTGCAAACCGTCCAAACTGTGCACACAAACAAATATTTGTCATCTTAGGCAATCATTTATACACAGTAATTTGTTTGTGTGCATAGTCTGAACGGTTTGCAAACTGTCCAAATCGTATGTTGGAACAGACGTAATGTTTCATATCTCCAAAACCGTTGCTATGACAACACATATTTATAAGACTTTTGTTTGTTGTGGTTTGTACTACCACCTCCTCAAATATTTAACTTTTTTTTTTAAACACTCTCTATATCAGATATTATTAAAAATTTGAATTTTGCGGACAATTTATTGTTATTTTTCTATATGAACTCTGCAGTGACATTACCGATTTATTGTCAAAATTAGTTAATTAGTTCCTCATTTGAATCAAAATGTGTTCCAGATTTGCCAGCGTGGCATACAGTTCCTATACGCGGGGTGCTGGTATAGAAAGCAATTGCTTATGGAAGTCTCCTCTTGTGTTTATTTCAGGAACATTAAACGTAAATTGTTACAATAACATCATCTAGAACCAATATTAATGCCCTATCTGAGAAAGTTAAAAATCTCTATTTTTCTACAGGATATTGCAAAATTTGTTAATTTACTTTTATGGTGTTTTTGTTCACTAAACCTATCATCTATTCATCTATTGAACACGTGTGGGCTACAATCGATAGAAGACTGGGCCATCTTCAGTTACTCTTACTCACTTTACCTGATACTCAAATGCGTATTTAGAAAGCTTGAGATAATTTTTTCTAGCTGAGATTGACAATTTGATTTCTAAGCGAAGTGCTGAGTGCCCCAGAACGTCTGAAGTGAAAACTTATTATTGAAATAAAAAAAAACTAATGGTTTTTGTTGAAATTTTAATTATTTTTTAGTGTAAATATTATTCAATAGACTACAAAATAGTTTTTTTATTGTACAGTATTTCTAAAATATAAATTAAGACAAACATTAAATTTATGTTTATCCACGATGACAGAAATCAATAATTTGAAAATGACACGTTTCAAGTAATTTTAAATTATGTCTGTAAAATTATTTGATAATTAGCCCTATTCTGTATGCATATTTCTAGCTAACAATATCGTTATCGAGCAAGGTTCCTTAGCAATTTGGTAAAAAAACTTAATAAATACACAACATTGCTTAGCAACCTTCCTAGATAACGATATTGTTAGCTAGCAATATGCATACAGAATAGGGCTAATTGTCACTACAATATAGATCTGTTTACTTTACATATAATCAAGTATCACGCAGTATTCTTTTTGTTATTAAAATTACTAATTATAACTAGTTCGTTTATTGTTATTTTTATGTCATTAAAATATGATATAGTACTGATTAATTTCTATTAATTTATACTTAGTTGTGTTGTTTTTTGTTTGTTTATTATACTGTATAAATTGTTGTTACATAAAAAATAAAAGGCAAAAAAATCTATAATTTAATTTATATTTTGTTTATTTAATGCACACCTAATAAAAGTTTAAATTTAATGATTTTGTTTTAACTTGTAATTAAAAATTGTCATATATTACTTTTTTGTTAAATTTATTGATATCATTTAGTCATATGCTTAGTTTGCAGACTATCAAACTTTTTGTATCAGACTCTACAAAAAAATAAATGTGATTTGCAATTTTTACTTTAAATACCTTGATCAAAGTTAAGTAACTTACTATACATGTAATAATTTTTAATTTACTTAAACTTAAATACTCGTATTATATCAACTATCTCAATTTTATTTGACATCCGGCATTTTTGCACACACATAAATACATTCTCACACTATAAAGATTTTTTGTTGTTGTTATTTAATCATTATTGATCATTATTATTCTTGTATACTTATAATTACATATTGTTGATATTCAGAGATGCATACATTGAGGTTATGTTGGGAAAGTAATAATATAATATATACTTGTATGCTTCAATTCTTTATTTATTTTCGACTAGTTTCGACTAATATTTTTAGTCATCTTCAGGATTAATTTTTGTTTTAATGTAGATGTGTGGTGGAGACATCTGACCACAGATGTCATCTGACCACAGATGTCACCACCACACATCTACATTAAAACAAAAATTAATCCTGAAGATGACTAAAAATATTAGTCGAAACTAGTCAAAAATAAATAAAGAATTTAAGCATACAAGTATATATTATATTATTACTTTTCCAACACTTATAATTACATTAAATTAAACTTTATGCTTTTAAATTTATATATTTAAGTTTTATATAGATGGTATTGGTAGCAAGTGTATCTGTATTATAATTAAACACAACTTTTTAATACAGATTTAATAATGTGACAACGGCTCAAAAGTATTATTATCAATCTAAAAGTTTGACCGAATTTAGATTGTACATAATAACAAATTTTCTTATTTAAAAGAAAGTGTGCCCAAAGCAGTACAACCTTATGTATTCTACAAATAACTCAAATTGCCAAAAAAGACACTATTGCTATTTTGTCTGAGTTAGGCGAGAAACATGGTGTTTTAAAATGTGCACACACTGTTAAATTGGTTAAATTGTTTATTGTTGTTTTTTGTTTATGCACTATAAACTTTTATAGTTTAGTTGGTATAATTTATTATGCATATTTTATAAAATGATATAATATACATTTTATAAACAAACAGATTTAATTTTCAAAAGTACAGTTACTTATATAGTTCTAAATAAATCCTTCACGTAAGAGAAGCTGGAGCTAGAATATAAACAAGCTCTCTCAGTGAAGAGTGCACATTTCTGAATGTTACTGCTGAACTCATCTTCCAGTTATATACCACTCTTAGACTCGATGAAAGTGAACCATACCGGAGCATGATGCTCCACATTTGCAAGTGGCGATGACGTAACGTGTTGTGTTGTGTTGTGTCTTCACGTGTTCTTGAACTGCTGTAACTCCGTGTACATTAATTAGAGTACAAGACTGAGCTATGCATACTCCTCACATGTAAACAATCTCCATTGTTTGCGTCTACTTCTATAATGTACCACAGCTCATTTATTATTCGTGTATTGTTGAGATGTAAAATTATAATAACAATTTGTTATACATAATTTAATTTTAAATTGAGTTTAATTTATTACTGGTAATAAATTATAGGATTAATCATCTAAGTATTTATGTAATTCCATTCATATATTAAAAAATAAATGTGGCTACATATAGAAAATTTTCACATAGAAAGCAATCAAAATGTATCATTAATATTAATTTGAATACTACATATTTAGTACTATATTCAATAGTACCAGAGTTTAAAAAATATCAAAATAAAAGCTATCATCCTATAACACTCATTCAATATTTTTATTGTTGACATTATTGTTTTTAATAACAAAAATCACACACATACACTGGGGCAAGTTCAACCCGCTCATAACTCTCTCAGGACACCAGAATGGCACGACAAGTGGCGACACCAGTTCAAATGCATGTAAGTATATAGAGCATACCTTATCTAGTGTCGACTAGTTGCCCTAATAACCTATCCTAACCAGCAAAATCGTATTAAAACAATAAGGATGGTAGCGTAACTAGACTAGGCATTTATTTGGTTATTGCGTTTTTCTTACCGGAGGGGAAATATGACATTTCGATTATATCTTTGTAATTAATAATACGTATTGATGTTTAAAAATATAATTAACGTGAAGCTTGATATTAGATTTATATTATTAGATGGTGTCGCAGTACAAAAAGAGATTGAGTATTAAAATATGTACAAACTAGACTTCTTTGGTGCCATACTTTTTAATCAAAACACAACCCAAGATTTAAAATAAAATTGTTGCGACATGTTCAAAGATTTATAATTAATTATTACTCATAAAATTACTGCTGGTGTCTTTCTTATTTCTCCGTAATAAAGAAAGTGTCGCCACTAGATGAGTCACTCTGGTGTCTTAGTGAGAAATGACACCAAATTAAGTTTGAGTTGAGAATATTTGCAAATCTAGATGTTTTAAGGTCGAAAACAAACGTTATCAATTTATTTAACTACAGCAACACTGATTATGCCTAATCTTAAAAAAAACATTCTAAATTAAGAGAGGTCTAATCTTAACAGCTTTCTCTAGTTAGTTGAATTGCCTACATTTTAATTAAATATTCATTTCGGTTTGCTGACGTTATTATAACATTAAATGTGGAGAAGTATATATGAAATATTGCTTAAAAATTTCGATTATTTTATCATACATTCACAAGTTTGAGCAGAACTATAACAATTGTTATTTTAGAAACATAACTTATATCACAATACAAAGTTTACTAAATTTGAGATGCAATGAAGTAATACTTTTAAAGTTCAATCAAATATTACGACAAAAAAATTACATTTTAATTTTAAAATTTAATAAACAATTATAGTTTTTAGATTTTTGTAGATTTTATGACACTGAAAATTTCATTTTCTGCACATTGCAAAAAATTTTAGAAAGGAATCATATTACGCGAGTTGAGCTCGAAGTTTTATCACACTTAAAAACCGTTAAACTGACTTGACATTGCCGCATTTTACGTTACGTGCTCAACTAGGAATGCGTTCGGAAACATTAACGTATTTCTGTTATAATTACTATTTATATAATAAATATAATTATTAGTTTGTTAATATGCAAAAGATTGTTGACTATCAATTATCAATTTTATGATTAAAATTAATAATATCCTTGATAATATCAAATTTTAATATTTAAAATTGACGTACTTCTAAAAAGATGTTAGTTTTGGATTATATCTACCATCATCATGATAATTAAATAAATATTCATTTAAAAGACTTTAAAATAACTGACATTTTTACATTTACATTTTTAAATAATTTATTTAACAATAGTAAAAAAAGTTTATATTAAAATTATAAACGTACTCAGTGCGCGCTTTAGCAAAAGAAACGGAAAAATAATTGAAATTACGTAGGTAGCCGGATTTATTCTATGCGATTGTAACGCCAGGTTCGCAGTTACGTCATCAAGTAGTCGAGGTTTGCTCGTTAGATATTGGAATTTAACTATCAACAAAGTGGAATCTTATTCGGGCTGCTGTAACTCTAATGTTCTCTCTTAATGACTGAAGACATAGATCTGGAGCAGGTCAAAAGGGTCTACCAAAAAGTCAATGATCTATTAGAGGACACTGATAAAAACACTGGCAGAATCACAAACAGATTACTCAAATCTTTCTTGCATAACGCTGTAATGACTCTTAGCAATATTACTAATGCTATTTTTTGCACCGGGTACTTTGCAAAGCTTGGAAAGAGTCTCTCGTTATAAACATTTCAAAATCTAGAAAGTTATAATACGCCGCCATCAGACGATGAAAATCGGTTGGTGCCGTCAAAGACCCTACCGGTTGTATTATTGTATATCTAGTTTTTTATCAAAATAAATATAGTTTTTGAGAGGAATCTTTATAATTTTATATTATTCCTCAAAATATAGAATATAATTGGATAAATTCTGAATTTTGAAGTCTTAATAATGAAAATAAAAAAAATGATTTTTTTACTAAAATGAGCATTTTTCTGCTTTTTTGTAACTTTATATCATACAATTAAATTTATATTCTAAATATTGAATTGAATAGTTGTATCAAGTGTTGAGATAAACTTTATTAAACACCTTTGTACAGCTGTAATAATAAAAATCTTTAAATTTTTAATTTGTAAGCATTTTTTTATATGGGGTTGTCATCGACTCCACAGGTGTGTCAATGTTACAAAATAGAGGTGGTGCAGTTAAGGGTTAAATAAAATAATCTCGTGGTCCGAAAAGAATAAAAGAATCTTTTTTCCGCCCAGCAACTTGAGTTTTGACAGGCTACTACCAAATAAACAAAGTAACTGACTACATTCTCAAAAGTTTCAGACTAAGAAAAACAACGGGGCTAGTTTTTATTTACGTTCAAGAAGCCAACTACAAGGTCTGACACGGAGTATATGCATTTTTGTGTATACCATATATAGACAAACATTTCCGCTCCGACTGCACCACATTTGCGCCTAATAAATTGCAGCAATAGCAATCTTGTAGTTTAGCGGTTTTTTTCATTTTCACCATAGCGGCATCCGGGACTCATAGGTTTTTTGAGTTAATACCTGACAGGTAAAATATAAGTATAAAGTAATTTGTAGGTTGCCTAGTCTATCACTTATGTCAATTGTGCCCAATGCTCTTGGTAGTCTCATTGCTATTGATTTATAGGACCATTGCTATCTTTTGTTGAAGGTGCCACAATGTTATGCGTAGTATTAGACGTGATTACAAAGTACGTAAATTTCTATTGCTTGGTACTACGGAATTAATTCTGCGACGACTCAAAACCGACTTTTTTACACCAAATCAAATATTATCTGATCATGGTACTCAATTTACGTCTGATTTTTAGGTACAAATATTACGGACCCTAAACATACAAAATGTTTATTGCAGTGTTAGTTAGCACAAGCTAATCCATCCGAGCGCGTGATGCGGGAGTTGAGGAGGCTGTTTAGTGTACTTTGTAGCAAAAAACATACTTGTTGGACCTTAGAAGTACGGAAGATACTTTTGTCGATGTGCAGCGGTTGCTCACGTAACCTTATTTTTGGCTAGGGAGACCCTCCTTGGTAAAGCTGCGCTTCGGAAAGCTTATCTCCCCGGAAAACTCGTAAGCTCCAAAATATTCAATTTGGTACTTTTACGATTTAACCCGTTATTGTTGGCTAGTTGTGGTCAAACTGCAAGTTTATACTTGTGTTTACATCCTACAATACTCTGAAAGTGAGGCAAATTGCGGAATATTTTATGCTTTGCATCTTTGTTCTTATATACCAACACTTTTTTTTGGCACGCAATGGCTCAAGACAAAGATGTTTAGGAGCAGGATTGATGGAGTATATGTATTTTAATGTATACCATGTATTCAAACATTTCCGCTCAGACAGCGCCACATTTGCGCCTAATAAACCTCCGCAATAGCAATCTTGCGGTACAGCGGTCTTTTGCGTTCCGACCATAGCGGCATCTGGGCTTAATAGGTTTTTTGAACTAATACCTGCTAGGTAAAGTATATTTTATTATTACTGAGACTATATGTGCATTGTTTGTTGTGTTTGTTCTACGAATGTGTTATTATAATAATTATTTGTTTTATTATACACCGCCAAACGTGAAAATATTTTAATTTAAATGAATGAAAATTATGTACAGGGTGATTATAAATGTTTGGGACTATGTAACTATCTAATGTGTGTTTGTGCTGCTCTACAGCTAGAGATTGTGTGGCCGGTATAATAGGCAAATAGACTATTCGTGCCTAGCTGTAGTAAAAATGCGTAAATAAAGTTGCTTATCTTAGAATACAATAATAAAAATATTTTCATATGTTTACATGTTTATAATTATCAGTAGTAAACTCTCGAACACAATCCGGAATAGAATAGAGTTATTTCCCATTATTACACCGCCTATTCCTAAAGTCAGATTCAATAATAAAAATATTCTCTTTATTTTTATACATTCTTATAACTTTGATTGCTTGACAGCTGTCAAAGTTGAACTGTCAAAACAAATAGTACAGTGGACAATTTAAAAATAGGCGGCATATTTAAAGTGATTACATAATCCCATTCATTTATAAACTCTCTGTATATATATATGCACTTTGCAAGATTTATTCTCACAACCCCTTAGTGCTCTGCCACAGGTTTACTTTTAAACCTGCACAAACTAAAATTTTTTGTTTGTTTTATGAAGCAATTAGATTTATAATAAAACTGCAGAACTCTGGCAGTTAAACTTTTGAACGACGCTTTTATTTTGTGATCCGATGCTGCCAAGTGTTTAAATATCGCCTTTTATAAAAGACTTACGTACAAATTTCACTTACAGTCTATTAAAAATACAGCCAGATTTGCAAAAAACCTGCTAGTTTCAGTTTTTTTGCGGAACAGCGACATGTTGCTCCGGATGTGCACTACTATTATTAGACCGCAAATCAGTTTTTTGTTTTTAGTCTGGAAAACGGCTGCATACACGCAACTCAATCGTTTTGAGACTTATAGAATCTTTATATCAAAGACCTACTTGGATTTGGCCATATTTGCTCTGCCAGACATAGATTATGCTTTTATATGAAACCGATCAATATACGGTCTTGAACTTCCAAGTATAATCCGGAGGTAGAATAAGTAGACATTTTTTTTTAAGTTTAAAAAATTCAAACTGTCTTATAATTTACACATAGATCATGCTATCAATAAGGCTATTAAAATGTTTTCAAAGCTATGCAAAGCTGAATTTAACATCATACGGGCGCTTGTAATTTTATATAATTTATTAATTAAGTCTTACTTTGCATATTGCTCTTTAGTATGGTCACCATTATATATATATAACTCAAGTAAACAGATTGAAGTATATAAAAATATTATCTAACAAATTACATCATCAAGAAATTCATTTAATACCTGAACAATCTTGTAACTACGCGGGTCATACATTACTTCAAAGTCGCAGGAAAGATATGAATTTAGCATTCTGCTTTAAACTATTAAATGGTATTATATAATTTAGAGCATTTGCTGAGTTTGTTTGACATTAACGTACCTTCTAGAGCACCACAATCATATAATTTTCTGTATCAAAATGTCCATAGAACAACGTACGGTATGCTTAGTTGCAATGTTTGTACATAAAAATCAACAATTGTTTAATTTAAATAGCGAATATCATGTATACAATACAAGAAATAAAAATAATATTGCAATACCTCGACACAATACAACATCTTTTCAGAAAGGATTTTATTATAACGGTTGCAAAATTTATAACCATTTGCCTAATAATATTAAATTAAAATCAATTATTTTATTTAAGTCTAAATTAAAACAAATGCTACTAAATAATACAATATATACTTTAGAAGAATTCTATGAACTTAAATTCTAATTATGTATTTGGACGTGTTTTGTAAATCTTATGCACTATTTTATTTGTATTTTATTTATGAAATAAATATTATTATTATTATTATTATTTTTATTATTATTATTAGTTCTATCTCCCGCATTTCTAAAAATGTTTATGAAACCCCGCAACTAATTGATTTTACTGGAGCATTGTATGTTACATCCAAAGCTCAATGCAGAAGCGTGCTTTAATCTACATTTTTTGTTGTTTTAGTTTTAATTTTATTGTATTTTAATTTTATAATTATCAATAGTTTTTAATTTTTATTATATATATATATATATATATATATATATAAAGATGTCTACTATGCTTTAGAAGCGAGTTGGCGTACACATTCTACACTTTAAGGAGGACTAATTTTTAGAGGCGCTCGCTCCTAAACCGCGTACATAAACTATGCGTTGAGAGCGACTAGTGGTTAGTTACACTTGCAAGACAATAGATGGCGGAATCATCAAAACTACAACATAATGTTAGTACATTGCTGTAGCGCTACTGCCGCTATTTGCAGTAGAGATACTAAAAAAAGAAATAACATTACTTACTTTAAAAAAATTATTTAAAAAAATGTACTTTAAATTAATTATTTCAGATTATTTAATTAATTTCAATTATTTATGAACGGTGTTAACGGGCATCATTTTAGACGTAATTTTTTTTAATTAAATTTGAAATATCTTTGAAATACATAGCGGAAAGTTACAAATGTATGTAGGTCACTCCAATTTAAGTTTAAGGTCGATATATTTTAAGGACGCTGAACTTAAACATAATTTGTAATTATTTAATTTATAGTTTTAAAGGTTGCACAAATGATAAATTAATTTTTGATGCATATTTTTTTGTATACTTATCTTGAATATGATTATTGTTTTATCTATAACTATATTAACATTAAATATTAAGATTTAATTATATTCAATTAAATGGTTGAAGTAATATTATGTACTTATATCAATTATATTAATTTTAACGTGTTTATGAGTGGTCCAATAAAAACGTAGAAAGCAAACCCAATTCTAATTAAACAATAAAAGTTATATAAAAATAACTATCGTAACTAGACCATTACTAGTAAAACAGTGACAAGCAAAGAATCATACGTTTCATAAGTAATTATTTACATTAATTTAAATTACATACTTTGTTTAAAAATATACTCTGTTTAATAAAAGCACAAGCATGTTATATTAACAATAATTAATAAATGGCAGTCTAAGAATCATAAAACATTTAAGTAAGTATAAATATCATTATGTTTAATAAAAGACATGCATGATATATTAAGAATAAATTTATGAAATATTTCCAAGATAATCATTTACCAAAATTTACTTCATTCAACTGATTTCATATTAAAACTGGGTTTATATGGAGCTGGAGTATCATTCCACGATTTTAAGAGAGCTCTATTCACATTTTTTTACGTTTATAAAAGCAACCTTATAAATTAAAAAAAAAAACGCGGAAAACAAAATTAATAAAAAACATGCATGTTATATTAACAAAAAATAATAATTGCAAGTCAAAGAATCATAAATTGTTTCATAAATAAATATCTACAATTAATTTGAGTTCTACGTTTTTATGAAGAATCTTATAAAGACGCGGATATCATACCGTTTAATAAAAACACGCATGTTTTATTAATAATTGCAAGTCAAAAAGTCTTAATATGTTTGCGTAAATGTATTAGAGGCAACCTTGCAAAGACGCGGATATCATATTTTTTAGCAAAAAACAAAAATGTTATATTAAGAATAAATAACAAAATGAGATCATTGATTAGTAAATAATTAACAATCAAAGAGTCATACAATATTTTCAAAGTAACTATTTACATAAAATTGATTAAATTTATATTAAAACTAAGTTTAAGGGGAGCTTGCGTATTATTTCACGTTTTTAAGAAAGCTCTACTCAAATATTTTTTTGTTTTTACGGGCGATTTTATAAAAACGCGGATAACATACTGTTTAAATAAAAAACACGGATGTTGTATTAACAATAATTAATAATTAAAAGTCAAAGAGTCATAATTTGTTTCATAAATAAATATTTACATTAATTTGAGTCATACTTAAATATTTTTACGTTTTTATGAAGAATCTTATAAAGACGCGGATATCATACTGTTTAATAAAAACACTCATGTTATATTAACAAAAAATGCACTTTAAATTAATTATTTTAGATTATTTACTTAGTTTTAATTATTTATGTGCATAATTCTAGACGTGATTTTTTAATTAAATTTAAATATCTTTGAAAAACATAGCGAAAAGTTACAAATTTATGTAGGTCACTCCGGTTCAAGTTTAAGGTCGATTTTTAAGGACACTGAACTTAAACATTAATTGTAGTTATTTAAATTTATAGTTTCAAAGGTTGCACAAATAATAAATTATTTTTGCATATTTTCTTGTATAATTATCTTGAATATAATTATTACGATAACTATTTATATTAATTTGAATAAATTTATATTAAAACTAACTTTAAAGAAAGCTCGCGTATCATTCCACATTTTTAAGAGAGTTCTACACAAATAATTTTACATTTTTACAGGCGACCTTATAAAAACGCGGATGACATACTGTTTAATAAAAACACCCATGTTATATTAATAATTGCAAATCAAAGAATCATAATATTTTTACGTAAATGTATTAAAGACAACTTTATAGAAACGTGGATATCATAATTTTTAACAAAAAACATAAATGTTTTATTAAGAATAAATAACAAAATGAAATCATTGCTTAGTAAATAATTAACAGTCGAAGAGTCATTCAATATTTTCAATGTAACTATTTACATAAATTTAAATAAATTTATATTAAAACTAAGTTTTTAATTTTTTGTTTTTACAGGCGACTTTATAAAAACACGGATAACATTATGTTTAAATTAAAAACACGGATGTTATTATAACAATAATTAACAATTGCAGGTCAAAGAGTAATAATATGTTTATGTAAATGTATTAAAGACAACCTTATAAAAATGCGGATATCATATTTTTTAACAAAAAAACATAAATGTTATATTAAGAATAAATAACAAAATGAGATCATTGCTTAGTAAATAATTAACAGTCAAAGAGTCATACAATATTTTCAAAGTAACTATTTACATAAATTTGATTAAATTTATATTAAAACTAAGTTTAAAGGGAGCATGAGTATCATTCCACGTTTTTAAAAGAGCTCTACTCAAATAATTTTTTGTTTTTACGGGCGACTTTATAAAAACAAGAATAACATACTGCTTAAATAAAAAACACGGATGTTATATTAACAATAATTAATAATTGCAAGTCAAAGAGTCATAATTTGTTTCATAAATAAATATTTACATTAATTTGATTTCTACTCAAATATTTTTACGTTTTTATGAAGAATTTTATGAAGACGCGGATATCATACTGTTTAATAAAATAACGCATGTTATATTAACAAAAAATGTACTTTAAATTAATTTTTTTAGATTATTTAATTAATTTTAATTATTTATGTGCAGTGTTAACTGACATAATTCTTGACGTGATTTTTTAATTAAATTTAAGATATCTTTGAAATACATAGCGGAAAGTTACAAATTTATATAGGTCACACCGGTTCAAGTTTAATGTCGATATTTAAGGACGCTGAAATTAAACATTATTTGTAATTATTTAAATTTATAGTTTCTAAGGTTGCACAAATAATAACTTAATTTTTGATGCATATTTTCTTGTACAATTATCTTGAATATGATTATTAAAATAACTATTTACATTAATTTGACTAAATTTATATTAAAACTAACTTTAAAGGGAGCTCGCGTATCATTCCACGATTTTAAGAGAGCTCTAGACAAATAGTTTTACATTTTTACAGGCGACCTTATAAAAACACGGATATTATACTGTTTAATAAAAAACACGCATGTTATATTAATAATTGCTAGTTAAAAACTCATAATTTGTTTGCGTAAATGTATTAAAGGCAACTTTATAAAGACGCGGATATCATATTTTTTAACAAAAAACATAAATGTTATATTAAAAATAAATAACAATACAATTTTTTCAAACTAACTACTTACATTAATTTGAATTAATTTATATAAAATTTAAGTTTAAGGAGATCTCACGTATTATTCTACGTTTTTGAGAGAGCTCTACTCAGATAATTTTACGTTTTTACGGGCGACCTTATAAAGATGCGGATAACATACTGTTTAATAAAAAAACACGCATGTTATAATAATATTAATTAATAATTGCAAGTCAAAAAGTTATAATATGTTTCATAAATAAATATTTACATTAGTTTGAGTTCTACTCACACATTTTTACGCTTTTATGGAGAATCTCACAAAGACGCGGATATCATAATGCCTAATAAAAAACAAGCATGTTATATTAACAATAATTAATAATTGCAAGTCAAAGAAGCATAATATGTTTGTGTAAATGTATAAAAGGCAACTTTATAAAGACGCGGATATCATACTTATTAACAAAAAACATGTATGTTATATTAAAAATAAATAACAAAATTAGATCATTGCTTAGTAAATAATTAATAGTCAAGGATTCATACAATATTTTTAAAGTAACTATTTACATTAATTTGAATAAATTTATATTAAAACTAAGTTTTAGAGGAGCTCGCGTATCATTCCACGTTTTTAAGAGAGCTCTATTCAAATAATTTTATGTTTTTACGGGCGACCTTATAAAGACGCAGATAACATACTGTTTAATAAAAAACACGCATGTTATATTAACAATAATTAATCATTGCTAGTTAAAGAGTTATAATATTTTTGCGTAAATGTTATAAAGGCAACCTTATAATGACTTATGTAAATTTAAAGGTAGCTCGCGTATCATTCCAAGTTTTTAAGAGAGTTCTACGGAAATATTTTTACGTTTTTACAGGCGACCTTAAAAAGACGCGGATAACATACATTGTTATATTAGCAATAAATAATAATTGTAAATCAAAGAGTCATAATATTTTTGTGTAAGTGTATTAAGAGCGACCGTATAAGAACGCTAATAGCATACTTTTCAATAAAAACATGCATGTTATGTTACTAATAAATACCAAGATTATATAATTGCTGAATAAATAATTGACAGTCAAAGAATTATAAAATATTTTTTAGCTAATCGTTTACATTAATTTAAATGATTATATAAAAACTGAGTTTAAGGGGAGCTCGCTTATCATTCCACGTTTTTAAGAGAGCTATGTGCAGACATGTTTACGTTATTGGGAGCGACTTTATAAAGCGTTGAATTGCATAATGTTTAGTAAAATACAAACATGTATTAACAATATTTAACAATATTTGATTTTTTTCGTATAATTTTAAGATGTGAACATTTTATAAATCTTGAATAATATGTAATGTATGCTAATAAATGCCTGGAACCCTAGAACTCCATAAAATCTTGCATCCACATATAACTATAAATTTATTGAACTAGATGAACAATCAATTATTAAATTTAAAATAAACATACAAAAAATAATACAGCAAAATTAGATTTTCATTTGCGTAATATTTGAAATTTTAAAATAAATAATCAAATATAATGTTCAAGTTCAACGGTCTTAAAAAAATCGACCTTAAACTTGGCCGTGAGTTGATTGTGATCTTTCACTACGGTTTTTAAGTATATCAAATATAATGGTGATATCAGATAATAAGTATTCAAAGTAGCGTGTCATGATTTTGCAAATTATACACATAATCTTTGGATTAAACTGAAATTTAACCGACACAGGTTTTTAAATATATTAAATAATTAGCAATACTTCGGATATTAGTGATAAATCTGACAGCACATTTTGGCACATGCATAATATGGTTTAGATCAATTTAAATGCCGTTTTATAAATCAAAATCGAACCATATGTTACCATAGTTACTACTAGTCTATTTAATTAGCTAATTTATCAATTAATTTTTAAATCATTTTTAATTAATTATTTCCTTGCACTAACTGCTGCGGATAACTTTATATTAATCGAAATAAACAAATTTTACTGATTAAATAGTGTACTTTGTTTTTGGAAATTCAAATAAATACTTCTAAACTTGCTAAAGATGTCTATTGAATGATTTATACGGCTGAAAAAAATTACATTAAGGCAGTAGTCAATAACATTTTTAAATTAAGTAATGATAAAAATTAAATTTAATAGAATTTCTTGAAAATGATAAATCAAATAATCCTTCTGTAAGTTTGGTTAATTAACATACAGACTATGTGGCGCCTTTCTTCGTATTAGTTTAATCTATTTACGATACTTTTGAGGGCTAATCACCTTTAAGCTATAACTACTCAGTAATTTATTTTAATCTAATATTTTTATCTCAATATTATATCCGCGTAAGCACATGGAAGACCGGAAGATTATTGAGGACGTTTATTACCAAGTTAGGACACCATGCCGTGACTGGTCATAAATAACATATACTATTTTTTTTCCGGCTTTTATAAATAAAATATAAATAGCACATGTTATAAAAAAATAAAACCTTAATTATATCCTTTCAAAACAGTTTCAATAAAAATTATTATCTAATTAAAAAATCCTTTAAAGAAATCTGAAAACTAGCATTTTATAAAATATCCTCAATTAACAAATGTTATTGCTATATGTTTGTTATCAAAAACAACACAAGATCTACTTATTGATTATTATCAATTTTGTATGCTATAATTATAGTGAAGAATGCGAAACATCATGATGTGCTTTTAAAGTATGTTTTTGCTAATTGATCTGGATTACTTTTTATCATCACTGTGTTTACTTAAAATATTTAATCAATTGTCTAAAAAACAATTTTAATTTAAACAAACTTTGATAGTTGCATTATATTGCCACGGCATTGCAATATTTAATTCTCAAATTTGAATTACAAGTAAATACCAACATTTGATAGTAAAAATATGTTTCGATTAGAATGAAATGCAACAAATTTCCCGTAATGCGCATAGTATATTACTTATCACTATTTGTGGAGGAGTTTTATTCAAATTGTTTTGAATAAAAATATTATCTATTAATATTATTTATTTGTGATTGTGTGTGTTTACAAAGGACAACACAAAAAGAATCATTGAAGGTAAGGTAAATCTTTAATTTAATTATTTGAGTGGAAACAATAAAACATTTTTTCATCGTGTATAATAAAATAATGCTTATAATTATTAATTTAATCATTTATTGTAGGTACGTATTTGTCGATAAGTAGAATTTTATTATTTTATGGCATACAAAAATGTGTTATGGGGATTACGGAAATTCCTATTATATTGCATTAACCACCCTTTAAGTAAAGGGAGGTACTCTTCTTATCTCAGTATATAAACATTATTTGTTCAAAAATGTACTAATTTTAATAAATCTGCGCTATTGTAAACAGTTTATTAAGACAAAATGCATTATTTAGTGAAGTTTTTAGAAGATGGAGTCTATTACGTTTGTACTGAACGACAAATAGACAAGAATGAAAACAACGCCATACGAAATGTTCGATATAAAAATATGGGAATCTACCAAGCCAAAGTTTTATGTCAAGGGCGTAAGTATTTTTACTTTTTTAAAAGCTTTATATTTTCTTTTATCTTAATTTCAACCCGCATGCATCAATTATAACTACAAAAAATGTACATGTGGTAATTAAGTGTAAACAACATGTAACATTCATGATCATATTTACATTTCAAAAGTTAGGTATTTTTGCTAGTTAGTAAACATATTTAATTATGTTTTGTTGTTAATATTTTGTGAATTCAATTCTTAGTAGATAGTTTTAAAGTTTTGTCATATTTACATTTCAAATGCTAATTTTTTGAAATAATCTAAATAAATGTTTATTATTGATCGATCAAATTAATGGCATAATCTCAAAATTTTAAAAACAAAAACTTAAAATGTATTACTCATTAATTATTATATTAATATAATACATCATTTCTAATATTTACATCTATCCTGTGTGAGCAACCGACAATCAAAATTTAAGACCTATACTTTGTGTTAGAAATATCTATTTCTGGAAATTTGCTTCTACATATTTTTGCAATTTTTGGAAAATTGACAAACAACCGTGTGTTTCACTAGCTATTTCAGTTAATATTAAATTTATAATAAATATTATTGATTTATTTAATTTGAAGGAATTTTTAAATAAAATAAAATTTCCAATCTAATAAAATATATAAAAATCCAATACAATTAATTGTCTATTAAATTTTGAAATTAAATTGTTTTTTTTTTGTCAAAATATTTGCTTAAACTTTCAGAGTTATACTTCATTGAACATTAAACTTAGTAGACTTTTTATTGTTACAGTTCAGCTCGTAGTTGTAAATGTATGATAAAATGTGAAATTTGAAATTCTCGCGTGTATTAAGTTTTCTAACAGTTTGGTACTGCTGCTTCATTAATTAAAATCACAATGAATGTCATATTATAAATTAATAGAATATAGAAAGGGATGGCTTGATAATATAATCTAATTGTGATATATAATAGTTTTCATTATTTACTTTACTAGAATGACTTTTAAACAGCTTGAATTTAATTAAGGGCGCGGTTGAGAGAGCGTCATAAAACTACAAGCAGAACTTAAAATTGGTTTTTAGCAACGTTTAGAGAATGAAATTTCCAATCCAATGAAATATATAGAAATCCAAAACTTTCAATTGTTTATTAAATTTTGAAATTTAATTGTAATTTTTTTGTCAAAATATTTGCTTAAACTTTACGAGTTATACTTCATTGAACATTAAACTTAGTAGACTTTTTATTGTGCTATAAGTTATTTTTCTAAAATAACATTTGTTACAGTTCTGCTCGTAGTTGTGAATGCATGATAAAATGTGATATTTGAAATTCTCGCGTGTATTAGTTTTTCTAACATCTGCTACATTAATTAAAATCGTAATAATTGTCATATTATAAATTAATAAGTAATGGCGGACGATGTCTTGATAATATTGTAAATTAAATAAAAACTAATGGTAGATTCTTATTAATTAAATTCTTGCAGTTTAAAAGTCATTCTAGTAAAATAAATAAACAATCCGCTAAATAATGGAAACTATTGTATTATATATCGCAATTATATTATATTTTCAAGTCATCCTCTGCCATAACCTATCAATTTATAATATGACATTTATTATGATTTTAATTAATGTAACAGCAGTATCAAACAGTTAGAAAAAATAATGCACGCGGGAATTTCAAATACCACATTTTATCATGCATTCACAACTACGAGCAGAACTGTAACAATTGTTATTTTAGAAAAATAACTTATAGCACAATAAAAAGTCTTCTAAGTTTAATGTTCAATGAAGTATAACTCGTAAAGTTTAAACAAATATTTTGACAAAAAAATTACAATTAAATTTCAAAATTTAATAAACAATTGAAGGTTTTGGATTTCTATATATTTCATTGGATTGAAAATTTCATTCTCTACACGTTGCAAACAACCGATTTTAAAAAGGAGTAAAATTGCGTGTGTTCTGCTCGTAGTTTTATGACGCTCTCTCAACAGCGCCCAATACTATTTTTATTTAATTTACAATATTATGAAGACACTTATCAATTTATAATAAGACATTTATTATGATTTTAAAGAAAATTTATACACGCCGGAATTTCTAATTTCACATTTTATCATACATTTACAACTACGAGCAAAACTGTAACAATTGTTATTTAAGAAAAATAACGTATAGCACAATAAAAAGTCTACTAAGTTTAATGTTCAATAAAGTATAACTCTGAAAGTTTAAGCAAATATTTTCACAAAAAAAAGACAATTTAATTTCAAAATTTAATAGACAATTGAAAATTTTGGATTTTATATATTTCATTAGATTGGAAATTTCATTCTCTACACGTTGCAAACCGAACTTAAAACGCAGTTAAATTGCGTGAGTTCTGCTTGTAGTTTTATGACACTCTTTAAACTTAAATTTTTCAAAGAATATACAAAGTGTTAGATACAGAATAAAGAATAATAAATATAATTATTTATTATTTTTAATAGTTATTTTTATACACGTTAAAAAAGTTAAAAAAAATAAATTCACATCAAAGTTTATAAAAATTCCTTTTCAAATATTATTAATAATAATATTATTCTATCCTGAATATTAAATAAACTTATTGTAATAAATTAAAGTAAAGTATTTGTATTTCAAAATATTTTTTTAAACAAATTTATGTTTATTATTTAAAAAATAAATAGTTATATTTGGAAATGAAAAAATGAAGAGTATTTTATGTTGGAATAATAGAAGTTAAAAAACTATAAAGATTTTTTTTGTTTTAATTTATTTGTAATGATCTGAGAGCATCAGTGCTAGTTTTAATTTTAATTAACGGCTGAATATTTAGTTTTCAATTAATGATTTAAAAACTATTTTAAATGATACTATTGGGGCCGGTACACACATTTATATGATATTATTTTTAGTATTATTGCTATGACAACCAACTTTATTTTTTTAAATGGCAACATATGTTTTTTATTTTTTTAATCTCCATAGTATTTTAAATACAACCATGTAAAATAATAATATACTTTTATAACAATATTTTTCGATAAATTTAAAAAACATGTTATTTATTTTCTATTTATAATTATAGTAATTGAATAGTTAGCAGTGAAAATGACTAATGTTTTAATTTTTTTGTGTTTTTATATTATTATAGTAACTTAAAAATTATTTTTTTTAAATTAAATTATTATTTTTTTATTAAATTTTTAAAACTTTTTTTACGATATTGTATTATGCATTATAACATAAAACTCCATAAAAATTAAACATTAGTTATTTTCACTGCCAACTAATTAATTACTATCATTTTAAATAGAAAACAAATAACATGCTTTTTTTTAATTTGTCATAAAATATTGTTATAAAAGTATATTATTATTTTACATGGTTATATTCAATATGACATATATGTTGCCATTTAAAAAAATAAAGTTGGTTGTTATAGCAACTATACTAAAAATAAAATCATATATGTGTATACCTGCCTTTAAAATACTTAAAAAAACCATTTAAAATAGTTTTTGAATCTTTTAATTGGTTAAAAATAAGAGTTATTCAGCCATACGTTTTTTGTCACACCCTGTATATAATATTTAGCATAACATAGAGAAATCAAATTGAATTTATCTAACACCTTGTTTATTTTTAATGAAAATTAAAGTTTATTTTTATAGATTTAAAAATAAACAAATCTGTACACAACATGTAACAATTATTGGTAATTTTAATGTCTTAATACTTCTATGTATTATTAATTATTGATAACCGGTACAATACTATATTATAAAACTCACGTAATAATATGCTTCTTTTAAAAACATATATTAATTTAAAACTTTTTAGAAAAAGATGAGTTGATGCTAAAGTTAAAGAAAATAAAATCTGAATGTCAGGAAGAAAAAACAACACCAAGCAATATCACTTCTAAAGCCAAAATATATAAGTTTCAACCAGCAGGTAAAAATTTAACTGAGAATTAAGTTTTGTTGTCATAATATTTGTTATATTTTAGAAGGTTCATCTAACTCTGAGTATGACTCTTCAATGGACATACCTGACGAAAATACCAAACTAAAATCAAAAAATTTTGAAAAAGATTACAAAAAAGTTTATCAAGTACAAGGTAATGTTTTAAAATGTTAATCCTTTATATATTAATACCATAAAATGTTTTTAGCCAAATTACATGATGAAACCGATAAAAATGTTTCTAACAAAGAACTAATACCTATTTTAGAACAGGGTCCTTCTACTGTCGATCATTTTCAAACTTTTGAAAATATTTATGATGCTGAATCCAGTAACATTTCTCAGACAAAAGATGATGTCATACCATCAAACACATCAGAAGATTCAACTCAAATTCAAACAAATTTGATAACCTGTAAGTTAATGTTGTACCAATAAAATAATGTAGCTATGATCATACTAATTATATTTATAAGTATTAAAATAATTAAATCTCTTATAGATAAACCAAAAGTTAAAATATTACATGATTTTTCTTGGCCTTCGTCATCAAAAGAAAAATATACCGTGACGGCGACATGTAGCAATCAAGAAGATGCAAATAGAAAGACTGATCAAGGTAAAAAAAAATTAAAATTCTAAAATCAAAATTTAATATTCAATTATTATCTATTTTCGTTTTAACGTGCACAATTCCAAATCTCGAATTAGATTAATTGTACACTGATTATCTGTTCATTTTCATTTTTCCTTAGAGTAAGTTACGACATTTTTTATTTGGTTGTATGTTAGAATAATTCTAATAAAAGTCAAATTATAACACTAAAAGTTTAGACATTTACTTCAATTAATATTAAACAGCAGTACAATTTTTCCAAAATAATAATTGCAAACTGAAAAAAAGTTTTGTTTACCAATACATATATCACCTTAACCTAAACTACTCTAAGAAAGACAGAAAATGAACAGACAATAAATAGGTTGGTTCCATAACACAACAACATAAGATATTATATTGCGATGTTATGGGTGCCAATCATCGCGATCCCGGCAGTTGACGAGCCATTCCGTTTGATTCTCATTTTATTGTCATCTTTGTCGCACAATTGTAATATTAAGGGCTTTACTTTGCTTATTATATTTCATTCTAGTTACAATTAATAAATAATCAATTATTTCTACACACATTATGCTAATCATTAGAAATGTTAGAATAATTTTAGATCTATCCTGAGAGACTGCTGAAATAAACCTAATATTACAAAACTATGAATTATTGGGAAAAATTTCTATGTTACAAACTACTTGATCTTACAGCGTTTTTTTATGTTTTATATTGTAATTGTTCATATAATGTACTTACAGCAAAATACCATATTTCAAGCTGTATACTATTTATTTAAAATTGCTAAAAGTGATGACAAGGAAACTATAAATGCATATTTTGTATATTTTTATTTATTTTTTATTTTACATCATTATATTTTAGAAAAATTATATGCAAATCTCATGACAGATCAATCTTCAGAAGATAATTATGTCCTAGAATTTACAACTTCAAGCACTTCTTCCGACAGTGGTGAGTAACTGCATTGACTTTATTAAAGCAGTGCATTTCACATAGTAGTAAAACACGGCTTTAATAATGAATGTATTGCAGATAATGCAGAAATGGTTAAAAAATCAACCAAAGAACAAGAATTGACTGTTGGAATCATCAATAGTAAACAAGACACAATGGATTTGAATATTGTGCAAGGTGAGATATACTTAGTAGATGTACATACAGATATTAATTAATAAAATATATTCTTGCATTTTAGACAAAGGTGTGTCAATGATCACAATGGATAATCGTATACTGACAATATCAAATAAAATGATTCTACATGCAGGCATTATTAAGGAAACCATGAATGACTTTGGCAACGGATGTTTTCATGCTCTAGTATCCTCAGCTCCCACTTCTTCTTCACACATTTGTAAGTAGTTTAATTGGTATTAAATAAAAACAATTAATAATATATTTAAAATTCTCTAGGTATTCAAGAACCAATAAACATAATGTTTAAATATGAAACCGACAAGACCGAATTTACCCTATCATTAAAACAATGTCTAGCTCCTGGGCATTATGAAGCAGAATTACAGGAATTCAATAACAATTTGGTTGCTAAAATAAATAAAAAACAAACACAATCTGAAATGGATTTAGAAAGTATTCCTACTAAAGGAAAAAAAAAACGGCATTCTGCATTTATTGCAAAAAACTAATAGTTTGTTTTGGCAAACATATTTTAAAACAACACAAAAATGAAGAATCAGTTGCCAAATTGTTATTGTTGACTGGCAACAATTCATTGGAAAAAAGAAGAAAGTTAGCTAAATTAAGAAACCAGGGCATGTTTGAATATAATGGAAAAAATAGAAATAATCAGATTGTCATAAGACGTTCTAAAAAGAACAAAAATTACCTACCTTGTCCAAACTGCAAAGGTATGATTTTAAAACAAAACATAGCTAAACATGAACGAAAATGCTCAAACAGAATACATAAAGGCATACGAGTCGCATCGATGGCAAAAAAAATGCAAGCTGCTAATACAAACGATACAACTATTGAAAACAGTCTGATCCGCGATTTATTGGCAGATTTAAATGACGACGAAGTAAGATCAGCAATCAAATCTGACAAAGTTATTTGTCTTCTTGGCAAATTTTTAGCAATAAAGTATGCTAGAATGCCTAATAGGAAGCCATCGCTAAGAAATAAATTAAGGGAATTGGGTAGATTAATAATTGAAATAAAAAAATGTAATGAATCAATTTAAGACTTAGAAGAATGTTTCTGCCCGCAACATTATGATGTAATTAAGAAAGCTATAATGAATATTTGTAAATTTGATAAAAAAACACTGACTTTTGGAATTGCGTCCCTAGCTTCGCACTATCGTGCTACAATAATAGATGCGGTAGAATTATTACAAATAGATAACATAAAGAATGGACTAGACAATAGTGACAAACAAAAACAATTAGAACTATTCCTAAAAATACATTGTAAAGAATATGGGCCGTACATTGGCAAAAATGCTATGATTTCACTAGATGAAAATAAGTGGAATAAAAAAATTATAATGCCAACAATAGAAGACATAAAAAAATTTCAAGATTATCTGGGTAATATGGCAAAAACTTCATACTCAAAAAGTTGATAAAGAGCAATGGCCAGGGCTAACAAGATTAGAACGTATATTAGCCGAAAATATGGAGAAAATGAAGGTGCGGGGAAAGCGAGGTAGAAGAGTACCTGTTTTATTAACAAAAAAATACATTAATTATTTAGAATGCATAATAAAATATAGAACCGACGCAAATGTTCCTAAATCAAATCCTTATTTGTTTGGAGTTAACCAGAAAACACCATACATACAAGCAGTAAAAATTATTCGAGAATTATCAAACGAATGTGGAGCCAATGATCCCACAACTTTGAGAGGAACGTATTTACGGAAGCAAGTGGCTACGTTATCGCAAATGCTGAATTTAAATGATAATGAAATTCAGCAGATTGCTGATTTTATGGGCCATGACGTTGCAATACACAAGGCCTACTATCGAAAACCCGAACTAGTATCACAAATTACAAAGATATCAAAATTTTTTATGACTGTAGGTGATAAAAATATTGGTGCGTACAAAGGGAAAAGTATTGATGAATTAGAAATCATAGGAGATAATGAAAGTGACCAAGAAGAAGAAATGCTGCCTGAAGAATACGAACTGCTTAATGCAGAAGACACAGATGCCGTTGTCCAATCTACAATTAAATTGGGTATGTGTACACATTTATAAAATAATTTTTTTGCAATAAAGTTTTCCAACTAATTTGTTTTTTTACCAGCAAAGTGATTCGTACAGGGTAAAAAAAACGCATAAAACAGTTTCTTTAATGCAAAGTGTTGAAATAGACATTTTATTGTAATTATTAAAATTAAATATTGGGCCAATATTTCTGATTTTTAACAACTCTATGAGGTGCATTTGAAATTAACAATAGGGATGCCTTACATGATAAAGTCATACATGAATAATTATTATTTTTATTATAATTTAATACTATTTCTATTTATTTATTTTTCTAGATACAGAAGCATTAATACAAAATGACAATCTTACTCTAGATACAGAAGTGGAAATAGAAGGTACCAATGATCCTGTTGAAATTGAAATTTTAAAGACACCTCTAAAAAAAAGGACCTTGTCTTTAACACAATCGCCAAACTGGAAAAGATTTGAAATTTCGCCAAGGAAAAAATTTTTAACATTTTCACCAAAAAAAAATCTTAGAAAAAAGCGATGGACTACTGAAGAAAAAGAAACAATTCAAAAAGTGTTTCATAAGTTTTTAAGTGAGAAGAAGTTGCCTCGCTTTAGGGCATGCAAAGACCTCTTAAAGCTTTATCCGAAAATTTTTGTAGGACGTACTACTGAACAATTATATGCTTTTATCAATAATTGTAATAAAAAATAAATAATATAAAACTTTTTATTTATTTAATAGACCCAAAAACAAATCCCTTTGACAAAGTTAATGAATTTCTTCCAAACACTGTGTGTGAGAAGCGATCACTCGTATATTTCTACATATTTAGATGCGATCACTTGTATATTTCTACATATTTAGAGGCGCTTAATTTATTCAAGTGCCTCCAAACATGTGTTCATGTACGATTGGTCGCCTCTAAATATGTAAAAGCGTGCACAATCTTTATAAAATTATAATGGTTACTCTAGCGGTAAAAGCGTGAAACTTGTGAAATTTTGTATGCAACTAAGCGCCCTCAAAGATGAAAATGCATATTTGATTTGTAGTTTTAAAAGGTCCTACTGAACGGTACTTATTTTTTTAGTTATAAACTAAAAATTATAGAATTCTGCTGTAATTCTTCCGGCAACATGTTGAATTACTAGATCATTTTTTAAACTTATTTTGTGTATATCTTTTAATTTAGTTCTAAAATTAACAAATGCTTGTTGTTACAACGTAGAAGAAAGTGCAAAAAATACTGTAGCACAGTTATTTCATATAGTAAAATAGTCGCCTCTAAAACTCTGGAGAGCGGTCGCTCCTAAAGCATAGTAGACCCCTATATATATATATATATATATATATATATATATATATATATATTATATTATATTATATGTTTTTTTTACATTTTTAAAATATTGTTTTTGTAAAAGCTGAATCAATGTTATTTTTGGTGTAATGGCACCATTAACGATCATATCGTAACGGTTTAATCGTTTAACAGTTATTGAATTGTAACAATATTGTTATGAGTTATGAAATAGACCTATTACATACAGAAAGAATAGTATATACAAAATTTAGGATCTTAATAACACATTTTTTATCATCTCTTTTCTTACACAATATTATATACAGGAAAATGTTAAATAAATTGATTGAATATTTTGCATGTATAACAACGTCTATCCATTTATACAAATACAAATATGTAAAATAGTGTAATACTGGAGTAATATTTACCTAATTTAGAATGTCAATAAAATTTAGTTTTTATTCATTTCATTAATAAAATTTTATGGTGATATTAATTAATTATAAAATACTCAATTTACTCTTTAGCTTCCGTATTCACATTAATTATTTTTATTATTACGAGTATGTATTATGATAAATGTATGTAATAATAAAATACGTTTACAAATGTTCTAGGACATAAAATGACTCAAAGAAACAACATTCCAATGCACGACAATTACACTCACTGACTTTTAGAATGATGTCCTTATAATAACACAACAATTAATGTCTTCTTGGTTGTCTACATATATTCTTATACCTGGCATATGATTACAAATCCAAGTAAAATATTTATCAAATTAAAACGAACGTGTTTAAATTTAATTATCTAAATTAATTAATATCTTAACTGTTGATCATTTTTGATATCAATAAAATGTAACTCATTTACTTAAATGCGAATATGGTATATCACGTTTTATTAAACTAGTTTAATAGTTAATTCATGAAGGTAAAATTATTCTCATGAAAAATAAAAATGTTTCTAAGAAGAAATTTGTAAATATATATTGCATTTATGGACAAATCACTTTCTTTAAATTGAGGGTTATTTGAAACATGTCTATTAGAAGACTTTAATTATATAAATAAGCTCTCAATTACGACAAATAAAATGTTCACGATTATTCTTACATCATGATAAAATATTACACTATATTTATTTATATCAAATTTATCAAAATCATTTTTTTACGTAATTTGTAATTGAATATGATTATGAATAGCAGCCGTCGTCGTGTTTACTTCATTTGCATATTTTAATTTATTTTGATGTTCAGACAATTTGTTTTAAAAATAAATTATAATGTGATTTATTATGAAAAAAATATATTTGTATCAAGTCTCAATTATTATATTTAATAAAACTTACTTACTTATAAGTTATCTTAATCATATTAATTGCTTTAGCAAATTAGTGTACAAAATATAAATTTATGTTTGAATAATTTAATAGCAACATTAAAATACTACGTTAAATTGTGCACTTTCTTTTATAATAAAAATATATTTTGAAACATTTGTAATTAAAACTGACCACAATCACACATTTTAAACGAAGATATGTTTACAAAATTATTAAAACATCATCATATTTCTACATAATTATTAAATAATTTAAAGAATTTACATAACCCATATCAAATTAATTGATATTAATCGTGTTGAACAAACACAATTATGGATAAATTGAATAAATTAATTAAACATTTTATTACGTGTATAAATTCTTTTCAAGAACAGGAAATAATTTTACTGCGTTAATATATATGTAAAATTATGCGTGCATTATGTAAGATGGTTTCAGAGACGACTCGGCTGCTTATGGTTTATGCGCATTCCGCTCAATGATTTTTATCATACGACCTATAAAGCTGACATGCAAATTTAATTGCAAGTATTAATTTTGCTTTTCAAAAGTGAACAGGTCAAGTAGTAGGTACGTTCTGATAATGGATTTTGTAAAAACATGTTTCACTTAATATAAAACAGCAAATTAATATTAAAATTTTGGTAGAAAGTATGTACGTTAAATAAAACTTAAATAATACGAATTCAGATTATGTAATATAGACAAACAATATAGACCGGGAATTTAATCATTTAATGTTTGGTTTATATAAGTAGATTGCGATCATTAATCTCACATTTTCTTCATATGCTATGTAGTAGTATAAGTGTAGAAAAATTAGAATTTATCCTTGTTAAGGTTTACAAACATACATAATACCAGGAAATAGTATACTTAAACATGGTTTGCCGGTATCTTAATTGGTGATCAATAGTACATTTGCTCTACTTGTAAATTTATTATGTTTGCAGATTTTAAGTAACTTTTTAATATCAATAAAATATTATATTATATTTATTAAAATGAAAATAATACGTTAAACGTAAAATGTAAAACATTGCAAAAAACTTACAATAACAACACAATACCTAAATAAGATGACATTATCATTAGTCGTCGGATGTATGAGTCGTATTGAATAGTTACAGGATGTGTTCAACGAGGGAATGAGAATTTATATTATATTGCTGCTATTTCCTGGTTCCGTGGTAACAAGAGCTCTGCTATTTTGATGTTTTAATCTATTTGTTCATGTATGTATATGTTATTAAGTTGTCAGTTTAAGGCAATAAATATGTAATACATATAAACTAACAAAAAGTATGTACAATCAGTGGCTTAACTAGGATAGTTGGCTCCGCCTCAAAATAAAAAGAAACAGCTCTGAAAACAAGTAATAAAATGTATTTTAAAATGTACGTCTTAGGTTTTGTTACATTTTGTAACCTCCCTGTTATAAAAAAAAAATAGTTAAGTATATAGACAATAATAAACAAAAGTTTTTTGGTTTTAAACAAACTATTGATTAAAAATATGTTCATTTTATTGAAATTAATACGAATATTGTGAAAAAATTTTAAACTTTTTTTTTTTAATAGAACATAGTATTTTTTGAAAAAATAATTTTTATATTTAATTTAATCATTTTTGTGTTTTATGCCAACTGAACTTTAAATAAAAACCTTTTTTTACAAACATAGCCATTTATTTTAACTAAACCAATATAAAAAAAAAATTAGAAACAAATAACAAAACAATAATTAAATTATTAAAAAACGTAAAAATATAGTGTTCCATTACAGTTTAACATTTTTATAACAAAATAAACACCTTGTAATTGTAGTCCAAAGTCTGCATGGACAAGCCAACTACAATTGGGGAATTGGAGACCAGGATTACTTCCGTTATTTGCCAAATACCACTGAAAATGCTTGAACGCGTCATCGAAAATTGGAAGTTATAAATGGACTATGTTAGTTGTAGTTACAGCCAACATATAAAAAAATAATATTTAAAAAATAAATGTCCAAAATGGTTCTTTTGTATGATCGTAAAGATTACTTTATAATTTTTTTTAAATTTTTTTTTAAAAGTACCTCTAAATGGATTACTTTTTATATTTTTAGTTATTTTAATAATTAATCAATCTTAAAACTAAACTTGAAATTCAAAAAATAATGATGATTTAATGATTGTTTTGTTATTTGTTTAGTTGAAATAAATGTGTATGTTTGTGGAAATTTTTTTTAATTTTAAGTTTAGGTGTTTGCTCATAACTAAAAAATTTACAAAAAATATTTAAAATGAATCTTAGAATTAAAAAATATAAAAGTATTTAATTTGAAAAAAAAGTTTACCAAGCTTCCACAATAAAATGAACACCATGTATATTAAAAATATTTTTAATCAATAACCAGACAACTTTTGTTAGAATTTTTTTTTAATTTTTTTACGGTTGAAAAATTATTTAGGTGTTTCGGTAATTTTGACTAACCTGTATATTAAGAAATTTAAAGATATACATTAGACAAAAACGTACGGCTAAAAAACTTCGTTATTTTTTTAACAATTTATATGATTTAAAAATTATATTAAATAGTTTTTTAAGTGTTCTAAAGGCAGATACACATGTATGTTTTTATTTTTAGTATAGTTGCTATGGCAAGCAACTTAATTTTTTTAAATAGTATAATTTTTAATTTTTTGTTGTTGGAATTTTTATGATATTTTTAATACAACCATGTAAAATAATTATAATTTTTGTTTACTTAAAATGATGGTAATTGAAAATTACTAACGATTATTTTTTTTTGTGTTTTTAAGTTATTATGCATAATATAGTAACTTAAAAAATTACAGTTTAATAAAAAAAGGTTTAAAATTAATTACTCAAACCCAATCCAACTCCAAAGCGGCCAAACAAATATAGACACTTGTTTTGTTTTTTCACAAATCCTCATCAGTGCATCTTTGTGGTACGGCATCGCTTGATGGTGAAGGATGAATTCCATTAATTGATTTATGTGCTCTTAAACACAAGTTAGATAATAATTGCTGGTGCAAAGTAGTTGTAGCTCCAACATGTTGCTTCAACCGAAGAGTTGTAATTGACTAATTACATGTAATGTTGCAGATTTTTGTATTTTCTACAGACATTCTATGGACATTATTCAAACAAATTACAAGACATAATGTTATCTAAACAAATATTTACTTGCAGTAAAAGCTTGCTAGAAATTCTAACAAATATTCACTGACAATTTACAGATGTATACTTTTAAAATATAATTTTTTTAAACTAATTAAATATAACACATGGAATGAATTTGTAAATTTAGTATTTTCCGAGACTTGTAAGTCGCAAGTTTTTAAGGTCATTATTTAAATCTAAATTTTTAATGTGATTAGCAAGTGTAGTTTTACTTGTTGAAATTCAAAGAAATTTTTATGTTTTATGACATATTAACTCATTTCTAAATATCAGATTTTGAAATTTTTTTATCTAAACGACTGTGTTAACTAACAGGATATGCAATACAAGAATGAAACTAATCTCAGAGAACTTTATGAGAGGCTGTTTCATGCAGTTATAAATTTTAACCGTTGTTTGATATTGGTTAATAAGTTGTTTTTTCCTGCCTTTGAAGAAATGTGTGTATCAGCAAAATTGGGCCACAAAATTATATCCAGACGTCTGGCTTACGGGTTTGCTTAATTAAGTTAGTCTCAAGTGGTTATTTCTTGTCAAATTATTATATAATTTTTATTTATAAGGATTGTCTATATACATTACAATTATAATTACCACTATACCGGTCAACTTAATTGAAAAAGAAGAAAAAAACTTTTGAATTTAACTGAATCCGTGTATTGGCCATTTTAATTTTTTTTTTAAACGGTATAAAATCATGTCTCATGTTGGCAAAAATTAAATTAAAAAGTTTATATTTAATTTTCAAAAAAGGAAATTGTAATTTGGTGCGTCTATCTGCATAACTTTTTTAACTTTTTTAAATCGGTTTTTGGCAACGTATAGAGAATGAAATATTCATTTTTATAAAATATAAAGAAATCTAAAATTTTTAATTGTTTATTAAGTTTTGAAATTAAATTGTAAATATTTTGTTGAAATATTTGCTAATAATATTACATTATTATACCTTAAATTTAGTGAACTTTTTATTGTGTAATAAGTTATTTTTTTAAATTAACAATTGTTAAAGTTCTGCTTCATGGGAGATGAGGGAATTACACAAATAACGGAATTAATAAACGACATAATGAGGAATGGAAAAACCCCAAAGGAATGGAATAAAGGAATTATTCTACCCATACATAAAAAAGGCGATAAAAGGAAATGTGAAAACTATAGAGGAATCACACTAACGAGCATACCAAGCAAAATATTCACAAGAATTATTGAAAAAAGAATGAGGGACAAACTAGAAACAACAATAGAAGACAGCCAATGTGGATTTAGAAGAGGAAGAAGCACACAGGATCTAATATTTATAATTAGACAATTAAGTGAGAAAATGATTAAAAAAAATAGAGTAATGCACGTATGCTTTGTTGACCTTGAAAAAGCTTTCGACAGGATCAAGAGAGAGGACATATGGAAAGAACTAGAAGAGAGAGGAATTGAGAAGAAAATAATAAACGTAATCAAAAACATGTACACAGAAAACAAAAACATAGTCAGAATGAATAACGAAGAATCAAAAGAATTCCAAACGAAAAAAGGTGTGAAGCAAGGATGTGTGTTAAGCGCATTGCTTTTCTCAATTGTGCTAGACAGGGCAATAAAACAGGCAAAGCAAAAAATGAAAATGGTAAAAATAGGATATTGGAAAATGGAAGTAACAAAAATAGCAGAACTGCTATTTGCAGACGATATGGCAGTGATTGCTGAAACCGAAGAAGAGTTACAACACAACATGGAAATAATAGAGGAACAACTAAAGAAAATAAACATGAAAATAAATTATGAAAAAACAAAGACCATGATAATTGCAAAAGAAAAACTGAATCACGAAATAAGAATAAAAGGAAGAATAATAGAACAGGTCGAACAATACAGATACTTAGGAACAATAATACAAAGCAACGGAAAATTAGACAAAGAGATAGAGGACAAAATAGGAAAAACAGCAAAAATATATAACATGTTAAAAAATACTTTCTTTAACAAAAAAGAAATATCAAAAACAACAAAAACAGAAATTGTAAAAAAAGTAATCAGACCAACATTAACATATAGTAGCGAAACATGGACGATGACAGGAAAACAAATAGAAAGAATAAATGCTATGGAGATGAGATTTCTTAGGAAGATTGAGAACAAAACAAGAAAAGATAAAATAAGGAACGAGACATATAGGACGAATTTAAATATAAAACCAATACAAGAAAAAATTATTGAAGGTCAAATGAGATGGTATGGACATATCAGAAGAATGAGTGAAGAAAGAAATACTAAGAAAATTTATGAGACAAGAGTAACAGGAGAACAAAAAAGAGGAAGACCCAGAAAAGAATGGAACAGCGCAATAAAGGAAGAAGCTACAAGAAAAGGAAACACGTGGGAAGAAATAAAAGAGATAGCCAAGGATAGGAAGAAATGGAGAAAATATTACACAAACTAATAATGTATACGCCTGACACCGAAAGGTAAAAAAGGCAATTGAATAAATAAATAAAATAAATAAATAAAATAAAGTTCTGCTTAAAGTTGTGAATATAAAATGTGAAATTTAATTCCACCGCTTCGCGACTGTTACACTTTTTTAAAACAATATACATAAATATTAGACTGGTTCTTACATTTTTACCTTTAGAAAGTTGCACACATAAAAATTGCACTTTTTTTTAAGAACCAGTCTATTAAACATATTATTATAAAGTTTTAATTTTTTATGAATGATTTGGCAAGCAAATATTAGCAGATACTAAAATAGTTTTTATTTAGTTGTAAAATAAACGTTTAAATAAAATGATTAGTTTTTAGTTGGTTAAAAAAATTTTTAGGAGCAAAGAGTGTGTTACGTACAAACTTCACTTCAACGGTATCAAACGCAAACAAACAACATTTTTTAAGTTTTTTTATCAGATCTACTCTTGCAGTTTCTGTAGAATGATTTTTTTCAAATCTATGCTGGACCCCTATTTTGGCACTCATTGCGATGTCGCGCCTCGTCATAGATTTCTTCTATCAGAAGGGAAGTGTGACGTTTAAATAATAAATTTGTAATTAATAATACATATTGACGTTTAAAAATGCAATTAACTTGAAGCTTGGTATTAAATTTATATTACTAGATGGTCCTTTAGTACGAAAAGAGACTACCGGCAGATTTTTTTAATTAATTACGTCATTATTTGCGATCAGCGATATGCGATATATGCCAGAATAACCCCCCTGGGCTTTGTTAATTATATGGAAATGCTAAATATACTAGTGTAGTTTATGTACAATGTTTTTTTCAAATACTTTAGAAAATACATTAAGTAATGTTATTGGACAATAATTACTTTCATTGGTTTTGTCACCTTTCTTGTAGACTGGGAAAATTTTTGATGTTTTTAAGAGATCATAAAATTATCATTTATTAAATGACATGTTGTAACGTAAAAGTTCTATGATAACATTTACTTCATTTTTTTATGTTTGAGCTTACTCCATCTTTACCAGGTATAGTCGAGGTTATTGTCTATGCACATTGCTCGAAGTAAAAAAGATATACATATTTATATTGCTATCTAACAGTATGAACTGTCATTTTAACAAATTTTGTTTGCTAACTATATGAACTGTCATTCTCTAGATAAAATAATAATAACATATATAAAAATATATTTGGTTAAAGTGATATTGTTAGCAAACAATATTTATTAAAAAGACAGTTCATATTGTTATCAATCAAAATTTGTTAAAAATAGTTTATATTGTTAGTTAGCAATATATATATATCTTGCTTACTTCTAGCAATGTGCATACAGAATAGCCCCGAAGAAATGCTGTTTATGCAGGTATCTGATGTGTTGTTTCTAAAGTGCTCGTTGATTTTTTTATGCGTTATTGAAGAAAAATAGTTAGCAAAACTATTTGCAATTTTTATTGGTTTAGTCACCTTTTGCCTTATTTATTTTATTACATATTGTACGACAATTTTGGATACACATTTTCATGGTGATCCGAGAGATTAAGATATATGTTGGTACACGTCCAATCATAACTTAAAATATTTCTGACCATAATCTATTTGCATTTCACCATTTTTGTCATTTCAATTCTAGTTGGTTCGTGTATTTTATTTAGTATTTTAAATGATACAAAAAAATATTTTAGAAGGTGTATTGCTATTGAAACTGAGAAGTCAATAATTAAGTCACCACACAATATTATATAGTTGTGCAATTTATTAATATTACTCATTAAATCAGTTAAAAAGTAAATACACTTTAATATTACTGGACGGAGATTGATACGTACATAGTTTTTCTGTCTTTGTTGCACCATGTTTTTTTCTGTTAGACATACAATATTTGTAGTTGTTAATTACTTTTGCATATAGTATTTATATTTTAAATTGTATAATTAAATTTTTTTATACTTTATATGCTTTATTAAACGGCGAAACCGGTTTATATATTAAAAATAAAAATAAAGCATATAAAAGTATAAAAAAATTTAATTTTACAATTTAAAATACAATATTTGGTTTATAGTTATCTAAGATAATTGCTTATTTATATATTTTATTAAATATACTTTATATGTTTTGATGCACAATATTCGGAGATTTTTAAGTTAAAATATTATTTAGTTTTTTTTTTGTCTAATTCGCATTAAATTTTCTAACGTGATACCATTTTTTATTCTGAGCTTTATATACTACATTTGATTTATCTGTATTGCTATCAATGATAACATGTTTCAAGTTTGATTTTAAATCTGTCATCATTTTAAATGTTTATTTAAATTTTTGTTCCTTAAACTTTTCAGTATAATATTATTTTTACCGGTCTTTTGGTTTGATATTGGAGGTCATCTGTGGCAAGGTGGAATTTATTGTATCCATGCAATCAGAACCAGCAATTTTGACAGTGCGTATTTGAGGATATTTATTAAAATTAAAACTATCGTGATGGTTTAAACTGTAATTATTTTGATCATTGAAACTATTTCTTTGCATTATTATAAGTTTGTTATACGTTTTGATATGGTTTTGCAAGAAATTTAAAATGTTTTTTTGCATTAAGTAGTGTTTGGCAGGGGTGTCCTCTTCCCAATCCTCACTTGTACTCTGAAATAATAATGCAGGAAGCTCTGGAAGATGAATTAGCTAGTATTGTAGTGAATGGTAGTCCAAGAGGTCAGCGATCGCTATGGACTTGAAATGAATATGAAAAAAACTAATTTCATGATAATAAGTAATAGCGCAACAAATAATAACACACAGCTAACGATCAACCAATGCAACATCGGAAGAGTCTATTAATACAATTATCTGGGTACATGGGTAAACAATAATAACGATTTTGAGCTAGAAATAAACAGCAGAATTGAACAAACCCGCAGATTGAAACGATTTTTTTGCAGCAAATATCTTAGTAACTCTCTTACTTTTCTCCGTACTTTTATATGGTATAGAGGCCTCTACGCTTAAGCAACGCCTAAGTGACAAAATAGAGGCATTTGAGATGTGGATAGACTGCAGAATTCAGAAAATACCATGGACCGAGAGAGTTACAAATGAAGAGGTGCTTTGGAGAATGGGAACAGAAAAGGAAATAGTAATAACTATTTAAACCAGTAAACTCGAATTCCTTGGTCACGTTATGAGAGGTGCCCGTTACAAGTTTTTGCAGCTTATAATCCAGGGGAAGATAACTGGCAAGAGGAGTGATGGGAGGAGGAGAATATCTTGGCAGCGCAACTTCCGAGATTGGTTTGGATGAACCTTGAACTAACTATTCAAGGCAGCAGTAAACAGAATTTAAATAGTCATGATGGTCGCCAACTTTTGCTCAAAACGAAGAAGTATTAAGTAAACAATTTCTAATTCATACTTGCTTTCTTGTATCACCGTATTTCTACTGTTAAAGGATAAATTAGGATTTTTGTTATTTTTGTTGTCATTTTTGTGGTAGTCCCCTTGAAATGTTGCGCAACACATAATCATATTTTTATTAACTTGTATAATATTTTTTATATATTTAACACATTCCGGATGCATTTTAGGAACATAATTTGTACATGTAGGTTTATTGTGTAGTATACTTTTACACTATTTGCACTTTTTCGCAAAGAATGCAGTTTTACGTTAACACTGAGCGCCATTTTTAAGCTTGTAGTTTTTTTTTTATTGAAGGTCTTTATTTTTTTGTTAATACTATTTTTACAAAATATTCTTAAAACTAGTAATTTGAACGCAATTGCGCCGTTATTTATTGATAATCACAATACCTTGTTCGCAATTTTTACGTTTTAATATTAGGAACAAATTATCAATTTAATTGTTTCATCAATATTTATAAAAAATTGACGCTGTCTAAATTCTTAGTTAGAAAATAGTAAATTTTCTCTATGGTGTTGTACTTTGTTCTCGGTAGGTTGTACATTCTTAGTCTCTTTAGCAGGTAGTGTATGCACACAAAAAAAACGTATCTTTGATGGTACTGAAAGCTCTTAAAGCAACAGATTAGGTACATACTGAATACGCTCCTAGATTGAAAAGAGTTGCAAATACTTTTTTACTTGTTTTTTTTTTACACTAATTAAATTACTTTTTGTTTGCTTATTGGCATTTTAAATTTATCAGTAACTAATTTTTACAAAACAAGCATTTATTTTTGATATTAAAATCAGGTCTAAAGGTTGTTTTTTTGGTTTTTTACTGAATACTACTGATGTTTCTAACGTCTTTTCTTTACGCTTGCCGCTAAAAACAGCTTTATTTTTGGTCACATAAACGTTTTTGATTAATGGTTTTTTTGCAAACAAAACATTCACAATTTTTTCAACAAATTTGTTTTGAAATGCGCACAATTGTCTTAAAATGCTCAAAATAATTGCTTGAAATGTTATGAAAGGATGTTCCGCTACAGAATTTTTAACCGATTTGAATAATCCAAAAACCATTTAAAAATTATTTAGTTATAATATATAGTTTTGTATCACTTTGGGGCTGAGTTATCACAATTACGTTTTTTTACTCTTTTCAAGATGCTCATTGAAAATCTTGGTCGACAACTTGACGTTAAGCTTTTCTAATCCGTTTCTACACAATATAAAAATGGCTCTTTTGATTAATTTGCGTTTATCTGCTTATTTTACGGACATAGTTACTAAACTGGATATGAAACAATGGATAGAGTTGTAAGACATACATATAGAGAAAGTAAATACAAAGATTATAAAAAAAAACACCTTAAGTTATAGATTAAAATTTTAAAATTAACTTGATTTATAAATAAGTTTTTCTACTAGTATTAACCAGTTTCTTGTTTTTTTTTTTTGTTAGATCATTTAGGTAAATTACCTATATTTAATTTTTAAGTAAATTAATTTGTTGTTCTACACTAAACATAAAACAGCGTTTGTTTACTATTTTGATCAACTGTTAATTATAAATAATACTAGACAACTATGCAATTTTTTCATATTTTTTGCTATATTAATTTATTTGCAATCGGTAAAGGAAAAACAAACTATAAACTTTCAGATAAGATGTTCAAATTTTATATCTGAACATCTAATAACGTTAAAATTGCTATTAATTTTGTTTTTGTTAACTTACTCTATTTGAAGACATTCTGTCGATCGCAAACAAATTTATTTCTAACTATTTATAACTAAGTTTCAATTTAAGTTGCATATAACATAACGTTTTTTGGTTAATTGTAGAAAAACTTTTGTGTGCAACTTATACAATGTAACGTTAAACCTAATCAGTAAATCGATAGACTGGTGTTATTAATTTTATTATTAAAATGTAAAAAGATAGTCTTACTTGCATTGAGATATAAATGCAGTGGCGTTTGCATACATTGTTTTGTGAAAGGGATATTCTTGAACAAATATATTAAACTAATATTTATTTTATAGCTAGTTAATCGACCTATTTTATTAGGTTATGTTTTGTAACTAATACACCAAGCGTATCAAATTTTATGATGATAATTTAAAATAATCTAGTTGTAATATTTTAAATGTTATATATTTCATATAGTAATTGATGTACAAGGTTAATTAATTAATCATGTTATCTAAATATCAGATACCGAACCCGTGTAGTAATTGAAAATTGTAATTTTATTACCGTCATTAACTGTTAAATCGCTTATGTGATCAGAGAAGCATGACAATCATGTTGAGTTTCTATATTCGTATGCAGATAAATAAATTCAAATGTCAAAATAGGTGTGAAGATAAATATACAAAAATCTTTCTGCATATTTTGTTATTTTGCAATAATAAATTTATTTACGATGATTTATTATTATACAACCACATATGGATCATCATATTCCAGCTGACTTCTACATCAATTCTGGCATTGTTTCACTTTAAGGAATTTCTTCTTGCATAACTAATTTTTCGTATCAACATACTAAATCAGCAATAGCCTTAAATTGCACAGAATCATAATAGACAATAATAATTTATTAAAGAGTGAATTGGGTTGATAGAGGATTACTACAATATCAGAGAAAAATACACGCTTGATTAATGTTTGCAATTAAAATGAATTAAATTGCTCCACACATATTCAATTTCTTTTGCATACAAATGAAAATAATTATTACTTATATGGACAAATAATATAATTAATTATAAAACCATTCATTCATATGAAATGTATTGTATTATATAATAGCTATAAAATATTTATAAAATTTGTTTTCAAAATAAACAGCCGAGGGGATTATTCATTTCAATTTTATTAATTAGAAACCTTCAGTTTTTATAACGCTTTGCATCTTGTAATCGTCGCAATTATAATTTTTCAATTTAATGTTGGCAACTTATCATCCCAATAACAAGAGATTCCTTATACGAAGCAAATGGATTAATTATCCGAAGCAAGGTTAGGAAATGGGTGTAGAAGGCTGAAATGTGTTCATCTTCTATTCAGGTTAGCACATATGTTTGGATCAATTATTAGACGGTGCCTTTTTTAGACAATGATTAACATGTTACATACCATACTGTAATTATATCTTACTTTTTTTCGTACTACAGTTTCTTCTTTGCAATGCGTGATTTTTGTACACCGTGCAATTACATCTTATTTATTGCAAGATATAATTGCATAGTAAAATATGTAATATATTAAATAGCATATACATATTATTTGATTGGCAATTATTTTAAATTGATCATTGCTTGCTGTATTGTGCAAGGAATGATTTCAATCACAAAATTATTGAACGCTAAAATACAATATTTGAAAATTTCAAGATTTTTATTCAAAATAACTGAACTTAAGTTATTTATCAATTATTTTTTATTTAATAAATTCAAAGCATTTATTTGTAGGTTTACTGAAACTTGAAACACAACAATTTAATTGTTTTGCTACATGAAATAAAATAATGTAATTATTTTGTTGCAGTTAATTTTTTGTGAATAATTATTAATAAAAGACAACCTTTTAAATTTCGTAGTTGTACTGTACGTACAGTACAGTATAAACAAAGATCTTAAAACAATATCTGACTGGGGTACTTCCAATTTGGCCAATTTTACCTCTAAAAAAGTTAAAATCTAAGGTATCAGCTATATAAAATATTAAACTAAACAACAAATGTTGTTGATATAGTTACATAACTATTTAAAAAAAAATTACATCCTAATCTTTAGTTTCTTATTTCTGTACAACTTAAATATAAAATAGTATATAATGTATTAAAGTTCAAAAATAAGGCTAAAAATAAGCTTTAGCAGCCCGCTAATTATATTTAAAATATATAATAATCATTTTATATATCATAGTCAATACATTTTTTATTACACTAAAAATTTGTTTATTTGAATTTATTGCGCTTTTGTGATCACTGAAATACGTTATGCGCAGTAAAAACCAAAACGCGTCTGACAAACAATCATATCTTTATAGTTATAGTATCATAGTTTTTATGTTGTTGTGACATATTAAGTAATTCTTAAATATTATATCTGCAAAATGTAAGTGATACGCTTTTTATATAACAAAAAAAAACATTTGTAAGTCTCTTATATTGCATCGATGTGAAGGCTACATGAGAAACCTGAGTTATTTTGATTGGAATCCCTAAATAATTCCTAGATGTAATAGTTTTAAATTTTGTCAATATGTAAAAAAATGTTTGTTAGACGCACTGTTGCCACTTACAATATAATTGAACCATAATCCACATACCAACAACTAAAAAACCAGTTCCAAGAAAAGCAATAGTGGCAAGACATTACTTGATTTACTTATTTGGCAGCTTTCAAGCGTAGTTTGACAAGGTTAATCTAAAACCTACTCAGATTTCTTTTGGAGTTGATATTTTCAAATCAACTAAAAAAACTAAAACAAACAACTACATGTATCTAATTCAACTTGGACACAGTTACTAGTGCCCTTTCCTTATTGCGCAGAAAACTGTAGTGTAAAAAGAAATTACACATCGTGTGAAAGATTTGTATTCAAAGTGTTGCATCTCAAATTGTTAAAAAAGTCAAGTTAAGTTCAATTTGTATATGTTTACAACTTAAAATTTGAAACATTTTTATGGCGTTAATAGTTTGATATTTTCTAAAGATACTAGTAAAAAAATAAATTAATAAACAGATTATATGTAAAGATAAGTTGCTGTTTTTGTCACCAGCAATACATTAAATTCAAAGTTACCACGTACTAGTTCTCGTTTACTACTACTTGATTTAAAAACAGACAGTTGTGTTTTTTACAAAATGCAGGATGTATTGATCAAATATTAAACGACGAGTTGCTATTTTATCATTTTTTTAATAAATAATCAAACAAACGACTGTGGCCCAGCTAGTGCAGTTTAATACTAAATATCTGCATAAATTGGCATAATTTAGCATCTATGCAATTGGCATGTTGCGGAAGTTAAACAATTGAAACGCCAATAAATTAGTTATGAATTTACATGATATTTATTTACGATAATGTTTTCTAAGTTATCTAAAAATAATAAGTTAAATTTAGTTGCTTTAAAATATATCTTATACAAAACTATGTAGCAACTTTCTTAGCATGTTTTGAAATATTTTGCAAAGGGTTTAAAATACTTGGTTGGTTGCTTCAATATGTAAATTTCAAAATCACAAAGTTGAAACAGATTTAGGTTTAGTCAGAACTCATCAATCAAAATTTAATTCTGGCATAGTACGGCTCAAATGACAATGTAATTAACAAAAAAATATTATAATTAACAAATGTCTGCTATCACAACTATATCTCTGCTTCATAGTTCTAACTAACAATTTTTAGTAGTTAGTTGGTACAGTGAATACTAATTTGTTAGATAGTGAGACGGATTAGCATAACAACATTTATTTGTAAATTGTTTTTGTGCGCTGCGGTTTTTATATCCGCAATTGCAAATATTTTTAAATGTTGCGCTAAATTGATTTAAGGTCTTTTTATTCCAAACCGTTGCAAAGAACGGGTCTAATAATACTTCCGAAACCGTTGCTCTGACAACCTATGTTTATTAAGACTTTTTTGTTTGTTGTGGTTTGTACTACCACCTCTTAAATGTTTTACATTTTTTTAAATTTAACTAAAGTTTTGTGCAATTAAGCAGACCGTGCAACCGTAGTCAATTCTGGGTAAAGCTAAAGCATTGTACAGTTGCAAAATACCTTTCTCTACACACTAATTGATACGAGGCAAGCATTTAATTACAATCAAAGCGTTTTTAACCATAACTCAAAGGTAAAGTTGCAGAAGCTTTTTGCCAATGAAAAGCAAAGATAATATAATGTTATTAACAGCTTAAGTAGCGTAGTTTTTTCAATATATAAGAAATAATAATTTTTAAACACAACGTTTTTGAAAGGGTGTTGTTTCCCATCTAAACTCTATACTGCAATTTTGTATAAAAATCTACACATATAGAAACATACAGCCTTTGAGTTTTAACGCATGCAGATCTAGTGGTAAGATAGTAAGCAAGAATGCAGCAACTGTACTCTTTCAACATTACGTATATTTTGCACATGGCATAAAAAAGTGACACAACTACAATAAATCATTTTTGCAACTCAGAAGTGACAGTGATCTATGAAGACTACACTCAAGGTTTACAATATAGAATAGCGACACAATTGCCTTTTAGTGGGAATAAGTTTAAGCTAGAAATATGTTGCTTTTCCATAACGATAAAGCAAATACTTGTGAGAATACATACAATATGTTAATTCAAAATGGCAAAGTTTTGAGTTGTGTCACTTTTTTATGTCCAGTGCGATTTATCCTTAATCGGATTGATTAGTGGGATTGTCGACACGTATTTTTTTATAATAACCGTTTGTTTTTAAGTTTTTTGCAATTTTTTTAAAACAATAATATTTTTTGCATATAGAAAAAAGCTATCTTTATTTTTTTGTTCACTTAATAATAAAACACAAACGGCTAGATGGAATTTTATGATCTTGAATTTATTTTGTATCCAAGAGTATCCGGTTATACATGGAATATTACACCAGCCAAATGGCAGCCACGGTTGGTCTCACAATAGTCCATTCTTTTGACCCAATTTTTTAGAACATTTTTTAACGTCTGCGGTTCTATCTCTGCAATGGCATTTTGGATATTGACGTTAAGATCGTCAATCGTTGCTGGATTGTTGGTATAACAACGTTCTTTAACGGCACCCCAGAGATAAAAGTCCATGGGCGTCAAATCGCAGCTCCTTGCTGGCCAATTCACATCTCCACGACGGTTGATTACACGATTTTTGAGTTTTGACATAATAAGTCAATAGTTTTGTTGCTAGTGTGGCATGTCGCACCATTTTGTTGAAACCAGATGTTGCCCACATCCAAACCAGCAATTTTCACCTAAAAAAATTTGCTATCATGGTCCTATAGCGGTTTCCGTTGACCGTTTTGCCAGATTCAAGGAAAGTTGGACGATGATGCCGCCGGACATAATCTAGTCACTAGTTCGAGATAATGTTGCTCAACGATCACGTGTGGGTTATCCGATGCCCAAATTCTGCAGTTTTGCTTGTTTACATAGCCCCTTAGGTGAAAATGCGCTTTATCGGAAAAGATATTTTTTTGCCAAAATTAACCATCGGCTTCTAGCTTGTCTAAGGCCCAATTAGCGAAGTTGTGTCGAAGTGGATGGTCAACTCTCTTTAACTGATGTGTTATTTGGACCTTATAAGCAAATAAACAGATGTCTTGATGCAAAATACGCCTCAAGGTACTGCGACTAATGTTCAATTGCTGAGAGCGATGACGAGTCGATGTTCTCGGGTTGGCTTGCACACTTTTGGCTACAGCAGCAATTTTCTCGGGTGTACGAACCGGACGAGCGTGTGGAACTTTAGTACGGTTCACCAGCATACTAGTTTTACGAACTTTGTGCACATATTTCTTCAGAACACTTGCATTTGGTGCATATTTGCGACCGAGTTTTGTACGCAATTTTTGCACTGCAATACACGAATTACATTTAAAGTAAATTTTTAATATTTTTCAACGTTTATCGAGCTTATAACGTGTCATTTTGTTAACCGTGTGGTGTGTACTGAAGAACAGTCATACATCAGATGCCAAATATCATGACAGTAAAAATAAAGTGGTAGTTCAAAAAGATTTCAAGAGATGGCCCACCCTTTAGATTGGTCAGCTAATTGCTGAATTTTTGGACAATTACATTTGCTGCTTAGGTAATACACAAGAAAATCTTGTTCGACGGTATTAATAGTTACCCCGTAGAGGGGATTAAACTGGTTTAAAAACCTAGCCAATCTGCTCGGTCAGAGATTGTCTAACAATGGATTTAACGGCAATTGGAAAATGATCGTTGCCGTGAAGATCACCAATAAAACAACAACACTAAATCAAAAGTTAAAAACTATAACTATCTGGCACTGAAATATATTAGGGAATTTGTATTAAATTTTGATATCTGTGTAGCATAGAAACTTGCAATGTTTATTAGAAACACACACAGAAACACATGTGTCTTACCACAATCATCTCAAGCTTACACACTGGTGTTATAATTGAAATATAATAAATAAATAAATAACATAGAAAATAAAAATGAATGGTGGTGGTCGTTACTATGTAAGAGTTTACATTTACTATGTTTTATATCACGATATGCAGGGCAATTCAAAGCAGGTAAAAAAAAAAACCAAATGTTATACTTTACATCAAACTCAGAACTAACAAAAAAAAGTTTTTGAGTAATTTGAGTGTAAAGTTTTAAACTGAAATATTTATAAAAAAGTGAGACAATAAAAATAATTATTTATTAAAGAAATAGAATGAAAGCTATAAATCATTATGAAAAATGTTCAATGTGTCCACTTTGGTGACAAATAGAACTTAGTTTATCTGCATCTTCTGTATATTTTAAACAATGTAAAAGTTGCATTTGTCACCAAGGCGGAGACATTGAACAATTTTTATAATGTTTTAAATACTTTTATTTATTTAATTTAATTTATACTCAGAAACAAAGCAAAGTTTTTAAAAACGTTATCCTTTATTATTTTTTAATTCGTTGTAAAATATGACTTTTTTTCTACCTGTTATGAATCATCTTATATATCTTATCATTCACTCAACTTCTTAGAATTTAACATTTGGAATGACTGTGTTAAGTTTAATATTAGTAAATTAATTCAGAAATAAATATAATATTATACCGACCGGTACCTTGATTTCCAGTATTTTTGTGAAAACAGATACTTTTGCGTCATTCCTATTAACACATATAGTTTGATAAGAATCTTTTCTGAATGTACTGGTAAAAAAATTAATTAATTATAAAATACTAAAAATTAAGATAGCGGTCGGTATGCTCTTAAAGCTTAACAACATAAAATTTACTATTACACCATGTAAAAACTTCTAGAATAATAAAATAAGTAAAATCTAGAACTAATATCACTTGGGGCAACAGATTTTTTTGTGGTAGAAGCAGGCAGTTAATACTAGAAATGTTTCTAACTTTATTTAATTTGACTTTCAAAATTGCAGTAATTGTGGCTGAGGTATAAAATTTGAGACAATGTTATCACCTGTGAATGAGTTGCTAGCTATAACTTTAGCAATGAGATTCTCGTTGTTTTTGCCTCAAAATAAACAAGCAAAGTATTTTACTTAGTCAAACCTAATATTTTGTTACAAAAATTGCAGAGGTATACTGAATTGGTTATAGAATTACCTTTAGAATAGATATACTTATGTTAAAATAAGAAACTTTGATTCATCTCCATTAAATATGAAGAGAGGTGTGCCACAAAGTTCCATACTTTCCATTTCTCTTTATTATATATACAAATGATTTCAATTTTAAAAATTTTGTAATGTATGCAGATGATACTTATTTCCTGGTGACTTTCAATCAAGGTATACAAAATCTGGTATCATCGGCAAGCAACACATTACTAGAAATGAAACAGTGGATTGAAAAAAATAATCTTTTATTAAATACTAATAAGACAGTTTGTCTTTAATTTTTTGCCAATAATTTGCGACATGATCATAGCTTGTTTATAAAATGTGATCATCAATCAGTAGTAGAAGCTAACCACATATCCTTTCTGGGAATCAAAATAGATTCAAATTGTAATTTTAATTTTCATGTTGACTAGCTTTGTAATAAACTATCGTTTTATTGTTTTGTAATGTGGAAATTAAGAAATCAGGTAAATCAAGATCTATTAATTTTATTTAATTACAGTTATGTGCAATCAATACTATCATATGGTATAATTATTTGGGGAACATCTAGCCAGTGAAATAGAGTATACATATTGCAAAAAAGAATTGTACGATCAATTCTAGGACTACATCCTCGCATATAATGCAGACAATCATAAAAAAAAAAAATATTTTAACGGTACCTTCTTTGTTCATATTTTAAGTATTGATAATGTTAAAAATAATATACTTAATTCACTGTTTTAAGTAGTTACCATAATTATAACACAAAAATCAGAACATATTAGAATATCTTAAATGTAAATTAAAAATGACAAAAAGAAGCATAGACACAGTAGGTGTCAAATGGTTTAATCATCTACCCGAAGTTATTAAGAAGTGTTCAATAAATATTTACAAACAAAAGATAAAAAAGCTTCTTATTGAAAAAGCTTATTATTCAATACATGAGTATGAAAATGAAATGTGGCAATAGCATCTGTATTCGGTTAAATCTAATTCTGTTTTTAATTTGTTTTTTTTAACTAGTTATAGTTTATAGTTTACTTTTTATATATAGTTTTATATTTTTAAATGTTTATATTGTTCTATATTTTAATATGTTTTATAATTTTATGTATTGTATTTTAAACCTGTGTGAGTTTAATCTATTATTTGACTTTTCATATTCTTATTGTATATTTTGCTACATGAATAAACGTATTATTATTATTATTATTATTATTATTATTATTATTATTATTATTATTATTTATATTATTATTATTATTATTAAACATGGTAAGTTATATATGTAACTAAATATACCCAGATAAGAAGATTTCATTCCTACATACTAAATAATGCAACGTTTGTTAATCTGCATGTTGTGATTATTAACACGTAGTGCTGCATGACATTTTGTAGACTAGTATAAACATTAACCACTTAGTATTTAAGTTTAATTATAAAGTTATAGCCTGTAAGACATGTAATTAAAATAATAATAAAAATTCTAAAAAAAAATTTAGTACTCAACATAAATTATTATTGCTCATTTGACAAAGATCTAATATATGTAATAAATAAAAAAAATTAAGATTATTTTGAAAAAGAAAAAAATACCTACATTAATTTAATATAATAAAATATTAGAAAATAAATTAACTACTGAAGATCAATTAGAAACAATACAAAATTGTCATTTAGGAAAGACTAACCATAGAAGAATTACAGAAACGTATCAGAAACTTAAACAAAAATATTATATATCAATAAAGTATTTGTGTTAAAAAATTTAGTTTGTGTTTTATATTATTATTATTATTATGAATTACCACATAGTAAAGGTATCAACTATCCTTTATATTAGTGTGCTGCATAAACATTTTGTAGACTAGTATAAATACTAACCACTTAGTAATTAAGTTTAGTTATGAAGTTATAGCCTGTAGGACATATAATTAAAATAATAATAAAAATTAAAATTAATAAATAAACCATTTATTTTTTTTACCTTGCTGAAAAGTTTTTTACATACTCAAGCTTACGTTTTATTGCACCAAGCAATAACATGCTCAAACATTTGACAAGCAATGCATCTTATAAGTGCGCATATGTATGATCTAACTGGCAAATTATACATAGCTTTTTTATTAAAACTAGTAATTTTTATTTATTAAAAGTACATACGTGATTTGAAGTTTTAATCAAAACTTTGTCATGTTTTACTAGATTACGTGATCTTTTAATAGAAGAGTACGACTTATTGCAATAATAAAGGAACTCACTTTTTTAAAGTTTTTCTTTTCCATAGCGGCCAGCAGGTACTGGAGGTACTAGTTGCTATCGCGGTCAATGTTTGCAAACTATAATTGATTGCATTTTATTGAGAAAAACAATTTGCTAACATCTTGCCGTACCATCACTAGAACATTTTTTTTTCAACTCCACTAGTTGTCTTTAACGTGTTTAATATAAAGTTTTTTTCAGATTTAAATTGCCATACGGACTCTAGTCTTAATTCCTGGTGCGTTTTAAGTACCGCCAAGGTTGACATGATAGAAAAAGTAGGTTTAGAGTACAATTTAAAAAAGACAGGATAAACAAAGGTTATGTTGTTCTTGTGTTCATTAACAAACTTAGTTGGCATGGTTGGTTCATTCATATAAAATTTAACTTAAACATTCAAGCATTTTTGCACTTCCATTTGATAAATATTGTCTTAGCTTATCTCCATGCTGGGTTATAGCACAAGACTGGAATAACTGTTTTAGATATAATAGCTTCTTCAAATTAGACAAAATTTTGACGTTTTAAAGAAATTTTACTCACAGTTTAGCAACCTATAAACTTAGGTGTATTTGGACTGTCTGAACACTATTTTCACATAGCGCACGCATGAAGAGGGGTGCTTTTAAAGTAATAGACATATATATATATATATATATATATATATATATATATATATATATATATACATGTCTAAAGAGGCTTAGTCCTACATTTGTATAGAAGTTATCGTCCTACACGATTTGTGTAGCCCGATACCCCTTTAGATCTTACTACACAAAAATATGCCTGCGGGCATATATATTCTCATATATATTTCCTGCTGTGCGACCATAGCCGACCGTGCAACCCATAAACATTTAACATTTTTTGTTCAAATGTTTCAATAGAATAAAATTTTCAATGGAATAAAATTCACTTGTTATATTCTTTTAGATATTATTACGTTTATAATAATTTATTTAATATGCTTTCTAGTACTAAGTATTTATTTGAAAAAAATACTTATTATTAAAAATGCTTTCTGTAATATTTATATCAATTAAATTGCATACGTTTTTCTTAATTAAAAGTTGTCTTGTAATTTGCCGACGGTTACCGGCTGGTCTAACGTTGTATACTATTATAACAATATAACCAAATAATATTTAAAAACGACAATAACAATAATAATAACAGCATTTCTAATTAAAGAATTTTTAAAATAATGCACAAAATAACCGAATTTAACCAATATTTAGCAAATAGAAGTTTCAAAGCGTACATATCATAATGTTAATGACATTCTTTAAAATTGTAAATTAAAAATTCTTATAATTATAACTGATATTTGCTTGGTTTTGTTTTGTGTTTAGATTTTGAAACATAATAATCTAAATTTTATTTTGTTTCAGTTGTAAAAACTATATTTCATTAAAATTAAGTAAGGTTGGTTAATTGTAATGCAATTTTTAGTTAATAAATTTTATTATATGATAAAGTTTAGTTAATAAAATTATTACATAAAAAATTACAATGATTTATATTTGTATTGTAAAAATGCTTTGATCTGGACGGTTGTTCGGTGTTGAAGTTCTGTATATTTTTGTCTTAATTTCATGCATTCTTGTCCAGTTGGAAATGTTTTTGTTAAAAAATATTTTGCAAATTCTTTTTGAATGATTTGTGTTTCGGAAGAACTCCATGGGATTCTTTTGCGAAATAGTCTCTTGGTTGGAGACATAATTAACTTCCTTGGGCTTAATACTAAAAATTAACAATTTATTACAAATTTACATTAAACACTAAATATAAAAATGTATAACAAGTATACAAAACATATACTTTTAAATTAATAATACCTTTATTTTTCTTTCTAGGAGTAACAGGACCTTTGTCTAAAGAAATATTTTGATTTGTGGATGGTGTAGCAAAAGATTTTGTTGCCAAAACTAAGTCGTTATCAGGTTCATCATCGGAATTTTCTACACTTCGCAAGGATGGATGTAGCAATTCTAACTCCTCTAAAGATTTTCCCCTAAATTGATTCAAATCTTCGTCATTTGCTGCCATAAAAAAATTTGAAAGCTTGGTAATTTGTTGCGTAATTTCGGGAATTCTGTAATGTAGTCGATGGATTCCTATGTCATGCCCCATAAAATCGGCAATTTGTTGAATTTCATTTTCATTGAGATTTAACAATTGTGAAATTGTTGCCACTTATTTTCTTATTAATGTTCCTCTTAATGATTTAGGATTAGAAACCCCGCAGTTTTTCGAAAATTCTGTTAAAACTTTGGCGCAATGAACAAAGCCAGACTTATGGCATGTGCCAAATAAATACACATTGGTATCAGAAACTCCTAAAAAATATATGCTATAAATATTTTCTGTAGTAATAACGTTTTTATTTTATTACCTGCGTTGCTTCTTAGTTTTAAAATCATGTCTACATACTCAATGTGCATTGGCAATAACAAAACTGGTACCCGCCTGTTTAATTTTCCACGAATTTCAATTCTATGGAAATTGTCCGCCAAAATTTTTTCTAAACGGTTAAACGTTTTTAATGAGTCGCCCATAATTTTTTGTTTTTCTACATAATTTTTCAACAAAATTTGCGAAACTTCACCTGTCCTTCGTCTATTAAAAGTTAATATCATTACCATTGCACATCTCAGCAATGTATACCATTGGTGGTAATTAAATTCTTTTTGTAAAGACTTAAAACTTTGTTCTGCCCGTGTTTTTAAATAAAGCTGTAATTTATTTATATCCTCAATAGAAGGAATATTAATTTTTTTGTTCCATTGATCTTGTTTTATATTAGATAGGGCACTTTGACCAATTTGCTGGCCATATTCAGCTTTATGCACAACAAGAAAACGATTTAAATTTTGCTGTTGCGTCTAATTCATCTTTTATGTTTTGTACTATCAAAACATTTACACATTCAGTAATCATTGCACCCATTTTTGCTGGCAGGTATGGATTATTGTATTGTAAATTATTGTCATCTAATTTACCCAAACGTTTTACTGCTTTTTTAAGGCAATCATATTTATTGGGTACAAAACTACTTTCCAAACTCGTTATAGTTGGATCAACTTCTCGCAGAATCAACAACAGTTTTCCCAGCTGCCGTAATTTCTGGCGAATGTAATTTGTCAAATGACTTTCGTGCATGTGTTTTTCTGACATCCTTAATGCCAATAATTTTATGGTTTTGTCTTTTTTTACAATACAACCTATTGTATCGTCCCGAATGTCCCTAAATACTTTTTCAAGTAAACCTTCATTAACGTTTATGTTAGAACCTTGTAGTTTTTTTGACTCTGTACACACTCTTTTTTGGTTAGGTGGACAATCAGAACATTTTCTTTTGTGTTTTGCCAAATATAATTTACTATAATATCCGCGGCAGGTTGGACAAGGCAAATATTCTATGTTTTCCATTTTTGATTTTCTCATCACTATCTTATTTTTTGATGAGATGTTCTGGTCAAACATGCATTTTTTTCTTAAATTTTTTAAAAGTTTTGTTTTCTCTGGAGATTTTTTAGGCACTGATATTATATTTTGTACCTCCTCTTAAGCATTGTGCATCAATAACAAATGACGAGATAAATTCATTTGCTCTTTTTTGCAAAAAATACATGTGATTTTATTTCTACTCCTTTTACATTTTCCTTTGACAGTAGGTGATAAAGAATGAGATATATATTCATCTTGCAATTCTTTTGATGTTGATGCTTCGTTATAAATTTTCGAAGTATCAATTATATTTTCTTCCAATAATTTAGTATTACCCGTTTCTGATGGTCCTGCTACATCTTTACCAAATTTGGATGAAGCGTAAGGCTTATATTTACTTAGAAACTTAGATATATCTGAAAAAAAAAATATATACATAAATTTGTGATAATTATTGTAATAGTTATCAACTTACCGAGTTGCAACAGTTTAGGATTATCTTCATCGCTAGAATCCAACTCTGTGGTGGATGAATCTAATCTAAAATTTTCAGATAAATCTGCAAATTCTAAATAAATAAATATTATTATAAATGTATAAATATTTATAATTTAATACTAACTCACTTTGTTTGGATGTACTAGGAATATCACTAACTTCCTTTTCAGGTTTATTACAAAATCCTGATACACCTGCTTCAGAAATACCTGCAATATAATTTGATTCATTATTGCATTCATATTTCAAATATTATAAAAATACTGCTACAGATGCAATATTGAATCATGTTTATGAAGTGTTATAGTATGGTAGAACAAAAAACTTACTTTTTTCAGAACTTTTAACGGCATCATTGGGTTCAGCTAATCTAAAAATACAATAACATTGATATTAGTTATACTTTATAGTTTATTTAATTAAATTTATATTAATAAAAATAATTTAAAACAATTATGCATAGTTGGGCGTACCTTTAAAACATCAAATAAAACTTTTTTGTTTTGGTTTTTGCATTGCACACAGGGTGTTTTACTTAAAACTCATTTGAAAGAATAGTTACTAGACAAAAAAACAAATTTAAAAAGAAGTTGAAATACTCTAATTTTGTTTTAAACCACTCCCAGCCTTTAATACTATTTGTTTGTATAGGCACAAGTTTAAACAATTAAATAAAACGTGCATTTAAAGCCCTGAGAAAGATAACGAAGTTATCGAAACGTCGACAATAAATTATTAGCATACGCTTCTTTTTTTAATTTTTGTATTCGACTTTCAAATTATATTAATCAAAACATATAATCAGGATATAACCAAGAAAGTCAAAATGAATAAAAATTAGAACAATACGCCATTCTATAAGTACATTAAAAATGGATATGGCAAAGAGATGAAAAATTACGTTAAAAAACTTACAAAACCTTTTAAACAACTTGCACAATGGAGAATAGAAGAGAATAGAAGATATTTTTTGTTGTCATGTAGAAGTAACAACCGCATTCCAATCTACATTCAATGCAACTTATGATATTTACAAAATTATAAAATTAATGCAGGTAAAAACAATAAATCTAAAATTAAAATTAACATTTAAGTCTCTTAACACAATTAATTTAAAAACCATACAATCTAAAATAAACAACACACAACTTAATACACTAATAGATGATATACATAAATTTAATATTAGAATATATAATAAGGAATACAGTCGTAGAAAACAAAATACTATTTCTAAACTAACCAGACTAAGAAATAACCAGACTACTATTTCAATTACTGAGCAGAGTAAGTGGTTGATAAACTACATTTCAATTACCAACACCTATTAAAAATACATTAAATATGGGTAACAAATTTGCTATTCAACCTATTATAAAAGATATTAACATACCTAGATTAATAAAAGACACTGGGTATATTATTGACACCCATTCAGAAGGAATCAAAGAAACAACCCGAGCCAATATGATTAATATTATCACAAATGGACTACATAAGGTAAAACAAAAACATAAACTCAACAAAAGCTGACAAGGGAGGCAGTACAGTAATTTTATATAAAATGATTATAAAGTAAAATTACAACAATTACTTGGTGACACGACAACATATGAATTAAAAAAAAAACGACAAATAAATTTTAAGTAACAACCAATAAACTAATTGATCAATTAATATTAAAGTCTGCCATTACAGAAAATTATGGAAATTTTCTGTCTCACCAAAAATATATAGAATACCTAAAATCCACAAACAAGATGCTCTTCTAAGACCAGTTGTATGTTGTATAAATTCACCATCATATAACCTATCAAAAGACTCACAATATTTCACTACGACATTAAGAACTCATTACAACTAAAAGAATTAATTCATAACATACAGCTTCCAGAAAACATTTTAGTATCATTAGATGTCACATCATTTTTTACAAATATCCCGCAAAAACTGGTACATTTACAACTAGCTACTTTCAATATAAAGACAACACAAGCGTTACAAAACACTGACTATCCAATACTACTATTAAAGTGCTATGTGGACGACATTATAGTTGCAATACCTTCTGATAAGAAAGATAGTCTATTAACAACTTTTAATAACATACTTTACAAGATTAATTTGATTATGGAAACAGAAATCAACAACCAAATTCCGCACCTAGATATGAAGTTAATTCGACAGAGCAATGGGAAAATAATAACTAATTAGTATATAAAAGCTACCCAATCTAAACGAATAGTTAATTTTCAGTCCAATCATCCCTTGAACACAAAACTGAATACTGTAAAAGCTTACAAATATAAAGTGCTAAACTTAAGTCATCACCAGTTTTACGTCTAGAATCTAGAAAAACTAGAATTGCTATTTATAATAAATGGCTATCCAAAAAATGTTGTAAAAAACATATTATATGCAACAATACCCGACAATATTACTACCAAGAAACCACCAGAAAAACTCCCATTCTATAGATTCCCACATAACCCTGGAATTTCTAACCACATTAACAAAGAGATACAACACAATAAAGTAGGACGAGTAGGAGTATATGACACCATAACAGTAGGAAATATATTTACAAAACTAAAAACTCAAGATGACAAAGATGTAAAAGCAAATGTTATTTATTCATTACCCTGCAGTGATTGCTAAAAAGTATACATTGGTCCAACTAAACAACCTCAGCAAAAGACTATACAACCACAAACAGGATTGAAAACCTATATATGTATATATATATCAACAAGAAAGAAAAAACAGCTCTCACAAGTTATATGAACGCCAGTTCAACAACTCAGACGCAAGATCAGCAAAATAACAAACAACATATTATTCAAAATATGTATTATTAACACCGTGCACCTGCAGATAGATTTAAGCTTACTTTTGATTTATATCAATACTTTTAGAATAACAATTTAAATTAGTTTATGTTACAGCATCAATTTGTTCATCTTGTAATAAAAACTTATATATTATTTTTTTAAATCATTTCTCTTATAAGCTTATAATTGGCGCAGTTGGTAGGATCTGTCTAACGGTTACGAGAAATTGCAAAACCGGTCTATTTTTATAGTTAACTGACAAAAACAAAAAAAAAGTGAAAATAAACTGAACCAAAGAGAAGTGAATAGTTAAAATACAAGTGCTGTGAAAGTTTGTCAACTTCACAAACTGAAACAGCAAGAAAATTACAAGATCCACAACACTACATTGGTCATTATAGACTCAACATCTAGAAGTGGACAACATAGCTGACCCCAGACAGGATTTACAAGATCCACAACACATCATCTGTCACCCACACCAAGGATGGAGGACAACCATCGCCAACATCTCCTGGCACAACGTAGATTTAGGAAGACTAATTACAAAAGACACGCATTGCCCGAATTCCATTGGCACTAGGTTAAAAACGAGGAATCAAACGAGAATAATGAATACAATTATTTTATTACTGTAAGTTAAAAAAACAGAAACAGTTTCTTATCTCCTTAAATTCTCTTATCAGAACCATACAATAAGTAAATAGTTAAGTAAGAAAATTAAATACAAATACTGTAATTGGTATTAACAATTTACGCAAAAAGTTTTTTAAACGACTTTGTAAAATTTACAAAGTGATAAAATGGCTGTACCAGTCAACTACCAACTATTAAAATTAAATATTGATACTATTCCTCAATACAAAGAAAACCTCCATACTTTAGGAATTTTTATAGACAATTACAAAAACTTAATTAACACGTTTTCCAACCCGAATAACTTCCAATTAAATCAGGTCGAGCCTTGATTGGTTCAAGAACAGAATTATGAACCTGGAACGAAATAAAAGATTTATTAAACTTAAGCTTTTATGATCAACGCAACATAGATTGTTTGATTCAAGATTTGATTACTTTGCATCCGAATAGAAACAAAACACCTTATACTTTTGGCATGCGTTGTCAAGATGCCAGAAGCCTTATTATTGCAAAATTGATTACTTTAAATATACCAGCATAAAAAGTAATTAGGCTACAAAGCTATGATAACCTGTCACTTAAGACATTAATAAGCGGTTTATCAGGTCATGCACAAAACAATGTGCGCTTAAGAAACAGACAGTTTAGAAAGAGCCATGTCTCTAATTATAGAAGAAGAAATCTTCCTCTATAGCCAAAATAGAAATAATACTTTTAATTTTCAATATACGTTTAAAACAAAACAAAAAATGAGTCCAATGAATCAAAATATTCAAAAATCAACACAACCTGGAAATTTTTATCAAAAATTTCAGAATCAACAATTTAAACAATCTAACTTTCAAAAACCAAATTTCTCAACTAATTTTCAACAATCAAATTTTATGCAAAGACCTCAAATGCAATGGAAACCCAATAACAATTTTCCCATTCAAAAGCACCCCTATTTCTTGCAAAAGCCAACGTAACCAATACTTGCACCAAAATCAATACTAAAACAAACCCTTCAAAAATGAAAATTAAAAAAAAACGTCATCTAGAACACTAAGAGACTACCAACCCAACCACAAAGAAATTTCACTTATACTGAGCTATTTTTGCAAAATATAAATAAAAATAAAAATCCACTTAAAAATTTCTATGGCGTAACAGAATTTTCTGACATGCTAGAAAATTTTCTACAGGTTTGTTCTATTGAAAAAAATGATTGTAATGAGTATAATAAAAATTATGAATACAATGATAAGCTACAATAACAACAATTGCAACCGCACAACAATGACTACTATACATTTTTATACCACAACTATATAAACTAATATAAACAACTATATGCAAATTTTCTAATTGATACAAGCAGTTGAAGAAGCCTAATTGATCCAGAATTAGCACACAAATTCTATAAACGTTAAATTTTTAAAGAAAATTTTAACATTCAAACTGCTCACTATACTAGCTATCATAATGAAGTTATGGTAATACCAGTTTTCAAAGTTTTTAAAACTATCAAAACGCATAAATTTTATCTGTTTAAATTTAGTCAAAAATACGATGGCTTAATTGGAATAGATTTATATATAGAATAGAACACAGTAATTTAGAAGAAAAACAGGCAATTAAAAAATTAAGTCACTAATACCGCGATATATTTTATAACGAGCAAATTTCAACTAACTAAATTCAACACAAAATTAATTTAAACAATAAATCTTTAATAGTTATCAAAATGTATTGTTACCCCGAAATTCATAAATTAGAAGTTAAAACCCAAATAGAAAAATTGCTAGAACAAGATATCATACATTAAATTCTTTTGTCTATTTAAATACTAATAATAATAACAATAAATCAATATTTCAAAAAATCAACTTTGTTTAATTGTTTATTAAATTTAAAACTGTCTTGTTTAAACAACAACATATGCAAAACTGCCAAGCCAAAATTAGGATGTGGATTAGACAAGTTAAATTACTCACAAGTTCATGAAATTATTCATTATATATTTGACAAAAGCTTTTATTTTGACATATATGAATTAAACTCAGAAGTCTAAATTAACGCTTTAGAAGACGAATCAATGATCAATAACCCAGGAGAGATTAATAATAAGACGCTTGAATATTTACGGTATTTAGCCTAAAACTCTATTCAAACCACTAGTTTAATTTAATCAAGGGGACGATTTAACATAATAGCAGACATACAAATAAGATTAGCAATGGAGAATGTAGAACCAAAAAAGTATACCACGATGACAACGCAATACACATACATATATCAACAAAATAACAAATTATTGAATAGGAATTTTAGCCAAGAAAATTATGAACACTATAAAATAATTACCTTAAAAATTCTTAGTACAAACAATTCGAATCTAATTTTACATTTCTTAAAAGATTATACTATTTGAAAAAAAAATTCATTTGCATTTTTACAAAGAAGAATTATATCAAGATTTTTCTAGAGTATACTTAGAGCATTTCTCCAAAACAGGTCCTACATTAATACGATGTCTAAAAAAATTAATACAATTACTAATACAGAAGAACAGATTCTTTTAATCAAAAATCACCATAAAGGCAAAGCAAACCACAGAGGGATAAATAAAACTATCAAATATTTTAAACAAAACTACTATTGAATAAACATGAAAATTACAGTAACAAAATTTATTAATATATTTTTCAAGGAGCAAAATAGACACGAAAATCCCCTTATACCCTGTTAATGCTCACACAATCATAGGAAAAACTGCTATCAATATCAGTGATGCTTTGATAAAATACTTTACATCATTTGGAGTACCAACAAAATAGTAGTTGATAATAGGAAGGAATTTGATAATAAAATGGTGAAAGAAATATTAAAGTTACATAAAATGAACGTACGTTTTACTACAGCGGCCCACCACAAATCTAATGATATCATAGAAAGATTCTATTCAATAAGGGAACATTTTTGTTTACTAAAAGAGAATTACCCAAATGATAACAATTTAATAGATTACACTATCATAGAATATAATAGTTCAATACATAGTTTAACTAACTTCACACCTTTTCAATTAACTTTTGGTCATAATTAATCAAGAAGTCCAAACGAAATTTTTGCACCAATTTCCTTCTACAATGATTATGTTGAAAATGATTAAAAAAATTAAAACATGTTTATCAAAAAATAACTGAAATGATTAAGACAACAAACATAAAATTATATCAAAATCTAATGAAAAGGGAGAATCTAATGAATTTTATCTAGGACAAACCCAATACTAGAAACAAGAAAAATAACAAATTTCTAGGACCATATAAAATAAGTCTTAGACAGAAATAGAGTAGAAATTACTAATGAACAAAATAAAACAAGAAACAAATAATTCACATAAAAGAATTAAGAAAACCAACTCTTGTTACAGATTCATCACCTACAGCAGTAGGGACCAAAATGTAATTAATAATAGTCATTGTGAATGTTTATTTCAAAGTGCTGTGTTGAAAGTTTAATAAAGATAGCATTTTTTTTTAATTACGACAAATATAGCTGATATTTAAAGGAAAATCATTGTGATATATGTAAATAGCATAAAGAAATTTTAATTGTTTTTGTAATTTTTAATAATATTTATTTTTATTTTAATCAGCAATGTAATTTTTAAACTCTTTTTAGCACTGAGGAAGATAACGAAGTTATCAAAACGTCGGCAATAAATTATTAGCATACGCTAGTTTTTTAATTTCCTTATCCTACTTCCAAATTATATTGATCAAAACATATAAAATTTATATAACCAAGAAAGTAAAAAAAAAACTTACCTTTTATGTGCAGACATGGCTAGATCCAAAATTTTCTGATTTCTGCTTCTACTCATCACAATTACACAATCGAATTTCACGAACTAATATAGACAATCAAATTATTCAAACTAATAGAAATATGTACTGAGTGCGGACACGATCAATACATAAACATTAATAAATATTACATATACAGTTACACTATTTATATGCAATAAATAAGAGTTAACAAGTAAAAGTAGAAGGTGTAATCCACAAAACACAAAAAAATGTCAATATATTTTCTCAATAATCTAGTAATTAATAAAACAGGACAATAATCTAATTTGAATACGTCTACGTCTTATACTGATTATTATTAAGTACACTGCCGCAGATTAAAATCAACCCTTTGACGGATTACCAGAAAGAACGGATTACTAATTATACTTAAGAAATATACCTACTTACCATTCATAAGTATAATTTTTATGGTACAATTTTCAAAACAGACAGATCAATGTGCTTGGCGGATTATCGATAAAGTACATTATTATGGTATCATAAAATGTATATATTTTTTTAATAAGTTATTTATGATTTATGCTTAAGTTTTACAACTTACAGTACTACAATAAGATATAAAAATAATAATTATAATTTAGGTCATACTTGTCGATGTTGTATTAAGCTTTAAATAGCTAAGAAATAATGAATTAAATGTACGCATAATTTAAACAACATAGCAATAAAATGTTTTATTATTTTCTACACAATTTGTATTTGTAAAGATAAAGATGTAAAAACAAAATCTATTCATATGTGTACAATTTTATGGAGTCATAAATTTAAACGCACTTTAATCATTGACTTTTGAGCTACACGGGCAAGACGAGACCCGCTCAAGTTATTGATCCTAAAAATGTAAATGTAGTGAAAAAAAGTGAAAGTTGTGAGAAAGTGAGAATAGTGACAATGTGAAAGTAGTAAAAATGTAAGAATAGCAAAAATGTGAGAATAGTGGGAATGTAAGAAAAGTAAAAATAGTAAGAACGTGAAAGTAGTAGAATGTGAGAATAGTGAGATTGTGTGAGTAGTGAAGATGTAAGAGTAGTGAGAATGTGAGAGTAGTAAGATAGTGAGACAAATGGGAATGTGAAAATAGTAAAAATATGAGAAAAGTAACAATGTGAGAGTAGTAACAATGTGAGAGTAGTAAAAATATGAGAGAAGTGAGAACGTGAGAGTAGTAAAACTGTAAGAATAGTAAAAATATGATAGTAGTGAGAATGTAAGAATGGTAAGAATATGAGAGTAGTAAGAATGTAAGAATAGTAAAAATGTGAAAATAGTGAAAGTATATGCAACAATTTAAAAGTATTAATGGTAGTAAGAATGTGAGAGTAGAAAGAATGTGAAAGTAAGAGAATGTAAAAGTAGTGACAATGTGAGAGTAGTGACAATGCAAAAATAGCAAGACTAGTAAAAATGTAAAAATAGTGAGAATATGAGAGTAGTAAGAATGTGAGAGTAGTGAGAATGTAAGAATAGTGAAAATGTGAGAGCAGTAAGAAGAGTGAGAATGTGAGAGTAGAAAGATAGTAAAAATAATAAGAATGAGAGAACAGAAGTAATGTGAGAATAGTGAAAATGTGAGAGTAGTAAAAATGTGAGAGTAGTGAGAATGTGGGAATAATGAATATGATAGCATAAAAATAATGTAAAAGTAGGCAAAGTTTGAAAGTAGAAAAAATGTGAGAGAAGCGACAATGTGAGAGTAGTAAGATTGCGAGAGTAGAAAAATAGGAAAGTAGTAAAAATGTGAGAGTACTAAGAATATCAGATTATTAAAGACGTGAAAGTAATAAGAATGAGTATTGAGAATCTGAAAGTAGTAAAAATGAGAGAATGTGAGAATAGTAAAAATGTGAAAGTAGTGTGAGTAGTAAGCATGTGAAAGTAAAGAGATAGTAAAATAAGTGAGAATGTAAGAGTAGTGAAAATGTAAGAAGGTGGAAATAGTAAAAAGTAAAAGATGCAACAATGTGAGCATTGTATGCAGTGTGAATGCAAAAGTAGTCAAATGTAAAAGAAGTAAAAATGTGAAAATAGTAAAAATGTGATAGTAGTGAGAGCATGCAGAATGTGAGAAAAGCAACAATGTAAGAGTAGTAAGATTGCGAGAGTAGAAAAATAGTGAGAGTAGTCAGAATGAAAAAACAGTAAAAAACGTAAAAATAGAAATAGTCTGAGAGTATTAAGAATGTGAATGTAGTGAGAATTTGAGAGTAGTGAGAATCTGAGAGTAATAAGATTGTAAAAATAGTATGTTAGAATAGTGGCAATGTAAAAATTGTGAAATTAGTAATATTGATAAAAATGTGGGAGTAGTGAGACTGTAAGAGTAGTAAGAATGTGAGAACAGCAAGAATGTGAAAGAAGCTACAGTGTAAGAGTAAAATTGTAAGATTAAAGAGATAGTAAAAATGAAAGAACAGTGATAAAATGAAAATAGTAAAAATAAGAAAGTAGTAAAAATGTAAGAGTTGTGAGAATGTAAAAGTGGTGAGAATGTGAAAATAGTGATAATATAAAAATAATAAAAATGTTAGAGTTGTAAAAATGTAAAAATAGTGAAAAAATAATAGTAATTTTCATATTTTCACTACTCTTACATTTTTGTTTCTTTTACAAATTACTGTTTTTATATTTTACTATCATATTTTTAATACATCTACATTAACACTGTTTGCTCGTTCTTACTACTCTCACATTCTCATTAATCTCACTATTCTCATTAATCTCACTATTTTAACATTCTTACTATTCTTACATTTTCATTACTTTTACAATCTTACTACTCTCACATTTTCAAAACTCTCACATACTTTTTTCTTTCACATTCTTACTACTCTGAAATTTTCACTACATTTACATTCTCATTGTCGATTTTATCACATTTTTACTACTCTTAAATTCTTACCACTTTACATTCTCTTTATTCTCACATTTTTACTATTTCCATGTTCTCAACACTCTCACATTCTTATTTTTCTTACATTTTTTTATTCTCACATTATCTCGGTTTTTTCATTCTTACTACTGTCACATTCTTATACTCTCCCAATCTTTCTACTCTTACAATCTCACTACTCTCACATTGTTGCTTCTCTCACATTCTCATTACTTTTACATTCTCACAACTATTACATTCTCACTATTATCATATTGTTACTACTCTCATATTCTCACTATTCTCACATACTCACGTCTTTCATTATCTCACTACTCTTACATTGTTGCTTGAATTACATTTCACTACTCTTACGTTCTCATTACATTCACATTTTGACTTATCTTATATTTTCACTATTCTCACATTCTCACTACTTTCACATTCTTACTACATTCACATTTTTACTATTCTCACATTATCACTGTTCTCTTATTCTTAATACTTTTATATTCTCACTATTCTCACGTTGTCACTATTCTAACAATCTTACTATTCAATTCATTGTCAATTTTCTTACATTTTTACTTTTCTTAAATTTTTGATACTTTTTTTTTTTTTAATTCTCACATACTCATTATTCCTACATTCTCATTACTCTCACATTCTTACTGCTCTTACATTTTCATTATTCTCACATTCTCAATGCGTTTACATTTTTACTATCATCACATTATCATTGTTCTTTCATTTTCACTACTGATACATTTTTATTACTCTCATTATCTTTCTACTTTTACAATCTCACTACTCTCACATTTTTGTTTCTTCCACATTTTACTTTTTTCATATTTTTACTACTATAATATTCTTACTTTTCTCACATTCTTACAATTTTTACTAATCTTACATTATTACTGTTCTCTCATTCTTACTACTCTCACAATCTCACTAATCTAACTATTCTCCCTAATTTCACTATTCTAACATTCTTACTATTCTTACATTCTCACTACTTTCACAATTTTACTTTTCTCACATTTTCAATATTCTGATATACTTTCTTTTTTCACATTCTTACTACTCTGAAATTTTCACTACATTTACATTCTTATTAGTTTCACATTCTCACTACTCTAAAATTTTTACTATTTTCGCAATTTCACAACTCTTATATTTTCACTACTTTTACATTGTCGATTCTCTCACATTCTCACTACTCTTTCATTCTTATTACTCTTACATTTTTACTTCTTTTACATTTTCACTACATTTTAAACATGATTATTACCTTGCTGTGACCGTTACTTTTATAACTTCATATCTGTCTTCAATATTGTAATCTGCATATTAAAACCCCTTCAGTCAAAAGATTTTGAAAATAATTTTTATGCCGTCTTGTAGGAGTAATAAAAAATATTACGTATTTTATAAAACAATTGTAGTTGTAATTAAACAACTTGAACTACAATTTTTTTATCAAGTTTATTTTTTATAATTTTTACAGTACTACAATAAGATATAAAAATAATTTTAATTTAAGTCATATTCATCTATGTTGAATTAAACTTTAAATAATTAATTAAATGTACCTATGCATAATTTAAATAACATTTGGATATAGACAATAGCGATAAAATGTCTACATTTTTCATATTATTTCCTACACAATTTGTATTTGTAAAGATAAAGTTGCAAAAAAGAATTCCATTCACATATAAACGTCTGTGTACAATTTTATGGGGCCATAAATCTAAACGCACTTTAATTACTGACTTTAGAGCTACACGGGCAAGAGACCCGTTCAAGTTATTGATCCCAAAAATGTAGCGCAAAACCATATAAGTCGCAGAACTATAATCCTACGTAGGATTAAAATCTCATGGTGGACTACTCCAGAATAGACGTAACTAATGTAGGACGAAAGTACTTAAAATAAACCTATATATATATATATATATATATATACTTATACATGATTGTATGAAAGTGAAGATCGTTGTGTACATCTTAATCTCAGGATTATTGTAACAAAACATATTTGCTTATTAATATATACTAAAATAGTTTCGTAAACCTTTTGCTAATTGCCAATGTAAAAATTGATTTGTAAAGTAAGGTATTTGTCGAGATATTTCATATTTTACAATGCTACTGTTCTACTTAAAGTGAAGATTATTATGTGTAATGTTAGTTGCATACTGTTGGAAGTCCTGTTTAAAATTGTGTGAATTTTGTTGCCACTGACGTAGCGGTAAAACTAGTTAAGTACAGTGTGTACACTTAATATTAGATGGCGTTATATTCAACAATAAATATTTGATAGTACAACTGGTAGTAGCGTTACTAAGAGTACATCCCCTTTAAGAATTTTTTAAAAGCAAGCTGGTTGAAAAGTATGAGTGGTCAAGGTTAGAAGATTTACTATATGAATAGCGGAAATAATATTCATTTAATATTGACATTTCAGAGATTTTTATTTTGAAATATATTTGTATTTAATATTCGATTTTTTTTAATTTTACATTTAAATCGCAGTTATATTAAATTATTGATAATTTTATTTAATACGTGTTTGATTGTTAAGTTTTATATAAAAATAAATTACTATTTTATAAAAGAATAGAAAAGGTTTGGCAACTTTGTTTCATATTTACATTAAAATAGATATAATTACTAAATATTATAAATTTCCAAGTTAATGTTAATTTACTTGCAATGTCCTAAAATACATTGCAAGTAAATTTATTAGTTAGCATCATGATAGTTTTTTTTTTTTCTGTTTGTTACAAATTTAGTAACTGTACAATTATTTTATAACACTCTTGAATGTTGTAGGGTACAGAATTGCGTCGCCCTCTCTTAATAAATTAAGTGTACAAGTTTTACTCAAATCTAAGATCAAATGAGAGCAAATATCGTAATTTGTACAATTGTTTTATAGTGGTCTTAGACTAATTTGTCTCTGCAGCTGCACCCTAAACATTGTACCCAATCGTCGTTTCAACTCAATAAATTAAAGGTACAATACACAAATGTATATAAAATGCATTTCTCATGTTTATGTTTAAATGTTACTGAAACTGATCATAAAATTTTATTATTAATTATTTCGCTAACTGCGAGTAATTATATTAAACCAAGTAGTCATATAAATCCAAACAAATCATTTGGAAACTATAAATATTATAATAATGTTCAAGAGCATATATTTTGTGTTATTTGTTTGAAATCACATTCATATTTTGCTTGCTTGGCCTTGCCACACAAAAAGGGCCTCTCAATTGGGTATTCAATCTTAAAGTAAACATTTTTTTGTAGGCATTTATCTTTTTATAGCTTTCCGTTCTCACATTCCTTATTAAGCAAATATTTTAAATGTTATATTTAAGAAGAAATATGTAGAATGAATAGTAAATATATAAGTATGCCGATTTCAATAGATATAATTAAAATTGCAAGTTGACGGCGTTTATGATGTTAATGCAAAACATATATAAATATAGTTTGAACAATGTTTATGAAAATTATTTTATAGTGCCCCAAAACATTGTACCCTTCCGTCCCTCTTATTTAATAAATTAAGGGTACAAAATTGCACAAATGTAATATAGGTATCAAATGAAAACAAATATGGTAGGTTATACAATTATTTTATGTTATCCCAGAACATTGTACCCTATCGTCCCCCTGTTAAACAATTAAAGGTACAATATTGCATAAATGTAATATGGGTATCAAATGAAAGCAAATATAGTAGGTTATACAATTATTTTATGTTACCCCAGAACATTGTACCCTATGGTTCCCCTTTAAACAATTAAAGGTACAATATCGCACAAATGTAATATGAGTATCAAATGAAAGCAAATATGGTAACTTAAATAATTATTTTATAGTACCCTAAAACATTGTACTCTATTGTCCCCAGCTAAACAAATAAAGGTACAATGTTGCACAAATATAATATGCGTATTAAATGAAAGCAAATATGGTAGTTATTCAATTATTTTATGTTATCCCAGAACATTGTAACCTATCGTCACCCTGTTAAACAATTAAAGGTACAATATTGCATAAATGTAATATGGCGGGTATCAAATGAAAGAAAATATGGTAACATATATAGTTATTTTATAGTACCCTAGAACATTATACCCTATTGTTCCCCAGCTAAACAAATAAAAGTACAATATTAAACAAATGTAATATGGGTATCAAATGAAAGCAAATGTGGTAACTTAAATAATTATTTTAAAGTACCCTAAAACATTGTACCCTATTGTCCCTAGCTAAACAAATGAAAGCAAATATGATAACAAACAATTATTTAATAACAACTCAAAACATTGTGCTTTATTGTCTCTCTGCTAAACAAATAAAGGTTCAAATATTGCCCAATAGTAATATGGGTATCAAATAAAAGCAACTACGTTAACTTACAATTACAATTGTTTACCCTAAAACTTAGAAAACTTAAAGATCTGCAACATTACGTTAATGTTGTAAAGTATTTAAGTCATTTGTCAATTTTGAATCAAAAATAATTTAAATAACTTGTTTTTAATAAAATTTAGAAGAGATTCTAAGAGAGTCTAAGTCTCAAATCTTTCTCCTAATATTCCAATACAAAATTGTACAAAACCATAAAAAAACTATTTACGTCCATTTAGAAATCCTAGTATTTTAAATATATAGCCAATCCAAAAAAGAAGTAATTAGAAAGAAGATTTGATATACATTTGTTGTTTCATTTAATACGTTACGTCTGATACCTCGAAATTTAATTTTAATACATTAAAAAGTTAAAATTGGCTTAGTTGAAAATACTACAGTCAGATATTCTTTCAAAGTCTTTATTAATTATTAAATATTGGTACAGATTCTAACCTAGTACATAACTCTAATACGCTCTGACAAGTTTGTCGATATTGTCTTCGAAAAGTATGTACTATAAATTGTGCTCATTAATATGAATAAAAAATAAAGTCGACAAAAAAGCAAAATCTTGAACAACACCAGCATTTATTATTTTGAAGACAGACATTAAACAATCAATTCTAGAAATAATACTTTTGTTGTCAAAAAATCAATTGACAAAATTTACAGATTTATGATCAAGAGATGACCTTGTTATTAAAATTCGGATGCAAGATAGAAATATTTGGTTTTTCCTTTTAATTAGTAACTAATTTGTTTTGTTTAAAAGAAGGTCTTACAAATTTTGAACAACCTTGCAATAAAATTATTGTTTTATATATTCCTGTCAACTCACTTTTATCATATTGTATAACATTATCATAATCTGCAAACAATTAATTATTTTTTGTTAAATGCTTTACGCTTAATATTAACTGTCTTTTGTTTTGGTTTAATAATAAAAAATAGAATTTATTTTTTTATGTGAACTTTTGGATTATAAGAAATGTGTAAAATGTGAAATTAGTAAAAAAAAAATGTTTATTTTGAAATAACTTTAGATGAAGCGCGGCTTAAGTTCAGTAATAATAACAACAGTAATAAGCAAATGTTTCTAAAACAGCCTCAACAGTAGTTGTAATCTCTGAAATAATATGAGAAAAATTGGTGAGTAAGGTTATGAGAACTAGGCAAACAACCATGTTTTTTGGGCGGATACTGTTGTAAAAGATGAGTGACTTAATCATTCAGTATTATGTATATTAAAACCTCCTAACAAACTATATAATTGATAAAATATAAAACTTTTTTAAGATTGCATTAAAAAAGCTTGTCAAAACTTGCGAACAAATTATCCAAAAAGGTTTATAGTTGCTTTATTTTGATAATAGTATAAGAATTTACTTTTTATTAGGTATATCATATCATATTACATTTGAGCAATAATTGTAGTCTAATTTATTTAGCTGAGAAAACAATATGGTACAAAGTTCAATGAAAATATAATATAATTTTACAACTTATTATATTTGCTTTTATTTGATAACAATATTATATAAGCAATAATTAATAATTGTACCCTTAATTCATTTACTTAAGAGGACAATAAGGTACAAATTTCAGAAATACTTTAAATTAATGGTAGAATTTAACATATTTGCTCTTAATTGATACCTATATTACATTTATACAATAATTGTACCCCAATTCATTTAGCTGGAGGGACTATAAGGTACAATAATGAAACTATAATATAATTTTACAACTTACAATATTTGCTTTTATTTGATACCCATATTAAATCTGAGCAATAATTCTACCTTTAATTCATTTAGCTGGGAGACAATAGTGTACAAAGTTTAAGAGTACTATAAAATAGTTGTGCAAGTTAGCATATTTGTTCTTATTTGATACCCATATTACATTTATGCAATAATTGCACCTTTAACTCAATTAGCTAGGGGACAATAGGGTTCTATAAATAAATTGTACAATTTAACATATTTTCTCTTATTTAATACTTATCTTGCATGATTTATGCTCTTCTTATTTAATACTCATATTTTATTTGAACAATAGAAAGACAATTGAGTACAAAGTTCAAAGTTTAAAAATGCTATTAAATAATGCACAAGTTAGATATTTGCTCAAAATTAAAATTTTGTTATTTTTATTGTAAAATGAATACTCCAAACTTTGCTTTGTAATTATTATTCTGTTATTGACACTTACAATAAAAACCATATTTCCTAAAAAAAAACAAAATAAAAAAAAAAATCAAATTATTTTTTGTACCTACCTAATTATACAAACAACATGGTAGATCATGAGAGCTATTAGTAATGTATTAATTGTAAAGATTAATTAACAGACAAATCTGTTTCAATATTAACATGATTCTATCTGATTAAATAGAAAAAAATCTAATTAATTTTTCTGACAAACATTTTAATTATTTTTACAAGAAAAGAAGTTATTAATTATTATTTTTTCAATAATAATTTGTATTATAAATTTCACTATTTTTAAATTATTTTAGAACGGCATATGTGCTATTGTATTTAATAGTTATTGTGTACCCGGGTTAAGAAAGGTCACGGTCCACAAATTTACCGACCGCTTTAAAGAGAGATATATTTATTTGAAACGATATCTTGTTGAGAGAAAATTTTATTAAAATGTATGCAACTCTCTACGCATGTTCCGTTATAATAAGCCTCTCATTGATCAGACAGATTGAATATATGCAACTCTGTTAACAATATTTAGTATTACGCCCTCTTATATTGTAAGTAAAAATTACCATATACGCCTAAGTTCTTACTTTTGGCCACGGAGATGTGGCGACAATTTGTATACGTTTATAAACTGTAGTATCATAAAGTAAGCTTGTAATAGCTTTTGCAGAAAGAAAGCATTATTTTAGACAGTATATACGTATAATCCGTTCTTTATAGTACTACTGTATACAATAAAGTAAGGATATCCTTACTTTCTAAATAAAGCTGTCTTTACTAAACTAAAATAGTATTCAAAGCCTCATTTTCATACAAACATAAAGATATATATATATACATGTGTACTTTATCTTCCGCGCGCTTTAACGTAAAAACGGAAAGTTATTAAAAAAAATTAAATGACCTATATCGATTGGAAATTTTCCGTTCTACAACTTTTAATAAAAATAGTTTTTGCTGAAAATGCATAGTTGTTGCCAAAAATGCAAAAAACTATTAAAAAACGCAAAAATTGATATTTAATTATGTCTGTTACTCCAAAACCACCTTATTTCATGCGTGCGCTAGTGTTCAGACAGTCCAAATACACTTAAGTATATAGGTTGCTAAGCTGTAGGTAAAACTTCTTTGAAAAATGTCTAATTTAAAAGGACTATAAGTATTATAAAATTTCTTTGGAGGTTGTTACTTGTACATTGACCAAAAACTATAAAACTAATAAAAAAAAAACAAACGAAAAAATTTAACGCAGATATGTATTTTGATGCCGTTCCGTAACTATTATTAAAATTATTACAATAAAATCTTGATTGAGATACAATAAGTAAGCTTATGTAAGTTACAGTATTTTACGTGCTACACATTGTCATTAAGATAACAATAAACTTCATCAAGTGAGAACTGATTAGCTTTCTTCTCACGTCTAAAGATATTAAAAAAAAACATCATTAATTAATCTCTCACAACAATATATCTCTAGCCGGTTTGCGTATAAATGTTTTCTTCTGGTTTAACAGTAATTATAACTTTATCACTATAATTGATGATAATAAAATGAAGATTTGAAAGAGAATGATACAAATATTTCAACATCTATTAAAATGACTGGTATATATTTAATATAGTAATATATTGCTATTGCTCCAGAATATGCCTGAAACAGCACGTTAAAGTATAAGTACGCATAAAAATACACATTATAAAAATTATACAGAACATTAATCAGCAAAGGTGATTTCTTCCAGTGCCCCGAGGTCGACGGTCATGTCGTAATCGTTACGGTCCGATTCAGACTCATCATCTTATATTCTATTCCGTGTTTAACTCATATTGATCTACTTTTTATGGGAGTAATATTTAACGTTGAATTGCATCAGTCCGATGCATATATTTTTATTTATTTATTACAATAATCACGCGCTTCTTTGCACAGTTTCGCAAAACAAAAATCTTTGCACGTACGTTCTATTTAATTTTAATTAGATAATCTATTAAAAGAAACAACACTTTATAAATGATTTGCTAATAATTTAGTGTATTCTAAGATTTCAATCAGTTGCAGAAATATAAGCTTTCCTAAATGAATTTATGAGATTTGATTTGAATAGAATATAATATATTTTTCTTGTGAAATGACTGTGATGAAAATAGAGTGAACGTGCAATTTAATGAAAAGTGAGTGTGAAGACGCACAATTATTAAACAATTATTTATTTAATATGATAATATGTAACGCTATTAAGGTTAATGGTGCTCTTTGTCGATAAAGCAATTTTCATTCAAACGTTGATTAAGTTGGAAAATTTAAACAATACCTGCCATTAATCATGATTAAAACTGTAAAAGCATTGAGAATTATATTAACCTTGCTCGAGATTAACGTATTAAGTTGTTACTAGTGTCATTTAATATAGTAAGTAATATTATACATTGTATATATTACCTGTTATAACAAAACCAAAATTATTAAATTAAAATATTAAAGTAAATTTTATGTTTATTTTTTAATGCTGAGAGTCTCATAAAACTTTTTTGACTGCTATTCCAGAAACTACAAGAAATATTTTAAATCTGTATACTATTTTATTCAGCTACTAAACAAATTTTTGAGATAATTTTTTTTATTTTTATTAATATAGACGTTGTTGTACAAAGATATTTTTTAATCTCAGAAACGTTGAAACCTGTTTGATATTGAGTATTAAATTTTGAATAATAAAGTTTCTATTTGCTAAAGCTCTAAACAAAACTATTTGTTAGATATTTAGTTTCAATAGATTGTTATTTAAAAAGAAAATGATGTACAAAATTGAAAAACACTCTGTTAGGGTACATTTTACATATGTGCTTTGATAGACTGTTTAAAGTCACTAATTCAATTTTAGGAAACTTCAAATGATTTAAAAATCGAGAATCTGCGATTATAACAAGGTAGTTGATGCATCAAAATGTAAATTTTGGCTATATAAATATTTCAATTTTTTTTTTGTAAATTAAAACTAATTTAAATTGTCCCATATTCAATAAAAGATATTTGTAATTATTCTGAATTGAAAATTAGCATCAACTTTAAGAAAAACATATATTAATAGCCGTATTCTGAACATTTTTTACAGCGATGTTAATAAACATTTTGAACGATGCTAGGTAATATTTAAAAAACTCGATACCTGATTGGTTAAAAAGTGATTTTTACAGCAATGTTAGCTAACATTGATGTTAAAATATGTTCAGAATAGGCTCATAAATAAAGAAAAAAAACTGAACTGACAGAAGATTTATTTAGTAAATAGGAATAGACTGCACAAACACTCCATCAAGTTTGCTTTAATCTGGCAACAATTTAAACTAGTATTCAAAGTCTTATTTAAATTTTAAATAAGAGTTGTGTTGCAGTTTGTGAGCGATATTTGAGGAATTGAAGTTGTTTTCAAGGTTTATGTTAGATTGATCTGATTGAACAGTAAAGATTGAAGTCGAAGTAAAATTGATAACATTTCTAGTAAGTAAATTTTAATGGTTAAAGTTGCATGGTATTGGTTGTACTATTCAGTTTATTGAAATAACATGCACATCTATCATGTTTATTATTTAATAGATTATTTATTGTAACTAAATATTCAATTTTTTAAGGCAAACTCAGCTAATAATAATATTTACTGTGGTTTAAAGAGCAACAAAAGTTGTTATGATTTAGGGACAATTATTGACTGTGTCAATATTACAACCGATGATTAGTGTTTTAGACTTTTCATATTGGGTTCTAACCATCTTCTTTGTGGTTTGAATAATTATATAATGAATTTACGTTTTGAGTAGCTGTGCTGAGTATGTGATGGTTTTCAGAGCATGATTGTTAACTGCGTTTTTTGTGGTTTTTATTGCATTTTGTCTTTAGTTGTCATATGCCAGAAAGAATAGTCACTTTCGGTTCTTATGGTGTGAAATCTTGTTGAATTGTTAGAAAAAGCTTATTTGCTGTGTAGTGGCTGTTGAATGATTAGTTAGTAGTTTGAGTGATGTAGTCAATTTTGGTGTTTTGGTGTTGTTCTCAAACTTTTGTTTGAGAATAATATAGGGATGTTGACTATAGTGTTTGAATGATTATTTGGTTGTTTAGTTGATAGTTTGTTTAATAATTTAAAAAAATTATTAGTAAATCTTTACCTTACAAGTTTCAATGGAAAGAAATTTTATTACACAAGAAAAGTACAGGGGAGGTTTTATACACATACCGGTCTTAGAAGTGACCAATACAGAGTAAACATGCTTGGAAGATTATAAATGATTGTTATTTACACATTGGCAACCAAAGTCTTGAGGTGGAATGATAACACTGAATTTGGCAATAAGGCTTTATACATATTAGCCAAAAATACATTGTGCACTGCTAGTTGAAGCTTTGAGGTTGCTCAATAACTGCAGAAGGTTGTCAAACTTACACAGACCAGTTGAGCTTTGATATTGTATAGAGGGCACTTAACGTTAGTAAAACGCAATAATAAACACAATTAAAGTATACTTTGGGGTTGTGTTAACTACGTGACTACAGCTGTGGTGTATTATGTTATTATGTTTTGATAGGAATTTTGGCATTACATCCTATTAGGTTTTATGCTAGAGAAAAATTCTATGTTTACTAATTTTACAGGATATATTAATAATTATGTGCAGGTTTAATTTATGGAGAAGCGCGCAGGAACGATAGTTAGTCGTAGCTAATGCAAGAGGACGAAAAATGAAAATAGCGTTTTTATACTCTATTGACCTCACCAACCTGGTTCTAGCAAGCCGAAGGTCCTTCTGAGTATGGAGTGGTGAAAATGAAGCGAGATGATTATTGTTTGTAAATTTGTTTGTCGCTGAAACTATGAATGCCGAAGCGGTTAAAGCGGTGAACAAATTTACAAATAATATAATACACGACAGGGTAGGATTTGAACTCAGAACCCCCAGCATGAGAGGCAAGCATCTAAGCAACTAACCCACGAAAGAAGAGGAATTAAACTAAACTTACTAAAATTCAAGGTAGTAGGGCAAGAGCAAAACATGGAAAAGGGTATCAGCAACGTTAGTGCCGTAAAGTGATGTAGTCGACGTATTGTTATAATTATTGATTTGTGTTAGGTTAATTGAAATACGACGTTAAAGCACGGTTTGGTGGTTATTTTTTTTTTAATTTATTGACAGTTTTAATCTATTTTAATTATTTTTATTGTTTAAGCTTGAATTAATAATGTTGAACATCTATGAGATATTAGCAAAGATCCCGTCAAGTGGTTAAAAGTTTAAAAACATATATCTTGCATAATAGAAACCCAAGATTTTTACTATGTTTAGTTCATTCTAATGTACTGCGTCAATTATATTTATTGATAAAATCAACAAGTTTTAAATATAATTATTTTATATAGTTTTTAATAATTTTAACTATAATGTTGAATAAGTTGAAACAAACTTTATGATGGGAATACTATAGCCAAATATTTTGCTTTTTTTAATTGATTTTTAAAGTGTTTTCCAATCAAAACATCTAAATCCTGAGATACCACTTCTCAAAGATTAGTATTTTGGACAGAAATGCTAAAAACAATTGTGTACATTGAAGTCTTTGTAAATTTTTTTAAATATATATTTTTTGCTAGAAAAATTGGAAATTATTCTTTATTCTTCTTCTTCTTTCCATGCCTTATCCGTTGCGAATATTGGCGATCATCATGGCTATCTTCACTTTATCCACGGCTCCTCGGAACAGTTGTATTGAGGTCACTCTAAACCACTGGCGCAGATTTTTAAGCCAGGATATTCTTCTCCTCCCCGGACCTCTCTTTCCCAGCACCTTTCCTTCCAGAATAAGTTGGAGTATTCTGTACCTTTCCTTGTGCCTCATAACATGCCCAAGGTATTCTAGTTTTCTAACTTTTACTGTAGTCATTATTTTTCGATCTTTCCCCACTCGCCAAAGAATCTTCTCGTTAGTAACATGATCTATCCACGTTACCTTCAGTATACGTCTGTAGGTCCACAGCTCAAACGCTTCTAGCCTGCTTTCAAAATCCTTGGTAAGAGTCCAGGATTCTGCGCCATACAGAAGAGTGGAAAATACGTTGCATTGTAGGATTCTGATTTTAAGTTGTAGAGTCAGGTCTGGACTGGTGAATATTTTTTTCATTTGTATGAATGCAGCTCTTGCTCTCTCAATTCTGCATTTTATTTCCACAGAATGGTCCCATTGTTGGTTTATGCAGGTACCTAGGTATGGATATTTATCTACCTGTTTGATAGGCGTATTGTCAAGAAACAGGTTGACCGGTGGCGGGTTATTTTTGCTCACTACCATATGTTTGGTTTTTTTTATATTTAAACAGATTCCGCATTTCTCACTAGTGGATTTGATCTTTTCCATCATAATTTGGAGTCCTTCAGCACTGCTGCTCATTATGACGAAGTCGTCTGCATATCTGATGTTATTGAGTAGTTCACCGTTGACTATGATTCCTTCCTCTACACAGTGCTTCTTTGAAGATTTGCTTTGGGTATATATTAAATAGCATAGGCGAGAGCACACACCCCTGCCGCACCCCTCTACATATTTTTATTTTCTTAGTTTTGTGGTCTCCTACTCGAACTTCTGCTGTTTGTTGCCAATATAAATTTGCTATGATACGGATATTTTTGTCGTCGGCTCCCGTCTTCTTAAGTATACTGATCAGCTCTTCATGTTTCACCCTATCAAATGCTTTGCTAAAATTTATAAAACATAGATATACATCGCAATTGATGTCTCTACATCGCTGAATTAGAACGTTTAATGCAAAAAGTGCTTCCCTGGTACCTACGGCATTGCGAAATCCGAACTGCGTTTTCTCGATGTTTGCTTCACATTGTTGGTATATTCTAGCGTGTATGATTTTTAGAAATATCTTTATTGTATGACTCATTATACTAATAGTCCGATATTCTTCACATGTTTTTGATGTTGGTTTTTTAGGAATAGTGACAAATGTTGAGTGGAGCCAATCCGTGGGTATTTCTCCCGTATCATACACCATATTATACAGACGGGTAAGAATGTTTATTCCTTCTTCACTAAATAATTTTAGGATCTCTGCTGGTATTTTATCTGGACCTACAGCCTTTCCATTTTTCGCTGTGTCTATTGCTTTCTGGACCTCTTCCTTCGTAATATGAGGCCCGATATCCGTGTTATTCATGCCATGATGTTCTGGGCGATCGTCTTCAAATAACTGTTGGATATACTCTTCCCAGGTCGCTAGTTTTTCTTCGATCTCTGAGATCTCATTTCCATTTGCGTCTATTAATCTACCGCTTTGCTGTTTCTTATTTGTGTCTGCAGCTTCCTTGATTCTGCGGTGCATATTGAACAGGTCATAAATTTTCTGCAGATTTTCTATTTCGAGACATTTCGTTTTCATTTCGTCTTCTTTAGCTTTTCTTATGCTGTTTCTTATTTGTCTGTATTATATTCCTTATAAATACCTGAAAACCCTCTAAAAGTTTGGATTTTGGGAATAATATTGACTCCAAGCTACAAAATTTCCAAGTTCCATGAAAATTTATAAAAACCTTGTTTCTTATTTTAATATACTGGGTAATGATTACATTTTTTACTACCAAAAAACCTGATTCTCATTTATGAACGCATATTTTTAATTTTTGGAGTCTTTGAAAGTTTATAAAACGCCTACAAATTTTTCAGTGATTTTTTACTTAGCGTAAGAGCATTGGAAACAAACACTCATTTTATTGTGATTTTTTTATAGTTTAAGGTATTTTTTAATAGCCTAAAAAACAAAAACAGTCTTATATTGAAAATAGCTTTAACTTTTGCAAAATTAACTTTAATTTGGCTTAATATTTTTGTTTTTTAAAATTTTGGTAAGTTTTATTAATCAAACGTACGTATTGTGAGATATATATCTTTTTAAAGATTGGTATTTTGGTCAAAATTGCTTATTTTGTATAATGTATAGAACATTATACAAAATAAGCAATTTTGATGAATGATATTTTCAGAAATTTTTAGAAAACATTTTTCAGATATATCTAAAACATTCATGAAAGATTGGTTTTTTGGAATAATATTGAGTCCAAATTACAGCATTTCTAAAATTTCATAAAAAAATGTATTAACGCTAAAGAAAAAAATTCTACAAAATTTAATTGCATGTGTTAAGTTATAAAATATAAGATGTCAAATAAGTTAAGTATAAAAAAAGTTATGTTTATTTAATATTTTAATAATAATGAAATTATTAATTTACTTTTGACGACACTGACATTTGACAATAGACTCTGGTACTAAAAATTAATTGAAATTATTGAATAATTGTTTTTTTTTTATAAAGATAATTAAATTTGGTTGTGTTTTGTTTTTTTTTTATAAAATTTTGAAAATGAAGTTTTGACTCAGTATTATTGCAAATAACTTATCTTTGGGAATGATGTAGGTATATATAAAAAATGATTTTTGAAAATTTCAACAAAAACTGTTTATATAAAAGTTACAGCTGGTCCACCAAATAAGTATTTTGTTGAAATTTGACATTATTACAACATTTTTATTATAAGACCGTTTTTGATATTTTTAAGCTATTTTCAAAACGGCTTTTGCTCAAAAGAATTAAAAATGGCTAAATAAAAAATGCAATTTTTGTCTAAATTTTCAAAAACTCCAAAAATTGAGAATATGAGTTCAAGTACTGAAAATATAAGAAACATATTTTAACAAATTTTTATAAAATTTGAAAGTGTTGTAGCTTAGACTCAATAATAATTCCAAGAACCATTTTCATTTATTTTAGTTGTTATTTATGTTGTGTGTATTATCTATTTTACCCGTTTGACACTGTCTGTAATTATGTCTTGAATTATATGTAATTTTTATTAGAATTAGTGCAATAACACATATTTTTTTGTATAATTATAAAAGTCACGCATGCACCTTATCTATGCTCTGTCAAATCAAGTTTCAATGTTTACTACACTTTGCAGTTATGTCATTTGTTTTGAATTAATTATTGCTACTGTTAGTTATACAATTAATAAAAATAATGAAAAATAGAAGCAGAACAAATTAAAAAAGTGGTAGCAATTACTATATGTGGAGCTGCAGTGGCAAAATTGAAGAAAATCAGAAAATACAAAATGCAATTATAGATGGGAAAATAGAACATGTTATAATTTGTCAAGATATAATTGTGACCTTGATAATTTGTGTGTTTTACATACATTATATACAGAGTGAGTTGGGAGGAACGGACCAAACTCCGGGAGTGTATTCTACACGTGAAAATACTGTAAAAACTCAAATGTTGTTATCTAATTTTTATTTGTTTTCAAGTTATAGCTTAATTACAATTTTTTATCTAGTATGCCATGTTTGACGTTCTAAAACATTTGATAGCTTTTTTGTTCTGATAATGTGTCAGTGTGACGGAAATTTAACGTTTATTTTGTTTGTACGATTAGTGTTACAAAATGCCACACACTTATTCAAATTTATAGTATGCAAATATGAAGTTTGTTTATGGTTTTTGTAATGGGAATGCTACAGCTGCTGTTGAAGAATATTGTCAACGGTTTCCACATTAGAGACATCTTAATAAAAATGTACAAGATTTAGAAGAGGTAGAAGATATTCTGGATGTAGTAACAGAAGATGCATCGACCAGCTCACGAAGAGTTAATATTTAATTAGGTATTCCACAAACAAGAGTAATAAACACACTCCACGAGCAAGGCTTACATCCATACCATGTACAGAGATTACAGCACCTACAACCGGAAAATTATTCTAAACGTATGGAATTTTGTTGGTGGATGGAGCTTCTGCACATTTTGCTCGTCAGGTTAAGGAACATTAGAACTAAAGGTTTCCAGGGCGTTGGATTGGTCGCAGTGGTTGTTTATGGGGCTGGTTCAAAGATAAAGTGTTCAAAATAAAAGTGAACACTTGGAATGGACTAACTCTACGTATTAGAAATGCTGCAGCCAATTTTAAACAAAGACATGACTCTATCAGGAAAGCAACAGACGCTCTTCGTAGGCAAAGCAAAAAATGTTTAGAGGTAAATGGCGGTATTTTTGAACATTTATTATAAGAACGCTGTGATAACTAAAACGTTAATGTATGAAATTTTTTTAATTTTTAATTATACTTTAACTTGAAAACAAATAAAAATCGGATAACAACATTTGAGTTGTTTTACATTATTTTCACGTGTAGAAAACACTCCTGGAGTTTGGTCCGTTTCACCCGACTTACCCTGTATATAAATTGTTTTCCAATAAGAAGTTTCATTTTGAATAGCAGGCTATTTGGGCAGCTGTCACTTTTGAAGCTATTAGCTTTTTTGACATATGACAAGTAAAAACTACGCTATTATTAAAAATAAAACGATACACGCTTTAACAACGCATTGAAATAATTAAAATTTACAAAAATGGTGAAAATTTTTCAGTCACAGTTCGCAAAACTAAAGTACTTTTTGATCGTCGTAAAGCACCTTCTCGGCCGGCAATAGTAAATCTGGTGGAAAAATTTGAGCTGTTGGGAGAAGTTTGTGATGTGAAAAATTGAAACCGTGTGCATCGCTCAAGAACACATGAGAATATTTCTGATGTAGTTCGTAGTGTTGAAGAAAATCCTGGTTTGTTGATTTTTCGTCGATCTTTGAACACCGTATTTTGCATAAAGACTTAAGTCTTAAGACTTTTAAAGTTCAGTTAACACAAGAACTCAAGACGGTCGATCACCATATACGTCGTATCTTTGCTGAATGGGTCCTTCAAATGCATCAAAATGATCCGGCATTTCATCGAAAAATCATCTTCAGTGATGAGGCCCATTTTTACCTCGGAGACTACGTTAATAAGCAGAATTGTTGCATTTGGGGCTCAGAAAATCTAAGAATGATTGTTGAAATGTCTTTGTATCTTCAACGTGTCAATGTTTGGTGCGGTGTGATTGGACTCTATTTTTTTGAAAATGAGGATGTTACGGTGAATGGATGGCGCTACCGAGCTATAATTAATGATTTTTTATGGCCGGAATTAGAAGATATTGATGTGGATGACGTTTATTTTCAGCAAGACGGCGCTACGTGTCACACAACCAACGAAACAATTGCAATTTTGCAAGAAAAGTTTCCTGACCGTGTTATTTCTTGAAAAGGTGATCACAATTGGCCACGGAGATTTTTCTTTTTTGGGGCTACGTGAAATATAAGGTCTATGCCAATACTCTACAATCGATTTAAGACCTTAAAGATGAATTTCGTGAAGTTATCGAGGACATACAGCCGCAAATGTGCGAATTGGTCATGACATTTTTTTTTTAAAGAATGTGGTACTGTAACCGTAACCGTAACGGCCATTTGACCAATATTGTTTTCAAATGTCAATGGCATACCTTCCTCTTTAGAATGAAATAAACAATAATTGTTTTTTTTTTAAATACCCGTTTCTTTTTTTAAATATCAAAATGAAACCTTTTATTGGAAAACCCTATATAATTTAAGACATAATTATAGACAGTGTCATACGGGTTTAAAACTAAACTGAATATGATCATTTTATTAATTTAATTTTACAATAATAAACCTACATTATGAAACCCTAGTGTTTTAATTTTTCTTAAAAAAAATAATTATAAAAATACTCGACATCTTTTTTTTACTCTGTTTTTAATAGAATAATTTTTTTTAAATTTATGTTTATATATGTATATACGTTATTGAAGTTTAAACGACTTTTTTTATATAAATATACATTTTTAATATAAAAAGACCAAGGGTCTTTATAAAAGGCTTAAAAAAAGCTATTTTTTAATTTCCGTTTTCTCAGCTCTAAAAATAGGTACCGATACGTACCCAAAGGCAAATGATTTGTTATTTTATCTACTTTGATCTGAAAATTTTGCATATTGAAGTATTTTGTAGATATTGATATATAACGCTCCGATTGTGGACACATTTTATGAAATTTGACTTGATTTTAAAATCACAATATAATTACATTCACAAGAACTCAAAAAGTTTTTTATTTATTACTCTTTTTGAATGTTTAAGGTTTGATCACTTAAGTACTTCCGGAAATATAGTGTTTTAAAGTTGGCAATGTTTGACGAAAAACACATAAATTGACATTTTTAAATTTTTCTATGGAACTCGGAGTTTGAAGTAGCTAATATGTGGTCTAAAAATTTTAAAAATTTGTTTCTGCATCACATTGTTTATTGAGGTTTTGATCAGGAAGTATGAATTTTTTTCAAAACTTATAAGAAAACAAAGTTGGAAAACTTCCTGCTTTTTTTTAAATTCTGCGTAGTTTTATCGCTAGAGGTCACACAGAGAAAAAACACAAAAATCAAATTTGACTAAAATATAACAATAATCTATATTCGTAATTAAATTGTTTAATAGTTCAAACAAAAAGAATTGAAATGTTACGTATCACATAAAAAAAGTTGAGAAAATTAGGCTGAATATGGTTGTAAAATTCTCAAGTGACTTATTGTATTTTTTTTCTATATTTGTTACTATTTGATTTTTTTCTGATTTTAACAAAATGTTTCTGCTCATCCAATGATGTTTTTTTTATCTCTATTGTATTTTTATTTACTGGTATGAAACAGTGCTTCTTACTTCCGATAATAGTCTCAGCTTGGTCAAATCTGCATTTTATTGAATCAAGCACCTGAAGAGATCGATAACATTAGATCTTGTTAATATTTCAATGTTCACTGACAAAGATTGCAAAGTATAAAGAAATTGATAATAAATTATTTTACCTAATACATCTGTCATCTGTCATCTGTCATCTGTCATCTGTCATCTGTCATCTGTCATCTGTCATCTGTCATCTGTCATCTGTCATCTGTCATCTGTCATCTGTCATCTGTCATCTGTCATCTGTCATCTGTCATCTGTCATCTGTCATCTGTCATCTGTCATCTGTCATCTGTCATCTGTCATCTGTCATCTGTCATCTGTCATCTGTCATCTGTCATCTGTCATCTGTCATCTGTCATCTGTCATCTGTCATCTGTCATCTGTCATCTGTCATCTGTCATCTGTCATCTGTCATCTGTCATCTGTCATCTGTCATCTGTCATCTGTCATCTGTCATCTGTCATCTGTCATCTGTCATCTGTCATCTGTCATCTGTCATCTGTCATCTGTCATCTGTCATCTGTCATCTGTCATCTGTCATCTGTCATCTGTCATCTGTCATCTGTCATCTGTCATCTGTCATCTGTCATCTGTCATCTGTCATCTGTCATCTGTCATCTGTCATCTGTCATCTGTCATCTGTCATCTGTCATCTGTCATCTGTCATCTGTCATCTGTCATCTGTCATCTGTCATCTGTCATCTGTCATCTGTCATCTGTCATCTGTCATCTGTCATCTGTCATCTGTCATCTGTCATCTGTCATCTGTCATCTGTCATCTGTCATCTGTCATCTGTCATCTGTCATCTGTCATCTGTCATCTGTCATCTGTCATCTGTCATCTGTCATCTGTCATCTGTCATCTGTCATCTGTCATCTGTCATCTGTCATCTGTCATCTGTCATCTGTCATCTGTCATCTGTCATCTGTCATCTGTCATCTGTCATCTGTCATCTGTCATCTGTCATCTGTCATCTGTCATCTGTCATCTGTCATCTGTCATCTGTCATCTGTCATCTGTCATCTGTCATCTGTCATCTGTCATCTGTCATCTGTCATCTGTCATCTGTCATCTGTCATCTGTCATCTGTCATCTGTCATCTGTCATCTGTCATCTGTCATCTGTCATCTGTCATCTGTCATCTGTCATCTGTCATCTGTCATCTGTCATCTGTCATCTGTCATCTGTCATCTGTCATCTGTCATCTGTCATCTGTCATCTGTCATCTGTCATCTGTCATCTGTCATCTGTCATCTGTCATCTGTCATCTGTCATCTGTCATCTGTCATCTGTCATCTGTCATCTGTCATCTGTCATCTGTCATCTGTCATCTGTCATCTGTCATCTGTCATCTGTCATCTGTCATCTGTCATCTGTCATCTGTCATCTGTCATCTGTCATCTGTCATCTGTCATCTGTCATCTGTCATCTGTCATCTGTCATCTGTCATCTGTCATCTGTCATCTGTCATCTGTCATCTGTCATCTGTCATCTGTCATCTGTCATCTGTCATCTGTCATCTGTCATCTGTCATCTGTCATCTGTCATCTGTCATCTGTCATCTGTCATCTGTCATCTGTCATCTGTCATCTGTCATCTGTCATCTGTCATCTGTCATCTGTCATCTGTCATCTGTCATCTGTCATCTGTCATCTGTCATCTGTCATCTGTCATCTGTCATCTGTCATCTGTCATCTGTCATCTGTCATCTGTCATCTGTCATCTGTCATCTGTCATCTGTCATCTGTCATCTGTCATCTGTCATCTGTCATCTGTCATCTGTCATCTGTCATCTGTCATCTGTCATCTGTCATCTGTCATCTGTCATCTGTCATCTGTCATCTGTCATCTGTCATCTGTCATCTGTCATCTGTCATCTGTCATCTGTCATCTGTCATCTGTCATCTGTCATCTGTCATCTGTCATCTGTCATCTGTCATCTGTCATCTGTCATCTGTCATCTGTCATCTGTCATCTGTCATCTGTCATCTGTCATCTGTCATCTGTCATCTGTCATCTGTCATCTGTCATCTGTCATCTGTCATCTGTCATCTGTCATCTGTCATCTGTCATCTGTCATCTGTCATCTGTCATCTGTCATCTGTCATCTGTCATCTGTCATCTGTCATCTGTCATCTGTCATCTGTCATCTGTCATCTGTCATCTGTCATCTGTCATCTGTCATCTGTCATCTGTCATCTGTCATCTGTCATCTGTCATCTGTCATCTGTCATCTGTCATCTGTCATCTGTCATCTGTCATCTGTCATCTGTCATCTGTCATCTGTCATCTGTCATCTGTCATCTGTCATCTGTCATCTGTCATCTGTCATCTGTCATCTGTCATCTGTCATCTGTCATCTGTCATCTGTCATCTGTCATCTGTCATCTGTCATCTGTCATCTGTCATCTGTCATCTGTCATCTGTCATCTGTCATCTGTCATCTGTCATCTGTCATCTGTCATCTGTCATCTGTCATCTGTCATCTGTCATCTGTCATCTGTCATATGTCATCTGTCATCTGTCATCTGTCATCTGTCATCTGTCATCTGTCATCTGTCATCTGTCATTTAATTTTATTAAATATATTATATAATGTAAACACAGTTGTAATAATCAAGCGTTGTTTTGATCTCTGTCGACTGTGCAGTGAGCTGCTTTACCGTCTGAGTTGATTTTATGTAATACGTAAAATTTCAATTTATTTTGTTTGAATTATTGAACAACTTTTTTGAACATTCATTATTGTTGTCTTTCAGTCAAATTCGTAGTTTGTTCTCTGTGTGCTTTCTAGCGATAAAACTACGCAGATTTTGAAAAAAAACACATTAGTTTATATTTACGGGAAATTTTCCGTTCTACTACTTTGTTTTCTTATTAGTTTTAAAAAAAATGCAAACTTCTTGAACAAAATCTCAAAAAACAATGTGATGCAGAATTTTTTTTTTTTAATTTTAGACCACATATTAGCCTTTTTAAACTCTTAGTTCCATATCCAAAGAAGAATTGAATTGAGAATTTATTTATACATGTTTGAAGAATATTTTCTAGAATTTTAAGTCATTTTTACGCCTGTTTGAAAATGTCAATTTTTGCGTATTTTGTAAACAATGGTCAACTTTGAAACACTACGTACTTGAGTGATCATAAAAACCCATAAAAACCTTAAACATTTGGAAAGGGTATTAAATAAAGATCATTTTGAGTCTTTGTGAATCTAATTTTGTTGTGATTTTGCAATGAAGTCAGGTCAATGTCACTTTGAAGTCAGGTCAGATTTCATCAAATGTGTTTACAATCGGAGCGGTATATATCAATATATCTACAAGATACCTCAATATGCAAAATTTTCAGATCAAAGTAGATAAAATAACAAATCATTTGCCTTTGGGTACGCATCGGTACCTAGACGAAAATATTTTATTTAAATTTATCTGCAAATAAATAAATAAAATACACTACTGTATGCAGAATTTCACCCTGAATAAAAATATGTAAAAATATACAAGGTGTTTCATTTAAAATAACGATGATGGATATCGTTACTCAAAACAGGTATGTTTTATATGATTTTTAAAAAGCAGGGTATAGATTAACTGCAAACCATACCGGAACTCAAAACAAGTATTAGACTAGAAATTGCACTTGCATCTATTTTGTCAAATGATAAAAAAATCAAAAGGACAGTTAATTAATTTAATGATTATATGAAAATCTAAAATTATTTTAAGATATCTCTTTGTGGTCAAATTTGTATTAAAATTTAATTACAATAATGTGGATAAATGGATGGTCTATGAATGATCTACGTGCTAATTCATGTTTCTGAAATAATAAAACACAACTTGTAATAAAAAACATAGTAAATTGTTTTAGTATTTTATAATAATGAATTGATAATAGATTGCATTTAACATGATTGTTATGACAATGCACGTAGTATATACAAGGAATATTAATCATTTGCATTAGTAGCTCATAAATATGTATGCTCTTAATTGAACTGTTGTTAATCCGACAGTTCTAGTTTATAAGCAACACATAACAATATATGCGCATTAGTAATGGCAAAGATACTATTTCAATAATTAATACAAAAATATTAAAGTTATAATATAAAAATATAAAATTTATCTCGCAAAACTCAAACGCCGATGTTGTAATTGTAGCAAAAGAAGATTGATTTATTTAAAACAGTATTGCGAGGTACGAACCGCTATAATTAATATAAAGTAAATCTCGAACGTGTTATTATTATAATCTCAGACACGACTTTGATTATGTCTACTAAAACTGAACTAATTTAAATACTGCTGTTGGTAATTGCGTTAATTTCGCACGAAAATCATTCATTATTAAAAGCGATAGTGTACAGTTTATAATAAAATTTATTTCAGCAATATATTATTTTTATGCACATTAAATTACTAGTAATAATAGTCTTTAATCTAATGATGGATAATACTTTATTGTATATTATTACTTTTATTAAATTTCAACTTAATGTTATAAATCTCCGGAAGGAATATTTTTGTATTTATAATTGAAAGTAATAAGTGAATACAACAAACCTGCTAATAAATATTACATTGATATAATTTGTTGAAAATAATGTATTATTATTACTAAAAATAATTAATGATTGTTATTTATGATGTAGCGGCATCGTATATCTTTTAATAGTTATTACAATTCTTTGCATCCATATTTAGGATTAATGTTATATTTATTACGATAATTTCCAGTGTAAGTCGTTATTACACAATTCAAATACTCCCTTGAGAGAGCTCTTAAAGATGCATTAATAATTACAAAAATGGTTAGGTCATACATTTGTAATTAGATTATACATTTGTAATAACAAATGTATAATCTAACTACATAAATAAACCAGTAGTTGTACAAACATAAAACAACATTATTTTAATAGTAGTACTGTAATGTTTTTAATACAATATAAACTATTAATTAAGATACATTGGATTAGCTGATTACTCAGTTTATATGTGAAAGTTATGGAATTTGGTTTAAAATATTGTTTACTAAAGTTCTTGAAAGAATTGACATTTAAGAATTAATAGTCAATAAATTGTCTGTTTAATTTAATTAATTATCTGATTATGTAGTGTTGAGTGCAAAGATTAACCGATAATTCCAATGACAAACAGAACATCACCTAGTTATCTAAAGATGACTATTATTAGAAAAACAAATATCTGATGTATAAAAAAAAATGTTAATTTATAATTAAAACACTCTGTGTTTTTTAAGTTGATTTATTTTTTAAACAGGTTATTAACTAAAAAACGTTATTTGACATCGTATTATTTATATATATATATATATATATATTTTTATTTAAATTTATTTTCGGATTATCCCGCGTTTTCTTTTTGAGTTGGACTCGACGTTTCGGCTGAATCTCATCAGCCATCATCATGAGATATTTATTATTAATATTTATTAATATACTATTACATCAATATGACATTGATATATAAACTAATTTTGTTGTCAAAGCTAACTTTCAAGAAACTTTATTGTGTGTAAAGTTTCTTTGTTTGACTTCTGGTAGTTGGTCTATTAATTGATCCTTCTACAGTCAAAACTTGTAAAGGAACTGGTTGTGATTTGGATGCTGTAATTAAATTAGTTGTTGTTGGTAAAGAAGCTGTTAGTGGTTTTTTTAAATTTAATTTAGTTGTTGCCAATGCTGTTTTCCAAGTAGATGGTAAACGTAAAGCATCATCTCTCTTATTGAGATTGTCTGGTCTTTTTTCAATTTCGATGGCTTCTCTAGTTATTCTAGTATGAAAATGATTAATTTTTGCTAAAATTTTAGTTCCTTCAAAGTTAATTTTGTGATGACTTGAATTTACATGTTCCGTTAAAGATGAAGTAGATTCATTTTTTTGAACTGCTCGAATATGTTCTTCTTTTCTTGTGCTAATTTTGCGGTTAGTTTGTCCAATATAAGATCTCGTACAATCTGCACATGGAATTTCGTACACGCCTTGACTTTCTAAAGGGATAATATCTTTTGGGCTTTTTAAAACTTGACTTATTTTTAAATTTGTATTGAAAACTGTTTTTATGTCGTATCTTTTTAAAACTTTAGAAATTTTGTTTGTGGTACCTTTGACAAATGGTAAAAAAGCGTATTTTTGTGTTTCATCTTTTTCTTTGTCGTTGTTTGTAATTTTATTGTTTAATAACAGTTTTAATGATGCTTTATTGAAACCATTTTGTAAGAGGGCGTTTTCTAACGTTTCAATTTCTTCTTTTATGTGATTTTGATCACATAATGTTAAAGCTCTATGTAATAAAGATTTTGTTACTGAATTTATTTGGGCTGGATGATGATGAGAAAGTGCATTAAGATAACGGTTTGTATGAGTTGATTTTCTATGAATAGTATGCCCTAAACTACCATTAGATTGTTTAATTAATAAAATATCTAAAAAGGATATTTTATTTTCTTTTTCAATTTCAATTGTAAACTGAATTTTATTATTTATATTGTTTATATGATTTAAAAAAGTATCTAAATTATTTTTACCATGTTGCCAAATTACAAATGTATCATCTACATATCTAAGCCATAATTTTGGTTTTAGTGGAGCAGAATTAATAGCTTTAGTTTCAAAATCTTCCATAAATAAATTAGCTATGACAGGGGATAATGGAGAACCCATTGGTGCGCCTTCTATTTGTTTATATCGTTGACCGTTGTAAATAAAATATGTATTTGAAAGACAGTGATTAGCTAGGTCCATAAGATAGTTTGGTGGATTATATTTTAATTTAATTATTTCTAAAGCATCATTTATTGGAATTTTTGTAAAAAGGGAAATAATATCAAAACTTACCAGAATGTCGTTTTTATCAATATTTATGTTTTTTATTATATCAAGAAAATGTTTTGAATTTTTTACGTATGATCTGGCTTCTTCAGCATGAGGCTGCCATTGTTTAGCAATGTATTTAGCAAGTTCTTGTGTTGGAGATCCGATTGAACTAACTATAGGTCGTAAAGGAATATTTTGTTTGTGAATCTTTGGTAAACCATATAATTTAGGACATATTGAAGATTTTTCTCTTGGTATCAAACTAACCATGATTTTTTTGTCAATAAGTGAATTTTTAATTTTTGCTTTGGTAGTTTTTTCTAAATATGTGGTTGGGTCACTGTTGATTTTGTTATAAGCTTGGTCTTCTAGAAGTTTTAACATTTTGTTGTTGTAATCACTTCTATTCATTACAACAGTTGCGTTACCTTTGTCTGCTTGTAGAATAATTATTTCGTTATCTTCTTTTAAATGTTTTAAAGCAGTATGTTCTTCTTTACTTAAATTTGGTTTTGGTGGATGTGCCTTTCTAAGAATTGTTACAACTTCTTGGCGTATACATTCAGATGATAAATTATCCATACCTTTGATAGCCGATTCTATGCCACAGATAATGTTTTCTACAGGTATTTTGGATGGAGAAATAGCAAAGTTAAAACCTTTAGATAAGACTTGTTCTGCGGAATTGCTTAATATTTTGTTTGATAAATTATAAACTGTTTTAATTTCTCGTCTTGATTTTGTTACATTTGATTTATTATTTAAATTATTAAATTTATTTTTGAGTCGATTGGTTTTAATTTCCATGTTTGTTTCAGTTCTAAAATATGCCAATGTTTCTATTATATTCCATAATATTGGATGTATTTTATTTGCAAGTTCTAAGTGTAGGATCAAAAGTTCAGTATCTAAATTATTTAAATCTCTTCTGGTTTTGTGAATCGATTCTCTTACTAAAGATTCACTGCATTTATTTAGTATCTTGTTGATTTGTTTTGAATATCTGTTAAATTTAATTTTCATACATGTTGGTATTATGTGACAGTTTCGACATCTTTTGAAAAATGTTAAATCACAAAGAAGTTCTCCACGTTTTGATCGTAGTTTTTCATATTTCTTTAGTTTATGTTGTATTTCCTCTCCGTAAAGGTTTATAATGTTATTTTTTAAATTTTCGCGGATATAATTATTTTTATTTAAATTTATTTTCGGATTATCCCGCGTTTTCTTTTTGAGTTGGACTCGACGTTTTTTTTTTTGTCAAAGGTACCACAAACAAAATTTCTAAAGTTTTAAAAAGATACGACATAAAAACAGTTTTCAATACAAATTTAAAAATAAGTCAAGTTTTAAAAAGCCCAAAAGATATTATCCCTTTAGAAAGTCAAGGCGTGTACGAAATTCCATGTGCAGATTGTACGAGATCTTATATTGGACAAACTAACCGCAAAATTAGCACAAGAAAAGAAGAACATATTCGAGCAGTTCAAAAAAATGAATCTACTTCATCTTTAACGGAACATGTAAATTCAAGTCATCACAAAATTAACTTTGAAGGAACTAAAATTTTAGCAAAAATTAATCATTTTCATACTAGAATAACTAGAGAAGCCATCGAAATTGAAAAAAGACCAGACAATCTCAATAAGAGAGATGATGCTTTACGTTTACCATCTACTTGGAAAACAGCATTGGCAACAACTAAATTAAATTTAAAAAAACCACTAACAGCTTCTTTACCAACAACAACTAATTTAATTACAGCATCCAAATCACAACCAGTTCCTTTACAAGTTTTGACTGTAGAAGGATCAATTAATAGACCAACTACCAGAAGTCAAACAAAGAAACTTTACACACAATAAAGTTTCTTGAAAGTTAGCTTTGACAACAAAATTAGTTTATATATCAATGTCATATTGATGTAATAGTATATTAATAAATATTAATAATAAATATCTCATGATGATGGCTGATGAGATTCAGCCGAAACGTCGAGTCCAACTCAAAAAGAAAACGCGGGATAATCCGAAAATAAATTTAAATAAAAATAATTATATCCGCGAAAATTTAAAAAATAACATTATAAACCTTTACGGAGAGGAAATACAACATAAACTAAAGAAATATGAAAAACTACGATCAAAACGTGGAGAACTTCTTTGTGATTTAACATTTTTCAAAAGATGTCGAAACTGTCACATAATACCAACATGTATGAAAATTAAATTTAACAGATATTCAAAACAAATCAACAAGATACTAAATAAATGCAGTGAATCTTTAGTAAGAGAATCGATTCACAAAACCAGAAGAGATTTAAATAATTTAGATACTGAACTTTTGATCCTACACTTAGAACTTGCAAATAAAATACATCCAATATTATGGAATATAATAGAAACATTGGCATATTTTAGAACTGAAACAAACATGGAAATTAAAACCAATCGACTCAAAAATAAATTTAATAATTTAAATAATAAATCAAATGTAACAAAATCAAGACGAGAAATTAAAACAGTTTATAATTTATCAAACAAAATATTAAGCAATTCCGCAGAACAAGTCTTATCTAAAGGTTTTAACTTTGCTATTTCTCCATCCAAAATACCTGTAGAAAACATTATCTGTGGCATAGAATCGGCTATCAAAGGTATGGATAATTTATCATCTGAATGTATACGCCAAGAAGTTGTAACAATTCTTAGAAAGGCACATCCACCAAAACCAAATTTAAGTAAAGAAGAACATACTGCTTTAAAACATTTAAAAGAAGATAACGAAATAATTATTCTACAAGCAGACAAAGGTAACGCAACTGTTGTAATGAATAGAAGTGATTACAACAACAAAATGTTAAAACTTCTAGAAGACCAAGCTTATAACAAAATCAACAGTGACCCAACCACATATTTAGAAAAAACTACCAAAGCAAAAATTAAAAATTCACTTATTGACAAAAAAATCATGGTTAGTTTGATACCAAGAGAAAAATCTTCAATATGTCCTAAATTATATGGTTTACCAAAGATTCACAAACAAAATATTCCTTTACGACCTATAGTTAGTTCAATCGGATCTCCAACACAAGAACTTGCTAAATACATTGCTAAACAATGGCAGCCTCATGCTGAAGAAGCCAGATCATACGTAAAAAATTCAAAACATTTTCTTGATATAATAAAAAACATAAATATTGATAAAAACGACATTCTGGTAAGTTTTGATATTATTTCCCTTTTTACAAAAATTCCAATAAATGATGCTTTAGAAATAATTAAATTAAAATATAATCCACCAAACTATCTTATGGACCTAGCTAATCACTGTCTTTCAAATACATATTTTATTTACAACGGTCAACGATATAAACAAATAGAAGGCGCACCAATGGGTTCTCCATTATCCCCTGTCATAGCTAATTTATTTATGGAAGATTTTGAAACTAAAGCTATTAATTCTGCTCCACTAAAACCAAAATTATGGCTTAGATATGTAGATGATACATTTGTAATTTGGCAACATGGTAAAAATAATTTAGATACTTTTTTAAATCATATAAACAATATAAATAATAAAATTCAGTTTACAATTGAAATTGAAAAAGAAAATAAAATATCCTTTTTAGATATTTTATTAATTAAACAATCTAATGGTAGTTTAGGGCATACTATTCATAGAAAATCAACTCATACAAACCGTTATCTTAATGCACTTTCTCATCATCATCCAGCCCAAATAAATTCAGTAACAAAATCTTTATTACATAGAGCTTTAACATTATGTGATCAAAATCACATAAAAGAAGAAATTGAAACGTTAGAAAACGCCCTCTTACAAAATGGTTTCAATAAAGCATCATTAAAACTGTTATTAAACAATAAAATTACAAACAACGACAAAGAAAAAGATGAAACACAAAAATACGCTTTTTTACCATTTGTCAAAGGTACCACAAACAAAATTTCTAAAGTTTTAAAAAGATACGACATAAAAACAGTTTTCAATACAAATTTAAAAATAAGTCAAGTTTTAAAAAGCCCAAAAGATATTATCCCTTTAGAAAGTCAAGGCGTGTACGAAATTCCATGTGCAGATTGTACGAGATCTTATATTGGACAAACTAACCGCAAAATTAGCACAAGAAAAGAAGAACATATTCGAGCAGTTCAAAAAAATGAATCTACTTCATCTTTAACGGAACATGTAAATTCAAGTCATCACAAAATTAACTTTGAAGGAACTAAAATTTTAGCAAAAATTAATCATTTTCATACTAGAATAACTAGAGAAGCCATCGAAATTGAAAAAAGACCAGACAATCTCAATAAGAGAGATGATGCTTTACGTTTACCATCTACTTGGAAAACAGCATTGGCAACAACTAAATTAAATTTAAAAAAACCACTAACAGCTTCTTTACCAACAACAACTAATTTAATTACAGCATCCAAATCACAACCAGTTCCTTTACAAGTTTTGACTGTAGAAGGATCAATTAATAGACCAACTACCAGAAGTCAAACAAAGAAACTTTACACACAATAAAGTTTCTTGAAAGTTAGCTTTGACAACAAAATTAGTTTATATATCAATGTCATATTGATGTAATAGTATATTAATAAATATTAATAATAAATATCTCATGATGATGGCTGATGAGATTCAGCCGAAACGTCGAGTCCAACTCAAAAAGAAAACGCGGGATAATCCGAAAATAAATTTAAATAAAAATAATTATATCCGCGAAAATTTAAAAAATAATATATATATATATATATATATATATCTTTTGAAATAAACAAGATATAAAATGTAACTGTGTTACAGTAAGGACTGGAGTTTATTGCCTAGAAAAAATGTTTTAAGTTGTCTTGATCAGCTTGATTAATGCATGCAGTTGCTCGACGGATCATTGATTACAAATTGCTACAATAGCGTTTTCTACGTAGTTCTTAAATTATTGTTATTTCATTTTGATAAACGTTTCATGTAATTCTATTAAAAACTAGCACGGGTTAAGGTCTGGCAAAAGCAGAGACCAAGAAATAGATTCATTGCGTCCATCCTATCTGTTGCAAAAGTTATTATTTAAGTTTAGTTGCATTTTACGAAAAATGTGAGCAGGAGCAAAGTTGAGTAAAAACCACAATATTTGTCGTACGTTTAAAGGTATATTTTCAACGGGTAACTTGTATTCCATAAAGTGTTATTATCTCTTCAACCAATTACAATTCTAACCCACACATCTAGAGAAAATTTGTTTTAAATATTTCATGTTTTTGTTTTTGGTGTTTATCATGCCAACATGCTTACTTTAATATTCTATCAACTTAGTAGTAACATTTTCAATTGTTGAAATAGATTTCTCTGCAGCTACCGTTCTTTTTCATAAATACAAGCTAACTCTTTTAATAATTGTTTGTTATATACCACCTTCTCAACCAACAACTATTCAAGAAGCATTTTATGAATTTATTGAAGAAAACTATGATATCAGCACTTATACAATTATTGTAGGCGACTTTAATATTTGTAATCTTCAACAATCACTGTCTGGTCATCATTCTGATCAGTTAAACAGTAACTTTTTAAAAATTTTAAACTATAACAATTTTTTGCAACATAATAATATTCTAAATTTTAATAAGAGAACACTTGACCTTGTTTTAACGTCTTCTGATATTAAATGTTTACTTTCTTGTTGTTATTCCCCATTTGTAACTGAGGATACACACCATCTAGCTTTTGCTTTTGACATCAAAGTTTTTACAACTACTAATTTACCGTTTTGTCCACAACAGACATACAAATACTGTTTTAAAAAAACTTATCCATACTGCTTTGCTTGACACTGTATGCGGAGACAGATATTGACGTATCTTTAATAATATTTACCAAACAATATCAAAAATATTAGACAGACATGTCAATTCCACGTAAATCTAGTCTAGATATCCTCGGTGGTTTAACACTGATTTATACAAACTACTTGGCAAACCAAGTTATATAGTCAGCATAAAACCAATTATTATTGGCAAAAGTATTTCAACTTTCGAGCAGAAACATAACGCCGCATTTCATTGGACAGAAAAATGTTTACTACAGCAGCTGAAAAAAAACTGAAAATCGATTTAAATCAATTTTGGTCATACATTAATTGCTTGAAAAACATTTTAAGAATTTTATTATTTATGACTCATAATGGAATTATGACGTCAGACCAATAAGAAATCGTAAACTCATTTGCATTTTTTTTAGAAGTGTTTACAAAACTTTAAATTTACTATCAAATTTTAATTCCGTTAACAACACTTCTCCATTTGGAATTAAATCCATATTATCCGATGAATACACGTCTGGTCCTAATAAAAATTTTTCTTTTTTAGTCAAAAACTGCGCTACTGTTTTAGCCAATCCACTACATTATTTGTTTAACTTAATATTAAAAATTTTAACTTTTCCAAAACTATTAAAAATTGCCCGTATCAGCCCAATTTAAAAAAAAAACAAACAAAAAAAATCAAACTAATGTCTAATTCTTTTAATTAACAATTATGCCAAAGTTTTTGAACGAATAATAGCAGAACGGCTTTATTTTAGAGTATAGTATAGTCTAATAACAGATAACCAGCATGGTTTTGTTAAGAAGAGATCTACTGCCTTAAATTTGCTATCTTTTATAGAATTTGTTTCCACATTGCTCGAAATGCGACAGCAAGTGGGATGTAATATGCACTGATTTCAGTAAGGCCTTTGACACAATTAGGTCACGAGATTATAATAGATAAACTACGTGTTTTTGGATGCGATAACAATTTTTGTAATCTATTACAGTCATATCTTAATGACCGATTGCAGTATGTTGAGGTTTTAAACTTTAAATTTACTAACTATCCAGCACATAGTGGTGTTTTTCAAGCGTCCAATTTAGGGCCATTATTTTTTATCATTTTTATTAATGATATTTGCAAAACCTTAAAAAATCAATGTCTACTATATTCTGACAATTTAAAAATAATTTCTACAATTTCATTTATGAATGATTGCTTACCCCTTTAATCTAGCATTCAAATATTATCTACGTGGTGTAAAATTTGCAACTAAATATATCAAAATGCTGTACGATGACATACTCTTGCAAAAAAAAATCAAATATAGATTTTGGTTATACTATTGGCAACCAACCTTTATCAAAGATTACAACTTACAAAGATCTTGTTGTGCTGTTTGATAGTCAATTAACATTTAATCGTTACATAGAGAATATTGTCAATTAAATTAGCTGGATTTATTAGCAAAACTATTCCCTAATAAAAAATCTTTGCACGTATTCTATTTTGCTTTTGTCAGAAGTAAATTAGAATATTGTAGTACGGTGTGGTTTCTATACTACACAACTTATTCTTATGCTCTGGAAAAAGTTCAAAGACGCTATTTAAATTATATGTGTTATCGAGAAGATGGCTACTACCCGCCTCGTGGTTGTACAGATTACGACGTCCTATACAGTTGTTTTGATTTTAAGTCTCTTCAAGATTGTTGTAGATTTACTGATAAATTGCTGGTTGCTAAGTTGGTTTGCGGAAACAATTTTAACTCATAACCACTATATAATAGTAAAATAATTATTTGTTTACCTTGTATCTATCTACTTATGTAGGTATATTATCTCTATATTAAAACTATTAGTTCTGTTGGGATAATAATTTAATAAATAAATAAAATAAATAAATAAACAACAACAACGATTGTTGGTGGCATTGGGTAAATTCAATGTAGAAAACATTCAGCATACAATTGCAAAGTAACGGTTTAACTTTTATTGCATTCTCCGTGTGCTATTTTAACGTACACTACCTAGTGCAAAATATAGTGACAATAACATTAAAATGTCTATATTTTGTTTAAAATAATTTGTCAAATGACTTATTTTTTTTAAGATTGCCGCCTGTTTAAAAAAAGTAATAACCTAAAAACACCATGTGTATATTTATAGAACTTCAAGTTTTAAAGTTTTAAATATCAGTATTTTATTTTTTTTTACATTTTGCTGCCCAAAAACAATGCATATAATTTTTTTTTAGCAGAAATATCGACGTTGTGTATTAAACTTCTTTTCTAAATTCTACTTGTTAATATGGTATTTCTTTCATTCCCAATTTTTTATTAATTTTTTTATGTATGCACTGAGACGTATATCTGGCATGCCGTATTGAGTAATTTAAAATCTGTGTAATTTTTTCCTAGTTACACTTATAATTTATATATAACCCTTACACTTATAATTTATAATTTCTCCTACTCTATTAACTAAATTTTTTGCACCATGCATTCAACACGTTTCATTCTCTATTCCATTTACAACTAAAGCTTATTTATTTGCTTCTATATTGTTTTTTTTTTGGTTAATAGTTTTGATCTGTTTGTTTTATTTTTTTTTTCTCTGTTCATGTACTTTTGAAAAACAAAAAATAATTGGATAAAGAATATATGAAAGAAAGCTATGTATAGTATAAACAAATGGAAATAAGAAAAAATGAAAATGCAGCAATTTTTATAGGTATTTCTATTATCATGTTAAAACAAATATGTAAAAAAGTATAACTAAGTGAGTTAAAAAGAAAAATAAAGTAACAAAGATACAAAGCTGGTATAATTTAAATAAATAAATTTATATATTTTTATTAAAACAACCAAAAACGTATTGTCTTTGAGGCCGCAAGAGAGAGACTTTGCAAGGAAGAGAGAAGTTGGCGGAGTGACAAAGCTCTTCTTTTCGGGTATTTGTTCATGATAAACGGATAAAAGTATTGCGTATAAAGTTAGAAAAATACAAAAAGTTTTATGCCGTAAAGTATTAAAGATTGTAAGTATTGTCAATGGTTGAAGTGGTGTAAATTAACAATAATAAAAGTGTGTTTAATCACTCGGCGATGGATTAGAACAAAAATATATCTTATTAGAAAAGTACCGTAAAATTATTGTAGTTTTTTCTTAATCATAATAATAATAATAATATAATAAGTAGTTAATACTAAATTAAATGTAGCGAGTCATTTTAGAAATGTTTACTTTTAACTGTAATAGCCAGCCAAGGTATTTTTATAAAAGATTCTTATTTAATTTTTTTCTGCATATAGATTTAGAACAAATTCCGTGTAAAACATGAATATTGTCGTGAAGAGGTGATACACATGCATTATCTTCCAATTTCAATTTTCTACTCAATTAAAACTATAAGTAAGAAACCACGTGGTGAATTAAGTAGCCACTAACAAGAAATAATCAGCCCAAGTCCACATCTCACCAGAAATTGATTTAGCTGCACATGCCACCAGCGCTACTGAAAACTTTGCTGTCTATCTCTAACTTAGACAATATCTTCTTCAGTAAAGGCGTTGTCACACTATACGTATGGTAAAGTGAACACATTTTTTTTTTGTCCATTTCTACCAAAACCATCTATTTTGGCCAAAACAACGATTTAGAAATACTAGGGCCAAAAAGTTATATGCGGTATCTGACAATTTATAATAAACTTTAAAATTTTTGCAACAATGTTTTTATTTGAAACAGGCAAAACAATATTTTAGGTTCTATACCGATATCTTGTTGGTGGCTGCCACTTTAAGACTAATTTATTTAAGTGCGTAGAAAAAGAAAAAATTTTTGCAATCAATCGGTAAGTGTATTGGAGTTTTGTTTTCTTCTATACATTCGCAGCATAGAGGGTCTTTCCCTATTCCCATTCTATGCAAGTGCTTGTTGAATCCACAATGTCCGGTTATCACTCCTGTGAGTTTTTGCAGTCTAATGCGACTTAATTGTGTTACTACTGTTTCAATATCATGCGATGGTCCTGTTAGGAATATTTCTGAATGTGTCAATCTCTTACAATCTTTCTACAGCTTACTGTGTTCCGCCTCAAGTTTGCTGCAGATTATTTCCGGTTTTGAATTGGATTCCAAAAGCGGGTTCTGGTTCAGTGAATGTCTTCTTTGCTCCTTTCTGATTTGGTCTTTTGATATCCATACCAGGCAAACTTTGCAGATTGTAGCTACTACTTCCAGACTGTATATGCAGGTCATAACCAGTATGGATTTTATTACTGACGATTGCAGGGCTTGCAATGCCGCTTTACTGTTTGACATAATAATTATCAGTTTGTACGGTTTTACTTCTTTTTTGATCATGTCCTTACCACAGCCACCTCTGCTTGGAAAATTGAGGCATGTTTGCTCAGAAGTAGCAAAATTTGTTTTCTTTGGTGGTTGTCCTTGTAGATTCCAGCCCCGACACTTATTTGTTTTTTAGACTCATCTGTGTACCAAATAGTTTCCTTGACTGTTCTATTCTTTATCAATTTGTTTTGATGTTGTATTGCTACATCAAATTTCTTACTGATGCAGTGGCGCTTCATAAAGTCCGACCTCATTAGAGTTTTTTCTTTATGCAACACATTTGTTATGTTCGGTCTGTGGGTTCCAAGGATTACATTATGTTTGTTTATATGCAGCCTGTATGCTGCTTGTTTAGCTTCTTCTATTACCATCAGGTAAAGTGGCGGTAACGATAGTAGTATTTCCATAGCTGCCGTGGGCGTTGTTCTTATTGCCTCCGTTATCAGCAGACATGCTAGGCCTTTGAACTTTGTCTAGTTTTTTGACTGTGCACTTGAGAGTGGTTTTTTCTCCCTATGCAACTGCTTTGTATGTCATAATGGGTCTTACTCCCACCGTGTATAACCATCTGGGGGATTTATCAGTCAAAAAATTTGGTTTGCAAAAAACGTTTTTGAAGCAACTAATGCTTTCAAAAATGAAAGAAGGTGAGAATGTGCGGAAACATCTAGAAAAAATGTTTAATATTATTGATAAACTAAAGAAAATAGAAGTTAAAATTGATAACTGCAATGCTTTTATACAGTTAACCACCTGTTTTCAAAAAATATAAAACTTGTTCAATGAATTGTTTACGCCTAAAGTTATTTGTGTAAAAATTATTAAAGATATTGATGCCAAGAAAAACAAAGCACATAGTGCAGTGCAAAACACAATGTTAACAAACTTTTTTATAGAAATGGCGACCTTGCAAAGAGAAAATTTAAATTTTGTTGCCATCGGTGTGGTAAATGTGGACACAAAGCCGCAAACTGTAATGTAATTCAAATACGTTACATATATGCAAAAATCATCTAGTGCTGTAGTGTCCAGAATAAATAGCAAAAGATTGAACCTGGCAAATTTTGATTTATCAGAAATTATTGCAAAAGAAACCGAGTCACTTTCAATTGACGGCGATGGAATAAAAAATATATTATCTTAAATGACGTGTTGCAAATTCCAAATTAAAAAATCTTATGTTTGTTTTAAAAATTACAGATAAGGATTTTTAAGTTTTGATTAGTAGATAAACAATGTGCAAAAGTGATCTGTATTTTGTGCAGGAAAATTGTGAGGTTGAATATAACATAAGTGCAGAAGAGTTTGAAAACTTTCCAGGCTTTACAAATCTTGAATTATAGCACCAACGTATAAAACATTTAAATGTACAAGATTTTCAAAACAATATTAAGAATAAACCTAAGAAAATATATTGATAAGTTTTAATGTGAAATACCAAAAACTCTGTTTCCCAAAAAATTTGAAAAGAAATCTGACTATACTGAATACTGAAAATAGTGCATTCTGATCTGTGTGGTTTTATGTAAATAGAATCTCACAGCTAGGCTACATATTTCATTATTTTCATTGATAGTTCACGTTGGTGCAAAGTGAGATTTTTTTTAAAACCACGAATGGAGTTTCTTTTAGTTTTTCAAAAAATATAAAGTTTTTGTGAAACAACTATATAAGAAACAGATGTTTAACTAAAAATCTAGAAGGACAAACTCTCTATGAAAAAGCGTCTTAGACAATAAACCCAAAAAATCAAAGATTGAAATAAAAAAGACGATTTACTTAAGCTTGTTTGCGGTTACATTTGGTTCGGTTCGTTTTTGATTTGTTTTTGGTACCCAATAGAAACAGTATAGCACCTAATACTCCCTCGTAAAGTGATGAGAAGGTGCTCCCAATGAATTCCTCTTTTGTTTTTTTTTTTAATTTTTCTATAGAGAAATAACGTGGCAACAACTAAACTTCTCTCCATTATGATTATTACTGAGTCTTTGTACAAAAAAAACACTAAATCTAATACGAACCGTGTAAGTCTAAAAAAATTTAATTTGTTTTTGGTTGCAACTAAACCGAATGGAACCGTATACGTGTAAAACGAGCCTTAGTAATGAAAACAACTTCAAAAGATACAGAGTATAAATGTTTGAAAATAAAATTACACTTGTAACTTGTGACACTACTTTTTTCAAAAACATAAATTCTGTCAACAATGACTATAAAGATTTTACTCTTGAAAAAATACGATTTGGAAAACTGAGACTGAAAATTAACAATCTAATCACAAAAAACGTGCAATTTAAATTCAACTTATAAAACAAAATTAAATTAACAAACACAGGGAAAATCAAAACCATTATGTTGATGAAAATCAAGAACAAAGATGAAGACTAAGTAGACTAAGAAAAAATTTAACCAGAGAAAGGGAAGCATTAATACTACAATTTAAATAAAACATTACTAAGAAGAAAAAATTGAGGCAGGAGTTTTTGCACAACCCCCTGGAATCTACATTAATAAAATTTTCTTTTCAGTAGCTCAATTAAACTGTATTTGCTTTCTAGTAGCACTTGCAGTGGAAAGTGACTTGTCAATCAGACAATTTGACGTAGAAATTTCCTATTTAAACGATATGATTGAAGAAAAAGTACACATAGTAAAGTAAAGTAAATTTATTTATGTTTTGTCTTGCAACTTACACATGTCATATAGCATATAGTAAATAATATAATAAAATACATAAAATTAAGAACATATAAAAAAAATGCACATATAAATAATATAAATTAAGTAAAAACAATAAAGTACACAATTACAATTATTAAAAATTTTACAATAATATAAAATAATTAAAAAAAAAAAATCAGGATAAGTCGGTCAGACTGCTGCTTAAAAACTTGTCAAATGAAAAAAATGCATGCGAGACAAGGAAATCTTTTAATTTTCTTTTGAATTCTATTTTGTTTAACTGTCTAAAAGAAAAAGGCAAAACATTAAAAAACTTAATAGCAAGATATCTCGTACCGTACTTAGCCTTTGCAAGTCTAAATTTACCAATACACAAGTTTTCCCTACCACGTGTTTTGTAAGAATGAACTTGTCTGTGTGTAGTGTAGCCCTCTTCAGTGCTTTTAATAAACTCCAAACACTCCAGAATATATAGGCAGGGTAATGTTAATAGTTTAAAATGTTTAAGCAAGGGTTTGCAGTCCTCTCTGTAGCCAATACCCGCTACTACTCTTACAGCTCTGCGCTGCAATGCAAACAGTCTGTTTCTACATGAAGCATGACCCCAAACCAGTAAACCATAAGTAAGGTGAGATTGCACTAGAGCATAATATGCAGAAAGTAAGACATCAGTGGAAACAGATGCATGCAATCTTCTGAACAAGTAAATATTTTTACAGAACTTGTCTGCTACAGCATCCCTTTGCTTGTCCCATTGTATTGTTGAATCTAAATGAATTCCTAAAAACTTAGTTGTTTTTGTAAAGTTTACTTTGGTTTTGTCATATTGTTTTAAAGTAAACAACATGATTAGACACAACTTGTTTATAAAAAGTCTTTGTGACAAATTTCCAGAGCTGTACACAGTAATTTTTTTACAATTTTGGAAAAATTTGGAATAATTGAAATAGGGCGATTTAAATCTTGTTTAACACTCTTTTTAAAAATAGGAATGACTTTTGCCACTTTAAGAGCATCTGGATACGTGCTTGTGCTAATGCACGTATTTATTAATTTTGTAAAAGGTTTGATAATAATGTCCTTTATACTTTTGATAACTTCAACGTTGATTTCGTATATATCTTTGCTTGCTTTGTTTGCTAGACCATCAATCGCTTCTCTTACATCGATCTGTGTTACCGGTAAAAACTTGAATACCGGGCATTCAACTAAAATTTGTTTGTCAAGGAGTTCAATCGGTGTATATTTTGCTAACGGGATTGTATTTAAGATATTTTGAGCAATATTCAGTTTATGTCACAAGTGGTATCACAATTTTATTTTTTTCTGTTTGCATTTATTATTTGCCACATAGCTTTTCGGTTATTTCCGGAATTGGTTATAAAATGATTGTTTGCATTTATTCTAGATTTTCTCAGATTTTCTTTACATTCTTTTTTATAGTTTTGGTATAGTAAGTCGGATTCGATAGAGCCCAGTCTCGCATGAGCTTTCCTCAAAAGATTTAAAATTTCTCTGCTATGTTTTAATTCGGCAGTAAATTATTGGATATTATTTATCCTAGTGCTTCTATTCTTAATATTTTTTTACGGAAAAGTTTTTTTTTAAAAACATGTTAAAATTATTGTTTAAACAGTCGTTATGCCAGTCCACATCACTGAGCGATTGATAGAACCAGTTTATTTTTTCTTTGGTTATAGGTCTATGTTTTTTTTTTTTATTTTATTGACTCGTTTATAATTGGCTGATATTCTATTTGCATCGTTATTCCTATATGACCAGACAAACAACCTGTATCAGCTGAATAGACAGTAACATTTCCAACCAAGTTTGTAAATACATTGTCTAAACAATTTGCATTTCTAGTTGGAAAATTAACAAGTTTTTTTAATCCAAAACTATTCATAATATCACAAAGATATTTTAAATTTTCATCTTCTAGGTTAAATTTTACGTTAAAATCGCCCCCAATAATAATATTTTTACGCAAATAAATTTTTTCAAGCAAAACTAACAGTGTATCTGAAAAAATAGTAAAATTTTCCAGTGGTGATCTATAGCATGTAATAATTATAGCATCAATGTAATTGTTATATACTGCTGCAAACTCACAGTAAATTTTAATTGAAAGATCATTAATTCTATCTAGCGGTTTGTATGTTGTATCGCATTTTTTTTTGGCATAATCATCACACCCCCATGTATGTGGTTGCTGCGAGAAAAATGAGAGGCTACATGAAAATGATCCATAACCAGCTCCTCACTCTCTAGTACACTTAAAAAATGTTCAGAAAAACCCAGTAGATCGTAATTTAAAAAACTGTTTGTGAGAAATGCTTCTAATACATTCATTTGACTTTTTAACCCTTGAACATTGAAAAAAAATAGTTAAATTTGTTAGTACTTATCTTGTTTTCAAAAACAGTGTTTGTCAAGCCGGTTTTTTCTAATTTTTGTTGAGAAAAAAACGTCCAATTCTTGTTCTCTCTGGCCACAACATTGGGTTTTTAATGTCCTCCATTTTTTAAAAGTCGCAAGTTAGTTTGAATAATGATTATTGAATAGGAAACATATCATTCAGCTGCTCACACTGCACACTCATTAAACCATTTATTTCCAGATGTTTTTGGTTTTAGCGCTTTTTACTTTTGTATTTAAATTGCTAAAGTATAAGTACTTTGTATAATTTTAGGTAGTTTAAATGATTTTGCAGTTGACGTTGCTTTTGTGATATTTGGATTGCGCTTGCTGGTAATTATAATGAGAATACAAATTAAACGTTTCCATTAGTTTTATGGTATTTTTTAAAAATTCTTTTTTTTCTCTCAGTTCATTAATAATAATGTTTTTGTTTTTCCAATAATATTGTTCTTCTTGCGTTTGTATTGAATTGTCTCCATTGAGGTTAGGTTTGCTTTCACAGCAAATTAAAGAAGTAATTGACTTTATTTTCTTTAAGCATTCAGGATGATATGTGATTCCACATTTTGTACACGTACGTCCTTTTGCTGCAGGCTTATTGCACTTGCACAACAATTTAGCATTTTTTTTGCCACTAGGATTGGACGATAGAACATCATCGACCACCATCTTGTATGAATTTTTGAGACTCTCTATTTCTTAACAAAATCTTTGGAAAGAATAATTCAACAAAATATAAGTAATGGCAAAATTTGTATTAAAGCAAAAAATATGCTTGAGCATTTAAAATCTGAAGACAAAGTGTAACTACTAAAAAAAATTTCTATATAGACTTAAACAAACAAGGAGGAATTGGTACACAAAATTAAACAAGGTCTTGAATTTAAGAACAACACGATCACACATAGATCTATGTGTGTACTAAAGATGCGTTATTTATTGTCATTTACGTAGATAATATTTTAGCAATTTCTTGGAATCTAACTCAAATTAAAAAAAAATTAAAAATCTAAGATTTTGGCCAACCAAAATACTGTCTTGGAACAAAATTGTTACTAAAGAACAAAACCATTGTTTTAAACTAGAAGAGATACATCACAAAAATGTTGGATTGTTTTGGAATGACCAACTTAAATCAGTAACAACACCTATAGACATTAAAGTTAAGTTAACAAAAGAAAAAAAAGAAACTTACAAGCAACAAAAAGAAATTACCATATCAGGAACTTGTAGGTGCTTTTATGTATCTGGCCGTAGTTACCAAGCTTGATACCGCGCATGCAGTGAACACACTGAGTCAATTTGATGCATGTTATAGACAAACTCATATAATAGCAGCAAAACGTGTTTTGCGATATCAAAAAAGAAAAATGACCTTAGGATTTACATTTCAGCCATCGATAAAACCGCTGACAGAATATGTTGATGCTGATTGAATACGCATTTACATTGAGTAATGGGACAATCACTTTTTTCAAAGCATAAAACAGTTGCCTTATTGCTTACCGAAACTGAATATATGACATCAAAAGATACAGAAGATGCAATATACTTGAAAATCTTTTTATTAAAATTGGGATTTGAAAAATTATCAAATGTTAAAAAATATTTACTGTTAATATGGAAGCCCTACGATTTGCTAAAAATTCAAAGTATCTCGGAGTAAACATATAGATATCAGACATTATTTTGTTAGAGTCGTATTAATAGATAAAATAAAACACAAAATTTTTTTTTTTAATTTTAACAAATGATATTATATTTGCTAAAACTACCTGGTTTCTAACTTATTCTATTTGTAAATAAATTTGTTAAAAAATCCTTTCTTAAATGTTTTGATCTTACATCCCTGAACTGTTATAATAGCTCGTTTTTAAATAAAATATAGAAGAGATAGTGTAGTTTTAAATGCTTTTACCTGATGTTTTTTACCTTAATCTTAGTTTTTTATAAACTCTGAAATCTCCAGTTCTCAACATAATTATGCAAAATTGCACCTGACAAAGAAACTTTTAGCTATGAATTTGTTGTTTAGTTTAATTTTGGTTACGACTGATATCTCAGATTTTGACTTTTAAACAGTAAAATGTTAAGTTTTTTTTAGAATGATAATTGAATATATTAATAGTACTCTAGTCGAATATAGTTTTAAGATGTTTGTTTATAGATTCTGCAAATTTAATATAAATATATAATACAAATACCAGCTACGTTTTTTGTTACAAAATGATTATGCTCTATATATATATATATATATATATATATATATATATATATATATATATATATATGCAAGTTTAACATTATGTTTTTGCCGAATATTCAGGCATATGGAGTTCTGTAGTGTTTCTAAAGAATGTATTTATTAGACCAAGTGGTTTGTTTTTGCCGGACGTCAGTATTTTTTCATTTTTTTGAAATAATTTATGTTACTACAAAACAAAAACCGTGTTATATGCTATGGTAAAGTTTGCAAAAATTTAATATACTGGTATGCAAAACGCAAAGTTGGTCTAGAACTTTATTTCAAAAGAATATTATACAAAACAGTAAATTAACTAAAGTTTTATTTATTAGAAAGTAAATATTGTTATTTTTTATTAAAGATTTATTATTTTGTTTTATTAATATATATTTTTGTTTTAAATATTTTTTTTACCAAATTACCAATGACACCCAGGAATGCAGCGCATGTTTCGTGTTTTACTTTGAGACCATTAATAGGTTATTATTTAATAAAATAGAACTATCCAAAGATTGGCAAATAAACAAAGAAGTTTGTTAATTTGTTGATAGTAAAACTTGTTGCAATTTTTGATAATAATCAGACTACTTGTTATAATAGCCTTGAAAATATATTGCAACATACATTAGTTTGATTAGTATAGCAAAACAAACTTTTAAATATGTTATTTTAATAATAATATCATCTACAAAACGGGCTTTAAAAGCAATATTTATTTTTTTTTCATGGGAAATGTTCATGTATATTTATTTAAACATACAACAGCTCTTTAGGACTTGGGATGTATTAATTAAAACATCCAATTGATATAAAATACATTTAATATAGTGTACGTTTCGGACATACTAACGATGTCCTTCATCAGCACTGTAACATTTACATTTTTTCAATTTAAACAATTCTAGTTAAAATAAAAATAAAACTATATATTTATAATTAGCATTAAACATGGCTTACCATTAAAAGTTATTTTTACAATTAAACAGCACAACACTTTAAAATTCAATTTACAATTACATTAAAAAAAATTATATATAAATATTTTATGGCCAAGCAATTCATTTTACAATTTCTATTACTCTGTGTGAAGACGGAGGAAAAGTACATTTTTATTTATTTGCTATAAAACAACTACATTCTAATAAAACAAATTTTTTTTATTTATTTTAAAATTAATATGAAAAATACGAGAGAGTTTTAATAATTGAACTAAAATTAACTATTTAAATTTACTATTATAATTCATTAATTGAATAGAGGAATCAATCCAGCACATCTCCATTTGATGCAAGAACAAACACCAATCAATCAAAGGTCTGCGACCCTCATCAACCCATCAACGACAAGGATGGGTTGATGAGGGTCGCAGACCTTTGATTGATTGGTGTTCTTATAAAAACTTGCATATTAAAATTAAATAAAAACACAGTTTTTTTGAATAAAATTCTACAATGTTTTATTAATTAGTAAAGCATAAATTTTGAAATAGCGGCTATTTTGGTTTTCAAAACAAAATATGACACAATTTAGGAACTATGTTTGCAATAGCGTCATTTTTTTGCGAGCAATGTAACAGGTAGCGCTATTCGGATAAAACCACAAAATTTTCTTTTATACTACAAATAATCTGGTTAAAATACTAATACAAATATAAATTTTTCTCAAGTTTTAGAAACGTTTTTTCTGTTTTATATTTGAATTTACCAAACCAGAAAATTTTATATAATTAGTATTTTTTATTAATTCTATTATGACTTAATTTTTTTTACATATTAAAGTTATATATTTGTCGTTCTGATCAAATAAATGAAACAATAGGAATATTTGTAAAAACTTTTCCTAAAGAATTTGTTGTCAATAAAGAGTTTTTTTTTTATAAGTTTTTATCACGCAGGTTTTTGTACTGTTTATTTATTTATTAAAATTTGGTCAGAATACAAACACAAATTTGTATATATGTATTTTTTTTAATTTTTGTTACACTCATCATCTTTCTTAAAGTATTTTATATATCTACATCAATAATTGTGTATGTTGGGTGTAAATTTATCAACATTGAAAAAGTTTGTAAGATTGTTTATTGATATTTTTAAAACAATATTTAATATTATTAAAAGTATATATTTCATTTTTAAATCATTTGTTTGATGCCATAATATTAATATTTTAAATAAAATTTTATTTTATACTTCATTACAAATCTAAACTAACCAAAAATAAACTTTATAGATAGTAACTTATTAATTATTTACATCATTAATTGTTATAATCTAATACAATAATTAAAACTTATTATTTATATGTTACGTTAATTTCTGTTGATTTATCTTTTAATTATATTTGTTTACAATAACTTTGTGGCCCGGAAAATTTAAAAATATTTTGTTGCTATTTTTGAAGGCGTATAAGTGATAACGTATGCGTATATATTACATTGATTTATTCTCAGCTTGATTGTATAATTAAAACTACGTGTTATTTTTAATTAAGAATGCATATCTTGTATATTTTAATACTTCCAACATTAGTCCTAGTACAGGTAAATTAAATTTCTATAATATTTTTAACTAATTATTAAAACATTTTATACATTTTACATTATAATATCTAAAAAATATAAAGAAAACTATAATTTATTTGAGCTAAATAAAATAGCTAGTTTTAATCTTGTGATTGTGGACCATTCAGATGCTATACATAATATTGTAAAAAACATTAAGTAATAAAACTAGTTAGTGTACGAAATCTATATTCAACAATTCTTGAATTTAATTTTTGTTTGCTATTTTAAGTTAGTTTAGCATTATAATTGAATTTATATAAGAAAAATAAAAACAAAAATTTAGTAGTATAATAATTAAATAGGTTTTGGGACTAGCAAAACTTAGTTGACGTTCTTTTTTTAACTTTTTTCCATAATATGCATATTAATATAATTTTAGTTTTTGTATAAATTTTGTTTTATTTTTTAGGGCAATTCTGCGTTGGAAATTTCAGCATGGGATCAAATATTTGGAACATCAGATATGGTGAACAGAAAAGCATTTGAATTGGCAGCATGTATTCCTCAACCACTTGGTTACATAGAAACACTAAAAATTCTTTACAAGAATATGTCTAGTTGTGCTATTGGTTTAATAAATGAAGTCACCGCTATCGTTAAAGATACAATGACAACTGTATATGCACTTGGAAATATGTTGATGGATAGTTTGTTTCATTTTAATGCACAGGAGTTTCGGAAAACAACAATGCTACTAGGATATCAAGTAATGTCTATAGTTTCGATTGTATTGCAAGCTATTCATAGTATAACTACATCACGTTCTGCAATACTAGCATGTTTAGCTACAAGTTTTACAAATGTTGTAGAGGATTCATTAACCAAACTATGCATATTGCCAATGTAATTTTTTTATAGCTATTTATTGTGAAATATAAATATTTTCATATAATATGTATGTGTATTAAATATTTAAATATTTTTAACTAAATATTGTTTTGTATATCTCATTTCATCCTTTACATGGAAACAAATCTTGTATTAAATTCATTTTACGTAAGACTCATATAATACGAAGTATTATCTAACTTCTAAACTAAATTATTTTTTTATTTTATTATTTTCAGTACTTATTCTGTGCATTTATTTATTCTATAATAAATTAAATAAATTAATATTACTTCTGCATCATGTTTTTTATGTTACTTACATAATTTGTTGGTTTTTCTACCAAACTTTTATGTTTTTATGACATTGAAATATGCATACCGTATCCAAGACGGCAAGGTTGCAAAAAGATGCATGTACGGCAAGTAATTGTAGTAGACAAACAATTATAACATAAATCACAAACTAAAAAAAATAAAACAAACTAAATAACTAACGAAATAAATCATTAAAAAATAGATGTTTAAACTGTAATTTTTTCTATTTGCAAAATACCCTTAAAATAATATTTTATTTATTATTGTTACTAAGTTAATTTAAATAATTAATATTATATTAAATATATTTTTTTAATTATAAAAAAAGACTCGCTAGAAAATTGCCGTGTTTAGTCACCGCGTCCTGATGCGGTGCTGCTAGAAGTATTATGGAAAAATATTAGCAAACATTACATACTAAATCTTATCACATCTGCAAAAATATTAGTGGACTTTTTCCTCTAGATAAATTGTGACACGTACAGCGCTTTTTTTAAATTAACATTGGATTTTTTAGAACAAACCGCTAACCAACTTAATATCCAAACGATAAGATTTCAGTCCTTACTTTTTTATATTTGTTAAACTACTTACAATCTTCTAAACTTTTATTCTTTGAGTTAAAAATTTGTAGTTATATTTAACAAATAAAAAAAAACTAATAAACACTAAATAAAAACTTCACTTTTTAAAAATTTATCGCAATAAAACGACTTATTGCATTAATTTTTTAAAAGTTTGAGGGCACAGTTTGGATTTTTTTCTTTGTGTGAAAATTTTAAAAACTGTGCCCTTAAGGATTTTTTTCTTTGTGTGAAAATTTTATTCTTATTTTGATTAACAACTATTATTACTATTATTACACAATGTGGCTAATGACTTATAATTATTAATTAGTAGTTAGTAAAATATTATTATAGATTTGTTAGTCACCAATCAATAATAATAAACAAGATATTGCGTAACTAATAAAAAAAAGTTTAAAAAAGTTGAGAAAATTAATAAAATATAAAAAAAATAAGAAAGTTGAAAAAAAAAAACAAATCAAATTAAAAAACTATATATATATAAGAGTTTTTATTTTAATATTTAAAAAAAAAACGGGTATTTTTTAAGAGAAATCAATAAATGTTTACTTCATTGTAAAGAGGAAGGTATGCCATTAACATTTGAAAACGATATCAGTCAAATGGCCGCCATGTTTACGGTTGCATTTCCACATTATTTTCATAAAATTTTTCATGACCAATTCGCACATTTGCGGCTGTATGTCCTCGATAACTTTACGAATTCCATCTTATCTTCTACGTGGCTTAAAAAAAATTTAAGGTGTTAAATACAAGATTTTGGTAGCAATTGTGATCACCTCTTCGAGAAATAACACGGTCAGAAAACTTTTCTTGCAAAATTGCTGTTGTTTCGTTGATTGTGTGGCACGTAGCGCCGTCTTGCTGTAAATAAACGTCGCCCACATCAATATCTTCCAATTCCGGTCATACATTTTTTTTTATCTTAGCTTGGTTGCGCCATCCATTCACCGTAACAGATCACACCGCCAGCCCAAAATGCGACAATTCTGCTTATTAACGTAGCCTCCGAGGTGAAAATGGGCCTCACACTAAAGATGGTTTTTCGATAAAATTATGGATTATTTTGATGCATTTGAAGAACCCAATCAGCGAAGATACGACGTTTATGTTGATTGACAGGCTTAAGTTCTTGTGTTAACTGAACTTTAAAAGACTTAAGTTTTTATGGAAAATACGGTGTAATGTTGTTTATGTAATGTCTAATTCCAAAGATCGACAAGGAATCGACAAACCCGGGTTTTCTTCAACACTACGAGCTACATCAGCAATATTCTCATGTGTTCTTGAGCGATGCACACGGTTTCAATTCTTCACATCACAAACTAGTCCCAACAGAAACTAAAAAATGTTCACTAATTTTGTAGTGAATTTTAATAATTTCTATGCGTTGTAAAAGCGTGCATTGTTTTATTTTTAGTAAAGACGTAGTTTTAACTTGTCAAATGTCAAAAAATAATAATTTAAAAATTGACAGCTGCCCAAATAGATTGCTATTCAAAATAAGACTTTTTATTAGAAAACTCTTTATAAGACAACATAGACAATTTGATTTAGAAAAATTAAGAAAACTTACATAAAAAAACTGATGGATTTTAGAAAAAAAACACAATGCAAATTAATTGACGTAAATTTTGTCAGTGTAAACCACATATACGTTTTGAAAACGTTTTATCTATACAGTATTTTAAATAACAATTTATGCACATAAAGCGCAATATGAATTTTTTTAGCAAATTCAACGGTCGTCAACAACTGCGGCAGAATCAAAGATGATGTACTGTTATTATTTCTATTACAAAACCTATCCAGAAATGATTGTGTCTCTCAATGTATCGTTCCCCACTTTTGCATTATACATTCTTTATTCTAAATATAAGTTAAGTTATGTTTATGTTAACAATTTGTTACCTAAAATTGCCAGTAAATAAAGTTGTTTAGAAAAACTATCAATTATAATGAAAGTATAAAACCAGTGTCTAAAATGTGAACTTTTTCCAGTTTTCATGAAACGTCATAAACAATTTTTATTAAATTTCTTATGTCATCTTAGAAGAGTTTACAAACTTTACAAAAATAGAACTTTAAAATAAAATACAAAACTTTTTACGCAAATCAATAACGGATACAAAAAATAATAAATGGTTTTTTTATTTTATATCCTTACTGCAAATTGTAGACAACACGTTTTTTAAAAACTTAAATATTTTATCACACGGTTTAAATGTTATCACTTGCTATACTTTAATTAAAAAAATAAATACATTATATACTGAAAAATGCAGCGTATTAAATAAGAGTAAACTAAAGTCAGTTTTGTTGGTACGTTAGCAGATATTTAGTCCAGTTTTTTTTTAATGCAAAATTATTGTTTAAAATACATGACTAGTTTGATCCATTTTCTATAAAAATTAATGCAACAGTAACTGATAACGGAAGCAAGATTTTGCAAACTTTTAATTGTGATGAAGAAATTGAAGAATTGTGTTTAGATGACACAATTATTGAATCAGAAAATGAAAAAAAAAAATAAAGTAAAAAGAAGAAGACAAAGAATTATCAACGTTGCTACCAATAAATCAAGAATCTACAAGTATCAACATTTCAATACGTTTGCCTAATCATATAAAATGCAGTGTACATACTTTGCAACTTAGTGCTTTTTCTGATGTGTTTTCCATTGTTTAAAAGTTTATTGGCAGTTTACATTGAAGTAATGGCAAAACGCAATAGTTTTTGGCGTGTTGTAGGACATGTTTTGAAATTTTGTTTGGAATTTTGAGGTTTATTTTTTAAACAATCATGAAAAATACACTAAAACTTATTATATGATTTCTTAAAATATATGTTAGCAAGTTTGTGAAGCATCAAAAACTAAAAATATGTTGACTAAGGATAAAGTTCTTCTTATGAAAAAACGTTTGAATGTGCTAAACATGTTATTGAGTCTTAGATATTTTGCCAGATAAAAAAATTGTTTATTACTAGATTAAAACGTTTGTCTTTACGCTTTACTTTTATTACTACTTATACCAATGTAAAAAAAAACAAAAATGTCAATTTTAAAATAATATAAAATTAACAATATAAAAAACAATAAAAACTAAAGATGCGTAAACAAACAAATCAATAACCCATACAAACATATTTATACATTTATAAAAAATAATAATCATACTACTCTAAAACATTTAACAACAATACTATACACCACATAATAACAAATTTATGTAACAATATCCACAGCAAAATCACACTACCTGCAGTCATTGAATTATATACTATAATAACTGGAAGGGGGTTAACACTCCTCCCGGTGAAGCAGAAAGAGCACTATTAAAAGATCTGTTGAAGCACACTCTTTATTCCACTCACGCGCTCTTATAAATCAATTTGGAGAATTTAAGATATTTAGGTGTCCTATGTAATTAATTAAAGCTTTAAAGACTATTATTAAGATATAATAAAATATTAATAATGATATACTTTAAATTAAAAAAACTAAAGTAGCTTTAACCCATGAGGCAAACCGCTCACTGAATTAAACATGGCTTCTAATACAATTAAATTGGCGGAACAAAGCTTTGTCACTTCTACTTACCAATTTAATCAACCAAACTGACTTGGCTTGTGACTAAAAGGTTTTTTTTTTAATATTTGTTGTCTAAAAATAATTTAAATTTTAAATAATCAAACGAAAGACTGGTTTGCCATCTAGTTGCAATTTTTAATACTAAAATGTCCGCATTAATCGGTATCATTTTTGCATTTATGCAATTGGCAGTCATTTCGCGGCTATAACGATTTTGAATCGCCAATAAATTATGAAATGAATTAATAATTTATTCAAAATCAGTCAATCGAATCACAGCGGCCAAGGGTCAAGCATAGACCCTTGGCCGCTGTGATTCGATTGACTGATTTTGAATAAATTATTAATTCATTTCATAATTTATTGGCGATTCAAAATCGTTATAGCCGCGAAATGACTGCCAATTGCATAAATGCAAAAATGATACCGATTAATGCGGACATTTTAGTATTAAAAATTGCAACTAGATGGCAAACCAGTCTTTCGTTTGATTATTTATAATATCAATTGTGTTCATAAGCACAGAAATATTTATTCAAAATTGTCTTCGCTATCATGCGATGCCGTGGTCGTACAAGGCATACTGACGAGGTTTGTAGAACCGAAACAATTGTCTATGCTTGACCCTTGGCCGCTGTGATTCGATTGACTGATTTTGAATAAATTATTAATTCATTTCATAATTTAAATTTTGTTTAGCTGCATCTTGAACATATTAAATTCTATATTTTATTTAGACTAAAAGTAAATAATAAAGATCTAGATGGCTTTAATCTAGTAGATTCCAATAATTATTATCTTGAACATTTATTTGCTGACTAACAAGGTGTTTAAACTTGACAATCAAATTTCCCATACAAGCACACCTGAAGAAATATGGCAGCACACCAAAAGTACAATTACGACTGCGACCGCACAAACTTCCAAAACTTAAAGATCGGAGAAACGACAGCACTGGATGACAGATGATACTTTTAGTGTAGTAGAAGAACGGCGTAAGTTAAAAAGCAAAGGTTTAAATAGTATAAAAATGCAAAATTGGTATCGACAGCTTAGCAAAAAAATACAGAATTGCTGCAGAAAAATAAAAACACTCATCCTATAGAGATCTGCAAAGAAGCACAAGCACATGCAAAACAAAATAATTCTAAAGACCTGCATATACTGATAAAGAAGATCTACCGTTGCTTTGCACCTTGCACTTAGACAATTCAGAATGAAGCAGGCGGAAAAACAACAGATATGCAAGAGATATTAGAAGTATAGAGGAAATATTGCAAAAAACTCTTTAACGACGAAATAACAAAAGCAACACTATATATGCAAACAAGTATGCAAAAACCATCTATACTAATAGAAGAAGTAAGAAACGCTATAAAACAATTAAAACCTGACAAATTCCCCGGAATAGATGGTATAACTGCAAAAATCAACAAGGCTACTGGAGAAAAAGGTATTGACATTTTCCATCGTATCTGCCAAAACATATGGACAACCGGAATCTGGCCTAAAGAATGGGCTAGTTTAATATTTTCTCCGATGTTTAAGAAAAGTTCAAGCAAAAAATGTAACAATTATTGACAAATAGCTCTCATGTCACACGCAAGTAAGATTCTCATCACAATCTTAAATGATAGGCTCAGGACTTTCTTACAATAGGAAATTCCACCCGAACAAGCAGACTTTGTAAAAGGACGTGGTACCCGGAAAAAAATATGTACTTAATCTGAAGTTAATTATTGAAAAAGCCCGCAAAATTAATAAACCATTGTACATGTGCTTTATTGACTATCGCAAGGCCTTTAATTGCCTAAAGTGAAATAATTTATGATCTATATTAACGGAGATAGGAGTGCCAAATCACCTGATGCTCTTAATCCAGGAACTATACACAGTAAAGCTGTTGTACAAATTGATAACTATTTGTCAAAAACATGCTTAATCCGCCAGGCTGGGATGCATATTATCACTAGGCCTCGGATTTATATTCGCTAAAAAACCTCAATATATTTTTTTTATATGCGCTAAAAATAAGTAAATATATACGGTAATGTTTCTCAAATATTGATTTTATAAGCGGTTAAAAAAGCAAGAAAATTCAAAATTTGAATTTATTAAATTAAATTATTTGTTGTTTATTAAGGTTATTGTTTCATAGTGAAACTATGTAGTTTATCGGTAAAAACGTTTTTGTATAAAAACGAAAATTGTGCGTTTTTCTTGAATTGCCGAAGACAATGCACAGCACACTGCACAACACAGCAGCATAGTTCCCCTCGACATTTCCACTCCCAGTACGCTCTTGTAATTGACGGGGAATCCTCGTGCTTTTGTACATTGCAATGTGCCAGTGGCGTCTGAGCCTCCAATAACGTATTTTAAAAATTATATTGTTCTTACTGACTTTTTACTATAATAAATTATTATAATAAAAATATTGACTATATATGCAATTATATGCGATTATATGCTGGTAAATGCAATTATATGGACTATAAGTTTTTATGCGGCAAAAACTTAAAATAATAAGTTATATGCGCAATAAAACTTGGTGTTTGGGTTTGTTTCTGAACAAAACGTGTGTATACAATTTACTAGCTTGATATATATAATCAAGTACAACAGGTAAATAAATATAAATCCGAGCTCTAATTATCACCAATGCTATTAATATGGTGAATATATTACGAAAAAACACTGAAAAACTAGACAGGTGGCATTTCCGTGGAAGGTGTAAAAATCAACAATTTACGGTACGATGATAACACAGTATTATTTGCTACCTTCGCCAAAGAACTGTTAAAATTAATAAAAACATTAGAACAAGAAAGCGTCATCCTTCATGTTGAGATTAATTACGATAAAACAAAAGTCAAGATTGTAGACCGCTTAAATAACAACCGGCTCGACATTACACATATTGGACAATTGCAGGTGGTTAATCAATTTATATATTTGAGTGCAGTAATTACAAATATAGGTGGATATTCTGTAGAAATACGACAAAAATTTCAGATTGCAAAAAAACCGTACGAAAGCTACAAAGATCATGGGTAGTAGCATAACACTGAATACGAAGAAACAAATAATTGGAACATTTATATTCCCCGTCGTACTATATGGTGCAGAAGCTTGGACACTAATTAAACAGGAAGAAAATTGATGCCTGCAAAATGTGGTGTTGGAGGCGCATACGCCGAGTTCCCTGGACAAACAAACAAGCGTGACCATCCTCAACAAGATCAAAGAACCGCAGCAGTTATTACAAACTGTATACACTCAAATTCTGAGATATTTTGGGCACGTAACAAGGAGAGAAGACATCAATTTCAAAAAACTGATAGTCCAGGGAAAAATGAAAGACACAAATCTAAGAAAACGTTCCTTAAAAATATGGTCGGACCAAATAAAAGATTTAACAAAACGAGCTCCACTCTAATAAGGCCACCAAGGACGCCAAAAATAGGAGCCGCTGGCGTGATATAGTTCGCAGAGCCACTGCTTCTACTTAATAGCAAAACAAAACCACGACTCCTCTGCTCGAAGGAAACCGAAGAAGAAGAAGATGGTTTTTGTGCCTACATCTACAAACAACAAGTCTCATTTGTTATAATAGCATAGTTCTCAAACTAAATCTTGCCGATAAGATTATTTTTGTAATTGACATATAAATTTTCTAAATAAGGTAACTCTTAAACATTTTTGATGATCGTTCTAAAAGTTTTGACAATCATTAAAAAAACTAAAATAATTTTGTTTGAAATTTTTAATGTACTTAATGGTTAAGTTACATCTAGACAACAAGCTATGATTTTGCTGTTTTTTATAACTTTACCCAACTTATTCAGCAACCCTCAGTTTTTTTTGTGATGAATTTTTTAGTAAGCCAATATTATTAGAAATGTGTTTTTCAACTATTCCAGAAATTACAACAACTACTGTTAAAGCTGCTTTAGAAAATTTTTATTCGTTTATTACTTCCGTTGTTAAAATTTTTCTTTTAATAGTAATAATAAATAAGTAATTGATCTAAACAGACTAAACAGGACTATAAAAATGTTTGTAAACATTGTAAAAATCTAACACAACCTGAAAAAGACAAGACTGACAGAAACAAAGCTAATCAAATTTTTTAACTTTTTATAAACAACAACAATTTCTATATTTTTATTTTTAATACCACCTCTTCAAAATGATCACAACAATCTAGTTACTAATCTATAAAAAAAAGCAGATTTTTTTGCAAACCAGTTTGTTTCTAACACTACTATTATAAATCTTCCTATTACTGTACCTACAATGCCGGCTAGTAGTAAAATAATAGGTGCAATTTATTTTTAAGTACGGGTTGTCAAAACAAATCTTCTTAAATTAAATACAAAAAAGGCATTAAGTATAAATCAAAGTTTAAAATTTGGAAATAATTTAGCTCCCATTTTAACTAAAGTATTTGCTTATACATAATTTATACCTATGTGATTTCAATTTGAAATATAATTCTACTTTAGACAAACATAGAAAGAATCTTGCAGTAGCTTTAGACATTTCTAAAGCATTTGATAGGATATGACATTCTAATCTTATTAACAAGCACCATTGTATAAGTGTTGATCACAAATCTGTAAATTTTATGAGTAGTATTCTTGACAATTAACAAAATATAGTTAGAACTAATGGTTAATTTAATGGTTTTAACTCTGATCCCAAAATCATTAAGATTCTGCTTTCTTGCCAACTTTGTATCTGATTTACATTAACAAACTTAATTAACTAAAAATCTATTTACAGTTTTGCAGATGATAGCATTCTTTATACTTCATACTTTTTAAAGACCATATTGACAAAAATTAATAAACCCTCTTGAAATTTTTAAGTTAGAATCTGTAGCATCAATAAACAAGACAATTTAGTTAAAGTATCAAAACGTTCAACAACAGATCTTTTGACATACGTCACAATTAGAATTCTACTTTGGACAAACATGAAAAAAAGCTTTTGATATGGTATTACAAACTTTATTGTATAAGTTTTGATTACAAATCTGTAAGTTTTATCAACAATTTTCTTGAAAAATTATAGTTAAAATTAAAAGTATGTATTAATATGTTGATTAGAGTAAGTTTTTGATCCAGTTTATTAAAATAAAATAAATTTATTTAATGAAAAACATTTATATTTATTTTGAAAAAGCTACCGGTTTCGAACCATGGTCATCTTCGGGCTTTTTTTAGAATTTTTTTGGCTTACGTTTTCGGCATGAAAAATTCTAACAAAACTAATCACAGTTTTTACTAGATATAGAATTGAGTGGATATTTTAATTTTTAACGTGTGTAAATAAGTTTGGTTTTATTTATACTAATTAGTCTGTTTTAAACGTCCTACAAAATATAAATAATCTTTTAAAATTGAATAATGTTAAAAAACGTTTTTTTAAATTTATTTGTACATTTCTAAAGGACGCACAAAGTAAGACTACACAAAATTTATAGTAATTGGTGGTACAAAGTAGTTTTAGCTTCAAAAAATTATAGTATTTATTAAAAATACATTAGATTTTTTTAGTGAAATATTTTTTCAGTAACAATTTTATGTTTATATAATTTAATAAAATGAGTCTACATTTATATGATGTTAATTTTAGTAAAAACAATAGATAAATTTATAACCAAATCACCTAATGATCTATTATAATAATGTTAATTATAAAAAAGTACTTTGTATATGTATGTACAATATCCAGCACGTAATGATAAACATTTAACATAGTGTAAACATAGCTGCGCGAGCTTTTGGCAAGTGCTTCAATTTACACAAGTGAAGAATACATTGCAAGAAAGTTTACTTTTATTACGTTTACAATAAATAAAAAAAAAATTAACAATTAAAAAATAGGAAAATTGTTTATTAAAATTTATAGAATTTCTCAAGTGATCGATGTAATCTTTTTGCTAGATTTTTTATTGCGTCGTGAGTAATAAACACTTTTCGCACCCATTAGGCGTGCATATTAACTTAAGTAATAAAATAGAATACATTTTATTAGCCGCAACATAATGAACATATTACATTAAGATATTTTGTGTTCATAATCATATAAAACAGTTTCTGAGTATTGCTGTAGAGCTAATTAAAAATTTATTACACAGCATTATGGACAATTAAACTAGTTGAAATAAACTTCAAATATGTTATGTTTAAAACTATAAATTTATTATTTAATATAACGTTTGATTATAGATTAAAAAAAATACAAATTCAAATGAAAAAAAAAACGTATAAATAACTTAAATTTTTGTTAAAAAATTGGTTCCTTAATATACTGTTATTTAACTCCTATATAATATTCATATGTTTTTATTTAACATTTATGTTATTACTTTAAGGCAAAAGATATAATCATGTATATGCAATATAAAAATCTATTACATATTTATTTATTTATTTAGCGTTCTATTTAAAATATATAATGTAGCCGCTTATAGATTTTTAATTCTATAGCCTTAGGGATATAACAAGTTATATTAAGTAATTTTAAGGTGGAAACTCTAAATTAATTTTACAAAAAAGTTTTGATCGTTAAAACATTCAGTTTTTTAAATAAATTTCTAGGGCAACAGATATTTAAATTTGTCTTTGTTACACAGTATTATTATAATATAGGTATAGATATTCAATTGTACATTCTTGATCACATAATTAAAATTGTATTATATTTTATTATAATTATTTTTTAACATCTAAATAATTTACAAGTCAGGTATCTGTGTGGTATTTTGTAATTAATTTTGTTTACGACACTTTTAACCAATAATGATAAAATTAAATTATCGTCATATAATTCTTTAAAAATGTAAGAAATTCTATTGTCTACAAACATAATAGCGTGCATGTAGGAATGTATGTTTAATATTTGTTATATAATTTGCAGACACTAATTAATCCGTGTTCCCATTTGGCAAAAGGAATCGTTGGCTCTTATTGAATATTACTAGATCGAGGCATTCTATAAGTTAATTGATTTATTATTAGGAACATATTGGCTAAATTGTTCTGTTGACTTATTTGAGCAATTGCATTAATTGCTTATAATTATCAATTAAGTGCAACGGTACTAAAACTTTTTCCAGAGATATAATGTTCTGGTTTATAATTGCGGAACATATCTATTTACACATAATATTTAGTGTGATTATAATTTCTCTTTGAAAATTTAATTGGAATGTTTACATATATTATGCATTTCAGCAAGTACTTTTTAACCTTAATATTAACCATTATGAACTATGTTTGTGCATAGAACAATCTACTCATTTCTTAACAATCAGATTAATATCTATCTAATTGTTATTCTAAGATTTAGTTGCACAAAGTGCACGTTTACACCAATTAAGATTAGTAGTATACAAAATAATGTAAATACGTAATATCCGCTTGTTAGGTTGTTGAAGCATTACAATGCCGTACGTTTTATTTTTTTCTTTTGTAAAACGCATTAACATTGCGTCTGTGAACCCTTGGCTCTGTACATTCATCTGAATACAAATGTAAATATTTTAGGCAATAACTTAAAACGTCTATTTGTGCATTTATTATAAATTAATGTCAAAATATATAATAATATGGTAACGATACCATAAAGTAAAATATAAAATACGAACATAAACGGAACAATAAAATTATTCAGTTCTAATAATACTCAATAAATTAAATAGAAGAATGCGTTGGTATGTGATTCACCAATTTGTGATAATCTCATTTTATTATTGTTTAAATATATATATATATAATGAGAAGATGAAATCCAAAAGCAAGTTTACCATAAAATATGTCACATATTTTTATTATGTGTTATGTCTTGACTGTAATTTATTAATAATTTTAATATTAGTAATTAGTTGTGATTTACCACACATAATATTTTAACTTTCAGATATTCTATATATTTGAATGTAGCAAATATGTGAAAATATACAGCAGATCTAAGAACTCAGTTTTGTTTCGCGGATTTTGGAGGTTGAGAGGATATTACCGCAATGAGGAAATAATAACAGTAGATTTAAATTAATTTTATCGTCTAAATTACGTCCAGCCGACTTGCCAAGAAGACCCAAGAATTGAGAAACTTTATTCGTGGATTGGAAATAAGATCCAGAACTTAACTTGTAACCCGTATGACGTATACTATACCAGCTTATGCACTTACTTAGATGTTGATAAAAACCTAATAGATAGCATATAGTTTTGTAGTATAAACACTGGTTTGTCAAGCCAAATGTAAACTGTAGCTCGTTTACCAGAAAAACACAACCCAAAACATAAACTTTAAACTATCATATATTACGTACTTTGTTTGAATTTTTGCATATTTAAGTCAATATTCAACTAGTAAAGTTAATGCTTTGTCAATTCTTGTTAATGTAGTTTTTATTTTCTGACGTCCAACAAGAATTGCGACAAATTCCTGTATAGTGGACTAGATTTACAATACGTAATGTGTATATACATTACGTGTTTAAAGAGCCCTAATCTAGTTTTTAACGCACCAAAACGTGATTGCTAAAGTAGCATTGTTTTCTAACATTATGCTAGTAGAAAAAATAAATTTAGTGCTATTAGCAAAGTTCAAATTTTCAAAGAATACTAAATAGCTTCAGGTATATAACTGCCTCCTTTTCCCAAAACTTTTGGTAATAATATAATCTGCTAAAATAATTGAAGGCTATGTTGTATATCTATAGCAACACTATTCATTTGTTTACTGGATGTTTAATAACTTATACCATTAATAACCTTTAAAATAAACCATTTTGTTGCGCACAAATATCCGATATTCTATCATCTACAAGTACATTAGATAAGCAAAATGTCATATGCTTGCAATAAAAAAAGCATTTTTAATTGAAGTCTATAAAAATAACGATTTAAACCACATTGTATAATTAAACTTTTTGAATCGTTTGATTTAAGCGGTTTAATTGTAGCTTTTTAATTTTTTATTAAGCCAATTAATATTATTAATTATTCTCTCTAATAAGATTGTTTGTTGCTTTAGCAGTTAGTTAAGGAAATAAGTCTATTCCAGATTTAAGTACTGGTACTATAATAGCAAGCTATTTCAACTCAAAGCAATGCCCAGAAGGGTATTGTTTGATTATAGAATGCTAGTAGTTGAAATAGTAGAAGTAGAAGTAAGAATTAACTACAGGGTCCAAGTAATGCGCATGATTTTATTGTAATGCAACTATCCTTTTCAAAACGGTAAAATTGGTCAAAAAATATGGTAGAAGATCTGCCTTTCCAACGCAACTGGTTGCCAACTTGCTTCTACTGTTCTGAGCGGAAAGACGTGTCTCCGCGTGAAGTGTGTTTTTTGACTTTGTAACACTGCGCGATTTTGCGCTGTCAAGAACATTTGGATTTGATTTAAAATGAACCGAACTTTCTTAACTGCCGTAACCAGAAATGAATCCTGGATGTTTAAGTACGACATAGAACCGAAAAGACAGAGCAGCGCGTGGCACACAAAATTATCCCTCCCGCCCCAAAGAAGCGCAAATGAGCAAGTATCGCATCAAAACGTTGCTCATTATCTTATTTGACGCTTGAGAAAAGCTGAAAGAAAAACATTGGGATTGATACAGGAAAAGAATACTTTGAAGAATTTTAAGCGTTTGTGCGCATTACTTTCATAATAGACTCTGTATATTACAGCTCTCCTTCACAAACAAACAGTTTAACGTTTCTCTTAATAGAGAGCATTCCGTTACCACCTTCAACACATTACTAAACATAAACTTTTTAATAGTTACTGTAATTTTATTAAATTGTCTTTTTGGCCAGTAAGTTGTTAAGCACACTGAGAATGGGCGCATACCCAGAAACACGAGTGTATGTGTCTCTTACTAGATGAAAACGCAATTTACATAAAATACATCATTTATTAATTTTAAAGTAATGTCAAAAGTTTATTCACAAATAATTTTGACTTATCCTAGACAAAGTGTGAGTTTTTTAACAAAGTTATCTCTTTGCTTATAGGTCAACTTTTACAACCAGCAGAAGTATTATTTTGCACTACTACCTGCCGCAGGAAAAATTTAAAAGCCCGACTGCTGACGAGGTTATTGCCAATTCTGGTCAGATATTGCAGATGGAGGTCTAGCAGCAGCCTCAAGGCACACAATTCCTATATAAGACAGTCGAGACTTGTCAAACTGCAGGAAATTGTTGCCGCACGGAAGCGGTTAAGAATACAAATCCCAATAATCTATATTAATACTGTTACACTTACTTACAAAGCGCTCAAAACATCTGCAAAACCCGCAGTTTAATTTTAATTTGATTGCTTATAAGCAGTTTAATTTTAAATTGATTAAAATGCAACATTTTGTTAGCAGCTTATTATTAATTATGAGACTATATAAAATTTTGATATTTTTTATTAATTTGAGTATTGTAATCGTGGATAGTTCTACGTTCTAAATAAACTGTTATTTTTTTTAACTAATAATACACTTTTATAAATACCTTGCAAAGGCAATGTTAAAACTGTTCTGTAACGCTAGACTAACATATATTGTACCGCTTTTTGTTAAAGACCAAATAATTTATTAGAATGCAAAGATTAGCACTCGTAAAAAACTTCATAGACTAATTTTGCCCGTGATAAGCTTGAAACGCAAAAAAATAATTTTTGACAGTTGGTTTTTTGCGTTAATAGTTATATGAGTTTTTCGTGTTAATTTTTGATGCCAAACAATGGTATGGCAAAAGGATTTGAAATATCATAATCGCTCTTTCTGATTTAAACTGAGTTTGTTTGTAAAAAACCATTTTTTGATTTCTGTCATTGTCACAATGTGTGTTGATAATGCTGGTTGCACATAAAATAATAAAAATTTTAGTACATTTATGAATATTATTGACTTAGTCACAAACAAAAGTGAGCTTAATTTTGAGTTTTGAAGAATCCTTTATCAGATCGGTGCAAGTTAAATAAATTGTTATTATAGCATAGCTATTGCAACCTAGTTTTTAAGTATGATTTTATAAGTGCTGCATTTTTTTAACTGAAGTTATAGTAAAGTAGTTTTTTTACAAGTATGTTATGCAAGATACAATCAAAAGCTTTGTTAAAATTGCAATAGATCAACCCAAAATAATTACGTTTATCAAATTATTTTGATATGTATAAAACTACTTCATTTATTACCATAGCAATGTTTTAACCAGATCAAAACTTTTAATATTTTGTTCAAAATAACTTCTGTTTTATAAGTAAAGATTTGTATCTTAAGCAACCCTTCTGTCGGATCCTTAATACAATAAAGTTTAAGAAGTAAACGTAGTAAACACAAATCCATTTAAAGTAAGTCTATAAGTTTGGCGCAATTTTATTGATTTTACCTAATGTGCCTATAAAGTACTTCTGAATATAATATTAAAAAAAACCAAGATAATTGATAAGATTGAAAGCAGTATGAAAAAAATGTAAAATCGAATGCTTTTTTGGTTAATAAAGTATAAAATAGTTTGACCAAAGTAGACAATCTAAGAAGATCTATTTGTTGATTGAAGCAATATTATATTTTATGTAAACAAATTTCAACTATAGTAGATAACGTTGTGTTCTTTTTCTCTCACTGCTTATTAAAATATATAAAACAGTAATAGAATTAAATAAATTCTACCAATGATAGGAATAATATCAGTTTGTTTACCCGTAATAATATTGGTGAAGTAATTAAAATGATAATTATTGATATCAAAAATAGCGATTCTATGGATTATTATCAGGTATTTAATTATTATACTTCAAAATCATTTAAATATTATCAATGATAGTATGTACATCTAAAAGTGTTTTAAATATTAAAATTGATCATTTTTGTATAAATAATATTGAGAAAAAGTTTATTATAGGAAATTTTTATGTGAACATAACATTCTAATTTGCTCATCTATATTTTTTGTAATTTAGTAAAAAAATAATTATATATCTCTTTATTAAGTTACATTACATTTGCGTGTACAGCTGAATACAATATACATTATACCGGAGAGTGGTTTAGTTGGGTGAATCGCCTAACTCGAATCTCTGCACATAACCTGTCGCAGGTTTAAACTCCAGCCCCGGAAGAAAATTTTAAGATATTAAGGAGTTTATTAGTTTAGTACGTTAGTCTAATATTTAATTAGTGTTCATTTAACCATAATTACATTTAAAATGATACTAGGCCTTGTCAGTATTCACAGCGCCTCCATTCTCTCAATTAACGGGTGCGATAGTATGTATATTTGTCTTTTTAGATACATATTCAAAGAGAGTTTGTGCTGTAGTAACATAAATACTAAAATATTAACACTTAAAACTGAAAAAAAAAATTAAACAGTAAATTTTAAACTGAATAAAGATTTTCTTTGTTGAAATTCAAACGTTACTTTGTTGCTACAAACACCTAATGTAAAACTTTAAAATTACGTTAAATAAACATCAAATACTCGTACATGCATAAACCAATGTCCATATACTTCGTAAATCTTGTCATTTACTTGTTGCACTATAAAGTTATGAGAAGAGATTTTAAGTAAAAAATTTATTTATCTTGTAACTTTTTGTTTTTAAATCTAGGTAGATAACATAAAAAACTTTTTTGTATTATTAAATATCACATTAAAAAAAAGTGAAAATATATTTCACAAATTATATGGAAATTTAAATGTAACTTAAAGTTTACTTAAAGCTTTTAGAATTTCCGATAAACAGTTCAAAATTATACACGTTTTTGTGTTAATATTTTTACTTACATGTACATAGCAAGTAAATAAACCGCTAGACTATATTTGTAACCACAGAAAACTTAGCTACAATGTCAGACGGTGAGGTTTTGCATCAACAACAGAAAACATACTTAGATATTTATTTCATTGTATTGTAATTTGACTAAACAAAATAAGTATTTTTGACAATAAAAACAAAATTAAATTAGCTAGTGAATATTGTTTTTTAAAATCTAATCTAATTTTTAAAATATTAAAACCTTGAATAAGTTATAGTAATATCACGCTAGATTTGATAAAATTTATTCAACCTTTCACCTATCATTAACGAATAAGCATTACTTTATATTTAGTTGTTATTATTATAAAATATATGTCTGTTTAAAACTCAAGTATTTAAATTTCCATATATTGCTCTAATTGTTACACATTATTTGTGATTCTACCATAAGGAGCGAGGACCGCGCGGTCGCATCTTTAGTGAAAGTAAATTTTGCATGCCGCAGACATCTCTTATCGAACAACCCATTTATTTGTTTATTAAATCTTTTGTATGCTAAATTAACTGTACAGTATGTAACATATATGCAATTGATTGTAATCTCCATTGCTACTGAACCATTCGTCATTTACTTTTCAGTTTTTCCAAATAAAAATTCACACTTACGGTTTAGATGTCATTGTTGTGTAATCGGTACAATTTTGCAATTATGTTCAAGATCTACTTGGTTGCAAAACGTAATTAATTGCTATTTGAATGAATGCTGATTAGTTATGAGGAAGATGCTTTTTTGAAACAAATATGTTGCAAATATTACTAATAATATATCATAACCGTTTTTCTTTGCTGTCAATATATGCATGCAAGTGCATTACTTGTTTAATAAAATTTAAAAAAAAAAACAAAGATTTGGCAATAAGTCATAAGGAAATAATAAATTCTTATCTTTGAATTAAATCTGTAATTTTAAAATCTTATTTGCTTCCTTTAAAGGTGTTTCATCGATTGAATTGATATGTACTTATAATTGAATACAACTTTCTTCATCGATAATAGTTAATTGAAAATAGATAAAACATAGTTTGTATTAAAAAAAAAAACTAATGTATTTACCAGAATGTAAATTATATTGATAATCTAGTAACAAATTAAATTTATATTTTTCTAATGTCATTTATCTATTACAATTTTTTATTAATTATAAATTAACTTGCAAAAACTTAACTATATAATTTAGTAATAAACGATAGAAAGTTTATCAATATTAATATTATTAAAAGATTGTTCAAAACAAAAAATATCGACAATTATTTTTTATGTTTAATTGAAAAAATTAGATTGCTTTGAGATCTAGATTCTGATAGGTATGTTTTTTAGTAGGAAGTGACATACAAAATTTACTCAACTGCAAGACTAAAAATAGGAAATACTTTATAGACGCAGTAAAACTTACCCAAATCCTTGTTTCTAACAAAGTAAGGTGTTTTAGATTTGCAATCATGATTTTTTCCTTCCCATACACTTGTGTTTTCTGAAACATGTATACTTTTATTGTACATAAACTAGCTTAAATTTTAGTTTTTAAATTTTTTATATTTAACATGAATATTGATTATTGCAAATAATAACAATTAACCTTATAAATATAAAATTTAACAGATGAATAAAAGTTGAAGTAAAATTATTACTTTTTAAATTTATAATAATAATAATATGAAAGTGATGAAAATTATTGTACAACGTCCGGCAATTTGTATCACTTATTTTTAGAAAACTGTTACGGTATTAATATTTTGTTATTGACAATTTCATTGTCAGATTTGTGTTTATATTTAATAGATTATGAATAAAATTAAAAGCTTCATACAATGTCAATCAGTTGTCAACACTAAAAAACAGTTTTGTCGGAAGTTTAACGTTAGACAACACAAACAATTTTTATCACGACAAACAGTAGGTGCAAAACTTTGAAATTAATGAAAAAGTTTGTTTAAAAACTACTAGACGCATACGTACAGTAAGAACACTCAAAACTATTCAACGCGTCAGACAAGCTGTAGGCAAAAGTCCAAGATAATTGGCAACAAAGCGTGCATTTGAACGCATTGCAAATTTCCAAAAAAAAGCTTAACAAGAGATTTGAATTCTGCATCTGATCTGCACTTTTGCTCATTTAAAATTTCCAATTTGTGTGCTTTCTGCAGCGGTTTTTGCAAAAATCAAATACATTTTTTATTGATGCCAGATAAATCTTATTTTCATTTTAGTAGATATGTTAATAAAATAAAATTGTTGTTATTAAGCTGAAAAAAATACTAGCTTTATGAAAAACCACTTAATGATCATAAAAGCACTGTTTTTAATTAAATTTTAAAATGTGATATTGAGGAGTTACTTAATATGTCACAACAAGATAAAAATACCTTTAAATTTCAACGAGTAAAGCCATACTTGCTGAATCTATTACATTAAAGATTAGATTTAAGCAGTTTGTTAACATTGACCTTGAGTATTTGTGGCTTATAAGTCTTGGAAAGTACTGAGTTTGAAAGTTTATTTTATGTGTTGATAGTACGGTTAAAAAAAAATTCTTAAAAGTTTTGGTCCTGCATCTCTAAACTGTCAGTGAATATTTGTTAGAATTTCTAGCACTACGCCTTGTACTATGAGTAATTATTTGTTTAGATGGCAACATGTTTTGTATTTTGTTTGAACAATGTCAATGAAAATATTTATAAAAATGCAAAGATTTGCAAGATTACGCCGGTGTGGTAAAGTATTTAAGTTGAACAGAAATGAAAAACTTTTTACAACTATTAAGATTGTAACGCCTAGAAACAACAAATTAAAGAAGATCTAGATATAAATTTGTTGTTTAGTGTAGTATTTGGTACTTAATTTTAAACTTAATTAGGGTCGACTTAAGTGGAGCTAAATAGATAAGCCGAGCTAAGTAGTGCAAACGGACATTAGACTTACTAAGTTTAAACTTTCGAAATTAAAGAAACAAAGATTGCTTGGTTCAGTAATTTATTAAATTGCACTTCTTTAAAAATAAAAATTTACTTTTGTCATGCATCTTAAAATGCCCCATACCTAATTTTGTTTTTTTTTTTTTAATTTATTAACCAGTTGCAGAATATGTCAAGATAGTTATAATTATTTTTTTCTTAAAACCTCTATCAAAGAACTATCAAGCCTAATACAAATTAATGTAATGTAATGTAACAAAGAACCAAGATAGCCTAGAAAGAAAGTTTTTTTTTTTAAAATAGTTTTAACAATAATCAAATTTTGTTTAAAAACAACAAATGCAATGGAAAGCTAATAATAATTTTCCAACTCAATAACAACTCTATTTTTACAAAAACTAATCCAAATTTAGCAAAATCAAAATAATCAAAAAAAATTGTAGAACCTGGTGCAACAGACTAATTAAGATTATAAGAAAACTCGCAATAACATTGCGACAATTTAATGCAATATAATAATGATAAAACTGACAAAAACAAAGCTAATTATTTTTTTCAGGAATTAGTGTAAATTAAATACTAAAATTGCACTAAAATAAAATTTTACCAATTATTTTTAAAACATTTGCAAATATATTAGCTCTCATTCTGACTGAAATATTTGTCTTACCTTACAAAAAAAATACGTCTAATTTTTTAAATTATAAATTAATTGCATTACTTGCCAATTTGTTAAAACAAATTAAAAAACATTATAATTTTTACTTTATATTTTTTTTTAATTTATACAATTTAAAATATACATTTTATATGCTAATGTAATTTACAACTATTATAAAATAAATCAAAAATTTATTTAAAGTTAATCTAACAATCACAGCGGCCAAGTTCAGACAATTGTTTTAATTCTACAAACCTCGTCATTGTCAATTTTTCAGAACAAAATAACTTCAATATGTCAGATAGTCAATATAAAATATATATGTAAAAATAATTGTAGGTTTTGATTATAAATCTGTAAATTTTATCTATGGTTTTCTTAACAACAATAAAAAATAAATAAAACAAATATTTTTTTCAAAATCTTAAATGCTGGTGTTTTACATGTTCATTTTTGATTTCTTCCATTTCTTTAATTTTTCTTTTAGGGAATATAACAGTTTTTTACTTCCGTTTTTTACTTTTGTATTTTAAATATATGATAAATGTTAGTCAAAAAAATTATAAACATTATAAAATAATTACTTTATAAATTTCTAGTAAAAACAATTCAAATTTAATTTTACAAATTCTAAAGACTATATCATTCAATATATTAAGATTAGATTTTAGTAAATTATACCAGTTATATGAACGCCAGTTCAACAACCCAGACGCAAGATCAGCAGAATAACGAACAACATGTAATTCGAAATATTATTAACACCGTGCACCTGCACATAGATTTAAGCTTACTAAACACTTTTGATTTATATAAATACTTTTGGAATAACAATTTAATTTAGTTTATGTTCAGGAATGAGTCTGTTCATTTCGTTTTTTTTTTAACATTCATCTCTGCGGTCAGCTTATAATTGGCGCAGTTGGTAGGATTTGTCTAACGGTTACGAAAAATTGCGAAACCAGTCTATTTTTATAATTAACGGACAGAAACAAAAAAAATGTTAAAAAACTGAACCAAATAGAAGTGAATAATGAAAATACAAGTGTTGTGAAAGTTTGTCAACTTCACAAACTGCAACAACAAGAAATTTACGAGATCCACAACACCATAGACTCAACATCTGAAAGAGGACAACATTGGCGACAAGATCTACAACATTACATCGGCCACCAAAACCAAGAATAGAGGACACTATCGCCAACATCTCTTGGTACAACGTAGATTAGAAAGACTAAGGACAAAAGACACGCATCGCTCAAATCTCATTGGCACTAAATTAAGAACGAAGGAACAAAAGAGAATAATAAATACAATTATTTTATTACTGTAAGTCAAAAAACGAAAACAGTTTCTTATCTCCTTAAATTCTCTTATCCCAACCAAACAAAAATTATATATATATATATATATATTCTTGAAGTTTAACGACTTTTCTTTAATATTTGTTAAAAAGGTTAACGGGTTGAAAGTCTTTTAAAATTTTAAATATAATAAAATACAAAAAATAATTATATATTTTATATATTTAAATAAGTGGCGACGTTTCGTTATTAGGTTAATAACTTCATCAGGCCTAAAAAAATACATAACTAACAAAAAATGTATATGGACATTAAAAATAAATACTTACAACTATTTGTATATAAAATTATAATATTATAAAGTAATTATCATAATTAGCCATTATAATTAAAACCTCACCAAACAATTATTTATCTGGATAATAATGTAATATATATATATATATATATGTATATTATTAGTAAAATTATTTTATTTTAAATTTTGATATTTTTGAGTGATGTTTTTAATAAATAATAAATTAATTAATTTGACAATTTGTCAAATAAGCCATCTTGGAATTGTAAGTTATGATGTCTGTTAGTAGAAGGTGGTTGTTGTTGGGGAAATAAATATATATAATTAAAATTAAATAAATATAAAAGTGCAAGATAAAGTATAAAATAAGTATATAATAAAGATGGTAGATTTAATTGAAAAGATGGTAGATGATAGATTTAGTAGAAAAGGAACAACATTGTAAAATATATTTTATTATATTTATAATAGATAAAGATTTTGTAAAATTGGTGGAATTAAGTGTTATATGAATTATAAGAGAGTAATAAAGTATAAATATTACTAAGTCCAATTACGTCTTTTTTAAAATTTAATACATTATTGTTAGATTGTATGTGACACATTTCTAAAAAGTTTCTTTTAAATTGATTTGGTTCATGTTCAAGGATAGAAGTGTCAGAATAATTTGGTTGGTGTCCGGTAGTGCTGTAATGAACGCTTAAACCAGTAATGTTAGGCTTTAGTTTGGTATCACTTTTGTGTAATGCCATTCTCTTGCTAAGTTTTTGTGAAGTCTGGCCTATGTATACTTTATTACAATCTTTACAAGGAATTTTGTAGATAATGTTAAACTGAGAGGAGGTGGGTGTGGGATCTTTTAATTTAGAAAATAATGAGTTAATGCTTTTACTTACACAATTAGCAATAAATAAATTAGGGTTGTTTTTTTTAAAAAGTCTAATTAAGTTATGAGAGAGACCTTCAACATATTGTAATTTTTTGTAAGTTATTTTATCATTAGGTAATAAAGGAAGTACTTGGTTTGAAGACACACGAGGTAGAGTAATGTTATTGTTAACAGTGTTGTAATATAAAAGTTGTTTTAAAAGTGGACGTGGGTAACCATTATTTGTAAGTGTGTCAAACAAGATTGATAAGTTTTTTTTATGAAAAGAATGATGTGAAATTTTTAAAATACGATTTTTTAAAGCTAATACGGTATTAATTTTTTGTTTGAAAGGGTGGTTAGAAGAAAAAGGTATGTAACGACCTGAGCTAGAAGGTTTGACATACCAATCAAGGGTAATAATATTTTCATTTCCACGAACTAACAATGTGTCAAGAAAAGGAACGCTACGTTGTGTTTCTTCTTCTACAGTAAATTGAAGATGTGGATTAAAAGAATTAAAGATAGATAAAGTGTATTGGGTCAAGTTATAAGGAATTGCGGTAATAATATCATCTACATATTGATAAATAAAAGGAAAAGTGAAAGGGACTGTAGAGCAACAAAAATTAAGCAAAGAATTCATTACAATTTCAGCAATAACTGGGCTAATAGAGCCGCCCATTGGACAACCATTAATTTGTTTATAAAACTGATTGTTGTAGGAAAAATAAGTAGAGTTGAAAATGAACTTAAAAACTTCTACAAACAATTCAAGATTCATAGAAGTATGTGATTCAATAAGATTAAAATTAGTGGTAATAATGTCTAGTACTAAGTCCAGAGGGATGTTGGTAAATAAAGATATTACGTCAAAAGATACAATTACAAAATCTTCTGGTAGTTGAAAATTATTAATGTTGTTAGCAAAAACAAAACTGTCTTTGATACGAAATCTGTTAAACTCCTCAAAAGAATTAACTAATATTTTAGAGATAAAAATTTCTAGTTGTTTAGTTGGGCTATTGATAGCTGAAATAATAGGTCTTAGGGGTATATTCTGTTTATGTATTTTTGGTAAACCGTAGTATTTAGGGGACGAGCCTCTGTAAGATTTAAGTGATTTTGCAAGATTTTTATCAATGTGGTTAAGATCTTTTAGTTTATCTATTAGAGAATTAGTAAGACGTTCAATACTTGGTGTTGGATCACGTGAAACTAATTGGTAAGTTGAGGTGTCATTGAGAAGTTCAAGAGATTTAGACTCATAAGAAGATTTACTAATAATTACGGTGACGTTACTTTTATCTGACTTAGTAACTAACAAATTAGGGTTATTTTTTAAAAAAATACGGGTGTTAATTACCCATTTTTTAATTTTAATTTGATTTGAAGATGTATCAGGAAGATGAATAAAATTTCTATCCTTGAACATGAACCAAATCAATTTAAAAGAAACTTTTTAGAAATGTGTCACATACAATCTAACAATAATGTATTAAATTTTAAAAAAGACGTAATTGGACTTAGTAATATTTATACTTTATTACTCTCTTATAATTCATATAACACTTAATTCCACCAATTTTACAAAATCTTTATCTATTATAAATATAATAAAATATATTTTACAATGTTGTTCCTTTTCTACTAAATCTATCATCTACCATCTTTTCAATTAAATCTACCATCTTTATTATATACTTATTTTATACTTTATCTTGCACTTTTATATTTATTTAATTTTAATTATATATATTTATTTCCCCAACAACAACCACCTTCTACTAACAGACATCATAACTTACAATTCCAAGATGGCTTATTTGACAAATTGTCAAATTAATTAATTTATTATTTATTAAAAACATCACTCAAAAATATCAAAATTTAAAATAAAATAATTTTACTAATAATATACATATATATATATATATATATTACATTATTATCCAGATAAATAATTGTTTGGTGAGGTTTTAATTATAATGGCTAATTATGATAATTACTTTATAATATTATAATTTTATATACAAATATTTGTAAGTATTTATTTTTAATGTCCATATACATTTTTTGTTAGTTATGTATTTTTTTAGGCCTGATGAAGTTATTAACCTAATAACGAAACGTCGCCACTTATTTAAATATATAAAATATATAATTATTTTTTGTATTTTATTATATTTAAAATTTTAAAAGACTTTCAACCCGTTAACCTTTTTAACAAATATATATATATATATATATAATTTAAAAAGTTAAAAACAAATACTGTAATTGATATTGACAGTTTACACAAAAAGTTTTTTTAAACGACTTTGTAAAATTTACAAAGCAATAAAATGGCTGTACCAGTCAACTATCAATTATTAAGATTACATATTGATTCTATTTTTAATACAAAGGAAACTCCCATACTTTAGGAATTTTTATAGACAATTGTGAATACTTAATAAACACATTTTCCGACCCGAATAACTTGCAATTACTTAATTTTATATCGCGACCAATTATCTGCAAACTAGCAGGTTGAGCCTTAAGCTTGATTGGTTCAAAAACATAGTTAACCTGAAACAAAATAAAAGATTTATTAAATTTAAGTTTTGGTGATCAACGCAACATAGATTGTTTGATTCAAGATTTGATTACTTTGCATTTGTATAAAAAACGATTTACCTTATACTTTTGGTATGCGCTGTCAAGATGTCAGAAACTTTGTTATTTTAAAATTGAACACTTTATATATATATACTAGCTGCAAAAAAATAATTAGACTACAGAGCTATGATAACCTGTCACTTAAGACTATAAGCAATTTATCAGGTCATGTACAAAACAATGTGCGCTTAAGAAATCTAGACATATTAAAAAGAGCCATCCATGTCTCTAGTAATAGAAGAATAAAACTTCCTCTATAGTCAAAACAGAAATAATACTCTTAATTTTTAAGAAATACGTTTAAACCAAATCAAAGAATAAGTTATTCTAATCAAAATATTCAAAAGACAACACAACCTGGAAACTTTCATTAAAAATTTTAGAATCAACAATTTAAACAATCTAACTTTCAAAAACCAAATTTTTCAACTAATTTTTAACAACCAAAACTTATGCAAAAACTCTAAATGCAATGGAAACTCAATAACAATTTCTTAATTCAAAGACCCTATTTCTTGCAAAGGCCAAGTCAAATTTAACGTAACCAATACTAGCACCAAAATCAATATCAAAACAAACCTTTTAAAAATTAAAAGTATCAAAAAAAAAAAAATTTCTGAACCTATGGATAAGTCATCTTGGAACACTAGGAGACAACCAACTCAACCACAAAGAAATTTTACTCATACTGAATTATTTTCGCAAGATATCTATAAAAGCAAAAATTCACAAGAAAATTTCTATGGCGTAACAAAATTTTCTGACATGCCAAAAAATTTCTAACAAGTTTGCCCTATTAAAAAAAATGATTGTAATGAGTACAATAAAATTTATTATTATCAACATAAAAATCAAGCATACAATAATATGTTACAAGAACAACGATTGCAACCGAACAACAATGACTTTGACATAATGATAATAATGTAAACTTTTATCCGGACAATTTTATCAAAGCTCCGAGATGATAAATCTAAATTTAGTTAAAGCTAACCAACCATTTAATTTTATATCACAACTAAATGCAAATTTTCTAATTGATACAGGCAGTTCAAGAAACCTAATTGATCCAGAATTAGCAGACAGTTTTAATAAACGTTACAATTTCAATAAAATTTAATATTTAAACTGCTCACAACACTAGCTACAATAATGAAGTTATGGTAATGCCAGTTTTCAAAACTTTTAAAACTAGCTAAACACATAAATTTTATCTGTTTAAATTTAATCAAAAATACGATGGTTTGATTGGAATAGATTTATTAAAACAACTCAAAGCTTTTGTAAACCTTGGTTCAAAAATTATAAAAACGTCACACGTTGAAATCCCAATAATATATGAAACTGAACAGTTAACCAAATTAAAAAAAAATTACAAATTAAAAGTTATATAGGGTTTTCCAATAAGAGGTTTCATTTTGATATTTGAAAAAAATAGTTTTTTTTTAAGAAATCAATAAATAAAAAACAAAGGTTTAAAGTCAATTAACCAAAACCAATTCAACTCCAACCTTTGTTTTTCATTAAACTATATTTGATTGTCTACTTCTTTAGACATTGCAATTTGGTTGCCAGTTGTAATACTGAAGTTTTATTGATGATTTCGACTCTTTGGTTGAAGCAACATGATAGAGCTACAACTACTTTGCACAACCAATTAAAATCAATAAATGTTTAATTTATTGTAAAGAAGAAGGTATGCCATTAACATTTGTAAACAATATCAGTCAAATGGACGCCACAGTTCCTGTTGCAATACCACATTCTTTTCGTGAAATTTTCCATGACCAATTTGCACATTTAAGACTAAGTGTCCTCGATAACTTTACAAATTCTATATTTAAGGTCTTAAATCAATTGTAGAGCATTAGCATAGACACGTGGCCCCATAGAAAAAAGTTTAAAGGTGTTAAATCACAATATTTTGGTAACACGGTCAAGAAACTTTTCTTGCAAAATTGCAATTGTTTCGTTGCTTTCGCGGCACGTAGCGCCGTCTTGTTAAAAATAAACGGCGTCCACATCAATGTTATTGAATTCCGGATATAAAAAATCATTAATCTTAGCTCGCTAGCGCTATCCATTCACCGTAACAGTTGCACCAGCCTCAATTTTGAAAAAGTAGGATCCAATCACAACGCCAGTCTAAAAACCGCACTAAACAGTGACACGTTGAGGATGCAAAGACTTTTCAACAATCATTCTTGGATTTTCTGAGCCCCAAATGCGACAATTCTGTTTATTAACGTATCCTCCGAGGTAAAAATGTGCTTCATTACTGAAAATGATTTTTCGATAAAATCCTGGTCATTTTGATGCATTTGAAGGACACAATCAGCAAAATACAACGTTTATGGTGATTGACCGGCTTGAGTTCTTGTGTTAACTGAACTTTAAAAGCCTTAAAACTTAAGTCTTTATGCAAAATACGGTGTAATGTCGTTTGTGGAATGTCTAATTCCAAAGATCGACGAGGAATTGACAAACCTGGGTTTTTTTCACTACGGGCTACATCAGCAATATTCTTATGTGTTTTTGAGCAATGCACACGGTTTTGATTCTTCACATCACAAACTTGGCACAACAGCTCAAATTTTTTTAAAGGTTTACTTATACCGGCCAAGAAGGTGCTTTACAACGACTAAAAATTGCTTTAGTTTTGCAAACTGTGACTGATTTTTTTTACCATTTTTGTAGTGAATTTTAATAATTTCAATGCGTTGTTGAAGCGTGTATCGTTCCATTTTTAATAACGACGTAGTTTTCACTTGTCAAATGTTAAAAGATAATAGCTTCAAAATGGACAACTGCCCAAATAGCCTGCTATTCAAAATGAAACTTCTTATTGAAAAACTGTTTTCAATAACAGTACCTGCTAGAACTCAAAAGGTAGTCGAATTACTAGTGAATTATAAAAAAGGCTTGGAAATTTTAGATTATAAAGAATTTGAACATTTAGTAGATTTACTTTGCGCAGTTGTGAATATAAAAAATTATTTTGCATTAACTACAATTAACTCAAACACCAAAACAATTGATATTATAATCAATACCACGTTATCAATCAAATATTTAAACGTCAACAAATTAAATTTCATAGAAACGATGAAAACTGATAATGATCTAAAACAAACACAGTACAATTTATTAAAATTTTATTTAAAAAATCTTTGTTTTAAACATTGTAACTTAAAAGAAAAACAAACAATTAAAAAATAATGTCACAAATACCGCAATATATTTTAAAATGAGCAAATTCCATTAACTTTTACTAACAAAATTTAATACAAAATTAATTTAAACAGTGAATCTCTATGATTTACCAAAACGTATAATTACTTTAAAATTTATAAATTAGAAGTTAAAACCCAAATTGAAAAATTGTTAAAACAAGATATCATACAAGACTTGATATTTCCATGGTTCAGCCCAATTTGGATTGTCCCGAAAAAACCTGACGCATCTGGAAAAAAAAGCAAATAGTGATAGACTAGCGCAAGTTAAACGAACATACAATAGACGACAAGTATTCCTTACCTTTGGTAACCAAAATTTTAGACAAATTAAGCAGAAGCCAGTACTTCGAAATTCTTGATTTGACCAACGGATTTCACCAAATTGAAATTGAACCCGGAAGGTGTCAAAAAAACGGCATTTTCTACCAATTACAACACTATAAATTTAAACGCATATCTTTTGGTTTGAAAATGCACCGTCGACATTCCAACGTGTAATGGATATTGTATTGAGAAGTCATCAGAACAAAATGTGCCTTGTCTACCTTAACGGCATTGTTATTTTTAGTACTTTGCTACAGGAACACATAAGCCGATTAAAATTAGTGTTTGAACGATTGAAACAATCTAATTTTAAAATACAGTTAGACAAATCAGAGTTAAAAAAAAGAAGTTAGTTACTTGGGACATCAAATAACAACTGACGGAGTTATTTAAATCACCTGTTGATTTTGCTTTATGCCATTGTGTAAGCAAAGATCTACATATGGGAAGTGGTATAGCAAAATATTTTAAGACTAGATACAATAGCGTTTTAAAAATTAAATTCTTTTGTCTACTTAAATACTAACGATAGGTTTATGTTCAACCTAATATCAAAAAACAATTTTGAAAAACTAACTTATGAAAACTTGTTTAATTGTTTATTGAATTTAAAATTGTTTAATCAACAACATAAGCAAAATTGCCATGCTAAAATTAAGATGTGGATTAGGCAAGCTAAATTACTCACAAGTTTATAAAATGATTTATTATATATTTGACAACAGCTTTTATATTGACATATATGAATTAAAGTCAGAAGTCCAAATTAACGCTTTAGAAGACAAATCAATGATCAATGTGAGATTAATAATGAGACGTTTGAATATTTACGCTATTTAGCCAAAAACCCTATTCAAACAACTAGTTTGATTCAAACAAAGGAACGAGTTAACATAATATCTGACATAAAAATAAGACCAGCAATAGATAATGTAGAACCAAAAAAGTATACTACGATGACAACGCAACACACAAATTTCAAGAAAACAACAATTGATGGAATAAAAATTTTAGACGAAATAATAAATAATAATCAAAATCAAATTCTAATTTATTTAAAAATATATGATAAATTAGATGTCAGCCAAGAAAATTATGAACACCATAAAATAATTACCTTAAAAATTCCTAGTACAAACAATTTGAATCTAAGTTTACAATTTCTAAGAGATTATACTATTTAAAAAAAAATATTTATCAATTGCATTTTCACAGAGAAGAACAATAACAAGATTTTTCTGACTGATACGCCAAAAATCTAAACTAACTAACTAAGATTTTTCTGGAGTAAATTTAGAGCATTTCTCCGAAACAGGCCCTACATTAATACGATGTTTATAGAAAGTAAATACGATTACTGATACAGAAGAACAGATTCTTTGAATTAAAAGTCACCATGAAGGTAAGCCAATCACAGAGGGATAAATGGAACCATCAGATATCTCAAACGAAACTACTATTGGATAAACATAAAAATGACAGTAACAAAATTTATTAAAGTATGCGATATTTGTCAATCAAATCAAAGATCAAAATATGAAAAAAAATCTCCTTATACTCCGCTAATGTTTACAGAAACAGCTTTAAAGCCTTTTCAGATAATTAAGATCGATGTGTTTATTTACAATAATTATAATTACCTAACTTTAGTAGATACTTGTACAAAACTTTCACAAGCTCTACCAATTGTAGGAAAAACAGCTATCAACATCAGTAAGGCTTTGATAAAATACTTTAATTTGGAGTACCAGAAAAAATAGTATTTGATAATGAAATAATGAAAAAAATATTAAAGTTACACAAAGTCAACGTACATTTTACTACAGCGGCACACCATAAATATAATGGTATCATAGAATGATTCTATTCAACCCTTATCAAACATCTTTGTTTACTAAAAGAAAATTACCCAAATGATAACAATTTAATATATTATGCTATCATAGAATATAATAGTTTAATATAAAGTTTAATTAACTTTACCTCTATTGAACTAACTTTTGGTCATACCCAATCAAGGAGTCTAAACAAAAGTTTTGCACCAAAATCCTTCTACAATTATTATGTTAAAAATCATAAACAAAAATTAAAACATGTTTATCAAGAAGTAACTAAAAAGATTATAGACAACAAACATAAAATTATATCAAGATTAAATAAAAAGGAAAAATGTAATGAATTTAATCTAGGACAAATAGTTTATAAACAAAACTAAAAACAAGAAAAATAACAAATTTTTTTGATTATATAAAATAACAGAAGTCTTAGATAGAAATAGAGTAGAAATTACTAAAAAACAAAATAAAAACAAAAAACAAATAATTCACATAAAAGACTCTTTTACAGGTTCATCATACAGTAGTGAATTAATTTTTTTTCAAAATTTTAAAACCTGAACTGCAACCTAGGTTTACTACGACTTAAAATAGGCAACGCACAGATCAAAATTGACCATTGGTCCTTCATCTAAATATTTAATATAACAAATGTAATAAAAGAGTTCCACTCACTTCAAACAAATTTCAATAAGTTAAAAATTGTTTTTGAAAATAACAAAACCAAACCTAATTACTATAAAGAATTTTTTAATTCATTTCGGTTAGTTGATATATTAGAACATAAAATATCAACGGTAATAAATCAAATAAACCTTTAAAATAATAGAACAAAACAAAGACTTATAAATAGACCTGGAAATGTGATTAAGTCATTAACAAGTAACCTAGATCATAATGATGCAGAGAGATACGATAACGCTATCACAACACTTTCTAAAAACCAAATTAGAATTAAATCGTAAGTTAAAGATCAAATAACACTTTTTCAAAAATCGATACAAACTTTTAAAGAAACTACCGAAACTAGCTCACAATCAATTAAATTTACAATCTCAAATTTTACAAATTGAAAGCATTATAAAAACAATCAAATTAAAAAATATTGAAAACTAACATTATTTTCTAACACATGTCATAATATCTCAAGTAATCACGTCTTATCAAGTAATCAATAAAAATGATTGAACCAAACAAGGTATTTATGGAAATAAAACTAATCAATATCCATTTATTAACAAACAAGTTACCTTTTGATCCAAAGATAGAGAACGTGTTATTAATCAAACAAATTGTTAACATCAAAAGCTACAGTAAAGAGAATAAAATTATATTTATTATAGAAATTTCAATTGATAAAAATGGTTACTACAACTATTTTTATGTATATTCATTACCAATTCCTGAAAACAAAACATTTAAAACTATCTCACCGCAGTCCAAATACCTTATCCTAAATGAGAAAAAATTATAGGTTTTTTGACACTAATTGCCAAGAAATAACGCCTGAAGAATTCATCTGCAACGACATATACCTGACAAGGATTCATAAAGAAGAAGCCCCATGCAAAGTACTGATGTTACGGTATTCGAAAAACATTACCAACTGCTAACATGTACCAGTCCTAATCAAGAATGAAAAAATTCAAAAATTAGAAAATGGATTGTCATTTTACTAGATAAAATAGTAGCTACACCAATTTACGGCCCCAACATAGATAACATACCACATCAAAGAACATATGTCCTAGAAATTAGTTCCATCTGCAAAATTAAAATTGGAAATATTATCATTTTAAGTTATAAAAACTCCGAAAGCAAATTCAAAATCATTAATTTGTCTACAATCGAGTTTAAAATTGAAAACATCAACTCAATAGCTAAGTTTAAGACACATCTTCGTCGGCTATTTCGGCACCGGCCATTTTGGCGCCAGAACTTTTCAAATAAAATAAGTATATACATATATATTTTAATCATAAAAATTTATTTGTTTTATTTTATACATAATAAATAATGTATGATAAATAAAATCTTTAGTATGGTATTTTTTAACATTTTATATTTTTAGTTTTTTTTTGTTATTTATTTTAATAGACTATTATTCTTTGTATTTTTTAGGTCGTTACCTATAATTAAAAAGTGATAATTAATAACCCATAAATTATTTGCGCGCTAAAATAGTATTTAGTTTACTATATATTGTATATTTGACAATTTAAATATGTACGTACATATATTATGTTTTTTATCTCTAATTTTTGTTTGATACGTTATGTAATTTATATGTATTCTATATTTTATTTATCATCATTATTAATTATGTCTTATAAAACAAATCAGTTTTTATTATAATGTATATATATTTTTTTGTATTATTTGAAGTTCTGGCGCCGAAACGGCCGGCGCCCAAACGGCCAGCGCCGAGGTGTCCTCACGCTAAATCGGCCGCGCCGAATTGGCTGCGCCTAAACGGCGGCGCCGAAGTGTCCCATTCCGCTATACTAATGCTTACAATAACAGATTTAAAGTTTTTTTAGATCATTTACATTGTCGTGTTTATTTACAATAACAATTTGAGTAAAAAAATCATTTCCAGTGTCTGATTCAAAAACAAATTAATATTTAAAATTTTTTTTTTTTTATTTTGTTTAATTAAAAATAAATTGTGTGTAAGGTAGCTAGCAAAAAATAGTGTAAGCAAGCTTTTGCTGAACTTTGAAGTCTGCTTTGTTTGTGCGGCTAAACATCGGCGTGCTGCAAACAATGCTTTCTTGTCTTTAATACTTATATACTATTGTTTCTATAAGTCAAACAAGTTTTACTGCAAAAATAAATATTAATACGATTACAAAAAATTACAATTTACTCATAAAAGCCGACTTATCACGTACATTATTGTATGGTTAGTTTAGACCCCTGTTGGTATTTCACTTTGATTATTTTTAAAGGTATTACAAAGATTAAAAAAAAAATTACTCAAACAACAATAATTTAATGGATTATGCTTTTCTAGGATACAAGAATTTAATACATATTTTAACTATCTTTACGCCTTTTGCACTGACTTTTAGACTTACTCAATCAAAGAGTTTAAACAAAATTTTTTATACCAATTTTCTTTTACAATAAATATGTTAAAAAAAATATATAAAAAAGCAAAATCATATTTATCAAAAAATAAATTAAAAAAATAAAAACAACAAACAAAAAGTTATATCTAAGTCTAGTATTTTTCTTAACCTTTCCTATTACCTCTAGTAGCCACGGTTTTAACAATTTTTTTTTGACTGGAGCGTACTTTTCTTTATTTTTCTATTTTTTCTCGCATTATTTGGTGTATGAATGCATATTTCCTGTTATCATGACATGTTCATAGTCTAATAAACAAAAAATTCCATTAAATTGTGTCTAGAACAAATAGTTTATAAATAAAACCCTAAAACTAGAAATTAAAAAAACAGAAGAAAATAAAATAAGAATTGCAAATAAACAAAACAAAAACACAAAACAAATAATCCATGTAAAGAAAAAATCTACTCTTGTTTCATATTTAACGCCTATGGCTCTGAGAAAAATCAAATTATTTAAGCTTTCAAAATCTAATTTGCAATTTTGGACTATAACCACTTACCAATGCTTAAATTAAAACTAATCACTGATCATTAAATTAATTAATAATTTACTCAAACTATAGATAGACAATTGTTTCGGTTCTACAAAACCTCGTTAGTATGCCTTGTATAACCACGGCATTACATGATAGCAAAGACCAATTTGCTCTAGATGGCGATACTAGTTTTTTGTTACATTATTTACAGTAGCATTTAAAAGTAACAACCCTATTACAATACAAAGTTTTTAAATTTATATAGACTAGTGATAACACTAGATAATAAAATAACAACGTTGATAAACCAAATTAACCTATTGAAAAATATAAATAATAAAAAAACAAAACAAGAACTTATAGACGGATTTAGAAATATAATAAAACTAATAACAGATCATTTAGATAGTAACAATGCAGAAAAATATGATCGAGCAATTACATTGCTTTCTAATTTTGTATTTTGAAAATAAATCAAAACAGTAAAATTAAAAATTAATTAAAACTTATCATTACTTTGTACTCAATTTATAATATTCTCAAAAAGATAGAAACGGCAATTGTTGTTTTCAAAATTGAAGTTATTCTATAACTATATGATTGAACGAAGAAATCTTTTACTAAAAATTAAATTAATCAACAACTAGCTAGCAACAAACAAATAACCGTTTGTCAAGTTTTTAAATTTAAATTAATATATAAATTATTTAGTAATATTGTAAATGTCATTTTTAGTAAGTAAATAGACCAGTGCGCAATAGGCTTATATTGAACTGCTTGTGCGTAGTACATTTAATAATATTAAAAATTTCATAAACAACAGTATCACATTTACTACAATAGTAGAAAATGTGAAGATCACAATATTAACCTATTTTTAACAAGTAAGAACATTATAGATAAGCCTTGGCAATGCTACGTGTTTGCTATATATACAGAACTTATAAAAATAATATATTGTAACTTATTTGTATAAACTTGAATAACTTATATATAAAAATTAAAAAAAAAAAGTATTACTATAATTCGTATATGTCTTGGGTACGGAAAGCCCGGAGAAGATAGCAATTAAATGGTAGATTAACCATTAAGAACCAAACTATTTTACATTCGATTCAAGGCAACTTAAAAAAAATACGTTACGTATGTATTAATCTATATTATTATTTTTTGTAATTGTAATGTCTATTAAGTTTTTTAATTATATTGAATAATTATTTTAATAAGTTTGTAAAGTTGAAATATAATTACGTAATTAAAAAAAAAATATGGTAATATTATTACATTAAGTCAGTTTATAAAAAAACCATATTTGTATCATCAAACTGATCTCATAACAACATTAATATAATAAGATATTTTACCATACATTTCCATACTTTTACATACCCGTAATATCCCGTCTCGCGCAAAATGTTTGCAATAAAATTTGAAGGGTACTTACATGTAATTCAACAAATAAATGCAGAAAATCTACCGTTTATAAAAGCGATTTTGCAACCTTATTGCATATTATGTTCGAAGCAACTATTGTAGGAGAGATTCTTCTGAATACAGTTAATCTAAAGCGATCAGACCAAACAGGTGGAGATTGCACCATAAATTATGCTTATGATATTCGCATATTTATGTGGTAACATGATTTTATATTTTTTCTAATGCAATTCTTTTTATTCAGTTGATTTAAATATGGAAACTGTACTATATTTATTATTGAATTCTACGCTGATTATTATTTCAATATTAAAAGTTGCTTCTTCAATGGGTATTTCATTAATTCTTCTATTAAATTAAAAAGAAGCCGAACAATGAGAACAAACGATTGCTCATTCTGTTTCACAATAATTGATAGTTGTAACAAAATATCTGTAAATTTTAATTAATTCTGCTTCGATTTCAAAATTACTATTATTATTGTTTATTTGTGACTCAATATCAACTTTGTAATATTTAATTAAGGTCTGGTTAAGAAAAAACGCATCTCAATATTCAATTAATTGATACGTTTCATTATGAACATTAATTGACGTGAAAATAGCTAATGGTTATTTTAAAAGATTACTAAACTGAATCAGACGTTAATTGCGATTAATGCAATGATCTTTAATTATATTCTATATATTTACTAATTATATACTATTTCAATTTGTTATAAATTAATTGTAACAAAATGTTAAGCAGAAAGGTGCTCGTTCACAAGTAATTGTAACGTGTGAGCCATAGTAATTATGCAATTAAGTTTTATCTTAAATCTTAGAATTGTATGCATTGCTCAGTCACAAATGTATCTTGCAAAAAGTTTTCATATATGAATCTCCTCACATCGTTTATTTCCTGTATAAAATTGTAAATGATCATACATAAGATAAAACTTTTGATTCATTCTTTGAGATTTATTTTTTAAAAGTTGTTTTGGATTTAATGTAATATTGTAATAAACACTACTTTAACAACTATATTTTTTTTGGTTTTTTGTACATTACTTATTACTTGCTCACATATTAGAAAATAGATTTGTATATTGTTACCTATTTAAATAAAATAAGTTCAATGCTTTTTTTATTAACTCTATGAAATTCTTTTATATTTGTTATTATATTTATATTATAATATAACCTCTAAATTATATGTATCAAACTTCAAAGGACTTAAAAAAACCGGATATCAGGGAATGCGGGAGAAACAAAAATTTAATTTATTTATAAATAAATCAAAAAAAATTTTAATATATTATATACTTACTTGAAAATGTTATTAAAAATAACAAAACATGTTGTATAAAATAATATATTAATTTGTATATATATGAAATGATATGAATATAATAACAAATAAAATAAGCTTGTAGGCAGTTTGCATACAGACAAATCGTTAACATAAGTCGTTAAAGTAATTATATGCTTAACTACATAATATTGTGATTGCAAACTTTGTAACAGATGCATTGCTTTATTGAATTATTACTATCAAATATAATTCATTCAAACAGACTTGTTATGATAAGATCATTAAAAAAAAGAAACAAATCAAAATAACACAGATTTTTAGCAGGTAGTTAATTAATTAATAATTATATCTGTCACATAAAATACATTTTATTAATATGCGTTAAAAACTATTAATTCAAAAAATAAGTTAAAACGTATTATATTATAAAAAAATACTTTAAAATTATTATTGCATTCAGTTACAAATAAAATCGATTACAATTTTTGTTATAATAATTTTTTTATTCAAACCACACTTGCTAAAACTATGACATTGAAGACCAGATTTAAGCAGTATGTAAACATTGACTTTGAATATTTGTGGCTTATAAGTCTTGGGAAATACTAAATTTGGAACTTTATTATACGTGTCAATAGTACAATTTCTCTTAAAAGTTTTGGTCCTACATCTCTAAACTGTCAGTATTCAATAACCCAGCCCAAATGTCTTTGATAAGATCTTTGGCGTATCAAGTGAGGGTTTTCATTCATTTATTGATGCTGATTAAGAGTATTTATAATAATTTAAAATCTAGTTAGCAAAAGAGCAAAATTTTAAAAAGCACCAGAATTTATATTTTTTTAAGATTTATGCAATAAAACTTGTTAATAAACTTAAGATGTCATGTCAAAATTATTTTTTTTTATTTGTTTAAAATAAAATTCCATTTGTATACCTCAGAAGATCTGTTGTTAAACGTTTTGTCATAATTCATTTGAGAAAAAGTTATTTCGTTCCAAAAACTTGACAATGTGAAATTTAATTTATTTTTTTTAACTTTTAGAGTAATTGGACAGTAATGCAATTGGTCTATAATTCAAAGAATCAGATTTGTTACAATAAAAGCTAATTTATTTGTATTTAAATGTTTTAAAAATAATAAATAAAATTTTATCTACTTGATGCTTTTCTGGTATTTAAAAATATATCTTTTGACAACTTGTTGCCTAAAATGAATTATTATTTTAATTCTAGCTTGCATTGTAGATACAACAATAAAAATTTATAATAGTAGAGTTAGATGCAAATTAGTTTACACACATTTCTGTTTTTATTTGAATTTGTTTGCAACATGTTATAGGTTTAATTAATTTAGCAATAGTACCAAGCTGTTTGAAAAATTAATACACGCGGGAGTTTTAAATTTTATATTTTATCATTTATTCAAAACTTTGAACAGAACTATAACAATTGTTATTTTAGAAAAATAACTTTTGTCACAATAAAAAGTTAAATAAATTAAAGGTGTAATAAAGTAATACTTCTAAAGTTTAAGCAAATATTTCTACAAAAAATTACATTTTAATTTCAAAATTTAATAAACAATTAAAGATTTTGGATTTTTGTACATTTAATTACACTGAAAATTTGATTCTTTACACGTTTTAGGTTTTTCCGTTTATTTAATTGTAAATAAGATATGTTTGTCCTTGTGGGCGGTTTAGCACTTGGATTATTGACACTTACTACAATCCTTAAAAGACTGAGTTTTGTGCTGATTGGACTCAGTTTAAGCATCTAATGTAATTTTATTAAACCTTCATAAGCTTCTTCTGTCATTTCTAAAAATAATGCTAAATTGTAGCACTTGCTCTACAATCCACAAAAGGCTGAGATTTGTGATTATTAGACTCAGTTTAAGCACTTAATATAATTTTATTTGACCATAGCTTTCTCTGTCATTTCTAAAAATAATTCTAAATTGTCGTATATTTAGGATTAGTTGCTTTCACCGGTACTTTCTTTGTTAGGTTGCTCATTCCCCCCAAATCCGAAGACTTGCTTGGCGTTTGGCAAAGACGGGTTTCCGTAACTATAAACCTGTGGTACATGTACGTTTATAAATAACATTTTTATGAGTGTATATATCAAGGTGTTTGCATTGTTTTAAACCTGCCTGCAAAGAAATAAGAAAGTAAAAAAAACTTGTTTAAGAAGTTTCCTCTGCTATGTGCTATATGTAGAAGAAAATCATAAGAATAAAGTATGTTAAACCTGGGACACAATATTTTGGGTACGCAAAAACACCACTATCACAAAAACTAGATTTGTCCACTTGAAACCAGAAACCTGACTTTGAATGCTAGAATCCTAACATTAAATACTAAATCCTCCACTGCGGTGTTATTGTAATTTGAATTTTTTTTTAACAGTTGAGAACATTTTTTAACAATTTTGAAACATTTTGTCAAACATTGAAAACATTTTAAGCATTTTAAGATTATTTTAGTTTACATTAGAATATTATATACAGCAACAAACATCATTTATAATTTAAAACATTTTTTAGTAGTTGAAAACATTTTTTGACAATTTTTATTATATTACACATACTTATTTAATTTTTTATTTATTTTTTAACGGGGTTACCCAATTTTTAATTATATTACAAATAACAAGATGATTACAACATATCATTTGAGTTGCAACAACTTAATCTAAACATTTAAATAATAGTAATATAATAACAGATAAATACAAAAAAATACAAAAAAATACAAAAAAATACAAAAAAATACAATTTTAATAAAGATTACACATTAAAGATATCAAGATCAGATTCATTTATAAATCGACACATACGCTGCAATTGAGAATCTTTTAAATAATTTGATCTACAAAACTCAAAATATTTTTTTTTACATTTATAGTATGTTTTCTAGGTACATTAAAATTTACTATGTCTAGGACTAGGACAATCAATAATCCCATTTGCTATTTTTACAATACAATCAATATCAAATTTTTTTCTTCTATCACATAGTGTTTCAAGTTAGATTAGTTCTCTCATTTCAGTACATGAATAGTTAAATAAAATATCTTTTTTTTAAATGACAATTATTTAAGAAATTTGTTTTGGACTCTTTCAATTTGATCAATATGAATTTCGTAGGACAGAGACCATACCACAGAACAGAACAAGATAGGGCAAACCAGGCCTCAGAATAGCAATCAAAGAGCTGTTAGCAACGTAAAATGCTTTGTATGGCGTTTGATAAATCTTAATATTTTTAAAGCTTTGTTGGTAACATAATTAAAATGTTTAACAAACGTCAATTTGGTATCCATAAATACACCAAGATCTTTAAAAAAGTTGACTCTTTCTAATACCTGTGAGTTTATATTATAGTCGTATGCAAAACTAGATTTTGATTTATTAAATGTCATTACCTTACATTTTTTACATTTAAATCCATACTATTAATAGTACACCATTTTTCAACATTTTTGATGTCATTATCAATTAAAGATGCATCTTCAGCTGTTGTTATTGCTTTAAAAAGTTTTAAATCATTGGCAAAGAGAAGGAATTTACACGATATTATTGACTGAAAAATATCATTGATAAAAAGTAGAAATAAAAGCGGCTCCAGATGACTACCTTGTGGAATACCTGAGGTAACTGCTATTGCATAAAAAATAAAACCATTAACAGTGACATATTGTGATCTATTATTAAGATAGTTTCTTAACCAGTTTAAAAAATTTCTTGATACGCCTATATTTTCCAGTTTTTTTTAATTAACACATTGTAATTTACTCTATTAATTGCCTTGGATAGATCAGTATATATAACATCTACTTGAAACCCATTATTGAAAGCATTTTGAATATATTGTTCAAATATAAGAAGATTAGAAAAAGTAGATTTTTCTTTGCAATAACCATGCTGTTGATTATTTAAAATATTTTTAAATACCACATTTATTTTATCATAGACAATAACTTCAAAAAGTTTTGGTATAGCACTTATAATAGAAATTGGTCTATAATTTTGTATATTAGATTTATCTCCCGACTTATATATTGGTACAACATAACTGGACTTTTATATAGTTGGAAAATAACCTGTATTTAGGCTAAAATTGAATACTGAAAAATTATAGTAGTCAATCAGGTGTCATTTTAAAATCTAGAAAAAAATACAGATAGTTTGTATAATATAAAACATACAAAAAATAGTCAAAACAGTACTTGTAAATCAATTAAAAAAAACAGTTTGTTAAAACAAACGTTTTAATTAATTTGTTTTAAAAATAAACATAGTCAAACGCACAAGCATTATTTTTCAGATAAAACCACAATAACAACAATAACACAAGCAAACATTCGGGGATATTCTCTATGTACATTGCTAGAATGTAAGCAAGATATATATTGCTAGCTAACAATATAAACTGAGCTATTCTCTATGCATGTTGCTAGAATGTAAACAAGATATTTATTGCTAGCTAACAATATGAACTGTCATTTTACCAAATCTTGCTTACTAACAAAATGACCTGTCATTTTAACAAATCTTGATTACTAACAATATAAATTGTCACTTTAACAAAATTAATTTTTATATATATTTTTATTATTTTATCTAGAGATTTGCCACGCCTCCTGATGTGATGACCGTTTATATTGTTAGCAAACAAAATTTGTTTACATGACAGTTCATATTGTTAGCTAGCAAGATTTGTTAAAATGACAGCCCATATTGTTAGTTAGCAATATATATCTTGCTTACATGCTAGCAATATGCATAGAGATAAGCCCCGATTATTCTTACACTATTCAGAGATTGGTGTAACAGAAACAAGTTAAAACTTAACATTGAAAAAATAATATCTGTGGATTATTTTAATAAATATAATATCTCTAAAATTACAGATATTAATATTAATGATAAAAGTTTTCAATAAAACAAAATTTCTTGGAGTTTTCTAGATTCAAATTTATTATGGAAACCTTAAATTTTAAATAGATTGAATAAATTTTACTAACCAATAAAAAAAATTATGCCATAATAGTTTGATGACTGAGTACTATAGAGTGGTCACAACGCTACGTTATGATATAACCATGTGGGGATGTAATTTCAAATTAAACCAACAACATCAAATACTAAATATTATATAATAATAAAAAAAAAATATTTGCAAAATATTTAATCTTGACTACATAAAATCATGTCAATCAACAAGATAATGGCAGCATATGCAATATATATTTACAAAAATTTAATACATAACCATGAACATTCAAACAAATTGGTGCAGAATAAAGATTATGCATCTTTATGATACTTGACATAAATCTAACATATGAAAACAACGTGCCAACAAAATAAAAATTTAAAAAAAAAATTTAAAAAAAATTATCGACTGAATGTTATTATACTCTAAATAAATTTTTGAACATATTAGAATAAAACATATTTTTTTATGTCAATGTGTTTAGACTTAATTGTAATTTATATATTATTATAAATTTTTGGTGTGTTATATGCAGATAATATGATTTTAGTTTTAAGTTAAGTTTTAATTTTAATCGTAGGTTGTAATTATACACCAATGCATAATGTAATTATGACCTCAAATAGTAAATAAAATTATTATTATTAATAAGTGAATGATTGATATTTACTAAACCATTTAATAAAATAATTAGATACAGATCTAATAATCTTAGATCACTAGAAAGTCCAACACAAGGAAAATATTTGGGTTACTAAATAACATAAGTGAAATTATGATAAGCAAAAGAAATTATAGTTTGTTAGCCAGATAATATTGTAGAAGCATTGTGTTACCATACATTGAATTATTTCAAAATAATTTCAGTTTTTTTGTGATTACTTTTAGAAAAATTATGAACACAGTTTAGAGTTGCTTTATTTAGAGAGCTATGTATGCTTAAATAATTACAAAAAAAGTCTCATTATGAAGACAGAATTTAAATTCTGCATTAGACCACAAATGCTAGTAAAATTAAGATAATGTTTGGTTGAACTATATTCAACTTTGCCAAGTAGATTATTAGTTTTGCTCCATAATCCAAAATTGCGTTTTATACTAGACTGCCAGGTCAGGTTTAGAATTGTTGTTATAAAGTTAGTATTAATAATTACCAAATATAATTAATACAATCACGTCGTTTAGTCAATATAATTAATAACAGTTAATTATCACCTTTACACGAAATTATTAATAAATCTTAGTAAAACCTTGTATATTTAATAAAAAGCTTGTTTTATAATATGATCTATTTAAAGTATTAATACTCTCTACCTATGTTATATGGTTAAGTTTTTATGTAGAATTCAAATGATTTATCCGATAATAATAAAAAAACTTATAACAAATTATTTGTTCTTGAATGCAGCAGAATATATCTTTTGTAATAAACCTATAGTCAATTAGTTAGTATATGGTTTATCAACCAAGAATGCCATGACTTTTCTGATAATTAATTTTATTTGAGTTTTACATAAAAAATACATTTTTTATTGTTGCTCTACAGTAAACACAAAGTTATTTAAATTTAAAATAATTTTGATTTTTTCAAAATATTCAGAAAGATTAAAAAAAGAAACTAATTTTAAATTGGTTTTAAACCTAAAACCTTAAATTTTATTCTATAATACATACTAAACATAAAAAACATTTAATTGTATCATATTTTTATGGAATAAACACAAGTTATCTACCGTGATAACCACCTGCAAGCCAGTTTGTAGTTCCCAGGACCTTTCCGCAAACCCTTATCAGCGGAACGTGGCTTAGACTTGTTAAATAGTGTGTGCGGCGCGCTCAGTCAGAGTTTGAACATAACGATGTATTTGCGACGCATTATATATTATACTACATTAATTATAAAATGTTAAATTAATAAATTGTAATAAACTTTATTTTGTTAATTTAATCAATACAGATTAAAAATTAGCTGGCGCTGTCGGTAAGATTGTTCAAACGGAATAAACAAATCGTCCGGTTTGTATCAACAATTTATTGAATCAAAAAGTTAAGTAGAAACTATATAAGTGGAAACTAATACTTTAAGAATTCCCAAACATCAACCAGGCTGCATGGAATGGATTATTTACTTAACACGATAATTTTGCTGTAAGTAGTACATGTTCTTTAGAGGTGATAATAAAATTATTAATATAAACATTTCAAATTCTCATCTAATCTTAATTTAAATCAGAGTATCAAATCGATCAATATTCTAATTTAATAATATAAACATCCGATAATCCTGATATAATGGCTGTTCTGAAACAAACATATTTGGGAATGATTCCAGAATTTTCCGGTAATGCCAAATTAATGCCCAGATTTTTTAAAATTTGGGGTAAATTAGTAACCAAATTTTACAATGTTATAGATTTTCAGAATGAATATCTGATGTCTAGTATTCTTGCGAAAATCAAAGGTGATTCGGCTAAAAATATTTCTAGTTGCATTATTAGACATTAGAATGATTTAAAAAAAAACTCTTTAATAAATGCATATCAAAATAAACAAGATTGTTATAGCTTAAATGTCAAAATGACAGAATTAATAGTGCGTTCCGTATATCAACCGAAGCGACCGGAATCCCGGTTATCCTGAAACAGGTTTATATACGGATCGCGGTTACCTGAAAAAGGTCGCAAGGGTTGTGACCGCACTCACCATGAACGAACGTCGGAGAATTTCTATAAATCGTGGTAATTCATAGCGGTAAATTTAAAATGCAAGATTTTCAGCAACCTAACCGCCGGTTACTTCGGTTGATATACGGAACGCACTATAAAACAGATGAATATATAATATTCAAATTGAGTTTCAATTTGAATATTATAATAAATTTCAACATTTATTAAATTTGCAAATTTTGTACGTTAATACTTATTTTCGTGCAAATAACTTAATAATTTGAAGAGATTACTTTAGAAATTATGCATTAAAAATTCTTTTAAGGAGTATAAAAAAATCCTTATAAGAACCAAAAATCCACGCTATTTGAATGAAGCATTGAATATTCTGACGAATGATTTTCAATTCAACTTTAAATATAAGACGTAAATTCTTAATCAGCTAATAACAAATTAAAAACGTCAGCAAAATAATGGTTTTAAGAAACTACAGTTACACCTCGGGAACCAATTAACATTCATATATTTAACTTATTACATACGGATAATAATCTAAAAATACTAATAGATTGAAGTAGCACAAAATTGTTAGTGAAATAAATTTTATAAATCAAAAATTAAAAATATTCATACTTAGATAGCAACGGTGTATGGAAAATTATGCAGAAATTTTAGTACAAACATTTCTTGTACTAGGTTATTTAACCTAAAACAAATAAGTTTGTTAAAGTTTTATTTGTTTGAATTTTATGATTATTTTGATTTATTATTAGGTTAAGACAATTAAAAACTAATAAATAAGTTTGTTGAATTTAAAGAAAATATATTGCTAACTATAAATAGTAAGAATAAAATAAAATTTTACAGCTTAATTAATAGTGACTCTAATAATTACTTTATTAGTTTTGTTCAAATTAGTTCAAACTGTAAACAAATAATTAAAATTAAAATAAAAAACATCAAAAATAGTGATGTGTTAATTCCCCATACAAAGTTAACACATTTAGAAATACCTGATGTGTAGCTTCGGTAAAAAATTACGAAGCAATCTGTGTAGTTAGAAATAGTTCAGATGAAGAAGAAAGTTTTAAAGTTTTTAATTCCCCAAACAAAGTTAACACATTTAGAAATACCTGAATGTGTTGCTTTGGTAAAAAATTACAAAGAAATATGTGTAGTTAGAAAGAGTTCAGATGAAGAAGAAACTTTTAAAGTTTTTAAACCAATTGAGGTAATTGAATTTAAATTTGTTTAAAATTGAATTTTGAAGAAAAATATCAAGTAATTAATTTAATTTAAAAAAAATCAGATCTTTTCTATAATGAGAATAAAAAATTAATGTTTGAAAATAAAGTAAAACATCATATTAGGACAAAAGACAAAATTTTGGTATACATCAAAACTTATAGGTACCCAAAAATACATAAAGCAGAGGTTTAATCTCAAATACAAAAAATGCTGAATAACAATTTCATACGTCCCTCAACCTCACCATGGTCATCACCAACTTGAGTAGTGCCAATAGACAATAGAAAATCAAACAATTAATAATAGACATCCAATCCCAAATATCACATATTTGTTGAATAAACTAGGAAAAAGCTTATACGCTGAATTTAACGTCTGGTTTCCATTAAATTAAAATATGTAATAGTGACATCGAAAAAGTGTCTTTAATATGGGAGACGTTCATTTTAAATTCCAAAAGATGCTTTTTGGGCTCAAAAATGCGGCTACGTTTCACAGAGCAATAAATAATGATTTAAACGGTTTAAAAAATTGCCAAGTATAAGATGATGACATAATTGTTTTTAGTAGTAGCTTACAAAAACACATGACCAATTTGAAAAAAAAATGATAGATTGAAATCAAAGCTTGGTGATATTGTAACATCTGAGGGTTATTTATTTAGCCGTAAATTCAAAATTGTTAGTGACCACAAGCTCCTGCAATGGCTGTTTTCTGTTAAAGAACCTAATTCAAAACTCTTAAAATAAAGGTTAAAATTAGACAAATACGACTATGAAATTGTTAATAAAAAACTAATAAAATCGCTGATGCTTTAAGCAGGATAATTCCAAAAACAAAATATAATATAATATATAAAGATTACGTTAACTATAAAATTAACAATAACATCTTTAGTAATAAGGTTATTGATCTAAACAATAATGTTTTTAATGCACTCAATGAGTTTTCAATTGAGCATTGTGTTAGCTTAGATTTAGAAATGAATAAAGGAATTGCAAAAGATTTTAAAGAAAAATTCAGTCGTGTTAATTATTTAAAATCTTAAAATTTAACTTTGTGCTCTATTGGCTATTTAAAAAATAGTAATAAAATTATACTATATTTGATAACCAAAAACAAATAAAGATTTGTTCCAAACCTAAATAAATTTGAGACACTTTTGTATCAAAAACAAAATAAATAAACTTGCTTTACCAAGAATAAGGTGTGGCTTAGACGAATTAAATAACAAACATGTAAATAAAATATTAAAATATGTTTGTAAAAGATGTTGACTTTATTGTTTATTTCTATCATAATATATGTAAAAATTTAATTAATTTTGAAATGAACATTTTAAATAAATCTAGTACATTAAACTGTGCGAATTCTATAACAAATAATAATGCAATAAGTTTCTTAACTGTCGAGGATGATATCAAAAGTCCGAATAAACTAGATAATAATCAAACTAATCAAGAAAATTCAATATTAAATATTCCTATTAAAGAATACCCCGTAAATTATGGCAAAAATCAAATAATTATCTTAGAATATTAATCCAGTTTTCCAAAAATAATTTTGTCATGGATGTAATCAATTTTATAAAACAGAATATAATACCAAAGTTTAAGTATTATGTAAATTTTGAAGATTCAAAATATGAGAAATTTTGTTTAACAAACTGATTTTACGAACTCCGAGACTAATTTTATCAAATGGACAAAAAATTGATAGACATCAATGATAAAGATAAAATCATTCAAATTATTCGAGACTATCACAAAGGAAAAACCGATCATAGGAGTTTAAAATTAAACAAGTATTATTGGCCAAATCAAAGAAAATTAATTTAAATTCAAAATTCTTGTAAAATTCGCCAATTAAAATTAAGTACGAGTAGTAACTCTAACGGATAAATAACCTTTCCAAACACTGCATGTTGACAGTATTACTTTACAAAACTCCTAACTATCATAGATTTATTTTTAAAATATGAGTCGGCATACAAACTAAATTTTGCCCAACCGATAGACGTTGCAAACAATTTAATTAAATATTTTTTACACCATTGTATTCCTGGTCAGATCATCTCAGACAATAGCAAAGAAGTCAAAAATGGTATAATTAGAGAATTGTTAGAAACACATAAAATAAAAATTCATTTTATTAGTTTCGAACATCATCCAATGATTAAATTGAACGGTTTAATAACACTTTAATAAAACATATAAGGCAATTTAACAATTAAAAAATTTATAAAACTGAACCTATTAAAAAGAAAGTAAATTATGCTTTATTGACTTACAATAACTTAATACACATTACAACTAAATTAAAATTATATGAAATTGTTACAAGACATTTAGATGTTGACACGCCATTTGACATGAAAATAAATAAACAATTAATCAATAACTATGTCCATGAAACAGGAACAAAATAAAAATACTATATAGACAAATTTATAAAAATATGCAACAAACAAAAAAAATTACATTAAAAAAACCAATAAAAATCGCAAAAGTTTAACAATAATTCCATCTAAAAAATTTGTAAAAATCAAACAAAAACAGAATAAAAGTAATGTAAGTATATGGCCAAAATAAAAACTAGACACCATAACACTGCTAACAAAATTCACTTACAAAATAGCAAAAAACCAGGAAAGCAAATTTTAAATTTTAAAACTTGCCAGGTACTTCTATGGCGGAAAAGGATCAGAAATAAAAAACGTAACTCAAAACTTGAGAATACATTCAATCAACTTAGATCCCTCAAAATTACAACAAAACGATCATACTTCATGTACATTTTTATAACATAAATCCGATATTTAAAAAATATAGAAAACTGAATATATGATATTTTATGTTTATGAATTACAATTAGTAATCTTTCCAAAAATATAAAAAAATTAAAACTACAACAGAACAGTGAATTATTTAGAAGAAAACATAGATACTAATTTATCTTACTTAAACTTACATATTTCTAAGAATAGAAATAGACGTAGTCTTATTAATGAACTAGGAACAGTATCAAAACTTATATTAGCCTCAATGGACTTAGAAAATAAACAAAGAATTAAAAAAACTTTGAACTATATGCAAGAAAAGAGTTAAATTTGCAAAAACAAATTCAAACTCAATACTCGGTTAATCACTCACTAGTTAAAAATTTTAATGATACAATCAGAAATGTTCATCAAATTGAACTATTACTAAAATCTAAAATTTTGCAATTAAATCAACTAATTAAAGAAACTATCGAAATAAGAAATGTGTTGTTTGCAAAAGATAAGATTAAGCAATTATTATTACTTTACAATACACTATTGACTATTGTCAAAAGCGTGAAAAACTCTGTTACATTCTGTAAGTTGAAAATCTTGCATCCTAATATTATCAAACCAAAGAAATTAAATTCAGAATTACAAAGAATCTCATCTGACTATAAATTATCGTTCCCGTTCGAGTTAAAAAAACCACGTATAAATTACATCCTTTCTATCCCAATTGATTTTGAACAAAATTTTACACTTTACTACTTACATCCAATTCCCACTAAAACCGAGTTTGTTGTAATAATACCAGAATAGTATTTTGTATAACATGAGTGGATAGTATGCCGATATCGCACGAAGACGAATTTAGAGCACGACGCTGCAGGCGGAGTGCTTCAAACGTCTAAGTGCGATATGGGCATTCCACTCGAGTTGTACAGCTTACTTTTTCTACGACTGATAAAAATCTAAAAAATATTTTTTCAATTAATCATTTAACATTATTTTATATTGAAATAAATTCAGGTTATGTTTGACATCTGACGATTTGCATAATTATCAAATTTAGAACTACTTATAATTTTGGTTAAATTATGCTGTTAAAATATTTAATTAAAAATGTTTAATGTTAATAAATAAGACGTTCTTAATCTATTTTTGACGTTTTACAAATAAAAAAAACATTTGTATTCAGCGACGTAATCAAATAAACATTGTGATTTGTATTTTTTGTTTTTATGGTTGGTACGGCATATCATATCCACACTAGAGTGAATATATGGTACATTTCCATTCAGTTAGGCGTGAATAAAAGTGACAATATATAGAAGGGAGTAGAAAAATATTTTTTTTTTATTGGAAATTTGTTGAAACCTCTAAGTAACATTTGTACCAAAAGTAAATATTATCAATGCTCACGCCATCTACAAGTTAACTATAAATATCCATGTAAAGAAAAAATCTTATTGAATGGTACTACAAATAAATCAAAACAAAACATATAAAAGTCCAGTCATCAGTATTTATCATTAGACAATAACAAAAACAAAAAAACTCTTGGCATAAAAATAAATTTTAAGAATCTAAATTCAAAAGAAATCCCAATAAAATCAAAGTTTTCAGTAGAAAAAATACCATTAATATTTTTTAATCCAAGTGTATGGACATTTATTTTGTATTTTGGGATTGTCACTGTCTGTTCTCATACTTTTGTAAAATTTATAAAAAACAGACAATGGTTTAATGCTGATCCTATCAACACCCAGGATAGACAAGATGCAGTCCACCTTTTAAGATATGCCTTTTTCTAAAGGAGGAAAAGTTATCTACCGGGTCATCATAACTACATGCAAGATTAACTGCAAGCCAGTTTGCAGTTTTCAAGACCTTTTTGCAAACCCTTATCAACGGAACCTGACTTGGACGTGTTAAATAGTGTGTGCGGACTTAGCGCTCTCAGAGTTAGCGTCAGAGTTTGGACATAATGTTGTATTTGCGACGCAGTTTTTTAATTTATTTTGTAAAATATTTTAATTTTTAATGCATAACTTGTTTCATGTGGTATAACGTCATCATTAGTTTTTTTAAATGAAACTTTGTTTTTTTTTTTTTTAAATTTTTAGAAAGATTTTTTTTTAACAATTACAATAATATAACTTATTATGGGTCTACAGCTAACGGTTTTTGAAATATTTATTAAAATAATAAAACAAAATGTAGTACGTTTTATATGATTTATAGTAATAATAAAAATTATATTTTCTACCTTATCGTGGGGAGGGGGCTGAGTAACTTTTGCCATGTAAAGCCATGTCAACTGGAGTTTATACTCCTGGCAAGGACGCCAATGCCGGTCGGGTCAGTGAGCAGAAACCAAACTAATCGTACCCAAAGCCATTCCTGGTTATCTTCCCTTTTTTTTCTGTTATCTCTAATATACTGCACCTACTATTTACTCCTAATTTTTCCCAACCTGCCGGTAGGTTAAAAACGGACCCCTAATTTTGATGATGTCACAAAACCAATCATGCTCTGAGTACGTGCCGACAGTTCAATCTGGCAAGAGCTTCATAATCAACACGCCAAAGACAACTACTGAGATTGAAGAACAACACTTTGGTAGTAGTGATACTAGTTGTTTAGAAGGTAACGCAGTTAACCGGGCTACACCATTAAATATTGTTACCTGGTCACAGTTTGATTCAAAATCAAACCTGGTTAAGGAACCAACAAATAAACGTTCAACTTTTTTTTTGGTAAAGAGAAAAAAGCCAAAACAATTTACTTTGCCAGGTACAAGCGGAGAGACAATGAGACTTATCCTTTGGTTTCTGGTTGTTACTAGAAAAAAATGCAATTTTGAAAAAGTTAGTCCGTTCTTATTAATTTCAGAAAAATTGTATGGTTTTATTGGCAAAACGAATCAAATACGTAAAGTCAAAGACGGTTTACTTGTAGATACCGCCTCCGAAGCCCAGTCAACAAGGTTGCTTAAAGTAACTAAACTGGCCAATATTGAAATGTGCGTAACAGCTCACAAATCACTTAATACTAGCAAAAGCCTTGCGTATTCTAGAAAATATAAAAAGCAAAAATGTGATTAAAGTACGTCGTAACTTTCTTTACAAACAAAGACGGTGTAAAATCCGAAAAACTTTAACACTCTACACCTCCCTTCTTCCATAAAAGGAGTTTTTTATAATTTATTGATAAAACCATACACTCCGGCACTAATGCGTTGTTTTAAGTGCCAGAAATTTGGCCACACCAAGTCTGCACTTGTGGACACCGCACGAGGAACCGCCTGATGCTATCAGTTGCGTAAACTGCAAAGAACAACATTTTGCTAGATTACGTAAGCCCAGATCTAAGAGTGCATTGCAAGCCTCCTGACACAACAGCGCAGAAGACGTGTCTAAGTCTTCTAACACTATGAAAAAATCTCAAGAAAAGATCTTGCTAAACAATAAACAGGTCGATCTTCTACAAAAAACCGATCTAATTGATGGCATTAAAATTCATAACAAACACCATCCGATGTTAAAACTGTAATGGAGTTTGGAGATCTTTAAAAAAGAAGAAGAAACTTAAAATTTTCAAGTACAAAAGATGCCGAATCGACGTCAGAAACTTCCGACTATCAATCCGAGAGTGGAACAAAACCCCCAAAAAAAAGGACTCGGAAAAAGAAACCTGAATGGAAAAAAGGAGTACCTTGCTCTGTTCCGCCAGATAAAAAATAAAATGTATTGTATTATTTATTTTACCTACCAACATTTAACTTGCTTACAAGTCTATTGTCGTTAATTTGTTTTAATTTTTATTTGTTGTATTGTTTAAGTTTCAGAGCGTTTTACAACTCCTACAATATATTTTATATATTTATATTTTACTTTTTTCTATTAAAATGATATTTAAAACAATAATTCAATAGAATTGCAATGGTTGCAAACATCACTATTGCAATTTAAAGATGATTCTGGTAAGGCACATGCTTTTCTGTGTGTGTCTTCATAAACCCACTTCACACCTCACGAGAATTTTAATCTTAGAGGCTATACGTGCATTAGAAATGACACTACACCAGATGGTAGAACCAAAAGCGGAATTGCCATATTTTTTAGAGAAAACCTTTTATTTAGGGAAATTCTTCTTAAAAGTAGACTTCAAGCCGTAATAATACAACTATCCTCACCAATAGCAATAACCGTATATTCCAGAGTTTGACTAGACTTTGGAAGATTTGGTGAAACAATTGCCACCTCCTTTTCATTTGCAGGGTGATTTCAACGCCCACAGTTCTCTAAAGATTTGTGTGGTCGTCTAATTGAAAGTATTTTAGATCAGAACGATGCGGTGTTTCTCAACACTGAAAGTTATACGCACTTTAGCGCAAGAAGTTCCGACTTTTCTGCAATGATCTGTTATTTTCATCTTTATGATTAGCTTCACGTTTTCAGTGGGAAGTTCTCGACAATCTTTACGGTAGTGATTATTTTCCAATTGCAATTAAGACTAGCGTTCAACGGGTAAAACAATCCATTTCTCAATGATGGTATATTAACCGAGTGTAATAGCAAAGCTTTTAAGATAGATTAACGCCACCTTCACTGAAGGGCGTAAACATTGAGTCCGCCGTATACAAACTTTTGCAATGCGTTATACAAGCAGCAAACAAGTTTATTCCAAAAACTAGTAGTAAACTTGCCGGCCCAACAGTTTCTTAGTAGAATAATGAAATTAAGGTAGCGATTGAAGAGAAAAAGCGCAATTTGAACACATTCAAAAGTACTTTTGTCGTTAGAAAATATGATTCGCTTGCAGAAAAAAATTTGAAAGCAAAACTAAGACGTGGGAAAACTACGTTTTGACGATATCACCAGCCACTCCGGTTTGTGAAGTATGGAAGAAAGTGAAAGCAGTATCGGGAAAAAAAATTTCCGATGTTGCACTCATTACTGGCGCGGCTAAAATAGCAGATGCAATAACTGCGCAATTTTAATCTGCCAGCAGTTTTCCAAATTACCATCTTGAGTTTTTTCGTAGAAAAGCAAGTTTAGAAGCTGCCCTAGATTTTTTATCCCAGGAATCATTGTCTTATAACTCTTCCTTTTCAATAAAAGAGTTAGAAAGTGCAGTGAGTAGTACAAGAACTTTGCCTGCACCCGGACTAGATGATATTCCATATAATATGATCAGGCATCTGCTCCATGCAATGAGAGAAAAATTGCTTGATATATTTAATTTGATATGAGACCAACGCGCTTACCCAACAATTTGGAAAGAATCAATTATTATACCTCTCTTAAAAACAGGCAAGGATCCTAATAATTTGTCTAGCTACAAACCAAGCTCACTTACAATCTGTCTCGCAAAGATACTGGAGAAGATGGATAATAAGCGCTTAGTGTAGATACTGGAATCGTTTAGACTCATGCTAAAATATCAAGCTGGTTTTTGTAAATTCCACTCTACTATTGACCAACTGATCCAACTTGAGAACGACGTTTGAAATGCCTTCCTCGAAAAGAAACACCTAGTTGCGGTGTTTTTTGACTTACGACATAATCTGGAGATACGGAATTTTAGAGAAAATGCACCTGTGGGAACTTTTATAAAGTGCTTTATGCAAGATCGCCGTTTTAGAGACCAAGTTGGAGACACCAACTTGTCCACATTATTGCTGGATAACGGTGTTCCCCAAAGCTCCTTTATAAGTCTAACTCTATTTGTTATTGCGGTCAACTACATAGCGTCATTCGTCAGTACTCTTGTCAATAAATGCTTATACGTTGACAACCTGGCAATTTACATGGCAGGAGATACCACCCCAACTATAACGCGTCATTTGCAGTCTACTATAGATGCGGTAAATGGAGATCTTATTGTAATCCTGCCCTTACTCTGCAAGGCACCCAAATTAACTGCGTTGAAACTTTTTCTGAGACTATTTTTTGATTGGTCATTAACATTTCAAAAACATTTAGATGAGCTAGTTACACAATGCAGAAAATCTCTCAATTTAATAAAGTGTTTAGCCAATATTAATTAGGGAGCACAGAGGGAGGTGCTGTTGCGGCTGCATATTGCTTTGGTTTTGTCTAGAGTTGTATACGACTGCGCAGTCTACTCTTACGCACGCAAATCAAGACTTAAAGTTTTAGATGCTGTGCATTACGCAGGCATAAGGTATGCCACATGAGCTTACTGTACAAGCCCAGCACTTAGCATCTGCTGCAAGTCGGGCGTGCTTCCGCTAAAAGCTTACAGAGACCGCTTTGTACTCACATACGCAGCGACAATGCGAGCCAAAGAACATAACTTAAACCAACAAATATTTATTGCAAACAACGCGCAGCAGCGAAAATACAATATCAAGCCAACAGTCAGTAGGCCAACGTGTGTCCGTGCCAGAGAACTTACGAACGATCTCAATTTAAACCCGCCAAGAGTATTTGAGGTTGGTGTTGGAGAGGAGGGGTCTCATCCTGGCGTTTAACTAAGGTCCAAACCCGCTTAGAACTAACTTTAATTAAAAAAAACAAGACGTGCCCTGATATCTACAAGAACGGCTCGAGGACGAAAAATTGGGTGGGTAGCGCTATCACTACCAATGATGCCGCTCATTTCTGGTTTCTTCACGAGTCAGCTAGCGTGTACACTGTCGAAGTAAACGCAATCTACCAAGCTTTACAATACTGTGACATGTCGAACCTCATATGTTTTGACTCGTTATGTGCCATTCAAAATATACACGATTGATATATTGGTACAACTCGTTCAAGCGTCTGTTCACGCTTAGACCCAGTCTATAAAAACAATTGTTTTTGTTTGGAGACCAAGTCATGTGGGCATTGAAGGCAACGAGTTGGCTGATGCAACCGCCGGTCAGGCGGCTGATGCGTATTACAGAGATGACAATCTCATAAGACCTGATGATCTTAAAAAAATACGTATAATGGAAGAATGGCAGAACGAGTGGAACCATTTTTAGAGCAAGTCTGTAAAACTCTCTGTGACGGCATGGAAATTGTCATGGAACGTGAGCAGAAGAAAGGAGGTTGCCCTATGCCGCTTACGCATAGGGCACACTAACTTCACTTTGTCTCATCTTTTAACTGGTGACTCACAACTTGAATGCAAAATTTGCTTTAGTCGTTTAACGGTAATACACATTTTAGGAGAATGTCCAGCCTCTGCCATTAAGCGCAATAGCGTGAGGCTTGGAAATAACGTAGAAACCATTTTTTCGAACAGTTTGGAGTCCGTGAAAAAATGTATTTTTTTAAAAGATGCAGGTTTACTGAAAAAGTTATAATAACTTTATTTTATCTGTGATAGAAGAATTTGTGATATTTTATAACTGTGATATTAGCTTTAGTATATATTTATTTCAATTTTAATTTTTTGATCATTTTAATGTGTCGTGTTGAGATTATTGTTATTTTATATTAGCCAATGACTAGTAGCCGACGCTAAAAAACAAAACAAAAATAATCATATTTAATTGTAGTTGACTTTTTGCATCAAATATTTACTTATTTATACTTTTTTTTTAATTGTATTAAAAATAACAGAAAACATTATTTGTTTTTACTTGTTGCTATAGTAATTGGACCATAATCTATTACATTTTGTTTTATTATTTTAATGAATATGTCAAAAATTGTAAGTTGTAGACCCATAAAACCATATATCATTGCAATTGTTGATAATTTTATTTTTTGAAAATAAAAGATAATATGTCATATCTTGTGAAACAGAGCTTGTATTAGGCTGCAGTCTCACTGTACTACCCACCACCACCAACTAAAATTCAAACACGTTAAATCATATAGCGACGGTCCGACTGATTCACTGTTCTTGGCGGCATCTGTCATTTGGTAACCACCGTTTCATAATTTCAAATCGGTTGGTGGTAGCGCGGCAACAGTTGATCGTCATTTGAAACATACCAATAGTGCGTTCCGTATATCAACCAAAGTAACCGGAGGTTAGGTTACGGCTATGATCGGTTGCTGAAAATCTTGGTTGGTTTATGGAACGACAGCGGTTATAATAACGACAAAATTCAAAACTGAAATGTTAACATATTATGGACTCAAACCTTATGAATTTATTAATTATAATTTATGGTTTAATTTTTGTCATTAGCGCTAGTTATATATTTTTACTTTCAGTGCTTAATCCTAGATGATTGTATGTATTTATCTACCTGCTTGTACAGTAATCCCAGTACAGGTTAGCCGATATAACATGCAACTATACTCAATGATCATGTTTGCTCTGTTGCACTCATCACTCATGTCTTCTTAAAACAACTTGGCAATGTCCACATTCTAATAAGCCCTACAAATAATAATTTATTATAATATTTTCTTGTATTTATTGCCGTAATATCCAACTCATAATATGGCAGATTAACCTAACTTTTAATTTAATTTAATTTGTTTTATTTTATTAACACCTCTCTGCAGCTAACATTAAGACCCTTAAGCTTATAAAAAATTTAATTATCTTTTAATTCATAATGCACACAACGTTCCAACTACTAGACACACAAAACACTAGACGCTAGACGAGTAACATGCGAAGCTTTTGTTTACTTTTATTTGCATTTCAAATTTACCGCCATGAATAACCACGACTTATAGAAACTCACCGACGTTCGTTCATGGTGAGTGCGGTCGCAACCCTTGCGACCTTTTTTAGGTAACCGCGTTCCGTTTATAAACCTGTTTCAGGATAACCGGGATATCGGTCGCTTCGGTTGATATACGGAACGCACTATAACTTAATATTTTACAAATCAAATTATAAACTGTCATTTGATATATGAGAATTTTAAAAACGGTAACACGGAAAAAACATGGACACCAACCGACATTAATAAACTAGTTACATTAGTAAATGAAATATAATTATATAATATAGCACTTTTCTACTGACATAAAAATGAGTGGGAAATTTAAATATTTGGTGGTCACCAGTAGCTGCAGCGAGACCGTAGTACATTTTGGTGGTTAGTGGCAAACGGTGATAGTTGGTGGCGGTGGTACAGTAAGACTGCAGCCTTAAAAATCAAAATACATCACTATATAGCAGCACCCTACAAGTTTTTTTCCATCGATAACGCAAATTAGTTAAACATCGGAGAATTTCCCGAAATATTTGAGTTAGGTTTTAGCTACACATAACATTTTTTTTATAAATATATTTTAATATAAGTTACAATAAACAAATTAAAAAAAAACTCAAAATAAAATTGACATATCAGCAAACGTGGACGTAGATGTATTTTAATTAATTATGATTTTCACTAACAAAACAATGTTAGTGTAATGTTTTCAGTTGTTAAATCTTACATAATATATTAATATCTATTAATTTTAGCTACTTATTTAAAAACAACTGGTAATTGACTAAACAAACATATTATGGCAAATAATTTACTTACACTTCAAGCTACACTTGATTGTTATAAGATATTTCTGTTTGATATTTCGTAATTATAAATTTATGAGTGGTAAACGTGCGTGCGGTTAAGTGATATAATGTAAATAATTGAAGCGCCTGTACTTTAGATTGCATCGTAAAAATCAAGAGTATGTCATTAATTATCGGTTGTGGTAAATTGATTATTTATTATTTTTGCAAATTACCATTCTAAACGCATTCCATGTCCAATATCCTTAAGTGCATTTACTAAATACGGAATTTAATAATTGCCATTAAGGTTATAATATTTATTATTTTTTACTTTCAAATATGTTTTTTTAAATTTAATTGTTTTGTACAATGCTATAAATAAAACATAAAACATAGCAGTTTTATCCAGAGTTTTCTGTTTTTTTTTTTTTATTATGATTTTTTATTTAAAAAAACTCACTTTTAAAATTTAAACTTACTTGAGATATTATGTTTAGTTTATCTTTAGATTGTTGGTTTGAGTATTAGTTATGCATATAAACTATATTTAAAATAAAAAATAAATTTTGTTTTGAAAAACTTTATTATTAAATAGGTTTAATTTATGTTAGTGTAGTGTAATGAGTATATATTTGTTATTTATTTTAATTTTTAATTGTTATAAACTTTATATATTTTGTTTTACATGGTTTTAAAACATTGGAATTGAATTTCTATATATTTTATTAGGTCAAAAATCAATCGTGCAACACAAAAAAAATGCATAATACTGTTAGAAATTAAAAGAAAGCATTGCTTTTTGGTAATTTGTGTATCAAATTAAACATTTTAAGATGACAATTGATATCTTTAAAATTTAAAAATAACATTTACAAATAAGCACATAATAAATAAACATTGAGTTTAGAACTCAGCAGTCATGTTGACCATGACTGCTAAGTTTTAAACGTAAACTTAGACACAAAATAAATTAAAATTAATTGGTAAATGATTTGCAAATCTGCACATTTTACAAAGCGGATTATTGAAACTATAATTATTAGTAGAATGAGTCGACTAACGGAATAACAAAGATAGAATTATCTCAGATCTAAAAATTTATACAGGCACAAACAATTTATTTTTTATTGCCAATAAATTGGCAATAATCTTTTTAACATAAAAAACTACCAGTTTTTAAACTTTAAATATTAATCAATGACGAAAAATACCTTTATTTATGTTAAAAAAACAAAACAAAAAATAAAATTGATATTGATTGATATAAACTACTCTGTACCAGAAAAAAAATTAAGTTAACTATACCAAAAACGTATGCCAATTTAACAACTTTATATTTAAACACTGTCTTAATATTAAAACTTAAAAAAAATAGATCAACAATTGGCAAATATATAATAATTATGCAGTAATATATTGGAAATGTTAAAATAAACATTTTCAGAGATGTTGCGGCAACATAATATAATAAAAAATTATTACTCTGTGACTTATATTCTGCCCAATTTTTCTATGCATACTGCTACATAGTAATATTGTTATAAAGCAAGATTACTAAAAGTTGAAGAAAAAATAATTTTATAAATAAAAATATTAAAATATAAAAATACATTTATTTTTCTAATTAAAAAAAAAATAATTTTTAAAAAATAAAAAAAACCTTTTTAAAAGTTTTATCAGTTTTGTGCAAAGTTATATAATTCATAATACTAAAATACTTCTATAAAAAGTACAAAAAAATTGATTAGGTATAAAAATGATTAATTTTGTATAAAACAAAATATGCCAATAGGACTCAATATATTTATTAATTAAAACATTCTAAACAGATACGTGAACGTTTCAACAACTTCTGTTGTTTCTTCAGCACTACAATATAGGATAATTTTTTTTTATATATAATTACAAAATGAAATGGACAGAACATAAAATAGTCTGAAAGTATTACATTAAGCTAGTCGAATAAAAACCATATAAAAAATATTAAAATCAATATGGAATTTAACATATTAAAAAACAATTTTATCTAAATAATAAAATAGGATACATATACAACATATTAAAAAAACATATAACTTATGCAAATTAGCAATTATTTACTCACCATATTTCTTTTAGTATTTAATCTGAATTTAATTATTATATGTACCACCTGAAATGCCATAATTCTTAAGAACTATGTTAACATATAAGGATGGTATCTGCTTTTATGAATATAATTCATTTCTAACTTAAATATTCCAAATAATATAATTAACATATTAGAAAAAAGCCCTAAATTTTCTATAGCCCATATTTTCAATAAATTTCCAATGTTATCAATGTTGAAATGTATAGAATATTGTATCAATGACAAACCTCTAGATATAGCCAAAAAAAAATTAAGATCTAAATGCACTAACATCATAACTAACTATTTTAATAAGAACAATAACAACCCTAATAAAAATAAACTATCTGTACTCCAAAAAAATTACAATTTGACCAAATGCTTTCTCAAAAATAACCCTGAACTCATAGTAACCAGAGCTGATAAAAGAAATAGAACAGTTCTTTTGTACAGAAGTGAATATATTGAAAAAATGTCTCACTTGATTTCCAATAATTATACCTATTTATTACTGAAAAAAATTCTACTACTTCATATGAAAAATTCACTAATAGTCTTCTTGACATATTACTCAAAAAGAATTACATTTCGGATATCCAACATAGATCACTAAAACGCACAAATGCAATTCCACCAAAGATATACGGATTACCAAAATTTCATAAAGAAAATATTATTTAGGTGTTTCGGTAATTTTGACTAACTCTGTATATTTTATTCATATTATTTAAGTTAATGATTTTATTTAAATGTTTACCCTGTATATCTTTATTAAAAAAAACATTGTATAAAATATATACTTATACATACAATATTATTAATAAATCAAGTTTAAATTTTTTTTAATGGTCATTGACTGTTGTTTTCAGCACATGATAATATTTGAATAAAAGAAAAATACAATTTTTATGTATATATTAAGCGCATTATATGATATTTCAAAGAGTAATAATTAATTATTCTAGATACAAAGATGAGATTTTATATTTGAAGAGAATTAATAAGTTTCTGATAATTAGTAAGTAAGAAAAGATTTTTATTTTTATTGTCGTTAGAAATGTTTTTGCTGTGTTTGAAACCGTTTACCTAGAAGTTCTATTTTTGTTTTTTTTTTATAGCAACTCATTGGAAGGATTATGTAGAGAGTTGTTAGAGTGACAAAGTTTTGTAATTGCTGGCAAGGAAAAATGTTCAACCACATAGAGGTTTGAGACAGTTGAATTACTAAAATTCAGAAAAAGTATTGATAAATAATCAAACAACTGCCAACATATATGGTTTTGTATCTATAACTAGCGCACTTTATAAATATTATATATATTTAACAAAAAATTAAATACATACGAAAATAGTTACAAAAAAAATAATATGTAAAAATCTTGTCTGTTGCTTGCAATATTGCTTAGCTGTTAGAAATCATGTTTTACCTCGCTCTTCTACTAGCATATCTATTTTTTGCATTTATATATTTTAGCGTTAGTGCCAATTTGATTTTTGGTACCATTTGTATGCTAAATAGTTCTTTTTACTACGCCCGAGTACTTTTTAAATGTCCACTTGTCATGAGACGGTATTGCCACATCAATTAAGTTTGGTATGCAATAACTTTTTATAAAGTTTGATCTTATTTTTAGTGTTGTTTTTTCAGTAACATAGTTGTTTTGGTCTCTAAATTTTAAAAATGATGTGTGCTATTATTACGATTAGTTATTGACGATAACAAGAACATTGTTTTTATGTCTAATTTTAATTGATTGTCGTACTTTTAAGAGTAAGTTTTTTGCTGTATATAGTATATATCACCTGGTTATATTGGGTTTTATTCTAATATAGATGGCTTGCCACAGTAGAGATGATAGCACACCACCCTGTAAACATCCGACAGATTTTAAAGTTTTCAATTTTGATAATTTTAAATAAATTTAGTATAAAAAAATGTCAAACTAATTAGTTTGAAAGATTTAGCTAATCAAAGCATATGTGAGTTGCCCCCGCCATAAGTATAAACACCACCTTAACCAGTTTCAACTTGATTGGAATGTGTGAAAGTACTAAGCTACTTTTGAAGATCTAACATGAAAGTCTTTTTAGAACAACAAACTTTTTTTGTAACATGTTGCGATAAACCCTATTAAATCTTGAATCCTGGTTCTATATGAGGCCCAGTTACCGCTTATCATGGCATTGTTAACAGTTTTCTAGTGATTGCTATTGATCTCTAATCTAACAAGTAATTTTGTTGATACAATGTTTGAGAAATGCAAACAACTTCCATCAAATTATTTTTTATAGAGTTGATAAAAATATCTGTTATCATCATCAGCTTGTGACTTGTATTTTGCTGTACAAATACAAGTTTGTTTTTTTTAATATCTGAATTTCTGTTAGGACGTTTTTTCAAATGCAATATTAAATTAATTGTATCTGTAGTTAGACAGCATTAGCTGTGCTATTTTTTAAAATTTGTTTTGCGTTGCGTTAATAAACGTGAGCAAATTACATTTATTTATAATAGCTATAAATCTATCAAACGTAACAATCAAATTCTACATTTGTATTTTTTTAGACCAAAGTTTAAAGTATTTAGGTTATACTCAATGAAGAAATTAGACCAAAAATCCGATATTATGGTTAATTGTTTATTGTAATAGATAACATCCAAACCATAAATAAAAAATTGCACTAAAAATAATTTCGATTCATACTTAAAGATAGTTGTTCTGCACATCATATGTCAGTCGTTAGTTTCCGGTTTATTTTATTTACTCTATGCTTACAAGTAAGCTCTGTTAATAAATTTAAAAAAAATATTAAGTTTGTCAATCGTGAAATTGCAGAATTTTAACTTGGATTTTTTTTTTTTAATTTTTAGTACTGCAATTTGTCAGTTTCAGTATCCATGGTTTCAATTTTATATTTACTGTAGCTAATTTTATGCAACATTATATAACTGCAATAATTATTTACCTAAACCGTTATTGAAAAGTAAACCTTCAGTGAAGCATTATTAAAACCCTGTAAATTACCAAACTTCCTACATTTGCAAGTGCATAAATAATGTTACAAATGATGTTTTTTGTACTGTGAACTGATAACGTATATCTATGAACTTAACAACAGAGGTGCGATTCCGATAGAACGGTGCTAAAATTGTAGCAAGTTTGTTCAAATAAGCTTAAATTCAGAGAAAAAAGCGACAAAAAATGTTAAACCAATGTGTAAGAATATATACGACGATTTAGGAAGTGCGAGAGAGATGCTTTAAATCACTTTAAATGCCGTAAAAATTGGTGGTGGGGGAAGCGAAAATTTAGTCGTCAATTCATCTAAATCGTGATTTACTTTTTGATGACATTAATTATTTTTAGGTTATCTACTTGTCAAAGTGACTTTTGTGTTGTGTACCAATTAAAGTGTTGTGGATGTTGTGTTGTAACTATTGTGTTAAATGTAATGCTAGTGTTAAATGTGAATTGTGTTTGTAATACATAAATATTTTATATTAATTGTATATTTTGCTTATTTGAATATTTGAATATTTATTATTAATAAGTAATCTATAGTTTATTTTTTATTACTATTTATTTAGGTTTATAATTTATTAAAAGAAAAATTAAGATAAGTAGAAAAGGCTTGTTCTTATTGTATAATATTACAATTTTAATGAAGCCCAATTTGGAAAAATTAAAATTTTGTGATGCTCGACAAACTACATATTTCAAACGCAATTAACGCTTGTTAATGTAATAATATTAGCATGTTGGAAAAATATCTGCCAGATAAATTTGAGTCAGTTTTGCAGAGTAAAGAGAGGAAAAGCTTCATAAATTTGTAATAGAAGCCAAAGCAGTTTCAAAGAAACACCAATATATTCATTGATGCTGTCTACCGTTCATAGCAATCTTGTGGTTGTTCTTATTGTTTAGTTTAACATAGTACATTCTTTAATATATTTATTATAAATATTGTTATTATATTCTAGGTTTTTATTAGTGAGAAAAAAATGATTTTTTTTTAATAGTTTATTAAATATATTTATTTTGTAGATTTTTACCAACATTTTACTGATTTTTTATACGTTTTATGTTTTCATTTAGTTTTTGCATTTTTTATTGAACATTTACTCTTTCTATGAAACATATAAAGTATAATATGTATCAAATGTTTATAAATTTTTTAATCAAGCGTTCCTTATTTTTAAAACGCATTAACAGTTACTTAGCATTTAAAATCATTTATGAACCATTTAAGACTATTAGTTTCTTTTTTGCAGGCAAACATTTTTAACTAAAATTTTATTTTAATAAGCATTTAATAATCTGCAATTACAATTTTTAATCGAAATAATGTATCGTACAAATTGATAAACATTTTGTAGCTTAAAAACAACATGAAATCTAAGAATTCAAATGTTTGTTATTTAAATGGCAAGTTATTATTTTAATAATATAGTAGAAACATAGCAGCTAGATAAATTTGCACTAGAAGCCTTAGAAACACCAATTACTTTATCGATGCTGTTTACCGTACATAGCATAGCATTCTTATTATTATTATTATTGCTTAGTTTAACATACTTCTTTAATATATTTATTATAATTATTGTTACTGTTACCGATATGTTCTAGGCATTTATTAGTTAGAAAATATGAATTTACATTTTTTAATCGTTCATCCAGTATATTTATACTGTTTTTGTTTTATTCATCATTTTATAGCAAGAATCTATTATTTTAGACCTTGCATTTACTAGTTTTATTAAACGATTCATATTTTTAATAAGCATTTGCACTTTTTGTTGAATTTTTACTTTTTATCGAACAATTACTTTTTTTAGCAAACGTTTATAAATTTTATCAAGCGTTTCTTATTTTTAAAACTATATTTATCCAGCGTTTGAAATAAGTTATGTCTATTTATGATTATTAGCATTTATCTTTTTTGTGCAAGTTATATTTTTATCGACCATTTTAAATTGTTATCTTGCTATCTACCAAACATTTAATTTGTAGGTTAAAATAAACATCAAATATATCACACAATATTTCAAAATCATCATATTTATAATAACAAAGAAGCTGTGTTAATATGGAGTAATTATTTATAGAGTTAATTTTTAATTAATATTTATATTTTAATTATTGTTTTGTTCTTTTTTACATTAAGTTTTGCTCAAATTCAAAATTCCCGCGTTTACAGTTTGTGGACGCCTACGCATAAATACGATGTGATTGGTTACTACTATAATAGAATGATGTGTGAACGCCACCATTAAAAAGCAAACATTTTTCGAATCGGCGGCCGGTTGACAGCTATCGGAATCCCAACTCTGGGCTAGTAGGTTGTACCTACCGGCCTAGACCAGCAGCACTTAACAACGTCCGGTACGTAAAAATAACCGTTGGATTGCATTTATGGTCTTATTACTTCGAGGCGAGACAAGTATAATTAAAATTTTCTGTTGTTTTATTGAATTTATTTTATATTAAAACTGTGATTTATATTCTATTGGGTAGAGAGCTGAAATATAGCAAGTTGATTAATGTATTTGAATTTATAGAGCTAAAACAATTAATGCTGGAGTGGCTGTAGACTGTAGTCACGGTACAAATTTAAAAACATTGTACGCTGGGATTCGAGATTTGAGTCAAGAAATACTTGAATAGAGTATTAAGTGCTTACCAATTATAATTATTATATTTTGCATTCCGTTTTTTACAAGTATAAAACATTACTTGTATTCTTTGAAATTCAAACTTTAATGCAATAGTTTTATTTAGTTTGGTTGCAATAATTTCTCAGTTTTAATTAAAATTGTATAAACTATTTAAATTATAATAATTTTCATCATATATCCTTCCTCTTATTGTCAATCATTAATAACCGAGGTTACTTCCTTCTATATATTTATTATCTTAATACCAAAAAGGACGGTTTCAATTAATTAATATATATTAGTTACAAATTACATGCCAATTTATTAATTGATTACTATGTATTTTTTTCAATTTAATATATTTCCTTTGTGCCATAATAGCTATTAATTAAATTGTTTTTACGGCAAAAAAGAAAACACATTACCATCCATACAGAATTAAAACTTCATCATTACAAATATTATATTTGCTTTGTGTACTTGATGATTGATTTTACCACATTTATCAAATTAAATGTTAATTCCTATATCTCATAAAAATTATATAGCTATAAATAAACCTATAATTAATAAATTGGATTTCACGTGCAATGTGTTAAAGTCGAATATGGATAATAAGTTCTATCATCAAATTAGTTAATATTTTGATACAAATTACCAATAATAATTGACATTATTGATGATTTTGCAATATAATTGATCTTTGGCATTTGTAGTTTTACTTAATTGATGCAATCGGTATAGTTACTATAAAAATGATAGATGTAATTGGAATTGATAATTATTGATATATTAGTACCATTAAAAATGATTTATTAAGTAGCGTATACTTCAGTATTTAATTGAATTATGATTATTTTCAGGTTCCTAAAGGTGTATAATATAAATCATTTCTTTTAGGTACTAAAGTAAAAAAATATAAATCATATAAAATATAGAGAAGATCTTACACAATTCAGTTTTATATTTTTTACTTTATATTGCAAAATATGATTTATTTATTTATTATTTAGTTGCAAAATGTTTGAATACCAAATGTTAAACAATGAAATTATTCATTCGGTTTCATTTGTAAATAAACAATACAATTCAGTTGTGCTAATAATTATTGAAAAGAAATGATACATATTTTTTTCTATTATTCAATTATACAATTTGAAGAGCAAATGAAAGTATGAATGGTATGAAACAGTAAAATATTATATAATTACTTGTCGAGTTATTAATAAGCTATTAGAGATATTACATAAATAAAACAATAACAATAAATAATATATTCACTTTGATAGGTACTGAATTTTATTCGTAATATTTAATAACCTTGCATTGCATAATGTTGGGATGAATGTTAATTACTCAAAAAGAAGAGTATGAAAGTGCTAGCGTAATTTATATTCAATGAAGTATAATTATGGAGAATCGTTACAAATAATTTGGGGCTCAGAAGTCGGGCAATATTGATATATTTCATTTAGTTTTCCTGTTATAAAGTTGTGTAAGTACTTTTTTATGAATAGTTAATTGCTGTTATGATGAGATGATATAGTACCATTCGTTTCCATCAAATATATTATGCTTACATAGTTTATGAATAAGCAATACTAACACATACTAATTATATTATGCTTTTTAAATATACATATATGTATGTGTACAATGTTTTGTAAATACAAACAAGTTTATCATTATAAATATTATAAATCTTTATAAATGCAAAAATTTTCAATTACTTAAAAAACCTTATAAAAGGAATTAAGCATTTTATATAATATTGCAACTATAAAAAAAACTGAAACATTTTATACTTTATGCCTGCCAATAAATAACACGAATTGTTTTTTACAAAACGTTGAAGTACACATTTTATTTTGACTTTTTTTGCCACAAACAAAGAAATTGTAAAGGTGCGTATAAATATACAAGCCGAGCGGCTTGCAAGCCGCTCGTCAGTTTCTCTTAACAAAGAGCGGCTTGCGAACCGCTCGGCTCGCATATTGGGACGGCTTTTGAAGCGCGACACGAGCTGCTTGCGAGCCGCTTTTGTCGAGCCATATATTGTCGGTTTTTCTGCGAGCACAAAGGCATTCTCAGTTTATATTGGGATGGGGTTTTGTGTACTCGCGAGTTATTTCAATGTTTGTTATTTTAATTATAGAGCGAAACACATATTAAACTCATTGATATTAACTAAATAATTTTTATGGGATCCAAATCATAAAAAACATTTAAAAAAAATTATAAAAGAAGATGCGTGGGAAAAAATAATAGTTTAATTTTTAATAAAAATTATATTGTAAAAAATGGATATATTTTGGTAAATCATAACTTTATTATTTTGAAATAAAAAGGAAAACCAAAAATAGTTGCGCTTCAAAAGCCGTCCCAATATGCAAGCCGAGCGGCTCACAAGCGGCTTGCAAAACGCTTGGCTCACTTATTTATATACTTTTTGTGTTTGCAGAAAAACCGAAAATAGTTGGCTCGACAAAAACGGCTTGCAAGCAGCTCGTGTCACTCTACAAAAGCCGTCCCAATATGCGAGCCGAGCGGCTTGCAAACCGCTCGGCTCGCATATTATACGCACCTTTACAAAGTTGAATTGAAATAAAATGTATTAATCACAAAGCTACATAAATATGTCCAATAAGATTTGTTGGTTTACTTGTTTTATGTAGGTATATATTTTTTAGGGTATCTTTGGATCAAAAAATTCAGTTAAAAATGTATCTAAATTAGACGTATTGGTGTGCCTCTTCTAATCTATTTGTGGCAAAAATGTGTTTAATTAATTTTTGATTTTAATAAACTAGTGTAGTATTTAAGAATGTTTAAGCAGCCCAATTGTTATAGCTTTTTTTATCTTTGTCGTTATTTTTGCTTGCATCTCGATAATAAATATTATGTGTGTGTATTTAGGTTTGTCACTTTATAGACATTTTTTTAATTAAATGTGCATCACAATTTATTCTGTCTACAATATTAATATATTGTTACATTTATGGAAGTACGTCATGCAAAGCTTTAGAGATTTTATGTTAATTTAATTGTTAATAATTATTAACTAGTGCAACGAAATAAAATATTTATAGTGTTTTTTTTAAGCTATAACGTGTTATAATTGTTTATGTTGTGTGTGCTTAATCACAACTTGATAGTTTAGAAAATCTTAAGTGTTTTTTTATAAAAAGAATGTTATAGCTATTTTTGTGTTATATATTTTTTGTTACATATTAAACGTGGAACATTTTTTAACAAATAATAATCCCATAATTTAAAAAACAAATGCATTAAAGTTTTGTTAAAATGACAAAAAAACAATAATTCTCTTTAATTATTTATAATAAACAAACAAACTTAAAAACGCTTTGTTAACTAGTTGAAGATTTGTCATCTTCTTTTACTAATTTTAATGTTTGATTTTTATATATGTTTATATTACTTACTCTGATATTTTTCTAACTATCAAAGTTGATTTTATTTATATTACTATTTCAGAATAATTTATTTACATATGGCTATGCCTGAGTCAAGTGTACGGAACAAAAATTTGATTTTGCTCAAACCAATGCCTTTCTCTACATGAGTCCTGATCTTGTGATTTTTTTTAGATTTTTTCAATAAGCTAGTTTTAAGTAATATGCAATCAAAATTTAAAAAAAATGATTTTTTTGCATTTTTTGCAATTTATGATCGTTTGCATCTCTCATCTTCTCAGGGGTACATTTTTAGGAAAAAACTGTTATAAATTTTTTTTTCCAAAATTGTTTAAAAAATAATTTTTTACAGCCAAAAATATTTTTTTTAAACTTTGAAAATTTTGCAGAACTTTAAAAGAATTAAAAAAAGATATTAAAAGATTTAAAAGACAGTTTTAAAAATAATAAAATGACGGGTATTTTCTTTTTTTTTTAATATAGATAAAAATGTGCTTTTTTATGTGCAAAAAAATATTCGGAAAATTTTAGAAAGTTCCGTGCACTACGCTCCGAGGTATCTCAGAAAGTTTCCACAAAAAATTGTGAAATTTAAACCTTTTTGCTATTTTCAAGTGTTTTTGTGAATACATTGTAAGATATCTTAGAACGTAGTAGTGCACTTCTGAAATTTTTAAGGTATCTTTTGCAAAAACACGTTTTTATTCATATTAAAAAAATAAAATACTTGTCATCTTTTTTTAAGAAAAACTGTCTTTTAAAGTTTTGCAAAATTTTTAAAATTTAAGGAAAACAAATTTTGGCTGAAAAAACTTAATTTTTGAACAATTAAAAAAAAATTTTTCAACAGTTTTTTCCTAAAAATGCAACCCTGAGAAGTTACAAACAATCAAAAAATGTAGAAAAAGGCAAAATTTTAATTTTTTTCAAATTTTGATTGCTAATTACTCAAAAATTGCTTATTGAAAAAATCTAAAAAAATTCACAAGATCAGGACTCCTGTAGAGAAAGGCATTTTCAGTGGTTTGAGCAAAATCAATTTTTTTTCCGTATACTTGACTCAGGCATGGTCATATACATTATTATTAATATTTTATCAATGTTTATATTTTTAATAAACATATCCAAGAAAGTAGAGCTAAAGTCATAAAAATCAACTACTTGAAACGTAAGATGTAATATGACATATTGTGTCAATGTAAAATATAGTTTTGTGTTAGTGCAGCGTTTTAAAAAGAGTTTAAGATGTAAGCAAGTCTTAAACTTTAGCTGCAGCTTAAGTTGTGTTGATGCAACCGGGCATTAATATTCTTATATTTCTGTGATGCATAAAAACTATAAATTTGTATTTTTGCTGGCTTGACTCAATTATTTGAATAAAAAACAAGATTGAGATCATTAGTTGTATACTTGTATTTAAAAAAGTTAAAATGTAAGCAGATTTACGACGATATGTTTGATACACTCGGTAAATAATATTTTTTGTACTCAATCATAAAAAATGTATTTTGTGCTTCAAAAAAATAATTTTTTTATTAAAGATAAAAAAAGACCAACGCGACCAACTTTTATGTCAAAATCTAAAAGAATCAATGTTTATGGCCGTTAAATTTGGTTAAAACAAACATCTGAGTAAAAAAAATTCCTAAAATCCTGTACGTTAGCTAGAAGCAAGCAGGATGGAGTTGTAGCATTCAATTGTTAATATGTATATAATAATATAATTTATGTTTTCCAAAATTGTACACTCATACTAAAATAGTAATAATATTTATATACAAAAAAGTATTTGTGTGCATAATATTTAAAATATATAATAAATATATATAAAAGTACTTTTAAAAGACAACAATATTACCTGCGAGCAAATACCGATACAAACAAATAATCTTTGAATTAAAATATATACAATTAAAAAAATATCAATTTACATAATTATAAGTCATTTAAAAAATTTTGGTTTTTAACAATTTTAAATTTATAATTTCTTGTAGATACGTAAAAATTTTGTTGTATGCAGCAATGCGATCGGTGCTTTCTTAATAAAAATGATTATTTATTTTTTGTTTCATAATGATGCTCATTTTGATATTTAGGAAATTTAAGTTTGTTATTAAAATTAAATACAATTAGTTTGTACACATATAAACTGTAGAAAGTTAAAACATTAACTTTTTTAAAGTAGGTTCTGCAGGATTCTCTGTATTGCAGATAAAATCAAAGACGCACAGCTTTCTTTTGACATTTTGAAAAATTTGCTATAGAACATTTTGTATCTGATTGTTGATGTCTGCAATCAGTTTTAATGTATAACATGCCGTACGTAAACGGCTCACTACGGTTTTACAATAAATTTTCCTACTTAAACCGCTATTAATACGTGTTCCCAACAAGTTAACGTGGTCATTTAAGTATACGTTTGATAACTTTACCAGATCTTTATTCCCTTAAAAAATATATTGTTTAAATATAATGATTGTATATATATATATATATATATAATGATATATATATATATATATTTATATATATATATATATATAATATATAATTTATGTTATTTACTAAAAAGTTTGTGTCATCTGCGTACCTGGTTACTAAGCTATCATTTATTTTTATTATTTTAGGAAGATCATTAACACAAATAAAATATAAAATTGAGCCAAGCATACTACCTTGTGGTACATCTACATTAATTGTTTGTAATGAAAATTTGGTATCATTTATTTGTACTTTTTGCTGTCTGTACAATACAAAAGATTTTAATAAGTCTAAACCTAATTCTCTAATGTCATACTGTAAAATTTATTTAATAATATTGAGTGAATGTTTATATAGAGATATCATTTTGTTCCAAAGCTGTTATTATACATTATACATTCTACATACAAAATTGCTTAAACTTGAGTCAATTTCTATAACACAGAAACTAAGCAGCAACTTAAAATAAATAAAATAAAAGCAATTTTTTTTAAGGCCAAAATGAATTTTGAAATTGTTACAACAATTTTAATAAAGAAAATTTATATTTCTATTTTATTGAATTTTTATAACTTTTCTAGAAAGAAAAAATATTAAAGAAAATACACAAAATATAGGCCAAAACTGTTGTGATTCTGCAAGACAATGCGTCGGCACGCAAATTGCGCATTGCAATAAAAACAGTTTGTGATTTAGGGTTTAAATTGCATTTTTTTTATATGTCAAACAAATAAAAATTAGTCTAAAAAGTATTTTTTTTTTTAACTGAGATGTAATAGTTGTCGTAAAAAGCTGGTTTGCAAAACAAGGTAAAAAATTATGGATCTGTTGCAAGCTTGATGTTGTAAAAGTGTTTTATAAATAGTATATTATATTAAATAATAAAAGGTTTTTTGTTTCAAATTTGTGTTGTTTCTATAGTACGTTAACTTTATATTTATACTTTGTCGTACCATAAAGTTTAATACAATTAACTTAAATTGTATCAAAAACTAACTCTACTTTAATTAGTCTTATTTTGGTATCCAGACATATATTGTTAAGTTTTAACTATGCTAAATTTGCAAAAAATGAGTACCAAGCGGTTATCATTTTTATTACATTGGAAAGTTTTAGCTTTTATCAAATTACAGAAAAAATGGATAACGTATAGGCTAATGATTCACCTTCTTATTCCATTGTGAAATAATGAGCCAAAACGTTTAAAATAAGCTATAAGTTTTTAGAAGATAACTCACATGTTGGTCGACCAGTTGAAGTAATTACAGAAAAATCAATTGCTTTTATTAAAAAAATGGTCTAAAGTGATTGCCAACTAAAAATGAGGAAATTATCAGCAATATCAAATACATCAATTAACCAAATATTTAATAACCATTTGGTTATGAATAAAGTAAGTGCAAGATGGGTTGTTTGTTGTTCAAAAACAGCAGTAAGGACAAGAAGACGTTCTGCAATCTATTGTTACAGGGGATAAAAATATGGTCTTGTATTATGATTCTCTGTCCAAAACAGAATCTATGAAATGGCGGCGTGCAGGTGAACCACCATCAAAAAAGCAAAAGCAGCTATAATCTTTTGGGATTGTGAGAACATTTTAATAATTGTATTTAAAGAAAAAAATATCATAGCGTTTATTATGCTACCTTATTACAAAATTATGAATTTCAAAAAGAGTGGTAAAAGAAATAAATTATTTTTATATTTTTGGTATGTTTTGTGCACGAATAACAGCAAAAGCAAGCACATTAAAAAGATGGTTCAAAAAGCAAATAAAGTAGTGAGACAAGTTTGGGAAATAAGTGAAAGAAAATTTGAGTGTATGAGAATAAAAGGTCTTATGTTTGATAGTTTAGTAGTCAGCATATATTGTGCTGGATGAAGTAAAAAAAAAAAGTTTAAAGTAGTAGCTAGAAAAAGAGCAATGAAATATAAAAAAAGACACAAATGTAATATCTTACAAGAACGGATCTAGGTACTAATAATCTAGGTACAATGCAAATTATAAACATATTATAAAACGTAAACTGCCCTAAAAAACAATAAGTACAGTAAAGATAATAAAAAGATGATTGCAAGATTCAGATGTGGTAATAAAAAGCGTTGACAAGATTTTGGATGGAAGAGGATTTGAAAATGTGCAGAATGTGCGGAGAGACTAAAGAAATTGTGGAACATATGTTAAAAGAGTGTAATAAAATGAGAGGAAAACAGATGAGAACAAATGAGATATTGCAAGGAGACGGAAATGGGATAGAATGGATGAGGCAGATAAAAAACAAAAAAAATGAAGAATATTAAGTATTTTATGAGAATTATGATTTTTTATTTTTAGAACTTATAAATATATTTGTAAATGTAATTTTCAAGGCGAAAAAGCAAGAAATAAACGTATTTATAATAATAATAAATTATTACAAAAGTTAAGATAAAATATTCAAGCAAAACAATAAAGAAAAGTAACAAAAAGAGTCAGTACATGACAACGCACTTGTGCACACTGCTGAGGTTGCTCAACTTGTATAAATGTGGCGTTCAAAAAATTGATCATCCCCGCAACAGCCCTTAGAGATAACTATCTATTTTTTAAATTAAAAAAAAACTTTTGAGGTAGACAATTTCATAACGATGAAGAGGAAAAAATTACTGTTTTAGAGCATTTTGATGACAAATCTTAAGAGTATTTTTATGAAAGAATAGAATTACTAATTAAGCAATATAATAAGTGTGTTAAAAGAAATTATGTTAAAAAATAATAAAATATCTTTCTAATAGTGCATTTCTTGATTATGCCCCAAATTTATAGCGGTTACTTTGTATGTAGTTGTTTTTAAATTAGTTATCATTCTTTAAAGTATTTATTTTTATTATATAATTTATGCTTTCAGAAATTAACTTTGTTTTTCTGATCTTCTAAAGCAATTACAATACACAAAACGGTATTGACTGTTTTTAGAAGTCTGAACACTTTTAATAAAAAAATTGACATTTTATATAAAACACATTTTTTGTTTGATTTTAATTAAAAAAAAGCAGTAGGGCTCAACGAAAATTTATTTCATGTAGCACACAGTACCCAAATTATATAAAAACAAGTGACAGCCGGATAAACTGGTGACAGAACTATGTATTACACAATTTATGTACAGTCACTACCGTACGTATAATGCGCTCGGAACTCTGGAGTTTGAGCCGTGATTTCTTCTACAGCACGTCAAGATAGGGTTGTGTAAAAAATCATTTGTTTTTGAACCCCGCAACAAACAAGTAGCAACCGAATAAACAGATGACAAAATTAGGTATCACACAATATCTACAATAAAATATTTACAAAAAGTATAAAAGCATTACATGTACAGTCACAATCGTACGTATAATGCACCCGGAGCTCTGGAGTCAGAGCCGTGATTTCTTTCACAGCACGTCAAGATCGGGTGGTGTAAAAAATTATTGACATTTAGTCGCCGCGGTATTTAACCTATATTATAACTCTTTTCTTAGCCTGTCGCTTTCTAGGTCTAAGTCTCTATCTAGATAGGTTTGGTTCAACTAGCTAGATTTGGCCTGCCAGGTTTGCCAACTTATGGTTAGATAACATAAACATTCCTAACCCGAATTACAATTAATAACACTAATTACTGAAAACAAAATATATACCTAGTTAGGGCGTGCTTCTCAGAACCCGCTCTGTAATTTACGGCAAGATTGGATTACTATATTTTGAGATAACACATCCTACAATCCTAGAAATAAAATTACAAAAAACGCCTCCGCAGTTAGCAAAACTCAATTACAGTGGATACGCATAAATATCCCCAGACTCTTGTCTGATCGTAATTAGCGATCGGTAGTGTTGTTGCTAATTGCGGGGTGTTTAGTAGAGATAGTGGCAGTGTGCTGGTGAACTATGGATGCAAATAAACAGTGAGTAACGTAATTTTTAATTTTTATTGACACGTGGGTGTATAGGTTAGGTAGTATTAACCAAAAGTTGTTTCTGGCATTATTCTCAACAGTATGGCACTATTATTTTTGCCCTGAGATGAATTTAATTAAATTGCAATTTAGTTAATAAAAATACAGGATTTAACTAATAATACATTAACGAACCTGAGGTTTGTTACAGGGTCCGTCGGTAACGTAACACCTTGCCTATTACTTACAAAGGCGCAATATTACTCTATTAATTTATTATTTTTAACTTGTAGTATCTCGAAAATTGTACAACAAAAATTTTAAAAATTCTGAAGTTTAAATTAAACTAAAATATAGTTAAAGCATTAAAAGTATGTAAACAAACTATTGGATCATTTTAAACGTTTTATAAACCAAATTAGTAAATAGCAAAAATTTACACTTAAAATTGTTGCTAATATTATTTATAAATACCGTAAATAATAAAAAACATAAATGTGACCACTGGGTACACAGATTCAACATCAATCAGAGACTTCATTTTGGATTTTAACCTGCTAACGTAAACCAGTGTATAATAATAATAATAATAATAATAATAATAACACATTTCTTTTAACAAGATTTACAGAATATGATACATAGTATATAAAACATATAAGTAAATAAAGTAAAACAAGTCAAGTAAGATAAGGTTATTGAATGGCTCTTTCGCAAAAAATCAAAAATTCTTCAATATTATACGGTTCGCAATTTAAAATCAATTTATATAACGCACGCTTAAATGTTATTGTAGTTTGTCAAAGATTTAATCTTAGCTGAAAGTTGATTAAATAATTTTATAGATATATAAGTAGGACTTTTTTCTGTAATATCTAGTCTATGTTTAGGGTAGTAAAATATGTTTGATCTTGTTTTATGTTCATGGTTATTTAAATTACTTTCAAATTTGGCTATATGTTTGTGAATAAATAAAATTGTCTCATAAATGAACAATCCATATACCGTAAGAATATTGTTTTGTTTCTGCAAGTGTTTTTTAGCGGTATATTGAATATAATTCTAATAGCTCTTTTTTGTTGTATAAACATTTTATTCAAATGTGAACTACTTCCCTACAGAATAATTCCAAACGACATAACCGATTGAAAAGACGAATAGTATATAGTTTTAAAGCGTTGTAAATCAAGTTGCTTTTTGAGTACTCTTAAGCCATACATAACAGATTAAAGTTTAAAAATCAGATAATAAATGTGATCGTGCTAATTTAATGTTTTATCAAAAATTATTCCAAGACATTTGCTGGTTTTAGAAACCTTGAAAGTAAAATTTCCAAATACATCATCATCCGGAGTAATAAGTCTCGAGCGGTTTGTCTTAAAAACAGTGCAAGTTGATTTATCAGCATTCAAAATTAACTTGTTTGTTTTTTACCAATTGTCCATTTTACTTAAGCAAATACTACCTTCTGCTATTACGTTATCAAAATTAATTTCATAGTTAATGAGTAGTGTCATCTGCGTAGTTAATTGTACTATGTTGACTATCTGCAAGTACATCAACTAGATCGTTTTTATATATAATAAACAATAATGGGCCAATAATACTTCCTTGCGGTACAGCCATTTTTGTTTGTAGTGCTTTGGACGTATATTTTTTTGTAGTAGATTCTATTTGAACACACTGGTAACGGTTTGACAGATATGAATTGATCCAATTTAAAGTTGAATTGTGTATACCGTACCTATCAAGTTTTGCAATTAGTATATCATGACTCACAGAATCGAATGCTTTTGAATAATCAAGAAAAACTCCGCAGGGTATCTCTTTCCTCTTCAAAGCTTCCGTTATATTCTGATATAATTCTTGCATTGTTGTTTGCACATTTTCATTTTTTAAAAACCCATGTTGATTGCTTCTGAACAATTTCAATCTATTGAAGAAACTAATAATTTTATTGCACATAATTTTTTCAAATATGTTTGAGAAAGAATTTAAATTACTGATAGGCCTGTAATTTTACGAAAAGTTTGTATTTCCTTTTTTATGAATAGGCTTAATTATTGCATATTTAAGTTGTTGTGGAAATGTGCCATACTTTAAAAATTTATTAATGATATATATTAAATTATGTTTAAATATTGGACCTTGAATAAGATAAAATTAAGGTAACTTAATTCATTAAGAAGTCAAAAGTACCAGTTGTATGGGAAAACATATGTTTTTCTGTACAAAAACAAGAAACATTAAAAGTTATAGTTAAAAACTAAAGTGCAATAAACTCAATAAAAATAATCAGAAAAGAACAATAAATTGATTGAAAACGAGTGATAAAAGTTTAATGTGCGATTATTGACACTAAGAAGGCATACACTTTGGAAAAAAATGAACAAGTAGTGATATTGTTTAATGTATTTGTAGTTATAATGACAAAAAAGCAGTATACAGGTGAACATTGTAAATGCATATAATGCTCTATTATTAAACAAAAATGAAAGAAGCAAATACAATGCACTAAATAGACTGCTAAATTTGCGGTAAATCAAATAGATAGTATGAATAAGATCAGAAATAAATTTATACTGAATCTGTAACATACCATTTGAACGGTTTGAAAACTTTTCAAAATATGCACACAAACAAATTATAGTGCATAAAAAATTGCTAAAAGTAAAAATAACTTTGCATATTTATAATAAAACTATAGATAAAACAAAAATTAAAATTAAACAGAATACATAGCAATAAATATGCAATAATTATAATAATTTGTAGCTATAATTTTATTCTAGATTTGCTTTGAAGAGTCACTAAGGCATCAAGCCCACTGTTATTGATATCGTGATATTAATTAAAATGCGTTATGTGTTCTTCGCTTTAATTGAACAACGTAATTTTACAAGTTAAAATTACTATGCTAATATTATTAATATTATATTGATTGTGCAAACGGGATTCAAATATGTATGTTGCAAAATCTTAACCAAAAATAAATAGTGCTTTTGCTTCAGTACTTATAAAGCTTTTTAGAAAAAAAAATTTATTAACACGTAATTTTAAACATATTTTTTGTTGACATTGATGAGACGATTATGAATGAATTATTGTTATTTTGAGTGAGTTCTATAATCTTTTGTTATATTATAATACGTATTTATAAGCAATAGGTTAAATAAATATTCAAAAATTACATCTTAAATCATACATTGATTTTTCTATAAAATATTATCTTGCAAAATTGATTATGTAAAATATCATATTTAAGCTATTGTACTATACCTGTATGCATTATATATAAAAAATTGAATTAGTATTTATTTTTATAATAAATAATTATGTTTTGATAAAGTATTAAATAATAATAAATTTGTGCTACATCTACTACCGTAAATATTCTCAGATATAAATCTAAATAATAATTTTATTTTACTTAATTGATTTTATAGAGTATAAACGAGTTCTTTCATATATAGCTATACAATATAATCAACTAGGGCGAGCTTTTGTCGCATTTGTATTTTATGGGACAATCCCACATTTTGGTCAATTCTCTCGTAATCTTATTTTATATTTCCTTAACGCTTTCTATTTAATTAAATGATATATAATTAAACTATTTAATAATTCAATTACTAATATTTGTTAAATTATCTGACAAAAGTATTAGTATTGCATCTTCTCCGAATTTGGTTGTCAGCACAAACTTCAAGAATGATCTAATTAATCATTTTGTCCAGCATTGTAAACATATAATCTTTTATTAAAATTTAAATGATGCATACAAATGATCTATTCTATTATATATAATATAATAATACATATTAAATGCGATATTAGTAAAGATTACTATCTCTTCCATGAATCCTAAGATATTAAGTTTTAAATTTTAATAAACGGTTAAAACGTTATATAAAACATTTGCAATATAGTAATAATTATGCAGCGTATATTTCACAACCGATTGATATCTTCACGTATTGTCTACACCGCAGTTAACTAAATTGGGTTATAAAGAAAGTCTATAAATCTAAACATCTAGAAGTGCATATAAATAAAGCAAGTAATGTAAGAGTCAGACAAGAGGCATACAAAGCGTGTCATCGGGAGAGTCATCTTAGGCAACTCTCACCTCGAAACACCTCTCTGCTCTACTCACAAGAAATGTAACATAACACTTAGTTTAGTTCAAGGACGCACCATGTTGTAATGTGCTATATGTTACACTTGCTATCAACTATTATTACACGTTAATCAATCGATCGTTGTTTATTGTTCGTGCTTAAGCATTGTCTACTGAGTAGGCATCCGATTGTTATCACATGCTGGTCCTAGAAAAACATAACACATGTCATTAGATTTAAATAACTTTACTATTGTACAACATCATTCTGATCCTTTATTCCAAAATCAATTACTGATGTACAAAATTATTGAATATAACTAAGTTAAAAATCATGGACATATATTAGTATAATAAACAAATTATGTTTTTTTTTTATAAAGTTATTAACGATTATAGTATAAATTAGTAATAAAATATATGTAGTTAATTTATAAATAGTTGATGATGAACTCGAATTATACGATACGCTATTGTCATCTTGAAAAGTCAAGGCAGATTGTCTGATGTCTGACGTTGGGCATTGTTATTCCAAAATGTCAATAACACCATAATGGCATAATAATTGAACCAATATTTATAAATAATTATTAAAAATGTAACCTTTACTGAACCATTTTTAGTAATACATATATTAAAATATTATCTGATATTAAATCATTGTTAAATTTTTAATGTTAATGGGATTATAACATTTTTGAGAAATAAAAAAAAACATTAAATATAGTTAATTAAACATAATTTTGTTAAAGTCAAATAAAATTTGTTTAGACATTAAAACACAAACAAGTGTCGTGTATGTGTATGTGATAAATGTGAATGTAATTGTAAATCAATTGTTGGTGGTTATATTGTGAGGGATATATTGTAAGGTTTAAGAGCATACCTACCGCTACCTTGATTTGTAGTATTTTAACAAAAACGGCAACTTCCCCTTCATCGCTGCTTCTACAAATAATTTGTAATTTGTAGTTCCAAGAAATCTTATGTTATGTTACCGTGCGAGTGATTAATTAGCAAATGATTCTTTATTTATTAAGTTAACCTAAAATTTTTGTTTATACTGTTTTGTCACAATACAGACCTATTGGTGTGAAGAGTGTCTCTGTCTATATTATACCTATATATTTTATATTTATTTTAAATTTTTAATCAAATTGTCTATTTATTGCGCATATTGTAAAACAAGTTATCCACCCTACACAATATGGTACTTCATTTAAATGTAAATAATTTTCTCTTTGGGTGCATTTTGATTGTGTTTTTTCAACTTTGTTAAAAACACGAAGTGATTTTAAATGCGTTCTTTGTTCTCAATCAACATCTAGTGTTAATAAAAATATGGCAGACATTTTTGTTAAACACTTTAAACAATTCAAAAATGACGTTATGATAAAATTAGAAAAATTGTAGTAGACAGTAAAATTATAAACTCTGATATCAGAATAAGATCCGATGAAAATGCAATTCAACTGAAAGAGATTAAATTAGTTCAAAAAGATCTAGAAGATATGAAGTCAAAGGGAGAACAAAATTTATCTATAAGATATAGAAAAGATAGCCCAACAGCCGTAGAAAACGCACCTTCAAAAAACTTAAAAATGTAAATATTTATTATCATAATGCTAGCGGAATATCAAAATTAACTGATTTTTATTTAAAAGTAAATTTGTCAAATTATGATATTATAATTATTATTACGGAAACTTGGTTAAATAATGATATATCAAATGAAGAGTTTCAATTAAACAACTTTATTATATTTAGATGTGATAGATTAATTAATTCTAGCGTTATGAAAAACGGAGGTGGAGTTATGATTGCAGTTAAAAAGTCTTTAAGGCTGTTCAGGTACTGGACGTATCACTATTGAGCAACTGTTTGTGTCTGTTTACATAGCAGGGATACATTATATTATTGGAGCTATCTATATACTATCCAGTAATTTAATAGATAAATACATACATACATAGCGAAACATTAAATCACATTTAGCAAATATTTTCAAATTCAAAACTAGTAATATGTGGAGATTATAATTTGACTTCATTACGATGGAAGAATGACGAAATAGGTGCTATAATTGAAAACATTTTTTCAATCGCTGAAGAAACAGTTGCGGAATTTGTATACGCTCACAATATGTTCCAGAAAAACAACGTACCTAATCAGGGAAGACGTTTTTTAGATTTAGTACTTACAAATCATAAATCTGTTGAAGTTTCACAGGACGATGATGATAATAATCTTTGTTTTAATACACTTACACAATACTTTGTTCTTTATAAATGTATAAGAAGTAAGTCATATTCTTACTGGCTCAATACAAAATTAGTCAACCTTATAAAAAAAAAAATGGCACATAGAAGATATAAAGAGACAGAAAACCTAGACGAATACAACATTTTTAAAAACTTACGTTCTAGTTAAAAAAACTTGGGCAAAACTTTATACAATACTTTTTGTACTAAATCTAGTCAAAAAATCTGTAACAATCCAAAATCTTTTTGGAATTTCATAAATCGCAAACGAAAAGCCCATGGTCTTTTTAAGTGCATGTTATATAATGATACTATAAGTGATAATGAAACAGACTGCGTTAATATGTTTGCGTCCTATTTTTCATTTGTCTATACAAGTAACAATAGTGTAAATGTAAATGTATCTGTTAGTTTAAACTCTAATCATCTTGTTAAGGACTATAACTTTAATATGTCCCGCATTGATATTTTTAATAAAATTATTAATTTTGTGATAGCGGGTCCTGATGGCATACCAAATATATTTTTAAAATGTTGTATTTGTCCGCTTGCTGTACCGTTACATATGTTTTTTAGTATGTCAATTACCAAGTCTATATTTTCTAAGAATTGGAAAAAAAGTAACAATAAACCAATTTTTAAAAGAGACCCAAAAAACAATATATGCAACTATAGAGCTGTTTGTAACCAGTCTTTTATTTCAAAAATATTAGATTTTATTGTGGCAGAGCAATTAAAGTGGTTTATAAAACATATTATAAACAATACTCAGCATGGGTTTGTGTCAGGCCGTTTAACGTCTACTAATTTATTAACATTCCGATCATATATATTAGAAGCTTTTGCAAATGAAAATCAATTTGATGCGGTCTATACAGATTTTGCAACAGCATTTAATCGAGTAAACCATAATGTGCTAATTTTTAAACTTAAAACTCAAGGTTTTAACAATAATGTAGTGGACTGGTTGCACAGTTTTTTGGAGAGAAGAAGCCAATGCGTAAAAATAAAAAATGTTTTGTCAGAATCTTTTGATGTTACCTCTGGTGTACTGCAAGGATCCCATTGCAGACCTGTGCTATTGTTGTTATTTATTAATGGTCTTTCAAATGTTTTTGCGCATAGTGAGTATTACTTTTATGCTGATGATCTAAAGATTTTTAAAAATGTTCAATCAAACAAAAATTGCAAGCTTCTCCAAGAAGATGTAAACAATTTAAACAATTGGTACAAAATGATTTACACATGAATAAACTAGACTAATGTTTTTTTTAGAGGTACAAATTCTATATGTACCACTTATCAAATTAATAATACTAATCTATTACGAAAGTCACAAATTTGAGATCTAGGAGTACATTTGGACAGTAAATTAAATTTTCAAACTCATATCAATCAAATATGTGTCAAATCTAAAAAAAATAGGTTTTATTAATAGGTCAAGCAATCCAAAATAAGTTTTTTAAATACTTTAGCTATACCTTTCGAGATCAGTTGCCACTAGTTCAAAATATAAGACCATTACAAGAACGACGGATTTTAAATGACCAATATTTTTTAAATAAATTAGTAATAGGCAATATAAACTGTCATGATATAATAAGTATGCTAAACTTTAATTTTTGTATGGAAAATATACGCGACACTCTTCATTATTTAGATGCAATCGGCTTGGAACAAATTTTGTTTTTTACAATCCATTAGATCGTTTTATGCGCACATGTAATAACTTTCAAAAAAATACAAATTTTGATATACATATTTAATAGCTATTTAATTTATTAATTATTTATTAAATGTATTTATGTTTATGTACACTATTCATCATTTTTGTTCTTACAATCTATCTATCTATTTTTTTTTTGTAAGTAAGTTTTACTTTTTATGTTTTTTCTTTATGTTTTTACTTTACTTTATTTTATTTTATTTTATTTCAATTTTAATTTTTTTTTAATTTATTTTTACAAATGTTCTGCTATTATTATTAACATAGTTTAATATTATTTCTTAAATTTAAATTTAAATATGTATTTATAAAATTTATTGTATTTAAAGACATAAGCCGTAAATAAAGTTATTATTAAGAAACTTGAAACAAAAAAATAAAGTTACTAGTTTTATTTAATTATTAGTTAGACAATGAAGTTATTTAAAATGTATGTAATAATAATCTTTTTTATTTGATAATACAGTACATAAAAAAAAGATAAAGCAGTTTATTACAAAACAAATTTGTAATTATTTTTAGTTTTTAATAAATGAGCGGTTGACAGAGGTCTTTTGAGCAACAAAATAAAATATTGGTTAATGATCTAAAATTTAAAGAATTCATTCTAGTTCCAGCAAGTTTTTCTAAAAACCAATTTTATTTCTGTTCTTTGTTAATAAATTCTTTGACGATAATAATTCATTATCATTGCTTTTATTTTACGTAAAAAATCAAATCTTTAATTTTTACATGGAATTGTAATTTGACTTCTATTCTAGATACTCATTTGTGTACTGACCAGACATTTGCTACTAATTTTGGGTTTTACAACTTGCTTGGAAAAATGTGTAGATTTGCTAAATGTTTATTACATACCTCAACGTGTTTTAAATTTATTTTATTATTTTATTTAACTTATGTTTATCTATGTTTTGTTTTATTGTGTATGTGTATTTTATTACCCTATATCCGCACATTGGATCAACTGGGTTAAATAAATTATTATTATTATTATTATTATCAACATCCATATAAGTTAATGAACGAGTTACTGCGAGTTTCTTTTTAAAAATGGTTATTTATTTTATTATAAAGAATTATAAACTTATTTCTATAATACGAATACATTGGTTACAGGTCTGAATATACTTAATAACTAACTCAGGCACAGGTGTCCGGCGATGTGGGTGTCCGGCGAACAACACTTCCACGAAGTGATAAGTCTGCTGCAATTCAGCATAATTTCGCACAATAACTCCTCCCACGTTAGAATGAAGCTTTTTCTGGAAGCTGAACTTGACCGTCTCGGGAATCTGTGAGCGTCTCTAGTTGAAGGTCCACGATAGGGCTCATTTTTAATTGTTGCCTTCTTTTGATGCACTTTTTTAACATGTAGCAGCAAAAGATTATAAGTTTAAAATATAAAATAATAGTCCAAATACTTAGAGTTTGAGGTTGGAATTCACAGATATGTCTTTTAAATTTAAATTTTTCATTTCTATTTTCATTCTTGGAATTTGAGATTTTTCGAAAGTAATCTGATGATAATTACTGATTACTGGTTGACCATAGGTTTTTTCTTGAAAAATCAGTTTTTGTCTGTTGAAGTAGATTTTACAAGCTTTTTCTTTGATTAAATATATTCCTTTTAATGATTGATTTGGTTCCAGACTCGCATTTAATGTCGATTACTTCTTCTTCACCAAGAAATTGATTTCCATGTGTCTCTTCATTATGTTTATTTTAACAAATGTGCACTTGGTCGTAGTTCCATTCAACAGGGTTTCTTTTTTGCATGGGAAAACTTGGTTTAGTTGCAGATACCGGGAGCAATGATAAATTGTACCTTTAGCACAAATGTCACTCATAGGCTTTAACAAATTTTCGGTTTTTAGAAAATACTTAGTATCTGGTATAATTGCAACAAATTTTAACTCGTGTTTTGTAGGAATTGGATGTAGGTAGTAAAGATCAAAGTTTTGCTCAAAATCAATAGGAATAGAGAGAAAATAATTAATTCTGAATTCTTCGACTTTACAATTAACTTTTATGGTTGATTCAAAGTCAAGAATAGATTCTATTTTTAGTTCAAACGGAAATTGTAATTTGTAATGAGATGAGATTCTTTTTAGTTCTAAATATAATTCTTTTGGTTTGATTATATTAGGATGCAAGACTTTTAGTTTGCAAAATGTAATTAAATTTTCTATGTCTTCGAGAATAATCAAAAGTATGTTGTAAAGTATCAATAATTGATTGTAAACATCTTTTGCAAATAACGTATCCGTTATTTCCATGGTTCCTTTAATTAATTCATTTAATTGCAAAATTCTAGATTTTAATAATAATTTGTTATGCTGAACATCTTTGATTGTATCATTATATTGTTTAATAATTTCGTTGTTAACTGAATACTGTGATTGTATTTGTTTTTGCAAATTTGACTCATTTTACCTATCAATAATTTAGATATTGTTCCTAAGCCGTTAATAAGACCACGCTTATTTTTGGGTTTTAAAGCGTGTAATTTTATATTGGATATTTTACCATTTATATTTTTAGTAATTTACTATTCTGTTGTAGTTTTCTAGTTTCTTAATAATTATTGTATCGTTACTTTTTCCTAATCCTAAATTTAGTGTTTTATACTGATTGTTTAAATTTCTATACTCTTCGAATATTGGGTTCAAATCATAAAAATGCACAAAAGTGTGTTCAGTACGTTGCAATTTTGCAAGACCTAAATTGATTGGAAGTATTCCTTAGTTTTGGGTGATATTTTTATTTCTGATCCTTCTCCGAGGTGAAAAACATTTTAAATTTGTAAGTTTGTTTTCTCGGTCTTTTAATGTTCTGCAGATGTATTTTTTCTGCAGTATTATGATGTCTACGTATGATTTCAGCAGTTTTAGTTTTTTGTTTAATAGTTTTAATACTGTCAACTTTGTATTTATTTTTAGTTTTATTTTGTTTTTGCCGATTTTTGACCGAAGTTTGAATACTTTCTCAATTTTGATTAGCTTTTGCAATGTAATTTGCTTTAGTCTGTTGTAGATTGTCATTGATCTGTTTATACAATATTTTCATTTTATCCCTGTGTTCATGGACATAATTGTTAACTAATTTTTTATCTGTTTCCATATCAAATGGTGTTTCGACATCTAGGTGTCCTGTCATAATTTTGTAAGGTTTTAGTTTAGTTAAGGAGTGAATTGAGTTGTTCTATGCTAGTAAGGCATAATTTACTTTATTTTTGATGGATTTGTTTTTATAAATTTCTTGATTATTGAATAACCTAATGTGTTCTATTAGAGTGCTATAAAATCTTTCAATTTGGTCATTAGACTCAGGATGTTGAGAACTAATAAAGTGAATTTTTACTTTGTGAGTTTCTAACAATTCCCTAATTACACTATTTTTGAATTCAGAACCATTGTCTGAAATTATTTGTTCAGGAATACAATGGTGTGTGAAATATTTTATTAGATTGTTTGCTACTTCTATTCCTTGAGATGATTTTAATTTGTATGCTTGCGCGTATTTAGAGAAAGAGTCAATAATGGTTAGGAACTTAGTATTTTCTAATGTAATACTGTCAATATGCAATATTTGGAAAGGTTTTATTGCCGTAAGAGTTATATTGAATTTTAATTTTATTGGTTGTCTGTCATATTTTGTGAGTTGACATATTTCACATGAATTTAGAAAAGTTTGTATGCTTCTCCTTTGGTTTGGCTAATAATTCTGTTTTCAGTTTTATCTTAGCCTCTATGATTAGTTTTGCCTTCATGAAAGTCTTGAATAGTTTGAATGATTTCATCTTCGTCACTGATATCTACTAATTTTTTAGATCATATTGATCTCAGAATTTTTAAAATAAGTCTGTAAAACATTACAAACTTTTTCATATATTGGGTTCTCAAAATAAACATAGTATTTAACTTTCGGCACAACATATTGTTTTACAAATTTGATTACGTCATTATCAAAGTTATTTTTTGAAAACTGAACTAAGACTCTTTGTTTGGTTTCATATAATTAAATTATGGTAGGATCTTCTGCATCAAAATTAACTTCGAAAATAATTATCTTATTTTTGCCATAGTTTACTGGGCATTCAATAATTGGGATGTTCAATATTGGATTTTCTTGATTAGAGTGGTTAGTTTCATCATCATTTATTTCGTCAGGGTTTGTAATATCCGCTTCGACAATTAAGGAATCTGTTTCATCATTTTTTCCTTTATTTGCGTTTTCTAATGACTTATTAAATTTTTCTATATAATCAAGTATTACTGATGTTGTTTGTTTTGGGGTATCTGGTTCATTTAAAATATTCATCTCTATTTTATTTTTATTGTGATACACATGAATAATTATTTTGGTATTTTTGAAGACATATTTTAATATTTCGTTCACATATTCATAGTTTAATTTGTCCAATCCACAACCTATTTTTGGTAAAGCAAGCTTATTAATTTTGTTTTAGATAGAACAGCTTCTTAAATTTACCAGGGTTTGGAATAGATCTTTATGTGTTGGTTTTTCGAAACATTTTTCTTTACTTACTAAATATAGAATAAACCTATCATTATTTTTCAAGTATCCGATGGAGTATAAATTTAACTGTTGAGATTTTAAATTATCCACTTGACCGAATTTTTCCCTAAAATGTTTCGCAATACCTTTATTCATTTTCAAATCGGAACTTACGCAGTGCCCTAATTTGAATTCAATAAGTGCATTAAATAAATTATCATTTAGGTCGATAACATTTTTAATTGAAATATTATTATTTATCTTATAGTTTTGGTTATCTTCATAGATTAAACTGAATTTTTTGTCAGGGATTATTCTGCTTAAAGCATCGGCATTTTAGTTGATTTTACCACTTTTATACACGATTTTATAATCAAACTCGTCTAATTTCAACCTCCATCTCAAGAGTTTGGAATTATGTTCCTTGACAGAAAATAACCATTGTAATGGTTTGTGGTCTGTCACAATTTTAAATCTACGGCCATATAGGTAAGGCCTAAAATATTTGGTAGCCCAAATTATAGCCAATAATTCCTTTTCGATAGTGGAATAATTGGTTTCTGAAGTATTTAGAGTACGACTTGCGTACGCTATGGGTAGGTCTGATCCTATGTTGCCTTGTGACAAAATACCTCCTAATGTTACTCGCATCAGTGGTGAGAATGAAAGGTTTTGTAATGTCTGGGTATTGTAGAATTGGTTTGTTCATGAGCAAATTTTTTGATAGATTAAAACACTTTATATATTCTACATCTTCACAATTTATAGTTGCGTTTGTTTTTAAACAATTCGTTAAGAGTATAGTCAATTTGGAAAAGTCATTTATGAACTTACGATAGTATCCCAAAAGGCCTAAAAATCTTTGATTCGCTTAGTGGTTTTTGGCAACGGGTAATTTTGGATGGCTCGGATTTTGTCCGGGTTTGGTTTAATGCCTTCAGGTGTCTTTACGTGACCTAAATAAAAGATTTTGTGATTTAAAAATTTGCATTTTTCTACCTGAATTTTGAAGTTACTTTGTCTTAGTCTTTGAAAGACATCTCTTAAATTGATCATGTGTTTTTGTAAGCTACTACTAAAAACAACTATATCATCTAGGTAAACTCGACAATTTTGTAGACCTTTTAAAACATTATTCATCGCTCTTTGGAACGTTGCCGGTGCGTTTTTTAAACCAAAAGGCATTTGTTTGAATTCATAATGCCCGCCGTCAGTGTTAATCGCGGTTTTTTCAATGTCACCTTCGAACATTTTGATTTGGTGAAAACCCGACGCTATGTCGAACGTTGTAAAATACAAACTTCTTCCCAACTTATCTAAAAGTTCAATAATATTAAGAATCGGGTGCCGGTCATCAATGGTTTTTTTGTTTAATTTCCTGTAGTCTATGACGATGCGTTTTTTACAATTTCCTTAAAAATCTAATTTTTTTGGCACCATCCAAATTGGTGAAGACCATGGTGAATTTGAAGGACGTATTATATTATCGTCTAACATTTTTTGTATTTGTCTCTTAATTTCTAACCTATGAACTTCGGGATATCTGTAAGTTTTTGTGTAAACCAGAAATTCATCTTTTGTTCTTATGTGATGCTTAACTTCATTACTAAAAGATAACTTTTTATTTTTGTTATGGAAAATGTCTGAATAAGCTTTAATTAAATGAGTTATCTCATATTTGTCCTCTGAATTCATATGACTTGTTTCGATGTTAGAAAAGTCTAGATTCAGATTTTCATTGTGCAGGTTATTAAAATTTGGGAAAGGACAATAATTATTATCATCTGTGCAATTCATGATTAGGCAACGCAGGCCTAAATTTCTGGTATTGATAGTTTTTGGGTTGCGTGGTATTTCTTGTAGAAATACTCATGGGGATCGGTTTAGTTTGAGCCACATTTTGATTAGGTCTAAATGCATTATTAGCATTTGTATTTTTATTAAAGTTATTATTTGGAAATTGAAAGTTGTTGGCTCTATTATAAAATTGATTATTATTATGTGGGAAATTAGCCAATTGTAATTTAGGCCCTTTAAAATTATTATTATACTGTTGCTTTTTATTATTTGAGAAATTTTGTTGATTAAAACTTTGCGATTTATTTTTTAAATCAAATTGAAAGTCATTAGTAAGCATATTCAATGCTGTGTTTAAATCAGCAGGATTTTTCGTTCTCATAAGTGAACCTACTAGTTCCTTTAACCCTTTAAGTACTCTTAAAGCATACTTCCTAAAATATGCTGATAAAAACAGCTGATTCGTTTGCAGGAAAATGAGTAGTTACATAAGCAATTTGTAAGTTTAACAAATGCTGGATTTTGTTATAAAACTTAAACACAGTTTTGTTTGATTGCTTAAATTCAGTAATTTCTATACCTAAACTAAAACAGTCCCGCTTATCCTGATATGCATTCAGAAGAGCGGTTTTTAATTTACCCGAGTTCCTAATAATACAACTAGAGATACTCTTAGCGGCAGCACCTTTAATTTTTGCGAGGATGCTGGACATCAAATATTCATTTTGAAAGTCTGCAAGGTTCTTGGTATTATAAAACTTAGTGACTAGTTTCTCGCATATTTCGATAAATCTATTTAGTAATTCAGCATCTCCGGTAAACTCCGGGATCATGCTTAAATATTCTTTTTTTTAGAACTGCCATTTTATTTAAATTATTTAAGTTGAAATTATTAAATTGATCGATTAAAGTATCAGTTAAAGGATCTGAATTAGGGTTGTTAGCAATAATTTTAGGGGAGTTAGAATTAGTTTCAGATGAGTTTATTAATTAATTCAGCTTTTTTATATGACATTTAACTTACAGTACAATTATCAATATTCTTTTCATAGAATGTTGCTGGTAATCCAAATTCCTGGGATGGGTCTGTCAATGCTGTCCTGTTGCTCGGCTAGATTGAAGATTTCTTTGTAACAATTTGCACTTGTTTACAAAACTTATATTCTTTAAGTTTTGTGCACTATTTTTTTTGTTTTCTTTAACACACCAACATATCGTTGAAACGAACCGGATATTTAATTTCACTAATCTATTCGTCTGGCGTATCATACCGACTGCGCCAGTTAATGTACGAGTTACTGCGAGTTTCTTTTTAAAAATGGTTATTTATTTTATTATAAAGAATTATAAACTTATTTCTATAATACGGTTACAGGTCTGAATATACTTAATAACTAACTCAAAAATGTTTATCACGCGTGTTTATATTCGGTGATTCTGCAACGCTGTAGTCTATCGCACAGGTGTCCGGCGATGGGGTGTTTGGCGAACAACACTTCCACGAAGTGATAAGTCTGCTGCAACGCATAATTCCGCACAATAACTTATATCAATGATAGATTTTGTTTAAAAAGATTGCAGTTGATATGAGCATTTCACAATTCTAAATATGTACCTAAAAGTATTATTTTGATTTATTTTGAATTCTTACAAATATTATTTACAACACAACTTTTAGAGATGTTTTATTTTATTGTTTTATCTATTTTTTTTTATTTTCTATGATCTTCACGGTGGCATGATTGAAATTAACCAATAGTTTTACTACTAAATTTTACATTATAAGTTTTATTTGCAAATTTATCTATTTTTAATTATAAAGATGACAGTAGAAATTTGTTTAAAAAAACTCAATATAAAATTACACAATTACTTTAAAATTAAAAGTTTTTATTTACTCTATACATAATAACAAAAATATCACTTAAAAACAGCAACAGAAAATTACTTTTTAATTATTTGGTGATGATAAAACAATATGTTCTATACGGATTGCAATATAATGATTATGCTTATAAAACAAACAAAAAAGAAGAAGACATTCTTAAAAAAACCATGAAAGTACCCATAGATTGTACAAGAACATCTCTAATTAATACTCTCATAGAACCCATATATGGATTGCAAACTAAATATAATGAAACGCAACTTTGCTGATACAATAATTCAGCATCCTTTCTATATAGAATATAAATAAATTCATTTGCATTCAGTCAAAACTGTTGAAACAAAAATTCCATCTAATCATATAACTAAAAAATGTATTAAAAACATTTATTTATTAATAATTTATTTGTTTAATGACAATAAAAATCACTTATTATTAATAATAATATTACATATACGTGTTAAATTAATAAAATTAAATAACTTTTTCAATGGCTGCAGCTATGTTAAGCAGTCTTTTGTATATTAAAGAATTTCTATAATTGTTTTTAATAACTTGTTTAAGTCATTGTTCTTGACTGTTTGTATACTGAGTTGTATCGTTTGGTCAATAAACATTAAGGTTTTTCAAATAGCGCACGCAAAAATAGTTATTTTAGTGCTCTCAGGTTTTCCCCAATAAAATATTACTAGCTCAAACTTTAGGTTAGCTTGCCGATGTTTGTCACTAAACAGTAAGCCGAGTTCTCGGAGCCAAAAGAATTTATAAACAATAATTATTTAACATATTATTTTAGTAGTTGTACATACACATTAACATACTATGATTAGTCAAGCACTGGTTGGGAGAAGTATCATCGGTGCGTCCTCAAAGTTTATAAAGACCAAAACTTGCACTGCACGTTGATTAAATATTACATATAATGAATAGGTATAGTAGTCAACCAGGTGTATGTATAAACGAAAATAGTTTAGTAGGACTAAATAAATTATAAATTTAAAAAAAAATTAATACTTAATCAGCGTACAAAATTTAAAGTTAAATTGTCTGATTTGAGGGGCCAATTTATGTCTGAGTTTTGCAAAATAATGCATTTAGAAATTTTTTTTTGCAGCCTTGCAATTGTTTTATGGCTTGTGGGGCTAGTATCGTCAACTTGCTAGAAATAAAAATTGTCTATGTCAAATTGTCCATTACAGAGCAAAGAAAGTCAGTTAGCAATCCGCATTGACTGTAATTGAATCGGTGAGTCCAAAAACAGTACAAGTTTAAATACATAGTTTTGAGATAATCAATAAAAATTGAATAGAATAGTAACTAATAAAGACACAACTATAGAAATAAGACGTGCATTGTGCCATAACTCTAACATTTAGCGTACTGTTTTTACGCTCATTTGATCAGTGAACAAATTTTATGTATTTTGACTGTCTCAACTAAACACCGTCATTTTGTGACTCCTACTGTTCTTGGAATCACTGATTCAATTGTAAACCTTAAAAAAATATATAATTATTATTATTATTGCAGCACCTTGTTGTTCTTAAAAAAGTAAGGTCCCAAAACCGCACTATTTATTGCAAATAAAAAAAAATCTTAAATGAATGAAAAAGATGATTTTTCCAAATAAGAATTTTCTGTTTGTAATTCTAGCACTCAAGAAACAAAAGTTTGGAGTTGTTCATAAATATATAGGGTTTAGTGAATGTATGGGAATATATTAAAGTTTTTGTATATTTTTTAATCTATTTAGTGACATTTTTTTTTCAATGCTTGCTTCATTTTGCGTAATATAACGTCATTACTAGTTCTTTTTTATATAGAACACCCCAAAAAAAAAATTACAATTACAATGATATAAAGTATTATGGGTCTACGACTTGCAATTTTTGAAATATTTAATAAAATAATTTAAAAAAATGTAGAACGTTTATCATATTTAATTGTAATTAACTTTTTGGTTCAAATAATCATTTATTTTTTTGTTAATTGATAATAACAGAAGAACAATAATTGTTTTTACTTGTTGCTATGGTAATTGGAACATAATCTACTACATTTTATTTTATTGTTTTAATGAATATTTCAAAAACCGTAAGTCGTAGAAAGACAAATGTTGTTGACATATGTTGTTGACAAATGTTGTTGACAAATGCTCTTACTAAAAATAAATCAAAATATATCACCTAATAGATTAAAATTTCTACAAAATCTTTAATAAAGATCATTTTTTACATAAACTAAAAATGCATGTTTCCATACATTAACAAAACCCTGTATGTATGCGAAGAAAGCTGAACTGTAAAATCCTTAATTAGTGTGAACGTCTTGAGATAGACCAATTTGGGTTTTCTGCATCACTGTTAGCAACAGCGGCAATGTTTTGGGATGACCTAACAGTACAAGTTTGGACCGGAAATTATACATTAGTAACTTGACTATTTTGATCAAATTTTGCAACTAACTTTACAATGGTTTTGCGGAAAAGTAATTCATACTAACCAAAACACCACAAACTCTGCCAACTGTCTCGGCAAAATTTTTACCTTGTCTATAATAAATTTTCATTATTTCTATACGTTATTGGAGCGTGTATTGTACCATTTTTTTAAATTGTTTAGTTTTTAATAAAAAATTACAAAGATTTAATGCAACATTTAAAATTAGAATTTTTATTGAAAAACCTTTTACTTTTATTTTATTATTTTAATTTACTTATGTTTTTTTTGTAAGACTTACCCTATATCCGCACATTGGATCAACTGGGTTAAATAAATTATTATTATTATTATTATTATTTTATAAGTTTTTTTTTTGGCTTCAAATTTATAGACTATCACGGTACATATAGCGAATATTTATAATATAATATTTATAATTAATAAATAATAATATAGAATGCACAAACATAATAAAGTATTGCTTAAAAAATAAAAACTTATGAACTAAGTTTTTTTTTAATAAAAAAATTTAATACAACTAACAACTAGTTGTGAAAGTACCTGATTTGTTTTCACTAATTTCTAAAATAAGAAAGTTATGACAATTTTTTGAAAAAAACATCTTCCAGTAACCGAAACACCAAATCCAAAAACTGAACAGCTTGATTTTTAAAATTTTTTGTTACGTCGAACGCATTAAGCTTTTTCTCTTAAATTTACATTAATTTTTAATAAGACTGAAAATTAGATTTTTTTTGGATTATAAATTTTATCAATAAGAACTTCTATGCTGCTGATTAATGAAGTACTGCCCCGTTATTGAGGGCGGCACTTTAATGAACGTCATAAATACGGGTAATGCCAGAATGCTTATTACAAAATCATGATTTTATAAAAACGGATTAATTTAAAACAATGCAAAAACAACATGCGTTCTTTATAAAACAAATCAAGGTTTTGCTATTCTACAATTGATAACAATCAATACCAATAAATTCAATATTACAGATAATGTTACATTTTTGGGTGTTATTTTAAATGACATGCTTTCTTTTTCTCAACACATAAGTTGTATGCAGCAAATTAAGCAGTGCTTGATTTTTGAAAACAAATTATTTATAAAATCTTTAAATTATCTACTACAACATTTGTCCTACAATTTTTTTAATTAATCAAAACAAATTTATTTGTTTATTTATTTAAAAAGCAAACAAAAAATATTTAAATTAATATAACAATAAAACAAAAAAGATTAGATTTGGCAAAGTACACTATTTATAATACATTTTCAGAATAGCCAATGTTTACAGCAACGCAAACCCGGCAACATTTTTTTTTATGTCACTGGAGATCTATTATTATTTTAAGATTAACATAGCAAAAAATAAAACAATTTTATAACTATTTAATGTTGATATTCATTGAGGATTAATATATTACAAAAAAAACCTCACAAAAACCATTCCAAAAGTCAATTTATGTTTAATCCTTATATTGTTTTACCTTTAATGTAAAATAATAGGTCCAATTCATTTTAAGCAAACTAAAATCATAAATATTAGTGTTTTTTAAAGTTTTGTTTTGTTAAACTTCATCAAATAACCAAAATTGTTTTTTATACTTTTGCAGATAAGCTCTCTTTATACTTTATACAATCCTAAGACCACAATGAAAAACATAACAAATTGGCTTCGTATTTTTAGATTAGCTTCTATAAATAAAGCTATTCATTGCTTTCCTTTCAACAACAACACGCCTTTGTGCTATGCCCCCGAGACATGATACCGTTTTGAACTGCTTTGAAAAAAAAAATATTTATTGGCATATGATGTGGCTAGCAACATAACTGACAAATAATTTTTTTAACTTGACTTTTTGTTATTAAATTTTAACACTTTTTTAATTTTTATATTTTAACTTTTAAGATTACATTTATCACTGGCAACAACAATACCAAAAAATACTAATAATAAGTTAATGAATTGGTAGTAAATGTTAAATACTTTTTGTTATTGGGTTATTGCTCTTAAAAAAGACTTTATGCACCGTTGAAAAAGAAAAAGGGAAAAAAACGCTTTTTCTAAAAGATACGTGGGGCGTTAAGCACAAAATTGTTTAAAACCGTCCAAAACAGTAAAAAAATTAAATCTAATAAAACAATATTTAACATGGGTATTTCTAATTTTAAAATCTAAAGTATCAGTCATATCAAATATTAAATTAAACAATAAACCAATATCTAAATATTCTTTAATTTGTCTATTTGGAATCACAGTTAATTATAATCATAATCTTTTCTAAAACTTTTATGTTGTTTATATAGTTTTAAAAGTAACTAAAAAACTAAACTTGTTAATAAAAGTAAACAGTTTTTTACTTCTGCACATTATTTGCATAAACACTAGGATTTAAAAAAATATGATAAAATTAATAAACAATTTATTAAGTTTTTGTAAAAAAAATAATATTTACTAAGAAAAAAACTAATAATGAGTTACATCTCTACGTACTCTTATGCATTTATCAACCCTGTTGAGTTGTATTAGAAATCAGACGGTCTATCTTGAGGCAACTTGTCTCAAACTATCTAAAGATTTTGGAGGGTGCAGCTAAGAAAACAATGATTTTTTTTTAATTATACATTAAAGCAAACAACTTGCTGTTTTGTTCTAAGAAGTGTTATTAGAATTTTAAACTAACTAACTAACTAAGTTTTGCAAGGTTTTTAGCATTGTCGTGAAAGGTTGTTCTGATCGTTTGCTTTATGTTGTTGAGTAATTGTGCCGGAGTGAGTTCTGCTACAGAACAGTTTTTTCTGATGAAGAAAGTGTTAAGTATTGCTGTAGCGTCCTCGCTTTTGTCACTTTTGTATGTGGTTTTGCAGGTTTTCTTGGCACTGCCATCAACGTTTGTTTGGCCATTTGTTCCATACTATTGAATGATTTATTTACCAAAATTCTAAGCTGACTTTTCGTTTTTAGAAATAGTATTGTATAGACCTAACCTAACATAACCTTTGTTACTTGATAGCATTGATATACAAAAATAAAGTCTAAATTACACTTATTTTTTAATTTAAAAGATTAGTTTTAAGAATGTTTTATAAAAACTGGGCGGTTTGAAAATATAAAACCTCTCAACGACTTTATGAAACAATTGACAAATTATTATTGAAATAAATGTTATGTTATTTGTATTTTACTGTTGTTGTTCTTTTTATTTGTTGCTTAAAATAAATGTGTATGTTTGTAGAAAAAAAAATTAAATTTACAGTTTAAGAGTTTGAGTTAATTGTTTATAAAAAAAAATCTTTACAAAAAAACCCAGAGTTAATCTTAATACTTAATAAATGTTTCAAAACTGCCAGCGTATGTTTTGCATTAGGAAGACTTAAATTGTTTGATATTCATACGTGCAAAATGTTTTTTTATTATATTCTGGAAAGAATCAACCAACGCAAACAAAAAAAGTTTTTGTCTTAGAAAAATGAGCATTAAGATCTATGACATGTTTTAAATATAGAAACTCTTGTCGAGATAATTTCAAAAGTAAAAAATATTAACTTTGCCTTGTTTATATATATATATATATATAAACTTTTAAAGTTTGTAAAAGCAATATATAATCACCTAGCAACGCAAATTAAGAAATTAAATTATAGTTGTTTTGTAGTTAATTTAAAACAAAAATGAACAGTCTTGTGTCTATTCTGTTGAGAAATATTTTAATCATAATTTTGATATGTAATATACGTTTTCTAACAATTATTGTTGACGTTTTATGTAATTTGTAAATTTTTATATTATATGCGTCATTCTTAGTCAAATGTATTTATGTAAGTATTATAACTTATATTTGAATATTGTATGACTTATCTCATTTCATAAAAATGATCTAAAAGGATTAATAAATTCTATTCTATTCTATTCTAATAGACAGGGTTGTTCTATTTGAATAAATAAACCTTACCAAATTTTTATAATAAAATAATCACTCTCTATATTTAATAAATATTTAATCAATAGCTTATTTAAAACTAACAAATTTTTGATTTAATTTTTTTACGGTAGGAAAATTATTAAAGTGTAATTTTGACTAAGTCTGTATAATAATTTCAATAATTATTGACGTACATAAAAAGAAAAAAAAAATAAAGAAAAATAGTTTTTTTAGAAGTTATTTTTTTTAAATGTCTATAAAATATTATTAATAATTATACTGCTAAGACCTTACACATCTATTTTTTTACTTTTTTTACAAACTTAAGTTTATTAATTTATTAATTAATTATTAAATTAGATCAAGATAAAAGTTTTAATAATCTTTATGTTTTGAGAATGCATACATAAATCAATAGACAACAATTCTATGTGTGCGGGATTATTTGTTGGTCTTTATTGTAAATAAACCTTAGAGTTTACGTATTAGAGGAACAGTTGTGCAATTCTTAAATTGAAAGAACTTTATCGTATCAATATGTAATGCAAGTGTGCTGTGGTACAGAGCCTCATGTCGATTTTAATGATTTTATGATTGTATTTGTGACTTCTGTGTATGCTGAAATGAAACGTCAAATTTTGATCTTGATTAATGAATTACATATTATTTTAATTGTTATTATAATGAGACATAAATTCGAGTTGTTTTGTTGGACTATTAATTTAAAGATTTTATTAAGATTTTTATCAAAGATACTTTGTCATATAGTATAGCATAGAAAAAAATTTAATTTTAAATTAATAAATAATTATATTATTTTATCATTTAACGTAATATTTTTTCTTACCCGTAATATTCCGCTACTTATCAACAAGACTAAAAAATATTCCTAACGGCCTATACCGGTAACAGTTAACAAGTCCTTTGCAATGTATAAATTATTTTAAATTAATTAAATGGTTAAATATTTAGCATAAAAAAAATATAATACAATACATGACAGTTAGTGCATTTATGGCCTAGCTAGTTCACGTGTTTTGCCCTATGATGTTTTTGACCACAAAATCTTTGATACCGATATAATATTTTAACTTATTGCAGTTTCGGAAAATTAATTTAGACTCATTAATATAACTATATTTAATTTTCTTTGAAGTAATACCACAGTTTTAAGTATTTCATAACACTACAATATTATATCATTCACATGTTCTACTTTCATTGTATTTAGAACACATATTTTTAATGTAAATTATAATCCCAAAATTACTTATTAATTATTATTAAAATGCGCCGTCTCAAATTAATTTAAGAATGAATGCAATCCGTACTATAACTTGTAATTTTGTTGAAATTATACAAATTAATTGTAAGATAATTACAGAACACAGAATTATGAATATTTCTTACAAGAAATTTGACGCACACACTTCATGGTATCCTATCAAATTTCATGATCATAATGTAAAAAAATTGTATAACATTGCATAGAAATTCCAATTTGCATGCAATACATAAAGGTAATAGTGTGAAATGAGACCAGGGCAATTTTCTTAAATTAGCGTTACATCTTTTGTGTGTGAGCTTCAACAAACAGAAAAAAAATTATTAACGAGTCATGTAGCGAAATTGTTCTTGCATAATTTATAATAAATGGTAACAGATTTAGCAGATTGGATGTTACACTGTGTTCTAGCCTAACCTACATATGTGTACACCTGTAATTAATTCACAATAAACTTCTCACACGGATAAGAAAATTACTCGGAATTACTTTAAATTATATGAGGTACAACATTTAACATTTCTATCGACAAATATAAATGAAAGCTGTTCGAAAACGCATTAATTTTGTGAACACATCAATGAGAAATTTAATATGATATTTATAAAATAATAAATTTTCCCAAGATGCAAAAGATGAAATATTAATAACTGGATATGTATCATCCAATTATGCTTGTAGTTTTATACAAATTGCAGCAATTATATAATACAATTATATATTTACACAATATATTTTTATACTTTACAATTAAAATAAACATTTAATGCGATGTTTATTTCTTGCAGTATATTTTTAATTGACTTTCCAAAATGTAAGTGGATATATTCTGCATTCACCGTAATCACATAATAATGCATTGTCAGTGGATTCTGATCAATAATGTAATATGTATATTGCAAACTCTATTTTCTATTCGTGATATATTATTATTATTACATATATCGTTTTGTTTAATAATTATGTAATATAAATGTTATGTTAGGCTCATAATATAATTGATTAACATATAATGTAAAGTATATAATATTAGAGTATTTGTATAAAAGTATTATATTATATGATTATTTTCCGATTTATATCTGAATTAACCAATTTATAATTTTAAAAACTTTACTTTCCTTACCAGTTCGCAATATAACAGGTGGTTATTATCACAATCACATAATCATATGTTTACAATAATTATTATATTACTTATATTATATGGAAAGATTGTACAGTTCGATACCTTCATTTAAAACTAATAAAACATATGAAGGAATTGATAAATGGACAAATTTGAAATAACATCTTTTAAAAAAATATTGTTAAAATAGTTGGTATTAAAATTATGAAAATAAATTTCAAACAACTAAAACATATGTAAGTAGGCCGGTAATATAAATATGAAAAGTCACAAATACAAACTTATTTCATTTAATAGAAAGCTTTAACAACAATAAAATCTGTAAACACAAATAGTTACTTCTTTTGCTTTTACTATCTTCTTTTTTGGTATTTGTATTTGTTGGTCTTACAAAATGTTTATACAAATTTGTGTTATTTTTCTACTAATGTACCCGAGCTTTAGTCGTCCAATTACTTGCAATAGAGCTTTGTCGATATTATGATTATATTAACACGTTAACTGCCCCAATAAATATATGATTTTGAGTCATTTTCTTTTTTTTTAAGTGTCACGAAACTTTTGGGTACGTTTTTGTGCGCTCGCGTCGTATGGCACATACGTTCTTTTTTGGAAGAGGTATAATAAACACCTCTATTAGGAGCGCAAACAGATATCATGCTACTCTACTTTGTATTTAGAAAACAATACAGTGTTTACACACACAAACAATAAAAGCAAAGAGTGGACAAACTCCTTCAAATTTACACTCTTAGCTCAAAAACTTTTTGAGCTTATGAAACGGGAATTTACTTTCAAGATCAAAACTATTCATTACTCTTACTACTAGAGACATAACCAAAATAACCCATGAAAAATTTAAAAAAGCAACCCAAAAAATATTTGGTAAAAACGTGCAAATCCTAACGGACAGCATAGCAGCAATTTTAGCTATAAAATAGCTGAAATTGCTAATAGAATACCATATAACCCTCACATTGACAGTTTGCTTGAATGGACCCAACTTTGAACTGCACTACCACTAAAAAACTTGAACGTTATACTAAATGTAAATACACACAATGCATTTAAAGCACAATTATATAACAACCCAATTTGTAGACAGGCAAATAAAGCAATAATAAACCCCAACTCCAAAATGGCCAACTACGACTTAACGCTTGTATAAAAATATATTAAACTTTAAAATGCACAAATGATTATGAATTTTATTGTAGATTGACATATTAAGAACATGTTTGAATTTTTCTGGATAATTAAAGCAAAAAATGTACGTATTAGCAGTTTTTACAAAAAATTTGTGTTATATTATAAATCACATTTTATGCGTTAATTATAAAAAAAAAACATTAATTCAAAATTAATTATATATAATTCAATAGAGAGTTGTAGATATAGACTAGTCAAATATGCTCAAAAATTGATCTCACCTCTAAAAAAAATCAAAAATTTTGAAACTTTTCACACTGATTTATACCTATATAATGAAAAATATACTAAAAGTCCTGACAAATATGACACAAGCTCTAGCGGCAATGACCGAAAACAGGGCACTTTTTTTTAGTTTTTTGTTAATATTTCAAAAACTGTAGGTCGAAGGTAAGAGTTGACTATATACATATTGAAAGCTGATAACATTTGCAAGCAGCGGTTACAGAGCTATAGAGCGATAAAGATTGCGTTTTTTTATTACAAAAAAAAAGAAGTGAACTGAATAGAATCCACAGTACAAGCTAAAATGGTCAGTTGACATAAACTTTGAACACAAAACGCAAATCACAGTCAAACAAGATAATTTTTTTTATAATAAACACAATAAATTTATACATTTTATTCCATTTAACTGTTTTTCACGACCATGGAATTAAAACAGAACAAGCATATAGTGACGCTGATAGATTGATCATCCGCATAAGAGTCAACAATACGACTAGCGACAAAATAGTAATAGTTGGCGCCAAGATGTTGATTTTATTGTCTTTCTCATCTGAAAGAAAGATATTATTTGCTAAGCCAAGCCACGGCAAAGTAGAAAGAAAAGAATATTTAAGTCAGCAATTGCAAACTATAGAAATGAAGGGCTGCATACTTCTTGTGCATGCATTCAGCGGATGTGATACGACTTTAGCTGCATAATAAAAAAAAAAAACTTGTAAGTTTCAATTTGTTCAAGAAGCGAGCTACACTGCAAAGTATTATTAATGTGTTTAACAGCTCAAGTTTATTCCATGGGGCTGCGGCTGAAGCTGGAAACAATCTATTTCTAGAATTGTTTGATGCATCCCACAAGCAAACCTCTTTTAACATGCATACAATGCAACAATGCTTTTAATCAATTAGTTTCAAATACTAAACCAAACCTTTCCGCGTTGCTTCTCATAGAAGGAGCCGCAATGCAGCATTAAATTTTTACTACGGAATGAACTTTCTACAGAACAGTGGGGTTTGAATTACTAATTCTAGTAACTACAGAAGACGCAGCAGCATCTGAGGCAGTCCTCAACCTCATTTCTTGCAAATGTATAAATGAATGTAGAAACAGATGTGAATGCCCAAACGCAGGAATAAAGTGAACAAACATTTGCCACAACTGCCATGGAGAATGCTTAAATAGCATTACATTTACTTTCAAAGGAGACTTTCTTCGTATCTTTAGAAGAAACACAACTGTAAGTAAAAAAGCTTGTAAATGAAGATCAAAATAATCAGTTTACTGGACCTATAATCAGAAATCAGGTGAAGTTGCACTTTCTTATTCTTCACTGATTACGTGCAATATTGCCCTATTTTTGGTCATTGTCGCTAGAACGTTATATTTGTCAGGATTTTTAATATATTCTTTACTAGGTACCTTTAAAGTAGTGTAAAGTTTTAAAACTTTTGAATTTTTCTAGAGGTGAAAAGTTACTTTGACTGGAATAATAGTGTCACACGGCTTTAAGACTATTTAGAAAAACCTGCAAACCATTACAGAAATCTTGACAAAACATTCTCAATTAAAAAAGCACATGCTTACTATAGGCATTGTAGTCAACCCAATACGCTGAGGATGTTAAATGAAAGACGAGACGGCCGAGCACGCACATGTACTTGCCCGGCGCTCTCCTACGCAATAGAATTTGACTTGACATAAATTGCATAAAAGTAAGGTTTACCATTGGAGAAGGTACCTAGAGCTCAATGAAGTCTAGACGCAGTAAAATTGGTTTTTCCATCTCATTTAAATTCAGAATCTAGAATTCAAAAGTTCATACAAAATCACCTTTAACCCAACAGTGCGCAATATTTTTAATTTTTTTTAGTTTATTACAATTGATGATAGAAGTACGGGAAAAATAATTAAAAAAATCTAAAATTTATTTTTTTATTTATTATTATTAACATTAAGAACAATTTATATTTGCATCACTGCTCATTTACACAAACAAAATTACTGTTAGTGGAAAAATTTAAAACAATTTTTATTTTTGTCAAAACACAAGACTTGTCATTTTTCGCACGATACATATGTTTAACTTTACAAGTGGAATTTTTGATTCTAAAATTAGTAGCATTTTATATTATGAAGTGATTTTGGTAATCTAGCCATACATCCTTTGGAGACAGAAAAGCAACATTTTGGATGCTTTCTTCCAAATTCGATAATGTTTTGCAATTTGGACGCCTTTTACATTCTCTGAAAACTTTGCATGATTTGCAGTTTTATCATTGAATTAAAGATAGGATCAAATTTTGGTTAATAGTATTTTTTACAAGTTCTAGTTCATTTGTATCTTTCCAATACATCTTTATATTACTTATTGATGGTACTTATGATATACATATTCCCAAATTTTTGCACTGTTTTTGATCAATCAGAAGTTTTAGTACTAAATTTTGTTACAATATATCTTATATTCTCTTCAACAATTTTTTTCAAGTAGTATGTCATAAAAAAAATTGTATTCCATTGCAACTCTTTTTTTAATTTAGAACAGGGCTATTAGATAGAAAAGTTGTACTTAATTTTATAGGTGTTTCAATATTTAGTTCTACAGTTGTTGATTCTTCTAAGTTTTTAGCGGTACGTGTTAGAAGTCCCAGCTTCCTTTTCTTCCAAAATAATCTTTAGTCGGTAACTGAAACAGGTTTTTTTATATATTGCTAAAATTTTATTTTACCTCACTTGTTGCAAGATGTGGATCAAATTTTTCCAAATCAAGTTTATTTTGACCGGTTTTGTAAATAATAACTTGATAAATATATTACAAATACGGTAGTGAATAGGAATATAAATCAGTCTCTAAACGAGCAGTGATTCATATTTGAATCATAAATATTTTTGCTTATATATTAAATATTTTTATTATCTAATTATGAAAATTGATAATCTATAAATGAAGCAATAAGAAAATAATGACATATACATACTTTGATAAGTGTAACTATTATAGATTACATCAAAAAGTACCGCACAATCAGATGTGCTGAGCCGCCAATCAAATATTAGTATACAGCTGGCACGGAGTAGGTTATCAAGTATATATGTGTTTATACTTGCACACAGATGATTCTAATATAAATCGCCGTACAATTGCAACCAAAAACACTTTTATCTGAAATGTAATAGGCACAAAAATTAAGCGATTCAAATATGAATCGGTTCGCTCTGCAGGGTTAACAACTAAACATGTTTTTATTTATCAATGGAATAAATCAAATTATCATAAAAGTTCAAATAAAAATGTGTTTGCTTTTTATCATAGACATAACAACTCACAGTTGGAAATAATTAAAATTCTGAGGTTAGTGGCTGATAGGTGTGGATGCCAGAACAAAAATTCTACAATGATGATTATGCTATTAATATGGTTGCTAACAAAAGTTTGTTTATTAATAATTTAAAGAAAATAGTATTTTCAATTGTAAGCCATTCATTTTTACATGTTTACTGAGTGATTGCCCAAATAGTAAAAGTGATTTAATCCATTGATGTTATTAGTAGCCTAAAACAAAAGATATTTTTGTATATTATAAAACCACATTTTGTCTTAATAGAGATGCTATTGTATCTGACTAAAAATCAAGTTCACAAGAGATTTTCAAGTCTCTTGGCTAATAGCATTTTTAATTCTACAAAAAGGTTTTTTAATAAAAATTTAGGATTTTTTTTTATATTATTAAAAAAAACAGAAAAAAAAATTATTGACATTTCCTTTAATTTACATTTATAAAGGATTAATTTTTATCAAATGAAATAAACAAATATACACAACAATGGGTAGAAACTTTTAATACTAAAATATACTTCTAAACTCTTTAAAACTTTGCTTAAATATGTAGGAATACAATTATTTAACAAGTTACTAAATACATGGTATACTTAGATTTAAAACGATTTAAACTTCTATGTAAAGATATTTTATTTGTAAATGCTCTACTCTATTTCAAAATATTATAATATGAATTTTAGTAATTTTTAAAAGGTTTTTTTTTTGTGTATACATATGTATTTTTACTTGTATTATATTAGTACTACTAACTTTTATCTTTTATCTTTTACATTTTATAATTTGTATTTTAATGACGCGACTTTTGCATATTGTATAACTATGCATTGCTGGATTATGCAAATAAAGAATCTATATAACCAAATAATATTTATCATTTAAATTTTTCAAATAAAATTATAACTTATAGCTTACTAGCTGAATCTAGTTTCATTTAAACCTCATACACGATCACCTAAAAATATTCTATTAAATGTAATGTTTATTATAAATATAGTAGTTGATGTCATAGTATTATAAAATAAATTAAGTATTAAAATAAAATTTAAAAATATGACGATGCATACCGATTTTGAAATTATTGCATCTTCAATGTTGTAAATCAAATTATTCGGAATCATTAACAGCTTTAGTAATTCCATAATTGGATCAAGGAGTATCATTAATAACAATTACAAATATGAAGTAGGTTATTTTATTGCTAGTTCATGAGAGACATAGCGAAATTTTTACGTTTACCGGTGCATAAAGAACGGATTCAAGTATCACGAGCAGTTGAAAAGAAATTGCCACCCACACGTCAAGGACATTTTACTGGTAAATCATGCGGACTGCATAGGAGGATAATAAAGTATTTTTTATTCGATGGAAAATCATCGGAAATAAATAGTTTTATTTGCATTTGTATTATGCAACTCTATTGATGTACTTGAACTATATATTTTTAAATCGTTACAGTTAAATGAAATGCAAATAATTTAATATGAAATGGTATTTATATGACTAGCCTTAAAAAATGTTACCAATCAATTGAGATGCTTCTTGATGATTAAATTATATGGCATTGGAATTCAACTCGATCGAATTCTTGTGAAATAATTTTTATTTTATAGCAATATGAAATAATTTAATAGAACAAGCCTATTATTAAAGTATATTTTTATATAAATGTAAGAATAAAAAAGTAAAACATGACATGTATATAAACATGTTTATTTATTTAAAATAATTGTGAAATTTAATATTTAATTAATGAAACAATTTACTTGATAAAATAGCAACTAATAAGATTTATTAGTTAATAACACTAATAAAATAAAATTCTCTTAAACCTGTCCTGATTCTAGCCAAAAAAAGATAGTTTGTATTATTCTATTAGTGATATTTATAATAAATTTAGTTCATAACAATAAAATAAATCATTCTCTTTAATTAATTCGCTGATGATAAATCACTCTCAATATTTTTATTGAAATCTTGAACACATGCTAATAATTTGCAGTGATATATTGTTAATTTTAACCTTCAAAAATATTATGTAAGAAATATTTGTACTAAAGTGATGAACTAATTACTTGTGGTAATTCATTAAAATTAGACTGATTCTCTGAACCATAAGCGACTGAAATATCAAGGTAACGATTACATCTAGTCACGTAGTTATAATTGAATTAACATAATGATTGGATTTGTCTATTATATCCGCAGAGGATAATGCTATTAAAATATGTTCTGTCGGCTTAGTTCAATGAATTTATGCGTCTGTCGGAATTGGATCACGGCACAATCGTGACGATTTTGAGGTTCTCAAACGTTAGTGGCAAGTTTAACACACTCAAAAGAGATACCAATCTGGACACATCCAAATTTCAATTAACAAATGAGAACATGTTTCTTTACAACATAATTAAAAAACCGATCCTCCTGAGATGTAATTAAGATTACTTAATTTGTTGTAATAACGTAATTCAAAGGTGTTGTTTTACATACATAATTATTCATTAGAAAGCCCATAAACTGGTGTATAGTTAAATTAATTAAAAAATAACTACTAATTGCAAGATAACGAAAAATATGTTCAGAAAGAATGCTTGCATGTATTATAATTTTTCTACAAGTAGTTGAAATTTATGAAATATTAATTAATGAATAATGTTCTTATATTGTTTACAAGTACTTTCTTACGATCAAACTTTAACCAATTTTATAAAGTCACAGTATTTGCATGTGTATTTAACCTTGGTAATATCTTCAAATAAAAATCATTTTATTGCTAAAATCTATTAAAGCTTATTACTGAAAAAATAAATATTATGATTACAACAAAAATATAACACAAATAACTAACAAGCATAAGACACTAATTTCAAAACAACACAAAACTAAAAAAAAAAATACAAAAGAAACTATAACAAAAATCTGGTGGAGGAGTCCGTTTGGGCTCTACTCGGCCGTTAAACGAAGGTTAAACTAAATATTTAAGTAAGTTTGAATTAATAAAAACTTATATTTGATTTACACAATAAGATAAGTAACAAAATTAAACAAATATTATAAATTTTGTCAACGTAAATTAGTTGGTAGGATTTAGTTGAGTTTGCCTTCGAACAAGTCTTTCATCAAAACCTAAAAAATAAGTTTATTTTATTTAAAAAAAAATAATTAATCTTTTTCAAATTAAAAAAAAAACTAAGATATTTATTACAAAAAAATAGATCAGAGTTAACAAAAAATTATTTATAGCTTTTTTAAATTTCCTTACTTGCAATTAATAATAACAAAACGATCTTATAAAATTGATGTTATATATTTGAGTAGGGACATATTACTGATGTGTCACAACATTATTTTGGTAGCAATGAATAGGTAGCTTTGTGGAAATATAGCTTTTTCAGATAATCAGCAGATATTATATATATATATATATATATATATATATATATATATATATATATATATATATTAAATTAATTTAATTTGCAAATTGTATCTATATAAGTTGCCTAATATTATACTTAAATGTCTTGCGTAACTACTGAATGGTTAATCGATTGATCTAAACAAATATTGATTTTTGTCTTATATCTGCAGATTCTTTGTTAAGTTCAAATAATAGTAATTGGCTTTTTGAGAATTTCAAATGTGGTGCAACCAAAATCAATTAATTATAAATACATCAAAAATAAAGTAGGTAAATGTTTACAACATACATGTAACTAAATTAAACTATCAAAACTATACAATTAATAACATTTTAATTACATAACAAGATAAAAGAAGCATTTTTGTTAGATAAACAACTGATATAGATACAACACATCAATCAAGTTAGTAAAAATGTCAACAAGTCTTTTTTTGCTTTAAAAACGTTAAAACAAATTTAACAGAAAATTCATTAATAAATGTCTTATTTTTGGGGACAATATAATTAGTATTTAGATGTCAAACGCGAGTAATAGTCGTGTAAAGAATTATAAATAATGATTTGTAATATAAGTGGTATATACTTATATATCTATAATTAATGTATATTTTAACTTTATAAATAACTTACTAAAACACGCACATATATAAAACTAAAACAAATTACACATGCAAATAAAGACATTTTTAACAATAAATGCTAATAATGAAAACAAAAATTGAAATTCAATATATGTTTTTAAAAATTATTTTATTTTTTAATTCAAATATGTCGTTACACCATAAATCATACATCAATGTATGTTTACTGTAGTTTTTAAAATAATACTTTGATAGTTTAGCAATTTTAGCTTTATTCTTATCTCTTTATATAATTTATTTATCAATTTTTATTAAGTAAACTATACAGGGTTAGTCAAAATTACCAAAGCACCTAAATAATTCTCTAACTATAAAGAATTTTGTATTCTTTTTTAAACAAAGTTTTTTGGTTTTGAATAAGCTAGTTTAAATATACAAAAAACGTACGTCTGAATAACTTTGTTATTTTTTAACTAATTTATATGGTTCAAAAACAATTTTAAATGGTTTTTTGAGTATTATAAAGACAGGTATACACATGTATGTTTTTATTTTTAGTATAGTTGCTATGGCAACCAACTTAATTTTTTAAATAGCAACATATTATTTTTTTTTTAATTTCTTATGATATTCTTAATACAACCATAAACAATATAATATACCTTTATAACAAAAATTTCTGATAAATTTAAAAAACATAATATTTGTTTTTAATTTAAAATAATCGTAATTAAACAGTTGGCATTTAAAATAAACATTGGTTATTTTTTTTTGTGTAATACACATGATTATTTTATTTAGAATTTAAAGAACGCTTACTATATTCTTACATTTGTTATTTTTTTTTTATAAACATATATTTTTAAAAAAATTGCATTAATTTTGAGTTATAAGCTATTATTTCAAACTTCATTTATTTTAACCAAATGTATAAAATGAACAACAACATCAAAAACACATATTAAAACACTTATTTCAATGACAATTTATAAATTGTTTTATAAGGTTGCCTAGTAAAGCCAATTAGTGTTTTCAGTATAAATATTTATTTTAATTCTATATAAATTTGATAATGATAAATGATATTTACAAAATATTTTTAGAGTTAAAAATGTATAAATATACAGTTTTATTTGAAAAAATTACCAAGTTTCTATAATAAAATAAACAAAAACCAAAAAACTTTTGTTTAAAAATTTTTTTTTTTTTTACTGTAATGATTTAGGTGTTCCTATCAAATCAAGTATATAGTTAGATTACATTACTTATTTTTGTAGCCGTAAAAATATCATCAAAAGCACTAATGCCCGTACTAATAGTCGAGGATTTTTGATGTTTATTTCTTTTCAGTTTATAAATCCACTACATACATTCAATCATCTTTTCCATCAAACACTACTGTTAATTTATCTAATATACTAATTACTTAGAAACTTTTGCAAATATAAAAATAGACAATTGCCCTAGCCTAGATCTATCGTTGTTTTTACAAAACTGTTATCAAACGTTACCATACCAACTTTATCAAAATTAATTTTTATCATTGTTATCAGGATAATTTTCTACATTAAAGTAACAATCTTACGTTGTATCAATCTTTAAATCTGGTTTTAAATCAAGCGTAACTAATTATAGGCTTATAACAATTTTATCAATTTTTCCAAAAATGTTTGAAATGATAATATATACTTAATCACTTTTGTAGTACTAATTTTTTTTTTTTTAAATCAACACAAATAAATCTGTTTAATTTTACTTATTATATAATTAAAGCTTTGGAAAGTGAAGTTAAGGTTAATGCAATTTACATAAACACCTTAAAAGTGATTGATTTTGTTAATTATATTTTGTTAATTTACAAATTAATTGCATATGTTGTCAATAATTGACACAACAGTTAACTGTGTATTTAAGTTAAAATAAATACTCATTTGTCAAAAACTGTTTAAAGCAACACCATTGTTACCGCAAAAACTCTATTTGAGACATTACTTGACAGGTTGGCAATGCAGAAAATGTAGTTGCAATAAATGATTAATGTGTTTTAAATTAAACGGGATAGAACTTAATTTTTAATACAAAAAATTAGTTTATTGCATTTTCTTGCTGAACTCTTCAAAAGTATGATTATATTCTAAACAGTTCTTTATTTATTTATTTATTACTTGAGTTTATTTAAGATGCGTTTGATAAACAAAAAATATTTATTACAAAAACAAATATAGGTTTTATTTATAACAAAGTTGTACAAAAGTAAAAAACACACATTTATTAAAAAAATATAGTTTTTTAGATATTTTTAAAGCTATATTAACAACATGGTTGTTTTAGAGAAGATTATGTGAGATTGTAATTCCAAAAATATTAAGATATAAATTTGTTGTTTGGTTTTTAATATGGTACTAATGATAAAACTGAAGTTGGAAGTACCTCATTATTGATAGATATTGTTTCTAGATCTTTGTTTATTGATGCTACAGATTATAATAAAAAAAATTAAGACGTTTTGTAATATTTGTCGAGATAGTCTTTAGGAAGTATAATATATGATAAATTTTATCATCTGCAAAATTATAAATAAAACTTTTATTTATTTGAAAAAGTTAATTAATATAAATCAAAATAGAATTGTAGATCACTAGCATTTTGATTTTAAAGCTAGAGTTAAAACCATCAATTCTAACTATATTTTTTCTGTTGTCAAGAAAGTTGTTGATAAAACTTACAAGTTTGTAATCCAGACTTATAGAAAAGAGTTTCTTCATCAAACTAAGATACCATACCCTATCAAATGCTTTGGGAATGTATAAAACGGCTGCAAAATTTTCTATATGTTTGTCTAAAGTATAATTCCATTTATGTTAGAAGATTAATTGTTAAACGTTTTGATCAAAATCTATTTTGAGTATCTAGAATAAAGTTTATATAAAATTTATTTGAAAATGTTTTAAGAATAAAGATATAGGCAATAGTTTATACTTGATTCTTTTATGGCATTTAATTTAAGATATTTTTTGACAAAGTTAAAGTTTAAATAGAAATGTACCCATTATTTTACCATTAGCCGGCATTTTATATATGTAAGATTTAGAATAACAAAAATTAAATTAATTTAGAATAGTAGAGTTAGACGTAAACTGGTTTGCAAATATATCTGTTTTTTTGGATTAGTAACTAAATTGTTTTATCAGTTCAAAGAAGAGATATTAAAAATGTTGACTATCAATTTGCAGTATGTGTATTCTTGAATTATAAGCTATGAGTTCAAAAATTATGAAATAAATGTATTTATGTTTAACTTTAATAATAATAGATAAAGCGCGGTTTAGGTTTAGTAGTAATAGAAAAAGATGTTTTAACAGGAAAAGTAATTAGTGAATGGTTAGAGTTTTCTAAAGCAGCTTCAACAGCAGAGTGAGTCAAAGTGTATGTTTAACGTATAATATGGTACTGACTAACAAATTATTGCCAGGACAAATAACAAATAATGACATCTAAATATAAATAAACTTTTTTTTTATAATTATCGATGCCAAATAACAGCTAAACAAGGTTTTTTGGCTTCTGGGCTTTTAAATTGTTTTGGCACGCATTTAAAAAAATTGTCTCATTTGTAAAAACATAGCTTAATAAATTATTTTTTTTATATAACTGACGCGACGCACGCTAATCCTCCCAACCACCACTCAGTGCTTAAACGACGTATATTAATTAACTTAAAACTATTCAGCTATATCTATAATAATGAAAGAGCGGCTTTTGTCGTCTAATTATTTGACCGCATTGCTTTGCTGCGCAAATGTTACTAAAGCTCCTTTGTACGTCTCGACCTTCGCTCTAAGCTGCTACGCCCTACTCTAATCCATTAGAGCAGGCTCGGTCTATCTCATCATCAGCACGTCATTGTAACTATTCGCAATCATTCTCGCGCTGTTTTTTTATAAATTAAACCTGCACATAATTTTATTATTGATATGTTTTGCGCACTTAGCAAACATATAATTTCTCTGTAGCTTAGGATTAGTAGTCATACCGCAATTACCTAATTAACACATTCCCAAGATATACTTCTAATACCAGTGTGTGTATAACTAGTTCTTACTAATGCAACCTTATGACCTAACTGGCCTGTGTAAGTTTGACAATCTTTTGCAGTTATTGTGCAACTCCAAAGCTTTAACTGCTAGTGCACAAACATATTCCCAACGACTGTTACGTATAGGACCTCAATGTTAAATGTGGTATCAACATACAACCCCAAAGCCTTGTGCCAGTGTATAAATAACCATATATTACAGCCTAGTATACCCAATTCTAGCAGGGTACCTGGTATGCTACAACTGTCAAGCACCTCAATGACCTCAATGCTAAGGTACTTTGTTTTGCACACTTTTTTCATAACTTTAGACAATTGTGAAATACCTCAATGATAATGTATTTTTTTCTACCTCAAAAATCTACTTAATCTATGTGTAAATAACCCTCAGGTTTTCAGACAATACATGTACGTAAATAACTTAATACACAGTACTACAATGATTATTAGCAATGCTAACAAAAACTATCTTTTAACACATTTAAAAAATATGTACTTATCAGTTTTTTTATTTTGTAAGATCTAAAAAAAGATTAATTAAAAAAAAAAAACAAAAAAATTATTTATGTGTTACAGGCAAAAAAAATGTTAACACCACAAACCAGTAAGCATTTGCAAAATTTAACAATATTTAGAAAATTCTTAAACAATACAACATTTAAAAAACATAAAAAATTGTTTCAAAAAAACTTAATTTAGAACCTCAATTTTATTTGAAAGTGTTAAATCGATTATCAGCATTTTAAATTCTACAGCAAACTATTAAAAGTTATCATTCTAGCCACAGTGGCGCTAAGAGCTTAAAAAGTGATTCCACATATGAATGGCAACACCGGCACAAGCATTAGTTATTATTCCAGCTACGGTGGCGCTAAGATCTTAAAAAGTAATCCCAATAGTTATGGGTATGATTTATCAATAGTTTATATGTTGGTAAAGCTCATTACGCAATCTAAAGAGTAAAACGTAGAAAATTCTTACGTGCGTAGATGCGAGACCACATTTTATAACGTATGTCGGAACTCGTAATCATAACCCCATAACCGTACATTAGTTAAAGGCAAATGACATCTTATTGTATTTGACAAAATAGAAAAACGCCTTTTCCAAATTCCAAAAGTTTTTTCAATTACATTCCTTGTCTTGATTTGTGTTTTATTAAATAAGCCTTGTAATTAGATTATATAATGGTGTCAATAAATAAGAACGCAGAGGATAGCCACTATCACCCAACAATATTAAATTTTCTTTTGTACCTTTTTCAAAACGCATCATAATAGCTGAATTATTAAAAATGCAATTATCATGAGTTTTACCTCTCTGTACTGTACATAATTGCGTAGATAAACAACCGCGCAGCGGCTGCAACGCGGCATTGCTGCAATGCCGCAGGGTAATTTTGTTTACCACTATCACGCGCAAAGCACGCATCTATCCATCTGAAACTGTTTGAGGTACGTTGCATTGCTGCCGCAGCACGTGTTTAAAGACCCTGCCAAACAATCAAACACAACTCAAATCCTGCGCCAGCACTGCCGCGTTGCAGCCACTGCGCGCTCATCTGTCTCCGCCATAAGTTGATTTACTATTTGATCTAAAATATTATTTACACTTTTCTTGGTTAGTTGAAATCTTCTAATAAACACTCATTATTATATTGTCTGCTCCGGGTCTTACAGAATATGACTTACGTTCAAGATTAACAATATCAACTAAATCAATAAATTCTTAATCTCGTAAAAGTTCCAAATCTTCAATTCCATGATGTCAAAGTTCATAAAAGTTTATACAATACTATAGGTTATCTTGTCAATAAATATTTATGGTCTGCTTCAACTGTCAAATAATTTATCAATCAGATAAACTAACTTATAGAGAAGATAAGAGTTATGGGTACATTAAAATACACTATTTCTACTTATCGAGGAGATAAATGTTATTGGCAACTTTATAGAGAAGTGGAAAAACCGGCCCTTAGTTTCAGTAAAAAAATATGGGGTTTGAATGTACAAGATAAACAAAATTTACATTATTGTTAGGCCAGAAATATTAAGTGAGTTAGTTTACTTTTAAACTATAAACTAAAATGGTATTCATTGACAAAACTCAATATCCGAATCGGCGCGTTCTCCAAAAAATTTGCGTACAGATAAACTTAATTTTTTCATTACTACCTTTTGGTTAATACTAAAAAGTCATACGTCTATATGTAATTTTTTTGAAGTTGGTGTATAAAATTTTTATGTTTTCTGATGGAAATTGTGTGTATCCGCTTAAAATCGACACGGTGATAAAAAGTTATTGTAAAATAAATTTGTGGCATTTTTTGCAAACACAATTTGCAAAGATGGTTATATTTTTGAAACAAAAGCGACAACTTAATATTCTGTGAATCTTTTGTGATTGGATTTGTCTATATGCTATAAGAATTTCAAGATAATCTTATATGTACTTTGCAAGACAATAATTTTTTTTTTACATTTCATTGATTCTTTGTTATTAAAGGGAGGAAAGATGTGGATATGTAACCAAAATTTAAATCTTAACATAAGCTTTAAAAAACATATGGGTTAGACGTATTACTTTTTTGTTGTAACCAAAAGGTAGTAATGAAAAAGCTAAGTTTATCTGTACGCGTATTTTTTGACGATCTCGTCAAGTCAAAGATTGAGTTTTGTTTATGAATACAACCCTAACAAAGTGCTTGGTTGATTAAACTATTATGTGGAACAAATAAGGCCTTGTTCTGTTAGGCGGTTTTCCAGTAAATTAGTTTTACTTGCTCTACAATCCACAGTAAGCTGAGCTTTGTACTCATTGGACAAGTTCAAGAATCTAATATATTTTTATAGTTGTTTGATAACAATTGGGTTAGGTATTCTATGTTGCCACTGCTTTCAACCAAAACTTGAAAAAAAAATTTTTGTTTGTTTGTCCATCATATTATTTCATAAGCTTAATTTTTTTATTTTATACCTATTTTAAGAATAATAAATAGAATTTAATTTATACCTAATGCCAAAAATTTATTCAAAAAATATCCTTTAACAACTCGTTGCTTAAAGTGAATTAGACCATGTAATTTGTTTTGCAAAAATATCTGCTAATTTTTTACAACAATATAAAAATACCTTTTAATATCAAGCAAATAAAATCACATTTGTTAAAACTACATTGAAGACAAGATTCAAACAGTTGGTGAAAATTAACATTAAATTGTTGCGGATTATATATAAATCTTGCAAAATTATAAATTTAAAAGTCAATATTTTCTTGAAATTTTTTTATTATAAGTTTTGTTATTATATCTCTAAACTGTCAATAAATAACTGTTAGAATTTTTAGCAAGCCTTGTATTACGTACTATATTACGCAGATGTAAAGTATCTAAATAATTGGCAAATTTAATTGTTTTTAAATAAAATTTAAAAAAATAGATACTTGCAAGTGTCTAATGTGCCAAGGTACTTAAGACCATACCGACCGTTACCTTGATTTGTAGTATTTTAACGAAAACGGCAACTTTCGCGTCATTGCTGTTTCTACATATAAATTAAAATTTGTTTTATGTTTTTTACCAGTGCATAGAGAAAACATTAAACTATAATATGCCAAAAATTTTTTTGTCAAACTATATTTGCAAATAGCAACAAAATGCATTTAAAAAACAAACAAAAAACGCATTTATTTCTACATTTAATAAATTTGTTCAGCTATTTTCTAACTATTCTTTCACTAAAATACACTTCCAAATGTACTGCAACGACATTGTCGCCAAAGTTGCCGGTTTTGTTAAAACACTACAAATCAAGCTAGCGGTCGGAATGGTCTTAAATACTGCAAAAGATGCACATTAACTTTGCAAAGTCTAAAAACACTAAATCGTTGTTTTAGTCTGCATTTTGTGACTAAAACAGATGGTTTTGGTAAACACAGGCAAACAATACAGTAGAAGTTAGTGCCGTGCTATTTCAGACAATTGATAAAGTTAAGTGTGTTATTGCCTACTTCAGTAACTTGCTGGTTAAACAAAACTAGCGTTATGCTTAAAAAAAAATAGTTTTGTAAGCGCTTGCTATTAGTAGTAGTTGACATGGGATTTTACATATCCCCCAAAAAATGATCTAATGGTGTCAAATCGCACAAACAAGGTGGCCAGTTAACAGGTCCATTTTGTAAAATTATTTGTTTGTGTAATGTTTCTTTCAGTAAATTAATTGCATTGTGCAATGCGTAACAAGTGGCGCCGTTCTGCTGAAACTACATGTCTGCAACATTAATGCTGTCCAATTGAAATACAAACAAGTTGGCAACCATGTCTCTGTACCGCCTACCGTTGACTGTAACGTTCCGACCATTGCCATTTTTAACATATGGACCAATGGTTTTACCGGCCTATAAATCCTACCTAACCTAACGGTAACTTTTTGTGGATGAAATGGTGTTTTGACAACGACTTGTGGATTTTTATTGCTCAAAATACGACAATTTTATTTGTTGACATAGCTTTTTAATCTAAAGTGTGCTTTATTACTAAACAAAAATTTTAAATAAAATTGTGGATTAATAGCAATGCCTCACTTGGCTCATTCTCCAAATGTACGGCGCAAACGATGCTTATGTGGCTTCAACTCCAGTACAAATTGAATCTTGTAAATTTATAAACCAAAATATGTTTGCAACTTTTTTTATAAAATAGATAGACACAAGTTTAATTGTTAAGCACGATGACAAATTGACACATTTGGATCAGCATTAACACTACGCTGCACACTATCAATTGCTTTTTGTGTGCGCACTTAACGACGTCGTACTGGATGCTTATTATTGTTTTGATTAAACGTATTGCAAAAACGATGCAGTTTTTCGAATTAATTGCTCTGATAGACAATTATGAACACCATACAATACACCATGTTTTTAAAAATAAATTTGAACAATTTTAAAATGTTGCTTTGGCTTGAGTTTATTTATGATAAATTGCCAAACCAAAGTAATCTCAAAACAACCAAAAACTGTTAACTGTTAACTATTAACTGTTAACCATTATTTCAACGTTTTGAAGCCAAGTTATTGGCAATACACACAGCTGTAAAAGATGCTAAAGCTAGCAATAATTTTTTTTTTCTAAAATTTAGATATTTTTTTAGCTAAAGCAAAAATCTACTGGCGGTACTATGTGTGCCTAACAATATAATATAATAATTTCTCCAAATATATTATCACTATTATTATAAGGATGTTAGTGCTTATAAGATACGGTGAGTTTTGAGTAAAAGTCTGTGGATGAGTGGAATGTTTTGTGCTATTAAACAACGTATTAAATTGCTTTTACACCGATTCTTCTAGCAAAGTCTAATGCCCGTCTGACACTGTGCATTTTTTTGTATAACTTTCTATATAGTCGATTATACAAATTGACCTTGAGTAGTTTCTATATAATTTTGTATACAGTTAATATTTCCCTGTGTGATACTATGCAGTTTATTGTAGCAAAAATGAATAAAAGACGACATTCTATTGGCAGCTTTCCGCGGCGCGCGCGTCAGCTGTTCGAGATTGTTATGTTTATTTACCTATCGAGTTGACATAACCATACAAAATAATTCTTACAATATGATATTTTGATTTAATTTTGGTTATTGTTGTGGATAATTTTTAAGTTTCCTCTAATATTTGTTCTAATCTATAAATAGTAGTTGTTGCTAGTAAGTGGTTTAAGCGTACGTTTTGTAATAAACAAAGTGTTATGGTTTTTGAGCAGAAAGTTTGAGTACGCAATGTATCTTGTTCTTAAAAGTTAGATTTAGCTTTCTTGCATTTATTTAAATTTAATAAATGATGTATATTATGTAAATTGAGTCTCAAACCAGTAAAAGACAAATAAGCTAGTGTTTTATTATATGCACCAATCGACAGTGTGCTAGGATATTACTAGTGGAAGAGACAATTTACATAAAATCACAATAACTATTATACATTTTATGTATATAATTATGTTAGAGGAGGTAGCTTAATGTTTTTTATTAAGAAAAACGTTAAATTGTTAAATTTACTAAGACGCAACCTGGGATAAAATACCGTTCACGAGATATAGATAGGCACTAAAACAAAAATTTATAAACGTTTATATTACTTACTAGGTTTACAATTGCAATCATATTATAGTAAATAATGCAGTTTATGTATAAGTAAAATATTTATAATAACTGCAAAATTAATGCTATTACAGTTTCATTAATAATTTGATTAATATTTTGACGTGTATACACCATCTACATATCATAAACATTTATTTTATTCCCGGCTGCGTATTTTTAGTATATTTGTCAATCAATAGTTTAAACTGTGTATGTAAAGAGGACTGTAGTACAGTTAAGTGTAAGGACACGAACAGGCAACGGAATTTTGGCGCGTTTTATTTAAATCAATTAGTCTGCAGTTTTTGAACACAAAATTTTATATCCAAAATGTAAGGTTTTGTTTAGCTTTTTATTTTTTTAAGGATTTGGTTTTAGAATTTATTTGTTTCTTTTTAATCAATAAGTAAAATTTATTAACACAAACTGTATGGATAATTGTATTTTTATGAAATCTTCCATTAATAATATTTATAATATTATTTTTTAACAACTTGGCAAAACAATTGTCTATTATTAATAATATATAATATATACAAAATATAAAGGTTTTACATAATACATAGCTATTATAAATTATTTATTTCATTTTGTAAATATGAATTGTTAAATTAATACTTAAAATTAATGTGTATATTATTCAACATATTTTAGAGCAGTTGTTAAAAGAAGATACAATGCATGTTGGTTTTACTAATGGTGAATAAACTCATGAAAACATTTATTACAAGATAACAATGTAATCAAATGAACAAATAGCTATAAACTCTGCTTTATTTAGAAATTTCACACGCACACTGTAAACCAATCTTTACAATGATTGAATAACTTATTTAGTCTAGTTAAATTTAGAACTTTTTAGTTATGTTATATTGTGCTAAGATAATTATTTAAATTAACACTAACAACAATGTGCTTTTTAGCTTAATTATTGTTTCATATTCATGTCTATTAAGAACTTTTATTTTTGATAAAGAGTTTGATTGATTGTAATTTGAAAGGGGATCGTTTTTAATAATTATTCTAATCTACTATGGCTGTTTTTTATTAAAATGTGTTATACTTCACGAACTTCAAAGTCAGAAGATCTACAAAATTTAATAATAATGTTACAGTGTAAAGAAAGCTTTATAAAGATTATACTAACTGTTCTTTTATAGAAAAGTAAATTTAATTATATTTTTAAAACAAAAACGTAGGTAGCAATTTGTTTTTTTTTTTGTAAAAACAATATTTTATTATTTTTCATTTAACGCTTTCCTAAACCAGACAATCTGTATTTGTGTTTAAATTTAACGCTTTAATTAGTGTTTGTGCAAAACTTGAACATTTAACAAATTAACTGTAACTTTGCTTACTTATTATTGCAAATTCTGTTTTTTTTTGTTATAGCATAAAGCTAATGTATTAACTTTAAAATTTCAGAAGAAAATAGCTCTTAAAATTAACATCTGATAAATAATATAATTTTAACTATGTATTTAATGTAACTTAACATTTAAAATTGAAAATTAACTTGATTTTATATCTGAAGAAATGAGTTAAATAATTAAATATAAAAAAACTTGTAAAGAGAAAGAAGTATGTTAGTAGTAAGTTGAGAAATAATGAAGTCCAAGATATAAAGCCTCATAACCATCCGATGCGTTTTCAGTTTGCTCAATGGGCTAATGATTGTTTGGCAAAAGATGAGCATTTTTTACAAAAAATTGTGTTAACTCATTTTTATTTCAGAGGCTATGTTAATAAGCAAAATTGTTGCATTTGAGGATCAGAGAATGCGCACATGACTATTGAACAGCCTATGCATCCACATCGAGTAACCGTTTGGTGTGTTTTTTGGTCAAAAATAAAGGAGCCGTCGTTACCGTCAATAACGAACGTTACTGAGCCATGCTAAACAAATTTTTGTTTTTAAAAATTAAAGAATATAAAATAGATGACAGTTAGTTTTAACTGGACATGGGCTACTTGTTATACAGCCAACGTAACCATCGATCTTTTGCGCACTGTTTTTGAAAATCAAATAATTAGCTGATGTCAATTGGCCGCCTAAGAGCTGAGATCTGACCTTGTTGGATTTTTTTAAGTATATTATATTTTAAGTATATCTAAAAAAATCCAAACTACTCTTTATGTACATTCCAAACGCTATAGTTTTGCAAAAACTTATTATCGATTTCCATTTTTGGCTTTAATTAAAATATGTTTATTTCATATTATGTAAAAACAAATAATTATATATATATATATATATATATATATATATATATTACATTGTGACAATAATTAGTTTGAATATAAAAAGGTTTTCAACCGAGGTCATTTTGCTTTTTTTAATCTTATTTTTGTATGTAATTTGTTTATCAACTTATTTTTTTACCAGTACATTTTAAAAGTAATTTAATCAAATATTAAAATATCCACAAAAAAAAATTAAATATAAAAATAATTGATTTTTCAAATATTTTTTGTCATTTAGTTAGAAAAGAAACATTTAATATTTATGTTAACACTACAGTAATAATGTTATGGTCTAATCCAAAATAGTAAAAAGTATGACTTAAACAAGACTTCATGACATAACTGTGTATTCAGTTGTCAACTAACAAGATTTTAAATCAATTTAGAAATTGTGTCTTGCATACAGGGTGTCCTACGACTCAAAAATTGTAGATTAATAAATTGTTATTAAAATCATTTTAAGTTAAAATTAATGTTAAAAAATGCGATTAATAAAATGAAAAGAAAATTTATTTAACTTGATTATTTAAAACAATATTTACAAACTTTGTTCAAAATTATCTCCCGCATCTTCAATACAAAACCTGTCCCTGCAAAAATTTGATCAAACAGCTTGACTCACAATGTCTAGAGAATTCTTATTTGTTTATTTAAGTTTACCCATATTGCAATTGTTTTGCATAATCTTGCAAAATTTTTTTGTAAAGCTATAAATACATATGCAATACTAATCCTCATCTACTCGTTTGGTATAATTAAGTGGTCAACTACAGATCTTAATGCACTAAATAGAAATACAAGAACTCTTCTAACTAAACACAAAATGCACCACACAAATGCTTGCATAGAAAGAATAAATTTACCAAGATCGGACGGCGGCAGAGGTCTAACAAATATACACAGTATACACAACAGTCAGGTTACAAATATTTGAAATTATTTGTATCTCCGTAATGATAGTGAATTACATAAAACAATTGTAAATATTGATACAAATTATACCCCACTTAAACTGGCTGACAAAGAACAGATACATAAAGATTCCAATACACTACAACAAGAAAATATTCAAAAATGTTCAGCAAAACAACTACATAGCAAATACTACCACTAAAGTCACAAAGAGAACATAGACATAATAGCTACATTTACATATCTTGAGAAAGGATATCTGTATCCAGAAACCGAAAGATTTCTAGAAGCCATTCAAGACAAGGTAAAAAACACAAAAAGCTATAGACTGCACATAATTAAAAATCTACAAAACACAAACAATAAATGCAGGCGCTGCAAAGGTGAACAGGAAACCATTGAGCATATTACAAACGGCTGTAAAATTTTAGCTCCCACTCAATATACTGGCACAACTCGGTAGCTAAAATAATTTATCCAGAATTATCACTTAAATACAATTTAATTAGCAAATGGGAACCATACTATAAATATAATCCACCAATTATCTTAGAAAACGACGCCGTGTGCAAATTATACTGGGACAGCTTTTCTGACAAATAAAACAGTTGCACATAACCGCCCAGACATTACTCTTACTATAAAAAATGTAAATACTTCGTATCTTATAGATGTAGCAATACCAGCAGACCATAACATCAAGGTCAAATATAACAAAAACATTGATAAGTACTTACCTCTAGCGCACAAAATAGAAAAAATATGGAAAAGTAAAGTGAGAATAATTCTCATCATGTTGCCATCAACAGGTATAGTGCCACTAAATCTAAAAGTAAACCTAAATGAAATACAGCTTAAAGAATATGTTATAATACCTATGCAATAGGCTGTGATATTAAAAACATGTAACATCGTGAGGTCTTTTCTAAAACAATCACAATCACAAATTTTACTGGACCTGGTCCCGTACCCGTCCAATAAATAACTCCCAGGATAATACCTGTAAAAAAATAATAATAATAATAATAATAATAAAAAACATGTGGAAACAGAAATTAGTCTCAATTATATCAATAATTATTTCTGCCACAAGAGTAATCCCCAATAAAACTATTGAAAATTAAAAAAAAATTAACGTTGATGTAGTAAACCTTATCATCATTCAGAAAGCCACAATTTTGGACACTGCTAATATCACCAGAGCCTTTATGGCTTTATATTGTGTATCCTTGGATAACCGCATACACATTCAAACAACATAAAATCTGATTAAAAAAATTATAATAATAATACTTTATTTACGGTAGAAAAACTTACCTTTTACATCTACATCAAATATACCTAAATAATGATGTTTTATAAAAATATATAAAAATAAAGAACACAAAAAATAACATATATTTTTGTAACTTATTTTTTGTTTGTAGCTCCGATGAAGATAATTATATCAAAACGTCAGCAATAAATAAAATTAAATACATAAAATTAAATTTTATTTACCTAACTCTAAAATAATAATATTAAAATTATATTATAAAGGATATAATCAAATAAACAAAAAAATAACATACAAAAAATTGCACATATTAAAACAAAACATTAGTCTACATGACTCAGCTGACTTCTAAACGTAGATTTAGAGACACAAAATAAATTAAAGTTAGTTGGTAAAGTAATTGCAAATTTACACATTCTTCCCAGCGGGTTCTTGAAACCATAATTAGTAGAATAGATAGACTCACGGAATAAGGAAAAATGCCTGCTACGTCTATTATTAGGTGCTACATAAAATGGAAAAGTACCAAGTAGCTCCGGACAATCGATCTCAAACATAATTAAATTATGCAAGAATGACAAATCGGCCTTTTTGCGGCAAAGCTTTAATGACGGTACATTATAGAGTAACTGTAATTATAATTTACAGATAATATGCCCGATTTATATGACAATAAACCGAATAAACGACTTTTTTTTTTAATTTGTTAATATTAAGGTTATGAATTTTATAAGCAAGGCTCCAAACTGACTGAACGTGCTCTAAATGCAAACACACCCACACACAATATAAAAGTTTTAGTGTAATAGGTGATAAATCCGCGGACATTCTATAAACAAATCTCAACATTTTTATGGCACAATTACACATGATGTTAATATGTTTAACAAATGTAAGTTTATGATATAAAAATATGCCTAAATCTTTTATTTGTGTTATTTTGTCTAATACTTTAATGTCAATCACATTAACGGAAAGCATAAATAAAATTGATCCCCAATGAAACACAATAATGAGCTGTGACAAAAAATTATTAACTTAGAAGAAACTTTAAACTGTTGTGTGTTAAAAAGAGTTGTAATACAGTTAAATTCTTCACAAACAAACAACAGCATTTTTGGCGCGTTTTATTTGAATCCCCTGCATTGCGTTAACACCTTCGACACATTACTAAGCATAAACAGCTTTTTGCATAGTTGTTTGGTTAGTATGCTACTACAACTTTACTAACTAGTAGCTACTTACACCATACTAAATGTGTCTTACGCACAGTTAATTTTTAGTACAATTTAGTTAGTAGCTACTAACAATAACATTATGCTTTGGCAACACAGCATTATGTGACATAAAATTTGCTTCATGTTACATTTTTGCGCTGTAAAAACAATAAATAAAAAGATTTTGCACAAAAATAAAGATTTAATATGATTGTAGAACTTAATAAAAACTAAATTAAAACCTAATTATTCCAAAAAAATGCAAATGTATAAATATATTATTGTTTTGTTTTAAAATGTAATTTATTGAATCTAAAATACTTTATGCATTTATTGCAATTGAAGAGCTTAAAAAAATAAGACTACATACTATTATTCACTTTTAAACTATAATTATTTTTAAGAATTTTTAAAATTAATAAACAAATATTATGTTTAGACAGAAAAAGTTTTAAAAAGTCAAAATGCTCAGCACGTGTTTGATTTTAGATGTGCTGCCATCTTACAGAGAAACAATAAACTAATTTAATTATTAAAATAAATAACATTAATTAATTTTATTAATTATATTTGACGCAACTACTACATTTGGTGCTAATACTTAAATATTACCATACATTGCAATAAATAAAGCAATATGTTATTAAAAAGTTATAAAAATTTCAATATTTACAACTGACAGTTGTAGGTTATGTATACAATGTATTTAATCATACGCACAACAAAAGAATTTGGCTACTAACGTTTTAGTTGACAACTAGGCTGAGTAGCGTTTTAAATATCACTATGCATACGGTCAACAATAATATTTAGTTAGTAGCACCTTACTAGATACTAACCGGGACTATGCATAAGGGTGACTGTTTAATAGTTACTGTGATTTTATGTAAATTGTTTCATTGATCAGTAAGATGCTAGGCACACTAGGGTGCATATCTTGAAACAAATAAAAAAAGACAATTTACATGAAATACATCATTTATTTTATTTTAAATGATAAATTTGTTTCGGTAATTTAATGAAATAAAATGCGCCAAAAATGCTGTTGCCTGTCCGTGTAGGATTTAACTGTATTACAGCTCTCTTTCACACACAACAGTTCAATGTATTTTTTTAATAAGGGGAATTACATTAACACCTTTGACACATTATTAAACATAAACAGCCTTATGCATAGTTATTTGGTTAGTATGCTACTAAAACGTTACTTACTAGTAGCTACTTACTCCATACTAAATGTGTCATAAGCATAGTTGCTTTTTAGTATAATTTAGTTAGTAGATACTAACTATAAAATTATGTTTTGACAACACAGCATTATGTGACATGAAGTTTGTTTTGAGTTTTATTTTGGCGCGGTAAAAACAAATAAAGAAAAAGTTTTGAACAAAAATAAAGATTCAATAATGAATGTAGAACTTGTAAATAAAAACCGAATTAACAAAATTGATTGAAAAAAGTTATGCAAATGTAAAAATTTATTTTTGTTTTGTTTTAAAATATAATTTATTGTTATCTAAATTAAAAGAACTTAAAAAAATAAGACCACACACAATTAATAACTTTTAAGCTATAATAATTTTAAAGTTTTATTAAAATTATCAAATAACCATTGTGCTTAGTCAGAGTAAGAGTCAAAAATCACAGCATCAGATGGTTGCTGCTGTCATATTAATATTATAACTTAAGTTTAGATGTGCTGCCATCTTACAGAAAACACTAAAGTAATTTAATTATTAAAATAAATAACATTAATTTATTTTATTAATTATACTTGAACCAACCACTACATTTTGGTGCTAATATTTAAATATTACCATTGCAATAAATAGAGCAATATGTCAAAAAATGATGATAAATATCTCAATATTTGCAATTGATAGTTGTAGGTTATATTTGCAATGTATTTAATAACAAACAAAACAAGGCAATTTAGCTACTAACGTTTTAGTCGACAACTAAGCTTAGTAGTGTTTTAAATATCACTATGCATACGGTCAACAGTAATATCCAGCTAGTAGCATCTTAGTAGCTACTTAATATGACTATGCATAAGAGTGAAACTGTTTAAGATTGACTGTGATTTTATGTAAATTGTCATTTTGATCAGTGAATTGCTAGGCACACTGATGATAGGTGCATACTCTAAAACACAAGTGTATGTGTCTCTTACTAAGGTCTTGCAAATTTTTTAAGAAAGTTATTTTGCTTATCGTAATGTATACTTTTTATAGAGTTGAAAACGTTTTCAATTGATTTATAAAAGAAAGCAATTACTATAATATGCCTCTACCTAAAACCGCAAAACAGTATATAAAAGATGTGGAAAAAAATTTAGTAAATGCACATTTTGCCAAACCAGATTATTCGGTGGCGGTTCAATAATAGTATAAGCACAGATATTTTTTAGCGCGCAAACAAAGCTTGTTTTTTTTTAAACAAAAAGTGTGCACACAGATATATAACGGAGATTGTTGATCAGTATTTTGTACCATAGTAGTCCATTTATTGATTTACTTTTATTGGTAGTAACGCTCAATTTATTCTCCTAATATTTATTAGAAGAATAAATTGGACAGCCAATAGTCCAGATTTTAATCTAATAGATCATATAGGATAATCTCAAGAACATTAAAAACAAACAAAAATAGTTTTAAAGAATGTTTAGCAAAAAATAAAACTTAACTTTTTAAGCAAATGTTCAACATCTGATATGCCTCGAATTTTAGCAAAAGGAGATAATACACAATATTATGAAAAAATTAACAAGATTGAATAAAATTAAAATAATATAAATTTTTGTATCTTATTGTTCTTTCTTCAAAAATTAAAGTTTTCTTTCTTGGTGTATAATAACATTTTTTGCTTAGTTTTAAAATCAAATTTATTTGGTCTGATTAGATAATTATATAGTCATTATTGTAAATATTTATTGCGCTAATTGTATTATTATTTTATAAAACAATAACCTCTCAAACACACGCCAATGGATGTAAAAATGAATTACCATATATGAAAACACAATTAAAATGCACCGTAATGTATGTACAATAAAGATTAATATTTCTTAATATTTCAGGTATGATTTCAATTCTTCTCGTAACGTCCGCTATAAATTAACATATGCGTGCGTCTTCTCTATGATTGTATTGGAGGACGAAACACACACGCATTGACCCGATTAATGATATTAATATATAAAAGCACGGATGCAATTCAGAATATTTTGTAATTTACATGAGGGTGGTGGTTGTGTCTCGAATATGAAATTAATTACTTTCTATGTACGAATACCTTTTGTAAATTTAGTAGAATCAATTTGAGTAACTAAATAGCAAAGTAATAAATATTGCACATAAAAGGAATACCTTGTGTGGTAACTCAAAACCCATGTAATTCTCAATAGAAAGATAGCTGATCGCATTCATGTAAATTGCATTTTTGTATAAAACTCGTATGTACTACCGTTTCTTTTCTTATGCCTTGTATATTTCTCTGTAATGAATGCATATTTGAAACATTTCACAATAATATTGTATAACTAATATAATAAATTAACTATGAAAATGTATGATAAAATTGTTTTACGGTATATATTAAAATAATTAAATAAAATACGGAACTGTGTGAATAACTATTATAATTTATAACTCTTTATTCTAATACTAAATTATGTACAAAATCCAATCATAATATTTTTATCGTGCATTGATTAAGTTTGGAGATTTATATAATGCCGTAATGGGTATTTATTAGAGTAAAATATTAAATGTTACTAGAACAAACTACTTATTTCTCTCAGCATATGGTTCGATATAATTTATAATAAGCGTAATAAATTGCATATTTGTGCGAATATGAAAATACTCATTTATTTGTTTTAATATGGTTATTCATCTTTTGCATAATAATATAAAGCTTGCGTATTTTTTACACGCTGATAACGCCTACGTATGTGTCGGTTCTCAAAGAGATTTCTTCTTTTTAAAAACACATTGCACAATAAAATTCTGATTAATCTAAGTAATATTTAAACTGATGCGATTGAGCAAATGGTAATTTTTAAGCTGACAATTATATATAATCAATTTATATTGTTTAAAAGTATTTGATACTTATAGTATATATTAAATTTATGTTAAATGTGTTTTAAATTTTTGTGTCATAAATCAATACCTTTTCAAAACGAATTCAATCTTATATTTTTTGTGCAGCAACAACCGGCTAATAGTTAATTCTAAAATAACTTATTTTTATTTTAAAATGTGATATTTAGGAATTACATAATGTGCCAGAACAATATAAAAATACCTATGAATTTCAACGAGTGAAACCCCTCTCGCTAAAACTATCACATTGAGACTAGATTTAAGCAGTCTGTGAACATCGACTTTGAATATTTGTAGCTTATCAGTCTCAGGAAATACTGAATTTGGAAGTTTATTTCATTTGTTGATAGTACGGTTAAAGAAATCTTTTTTAGAAGTAAATATTTGTTAGAATGTTATGATAGACTTTTACCTTAGAAAACTAAATAAAACCAAATAAGTCATGTTACCATTTTTAGATAAAATTGCTTTGTTGAATATGTATTATGCGTTAGAATATTTTTATCATAATTTTAATATTTGTACATGGGGAAAATTATTAAAAATATTTTGTATTTAAAGAAAAAAAAGTTTTGATACTTGTTTTTGTAATATATTTAATATTAAAAATCTGCTTACCGTTCTTTGCATCTACATTTACCAAATCAAAAGATGGCATTTGCATAATGTAAGAAACAAAAATGTCCACAATTTTATAAATTATAAAAGTACAAAAAAACATCAGGGGGTCGATTCTGATCTCCGGTGACTTTTGTCACCGGTGGCTTTTCTCACAAAAATGACGTATTTCAATAAAATGTGACAAAATTTTGGTGAGTTTTGCCACTGGTGACAAAAATCGGTGACTTATAACATGCATAATTTAAAAGTGACAGTTCGCGTGAGTTTTCTTTAAATAATGATTTTAGTTGATTTATAAACAATTTATAAATTATTACATCATTATTATTAAGAATAGCAAGCAATATTTGCAGTAACAAGCTTATAGAATAATTTAATTACCTTTTATAACGTTAAATTCATAATAAGTAATAATAACCTAATCATTATAGTTTGACTTTGACCGCCGGTGACATTTCTCACCGATGGTTTTTCTTATCAAAATTACGTCACTTCCATAGCATGCTATTTTAATATTTGTAAGTTTTGTCACAGAATGAGTAAAAGCGTATAAAAACCGATGACTTTAAACAGGCACAATTAATACGGTGACTTTTATGACAGTTCGTGTGAGTTTATCTGTCATTAATAAAACTGAATAAAATTCAAATAAATAATGTGATATACTTAATTCTTTCAATAACCATTTATTTAAAATTGTGTGAACAATATACATAAATTAGTTGGCTCGCATATTGACGACACATACCGCATATTATAGTATTAATGTACTTCGATGCATTTGCGGAATATATTATGATGCGTGCGTCTAGTGTGCAGCGGTCGTCTGCTTGTTCATTATTCACTTAATTAATATATAATATTATTTTATTTTAATGAAATTATGATAAGTATTAACTAAACTGCTCAAGCAAATTTAATAAGACTTTAGTCGAGTAAATTTTGATTATATATGTTTGGATTTAGGCAGATTGATATATGATATATTTGTAAAATAAAACTAACTTTATAAATTTTATTTTTAATATGCAAACAATAACATTATCAACTAAAGTACAATTATAAAACAAATATATACATACTTTCGTTACACTTAATTGGAACATACATAATTAAAATTAATTAATACTTAAATAAATTCTTAAGACAAAAGCAATTTAATTAATTTATTATGTTACTCATTGAGATAAGCAAATGTAACGTTTAATGATATACTGATTGGTAGTTTATTATTAAATAATAATATATTTACATCAAAGATGAAAACGAAACTAATAGATTTGCTGTTATCGTATGACATAGAGCCAAAGATAGACAAACCAACACGGCTTTAAAATTGTCTAGATAACATTTGCCTTAGTAAAGTGCAGGAAATATTATAGGAAATGTCTTAGAAAACGGATTATTATAGTATCATAATAAATATAAACATAATAGAATTCAATCTTATAAAACAAATTAAAACACCGGTTAGTTATCACAGAAATTTTAACAGTGCCAGCAATACTACAAAATTTATAAATTATCTTAATTCTCACGACTGTAGTACTGCAACAATCAATAACGACCTTAAATAAAAATGTCAATTATTTTCTGAACACATTCATTTTTTGTTAGAAGCAGCGTTTTCTTTAAAGAATTTACCAATATAAACAATAGATCACAATGGAAATAACAATATCCGCAAATAGACTGAAAGATTTACACATATTACGGAGATCTGGCTTCAAAGAAGACAAACTGTTTTATAATCGTTATAAATCCATCTATAAATAAGTCTTAATTTTGGAAAAAATGCATTTTAATCAAAAATTAAAAGAATCTAATATATGAATAAACCGTCTGGACTATATTAAATGAAGTTGTTGCGTCCAACAAACCCAACAGTGTTGTTAGTTTAAGTATTAACAACAAAACTAAAACAAATTCAGAAAATATTGCCAACCATTTCAATAACTACTTAAACACTATAACTGAGACTATAGCAGTAAATAGCAAACCTACCCACGAAAGTAATATTGAACTCAGTACTAAGTAAATTTTCTTTTATCCAGTGACACAAGATGTACGTGATGGAGTACAGCAACTTAAAAATACAAACTTTGCAGGGTCAGATGGAATTAGCAGCAAATTACTTAAAAGTATATTGACATTATTTCTAACCATTTTACTACTATCAGAAAATAAATTGCTAAATCAAGGTATCTTTCCCAAACATTTTAAATTAGCAAAGATAGTTCCCGTGTTTAAAAAGGGAGATAAAACTTACAGCGAGCATTATCGCTCTATATCAATTTTGAGCACTTTTGCCAAAGTGTTAGAGAGTATTGTGCCTTTCAAAATAAAAATATTTTGATCAGTGTAATTTTTTTAATAATATGTAATATGGATTTAGGGAAGGTAAATTGACTTAAGATGCCATTAAATTTAGCGCAAATAGTTCAAAGCTGAAATAAGCACATTGACTATTTATTAAAAAAACTAGGGTATCTGTGTTATGTTGCTACAAAGCTAAAAAATATTGTGGACTTTAATATTCTCAAGTTATTCTACTATGCGCACTTTGAGACTTACATATCGTACTGTATAGTTGCTTGAGGTAATTCAAGTAAGGTTGAAAAAAAATTAAATTGCAAAAACAAATAGTTTTTAAGATTGAGACAAACATTGCAGACCATTATTTCAGAGCAAAAAAATATTGACTGGGTATTGCGTATATATTTTTCAAACACCGTTATATTTTAAAAACAATTTGTCAATTTTTAAAACACGGACACAACAAAAAAGCATATAACACAAGACATAAACATACGTTAAAAGAGTTATTATTAAACAGAGCCTATTACAAAAAGAATACTTTAATGATAACTCCTTCAAATCGTAAATAATGCTAGTGATAATGATGTATATTCATTCAATTTATGTTTATTGTAATTATATAAGTTTTAACGCATTTTATTTAAAAAAAATTATGTTTATTAATGTAATATTATATTATGTGAATTGACTTGTCATTGCATGATCTTTATATTAATAAAGTATTATTAATTATTATTGAATATAGAACAATTTGTACATAGCAAATAATACAACTTTTTTATAAATCTTTAGATTTTGTCACAAGTTATATTAATTTATATTATTAATTATTTCAATGCACAATTGATTGTTTGAAAATATATTTAAAATAATTCACATGAATATAGCAACTCTGACAGATTTAACAAAATTACTGGGTTGCCATGTAAAAACCATCGATGAGTTTTGTCACCACAAATGTCAGAAATAAGTATCCATGGAAACATGTGAGTTTTGTCATCGGTGACAAAACTCACAAAGATCAGAATCGACCCCCAGCATACGCAAAAATAAAATGTATAAATTGCCAAAATATATTTAAAAATCACAACTTATAAAGCTATTAAAGTAAACTTTAAACTATGTTTTTTTAATTTAAAAAAAATTATATAATGTAAAAGAATATTTGTCAGACTTCATAATCAAACTTAATGTTACATTAATTTAATGAAATCATTACCAAAACAAATTAATTTTATAATATATTATAATGTAACGTTAGTTACTAAAAAAAGAATAATTTTAATGTGTCATGTTTGTCCCATCAATGACATTCATGGTACCATTAAGTGTAAACATAACTTAGTTTTTTGTTTTAACTATATTTTTATGAACAAACCCATAAAATTTTGATGGAAATGCTTGAATATAAAATTGCAATTTATGATTTATAACAATATTATTTATTATACTTCTAATATAATAATAATTATAGTATTATATTAATTTTTAATACAACAAAAGGTTTTGCCATTTAATTGAAGAAGAATAAAAAATCGACGGTTTTTATTAGGAAAAATAAATATACATATTGTTTAAATAATAATAGTGCTTTAGAAATTAACTTTTATTATATAGAGTTTATATCTTTATATTAACTTCTCCAGTGTATTGTTTAACACATTTGATGTAAAGTGAGTTGAAAGGTTCTTTGCATACATTATTGCTGCAATTTTTGCAACTCTTGCATGTACGGATTCTTCTAGAACTAGTCTTGTTCTAATTTTTTGTTTGTTTCCGTAGAAACTTGTTTTTTTTGTTGTCGTTTTTTCAGTTTATCAAATTGTCTTTGTTTATTTTGCTTATGTTTGCTATCAAACCTCAAATTCAAAAGTAAAAATTGAAAGCGTTTTTGTGTCATTGTTATTCTAAAAAACTCAATTTCTATTCTATTGGTTTTCCATAAGTCAATTAGATTTACATGTGACAATTGCTTTACACCAGCAAAGTATAATAACTCTAGCAGAGCTTTCAATTATATTTTATTCGTGCTGGTCGCATCTCTCTCTCTCTGGAAAAGTTGTTTTTTACAAAACTAATTTGTATATTAATGCATTCAATAATGTTGTCTATTATAATATTAGGAAAAAACAATTCCCATGCATCAATTGAAGTTTTGGCCTTTTTTGACGCATTTGTTGAAATGTGTACTTAACTTACATAAGCAGTCGCACCGCGGTTAAAATTACCAAAGTTATTTTACAACGCAATTTATTTTTATTTGGAACGTCAAACTGCACGCTCAAACAATTCAATACTGCAAGGAATAAAAAATAAGCAGCTATTGTGAAAGTCAGACAAAAATAAGTATGTGTTTGCAAATGCACAAACTTTCAATAAAAGGTTTGGTTATTATGACCAACGTGCGACTTCTCTCGAGAAAGTCAATAATAACTTGATTAATTACATATTGATTATTGATAAAGTTTATATCTATTATTGAAACTTTAAACTGGTGACTAATTTAATATTTCAAGGTTAGGTTAGATTACGTTAAGTATGATTTAATCATAGTGCCAACCTAATCTTTGTTTTATCTAACGAAGCATTAGTTAAATACACATCAAAATAATATTATAAAATCGAATACTTTCAATAGGCTTTTAAATCTCCCCTATGAAAGTGGAATTGTATGGAAAAGTAGAACTTTTCACTCGCTTTATAGAAACTAGTGAGAAACAAAAATTAAAGATAAAGTTGCTATTAATATTGCATCGACTGTCATTAGGAATAGGTTTGACGCGTTATTAATTTTTTATGGAGACAAATGGGACATTTTAGCTTGAATTACGAAATAACTATTTTAAAACAAAACATCAATGAGTCGCTTTTTGACTTTTATAATAAACTTTTGCAACTATTAAATTTGCAAATTTTCTATATTACAAATCTTTGCCAAGATAATATTGAACATAATTATTTAGCTGTATTTTTAGAAATAATGCTTAGTATTTTTAAAAGGAGAGACCTAATATGTCCTTAGGGTAAAAAATCCTACAAATTTAAATATTGCGTTTAACACGATTGAAAAACGAATTGCAAATGGAAACACCAGTAGTTAACATAAAAAAATGTTAAACCGCTTGTTTATCAACCCAAACTTAATAATGTTGTAAAACAAAATATACATTATAATAATTTGAAACCGGGACTTTCGAGCTGGAATAGTTATTATAACAATAAAATTTTTGTGCAAAATCAAGGAATACTTTCAATATTTGAAATAATCCAAATGTTGTTAATAATAATAAGAACAATTAATCTGAGCCAATCTCTATAACTATTAGTTCAACAAATACCTTTAAACTACAAAAAAGTTTGTATAATATTAAAGGACAGCAAGATATAGAGAATACATCACAATATTTTTTAGAGGTAGATCTCTTAGAAATGAAATAGAATTAATAAGTTCAATAAATAATTCTAGTCAATTATCATATGTAATCAACCCACAACATCAGTTAAAAATATCCTAGTTTATACTGTAAGTTTGCGGTTCTTTGTTAAACCAACAATTGCAAATAAATTGTATGAAAATAATATAAAAGTTGACCCTTTTGAAGTAGCTAGTGTACATGAAATATACAGCACACAAATTTCATTTGTAAAATTATTTAAATGTAAAGAAGCGTTAAATTCAAAATTTTATTTGATTTTCATTCAAGCTTCGACGTCTTATTAGGATTAGATTAAAGGCGTTATTGACTTTAATAAAAATACTTTGGTTGGTTCAAATATACTATAAAACTTAACCACAGAAATATTTTCAAACACCAGAATATGAATTGTGTAGTAATACCATGGATATATATATAACTGGTACTTGGTAATACAAAGTAAATATTTAAAACATCTTACATTTTATTATTTTAGGGTTCTATACATTTAAACCATATGTTATATGTCAATAACAGTAACAAGAAACCATTTAAATGATTTGGACAAAAATTGGTTAATTGGATCTGAAGTTAAGACAAAAAATGTGTTTTTAATAAACAATTAATATCTTATAAATTGACTTACCAACTTCAGCCAAATTTTTGGACAACACTATTACACGTATTACTGGTTTTTGCAGTACAGTAACTTGAAAAAAAAACACTTGAAAATTTCTAAATGATTTAGACATGCACAACTTTTTTATGAAAAATAGTACAAAAACCGGCAACATTTGTAAATAAGCATAAAATATAAGCCATTTACATGATGTAATTATATTTTTATTTGTAGACTTTCTGCGCGTGCTATCTTCAATGGAAGTGATGTTCTATAATAATAATAATTATTATTATTATTATTATTCATATTATCGAAGTAATGATTTTATTTATTTATTTATTTTATTTTATTTCTACATACATGTTTCGATGATTAATCATCATTTTCAATGTATTTATTTAATATAATATTTCAAACTGATTGATTAATATTTATGTAAATATTTATATTTATTTGATAGATTATCTAACCTTAAAATTTGTAACGTCTAATAAATGACAATATCAAAATTCAAGTCAGCGGGAATATAGAAATTTAAATATACAAAACGGATATCAGGGTAGCGGGAGAAAACAATTTTTTTTTTTTTTTTTGTTTTTTTAAATATTAATCAATCATTTTGAAATATTATATTATATAAATACATTGAAAATGATGATTAATCATCGAAACATGTATGTAGAAATAAAATAAAATAAATAAATAAATAAATAAAATCATTACTTCGATAGAATAATATAAAAGGATTTTATAAAATAAATGTAGAAAATATAAAATAGTAATAATAATAATAATATAATTTTATTTCTCTTGATCTTTACAGACATGGGATACGTCAGGTACATAATATTAAGTATAAAATAAAAATAGTAAAATTAAAAATATTACATTTACAAACAAATTAAAAATATTACAATTACAAACAAATTAAAATATGTTTATATAAATTTTTTTATAACAATCAATCATGCAGTTCTGTATCGTTCAAAAACTCTGTAAACAAATAATAACATTTGCAAATTAGCAGCTCTTTGAGTTTGATTTTAAAAGAATTTAAATTCAGCATTTTCAAAGATTCTGATATTTTGTTGTATGCTTTTATAGCCAGATATTGTGGACTTTTTTGTAAATGCTCAATTTATGTTGCGGTACTTCAAAAATGCTTGAACCATACCTGGTATTGTATGTATGAGAAAAGTTTAAGGTCTAAACTCGCCGTTTTTTTTTTGTTTTGCATATATTGATAGCTGATAGATGAAAATGCACGGCGCAGTTAGTATGTTTAGCTGTTTAAACAATGGACTACATGAAATGCGGCTATTTACAGCCAACATAGAGCGTATTGCTTTTTTCTGCAATATCAATACTCTGACAGACTCGTTAGAACATTCCCATGCAATATTTCCATACGACAACACTGAATGAAAATGTGCGTAATAATATTTTAAAAGTACATTTTAATCTAAAATTTGCTGTAATAGTTTTATTACATAACAGGTAGATGATAGGTTTTTTGCAACGTAGTCTATATGAACACTCCAGTTGCATCCCTGATCAATAATTACACCTAAAAATTTTGTGTTTGTTTTTTGTGTTATACTTGACTTATTACATCGAATAAGTAAACTACTGTCACCTTTTATATTTGTTTTTCAGAATTGAAGAAACACGGTTTTCTCCTTATTTAAATGCAATCCGCTCGCATTAAACCATTGCTTAACTCTAGCAACATGTGCGGTAGCTTTTAAGGCAATTTGGTTATCTACAGAGTTAACTAAAAGAGAGGTATTGTCAGAAACATAAAAATATTTTCTAATTTTAAGTTATTTACAAAGATAATAAATAGTAGGGGACCAAGCACCAACACTTGTGGAACCCCTTTTGACATAGGTAACATATTTGTTTTCTTGTTACTACTACTACTTCTACGTAGTGATATCTTCCATTTAAGTAACTCTCAAATCATTTAAGTGCGTGACCACGTATACCGTACATATGCAGCTTTATCAGCAAGGTGTCATGACAAACCAAATCAAACGCCTTGGCCTCAAGTCCAAAAATATTCCCACACAGGTCTTACCTTCGTCGAAATATTTGTATAATTTATTTAAAAAAAAAGTTATAGCATCAGAAGTTGAACGACCTTCGCAAAAACCGTATTGATTGTCATTAAATAATTTGTCAGCTTTAAAAAAGTTTACAATGTTTGTGGTTACTATGGATTCTATTATATTTGATATAGAACTCACCAAAGATATTGGACGAAAATCTAAAATAATTGAGTTTGAAGATTGTTTTGGTATTGGTATGATTTTTGTTATTTTCAAGTCATTTAAAAAGCAACCACTTGAAAATGATAAATTAATTATTATTACTAATGAATCTACAATATTTAAGATACATTGTTTTGCTAGGTTTGCATTAATATTGTCATAACCCATAGAATAAGTTGTTTTCATTTTGACTACAGCTGAAATAACTTCGCGTTTGGACACAGGATTTAAGAAAAAAGTATAAGGATTTTTGTGTGTGTTAAAATGTGTATTAGAGACATTGACATCCTTGAATTTACTTGCAATTGCAATAAAATTGTTATTAAAGTAAACTGCTATTTATGTTGGGTCGCTTATTAAAACATCATTAATTTGAAGAACAATTGGTTTACGGCATTGCTGTTTTGTGGTATTATCGTTTATAATACTCCATGCTGTTTTTGATTTGTTTGGAGAATTTTCAATTAATCTGTTAAAATGCATTTTTTTGCTTTAGCTATTAGATTGCGATATATTGCCTTATATTTTTGGTAGTACATTGTCCAATAAACATTTCCAGTCTGACAAGTTAAATAAGTTTTTCAAATTTTGAAAAGAAATTATCAAACCTTTAGTTATCCAGTTATTATTCAACGATTTATGTTGTTGGTATGATTTGATCGGAAATGCTATATTGAAATTATAACTTACAGAATCCTTGAACGAGACATATAAATCATTTACATCACTAAACTCACTAAGCGCACACCATTTTTCTTTTGAAAGAAGTTGTTTGAAGTATAATATATTTTCAGTTTTATTTAACTGTCTATATTGTGTGGTTACTTTAGTGATTTTAGAGTTATCTTGAAATAATTTTGTAATTTGACTATTGTGATCAGATAAACAATTTTCAATAACATTGCTAGAAAATTTGTTAAGCTTATTAATACAAATATTATCAATACAGTTGTTATTTCTGGTGGGTTTACTGATAGTAGGCAATAAGTTATATAAGTCTAATATATCTGTTAGTTGCGCTAATGACTTCAATGAACAATTGAAGTTGATATTAAAATTGCCAGCTATTATAACTTCATACTTAGAAAAGTGCACAGTGCATATAAAGAGTTTCGTTTAATTTTTCAATAAAAATATTAATATCAACTCAAGGGCTTTTATATAATGCAAAAATTACATAATGTTTGTTATTTATGTCTAATTTAAGTGCGGCACACTCATAATGTTTTTCTAGTGACATGTTATTAAAGCTATCTAAACATACAGTATTATATCTCTCCCGTACTAAAATAATTGCACCGCCTTTCTGGTATTTAGTCCTAATAAAATAACTGCTTAATCGCAGTATATGCGCAGCATACTGAATTAATTCTTTCAGTGTAATTATCAACTAAAATAAGTTTTAACGTTGTATACAATATATGCATTACACGTGTATGGTAATAACGTTAAAGTTTTGTGAAAATTTCAAAATAATTGTTTTGCAAATAAAACAGTAACGTGCAAAAGAACAAACTTCAAACTTCAACGTTATCATCATATACATTACATAATGCATATAGTTTATACAATGTTAAAACTTATGTTAATTGGTAATTACGCTAGAAAAATTAATTCAGGTTATTTAACATATAAAAAATCACTTCCATTGCAGATGGCCCGCACATAAAGTTTACGAATAAAAATTTAAATGCACTACGTAAATGGCCTATGTTTGGTAATGCTTTACAATTGTTGCTAATTTTTGTATTGTATTTTCGTAAAAAAGTTATACGGGTTTAATTTTTCAAAACATTTTTTTTTTTTTTTAATTACTGTACCGCAAAAGCTCTTGTATATAAAAAGTTTAACTTATAGTAAAACGTCAGCAATACGTGTAATATCTGATAAGTTGAGTAATATCTGATAAGTTTAAAGAAGTTATTAAAGTCAATATAAAAACTTTAAGGAAGGTAAAGTTATAATACCGCATATTAAGGTAAATAAGTTAGAAATCCCAGAATGTGCTACTTATGTGAAGAATTATACAGCATTATGTAAATCTTTCTCTCTCTTTAGATTATGACGTAACAATTAGAATTAAAAACCCTATAGAACTAGATCCAATTGATAAATACAATAGAAATCATTTCTTTAATTTTAATACTTTAAACTTTAAATTTGATATAAATGAAATTTGCACTGATTATATGAATAGCAAAGAAAAACAAGCAATTTTTTTATTAATAAAAAATTACCAAGATATATTACATGTGGAAAATAAACCACTAACCAACCAAATCAAACACAATATTATAACAACTGATGACAGACTTACATACACAAAGTCATATAAGTATCCAGAAGTCCAGATTTTTTTCAACGTTCTTTGAGCCGACGCTTCAATTGACAAATCACTCTAGTTAACTACCTCCATTTATTAGACAACTATATTATACATCTTAGTTGTTTGCCTAAATGGATAAGAAAAAAAACCCTTAGCCAAAACTAAAAACCAACATTGGAACAATGCGACGGTCTTCAACTCCCCGTCGATGCCAGGCTTTGAGGAGGAAAGAGTTATATAACTTATTACCCTGTATTTCTATAATACCATTTATTATGTGTGCAACTGCATACATGTTAATGCAGCATCAGCATTATTATTTTTTATGCAGGTGCAGATTGTTTTGCATCATATATAAATTAATTGTAACTTAGTTTAGTTTAGTCTTTAATTAGCACTTAATGCAGTAATACTTTTTGTATAATTATATTAATAAATTCCTTTTTAAAAACAAATAAGTGCGATAAATATAGTTTATATTTGTAAATGTGATGTAATTTTAAAGGAAGGAAGGCAAGAAATAATCGTATTACTATTATTACTTATAGGGACAATTTTTTAATTACAACTTAAAATTTTAGTTCTGATTTATAATGTCCGGTAAGATAACAAAATAGAAATAATAAATTTTTTTTTAAATTTATATAAGCGTTAGCAAAGAAAACTTGCAATAGAGAATTGTTGATTGTTTTAGCTAAAGATTGACTGAGGTTAGGACTAGAACGACAATTTTCATTTGTTAATTTTATTATTCAAAACAAATTTCTTTTTTATTTTATGTTGTTGTTTGTGACATTTTTAATTATTGAAAAATACAAAATTTACTTGATTATCAATATTTATAAGTTGAAATTGTGCTTTTGTCTTTTTAGTGGGTTTTTTAATAAATGTAATCTTTTTATTAACAAATTTTTTAAACATTTTTTGTTAGTGGTAGCATGTTTAAGGACTTTGTCTTTAATTTTGTAAATTTAGTTTATATGTTGATCAATTTTATTTTTTTACATAATTTTAGATAGTATGTAGTCTAGATATTATATCACTTTATCCATAAGCAATTATAAAAGTTTGGATCATGTATTGTAATTAATAATACTTTTGAATTATTACTCAAAATCTGTACTATTGCTATTAATGATTGTATAAAAAATTGAGTAAGCTATAATTAATATCTATAGATTTTTTACTTTCCATTAAGATTACTTGTCCATACTGTAAAAATAAATCGATTAATGTAGAGAATTGCTCCATCAAGTGTAATAGTGTCAATATATGTATGTATGAAAAAATATTGTCCTAAAAGATTTAAAGTACTAAAAATCTAGTAATAAGGTTTTTTTTAATTTTTTGTTTTTAGATTTTTTGTGATTAGAATTTTTCTGATATTTTTGATGTGTGCTTTTTGTTGAGTGGATTGGTAACATTAATAAATTTTTCTTTACAAATGACAAAATCTATAGGTTTAGTTAAATTGTCTTGTGCAAATTAAATAAAAGACTTTTGTAGTGTATTATCTAGTATTATTTTTTATGTTTTATTGTTTTTTTATTGTTATATTTTTTATTACTTCATTCATTTTTAGCTTGAACAAGTAGTAGACAATAGTCTGATGCTGTATTAGCTCTAGGATATGTTTTTAGTTAGTTAGTTTAGATTTTTGGCATACCAACCTAAGAAGACTATTAATGCGAATTCTTTTCTCTAACTATAAAAAGTGTAATATAGTATGCTGTAAAATGGCATATTAAAAAATTAAATTAAATAAATAAATAAATAACAATAATAAAATGAACATTCACAAACTATTAAAAACTATAGCAAAAATGACTATATAATTCCAACATTGTCTAGAGTGTCCTAAACACTGCTAGATTTTACAATACAAAAACATTACAACATTACAGTAAATCAACAATGTTATTATATCTATAATACCCAGTCTGCTCTCTCAAATAAATTTGAGCATACAATCGACTTCAACGATTTGATCGCCCAAGACAATTGACAAACTAGGTGATAATTCAGAAGCAGTTCTATGTTCCGAAGGATATGTTTTTTTTTGCTAAAACGGCATTTTTTTATTCTATTGCAAAAATATAGAATCTTTTATCCCGTTTTATATTTGTTGTATTTATACTATAATCACCAATAAATCTAAAAGTTTTAATTTTTCTATTTTCTCATTTAGATTGCCAATGATTATTAAAAGTATCCTACAGCTTTAATTATATTATTAGATTTTTAAATAGTCTACTAATTGATTATTAATTTTTCTTAATAACTTGAACAAAATACAAATACGTTTTAATGTTATTTAATTATTTTTACTAATACATTTTACGGTCCTGCGGTACAGTAAGTACTTGACAACATTCTTTAAAATAATTTAAATAGGAAATTGTTTTGTTTTTAATTATAAAATTATGTTTGGATGCACTACAATTATATATATGGAGTTAAAAAACGAGTTGCACTGTATACGCAATATTAAGAAATAATTTTACGGTTGATAACGATTAAAAATAGATAAATTACACAAATTCCAATAAGATCCACCTTTCACACATTATCTGTTTTACTCAACATATTATTATTTCTTAATTAACTTTATTGCTTATTTCTTTTAGGATATTAAACGTTCTATTGATAGATATATTGCAATAGCAACTAGTAAACATTCTAGTTAAAGCGTATATATGTCATTGGAAGTATATTAAATTGGTAAAGTTATATACCAAACGTTATTTCTATAGTATAATAAAAAAAATTGTTTAAGACAATTTAAATTAATTTAATGTGCAATTTGCTAAATGTAAACAACATTTTATTTTATTATGTAAAATGAATAATTTTTATGTAATAGTCATAGCCTAGTAGTTATTTTTGAAAAAAAAATCTTTGTTTCTAAGTCTAATCTATTAAGTTATGTTTTTAAAACAGTTAGAATATATTAAATTTTATTAAAAAAATATACGAGCAACATTAAACTACTTTATAAATCTTTTGCATAGAATAAGTAACTTAACTACTAAAACATAAACATTTAATACTTGTCTATTAGAGATATAATACTAAAAATAAACTTATTCAGTTTTTATACTATGTAGTTTGTCAAAGAAATAAGTACAACTTGACTAAAATGTTGATTTAAACATTTCATTTCAGACAGATTAGACTAAATACGTAATTAGAAATATGTGTTAAATTTTTTGTTTGTTTTGTTTTACGTGTATCTTTCAAAAAACATACAAATTATTCACAAGAACAGAAAGTGTAGAAGCACAAACATATAAAGCCTATCCAAATATATAAAAGTACCCCATCACTCCAAAATAGGTCTCCAAGCAAAATAAATGCGGCTTTCATTTAACGTAAAACTTATCTTCACGTTTGAAAAGTAGATTGTTAATAATTTTTTCATAATAAATAAAAAGTAAACATTTTTTTTTAATTACTTGTATTTAATTAAACCAAAGTAGAACAGTCATAAGAAATTGTACGCCATTTTGAATTTTAAAAATTAATTTTAGTGATTAAAAATTTTGCATAACACAATGCAACATAATATTATAGAATGACAAAAAAAATATTTTTTTTGGAAATGTGGCGTTTTATCTCTAAAATCCTTGCCCTTTATGTATACCTACATAATAATAAAAATTTCACAGTTTATGAGGTTATTTGTTGTTTAACGTACGTGCTTTGTCTAAGGCCTAATCACAGCCGTCTCTATTTACAAGCCGTGTTCATAGAAACTTGGCAACGCTGCAAGTGGGCTATCAGTTTGTATTGAAATACATGGAAAAGTGGTAGGAAGAGTGTTATTAAAGTGTTTTGAATTCAAATATAAAGGTAAGTCTAACAAATATTTATAATATGTGCATATGAAAAATGTCATACTACTTATTTTCTTGCTTTATAAGTCAATATCAATGTTTTTAATTTAAATAAAGCTGGTGTATTGGTTTAGTTTGTTTTTAGGTTATGTGGTTAAAACCAGTTTAATGTCAATATTAATTAATAAATACACACTTAAATAATAGTTAAATGCTGTATTTAAATAATTTAAATAAAGTGATTTAATTTTATTGTCTGTTGTGCATATAATAGTACTTTTTATTTTATTTTAGATGCCAGGAAGATGTGTACACTGGAGACAAGCGGATCCCGTAGTTTTTTATTTCTACAACATGAAGAACAAAGTGCACTAGTTCAATATAAACAAACCAATGGACCTTTTAATAATATAGTGCTTGTGCAAAGTATTTAAAAAAAAGTGATATTTTGTTTAAACTTTTTGAAATCGATAAAGCCTGTGAAGAGAAAATTTCTCTAACGGACTGTAGTTATTATCATAAGTTATAGAAGTGTTGTTAAAATATAATTACAAATTAGTGCTAGTGATGTTTTTTAATATAGAAAACAGGAAACATATTTATTGTACGTAAGTAAGTTATTTTCGTTGCGATGATTTTGTATGCCGTTAATTATTAATATAGCAGTTTCCTTTACTGATATAAAAGTAATTAACATGTAGCTAATTTAAAAATATCAATTTGCAAGCATCTGTTTAGTCACTAAAGCTTTTATTATAAAATATGTATTGTGCGATAACAATTTTTTGGCTGGATTATCGAATAACAGCATATTACAGCTAAAACTTTATTTATTTGTTAGCTCTTTATATGTAATTTATTTGTATGTGGACTAAGCAATTTTTGCTTCTATAAGACTCAACTTTGGTCTGTAATTTATATTATTACTCATTTTGCATTTTATTATTATGTATATGTATATGAAGTATAACAAACTAGTCAATTAGCGAGTAATTTAGTTGACTACTCTCGATTAAATTACTTGCTACTTGAGAAAATTTTACCAATTTTGTATTTGTGTTTTATTATTTATATCACCGGTTATTATTATAAATTATAATTTTTATGTAATGCATATTTTGTTAATAAAGTCTGTGATTATTATTGCCAATTTTGTATTTGTGTGTATTATTAATCATATCTGTGGTTCTTATAATTTAGATTTTTCAGAAATTATCATTTTTATATAATATTTTGTTATAGGTAAGTGTAATTACATTTTACATATATACAGTTATAACTTCATATTTATTGATTCCAGAGTTTTATTTTCATTTTTATATGTTTTTTAATTACAGTTTGATTTATATTATTAAAATTTACATTTTTATATGTTTTTTAATTACAGTTTGATTTATATTATTAAATTTGACATTTATTTAATTTAATAATTTACGTTTGTTATTTTGTGTAGCGAGTTCTCCCCTTCGAACCGCACGTAGGCCGGCCCACCTATGGGACCGAATGCGACGTTGCCAAGCGTATCAGCACGGCTTGTAAGTAGAGACGGCTGTGGTCTAATATACAAACATCTAACACCAAAAAAATTAGCATACTAACTTATACAGGGTGATTCTTAACCTATGCGCACTAACTCGAAGAATAACAGTTTACAATCAATATTATTGATAAATGTTAAAAAAATGTTGTAAAAGTTTTATAATAAGCGAGATAATAAATTATAAAGTTTCTGGAAAATTAAAAGTTATTGCTTGAAAAAAATCGGTGTGCCATGTCAAAATTAAAATAATGCACGTTGAAGTCCCAGCGGTTGTTGCCGAAAAACTGAAAAAAAAAACTAGGTGGTGCCTGTCAGGGTGTAATAAAATTAAATTATAGCGCAACATAACATGACCAATGCAGAATTTGTGGATATGATATTGGTGTATGGAGAAGTTTATCAAAATTCAGTGGCTGCAGCTCGCCTTTATTCCGGGAGATTACCTCAAAAGATTCATATGGCTTGTGGATTGTTTGTACGTTTGGTACAGCGTGCAAGAGAAACTGGGCACTTGCAGCGCATACCTGGACATTATGGGGGACGTTCTATACCAAGGCATATTTTTAATCTCGAGGATGATATTGTCGATATTTCTGAAGAACGTCCTGACATTAGTACCCAGATAATTGCCGATCAAACTGGAGTATCGCAGTCAACTGTATAGCGCATATTAAAACATGAATTACTGTATCCTTACCATGTACAGCGTGTACATGCCCTGTTACCAACAGATTTTTCTCTTAGGGTAGTATTTTGCAAATGGCTGTTGTGTCAGCATGATGTAAACCCAAATTTTTCTAGTAACATTTTAGTGACAGATGAGACAATTTTTACTCGAAGCGGTGTGCACAATTTTTACAATACGCATTATTGGGCAGTTAAAAATCCACACATTACCCGGAGTACAAACTTTCAACACAGATTTTTGGTAAATGTATGAGCTGGAATTGTAAACGGTTATTTTATTGGACCGTTTTTGTTGTCAAACCGTGTAACGGGCGCTGTTTATTTAATTTTTTTACAAGAAACCCTACCAGCACTACTGGAAGAAGTTCTAATTAATGTTAGACAGCGCATGTGGTATCTTCACGACGGAGCTCCACCACACTTTGCAATAGATGTGCGACAACATTTAAACAATGTGTTTCCGAGGAAGTGGATTGGTCGAGGAGGTCCAACTGCCTGGCTTCCTAGATCACTTGACCTAAATTCCCTAGACTTTTATGTTTTATGAAACATTTGGTATACGCTACCAAAATTCACAGTGTTGAAGAGTTGCGACATTGCATACTAGCTGCCGCTGACACAATTTGGCAACCACCAAGACTTCAACGTGCATGTAGCGCAACATGGCTTTGGCGGGCGCAGAAGTGTTTGGAAAATAGAGGAAATAATGCATTTATTATGATATTAAGTGTTCTAATAATTTTGCATTTTTGTTATTTGTTTGTTATTTTGATAATTAATTGATTAAAAGCTTTACTACATTTTAATTTTTTTAATTTTGCCATATCACACCGATTTTTTTCATGTAATAAATTTTAATTTTCCAGAAACTTTATAATTCATTATCTTGCTTATTATAAAATTTTTACTACATTTTTTTAAAATTTATTAATAATATAGATTGTAATTTATAATTCTTCAAGTTTACGCGCATAGGTTAAGAATCACTCTGTATAGATATTAAATGGAGATGGCCGTTACTATGTGATAGTTCATTTTAAGATAAATAAAACACATTACTTTGTACTAAACCGTAACATGTACTTGTTTGTACCGCCGTCTGATGATGGTTGAAACATATAACGGTTTTTAAACATATTTGTGATATAGTACATAGTAAATGTGTTTAATTTTTCTTATATAAATATGTTGTAATAGAATTAAGTAAACAGTTTTTATAAAATGTATTGTGTAATGTTATTAAAACCAATAAATATTTGTTACGGTCGGCTTCTCTAACATAACTTGAAACCTAACTAGATCTAAAGCTGCGCGTTAAGACGCAAGTTCAGCTTATTTCGTTGTACTATAGCAAAATCACATCTTAATTGCGTCAAACAGAGCTCAAATATAGTACGCCGTTTTTAAAAGCCCATGCTTTAAAACGTAACCTTAAAATTGGAATGACTGTCATAAATATTATTTTAATAATATACTTATTATTTACTACTACTTTGTATACTGTAATGCATATTAATTTTGATTTTAATATTTAATAAGTTACTGCATATTTGGCTTTAAAATATTGTAACGATTGTGTTCTTTAAAAAATATATTTATGTAACCCTAAGAATTTCTGACATTTACATAAGATAATAAATTAATGTTAGTAAAAAATTAATTAGAAAACAGCCTTGTGAATATTGGCGACATTTCCAAATCTATCCGGATTCTAGCAAAGACGACATTTCTAAATGCATGGTACAACACAATCTTAACATAAACTGGGCTTGATTCTGAGCTGAGCTTGTTTAAGTTAAGTCTCAAGTGACGTTAAAAAAGCAGAAGAAAGAAAGAAACCAGCTCACCTCAAACTAGTACCACATTAGAGACAATGACTAAGACAAATTAACAGCAGGACTTACGCAGAGAATAAAACCGAAAGGTATTGCCATGCGTTAGTTATTCTCAAGGGCTATTTGTTGAGGCCAACATTTCACTACGTTCTTAAAAAAAAAAAAAAAAAAAAAATCAACTATTAAAACAATTACCAAACAATTAGATTACGTTATAATAATGCTATTAATACTTTCTTGTATTAAAACACAAGAATCTATAAAAAACTCAACGTTTTATATAGACGGATTTGTTGATTGGGATTAAATAAAACACCGTATTGGTAGTATTTTATATAATTAAGTGGAAATATATATCAGTAATTAACTAGACACACTTTTTTGGTTAGAAATGTAACTACTTGTTGTTTTTATTTTACAACATATAATTACATTTTGTTGCTAACACAAGCATGTCAACTTACTAAAGTAACAATATTTGTTGACATTATTTAACACTCTTTCTTAATGTTAATTTTTCTTAACAAAAAATAAATTTTTACAAACATTCTTAAAGTTAAACATTTTCAAACTAAACATTTTTTAAACTACATATTGCATCTTTAAACAGATCTAATTTTAGACGCCCTAAAGGTTTAGTAAACACATTTGTCTGTCTGTGGGACAATATTTGATATTCACTATTCCTTCGGACACTTTTTCACAAAATAACTTATAGCGCACATCTATGTGTTTGCTCCGTTTGTTCATAATTCCATTTTTAATTAGAGACATTTCACTCTGGTTGTCAATTTGTAGATTCAGTTTTCTTTGTACAGTTGTCAATTCGGTCACTAATTCTTTAAAGTATAGAAATTCTTTTATACACTCTGCTGCTGCAATTAATTCTTCTTTTGTGCTTGATAACGCCACAATATGTTGCAATCTTGAGTACCAGCTGATCGGAGCATTTCCCAGAAATATTACGTAGCCTGTTGTGCTTCTTTTGGTATTTATATCAACTGCATAGTCCGAGTCACAGTATACATTTAGAATATTTATGTCATTTTCTATCTTGTACTCAATGTCACTGTTTATTGTTTTTTTTTAATATTTTAGGCATCTTTTTAGGTCAGTTTTGTTTAACAAAGTTGGGTTTTCTACAAAACAACTAAAAAAACTTACAGCAGTCAAATTTGATCTGGTTTTAGTAAAGAGATATAAGAAGCTTCTTATTGCTTCTCTATACGGAAGTGCACATTTTTATATTTCCATTTCTTGTTTGAGACGTTTTGCTTCTATGGGGGTTGTTACTGTTTTGGTTTGTGTCATTTAAAACATTTCTAGCACTCTTTTTGCAAATTCAGTTTGTTTTAGCTTGAGTCCTTCTGCACATTTTTCAATCTCTATCCCTATAAAGGTTTTAAGTTTAGTATAAACTGTTACTTTAAATTTGTGTGTCAGATTTATTAGTAGTTCTTTGATTTTGTTTTGATTACTTTTAATTATGATTTTATCATCTACAAAAATACCAATATTATTTCATCGTTTTTGCTTTTATAGACACACTGTTTGCATGAGATCTGTTGTAGTCCGTTGCGTTTTAAAAAATTGTTGAAGGTTTTATTCTATAGCATTAGAGCTTGTTTACGTCCACCTAGTAATTTTTGAAACTTACAAATCTTGTTTTGATTATCAAATCCTTTTGGCATTTGCATGTAGGTTACGTCATCTAGGTCTCCGTAGAGAAATGCTGTCTTTATATCAAATCTTATGATTTTCTTATTTTTAGCTGCAGCTAGTGCAAATAGTATTCTCAGTAAAATACTATTTACCACGGGACTGAATATCTTGTTGTAGTCAATTCTATGTTCCTGAGGATGCGACCTCTAACCACCAGTTTTGCTTTAAATTGTCCATCATTTTTCACTTTTAAGATCTATCTTTTACTGAGTAATTTCTTGCTTTCTGCTTCATTTTTGTCAACTTTTATCTAACCTTTGTTTTCTCGAAGTGATTTTGTTTTTTCCTTTTTGATAGCTTTAATCCATTCATTTCTTTCGGAACCTTTAATTGCTTTTTTAAAAGTTAAAAGAAATAATTTTTTTGTCATATTTTTTGATATTTTACCTCTTGTTGACCTTTGTGGTATGTTATTGTTTTTTTGATTCTTCTTCTTCTTGGTTTATCTTTTCTGTTTCTATTTCCTTTTCTGCTTCTTTTTTTCTTTATTTTTTGTCTGATTTTATTTTTCTGTTTTTATTTCGTTTTTGGACTCTTCTAACCCTTATAACTTTTTTATTACAGTTGTCCATTTTTTTTAATGTTCTCATTAAATATTACATTTTGATGGGTTTTTATTTTCCTTTTGTCCATACTCCACAGGCAATATATATTTAAGCTATATCCAACCATTACTAATTTCTTACTTTGATTATCTAATTTCTTTAATGTACTTAGCGCTTTAGCGAAGCCGTCACTTTTAATATTTTTACTCTGGAAAGATTAGGTTTCTTACTTGTCCATTTTTATGTGGAGTTGTATTAACAGTTGATAAAAATTTTCTATTTGTTAGATAGGCTTCTGTTCTTACAGCTTCTCTACACATTTCTTTGTGTTGATTTCCATCTAAAATTAATGTTCTGGCTTTTTCTAACAAGGCTTTGTAGAATAGTTTTGCTTTACCATTGAGTTGAAAGGTATGTAGAACTGTATAGTCCAAAATCCTTTCTTTTTGTTTGGACTATGCCTTGGTTTCTTTGGAGATGTATTCGCCACCATTGTCACATCTAAATTTGTGCACTTTCAGATTTCATTTTTCTTCGAGCATATTTATGTATTCTTTTATTGCATCTTTGACTTGATTACAACTTTCTAACAGGAATACCATGCAGTGATGAGTGAAATTATCAAGGAAGGTGATGAAATTTTCCATCTTACGTTATTGGATTTATTGGGCCACACACGTCTGAGTGTATTATTTCTATTGGTTTAAATGGTAGTCGTGTCTGTTTTGCTCGTTCACAGCATTCGCATATCTCATAAAAAAGAACAGATTTTTTTTGTTACATTTAAAACGTTTTTGCTGTTCTGTAGCATTAAACGCCACTGTTTCATCGCCTTTTTCTTTATCTTTTGTTTTGAATTTTTTGCTGAGCAGTCTGGTTAGTAGATTTTGCAATGTATTTTTATTTTGAGGTGTTGACTCCCATGCACTTACAAAATGTTTAAATTGATCGGGCAAGCTTGACAGAATTTTTGACATAAACATTTCAGAACTTATTGCTGCGTTTAATCCTTGAAGTTTGAACGCCATATCATTTAATTCGCTTAGAAATGTTGCCACACCAGCTTCTTTCTTATATTTATGATTAAAAAACTCTTGCATTAAAATACACTTACGTTGTTCTTTTTGTTTTTCATAAATGTTTTTAATTTTCTTATACATATCATTACTTGTTGCAGAATATAATACATTTATCAGACATGTTTTTGAGATTGTCAATACTATAATGTATTGAACATTTGCGTCTTTTTTATTCCATTTTTCACGTGCATTTGTTGCAGTGTCAGGTGTAATTTCAGACTCACCGTTTAATCCTTGAAGTTTGAACGCCATATCATTTAATTCGCTTAGAAATGTTGCCACACCAGCTTCTTTCTTATATTTATGATTAAAAAACTCTTGCATTAAAATACACTTACGTTGTTCTTTTTGTTTTTCATAAATGTTTTTAATTTTCTTATACATATCATTACTTGTTGCAGAATATAATACATTTATCAAACATGTTTTTGAGATTGTCAATACTATAATGTATTGAACATTTGCGTCTTTTTTATTCCATTTTTCACGTGCATTTGTTGCAGTGTCAGGTGTAATTTCAGACTCACCGTTACTTAGAGTAAGCTATGAGCTCTCAGAATAATATCTATCTCAAATTTCCATAATTTGTAGCTGTCACAATCCTTTAATTTTGCAACTTGATTTAATTCATCACTCTTTACTGACATTTTGTTCAGATTTATGTATTGTCAGACTTTTTTATTGTAACTCACGTACTTTATTTATTTTATTCGGCACACGCGGTCGACTTTGTATAACTTTACTCTTAGGTTATCTTAATTTATTACGCAAATACTGATTTAACTGATTCCATTGTGTCCATAACCTGTTGATTGAGATTAAATACAACACCGTATTTGTAGTATTTTTATATAATCGGAAAGTGGAAATATATATCAGTAATTAAGTAGACACACTTTTTTGGTTAGAAATGTAACGACGTGTTTCTACCGTGTTTTTACACCGACAACTTGTTGTTTTTATTTTACAACATATAGTTACATTTTGTTGCCAACACAAGTATGTCAACTTACTAAAGTAACTATATTTGTTGACATTATTTAACAGGACTCACACAGATTCATCTACTTTTATCCCAAATTACAATCAATTGTTAAATGGCGTTTGTTATTCTTGACAACCTAAACGTGGTTTGTTATAATATTCTCAAAAATAAAAACGTTACATAACTCCATAACAGAGCCTGATGAAATGCTAAAAAAATTAAATATGATTAAGAACAGCATAAAAATAAAGAAACTTCCATTCAAGCCAGTAATAAAAAATCTTCTAAGTTTTAAAAAAGTTATTGAAATAAAAAGCAGAAAAAAACTTGTTTTTGTAATTAACATTTACATTGTAGTACTTGATAAATAATAAATTGAATTAGACTCAATAAATCTAAACGACTTAAATAATATGCAAATTGCTTTGTATATTAAAAATTATAATATTGACCAAATCACAAATGGGCCTATTATCTATAACTTTGTTTTGTTTAGAACTATTATTCTTCTTTTTACAGCTATTTTACATTGCCTCAGAAGTCTTACGACTTGTTTGAAGGGGTTGATGGGACCAACGGTTTATTAGGTGACTTTTGAATCACCGCGGTGGATAAAGAGCAAGTTATTACTTTATTCGGAGATTGAACCCGGACTGTTAGCGTACTACGTTAACGCTCCATAACTAGCTATCTCTATTTTATTCTGTATGTTATGCTAATAATGATTGTTTGTTATATGCTATATAGATAATCCAGAAAAGCAAAGTTTATGTTGATGCCAAAGCCGGATGACCTCAAAAACTATTTAACTATCAAATGGTGTTGTTTTTAATGAAACCTTACATCGTGTAATGTTATTAAAACCAATAAATATTTGTTAGTAGTATTTAAAAACAAACTATTAATTTGAGTGAAAATTGCGCAAAAAATATTTGTAGCCCGCAATTTTATTTTGTTTATTTTTTGAGGTATCAATATGTCTAGACTAACTACATCAATCAAATGTAATAAATCAGTTGTAAACAGTTTATATTACCCGTACGTTCAGTATAAAATAATTAACAAATATTACAGAAAAAACAGTCTTTAATTTTTAATTTTACAATACATATTTATTAATTATTGTAAAGCAAGCATGCTGGATAAGATTTGCATAATGCCAACGCATTTATCTAAAAATAATATTAAATAGTTACATTTTATTAAAAAAAACAAAAAATTACTTTAAATATTTTATAAACACATATCTTAATATTTTTGAACTTATTCATATTTTTCAATCAATATTTATGCAATTTATTAGTAACAATACATAATACGGATGCATTATTAAATTAATAATATTTTAATTTCAACATCGACAATTATACACTAAATATAATAAATTTTTTAAAATAGTATTACGAAAAAGTTCGATTGCAAACAGCATACATATTTCAAATAAGCAATACTGTGTCACGATTATTTAAAACAAACTATAGATGCAATGTATAATAGGAAAGAGGAAATAATTATGTTAAAGATGGCTCACAATCCAGGATGTTATTGCTATTCTTGTATGAAATATCTTACTTTTGCAAAAATATGTTAACCTCAATAATATTATATACTACTTAGCCCACATTTATGCCTGCCAAGATTTACAATAAATCATTTCATCAACAACTAACCAAAAAGAGACTAGACTTACAGTAAATATGAAAGATTTCAGTTTCGAAACCTTTGAACACCTTTCATTACATTGAATTCAATATACAGCAATTTAAAAAAGATTTGTTATATTTTTGGTAATGTATAATTTAAATTTAATTAAGAATTATTTTTGCATCACCGTTTTGGTATTTGGTATTTAGCCAAAAAATATACATTAGCCTTGCATTAAATGTATTCATACTAGAGGGCATCTGATCATATTACATATCATTTGTTGAGATCTATTTGTTGGTACCATTGCACGCGATTATTGTTAATCCATATGCGTGCTTTAATTTGCCACGCTTTAATGTTTAAATATGCATACAATTACATAAGCGAAATAAATAATTATAGACGTTACAGTTAAAGTTCATTGCCAATAAAACTGACGACTCAATAGCGGGTGAGATATAAACGAAGCACCTACGAATGACGTTATTGCACGCGGGCAGACAAATTGTTTAAAACCATAATAAATTTCTATTGTTAGACTTGGAGGAATTTAGAATGTGCTACCTTGAGGTGTCGGGTTCCTCTTCTGATCTGATTTCTATGGATCGTCCTTGTCACCGCGGATCTTCACCCGCGGGATTAATATTAAATTAGCTGTCTTCGTGCAACTGTTACGCTTATTAAAATTTATTTAATTATGATTACCACGTATGTGTATTGAAATTCGCTGCTTCAAGGATTACTAATTTACTTGTATTCATCAATAATTCTATCAATTAAATTTATTTTATAATATCCCACAAACTGCGTGGGTTTCGATTCAATAGAGGCAATAAATTATTATTAGGATTTGTTATAAATATATCCTTGTCTTTGCTTATATAGCTGCATAGAAATGCAATAATAAACTGTTTACATATTACAAAATGTGTAATAATAAAAATATAATTAATCTAACTTTGATATAGAAAAAGCTATTAACTTTACAAACATGGTTCTAACATTAAAAGACTTTTACGTTATTACAAAAGCTTTTTTATATTTGGAAGAAGACATTATGTTCCAGTGAAGATTGGTTACGGGAAGGATCTCAATAAATATAAATCCTAGCTGGGATCGAGTGAGTAGCTAATATTTTTATTGTTGTGAAGGTCAAATTGAGTAAGAATATTAAACGATCTATCTTTCTACTCATAGTGTCATAATAAAGTTTATAATTATTTGAGTCAACAGTTAGTAAATATTGTATCTCCATGTAATATGTTTACAAAAAATGCATTATTCTGCCTTGAGAAATGTGAAACATTGGTGTATCGCATTGTTCATTGTTCATAAACATCATAAAAACTTTGTATAAAAATAATAAATGTTTAAAACAGCATAGTTTTTAAGTTGTAAAGTTTTTAACACTAAACTAAAGATTTTTTATAATAGTAATAACTTGCAACGTATAGCTTTTTTAAATAAGTATTAATAATAAAAATTATTATCGACGCCCGTAATTCATGCCGCTATCATCCGATTCATTGATTGGCAAGCTTGTTTAAAAATACTGTTGGCATATTTTTGACTTTTTGTATACGTTTTGTACTTTTGTAATATTGTCCTTAATCATGTGAATAAAGTAAATATGAATACGAATATTAAAAAGGCAACCATTGACTGGAGATGTATAAGGACAAAGCGCAGCTTTAATTATTTTTTGCGTGCTTTGGTGATGTTCAATTAAATATACGGGACATGCTCATTTGAATCGAAAAGCCATCCGACAGGTGTAAACTTGTGTGTAAGCAGGAAATATATATTTACATAAGTAGCACTTCTTTCTAATATGCCATCACACAACTATGCAACAATGCATTTATTTAATTATAGAATATAATAATACAAAACTGTTGCAAATGGAGATTGTAAAAACTAAAAATTTAAAGTAACATAAAAAAAACCTTAAAAAATTAAATCAAACTTTACAACATTTTTTTTCATCAGTTAAGTAATTTATCTTGTAACTAAATACTATGGTGTTTTGAACATATGTTTTTGATTGGTTTTATTTAAAATACCAGCCCCTATAGTCATTTGCATTTATTGAGATTAATATTTGTACATTTGACAATCAAAACCACAAAAACTAGTTTAATTTAATGACTGACTGACTAAATTAACTTAAAATTTAATGGTTTAAGTTAAAATAAACTAGTAGTCTTCAAATCACTCAATAAAGGCTAACCTTTATAGAATCAAAAACTAAGTACTGTACAAAAATGTATATATGAAATTATTCAGAAGATAATAACGCTAATATTGCACAAAACCAATTTTTTCTAAACACGTACTTAATTTAAATATAAGCATTAAGTTAAAAAATAATAAGAAGTAGCGTAACACCAATATATTTTTGTTTACATTACACATTTGAAAGAGCAGAATACACGATCGCGTATGTTCTCTGTAAACACAAATTAACGACTATCCGATATCTAAAAACTCATTTGATATTGCAAATAGTCGGAAGCAAAACAGATACATTCAGATGAACGGCATACACAAATACGTAAAGTTATATTAACGTTGTGCCTATTCTAAATAGTTTTTTACTTAACAGTATAATAATAATAATAATAATAATAATTTATTCGTGTTAATAATACAAAGATTTTTACACATGTCAAAATAGAAAATATTACAAGTTACTAAGAACTAACGCATACATAATAATAATAAAAAACAATGATATTGGCAACCGCCATTACAAAAAATGATAACTATCAATAAGAAATGAGTACTTACATTTAACTATATATTAAAATTTATGTTATTTAAAAACCCATTGAAGCTATAATAAGCTTTTTTAAGTAGATGTATTTTAATTCTAGTTTTGAACATTGCTAATTTAAAATATACAAAGAAGGTAGAGTTGGTACATTACAGGTTCTAAAACTATCTTGTCGGTATAGTACGTGATTTAATACGCATATAGCCCATCTTTGTACCAAAAAAACTTACTGCATAGCAGATGAATGCCCCCAAATTATCAAACCATATTTAAGATTTGTTTGAACAAGTGCAAAATAAGCAGATCTTGCTATATTATAGGACACTGAATTAATTAGATTGCGCAGTGCAAATATACCCGAGCATAATTTATTTGCGATCATATCAGCATGGTTTTTCCATATCAGTTTGGTATCTAAATCAAAGCCCAAAAACTTTGTACATCGGGGTGTATCTGTAATTGCACGTAAAGTAAAAACCATGTCAACAGATTTATCGCTGTTCAGCTTTAATTTGTTAGTAGCAAACCAGTTTTCAGTATTTTCAAGCGTTCGATTGTGTCTCAGCATTACTTCTTCTAAATTTGCACCGCTATTAAAAATGGTAGTATCGTCAGCAAAAAGTACACTTTTTGATAATAATGAAATACAATGAGGTAAATCATTAACGTAGATTAAAAATAGTAGAGAGCCAAGAACAGATCCTTGTGGTACTTCATGAACTATTGGTAGGAAATCTAAAAAACTACTATTGCTAATGACGCATTGTTTGCGTATAAACAGATAGGATATTATGAGACAACAACTTGCTGGACTAAGCCCATACACATATAATTTTCTTAGAAGAATTTCATGTGAATCACAATCGAACGCCTTACTTAGATCTAAGAAAGATGTTGAAGTATATTCTCCCTTCTCAAAACAAACTGTCATTTCCTTGACAAGAAAAGCTATGGCTGTTATTGTTGACTTGCCCTCTCTAAAGCCAAATTTGTTTACTGAAATAATATTATTGTTTTCAAAGTGATTCAACAATTGAGTTTTAAGAATTTTTTCAAATACCTTTGATATTATAGGTAGCAACGATATTGGCCTATAACAATTTACATCTAATTGATCACCTTTTTTATGAATAGGAATCAGTGTTGCAAGTTTAAGAACATTAGGAAAATTTGATTGTTTTATGCATTCATTGAGCAATTTTGTTAAAGGGCAAATAATAATATCTGCCACCTGTTTCAACAAAAAACATTGAAACCATAAATGTATTTGGATTTAGAATTATTAAGTGACGTTATAACATCTCTAACAAATATTTTCGACACTTCTACAAAATTAAAATATAATACATTTACCGACGACACATTTTCGCACATTAAAAGTATAGGATCATTTCGTGTGGACAGAATATCATTAATAATATCCTTTTCAACATTCACAAAAAACTTATTAAAATTATTAGGTGTAATATCGCAGTCTTTCTTAAAGCTTTTTTTATTAATTTCGTGCGAGTTTACCAAGTTCCACATTGATTGAACTGAATTGTTATTTGAACTCAAATAATTATTATTAGCTGCCACACGTTTAGTTTTGATAGCTTGTAAGTATTTATTCCTATAATTTTTCATTGCATTAAACTAAACTTGATCACTATTACTGCGGCACACATCGTTCATAAAAGATAAATTCTCTGTCATAGATTTGAGTTCATTGTCAAACCATTGTATCTTTAATTATTAATTTAAAAAAAAATGCAATGCTTGCATTATCCATTAGAATATTTATAAGCATGCTTGTTTTTGCGTTAATATCTAAATTATTGTTATCAATAAAATTCCAGTTAATTGCCTGTAATAAGTTGAAAAACTTAAATTTACCCATAGCTGTAATTGGTCTTAATATTACTTTAGTATGCACGTTTAGTACATTGATATAATAATTATAATTATAATAATAATAATTCTTTATTCCAGTTGACCTTTTAGCAAGGTATAGGTACAGTCAGGTTATATTAAAAATTAATTTACAATTAAGAAAACATTTAAATTAAAAATAAAATAAAATAAATTACAAATTAAAAATTAAAAATTACATAAAACTAGTGTCAGTCATAAAACAAACAGTACATATAGAACAGAATATTTAAAAAAAATTATTATATGGTATCACATCAATATCACATTACCAATCATCATACAAAAAATCGTTGTATGTCTAGTAACATTTTTGCAGTAATGTAGATTTAATGTTGTTTTTAAAAAGTTTTATATTAAGATTTCTAATACTTTCAGGCAATTTATTGAAACATTGTATGGCTGCATATTTAGGACTTTTCTCATACTTTGTTAGCCTATGTATCGGCGTTTCTAACTTCAATCCATAACGTGTATTATATGTATGGGTGCTATTTAACGTCTGCATTTTAGTACAGTTTTCTTTTGCATATATTAAAGTTTTATATATAAAAAGTGATGGCAGAGTAAGGATGTTTAGTTGTTTAAATAAATCACTGCAATGGATTCTACTTGTTTTGTTTAAAATATATCGAATGGCTCTTTTTGTATTCTAAATAAACATTTAACCCAATATTCAACGCAAGATGATCCGAAAATCCGGCATCTATAGCTTTGAATACAATGTTTTTTAAATTTGAGTACACATTGTCTAAGCAATTATTATTTCTTGTTAGCGTTTCAAACAAGGTCATGAGACCATAACTGTTTAAACAACATTAAAATCACCTTTTAGTAACACATTAAAATTTAAAAAATCAATTTTTATAAAAACTTTTGATAAAACATCAATAAAAACATTAAAATAGCCATCGGTGGTACGATACACAGAGATAATACATTTAAAATTAGTTAATTTCACAGCAGCAACCTCACAGTGTATTTCAACTGATAAGTGACTAACTGGAATGACACTACAATTTAGCTTAGTACTGATTGCAATGAGAACACCGCCATGTATATGTATGCTTCTATCGGTTTGAACTTCTTGAAAAAATACCTAGATAATTTTATTCCTCTCGACCAATTATATTAGGACTATAAATACTGCCCTAATAAAAAAATACTGTTCAAATTTAATTATGTAGAGACTTTTTTGTTACAAATTGTTACATCTGCAGATCTCATCAATACCTAGACTATAACCGTTTCAACAACTTCAATTATATTGTGCACTTACAATATTGCACATTGTAACATCTAAGCCACAGCGTGAAAACAACCAGCATCATAAAAAAAACTACTCAAACCAATTACCAGATGACAGTTTGTTATAAAAAACATTTATTTTAATTAATAAAAACAGAGAAAAAAAAAAGAACGTGCATAGAAAAAAAATAAAAAACTTATAAACGAATTATTCTAGAAGCTGCAAAAGAGAGTTGTGGATCAGCAAAAGACAAGGCAATAAAACACGCAAAGAAAAAAATTATAATGGTAAAAATATGATATTAAAAAATAAAAATAACAAAAATAGCAGAATTACTGTTTACAGACGATATGGCAGTGATTGCAGAGACAGAAAAAAGCTACAACACAACATGGAAATAACAGAAGAGCATAATTGCAAAAGAAAAACTAAATCACAAAATAAGAATAAAATGAAGAATAATATAACAGGTTGAACAATACAGATACCTAGGAACAATTATACAAAGCAACGGAAAATTGACGTCAAAAAGTCACCAAAATCAGAATTGCACTTTAGAGCACAATAAAGTTATTTGGGTAAATAAATACATTTTTTTAATCAAAATTTAATTTTTATAATACTTTTTTACGTTTTAAGACTTTATTACTAACTATTATTGATAACATAATTGTGAAACATATTACATATGCCTGTACTAATAGCCATAGATTAATTTTTAGAATAATTCTTGGTTTATAAATACAATATTATTTATGTATTTGGATTTAAGTTTGTAAAGTATATAGAAGTATAGTTGTACTCCATAGACCCGGTTTGTACTTGTAAAACATAATTGTCATTAATTATTTATTAATTTCAGTAAACATTTATTCTAAATTTATAATGAATTAGAACATTCATACATCTCTATACCAAAATCAAAATCAAAAACCAAAAAACCGCAGCATAATAAAAACCTAAGGCACATCGCTTAGTAATCAAAATCAGTATAAGTATAAAACGACTTACAAACTCCATAACTTAACAATTAAAGTGCCTTTGTACATTTGTTGTATACATTTAGATACAATATGATCAAATAACTTATATGTTAAATTAGTTACGTTTTTTTTTTTAGCTTTAAATTTAAATAATGGCATAATGCGGTTTGTTTCAATAATAAAAAATAAATAAATTTCTTTAAAATAGCATTAAAATTACCTACCATAGGCATTAAAGTTGAATAAATGCAGTGCCGTCGGGGACAGTATTTAGATCACTTTTAAATTTCTTTTAAAAATATCTAACAATTTAACACAAAGCGCAAATAGAATGTATTATAAGACGGTTGATACTTATGTATTGAGAACTGGCAACACTATTTATAATTGCTAGGTGAAATCTGACATTTCCATCGTAAAGTTTGACATTTTTGACATTATACGTACTCAGAACGTTATGATGTGCAAGCACTATTTGTTGACGTGTTCTAACTCAAAAACAGTGCTTCGATCAACTGAATTTAAATGTTGGTAATTAAGCGCCATCCACAGCTACTGTATATTGCTGGTACACTAAATTCAAACGTGGTTGTAGTTTGCTTGCGGAGTTAAAGAAGGTCGTCCAAAATCAATTGTTGTGCCGGAAAATACCGATGCTGTGCAAAGAAAATTGTCATGTAACATATCGCTAAATTGAGAAATGTTTAAACATTAGTATAACCAGCATACATCAGATTTTGCACAAACATTTGGATGTTCGAAAGCTGTGTGCACGTTGGGTTCTACATTTGTTGACAGATGCTCAAAAAAATGCTTGTGTTGATTGGTGCCGTAAAATGATTACAAAATACAACTGTTGTGCATCCAAAACCGTATACAGAGTTATGGGTTTATGCATATGAGCCAAAAAGAAAAGACCAATCGGCAGTTTGAGTGTTTCGATGTGAAAAAAAGCCAACACAAATTGTTTGTTCTCAAAGCGTTACGAAGCAAACGGTGGCGTGTTTTTTTACAAATGGCGGGCATTTGGCAACTGCGGCTCTTGAAAATCAAAAGACGGTTAATTTAGCGTGCGTGGTGTACGACCATTTGTTTGCCTAAAGTTTTTGGTAAATTGAAAGACAACAACCCAAAACGACAAATCATTTTGCATCACGACAATGCGAGCTCATACACATCACATGAAACAAATAAGTATTTGGACACACAAAAAATTGACTTGATGGGTCATTTGCCTTACAGCCCCGACGTGGCACCTAATGACTTTTTTTTGTTTTCAGTAATTAAAGATAATCTGCGTAAACAACAATTTTCCTCGCTCAAAGAAGCGGTTGAAGCTTTTAAAACACATGTTTTAGAGCTATCATCTTCTGACTGGACAAAGTGCTTTGAAAAGTGGTTTAATTGCATGCAAAAGTGTATACATCTTAAAGGCAATTATTTTGAAAAGCAATATAAATATTTTTGATAAAATTCATTTATTTATTTTTTCTATTCTCAATGCATAAATAGCAACTTTTGTAATCAGTTTTGAAGATTTAAAATGTTTGAGTGCTGTAATGTATATAAAGCAAATACTTCTTAAAAGTGTATAGAATAATGAAACTCTGTTTCAAACATATCAGTGATTAATAGAGCTGGAATTGCAGGTACACGTTTTTAAGCATTGATATGACTAAAAACTTTCTCAGTTATTTATTTGAAACAAACCAACTATTTGAAATTTGCAGACTTTTGATATTTTAACTTTTTGTGGAACTTAATACACATTTTTCTACTTTTATGCATATTGCATAGTTAAACCTTTGTTGTAAGTTGGGTAAAGGTTAATTTGCTTTAGTAATTTAAAAAGTTAAAAAAAAAGTTTTTTTTTTAGTTTTGTATAAATCGATTTTTTGTATAAAAGTTTTTTTTTGTAATTTTTAATTTTAAAAAGAAGTGTTGCTTTCGTTTTGTTTGTGTAATTTTGCATGTTACTTTTTTATTATTTTATGACCAATTTTTTTAGTTTTATTTATTGTTTTTACGTATTTTGAATTCAATTTTACCTAAACATTTAAAGCAAAATAAATGGATTTTTTTTTCAATTTAAAATTTTTATTTTTAAAATTTTTTTTAATATTTTTTATTTGTTGCTTTTTGAACAAACCAGTAGAAATTAACAGTGAATGTTAAAGAAAGTTTTAAAAATATATAATATATCTTTTGACAACCTGTTCTCTAAAATGAATTGAATTTATTATTTTACCACTAACCGGCACTGTAGGTACACCAATAAAAAGAATTAGATGCAAAAACATCTGTTTTTTTTGTTTTGGATTAGTAACTAAATTGTTTTAATTATTTCAAAGTGGGGGTATTAAAGATTTTGTAATACATTTGTAATATCCTCACAATAAAAGAATACATTTTTTTTTTTTTTTTGGATATAAATTATTATTTATTGGATTATTAACAATTGGTACATAGATAGGTATTTTTTGGTGTTAAAAAAAACACAAATACAAAATTGTGACTAAAACATATTTTCATTTGTCAATGTAAAGTTATTTATATTAAAATATTTACATTGAATAAAAATTTTGAATTATTTTTTTTTATAGATTTATTAAAATTATTTATACATACCTATATTTACAAAATTGTTAAAAAATAGTTTTTATATAATTATATATCATTCCTGCAGTACCGCCATCCATCCGTAAGGAATCCTAGGGCCTGGTATTGGAATTTTTTTTTCTCATCGTGTGGTGTTAGTGTGTGTGTTAGTAGTTTTAACTTTTATATTTGTTTTTTCATCAGATATTCTTTTAGTTTCATTTTAAAATTATTTATGTTGCATATATTTTTAATTTCTTCTGGTATATTATTGAATTCTTTAATGCCTTTGACAGTTATACTTTGGTTTTTTGATGTCGTTTGGTTTATTTCCATGTTTAAGTGTCTTTTTCTTCGTGTGTTGTGTGTATGAATTTCTTTTCTAGTTGTTGATTTTAATTCTGATTTAGTTAGACCAAGTTGTATCTTTTTTATTAAGATATTACATTGTTGTGAGATTTTGTTTTTTATTGTAAGTTGGTTTGTTTTTTTGTGAATTTCATTTGTAGGTGTTAGTGTCCATTTGATATAGAGTTTTTATTGCCTTGTTTTGTTGTCGTTGTAGCTTGTCTATGTTTCTTATGTTGGTTTGTGACCATATGGTCATCATGTAATTACTTTGTGAGCTAAAGATAGCATTATAGATAATGTTCCTTGTTTTTTGTGTAGTTAGGTTGCTCAGTTTGTATAGGGCTCCTATAGCTATTGTGTATGTGAAAGTTCGCATAATTGTTGGTTATTTATAGATAGCAAGATGTTGTTATTTCTTTTTTTTCGTGATATTAACATAAAATTTGTTTTATGTTCATTAATTGTTAACAGGTTTTTATTATACCAGTCATTAATTTTATTTAAGTCTTCTTGTACTTCGTGTTGCAGTTTTGTTTTGTTTATTTCTGTATGTACTAGAGTTGTGTCGTCTGCGTATATGTATAGTTTTCCGTTTAGCTTTAACTCAAATATGTCATTAATATATAAAATATATAGAAGTGGTGCAAGCACACCACCTTGTGGTATACCGTAGTCACTATATTTTACTGTGTATTTTTAATTTTTGTTTGTAAGGTTCTTTGTTTTAAATAAGTTTGAATTAGATTTAGTCCTTTTTTTCGAATTCCCATTTTTTCTAGTTTTGTAATTAGTTTTCGTTTACATACAGTATCAAACGCTTTCTGCATGTCTATAAATACTGTAAGACATTCTTTTCTTACATCAAGTGCAATGTTGACGTTGTGCATTATGTCAGTGCAGAACCTGTACCGGTTTGTTTTTGGAATGCGTATTGCCGAGTGTTTATAATATTATGTGGTGGTATTATGTGGAAAATAATTTTTCAATTAATTAATTATTTTTTTTATTAATATTTCTTTTAACACTACATACAGTTGCTAAATGTTTTTTTAATCTACAATTATTACAAAAATATTTTTTGTACTTACAGTCTTTGCTGTCATGATTTGTTCTACCGCAAATCTTACACTTCTCTCGTTGTCCAGGTACTCCTCGCTGGTTTCCCGCTACATTTTGATGTCCTTTGCGGTAATTATCCGGCCAGATGCTTCTTGAATCTAACCTGTGTATACTAGTACTGATATATTCACTCTTGATCCTGGGTTCTTTTTTTTTCTTTTGCTGTCAATTCCCTCGCTTGGGCAATTTCAATTACACGGGCTAAATTCATACTTGCTTTACTCGCATCTTCTTCAAGCAGTCGTTCCATAATTTTTTTTTCTTTCATTTCTTTTCTAATACCAATAACAAAAATATCCCTCATGACTATCTGCAGTTCTGTACCAAATCCACAGCCTGCTGATAACAAGTTCTCACGTGCCGCAAAATTGACAATTGATTCACCATGCTTTCTTTTTGCGGAATTGAATTTTATTTTTTTGGCAAAATATAATTTTACCGGAGTAAAATATTTTTGAAATAATTTTTCCAATACACTAAATATGGAGAACGTGGCTCAGTGGTCTAGGCATCCGGCCTCTGTACCGAAGATTGTGGGCTCGATTCCCATATACCGTGATAAAAACATTTTACATGTCTATGCGCTCTGTCACTCCCCAACCCGCTTTGCCAGCGTGTGGTTTTACGGCTAAAAAACCTTCTCTGATCGAGTGTTGAAATCTCTACAGTGGATCGGAATCCACTTAAAACTGTAGGTCTCTTGTAATGTAAGTTGCCCGCATTACAAGCAGAGAAGAGGCTATGCGCCAGCAGTGGCGTGTCAATGGCTGACAACGACGACGACAATAGGTATCATCTTTAATATCATTTATGATAAAAAATTGTTTTAATTGTGCTACATATATGGACCAGTCGATTGATTCGTGATCAAATACCTTTACATTCCCCACTATCGGTGCTATATTTTATATTCACTTTTCGATTTTACAATTTTTACAATTACTATTTACATTTATCACTAACATAAGTGATCTGTTAAATTCACCATTTTGCAGATATATTCTGATAGTTGTAATCCACTTTACATTTAACTCAGTGTATTTTACCTTGTTGCCATTTGTAATATCCTCACAATAAAAGAATACATAACAAACTTAACTTTGTTTGACAAATTATTTTATATAATAATAATATTTAACTATGGAAACACAAAACATATTAATTTCAAAGCAAACTCTTATTAACTAATTAATTCTGAAAATGCATTACAACATTCCAATAAATATTGTTTTGTAGAAATTCTTTTAGCTTTGTTTCTGTTGATCTTTTTTTTCAGATTGTATTAGATTGTCACAATGTTTAAGAGTTTTTTTATTATCTTGAGAGATGTATTTATTTCATAATGAAAAAGGCAAAGTTTAGCTCATTAGCTGGTCTTTCTAAATGGAACCTAAAATTTACTAAAACTAATCACATAATATAAAATGTATCGTTTTCCTACTTTCCATGTTTTATTAAAATTAATTTATTAAAAATATAGCAAAAATATAAATTGTGAAAAAGTGAACTGTTCAAGTTTCATATTTAACTTACAATGGCATTAAAAATCTAATACTTTTTTTCAGAAAGTGATCTTTTTGCAAAAATAGTAACCCATGCCAAATTTCAGCTTTTAAGAATTAAAAAAAACACGTGTCGCACTGCCTTTGAAGTTTTAAAAGTAAACCCATTAAATTACTCAAAAAAAACATTATTAAAATGTTACAAATTTGACAAAATAAAATAAAATACGTACAATACGTAATTTTAAAAGTTTTCTAAATTAAATTAAAAAAATATAGATCTAATCCTCAAATTCTAATAATGTTTACAAGTCTAATTTCATGTTCAAAACTTAAAATATAATAAAAAAATGTTAATTTAAAAAAAAATTAAACATAGTATATTGATGTAAATTTTCAAATGGAACCTAATTAGCAAGTACTCAATCGCATTTTTGGGGACCAGTTTTATATATATATATATATATATATATATATATATATATATATATAAATATAAATCCAACCGTCGTTTTTAGACCCGCTATGTTTAACAGGCAACCACAGACCCACTAGAAACCTTTGTTGTAAGTGTGTGTATATAATGTAATTTTGATTTATTAATAAAGACCTCTAAGAGCGGTGAAAGAGGGGTAAACAATTATTAAGAAATCAAAAAGTTGATGTCAGGCAATCTCTGTTAGTCCCAGACAGTAGAACCGACGGTTTTATACCCAGCAGTGTTGCCATGTTTTGTAGCCTAGATAGGTGTGTAACACATATTCTTTGTGTATGTTTATATTTTATGTGTCTATTGCATGTGATAAATACATGCCGTGAACGTAATAAAAGCCTGAACAACTTATAGACAAATTTAAGAAATTTCGAAATGAATATGCAAGTTTATTTCAATTTTGTGTTTATTTATTCTCTTGTTAAAGTTTTTTCATTCAACAAACCAAAAAAATTATGCAAATTATTAAAACATTTACATAATATATGTTATGTTATTTAATAGTCAAACATTGATAAAATTAAAAAAATTATATAAATGTAATAAATGAAAAACAAAAATAATAAACATTTTATTGTCAGATCAGACAGATTTAAATAAATTGCCGTTAATTAATTTTTAATAATTTATTGACTAATCTTTTTTATAATACTTTAAAAACGTTTTAAACTTTTTAACATATTAGTTTTTGAGCTTTTTTTACATAGATTATTCAACTATTTCAAAATTATGTAAAGATCAGTAAAGGCTTTAGAAGGCATTACTTATCAGTAGGGCAACCAAAAATATGCTCTAAAAAATATACTTTAAGCGCTTAAAAAATGCTTTATAAAAACTGAAAATATGCTCTATAAAAATAAAAATATGCTTTATAAAAATAATAATATGCTCTTTAAAAATTAAAATAAGCATTTAAAAATGTGTATCCTGTTAAATCTATAGGTAAGGGTAACAACAAAATAAAATAAATCAAAACTGTTTATTATTTTTGTTTAGAATAAAAACTATAAAACATAAATAGCTTTAATTTAAATTTTGATTACAATAAATGACAAATATCTCACTTAAATTGTCAAAAAGGAAACTTTGTCTGTTTGTGCGCAAGAGAATTTTATACATCGAAAAACTTCTTTCCACATCAACCGATGTTATAAGTGCAAATTTAAATGACATTGTTTCACTAACACTGTATTTTTAATTTGTTGTTGTAGATTCTCCAGCCAAACATGCCGAAATTTTTTTCAAAGTTAAAAAACCATGATTTTTTGAAATGATTGTGGCATTTTTTTTTTACCAAGTTAGCTGATTCACTATTTACGTTATTGCTGTTAATTACTTCTTAAACATGTGTTACCACCCCAATGTGTACAGAAAGTGGTAACCCAGCCGATTCTAATGTTTTTATTGATGCGCTTAGAAATCCATAACTTGATGCGATAAAAATTAAATTAAATTTTATTGTATTGTCACTTAAGAGGTCCTTTGAAATCTTAACTGACGCGGCATTTTCTTTGTCCAATAAATCAAATACTCTCACAGTTTGGCATAGTAGTTTGCGGCGTCCATCCATGTTCCCCATCAAGTAGTTACTGGTTGTGGAAGAAGTGCTAGACCAGGTGCATTGTCGTTGAAAATTTGTACTCTTGATGGCGCTTTTAAACACATTTTTTTTACATTTGCTATAAGGCGATCTACGTTAGTATAGATGCCTCGAATTTGCTCACATACTCTATGAAGTCCATGTGCAAGACAAGTAAGATGTGTTATTTTTTACCATGTATGGAGCAGCATCTGATATAAAATCACGATTAAAATTTTCACTCAAAATCTTAATTGAAGCATCAAATAATCATGCAATTGTGCTATGATTTGCCTTGTCTAGTACTGCAGTATTTAACAAAAAATTTTGGTTAGCGATTAGCTCATGGTGATCCAAAATCCCAATTACAACATTTGCTACATATCTTCCAGTTGCATCGGTTGTTTCATCGATTGAAACCTATAAGAAGCGATCTTTGATTCAATTGCGTATACGATCTACATTATTTTTGTATAGCTTTTTAACATAAGTGGTTCAAAGAGTGATTTCCAATGGTACTTTATATTCCGTATACTTCTCTAGAAACAACACTAATTTTTTTTACGCATTTTATATATTGGTATATCAGCGGAAACGAGCGCGTTACATAAATCTTTTGCAAATTCAGCATCGTTTGATATAGATGTGCTACATTCGTCAAAGAAAGCTTGCGTAGTTTTTTTTGCATTATTCCTGTTGTCAAGTTCGATATGTTTTGTTGTTGTTAAATACTGTTTTACCAAAAAAATTTTCTCGGTTGACACTGATTTATTGCACACTTTGCAAAATAGCACCTTGCCATCAGTTTTAAATACCGGATAATCGCGCACATATTGAGATAACTTTTCTGTCATCGACGTCTTTACTTTCGGCATAATCTTTAAATAATTTTTAAGTTATAGTAAATATTATCATTTTAAATAAATTTTTATACTTACCACTTTTTCAATTACGCTGTAGTTTAAATATGTTTTATTCACGCGAGCAAAGAGAAGAGCACATAATCTTTCAGAGTTTACGCGTGACTAACGGAACGGTCGGATCGGAACATTGGCCGGCAAATAAAAATCGGGAAACCACCTGGCAAGTCTGGCGACAAAACGGTACGCACGTTGCACACTCTCCTTTTTTCCTCTCTTACTGTCGCAATCGTCATATTCACTATTTTGATTTTCTTCATATTTTTTATTTTTTAAATAATCAAATATAACTATTTCCAAAACAATTATTTATGTAATTCAAACTTTTACCAAATCATTAAATTTATAAAAAAACAAAAATATCGAAAATATGCATTAAAAATATGCAGTTTTTTTCTAAAAATGCCATATAACTCCCCAATTGCAATATATGCACTTATAGATCAAATATGCAAAAATATGCCCTTATAGATAAAATATGCAAAAATATGCCTCTATCAGATGCATAAAAAAAAGTATGCATTTGCATATTTTCGGTTGCCCTACTTATCAGCATGTTTTTTAAGATATTTTAAACTTATTAAACGCTAAAGTTTTGATATATGGAAGTAGCTTGTTGTACAATTTGATTGCATACTAATTGAATCCATTTCTACTTTTAAGCAAACGTTTAAAGTCAAACCTTAAATGATTGTTTTGCCTTGTGGCATAATCATGCAAAGAACCTGTGTGGTATATTGGTTAATATTATTTTTAATATACAGAGACATTCGTAAATGTAAACACAAGGTACCGTTAAAATAACGACGCAATAAAACTGAGCTTACAATCATATCTATACCCTAGACTATCTATAATTCTGATTGCTTTTTTCTGTATCTTAAAAAACATTTGCTAAGATAGGTGCATGACCCCAGTTTAATATTCCGTATTTTACGGCTGAATAAACTGTAAGCAATAGTTTTTGTAAAATAATACTTCTTAATTTTCTCAATAGATAGATATACTTAAAAATTTTATAGCTTACATAAATGGTATGAGCTATCCAAGTAAGTTTATAATCTAGCATTAATCCTAAAAACTCAACTACTTCAGTGTTGATGTTAATTTGTCTTAGTGAGAAAATTAGATGCTCAGTCTTACAGTTGTTAAGATTTAAAATTGATAAAAACCAATCATTTGCAATCGATTGTGTCTTACACACGTCTACTTTTAATTCAACTATATCTTTATTAGATCTTACAATGAATGTATCATCTGCAAATAGTGTAAAATAGGCTTGGGTATCACAATATGGCAAATCATTAATATAGATTAAGAAAACAAAACCTTGTGGAACATCCATGCTTACATTTCGCGTTTCTGAATTTATAGAGTTCACTGTTACATACTGCAAAAGGTCACTCAAATATGATGACAAAAGATCAATACTACATTTACTAAAATTGTTATGTTTTAGTTTGTTAATTAAAATATGATGTGATACACAATCGAAAGCCTTACTCAAATCGCAAAACAGAGCATAAGTATGGCTACCAACTTTAAATCCATTTAAAATTTCATCAACTATATGTTTTATTGCAAATACTGTAGGTCTATGACGGCAAAAACCATAATAATTTTCATATAAAATATTATTTACTTTCAAATGTTGCGTTACTTAGTTAGTACTACAGACAATTTCACCTTTTTGAATACTAGAATAACTTTTGCCAGTTTTAAAACACTTGGAAATTGATTTGACATATTTGATTCATTAATAAGTTTTGTTAGGGGAATCAAAATAATATTTAAAATTGATTTTATTATTTTGTTATTAATATTGTAGCAATCCATGCAATTAGATTTTTTTATATTTGATACGATATCACGTAGTTCAATAAAAGTAACTTCTCTAAAATTAAATTGATTTGAAAGTTGCGGCGATTTGCTGATACCTTATAAAACTGGTAGCACTTGCAGACAAGTTATTAGAAGGTATGTCAACAATATAATTATTAAACTGATCCGTTGTGAAAGATTTATTATTGCTAATGGTATGGCTACTGCTTTGCGATTTGACTACCTGCCACATTGCCCTTTGAGGATTTTTTCATTTATAAATAAAGTTATCATGTGTTTTTTTTTTTTTGCTAACCGTATAGCAACTTGATAGTCTTATCTGAGTAGTTTTAATTGAGTAGTTATAAGATCAGAATAAACATGCTTATTTAAGTTATTTAGAACTTGATTTTTTTGTCTCATTTGGAATAGATCATATGAGAACCAATTTACTATGTTCGGTTTATTTAATATCTTGGTTTTCTCTGGAATAGCCTCAAACATAGCTCATGCAACAGTATTTATAAATACGTCAAATTTTGATTTTATAGTTAAATTGCGATTGGCAAGAAAACTCCAGTCTACAGTATTCATTATGTTGTACAATATTAACAGTCTTTCGTCTGTAATAGGTCTGTAAGTATTATTTTTCTTTGTACATTCATTTAGTTTTGAATACAATCCAAACGAATAAAATAATGATTGCAACTGTACGGTAATATTATTATTTTTTTGGTTAAATAATACATTAAAATCACCTGTAATCATGATTTAAATAATAAACATCTAAGGAACAGTTATCGCTTAAAAAAAATTAAAAGTAGTTATGACAAAATAAAAAATGGAAAAACCAGAACTATTGAAACAGGAACAATATTTTCTATACAATCACAGATGTTTCTTGTTTGATCGGATATTTAGACACGAATGCAGCGCATGTGTTCTATTAAAGAAATGTAGCATATTAGCAACTATTAAATTGAGTAAGAAATATTATGCACGGTACAAAAAACATACAATAGCCTTGCTTCCTTGTCACTCGAAATGCTATAGCCGCGTTGGAATAAAGAAATAATAAATTTAAAGTATGTAGATTGCATTTAATAATATAAAAAGCATCAGTGTTTTAAATATTATAAGAGTTCCGATCCGACCCAAAACTCAGCCCAATGTCAGGCTTAAAATCCGGGCCCGGCTCAAATCCTAACTCGGGCGGCCCAAAACCAAGTATAATATTATTAAAATATATAATAACTATTAATAACAGTTTCTAATAAACATATAGATAAAACTAAAAAACAAATTCTTATTTTAAAATAATATTATAAGTAATACACATCTAAAAGAATAGAGTTGACGCTACTACTGGATAATTCATAATAAAAAATAAAATAAATTACAGTAATAATTGTTTTATTTAATTTTCTATCCAAAGGAATAGTTATTGCATAAAAAGCGGCTATGACCTATAATAAAAACGCAAAAACCAGCATTATAAAAAAAAAACAATGTTTTTATACAATCACAAGTGTCCCGTGTTTGATCGGATATTTGGACACTAATGCAGCACATTTGCTTAAAAAAAATAATTTTAAAATGCATATTAGCAACAATTAAATCAAGTAAGTAATTTGATGCACGGTTATCAAATTAAAAAAGTTTACGAACCTGGGATACTCGAGTTGCAGTGCCCGCTCACATGTTTTGTTTTTATTATATCCGCGCCAGCACAAAACCAAGTCAGCTGCGAGGCTCTGATCATTCAATTGCATTTGCTTGTTTTAGTTTATAAGTATATTTTAGCTTATTACAACGTTGCCAATGTTTGGTTTGAAAACGTCGGTATGACATGGCTGGTCTGATAACGTCATGCAGTGTGTATACAAATACGACAATCGCGCCCTCGTCTGCCATATTAATGAACTAAATTTGTATGTGTTGACATACTTGATACTTGATATACGTTTTCAGTCTCAAAATAATTTTGGTGTTGTTTTGTCTACTGCTATATTATGCCGAAAAATTACGAAAAACACATAAAAACGTTGTCAGACACAAAGCCGGGCCTGAGAACGTCGGATTTGGTCTGGGAACGTCGGTAGTATATAGCAAATTGGGTCTGTATAAGCGGTTTAACAAATCTATATATATATACATATATATATATATATATATATATATGTGCGCAAATACATTGTATGCTAAAACGATACTTTGGACACAGCAGGAAGAAAGATTTAACTTTTGAATATAAAAACTAATTATATTATAATATATTATATCATAGTATTATTTGATTAAGACAATTATAAATTTTATTATTATCCAAACTCTTCTAATTTTTTCTTCTTAACGGTTTTGTAGATTCAATGTACCCATACCAAGAAAATTGAAACAAAACATCATCAGCGTAGGTAGTAAATTTAAATTCAACTTTATATTTTCCCGTTGGCAAATTGGCCGGCAAATATTTATCTTCTGGTAATAAATTTGACAAGTAATAAATACCCTAGAAATAAAAACTAAAATTAGTGTTAATAACTTTTATACAATAATTTTTTTAAACCGTTTTATGGGGGCATTTAGTAAGATTGCTAAATCTTTGAAGTTGTACCCATGTGCCAAATAAATTCATGTTAAGCATTTTGCAATAATCAAAACTTGCTTGTCCGGCATTCCAAGTTTTATACTCGTTGCTTAGAAACCAATACGGTTGAACTAACATCTAAAATATTGAAATAATAAAGTTTAAAAAGTAATATGATAAGAATCCAACATTAATTTCTATACAAATTCTATTAATTCATACATTTATATTTGGGACCTCTTTGTGTATATCAAATCTTATATAAAATGTTCTCATGGTTCTATTAAGTTTTACATTAGCAATAGTAAAATTTGAGTAATATTCCTTATTAAAAGAATCAGCAACAGCGTGATCGTGCACCAAGCGGTAGTTTTGTTTTGTAAAGATAACCTAAAATTATTTAGAGTTATTTATAATATCATTCATAAATTTTATTTATTAATTCTTACCTGTGCTTGGATAAGTATACATAATTTAAAAAACAAATCCATGTTTTCTACGAACAAACCATTCATATGTTTCAGTTTTTTTATACTTTTATATTCATTTGCATTAATTACAAAGATGCTATGATATTGCAATGATGCAATTTTATTTCCGCTTGATCAATATCATTAATCAAATATTAATCATATTGCATTATTGTTTTATACTTTTCAAAATAAATTCAGTAGTTTATTTTATTTTTTAAATTTAGATATTTTACTTACATTTTACTTGAAAATAATATATAATTTATCAAAACTAGTCATTTATAAAATACGAGTTTTATAGAATTAACAAGAAAATAAAAAACAATATATTAATTATATTAATTAAATATGTTATTAACTAATGTTTATTTAAGACAAACTTATTTACATGCAAAATTTAATTTATTTGTGTATACAATGCAGGTATCATGTATTAAAATGTAAAACAAATACTTAAATTATAGTCTAAAATAAAGTATATATTTGATCACATCTACTACATTTAAATTATATAAGATATTTTTAAATTGTATTGATTAATCCTACTTTGCCAAATCTGTTTTGAATTTTTAAAACACTAAAAAATGTTCATCTTCAATGAAGATGGGCAAACTCGAGTTATTAATCGATTCTGAATCGATTATTAAAACATCTCGAGATTCTCGAGTCATTAAATTAAGCAACTCGAGTCATTTTTGAAGACGAGTCATTGACAACTCATGTCATTAGCAACTCGAGTCATTATCAACTTGATTCATTGCCAATTCGAGCTGTTTTAAATTTGAAAATTTATCTACTTAAAAATAAATAATAAATTCAAAAAAATCAAGAAATATATACGCTCGATGATGCAATTTAAAATCGAGAGTATAAAAACCTCTGTTAATGATAAAATCATGTTTGCATTATGTATCGTTGAAAATTGAAGCGTTATTAAATTATTTAAAAAATAAATGTGTTATTATTAATAAATAATCAGCAATCTTATCTAACTAATTACTATTACATTAGAAATAAATCTCATGTACAATTTTATTTATTTGTTTCATAAAAAAAAAACGGTCATGCTTTGCATAAAAACTGTAACACTGTAAATTTATGATTATTCTCCCCAATATCTTCGGTTTTATTCAGTGGGCTCGGTATGGTTTATAAATAGTCTAGATTTGTTGAATGGAACCACAAGTTAAAATATAAAATAAGTAATATAATTTTTATCAATATATAAATTTAGTGCAAAACAACACAAACTGTATTAAAAATAATAATTTCTATTTTCATCTATCAGTTTTTATAATCGATTCAAGGACTCGCATTTTATAATCGATTTAGAGACTCGCATCGCTTTCTCGAGAGCCGCATAGCTTGGGGTCTAGGACACTTTGGCGCCGCCGATTCGGCGCGGCCGTTTTGGCGCGGCTATTTCGGCGCGGTCGATTCGGCGCGGAGACACATCGGCGCTGGCCGTTTCGGCGACGGCCATTTTAAAATAAATATATTAAATAATCGATTATTAAATTATTAAATTAATCGAATACTAGGTAATCGATTATTGAAATAATCAATTATGCTCATCACTAATCGTCATTTGTGGCATTCATGATTTCAGCTACTTAATTTCAAGCTGATCATTATCTTCCTTCATTTTACCACTCATGGATAGAATAACCGTTGTCTTTCTTTTTAATTTTTTGTTTATGTTACAATCTTATATATCTAGATAATGTACAAATATAAACTGGCTATTTTTAAAAACAAATTATATTAAAAATAAATAACGGATGTTGTAGATGATTTATTATTTATAAGTAAAAAAATAGAAATATCTTGTTTTAACGTATATCCATGGTTGCAGCGCAGTAAATCGTATATATAAACTTACTTTGTGCCAACTAACTTTTTTTGGATAATTGTTACCATTTTTATTTTTAACTCTTATAACTTAAAAAAAAATGTAGTAGTACTTGGCAGATTATCAAACTATAGTGTGCTTACATCTACAAATAAATTAACTTACAAGAATCTGTGTTACTTATGATAAACTTAAAGACTGCTTAAAAAATCCGCAACAAAATTGTACTAACTAAATTAATGCTTTTTTTTAAATTTAATAAAGTAATAAACAGTATTACTCAACAAAAATAAATATATAAACAATGGTAAAAGAAGACCGGATCTAAATTAATTTTATATTTTATTCTTCCAAAATATTTTATTCTTAAAAAAACGTGCAAATTTTTTTGCAAAAAATACAATATAAAGTTTCATAAAATAAATATAATGCTGTCATGTATGCAGCATATATTGAAATAACATGTTTATTACAAAAGACTTAATAATTTGAACGTTTATGTTAAAAAAACTTATATCATCATAAAAATAATAAAAATAAAAATCGATAGTAAATAAAATACCACAGCATACTAGTTTATTCACTATATATTTAAAAATGCAAATGAAACAAAAAAAACATACTGTGTAGAAGAGAGTTAGAAAAGTTTAATCTTAGATTGTCGACTAAGATTTCCTATTAGCTAAATTAAAAAAAGCATTTGTTTGCGATGACTCGGCTTCCCGACGTAATTTAAACATTGCAACTATATCAATTTTTGTTAACTTTTTATGCTCTAAAACTTATAATATAACTTATTTACAATGTCAAGATATTGAATTTTGAAACATGTTTTGTATGTGACAAGTAACAAAATATTCACACAATATTTTGAGTAAATTAACTTGAAAAGCTTTTCAATCTCACTGTCTGACATGGTCATACCAATTGTTTATATGAACGACATCAATAACTGAAATGTTAATAACAAAATTTTTTATACAACAAAATAATCCGACACCTATCTGTAGCAAGAAAAAACAAATTGATGTACATTTTTTTTGTAAAATTTTCAGTCAAAACAACGGTTTCAACATTTTTTATAAATTCATTTGATAAAGTGTAATTGTTTTTGTAAAGATCACTTTATGTTCTTGCGGACAATTGCAGCAGCTTTGCATATAATGCGTACTCTTTCTTTTCAAGTTTTAATTTTTTTTTACAATCTTAAGAAAAAATTATAACCAGTACTTTAAAAATAAATCACGCTATTGCGCCGTAATTTTGTTGTAATTTTAATTTATTTGTTTTTTAAACAATTTATAAAAAAATTAAATTTTTTGTTAAAAAGACTAAATGTCATTAATGGCGTCGTTTATTTTATAAGTAGTGTATGCATACGTAAATTGCTCACTTAATGCTACTCTTGCGGCGATGGAATTAAGTACATACAGAATACAACAGATTTTTCTTTATTGTAAGTTTTATATTGCCCTTAAAGTTTTACAACTTATTTGAAAAGAGTTGGATGAGACCAACAATTATTATTCTAGAGTGTTACGCTAACGCTCTATAACTAATCGGTTTTAACAATTTGTTTTAAAATACGTCTGATTGTTTTAAATTGCTTTAAAGAACTACTTGAAATATTACAAAAAGATGTTCCACAATAAAAAAAGTTTTTTGTATCTGATCTGAAATTTTACAACGCAATAAAAATAATAATTTTATTTAAAAAAAAAATCTTTAAAAAAATACTTTGTAAGTATGAACATATTACAAAAATAGAAAAAACAGCAAAAAACCGGTTTCAATCTTCTAGTTTTTTACTTTAAAGTTTTATAACGTATGTAAAATATAACGTACATTTAATTTATTTATGTGTGTAATCATGAACTATTCAATTTTTTGGTGTATGGCATTTGTCTTCATATTATTTCATTTAAAACAGTTCTTTTTATTGTTTCCTGTTCTCTGTAGTTTTTTTGATTATTTTCCATGTTAATTCTCTTTTCTCGTCCTTGTTGTTTCAAATACTTTTTTGTTATTTAATTATCCTTCATTTGGCACACATACTCAAACCATCTCAGTTGTTTTTTATTTAATTTTATTTTTTATTTATGGGTTTTATCCGTAAGTTTAATCTGTGTGTTTTGTTTTTATTCTGTCTTTTCTTGTTTTATTTTCTTAGGAATTTTATTACCTTCATTTATTTTATTTCATTTAACACTTTATTTTTTTACGGTACGTTTTTTGGTATTTTTTTTTTTTTTTAATGTATTCTTTATCACATTAAATATTTTTTCCGTCTTTCTCTATTTTTCGATTATTTTTTTGTCTATCTTTCCTTAATTTTTAGTTACCGTTCCTAAGTATTTGAAGCTTTCAACATTTTCAATCAATATTCTGTGTCATTTTATTTTTTCTTGATATTATCATAGATTTGTCAATATTAATCTTTATGTTGTTTTTATTAATTCTTTGTCTATTATGTGGATATTATGTTGCCATTTGTATTTATTTGCTTTGCGTACATTGTGATTGGACTAAAAACGTTTTCAGTGTACGCTTATCCTTATATAATTTAAAGAAAAATATTTAAAAAATACCTATAGTATAATAACATTGACAAATAAACTAAATTTCATTAATTAAACATTTTAGGTAGTACGCACTCGGTTGGTTCTTCTTAACTCTGTCGTATGCCGTTTATTAGTAATTCAAGTCAATTGTTTTAACTGTTATAGAAAACATCATTTATTTGATTTAAATGACATAACGCCTAAACTAAGAATATAAATTAAATAATTTTGTAATCTTAACTTTTATATAAAAAATGTTCTGCTTTAGCTAGAGTTTGAACCAGCAACAATTCTTTGTCAAATTTTAAGTTAGGTTTTTATTCACTTAAGCTACTATTTGGCTTAATTTGGTCTTAATAAATCAGTCACTATTTTTTTACATTAATTTAGCAGGAGATATTTAAGAAGTACAATCCTGAGCGTTTCTTCAACCCAGTAAAAATCTGTTAAACACTTAATTAAGATTAACATATTTTTTTCTTAATTTCACCGTATTTAATATGGCATGTTTGATGATTTTAGCTGTTTTTTTTGCAGCCTCATTATCAACGTAGTAATATAGGATTTTTAAATTTAATTTCTTTAATAACAAATAGTCTACTATTATTTGCTACTAGAATTTTAAAAAACTTTAACCTTGTAAAAACAATCTTTAAAACACTAAATGTATTTGTTGTTATTATGTGATTCATAATAAAATTAAGTACCAATTTGTATTTATTAAAAACAAGTCCAAAAAAGTTGATATGTAAATTATTCTTTGCAATATAACAACCTTTAATTTTAATATCAAAAATTATCTATATATTACTTTTAATTTAAACCACCCCATATACATAAAAAAATAGATAAATTCAAACCCAAATAATAAACAAATTTTTTGACTATTTTAATTTATGTTTAATACTTTAGTTTACATAGTACGTTTTTGAAAAGCAACCTTATATACTTAAATATTTTTTTAAAAGGCGCTCTACTATAAGTAATCTCTTGTTATATCAACATATTATAAACGCTTTGGAAAATAACCAACAAGTAGACGCTGTTTATACTAATTTTGCGTTTATACGTTAGACAGAGTTGATCTCACTATTTTTAAGTTAAGGGTTTGTCAAAGTCTATCCCAGTAACTTCTGGTGTACCACAAGGATTTAATAATAATAGTATTTATTTACGGTAATCTCCTTTATACAATATTCAAAAACATATTTTAATAAATATTACACTGAGAGCTTTTATTATTTAATATAGCGTCAACAATTGAAGAATAGTAACAAATGTGCTAAGTGTCATTTTGACAAAAAATAAAATATTTTAAAAGATTTTATATGCCATCGACTATATCCTATCAGCCGGTAAAGTGCCAAGACTTTAAATTTTGTAATCAATCTGACAGATAGGTAATTATTTGATATATGATGGTTTTTTGTTTTAATTTTTCTGTTTAACAATTTTGATACTCAGTCCCTTTGTTACTTATGCTTCTTAATTATAAACTGCATTTTTTTACTTTTTGCAGATAATTTAAAAAGTTATTTCTTAAAGTAATAATTCTAACAATTGTGTTCTTATTCAAAATGATATAGATCAATTGTTTTGATGGTGTACAAAGATAAGTTAGATTTAAATGTCAACAAATGTAAACCAATTTCTTTTTGTTAAAATCAAAATGCTATTGTTGATACATACATATTATACAGGGAGTTTATAAATGAATGGGATTATGTAATCACTTTAAATATGCCGCTTTTTTAAAATCGTCCACTATACTACATATGTTTTCATATGTTTGCTTGACAGCTGTCAAAGTTGAACCGTTTGAACTGTCAAAACAAATAGTTTAGTGAACAATTTAAAAAAAGCGGCACATTTAAAGTGATTACGTAATCCCATTCATTTATAAACTCCCTGTACAATAAAACACTCAAGCAAGTTACGAAAATGCGTGATTTAGGTGTTATATTTGATAACACTTAGACACATACAAAAAATTTGTAATAAAGTATGATGAGTATGGATCGGTTATTAAGAGTCCTTACCAAAAAAGACTTATAAATAATATAAAAACTATTCAAACAAAGTTTTGGAAATATTTAAGATATAAAATAAATTAAATTTTGTCAGGAGAACAATTATCATAAAAGTTCAATTTTAGTAAACTATTAGATCGTAAAATTTGATTTCAACTTTAACCAAATTAAACTTACTCGTAATACTAACTAGTTTAAAGTTAAGTTACATAGGACAAGTTATAGATTTTACAATCCGCTGTCAAGATTAATGCAAGAATGTAATGTTTTGAAAGATTGCAATTGCATTGATTTATTTATAGTATCTACAACATCTTTTAGATATAATTGTACACGTATTAATTTTAACATATATTTTAAATAATTTTGTAACCAAAGTATTTTTCTGTAAATAAACTATTAATATATTTTTATTTTTGGATAAAACACAACAAATATTGAAATCAAAATTTGCTAGCAATAAAGCAAACTGCTCCAATTTTCTTATTAAATAAATATCGGTAAGAAGAAATTACTTCAAAAAATATTGCTAGTGTTTCTTTTTCTATTTTGTAAGTAAACTTTTTAAGCATTACTTAAAGTTTAAGAAAAGCAATTGAAAGCTCCATCTCAGATGGAATAATAACCTAAACAATGGGTTCAAAATGCATGTACTGGCAAATTAACTGGTAGTGCAAGATAAACATGTGTTAATACGGTAAATAACAATCAAATCTTTTTACTATTATTAAAAGCATTTTTGCAAAAGAGTGCAAACTTTTTTGACTAATAAAATTCACAATTCTTTTTTAATAAATTGTATGAAAAAGTTTTAAAAATTAATGTAGTATAACAACACTAAACCTAGAAATGATTTACCTTGAGTAACATGTATGGGCACTGGTGTTTTTTTTTTCTGCTATAATCTCTTTCATTGTTATATTGTACATTTTTGTCAATTTTGTTTTAAATATTTAATAAATTTCTTTAAAACATAATTTTTTTTCTTTTGAATTGTTAATTAACGCTAATGTTTTTAAAACCCTTTTTAAACGATTTTATTATTTATCTTCAGTTGATCCACTAAACACAAAGTTTTTTTTTATTAGATTTCACATAATTTTATAGTTTTATTTTGTTAAAGTTCTGCTGTTACTTTGCTTTTTAACAAAAATGGTAACAAACAAACTTAGAAACTACTTTATAAATTAAGTTCAAATGTCCAATTGATATAAAATTTTGTAAAATATTTATTGTACAAATTGTATCTAATTTAAATATAAATTGCAAATTATTTACTTATAATTGAACACCTTTCTTACCAGGTATGTAAAATATCTTATGCATCTTTAATTTCATTTAAATAACTATGTTATATTTTTTTACATATTATCGTTAAATGTCACCTATTGCCAAACAAAATTAAAAATTATTTTTGTATTTACATTTACCTATTCATTAACTTGGTATACCTATATGCTATATAATATTTTTCTTACACTTTTACTAAAATTGATAAAATAACATTACAGTCGTGTGTGTACACTTGTGCTTTGTTCTATATTCTCAATTATTTTACTAAGATGTAGTAGTTGCACACCTCCACTTTCTTTGTAAAATAATGCGTATAAATGATATATTTTCAGTAACAAAACTAGTTAAATAAATATATAAGAATAGGTATTTGATATTAAATAAGTATAAATATATAAATTAATTATTAATAAAAATAATAATAAACACAAAGTGTTTTTACGTTATTTTAAAATATTCAAATAATGTCGTAAGTTTTTGTTTAGTGACAATGCCGGGTTGAAGTCTATATGTACCATACAAATAACATTACAAGTTACGCTGACCTTGTTGCGTATATTTTTCTCCATAATTCGAGTGTGTTTCTGCTGCTCTCCGATATTTATTGCTGTACTCTTATAGTTTCTTATAATAATCTCTAGATAATCTTTTAAAACTCATATTTTTTAGCCAATTTAATTATCCTTGCTCCTCAGTTAGAAATAGTTCTATCTAAACACGTTAAATAATTACTAAGGAAGTACAATACACTATTGTACTTTCAGAGGGTAAACAAAATTTGCGACAACCATATTTGATATTTGTTGAAATCATTAATGTAAATAAAAATATGGCGTACGCCAATGAATGTATCAAGTACAAAAAATTAAAGAGTTTACAAGTACAAAAAATTGTTAACAATAACTTGGAACGACTGTTTTATTTACTAATGTACAAGTGGATTTTATTTAAATACGTTTCGGGATTATCACATGTATCGGTCGCAGTTGTTTAGATTGAGCGACGTTTGGCTGTTTGACGTGTTTTTAACAGTTAGTAAATTCCTCTACTATAAATCACTATACAAACGCCGAGATGACTGACATGCATTTTAGGTATGGACTTGCTGATGACAATTTATTATAAGCTAGACGATTGGAGGAAATGGTGGAAATGGAGGAACTAAAAAGCATGTTCAAGGAATTAATGAAGGAGATGGCAAAGAACACTGAGGAACTAAAAGAAGAGATTAAAGAGCTAAAGAAAGAAATGAAGGATAAAGAAATAAAGTGGGAGCAAGAAAAAATACAGATGATACAAAAAATTGAAAATTTAGAAAATAAAGCTGAAAAAGAAGAAAGACAGAAAAAAAGAAATAACATTATAATAACTGGCATAAAATCAAATGAAAATGAGGAACAAATTAAAGTGGAGAACTTCTTGAGAGAAATACTTCAGATTCAAGTCAAAATAGGAAAAGCTTAGCTAATTCATAAAGAAAAACAAATAATAAGAGTCGAAGCCGGAACATGGGAAACCAAACAAAAAATAATGAAAGCCAGAAGAAATTTAAAAGGGACCAGAATTTACATTGACAGTGACCTAACCCATGAAGAAAGATACGTTCAAAAAGAAATTAGAGACATAGCAAGAGAAGAAAAATCGAATGGCAAGAGGGTAAGAATAGGTTACCGTAAGTTAATAATTAACGGAGAGGAATATAGATGGAATAAAGAAATAAAAGGTTTAGAAGAAGTTGGAGATCCAAAAAACTAATAGGAAAACGGCTAGATAAAAAGAAAAATACACGGCGAGAAAATGGTATAAGAAAGATGATAAACACGACGGCAAACGATGTAAACAAAAGAAACAAAAATAGCAAAAGTACAAAAAAGAAAAATAAAGAAGAAAGAGTAGGAACATGGAATATAAGAGGATACATGGGAAAAGAAGCTGAACTGGTGGAAGAAATGATAAACCAAAAAATAGAAATACTAGGAATAACGAAAACAAAAAAGAAAGGGCAAGGGATAGAAAGAATACATAGAGGTTATTGGTTAATGTGGACAGGAGTGGAGGAAAAGGATAGAGCAAAAGGAGGAGTAGGAATGATAATAGCTCCGGAAAGGATAAAAGATACAATAAGAGAAAAACACATAAATGAAAGAATTATGACAGTAGAAATGAAGCTAGGAGAGAACAAAACATGGACCATAATAGTAGCATACGGACCAAATGAAGACGCAAAAAAAGAAGAGAAAGACAGCTTCTATACAAAATTACAAGAAGAAATAGACGAGGGAACAGAAAACATAATGATACTAGGAGACCTAAATGGGAGAGTAGGAAATCAAAACAACGGAATAGAAGAGGCTATGGGAAAAGAAGGAGAAGAAATTAGAAACAACAACGGAGAAAGAATTATTCAACTATGCATTGAAAACAATCTAGTAATAACAAACACTAAATTCAAACACAGGGAAGTTCACAAATACACAAGAACACAACCAACCAGAAACGAGAAATCAATAATTGACTACTACCTAGTTAACAGAAAGAACTGGAACAAGATAAAGAATGTAAAAGTAACAAGACAGGCGGAAATAGGAAGCGATCATCATTTACTACGAATGGATATAAATTGGAAAACAAAACTTAAACCAGACAAAAGAAGGAAAAAAGTTAAAAAAAAAATAATAACATACAAACTAAAAGAAGAACAAATACAAATGGCATACCAAGAGATACTACAAAAAAAATTCAGAGAGAAAGATAAAAGAACGTCCATAGAAGGAAAATGGGAAATGTTTAAACAAATTATTCTAGAAGCTGCAGAAGTAAGCTGTGGATCAGCAAAAATAGTGAACAAAGATACTAAAAAAACTAATTGGTGGACAGAAGAAGTCAAAAAAGAGATAAGGGACAAAAAAGAAAAATGGAAAAGATACTTACAAACCAAGGAAATAGAAGATTACGAAAAATACAAAGAAAAGAGAAATAATACAAAGAAAATAATAAAAGAAGCAAAGATAAAATCATGGACAAAATTTGGAAAAGAAATGAATGAAAATTTCAACCGAAACCAAAAACTATTTTACGGAACGTTAAAACATCTAAAACAAAAAAAAAGAATACAATATGATGAACATAAAAGATAAAAATGGTAAAATAATAACGGAAGAAGATAAGATAATGGAAAGATGGAGGCAATACTTCCAAGAACTAACAGAACAAGAAGCAGAAGAAAACAAAACAATAGAAGATGAAGAATTGCTACAGGACAGACGAACGGAAATAGAAGAAATTAAAAAGACGAAGTAATAGAAGCAATTAAGAAAATAAAAAACGGGAAGGCACCGGGAACAGATGAAATAACACCGAAAATGATGAAATACATGGGAGATGAGGGAATTACACAAATAACGGAATTAATAAACGACATAATGAGGAATGGGAAAACCCCAAAGGAATGGAATAAAAGAATTATTCTACCCATACATAAAAAAGGCGATAAAAGGAAATGTGAAAACTATAGAGGAATCACACTAACGAGCATACCAAGCAAAATATTCACAAGAATTATTGAAAAAAGAATGGGAGACAAACTAGAAACAACAATAGAAGACAGCCAATGTGAATTTAGAAGAGGAAGAAGCACACAGGATCTAATATTTATAATAAGACAATTAAGTGAGAAAATGAATAAAAAAAATAGAGATGCACGTATGCTTTGTTGACCTTGAAAAAGCTTTCGACAGGATCAGGAGAGAGGACATATGGAAAGAACTAGAAGAGAGAGGAATTGAGAAGAAAATAATAAACGTAATCAAAAACATGTACACAGAAAACAAAAACATAGTCAGAATGAATAACGAAGAATCAAAAGAATTCCAAACGAAAAAAGGTGTGAAGCAAGGATGTGTGTTAAGCGCATTGCTTTTCTCAATTGTGCTAGACAGGGCAATAAAACAGGCAAAGCAAAAAATGAAAATGGTAAAAATAGGATATTGGAAAATGGAAGTAACAAAAATAGCAGAACTGCTATTTGCAGACGATATGGCAGTGATTGCTGAAACCGAAGAAGAGTTACAACACAACATGGAAATAATAGAGGAGCAACTAAAGAAAATAAACATGAAAATAAATTATGAAAAAACAAAGACCATGATAATTGCAAAAGAAAAACTGACTCACGAAATAAGAATAATAGGAAGAATAATAGAACAGGTCGAACAATACAGATACTTAGGAACAATAATACAAAGCAACGGAAAACTAGACAAAGAGATAGAGGACAAAATAGGAAAAACAGCAAAAATATATAACATGTTAAAAAATACTTTCTTTAACAAAAAAGAAATATCAAAAACAACAAAAACAGAAATTGTAAAAAAAGTAATCAGACCAACATTAACATATAGTAGCGAAACATGGACGATGACAGGAAAACAAATCGAAAGAATAAATGCTATGGAGATGAGATTTCTTAAGAAGATTGAGAACAAAACAAAAAAAGATAAAATAAGGAACGAGACATATAGGACGAATTTAAATATAAAACCAATACAAGAAAAAATTATTGAAGGTCAAATGAGATGGTATGGACATATCAGAAGAATGAGTGAAGAAAGAAATACTAAGAAAATTTATGAGACAAGAGTAACAGGAGAACAAAAAAGAGGAAGACCCAGAAAAGAATGGAACAGCGCAATAAAGGAAGAAGCTACAAGAAAAGGAAACACGTGGGAAGAAATAAAAGAGATAGCCAAGGATAGAAAGAAATGGAGAAAATATTACACAAACTAATAATGTATACGCCTGACACCGAAAGGTAAAAAGGCAATTGAATAAATAAATAAATAGACGATTGTACATTAAACGGTTTCCAGGCTGTAATATCCCCAGCCAAAAAATTATTGAAAACATTGATATCTTTGTAAAACAGGCACATTGAAACAAAATAGAAAACCAGGAAAATCAATGACAATAAAAGCAGTACAACTATAACAGAATGTGCTAGACATGATAGAGGAAGGTTCAAGTAGTTTTACGCAAAAAATTACCAATATTTTAAATGTATCCAAACTACATTTAGCGTGTTCAGCCACTACTACTTGTTGATTTTTTTACGTATTGCGTTATGTCAATGATTTTTGCATACCTCAATTTTTGACACAAAATTTTTTCATCAGTAAAGCCAGTTTTTCAAAAAATGCAATAAGGAATTTTCATAACAACCATGTGTGGGAAGATGAAAATCCACATCAAGTATGTAAAAATTGTTTTTAACATCAGTTCTCCTTGAATGTTTGGGTTGGAATTGTGAACGACTGTCTAATTAGACTAGTGTTTCTACCAGGAAGGTTGCAACTTTTTGAAACACATGCTACCTCAGTTTCTAGATAATGTTCCATTAGCAACAAGTATTGCAATGTGGTTTAAGCACGATGATGCACCACCACATTTCAGTTTGGTTGCTTGTGATTATTTAACAGCAACATACTGAGATTGCTAAATTGCTCAAAATGAGCTACACGCATGGCTTATTAGTTTACGCAACTACAATAAAGAATTTGAACAACTTCTAAAATTGGATAATTGCTAGGTGTAATTTAATCAGAAACAAGAAAGGGTATGGCACATAATTACAAAAAGATTGAATGTTTGTATCCAAACTAAAAAAGTCATTTCGAACATTTATTGTAGATTGAGCAACTTCACCCTGTATCTTCGAAACAAAGAAGTTTTTCAAAAATCATTATTGAATAAAATATTTTTAGAAAAGGCCAAGGAATAACCCATTAAATTTTTGCCACATGTTTACCTAACACCTTGTATATTAATTACACATTTGTAACTTTAGTATATCAGATTAGATTAAAACTATTAATTAAATAAATATTGCTACTATAGTAAAAAGTGTTTAAAAGGAACTGAATAAGTATTGCTTATGTAAAAAAAAAATAACAACAATTATATTAAAATTTGATGAATGAAAAAAAAATTGTTGTTTGAAACACAACCATAACTTTAAATATCCAACTAATCTAAAACTAATATTTTATTGAAACAATTAAGTCAAAAATGATCCTAAACACATTTTACTTTTCTATTATATTATTATAAACAAACTCATTGCATAAATTCTTGATGAATTGATATATTTATTGAATATGATATTGCTTAATTAAGTATAAACTGTCAATCTTGTTTAATAATATAATATTTTTTATTAATAAAATATTCATATAATACAGTACAGTAATGTACATATAATAATATATGAATAATAATAAAATTGTTTCTTTTCTCTATCATCACTTGAGGTTTGCGGGTTCATTCTCATCTCAAGTTATCGGTATTGAGGGCTCGTAGTTGTTGTTGTTTTTGTTTATTTTTTATATTTTGTCATGTAGTAATATATGTTTAATTTTTAATTTAAATAGAACATAATTCAAAACTTGTATGTATGTTGGTAGATTGTTGTATTGTTTTATTGTTCCTGTTGTTAGTATCTGGCTGCATTTTCCTGTTGAATACTTTGTAGTTTTTATGTGTAATTTTCTTCTTGTTTGGTGATTGTGTATTGCTTTGTTTGACTGTATCATTATATTGCTATTTATCGTTTTGTTGATTATTTTATATATCATTAATATGTTGTTTAAAGTTATCATTTTGTTTATATTTAGCTTTTCTTTGTATAGTTTGATTGTTGGTGTTCTTCTATTGATTGTGTATAGAGTTTTTATAAGTTTGTTCTGTTGTCTTAAATGACAATATTTTTTTATCAGTCATCATAAATATTGTTTGGAAATATTATGTAAATATAACTTATTATGTATTTTTTAACAATCTTTAGTTTAAAAGTATGTGTGATGTCGTTATCCATAAAAATATCATTTGCAACTTTTAAATTTTACAATTTTGTCGCAAATTAAAAAATAAATTTAAAAAAATAGCACAATATTTAATTCTTTTCATACTGCATTTTTTATTAGAATTGAATTATTTGTCAAAATAAATAGTATAAAAATATAAATGTGCGAAGGTTCTGTTATCTAAATAGATTACTTTATTATTATTCTAGCGTTCTGACAAGAATTTGATGATTAAACTTTAAATCAAACCGTCAAAAATGATTAAATTAAAATATTAGTTTTATTATTTATCTAATTATACATAATGTTCTAATTGTTTTAAATTATTACAAATTATCCCTACTACCATAATAAAAATGATTTCAATAATATAATAAGAACTTATAAGATAATCATTTTATAGTACTAATATTATTTAAATTTAAACATTATGTTAGTGTTTTCTTCTTAGTGGTTTAGTAGATTCAATGGATCCGTACCAAGTAAATTGAAACAAATAAACTTTTTCCCGAGTCGTAAATTTAAACTCAACTTTATATTTTCCAGGTGGCAAATGAGCAGGCAAATCCGTATCGTCTGGTAATAAATTTGACATATAATATATATTCTGAAACAGTAGAATAAATTTTAATTGTTTTTACAAAATATCTAAAAACCTTTATATGTGGGCATTTTGTAAAATTGCTAAATTTTTCGAGATGGTCCCATGTGCCAAATAAATTCATATCAAGCAGCTTACAATAATCAAATCTTGCTTGTCCAGCCATCCAAGTTTTATACTCGTTGCTTAAAAATAAATACGGTTGAATTAACATCTGAAACATTAAAATTATTAACTTGAAGAAGTGAATTACTTGAACTTCAGTTAATACATACCATCATACTTGTGACATCTTTTTTTATATCATATAATATGTAAAATGTCTTTATAGTTCTATTTAGTTTTACATTCTTAATTGTGAAACTATTGTAATAATCTTTATTGTAGGCATCCGCAACTGCGTAATCATGCAGCAAGCGGTAATCTTGTTTTGTATTGATAGTCTAAAACATTTATAGTATTTGTATAATACAATTGATGACATATAATAACTCAATTTTTTATTCTTACCTGGAGGTTTAAAAACAAACATAATTTAAAAAGCAAATGCATTTTTTCTGCAAACAAACAAACCTACAATTTTACTTTATTTATAGTTGCAACTAAATTTATTGTGATAATAAAGATGTTAAGATAATACAATGATGTAATTTTATTTCCGTTACATCGGTACCATTAATCAATAAAAATTTAAAGTATCTGAGTTTTAATAATAATTACAGTATTATATTTTTTAAACTATCATTCAGAATAAATTTTCTTAATAAATAAGTTTAATCTAAAAAAACTACAAAATTGGTAATTTTTTAGAATCTAGTCTTTATTAAAATTATTATTAACTCATATTTTTTTTAAACCTTGTATTTAGCGCAATTTATAATCATTATAAAATTTATCACTGTGGTAATTTAATTTAAGAAATATGTTTAAATGCTTTGTATAGCTTATATATTTAAAAACGTTGACAGTATACATGACCGACAGACCTTCTCGATTGCAATCGACCACCATCAAATAGTTTGAAATTTAAAAAAAAAATCAAATCTCAAATATTACACCAAAAAATATATTTGACAAATTAAATAATTCCAATTCCGGGAATCAAACCCAGCATAACAGTCATTGTACTAAATCATTGTAAAGTTATTATTCTTCTAAAAAAATTAATAAAAAAAATATTTAAAAAAAAGTTATACTTATTACTTATTATTATTTAATTAGAATTACAAAAACATTATGTCAGTTACAGCTTAATAAAAAAAAGATAAAAATACTTTTTAGGTTTTTAATGAAATTTTTTTTTGCATTATTAAGATAGGATTTTATAGTGAAAAATCTTGTTTCAAACTTTTTAAATAATGGCATAAATCAAATTAACAATTTTATAACGTCTAATTACATTTATCAACTGCTTTTCTTATTATTTTGTTTGCATTTTTATAAGGTGTATTCTACAAGTTTAAGATTAAATAAAAAAAAAAAATAACTTTTTTAAATTTTTTTAATTGTTTAAGAGTGTTTGCTAATTTGCCAAAAATTATATTAAGGAAATACGGATACAAAAATATGTAATAGTGTGTAATGTTCTCCAAAACTAAAAATTGTATAGTAATTATAGTAAATCAACAAATTTAGACAAAATTGAGTTATTTATAACAAAAAGATGTAATAATAATAATAATAAATGTCTTTATTAATCAGTAAGTTTTAATAATTTTTTTTTCTAAAAATGTTAAACATATAGTCATTTTTGTTTTTCTATTATAATTTCTTTAAAAAAATACACTAGCAAGCAAAAATTAAGGTCGCTTTAAAATTATGACTTAGTTTTGAAATTTTTTTATTTCACCTTATGTTAGCAAATTGAAAACAATAGTGCTGTATTTTGCACACTAAATTAAGAATTTTATGTTGAATTGTAAAGCATATTTATTGTTTTTATTGCGTTTTTTGAAAACATCCCAAATTTACTGTTTAGACAAAGTTTGAATTTTTGTTCCTAGGACTAATATGGAGCAAAAAATATGAAAAAAAAATCTTACCACTAATAACAAGTATTACCCCTTCTTGCTTTAATGACTGCTTGAAGTTGATAGTAAATTAAATTAAAGATTACATTTTGGTCAATATGATTCCATTCTTGCAATAGCAACTTTGCTTTCGGATACGTCGTCCAACTTATCCCAGACATGTTTTATAGAATTTATGTCCGGGCTGAGAGCAAGTCAATCAAACCGCAAAATTCCCACTTCATAATTTCTGACAACTCTGGCTACGTGAGGTCTATCATTATCTTGCATGAAAATTCCGCGCTCGCCCAGAACCTCCATAATGTATCTGTGAGCTGTCAGGGAATCATTTTTTATAAAGACCAACTCTGTGCATGCTTTGGTAGAAATTCCTGCCCAAATCATAACCAACCTACCACCAAATAAAAGTCGTTTATCAATACAAACTGAGACAAAAACGCGACCTGTCTAAAACAGTACCTGTTTCAGTCATTATTAATTCATGCCCGGTGGTTTCAGGCAAAAGCCATTCTTGCAACACAATGTCGGCGTTGTAAAAATGGACTTGTAACCATCTATTTACAAGACAATCCGTTAGCCCAAAGCCTTCTCCCAACGGTCCATTCACTAACATTTACATCTCTAACTTCATAGTTGAGTTTATTTTGTAGGTAACCTGTAGAAACTGTTTTATTCCGCAAATTTGTGGACACCAAAAATTTGTCATCTCTGTTCGTAGTGACTTTTTTGTTCGGTCTTGATTTTCTGGTTATCAGACCAGTATCCAAGTAACGCTGATACACTTTTTGTGCACCGCAAAGGCTTTTGCCAACAATCCTTGTAGTTTTACGTTTTCCTCGTCTATCTTAAATCTACGCTATAATTTTTGCTAGAACAATAGGGCTTAAAGACATTATGGACTGTTAAGTACAGTACACCAAGTAAATGACAAGTTTTGCAAAAAAAATCAACATTAAATTTGCAAACATAAAGTTAAAACAAAAAATTCCAGGGTATATAATATTTGTTTACAATTATAAGATTTTTAATTACATTTTTTGTACTGATTTATATAAAATAGCGTTAGAAGAATTATCTAAATTTGGCATAATTGTTTAACCAAAGCATTCAATTCTACTTGTAATTTTTTTTTTTCTTTTTTTTTATTTAAACAGTGTTGAACTCTAAACATGTAGCCAAATTTGTATTAAAAAGGTCAACAAGATTAAAAAAAAACAATTGTTATAAACATATTGCATTAAAAATGATCATACTACACTTTAAATTTAACAAGAAAATAATTTCAAAAGCAAATTTAAACAAATAGAAACATGCAGGCAATATTGACAAAACTAAAAAAACTGATTTTTTTAAATTTTAGCGTCAAGAATTATTTTTCAGAAACTTATTTTGAAACGTGCTAAATTATTACGTATGAAGTAATTTATCACTTTTGTGACGTCATGTGTTATTATTACTCGTTTTTAAAAATTGATAGTTTTGAAATATGTTATATTATAACCCATGCGGTAATTTATTACTTGTGTGACGTCACGTGTTAAAACACCGCATTTTAAAAATCCGTATTTTAAAATATGCTACGTTCAAACAGTTGTAAACTCTACTTATCTATGAGCTCTATTACGTAATAATTGAAGTTTATGAAATAATAAAACAATTTATTATGTTTTCATCACAAGTTTATTTTTACGAATACATTACTAGTACTAACTACATCTGAAGAAAGCTTTTGTAGAGCAAAAACTAGTAATATATTTGCAAAAACAAACTTTTGATAAAACATAAATTATTTTATAATTATATATTTATGATTTTAATTAATATAGCAGCAATATCAAACTGATAGAAAAATTATTACACGTAGGAGTTTCAAATTTTACATTTTATCATACATTCACAATTCAGATCTATAACAATTGTTATTTTAGAAAAATATGTATAATACAATAAAAAGTCTATTTGTAATAAAGTAATTCTATTAGGAATTTCAATCAATACTTAATCCTGTGTTTAACTAAGTTTAATTTGCATTGTGATCTCAGATTCATAACATTTTTAAGCAAAAAATTCTGTTATGATAATTTTTCCAAAATTTATTTTAAATTAAATGTCCCGCTTTTGTCTGCCTCAGAGCATGATACATAACTTACTTACAAATAAACCAATAAACAATTGAAGAATTTTTATATATTTATAAAACTTAACATTTCATTCTCTACACGTTGCAAAAAATTAATTAAAAAAAAAAAGAGTTAAATTGCGCGAGTTGTGCATGAAGATTTGTGACACAATTGGCTCCCTTAATACAGTATAAAACACGCCAATTAAATTAAAACAGTATTTTTAGAGGTAAAAATAATCTTATTAAATATAATAATAGATTTTCCTTTTTTATTTTTTATTTTTAATCTTTAGATTAAATAAATGCTCATAATTTAATTAACAATTTAAGAAATGATATACCTTCAGTTCTTAGTTTTGGCTTATATTGTATTGCTAACAAATAGAATCTTAGACATTTGCCACTCTTAAATGATATGTCCAAGATGAGTATCAATTATCGTTTGGCAAAGATGCTGCAGCCCCAATGTCTTAACACGCTGTAAGCAAATCAGTGAATTTGATACAAATGCAATAAATGCCAGACAATAGATAAATTTTACTTTACAAAAGTAATAACTTAAAGTTACAAAAATTATGGTAATTTTAAAAACTTATTGATACTATAAAAAAAATTATTTTGTGAATAATGTTTAGCACTTTTCCTAAATTTATAATATTTTTTTCAGATTTAACATTTAATGATAAAACATTAAACACATTGTTTCCATTGTATAAAAAAACTTTTGCAAAAAGTAGAGTGAGGAATAGAAAGTTTAAAATTGACGACATTTGATCTGGTCACATTGAAAGACAAGATTTCAAAATTTTTCTTAATGAGTCAGATTGTTTTTAGAATAATTAAAGAAGGTAAAGTTAAAATTATATATTTATTTAAATGGTTTTCAAAAGCTACGTAAAAATTTGATTAACTTGTTTTTTTGACAAACAACCCCAGAATATAGCACTGTAACGTAAAAACAATTTTATAAAAAAAAATCATTCGTTTAGCCACATCGACAACCAACTGTTTAAAAGTTACTTTAACAGCTTATAACCAGCTTTTCTTAAGCACGATTGCTTATTTGCTCTTGCCATTTTTTATTTATTTTTTTTCATCTTGTCATCTTGTCAGCTTATTATGTTTTTTTAGCAATGTTTTTATATGTCTTTATAAGTTGTCTTTTTATTTTAAATTTTGTTATCTTTGCGTTACATATTAACTTTGTATTTTTTACTCTGTTATCTATTTTTCTAGATGTTCGTAGCATGCTAACTGTTTTTTTTGTGTTGAGTCAATTTTTAATTAAGAGACAAAAACTATACAAATTGTATGTAAAATCGATATCAATATTTTTATTTTAGTTTTTTTTATTATAGTTTAGCTTATTAACTCTTAACTACGGACACTTATTTTTTTTATAGGAATCTCTCAGACTCTTGCACTTTTTGGACTTTTTATTTTTTTTGTTATTTTAATGTATACATACATATCTTCTTTAGACGTTTATTAATATTTATTGATAAGTTTGTTATTTTAGTCATTTTAGTTGTGTACTCTGTTTATATTTATCCAACCTAAATAGTTACAAAAAGGTAAAAAATAAAAACAAAATAAACATAAAAAATTGATATTTGTTAAGTTAAACGTAAATAAATATTATTCAATAAAAAATAACTATTTTACAAATACATAAAAAAAAGTCAGACGTTTTACATTGCACGTATTTCGTATGTTTCTTTATTTAAATCTTACTTTCTGAATTATGATCACTTGAAATATTTTTTTGTTATTAATAACATTGCTGTCAGTAATATATAGATATTTTTTTAAATTTTAATTTTATTTACTTCTTACACGTATGTAAGTAATTAAAAATGCAACAATTTGACACTTTAGAATATTAAAGCATACTAAATTATATTAACGTTAGAGAATTGCCGGTTTTAGTCACCGCGTCCTGTTGGGGTGTCGCTAGTATTATTGTTATGGAAAAACATTAAATTTTATCACATCTAAGAGAACATCAGTGATCCTTCTTTTCTAAAAACATATTGATACGTATAGCTTTGTTTTTGAATTAAAATTGGTTCTTATAGAACAAAACGCCAACCAACTCAATATCCAAACAATAAGATTTCAGTCATTACTCTTTTACATACAATATTCTATGTCTTAATTTTTTGGGTTAAAGAGTTGGAGTTATATTTAACGAGTAAAAAATTGAGAAGAACAAAATAAAAACGCCACGTTTTAAAAATTAATTACGGAAAAACGACTTATTGTATCAATTTTTTAAAATTTGTGGACACAGATTGGAATTTCTTCTACAATGTGTAAAAATTTTATTCAATTATGTTTAAGCCTTTTTTTGGCGAGTTTGATTCTGTGAAACCTTATAATAGCGCAACTATTCTCCCCCCTTAAGGTATTGACCATTTCTACATTCAAACTTAAATAGATTGAAAGAAAAATGTGAATAAAGTATAAAAAGAGTCTATCAGACTAACGTCCGTAGTTAACGGTTGAAGTTTACAAGATTCACTTTTTACAATAATATTACAATTTATGTAAACAAAGTACAACAGTACTAGATAGAAAATCAAGATACAAGAAAAAAATATTAAGTAATATAGTTTATATTAACATAACAAAAGATATAAACATAAATTTAAAGACCGACAAACATAAACTATCAAATATGTATTCTAATTTAATCCAAATGTTTAAATAAAATATATAACAATTTAAAACTAAAACTACAAATTACAAATGTAAACAAAACATCTAGTGATCGTAAAATATTTATTATTTTTAAAGTGTCTATTTATGTCAATCATTTTAAATATTTTAATTAATTTAACAATTTATACAATATTTTATTAAAAAGGGTTTTCCAATAAGAAGTTTCATTTTGATATTAAAAAAAAAAAACGGGTATTTTTTAAGAGAAATTAATAAATGTTTATTTCATTGTAAAGAGGAAAGTATGCCATTAACATTTGAAAACAATATCAGCCAAATGGCCGCCATGGTTACGGTTGCAGTACCACAATCCTCGATAACTTCACGAATTCTTTAAGGTCTTGAATCGATTGTGGGGCATTCGCATAGAACTTATCTTTCACGTAGCCCCCAAAAAAAAATCTTAAGGTGTTGAATCACAAAATCTCAGTGGCCAATTGTAATCACCTCTTTGAGAAATAACACGGTCAGAAAACTTTTCTTGCAAAATTGCAAATGTTTTGTTGCTTGTGTGGCACGTAGCGCCATCTTGCTGAAAATAAACGACGTCTACATTAATATCTTCCAATTCCGGCCATAAAAAATCATTAATCATAGCTTGGTAGCGCCATCCATTCACCGTAACAGTTGCACCAGCTTTATTTTCAAAAAAGTAGGGTCTAATCACACCGCCCAAAAACCGCATCAAACGGTGACAAGTTGAGGATGCAAAGATTTTTCAACAATCATTCTTGGATTTTCTGAGCTTCAAATGCAACAATTCTGCTTATTAACGTAGCCTCCGAGGTAAAAATGAGCCTCATCACTGAAGATGATTTTTTGATGAAATTCCGGATCATTTTGATGCATTTGAAGGACTCAATCAGCAAATACGACGTTTATGGTAATTGACAGGCTTGAGATTTTGTGTTAACTAAACTTTAAAAGCCTTAAAACTTATTTATGCAAAATACGATGTAATGTCGTTTGTGGAATGTAAATAATTCCAAAGATCGATGAGAAATCGACAAACCTGGGTTTTCTTCAACACTACGGGCTACATCAGCAATATTCTTATGTGTTCTTAAGCGATGCACACGGTTTCGATTTTTCACATCACACACTTCTCCTAACAGCTCAAATTTTTCCAGCAGGTGTACTATTGCCGGCCGAGAAGGTGCTTTACAACGACTATTTTTGTAGTGAATTTTAATAATAGCGCAGTTTTCACTTGTCAAATGTCAAAAAATTATAGCTTTAAAATTGACAGTTGCTCAAATTGCCTGCTATTTAAAATGACACTTTTTATTGGAAAACTTTTAATAAAAATTTAAAAGGTATAGTTAAAAAAAAATTATTTATCTAAATGTAAAAACTTTATAATTTTTTGTTATTTGTATTTTACATAATTATTTTTATTAATGTATTTAATATTTTCTATTTTTTTCTCCGAAGAAAATAAAATAAATTATTGAAACGTAAGCAAAATAAAATTAAAATAACTTAATATTAAATTTTTATTTTGTCGTAACTCCAAAGTAATCAAACTTAAATTATATTAAAAAAAATATATAATCAAATAAACAAAAGTATATCAGCATGTAAAAGTTTATTTTTTACTAAAAAATATAATCTAAACTTCCTATAAATTAAATATATGCAGAAGATCATAACAATTATTAATAAAAAGTTTACTTTACGATTTAAGAATACACGCTCCAACAGCATATAAAAATAATGAAAATTTGTTATAGACATGATGAAAATTTTGCCGAAACAGTTTGCAGATTCTACAGTGGTATTTTTAGTTGGTAGAAATCTAAAATTTGAGCAAAATGGTTATATTATTGATGTTAAATTGCCAGTTCAAGCTTGTATTGTCAGGTCAGCAATGTCGATAATAGAATTGCCACATTTGAGGTTCCAAAAATCCTAAAACAATAGTAAAAAAAAAACACTTTATTGCTAACGAGTTACTGTTTGGTGCGGTTTTTGGGTCAACCTTACTTTACAAAAACAATAAAGTTGTTGTAACTGCAGTCAATGCTACCGTAGAATGCTAATTGAATTTCTTTGGCTTATATTAGACAATTTTGACATAGACAATTTTTATTTCTAGCAGGATGGCGCTGCGAGTCACACAACCGTAAAACAATTATAGTGCTGCACGAGAAATATCCGGACATAAATTGGCTTTCTAGATCTTGCAAATTAACTCTGCTAGATTATTTTTTTAGTTATGTAAAGAAAAGAGTCCACGCTCTGCAAACAATTCCAGCCTTCAAAAACAATATTTAAGCTGATATTTGCCAGATAGAGTGTCTTCAGCTGTGCAAAAAGTATTGCATTTTTTTTTTAAATAAATGACTTCTTACAGACAAAGTCGAGGTGGGTATTTACTGGATATCATTTTCCACAAGTAATAGCAGAGTTTGTATTTTAAGTTTAATAAAAAAAATTGTACTACTTAAGAGTAAATAAATGTCTTATAATCAAAATAAAACTTTTTATTGGAAAATTCTTTACCTAGTTTTAAATTGATTTAAATATTTTAGTTATGTATATAATCAATGCTTTTTTAGTTTTATTTGTTTGTCTTCATCAGTTACTGTTTTATTGCACTAGACTGTCAGCAAAAAACATTTTTTTTTAATTTTATTGAACTATAATTTGAATATAATTGTAGTTATTGCCAAAGTTGCTATTTTTGTTATAATCCTACAAATCAAAATAGCGGTAATGGTCTTAACATGCAACACGCAAAGTAATTCATTTTTTTAAACCAGTATAGTTGCTAGTATACAATTCAAATTGTATGTAGTCTTGTACTATTTTAACACATATTTATGTATATAGATTGATTTTACCTAATATCGTTTCTCTTGAGCTATTTAGTAATCGAATATCATACATGTATTGAATTATTTTAATTCATTAAATAAGTCTACGTTAAAGTGCTAGTTATTGTTTAGTGAATAAGTGTTTTTTTGTTTGCTAAACTTACTGGACAATTGATGATAAGTAGTAATTAATTCCTAAATTTGCTTCTAACCTATATAATTGTTTACGTTTGGTAAAATCTTTTATTTTACTAAATTAATATTCACTATTATTTTTATCATTAATTAATGATTATGCATTTCAGTGCGCTACCTGCGCAAAGAAAAAAAATCAACACCAGCATGTGACTGCCACATTGATCGAGAATTTGAAAAAAATTAAAAAACTAAATAAAAAACTAAATAAAAAAATTTCGAACGATGATGAGTCACAATTGCATACTGAAGAAATTAACACATCTACAATTTCTCTAAATGTTATTGACATGGAGACACAATTCGATCAGTCTATTTCATCCAATAAAACAGATATTCTTGTTGAGATGGAGTATCTAAAATTTTTACTTAATCATAAAGATGTTATTATTAAGAGTTATAAAGACCAAATTAGAACCACTACAATGTTGAACAAAATTCTTGAGAAAAATTTGAAGAAAGCTGAAGATTCCTTTGAAAGTAACATATTCGACAAAATACATCTGCAGAATTGGAAGACAAAATCAAAAACTAACTCTATTATGCAAACCTCAAAATAGCTGGAAAGAAAATCTAATACAGTAAACGTTTTTTATTTAAATTTAAAAAAAATTGTCCAATTGGATAATCAACTTTCTATAGAACCAATTACTAAAAACAAATGTACAACAAGCTTACAACAACTTGATTCAGAAAATTGTCCAATAAATGATATTGTACAACAACCAGAGAATCTGATTGAAAATGGAAAAGCTTCTCAAACCAAGACCGATTTTGTTCCTGATAAGGAAACATCAAAAACTTCTACTGCAATACACGACAAGGAATGTCCGCTTACTATAAGAGGTAATGCTAATCCGGTAGGATGTACCCTCAAAGCTGTAATTGGCAAAGCATGGTTCTATGTTGGTAAAGCCGATTTCTCAGTAATCAACGATATGGTTTCCGATCATCTAAAAAGTCATTTTTCAAACGAGGATTTTATTGTACAAACCCTCAAAGTAAATGATGAAATAAAATGCAAATTTTTTAAAGTTAATGCAAATTTAGCTTTAAAAGATAATCTATTTAATGATTTTATTTGGCCAAAAAGAGTAATTGTTAGAAGATAAAATTTTTTTTAGAAATAAAATTAGTCCTTTTAATAATAACCATAAAAATGACATCTTATCTGTGTTGTTTTTAAACACACAAGGAACCACTACAAGTATAAATGAGTTTGAATGTCTGTTGAATGAATTATATAATAGTTTTAACTTTATATGTTTAAGTGAACACTGGTTACATTCTGAAACAAATGACATAAAATTAAATAATTATAGAACTGTCTCACACTTTTCACAAATACGTTATAAACGTGGAGGTGTTGTAATTTTATCTAAGAACGACTATGAGGTGACTCAACTTACCAATATAACGTGTTTGTCAATAGAAAAGGACTGTGAAGTTACTGGTATATACATTAAAGATATTAACACTATATTGTTGTGTGTTTACCGTACACCATTGGGTGATTTTAATGTATTTCTAAATGTACTGTTTGATGTCATGGATTCTATTGACAGCTTAAATAAACGCATCCTCATCGGCGGTGTTTTTAATGTAAATTTTAACAAAAATGGTAGATCTAAATTACTAATTGATTTTTTCACCAACTGTAGTAATAATATTGCTTATTCAGTGCCAGTGGTTTTTTTAGATCATATAAGATGCGGAATTGATACTACTATTGATATTAAAATACCTAACCAACGGCAGACACAAAACAAGTGTAGACATATAACATCGTTGGGACAGAATACCTTTTACGGCTTAGTTGCAGAAACAGATTTTACATTTGTTGACTCGTTCATGAGTTCTTGTGAAAAATTTGATTTGTTTATAAGTATAATAAACAATTTATTTATGAGTTGTTTTCTTGAAAAAAATATCTCCAATAAATCAAGAAACTTTATTAATTGGTTTACTCCAGAGTTAGCAAACATGCGCAAAACACTGGAGTTGACAAAGAAAGTTTTTTACAAAAATAAATCTAAAAGCAATAAACTACTCCTTAAATCATTAAAAAAAATATGATTTGGCAATTAAATCGTTTACTGACCATATTTACACTGCTCAAAATAAAACCAAAGCGGCTTGGAAAGATATCTATTCTAAAATGAAAAAATTGCCAATAGAAAACAATAATGACTTAATATCACCAAATAATTTTAATAACTATTTTGTTAATATTGCTGACGACTTAATCAAAACACTTCCGCAACAAACCAGTAATCCTACAAAAAAACTTAGACAACTATAACCAACTGTCTAACTGCACCAGTTTTCTGACATATGAAGCTGTCTCATTCAATGATGTAAGGGATATAATCACAAACCTAAAAAATAGTAACAGTCGTGATTATTATGGTTTTAGTACAGTTTGTATCAAACAAATTGTTAATTTTATTTTAATACCATTGACAAAGTTAATTAATGAACTTATATGCAATAACATCTTACCAGATTCACTAAAAATTGCTAAAGTCGTTCCTATATTTAAAAAGAGTGATAAGCAAAATCCTTCAAATTATAGACCTATTTTAATATTGCCAGCTTTTAGTAAAGTTTTTGAAATAATTTTATTAAATCGGACTTCTAAACATCTTGACAAAAACAACCTGTTAACGTCTTGTCAATTTGGTTTTAAAAAAGAGCTTTCAACCACGCATGCAATATCGGAAGTTGTGGATGAAATAATAAAGAGATTTGAAAATAAGGAATACACAAAAGTGAGTCTGCTAGACTTGAATAAAGCTTTTGACTGTGTATCACATGATATACTGCTTTGAAAACTTTATTTCCATAATTTTCACTCGAATAGTATCAAGTTATTGCTTTCTTACCTTAGCAATAGGAAGCAGATTGCAAATTGCAATAATATAACATCAAAAATGTTGCATATTAAACAAGGGTTACCACATTGTTCAATTCTTGGCTCTTTATTATTTCTCTTATATATTAACGATCTACCTAACAATATATCAGCACCAATTTATCTCTACGCCGACGATACTATTATTCTTTATAGGTCAGCTCAGGTGGAAATTGTCAATCAGCATTCCCAAGCGTTATTGGAAGAAACTTCAATCTGGTTTCACAATAATAAATTGATGTTAAATGAAGACAAAACAAACAATATGGTTTTTTCAGTAAAGGAAAAGCATAATGAACTAAATTCTATTAGATATTTAGGTGTCAGTCTTAATCCTAAACTCAAGTGGACAATACAAGGAGATGATTTGTCAAAAACGTTGTCAAGATCTGTTTTTGTAATAAAAAGCTTTAAAGGAACGATAACTGAAAAATGTTTACTTACAGTTTATTTTTCATATTTTAAGTCACACATGGCATATGACCATATTATGCTGGGGCCATTCTGTTATTTGGCAACGTGTATTCGGATTGCAAAGACGAGCAATTAGAATTTTAGCAGGTATTGGGTATAGGGACTGTTGTAAAAGTAGTTTTAAAACTTTGAGAATTTTAATTTTTACAAGTTATTATATTCTGCGTTGCTTGTGTTATATCAAAGAAAATTTGAGTTTATTTATTACACACGCAAACAATAATTATAACACTCGCAATGGCAGTAATATCTGTTTGCCGCATATACGCTTGAAAAAAAGTATGGATGGTGTCAGGTACATAGGTATAAAGCTGTTTAACAAACTGCCCTCAGATATAAAAAATCTAAGTTATGTTAAATTTAGATCTACCATTAAAAATATTCTTATATAGAATTGTTTTTACAAAACTGACGATTTTTTAAAAAAATTTTAGATAATCTTTACGTGTTTGTTTAGTTTTATCATGATTGTTCATTTTTTGTTTTAATGTGTTTATATTACAGCACCACACCACATTATTTAATGTAATTTTAACTGTATTGTAATTATTATGTATGACCTGTGTAACTATTTTTTCTAAAATGGAGCATTATTAAACTTATCTATCTATCTATCTATCTATCTATCAGTTTAATTCAAACCACTATCTTTATTTAGTTACATATGTACTGTTTATTATTATTTTATAAACCTGACGTTTACTTTCATATTTATTACATTAGTTTTTTTGTTTATTCTATGTTTTGTAGTATATTATGTAAATTGTTATGTCCTTGAGGTGTGTGAAATTATTGTTATCGACAAAAATAATAATTATTAAGGTATGACAACTTTAAAACTAAAATCCGATTATGATTATTAGTTGTAGAGATATCAAATGTCTTATCTTTACTACAAGTTGTTTAGATCAACATAAATATTAACATACTTAAGTTATAAAGTACACCAATTTTAATAGAATATATTTAATATTAAATTATAAATATTCTAAATTTAGAAAAATGAAAATTGTTTTGATTTTCATACACAATAGCACAGAAGAGTTAAAAAGTATGCAAATTTGAATAGTGATATCAGATTTTGAGTATTAGTTGTAAAGATCTCTACATTTTAATATTTATGATAGATTAATTAAAATTGTTTAAAAATTAGCAAACAACAATTAAAAAATATTATTTCAATAGTAATATCAGACTTTAAGTAATAATTGTAGAAATGTCAACATTTTGACTTTTATAATAAATTTGGAGTATTAGTTGTAAAAATGTCAAAATTTTGACACCATATTTATTGTAGAAATGTCACAACGTTATAAAGTTAAAACAAGCAAAACTTTTTTAGAAAAAATAACTTTTGGTTGTAAAACGAATAATAAAGATTTTTTTTCCCAAATAGGTACCCCCATCCGCAGACACACTGTATAATTGCTGAACAATTTGGCCACTCAATTCATATACACAAAAATAAAAATGTAAAATAAAGCTTCAAAATAGGATATTTAAGAATGGATTAAAAACTTCTTAAGAAGTAAGCTTATATAATTTAAAATAATTTTAAACAATTTTTTTTACTTAAGATAATCATTTATTATCATTGTTATTATTATATAAATTATATATTAATATTAAATTAAAACTCTTCTTGCTACATTTATTTTTTTTGATACATAACGATTTATTTTTGCAAGTACCATGGGTCTATTGAAGATAAGTTTTTTGAAAACAAATTTAATGTGATCTCAGATCAAAAACTGCAAAACTAGTATTGTGACTGTTCTCAGTTTATTGACCATTTTATATATAAACCAATTGCTGTATAAGATAATTTTGATTGTGCAACTTAAATGTTTTAAAAAATAAACACTACCTAATAGACACAACAAAAATAAATAAACAAAATAAAACTTATTTAAACAACATAATTTGTAATAAAAACTTTAAGTATCCATAAAGATTACATTTATATAATATTATACAAAATGCACAAAAAAAATATAATTAAAACATTGCCTTAATATTGGTTCTACAATTTCTCACTTAGTTATAAACTTTTCTTCTAAGAGGTTTAGTAGATTCAACTGATCCATACCAAGAAAACTGAAATACGTCAACTTTTCCAGTAGTAATAAATTTAATTTCAACTTTATACTTTCCTGTTGGCAAGTTAGCTGGCATATCATTATCATCTGGTAGTAAATTTGATAAATAATAATTATTCTACAAAAATAGCAAAGTTATAACAACATATATTCATATTACATAAAAACCTTTTTTAGCGGACATTTTGTAAAGTTGCTAAACTTTTGAAGCTGTTTCCACGTACCAAACAAGTTTTTATCAAGCATGTTGCAATAATCAAGAACTGCTCGTGCTGCGTTCCAAGTTTTATACTCGTTACTTAAAAATACATATGGTTGTACAATCAACTAAAATTAAAATAGTTTAATGTATAATCATATAAAATCAAAATATACTTTTTGTTCATACCGTTAGAAATGGAATCTCCCGTTCAAGAACAAATTTTGCAATAAATGTTCTTATAGTTCTATTTAATTTTATATTATTAATGGTAAAGCTTGAGTAATATAGCTTGTTGAAAGAATCCACAACGGCATGATCATGCACTATGCGATAGTCATGTGGCTTCATAAAAATTACCTATAATAGTCAAAAGTGGAATAAATCAAAAACGTATTTGAGTTTTTTCTTCTTACCCGAAAGTCAACAAATAAAAATAATTTTAAGAACAGATGCATCTTTTCTGTAATAAAACAAGTACACAAATAAGTTTATGTTGTTAATATTATATTCTTTATTGGAATCATATAGAGGTTTAGACATTGGAATGATGTAATTTTATTTACATTAGGAACATTATATTAATGAATCTATATTATCTGATTGTACATGTACTTTTAATGAGTATAGTGGCATTATTTTTTATTACAATAGGAAGTACATTTTAAGTTCAAATTAGCTTAGTATATACAGTCCACAGATGGACTTAACTATACGTGTAAACACTTTTAATGAAAAAAAAAATCATTCTTCATAATGTATTCTGTTTGTCATAATAATACAAACTACGATGAGAAACTCCAATTTGAAAAACTAAAATCCAAGTATTGTAAGATAGAGCTCAGGAGATATCAATTTGCTAATTTTTTTTTTTTGGGAGTTATTTTTAAAAAGTTATATTTGATATTAAAAATTAAATTTCATTTTGTAATTAAAAATCAAGTTTGTTGCTGTCAAGTAATGCTTGTGTAGCATCATTACTTACCATACAAAAGTGCATTTACTTGATCAAATGTTACGGTATTAGTGTTCTATAAACACGCAATTAAAATTTTCCACCAAAAATTTTTGGTGTGCAAGAATCTGTAAATGATTTAAGAAATTTGGTACATAAATTTGATGTTTATAGTAATGTTAAAAACGTAAAAAAGAACTTATGATGAAAATGATGCTGCAACAATTTTAGAAGAATCAGTTAACAATACTCACAGACTTCTTTTGATCGCCAAAATTTTTATCATCATATCATATTCAGTAACAAATCTACGTTTACAACAAATGGGATACCCTCTAGTCAAAAATGTCGCTTTTGGGCAAAAGAAAATCATAATGCCTTGATTTTTACAAATAGGCTTAATAAACATTTTTTAAATTGAATAGATCGCAATCTACTGATACACCGACCAACTCGGTCTCCAGAAAACACCACAATAAATTATTTTCTGTAAGGTTATCTTAACTTTTTCAATGCTCCATGTACCAGAGAAATTTTACCAAAAAATTTCTGTTATTGGCTATTTGGATTTCCCGATAGTAAAAGCATTTTTCACTAAAGAATGTTGAAAAATGTCGCAAATTGTGACCTTTTGCTGATTTCTTGGATTTTCAACCAAAACTATAGATTTTTTAGAAAACTTGCAAAAAACCAAAGTTTTAGAGCAAAAAAATTCCGATCAATATAGGTCTTTCGATTTTTTTCAATAATGCGTGCATTGGCCGCCAGAGCACAAAAAATTGTGACTTTATTTTTTGCGTCCTCTAACAGAAAAACAAAAAATTATAAAAAAATTCAAATAACTTGTATCGATTGAAAATTTTTTGCTCTACAACTTTTAATAGATATAATTTTTGCCCAAAATGCATAGTTTTTGCTAAAAATGCAAAAAACCCATTCAAAAACGCAAAAGTTGACATATATATGTCTATTACTCCAAAACTACCCTTTTTCATGTGTGCGCTAGGTGAAAACAGTCTTCAAGCATTCTAAATACACTTAAGTATACAGGTCGCTAAGCTGTGTGTAAAATTTCTCTATAACGTCAAATTCTTTTCTAATTTAAATGAACAAATTTGTACATTTTTTGCAATTATGTAGCATTGCATATTAAATTCTAATAGATCATGATTGACAACTTTCAAATACAAAATTTAAAAAATATATTCATGTAAAAAATTACGCGCAATTTTAATCGTTCACTTCTTAATAAAATTCATTCAGGTTGTTTACCTGCGTCATACAATTTTTTGCATGTGGTCTAATAACTACAAGAAGTAATAGTATTTTTTCTACAAATACTTTTTACGTTGTTCAATTAATTAAACTAGTTATCAAACTAAACTATCATTTTTTGAATTGTTTTAAGAACCAAAATTTTAAATCTTACACTTGTGTTACCATTTCACAGCTGTTTTTAAATATGTACCTGTATCTTAGTTACACAATATATACTACCAAACTAGTTAATTAAAAGAACAGAGATGCTATAGATACTGACGAGGCCTAGTACCCATACTTTCATATTAAATGTAACTATAGTTACATAAACACTAATGTGTGGGGGTACGCTGTAAAAGTAGCACATTTTATTACTAATAGTTGCATCAAGCGTTATAGACGGAAAAAGGTTAGTAACAACTAGTCTTTACGGGGGACCGAGGAGACTTTTACTTATAATAAAAATAATTAAATTAAAACATTAAATGTGAAAAAGTATACATACAAAATTGTAAAACATAGTTATATACATTTTTTTATATAACTGACGCGACGCACGCTAATCCTCCCAATCACCACTCCAACCTTAAACAACGTATATTAATAAACTTAACACTATTCAGCTTTATCTATAATAATAAATGAGCGGCCTTTTCTGTCAAATCATTTTACCGCATTGCATCACTGCGAGCTTGGTCCATCTCATCCTCAATGCGTCATCGTAACGACTCGCAATTGTTCCCGCGCTGCTTTTCTATAAATTAACTTTCACATAATTATTGATATGTTCCTTGCACTTAACAAATATAATTTTTCTGTAGAAGAAGACTGGTAGTCATACCGCAATTTCTACAATTAGATCAATTACCTAATTAACGCATCCCCAAGGTGTACTCTAATACCAATGTGTTTATTACTGCTCTTTACTAATGTAATGTGCCATGCATACAACCTCATGACCCAACTGGCCTGTGTAAGCTTGACAATATTTTGCAGTTATTGTGCAACCCCTCAACTGCCAGTGCACAAGCATACCCACAACGACTGTTACGTATTAGACCTCAATGCCAAATACGGTGTTAATATACAACCCTAAAGTCTTGTGCTAGTGTATGAATAACCATCTTGTACAGCCTAGTACAACCCAAACTCTAGCAGCGTACCTGGTATGCTACAACTGTCAAGTACCTCAATGATCTCAACGCCAATGTACTTTGTTTTATTGTTTTACACACCTCCAAGATTCTTCACAGCCTATATGTGAATAACCTCAGACAGTTGTAAAGTAACTTAATGATTTCTTGTCAATGTATTTTTTACACCTCAAAGACCCACCTCGATGTGTAAATAACTCTCAGGTTCTCAAACAATACATGTACGTAAATAACATCATATGCAGTACATTAATGATTATAAGCAATGCTAACAAAAACTACCTCTAACACAATATTGGTTATATAGAATTACAATTAGTTTATTTAGAGAGTAATAAAGTGGCGTCCTCATCACATATTTAAACACTAAATTGGCTTGGCATCACCGTGACTAGTATTTAAAAAACCATCTTTCTTAATTATTATTTTATATATCATATATATCATCACGGCAATTAAATAAATATTTATTAAATGACAGTGAATTAAAAATATGAGAGATAGTTTTTTTGCATCAGCTGGTTAGACCCGAACGCAAGAGCACACAATACAAATTCTATAAAAAGCTACATATTTTTGTTTTAAAAAGTGACGTTGTCAGCTTATATTTGGCAAGGCTCCACTTTAAAATAAGTATCGAAGTATGTTATTATATTTACCATACAACCGATAAAGAAATAGACGTATGGCGTATGTTTCAAATATTACATCACTAAAGTGTAGGTATGTTTGGCTTTGGTGGGGCATCAGGGAGTAAGTAATCCCTCGGGTACTTTGCCAAATTTATCGCACAAAACCATATGGTCTCGAGCGCTGTTTAAAGATTTACTAAAACTATTAAACATTGCTTTAGTAATTTTGTAGATATTCCATCAAATTTATAAGAATTTTTAAACTAAAATAATTTTGCAATATCTAACACTTCATAGCATGTAGTAGGATATATAAACATTGACATTGTATTGTATGAGTCGCAAGTTGAAACGTGTTTTGTTGTATATTTTAATGCATCAAAGACCATAAAATATAAATAATTGGGTAAATTTTCTTCATCAATGTTATTTGATAAAACAGATAATTCTTTTATTATATCTCACATACAATATCGATTAAATTTTAAAGTTACTCACTCCTCAAGAGCATGCATTTCAGATGTGTCATTTTGTTTTGTTTGGATAAATGTTCTTAAATTTTTGAATAGAAATGTAGATGTTTAAGTTTCTATAGGAATCCATAAAAAACACTAAAACTTTGAAATAAGTTTGATGAAGAAAATACAATAGACCAATCAGTCGTACAGAACCGGTTAATGTTTTTTAAGACAAAAATCGTTTTTACATATAATTTGTAAATTTAAAACACGAGTTATGAAATATCTCTAATTTGATATATTTGTGATTGCATTTTGCAAATTCAATAACTCCAGAATGAAATATGTTCTGCACATAACCAAAAAATTATGTAAACATGTTTTAGATTTATTGTTTACTCTAGTAAATTCTTTAATAAAATGTCTCGTATTGTATCTTTGTAAAAATAATCTTTGCTATTAGATAAAAAATTTATATTAAATCTTCTGCTAATATTACATATACATCATCTTGAAACACTAAGTCTAAAATAACGTTTATATTGTTCACAAATACATTTATATCTCTTTTAGTTGGTCGATATGTTAATAACACAACGCATTGTCTATTATTTATAATGCACTTTATTGCCTCACATTTAAAGTTAAATTGATTTGAGAATTCTATTAAATTATTTTTTGTTTGTGTATGTAAAACCATCAACAACAAGCAAAAATGCAAAAACCTCTGTACTGTAATATAGGTTGACACCAGATAGTTGCCATCGTGTACTCCTGCAGTCAAATGTATTTTCATTTTTCATTAATAAGCTAATGTTTTCGGAAGAATTTCTGGTTGATAACTGTTACAAACCATTTTGAATTTGTATATTTTATTACTTACGCATTGAACATTACACTCAACTTGGAATAGATTTGTAGGGTTTTTAGAAAAAACTCAAATTGTAAAACTTGTATTTCTTCTTGCTATGATTGTGGTATCTGCATTATATTTATTAGTGCAATATTTGCATTTACTTTAAAGCTAGAGAACGTTGAATTGAAGTGTTTACATTAATTTGTTTACATACATTTTAATTGGAATAAACTTTGTATTGTTTAGTAGAACCAGATTCAAGTTATTTTATTTCTACGTGACTTTTTTAAAAATTTTAAACATTTTTATTAATACTTGATTCTCCTTGCCTTTTTTCTGTTTATTTTCTTATTTCGGATTGAATTAGCATTTGGTTTTTTGCAGTTGTATTATTTATTATTCGTTTTTCATTCACTTGTTTTGCATCGTTATTTTTACTCACAACAACAACATTCTTGTTTGTTAAAGATGTTTGTAGATCCACACAAGAGATGACATTTACATATTATTTTAATATATAATTTGTTTTCACTATCTTTAGTATTATTGTTAATCTTTTTAATTTTATTCTAAATATCTTGCACAATTTGATTAATAAAAAATTATTATACTGGTATTCAAATTTAGATTTAAATTCATCATTATTAAAGTTGACTTACTCTAAAGAAAATGTATCTTAGCATGTGTTATCTATTTTTTATTGTTATCTACAGACAATGTTTTAAATCTTTTTATAACACATAATTTATGCACTTTTGTACCACAAATAAAACACACTATAGTTACATTGACGTCACTAAAAGCTACAGTCACTGCACTTGTGACATTTTACATTCTAACGCCATATTGGATAAATAAGTAATATGGCTTTACGTGATATACCGCGGGCAAGTGCATATTAAAATATGGTAAAGATTTGGTAGTATGCAGCAGGTCTATCAATACTGCAATAAAGTTTCTAAAAAGAAGGACTTCTAAACAGCTTATGATTAGACACCTCCAGGCAAAGTTAGCACTACTTCAATGTCTAGAGCACTGCTATGCAGAAATATAAAACCCAACTGCATTCTTGTTTCATAAAAGCAGAAATATAATGTCAGCTCTTATTTTTAACGTTTTGTTTGGCAAACTGATTAACGTTCAACGCTGCTATACGTAAAAAGTCAAAAATTCAACTGCAATAAACCGCTGAGCAAAATCTACAACTAGTGAGAAAACGCATCTAACTACTTGAAATATACAAAAACTACTATAGCCAAGTAAGCAAAAAATACTAGAAAACAAACTAAAACGTTATAAAATTAAGATGCTAGAATTGCCAAATTATACTGGCGTAGCCGCAAACATTTTAGTACTACAGACTTCCAGGTATACTTTTCTGGCTTGGATGATGCAAACCAGAGAGACATGATTGGCAATAACTTCAAAAGCACTATAATTAGATACAATGCTATAAGCGGTTGCATAATCACTATGCGCATAAATAAAAAAACCTTGCATTATAAATATAAGTATTTGCACTAACGACACATGCAAGTGACGTAGTTATAGAAAAATTTATGCTTTTCTGAAAACAGTAACAAGCAAGATTCCCAAAAGCAAAATCGTAATTATATTTGGCAACTTTAATGCAAAAGTTGGATGCACAAACGGCAACAATTATCTCTTTAGAATTATTGGGCAATATTGAATTAAAACAAGAAATAAAAAGGGTAAAACACTATTGCAATGTTGCTTTGATAATAACTACAGTATTGCCAATATTGCATACAAACAACATATTTGCAGATTATACATATGGACATCACTAAAATGAGCAAAAAATTAAATTGATTATATTCTTACAAGCAGTCGTTGTTGTACATTTATTTAATCTTTGTTAGTAACTCTAACTATATGCGGTTTTATTGTCCTGTTAGAATATAAGAGTTTCTAACCTTTTCAAACTAAACATTAATGTTGGTTCTAGAATTGTGTTACAGTAGCAACATACGTTTAATGTTCCTTGAATGAACACTAGAGCAGACTTAGTTCCTTAACAATTGCTCGCTATACTATTACCCCGCGTATAAGAACCGTATGCTGTTCTACAGCAACTGTAAATGTCTCCGTTCTGTTCGCCGACGTCTAACCATCGTAAGCATAGAAAACAGTTGAGGGCATTTATAGTACAATAGTAATATATTTGCTAATTTAATATTTTCAACAGTTTTGTTGTTGTTTTAATGTGTTCAATATTTTATTTATGTATGTATTTTTTTGTAATTTTCTTTTTTTTTTCTTTTTTGGTTTTTATTTTTTATTTGTATATTTTACATTATTATACTTGTGATGTCAACTTTTCCTATAACAAACTTATGGATCAACTGAAATAAAAACTATTCCTTATTTATTATTATTATTATTATTATTATTGTAGTCTCTTATTGCACAATTCCAGACAGCACTTTTTATGGTAAGAGGATAAGGGAAAATAAAAGACAGAGCGGTACGACGACAAAATGATTATTTAATAAACCGATTGAACGGAGATTTCTTTGTTAGTTTAAGCCTCTTCAGACATCTTTAATTGCAAAAAATCGATTCGGGAAAGCGACGAGCCTTCACATTCTGTGGTGTTTTTAAGACGTCCATGTCGTAATTTCCACCGTTGTTCCTGTCGCTCAATATATCTACACCAACATGAGCCCGATTACTACGTTGACTCGGGTCATATTTTAATTTAAATAAATAACTAATCAACTGATTTGCACAATAAAGTTGTAATGTCACTGCACAGTTAATCTAGAAAAATTACAATAAAATATCTTCAATTTTTATACTGTAAAGTAAATTAATCAAAACCGAATCATAGTTTTTTGTTAAAATTATAATCATTTTCTAGTGTGAATAATTTACATATTATCTGAAATTTTCATACAAATTTGGGTGCGAGTTCTTGTTGTTCTTTTACTATTGGCGGGAAGTATATATTTGCACTTAGATAATTGTATTTGTTTTTGTTGACGGTATTAAAACAATTAATAATAAATATGTATTTTTTCTATATTTAAACTTTTTATAGCAGTAACTATGTTTTCTTTTAGTAAGTCTGACGATGATAGAGATTAAAAACTACCGACACTAATCACAAAATAAGAACTTAAAAAAACTGCATACTAAATATAATTCTCAAAATTTAACCTTATTTATATATTCTATTTTAAATATATAATATAATGTAATTTTATACACTACTCATTTATTAATATTTATTAATGACTAATTAAATTATTTATTTAATCAACTCCAATTATAAAAAATACAATTTAAAATTTATATATCATTCAAATGTTACCACATTGCATTTACAACCATTAGCAACTACCGCACTAATAAATTAAACAGGTGATAGAACCATGTGAAATTTTCAATTATACATGCTATGTAGTACACGATTAAAAAAATAAAAACATTAAAAAATGAGCATTCTATCAAACATCATCTCTCCACACCAACTAGATATGTCTCGAATGTAAGAAGATGCTAAAGATTACATAATTAAATATTAAATATATCATTTCAAAGATGCAACGTTTCTCGACGTGAGATCGTTTTGGATAATTGCCTATCAATCAAAGCTGGCATTTCACTCATAACTACTCTTTTACAGTTTACTTATATAGTATATAGATGAAATGTTATAATTTATAACGCGTAAATATAATAAGCCTTGCATTTATGTGACGCAATTCACATTTTTAGCAAATACTATTTATTATAAGTATGTATTACATTACAAACTTTCATGATAATTCTTATATTAAGCATATATGGTCCGTTTTTATAACTAATAAAACTACAGTAAAGTGTCATGTAAGTATCATTAAATTATATATGTTTATTGACGTGTATATTAATTTAATCAATTATATTTTATTTTCAATGACAATCCTTTTGTAATATTCTTATTATCTATCAACGTAAGTAATATATGAGATAAGTGACAATATAAGTATTTTTATTATTAACAGCATTTATTTTATTGAAATAATGCCAAATGTAAAATATAGTATAATAAAGTTTTCCAATAAGAAGTTTTATTTTGAACAGCAGGCTATTTGGGCAGCTGTCAATTTTAAAGCTATTATCTTTTGACATCTGTCAAGTAAAAAGTACGCCATTATTAAAATGGAACGATACACACTTCAACAACGCATTGAAATTATTAAAATTCACTACAATGGTGAAAATTTTTCAGTCACAGTTTGCAAAACTAAAGCACTTTTTGGTCGTTGTAAAGCACCTTCTTGGCCGGCAATAGTAAATCTGATGAAAAAATTTGAGCTGTTGGGACAAGTTTGTGATGTGAAAAATCGAAACCGGTTGCATCGCTCAAGAACACATAAAAATATTGCTAATGTAGCCCGTAGTGTTGAAGAAAACGCAGGTTTGTCGATTCCTCGACGATCTTTGGAATTAGACATTCCACAAACGACATTACACCGTATTTTGCATAAAGACTTAAGTCTTAATGCTTTTAAAGTTTAGTTAATACAAAAACTCAAACCGGTCGATCACCATAAACGTTGTATCTTTGCTGATTGGGTACTTCAAATGCAAAAAAAATGATCCGGAATTTTATCAAAAATCATCTTTAGTGATGAGACCTGTTTTCACCTCGGAGGCTACGTTAATAAGCAGAATTGTCGCATTTGGGGCTTAGAAAACCCGTGTCACTGTTTGGTGCGGTTTTTGGGCTGGCGGTGTGATTGGACCCTACTTTTTCAAAAATGAGGCTGGTGCAACTTTTACGGCAAATAGATGGTGCTGCCGAGCTATGATTAATGTTTTTTATGGCCGGAATTGGAAGATATTGATGTGGACGACGTCTGTTTTTAGCAAGACGGTGCTACGTGCCACACAAGCAACAAAACAATTGCAATTTTGAAAGAAAAGTTTCCTGACCGTGTTATTTCTTGAAAAGATTATCACATTTGGCCACCGAGATTTTGTGATTTAACACCTTCAGACGTTTTTCTTTGAAACCACGTGAAACATAAAGTCTATGCTAATGCTCCACAATCGATTCAAGACCTTAATGATGGAATTTGTGAAGTTATCGAGAACATACAGCCGCAAATGTGCGAATTGGTCATGGAAAATTTCATGAAAAGAATGTGGTACTGCAACCGTAACTGTAGCGGCCATTTGACTGATATCGTTTTCAAATGTTAATAGCATACCTCCTCTATACAATAAAATAACATTTATTAATTTCTCTTAAAAAATACCAGTTTTTTTTAAATATCAAAATAAAACCTTTTATTGGAAAACCCTATATAATATAATATATTATTAAATATACATAGTTTAATGTAAATAATAAGCCAAACGAAATTTGCATTAAATACCTTATGAATGTATATTGTTTCTGAATTGTTTTCAACTTAGATTTGATAATTAAATTTAAATGTATATGAAATCCGGATGTTTTTTTGACTACAGGTAATTAATTTTATTCCGTAAAATTTTATTGTTTATATAGTAAGATTTATTTATATATAATAAAATCGTATACAAGTTATTTTATATTTTTATAGTAATAAAGTATTTGATAGAAGTAGCAGTTGTAAAATATTATTAAAATAATTTGAGGGTAATTTTTATTTAGAAATATTTACACAACGTGGAATCGGTAAATGAAAAAATATACTCTTTTTTTTCACTTTACCCATTACACGCTAAAACTTAAAAATAAACAAAAAAAACATTTTATATGTGTATTTTTAAATATATTTGAGAATTTTATAAAGATTTTATAAAGCATTCAACATGCTTTGATTTTTGTCAATCATATACTATTTGAATTATTGCAGCAGTAGCTCTTGACATTTCTAAAGCATTAAATAATAATGATAATAATAATAATAATAATACACTTATTTCAACAAGCATACTGTAAATTACAAACAAACAAAAATACGTACTTACATTAAAAACACCTTTATGATCAAAAACTTAAAAACTAAAATAAATTACATAATGTGATTTAGCAAGCAAAAATAACTAGTCCTTATATGTCCCTAAGTGGCGGATAAGACAGTGGGGACTACTACCGTCTTTCCTTGTTTTTTCCTTTTTTGTCCACCTTCCTAAGTCAAAGTTTTCGGTTTAATTTAAACCCCACTTTAGGTTACCAACGTTTTTATCTTTTTTTTTTTAATTATAAAATGTAATTTTTAAAAATTACCTAATATGTTACAACATAATTTGAATTTCAACAAGTGAAACCACACTTGCCAAAACTATCACATTGAAAACTGGATTTAAGCAGTCTGTAAAGATTGATCATGAGTATTTGCGGCTTATTAGTCTCGGGAAATACTGAATTTGTGTCGATAGTATGATTAAAATATTTTTTTTTTTAAGTCTTAGTCTCACATCTATAAACTGATAGAATTCCTAGCAAGCCTTGTACTACAAGTTAATATTTGTTTAGATAGCAATATGTTTTGTAATTTGTTAAATCTATGGAAATGTTTATTGAAAATAAGATCTGCACAAATATTTAATGTCAATGTTCACAGAATGCTAAAATCTTATCTTCAATATTTTTTTTATTAAAATTCAAAAGTATTTTTATGTTGCTGTGACATATTAAGTAAAAAAAAAAAATATTTAAGGTAAAAATACAGACAATAGAAGAAAAACACATATGGAACAACTGTATAAAGCACTAAAAAAATTAAAAGCAACTATTGACAATTGTGAAAGAAAATACTTTGCATATGTAGCTACTAGGGATTGAACCCAAAAAATGCATAGATATATATAACTGGATACCTCTCTCCTTATGTTGATGCATTTTTATATTAAAGCAAATTATATTGCGGCGGCCATATTATGCGTGACTTATGGCCGATCTCACCGACACTACTTAAAAGTTAACCACTAGTTAAATAGCTAAGCTCTGGTTAGCGCGTTGCACCGTCCATTTAAACGCAATCTTAACCCGTAACTAATGGTTAAATATAAGTTGCCAATATCGAGGGCTTACCGTGTACTTAACCCCAAATTTGTAATTTTTATAGCAAGTGTCAAGTAAAAGAATATTAATATAAGATGGAAAATATAATAATTACACAGGATGATATTTCATTTGATATTATTATTATGAATACAATTAATAATGTCATTCCAAGACAAGTTTACTATAATAACAAGTTTCATTTTTATTTATTACAATATAAAAACGCAATTTTAATAAAAATATAGTTTGTTATTGCAGTAACTTAAATAAATTCATTTTCTTTTCATTGTTTTATTTCCAGAACCGATAAACAACCTCAAATGTCAAACAATTTAATTTTATGGTTATATTAATATTAAGTTGTACACACAATACAACGAAAGCGCACGCCAAGTTTAGAGTCAATATAATGTATATTGGCTGATATCTGATGTGCCGCTCGATAGTCAGAAACTCAACTATACTTAGCGTAAGTATCTGTTTTAAATGACTGGCGAGACGCATATAAAATTTAAGTAATAGTTAGCTGTAAGCAAAACTTACGTAAGTATTGATTTAAGAAGTGTCGGTGAGATCGGCCATTAGTAATACAAAGTAAATATTAAAAACATATTACATTTTATTATTTTAAGGTTCTTTACATTTAAAACATACATTATATTCACTAACAGTAACAAAAAACCATTTAAATGATTTGAACAAAAATTGGTTCATTAGATCCGAAGGTAAGACAAAAAATGGATTTTTAATAAATAATTAATATCTTTTAAATTGACTTAGCAACTCAAGCCAAATTTTTGAACAACATTATTACACTTATTACTGACGTTTTTTTATCATAGTCAAACTTTGTACATGCAGTGGTTTTTGCAGTACAGTAACTTGAAAAAAAAACACTTTTTTTACAAGCAATAGTACACAAACCGGCAACAATTGTAAATTAGCACAAAATATAAACCATTCACATGGTGTAATTAGATTTTTATTTGTAGACTTTCTGCGCGTGCCATCTGCAATGGAAGTGATGTTTTATATGCGCAGCATACTGAATTAATTTTTCCAGTGTAATTATCTACTAAAATATGTTTTAACATTGTATACATTATATGGATTACGAATATGGTAATAACGTTGAAGTTCTGTAAAAATGTTAAAATTATTGTTTTGCAAATAAAATAGTAAGGTGCAAAAGAACAAAAATTGTTAATCTGGTATTTAAATCTTATTTTGATTTTTTGCACGCCATTGATTTATTTACAATCCAATTTTCTTGAAACTTTTATAAAACTTCAACGTTATCATCATATACATATTGCATATAATGTATACATTATTAAAACTTATTTTAATTAGTAATTACGATAGAAACATTAATTCAGTTGATTTAACATCACTTCCATTGCAGATGACACGCATATACAGTTTACAAATAAAAATCTAAATGCTCTACGTAAATGAGCTATGTTTGGTGATGCTTTACGATTGTTGCCGATTATTGTATTGTTTTCCGTAAAAAGTTATACATGTTTAATTTTTCAAAAGAATTTTTAAGTTTTCTTTTTAAAATTACTGTACCGCAAAAACCGTTGCATATACAAAATTTAACTATGATAGTAAAACGTCAGCAATACGTGCAGTAATGTTGATTTAAAATTTGGTTCAAGTTGGTAGACTCGTTTAAAAAATATTAATTTTTTTATCACAAACGCATTATTGGTCTTAACTTTGAATCCAATTAACCAATTGTTGTCCGGAACATTTTAATAGTTAGTTTACAATGTTAGTATCATGCATGGTTTAAATGTTTAAAAAACTAAGATGATAAAATGTAAGATGTTTTTAATACATATTTAGTATTATCAAGTCACTCATAAAATGGCCGCTGTAAAATATTTTGCTTCACTTTATAAACGCGAGTCAGGTATCCAGTATATCCATAGAAAAATGCTAAAATGTATGTTTAGAGATAGCAATGTAGAAGTTATAACATACATCATAATCATAATATACATATCATAATTATGATGTCTAGGAAAGATATTGTACAGAATATATACAGAAAAATAAATTGGCAGATGTAACAGTTAAGAAAGAAAATGCAACAAAAAAACAATTAAAACAATACATAAAAAGAGTACATCTGTAATTATACTAACTAAAATAAAACATAATATAAACACAGATACAGTAAGTATTACACATAAAAAAAACAAGAAAATGGAAATGCCAGGTTACGTACGATACGTTACGATAGAAAACAGAAAGAGCAATACAATCCTTTAACAACTGTGCTACAACAAGTAGCTAATACTAGAAAGTTAGTATAAAAAAAACAATAATAATTAAAAACATGAATAAAACCACAACAAAAGAAGAAGTAGACGTAAAACAAACAATAAGTCAAGCACTAATTAAAAAAATAAAATAGCAAAGCTCACTGCCAGCTATAGTTAGCCTGCCAAAAACAGTAAGAGACCAACTTACTTGACTAAGTAGTGTTTTAACTGTAAGCGATATGGGCATAGTATGCGGAATGCAAAGCGAAAAAAGTAAATCTTATAAAGATATGTCATAAATGCAACCAGAAAGGACATATTTCCAAAGTAGCCAAATGCTTCAAATGCAATACAAAAAACATCAGGCTGAAAACATGACATGTAATGTTCACAAAAATTTAGTTAGTACACTAAAAAATAAAAAACCAAAAAAAGAAACTTTGAAGTTTATATCAGAAAATAAACGCAAAGCAGCCCAAAACCTACTCTTTAAAGTTATACTAAAATATAACATATGTTTAGTGCTGTTAAAAACACTAAACAAACACAAGCAGAAGCATAAATTTGTATGACAATTGCAGCATTGCAATAAAAACATCTGGAACAAATACTAATGTCAAAGCACGAGGAAAAAATAAATAACACGTTTAGATTGAGACAAATAATCATATATAAATGTTACAATTTACCCAACATATGTATTAATAAATAGCAAAATTTAAAGAAAGTTACAATAGTAAAAAAAAATTTGGACAAAAAAACTTAAAATCTATTATAAGTATAATATTTTGTACAACAAGACTTATAAAACAAATTGCAATATAGAAAGTTATGTAAAACAAAAACCTCAGTTCAGCGTAATAAATCAAAATTACAAAGACGCAAGAAAGTACCAGAGAAATCAACCAGTCCCAATGGTTGGATAAAAAATGTGTCAAAAATAAATGCCACAATACATCAAAAAACTAGGAAATGTTATAGAGTAATTTTTTAACAGAGGCTGTATGCAATGCCATGTCTAGTATCATACAAATTTGACAAAATGTGAATTAAAAATAAAGTTAAGTACCGTTAACATATTTTTCTCCTTAAATATACACTTACAGTTATTTTTTAATTTTATATTTTTATTCATTGTAAAATGCTCCGTACCTTGGTTCCAAATAAAAGTTTGAGTAATAAAGTATTTTAACTATGTTAAAATTTAAATTGTATAAACAAAAACATACATTGTTTAATTTAGTTCAACCCCCTTCAAACAAATCGTAAGATTTCTGGAGCAATGTAAAATAGCTGTAAAACGCGCAATAAAAAAGAGTTTTAAAATACTCTGCATGCTGTTTGTAGTTTAAAGTTTCATCTAGCAGTATATCCAAAACTGTTATGGTGTTAGTAAGGCTATAAGGATTGTGTTTGTTTTGTCAAATTAGTATTAGTTTATTGTTACTAAACCAGTGTTTAATATTTTACATTATAATGTTTTTTTATTTTTAATTTTTGACTTCCATGTAAGTTTTCTTAAACAACAATACAATAATATTATTTGCATAACTAACATAATGACAGTTAGTGTAAATAGTGCTACTTATATTATCGATGAAAATTAGAAATAGTAAATACTCATTTCAACACACGTTTGACACCATATCCTGATAGTCAAAGGTGTCAAATTTTCTAGACTGATCTAAGAGCGTAGTTTACATACGACTTCTAATTTATTTAGAGCTAAAAAAACAGTATAAAGATAATCAAATAAAGCAGTGTATATTTTCATTTATGTGGTAAAACCATGCAACGTGTTGTTTACTAACTAAACGTTAAAAAATATTACAAAGCCTGCAGTTCTTGTGGTTGTACGTCTAATGTCATTGTATTTTGGTTGTTTGATTTTGCTGTTACTCCTCTAATAGTTCGGTTTGTTTAATGTTTAAAAACTTTTAGCAAGAGACTGTATTAGGTTCTTCTTTGGTTAACTTGTGTTTGACAAAGAAAGGACTACACTGCATATTGTTAGCTTTGCACTTGCTCAGCAAATGTAACGGAGTTTTACTAAACATAAGCAACATAAAAAATCAGTCTGGATTTCCATTACTATTAAGTTTTATAGTTGTAATAAGAATAGCTTTGTGCTTAATTTCTTGAAAGTATTTATAGAAGTTGTTGGGTCCCGTTTTAAGTTTATTACAAATTCAAAGTTATTTTTTAAACCCTGGTCCTTATTCAGAATGTTATGCAGTTTTGTCACCAGTTTAAGTTTTCTTACTAGCAACCGTATTGCCTGTAATAATATTTGATATTAGAGTTATCAGCCTGTTAAAAGTCCTGATTTATTTTTTCAACTCACTATTTCATGGCAGCTATTTCCCTTTGAAAAACTGAGACTCCCAAGAATAATTTAAATAATGTTTCCCGGCTTTTGTATATTTTTGCTTTAATGTCATTACAATCTTTAACTTCTTTTGTATACTAGATGATTTTTTTAATTATGTATTTTTTATTTGTCAATTTGTCTATCATCAGTATTATCACATCAAATGACTTCTGTCTGATTTTATTTTTAGTGTCTTTTTTCATTTAACACAATTGTTATTTTTTGCTATGTGAACCTTAAGTTTTTTGTTCTTGTTATCAGCAAACATAATAATTATTGTAATTTCCCTAGTTTGGTTGCCGTATATAGGGTGGCTATTTTACCTCATACAATCGCTTTTTATAAAATAATGGGTTTGATCAATGTAGTGATGGCCGTCTGGTCATGTTGGATGTTAGTCAGACTATTGCTTGGTTGCCAACAGCACCCAAATATTCTTTGAGTCACATTATTTAGATGAGTAAAAAACGTTAGTTAGTATCAGGCAAAGTATTAAGTATTTTTTTGTTTGTTTTGTAATCAGATTTTGTAGGTGTCCACGGTATTTTGTTGTTTTACAAAAAGGACAATTGTTGTTTTGCTTAGGTTTACTGATAGTACTTTTCCTCTGCATTACCTTTCTACTATGTTTAAAACATTCTGTATCAATTTAGATTAACGCAAATATGCTCATGTTATTTATTAAATGCATACAGTTTGATTATTGAGCATAGAGTTTACCCAAAATCTGTAAAGAAGTAATATATTTTGGATTTTCATAAATGCGCAAGTAGTGTTGTCAAATGTTTGTATAATACTTGTAACAGTTTTTTTATTTGTATTGATGCTAAGGCAAAGCTTTAGTAACCCAATCTAATATTTAATCTAATATATTTTTTTTAATAGTTTTAGTATAAAAAGTATTGGACTGAAAACTGTATAATGTCATTGTTTCAGTTTGATTATAGATCATAAAGTTTACCCAATGTTTGAGAAGAAGTAATATTTTTTTGGATTTTTACAAATGCGCAAGTATTGTTGTTCAATATAATACTTGTAACCGTTTCTTGATTGGTACTAATGCAGAGACAAAGCTTTCAGTATCCCAATCTAGATTTAACCTGCCAACATTTTTTTTAATAGTTTTATTATAAAAAGTATCAGACTGTATCTGTAAGGTTTAGCCAGGGCATAGAATAGAATAGAATAGAATAGAATAGAATAGTGTTTATTTCCAATAACAAATCATATACATTCATGGGTTGGTCAAAATAGAGCAGAGTATTTCTCTTTAAAAATAACAGTATACAGGTTGATGCACACATGTTTTAAGTAATTCTTAAAACTTATTGTCTAATGAATTATAATTTATATATAAAAACTTACTTACTATACTAAAATTAATAACACGTTAAAATTTGTTGTATAAATATAAAATGAAAATAAAACATGACATAGATAATTAATACATTAAAGTATAACAAAAAATACAACAAATAAATAAATAAATTTTAAAAAACAATAATCACATGCTGTCACAGTAAAGAATGTATTCATTTGTTGTGTAAAAAGAGTTTTCTAATATTATTTGTTTAACATTTTTAAAAAACATTTTTTTTGGTAGCTTTTTCAGAACATTCGGAAGGACATTATATAGTTTTATACACTGCACAACACAAGAACTATGAAAATAGCTGTGACTATGCTTTGGCAGCCTGAGCAATCTTGATCTAGTGTTATGATCATGTTGTACTTGATTACTTTCAAACAGCGACAGATTGTTCCTAACAAATTTCTAAGTTTCGTATATATATATATAAACTAGCTAAAGGCATTAAATTTAGTCTTTTAAACAGTTGTCTGCAACTAAATGTAGGTTTAACATTTCCAATTGCTCGCACTAGTCGTTTTTGTACAATAAATAATTTTTGATTTGAGATTGGCAGTATGACATGTAAACAATTCTCGCTGCCTCTTTGTGAACATCTTTTCGTGTTGCATAAATTAAATATGAAAATTTACATATTTTTGAGCATACTTGTTGTATGTGGGTGTCCCATTTAAGATTATTTTGTATTGTAATTCCTAAAAATTTTATTTGGTTTGTTTCCAGTATACGCTGATTGCCCATATATACATCAGTTTGGCCCAACGGTGCTCTGAAATTTATAATTTTAGTTTTAGATATGTTTGCCAAAAGATTATTTCTTGTAAGCCAGGCGTCTAATTCCATAAGCATTTCACTTGTTGCTTCATTAAGTTTTTTCAGGCAACAGTTTTTCATATTGATAGTTGTATCATCTGCAAACATTGTAATATGTGCGTTGACTGTCAGAGGCATGTCGTTGATAAATAATAAAAATAGTAATGGACCTAAGACACTTCCTTGCGGTACACCAACGGTTGCAGAGGCACTGGTTGACGTATAAAGCGTATTATTAATGAAAGCATTTGTCACGTGTTTTCTTTCTGACAAGTAGGAGGACAGGAGACGGTAACAGTTACCTCTTATTCCGTAAGCTTCAAGTTTGGCTAATAGTAACTCATGCGGAACACAGTCAAATGCTTTTGTTAGGTCGAGAAACACCGAAAAAACTTGTTTGTTTTTATCAAGATTATTTAAAATAAAATTAATGAAATTATATATAGCATGGGAAGTTGTAAATCCTTTCCTAAATCCATATTGTTCATGGCATAAAGTGTTATTGCGTTCTAAATAGTTTATTAATCTATTATAAATAACTCGTTCATATATCTTTGAGAACACCGGCAAAATAGAAATAGGTCTATAATTGCATATTTTGTGTGGATCTCCCTTTTTGTAAATTGGAATAATTTTTCCCATTTTCAAAATTGATGGAATTACGGCATCTTTTAATGAATGATTAATTGCATTTGTAAGTGGATTAATAATAAAACACTTAGTGTATTTAATGACATACATTGATAAGTCATCAAGATCTTTTGTAGTGGTGCATTTTATGTCATGTATTATTTTTGTGACTTCTAACTCAGTTGCAGGATAAAGAAAAATTGATCCCAGTACACAATTTCTTATATTACTGTTGTCCCACCAACAATACTAAAGTAAGAATTTATTGTATTTACAATTGTTTGTGGATTTTCAATTTTTATATTAGTGTCATCTACTATATACTCTATACATTTATTTGTGTTTGAAACATTACTATCTTTTTTATGTTTGAATATTTTCCACAATTCTTTACATTTATTATTTGAGTTTTTGATCGTATTGGTATTATAATTTCTTTTTTCAGTTTGAAGTATAGTTTTGTATTCTCTATTTAGTGCTTGGTATTGTTTGTACATTTGTTCGGATTTGTTTTGCTGATATAATTGGTAATACAACTCTAAATTATTTCTGAGTTTTTTTAATTGATCGGTATACCATGGTATTTTAAGATTGTACTGATTTATTATTTTTGTTCTGATGGGACAACAGTTATTAAATGCTGTTAAAAATTTATAATAAAACACAGTAAAAAATGTTTCAGAGCCAATATTATCTGTAAGGCTTTCATTCCAATCAATAGTACTCAGTACTTCATTTAGTCTGTTTAAGTTAGTTGGATTGATAAGTCTTGTTTTAATTGTTTTGTTATTTGTTTTTAATTTGCAACCAAACTTAAATAGTTGTCCTTTGTGGTCAGACATTATTGTATCAACTACATTGGCACTTATGTAACTAACATTTGTAACAATGTTGTCGATGCATGTACTACTTAATTGAATGACTCTAGTTGCTAAGTTTATTGTATATTGTAAATTATAACTGTTAATAAGATTTAAAAAAGTTGATGTGTTGTTATCATGTGGTTTGAGAAAGTCTATGTTGAAATCTCCGCCAATTATGATTTGCAATTTTTCTTCTATTACTAATTTGTGAAGGATAATCTCAAAGATATTAAAATGTCTGCTATTAATCCCTCAGGGGGTCGGTACACACACATACGTCAATCAGTTTTGATATAAATACCACAGTAATTGCTGTCCGGCTGTTTGGTATATCTGAAAATGCTAAGATAACTTTAACAAGCTTTTTTTGTAATATTATGGAATAAATCCCGTCAGCTTCAGGTAAATTAAATGATTCAAACGTATCAACCTCATCCTCATTTAAGGTGTTTTTCTTCACTATAGTATTTACCACTTGTCTGTTTCATTTGATAATTTAATTGACATAGGAAGTGACTACAACTAAAAAGAACAGAATACAAAAAACTATACAAAAAAAATACAAAAAAAAACTAAAAAAACAAAACCTACAAAATACAACAGACGTAGAAAACAAATGGCAACAATTTAAAAAAATATTATTAAGTGCAGTTAAAATGCTACGACATGACTGAAAACAGAAATTTACAGGTCAAACAAAGCGGATGATAAACAATAGATATTCAAAACAAAATCAAATATAATAATTAAAAATGGAAAAAAACTTACAAACAAAAAAGTAAAAAACTACAAGACATATAAAGAAGCTAAAACAAAAACTAAACATGCCAAAAAGAACATCAAATAACAGTCAATAGCAGACAACATGATATTAATGACCAAATCAAATGATAAACTACTGGAGTGTCTATTAATACACTGCCGAGCATAAAATTAGAGTCACTTTGTAATTTGAATTGTTTTAGAAGTTTTTAGTTTTTTACGTGTTGTTTTGGTTGTAAGTGTTTACTAACTGATTGATTGAATAGAAAAAAAGTTTTTGTTGTTGAAAATTTATTGAAAATAATAAAAATGAACAATTTTAATTTGATATGCTAAGTAATAAAATAATAAATAAAAGTTTACTTTCATATGCTTTTGTTGAAAGAGAAGAAAGTTTAAGGACTTTAGAAACAAGTATTACTTTTTCGGGCAGTGATAACTGCTTGCAAACGACAAGGCATGCACTAGATCAGATTTTGGATTTCTAAAATTTATGGGGGCTGGCACATGACTCCGTAAACGTTTTTCCATCTTATCTCTAATATGCTCAATTAAATTTAAATCTGGACTGCAAGCAGGTTAAATAAATTGCGTGATTTGCCACTAGTCAAGATTCTCAGCAACTATCCGAGCAGTGTGAGGCCGTGCGTTATTATGCTAAAATATTGCGTTGTCACCAAGAATAACCATGAACGGTAAAACATTGTCTTCTAGAACCTTTGCGCAGTCAACGTCTCATTCTCAATAAAGACTAACTTCGTGCAAGTGTCAGAAGGTTTGCCTCCCTATGTATATATGTAGATGTAAATGGTTTTACTTATTCCGTAAATATAGAATTATTATTATGCCATAACTAATCCTCCACTAAATGGAAGTCAGTCGACAATACATGCTTGAACAGATCTTTTGTTTTTTTGTCGCCACACTTTTACACGTCTATCTCAACCCGTAAGACAGAATCGCGATTTTTCGGAAAACAATACGCGACTCCAATTTGCTATTGTCCAAACCAAATGTTCTCATACAAAATTTAAACCTTGCAATCCGGTCTTCACAGGAAAGCGGCGGTACAGTTGCTCTAGTTCAAGAAGATAATCTAGCATCATAAGTCACCTCCTAACTGTCCATTCATTTATGTTTACATTTTTCACTTCTTGCAAATGATTTTGAAGGAAAACTGCCGTGGTCGTTTAGTTTCTCAAAACACTAAAAACGAGAAAGCGGTCATTTCTAGCTGTTGTAGGGTTGTTTTGCTCTAAACCAGGTTTTTGAGTAAGCATACCAGTCTCTTTGTACCGCCGCCATACTCGTTGCACACTTAGGAGACTTACATTAACGCGCAATCAGTTTTGCGCTGACCACGGCCGCCTTCTAAAGCCGCCACAATTTGTGCCGCAACAACAGGATATATGCTCATTGCAAAACACTATCAATGACAACAATACACAAACAATTTGCAACAGGCAGATAGCATCACAGAAACAAAAACTATGCTTGTTTGTTTCAACAAAAGCATATGAAAGTAAACTTGATCATTTTCATTACTTAGCACATCAAATTGAAATTGTTTGTTTTCATTACTTTCAATAAACTTTGAACAACAAAAACTTTTTTTTATTCAAACAATCATTAACAAACCAACCAAAAAAACTTGTAAAAATCTAAAAAAAAATTAAATTATGAAGTGAAGTTAAGTGTGCTAAATTAAAAATTAAACATAGAAATCTATATTGAAAAACACAAAACAATGGAAATAACATTGAACAAAATAAAGCACAAGATCCAACAAAATTCTTTAAAAAAATATTCAAACAAGCTAAAACTAAAGTATATAAAAAAGTAATAAAACTATGAAGATGAGGTTTAAAAAAAAAAAAAGTATCAAAAAGAAACATAATAAAAAACACAACAATAAACAATAGCTTGGTGGTAAAACCGATAACAAAAATAATATAAATCTATGAAATAAAAGTACGGGAAAAAACAAACAAATGAAAAAACCAATTACAGAAACGAGCAAAAAAAGTCAGATGAATAAATATAAAAAACTTGAAAAAAAAAGTAGATAAAAAACAAAAATAAAAGAAATAATAACATAATGTAGTTACATAAGTGTAAAAAGTCATACACCTGATGGCAAAAAAACTAATTAATTAAGAATTAAAATGTAAAATTAATAAATAATAAAATTTATCATTACCTATTTACTTGCAAAATTACTATCAACAAGCACAGAAACTAACATGGCATAGTGTTTTTAAACATTAAAACATTGCAATTGGTTGTTATGGCAATTTAAAACATTTACAAATAAAGTGTTAAATAATAATATAATAATGTTTTTATTTAGCCAAAGTACAAATTAAAAACAGAAATATAATAAAATACATACATAGAAAAATTATATTTACATAAAACATATACTTAAACTAATTTATAGAATCACAAAATACAGCATACTAATTTATGAAATCATTCGTCAACTTTTTAATGTGTAACAAGTATGCCTTTTTAAAAATAAATAGATTTTCTGCGTCTTTTACGCTTGTTGGTAGGTTATTAAATAATTTAACTCCGTTGTTCAACGTTTTTTTGTTTTTTAATTCGCTTAAATCTAAAATGACTAATTTCCTTGTAGGATAACCATGAAATTTCCGATTTTTTTCTAGAACAAAATATGACGGCTCTTTTCTTTTTTTAATTTTAAATATAAAAATTAAAGTATACAAATCTATGAGTTCATCAATAGACAGCTACTTCAATACGCCCATCATAAGTTTAACCGGTGTATACCAATCACATTTTAAAATAATTCTCCTTGCCTTATTTTCTAAACACTTCAATTTCTGTCTTTGATTTATATTAAATAAAAAGAGAAGAGTACAGCAGTATTGATATAACGGTCTAATTGTAGACAGTTATTAAACTTTTCAACGATAAAAATTTAAAATTTGTTTTAGTAGCCCTACTTTTTTATTAATTTTTTAAACTAATGCATCATAATGCAATAAAAATGTTAATCTATTGTCAAGTATTATGCCTAAATACTTGATTTCTTGATCCCATTCTTCAGCTACATCATTAATTCTAATGATCTGTTCACAACGTATTTGTTTTTTGTTGGAAATAATCATCGCTTTAAAAATAATTGATTATAACTCAACCACGGTGCTAAATTGTTGAAAACTAAATTCATATCCGATATTATATCATTTAGATTTGAGCCACTTAAATAAATTAACGTGTCATCTGCAAACAACTTTACTTGACAATTGTTTAGATAGTTACAAATATCATTAACATAAATTATAAATAATGAAGGCCCTAGTACGCTTCGTTAAGGAACACTGTACCGTGTTTAACTTCTAGCTTGCTAGATGTTTAGTCATTAAAGTACGTTGATTGACATCTGTCAGTAAGATAGTTGGTAAACCAAAGAAGTACGTCACCCGTAAAACCATACAATTTTAGTTTTTGTAATAATAAGTGCTGATTTATAATTTCAAAATAATAAAAATAATAAAATTTGTACCAATTTAAAACTAATAACTATTTTATTTATTTTATTTATTTATTCAATTTACCTTTCTACCTTTTGGTGTAAGGCTATTACATACATTTTAATACTTTGTTTAATATATCTTATTATTAATAAGTCTAATAATCTTCCTTATTTTATTATTTCCGGCGTTGCTTTACTTTGATAATTGCTTCTATTACTTCGTCTTTTTTTTTTTCATCTATTTCTTCTGTTTGTCTGCCCTGTATCATTGTTTCATCCTTTCTTGTTTTGTTTTCTTTTACTTCTTGTTACGTTAGTTCTTGTAAGTATTCCTTCCATCTTTCCATTATCTCGCCTTCTTCCGTTATTATTTTTCTATTTATATCTTTTATGTTCATCATAGTGTGTTTCTTCTTTTGTTTTAAATATTTTAACGTTACGTAGTATAGTTTTTTTTTTGTTCTTTTCCCATGAATCCTCTTATATTCCATGTTCCTATTCTTTCTTCCTTATTTTTCTTCTTTTTCTTTTCCTTTTTTTTTTTCCTTTATTTTTATTTTTTTTTCTTTATTTATTTTTTTTTCTTTTCTGTATTTTTCTAGTTATGTTCCTTTTATTTACATTGTTCTCTGTATTGTTTATCTTAATTCTTGTATCATTTTCTCGCCATTTCTTCTTTTTTTTTTCTTTTTTCTGTATTCTTGTTAGTTTTTTGGAACATCCGCTTCTTCTAAACCCTTTAACTCTTTATTCCATCTATATTCCTCTCCGTTAATTATTAACTTTCGGTAACCTATTCTAACTCTCTTTCCCTTCGCTTTTTCTTCATTTGCTAAGTCTCTAATTTCTTTCTGTACGCATCTTTCTTCGTGTGTTAGGTCATTGTCAATGTATATCCTGGTCCCTTTCAGATTTCTTTTGGCTTTCATTATTTGTTGTTTTGTTTCCCATGTTTCGACTTCTACTCTTATTATTTGTTTATCTTTATGTATTAGTTGGGCTCTTCCTATTTTTGCTATTATCTGAAGTTTTTCTTTCAAAAAGTTCTCTACTCCGCTTTGTTCTTCATTTTCATTTGTTTTTATTCCTGTTATTATAATATTATTTCTTTTTTTCTGTCTTTCTTTTTTTTTGCTTTGTTTTCTAAGCTTTCGATTTTTTGGATCATCTGTATTTTTTCCTGTTCCCATTTCATTTCTTTATCCTTTAATTCCTTCTTTATCTCTCTAATCTCTTCTTTTAATTCCTTTGTATTTTTTGCCATCTTATTCATTAATTCTTTAATCATGCTCTTTAATTCCTCTATTTTCTTTTCTGTATTTGTAGTTTCTTTGTATTCTTCTCTGTGGCTTTTATCCTTGTTTACTTCTACCTTCTCTTTATTTTCTATATTTCTGATTGTATCACTGTTGGATTGCTTTTCTGCTGTCGTTTTCTTTTCATTCTCTATTTTCCTTTGTTCTGGAGATCTTAATATTTTTTTGCTTTTTTGAAATTCTTTTAATTCATTTTTAGGTCTTTCTATATCGACTTCTTCTCTCTCGTATCCTCTTTCTCGTTTTGCATTCATTTTGTTTTGTATATTTTTATATTCCTACTAATAACTAAAAAGTTAGAATATGTATTTAATTCAAATTAATCAGTTTTTGAAAAAAAAAAATATCATTTTAGAAAACCACGTTTTTTCTAAATAACTGTAACTGATTAATTTTACGATACGTAGAAGTATGTTTGTAAAATGTACCAAACCAAATGTTGAACTAAAATACTAATTACATAAACCATATTTATGAACATAAAAAATACATTGCTATAATAATACAAAAATATGTTAACATAACATAATATTATATCTCAGCAAACAACTTAAAAAGAAAATTATATTTTAAAATAAAAATGCTTCAAACGTTATAAAATTTTATATAACTTTTAGTTTATATTGCTTTTATTTTGTCCAATTTATTTCTAGATATTTTTTACATTTTTGTTAGCTATAGATTCTATTTTTATTTTTCATTTTTTAAATTTTAGACAATTCACATTCATTATCTATTCAATATATAAGTTGTTTTTTATTTCAACACTAAAATTTTTCTATAAAACTCTGTGCTCTTGCAATCTTCAACTCATTTTCACATTTGGTAAACTACACCTTGAATCTCACTTAGTTTGTAGGGTGATTTAAAAGTTTTTAAGGTAGTTCAAAAGTTTATTATTAAAATGGCAACATTTTTATTCCAACGCGTTTTTTAACGTCATTTCAAAATACCGCACAACCAGCTAAAAAAGAGGTAAAGATGCAAAAAGCACGCTATGCAAAATTCTTCATCATAATCTTTAATGTTACTTTTACAAAATTCAAATTGTTTAATCTCTTAATCCGGGTGATTATTAACAACAAATCCGATTTTATAAGAATATGTTTAGGAAATTTGAAGAAAATTACGAAAAATTAAACTAGGTGTGGATAAACGATGAGGCATACTTCAACTTCTCTAGTTTTGTGAATAGAATTCTTCATCAAGATCTTCAATTTTACCCATACAATTTTTTAATTCGAGTAAACCACTTGTAGATAAACAATAAAGCGCACTTCTACTTCTGTGGTTTAGTGAACAGACAAAGTTTCAAATATTGTGCGGATGCAAACTCTCGTTTACTTCAAGCGCGGTTTTGACAAACCAAAAAGTAATTTTGCTTTTTCTTAAATAGTCTAAATTATCATTTACTAAAATATTTTTTATTTTCTTTTTTAGGAGTATACAATTACGTATATACAAAGTGTGAGGTAAACATGCGGCAAAAATTTATAGGGTTATTCCTTGGTTTATTCTAAGAATATTTTGTCCTATAATGACTTTTGAAAAACTCCTTTGTTTCAAATATACATGGTGAACAAAATTTTCGACAACCTCGGCGACAACCATATTTGATATTTGTTAAAATCATTAATATAAATAAAAGTATGGTTTACGCCAATGAGTATATCAAATACAAAAAATTAATGAGTTTACAAGTACAAAAAATTGTTAACAATAACTTAGAACGGCTGCTTGACGTGTCTTTAATAATTAGTGAAATTTTCTACCATAAATCACTATACAAACGCCGAGATGACTAACATGCATTTTATGTATGAACTTCATTACAAACTAGACGATTGTACACTGAACGGTTTTCTGGCCGTAATATCCCCGACTAAAAAGTCTTTGAAAACATTCATCGACGTCTTCGTGAAACGAAATAGAGGCCAGGATGATCAATAACAGTGAGAACGGTTCAACTTAAACAGAATGTGCTGAATATGATTATTAAATGTAAGTCATTGGACAGTTTAAAAAAATTTTAAAAGCAATTTCTTGTATTCATACCACATTCATCGTTTTCAAGGTCAAGGTGGGGCACACGCCTGGCCTGCTCGGTCCCCAGACTTAAACCTCTTGGAGCTATCTGATGTAATTAGTTTACGCTACTCCAGTAGAGAATTTGGACGATTTGCAAAATCGGATGTAACTCAATTTGGAACAACTCTGTGGTGGAACTCCCGTGCGTTGTTTTGCTATCGAATCGAATCGCCTGACGTCATCGTGACGTAGTATTTGATTTGGTTTAAACGGAACCCACAGCTTGTTACGATGAAGTTTACAACAATTCAAAGACGACAAAATTATAGTGCGATGTGGAACGATTTAACCGATACTTTAAACAGTTTGGGGTATGGAAATAAAACCAAAGAAAAATAGCAAAATATAATTTTATCGTTTATGTATACATTATATTATACAACTTGTATTTTTTATTTAAATAAGATTTAAATTATATATTAATTAAACAATTTACTGTTTTTATTTTAACTTTTATTACAAAGACATTAATTATAATGTATTCTTAAGAATAAAAATTGCAAGCTAAAACACAGTAAATTGTATTATTATTTCATCATGATAAATGATAACATAGTAACTGTTAACTTAATTAATTATATTATGTATATTGATTTAATAAATTAATATATTCCAGACCGTTGTTGGTTGGAAGTCTAAAACAAAATTAGAGACAAGTAAACTACAAAAAGAATAATAAAGATTATAACAAAAAATAAAATAAATAAACAGCAAATACGGATTATATTTTTATAATCCTTGTAACACAAAGTAATAAAAATGATATTTGTATATTTTTTTAATAAAAACGGTTGACTGAAATTTTTATTACTTAAATAATTTATTTTATTGTAAATATTAAATATTGAAATAAGAACTGAAAATATAAATTTGACATTATATTAATATATACAATAAACGTTAATATTGCCGCTAGAAATTTTATTCGGAATAAGTTTAAATAGTTTAAATGCTCGCAAAACTTATCAAGTTGTCCGGTTATTTACCATCCTTGTCTACGGCATTTCTATAACAATGCATCGCACACGTTCTAAAACGCGATTCCGTTATTCCCGAGCGAAGATTTCTATATACGTTTTTCGCAGATGATAGTACCAAAACTCAATGCGATCGAGTGACTTCTCTGACGTCATTTCGATATCAAATGCGATGCGATACCTACATCGGAGTGCCTACACTGGTGTGTTTGAAAAAGTTCGGCACTCAATGGCGAGAAGATTGAATGCTTTTATCCAGGCTGGAGGAAGTCATTTCGAACATTTATTGTAGATTCAGCAACTTTACATGTATTTTGATAATAAAATGTCGCAAATTTAGTTCACCCCGTATCTTCAAAACAAAGCAGTTTTTCAAAAATTATCACTAGACAAAATATTCTTAAAATATTCCAAGACATAACCCCTTGAATTTTTGCTGCATGTTTACCTAACATCCCGTATATAATAATAAATTTGGACAATGCAGTAACTAAACTAATTAATGTTGAAAACGCATCATGAAAGTATTAATAATATTGCACATGTTTATTATTATTAATACTAGTTTATTAAATCTATGTAAGATTTTAAATTTAATTTAGTCACTTGTCAATTAAATGCAGTTATAAAGCACAACTCTACTTAAATTGTACATATTTTTTATTAATTTAATTTACTAAATTGTTACTACCTTTTGTTAATTATTTATTAATTGTAATTATAATGTTGTAAATGAATACTGAAATCGCTAATCGCTCAATTATGTCAGTGTAACCTTTACAATATGGCTTTTGTACACGTCTTTTTGTTTCGACAATTAATAACCCTGCACGTTTCACTAAAGTTTTATTGTTACTGTTATTTTAAATTCATAAGAGTATTATCTGGATTTATATAAGAGCATGAAAATACCATCCATAAGCATATGTTTAAAAACATTCTAATAAACTGTTTAGAACTATTTAATAGCTTAATAGAATGTACATAATTTATTACATAGTTAATTTTTGGGTTGTCAAATAAATTCCATCTTCATAATATATGTGTTTTAAAACGAAAAATTAGCAAAAGCAATGTCATATTTAGTAGGTCATCTAATAATACCATAAGTGTGAAGAGAATTGAAAAGTGCCAATAAAGAGAATTTTTATTCAAGGGCATATATAACATATTTTGAAATAAATTCACGACAATTTAATAGATTTTGATATTTCTAAATCAATTCTACTCACCTATAAATTCGGATTAATAAATAGAATTAAATTATTTTTAACATTGCTGAAATATAACTTTATATTGTCTGAATAAAACATACGTCCTACTTATAACTAATAAATTATGAATAGAATAGCTTTATATGAAACAGTAGCTTTTACAAGTAATAAAACGTCTTTAATAAATTGCTAAATGATTCACTGCTTATGGTATTCAATAGTGTCACATTTTGATTGACTCAAAATTCATTTCGGCATTCAACATATTTAACAATAACAATCATAGGATTACTAAAATATATGACAGCGTTGTTAATGGTATAAGGTATGAGGTAATAGTTATTGAAACTTTGTGCGTATTGTTTATAAGGCACTTCCTGTTAAAACATGTGTTAAGTATGAATAGCTGATGGAAAATTGATATGACAGTATTGTCAATTATTGATTGTAAATACATTGTATATGCAATATGTTAACGGAAAATGTCCTTGCATAAACTGCAACAACAAAGAGGATGTTATGATTCAATATGCATTTTAAGAACAATACAATTTATAATTATTTATGTAAACTATTAAATATTATTATTTAATACAACAAATTTATTAACTTTTGCAATGTTCAATTATTACAATTAACTGACATTTTTAAATAACGTTTTGAATCGGTCAAAATATAGATATTAATACATGTTTAAACGTTAATAATGATCTTTTGTTGATGCATTAGTCACGGTAGTTTTTAAAATGCAAATACCATCTAAAAAATAGTAGCTCAATAGATGATGTCATTGTAGTGTCATTTGTAAATTATAAGAATAGTGAGTATTGTTTGTTAAATGAGGTATACATACATAAAAGCTATTATTTGAAGGATTTTACATCTTGTATGTTTCATTCATAAACACGCACACTTGAATGAATTAGAGAATATTAAGAACAATCATTGATACATAAAAGAATCGTGCTTGAAACTTATTTATACTTACATCAAATTATTTAAATTAGTATGCTGTTTCTTTTTAATCTTAATTTCTGTATTATGAGCCTTTAATAATTTGAACAATACTTTGTTTTCTATAGATCGTTCTGCTTAATTTCAATTTAAGTGGGTAATTTGATTGGTATATTAAATCATTTTGTTATATAGACAAATTATATAAACTGTATAAGTATGCATTATTATTGAATTATTTAATTAATAAATACAAAGGTTATTTTTATTATATTAGAATGATTTTTATTATAGCAATACTTTTATTATTACTTTCAAAGTGTTGGAATGTTGGTAAAGATAATTTCAAATATATGCAAAAAAACTTATGTCTGTTATTAAGGTAATTTTAGTTTTTAAAGTTTAAAGTTGTATTGGTCCTAATACTACCCCAAGAAACTTGTTTTACAGTTGTTTTCTTTTTATTATGATAAATACTAATCGGTCTAATTGGTTTTGATATACTTATATAATTTTTAAGTGTACTATAACAATTACATAAACATTAAGTAAAGTTTATAAGATAAAAAGTTTTATAATGGTGGTTTTCAGATTTATAAAAAAGATTTTAATTGAAATTCCAGAAGTAATAAATTGTTCTGACTAAAGAATAAATTACAAAAAAATGTTATTTTAAAAATTATCTTTAAGCGATTGCACATAAGACAAGTTTTGAGTTTTTAACTTGCGTAGTCCTTAAATGTACATACAAGCAAGTCATAATTATATATATATTAATAGGATTTTACAATATTAACTTATCCTATTTTTTTTTACTTTTAATCAAAAATAAGAAATTCCAAAACTGTGCCAAGAATAAAATCTTTAAACAATTTTGGATTCTAGAATTGAGTGGAAAGGTTAAACCAATTTCACTGCACTTGGCCTCACTGATTTCTTTGTACTTCTGCCAATAGTAAACCTTACTCCTTCTCCAGGCATTGCTTGGAGGAGTTTCCCTTATGCCGGCCATGTCAAGCAAACAACTTTTTAGCATAGACTTTCATGCGCAGGAGAGCGCTTGGCAAGTACATAGTACATGCTCGGTTGTCTTGTTTTGCATTTCAGATCTTTTGCATATCACGTTGTTTACAATGCTCATGATATGCTTGAGTTTTTTAATTGAGAATGCCTTGTCAAGATTCTTATTATGGTTTGCAGGTTCTTTCTGAACAGTCTAAAGTAGTAGTCGGCGTTTTAGGATTTGAAGCATTTATTGCTTTCTTTGCCTATCTACAACTTGGGTTGTTATACCAACGGTTATTGTGTGTATTTGTTTTTAGTATGATATTAAAGCTTTTTAGTAGTAGTGCGGTTTAGGATGAAACAATACTTATTGCGTTGGAGTAGTTATTTACCCAACACAGTTTAATGCTATTTAAACAATGCACCTGATGGGTTAATTTGGTTATCTCTGCTTGAAAAACATTTGTATGTGGTGTCGCTACGGGTAAGTATATTAAGACGTCTAAATTTTGAGGGTAAACTCATGTTCCAGAACTTTGAAGAGTTTTTGTGCTATCAGTGTAGATTTAAAAAAAGTAGTCCTTATCCACTATTGTTTTTGTTGTTTATGTGTGTGTAGACTGTAGGGTCTTTTAAATACAAACTAGGGTGACAAAATATCTGTTTGTGCTCCTAGTAGAAATGTTTTTTACAGCTTCTTTCAAAAGAAAACAGTGTTTTCCGGCTCTTTCCGCAGTGTAAAAAACAGTCCGGTAGCATTTAGGCGCAGTGCTGCTAATGTTGCCACTTCCTTAAGATAGATGTCTCAAGATGACAAACACAACTGTTTGCATTTAGACATTTGTTGCAATTAGTTTAGTTGTTGGCCACCAGATTAGTGCTTCATAAATAAATATAAGTCTTATGACAGCTGTGTATAACCAAAGTACTATTTTTGGAGACAGTTCCAATGTTTTGTTAACAGCTTGTCTACATTGCCAAAACAACATATACACATTTTTACACCTCATGTTTAGGTGTGGCCCTCATGTGAGCTTAGTGTCAAAAATTACACTTACGTATTTTGCTTTAATTGACAACTTTAATAGAGTGTTAAGGAATTGTCATTTAGCAAAATAATTATGTTATCTGCGTAGACGACTACTGACATTAACTTTGTTAAATTAGGTTGTCTACTACTATATTCCATAGTAGTGGTGATAGTATCCACCCTGGCAGTAGCCTCTGTCTATTACTTCCCTAACTATTGTGTTGCCTACAATAACTGTTACGGTTCTTTTCTCTAGCATAAGTTTAACCCATCTACTATTTGTTGAATTAACACCATGTATTAGGTCTGTTGTTTTTATTTTATAGAAAGTAGTTTTGTAAAATGCATCATTGATGACTATAAATGCTCTTCAGTTAGACACTTGTCCTGTAATGATATTTGATTCAATCTGTTACAATGTGTTAAACCGACTTTGTAGATCTTCTCTAAGTGTATGTGTGTTGGTTTGAGTGTACTGGCGTAGTAATAAGTGCCGCTTCTCAAACTAATCATTTGCACAGTCTTTCAAGTGTCTTCAGAAGAAAAAACGTAAGACTTATTAAGCAATAGAATTTTGCCAGGGTGTAATCACAGCGTCCTGGTTTTGATATAGATATAACTTTTACTTCTTTTTATATTATAAAGGTGTAGCAAAAGACAAAACATGTCACTTGGATTCTTACCAAGTTGGCTAAAATAATATCCTTGACACATGCAAGAAAGTTAGAAAATTTTTGTCCACTCTTTGTGCCTTATATGATAAGAAGTTTTTAATTGCCCAGGTTATTCGCGTATCTTCTACAAGGTAAAATTATCCCAGTTATCTTCTAAAGGGAGTGGGTTTGCAGCGTCATACTACCCTTATGTTAAGGCAATATAGTCTGGAATATAAGTTTCCAAAATAATCTCAGTTCTTTTTGATAATTTGGCTGTGTAAGTATCATCCAAGCGTTTTGAGCAACTAAGTTGTTGTGGTTTTTTTTTTATAAGATCTTGTTAGCTTTGCGGCAGTAAAGTTATTTTCATTATCCTAGCAAAAAGTTTTCCATGATTCTCATTGTCGTTGACTAATAAGTTTTTTGTAATCTTTTTGGACGTTTTTATAAAACATCCAGTCTGATTAGCCTTTTTGGGTTTTTTACTCTGTTAACGAATTTCCTTGCGGCCGCTTTGAGTCGTTTGAGTTTGTCACACCATCAAGATATGGTACTGTCTAAACCAAACACCAACTTTAGTAGACAGGAGTCTTTGTATGCTTGTGTTAAAAAGTTTCCCAACTTACTTACGTAGTTTTCAATTTATTCAACATTTTTAGGTTTACATAAAACATTATAAGCACTTTAACGCTGAGATAGGTTGTCTGAAAAAGCAGAGCTGTTGGTCATTTTCGAGTTTTGGTAAAACTTATGTTTTATTTTATGTGTATGCCTTAAGTTAAATTTTATCCAACATTAAAGTTAACGTAGATACATGCCACTTGTGGACTACACTTGAAATACCTATACTTGCTAGTGTTATATCTATTACAGTCTGGCAGCAAAATATTACAAACGTTAGTTCAACGCCTCGGTTTGATATTTTTAAATTAGTACTGATAATAAAATTGTGTAAAAGCTTACCCCTGTCATTGGTGTTTATGTTTTCCCATACAATGTGATAAAAGTTTGCATCACACATGATGACTAAGTTTATGTTGCCACTTATGCAATACTGTACCAACTTCTCCATAGCTGTGGTTGGAAGTTAAGTATGCAGACGCCACACTTTGCCAAGTACAACCATTTTGGATTTTAATATCCATAGTTTTTGGACTACAGCTATTGTATCATGCATCACTTCTAGTTTTAGTCTTGGCTTTGACCAAATAGATCAACTTTGCTTACTTTAATGGGTAGTTTGATAGTAGTTTGCTCGGCTTACTTTTGTACTTCATTTTTTGACGTCTTTTTTTTCTATACCTAAGACAAAGAATTTTTGGGATCTTTTCGGAAGTATGGAAGATACTCCAGTTCTTCAAGGTTTGGCCTCTTCATGCAACTCAATGGCATTCGGAGGTTTTGGAAATCAAAAAATGGTTTTTGTCTGTCTGGGAAGGTGATCCGTCTGCACGACGCTAAATTTTAACTTTGGTTACAGTGGTTCTAAGCCACAGATATTTTAAACTTTACACAGACTCCTTTGTTTTTTTGCTATAAACTGCCTAGGTGAAAGCTTAAAGGTGAATGAGTAAAGCCGTTTATTTTGCTTTTGCAGTTTTAAACAAATTTTAAAACAAGTTTTTGTTTTAGCTTGATTGATGAAGTTTCTTTTGTGTAGAGCTACCACGGGTTAAAATCCCATCTCGACAGGTGTCTATCTTGCGTAAATGAAGGTTTGCTTGCTTTGCAGCAGCCAACCGCGTCGTTTTTGTGTTTTAATTTTGGAACCATAGAGTTGCTTCTTAAAGCATATGGGACCTGCATCGCGGACGTTTAGAATAAAGTGTTTGACTTAGATGCGCGGTGTTTAAAGACGTACTTGGTAGAGTGTTTTTTTTTTCTATCTAGGGATCAACTTTGGTAGGTAGTCCTTTCACAAACTTGCAACACGACCTTAAGAGTATAAGTAATTAGTCTGAAATCTTGTCCTTTGCCGCATACCAGCTTAAGGTTCCAATACAAGAAGGTTTTCTTTTTGACAAAAACCATCGGTTACATCCTAAAGGTTCATTGGTACACGCAAGTCCTAATTACGGCAAAGATGCAATCGTTTACAAAAATACTGCCTTTTTCTTATGGGGTATGTTTAAGCAATTATAATATTTATTAATTTGGGACAATAGTCTACTACATAATTTGTGTTGTAACTATAATTACTGTAAAAATGATAGTGTAAATAAATTAAATACCAGGCATTGTAAGTACTACGGCGTTATAATATAACCGCACACATATCATACAAGTTGAAATTTAATATAAGTTATAATTACCAGAACGAGATTTTCTTTTTTTGCTTGTTAATATTTTTAATTTTCAAGCCACTGACATGGGACGTTTTTGAGTATAATAAAACAAAATACGTTTACTTGCACTTGGACATGTCAAGTCAGGTGTCTAGTAACTATCTAGTATATTTAAGCAAAAAGCAAATTCATCTTTTAAGGATAATTAAATGATTATTTCTACATATAGTTTTTATAGTTAAAGCAAAAACATTATTTAATAGAATTACTTTTATCAGCCAAAACTAATAGTATGCATTTTTTTTAATTTAATCAATTTATACAATTTTTGTTGATTGATAAATGTATAAATTTATTTTTTCCAAGTTGTTGTTAAAATTATACATTAACGTTGGTTTTTTTTCAGATCATATAAATAATTTTAATAACAATTGTTACATAATATTTATAATTAATTTTAGTTTTAAATAATGTTTTTATCTTTATCAGATACATAATACTTACAATAATAAGAGTCAGTTATACAAATTGAAAAAGTAAAACTAAATGATACAAACACAGATTAAAACTTTATATCTGCAAGTATACAAAACGTAAAATAAATAATGTACTAAAAATAAATTTAAAATAAATCAAATAATTTAGTTAATACTTTAGTATCCCACTCACAATTTATAAATGACGATACACATTTATGTCCTCATGGTTATGTTCACTGAACTAAATAATAGGTTTAACTATGAAATTAATAATTATAGAACCTAGAAGTTTACATGCATTTCTAAAAACGTTTTGAGTTAATTTATATAATTTTTTTCCCGAGGCCTTGCAAAACCTTCAACCAGCCTGCATACATGCCGTTCCATTTGTATTAAGTTATTAGAGAAATAATACAACAGCTTCAATGAAATTTAATCATATATATAATATAATATCTTGTTATTATTAATATACTAGTTTAATAATAAAAAATTAATAATTAGCATATTAACTTAGTTAAAAATATAGCAGACGCCAATAGCAGTATGAAAGCAAAATTTCTTAAACATGTGTTTGAAACCCAATAACTTTTGAGCAATTGTTTCGTGCTTTTTGAGAGATCTTTTAGTTTTTTGTTTCTAGAGATAAAAATGGACGTTACATTACTCGGTTATCTTTCAAAGCAAATTTTCGTCCTGGTTTAGGTAACAATAGAGAACAAGCTTTGAAGCGTTTTTATCAATTGGAAACTTGTTTTGAACAAAAAGAAACTTAAAAAAAATTAAATATTCCAAAAACATACAAAATTACATTGATCAAGATCATTTGATGCTTACAGAGCAACCACTTTTATATATTTTGACACATTACGGAGTTAAAAAAGAAAAACCGTCTGGTGTAGCTGTTAGAATAGTTTTTAATCCTGCAGAGAAAAATTCTAATGGTATTTCTTAAATGATACCCTTTACTCTGGTAGAAAGCTGCAGACAGACATTGGTCAAATATTGACACGTTTCAGGTTTCATCAAGTGGTTTTAACTAGTAATATTTGTCAAATGTTTTGAGTGGTAGTGTTGCATAAAGAAAATTGTTTTTTTCAACAAATCTGTTGGCGCTTTAATTCTAATAAACCAATTAAAGAATTTGAACATGCAAGAGTAATTTTTGGGACTACCTCTAGTTCTTATTAAACTCAAAGGTCAATTATTCAGTTAGTTAAAAATGAAAATTTTGTTTTTCCTTTAGCAGCAAAAGCTTTGAAGAATGGAATTTATGTCAATGACATTATATGGGGAGCAAATAATGAAGATAAAGCTTTGGAAATAAAAGTTTAATTGATAAGTCTTCTGCGTTGCAGCGGATTTGAATTGGTAAAATGGGCCAATTCACATTGGTCTGTTAAAGAATCTAAAAGTCAAGTAGTTATAAAATCTGGAAATGTCTCTGATTTGATTAAATTATTGGGAATTTTTCGGGATTTTTCTTGTGATGCTTCCTATTATAAAATAAAATCAGATAACAAAATTACTTAAAAGCAAAGCATTTTGTTTCGAGTAATATAAATCTTTGACATCAATAGATATTTAAGTCCTTTTGTTTTTTTGTTAAAAGTTTTATTACAACAACTTTGGTTGTTTAAAGTTAATTGGAATAATCCATTGCCAGTAGATATTTTAATAAAGAACGTAGTGAAGTTTTGGCCTCAGCAAGTGGCCCTTGAGAATAACTAACGCAGGGCAATGCCTATTGGTTTTCTTTTCTACGTTAGTTCTGTTGTCATTTTGTCCTTATCATGTCTGTCTCTAGTATATTATTAGTTTGAGATAAGCTGGTTTTGGCCTTGTGGGATTTACACAGACTGCTGCGGCAACACATGCTGTCCCCGGCTCATTTCTCCCTATACCCTATTTGTTGTCTGCCCTATATTGACGTTCATCTCTTCTTTCTGCCATTCTATTGTTATTCAGCCTAGTTGTTGGATTTGTCTTTAGATGTCTTCTTAGTTTCTCTAAGTCTTCATTCACTTCTTTGTGGGCGTATCCTCTCTCTTTCATGAATATTTTGTGGAGCTCCATTAGATGTACCCCCTTTGGTAATTCTGGATTTGCCAATTTAACTTCTAAGGATATTCTTGAGTCCCCATTTGGAATTATTTTTTTGTGTCCCCTGGTGGCCAAATATACTCTGACCATTTCAAAGGTTACATTGTCAGTCAACCTCAAAATGGCGTATCTACCATTTGGAAATTCTCTGGTCAGTTCCGTCAGTTTGCTTTCTTTGAACAGCTTTTTTTTTTTTTTTTATTTTTGCAACTTCAGTTGGTACTAATGTTTCATTGTATATTCTTTTCTTGTCTACTTTCTCCTCTTTCATTCCTTGGTAGGCATAGTTGTCTTGACTTTCTTTGTATTTTTCTCTTCATTGCTTTTTTCTATGTTCTTTTGTTTTCACTTAGCTTCTATTTTCTCTTTCCTTTGTCTTCTGTGGCTTTTGATGAGTGTGTTTACTTCCATTTTTGTTTATCTAGATCTTGAGTTTTCAAACTCCTCTATCTTTTTTCTCATTACTGCCGTTGCATAGTTTCTTAATGCTCTCCATTTGTGTTCGTCATTCAGGCAAATATTAATTATTAAAGATTTATCAATTTTGTTTTCCAATACATTCTCTAACTTTTTCTTATCATTCTCCCACGCTTCGCACTCTATTAGCGTATGGTTTGCGTCGTCATACGTGTCTTCTTGGCAGAATATACATTTCTTTTCTATCTCCATTTTATTTATATTTTGTAAATACTTTCCAAAAGCTTCTAGTTGTGTGTCTAGTGAGTAGTTGTGTTGTATAGTTACACGTCTCCGGTTAATTCTTTACCCAATCCTTTATTTTTGTTATTAACTCTCTTGTTCATTCACCCTTTTCTCCGCCTTTCCACTGTGTCTGCCATTTTTTCATTGTATTATCTCTTGCTTGTCTCTTTGCTTTTTGTTTACTATTTCCTTCATTTACCAGTATCTTTATGTTTAATCTTTCTTCTACCATCAAGTCTGCAAGTAGTATCGCCGCGATTTCCTCTAGCGCTCCTTGCAACACCGTTCTGTAAGCCCTACATATCCTTAACGAGCTTGCTCTAGTGGCTCCTCTTATTTCTTTTCTGTTTTTGTCTTTAAAACATCTCCCCATGTATCTGCGGCGTACAATAGTTTACTTTTGGCCGCCGTTGCTATTAGCCTTCTTGCCTCTTGACCTGGTCCTTCCTTGTTTGGCATAAGCCTACTAAGCAATCCTTTCATTTTCTTTGTTTCTCTTACCGCTTTCTTAATCTGTTAGTTCTATCTTTTTGCTTCCAGTGTAACTCCAAGGTATTTAATCTTCTTTTTTGTGGTTATTATTTGTTCACTTACCTGTATTTTTCCGGTTCCTCTATTTGTCCTCTTTGTCGATAACCATGCTGCTTCCGTTTTCTGCGGTGCTAATTCTAGCCCTTTACTTTTCATCCATCTCTTTATCATACTAATTGTCAATTCCAGCCTTTCCTTTAGTACTTCTATGTCTGCATCCCTACCTACTAAAGCTAAGTTGTCAGCAAATGCCGTTATTGTCACCCCGTCTAGCAGCCGCATTCCGAGAAGCTCATTATATACTAAGTTCCATAATTTATGTCCTAGTGCTGAGCCTTGTGGTACCCCTATGGTCAGTCTAAATTTACCTTTCTTGGTCACTAAGTTTCTTCCTTTTAGATAACTCCATATTATCTTGATCGTTTTTTTTGTCAATTTTTTCTTTTAGTTGCTTCTATAATTGCTTCCCATAGTACGCTAATAAACGCTTTTTGTATATCCAACGTTATTTTAATGCAATGCTGTCTATTCGTATGTGGGCCGCTGTTTGTTTCTTTTGCTACCGCTTTTACTTTTTCGATAGCTCTTAGCGTCAATTTCCTTTTGGTAAATCCGTATTGTTCACACTCCCATCTACCCTTTTCTTCTATATTTTTTTCTCTATTCTTATCACACTATCTTTTTCCATTATCTTTGCTAATGTATTGATTAAACAATTTGGTCTATACGTCTTTGATTTACCTGCTTTTTTCTTCTTCTCAATCAGCACTAAGTTTGCCTCTTTCCAACATTTCGGAAATGTTCCTTCATTTAGACATCTGTTTATTATTTGTGTAAGTTCTATTTCGTTTATTTTTAACGCTGCTTTCACTATCTCCGCTGTTATCTCGTCCGGACCTGGTGCCTTATTGTTAGGTAGTTCTCTTATGATCTGTTTTATCTCCTCCACTGTTGTCATATCTGCTTCCTCTTCTTCACTTGTCTCTGTTGGTTCTTTTACCGCTCTTCCTTTGAGAAACAATTTCTCAACTATTTTTTCTTCCCCTTCCTCTTCCTTTAAGCACACTACCTTTGATCTTCCTTTCAGTTTATTTATTGCAATTTTGTACGGCTTTCCCCAGAGGTCCCTATCTATAGAATCTATCATTTCTTTCCAACATCTCTTCTTGCTATCTTTTATTGCTTTTCTCAGTGCTTTTCTGTCCATTTTTAATTCTTCTTCTGTCTCTGCAGTGTCCTCCCCTTTTTGTTTCTGTCTTTTGATTTTCTTTCCGGTTTGTATTGCTTTTTTTCTGCTTTCTTTTATCTCATTGCACCACCAGTACGGCCCCTTTCTTCCTCCTTTCCTATACCTGGGGATTGCTTCTTCCGCTGAATTTCTCAGTTTTTTCGAATACCGTTTGCATCTTTCCTCTATGTTTTTGCTTTCTGTTACTTCTTCTACCTCCATGGCTCTTTTTATCTTCTCTCTGTTCATCCTATGCACGTTTCATTTTCCTTTTCTTGTGTCTTCTTTTTCCCCTTTTCCGATCGTGTTGTATTTTATATATTTATGTAGGCTCAGCAATTCTTTATCTGTCACGTTCCAGCTGCCCACTACTCCTGCTGTTTCCCACGTTGCTATGGTAATATCAATATGAGATTTAGATCTTCCTTTTACAAATGTTGGTCTGTCGCCATGGTTGCATATTGTTAGATTTACTGTAGCAATCATTTTTTCTAGAATTTGTCCTCTCCTATCGCTCTTTGTCCCTTCCCACCTGGGTGATTTTGCGTTGAAATCTCCTCCTATTAGGATTTTCTTGCTCTTCTGTTTTCTTAAGCTATTTTCTAGTTCTTCAATCCACTCTCGATAATATTCTATACTGCTGTTTGGACTGATGTAGCAGCTGTATACTATCATACCTCCTATATCAGCCCACACTATTTCTTCTTTTGAAGTTCCCCACCTTTCTACCTTGTCTTTACACTTCCCCCTTGCTAAGATGGCCGCGTCTGATCCTCTATCTTTAATCCATTCCTTGCTTAACTTTTTTTTATTTGGTTTGTTCATTATTTCCATAATTTTTCTCGCTTCTCTTGGTGCAATTCCATTTGGTATGGGAATATTAATTTTCTCAATGTTCATCTCATTTGCTTTGTTCAGCACTCTTTCAATAGCGTCTAGCATATTTATAGCCGCTTTTTCTCCCGTTTTGTACTTCTGTTTGATTATATGCACCTTTCCCACATTTTTCCGCTTAGGTTTTTTATGATTTCTACGTATGGTGTATCGTTGTTTTTATCTTCTTCTCTTGATCTTTCATCAACTCCGAATATTTCTCCTTTACCTGTTTTAAAATTCCTTTCTCTTTTCCTATTTCGTCTAAACTGATGAGTACCGCTGTGTCGGTTTCCCTTCCCATCATTGGTTTTTTTTTTTCTATTTTTACATGGTCGTAATCTTTTTCACGCCATTCTTTGTTCATTATTTTTTTCATATCTTCCTGGTTTTTAATTTCCCTCATCTCCTGTTCGTTCACAAACATATTGGCTTCCAACTGGTTTGTCTGGTTTGACGTTTCTACCATTATTTTATTTTACTTATTTTCTTCTTCTCTCTTTTGATTTTCTTCAAACTCCAATTTTTTAAATACTGCCCTATTTGGTTCTTTATTTTTTTAATTTTAACTTTTCTATTGACGCACTTTGTCGTTAATTCTTTTAATTCTTTCAGCATTACCCCCAATTTATGCATTGTTGTTTGGGCGTTTATTCTCTTTGTCTCTTGGGTCTCTCCTGGTGAGTTTATTTCTCTCCCTTTTTTCTTTTCTACTTGATCTTTTTTATCTGTTTTGATCCTCCTCTCCTCCGGTGGTAAATGTTGTATTTTGCCACTTTTAAGAAATGGTATCATTTCTCTTGACCCCGCACGTGTAGCCTACTTATTTATTTTATTTTCGTAATTGTGCTTATTCAGCACCTGTTTGTCCGGTCACTGCTCCACTTACACAGCACGTATCGCGCAATTGCGAAACGAATTAATTGTTCACTACTATCGTCGCTGCGTATCACGTCCGCACTATATTAAACTCGAGCCGCAACTGTAGTATTTGTCTAATAGGAGCAGTAATTTATCTGCATATTGAAACTTTTGATTCTATTGAAAATAATTTAGTAGTGGCTAAATCTCGTGTGGCTCCTCCAAAAACTTGTACAGTACCTCGTTTAGAATTAGGAGCTGCATGGTTGTTGTCTAAATTATTTTTTACAGTTTTTGTCACTTTTGAGCGTTATCCAATAGAAGATTCTATCTGTTTTGTGAATTCAATGACGGTTTTGGCATGGATTCGCACTCCTCTTTATTTGTTAAAGACTTTTGTTGCATATTGCGTTGTGCAAATCTATGAGTTAACTCCAAGAGCAATCCGGCCAGTCGGGGTTTGTTTGCTTCTGACCTTATTAAATGTTTGCTTTGGTAAAAGGTCCAGATTTTATTCAAGGTCCAATGATCACTTGGCCTTTGAAAGAACCAGATTTAATAATACAAAAATTACCTGAATTGAAAGAAAATCATTTGTTCTCTAATGTAGTGAATTGAGACTACTCTGAATTTATAAATTTGTTTAACAAAATGTCTACCTTATAAAAACTGCAAAGAACTATTGCATTTATGCTGCGTCTGTTAATATTTCTCAAAAAAAGATTGCAAAGAATGAGATTGTTCAATCAATAGCTTATCATGAACATGAAAATGCAATGAAATTAATAGTGAAATTAACTTAAAAGACAATGTTAAATAAAGAAAGAGATCAATTGAAAAAGGGTATAGAGATTTTGAAATATTATAGAAATTCGACTCCGTTCCTCAATTCCGAGGGTTTTGTCATGGTGAGAGGTCGAATCGACCAATCTCAGTTAACCCATTTAAGTAAACATCCTTACTTGATTCCAAATAAAAGTCGATTAGCGATTTGGTTAATAGATCGGTTTTATATTTTTTTAGAGCATGGTGGTCCAAAATTGATTCTGTTTTTACTTTTTCGTAGTTTTTAGATGCCGGAAGCACAAAGTCTGATTCGTCATTGGATCTTTCAATGTTTAATTTGTTATTGTTTAACGGCAAAACTTATACAGCCATGTTGGTATCAATAATGCGGGTCCGTTTTCTATTAAAGCGTCACTTCTTAGGTGTAATAAGTGAAATGTTATTTGGTGTTGTTTGTTTGCATGGTGACTAAAGCAATACATTTAGAATGTGTAACCAGTCTTTCATCTGAAGCAAGTTTAAAAGCTTTAGATACATTTTCAAGTCAAAGAGGTTTACCAATAAAAGTTTTTTTCAGATCAAGGTAGTAATTTTTGTAAGGCAGCAAAGGAACTCAAGAAGTTGTTTAAAATTATGTCTGTTAATAATAGAATCTTGTCTGATTACATTGCCGTCAAAAAATTGAATTGATATTTCAACTTCTTTATGCTCCTAACTTTGGAGGAATTTGGGAAGCTGAAGTAAAATCGTTCAAATATCATTTTTGAAGAGTAATTGGACAACAACTTTTATTGGATTATTGATTTCTTTCCGGGCGCGGACGGTGTATCACAAGTAGTAAAAATCAAATCTACTACTTGTGAACTGATTAGACCGGTTAACAAAATTTATACGTTACCTTCGTTAGACGGGATACAATAATTTTAAAATTGTTCATTTTGGTGGGGAGTATGTTTGGTATTAGAAAAAGGTTAGTAGGCCAGTTTGTATTGTGTGATAAAAAGAAAAGATGATTTTCCGTTACTGTGAAAATGTATAAACATTTTTGAATTTTTAAATTATACAATTGTTAAGTTTAATCTTATTTATTATATCATTATACCTGATGGAATTTACAGATGAATACCAATAAGAGTTATTATATGAGAAAGGCGAGAACCTACAAAGGAAGATTATCAGGCATCTCACAAAAGGACACCAATTGAATTAAGGAATTAAAAAAACAGTTGTAGAAATGGTCAGTTACATTAATCAATTTGGATAAAATCAACCAAGTCATATCAAACTGCAAACCATCATTATTTAAGTTTGTCATTTGTAATTGAAAATAAATTAAATTATACAGTCCACAATCACCCCAAACAGCATGTTTTATACTTAAATCTTAGATTTTTTCTTTTAATATACAAGGTAAGTTATAATTAAGTGTAAATAATTTAACCAATGTTTTGTGTTCAAAACAAAGCAATTAATCTAATATACCTTAATATTCTTAAAAAAATACAGTGTGTTAAAGATTTTTTTTTTTATTTGTGACTAATGTATTAATTGTCAACAAAAGTAACAATACAATGATTAAATAATAAACAACTATAACAAATGCTCAAAATGCTTCTTTCTAGCCTCAATACAAGCATTGCATTGTCGTACAAACAATTTATACATTTGCTGAATATTATATTTCAAACCTTGTTAGCAGCCTCAAAACTTCTTTGCTGCAACTAATCTTTTGCATTAATTATCTTACCGTAAACAATTGTTTTAAAAGATATAAAGCTCGAACACCCGTATAATAGTAAGGGTGTAATTTTGTAACTTTTCAAAGCTGAACAAAAATTTGCCAAGTACTTATAGTAAGATTACTTAAAGTTAAATCAATTACAGCTATCTCTAATTGGATTACACTTTCACGGTGTGCACCAGCTCTAAAAGCTTGCAGAAAACCAAACTCACCCAGTCTTCAAAAGACTGAAGTAAAGACCTGATGATTTGAGATTCTTCTGTTAAAGAATCTGCGGTGATATTTTTTAACGGCTGCTTAATCTTACAAAAACCTTACACAATATCTGCTATTTTTTTTGAAATAAAATTATCCAATAAACACATTAATAACAAATAGAATTTTTTTTTCTGACAATAAGAAACTTTGGTTAAATTATTTAAACTAATTATCTATATCTTTACCAAGCAATTTTTAAAAATCTATAATAAACGTAAAGCTTTGAAATTGTTTCTAAAACAAACAATTTTGTGATCTGTACCAACCTTGAAATAATTTCAGACTAAGTACTACCTCATTATCCAGATATATAGAAGTTTATAAACTGCATTACAACAGAACAACTTCTAAACAAAGTGCAGTTTGAAGAATTTGTATTGTCTAGTTCAAATCAGAAAATTTTCAATAACTATAATTCAAATAATGTTCATACTTCTGTTAAAGACATTGCTCATAATATTTCCAGTTAAATTATTACATTTTATTTTTATATAACATAATTCTAATTTTTGTAATTTATTACTTTATCATATATAAAACTTTTATTATAGTTATTTTTTGTTAATGCTCATGAAATAATGGATAATAGTCTTTGACTTGTGATTAATGGTCTTAGAACCGTATACACCAATGTAATATGTCTTAAAAAATAAAAAATTTAATTATTATTATTACAATAAATATATAAAAAAGGTTTTTAGTTTCAAAACTTGTAAGTAAAATAATTTAAAAAAATCTTAATTGATGTTAATTCTGTTCTATCATTATGTATACAAAAATAAATTTGATTTTTATTGTTACTTATATGTATATAAATAATATCCATGACATAGGAAGTTTTTCTAGTATTGTTGAAATGCAATTATCATTACACATTCCTATTATTATAGTCTTGTATAAAACCAATGATAAATGTCTATTGTCTTTATAAAACAAATTTGTTCACACAATAGCAATGTTCTCATATTTATTTGAATGCCGGATATCAAACAAACCACTGTTTTGATGTTATTATGGTACAATTAGAAACATCCATTATATTAGTTTCAAAATGTCGATACAATCATGACAAAAGTATCGAATTATTATATACTATAATACCACTAATATAATTATAAGTTTTAATTCCGATTATAGTCCCTTATTAACTTCAGCGATTGTTCAAATGTGACACGACGATGACATACTCGGTTGCATAATGAGGAAATTCACAAATAACTAAGATTATACGGTTTGTTAATTTAAGTATAATAGAATAAAGTTACGTAGATTTATAAATTATAGTAATTAAAACTATTTCAGTTAAGTGTGTTAGCATGTTAGAAATGCGTGTTATGAAGCTTTATTATTAATAATTTGATAAAATCCGATGTTTTTACTAATAATGTTACAATTACATATTTTTATTACAATAAAACAATGCCAAAGTTGATGTTTCAAATTATGTCACATTAGAGAGAGATTTTTTAATTATCGGTATGTAGTAATATTATTAAATTAGTTTTGTCTATCCATTATATAAACATGGCATTGTTTGGCATTACAAATTATGTCAATAAATTAAGCATTGAATGAAATATTGAAAAATTTACAACAGCTTAAATATATTTTTCATTCAACTAAAACTTATGATCCCCCAATCACAACCCAGTAAAACTAATCAAAAATCATTTCTGCCTCAAAATTAAAAATTATTTCAAACAAAAATAAAACAACCATATTTAAACAATATAATGATAGTTATACTTAATACATTATGTAGAATAATGCATATTACTAGGATTAACACCTATGCACTAAAACGCTTCTGCTACTAAAATTAGCTCTGCTTAATTATTGTTCTCGTTAATTTGCTAATAATAAAAAAATTACTTAACATTCCGGCAAATTTTCCTTTTCAAACTGCTGAGATTATTAAAATATTATACATGAACATAACGATAATATAAATTAATAAGTGTTTTATCAATTTTTGTTTTAATTTAATTGTAAATATAAATATATGTTTTATATTCACTTCAAAAAATAATTATTGTATATAATATTTTACCTTTTAAATTTGTAATATTTATATTTTAATTTTTAGTGGTAAGATATTATAAAGACCAATTTAACATAAATAAAAAAATAATTGTAAAACTGTGGAGACCGAAAATAAACACTAAATCTATTACAAATATGGATGCCAAAAATTAATTAATATTTTATTAATAACAAAACAAAACTTTGCATTCTCCCTGGAAGTGACTCAATAAGTTTTCTAATATAGACTTGATCTATAGCGTTTAATTATTCAATAACTACACCTCTTAGGTCATTTAGTATAGTTAATGATGCGCGATTGGTTTGTAGATTCTAACCAAAGCAATTCTAAACATTTTTAATGATGTCAGGACTTTTGGCAGGCGAACCCAATATTTGCAATCCTACCCCATTAGCGTACTTTTGCACTATATAAGCATGCGCATGAATTAGCACAAAATTGTAACCGATAAATAGAGCATACTGTACCACATATGCTTTTAGGACATTTTATATATCAGAAGTCGTAGAACTATTATTTATAAATACCAAATTTGCGCAAACCATTAAAAAAATCCACCCCAAAAAATAACAAATCTACCAATAAAATTTGTGATATCTTAAAAACTTGTAGCGTTTACCGCCTCTTCTATAAACGGGTAGGCGTCTATGTAAAAAATATAAACAAAATTTATTTTTATCCGTAAACAAAACATTTGCCCATAAATGCAAGCTTTGCTACTCGGTGTTTTCTAGTTAGTATGGGGTCTTCTGCTAATGCTTTTGCGTATTCCTACATCTCCAAGTCAATTTCTACTTGTATGACTACTACTAACTCACACATTTTAAGCATTGTACAGTTCAATAACTGCCTTAAGGTGTCTAAAACAAAATGTATTTAAACGTATAAATTGGTCATCTCTAGATGTTAACCATTGTCAACTAAGAACATAATACAAAAGTTTTTCTCTTGGTTACATTTTTTGAATTGCAAAAGGTTTGAAGTATATATGTGAAAAATAATGTAAATAAATGTTTGCCATGTTTTTAAACATTTGCTAAACTAAATCTTTGTTTACAAGAATTTGTAAAATAAAAAAACATTATTGAAAAACATGAAAATCAAAACAAAGCGTATAGAAGAACGTATGACTTCAAGGATAAAAGAAAAGTACTAAAAGTCTTTAGAAGACTTTTTGATTACAAAAATTTGCAATATAATAAACCACTGTTTAATAAATAAAATATTCCCATCTCAATGGAAAACATCACGTGTAGTACTTGTTTCAAAAAAGAAAAACACAATAAAAGCTGAAGAACATTGACCTATTAATATGGTACCATTAACAGAAAAAAATTTGGAAAGAATGGTTTACGACCAACTAATGTAATTTGTCGAAGAAAACAAAATATTAATAAAAAACAAATCTGGATTTTGTTATCATCAATCATGTGAAACAGCTTTGCAATTTGTCATAAATAGATGGAAAAATGCACTAGATAATCCCATAAAGAAAACTAAAATAATTGCTGTTTTTGTAGATTTTAAAAGAGCATTTGAAGTAATCAACAGAAAGGTATTACTTGACAAACTAAATTACTTAGGAATTGACGAACCGATGTTAAAATGGTTTAAAGAATATTTGACAAACCGAAAACAAGTAACATCTATAAATGGTGTAAAATTAAATGAATTATTTACAATACATGGTGTACCTCAAGGTACAATTTTAGGTCCACTACTATTTACGTTGTACATAAATGACATAAACGAAATAAGCCAGAATGTCTTTGAGTACGTTAATTTGTTTGCGGATGATGTTGGTTGTGGAAGATGACAATATAAATGAAGGAGTTATAAAAATGAATGCTTTGTTACAAAAATTTAAAAATTAGACAAAAAATAATCATTTAATTGTCAATACAGACAAATCAAAAGTAATGGTTATGGGCCATGATATGGCCAATCTTGATGTCCGAGTGTGTTTACTGGGTGAAATATTAGAATATGTAAATGAAATTAAATATCTTGGTTTGATAATTGACAACAAATTAAACTTTAAAAGCCATTGTAAACAAGTGACATCCAAAATATCGGATAAATGTAAATACTTTCATCGTATGTGTCAGTCTTTTGATTGTAAAAATAGATTTATAGTGTATCAATCAATCATTAGTCCGCTTTTTGTTTACGGCCCAACAGTTTTATTTTAATTAACTAAAACTGAACTAGATAGGTTACAGATTCTTCAAAATAAGTGTCTTCGATTTATACTTCAATGTGACAGGCGCACACCTATCAAAAACATATAAGAAAAGTTGAAATTATTTTCAGTTTGACAGTCACTCTATTTTGGAAACATGTGTTTTATTTACAAATTATTAAATAATTGTTTACCTGAATATTTTTGTGGTACAATCATTAAAAATAGTGATATTCATAATTACGCCACCAGATCTAGACACAACATTCATGTTAATACGGTACACAAGCAAGCAACATATAAATCTTTATTTTACAAAAGAATGATAAGATTTAATAAATTAAAACCGCACATTAAGGCTGCTACGAGTATTCTACAATTCAAAGGACTGCTAAAAACATATATGATATTAAATTATGACTCACTAGAACTATAATAATATGTTAAAAAGTATAAGTAATGTTTTTAATTATTATATAATATATTATATATAAAAAATATATAAAGAAGAGACGCAATGTCCTCTAATGAGACAGTTGTAAAGCAATATTATTATACTTTTAATTTTCAAATTTCCTTTTTAATTCTTTTTCATGTCATTACCATCAGCTAAATATCCCGAAATAATTAGTTTATTTGTTCATTCTCGAAATGCTATTAACCATAGCCATTCAATAAAATCATAAGTCAGTTAGTATAAATAGTCAATACACCCTTTAAAATATTCACTTTGAATTGTGGTGGTGAACGATGTTGACAAAGTAAGTTACAAATCAATTATTAAGTATAAATAAATAAAGCCATACTGATGAGAGGTAAACCTCGAAACGCGTCTATGGATGTTTTTAGTTTAGGATCATTTTTTCATAAATTTGATTTTGTAATGAATATATTATATTATACAAAATGTACCTATAATGTTTTATACTTGTAATATATTTTTGTATGAAAATTTAATTACAAACATGCTATTTACTTATGTAATTATATATGTATCTTTTTTTTACATTTAATAAACAACATAACATAACACATAACTAAGCATTTGGTATCACTTTTTCAAAAAAATCTGTCGAATTATTATTCAAAATATTGTAAATCTAATTTTCCACAATACCAAATTCCGTACAATTATCATTCAAAATATATTTTTGAACTAATGTAGTTATTATTTTAAATAACGTTTATTTTGATGTTTTACCTACAATAGATGTACACAAAACTGTATCAGTATTAACTGTACACCAACACGATATTAATTATTAAAACGTCAGATTGACAACATTTTGGCTATTTTAAATTAAAGTTATTAGAAGTGTACATTGTTTACAATGAATGTTATAACAGCAGACCATCTTTGGTATGGAATAAGAAATGTGAGAAGATGTGGAAATTGATGCAGTTTAATTTTAGAAAATAAATTTTTGTCAAAATTTAAGGTTAAGTGGAAGACTAGTGCTATAACCATGGCTAAAACTGAACTTCGCCTTTTTTCTGTGTAAATTATATTAGAAATAAAAACGCTATTATTATTATTATTATTATTATTAGTTTAAAATAAAAAATATATAAAGAACTTCATACAAACAATTAGAATGTACTAATAAGTTATTCAACTTGACAAAAAAATCAAAAAATATTTTTAAAACGTTTTGTATTTTAAAAATAAAAACTTTTTTATATTTTGCAATTTTGTTTGTCCACTAGACTTGCAATATAATTTTGAACATACGTAATTAATAAATGTACCAAAATAAATTAAGTTAAAATTTTAACAAAATAAAAAAAATCTGTATTAATATACTTACTATTTAGTCTAAAAATGTCAATTTGTCAAATTAGTTAGAATTATACGCTTAGATAGAGCCAATCAACAATTAGCAAAATGAATCTCGGATTCATGAATCCAGGATTAATTCAAAATTTAATCTTTGACTATTAGTACGGGAGCATTAATAAATACTTTTGGCATCAATTGTATGAAGAAGATTGGGAAAGTAGAAGAAATATGATATTTCAGCAAGATGCTCAGCACATGGTGCCTTAATTGTTACAAATTGACTTAATAAACATTTTTCAAATTTTATGGTTGCAATAGACCGATATACTGGCCAGCTTGGTCTGCAGATTTACAAAATAGATTATTTTCTGTGAGGTTATCTTAAGCCTATAATGTATGCAACAAACATGCAAAATAATATTAAGATTTAAAAAAACAGAATTTCTGTTTCTATTGCTTCAGTAACACAGATTATTTACAATGTTTATAATGAGTTTAAAAAAAAATGGAAAAATGTGTTGGAAGTAGAAGGTTTTTATGAATAAAACTTTGCTGGTTGTTATTTTAGTTAAATAAATACGATTTTTTTTTCATAGTATTTATAACTCTCATAATTTTTTTTTTTGGATTTTTGATTTTTGATTAAAGCTAGGCACAAATTGTGTAGCCGGTATAATAAGCAACTTATTATACACAAAAATTATGTTGGCTGTGGTTAAACTTATGCCTTTACAGGTTTTAGCATTTTTCAAAAACAATTTCTATTTTTTTTTTTAAGATAGTTTTATTGAAAGCTCTTTCAATATCTATAAACACGCCCAAGGTAGACATTTTGTCTTTTAATGATCTTTCGATTTGGTCCGTAACAAGATGTAAAGCCGATTTGGTAGATCTTCCTTGGATGTATGCATGTTGATTTGGGTGTATTGGCTTAGTAATAAAAGCCGTTTCCCAAATTAATTTTTTGCATAATTGTTTTAATGTGTTCAGGAAAAAAGACATAAGGCTAATTGGGCAATAGGATTTTGCAAGAGTGTAATTGTTACGCCCTGGTTTTAGTATAAATACGACTATTACTTTTCTTCATGCTATAGGTATGTATCAAAAAGCAATGCGTGCACTAAAGATTCTTGCTAGGTGAGTTAGTATGACATCTTCGCCCCATTGTAGAAAGGCTAGAAAAACTTCATCTAATTCTGGAAATTTATATAAAAAAAGTTATTAATTGCTCATGCTATACGTACCTCTTCAACAAGCTGGCAAGCAGCTACCCAGTCCTTATCTGATAGAGCTAAAATCGTAACGTCGGACCAGACTTGTTCCGGGGCGGTACAGTCTGGAAAGTAAGTATTTAAAAGTATTTCCGTTGCTTCCGATAGATTGGCAGTGAATGAGCCGTCAATTTGTTTCAAACAATCTAGTTGCTGTTGAGAGTATTTAGATATAATTTTTGTTAGCCTTGCAGCAGTTGAGGAGTTTTCAACATTCTCATAAGAAGAACTTTAAGTTTCCCGTTGACGTTGACGTATATTTTATAATCTTTCTGGGAATTTTTGTATAACATCCAGTCTGATTGGTTTTTTGAGTTTTTTGCTTTGTTTAACCTACTTAAGTCGGTTGAGTTCTTCACACCACCAAGGTATGGTGATGTTGGATTTGGTAGCCAGCCTAAGTGAGCACGAGCCTTTGTACAATACTCGTGTTAAAATTTTTTCCAACTTACTTACATAGTTTTTTATTTTTTCTACACTAATAAGTTTACTTAAATTAACACAAGTACTTAAACTCCGTGGTAGGTTGGCTTGAAAAGCAGCCTTATCGGTCAGCATTCGGTTTTGGTATAGCTTGATTATTGTTATTTGTTTATGTTCTACATTAAATTTTATCTACCTGTGATTTGACAATGAGACCGACGTAGATACGTGTTAGTCGTGGATTTTGCTTAAAATGCTAAGAGTTGCCAGTGTGATATCTATCATAGTCTGGCTGCGGGACGTAACAAAAGTTAGTTTAACGCCTTGGTTTAGTACTTCTAGGTTAGTACTGATAATAAAATTGTGAAGTTGCTTACCCCTGCTATTTGTGTCTTTACTTTTCCAGACAATATAATAGGAGCTAGCGTCACATCCAACTATGAGGTCAACATTTCCTCTTGTACAGTAGTGCACCAAGTCTTTCAGCTGTGTTGTTAGAGGTGGTATGTTGTGCGCAAGGTATGTCAACGCCACAATGGTGTATGGCTTCCGTTTGTCTGCCAAGCTGATTCTGACGGTTGTAAGATCACTGTCGGAAAGCTGTGGCATAAAAAACCCTGTTATGTGCTTAGGTATGTATATACACGTCCGTAGCTTACTGTTAATTGGGTTTGAAAATACCTTCCCATTTAGTTTGCCTAATCCGCAAACCCTGGTTTGTATGATCCAAGGTTCTTGTATTAAGGCTATTGTGTCCTGCATCAGCTTTAGTTTGCGGCATAGTGTTGCTGGTGTATCTACATCCCGGTTTTGACCGGGTAGATCAATCAGCTTAGGAAGTCGGCTCAATGGCACAAAGCCTAGTTGTGATTACGGCCACAGAGGTTGTAAACCGGAAATAATTTTTTGAAGTCACCCCAGTGAGGCGTCATTATCACAGGTAATTCTAAGGATTTTTCTTGTGTGTGACAGCCCACTGAAGGTAGGAGGTGTTTTGTCTGGGGTGGATAAGGTATTATCCAGCTCCCGGAAAAAAAACATCCATATTTAAATTACCCTGCTCACTAGTGATTTTACCCAGGAGATGAGTCAGACTGGTAACTAGTTAAGTTTTCCTTTTGTCTCTTTTACCCTCTTCCTGGGTTGTCCAGGTGATGGTTTGGACGTGGAAGAGCAAATCCTCTTTTTTGGTGCTCTCGGTTCCGGAGAAAGTGTCCCTATGCTCAAAGAATTGGGCTTTGCCATTTTTGGAAAGCCTTTGTTTTAGATTTGACGCACTTTGTTTTGGGTTAGTAGTTGCTCGCCCAGCACATAAAGTGTCTGCCTTGCCGGAAAGGAGGTTTGTTTGCTTTTAGCAACCAAACGCGTATTTCTTTGTCTTTTTGCGTCAGCAGATCCTGTGTTTTTTGACACCAATCTGTGGGGGGTGGTTCAAAGACGAATCAGTTTTGGACGTCGATGGGGTATTTGTAGATGCACCCACCAAGTCTGTAACTTTCAGGGTATCCAAAGATTAACCTGATAAATTAGTTTTGAGATTTAGGTTTTCCATAGTTGAGAGACTAAAATTTATTTCTCTCGCTCCATGGAACCCGCAAGTTAGAGAACGTCTACAATAGATCGCCAAGATTACCAGAGAAATATAGCCCCAAGGGTGAGTTGTATACAAACAAGTAACGCACACCAAACTAATGACTGTGCGGCCCGCTGCATACTCTTTTACTTTAAAGGACTCACCCTGTCGGCTATCTGACTGGACAACGCAGCCGATTGATCAAAGTGAGTTAGTCTCAACTTCCTGTTTAAGAAAAAATTCAGGCCAAAATGGAGTGTTGCCATGCCCTAAAAACGCATTTGTAGGGTGACTCAGCCACCAGGACCCCTATATCCGCCCTTGAGGATTTGTACGCACGGCACAAACACGTGGGTAATCATACTACAGGCCCTCAGCGCAACTACTACGTGGCTGGGTAATTGTAATTAAACTGGAACTTTGCCTTTAGCGCTTAGCTGCTTGTTGTCCAATACAAGTTTCTTACCCAACTAAACCCACTGACTACGTCCAAACGGGAACACAAAAGCCCCATAACCACGGCAAGGTTACGATCTTTAAAAAAAGAAGAAATTAGCTATTGCCCTTTCTTTATGAAGAGAGCACTTGATTACAAATCAATTTGTTGAGTGCTGCGTTACTAAGTATTACTTATTATTCGAATTGTGATTGGTGAAGTAAATTGAGTTTAAGTTAAAATGTTATTGTATTATTCTCGCCTTTACATCAGAAGTGGAATAGTGCTCAGGTCATTAGTGAACTGTGTTATCAACATGGAAAAAGAAAAAAGTATAATGGCCTCTAATAGCAATTCCGATCCAAGTTAGTAAAAGCCCTGCAATCGCAAAAGAACATAGAAAGTGATCAGGTAAATTTACCTAACTTTAGACCAGAAGTACATGAGTCTAGTAAATAGGTTAGCCATGTTGAAACAACTGCAGAAGAATTAAAATGATTTGATATTCAAGCATTGGTTAGGATTTAATTTTTGTTAAATGATCCAAAAAAAGTGGACCAAACTTCTAGCGTTTGGTCCACTTTTTTGGATATTCAAATAACAGAAACTGGGCTACATTTTGCGACAATTTTTTTAAGGCATTAACCAAGCTTTTCAATTACATTAAAACTTGCAAATTTTGTGCAAAACGAGGCCACAAAATGTCTGATAGTTTTATCCTTAATTTATTTAAAAATAAAATTGTTTCTTGCTGTATTATATATGTTAAAAGGAATATCATAACAAGCGTTACAATAAATTCTATTAAAAACTGTAATAAATAACAAAAACCTCTGACGGTTGCAATTAAAATTACATATGCTTTTATGCCTGATAAGTGTATTATGAAGTATTTATTGGTCGCAATTTATATGAAGACCAAAGCAAGGCAACAATAACAGACCATAAAAGATCACGCATAATACGTCGTAAACTGCCGGGAATTAACATAATTCCCTAGATAATTCCAACAGTTTTAACATATATGAAATTGTAGTAGCATCTAAATTTTAAAAAGCTCTTAAAAAAGTTCCTTGCAACATAATTACAAATAAAACTAAAGTAGAAAGTTTTAGCATACTTTAGCAAGCTAACAACAAAATGCAAAACTAAATATCATTCATATGAGCTGGAAACTTTAACAATCGTACAAGCATTAAAACATTTTTGCACATACTTGCTTGGTGTAAAATTTACATTGATCACCGATTGCAATGCTATTAAAGCTAGAGAGAGAAGAAAACTTAGATTGTAATCAATGCTTAGAAAAAAAACAAAATGTTGTATCACAGGCGTGTAAATACAGATAGTACTGTCAATTTGCAATGGTTTGTTCCAAGACAGAATCAATTAAGATTGCTTTGCGTTTTTCATTATAAACAATGCCACGTTGGTGATAAAACTTTTAAATCAATATCTAAACAGTTTTGGTTTTTGCGTATAAGATCTTTTGTGAAACATTGTGTGGTATGTGTAGCCAAGTTAGTCCCGCAAGTGGTTAAATCAAATGATTGGCTGCGGTCATCACAGGTTATTGTAAATGTTTTATGTTTTGGTCTTAGTGCCGCAAATAATTGAGCCGGGTTATTGACTGCAGTCATCACATAATATTATAAATACCGGGTGATTAGCTGCGGTCATCACAGGTTATTATAAATGTTTCGCTCTTAGTTCCGTAATTGATTAAGCCAGGTAATTGACTGCGGTCATTACAAACCATTATATTTTTTGAGCTATGTGTTTATATGTTTACAGAAACTTCTTTATTGCCGAGAACGTCACTATCATCAGGAATGTTACATAATATTAGTTTTAGATATTGAGAATGGTAAAAGATTTTATTAAATATACCGTGGTTGTTTAATTTTGTTATTATTCAAATTGTGATTGGTGAAATAAATTAAGTTTAAGTTAAGAAGTTATTGTATTATTTTTGCTCTTAAAATATAAAACGTATATTTTTTGCTTTTTGACCTTAAAAAATGCATTTACAAATATATTTATAATTTTCCAAAATAATAAATCATAATCCTTATAAAATTAACACAATTAATTTTTTTTCTCTGTTTGTTTATTTTTTTGTTTTGTTTTTTAACAGCCCTCATCTTTTCTATTTCTCTTCCATCTCCTTTCATAGTTTCCTTAGTTTCTCCGTACATTTTGCACATTTTCAAATCTTCTTCTATCCAAAATATTGTCACTCGCTCTTCATTACCAAATCCAAATTTTGCAATCATCTTTATATCATCATTACTATATCTATCGCACTCTAGGTGCACTTTCTAAAATATGTTTATAATTTGCGTTGTTTTTCACTCGTATATCTTTCTTGCTTCTGTATACCTCCATCTCGTTTCATAATTTTGTGCCATGTCTTTCTTCCAGTTTCTTTAATTGTTTCAATTTTTTGGCTAGCATAACAATTTCTGTTGCAATAATTTTCCCTAATCTTCCCTAGCTTTCTATTTCTTGCTCCCATTTTTGCGTTCATGCATGCTGGAGTTTTTCAATATTTTACATGTATTGCTTTTAATTTTTCTTACTATTTCCACCCACATATTTCTGACCCATGCAATAATAATAATAATAATAATAATAATAATAATAATAATAATAATATTTTTTTTTTTACTTATTCCTCAAACTTTATTTGTTTCTTGAGCCATCTTTTTAATGTGCTTGCTTTCTAAATATTTAAAAGATTTTACTTCCGTAATACTCCAAACTTTTCTTTCTAAAATATTTTTGCTTCTTTTGCCAGTATTACTATGTCGGCATATGCTAAGAGTGTGGTTCTTTTACTACTATTATTTTCTGACTTTATCCTCAAACTTAATTTATACACACTGGTTGATTTATTTTATACATGGTTACACATACTATGTATTAAAAAAAAAATAACAAAATATCAAATATTATATTGCTCAAAAGAGTATAAGTTATAACATTTGCTTGCAATAAATGAATCTAAAATAATATCATAAAGGTGAATTGGGGATTGGTTATCGGTTGTCTCTACTTTATATAATATTTATTCATTCATATCTCGTGTCATTAGAAAGCTACAACACTAAATTTTTACAGTGTACGCAGACAAAACTCGGTCTGAACCACGTGATCGCTTCAGTTCCCAAAAATATGGTATAAAAATCTATTATCCAGATTTACTAAGGTAAAAAACATTAATAATATCAGAAATTGAAATGTTTTGGGCAAAGAGTTAAAATCATTAATGCTAACTCAATTTATTTTTGTTGTTCAAAAATTTGTTAATAAGACTATATAGAAGGGCAGAATGACTTTGGTCAATTGCTTTTTTCATATTCATACTCATTTTTACTTTACTTTCAAATATGTTTTTTTTTTTAAACTTTGTATGTGTGTATTTGAAATAAATTTGTTTACTACTACTAAAACTATATAATAAGAATAAGTAAAACTAAAATATTAAGAAAAATTATCTGAATGAGGTACTCCAAACTTAAAAAAACTGTTTATTGTTTTAAAATTAAAATACGAGGCATCATCAGCACCAAATAATAAATTAAACAACAAATATAAATCTATTTTTTTTTTAATTTGTTTTCTAAAGCTTTCAATCAAACATAATCTTTTCTGGAACAACCATGTTAATGACAGTTTTTTTGTGTTTATATGAAAAACTTATATATGTCCTTGTGTTAAATATTGTTTCCAAGTATGGAAAAAGGCATCTAAAACTACTTTATTTCTTCTAAATTATATTGCATTGGTTTTTTATATTTTTTTAAATATTTCTATGGTCATTGTTTAACTTAAATACAAAACATATTGCCATTAAACAAATATTTACTAGTAGTACAAAGTCTGCTAAGAATTTTAACAAATATTTGTTAACAGTTCATATACGACCAAAACTTTTAAGAGAAACTTTTTAACTACTAACTAATAGAATAAACTTTATCTAAATTTTTCTAAATTTACTATTTCCCAAAACTTTAAATTTGCTTTTATTTAAGGCAATGTTCACACACTGTTTAAATCTAGCCTTTATAGTAATAATTTTAACAGATGTGGTTTTACTTGTTGAAATTTAAAGATATTTTTATGTTGTTGTGACATATTAAGTAATTCCCTAAGTAATTCTTAAATATCACATTTTAAAATTTAAAAATATAAATTATTATAATAATAGTTAATGTACCATATACATTGTTATTTGCGTATAAGTATAGCGTCTTAGATTTGGTTAGAAGTAGATACATAATACACTAGTCATGGGTATATTGTTTTAATATTTGTTGATAAAAACTATTGGTGAATCTTTACCTTACAAATTGCAGAAAAATGAATATTAATTACTTAAAGCTGGAGAGTTTTCAAGGTTGTAATTTAGTAATCAAAGTTTATTCAAACTTACACAGGCCGGTTGGGTATAGAGGTTGTATGCAGGGCACATTACACTACCAAGAAACAGTTGCAAATACACTGATATCTCAACCTCTTAGTCCTATGCTAGAAAGAAGTTATATATTTACTAATTGCACAGATAATATTAATAGTTATGTGCAGGTTTAATTTATAGAAAAACATGCGGAAACGATGGCAGGCAGTAGCAGTTGACTAATTTACAACGTAAACGTACGGTGTGGTGGATGGGTAGCTAAGTTATATAAAAAACAATTTTAAATAACTATTGTCAACTAAACCTGTACTTAATTAATATAACGCAACTCAATTAGTAGTTATAGATTTGTTTGTTAGCAGAGAGCCAATAAGGTGTAATGCTAAAACTGCTACCAACACATGGTACACTATTTAATACTACGCTAATATTTACATATATACTATTGTCAGTGCGTATAAAAGATCCATCGGATTTAATTAATAAATATAAACACATTATTTTTTTTAAATTTAATTGAAATTAAACATAAAATTGGATATCTACCAAATAGTCACAACGAAACCTCTGGGAAATGGTCATTCTTTTTTTAAAACTCTGGATAAAGTTTTTGCAAAACCTATTCAAATAACAATAGACAATTGCAAACTTTTTTTGTTGGCCATTAATGGTATATCAATTTAAATAAAACATAAAATTTATCTTCATATACATTATTAAATTTGCATTCATTAATGTATTAAATATGTTAATATAATAAAAATGTGCAAAAATTAGATAAATAAATACTATACATAAATATTGTTGTCTTATTTGAATTTAATGCCTACTTTTGATTTTAACTAATTTTTTATTAATAACTAAATTATGCTCATATGGATACTAATCATGCATTGCCCAAAGTAATAATTACAAGTTAATGGAGAAGTGAATAAAAAAATAAAGCAAGAAATGACAAGATTTGGGTTAAGAAAATTAAAAAAAATAATAGTATGCTGCAATTTCTGCAAAAATGTTGATTTTTTTTTTAGTGACTAAATTTATAAGTAAAATTGAGGAAGTGGAAAAGCAGCAATTGTTCTGAATTTCCTTTTTTATTTATTATAACTATTTAATGTACTATTTCTATGTACATTTGAAATTAAAAAAAAAAAAAATTGAATTATTATTAATTAGTCAAATACGCTAAACATGCAAACTACGTGATATAATTTATTTGTTAATCCAGACTAACAGAGAGCAGTACTCTACTAAGACTTGTGTACAACAAATGATTGCCAAACAAAAGCTAAGTATGTCACATACACATATATTTGTCTACAAAAAATTGGAAAAATTAGATCAGTTAAAAAAATTAATCAGAATGTTAAAAAAATGTTTTAAATGCCATTGACATTATAACTAATTTAAAAAGAATTGATGACCAAAAAAACATGCCAAAGATTTGTAAGCTTAAATATTAACGTACACAGCTCCTAGTCAATCGTTACCAATAAACAAAAGTTACGCTAGTAGTTTCATGTTAAAGATGTTATTGTAAGCTACATTTTTACAGCACCGGTTATATTAAAAATACAAAAAAACTTTAAATATTTTTTTTATTAACAATTAAAAGTTTGCATTTTAATGTTTGCTCAATAACTTAAAAACTTGATTATAAACCATAGTACCAGCATCAATGCCATATAAAAAATCAAGATGGTTCCATTTAGCATCAGCAATTAAAAATTTTTCTTGGACATTTCCCAATTCATCATACAGTTTACATACATCTATTTCAGCTGCAAGCCAATCATTGTGGCTATAAAAAAGATAAACAGGTGCTGATATTTTAGACAAGTTGTATTTAGGCGGAAAAATGCTGTCATAACGTTTCAAATTTTCTACAAATCCATAATCATATTGACAGAATTGACCTAAAAACGTGTAATAATAGCTAGAAAAACATTTTTATAATATTAATATGAAATACCTGAATTGATTTCTTGGGCATAATGTAAAAGTTGTTTAGTAGACGAACCTGCTGGTGTATGACCCATTACAATCGGAAGCAATGTAGAATTAAATTGAGCTTCATTAAATCCACAAATTAAAAATAGTGCATTTGTACAAAGTACTTGAAATAAACCTTTTTTACAAAAAGCTTGAGCAATGTTATGCAAAAAACCGTCAGTTGGCAAGAATTCATGAAAACCAATTAAATTTAACAAAAGCTATAATAAAATAATTAATAATATTAGATTAATAATAAAACGATAAATTATATATATAAATAAATAATATAACAATAAACATACTTTTAAACTTTCTGCAGATGGAGAAATAACTCTTAACAATGGGCTGGTCATATGATTCATATAAGCAATTGGGGCTAGGCTAAATTGAGCCCTAATTTTAGCATTATATTCAGGCTTTTCAGTAGCCATAACGTAAAAGGCTGTAGTGCCCTGAGAATGACCAATATAAAATAATGCTTTTTCTTTGGTGTGTTTTAAAACTAAATCTATCATGGCTGGCAAATCAATAGTTCCAATTTCATGCCACGAAAAATCCCAGAATTGTTTTGATTTAACATCACAGTATACATTAGCACGTGAATATCTATTTCCTCTAGCGTTGCCCATCCATACATCAAAACCACGATCAGCTAACAGATATGCTAAACCTTTTTTAGGACCGGTTATAATCCAATCTGCAGAAGAGCATAAAAGGCTGTGTTGTAAAAATACAACGGGTCTGTTTTTAGAAGACCCTTTCAAGCCATAAGGAATTCTATGAACAACTAGTTGATATCCGTCGGTAGTTGTAATAGTATGGCTTTCCACAGGATATTTGTACTTAGCTATTAGTTTCGGCTGTAAATTATTAAAAATATAAGTTTATTATTATTATTTACTTTTTAATTACAAAATAACAATAATGTTTTTCAAAGATAATCTAATAAAATTTTTTGATTGATTTATAAATAAATTAAATTTTTGTTTTTCCCGCATTCCCTGATATCCGGTTTTTTAATTTCTTTTTTAGAGGTTATATTTGTTTATAAAAAGATACCAACATTCTAATAATTATTCTGAATTTTGAAATTTTATATAGTTTTTATTTTAATAAAATATCCATTAAAGGTGAATCATATAGCATTAATTGTTCATTTATAACTTCATAATTTTGATTTTTAATATGTTTTTTAATTTCTAAGTCTTCCAAAAATATAAGGTTTTTATCCGAAATGTGTAAAATTACAAGTGTGTTGTACTGTGAATTTGGTTTATGTTTATTTAATAATAGATGTTTTGCAAAGTTTGATTTATCTAAATATTTGTTTTTAAAATCGCGAATGTGTTCATTATACCTAATATTAAAACTTCTTTTTGTTTGCCCAATATATACTCCATTGCAGTCATTACACTTTAATTTATATATACCACTTTTATTCCAAATATCTGTTTTTTCTTTTGCATTTAGTAATTTAGATTTTAAAGAATTTTGTGTTTTGAAATTCAAAGAAATTAAAAAACCGGATATCAGGGAATGCGGGAAAAACAAAAATTTAATTTATTTATAAATCAATCAAAAAATTTTATTATATTATATTAATACTTGAAAATGTTATTAAAAAATAACGAAACATGTTGTAAATAATACATTAATAAATAAATAATAAAATCATATGAAATAAAATGAATATAATAACAAATATAAATGAATTTCATAGAATTAATAAAAAAAGCATTGAATATATCAAAGATAATCATTGCAGTTAAAATAAAATAAATATATTTTTTGCAATCTGAAATTAATACTTAATTAAATATTAATAATTAAATAACGTCTTTTGTAGTATATGGAAAATTTTCTTAAATGTAATACACAAACTACTTTGAACACATGATTTGAAAATAATGTGAAAAATTTACGTAATAGATTTTTAACATAACCGAATACTTTTGTTCAAATTATAAAAAAAAAACAAGTTCTAATTGTGATCATTTATTTTATACTTATAGATTGTGTTGACAAGTTTCACAGGTTTTATACACAATTTTATACTTTACTTTTACTTACAACTAAAAGATCGGCATTTCCAATTGTTGTTTTTGGATACAAACTTTTCCAATCCTGAGAATCTGACAAATCAGCAAATTCAGCATTCGCCGTTGCAGTTGCCAATAATATTACAAGTAAACGCATTTTTAAACATTTTACAAATAAGCACGATTTATATAACTCTCGTTATCTACAATGTATATATAAATTACGTGCTCAAGACTAATTTGCACTATTAGTCCTATACATCAAACCTTTTAAAAACTTATTAGTTACGTTTCAACAAATTCTAATTATATATTATAGGATTATTAATATGTATGTTGCAGTGCCAATATCAAATATTTAAACATTTAAGAAATTTGAACTGAAAACAGACCTTGTTTTTTAGTAATGTAAGAAAAACATCAACTTGGTGACATTATTAGTTTTACAATTAATTTGATAATCGTTTTATTTTTATATTTTGCTATTACATTCAAAAAGTATCAAATTATAAATTGTGAAAGTCATTTAGTCAAATTAAATTTCCAAATATCATTAAAATGTTTTCTAGTACCTAAAAAACACTTATTTCTATATTTAGATATAACGTCTATTTATATTTCCAACTATAATGTGACTAAACAACTGACAAAACATAGTTTTACTCTTTTTCAATGTAATGGTAAAAAATAAATTAGATTAGCAACAAGGCATTTAATTGCATTGAAAATTTTTGATAAAAGCTTTTTAAAAACTTTGTAATCTAATTTGCACTTCTACAGTAATAAAATTCAAGTCGTTTACAAGCTAAAAATTTCCGATAAGCCAGAAAAAGATAAAAAACTGTTTTTTTTTTAATTTATGTAAAGTACATTTTTATTTTAGTGGACATGTTAAAAAACAAAACTTCCGTTACTAGGCTAAAGAAAATCCACCAGCTTTATGAAAATATACTTCTTGATTTAATATTACCGTTTGGCGCGGTGTTTAACATTTAGAATTGTAAGACTATATTATTTTAAAGAAAATTATTTAACGGTTACCATTAATTTTGAACGTTACATTCATTTATATGCTAGAAATATTTTTATTATCAAAATTACGCAGATTTGGATAAACCCAAAAATAATTTCAACAAAACGGTGCCACCGCATATACAGCTCAGCAACTCAAACTGTGTTGCAACTTATGTTTCCTGGTTTCTTGATTTTAAAGTTTGGTAATATAACATGATTGTCCAATTTCTATCTCTGCTGTAGTAGTAGAGCAAACAGTTTTAGCAAGTACAAGCAGCACTAATCCAGAAACAGCAATTTTTGATCAATAAAAAAAAAATGCTACTTTTACAGCATAATGTTACACCTATATATATACCATACAGGTGATACATAAAAAAAGTTTTGAACCTGTCTGGAAAACGTTACCACATTTTTGTTATTTTCACAACAAGTAATTTACCTCATTTTCTTGGTTTTTGACAACTGTATGAGACATAGGCAGTTCAACACTACGGAAAATATTTTAAATGCAATCACTTAATTTTTTTAACTTAAAATTTGTGGATATCTACATTAACAAGATTCAAAAACTGGTGTCATTTTGGCAAAAGGTAATTTATTGTAATGGTAATTATTTTGATAAATAGGAGTTTACTAGTTTAATTAACATTCTTGGTAACATAATATACAAAGTGATCTATAGTTAAAGCAACGTTTAAGGCTAAATTTTTAAGTTATAATAATACTTTTTTATTTATAAATTTATTTCCAAAAATAAAAAAGTGCAAGCTAGAGTGATAAAAAACAAAATAAAAATAACACTTTTTATTACATTTATTACAAAACAGATCAATTTTAAAAACTAACAAAAACTGCTGAAAATTACCATTTTTTGTGTGTTATTGGTGCAATCTTCTGGACTGCTTAAACATTTTTTTTCTTGAAAGGTAGCTTTGTCGTTGACAGGCTTTGCAAAAATCTTTTCCTTTATTGTTCGGAAGCGCAAAAGCAATGTCAACCGCAACTGATCTTTCTTTTCAATAAATTGTTGTAGAACCATTGCATAACTGGTAGAGTGTAGTGGGCTAGATTTTTATCTAATTGATACCACCTGTTTACTTTATGGTTTAAAAGCAATAGCCTTAGATTGATTAAAAAACTTTTTTTTTAATTGGTTTATTTTAGCGTGGAAGCAATTAAACCGATAAGTAAATTGTTAAACAATTTTATCTAAACGCTGCTCAAAAATTGATCATTATTATCATGCTTTAATTACATTAATGCTTGTACTACATGAAAATGTTTTTGATTCCAAATGTGAGCGTTTGCTGATTAATCAACGCGATTAAAGTTGTTTTGACAGTCCAAACTACCGTTCAAAGAAAAAAGCATCATTTGTTGTTCTTTACGGAAGGTCATCAAGATAATAACTGTCTGCTTTTAAAGTCCTGTTTACAGTGTTATATGCGTATATTCTAATTGCAAAAAAGATTGCTGCTAAAAGGCGTTTTATCAAAGTTCTCCAAAATTTGTTTCTTTTACATTCTGAAAAAATGCAAAAAATCTATCTCTTAGCAACCGCAATATAGTTTTTGACTCTTGTAATTTTAAAACACTGTAGTCAGTCAAAAATTAAACACGCCACTATCGCTTTTAAATTTGGTAACTAAACCTTGTAGTTTGCTTGAGCCTTATCAGCTAGTGTAAGATTAATAATCTTTTGCAGTTATTATCAAAGATCTAGGAAACCTCTAAGAGAGATTGTTTTAAGTTCAAATAAAATAAGTTTTCAAAATCATTATTTTTTTTTATATAACTTTCTCGACTTACAATAATAGATGGAATAGAAAATATATTAAAATAAACATATTTATAATGATCACAAAGCTCAGTCAGTTTATAATTAAACAATATTTATACTGTGTGCTATGCAGGCGGAGATATTCAATATGCTCAATAAAATTACACCTTAGTACTACTGGTAATAAAATATTAAATGGTATTAAATCTACTGTTATAGCATTATCTACTTCTAAACCTTAACTTAGTAGCCAATCAAAACAAATTAACTAAGTAAATTTAATCATAAAAGCAACATCTACACTATGCCATCTAAATGCCATTAAAACAATTATCGCACTATGTCTATAACGATTATTACTTAAAATACTTTATTGTGATCATTTAATTTATTTTAAAAGCGCGCAATTATAATTTTTTATTGTTCATGGAAGGTTTATAAATATGCGTTTAATTAAGATATAAGATTAATTTAAATGTTACAATTTTCTCATATAAAAAGACCTTGCTTGTTCCTTTTTATTTAAACCACGATTGTTATTTCGAGGATATTAAATGGGTTAAAGATGTTACTGATGATTTAACGCAAGAATGATATGTAATGCGATGTTATCATCGTATGAATTGAAAGTTTTTATGTTCTAATTGCTACATGTTGTTCTTACACAAAATTATTCATTCGTGGTTAATATTATCTATATTTTACAAACCAAATTTATATTAATCTATAACCAATATCGTGTTAAACGACCTAATTTTAGTTTCTTCACCAGTATATGTGTAATTTTGGCTATTAGTATATATTTTAAAGCATAATATATACATAGTAGATATGTATATTTAATATTAGCAATTAAAAACCTAAAATTTAATTATCTATTGTCCAACTTCGTTGACATTTAGCCTTAATGTAGGATGAGGTGTAACGCTACATATTAGTAAGATCTAATTACATTTCACCTCTTTGTATAATCTATAAATTGGCAGTAAATAATTTAGATGACTATTATAAATGTTTTATGTGTTCTAATATAAATGTTACATAACAACGATATTATTTATTTTTAGACGTATTTATTGGCACTTTCTTACAGTGATATAGTATTAACTATACTAAGTGATGAGATTCTTTGTGTTAAATACAGATTTTGCAACAGAATTTGCAATCATTCTATCAGCCTAATTATTAAAATTAAATTACCATATAAACATTAAACACGTTCCTATCGCTATTTACAATCAACATAGAATTACTCTTACAATTATAATAAATTTATTAAGAACATGTTTTAAAATTTTTAAAAAATCATCATTATAAATTTCTTATTTATTTTTCTAAAGAAAGTCATTAGTTTATATTATGATGTAATTATTTATTATAGTACATAATTTAATAAACACTTAGTAATTGCTAGACATCTAAATCGTCAGTGATGAGGAAAAAATACGCCAGACGTCTCAAATTGCTTAAATTAAGTTAAAAAAATATTACTTAAGTTTTACAATTAAAATATTATATTATTTTATTTTTAATAATAAATAAACTAATTATTTTTGTTTTTAGAACTATTATGTATACAGTAATGTCATGTTTTGTACGTTTATTAAATTACATTTTTATTTGTCATTAGTATAAAATATAAAAAGACAGATTTTAGATTAATATATTAAATTTGATGTTGTTTTTTACAATTAAATTTAAAATAATATTAAACAATTAAAAAACAATCTCCTAAATAGCAAATTTCCGTTTCAAGTTCATGGATGATCTTATTTTTATATGTACAATAGTACCAACACATGTAGGGATTTTTTGAGAAAAACTGTTGACAATTTTAAGAAGAATAGAAAAAAGAATATGATGTATGTTTCAGCTTATACTTTTTTTAATGTACTTTAAATTGTGACAGTACTGATAAAAATAAATAATTTGTTGAAATTAAACATTTAAAAAAAAAATAACCAAAGCTTAGCCACCTGTATGCTTAGGTGTATTTGAACTGTCTGAAGACTATTTTCACTTAGAGCACGCATGAAAAACAGTGGTTTTAGAGTAATAGACATATATAATATAAAAACATATGTAATATAGTTTTTATATTTTCAGTCATTTCTAGAATTATAAGAAAGAATAACATGTTTATTACATAAAATGTGCATTTAGCAAAATGATGCATAACAAGATTTTCATTACTTCTCCATCGTTAAGTTTGTTACTCTGGAGAGATTAAATCTTGAAATTTGCCAGTGGTTGAGGGGCAATGGGTTGTTGATTTCTTGAATCTTTATCGGGTTGTTTTTATAGGTCTCTATTCTTCTTAAAGCATTTGATGACAAAACCCCATGCTAATAGTAATAGTATTAAATTCATCAAGATTGTTTCCAATAAATTCCATAGATTACAATTATTCTTTTTTTCTGATAATTGTAGTGGGTGCAATTGGTCATTTTGTTTTGCCAATTGTACTGTTTTTAGTTGAAGCTTCGAAAAATAATAATTTTTCATTAATGTTATTAAATTCAGTTAAAAAGCTTTTAGTATGAGGGGTTGTCTTCTGGTAATATCATGAAATATAAATTGGTGGGTACCAATAAAGTGTTGACAATGTAGATTTTTTTCAAACAGATAAATGCCATGTATGGTTTGTGTGGTCCATACTTCTTTGCAGTTTGATTTTAATGTACTTGATTTTAAAAATGCTTCCAAATATTGGTTTAGAGCATACTAACCGCTACCTTGATTTGTAGTATTTTAATAAAAACGGCAACTTTGGCTTCATTGCTGCTTCTACAAAAAAATTGATAATCGATTTATTTTTTTACCAGTACATTTAGAAAAGATTTAACTATAATATGTCAAAGTCTTTTAGTCAAATAATTGTTAGGAAATAGCCAAAAAACCCATCAAATATAGAAATAAATGCGTTTTTCGTTTTTTTGTTTTTGTAGCTATTTGCAAATATAATTTCACAAAAAAAACTTTGACATATCATAGTTTAATCCATTCTAAATATACTGGTAAAAAAAAAATTGATTATCAAATTATTTGTAGAAGCAGCAATGGAGCTAAAGTTGCCGTTTTTGTTAAAATACTATAAATCAAGGTAGCGGTCGGTATGGTCTTAATTTCGAGAATTAATTCCAAAATATTCTGTTTTTGTAATTGAATTGAATTTATTATTTGTTAATATACATATATCTATTTTGCATAAAATATTTTTATTTGTTTTTTTTTTCGTAAACATTACTTCTAAACCAGATTTAAGAGCATATTTGGTTATTGAAATAATTACTTAAAAATTATAAATTGGTATTGGTATAAAATAGTATAGTTTCTAGTCAGTTTTTTTCAAATAATGTAATACTGATAGCATAAATAATCTCATTTTTTCTTTATAAAGCATGAAGGTTTAATTAGGTTTTTGTAATTATAAATTGTCTGTAAAGAAACTCCAAAAAGTAACTGAGATAATGTTTGATCAATATTTAAGAGTTCATTTAGAGGTTACTTAAAAAAAAAGTTTGATCTGAATCTCCAAGGTTTCAGGTTCAAAGTTAGAATTTTGCATTAGATCATCATTGATTTCATCAATTGATCGAAATTTTGTTCTTTGTCATTATTATAAAGTTCTTCAAACGTCCAATTATGTTGAGGATTATAATAAGACTGATATAGACTTAATATTGAGGTTTATTTTGATAAACTGTATTTTAAATCATTAAACTCATTGGACTTAGTTTAAGTAAAGCATAATTTTTATTCGGATTAAATACATTGCTTGATGTTGACAGTTTTTGATTAAATTGTTTTTGTTGAAAGTTCTGTTGCGTAAATTGTTTATAAATAAAATTATTATTTTGTGGCATTTGATAAAATGACATTTTATTTGGAGCAACATTAGTTTTGGGTTTTATTAATTGAAATTTTTTATTCATTTCGTTTACATTCAAGTCATTAGAATTAGAAAGGCAGTATTAAGTGAATCAGGTTTTCTTGTACTCAAATAATCTCCTAAGAGGTTGTTTTGGTTGTTTAATAAAACCCGCAAAAATATTTTTTGTAAAAAATGTATTAAACACTGTGCTTTCTTGAAAGCTAATATTATTTTGAATTTTTGTAAAAAAATCTAAAGGTTTAAGAAATCCTTGTTTCATGCTACAATAATTCTAAAATTAGCGTTTGGTGATCACGTTTATCAGCGTAAGTGGCAAGTAACGCATTTTTGAGATGTTATGTTACAAGCTGCAATGTTATTTGCAGCATCTTTAATTTTATTTTTTATTGATTTTAATAATAAAACGTTTTGAAAGTCATCAACGTCTTGTCTAAACAGTGGTTTATTAGTTGTTCACCAGAAAAAATAAAATTTGCTAATATACCAGAACTACCTTCAAAATCCGGAATTATGTTCAAATATTTTGTTCTAAACTGAGCCATATTATTTATATCAATCTTAGTTTTAATATTATAGTTATTAATAAAAATTTAGATGTATTACAAAGTAATATTTTCTTTTAAATCTAAATCAAAGCTACGGTTTAACTGACATGTATGCCTTACCAATAGATTGTTTTTATTTTAAGGCGTCCACTAATATTTTATAGAGAAGTCGTCTTTTTCAAATAAATCCAGTCGTCTACTGTATTCAGCGAGAGAAGTCTTTTTCAAGTATGTTGCTTATCCAAATAAATCCAAGCGTCTACCGTATTCAGCGAGAAAAGTCGTCTTTTTCAAATGAGTTGTAAAACACTTAATTTATTTATAATCTAACTATAATTATTTGCACTTATAATTTTTTGTTTGATCGCCTGTTAGTGTTGAAACACACTGACTTAATTACATTTAATTATTATAAAAATCACTAACTTTAGGCAAATCACTTTATTTGTGTTTATCGGTTTGATCAATTTGTTATCGCAATCCTACCGACTGCGCCAAAAATATAATTGATTTTCAATTATTGATTTTTTAAAATAATAAATTTTATTATTAAATATTACTTCTACAAGTATAGACATAAGAATGCCTGCTAATTATGTTTTCATATGTTTTTATATTATATTATAAACCATATCTAAAATTATAAGAAAAAATAATATGTTTGGATTTTTTTTTTTTTTTTTTTTTAATATATCTATATATCTTTTTTATGAATTTGAGTTTGTGGGACTTTGCCCCGATTTTAATATGATAAATTAATATATTTAGCCTGAAAAAGACTTTTACCAGTTTCTTTAAATTATTTTTTTTTTTTTAGATTACATAAAATGTTCAATAAGCAAAATGATGCATAACAAGATCTTCATATTACTTACACGCATTGTAGAAAAGTGTTTGCAAGCTACAAGTTAAAATGTTGTATACAAAAGATTAAGTGGTAGAATTAATTAATCTGTATGAGCATCATAAATGCTTATACTAGGTGGCCCAAAAGTTGTCACCCGATGTTGTTTGACTGAAATTTTTATAATAAATAAAAAAAAATATTTCTACTTTTAGATTGTGATTTGATGTCTAAATTTGTTTTTCATTAAGTTGAAAATATAATATCGGCCAAGTGGCCGCTGCCAGAATTAATGACCATACGAGCTTAATTTATGGCATTTTCCATTACTCTTGCCAGAACATCCGGAAATAAGTTTCCGCATTCTTGACGGATATTCTCTTTGAGGGTTTTACGAGTCTGAGGCTTGTTGACATACACTCGTGACTTCAAGAAACCCTACAAAAAGAAAACTAGAACGGTTAAATCGTGCAATCTTGCCGGCCTATGCAAATCACCAAAACAAGAGATTAGGCGATCCGGAAATGCAGACTTCAGAATTTAGGTTGTGGGTCGTGCAGTATGCGCCGTTGCTCCATCCTGTTGAAACCACATGTTCTCCAGTCCCAATTCGTTCAGTTGACTTAAAAGAAAGTTGTTGAGCAAGACTCTGTAGCGCTCGCCGTTCACAGTACACGGCGTTTTCAAAAAAATAAGGCCCGATGACGCCTCCAGCGTAAACACTACACCATACAGTAACTTTAAGCGGGTGTAATGGCTCTTTGTGTGTTATACGCAAATTTCCGGTACCCCAAAAGAAAAACTCTGCTTATTCACGTATCCGCAGAGATAGAAATTGGTCTCGTCGCTTATGATATTTTTTGATAAAAAGTTGTTTTACTCGTGGTCGAGATTCAAGATGGCTTCAGCGTAGGTTACACGCGCTTGGCGTTCAACGGCTACCAGGTGATGCACTGTCTGCACTTTGTAAAAGAACATTTTCAAGCCTTTCACTAAAATTGCCTGTAAAAACCGCCGATTGATGCTCAATTACGTAGCACGTCGCCTGGTTGATACTCCAAGCTTCTCTGCGATATTTTCAGCCACAACCGCAATATTCTCAGCAGATCGACAGCTCCGGGGCCGCCCAGACCTGACAGCATCTCGTGTTGACCCACACTCTTTTGGGAAAGCAACTAAACGCCGTAGTGTTTGCCCAATTGGTGTCGGACAACTGAAAAATCTACGTCTAAGTTTACACTGCGTCAACACCACCAACAAATTATTACGCAAAAAAAATTAAACAATTATTCCACGTTCTTAAGGAGTATAACAATTCATGTTTTATTAACGTGTGTTTTGTATCTGTTTACTTCACAAATGTCAAAGCAGGACTGATATTTACAGCTATTTGCAAAATTATAGCATTTTCCGATAGGGTGGTGACTTTTGCGCCACCTAGCATAATATGCTAAATATAAAAATAAGCCTGCTATGAATGAGGCATTAGTACAGATATTAAAGAAAACTTAAGAATTGACCATCCGCAACAATAACCAATTTTAAAGTAATTTTGTAAGGTCATGTCAACTGCATTAACGTAAATAGGTAAATAAACATAAACAATCTCAAACAACTAACGCGCGCCGCAGAAAGCAGCCAATAAAATGCCGTCTTTCATTCATTCTTGCTAAAATAAACTCTATATTATAATATAAAAAAATATTAATTGTATACAAAATTATATAGAAACTACTCAAAATCAATTTATACAATTAACTATATAGAAATTTGTACATAAAAATACACAGTGTCAGACTGGCATTAAAAAGTATTCCCAACAATGTTTGTTAACAATTTGATTACGTTTAAAATATAATTATAAAACTGCTTATATGGTTACTACAAAATTACGTCACTATGTCTATAATTATAAAATAATGTATAAGTGTTTCTAAAGCTTTTAAAGTATTTCTGAATACTGACTTTGAGTCAAAGGTAAATTTTCACTGCACTTAAGCCTCATTGATCCCTTTGTACCTCCTCCAGTGGTAAACCTTACTTCTCTGTTTCATCACACAGCCACCTATCCGGTTGGATGTATGCCAAGACATCGTTAAAAAGAGGTTTCCTTATGCTGGCTATTTCAAACCATCAATTTCCTAACATGAACTCGTGCGTAGGAGAGCGCCAGGTACATTGTAGGTGCTTAGTTGTCTTGTCATTCATTTTTTTTAATAGAACAACGAGTATGCATTTTTCATTGTAGATTAATTTCGAGAATTTTTTGTAAAAATTGTTTTTTTATAAAATGCACAATTTTAGAGTTAATAATAAGCAATTAAACAAACTACTAAACTTTGAATATAAAACATTTTCTCACAAATATACACATTTATTTGAACAAAACAAATAAAAACAACAATAATCAAATAACAAATTATTAAAAATGTAAAAATATTCAAGGTGTTTTATTTAAAAAAATAAGAAACTCCTAATTTCCATAATAAAATTAACACAGTATACATTTTTACATTTTAAATTTTTTTTTTACTAAAGTGCGTAAACATTCATTATCAATGTTCACAGACTGCTTAAATCTAGTCTTCAATGTAATAGTTTTAGAGAGTGTGGTTTCACTCGTTAAAACTCAAAAGTATTGTTACGATGTTTGCGACATATTAAGTAATTCCTAAATATCACATTTTAAAATTAAAAAAAAGAAATTTTTACCGTCTAACTGCATAAACATAAAATTGTTAAAAATATTACTGTTTTATTTTCTAGAAATTGTAACTTATGGTTGTCTATCTCTACCTAGTTTGTTGAGGCAGCTTAACAGATTATAAACAAAATGTGCAAACAAAACTTCCAATTCCTCAATGACCAGCTAACAAAAGTTTTGCAGATTTTAAAACTAGTACAGTTTATGATACAAATCAAAATTCAGATTCTCGATACTATCATGCAGCCAGTATAAAGTCTATAAACTATTCTTTAGAGACAAAAAATTAGCATCAACCATGTATTAATCAAGTACCTTAGAAAACTTGCCTGTGGAAAGAACGATAGACATTTCCAAAAACAATTCTTATTTTTCATTTGAAAAAATAAAAGTCTTTTACACTTATTTCATGTACAAAAAATTAAATTAAGTAATATTTTTTTAGATCTCTATACAATTTATTTAATTTTAAAAATAATTAAAATAAAATTTTATCATCAACTCCAGATATTTTTATATAAAAACAAACAAAAAATGTTTGTTACCTTTTCGCACTACCTATACAGTCATACGGTTTGTGCCGCGCTGTAGTTTTAAACAATTATTTACATTTTTTTAGCAAAAAGCTTTCTTTTGCTATTTTCATGTTCTATTGCCAAAATCAAAAAATAAATTATTATTTAAAAAAGCATCAATAGCGTCATAGTTTTTAAAAAAGATATTTATACAAATTTTTTGACATGCTCATATTTTGTAAGTGCATTATTATTTTAAAAAAAACCTTCCTACCTCTCCCATAGGAAGCGGCGTAAAAGTCACCACAACTAAAACACAAAATATCTAGTCTAAATTTCTTTTATTCCAACATTAATAATTTTGCTCAAAAATATTATATCATAAAAAATTTCTTCCCAATTAATATTATTGTCTGTTCTTTGTTTGTTAAAACTAAATCCACAAGTCCCATATCATTCCAAAATTGGTCTTTTATCCCAAAGTATAGAGGTGGATCTGTATCTATGACACATCCGACTATTAAAATTAGAAAAAAACTCTATGCATCAATAACCCATTAAATAATTACATTCACTTTTCAGTTTCTTTTCTTTAAGAGAGATTCTACATATTTCTTGTTTACATTCACCCATCTTCTGTAATCAAAAATAATATTTTTGTAAAAGCTTCTTTAGAGAATACCCATTACCTCCAGCAGTTCCTAACAAACTGTATTTTTTTAATACTTACTCCGCCAACGTTTATTATAAACAATAATCAGATCACTTCTTCTGATATTATCTTTTATTTCTCTAGTATAAAACCCCTTATCCACTCCGTTAATGTTATACTGACCTTGTTAAAACGTTTGGCAATTAGATTCAATATTGATATCCAAACCTTACCGTCCGCTAAAAAATTTAGTTATAACTTAAATATTTGTAACATAGCAAAAGTAAACCAAGAAGTTTGTTCATTTGCTATATCTTACTCAAATGTAATTTATCGGCATAACCCTAAAACATTAAAATCGCACTATAACTGCCCTCTTTCTTTATTCATTAGGCGTCTTATTAAATATTAATTTTTTAATAGAAACAAGACATTAACAAAAAGAAAAGAAAAAACTACTTTCAAAAAATAGACTAAATACAAACGGACATCCAACAATAGTTTTTTATTTGACATTGAAATTGCCAATACTTTTCAAATACAATTTAACAACGCATTTGCCTTCTCTGACTGTGACAATTTTAATAATAATCATCTAGAAAACGTAAACATTTGGTATGAGATATTTTGTAGGCAGACGTACAACACACCTTCAGACAAAATAATACACAAATACTACTATCACAAATTTTTAAATAATGGTAAAAATTTAGCCCCATGTGTTGATCTTCTAACTAGAATTTTAAAGCAATTAAATAACGACGTTTGTGACCATATAATAAAAACTTTCGATTATTGTTTATTAAACCAAATTTTCCTTATGAATAAAAAATTGTATGCGTTCATAAAAACGATGCTAACCTTTTTTTAACTAGCTAGTTACCGACCTATCACACTACTTGTAGGTACTACAAAATATACTCCTCAAATTTATTCACAATAAAATACCTATAACACAATTTGATTTTGTGAAAAATAAATCTACAAGCCATCCATTAAAACATAAAGATATTGGTAAATGAAGGAACTAGTAAACAAGAATCAAAAAGACGGTCAAAAGAGAATACGATAAAAAGATGGCAGAGCCAGTGAAAAGAAAAAAAAAAGAATAAGCAAGAGAACTAATACCAGAAATTAAAAAAATGGATAGATAATAAACCAGCAACGTGTTACTATACAACACTACTACACACCGGACATGGAGCGTTTGGTAAATATTTACAAAAAAATAAATAAAACGGAGAAAAAAATAAGATATATATTCTGTCAAGAAGACACGCATAACGACGCAGAAAATACGCTAGTAGAGGTATTGGAAAACAAAATCAACAAATCCACAATCATAAATATATGCCTGAGTGACAAAAACAAATGGAGAAAGTACTCAGAAAAAAGATAGAGAAGTTTGAAGATTTAAGATTTAGATAAATCAAAATAAAAGGACACACAGATCAAAAGCCACAAAAAACAAAAAAAGAGGAGCAATAAGCTAAATGGAAGCAAAAAAACAAAAAAGACCAAGACAATTATGTTTACCAAAGAATGAACGGTGAAAGAATATACAAAAGAAGAACATTTACTAAAACATTAGTACCAACAGAAATTGCAGAAATAAGGTAAAGAAAAAAAGAACTGCTCAAGGTCCTCAAAGAAAACAAACTGAATAAATTAATCCCTGACGCATAGAACTAATGGAATTGACATTAAATGTGCTATATACAAAGCCGCCCAATCCTTGACTACGCATCCATAATATTTCTGAACTCTAATGAACCAACTTTTAATCCCCTGTTTGTAGAAGAAAAGGCATTCCTTCAAACTATTACCAAAATTTGACATTCTAATAATCCTCTCCGTAATCGTTTAACTACTTTAAAAAAAACCAACCTTATCTCATTTTCAAAAGACTTAAAAAACTCTAAATTTAATTTGAAAATGGTCCCAATAACTTGAAGGTTCTAGATAGACTAATAATCCGTAGAGATCTTAAGATTTCTTAACCTAACCTAACTGTTTTTTCTCAGAACTTTAAAAAACAGTTTTTATTAAAAAAAAATACGGGTAAATTTTATGGTTGTAAAATATTATTTTTTGAATTTTAAAGAAAAAAGTTCCTTACAATTTTTTCTTAAAAATGAAACCGTGAAAAGTTACAAACGATAAAAAAAGTGAAAAACGCAAAAAAAATTTTTTTTTATTTTGATTGCTTATTATTCAGCAACGGCTAACTAATAAAATCTTAAAAAAATTGCATGATCAGGATTCATGAAAAGAAATGAATGACTATACATGGTCCATTAGCCTATTTTTCTATTTTTAAAATAGCTCTTACTAAATAAGTATACCAAATTGTTTTTGATACTACAAAAATAGTTAATAAAATGTGAAATAAACAACATTTTTTTTATTTTACTTTGTAAATGAAATATTATATTACAGTTTATATTCATCACGTAGATTTTCCTACTCGTTTTGTTTTATTAATCATTATATCTGTCTATTGCATTATGTGTTTGATTTAAGTTTTATTTTCCTGTATATATTTACTTACTATAAATGTGCTTTTTGATACATCAATAATGTCTGTATATAAGGTAAAAAATATCTAATTGTATGACAAGCAGTTATAAAAACATGCATATTTTTATTTTTATTGAACATCTATAACTAAAATAAATTCACTGATAGAGTCATTGAAAATGCACTATAACAGCAAGAATTAATTAAATAATATTAATAACATAACAGTCGATAAACAAACAAATATTACATATAACAGCAATGATACAATTACATTTTTAATGTTAAAAAATCAATATCGTCACAACTAAAGAAACCAACATGAGTGTAGAATTATTTCAATAATCTGAATTTGAATGTAAACAGCAAAATATATAAATATATTTAAAAAAAACATTTTGAGATTTATAAATATACAATGTGTAAATGTTATGAACATAAGTTACGTATTTACATAAATTGTGAGCATACATTGATTTCCCTAATTTAGGAATTAAATTATAAATAAACATTTATCTAGTAGGTACGCATTCTCCAAATTAATAAAATTTAAGCATATTCAATATTAATATTTTATAATTTATATCTATATAATATAATAAAACAAATTTATAAAAAATAATTACTATAATTTCTTTATAAGATAAAAATAGTAATTAAATTATACAACATTAGATTTAAATTAATCGTAATATGTAATACAAAATGTATTTTTACTACTTGTTGCAATATACTTGTAAGAAACTTGCGCTTGCTAAATGATTCACATTCAATTCTTTTTAATTGTGCTTCTTATAATACGTCGTTAAATGTAAATGTAATTTATATAAAAAATTGCAAAACTAAATCAGATCAATGTAATGTTTCACACTAACATCCTTCGACCTCTCTAATAAAAAAATGTATTAGTCTGTAATAGAATTGAAAATCATTAGGTACTTTTAGTTTAATGAAGATCAATTTATGTAACCATTAATTACACGCTTGTCCTATACATACCTCCTTATTTATAACATGGATGGTAACGGGCGTGTGAGGAAGATGGTAGGATGGTTAGGTGCAGCGATTTCGGGGATAATATGGTTGTAGTGATGGGACTGTAGCAAGGTTTTACGATGAAAGTGAGTGAATTTCTTGAGGAGTACACCCACTATTGCAGTTTTTGGAGTATATAAGCATCTGCCAGGGATTCACTATATCAGATCATCTCATAATCCAATACAGCACAGTACAACTAGCTGAATTAAAACAGTTCAAAATATTTTATAATATTTTTGTGGATTGTTCTATTTAAATAATATAGTGCAAAAAAATGAAGGTAGGATACAGCGAATTATTATAAATAGTGATAAGAAGTAATTTAAGTGTTGAAAGTTAAGTTCAAAAATTTACATAAGCCGGGTATTTACAATTTTTATCATTATTTTATTTAAATTTCTTATTATAATTTATATATTTTTTTTTATAATAATGCACTTATTTTTGCTACTTAGTTATACACTATAAATTTATTGGCATATTTTATAACTAAATTGTAACGTCTAAATTTATTTAAATAATATTCATATTCATTAAAATAATATGCTAATTAAGTTAAAACAGATTCATATTTTGCATTTTTCATTAAAAAAAAACCTGCAAAACTTAAAATTGCTTTATTTGTTCAAAACATGTATGCAAAAAATTTAAAATTTATTTGATGTACTATAGCAGGTTGTTGATTAAATAATATTTTCCACTTCAAATTACAAATCACGAAATATAGACAATAATATAAATTATAATAATTCGATGACACACTTTTACTTTTAAAATAGTTCCTCATTATTTATAACACATATTTAAAAATTTCAAACCATCATAAAAAGTTTCATCTTCATTTAGTATAAAATTTATGATAGCTACAATTTAATCAAGCAATTAATATATTTTATTACACAACTTGCACCTCTTAATTATAAATTCAAATTTTGTCCAAATAATTAACATAAATATTCATCAATAATAAAATTATTTAACGCGCTAATATAACAGATTAATTCGTAATCCATCTAATTAATTAATTAACCTACAAATTATACGAAACATCATTAGATTTCAACGCATTTAGTCTTCAACATTGCACAATATTAAAATTCTGCAAACAGATAAATAGCAAAACAATATCTCATGTTTAGATTTGCATAAATGTGTAATGAAACTGATAGAATACACCTCTGAATTCTCTAGATATTTTATTAAGCCGGATCACGTAATGCGTGTGTTTAATAACAAGACTCTATTGCACTTATTGGCGATTCATATATTTTATAGGTATATAAATTATTATCATATAATATTTCTTTATGATATATTCTATTAAATGCTTTGTTATAATTACATAATATTAATAAACTAAAATTATCATTTTTAATAAAATTAAATATATAGAAACGTGCTTAATTAAATATGTTGTCAAATAAATTCTTAACACTTTTTTAAAACTGAAATACAGACGTTGCTTATTTACATAATAAAAATATATGTTTTTTCTTAAAGGTCACTCTATTCGCTCTCGCTTGTGTTGCGGTGGTAGTAGCAGAACCCCCAGTACCTTCTAGCCAATATTTACCAGGCAATGATGCATATTCACCACCTTCAAACCAATATGGTGCCCCATCAAGGCCTTCTCAAAACTATGGAACCCCATCATTCGGACAAACAACTGCTGTGATTAGACCAAATAATCAATATGGAGCTCCAAAACCAGGAAACAATTATTTGCCTCCAAACAGCAACAACAACAATAACAACGGATATGCTTCAAACGGTGGATATTCTGGAGGAAACGGTGGTGGATACGATGATCAATCTGTACGTAAATTTTATAATAACATATATAAATTTGCCGCCTTCAGCAAAAAAAGTCGCGAACATTTTAAACTATAACCTTTTAAAATAAACCAGATATGAACATAAATATTATCAACATATGATGAAATTACGCTAGTAACTACATATTTACCTTGAGGCTTAAGAAGAAATGCAGACTTATATAATTAGAATATTCTGCGCAATATTGCATACCACATTGATTTTAAGAAATAACAAGATACAGGGAATTGCTCAAGTTCCAAATTCAATTAAGTACTTTTATTATAATTACGCGGCTATTTATTACATTGTGCATATTTCCGCTAGAGTTATACATTGCAAAATTAATATTTTATTTAATATCGCGTAATTTAACTTTAGTTAAGCCATAATAAATTACAATTTTTTTCAAGTTCGTGTTTTGCTTTGCCGACTTTGCGTAAGAAATGAGGAAAAATGAAAGCGATTTATATTGATTGCTTTTGATTAATTTTACTATAGAGATGCTAATTTACACGTGTTTGAATTAAGTTGTAATAAATTTTTACGGCAGTTTTATAAATTGTTAACATTTTTAATCGCCACGCGCTGAATTAACATTCCTTGTCTTCTTTTATAATTCACATGAATTGCATAATTGTTGCGCATTTGCTAGTATGTAATTGTAGCATAGTTATGACTGAAGAGTTTTAATTGTGTTATAATAAAGCGGAATTTAAAATTGTTCACTAAAGGAAAGTGTCGGAAATGTCGGACAACTATTTAGTTTAATTAATTAATTAATTAATCGTTATTTCTTTAAAAAGTATTATTATATCATACTAAATTATATTTTAATTATTAAGCAATTAAGAACGCACGTTATTTTGATCTAATCAACATTAATTCCAAATCATAATAATATAAAAAAATAATAAAATTAATAATCTATTCTAAATAGGAACCTGCTAACTACAACTTCAAATACGATGTCCAAGATGCTGCCTCCGGAAACGATTTCGGTCATGAAGAATCTCGCCAAGGAGATTTCGCACAAGGCAAATACTACGTCCTCCTCCCTGACGGCAGACGTCAAGTCGTTGAATACACCGCCGACAGCAACGGTTACAAACCAAAAATCTCTTATGAACAAGTAGGAGGTGGATATGGCGGCGGAAATGGCGGAAACGGCGGTTACTCCAGCGGCGGTAACGGCGGTTATTCCAGCGGCGGTGGAAGCGGTGGATACCAAGGCGGAAATGGTGGTGGCAACGGCGGATACCAATATTAGTTTTATAGAATAATAGTATTCTAATATTTCTTGGAGGTGGTGTTAGTACGATTAGTATCCCTTTTCCTACTCATCTTGAGTATACACTTGTATAAATATCCAACCTCATGAATTACTTCCTTAGTTTTCCTGATGGCCCTTCCCTATATTTACTGTATTTGTACCAATACCACCACAAGTATTCAAGTACCTTAACATGTCCGGTTTTATGCGGGCTGTACATAGCTTTAATATATTAATGACGAAGAACTTGATACGAATATGGATTTTGATTTGAAATGTACAAAGTTGACTAGTAACAAACTAAATAGTATGTTTGGTGTAGTTTTGGTTGGTCAGTATTGTCAATTTTGTATATAAAAGAGAATTTATTTAATGCCATATTTATAAAGGAGTGTAGCTGTAGTGTAAGATTTATTATATATGTATACGTATTTTATATTGAAGCAATTTATATACCTCTACTTTTATTTTTATAAATAAATGATATGCATTGACTATATATGATTATTATTAAACACCTTACATGCTCATAATTTAAACACATCATTTTGTTTGGTAGCACATTTCTTCCAAAAAGTATATTCAAACTTTAAATATAATTTTTTTTATTTTAAATTTAAACTTGGAATAATTTATTGCATTTTTCAGTTTTATTCATTACATTAAAAACACAATATTATTTTGTAAAATATTATTTACAATATTATTTTGTAAAATATTATTTACAATTTTATTTTGTAAAATATTATTTACAATATTATTTTGTAAAATATTATTTACAATATTATTTTGTAAAATATTATTTACAATATTATTTCGTAAAATGTTATGTTTTTAGTTGTTAATTGTTTACAATCTTGTTGAATCTATATTTAATTAATTGTTTTTAACTTTACAAAACCAGATGAATAATAAAGCAGTCATTGCATACACTATTTAACATAAAAACAATTAGTATTGTATATGTTTTAAAAATGATAAAATTCTAAAAATAATTATAATTAAGTAAAATAGAAAACAATTAGTTATTAAATAAAATGACAATAAAAAAAGTTTTTATTACCTCATTTATTCATGCAAATTGCAACATTTTTCTAAACATTTATATTATATTTAATGTTGTCTTTGAAAGCATTTTAACTTGCATAATATTACTTAATTTTCATATTTTTTAGCTATAAAAAAATGCGTAGATAACTGTGTAAGTTTCATGACTAACAATCTGATGAATTGTGTAAGTACCAAAAAATGTTTTATAAAAAGATAAAAGTCCATACTACATGTTTTCAAACGGATATAAGATATATAAAGCTAAACACATTTTTATTGAAAAACTAAGTATAGTACAAAAAAAAGATCATTGTTTTGAAACACAAAATATTAAAAAAAAATGTTTTAAATGTGCATATCTGAAGATAAAAGACTGCATTTTCTTCTTTAGGAGTAACTGCATTTTATTTGTCGAGAGGAACTACATTTGCTTAATCAAGACTTCAATTTGATCTCTCTTCTCGGCCCTAATATTAGACACAAAATAAATCTGTGGCAGCTTGTTTAAAACAGCAAGTGACTAAATCTGAATTTATGTTCTTTTTAAAAACGTTTGTTTTGTCTACATAGGCAAACGACTCGATTCAAACCCAAAGCTTGCAGCAGTTTTTATGACATTGGGATAACACACGAATGTTTGATACTTTACATATTTACATTGTTATGCCTATACGTTAATATATTAACTTACTAGCTGTGTAAAGTCTATGAAATCCTTCGTCTTCATGAGCACAAGTTAGAATGGATTAATTGTACTCGCGCAGTACGGACATTTTGATGGCGTTTCTCGATTACTCCAAAAAAATTCAATCACTGTTTATATAACTGTGCTCACTTACAAAATATTTGAACCAAACGGTAAAATCCTTTACAAACAAGAAAGATAATGGCCATCAGAAACATTTTGCTTTTATATTGGGTAGCGCAATTATTACACCACATCAGAAGTCTATTAAGAGTAAAATATCTCAAAGTATTTCCCCCACGGTTTGCAATGCCGTTATGTTACATACACATAAACGATAAACCTGTGTCTCCCAAATAAATGCCTAAATTGTAGGTAGAAAGTTGTCTACTATAACATATGATACTGTAAATCAGCATAGACACAATCATAACCTGTTGTAAGTCCATACATATAAACGTAAAAAAACTTGATAAAAGTTATGTTTATTTCATGATAACGTTCAGTTTTGTGTTTTTATAATTTTCTGTAGTACAGTTCAAGATTCTGTTTAGCTTCCTTTTATGTTTTACACTTTTACTGGTAGATTGATTCTTTGATTTTCAAAAGATTGCATTTTTTACACGCGTTAACAGAAATACGCTTAAATTTTAACTTTAGAAAGTATTCACCAAATATTTTGGCGTAAAATCTACTTTACTTAACTTATGGTGAGAGTAATGACTTTCACAGAGCGGGAAAGAGTTAATGTAAGCCCAAATAAGGTTTTTATCGTCTTTTGTGAATTTGAATATGTGCTTATTTCATTGGGAACTAAGTCCTTTTTATAAATTAAACCACCAATTTTTTTCTTATCTTGTGAATTTATGACTTTTTTGTTGACATAGCAAACCTTTGTTTAGTTTTAGAGCATACTTGTACATTTTGCCTAGAGCTTGTAAAATATATAAAAATGTATATTGACGTCTGGTTTCTTCTGCGGTATCATATTTTTCATGGCGTATGCAAACTATATTTTGTACCCGTATGCAATTCAACAAATAAGTATCTTACTAGTTTTTGTCAATTTTATTAAATTCCATAAATAAATAAAATAGTTTTTCTGTTAATTAAATGTTAATTAACATTGTACTTGTTGCTAGGTAATATTTAAAAAACTTGGTGCTTAATTGGATAAAAGTAATTTTAACAGCGATATTAGCTAACATCAATTTTAAAATAAGTTCAGAATAGGCTCATTAAGGTGTAAATGTTTTGCAAAAAGACGTTCTTTGTTTTGGTGGTGGTAACAATCTAACTTTGCTCACTTTACTAACTGAGCGGTCATTGTTCTCATCCATGTTTTATAGAAATACGCGTAATTATATAGCACACAAACTAAAAGAACAACACTAAACATCACCTCCACGCTCAGTTTTGCACACAACTACACGGAACAACACAGCGCCAGCATATACAGCTTTACTCAGGTTCAGCTTGCAGCAAATAACACCCCACAATAAGATAAATCAGTAACTGAAAGCACTTACAGTGAAGTTTTGGCACTTTCACCCATTTACAGTTACATGTCTTAAAATTGTTTTTAGCTTATTAGCATACAATTGGTCTTTAAGTGCCAAGTTAAAAAGTCTAAAGGCGCCAAATAATAATAATCTTTTTCAAATTGATATTGCCATTTTTCAAAATTAAACAACCAAGAAATTTATATTGTAATAATAAGATTGTTGTACTACTTGTATAATACGTAGCACTATCTTGATAAATATGAGGTTCTCTATATCTGTACTATCTATATTAGACCATTAAGAGTTAGTCAACATGTCTTTTCCAGTATTATTTTAAAGAAATACCAACATTAACTTTTAGGATTTTAAAAACAAAATCTATTAATGTTTGTCGCAGTCGCAACCTATTGGGGTAAACTTTATACAAGCAAAAGCCAATATCTTTTTTTTTTAAATTAAATACAATGTTGTGCTGGAAAGATTTAATTGATTACTATCTTGCTATTCTAAATCAAATAAGTGTAGCTTGTAACCGCGCTTTTTGATTTTTTTGTTAACTTTTAAATTGCGTTTTATTTCTCACACAATCAGATTCAAAATCAGTTATCAAAGTGTATTAATGATAGAGCAACAACTTTTAAATTAAAATTCAAAGTTTGGTATGCGTTTTGCAAGTTTACAAGTAATGATTCCACAAATATAAAATTAATAAAATAAAAACCAAAAAAAAAAAAAATCATTTAGAAAACAAATAATTTTTAATATTTGATTTCTGTTGGAGATAGAATTGCTTTACGAACGTAGTATAGAATTCCTTCCTTTATTTAAAAAATGCCCTACTTACTAAACCACATCTTAAATTAAACATTGTTTATGATAACACTAAAGCTGAGGTTTGTCAGTTGTTTATCTAAACGGTTCTCCAACTCTATAGATAGATACTGCAAAGTACTTAGGAATAGAATTAGATAGGAACTTAACTTTCAGATTGCACATTTTAAAGATCTTTACTTTGTCTGTAACATCCAATTTAAAGCTGATACTTAACATAAGAAAAATAAATAAAAAGGAAAAATGCGTTGAAAGAAGATGAAAAAAGAATAGTGTGTATGAGAAGAAAATTTACAATAGAGTTTAAGTTGTGTTATATTATGTTGGTTACGTAGAGTAATTTGTAGATTATTACAAATTACGTAATAAGTTTTATTAAATATTTTCATTTAAGTAATGTATTAAATTGTATGTAAATACTTTTCAAAGCCAAATAGCAAAAGAATAAACTATTATTATTAACTAACAGCTGATACGAGATTTGACTCCATCAAAACTCACATGTAGGTTTTTGCAAAAAACTTTTTTGATAAAATTGCTAATCATTTAGATCCTAAGTTATATCGTAGTTTTTTAACTAATATCACATAAAATCAACGCCTATAATGCTGGCGCAAGATAAGCGCTTCTGATACCACAGAAATGTGTAAAACTTTTTTGTGTTTACAATAAACAGGCAAGAAGTTTAATCTTTACTTTAAAACCTTTCATTGAGTTTAAGACGTTTTCAGCTATTTTATTAAAAAAATTCTTCACAGATATTTTATATTTCCTAGATCTGTATTTGTTGTTGTAAGTTTCTACTCCATATTTTCCCGATTGCGTTGTTCATTATTCGTAATTGACTTTCAACCAATTATTTTTGTCATGTAAGTTGTTCATTACAATTCTGACTTTAATCCAATCTTGGATATTGTTGATCTTTCCATCTTTGTACAAACCAACAAATATCCAGAAGTTATTCTGTTTGCATAAAAAGTGTTGTCATTTGGTTTTATGGGCTCTAAAAGCTGTTTAAAAAATGATTGAACACGTCCATAAAAAATTATAGACTCAACCATGGCTTTATAGATCGTCACCATAAAGTTTCAACAAAAACTGTCTCAATTTATTTCTGATTTAGCTAATGTGGGGTTTTTAGTTTAAGTCTTGATTTATTAAAATGCCTAGGTATTTCTGTTAGATTGTTTGTACAGTTACATTTTGCTGGTGTTGGACTCATATGTGTGCATTGAGAACTGTAATAAATTAAGACTAATTCTTCTTTCTTTGATATTTAATGAGGAAATTCATAAACATCAGTTTTGTCTAGTCTCTAATTATAATCAGTCTTACGTCATGTGCTTACTTTTGAAATTGTATCCTGTTACAAGTTTTTTAAAATCTGTATGGGGTTTTTGTGAATCGACATTATAAATGTCTCATCAGCGTTCAAGCAGTGCTTCCTTAATGTTTTAAAGATACATACAAAAGATACAAAAGAACGCCTAGGATGCTGCTTTGAGGTACACTAATTAATCATTGTTTTTTTACCTAGTTTTTAATCAAATAAATACTAATAAATTATGATAAGTTTGATTTGGGCTTGAACTGGTTATCCAACTCTCATAAACTTATAAACTCTTGCTAATTCTTGACAACTCAAAAACATATTTACTACTTTGTTAATCTAAAAAAACATTAATAAAACTATTGTAATCTTTGATAAAATGAATTATGATAGTAAAAATAATGCCAAATTTTTTTATATTTTTTTCACATTTAGTATTGATGAAATTGCATCCAGTATTAATTCCACATCTGTATGGTCAACTCAAAATTTACCAATAGTCAAAACATCATTTACCAATTTTGAACCCATAACGCATGTAAAATTAAAACAAATTGTAATGAGTCTAGAAAATAAATTGAGTATAAATAAAGTTAATGCAAAACTATTAAAAAACATATTTGATCATATTATATTAAATAATCTTAAATCTCTCATGCAAAACAGCACTTTAATTAATTATTAAAAAATAAAAGCAAACATTATATTCTAATAAAATTGTTATTGCTCTCTTCTTAGACTTAGACAAAATGGCATTTGAAATTATTAATAGAGATTTTTTTAATAAAATGTGTCGCCACAAAAATGGTTAAAAAAATATTTATCAAACAGGTACCAGTTAACTAAATAAAATAAACAAATTTCAAATAAAACTTCTTTATGGTGTCCAACAAAGGAGTGCATTGGTTCTTATTTGTTATTTATGTTACCAATTTAAATAATAACAAAGGATAGTTAAGTCAGGTGTAAAACTGAGTCTATACTTAAGTAGTTTAATTTTTCTGGAACTTTAAATATTGCTCTCGGCTTTATCTGCAAATTGCAATTAACGGTTTTAGTATCTTGGCTTTTGTGTTTTAAGTGCAGATTTTGAAAATTTGTTGTGGTTGTTTTGCAGAACCAATCTATTGTGCCGTCACCTATAATTATTCCAATTATACAAAAACTGACATTTAGCAGTTTTGTTTCCTTAACGCTAGAGAATTGCCGGGTTTGGTCGCCGCGTCCTGTTTGGGATGCCGCAGTAGTATTGTTATGGAAAAATATTAAATCCTATCACATTTAAAAGAATATTAGTGAACTTTTTTTTCTAGAAACATATTGGCACGTACAGCGCCGTTTTTAAATTAAAGTTCCATCTTCAATTTTATTTAGGCGTTTCCTTGCCGAGTTTAATTTTGTATACCTTTATAATAGCGCAACTATTCTCCCCCATTAATAAAGTCCAAAAACTTTTCCAAAAAAATTCTTTTTGGTTCTTTTTAAGTTACTTTGTGCTTGTCAAAGTGAGCTGTGCGTTGCATATTGTATACGTATATTCACTCGGCAGATGTAATAGTTTTTTTGTCTTTTTTGCTTAGTACTTTGTAATGATCCTGTTAAGAATAATCATGTATAATTTATACCATGACAGTTTTTTTACGGAATGTAACTTATTCCGTTGCAAGTTTGCTTAAAATTATTTTTTCTTTTAATTATTATGGAATTTCAAGTTCATGTCCAATAAATATCCTTGTTGTTTCCTTTTTGGCAAGTTAATCCATCTTAAAGTCACCATTGCTTAGAATACCAATCCTTAATTACCCAAAAACAGTGTAATCTCTTTTTTCCGGTATTTAATTTTGTCTGCTTATACCGGCAGAGGTGCTATTTTAGTTTTTAGCCCCATATGCATACCAGATGGTTGGCTATACCCGAATATCTACTATTTGTCCATTCGTTTTGCTGCGGTAATATCAGATCAAATATTTTTTTAATGCAACAACCTTCATGAAAAGCCATTATTAGAAACTCTCTTTTATGCAACACATTTGTTGATATCTATCTGCAAGTCCCAAGTTTTAAAGTATGTTCATTTATTTGCACTCTGTATTGTACTTGTCTCACCTCAACCATTACAACTAAGTGTAGTGGTTTTAGTAAAAGTAATACTTCTGTGAGCTTATTGCCACCGTTATCAGCCGACATGCTAACCTCTGTGCTTTGCCTAGTTTAATAATCGTACTCTTAAAGATAGTTTTTACCCCATACGAATGCTCTATATGTAATGATAGATCTGATCACTATTGTATATAGCCATCTAGTCAGACTAGGTATCAGTCCCCATGTGCGTCAGACTATCATTTTGGTTGCAAAAAGCACCCAAATATACTTTGTACTTACTTCGTCCTGGCGAGTGTTAAAGATTAGTCTGGAAGTCAATTCTGATTGCAGCAACTTTTCTCACCGGTAACTTTTTTCATAAAAATGGCAGTGAAAATGCTACTTAGAAATTACTAAAATAAAAACCCCTCATTTTTGTACCACCTTTCAACAATGTTCAGTTTACTTTGCATCATGTTTAATACGCTTCCGTTCTCTTGTTTAAAAAGATAACGTAGCCTAATAAACCGTTCAAGACAAGGTTACAACAGTAGAAGTAGAAAACCATCGGCCTCTTAGCTTCCACAACTTTAGCATCTAAAATATCATATCCACATAGTGATATAGTTACAGACCGATTCTTGAACATAGAATTGACCCAATTATTTTACGGTTATTCATTCCCATTAAAATGGAGTATTCCACAAATGTTCAAAAAACCTTCTAATGCAGTTTCTTTGCAATAGATAGTCTTTTCATTTTTGACATGATATTTAGAACATTTTTACACACTTTATGCACGAGTATACAACTGAAAGCTCTAATCACTCTTGATCTAATTAAGGTTGATCGAAACTTGCTCAGGCTTGGTTGCAATTGTTTGGTAATGGTAATTTTGCGCTTAATGAGCAACAAGAACATTAATATCAAATAATCAATTCCAGGGTGTATTTATTTTATCTTGAGTTTTGTGGTAACTTACTTTACAAATCACACTTCATGCTATCTATCCTTGTTTTCATTCTTTTTTCTTTCTTGCTAATTATTTAATTTTTGTGACATTTTCACAATTCACTATTGCATCTTGCACCAAGAAGTGACTTTGCCAATTATTTTAAAAATTACCCAGGTCTTGAAGTTAACTTTCCTGTAATCACTATGAGACTTAATGAGTCTATTTGTAAGCTTGCAAAAATGTTGCTTAAAGTTTTATTAATTCAAACAAATCCTCACTTTTCTACCATATAACGTTTTTGCTTGTGCTTTTAAGTTGCCAACAAATAAAAGGATACAAATAATAAAAATCGCCTGCAGAAGTAACTGGTAAATTTTGTAGTTGACCAGTTAATAATTTTTTTGACAGTAATGTTTGCCAGCCAAAAATCTTTAAAGAAAACTAAACCAGCTTGATCGGCTGGAATAGATACTTTAAAGCTGCTGTAGCTTCCAGATCTAACCACCAACTCAACAACATCAATCAAGACAGGTGGTAGTTTTGATTTGATATAGTTTACGATTTCAGTTTTATTTGTTTCACGTTTAAGTTTTGGCACATGAACGTATGATGGGGGAACGTAGGCTTGAAGCTGGTCATTAACAGGACCACAGCCAAAAATCGTTGGAGTTTTATTAATTGTGAACTAGTAGTAGTAGTAGAAGTACTAAATGAAATTGTTTTTGCCAATGGAAATTGAATTGAATCAGTATTAATAACAGACCTAATAGAAGCAAGTTCAAGTACACAAGATTTTAAATCTAAAATTTATCATATCATATCATTCTGAGCTATCGTCTCCTCCAAATGAGAAATTTTGTCAGTTAAAAGTTTATTGTTAGAACGGACTACATCTATCGCTTCTCGGCCTATGGCTAAGATCAAAGTGTATCTAACAATACTTGATATAGCGTGATGTTTTCTTTGTACAGCTTCTTGCATAGTTCAGATTCCAATTTAAAATCAAATAAAGCACCACAATGACATTTTTTGTAGCAAATAGCACAGCTATTGTGGAAAATTCGTCAACCACTACAAGTAATTCCAGATTGTGCTACATTGTTGCACTTGCAAAAGCCAGTCATTGTAAAAAATGTAAATATGAATAAAATATGTAAGAAAAGGTTAAAAACAAGGAAACAAATTTCATCACCTAGTGACTAACTTTAAAACAAACACGGACAGACCACAGAAAGGTTACAGTAGAGACAGCGGAATAATTAAAAACAAACTTTAAAATAAAATCACAATATAAAATAACAAACTAAAAGTCTGTGTTACGCCACTAGTACAAAAAGTAAATTTGCCACAAAGACGTGGACGTTGCAACAATAATTGGAGGTTAATTTATTATCAACAATTCATATCAAAAATATCACTACTATAAAAAGTTAATAATTAGCTTATAATGGGTGATTCATTTAGAGGTACTATTTTCAGTAGGTGTTTTATGTTAGATAAAACGTGCGCTGAGTGAAACTGTTATGGGTATTTTTGTTCAGTAATGTTTCACATTTCATCATGGAAAGAATTAGCCCGGCACAGCACAGCGTCTACATATTATTCAGCTCTATTACGAAAATCAGCGTTTTATGAGGAAAATGTTTTGTACGCTTAGAGCAACTTATGGTTTACTAATGGTGCGTTCGTTTATTCTACTCCACGTGCTCCTTTAACTCTAATTGCTCTGTACGCGTTCGGTAATGTCAAACAGAACAAAAAGAGCACTTTCTTAAGCGTTCGGATACGATGGAGTGGAGATGATGTGTTCACTCCACATGCACAACCTCAAGAGAGCGTGTGAGACAGAGTGACCGCCGTATTTGAATTTTATTACATTTAGTTAATCATGAAACTCACTTATATTTTTGTAAACATTGATAAACAAAAAGAATGTCGCAAACGTGTAAAAAACTTAATTCGATTATAAATGCATGTTGATTATATGTTTAAAATTCAATGTAATAAAAGACCTTCAAACAATTAAAATTTTGAGTTTTTTTTAAATTCACTTTCATTATGGTTTTATATATGTGTGAAACCTCGTAAGTCAATTTTAGTGAATTTTACAGGAGAAGGGAATTGAATTGATTGTTTAGGTAAATTAGTTTTACTGGGTTTTGATAGATGGAGCCTGCAGTCCTATAGACTTAAATTTAAGTTACGAGGATTTGCAGTTTAATAAATGTGAATATATATAAACTTTTAGTGTAAAAAACGCGTAAACGAAAAAAAAACGACTTACGAGGTTTCACACTTTAACCATCGATATGTAGGTGACAATATAAAATTACCGGTGTAATATAATCAAGTGTTTTAAATTTTTATAGAAATAGAATTAGTTCTTATAAGAAATAACATATTACATTGAATAGTAGAGGTCACAACCATCAATTAAATTAGTTTGTTTATCTAAATATTAGCTTTAAGGTTATAATTTCTAAATGACGTCGAATCAAATTACAGCATTGCGTTCGGATATATGTATTTACTCTAACAACAATCCACACCAGTTTATTCTACTCCAACTCCACTTTCCTTAAACGAACGCACTAATAATCGACCTACCGAACGCACAATTCGCTGTACCATTAGCGCGGCATACACACAAAGATTTATCTGCAGCTTGGAACCGTACGGTTATATCTACAGTTTTTGGACCGCGCCGGTTCAAAACCGCCGTCGCACACTAACACAAAGTTGCAACCAACAGATAAAACTTCTAGATTGAAAAACTGCGTGTTAGTGTGCAAAACCCACAGATTTATCTTTACCCTTGGCCCGGCACGAAAACTTTCAACAAGTTGAAAGTTTTGAAGGTTTTATTTGAAAAGTAATTCGTATGTCAGATAAATAAAAATCTGCAACGTCAATAAAAAACAGGTTATTTGCATGGCTCTTATATATACCAATAATATAGCATCGGAAAAACGAGGAAACGATCAAAATGAGTAAAGCGTTGGTTATCCGAATCTAAAAGAGAAAATTTAAACCACTTGCAACTATTAAAAGAATTAAAAGAAAACGATCCAAATAATTATAAAAATTATCTTCGGATGGACGAAAACACCTTCCAACATTTACTTAATTTAGTAAAAAAAATTTAATGAAACAAAATACAAGGATGAGAAACGCTATATCAGCAGAAAAACGATTAATAGCGACATAAAGATTTTTTGCAACTGGTTTACTGTGAGAATTGCAGCACAAACTCTTGAATATATAATAGCAGAAACTTGCCGCGTAATTTATGATGTATTAAAAAATGAGTATATATACATCGTTTTTGTGTACTTGTACTTTACGCGTCCCGTTATTTTGCTGTTTGACTGTTGGATTTGTGTTTTAAATTAGATTCACTAATGATATACAAATTTTGAGCTTTCAGAAAACAATTAGGAGATGCTAATTAATTTTACATCTTTGCGAGGCTCTCAGCGCCAGGTATCTATTTTTTAAATTTTTGTTTGTATATTTTTGATTATATTTTCCATAAACATGGATTTTATTTATACTGCGTAACTCAGAGTAGATTTCAGTTTTTAACACGTTATAATAACAGTATAAAAATTGTTGGAATAATTTTAATATTAAATTAAGAAAGTACAGAGATGCGGATTTCATTTTTTAAACACAATGTTGTCCAAATGTCGACCATCCTTCTCATAGCACTCCTCCAATGCGCGCGACATTTTACTTGAAAAATAGGCGGTTTTATTTTAAGTTTTAACTGTGTGCTAGTGGGATAAGTGCCGGGGTAAAACTATACAGTTATTTCGGCTGGTTCAAACCCGTCACCTTTGTACACACTAACAGTTTTATCGGTGAGTTTGGAATGGACGGTCCAAAATCCGCAGATAAATCTTTGTGTGTATGCCGCGCTATTGAAAAATTTGAAACTCAATATTTATTATTAGATAATGCGCAACCAAATAGACCACATTCAGCACGTAGTAAAGAAAATTTTAGCGGCGGTAGCCGAGTGAACGCGATGACGGTGATGAATCGATTTGGCGTCATCTCAACAGTTTGGCTTATAGTATGGAACAACTTGGCGTATTTTAAGTAAGAATCTTGGTTTAAAAGCATACAAAATTTAACTGCAAGAATTGAAGCCGGCCGACCTTCCGAATCGTCACCGTTTCAAGCTTTGGGCTCTTGAAAAACTTCAAGAAGTTCTAATGTTTTCGACCAAAATTTTGTTCAGCAATGAGGAAAATTTCTGGCATAATGGCTACGTCAATATTGCAAAATTAAAGTATCTGAGCTGAAAAGCAACCAGAAGAGATTCAAGAACTGCCATTACATTCAACAAAACAACGGATTATTGTAGTTTATGGGCTGGTGCAACATTTCTTTAAAAATAAGACCTGCCGGAACGTAACTGTGAATGGCGCCCGTTATCGCACAATAATATCAGACTATTTGCTGCCTAAAATTGAAACCGGTAATCTCGATGACATTTGGTTTTAACAAAACGGCACTACTTGATACATAGCCCATAAAACCAAGCCGACTACGATCGAGGAACTGGAGACCAACATTACTTCCGTCATTTGCCAAATACCACTTAAAATGCTTAAACGCGTCATTAAAAATTAGAACTTCTGAATGGATCATGTTAGTTACAACCAACATTTAAAAAAAATAATTAAAAAATAAATGTACAAAATGGGTCTTTTGAATGATGATAAAGATTACACAATAAAAATATTTTTTTTTAGTTTTTAAAAAAGTACCTCTAAATGGATCACCCTTTATAACTACTTACACAATCAACACAAGATGTGCCAAAATTTTTTTAATTAAATAAACTTAATAACACACAAAACACAATAGCGCCAAAATAATAACGTGACAATTATTCTAAAATAGACAGTAAAAACTGAAAAAAAAATTTAAGTACTCATTGTTTATATTCAAAATATTTACATATTGCAGCAGAAAATCTCACAAAAACCATTCAGAAAAACCAATGAACATCAAAAATTAGCTATCACTAAAAAGTTATAAAACCTCAATATACCCTAAAACTTTACGCTCTAATAAAGTTAAAAAAGCTACCCAAAATTTATGGTTTTAACTCTGACCACAAAATCATAATGTTGCTCAAAGTTCTGCTCTTTCGCCTACTCTATTTACACTAACAAACTTCTTCAAATAACAAAAAGTTCTATTCAGTTTTGAATATACTTTCCAAAGACCTTATCGACAAATATGACAGTCTTAAAACTTCTGGGTCAGAATCTGTAGCACCATAGAACAGACATTGAAACAATATCATATCTGCTAGAGTATTCCCAACTTTAATTTTATGATTTTAACTCAAAAATCGAAACTTACTGTTTCAAAATCCAATCAGTACCAAATATTAAACTTGTATCTAAATCTTCTTTAATTTGTCTTCAATTTTCTCAACGACCATGTTGTAGACATACCTTTCAATGTATCTAGAAAACTAAGATTTCTTAATAGATGTAGATAGTTTTTACTTTTGCATATATATAAAACTTGAATATTGTTCCAAAGTATGAGGAGAAGGATCTGAAACAATCTCTTCTCAATTCTATTTAAAAACAAACTATTCGAATCATTGCCGATCCAAAATTAGCTAATGACTTAAGATACTTTACATCATCGAAGAGTTTTTATAGATATTTTCATGCACATTGTTCAAAAAATAAGTCATATAAAAAAATATTTACTCGTAGTACAAAACTGTTAAAATTTCTAACAAATATTCACTGACAGTTTAGAGATGTAAGACAAAAACTTTTAAAAGATTTTTTTTAACAGATTATCGATACATAGATCAAGTTTCCCCAAGACTTATAAAATAGTCAAAGTCAATGTTCACAAACTTCTTAATCATGTCTTCATGTGATAGTTTCATTCGTTGAAATTCAAATTTATTTTTATGTTGGTTTGACATAACTTAATTCCTAAATCACATTATAAATTAAAAAAAATAGCAGTAAAAGTAATTCAAAAATTTTGTTGGTTTCTGGAGTAAAATTGAGGATTGTAGTGGGAAATTAATATTATAATAAACAAGCACCTAGCTAGTAAAGTAAATTAAATTAAAAGAACAAAAAATCTACTATGGGGTAATATACAATCATTTGGACGTGTATTGTTTATTGTAGCACAATATTGTTTTTGACCTATTACACGATTACTATGTACATAAAATTAATAACTTAACAATTAGTATTACGTATAAATATAAATACAAAAGAAATAAATTTCCTATATTACAATTTTCGAAAACACTAGTATATGGTAATTTATAGACATGATGTAGTAAAAAAATACTAACATGTTATAAGAAACTAGAAATAGTTTATGCAAATATTTAGACACATATAACAGTAAATTAAGTAAGCTATACATTCTCAAGTGACTTGATGTCATTGATTTAATTGAATAAAGATTATTCGCTATTGCACCAGTTATTCTTTCCTTAATTTTTTTTGGATGGGTTATTAATATGAACAGCCATTTCAAATCAATCATTATAAAAATATATCTCGTATAATATCATGAATAGAATAAAAAAATAAATATTAACCAATAAATTAAAAAAACTACCTAATAAAACAAAACCTATCTGAGCGCAATTAATATTATTTAAAGCTATGTCTTTTTATGTTTAGTAACAGAAGATGAATTATGTGTAAGTAGCAAAAAAAGAATTTTAATTAATTTCTTAAATTTACTTATACACAATTATAGGTGGTATGTGTTTTTTAGTCTTTTTGTTTACATTTTGTTATTTTATCTTTAATGGCTCCCTTATTGTATTGAACATTTATCTTTAGGCTGAAGTTCCATGTGAGATAAATCTTGTTCAATCAAATCATCTTCTTCAATCCTTAAAAAAGAAATTATTATTAATACAATAAATATATATTTCAGAGCATATACAACCAATTTAAGAAGAGATTCAAATTATTACATCTGTTATAGTAAGAAAGAACAGTTAACAGCCCCATTGGTGTGGTTTCCCTAAGCAAGGTACATCCAATTCAAGTATAACACTTTATCTATTTGTTATGGTTACATTTTCTGCTGTGATATCTCTTCTTAGATTGGTTGAATAATAAATAGCACAAAAATAAAACAGTAATATTGAATAAACATACTAATACTTTTGTTTTTAATAACACAACTGTACAAAACAAAAACATATTTCAACATAATTCAAAAATCATTTTGGTTTGTAGGTAGAATAATTCTCTAAGCTCTTCGTAATTAAACAACATTTCACAGCTATTAAGCAGTCTTTAATAGCAGTAAAAACAATCATAATTCCTCCAATTAAATCCAAACTGCACCTAGAATTATAATCTATATTCATTCAGTCGACGTTATTAAAATGACCATTATAATATAAACTCATAAAACTATTTATGCAAAACTGTTCTTCTGCATGAAAGTTAGTTATAAACTTCACATTAACACCCATATTTGATGTATCAATTTGCATTAGTTTCCATGAATTACATTTAAATTAAACTAAATACTATAAAGACTTATGAAATACCTTTACCTGTTTAAACAATAAATTTAAAAGAAAAACATAAGGTGCTTTCCTTTTGCCAGGTGAGGTAACCTAAAATACTCACTTTACCTAACCTAACCTACAAATATTTGTTCTTTTTAAAATTAAAATTCACTTGTTGTCGTTAGTTACAAATTTATACATTTTTAAATGATACCAAAATGTAACTGTAATGTAATAAATCAATTATTCGAATTCATTCTTTACCATCAAGCGATGCCATACCACCAAGATGCACTGATTAGGATTTGGGAAAACCGAAACAATTGTCTGTATTTGGTTGGCCGCTTTAGAGTTGGATTGGTTTTGGGTAATTGATTTTAAACCTTTGTTGGTCATTAAACTATATTTGATTGTTTACCTCTTTAGACATTGCAATTTTGTTGCCAGTTGTGATACTGAAGTTCTATCGATGATTTCGATTCTTTGGTTGAAGCAACATGATGGAGCTACAACTACTTTGCACCACCAATTATTATCTTGCCATGGTGATGAGGGAGCAATAGCATAAGGGAAATAGAGAATAGCGCAAAGTAGGCGTCTTATATGATTAGGAAGTGGATCAAAATGAATTTACAGGTGGCAACATGACGGAAGCCGTAGTTTCCTGGTGAGCATAGTCGACATCAATCTAAGGAACACTACAATAAAATCCCAAGATAGCATTAAATACTTAGGGATAAGGATAGACAAAAATTGGCCCACATAACTGAATTATGCCAAACGTGGGAGGCCCGAGAGCAGAGAAGTGTAGTGTAATGGGGTGCAAAGGTGGACTCAATACTGTTGTACAGCGTATATGAAAAGAAAGCTGTAACATTAAAAAACACAGGGTAATTCTAGAAAGAGCCAAAAGAAAAATGTCCATCAGAATAGCAAGTGATTACAAAACAGTCTTGGGCTAAAGCTATACAGGCAATAACCGAAACAATCCCCATACACCTCCTTGTCCAAAAGTAGTGAAACAAATAACCGAGAGCATACACTGGTGAAGTGTTCTCACTGGAAAGACATCAGAGTAGAGGTACAGAATAAAGTCTAGAATGAGATAACCATCAGCAATCTGACCCTACCTATAGTGGAAAGTGTAAGCAACTGGAAGGCCATTAATAAAACCATAAAGAAAATAATGGCAACAAAAGAAGAAAAGAGGATAAGTCTGGGAAGTCAAAAATAGTGTGCAGATTAGATAGATTCAGCAAGTCTAAGAGAAATAGGGGATCAGGGTTTTTGTGAGTATGGGAGCAACCGCTCTCACACAATTTGCTTAATGCATTTCTCAAAATTTCCTTCAAAAAAGAGATGCACAATAGGACCAAGAGCCTGCAGTGTAGAAATGCTAGATGTGCCACATCAAAGAAGAAAATAAATGTAAATCATATTCAGTGTTACAATGTAAATATCTGATGCCATGAAAACATCCTGACATGACCATGTCACCAAGGCTACATTCCTAAACACAGATCGAATGTACATTGACACCTTAGCAAGAATGATGTGACATGATCAAACAAGAAATACATTTTATGGACGAGTTCGAGCGAATTTAGGGTGAAGTGTGTAAAATCAAATGCCAAAAAATATAAACAACAATATAAATAAGAACTGAATGCTAGAATAAAGATAATAATATTAGTAATCTATTATAACATTTATTATTTGATATGGCATATAAAGATAATAAAAGAAGAAAAATCATAGCTGTTGTTCCATTGGCAAATGAAGTAAGAGAAAATTCATTTCATCTTTGTCATTAATGGTTGATTTGCTTGAAACTGATTTAGAAGTTATACAAAACCAAAAAGTAATTAGTTACTGGATATGTGGAAAAATAATTCCAAAATTTAGCAATAGACAATTTTAAATTCGGTCGGGTGCAATATTTTTCCCTCACCCCTACTTTTAGAACACAAAAGTGTTCATCTTTTTAAATTTTAAGTAACAAGCCAGCTAATAAACCAATCCGATGATAAAAGCCGTGATTTGCCAGTTATTTCAGTTGCATTAATCGAAGCTCTGATTTGTCAATCAAATTTTGAATGCAAAGTAATCTAATCAAAGTTTTAAATTAGTGCTACTATAATTAAGAATGCTGTTAAGATGCTAAACTTGTACAATATAGTAGTTTTAAGCAATGTGTCATTACTCATTACAAAATAATACTTTTAACTGATGTAAATAATTTTCTTTTTTCATAAATCATTCAAATTCACCCACTGAATCTACAAATAATTTTACTGGCAAAACTTACGCTTTTTCTTGTGTATCTAAATGATGCACTAACTCGTCTCTCTTGTTGACAATTTGAACTAGTTCGTCAAGTAAAACCTTTTCTCTGGCTCGTTGCTCGTCAGTTTTTCTCCAATCCTCAATAGATAAGCTCATTTGTAATTCATGATTCAACATTTTGTATCTCCTTTCTAAATCACCTTCTTTCTCTCTACAAATTAATTTAAAATAAATACAATATTAAAAACAATAGTTTAGTAAACTTACAAAATATTAAGTTGCATTTGCCTTCGTAAAAGAGCATTCTTTTTATTTACAAGTGTAAACCATTGTGCCATTAGGTTTTCCTCTTCATCTGTATTACTCATTTGAGATTCCATTACCACTCGTAATTTTTTCTCTAAGGTGGCAGCTTGTTTATCAATGGCACTTTGCTCTCTTTCTAAATCTTCTAATTCTTTATCAATCCAGTTTTGTACATCAATACCCATCTACAAATTAACAATTATTATTTCATACCAAATATTTTTCATTGCACAATTACCTCTGTCAATCCTAAACCATTTGGTAACTTATCTGGAGTAATTTGTTCTCGGACTATTGGACTAGATTTTTCATTTTCTTCCGAGTGTTGCCTACTCGAGGATTTAGGAGATATATTTCCATTTCTTTCAAAATCTACAATTTATATATTAATTTAATAATACTTAATACATAATACAATACAACCTTCTGAAAATGGAAATGGATCATATGCGGGTGACTTATCGGATATTTTCTGTACTATAACACATTCCGAATCTGGACTAGCTTTAATTATTTCTGTAGTAGGAGTTGAATTTTTCCTTGTTTCAGCAATGATTCGTCTTGCTCTTTCTAAATATTCGGCTTGCCTATCTTCATCAGACTGTAATTATGTATTTATTTTAATAAAATTATTATTTTGGCTTTAATATTGCAAGCAATGAATAAAACAAAACAAAAAGTAATGGAATGAATAAAAAAAAATTACCCTAGTAGGAGATGTAGAACTATCCCTTTTTACTTGTTCCAACAGTTGCCTAGCACGTTCTTTCTGTTCAGCATGTCGATTTATTATTTGCTGGGTAACACAACATTAGTTAAAACAAATATCTAAGTTTTACAAAACACAAAGTTGCAAACAAAAACAAATCCAAATAAAACAAAGGTAATAGAAGGATGATGATAAGGGAAATGCACACAAAACAAAAGCCACTTACCCTACTTACAATATTTGGTTTAGGAAGTTCAACTTTTTCAACATCATTCAATGTCTCTTCACTTTTCTCATCCTTAAAATCACCATTCATAAATGGTGCTTTAGTAGTTGTACTTTTATTGTCTGATTGGCACATATCCATTGTATCTTCTTCATCATCAGAACCAAATGGATCAGCAAATTCTCTTCTCGTCATTAATATTGGTTTTTTATTTTCAGGTTTTTTTGTTTTATCTTTATTGGGTGAAAGAACTTTTCCTATTAAATTCTTTGAACTGTTCAAGAATATATCTTTAACTTCTTTTACAGAAGTTGGAGATTTTTCTTTAATTTCCGGTTCACTTGGGGCATTGATTTTAAGATTTAATCTTAAATTGGCTTTTTGTTCGGCTGTGGATTGAGTATTTTCGTAAGTTGGTGCAGGTGTAATATCATTTTCTGAATCTAGGGATTTGCTAAGTTGTTGATTTTGTTTAGCTTTTCGCAGGTTTATTATTTCTTGTCCAAATAACTGCATGGTAACATCGGTGTCTTTGTCTGTATTAAACCTCCCAATTACATAATTGCTTTCTTCAGATGTTTTGCCTATTTGTTGAACTTCAAATTCATGACCAGTAAAATGGGCACGTAATTGGTATAAGTATGTCATCACTGCTAACTTATCAGGAACTAGAAAAACAAAATGTATATAAATAATACAAACAATTTATAAATAAACAAAATAAAGACTTGATAGTCAATCCTAAAAGATTAAAACTAAATCAAAATTGCTCTTTGTAACCAAAATGATAGTAAAATGCGATAATTATGAAGAAAAATTAAAACATGTTCTTAAAACTTCAATCTACAATAAAACTGATAATCATTTGTGCATTTTACAGACTTTTAAAGTTTTATCTATTTTTATATATATATAATTCAAGATATAATTATGGTCAGTGTCATACGTTTAGGAAACGCAAACGTTGACAACTGTTGCCAACATGTTTGCTTTTTACAATGATTGTTAAATGAATGCGTTGAATATATCTTGCCAACCAACAGTTGACCATATTTGTCAACGGTAAAATTTTATGTTGTTTAAGTAAATGCTTGCCTTGTGTTCAGTAAATATTCCATTTTTGACAGTAATCAAATTGCGCTGCAAGTCAGATATTCCCTAAATGCACCCAATGTAAACCAATTCATAACATTATTTGTTTTAAATTAATAAAACATTGAAAGTGTCCACCTCTTTTGTAGTAACCCTGTATATTTGACTTTTTTAACGCCATTCATATTTTTAAACAAGCAAAAACTTTGGTAATTGAATTTTATCACAAATAAATTTATGAGAAAATGAGTTTTATTTAAAATCTTAAGAGTACAATCTGCTTCCGTTAATACATTTCCATAATGTACATGAAAAATCTCCTTAAACTTTACAAAACTCAAAAACACTGACAAATTACAAATGACAAACATATACTACAATAAATTTGAACATATTTCAATATGTGTCGCCCATATTCAATTAATAATTAAGCAATTATTATATTAAATATTTATAGACAAAATAATAAAATATATTGACATACGTCATTATTATTTATATAACCGAACACGTATTTCAATAATGACAGCTCTATTCAATCAATAATTAAGCTATTATTTAATATAAGTATTTTATATTTTCTTTATTTAATTTATAAAATCTATTTATTTTAGGCATAAAATAATAAAATATATTGACATAATTACCTGCTAGCATATCCATATCTGATGGTTCAATAACCCTGGGAATTCCAAGAGTTTCACCAGCATCAAATGCTTTTTTACAATTTCCTCTGACATCGTGTGGTGTTAGAGAATTGATATCACTATAAAACAAATATAGATAATTTCATTAATTAATTGTATTTGATAAACTCACATTAATTCTGGTTTAAAATGGTGTATTAATGCACAGAAAGCCATACCATTCCGCCAACTGGTAGTTAAGTTTGTAATTTTTACACCTGAATAATTTTTAGTCATTTCTTTACACCATTCCAATAAATCTTGACCTGCAATTCCATAAATTAATAAAACTGCAACACAAATATTTAAAAAAAATACCTGGTGTTGTTAATTTCTGTATCTTTGGTTCACAATCCTTGATCAAATCTAATGGTTCTAATTTCAAACTGACGCTTTTTGGCCTTGGAGGACTAGATAATCTATATTCATTTTCCTCTTCCAATTCCTCTAAATTATCTAATTGTTTTTCAAACAATTCGGAATAAGGATCAGTTTCCAATTCAACAAAATCACTTTCTTTTGGAGGAGGAATATTAAGAGAAGGTATAAGTTTTGATGGCTTTTGTGAGTCAACTATTGGAGAAAACGTTTCGGCTGTCGGTGTTTTATCGTGACGAGAGAATGATTGTATGCTCGTTACTGAAACAATAAAAGTAAGAAAAGTGTTAAAAACCTGATTTTACTTCAATCAAAGAATATTAAACAATTTTATAAAAACATTTGTATGTATTCAAAACTATGTTGACAATTTGTGTCATTTTTTTTAATCTAGCAATACCGTGCGGTGTATCGATGCATTGGTTGCTTGATAAAACTATCACTTGCTCATAATTTTTTTAATTTTTTTGTTAATTATAGTTTCTTAATTGTTAATAAACAAGTTGTAGCTACAAAGCAAGTCGCTCATACTGTGTGGTGCATTGGTGCATCGATTGCTAAATAAAACTATCACTCGCTCATAAATTTAGTTGTTTCTTTATTAATAACCATAGTTTCTTAATTGTTAATAAACATGTATCATTCCATCAAGTAATATAGAATCTACTAAGGCGTTTACAGCAAAAAAAGCAAGCCGCTCATACCATCCTGTGCATCAGTGTATTTATTGCTTAATAAAACTATTACTTGCTGATAAAAAAATTAATTTCTATAATAATTATAGTTTCTTAAATGTTAATAAAGGATATGTATTATTCCATCAAGTAAAATAGAATCTATAAAGGTGTTTACAGCATGTTATTTTATAAACTTAAATAGAGGTAATGATGATATTTAAGGTTTGTACAATCAAAATAATAAAGAATACATGTACATATGTATTTGTTTAGTTTTGTCGTTAAAACAATTCTTTTTTATTCATTTGAGATAGAAAACTAATAGTTAAACTACTATCAGCTTATAATATATATTAGACTAGTTCTTAAATTTTTTTGTGTGCACCCTAAGAGTGATCCAAGTGAATTAAGCCATGCCAAATTTCAGCTCTTAAGAATCAAAAGAACATGTGTCGAACTGCCTTTAAAGTTTTTTAAAGTAAACCACTTACCTTACTTAAGAAACCAGTATTAAAATGCTACAAATTTGACAAAATAAGAAAAATACATAAATACGTCATTTTAAAAGTTTTCTAAATTTTCAAAAAAATTATATTTTATTTTTTATTTTATTATATTATAATTTTTGTTGACAAGTTTTATATTTATTTTTTTTAAATATAATAAAAATATGTTAGTTAAAAAAAAAGAAACAAGTATATTGATGTAATGTTTCACGTGGAATCTAATTAGCAAGTGAACTTGATTGCTTCCTTGGGAACCCAAGGTATGCATCTGACTGAAATCTGGAAGCTATAATACTTATTAAGTATATTAATAGTAAGTATTTTAAAAATTCAACGATAGTGCAACAAGGGTTCTTTTGAATCTTAAGCGCTGAAATTTGGCATGGCTTACTTCTTTTGCATAAACATCACTTTCTGAGAATGCACACAGAAAAATTTCAGACCAGTCTAATATCCAAGGTTAAGTAAATGTATGGGAACACTCGATTATTGGCTGCATTTTTAGTTTATGTAAAAATTGACCTTAATAAAAGTTTTTTTTTTAATATTAATCTATATAATAATGTATTTTGATTTCTAATACAAGCCCTGTTTCACGAGATATGACGTCATCATCAGTTTTTTTAAATGAAACACCCTGTATTTTCTATTATTTTAGAAAAAGAATTTTTCAACAATTATAATGATATATGGTTTTATGGGTCTACAACTTACGGTTTTTAAAATATTCATTAAATAATAAAACAAAATGTAGTAGATTATGTTCCAAATTACCATAGCAACAAGTAAAAACAATTGTTTTTCTGTTATTCTCAATACAATTAAAAAAAAACAACGTAAAAATAAGTAAATATTTGAAGCAAAAAGTCAACTACAATTAATTATGATTATTATGACCAAATTATATGTAGATGCATATTTCATTTATTTTCGGTTTCATGCATATTTCATCAATTAATAGAAAAAAAAACTGCAAAAACAAAAAACTGTTTTCATTTAATTATTTTAATAATATAATAATATTAATAATATAATAATATTAATAATATAATAATATTAATAATAAATAATAATCATATAAATAATTTTATTGTAATTTAAATAATAATCAATAAAGTTGTATCTCTCTTCACTGACTGAATTTTAGCAACCGCCTTAAGAGTTAGTGCAAGAATAGTTAACTAAATATAAAGCAGTTGTGTGAGAAAGATCAATATTGTGCCAAAATCAAAAAACCCGATTACTGGTAATTATTTTGACAAATTTTTGCTATTTTACCTTTATTAAAAATTTATAGAAATAAAATTTGTTATATATTTTGTTTTTTTATTAAAAGAATTAGGGCCGGTATTATCAACATTAAATTAATCATCAATTAACTAACTGACAAATAAATTTGATTGTCAGTTAAATATTATTCAGTATTATAAAACAAAATCTCCTATTAATTAACCTCTTAAGTAGTTAATACGTATATATATATATACGCAAAACTTTTTTTAATGTGTATTGGTTAACACGTATATATACGCGCTATAATATTATGCCAATAACTTTATGTTTATATCGTATATGCACACCTATGGTGCGTTATAGTGTGTATACGCATTGTATTCATGTCCTCAGTTGAATGATTTTTGCCGGCAATCAGTATGTCTGTGTTTATGATGCAATATAGTCGTTCGTATTGACGCACCGCTACAACCATATTAGAATAGTATTTTGTATAACAAGAGTGGATAGTATGCTCATATCGCACAAAGACGAATTTGGAGCACGACGCTGCAGGCGTACAGGTTACTTTTTCTACGACTGATAAAGTTCTAAAAATTAATTTAAAACTTTTCAATTAATCATGTAACATTATTTTATATTGAAATAAATTCAGGTTATGTTTGACATCTGACGTTTCGTATAATTATCAAATTCAGAACTACCTATAATTTTGGTTAAATTATGCTGTTAAAATATTTTTCTACTCCCTTCTATATATTGTCACTTTTATTTTATTTTATTTTATTGGTGTGATAGCTCAATGGTAGAGCACTTGCATATCATGCGAGCAGTCCGGGGTTCGATCCCCGAAATATGACTGAAATGATAACTTGCTCTTTATCCACCAGCGTGGTTCGGAAGTCACGTTTTAAGCTGTTGGTCCCATCAAACCACTTTAAACAAGTCGTAGACTTACTGTGGCGATGTAAAATAGCCGTAAAAAGCATAAATAAATAAAAAAAATAAATAAAAAATAAAAAATTCACGCCTAACTGAATGGATATGTATCACATATTCACTCTAGTGTGGATATGATTTGCCTTACCAACCATAAAAACAAAAAATACAAATCACAATGTTTATTTCATTACGTCGCTAAATACAAATGGTTTTTTTATTTGTAAAATGTCAAAAATAGATTAAGAACGTCTTATTTATTAACTGTTTTTATACAATAAAGCTTAAACACATTTTTAATTAACAGTATATAAATTTACTCATTCACTTGATTGTACTTTAGATGTCATTAGAATTGGAATTGAAACAGGGCTTAATAATGATATTTTCGACGCAGAACTTTTCTCTGACAACTATAACATTTACAGAACTAATAGAAAATTTGAAATAACTGGATTAAAATCAGATGGAAGTGTTTTACTTGCTATTAAAAAAACTATTTACTCTGTTCCAATCAACCTTTCCACATTTAAAATCCTACCTAATATAGACATTATTGCCCAGAAGTGCACATTCCATAATCGTCTACTGTATATTTATGTTGTGTATGCTCCTCCTAAAACTCTCACAATCTAGAATTACTGTTTGAGTTTCTAAAACCTTATTCATTTGTAAATGCAGATATAATTATAAGGAGTGATTTTAATATTCCACAACTTTGTCTAAATGATTTAGATCCAAAAGCAGCCTTGTGTTTCAACTTTATAAGCATTTCAAATCTTATACAAAACAGTCTTATAAAAAATAGTTTAAATAGATTGCTGGACTTAGTTTTCACTAATATTCCTATTCATGTAACTCTTGAAAACAATCCTCTCTTAACGGAAGATTCGTACCACCCGGCGTTAACATTTGTATTTCCCGTTCATGCAGTCAAAGTAGTCAACAAGTTTCCTTCAGTAAATGTTGAAAAGAAATATAATTTCAAAAAAGCTAATCGTTATGTTTTATATCAAGCTATCCTTAATTTTTGTTTTGTTCTCTTATCCTTCTTGGTTTACATCCAAAATGATTAAAAAAATTTAAGATGGGTGGAGATCAGTCGATGCATGATGAGTTTAAGACCCTTACACAAAATATCAAATCTCTTATTAAATTTTAGTATAATTCTTATATAGAGACTGTACAAAATCGTTCAGTTACCGATTCACGGGAATTCTTCAAGTTTATTAGATCCAAACATGGGTCTTCATGCTTACTATGTCTGATACATGACTCAAACTTAGACAAATCATTTGATAATCCTCAAGCTATAGTCGACGGCTTTGCTAGTTTTTTTGGTTCGGTCTGTACACCACATTCACAAAATTCTTTGAATGACTCTTATAATTTATTACTTGGGTCAGTAGATATTTCTATAATTGATAAAGATTGTATCCTTAGAAGCCTAAAAAAGCTCAAACCATCTTTGAGTGCTGGAATTGATCAGATACCATCTTTTTTTTTAAAGATTGTGCTGCTTCTTTTGTTAGACCTTTATATGTTTTATTTAGCTCAATATTGAATAATGGTTATTTTCCAACAGTTTGGAACTGCAAAACTTTGTCCCGTTCATAAAAGTGACGACTCGTCAAATATAAATAATTATTGTCCTATTTCTGTTCTATCAAACTTATCAAAGATCTTTGAAACTTGTCTATACAAACTTATTCTAGCACAAGTTAGTCATATATTCAGCTCTGACCAGAACGTTTATTTTTCCAAAACGATCGATTACCACTAACCTAGTCGAATTAACGCATAATTTGGCTGATGAGATAGATCGCCAAGGTCAAACTGATGTTATATATACAAACTTTTCAAAGGCTCTTGATAGTATTGATCACAACGTATTATTAAACAAGTTGAAATTTCTGGAATTTAATAACAACTTAATTACAATCTTATCGTCGTATCTTGATAACAGATGCATGTTTGTTCACTATAACAGATTTTTATCTCAAAACGTTATTGCCACATCAGATGTTCCTCAAGGGTCAAATTTAGAACCTCTTTATTTAAGTTATACATTAGGTTTGTTCCAACCGACACCAAACGCGGTTTGGGACCGTCAGGATTGTGCGCAGTTGAACTTTTGCGTTCCAACCGTACACAAACCATGACTCTGACTAGAAGTCGGGCGTTCCAACCTGACCCCAAATCGTCCGCAACCAAGTTGTGGACCGTCAGAAACAGTCAGCGATCAGAAGCATGTATTAAAAATCCGGAACCGTCCCAGTCATGCGCAGAGAGTAAAAATGTTGCCGCTATTGAAATTATTGAAATTAATGAAATTGAAATGCCGCATCTACCGCAATTAATTTAATTAGTAGAATTTAAACTTAATGATAATAACAGTAATTTATTTATCTGAAACTTAATTATAGTTTTAGTGAAAAATAAAGGAATAAAGTTCATTGTAAAATAGTTTTTTAAAGATGAGTAACTGTTTAACTATATATTTATTTGTATAAAAATAGTAATAGAATAATGTGATACACAACGTCAGGTGTGATATGTTAAACAATTTTAGTTTTTAATATTTGTTTACATTACATAACCTCACTTTTTAAAACTGTTTGAATTTAATATAATTGATGGTTGCAACCTATACTACGTGATAATTCATGTTAATGAAATAATAAAACGATTTATCACAAATTTGTGATAAAAAAACGTAGTAAATTGTTTTATTAATTCATGTTTGAATTTAGTCAAAAACTTGGTTGTGGCGCGTTCCAACCGGCAAGCAATTTGTGTTCAGTTTGGGGTCAGTACAAAGTCGGCGCTTGCGCAAAAATAATCCATGTATTAGTCGCAACCAGTTTGCAAACTGCCGAGCGATGTCGGTTGGAACAAACCTATTAACAACTTACTAAGCAGCATAACTTGTCCTAAACTTGCTTACCCGGTGATTTAAAAATATACTGTAATGTCACCAACATTGAGGTTTTTTTTGCAAGTAATTTAAATATAATTTAAGATTGGTGTAATCAAAATAGTCTTGCCTTAAATATTAGTAAATGCAAAGTGATTTCATTTAGTAAAAAAATGCAGCCTTTAACGTACGATTATAACATTGCAGGAATATTAATTGATCGTTGATTCACTATTAAAGACCTAGGCGTAATTTTTAATTCTAAATTAACTTTTATTCCACATATCAATCTGATAGTGAAGTCTGCATTTCGCTCACTAGGATTTCTTAAACAAAATACTGATTTTACTAATATTAAAACCCGTTTGACACTGTCTATAATTATGTCTTGAATTATATATATAATTTTTATTAGAATTTGTGCCATAACTCCATATATAAAATTTATATCCTGTATGACACTGTAAATAATTCTTTATATAATTATAAAACCACGCCTGCGTCTTATCTATGATCTGTCAAATCAAATTTCAATGTTTACTACACTTTGCAGGTTATGTCATTTGTTTTGAATTGATTATTGCTATAGTTAGTTATACAATTAATGAAAATAATAAAAAATGAAAGCAGAACAAATTAAAAAAGTGGTAGCAATTGCTATGTAGAGCTGCAGTGATAAATTGAAAAAAATTACAAAATACAAAATAATATGCGCACATCACGTTCGCGTCGATTATAGATGGGAAAATAGAACATGTTCTAAATTTTTCAAGATATAATTGTGACCTTGATAAATTGTGTGTTTTACACACGGAAATGGTCGATCTATAATTATATATATAATACAAGACATAATTATAGACAGTGTCATACAGGTTTAAGTCAATTAAAAAGATATATTCTACTATAGTTAGATCCAAACTAGAATAATGTAGCTTAGTATGGTTTCCCATTTACAATGTGCACCTTAATCTTTTAAAAAAGCCACAGAAAAGGTTTTTTAAATATCTATCTTTTAAAAGCAACGACATCTATCCATCACTTCATTGTAATAATTACAGCATCATTGAACGGGAGTTTAATATACATTGTATCAGTACACGAACTCTATTCAGAGTATCAAATTTATATGTAAATTACTAAACAATCAAATAGACAGTTGTAACCTGTTTAAAAAATGTAAACTTCTATATTCCTGAGTACTCAATTAGATCTTTCCCAACGTTTAAAATTCCTTTTTCTCGTACAAATACTTTAAAAAATTCTCCTATCTAAGAGCCGTCTGACACGAGACTGATTTTAATACAAGTGTCAGTACAATAATTTTGCGCGCCAATTTTTCAAATAATTAGCAAGCTTTTAAGCAAGAAATTAGAACAGGTTCTAATTTCTTGGATGAAATCTTACTAAATAATTGACACATAAATCCGTCAATGTATATATATATATCGCCAAGAACACTGGATTATAAAATTAAATATTTAAATAATTGGAGTGCAAAATTATTGTACTGACACTTGTATTAAAATCAGTCTCGTGTCAGACGGCTCTTAAGTATGCAACCCATTTTTAACTCCCTTCTTTCCCATTTAAATATCCATTATAATCATGTTAATAAATTATTATTATTTTCTTATAAAATTCATTACCGAATAGATTATATATAATTTAGATTATATTTATTGAATTATTGTTAATTTTATTTTTAGTTTTATTTTTTATTGTATTTTATTTTTATATTTTAGCGTAGATGTTTATTACTTTATAACTTAGATCTGTAATTGGAATTTTCTTTCTGTTGATCAATAAATATTATTATTATAAAAAAATATAAACTCCAACTATAGTTGTTAAATTTTATCTAACGCAACATTTAAACAACTTGATAAACATGAAACCCATTTTTTAAGTACACCAAATATTTTTTTAATTGAATTGCGTGTTTTTATACAAGCCTTGTTATAACTGAGTTCCGCAGGAGTATTTGGATGTAATAACGATATCAAAATAGCATTTTCTGGCCAACGAGCTACTACATTATTTATATAAAGTAAGACATTGACAAAAAAATATTATATGAGAACAATCAATAGCGCCCAATACGTTTGGAAACCCACTGATGTTATAAAAACTGTTACATATTTTATTGCATTTGTATTTGTCATTTTTATATGCAACTTAACGCAATATAATAAGTTATTTATTTTCAATGTCAACTATTCAATTATGATCATTTTAAATTTAAAAAAAAAATATGGTTTTTAATTTATCAGAAAATTTTGTTATGAAAGTATATATAATTATTTTACAAAGTTGTATTAAGAATATCATAAAGATTAAAAAAATAAAATAAAAATTATTGTGGCCATTTAAAAAATATAGTTGGTTGCCATAGCAACTATACTAAAAATAAAAGCATACATGTGTAAACCTGCCTTTATAATACTCAAAAAACAATTTAAAATGATTTTTGAATCGTATAAATCGGTTAAAAAATAACGGGGTTATTCAGCCGTACATTTTTTGTCTAACACCCTGTATAAATAGTATTATTTATAGTTATTGGGTGCGTTTTTAAAGTGCTCTGGCTGTTCGAACAGTTTTTGCACAAACAATTTTTTTGTTTGTTCCACTACGTGATCGTGCACGGTAATTTAAAAACAGCATAATAGCACTCAAACGTCAAAAACATACGTCAAAACTTGTAAAGTTTTTTGATAAGTTAATAATATGCGCAGGTAGCAGTTTAATTGCTGCTGTGGTTTTAAATTTAGTAATGACATGTATAAATTTTATTAATTACAGATCAAAAATAAATATATATGTAAAAATATGTTTTCTAAGGTTATGTTGTTTGTTTTGTTTACATGCCCAGTGTTGTCAATTAATACGACAATTAAAATTTGCATCAAGTAAAATATTCAAATCTTATTTTTCTAGATTCACACATATTTTGTATGAGCGCATATTTCTTTTATATCTTATATTTTTATAATGTATATAAAACCGTATCCATGTTCTGCTAAAACCATGATAAATATATTATTTTATTTTTGCCATGTGGCAACACTGTACATGCCCGTCATGCACCACCTCTAGGCTAGGTGCGTGTAAATGTTGTTCGAACAAGTTTAGTAATATTAAAACGTGACTCTGTTCGCGTCATTTAAAAACGCACCCATTTTTTTATAAAATCATAAGACAAAAGCCTGTACAAAAATATTGCCATAAATGTTAGTTATTATATTATAAAATGTATATTTAAGTATAATACAAAAATATTCATTTTTCTCTTAATTATCTAATTTGTTTTAAACAACTCAGAATAAAGATTAGTTGCTAATAGACAAAATCGCTGTCTTTTAGAGAAAGAATATGGCTTCATAAACAGTGTTATTATTTATAGTTTGTTTTTTATAAAACCATCACACTTTTTGAATGAATGAAGTATGTAGTATAAATAGCAATTAATTTATCATTTATGTTAGAATTACTGTATAGGAAATGTATATTAAACATAACACCAAAATAGACAATAATGATGTCTTAAATTAAACATTTTGATAATGAAGAAGGTCAAACAGTATATATCAATTACATTACTGTCAAATAAATGTGATAAGAATTAAAAATAAATCTTACCACTTATAGGTGTACTTGCAAAGTCTGAACCAGACAAACTATTCGTCATCAGATGCATCTGCTGTGTTACCTCTTGAATACTATTTTTCATAGAATTATCACTTAATGAGAAATCTTCATCTTCGAAGTCTTCCATAGGTGCTATATCACTATTATTATTTACAGACATAAGGGAAGCCATTGATTGCATATCCTCATCTCTATAATAATCAGTGAATGTTAACTCAATAAAAATACAATATAAATAATACTCACGTAGCTTTTCCTTCACGTAGAAAAACACAAGAAAGAGTACACTCTAATTTAGCACTGGTTATTTTTTTAGTTGTTGGTTTTAATGTCAGCTGTAAGGGATGTTGTGTTGATGATATACTAGCAAATTTACCCATATTAATTTGGGTAACTGCCAGCTGTCTTCTTTTTCCAGTTGAGGTAACCTAAACAAAATGTTATTATGAATAATACTATACTCTACAATATTATGTTATTTTATAATATTTTTTACCTTAAAATAATGTCTCATTAAAATTTAATTACCAAATTATGATGAAAAAAACCTCAATTATCATCTGCATGCAAATAATTGTATAATGGAGTTAATTTCAAAGATATAAAAAAAGTTGCAGTACTTTTTGTGCCTCAGACTTAAACTATATTAAGTAAGGAAACAGTTTATATAAAAATTGTAATCATTATACAATCATAATATAGTGCAGTATCCATAATAATCATCAAGGGCAATTAGTACATTGTAAAAAAATATTTAAAACACATGTGTTGTATACATTATATAATTTCAGTAATTTAATTTACCTGATAAGTATGTAAATGTTTAAAGTATGTACCTTTCACTTCTCTATCAAATTAGTCAATGTGCTATGTTATTGTGTACAGTTATTTGAGTATTCACAGGTATCAATAAGGAAGCCAATACAATTAAAATATGAATGGAATTGTTTTAGAAATATTAATAGCACATACTTAGAAATAAATAAATCATCATTGCAAAAGAATGCCAAGAATTTATTGAGTAAATATTTATTAAACAAAAAGGTAAAATATTATTCAAAGAATCAAATATTTAAAATGAATTGATAGAAATTAATTTAAGGGCAAAGTGGCTAAATATTTAAAATAGAATTCATGTAATTTAACACCTTTTTAAAATCAGTTTTTGCAACATGTAGAGAATTAAATTTCTAGACATGAAATATATGAAAATCCAAAATAATGGGTGATTCATTTAGAGGTACTTTTTTCAGTAGAGGTTTTATGTTAGATAAAGCAGCTTGTCGTATAGAACAACTTGGAGTATTTTACGTAAGAATCTTGGTTTAACAGCATACAACATTTAACTTAATGGAAGAATTGAAGATGGCCGACCTTCCAAATTGTCACCATTTTAGGCTTTTGAAAAGCTTCAAGAAAATCTACTGATCTTGACCAAAATTTTGTTCAGCATTTCTGGCTTAATGGCTACGTCTATAGGCAAAATTGCCTTATTTGAGCTGAAGAGCAACCAGAAGAGATTCAAGAACTGCCATTACATTCTAACAAAACAACAGTTTGGTGTCGTTTATGGGATGGTGCAACATTTCTTTAAAAATAAGAATTGCCTTAACGTAATTGTGAATAGCGCCCGTTATCGCACAATGATAACAGACTATTTGCTGCCTAAAACTGAAACCGGTAATCTCGACGACATTTGGTTCTAACAAAACGGCGCTACTGCCACGTAGCCCGTGAAACCATGACCATCATAGATCATGTAATATCGCACCTGTAAACTTATTTTTTTTAGGACTAAGTGTAGTCCAAAGTGCCTAGATGGATAAGCTGACTACGATTAAGGAATTGGAGACCAACATTACTTATGTTATTTGCCAAATACCACTCAAAGTCATCTCAACTCAAAAAAAATTGGAACTTCTGAATGAACCATGTTAACTGTAGTAACAGCCAACATTTGAAAAAAATAAATTGACATAATGGTTCTTTTGTATGATCATAAAGATTATCCGATAAAAATATTATTTTAAATTTTTTTTCATTAAAAAAAAAAGTATTTCTAAATTTATTTAATTATTTATGTATTACATTTTTAAATTAAGTTTATGAGTATTGCTTCTATTCACCGCAAATTTTGTGAAGTTTTAATGGCGCTACAAATATATTTTTTTTAAATAACAACTTTTATAGTTCTGTTGTGAACCAAAAAAAAAATATATTGATTTTATTGTTTATTTAGAAAGCAATAAAACCATTAACATGATGGTTGCCTCACCCTAAGCAATTATCATCATTTTGGTCCACTTAAAAAGACATTAGGTAAACAAAAATTTCTGAGTAATAATAAAGTGACGATCAAATAGTCACTAGAACGTAATAGAACTAACAAAAAAATACATATATACACAAAAAAAGTCCTTTTGCTCATTCAGCAGACTAATAAGAAGATTACACTGTTTTTTGCAGATGTCAGCGACTTCTAACAGATTAAGCTTAGTGCCATTTGTAAAGTTCAGTAACATTTTAATTTTATTAATTTTGGGAAAGTATGATTTGCAAATGAACTAGTATCATGATTTAGTTCTAAACGCTTTAAAATGTTCTGTATATTGTGTTTCAAAACTTCAGCCAGTTTACCCAACATATACACTATTGCATTCGGATAGATAGTTAGATAAATAGATAGATCTTTGTTTAAATTTGAAACTTTTGGTAAATGTAAGAAATTGTGTTTTGATACAATTTATAATTAATTAAATTTTGAATAAAACTGACTGGAAAACCATTCATATTTCCTATAGACAAAATTTTTTTCAGTTCTAATTTAAGATTGTGATTTGATAATCAAATTGAAACTGCTCTATGTGTCATAGCATGTAAGCTGCAAGCTTATGTGACATAAGATGATTGGATTTGAAAAGAGTTGTAGTATTGACGCTGGTCGGTTTTCTTAATATATTGAAATCAATTTTGTTATTGTTGTGAAATAAGAAATTAATTTTGTTCTGTTTTTAGTATAAAATTATTTTCAATTTAACAATCAATTATATCAGCAAACTACAGGTCTAGGAATGGGCTCTCCGTTAAGCTAGCAGATATATGTCAATTATCAAAGATAATATATTCAATTTAGATTTTTCCAAAAAACATATATCGATATAATTGAGCATATCACGTCAACTTGATCAATTCTTAAATAAAATTAATAACATTCATCCCAAAATCGTAACGGCTCCATTACGATACACGTCAAATAAGAAAATCCTAAACATGTCGTGATGACGTATTATAAACGCAAAATACAAAAAAAAATGTTTATGTAAACTGAGTTTAACTGAGAAGGTTGAAAGACAACTGACACAATATAAACCTTATCAAACAACAAAAAACCAGTTAAAGGTCATCTCAACATATTGCACAACTGCTAAAAATGTCACTATCTTTTATGAGGCAAATAATTTCAAATATTTTGTTTGATAAATAATCAGCAATCTAAAAATTCAATTACTACATAATCTGTATACATTTTTTTTTGTACAAATATTTTATGTTTCATAAATTATAGTTGTGTTTAGCAACTGTTCCAGTAATAAATAGTCAAAATACTATTAATAAATTAAGTGTTAAAAATAATATTCACTTATTCTGCCAAGCTTTTGAAGTCAGAGTATAAACACTCTTACAATGTATCCTGTGCTTCTATTTGTTTTTTTAAGTAATAAGCATAACTGTAAAGTATTTCATAAGTTCCGCAACAAAAATTAAAAAATACACTGAATCATAATTTAAATGTATAAATAATAATATAAACAGAATTAAAATGAACAAGCATTTGTCAATAATAATACCATTTTTAAAAAGAAACATTATAGTAAATAAAATATAGATTTTCTTTATCTATTTAGTCAAAATCTACACTGCCTTTTTCATAAACAGAAAAACAAAAAACATTTATTACTATCAACGTATCAACTACCAATAAAATATGATTTCAATGTTAAAATAATAAAACGTATAGGTAAATAATTTTGTTATTTTTAACCCAATTTAACCATTTTTAATGATTTTTTTAAATACTAAGACAGGTTGCAGTTGTTTTCAGCATACTTACTGTTGTTTTTAGTATACTTGACAACCAACTTATATTTATATTTTATACACTTTTTTATGGTTTTAAATCTTCATGTTATTATGAATCCAACAATGTGTACCTACATATGTACTTCCATATTTTGCCATAAATTTAATAAACATGTTATTTGCTTTTATAAACTGTTGTACTTGAGTAGGTGGCAGTAACAATAACTATTTTTTTTAATTTCAAAATTATTTAAAAAATTAAACTTTTTCAATTTTAGTTTTTTTTTTATTTGAAAAATCATAAATTTCTTTATTATTGTAGGTATATCAATATAACATTACCACAAAAAAAATCCAAAGCCTAATTGTTACAGTTTTAAGTGCAAAAACAAACAACCTATTTATTAGATTAATGGCAAAATATTATATTATGAAAGTATGTAAGAATTATATATAATTGGATTCAAAATAAAAAAATAACAAACAAAAAAAATGTTGCCATTTTAAAAACTGAAGTCATTGGAAGTACATTAAAAACAACCGCATACATGTACTGCTTAAAAAGTACTCAAAAAACAATTGTAAATGGATTTTGAACCATCCAAACTAGTTGAATAATAACAGTTATAAAACACGTCTTTTTATCCAACATCTTATATATATTTACACACAATTGTATTGTAAATAAATTGATTGCAAGTTCAAGTCATTTGTAAACATTATTTCATTTCTCGGTTGAATGTTGCTTTGTTTTATATAGACAAATGATATAAATACCAAATTTGAGATAACAAAATGATGAATTATAGCTCAAAGAATATATCTGTTTGAAAAAAAAAAATTTATTATTTGATACTCACATCTTCAATGACAAAATTCCAGTCCTTATCTTCCAACTCATTGCAACGTCCTTTAAATAATGTTACAGCAACTTGATGATTTTCTGGCACAGCCCATACTACCAATCCCTTATATGGATTCTGTAATGTAGGCTCCCATGTCATAGGTTCCGAAGCTACTCGTCTGGATCTACGTGTCCATACAACTGATAATTTGTGAGGCTGCCTGTAAAAGTACATAAAAAATAATTATAATTTTGATGCAAATAATATATTAAATAGATTGTATATTGTCAAAACAATGTGTGTTCTATATAATAGAAAGAGTGAATTTGACTGCATAAAAAATGTTGGTCAAAAATTAAACAGCATACAGACAGACATTAAGCCGTTTGCAAATCGTCCGGGTTAGACATACCAAAACTACCAAGCAAACCAATTTGAGTGAGGTAGTGTACTAAAAAAAACATATTTCTTAAATTATTTTTTAACTAGAATCTTCTATGTTACAATCTGTTTATAGAACAATAAGCAATGATAATGATACTGTTCGAGGTGACAGTGAACTGCCTTCCAGTGAAGGCTAGTTCAAGATATGAAAAAGCTAGAATCTATAATTCAAGTTTAAAATTTTTCCTTAATATATTGCTAGCACTATTCTCAAGCAGGCTAACTGCAAAACTTGATTGTTGATTTGAAGAGTTCTATGCCGTAAGTTCATATTGGTTTTGTAAAGTATTATTTTATTTTCTGCTGATAGCAGAGCGTTTCTTCCAATGAGTAGCAAATTTTGTGATCAAGTTGTTTGCGTTTAATCCAGTCTTTTTATCTGTGTGCATGTGCATGCCTAGGTGTTTGATTTTTTTTGTTTGTGAGAAGACTTTGTTGTTTTAGAAGTACCAGAAGACAAGTTTGTCTGCATAGTGTAAGCTTTTTGATTAATTCCCTTTTTGAGCCATTTTTCTAGTTGATAAAGATCGGCCGTCATTATTTGAATATCTTCAGCAAATGTACCTATTATGGTGTATGAACTAGTCGGCAACTAAGCACAGCACTATAGATCAAGCACAGTTTTGGATCTACAACACTTCCCTGCGGTACACTTGCACCTGTCTTTAAGGTAGAATTTGAGTAAAATATAGTAGGAACAACATACAATTTGGACAGTTTGCAAACTGTGTACACTAACAAGTATTTGCCATCCTTAAGCAATCTTTTATACACAGTAATTTGTTTGTGTGCATAGTTTAAACAGATTGCAAACTGTCAAATCGTAAGTTGGAACAGACCTATAGTAAGCCTGTATGCCAACCTTTGTCGAAGGCCTGGCACACATCAAGAAAAACGGTTCAAAGTCTAAATTAGTAGTGACGTGTTTTACTATTCTGGATTTGAGTAGAATGTTAAAACCATTTTCACTGTACATTGGCCTCATTAAGCCCTTTCTACCTCCTACAGTGGTAAACCTTACTCCAACGTCCCAGACAACCTATGTGGTTGATGTATGCTAGAACATCACTTGGAGAAGTTTCCCTTATGCTAGCATTTATTTTAATAGAAGTGGTGTTAACCTGGTCATAAGTATTTTCTCAAAAAGTTTTGATAAGATTGGTAACAGGTTAATTGGTTGATAGGATTTTTACTTCATGGGGAGGTTTGTCAGGTTTTAAGACTGATAATTTGTGCTATTTTCCATGCCACTGAAAAGTATCTAGTTGTCAGTAACTCAATGAATGTCATAGTGATTTTCATTGTAGCTTTGATTGTAGTTCTTTTAGTATCTGCCCAGTTATTTGGTGTGTTTTTTTCTGTTCCAGATTTATTATTGCGCCTTTCATATCTATGGATTTTGCTTTGATTAGATATGATATATAGAACAGTGCTTCTATTGTTGAAATATTTTTGAAAAATGTAAAAATGTTCAGCAATCACACTGGCCTTTTCCTCCTTATTTTTAGCTCAAATGCCATCTTGCTTTCTAATTAGACAGAATTGTTTCTTTGGGTTGCTTTTTTTTGTAAATATGACAAGACGACTAATCTTGTCATATTTTCAAAGAAGTTTCGTAAGCTTTGTGTGGTTATGGTAGGCAAGTTTATGGTATTGGATGTTGTTAGGATCATTGGTTATGGTAAGTGATAAATCATTTAGTTGTGTTTAGAAAGCCATCACCAATGAAATTAGAATGTTCAACAATAAAATTAATTATTAATTATATTATATTAATCCTATCTTAAATGTTGAATTAATAAGTGATGTTTATATTGCAAAATTTTAATACATAAATAACAGGTATACAATTAGATGGAATGAGCTCAAATAACATTGTGTAATATATAAATCATATTATTAATAAAATACTAGACATATGAATCCAAACAACAATCCACCACTTGTAACGTTAAAGTTATTTATTTACAAATTGTCAATTGTATTTTCTTTTTAAGTAAACATTTGTTTTGTATTACTCAGTTACCTTAAACACATTATCAATTCTAACCAGCTTGTTATTTTAGGATTCATATTATAACAAACGCACTGTAACTACAATTCCTCAACATTAATTTTAAATAAAATATTAAGATCCTTTCACACAAGATTTTGAAGGTGAGGAAATAAATTTGCGCAAATTATTACACACAATGTTATTAACCTAATCATGTTGTATGAGTAACTTCATTATTTTCATCATACACCTTTAGACTTTTAAATATTTCAAAAAAACCATAATAAAATCAGCAAAAACAAGCTTAAAATGTCAAGTGAAGATTTACATTTAAATAATGACACTTCATTTAGTCCTACAACAACTGCTAGTTTGTATTTTTGGCAACAATGTTTCAAACATCTATTCAAAGTATCTTGCAATTCAATCGGTTTGGATTGAGACATGACCATAAAACTGAGCCAACAAGAATTAAAGTTGGCGCCAGCCAAAAGACCCGTTCGCGAACGATATACTGATCCAGATCAGTCGGTTCTCTAAAAGATTCGTTCGAATTGAACGATTCGGTCGCTAACGATACACCATAAATTGGCATTAATGTATTCTAAAAATGTTGGCATATGATAAACAATTTCTAAAAAAAGTAATCAGATAATTGAGGATCTGAGAATGATTAGTCGGTAAAGACCATTTTGACAAAAATAGGTTTTTATCAGATTTCAATTTTGTAAGGTTTAACTCATTGTTTAGTATGAGAATAACAACAAAGTTCTTAGTTTTAATACTAGATGTTGTTACTTTAATCCACAAATAAAAGTGAAAATAAAAATTTTTCATTCTCATCTACTTTGTTAAGCTAAAATATGGAGCCCAAGTTGTGATATTGACAATACTGTAAGTACTGCAGAAATTGATGGCAAGTGATGCTGATCCTAATTATAGTATAGTATATACCTAAACTCAAAGAGAACGCCTTGGGAGATATTAAATGTAATACATAATTTAAAAACAGAAAAACCTGCAAATAGTTTAAATAATAATCATTTCTTTGACATAAATAACTTTTTATAGCTCTCAAACCTCATTATAGACCGGAAGGTATAACTTGCTCAACCACTTGATTGTAATTAGAATTGCAACTGTTTCCTACATAATAGAGGTTGTGATACCTGCTAATTTATTGTTATCAACCAATAAATTAATTGTCTTTTCCAATCAACACTTTCTCAGCAACTCTAAATTTGCTTGACTGAATCTTCTGAATACTGACTTTGAATTCCAGCCCCCAAGTTGTTTTATACCAATCATTAATTCTCCGATGTTTGATGAGCGACAAAATAAGTGCCCAGAATATAATACAGGTTTAGACAGATTGAGATAAACAGCTATTTTCTTCAGAATGACACCAAAAACACATATTTTCAAAAACCTGCCTCGTTTACCAAACGTAAAACGATACATTTTTATAAATATCTAAGCCTTGGCAATTTGTGGTTATCAACTACACTAAACATTCAATTTTTCTAGGTTTAAGTTTCTCGCAAGTAATCAGCAATGAAGATTTTAGATCCTAAATATCATCGACTTGAAGCGGAACAAGCTCTTGTTTATGGCAAGCCCCAACTATTCCAAAAATTAATCTGCATCAACAAATTTAATTTAAACACCACTAAATTATATTAGAATAGAATCTGAAAACTGCTTCTTTGTTGTTTTAATTATATGAAAAATAAATAAAACCTAGAGGGTTCCAATTAAAATTTGTATATTACAACTAGACTAGTTTCGATGTTGTAAATACGTCATTGTCAAGCAAAACAATGATTTTATTTATTTCCTTATATTAGAATAGGTCTCTTTACATTATTCATTAAATACACTTCATCTGGAAGTTCGTATACAAAATAAAACTGCAGAACTGCAGTAATAAACTGTTGTTTTTCCGCTCTCATAGTTAAGGATAGAAAATTTGTTCCAGAATAATATTTTTCTTATAATTAAAAAATCTTTGACCGTGTGTTAAGATATGTATGTAGCACAAGCATAACTTGCTTTTATGGCCTTTGAAACTGAATTTAACCATCGGCTAACGCTTCGAGCTCAAAATCACGTCTCCATAAAAGCTTCATTACGCCCTTAATACATAAATAACTATCAGTAAGATGTATGTTATTATATGGAGAGAAAATTTGGGAATAGAAAGATCCAAAAATTAGTAAATAAAGAAAGGTGTCTAGTTGTAAGTCTGAGAAAAAAGTATGTATATAAAATACTATAAAACTAGATTGAGAGAGATGAGAAAGATATGGAAAAATTAGAGCCAGCACAGAAAAATATTTTAACAGATGGATATGGATATGTTATTGAGGAAATAAAAAGAATGAGAGGCAAAAGCATTAAATTATGTAAACATTATAGCCGATGCACTATCAAAGTAAACAAAAGGTGCATGTTAACCCTTCAGTAAACGGGTGGCTTTAGTGTTACACCAGCGCACGGGTGAGACCTATCAGGAATATTTTATAATAGACTGTAAAAAACATTTGTTTAAATATTTAAGCAAGTTACTTTCGATGATTTTAAAGTAAATCTATTTATGTTTTATTTTGTATATTAGAATTGTAAAAAAAAAAAATTACTATTTTTAGGGCTCATAATACTAAAAAGCTGTTTTTTATCACAATTTTTGTTTATATCATATTATAACTCAACTAAACAAAAAAACAATTATTTATTGTTTTTCTATAACAGGCATACTAAAGTAATATATGAAAATAAAAAATTAAATTTAAAAAAATCTAAACACAAAACAAGGGGTTCTAAAGTTGGCTCTAATTTCTGTTGGTATACTCCTTACAGCTAACTTTTACAAAATTTACAAGCGTGTTTTTCTCCTTTTGTAATATTTGCAGTAACTTTTTTTAGGGGTAGGTTTGAGTTAGTCTTCAGAGATTGAAATTCCAAATAAGCGTCTAGCCAATTCACGTATAACTCTAGGCAAGTTGCTCTTTCTTTTATATTTTCAGAAACTAATTTCTTTTAGAAACAACCTGCAGCCATTAGTAAATTTAAAGTATGTTTTGTTATTATAAATATGATGTGAATTATCAAATTTTGAAATTAGTTAGAACAACCTACAAGCAAAAACTGATTTTTATAGATAGTAACATCAGCGCACGGGTGAGGCCTATCAGTACATATTGTGCTTTTACATAAAAATAAAAATTTATATTTATTTTTGAATTACATCAAAACATGTCTTTTTACAACTCTGAGAGTACAATTATATTACTCAAAGTTATTTTAACTTTTATATGTTGCTTGGACTCACAGGCCTCTACCCGTGCGCTGGAAGGATAAAGAAAAAAAAATGATTGCAAAACTCAGTTGTGTAAAAATTCTAGATGGACAAAGAAAAGAAAATGTGCAAGGTATGTGGAGAACCTATAAAAAACATAGAACATGCAAAAAAAAAAGAATTGGATAAAAAGAACGTAATTTTGTCCTATAATGATTTCTGAAAAACCCCTTTGTTTTGAAGATAAAAGGTAAATAAAATTTGTGACAGTTACAGCATTTTATTATCAAAAACTACATGTAAAGTTGCAGAATCTACAATAAATCTTCGAAATAACTTTCTCCATCCTAGATACATGCATTCAATCTTCTCGTCATTGAGTGCCAAACTCTTTCAAACACACCAGGGTTGTTTCTAATTGAGTTTCACCCAGCAATTATCCGATTTCGCAAGTCTTCCAAATTCTCCACGAGGAGTAGCAAAAACTAATGACTTCAGATAGCCCCATAAGAAACAATCCAGGGGGTTTAAGTCTGAGGATCAAGCAAGCAATGCGTGTGGCGGCCCACCTCAACCAATCCAGCAATTTCGTTTGTTGCTGTTAAATAATCACAAGCAACCAAACTGAAATGTAGTGGTGCACCATTGTGCATAAACCACATTGCAATTCTTGTTGCCAATAGTACATCATCCAGAAACTGAGGTAGCATGTGTTCCAAAAATTTGCAATACACCTCACGGTAAGTCTTCCGGGTAGAAATACTGGTCCAATTAGACAGGTGCCCACAATTCCAACCCAAACATTCAAAGAGAACTGATGTTGAAAACAATCTTCACATACCTGATGCAAATTTTCATCTGACCACACATGATTGTTATTGCATTTTTTAAGAAACTGGCTTCATCAATGAAAAGAATATGTATCAGGAATTGAGAGATTAGAACTAATGTTTGCAAAATCCATTGACATAACGCAATACATAAGATAATCAGCAGGTAGTAAAAATGGTTTCAAAAATTTTTCAGTCGGGGATTTTAGTCTAGCTTGTAATAAATTGCCATCAGCAAGTCCATACATAAAATGAATGTCGGTCATCTCAGCGTATAGTAATTCATAGTAGAGGAATAAACAACTGCGACCGATACGTGTAATGATCAATGACAAGACGTATTCAAATAAAATCCACTTGTACATTAGTAGATAAAACAACCGTTCCAAGTTATCGTTAACAATTTTTTGTACTTGATAAACTCATTCATTTTTTGTACTTGATATACTCATTGGCGTACCCCATACTTTTATTTACATTCATGATTTCAACAAATATCAAATATGGTTGTCGTAAATTTTGTTCACCCTGTATCTTCAAAACAAAGAGGTTTTTCAGAAATCAAAAATATTCTTAGAATAGACCAAGGAAGAACCACTTGAATTTTTGCCACATGTTTACTTAACACCCTGTATATTATATAAGTATTAAATTTAAGTAATATTGTAAAACTTTTATTAAGTTGTTTCTTTCAAGACAAAAAAACAATTTGATTATTAATCCTATTTTTGATTAATAAAATTTTTGTTTTGCAAAATTACATTTTTATATTTAAATAAGAGTTTCTCAAAGTGAATCGTTGTTATATACATATAACAAGCAGGAGAAATGTTAGGAATGACTTTATTCAAAAAGTCCATCCATGGACACACCGTATATAAAAACAATATTAAATCAACTCAATTTTAATAAAAGCGGTGAAGATGAATCTTTATCCTTTAATGATTTAAAAATTGCATTATTAAACATTTTAAAAGTATGTCGTTTTGTCAGCTATATTATTTTAAAACTCAAGGTGGCAGTGATTATTATGAAAAAACTGTAAATGTGGATTTAATTGATATTATAAGCATTTTGCCGTGAGATACCGTTGACGTGGTATGAAATGGTTTTACTTTATTTACTTTATTCGGTGTGTAAAATTTAAATATGAAAACCTATATCTATAATGAATTGAATGGTCAAGCATGATTATAAAAATAATTATTAAAAATTGCTATTAAGTATAAAAAAATTAATATTCTATGTAAGTAAATGTTGTTTTATAGCAAATATTTTACTAAATTAATAATAATCATATAAAAAATAATGATAGGTGTAACCATTTACAACCGGTACGTTTTCGTGAGACTCCCGCCCAATCACTCAAAAATAGAGAGATGGAAATATATCCACTGTTTGATCGCTGGTATGTACGGTTTCTCACAGAAAAACGCTTAATGATTTGATATCTGACAACTGACACTAAAAAATCAAGTTTTTAATATCAACTAAAATATGGTTATTTTTATAATAATGATTATTATATTATTAAAGCTTGAGTTTGTAATTTATTTAAAATAGAATAAAATTATTGTTCTGTAATTAAATCATGATATATTATAAGTATTATTAGTGTAATTCCATTGCTATTGACCAAATATTTAGGTTTTGCTTGCTTTTAATTGGTAGTATGCATTAATTTATCTAATTAAAGTTTCTTCAACTTTATTATATTTATTTAGCAAATATAAATTAATCTACAGAGTAACATAAAATATTTATTAGATAAACAGTATTTAATCTATTTGTTTGTTCAGCTTTCTGCCACAATTTTGTTAAATCAATAAAATATACTAACCAATAATTTACATTCAAATGCACGATTTTGTTTTCTCATAAATACTAAAATGATGCTAAAAATATATTAAAATCTTGACCTGTGTTTATTATATAAAAAAATCTATTTATAAATAAAATCGTAGATATATTAAAAAACCTTGTGTCCTTTGCACATGTTTTTCAATACACCCATTTCTTTTTAAATAAATGAGCTTGGCAATAATCCAAAACAACAAATACTTGTTTGTAAATAAGAACTCATTCATGTGAATGTTGTGAATAAATATATACATTGTTAATACAGCAAATGTACTTACCATTTCGATGTAAATTCAATTGATAACTGATGATAGGAAACAGTAAACTGGAATTTGGCGGCTCTCTTATTAACACGTTGTAATCGTTTCCAGACAGATCCCATACTTAATTAAAACCACGAACACTGAAAATATAAATATAAATAAACAATTTATTATATAGAAAATGACCCATTCAATTTGGTAAGATAAAGTACAAGGTTACATATGAAACAAAAAAAAATGTACATTTATAATCTAGCAGGAAAATGTGATTAAATACTTGGTGGGCATAAGTTATCAAAGGATGCCTTTATCATATCATTTATTTGTATTTATATTTGCTTGCACTGTGATAACTCATCTAGCTAATGTAGCAAATATAAAGCAATATAAAACAGAAACATTTGCATTATGCAGATTCTAGTTGGCCATAATATAGCAACAAATGATGACTGCAAGTAGTTTATTGTTATTAATGATTAATTTAAAGTTATAAATCACAGACAATTTAATTGTATGAATTATGATCGAATTATTATTAAACAACCTGCAACATAATAATCAATAATTTGCATCATTTAAGTCAAGAACTTTGGCATTAAAAACAATTAACCTTGCAATGAATCATTTGACACAAGGGTCATGTAAGATGAAATAACATTGAAATTAACAAGGCAGGTGTTTATTTCACACTAAAAACCCACCTGCACTATCTTCCTCTACGTTACTGGTTCATCGTGACTTCTGTTTTGTGCACTTTATTCAAGAATATCCTTGTCAAATTGTTAAAATATTATATTGTCCTTACATGACAACTGACATTTCGTTAGAAAATGGTTGTTTCTGTCAATGTCAAATGCCGGTAAAAGAGAATTTTATTTATTCAAACAGTTTACTATTATCAGTGCCGTCAAAAACAAACTAACTTGTAGTTTAATATATACTAAATAGATGTCGCACCATTTTAGATTTTTAACATTTTTAATGTTGTAACAATGTATGCAAGCATACTTACATATTTAACGTTTAAGCGTTGATTGAAAGAGTAAAATTGTATATATATACTCATTCAATCAACGGTTTAAGTTACTATTTAGTCGATTCTTATTATTATGTTGTAAAAATGTCTGCGTACAAGCTGTGGCTAAAGCTTGAATTTTGTTTGCTTACATCTTAAGCTTTTCTTAAAACGTTGCACCAATAGGTGTTTTTCATTTGAGCGCTTCATGCAGCCGCTGCATTTTTACATTTTTAAATATTGCTAACCAAAACATCTCACACTTGATAAACGCACTAGAATATATTTCACAGGTGTCCTGAATTGAAAAAAAGTTTCATGAAAATGACGTCACTGGAACTCATCGTTTCTGATCAGGGTAGCTTTTGTAGATTACTTACAGGGCTGAAGATGTTTCATCTTCAGCCCTGTAAGTAATCTACATTCCATTGGAAAAGAAAGAGAATATAACAAAAATGAAAGAAAAAATAATTTACAGGCGATCTGTGGTCGGGAAGTAGAAAGGGGTGAGTTTTTAAGGGTAGAAAACTGTTTATCTCGATTTTCGGCAAACTACAAGTCCTATGGAAAAAAGTTAAATGGCAAAGTTATAGGTAATAAAAAGATCTACAGTTTTGTATTTACACTTTTTTTACATTACCTCAAAATTTATGTGAAAAATTCAAATAACCAATTAATTTTTTTACCTTATTTTGACTTAATATAGAAAAAGCACCCTAATTTTCAATCGAAAATTCTCGCGTCTGATTTTTTTTTTAAACTCGGTGGGCTTTTTGTTTGTTGAAATCTCTACTTTTTGATGGTGTAAAAAAATACATTACTATGGTAAATGTTCCCAAAAACGCAAAGAAACAAAAAAACTCAAATTCGATTTTTTTTTAATCATTATGTAGAATTTTGAGCTATTTATTAAAATTTATACTTTAATTACTCGAAAAACGTAAGATTCCATGTTATAATGTACTATAATTAACAACCAAGTTAATAAAGATAATATTTAATAAGACATCTACAATATTTTGAAAAAGTTGTAGAATCTTCTTTAAATGATATGCGTAGATGCCAATTTATAGCTATTTTAAGACATCTTATATACTTGAGTGACCTACAGAAAATTTTACCCTCGAAGGGTCTGGGCCTTACTACCTGTTATTTCGTAGCAGCTGCAAAACCGTTAGCCAGTATTCGAGATACAGAGCAGTGAGCAAAATCGTTCATGAAAATACACGTGCAGGCTCATATAAAGAAACTTTGCGCTTTGAAGCATTGATTATCAAGAACCCTGCCAATCATACGTTTTCTCCGGATTCATACGTTCAATTTATTTATGATAATGCGGACCATAATACATACACGATTGATGGCAAGAATACTTTCCATGCAATGGGTGGAATAATGCTTGTTACTCCGGTGTCTAGTGTTACTTCAAAGAAAACTATCTCTAGATTAAAACAGATTCTATCTTCTAAAGAGGTAGGTAAAATTGGATTAAATTGAAACGTTTTGAAAACAAAAATTCCGATGAACAGTTCAGATAGAAGATATTTTAGATGTTACGGACAATTTATTCAAAATTTGCAAACAACAAATCCGATGTTTGAATGGGTTCATGGAGAAGTTACATCCTAATTTGACTTGCCTTGTCTGAATTAATTTTTTATCCTTGAAGGATTTAGGAACAGAAAATTTTGAAGACAATTTGCATCACGAAGATTTTAAAATCATAAAAGACAAAATTATCGAGCATCTAAAATTAGTGCAAAAAGAGATCCTACCGCAAAACTTTGGATGCAGTACTGGCAAATGGTCTTGTTAGCCTCAATTTATTTAACAATAATGTTAAGTGTATTTTGTTGTATAATCTGTGTTTTGTATTGATAAGTACACACATACATACATCCAAAAGAAAATATTGTGTAAAGATAACCTATAATGGCAATGGTTATAATTCAAAATTAGAAGATTAAACAATTATTATACAGTTGGCAGTAGTACTGTAAAGTGAAACAAATCCGCAATAAAACGCCGTAAAATTGATGGCATGTCTCATTTATTGCAATAAGTCAATGAAATTGAACAATAAATTGACAAATGTAAAAAAGGCTTAAAACAAATCTGCAATAGATTGTAGTAAAATTGACAGCAATTATTAGATAATAAGTCATTAAATTGAATAATAAATGTAAAAACAGCTTTATTTGATATTTTAATCTGACTAGAAATTGGTCAATAAATTGACAGATATAAAGTGACAATTTATTCTGATTTGGATTTTAAAGTCAGTAAGTTCTTAAAATTGAACAATAAATTAACAAATGTAAAAACAGCTATATTAATTTTTTCCACTTGTCATAAAAATCACAAATTTGGTGCGTTAAGTTCTTGATATTGACAACTCATATTTAACCAATACTTACGCGTTAAGATTGCGTTTAATAACTTAACTAATGCTTAACTTTTGAGTAGCCAGTGAGATTGGCTTTAATCATATGATGACCAGTTGCACCAACGCAACTTATTCAAATTTAATTCAGTAAGCCAACACAAATCAAAAATTAAGAATAAACATTTTTCAATTATTACCTGTTAACAACTAAGAGAGCCTTTAATAAATATAATATTCATGTAACTTGTACCAAATACAACAGTTTAAAACAAAACTTAAAAATTAATTTAGATACACAACTTTTTAGAATTACGAAGTTTACAATGTAGGCAACTAAGTATACACATATTTTAAATATTAAAAAAAAATTCCTAGACTATCACTCTAGACGTAACACAATTTTTTTTGTGCTACTATAAACAATTAAAATAAAATCAAAGTACAATATACACAATAATAAATTACATATTTTAAATTTTTATTAAAAAAACAATTTTAATGGTTATAAAAATAATACTTGAATAAATAATTAAACTTAAATAATATATACAATTGGCAACTTAACCATTATGAAATATAGCAAATGTATATTTTTATACGGTTAATCTTTATTTAAATAATTAACATAATATTAATAATAACAAACAATTGTACAGGATTGTAAATTAAATAATTAAATTATATATGTACAATGATGTTTACACAAGAACAAAATGCTTTTATTATAAATGCTTATTATTACACTACACTTTTAGATGCATTTCTTCATCAAGTATACAACAATTAATTGCAGAAAAGCTCTTTTCAACAAAACAAAGTTTGTCATAGATGTTTGTCATTCTTTAGATATAATTAATGTTTATTAAAAATATTTAAAGATTAATTTATTAATAAATAAAATATGATTGCAGTGTAATTTTAAAATAGTGTAAATTGTGTGTTATGCAAACTGTTAAATTATATGTAAATTAGTGTTTAAACAAAAACAGAATGCTTTTATGGTAAAAACTCATTATACTGGAACAATTAATAAAAGAAGCAAGTCGTATTTTCTTCAGTTGTGCCTAAATTAATTGTATAAAGCTTCTCCAGATGCAAAAATTCTTAATAAAACGTTTGTGAATCATAAACTATTCAGCGTTTTGAAAAAAAAAACTGCACCTGTAAAAGCCAACTATCTACTTTAACTGAAAAGATTGTTCACAATATACAACATTGCTAAAAGCAAAATCCACAAAAAATAATGAGAAAACTATAAAAATCCTGCAATTGAACTCGAATAAGAAAAAGTTACTTAAATTTCACTTGATTGACTCGTTCATAATGCAACTGATTTAACAAACATTTAAATGGCTAAAATTAACCAGTCTGCAATTTATTGAAGTGTAATTGAATAAATCCATCTAAAATGCAACCTAAATATCAATTTAATTATCATAAGCTATAGCTATATATTTAAAATTTATTCAATACTCTACAATTTATTAAATTAACTTTACTTTATTTTTAATAAACATTAACCTTACTTAAAAAGTGACGTAGGTCTGTGAAAATTAACGTTTATTCTGGTAACTTTTAGGTCCATTTTGTTTAGGAAAAACAAGTTAAGAAATTGGTAAACACTAAAATTACTAGTTATAGTTGTAAATTACTTTTGCATATAGTATTTATATTTTAAATTGTATAAATAAATTTTTTTATACTTTTATAAGCTTTATTTTTTATTATTTTTATTTAAACTGGTTTTGCCGTTTAAGGCATCGCCAGTAAGTGTATATATATTAAAACAAATATTTTTAAATAAAAATAATAAAAAATAAAGTATATAAAAGTATAAAAAAAATTTAATTATACAATTTAAAACTAAAATTACTAACATTTTTCACAGAAATATTAAAATAATTTCATTGTTTTTTGTTAACATTGTCTAAATTTACTCTTGATAGTTGTCATATATCAACTTTTATTGTGCTAAACCTCCCAAATACCACACCGTGCTTTAACGACGTATATTAATTAACTTAACACTAATTAATAATAATAACAATAATAATTAAGAAATGCCCATTGCCGTCAAATCATTTGCATCACTTTACTGCGCCAACGATATTGAGATTTTTTTTGTCCCGCGCCTAATTCTTGCTTGCCTGTTTTTCTATAAATTAAACCTGTTTATAATTATTAATATATTCTGTATACTTTACAAACATAACTTCTTTCTAGCATAGGGCCAACTGGTTGTCTTTGCAAAATTCTTATAATTACATCAATAAATAGTATACTATATTACCAATTATCTATTAACATATTCCTAAAGTATATCATAACACGAGTGTGTTTTTAACTGCTCCTTACTAATGTAATGTGCCCTGCATACAACCTCAAACCCCAACTGGGGTGCGTTCCAATTTAGAGAGTTGTTAAGACAAACGTCTTGACGTAAGACGTCAAAAGAACGTTTTTTTTCCTTGTTTCTTGTGTTTTATAATTTTATTTAATATAGAAAAATTAATTTTGATAGGTTTACATAATAATATTAGTTTATAATACACTCTAAAAAAGATAAATTTTAAATTTCTTGCCGTTTACCTGCCAGGGTATACTTTACCTATCTCTGAGACTCGTTTAAACTTTTTTTACTCATGCAATTTTCTCACGTATTTACAAACAACTTCGATAATCGTCCTGCATTTATAAACGTTGGGCTAAAAAAATAATGTCCGGAAACATTTCTTCTTTAAATCGAAACGCACCCTAGTCTGTATTTATAAACGATGGGGTAAAAAAATAACATCTGGACGCGTTTCTCCTTTAAATCAAAAGGCACTCGTGGTTTGCTCCAAGGCTTTAATTGCTGATGCACAACATACAGCCAGACACAAATAGTGTGGTCTCTATAATAGGCAACTTAGTATTTACAAAAATTATGTTAATTGTGGTTAAACTAATGCTTTTGCCCGTTGCACAACTCTAATGCCTTGTCTGCCAGTGTGTGAATAACAATCTTTTACAGCCCTTCAAGCATGCTACAGCTATCAGTACTTTGATAACCTTATTGCAGATGTACTTTGTATTATACACTATTAATATGTGTGAATAACATCTGATAGCTAAATACACTCCTAACAGCTCCCATAGCCATTGTGTTACCAAACTTTTTCATCAACAAATATAACAATCTATAACTACTACATTACTTATCTACCCTTAATGCAACCTCAGACGCTCTACCTGTACGCAAGTAACAATGTTTATGGTACATTAACTAGTATAAATAATGCTAACAAAAACCATTGTTAACAAATGTAAATTTATTTATTTAATTAAAATGTGTCAGTTTTGATATTTCTGTCAAACCTAACAAAATCAAAGTCGGCAGATAAGTAGCCGCTAAATAGTTGTATAGTAACTTGCTTTTAAAAATTAAAATATAAACTTTAAAATTGTTGTTAGTTAACAACTATAAATCATTTTAGCATTATGCAAAAACTATAATACAAACATTTATTTGCTTTTATCACTTAAAATACTTAAACAAACAATAATCATGTTTACTATACATTTGTTACGTGCAATTAATACACAAAAATAAACATACATTTATTATTCAGGCTATAAAACATTGTAACACTCTGAAGCTGAAACCGTCAATTTACGCTCTCAGACGAATATAATTAACTTTTTCTCTATTAGGAAACCTTTACCTATTCTTTTTTTATGCTGGTAGGTACCTACAGATACAATAATAATATACATTAATTTTCTATTACTCAGACTGTAGTTACTTCTTAAATATGGCGAATTTAGCATTGTAAAATATTTATTTAAAAATTACGGTTTGTCACTTTTTCCTATCAGAAAATCTTTTGTGTTTTTTTTATTATACATTGTATTTTGATTGATATTTGCATTAAATATAGACACAACTATTTATTTTACATTAGAACACAGTTACAAAAAGAAATATGATATATGTTTATTTAAACAAAAATTATAATGTTGTATGTACCAATAGTACGCTGTAGCATCATTTATTTTGTCAATTATATTAAAAAGTTGTTCAAAATTATGTTAGTGCTAATTTAAAAGGTATTGAAAGTATGAAAGCTTAAAATGTTTACAAAAAAATATAATTAAGAGATACTGTTGTAAATTTAATCAATTTAATAAATACAGAGTGAGCAAGAATGCCCGAGGAATGTAGGCAACCAAATATACACTTAATGTAAATATTAAAAAAATATACACCTAGACTGCGCTTGACTATCACCGTAGGTGTAACACAAATTTTGTTTTTGTGATAATTAATGTAATTATAAACAATAAATAGTGCGTTCCGTATATCAACCGAAGCGACCGAAATCTCGGTTATCCTGAAACAGGTTTATATACGGAACGCGGTTACCTGAAAAAGGTTACAAAGGTTGCGACCGCACTCACCATGAACTAACGTCGGTGAATTTCTATTAATCGTGGTTATACATGGCGGTAAATTTGAAATACAATCAAAAGTGAACAAAAGCGTCAAATGTTGCTCGTGTATTTTATTAAATTATTAATTATAGGTTATAATGTATATGTATGTTCCTGTCAATGCTAAAACGGGCAAAGGCATGAGTGCAACAGAGCAAACATTATTATTGTGTATAGTTGCCTGTTATACCTGCCAACCTCTACTGGGATTACTGTATTAGCAGGTAGATAAATACATACAATCATCTAATATTAAGCACTGAAATTTAAAAAAATATAACACTAAAGCTAATAATAAATAAATTCATGAAGTTTGAGCCTATACGTGCGTTCGTTTGTGTGATATTATCACTTCATATTACTTAAAGTAATAAATATTACTTGAAATGTACGTTTGGCGTGCCATATCACTTGTCACATGGATCACATCAATTACTTCGATCACGTCGCATCAGTAGAAGCGTTCGTTTGACTGATAATTTCACTTTAAATCATTTAAAGTGATTCATATTCGTAAAATTGTACGTGCGGCGTTATCATATCACCTATGAAATGGAAATAATCAAGCTACCAGTCACGTCGCAACTGCACTACCTCTAAACCAAATTCATTTAATCACTTATGAAACAAGCGGCAAATTTAAAATTTATACAAAATTAATAAAAGTTATAAAGTGGAGAAAGAGTATTATGAAGTTAAAAACTCAAAAACCAATAAAAATTATATTGTTTAATTTTTTTTTTATTTTAACACCGATGTCATTACTTGTGAATTTTTTGATTAATAAAAATTATTTTTTTTTAATTAAAATTTTTTTTTAAATACTTTGATTTTTTATTTTGTTTAAACAAAAACACATTTTTATATTTTTGACTTTTTTTCAAATTCAAAAAATTTAAATCATACAATTTTTTTTAATTTTTAATTTTTTATCTAGAACTTTCTCAACCTAGAACATACATACGCCTTTAAATTTGCAAGACTTCAAGGTCGGCTGCTTTTGCAATTGAATAATCACGTCAACGAGTACATTCGATAAAATAAATTTAAAAATATCGGATCGCAGCTAGGGAATACGTTATCTGGCGGCAGATTTGTCAACAAAGCCGTTGTTGAAATTTTGCTATGTTCACATAAGTTACGTCTGCACAGTATTCAAACAAATCAATTTTATTGACATATGAATAACGCATGTATTGTTTACATGACATTTAATATAACCTAATAAAAACAAAAATGACGTAAAATAATTAAACATGGTGAATCACATGATAAGTAAAACAACTTAAAAAGTAATCTACGCAATCTGAGATAAAGTGAAATTTGTCGTTCTTTGTAACGTATCATTTTAAACCAAAATTAAGTGATATTTGACGTCATCACCAAGTGATCAAAATATCAGTGATATTGCGAAACGAACGCGCCTCAGTTTTGTATTTTGACGTTTCTATAACCGCTGTCGTTCCGTAAATCAACCAAGCTTTTCAGGAACCGATCAAAGGCGTAACCTAACCGCCGGTTACTATAAAATATATACAAAGTACATAATAAACAATAAAAAATTATTTAAAATTTTATTTAAAAAGAAAAAAACAACAATTTCAATGGATATAAAAATATATATATTTTTATTTGAAAAATTAATATTTAGTATAAACTTAATAAGAATAATAATAATAATTGTACTGTATTGTGAATTGAATTATTAAATTATATTTACAATGGTGTTTACACAAGAACAAAATTTTTATTTGTGGCAACGTTAACAATTAAAATAAATTTATAATACACAACGATGAACTATTTTAAAACTTTATAAAAAAAACAACAGTTTCAATGATTATACATATAATAAACAAATAAATAAATAAAACTAAATAAAAGGTTTTTATGTTTTAATTAACAAAATTACCATTTTAAAAAGTAGCAAATGTATATTTTTTTGGTTAATTATTAACAAAAATATTAATACTCAGTGTTTAACATAATAATATTAATAGGTAATTGTAGAAAATTGTGAATTGAACGATTAAATTGTACACTAGAATATACACAAAAACAGAATGTATTATTGCAGTAAAATATCAATAAATATGGCACAGGCTGTAGTCTCTTCAGTCGTACCTGAATCAATTAAATAAAGTTTTATTAAAAAATATAGGTCTATTTATTCTGTACCTTAAAATTGCAACCTAAATAATAATTGAGTGTAATGTTGTTTTGTGAAACTAATAGGGATTGACAACAACCACCAAACTTCATCAGTAAAAAGATCTAATTTAATATTTTATTGTTGTAGACAAACTATTCAAATACAATGAACAGCCAGTCAGGTGGTTTTCTTAATTCACAATCTTTTTATCTACATTGATAGCTCCACTGCAACTATAAAAGCAGACATTGTTTTTGTATAAACATTATTGTATATAATATGCATAACACATCATTCACACTATTTCAGATTCAATTTTACTGCCTCTCTTAACTATTACATTCATAACTTTTCTTCTGTTTGCTTTATTTACTAGTATGTAATTTATTATAAACTTTTTTGTTTTTATATTATTTTATTTTCAAATCAAATTTGTCGTACATGTGTGTTTGTACCTTGTACTTTCATATTATAATATTATTCTGATCACCTCTAAATTTTTTTTATGAAACTGAAAATACCATGACAAAACATTTAAACATATACAGGTCGTAGATGGCACAACAAAAAATATCATCCTCTGTCAAACAGAATGAAAACAATTGCTTTATTAAAAAACTTTAGTTCAGGTTTGAGTTTTAAACCAAAGTATACCAATGTACTAAAATGTGCTGGGTACTAAATCAAAAGTTAAATGGTAGCAATACATAAATCTGATAACGCTTCCAATTAATTGGACATTTCAACAATATTTGATTGCAATATTGTTTTGTAGGTAAGTAAGATTGGTAGCAGTATATCACTAAAAATCAACCATGTATAGAACTCATTTAGTATTTAAAAAAAAATGATGTGTGGTAATAATTCGAATACTAGAGGCAGATTTTTATTTATTTTATTTTTTTCATTAACAATACATAGGGCGCGTTTAAGAAACGCAAACGTCGACAACTGTTGGCAACTAGTTTACTTTTTAATTGTTGCTAAACAAATGCGTTAAATATACTTTGACAACCTATAGTTGACTATAGGTCTGTTTCAATCTACAATTTGGACAGTTTGCCAACCGTCCAAACTGTGCACACAAACAAATATTTGTCATCCGTAGGCAATCTTTTATACACAGTAATTTGTTTGTGTGCATAGTTTGAACGTTTTGCAAACTGGGCCGAAATTACAATAGTGGTTTAACTCACACATACGTGGATTAATGCTAACTGTGGATTAGAATATCTGGATAGCTAATTGGCGGAAATGGGCGATTAACAATTTAACTAGCAGTTTAAATAACCTTAAATTATGTGAGTTATGACAGTTATTACTTATAAGAAATGGGTGTGTTATATTAATAGTGATTACTGGGAACTTACTATTGTTTATAAGGAGTTATCCATATTTATTAATTTGCAATATTTTTGTTGTTAGATATTCAATATATTTATTAAATAAAATTTTAATGTCAATTTTTTGACGGGTCAATTTATAAGTTAAGATTTTAAATTTTTTGTTGTCATAAAATATAATGACAATTGTAATACGCATTCTTACTAACTAGCAATTTAAATTTTAACTAGCAGTTAGTAAACTTGCAATTTAAACCACTATTGTAATATTGGCCCTAAATCGTAAGTTAGAACAGACTAAAATAAGTTAGTCAGCAATAAAATTTCAGGTTGTTTAAATAATTCCTTGCTTGTATTCAGTATTTTTTTTACTTTTGACAGTACATTTGTAGGTATGGCGCTGTTATAGATGTATCTGACCTCCTCACACAGCTATTGACTAATTGACTAGCCGCTAACTCCGATCTTTGGGGATTCCCCCCAGTCCCAAGTATTAAAACTGGCAAATAGTCAATAGCTTATGTTAAAATAATAATAGATTTTTTTTTCGAATTCTAATGCAAGTTTTGAGTTCCGAAGCACGCAACTAGCTAAGAACTAAGTTTTGCTAAAAAAAACTGACTTTGTCTCAATGTTTTTAAAATACAACTGTAAACTAGATTAGAAGTTTCTATTAATCATATAAGAAATATAATGCAAAAGTGGTTGTTTTGTTAAAAATTACATTAGATTAAAGATCTAATTGAAATTAATTAATTATTATGTTTTATAAAAAGTATTATTAATTATGAAAATAGTACAACATTTTATATTATATACTTATTATGTTGTTATTATAATATAATTTGAGATAAAAATTATTTTAATATTAACGTATCAGATTATGAAAAAATAGCACGCTCTATAACTCACTTACATGAAGTATGCCGTATTAGACGTAAAAAATATCCTTGACACTGTAAATTCGATGCGTGTTCACAAAATATATTCACTCAACATACTTCTACGGTGATTAATTTTATAGATTAATTAAAACATAAAGAAATATGTAATACGGAAATATGTCATGATTGGTAATTTTAATGTACATATATAAAATACATGAGTATACTTGACCTATAATATAAACTCTAAATTTTTGCGTACAAAGTCTGCAAGTATTTTTAAGCTATTGACTTTCAAAACAGTGCTGTGCTTATTATGTACAATATAAACCCTTTTCAATTAATAGTTTAAAAAGTAAAAATTGTTGATGTAATAAAAAACTTAACTATAAATAATGAAACAAAAAATTGGTATCGCCATCTAGTTGCAATTTAATACTAAAATGTCCGCATTAATCGGTATTATTTAGCATTTATGCAATTGGCAGTCATTTTGCGGCTTTTATACGATTTTGAATTGTCAGTAAATTATGAAATAAATCGATAATTTATTTAAAATCAGTCAATCAAATCACAGCGGCCAATGGTCAAGCATAGACAATCGTTTCAATTCTACAAACCTTGTCAGTATGCCTTGTACGAGCACGGCATCGCATGATAGCGAAGACAATTTTGAATAAATATTTCTGTCCTTATGAACACAATTGATAATCTAAATAATGATACCAGTCTTTTGTTTTGTTACACAGATGTAAATCTATTTAATCAAAATCTAAAATTGTCTGTAGACAAACGCAAATCTGTATTTTTTTCTTCTCGCAATAGAAATATAGCACTCCATTTACTAATACCAACTGACCAATAACACTCCTTATTACGTGTCTCATTTTATAAGTTTTTTGGGACAACATTTGACAACAAACTATTGTGGAGTATTCACTCAAATGCACTACAAAAATTATACGCTAAAAAAATCAACATATTGTGTGTCTGGTACGGATTGGAGAACGTTGTTATTCTTTTACAAAGCATTTGTCTGCTAACATCTAAACTTTGCAGCCCATTAGTTTTTTTTCTGTAGCAATGTGTAGAATTGCGAATAGTGTTTCCAATAATATTGATTTATTTTGTGTTTCAAAATGTAGCTTTAAGAGTCAATTAAAATGTGTTGATGAATAATTTTATATTTTGTTTTTATATATGTATATTTTTTTCCATCCTTTTATTATTCAATATTTGTTTATATATTTTTATGTAATTTGTAATATTGCTTGTAATTCATCATGATTTATGTACAGAATGATGTAGATGTAAATGGTTTTTTATAAACCGTGAATAAAGTATTATTAAAGTATTATTAACGTAGCAAATTTACAACAACTATATTGAATAAAATTTAAAACCGGGGTATAAAAATCTGTATAACAATAAACTCCGCACCTATCAATATTTCAATATTATGAAAGTGGAAACCAACCTGATGCTTCTGCATAAAAGACAGGTATTAGCCAGAAAATATACAACAAATGTTTTGGCATAGTGACATGCTTAGTAAAAGGTCCTTTTAGCCTTCAAAAAGATGTCCAATGATTATTTTTGCTTTTATTAAAATTTTTGAAATTAAAAGAATAATTAAATCTTTTCTTTCTTTTAACCTCTTACCTTGCAAACAACTTATAGTTTTTTTTAACAAACATTGATAGCAGGTCAAAAAACACTGTTTTTCAGAGTTTTTTTTGCAAAAATTGGCCGGAGTATCTTTACATATTTACAGACGGATCTGTAAAATTATTTTATTTGGCTGCTTATAATATTAACATTCCTTTGCGGCAATTGGAAAAATCATGAAAACTTTCTTTACATTACATACAGCTAAACTATATGCAATCTATAAATTGTTTAACATATTGTCTCTCTAAAGCATTATATTTGATAGACTCCTGAAGTTTTTTAAGTGCAGTATTCTCCGCAGCATGCAGCATGAACTACAACATCTAAGCTACCCACATTTAAAATCAAATATTTTTACTGCAAATTAAAAGATGTGTAGTATAATTATGCTAAGTACCAAGCTACATACAAATATTTGGTAGAATAAAGCCGACCAAATTGCAAAACTAAAACTATCACTATTAATTACAGCAACTTCTGAGCCAGTTTTGCCCAAGAAGGGGTGCAAAGTTAGCTAGAAAAATTTAATGCAACTAGTTTGACTATAAAAGCAAAATTATTAAATTAAGCAGATAAATTATTGTTGTAAGACTACTCAGAACCAATATACCAATATTGGTAAAAACTATTCCAATAGAAAAGTACAATAAACTGATTTTAATAGATAAATCTTTTTCCCAATTAAACACAAGATTGATTTCTACTCATTCCCTGATAGCTGGCTTAATTTCCAAAACCATCATAAATTGTATGCTGTTCTCCATTATTAAATAAAAATACTTGTCAGACATTAATACAAAACAAAAAACATCTGTGATTGTTTCAACCAAACTAATGAAAGTTACAAAAAAACTAATGACAACCAAACTAAATATGATAAGATTGCAGAAACCAACATACATCAAATGTGTTGACTTCCTATTTAAATCTTCATGTTGTCATAATTACTAGTTAGTAGTAAAATAAAGAGTTTAATTAAATACTAAAAAATCACCAAGTTAATAAATAAACTTTTACAAATAGCTTTTAAAACCATATACAAATAAACTATATATACTGACCCCCAAAAGTAAAACAACATTAAATTTTTTATAAAAATCGGAAAACTTTGACTAGACTAGAGCTGCAATGACAACACATACCTGATGCCTGCCAGAAAGCTAAACATTAATTGACAAAAGTTTGAAACAACTATAGTAGACAAGTCAAAAAAATTAACATACTCCAGGAAGGTTCTAGTAACAGGCAATCCTTCACTACTCAAATAGTAGTTTGCTCCTCGGATTCTAGAGGAAACAACCCAATGACTTTAATCAAAAAAACAACAATGACAAACTTAAAAACAATTGAAAATTAAAAAAAACAAGTACGGCAAGCAAGCCAAGGTCAAAACTGCAAAGCTTAGGTTTATGAGAAAGGGCAGGCGTAAGCTCTAAAACAAGAAGATGCATCCGGTAATAAGTCAAGAACACAATAACAATACTCCACTCTACTTGCATCAATTTTTGTAAATACATTAGGAACGCAACAGCAACACTTCTAGCAGCAGCACGCCGAAATTGCAAAAACAATCAGCAAAAAAGCAAAAACAACAATGAGACTTAAAAAAACTTTAAAGGATAATCTTAAGAGTTTTGCACTAGCAATAAAGCAAACAATTCTCCAATTGCTACCTTAACTCTGAAAAAACAAAATCTATAAATATAATGATCTTAAGTAGAATCGACGAACTAGAGAAAAAACACACATTACTTTGTTATCAGAAATGTTCCTTTGAAAGGAAATTCCTAAAAATTGCATGTATGAACAAGCCAACCAAAAAGTGGCAAAAACTTATCTGAACCAAAAAGATGCCAGGACACAGTTGTTGGTGCAAAACAGCTTAAACACCAAGATCTGATAAGTGGTCAACTCTAAACCAGAGCCCATAGAAATTCAACACATCTTGTTTATTTATAAGAGCGTTTAAGAGAAGATTGTTAACTTAGGGATAAACTTTATTTAAATTTTTCCAAAATAACTCTTTGAGCTTTGTTGGTAAGTTTAATGTCAAACATTAAGCTAATCAATTTACATCACTGCAGGGCAGTTTCTCCAGCCCTCAGTGCCTATATTGCCAAACACAATATTGACATCGTCTTTATCTAAGAACCCTGGACCTATAAGAGAGATAAAGAAGCATATGGCAGCTTGCAGCACAACCCATATGCAAGTTTTATACATGCATCATAGCAACACATGTAGTTAATCTAATGTTGTTATATGTTTTAAAAATCTAGCGTCAGCCAATAACATTACAAGAGCTAGAGACAATGACAGATATTTTTGTTGTTTTTGAAAGAAACTGCATTAGCACTGTCAAGCACATCTCCAACAAAAAGCTTAACAGAGCAAAAGCAAACACTAGAAAGCTGTCTAAAAATACTTACTAAAAGTCTTAAACAAAGACCGTACTAAGAACATTAGATTTTTGCGTACCAAAAACGGAAAATACACAGAATCAATTAGGAGCACTTTTCAAAAGCTGCTGCAAACTCACTTTTCGGGCTCTACGCTGACAGAAGCTCATGGAAATGGAAAAAAGAATGACAAAAACATAGAATATAATTAATCAGGGCAACATAAAATAAGGATTCATACCATTCAACTCGCCATGAGTTGATAGAATTTATCACATCACGCTACAGAAAGTGTTTGCAGTGTTAAAAAAACCATTATGCATGATCCTCAAAGCAAGCTTTACACTCTTACAAACAAAGCAAATAGAAAACGGTGAAGCTGGTATTTATACCAAAGCCTCATCCTACGCATGACCTGGTTAATCCCTAAAGAACTCCTTTATGAAAAAATTATTGAAAAAAATAGTCAACAAGTACATAGGGAATGGGGCGCCAAAAGCCCAAAGACTGCACCAACATCATTATGCTTACCAAACGGGAAAATTCTGCAAACAAACTATACACCAGCCAGTCACTAAGTGGAAAAATATCATCAAATGCAATAAATAGCTTTGGATGCTTTTCTAAATACTGAAGAGCATTCGACAATGCTACCTTCAAATTTATTGCAAATGCTATAAAAAGCAAAATGCAACAGACCTAAAAAAACCTTAGAATGTAATTACTACGCTTTCAATGTCAAAAGGAATAAAATATTTAGGACTAACGCTTGACACTAGGCTAAACATCAATACACACTTGATTAAAATAACTGCAAAAACCATTCAGGTGCTCTTTGCAACCAAAATAATCAGACGTACATGAGAACACCTAATATGACTAGATAGTTATACACGGTGGTGGTAAAACCCATTATCACATTGAAATGGGTGTATTGTAAGAAAACCCATTCTCAAATGCACGATCAAAAAGCTAAACAAAGTTTAAAGGTTAGCATGTCTACTGATAACTCTAATGATGAGGTAAAATTTTATACAAAGCTATTGCATCAGTAAGAATTTTGATGTAATAACACAACAAAGCAGATAAACAAACAAAACATATTTGAAAACAGTCAAATAAACTATCTCGTACACAGATTGGACCAAAAACTAATATGGCACTTGTGCTAAAATCTAAAAAAAAGTAAACTTTGCAAATATAGCTTGGCTCTCTAGGCAGAGATGGCAGTGGTGCGCCAGAAAAATAATTAAGATGGGATTAAAATTGACAACCCAATGATCATCATGTCAAATAGTCAAACGGCATTGCAAGCTCTGCAAACACCAGTAATAAAATCCAAACTGGTTAGACAGTCTGGAAGCAATTGACACAATCTGAGTTTTTTCTAATATAAACACTAAAAGACCAGGGGATAAATAAATATCTTTGGCAAATCAGCTCGCTAAAAAAAAGCAAAAAGGGCGTTTATTAGACCATAATCTGCTTTCGTAGTTCCACACAAAACCAAAAAAGAAATAGAACTACACAGCAACCTGTGTATAAGCTGAGAGGGATTAACACATTCAAGTATATTCCTATCAGGACTACACTTGCCGAGTGAATCTAAAACTTATAAACAGCAACGCACAACCATCTTTGGCAAACACTTGGACTTTATCAAAAAGACAGATCTCCTAAAAAAATAAAACATCAGAAGTATAAAACAAGTTCAACAGGTCCGCAGTGCAACCACTTCAAGGTAAGGAAAGAAAAATGTGGGGTTTTTGTCAGAAAAAACCAAAGAATACTCGACAGTACAAGATACGGCTCAGTGACTTTTAAAGATTTTCTCCTTTCTTGGGCTACGGGTTTTTAGTATTTTTTTTACTTTTAGCAGGTAGTATATTATATTCTGACAAAAATACTTACTTAATCAGAAGAAAAAATATATATTTATTTCCAATTTTTTTTTTTTTTTTTTATATATATATATTTGATATAGACAGACATAGGATTCTACTTTAGACAAACAGAAACAATCTTTCAGTAACTTTTATATTTCGAAAGTGTTTGTTAGAGTATCTTAATCTTATTAATAAATGAATAGATCTTGATCACAAACTTGAAAACAAATAGTTTTTAAAACAGAAAAAATATAGTTATAATTAATAATTTTAAGTTTTAATTAAAATAGACTAATAATAAAGCACCTGCATATCATGCAAGCAAATCTCACACATGGCTAAATTAAAACTTGCTCTTTATTCACCGAGGTAATTCGAAAGATTTGTGTAAATAAACATTGTTCTATCTTTTATCAAACAAATTATATTCTTGCTTGGACAATCGAAAATAGCCGTAAAACAAAAGAAATAAAAACGGTTTCTTTTTTTGACAATATTTTTGATTTTACATTAATGTTTTTTTAATTTAGATAGTATCCTTCATACTTTCTAAAAATTGTACCAAAAAATATATCTATCTATATATATTAGACTGGTTCTTAAATATTTTTTTTTAGATTTTCTTTGTGTGCACCTCCAGAAAGTGATCTTTATGCAAAAAAAGTAAGCTATGCCAAATTTCAGCTCTTAAAATTCAAAAAAACACATGACGCACTACCTTTGAATTAGATTCTACCTGAAATTTTACATCAATACACTCAGTTTAATTTTTTTTTTAATTAACATATTTTTTTTATATTTTAAATTTTGCACATATAATTAGACTTGTAAACAAAAATTATCCAAATTTGAAGATGTCTATATTTTTTTTTTAATTTAAAAAAACCTTTAAAATGACGTATTGTATGTATTTTTTTTCATTTTGTCAAATTTGTAGCATTCTAATAATGTTTTTTTAATTACGGTAATGGGTTTACTTTTAAAACTTCAAAAGCAGTGCGACACGTGTTCTTTCTATTCTTAAAGGCTGAAATTTGGCATGGGTTACTTTTTTGCATAAAAATTACTTTCTGAGGGTGCACGCAAAGAAATTGCAAAAAAAAATTAAGAACCAGTCTAATATATATATATATATATATATATATATAAAGATCTGAAAAAATATCTAACACCCAACATAATAAACTTTAATTCTAAAAAAACTTTTTAATGTTTAAAAATCAAAGGTTAAAGTAGCAACCGTATTATCAAATACTAATTTAGACTAAATATCAAATCTATATCTAAATGATTTCCAAATTGACTTGCATAATTTGCTATGAGATAAGCATGTTGTCAATATTGCTTTAAAAGTATGTAGAAAATTAAGATTTCTCAACAGACGCAATAGATTTTTTTTATAACTTTTTAAACTTATTTCTGTTTTTGTGTAGAATATTGGTTTGAATATCAAGTTTTTTTGCATTTTCAATAAATATTTCCAACTGCCATTTAGAACAATTTCTAGCGTAGTACAGATTTTGCTATAAACTAACAATAATTTACTGAGTAAAAACTTTAAAAACGTAACAACAAAATAGAAAAAAAAAAAAGTTATCAATTGGATTGTGACAAATGGAATCATTTATATCGTTTACTATTCAAAATCAAGTTTCAGTCCTTGCCGTTGTACTGATTAAATCATGTCATCAATTTAATAATTGACTTGAAATTTAAAACCATTGTTATAAGTGTTATAATATATAAGTAATCTATAAAAATAACATATCAAAATATAAAAAGAACTAAATTTGTAACTGTAAATAAAACTAAATAATTAATTTTATAAATTCACTAATTTATTTAAATTACTTACCTTTTTAGAAATTGTTCCAAATAAGAAGTAGATATTTGCGCTAAATAATAAATAAGTTTTTTCATATTCACATTCTAATGTTAATGTAATAAACCAAGAATTATTATTATATTAGGTTGATTTTATTTTTAACATGTATTACTATAATATATTTATATCTTACATTCAAATCAATAATTTCTACAAATTTTTGATTACAAATCAGTATCTACGTCATTTCCCCTGTCAATAAAAATCTCACATCCGTAACAAATATAATTAGCTATGACACATAAATATTCTAATCTTCAACAAATCAATATACAAATTATAAATTTATACATTTAAAGCGCCAAAATTTGTAGACTTATACATTTGATTCTCCTTATAGGTTATTATTATTATTGTAACATCACATTTAGTTTTAAAATTGTATAATTTATCTAAGTACTACATATTTTTCTTAGTGATACATAAAAGATTTATTTAGACATTATAAAAAGTGTTATTTTCATTAATTAATTTACAAAATTATTTTTATATAAGAAACTTAGAAAAACCTAAATTTTAAATGAATAACAAATTGGTATTTAGGAATGCCAATTTGATATTTTACAGGCTAGAAGTAGTGATTGAACACGTATTAGACATTTAAATATATACAATTAAAATTTATGTTTTATTTGGAAATTTATACATTTTGTTTTTTATTTACAATTCGGCATGATCTAAACTGTTTGGTTGGTAGTAGACGTCATTGTAGGAATGTCTGGAGCTTTTCGAATATTTAGCGGGGAATATATGGTCGTAATATTTTTCATTGTCTGGCTGCAAAGGTTTTGGTCTAGGTTTGTCTTTATTTTTGTTATATCTCTTGCTACCTTGTAGAGATCTCCTAACATTTGGGTCATGTTTTGGCAGAGATCTGTGCGAGGCAGACGGCAATGTTTCTGTATTATGTTCAATAGGATTTAGCATCGAATTATATTTATTATAACTACGATATTTTCTTTGGTAATTTTCAGTTCTTAAACCGTCGTCGGTTTCGTTATCGTCAGATTCGTAAAAGTTTGGTGGCAGTGTGCGGGGTTTTGAATGAAGACTATCAACTAGGCCTGTATAGATGTTCTCAGTTCCTTTCTCTTCTATACTACTTCTACCATTGAATGTCAGTGTTGTTGGCTATATTTACAGCTTATGTTAGATAGTGTTAGTATGTATTTTCATTACAAAAATTACATGAACCATGCAGTTTTGAATATCATTATTAATTTAATAGATTTAATTTATACAATATATATATTATATTTTTTCATGTAATATTTGTTTTGAATATCTTATATTAATACTAAGAAGCTAATATGAAGTTGATCTTCGTCGATGGAAACGCCACACCGGAGTTTAGAATCAAGTGAGGTGGTTTGAGAATGTGCTCAAAACTGGAGTCTGTGTAGAAAATTAGTGTGAGTGTATTTATGTACAGTGTCAAACAATTAATAAACAACCACTAAATAGACTGTTAATTTTGCCAATGCAATTAATTTTTAAATTTAACAGCTGCTTTAAATATGTTTGTTTATAGAATTTTATTTGCATGGTATAATAATACCTCAATTTACTTATGCACTTCATGTTAGCGTTACCAAAATAATGAAAGTAATTATTGTTAACATAGATTAACATTAATGATAATAAATTAAATATAATAAAAAAATAATTATAATTTGCAAGTGAAAATATATTAAATATAAAAGTGAAATGTGAAAATATTTTAGGAATTAAAATACATATAAAAAAATATTCAAAATTCGCTTGAAGTATATAAGTAAATAATATGTTAATCTAAGCAAGCAGTGTATTGAGTGCGTAGTGCAGGTTATATACACGTAAGTGCGTTTTTATAATTTAGTGCGTTAGTGAAATTTGTGGTCATTCCTCAAGCACACAATCTAATTATCTCTCACAATTTATCTCACAAGATATTTTAATTCACAATTAGAAAAAATAGAGTATATAATGGACAGAGATAACATGCAACAGTATATATACAGAAAAATATCTACTTATGTACACTTTTATAAAATTAATTTCGACCAAAATCAACAAAAAAAGAAACTATCCAACATTTATATGTACAGATAACACTCTATTTTTTCTAAACAAAATAACCATGATTCTCGTGCATGATTATACAAGTGCCCAGTGCAAAAAAATCAGACACATGTTTAGATTTTATTAACAGTTCGAAAAGCCAAATTCGTCGTGTTAGAAAACAATGAAAAAATAAAACAAAACAAAAAACAAAAACTTGTTAATCACAAAAATGTATGTAACACCAAAAAAATTCTATCGGTGTTAAAAAAATTAATCGAACACGCAAACCGTTCTGAAATATCGGAAAATGATCAGGCGGATGGGATTTAAATGAAGGTGGCGGTGGGTCCACCAATGGGCTCTGATACAAGCAATCAATTTTCTTAAATCCCAACCGCCGCAGAAATTCAATTCCCGACTTCCTCTTGTACAGAATTACAATTTATGAACTGGTAAAAACAGCGCCGGTAAATTGAATCTAATAAATTCGGTGTGAACCCCCCTTGCACGAGATGAAATTATATTCATGTGAATTATGGAGATGCAAAAAACTTCCTATTCCTGTAACTGCACCGCATGAAATGCAATTTAATTAAATATTAAATAAATTTTATTATTGATTACGATTGTTTAGAAATTATTTCTGCATGGATGTATAGATATTTCAAAACGATTTAACACGGGTATTCACGGAACATAACAGGAACGACGGTGGTGCAGTGCTACACTCTAGTGGGTGGTTGCAGCACCATGGCGGCCAGACGTACCTTCATTGCTTCAGGACTGCGTCCACCTCTTGGAGTTGTTGTATATATTGCATCGGCTGGTATGCCACCAGGTCCTGTTGTTTTCTCTATGTCCAATTTTTCACTAAAACCAATTATACATATTCATTAAATAAAGTCTAAGTTCTAAATAATAGATTTTTTATCTATTATTATTATTTTATTATTAACAAGAAATATTTACATTATTTTATAAAATAAAATAAATTAAAATATTTTGTAATATTAGAAGTCTTGTTTTTAATTTATAATGAATTATCACGTAGTAACGACCAAGACCATTCTGTAATAATGAAACAATCTGCATAGTTAAATATCTGCTGTGGAAAAGTATTCCCTTGAATATGTAATTATACTCCAATTACAGCTGCTAAAATTTTAGTTTTGCTAGTTTCTTGCTGTAATGAATTGTTTGTACAGTTTAAAATTATATTTAAAATGATAAAATATCTTACTATATAATTTTCTACAGTATTATTAAAAATATATATAATTATTTACTTTTACTTTCTTTACGTTAATTTACGTTAAATCTAATTAAAAAATGATCAAATTAAAACAATAAAAATCTTCGATTCATTAGAAATAGTTTGTTTAAACTCAGAAATGTATTAATGGAAAGTATTGCTGCACTAATTATAAATGGCGTGGGTATGATCAATTGAATAAATTTTAAAATTAAATAATTTTATCGTTCTCTCTCTCAATTCTTCTTTTTTTACTAAACCATGAATCTACGATCTAAATAAGCTGTTATTTGAACATACAATATTTTGTAATATGTCCTATTTTATTGTTTGAAATTGAAATTAACAGCCGATTATCGAAGGTCTAACTTAGTAGTAAGCCGGTGACAGTACGGAATTTAATTATGTGCCGTGCTGTTTAATAGAATTCTGGGAATGAGTTACATCTTTTAAAAATAGTAACGTGTATTACCAGTCTTATTTAAAATTTTATTTTATATCTCAAAACAATTATCGTAATAATAATATGCACCGTAATAGAAATAGTTTGCGCAGGTCAGAACAAAATAAACAAATTTATAGTGATTTGTTTATGTTTTGCAAAGATGACAAAATTATAGTTTTCAAAAAACAAAATATTTATATTTATTTTAAACAAAGTCCATTAAAGTATTCAAAGATTGCAAAACTTAAACATATTGCCAATATTTTGACATATTTACATTACTTTATAAACATACATTCAATACAAAATCAATAGTAATTTTATATACGAGGGGCACTGCTAAAGTTTGTGGAATCAAGTACTTCCTGTATTGCCGGCGTTCTGCGATTGTTTTTCCTACAATTCAGTTGAAAGTTCAATTTCAAAGTGCTCTGTTTTGTTTCAACAAAATTTAACGAGAGTAATAACTTTGTGAAAAATAGAAATTTCGAATCGTGACTTCCAAGTGATGATTTTTTATGATTTTCGATACGGTTTAACACCGCAGCAATGTGAAAAAACATTATTTGGGAATAAAGCACCATCCAAAGTTCCAAAACTATGGTTTAAAATATTTTTGTCAGATTGGCATGTGACCTATAATGATATAAAGGCATCTTTAAGCATTGCAGCAAAACAAATACATACGATTTTGCACAATCATTTAGACGTCAGAAAGCTTTAAAGTCGTTGTATCCCACACAATTTAAAAAAAGAACAAAAACAGGCACGTGTCAAGTGGTGCAAGGAAATGCTAAAGAAATTCGAAGGAGGTCGTTCAAATTTGGTATATAACATCGTAACAGGTGACAAATCTTGGATACATTCATATGAGCCTGAAAGTAAACAGCAATCGACTGTATGGGTGTTTCAAAATAAACTTAAACCCACAAAAATGGTGCGTTCACAAAGCGATTCAAAAAGAACGATTGCTTGTTTCTTTGGAAAAACTGGCCATGTTGCAACTATTGCATTAGAGGATCGAAGAACAGTTAATGCTGACTAGTATACTTTAATTTGTTTGCCAAAAGTTATAGCTGAAATCAGAAGGAACAACATAAACCGGCAAATCATTGTTCATCATGACAAGCGCTCCCACAGCACGACAAACTGTAGAGTTTTTGACCAGTAACAACATCCAATTAATGACTCATTGCCCATATTCGCCTGATTTATTGCACAATGACTTCTTCCTATTTCAACATATCAAAAATAAAATGCGTGGCAAGCGTTTTTCATCGCCTGAAGAAGCCGTTGAAGCATTTAAATCACTTGTTTTGGATGTACCTCGTTCAGAGTGGCAAAATTGTTTTAAAGATTAGTTTCATCGAATGCAAAAGTGTATAAATTTTAAAGGAGAATATTTTGAGAAGCAATAAAGCAGTTTAAATAACGAAATTTGTGTTTTGCTTTACATTTTCCGCAAACTTTGGCCCTGCTGGTTTTAAGTAATGGACACGCTGACAATAGTATAGGTACAACTCTTCTCTGTTAAAAGTTCTACAACCAAAGCTTTTTTTTATAGCTCCCACATGTTCGTTAAAAACTTTGTTATTATAAAATAACAGCAAACATTAAACAAACCGCAATTTATAAATAATAATACTGCTCATCAATATTAAATTTTCCTTTTATTTTTTAAAGTAAATCAACTTAATCATAAAGCTGTTTTTTAATTACTTTTAAAACAAAACCCGTTCTCAATTGATGCTTTAAGTGAAAAACAAGTGTTAACCGATTAACACTGTTTTTTGTATTATTACGTAAAAATATTCGTGTTGCCTTTAAGCACCGTTTGGCAATATTTCCTTTGTTAAAATGTTGTGACACATAATCGGCCATGTTTATTTTGGTTTATTTATTTATTGTTTTATTACTAAAATTTTTTTTGTCAGATTCATGTGGAGGAAAAAATAAAATAATGATCAAGTTTGCATACTTCCTGTAAAAGAATACTTTTATAACCAATCTAAGTTTAATTTTAGAAAGTACAGCATGTTGTTAAAAAAATAGAAACTGTTGAAACAGTAAAACAATATTTTAAAATTATTTTTAACTGTCAATACATTTTTTTTTCAAATTTGCCCACTGCAAAAACTTTATATTTAGTATTCAACAATATATCAATCTAATGGATACATTTTGCCATCAACAATATTCTATATTTCAAAAACGTTTCTTTTTATACAAGAAAAATCAGTAAAAAGATATTTAGAACTGATGATGGCCTTTCGGTAGTTAGGCCATCATCAGTTCTAAAAATATTACATAAATTATAAATATATATATATGTGTTATATATATTTATAATTTATCTAAAAATATATATAATACATATATATATTTATAATTTATGTAATATTTTTAGAACTGATGATGGCCTAACAGCCAAAATCAGTCTTAATAAAAATAAAAAAGTAAAATCAGCACAATAAAGTTTATATAAATTTTATTAAAATACCCTAACCTCAAATATTTTAAACTGTGCAATAATCAAAAACAAATACTATAAACATGGAAAATACATCCAATCTGATCAAGAAATATTACAAAGAAGAAAAACAAAAAATGAAAGTACTAGAACATCTGAAATTCATAACAAAATGCAAAAAACTAAATTTAATACCACCATTTGCAAAAATGAATTTTTACAATAATATCAGCCAACACACAAGAAACAGAATGACGAAAAACATTTTAAACAAAGAACTACATAACAAATATAATAAATTGAACAACATCAAAATTAAAAAATATAATATATTCCAAACCATGACAAAAAACTTCCATTATTTAGAAATAGAGAATATAATAAATAAAATTAATAAAACTATTGCACCGATAAGAACAAAAAACCAAGAAAAGAAAAAACTGAAACTTAAAAAGTTAATTAAACAAACAAAAAAGAAACACAAGAAAAAGTACAATCAACAGACAAATTCAACAACATACACAAGTTTCATAACAAATTCACAAACCTTAGCAACATTATACTAACCCCTAGCGAAATAAACCTTCTAAACAAAGGCTACAAATCTGCAACAAAACCCAACAACAATAGTTTGCACCTACAAGCAATAGAAATTGACACTGCAATATATGGTCACCCAGCAAGAAAATCAATAAAAAGAGAAGCAATTAAAATTTTTAAACAAGAAGAACATAAAGAAAAAATAAAATCTCTACACAATCTAACAACCGAGCAGAAAATAATAAAAGAACTGAAAAATAAAATAAAAAATAACAACATTACAGTAACATCAGCAGATAAAGGAGCAGGTTTAGTGAAGATTACATAAAGGCCAATCCTTTTACAGAAATTGACATCAACACCAACACAACGCTCAACAAATTAATAAAACGCACTAAAGACACAATAGAAAACACTATAATAACAATTAACAAATATAATCCCAAATACAACACTTTAATTCCAATGAACCCTCAGTTACCTAAATTATATAGCCTTCCCAAACTACACAAACCATCTCCATAAGACCCATAGTATCTACAACCGAATCACCAACATATAAACTGGATAAATTATTTACTAACATATTAACAAAAAACTTACAAATTACACCTAAACACACAACTATCAACTCTATAGAACTAGCAAACACCCTAAAAAACATTAAAATGAAACCTAACGATACGATGATCTCCTTCGACATCACCAATTTGTACAGAAACATACCTATACCTGAAACTATTTCTGCATTACAAAATACATTATCAACACTAAACATAGACACTGAAGAAATAAAAAACATAATAGAAATTGCAAAATTTCTCACTTCAGAAACAATTTGCACATATAATAAAAAAAAATATAGGTTAACCGATGGACTACCAATGGGAGCATCAAGCTCAACTATCCTAGCAAACATTTTTCTCAATACAATCGAAGAAAAAATATTAACTAACAACAACCCACTACACAATAACATAATTTTATGGCGTAGATATATAGATGACATATTTTGTATATTTAGAGGGCAACCAAATAACATAAATAATTTACATTCATATATTAATAGCTTAACTAAAAACATACAATTTACAATAGAAATAGAAAGTAACAATCAAATAAATTTTCTTGATCTGACAATAATCAAAAACAATTCAAACAAACTAGACATCAAAATTTACAGAAAACCAACCAATTCAGGCATAATAATCCCTTTCAACTCGAATCACAGTTTCAACAACAAATTTGCAGCATTTCACTCCCTAATACATAGAGCACTATCACTTCCACTATCATCTACACATCTACAGCTTGAATATAATACAATAAAACAGATAGCTATAAATAATCAATTTCCCCTCAGCACAATAGACAAAATAGTTAAGAAACATACACAAAAAACACTACTTGACAACATAACACTTCTTACACACAACACCAAAAACACAAACACCCAATACAGAAAGTTAACATATTACAACAACACCAGTAACAAAATACAAAAGCTATTGTATAAATACGATCTTAAAGCTTCACTATCTAACCCTAACACCATCAAAAATAACATTTGCAATCAAAAACGTTTATCAGACAAACTGACCAAATCAGGAATATACCAAATCAATTGTCAAGATTGCACAGCTTCATATATAGGACAAACTGGTAGAGCACTTAAACACAGACTCAAAGAACACACACACAAAAATCATAACTCATATCAAAAACAAAAATAATATAAAACTCCTACACCAATGTAAAAAAGGCTTAAAAATGACAATACTAAAATCATATGAAATAGACAAATTAAAAAACAATAAAAACTACAGATGCCTAAACGAACAAATCAATAACCCATACCAACATATCTATACATTTAAAAAAAAAAACAATAACCACACTACAGTTAGGCTGCAGTCTCACTGCACCACCGCCACCAACTATCACCGTTTGCTACTAACCACCAAAATGTACTACGGTCTCACTGCAGCCACTGGTGATCACCACATATTTAAATTTCCCACTCATTTCTATGTCAGTAGAAGAGTGCTATATTTATATTTTGGGCTTTTTATTTACTAATGTAATTAGTTTATCAATGTCGGATGGTGTCCAAGTTTCTTCCATGTTACTGTTTTTAAAATTCTTAAATATCAAAGCAAAAATTACAGATTATGTTTTGATTTGTAAAATTTCAAGTTATAGTGCGTTCCGTATATCAACCGAAGCGACCGAAATCCCGGTTATCCTGAAACAGGTTTATATACGGAACGCGGTTACCTGAAAAAGGTTACAAAGGTTGCAACCGCACTCACCATGAACTAACGTCGGTGAATTTCTATTAATCGTGGTTATACATGGCGGTAAATTTGAAATACAATCAAAAGTGAACAAAAGCGTCAAATGTTGCTCGTGTATTTTATTAAATTATTAATTATAGGTTATAATAGAGATTTTCCATTTGTCAAAATAGTCGCACTTGGTGGCACTAATTCATTGATTTTTGAATTTATTTGTCAAACGCTTTTTACATTTTTTATGTGTTTTTCAAGATAGAGAACGTCCCACAAACGCCAAATATTTTCTTTGCGTTTGTCAAGTGTGAGACGCTGTTGCTCGCAATATTGAAAAATGTAAAAATGCACCAGGTGCATAAAGTGCGCAAATGGAACACACCTAATGTATATGTATGTTCCTGTCAATGCTAAAACGGGCGAAGGCATGAGTGCAACAGAGCAAACATTATTATTGTGTATAGTTGCCTGTTATACCTGCCAACCTCTACTGGGGTCTGGGATTACTGTATTAGCAGGTAGATAAATACATACAATCATCTAAGATTAAACACTGAAATTTAAAAAAATATAACACTAAAGCTAATAATAATAAATAAATTCATGAAGTTTGAGCTTATAATATTTCAGTTTTGTATTTTGACGTTTCTATAACCGCTGCCGTTCCATAAATCAACCAAGATTTTCAGCGACAGATCTTAGCCGTAACCTAACCGCCGGTTACTTCGGTTGATATACGGAACGCACTATTAGTATGTTTCAAATGACGATCAACTGTTGCCGCGCTACCACCAACCGATTTGAAATTATGAAACGGTGGTTACCAAATGACAGATGCCGGTGAGAATAGTGAATCAGTCGGACCGTCGCCATATGATTGAACGTGTTCGAATTTTAGTTGGTGGCGGTGGGTAGTGCAGTGAGACTGCAGCCTTAATCACTCAACAACAATAACCACAATACACAAAACCAATCAATGTAACAGTAACAAATTCACACCACCCGCAACACACAACAACACCTGTGAAAAGAAAAGTAAGTTTTGTTAATAAAATCATCTATGTAACACATATATATTTATAATTTATGTAATATTTTTAGAACTGATGATGAACAGCCGAAACCGGTCTTAGTAAAAATAAAAAAGGAAAATCCGAACAATAAAGTATACATAAATTTTATTAAAATACCCTAACCTCAAATATTTTAAACTGTGCAATAATCAGAAACAAATACTATAATATTTTTAGACTTATAAATCAGCTTATCATACACTTTTAAAAATATTTAAAAAATTGTTAATTTAATAATGAATCTTTAAACCCTACGTTGATTACGCCGATGAATATCTTTTCCAATTTTAATTATTTACTACATTATAAATAAAAGGTAATAGTTACTTTTTAAATTAACACAACAATGATAATGAATTCACATTTGACTACATAATTCTTTTCTAGAAATAGACATGCATTAGTATAGCTATGCACTAATTTATTAAAATGCCAAACTTAAAATTAATTTAGTTTTGTCTTATAAGAAAGTTGCAATGTAATTTAAATTAAGAGCTCTTTTTATTATAATGAAGTTAGTATAACAAAAAATGAACATAATAAATTTCTTCATTGTTGGAAACTAATTATAATTATTCATTGTGCCTTTAGATATGTGGCACGTTTTATTGCGGAAATGCGATTGCAATTAGAAAATCTTTGTACCAAGTTTAATTAAAATTGCTTTACATCGTGGCGTTTTAGCAGGCGTATGTTTTATTTGCTTTGGGAAATTGCTTGCGATTTCTTTTTATAAAATGTAAACAATAAAAGTTGTTCATAAACAGAAACTAGTTCATATTTACTAGTAATAAATCATATTTACAAAGTCAATATTATAAAACTTAATTAAGACGCTATCTGTTTGAAAAGACAAAGCAAAGCAACTGTTTAGTTAATTTTAAATTCATTGATATTGTGCGAATATTAATTAAATATTTGGTTTACTGAAAAGTATTTACATCATCTCATGCCACCGCGTTTATTATCTCCATGAAAATTGAATAATGAATAATAAATCAAGTCGGCCTTCGCAAGTCCTCTCAATTATTCCAATCTAATTCATTTCGATAAGTTTTCCTTCTGCTAAGAATGCGAAATGAAACATCGCGCGGGAGAAACTTGAGATGAGCGACCCACTTTTAATACGCCCAGCAATATTTTTATTTAGGTGTTTCCGAGAGAAGGAACAATAGATGCCGAGAGAAATTCCCGTCAAAAGATAAGATGAGGAAGAACTAGCGCTCGCTAGTTATAAAGAAGGCTTTCAATCTCGATTGTTTTAAAATTTAATTTCAGAAATTCTAATGCGGAACCCCGCCGGGTTGAGCTTTTAATATCGCCGAGGCATTTCATAATTTCAATTTTTCATGATTTTTAATAGAATATGTTGTTATTTATAAGCTAAGGTTAAAGGATTTTATTTATGACTTATAGCCATAACGAAGCTTTATGAAGTAATGAAGTGGAATAAGGAGCTAATAAATTTTATTCGTGGGGTTATTCTAATATTTACAAACAGAACACAAATATTAAAAAATGTAATATTAATATACATACATGTACATCCTATTAATTTGCCGTAAAAAAATATTTTTTCTTTATTGCTCTTAAAATAGTTACAGGTTGCAGACTTTACTGTGTTGTCAAAACTTGTTTTAAATTTAAAAACTAGAAGTCAAATTAAATGTAGGATAATCGACATCTTAACCTAAATGCTGTAATCAGTGGATGTCTTATAAATTTGTGCATTGATGCCCTATCATAAATTATTTAAAACAACATGCTACTCGATGTTGATATTAATACCTTTTTATATTGTGTAACCTATAACTTCTTTGAAAATACCTTGACCTTTCGCCACTACTACACCAACTCTTGTTTTGCTTAAATCAAAACATGAGTTGGTGTAGCAATAAAACTAAAAATCTTGCACGGTTACAATTTTGTTAAAAATTAGCTACTGTACTAAAGAACAAGGCAGTATCTGAAAGATTATTGGAGTTCACTCTTCCCGGCCGCTTGTCAACTTGCTTTCAAACTGCTATTAATATACGTTTGTAGGGCGTTTTCTACCTCTAAAACATTGAAGATGTAAGACGCGTTTGACAATCAAGTTCAAAAACTACTAAATTAGTGCCACCATGTGTATTTTGTCAAATAGAAAGCAGCTATTGCCTACTAAGGTTTATATAAAATAATGCTCCCCATTAATGTTTTTAAAAACTCTATACGTTTGCTTTTACCTCAAATTGTGCCTACCGCTAAGAACTGCTTAAAAGTATTATTTTGCATTGATGAAAGCAATATTCATGCCAAGATTAGTTTAAAAACTTATATAAAAAAAATTGAATAAATATAAATATAAAATCATATATTTCAAAAGTTTTTGATTTCATATTAATAAATATATAGTTATAATAATAATAATATAATAATTTTAATTATTTAAACATCAATTATTATGAATTATAAAGAAAATTTTAATAGAACGCACCAAATTTGTAAGGTTATAGCAGCCATGTTGTTATAGCAACATCTGTTAAATTTGATCTAAATTGTTCAGTAGTGTATGGCAAATCACCATGAAAGTGTAAACAAAATGTTGCCTAAAAAAACATCTTTAGCGACAAGGCCCATTTTTGGATAAATAGATATGTGCAACAGGCAAATTTGTCGAATTTGGAGCATTACCAATCTACACAAAATACACCACCACAAAATGCATACCGCAAAAGTCACTGTTTGGTGCGAATTTTGACCTGGCATCAGTTCATACTTTTTCCAAAACAATATTAACATTGCCATAGACGTTAACGGCGTGTGCTACAGTTTGATAATAAGCAACTTCTTTTGGCCTAAACTGGATGATATGGATACCAATGGCATGTAATGTAATGTCAACAAGACGACGCTAGGTGCTACAAAACGCATGCAACAATAGAATTCTGCACGAGCAGTTTGAGGGCATGGATATCTTGCACGGCACACACATCTTTTAAAATCCGTACATTAAGTCCTATAATAACTTCCTTATTTCTAAAGTTCAACTAACTTCAATCTTCAGATTCAAACAAATCTGAGTATGTTCCAAAACAAAACTTTAGCTACTAATAATGTAGATAGAACACAAAAAAAAAACAAAAAGTACTAAAAACAGTTAAGGAAGACAGCAAAAAAGTCAATATCCAAGTACAGAAAAGGAGAAAAAAAAAGACCATACTGGTAGTGTAAAGAGATCAAGGAAAACAATAAAAAAACAATACAAACAGTAAGAAAGGTCAAAAGACAGAGAAAAAGGAGAGAATATTCTGACAAAGCTAATAAAAAACTAAAAAAGAACAAAAAGGCTTTGAAAAAAAGCAATCAGAGACAGTAAGAAAAGAAGTTGGAAAGAAAAGAGTAAAGAAGTAATAATTAGGAAATTGTTTCCCACTGGAAGAATTGTAGAAAAACCAACAGAAATAGCTGACAAAACCAAAGCAGTCTTTGCAACAGTAGAGGAAATAAAACAGATTATAAAAAAAACTATCTAATAACAAAGCACCAGGACCGGACAAGATAACAACGGAGATAGTGAAAGCAACGTAAAAAAGAAATAAAATAAAGATAACTAAAATAATGAACAGATGTCTAAAGGAAATGAACATATCCGGCTTGTTAGAAGAAGAAAGAAACACGCAAATCAATAGCGTATAGACCGATATGCCTGATTAACACATTAGCAAAAAGTATGGAAAAAGTTATTGAACAAGAAATAGAAAAAAAAAAAAACAAAAACAGAAGCAATATGGATTTACAAAAAGAAGATCGACTCTAAAAGCTATAAAAGGTAAAAAACATAGCAAAAGCAAACATTGGACCACACAAGAAAAAAACAATACTGTGTCATAATAGCGCTAAATAAACAAAATGCTTCCAATAACATACATACTATGGGAATCAATTATAGAAACAGCAAATAAAAGAAAACTAACAAATTAAACTATAAAGATAATATGGAGTTACCTTCAAGAGAGAAATCTACTGACTAAAAATAGAAAATTTAAGCTGACCAGAAAAGTACTGCACTTAGACCTAAACTGTAGAATCTAATCTATAATAAGCTATTCAGGATGCAGATGCCAAAAGAAGTGACAATAACAGCATTTGCAGTTGACGTGCCTCTAGTAGGTAGAAATATAAACATAGAATTATTAAAAAAAAAATTGAAGTTGGCAATAAATATGATAAAAAACTGCATCAGAATTAAAAGGTTAAATCTGGCTCCGCAGAAAACTGAAACGTCATGGCTATCGACAAAGAGAATAGGGGATATTGAAATTAAGTACTTTAAGTTATTTGAAAGAGATGGAAAACAGGTTAAGGAAGCGGTAAGAAAAACAAACAAAATGAAAGGAATGCTTTGTAGGCTTATGCCAAACACGTTAGAACCAGGAAAAAATACAAAAAGGCTAATAGCAACGGCAGCTAGAAGTAAACTATTGTACGCCGCAGAAACATTGAGAGACTCTTTGCAGACAAAAAAAAAAACGAATGAAAAAAGCTACAAAAGCAAGTTCGTTAAGGATTTGCAAGGCCTATAGAACGGTGTCACAAGAAGCACTAGAAGTAATTGCGACAACACTACCCAATCTGATGGTAGAAAAAAGATTAGAAATAAAAAAATTAGTAAATAATAGAACTAGTAAACAAAAAGCAAAAAAAACAGACAGGAAGAAATTTGATAGAAAGATAGCAAAGTCAAAAGAAGAAAGGAAAAATGGACAAGGAAACTCATACCAAAACTTAAAAAAATGGGTAAGAAATAAACCAGAAACGTGTTACTATACAATACTGGACATGAAACCTTTGGTAAGTATTTACAAAAAAAATAAATATGATAAAAAAGAAGAAAAATGTATATTTTGTCAAAAAGACAAAGGAAAAATGGACAAGGAAACTCATACCAAAACTTAAAAAAATGGGTAAGAAATAAACCAGAAACGTGTTACTATACAATACTGGACATGAAACCTTTGGTAAGTATTTACAAAAAAAATAAATATGATAAAAAAGAAGAAAAATGTATATTTTGTCAAAAAGACACGCATGACGACGCAGAACGTACGCTAATAGAGTGCAAAGCATGAAAAGAAGATAGGAAAGAGTTAGAAAAGATATTAAAAAACAAAACCAACAAATCCACAATCATTTATGATTGACCAAAACAAATGGAAATCACTAAGAAACTATACAACGACAGTACTGAGGAATAAGATAAAGATGTTTGAACCTTTAACCTTTAACGTTTAAATAAAAATCCATAAGGCTGCAGTCTCACTGCACCACCCACCGCCACCAACTAAAATTCGAACACATTAAGGCTGCAGTCTCACTGCACCACCCACCGCCACCAACTAAAATTCGAACACGTTAAATCATATGGCGACGGTCCCACTGATTCACTATTCTCGCCGGCATCTGTCATTTGGTAACCACCGTTTCATAATTTCAAATCGGTTTGTGGTAGCGCGGCAACGGTTGATCGTCATTTGAAACATACTAACTTGATATTTTACAAATCAAAACATAATCTGTCATTTTCGCTTTGATATTTGAGAATTTTAAAAACGGTAACATGGGAGAAACATGAACACCATCCGACATTGATAAACTAATTACATTAGTAAATAAAAAGCCCGAAATATAAATATAGCATTCTTCTACTGACATAGAAAAAAGTGGGAAATTTAAATATTTTGTGGTCACCAGTGGCTGCAGTGAGACCATAGTACATTTTGGTGGTTAGTGGCAAACGGTGATAGTTGGTGGCGGTGGTGCAGTGAGACTGCACCTTTAATCATATGGCGACGGTCCGACTGATTCACTATTCTCGCCGGCATCTGTAATTTGGTAACCACCGTTTCATAATTTCAAATCGGTTGGCGGTAGCGCAGCAACAGTTGATCGTCATTTGAAACATACTAACTTGATATTTCACAAATCAAAACATAATCTATCATTTTTGCTTTGATTTTTGAGAATTTTAAAAACGGAAACATGGAAAAAACATGGACACCATCCGACATTAATAAACTAATTATACTAGTAAATGAAAGGCCCAAAATATAAATATATAAATATAGTACTGACATAGAAATGAGTGGGAAATTTAAATATTTGGTGGTCACCAGTGGCTGCAGTGAGACCGTAGTACATTTTGGTGGTTAGTGGCAAACGGTAATAGTTGGTGGTGGTGGTGCAGTGAGACTGCAGCCTAATGGAAAGAAACACACACAGATCAAAAACCACAAAAAAGAAAAAAAAAGAAAAAAGCTAAATAGATGCAAAAAAAAACAAAGAAAACCAAAACAAATATGCCTACCAAGAAATGTACGGTAAAAAAATAGACAAAATAAAAACATTTACTAAAACATTAGTACCACCCAAAATTGCAAAGTAAAAAGAAGAAGAAAAGAACTGCTCAAGAAAAACAATCTGAATAAATTAACTAAGCAATTTCTATACAGATACGATCAAAGTTGACAGACAATTTAACTTTCAAAATGGTTAGAGTATATCTGGCAACCAGAAGACACAATAAACTAATTTCAAACAATTCTAGAATATCACTAAAAGCAAAACTGGAAAATTTAGGAGTACCAAAAGTGATACATTTAATAGAACTGCACAAAATTTTAATAAAAGGAAAAAGGATACAACGAGAAAGAAGTTAATAAAGATATAAAAAAACTAAAAAAATACTTAAAGGCAAAACAACTATTTAGACTGAATAAAGCAAGAATGGAAGAAAGAAGAGATAGATGTCAGTGTAAAAAGTAGAACAGAAAAAGAAAGTATATTTGTATATGAGTATATTTTTGTTCGATTTTTTTTAGTAAAGCCTGTGCATTGTCTTGATGTTGCGTGCACGTTAAAAAACCAAATATTTTGAATAATTAAATTAGAAACCTCTAAATTGCAACAAAATTTTTCACCATATTTAGTTTAATAGATTTTTCTGTTTTTTTGTAAATATTTTGTCGTTAGAGCTTACTCAATATGTTTGGTTTGTTAAAAAAACAGTTGAAACGTTCTGTTTGTTTTTAAACTATTTAATTTAAAGTAAACAACAAGTTTTGCAAATAATGGCTTCATACCTATTATTTTAGATAAATGTTGTTTAAAAAACAGCTAAGCAATATTATTGAATAGTACAAATGTAGAAAGTCATCTAGACAGTAGGACAGCTTTGTCTTATTTTAAATATTGTCATTTGAAAATAATTGTAAGTAAAATGCAAGCAAGTAAAAAATAAATAGTAAAATATAACAATTTTTATAAAAGTATTTTAAATTAGATATAATTAACAAATTAACACAGTCCTTAAAGTTATTAAATAAAATAATAATAAACAATTAATTTCAAAAATCATCTATATTTCTTGTTAGACAAAAAACGTACGGCTGAATAACTTTGTTATATTTAAACCAATTTGAATGATTCAAAAACCATTTCAAATGTTTTTTTGAGTACTATAGAAGCATATGTATATATTTATGTTGTTGTTTTTAGTATTCTTGCAAAGACTATCAGCTTTAGTTTTTTAAATGGCAATATATGTTTTTAATTTTTATTAGAATCTTTATAATATTTCAAATCCAACTAACTATAAAAATAATTATATACTTTCATAACATTATTTTGCCATAAATATTTTAAAAACATTAGAGTGGCGTTTTTTTGTCTATAGACTTGTTCTAATTCTGATGCTAGGAACCGTTCGTGCAAATCCATTCATTCCAAATAAAATAATGTTATACTATTTAAGCAATATTTTATACATATTATTTGATTTGTGAGAACGGCTCAAAAGGGTCGTTAGAACAAACCTTATGAGTTTGATAAATTTTCAATTAACTAGTGATTAAGAAACACGATCCATGCAGGCAAAATATTGTGCATGCATACATTCTCTTATTTTGTCTTTGATGTACGGACAGAAATTGGATCAGATCCTGCGTCGGGTCTCAACGACTCGAACATGCCATTTGGCTTGGGTTCATGTGGGTTCCTTCTCCTAGCGTACCCTGCATAACAACTCGTCTTTGAACATTTTACATCTACACCATATGTAAAAGGCTCTTACAAAAAAAGTAATAAATGTTTACATAATTTACTCAAAGTTATAAGAAGCTTCTATGTAGTTACTTTATTTTAACAGTTTTGCAATATAAGCGTATTCTAAAAAGAAGTATGTTTATAAATTCATAGAATAAATATGTAAATCCAGTTAAAAAAAAAATAATTTCTTTATAAATATAATATGTTAAACTAATAATTCTTTAAAGTGATTTAAAGAAAACTTATATTAATTTTTTAAACTTGTTATTTTTTATCATGTCTTTTAGTAGAAAACCAATTCTTCATGCTGTATGTAAAATCCCCTACGAGTATTTTATTTAAAAAAATTATGTTGTGTGATATGATGTATTATATAGCCACTGAAAATTAATTTTATAATGTGGGTATACGGGTAACTAACATTTATGAAGATGTAAACTTTCATTACATGACACTCATTAGAGCAAAAATGCAAATGAGTTCATTTATATTTGTATATGTGCGCTGTTTTGCAACTCAACGTTTTAAAGTTTGTGTAGGCAGTAAAAGAAAGCACATTTTTGTTATATTTTCGTTGAGTCTGTAATTGTTATATATAACACTATAGAAAAATTGTTTTATTGCATAAGGCTATAATAATCCAATGCCATATAAGTTGAACACGTATTCGTTGTAGCCACACGTTTTATACATATACTTTGCGCTATTTTGCATGATTGTAGTTAATGCTTCGGAGAAATGAACTACTTATCATAAACGCTTATATAAAGAGAGTTAGTAGTGTTTCAAGCATAAAAAATTTAGATTAAAATTTTAATTATATTTTATTTAATTCTACTCATTATTTACTTTAATAAAACACACTACCTTTTATCATTTTGCATGTCACAATGATATTACACACACCTTTAAATTTCATCGACTAAAATAACAAGCAACCAGAACGTTAAGCATAGGATTTTAGGTGATGATGATTGATGGATGGAGTTAGAAGGGCATAAACAAAATATTACTAAATTCCAGACCTTTATTCGTTATCCGTAAATATAGATGAAATTATTCATTTCAAGATGAAAATATAAATCATTTCATTGTGCCATTATAACATCCTTTATACTTTTTACCAACAAAATTATTTTTTTATAATTTAATAATATTATATATATTTATTAATCATTTATATATATATATATATATATATATATATATATATATATATATATATATATATATATATATATATATATATATATTATTAAACTATAAAAAAATCATTTTGTTGGTGGTGGTAAAACTTAGAAATAAGCCAAAATAAAATAGAATAAAAACTTAATTTAAATGTGTCAAAAAAACAATAATTATAAATCAACACTTGCAAAGTAAATTAAATATAATGAAGGTGAAATTAAATGATATTAAACAAGATAAAATTAAAAACAATATTATAATAAAAGGCGTCGATATACAAGAAATTAATGAAAAAAATGAAAATATAAAAAAATCATTAAAAAAATAACTAAAGGAATAGAAATTGAAATTCATAAGAATGATATAATAGACTGCTTCCAAAAATCAATAGATAAAAAACCAGGCGATATAATAGTAAAACTAAAAAATGAAGAAATAAAAAACAACAAATAATAGAAAAAAGAAAAGAAATAAAATCGATAAAATTAAAGAATGTGAATTAAAAGGAAATAAAGAAAAAAATATCTATATAAACGAAAAACTAACAAAGTATAATAACAAACTATACTATGAAGCTTGGCAATTGCAAAAATCAAAGCAATATAAATACGCATGAGCAAAAAATGGAAAGATATCTGTGAGGAAAACTGACTGATAAATAAAATCACACAAATCCAATCCATGGAAGATATTCAAAAACTGATTAAATAATTATACAATAACTTATCCAACACAGTATTAACATTATGGATCTACTAACTATATATTATCATAACATTAGAAGCCTGAAGAAAAAAATAAACAAACTTGAAATTGTGCCAAAGCTATATAATAACCCATCTATAATAACTATAGCAGAAACATGGCTTTACAAAGAACGGAAGATGACTACCAACTAAAAAACTACACCAGCATACAAAACTTGGGAAAACGTAGAGGTGGAGGCATAAACACGTATATAAAAAACAACAAAAAATAACAACGTACTAAGTACACAAACGTTCAGTAATTTTGGGATACCACAAGGAGACGTACTTGCACCTCTCTTGTATATATTGTACATTAACGATATATTTGAAATTAAGTTACATGAAAATTAGACATCTACGCTGACGATACATGTCTAATACATAGCGATAAAAACAAATTAAAACTCCAACAAGAAATACAAAAAAATTTAGATCAAATAAATGACTGGTATAACTTACTTAGCATTAATAAAAGTAAATCAAATTACATGTTAATAACACGTAAAAAAGAAATACCAATATTACCCCACAAATTAACAACGTAAACATAAAAGAAGTAATGACTACAAAATATCTGGGACTAACAATAAACAACAATCTAAAATGGTATAATCACATACAACATCTAACCATGAAAAACACAAAAGCAATTGGCGCACTATATAAACTTACAAATATAATTAATATAAATACAAAAAAAGTAATTTATAATGCATTATTTAATTCACAAAAAAATTATCTAATAAAAATATGAGCAAACACTAAAAAAAGAATCATAGAAAAACTACAAAAACAGCAAAATAAAGCTAAAAAAACTATTAATGAACTGAAAAAATTAACGCCTACTAAAGACAAGTTAGAAGCATTCGAGATGTGGTCATACAGAAGGATGCTACGTATAGTGTGGACAGATGCAATATCTAATGCCCAAGTTCTTGCACGCCTCAATAAGGACACAGAAATTCTATATCTTCTGAAAAAACGCAAGCTTGAGTATCTTGGCCATATCATGCGAGGCTCAAAGTATAGATTACTGCAAAATATAAGGGAGGGAAAAATAGCTGGTAGGCGAGAGCCAGGTCGCAGAAAGACGTTCTGGTTGAAAAACCTACGACAGTGGTTTGGGGTTAGCACTACAACTCTTTTTCGTGGAGCTGTCAACAAGACCCAAATAAAGACATACATAAAATATCTCAGCAACTAACAATAAAAAACAAAATTAAACAGCAAAATATAATTTTTCTTCAAAAGATTAAACTTGGCCAAGTCAAAACAGAGTTTAAAATAAAACGAAGAAAAGAAATACACACTTATAACACTATAATTAAGAATGACCTTAACAAAGAACTGGACAAAACAACTACAAAAAAAACAAAGTTTAGCTGTCAAAGGAATACAAGACTACAATAAAATTCCCAAAGAAATATTAAATATAGAAGACATACTACAATTCAAAACTAAATTAAAAGAATACTTAATGAGCAATCAAACGTAAAAATAATTATAATAAAAAACCAAAAATATGTAACTAAATAAATTGAAATTAAAAAAGACATTTTCAATACCAGGCCCCTTGAATCGTTCTACAGATGGATAGCGGCACTGCTGGAATAACCATTTTATAATAAAACAAAATATAATGTAAATATGTATATAATAAATAATATTAAAAAAAAAAAATTAATAGTATTTGAACAAGAATCAGCAAATTGAAACCAAACTTACAACCAAAAATGTAATTTTCTATTACAATTAATAACATCAAAATTATTACAATTATTAAAAATAAAACAGCATTTTTAAACCAGTTTCTCATTTTTCAAGTGCACCAACCACATGCAATTTCAAAGTAATTATCACATGATAAATTTTTCATAATTGCACGTTAGAACCGTCCATATAGTGTACATATTAAAACTTAATTTGGTTTATAATTATAAATATTTACAATCTTTGGATTCAATTGACTGATACTTAAGCCAATAGTTTTTCTCTGCACCATGAATAATATGCAAGATAAGTTTTAAAAGTTATAACATAAGAAATAATTAAATATTATATGTTTTTAATAATTATAATTTTTTTTTTGGCAATAAACAACATTGCTGACGTAATGTAATTTGTCTCACTTTAAATTTTTTGCAAAGTATTAATAATTATAATTAATGTTGTTAGATTAAGTTAATAATGAATGTTACAAATTGAGTAATTTGTGGTTGGCAACTTTATTAATTTTGCAAATGCATTAAATAATTCTTGTAATTATTAAATTTAGAACACTATACAAGAAAATTCCATTTTTATTGTTAAAATGGTTTGCAAATTTCGAGAAATTGTTGGTCAATAAAATGAGCCAAATAACTCAATTCTCTACTTAATAATTAATTAATTAATTTAAGAAAACAGAACGCAGTGCACTATCTCGTGAGTTTATTGTCATCATTTTGAAATATACATAATAACATTTAAGAAGCGATAATAAGTTATCAGCCAATTTGTAAAGCTTGAAATATCTTTGCAAAATTCATGAATAGCAAATGTACCCCTAACATTTTATTGTTTAGCTTAGATTTTGAGATAAAGGTTTAATAGATCAATACTTTTTCAACATATACCTGTAAATGAAGTAAATGCTGTTTCTGTAACTTGATAACTAAGTTTATATGGCACCGTCTAGACATGTAGGATTATAGCAACATATTTATTTTGTTAGCAAACATTTATAAAATAAAATGCTACGTCTTTAATTAAATAGTGTCAGAACTAGTTGAATCAAATTGTTGTTCAAGCATATAAAAAAAAATAATTAAAAATAGTATAAAAATCTTACGCAATGCAAACGTAAATAGCCATACTAGGCACTATCTGCATATATTAGCAAAGTAAAAAAATAGCTATACTGTGCAAAAGCATGGACATTGCATACAATACTTGACTATTAAAGATATAGAACAAATTAAGGACTAATCGAAAATCGTGATTAAACGAATTAAGCTGTAGAGCATATAAAACTGCAGTACCACTGTTGATTGACTATATCAGACAAAACAAAAACGGCAGGCAACCTAACATAACCTAACCTAACTTAACTAATAGACGGAGAGCTGAGAGCCAACAATAAAACTATAAAAAACTATAAAGTATAAACGCTTAGTTTTTAACATATCCTTTTGATGTAAATTATAATATATTATAGTTTATATACATAATAATTTTAACTTGACATTTATCTTTAAAACAAATTAAAAAAAAAATTCTTTATCAACATTTTAGCAGTTTGCTATTTGCTAGTGAACAAAAACCTGGTATGTATGTACAATACTTATAAATACGCAGTTAAAATTTACCAACAAAAATTTTGCAAATTGCTCTGCTTTGCGTAAAGTGATATAATAATGCACTATAATGTCAAGAATTTATGTAATCCATAATCCGTTCCGGAGTTTAGTGACTGCCCGTAGTTGAATAGTGTTTGGTGGAGTAATTTTGAAAAGAAAAAAAAAACTATTTTTATTAAAGAAGTTTGAAATTGACCATTTCTAACCATAATTACATTAAATATGATAATGTTGGTGGCTATAACAAGATTGATAGTATGTAATACATTAATTTCAAAAATATAGTATGCCCATAGATACTGTGTCTTTACAACATGAGCTTAATTTATCTCATGGAGTTTTTTATTAGCAACCAATTATGATTGTATTATATACCTGGAACCCAAAGTATTTTTTAAGGGTGAAAATATTTGAATTTTTATATAATATTTTCACCCTTAAACATTGAGGTTTTATAAGCTGTTTATGGTATATAATACAAACATAATTGTCTACCCAAAGCGATTAGTAATGAAGTAATCCGCTGAGATAATTTAAGGCCATCTCGTAAAGACACTATATCTATGGGCATACTATAGCTATAACACAATCGTACGTACGTCCTAAATTACTAAACGTTGAAACAAAAACAGAAACCTAAAGTAAAAAAGTGTAGTTAAATATTGATCAACTGCTAACATCAAACTTCTGTACAAATCTCTATACCTCCATTCGTGTGCTCTTCTAAAAGTATATATTCTTTGCATACTAGTAAATCGACTGCATTCAACAATCGCTAATATTTTAATAAATAATAAAACAATTTACTACATTTTTATCACAAGTTTATCTTTACAAAAACATTACTAGTTTTGGCTTGACTAGAGCTAGTTAAATTGTGATAAAAACATAGTAAATTAATTTATTATTTTATAAGAATGAATGATCACATTAGTAGAGTTCACAATCACCAATTATATCTAATATTTCATTCTCTTGTTCAATAATTCGGAATTTACTAAAAATCGGTAAACTTAATAACCGAGTATTCTACAGCTACATGTTTTGTAACAATAGCAATAAAACACTTTGGAATAAATAAAGCTAATAAATCAATATAACAAAATCGAGCATATTAGTTCATAAGAAGGAAAATAACTGTATTTATAAACATAATTTGTAAATTCATTTTAAATAAACAAAAGTAAAAATGTTTTGTTCAGTTTTTACAGCTTACAATGATTTTAGTTGTTAACTGTAATTAACTTTAATAATATTATACACTTATTATCAAATTAAAAAAAAAATATAGCCAAAAACTATAAAACATAATAACAAACATCAACAGGGATACTATTGCTTTTAAATAAAAATATAATGCAATAAATTTTCTTTTATGTATGACCCTTTGTTGTGAATTACCTTGGATGTCGTGTAGTATAAACACCTAAACTGTTTTATTACATTTAATTAATCAATCCTACAAATTTGTATTTTTATTTACCGAAGTAAGTATAGATTTTAATTTGATCACAAAAACATACAAAAACGATAAACGTAAGCACGTAAAGTAAGATGACCGTAAAAATAAGGGACAACATTTGAACGGATTGCCTCGTAAAGTCTCGGGTTAAACAAGTCAGCTCGTCTTGAATCCCCTTACCGAAATTACAGCAACACTATTACGAAAATCCAGTTCGGAGGTAAATGCGCCTGGATTAACACTAGCATCTTAACTGTTTTATACTTGCTGCAACTAAGACTTTATGCCCAACCATAATTTCAACTATCTTCTTTTTTACTATGATTAAAGATGTAAACTGTTGCCGTTATAGGTGAGCCATCGTTACTGATGTAAATTTATGCAAAACTCTAGTGGTTTTCATTAAATTGCATACAAGATTAAGGAATTAAATTTTATGGGAACAATTTTAGTTTCCTTGAGTTTTCTATTAAAAGAAAAGATTCTCCATTTTTAATGGCATTTACAATTATAATATTCACCGGTTTAATTCTAACTTAACTATAATTTTATTCGAATGGGATGCGTATTCTTCCAACTTGTTTCTTATCATTTTCATTTTAAGCTGAATCAATTTACATAAACCTCACTAGCACTGCAAATTTCAAGTAAAAAACAGCAAAAAACGCTGCATAAAATATGAACAACACGCTTGAAGTATATTTTATATGTAGAATTCCGTCATAAACCCCGGAGGCATGTTTATATTGACAAAAGCTGCCTTATCGCCGCAATTGTGATGATAAGGGAGTGCGTTCCTCCACTCGTAAATCAACTTTAAACAATTCTAGTCTTCGGGGGACTCACCATTCTGACATCCGCAAGTTGCTCAAAGCATACACATATGGTCCTTTTCTTTACAGATAAGGGCATCGTAATATGTGATTTACGTCGAGTAGGAATTATAAGCCATAAATATCGAGCTATCTAGCACAATAAGAGTCTTCTTTTTATACATTTCAAATCTGCAATATTTTCAAGCAGCATTGTGATGTAGACAGTTTAATTTAATATTCAATAGATATTCTTTGATAAAGAGTAAATTTAAAATCACTTCTAGTCTGTTTCTTTTCTTGTTCAAGTATCAACTTAACACAAATAGGAAATAGTAAAAGAAAGATCATGTAAAAATAAATAGCTTCAATCTCGTTGCTGATATATACGTGCATTCAAGGCACGTTTAGATGTTTAGATACGGTGAAAGACGAAAACTGTGTCCTACCCTACTTTCTTCATACTGCCTACGTCATCGCGCTTATTATCAATCTTATGTGAAATCTTCAGTTTATTCAAGAGAAGAATATTTAATGCACTCATCGACAAACTACATACATGTTGCAATATATATTTAACGTAATCACTTTTCATATTACCATAATATGAATTCTAATTGTAAGAATACGTAAAATTATTTGTTAGTAATATTAATCAATAATTTGATTAAATCCATAAATCATTAATTGCTAAAACATCAAAAATAATAAAAGAAATTTATTCATTTTGAGAGACAGTAAAACCTAATTCGGTATTAATTACAATGCGCGTTAAAGAATTTGATAAATTGAAAATAAATTCAGTTGACACATTCTTTTTAAAGTGTGAATAGATATTGAATCAAATTCAATTTCAATTTGATGCTGACAAAGGAAAGTTACGATGATATTATTCCTTCATTACATGTATAAACATTTTTCAAAATTTGAAACTAATATAAATCATTGTTGTGGCATGTTATTTTTCTGGATTTATTTTGGTATACATATGGGATTTACTTTTTTTTCATACATTGTTTGTGTAACATAAAACAAACATTTAAAAAAATTCCAGCCAACAGACTTTTTTTTCTTGAATAATATTTATTAATAAAAACCACCTGAATAGAATTATATATTAAATTGGAGATTGTTTGTACATAATAATTATTGCAGAATTGTTTTTGGGGATTATCGGACACTTGTTAATGTTAGATAATATTTTTTTTTTTAATTTATGTCGTTATTTCGTTATTGAATAATAACTTTGTAAAGATTTTAAATAAAATTGGTTTTGTTCTCTGATTTGTTAAAATTGGGTGCAATTTACGGCTTAAACTCAGCCGACTTTTAATTCAAATCATACTATCAATTACAATAAAAATTACATGTATAAGCGTACAAATAAAATTGTTAAAATAATTAAGTGCCTAGGTATACTTTTTAATAATAATAAACAACAACTTAAGAGAATATTATCTAAAATTATAATTACAACTTTACTATAAAAAATTAAAATTTTCACAGTGCAGTCTTATTTAGTATAGAATATTCTTAAAAAATAAATTATGAAATATTCAAACATGCTTTTGATGTTGTAGGTCAAGTTTGTAAAAGTTAAATAAAAAAGTCGTTCTAAATTAGTTTCATACAACACATGCAAAAACACAAGTTTTGCTAATTCAAAAGAATTTCTTATGTTAGTATCACATAATAATTAATATAAAATTTTAAACATCACATCCAACACTCAATTAAAAAAAAAAAGAATACAGTTATAAATAAAACGTAATGTAAAAAATAATCGATTCAGTTTTCTCTACAAGTTTGTATTTATGCATGTATTGTATACATATACCATTTGTACTAACTTAAAATGTTTAAAAAATACCTCCAAAACATACACATAGTTATATAAATAACTGATTATTACAAATTCTCTATTATCATAAATTTGCACAAAATATTTAATAAAATAATATTAAAAATGTAAAAAAATCATATATGTAAGTACTATTTATTATAATACTGATATGCTTCCATAACCTTCCCGGATCTGTCACAAATAAGTTTAGGCTACTTCAACCACTATTACGTACAATGGTCTAGTGCAAATTATAAAAACTATAAAGGCATTGGTAGCTCTTGATATCGCGGTAGATAAACTCATTATTTAATTACAAAAAAAGTAAAAAAAAAAACTAATCACTCAATTAAATGTTTTGTGAAAATTTATTAAAAAATGATGTAGTTTAGAAAACTGTTAAGTTTAAACATTTTTAATAATAATATACTGCAAAATAAATATATTTTTATTATTAATAATATGCAAAGTTAATAACGCTTAATTTAAAGATTCACATTGTATCCAAATAAATTTGCAATAACAAACCAAATTTTACATATCACTTTTAAGATAACAATAACAATTTAGAGATACTACAAGAAACAAAATAAATTTAGCAATTAAAATTTTATTTTAAAGGTGTAGTGTGCTTTGGAATAGTAACCAATGTTGATAATTTATTACAAATTGTTAAGTTTGACACCAGTATATCAAAATGAGGCATCTAAACGAGATAAAAGTCATTTGTGTAGTTGTTTCTATCGAGAAACACCAGTATTTGACAAGTTGTAAAAAATTTATCGTCATACTTTCTGTCATTCATCGTGTGTGGAATCAATACCTAGAAACCAGAGGATATAAAAAACGCATTAGAGAAGATCCTAAAAAAAAACGCACGTTCTTGCACATCCACAGCCAAAGGTTTTTAAATCAGGCTCAGAACAACTTATATCCGAGCAGACAGTTAGAAATAGACTGAAAAAGCCAAGAAGACTGCAAAAACCTGTTTTAACTCCGTGATACGTAAGATATCGCTTACATTTTGTTTGTAAACATGTCGCATAGCAACTTCAACAGTAGAAACCAGTATTTTTTACAGATAAATCACAATTTTGTTTAACTTATTGTGATAGTCAAGTACGTGTATACCGACGTCCATATGAACACCATTCAGCACAAACCACATAAGAAGTCAAAAAATATGGTAGTAGACCAGTGATGGTTTAAGGCGGAGTTAATCTTGATAAAACAACAAAGTGTGTGCCAGTTCCAGAAAAATTAAATGCTGAACGGTACATCAATCTCGTCCTGAAAGATCATGTAATAACAGATACTTATAGTATAAACACAAATTTTGAGTATGCTTGACAACCCAAAGCCCCATGCAGCCATGACCATAAACTACCTTTAACACGACAAGATTCAAACCATGAGTTGGCCTCCCCTAAGTCCTGATTAAAACCTCATTGAACATCTTTGGGATTTGTTACAGCTAACAAAAGCCCTAATCAAAGAATGGGAAAACAATAACATCTATCGGCTCGTACAAAACATGCCTCAAAGATGTGGTAATGGAAGATTTTAACAACACGTTATACAGGCAACATATTTGTTTGCTCCACTTTGTTTCTTGTAGTTTCTTTGAATAGTTATTGTTATCTTGAAAGTGATATGTAAAATTTGTTTTGCTTTTGCAAATTTATTTGAAAAAAAAAATGAAGTTTGAATTATGCTGTATTAGAATTGCATATGGTTAAAAATTAAAAAAAAATATTAAGACCTAAATATGTGTAGCAGTGTAGTACATTAAAAAACAATTTTATTGGACCAATTTTTATGCAATGATATAAAATAATGACATAATTATGATAACAAAATAAAAAAATTAATATTTAATTTAATCATGTTAGTTATATTAAAACAAACATGATTTATCAATAATATAAATCAATAATATAATTTTGGTCAAAATTGATGTTATTAAGTAAATTCCGAATTCTCCATAAAATAATTTAATTATCGATATAGGTATTTATATTTGGAATTTAATAATGTGAGGAAAATCCATTTCAAACAAGAGAGGAAGCTATAAATGCAGAGAATTGAGGAAATAATTAGTAAATCATCAGATTATCACTCTAATTACTGGCAATCAAGCATCGATTTGTTTCGTAATAGCCGGTAGCAATTCGGTTTTTATTACTATACATTTCAACTTACCTGTCCAAATCAGACGGTTTGAAATCCCCTTTCCCTAGAACATTAAAATTGATATTGTATTATATTAATTCTAATATGATTATAAATGTGTCTGTTGCGTATAAATTCCGCCCCAAGGTTAAGGGGAACAAACTCTTTAACACATGTCAAATTAGGTGTAGAAACTTTGCAAAATGAAGAAACTTGTTAACCTCTGTTGGATTTTTTAACAAAATTTAAACAATAACATTTTATTTATTCAACAGCAAACATTATATTTTAATTAAAAATAAATATGTTTAAGTCTGCATAATAAAATTAAATATATTAATACATTATATAAATTATGACATATATTTCAGCGCTAGTAAAGTTTCCTTTAATAATAAAATTTCTCTGTGTATAACATTACATTTAACAAAAAAAAAACTGAAATATGTTTTAATACTCACTCGCAAAGCAGCATTTTTCAGCCCGTATTGTGTAAATGAACATACAGAGGAGAAGAATAAAGGCTGCTAAAGAGGCGCCCGCCAGCGTCACTAATGTGCTCATTTGGAGAGGTTCTGAAACAATAAGAAGGACAAAAAATTAATTGAACGTCGTTAACCTTAATATAGGGATTGGTGGCTAAATTAAATCTCCGAAATAATTCACACTATACCGTTCTTGAATAAACGACCATTTGCCAGAACCGCATAAATATAAATTAAGTAGTAGAATAAATAAAAATAAAACTTCATCTATAGACAAATATTAATGCTTGTATTCATAAAACGTCATTAAACACATAATGATTTGTCAAAAATATAACAAAACGTTTAATCAAATTTTTGTATTCATAAACATTCATTCGTTCATTCATCATTATTGCTAACGTTCATTAAATTATTCATTAAATTTAACGCACTATTTTTGATCCATTAAAGCGTAACAAATAATTAATTTGACTCATTTGTTTGACTTGAAAATGTCTAATTATCTGCATTAATTCACAGAATTTGAGGTTATATAACGTAGGACATATTAATAAGTAATAAAAAACAAAAGTAACTAAATAATTTAACTAATGACAATTTATTTATATTTTTGATGTATATTAAATTATAATGATGCGTTTGATAATAAATCGTTACAAAAATGTTTATGAATACGGGCATAAATCATACGTAAATATTTAATTGTATAGATTGAAATATATATATATTACATTGTGGTTAATCAAGAGAGTAAAATGTTTTGTATTTTACTGAAACTTTTTTATATAAACTGAAAACAAATAAAACAATGTTATTTGTAATAAAAAAGAAATATTAATAAAATTAATATAATTGCATATCTTGTCTGGATTATATTAATCGTCCAGACACCAGTGATTTTTTTTGGTATTTATCGTCCCACTTAGTTCATGATATTTAAAGGATGGGGTACGTAACGTTTGGAATTTGAACTACCGTTTATTTTGTTTTTCCAACGTCATTATCATTTATGAGTTGACAGAAGTTTAATTTTATGTTTGACATTTACGAAATGAGACGCTTTACACTTGAACAAAGTTGGAAAATAATAAAAAGTTACTTTCAAAGTGGTGAGTCTTCTACTCAAAACTGGATTGTTAGTGGATAAAACAACAAGTTCACGTTCTCGTCCAGTGCTCTCAACCAAAAAAATTAATGCTGTTGCTCAGAGTGTGCGTGAACATACATCAACATCAACTCGTCATCGATCTCAGAAACTGAAACATTTCTAGCACTTCTCTGAAGAAAATTTTGCATAAATACCTCGATTTAAAGACCTACAAAGTTCAATAAGTCCAAGAAATAAACCATCCAATGCGATTTCAGATAAGCAATTTTATCAAAAAATCGTGTTTTCCTATGAAGCTCATTTTCAGCTCGGAGGCTATGTCAATAAGCAAAATTGTCGCATTTGGGGATCAAAGAATCCACACATGACTATTGAACAGCCTATGCATCCACAACAAGTGGTGTGGTTTTTGGTTTGGCGGCATTATTAGGCCTTTTATCTTCGAAAATAAGCAAGAAACCGCCGTTACCGTCAATTGCAAACGTTACTGTGCTATGCTATGTGTCTCCAAAAATTAAAAAGAATAAAATGGATGACATTTGGTTTCAACAGGTCAAGGCCACTTACCATACGGACAATGTAACCATCGATCTTTTGCGCACTGTTTTTAAAAATCAAATAATTAGCGGAAATGCTGATGTCAATTAGCCGCCTAGGAGCTGGAATTTAACCCCGTTAATTTTTTTTTTGTGAAGAGACCTTAAAGATAAGTGTTACGCAAACCATCCAGAGACTGAAGCCCAAACAATCAAAAATGTACTAAAAAACTGGGTTAATCTGATGGATTATTGTCAAGCCAGCCGTAGCAGTCATTTGAATTGTTGTATATCATTTTTAAATAAAAATGTCCAATCTTTCTAATAAATTCATAATTAAAAAAAAAAAATGATTAGTTTTTTATTTGTGGCCGATTCAAATTCGAAAAGTTAGATGGCCCACCCTGATACTAATCAAGTAACTTGTTTGGCAAACATTTTCCGACAAGTTCCAATTGGGAAAACTCCAATAAGTTGAACTTAATATAGTAATAAAACTTAAAAAAAAAACAAATCTGGCTTCAATTGATAAAAGTAACTCTAGTTTGATTTTTCAATAAATCCGCTGATCAGAAAACCAGATAGATTTTTTAAATACGTTACCCTTATTTTTACATTTTAAAAATGTGTTTAACAAATTAAATTATCATAAAATATAGTTAAAAACAAGTCTGGTAGAGTTATAAAATAAGCCAACGGTAATTTTAAAATTGCCAAAACAAAATTTTTTTGTCTTTGTGACGGTTCGTCACACGATAGTCAATACTATAATTTTATAAGTTAAACAAATCTAGCTGTTTGTTAAAAAGACCAAAGCCTAGCTAGACTATGTTCATGTTGAGCAACTTAGTTAAGCAACGAGGATGACATGCGGGTTTGTATTCAAAATGCACACCTGCTTGATCCCTTATTTCGTTGTTTTCTCTTTAAGTTTCCACAGGTGTTACACAACAATATACAAAACAATGTCTTTTGCTATTAAAGAATTAATTTTTAAAATCTTCAAATGTTACTTGGATAAAATTTGAAACGTTAGGTTAGGTTAGGTTAGGTTAGGTTAAGTTACCCAGAATTGTTAGAAAATATCATTTTATAACTCACCAAGTCAATCGTCCTAAAACTTCAATTATCAATTTCTTATATTTCAAAGTCTCTTAATGCTAAATGACATATCAAATTGTCAAAAATGCTATTATGTAATATAACCTAACATGAAAATGTCACAATATTACTTAAAACTGTCAAATAAACGTTGTCATTCATAATTTTTGGATGAAACTTTATTTGTCAAAACTTTCATAATAATATTTAACCTAAAAATATTATAATATATTCTTTAATTTATAAAAATTTCATTAATTCCATTAATACACAGTTTTCAGGTAAAAAAGCTGATATTTAAAGGCTATATATGTAATGTACGGCCGGGGAAACGTGGTTGGGGTCAAAGTAAACTCGGAACACTCACAAACCAAACATATATATTTACGGTCAAACGTACACTGCCCAATTCGGTGTTAGACACACGCATTAACATTTGCGCGTGCGCACATATAAACCTAAATTAAATATACCCTACATACATACATTACACTTCCCTCCTTATTTACAATTAATAATCCGGTTCAAACCCGAATCGCACAGGTTTTTTTTTCTTGCGTTATGGCCGAACAGGAGAATTAACAGCATTATCGATCAATTCTGATACAGCCAATGAATTTGGTAAATCGTTATTGACTTGTTTATCTGATTCAATTAGTTGTGCTGAACTTTCATTTTTTGTATAGATTTGTTTTCAATTTCTTAAACATCATAATTTTTTATTTTTAACATTTGATTCACATGTCTTCGCCACATCATTTCATTTACATTAACTTCATATATACTTTTAGATATAATTTTAAAAATTTTCCCTTCAATCCACCTAGGTTTCTTAAATCTATAGTCCCTAACCAATATGTTTTCATTAACATCAAAACCAATGTTTCGGTTCCCTTTGTAATTATCTGAGTTGCGAATTTGAACCTTCTGTAAATTGTTTTTGATTAGTTCTATTGATTTTGTTTGTCTTGACTTGTTATTCGGCTTAATTGCGTCAAGTACCGTTCGTAATGGTCTACCAAACATGATTCTGGCTGGGGTTTCTCCTGTAGAACAATGTTCTGTATTTCGATAATTAATCAAAAATCGTTGCAAAGCAACTTCAAAATTAACATAATTGTTTGATGCGCATTCTTTTATCAAAAAACTTTTAACAGTTTTTACGCTGTTCTCCGCTGCTCCGTTTGACGCAGGGTGAAATGGAGGTGAATTAAGAAATTTAATATCATTCATTTTTAAAAAATTGATAAATTCTGTTGATTTAAATTGAGGTCCGTTGTCAGATACAAGTACTTTTGGTACTCCAAATCTTGCGAATATAGTTCCCAATATAATTATTGTTTTATTAGTTGTAATTGTTGACATTGGAAAAACCTCGAGCCATTTAGATAAAGAATCTGTCAATACTAGAAAATAACTGTTTTTATAAGGTCCTAAAAAGTCAAATATTTCTTCTGGTATTGGCAACGATCTCAATTGTGATTTAATTGGTGAAGCTCTGTATATTTTACAAACTTCACAAGAATTGCAAAGTTTTTCGATATCCGCGTTAAGTGATGGCCACCACACGTATGAACGTGCAAGTGACTTAGTTTTGACAATTCCTAGATGAGAGTTATGCATTTCCTTTAAGATCAGTTCTCTCATTGTCTTTGGAATAATTATTCTGTATCCCCAAACTATAATATTGTTTTCAATATTTAATTCGTCTTTTCTTTTAACATATGGGGTTAATTCATCATTTTTTTCTATGTTAGGCCAACCATTCATTATATAACTCTTTACTTTACAAATAATTTCATCATTTTCATATTCTTTAATTATTGATTCCACGTTTAATGTTAATTCTGTTGAATTAATATATTTTATACTGACTGAATCATCCGGTTCACTATCAACAATATCATTTAATGGAAGCCTAGATAAAAAGTCAGCTTTATTTTGTGATGATTTTATATAAGTTATATTAAAATCGAATCCCAGTAAAAATAAAGCATATCGTTGCAACCGGTTTGCTGCCATTAGTGGTATACCTTTCTTTGAACCAAAGATTGAAACAAGCGGCTTATGATCAGTAATTAAATTAAACTTTCTTGCATATAGATATTGATAGAAACGTTTTACGCCAAATACTATTGCAAGCGCTTCTTTATCAATTTGTGAGTAATTATGCTCCGCTTTTGATAATGTTCTCGAAGCGAATGCAATTGGTCTATCTTCTCCATTTGGATAGGTGTGCGATAAAACCGCACCCAACCCGTATTGCAAAGCATCAACAGTTAAATTTAATTCCCACTTTGGATTATAGTGAACCAGTACTGTATCCGATAACAAAATTAACTATATTTTTGAAAATGCCTTATCGCATTTTGAATCCCAATTCCATACAGTATTCTGCTTAATTAAATCATACAATGGATGAAGTATATCTGGCATATTTGCTACAAATCGGTTATAATAATTTATTGTTCCTAAAAATGATTTTAATTGAGATATGTTTGTAGGAACTGGCATATCAATAGACTTTAAAATATTTTCCGATTTGTGCAGACCTTCTTTATCAATTACATGACCCAAGTATGATATGGAATCTTTAAAGAATTCACACTTATTTTGTTTAATTATTAATCCAGATTTTTCTAATATTTTTAAAACGTTATTAACTCTAGTTAAGTGTTCGCTTTTGTCTTTTCCCGTTATTAGAATATCGTCAAGGAATATGCATACCCCATCTAACTGTCCTAACAATTCTTCCATAATGCGCTGAAATTGCGCCGGGGCTGAATTAATTCCAAACGGTAATCTATTATAGACAAATGTTCCCCTATGGGTTGAAATAGCCGTATATTTGCGAGATTCATTACTCAGTAATACTTGCTGATAAGCATCTTTTAAGTCTATTTTTGTGAATTGCACACCACCTTGCAATTTTGTGAACAGATCTTCAATTCGAGGTAGCAGGTAACGATCAATATCTAAAAATGGATTTAAAGTTACTTTGTAATCCCCGCATAACCTGACTGTTCCGTCTACCTTTAAGATGGGTACAATTGGCGTTCCCCAATCACTATTTGTGATAGAAGACAAAATATTACAACAAATTAATCTATCAATTTCGTTATCAACTTTGCTTTTCATTGCATATGGTAAGGCCCTTGCTTTATAAAATTTTGGAACTGCATCATGCTTTATTTTTAATTTTAATTTAAAATTTCTTAAAGTTCCCAGATTATTTTCAAAAACAGATGGATATTTATTTATTAAAGATTCTGCAATATTATCTGATTTATTGATAAAATTCATTGCTTTAAATTCAATTTGAAACATCTCTAAAAAATCACGCCCTAATAAGGATGGACCACCATTTTCTATTACATATAAGTTCATGACTTTTACCTTATTGTTATAAAAAATATTAACAGAAACCTTACCCAGTGGTGAAATTTCTCCACCAGTGTACATCATTAATTTTAAATTTGTATCTGATAATGGTACTTTATTTTTAAATAAATTCTCAAAACATTTTTTTGAAATTACAGAAGCTGCCGCGCCAGAATCAAGTTCCATTTTTAAAGGGATGTCATTTAATTTTACAGTTACTAATATTGGTTTGTTATTAATTGATTTTAATGAAAACAATGGTTCATTTACAATACTAGATAAATATCTAAATGAATTAACTTTATTACAAACATTTGCCAAGTGTCCTTTATTATTACATTTATTACAAACATACCCTTTATACCGACATCTGTCAGAAGAATGATTTGTCCGTCCACATCTTTTACATTCTCCATACTCGCGCTGCTCTTGCTTAGCGTTGGAAGCAGATGATGCGCGCGGCTTTTGGAAATGCGCTCGCTCTCCTTGTCTTCCTTTGCTCCAGCTGTTGTCTCCGCTACCGCGTCCTCCTGGATGGAATTTTCCACGCTCGAATATTTTATTTAAATCCAAGGCCTCAACTTTGATATTCTTATCAGCTAGATGATCATTTATTCCATAATGGCACATTGCTGCTTCTGCACTAATTGCAATTTTAAGTGCATTATTAAATGTTAATTGCACATTTTCGGTGAATAATTTATCACGCACTTTTCCAGCTTTTAAACCCATGATAAACTTGTCGCGCATTGCTGTATTCAAGAACGTGTCGAACTCACAATAAGACGCAAGATTTTTAATCCGCGCAGCCCATTCTTGAAACGTTTCTTGCAGATCCTTTTTTGCACTATAAAATCGATATCTTTCCACAAATATGGCTTTTGCTTGCATATAATATTCGTCCATAAACTTAATTATTTCTTTATAGCCACATGCATCAGGTTTCTTCGGAATCACCAGGTTTTCAATTAATTTGAATGCTTCTTGCGTTAGTCCATTTAACAAAACTGCACGCTGTATCTTTTCATCCGTGATGTCGTTAGCAATAAAATATTGCTCCATGCGTATTTTGTGTACGCACCACTCCGATGTCTTTGGATTAAACTCCGTAAGAACACCAATCGATCCTGTAGCCATGTTAAAATTTTATTTTACCTTGTCGCCACTGTAATGTACGGCCGGGGAAACGTGGTTGGGGTCAAAGTAAACTCGGAACACTCCCAAACCAAACATATATATTTACGGTCAAACGTACACTGCCCAATTCGGCGTTAGACACACGCATTAACATTTGCGCGTGCGCACATATAAACCTAAATTAAATATACCCTACATACATACATTACAGCTTATGCGTGTGTTTTTACCTCACAGCTGTTTTTTCAATATGTACCTGTAAATTACATAATATATACTAACAAAACCCGTTAATTGAGAGAATGGAGGTGCTGTAGCCACTGACAAGGCCTAGTATCTCTCATAATAAATGTAATTAAGGTTTACATGGACACTAATCATGTACTAGACTAATGTCCTGAATTAATAAGTGCCACAACTTCTTAAAATGCTCAGCCTGAGCTAAAAGTAAACCTGCAACAATTTATGCGCCAAGATTCAAGTTAGGCTTTAACCAACTAAACCACTCTTTGGACGCTTAATTATCAAAAAATGCATTGATATAATGATTTCAAATTTAGTGACATAACCTCCAAATGTCCATGTCAAAAACTGCAATCATAACCATCAAATTTCAAAAAAAATGTCAATCTCAATCTAAAAACTTCAGTGACGTCTTTAATGTTTTTACATAAATTGCAAAAAAAAATTATTTTAAAACTTTTGATCAATAGTTACTTAGTTATTAAAAAAAATTGTAAACCAAATATTTTAGAAAGCCAAATCTAGTTTTGAAAATTTGTGTTTTTTTTCAATAGTTCTTAAAATAAAGGAACTATGACAATTTTTTAAAAAGATCAAAAACACTTTAATAATTACAAACTAAGGCATCAAATAAAAAACTGGAATAAAGAAAAATTGTTTGTTTTAAAGAGTTCTAACTGCCATTTTTGGGTCTAACAACTTAATACAACCCTGTATGTAGCAGTTATTACAAAGATTGCTTGTAAATTAGTAAATATAAAACATAACTACATTTGTAAACAATGTGTTTCTCCATAAATGTATGTTTTCTAATAATGCTTATATATTAATTTTATATATTTTAGATTCTGGATTTGAATATAAAAGTGAAACCATTTTCACTGGACCCTTTGTACCATCTCCAGTGGTAAACCTTAAACTTCCGTCCAAATACACAGCTAACCTATGTTGTTAATATATGCTAAGACATTGCTTAAATATTTTTCTCTTATACTGGCCATGTCAAGCCAGCAATTCTCTAACATAGACTCTCTTGCATAGGAGAGCGCTAGCCAGATACATTTTTTTATTTTACATCTTCTGCATATCTGGCATTCTACAATGCCCATAATTTGCATGTTTTTTCTAATTGAGAGTGCCTTGTCAAGATTCCCGTTATGATTTGCAGATTCTTTCTGAACAGTCTCAAATAGTAGTCGGTATGATTTAGGGCAATCATTGTTGTTATCCTTCGCGCTTTAAATAAATTGTGTCTATTTGTTTTTAGAATGGTGTTAAGCCTTTAGTGGTCCAGAGTTTGGCTCTACGCACCTTGAGGGCTGATCCTTTGCGCGCCAATCTACCAGCTGTTTGAGCAAGCGGCCAATGTAAGAGCTCTATGACATATAACTTAGATGAAGTTAAGCTTTTTTATAATTAAAATTGCTGCTGTCCGTTAGAATTTGCATGTTTTTACCAGATATTTCTTTAATTTCATATTAAAAAAATCAACATACACGCATTGAAGTCGACGTGTCTTCTTTTCGGAGTATTTGTAGTTGCAGTTTTATTGTAATTAAAAAAATCAACAACAGTTACGCATTTAAAGGCATTTACATACCTAAGCATATAAAAAGGTTTCCTATGCAACTGCTTTTTACCAGCAACATATTAGCTGTAAAAATAACCCACCTCAGTGATAAGAGTAAACACAAACACTATTTTGCAAATATAGCTCACAATGCACAACCTCCAACAACTGTGGAGAAAATGGCAACATAAATCTTGTGATTAGATGTATGCCACCATACTGTTTGAAAAAAAAACAAGACGTTTTAAGCTTTTACACAAGTGATAAAACAATTTTATGTAAAAAATGTTGTGACAGTAAAGCGCATTTAATTTAGTTTTATGTAAGTTCATCTTGTTTATAAATTATGCAATAAAAACCTCTAAATTTTGTCGGAAATTTACGTACCCCAAATAAGTGTTTTTAGCAATATCCAACGTTGTTCATTAACACACAAGTAAGTTTTCTTAAGATACTGTTAAACGTGTCTTCAAAATAAAACTTATAAAATATCTCATGGATTTAATATTGGCCGCACAATAGTATAAAAAACACACCATTTTTCTTTATACCCGTACCATTTCTTACATTTTTAAGCTTTAAAACTTACAAATTATGCAACAAAACTTGAATTACTGAGAAAGCCATCTTTACCAGAAACAGTACACCTAGAATTTACATTCTTGATTTCTTGAAAATCCATAAAAAAAATAAAAAATCATGTTTTTTCAAATAGGTTCTTAATCAATGTTTGGTGTGGTTACACTAATAATCATCTCATTAAAAGTTTATAACACATAATTGTTTATTATTTACATTTCTTGCATAATTAGATTTTGTAATATACTCATAAATATTTATATTAAATTTATATGTTAAAATGAATATATTTTATTTATAGGTATTTTCTATATTTTTTGTATCGATCTATTTTTTGTTATACATTATTTTATTACATTTATATATTTAAGCCAGTCTATCTTCAGCATTGGTTCCATCCACATTGAATAAAGAATTAAGTTAAGTAAGATTATTTGTTCTCCCCGAATTTAATAAAGTGATCCTTACCCCGGATACCTCAGTGGCGACGAGGAAAATTAATGTAATTATATTATTACAAAATTAATAATATAATAAATAGAACAATAAAAATTGTGATTTTAAATAAACGAAAAACACGTGTGTAAAAATGCCAGCAAACAAAAGTGAAACGTTGGGGCATTTAAGAGAGTTTGATCCGCAAATTTCGGAGTGGTCATTATATAAACCACGACTCGAAAATTATTTTATTGCAAATGAAATTGTGGAAAATGAAAAAAAACGTGCTATTTTATTAAACGTGCTGAGTGAGGAAGCATATAGATTAGTATACAATCTATGTATGCCAATGTGTCCAGAAGCAAAAAGTTACCAAGAATTGTTAACTATATTAACAGGACATTTTAAGCCGCAAGATTCAGTTTTTTCGGCAAGGTATAAATTTTATACATCAACAAAAAATGTCCATAAAACAGCAAAAGAATGGTCGGCTAGACTTCGATCATTTGCATCGAATTGTGAATTTGAAGCTACAGAAGTGGAAATGGTGTTACGTGATCATTTCATTATTGGTTACGACAAGGGTCCAGTACAAGATAGATTGTTAGAAGAAAAAAAGACAGTGAAATTTTCCGAAGCGGTGGATATTGCAACAGCGAAAATGGCGGCGAATCAATCATCATCATCCAGAGTTAAGTTGGAGCCCGTTCATCAGGTTGGCGCTAGTGGCAGTAAGAAATTCGTTAAGGCACCCCCAGGAGGAGCTAAGTCAAGCACGCGCAAATGTACTGTATGCGGCAGAGGTAACCATGAAGCGGATAAATGTTTTTATCGCAATAAATTTTGCAATCGATGTAATCGAAAAGGACATCTTGCGCCCATGTGTCGCAATGAAGGTAACAAAAACAATTCAAATTCTTTTAATAGAAATAAATCTTTATGTAATTTTCTGGAATCAGATTCTTGTTTATTTTCTATTGATACTTGCACGCAATATGCTATTGAACATTCAAGCAATAATAAACCTATTATAATAAATCTTTGCGTAAATGATATTAATATGAATTTCCAACTAGACACGGGAGCTAGTATTTCTGCAATTTCGTTAGATAATTATAATAAAAATTTTAATAATTGGAAATTAAATAAATCGGATAAAATTTTACAATTTTATAATGGTGATAAAATTCAACCAAATGGATTTATAGAAGTTCAAATAAAATATAATAATAAACAATGTACGATGCACTTGTATGTTATAAAAAATGCAATGACATCTATTTTGGGGAGAGATTTTATGGAAGTATTCAAATTAATATTTTCAGAAGTAAATTTTGCAAATGCAAATAATATATTTAATAAATATAAAAAACTATTTAATGACAATTTAGGGTTATTTAATAAAGGAACAATTAATTTAAAAATTAAAGACAATACGGTTACTCCAAAATTTTTTAGGGCTAGACCTTTGGCTTATGCAATGCGTGAAAAAGTTGAGGCCGAGTTAGAACGGTTACAAGAATTAAACATTATATCACCGGTTGATTTTAGTTCTTGGGGTACACCAATTGTACCGATATTAAAGAAAGATCAGACAGTAAGAATATGCGGTGATTTTAAAGTAACAATAAACCCTATTTTAGAAATCGATCAATTTCCACTACCTCGAATTGAAGATTTATTTGCGAGGTTAGAAGGAGGTGTGATTTTTTCAAAATTAGATTTATCGCGAGCTTACCAACAGTTATTGCTCGATGAAACATCAAAAGAGTTGGTAACAATATCAACGCATAAGGGACTATTTGTTTACAATAGACTTCCTTTTGGAATTGCATCAGCACCAGCAAAATTTCAGAAAATAATGGAATCATTATTGAGCAATATTCCAGGTTGCATAGTTTTTCTAGATGATATATTAATTGCAGGGAAAGACATTAATGAACATATGATCAGGCTAGAATCAGTTTTGAACAAATTGCAGGAGGTAGGTTTTAAGTTGTCAAGTGATAAATGTAACCTATTTGTAAAAGAAATTAGTTTCTTAGGGTTTCGCATTGATCAGGATGGTTTACATGCAACTGAAGAAAAGATAATTGCTGTTAAAAATGCACCAATACCAACTAATATAACACAGCTAAAATCTTTCTTAGGATTAGTTAATTATTATGCTAAATTTTTAAATAATTTATCTACAATATTACATCCATTGTATTCTTTACTACACAAAAATATAAAATGGACTTGGAACAAAGAACACCAAAATGCATTTAATATTGTAAAAGAAATGTTAATTTCATCTCAAGTTTTGGTACATTATAACCCAAAATTGCCTTTGAAGTTAACAACGGATGCATCACCCTATGGTATAGGTGGTGTTATAACACATATTATGTCTGACGGTTCAGAGAAACCAATAGCTTTTGTATCCCGAACACTAAATGCTACCGAACAACGATATTCTCAAATTGAAAGAGAAGGTTTAAGCATAATATTTTGCGTATGCAAATTTTATCAATACTTGTACGGTCGGATGTTTACGTTGGTGACGGATAATAAGCCATTGATTACTATATTTAATCCAACAAAGGGAATACCTCAATACTCTGCCAATCGACTCAGACGTTGGGCAATTATTTTAAGCACATTTACCTACAATATAGAATATATTAAATTGGAGAAAAATCAAGCAGATTCTCTATCAAGACTTCCATTGAATGATTCTGAAGATAATTTCAATAAAGTAGATGTAGATTACATTAATTATTTTCAAAATAATCCGCATTGTATAATTGATGCTAAATGTATTCAGGAAGAGTCTGGTAAAGATCAAAATTTCATCAAAATTATGAAATATGTAAAATCCGGTTGGCCAAACAAACACTCAATTTCAAACAATGACATTAAAAGATATTATCCTTATAGACAGGAATTATCAATTGAAAATAAATGCTTGGTTTGGAATAATCGCATTATCATACCTAATAGTATTCAACAAGATATTTTAAATGATTTACATAAATCTCACATGGGGGTAGTAAAAATGAAAAGTCTTGCTCGTTCATATTTTTGGTGGCCTGGTATTGGACAGGACATAGAAAAAATATGCAAATCGTGTGAGAGTTGTTTAAGAAACAAAAATAATCCCCCAAAAACCGAATTACAATCATGGAAATGGCCGGAAATGCCATGGTCACGTATACATATTGACTACATGGAACATGCGAGCAAATATTATTTAATAATTATTGACGCGCATTCAAAATGGTTAGAGGTTTTTCCAACCAGTTTCATGAACGCAAAAACAACAATTCAAGTGTTACGTACATGTTTTGCAAGATTTGGTCTTCCTGATTTATTAATTTCAGATAATGCAACAGCTTTTCAAAAATCGTATGAGTTTAAAGATTTTTTGAAAAGCAACGGCGTTAAATTCATTACTTCACCTCCATTCAATCCAGCATCTAACGGAGCTGCAGAAAACAGTGTAAAAACAACAAAGAATGCATTAAAAAATGCTTTGAGTGACGAAAGAAATTCAGATATTAATTTGATTTTAAATAATTTTTTAATTGATTATCGCACTACGCCTCATTTAACAACAGGAGTAGCGCCCGCATATTTAATGTTTAGCAGAAATATTAAAACAAGGTTTGATTTATTGCGTAAAAAAATCAATAGCGAAGGTAGAGTTCAAGAAGAAGTGAAAGAATATGTCAATTTAAAATTAAATAAACAGAAAAAGTATTATAAAGGTCGCAGAAAAGTATTATTTGAATTAGGCGAGTTAGTTTTTGTTACCGACCATCGCTCACAGAACAAAAAGAACTGGGTAAAGGCTAAGGTAATTGAAAAACTTGGACATTGTGTTTATAAAGTTAATATTATTGGGGATGCTAATTTGGTATGGAAGCGCCATAGTAATCAAATGCTTAAGTTTTATAATCATATCCCTGTTAACAACACTTTGCCTGAATCTAGTGATGCAACTGTACCTTGGGCACAACGACCTAAAAGAATTAGGAAAAAGCCTAAGCGTCTTAGTTATCATTAATAATTGTTTATTTTATTTCAATTTATAAGAAGACGAATTTTGTTAATTTATATATTGTTTGTTTTCTATTTTGTTATAATGTATAATTATTTCATAATTAGGGGGGGATGATGTAATATACTCATAAATATTTATATTAAATTTATATGTTAAAATGAATATATTTTATTTATAGGTATTTTCTATATTTTTTGTATCGATCTATTTTTTGTTATACATTATTTTATTACATTTATATATTTAAGCCAGTCTATCTTCAGCATTGGTTCCATCCACATTGAATAAAGAATTAAGTTAAGTAAGATTATTTGTTCTCCCCGAATTTAATAAAGTGATCCTTACCCCGGATACCTCAGATTTCAAATAAAAATCCACTTTATTTAAATCGGCAAATGTTTGCAAGTAATACCCTTAATTATTTCCTATTGGGTTATAAAGCCTTGTTCATGCAGAATGTATAAAAATGAACAATTTGTTTTTACGTAATTTTTATTATTATTTTATGTTTAGAGTATATAACACCCTGAATATGCAACTAGAACAGCAAATTAGACAAAAAACAGCAAATAAAAAAAAAAACGCTACCACAAGTCACAAGGTCTCATAAAAAATGCCCTAAAATAAACTAAAACAAAATTTCCATTTTGACAAAAACAATCAAGTCAATTCTAAACTCATAATATCAACAAATAAAAATCTTAAACTACAACAACTACAAAATTTACTCACAGATTGCAGATTTTACACACATATACTACTTTGTTTAGTAAGGAAATAAATGTTTGAGACAGATTACTAATAAATTTGAAACCTACATGAGAATGCCAAAATTAAAATTTTATATAGATGTTGATCATACCACCACTGTCAAATTCATTTGGTCTGTTTTCACTTCTTTCGATAAGATGTGAAGTTTTTTTATTTCCAGTACTTTGCCTGTATTGACTCCAGTCGATATTGTGCTTCTTATCCCCAAATGTCTGACCCATATAAAATCATGGTATTTGCTAAACTATCAACACTCTCTAAATCTTATGTGACTAGTTTTACTATTGTTTGCATAAACACATACTCTAAATATATAAAAAAAATGTTTTTTATGTTTTTGTTCCTCCCATTTTCAATCTTCATTTGTATGCTGGTTTTTCTACATTTACTTTTAAACTTTTATTTCTAGATGATTTTTTAAATATTTTATGCCAAAAACATCACTTTCTCTCTACCCAATACAATCTGCTACTCGTTCTCCAACATTAAATTTTGTTATATTTTGCCACGTACTTTTATTTATTAGCACGTAGTCAATAACATTGCCCCTTAGTGACTAGAAAAGTAGATGTTCTATCATTCCAATTACATCAAAAATCTCTATATAAGCAAGTGTGATTTCCAAAATTCCCTTTTCATTGAAAATTTAAGGCAGGTAAGCAGAAATATTATTCCAATATTTCTACTACCTTAAAAATTAAGATTTAAAATAAACAAAAATTTCTTAATATAATAAACCCTGAAATTTAGCTATACTTTATAAACGCATTTTCAATATTCTAAACAGCTGTTAGTTGATAGTACAAGTGTAATCCTTAGTTTTACGGAAAAAAAAAACAACATAAAACGTGATAAAATAAAGTAAAATTACATATTTGTACAGCCTTGTTTGTTTCTATAAATTATGTTAATATAACATATAAAAATTAATTTTAATTTTTGTTGTATTACTTCCAATATAAAAATCAAAAAATAGCAAATCGCTAACAATCTTATTCAAATATTCTCTACATTTAAAAACAGATAAATTTTAAAGTATTCAGTGTTAGGTCATTGCATATATAAATTTTCTTAACTTGTATAAGTTTAAAAAGATATTAACATATATGTTAAATTTATACTGGATTGTAAGTTAAACAATTATATTGTTTTCACATAAAACAAAAATAAATCGTGCAAAATGCAAAGTAAATGAAGATGGATGAATTTCAATAGTATCAAAGTTGGTCTGGAAATGGCAATTTTTATGCTAAATTTTATTACAACCGATAACTTAAATCAGTCATTGAATTATCTTTACTATAAAAGGTTATACATCAGTTAACCAAGCCAGGCTCAAAAATCCTATTTTATAACTTTAACATACATAGTTTTAACACATAAAAAAAAGTACTTTGCACAAAGTCATATAAAATTTATAATTTTTACATTTTATGTATTATCCATTTTATATACTAACAAATTATTATAAAGTACTGCATTGATGAGATTTAAATGTTTACAATTTATAAGTAAGTTCAGCAATAATTACATAATTCAACTAAATCATATCTTAATAGACTATTAAGCGTCCTGATTTATCTCGCTTAATTGCAATAACTTTGACAATAAAATTTAAAATTAACATTTTCTTACCGTTAACATATAATTTGACTGCATGTCTATCTGTGCCCCTGTCGTTCTCAACTGCTAAGTAATAAGCTCTCGAATCCGTTGATTCAGCATCCTTAATTTTCAGCGTCGCCAAATAGCAATCCTCGCGTTCCTCCTGTATGACTTCTTCTACTCGATATCGACCTGAATCAAGAAATAATAGTTATTACCACTTCATGTGCAATCATAAGTTAGGTGGATAATTAAGTGTAACTTTCGCATCAAGAAAATCTTTGCACAAGAGATATAACTTCTCCGAACTTGGCCACACTTTGTAGATTTAAGATTTAACTCTTGTTCTTAAGATAACAATATGTATGACATCAAGGAAGATTAATTAGAATTTTCAAAGGTATATTTTTATAAGTTAAATTTATAATAAGGATTACAAATTAAGAGTAGGTTCCATTAAATGTGATTTTACTTGAGTGTACTATTAAAACCAAACTGAGTTGAAAACGTTAAACTTACTTTCACCGCACAATAATTTTAAATACAAAACTTTTTCATGAACATAATATCAAAAGCATTTACTCGGCTACTTTTCTGGTAGAAAGTTATTGAACTCCTGAAATATAGACGCGTTTAGTGTGTTTGTGGTCAAGTTGTAAAAGCATGTGTAGGATTACAGTCTATTTCCCAGCTCTTGGGGTCGAAAGTGTCTCATATAACTTTATTTTCGTTTCACCCTTATCTACAATCCCACTACCATAAGTTTGCCACAATTTTAAAACATTGCAATACTAGAAGAACTATAAAAATCGGAATGGGCAATTGCAGAACTTAAGATAAGAATAATATTGATGTAGAAAAGTTTAGAAAATGAAAAATAACTGTTTATCCTCATGGGATTTATTTTAAGTGCAAAAAGTACGTAAAAATATTTTTGCGTATAAAGTTTAATTAAAAAAATAAAAATTAATATCCGCCTATATATTTATATTACTTACAAAAATACAAAACAAACATAACATAATAACATTAAAAAAATAAAACAATTTTTTTATTGCCTTTAAAATCGCAATACAAATTATAATATGTATCTGAATACACCTTAAATAACTATACACTAAACATTAATATTGTTATAATGTTGAAGAAATTAAACAACTTAAGATGCATAAAACACACAAATAATAATCTTAAATAATAATAATAGACAATATTAATTTTTATCTATTTTAAAGTAAGTAATCTTATACACTTTAGCTATTGCATCATTAATTAATACAAAATTTGTAATTTGTAAGTGCTTAAAAAGATAAATGATATATGTATACAATATTCATTAAAGTAACATAAAAAACAATTAGAAAATTACGTTGATAAAATTGAAGATGCTGGGACTGTCATATATTTTAAAAAATCCGGATTTAAACTAATAGTTTTGTTGGTTAAGACAAGTCATGTTGTGATTTAATGATTATTAAATGAGTCCAAAAAAGTTAGTATACTTCAAAGCAGATTAAATACTCAATGTCAGATTTCGGTTTTATCTTCACCCAATCAAATAAATAAAATTCAACCAAAAAAGTTTTCTTTAAATTTAATAACCAAATAAGACGATTACTGATTATTATCTTTAGTAACTTCCATAAAGAACTAGTTAGGAAGATTAGCCTTTTATCTTTACCCAGTTTAAGTAATGGTGTTATGATAGCATTTTTAAAGTTAAAGAGTGCCAATATTTGAAGCATTTTAAATGCTTGCTTTATGTATAGAATTAAGCAGTATTGTGCATTTCAGGTAATGCCAAGTCAAATTCCCAAACACTAAACAAAGTGTTATATATTTAATGATGGACGTTGTTTTTCATTCTTAATTTTCTTAGAAAAGTTCATCGTAATAATCATAGCTGGAAACGTAAAAATAAATATCGGCTAAAATATCTGAGAATAATTCGCTCACAGGTATAAAATATGCCCACACCTTCTTGACAGAGATTCTCAAATTAGTTTGAATGTGATCAAACATTCAAAAACAGTGGCTTTAACAAACAAGTTCTAATTAGCATTTTTATTCTCTAATTTCAATGACAGGTTTCATAAATTTCATAACCAAATTTGCAAATAAATATTGAAAAACAGTAACTATCATAAAAATGTTCCAAGACTTCCCAATCTAACAATGCTGCAATTCTTAAAAAAAACAAATTGAATGTATTGTGAATTGCCAAAAAATAATCTATTGGCCACGGAAAAGCAGGTATTGTTACCTTTACTTATAATAACTAAATTTATATTTTTACCCCTGCGCAAAATTAACATTTGCACAATCTTTACAATAAATTGTGTAATTATAAAGATTAACAGAACTTTAAATTTTTAAATTAGTTGTAAAAAAATGCAAATAAATGAATTTTTGGATAATAAATTTTAGATTATATTTGTTGCAGATCCATTATATAATAGTAGAAACCATTTATATTTTTGTTCACTGGCGTTTTCTTTTCAGAAAAGTTGCTGTGAAAAGTAAAACTCTTATAATTTAACATTATTTCATATAGTAAAATGAGTGGCGCAAAAGTATCATCTACTTCTATAAACAAGATGTCAATATTAGAGTTTGAGAGGATCACTAAAAACCCGCACCTCAAGTCGTCTAGACGAGCTACCGTCTTTGCAGGCTTTGATTCAGATTGAGTCTTGTGATGGGTTGCCGCCTTAGTTAGTTTTGTTTTCATACAAACCAATGCCTTGAATGGTTTTGGCTTAAGATTCCATCTTAAGTGGTTTTGGTCAAAGTCCCACTTGTTGTGACCTTAGTCCAAATTATAATCAGTTTTAGTTTAGAGCCTGATAAGCCCCCAACTAATTTTTGACTCTTTACACAGTGTTACGCCCGCTGGCTTTCTTTTTTAATTTATTCAAATTTAAATATTTCTTTTGTTATTTTATTATTATTAAATTCCTATTCCATCCTTCTCTTTTACGTTGAAAGAGAGAGAGCGAATCGAATAGGAAAAAAATCACACTTCTTCAGGAATAAAGGGTGCGCGTGACAAGTGTTCACTGAGAGACATTGACGCGAAAAGAACAAAATCAAAAGGACTGTCCAATACTGAATACCAACCGTTTTGTGCGTTATGTTTTGTGCCTGTTGTCTAAAGTGCAACAAAAAACACCATTTCGGCACTCAAATTGATAACCAGGAACGGGGTAACGTAGCACAACATGAGCTTTTCTAACTAATAAAATAATACTCGTTTAATAGAAATTAATCATAAACGCATTCCTAAAATCCGCAGCGTCACACAGTAAATTTCCTAATTGGTGTTTATAAAATTGGTGTTTTAACAACTACAATATACAATATAAGAAAAATATAGTCCAAAACAGATTAACCGCTTGCAATCATAAAAATTTAAACAAAAAAATGTGTTTACGGCGTGTAATGTGGAACACATTGTCAAATCAACCAGCAATTTCATATTGCCCCTACGCCTAAAATCGGGGCGCCCAAATCTCCCACAAATGTCAAAGCCAAAAACACCATAATTTAGAGTAGCTAATGTAACAAGCAGAAAAAAAACATTAACTAAGATAGCTAATTATGTAGATGTAATTAAACCATGTAGTGTACTGGGACTTTAGACTCTCCCGTAAAACGTAACTGCCCATGCCGTAAAAAGACGTACAGTTAATGACTAGGGACAGATTCTTTAAAGTAATACTAGATACCACATCCAGAACTCCGGAGCAAACATGGGGTATTCTAGATAGATAGACATTAATAGTCTTCTTAAGATGATATGCCAAAAATCTAAACTAAAAAAATCTAGATATATAGAATAGTCTATGATACCTTTACTACACACACAGACAAAGCTCATGGTTTTCATTACTGTTTCAAATTTGGCCAGCCAAGGTTTACTAGATTTACGTTTATATTAAATTAATAATTATATATATAAAAAAAAACCATAATTTTATTTAAAAATTTTAAAGTTGTGTCAAGTTTGGCAATAGTTTTAGTATAAAGCAAAACAAACTAAACAACTAAGTAAAAATAACCATAAAAAAATGAGTATTTTGTACCAGAAATATGTAAAACGTATGATACAATCAAACTAATAATAGAATCAAAATTAAAAAAAAAAAAAAGTTTTGCTTTTAAAACGTCAGGTTTAAGTAAACTCTGTTTGACTTTGCAAATAATGAAAACAGTTATAATAATATCTTTTGGTTTGATTTACTAAAAAAAATAGTTTTACGTAATCTTAATCTCAACTGATTCTAGATTTTCAAGCACGCGTATTTTAACAACTATGCAAGTAATACATCATTTCTTTACAATAAACCCATAAGAAAGGTAAATTTTTGTTTTAGTCTCAAATGTCAATCTAATTTCTGTTTAGCAGCATTTTTTATTTAGTGGAATCCTTTTAATAACCAACCAAACAATGTACATTTGCTGCTACTATACCGTAATATTAAGTTAGTATTTACGTACACTATTTTCCATATTAATTTATGGCAAACCTTGTAAGAGGCTAATTCAACAATGCTATAAAATTAATTTAATAATTTATTTATATATATTTTGATCCAAAAATAATTTACTCCAAAATGTTCCAGATCACTAACATGTAGTTTTGAAGTTATCATTAGCAGAAAATAAAAGATAAGATGCGTCTATTTAATTCACATATTAACCCTTACTGTATAGGGTGAAAATTGTTTCTACTAAATAACAATGACTACTAAACGACTTCTGTACTAAGTGTAAACGGTTTTTTTGGACGGACAAGTCCAAGCTTCAATAGATAAAAGACCATTTAAAAAGGCAAGACAAAAAGATCTACAACTTCCCCGATCTGCGCAAAGACAATTGCTAGGCATACCATCCAGCCGACCACGCCACCGAATATTTCGGTTTAGACCAAAATGGTCCAAAAAACCCCTGCGCCTTCTGCAGCTACTGCAGTCAAGCCCAAGCCTACCAAGAATCCAAATGTTTAGGCTGATTCAAGAGACCAGCCAAGAATCCGGTAAATTCAAGTCTATTTAAAGGCAAGATCTGATGGATGTCCAGCTAAATAGCAACGTCGCCGCCCAAAAGAAAACCCATAGAAAAGAAATACACCATTGTGGCCAACTTCAATAAGTCAAAGAAACCAACAAGTCAGGTCTCTTGAGCACCATCAAAGCCACCAACTAACAAGACCAAAAGGTCTTCAAAAACTTTAAAACACTTTGTAAAAAACGTGCCCAAATGCATTGTAGCTGATGCAGTGCAAGCAGAGCTTATTGCTCTAGAGTACGTTTTTTTATTGGTCAAACGCATGAGAAGTGGTGGAAAATCATTTCCTATGTGTTACGCAGCTACCGCAAAATCCATAAAACCAAAAAGTCATGTGTCTCCTAAAACTGTTTGACCAAGGAGTTTAGTCGGTAAGCCCTCGTGAAAATAAATCTGACACTTCTAAGTTTCTGCACAAGTTTCAAAATAAAATTTTGAATTTTAAATAATTTCTGACTAGACATAATGAGGTAATTATTTTAATTAAACCATTTTGTTTATTAAGTCGTTTGCAACATTACTAACTTTTCATGTTGTAAATTTTATCGTTCAATTAAAAATTATCGAGTATCATCAAACCTAAGTTTATTAGAGTATATCCTTGTTTGAATTTCAACTATCATTAATTAAAGCGTATTAAATAATTTATTAATGTTCATATAGGATATGAATATAAAATAAAATTGGTATAATAGAAACAATTAGAAAAAAAAGAGAAATTAGAAAAGTAGTAAGACAGAACTGTTATTTAACTGCAACGTTGTTCAATATGTATCCTGATCAAATAATAGCAAAGTGCTTGGAAAGATAATAATGCGCCCAAAAGTAGAAAAAACAAAAATTCAAACCATTCTTTTTAAAAATGATAATATCTGCAAAATGTACAAAAGAACATAATTCTTAAAAACGTATAAATGAAATTTATACATAATAAAGTAAGATTCTAAAAATTAATTATACCACTAAAACTAAAATGTTTTGAAAGTTCATACAATAATGATTTTTGTTGATAAGTAGACTAGATGTAATTAATTTGTAAAGTTTGTCAATCGCTGTGTGTAACACTTTAATGTATTTAAATTTGGCACCACTACCTATGCTATGCGGAAATTGTAACAAAATGACCTACACGACGGACCAGTGTATTACACCTATTAAATTTGCCAAATGCAACCCACCACATCAATAAATGCACCCTACAGCTTCTAAAATAGTGTACTTTATGCTGCAAAATTAGACATGGTGCATGAAGCACTAAATGCAAAAACCGACCAATGCGACTAATAGAAAGTATACCAAATGATATTTTTTTTTAGACGCATGATACAATAGTTTAGGGCTTACGCTTGTGTTACTACGGCACAAACTGCCTTTAAATATGTAGCTAAAAACAAAAATATATACTATCGCACCCGTTAATTGAGATAATGGAGGCGCTGTAGATATTGACAAGGCTTAGTATCTGGTCTACCCACACTCTCATATTAAATGTAATTATGGTTAAATAGACACTAATTATATATTAGACTAATGTCCTGAATTAATCAATAATTCAATTTAGGAGCTTCGCCCAACTGAGCCACTTTCCGGGATATCGATCAATAAATAAAAAAACTGTAGTCGTGTTCATTCATATATTACCATTCTTAATCATATCATTAATACATGAACGACCAAAATTAATTTCAATAAACACACTAACAGACAAAAACGTTTACAAAAACTTGAACTTAAAAATGTATCCAATAATACAATATTGAAAACAAAATGCATATCCTTATGTTTGATTTACATGACAGACGGTCCTCAAGCCACAAATCTCATCCAAGAAATCAAAATCTTTAAATTAACAGCAAACATAAATGTTCTGTGCGTTAACATAAATTTCTTCAATTCCATACCCCACTTAATATAAAACTACATTCTTAAGCATGTTATTTCTTTTGCAATTTTATGGAAACAAAGTCTAACCAAAAAGTGTTGACAACTCATGTTTATTAAGAATTTTTTGTTTGTTGTGGTATGTACTACTAACCCCTTAAATGTTTTACATTCTTTTTTGCAAAATAAAAAATGAAAGGAAAAAATAACAAAAATAAATAATGTTCCATATCTTCAAAACTGTTGGCTATAAAAACCCATGTTTATAAAGACTTTTTTGTTTGTTGTGGTTTGTACTACTACCCCCTTAAATATTTTACATTCTTTTTTGAACACCATGTATATATAATCATTTGTCTGTACATAAATATGAAATAAATTTATTTACTCCTAGTACTTGGTGGACAGTTATGTATTAACTAATATATTATATACAACTTCTAAAATAAAAAACATCATTTTGAGTTTGCTACCCAATATAAACGTAAAACTAAATAAAAGATTTATAAAACTGTACTATATGTATGTCAAATTTAGACAATTGCAATGTGGCTTTAGAAAAGAACATTGTATATTAATAAGTGGTGAGCACACAAATCAATGATTCGAATTCATCCTTCACCATCAGAAATGCCGTACCACCAAGATGCACTAATGAGAATTTGTGAAAACCAAAACAATTGTCTGTATTTGGTTGGCCGTTTTGTAGTTGGTTTTTTGTAATTGATTTTAAACCTTTGTTTTTCATTAAATTGTATATTAAGTTTTCAGATAAATTAAGAAATAAAAATATCTTGAGAAGATTAGGCAAAGATAAAACGCTACTAAATGTAATAAAATTATATTAGAAAAAAAAATCCTTAACTTCTGACTTCAAATGTCAGTACATTCAGCAAAGTCCACTCCTTGTAATCAATATCCGTTATTTACAGATTCTTTCATTTATTTTTATACGATATAAATTACAGTGCAGCATACAAGAATACCATTTAAAATTACATTTTCATGTATAAATTATATAATATAACCACAGTGACGCTCAGCTCACTCATCACGTGTCATTTTTTTTTACAATGTACAACGTTGACGCGTTGTTGACTTGTCAACGACATATAAATATCAAAATACAGTACGCATATTCCATGATTTCATGTTGATATAGTAAGAGAACAAGTAAATAAAATAGAAATACTGTAATTTAATATACCAATTAGTATTTAAACAGGCTCATTCATAATTTAACAGTAGCATACAATAAGTAATTAGTAAGTGCAGTTTACAAATAAAAAAAAAATTAGTAAAACAAGGCCCCTAATGCCAAAGTTTTGGTAGTGTAATGTAATATTATTTTTTAGTTTAATTTACAAATAATGTATTACAATTTAAACATCTATTTCTTAACAATTTAATATGTTGGTTATTCCTACTCAATTCATTTTATTATACAATGTATCTTTCTAGTCGCATTGAGCGTGTGATTTAAATTATACTTTCTTGTATATCAATGCCACACATTTGTTTTTAGAACATAACGGTATTGGCCAAATACTGTTTGAATTGACTTACTGTTTCTATCAACTAAGTTTGTGAGTAATAAAAAACATAATGGTGCAAGAAATATATTAAAATAAATATCAACAAAAATATCACATTTTATTACATAAATTTATTTACTATTAATACCATAAAAATCCGTTTCGCATTGTATTCATATTACATTACCTGCTTCTCCAATAGACGGAATGTTTTTATAAACAATTTTGATTGATTTGTCGATAGTGCTAAAATGTAAACACATTAATTATTAACGCTAATGTGCGCTCGCTCGTGCATACAAAATTCTTAGACATTGTCAGAATAAACTTCAACACTTTATTATACCTACACTACAAACATTTACTTTCTCATAGCATGGATTTGAATATTTTTATGCGTTACATAACCGGATAAAATCGGCTTTCAATATGTAGCTGTGGAACGGAATTATGACCCCTCACCCTGTCAAACGAGAAGCTTGTTTACCTAACACAGAAATCGTTCGGCATATTTACAAATGCTTTGTTATATAAATTCAAACACGAAAAGCTGCTGCAAAAGTTTAAAGTAGTTTTATTTATTTTTCCAAACTTTTGCTACTGTAAATGTAATAATGCAGCTTTCATATTAACCGAATATCAATGAAAATTAGAAAACTAATAAAATAGTTATATCTTGTATATATACATTATTAAAATAAACGTATTTTATTAATAAAATCTAGAGGCCAGTGATAATTAAATTTAAGATTATTTATTGCTTCGGTATAGTTAATGTTTGATTTTCTGCCGATTCAATCTAGTTTAATGTAACTATCCAATTCAATTTTCACAGAAGAAACTTTCAATATATGAATTTGAAATACGGTTTGGTTAAACTCAGTATTGAACCAGAGCAAAGTAGTAAACTAAAACTATTTTCGTGGGGAATGCGATTGGTAAAGTTGCACTCTTATATTCATTGTAGCTTCACATTTCCAATTTAATTTACCTCAAACAATTCTATTTTCACAGTACACATGAATTAACCAAACTGAATCATATTGGGATAAATCCGCTAATGGATGGATGCAATAGTTCGGAGAGATTGTTAGAATATTTATCATCAAATTGCATGCAGGAAGTAATCAGCAAATTTTGCCACTGGAGAATATAATACTGTCCTTTAATATTTATAACAGATGTGCGTAATAATTAATAACTTACCCATTTCAGATCCTGCTTCTAGTCTAAGGGATCCCCATTCCCATGCGACTACTCTAGGCCTAGGATCAGCACACACTACTAAGCTTATTTCTGCATCCTCCCCTTTCTCAACGACTATTTCTGGAGTTGTCGAGTGTCTCAACACTTGCGGGGCACCTAAAACAAATATAATTACATAATAAGCATGATATGATGACTTTAATTTCAGTATACAATTTAATATTACAAGTATACACGAAGGTAGTTGCCGCACTATACTGTTACCCTATAATTGCACAACTTTAATGCCTTCGTAACAGGGTATTATTTTTATTGTTATTTTCAAGTCGACCCAATTTTCAATTCTGTCCTATATGCGTGATAAGAACCCCTTTATCTCGCCTTTTGAAACTTACCCACAACTTGTAGAGCTATCGCCTCGCTCTGAACAGGTCTCTCGGTGCCTCCAATAATATTAGTAACTTTGCAAACATATTCCCCTTGATAATCGTATGTTACATTAGCGATGTGCAGTTTAGATTCGCGCCCTCTTTCGACGATGTGATTAGAAGGGGTTGGAAGCCTTTGGAGCCATTGATAGGTCGGTTGAGGGTTGCCTTCTGCTATGCACTCGAAGGTCGCTGATGTGAAGAGAGGAGCTGTCGTTAGACGATCAGGCCCAACTGATAAGATTTTAGGAGCATCTGTAATGAAAAAAGCGTATATTTCATTAAAATTGATAATATTGATTGATTTTATAATATTAATTTATTTTTGCCCGGCGCTTTCACCATACTTGTGTAAAACAATCCTTTATACATTTTCTACGAATAACTTTTCATAATCTATAATCAATTTTTACATAATATACACATGCTTGTATTCAAAAACAATCTATTTAAAAACACAATCTTATCCTATAAAAATTCTCTTTGTTAAAAAAAACTGTGCTTGTGTTAACTAATATGTATTGTAATTCAAATAAAGAAATTTAAATTCTCATTAAAACAATAGAATGAAACGGAAGCTTTGTTATATAGCAGCATAAAAGCACTATATGGAAAGGTAAATGTTAAATTATTTACCCTTTGATGTAATTAAAAAAACATTGTCTGTGATGGATAATAAAGTAGTAAAATAAAAATAAAGTACTTTTAAACAGTTGATGTTTATAACCGTTGCAGTTAATTCTAAATTGAAAAATAATATGATTTTCACGTCTAGAATTATAATAAAAATTTCTTTGTACAGCAAGTCAATTAACATAAAAAAATCAATTATCATTAATAATTTATAATTATGATTAATAAACTCCTTACATTTTTAGACAAATTCTAAAAAATATATTAATTGTTAGTATTATTTATATTTTTAAATTAATGTTATAGTGCTATTTTACTTGCATTTAAATGTTTTGTAGAGTATAATAATTGCAATGTGTATTGTTGTTAGTTATACATACTCATAAGCCATTCTAACACAAAACCCTGTGAACATCTTTTACCATCAATATAATTTACAAATATGTTAGTAGTTTCGGCTCTAATAAGAAATACGTTCATACATGGGTTAAAAAGCAGTAGAAATTGATGTTTAAAAAGTAGAGTAGCAAACAGTTTTTATTTATTTTAAATCTTATATACATTATCTGACAATAAGTTTGATTTTTAATACATTTATAATATTTATTTAGTAATAACAAATAAACAAGAACACCAGAAACGAAAAAATAATCATAGACTACTACTTATTTAACAGAAACAACAAAAAAAAAGTTAAGATAAAGATACAAACATACAAACTAAAAGAAAAACAAATACATTCGGCATACCAAGAGATACTACAAACAAAATGTAGAGAAAAAAAATGAACGTGCATAGAAGGAAAATGGAAAGCTTTTAAACGAATTATTCTAGAAGCTGCAAAATAGAGTTGTGAAACAACAAAAATAGTAAATAAAGATATTAAAAAAAACAGTTGGTGGACAGAGGAAGTCAAGAAGGAGATAAGGGACACAAAAAGATAGGATACATACAAACTAAGAAAGAAAAAAAAGACTACGGAAAATACAAAGAAAAGAAATATGAAACAAAGAGAATAATAAAAGAAGCAAAGATAAAATTGTGGACAAAATTCGAAAAAGAAATGAATGAGGACGGTTGAGAACCAAAAACTATTCAACGGAACGTTAAAACATCTAAAACAAAAGAAATACAATATATATATATGAACATAAAAGATAAAAATGAAAAAATAATAAAAGAAGAAAACAAAGTAATAGAAGCAGAAATTAAAAAACAGAAAGGCACCAGGAACAGATGAAATATTGCCGGAAATAATGAAATACATGAGAGAAGAAAGAATTGCACAAGTATCGGAATTAATAAATGTCATTATCAGAAATTAGAAAACGTTAAAGGAATGGAATAAAGGAATAATCTTACTCATACATAAAAAAGGAGATAAAAGAACATGTGAAAACTACAGAGCAATTACAATAACTTTTAATAAAATGGTTAAGTGAGAAGATGAGAGTAATGCACGTAAGCTTTATTTACCTCGAAAAGCATTTGGATCAAGAGAAAGAGGATATATGGAAAGAATTAGAAGAGACTGGAATTAAAAAGAAAATAATAAATGTAATTGAAAACGTGTACACAGAAAACAGAAACATAGTAAAAATGAACAACGAGGAATTGAAATAATTCTAACCAAAAAAAGGGGTGAAGCAAGGATGCAGAACTGCTATTTGCAAACATAATAGAGGAACAACTAAAAAAAAAAGATGAAATTAAACTATGAAAAACAAAGACTATGATAATTGCGAGATGAAAACTGAATTATGAATTAAGAATAAAAAGTAGAATAATAGAACAGATTCAACAATAAACATACCTAGAAACAATAATACAAAGTAACGGAATTTTAGACAACAAGATAGAGGACTAAATAAAAAAAAACAGCAAAATTATATAACATGTTAAAATGTTTTTAACAGAAAGGAAATGTCGAAAACTACAAAACAGAAATACTTAAAAAAGTAATCACACGAACATTAACATATAGTAGCAAAACTTAGACTATGACATGAAAACAAATAGAAAGAATAAATGCAACGGAGATGAGATTCTTTAGGAAAATTGAAAACAAAACAAGAAAATATAAAATAAGGAACGAGGCAAAAATACGGAAGGCTAAATAAGATGATATGGACATATCAAAATAATGAGTGAAGAAAGATACACCAAGAAAACATGTGAGGCAATAATAACAAGAAAACAAAAAAAATGACTTGGCAAAAAATAAAACATCGCAATAAAAAAGAGGCCATAAAAATGGCGTAAATATTATAGATAATAATAATACGCTTTACGCTACTCACCGAACCGTAACAAGGCTACTGGCATAACAGGGCAAAAAATAAACTTTTTGCTTTAAGTATAATATTACACTCTGAAGAGGATATAATACTATATTTTATACTAGAATATTGTTTTATTTACTTCTACCGATTGTCTAAATATTTGAACGGCTAGCGTATTATACATGTTACTTTATTATGTATGACAGTCATTTGACATTAGCTTACGGAGTTTTGGGTAAGGTTGACCAATTTAGTGGTTGCTGAGCCGTTAAAGGGCGCTAATCTAAGCAACACTTGCTGCAGTATGTAAACAGTAATAAAGAGCAATCTGTTTGTATTAAACCATATATATGTATATATATATAGGTTGAGTTGGGAAGAACGGACCAAACGATAGGAGTGCATTGTTCACATGCAAATTGTAAAAAATCTAAAAATGTTAATAATTGATTTCTATTTATATTCAAACTATAACATCATTAAAAATGTTTATCTAGTATGCCAGGTTTGAGGTATAAAAACATTTGATATATTTTTGTGTTCCATTGTTCATACTTTTTTAGAGATGATAATTATTTAATTGTTTTTTTTTTTATTTTGAAGAATTGTCTTACAAATACTTTATTTTTTTACAAAACAAATTGCATGAACTACTAGAAAATGTTCTTTTAAAGATCCGAATGCAAATGTGTTACCAGCACAATAGAACTTCTGCACATTTTGTTTTTTAGGTCAAGCAACATTTGGACAAAAAGTTTTCAGTTTATTATTTGCGGTGGTTACATTAGTTGACTTTCCAGATCTCCAGACTTCACAGCACTAGATTATTGTTTATAGGGCTGGTTTACAGATGAAGTGTACAAAGTTATAGTGGACACTCGGAAACACATTAGAAATGCTGCAGCCAATGTTAAACAAAAACATAATTTAATCAAAAAAGCAATAAGCCTACACAATATAAAAACAATAATTAATTAGTTTTTTAATTATTTTTAACATGCAAAATGCTAATTCTTTTGCTATCTTCTACATTTAATTTACAAGTGTTATAACTTTTTTTTGGGTTATTTGAGTCTCAAAATATTAAGGAGTTAATTTTACAGCAAGGTAATAAATGTTGTTGGATAGATTATATTTTTTTGCCACACTCGGTTACCTACTTTAAATCATTCATCTTTACTTTGAAAATTATAATATCATTTTTTTGAAATTTTTTGTTAAATTAAAACGTACTTTTTAAAAATACGATGGAAATTTATCAAAGTTTTGTTTGCACCAAGGTCTACCCATTGTCTAAAAAGCACGCACAACTTGCGTTCTAAACTTGGACGCGCCGGTTACCTGGTGCTTAGCAGAACACATAGTAAAACCTCGAGTAAAACCTTATTTTTAAATATATTGTTATTTCTACAAGAGGTTGTCATAATTTTGACAACTCTTTTAACGCACTTAGATAACTTAGTCCGAAGATGGTGTAAAGAATATTTTGACAGCATATTTGTCACATAATTACCGAAATTTTGTACTAATACACTACCGACTGTTGTTTGCTATTATAATTTAGCGACACCGTATGAAGAAAATTATTTTTGACGTACCCGACAATAACATTGGCTTTAATTGAGAAAAATATAAGATTTTTTTTGTTTAATAATCTGACATTATTAAAATAACTTTTTGATTTTGACTTCTTGAGTCCGTGCATCAGACCACACTGTTTATTTTGTTTTATTTTATAAGCTGAAAGCAGGTTTGACTTCTACGTTGATACGTTTAAATATACCGTATACAGCTTGTTGTAATTTTTTTAATTACTTGTGTTGATTATTGATTGGTTATATTTGATTTTTTTTTTTTAGGACGTAGTGAGTTGTTGGCTCTCAACAAGTGGCCCTTAAGAATAACTTACGCATGGTAATACCTTCCGGTTTTCATCTCTGCGCAAATCCTGTTGTTATAATGTCTCTGTCTAAACTAACCTACATTTGGTGCTAGTTTGAGGCGGGCTGGTTTTTGCTTCGCGGATTTTTACGCATCATCTGCGGCACGCATGCTGTCCCCAGCCCCACTCTCCCTATAGCCCCTACCTTTGTCTGTCTCTTTTGTCATTTTGCCTTTTCTTATCTGCACTGGCATCTACCTCTACATTCTATTCTTTCTCCCATCTTTGTGTTATTTACTCTAATTATATAATTTGTTCTCAGATGTGCTCTTAGCTTACTAAGGTCTTTGTTCACTTCTTCTTTATCGTATTCCCTCTCCTTCGTGAGTAATTTATGCAGTTCTATCAGTTGTATTCCTTTTGGCAGTCCTAGATTTGTAAGTTTTACCTTGTATCTCCATCAAGAATTACTTCTTCATGTCCTCTCGTTGCCAGGTATATTCTGACAATCTGAAAGGTTGCGTTCTCAGTCATCCTCGAGATAGCATATCTACCATTTGGTATTTGCCTTGTTATTTCTGTTATTCTGCTATTTTTCAATATTTCCTAACTATTATTTGACTAAAAGACTTCGACATATCATAGTTTAATCCTTTCTAAATGTACTGGTCCTTCTCCTTATCTCTGCAATTTCGTTTGGTATCGTAGTCTCTGTAAATGTTCTTCTTTTTACTTCTGTTTCTTGGTATTTTTTTCTTTTTGATCTTTTTTTCTGTTTTCTTGTTTCTATTTAACTTCTCTCATCTCTTTCCTTTCTCTTCTATGGCTTTTAGTTTGTGTGTTTGTTTCCAAATTTTGTTTTTCTATGTTCTTTTATTGTCAAACTCTTCAATTTTTTTTTTAGTACATTTGTTGCAAAGTTTTTTAGCGCCCTCCATTTATTTTCATCTTTTGAGCATTTGTTAATGATTGTTGTTTTATTCACTTTGCTTCCTAGTATATATTATAGTTTTTTTCTATCTTCCTCCCACGCCTCGCATTCTACTAGAGTGTGTTCTGCGTTATCGTGTGTTTTTCCTGACAAAATGTACACCTTTCTTCTTCATTTTTTTTTTATTTTTTGCAAGAATTTTCCAAATGCTCCGTGCCCGGTCAGTATTTGTGTTGTATAATAGCACGTCTCGGGTTTCTTCTCTACCCATTCTTTTATGTCTGGGATTAATTCTCTCGTCCATTTCCCCTTTTCTCCTGTATCCTATTTTTTCTGCCATCTTTCCATAGTCTTCTCTCTTGCTCTAATCTTTGCTTCTATTTTACTTGATCCTTCTTTTACAAGTTTTTTTATTTCTATTCTTTCCTCCACCATCATATCCGCGGGAGGTGTTGCCGCAATTACCTCTACTGCCTCTTGTGACACTGTTCTGTAAGCTCTACAAATCCTTAGCGAGCTTGCTCTTGTGGCTCTTCTTACTTCCTTTCTGTTTTTTGTTTTGTTTTCAAGGCTTCTCCCCATGTTTCTGCGGCGTACAGCAATTTGCTTCTTGCTGCCGTTGCTATTAGCTTTCTGCTTTCTTCTCCTGGACCTCCGTTGTTTGGCATAAGTCTACCAAGCTTTCTGCCAATTTCCTTTGTTCCAATGACCGCTTCCTTAACCTGTTCATTCCATTCCTTTGCTTCGAGTGTCACTCCAAGGTATTTGATTTTTTTTCCTATGGTTATCTCTTGATCTCCCACCTGTATCTTACCTGTTTCTCTATTATTCCTCTTAGTCGATAGCCATGCCGCCTCAGTTTTTTGTGTTGCTGGTTATTTTTGATAAGTTTTAACAATTAAGCTTAGTTCTAGCAAAGCATCAGGAACTGCGTGATTGTAACTTTTGCGGTGTTTTACGCAGAAGTTATATTGTTGTAGTTTTTTAACCACCTGCTCAGATGTTCGGGAGTTTTTTTTTTGTTCTACAATCATTCTAACTTGATCGCATGGTACTTACGTTCTGCAAGTATTAGGGAAGGAAAACCGCGTAGACGTGTTGGGCTAAATTGTAGAAGGAATAAAAAAATGATGTCATGCTAAGATTGCTGTTCTGACTAGACAGTTTTGTATGTCTTTGAAAGCGTTAATTGTTTTGTTTTGCAATTTTTTAAAGTAAATTATGAAGTGGAGCGGCTTAGAATTTTGTAATTTTGAATAAAACGACGGCATCATCCAACAATATAGGAGAATTTTCTATTTTTTTTAAGAACGGTTAGATCTGGTCCGATAATATGATCAACTACAACAACAGAAAGTATATGTTTAAAATGAATTAAGTCACAGCCGGGAACGGGGAACGCAGCTACTTCTTAAGAAAAAAAAATATGACTAGAGAACACTTTTGCAATGCTAACGATCTAATATTGAATTTATAAATAGGAAAGGGTAAGCTTCAGACTTTAAAACTTGATTAGTTTTGTAAAAATCTATACAGAATCAATAAATATTGATTTTCTTTTGTATCATTAACACTGGTAACGACCGCTTTGACTGAGTTTGATGACACTTACCGAGAGCATTTTGAATAAATTGTTGTTGATTTTTTTTTTAAACTACCAATGTAGGATAGTGATGTTGCTTTATTGGTTTAGCGGTGCTATCATACAAGTTATTCCTAGCCAGTTACTTATATTCTAAAAATACTATAGTCAACCATATTGTTTAATTACTTTAATTAGTCGTTTACTATTTTATTTGAATTTATGAAAGCATCTTTAAAAATTGTTATTTTTGATGTTTTTTTTTTATTATAAACACACAATACCCTTAAATAACTTCTAGGTAGATAATACGAAGATAATTGCCCTCCACAAGGCGAACAGTAATGACATAATTTCTACCCACTATATAAGCCGATGTCGTAAAGACCTATATCTATGGGCATACTATACTCTAATATTAGAACGTAGATATAATAAGGATCTAAGTTTTGTTGAAACAATAATAAGACAAAAAACATATTCTACCATCTTTAAAAATAAACTTACACTATTACTTTCCGGCTTAACCAAAAATTTTAAACCTTATTTATAAATTGGAAGCGTAGTAATGTTTTTAGTTGTTCCGCTACTAGATAAACGTAAAATTGGGAACCCACGTATTAATGAACGCAAATACGTTTTTGCATTTAGTTTTTGCATCATTTTTCAATTAAATTCTCAATTTTTTTATTTTTTTGACTAAAAATTAAAATTCTTAAAATTATTTATAATTTTCTTTACTAACGTTTTAATTTGATACTGAGAAAAAAAATTATTTGCTTTGGTGTAAATTTAAATTAGAAATGATTGAAATATAAATTGCTTAAAATTAAGTAAAATAGTTTTGCATATGTTTATATTATTTATATGTAAATAAACGGTCACAAAATTACATAAATAAATTCAATAAATTTGAACACAATAAAGTCATTAAAAAATAAACACACTATTTAGACAGTTTGCAAACTATACTAAATTGCCTATGGCCATGTATGAGTGATGTGGTTTAGAAATAAATAAAACTAAGAAAAATACTTATATTATATCTAACCCTATTAAAAGTTCAAAATCAATTATTGAAAACCAATCTAACCTAAACAGACAATTGTAATAAGAGTGTATGTCGATTTCATGCTACATGCTCAATTAAAATTATTTATTAATTTATAAATTTTGATAATTGTTAATTATTTAATTATTGCAAAAATGACAAGTTGAATATTGTCGCGATACAGGAAAGCATAATGCAAGAATTGTATTAATTAATCATTTGTATTTATGTATATATTTATTATTATTAATGTAAAGAAATTCCAAGGATTCCAAAGCGGGCAAATAAAGTCAAACAAAAAAGAAAAGTAAAAAGAGAAAGAAAAGAATTGATAAGCGTTTTCATTTCTTTGCGACACCGTGTACGAATTCTTTTACGCCGCTGCCAGCACACGGGTAACACACAGATGGCCCGCGTGAGTAATTCTTATTAGGCGCGAGCTATAATTTGTACTAAACAAATAAATCAAGTAGGCCGCATTACACCTTAAGGTAATTAAAAAATATTAACTTTATTTTTACTAATAAATTAATGGACGTTCTAGGCCTTTTTAACATAATCTTACGGATGCTTCCAATTGTTAATTGTCGTGTTTATAATCGATAAAGGATCAATCGCGGTGCGTGTGAAATACCGGAATTAAATTCAATCGATTGGATGTCGATATTGGCGGATGAGAACGCACTATAATTTAGACAATTTGCTCACATTGGAACCACGTGGAACAGGATCATACAGATAAGCAAAATATGTATTTATTTAATAAGTCGGTATCAATTGATCCGTATGAACAATTGTTAGTTTTATTTTATATGAACAGTTAGTATTTATCATTAATTTCATTATTATCATATTATATGGACGTAACTCCATTCGCTGGTTCATTAACATTTATTTTATTGATAATGATGTTTTTTGCTGTATTTCAGTTAATTGAGAACTAGCAAAAGAATTCTAGAGGCTGAAGGTTTCTGGGTGGCCCTAAGAGAATTTGTAACTATTTTTTATATATATTCAAAATACATTTAATTTGATTGTTAGGAATATTTTGTGTTTTTTTTAAACGTGTGCAGTGTTATAAGCGTTAAAAGGCGCCCTCCGCGGCTTTGCTGTGTTAAAGGTCACAAGAGCTCATACATCAATTGTTTGAAGTTGTTACTCACTATCAAGCAATGAAGTAACACCGTGATATATTGATGAGGGATTTTGAATACCAAAGTAATTGTCTGTATTTAGTATTTCTTTTATTAATGTATATTTGACTTGCTTATATTTTTAGGCGTTGGAATTTGGTGTTAGTTGCTAAATTTTATCGATAGAAATACTATCGATAAAATTTAGCATCTCAACTTTGCTTGACACAGCAAGATAGAGCTATAATCACTTTGTTTTACTGATAATAATTAACAAACAAATTAACAACAACGATTTTCAACTTACGCATACAGGAAAATTTTAATATTAACTGAAGAGATTTCTAATTAAAAGTAATAATTACGATTTTCTAAGACTTATGTGTAACCAGATTTAACAACACTTACAAGTATTGCCTAGTGACTGTGAATGTACTATACACTTTTTGCAGTATTTTTCAGCACACATATTGAGTGTAGATACATCTATGACTGGTTGACAATATAGGTAACTCTACATTCAAGTGTTGAATTTTGAAACGTACAAACTATGTATAGTATCTTGATCATCTTGAACTATTTGGAAATTTAAATTATGTTTTAGTTTGTATAGGAATAGCTATAGAACTGAATTTTTCTGCTATTCTCAACATAAAATATAATATAAAATTATAATAACAAATCCAAGTAACGCAGTTCTGTGCTAAAAAGAAAAAAAAGATTTTTAATAAGAAACAGCATGTTTCTTACATCAATAAATTCTTATTGCAGTTTGTTTTACAATGAAGCTTTTGTTTTGCAATCATTACAAATGTTATAAGATGGTCACTCATTTTTTTCAAAAAAATTGCTTTCAAAATTAACAAAAAAATTTTATGTATTTTATTACACATTTATTTTTACAAACAGTTTTAACTTAAAAAGTTAATTATTATTTTTGAACTTTTCATTACATTTAATCTTTGTTTTGTCTTATTATATTTAATATTCAGTTTAAATATGTTTCTTAAAAAAAATAACATAAAAACAGATTTATTACAACCTTCTCAGTTATTTTATTTATAACAAAATTATACCTATCAATGTTTACAAAATCGTCTTATGATATTAAGTCAATATTAAGTTTCTTGAATTGGTTTTCGTAACCATTAATGTAATTGATCGTAACGCATTATGAATTATTAAATTTAACTTTACCATTGATACATTTTTAAATTAAAGACAAACTTGAAATTACTTATTAATTACAGATTGAAACGTTAATTGATAAGTTTGTAACTACATAACTCCATTACCAGCGACAATGATTTTAATTGGGTAATTACTGAATGATTCGCAGCTCCAGCTCCTTAATTAGGCCCTAAACAATTAAATCCATTAAAGTATTTATAGTTCTATGTGATGATAGCTGAAAGTTTGAATATTTGATTATTAAACCTGGTGCGGGCCGCGGATATAGGTACCAGATGTCACCTGTGCAATTGGCCAAAAGCAAACTTCAACTATTTCCTGTCTTAATTACATTATATGACTCTAGATAATTGCAGGTTTATTTTACTCCAACTTGTACTTATACGTCCGTCATTAAGATAATTGCAAATGCAAAATTGTAATTAACATTGCAATTAATTTCTATATTCATAACGAATGTATAAAACATCTATTTTATAAAACAAATGATCAAAGGTGGCGTGTACTAAGCTACGTAGTGTTATTCAGAATTATTAAATTTTAATTTCTATGAAATGTATGTAAGTTATACATTAATCAATATTATACGCACTTGTTTTAAATATGAAGGGTTGGTTGAGCTGATATGTAATCTTATATAAATTACGCTACCAAAGTTGCTAGTGAGGAGATTAGTAAATCTGTAGTTCGGATGTAATTTGTTCGTTAATTAGGGGAGTTAATTTGATAACTGGCCCAAACGCGCCATGTTAGTTTAGGATGGTCCAACTTATAATCGTTACGATCTTAACACCCCGTACAGTGTTTACAAAGCACCTAGTGGAGGATTTACTATGTTTCGCACACTTAAACACCAAATTTAATACGCGGATAAATCACGAATCAATCCCCCCCTCCCTATATAAAACTTCTACGGTAATTTAATAGGCTGTGTCTAATTTATGGCACACAATTCAAATGGCGGCATCAAAATTTACAATCGGAACTATCGCGGGCTTTTATATGAATCAATAATACGAAGCCATTAATAGCTGATGGTAACTATATGTAACGAGTCTCAAGAACAATTAAGTAATTAGGATTATCTTAGAATTTTGTTCTCATAAATTGTTATAAAAATGATTACAGTATAGAATAAATAAAATATAGAATAAAACAATAAATACTTTTTTAAAATTAGTTTGTTTAAAACTGATAATAAATATAGTAATATAATTAATTATTTATTAAATTACGTAAATAAATACAAGAAAGTTCAAATAAGCAACATAAAACATTAACATCTTTCAAAATTATTAACATTCTAGATATTAGTAGCTTAAAATTAAATGAGAACGACAAGAACTAACTAATTTACACCTGTAAACTTTAAACTTGCGAGTTATATTGTTACACCTTTCACAACGGAGACATGTTTCTAGCTATACATTATTGATTTTGTCATTTATCTGGTTGTATTTTATTATTTATAATTATACTGGATGATCTAAAGTTACTTATACTTTAAAACTAAAAAATAAACATGCATGTTTCTGAATAAAAATCTTATGACTTAAAATATTAAAACTTAATTGTTTAAAATATCTTGTCTTTGTACTACCGCCAGTAACGTTATTGCAAAGTGGAAGATCTAAATTTATCCTTTAAACTATGTTAGGTTACTTTTTGTAGACAAGTCAAATAGAATAATTTCATACTTATTTTTATTATAAAATAATACAATAAAAAAGCAAAAAAAATATTTTTATTTACTAAGAAATAAATTAGGTTATTTATAATATAATTTCAATCATAATAAACATAAATTAAAACATTAAGTTTAAATGAAGAATATTTTATAATTAATTTAACATTAGTCAATTTTTGCTATAAAATTAATTACTAACGCTAGAAGTTGAGAATTTAATTGTAAATTCAAGAATTTTAACCTAAATTTCAAATTTTTTAGCGTGCATTTATCATCATAACAAGACACGAGGCCAACTAAAGTTTCTTTATTATTCGAAAGAAGACATACTCTCCACAACCTCTTTTCTTAACCTTCCAAATAAGATATACAACCTAGATAATAAACAAACTTACAAACAAGAATGAAAAAACAATAATAAGTAAAACTAAGCTAAAATATATATAGACAAAATGTACATAATGCATTTGTCAAAACCTTGCATACAAATGTCGATTCAAGATTTTTGTAAAATTTTTTTGCATGCAAGATTTGCTATTTAATATTCTAGAATATACCCTAGTATATGTCTTAATTATTACAGATTGGGAATAACAAATTTGTTACATAAAGAAGAAACACCAATGTTAAAATTAGATTTCATAAAAGATTATTGCATACAGAAGTCACTTGATGCAATAATACCGTTGCGAGATAAGTAGACAATTAAAAAATACCTGACACAACACTAACAAAAAAAGCATCTGGTATACAGATGAGGTCAAATATTACAATAGCATATAGCAAAAATATATAAAAGCAGAAGCCAGGTAAAGTTAAATACTTTGTTCCTCGGCAAACATACCTTAGTTTTTCAACAAAAAATAACTGACTATAAACAATACGCTAAAAACACAACACTTCAACAGACCAATAACTATTATGACAAATAGCTAAGCAGTACTACAGGTAATACGCTTGCTAGCAATAAAATCAAAACTGGTGATGGATTGCATGACCAATCTAAAAACATTAACCACAAACAACAGGATTCGTCTGACCAAAGCTTGCGTAATTACTAAATATAATGCATTACAGCACACGGCACGCCCTACATTTTATAATCAACCACTGATTGGTCATTTCAAAATATACTCGAACTCAGCACACTATTACTAAATCTAATGCGCTACAGCACGCGTTTCTCAACATTTTAAACTTTTTTATGTATACAGCTAGACAAATTTTAATCATATAACAAACAACACAATACATATATCATATACGTGCAATTGAATTTTTATTAATAATTTTAATAAAAAAACTTTATTATTCTACAAAAAGAATATTTATTATTTGCGTAATGATTTCTTCAAGAGTAATTATTATCCAATTTAAAATTAAAGTTTGCATAGTTTTATAACGTACAAGTTGTACATATATTTTAATAAAATCAGTAAACTAATGTGCTTAAAAATAAAGTTTATTTTATTTAGTACTAATTAAATTCTAGTACGACAAAAAATATTCACTCTCTCGAATGATCTTTGTAGTTAAAATTGTAATTATCTTATATAAATGGTGCAATTATTGCACTCTATCTTAAAAATACATGTACAATGATGATACATGTACTGAAAAAAAGTAAGAATATGACCAAACATTTCGTTAAAATTTGCTGATTTGTTTAATTGTTAATAATTATTATAGAATAACGCATTTATGGTAAGATTTTGATAAAATCGTTTGATCGACGAGAATTATTTTAATTATTTGATCCTACTGTACTACAAGTAATAGAATATTTCTACCATGCAAATGTATAACATAAACAATAATCACAAACGTGCTAGGGTTGCCTAGCAACGTAAACAAAACATGATATTTTTTGTTTTGTTTGGTTTGAATGTTAGTATGTGACTTAATGCCATAGATAAACTGGATATTTTACGGCGGCCATTTTGATAATACTAAATATATATTAAAAACATCTTACATTTTATTATTTTAATTTTTTAAACATTTAAAACATGCATTATACGCTACTAACATTGTAAAACTAACTATTAAAATGTTCCGGACAACAATTGGTTAATTGGATCTAAAGTTAAGACCAATAATGCGTTTGTAATAAAAAAATTAAAATTTTCTAAACGAGTCAACCAACTTGAACCAAACTTTAAATCAACACGAATTGCTGACGATTTACTATCATAGTTAAACCTCGGATAGAAACAACTAATAACGACGCGACAAAAAAAAAAAATAAGCAACATCAGAAACCAAAAACACTAAGAATCAGATGCTGGAAAGTAACATCCCTGAACAACAAAGACCAGTAAATTCTGTTGGAAATAGAAAAACACAAGATCGACATTTGCGCAATCACTAATCACTCAAACCAAAAAAAAGAGAAAAGGAAATACCAAGTATGGAAACTACATATTTGTATACAGCGGCAAAGACAAAAACGAAAGAGCAACGTCTGGCGTTGGGATACTGCTACACGAGAAATTTGAGAATAACTTCAGTAACTCAAAATACATGAACGACAGAATACTACAAGTAACAGTCGAACTCAAAGACCAAAAGTCTACACATATAATAATCGTTTATGCCCCCGACACCTCGAAGCCAAGAGAAGAAATAAATATCTTCCACAAGCAGTGCTCGACGGGATCGGACCACAAGATGAAATAATAATTTTTGGAGATTTGAACGCCAGAATTGGAAGCAAATATATACCAGGAATAAAAAACAGATTCAACAAAAAAGTAAAGAATAAAAGCGGCGAACAACTAATCTAATTATGTGCTCAAAACGAGCTACGAATAAACAACATCTTCTTCTCACACAAGTCACAACACAAATTCACATTTGAAAATACGCGAAGACAGAAATCCGCAATAGACTACATAATTACAAACAAATGTCCACCCATGCAGAATCCAAGACGTCAGAACTTTGACCTCAGCGAATGCCAGAACTAATCACGGCTTAGTACTAACAAAAATGGCAGCAACTCTAGAACCAAAAAAGGGTAAACCGACAAAGAGAACTAACAAAATTAATGTGAAATTTCTATCTGATGCCTCAACAAAACACCAGTGCCAACGGAGACTGGAAGAAAAAATCCAGGCCTGCAAAATACAACATTTGGACGATGTAGAAACCGCCTAGCAAAAACTAAAATCAAACGTAATAAAAACTGCGGAAGAAGCACTAGGAAGAAGGCGCCAGGCGGAGGGAAAAATTCAAATACTAAACCCTGGTTTACTCAAGAGTTCAAGACGCTGGCATAGAAAAAACAAAATTTTTACCTACAGTACAGATCAAAATCAATAACATACAACGAGTATAAACTTGTAAGAAACAGAATCAACAGCAAAATACAAGCAATAAAAACAACATACTGGAAAAAAATCTCCAAAGATATGGAACAAAACCTTTATAGTGAACAGAAAAAGATGTGGACAATGCTCAAAAAAAAAAAAAAACAATAAACAAATACATACAAACCATGGAGAATTCAATCGAAGATTGGGAAAAACACTTTCGGGAGCTGTATCCAACAAAATTATCAAATACGAGGGCAAATTACTATTGGATCAGATTTATGTTTTTTTCAACAAGATACTAGAAGTTGCTGCCTCTGGGATATGCAAAAAACAACAAAAATTTAGAAAGAACAAGTCCACGATAGACGCAATATTTACCATACGCTAAATAACTGAGAAAACTATAAAATTTAACAGACCTGCTTTTATGTGCTTCATCAACCTCATCCAAGCTTTTGACAAAATGAGGTTAACTAACGTTGTGCCGCTTCTGCAGAAGAGAAATATACACCCCAGCATAATAACTATCATTGCCAAGCTAAACATCAATAACTACACATCCATAAAAGTAGATGATAATCTATCCGAGAAAATACCCGTAGCAACTGAAATAAGACAGGGAGACAGTTTAAGCCCTGCCCTATTCAACATAATCATGGACGAAATGATCACAGAGCAACAGCTTCTTTATCAGTTCAAACAAACCGCGTAAAAATTCAACACGCAGATATCGACGAGCAAAACACAGTGTCTAACCGTAGCTAAGAAGCCGCGCAAATGCAAAGTCGCCGTATACAACAAAAGCGTAGAACAAGTGATAAACTTAAAATACCTGGGCGCCGATATAAAAAGCAGTAGAGACTTAGTGAAAAAAGTGAAAGCCCAAACAGTAAAAGCATCATTAATATTGAGATATCTGAGAGATATAATATGGCAAAACAAATACATGTCTATCGAAAGCAAGACAAGAATATACAAGACCTGTGTAAGACCGATTATGACATACGCAATCGAAACCAGAGCAGAAAACGCAACAACAAAGCGACTTCTCAGAACAGCGGAGATGAAAACTATGAGATGCATGACAGAGTTTAGTCTACCAAATTAAAAGCCACAACATCAGAACGCAGTGCGACATTCAAGATGTGGTGAGATGGGACCGCAATAGAAGAAAAGAGTAGAGAGACTATGTCGACAGAATGGATAAGTTCAGCCTACCAAAAATTGCTAAAGAAAAACTCACGACATCAAAAAAACCTCCTATAAGACCTTCACAAAAGCTGAAGTTTGGCGTCTCAACTATGGCTGTAATCGTTGAAGACAAACAGGATGCAATCCTATAACAAAGAAGAAGAAGAAGAAAAAGAAGAAGAAGAAGAAGAAGAAGAAGAAGAAGAAGAAGAAGAAGAAGAAGAAAAAGAAGAAGAAGAAGAAGAAGAAGAAGAAGAAGATACATTATATGCATTATGTATATAATGATAACGTTGAAATTTTGTAAAAGTTTTAAGAAAATTGGTTTGTAAATAAATTAGTGGCGTGCAAAAGATCAAAATAAAATTTAAATTTTAGAATAACAATTTTTGTTCTTTTGCACGTTACTGTTTTATTTGCAAAACAATTATTTTGAAGTTTTCATAGAACTTCAACGTTATTACCATAGACGTAATGCATATAATGTATACAATCTTAAAACTTATTTTAGTTGATAAATTACACTGGAGGAATTAATTCAGTTTGCTGCGAATCTAAAACATCACTGCCATTGCAGATGGCACGCGCAGAAAGTCTACAAATAAAAATCTAATTACACCATGTAAATAGCTTATGTTTTGTACTATTGCTCATAAAAAAAGTTGTGCAAGTTTACATTATTTAAAAATTTTTAGTGTTTTTTTTTCAAGTTACTGTACTGCAAAAACCACTGCGTATACAAAGTTAATTATGATAATAAAACGTCAGTAATACGTGTAATAATGTTGCTTAAGTTGGTAAGTCAATTTAAAAGATATTAATTGTTTATTAAAAATATATTTTTTGTCTTAACTTTGGATCTAATTAACCAATTTTTGTCCGGATCATTTAAATTGTTTCTTGTTTTTGTGAGTGACATATAATGTATGCTTTAAATGTATAGAACCCCAAAATAATAAAATGCAAAATGTTTTTAATATTTACTTTGTAGATAGATATATCGTAAATTACGTAAAAAATTATCTTTATAATCTATATAATGATGTATTTTGATTTTTAATATAAGCCCTGTTTCAGGAGATATAACGTCATCATAAGTTTTTAAATGGAACACCCTGTATTTTCTTTTATTTTTAGAAAGAGAATTTTTCTATAATAATAATAATCATATATAATTGTAGTTGACTTATTGCTTAAAATATTCACTTATTTTTACGTTTTTTTTTTTAATAGTAGTATTGAGAATAACATAAAAACAATAATTGTTTTTAGTTGTTGCTATGGTAATAGGAACATAATCTACTACATTTTGTTTTGTTATTTTAATAAATATCATTGTAATTGTTGAAAAAATCTCTTTCCAAAAATAAAAGAAAATACAAGGTGTTCATTAAAAAAAAAACCGATGATGACGTCATATCTCTTAAAACAAGACTTGTATTTTAAAACAAAATATCATCACTATATAGATCAAAAATTCTACAAAAACTTTTATTAAGGTCATTTTTTACATAAACCAAAAATGCAGACTATAATCGGGTGTTTCCATACATTTACCCAACTCTGTATAATGACATGACAATTTAAGGAACTGCGCACATAAACAATTTATATAATAATAAGTATTTTAACTACAAAGAATATTATGGCATATAATGCATTAGTAGTGAATGAAATAAACTTTACTGTTATGTTTAAGCACATCAGTTTACTGATTTTATTAAAGTATATGTATTACTAGATTGTGCAAATGAAAATCTATCTAGCTATATATGCACAACTATAAAAACTTCAATTTTAAATTGGTTAATAATTACTCTTAAAGAAATTATTACTCGGTTAATAAATATTCATTTTTACACTAATGGCAAGCAAACAAAGTATATAAAGTATGCAAAATACTAAAGTTTATTATTATTATTATTAAAAATTTAATTGCACATACATAATTCATGTATTGTGTTGATTGTTTTATGATTAATACTTGTCTAGCATTACACATAAAAAAGTTATTCAAGTTTAAAATACCGCGTGCTGTAGCGCATTAGATTTAGTAACAGTGTGCTGAGTTCGAGTATATTTTGAAATAGCCAATCAGCGGCCGTTTATGAAATGTAGGGCGTGCCGTGTGCTGTAATGCATTATATTTAGTAATTACGCGTCCGGGTAAGTCGGGAAGAACGGTCCAAACTCAAAGAGTATTGTACACGTAAAAATAATGTAAAAAACTCATATGTTGTTATCCAATTTTTATTTGTTTTCAAGTTATAGTGTAATTAAAATTAAACAAAGTTTCATACGTTAAGGTGTTGGTAATCATAACCTAGTCAAATAAAAAGCAAAAAAAAAACTGTAACGTAAAATATAAAGGGCAATGGAATGTAAATTAAAAAATAGTGATAAGATGAAGATTAAATAAGACTAAACAATACAAAGTGGAAGATAGTGCGGAAGAGTGAAATAAATAGAAGAAGCAAGTGCGCCAGAAGAAGACGGGAGTATGACGTGAGGTCAATAACAACGTGACAAGAAAAGTGGAGTGACGGATACATATCAAGCGTCGAGTGCTACGAGAAAACAGGCGTAACAACAAAACATGTAATCTACAATCTATGGTCCACATTAGTAGCAATCAGTGAAGAAGAAAAATTCATACAATATATAAGTATATAAAAATAAAACAATATAAAATAAATATAGATCAGAAATTATAAAAAAGTAAAAATATTGGATATTAAAAGAAGTGAATCCACAAAAAAGAAAAGAACAGAATATACACATTCACCAAACAAAACAAAGTAAATGATAAAATACAACAAAATAAATTAAAATAATAATTGAAATTAATAAAAATAATAATAGATAAATATCAAATAAAAACAGAATTTAAGATAGACATTGCGGCATTTCCCGAGTTACCCAAAATAAGAAAATTAATACAAAAAGAAGACTACAAAGTCAATACAACAAAAAAGGAAATGGCGAAAAAGGAAAAACTAAAAAGCATGTTCAAAGAACTAATGAAGGAGATGACAAAAAACATTAAGAAACTAAAAAAGAGATTAGAGAGCTAAAAAAAAGAAGGATAAAGAAGTGAAGTGGAAGCAAAAAAAAATACAAATATGACAAAAAGAAATAACATTATAATAACAGGAATAAAAACAAATCAAAATAAAGAACAAATCAAAGTAGAAAACTTCTTAAAAAAAAACTTCAGATATAAGTCAAAATAAGAAAAGCTCAGCTAATACATAAAGAAAAACAAATAATAAGAGTCAAAGCCGGAACAAACAAAACAACAAATAATGAAAGCAAAAAGAAATCTAAAAGGAACCAGAATTTACATTGACAATGACTTAACACAAGAAAGATACCTATATAAAAAAATATTAAAGACATAGCAAGAGAAAAAAAAAGCAAATGGCAAGAAGGTAAGGATAGGTTACCAAAAGTTAATAATTAACGAAGAGGAATATAGATAGAATAAAGAAATAAAAAGTTTAGAAGAAGTGGAAAATCCAAAAACTAATAGGAAAACGGCTAAAAAAAACAAAAATATACGGTAAGAAAATGATAAGATAAACATGACGGCAAACAGTACAAAGAAAAAGAACATAAATAGCAAAACTACAAAAAAGAAAAATGAAAGAAAAAGAAAAATAAAAAAAAAATAAAGAAGAATAAATAGAAACATGGAATATTAGAGAATACATGGGAAAATATGTTGAACTGGTGGAAAAAATAATAACCCAAAAAATTTAAATATTAGAAATAAATAAAACAAAAAAAGAATAGTATGAATACATAGAGAATACTGGTTAATGTACACAAGAGTAGAGGAAATAAGTAAGAATTATAATAGCTCCAGAAAGGATAAATGATACAATAAGAGAAAAACACATAAATATAAGAATTATAACAGTAAAAATAAAACTAGTAGAAAACAAAATATGTATCATAATAGTAGCATACGGACCAAATAAAAACGCAAAAAAGACAGCTTCTGTACAAAATTACAAAAAAAAATTGGCGAGGAAACAGAAAACATAATGATACTAGGAGACCTAAATGGGAAAGTAAAAAACCAAAACAACGGAATTAAAGAGGCAATGGAAAAATAAAGAGAAGAAATAAGAAACAACAACGGAAAAAGTATTATTCAACTATGCATCAAAAACAATCTAGTAACCAAATTTATATACAGAGAAGTTCACAAACACACAAGAACACAACCAACCAGAAACGAGAAATCAATAATCGACTACTACCTACCTTAGAAATAACTGAAACAAGATAAAAACATAAGAGTAACAGGCGGAAATAGGAAGCAACCACCATTTACTACAAATGGACATAAAATGAAATAAATAAATAAATAAAAATTTTAATCCAGCCCCATAAACAATATTGTATTCTTAGATATATTTAGATATATTTAGTACATATCAGAAAAAGGCGATGTTCAGCAAATTGCTGCTTTTCCACATAACCATTTAAATTTTACAATAATTTTATTAATTTATAAATATAAACCTTCTGCAGTATAGCCATATTGAAGATGCATCTTGTATTAGATTGTTCCCATGTACTCCATATTAATCTTCTAATGTAAATACCGCAATTACACCATAAATTTGTATTAAAGAAAATATTAGTCAACCTGACATTTTTGACGTTTATTTATTGCTGATGTGTATAGTCTGAGGATCTTAACAGCCAACTAATAAGATCACCGCGACCAATTAAATGTCCTAAAAACCTTTTGCCCAAATGTTGCTTAACCTGACAAGCAAAATGCGCAGGAGATCCAACAAGCTAATAGTCTATTTGCATTATGATATTTAAAAAAACATCCTCTAGTAGTTTGTGTAAATTATTTTGTAAACAATATATATAGTTGTCTGCTGAGAGACAATTCTTTAAAATAAAAACGCCAACTAACTATCTATTATACCATACCACGTACTTACCAAAAACTTGATAATAAAAATTATTTTTGACTGTTGCGTAGGAATTTATGTCTGATCATACAATGACAGTTGTAAATATTATTAATGCCGTGACAGGTAAATGATGCTTTATCTTTAAAACTTATGAGCAAAACAACACAAAGATTATTATTTATTCACCGACAAAATTCCATACCGTTAAGATAATCTTCCTGTTGTAGGTGCTGTACTCTCTGCACATGGTATAGATGTATGTATTGTCTGTAGAGTGTGTTTATTGCTCTTGTTTGTAGAATGCAATGTATCCAGAATATCTTCTACTTCTTCTAGATTTTGTCGTGTAGGTCGTTCAGATGTTATGTTAACACTGAGAAGCTTTCCAATATTGCACAGTTTGTTAAAAACTTTAATAAATGCATTTTTATTAAGATGTCTCTAATGTAGAAACCGTTTACAATACTCTTTAACAGCGGTTGTAGCATTCTCTTTACAAAATCAATAAATAAACTCCATATATGTATGCATATTCTAAATCTTAATAAGTGTGTGACATTTTGTAACACTAATCGTACAAAGTAAAAAAATAAACGTCAAACTACTGTAATAATACACTGACACATTACCAGAACAAAAAAGTCATCAAATGTTTTCAGCTTCAAACATGGCATACTAGATAAAAAAAATTGATTACGTTATAACAAATAAAAATCGAACAACAACATTTAAGTTATTTTCACACTGGAATTTAGTCTATTCCTCCTGACCCACCTTGTATATTTATCTAAATATAAAACACTTTAAATACAAAAAAAACTAATAAAAATTGCTAAATTTAATTGTGCAATTAAATTAAAAAATAACAAAAAAAAAATAATCGGATAATAGCAAAATAATTTTACTTTAGGTCAAAAAGTTTATAATCAACAAAGTTTAGTCAAAAATAAATCTACTGCATTAAGTTTGTCTCTGCTGCTCTTAATTTGTAACGGTTTTAGTAGTTTATTAAAATTATATCGATTAATTCCAGTTTTTCAAAGTGGCGTTCTTTAAAAAATAAACTTAGAGCTATTAATTTTTATTGTATTCATAAGTGGGCAATTCCATTTCAAACGGACCAGAGCTGGGGAGGGGAGGGGGGGGAGGGGGAATGCATTGAGAAACTTGCTTATGTATTTTTTTTAGTTTTTATAACTTATTAGTAGTCTTTTGATCGGTATATAAGGGTATGAAACCCATAAAAAAAATTCTACGATTTTTTATTTTTTTTTTGTTATTTTTTAACTTAATTGTATTTTTTGTTTAAATACCGCAATTTTAACTCAAAAAAATAAATTTACTAATAAAATCGATCAGAAATTTTCAAGTCTATACCCTGTTTATAAGCCGCAAAAGCCATAAATCCATGTTTTTGTTCTAACTGGGCAGGGCAAAAAGGAGCATTTTTTAATTTTTTCTTAACCGCCAAAGTTGACGTGTTTTTTTGTAAATTAATAAAAAAATATAAATTTGTTCTGTGTATTTGGGTTTTAAAAGTTTAAAACTAAAAAAAACTGCAAAAATAAGCCTATTTTCAACATAAACTTTTACAAATGCACATTTAGCAGTTTTCAGAAAAATTATACTCCAAATATTATTAAAAAAAATGAGTTTTGCAAACAATTCTACATAGAAAATAGTCAGTGTCGTGCTTATCTGGCAAAGAAAAATCCACCAAGAAAAAAAAAAAATTTTCAACATTTAAATTTTTTTTTTTCATTTTTCTTAAAGATTATTTGGATTATATTTTTTTAAGCTTATTTCAGAAGTTTAACAAAAACATCTTTTGTTGCTTGAAACAATTTTGGGCAATTTTACTTTTTGTTTGATAGTTTTTGCGCTTGCGGCACAAATTTAGACTTGATCTATCGGCGCTAAAATTTGAAAATATTATTATTTTTGGCATTCAAACATAAATCCGCCTAACGCTTATTAAAATTTGTTAAAAAAACACCCTAGTGTGTTTATAATATTTTTTGTAAATATAAAAAAATAATTATTTTTTAACGCATTTTTTGCCTGAAAATTTTGTTAACATTTTTTTCTAGATGGACTTTTCTATAGACGATGAGTACAACACTGACTATTTTCCATGTAAAATTGTCCCCAGAATTCAAATTTTTAATAATATTTAGTGCATTGTTCTTCTGAGCGCGGCTAAACGTGCATTTGTAAAAGTTTGTGTTAAAGAATAGGCTTACTTTGCAGATTTTTTGAGTTTTAGACTCTTAAAACCCAAATACACAGATCAAATTTATATTTTCCAATTAATTTACATCAAAATACGTCAACTTTGGCAGTTAAAAAAAAATTTAAACGAAGAGTTAAAAAAAATCTTTTTATGTTAGGTTTAAATTCACAATAGACTCAGCAGTCCGATGCACAAACCATTGCGCCATGCATTGTAATGGTACCGATTATAACATACACGTAAACTCTACTACTATCGTCAGAGCCAAATCTGGTATTTTAAAGTTAGTTTAATGTTTCAACTCTAGCAGCGAGAAGCACACCAACATTTACATGTTATGTTAGGTCTAATAGTAATTTAGAAAAAATAGCACAATATAGTTTTTTGTTTTTTGTTTTTAACTATTTAATTTAGTCGATTCTGTTTAAAACCGATAACTTCATCGTAAGGTACGTTAATTAATGTTATAATACATGCACGTAACAAATAGCAAGTGCACAATTATTTAAAAAAATAAATAATCAAATAAAAAAATAAATTGTTTTATTGTTTGTTTATTCATCTATAAAAACAAATCATTCAAAATTAACTTAAAAACTTTTTCCTAAAATACAAAATTTTAATTGTTTATTATAAAAATAAAATTCCAGTTCAACATTATTTACATTTCATCAAAACAAGTTATGACGGTAGCAGATAATTTTTGAATAACTGTAACTATAAACAAATAATTTGTAAACTACCCACTCTACTAAAACTGTAGATAGTAGTTATGTATGTATCGGATGTGTAAAAATAAGTTTTATTGCATAAAATATCGTGTCAAAAAAAAAACTTATTTGATACACATGTTGATTTTTTTGCACGAATGCAACTTATTCATATTATTTTAACAAAATTACAATAAAATTAATATAACAATTAATTTTAATTAGTCGGAACGTATATTTAATATTTGTTTAGAATTACTACAATGTTGGCGACACTACATACATATCATTAAAATTCAATCTGTGTTTGTTGTATTCATTAGGCCAATTTGTTTATCGGACAGAACAGTTTAGAGCAAATTATATGTTGTGTATACGTCACCATCAAATAAACTTAACAAAATCTAAGTAAGTTACTGCAGTTAACAGTTTAAAATAAATCAAATAAACAATAAAAAATCTTGGTTTTAAAACTAAAATTATTTATTAAATCATCGTTTGACAAATTAGTAAAAATATTTTAATTGATTGTCTTTTAAAATCATTAGTTTTTTAGTAATTATTTTTATATCTGTCTTACTCTATATTGTAATTACCAAAAACAAAATTGTTTGCCCTCACAACGCACACAAGTTCTAAACTCAAGCAACATTATGCAAATCAATATTGTTTACATGTTAATGTAAACTACTTTGAATAATGTACGTACAATTTTGGCAATAAAAAAACTACAAAAAATAAATTACATGGTTAATAATGTAGATATTAATCAAATAAGTTATTCTAAAATAAAAATAGAAGTGAAAACAACTTTATTAGTTAAATAAAGCAGATTTTTAAATAATTTCTGTTAAACTTATAAAATCATGTAAAAAGAAAATTTACCACAATTAGTACGTAATATTTGTAAGAAATACATCTTTTTTATATCAATAATATAATTAATAATAAGATCGTTAATTAAAATGTTATTAATTTATTTCTTGCTAGTAGTATAACAGATGTCAATACACAAAATATAAAAAAAAAAAAAAATTTAAAAATTATATATCTAAAATGCTTTTCATAAAATTTCTTGCAAACTATAAAAAACCTTGTTTAAAAAATATTTTTTTAACTTCACTTCACTTTCGGTGTAAGGCGTAGGTATACATAATTAATGTGTTTAATATTCTCGCCATTTCTTCCTATCTTTTGCTATTTCTTTTATTTTTTCCAAAACTAAAAGCAAAAGTAATTTTTGGCAGTGGCCCTAATAATGACAAGCTGCAGGCATATGTACCTACTGCATACATTCAAGTATCTAAACTAAAACGTGGAACAAAAAAAATGTGAAAGAGTTAATCACATAAAAGCGCAGTTTCCGGAATATCGGTTGATGATGTCAAATCTGGAAGTTACAGCGGCTTTAAAGTTGCTATACCAACTGATCATGCGCGGTCCATTTTATGTAAAAAAATCTGGCCTGCTAATATTGCAGTCGAATAATTTACAAATTATGGTCATGCGCAAAACGTTCCTGCTTCCTCTGCTGAGAATTTTCGGAGCCTGGATTCAGCCAACAACCTAGACTCAACTGTAGAATTACAAACGGCCTCAAAATATACTACCAAAACGTCCTAGCGGTTTCCAGTTACGACTTGATAGTGTTTACCAAAACTTGGCTCACCCAGAATATTGACGATTCTGAGCTTAAACTACGTGGTTACAATTCATTTAAATGCAATCGTTCTGCATTAACTTAGCACTAGTTAATGCAGAACTGGATGGTGGGGGTGTATTAATTGCAATTAGATCTCATCTATAAGGTATATTACTACACCCCACGTATTCAACCGTGGTACATGTGTTTGCAATGAAACTTACCCTGCATATTTAGTAGCCAATTCTTTTGGATTTTTAAACTTCATTGAATGCATAACAATACCCAATAGTAGGGGTGTGTTTTTAGACTTGTGTTTTACAAATGATTGTGATGTAAAAGTGGCAATGGCTGTTGATGTTTTGTTAAACACAAGCCAACACCACTATGCTTATGTGATAGATGTTAAATGTGATACCAACTGTAATATTTTAAAGTGTAACAATGTTTTTAATGATTTTAAATTTGCAAACTTTAGCGCTATTGGTCTTCACTTTTTTATAACTGTGATATTAATGTATGTGTTGATTTATTTTATTCTGTTATGCATTATGCAATTGATTGTTACGTACCTAAAAAACTGTGGCGTGAAAACAACTTTCCTATTTGGTTTAGCAAGGAACTGATTTCAATTACTAAATTTAAAAAAGTTGTTCATAAACGTTTTAAATCTTCAGAACTTCTATCTGATTATAATGAGTTTGAATCTATTCGCACTTATTGTAAAAATCTTAGCGCTCGCCTTTACAAGCAGTATATTGCACGTACCGAAAATAATATTCAAACAAATCCAAAGCATTTCTGGAAATTTGTCAACAAAACCAGAAAATCTAATGGCTTTCCGTCTACAATGTACTATGAAGATCTAATCTGCACTAATGAGGATGATTATATCAACATATTTGCATATTTTTTTTCATCTGTTTACAATTCTGTAGTTCATACAGCTCCAACGTTTGAGTTTCAAAAAACGTAATACATACAAATTTTTCAATTAGTTTGTTAGATGTTTTTAAAAGTATTAAATACCGAAAATTGTTGTCCTTCCATGACCTGCTTGAGCGTCAGATTTGTCACCCATTGAGCATGTTTGGTATATGATCGTAGAAGACTGACTAATTTACCATACCCACCAAACAACTTGCAGCATCTATGGCTGCAAATTCAAAAAGTTTGAAATAATATACAGCATGAAAAAAATGATGACTTAATTTACAGTATGTCTCGCCGTTTAAAAAAGTGCATAACTAACTGTGGTAAAACAACTCATTATTAAGTGGAGAAAATATATTATAAAGGTTCACAGAATCAAACTCGACAAAAAAACGCCTAAATATAATTGAATAAAATTTTCACACATTGTAAAAGAAAGTCGAATCTGTGTCCACATATTTTCGAAAAACTTATGCAAAAATGAGAAACAACCTATTCTCCTCAATAAATTTAAAAAAATGACGGATTTATTTAGATCTTCATTAATTTTTTACTGGTTAAATATAACTCCAAATATTTAACTCAAAAAATAAAAACATACATTATTGTATGCAGTTCAACATATAAAAAAAGTGATGACTATAACCTTATTGTTTGGATATTGAGTTAGTTGACGTTTTGTCTTATAAGAACCAATTTTAATTTAAAAGCAGTGCTGTACGTGTCAACTCTCGTAGATGGTATACGATTTAATATTTTTCCATAACAACTGCACCCCAACAAGAAGCGGCGACTAAACCCGGCTACTAAACCCGGCAACTCTCTAACGTTAAAAAAATCAGTTTTTTTTTTGTTTTCAAATTTTAATAATTTCTTTGTTCATCACAATATACATTTAAAAAAAAAAACTTAAGGGCCGGTCTATCCACTTCTCTATAAAGTTGCCAATAACATTTATCTCCTTGATAAGTAGAAATAGTGTATTTCCATATACCCATAACTTTTATCTTCTCTATAAGTTAGTTTATCTGATTGATAAGTTATATGACAGTCAAATCAGAGCATACATATTTATTGACAAGATAACCTATAGTATTGTATGAACTTTTATAAACTTTAACATCATCAATATTATAGATTTGGAACATTTACTATTTGAAAAATTTATTGATTTAATTGATTATGTTAATCTTGAACGTAAGCCATATTCTGTAAGACCCGCAGCAGACAATATAAACTTGTGGGATGATAATGAGTGTTTATTAGACATTTTTGACAATCTAAGGAAAGTGTAAATAATATTTTAGATCAAATAGAAAATCAAGTACAAAGGTAAAATAAAGATTTCATTATGCGATGGCCTAGTGCAACTCATGACAGTTGCATTTTTAATAATATAATCTATTATGATGCAATTTGAAACAGGTCAAATGGAAAACTCAATATTGTTGGGTGATAGTGGCTATCTTCTGCGTTCTTGTTTATTGACACTACTTAATAATCTAGCTACTAAAGCACAAGGATTAATCAATGAAGCACAAATCAGAACAAGGAATGTAATTAAAAAAACTTTTGGAATTTGGAAAAGGAGTTTTCCTATTTTATCAAATACAATAAGATTTTATTTGCTTTTAACTAATGTTGGGTTATGGGGTTATGTATACGAGTTCCGACATACGTTATAAAATAAATTAGTGCGCTCTTGCTTCCACGCATCTCATTCTTTAGATTGCGTAATGAGCATTGCCAACATAAAAACTATTGATAAATCATCTCCATAACTATAGAGCAGATAAGTGTCATTAGAAAGACGAACAGACTTAAATGCTTTCTATAATCTTAGGAATAATTTTATCTTCTTTATAGTAAATGCAAACTATATCGAGAAGTGAAAAGACCGGAATGTGTTGCTTCTTTATATAAGTTAGTGAAGTTATAACATTTAAATATTCATCTGTTTTATACTATTACTTTGCTTAAACCATCAAAACCGTATAAAATATGAACGGAGAGTCAAATAACATTTTATTTTTTAGGTAGTCAAAAATGTGCGTGGCTGAAAATACTAGAGCAAATAATTACATAATTATAAAATAAAATTATTACAAATTATTTGATTGCGTTTTGTGCCTACATTATTTGCATTTTGCGCAGTTGCCAAACTATTTGAATACTAACCACATTTAATTGTTACAACTAAACCTAAAACTTAAGTCGCTCATATTGTAAGACCGTCTCAGCTGACATGCATCTTGAATTGCGTTGGTGCACAGTTGCAAACAAAACATCGATACTTCAATATTTTAATATAAACGTCAATATTCTATAAACGTGAACTTTTAAAGTTAATAAAAATGTGGGTATGAATTTTAAAGAGAATCATGTAAAATAGTATATTCTACAAAAAGCACAAAATGAGTGCATTTACACCACAAATAGAATCATTGCGCACAAGTCTTGGCGAGTGCTGCAATTTATACAAGTAAAAAATGAGCGTTTTGTGTAAACTATAATTTGTTTACGACTTCAATGCCTATTCAAAAAATAATAAATTCATCTTTATCTGTAATTTTTAGATTAAACTTTAATAAATACACAAACTATCATGTAATACGATTGGTGCAACGTGTAAAATAGCAATATATTCTTAGTAATTATAGCTACATAAATGACATTACAGAAAAGTATAAACATAATATTTAGTTTTATTCAGTTATGTTATAAATATTTAACAATATATTCTATTTTGTTTATTTTAATATCATAAAGAATTACATATTTTTTATGTCATTTCTTTATTGTCACTTAATAACAATTATGTGTATTAATCAAGCTATTGATGTGCAATAACTGTAAATTGATTGTTTACTATTGCTTTGTAAAAATTTAAGAATGCTAATAGTTTGCCAAAGTGCAAATTATCGACAACTAAATAATTTTGAAAGTAGCTGTATATTAATATCATAAAAAAATATATCAAAACATTATTTAAGTATTACTCAAAACAAGAATTTCACGAAAAGGCGTATAGTAAATGTGTACATGTACCATAAAAAACTAGATGAAATGCAAGGCTATTTAGTAAATATAAGTTCTTACATAAAAGTTGCATAATATATCCATTGTATAATTTTGCATACAAATTTTATAAAAAGCAGTGAATTTAAATAACTTAATATTAATAATTATTCTGTGATACATTTTAACAAAAATGCAATTTTTAATAATTAAAATATATCAAGTAACTGTTAGCACTGTTTGGGAAACATTCACCATGTATTATATTACATCAATATCGTATTTATTTGATGCCAAGTATTAATTTGATGACAAATCAGTGCCCGATTTTTTAGATCGATTAATTGAAATACGAGTTTGTAACTCGTTTATCATCTGACCGGCTTCCTATAGTTTTATAACCTCGCATGGGTCACATATCATGTTGATGGCACCTGTGTCCGTACAATATTTCAAAAATTCGTATCTATTATTTGGAGCTGATATTAATATGGTAATATACGAGTTACGGAAAGTTATTTGTTGCCGTCGCACGGAGACTAATAATACGCGATTTGCAGAAGGAAATTGGGTTGCATTTATTATACCGAGTATGTTTTGATTTGTCTTTTTTTTTATTCCGATGCGCTTGCTGCATGGAATGCCACTTTTCACGTTTAATAATGAACTGGGATATGCGAAAACTTTTTAACAAAAACCTACGGGCATCAGTTTATTTTTATAATGAAACCGAACCGGCCAGCTGGACCAGTGAAATGTGTAACATTGCCTTTGCTAAGTGCGCCTCGAAAAATTCCAGTAATACAACGTAGAAAAAAAGTTTTATGAATATTTTTAACGAATTACTATTTTCAATTAAAGAGAACCATACATTTTTACATCGTTGGCAGTTGTTTATTAATGTTTACATATTATAACAACAAACAGAAAACAAAATAATAGATGTTAATATCGTTGTGTAACTGTAAATATTGAATTTGTAAACAAACTGAGAATAAATTTGGTAGGGACCGGTATTTATACATATTAAAGTGATTGAAATATAAGACTAAATACACATAATATGTTATGTCAAACCAAAAATAATACTATTATATGTATACGGGACTACAAAGGTCGCAATAAATCTGAAAACAGTAAGGGAAAATGAATTATGACTGCAAATAAATTTCCACAAGCAATACGTATAATTTTTGCTGTGTGTGTAAAATGATTTAATAATAAATCAAAATCATTAAATTATGTTGACAGGAGCATTAATAATCCAATTTTATTTACAAACGCGTTCTATGTATGTAACAAATGTATTTTGTATAGTATAATAAAGTAGTGGAATGTTAAATGAAGCAATACAAAATTATTTAAAACTTTAATGTTCAATTACACGGCTAATATAATTTCTACAAAGTCGAGATAAATCTCAAAACAATCAAGGTTGAGCACCTGTCGTTTGGTGCTCTTAACATTAAAGCAGCTAATGACAAGTGCAAATGGCAGCATTTGCATACAAATATCTAATAACATGGTGCGCGGATGTTCCAAATTATGGCCAATCCCCAAGTTAAATTAGTCGAAAACTATTACCGCTACAAATACTTTCCCGACATTAGACATAATCTGTATAGGTTAAGGAAACTTTGATATGTATGTTTTATATATTTTAAAATAAATGCACTTGTATATGATACTAATTACTGAGTCATTAACACAATGTGTGGATTATGACAGGGAGTTAGAAGTTTGTAAATGTAACCATCATGGAACGTGCAGTAAAACTATGTTTATCAGTGGAAGCATATTAATAAACAAAACTTTGCATTGGTAATTATGGAAGTGGAACAGTATGTGATTCTGTAGTAAAATGCATGGAACTGAAACAAATGTTATTAGTTGTTCATAAAACTAAAGAGCACATAATTTAACAAAATGTATGCTACATTTAATTACAATTTTTCAATTTCATGTTATATAACTAATAATATTTTATTTCAGAAGTAAATCTGTAGACAAAATAAGAAACAAATTCTAATTTGCATACTGTATCGAATGACAAATGGCAATGCATATTCGCTATGAATTACCACAAATTCACACTGATGCGGTGACACATGTCACTTAGAATTTATTGTAGAAGGTGAAATGAAGTAGGGAGAGTTACGGTTACATCTTGTTAGGGATTATTTATTGCAATATGTCTAGTGAGGTTACGTAATATACATCATTTGCCAACACTAATTAAGTTAACATTACGTAAAAATAATTAATAAACATATATTTTCTGTTTATTATGAGAAAGTTTTCAAATTAAAGCATACCTACAAAATATTATCAGCAACATTAATCTATTGTACATAGTACATATTGGTTAAACATAATATCTGACATTATTTATTAACATAAATAAATACCTTAATGCTTTAAACAATAAAAACAATTTTTTAATCTATATTTTGTGCTTTTAAAGCACTATGCAATATAACAAAATAGATTTAAAATAAGTTATAATGATGAATTAATAATCTAATAAACAATCCTGATTGACAAACGGTATTAATACAATGCAATTCACAATCCAATTTGAATATTCCGTTGCAGTTATAATAATTATTGATTATTACTAAATTGTCTATAATTGATAAAGCATTAACGGCTGTTAGTAAACTCGGATCATTCACTAAAGTATAAATAATTTGTATTAAATGTTATAGTTGTTCTAGCGTATCATAATAAAGCAATGACCTAAAACGAATAATTTGTTTGTTTAATATAAAACATGATTGTCTTCTTTTTGTAAACCGTTAAAAAAAATTGCTGTTTTAAATCCATTTTGCCATCACATACTATTATAATAAACTACAGTAGCCTAATCTAAATTAAGATTAATAGCTGCATTATTTTGAATATTATAAGCATGTGTTAATTGCCAGCAATTTTTGTATATACGTTTAAAGTACAGTCACAGCTGTTAATTAGTGCATAAATAATTTGTTAATATGTAATTATAAAGTACAAAAAAGCAATAATCATATTCATCCACGTGCTGCAATCAAATGTAATTCTTTCAAAATGTGATTTCACGACAATTGCATCAAAATAGATCGAGGTAAAGAAGTATTTAATAATATTAAACAAGTTATAGATAAAGTTTAATAACTGTGAATTTGAAATCAAAATAAGTTTAATTCAAGTACACGTAAACTTAAAAAAATGCGGAATTAATTAAAAAAATACTAAATGGTTGTGACCGTTACTATGTCATAGTTCATTATAAAATAAATAAAACAAATTTACTATGTACTATATCACAAATATATTTACAAAACCGTAACTTGTTTCAACCTTTACAAAGCCATCATCGGACGATACATGCTTGTCTGTATCACCGTCCGAATATATTTACAAAATCGAAACATGTTTTAACCTTTACAAGGCCATCATCGGGCATTACTTACGGTACATACTTGTTTGTATACATGTTAGGGTTTTTTAAAATATATTTGTGATATGATACATTGTAAATGTGTTTTATTTATTTAAAAAATACTGATACTTTAAATAAAATTAAAGAACAGCAAAACAGTAACTATGATAAACTTGAAACAAAAGAAGTATTTACTAAGTACGCGTTTAGTAAGATCAATGTTAACGGTTGATATGACATCTAAAGTCATGTTTAGTAGATAGAATTTGATTAAAAGACAACATTAAATAAATATAAATAATAATTTAATAAAAAAACAAAAATTTAAAATTACCAAATGCAGACAATTGTTTCGGTTCCACAAATCTTCATCAGAATATCTTAGTAGCACGGCTTAATAATCAGTAGTGCACAATAAAACCTTAGGAAGCAAATTCTATCGATACAACGTCTAAAAATGTATACAATCTAATTGAATTGAATTTTGTTTTCTTTAAACTTAAACTAAGCAATTTTTTTTAAGTTTTGTTGTTGTTATTTAACTTAAGAAATTATATCAACGTCGTTTTTCAATCATAAAATAAAATAGAAAGTGTCGTGTTAGTTTTTTCTGCAATTTTTACACTAAAATTATTCTCATTACTCTCTAAAAATATACCAATTGCTGTATTTTTTGTGTACATTTTATAATAAGGACCTAACTTCCCTGTTTGTAGAAACTCTACAATTTAAATATTTCCATAAATTTATAGTCTCTATGCAAGAGTGCAAATTCATTTTTACAGTCGGCACTTCCTGTAGACTCAAAGTTTAAATAACATTTATCACTAATATCACTAAAACTGGGATATTATGCGTTTGCTTATTCTTTAATATTTATATGCCAATTAAATAATTTTGTATCTACACAAATTAGAAGAAAATAACTGATAAAAACCAATATTTTTTTTGCATATTTTGCATATTTTTGAGTTTCTAAGCATATTTCCATAAAAGTTGCGTATCAGTGCATATTTGGTGCATATTTGCATATTTAGTGCATATTTGCATATTTGATGCATTTGGTGCACATTTGTATAGTTTTACCAGAAAAAAATGAAATAATTTTAAATTATAAGATTGCTTTTTGTAAAAATATATTGATTTTATATGTAAACAACACGTGCAAATGCAATTTTAATTTGACTTAGTTGAGCGTTTTTTCAACCTTTTCTTGTTTGTTCTAAAAACTTTTTTTTTAAACATAAGGCTTATTAAATAAATTAATAATTTAAAAACATTTTACTGTACACAGCACATATATACATAAAAGGTGGACCATCTTTAAGTTAAAACTTTAATCATATAGGATAAAAAACAAACTACTTATTTTTAGATTATTTTTATTTTATTTCAGAGAGTGTATATTCCGATTAAGTATGAAATAAGATTTCATTTAAATGGCCGCCGCGGTAGACTTAAAATTAGACCATCCTCGAGGACCAATTATCGAGTATTTGCGCCACTGTTTCCAGCGAGTTAAATTCCACAAGTTGGAATAAGACTTTTAAAAACTATAAATTACTTTTTATTCAAATCATCAAACTTTACAAGGTTTGATTTATTCTATTACAGTTATAGTTGATTATAATAGTTAAATATTATTAATTATTAATTATTAAATGGTTATAGTAGCTTGCGATTTTAAGCAAAATGTAGTTACTGATTTTAAGTAAACTTATTATTACTACTTGTTGGACTGACTCCTCTGGGAAGCGGAGTTTCATTTCAGTTTGTTTAAAAATTTTAGTTATTGTTTGCAGTTGTTCAGTTGTTTTTGTTTTGTTACAGTTGCACTTTTAATAATTTTGAGTTTTATTTCTAACCTATTTTGTTTGGTTAAAAAAATACAAGCATCTAAAATTAAATTTTGCCATATAAACTAGATGACGTATTTTGATGTATATTAGTTGAAAAATATAATGTTTTGTGTATTTGAGTTTTAAGGGTCTAAAACTGCAAAAATACGGTAAAAATGCCTATTTTTTAACGTAAACTTTTACAAATACACGTTTAGCAGCGCTTAGAGAAACTATACACCAAATATTATTAAAAAATTAAATTAAGCAGATAATTGTACATGAAAAATAGTCGGTGTCGTGCTTATCGGCCGAAGGAAAAAATTTTTCTTACTTACAAATTTTTTAAGACTTAATCTATTGATGCCAAAATTTGAAAATATTATTATTTTTGGCATTCAAACATAAACCTGACCAGCGCAGCGCTTTTAAAAATTTAACAATCAACAAAATTTTAAGCACCACCCTATTGTGTAAATAATATTATTTGTGAATATGAAAATATAATTAATTTTTAATGCATTTTTTGCCTGAAAGTATTCTTAAAATTTCTTCCTATATTTGGTTGTCTACCTATTTAAAATATGCTAAATTTATTGATAGTAATTCAGTTTCTCTGGTTGAAACAATAAGATAGAACTACAATCATTTTGCACCACAAAACACAAATGATAATGTTGTTAAAATTAAGATGATCCAAAAACAAATCTTAGCTGATCGAAGAAACAAATACCGGTAAACAAAATTTAACCACAAATTATGCGGTTCTAAAATGTAAATAAATTAAGTGTATGGTTATCATTATTATAATGTGAGCAGCTTAAACACTAAACTCAAAATAATTTTCAAAAATATAAGACCATGTCACCATTATAACTAAATCCTAGCAGCTAACACTAAGTATTATTCATTAATGCTTTAAAATTATTATTTTTTCCGTAACAATTAATCTTTTTCCTGACTTATCAAATTAAATAGAATTTAGAATCTAAGTAATGGTTACATTATAAACGCTTGTTAGTTAACATAAAACTAAAATGTTACAAAACCTAATCATTTACAGAAAATTAATCTGCATGCAGTAAAAATACCAGAAACTAAAAAATAAACATTGTGATTAGTTGAACATGTGTTCCATGAATTTGATAAAGGTAAAATATTAATTGCAAGCTTTTTTGATTTAAATTTACTCCAAAAATTACAACGTTTATCTTGAAAGTTAAAAGTTTATACTTAATTATCTCACTTTAACAAAACAGTAAATAGCAAAACATCTGATAAAATATCCATTTAATTTATGGTAATAAACTGCAAAATCAGTTAACAACTGCAAATGTACTGAATGCAGTGGATACTACTTTGTTTCATACAAAAAAAATCAACTAAAGATTAAAACAAGTTAAGTAGCGGACAAATTAAAAAATAGATGTGCTGCAATAGTTTTTGCAAAAATTCTTCTAAAACAGTAAGTTTAATATTTTCTTTACAATCTTGCCGTGAATTCATTAACACTAAGTTTCTAGCGTTACAGCTGATTCAAAACTATATTGGAACGTGCATGACAATTTTAGAATTTGTCACAGTCATATTTATATCCTGTTGTATTGTTGTATTATTGTGTGGAAACACTCAACAATAAACCATAGTACTTTTGAATTGCAAAAATAAGCAATTGAAGTGAAGATATAAAAAATCCTGTAAACTCAAGTACAAGCAACTCGATGTATTAACTGTTTATATATTTTTAAATGTTTAAAATACAAGAACAATTGTTAAATTTTTATTACAGCCTAATAATTTTCATAAAAAACCCAGTAAAAAGAATAGATTATAAATTTTTAGAGTATTTGATGGCATTACATGATAATTGATATGACAATAGATATGCTATATTATAAAATATTATACGAGTTCATTGAAAATACTGTATTAAAAAATAAAAATCAAATTAAAACTTAATTAAAAAAAAAACTTTTCATTTTGCCGCTCACATAAAAAAAATGTTAATTGCTTTATTTAAAATATTGGAAAAGCAAGATCTCAACAAAATGTCTGCGTTTTCAGTTGATATAAAATAAAAAACATTAAAAAATTCTAGCACTAAAAATAATCTTATTTAAAATTATTAATAAAAATATGAACGTTTACTGAAATTTTTCATTGTAGTTTGGCAAATATATTCTTCACCTACAAATGCAAATGAGCAACATTTTAATATAAAATTTTAATAGGGACGAAAGTATGTCCGACCATAATCGTAAATTTTTACAGGTAAAAAAAGAACGTTATTGTCAAAAGTAAAACATAAAAAAAATACTTTAGCAAATAATTGGTTTTGGACATTTTACATACATTTTTTAAAACTATATTTACACAAATTACTCTGAAAAAACTCTACATCTTATATAAAGTCGTGCTCAATGCATACATCATAACTAGTGCGTCGACTTACTACATAATTTACAAAAAAACATATATCATTTAATTAGAAATAATAAGAACACATTTAAATAGTAAGAAAAAAATTGTATCTCTTTAACGTATAAGAATAGCATTTGTTATGCTTAAAATGATACCTTTTCTTGTATCCTAAAGTAAATAACATAATCTGTCTACGTATATTGCTAGCTAGAAATGATTATTATAAAAAGGGTTGCTGTGTGATTTAGCAAAAAACGTAATAACAACGCAGAGTTCGTATTTTCTAAATTTTCAAGTAGCAATAAATAAATAATAAGTAAACTATTTTTGCTACAAATTTTGTTATAAAATTGTCAGAACTTACATGCCACTTAATATCTTAGCTAGACTTAATTTTTTACTTAAATATATTTTAAAATAACATTTCATATTATCAAATTGTCATAAACAATACAAAATTAAATTTGTCTTGCTAGACTGTCTAGCAAGCAATCACGTCAGTGGTAAAATACATTTTACTTATTTCTAGCAGTATACGTAGAAAATATCAATAAAAAAATCTTGCACAGTTACTTAAAAATCTTTACTCTAGCCAATATATATCTTGCTTACTTCTACCAATGTGCGTAGAGAATTGACCCACATATATGTTTCTGTTAAGAGTTCTAAAAATGCCTGTTTAATAAACTATAATTAATCTTAATATATCTCACACTTAAGCCAAAATATTAGTCAAACTTATCAAGAATAATGCAAATAATAAATTTTTAGTTATAAGTTAAGTATACCGGCAGTTTAAAAAATAAATAAGTATAACATTTATGTATTAAAAATAACGTAACAAAATTTGTAAAGTGTTAAACCCTTCCCAATATTTTAAACAATCGGAGAATACAATAAAATAGCAAAACCAACTACTCGTATGTTCCTACAATAAAGTGTTAATACTAAAACTTTCAGCCGGAAATCATAATCATTGATTGTCGAATAAACTAGTTCCCATTCTGACTAAAATATTTGCCGTATCGTACATTTCCAAATTTGTTAAAAAACTGCAAATATTCAACCTCTACCTAAACAGAAAAACCAATTCAAATTCTATAAACTCTCATTGTATTACTGTCCAATCAACAATTTTAAAAAATATATTAATTTTGATAATCAATATAGATTTTGATTAAAACGTGCAACACCTGTTCTAACATATGTAATCATAAACTAAATTTTACTTTAGACAAATATTGATAAAATAAACAAATCTAAAGAATTTCATAGATTATAACATTCTAATCTTATTAACAAGCTCATAATATAGGTCTCCATTACAAAACAAGTATTTCTTAACAACATAAAAATTAAAGTAAAAACAATAAACTGATTTGTTTAACTATAAAGCACAAACAAATACATACTATTATTCCTTAAGGTTTTGATTTTTTAGGAATTCTATTTTTAATTTACATTATTAAACTTTTTACAACAAATTTGAAAGAATGTTTTTAAGTTAAAATCTGTAGCAATTATAAACTAAGATCTAAAACATTATATACTACCTGTCAAAATTTAAAAAAACATCAAGAAACAGAAGCTCAATATTTATCAAAATATCAGATAATATGTAAATTATTCACACTAAAAACTGCTTAAAGTTTTAAACGACTTAAATCGCAGTAGTAAATTTATGATATTGCTCAACAAATAGAAGTGTGAATACAACAGCTCGGTGTTGCCGTAAATATATCAAAAAACAGGAAAAACAGCAGACATTACAACCTGGACGTCTTAGAAACACTACAGAACGTAAGGATAAAAGCAATAAAAGCAATTAAAAATGTCTGCAGATAATAACTAACCATGGAATCTTCGTGCAATTAGTTTAACAAAAAATTCAATCATTTGGTCTCAAGTCGTAACGCTCATTTCTTTGTTTGCCCTTAACATCTCACTATAAGAAGTGCCGTTTGGAATGGTGCAATAAAAAACTACAATAAGTCGATAAATAGAAGAAAATTATTTTTAACAACAAATCAAAATTTTGTTTGTTTGTTTGCCTATGATTCTAAAAAGTTAGACGTCGACAAGAAAAATAAAAAAAATTACAGTTGGCAGTAGAATAGCATACAGCTCTTACACGCGGGGTGGGGTGGTGGTATGTGAAGCATTTGCTTATAAAAACAAGTCTTTAGTGTTAATTCTAGCAAGATTAAAAGCAATCTGCTACATTAACATGGTTCTAGACTCAACATAACTCCAATTTTCCAACAGAATAATAAAAACCGCATATACCTAAGATAGAATTTATAAAACTTCAGACTTATCAACTATTACACACGTGTAGAATACAATCGGTAAAAAAACCAATCATCTTTAACATCCTAAACTCACTTTCGGGAAGCTAATCCATCAAACTGATATTGACAATTTAATTTCTAACATAGCAAAGCAAGTTGGTGCTCCAGAAATTGTGGAACGGCAATTTATGTATTATTAAAATAGTAAAAAAACTTATCATTTTTGCAAAAGTTTGAACAAATTCTTTGTGTGATTAATATACATATTATTTAAAATGTCCAATAAAAATGAGCCTAGTTTTTAGTGTTATTTTACTTTTTGCGGTCAGTACATAACTGAAGTACTACTAAATAGTCAGTATTTCTTTTTAATTTTTTTTTTCTTTATAGGTTACTTAAAAAAAAGATATATCAACACAGACCATTCACAAACGTAGAACATTTGAAAACAATTATTACGGAAACAATTTAGGGTATAACTTCAAATGTAATTATAAATGTATTGAAGGAATTTTCTTCTAGAACGGAAATTGTAAGAGAAGGCGGATACGTTAAAGCAATAGTGATTTGATGATAAACTATTACACGGTTGTTACGCAACCATCAAAATAATGCAACATAGAGGTTAAAAGACGTAAAAGTTATCAAATTTTTAACAAATAAAGAAATAACAAATAAAAATTTCTGATAATTTCAAAAATAAATTTACTTTACTGTTGAAAAAAACTAATATTTTCTAACAAACCTCGTATACAACTGAAAAAAATTATTATCTGGTGATTGTATTTGATTTTAGAACATGCAAAACTTTTTATGAAAAATAACTTTTTTTCGTAAAATTAATAATAAAAAAGTTTTCCATATGATGCAAACTCAAGCAGACACATAGGTATAGATATACAAAAGTTGTAATTAAATCAAGTAATTACAGTTTTATAGATACTTTCAAAGCTATATCAACAATATTGTCGTTCCATGAAAGATTATGTAATATTGTAACCCCTAGAAAACAAATTAAAATAGATTAAGATATAAATAAGTTGGCACTGAGGTGAGATATAGTTTTCAAAATAAACAAATTTTGACCTAAAAATTTTAAAACTCTTTTATATATTTGTCAAAATGGCCTTTGAAAAGTATGAGAAGTGCTATCATCTGCAAAACTCATTTCATTTATTAAAGTAAATCAAAAAAGTCGGCATAACATAAACATTTTTTATTTTAGGAGTTAAAATCATCAATTATAACTATAAGTTTTTGTGTTCAAGAAAGCTATTAATAAAACTGACTGGTTTGTAATCAAAAGTAAGTTGAAAATTAATTTGCAAAAATATTATTATTAGTTAAACAATTACCAATATTATCTCAAAAAAGATTCAACTAAAACAATAATTAAACAAACGCCAAAACTTAAATTGGTCGCTTTAAAATAAAATACAAATTGATTCAGAGTAAATTTTAGTTCAAAACAATTTGAGTAAAATCTATAAAAGTTGCATTAACAATACCGCTGCCCCCAAGAAACTAACTATATAATATACTTAAATTATCAAATTTCGGAAGATAAGTAACATAACAAGTTCTAAGACATGCAAAAACAGTTCAAAATAGTCTACAAACATACGCATCATTGTAATCATCTAATAAGTTTCCAACTTCTCCTCCGTTAATGTTTACACAACAAAGTCAAAGTTTGCTACAGAACTTAATCTTATTCTATTATTAATTCAAATTACCCATTTATATTATAATGGTTTCATTATTAACTTTGAGCTACTAGACTGTAGTTAAAATTAAAACAACAAATTAAACATCTTCCAGTTACTAGAATTAAAAAAAGTAAATTTTAATCTAATCCATGATAATGAGGGTAAAATATCATTATAAAATAAATGTCATAAGCAAAAAAATATTTTATTAAATGTCTTATATAATAATCGTGTTACAAGTTAGTTAGACTGTTACGCATATTCTGTCAAACTAAACATGTTAAGTGTATTTTATAGAATGTAAAAAAACTTCTATTCAAACTTCAAAAGATTTCAAATAATAAAATTAGTAATATTACATATTTGTTATTCCTATATTATTCCATTTCAGATGTACTTAACATATGTTTGGCAACGATTATATCATATTAATTGTAAAATTATTCTATTTAATCTATTAAATTAAAAAAAAAGTAATCCGTACAAATTTATTTATTTAAAATACTTTTATTAATTTGACAGAGTGAACAAAATGATATGATGTTTCCTATTAAATTGAAAAATACATTAGCTTTTCAACCACACCAACAATTTTGACAACGTAGAATAATTTCAATAATGAAATTCCGTCGATACTCATGTATTCAGTTCAAGAGCTGAAAATTGGTAATCCAATAACGGCCCCGATATCGTCTGGAAATCTCATTTTTCGTTTGCATCATAAAATCCCCGAGCTAGGTCAAGAAATAGGTCAGAATAAGATTTCCACAATCTCGAATAAAGCATTAGTTAATGAATCGACAAATATATTGCAAGATACCATTCAATTAATTGATTTATTACCATAGTAAAGATTATCCTTGCAATAAAATAGAAATAACTGTATATTTGAAACCGGTATTAATCTTTTTGATTTCAGAACTGTAATCTATAATAATTCGCATTGAGTTGAATATGTAAATTAAACAAATTAAAATAAATGTATGCAAGGTGGGTAATATCGTTGGCAAATGTTAACCAGCCACGTTGTATGGCAGATAAATTATGGTAATGTATGTCCTCCTTTCGGCAAATAAATGAGATTAAATTTTAAAGTGCGCTTCTAGTGGGGGATTAAAAATAAACAGTCGAAACACAACCGTACATCAGCGATCCTATTATCTAATATAGCACCCTGGGGATTAAATGAATTCCAGCCTTTTAAGAGTACAGAAGGTGAAAGGCCGAAACACTAAATGTTTGTGCGAGTTTAACAAATTTGTTAATCCATTTGATACGAATTGTGGAATTATAAATACGTCCCCCTAAATACAATGCTTTTAAAATTAATATTTATATGCACCATAAAGCTTTCATGGTGATTAAATATGCTTTATTGCTTAAGTTTGAATGATTTTTTTTTTCACAAAATATATGTATAAATATTTATTTACTGGTTATATTTACAGTTAAAATTGCTTTTACAATATTATTTGAAACAATGAAACGTAGAGACAAAGCTCAATTTTCTTTTGTTGTTGTTGTTGTTGGTAATAATTGTTCACTGAAGAAAAATCATGCAAAGAGAAGGAAAATCAATTCTTCTATAATAATGTTTGAAAGGAAATATATTTAACAGCCAATTCAATACGATTCGAGATACTGCAGCAAAGTGAAGTAAAAAAAAATGAATTATAGGTACTGTTTTTGTTAACTATTAAAATAAATTGTATATTGCCATTAACATAATAAATATGACATAATTTATGACATACGTTATTTCAATCAGAACCTAAGCTACTTTATATTTAACATTGTATTTAGTCTATACATAATAATATGTCGTTTGTATGATTATTTTTTAATGCTTATAAATAGAGCTAAGACTTATATGCGTAAAAAACTGCAAAATAAGCGCATAAATAAGCATTAAAAATCACCAAAATAAGCATAAAAATAAGCATAAATTTTAATATAATAATAATAAACACAACAAAAGAAACAAAAATTAAAATTTAATAAATAATAATAATAATAATTTAACAATAATAATAATTAACGTAATTTATTAAAAAAAAAAACTAATAATAAAATGTTTTTTCAAGTTTTCCATTAAAAATGACCTTCTGCCAAAAAAGTCGGTCATACACGACCAAGACTATTTTAAAACGTTCGCATATATATATTTCTTAAAAAAAAAAAAATTATTAACTCTTACATTTTTATGAAATCAAAAGTTGCTTAAAATAAGCATGAAATATGCACAAAAATACCAAAATAGACAAAAGTACTTAAAATAAGTATCAAATATGCATAAAAATTATGAAAAACAAATAACAATTCTTAAAATATGCTTAAATATGCATAAAAATAAGCCAAAATAAGAAGGTGCCATTTGCTTTACTTTTTTATGATTTATGATATGATATGCATATAATAAACTGGTAAATATCATAACGCATATAAACCCTAGCTTTACTTATAAATGACATTGTATGGTATGATCGGTTTATGTTTCCTTATTGTAAAAACTTTCTCACCATTGCTGTATTTAAATTTATAACTTTTTGTATATGTGAGTAAATGAGTCCGGCAAAAAATAAGGTGTTTTTGAAAAATTGTCATGCACGCAAAGAAATGTTTTCAATGTGTGACAAGCGGTGCTTGACTTTGTCGATCAACAGTACGTCACGCTTGCCATTTTTGATTGTCAGACAGATCAGTTTTAATAATCTTATAGCTAAGCCTGCATTTCTATTTGTATAAAATTATAATTGTAAAAAGATTTCCAAAAAGTTTCATTTTAAATAGCAGGCTATTTGGGCAGCTGTCAATTTTGAAGCTATTATCTTTTAACATTTGACAAGTAAAAACTACGCCATTTTAAAAAATGAAACAATACACGCTTCAACATTGCATTGAAATGATTAAAATTCACTACAAAAATGATGAAAATTTCTCAGTTCGCAAAACTAAAGCATTTTTGGTCGTCGTAAAGCAACTTCTCGGCCGGCAATAGTAAACCTGGGGAAAAAATTTAAGCTGTTGGGACAAATTAGTGATGTAAAGAATCGAAACCGTGTGTATCGCTCAAGAAGAATATTACTGATGTAGCCCGTAGTGTTGAAGAAAACCCAGGTTTGTTGATTCCTCGTCGATCTTTGGAATTAGACATTCCACAAACGACATTACACCGTATTTTGCATAAAGACTTAGGTCTTAAGGCATTTATAGTTCAGTTAACACAAGAACTCAAGCCGGTCGATCACCATAAACGTCGTATCTTTGCTGATTGGGTCTTTCAAATGCATCAAAATGATCCGGAACTTCATCGAAAAATCATCTTCAGTGATGAGGCCCATTTTCACCTCGGAGGCTACGGTAATAAGCAAAATTGTAGCGTTTGAGGGTCAAAAAATCCAAGAATGATTGTTGAAAAGTCTTTGCATCCTCAACATGTCACTGTTTGGTGCGGTTTTTGAGCTGGCGGTGTGATTTGAAAATGAGTCTTGTGCAACTGTTACGGAGCTATGACTAATGATTTTTAATGGCCGAAACTGGAAGATATTGATGTGGACAACGTTTATTTTCAGCAAGACGGCGCTACGTGCCACACAAGCAACAAAACAATCGCAATTTTGCAAAAAAAGTTTCCTGATTGTGTTATTTCTCGAAGATGTGATCACAATTGGCCACCAAGATCTTGTGATTTAACATCTTTGAACTTTTTTCTTTGAGGCCACGTGAAAGATAAGGTCTATGGCAATGCTGCACAATCGATTCAAGACTTCAAAGATGGAATTCGTTAAGTTATCGAGGACATACAACCGCAAATGTGCGAATTGGTCATGGAAAATTTCATGAATAGAATGTGGTATTGCAACCGTAACCGTGGCAGCCATTTGACTAATATCGATTTCAAATGTTAATGGCATACCTTCCACTTTACAATAATTTTTTTTTTATTTTTCTTAAAAAATACCCGTTTTTTTTAATATCAAAATGAAACCTCTTATTGCAAAACCCCATATAATAACTGCAACAAAATTACTTTGTGATACAACGTAGGTTTGTTAAAACAATATTGGAAGTGTTGACAGACCATATACTTTTGATCATGAGTGAAGTGACAAAATCTAGTTTTATTTGTCTGGAATAATAAAAAACAAAATGTTCTGTGCTGGGTATCTAAAAACCCTCAAAAACTACATCAATAACCTTTAATCTGCAAGTGCAACTGTTTGGTATTTTGTATATAAAACCTGCTTTATCAAGTCTTTTTTTATGAAACAGTGATTGTTAGCACAGTGTGCTACTTTACCATGTTGAATAATTATTTTTTTGTCAAAATTAAGTAATCAATTACATTTACTTAAACGGTTGATTTTGTTGAGTGATAATGAGGAGTAGCCCTTCCAAAACAATAATGCAAGAAATTGTTGAGTGTCGCATGTTATGCTTCAAAAAATAATAACCAATTTTTCCAACGGGCTACAAGAATGCCATAACAAAAATAAACCCTCTACAACTGATGCAATTTTATGCACATTATTATTATTTTCATGTTTTCTTTTTTTTTAAAGCATTTACTGTCGTTATGTATTGCTATGTCTATAAGATACGTTTATTAGGTCGATTTGCTTTAATTGGTTTGTGTGTTAACATAAAAGAGTAGTATTTTAAATAACTTATAGTGGTATATATTAGTAATATGATTATGTGTTCAATTTTTACTATTCTGTAAGTCTAATGTATTATTTTTCTCACTTTGTCAAGTCTATAATGCTATTTGCAAATATAATTTGAGTTTGATCTTTTTGGAGGATGTACTAGTAAAAAATAAATTAATTATCAAAGTATTTGTAAAACTAGCATTGTTGCCAAATTTGCTGTTTTTGTTACAATACTAGAAATCAAGGTAGCAGGATGCTCTTACTGCTAGAGAATTGCAAGGTTCAGTTGCCACGTTCTGCTGGAGAGCCGCTAGTATTATTGTTATAGAAAAATATTATTAGCAAACAGTACATATTGAAATCTTATCACATCTACAAGAATATCGGTAAACTTATTCCTATAAAAAAATATTGACACGTACAGCGTCGTTTTTAAATTAAAATTGGTTGTTATAAGACAAAACGCCAACCAGCTCAATATCCGAACGATAAAATTTCAGTCATCACTTATTTTATATGTTGAACTACATACAATATTCTATGCCTTCATTCTTTGGATTTAAGATTTGAAGTTATATTTAATAAATAAAAAATTAATGAAAAACTGAATAGAAACTCCAGTTTTTAAAAACTAATTACGGATAAACAATTTTTTGCATCATTTTTTTACAGGTCACATATTTGATTTTCTTCTACAATGTGTGAAAATTTTATTCAATTACTTTAAATTATTTTAAATTTGTACAAAAAAAATTGAAAGGAGTATTCTTGGAAATACAACGTACAAAGTTGACCTTAGTACCCGCGTATCCAAGAGTATTAATTACTTAACTCCAAATGTTTTAAATTCGAGAGTAAGATTATGAACAAACCTTGTGATATTAGCCAAAAGTATCCTTTTATTCCAAGCAACGTTGCTTAGTCTTAGTGGCGTACTTAAATTATATAAAACATAACTCAATGTAATACGACTGATCAAATCTCAATATGGATTTCAATCAAAACGCTCGACAACAAATCTTCTAACATAAGTTTAAACAATAATGCAATTATAGTTTAAAAAAAACCACTCGTCTCTCTTTTTAAGTATAAGTTAAACAATTGCATTTTTCCAACAATTCAAAAATGTTTTATTTTCTATGATAAGTCAGAATATAATTTAATTCATTTTCAAATGTTTTAGAAACAATAAGTAAAATTTTATCTATACCTGATGCTTTTTTGGTATTTGATTTAAGAAAATATCTATAGCAACTACCTTGCAATAAAATTATTGTTTTGTAGAAATATTTGTCATTTATGCTAAGCTGAGAATTTTGATTATAACCCTGTTTCTGCCAATTCTATGTTTTTCAGATTGTATTATATTGTCACAATGTTTTAAGCTTCCTTATAATCTTGATTAATTTGTTCGAAATAATTACTGATGTATTTGTTAATAGCTTTTTGATTTTTATTAAAAACCTGTTTTGCCTAAATTAAGTGCAAGTACTTTTGTTTTGGTTTAATGACAGAAAATAAAACAACTTTTTTGATAACATTCTAAACAGCTTTTGTGATAGATGTGGTGCGGTTTAGGTCTGGTAGTTATAGTAACAAGATTTCCTAATGCAGCCTCAACAGACCACAAATATAAAAAAAAAAATAACTTTTATGCCACAATCTAAGCCAATGTTTGATTGTTTAAGTTGATAAGTAAAACTGGCAAAGCTTTGTTCCACTAATTTAATTGTATCATAAACTATGTTTGGCCTTGTTAGCGGTTTGTCCCGTAGAATAGCACCACTTGCTACACAATCCACAGTAGACTAAGCTTCGTACACATTAGACTTAGTCCAAACGTCTTATGTAGTTTTATATAAAAAATGATAAGAAAATCTCACAAAGTAGTTTCTTAGCTGCTCCATTGTTCTCTTTAAATTACCCCACAAAAAATTACTAGCAAAGTACTGGTAATCTTTACACGACATTAATTTAAACAGTTGTAAAAATGTCGCGTTGCAACTGTATAAAAATTGCTCTTATTTCACGAACATTTTGCAATGTCTACTTATCGGCACCGTTACTAAAATTTACCCAGGTTGACAAGTTAGTAACATTTTTAGATTTAAGTTTTAAAAATAAATTTACTTGACAAATGGCAACGTAGTTTTAATTGTACAGTATATACTAAACTTTTAAATTTTTTAAATTTATAAAAAAGTTACACGTAATTGTTATCTATAGAAAATAGATGTAAACATATTTCAATATATTCTCTTGTTTGAGTTTATTCTAAATTGTAAGTCATCTGAGGCTGCTAGAACCAATTATAGCGTTTACAAAAAGATTACCGGCAATAATAATAGTACATCACAATAATAATTTTTCTGTGAGAGACAGATTAAATGCTTTTGCAATAAGTACAATTAGAATTGAAAATTATCATAAATTGTGTTCAATCAACTGCCATTGTGCTATATTTGCCAATCTTTAACAATAATAATAATAATAATAATAATAATATTAATAAGAAAAAAATAAAAAATTGAGAAAACATATTGGAATACTTCATATCTTTTTAACAGAACAACTTAGCCGCAAAGTAAAAAAGGAAGTTAGAAAATATGCCCAAAGCATTTTATTAAAACCATCTCATCCTAAGTATCGAGAAACACTTGAAAAACAACTTGAATTGAATAAACAGAAAATTGCAGCATTAGGTAATAGAATTAGACGATATAACAAACGTCAGAAACGATACAAACAAAATAAGTTATTTGTCTCCAACCAAAAACAATTTTTCAGACAAATTGATGCAACCATACTACCGTGCTCTACAGTACCACCGCCAAAACAAATGCATACATTTTGGAAAAACATCTGGAATAGTAAACAACAACATGACAAAACAGCTTACTGGTTAAAATCTGAACAAAAAAAAAAATGAAGATCTACAAGAAATGGCACATGGTACACAAAATTTTCCATAAATCAAATTAAAAAAATTGTCAGCCGGTTAAAAAACTGGTCAGCTGTGGGAAGTGACAATATCCATAACTACTGGTGGAAACACATAACGTCAGCCTTTGTGGCACTAACAAGATCTTTTAATAAACTTCTAAAAGATCCATCTGCAATTCCAATGTTTTTTACAAAAGGACGGACATACATGCTACCTAAAACTCCCAACCCTATAGAACCCAAATCATTCAGGCCTATTACCTGTTTACCTAACGTATACAAAATATTTTCAGCAGCTTTAGCTGAAAAGATAAACAAACATCTAAAAAATAATAACATAATGGCTTGGGAACAGGCAGGTTGCAAAAAAATGCAAAAGGTAGCCAAGAACTTCTGGTTATTGACAGCATTATTACAATACAAGCTAAATCTAAGCAACGTAATATATCCATAGCTTGGATAGACTATAAAAAAGCCTATGACTCCGTTCCTCATTCGTATCTTTTAGAAATATTAAAATTGTACAAAATCAACAATTCTATTATCAACGTACTTGAATTACTGATGTCTAATTGGCGCACAATTATCCATGTTAAAAGTGACAACAAATCTTAGACTACAGATGAGATTAAAATAAAAAGAGGAATTCTGTAAGGAGACACATTAAGTCGCTTGTGGTTTTGTTTGGCCCTTAATCCTCTTAGTAGCATACTTAACAATTCAAAATATGGGTATGCACTAGAAAATGACAAAACAATCTCACATCTGTTTTATATGGATGATTTGAAATTATATGCAAGGGACGATGAACAACTGAGGTCCGAGTTAGAATTAGTAAAATCATTTAGCAAATCGATCAACATGAAGTTTGGTATAGAAAAATGTGCTGTACTTTATGCTAAAAAAGGTAAAATCACAGAACTAAATAATTGCCAACTTATGGATGGAACTGTTATTAGTGACCTTACAAATTCAAATAACAAATACCTAAGAATTCAACAAGCACTTAATATAAAACAAAGTGAAAATATACAACGCATAAAAACGGAATTACTCGACCGAGTAAAACGCATATTAAAAACGGAACTATATGCTAAAAATAAATTTCAAGCTATAAACGCATGGGCTATACCTGTAGTACAATATACGTTAGGGGTGCTAAACTGGTCTAAAACTGATATACAAAGCTTAGACAGAGCAATAAGAACAAACATTGCATAGCAGATTTTATGCTAGTTTAAAATCCGACAATATAAATAAAACAGAATCAACAGCATATCTTAAAATGGGCTATTTGTTTGGAGAAACTGAGGGAATTATTTCTGCTATCCAAGACCAAGTTATCTCAACAAAAGCGTATAGACGATACATTTTAAAAGAAGATTTAGATTCAATAATGTGTAGAATGTGCGGCAAACAACAAGAAACAATTCAACATTTAGCATCGGGGTGTAGCTACATGGCGCCAACATACTACACAGAACGACATAATAATGCTAAAATTCTGCACCAAGCAATATGCTAAAAAACAGGATTAATAAGTGAATCTCAACCATATTATAAGTATAACCCAAAACCCGTTTACGAAAATAATGACTGGAAAATATACTGGGATCTGACCATACAAACCGATAAACAAGTTAAACATAATAGACCCGATACTGTCGTTTGGGAAAAGGTTACAAAAAAAGTATATCTTATAGATGTATCTATACCATTAGATGAAAACGTAGAAACATCATATAAGAAAAAAACAGAAAAGTACTTACCACATCAAATTGATTTAAAAAATGTTTGAAGTTTAAAATTTATTGAAACCTTACCGATAATTATTACAGCTATCGGTCAATAAAACTTACCTGGACACTTAGATGAATTGGTGTTAAATATATCTAACATTAAATGGATGCAAAAGGCTACATTATTAAGCACAGCATCTATAATACGTAAATGCTTGAATAAGTAGATGACAAATGGGAAAATCATGGCTTAAAGCAAGTCCGGCTATGCCAAAACACCAGAGCAATCTGTGAAATAAAAAAAAAAATAAAAATAAAAAAATAATAATAATAATAATAATAGTATACAGTCTATGTATTCGGTCGATCCGCTGGTCCAGCTCGTACAAGCTTTGATATTCCGCCTGGCCGGGTTTGGACAGAGAGCTATCTTTGTCTGCACACCGGGTCATGTGGGTATCAAAGGCAACAAGCTGGCCGGTAAAGCCGCCCGTCAGGTGGCTAACGCGGATCCTACGGACAACATTTCCGTAAGACCCAATGATCTCAATGGATATGTCATATCAAAGATCATCGAGGATTGGCAAAGAGTATGGATCGGCTTTGAAAGAAAATTAAAGAAAATCAACCTCTTCGTGACAGCGGAGGAGGTCACCCAATGTCGCTTGCGCATAGGTCATACCAATTTGACCTCTTCGTAACTCCTGACCGGCGACAAACAACCAACATGCCAAACATGTCACGACCTTCTAACGGTGAAGCACATTTTGTAGGAATGCCGAGCCTACCTTCCCCACCGTAATCGGTTCAAGCTCTCTAACAAATAGAGAGGAGTCCATGGAAAGGTGCGTCCAGTTTTTGAAAGACGTGGGACTCCTAAAACAGGTGTAACCAAATTTTGTGTCGTCTTGTAATGATTTTGGTGTTAATTTATTTATTTATTTTTATTGATCAATTTGTGTTATTGAGTTGTTTAAAGCATCGTAGTTTTTTACAACATCGGTGCAATCTGTAATATTAGGTTTAGTTAGTTTTTACGGTCTGGCATTGAAGCATTTTACAGCTTCGATGTCATCTGTGATATTAAATTAGGTTGTGATATTAGGTTAAGTTGTGATATTAGGTTTAGTTACTTCAGTTTTTAGGGTCTGGCATCGAAGCCTTTTACAGATTTGGTGTCATCTGTAATATTAGGTTAGGTTAATGGATAGGTACTGGCATCAAAGTCTTTTACAACTTTGTTGTCATTTGTGATAGTAGGTTCTGTGATATTAGTTTTAAATTTAGTTTTTAATTTTAGCAACTGTGATATTAGATTTAGTATTTAGTTATTTATTTAACCATTTTAATGTGTTGTTTTGTCTTCCTCAGGTCTATAACCTGAGGTTATTATTATTAAAACAAAATAAATAGCTAATAACCTTAGTAGTCAACGCTAAAATACAACAACAAAAAAAAATCTGTATTTATTACATGAAATGTTCAGTCTAAAGCTGGTCTTCCACTTAACCTTTTAAACATATTACAAAAATTTGGTGTTAAATTAATTTAATTTTATCACTAAGTTGCTATCTTTAGTAGACCATTATAAAGTTATTTTATCGTTTTCTTAGTGCAGGAACTGTACTCTGCATACCATGTTACTATGTGTTTCTCATGCTTGTCTTAAATTGTCCCCGATAAAGCAAGGTGTGTTTAAGAAAAAACAATTAACAAAAAAACAACCGCTAGTACTCATTCAAATAGGATAATGCAGTAAATAAAATAAAAAAGATGATATCTATTTCTGAAGTTTATTGCTGATAACTTCGTCGCTTGTAAGACGCAATTCTAGAAAAACGCAGAAAAAATTGATTGATTTTGCACCATAATAATAGCCATCTGCATGCTGCTGTATATTATGATATCGGATACTCAAAAACTCGGTTGAAAGATTTATCTATATCCATTTTATTCTCCTGATCTTTATCTATCTACCTCTATGCGCCACCAGACTTAAAAAAAAAAATATTTGCAAAAATAAGTGCAAAAGTGTAATTTAAATGTATTGTTTTTTGCAAAAACATCAATATTAAATCATATAATTTTAAATATTTATTTTCTAAATATTATTAAAAAACCGTAAAATTTAATAATTTTATTCATACAGGGTCTCTATAAATGTCTGGGATTATGTAATCACTTTAAATATGCCGCCTTTTTAAAATGTGCACCAATTTATTTACTTTGTGTTGACAGTTCAACTTTAGCTGTATTTACGCACACCTTATGTAAATTCACGATTTCACTAGAGTGGAACAATCGTACATTAGATGGTTACATAATCCCAAACTTTTATAATGACCTTGTATAATTTTATATCAACGAAGATAAAATTTTGTTGAATTTATGTGTGGTAGCGCATTATTAAAATACTATAAACTTGCAAACTACCCATACGTTTGAAATCTATTATAATTTAATAAAAACGTTACAAACTTACAAATTTAAAAACCTGATAAGTTAAACATTTCAATTCTATGAGTAAAAACTTTTTTATTAGTCATATTCATAATCATAATAAATTGTTAGTTAATATAAAGTTTTTTATTTTGTTTCATAATATCGAGCCGCCTCAACACTAGTTTCTTCAATTATCCTAAACGTAGCATGGAGCAAGCCATTATTAAACAATTTAACCGTAATCATCTGTTCCAATTATTACAAATGCAACGGAAACACGCAAAAACACTTCATTAAAACTACTACATCCATTGTCTTCTTTGAATTTATGACATTGCACTTTCACGTAATGTAGTTCCTACAATTTGCATATCTGGCAAAATTAATGAGTAGTTCAATCTGAGTAAATTAAATGTAAAGGGAAATATACCATTAGATAAGTGTTAAATCATATTATGCTTTAATTTCACATTCAACGATTTACTTTAGTTGTCGGATATGAATGGGAAATTTGATGTTTGGTTTTTGTTTTGTGTTTTAACATATTCTATTGCCTGTTTTTTAATCTTTTAATTAAATTGTAAAATTAATTTTGTATGGCTTTATTTGAAACATTGTTGGAAAATATTCACAGTACACACAAATTAATTTGGTATTATATAAAATCCGGCATTTATAAAACCGCATATAAAAATATAAAATTGATATTTTCAAAGTCCATACACCCAATAATACTGTATTAATAAAAAACAAATTGTGAATTTGTATAATTTATAATCAAAGGAATTTTAATATGTATGCATTAAAATTGCTATAAATAAAGTAATATGAATACATAAAATTTAATTAATATATAATTTAATGGAACATTTTTATTAAAAATTATTTAAAATTTAATTCACAGCTGCTATTAAATATGCAATCGTACACAATCAATGGAAAGTATTCCTGCTTGCATGTGCCTGCTGTCTGATGCATATTTAAATTGAAAAACTTTCCAGTATTTGAGTACAGGAATGAACCTTTATAAATAATTATTTTGCCATAACAGAAATGAGAATATTTTTCTACATTAAAGTTTCATATAATATTTATCCTACACCTGTATTATAAAAACTACATTCATGTACATGAAAATTTTAATGAAAATATATAAAAAAATATATATTCAGTTTAATTAAATTTAACATTTTATGTATCAGTTAAAAATAAAATACATGATCCTTGTAATTAAAATTTAAGCTTATACATTCTTATTTTTATCTTCATACACATAAAGTATCAAAAAATACATTTTTATTTCAAATTGCATATTAATAAAGTCATATACAATGTCTCAATAGTAGAAGTTTAATAGAAAACTAGTCAAATATAATATAAAACTTACATTTAACATCGACGTGCACTCTGACAGGTTGCGATTCTCCAGCCTTGTTCCTGGCATGACAGGTGTATAAACCAGCATGTTGTCTAACTGCAGGGCTAAATTGTAGAAGTTCTTGCAGACTCGCCGGTTGAGTTTGGCCTTCTCTTTTCCACACTACGGCAGCTCTCGGATTTGCACTAACTACACATCTAATAGCTACAGAGTCTTTTAATTCCTCGATGTCTGTTGTCGGGATACCCACTAACCGAGTTTCCGGTACAACTGCAATAGATAAATACAAAGATTAGATTTACACAACCTTATTTCTTAATTTATAATATAACATTTGCATTTATATGTTTCATTTTCAACATATAAAACAAAAACTAAATAAATTAACAGTTAACGATAGTACGTTGATGTTGTAAAATGATAACAAGAATTGTGGTGCACTATAAAATCTTATAGCATCAGCAAGATAAGTTTTATTACTGGGAAATTCGAGGCAAAAATATTTAGAGATAAATATTTACGGTGGATTACTAAAATAGGAATGTAAAAAATCAACAAAAATGTACTTCCTTTTTATTACACAATAGGGTAGTTTCCGCGATTTTTACTGTGGCTCATTTCTTTCCGAAATAAAATAAGTCATTTTATGCGTAGGATAAAACAAAATATGTAAAGTCATTTTGGTTTTAATAATATTGTTTCATTTTTATATACCTAATTTGTATTATACTAAAAACTCTTTAAAAAACCTTCATATAATACATGATGAGTTGTTATTATTATATTGTTATTTTGATGAATTCCTATATAAAAAAACATCAGGTATAATTTTATATATAATGTTGTTAATAATAAAAGAAAATCTAAAATAATATCTACTATCAGCACATTTTTCCCTCTCGTTTGCAGATAATGTCTAGTGCAATTTATATAGTTAATAAAGCCCAGAAATATATAACCTCATTTTTTATGAGGACTTGATAAATCGCGGATAATCCTTCGGAAGTGTAACAAAGGGGGGTGCAATATAACGTACACTCCTTCTAAAGTCTTCTTAATGCTGCTGCTCCTGCAAGATCTCGATCGGTTTGGTTGAGAAGGCCTATCCAGCCCACCCGCGTTTGCCCAAATGACATATAGGGGCTATCTATTTGGCTCGCGTACTTCTCTCACTAGGATATCGAACGCCTCGGATAACAATGACCGGAATATCAAACTGATATCTGTTGGTGATGTTCACGATTGTTTCCTTGTTCCCCTTTTGTTCGGATTAGTTACAGTATTTACACTATATTTACTACATGTTTGAGGATAAACGTTTTCTCAATCTATCATTGTCCCCCTCGTGTCCTTAGTAGAAGTTTGTTAAAAAGCTTTGCGTAGTTACATACAAAAATTGTACATTCTGTTATAAAAACTATAATAGATATGACATTGAATAACAATATATCTTTTAAAAATATAAAAATGACTTCACAATTCTGAATAATATATAATGTTATTAATTTAACTGTTAATTATTATTATTTGATCAAGATAAAAAAAATTAAGCAATACTTAAATATATATGCTAACCGGTTCTTTTCAATCTGTACAAAGTTCTCCTAACCGAGAAAACATCCAACAATTTTCATATTTAAACTAAGTGATTGGTACGATGGTTATTTAATTTAATTTCATCTAATAGGTTTTAATATTAATCTTTTAAGCCAGTGTATTAATACAAAATGTATAAAAGTGGACACATTTACTAATAATTAAAAAAAATGCACCTGGCTAAATTCAATAATTAAGATACATTAAGATTGGTAGTACATTATAAATTTTAAATGAAACTATTTATAATTAAATAAGTATTTGTTAAGAACAAAACGAACACATAGAGATTATTTTGTAAAAAAATTGAAAACGGCTATAAAACTGAAAAATTCTATAAAAAAACTGCTAAAAATAAAACTCAGTTTTTTAAAAATATAGATGGCTCATATACAGCCAACCTATCGGTAGCAAGCACAAGTACGTACAACCACACTCTTGTTACGAGACTGTATAATTTGTCTGGTAAAAATTTACAAAATTATTTCAACTTTTTGCTACATTTTTATAGTTTAGACAAAATTAGAAGTTGCATTCATATTAAAAACCAAAAACAGTAAATGTAAAATATCTAGATGTGATTTTTGACAAAATTGAAAACAAATTTCTTCGTTTCTTTTCAATTTTTGTTAGCAAAAAATAGTTACTGATTTAAAAAAAAAAATAATACAAGTATACACGGCAACCATAATAATTATGTTTATCTATAAAAAACTAGTTTAGTGGCTAAAAATCAAACGTCCGTTGATCAATTAAATTATAATTTTAACAAACGGCATGCAAGTTTAATTTTATTGGTATATAATCTTAAAAAAACATTCTTAAATGTAACAAGTAACATAAAAACAATGCTCTTCTTATTGTCAAACAAAGTAGCATCATCAACAACTCAAAATAAGTCTAGCACATAGCAAAACGGGAAACAATGTTTCTTTATTTAAATGATGTAAAAAAATTTAAAGACACATTATCAAACAGAAGTTTGAAACAGGGGAGAAAGTGTATATAAATATGCTAGAGGCATTAGAAAAAGTCTTAAACAAAGCAAAACTGCTTGGTATAGAGGTAATTGACATACCCATACCGACAGGAATCGCACCAAAGAAAGCAAAGAAAATTATAGAGATAGCTAGAACACGTATACAAATAAAGATGACATTGTTTGTCCCGTTAGAAATGCAAAACAAGGAGGCCTCAAACAGGAGCGATTGTGGTAAGCAATAAGGGTGCAGCTTTTACAGACTTATTAAAACAGACAAAAATCCAGATAAAAAAAAAACAATCTTTAAAGAGATAAAAAAAACTAGAAAAGATAAGCTGTTACTAGTAACAAAAGGGTCAAAGACGAAAAAAAAAGTAAGAGACGGAATATAAGGTTTTAATGTAAGAAGAGCAAATAATGACAACACAGAAACACAAGTTTTGATCAACGGTGTAAGCACAAAGACAAACATAAAAAAACTGCTTAAAGAAATTGGTGGTAGAGTAGGCAACAAAGATAATACAATTATATCTTTGAGGAAAGGGTACAAGTATATGCAAACGGCTATAATGAGGACAAACAAAAAGACAGCGAGAAATTAATAAGAGAGAGAAGCATAAATATAGAGCTAATGAGATGCAAAACAGGAAATGTAACGGATAAAAAAAGAAAATGTTATAAATGTTGGATGAAAGACCACATAACGTCAGACTGTAAAGGGGAAGACAGATCAAAATTATGCATAAGATGCGGAGAATAAAGGCATCAGATAGCCAAATGCAGTAACAGGAAATTGTATAGAGTGTAAAGTAAAACAAGACGTAAAACAGGAGCAAAAAGATGCCCGCTCACATACAAAAAAGAAATGAGAAGACCAAGAAAGAACGTACAAAACAAAAATCCAGATAATTGAAAACAAAAATGTATAACATCATCCAAACAAATATAGGCCAAGGAAGAGAGCAATACAAACAGAAGAGGAAAAATAGACATAGTAACAGTGAGTGAACCAAATAAAAAAAAAATTGAGGAAAGCAGCGGAATAATCAATTCCCATGTACAGAGAAAGAGGAAGAAGAGAACCGTACTGATGGTGCAAAGTGGTCAAGAAAAGCATGAAGTAAGCAATACAAACAGCAAGAAAAGTCAAAAGACAAAGAAGAAGGGGAAAAGATTCTGATGAAACTAAAAAAAAAACTAAAAAATGAAAGAAAAGCTTTAAAAAATGCGAGTAAGGACAGTAAAAAAAAAATGCTGAAAAGAAATGTTAGAATCCATAGATAAGGATCGCTGGAGCAAACCATACAAAATAGTAATTATTAAATTAGGAAGAATGAAGGCAGTATGCTTAAAGAAATAAGAGAATTAAATAGTAATTATTAAAAAAAATGTTTCCACTGGAGGAATAGTAAAGAACCAGCAGACTGACAAAACAGAAGCAGTCCTTGCAACAGTAGAAGATTTAAACAAATTATAAAAAAATACCTAATAATAAGAAAGCTGGACCAGATAAGATAACAACAAAGATAGTGAAGGCAGCGCTAGAGGAAAATGAGATAGAGATAACACAAATAATAAACAAATGTCTGAAGAATTTTTCCGGCTTGCTGGAAAGGTGCAAAGTAGTACTAATTGAGAAAAAAAATAAAACAGGCAAAACAACAACGTATATGCCTGATCAACACATTAGCAAAAATTATAGAAAATAGTACCGTGAGAAAAATTGAACAGAAAATAAAAGAGAAAAAAAGTTGGAAACAAGAGCAAAATGGTTTTACAAAGGAAAGAACGACTCTAAAAGCCATTGGAAAGGAATAAGCCATAACAAAAAAAGCAAACAGTAGACCATACAGAAAAAAACAACACAGTATCATAATAGCGCTAAATATACATAATGCGTTCAACAGCATACTATGAAAAGCAATTATAAAAGTAGCAAAAAAAAGTAACAAATAAATCTCTACCAAGATAATATGGAGCTACCTTTAAGAGAGAAATCTACTGACCAAAAATAAAAAATTTAGGCTAACTAGAGTAGTACAACAGGGTTCTGCACTAGGTCTTAAACAATGGAATTTACTTTATAATCAGCAACTCAAGATGAGGCTGCCAAAAGGAGTGACAATAACGGCATTTGCGGATGACGTGGCTCTGGTAGGTAGGGATATAGACAAAAAAATGCTAAACGAAAGGTTAGAGTTGACAGTAGAAATAATAAAGAAATTATGAAAAATCAAGGATTAGATCTGGCTTGGCAGAAAACCGAGGCGGCATGGCTATTCACAAAGAGGACCAACAGGGGAAATACAGGTCGGTAAACAAATAATAACCATAAAACAAATTAAATACCTTAGAGTTACACTTGAAACAAATGGATAGAATAAACAGGTTAAGAAAACAGTAAAAAACAAAAAAAATGTAAGAACTGCTTAGTAGGCTTATCCCAAACAAGGAAGGACCAGGGGAAGCGGCAAGAAGGCTAATAACAACAACAGCTAGAAGTAAACTATTGTAGGGGGCTTACAGGACGGTGTTTCAAGAGGCACTTAAAGTAATTGCGGCTGCACTACCCTCAAATTTGATGGTGAAAAAAAAAATTAAGTATAAAAAAAAGTAAATAGAAAAACTAGTAAGCAAGAAGCAAAAAGACGAGCGAGAGAAAATATGATGGGAAGATGGCAAAGACAGTAAAAATATGGAAAAAAAGAAGAATGGACAAGAGAACTAATACTAGAAATAAAAGAATGGGTAGATAAAAAACCGAAGACGTGTTAATATACAACACAACTACTCACCGAACATAGAACCTTTAGAAAGTACTTACAAAAAATAAATAAGAGCAAAAAGAGAATTAATGTATATTTTGTCAAGAAGACACGCATGACAACGCAGAACATACGTTAATAAAGTGCAAACGTAGAAAAGAGATAGTAAAACGCTAAAAAATGTATTGGAAAACAAAGTAACAAATGTCCAGCTTGAGGTATGATAGCTTCTTTCTATTTCAACAGGATACAATCATTTCAAAGTAAAACTATGAGAAAAACTCTCAAAGCGCTTTGCTACGTTCTTAACACCCAACTGAGAGCTGATACAAGATTTGAGCTCACATGCTGATCTGAGCAAAAACCATCTTTGATAAAACCGCAAATCACTCAGAAAACTCGTGGCTCAACCGCCACCACACAAAATCAACCTCTCAAAAACGTCACTTATAAGTAGTTATAAAGACTTTGCTGTGATAATAAAGGTTTAATCAAAAATGTGTGAATCGGTAGGCGCTTCTATACTTTTAGAATGTAAATTCAACACGTTAAGTATTTTGAAGATTCACCTCTTCAACCACAAAAAATAAAAACAATGTACATCAATTAAAATAACAACAATGCAAACTAATGACGTTTTTGACTGTGTTACTTTTTGCGCAATTGGTTCAAAACTCAAATAGTTTTGCATTACAATTTATATTTATAAACTTAATGAACTAAGTTAAAATTAGAATCTAATTATTATATAATATATAATTAATCTATTGTTGAATGTCACAAATAAACAAACTAATTAAAAACAAAATTTGATTAATTATTTAATTAAAAAGGTTCAGAGCGTTGTCAAATGACTCGAATAATTCAGCCAAAAATGCCATAAGTATTACCATAATACTTATAGCATTTTTGGCTGATTAATAAATACTAGAACACGTTGCACAATTAATAAACATAATAGTAATAATAATAGTCTAGTACTTGTAACTTGTAAAACTATGTTGATTAATTAAAGCGAAAACAGATATACACAATCGCAACTATTATCACGCTATAAATATTTTACCTATCAAAATTAAGCTAGAATAAAATTATAGCTGCTAATTAAATTACTTATAATTTGTAAGTTGTAGTAAATTACTTGTAACTTGTAATTTGTTGTAACTTAATTAGGCAACAAGCCCATGGTTTTTCAAATTGTGACGTTGTAATTGTCATTCATACTTCTAGTGTTATATAAATAATAAATTTTACAACTAGATAAGGATATTTTTATTGACGTTTAGAGCACAAGTCAACAAAATATTGTAAGATGAATCAGTATTTATAAAAAAATACACAGAAACTACAAACAATTAAAATGAAAACAGATTACAAAAATATTCCAGAAGAATAAAATAATTTTTTATTTGATTTACTATAATTGATAAACAACATGTTTTACTTTAAGTTTATTTTTTATAGTGTTTTTAGGTCCACTTTACCTCTGGACTACTCATTTATAAGTATATATGTACAGATTAAATAATCTAAAATATAAAATGTTAATTATTGCTTGTATATAATGTATATACAGTTGTACAACGTAATTAGAGTTTGTATAAATAGTAACACTAACTAAAAAATCCCTATTAGGCACCTCCATTTTTTTAATGAGTTATTTTATTAATACACTACTATAAATTTACTCTAGTCCCTTCTTCAAAATCATTTGAACTTAAATAAATAAATAAAATTAAAACATTTTATATGTTTGAGCACATATTACTCCTCATAGGAAAATGTGAACTAATTACTATATAGCATTAAAATTGAAATTTATCCAATACACAGAACGGGTGGTGTTCAGAACAACCGCAACATTATAATTGGTATAATTTTACGTGGTGGGATAATAATTATGATATATAGATAATAACCTTAATTGCAAAATATAATGCTGTGAGATAATATACCCAAATCCCAATAAGCAAATAAAACTTTTTCATAATTTACGGTACGAATAAAACGTAATTTCCATTATTTTAACTTTATTTCTTTTGTAAACATATTATATTTTTAAAACATTTTATAATCTGGCATTCGTATCCATGTAACAAGAACAATTTAGTAATTAATTATTAATTAATTAGTATACAAACATGTTAGTTAATTTTTGTTAAAAAAATTTCATACCTTTACATAAATAAGATTGACAATAAACTGTTCTTTATAAAAAAATTCAAATGGCGTATAATATACATGGCAACTAAACGTACGACCTATAGTATTATAAAAGAACATTAAAGACAGCCTAGGGGGCTTTAAAAAGCATATTTCTAAACACTTAATGAGTTATGTGAAGGAAAACATAAATCTTAAGCGATATTTTTAACAGTGAGAATCTTAACAGCTGCCAAAAATATTTTTGCAACATCATATTTTTATCATTTTTATTCATATATTTTACTTCAATGAGTTGTTAAGATTTGGCTTATTTTTCTTACTTTCTCAGAATAGTTTGACATAATACGTCGATAAATATTTACTAGGCTATGATGAATTTTAGTTATGTGAAAAATATTAAATTTATATTGTGGCGTTTCAATACTTTAACCAAAACATTAAACTAACTCGGTTTTTGATACTATAAAAATGTCTATTTTATAATATAACAATAAAACATTGTTTTAAATAATTTTTAAATATATTTTCTATTAGAGAACAAGGTGCTTGATTTAGAAGTCTAAACGACGTAACAAACCCTGCATTTTTGGCTTTGTCGTAAATAGTAATATACATGTAATACGTATACACAAAGGTACGCTAGAAGTAACAACATGTGCAAATCGTACGTGTTTGGGTCGTTGTATGTTATGTGTACACAAAACTTTTTTCTTAAAAATTTGCACGTTTGCAAGATAATAATAAGTTAAATATTTTTAAATCAATAAAAAAGGATATAACAACAAAACAAAACAAAATTAAATATTTTAGTTAAGATAAAAACTATTAGAGCATTTCTGACAGATTTTCCAACATGCTTTAAAATATTTTTTTATTTATAAAAAAAATATATAAAACAATTATACCTAGTATGTGTGTACTGTTTTTCAAGTACTCGTTGTCTAATGTTTATTGACAACTTACAAATTTGAAACATTAGATGATGCTGAAATATTTGATAAGAAAGTGCATACTTTTTTTAGTTGGTGTCATTATTATGAATTAACTTAAACAAATGCAAAGTAGTAACATTTTCTATTTCAAGCATTACGCTTGATTCTAGCTTATTATTTATTTAACAAATTAAATCTACTGTTAGGCCTTCTCAGGCGTAATCTTATAAAGTTTTGTGACTCTAAAAAGTTAATTATGCTTAAATGTGTGGTCTCATACGCCACCGTTGGTATTAATTTAACGGATATCTGCCCGTTTTCGGTAAAGTAATATCCAATTGTCATGGCGTACCGGAAAATCGTTGAGACAAAGATTGCAAAAACAGAACCATAGAGAATCATTGAAAGAGCCAATACCCCGTTTGCTAAAAAAAAAACCTAAACAGTTTACCTAGTTTATCTGGTATAAAATTGATGTTGTTTTTAAACCTGCAATGTTCTTACTAGCAAGTCTGCATTAAACCAGAGCGTAAACAGTGTGTAATAAAGCTTATCAGATAAAAGTCCTCTTTTGTGGTTTAAAAGCAGCCGTATCAAGTTTTACCCACCCGCATTACAAAACTCTCTGCACGCCTATATTTAACCTCTTTATTAACTCCAATATATACAAGGAGCATTTAGCATGCACTCAAATTTTGCAAAATGCCGGTATAACCTTAAAACTAAAAAAATTTCAAATTTTCTGCACGGAACTAGAGTTTCTAGAAAATAATAAATATGCTTTTCTTAAGCATTAAAATTTAAAAAAAATCATTTTTAGTCTCTGGTATCTCAGTTGCAAGAGGTACTGTAATTTAGAAAGCTTATACTCCCTAGCAAAGCCCGGTTTTGGAAAAAAAAAATGCTAAGCGTGGTTTCTGCCTTAAAATGCTGTCAATTTTTGTTGTTGTGAAGAAAACAATTTCAACAAGTATCTAAATACGTATAGTCTGTTGTCTCTTAGAATTGCGCGTTAGGTATTTGCGCTGCAGGAGTGCAAATTTTAAATTAATTACCTGCTTGAAAAAATAAACACGTAGTACGCCTTTTAAAAAGTTTTTCTGTGTTATAACTGTTGCAGCTCACATACAATTGCCTACGTTAATGTACTTTAAACCAACTTCATATCAAGCGGACAAACGTTTGGCTTATATTTGTAACAAGATAAATCAAAGTTATTATACTCGTTGTGTTACATTAAAGTATGTTCTCTGTATTCCCGAATCGTTTTTCAGTATCATATTTTTTCATCTACTGTTCTCTTATCTTGTTACACTCTTTTAACATATGTTTCATAATTTCCTTATTCTCTGCACATTTTTCACTTACAAAACTTTTTCCATCCAAAATTCATTACCACATCTAAATCTTGCAATCATTTTTACTCGATCTATTGTATTCTAAAATTATTGACAGTTTATTTTACATTATATATTTATAATTTGAGTGCTACCTAGACTCTTTTACTAGTATTCTTCTTTCTTGCTTTTGATATCTCTATCTCATTCCATAATTTTGTTCCATATCACTCTTCCAGTTCCTCTCATCTTTTCAATTTCCTGATTAGCATAACTATATCTATTATAATATTTTTCCCTGATCTCTCTAGAATTCCTTTTCTTGCTCTTATAATTTATTTCATGCATTCTTGTAAGATCTGTGTCTCATTCTTTTCTAGTAGATTTTGTATAAGTTTACCACGAGATTTATGGTAGCGAAGTATGTTTGCCAATACTAAGTTGCAATTGAAGACATGTCTATTTTGCTAACGCATGAAGCACTCGCAAACGCCGCGACCGTTTTTGTGCAGTTGACCTATATAGTCATTTGCCACGTTTTGTCGGTGATGTAACGTGTATTCTTGTGTTTTTTGATGTGTTTTGTAAATTTGTTACTTTGTATTCTTTAGAACTAGTGTGATAATAAAACAAATAAAAAAGACATTTGAGCTGCACTACAGCCTCATGCAGATGCAAATATTATATGTTATTAAATCTACCGTTGAAGATTGTACCTATACCTTATCACTACCTGTTTTATACGTCGCGTATTAAACTATTTTATTGCCCTTTCTCTAAATTGCATTAGTAAATGAGCTATTTGTGGAATGGGTGGCAGATGTCACAGATGATTCCGGCTCTGTACCTTTGTCACGAGTTGCGTCGCTTTCCTCATATTGACGGCCGGATTTGCGGTCGTCGTTTAAGCAAGTTACGTTTGCGCTTAGCACGTTTTTTGTGTGTCGCTTTAGAAACTGAAATTTTGTCTACTCTGTTGGATTAAATCAATCGCAATTCTAGTTTTAAGTACCTTTCATAGGTGTTATTCAAATTAATATTATTTTTAAAATATTTTTTTTATGTTTGTAAATTTCAAACATGTTTAAACAAAAAGTAAAAAAAAAACAAGCTCACCGTACTAACAATAAACACAATGTCATGTTAATTTATAGGAAGAATGCTAGAAATCAGCTACTGTAAACCAATTGTGAGAGGTTTCTTAAAATTTCGACTAATATTTAATTAGTAAATTTCAAATTGCTGTTGATGTCCAAGTATTGAAACTAAATATATTAATGATTGCAATATTAGTTCACAATATAATAAATATTTCTGCATAATATTAATAATTTTTTTTAGTTTTTGTTATTACTTTTTTTGAAATATCTATACGAGATACTTTGCATGACAATATATTTTTGTAGTAAATCTATTTATTAATTTCTTTGCTATATTTTTCTTAATAAAGTATCAAGTATAACATAAGAAAATAATATCATAAGATTAAATTAATGTGGGTTGTAAATTTACAACAGCTTAATTAGTTAATCTTTCATATACAACCCAGTATTAAACAAGTAAATATTTACAAAAACCCAAATATTTAATTTTTTCCGCTATTATCCATCATAGTTTAAGTTTCGCGATTAAATTGGGTAAATCTACTAGTTTGTACCAGTAGAACCATATCATGTCATACTTCAAAAATACCATTAAAACAAAATAGTGCGTAAATATAGCGGATTTGAGTGCAAAACTCGTTCTATTGACTTTGAGAATAGCAGCACAGTACTCTGCAAACAAGAAACTGGTATATTGCAAACATGTCAAGGGCGTGGTGGTAAACCTGGCCGACGCCAACAAATTGTTGATGCAGATGGTCCAGACTCAAACCTTGCTAAAAAAGATCCTTTTAGTAGTACTCAATTTTTTTAATGATTGTTTTACATCAATTCCAGGGACAATGTTTGTTTGTGATATATCACTATCTTTTTCTTTAGATATTGTTAATGAATTTGCTAATCATTTTGAAAGCGTGTACACCAGGTCAGACGTATCACAGAGTAATTATGATGAAGTCTTTAGTAACTTTCATATTCATTTTGATACCATTAACGAAAATGACAGACAAAATACCGGCACTTAAAATTTAAAGATTGTAAGGAACAGTTGAGTTTGCTATTATGTTATTTACATAACTTAAGCTTAAAGCGTGCTACTTTTCAAGCTTGCTGAAAAACGTCTAGGTTGACACCTATTTTTAAATCAGGTCATAAAAATAGAATAGAAAATTATAGGCCCATTGCCATATCTTCAGTTTTGTCCAAAATATTTGAAATTATTATCTGTGTCAATCCTTTTCTAAAGACCTTTATAACACTTGCCCAACATGGTTTTGTCCGTGCCAGATCCACAGAGTCTAAATTATTTCACGTCACTCAATTTATATCACAAACTTTAGATGCAAGATTAGAAACTGACGTGGTCTACACGGATTTCTCTAAAGCCTTTGACAAAATTCAGCATAAAATCATTATTCACAAACTCAATAAGGCTGGTTTCTCGAGATCTCTGCAGTTATTAAAAATATCTTTTTTAACCGATAAAAAACAATATGTTGAATATCTTGGACACAAATCTAAAATAATTAGTCAAACATCCGGTGTACCTCAAGGATCAAATCTTGGTCCAATGCTGTTTAATATATTCTTAAATTATGTTTGTAAAATTTTCCAAAACTCAGTGCAAATGTTTGCAGATGATCTGAAAATATATTCTAAAATCAATAGTCTTGAAGACTGTGTGACATTGCAAGATGATCTTATTAAACTATATTTCTGGTGTTTGAATAACAAACTTCTTTTAAATATTAGTAAGTGTTGTGTAGTATCATATACAAAGCAGAGAGAAACATTTTTATTTAATTATAAAATAAATAATGAATCATTAAGACGTGTTGAAACAGTAAACGACCTTGGCGTGGTTTTTGATACAGGTTTATCATTTTCTACCTATATCACAGAAATGGTGTCATCAGCAACAAAAATGTTAGGTTTTGTCATTCGGAATAGTAGACAATTTTCTAATTTGGATACAATAATAAATTTAAATTATGCTTTTGTAAGAATCAAACATGAATACGCTTCTGTTATATGATCTCCTTTGTATTTTAAATATACAGAAAGAAAAAAAATTAAAAACGTTTAACAAAAGTTTCTAAAATTTTTATATTTTAAAGATTCTGGCGTTTATTTAAATCACGGATGGGATTACGGTGTACTGTTGACCCGATATGAGTTCCAATCACTAGAATTAAGGCGCAATGCTAGGCAAATAACATTCTTATATAAAATCATTCATAATTTAATCAATGACTCTGATATATTGTTTATGTTACAATTTCGGGTTCCGTCAGTGTGCAGTTTATGTTCCAGTATGCAATACTAACATACTTTCTAAATCTCCACTTCACTCTATGTGCAATTTGTATAATTGAATCTGTCATGAAGTCGATATTTTTGATTCGTATAGTAGTCCAAAACAATAAAAATAAAATACTACTCACCTATAATTTATTTTTTATGTTAAGTTGTAATTAAGATTAATGTTAGTTAAATTAATTCACTTTTTATTGTAAATTTTTAAAATTATTGTTTTTGTAAAACCGATATGTACTATGAGTAAATTGTAATAATTGTTATTGGTGCAACCCGTTATTATTACTATGAATAAATGAATAAACAAATAAATAAATAAATAAATAAATTACTCATTTGTCAAACAAACTGCGTCAGGAGCATAAAAAGCGTACTTTTAAATAAGCATAAATTAAAATATAAATTAGAGCATTGAAAATGCTATTAATCAATGCATGTTTTTTTTTAAATTTAAAAAAGCACAAGTAGAATATTTTAATTATTAATTAAATATAAGTTCATTCTACCAAATTTAAGAAAGAAAACCTTAATTATCAGAAATTATTAGACAAACGTATGACTTTTTTCTTCTTTCAATAACGTTTCCGGTCTCGTTTCCCGTTCCCGGCCAATTGTGAATCCGCCATAACGCCATTTTACTTAGTTCGTTTTCCAATAAAAAAATATGCTATTATTTTCAACTCGAGAACAGGTACACTATGATAATTAGAACGGCAGTCGTGTAATAATAATAGATTAGAATTTAAAAGTATTTATAAAATTATATTCTTTCCGCCCGGCTTAATAATTACAATGGAAGAAATTTTTAGGTCAATTCAATGTATATTAACGTTATAGTTTAATTAAACTTCGCCAAACTTTACATAACGCAAATTGGGAATTTTCTTCATTAAAATTTAAATTAGCAGTAAGACATAATAAATGTGACGTAAATTGCATATTCCAATTTTAACAAAATTGCTTAATTTCTTTAATTATAATCGCGTGCAAATACAATTTTAATTAACAAAAAAAGTATTGCACGTTTATAAAAGATAATTAATTTAAACAAATCTTGCATCAACGACTAACCAAAAAAATAGATAATGGCCACTGATTTATTATTATTAACGTGTTAATTTTACTCAAACTCATACAACCGTTTATAGATAAGATATTTACAATATAAAATTAAAATGCAAATTACTAAAAAGACATATTAAAATTATTATGTAAAATAATATTTTTTAGTAGCATAAGAATAAAATAATTCAATTTTGATAATACATATTTATAGCATCCAAATAGTACAATATTTCAGCGAGATTTATTTCTCACACCCCTAGCATAAATATTGTCTCCCCATATTTCGACACTAAATCAACCCCAATACACACACACAATAATCCCGCCAAACTGAAAACAAAACGTATATATTTTTCATTAAAAAAGACTTTTTCGCTTCTGTGGCTTCAAATATTAATATAGAATCTCAGAAAAGAGAAAGAACGTAATCAGGTATTACAAAAAAAATCTACCAACCGTTCAAGTGTTCTTAAAAAAGTAATTAAATAAGTATGTATACATGTCGATTTATATTATTTCAAATCTACACAATTCATTTTAATTATAGAGATGGTTAGTTGAAATATTTTTTGAAAACATGTAAACAAAAAAAACTTTGAAAAGCTTTCAATTCAATTTTCATTATTTTAGCAACTGCACAATATGCAATAGCAATAGTATTAACACACAACAATGAAAAGTTTCAATGCAAAAAACTAAACGGATAAGACACATATCGACAATTTATTTTTAAAATGATTCATGCGACACAATCAGTTTTTACCGCAGCAAAATCCATAAATTTACTGAGTATTTAACAGATTTATTGCATTATATATTAAACTTACAAACAATACGGAATAGTTAGAAATTTAAATTTAAATTTATCATTTAATGAATACTAATTATGCCTAAGCTGATTTGCTTGAAAGCATATATGATCTGCTATACCTTTAATAAAAAAGCGTCAAATACTGTAACTTTTAACATGTATATTATATAAAATTGTATTAAATTTTGTTGATATACTGACTGATGCAAAGTGCACGGCAGATTGAATAAGGGAATATCGTATTGGGATTACATTGCTATAAATCCTCTAATTGAAATCTATGTATGTTAAATCGAGATATCCCAATGTAATCTAGTTGTACCGAATAGTTTTTAAGTAGATTAAATTGGAAAGTAAATTAAACATACATTGCCAGATCAATCTACGTTTCATTTGTTAATTAAAACAGCTTAATTATAATTTTTACTATTGTCATAGATGCAATAAAAAAATATTACATGTGCAATACTTATTATTTTATAATATATTCTATAAATCTTCTATTTAACAATTTAAACTATTACATATAATACATATACATCATAAATAACAATAAGACATTTCTATTATTGAGAATGTATATTGTCCTTATAATAATATGTATTGCTGGACAGATAATCCTTATCTAATATTGCTACAAATAAAAATTAAATTTGTAAATCAAAACAATGGAAATGAGATTTTCCCAAATGTGAATTTATGTCTCCGGTGGCTATAATTCAAAACGGAAATCCTGACAATATTATTATATAAATCATTTATAGCGTACTATTCTAGATTTATTAGGGTTAATGTTAAACCGAGTTATAATATTATAATTAGATAATACATTTGATTAAAGATACACCGCGTTTAGTTCTCTTAAACTGATTATTGACACAGTGCCATGTACAAGTAGACAATTACATTTGCGTAAATCTTTGTCACCTTACTAACTAGCTTAAATACTTGTCTCATTACCGTAGATCCCCATTGTTAACGTGAGGTCAAATACGGTCGAATGCTAACGCAACAGACATGAATTTTATAGGATTAAACTTGTACGGTTAAAATAGGTGTAGGAACACTGTGGGAAAATATATCTACAACACTATATATTGATACAGAAGAGTATTTAGATGTTTGAAGTTTTTTTTCTGCATTAACTTAAACATATACAAGTTCAAATCTGTGAATGTATGCTAAGTTAATTAAAATAAAATTGTTCTTAGCAAACATAAGATCATTTCATTTAAATAAAAATTATCAGTAATAATAAATGCATTTGAAATTGAAACAAATTCTAAAAGTTTAAAAGAGTAAAATAGGCAACTATGGTTTTTAAACTTTACTATTTTTTTCTACAGTACAACAGTTTTCGGTTTTTGTATTGCCAGCATTCCGTCCGTTTTGGCAAGTTTGTCGTATAGTAAATTTTTTTCCCTTTTCCGTGGAAATATGCTTGATAAATTTATCATATACTTTCACACAGAACTGCGGTTTTTGTATTGCTATCGTACTGATTGCCTTTGCAGGGATCATCTTTGTGCTGCGAGTTTTCTTCCTTGTAATTTTACCATCTGCCATCTTTATTTCACCTTCTGTATATTGTGGTATCATAAACATAGACGAGTCTACTTTTAGCTCCTAGCAGGTTTTAATTATGGTTTGCTTTAGTTTGTTAGCAGTGTGTATAATTTTTCTTGTGGTTTGGTCTAATGTTGCCAGAAATTCTTTTCTTGACCACTGCAACTTTTACACTTTTCTTTTTTTCCTTTTTGAACTCAATTTCTATATATGTTTGTTTATGTTTGCCTAATCCGCTAGCATACCTTCCTTTCCATATACTAGGCTTGGCGTTGAAACCCCCGCCAATAATCTTATTTTTCCTGTACTTTTTCTTGTCAAAATTTTGTATTGTTTGGGTTGCTGCGCCTTCTTGTTTCTGTATGATTTATTTCTTCTTGCTAATTCGTATATTTTTATTTAGTCCTAAGACTAAGGCATAGTCTGCTTCTTTTTTTTACAAATCTATTCTAGTAGGTCGCTCTTCATTTGCTTAAATTAAACTTTATTGTTTGGCCGTTACAGCTTTTTTTAATTTGGACTTGCACTAGTTTTTTAAATACAAAGCATTTTATGCTTTTTGTTTTGTGTCTTTTTACTTTGCACAAGTAACATTTCTGTTTGCTGATGCACTTTTTTCAATTTACTCCACAGTTTTGTTAAGATTTGTTATCTAGTCTTGTAACCTAGTCCTAGTTCCATATTTTAAACAAATTAAAATATATTACATATCGTCAGTGCAATGCCAAAACCATAAAAGTGCAAAACTTGCCATTTTCACTTATGTACATCCCTAATTGTATTTTAACCTATAATACATATTATCAAAATCATAAAAGTGTGCATCGTGAAAGTTTTCAAGACTAGAGAATAACAGTGCAATGGCAAAACCATAAAAGTGCAATATTTGCATATCCCCTAATTGTATTTAAGAAGTTTATAAGGCTAAAGATGTTTTACGTAAGTTAATCTGCTTAAAACCATACCATTCTAACATTATATATGACACTTTTATTGTAAAATTTAGCGTTTAGCATTGTGACTTTAGTTCTGGTGAAATAGTTATTTACATTTATATAACAATAATTTTCTTAAATATTTTTACTCCACAATGTTTTTTGTAGATTATGCATCATTTATGATTGCCTAACAACAAAAACAAAAAATAAAGCTGTATAAAAATGTAAAGTTTCAGAATGTATGGAAACAATAACTGGTAAGTACTTATTTTCTTTTACAATAATCTTAGATCTATTTTTAATTTAGAAGTGTTATCATTAAATTTTATTGTTGAAGAGGTTTTTACAATCACGATTTATGAAAATTAACAATATACTTTACAATTTACAACTTATGCAACCAAAACAAAGCTGTTATCTTTTGGACAAAAAAAAAAAGAAAAAAAGTTCAAATAAAGTATCATCCTGCATTTATAATTATATTATGTCACCCAAAAAAAAAAAAAAAAATTCAAATAATATTTGATGGCTGTGGAAGCCAACATGAGAACTGCAATTTTATGTACAACTAGCTTTTTTCAGTTCATCCAAATTTTTAAAATTACAATTCTACATTTTTTTAAAGTGCACATACAAAAATGAAATGTGATTTCAATCTTTTAATATGAATAAAATTTCATAAACTACCTAACATTTGCCGGTTGCGGTATATTAAAAAGAAAAAAATAGACTTTTTTCTAATATATTTCGTAAAAGTTTTTTAAAAGAATAAAAACAAAAATAAATTGTCTATTGAAAATGTAAAGTTCCAAGACCTACATGTGTCGCGAACAATTCTAAAATGTTACCACCAATATTATGGGTCAATAATAGTTAATAATATTGTTAGACAACAATTCTGAAAAAAAATTCGTACTTCAAACTTCAATAAATAAAACGTTAGTTTTGCACATTAATTGTTTAAGCACTGATCCGACAATATATAAACCAAAATAAAACATAAAATAATATAATTTTAAAAATAAGTATTAGAACAAAATCATTTGTACTTTTTTTATGTTAACTTACGTAGTGTTTGTAATACTAATAATTTTTTTTTAGTTATTTCAAAGCAGCAACAACTTTAAGAAAAAAAAATTCTTTAATATATAGAATTTGATTGAAAACAACTTTCTATGTTTAAACAAAAATTTTATTTACAAAAAACCCCAAAAAAAATAAATTTTGCTATAGTTAGATTAGAGTATCGTGCTTAATTTTAAAATAAACTTATTTAATTAAAATCAAAGTTTCCCTAAATAAAACCAACTACCAATCGTATTTTGAACTATGAAAACTAAAAGTAACTACTAATAGCTCACTCATTGTAGATAGAATTATAACAAAAATTTAATATTTCAATTTTTTTTCGGATAACTATAGAAGACTTATTTGCAATTTGTTTGTGACGATGTTTATATTTCCAAAGCAAAAACGACGACTCAACATTCTGGACCTGTGAATTTGCTGGAATTTAATTGTTTTATATGTTGTGCAAATTTCAAAATAAACTTATATGTACTAACTATCCGCCATCACTAAATTGCCCAAGACTCGGAAATGACTCACTAATTGGTATAACAAAGATTGTGAAAATAAGTATAATAAAGTAATTACCAACTGTAATAAGTTATTCACACAGACTAATTAGGTAGGCATCTTTAGGGGTGTGTATAACAAAGTACACTGACAATAAGGTCATTAAAAAACTTTATGAGATTATTCACATATTAACCTTAAGTTTCTAGAAGCCTTATAATAGTGTATAATAATGTACATTAACATTCAAGTCATTAGGAGTTTTTCACATCTACCTCAGGTTATTCACACATTCCGAGAAAGCTTTGTGAGTGTGTATAACAAAGTAAATAAAGGTAACTGAAGTACATTACACTGTAAGATGATAGGCACAAAAACCAAATCCCTGAAAAGTGTGTAATGAAGTAAATTAGTAATGAAGTACTACGAGCAAAGTTTACAAAATAGATCGTCAATGGTAGATAAGCGTTATATTTGTAAACAACATTAAAATTCATTCAAAAGTACCTACGCATTTATTTTTACATTTGATTATTGTTTTACGCTTTGATCTTTTCTGAATATACTGGTAAAAAAATAAATCAATTATATGTAGAAACAGCAATGACGCCAAAGTTGCCGTTTTTGTTAAAATACTATAAATCAAAGTAGCGGTCAGAAAAGTAACTATCATTATTTATGATAGACTTAGCAAAAAAAAAAATGATTTTGATTTTATTGCTCATTGCTCCTAAACAATTTGACAACCCACACATATTGCTGCAAAAATTTTTACTCAGATCATTACCTAAATCATCAGAAACTTTGTATTCTCTAATATCATACAAAAACAAATTATTTAAACTAAATCCAGAAAAAAATAAACATTTATTAAGAAGCAAAAAACATTTAACTATTTCATCAATTTTTTTGATCAAATTATTCAGGATTATAAAAAATTTAAACATTGCAACAATCTGATACAAACTGGAGAAGATAGATAAAACCAATTGTTAGCTTTTCATAAATAACAATTTTTATAAAACGGTTATTTTTGCCAACCAGTTGCATCCAATATATTCTAAATCCTCTAATAAATGTACCAGTAAGAAGTAAACTAATTAGTCCAACTAACTTTAGATAACGGATTGTTTCCAAATTGTTGGTGAATGATCAACTTTTACAAATAATAAAAACCAAGCTTGATTCGTCAAATTATTAGCCAGTTGCATTATTGTTAAACCTACCCACAAAATAAGAAACATATATTTTCCCATGTCAAATTCTTAAAAAAACTTTTATCTCAAATGCTCAATATGCATTCCAATTAAAATGTTTAACAACAGATCTTACGACATATGTTAACCAAAAATAAAAATCTACTTATTACATCTAAATCTTCTCACCGATAAGCATTTTGTTAATATAGCTTAAAAAAAATTAAAAACAACAGATGCAAAAATTTGTTTCCTGTGCACCTTTCAATTTCATTATTTCCCGAGAATTATATACAGCAACTGTTCAAAGTCAGTGTTTGATCATTAAACGGTAAACAGGCCAAATTTTGTACTGTTTAAAAAAAAATCTGTAACCATAGTAGTAAATCAACAACTCATATTTAGTAAAAAGAATAAAATAAATTCAATTTTCACGTTTCTCATTTTATCTAAACTCCATTTTTATAAATTAATAAAATTATATAAGTATGTACTGCGGAGGATATTCGTTCATTTGCGGAGTTCCATCATATGGATATGCTCCCGTTTTCTATTATGTACATTGCCCAACTACAACTTCAGTGGCAACCACAGTGTAATACGCAAAGCCTTTTGTCAATGGATACTCTTGCTGCTGTCAATTATATATGCTGAAAGAAACCTACAAAAACAATATAGTATAGAATGTAATAAGAAACAACACAATAAACATCAGAGAGAATTCATCGAGATATTTACATCAACAAAGATTCAACAAGAAATTTATTGTCTATTGTCTTCAAACAGTCAGTGTCCAACTAATTAAATCTTGTAGTTTCATTCTATGAATTTCAAAGATTATTTAATGTATGTAATAATATTAAGTAAGTCTGCAGAATTAAGTAATATTCCTTGTAATCAATCAATATTTAAATTAAATTTGTTTTTTTTTTTTAAGATAACTAACATTAAAATTTATATCTAAAGCTTATAAATATTAAATTCTTTGGGTTAAATACAAATTATTAATTATGTACGCATAATGTAAAAGTGAAAGATAACTTATAGACTTGTGATATGACATTTAATAAATAGTTAAATAATTTTTGTATACTAAGTACATTTATTATAGTCGTAGAAAAAGCATAGTTTGCAACTCATATTGTGCTTGTTGCTAAACAAACTCAAAACATATAGTGTAAAAAAAAATACTTAGCCACATTTTGTATAATCACATTTAAAAAGAAAACTTTGAACAATAATTCATAATTCAATTATTTTTATTATTATAGTACAATTTTATAATACAAATTTATAATTCTAATTTATCTTTGTCAGAAATATAATATATAATTTATTCTGAGCAAAGAAAATATAGAGTGTTAACTGAAAATAATGTTATATTTTAGTGAAAGTTTTCGTTACATATCAAATTTCTGAATGATATCTTACCAAATTTATAACGCGATTCAGTTGCCAGTTCTGTTTAGGCGCTTTCTTCTTATTGTATTGCCTTGATCGTTACTTAAACCTCCTTTTCGGAATAATAAATAATCCAAGATTGTGACAATTTTGTGTGCAACGTTTATACTCGTAAAATTGTAAAATATGAGTGTCATATCGCGCTTGTTGCACAATATAATAATTAATGTTTATTGATAAACTATTCATATATTTTTATTTATTGTAGTCGTAAAAAATATAGTAAACAACTTGCACGTAAAGCCTATTTTATATATACTATTATTTATGATATATGGTTTTATAAATTCAAATGGTTAATATATATTATTATATTATAGTTAATACATAAATAAAATAAAATTGGTTATTTCTATTTTAGTTTACGGTTTTATATTGAATAAATACATAAACTATTGTGTCAGTCCATTTTACACAATCTGAAGCCCATTTAATACAAGGTTGACTAAAGATAACAAACACTAAATTTTGTTCATTCCATTAGTAATCTTATAATAAAATAATTAAAAAAATAATCATAATGGTATGTTTGCGCACATCACTTTTTTGCAAAAAAAACTTCACATTATACTTTTAATTATACCGTTACACTATTTCTCAATTTAACCAATAAAAAAACTTAATCCTAAATACAGCGCCTACTTGATGTATGTATTAGACACAGATTTTTTATATTTTTTATCTTTTTTAATCAATTCATTTCCAAAGAAAAATTAAAGTATTAATATGTAAGTAATTGATACTAGAAGCCAGAAAGATGTTAAGGCACTGAAAAAACAGCAAAAGCACAAAAGAAGAATATATCTAAAAGAACAGAAGGCTACAAAAATCAGTGCAAAAAAAAAAGAAAAAATAGAAATTAAAAAAATAAAGACAGAAGCAGAAGCATGGAAGAACATAAATAAAGAACTAAGAAAAAAAAAACAGGGAGATATTGAGGCAATACTAATAGAAGCGTGAAAGGAAAACTTTGCAAGTTTGATTGGAGGAAAAAAAAAACAAAAAAAAACTAAACAGACAAGAGCCAATTCTACAAGCGGAAAAAATTTCAAAGGACAATAAAAAATTAAATAAAAAAAAAGCGCCAGGTATAGATGGGATACAAAATGAAGCGTGGTTGTATAGTACAAAAGAGCTGATAGAGAGATTGGGTGAGTTAATAAATAGAGTATAGATATTTATATATATATTTCCAAGTCAATGGAGAGAAGGTCTTGTATGCCCTATACACAAAAGTGGAATCAAAAACCTAGTAACTAACTACAGGGGTATAACACTACTGGGTAAGTCATACAAGATCTACGCCATGATATTAGAAGAAAAGTTGAATGAGCAACTGAGTATGAATAAGATAATTCCAGACGGCGGGCAGGCCGGTTTTAGAAAGGGAAAAATACCATGGATAACGTATATATTTTACATCATATTGTGGAAAAAGAAAGAGCAGAAAAAGGGGAAAAAGTATATGCGGCATTTGATAGTGTGGATAGAGAGAAACTATGGAAGTGTATAAGAGAGAATGAAATTAGCAAGCATCTCGAAAGAAGAATGGAAGAAGTGTATGAGGAGACAGCAAGCAGGGTGTAGGTTAACGAAAAAATAATTGAAAGATTTTTGACAACAAAAAGAGTAAGACAAGGCTGTTCATTGAGTCCCACTTTGTTTGCAATGTACATAGTAGATGTAAAAAAAATAAGGTTAGCTCAAGCAGGAGGGTTGTAGTCGGTAGAGAAAAAGTGTGGTCGCTAGCAAATGCAGACGACATGGTAATTCTAGCAAAAGAAGCAAAAGAAATAGAAGAAATGATAGAAAGTTTGGAAAAAATACGTGGAGGACTGGAAATAGAATAGGCAAGGTATCACGAAAGTAAATTCTTTATATATTTAGGATAAGTTTTTTGCACAAATAATACCAAGAGCGAGCACATTAAAAAGATGGCTCAAAAAGCAAATAAAATAGTAAGACAAGTTTGAGAAATAAGTAAATGAAAATTTGAATGTATGAGAATAAAAGGACTTATGTTTGATAGTTTAGTTAGGAGTATGATAAACAAGAAAAATTAGAAGCAAAACATGTAAAATATTGGAGATGAGAGCTAAAAGTAAAAAAAAAATAAGTTAAGAGTAGAAGCAGGAAAAAGAGCAATAAAGAATGAAAAAAGAATGAAACATAGATACAAATGTAAAATTTTAAAAAAATGCATGAAAAAGAAAAGAAGAGCAAGAAATGGAAAGCTGGGTAAAATTTAAAAAAAATTATTACAATAGAAATGGGAATGCTAACCAAGAAATTGAGAAAAAATAGAGAATCTGGGAGGGAGACATGGTACAAAATTATGGAATGAGATAGAAGTATACAAAAGCAAGTAAGAAGAATACGAGTAAAAGAGTCTAGGTTATGCAAATTATAAACACATTATAGAAAGTAAACTGCCAATGTACCTAGAAAGTAAAAGATAATAAAAAGATGATTGCAAGATTCAGATGTGGTAATGAAAAGCGATTGACAAGATTTTGAATGGAAGTGGATTTGAAAATTGTGCAGAACTGAAATCTTGAAAGAGTGTAACGCAATGAAAGAAGAGCAGATGAGAAAAAATAAGATTCTGAAAGGGGGCGGAAGAGGAATAGAATAGATGAGGGCAGTTCAAAAAAGATGAAAAGAAGTAGACAGACAGAGAAGAAAATATTTTATAAGGATAAAGTTAAATATATTTGTAAATGTAATTTTCAAGGGCGAAAGACAAGAAATAAACGTATTATTATTATTATTATTGTTATTATTAAAAATCAAAATGTAATATTTATAATTTTATTTTTTTTTTAATTTTTCTACCGGGCGCTTTAGCCTCCAGCCCCGCTCGAAAATTGAAAATTGAGTGTAAATTTTCAAATTCAGAAGCGTTCCCGCACTAAAAATTTGTTTTTGTTTTAAGTTGTCAATTTTTCACTTTTTTTTTTGGACCTGGTATTTTTTTTTTGTAATATAATTTAAACTCTAAGCAGATTATTTAATAATCTAGTATTTAGAGATTTTTTTTAGATTATGTTGTTAATGTTAAGTCTATTGCTAGTCGTATTGTTTGCCTAAAAAGTGTTTTTTTAATAGTTAATTAATTACTTAGTATGTCACAACAACATAAAAATACCTTTGAATTTTAACAAGTAAAACCACACTCGCTGAAACTATCGCATTGAATACAAAATTTAAGCAGTGTGCAAAAATATGATTATATACCCAAACTTCAGATTAAAATACCATCGGGAGTAAGTAGAATTAAAAAAATTAATAGAAACAAATTTCAACGCAAAATAACTAATAAAGGAAGGATAGAAAAGCGATTTAAAAGAAAAAACCTTAAAGAAGATATTAAACTTTACTTTAAAAGAACAAACCGACGTCAAAATCACATATTGACATTACTATAGTGAGAAATGGCAAGAATAGTAAACACCGTGACACAAAAAAAAGTTTTTTTCAAACACATACAATACAATGAAAAAAAAAATCAAACGAACACAAAAAGTAAGAAATATGAACTTAAAGATAATTAAAAAGAACCATTAAAACAAAAAAAAAACAAATAGAACCATAAAAAAGAAATAAGAAAGATGCTCTAAACAACTGAAAAAACACGGTGGATAATGCAATTCCCAGGTAAAGAGCAAGGCGACAAAATAGACCATCTTGGTAGTGCAACACAGGCCTAAAAAAAACTTTCTTAGGGTGCTGGAAAGGAGCCACATTAGTACTAATTGTAAAAAAGATACAAACACAAAAAGCAACGTTATACCGGCCAATAACTAAGATAATGGAAAAAAACATTGTGTGAAAAATAGAACAGGATATAGTAGAAAAAGAAGCAGTACAGATTCACCAAAAAAGCAACCTTAGAAACTTAAGACAAAGTAAAAGCAATAGCAAAAGAAACAAACAGCGGAATGCAGACAATACTGCGTAATAATAGGGTTAAACATGCAGAAACCGTTTAACAGCGTGTTTTATTAAGCAAATATCGAGTCGGCAAAAAAATAAAGCTACTCAGGAAAACAATCAAGATAATATAGAGTTACTTACAGAGCAAAAACTTAGTGACCAAGAAAAAATATTCAAACTGACCAAAAGGGTACCCTATGATTCAGCACTAAGATCAAAACTGTAAAACCTAGTTTATAATAAGCTACTTTGGATGTGGCTGCTGGAAGTCGTGACAATAATAGCATTTATTTACAGACAACGTAACAGTGGTAAGTAGAGACATAAAAGTATTACTAGAAAGACCAACGCTGGCAATAGATATGATACAAAATGAATAAGAAGTAAAGATTTAAAATTAGCAATACAAAAACTCTATCTATCACCTAAAACATATATAAAAAAAGATAAGACACAAAAAAAAGATCAAGTAATAACCATAAGAAAACAAATGAAACACCTCAGAGTGACACTCAAAGCAAAAAGATAGAACAAAAAGTTCAAGAAAGCGGAAAAACAAATAAAACTAAATAGAAAACTTAAGCCAAACAACAAAAACCTAAATACATCATTTCAGTATAATAAAAATTTATACAAAAAAATTAAAAACCAAAATTTAAAATAAATGTAAAGTTTATACAATATTAGACATGAAATACAGGGTGTTAAAAAGTAACGGTTTCTGATATATTATTCTTTTTTACTATTATTTTTTAAACTTGCAGTTTTTCATCATAATTATATAATAGTGTGTAAAATAAATATTATGTATTGGACTGTTGTTGTCGGTGCACAAGTTTCTATTTGCTATGGCTGTTAACTCTAATGTAGAATTAGCCAACACGCATTTCATGTATAATTGTGTTCATGGGATTGCAACCAAAGCGTAACGTCTTTATATTGAAGCTTATACAAATCGCCAAATTCGTTCACATCGTATATTTAAAAAAATTGATTGCGTAATACTGGTTCATACAACAAACAGTGTCATTTATCCAAAAGTCCAGCAATTAGTCGGAAATCCAAGATCGGTATCTATTCTTAGAGCAAAATACAAAAGAAAACTTTCTAGAACGTATAGAGCATAATTCGGGGACGAGTATGCGGAGAATATCAGCCGATGTAAGAATTAGTGCTCCTATCGTTTGAAAATTCCTCCACAAGCAAGAGCTTTATCCTCACCATGTACGAGTGCAGGCCTTAAATCCACTTGATCATCAAGTACGTATGGTTTTTCTACGCAATGATGCTTAAAACCTTTTACACAAAATAGAGTTGCTAATTTTTACAATACGCATGTAAACTGTCAAAAATCAGCATGCTCTAATAAAATTTGAACACGTTTTTCATTAAACATTTGGATAACTATTGTAGGCGACATTATTTTTAACCAAAGGCAACAAATGCATGATGGTGCTCCAGCTAATTTTTATATTTCTGTTAGAAAGCAATTACATCAAACTTTTCCACGTTGATGAGTAAAAAAAAACAATGTCTTTTATATCTTGCAAGATCCTCCTTTTTTCTTTGGGAATATTTGAAAATATTGTACTTTTGCAAATAGCCTCAAGAAGCTGCAGCTACAAATAAACCAAAAATGCCAACAAATCCAAGCCAATGAAGGGTTTTTAGAAAAAAATTCAATCTAAGATGTCGTGCCTGCTTAGAAATAAAAGAAAATCACTTCAAACATTTCTAACTTTGTTTTACGTTTTTGCTAAAAAATCTTCCTTATGTCCAAAACCGTTACTTTATTAAGATTTTTTTGTTTGTTGCTCTAAGATTTCCACAACTGTCGTCAAAATTGCTAAAATTATATTGAATTATATTATTTAAAATGTCAAAACGGTAAAAAAAAATAGTAAAAAACAAACATCCATAATCGTCTAATTTATAGAAAACAACCCGTAACTCCTACAAAAACTTGCTTTTACTTTAAAAGAAAATAAACGGTAAAAGTTGTTAAAAAAATGTGGAGGCGTGTGACCATGGAAAAAGTATAGAAAAGTAGAAAAAAGTAAGTCATATACGGTAATCATTTACGGTTTGTATTTCCCACGTCTTTAAATTTTAGACATGGCAAGACATGAAACGGAAAGCATTAGAAAAAAAAAGTTTAGTACAACGGTAGGCAATAAAAACTGGTGTTAATAAAGCTGATGCGTTATTTAACAAACTAAGTCTATTAAAACAACAAATTTGTTCCACAATAAGAAACACTGCTATAGTGAGACACTCCATATGCCAAAAGTTTAGATTTAATAAAATCATTATTTAAATTACGAAAATTTAGAAGAAATTGAACCAATAAATATTAATACGGTTGATCCATTACTTGGTCTATATATAACAGGTATTTTTTTAACTTTTAAATTATACAAAAATATCCACATTTTAATACTATAAACAATTTTGTTATTTAATTTTAGTTTCAGTTCCAAACTAAAAACAACTTTCTAGAGAAACAACTAAAGCATCTGCAACAAAAGTATAGGTACATATGTACGCATGTTTATTTTTAAATGATTTTATTTATTTAATTTGTAGTAAATAGAAAAAAGATATTAGAAAAAAGGTCTCTGATAGAAATACAGATAGACGCAAATAGTTGTGTAAAACGGCAAGCCAATAATTTAAAAAAAAATCAACCTGCTAAATCAAGAACTAAAAAAAATATTAAAAAAAAAAAACATAAAACTTGAAATATTTTTTTATAATAAATAAATTTAATAGTTCTATTGCGTATTATTGTTCCCACCGCTTGTAAATTTTGTAAAACAATGTTGCTTTCAGTTACTTATCCATAATTGTCTTTGTGATCACTACACATGCTCTTGTACGTTTTTGGTTAATGTTGTAACGCGTTTGTGATGTGCTATCTACAGCATTTGCAGAAAGTGTATAATTACTATTTCTTAAATAAAGCAATTAGTTAACCATAGTAATATTGTAAAATATATCATTTTAACCTAACTACAATATGTTATTCCATTGACCATCATTGTACAAAATTTCAATATTATTTCTCACTTGTACATTCTTCTAAAATACAATGCGTTAATATTTAAAAATTTGCAAGTGATTCGCCACTGTCACAAATCTATTATTTTCCATTTTTTACCGTATTTCCTATACGACAAAAATCCCAAAATATTACATCCAGGGTAATTAATCGATGTACATTTTTTTGTAGAATACAAATTTTTGTATTTTGAAGGTATAAATGCTTTATAGATTTATGGCGCACCACTTGTAAAAATCGCAAAAAAATTAAATTCCATGCAATCGGAGGTTTAGGTAACCTGAAATCAGTTTGAACCCTTGTATAATTTTTTTGAGGGGTCTGTTATAGGGTTTGAACGACTAAAAAATTGAGTTTGAAGACCCACCCAAAACCGCTATTTCATGATTTTTTTAGAGTTTTTCATTTAATAGGTGCAGAAAAACAAAAATAAAACAAAAAATGTTATTTTTTGCCGCTTAAGTAAGAAGAGAGATGTCAACATTTTTAAATCTCGCCAAAGATGTTTTTTGATGCTAGAAAAGTAATTTATAATGATATTTTTGTGATGGGTGACATTTCAGCTATCTATCTATCTACCTACAATTCCGGACATTTAGTATTTCTCATAAAATCTGAAATAAATCTAGTATGTAACAAATTTAATCAGAAATTTAATGCAATAAATATACTTTCTTCTGGCTATATTTAGTTTGTTACGCTCAGATGGAAATTTTATCCATCGTCTGGCAAGATGATTATTCACAAAAGTAATAAATTACCGCATGCGTTGTGATTTAACACATTTCAAAACTAAGCCTCCAGACGTGTTACTATACAACACAAATACTAACCAAGCAAGGAGCCTTTGCAATAAGTAAAAAAGTTAAATAAAGACAAAAAATGTCTATTCTGTCAAGAAAAAACACAGGATAATGTAGAACAGACGTTAGTAAAATCCGAGGCGTGAGAAAAGGATAGAAAAAAACTACAAAATATACTGGAAAGCAAAGCGCTTGTGATATGTGATATTTTTTTGGTATTCAAACAAAATTTCGCAAATTTGACAAAAAAAGCAAAATTATATTATAAAATAAATTAATAATTTAGTCAAACTATGTTATTATTTTTATTTTTTCTGCAAAACATCATTAACTATTTAAGTTTTTTTCATAATTTTAAGACTACAAATACTACAGAAAAATCATTAAAAATTGGACCTACAACATTGTAATTGAAAATCAGCATTTTAAGATAAGTAAATTTGCTTATAAAAAATTACATAGGTAAAAAAGAACTATGCGTCAAATACAAATAAATTCTAAATTAATTTTATTATAATAGTTAAAAGTATTACAAGAACCATTAATTATTTTTGATAAATTGGTTGGCAAAACTAGAACACAGAACTGAAAGTAAAAAAAAATAAAACAAATGAAAACGTGCATTCATATATTATCAACGTTAATAAAACCAAAGATCTTTTGTACAAAAGAATAAAATGTGCTTAAATTCTAATTGAGTATATTATAGCACATCACTAATTTACAACCTGTTAAATGTTGCAGTTATTTGAAGTCATGTAGTATGTATAATATGTATATGCGTCAATCAATATACATATGAACACAAAAACATATAAAATTCACATAACAAATATGTCCTACGCCATGTTTATTTTGCATCATTTGAGTAATAGTTTTTGTATTCAATATGGAATAGAACATAAACAACCAATAACATATATTTATTTTTCCAATCTGTTTAATGGACATCATCTATAATATATCCGGATGACTCGACATTATTTCCCATGTTATTCGTTCTAATTCCAGAATATGTGTTATATTTTATTTTATATGTAGTAAAATACAAATTAAATGAAATGCAAACGAAGAGGTATTTTTGTGTGCCTGATTTATTTTCGGGTTGGAAAATGCACACATTCCAATGTTTTGTAGCTTTTTCGCAGGTTTGTAGTAAATAAATCAAGGTGACTTTTTAATGATCTGAACGTATTCTTCGTAAAATTAATCGATTTGCGTGCAACAAACTGTGTACTACGACCCATTGTACAAATTGCCAATTAAAATATTTCGAAATAAATGATTCGTGAGTAATTTAATTAATTAAATGTATATGTTTGAAACATTGTATAACAAATACTTTAAAAATAATACTGCAATTGTGTGAATTAATTTGTATATAACCAATAAATTAAAAACAAGAATTTATTCTTGCATAATAATGTTTTCAGAAATAAAATATTAACTCATATATATGTATATAAGTTGTACATTTTAGTTAAAGTTTTATATCTGAATATAATATCCTTCTTTAAATTATGAAAATCTTTTATGTAAAACTGAAAAGCTACTAACATTTTAGATATACTAAACAATCTATATTATAAACATTAAAGTTCATATTTTGCTGTACGTTAAAAATCCATTAACCTACAGTTCTGAAATCATTTCAAAGCAATATAAAATACATTAGATAAATGTGAATTTTACTGATACATAAATGAAACCCTTTTAATTATATAGTCCTATATTTGATTGCATAAATAAATAATCTAAGTTGTACGTTCAAATAAAACTTTATTTCTTAAAATACGATGAAGCAGTCACTTAAATAAACTTCAACTCAAATTGAATTACCGCTGAAAAAAGTTCTTTTTTTTAAATTCATGCAGTGCTACAATTGCATTACAAATATTTCCTTAATGTAAATGCATTTTCATCACTGACAAACTTCAAGTAAATAAGATGGCAAAATTGAAATCCAAATTGTGAAATGTTTGCAAATATAGTATTTATTTAGCATAATATTAGATTGAAGTTACATGCCTTTCAAATAATCTTTACGGTAATATAAGAAAACCAGGTTCTATGTATAAATCTGTAAATAATGTTTAAGTTATTGAATTTACTAAAGCAAGAAAATTTAATTACGGTAACGAGTTATAAAAAATCTTAAGTCCACAACATTTATAGTTAAATATTACACTTTAACCTGAGACTAAAATAAATACCTTGATAAAAATTTTAATTTAATCGTAATAAAAACGCAAAAAAAAACATTGCTGAACCACTAATGAAGGGTATTATTTTTCCGCAGAATGGCATTAATTACGTAACGTGCTTCCCTTGCATAACATTGCACTTTGAAAAATTAAGCCCCGTGTAAATAATGATAGAAAAGTTTGCGGAAAGTAGAACGGAAAACACACACGCGAGTATAAATACGTGCTCTACAAGGATCCCTGCCACCGATTCATTATGGGTTTAAGATTAATGTGATTAGAATAGGTTTTACAGGCCGATTATTACACCTACAACATAATGGGTAGTTATTATCGACACATGAAAGCAAGTTTTCTTGTTTTATAATTTATATTTATTAAATTATTTCAAAGACCTTTCTATTTTGTGTATATAGTTTAACTGCAATATTTGCTCTTCCATATTTTTTAATAAAATAATTATTTATATTTTTTAATGTAATCAGAATGTATTTAAGTGAAGTTATAGTTGGCGGTTTATGAAGCAATTCCTTAGTATATCTGAATTAATAACTAAATATTCATGTTAAAATAATTCTTTTTTTAATTGCGTTATAGTGCGTACACACTTGCAACAATGTGCCGCACACAACATCCTTGCGTAACATCACCGCGCAACACAAAATCAAATTCCTTTTGATCCGACGGCAGAAAACCGACAAGCGATTAGACGCTGTTACGAGGTGATGTTGCGCAAGGATGTTACGCGACGGTGTTGCGGTGCGGCACATTGTTGCAAGTGTACAAACTATTAAACTGCGTACACACTTGCAACAATCTGTCGTACCGCAACACCGTCGCGTAACATCCTTGCGCAACATCACTCCGCAACAGCGTCCCATTACTTGTCGGGTTTCTGCCGTCGGATCAAAGAAAATGTTACAAGACAATGTTGCGGTACAAAGTTGTGTTGCGGAGTGATGATACGCGACGGTGTTGCGGTATGGCAGATTGTTGCAAGTGTGTACGCGGTATTAGATGTGACCCTAGCATAACTATCAATTGAGAAACTGACAATAACAAAACAACAAAAATATTTGAAAATTAAGTGCACATTGCAACACAAATTTAAATTGAAAAAGAACAAATGAAATTTCAAAAACCTTTAATTATATTGCTAGCGTGATACAAACCGTGTCTCAATTTTATTACAAAAGATTATTCTTGTAAAAAATCTGATGGTTTTGCCAATATTATTTGCAATTTGTTAGACCGGTTTAATATAGCTTATAATATTGAAAAATGTCTAATAAATTTCATGAACTTGTATAGGAGACTGATACAACACGTCTATCTCGTTGTGCTAGATCCATATCACACAATTAATTAAACTTTTGATAAAAATTAAATTATTTCGCAATTTAAAGTGGGAATCCGATAAGTTTATTAAATCAAAAAATCGAAATAATAAACCTCATCAAAAAGTCAGAACTTTATCGAAGGTAAATTCATAAAAAAAAATGTTTGTATTTGTATATTGTTTATACAATAAATAGTGAATTATACATGGTGATTCAGAGTAGTTTTTTTGTTTTTAAATTGACATGTATACAATAAGTCAATACAAAACTGTAAAAAAGGTGCTTTAGAGACTATGACGACATTTATAACAAAGTATGTACTCCAAAGCTTATTAAGATGAATGTGTGTACTTTTTAATAGCACTATAAAATTGATACAAAATTATGAGTTACCACGTATTATTCATTATTATTATATATTTATATTTTTAAATAACTATAACTTGAGATGTATTATATATTTATATTTTTGCAATCAAATTCGAACAATTACTTCTGTTTTGTTTATATATCTAGTGATATATTAAATATTAACTTTTTTGCAATTAAATTAAATAATTGTGTCTTTTGTTTTTAATAACTGGTGCAATTTTATAAGTAATAATTGTAATAAAATCAAATTAAACAACTGCTAGTGTTTTGTTTATGTAATAATTGATGATATAATCTATATTGTATGTTTATATTTTTACAAATTATTATTTATTTAATTAAACAACTGCTTGTATGTTCATTATGGAATAACTGGTGATATATTATGTATTGTATGTTTACATTTATTAATCCAATTAATAAACTGCGTGGTATTGTTTATAATTAGTTAGTGATATATTATATTGTCGAGTGAAGGAGTATTAATATCTATTCTTTCACTCAACGATTATATAATTTATAAAATTTATATTTTTGCAAATTAAACAATTAAATTCCATTTTGTTTCTTTATTTTGTCATTTATCTACCTTATTAATTGGTATATATAAAAAATTGTTTTCGAATTCGCTAAATTATGATATTTTTTAAATAAAAAAGTATTTAATAATAAAATCGTAAAATGAAGAATAAATAAATATCCGCTGTTTACAAAATTTAGTTTGCGGTTCGTTGGTGACAGGAAAACATAAAACTATCACTCGATCTTGCTGGTGAGTCTGCCGATTTAAAACTTAGCTGATAGTATAAAATTGTATTGTAAGGATTTCCACACAACAGACCCATAAAAGTGAGAAAGCAACAGATTGTATGAGAGGTAATGATATTTGCAGAAACTCATACAACTTGCGCCTCTATTCTATTCCTTCACTCAACGCTATTATTGTTAAACTTTAAATATGGAGGGGTTTTTGCGTTATAGTATTAAAAACGTGCTCGTTTAAAAATGTTATGCAAAATTGTAACGCCAAGAATACAAACTGAGAAAATTTGATTTGTTATATTTGATACGGATAAAAAGTTTAGTTTTTTTAAATTAAAATTCATCATTTCAGGAATATCCCAGTCCAGTTATTATTTCAAAATATTGGTTTATAAATGCAAAAAGATTTTTACTTAAACATGCCACTTGATATGGTCTTTAAAAAGTGCAAACTATCATCTGCAAAACTATAACTATTCTATTCTTATCTATATAAAACGTTTGATTATTTAAAAAAGTTTATACTATCAATTCTAATCATTTTTTTAAGCTATTGATAAAATTAGTAAACAAAAACTATACAATAAAGTGTGGTATTAAGATTAGAATGCCATACCCTATCAAATGCTTTAGAAAGTATGAAAAACTACTGTAAAACTTTTTCCATACTTGTCCTAAGTAAAATTCTATTACTAAGGTTGAGGTGCTAGAGCTAAAATTGTGTGTACAATGACAATTTTTTTTTAAATTTAGTAAAGCCAAAACTAGTAATGTATTCGTAAGAATAAATTTGTGATAAAAATATGGTAAATTGTTTTATTATTTCATTAACATAAATTATCACGTAGTAGAGGTCACAACCATCAAATATATTATTATAAAACTAATTCATGTTTACTATACTTATTATAGAATAAAGATAGATGAGGCGCGGATTTGGTAGTAATAGGAAGAGAAGTTTTAACAATAATAATACCAAGTTAATGATCAAAATTTCTTAAAGCAGCCTCAACTGTAGTTTTTGTAATTTCTAAAAAAGTTAAAAAATATAAATTTAATAGTCCTGGTTCCCCAAAAGTTTATCACAAAGAAAATATTTTAATTGATGAATAAGTTTGGTAAGATTATGAGAAGCAGCAAACATCATAGCTTGTTGTCTAAAGTATTGTGAAGCATAAGTGACTTAACCATTTAGTATTGTGTACATTAAAATCACCTAACAAAATTAATACAGCTTTTCTATAATAAACTTGAAAAAGCTTGTCAAAACTTTCTGAAAGGTCATAAAAAAAATTTAGAGTTGCCTTATTTAGAAAACAAACTCAGAATTATCTTAAACATTTAGTTTAAGGAATATGCTATTATAACCAATGCCCTAAATTTTGTATGTCGTAAGTCAAATTAACTTTTAAGCCGCAAACTAAGTCAATGTTTTTTTGATTAAATTGATTCGTAAAAGTGTGTAAAAGCTTTGTTTCGCCAATTTAATTGTATTACTTATGTTCAAAAATAATGAGTTGTCTACTGATTAGCCCTGTCGTTTCTATTTCAGCTGTTTGTCATTGCTTCGGTCCAAAACTTTTGCAAATCAATTTTTTGTAGTACTCAACTAATAGGTATTGTACCCACTCCCAAATAGTATTATCTGCTAACTGCAAAAGTTCAAATACCGTCTGATGTTGACCAATTTAGCCCAATACACCACAAATGCAACCATTGCTCAGTTCTCTCGTGTCGAACAATCTTGCACAATTCCAAACAAGCCAGTATCACTAATAATATTAGCAACTTTAGTCTTGTAGGCCAGCATACCGTTGCTAATGTCACAACTACTAGTAGGTAAAGCGATTCACCAAAGCACCAAAATATTGCGTGTGAATTGTCTTTGGCCCATAGATAATTATTATGAAAATTAGTAATAGTTGCCTTTAAAAAATTAGCTTCAGTAAAAAGCATTGAACATTTTTTGCAATCATCTGTAGAAACCATTGAGATAAAACAACTCTTTGCGTTCTTCAATTTTTTTTTTTTTTCAATTTCAATTATATTTCTTTGTAAAAACGCCTAGTTAACAAATATATATATTTTTTTTAAAGTTTACTCAGCTGTGATCATCAATAAAAGATAAAGTAACAGCATAGCAACAAAATAATTGCAAACATATGTTCATAGGAGTTTTTTTCTTAGAAAAACTTAAGCTGTGACCCAGTAATTTTTTTTGTATTTATTTAAAAACACCTTGTATTTATATATTTATAACCACAATATTCCAAATAAGACTTGATTTAATTAGTTATATATACTGATTTTTATAAAAAAACGTAACACGCAAAAGTTGATCAGTTTTAATTTTTTTTCACAAAATCCCTATTTTGATAAAACTAATCTATTATCATGTCAATTTTTTATTGTCATTTAGTATTAATTATGTGTATTAAACAAGCTATTGGTGTGTAGTAACTGCAAAATAAGCAAATAGTTGCAAATGAATCAATAGTCCTATTTTTTATATTGTGGCTTAAAAAAGCTTAACTTGTTAACTAATGTTTCCTATAAGTTTTCTCCGCTATCTTAATAAATGCAAAAAAGCAACCTTTGCAATAAAAAAATTCTCCGATGTCAAATTAGTGAGTGTTTCCAGTGCGTGCTACAAAAAATATGGCTATTGTTTCCATCTCCACAAAGTATGTACTTGATCTCATAGCCACATAAGCTCAGTACCATCAAAAATGTAATTTTCGTGTTCAAACACTGCCTTGCTAAGAGGATTAAAAAGAAAAACTCACCGAAAACAAAGTGACGACGCCATAAAGACAATTTACTCTTTTCTAATAGATAATTCTGTTAAGTGTCAACTTTCTATAAATGATTTGACAGATCAAACAACAAAATAATTTGTTCTAGATATCAAAACCGTAAAAAAATTACAAAAAAATTACGGACATGACATTTGATTATCAATAAACTAAAGAGCAATTTTGGGATTTGTTTCCGGATTACTAGTTATAAGATTCTTTTTAAGAAATAGTTAAATAAAAAAAATATTTAAGAAAAAAAATTGCAAAGTTGCAACATTTGCCTATTAGAAGCCTTTTACAAAAAACAAAATTATACCCCATCGGTTAAATTTATAAAAGATGTTGAAGCCGTTGTTTCTGAGATTTTGAAAGTTTTTCTTTCCGTGATAATTACAGAAGATAAGAGTGGTGCATTAAAGAGTTAGAAAATAAATGTTACATCAATAGTTCAAGCAATAATAACAGCTACTACTAACTTTTTATTGACCATGAGATTATATGCACTGTACAACAGAAATAACAATTTTTAAAAATATGTGCATACATTGAGCTAAATTCAATATTTTAGAACATTTGTTTTTTTAATTTGTATTTAACAATGCAGACTTTAACAATAACACCATTGACAATCCTGAAATATTTCACGCAATCGGAGGAATACATTTTCTGACTTCAAACACTAATATCAAGCGTAAAGCTGTAACTCAGCTTCAGAAACTACAGTTTAGCATTATTTTAATATTTTTACAGAAAACGTGAATTCGCAGGTCTAAAGATTTGCCAATTTCAAAATTCTTTGTCAATTTTCACGCAATATTGTACTTAAATATTTACGAAAAATATTGATTTGTTTTGCCGGAATTTCAAGATGGAATAATTTTATAGAAAAAATAACAGATTTTTATTTGTAAATGCCCCGTTATTGGATTGCAACACTATTTTTATTTTCCATCTTGTATCTCGCAAGAAATAAAAAAAAACTTCCTTTGTTACATTTGAATAGCTACTATACTTGACATCGTGAAAGTCGTTACTGAAACAACAATGCAATTTTAAAAAACATTATTGTAAAGTTTAGAAAATTCCATCTATTAATTTTAGTTTATAAAAACAATCAGTATGATCATTTCGGGCAGTAGCATTGAAGAGCTTTTAAAGTTAATCTATACAAAAAATAGCATAGCCAAAATTCCTTTTGGATATGCAAAAACTCTCCGTTTTCATACTTTTTAAAAAGTCACGTAATCTAAATTATGAAGCGTCAATCAAAAAAATATATGGTTGCAATTTTTGTCACTTCACTTCATAAAGCCAAGTTATTATAAAAAAAATCCTTTTTTGCTTTTATCAAGATAGCAAAAAAAGCTTATAAGAAATGTTGGTTTATAATTTGAGATTAAGCTTATCTAAGCTTTCTGTGCACAATATAATAAAATAGGACTTTTTAATCAGTTGCAATTTCAAACTGTTCAAAACTTAATTTTAATAAAAAAATACTAATACTACAAACAAAATAGAGCAACATTGTTGTATAAAAAAATAGTTATAGAAAGAAAAATTTTATTTATCAATCTTATTAAATAAACTGAAAGTAATTGCAAAAACTTTTACTGAAATGTTTTGTAAAATCAAACATAATTTCTTGCGTTAAATCTACTCTTATTTAAAACTTATATAATGCAACACGTCCGGTTGGTATTTTGGTATTTTGGTATTCTGCTTTGCTGATTTAAAAAAATCATTTTTTTTTTTGCATCGTTCTAATCTAGAAGAAACTGTCGTTTGATCGATCATCTTTTAATAATTTTGTGTCGTTTGATCGATCATATTTTAATAATTTTGTGTTATTTCATATTTTTCAATAACGCCGCTATTTTGAGAAAAAAAAAATCAAAAAAACTAAACGATCAAACGATAGCAAATGTAATAACAATTAAAAAAAAAACACATTTTTGTTTCAGGCAACCTAAAAGTCAAAAAGTCAAAACTGTAGCAGTGATTTATCAGTTTGACTTTTTGACAAAAGAACTGACAAAGTCATCTGCATGTGACGAGGGTCAACAAATAGATATCAAAAATGTATGTATATAACTCAAAAAGAAAAAAAAAACGTGTCTAAAAATTTTTAATAAATCTTTCACAATAAATTTTTAAAATAAGGCTTGAAAATTGACCAACAAATAGTAGACCACTTGGCCTATACCAAGTGCTTACAATTTGTGTTTTAAAATATCATAAAATTAACCTAACCTAACCTAACCTAACCTAAAAGTCAAAAAGTCAAAAATGTAGCAGTGATTTATCAGTTTGACTTTTTGACAAAAGAACTGACAAAGTCATCTGCATATGACGAGGGTCAACAAATAGATATCAAAAATGTATGTTTATAACTCAAAAAGAAAAAAAAACGTGTCTAAAAATTTTTAATGAATCTTTCACAATAAATTTTTAAAATAAGGCTTGAAAATTGACCAACAAATAGTAGACCACTTGGCCTATACTAAGTGCTTACAATCTGTGTTTTAAAATATCATAAAATTTTCTGTTTTTTTTTTTAATTTGTAGTTAAAATTGGCCCTAGACCAATCTTTACCAACTGTAAATTCTTTAATCTGTATCTTTAATCATCTAAACCAAATCGGCAAACTTTTTTTGGAAAGGAGCAGATTGTAAAAATTTCAAAAAACTTTGTTGTAACTTAAACCTAACTTTAAGTTTAAGTTTATGTTATAAGAAACATGTATTACAATTGATTATAAAAAAATTAATAGCTAACGTAGCTCTAAAACTGGAATACAGAATCAGTATTATTATTCCTAAATGAAATTTATTTATTTATGCTAAATCTTGAAATAAATTTAACTTGTTTAACATTTGCAGCAATAACTTTGTCCAACTATATTTTAAAAACCATTCACTTATTTTTTTGCAGTTTTTATATAAAAATTAAATTATGTTATATAGTCAATGTGACAAGGTTCTTGCAAAGTTATTTTTGATTAAAAGAAGAACATAATTAGTTATGGTTATATTTTTTGCTTTTTTAGTTTTTGATTTAAACTAGAATTACTTCAGTTTCCATATCAATCAATCATTAATTATACAGGGTGATTCTTAACCTATTCGCATAAACTCGAAGAATTATAGTTTACAACCAATATTATTGATAAATGATAAAAAAATTTAGTAAAAGTTTTATAATAAGCAAGATAATGAATTAAAAAGTTTCTGGAAAATTAAAATTTATTACTTAAAAAGAAATGTATGGGCCATGCCAAAATTAAAATAATAAAAATGTAGTAAAGCTTTTAATCAACTAATTTCAAAATAATAAACAAAAATAACAAAAATGCTAAATTATTACAAGACTTTATATCATAATAAATGCTCAAAATTATTTCCTCTATTTTCCAAACTCATCTGCGACCGCCAAAGCCATGCACGTTGAAGTCTTGGTGGTTGCCGAATTGTGTCAGCGGCAGCTAGTATGCGATGTCGCAACTCTTCAACACTGTGAATTTTGGTAGCGTATACCAGATGTTTCATATGCCCCCAAACATAAAAGTCTAGGGGATTTAGGTCAGGTGATCTAAGAGGACCTTCTCGACCAATCCACTTCCTCGGGAACACATTGTTCAAATGTTGTCGCACATCTATTGCAAAGTGTGGTGGAGCTCCGTCGTGAAGATACCACATGCGCTGTCTAACATTAATTAGAACTTCTTCCAGTAGTGCTGGTAGGGTATCTTGTAAAAATTTTAATAAACAGCGCCCGTTACACGATTTGGCAACAAAAACGGTCCAATAGATTTTCAACTGCCCAATAATGCGTATTGTAAAAATTGTGCACACCGCTACGAGTAAAAATTGCCTCATCTGTCATTAAAATGTTAGTAGACAAATTTGGGTTCACATCATGCTGACGCAGGGATACAGTAATTCATGCTTTAATATGCAGCATACAGTTGACTGCGATACCCCAGTTTGATCGGCAATTATCCGGGTACTGATGTCAGGACGTTCTTCAGCAATATCGACAATATCTTGCAATATATTGTCCAAGTCTGGGCTGCAAGTGCCCAGTTTCTCTTGTACGCTGTACCAATCGTACAAACGATCCACGAGCCGGATGATACCTTTGAGAGAATCTCTCGAAATAAAGGCGAGCTGCAGCCACTGAATTTTGATGAACTTCTCCATACATCAAAATCATATCCACAAATTCTGCATTGGTCATGTTATGCTGCGCCATAATTTAACTTTATTACACACTGACAGGCGCCACCTAGCTTTTTAAATTTTTTGGCAATAACCGCCGGGACTTCAACGTGCTTTATTTTAATTTTGGCATGGCACACCGATTTTTTTCAAGTATTAAATTTTACTTTATAATTCATTATCTCGCATATTATAAAACTTTTACTAAATTTTTTTAACATTTATCAATAATATTGATTGTAAACTATAATTCTTCGAGTTTATGCGCATAGGTTAAGAATCACCCTGTATATTGTTGTGGTAGAACAGCAGATACTGCTCAATTGAAAGGACAGCTGCCATGCATATGCATATTGTAATATTGTTTTCTGTTTAAAAATTGCAAACTAAGTGTTTTAAGAACAGAAACACAGCTTACCTGTTTTATTAAAGTAGTAAAATAAGATAGCTGCTGTTGTACACACTTGTTGCAAGTGCTTGAATTGAAATTTGCTAGTTTTTCAATAAGCAAATAATCTAACATAATCATTTCTATTTGGCATCAACTAAAATTATCTAAAAAAAAAATCTTTAAAATAGAACTAAGTAATTAGAAATTTAAAAAAATTTACAACTGACAGCATAATTGATAAAGTTTCTGTTATTATTGATATCAAATCCCTTAATAACAAAAAAAAATTTGCATGTTTTTCAAGATTTTATTACTTTATAGTTTTATAATAAAACATCTTAAAAATAATAAAAATTATTATTATTTGTTAAAAAAATGTCAAGCATATGTCTATATTTAGCATATGCACACTAAATTTATTTAACTGACATTAAAAACATAATTTTCTTCTTTAATATTTTGTTCTATAATTTTATTATTGAAAAAATATCATTTTATAAAAAAATTAATATGTCAATCAACTATATAAGTAAATGTACATTTGTCGTTTACTTACACATCACGTCAAGCCGAACTTCTATGCTACTCGATTTGGTTGAATATGACTCATGCACGGCTACACATCTTAAAGTTTTGCCGTGGTTTTCCTTAGAAATTGTAAGTTCCAGTATTGAGACTGCCAACCATGTCCTCGGGTTATCCAATTCCGTCGTATTGGTTTGTCGTCTTGTTGGGGTGATTTCATTTTGATCTATAAAAATAAATTTATATTAAAAAATAAAAATAATCATACATATTATAAAATATTTATTCCTATAAAATAAAACAATAAATCAATAATCATTATTTAAATTACATACAATGTAGCTTTTCTTTTAATCACTTGTGTTTCATATATGTTTTACGACTTTAAGTTTACATTTACGAGACACGAAGAAAAGTGCAATGTCTTCTGATGCACTTAAAATAACAGTAGATTGGTACGAATCTTCTTGAGAAAATGCACCGGACGTAGCAAAGCCTATGCGATGAACCGTGAACACATTAGATAGTAGGTTTTTTGTTAAACTAAATTGAATTTCTGTGCATTCGACTAAAAATATTTATTTCTTGAAATAGTTTCCGTTGTACATAAACATACTATTGACTTAAGTTTAATCTTTTAAATATAATAATTATTTTAATGTTACAACAAAAAGTTAAAATAAACTAAAACATATTGGTTTTAATTATTATTAAACTAATGCTGACAGACAATTTCAAAATACACAGTACGTTAATATCAATAAAAATAAAATATAGTCACAAAGAATAGAAGCCAACAACACTTAATATATTGACAGAGAAGAACGCAAAGATTTGAAATATTATGAAATAATATTATGGTTAATATTCATTCTCGTTTGCTTTTTCCACAATTTCCAGAATCATAGACGGTAATTTATATAAAACATGAAGCTGTTCCACTGTTACGCCTGTAGAAAAAGACGGATTGGCCTACAGGGATGCCAGTAAAATTCTCAAAGGACTGCTCTATATAAAGAATGGTACAATGATTTGTGCGACCAGAAAGTTACATATAATATAATTAAAATAAATATTGCGTTTTACTTAACATTATTAATTATTTTTTTAAGTTATAACTAAATACACCAACAATAACAATCAATATGACACTATCTAAAACCTCTTCTTTTAAGTAAAATATGCAGTACTTACAGTTACGTAAAAATTTAATCGTATGATATATTCATAAATTAGTTTAATTTGCATACTACTACAATGAAATAATAAAAAAATGTAGTAAGTAGTTTAAACAACACCATTATAAGATACATTGCTCGTCAGAGAAAACAGGCCACCCAAAAAATTTGCGTAATTATCCATCTTTTTAAATATTGTTTATTTTTATTGCAATAAATTTATTGTATATTGATTCAGTAATTCTTTTAAAATACTGTCTGACGTTTTCATAAGATACAAACGGCAACTAAGCAAGAATTGGAAATTTTTCTGATTTATTAAGAAAATGCACTTATAGTTTACAACAAATTGAAGTGAAGAGACAAAAAGTGATAAAAATTAGTTGTAAATACGGCGTATTTCCACTTTTATTCTGGATGAGACTCTTCATTCGATTTGGCATAGATATCAGCACGTCCTGTATGCTTGCTTGAGAGAAATTTTTCCAGTCCTCAATATGGGTCAATCTGAGGTCTTCACATGTTGTTGCAACAGGTACGCAACCTCTTAAACGCTTTTTGAGCTGATCCCAGATAGGATTAAAATCCGGGCGTTGAGCAGGCCAGTCTATTTATGGAATACACACTTCTTTAAGGTACTGTAATACAATCCTTGTTTTGTGCAATTGTGCATTATTCTGTATTAACACAAAACAATTGCCAACAAATCTAGAATAAAGTATCATATGCTATTCTAAGATTTTGTATATAGTCGTGCTGTTAATGCGCCTTTGTCAACCGGAACGAGATCCGTGTGTGCCTTAAAAGAGTTTAACCACTTTTCCTTAACCTTCGTCAAACAGTGGAAACGTTTCTTTGAGCTTGCAGAAAGCTGCTTTAAAAAATTCTAGCGGTTTGCGATCAGTTCTAGCTGTTGTTTTTCTTTTAACACTCTTACCGGGCCGTCGGTGATAAGAGCCAGTTGCAAGAAACCGTTGCGTGTTCTTTGCACAGTCGAACAACTAACATTTAGTTGTCCACATCTCGTTGACTTAGTCGAATTTCCATCAATCTTACTATCTGCACAGCTCTTCGATATTTTGCATTCATTGTTACGGACTACACTGTATTCTATGAAGGCTTGCATATACAAGCAGAAAGCTTGTAACATATCGCTTTCAACAAACGTGTTGTAAAGAGTATTTTAGAATTTTATGACAGTTTAGTTTTTTTTTTGTTCCGTAAATTTGTTTCTACTGTTTACAGGGCCACCTGTCTTAGCAGTATACATACTAACTTAATTTATTTAATTAAAAACAAGAAATATTTAAATAGTAGATAATTACGTGAATTTTTAGGGTGGCCCGTATTCTCTGACGCGCAGTGTAGTTTTGCTAACTAAAAACTTTGAAATAAATCATAATTTACTTAGTTATAATAGTAATTTAAAACTTAATCAAATAATAAAATATTTTTTTTAAATTTATTCTAACATAATTTTAGTACCAACATGAACAACTAAAAAACCAATAAAATATCTTGTTTGCTATAGTTAAATGATTATTTTACAAATAAAGCTAAAAACATCTTACAATAACAAATGAAAAATCACAAATCACAACAATAAAAAAAATAATAAACATACATTTTGATTGCACATTACAAAAAAAAAATTAAAAAAAAAATTATAAAACTGAAAAACCGGTTTTAACAAAATATGTAATTAATAAAAACAAAACAATTTTAACATTATTGGTGGATACATAAAAAGACTATCAAACTATATAACTAAAATAGAAAGACAATGATTCAAATAGCTCGTTTTTGAATAGAACATAAAAAAATAGTCTAATTTTAGCAGCTCCTCTCATACTTAGAAACAACATTCAATACAAGAACGTATACAAGTTTTATATATATGCAAAGGTTGTAAAGAATTAAAAACTGTTTACATGTATTAAAAAAATATTTGAGGTTATAACTTCTAGAAAACAATTTAAAAAAAAATATATATAGATTAGATTAAGTTATAAGAAAGTTAAAATTGTACCTCAATCCGATATTGTTTTAAGATTTTTGTTTTTTTTTTATGATACAGGTTCTTAAAGTTTTAAGATGCTCTTTTATATTTGTCTATATAGTCTGAAGTACTATCATCTGCAAAACTATGAATAAAACTTCTGGTTAATAAAAAAAAATGTAAATCAAATATAGAATTGGCAAAAGAGCAAAACCTTAAAAGCAACATTTAGGATTTTTGGTTAAAACCATCTATTAACTATATAGAAAAAAAAAACTATTAATAAGACAGATTTATAATCAAGACTTATAGTTTTTTAATAAGATTAAAATGCCATACCCAATACAATGAATTAAGAACATCTAGAGCTACTGCAAGGTTTTCTCCATGTTTTTCTAAATTAAAATTCCATTTATATCATGTCAGAAGATATGTTGTCATATATTTTGTTCTAAAAACTTAAGAATAATAGTAAAACTTGTTAAATGCTTTTTGCTTTTATTAAAGGTTGTTTTGAATAACTAACATAGAATGAAACAATTTTTTCAATAACTTTCTAAATGGTTTTTGATAGATTTTTTGCTACAATGTTTAGATCCTCAAAATATAAGCAATGAAGATCAAAATCAAATTAATTAAAAAAAATAATTCATTTTTATGTTCATTTTAAAATAATTGTAGATAACCGGGACTTATCCTTTAGGTTTACTAGTATAGAACAAGATGTTTTAACAACAAAAGTAATAAGTAAAGTATAAAATAACAAAATTTCTTAAAGCAGCCTGTTGTTGTAGTAAGAATAATTAAAAAATACAAAACTATAACCTTGTTTTACCAAAAAGTTTATCACAAAGAAAATAAGTGGGTTACTAAATAAGTAGAATAAGATTATGAAAAGCAGCAAAAATCATAGTTGCACATAAGAGCTACAAACTATACTACAGTTAAATGCAAACTGACACTAAGAACAGATACTACAAAGCAATAGAAAAATAGATCTGCTTCAACCTACGATTTAGACAGTTTGCAAACCGTCCAAACTGTGCACACAAACAAATATTGTTATCTTTAGGCAATCATTTATACACAGTAAATTGTTTGTGTGCATAGTTTGAACAATTTGCAAACTGTCCAAATCGTAGGTTGGAACAGACCTATAACTACATTCTATTTAAATTAAATTAAGCAGATGGTACTACATGACAAAATATAAATAATCAACAATCATAAAACAATTCAAACAAACCCTCAATACCAATATTTTGAGATAAAAATAAACACCCGCAAACCTCAAAACAAGGAGAGAGAGATAAAGCCAGTTTTTTTATAATACATATTATTAAAATACATATTCATTTTGATTTAGTATTAATGCTAGATAGTCATAATTTAAATATTATTGTATGTAATTAGTTTAAATTAATTTTAATTAGTTTATTTCTAATTAAATTTATGTTTTACTCTATTTTAATTAAATCAATTAACTCATACAGTTAGATAAGTGGATGGCGTGGATGACAAGATTGAGAAATAAAAAACCATTTAATTATCTAAATATCAACATAACCACAGCAATCTTTCTTAAAGTTAGTAACTGGTTTTGCTTTATGCTGTACCAATTAGCAAACTAAAAAAAACAAGAAAAACAAACAATACTGCGTTAAAATGAACAATAAGAAAAAACAAATAAGTAATCTTTAGACACCTCTGTAAGAAATATTCGAAAATAAACAACAATAAAAAGCAATCAACCAAAAACAAACAGTTTAGATGCTGCAAAACAGATGTCAAACCTTCACAATATTTCTAACCGTCATTCCAATTTAGTGCAAGTTTAATTATTTATTATATAATATTATAAAATAAATGTTATGAACATTTTCTATAAGCTACAAAATATTGTTTATTATTTATAAATAATTGCAATATAGCATAAATTAAATACAAAGATTATTCACATAATTATATATAAAACTAATTATATATAAAAAAGCAAACGTCACAATATATTAAATATTGGTTATTATAAAATCAATTGTAAAAGAAAACTTACATGCTGCAATAAAAAGTTTCAACAATATTGTGCTATAATTACTTTGGCTTTCGGTTGCAATAAATTTCTATACAATTGCGCCGTAATTAAAGATTTAAAAATAAATCAAAGTTTTTTTTTTAATATTTGTGATATTATGCATTCCTAAGTTAGCAAAAAAAAAATTCCAGCCTATAATCATTGTAGCAAAAATATAAGAGTAGTGCCAATAATCACTTTTGTAGACAGACTAAAACCAAGTGTTGTGGGTCTAATGTTGTCACCTGTTGTAGGTATTAGGTGTCAACATTTTACTTTCCGATTTAAATTGACCACCATTTACATCAATCTTTATTAACAGTTTTCCCATAATGTTAGATGTCAAGTAAAAACTTTGCAATTAATAATAATAATAATAATAATAATAATAATAACTTTATTTTAAATACAATAAATTTCATAAATACATATTTAAACTTAAATTTAAGAAATAATATAAAACTATGTTAATAATAATAACAGAACACTTGTAAAAATAAATTTAAAAAAAATAATTAAAAATCATAATAAAATAACAAAATAAAAACATAAAGAAAAAAACATAAATAGTAAAACTTACTTACAAAAATAAAAATAGATAGATTGTACGAACAAAAATGATAAATAGTGTACAAAACCTTAAATACATTTAATAAATAGCCATTGGCATATCCAAACAGTCTAAAAATAAGATGGTTATTAAATATATCATGATTGGTGTTTTTTGAAAGTTATTACATGTGCGCATAAAACGATCTAATGGATTGTAAAAAGCAAAGTTTGTTTTATGCCGATTGCATCTAAATAATGAAGAATGTCGTGATATCTTTCCATACAAAAATTAAAGTTTAGCATACTTAATAAATCAGGACAGTTGATATTGCCTATTACTAATTTATTTAAGAAATATTGATCATTTAAAATCCGTCGTTCTTGTAAAAACCATTACAAGAACGACGGATTTTAAACTAGTGGCAACTGATCCCGAAATTTATAGCTAAAGTATTTAATAAACTTATTTTGGATTGCTTCACATTGATCAATGTGTCCCAATTGATACGGTGCTCATACAACCGTTACGTATTCCATGTTGGATCGCACTAATGATCGATATAGTGTTAAATATGCAAATGCAGTTAATTCTGAGCTTGACCTACTAATAAAACCTAACATTTTTTTAGATTTGGCACATATTTGATTGATATGAGTTTGAAAATTTAATTTACTGTCCAAATGTACTCTTAGATCACAAATTTGTGACTTTCGTAATAGATCAGTATTATTAATTTGATATGTGGTACATATAGAATTTGTAGACATTAATCTAGTTTATTCAAGTGTAAATCATTTTGTACGCACCAACTGTTTAATCTGTTTACTTCTTCTTAGAGAAGCTTGCAATCTTCGTTTGATTAAACCTTTCTAAAAAATTTTACATCATCAGCATAAAACAAATACTCAGTATACACGCAATGGGATCCCTGCGGTACACCAGAGGTAACATTAAAAGATTCTGACAAAACATTTTTTTTACGCATTGGCATCTTCCCACCAAAAAACTGTGCAACCAGTCCACTACATTATTGTTAAAACCTTGAGTTTTAAGTTTAGAAATTAGCACATTATGGTTTACTTTATCAAATGCTTTTGCAAAATCTGTATAAACCCATCAACTTGATTTCCATTCGTAAACGCTTATAATATATATGATTAGAATGTTAATAAATTAATAGATGTTGAACGGCCTGACACAAACCCATGCTGAGTATTGTTTATGTTTTGTATAATATTTTTGGAATGAAAGACTGGTTACAAACAGCTCTATAATTGCATATATTGTTTTTTGGGCCACTGGACCACAAAAATTGATGTAATGTAACTTTTTTCCAATACTCAGGAAATATAGACTTGGTGATTGACATATTAAAAAGCATATGTAACGGTACAACAAGCGGACAAATACAACATTTTAAAAACATATTTAGTAACCATCAGGACCCGCTATCACAGAATTATCAAGACTAAAAATTTTATTAAAAATATCAATGCGGGATTTATTAAAATAACAGTTGTTAATAAGATGATTAGAGTTTTGAAAAACAGATTTATTTACATTTACATTTACACTATTGTTATTTGAGTAGACAGACAAAAAATAGAACGCAAACATATTAACGCAGTCTGTTTCATTATAGAAAAATTTTGGATTGTTACAGATTTTTTGACTAGATTTAGTACAAAAAGCATTGTATAAAGTTCTGCCCAAGTTTTTTGAGCAAGTACGTAAGTTTTTAAAAATGTTGTAATCGTCTAGGTTTCCTGTCTGTTTATATCTTCTATGTGCCATTTTTTTTTCTTTTGGATAAGGTTGACTAATTTACTATTGGACCAGTAAGGATATGACTTACTTCTTATACATTTATAAGAAATAAATTGTTCAGTAACATAATTCAGAATGTTATAGAATTGTGCTACACTGTTGTCAATATCATTGTTTTTAATTTTAAGAACAGATTCCCATTCAACAATCAATAATCATTTATAGCAATATAATTGGCATTACTAAAATCTATAAAATTCATTTTTTCTTCTATATGGCATTTTTTTATAATTATTCTAATGGCTGTATGATGAATACTATTAAAAAAAAAAGATTATGATCATCATCAGCCTCTGAAACTTCAACAGATTTATGATTTGTAAGTACTTAATCTAAAAAGCGTTCTCCTTGATTAGGTACATTGTTTTTCTGAAACATATTGTAAGCGTATACAAACTCCGCAACTGTTTCTTCAGCGTTTGAAGAAATGTTCTCAATTATAGCATAATAAAATAATTTTCACATATTTTGAATTTGGAAATATTTGCGAAATGTGATTTAATGTTTTGCTATGTAAAATGTATTTATCTCTTAAATTACTGGATGGTATATAGACAGCTCCAATAATATAATGTATCCCTGCTATGTAAACAGACACAAACAGTTGCTCAACTAATGGTAATACGTCCAGTACCTGAACAGCCTTAATTGACTTTTTAACTGCAATCATAACTCCACCTCCGTTTTTCTTAACGCTAGAATTAATTGATCTATCACATCTTAATATAATAAAGTTGTTTAATTGAAACTCTTCATTTAATATATTATTATTTAAGTTTCTGTAATAATAATATCATAATTTGACAAATTTACTTTTAAATAAAAATCAATTAATTTTGGTTTTTGATTAGTCAAAGTTTTGCCATTAAAGAGCAATCGTACATCAAAGTACACATATTTCTTATAAAAACTCCAATATAAGGAAATATTTCCCGTACGCAATTTAGAAAACAGCCGTCTGCTAAAGTTATTAAAAATTTTATAAAAAATTATACAACAATCAGAATTAAAAAAAAAACTAACAGATATCAAGTTTGCAATTATGCTAACTAATAAAAAAAAACGTTCACAACACTAAAAAAAAAAACAATCTACATTTAAAAGCTCGTACTCATAAAGTACTGTTAACTCAAAAAGGAAAAATACTTGCAAAAAAAACAATAGAAAGCAAGTCAATAGTTTAGATCAAATTGAAGATGTCAAGAAACTATTAAGCAAAGAAAAACAATAAAAACAAAAAACAAAAATATATACAGTAATTTCATTACTTTTCGACTAATTTGAAAAAGTCAACCTCTTTGATTTTGCTCAAACTTTCAGGGATCAAAATATAGATGAAAAAAATGAGATTTTGACATTTGAAGGTCAGAAATTTCACTATAAAACGTTTTTTTTTAGCTTATTTTGTATCTTAATTTTTAGGCTTCTGAAAAAAGATATAAAAGTCCACAATGACTCAAATTATTCCATATTACATGTACTTTAAAACCCATATGTTTATGTTTATTATTGTGGCAGTCATTTTGATATATTAAGCTTCAAACAGTATTCCAAAAAAACTTAAAACCGTTAAACCGTTCTAACTTTGTAAAATCTTAACAAAATTTTATCCACAAGGTCGAGATTTCTTCGTGTTTAATCTCTTTTTAAAGTGATCACGCAAGTCTTATAGAATACACCACTATATTGATGCAGAAAGTTGCACATGTTTTCGCGATCTTCAAAACTTGTAATTTTCAGGTCCCAAAAAATCGCTGTCGCTCTATGTCGATTCAAACCAAAATTTCAATAAAGACTCTTTAGAGCACAAGAAAAAAGGTTATTTATATAAGAAATGCTATATCGAGCGTTATAAAAAAAAAATAATATTCAAAAATTGTCAAAATCGGCAAACAGCATATTTTTGTATCTCAATTTATAAACTTTTAGAAAAAGATAGAAGGGCTCAAAATATGCCATATTAAATGTACTTTAAAACCCATATTTGTTTATTTAATGCTGGGGCAGTCATTTTGATATATCAAGCTTCAAAAATCATTCCTAAAAACCCGCAAATTTAGCAAAATTGTAAAATTATGCTTTGTTTAAACCGTTTTAACTTTGTCAAATTTTAAAGAAATTTGATCCACAAGGTCTAGATTTCTTCGTGTACTGACTACAAGAAAAAAGGTTGTTTATATGAAAAATTGTACTACATAAATCTGGGTTATGTAATTTTTTTCAGACTTTTTCAGTGAGTCCGAGTAATAAGAAATCAAAATTTGAAAAAAATCAAAGTTATTAAATTTTATTTTTTTATTGTTTGTAACTTTTCAGGATTGCATTTTTTCCTTGAATTTTGAAAATTTTGTAGAACTTAAAGACAGTTTTTCTTAAAAAAGTAATTTATTTTTTTCTCAAATATAGATAAAAACGTGCTTTTATATGTGCAAAAAATACCCTAAAAAATTAAGAAAGTGCTGTTTGATACGCTCCAAGATATCTTGCAATGTATCCACAAACATACTTAAAAACAGCGAAAAAAAGCTTAAATTTAAATTTAATTTTTTTTTATCTTCTCAGGATTGCATTTTTAGGAAAAAATTATAAAAAAATTTTTCTTCAAAATTGTCTAAAAAATAAGATTTCACAGACAAATATTTTTTCTTTAAATTTTGAAAATTTTGCAGAAGTTTAAGTGGCACTTTTTCTTAAAAAAAGATGATAGGTATTATCTTTTTTTCTCAAATATGGATAAAAACGTGCTTTTATATGTAAAGCATATTTAAAGCTGAGCAAAAAGAACTATAATAAACAACAAGGTTAGCACTCTACCGGCAATAATGTAAATATTTTACATAAATATAAGATAAATTTGACTGGCAAAATATATACATATGCTGACGACATGTATCATATATCACAAAAAAAAAACAAAAAAGCAATTAAAAAAAACATGAATAAAGATGTTAAGAAATTAACTAAATGGTACAAAAAAAAACAATCAATAAAAAAAAGACGTAGTATATGGTAATAAAACAAACAAATACAAAAGACATTAACATAAAAATTAAAATAAATAACATACCAATTACCAGAACAAAACATTAAAAGAAAGTGCAGTAACCATGGAAGCTGTATAGAAAACCAGGAAATAAATAGTAAAAAAAAACTGCAATATAGTATAGGGTTTTCCAATAAGAGGTTTCATTTTGATATTACAAAAAAACGGGTATTTTAAAAAATAAATGATCATTTCATTGTAAAGAGAAAATTATGCCATTAACATTTAAAAACGATATAAGTCAAATGGCCGCCACGGTTACGGTTGCAGTACCACATTCTTTTCATGAACTTTTCTGTAGGGTGTTTGGTGTAATAATAAATAACCTTGCAGGGTAAAAGTATATGTTTATTAACGTAGTCTGGTAGTTGTCGCTAACCAATATCAACTGACTGTACATGTTTATTTTCTCCTTTTATATACAAACAACAGGTATATTTTATACAATAATAAATATTTTATTAGTATCGCATTAGGAAAATTATTAGGGTCAAACCCTGTCCACCTGAATAAGATTAAATTAATAAAAGTATGTCTCGACAGTCGCCACATTTTCCTTGACCAATTCGCACATTTGCGGCTGTATGTCCTCAATAACATGTAACAAACCCTGTGATTATTTATTAAAATAATGCCCAAACCGTTCGTCTGTTTATGTCGGATAGTATCACGAACGCGCGCTTGTTATGCAGCGTTATTCATAGACATTCTTTCCGAACGCACGCATAACAAGCCGCGTGAAGTATACCACATATACTAGGCAACCTTGGTTGCAACTAGCTGTATTTAGGGTGGCCTACCTTGCTGCCATTAATTAAACATCGTAATTAGCCGGCTACCGACACTTTTTTATGTCCGCGACATGATGTTTAATTGATGACGCAACAAACCTGCGTGTTTGTCGGCTTGCCACTCCGTTGTTTGAGGATGCACGCGGATCTAACCTATCAAACCACGTTCAATCCCATGTAATCAATAAGGCCCATAGGCGTCCCATATGGGGTTCGCCATGGGTGAGACAAACCTCCGCCGGAAGTAAGAAGTATCCAGGAGCTTCTGTGTGCAGTAATTAGTGATTTGCCATTAATAGGTAAATCACTAGTTACTGTATGCAACCGTCCGAACCCGGCGGACGTTTGTTTCTTTTGTAAATAAATTAGTAATTAAGGGGAATGGGATTTTAAGATTTTGTAGGATTGTTTATGTATTGTCAGGGGTCATTTTGTTTAATTTAGTTTAAGTTAATTAGTTTAGGGTGTATAGGCCACCCCCTATGCACTCCCCATATATGTTGGCATCCCTGTTCCCGCTCTTTCCCTTTCCACCAGATTTTTCCAAGTTTATCCCCTCTCTTTTCTTTCCCTTTAAATACCGCCGTCCAGTCCTCATCAATTCAGTGGAGTCCAGTCCAGGATCAGTGGAGTCCAGTCCGGGATCAGTGGAGTCCAGTCCGAGAAAAGTGGAGTCCAGTCCGAGAAGAGTGGAGTCCAGTCCGAGAAGAGTTGAGTCCAGTCCGAGATCAGTTGAGTCCAGTCCGAGTTGAGTTAAGTGGAGTCCAGTCCGAGAAAAGTGGAGTCCAGTCCGAGAAAAGTTGAGTCCAGTCCGAGATCAGTTGAGTCCAGTCCGAGATCAGTTGAGTCCAGTCCGAGTTGAGTTAAGTTGAGTCCAGTCCGAGATGAGTTGAGTCCAGTCCGAGATGAATTGAGTCCGAGCTGATTTGAGTCCAGTTAACTACATTCCGAAATCCGTCAAGTGAAGAAGAGTACCAGACCAGATCCGAATACCCCGATAATCGTAAGTCGAGCCGACAATCTCCAAAGCCCAATAGAAATTCCTTTTTTTCTCCTTTCTCCTTAAAACCCAGAGTGTGCGGTAGCCGGAAGGCAAGCCACCTCCAGATTCCCGATCCAGTCTCAAATTCCTACCAACGTTCCCCGATCCATCCATCCATCTATTTTTAATAATTTTATTTTTTTTCTTATTATCTTTCTATTCTTTTTGTTTCTACGAAAATAAATGTTTATCTGGTTAACCCGTATATGTTTTATTTAATTTGTGTCCACACTCCGGTGTGGTGGCGCCCGAGCACCTTCAGTCTCGGGCCAATTAAGTGAGGGGACCCTGTCGATCACGACTGCAGATACCCCCGCACAGGTGACGCCTCACGTCTCAAAGAGAAAAGACGTCACAAACACACAAATCCCATCTTTTAAGTCTTGAATCAATGGTGGAGCATTGGCATAGACCTTATCTTTCACGTGGCCCAAAAAAAAAAACAATCTAAAGGTGTTAAATCACAAAATCTCGGTAGCCAATTGAGATCACTTCTTCAAGAAATAACACGGTCAGAAAACTTTTTTTGCAAAATTGCAATTGTTTTGTTGGTAGAGTGTCACGTAGCGCTTTGCTGAAAATAAACGTCATCCACATCAATATCTTCAAATTCCGGCCAAAAAAAATCAGTAATCAGAGCTTGGTCTCGCCATCCATTCACCGTAACTGTTGCACCAGCCTCATTTTCGAAAAAGTAAGGTCCAATCACGTTGAAGATGCAAAAACTTTTCAACAATCATTCTTGGATTTTCTGAGCCCCAAATGCAACAATTCAGCTTATTACCGTAGCCTCCGAGGTGAAAATGAGCCTCATCACTGAAGATGATTTTTCGATAAAATTCCGGATCATTTTGCTGCATTTGAAAGACCCAATCAGCGAAGATACGACGTTTATGATAATCAACCGGCTTGAGTTTTTGTGTTAACTGAACTTTAAAAGCCTTAAAATTTAAGTCTTTATGCAAAATACGGTGTAATGTCGTTTGTGGAATGTCTTATTCCAAAAATCGACGAGGAATCGACAAACCTGGGTTTTCTTCAACACTACGGGCTACATCAGCAATATTCTCATGTGTTCTTGAGCGATGCACCCGGTTTCAATTCTTCACATTACAAACTTGTCCCAACAGCTCAAATTTTTTCACCAGGTTTACTATTGCCGGCCGAGAAGGTGCTTTCCGACGACTAAAAAATGCTTTAGTTTAGCAAACTGTGACTAAAAAATTTTCACCATTTTTGTAGTGAATTTTAATATTTTCAATGGGTTGTTAAAGCGCGTATCGTTCCATTTTAAGTAATGGCGTAGTTTTTACTTGTCAAATGTCAAAAGATAATAGCTTTAAAATTGACATCTGCCCAAATAACCTGCTATTCAAAATAAAATTTCTTATTGGAAAACCCCTTTATATAGTGTATCAAGAGCAAAAAATAAACTTTAGCAGTTCGCCGCTTTAAGCAGCACAAAAGAGCAAAGCGAGTAATGTCTGTTAAAAGCAAAAGAATGCTCATTTTTACATGAGTTACACTCTATATTTTTTTGCTTGCCCTAAATAAAACAGTGTATCAGGAAATTTCAAAGTTTATTATAATTTGTCACAATTGTTAGATTTTAGAGTATGACATGTAAAATCGTGATTTATACCCATCAAATACCGCAAAAACTTCTTAGCTCTTGTTGTTTTGCAAAAAGTTTTGCATCGAAAGTACTTAAACTACTACGCGTATACTGACTTTGAAAATACACAGTTTAATTCATATTTGGACACAGATTATCAAAATGATTACTTAATTAATTGCTATCTATAAACTATATAAATATTTTATTTAATTATCATTTAACCGTGTTTGACGTATTTATACACTGAAGACATCAGCAACATTTAAGACAGCTATAAGTAAATGCAAATTCATCTTCAAATCTTTTAAATAGTTCGTATAATAATAATGTAAATTGATTCTGTGTAGTATTACTAAAATTATTAACAAACAACATTAAAATTGTTGTGTATCATCTCAAAGATTATTCGTGTAAATTATTAGTAACGTTTTACAAACCTCGTCAGTGTGCCTACTATGACTACGGATCGCATAATAGCAAAAGACAAAATAAATAATTCTGTACTTATAAACACAGTTTATAATGTAAATAATTAAACAAACGATAATGACTCTATCTAGTTGCCTGCTAATTGCATAATGACTTAGTAATACCGATTAATGCGTTCATTTAGTATTAAATTGCACAGTCGTTTGTTTGATAATTTACCAAATTATAAAATTATAAATTGTAGTTCATTTAAGATTTATGACATTGACAATCAGTGCACGAGAAAACGTACATGAGCAGGATAATACCATAATATGTATAAAATGTCATGAAGTGGTAGTACGTTATTATTCTTACCTAGAAACCATTTAAGGACCGGCGGCGGATTTCCGTAGTGAGAAATGCACTTGATAACCCCGACCTCTCCATGGAGTGCGGTCAGGTTATGCCCCGGCAGAACTTGCGATGCATTGTACTCTATTCTAGGTCTCTGAGGGGCAACTGCAACAGAAAAAAGTTCATCAGTAAAAATCCATTATATATAAAACAGTTTTAAAACATTTAATTTTTTACATACAACATAAAACAATATTTATAGAAAAAATTAATTGAACAGTTTAAAATAAAAACCATTCTTATTATATAATGTGATCATAATAGGCAATGAGTTATAATGAAAAATATTATTACGTTCATAAGAAAACTGCATTTAAAATCAATTTATAAAAATACGGATGACTGGATAATTTAGTAGAAAGATCAATTTTTCCGAACTCAGTCGCTGAAAATATCACAATAAATTGAGTGGAAATATCAGTCTAAAGATAATAATAGCATATATTTGCAAATAAAATAAATTTAAAAAATCAGGTTAGTAGAAAGTAATATATTCATATTTAGCTTTTTAATTATCAAGTAATAAATCACGTCTACAAATACACAATAAAATGTAAACAACAAGAAAAAGCTTTAAAATATAATACACCTTTTGGCTTATGATTAAAATTAATGCTCTTTAAATTATATCGCTATATTTTATTGCAAGTAGTTAAGAACTATGGACCATTGTGCTTTAAAATATGGTTGTACAAGGAAGATAAGTATCACAGCGTAATAAATTATCTCGGCCGTACTTAAAAGTTGCGAAATATGTAATAATAAAATCCCCTTGGATGCATCCAGCTACATAAGGGGATACATGAAAAGACCAGTTGGAACTTGTCAAAAACTATTACAAAAGGTAATAAAGTATAAATCACATGTGTAAACATAAAAATATAGAGAGAAAATATAATCCTCGTTGTTTCTTTCAGGCCGAAAACTTTCGCAACAATGTTGACTTACGAGGAACTAGAACTTCTTGGGGACATTCAAAAATAACTTTCTAGACTGTGAAATTTATTCTCAAGTGTGTGTATACGAGGAGACGTCTTTTTAATACGCTGAAATATTATTCATAGAACGCGTTGAGAGCAGATATTCAGATGAAGGTGTCACCCGAGCCGAATCCCTCCAACACAACAACAGAAATATTTCATTAACATCCGCATTTCTGCACTTGACATCCCACTGAGACAATCAGAAACTGTCATAAATCATATACTTTATACTTCTAAATGTTTCTAATCTTAATACTGATATTACTCTACCTCAACATACATTTAATATAAAATATTCACCACGAAAATACATGTTTTAATTAATTATGAAATATGATTAATTATCATGATACAATACTCCAAAAATATACAGCATAATTAATAATTATTCCAACAAAGTACATCTTTTTTTACATTACATGTAATATTCAATTTTAAACATGATTGTTTGACATACTGTAAAGTTTATGTTGTTAACTTAGTTTTAACTCTTCAGCTAGATACAGCTGCTGTGTGCATTCATGCACCTTTATGTTTCCTCTAAACTTGAATAATGTTTGGAATACAAGGAGAGTAGACATAACGTTTTATAAACATCGTCTAATTAAATGGAATCTCACGGGCTTCTTGCTCTTGTAATGAAATTTGTTATTAATACAAAATTTATGTAGCTTTGAATTGTAAATGTCGTACGAAATCAAATACCTTTTATGCGATTGGAATTTAATTAGGAAATCCAAGATATCTCAAGATTTGTGTTGATTGTGTAGCATTTTAAGACTTCAAAAGCCATTAATTTAATATGAATATTCACCATTATCATGGATGTAACTGATATTTGAAATGCGGAATGTCAAAATAGTCTATTCAAGCAATTGTATATATTTGATTAATTATGTTTTAACTAAGTACTGCTTAGTATTACTAATATTACATGTACTTTTTATGTATTATCATAACAGAAAAAAACTTATAAAATCTTTAAAAAATAATAAGAGCAATGTTTAATTATTTCAAATGGCATATTGTTCGTTTTTTGTAATTCTCACAGCATTTTTTTTAGATAAGAATATATTTTTATTCACATGCTGTATAGGTTAAAACACAGGTATAAAGTCACTTATAAAATATAATAAAAACTATCAATAACTTAGATGTATCTAACAGATAGTTATTTACATTAAAATAAATCTTATAAGGCAACTGTCGCGCAATTGGCTAGTGCAGAGCTTCTTGAACTTTACGCCCCATTTATGATTGTGAGTTTTTGAGCGACCCTATATAAATATAGTAACAATATACATACATTTTAAAAAATATAGTTTTAAATTCTCGCAACACTAGGATTTTGCTAAGCGACCCCATTTGGAGTCGCAACCCATAGTTTAAGAAGCCCTTGTCTAGTGCGAGGACTAATGAGCGGCAGCCTAGGTTCGATTCCAGGCAGCGACAATATCTAATTTGTCAAATATATTTCAATGCGGTCTTCTCCTTTGCAAAGCATTGGCAAATCAGCAAAGTATTTGCCTAGTAAAAACCTTTAGTAGTGTGGTTTGGATTCCACGTTAAACCGCATGTTTGTGCAGACCATTATCGAAAATTACAAACATACAAGAGGTGTTCTCACGCTTGTGACAAGCATTGTTTGACATGTGTTTTAAAACTATTATTCATGTTTATTTCACTAATATATTTTGGTAATTTAATGTAAAGTATTTTTCATATAATTAGACAATTTTTAGGACATAGACAAATAATATTTTTATTTCAAGTTACCGTTCGCCATAGTCTATCAATTTATAATTTGACATTTATTATGATTTTAATTAACGTATCAGCAGTACCAAACTGATAGAAAAAATAATACACGCAAGAATTTCAAATTTCACCTTTTTTTTAGGAAATAACTTATAGCACAATAAAAAAACCTACTAAATTTGAGCTGCAATGAAGTATTCAAAATATATATATATATATATATATATATATATATATATATGTATATATCACGAAAAACAGGGCACTTTTTTAGTTTTTTGTTAATATCTCAAAAACTGTTGCTTGGAGGTAATAGTTAACTATATACACAATAAAAAACCTTTTAAACTTGCGGTGTAATGAAGTAATATTCTTAAAGTTACAAACATGGCAACTAAAATTTGAAATTAAAAAAAACAAAATTTTTACCACAACTTAGACAACAAAACTACTTAATTTTTCCGACAATAAAAGAATTAGAGCAGTTTTTGTTAGAAATATGTTATTAATTATAAACATTGGAATCAAATGATAACATATAAATCAAAAATTAGCAAAACAGTGTTTGTAAAAGCAAAAAAAAAAATAATGTGCTATTGGTAAATCAGAAAACTACTGCACATACAAATGCAAAAGCTTTCTTTAGCTTGCAGTTGGCAACAACATAATTGCAAAATCACAAAGCAAAAATTTGTGCGTAAACTATTTACGATCATTTCATCAGTTAATCTGCAAATTAAGTAAAAAGAAAAAAATTACATTCACAATACTATTATTATTATAACCACATTAATACCGGTAATTGACATAAAAACATTACTCTTGTTATTAACGGTAATTATATTGATAAAAAAAAATTACTTAGATGAATGAAGCGCCTAACTCAAACTTCGGCCCCCTTATTTCACTCTATTAATGTAAGGTAGTAACACAATAACATTAAGCTCTCAAAATATAATCTCAAATCAAAAGTGGCTCAACAATAATATACAAGATTGGGCTAAACATTGGGTAAAACCTATGCACTGCATAATTGTCATGCTACACCACGTTACAAATAATGAATTAAAATGTAAAAAAAATCTTGAATAAACAACGTGAAAAAAAGCCGCGTATACAATAGAAAAACAATACTGCAGAAAGTTATTCAAGTAGACCATCAAAAATGATCAATACGGACAAATCAGCGTAAGTTTACAATTTAAGGTTAACATAGAAAAATGAGTAAAATCGCATAAAATGGCATTGCAACTGTTTTATAATATTAAAAAAAAAGCTTTTAAAAACTTATCTTTAACAAAACAGTATAAAGTGAAAATACAAAAATCTAAGACATATGAGAATACTTAAAGAACACAATACAACAATGCAGTGAAATTACTAAATTACGGGTAGAATTTAATGCATCAGATTAGAAACTACAAGTAAAAAGTTTCTTAATAATATTTTGATAGTAAAACAGTAGAAATTATCAACAAACATTATCAAAATGTATCGCTGATTTACTATTATCAGAATAAGTCTAAAAATAAGAATTAGAGTTCTGTGGACCAGTAATCTTGGCCAAACAAATAGCAACAGCTACAAATGTGATAAAAACATACAAAAAAAAAACAAAAAATAGAAAAACGTTTATGGCTAATAGAGTTAGAAAAAATATTTTTTTGTCTAATACAAAAAATATACTTTGTGTGTTCCAGCATATCTTTAATCTAGCGGATTGTCACATAATCAACCAGTAAATAATAATTTATAGTAGCATGATCCAAAATAGCTGCTTATTGATCAACATCCTAATCAGACCAAAAACTTAGAGATAAAAATAGTACCAAAAGTAAAAATTAAAAGCTTTGTTTTCAGTAAAGATACCTGAGTGTAAATTATATACAAAATATTCCTGTGCAAATAAACAAATTTAAGTCACAACATGAATCATGCGTTTTTTTTTTCAATAATACGCACAAAAAAATCATTTTCAATGGTATACTAAAAAATAAATAAATTAGAAGAACCATACAGTTGCATTAGTACAAAGTTATCACTTAGCAAAAATTAATTACTTAAAAACGGCAAAAAGATATACTACAATAAAGTAACTTATCTGCTTAAATCTAATTCAAGCAAAAAATAATACAAGCTGGAGGGAGACCATCAGCACTATCAATAGATCAAAAACATATTACACAGGTAACACAATTTCACAGAATACAAACTACTTGTTTATGCTAGAATGCAAGCAACATTAGCAGATCTACAAGAAAAGTACTGAATTCTAGCAGCCAGAAATGCAATAAAAAAATTAACCAGAAAATGCTAGTTAGAGATTTGCCTAGAACAGAATTACCTTCTCGCGTCCGCAATAGATGTTGATTATTGTAGTCTGTTTTTGGTAAAAGAAAGGCAACAGAGTAGCAAAAAAATAATAAAGACATAAGTTTGCTTTAAAAAAAAAGCTGCACATAAAAAACTAATAACAAATTTCAACACGGAAGCATTCATAACGTCATTAAAAAAATTTATAACACAACAAAAAAATCCCTAAAACTCAACAGGCATGCTGTATCGTTTATAAATAAAAAGCAATAACGCATAACAAATACTATATCAGTTAAAGTAATTAAATGAACCTTTACGCCATCTCTATCTGCTCATATAGGAAGCATATGGTAAAAATTTAAAAAAAATAAGAATCCTGTTAAGAGAGTAGCATGTTATTCAAATCTAACCTACGCACAGTGGGGTCAGTTACCCTAAAAGCTGGTATTAATTCAAAAATTAAAGTGCAATAAACATATTTGTTTTTATGGCCTAGTGTAGCCAACACTTGGGACTGTAAAAATGTGCGTGTATTAGAACCGATAACGCTTTTCTTGGCCTTTGCCGCAGTTGATAAAAATAGGTTTTAAAGATCGCGTTTAGAGTTGTATTCAAAACAATTTGTCGAGTGAATTTTGAAAACTGTGTTTTTTTTTTAAATCGCTATAAATTTAATTTTTTGTCTTGGAGCTGTCAACCTCAGATATGTGTTATATTTTCAGTAATTTTTGTTTTGTGAAAAAGTAGTAACACTTAAATAAAAACGTTTAGAAGTTATCATTGTATATCGTTCTGCAAAATAGTGTGTTTGCAGAGATAGGTAAACTTTTAGTTGTGTATCGAGCTAGATCGAGCACTTTTGTTTACATGGTTTAAATGTGTAGTCATAGTAGAATTAGGGTACATTTTAAAATTTTGCGATTTTTAGATTTAACAGTTAAAAGCATACCGACCGCTGCCTTGATTTGTAGTATTTTAACAAAAACGGCAACTTTGACGTCATTGCTGTTTCCACATAATATTAGATAATTGATTTAATTTTTTACCAGTACATTTAGAAAGGATCAAACTATAATATGTCGGAGTATTTTTTGTCAAATTATATTTGCAAATAGCAACAAAACGCATTTAAAAGTACATAAAAACGTATTTATTTCTATATTTGATTACTTTTTCGGCTATTTCCTAACTATTATTTGACTAAAATACGACACATCACTGTTTGATCCTTTCTGAATGTATTAGTGAAAAAATAAATTGATTATCTAATAATATGCAGAAACAGCAATGACGCCAAAGTTGCCGTTTTTGTTAACATACTATAAATCAAGGTAGCGGTCGGAATCGTCTTAACTATATGGCTATCTTTTTTTCATTTTAGCATATTTTACAAATGATTATTTTTTTTTGGTTTCAACGACTTCTTGTAATAAGTTCATAACTTAAAAAGAATTTATAAATGTTTTTGAGAAGTTGCGGAAAATAATAAATTGAATATCAGTTCATTTATTAACAAACCAAATATAAGAAATGTCAATGTATTCTGAAAAACGATCTATATACCAAAATATACCTTTTTAAGTCTAAATTCAAGTCAGGATAGATGAATGTAAGAAAATCAAAAGCTAGATTTGTTATGAAATATAGTAATTGGCTAAAAACATGGAGAAAGAACGGTGCTTATCAAGAAGGTAATGAGCGCACTAAGCTCATAACAACAGAATGTTGTAGGATTTTTATCATGTTTTTTTGGGCTTTGCCACCCTAAAAACTACTTTATTTTATCTAAGAGATTTGTTTCACTATTTTTTCATTAAATTGTAGGTCAAAATCTATACGAATCTAAAGTTTCAGAATTTTATTAAGCCATTTTTACTTCCACCCCTTAAAACTACCCTAATTTATTAATTAATTTTTTTAATTATTTTTTTCGTAATCATAAGCTTAATTTGGACTAGTTTTAAAAGTTTCAGATTTTCTGCCAAAAAAATGGTTGCTTTGCCCCACTGTGCTACGCCAAAAATAAACTCATTTAAATTAATACAAATTTGTTTTTTCATATACCAAATAAACATTCTCCAAAATCTATCAAACTATTTAACTTAAACGTATTGTCCTTACCATAAAAAAGTATATTAAAGCTTGTATAAGCTGTACATAATTTTTACAATCAGAATGGCACTTAACAGTTCAAAACATAGACGAAACAAACTGTGAGATTACGTTAATTATGCTGCGATGTTTAAAAGAATCTTCCAGAAAAGTTAAAATTAATGATCCTACATCAACTTCAATTTCCAACAACCGTTCTTTCGTGTGGAAAAAAGCTGAATATTCCAAGAAAAAAAAATTAATGTTTTCTTTTACATACTAATTATTACGAAAATCTTCTAATCTGCTGATCAAACTGAAATTTGTTAGTTAGTCAACTCTCTTCAGATATCTCCAATTGCCCTTATTGTTGAATATCAGTCCCAAATAGCAACAAACCAAAGAACCCAATCTTCACGTTTTATAATAATAATAATAATGTTTATTAGTGCTCTCAAAAAAATGTTACACAAGTCAATAAAATTACACGTTAAAATACAATTGATAAAATATTTAAAACATATTAAAAATAAACATTGCAGTACAATTTAAATGTACTGAAAAGAAACATATTACAGTTAAAAACAAGTACAAACACATTATTCTTAAAACTTAAGCAAATTTTGCATTAACATAATAAATCGGTAAAATCGTTACTTAAATAATCCTCAAACGTAAAAAAAGCTTTTTTTAACAAATACTGTTTGACAACGTTGATAAATGTTTTAAACGGAAGATCTTTCACAGCCGTTGGAAGAGTATTAAAAAAATTTATTCCCAAATAACTCGGTCCATTTTGTGATCTTTTGAGTCTAGAGTAGTTGTTAACAAGATTTTTTTTATTTCTTGTGTTATAGTTGTGTATGTCTTCGTGACCAGTATAACTCATTAAATGAAGTTTCACATGTTTTAGACATTCAAGTACAAACAAACAGGGCACAGTTAAAATATTCAACTCTTTAAAGTAATTGAATGTATCATCCCTATATCCAATATTAGCTATGATACGGATAGCACGACGTTGTAATCCAAATATTCGGTGACGCGATGTTCTGTGACCCCATAATAGAATGCCATAGCTTAAGAGAGAATGACAAATGACAAAGCACAATTTGAGAGCAGACGTAAACAATATATGTTTCTGCTTAGTTTATTAGCTAGATATTGTTCGTTATCGCGCCACAAAAGAGAACTATCAAGAGTGAGTCCAAGAAATTTCACAGAGTTGTTAAACTGTGGTGAGTTAACAGGCATTTTTTTTAATGAAAAACATATAGTAGCGATCTTAGCAGAATTAAGACGTAATTTATTTGCGTTAAACCATATTGTTGCTTTGTTCTGTAAATCTGTACAATGGTTTATTGCCGTTTCAAACATTTGATCTTTTTGTATAAGAGTAGTGTCATCAGCAAATAATATAATGTTGGATTCTCCAATATATTGAGGCAAGTCATTGATAAAAATTAGAAACAACAAAGGACCAAGTAGTGTTTCTATGGCATCCAAGTCGTAATCTCCGCAGTTGTTCATTTCACATTATTTATCTACGCTAAAATCGAGCTAATGTACAAACACTTCAGCCAATTCATTAGGCAATAATACAAACTGACAAACCTCCTGCCCTAAGTCCAATTACTCTACCGCGTTCAAAATTGATTAATTGTTGAAAAGCGCCACTAATCAACTGATTTGCACAATTGTAATGTTACTGCAAAGTTAATCTAGAAAAATAACAATATTTTTTTTTAAATTTTAATACTCCATTATAAATTAATAAAAATCATATAATCATTTTTTTAATTGAATAATTTACTACCATAGGTTCTCGATGTTCTTTTACTTTTGGCGGGTGCTATACTTGTTGACCGAGTGTTTTATTTAAAATTTAATGCTATGTCGTTAATAATGTAAATATTATGAGTAAATATGGTTTATTAAATTTGAATTTAAAATAACATTCAAATTTTAGCCGTTTATTTAAAAAAGTACATAAATAATCAATAATATACTGATTTTGAATATTATAAAATGTATAAATAAAATTGTCGCATTGGATGCGAAAAGCAAGTCGAGTGCAGTTCCATAAACTAGCAAGTTAAATCAAGTCTGAGGCACTTTATATATCAATGTTCAGTTCAGTTGTCAGCAGAAATTGAGGAAATTAACCAACTTACCTCCGTCTCTGTCTCAACTTGCTTCTGGCTTTCATCGAACTCGCATCGTGTTTATTTAGCTAAACTTAATGCGATACAATATACGTGTATATTGCAGCTCCGCTAGACTACAAACATGTTAATGAAATGTTCAATTCACTTAAATAGAGGATTTAATCAATAAAAGATCAAATTGAAGTTCTGTAGTATGCTTATATCATGTAAAGACGTGTACATCGTTTTGTTTACAAACATGCAGACGCAGATTGCTTTCTCGTCTCGTTGAAATAGATGAAATTGTATCAATTTTAATTAATACAGTATTACCTTTCAGCTAGTACAACATAACTAACTTTATGCCAGTTTTACTTTAATATAGTGCAAAATTTTACATATAGCCTTTTAGTTGCTATATTGCAATTTACAGTTTAGTATTTGTAACTAGTAATAAATTTTAACCATTATTATATTTACTCGTCATTAGGTAATGAATTTCCAACATTGCAATTTTTATTATCCTAGAACCTATTTTATTAGTTACTATAATATTGTTCTACTAAGAGATTGAGCAATCAAGCAATGTAATAAGGTAAGTCTACAGAATAAAATACGTACGTGCATCTCTATTTCCGAGTAGGTAGTATATCTTATACTTACTCCTTGTACCTTATGCCATGGTATTCCAAATACCCACACATTTAGTAACCGCAACCACTGTAATTCTGTAGTCAAGATGAAGGGGCTTACTCAGGCAAATACAATGAACGCCCTACAATCCTCCACTGTATCTTAACACCCTATTTACCCCGTTGAACAAAACGGGTCTCGATTACATTACACTTATTGAAACATTTTAATTTATACACGCAATTTAAATTTTTTGCTGCAATAGGTTGTACTCAGTTGGTATTGATACAAATTGTTTGTTATCTATCAATTATCAGCAGTAATAATTGACGGTATTGATAATTAATTGCCACATGTATGGCAAATCAATGTGAATGTATGGGATTACACAAAGATAAAGCAATTATCTTGATTATTGTTATTTATTATGACTAGTATAGACTGATATATGTAGATTTAAACAATAAATCATGTTTAATGGTATTAATTCTTTTCTATATAAATTGAATAAATTTAATTTAATCATAGTTGTATAATATTCAGAATTGGTATGAATTTAAATTTTAGAGAAAAGTGTATTATCATGTTAGACGTCGTAATTTCATGAAATTATAAACTTTAATAATATACAGACGGTTCTTGGGAGGAATATATTACAAGAGGTCTCTGAAGCTGCAAGAAATGCTGGGTTGCTTTTATTAACAAAGAGAGCTAATTTCAAATTAAGTGGGTTGCTTATTTTAGCAATTAATAATATTGTATGATTTTTAAAATAAATTTAAATATAAAATGTAACAATTTTTATAAGTTAAATTTATGTTTGCAATTATTTCATATTTTATATATTTATATTCTAAAAAAAATATTCAAAAAACTTTGAGTGGGTTTCAAACCGTAACCTCCGCTACTGTACACTAACATTCTAGCAACTTATCGAGACCTGTACCAGATGTCATAATGATGTACATTTATAATTTATGTGTACATATCTCCAAAATTGCTGTTTATAACTTCAACATAAAATTAGGACTTCTGTCCATATACACTTTTTTGTTTAAAATTATTTTTCTAATAAGCTTTTTTATTTTAGCGCACTGGTAGTAAAACATCCTGTATATATGTGGCAAAAGTTAATTTAGTTAATACAATTATTTATATTTTTAATTAAAATCTAAAAAAAAAAATAATAAAATACCAATAATTTTTTATGCTAGAATTTGGCATAACACAGTGTAAATATGATTTATAAATATTCAAATTGTTGTTGTTAGAGTATCATAAGTCGTGGGTTTAAAACTCATTCTTTTTGAATATTTCTAACATCGTATGAATTAAAAGCAAAAACTAAGTTTAAACTAAAAAAAATAATTTGTAGTTTGTATATAATTGGTTTTATTGATTGCTCCATTCAGTACCATTTAATTATAAATAAATTTCCATAATATATTTTAATAATATTTTAAAAATACAATATTCAAGTAGTCAACAGTCAACTATTCACAATTAACTAATTTATTTATATTTAAAGAAACACTAAAAGTGAGAAGGTTGCAAACTTCCTAATTAGACTATTAATGAATAATGCAAAAAGCTTTTCTAGGAAGCTATAAGACGCAGTCGTTCAGGATAAAAGTTACCCAGATGCATAGTTATGATATGCAGTATTCATAACTTATATTATAGTTTCATAATAAGTAAAATAGTTATTATATAGTTTATTATTTGTCTTTAGCTAATGCAATATTTATTAAAATTGTAAGGTAATGTTTAAGCAACTGTTTCTATTTCTTAATTCTAAATCAAGTAAGCCAAAGATTCTTTGAAAAATAAATGGTATTAAATTTTGTGTAAAGTGAATGTTTGTATTCAGTGAATTTGCAACGCTTGGCAGCGGGGGCGGCACTACCTACTATGGCGCCTCTTACAAATAATATATATGCCACCCACATCTTTTAAAGTGCCAAAAACATAAGTATTACAAAAAGAATTATTACATTACATTTTTAAATTCATTTTACAATAGTGAACAAAATTTTATATTAAAATTTGTAACAGTGCGCGCTCAGCAAAGAAAACAAAAAAGTCAAAATTACAAATATAGCCAACTTTATTCTATGCAATTGTGTTGTCCGTTACGCAGTTACGTTACAAAGGAAAGCTTATCCAAGCTGCCATAAATAGACAATTTTCATCAATATGTGCAGTCATTTGCTAATAGCCTCAAACTGTGATGCACCTCTCAATAGCTAAAGAAATCTATAACTTCTTAGAAGACGGTGACAACATCAGACCGTTACATAGCGTTCTCAAATCAGATAAATGATCTCAAAACTAAAAACTCGATCTACTATTACCCTTGACAAAATTTCAAACAGAACACTAAAAACTTTCTCAACAACACATCAAAACGTTAACCAAGAAGTACCTTTATAACCTCGCGGTTCACCCCAACCCGTATCTAACTAGAGTTGCTGAACTAGACAAAAATAAATACTTCTATAAAGAAACCATACTGACAATACTATTTATTACACAATCTATAAAGCGATTTAACCAACTTACTCTTAAAATATAACCTCCAAACAGAAAATCTTACAGTCTCAAACTTTCAGTCATAAGTAGTCAGTAAGCATTCTTCTTTAGAAGATAAATCAGACAAACAGTTAAAAAAAAAATCTTTTCCAAAACCACAAACAAAACCTAATGCAATTGAAACAAACCACCAGCTGAGCTTACAACAAGACCAAACAAACATCAACCAAACCAAATTAAAACCAGATAATACCCAAGTCCAAAAAAGTCTATTACCAACGCATTTAATTGTGGTATAAATAGGCAAACTTCATGCACTATCTGCTCCGTAGCCCACTAAAGCCGAGAAGTACCTGCGCCTTCTCCAACGCACACATAGATCTAAAAGCATAAGCTTGTGCAGGTGGCACAAATAGGATGACAGACAGATTACTAGTCAAGACCCAATCACAGAAACAACTTAAAAAAAAAAACACTAATTGAACAAAACACAGCCCTGCAATAAAAACTACCTGCACACTAACAAACGTCCCACTTTAACGCCAAAAAAGCACTCTCAACACATAGTGTTTTTTTTTTAAAGGACCTAGTGAGGTGTTGGCCTCAACAAGTGGTCCTTGAGAATAACTAACGCATGGTAATACCTTCCGGTTTTCTTCTTTGCGTAAGTCCTGCTGTTAATTTGTCCTAGTCATTGTCTCTGTTATATATTAAGAATTAAATATGATTTATGTTTATTTTATATATGTAATAGAAATAATGTTAGTTTTAAGTATATTTTATATGTGCTCGGTTTTTATATATTATCCGTGATCGTCCTTATGCGTATTGAAGGTTATCGTTTTAGTTGACTATATATTGTATTTTGTTCCTTTTATATATAGAATAAATCGCACTGTTGTAAACTCAACACAAACGTATTTTCTATTCTTATCATATTATAAGACATAACAATTGGCGACGAGGTAGTTAAAGTTATCCACGTAAAAATGCCGGACAGTGAAAGTGCAAATACTGGTGTAATTGGAATATTAAAAGAATATCATCACGAAAATAATGATATTACAGTTTTCAAGGTAAAACTTCAACAATTTATTGTGGCAAACAATTTTGAAAAAAATGATACAAAAAAACGTGCCATTTTATTAAATATTTTACACGAAGACACATATATATTGTTACGCAATTTATGTGTACCGGAAAAAATCGAAGAATTAAAGTATGAAGACTTATTGGAGAAATTGCTAAAATATTGCAGTCCTGTGCAGTCTTTTTTTGCGGCAAGAATTAAATTTTACACGGCACACAGAAACGAAGATGAATCCGTGGTGAGCTGGGCCGCGCGAGTTAAAAGTTTGTCAGCGGGATGTGGATTTGGTAACGAAATCAGCACCATCATGCGGGACATGTTCGTCGTGGGAATGGGAAGCGGTCCCATATTGGATCGCCTTCTGGAAGTCGATCCTACTTCGACACCTGCTTCAACGCTGGAAACCGTGGTTCAATTGGCACAAAATAGAGAGGCGGCAGGAAAAGAGCGGCGCATTCAAGTTAAATCGGAAATTCATCAGTTTTCAAGATATAAAAAAAATTATAATACGAACAATCAGCGCGCAATATCGCATAAGACGTCCACTGAAGTAAAATGTAAGTGCAAAGTATGTGGTAGAGCGAATCATTCGACATTTGAATGTAAATATAAAAATTATAATTGTAACAACTGCGGCCAACAAGGTCATTTGTCAAATATTTGTAAAAATAAACAAAGCAAATCGCATAAGTTTTTGTCGCATCAAGAGGTTAATCATGATAACTTACACAAAACTGATATTTTTACAATATATGATTTAAATACTATAGAGCCATTTTATATTAAATTAACGGTTGAAAATATACCGATGAATTTTCAAATTGATACCGGTGCCGCACATGCGGTCATATCTGATCATGTTTATCGCAAACATTTTGGGAAATTTCCACTCTTAGACAATGATTTGGTATTTAAAGACTATGTAGGAATTAGTTTTCAGCCAATTGGTAAATTAATATTAAATGTAATTTATAATAGTAAGAAGTATACATTAGAAATGTACGTCATTAAAAATGGCGGCCCACCATTAATTGGAAGGCAAGCATTAAAATTATTTGAAATTGGAATGAACAGTCCAATGGTTGAAAACAATTTTACATTTTCAAATGAAAATTCAAATGTAGAAAAATTATGTAAAAAATATAAAGGAATTTTTGAAATTGGCCTTGGAACATTTAACAAAGATAGAATCACTTTAAAAATGAAAGAACATTTTGAACCAAAGTTTTTTAAAGCGCGACCTATTGCATTTTCATTAAAGCAAAAAGTGGAAAATGAAATAGATCGTTTGGTTAAATTAAAAGTTTTAGAGGCAGTAACATATTCTAATTGGGGTACTCCAATAGTGCCAATATTAAAGCCAAACGGTTCAATTAGAATATGTGGAGATTACAAACTGACAGTTAATCCAAATTTAGAAATTTTAAGATTCCCATTACCGAGAATTGAATATTTATTTAATAAATTGACAGGAGGGATAAATTTTTCTAAGATTGACTTATCCGAAGCTTATCAGCAAGTATTATTATCAAAGGAATCGCGTGATTATGTAACGATTTCTACTCACATGGGTCTATTTAGATACACCAGGCTTCCATACGGCATTACTAATGGTCCGGCTTATTTTCAAAAGATGATGGAACAATTACTAGCTGATATACCGGGGGTGGCTTGTTATTTGGATGACATTATAATTACAGGGAAGACTGATAGCGATCATTTAGATAGGTTGGAATTAGTTTTTAGAAGATTGTCAGAAAGTGGATTAAAATTAAAACTAAATAAATGTCAATTTATGCAACCGGCAATTAATTACTTAGGTCATGTAATTGACAAAGAAGGGTTACATACGACTAATGAAAGAGTAGAATCCATACAAAAATGTCCTCAACCAAAAAATGTAACAGAACTAAAATCGTTCTTAGGCATGGTAAACTTTTATTATAAATTTATGAAAAACGGAGCCACTTTATTGCATCCGTTATATAAGCTATTGAAAAAAGACGTTCAATTCCAATGGAATACTGATTGTGAAAAAGCATTTACATCAAGTAAAGAATTGTTAATGTCTAATCAAATTTTAACTCATTTTGATTCAAAAATTCCACTTAAGTTGACAGTAGATGCTTCATCTGTGGGAATAGGGGCAGTGCTAGCTCACATAGGTGATAGTGGGGTTGAAAAACCTATTGCATACGCATCACGAGTTTTGAGTAAGGCAGAAATAAACTATTCTCAACTAGATAAGGAGGCATTGTCAATAGTGTTTGGAGTTTCAAAATTTTATCAATACCTTTTTGGACAAAAATTCACGTTGGCAACAGACCACAAGCCTTTGGTGGCAATTTTTGGCCCTAAACGAGGCATACCAATTATGGCAACGAGTCGATTGCAACGTTGGGCACATTTCTTATCATCTTTTAGTTTTGACATTCAATATGTTAAATCTCAAAATAATTCTGCTGATTGCTTATCTCGATTGCCGATAGGTAATCACAGTGTTGATGTTTGTAGGGCCAATTTTCAAGAAAAAGAAATAAGTTATATTAATTTAATTGATGATCAAAAATTACCAATAGTTCATAATGATATCAAAAAGGAATCTAACAGAGACTTGATTTTGAGTAAAGTTATTCATTATACCTTAACAGGTTGGCCTAACAAATGTCCTAAAGAAAAGCTTAAACCTTATTTTATTCGTAAAAACGAATTAAGCGTAGAACAAGGTATTCTAATGTGGGGATATCGTTTGATTATTCCGCCTAAATTTCAAAACTCTATATTATCAGAAATTCATGAAAATCACATGGGGATGGTAAAATCAAAATTATTTGCTCGTGGATATATTTGGTGGCCTAACTTAAATAAAGACATAGAAACTTTATGCAAGAATTGCAAACCATGCAATGATTTCAAAGAATCACCGCCAAAGTCACAAATAAATCCATGGGTTTGGCATCAAACTGCTTGGACTAGAATCCATATTGATTATTTAGGGCCGTTAAACAATAAAAGTTATTTAGTAGTAGTAGATTCTACTTCTAAATGGTTAGAATGTTTTAAAATGAATAGTACTGATTCCATAGCAACTGTAGGTAAATTAGTTGAAATTTTTGCAAGATTTGGATTGCCAAGAGAAATTGTTTCTGATAACGGAACTCAGTTCACGAGTGAAATTTTCCAAAATTTTTGTGAACACTATGGGATTAAACATACGACAACTGCTCCATATCATCCTTCCAGTAATGGAGCTGCCGAAATTTGTGTAAAACAGATTAAACATGTTTTAATTAAATCCAATGTAAAAACAGATGTTGAAATAAATTCTGTTTTGAGTAGATTCTTATTTCAATATCGAAATACTCCACACACTGTGACAAATGAGTCACCTGCAAAATTGTTGTTAGGGCGGCAGTTAAGATGTAAATTGGATTTATTAAGAAATAACACAAATGAGGTAGTAAAGCAAAAACAAAATAAACAAATTGTAAGCGCAGGGGGAAACAGAGACTTAAACTTAGTAACGAATGACTTAGTGAAAGTTCGTGATTTTCGCGGTAAAAGGAAATGGTGTGATGCGAAAATAATACAAAAACTTGGCCATAAACATTATAAAGTTGAAACAAGTGAGGGTTTAGTCTGGAAGAGGCACATTAATCAAATTATTAATAATGCAAATACCACCTCCAGTACTCAGCCCCCACACCATATTGATTTAGTTAACAATAACCCACAGGTCGAAGAAAATGTAGTAACGACCAATTCAGATATTGAAGTTGTTCCAGAACCTATATGCAGTCCAGTTAATTTAAGACGTAGAAGTCTACTTAAAAAACCTGAGAGGTTCGACAACTCCAATCTCTGAAAAGGGGAGGTTATGTTATATATTAAGAATTAAATATGATTTATGTTTATTTTATATATGTAATAGAAATAATGTTAGTTTTAAGTATATTTTATATGTGCTCGGTTTTTATATATTATCCGTGATCGTCCTTATGCGTATTGAAGGTTATCGTTTTAGTTGACTATATATTGTATTTTGTTCCTTTTATATATAGAATAAATCGCACTGTTGTAAACTCAACACAAACGTATTTTCTATTCTTATCATATTATAAGACATAACAGTCTCTAATGTGGTACTAGTTTGAGGTGGGCTGGTTTTGGCCTTGCAGAATTCACGCACTCTGCCCATCTCTCCCTATACCCTAATTTTCTGCCCTATTTCCTATACTGGCATTCTCCTCTCTTTTCTCCCATTCTTGTGTTATTCAGCCTAGATATTTGCATTGTCCTTAGGTATCTTCTTAGTTTTTCTATATCTTCATTAGGCCCACTAAGGTGGGGTATTATTACTAATACTATAGAATATAGAGCATGCTCTGTAGTCTAAAGCATAAAGCCCTAAAAATAATATAAAAATTGTGCAAAAATAGACCAGGCTGTTACGGTTAACCCATAAAAAATACAATTGGTTTTTTCACACACAAAAATAACCAACTAAACCTACTAAACTAAAAACATCCCATTAACGCTGTCAGCTAAAGTAAAATACCTAGGTGTAATTTTTGATACCAAGCTCAGATAGAGAACACACTTAAACATGCAATGTAAAAAAATGTATATATGTTATTCTAGTAATGTAGACTTATGTTGATAGTAAAACACAATGACTGTCTCCAATAATAGTAATCTGCTTACAAAAGACTTATGATGCTCACCTAAGGAGCATTAATCTGGTAGACAAACCCAAGCAAAAAACGTCAGCAAACCATCTAAACCAATTGCAATAAACGGCATGCATGGCAAATACAATAGGCGGTATGCAAGCAACTCCGACTGCACCAATAAAAGCAATGCTGTGTCTGCCACCCTTCAACATCAATGTCAAGAAAATAACAACATAAACAGCACTGCGCCTAAATGCAACCGGACTTTGTTATACTGCAAGAAAAACCGGTAAACACAGTTCACTCTTGAAAAAAGCTGTAAAATACACCTCTAATAGAAGCGCCAACAGATATCATGCCAACTTACTTTGTATTTAAAGCACCCTACAGTGTACATACATATAAACAACTAAAGCAAAAAATAGATAAAAATAAACTACTTGAAATCTACTCCGATGTCTCAAAAACTCCAGGCAGAGGTAGCCGGAATAACCCATAAAATGATAGAAATAATAACCCAAAAATTATCTGGTAAAAACATGCAAACTCTAACAAACAGCAGAGCAGCAATTTTAGCTATAAAAAACATAAACCCTATATTCACATCAAAGCCAATACAAAAATGTCATAAAGCTCTAATATTAGCAGCTCCCTCATAAAGCATTGAGCTGTGCTGAATAAAAGGGCACACCAACACAATAGGTAACGTTAAGACTGATAGATTGGCGCGCAAAAGATCAACCCTCAGTAAACCCAAACCTTAAACAGCACTACCACTAAAAAACCTTACTAAAAAACCTTAAAAAACAAACACATACAATGCATTTAAGCACGATGGTATAAATAACAACCTATAGGTTAAAAACAAGCAAAATAGGCTATAATTGCCCCAAATCCCAAAACAGCTGATTACTACTTGATAATGTCCAAGAAAAAACCAGCAAATAAAAACAAGAATCTTAACAAAGCACTGTCAATTAAAAAAAAAAACAAATGCATACTTTACTTTGTTTACTTTTACTATGTATCTGCCCAACACTCTCAAACGCAAGAAAATCTACATCTTAAAGAAATGCTGGCTTGACATAGCCAGTATAGGAAAAACGCCTCCAAGCAATATCTTAGCATACAATAACCACATAGGTTGGTTGTGTGTTGAAAACAAAAAAACAAACAATTATTTTAACAACGATCAATCAATTGTTGTGGCCCAATATAAATCTACTATAAAGATCAGATCAAAGTCAATAAAGCTATTGAAACGTATAGAAGTTGCTAACATAAACATTTCTATGCAAAACGTTTATCGCAAAGAAACCCTTACCCATACCCATACATTATCATTTATTTGCGCAAAAAGAGCTTTTTATAAGTTAGCTCTTATATTTATAGTTTAATCATAGAAATGCTTGTTGCTCTAAGAAACAGATCTCTATAAAGGTTCAATTGCCAAACTGGTTGTTAAACCAAACATGCCCCGCCAATTGCTCTGAGACAACAACAAATAAGAAGTAATTCTAAAGCTTTCAAACAGCCTAATCTACAGTAAAATATTGGTAGTCAATTACAAAACAATTTTCAGCATTTCAGTATAATAATAAAAAAAAAAAAATCTAACTATTTGCTTGTTAGTGCCAGATAAAATTTGTAATAAAATTCAAGGTTTTATTAACAAGTATTTAATGCAGTTTCAGTGCAAAAATCAAACGGTTCTAGGACTGTACACTATAAATAACTGCTGAAGTAAACCTATTAATTTATAAACTAGTCTACAAAAACGTTTTGATGTTTTTAAGTTAGTATCTATAAAAAATGTACACAAAGTCTTAAAAATTTATTCGATTTGAATATTTCTTAAGTATCTCTGAGAAAGTTTATTTTTCAAATAATCTCTCATAAAACAAATAAATTGTTATTGTTATTAACAAAATACGGAAAAACTTGTAATTTAATTCTGCATAATTAATTATAATGTAAAACATAAAACACAAACAATATTATTTTTAAATTGAATCATTATATATACATTTAAGATAAACACGACACTGGAAAATGAATTATTTTCAATACTTCTGGGTAAATAAACATAAATTGTTACGAAACTCAATAAGAAATTATGCGAGTGTAGAATAATTAATGAAATAAATCAAAGCATTAAATAATTCATTGCAAAATGTAGGTAACCTGTATTTATGCGATGCAGAAATTTGGGTAATATATCAATTACTTTACTTGATATATTGTTGCCAACATTAGCGGGAGTGGATGCCACACTCCGAAAGAATAAATTACATATACTCAAAATTGAGATACAAAAAGAGGCCTCCGGTAAAAGTTTTCAGAAAAATATGTTAATTAAACAAAGTTCAGACAAGTTATAGTAAAGCTGAAAACTTCTGTGTGGGTTTTTGAAATGGCGAAGCGCGTTGCAGAAAACTACATATATTACAATCTGAAAGTGACTTTCCACTAACAGACGTCACATAATACTTATCATCAATATGTTACTGGAACCGAGCCAAACATCCACCGCTATTTTATTCTGTCACCACAATGCAGCATTATTTGTATGTACATTTAAGAAATATATTTAATTTAATAATCTTATTTCATAAAAATCATTCCTCGCAAGTTTTAAAAAGCTTTATTTACTTTAAGGAGATTGTTTACGTAAAAAATCTGAGATTACATTAAAATACTGACTAATGGTTAAAATTGCTCTTGTACTCATCGACCCTCAGATTGTTTTCATTGCTCGCTCCCTACCACTAAAAGTGAGAGAAAATTAGTCATTAAAACACTTGCAAAAAAGTTATTTGCGCCCTCTTTTTAGGAAGTAATTAAGTCAGAGTTTTTTATTACACCAGTTAAGGTTAAATCAGTATAATGGGGATATATTTTCCTAAATCGGCTGCTATGTGGTAGTTTTATGTACATGTTTATGGACTTTGCCCTACTATTTCTTAGTATACACAAATTTAATACATTTTCGTAGAATAATATAATTTAATGAACTCATAATAGTAGTGATAATTATTTATATATATATATATAAATATAGTCATATATAAAACTGAAAGATTGTATTTAAATAATAAAGCTTTTATTATTTTATAAATGCCCATATTTTGCCAATAATTAGTGGCTTTATCAGGGCAGTAATGAGGGTTAGAATGTACAATAACCTTGTTGCAAACCTTACATTTACCACATGTTGCAATATTCTAAGACAAAATCAAAAATAAAATTGAAAAAATTTGAAAAACATTATTATTTAGGTCATAATGAATAACTGGTAAATTTGATTTTTTTCATTTATTATTATGAGATGCAAGTAACTTAAGCAGTGTGACCATCATGACAATTCAACATATGTTATTAACAGCAAGAAATTTAAAATTTAGTCTGGCTTGTTATTGTTTGAAAGTATAATTAAAATTATTATTATTTTTAAATGCCACTAATTGGTGTCCAAATCAAGACAATAAAAAAGTGGACAAAAAGTTATAACTTTATTGGCGCTGCTGCCAATATCTAAATACAACTTTTTAATTATATAAGAAATGTAAAGTAATAGATAAATATCTCGATAATTTCAATTAAATGATGGTAGAACTGTTGTATTTATCTTTCATTTTCAAGTTTCACTTTATACCAGTTAAAGGACGATATAAAGTGGAATAGACATAAAATGTTATTGCCTTTACAGGAATCTAACATTTTTCTATTTATTATGGTAAATTATATTTAATTTAATTTATTAGTCTAAATAGTAATATCAACTGAGTAACACACAATTTATTAAAAGTGCTGAGATAACTATAAAGCTTCTTTAAAATCAATAAGAATCAATTATTGAAAACTTTCTTAAGAAATGTTTTGTCTATATCTGCAAAGTGATTAGCATGCAAATTCAATTAAAAACTTTAAAGCAATAAGAAAATAAAGCTTCAATCGTAATATATTTAAAATTCGCATTTCCAGTTAACTTTAATAGCCAACGCTATTTACCTCAAAACCCTTTCACACACAGCGCCCGGCTAAACGTGTTACAACTCACACAGGGTGTCATTAAATTGATTTTGCAATCAACAAGGATCTTAACCCTTTCGCAATCATCTGACCGCCCTTAATTAAAACTCAAAAGCGACAGAAAACAACGACTAAACACTAACCAAATAGGATACTATTGTGGGGCTGCATTGTTTTGCGCTCTTTTATGTGTTAAACTTGGCTGCATTTTCGTGATAAGAATAATAACCATTACAAACAGTTATACAACAAATACCTCTACGCGTAAAAGCCATGATTGGAAAAAAACCTATTATTAACTTTTAATACTTACAATTATATTTAGTAATTGTAATTTGTTGAAAGTATTTTACAACTCTGAAACAATCCGCATAATATGCAACTGATTAGCAAATAAATAAGTATGTACATAAACTTTTAATTAAAGTTAAAATTAAGTTTTATTTGTATTTTATTTAATGCATGTTTTGTTATTGAGTATGCAAAATTAAACTAATCAGGTTAGGCTTAATTATAGTTCTATTGGAAATACAAGATACGGATAAGATACCAGGAGGGTATTCTTTAGGTATAGTATATCCTATTCCAACAATCAATACTGTTGTGAATATTGTAATAAAAAAAATCTGTTAAATAGATAAAAAAGTTTTTTGTTTCCAAAATGAATTAGTTTCAATAGTAGTGTTTAAAACAAAAAAAATCATACAGGTATCAATAGAAAATAAAAAAATAAGAAATACATCTAAATTCATTTATATAATAAAGTACCGGTCATTCTAACCAAAAAATTGCAGGTTCTGATAGGATTAGTAGTCAAACGTAGAAGATGCTCTAGAGAAATTGCATAGAAAACAAGACTACTCTGACACAACTTTCAAAAAGACAAAAGTACAATTAAGCATCTAGTAACGTTACAATACATCAATCAAGAAACAATAACAACAAAACTAAATTCTTTGCATTGTTTATTGATTTTAAAGTACTTGTGGATGCCAAATAAACAGTAAAAGAATAAGATATTTTTACAAAACATTCTATCTCAGCAGAAGTCAATAAAAAAATAACAGCCTGCATAAAGCAAAACGAACATCAACCCCAATCTTGCAAAAAAACCACATAGAATCTTTAGGTGTCAAATAATTTCTATTAAGTAAAAATAAATTCTAATTTATAATGAATCTAGTGCACAATTAGACATCTTTTCTACCGCAGTAAAACCAATATTTATATAATTTTTTGTAATGTGTGTATGACCATGTCTTAGTCAAATGTACGGAACAAAAATTTGATTTTGCTCAAACCACTGAAAATGCCTTTCTCTACATGTGTCTTGATCTTGTAAATTTTTTTTGATTTATTCAATTAGCAATTTTCAAGTAATATTTTTTTGCATTTTGTTACATTTTTTGATCGTATGTAATTTCTCAAGGTTGCATTTTTAAGAAAAAACTGTAATGAACTTTTTTTATTAAATTGTCTTTACTAATCATTTTTACAAATTTTTTTTTTCCTTAAATTTTGATAATTTTGCAGACAGTTTTTCTTAAAAAAAAAATGTAGAAGTGTTTTTATATGTGCAAAAAATACCTTGAAAACTTCAAAAAGTGTTGTGCACTACGCTCCGAGATATCTTATAATGAATCCACAGAAATACTTAAAAATTGGAAATTTAAGCCTTTTACATTTTTTGATCGTTTGTAACTTTTCAGGATTGCATTTTTAGAAAAAAATTATTAAGTACTTTTTTTCTTCAAAACTATTTAACAAACAAGTTTATAAAAACTTATTTGTTGAATAATTTTTTTTCCTATAATTTTGAAAATTTTGCAGATCTTTAAAATAAGATGCCGGGTATTTTTTTTCTCAAATATAGATAAAAACGTGCTTTTATATGTGCAAAAAATATCCTGAAAATTTCTGGAAATTCCGTGCGCTATGCTCCGAGATATCTTAGAATGTAAAAATCTAAAAAAAATCACAAGATTAGGATTTATGTAGAAAAAGGCATTTTCAGTAGTTTAAGCAAAATCCAATTTTTGTTCCGCACACTTGACTAAGACATGGCCATATACATGATAATAGCTTTATCAATTCAAACGCCTGAAAGAATAAGGAATTTTTATCAACAAGGCAAGATATTTATTTGCAACGCCCTCAGATGTATACATAAAAGAAAAATATCTAGAAGCAGTTGGTGGGATAAAAAATGAAATCAGAAAAAAAAACTATCAAAAGGCGTTAAAAACATATAAATAAACAAATACAAAGAAAATAAGATAACATAAAAACAAACAAAAAATAAAAATAAAAATAACAGCAATACGATCATAAGTAGAGAGCGCATAAAAAGGCATTTATTTTTATAAAATAAACGCTTATAATAAGCATTAAAAATGTTAAAAAAAGCTGCAAAGATACAAAAAAAAGCTGCAAAAAAGCAAAAAAGCAAGAACAAAGTTTGTTTGATAAGTTATGTTATAAATTAAGTAGTATATATTGCATATATGAAGAGAATAATAAATTGTATAAATATTAAATATTACAATTTATAAGGTAAAAAATTATTATTAAAAAAAATATATATCATAACATATTAAGAAATAGTTTATTATGTTGCTGAAGCAATTAACAGCAATATATTTTTTCAAATTTGTAGTTTTTAAAGTTTTGATTTTAATCAAACAAAATGTTTTTTATTATTATTATTTCGCGTTTTACAGCTATTTTACATCGCCCCAGAAGTCTTACGACTTCTTTGAAGAGGGTTGATGGGACCAACGGCTTATTAGGTGACTTCCAAATCACCCCGGTGGATAAAAAGCAAGTTATTAATTAGTCATATTTTGAGGATCAAACCCTGGACTGTTAGCGTGCTACGCTAAGGCTCTATAACTGAGCTATCACACCGCTTATAAATAGATGATACGCTTTTCTCAACATCTACTGAGGCAATAATTTTAAAATATTTAGTGGCATCTTATACTTTACTAAATCTTCAATAAAAACTCCAATTATCTTTTTGAAGACTACGTCGAGTTAAATCAATGTTTTGAAAGTTACTGAATGAGCGCGTTAATTCAAATGTAATTAAAATATGTTCTTTTTACACAACCATCAAACCAAAACATGGTGCAAAACATAATGATAAATACAAAGATAAATAATTAAATAAATTAAAAGAAAAAACTAACAAAAATGTACAAAAAGCTAAAAATAGTGAAAAAAGCACAAAAAGACCCCAAAAAAAGCACCAACTAAACATTTAAAGCACATGTCATGTCAAAATAAAGCAAAATAAACAAAATAAAAGTAGTGTCCAACTGTTGCATTTTGTATGAAACGTATATATCCAAAAGGATTTTGTTCTGCATTTAATATTAACAAATAAGCAAAAATAAGTCAAACATATGATAAAACAAATGCAAGATCTAAAAACCCTAAAACTATTTGGTTGCAACAACATTGACAATGGACTTACAAACTGTGATTTATTATCTAAAACAAAAGATGGACGCTTTACTTTTTTCTATCTTTTTAGTGTAAGTGTACACTGACTTAAATAAGACATGCATTAAGAAGAAATTGTTTATTGAAAAATGTAATTGTAAGGAATAGTAAGTGCAAATGCATAAAATAAAAAAAAAGAAGCAAAATTGAGTAAAATGAAGAAAAGAACAAAAAACCAAAAAAACTAAATAATATGCAAATAAAACTTAGTAAGACATTTTACAAATTTAAAGTTCAATTAACCGTTTTCTCAAAACCTTCTTATTAAAAACATCTACAGAAATGGTTTAAAAACAATAGAAGCAACCTGAAAGCATTTGCAAAATATCTTAAAATCAATAACCTTTTTGAGCATAACCATATCATATACAATGTATCCGAGGATAGGGGTACCGATTAAGAAAAAAATCTTTATTATTCATGTTGCGAACAAAAGTCATTTTTTATAAAAAGTTCTGCTTGTTGAAAAAATATTGACAATAAGAAAATTTTAGATCACATGTACAAGGTGTTAATAAATTAGGAAAGTATAAAAATGCTTCAAGGAATAAGTACCATTATTTATTATTTTTTACAATTTTTTTATAAAACGAAGTTGATTATAAACTAACGTAAAATCAAAATACAAATTATTTAAATTAATTTTTATAGCTACCTCCTAACTCAAGAACACTTTTCTGCTAACTTAATAAATCTACCGTACACTTTACGAATAGTTTGCGGCACATTCAGATCATGAATTGCCTATCATGTGAAAGATCATCTAAATAAATCTTTTGTTTTAAGGCACCTGACAAAAAGAAATCTAATAATAAAAGTTCAGGCGACCTAGCTAGGTAATAGTTCGGGCCAAACCTCCCTATCCACCTTGCGCCAAAATGATCATGTAACCATTGTCTGACCAAAGCTGTGCAATGAGCAGGGCAGCCGTCTTGTTGCTAAAACAAATTATTACGTACTACTGGCTCTAACGTATTAAGAAATGGTAAGACAAAATGTTCAAATACAAATGCTAGTTCAAATTTTCCTCTATGAAATATGGGTCAATGAATTGATCATAAAAAATTCCACACCATACATAAGTTTTTTTGTAACTTTGATTTTGATTGTTTATTACCTAATTAGGATTCTCGTAAGCCCAATGACGACTATTTTGTAAAGATACGTACCCGTTTGTGCAAAATCTACATTCATCGGTAAAAAAATGAATCTATAAAATATTTGGTTTTCAAAAAAAAATTCTCCTATCCAACACACGTTTCTATTTATCACCAGGTTCAAGTGTATGCCGCATCTTAGGCTTAAACGGTTTATTTTGTTTTCCTTAAAAATTGTGTTCTTCTACTTAAATCTAATGTTTTTGCACGCTTTCTTAAAGATAATTTCTGGTTAAAATTGACCCTATTGCTATTAATGTAGCTTCATCACCAACCCAGTTTTATTGATTTTTTTCATCAGAGTACTGACACATATATGTAAATAAGATTCTGACATATAATAAACGTATACAAAATCTTGTTTTTTTTTGTAAAATGCAAATAAATAAAAACCACAGTTAATAATTAATTTTTAAAAATTCAAATTTTTATTTCAAATTTTTTTATTCGGACTTTGCGTTAGTTTAAACAACTTTGTTTTATAAAATTTTTGTAAAAAATAATTAATGATGGTATTTATCCCTTGAAGCATTTTCATACTTTCCTGATTTATTAACACTCTGCACATGTAATCTAAAATAAATTTTCTTTTCCTTAATTCATTTTCTCAACAAGCAGAACTTTTTATAAAAAATAATTTTCGGTCGTAAAATAAATAATCAAGATTTTTTACATAATGGGTACCCATCCGCAGACACACTGTATATGAGCAAAAATTATCCAATCATATTACTACATTTTCTTGCAGCAAAAAAAGTACATCAGCGGCACTTATCTACAATCATTATCTACCAAAATTTTGCAAAGAAAACAGTGTTAGGGTCACACATCAAAATTGTATGTTACAACAAAAAACGTTTATTGTGTTTAAAAAACATACTACCATTAATCATATAGTATCTGCTTTAGACGCTTCTAAATTGTTATTGCACAGTAAGTCTCTTTATATAATCAAAAGTCATAGCAGAACAAAGAAACAATAACAAAAGAATAGTTACTATTCTCAAAATTAACCTTTAAGCCAAAAGCGTTACAAAATTTTCTAATTGACTCTTAAGTTAAAAAAGATTAACTCATTTAAAACGTTTTGATTTTGGTTTTTGTTTAACCACTATGTCAAAAAGTAGTAAGCAATAATCGATAGCGTCTGTGTAAACAGAACACATCCATTTATATTGCATACCCTTATACGCCTCTTTATAATACTTCTTCATTATTATTAAACGATAAAATCGTATAATTTTTATCCTAAAAAAATTAATATTTGAGTTATTTTATGTATTATTCTATAACAGAATTTAAAAAAATAACGTTCACCAACAGTAATAGTGACATAACTCAAAAATTACATATTTGAGAAAATTGGAAACAACTTTTAGTAATAATTAATTTTATTTAATACAGAACTATGCAAAAAAATATTTAAGTTAAACAATGATTTATGTTAAGTTTTGCAACAGTTTTAAATAAAAAATTTATAAATAAGTCAATTGATTGTTATGAAAATAGTCTATTATTTAATGTTTACATAAAAAAAGTTATTGTTTTAACAAATGATTTTGAAACATACTAAATTGCAAAATAACACATGACAATACAAACATGTTCAACTTCTTGGTTTCTCTCATTTTGACTAGATAGTTACAAGGTGTTTATGAGTAATTGACTTGATCTTTTAGTTAGCAACAGCATAATGCAAAATGACTTTATAATCTCAAAATTGTCTTAAAAACATCAGCATTTTTTTTAATAAAGCAATTAGGTTTTATGCTACATGTAATAATTTACAGACCCTTGATATTTTTTTTAATAAGATCACAAACAGTAAATTTGTATATTACAAATTTTGACTTGCAATAGAATCTGGACAACTAACCATTTAAAGTAGGCAAAAAGCCAATATATCAAAACATGCTACTTGGTATAACTGTAAGATATTAATCGCATCTCTTTCTATCTCTTGTCTACTCAAGTTTTTTTCTTCATATCAGTTTGATATTTTGAATCTAATTGTATATTTTAAACTTCTACGCAGGTTTAGCACTGACCTTTTTGTGGAAAAAAACACTGTTGCTACTGTACATTGATAGATTAACAAAAGGTATTCTTTTGATTTTACATTTTGCTTTGTAATTTACATGTAACTCTCTTCAATATGCAACTCACTTTGTATAGTGACGCTCAATTGTTGAGATTAAAAAAATGTGAAAGCAAACATAATTATTAATACTTTTTGTCATTTTATGTAGTTTGCGTGCTATCCATGTTGTTCAAATACGGAGGTTCGGAATGCTCAAAATTGCAATTTTCTATTTTTCAAAAAATTAAATGCATTCTTAATAGTTTTTTCATCATTTTGTTGATGATGGGGATTTTTATATTTAAATTCTGTAAACACTGCATGTTTGTTTACATTTGGTGGCATCACAAAAAGATTTTAATTGTTTTTCGAGTACTTTTAATTCTTTTTGATTTAAAAAGTATTGATTGCATCTTCTTTGTTCTTCGACTTGACAAAATTGATATTTAAATTTCATCATTGTTATCAATTTTAGTAGATTTTGTGTACAGCCGTAATGTTTTGTGCACGTTAAAGATCCCAATAATTCAGGTTGAAATTCATGAATTTGCGGCAAAAATTTCAAGATGTATTAGTTTTAACCTCTGGCGTTAGTGATTAACCCTGGCGGCAGAAATAGACCGACCTTATATAAATGAATTTACTAATTTACTAACCTCAATAAGTACAAGTGTTTAAATATCACAATTTAGTAAGTATTGCGTACACACTAAAAGCGTTTTTTCATAAAACAAAAATGTGCCTATGTTTAGCAAAATTTTAAACATGTCAGCAAAATAATTCCATGTCTAGAAATTTATTCAAATAATTTTCTAACAGTCTTGTTGCAATATAGAAAATAAAAATCTAATTATTATTCTATAAATAGTAGAATATTTGTAAATTTTGAGTGCTACTATTGCCATCGGTAAACAATAAACTATATTATAATAAGATAAATATCATGAATAATTTAACAATATTTATTATATGTATTAATATTATGTAAGACAAACCATTTTGCCGGGGCATTTGTATACAGTTTTAAAATTACGCTTTTAAATTTCCCTTGATACCATCCACTAAATTTTTCATGATATCCTAGTTAAAGTTTCTATTTATTTAACATCAATAAAAATATATAAATTATACCTGAATGGAATTGCTACATTAAATAAATATTAAAACTTTATATGATAATTTTTTTGTGGTCAGTAGAGAATTGATTAAACGCACAACTGTAACATGATTTTTCATTTTTATTATACATCTTGACATTTATAAAGTTGTTTTCAAAATTAAAAATGTTTATATCTTATATATTATTAACTAACAATAATTTAAAGCTAAGTACATAAATTCTATAAATATCTTCTAATAAGCACTAGAACAAAACAATAATACACATGTTTGTTCTCTTTTACATAAAGTTAAAATAGTTTGTTTGATAAAATAAACAAAAAAAAATAATCAAATATTTTCACGTTACAACATATAATTTCTTTTTGATAAATCAATAAATAAAAATTTATTACATTGTTGTCTTTCAGATTTCATTTACTAATTAATTATATTTATAAAGTACGCATTTATATAATAGACATAACAATAAACATTTAAGACTTGAAAGTTTATACTAAAATGTAATTGCAAGATTGCAATGCACGTATTGTTTATTTTTTACTTTAAGTATTTGTATACCTTTGCAACGTCTGTAATGTCTATCGAAGGAGAGAAAACCCACATAAAAGGCTGTATCTGTAAAGTGCGGTATTTTATAAATCCATTTACGAAATTTTCTAAATGCCGTTGCCATTACACTACAAACACCGAGCAATAGAATACTCAAGATGCAGTAAAGGAAATCCTGAAGAAAGAAACATGACAACAATACACAGCTACACCAAGAGGAATGCAATAATAACGATACGTTCACTTGAGATGACGACATCAGGTTTTCATAGCAAAAACCTAAGCGCTGCACTTACTGCATTTCATCTGCAGGAGTTACCGCACTATTTTATTTGCGGTTATAAAACCTTAATGGAATGTAATTTAGACTATATCAATTACTCTTAATCTCAATATAAAAGGGCATAATCTTCCAGTAAAATATTACCGTTGTATATTTAAAGCACTTTAGCAAGTATATCATTTTAATACCAAATATTGTTTATTATAGTAATAATGAATGCGTCTTTGTAATATTTTAAGTATTATTACTATATTTAAAATTTAAAAAGAAAATCGAGTTATGTTGTTATTGCAATACAATGCATAATGCACTCTCCAGGGCATTAAAATTTTGAGACGTATCGGTGTACTGCAGACTGCAGAGCAACAATAGAACGAATAGAACAGCACAATTCTCAAAGTGCTCGGTATTTCAAGCATACACGCAATCCTATATATAAATAACCTTATTTATACATCTATTACTTCATTTAATGCTTTGAATTTAAAGTGCTATTCAAAATTTATCTAACAAGGCATGAAATACGTATTATATTTTAAAAACTAAATCAAACGAAATAAATCCAATATTAATAATAAAATTGTTCCATCAAAGAGAAAAGGATAATTTAATAAAGACAATTCTCAGAGGACATAAAAGTGAGATACGAAGTGTTGAATTAAATTTAAAAACTTAACTGTTTTATAATGTTAACGTTATTATATTCAACATTATATTTATTGTATTAGCGATAATGCATTTTAAATAATATTTTCTATTAAAATAGAATTTCTATAGAAGTTAAAGAAACAAGTTATTTTAATTCAACCATACTTTTAAATCCTATCATTAAACCTTGACGTTTAAAGCTCGGCAAACAATTATTTCCCGCTTTACCAGTTTTTTTTTTGTAGTTTACGATAAAAATTCCTTTTTGTTTTGTTTGTTTTTTTTTTTCATTACAGTAGGTTAAGCCCACGAAATTGATGCCGCCTATTAACACGAACCACTCTTAGTAAAAAGAATTGTCGGTGCGCTCCGCCAATTCGTTGGTTAGCCGTTAGTGTTTGGTTCAGTGTTTCGTGATGATACGCATCATCGATTTTAAAGACTAAATCTAGAAGTAAGTAAAGTCTATTATATAATCAAAAATATATAGAGTCACAAGAAGATCCTCGTAGAAATATTAAGTTTAAATGAGGATTGAAATCCTTTGAGTAATAATATTATAATATGATATTTATTAATCTATTATACAGGGTTATTCAAAATTACCGGAACACCTAAATATTTGAAAACCGTAAAAAAATAAAAAAAAAAATAAAAAAATTTAATCAACTGGAAACTTTTTCAATTTGAACACCCTATACATTTTTACATTTTTATGTATATATTTTTTGATATATTTTTAATAAAATTCACCAGTTTAAAAACAATTAATTCAAACTCTTGAACTTCAAATTAAGAACATTTTCCCACAAACATGTGTTTCAACTAAACGAATAAAAAAATATCAAAAACAAATAACAAAACTGTCATTTCAATGACAATTTGTCAATTGTGTCATAAAGTTGTAGAGTAGAGTTGTAGAGTATTTAAATTAAAAAAAAAAAATTCTACAAAAAATTCTTAAAATCCTAATCTTAAAATAAAAAGAGTAAATATTGTAAAAATATATTTTTAAAAATTAAAAAAAACAAGTTTTTACAATAAAAAAACGGTTCTCAACCTTTTAGGCTGAAAACCCAAAATAAAAATATACTTAAAACCCACAACTCTCCTTATTTTATTTTATAGTATAAAATAGAAAACTTTGTATGTTTTCTATTTTATATATGCTAACAAAATTTATATAAATAATGTAAAATTAAAAATAAAAACGATTGTGTTTTAGTACCACATAACATTGTTAATAAGTGACTTCCTTATAACGTATTTTTAAACAATGACGACTTAAGTGTAAAGAAGTGTTAAGTTTATAGAAAGTGTACACCGCTGAGAATCCAGTCTATTTATGTACTTATGTATATCATAACAGCAAAATAAAAAATACTTGTTTTACACACAATTGGGAATAACAGCAGAGTTTTCCAGATAGTTCAGCCCAAAACTTTATAAGCTAAGATGTTTGGGCTTAACCCTGTCATAAGCTATTAAAAAATGCAAAATAAATATATAATTTGATTATAAAAAGTCTAGAATCAAATAATAATATATTTAAAAAATTCATACAAGCCAAAATACGGCTAAAAACGATTAAAAAGTGCAAAACTGTATTTGTAAAATGTCATAATAACAAAACTCAACTTTAAAACATCCCAATATTGTCAAAAAGCATCAAATCCAGCCATCTGTTAAAAAGTATAAACATTTTATAATATCTTAAAAATACCAAAACCCGGCAATAAAATATAAAATAATTTTTAGTAAGCACTAAAATCCAGTCACAACTCTGTTAAAAATATAAAATTATATTCAAAACATTGTTGAAATAAACAAAAATCTGGACATAAACTCATAAGTTATAAATTCTATTTATAAAACGTCAAAAATAGTAAAATTTTGTCATGAATATTTTTAAAACACACAAAAATAAAAAATATTTAAAATTATGTTAAAATGTGCAAAATTCTATTTATAAAAAGTCAAAAATATCCAAATTTGGCCTTAAAACATATAAAATCATAAAAATCCGGCCATAAACTGTAAAAAAATGAAATCATAAAAACCATAAAAATCCAGCTAAGAAAAACCAAAATATTGCTAGAACTAGGATAATCCGGCCATAATCTGTCAAAAAGTGCAAAATTATATTTATAGAATATCAAAATCCGGTAATAAAATATTAAAAAAAAATAATAATTACAGTTAAATTGTAAATTCTAGTTTATAAAAAGATTAGTTTAAATGCTAAAAATAGTAGCATAAACTGTTAAAAAGTGCAAAATACGACTATGAAATTTTTAACAATTGTCAGAACCTCATTAAAATGTAAAAATCTTTATAAAATCATAAAAGTAGAAAAATATTGTTAAAAAGAACAAAAATCCGACCATAAACTGTTAAAAAATGATAAAAAATAGCAAAATCCGGCCCGCCAGGTTTTATACTCCATAACTACCTACATCACTTGATAAACGACCCTACCAGTGTGAAGAGTGTCCCAGTTTACATCATTTAATTCTTAATCCGTTTTAATTTAGTTTTTAATTCCTTAATTTTAACTCTGTTTATTTGCATTAATCAATATGGTTAGTGTTTAAATTGTCAGAAGGATTTACAAATCCATCATTTTGCAAATTCTACTAAGATAAATGATAAAGATTGGATATGTCTTACTTGCGCAAAATCTATGAAATCACAGAAAGAAGATAGTCGTAGTTCTATTAGCAAAAATGTAGTCGATTTAAGAGAAGATTACCTTTCAAAAGCGTTCTTTTTAGAACAATTTAATGCATTTTCTAAAAAAAAATTATGTCAACTTGCCACATGTACCGCACTTATTAATGATATCGGTAAAAGAGTTAAAAGTCTCGAGGAAAAAAACATGAAACTCAAAGCTGATATAGCAATCCTCAAAGAAAACCAACCACATTGTTTGGATGAAGCTATATTTAAAATTCAGGACGGTCAACAAAGAGCAGTGAACGTCATGGTTTTATTTTCCCAAATCTCGTTCATCAAATCCAACCCAACATCAATCTGAGGATGAAACAAATGTCATTAAATTAATGGGAAATGAAATTATATTCAATCATACAATTAAAAATGTGGTGCGTGTTGGCTCTAATAAATCATTATCTTGCCCGATAAAGGTAATTTTTAATAGTGAGAAATCAGCTAAAGCAATAATTAAACAATGTAGAGGAAAGGAACTTGGAGATGTTTGTGTGGGTATGGATAACACTCCCAAACAACAGGCAGAATTTAAGAAAGTTTGCTGTAAATTAAATCGTCGCAAACTAGAAAGTCAGCAGAACATCAACTTGCAGTTTATTCAAGAAGTTTCAAAGATAGTGGAAAATAAAGTCTCAAATAATTATAAAAACGGACATTAACTATTTATTATCAGAATGTCAATGGGTTAAGAACTAAGTTAGAAAATTTGTCAAATAACGTAAGACTTTGTGATTTTGATATTTTAATTTTTAGTGAAACCAATCTTTATGAGGATATTTTATCTTCTGAACTAGAATTAACATCATTTTGTGTTTATAGGAAAGATGTGGTGTTTTAAATGCCGTACGTTCAGATTTGATTTCAAGTGAAATAGCTACTTCTTTTAATACAATTGAACATGTTTCTGTTAAAATTAAGCACCAAACAAACTGCTACATTTTTGGCGCAGTTTATATACCACCATCAAGTAATATTTCAAAGTATATAGATCACCGTTCAGGTGTTGAAGCTATTGTGGACAATCAAGTAGATGCCAATATTCATATAATTAGAGATTATAACGTTCCAGGGTTTAACTAGGCAAATGGTGTAATTGAATCAGGAAGCAGTGCCTTAAACTTGTAAGGACAACTTTTAAATGAAACTTTTTCGTATCTTAATATGCACCAGGTTAATACAATAATAGTGAAGGCTTTCTATTAGACTTGGCGTTTTCAACTAACAAGAACATGCTTTTTACTACTTCTGACAATCATTTACTTTCCTGCGATAAATATCATCCGGCTTTACATACAACTATTAAATCTAATATAGAATTCAAAGCATTAAATCATTCTAGAGTCCATTTATATAACTTTAAAAAAGCCAATTTAGTGACAACTCAGAATTACCTACATTTAGTAGATTAGAAATTTCTTTTTGAGAGTTTAAATCTTAAAGACTGCACACAAGTATTTTATGATACACTGTATACTTGCATCGAGTTATTTGTTCTTAAGTTTACCACAAATTTGTCTCCTAGTTATCCCATTTGGTTCTCCAAAAAAATAAAAAAATTAATAACATCTAAAACAATTGCACATAAAACCTATAAAAATTCTGGTCGATTTGAAGACTATTTACCTTTTACAAACAATCGAAATAAATGCAAGTTAGAAAATGATTTATGTTATAAAGAGTACATCATCAATCTAGAAAGAAAAATTTATACTAACTCAAAAAGTTTTTGGAGATATGTCAAATCTAAAAATTCTGATCATCTACAGGAGAAGATATTTCTAACTTATTTTCTTCATATTTTTCATCAGTATACTCTTCTACTAAATTACTGGAGCCCGAGCCACTTACAGTTAACTCTGCTATTGACATTAACTCTTGTAACATCACTTTGAAAGAAGTTAAAAACAAAATATTTAGACTTAAATTGGACATTAGACCTGGCGTTGATGGTATATCAGCATCTATATTTAAGCAATGTAAAAATGAAATTGCCACCCTTAATACAGGTTATTTTCCATCTATATGAAAGTCCAGTTATGTTGTAGCAATATATAAGTCGGGAGATACATCTAATATACAAAATTATAGACCAATTTCTATTATAAGTGCTATACTAAAACTTTTTGAACATATTGTCTATGATAAAATGAATGTGGTATTTAAAAATATTTTAAATGATCAACAGCATGGTTTTCGAAAAGGTAGCTCTACTTCTTCTAATCTTCTTATATTTGAACAATATATTCTGAACGCTTTCAATAATGGGCATCAAGTAGATGTTATATATACTGATCTATACAAGGCATTTGATAGAGTTAATCACAATCTGTTAATAAAAAAAACTGAAAAATATAAGCGTATCAAAAAATCTTTTAAACTGGCTAAGTAACTATCTTAATAATAGATCACAATATGTCACTGTTAATGGTTTTATTTCTGATACAATAGCAGTTACCTCAGGTGTTCCACAAGGTGACTACCGCTTTTATTTTTACTTTTTATCAATGATATTTCTCAGTCAATAAAATCGTGTGAATTCCTTCTCTTTGCCGATGATTTAAAACTCTTTAGAGTAGTAACAACAGCTAAAGATGCATTTTTAATTAATAATGACATAAAAAATGTTGAAAAATGGTGTACTATTAATGGTATGGACTTAAATGTAAAAAATATGTAAGGTAATGACATTTAATAGATCAAAATCTAATTTAGCATACAACTATAGTATAAACTCACAGATATTGAAAAGAATCGATTATTTTAAAGATATTGGTGTATTTATGGATACCAAATTGACGTTTGTTAAACATTTTAATTATGTTACCAACAAAGCTTTAAGAACATTAGGATTTATCAAACGCCATACTAAGCATTTTACGTCGCTAACAGCTCTTCGATCGCTATTCTGTGGCTTGGTTCGCCCTATCTTAGAATACGGTTCTGTGGTATAGTCTCCATTCTGTGGAATTCATATTGATCAAATTGAAAGAGTCCAAAACAAATTTCTTAACTATTTGTCATTTAAAAGAGGAAATATTTCATATATCATTTCTTGTACTGAAATGAGAGAACTAATCCAATTTGAAATACTTTGTGATAGAAGAAAAAAATTTGATGTTGAATGAATTGTAAAAATAGCAAATGGGATTATTGATTCTCCTAGTCTTCTGTGTCTAGTAAATTTTAATGTACCTAGAAGACATACTAGAAATGTAAAAACATTTTATTCCGAGTTTTGTAAATCAAATTATTTTAAGGACTCTAAATTGCAGCGTATGTGTCGATTTATAAATGAATCTGATCTTGATATCTCTAATGTGAAATCTTTATTAATATTGTATTTTTTTTTTGTATTTATATGTTATTGTATTAATATTATTTAAATGTTTTGATTGAGTTGTTGCAAGTCAAATGATATGTTGTAATCATCTTGTTATTTGTAATTTAATTCAAAATTGGGCAACCCCGTTAATAAATAAATAAATGTTTTAACTATCATAAATATAGGTTTATACTTTGAATAGTAGGTAAGTAAAGTGTAACTTTTAATATTATTCATTTTTATCAATATTATTCTACTATTATTAATAACCCTAAAACTCTTCTTTAGATTTATCACACTCAATCGTACTGCTAAATCGGCGCATAAATCATTGCCGTTGTCATCTTCACTGACTTTTTGTTTGTCCATCAAACGTTTTTCATTTATTTTTGACGTATTTTGATCATTTCTATCTCATATAATCCATTTCCTTGTATAAGTGATTTCCAACTATTCTTAATTGAAGCAAATTTAATTGGTTTTGCTTTTATTTCAATAGATGGGTATTTAATATAAATTAATATTCTGTTTCTTGAATTTTCAAAACTTTCTACAAAATCAATTCTGCACATTTTGGAAAATGTTTCACAAGTGACATTATTTTCAGATTTTTTTGTTCATTGTTTTGTATGTCTGTATTATTTTTTCCATCTAATTTTTCAACTTTTATATTATAATGTTCTACTTGTTTTTGTTTTTTTCTGAGCATTTACTATAATAATGCGACAATATTTATCACTGTCGTTCTTCGATGATAAAGAATTTGATTCTTTATTAAATATCACCTCTGGTTGGTTTATAGAGTGTAGATCCATATGAGCTAATTTAGAATGATGATAGTACAATAAAATGAATTAGACGTCCAGAAGAAGGTGTATGGCTGTGCCTTTGCTTACAGATAGCTACGCCAATGTTCATTCTAGAAATTTTTTGCATTTTGAGCAGTTTTTCTTGTAATTTATCTAAACCGTTTTTAAAATCCATTACATTAAAGCTCGGCAAACAATTATTTCTCGCTTTACCAGTTTTTTTTGTAGTTTATGATAAAAATTCCTTTTTGTTTTGTTTGTTTTTTTTTTTCATTATAGTAGGTTAAGCCCACGAAATTGATGCCGCTTATTAACACAAACCACTCTTAGTAAAAAGAATTGTCGGTGACAATTTTGACATCCACTCGATGATGTTGAAACAATCAGCACATTTGTGTTTATTATATGACAAAAATATTTCAATTTTTTTTGAGAAACTAAACTTGCAAACTGGCAATAAATAGTAGTGATAAGACATTACTAGTAAAATGGCATACCTATAATTTAAGAATATATTATCAAATATATTAAAAACAAACTGAATTTTTTTTTTTTTTAATTATTTTAGGGGTTTAGGCAATACTCTACTTTTATGTAAATTACAAACTATATAGTATGTTGACTATTATAGACAATGCAAACAAAAACCAATGTTAACAAACCATATAAGCATATTCTGATCATGTCTCAATTACTGTAGTTTAGTTCATTTATAATAAAATAAATTCCAATCCAACATTTTCACAGCACAGCAGTGTTTTGTTAAAAAAAATTTGATTTCATTAAGTAATCTTTTCAAGTAAGGCATAAGTGTGTAAAGCAATTAATTTATGTAAATCCAAAACATTTCTTTGTTTTTAGTTGGGTACTAGTTGGGTAGTTTTGAATAATTTATTTTAAACCTTATTTATTAAACTATACTTAATTGCCTACCTAATACTTACATTAGACGTTACAACTTGGTTGCTAGTTGTTATGTTAACGTTTACCGACAGTTAACCGGTTCTTAGTTGTTGTTACAACTGAACAAGATAAGAGTCAGTAAAACAAGGTAAAAAAACCACAAAAAGAAGAAGAAAAATACTACGAAAAGAAAAAGTTTTATTTTAGTGAAAAAATAAGAAGCTATATAAGTGAGTGTGAAAAGTGATACACAACTGTGATAGGATAATAACAATAAAGATTAATGCAACAAGAAAAAAAATACTATTCATATAAGTTTATATGCCAACAAACAGTTATGAAAATCATGCGGCAAAAAAAGTATGTAGCAGATTAGAAAACATGTTAGAGAAAGAAAGCCAAGACTGCTGCAACATTGTGCTGTGAAACTGAAATACCAGTGTAGACAAAAATAATGTAAAAGTAGCGGTAGGCAATTATAGACTTGAACAGAAAAATGAAAGAATCAAAAAACTGATAAACTCTACAAAGAAAAGAGACTAGTAGTTACAGAAACGTGGTTTACAAACCACAAAAAGAAACTTTATATTTATAATGTGCAGTCAAAGCCAAAATACAAATAATAAAAAGTGGATTTAGAAAAGCTAATAAAATGTAATAAGTAAACTTAACGTAACACAACATACAGCAAAAATATAAAAAATAGAACACGATTAAAATAGAAATTAAAAAAATCAACAAAAGAAATTATTGGGTACAAAAAAACGATGAGAAAAAAAAAGCATCAGCAACACAAAAATTAACGACTAAAATGAAAAAAATACGGAAATTTAAAACACAAAACACAGAAAAAAAAAAGTTAAATATATCTAGAAAACATAAGTTTAATAATGAGTAAAGGGAAAGGATTAACAGAATTAATTAAATGAACTGAAACAAAAAATAAAAAAATAACAGCATAAAATAGAGCACAAGTAAAAAAATACAAAAAGTAAAAAAAATAATGGAAAATTGAAAATAGATGAAAATAATACTTAACAAATCTCTATAAACTAAAAAAATTAGATGTAAAAAAAAATGTGAATAAAGACAATATAAGTGAAAGCATTATGATAGAAAAAGTAATCTCAGCTATGAAAAATGTAAAAGTTGAAAAAGCTTCAAGAGTTAATAAAATACCGTTGAAGCTATAGACACGTCTGCACGAAAAAAAAAAAACACTCACACAATTGTGTAATGATATATATGAAAGTAAAAAGTGATCAAGCAATTTCATGAAGACATGATACCAATGACAAAGAAAAAGACAAAAAAGTGCAAGAAGTATAGAACAATCAGCTTAGTACTGCACGCATAAAAAATGGCAATTTATTAAAAAAACTTGTTATAGAAGGACAAAAAATACAACTTGTAAGGACAATTAGAAAAAAATAATTAAAAAAAAACAGAATATTAAGTATGTGTTTTATAGACGTACTAAAAGCTTTTGACTATGTGGTTTGAAATTGTAAAAATAGTAAAACAAAGCTGTTGAACGAATAAAAAAGGGACAAAAAATAAGCATAGAAGGAAAAAATAAAATCTATTAGATTTGCCAATAATATATTTGTGTTTGAACAATAAGAAAAAAAAGATAAAAAACGCATAGCATTCAAAACTTAGCTTGAAGAAGATTAATAAACTAATATAAAATTCGTAATTGAAAAAAATGGTAAATGCAAATTTAAAAAAAAGGAGAAAAAAGAAGAAAAAAGAAAAAAAAATGCAAAATGAGTGTGTTCTAAAAGAAGAAGAAAGATAATTAAAAAAAAAACAAAAATTATCATTTGCTAAATGTCAACTTTTTGAAACTAAAATGTGTATTATAAACGCAACATAAAGGGTCTTTAATAGATTGCACAAAGTATGTAAGGCTTTAGCAGCCATGTTGTTATAGCAACGTGTGTCAAACTGTATTGTTTAGTAAAATATAACAAATCAGCATAATTTTTATCTTAATCACAACCGTCCTGCTAAGTCGACTATTCTATCCTATAAGTTTGATAGCCAAATTGGAGTCATCCGATTCAATTTGAAAGCAGCCAATACCCGTACGTCATCAAAACGCAAAGTGGTGCGGAAAAACCGGAAACAATCAATTTCTCGTTGTTCAGCAAAACTTGCTTTACAGCAACTTCAATTTTGCGGTTGACTTAGGTCTGCACCACTTTATTGCGTTATTGAAGTAAAACTGCCAGTTTAAACTAGGACTGTCAGGTCAGCCCAAAACATTGCCGCTGTCGCTAACAGTGTCACAAAAAAACCCTCTCCATTCTCAGTGAGTTTGTTAATAGACAGAACTGCCGCACCTGCGGTTACAAAAACAACAAACTTAGAAGAATAATCAAGAAATCTTTTTAGTGCTGCAATTAGTGGATGCACTAACTAACTTTCTGTTTGTCTATATTAGACAATTACGGCATAGACTTTTTTTGCCGTAGAACTATGGCACGGGACACTTTCTAAAAGCATCATTTTGCAGAATGAACAATTTATCTCAGTTAAACTTGTTGCTGTCTTTGAAGCTACGTGAAAGAAAAAATCTACGTCTAATGCCCCGCCAACAATTCTTGTCCTTAAAGACAACATAAAGCCTCAATTAAGCAAAAATGTTTTCCAAATGACCTTATTGGTACTAAACAAAATGACCATCTAATTGAAACTCGTAACTCAATAACGTAAGACAAGCATCTGGTATGTACAATTACGATAGTACCAATAATTTTTATCTATACAACCGTGCGTAATCCGCTAAAATGTAGGTTTGTTTTTTTTGTTTGTTTGTTGCGAAACCTGAGCTTCGTGAGTATAAACGGTATAAATCATACCGTGGAAAATCAAAAATAAACATCTAAGAATAATCTATATAGGGTAACAGAGATAATATTAATGTAAGCAAGTTAATAACAACACCGGTAAATCATATATCTAATTTTAGGTGATTATTATACACCATTTTAATGTAAAAAAAACGGCAAGTGCTTCAAAACATATCACTCCGTACTAATCAAATTTAAAATTTTAGAAACTCTAATACATAAGAACAAAAAAATCAGTATACTAAAAAGGTAATGTTACTTTATTTATTTATTTACTTATTCTATTGTCTTTTTACCTTTCGATGTAAGGCGTATACATTATTAATGTGTATAATATTTTCTCTATTTTTTCCTATCCTTGGCTATCTCTTTTAGTTCTTTCCAAGTCTTCCCTTTTCTTGTAGCCTCTTCCATTATTGCGCTGTTCTATTCTTTTTTGGAACTTCCTTTTTTTCTTGTTTTCCTGTTACTCTTGTCTCATAAATCTTTTTAGTGTTTCTTTCTTCACTCATTCTTCTGATATGTCCATACCATCTCATTTGACCTTCAGTATTTTGTTCTTGTATTGGTTTTATATTTAATCTTGTCCTGTATGTTTCGTTCCTTATTTTATCTCTCTTTGTTTTGTTTTCAATCTTCCTAACAAATTTCATCTCCATATAAACATTTATTCTTTCTATTTGTTTTCCTGTCATGTCATGTGTATTTCTTATTTTGTCCTCTATCTCTTTGTCTAGTTTTCCATTGCTTTGTTCGACCTGTTCTATTATTCTTATTTTTATTTTTATTTCGTGATCAGTTTTTCTTTTGCAATTATCATGGTCTTGTTATTTCCATTTTTTTATATCCTATTTTTACCATTTTCATTTTTTTTTTTGCGTGTTTTATTGCTTTGTCTAGCACAATTGAAAAGAGCAATGCGTTTAACACACATCCTTGTTTCACTTTATCTTTGTTTGGAATTCTTTTAATTCCTCGTTATTTATTCTGACTATGTTTCTGTTTTCTGTGTACATGTTTTTAATTACGTTTATTATTTTCTTCTCAATTCCTCCTTCCATTAAATAAAATTTATAAATTAGCAGTAATAATATGTTCTTTGATTAATATGAACACAAACAAACTTATAGATGTAAGTCAAAACACGTTTTTACAAACTGGCAAACAAAAACACAAATTATATTTATCCAATTAATTTTCAATTTTATTAAAAATATAAATTTTTGTGGCTGAAATACCACGGTCGATTGCCAGTTTAACAAGAGTGCTATTACCTTTCTTTTTGTAAATAACTGTTTCATATATTTTTCTTTTATGTATGTAACTCTTTGTTAAATAAAAATGATTAATATTATAAATATTTAGTTTTGTATGTAATTGTCGCATTTTTGTTTTATGTTGACTAGTTATCAACTTGCATAATAATAATAAGAATGGCTTCCTAAAGTTTGTCAGTATAATTTTTAAACGGAGATAAGACATACATTGTCTTTGTATAAATGTTCAAAATTACTTAAATTAATGGACAACAATTTTGCATAATTTTGACAAATAAAGCAATACTGATTAGCTGAAGCAAAACGACTAAGTTATTAAAAAACTAAAAAAATAAATTGCAATTTCAATGCAAAAAATAATTCAATAAATGTTATTAATCTGTAAATAGATTAATTTTATTCCTAGTTGGTTATTGCACGCTGAACGTTTTAATTTTGAAAAAAGTTTGACATAAAGCTTATTTGTAAATTTATAAAATATTTGTAAAGCAATGAAGTGACAAAACATACTTCGAGTAGTTGTCTAATTACGAGACTAGTATCAATTCTACGATTTTGTTATTGCAGCAACAGTCTCTTTATAGAATCTGATTAACTTTTTTTAGTTGTATAACATTAAAAAATAAGTGTAATAAAAATATTATAAAATTATAAAGTATTTTTTTTATTATTAAAACTGTTCAAAAATCAAAATAAATGAGTTAGATCTTGTTTCACATATGCCCACCTTTAACACTGTTATCAAAAACATCATAACAAACATATAAACAAATCTTGTGCAAGTTATTATATTATATTATTATTATTGTTATTATTATGTTTCGTTTAGTTATTTTTTCCCGATTAAATACTATGGTAATTTATTTTATGAAATTAATATTTACTTTATATTATATTATAATCTGTATATAACGTAATCAATTATAAATTTAATTAACCCTTGACCAGTACAATGCGGTCGCATTAACCAATCGGGTTTTATAAACTCCCATTACACAGGTTAATTTCACACAACTCGCTGGAGTTTTAATAAGCAGTTTAGGTTTAGAAGGAATTAAGTACGCTACAAACGATCCGAAAAATTTGGTTCATTGGCACAAAGAAAATATATAAAATGCATGTACAATGTATTTTTAGGAATTTATATATTATTACAAAATAATAGTTTATTTTACCTTTAGCAAGTGGTTTCATTAATTTAATATTTAAAAAAATCTAAATATCAGTTTGATTCATCACAAAAAAAAAACTAAAACACAAAACAATAAGTGGCATAGCATTAATTTCCAATTCTAGGTATAAAGATTAAATAAAAGAAATAATAAGTTAGAAGTATATTAAATATAATATACTATAATTAGCAAGTTAGTACTTAATCGGTCAAATAATAAACATAAAATAGTAGGCATATCTGTTAGTAGACTATGATAATTTCCTTGATTTTTAGTGCGAGCGTGAGTAGCACGACCCCAGATGAGGGGCTTTGGCACAGGGATCTGCTCAGCGAGCGGCGTCGGTAGCGTGCAGCGAATAATAGGCCTTCTCCAATTGCATTTTCCACCTTGTATATTTTATTCGGTATATATGCCCCAATATATCACAACTGTTCATATTATTGTGTTTCGGTATGATATATGAGTACGTCCACGATACGGACCTTGTTATTATTTTAATATTAAAAATTATGTTACGCCCTATTCCGGAGAATTAAACTTTCAGATTATACTACAATGCGAATTTCCACTGGGAAATAGAGGTTTCTATAAATGGCACCGACATCTAGATTAAGAAATAAACTACCACGTTAATACATGCCTTCCTTACATACCAAACAAATTTACCCTGAACTCATTTAGGGTTAATTTAACGCTTTGTGAACTATAAATAAAATTAATTTCATCATTAATGTATTCATAGATTAAGACACTTTTAATGTATTTATTATCATTTAAATTCAACAGGCAAGTTTCATATTACTCTAAATGCTTTTTTTTACAATTTATAATTGGATTTTCCTTACAATAAGAAATATATTTCTTTGTTAACTTTGTTGTGGATTCAATTAATTTATTGTTATCTCCATTTTTATATAAAGCTTACAACGAAATTGAAAGTACATTTTTGTAATATCCTTTGAATTAATCTTGTTTACATCAAAGACATATTTTAATGTTCCAAGACTCGATCGTCTTAAATAACATCGTCAACTCTCTCTAATTATGTACCTATTACAAAGTAAATGTTTCTTTGATCCAGAAATGTAAATACAAAAATTTTCTTTATTTGTCGATTATAATGTTAGAATATTTCTTAACAATCCTTTAATTACTACGCGGCGCATTCGCCTTTAATTAACGCTTACTATTAAATCATTAGTTTAATTAATAAGCGGCAGCGATTAGTTCATTGTAGTAAAACGTTTGTCGTTAAATTAATTATTTTCAAACTATATGCGATTATTATTTAAAGTATTTACATTGGGAGGCGTATTTTAATTGAAATTGAGGGACCTGATGAGATTATATTCCTGGCGGTTGCCATAAAATTGTTGGCGGTAATTGAAATTAACGGACTCTATTATTTTTAAAAAGCCTCGACTCTCCGGGGTACTCTACGTTTTTATCATCCAGTTTCAATTTGCATTTTCTATGGTTATTTATAAAGCTGGAATCATATATTATATTCACAAGAGTATATTACATTAAAATTTATTTCAAGGTTGGGTGATATGCAATGTTACCCGATGTATCCACTAATAATTTTTTTAATTAATGCATTAGATAATAGATACGGTAACAATATATATATTATCGTTATTAAAACTCCGACCATTATTATATCTTTATTTGTGGAGTAGTAGGATTGATATTCTCTATCATAAAATGTTTTCAGGGGAGAAATAATATAGATAAGTGTCCTATATAAAGGTTTCAATTTTTCTCAAATATATCAGAGACGTGGAACAAATAAGCAAGTTCTAGATCGACCACTTCTTTTTCCTTCTACTTTTTTATATAGGAAGAAAACAGTAAGTTATAAACTTTACGTTCTGAATAGCTGGAGTTTCTTAAATCGTGCATACAAAACAATAAATTCAATTGATGTTCGCGGAAAGTACCGGTCACATGTAGCATCGGGTCCCTATAACCGCCCCACGGACCGCCCCCTGTGTTATTTAGGAATTTCCAGTCGAGTGGATCGCTGAACTTTGCAACTCGACTCGAGTTTTTCCTTTTCAGCATTCCGTCTCGCCGAAATATGCCAGGTCTCTTTATAGCGGACTCTTTGTCATCTTTGAACATCGCCTTCCAACTACTTGATCTACCCACTTTACTACGTGAATAAAAATATGAACATGTTTACGAGATATGGCCGTGGAAAATAAATATTCCAGCTCCGCTTTTTATTATATTTCTCACGACTTAGCTCCTGCAACAATATGTTTCCTAGAAAACTATTCTTTTCTGAAGTTTATGTACTCTATAGTCATTATTATGTACCTGAACATTTAATACATTGTGTATACACATATTTTATATTTTAATGAAATAATGTAAATCAAATTCGATTTAAATTTTAAATATTTTTCACTAAAGAAACTAGTAGTATTTAAAATATATAAAACTCTGTTGATTCAAATTGCATAGTTATTATCTTATTAGGCATTTTGTATCAAAAGCTTCAAGCTTCTATTTTCCGTGCAAACTCGGAGCGTGCAAATCCTCAAGGACTATAGAGATTCATGCATCGTTTACTTAAATGCATGCCAGTTTACACTTATGCAGTTCATTGTGGTGTAAAATCTCCAATGGAGATTCTGCATTTTGGCAACTGTACATTTCCTGGCGTCCTACATAAGACATATGTACATAGACAGAACAAGGCATATATGTAGAATATAACTATATATGATGGCAATTGAAGCATATGCAGTCTAATCAATAAAATTCAATTGATTGAAAATATATAAATGTGACGCTCGCGGTAACTCTATTGGAAAAGAACTCAAATTCTACAGTAGAGGTTTTGAGAGTAGACGATATATCATTTATTGATTTATTAACGTTTGTATTATAACATATGGTGTTACTCATCTAGCTTACTTCAATTTAATTGAGAACTAAATCTTAAACTTATTTTTTTTTTATTTAAAAATTTGTTATTTATGAATTACTTGATATTTCATAACAACACCTTTGAATTAAATTTTAACAAGTGAAAACTATCACATCATAGAAGACATGTAAGCAGTCTGTAGACTTTGACATTAAATAATTGCAGATTATTATATTATTCTCGGCAAATAATTAAGTTTGTAAGCTTCAAACTGTCACAGAGTAACTGTTACAATTACTATTTATTTTAAACAATGTTTATAAAAATATTAATAGAAAATGCAAAGATCTACAACATTACACCGATGTTGCAAAGCATCTAGGTCATTATTTAGTTTTAGATTGGAAATGATTCGAATATATCGTTTTTGAATAGGATTTTGAATTTGTTTGTTACAAAAAACAAAAGTTTCTACCGTTTATAGAAATAATCATAAAAAAAATAATAACACATGCATGCCGATGTATGGCGAAAGGTAACAATAACATTATAAAACTTTATTCCAACATTTAAAAAAACAATTCAATTTATTTGTTAGATAATTAATTATTTTCAGGTCTCAAAATTATTGTAAATTATTATTATATTATAACTACGTTAAATAGTGTTTTATTTTTGTAACAACACAAAAAACGACACATAGAACTTGGATTTTCAATTTAGTACATTATTCATTAATTTAAAACTATTTTTAACCTTATTGAATGATTCAAAAACCTTTGAAAAGTGGGATTGAATATTGTTCCTAAGTATGGGGTATGCATCTGAAACTACACTATCTCTTATAAATTCTATTCAAAATGAAGCTATTCTATCATTGCCAATCCAAAACTGACTAATAATTAGAAACTTTACAACATCGGCGTAATGTTGCATATCATTAAATTTTCTCTAGATATTTCCATAAACATTGTTTAAACAAAATACAAGACATATTACAATTTAAAGGAATATGTTCTCGTAGTACAAAACTTGCCAGGAATTCTAAGAAATATTCACTAACAATTCATAACTTTATAAGCGCACTATCGACACGAGCTAACTTTCTAAATTCATTATTTTCCAAAATTTATAAACCGCAAATATTTAAAGTCAATGTTCACAGACTGCTTAAATCTTGCTTTTAATGTTATAATTTTATCAATTATTATTAGTTTCACTTGTTAAAATTTAAAGATATTACAATTAGTGTAGGTATTTTAAGATATAGAAATATTTTGTTTTTTTTTTGCCTGAATAGATTTCAGCGGTTATAATGCACAAAATTTTGAAGAAACATCTACTGTGAACAGAACAAACTTGTAACATTTCTTGAGATTAGCCCATGGTCAAAAGCAATGAATATAAAGAACAGCTATAGAGTGGTCTAGTTTTAAAATGTCATTGATGATGTATGTAATTTTTGAAACAAAGTTATTCAGCCTTAAAACCATACCTAGTTGCTTTTGAATAACGTCAACAGTTTTGGAAATGCGCAAAAATCCTAATCGACTCTACCTGTGCACAAATGGCCTGAGCACACCTGAAGTCTTGGTAACGTATGTATAATGCATTTTGTACAAAGTAAATCTAATGTTCCTTCATAAACGTTTTTGATCCATTTTTTAAATTCTGCATTTCCAAATTGCTCAATATTTTTCTCAGCTACTACACAATAAACCACTGCCGGTTTACGTTGTAAGTACGACCACCGTCGAACATTTTCTTGATAAATTACACTAATATTGACGTAATCAGTAATAAAAACTGATCGTGTTTTGTCATATATATTACGACTAATACTTACGTCGTAATCAGAAAACCTAGTACAAATTTAAGTTATCTGTAATTTCATTGCAAATTTCAATTACAGTTATTTCTGTGGCAATACTATCCGATATAAGAAATAAAGAAACTCGATGGATTTAATAATTGTATATTCATAAAAGTGAGTATGTACAATACTGAAATCGGTTATCAATGTTATCTTTTTGCCGTTGTCACTTTAACTGCCGAAATAACCGCTTCTGTCAATAGACCCAACTTGTGGCAAGTATAAAATACTTAATTAAGGAAATCTAACCATCGGGTACCTGGCGACTGTAGTTATTAAGCTGATGCCGTGTGCATCCTCACAGTACCCCTCTAACAGATTTTTAGTTTAAGAAAGTTCAACCTGCAGTCTGTCAAAAAATCGGACGCGTCTTCCTGATTTGGTCTGTATTGGCCCGGATATGTTACTGTCGAGTGTTGAGGTTAGAAGAAGATCATGTTAGTAGGCGTCTGTTCGACTTAAATATAGGCTGGTTTTAGACAATCAATCGACACTACGACTCGATAATTATGACAAAGATTTTGACGGATCGGCTGAGCACTAGATATGGTTCGTCATACGACATTTGAAGTGATTTCTTAACTCCGTCAACGCAAACAAAAACAGGTGTAGTAATTCGTAACGGCACTCCAAACCTGGCAATCTATTCTGTAAAAATTGTTCTAGCAACAGTGTCTGCGCACACATTGTCCACCGGGTATGCTTCTGGCCAGCAAACGTAGCAACCTAAGATTGTTAAAACTTTTTTATATCCGTTTGAAAATGGTACTGAGCCCACTAGGTCAATATAAATGTGTTTAAATCTTTTTGATGTTGAAACGTACGTTCCCACCGGCAATATACGTTGACGTTGCAAGCAAGCCCGTGCCCGTTCTTTACAATTTGTTTTAATGAAAGGTCAAACATATTGCTCCAAAACTAATTTTGTCGTTGCTTTTACTCTTGGGTGTGCTAGTTGATGTAGACAATTAAAGATGGCCTCTCTAAAAGGTTTGATGATAAACGGTCAGGCTGTATGTGTAGAAGTGTGTGTTAGTAGAATGTTATGTTAGTGTTTGGAAACGGCACCAATTCTAATTGGAGAAATGTACCTGGTTGCAGACTTTTCTGTAACTAAAAATCCGTTTGTTGTGATTTTGCTAGGGCTGCAAAACTAATTCCCTCGGCAATTCCTTCTATTCTGGAGAGCAAATCATCTACTATGTTTTTGCTTCCAAAAATGTGTCTTATGTCGGTCGTATATTTTCCGATAAAGTCAAAGTGCCGGAATTGTCAAGGAGAGCATTTGACCGATTTCTGTTGGAAAGCAAAAGTAATAGGCTTGTGGTCCAAAAAGATAGTAAATTCTTTTCCTTCTACCATGTAACGGAAATACTTTACTGCTTTGTAAGTAGCCAGTAGTTCACGATCTTATGCAGCGCTTTTCGTTCCTAAGTTTTTTTGAGAAAAACCCAAAGATTCCCATTTGTTGTCTACTGATTGTTGCAGCGTTGCACCGACCGCAAAATCTAATGCGTCGGCAAAATTTGCAATAAAAACTCCGGCCGTTGAGTAAGTTAGCAAAACGACTTTGGCTAAACTTCTCTTGCATTTCTCGAAAGCCGCGCAGGTTTCTGGAGTCCATGTGATAGAATTTTGTCCGCGTATGTTTCCACGTAGTAACTCGTTGAAAAGGGCTTTTTGAGTTGCTGCTTTAGAAATTGCAAGCCTTTGGAAATTATTAACGCCCAATAATCGTCGGAGATCTTTTGCAGTTTTTGGTTGCGGAAAATCCGATACGGCCTTAATCTTCTCTGGAAACAACTTAATTCTTTGTTGCGTTACAAGATACCCTAAGAATTGTACTGATGTTGCTCACCAAGTGCATTTTGCCAAAATAATTAAAATACATAATTCTTAAATTGTTCGAAAACTTGACAAATATGAAGCTTATGTTCATCTTCCAAATTTGATGCAATCAAAATCTAATCTTTTAAAAATTTTGTTCATAAATCTCTGACACGTCTGCAATGCGTTTTGAAGACCAAATGACATGAATGGAAATTTACATAATTTGAACGGGGTTGCAATGGCTGTTTTTGGAATGTCCTCTTCAATGATTGGAATTTGATTATAAGTTCGAACTAAGTCAATGATAAAAAATATCTTTTTGCAGCAAAAAGCGTAGACAAGAACCTAAAAGTAAAGCACTCGGTATTTATCCGAGATAGTTCTTGCGTTGAGCCTTTTGTAATCGCCGCAAGCGCCATGCACCTCCTTTTTTAGGTACCATATGGGTGCTAAGTTCATGCGCAACATGTCATTAAAAGGTTTTCTTGCCTCTTAGTACCAATCTGGAGCTAAGCGTCTGTGACTCTCGGTGGTCCAGGTATAGTTATTATTGAATGTCTAGTAGCGTGCTGTATCTCGTTTCGTAAACCGGTCGGTTGCGTTATTTCCGGGTATTGTTCTAGTAACTTGTACCACGGCAAATGTCTTCAAACGGCGCAAATTCCTACTACAGAGAGTAATGTTAAACCATCAACCAATTTCTAATGTCCACTAAAAGCTTGTAGTGCTGGAGGAAATCTGCTCCAATAATTGGTTTATTCACATCGGCAATGATAAAACGCCAATTGTACATTCTTTGTTGACCAAAATCGAATGAAATTGTTTCAAATCTGTATGTTGTGATGTGCAAATCGTTAGCTGCAAATAAAGTGTAATTTGTATTTGCTTTTCTACCACGTGTTAATGTATGTGGGAAAACGCAAATGTCGGATTCAGTGTCTACCAAAAACTGTGTTTTTGTCTGCTTGTCGCTGGCAAAAAAGCGGCAAGTTCTTGAGCAAAGGTCGCTGGCTTTCATCAACGACGGCCCAACTTGTTTTCCGCCGCAAAAGTACATGGTGGATTGCACTTCTTTGCGTCAGTTCCAAAGTTTTTGTAGTACCAACAGCTACCGTTGCAAGATTGGCTGTAAGAACGTCTGCGTTGTTGATCTTGTAAACGACTGCAAAATCGAGAACGGTAGTTTGCCAATACTTCTTGTAAGATGACTGTGATTTCAGCCATTTTAGTTGTTAACAGCGTCATTTAATTTAACATTGCTTCTATGGGCAAAAAGAACGTCGTTTCTGCAACGTGGGTTTGTGGAAATATTTCAATCTGTGTTGCAAGAATAGGTGGTATCGACCCTGGTAATTGATTCATCCACAGAAAACGCAACGCGGCGCCAGAAAATACCTTGCCGGCTAATCCTTGAAAATGACGTAAAAATTATGAAGGTTTTCGGTCACCAATTTCTTTATGTTCCAAAGTAATGTCGGCAAGTGCAAATTGAGTTTTAACCTGCGCAAACCATAATTCAGAATCGGTAGGCCAAAACGGTGGTATTCTAACAGCTACGCATTGGATTGAGTTTTTTGGCTCACTTGTTGTCACAGGATATTTTGCGACGCAAGGTACAACAGGTCGCAAAAAATCTTTTGATTATTTTTAAACAAACACGTATACCACTATACGTCTGCACTTTTTAATAGATCACGTCGGGGTCATCACTGTGGTAATACTATCCAAGAAAAAAAAAACTTAATGGATTTAATAATCGTATATTCATAAAAATAAGTATGTACTAAAGTCGGTTATCGAGGATACATCTTTGCCGTTGTCACTCTTACTGCCGGGATAACCGCTTCTGTCGATAGATAAAATATAAAATACCAAATTAAGAAAACCTAACCATCTGGTATCCTAGCAACTGTAGTAATTAATCCGGTGCCGTGTGTCTGCAACCTAGACGATTATTTAGAAATACACAAATTAATATTGGGTTATAAAAATTAAAATAAAAAATTTAATTATAAATACCTATTTACAAATTTAACAATATAATGAAATTTAACATCTGTGAGCATCTCTACAATTTCTTTTTGTACAATTAAATTAACAGACAAAAAAAATTTATATAGTTGTGTGACTCTTCGTCGACAGTGTTAATTATGCTATAGTAATCTTGTCAGTTAATTATTATTTTGTTTGCCTTAAAATCTGCCCCCACAAGCAGATTTCTTTTCTATTCAATAGCACAGCAAGTAAAAAGTAGGTTTAGACTTTGCGCAAAACTTACAAACATTTGATGCACTATCAGAAAAAATAGGCTTAGACGTTGTAAATTTGTTTTTCTTATGATACATCCTTTAGCGTAAAAACGATATCTTTAAACATGATTGGTTTTTAAACATAAGAAACAATTTTTGGTCTCAAACTATAATCAGGTCATAGACGTTTCTTTAGTTTAGTTCGTTATTGTTGAAATTAATTCTAAATTCATAAAATTTTAAAATTTTCATGTCCCGAGTAACGTCAATTTTTTGTTGTCAACCTAACGCTTCTGTTAATTAACGTTCTGTTCGTAGGTTTACGTTTTCTAGCGTAACACGTTTCGAATGCACAATTTTAGTCAATTAACACAGTAAATAATTTAATAACATTTAAGCTATAAATATTGAATTACATAGTTCATGGATCTGAGATAAATTAGTCGGTGCCAATGTTGATTCCAGATGCAAAAATAATTAGAAAACTGCATAAGGTTTATAGCAAGGAAGAATTTCATATAAGGCGGACATATTACCTTCTTGAACTATAGATTGTTTATTGTTGCGATGTTATATAAATATATTGATTTGTTTTATGGAATTTAAATTATTTAATTATTTTGTTGTGCCTTAAGCTTTCGGCCACATAATTAAAAAACAAAATATGATTTCTAAAGGGTTTTCCAATAAGAAGTTTTATTTTGAATAGCAGGCTATTTGAACAGCTCTCAATTTTGAAGCTATAATAGCTAACATTTGACAAGTAAAAACTACGCCATTATTAAAAATGGAACGATACACGTTTCAACAACGCATTAAAATTATTAAAATTCACTACAAAAATGGTGAAAATTTTTCAGTCACAGTTCTCAAAACTATAGCACTTTTTGGTCGTCGTAAAGCACCTTCTCGGCCGGCAATAGTAAACCTGGTAAAAAAATTCAATCTGTTGGGACAAGTTTGTGATGTGAAGAAACGAAAACATGTGCATCGCTCAAGAACACATGAGAATATTGCTGATGTAGCCCGTAGTGTTGAAAAAACCCAGGGTTGTTGATTCCTTGTCGATCTTTGGAATTAGACATTCCACAAACGACTTTACACCGTATTTTGCATAAAGACTTAAATCCTAAGGTTTTTAAAGTTCAGTTAACACAAAAACTCAAACCGGTCGATTACCATAAACGTCGTATCTTCGCTGATTGGGTCCTTCAAATGCATTACAATGATCCGAAATTTTATCAAAAAATCATATTCAGTGATGAGGCCCATTTTTGCCTCGGAGGCTACGTTAATAAGCAGAATTGTCGCATTTGAGGCTCAGAAAATCCAAGAATGATTGTTGAAAAGTCTTCGTATTAAACGTGTCACTGTTTGGTGAGGTTTTTGGGCTGGCCGTGTGATTGGACCCTACTTTCAAAAATGAGGCTGGTGCAAGTGTTACGGTGAATAGATGGCGCTACCGAGCTATGATTAATGATTTTTTATGGCCGAAATTAGAAGATATTGATGTGGACTACGTTTATTTTCAGCAATACGGCACTACGTGCCACACAAGTAACAAAACAATCAATTTTGCAAAAAAAGTTTCTTGACCGTGTTATTTCTCAAAAAGGTGATCACAATTGACCACCGAGATCTTGTGATTTAACACCTTTAAACTTTTTTCTTTAGTGCCACGTGAAAGATAAGGTCTATGCCAATGCTCCACAATAGATTCAAGACCTTAAAGATGGAATTCGTGAAGTTATCAAGGACATACAGCCGCAAATGTGCGAATTGGTCATGAAAAATTTCATGAAAAGAATGTGGTACTGCAACCGTAACCGTGGCGGCCATTTGACTGATATCGTTTTCAAATGTTAATGGCATACCTTTCTCTTTACAATGAAATAAACATTTATTGATTTCTCTTAAAAAATATTTTTATATCAAAATGAAACCTCTTATTGGAAAACCCTATATAATATCAAACAAGTCGTAAAACTTCTAGAGCAATGTAAAATAGCTGTAAAACGCACAATAAAAAAAGAAAAAAAACTATTTAGATTTAGATATTTATTATTATATTGGTAAGATTTTTTTAATTTTATTATTATTATCTGTTTTTCTTTAATTGTATTATGTAATTGTTTAATAAAAATATTATATTATAATTATTATGTTAATAAATAACTTCGTACCAATTAAAGCCGTAATTAGATACGCCTTTGTGTAAAGAATAAATGTACCGCCCGCAGCCTATATGAAGTGTCTTTTCACAAAGTAGAAGTTATAAAACATTCCAAAAATCAGTTATTTTCATTACACAATAGTATTAGTTTAGATTTGAAAAATACATTTTGCCTGTTAAAGTGTTATAAATATGTATGCAAAATCAATAACTATAAGCGTTAAACAATATGTATTTGCAGTAGATGCCGTTGGTTTTTATTAGTTAATTGTGTCAAACACTAAAGAAACAGCTAGCAGCAACAAATTTATAATATTTTTAGTCAAAAATTAATTTTAAATTCTAAGAAGTGGTCTTTGATGTCCGCATACAAAGCGATATACAAGGTTATTCTAAATGCACAAACATGTAATATTCATTTTATTCTGTAATTTTCCTGCAATCTTTTCGAAATATTCTACAAATGAAACTGTTTACATTTTCATTGCCAATTGTCTTATTTAATTCAGGAATTTTAAATTCGCTTTTTTCTCTTACCGACGTTTCTGTAATTCAGAAAATTAGCATTTCATTAAGCAAAGATTTTTTTTCTGTTCTACTAATTGAGTTACCAAAGTAATGAACAAATTAACAGGACAGATTATTCATGAAAATTTGCGTAATTGAATAATGAGTTAGGGCAAAATTCAATTAGAAACTGTTGCTGCCTGTATACTAGCGGATCATATTACTTTCACATTGTTAATAATAAAATATTGATTCTTTGTTTAATTATATTTCTAATTTAATATATTGTGTTTTTTATGGAGAATATACATCCGCAACTATTTAAGAGAGTAAATTACAACACGTTCATGTTTTTATTCTCAAAACATTCAACTGACAGTGAATCATCTCTCCTAAATGAAGAGTGATACTTACAAATTGTACAATTGTATTAAGCATATAACGTACTTGTGCAACCGAGTTTCTTGATATAATGCATTGTGAAAATGTTACAAAGCAAGCCATTATATTAGAATCTACAACTTGTCGACGCATACAAATCTAATGTTAGTTCTAGAATTATTGTTTTTTATCAACCATTAGACATTAATTGAAAAATAGTTATTGTATAATTATTAGTAATACAATTTATTAAATATTTCAGTTTATATTGAGGCCATCTTAATAAAGTTTATTGTAAACATTTTTGTATTTAAATATTGTAATAAGATATTGTAGTTATTAAAATTAATAAAAACATATATTTAAATAAAACTAAAATATTATTAATAAAATATGTAATAGCAAAGCTATTTTTTGTAAAAAATCAATATTTCTCTCCCGGTTGGCTACACATAATTGCCGCCGCACCAGTTGCATCCGTTGGTTATATACAAAGTGTGAACGCCAAAAAACAAAGTCTACTCAACCATGTTTGTTCCATGTTCGGATAAGTTTAATAAGCAGTCGCTAATAGCGTTTTTCTATTCAAGGATTGCAAGACATGTCCTTATGCAAATTTGCGACGGCCAATAGAAACCAATCGTTACATACGTCAACGTTAACGCTCAACTTTGAACTATATTAATATTTTATCTAGAGATTTGTAGTAGTAGGTCGTCGTAAAGATTTGTAGTAGTAGGTGTCCTCACTGCTCTAAAATAATTTTTCTCTTTTTTAGATAAAAAAATATAGCACTAAGGTTGTCTTGTATCTCACTTTTCTTTGCATTTTGGACATCAAAGGTCACTATCACACACAGCTTCCGGCGCACTGCTGAATACGCGGCATTTTTGTTTGCAATGTTTGTAACTTGTCTGTGAGTGTCTACTGTGCCATCTTTTTCAAAATCCAAATTATTTTTCTGACAGACCTCGTACGTTGTAACTCCGTATTAAGCAGGCTGTGTAGCAACCGTTAGTAAAACCTGCTCTCTACGTTCAAACAACTGGTCTAAAAAATTCAGTCAAAATATACATCCCCCTTAACTTCCAAGATCAGTTTTGGTCTCGGCGGAAATTTCTTTATACGTCTCCCATAAATTAAGTTTTTTGTGTGGTAGATTGAGTTTGGCATTTCTATTGTACCACTTTCTTATTGTTATACATAAACGGCGTAATCCAGCAACTTTTGCGTTCCATAAATATACCCGCAGTTCTCTTACAGTAGATTTCCTCCTTGGTATCGATTTTTCACAGATCTTTCCTACGGTTTACTCGGTTCTGTAGTCCTTTCTCTCGTTCTCTAAAAAATGCTACCGTTGCTCTTTTTTTATGTTAAAAACAGTGTAGTTGTGAGCAATATTAAAATCACCGGCAACAATAGCATTCTCCCTTTTGCAGCTGATTTGCACGCCTATTCTGTGCAAAGTATTTTTCAGGTAACAAATATTCTTGTTTCTAGAAGAGTGGCAACTATATATTGTAAAAACTGTATAGAAGTAAAAAAAAGTATATATAAGACTATGCCCATGTTTTTTAGTAATCAAGTTAGTAATTAGTACTTTTATTGCCATGTCCACTTTATCGTGACAAAACTAATATTTCCTACTCCTAAAAGCGTTTCAATTTGGTTCATTTATTATTAGTATTTCTGCTTTAATATTTTTTGCAGTGGCCAGAACTAGATTGCGAGCAGGACGGCCTTTGATTTAAAAGATTTTGATCACTATTAATTTTTGATCGTCTCCTTAACCCTTTTCCTTTTTGTGAACGCAATATGCATTGTTTTTTGCATTCAGTTGCTTAGTGTTCTTCTTATACACTTTAAACACAGATTTTCTCTGTCTGAGCATTTGCATTTTCACAGCACATTAAATATTTGACTTTGACTTTTATCTCCAAAAATGTCCAGACAATACTGATTGTCTCTATTTTAGTCAGCTTTTCAGCAAAGATATCTGACATTTTTATGGTAACATATTGCTTATTTCCGTATGCCGGACAAAAAGATTTCACCTCAAAATCTTTGAATTTTAAGGCTGTTACTTTAAAGATAACATCGCTTATTACTTCCACTGTTGTTACCTTGTCTAAAACTGTCACATAAACAATTATTTTATTTTTAAGAAGAGATACCCTTGTACCATTGGTTTAAAATAATCCTTTCAAATATAAGGTGTAGAAGGACCTTCCAACTTGGGTACGGTCTAAAATGAAAACATCTCCTTGTCATCAGCTTTTTCTTATACGTCCCCATTTGTCAGTATGGGGTAGAATATGCATCTTGACACATAAGACATGCTTTTCTCATTGTTAGAAAAACCAAGTAAGTAGACAATTTTAGCCAACTCTCCCTTCGTTTTGCATTGTCTTCTAAGCCAATTTTGCCACCAAATAAGTTGATTAAACTCCAAACAACTTTGTTGTTTGAGTCAAAATTCTTGTTACATAAAAGAATTATATCTACTTTCAAGAGTGTTTCATGTATTAACCCTTATGTATTTTTAAAAATATTTTGTGACCCCAGTCTTCTACTTTTGCAGTAAGTCTCTAAAGCTGTTGGTTTTCTTCGATTGGCAAATTGGCATATTGTCAAATCTTTTTTCTCCTGATCCATGTACTGCTTGATTCATCTAGTAAAACAGTTTTTTGATCTGCAATTTTTTAATAATAAGAACTATTGCGCAGACACCATTTTTGGTTTCATTCTTTGTTTTCTCCAATTCTACAATAACTTTATTGAATGACGCAGCCTCTTCAATTGACTGGGCTAAGATGTTATTGCAGCTAACACTAGTCTTCTGTTTTGCTTTCTGGCAATTGGCTTGGCCTGTTTAGCCTCAGCACTCACGCTACTATTTCTTCTCTGTCGGGAGGGTACTTTGTTTCTGCGGAATTTCCTGTTCCAAGTGTGATTTGATAATCAAACTTAAAACAAAAAATTGTAGATATGTTTATCCATACGGTATGCTATGCTTGAATCTATAAATGTTGCTACTGCATACATTTTTTTATAATTTTGTTTTAATAATTTTTTCTAGAATTTTTAAAGACGTTGAAAGCAGTGTTTAGTTAATACTCTATTTTGTAAATTGGTATAATTGATGTTTTTTTTAGATTTATATTTAAAACTTTTAAATCAAAAATTGCAGTAATTTCATTTGTTAATTCTTTGATTGCTGCGAGCGTTATTTTGTCTTTTCCAGGTGCAAAAGTTTTTAAAAAAATTTTTATGATATTATTTCCTTAATGTCAGTTTCTGTTATAATTATTTTGTTGTCTGTTCGTTTTAGTCCGGTCAAAGTACCTTTTTACCTCTAAAAAATTTCAAAAATTTTAAAACTTTGTACACTGATTTAAAGGTACTTAATGAAGAATATACTACTAAGTTTTGACAAATATGACACAAGCTCTAGCGGCAATCACAAAAAAAACATGGCACTTTTTTTGGTTTTTTGTTAATATCTTGAGAACTGTAGGTTGGAGGTAAAAGTTAACTATATACACAATGAAAGCTGATAAAATTTGCAATAAAAATAAGCATCTACATTTTTCTAGTATTCTTAGCGGTTACAGAGTTATAGAGTTCTAATGATTGCGTTTAAAAAAAAAAATTAGCACGGCACAATAAGTAATTTGTTGAAGATGCCAACGCAAAAAAAAGAGTACTTTTTACCATCATTTGTTAGATACTTGTAAATCAATATTTTAAAATGTTTTGCTAACACTTTTGGATACGTTAGATCATTATGGGAGAAGGGTTACACATTTACGAAAAATGAGATTGAAGACTGCCTCAGGTTCTGCTGCGTCTTCTGTAGTTAGTGGGATCAACGGGCTGGCTCAAACTTCCAACCCCACTGTTCTGGAGAAAGATCATTTCCTAGCCCAACTTAGATTTAGTGGTATACACAAAAAGAGTGCTGCATTGCTGCTTCTTCTGTGGGCAACAGCGCAGAGAGGTCTGGTTTAGCATTCAAAATTGATTTGGTAAAAGCTTTGTAACATTCCATGTTAAGGAAAGTTTGCTTGTGAAGTGCATTGAACCATGCTAAGAGTATTTTGTTTACCGTTTCAGCTTTATTACATCAGTAATACTTTGTTTCCATTTTCAATATGCAGCGGAAATTGTATCACATCCGCTAAATGCATGCGCAAGAAGTTTTTTATTCCCATAATTTGCTCGAATGTACCATCCCTTTTACTCTGCCGTGGCTTGATTTAACAAATAAAATCTGTCTTTCAGATGGGGTTAAAGCCATGAAGAGGTCAATTAGATCAACATCTTTGCCAACTATTGCTACTTTGTCACTAGTTTAGGATTTTATGATTCCTGTGCGGATGATCAGTTTACCTGGGTTATTAGATTTTTGTTTTGTTTTAATTCCATGATCGTGAAAAAAAGTTAAAAAAAATGAAATAAGTCTAGATTTATTGTGTTCATTAGAAAAAAACCATCCTGTTTGACTGTGATTTGTGTTTTGTGTTTTGTGTTCAAAGTTTATGTGAACTGACCTCTTTAGCTTGTACTTTACATAAGCGACATAACATTGGCAAATTGTTGAGATTAAAATTTTTTGGGCCACACCACCTTGTGTAACAGTACTCCTACGGCCAAAACAATGTCAAAATCAAAAAGATTGACTTCTTTTTGTAGTACATGAAAAGTATCGTATAAGGCGGATTTGTTTGTTTTCAGCATTCCAGTTTCCTCAAATAAAGATAAAGTGTAAGGAGCAAGCTTATGTTATAAGAAGTTGTTTAAGTCCTTATTACTCTGCTTGTTAATAGCTATCTTAGGAAACATTGTTAAAGGGTTGGTAATCAACCTTTCTCTATGAACAAAGTAGTACGCGTATTCCACGCGTATTGTAAACGATACGTGGAAGGAAGGGCAGGTAGTTGGAAAGAGAGAGGGAAGACCATCAAAATAAACAAAAAACCAAACAAAAGAGACCGGCTCTTTGGTTCGTAACAATACAAAACACTTTTTTTCTATTCTTTAGCGCCATATAACTATGTAACCGCTGGGAATACAAAAAAATGTATATAATCATTTTTATTGAAAATTTTATTATGTATATAGTCAACTTTTATCTTTTACCTACAGTTCTTGAGATATTAACAAAAAACCGAAAAAAGTGCCCTGTTTTTGGTCATTACCGCTTAAGCTCGTGTCATATTTGTGAGAACTTTTAGTATATTTTTCATTAAGTATCTATAAATCAGTGTACCAAGTTTCAAAACTTTTGAAATGTTTTGAGCATATTTGACTAAGCTATTTAGTTGTTTCTTTTTAAGTAAACACAAAATTGCCAATATTTATAATAAAATAATTTATTGCATCATTTATTTTTGTTTGTTTATTACTATTTTAATTTTGTCATTAATTATAACTTCAATTAGTTTGCATTTTAAGAACTGCTTTTTACATTTTCAATTTTTAATGGGCTTATAGAGTTTTGTTTTCTTTTTGTGTTTCAAATTATTATTTTTTATTATGTCATTTGTTGAGTTTAATTTATGTCTATTGTAATAATAATTACTGTGTATAAATTTATTTATAATTTCTAAATTTATCCAGTTATTTTTTTTTCTAGTATTGTTTGAATTATTTCTTGTAGTACATTTGCAAAATTAGATAAGCTGTTACCTTTATTTAGTTTTTCATATGTTTTCATGATTTTGGCATAATGGTTATTTTGGCCCACATTTGAGTGCCAAAACAGATGGTTTTGATAGAAGTAGGCAAACAAATATTTATATAAAATATGTGACCTTTGCCTGACAAACTTTGCAACTCCTCGTTTTGTTTTTTTGTAAAATAACAAAATAAAATGTCATCGAGTAATAGTAAGACTTCATTAGATTAGCGTGTTCCACAATCTGTAGCAATAATTTTAAATTTATAGACTACTGCTTAAGACAAACTTTTACCACTTTTCTATTAGATGCTGGAGGTAACACCACATGTCTTAAAAACAAAGTGGTTGAAAATCCAGCACTGTGGCAGAAGAACACTCCAAGGATTCTTTATTAAACAAAAACAATACTGCAAAAAAAAACTAGAACTGAATCATCATAGTACTAGTATAATTATTACTGACAATACTACCATAATTAATTACAATTACAAGGAAGAAGTTAAAGAAACATTTTCTAATACAAAAATGACAAAAAAAAGTCTTGCAAAATAATTGAATATTTAAGTTTAAAAAGTCAAAATTGTTGACAATAATGGCTAACTCAATATTTAATCATCCTTAAATTGCACTTTTAATATTACAATTCAATACTTTTAGAATTTGCAATCTATTTGATCATTTGTTTAATATAAAATAAATATTATTCGCAAAAAAACAAACAAAAATTAAAAAAAATATATTCTTAGAATTACGCCTAAGCAACACACACGTTTCTTATTAGTGACAAAAACGTCAACTTAAATGAGAGTTTTTGGTATCAGAAGTGATAACTTTTAAAGTAGCAGAAAAACTATTTTTAACGTAATTGATTAATTATTATGTATTTAAAATAAAAATAAATATCAATCATGAACAAACATAAAATAACCAGAAGAAAAAATAAACAGATTGAAAATGTTTACAAATCAAATATTATCAATGTAATATAACGTATGTACAAAAAAGATTGAAAAGAATTGATGCAAATATAATCTAAAAAAATTTACATAATGTTATGCTTGACTGGTGCAAAGGTTCACCAGAATTTGAAGATCAAGCAAACACATGTTTCCCAATATCATGCATAAAAATACATTTAGCTTCGCGTTGGGTTACTTACTTTACATCTTCGGTCTCTTTATTTCAACTTTGCAAATGACTATATATTTGTCTATACAAACTTTATATAGTTCGTATAAAAAGTATCAGCAAATATTTGAACCAATAGATATTGAAGTATTTTACTTTATTGTAAATATAATCAAATGATTATGTTTTATCTAACATTTAATATATTATGTAAAGCTGGTGGCCGTAAAGCTTTATTCACAACTCAAAATTAAAGAAGTTTCTTATTTAATGATTAAAGTTTTAATTAAAAATATTTCAACCTAAAAAAATCATATTTAAATCAATAATGCTAACGAATGTTGGTTGAAAATTAAGATTGCTTAATGAAGCATTCATAAGACTTGATGGGAATTAAAAATTCTTTACGTTCAACAATAATTGAACACTTTTTTAAAAGTATAATTGTAATTTTATTAACAAATTACTGAATCGTGCTCTACTTCATTCTTTAAAATTAAGATGACAACTGGTAATATTTAAAGTTGTTAATAAAATTTTCATAGAATTTGTGTGCTTTTTTTTATTCATTGAACAACCTCAATTGCGGGATCACATCTGCTTCTAACTCATTTGAGAAGATGGCACAAGCAGAAATATGGTATGCTGATGGATTCTTGATGATCCATTCTAAGAGCCATGGATTTATTAACGCGACTCACAGACAGCCACTCCATAAATTCTAATTTACAAATCTGAATCTGCATTCTGGGAGAGTCTGTTGTGGTGGGACTTGATGGGTTATTTGTAATTTGGTTTAGATTGGATCCCAGCGCGTCAGGCTATATTTAATTACACGGATAATGTACTTGCTAATACAGCCTACGGGGGTACTGAGGTATCTATGTTTATTGCATTATGTGTGAAGTTGTATCAGATTAAATATAAAATCAATACTCAATTAACTATTAAGAAAAAAATAATCAAATTTAATTTTAAAGCAGTTTACACTATTGTTCGTTTAGATAGGTAATGTTGTAAAAGTGTACTGTGAACTTTCTTTTAAACGAGCAATCTTTTCAACTAGTCGATTGAAAGTAAAAATAGAAGCAAAAATAGCTGATGGCGCTCGCTGTATGGGCATCCATTAGCGATTATCGCTCCATCTGCTCGGGTAATTTACCATCCCTTATTTTCGGATCGAAAGCTGACCGTCACGGATTGATTTCTTACGTGTGATAAAATGGAAATATAGTTGGTCGATTATATTAAAAATAAAAGAAAATTGAAAATATACTCATATTAGCATATTACGAACGAACAATCCAATTGAATTTATTCAATAAATACTTTCCTGTGTAATTTAAATAAAATTGCTCTCATATTTACATAAAAAAATCCGAATAGAAATGATATTTTTTACACAAATTTATTTCTGAAAACTGGAATGTTAAATAAACCATGTCTTTCTAAATTTAGAATATAGTTAATTTTAAGATTCCGGCAGAGGGAACTGTATATGGGAAGCAATAAAAGATAAATAGTTTCCGTGTTTTGTTGGTGGAAATATTTTCCAGGCTATAAAATTTTCAGCAGATCCATTTTCTTAATATAGTTCTTATCGCCACTTGAGGTAGTCAGATGCAGATACTGTTTTTATTTATTCCATTTTGCGTTTCTGCTTTCTAAGAAATCTCTGGTGAATACATCGCCGAGATTGAATAGTAACTCTATATAGTGGCAATGTTTATTTTATTTCACAAATGTAATTCACAAGAGAATTTATTTAAAATAATAAATAATAATATTATCGTTTGAAATAAAATAAATTAATAATTTGTACGGTTTTATATTCATATAAAATTATGTGGCATAAGTGTAATGCAATAGTAACCATCTGTATAATTTCACATAAACAATAAATACAGTAATAATAAATCAATCGACGATAAGCCATTCGAAACAAATTTTGCAACAAGCGACAACAATGGAGTATTTGATCCGCTCCACCGGGATACGGAAGTTGTTGATTTATAGGTACACATGACGTCACTTCCTGCGGGCGACACTAACGGCACCTCGTGAAATAATGCAAAAACATTGCGCGCCAAATCGCCAAAGAGATTCCAAAACAACACGAAAATTTATACGTCTGCGGTGCACTAACTGCTCGGCACATATAGGCAATGGCTCCGTCGCCAGTTGCTGCTGCCTTTTATATTGGCCCACATTTCATTATAGATTTCGGTAGAAAAGAATCGCGGACACTGCTGAGAGGAAATCAAACAAAAACTATCAGCCGAATTTTCACTTCTACATTAGCCTTCCTTCGCAGCCAAAGGCGATTTATGGCGCGACGCTTTCGGGCGATTTATGTGTCGGTTCGTGCTGAGATTCAAAATAAAAACTCATAAAAATCACAATCCAATCAGTAAATTTATAGCATGATTATAATTAACTAGCGGGCGTTGTTGTTATCATACTAGGACTGTTGAGTGTTATTATCATAATTAAAAATGTTTTAATGTAATGTCGATTGTGTTGCAATTGATTTCAATTCAACAAGCAATAGAGTCGCTACAACAATGTATAAATTGAATTAACAAAATTTAAATTAATAAATTATAATGTATTGTTAAAATCTAATCATTTGAATGTTAAGTGGTAGAAATTATTAATTTAATAGCAATTATCGCAACAATATTACATAGTTATATTATAAACTAGTTATGTTTAATATTGTGTCACGTATTATTGTGAATATTAAAATTGTCACATGGGAATAATCGGAAAATCATATGACAAAAGCAGGTGTATTGCATAGGTTTTATGGTAGTTCTCCAGAGGGAAATAGATCCGTGCTGAGTTTTCGTGCGTATAGAACGGTGAGATTTGTTTGGGGATATCGTAGGGGAATGAGTAGGCTGAAGAGACGAATGTCCCCATGAATCAGGCCGCCTGTGGGGATCATCTGTCTCCAAGAGTTCTTTCGTAGTGTACGTGCCTGCAGATCAGCAGGGAACCGCAGATATTTGGCCCTATTAGAGACTCTAATACATTTTATTGGCTTCGGTTCCTTTGCCCATTTTTCACGGTACACACCAACAAAAACATTTTTTATTGTGATATATGTAATTTATCTGTGTTTAAATCACTAGCGAACAGATTGGATTATTCAAGTAAATTGTTTTGTTATATAGGAACAAAACAAAACACTAAAACAGATTTACGCTACTCAGCATTTTAATTTAAAATTATTTGAATATATAAACTCAATGTAATAGGCTGTAATAACAGTATTACTGATATTTGTATTGTACTATTTAAAAGTGATTTATCATATGCAATTACTACAAAAACTATAGGTCTGTTCCAACATACGATTTGTACGGTTTGCAAACCGTTCAAACTATGCACACAAACAAATTACTGTGTATAAAAGATTGCCTAAGGATAATAAATATTTGTTTGTGTGCACAGTTTGGACGGTTTGCAAACTGTCCAAATTTTATGTTGGAACAGACCTTATATACATATATATAGACTATTATTGTATTGCATTATTATCTCTATTAATTTATTATAAAATTTTAACAAATCATATTTATTGATCTAATGAAATCAAATGTTTTAACTAAGAATATTTGAATAAAAACCAGTTTCTCACGACAAAAATTTCAAGTTTATCGCAATTTTTTGTTTGACCTGGTAACCCTCGTACTATGAGCAATCTCAAATAATGAAAATAGAATGAAGCTATTTCGCATTTTAGCAAAATTTTTGCTTTAAAAAAAGTTACTCGTGTATTTTTAGCACATTTTGGGATAAAATAATTTACTATTGTTGACAAAATACACATAAATGTGAGTGAGTGTGCCTTTTATTGCGTATGTAAAATTATATTTATAAAATAAATAGAAAAAACTGTTATAAATGTTTTTAGATTCTTCTATATAGTATTATTTTTAATTTAAGGTGCCCTTGTCTTACACGTGTTGAAATAAAGACAAAGTCATGGGTAATCTATATCAAATAAATATGTCTCTGTGCAGCATAATTCTTAATACTTATATAAAAATGTAAGAATTATCGAATGAGAATACTAACAATATTTTTATTCATTTACAAAATATCAAATGCTGAATAATATAATATTTGTTTTTTTACACACATAGGTACAATAATACTAAAGATATTTTATTTTAAAAGCAAAATTAATTTATTGTAGTTTAAAATTAATTAAAGTTTGTAGCAAATAACGCAATTATGCTTACATCACATTCTTTGTCCAAAAGTATAAAGATTTCTTATATACCTTTTAAATTACTTGTTTTATGTAATATAAGCAAAATACTGAAACCAGCAGCAACACAACAAAATTAAAAAAAAAGTTCGATTTAGAAAATTTATTTGTTCCAAAATAAGTGTAAAATTTTATATAAAATATGCAAAAGAATATATATCGTGTATTTTTACAATTAAACTATATCATAAAATATAAAACATTTCAAAATTAACAATTATGAGTAACATTTAACAAATTAGTAATTATGAGCGGCCATACTCAAAACGTGCTAATTTCATTCTGAAACATGGTCCATTCCATACACTTCTGAAATGTAATGAAATCATTGTTCAAGTTTTCTGCGGTTATTTTGTTTTGTCCTTTATACAGGGTGTTAATGAATAGGGGTAACAAACTTCTAGGGTGGGTAGGGGGTTTTATTTGAGACACTTTTTGTTAATAAACTCATAGGTAACCATGTTCACCCTAGAAGCTGCACGTCAAAACACTTTTTTTTTCAAGTTTGCTATGTTTCATGTCTTAAATCAATTATGATTTTGACGTATAAAATAGTTAAATTTGTGTTACTTGTTACTTAAATCATAAATCAGCATACTTTTCATTATTATTATGTTAGTTTACGGCAAAGCACATTGTAATGGTAGACTTGCAACACGCTTGTATACAGCCCGATTTCCAAATCGTCCAATACCTTCCAATAGAGTGTTTGCAAAAGTTTATCAGTGATTGCAAGATACAGGAACTTTTGCTGTCAACAAGGTAAATTGCGGAGTTGCAAGACATCGTCAAACCTTACGATTTGAAGAAAATGTGTTTTATAAGTGATTGCACGTGACATTAATGCTAGTTATGTAAGTGTTTGACAAGTTTTGGAAGAACATCAGCTCCACCTCTATCATCTGCAAAAAGTTCCTTAACTCCAATCAATTTTTCACCACACAACCTTTCTCGTTGATTTGTAAATCGCTGTCGCTTACAGCCTCGATTTCCACGGAATGTTCTTTTTACTGATGAAGCAACATTTAACAGAGACGGCATTCTTAACTCTAACAACAATCATATTTGGACCAACAAACACCCTTATACTATTCGACACAAGTTAGAAATCAACGTGTGGCATTGTCGTTTGATTAGGCCATACCTTTTTCCACCTCGTCTCACCGGTTCTATTTACAAGATCTTTTTAGAAAAAAAATTGCCAAAAATTAAAAAAAAGTACCAATAGGGGTTTGCCGACAGATGTAGTTGCAACATGACGGTGCGCCGTCATTTTGCTTGCTGTTCGGAACTACCTCAACGAACAATTTGGGGATAGATATATTGGGCGAGATAGGCCAGTAACGTGGCCGCCAAGTTTCCTGTCTGGTGTATAAGACGACAGTTAAATCTGAAGAAGATTTGTTAGCGCGTAATATGGCAGCTGCGCAGGAAACTTAAGAAATGCCTAGAAATTTTGAGAGGGTTTACGAAAAGATGATGCAATGGTGTAATGTTTCCATCAAAGTTGATGGTAGACATATTGAACAAATGTGACCAGTTTAGATATCAAAAAATTTCAAAAAATGTTCCCCTTAAATTTTTTTTTTTTTTAATTGGTAGGAGCTACATTGAAACATGATTTTAAGTGAAAGAAGCGCAGTTGAATTGGGTTTTAATTTCAAATTCCAATTTTTTATCAAATTTTTGACTTTTAAGCATGATTTTTAACGAAAATAACAAAAAAAAAATCATTTTTTGATTTATGACATAAGTACGGTTAGAGATAGATCCACATATGCTATTAAAAAAAGATAGACAATTTAACTGCTTATAATTTTGATGTCCTATTTTTTTTTTACTTTAGACTTTTTAGGGCCGGTATTATAAACAATTAAAATCTGTAGATTTTATTTACTAACCAAGTAAATTTATTTTACTTGGCTGATTTCGGTAATATAAACGTCAAATAATAAAAGAATAAATTTATCATCCAAAATCTAGGGATTAAATTTATTCAATGAATGAATAACTTGACACTTGTCATGTTTCTTAAGTTATTTTTAATGAGAAGCAATTTCTATTAAAAATCAGCTTTTGATTGCTCTACGATGTTATGCAACTGACTTTCAAAATGTTGTAGGGGATTATTGTAATATAACAAAGACTAAAATATAACACATCAATAACTACAATATTAAAATAACATATAAATGCGGCGTTGCAATTTATTATTTTACAAATAGTTAATTTTTTTAAATTTGATTGGCATGCTTTTACTACCAATAGGCCATTTAACTATTGCAAAAAAATATGTTTTCTGTAATTGTTTGAATATAGACTAACCGACAAGTGTCGTAACTAAAGTATCACGTTAACAATTTTTTGAGTAATTTTTAACTGGTTCCTGCACCACAAAAAAACAAATAACAAATTTTCTATTAAAATCAGATTGCTATGAAAATAGTAACGCGGTTGAATAATAGCGGTAAAGAATATAATCGTTTGTCGTCCACATTAATGTACTCCAACATTTTTTTAAAAGTCGGACAACTTACTGAGAGCATAGTATATTTTACATTTTTTGCTTTTGTTGCAAAATAAGATGTAAAGTACTAAAAACTCATTTTATAATATTTAGCTTCTTTTGACACAATGCATATTTCCTTGCAACTAGCCAACTTTGATACACAGATCACAAAGTGTTAGTCTTTGTGATAGAAGAATTTTCTGCATTTTATTAAGGATTAATTCCCAATTTTTCTAATTTTTTTCTATTTTTTTCTTCAATTCCACATTAACTACTAAAAATCCGGAATGATATCATATTTTTGCACTATTCCAAAAAGAATTTGAGAAAACTTGAAAATCCGCATTGATTAATAGCACTTTACTCTAGGATTTGAGTAAAGATTGTAAAACTCTTTGCCACTACTTGCCGCTAATCAAATTTGGGTTTATTCACTTTTTGGTTAAATTTTACCATAACGTAATAACTGTCCTTATAATATTTTAATAAATGTCAAACTTCAAGCAGCTACTAGATTCATTTTTTCCATTCTTAATTTAAATAAATAACTACTGACACATTTATAGATTCATTATTACAATAATCTATTAAAAAAGTTAAATTCGGACACTTAGAACGGAAGGAGTATTTAGTTTAAATAAAAAATACATAAAAGTTATAAGCACTAATACATTAAATAAAAATTAATAATACAAATAGCATCTATAGAACAAAACGTTATAATAACGTATATTGTCAAACATGTCAACTTCAAAATATTTTTAAAATTTCAATCTACAATAAGATTGATGATATTTTGTGCATTTTACAGACTTTTTAAGATTTAAATAGTTTTATATTATATAATTCAAGATATAATTATTGTCAGTGTAACGGACATAAGTCATAAAAAAACTCGGTATTATTTTCCACTTGTATAAATTACACTCTTCAAGGCTTGTTTGTAACGTTTATGCTTGTTAAATTGTAGAATTTAGGTGTCATATTGTGCTTGTAATTAATTGTTAATTCTTTTATTTAATATAGAGAAAGTGTACAATTCTCATGTTATGCGTTCATACTTGCGGGAAATGGGTATCATTAATTGTAGTATAAGCCAGCAATAGATGTTTTTTTAATAATGAGAAACAATATTGTCGTTATTGATATAATTTACAATTTATTTTTCATATTTGTTGCCGTCATATTTATAGCAGCTGGCACAATTTTGCCCATAGTTAAACACTACCTCTTCTCTTACAATGCTTCATTGTATGCACTTAGTATGTACACAATATACTAGCTCTCAAATTATTAGTGTGAGTAATTGAGTGAGATGTAGTCAATAGTTTTTAATATAAATTTTTAAAGTGTTAATTTGTTTATAGAAAGTAATCAAAAACTTTTAAATTTTATGATAATTGATGGTGCAAAGTAGTTGTAGCTCCATCATGTTGCTTTAACCAAAGAAACCGAATATCATCAATCAAACTTCAGTATTGCAACTCTCAACCAAATTACAATGTCTAAAGAGGTTTCTTCTTCTTCTTCTTCTTCTTCTTCTTTTTCTTCTTCTTCTTCTTTTTCTTCTTCTTCTTCTACTTCTTCTCCTTCTTCTTTTTAGCCTTTTATTTATCTAATGTTAAATATAGGCCTCTTCTAAGTCTTTCCATGTTGTTCTACCGCTGGCAGTCTTCATCCAGTTCCTTCCGACAATATAGGTGATAACTCTCCATCGCTTTCGTAGTCTTGCTTTTCCTTGGTCTCCAGGCTGCTATTCTCTATCAGCTATCATTCAGCGTTTTTGCAATGTGACACGCCCTTTGCCATCTGAGACTCGCGACTCTCCTCATAATATCCGTTATTCTCGTTCTACTTCGGATTTTGTCGTTTCGCACCTTATATCTTAGAGTAATCCCTAGCATGGCTCTCTCCATAGCTCTTTGGTTGTTTCTAAGTTTTTCCGCTATGGTCTTAGTCAGGGCCATAGTTTCTAATCCGTATATGGCCACTGGCAGTATACAGCTGTCGTATATTTTTATTTTTAGATATAGTGGTACATTTTTGTTTTTAAATATGTAGCAAAGCTTTCCAAATGCTGCCCATGCTAGCTGTATTCTTTGCTTAAGCTCAGCAGTCTAGTTCTCTTTCTTTGTTTTAATATTGTGGCCTAGATAAACATATTGATATGTATTTTCTAGTGTTTTACCATCTATTCTGATGTTATCTCGGCTATTGCTTAGTAGAATAGAATAGAATAGAATATATCTTTATTACGTATGCTAGCCATAGGCCAGTTGTAACATGTCATGGAATTACATTAATTAGTTAATAATAACAGGTTAGTGCACAACATAAATATAATAAATAATCGATAATAGGTCTATTCCAACCCATAACTCGGACAGCACACAAACCGCACAAACCATGCACACAAACAAACTACTGCGTATAAAAGATTGCCTAAAGATGGCAAATATTTATTTGTGTGCATAGTCCGAACGGCCTGCAAACTGCCCAAACCGTAAGCCGGAACAGACCCACCATCACATCAAAAATACAAGACATTTAAATTATAGCAAAACTACATATTAAAATTGCATCTAATTAAAATAAATATTAGTCTAATGTATAACATATAAAATAGCTCACAGAGCATTTAAAATGTAAAAATGTATATAACCATAAACGTTTGACAATAGCATGTTTTGATAAGCGACAATAGAGATTTGCAATTAGAGACAGGTTAAGACAGGTATTCTTCAATTGTGTAGATACATCGATCCAGTAGGTAGGTTTTCAGACACTTTCTGAACTGGTTGAAATTTTTAATATTTTTCATTTGTATAGGCAGTCTATTATACATATAGCTTCCTGCACAGTTAGGAGATTTTTTATATTTACTTATTCTATAGTGAGGAATATTGATATTATTTGCCAAACGTGTTTGGTGTTGATGAATATCATTATTGACAACAAAATTTTGTTAATTGTTGTATATATAGGACAATAATTTATACAGATAAATGGCAGGAACTGTTAGTATTTCATGTCTTTTGAAAGTATTTCTACAAGACTCTAAGTAGTTAAGATTATAAATTATTCTAATTATACGTTTTTGTAAGACCCTATTAATATCTGCTGCTTGCCCCCACAATATAATGCTGTAAGTTAAGATTGGATATACAAGAGCGTAGTAGGAAGTTTTCAGCGCTTTTTGATCTAGACCTTATTTTAGGTTAGTAAATCCAAAGACAGATCTGCCTAGCTTAGTACAGATTTCATCTACTTGTGCAGACCAGCTCAATGTTTGATCTATAATAGTGCCTACGAATTTAATAGACTTAGCAAATGTTAGAATATGTCCATTCAATGTTAAGTCAGGCATTATTTTTTTATCGATGCAACATGAAAAGTGTATGCAGACAGTCTTTTTCACATTTATTATTAGACAATTTCTTTGGCACCAATTTGAGAATTCATTTAGTACCATTTTTGTTCTATGTTCAAGGTCTGAGTATTTTTTTCCCGACACAATGATGGACGTGTCATCAGCGTACATAACAACATCTTGTACCGATATACTTTGTGATAGGTCATTTATAAAAATTAAGAACAGAAGTGGTCATAGGACGGAGCCCTGTCCATCACCTACATTTAGATTTTATTGTTCAGAACTACTTTTTTTGATGATAACAAATATTTTACGTTTTGTCATGAAGGATTTTCTGTAGATCGTTCCTGTCTGAAACCATGCTGACACTTTGATAACAGATTATTTTGATGTAGATAATTGTTAACTTTATCAACCATTACTCTCTCAAATATTTTTGAGAAAGTACTTAATAGAGTAATAGGTCTATAGTTAACACTTAGTGTTGGATCCTCTTTTTTGTGCAAAGGAATGATATTTCCCAGTTTCAGTGCAGAGGAAAATTCCCCTAAGACTATTGATTTATTGATTAGGAAGGCAAGCCTTTCTGCGATGGTTTCTTTACAAGATTTTAAGAAACCTATAACCACACCGTCGAGTCCAGTACATTTTTTCTTGGACATATTTGTTATTATTTTGTCAATGTCTCTATCGCAAACAGGGGTTACAAACATACTGTGCATAACGTACGAAGTATGCGTAGTGCAATTATGCTGCGAGTGCTGACTGATGTGTTGATTTATCTTGGCATCAGCATTACTAAAATTTTAATTGATTGTTTACTGTTTGTATTAACTTTACCCTGTAGATTGTTTATAATCTGCCAAAGTGTCTTACTTTTATTTTTAGAATAATTTATAATTTCCCTATTATAATTTTGTTTAGTTATATTTAAGTTACTGTGAAATTGTTTCTTTTTTAGATTATACAAGTTGTTCATTTCATCTATTTTATTTAGTTTTTTTAGCCAGTTCAGATTTCTCAAATCATCAGACTCCCGTTTAACTTGCGCACTTATCCACCTGTCGCGTATTTTATTGGTTGTACAAACTATTTTCTGATTTAGTGGGCAGCAAACGTCTTTTGCCCAGGTAAAAATGTTTAAGAATTCATCAAAATACAGATCAATAGAGCTATGATTATCTTGTATCACATATCTATGATTAAAAAGTGATTTAAAGCTATTTAGTATTTTAGTTTTGTCTAGATTCACATAAAAACCCACTTTCTTAGATTCTTCGTTTAGTTTGTTTATCATAGTATTAAGTTGTCCCATGTCAGTGCTTATCTAGACTATGTCATCGGCAAATCTTAGATGACTTAAGTATTGGTCATCTATGTTTAAACTTTTGTCTTCCCATTTGAGCTTCTTAAAGACATTTTTTAAAGCTAGTGTAAATAGTTTGGGTGATATGACGTATCTCTCTAAAAAGGTAGACAATCAAATATAGTTTAATAAAAAACAAAAGTTTAAAATCAATTACTCAAACCAATCCAACTCCAAAGCGGCCAACCAAATACAGACAATTGTTTTGGTTTTTACAAATCCTCATCAGTGCATCTTGGTGGTATTGCATAGTGAATTATAAATTCAAATCATTGATTTACGTGCTTTTAACACAAGTTTGATAATTTTGTTTTTTTTTTTATTTCACTTACATTTTTTTTAATAATCCAACAAATTTAATTTTTTTTTCGCATAGTAGCAGTTATTAGATTTTTTATTATTACATTACTATTTAATACACCGGTTTAAAGTTTTCACTTCATTTGCTGACATTTAGATAGAAAAAAAAATGCTTATTTCAAAACCTATTTAATCAACCCTCGTATTATACGTTTATTATTCTTCTTCATCTTCACGGATATTATCAAAAGAAAACTCTATATTTAGAAAAAATAAATTAATATATTCTGTTTTAAAAAAATAAACCTCCCTAAAAAATATTTTGATTAAATTTTGAAAGTCACGTGTCACTTCTAAAAAAAAATATTTTTTATCTTTTTTTTTATGATTTGAAAGTTTAATTTTATTTACCTTATTTATAGCATTATTTCAACACAAATTTTCATCAAATTACACCATTTAAAATAGAACTAATTATCGGAATGCATTTCGTGGAATTGGCAGACATGTTCGTCACACGACACCAAGAAACAAATTTGGAGAAATTGACAGGAAGAAAGAATAAATATTTGTCCTAAAAGCAGTAGACGTCCTAGACTAATACAGGAACATGACAATCAACAAAATTCGGCAAAATCAACACAAACAATTGCAATAAATTGTGTACGAAAAATTGCGCTTTTACAGTTCTTATTTTGTTTCTTTTTTTTACAACTCAGCAAGCCAATAGTCTGCAGTAGTTACACAACAAACAAGACTTGGTTAATTAATAGGCAAAAATTGTTTTCAGCAACAAATCCAGATTTTGTTTATGGTTATAGTACTTTAAAGGACGTACAAAATTAGACAATTTACAAATCAAAAACAAAATTTACAACTTGTTCAACATTGAGTAACTTCTGGTGTAAAGACAAATCTCTTTACATATTCATTCCCGATTCATTAAACACACGCCGTTACATTAATACAGTACAAAACCCTTTTTACTTCTATTTATTTGAAACTATCTAAAAGCAGTTTTTCAGCAAGATTATACGCAACCTCATTCTGATAACAAAACTACAGACTTCAACAACAGTAATCGTCCAAGACCAAGGCGTATTAAGATTACCCGACTTGAAACTTATAGAACATGTCTGGAATATGATAAACATAACATTGCGTTGTTTGTCTGATTATTTACATCATCAATTATGTTTAAAAGCACAAAATTAGTTATTCAAATTTGTCTTTCGCTATCATGCAATGCAGTGGTCATACAAAGCATTTGTCCACTGTGATTAATAAACTGAGTTTGAATAAATGATTAATTTATTTCATATTTTAGATAAACCGCAGAAGGGTAGGGATTTTTTCTATAAATATTTAATCATTGTGTAGAGTTTTCCAATAAGAAGTTTTGTTTGTTATTTAAAAAAAACATGTAACATTTGAAAACGGTATCAGTCAAATGGCCGCCACGGTTACGGTTGCAGCACCACATTCTTTTCATAAAATTTTCCATGACCAATTTGCACATTTGCTGCTGTATGTCCTCGATAACTTTACAAATTCTATCTTTAAAGTCTTGAATCAATTGTGGAGCATTGGCATAGATTTTATCTTTCACGTGGCCCCAAAAAAAAAAAGTTTAAAGATATTAAATCACAAGATTTCGGTGGCCAATTGTCATCACCTCACCAATTGTTTCGTTGCTTGTGCCACACGTAGCGCCGTCTTGCTAAAAATAAACGTTGTCCACATCAATATCTTCCAACTCAAGCTATAAAAAATTATTAATCATAGCTCGGTAGCGCCATCCAATCACAGTAACAGTTGCATCAGACTCATTTAAAAAAAAAGTAGGGTCCAATCACACCGCTAGCCCAAAAACTGCAATAAGCAGTGACACGTTGAGGATGCAAAGACATTTCAACAACTATTCTTAGATTTTCTGAGCCCCAAATGCAACAATTCTGCTTATTAACGTAGCTTCCAAAGTGAAAATGGCCTTATCACTGAAGTTGTTTTTTCGATAAAATTCCGGATCATTTTGATGCATTTGAAGGACCAAAGATGCAACGTTTATGATGATCAACCGGCTTGAGTTCTGGTGTTAACTGAACTGTAAAAGCCTTAAGACTTAAGTCTTTTGACAAAATACGGTGTAATGTCGTTTAAAAAATGTCTAATTCCAAAGATCGACAAGAAATCGACAAACCTGTTTTTTTTTTAACACTACGGGCTACAGCAATATTCTCATGTGTTCTTGAACGATGCACAAGGTTTCGAATTTTCACATCACAAACTTGTTCCAACAGCTCAAATTTTTTGACCAGGTTCACTATTGCCGGTGCTTTAGTTTTGCAAACTGTAACTGAAAAATTTTCACCATTTTTGTAGTAAATTTTAATAATTTTAATGCGTTGTTGAAACGTTTATCGTTCCATTTTAAATAATGGCAAAGTTTTTACTTGTCAAATGTCAAAAGATAATAGCTTCAAAATTGACAGCTGCTCAAATAGCCTATTCAAAATAAAACTTCTTATTTGAAAACCCTTTATATTACCATAGAGTAACTATTTTCAATGAATTTCAGATTTGTACGGTAATTCCTTTAGGGTGGCTCATTTTTTTTTTAAACCTGATTATAAATAATCGACTTTGAGAATTATTGTAACGGAAAGAAGTTAAATTTATTTATATTATGTTTACTAATAACTAATTTAAACTATATATGTAAAGAATTTTGGCACATAGATTTTAAAAAAAGTATGATTGAAAAAAAAAACAAAAACTAATTTTAAGTATAATTTTATTGTTTCAAATCAAGTACAGCTTAGTGGTAAATTTTATGCAAAATATATAAAACATTGTTTTTCTTTTATAACATTGTTTCCAATTATTTTGAGACCTAAATAAAAAAATCATTTAAATAAACCATTTCCTAAATTAACGCACATTATAAACTTGAGAAGAATTCTATGAACTTAAATTCTAATTATGTACTTGAACGTGTTTTGTAAATATTATGCACTATTTTATTTGAAAAAAATATTAATATTATTATTATTATTATTATTATATTTGTTATTACTATACTCGCTCAATACAATAACTTCGGTTGAAAATTATAAAACAAAAATTTCTCCCAGCTCAATTGATTTATCAAAAAATATAATTGTAATATTGTAAAAAAACCAAACATGTAGTATTATCACCTAATTCAAAAATTTGTCCAAACTAAAACTGATTTTGCGTTGCTTTTGTCGTGATTTTAACATTTAGAACTAAACTAATGTCCACTTTTTTTTTCACTAAATTTCGGGAAACCAAATAGAAAATTCTTGTTTCTACATATTTTTCATTAAACTTGTTGACAAAAGCAAAGATCATAACAATAAATCAAGTATAATCTCTCTTCTAAAGTAACATAATAAAAAAAGTAAATTTACACCGTATTTATGTCTAATCTGATATTTATAAATTACTCAAACAGATTTGCAGTAAATATCAATGATAATAATATAATAATAAAGATCAAAATTATTTAAAAGGAGGAAACAGATATCTCAACAATAAAAACCGCTTTAAAGACCCAAAACAAGATCACTTCATCTAAAGTAACTTTTTCTGAAAAATTTATAAATAATTTATTTTTCCTCGTTGTAACTCAGGCCGTGGATATATTGAATACTATATTTTTTATTGACATTTATTTTTTTTATACTGATCAAAGCAATATATACAGGGTGTCCGGAAAATACGTGTACAACGTTTGATGACAGACTCCTGACGTCAAAATAGGTCGATCTAAGCCGACTTAGTTATATACAAAATTGTCTCGTTTAGCCGGTAGAGGGCGTCACAAATTTGTAAATATTAAAAAGAAATTATCTGTAACAATAATTTTTTAAGTGACCTTGTTGCTATGGCGTTTAATAATTTGACAATTATTGACAAATTGTCACCAGTCTATTAAATTTACTCAAGTATACGATCAACATTCTTGAATTACAAGTTCATTTTACCATTAAAAATAGAAAATTATACAAACTCTCAGAAAGTTGACATGCTCCTGGTATACGGGTTTTGTCAAGGAAATGGGCGTCAGAGTGTTAGGGTTTACATGGAGAGGTTTCCTAAGCGTCGAATACCAAACCACCAAACACTTGCCAATATTGAGCGTCATCTTCGGGAAACGGGCAGTTTTGAGAAAAAGTTTGAAGGCAGGGGTCGTATGCGAACAACTCAAACTGTGGAAACAGAAGAGATGATTCTGGAAAGAGTTGAAGAAAAACCAAGTACCAGTACCCGTCTCTTAGAACGTGAGTTAAATGTTCCTAAAACGATTGTCAATGAGGTTTTAAGAGAACAGTTGTTACATCCTTACCACATACAAAAAGTCCAAGAACTTTTACCGACTGATCCCCCCATGCGGCTTACATTTTGTCAATTTATTAGAAACAAAAGAATCCTTGTTCCAAATTTTTGTAGAAAAATTATCTGGGGTAACCAATCTGCACAACGAACATATTTATTCCGATGATAATCCACATGCCATTAAAGTTGCACATCATCAGCATCAATTTAAAATTAATATTTGGGCAGGTATTATTGATCACTACCTTATTGGTCCCATTGTTATTCCAGACAGGTTAGATGGAAATATTTATTTAAATTTTTTGCAAGACACATTACCAATTCTTCTGGAGAATTTGCCCATTTTACTTCGGAGGGAAATGTGGTATATGCATGATGGTGCCCCGCCCCATTTTTCCGTTGCCGTTCGGCAATACTTACATCATAAATATCCCAACCGATGGATTGGAAGAGGCAATGATGCACCAGTAAAATGGCCACCACGTTCTCCTGAGTTAAATATGTGTGACTTCTTTTTGTGGGGCGCTATTAAAACAGAAGTTTACAAGACTCCGGTAAACACACGCGATGATTTATTGCAGCGGATTTTAAATGCAGGCAACCATTTTAATAATCCCGAGACATTAGATAGGGTCCAATATCATTTTTAAAGAGTGTTAATAAGTGTATTCAGCAAGATGGCGGTCATTTTACACATTTGCTTAAGTAATGTTTTTGTTTTACTTAGTTTCTTACAATAGATACTTTCAACTTTGTTATACTTTTGTTTTTTTTGACGCCCTCTACCGGCTAAACGAGACAATTTTGGATATAACTAAGTCGGCTTAGATCGACCTATTTTGACGTCAGGAGTCTGTCGTCAAACGTTGTACACGTATTTTCCGGATATTGTATATTATATAGTATTTGTTTATATTTAATATATCAACAAATATAAAACTTTTTTATTTGCAATTTTTCAGAAAATATCATTCTTTGTAAAAATTTGTGCTTCATCCAAATCTAATTATAAACATAAAACAGATGACATATAACTAGAAATAACAAATTAATATACACTGGCCAACAAAATTAACGCACTACTAAATTATTTCGAATTATTTTTGGAAATTCATATAAAAATAGAAAAAATTATTTTTATTTTAAACTGCTATAGTACATACACACATTCTAAATTTATACAGTTAGTTTTTATCAAAGTCTGTTTATTTTATCTTTATTTTGTTAGAATTCAGATAAAATTCAAATTAACATACCTCTTTTTTCTTTAGGTTTTATTGCTAAAATTTATTATTTGCTCTAAAAATTTACATTTGTGAGGTACACTGAAGTAAAGTGTTTATTATGAAACGCCAATCTAGAAATTTGACCGCCAAAGAGTGTGCTCAGGTAGTCATTTTACTGGAAGGGGGATGGTTTTCGAAGAATTGGACAGAGATTTATTGCATACATCCGTTTCCCGTATGATCGAACCTTATAGGGAGACAGATCAGCACTTAAGAAAACTTGGTCAAGGCAGACATCGCATAACTACGCAAGTTCAAGACAGTTTTTTAAGAGTCTCTGCTTTAAGACAACGGTTTGTGACAGGAAGATTTCTGCAGACACAGCTACAGGAAGCAGATGGACTCAGAATTTCAACTGATACTGTTCGTCGACTCCTAGCTGAATCTGATCTGAGACCAAGAATCCCAGCGCGAGGACCAGCTTTGACCCCAAAGCATCGTAGAGCAAGGTTAAATTTTGCTAGAGTACACATCGATTGGGCTGATGAAGATTGGGAAAGAGTTCTTTGGTCAGATAAAAGCAGATTTTGTCTTTGCAACTCAGGTAGACTAATAAGAGTTTATCAAAGACCAAATAAAAGATATGCCCAATGTAACTTTCAAATCACCAGATTATTTGGTGGAGGGTCAGTTATATTTTGGGGAAAAATCTATTTAACTGCTCGCACTGACTTGGCGGTTATTAATAATGGCAGTTTGAGAGCAGATTGGTACATAAGGGAGATCTTGCAAGAATTAGTTAGTTAATATTTTTTTCATAACAGCCTAAAAAAACTATTAATGCCGATGAGATCCTGCAAGAACATAATACCATTTTGCCCTTACATTAGTAAATTTTGTTTTTTTTTGTTTTAGCAAGATAATGTTGCTCAGATTGTGTAAAATTATTTTAATGAGGTTGGAATTAAAACTATGGATTGGCCAGCAAACAGTCCTGATCTTAACCCAATTGAGAATGTTTGGGACATGATCTACGGCCGTTTTCAAAAACTTCCAACACTTTGAATGGGCTTACTGGAGATTTTATCCAAATATAGAATAATTTGGATAAAAACAAAATAAGGCCCGTAATTTTAAGCATGAATAATTGCTGCTGTGCTGTTATTTAAATAGAGGAGGAAATACCGGTTATTAATTATTTTTAACTAAAATTAATATTTTTTTAATTTTTTGAATCATCTTGTTTTTTTTTTCTTTATTTTTTCCTTACCTTCTTTTGGAATTTTATCTTTTGTTAATATCCTTATTAAGTTACAATAAGAATATACTTAGTTAAGACATAAATATATTTGATCAATATTATGAAATAAAAAATATTTTTCAAAATATAGTAGTGGTGTGTTAATTTTGCTGGCCAGTGTATTAAATTTATTACATTTTTTAAAACTAACAATGCTATTATTCATTTATTTAACAAAGCACCCTGTATAAATTAACAAATATTATTTGTGTATAAAATAAATATTTCTACAAAATTCAAATTTGTGTATAACGCTTTCAAAGTAGTCTTTATTTTGCAAATATATTATTATCATTAAATCAAAACATAATTTATATAAAAAAACATCAAAGTAAATTAAGTTGATGCGGCGACGGATACATGTTCAAATAATCAAAGTGAATATTAATTAATGTTTTACAAATGAAAGAAATTAACGATGTTTTTAAATTAATGTTTTATGCAGATATTTTAAATACATTAAAATTTTATTTAAAATTATATAAAATAAAAATGCTTAATATTTAAAAAAAATTGAATTATTTACTTTAGTTATGTTATATGCTCATAATAAGAATAAATTGATTGACTCACCCCTAACAACCAATTTTACCGGTTGACTTGTGAGGGCGTCTTGTGTATGGAAATCGCTGGCCGTAACCTGACATTCCCAACTCCCGTCATCGAATTCCAATTGTGCTGCTCTTATCCATATGGAGCAATCACCGGTGTCCTGCGTTCCAGCCCATTCGTATTTGTGCACATACATCCCCATCGGCTACAACAAAATACAGTCATTACAAATCGATTTCAGTTAGAAATAACCACCGATTTGTATGGCAAAAAATCATACAAAATGAAATCAGTTGATTGTATCGCAAACCTCAAATTTACATTTGGAAATCGAATTATAAAAAGCTATTCAATTGCAATTAAATATAACTTATTTTTATTTTCTACATTAAATGGTGCATTTGACGGAAAAAAGTATTCTATTTATTAAACATAAAATTTTATAATAAAACCCTTAATCCTGTAATTAGTTTTTTATAATTCATATTTGTTTTTAGACAAGCTGCGATTATATGAAAAGAACGCACGCATTCTTTTTTTTTTTAATTTCGCAAGCCCTTCCACTTTCTGACATGAGAGAATTAAAGTAGAAAGTACCAGAATGCTGTCCATTCCGTTTGAGTGACAATTTGATGTATTAAAACTAGATGACCGACAAGTTTTTTGATGCCTTTCTCTGTGTCTGTCTTGTTCTCAAACAAATATATTACAATGGAAACGTTGAAGTATGCAGCACTGTTTAATAAAAATGAATTTGAATATATATTAAACGTATAAAACGAACAGCATTAACATATCGTGAAAATATAATTAGTTGTTTATATATTTTTAGCGGAAAAATTCAATTTCCTAAAGCATGTGATTACATCTGTTATTTCATAACCACATGGCGGATGTAGAAAATTGATATTCCTATACTGCTATTAAATATTGTAATGGAAAATCGTGACACGATATATATATATATATATATATATATGAAACATATATTTTTTATTGTTAAGATTGTGGGATTGCAGAAGTTAGAAGTAGGTTAAAATTGTGAGACTTGCCGTCAGTGAAATTCTCATCCTGTGCACACATATCGGTTAGATTTCTGACACTTGACAGGACTATTTCCTTAGAAGCGGAATATACCTAAATATTTATAAGTGGGGTACGTGCTGTTTGTATATAACTCTGAAATACATAACGCATACCTGCTTATGAATACATTAGCGTGGCAATAAATTTATTTATTTTGCACGTGCATTTCTAGTATTATTTTTGTAATATAAAATAAAATATTTACGGCAAGACAATATAAAATCATTTTATTAAATTTATATATTAAATATTTCAAGAAAATAAACTTGTCATTAAATAAAACATATCAAAATTCTATAATATAATAAAAATTATTACAACCCATTACAAAAATTGCTATAAAAAGAATTGCAATCATAAATTTAACATTTCAATGTGTTTTTTTAATAAATCATAAATCATAGAAAAAAATTTATGTAGCTCAAAATAACTCCTAGTGTAAAAGTTGAAAATGCTCCATCAAAAATCCATTTCATTAAGTTAATGAACTCGCTCATATATACAGTTGGAAATATCTACTAATGCATTCCGGGATATTAAAACAAAAACCTTAGCATTTATTCCTTGTAAAGCGATTTGAATTCAGTGTGGAGTGGGATGGAGCGATTAAAATGTGCTAAAGCGGAAACGAGATACTTTTAATTAACATGAAAATGGTCCGGAATTAAAGTTATAAGACAGTATTGTGCAAATACAAAACTGTTACGACCAGGTTTTAGAGTTTAACTTGTCCTAAGTTCCACAAGGATTATGTATTGCGGAAAATGGAAACGATTTTGTTTAACATATGCACATTGTAATATTTCAAAACTTATTATACTTATGAAATTTCTAATATTATTGCTGTACATTTAGGAATTGTTTTATTCTAGTTCTATATAATGTTGACGCTGGTAATATAATATGATGTGTGATATAGAGCTGCGAGATTCCAATTACGCGAAGAACACGGAATCCGGAATATTTCATCCAAATTCCGCATGATCGGCTTGTCATGAATATATTCAATAACCAATGAACACAGCCCGCAGGTTAATATTAACCTAATCACATTTAACTAGACGGACAGGGCTCTAGGAAAACTTGCACACTCAGGAAAACATAACACGTACTAGTTCGAATAAACGGTGTGCCAATTAAATAAGCCCTGCGGACGTAAACAGTACGCTTATTAATTTAGATTATTAGTCACACATGCTGCGAACACAGATAATTTATCGATGCGCTCGCATTTGTACATTCAACACGATTCCAGACATTTTAGCGTTGAGAGATTCGTATTTTTTGGTACGAGTCCATTATGTGTGGGTAATTGAATTTCATAACTCGGCTCTTTGGCTCCAACCTGTTAACCTGTTAGGGACCTAAGATGCTGTCTTATAAATAATTCACCACTACCGGATTCAAGCAGCATAATTTTTTAAAAGCTATTATTTATTGGCAGTTTAAGTTATCCGATTCCGTTGCGTAATTTATTTCTTCAATATTTTATACAGTGTAAACGTAGCCCCGGCCATGAAAAGCTATATATCTCCGGTACATATTGAAATTTCCCTTAATGCCGCCATAACTCTTTTAAGTTTCGAACCACTAAAATCCTTTCAGTTTATACTTTTGTTCAAATGTGTAATGGAATAGTTTTCAAGCAAGTAAGTACCTGTGACTTTATTACATTGAAAATATATTTATAGGATATTATAGCTATAGACTATTATATAAGATAATAAGAGTATTTGCAAGAACACTATTTAAATTAACACTAGTTAGATGAGAAGAGTAGATAATAAAACAGGTGATTCAATTACAATACATAAATTATATTTATTTTTTATTTATAAGAGCTTATCTAAGGTGCAATATCCGTACAGTTCAACCATTGACAACTTATTAAAGTGGGATAAAGTGAGTCACAATTATTTGACACATTACAAATATGTTTTATATTTAGTTTTCGAAAAATTTCAAATTAATATTACTTAACCTATCGTACTTTGAAAGCTCAAATAAAAATATCATAATAAAATGATTCAACACCAATTTGTAAACTGTAATTAAATTAAACACTGCTTTATAAACGTCAATGAATGTACCAACGATACACTTTGATATCCGCCACAGTGTCAAATATTCCACAAAATAAAATGTATGAAAGTGGTTTAAACTGTTGAAGTATATGAAAAATACAATCTTGTATCAGCAATACAAAAATTATTAAAAATATTATTGCAAAACGGCAATTAAAGTATGTTTAATTTTTATACACATAATATGTATAGTATAGTAAATTAGTAAAATGATATTAATTTAATAACTTATTTTTGATTAGATGCTTATAAAAATGCAATCATTAAAGAATGCAATTATAAAATTCTTATTTTTTCAAATACAAAATATGTTACAATAAATATGTAGAAATATATCAGATATAATGTATTCTAAAAACAACATTTTATCTTGGTGTCATTTTACTCAGAACAAACTTAATGTGAATGTCAAAACTTTTCAATTTTCAAGATATAGAATTGACGTATAAAACAGCTAACACATGTGCGTAGAATCTACAATTTATTATTGTGTAATATTTTGGGGTTTCGTGAGTTTTTAGTATATTAATGTAACAATTTTAAAATTTTAATTTTTTACTTAATACTTCTAAAAATTGTGTTACAAATTAAAACAAAGTTTTTGAAGTTTTTATCAAAAAGCTTTTTTATAAAATCAAAAATTTATTATTTTATTAAAATAACCAATTTCTAACTATCTAACCTAAACCACTAACCACTTACGGTGCAATAGTTGCGTCACTGTACAAACATTGTTAAAAAATTGTTGATAATTTCTGAACCTAACCTAAAAATATACATCTAAAATTTTTGTACCAAAATAGATTTTAGCTTTAAAATGGATAAGTAATAGACAATTTGTATCACGGCACACATCTAACCTAACCTAAACATATCCACTTTTCTATACATTATTGTCACGGTATACACCAAATCTAAATAAAAAATGCATTTTATCTGTGCTTTGTAATTGATAGTTGTGTCAGGGTACAAATAACATTTGTGCCATGTTTGGATAAAAATTATGCTTTAAAATGTTATTCCAAATTTATTGCTTTTAAGAGAAATTTCTCAATTAGCAGTTAGATATAACCGGCGAGAAAATAGCAATAAGTTTTAATAGGTTTCAGCAATAAAATAAAACATAATACTTTAGTGTGAATTCATAATTAAAACTAAAACCTTATCAGTGCATTGGATTCAGAAAAGCACGCTGAGGTTATGCCGTATGCCAGATTTAATTAAAAGCCAGTAGTTTTTTAATTATTAATTAGTTTACAAAAATACGTAAAAAAATAGTTATAACGCCCTAGCTCGTTTAATAATTAAGTAATTAAGGATTACATTGCAGATTCTGAAAGAGAATTTTACGCTGAGGTTATGCCGTATGTTGCATAAAATGAGGAACGCTTTGATTATTAATTATTTAATAGTTTATAGAAAGCAATTTTTAGCATTTCTTGATTTTATATATACATATTTCTCGAAGGTCAGTAGGAAAGCCATAAATTATCGATACCGATTACGGCTGTCATGATAATATATTTAACGAGTGCAACAAAAAAACCTTTATAGAATAAACGAGACCGAACTTATAGTACTCAATAAAATAAAACATAATTAACAAATTAAAATTATGAAATTGATAAATTCAATTCACAAATATGTACACTTAACATAATGTTGGGTTTTATTTGAAATATCATAACTAATTAGAGTATTGAAGTATTAATTGTTAGGATCAAATTAAAAAAAAAAACTATTTAATAAGCCTTGCATAAGAAAAGTTTTTTGTCCTTAAACTTTGTGGAGTTTATTGAACATAATGGTTTACCCAAATTTCACTTTGGTTAATGAGAACCGCTAATTAGTTAACTAATTAACTCTTATTAAGCGATGCATAAAAAAGTAAAACAGTACATAACCTCATTGAAATCCATAGAATACAACGATTCACTCAAATTTCCTTTCGTTAATTAGAACCGCTGATAATTAACTAATTAGTAAAATAATTAATCTTATTAAGCGATGCATAAAAAAAAGTTAAACAGTGCATAACTTCAGTGAAGTCCATAGAATACAACGATTCACTCAAATTTCACTTTCGCTAATTAGAACCGCTGATATTAACTAATTAGTAAACTAATTAATCTTATTAAGCGATGCATAAAAAAAAGTAAAACATTGCATAACTTCAGTGAAGTCCATAGAATACAACGATTCACTCAAATTTTACTTTTGCTAATTAGAACCGCTGATATTAACTAATTAGTAAACTAATTAATCTTATTAAGCGATGCATAAAAAAAGTAAAACAGTGCATAACTTCAGTGAAGTCCATAGAATACAACGATTCACTCAAATTTCACTTTCGCTAATTAGAACCGCTGATATTAACTAATTAGTAAACTAATTAATCTTATTAAGCGATGCATAAAAAAAGTAAAACAGTGCATAACTTCAGTAAAGTCCATAGAATACAACGATTCACTCAAATTTTACTTTCGCTAATTAGAACCGCTGATATTATTTAATTAGTAAACTAATTAATCTTATTAAGCGATGCATGAAAAAAGTAAAACAGTGCATAACTTCAGTGAAGTCCATAGAATACAACGATTCACTCAAATTTCACTTTCGCTAATTAGAACCGCTGATATTAACTAATTAGTAAACTAATTAATCTTATTAAGCGATGCATAAAAAAAAGTAAAACAGTGCATAGTTTCAGTGAAGTCCATACAATACAACGATTCACTCAAATTTTACTTTTGCTAATTAGAACCGCTGATATTAACTAATTAGTAAACTAATTAATCTTATTAAGCGATGCATGAAAAAAGTAAAACAGTGCATAACTTCAGTGAAGTCCATAGAATACAACGATTCACTCAAATTTCACTTTCGCTAATTAGAACCGCTGATATTAACTAATTAGTAAACTAATTAATCTTATTAAGCGATGCATAAAAAAAAGTAAAACAGTGCATAGTTTCAGTGAAGTCCATAGAATACAACGATTCACTCAAATTTTACTTTTGCTAATTAGAACCGCTGATATTAACTAATTAGTAAACTAATTAATCTTATTAAGCGATGCATAAAAAAAGTAAAACAGTGCATAACTTCAGTAAAGTCCATAGAATACAACGATTCACTCAAATTTTACTTTCGCTAATTAGAACCGCTGATATTAACTAATTAGTAAACTAATTAATCTTATTAAGCGATGCATAAAAAAAGTAAAACAGTGCATAACTTCAGTGAAGTCCATAGAATACAACGATTCACTCAAATTTCACTTTCGCTAATTAGAACCGCTGATATTAACTAATTAGTAAACTAATTAATCTTATTAAGCTATGCATAAAAATAAGTAAATCAGTGCATAACTTCAGTGAAGTCCATAGAATACAACGATTCACTCAAATTTTACTTTTGCTAATTAGAACCGCTGATATTAACTAATTAGTAAACTAATTAATCTTATTAAGCGATGCATAAAAAAAGTAAAACAGTACATAACCTTATTGAAGTCCATAGAATACAACAATTTACTTAAATTTCACTTTCGCTAATTAGAACCGCTGATAATAAAATAATTAGTAACCTAATTAATCTTATTAAGCGATGCATAAAAAAGGTAAAACAGAGCATAACTTCAGTGAAGTCCATAGAATACAACGATTCACTCAAATTTCACTTTCGTTATATAAAACCGCTGATAATTAACTAATTAGTAAAATAATTAATCTTATTAAGCGATTTATAAAAAAAGTAAAACAGTGCATAACTTCAGTGAAATCCATAGAATACAACGATTCACTCAAATTTCACTTTCGCTAATTAGAACCGCTGATAATTAATTAATTAGTAAACTAATTAATCTTATTAAGCAATGCATAAAAAAAGTAAAACAGTGCATAACTTCAGTGAAGTCCATAGAATACAACGATTCACTCAAATTTCACTTTCGCTAATTAGAACCGCTGATATTAACTAATTAGTAAACTAATTAATCTTATTAAGCAATGCATAAAAAAAGTAAAACAGTGCATAACTTCAGTGAAGTCCATAGAATACAACGATTCACTCAAATTTCACTTACGCTAATTAGAACCGCTGATAATTAACTAATTAGTAAACTAATTAATTTTATTAAGCAGTGCATAAAAAAACTAACTGATGCCGTAGCTTCTGTGATGTCCATTGGACACAATAGTTAAATCAAATTTTACTAATTTCAAATACTAAGTAATAAAATGTACACCTTACATGATTACAGAATTATGTAATAATTATTATGGTTATGCATTGATTACTTAATAAATATATGAATACGCATTAGTTACGTGATTATTTATGGAATGATTACAGAATTATTTATGAAAAATCTAATGACTACGTGATTCTTTAGTCAATAAATACGTAATAATTATGTAATTATGAACATGATTATGTCGTTCATTATGTAATGATAACGTGGTTATTCAATAAATACGCAATTTTCTTATAAATTTAATAATTCTGCAATGAAGTTATTTTATACTTAACCCAAAAATATTTTGATAAGAATTAATTTTTTTTTTTATATACATAATATAATAATTATGTTATTTGTATTAAATTTTTAAAACAGTAAACTAAATAAAAAATATATTAATTAATGAAAAACAACCATCAAGAATAAAAATACGATTTATTATTTGAATTCTATGGATTTCACTGAAGTTATGCACTGTTTTACTTTTTCTATGCATCGCTTAATAAGATTAATTAGTTTACTAATTGGTTAATATCAGCGGTTCTAATTAGCAAAAGTGAAATTTGAGTGAATCGTTGTATTCTATGGACTTCACTGAAGTTATGCACTGTTTTACTTTTTTTATGCAACGCTTAATAAGATTAATTAGTTTACTAATTAGTTAATATCAGCGGTTCTAATTAGCGAAAGTAAAATTTGAGTGAATCGTTGTATTCTATGGACTTTACTGAAGTTATGCACTGTTTTACTTTTTTTATGCATCGCTTAATAAGATTAATTAGTTTACTAATTAGTTAATATCAGCGGTTCTAATTAGCGAAAGTGAAATTTGAGTGAATCGTTGTATTCTATGGACTTCACTGAAATTATGCACTCTTTTACTTTTTTCATGCATCGCTTAATAAGATTAATTAGTTTACTAATTAGTTAATATCAGCGGTTCTAATTAGCGAAAGTGAAATTTGAGTGAATCGTTGTATTCTATGGTTTTCACTGAGGTTATGTTCTGTTTTACTTTTTTTATGAATCGTTTAATAATATTAATTAGTTTACTAATTAGTTAATTATCAGCGGTTCTAATTAGCGAAAGTAAAATTTGAGTGAATCGTTGTATTCTATGGACTTCACTGAAGTTATGCACTGTTTTACTTTTTTTATGCATCGCTTAATAAGATTAATTATTTTACTAATTAGTTAATTATCAGCGGTTCTAATTAACGAAAGGAAATTTGAGTGAATCGTTGTATTCTATGGACTTCACTGAGGTTATGTTCTGTTTTACTTTTTTTATGAATCGTTTAATAAGATTAATTAGTTTACTAATTAGTTAATTATCAGCGGTTCTAATTAGCAAAAGTGAAATTTGAGTAAATCGTTGTATTCTATGGATTTCAATGAGGTTATGTACTGTTTTACTTTTTTATGCATCGCTTAATAAGAGTTAATTAGTTAACTAATTAGCGGTTCTCATTAACCAAAGTGAAATTTGGGTAAACCATTATGTTCAATAAACTCCACAAAGTTTAAGGACAAAAAACTTTTCTTATGCAAGGCTTATTAAATAGTTTTTTTTTTTAATTTGATCCTAACAATTAATACTTCAATACTCTAATTAGTTATGATATTTCAAATAAAACCCAACATTATGTTAAGTGTACATATTTGTGAATTGAATTTATCAATTTCATAATTTTAATTTGTTAATTATGTTTTATTTTATTGAGTACTATAAGTTCGGTCTCGTTTATTCTATAAAGGTTTTTTTGTTGCACTCGTTAAATATATTATCATGACAGCCGTAATCGGTATCGATAATTTATGGCTTTCCTACTGACCTTCGAGAAATATGTATATATAAAATCAAGAAATGCTAAAAATTGCTTTCTATAAACTATTAAATAATTAATAATCAAAGCGTTCCTCATTTTATGCAACATACGGCATAACCTCAGCGTAAAATTCTCTTTCAGAATCTGCAATGTAATCCTTAATTACTTAATTATTAAACGAGCTAGGGCGTTATAACTATTTTTTTACGTATTTTTGTAAACTAATTAATAATTAAAAAACTACTGGCTTTTAATTAAATCTGGCATACGGCATAACCTCAGCGTGCTTTTCTGAATCCAATGCACTGATAAGGTTTTAGTTTTAATTATGAATACACACTAAAGTATTATGTTTTATTTTATTGCTGAAACCTATTAAAACTTATTGCTATTTTCTCGCCGGTTTAGATATATCATATTAACAGTTCTGTAGCATGGTAAACATATAGCTCTTTTTTTACTTTTTATTTGACCCAAAAATAATTTAAAATATTGCATATAATTTGTTGCTTTGCTATACAATACTTTAATAATAATAATATATATTTATTCCCACAGAAGCAACTTCCAATTACAGAAATATACAATTCGACATAAAAAATATAAAATATAAAATAAAATTAATAATAAAGTAACATAAATGTAAGTGTTGTTTATACAAATTTAACAAAAATTAACAATTAACAAGAAAAGAAACAATAATAGAGATAACTAATTAAATCAATAATAATTAATTATGCTTTATGCTTTTATGCTTTTTACGGCTATTTTACATCGCCACAGTAAGTCGACGACTTGTTTAAAGTGATTTGATGGGACCAACAGCTTAAGATGTGACTTCCAAACCACGCTGGTGGATAAAGAGCATGTTATCATTTCAGTCATATTTCGGGGATCGAACCCCGGACTGCTCGCATGATATGCAAGTGCTCTATCATTGAGCTATCACACCATAAAATTAAGTAGATGTAATTACTAATATATAACAAAACGCATAAAACATAAAAGACAAACAAGATTACTGCATAAATATATCATTATAAAGCTTATTAGCATTACTACATATGTGAGTCAAAGGTGCTTTATAGTAAATATTTGTTCTTGCGGTTTTATTTATAAATGTATAAAAATATCTTGACGTTGGACGTGGGACATAAAAATTTACTTTTGCAAGTAAATTTGGACAATCGTAAATATTATTTAATAATTTATGCATAAATTGTGCACTGCAAGCTTCCCTTCTTGTAGAAAGCGATAAGATATCGTGACGCTGTAACATTGATAATCCGCATTCTGCTCTGGATATACGTTATCTATTTTAAACGTCAAATATTTTAAAAAACATCTTGGGACACGCTCAATAGTCAAGGATTGATTCATATATGTTGGGTACCATATTAAGAAGGCATATTCTAATTTAGTTCGTACCAGGGAGTAATATAACAATTTCACTAGAGAAACATCAGTAAAAAATTTAGATGTACGCATGATAAAACCAAGCATCTTCATAGCAGATGTAGCAGTGCGACTAACATCAAAACAAAGATTATTATCAAACCAAACACCAAGATCTTGAACTTCGGTTTTACGTTCCAATGCGATACCATTAATAATGTAATGTATAACGCCGGCGACAGAATGAGACTGTATGAAATTTGTTTACATTTAAATGAAGGCTATTGGCACAACACCAGTTTACAAGTTTTTCAAGATTTTGATTAAAGACAGCTACATCATCATTGTTTTTTATATTCAGAAACAGTTTTATATCATCCGCATAAGCAAGTACGGGACAAGTAAAAGAGGATATTAAATCATCAATATATATCACAAAGAGTAATGGACCTAGATTAAAACCTTGTGGTACACCAGAAGTAGACAAATACTTGCATGATTTAAAACCATTATAATAAACATAGTTGAACCTATTATCTAAGTACGTAAAAATAAGTTTTATAAGGTTATCTGTAAGTCCGTAAGATTCAAGTTTACTAAGTAAAACACAATTACATCAGTTTGACCACGTGACCACGTAAAACTAGTGACTCGGACAGATGTTGCGTTATGACAGCCAGGTTAGTGACTGTAGAATGACCCGACAGAAAACCGTGTTGATGAGGAGATACATATTTACTGACATGATTGTAAATTTTACTATGCAATATATGCTCAAACACTTTATTGAAATTAAGTAATAAAGCAATCGGCCTGTAGTTGTTTATTATTGTAGCGTCACTTTTTTATGCACTGGGCTAATTACAGCTGTATTCTAAGCATCTGGAAATGTAGTGGTTTGAATAGATAAGTTAATTATACATAGAAATGGATGAACAAAAGTTTGTTTACTGTCACGTACTAAGAAAGATGGGATACAATCATTCCCTGCCGTATGAGAGTTTTTAAGCTTATTTATTGCACGTGCACGTTAACTATGTTTTGTGGAGACTCAAAGGTTTCATCACCACAGTATAATTTTCCTGGTACTCTAGTAGTTCCCTTTTTCATGCGAATAAAATTCCAAATCCCTCTGGGATTGATTTTTAACTTTTGTTCAATGTCATACATGTAATTTTTATATGCATCTCTTATCTGATATTTAGTCAAAGCACGCAACCTCTCAAACTCAACACGATAAAATATTGTTTTAGAAGATTTCCATTTCCGGTGATAGTAAAGCTTCTGTTTGGTATTAAGTTTTATGTCTTGAGTAAACCATGGTGGATAATGATTAGTGGTACGACGTATATTACAAGGTTTTTTTTTTTTTTTTTAGGACGTAGTGAGTTGTTTGGCTCTCAACAAGTGGCCCTTAAGAATAACTTACGCATGGTAATACCTTCCGGTTTTCTTCTCTGCGCAAATCCTGTTGTTTTAATGTCCCTGTATTACAAGGTACGTTAGTATCAAAATAAGAATAATAGCTTCGACAGCGGCATTAACATCTGTATAGGTTTCTAAGAAAATCCATTCAAGCAGGTTTTGATATAACGTTAAAAAGTTAGCTCTACGAAAATTGTATGATTTGTTGTTATTTGTTGGAAACAAAAGCGGTTTACTGCATGTACTAATTTCTGCTAACATTGACAAAACTGGGTGATAATCATCTTCAGGCACAAAAGGGTTAGTTTCCGTGTTGACATAATTAAATTCAAAGTTGCATAATATTAAATCAAGCAAATTTCCATCCGAGTTAGTAACATTATTTAATTGTTGCAATTGAAATGTGTTAATAAAATTTATCAGACAAGATGTTTTACGACAACGTGATATGGTTGACACATTACGGAAGCAAGATGAGTTAAAATCTCCAACAATCAAAACAGGTTTGTTTAAAATAATAATTGCAAGAACTTCAAAGAAAGACTCACGTGTGTCTACGGGGATATCTGGGGGTATGTAAACGGCTACAGAATAAAATAAAAATAAATTAAAATTACATTCCAAAACAACACAGTCAATTAAGGGTAAATTTAAATGTGTAGTATTTAACATTTTACATAATATATTTTTAGAAAAATCTAAAAGCATTCCCCCTCCTGTAGAACGATGAACAGTGGAAAACGCTCTATCTATGCAAAGTACAGTATAAAACTGATCAAAAAGCTCAGAATTATGAATAGAGTTATTTAACGACGTCTCTGTAAGAAAAATTATATCAAATTCAGAATTAGTACAACTTGTGTAAAACATATGCTTTTTAGAACAAAATCCTTGAGTATTTTGATAATAAATATGTAGAAAGTTGTTTCTGTGGCATTCTAGTTTTCCGAATTTTCAGTTACAATAGTCGGAATTACAGAAATGTGGCAAATTCTCAATCCTAATTGTCCAGCCGACGTACGACGTAAAAGATCTTGTTTCACTTCACGATAATACTGGGTTTGCATAGGCGTATTATCACAAGAAATGTTGATGTTTTTATATTTTTCCATATTCTTCAGCTTTTTAATGTTCTTAAACAGATTATTCATATTAGTATCACTAGAAAGACTCAGCTTTAAGGGACGTGAATCATTGATGCGGGTAGGATCATGTTTTTCCAATCTGATCGGTTTTAGCTCGCCATGCTCAACCTCAAGAACTTTTAAAATATCCCGTAATAATACAGAATCGTTTTTTATTTGCTCATTTGGTTTAGATTCTAATAAACCAAAAATAATAATATTATGTTTGCGTTTATTACGTTCCATAATTTCTTGGATTAGTTTTTCAGTAACTGCTAATGTAGGTTGGTTTGATCAAGCATTTCTGAAGTGAAGTTGATTTAATTCAGCACGAAGCTTAGTATTTTCAGATTCTACTGCAACAATACGTGAATTTATAATTTTAAGTTGGTCGGTAACAGGATTTAGAACATCTAATTTAAATTTCACAAAATTTTGACATAATAATTTATTCAGTAACTGTTCAAACTTAGGTATTGCAGGGGAATCAGTATTATCGGCAGAATCATCATGCGGTAGACAGGTTTCACACACCATAGTATCAGTGCTATTATCACTGCTTGCTTCATCTATGTAGTAATTGGCTCTAATCACATCTAAGTTTGCACATGATATGTGAAATCATTTTGCACAACCTTCAACACACTTAATTGCTTTGGATCAAGGTCTGATATTTTTTAAACAAATCCCGCAAGATGGGACCATTTTTTACAATAAATATAAAAACACGCAGTTATATTATAAATAAACAAATAAAATAAAATATGATAAATTAGGATAGGTATAAGGAAAAACTCTACACATCACCCGGTCTGTTGTGATGACTTGAGACAGAAAGGAAAACCACGGAAAGGTAAAAAGTTATTGATAACAAGAAATTAGTATTAAGCAAGTTAAATATAATAATACAATATATCAAATTAAAATGTATGAATAAATAATTAATCATATATTATGAGAAACAAAGCTGATTCAATATTTATTTTTATAAAAATAAAAATAATAATTTTAATATGACATGTAAGTAGTGTAAATATTGTAACATTTATATTATTTATTTCTTTTAAAGCATTCTATTGTTTTTATATTGTTTATTTTTGCTCAAAATAAAAATAAATAAAATGTGAGTGGAATTTACCAGATTTAAAAATATGTCCATATAAGGAAATACTTTATATAACACTACTTACGATAAAGTATTATTATTGATAATTATAACACTTTAACCACAGTATTAACAACATCACATTTGACAAATATGATTAATTTCCGCAATAATTTAACCACTTAAAACAGCAACTATTGAGGAGCACATGCGTACGCGTTCACGTCTTATATATATATATATATGGGCCGTCTCAAAAGTTTTCTTTTGAATAGAACGTTTTTTTAACCGGCCTTACTATAATTGTTTCTTCTTGAAGAAACAGTAAATTTTAGATATTATTTAGTAAAAATAACTCAAATAATCGACTAATGGCTGAAAAATGAAACTTTCACAGAATGTTGGAAAGAGACTACCCTAGTACTGATTGAAAAACAAATAGGAAAAGCAATGTCATACAAGCCAACATGCTTAATCAACACATTAGCTAAAATAATAAAAAAAGTCATTGTACAAAAAATAAAATAATAAATAGAGAAAAAAAGAAAAATGAAAAACAAGCATATAGAAAAAAATGCAGACCAATATCAATTCTAAACATAATTCATAATGTCACAAAATAATTTATATCCCCTCCCCCTCCACAAATCTCCAAAATAACTCATAAATTAATTTTCTAGCATAAAAAAAAACATGTTTAGTAGAATTTAAAAATTTCGAGATCCCTCTATTTTCCCTGGGGGCAAAAAATAATATTTTTTTGTTTGCTTAAATTAAAAAAAAAAAATCATAAAAGTAGAGTATTGGGTAGTCTTTAAGTACAATTTTCAGCAACTCAAACTCTGTAAACAATCCTTAAAAAAATTCCAGAAGGGTTAAAATTGATTTTAAGTAGATGATGGATTTTTTTTTCAAATTTTTAAATGTCAGATTCGTGTTCCTGGCTTCAAAATTAGCCAGTAAACAAATTATTAGTAAATCGGTAAAGGTCAAAAATACCACCCGTAAATTTTTTTCACAATTTTAAGACTTTTTGTACTAAAAAAATCAAAACTTAAAAACGGTTAGTAATAGAGACAACAAACAAATTCCATCATCTTTAGAAAGAAAAAATAATAGGTTTAATATTAAAAAAAAAAAACATAAAATTTACATTATTGGCTGTAATTTCTAAACGATTTATTTCTTTTTATTGGATAGGGTTTATCAAAAGCTTTCTAACGATGTATAACAACGGAGTCTTGCGGGTCATATTAAACCCAAAAAAAATCCATCATTTGGTTTTTTCCAGAAAAGTTAAAATTTCAGTATTTTGAAAACTATAAATGCTTGCAGAGTCACAAAAGCAGAAAAAACTGTAAAAATGGCAAAAAAGTAAATAATCCCAAAAAATCATGGTTGTAGATTTTTTAATTACTTATAAAGTAAAAAAATAAAATTCCATGCAATCAAAGGTTTAGATAACCTAAAATCAATTTCAACCCTTCTGAAAGTTGTTTAGAGGTTGTTTACAGGGTTCAAGTGGCTAAAAAAAATTGTACTTAAAGACCACTCAAAATCCTACTTCTTGATTTTTTTTAGAATTTTTCATTTAATGGGTGTGGAGAAAAAAAAAACAAAAAAATGCTATTTTTGCCACCTAGAGAAAAGGGAAGGATGTCAAAACTTTTAAATTCTACTGTTTTTGTTTGTTGTTTTTTAGATGCTAAAAAAATTATTTATGAGGTATTTTGGATATTTGCGATGGGGGGCATTGCCAGGTATAATTATTAATATTTTTGTTTTCAAATAAATCTTTAGATAAATTATTTAAATTTTATCCATTAATATGTAATATAGACTACTAAAGTTATACGTATGCAAAAACATAAAATATTAATAATCTTAGGATAACAATTTGCAAAAACAACACAACATATTAAAATGTTTAAACTAAATAAATAAATACTAAATCTAATACCTCAAGTGCTAAAACTAAAAAGTAAACTTAAAAATTATATCATGAGTGTCACAACCTAAACACAAACGTAACGTAATCACACTATTCCAACTGTTTTGGATTTCTAAACTGCGTTCAATGTATTTCTATACCTAATGATGGTGGTATGTTCTTAGATTTATGTTTTTCTAACATCTGTGATATTTCTGTGATTAAAACTGTGGATGTTTTGTTAAAACTTAGCCAACATCATATTGCTTATGTGATTGAAGTAAAATGTGATACTAGCCGTGATATTTTAATGTGTAATTAAGTTTTTAATGATTTTAAATGTGCCAACTTTAACGCAATCAATAATTTTTTGTTGAATGTTGATTGGTCCGCCATTTTTTATAATTGTGATGTTGATAATTGCGTTAATTTATTTTACTCTGTGTTGCATTTTGCTTTTGACTATTTTGTTCCCAAAAAACTATGGCGAGGCAACAATTTTCCAGTTTGGTTTAATAAAGAATTGATTTCACAAGACTATTGTCTTATTATAACGAGTTTCAATCAATTCGTAGTTCGTGTAAAAATCTCAGTACATGGCTATACAAGCAATATATTACTCGAACTGAAATCAACATTCAAAGTAACCCTAAACACTTTTGGAAATTTGTTAGCGACTCTAGAAAAACTAATGATTTTCCAGTTACAATGTATTATAAACAAAAAACTTGCAGTAATGGAGATGACTATGTTAATAGTTTTGCTGAATTCTTTTCCTCTGTTTACGATACACAAACTCATCCAACTCCTTTGTTTGATTTTATGAAAAACGTATTACATCGAGCATTTTCAATTAGTTTGTTGGATATATTTAAAGGGATTGAGAACCTTAAATGTAACTTTAGCACTAGAACAGACGGTGTTCTATCTATGCTGTTAAAACAATGTATTTGTTCAATTTCTACGCCATTGCATTTACTTTTTGATTTCCTTTAGTTTGGAAACAAAGCTACATTATGCGTTTACATAAATCTGGAGCTAAAGAGGATATTACTAATTATAGAGGTATATGCATCCAGTCTGCTATTCCTAAGTTGTTTGATCAAATTGTAACTAGTCAAATGCAATGGATGTGCAAAAGCATTTTAGTAGAACAGCAACATAGGTTTTGCGAGGGTCGTTCTACTCTTACAAATCTTCTTTTTTACGAAAATAATCTTTTGAATGCCTTTCAATCAAGAGTTCAAGTAGATTCTATTTACACAGATTTTTCAAAGGCTTTTGATCGCGTTAATCATAGTATTTTGTTTGCTAAGCTTCGAGCTTTGGGTTTTCATGAATCTGTTGGTGCGTAGTTGTCAACCTTTTTGGAAAATCGTACACAGTGTGTGAAAATTAATATCTTTTTATCACAACCATTTGCTGTTTTTTCTAGGGTTCCTCAAGGATCTCATTGTGGACCAATTCTGTTTTTACTCTTAATAAATGATCTTGTTTATTCTATTAATTTTTTGTCTTATCTTTTATTTGCTGACAATCTTCAAATTTATAAAAGAATATCATCTATCGAAAACTGCATTAGTTTGCAAAATGATTTAGATTCTGTTCATTCATGGTGTCTTATTAATAACTTGTTGTTTAACGCAAATAAATGTTTTTCGATAAGTACTTTAAGTAAAGTATCGTAAGACTATACTATCGATAATAATGTTTTGGAACATGTTACACAAATAAAAGATTTGGGCGTAATTTTTGATTCAAAACTAACTTTTGTTGAGCATATAAACTATATGTGAAACCGTGCTATGAAAATGTTAGGATTTGTTTACAGAATGTCTACTGACCTATCTCCTACCACACTCAACATACTTTATTGTGCTTTAGTACGTTCTCATTTAGAGTACGCTCAGTCAGTTTGGTGTCCATTCTACAGCGTTCATATATGCAATATAGAACGTATTCAAAACAAATTTTTTCGTTTATTATCGTATGATTTTAACCTCATTCCATTGCAATATAATCTTCCGCCGCTGAAAATTCGGCGCAAAAGAGCCGATTTATCATTTTTACGTAGACTAATGATGTCTGAAATTAATTGCCAAGAGCTACTAGTAACTTTTCCATTTCAAGTCCCCAACAATAATTGCCAAACCAGACAGTCTCCATTATTTAAAGAATCTATACATTCTACCAATTATGGATTTAATAATCCAATTGGTAGAATGTGTAGAATTGCAAATAGTTTCTCTAATAATATTGATTTATTTTGTGTTTCAAAATGTAGTTCTAAGTGTTAATTAAAATGTGTTGATAAATAATTTTATATTTTGTTTATATTTATGTATACTTTTTTCCATGTTTTTATTATTCAATATTCTTTTATATATTTTTGTATAATTGTAATATTGCTTTTAATTCATCGTTATTTATGTACATAATGATGTATATGTAAATAGTTTGGTATATACCGTGAATAAAGTATTATTATTAGTATTACTAATTTGGTTCCTAAAAGTAAACTTAATCTAACCTTTCAACAAAAACTAAAGTTTTGAATAACGATGCTGTTCACAAATAGTACTAAAGGTGTTACGGTATTTTAAAATAAGGAAAAATAAATAAATCAACTTTAAAGTAAGTCATAAACAACATAAAAGTGTTCTTTTGAATACTAAAAGCTAAAATTTGACATTATTCACTTTTTGAATAAAGATTACTTTCTAAAGGTGCGCACACTAAAACAAACCAGTTTAATGCATAGACCTTACTAATATCATTTTAAGCTCACAATAGCTGCGCTTACAACCGTTACAGCACCACTGATCTATCATGTTAATTAACGTTTAACAAAAAATTAAAATTTTGTTTATGCAAATTTGTCATCTGAGAGTTAAATGATTAAATAACAATTCTTCCCATTTGGTTTGAAAACCAAGAAAGTTCAACATTATTATAAAGTATTAGTCCAAGGCAATAACCTCACGTAATGGCTTTTTCAACATTTACTATGATAAGTTTACTAACATAAATACACCCATAAAAAAAAATTCAAGCTTCTAAGCAAAAAACAAAGTTTACTATATAATTAGTGCCAAAAACTACAAGTAAGTACAATCAAACTTACTCCAAAACACTTCCAACCGACGTAATTATTATCCGCATTATACAAATCAAAACTGCTCTCTTTGGTAATATGTTTTGTATGTAGATGTATAGTTAATAACAACCATTAAGATACAGTATTCAAACTGTCTAAACATCTCACAAAATAATAAATTCCTGTATACTATTACTTGCAGAATTTGCGTTACTACGAGTATACTTTATTTATAAATTTGGCTTTTATTATTTATTCACTTAAATTATCTTGTTTGGAGTCAACATTTGACAGTTTTCAAATCATTATTGTACAATGGCACTGCGTTTCTAAATTTGCTTCTTCATGCTTTTTTTAAAATTTATTTTAAATATATCAAAATTGCTTCATAGTAACACTTGGTAAGGTGGTGCCATAACGGACAACAAACAAAGCTAAATCTATTTATAAACTAAAAATGTTACTTATAATGTAAATTTCACAACCAGTAAATAAACTACTAGCAGTAATAGTTCTATTAACAATTCATTAATATAAAAAATACAATTATTTACTTTGCTAGAGAAATCAGTAATTAAAACCACCGTATAGATAAAAAAAATAAGAAACGGGTTTCGGTTTATAACCCATAATTAAACTATAAATACTGATATTCCATAACGTTTTGTTCTTTCTGCCATTTCTACTTTTGATTTTCAACAATAAATTTCTTCAAATAACCTGTCCCATCCATAGTTTTGAATATAATACCAGTATTTATAATTCATACTTTTCAAACCGGATTTTTTTCAACCAGACTACCGACAAATAGAATAATTCATTAATTTTAACCTAAAACTACTCACGGTCTTCAATGTGATAGATTCAACAAGTGTAGTTTCATTTCTAGAAATTTAAAAATTATTTTATGTTGTGAAATATTCAGTAACTCCTAAATATCATATTTTAAATTTAAAAAATATGAAATTATGACGTCAGTCTAAGAATCAATTGAAAACTTTTATGTAATATACTTACCAATAATAAGTCTTGGTTCAGATCATTTTTAGAAAATTTGAATATTGATAGTTATGTACACATTGTACCGTGTGTGGAACTATTACATCGTATAATAATTTAATATTTAATAAATAAATAAATCTGATTATAAGTTATAAAATATAATTAATACATAATTACATGGTAAGAAAGATAGTAAACAAACATGATAATAAAATATTATTATGAATTAAAAAGTAATTTTGAAATGTGTTATAATAACTTTTTAAAAATTGTTTGACCAGTCTCTATATGAGTTATTCTAGAAATGCACAATATTATACTAAAAATTTAAGCTTTATAAAGTTTAAAATACTTCACAGAACTTATTTTCGTTTATATTATGTATAAAATTTTATGTTACAACCTTGTTGTGACGTATGTTTACATATTCAACATCAAAATTATTTATTACATACAAGACCATAACAATAATTACTCATTTATGTATATAGTTTTAAAATTTAAAATTTATACTGTTACTGTTACTGTTACTGATTATAAAACTAGTTTTAAATTTACGTATCAGTTGCATAATTTATATTTATTTACGTGTTGCTTAATTATATATAAAAAGAAACATTTCATAAAAATAATGTAATAATACTCAATCCAGTTTATCCAAAGAAATACGATAAAATTATGTAAAATAATATAGACAAAGTTATTTTTTTTTTACTAAAACTATATCGATAAACAATTTTTACAAATAATTTACGATTAAGTGATAATTGTAGAATGTCAATTAAAAATAATTAGTGCATTTGCATATAACTGATATTTATGGCACATTTCTTTATTTAAATGTAAAAAATAAGATTATTATTGAACAAAATCTGTTGCCTTTACTTCATTAGTTATACTACTAATAAGAGAATAACAAAATAAAAAACTTAAAATGTTAAATAATTTAACTATAAAACCCACTTAGAAAATCAAAAATAATTAAAAAAAAAAATAATGTAAAGTCAATACTAATTCAATTTAATTTACTAATGTATTATTTGCCAATTTATTTTTTTCCTTTGTACGCTTCGTGAAAAGACTCTTAATATGCGCCTGGGTATTTCAAATTAAACCAATTGGATATCTTCCATGCTCATATAATCGCTAAATGATTCGTGAATCGGAAAAGGGGATCCCGCGGCCGCAGATTAAAAAAATGGAAGGCAATTATTAGAACGGAAATCTATCATTGGACAGTTGAGTGAATTTTTAGCATATTAAAAGTCTGCGAATTGTCAAGTTATCGAGACGGATACGGCATCCTGTGACTCGTAAAACTTACCAAGATTTATTGTGAATCAATAAATTTTACGTAAAAATGTTCCAAAATAAAAAGTTCTTTAGTAATTGAATTCACAACTTTTGTTTGTAGTTTGTTAGTAAAATGCTGAAGGCATCCATTTATATTATACGAGAACTTTAGGTTTTAGTACAGATTCACTCAGAAAAAATTGATTGCCACCGTTTCTCAATATACAAGTCATGGCGACAGGAATATAAGCACCGACTTGATTGCACTATATTCTCAAAATATCTTCCACTTCAACTTCAATTATAAGATAAAACCCTCAACTAAACTACTTCCATATATTAACCGATGACAACATCTCTTCGAGTCTAAATATATGTTAATAAATCATTGAAATGTTTTTCTTAAAAAAAAAAACAAAAAGTATACTAGACAAAATATCTAATTATATAATTGCTATAATTAATCAGTAAAATAAACTGCATATATTATATTCTAAACAATGCGGTTATTGACAAACAATTGCACGCACATTGTTTGAAATATAGCTAACTATATCTGCAACACGGAATATATAATAGGAGTAATTATATAAAAAAAATTGTTTTTGCATTTTTAGTACATATTTGAAGTACCATTATTTAATGCCAAACCCATTAGTATATTTACAAAATCGATTGCCGCATAATTGATCTGACACCAAATTGTTTCAAGTAATAACAATCAATGCAGCCTTATTAGTTTTCAAATTTGTTTAGTTTTGAATTACCTTCCATTAATATGTATCTATCACGATATGCGGTAACAAAAAAGATATTAATTTATAGGAAATACATTTGTTCTAATTCTCTGGCGTTTCTTCCTCAGCAGATTTAACTATATTTTGTTGTACAAAGCTGTTGCCATTAATATATCCGCAAAACACGAACACTTTGAGCACGAAATATTAAGAAAATTGCAGTGGCATTTAAATTAAAAATTTTCTATGGGTCGCATGTTTAAATATTTCACACGCCGGTGATAATCTCTCAAGTAAATTTCTCCACGACATCGCGCATGAGTAGCTACTAACAGTTTAATTTATTTTATTAAACTTCTTTGTCAATTTAGGAAAATGTGTTTTTGTAAACACTATTTTATTATTTATAAAAACAATATATATTTTACATGTAGAGGTTGTAAACGATTACTTTCTTTTAAATACAATTATGTATTGTAGGTTAGACTTTATTTAATTTTAAAACTTATGTCCTTTTAGCGTATAAATTTAATCAACACAGTTTTTTATTTTTTTGGATAATTATTAAATTTTGATCTTAACTGTTGATAGCTATAAACTATAATATGGGACAAGTTATGCTTAAAAATAATGATGCAATTTCAAAATCTAATTTTTGCCTAAACTACTGTATAAGTAAAGTTAATTTTTGTAATTATCATATGTAACATAATTAGCGCAAACGTTTAATCAATTCCATTATTTATATTTTCAAAACATTGATTTATATCATTCTTCATAATTCTAAATTATCCATTTTGTTTTATAATTATTCATTATTATTATAGCTAAAATTATAATTTAAGTTTCTTTTCTAAATATACATATCAAAATCAATCGAAATATTAAAACTTATATATAATTGTAAAACTAAATATATAATCTATAATTTTGAAGAAAATATAAAATATATTATCATATCAACAGTACAAATATTAATTATAATATCATTTTGTCAATTTGTCGTTATGACATTTACAATTTTTTAAAAGAACTCGCAGAAAATGTTTTTTGGATGGCGTATTTTTTTACCACAAAATGCAAAAAACTTTGTTGTACATTATTTATGTATAAAGAATATCAATATATTAAAAAGATTTGTTTAAAGTGCTTAATATTTTTTTGTCAAATTTTAATGAGCGCCGGGCGGAATTACTAATTTTATTGCTTATAGATTGAGTCTAAATGACGCCGTAAGCGCGGAAATTACCAAACAAGAAGCAAAATTGCCCAAAATTGCATCAATCGACAAAAGATATCAAACTTTTGTAATGTTTTTTGTTATGAATAATATTGTTTTTCTTTAAGATTTTATGTTTCTAAATTAAATGTCATCAACAAAAAGATCATACAATGCTTAGAAAAAAACAGATATAAGGCTGATGATACACCTTTCGTTTTTCCAGATCTTCAAAACTCCGTACGGAATTTAGCGTCCGGAATCCCTGCTTATTTTATGGGCACACGCTTCGAACCGTTTTAGACAATATTTGTTTTAATTTGCTATAGATAAGCATAGAAATTGAAACATAAAGTGACAATAGGCTGAGAATTAATAATTGTATTCATATTATCACAATACAATCAAAATAGTAGATTGTTCACCAACAAATTCAACCATTTATGATTTTGAAAACCAAATGGTGTCGCTCATTATTGAAATACACGCGTTGTGGACAACCGGAAAACGCATCCGTAAGTTACCCGTACGAAATAAATCAAATAAGCCCCGATTTATTTTAGATTGAATAAATTCCGAATGATTGTAACGTATTAGATTTGATAAGAGTTCAGTTTTTAATAGAACTCCAGACGCAAAAAAACAAAAGTTGTGTCTAAGTCATTTTCAAGTGACAAAACGCACAGCACTAATATTTTTTGTAAATTTTGTAAAATCTCGTTTATTCTTTTCCAAAATATTAAGTATAAAAAAAATGGATAGCACTCATTTTGTTGCAAAATTTAGTGCAAATAATTTTCAAAAAAATGTAAATAGTTTTGGAAAAAGTGACACTTTTAGCTTAAACATAAAGTTGTTTTTTGGACAATTTTGTTATAGAATCTTTATATTTTATTTTTATTATATTTTTTTTATTAAACTTACTTTTAATATTCAATAAATAATTTGTAAATAATAATTAATTAATTAAAAAATTTGATTAGACCTGCAACATTTTTTAAATAGAAATTATTATTTAAAAAAATATACTAAAGAAAAAAATACTGCTGGTTTAACCAACAACTTATAAAATAATAACCAAAATGTAAATTTCAACTCTGACAGAACTTGAAAACCATGTTTTGTTCCTAATTTTTTTATGAACAATTATTATGTTCAAAATATTTTAGAAAAAAAAATTAAAAAAAAAAGATTTTCTGTACAAAATTTACAACAAAAATGCGTGTTCTAGGTTCTTCTAAAATTTAAAATCTCAAAGATTACGCGTTCATAAAATAATTAATTTTCCCTCAATTAAAAAAATCATTATTTTAATTATTTTATAAGAATATTTGACTTATAACATTTTTTACGAATGGTATTACCTTATTAGTAACATTTGGTTTAAAAACATAAAATTTAGAAGAAAAGCACATAGTATAACAAAAAAAACTCATTTAAAATTTTTGGCAAAGACATCTTTTGTCGCTTGAACCAATTTTGAGCAATTTTACTCTTTGTTTGATAGTTTTTGCGCTATGATATTATGTTTGGCATCAAACATAATTCCGCCCGGCGCTCATTGAAATTTGACAAATACTCATCCAAAGCTATTAATACTATTCTAAGGCAATACACAAAATTTTAAATTATGCGTCCCAAAGTCATTAAACAAAATTTTGATTGGTGATCACTTTAATACTTAGATACAAACAGTTATACCGTTGAGTGACATAACTAAAATACACATTATTTAATAAGGAAATAACTGAAATACACATTATTTAATAGAGTATTAACTAAAATACACATTATTTAATAGAGAAATAACAAAAAACACATTATTTAATAGAGAAATTACTAAAATAAACATTATTTTTTTGAGAATAAACTAAAATACACATTATTTAATAAAGAAATAACTAATATACACATTATTTATTGAAGAAATAACTAAAATACACATTATTTATGGGAGAATAAACTAAAATACACATTATTTATTAGAGAAATAACAAAAAAAACACATTATTTAATAGAGAAATAACTAAAATACACATTATTTTTTTGAGAATAAACTAAAATACACATTATTTAATAAAGAAATAACTAATATACACATTATTTATTGAAGAAATAACTAAAATACACATTATTTTTTTGAGAATAAACTAAAATACACATTATTTAATAAAGAAATAACTAATATACACATTATTTATTGAAGAAATAACTAAAATACACATTATTTAATAGAGAAAGAACAAAAAATCACATTATTTAATAGAGAAATAACTAAAATACACATTATTTAATAGAGAAATAACACAGAATACAACAACAACAACATAGAATATTAGAAAAAGCGCAAGGTTAATAGATTTGTGCGTACTCGTGTAAAAGATGCATTTGTCTTCCACACACACTAGTTATCGACTATCTGCAATCTCTAAATCTTGGGAATGGTTGCTGAATCGGTGCGAAGATTCGAAAATTGCGTATAGTTGATAATTAGAGTGTGAGAAAATAAGTAAAAAAAAGCAGTAGCCCAAAGAATATCTATGAATGACAAAATGATAACAGTATATAAAGAAAATAGTCCGTCCTATTTTTGTTGAATATTAGTGCAAACGGTTTAAATATAACTATAACTGAAAGAAGTTCAACGCCGCCTCAAGTATCACGGATGCGCAAATCTGCGTGGCTGGTCGGGGTTGCTTCGGCAAAAAATTAGAGAAAAAAATCAAAATTCTTAGTTCTCAACGGACACATATCTGTCGCAACCGCGCGGATTTATATTATGTGCTTTAGCTATTTAAGCGCGTATATATTTGTACAGCTAAACCACTGTAGGATAAATGTGTTAAGTTTATGCTAGTGCATTAGACCCATGTTTTGGCATATTATCAGATGCGTAAATAAAGTATTGATAATCAAAGTATTGTGACCTAGCATCTTACACCACCATCTAAAGATCCAAAAATGATAAAAAAAATGAAGATTTGGTGTAGATTGACGGTTGAAAAAAAGTTTCAGTTATAGCTAAAAAAATAAAAATATTAAAAATAAATGTTTTTAAAATTATACATAAAGGTTTAGAAATAAGAAAAATGTTGTCACAATAGTTTCCAAAACTGTTCAGTCTCAAACAGAAACAGTGTGAATGATAAATTTGCAAGGACAGTTTGACTACCTTGTTCTAAATTTTGTTTGTAAGTATAGCGTTACTAGAAAAACGTTAAAATAAATGTGTTTGCATTAATGATTCTTGCGTTAAAAATTAAAATTTTGTTTTATAAAATTCCTTGTTTTAATAACTAAGTAGTACTACGAGTAATATATTTGCTTTACAAATGTGTGTAAACTTAAAAACTCTGCTAAACTTTTTGACTACTTGGTCACAAATGTTCCTCTTAAGTTCCAAATTAATGTAAAAAAAAAATGTTCTATTAAATTTTGAACAAAAAAAAAACAAAATAACTTTTTTTTTAATATTTGTTTTGTTTCCGAGTAATTTCAGTATAATGATTTAGAACTAAAATAATTAATTAAAAGTAAAAAAATAAAAATAATTATTTATTAAAAAAAAACATTGTTCTGAATATTTTAAACAACATACAAAAATAAAAAATTTAAGTGTTAAGTTCAACGGTATTAATTTTAATAGCATACACCAAATCCTTCATATATCCTCACAGATAAAAATTCAAAAATCAATTCCTTAAAGGAAATGGAGTTGGACCGTGTTGACCAATCTATCTACTATAATTCCAATGTGTGGGAAGTATGTCATGCCACCTTAGAAAGATGTCGTTTTATCTGACTTTAATATCATACTTGCAAAAGCAGAGATTAACTTATGTTTCTCCAAAACCAATTTACAAAAAACAATTCGTTTTACTTAGTCGGCTGGTTGCAAATGCTGGATAATGGAATGGAAGCATTTTTTTGCATCGTAATGTTCTCCAGACCAAGTTTTGCAAAATTCTTCAGCGTGTAGAAATTTGTCTAGTACTTATACCAGGTCCATGACACAATCTACTATTTCCTCTTCTACATCAACATAATGGTGCACACGTACACTACTGCTACAAAGTGGTCTTTGATAAAACCAATTCTTATTGGAAAACCTCCAAAAATACTCAATACAACTTCCAATGCATTGCCATTGCGAAAAAAATAAATTTGCGTATTCTATATTTGTAAATTGCAACATAATGTTTACTTAAAATGATAAAAATTAATATTATGAAAGATTGCACACAATAATTGACAATTGACAACAGTTGACAAAAGAAAACAATTGTTAGGTGACTGACAGATTGTAGATGGCTATGAAGAAATAATCGAAAAAGTGTATTGTTTAATACTTCAATGTAAAAGTTGCATTCGACATCAAGCCTGAAAAGTTGAGCAACTTTTATAATGTTCTATAGTTTATTTGTAACATATTTTTTATGTTTTTGTTTATCTTTTGTTCTAATTTCTTAATAAATAATTATTTATTTATAACTTTTTTTTCTACCACATTATGAATATTAATAAGTGTCAAAAAAAATTCCAGTATTCAGAGTAAAAACTAGCAAACACTAAAATAGTTTTTTATTTAATTTGTAAAATTAAATTTACAAAATAATATCAAACAGCGTCCGTCAAATCGGATCAAGTTGAAAACTATGCAACCTTCAATATAATCGTTTAAAATTCAAATAATCTTGGGACTATCCAAGATCAATATTAGATTGTTTAGTAGTAACAGGTTATAGTCCAATTTATAATGAATTTAGAATAAATGATGACTGAAATTAATAACGATCAATTACAATTATATTTAACGATAGAGAATTTGCTTTATTATTTTTTTACTCGTTAAATATAACTGCAAATCTTTAACCCAATGATCAAAGGCACAGAATATTGTATGCAGTTCAACATATAAAATAAGTGATGACTAAAATCTTATCGTTTGGGTATTAAGTTGGTTGGCGTTTTTGTTCCACAACAACCAAATTTAATTTAAAAACAGTGCGCCACCGTTTTAAATAAAATACGTGTCAACATTTTTTTAGAAGAATAGGTTGTAATAGGATTTCAGTATGTAATGTTCGTTAATCATATTTTTCCAAAACAATACTACTAGCGACTAAACCAGGCAATTCTCTAGTGTTAATATAAAAACCTACATACAAATTGACATGCACTGAATTGAAATGATAAATATTAGACCGATAAAAAGACACGGTTCAAAGCTCGGTACAAATGTTAGTTTATATTTGAACCCAGCTTAAGAAAATTTATTAGTTAATTTAAATTGATGTTTAACTTTGTACATTATTGTTAGCAATCCTTAAAAATGCAAAATATTCGCATTGTAATGAGTCCATTACAGCACGTGTTGCGTTTTATAATTGACAAGTTTGTTTTTTTTCTTAAACAAACTTTTCCCATTTTACACTAATTTTACCAAAGAGAAAGAATTATTTCGACTTTTAGGATGCAATTTTATATACAATGCAATGTTTATATCCCTGTTTCATTTAATTCAGAGTATTCTTAGCATGCTTCTTTTCCCAAATTAATCTTATTAAAGGATAGAAAAAAAAGATCATAAAAGTTGAATAGAAAAACTTCGTAACAAAGCCGGTTAGAGAAGTTCGGTCAATGTTTTTCGTTCGTGTAACCAACTGAATAGCACTATGTGTGATGTCATGTCTACTAAAGGACTAGTTAGTCTAGATAGCGGAGATAGTGTGGATGGCCGGATGTATCTGTTACGGACTAACTGCTACGTCACGCCAGTGAAATCTCACGGCAAATTAACTAAAACAAAGAATAGCGCGACACACTATCTCATAACGTATTAATTTATTTCCTGCAACAAAAATTTGAGACTCGAATGGCTTAGATAACCGCCGAGCTTAATTAACTGCAAAAGTAATGATTAATGTCGCCTGTAAAAAGTTTGGCTGTGCATTAAACTTTGGTTCAATTAAAGAACAAATTGTAAATGGGCGACTTTTACTAATTTGTACGTTTCTTGCCAAATTATAATAATTAAACAATTAAATTTTATATTAATCACATTTTATGATTGCTGCAATATTCGTAATAAGCTTAACAAAACATCAATAAATTAATAATTTAATTAAAAAGAGTATTAATTTGTGTTTAATAAAATGAAATGAATACATTGACAACATTAATTAAAACGTACTCTCGTACTTTGGTCATATATTCATAAATATAATGCATTTTAATGCTACTCTAATTTTCTAAAAGAACTAGTAGAATATATTTCATATACATGAACTAGCTTCATTAGTTCAGTAGTATTTTTTTTGTTCGGTCCCTTCGGGTTCCAATTTCCATAAAAATGAAATAAGTCATTCCAAACGTGTGCTCGTAACTCATACGCCTAAAGAGGAATGTCACTGATAACAAGAAATAATTAAATTTACTTTCGTTAGTATGGTTTGTTTTTTTTTATGATTCATTTTCTACTTACTACAACCGAACTAACTAAATATTCTATTCATTGGAATAGATATTTTAATTTAAATTTAGTTTCTGAAAAGAATTATTACAGTACCAAATATAAACGAAATATACAATTTATATTTTTTATAAAAAAGTAAAGCGTGGCAGGAATAATTTAGTGTTTTCCTAATTAAATCAAAATGTCTCCATGGATTATTCAAATTGTGCCGTAAATCTATTTGTGCAATTATATTTTCTATGTATTTTAAATTAAAGTGTATAATCCATTCAGTAGTTGAATACAGTTTTTTTATGAATGTGTTGCATGGTTAATTTAAAAAAAATATAAAACCATCGGCATTGCATTTCAGTGCCCAAGTAGATCTTATCCAGAATGCACGTTTGCAATATGCGGATTGGAACGGTGTATACCTTTACTTGATAAACGTAGCGACAAATGATTTTTCTATTCGTTACTGTAATTTCCATTATGCATGCAGTATTGCTAAATAAAAGTATGCTTTCAACTACGCATGAAATCACCGCAAAAGTGACTTATAAATTTGTCAAGTTATAACAAATATTTTTTTTTTCGTCTTGTTGCACAATATGCCATTCCATACGTAAAATGGTCGCAGCTTAAGAGCATACCGACCGCTACCTTGATTTGTAGTATTTTAACAAAAACGGCAACTTCCCTTTCATAGTTAGGAAATAGCCGAAAAAACCTATCAAATATAGAAATAAATGCGTTTTTCTGTATTTTTGAATGCATTTTGTTGCTATTTGCAAATATAATTTCACAAAAAAGATTTCGACATATCATAATTTAATCCATTCTAAATGTACTGGTAAAAAAATAAATCGATTATCAAATTATTTGTAGAAGCAGCGATGAAGAGAAAGTTGCCGTTTTTGTTAAAATACTACAAACCGAGGTAGCGGTCGGTATGGTCTTAAGTTTTTCTATGCTCACAAATGTGCTACGTGTATCGTTTGTTGACAAGGTGTTACAACATTTTAATCACTTAGAAATATAGCGTGCTTGTGCATAGGTGTTAAGAGTACTTGCCATATTTGTGAACTAATTTGCTGGCAACACTTTATTCCATATTACTCGATGCATGAGACACATAATTATGGTATGGATTTTTTGTTTAAAAAAGTTTATTTACACTATTTGTTTTTCCACGTGGATTGAAAAAAATGAAATGCGTTGTTTAATTTGTGTTTAAGATTATTAAATTTCTAAGTGGCAAAAGTATCATAATATAGCTTGTAGACAGTGTACTAAAATCTAGGTAACTCTGATAAGCAAAAGTTCTATCTGAGCGCCTGGGTTAAAAATGTTTGCTACAAAAAAATGACAACAATTACTAAAAATACATCAAAAATTTTCTGTCTAAACAATAGTTCAAGTAAGAAAAAAAGCGTCTGTTTAAAATTCTTTTGTGGAATATTTTCTGAGGCGTATGATTGGAGAAATCTATGTTGGCCAGAATTAAAAGATTAGAGTTTGTCCTTCAGAAAAAAATGCAGCGTTTGTCAAAAAGCATATTACATTTTATTCCACAGTAGAGTTTTATTACTGAAAGAAAGACTCAAATAAAGTCTACTTAAATTTTCATTTAAATTTATCCATCATTTTAGCACATTTAATGGCCATAACTGCAACCGCAAGCGGCAAGTCTGAAATGACTGCGCATAAGCAAGAAAAGCTTTAAAATCGCAACATGCATGTTTCAATACTTATCAGCATTCCTTCATCGTTTATTCACTCTTCAACATTTTCCAACACGTACGGAAGACAGAACCGTAAGAAATACTTTGCAGCTACAATGCTGTAATTTGTAACTAATTGATGTCAAGTACACAAAGTGTAGATACTCATATTTAAAAACTGATTTCAATTATGCAACAATTAAACAAGCCAAAAAAAAAAATAGAAAGCGCAAGTGGGCATTCTTGATTGCCACTTCAATAAAAAATCTAAAATCTTAAAACGTGAAAAATATGTAATTCTTTTTAATTTTTAAGAAATGTTCAAAAACACCTATTGAAATACACGGAACAATAAACTGCAGTTTACATTTAGCTTGCAAAGTATTAACAGTGCCTGTAGTCTAAAACTGTATGTTATATAGAAGGCTCTTCTCTACCTCCAATTAAATAAATCTTATTTTATATGTACTAACTTTAGTGCATTATCATTCATAGTTATCCTCTTTATTATTATTATTATTATTATTTTGCTTCCAATGTCTAAAATAAATGCTACAAGCTGCAAATAAAGTTTGTCGTGCATGCCAAAGTAAGAAAAAAGTCATCGTCATGCTACTGCATAACTCTCACTGCAGTATTTGTTAACATCCAAAAAGTTTCTAGTTTGTGATATTTCTAAAATTTTATTCAGAACAGAAAACAGAAAGTTGCATTCACCAATTTGTCATTTAGTCTTAGTCTATTTGTTTATCTTAAAATCCAACAGTCTCTAAAACTTTTTTTATTATTGTTTTTAGTTGCTTGGAGTTTTGAGTTTATATATTTATTGTTATTTATATCATTATTTAATATGCAACAGCATATTATGAAAGACCAATAGTCTTTTTAAACTAGTATGCCAACAATTTAAACTAATTAACTAAATGACATTACAATACAATACAAGTTTAACTTGTTCGCACTTGTTATACAATATACTTTTTCTTACATATTAATATAAATACTTTATATGTGTTTATTTACTTGAGTGTTTGATATATAATAAATAGGTAATAAGTCTGCATTTCTACGGATTTGTGCTATTGGCGATTGTTTTTGAAATGTATAAGTTACTATTATTAATCTACAAATATCATATCCACTAATCATTCTAGTAATTGCAATGCTTTTTGTGGAAGTAATTTAATAACAGCAGATTTTTATTGATTTGTGGTATCATTTATTTCACTTCAGAAAAGATGTAATTATAACATCATATTTCTGTGGTTGCAATTAATAGTACAAATATTTTCCAATAATTAATTATATAGCACAGGCTATATTTTGAATAAGAATCGGGTATTACATTTTCTTGTTAGTACTTATGGGTCTATTAAACGTGACGAGGGATTGTGAATTATCAACATTTATTAGGGTCGTAAAAAGAAATGTTCGCCAAGAAATCCTTTTTTAAACAATAACAAATTCGTAAAATATGGTAATTTAATTCTAAAATTAGGTAGCGTGTAGCAACCTTGAGAACAAGGAATTGAACGGGCAATAGGTAGTAAAGTTGAATCATTTTTTTCTCCAAGAACGGTGCAAACAATGTTTCCCTATCTCAGCATCCCATTCTCGAAAGAAACTCGTATTATTCCCATTCAGTAGTCTCTTATTGTAACTTTTTTACAAAGCGTGTTATTCGTAGTATATTCTTCTTTGTGTCGTTCATTTATTTTACAACATGCCGTAATATTAATTTATTTTATGAGACGCCGCGGACTTATCATGTATTTTTATGTTCTACGTCCATAGTTTATATTCTTGAGTTCATTCTTATTAGTAAAGTGAGTCGGATTCTTTGTGAGTGGAATATATAGGATGTCCACTGAAGCTTTTACAACGAACAACCATTCGTATAATTTAATAGACACTAGAAATAAGATTCAATTCCAACATATGAGAGCACACTGATCTTAAATCTCTTCATCCCTGATTTCCACTTTTAATTCCGAAGACAAATCGACTGGATTTAACCACAATTTCGTTCGGTTATTTTATTTAGTTAACCTGTTCTGTTCTCATTTAATCCGCTCGAATTAACCAGAATTTCCGATCATACTTTTGATATAAAATTACAAGTTTTATATTTCAACGGTTCAACGATGTAATGTAGTCCATCTGGTGTGTGAGCGGTCTTAAATCAAAATAATGGGAAGCAATGTATCTGGGTTGAAAAAATCACAGATAAGAGATTGGATCCGTCCGGATCTGTTATTTTAAGCTCAGTTGCGTTTCAAGCTAGATTTCTTCCGTTTTTCAGATTCATGCGGAAAATTTAATGTAGCTTTTATGGAAATATTGATATTCCACTCGTAAAATATACCATGTTTACATTTCATAGACATTTAAATGCCATTTACATACATACACCGCTTAAAATTGATTTCTATACTTAACATGGCTACAATAAGGGACCATATTTTGGGCACGTACATAATATTTTAGACACAATTTTTATAACGTATTCCATAAATTTTTAACTGTATTTAAATTATATTTGATAAAAAAACATAAAAATAATTTTCTATAATTATTAGAAACAATCATTACAAAAAACATATCATAAAAATGTCATTCCATATAATATTAAAATATTATCTAATTATGAGAATTAAAATAGTTACAATACTTAAATAGATATAAAGATGTACAAGCAAGCCATACAATATGCAACGATCGTATTGAAAACTAAATTTAATAAGAGTAGTTTCTCATTAGTATAAATTAAAATTCTGTTTGAGTTGTCTTGCTCCACTAAGCTAGTTATCAAAAGACAAATGTAACTTGCTGCATTCAATTTAATAGTTAGAAATGCAAATAGCATCGTTATAAACTTGAAAAAGTACTGAATAGTTTGTTAAAATTTGTTAAGTTAATTTATATTAAAAAGTGAAATAATACTAGAAGTATAATATAGATTTTATTTGTTATGTATAAACAATATTTGAATTTATTATTTTATAGTTTTTTTTGTTATATATGACGCCGCAATATGTAAATCGTCATGATATAAGCAATAAACATCAAAATTTAGTTTTGGTAGTAATTTAAAAAGAGGTTTAACTACTTAAATAGTTCATATCAAAGAAAATAAGTAGGTTGCTGATTAAATTGAGTAAAAAGCAAAGATCATAACTTGTTGTTAAAATAATGTCAGCTGTTCTGTAGTTAACTTGAAAAAATCTATCAAAACTTTTAGAAAGGTCAATAAATTCCAAATCAGAAAAGTTAATCAATTCAACAAATTAGTGTTAAAATAATAATCAAAATATATAAAATTAAGTCAATGTCAAGTTGATTAAAATGGTTTGTAAAATCGACTATCTTTTGAATTATGTTCCAACAAGTAGAAATCCTTGTACAAACAATATCTTAAAAATTAATATTATAGATGTACTTAACATATATAAAAAATGTGTTATATATATTAAGCTGTTTTTTAAAATTTTGTTAGTAGATTTTTTTTGCAAACTCTCAGAAAGTGATCTTTATATAAAAAATGTAAACCATACCAAATTTCTCAGCCCTTAAGATTCAAAAAAACACAAAAATAATATACTTAATAAGTATCATAGCTGCCAGATTTGAATTTCAGATCTGGGTCCATTAGGAAGCAAATAAGAACTTGCTAATTAGATTCCAAGTCATCAATATACTCTGTTGATTTTTTTTATATTTTTTTTTTATTTACATTTTTTTTGAAACATAAAATTAGAAAACTTTTAGCATTCTAATAATGTTTTTTAAGTAAGATAAGAGATTTACTTTTAAAACTTTAATAGCAGTGCAATACGTGTTCTTTTGAAAGGACTGAAATTTGCTTAGGTTACTTTTTTTGCATAAAGATTACTTTCTGAGGGTGCACACAATTTTTTTTTAATAATTTTTTATGAGCGACAAGCACAATTTTGTTTGTATGCCGAAAAAAACATTCTCAAATCTTGTTGTCGGTTGATTAAGTCAAAATTATGAAGCAAACGCAAAAACTACTAAACAAGTAGTAAAATCGGTTCAATCAACAGAAGAACTTTTGAAATAAGCTTATTTTATTACAAAGTTGGTTTCCTACTAGATTGTATGTTTCTAAATTAAATGTCACTAACTAGAAAGTAATACAATGGGTAATAAAAAGATGTTAAGGAATCTTATGAAATGATTAAAAATTTAATAAAAATTGTAATTAATATTTTGGAAAAACCAAACTAGGATAATTTTCTTAACAAAATTTACAACAAAAATTAAACAAAAACAACTTAAAGTTTTAAAAATTACGTTCAGAAAATGATTTATTTTTTATTATTTCTTTTTTTTTTCTTGAGACTACTTTACTAATATCTTTTTTCTTCAGACCTCACTGAGTAAACATGTACTTTTTTTATTAATTTTGATAACTAGTGGTTTAACCAACAAAAACCTAATGATTATTACAACAATAAAAAAATTATCATCTTGTATCTCACTATTGCATAGTTTTCCTATAACTATGCATTAGTGAGAAAAATCAAATTACAAATCACCCACAACAATATTTCTAATTACTTAACTTTCTGTATAGAATCTGTCATTAGTTTAGACAACTACTCTGCTAATTGTTGTCGTGTAAACAATCTTCTTTCTCTTGCCAATAATGTTTCTTTAATTATTGGAGTTCTTAGTAAACTTGTTCCAATAAAAAAATATTAATGTAATAATTTTCGATCTAGGTGTTCTTGTAAACCACTCTTTTAATAAAAAGTTAAATATATCTGCGTAGACGTAATAACGTATAAACGCACTCAAACAATTAAAAAACAACAAAGCACTACGAGAATACAGGATAACGTGCAAAATAGTCAAACTCCACCTACTTAAGGAAAGAGAAAATCCCAACAAAATAAAGAAACGCAGAAATTATTATGGTACATAAAAGGGGATACCAGTAACATACAGTAACAGCTACATTAGTTTTCTTTCACACATGTATAAGTTCATAACAAAAATTACAAACCAAATTACAATCAAACTAGACTTTCATTAGCCCGTAAAACAGGTCGGATTTAGAAAAAAATATTACATCAGACCACCTAAAAACAACTAGAAACCTTATAGAAAAATTCACAAAACATAACGTACCGCTGCATATATCATTTCTCAAGTACCAAAAAGCTTTCAACGCAATTTAACTAAAAGCTATAATTTTTGTTTTTGTAGACGTAGTGACGTGTTGGTCTCAACAAGTGACCTTTAAGCATGACTTGCGCATGGCAATACCTTTCAATTTTTTTTTCTGCGTAAATCTTGTTGTAATAATGTCTTTGTCAAACTAGTCTAGATTTGGTAGTAGTTCACCTTTTCTACCTACCTATTGTCTGTCTCTTTTGGTTTTTTGTATCTTTTTTATCTGCACTAACATCCAGCTTTTCATTATATTCTTTCTCCAATCCGTGTGTTATTTATTTTAATTATTTAGTTTGTCCTCAGATACGTTCTTAGTTTTTTTAGGACTTTCTTTTGTCAATCCTAAATTCCTTTTCTACATTTCTTTTCTCCTTCTCATTATCTTTGCAATTTCGTTTGGTATAGTAGTCTCTGTAAATGTTCTTCTATTTTCTTCTATTCTTGGTATGCATACTCTTTTTCCTTGTTTTTTGTTACAATTTTGCTTCTCTCGTTTCTCTTTTTTCTTCTACGGCTTTTATTTTGTGTGTTTGTTTCCATTGTTTGTTTTTTTTTAATATATTTCCTTCAAACTCCTCATTTTTTTTATTAGTACTTTTGTTGAAAAAAATCTTAGCGCCTTCCATTTATTTTCATCTCTTAGGCATTTCTTAATAATTGTTGTTACCCACTTTGCTTTTCAGTTTATTTTCCAACTCTTTTTTTATTTTTCTCCCACGCTTCGCATTCTACTAGAAAGTGTTCTGCTTTATTGTGTGTTTCTTCCTGACAGAATATACATTTTTTGTTTTTTTTTTTTATCCATGTCCGGTTAGTATTTGTGTTGTATAATAGCAAGTTTCGGGTTTGTTCTCTACCCACTCTTTTATCTTCGGGATTAATTCTCTCTTTTGTTTTTAACTTTGCTTCCTTTTTACTGGTTCCTTCTGTTATAAGTTTCATTATTTTGATCCACTTTTAACCACCTTGAGATATATGATTTTTTTTCCTTTGTTTATCACTTGATCTCCTACCTGAATCTTACCTGTTTCTCTATTAGTCCTCTTAGTCGATAGTCAGGCCGTTTCTATTTTTTGTTTTGCTAATTTTAAACCCTAATTTTTCATCCATAACTGTATCATATCTATTGTCAGTTCTAGTCTTCTTTTTAATATTTCCATTTCTACATCCCTACCTACTAGTGCTACGTCGTCTGCAAATGCCGTTATTTTCACGTCTTCCGTCTCATCTCATTCGAAGTAATTCATTAAAAACAAGGTTTCAGTTTTGGTCCTAGTGCTGGGCCCTGTGGTACCACCTTGGTAAGTTTGAATCTTCCTTTATAGGTCACTAGGTTTCAATTCTGTAAGTAACTCTTGATCGTTTTCCTGTTTCTTTGCCGCCTCTATAATAGCTTCCCATAACACACTGTTAAACGCATTCTATATGTCCAACGCTTTCATTACAGTGTTGTTGCTGTTTGCTTCTTTTGCTATTGCTATCACTTTTTTTATAGCTCCGAAGGTTCTTATTTCTTTGGTAAATCCGTATTGTTCCTTTTCCCATCCTCCCTTTTTTTCTATTTCCTGTTCTATTCTCCGTACAATAACTTTTTCCATTATTTTAGCTAGTCTTAGAGGCTATATTTAAAACCTAAAAAATGCCAGAATCAACTCCAGATACACGTCTATTTTAAATAACATCTAAACACAAGTTACTACTTTGCACTACCAATTATTATCTAATAATTAAAAATATTTTCATATCTTTTTTTTTTCAGAATTGTCAATTTTAATATATTTTGAACATGTTCATAGATTTTTAAGAGCTGCTCCCAAACAAATCCGACTAGTGACGCTAGTAGTTCATTCATACCAACATTCAAGTAGCTTAAGTAGTAGTTAAGGTAAATTAGTTAAAAGACTACTTGCTCGGATACCAAAAGTACTTGTTTCAATGCTCCTCGTTTTAGTACATTTTTTGTTTTATTTCTTAATATAAACATTAATAACTCAGTAGTAGAGTGTTTGCTTATCAAGAGAGCAGTCCGAGGTTTAATTCCTGACATGAATAATTAAGTATTGGCATAGATCTTATCTTTCACGTGGCCCTAAAGTAAAAAGTCTAAAAGTGTTAAATCACAAGATCTCGGTGGCCAGTTGTGATCACCTCTACAAGAAATAACACGGTCAAAAAACTTTTCTTGCAAAATTTCGATTGTTTTGTTGCTTGTGTGGCACGTGGTATTGCTGAAAATAAACGTCGTCCACATCAATATCTTCCAATTCCGGCCATACAAAATCATTAATTATAGCTTGGTAGCGTCATCCATTCACCATAACAGTTGCACCAGCTTCATTTTCGATAAAGTAGGATTCAATCACACCCCAAGCCCAAAAACCGCACCAACTAGTGACACGTTGAGGATGCAAAAACTTTTCATCAATCATTCTTGAATTTTCTGAGGCCCAAATGCGACAATTCTGCTTATTAACGTTGCCTCCAAGCTGAAAATGAGCCTCATCACTAAAGATAATTTTTCGATGAAATTCCGAATCATTTTGATGCATTTGAAGGACCCAATCAGCAAAGATACGACGTTTATGGTGATCGACCGGCTTGAGTTCTTGTGTTAACTGAACTTAAAAAGCCTTAAAACTTAAGTCATTATGCAAAATACGGTGCAATGTCGTTTGTGGAATGTCTAATTCCAAAGATCCACAAGGAATCAACAAACCTAGGTTTTCTTCAACACTACGGGCTACATCAGCAATATTCTCATGTGATCTTGAACGATGCACACGGTTTCAATTCTTCACATCACAAACTTGTCCCAACAACTCAAATTTTTCACCAGGTTTACTATTGACAGCCGAGAAGATGCTTTACGACAATCAGTTTTGCAAACTATGACTGAAAAATTTTCACCATTTTTGTAGTAAATTTTAATAATTTCAATTCGTTGTTGAAGTTGAATTTTTAATAATGGCGTAGTTTTTACTTGTCAAATGTCAAAAGATAATAGCTGCAAAATTGACAGCTGCCCAAATAGCCTGCTATTAAAAATGAAACTTCTTATTGAAAACCCTCTACAATTACAAAATTGACCATTGTGTAATAACAAATAAGGTAAATGTGAAGAATTAAATTTTGTTCTGTAATTGAGTTGGTATTCTGTTTGGCAAATAAATGTATAATTAATATTCTTAATATTATGATTAATCTTTAAATATTAAATTTAATAAGTAAAAAGAAAATTAATCTTAATTTTAGCTAATTTTATTATAAACATTATATGTATTTCATATTTTATAATATTATTATTATACAGATTGTCGAAATCATTCAACACATAGCATTAATGTGGCCCCCTTCTTATGAAGTGTAGAAAATCGCGCACTCTCGCACCAGGTTTGTCATGCAAAGTTTGTGTATGAGTTTAATTATTATTAAAGAAACTGTATTTATTTTTATTCACTTTACAAACTTTTTTTTAAACACGTGCAAACTGACTGGCGCATGGCGTGTTTACCAGCTCCAGGGTCAATGTAAGTAAACAACACACACACACAAACAGGTGAACGCCCGGCGATATTTACAACTATTAATAATAAAAAATTACCATGTTGATGATTTCGACAATATGTATATTTAATAATACAATTAACAAATTATACGTTTATGGACTGAAATTTATTAATTACATCACTGTTTAACTGTTTGATGTTGATCAAATTCAATTTATATTACTGTTAACATTCCTAATGAATTGTTTGTTATTGTCAATGTATTGGAAATTCTAATAAATTACATATAGTTTCTTCGTATAACAAATACTCATATTCCAATGTATATTAATATTATTTTGTTGATTAAACAATTCCTCCAGCAACGTCGAAAACTTAATACTGTTGTATTAAAGCTGTGAATGTTTTTAGCCTGTGATTAGAAGATATTAAATTTACCTTGTCTTGGAAAAACATCCCCTGCGTATGGTTTCATTTTATTACATTAGACCCTACCAAACTTATGAATTAATGATATGAGCCTGAGAAAGTTTACTTCGGAACAACAAGCGTAAGAAATGCCCGTTTACATCCGCTTTTAATAGCCAATATAACCATATAAAACTTTATATTCAATTTGTTATTTTCGCTTTGAAAACAACCATTTTACAGCTATTCTTTCACGTAAAAAATGCTTTCACGACATTTAAATTCTGTTTTTCTTTAGACATTTATTGCTTACTTAATTGTTGTTTTGCTATGTATAAAAAATCAAGAGAATAGAAGCTTTTGTAAAAAGCTGTGACTTCAATCTTGAACGAAAACAAAAGAAATTACAAAAACAATTACAATAACGACACCCTAGGTAACTACTAGAGCAAGATTAAGACGTAATTTGTTTTTTGGTAGAAAAAAAAAAACAATTTTCTCGCCTTGTTGTGCCAGTGATTACAATGTTGATCTCCCTCCGGAGTTTAAAACTGGCGCATGTACACTGTTAAAGATAGTTAAGCGAGCAATAAAATATAGCAAACTTTATATTACAGTTTTGTAACTTAATGATTTCTAATCTAATATCTACTTAATATGTAATCATAAATGTAAAAGTGGCGTCGCTAAAGAGCTATAAATTTAATCCTTGTGAATTTTTAAACGTTTGCCGGAGATTATCCCAGCAGATAAACTTTTCATAAAGTATTTGAAACTACTAAGTTATAAAAACAGCTTTTAAAACGAAAATGTAATTAGATCCTAATTCAAGTGAGAGTTCCGTACATTTCATAAGTTTGTAAAGTTTTAATGCATCCGCAAAATAGTTCCACTTTTAAGTTTATGCCGTCTTACCGCTAAATTGCAAAGTACCTACGGTGGCAAATATTTAAGTAGAATTAAAACTGTTTCTGGGGAAAAATTAAACTTCTGCAAAGTGAATCTGCTCATATTTTTCATTAAACCCACAGAAAGTATGCTAAAGTTCTAAATATCCGAACAAAAAAGTTAATCCATGAGGGGCTTTGTTTATTAATATCAACGTCAAGGATTCTATTACATATTTATAGAATTTTGAATAATTTATATCGTTGTAAAATTGTATTGATTATAAATGATTTAAGATATACAACTTTTGTATTAAGCTTGATTATAAAAGCTTTAAATCGGGATTTGCAATAATGCCCCCTTTATTACCTACAAATCACCAGCAAAGTTTGCAAACTATAAAATAGAAGATAAAGTGTAACGATTATTCAGTAGTGAAGAGATAAATAGACTAAAATTTGAATCAAAGTAAGCGCCAACTGAATGTAAATTAATGGTAGATTCAAAATAACTCTCCAGAGAAGTGCAGATCTCCCTTGCGATACATTAACAAAATAAATTTATTATTGCGCTAATTTATTGTGATAGGATGTTACATAAGTTAGAATTTGTAGTTATGCAGTATTGATTGATTTCATCTATTATTAGATTCTTATAATATATAATGACATTAGACAAACTTAAAATGTAGTTATCAGTTAAATAAATAAAAAATAAAAAATAAAACTCAATTGAACATTGTATTACGTGTGTAGAATACATTTCATGAAATAGGAATATTTATTGTTAACATTTAAATAGAGTGTGGTCAAACAAACAGGATCTGAAAATACGTGTGTATAATAATTTAGTTAAGAATTTTTAAGGTTTCAAATTTTTAATGAATTTGTATAAACATTAAGCAATGTTTGCTGAATATAAAAAGATACTAATATTCTTAGGATTTATGTGAATATATGTTTATAATTTAAATAATGTCATAATACCAATTTGTTTGAGATTAGATTAGGTAGATTATAATTTAGAATGTTTTAATATAATTTTTGGATTAAATCATTAAAAAAAATATTTTGACAAATATCCGGCGGTTTTAATTTTTATTAATGTTACTCCCAACCAATATACACTTTTTTACCCTCAGGTCATATAGAACCCCAACTTTTATTATGCTTTAAATATTTATATTTTTATATAATCTGTTTAAAGTAGAAAACATAAAACAAAAAATGTCATTAAAAATTAAAGACATAGAAAAATAAAACTAAACTTAAACACAATGATTAAACATATAAGGTTCAATGTAGATAAGTAATCTTTTATGTTTAAACACTAAGTATTGCGTTATTTGCATACCAGTTTGTATAGAAATTAGACATTTTGGATATATGTAGTTTTGATTTCTAGTATTATTATTAAAGTAATGATTATATTTAAATATAAATAAAGTGCAGTTTAAAACACACATTGCAGACAGAGTTACAATGTTTGTACAACATTTTTCATTGCACAATTCGTTATATTTTATATTTAATAACGACTAAAGCGTTTTTCACGTGTATACACTTTTGAAGTTTAGTATATTCCTCCATGTGTAAATATTTATTATTTTGCTAATATACTAAATACGAATATTGTTTATAAATTTAATATATACACTTGCTTATTACCTTATATTATATTAATTTACTATAAAAAATATTATATTTGACGTTTAAAAGTGATCAATTATTAAAATTAATGGTTTTTGTTGCTCGGACAAGAAATTAAATTATCTGGGGCCCAATTGGACACATTCAACTAAATTAAAACACAATATACCCATTTCTAATATTAAAGATATAATTACATAAAATTATTATATAAGTGTTCATTAACCTAATGGTTTTTTTTGTGTTGGTTGTTATTGTATTCTAAATATATTTATATAATATAATGTACATCAATTTGTTAACGTTTCTGTTTTTAATATTAAATTTGATTGGCATTTTCATAAAAACAAATCATTTAGTTTAAAACATTTACGAGTTAGTATGTAAAGGTAATTATTAAAACTTTTTTTCTAAATATATTTATATCAATTTGTTAACATTTCTGTTTTTAATATTAAATTTGATTGGCATTTTCTTTAAAACAAATCTTTTATTTCAAAGCAATTACGAGTTAGTATGTAAAGACAATTATTAAAACTTTTCATGTAAATATATATAATAATTAGCATTGAATAATTATCATTGGAACATGTACACAATATTCTCATGTATGTACATGGTTCAATACATTCATTAGCATATTGAATCGAAGCCGTATTTGACAAAATAATAAATAATTATCTAGTACAACCGAAGTTGTTTACAAAATCAAATCTATGGTAAATTGACATAGAAATACCAATACTACTCAAATTAGATAATTGTTTATTAACATGGAATAAAACAAATACAACATAGTTCAGTAGTTATTTTGTGGTTTTCAAATTGTAACTTGTGTAAACAAGTAGTTTTTCTCCAAATTATAATAAATTATTTTATTTAACGTTTATCCTGCTATTTTTTTATATTAAAATGTTATATTTATTATTACATATTTTTAATGAAAGCATGTTAAATTTTCTGTGTATAGAGTTCTTTTATGTAACTCTCCGTGGATCTTATGTATTTTAATAAAAGTAATAACAACAAAATAAATATTTTTTTGGCAAAAAATCTGAAACACAAATTAAACTCGTGATTAAAAAAGAAATAATTAAAAAATTACTAAGATGTGGTAGCTTTTAGAGGATAGAAGTAAAAATAACCAAGTAATATTCTGAAACTTTGGATTTGTATTAAATTCAACCTACAAATTAACAAGAAAATATTTTTAAAAAAATCTTTAACCAAAAAACCCTGCAAAGTTTAGCTTTTTTGCGCTTGGTATGCTTATTACTTTTTTCAAAAGCAACGTATTTGCTGTTTTAAGTCTGAACGCTTTCAGCGTGTAAACAAAATGGCAGTTTCTAGCCAAAACAATGTTTCATAACAAATTTAATTTTTAATTTTCTTACATTCAACTATCTTAACTTCATTTTCAACTTCAAATAGCATATTTTGCTACTAATGTCGTTTATATATCTTCAAAATTTGTTAAATAAATTAATCATTTTTTTTTTTTAATTTTATCCAGAATTTCTCAAAACATATTTTCATGTTATAAACTTATTGTCAGAAATCGTTAAAATCAACAAAAATAATATCTAGTAAAATGTACTAATTCAAAAAAATTGTTATCTATTAAAACAAAAACAGCAGTATTTTAAAATGTAATAAATCTACTATGACTACTTTAGCCATGCAAACAAAAGTACTCAATATAACAAGTTCACTTGTTTCTACAAATACACTTTTTTGCAGAAAAACTTCTAATGATGACTTCTAAACTTTTTTATTTTAGTGTAACTTCTTTTGTACAAAACAAAAATTACTAAAAATATAATACATACCTGAGATTGACAACTCCATAAAAAAATTCACTTAGTAAATTGTCTTAATTACAACGCTAAAAACAGTTTTCAAAATTGATTGTTTTTGATTTTGGCAAGAAAGACGTTATCGGTTCTGAAATACGAACACTTTTATGGGCCTACATTAGGCTTTAAAAACAAATGTATTCACTGTACTTTCATTTTTAAATTATTACCAGCAAACTAACAGGCACCCTCATATTTTGTATTCTTTTTTGAGTTATCTAATCATGTATTCTGCAATATTTTTGTCATTTGCTAGTAAAACTTGACCTTCAGCAAATTGGAGTATATACAAGTGTTGTTTAGTTCTATACCCATGCAGCTGCATATCTGTTTCCAGTTGATGGGCACGTTTTCTACAAACATTTTAAATAAGATAGAGAAAATTTAACAGGCCTGCTGTAGTCCTTTATTTGTTTCAAATTCTTTTGATAGTTTATTTTCAGTTTTTACTTGAATTTGTAGCATCGTAAATATTTAAATATTTTTTAAGGCATTAGTTATATATAGTATGCTTAAGGTTAAACTTTTGTAGTACAACCTACAATTTGCGTACGTTATCATAGGCCTTTTGCAAATCTATAAAGACCAGATGGAGTTTTCTATTGGTTGCTATTGTTTTTTCTAGTATTTGCTTTAAGCATACGTTATTGTATAACCAGTTCTGAAACCACTTTGTACTTTTTTTCGTTGTTTCTGCATTCCTCTTCAATAAGATTTTGTATTATTTTGCCCTATAGTCGGCTGATAGTACTTGTGACTGATCAGTAGTTGTTGTGATCTAGTTTGTTGTCTTTTTATGTATCAAGAATATATATGATATTTTTTAGACATTTCGCATTTTATGTTCATTTAGGTAAAAGTTAAATAGGTGTGCCAAAGTCTCAAAAATGTGTTGTTTTTGAGCTTTATGGCTGTTTCTTTTGTTTTAGTTGTTATTTCTATTTACTCTCCTTCTATATTAATGTCTTTTTTTGTTACATTATTATATTTGACTCTATTTTAGTAAATTACTATAATGCTTTCTTCACGTGCTCATTGGTATATATTGTGTAGTTATTTTATCCCATTCTGAGGTTTTGACATTCTTTATGAGTTTTCAAACCTCTAAATAATTCTTGACTCTAATGTAGACGTTTATTTCTAGGCACTTGTTCTTCCATTTTGCATTTTTTTCTTTGTGCACGGTTGATGTTAAATGTCTTTTTACATAGTTAAATCGGTCTTTATTGTTTTGGTTCTTTGTATTTAACCATTTTAAATATAGTTCTTTTTTTTGTACAAGTTTTTCTATCTGTTCTGTCCACCATATCTTTCTTATTTGCTTTGTGTGTGCTTCATGTGCTGCTTGGTGAATACTTATAATCATTATACATTAATATAATCTTTTAATATAACTGCAACTATTAAATTGTCAACTCATATACAACAAGCACATGTATTGGCATTTTATACAAGTTGTCAGCCCACAATTTTCTACAAAGTAATAGAAATCTGCTTTCACTTAAACAAAATAACTTATAAGTTTTATTGATTCTATTGAAAAAAACAATTGGGATGTTAAATTTACAAATAATTTTGAAAGCAATGTTTTGTGATACGCTGAATAAATTTCATAAAACAGTTTACCTTTTAATAGGCACCATATATTTTATTTCATATTATGAGTCTAGACACAACAACCAAATCTTAATTAATTATTATAAAAGCTATTGTGATATCTCAAAAACTGTTTTAAATCTGCAAAATTGCAATTTAATAATGTTATTAAAAAGTAAAGAAAATATAACTACGTGGAACCTAAAAAGACTCGAAACAAACAAAATATAGCCTAAAGTAATATAAAATGAAATACGAAACACTTGAAAAAAAAAAATTATAACTAATTCCCAAATTATTGCATGTTGCCTAAGTAGTTTTATGAAACTCCATTAAAACTAAGAAAACATTTAAATAATAATTAACCGGTTAATCTGGCCAGCCGCTTATAATGAGCAAATCTTCAAGAACGGAAACCAAACTATTGAAATAACAGTGACTTACATCGCTTATTTGGGACTAAATTCCGATTTACATCGACTTAAAATTTTATGATAACAAAAAAAAAATTAAACAAATTTATATGTTTTGTGCAATCATAAAATATATTGTATATAAACAGAATAACAACTGCGTGTGTTTTTTGAGAGAGGCCGGGAATGATCTGGACGACATTATTGGCGTTATCGAATTAACACAAACAAACATTCAGTAGGGACTAATACGCCGTGTGGCGCTCAAGCAACGTGTGTGCAGACACGTCTAACAATTTAAGATTCCGAGGAATGGTCCCATGTGGTTCAATTAAGCAAAATCGATTGTACATCGCAATGGGTCACATATTTTACACAAAGCTACTTATTTATAAAACTGACTAAACATTGTTTGTACTAGTAGCTTATTTTGAAACCCTACAGATAAAAATATTTTAAAATTGTAATCTTCAATAATATTCTATCCATTGGGTTTGATGAGTATCTGATAAAAATCGTCAAATATGCTGCAAACGTGCTAAATAAACTACCTTTCCCAATTAAAATCCGTTGTCAAAAACAGACTCATTTTACCCAATGTTTTAAAACTTTTTCAATTTTGCCGCGTACCAAAAAATCTGTAAAAAAAATATTAAGTTCAGATTAAAGTATTTCATAAATTCAGAAAAAACTCTAAGCACAACAGCCTAATAAATCAACCGTCACTATGTTAGAAACAACTACAAACTATATTTACGTAAAAATAACAACAAACAGGTTGCAGTATGATATTGATATAACCAAAAATTTTTATATACTAAATTAAGATTTATCAATAAAAAAACTATGTTAATACGGAATTAGAACCAGATTTCAATATGTTGAAATTGAACAAACAAATCTCTAAGATTCGATTAATAACACAAGTTGGAATTAATAAAAAAAACTAATTCGTAGTCTATGTTTTTATGAGCTCTAAAAGATATATATGTATACTCTTAAAATAATATATATATATATATATATGGGTAATTCCATTACTTTTCGACCAATTTGAAAAAGTCGACCTCTTTGATTTTGCTCAAATTTTCAGGGATCAAAATATAGATGAAAAAAATGAGATTTCCAAAATTTTGGACATTAGAATAATGCCTGTTCAAAATGACACACATTTGAAGGTCAGAAATTTTACAAAAAAACGTCATTTTTAGCTTAATTTGTATCTCAATTTTTGGGCTTCTGGAAAATGATAAAAAGGTCTACGATAGCTCAAATTATTCCTTTTTACATGTACTTTAAAACCCATATTATTATGTTTAATATCGTGGCAGTCATTTTGATATATTAAGCTTTAAACATTATTCCAAAAAAAACCGTAAATTTAGCAAAATCGCAAAACTTTGCTTTCTTTAAACCGTTCTAATTTTGTCAAATCTTAACAAAATTTGATTTGCAAGGTCTAGATTTCCTCGTGTTTAATCTCTTTTTGAAGTGATCACACAATACTTATAGAATCAATACGTATACACCAATATTTTGATGCAGGAAGTTGCACACGTTTTCGCGATCTTCAAAACTTGTAATTTTCAGGTCCCGAAAAAGCGCTGTCACCCTATGTCGATTTTAGTCAAAATTTCAGTATAATATGGGTTTTGAAGTACATGTAATAAGAAATAATTTGAGACATCGTGGACCTATTTATCTTTTTTCAGAAGCCCAAAAATTGAGATACAAAATAAGCTAAAAAAGACGTTTTATTGTAAAATTTCTGACCTTCAAATGTGTGTCATTTTGAACAGGCATTATTCTAATGTCCAAAATGTTGGGAATCTCATTTTTTCATCTATATTTTGATAGCTGAAAATTTGAGCAAAATCAAAGAGGTCGACTTTGTCAAATTGGTCGAAAAGTAATGGAATTACCCATATATATTTTAATTTATTATATAGTATTTGTATATTAAAGTCATCTGACTTTAATTTAAATAATGCAAAACGGCAAAACGTATATCTTGTATATATTGAGTTTTGTAAAATATGTTATAAATAATGTCAAAATTTGCCCACAATATTTATTATACACAAGAATTGTACAAGTAATGAGTATAAAATATTTCAAATCTATAAACACAATTTAATAAAAAACTTTTATCATTACAAATACAAATATTTAATAAATAATACTACAAGATGAGTAAATTTATGTGATTAATCTGTGTTTTATATAGATTTATTATTTTTACCTTTTATTTTATTAATATTGCTTTAGACTAAATGCGAGACTAAATATATTGCTTTAATTTGATATTTACTGTATCTTTGTTTAGTTTTAAGTCTATGTAGTTTGTATTTATCCTATGCAATTTTTACACCAATGAGTTATGATATAAATTAAACTAAACTCATATATTATTACAAATTAAATTATAAAATTGTTAATTAATTCTTCATTTAGATACAAATATAAATTTCATATTTCAATATTGGTAATATATTTTATAATAATTTTATAGTACTTTTTTTATATAAATATTGAAATGAACCAAATAAATTAGGTTAGTTTGCATATACTGTTCGATATTTTATTTTATATTTTGTCATATCATGAACAGTGTATATTTAGTAATTCATAAATAAATCAATTAGTTTTATACAACCATTTTAGAAATAATATTAAATATATAATAGTTCCTCAGTACAAATACTATTACCTCTGAAAATTCAAAACCACATAATCTATTTGTCAAAATAAATGTAATTAAACTTGTATCGATATTTTATACTCTCAATATTATCGTTAGTGATATAATTTACACGGGATATAAATACGTACCGGCAAAACATATGGTTTTACCTCCATGCATTTTCGTCTTGCATGAATGTACTATTATTTAGGATGCATGCAGCACATAAATTGAAAACTTCCAAATACGTAACATCATAAAACAAGTTATTACTTATAAATGGAAATTGGAAATATCTTTTTCTATGCATCTCGCAATCGCAATATTAATGTATTATGCAAGTTTTTTTATTTATTTTTATGTAAGATATACTCTTTAATAAATTTTATATTTTCTTTTGTTATATTTTATAACATTTTTATATAAATTAATGTTTTAATTAACAAAATTCTATATATAGTGTGTGTTCCAGAATAGATGTAACATGAAATATAATGAACAACAAAATATCATATTTTGTAATAGCATTTGGAGTTTGAGTTCTACTTGTTGTAAAACTAAGGTATACAATTAAATAACATTACTTATAAAGATAGGTTAGGTTGTGTATTATTACTTATAAAATTGTAGAATTATTTGATTGTGCATTGGTTATGTAACTTCTGATATTTAAGACTTATTATAATTTTTAAATTTTGTTAACTTTGTATTTGTGTATTTGTTTTTGTTGTATTGTTCAAAATGAAATACGATTTATTAAACTTATACAGGGTGATTCTTAACCTATGCGCATAAACTCGAAGAATTATAGTTTACAATCAATATTATTGATAAAAGTTAAAAAAATGTAGTAAAAGTTTTATAATAAGCGAGATAATGAATTATATTTCTTTGCACAACTTGACACGTGCTGTGTCAAGTGGTGCAAGGAAATGCTAAAGAAATTCGAAGGGGGTTGTTCAAATTCGGTATATAACATCGTAACAGGTGACGAATCTTGGATATATTTATATGAGCCTGAAACTAAACAGGAATCGACTGTTTGGGTGTTTTAAAATGAACATAAACCCACAAAAGTGGTGCGTTTACAAAGCGTTTCGAAAAGAATAATTGCTTGTTTTTTTCAGAAAAACAAGTCATGTTGCAACTGATGCATTAGAAGATCGAAGGACAGTTAATGCTAACTGGTTTACTTCATTATTTTGCTAAAAGTTATTGCTAAAATCAGAAGGAACAACATAAATCGGCGAATCATTGTTCATCATGACAATGCAAGCGCTCACACAGCACAACAAACTGCAGAGTTTTTAACCAGTAACAACATCCAATTCATGACTAATTGCCCATAGTTGCCTGATTTATTGCCCAATGACTTCTTACTATTTTGACATATCAAAAATAAAATGCGTGGCGGCCGTTGAAGCATTTAAATCACTTGTTTAGAAGGTACCTCGCTCAGAGTGGCAAAATTGTTTTGAAGATTAATTTCATCGGATGCAAAAGTGTATATATTTTAAAGAAAAATATTTTGAGAAGCAATAAAGCGATTTACATAACGCAATTTGTGTTTTGCTTTACATTTTCTGCAAACCTTGGCAGTGTCCCTCGTAGCCCCCTTCATACTTCATACTTTCCAAACACCATATTGGAACAACCATGTTGTTAATATAGTTTCAAAAGTATCTAAAAAACTTCAAAAACAAGCTATTTAAATCATTGCTGATCCAAAATTGACTAATAACATAAATACTTTACAACAACACAAAATGTTGTAATATTTGCATTTTCTATAAACATTTCCATAAACATTTTTCAAACAAAATACAATACATATTGCCATTATTAAACAAATATTTATTGGTAATACAAGGCTTGCTAGAGATTCTAACAAATATATTCTAATAGTTAAGAGATGATATATAAATCTTGCTTTCTTTTGTAATAATTTCGGCAAGTGTAATATTACTTATTGAAATTCAAAGATATTTTTATAATGTTGCATAAATGCAACATATTAAGTAATTCCTCTAAATATCAAATTTTAAAATTAAAGAAAAAATTTACAATATTTTTTAAAGCATTTGCTTTGTGAGATTATTAATGATTCTAATTTGCTCAATTAAAATTGCAAAGTTGTGTTTTATGCAACAGCTATTTATTTCACAAACATACTGATTATGCAAATCACTCAACCTTAACACGTATTTTGCGGCATGAACATTATTCGTATAATTATGTTTTTTATTTACTATATAATAACTCCCGTTTGCTAATCTATAACTACATTAAAAACAGTAACGCATAAAACAAAACAAAAACGCAAATAAGCAACAGCCATTATAGATTTCCACTAACAGTATACCTGGAAGTAGAATAGTAATAAATAGAAACAATAAAATTAATAATGTATAAATTACAATAAACATAAATGTCAATGCCACGTTTAAAACTACGCTTAGGTTCAACTATCAGTAATAACTAGGGCAACCGAAAATATGCAAATGCATATTTTTTTTTTTTAAATTTGATAGAGTAGTGAATTAGACAGAAATTTGTTTCAAATTAAATTGTGACATATAAGCCCTATTTGTGAGAGCATATTTTTGCATATTTCATCTATAAAGGCATATTTTTGCATATTTGATCTCTAAAAGCATATATTGCATATTGAAAAGTTATATGGCATTTTTGAAAAAAAACTGCATATTTTTAATGCATATTTTCGATATTTTTGTTTTTTTATAAATTTAATGATTTGGTAAAATACATAAATAATTGTTTTGGAAATAATTATATTTGGTTATTTAAAAAATAAATAAAAACAAAATAGTCACGTCCGTACCGCTTTGTCGTCAGACTCGCCCGATTTCTATTTGCCGGCCAATTTTCCGTTCCGACCGTTCCGTTCCGTTAGTCACGCGTAATAATTCTAAAAGATTGTGTGCTCTTCTCTTCGCTCGCGTGAATAAAACATATTTAAACTATATCGTAATTGAAAATGTGGAAAAGACTATAGATACTTCAACTAAGATTTTGGGTGAAAATTTCAATCGAGATTTGATTCTACTTTTTATATCAGATGCTGCTCTATACATAGTAAAAGCAGCACAGGCCATACAATTATTTTACCCAAAAACAACACTATTTTGTCTTGCACATGGACTTCATCGAGTATGTGAACAAATTTGTAGCATCGCCTTATAGCAATGTAAAAAAAGTGTTTTTAAAAGCGCCACCAAGGGAATTTTTTTTTACATATATGGACGCCGCAAACTACTATGCCACTAACTTTGAAAAAATTGTGAGAGTATTTGATTCATCGGACAAAGAGGATGCCGCGTCATTAAGATTTCAAAGGACCTCCTAAGTGACTATACAATAAAATTAGATTTAATTTTCATTGCATCAAGCTATGGATTCCTAAGCGCATCAATAAAAATATTAGAATCGTCTGGGCACTTTCTGTACAGATTGGGGTGGTAACACATGTTCAGAATGTAATTAACAGCAATAACGTAAATAGTGAAGCAGCTAACTTGGTAAAAAAACTCGTCACAAATTTCAAAAAATTATGTTTTATTAATTTTTAAAGAAATTTCGGTATTCTTGGCTGAAAGATCTACAACAACAAATTAAAAATACAGTGTTAGAGAAAAACAATGTCATTTACATTTGCACCCATTACATTACTCTGAAAATTATCTATAAAAACAATCTTATAATGGCAACTATGGCAGAACCTAGTGCTGTAACAAATTTATACTATGTTTTGGCAAAAAACAGTATAAAAACCAAGAACATTTTTAAATATATTAGATACTACATTGTTAACGGACAAAAAAGCTGCAAAAAACCGGTTGCTTGCCCAATAAACCCAAAAATTTTAATATAAAACCAGTACAAATGGATAACAAAAACTAGCGTGTTTCAAAAACTCATCTGTTACTAATTATGTATAACAATTTGAATAAAACACCAGATCAATAAACGCTGATCATTGTTTTCTAAAAAAACTCCAAAAGTAATAATTTAACAGTACGTGTCAGCATTTATAAAAATATAATAATACCACAATAAACACTATTATACCGTACTCAAACCACTGAGAAACAACAAAATTTATCAGCACCATCTCTAAAGTTTCTTGAAACTAACTTTACACAACAAGCAAAAGCATCATACTTCTATCAAAACAATGACTGGTAATAAAACTTACCCATCACAACTTATGACTTACTTTACAACATAATAATAATACTCATAAGTATTACACAAATTATAGTAGTATTCTAGCATTTCCTTTAGATTTACTCCTTTTATATAAATTAAATGTACTGTATCTAGCTATTATCTATTAAAATAGTCTCTCGCTGAATATAGTGCCCTGCAGCTAAAAGTTTATAAATCAAACATGATAATCAAATCGTAATATAATATTTTTGAGTATCTAAATGATTTGTTATGTTTGTTTAATATATTTTTTTATTCATTTTTATTTCAGTATTATAAGTTTCTTTACAATAATTATTCAATATGTATTCTAGCATTTAGCAATTTCTCAAATTTCTCAAACAAAAATTTTAAATGAATAGATAGTACAATGCAAAAATAACTATTTAGTTGTATTAAATCAAATACACACATTGAAACAAATATTATTTTATATTTTCAGGCCGCTCTGTGTAAAGTTGATTCTAGTAAATGTATAAAATCTATTCTGTTAAATTATTATTATTTTTCAACAGGTTTGGTAAATTATTTTCAATCAAATATTTTATTTCCTGTATATGAAATTTATATAGAAAACAATACATAGTTATAAAAAATATAAAATTTAATTATAGCATACCGTGGCTTTTATATCAATGTGAATCAATATTAATTCATAATAATTTTCTGTGTCCAAACAAACCTAATAAAATTCCATTGCATCTATTACAGGATTCATTTTAATAACGATAAAATTTTTAAAATTCCTTCAAAATGATATTTGTTATAAAAAATTGCATAATTTGAATAGATACATAAAATTCTGATTGATTGTCATTGTTATATTGAAAAATGTTATCATTTGAAAAAAACGTAAAAAATGTTAAAATTTTCATGAAAAATAACAGGATACGCGTAGGTTCTGCGTGTAAAATTGAAATATTGACATGATAGGAATGTTTTATTGGAAAACAAGTTATAAAAATTCGTGAGCCTCGCAAGTTTTCTCTTCCAATCTCACATGAGTAATGAGAGCGTAATACCTGCCGGCGGAGCAATAACTCCCCGCACTGTGCAGAGTCATCGCACGTTAGCTGGCCTGTTTCTTCCAATACTTTCCGGCCTGGAGTGATTGATCTGTGTTGTTCACGTCCACGGCTGGATAGTAATTGTTTACCAGTTTTGCAGCCAGCACTGCTTCCTACATTATGCAACGCTTTACTTATTGAAAGGAAACTGCGAACGTCACTAATATTACTAAAGATAAAATATTGTTTGTCTATATTGTCTGACGTTCGCAATTTTACAAACTTTATTTTCGTATTACTCTCGCAGAATAATAGAATCTCTTATCGGAGGTGGCACCTCTTTTAATATATTGGAAGGAAATCACATTCGACACCTTCCATTTTTTATCTTTCTCAGATATGTGCTTTTAATAACTTACAGATAAACCAACACAATATCTATTTTATGCAATACAGTTCTTATTGTAATCTATTTTATTGTTTAAAATTTAAAATTAATTAATTAAATTAAATTTAAAACAAATATATTTTTACATTTAATAAAATCTATCATTTAGCCCTACGCTATTGCAGAAATATTTGAGCAATCAGGTATTAAGAAGAAATTATTGTCAATATAATCTTATATAATCTAGTTATGTATGTCAAGTACGCGTTTGTAAATTGATTCCAATAAACACCTATAAAAAAGAAACCAATTGAATTAGTATTGCATGTAAAAAATAACGTTCATGAAATTTTCCATGCTATTTGTTGTGAATCGTTATAAAAGTGAACCTGAGTTTGTTCAATGACAAGTGTGATTAACCTACATGTAATCTTGCAACAAGAACAAAAAAATAAATATATATTTTATTTCGTAAGTACAACAAACAAACAACATAGAAAAATACTTTTTCTAACGTTTTAAAGCGTTGGAAAAATTTACCGGTTAGTTATTTGTTTGAAATATGGAATATCAGTTTTTAACAATAAAAATTGATAAGCAAAAAATTCTTAGGAGGGGTAATTACCCCATTACCCCCCTTTGAAACAGCCACTGTCCTGCAAATGTAAGCATTTAAATTAATTTTATGAAGTCAATTTCTAATGGTCTGGTTTCAATTCCGAGTATTGTATTATAATTTCCGACAAGAAAACGTCTTTGTGATACTATATGAACCTCATCAATAACGTCTAGTATGCCAATAAGTTTTATAAAATACATCTGTAAACCTTCCAAAGAATGTGTACTATCTGCATAAATAATCAACAACACTTAAACAAAATCAATATTCAACAAAACTTAATATATCATAATTTTTAACCATCTACATTTGCACTACGTAATCAACAAAATATAATTACAATTTAAACTCTACAATCCTTGTCAATTTCCTGTAATCTTTTAATGACGTTTCTCATCTATAATACGAGTTTCCACATCTAAATCTTATTAGTATTTTTTTTTCTATTTAGTGTATTTTGAATGATGAATGTATTTTGGGATACTTCTTTTCATAATAATTGGCTATTTCTAAGTGTACCTCAATTTACTCTTGTTCTTCTCCCTTAAATTTCTATATCTCTATCACGCATCGTAATTTCTTTCCATACTACTCCTCCACTATTTGTCATTATTTCTACTTCTTTACAGTCATATAACTTTCCATTATAATTTTTTTTTTCTCTCTACTTCTATTTTTTCATATCTTTTATTCATTTTTCTTTCATACATTTTTGCAAAATGTTGCATTAATTTCTTTCTCTCAATCTTTCTTCATATCTTACTGCTCTTTTTTTGCTTCTACTGTTATTTTATCTCCTTTAACTTCCTCTAACACACCTGTTTCCAGTATTTTGCCTGTTTAGCTCTTAATTTATAGAACATCATACTTTTAACTATACTATCAAACATTGTCCCCCTTATTTTTATACATTCAAACTTTCTGTCACCTATTCCCCTCACATGTTCTACTATTTTTTTGCCTGTATTGTTAACTCTTGTATGTGCTCTATGTATTCTCCCTTTTCCCCTTCAATTTTTAGTTTTTTTTTTATGTCTTCCTCCCATTTTCTTAAATATCCTAATTTTTGTTTTATCAAACATTTAATCATTTCTTGCATTTATTTTGCCACGATCATCATGTCATCTGCGTATGCTAACGACCTTACTTTCAATCTACTTACTACAACTTCATCTGCTTGTGCAAGACTTATGGCGCAGATAAACGAGCGCGCTGCGGCAGCACCGCGGCTTTGCTGCAATGCCGCGGAGTAATTTTGTTTACCTTAAACACGCGCCGAGCACGCATCAAACCATCTGAAATTAGCAAATATTATACGTAGCAAACTGTTCGAGGTACGTTGCATTGTTGCCGCAGCGCGTGTTCGACGACCCTGTAAAAAAATCAAACATAACTCAAACCCTGCCGCAGCACAGCCGCGTTGCAACCACTGCGCGTTTGTCTGTCTGAGCCATTAGCTTTTCTTCTATGTCTGTCTTGTTAACTCTTGTATGTGCTCATTCTCGCCGTTATTTGCACTGAATACATATTCTAAATATTTAAATAATTTTACTTCTTTGGTATTTTTCCTTTCAATTTTCAATTTTCTTTCCTATGTCTACGATTATTTTGTGCAACAAAAACGTACAATATCAAAACAAAGTATTTAAAAAAAAAAGTTAAAAAATACTAAGTAAAAATTGTTTTAACGCACATTATTACAAGCAAATTTAACAAAATGAGTAAATAGCATTCTTAAAATGTTCTTCTCAATTATAAGTGACAATCACCAAATGTAAAATAATTTAGTTTAAAAAAAAATACGTATATGCGCTAGGCACGAAGCAATAAATACACTCCATTTGTAAATTTTGGAAGAGAGTTGATTCTATCGGGTTTAATCATAGAACTTAAATTTATTAAACTCACCATCTACTTACTTTAGAACTTGCTAAAGATGCTTAACTAAAGTACAACTTACGTAGATGTCATTTAGTATTTTGCTTAAACAAATAGTGTAAAAAAAGAATAAAGCCTTATCGGATGCGGCTAAATTCTTTACGGCAAAGCTTATGCTAAAATATGTTGATCGTTTTATATCCAGCAGTGAGTATCACCTTCCTTGGAATTATCAACTCAGAGACGACAATAGCACCTTAAACAAAATCTAAAACGTCAATTCTTTAAACAATAATAATTAAGTTTTGTTGCTTTGTTTGCCACATTGTTCGATTAAAGAAATTGTAATATTGAGTTTCTTAAATAGCTCAAGTGATGTGTTTTACTTTGTATTAGTCTCTAATAGTATTATATACTATGATTGTGTTTATCTATAAGGATATAAGTATTATAAAACGTATAAATAAATACCTAATTAACAAAATTAATTAAAAAAAAATGTTTAGTGTATAAATATATTTTGGTTTTGTTTTAAAATGTAATTTATTGTTATCTAAAATAAATTATGCGTTTAATGCAATTAAGCTTAAAAAAATAAAACCACACATAATTAATTACTTACTATAACTAATAAAGTATTATTAAAATTAATAAACAACCAACGTAAGAGTAAGTTTTAAAAAAATGCTTCGAATGTTTTTGCTGCTGCCATATTAATTTTTCTAACTTGATTTTTGTTGTGTTGTCATCTTACAGAAAAACACTAAACTAATTTAATTATTAAATCAAAAAACATTTTATTTATTATAATCCACAAAATTACTACATTTTGGTGCTAATACTTAAATATTATCATCTATTGTGATAAATAAAGCAATAAGTCATTAAATAATGGTAAATATCTCAATATTTGCAAGTGAAAATTGTAGGTTATATTTACAACGTATTTAGTCACATGTAAAACAAGACAATATAGATACTAACGTTTTAGTTAACAATTAAGCTTAGTAGTGTTTTAAATATCATTATGCATAAAGTAAACATTAATATTCAACTAGCTAGTAACAGTAATATTCAGCTAGTAGCACCTTAGTAGCTACTAAATATGACTATGCATAATAGTGATTATGTCCAATGATCCTAAAGAGAACAATATTAGCAACACTGTTATTATCTATACAAACGTCTCATGGATATCTTGGTCAAGTACAAAAAAATTAGAAATTTTAAAAACAAAATATCTAAGAAAAGATTTTTAACATCTAACAACGCTCAAGTGTTTAGTCATTTCCCTCCCTAGTTTCACACCACGTAGGTCATTATATACAAAAAACAAAAACAACATCTAAATAAACTTCAAGCAAAATTGGAAGTTATTGCAACGTATAGCATTTCATGATAATTTGTTTTTTACTATGAAGTACGTTTTTGTAACATTTTATTCAAACAGTAAGTATGCATATTTGATTATTTATATAAACCGTATGTATACGCAATTGGCTATTTATACATATTTGCTTGCGGCTAATTTTAATTGTCGCCAGCACTGTGTACTACAATTTTTAAGTCCATCTAAAATTATTAAAAACTTTCAATATAATGAAAAACCATTTTAGACATTAACGCAACATTTACAAAATAAATATTAAAAACATTATATAATTTAATAACATTAGTAGTGAATATAATGCTTATAGAATATAAAATTGTGATATTTTTAAAATAAACGTCAAAAAATTACGACGTAATCAAATAAACATTGTGATTTGTATTTTTTGTTTTTTATGGTTGGTACGGCAAATCATATCCACACTAGAGTGGATATATGATACATATCCATTCAGTTAAGCGTGAATAAAAGTGACAATATATAAAAGGGAGTAGAAAAACATAATTTAATTAAAGAATGTATAACGTTAATTATGCTTTTGTATTGATAAGGTGAGCTGTATATTTGAGGTTATTAAGTAGAATATTAGCCATAGTTTTGTGAATAGTTATATATTATTATTATTATTATTATTATTATTATTATTATTATTATTATATAAATGTGTTTGTAATATGTAATATGTAATATTTAATCATTATTAATAACGTTGTAATATATTTATATGTTCTATGTTTTACTCGTGTTTATAAAGGTATTTTATAAATGTCTACATGTAAAAGAATCAAAATTAGTTTCTAATCTAAAAATGCTATCAACATTATTAATCAATATAAAAATTAATAAATGCTAATGCCCATTCAACTAATTAATTTTATTAAATTTATATAAATGTAACTCAATTTTCACAAATGACATTCTTAATATTTAAAACATAATTTTTAATTAACCAAAAATCCATTACCCTAATTTGTCCCATCCTTCATAATTAGAGATCCGTCAAATAAAAAAGGTACAATGAACCGTAATAATAAATACGTCTCCACCATACATACATAGGTTTAAAAAAAGGTAATATCAGAGCATGAATTATACAAATGGATAGGGTTTAGTAAATGCAGAGCAATGCACTGAATGGTAAATGTTGAATGGGGAAAGGAGGGTTGACGGTGTAACAGGAAAATGAGCGGAAGTCGTAAGACAATTGATGATGCTGAATCGGAAGTCTCCCATAAAAATAACAATTGAGGGTTAATATAATTGATTGTATAATTAAATTGAAAGGAATTTAATTTCTCATATTAATTTGTAAATTTAAAGAGCATTAGGCTAAATTGTTATTCATTCGTCGTATACTTTTGTTGATTATCAATCCATAACAATATAAATACAAAAAAATATTAACAGCCTTATCACTAACACAATAGTTAAGTATAATAAATTAATTAAAAAAAAAAAACAGAAGCATAAATTTTTTGTTGCAATTATACGATAACAAATAATAACTATAAAAAATGGTTATAAATAACGTCCCATCATAAAATCCTGCGCAAATTTATTTTACCACAATCCTCATGTGTTTTACTCATTTCGATTACTGAAAATGATAACGTGCCAAAACCCGCATAACAATATTCGAAGCCGCAGCGCAATCAGACCAATTATTTCAAAGGCCATTGTGGGTCATTAGTCATTGAAATTGAATTATTCTAATCACGGTATTGATACCAAGCTAAAAAATACAATATACAAGCTGCAATAATAAAAAAAAAACAAATAGGAATACACATTCGAGCGTAATAATTTTATTTTAGATAACAAATTTAAAACTATTGTTTCCAATGCCGAATTTCTACCAAACAATGTTCCGTGAAATTAATTTCATTGAGTAATGTCGGCATAACAGCTTTTATTGGTGCAGTATCTAGATAATTAAACTAATAGTAGATGTTACAAGTTTATGTTATGTTAATGCTATAAAGTTTGATTAGAATAAGTTTTTTTTTCACAAGTAGTATCTTAAAAAATCTTTCAATAACCAAAGTTTGAGAAGCCAATTACAAAATGATTTGTTGTTAAAGTCGAATATGTGCGAAAGTTTGCTTAGCGAAAGCTGTATTCAGGTATGTTTTTTAAACTTTTCATGTATCATTAAAATATCGTTAAGATAACGCGGGAAACTTTTCAGTAATTCTTCTGAATTGTCAATGAAGATAACGTGCTATGTGTGGGGTGGAAGCAGTTACTTTATCAGTGGCATGCAGTTAAACAGTCAAGGTGGAATATTAAACCAAAGCGCACCTTATCCAGAGCACTACTTTTATTCCCCACTAGAGAGTTAACAATATATTACAAAAAATTAAACTTCCTAGCTATTTATGTAATTAATTACGTGCTCCAGAAATACAACGTGTTATTCCTACTTGTATTTTCGTATCTGCTTTTCCAACATGTTTTTTTGTTTTTCTTTCTTATTTATACAAAAGCCTTTGATTTGAAATAATACGATAAAAACTTTGTGGTTAGTTGCTTCTGTTACTTTCTTTCTTAATTAAGTTTGTCGTCCTGCGTGTAACAAAATCGTTAAGAACCGTTTCATCTGACAATACAATTATACATCGTGACATCGTTGGTCACTTACTAATTAAGTAAATCCATGTATTATATTAAATTTAATAAACTTTATTGCAATTTCATAGACTCTACACTGTCTTTAAAGTTTGAAAGCCAATTTGGTTTTGTATATCTTATGAAGTTGTTTATGCAATAGTTTCAGCTAACAACTTGAGTTATAATTATTACATAGTGGTTTGCACACTACATACTTGTATCTGAAAATTTAGTTGAAAATTATGTTATGTAAATACATTATGATTTTGTAGTAATTACTCTTAATTATCCACATGATAATGCTTTTGTGTATTCATCAAATTCAAACTCCACCTGTTCTACGGTTCTGTGTATGTATAATCTAATTTAGTTTCTATTTGCTTACTTACTTATGTAACCTATTTGTGTAGTTTTACGTATATTGATAATTAATTTGCGTTGATATTGATGTAATTATATGGTTTGATAGATGTTTAATGTAGAACAACAGCATCACGTCATTAGTAAATATTTCATCCAAGTTAATAAAGCAAATATATATACTTATACTTAATATTAATTTTGTAACAAAAACAAATATAATATTATTATTATACATTAATTTCAATTTGTAAAGTAAAAAAAATGCAAAATAAAAAGTTATTGTAAAGAAATTGAAAGTAATTTTTGATTATAAATTATTTAATAAAATTAATTAATAAATATTAAAAATCTTCAATAACTTAACAATAAATATGTAGATAACAAAAACATATTATATATGAATAAAATAAAAATATACAATTATAAATAAAGGTTTCTGATAACTTATATCTATAACTGTTAAATAAGGTTCAAATATTCTATTAAAATCAATTGAATACAATGACGCTTGCAGAAAAGTCATACATTCAATTTTTTCATGACAAACACTTAGATGGGTAGGTGGGTCGGGTCACTCCATCCTATGATAACAAATCAGTAATTTGGATTGGAGTGGCCCACCCATCCACTGAAGTGTTAGTTACCAAATGGTTGGATTACAACCTTCTCTTGTGATTAAATAACTTCTGACGTTCGCAGAAAAGTCAAACATTTAATCTTTTGATGACAAACACTTGGATGGGTAGGTGAGTCACTCCATGCCATGATAACAAGACAGTAGTTTGGGTTGGAGTGGCCTACCCACCCACCCAAGTGTTTGCTTTCAAAAAATTGGATTACGATCTTTTCTTGAAGCAAAATCATTTCTGACGCTCGCACAAAGGTCAAACTTCAATCTCTTGATAACAAACACTTGATACCATGATAACCAGCCAATAGTTTAGATTGAAGTGGCACGCCCACCTACCGAAGCGGTAGTTATCAGGAGTATAAATCACGACCTTCTCTTGCAATTAAGAAGGAAGAATAGTTGCGCTATTATAAGGGTTCACAGAATCAAACTCAGCAAGAAAACGCCTGAATATAATTAATAAAAATTTACACACATTGTAGAAAAAAGTACAATCTGTGTTCTCAAATTTGTAGAAATTTAATGCGATAAGTCGATTCTCCGCAATTAATTTTTAAAAAGTGGCGATTTTAATTAATATTTAATTAATTTTTTACTAGTTAAATATAACTTCAAATCTTTAACCAAAAACATGAAGACATAGAATATTGTATGCAGTTCAACATATAAAAAAAATGATGACTAAAATCTTATCGTTTGGATATTGAGTTGTTTGGCGTTTTGTCTTATTTGAACCAATTTTATTTAAAAAAAAAACGGCGCTGTACGTGTAAATATTTTTCTAGAAAGAAAGGTTCACCGATAATTTTTGTAGATGTGATAGGATTTAATATTTTTCCAGAACAATACTACAAGTAGCACCCCAATAAGAAGGTGCGACTAAACGCGGCAATTCTCTAACGTTAAGTAACTTCTGACGTTCGCAGAGAAATCAAACAATCAATCTTGATCACCATACCATAATAAGGAGTCAGTAGTTTGAGTTGGAGTGGCCCACCCACTTAAGTATCCGCCTTCAAGAAATTAGATTACAATCTTCTCTCAAGGCAAAATGACGTCTGACGCTTGCAGAGAACTCAAGCATTCAATCTCTTAACAAACACTTAGGTGGGCGGGTGTGCTACTCCATACCATGATAACCAGTCAGTAGTTTGAATTAGAGTGGCCCACCCACCGACCTACCCAAGTGTTAGTTATCAAGAGAAAGTATCTTCTGGCGCTCCCAAACCAAGAACGAACAACTTTGAAGGACTAGCTTGCCTAAAAACCTCTCATACCAAAAAAAACCAAACAAAACCCGGAACAAGATCCTGACTTAAAAAGTTGAGAATCCTACGTTCAAATAATATAACACAGTTCTCCAAACAACACCGCCGAGGCCTCCACTGTAGCACCGAATTTACAAGTATTTGATGATATCTAAACGTAAGAAATATCAAAGATAAAGGAGGTGTATTATTTTCATAATCAAACGTTAACAATACCACATCTAAAAGATCAATTGGCAAGTGTAGTCAGATTTTAAGTAAAAACTTTTGATAGACCTATTATAAATTCATTAAAAGACCAAAACAAAAAATGTAATTAAGTAAAAATAAGCTAATAGACTTGCTAATTTTTTTTTAAATCAAAGTATAGCCGGATTTTGGATAAAACTTTTGATAGTTCTCTTATTATTAAATCAGAAAATTCCAGAAAAATACTGTGATTATTTAAAGCCCAACAAAAAACATGTTGTACATAAAGTAAAATTAATCTAATAGACCGCAACTTTATTGAAGATTGGTGTAACCAAATTTTATTGGAACATTTTATAGATCTCTTATTAATTGATCAAAAAAGCAAAACAGAAGAAAATAATAATTTGGCCCCCAAATTCTGAAGTGAAAGTAAGCTAATAAACTGCAACTTTTTTGGAAACTATCTCAAAACTTTTGAATTATTTTTTTTAATTGATTAAAAAACAAACATAATTTGGCGCCAAAAAGTAGAAAAGTAAGCCAGCAACTGACAAAAAACGTCTGCACCACCAACTTTCAGCGTATTCCATAAACGCCAAAAAACAGAAGATCAGAAAGATGAATCACTTTCTAGGTTAAGCTTATATAAAAAAACCAACTTTCGTCATGAAATGGCAAATAAAGTTAGTAAAACTTCTTCCTTCAAACTTCCCAAAGCCAATAGAACAAACACGGGTGAGTTGAAAGTAAAAAAAAACCTTGGCTTAAATCTACCCCTTACATTGGACTCTGGACCCATCCAGAATCCAAACAAACGCTTATCGTAGTTGACATCTAGCCACACCATCATAATTCAGCCTATAAAGCAATTCCGTTCTTTTTCTACTTATTTATTTTTAAATTAGTTTTCCAAAAAGAAGGTTGTAACCTGTAAAGGTTAATACTTCCAGGTATACCCATAGAAAACAGATGGTGCCCAACGTGGGGCTTCTTATAAAGTAAGACATTGTCCCCAACCAAGCTACCAAAATACCAAGTAACTCAACAAAATCTGCATCATATCCTGGCATATAAAACCAACTAAACTCTTAAGAAAAAAAAAATTAAACAAAATTAAAAAAAAAAAACTTCAAATATCGCACTCAAAAACATCGATAAAATTACCGCCAGCACTTAGAAACCCTTCTCCAAAATAAAAATCTAATTAAAGTAGACCTTTTCAAAAAAATATTCCAAACACCTAAAAAACTCCACCAAAAAACTTCAAAAAACCAAAATACACTCTCCGGGCATTTAAAAAGCTTGGTAACTAATTGGTTAAAAAATAATATGTCAAACAAAAAAAGTAACTTACAAAATCGCCAAATTTTAAAATTAAAAAATTCTAATAGAAATTAATAGAAAAATTCTCCTGAAATCTATAATTGTACATTGAATATAAATTCCAAGTAAATATTAATTTTAAATTTGCATGCAGTTCAAATAAGAGTGGGCATGGTAAAAATCAAGCGTATAGAATTAAGCTATTATGTAAAATTTGTAAGTAGTAGAACTAAATATATAAAAAGTTTGTAAAGAAATATACAGTTGTAATTGTATCTATAATTATAGGCAATAAAAAATATGTAGAACAAACGCATTTGAATAAAAAGCAGCAAACTATTGCAATGCATATACTTAACTTTTCATATCAATCAATAAATAGGATATTTTATGAATATTACAAAAAAGTATCATTAACAATATTATTCAATTTTATACAATTTTACTGTAATTAATACATTGCAAACTTATCTGTTATTCTTAATAAATATAATTTTATTTGTGAACTATAATTAACGCATCATTACCTTTAGAACTCATAGGAAAGACATATTATTTAGAAGAACATCGGTTGCACAATATAGGTTAGTAGCAATATTTTCTCGCAATACATTTTCTATTTTTGTTTCATTTTCAGTTCTATATCGGTTTTTATATTTTGTGTTAAAATGCGGTGTATATTTCTAAAAGACTTTGTAAGGATTTCTAATATTTCAAGCAGATGGCGCAGAGACATGTGCTGGAATAAATCTTTGTCCAAAAAAAAAGAGAGAATAGAGATCGACAAGAGTCAGATATATTGTGTGCTTGGTGGCACAACGTGAAATTTTATGTGAAAGAGACAAGAGATTTTTTCATACGCAGACAAATATTAATCGAAAAAATCGTTGAAATGTGTTAAAAAATTAATGTATTAATTTCAAATCAAACTTTCTTAAATTGCAATGCAATGCTTACAATTCCTCTAACAATATTTTTAACTTTAGATTATGATAAAACAAACGATATAGCCTGTATAAATATATAATAACATCCAAAACGATTTTCAATTTGATAACCACTTAATGATCCTTTTTATCAAATGATGGAACAAAGTTATAGTAATCTCTATTAATTATAGGGGTTTAAATTGGTTCTATTGATGGTGTTTTTGCGTGAGTTTGTGTCACAATTAGAACATTCAGAATTTAATTAATTCGGAATTGTATACCAATATAATTTAATTTACATTGAATACAAAATTTCAATATTATTTACAGACAGACTGTATATTGAAAATTTAAAACATGTAACATTAAAGACCATTAAAATCACAATACGAGAGTTGTTAACTCAACCAGCAAATATAATCCTTTACGTCTTTGTTTGAATGTACAATGTTTTGATTCATTAAATGTATATCCGCGAATACGCATTGAAATAAATACAATACTGCAAAAGGACCGAAACGCGATATATGGAAAAGTAACGATATCATCCTGAAATGTCAGTCCAAAGCTTGTTTGGGAAGCGGTGATCGGAAAACTGGTGGGTTTCTATTCAAATTTATGAAAAATAACGGTTTGTATTTTGCTGTGGAAAATTTATAACTGGCATATCTTTTGTATGATTTATAGTTTTTGTGTGTTTATATGCGTTTGTGACATATTGATTGATTTGTCATTATTGCTAATATTCATATAAAAATCTCTAAACTCAATCAATATTATTATATTTATGTAAATTGATTTATTGTGTATGTATAAAATATGTGGCTCCACATATATATTCTAGATGGATAGATAAAAGTAAATGGAGCTTCAAAATGGGTAGCGTTATTATTTTTATTGTCGAGGGTCAAATTCTACGATAAATATAATCTGATAGAATATAGAACATCTATGGAGAGCGATTTATTATTATCATACTTAATGTTTATGCACGATTATGGGGTGCAGATACGTAGTAAGCACATACTATGTATATATAGTAATAATTGAATATGAATATTTCAAAAGCATTATAATCATCAATATGAAGATACTTTTTAAAGTTATTTGTAATAAATAAAGTAATAAACAATCAAACAGCCTGCAACTGCTTAGTATTACGACCATAATGTTTTAATATTATTAAAAATGTTTTTAAATAATAGAATTTTAAAAAAAATTGTTTTTATTTTGAACGACTTTTAAAAAACACAATAATTCTGCAACAGTTGGAATAATCCTTGCTATGTGCGCTACACAGTTCACAAAAATGGTTTTTTGGATTAAAATGTTTTCCAGAAGCTTAATTTAATACTTAAGACACTTTTGGATTTGATTTACTATTTTCTTTCTTTGACCAGTTTAAGTTAACAAGTCTAGTTTTTTTAATTTTTTTGTTTGTTTTGTATTGATATCTGTGGTTGCTGCTTAAGCGCTATTGCCGACGCAACTATTGATAGTTGTAGATGTAAGCGTTAGCAGAACTTCAGTCATCCATTCTGTTCTTTTTGGTATAGCTCCGGTTTGTGTGTTTCTTTGTTAGTTTCTTAATTCTGTTAATACTGGATGATTATGTTGATAGTGTGACTGTCACTGTTGTACTGTGTAAAAAAAAATGTTTTTTGTTTGTCTTTACACAAAAAAATATTGTGGTGTTTAGTTATAGTGATACGCCTAGTAGTTTAGACTTCCGGTTCACAGTTAACTACTAAAGAAAAATTATCCGTTGTTACACGTCGGTATAAAAAAACTAGAAAACACGTCAAGTTTAATAAAGCGGTTTTCAAAAAGTCAGAATACTTGCGGTAGTCACCACAAAGAGGCAGGTTTTTAGTGAAAATTTAAGAACAGGTTGTTTTCTGATAGTATACTTTTCCAAAACACAAAACAATTTATGTCCGCAATTACAGGTCACTAATCACTACTACGTAGTGCATTGTGGTAGCGTCAAGGTCTAATCAAAATATGCAGGTTGTTTAAAAACGGATTTTGCATTTCTTACTAAAGGTCATACTAGATGATTGTATGATTTCATATTTGTATTACGTGTTTTATTTCAGCAGAAAAAAAAATGATTTTCTTGCTTGGATAAAATATCGGTAGCAACTATTTTTGTCGGAGTAAATTTTATAACTTTTAACTATAAGGTTAACGTTTTTATTTTTCATTAAAAAAATGTTTTAAAATTTTATGTTTGTGTTGCCACCTCATAGCTGCTTTCAAAAAGTAGCTATAAACATCAACATATACTAACCAAAGCTTGGCTTTATGTTGTAAAATAAATAAAACCATTTTGTCGTTGATTACCAAATCCAGTTTTAATGTCTCAATATTGTTTTTCAAAAAACCTATGCATGTAATGTAAAATAGATTGTCACAGCCATACATCTTTGACAGTTAGAAAATTTTCAACAACCGTCTTGCCAAATTACAGCACCTCCGCAAAGTATATAACTCAAAACCAATATCAAATGGGGTGCAGTTTTATTACAAATAATCCGTACAAATTTTGTAGCATTTAGAAGAATACATGAAATTATTCCGTGGTCTATTTGGTCTATTTGTTCTATTAGCCTGCTGGTACAAACTGCGCCATAAAACAAATCCCACCACAACAGACAAGCCCCACTTGGTAGATATAAGGCAAAACCTTTTAACAAAGCATAAACGTATATTATATTATTACTTTCCCAAAACAAAACCTTTTAATTTTGTTAGAAGCAAAAACCAAAAAATAATATTATTAATGGTCAATTAATTTTTTATTAATTCACATTTCTGCAATAATTACATACATGTTTCGGCAATATTAATGTCAGAACGTTTCAAATTATAAATGTGCAAAGTTTTTCATTATATGTTTTATTTTTAATGCTAGAGTAAATAGTTGAATCAAGTTTGTTCATATTCATTCAATTTTTGCTTCTGATATTGACCATATCAAATTCAATCAAATCTGTTAAATGCTAGTTAAAAATCACATAGTAATCTATGTTTTTGGGTGCTTATAATATAATAGATTTAATTAGCAATCTATATAAGTTATAAAATACTTATAATAAACTTTTTAATTTTAATAATAAAATTTATATTTAATACTAACATATAATTTGAAAAACAAAATTATTATTAAAATATAATTTGTAATTGTGAAAAACGATAACAAAACAAAAAATATTTATATTAATATGTACTTGGGAATTTAATGGTACACAGAATATAAATAGAGAAATTAAATCAACTTGGATATAGGAACTAGATTGACTTGGAAGCTAACTCCATACATACAATAAATTTGTTATAAGGATAAAAGAAAAATATTAAATGCAATATATATTTTAAAGAGCATATGCTAAACTGTCTATAAAACTTAAACCTATATATAATATCATAGTTTACAATTTATTGTAATAATAATTATTTTTTTGTTTAATAATTAATATCTTCAAACGTGTTGCTTTGGGTATATTATTCAAAACTAGCAATTATTATAATTAATAAATTAAACAAATATATAATCTTATGTATGTATAATTTTTTATTAGTTAGTAATACAATATACCTAACATAAATAAAAATCTGTTACTATAATTTAAATAATCGAGCAAATCAAATATAAAGTTGTCAGATTCGATTTGTTGGTGCACGTTGCGCCAGTTGCAAGTTGAATATTGCATTTGTTTGACACCTCCCATATATATTGGAATTTAAAAAGAATATGATCTAATATAATTCACATTTTGTTGTATTGGAAGTCATTTAAATAAATAATTTTAAAAAAACGTAGTATAAATAAATAAAACATAATATTTATTTATAGAATGATTTTCGTTTAAGAATTCCAAAAACGTAAAACATCCTTATAATTTAATTCCTTTTTTTTGCAATCGATTTCGAGATAAATCATTTAATCATCGATGATAGGTATAAGTGGAACGTTCCCGTTCCTTACCTGATTGTTTATAACATCGTATATTCGGAAAACGTTCCGCCAGCTCGAGTCAGCCCCATTAGTATTCCTCTTACGACCTGCACGGATACTCGTGGGGAACTTGGGATCACTCTCCCACACACAATCACTCGATCTTTCCTTAACGCTTTTACTAGCGCTGGCACCATTAGTGTCACCCCTATTTCTTTTAAGACAACCACTAACGATTCCCAACAAATTTAACAAACACACATTTATTAAGAAAATTTATTGAGTAAATAATTGTTTAGGAAGGAGCGGAATGTTTCTTTTTGTGTTGTATGTTATAGTTGAAAATATACCCACAATACTATTGAATCTACTATAATAAAACCGGGCATTACATAAATATTCCTTTGAAAGCATTCCCATAAGAAAATAATTTAATAGAAACATACTTTCTGGATGAAAACATCCGCAAAATTTCATTAGTATATCTCATGCGATAAAATCCTTTTGTATTCCCACTCCAAATACACACCACCACGTCGTGCTATAAACAGGATGATCGGTGTAATGTGATTTGGAACGCTCCGGGATCACCCCGGGCCCGCCGTCGCCGGAATCGAACCGGAACATGTCCAAGGGGTGTATCGTATTAATCTGTTTCTAGCCAAGCTTTTAACCTAATGCATCCTTCAAAGGATACGAACTTTACGACTCGTTCTCTCCTCGTCGTTTTAACAACTCCAAACCGTTTTGTTTTCGTAACATAAATTTGTTTTATTACTATACGTGACACTGCAATTTGATAATTACATTTTACAGCTAAAAAATTGAAATTGAAGAAATTATTGTGGCTTTATTGCATGCTCCGTTTACTTGTAACATTAACAGCCTAAAATAAACTGTTATAAATTTAAAGAATTACATCTTAATTAAATTTAAATTGCCGCACGTTAATAAACAGCATTATACTTTGTTCTAAAATTGTGTAGTCTATTTTATTTTAATCTCGTTCTTTTTAAAATATATACACAACAACGTTTTAAAATTAAATCTATTTGTTGATTTTATATTCATTATAATTATATTTAATATCATTAAAGCAGAAAACGTTCCAGTTTCAATTTCAAATAAATGAATTTTTCTCTTGTAAACGCCATTTATAATTTATGGTATAAAACCAAATTTCACGCACATTATGTCTTTTTTATTTACAAAAAACATTTTTTTTCTTTAGGTATACACACATTTTACTCCACATAATATATTCAAACATTGTAAATTAAGTAGCAATGACAGGAAAGCACTGTTGGCGGCACGCTAATGTTAGCCGCACGAGAGTAGCGAGCTTTCTTGGTCAGGATGCTGACGATCCAATTTATTTGTCAGATAAAAATTCAGAACATTTTCAAGTCACTCAATTATATTAAATAATTTATATATCATTCAAATTTATATAGATTTTTTTTGTTTTATTAACAAAATCATAATTTTTTGCCTTAAGTCTTAAAACATCACTTTACAACCCAAAATACCAGCAAAAAAACTGCATTTCAGAATGGACATGCAATTTTTTTTTTAATTATAATTGTAAAATAAAACGTTATAAAATACTATAGTGAACACTGAAAATGATTCATGAACGCACCAATAATTTCATTAAGCTAGATTTCAATTATACCGCATAATATACATAAAATATGTAATTGTTTCATTCACGTGTGTATTGTCCTAGTGAAATTTAATAAACGCAGCCCTACGTTTCATAAAAGCAGTTTAAAATTTATTCATACGTAATAATTAAATTTAATGCAGTTTGCACATTTCAATTGGGAATAAGCAATTTATATGGTTATTTGATATTGCAAAAACTGTATTTTGTAAAAAATTATGCTTCTATGAACGTGCAGCTGTGGTGGATGGGAGTATTTATTAATGCCGGCTTATTTATTAGTTACAGTGTGTTTTCTATCCGTGGTAACATGTGGCCCGTCACTAAAAATTGCTGTATGGAGATTAATAATTTAATCATAATAGTAATATAATTTATAAGCTAATATTAATTTAAAATATTTAATGCATTTATTACACAATGTTATAAAACTAAAAAATTCAAATCCAAATTAATGTCATTATAATTATACATTTAATTATTTTAAATATTTATTAACTAATAATGTCTTACATAGAGTTAATATACTAAACACAAATTTCAAGTCCTGAAGAAGAAGAAATAATAAGGAAAATATAACTAAATAATAATTAAAACGTTTGATATTTTCTGATAACTCAACATTATATACTATTATACCAATTCGTTTACCAATAATTAATAAATTATTACACCTTTCATAGCTATTTAACTTTATAATTAACAATAAAAGTGGCGTTTGCTTATCGACCTTGCCCAACCAGCCGTACCTGCTTTAAACAAACTCAACACGTTATTTTTTTTAAGTATTACAAAATAGACTAACCCTAACAATAACAACCCATTTATAATACTTAAAATCAACTATACAAAAAAGACTTCAATTAACTTCAATTAAGTAAGCTCAAAAAATATAGACACTTACTTTTTAAAGAGTACTCAGATAAACTTGATTGCATGGCCATTAAAACTGAAACATAGCACTCAAAAAAAGAACAAAAAGATACAAGATGGAGGCAACTCACTAGAAGAAATAATGATAAAGCAAAAACAAATCTTTTGCAAATGTCAAAACTACTTCTACATTTTTTTAATAAACACAATGTTGCAAAAATGCAACCACAATTTAAGATGCTGAACAAAAATTGAAAATTTGTCTGTATAATGCAAAAGAAAAATATCTCAATCAACACTGCTAGTGCCACTAACAAGCGTTAGGTTTAGTAGCTGTTAATTTAAAAGTAGTTTTAATGAGTAAGGCCTTTAATAAAATTAATTCCATCTCAAGCAAACAACATTGTTTTTGCAGTCCTACGTGTTTCTCTTTGACCCTCTTTTTGTTTTTTTTTTTATCAATTGTTCTTTTCAACTTATCAAAATTGTTTACTTTTGTATAGAACGATACTCCAAATAAACTATTTAGTACTTTGTTTTACTTGATGTTCACTATACTCCTTAATTTCCAAACAGTTAAAACACCACATATTCAAAAGTTTAGATCTATCAATAAGTTTTGAAGTTTTTTAAAATAAAATCAGTTTTGTAGTTGTCAGTGTTATTTAGCCAGTGCTGATTAAAAAATAAAAACAATAATGTGTGTACCTGCCTTTATAATACTCAAAAAACAATTTAAAATAGTTTTTGAGTCATATAAATTGGTTAAAAAATAACGGAGTTATTCAGCCGTACGTTTTTTGTCTAACACCCTATTAATAATTAAACTTTTATAAAAAAATTATAATAATTACTAAAGTACTGTTATGCATTCATCATCCATTCTAAACATGCTAAAAATCAGATGGTCTAATATATTAAATGGTTGAGGCTGATACATGTTTGAACTCCATTAACATTAATAATAAAACACACATAGTGTAAAAGTTCAAAAAGAGTTTATTGTATACAACAATTGTTTTGCCACACAGTAGCTTCATCAGGTATAATAAACAATGATAAAAAAAGGGTTACACTAATTACTTATATAATAAAACAAATAAAAACAACATAAAATAACAAGTGGGGAGGGATAACAGAGGGGTGGATTAGTACAACAAACAAATAATAATTAGTATTAAATTATTATATAATAAAAATGACAAATAATTATACAATATTTAATATCAGAGAATTATTTACATTTTTTGATCATTTAACAGAAGTCCGCGTTTGTTATATTTGTTAATTTCCATAAATTCTAATAAATTTAGCTTAAGTCCTTTTGAATTTTTATGTAAAATTTGGAAGTTATTGTTGAAAAAATGACCGTGTTCTAATAAATGATCCGCATATGTTGATTTTATTTTATCGATACAAAAACTAGCCGTATGTTCTGTGATTCTACTTTCAAAACTTCTACCCGTTTGCCATATATATACTTAGGGCAATCTCTACATTTTAGTAAATAAACGCTTGATTCTTTACTTCTATCTGTAGAATTTTTAGAATTATTAATATATTTTGACAATAAGTTATTAGATTTAAAAGATGGAGTAAAGTTGAATTTAAAATTTTACCGATTTTAACTGATGTTTGGCCTAAGTAGCCGATAGAAGTATAACAAATTAGTAAAGTTCTTTTGCGTTTTTGTTTTTAGCGATGACGTAAATTCTATTAAGTTTGATATCAAAATTAGTTTTTGAAAGAGGAATATTAATTAATCAATGTAACATTGAGTGAAAAATTGCTGACATTGAATGAAAAGATTTTATGTGAATACTTGTGTCTGTGTGAGTAGGCATATGATTATTTACTTGACTAATATTTAAATCTAAGAAATTAATTCAATGGTCCCACTCTACTTCTAAAGTAAACTTAATAATATTATATATACTATTAATGTAATTTAAGAAAGTTTGTAATTGTCTACTAGTGCATGTGAAGCAGACTAAATAATTTATGTTTTTCTATTATAGATTCTAAATTTGCCATAAAGATTTCAGCTAGTAAAGGACTAAAATAATTTTGTTTTAAGCATTATTCCAAGAATAATAGGATTTTGGTCACTACTGAAGGATTATTGTTGTTTATTTTGAGCGTGTTCTCTTTAATATTAATTACCTTGCGGGGGGGGGAAGGTATACTTGTAAATAAATTAACCACATCAAAGGAGATTAGTGAGCAATTTTGTGGTAAAGTGATATTGAAAATTTTCTCAATTTGTTGAATAGAAATTTTGACTGAATACTTAGAATTAAATTTAGTAAATTCTAAAATAATATTAATTAAAAATTTAAATAAATTTCTACAAGGAGCCGAAATGTATGAAACCACTGGGCGGATTGGTTTTTCTATTTTATGAAGTTTAAGTAAACCATATAGTTGTGGTGGTCTTGAGTTCATAGTTGATAGATTTTTTTTTGTTTCTCGCTAAAAAGACCATTATTAACTGAAAGAATAAATTTTAATTGTTTTTGAAATTTATTAGTCGGATCTTTTTTTAAGAAATTAAAGTTATCTGAATCCAGAAAATTAATGACTTTGTTCTGGTACTCTGTGTTGAATATCGCTACTACCTTATTACCTTTATCTTTAGCTTTAGTAAAAGTAATATTATTTTTTCTAGATTTATTTTTAAAATGTTTGAAAATAAATATCTTTTAAAATCAAACATTTTAAACAATTATCAAATCAGTAAACTAATATTCATGTCGCAATACTGTGCAAGTTTGACTACTTTTTGTTGTCTGATAATCTGTTTGTTATCAAAAATAAACTCAAATAAGATTTTGACTTTGAAATAGACTTTGTTTGTTTCAAATTCTGATCACATTTCCATTTTTGTTCTTATTATAAATCACCTTACAAAGTAAATTAGTGAAGCAAAATGTTTTAAAAGCTTTATTATTCGTTTAACGCATAGCTGAAGGCGCCAAACTTGATGATCTATTGTCAGTTAATGCCATTTAGTACACATTAACAGTAGTAGTGTACATCGTTTTATAAAAATAATTATTCTGTAAAAAAGTGTACAAAAATTATTTTGCAATATTCCAGGACATAAGCGGCTACCGTTTGTTCAGGCAATTAATTTACATGTTAATAAGTTTGAAAAAATTAGGTCGATTGGCAAAAGTGTTCTAAACTGGTTTCAATAGTTGTTTTTATAGGCAAAAAATTTTGCGGTAGCATTGATTTTTTAGTAAGCCAAAATAATAACTTTTTCTGCAATTGTTTAAATTTTAGGAACCGTTTTGCAAAACTTATATAACTTAATTTTGAAATAATTGGTACAATTCGTTTAGAAAACCTTCTAGCTCTATAAATAAACATTAAATAAAATAAAATAAATAAATAATAGCCAAGATAATAGCGTAATAAAACTGTACAGAGTTTAAATTAACAACATGGACATAGAAAATATTACATCGGTATTGGAACTAAATAAAACTGCAATAAAAAAAATTAGCTTATTAGTTAATAAGTTTAGATTTTTGTTTAAGTGGCAACACAAAGTATAATTTGCAAATGTAGTGAATCTTGCTTCTTTATCACAGTAAATAAAATCATTTACACAGACAAACAATAACAGTGCATCTAGTATGGAACTTTGGAACACTAGATATATCTTGAGTTGTTAAATTTGTTCATTTGTACCAAGTTAACTTGTAAAAAATTTTACTTAAGACTATACCGACCGCTACCTTGATTTGTAATATTTCAACAAAAACGGCAACATTGGCGATATTGCTGTTTCTACATATAATTTGATAATCGATTAATTTTTTTATCATATTCAGAAAAGATTAAACTATGATATGTCGGAGTGTTTTTTATCCAATTATATTTGCAAATAGCAACATTATGCATTAAAAAATTCATAAAAACGCATTTATTTCTATATTTTGATAAGTTTTTTCGGCTATTTCCCAACTATTATTTGATTAAAACACTCTGACATATCACAGTTTGATCATTTCAGAATGTACTGCAAAAATAAATCAATTATCAAATTATATGTAGAAACAGCAATGACGCCAAAATTGCCGTTTTTGTTAAAATACTACAAATCAAGGAAACGGTCGGAATGGTCTTAATGACAGATCCGGACAGTTATATTTTAATTTCTTGAGTAAAATATTGTGGGAAACACAATCAAACGCTTTTGATAAACCGTAAAAAACACATCCAACGAACTCATTATTTTTAAAACCTTTAATAATGTTTGAAATTAGTTGTAATAAAACGCCCGCATTTAACAGAGGTTCTACATGTATAAGTATTATAAAAACTGGTCAGTTAAGGAGGTCAATAATATTGCCTTTTTGTGTATAAACACTTTTCCAGATCGTATACATTAATTTAATAAATAACATCTTTTGTCAATTTCTTTTTCATTTTATTATATCTCGGACTACAATATAACTTTTTTCTGTGAACTGAAAACCTGTTCAATTTAGAATTTGATTTAGAAGTAGCTTTGACTCAATATTATTGTCTGGTAAGTTATTCAAAAAAGTTATTGTATAATATAGATTAAAATCGTTTGCTATAATGTTTGAGTCTTCTACCATAGAGAGTTGGCTATTTTAATGGATAATTTTATTAACGGGGTTTGAGGCGTTTTCTATATAGATCTGGCAACAAGTAGTAGTATAAATTTAAAAGATTTAAACAGTAAAAACGTTAAAAAAAAAACAAAACAAAAAGTGTATTATAAATGGACAATTGATTGAACAAGTAAAAATAAATGTAAAAGAAAATTTCAAAATTGTCTTAAAGTAGACATGATAGTTTTGAACGCATGTATTAAAAGTGTTATGTTATATTGAGCAGAAGATTAAAAAGTAAAAGAAGTAATTAATAGAAAAGATACAGCTAAAGTTTTTAAAGCGGGCATTAGTAGTTGAGCTTTCAACACGTTGCTATAGTTTTGCAGGAAACCAACTGTGAAAAAATTAGCGAGTGAGCAGTTGCAAAACTGGTAAAATTAAAAAAAAAAAAGTTTAATAAAAAAATATTAAAGTTATTAAAAATATAAGGAAACGGATGTATTTGTGTAACAAATAATGATATAGAGAAGAAAAAAAATGTATAAAAAAAAACAGTAAAAGAAGTAACAAAAAATGAGTAGGTAAAAATAAGAAAGAGGGTCAGTGAACAGACTAAAAGAGGTAGAACTGCAGATAAAACAAAAATTGATGTTAGCAGATGATGCAATGCCAATTATTATTTTTTTTATTTTTTTTGTAAATTATCAACCTACTTATAGGAAAACTAATTAGATAATGTTCAAGAATTGATTGCAGTGAATACAATGGTAATAAATATTTGATTGTTGAAGAATATAAAAATTGTGAAATTTGTAGAAACAGAGTACGGACGTAAAATCATTGACTGGAAGAGTGTAATAAATTAAAGTGAGATAAAAATAAGCAAATGCAAACAAAAAAATGGAATAAATGTTTAAATAAAAATGAAAAACGGGTAAAAATATTTAAAAAAATTAAAAGCGACAAAGTAGAGTAGATAGTGTAAACCACAAGTTTTTGAGAATATAAATTATGAATTAAGTTTTTGTTTAAAAAAGTACAAAATATTTATTTATTATTTAATTATTATTATTATTATACTAAGTATTTATGTTTATGCCCTTAAAAGTTTTTATAGATAAATGCGCGTTAAATGATAAAATCTAGTTTGGTGACTGTCAAAAGTTAAAAAGAAGCCTCTTGGAGTTTGTTAGAGATCATATTCACAATTTGCATGTTGCCAAACTTACATCTTTTATCTATATAATCTTCTGCATAATACAACTAATCATTCCATATATCAACCCAAATACATAATACCAATTGATTAGCGGCAGTCAAAGTTAATTAAACAGTTCCAGCAAATATAACCTGTTACTAAAGAATGTGTCTGAAAACTCAAAATCATCAAATTAAACAAAAATCATGTTATTAATATTACTATTTTAATTCAACATTCTCAAAACATTATTTTTTATTGCAGTTTTCCATTTCTTTGTTAATCTAATTCAATGTTTAATATTTACTCATCAGATCAATGCATTCCCTTTATTAATAACATTATTATAAATTAAAAAAAAAATGTTTTATGTGTTTTTATAAGTAATAATAAAATTTAATAAAATATATCAAAAAAATAAATATATAGATATATATATATATGGGATTTGTCAACGGTAATAATTATTGTTAATAACTAATTGAATGCAATAAAACGTTTATAAGTTGCTTGAAATTTAGATATCAATTTATCTAAAAAAAATACTAACAAAACTGAATATTTGAATGTAGATTATTCCTGATTAGTATATTAAAAATCAATTATTATATTATAAAAACTGATATTCTTACAAGTTTTGTCAATGAATTTTTATATTATTATATAAACTATTCAATATTCAAAATTATATAATAAAAGTTATCCCAGATGTATAGCAACATGCAATCTATTTTATTTATCGTGTTACAAATAGATATGTCCTACAATTTTATTATAATGGCACAAAGACTTATTTTAATTGAGGAAAGAATATTATGAAACATAGGAAAGGATGAATCCGTCGCAATAAAAATAAACTATAATGCTATAAAGTTTGATTACGCTTGTCGGTATAAAAAAGAAACTTTTCGGTCTCTAAAAACGTGTGCGTATGATGAGCATAGGGAGAGAGAAAAGCGACCAGCGGAAAACGTTGCTTTAAGTCCGGCATTTACTAGCGCTACTCGTATTAATGCCAGACCAATTCGTAGAAAGTAAAGATCACTGAGGAGAAAAGTATCGAGATTATTTGTTTTTTCCATCGGTTCTTTACGGTTGAAGGACATTTATAATTTTCAGTTCGATGTAGTAAAACTAAATATATGAAAACTACTAAAAATATTTTTACTTAATGATGCTTTAATGGTATTTATAGCAACAATGGTTATATATTTAACCAACAAAAATAAAATAGTTTCATTTAAGTTACTAAAATCCAACCCAACCTAACCTCAAAGAAAACACAACCCACCAAAAACAGACAAATGTTTCATTTGTCTCAAACCTTTGCTAATGTAACTTTATTTAAGTGTACAATAACTAATAAACCATTATTTTATTGCCTCACTAAGACGTCGCAATTTGGTTGCCAGTTAAAATGTTATTGTTTTACCAATTGTTTGTTAGTTAATTACAATAGTAGATAGCTTTCCAACACACTTGCGTTATTCTACAACAAAATATGATTGTGAGTTTATATTAAATGAAAATATAAAATAAAATTTTAATTTCTTGTTATTTATTTTTATTTATTGTAATATAGTTTCTGATATTTATCTGAATGAACTTAGGAAACAGAAGCTTGTTTAGTCTTTAGGTCAAAAACTCTAACATGCTGTCAATGGTATGTTTTAATAATAATAGTAAATTACAAGTCCGTTAGAAAAACACGAGGCCATAAATGCCGCTAACGGTCATGTGTAGTATTACATTTTTAGTATGATAAAATATTATACTATTTAGAACAAATGTCAAAAGTTACATTAGAATTTGATATTAAATTAGTTAAAAAAATACTCATTTATCAATCAAATTACGTTTCTTTTCTACCGGACATCGTTAAAAACATGTCAGTAGAGCCGGCGTAAGCCATAAAATTGTTAATTTTATCTACTCTTTATATTCTTAGTAGCATATAATGTGATTTGTAGTTATTTTAGCAAAAACTTTTAAATTTAATGTGAAAACAAAAAGTTTACAATAAAGTTGTCTACACCTTTTTAATTATCAATTAGTGATAAGTGAGTAGCAAATTCAGAACTTTGCAGTTTTATAAAAATAATAATTATTGATGTTAATGCAAAAAGCAAAAATATTGCCACAAACATGTAAGATTGAAAAGATGAAAGTACTATGCAGCACTTATTACACTCTTATACATAATAGAACTAACACTGGCAAAACAAGTAAGCAAATTAACTTTGTAACAAAAATAATAATAAAAGACAAGTGAGCGTAGTAGTGATTGTAGAAGTAAAAGTGTGTTAACTAACCTATGCGGATAAAGTGGTAGTCATTGCTAACTCAGAAAATTAAATAAATTAAAGTAAATAAAAATTTAAAAAAATAATATTAATGTGCTTTAAAGGATGGAATAAAAGACAATATAAAAAATTTAAATTTCACATTGGCAAAACAATTGTAATACAAAAGACAAACAAAATAAAAAAACTAGTCAAGATGTATAAATGAAGAAAAAACTGGTTTTACAATTTAAAAGTTTCTCTAAATAAATGTATAAACTTTAGTTAAACAAAAATCAATTTGTAAATTACCATCTAATGGTAATGTAATGTATTAAGTCAACTAAAAGTTTATCATATATAGTTTCAAGTCTATAGTTTTTTTAATGTAGTTAATGTAGTTGTATGGTACGAAAGAGTTGATTAAGAGATTGAGAGAGTTAATAAATAAAATATGGAAGGGAGAAGAGTTTCCAAGTAAATAGAGATCTTGTATGCTTAATACACAAAAGTAAAAAAAAAAATCAAGTAAATAATTACAGGAAATAACACTATTGGGTACTGCATACAAGATATACGCTATGATATTAGAAGAAAAGTTAAAAGAAGAACCTCAGAATAAAATAATTTCAGACAAGTAAACTGGTTTCATGAACAAAAGAAGTACCATGGATAACACATATATAATAAAACAAATAACAGAGAAAGAGGAAAAAATATATGCGGTATTCGTAGACCTAAAAACAACGTTTGATTGTATGCGTAGAGAAAACTTATGAAAGTGTATAAAAAAATAAAAAAATAAGACGAATAAAAGAAATGTATGAGACAGCAAGCAGGATGTAGATTAATAAAAAAATTAGTGAAAGACTTTAAACAACAAAAGGAGTAAGACAAGGCTGCCCATTGAGTCCCACATTCTTTGCGACTTACATAGCAGATGTAGAAATAAAACTGAAGTGAGCTTAAACAGAGGGAATATTGGTAAGTAAAAGAAAGTGTAGTTGCTAGCGTATGCCAATGACATGATATTAGTTGCAAAAAGAGCAAACGTAGGAAATGATAAAAAGCTTAAACAAATATTTTAGAAAAAAAAATTGGAAGATAATGTAAAAAAAAATGATGGAGTCAAAAAAGAACGGTGGAAAAAAATTAAAAACTAGAAATGAAATAGACAAGATATTGTAAAGGTATAATCATTTAAATATGTAAGAATCGTATTTTGTACAAACAACAGCAAGAGCGAGCACATTAAAGAATAAGCTCGAAAGCTTATGTTTGATAGTTTAGTTATAAGTATGATATTGTGCGTGTCTGAAATAGAAGAAACAAGGAAAAATAGTAGCAATACATGCAAAATATTAGAAACAAGCGTTGGGTTTAAATAAAAAAAGTTAAGTTAGGAGTGAAAACAGGAAAAAGAGCAATGAGATACGAGGAAAAAATGAGACAGAGACACAAATGTCTATATTTTTTTTAATTACCACCAAAGAAGTATCAAGTAAGAATTATTTAAAATCCAAAAGTATTTTATCTGTTTCTTCAGTCAAAAATAAAATGTGAAAAATAAAACGCTAGAACCTCACATAGAAAATGTAGTTTTTATTATATGGATACATCATTAAATTGAGGATTTTATTTGTATTTATTTGAATTGCGTGCACAACATTATTATTAATTACAATAAAATAAAATAATATAATATATATATATATATTATTTTAACATAGTATTGCAGTACTTTCAAAATTAGATATAATAGTTTCAGATCACAATAAATTTTTATTATTAAGATGTGGTGAGTGCCGATTGATAACGTCACGTATAATAGAAGTGTATTATTAATAAAAGTTATAAATCATGATAACAAAAATGTTTCATTTTGTATATAAATTTTGATTGATACTGCATTGAAAACTCTTTTACTTCAAAACCTGAACAACGCTTTCTTTACCAAAAGCTTTGCTATATTTAATATTTTATCTTTATTTCACATTTATATAAAAAGTAGAAAAGTTTACCGATTGTATACAAAAAAAAGGAATTTTACTTTATAATTATAATATAATAAGAAATATTGTTTCACTTAATGATTTCTTGAATAAAGCACCATTGAATCTTAAAAGAATGAATATATTACCAATAAAATTTGCATAAATTGATAAAAAATGGAATCAATATACAGTTATTCGTTGTCGGCCATCTGCAAAATATATTCAGTTATTCTCTTTTAATTTGTGTAAAATACAAAAAATCAAAGGGTTTTTAAAGTTAAAAACTATGATTGCTTTATATTATATATTATATTTATGTATTCATCTTAGAGAAAAAAAATTAAATTGCATCGTATTCTATAATTTTTTTAATTTGAATTTCTACTTATAAACATTTCTTGAATCATCGTAAAATACAGAGATAATGGTTGATCAAGTAGAGTATGCACGGGTGGAAATATCAGCAATCTATTGTACGGTTCAAGACAAAGGTGAAATGCATATACATCACTGTCATCATTGAGATAAAGGTTATATAGATAATGAAAAATACGTACATTCACTAACTAGAATCACATCATAATAATATATAACCTTCAATTTTACTTAAAATATAAAGAAGTAAACAACACAAAAAACTCTAACATTAAGCGGTACAATTAAATTTCTCGTAATATTTTGTGTAAATTATTACTATTATTTTCAAATATTCGGTTTACATAATTATGTAAAACATTTCGATTCAGCATTTGTAATACAATCGGATATTATTTTATGGAAATTAGTTTAGAAACTGTAAGTGAAATAGCAGATGTTTATGAAACCGTTTTGCATATGTTCTAAAAACTATCCCCAACAAACAGTTAACTAAGTGCAAAGTTTAATAGGTATGAACATTACATTACTACCGGAGTTGCAGCACCCGTTCCCTACATGCATCTAATACATTCCTATGTGGACAAATAATCTTTTATTCAAATTACTCATGAACCTGTTCATGTAAAATTGCAACAAAATAATTGATAAATAATTTATTTCAAAATGTTTTTTAATTGAATATAAAATTGAATGTATATATGTATATATGTATACGTTATATATTAATTTTCTCTGAAATGAAATAAATTGACTCGTTAATCTGGATAGTTTGAAACTTTATAAATAACAAACTAAATTTATTAATTTCTATAAAACAATCTTCACTTAAATTTGACAATATAGAATTATGCTACATATTATCATTATTTAAGATAATTAAATTTAAAATAAATATCGTATCTACAGAAAATACTATAAGTGTATAAAAATAAATATTTGAAATGCCATTCTATCCATAAATCTCTTCAAAATAAGTGATAAAGCTAATAAAACATTCCAAATCTGGAACGTGTAACATTTTTTGCATGGGTAACTGCAGACTACAGCTGATCCATTCGTAAGGGCGAGCCCCGTAACGATCAAGATTTTTACGAGAGGGTTTGCCGGACCATCAACGAAATTGACAGGAAAAATGTACACTCGTCAAAAAAGTATCCCAAATATGTTACACGCGGTCCGGCTCATATCCCGATATTGTCCGGCTTTATCACACTTTATAGCTTACATATTACAACCCCACATTCTCACATCTTTTCTTTCATATACTCTAAGAGCGTGAGAGTTATGTTATACTAAATTACGTTTATATTTTGATTTACTAAACTTTGTATTATGATAGGAATCATCGTAAATGGAAATTGTGAGATATTATATTTCGTTTATTGTAAATGTATATTATGCTTAGAGAAACATAAAAGTTGTATGACTCTAGCTAAAAACGTATTGTTTAAAACTCACCTTATTGTCCTTTTGCCAGGAGCAGGATCCTCTTTTATTGAATACCTTGCAGATGAGCAGCGCATCCTGTCCGGGATTTACTTCTGTGTAGGAAGGCTGCTGTTCGAACCTTTGAACGGCGTGTACATTGCCTGCAACAAACGGGATAGTTATGCTAATGTATGGCAGAATTGCATATACCCAACTAAACCAACTAACCCACACAGACCACATTCACACATGCAATGTAGCCACTGCCTCAAACTACAATAAACGTATTTTATCTCAGTAAAACACGTATCGTTCCATAGTACATGCCAAAATTATTATCAGTAAGCATTTAAATTATCTTTGGTTGGGATTTTGTGGTTCCATCATTATCTGTTGTGGTGAATATTGTCAATTTAATTTCACTAAAGCTATAATAATACGTATCAAATTATCTTAATCTGAATAATACTAGTATAGTATAATAATTTCAAAATACCTAAATAGTAGAAAGTTAAAATTATTTTTACATTTACAATTACAATTATTTAAAATTTTAAATCAACTTTCATAACCAGAATTTGCAGTTAGCTACCCAAAAAGTTTATGAACGCAAAATAAAAAGAATTATTTTGTATATATACCTGTTAGGCACAGCTACTCGCGAATGAATAAAAAACTTTATTTAAAGCTTTTGTCGTTAGTCAGTTCAATAAATTCGCAATTGGCGGGTGAAATATTAACTCTTTTGATACTAAAAAATAAGTTATAGAAATCTCAAGTATGTTTAGAAAAAAAGATTCACACAATTTAATATTATAAATAATCAACTCATATTTTCCAACTTGGTAAAATGTAATAAATGGCGTAACTAATGTAGGCTACATTAGTGATTTAGTTAAATTAGCCCAAAAGTTTTTTTTTCAGTTTGACACCTACAAGCAAATTCCGCAAAACGTACGTTAGTTATTTTATTCAAAACTCAATGTCTTCAACAACAAACAAAAATGGATATTAGAAATAAGTAATTTTGCCATACTTTCATAATGAGAGGACCAGCTATTCTACGCAAAACTAAAATAGCACCTTTTTTGTTATTAATTTTCCAAGTAAAAGCTTACACAAAAAAGTTTAAAAGACAAAAAACAATAAACCAAATTAAATTGTAAGCAATTCTAAGAATAATGATCAATTCACTATCACGTTATGCAAAATGACTTAATAATTAACAGCAAATGCAAAGTATTATTGATGTATAGTCTCCTGATAATAATAAACTAGATGGATCAGGAGTCTATAAGCTAACATGTACTGATTGTGAAACTGTATATATAGGTCAAACTGGTCGAATATTCAAACAACGTTTTAGTGAACATGAAAAATCATATTTACACAGTAATTCAAAATCAACATTTGCAAATCATATAATTAATGAAAATCACACTTTTCCAAATTTAGACGATTTAGTAATTTTGCATAACGCCAAAAAAAGTAAAAAATTAAACTTATTAGAAGCTTTAGAAATTCACAAAGATAAAAAGAAAATCAATTCACCACTTTTAAACGACCAGCTTGAACATATGTATACGCCTGTTAATTTAATCCCTCGCTTAATCTATAAATAATTACATTGTTTGTTTGTTTTTTGAAATTTTTGTTAATCACTTATATTTTTTAATCCTTTTCTTTAATCCTTTTTGTAATTATAATATTAACAAACCATTTATTAGACTATGTTAATGTCTTTTTTAATATTTTTGTCAATTTAATTTGTTTTTTCTTATATATAAATATGTACTGTTTCTTTATTAATATATTCATGTATTGTCTGAAGAAGGCTGAGGTTCAGTCGAAACTGCAGTCACAGTGTGACGAAATAAATAGTGATATAAAGGACAAATAAATAAGTACACTTGATAAAGATATCAAAGATACAGGGTATAGAAAACAACCTGAATATATATCAAATCGACAAAAGAAATAAAAAATTTTGGAAATTTATTAGACCTGCTTTTAGAATCCTATACAAAACAAGAAAATAATCGAAAGCAACTTGCAACAAAACATTACTACCTGTGAAATAAATTGTCAACAAATAAACATACAATTTTAATGATTCAAGACCATCACAAAACACCAAATGCGTATCACAATATAAGTCAAATCAAATTACAAAAACTGATAACCGGACACTATGACCTAAATAAGCACATGTATAGAATGAAATTAACAACGATCGACCTATGGCGCAGATGTTTGGAAGACAAAAATTCTCTATTACATCTGCTGTGTAAGGCATTCAGTATGCAACGCACAACTCATTTTAGCAAGTACAAACTAATCAAAAAAGAACTAAAAACAGACTCTCAACTTTTTGTTATTGGTATAAATACTATTTTATAAAAAAAATATAGTTTTTGTGTCAATAAGAATAAAATTTAATTTTTTTACAATAGCAATAATTTCTTACTGTAACCAATCGATAAAATCTAGTTAATTTTAATGCTCGTTAAGTGCGACTATTTCTATATAAATAAAATAACTATTATTTTTGCTGCGTTGTTAACAAATCTTATTTTCTTTTTACCGGTGATAGTTATCCATTACGATAATTTGGTGTTTTTACTTGTAATTTCACAAATAGTTTTGTGGTTGTCAGATTTGACACTTTACTTTAACTGGCTTTCATGAAAAGTATATTTAACGGATTTACATAAACGTTTTTTTTTTCTAAATGTACTTAACACCTTTCAACTCATAAATTTGCAGATTCTCATTATAGTGCAAAGAGTTATTAGATGTTTATGCGTAAGTAAGAGTAGATTTAAAGCAGAATAATGAGAAAAGCAATAAAAAAACTAATAAATTAAGCAGAAGAAAATTGATGATTATTAACAAATACAATTAATTAGAAAAATTAGTTTCAAAACGTGCAAAAAAAAACAAACGTAAACAAAGTAGTAAACAACATTAATGCAAAAAAATGATTTAATCAATTGGTTCAGTTTTATATTTTTACCTTTATCCCTTGGCGTCTGTTAAACGATGATTAATCGTTTAACAGACGCAAAAGTAGTATGGTTTTATTATTTCTGCATTGTTTTCCTTACTTTGCACTAATTAAACTATCCAACTATAAATAATCAAAGCTGATAATGTTTTAAGAACTGAAACATTCTCAGTGTATTAACTTTTTAAATATATAAATCTTATTGAAATTCTGCTTAGTAAATTTGCCACACTGCGCTTTAAAACCGGCCCAATTACATTTCTAATTTTCACGGCTACAGACCGTAACGTAAAGCATTTAATATAAATTTAAAATACAACTAAAAATATACAATTTAAACAATATAACTAATATGACTTTCAAATTTTGTCGCAGTGCGTACAATTTGTATTTGTCACATATAAGGCGAAAACAGGGCTTTATAAATATTTGCCCATTTGCGTAATTTGTTTAGATAAGTTGGTGTTTGTATAGGGACTAAAACGTCTTTACAAGTTAGTCTGTTGCCTATAGCACTTCTTAAAACATGTTGTGAGCCATACACAACACGACATAATCCATTACGGAAAGGCGGAAAGACCGGGCCGAGTCTCAACTTATGAATTCTTATCTGTTAGCGTAATGTTATTTCAGTAAATTTGAGGAACGTCTTAAATCTAAAACGCACACCGGGATTAAAGTACGTTATGCAAGAATCCCATTTGTGTGTGTGTATCCGTAGATGTATTTCCAACATTAGCATAGCATTTTATACAAAGTGCTCCGTGGTTTGAATATTAATATATACTCCCAGTACGAGCGTGGTATAAATCATTTTAAGATATACACAAGGCTAATGTTAGTGTTTACACTATACACAAGCCGATCTATTTTAAATTGCTCCCGCTTTTCGATATGTACTGCGGTGGCTGCGCTGGTGTTCGGGTTTGCTCTTAGAGGCTCTACTTTTATTGTGCCGTGAACGATTCGCCGCGAATCACGTTCACGAATAATGACCTTTTCTTATTCCCACCATACATCTTCTAAAGCTTAGGTACTTAAAGGCAATACCAGTACAATCACTACTTCAGTAATAATCTTGAAAAAATTTACCCATAAACAATATTGTTTAAAATAAAATTACACAATATTTTGCCTTATGTGACTCAAATTTATAACAATCAAATAAAGTAACTACATATTTTCTTCTATTTTTTTTTAAATGAAATTTATTAAACGTTTTATTGAACGTTTAGACAGTGCAACTATCATTGTAGGAAGCTCAACTGATGTTGATTTTTACGTTTATGCTTTGAATAGGAAATGATATAACATACGTGATAACTTTCATACAATAAAGTCTTACGGACGTACGTCATTTTTAGTTATTTAAAAAAAAAATACAATAGACATTATTTGTACTAAAATATTGCGTTAAATGTCATACAAATATTTGTCGTTTTGAATGGTTTAAATAAATGATTACTTCTTAATAATATTGCATTCATATTTACGGTATTAAAAATAACTATTTATTAAATTAAATTTAGAATAGATAGAAATAGTAGTAAATCCATAAAAAAATAATTACGTTTAACAAATACCAGACTAATGGGGTTTATTGATAAAAACAATATTTTTTCTGTTGATTTTCAAACACTAAGAATAAAAGCTATAAGTAACTCAGAGCCACATCCGTTATCCCGAAACACACAAGCAATAATATTTCTTTTACGCTTCTATTTTACGTTCTATGCTTAATCAAAATAATAAACACAACCATATTATTTGTAGATGAATATATGCAATAATAGGTTTACATAATCAAGTTAAACTAACACCAAATTAATCTAAAATAACCCAAGTAAAATAAATTAAAATAAAATTATTTTTAAATTTTTTTGTTGCCGAAACCATAAATTAAATTACAATAGACGCCAAACAAATTAGCTACGCGCTTTATAGATTTATTTAAAAATATAATAACATTCTAACTTAAAAATACAGCATTTAATGGTCAACTTTTCTATAAGAAAAGAATCTTAAACAAATCCGTATTCTGTATCAAAGTTGCATATACGTTTAAGACCCCACTAAATTAAATCGAATCCATGAGTTTCAGGAAAATTTCTTAGACGCAGTAGTATTAACATCTGAAGTCGGAAATTAAACTATTGATAGAAATATACAAAATCAAAAATGTTAAAAAAATCAATCAAAAAGAAATAGTTTGTATTAACTTGTCAAAATATTAGGTATGCAAAGTCTTTGTATTACAAAAGTTATTTCGCAGGGCTCTATTACTTCCTTCCTCGCCTAATAGTTTTAAAAAGTGCTTCTATTTCTACAATTGTGTGTTTATAAAAAATACAGTTGTTTACCAATCTTTCCACTTACAAACATCTACATTACTTTAAGATGACGTCATCATCTTTCCAACTTTTTCCAGAGAGATTTTGTCTCATTATTCCTTTTTTTTTCTTTAATATCCATTTGATTAAGCAATTTTTTACGTTTCTTTTTGGCGTGCTTCATCTGCTTCGAATATTAGTGATCATCATTACGATCTACTATTTGTCCACTGCACTGCAAAAAAGTTACAAATATGTCATGTCAAACCACTAGCGTAGATTTTTCAGCCATAAAATTTGGCGTTTTTTCCGGGCCTCTTCTTCCCATCACCATTCTTTCCAGAATCAGTTGGAGTATTCTGTATCTATCACTATGTCTCATTACGTGCCCGAGATATACCAGTTTTTTAACCTTCACAGTTTTCAATACTCCTGTTCCTTGCCCATTCTCTGCAGAACCTCCTCATTACTAATGTGATCTTTCCATAAAATATTCAGAATACAACGATATGTCCATAGTCAAAAGCCTCCAGTTTTTTCTGTGTATCCTTTGATAGGGTCATACATTAGTGTTGAGAAAACGTAGCAGCGCAACATTTTGATCTTAATTTGCATGCTGAAGTCTAGGCTGATGAAAACTTTTCTCATCTGGATAAATGTCGTTTTCGCTTTTTCTATCCTGCATTTGATTTATACTAAATGATCTTAGAGTTTATTTAGGCCTATGTGCCTAGATATGTGTGTTTGTCCACTTGGTCAATGGTTTTGTTGTTGAGTAGTATTGTCCGCTGTGATAGATTATCTTTACTGACAAGCATATATTTGGTTTTTTTGAGATTCAGATCGATTCCGTACTTCTCGCTGATTAATTTGATCTTATGCATCATCAGCTAAAGTCCTTGAGCTGAACTCGCCAATATAACAAAGTCGTCCGAATACCTTAAGTTGTTAATTATCTCGCAGTTGATCGATATTCCTTTCTCCACTCCATCCAGCGCCTTCTTAAATATTTCTTCCGAGTATGTGTTAAACAAAGTGAGCAAATGCCCACAACTCTGCAAATTATGATATTTTCCGTGCTTTGGTTTTTAACTCGTGCCAGTAGAGGTTTGCTATTATGCGGATGTTTTTGTCGTCGGTTCCGGTGGTCTTGAGTATCTTTAGCAATTCTTCGTGTTTTACTCGATCGAACGATTTGCTAAAATCTATAAAACACAAGTATACCTTGCAGTTAACGTCTTTGCATCTCTAGATTAATACATTAAGCGCAAATAGTGCCTCCCTGATACTCAAAGCGTTCCTGAAACAAAATTGCATTTCTTCGTTATGGTCTTCGCATTGTCGATACATACGCGGTGTATTACTTTGAGAAATATCTTAAGGGCATGGCTCATTATGCTTATAGTACGATATTCGTTGCACTGCTTTAATGATGGTTTTTTTGGAATAGTAATAAATGTGGGTTTGAACCATTCTTCGGGTATCTTTCCGGTATTATATACTGCATTATATAGTTGCGTAAGCGTATTTATAGCATTTCTGTTAAATTTTATTATTTCTGCGGGATTTTATCTGGGCTTACCGCTTTGCCATTTTTTGATGTGTTTATCGCATTTTTAACCTCTTTCTTTGCTATTTGAGGTTCAGTGTAAGCGTTCTTCATACCATGATTCTCCGGACAAATCTTCAAAAAGCTTATGAATATAATCTTTCCACATTATTTTTTTTTTGGTGTCCGTAATTTCTTATCCACTATTGTCAACAAGTCTTCCCTGTACTTTTTCCTTCTGGTACCCGCGGCCTCCTTTATCTTTCGATTTATATTGAAGTGATCATGTTTCTTTTGTAGTTCTTCTATTTCTAGACATTCTTCTAGCATTTATCATTTCTACTTTTACGTCTTTTTTTTGGTACATGTTCTTTAATTATAGCACCAAGTACGTTTCTGATGTTTTTTCGTTCCTGCTCTACGCTTAGATCTCTGTGTTTATTGTTTCAAAACTTTTGGTTATCAAGTTGGTTATAAGTGTTTTGAGGTTAACGTATTCTCTCACCTTCCTTAAGTCGTATACTGGGTCTGGTGATTGCCTTTTTTTTTTTATCTTTTTAAGTCTAGTCTTAAATGATGCCACAAACGAGTTGTGATCAAAGTTTGCATCTGCTTCCGGATATGTTTTTACAGATTTTATGCTGTTTCAAAATCTCTGGTTGATAGTTATATAGTCAATTTGGTTTCTGACTACTTTTTAAGTTGTATTTGCGGGTAATGTCCAAGTATATAAGCGCCTTGTGGGAAGTTTTGTATTTGTTATAACAAGTTCATTTTTACTACATAATTAGACGAGTCTGTCCCCTCTATCATTCCGCAACCAAAGTCTATAAGGTCCGACTATATTGTATTATTTTCTTTGTCTAACCTTAGCATTAAAATCTCCCATTACTAGTGTAACCTCGTTTTTCTTGGTTGATTTTAAGACATGTTATATCTGTTCGTACAGTTCTTCTACCTCTGTGTCTTCCTTGTCTGTAGTTTTAAAGTATACCTGTACAATGTTTATGTCAAATGGCTTTGCTTCCAGTTGAACCATTATGACTCTATCTAAATAAAATATTACATTTTTGACTGAGCATTTGACATCTAGGGTTACTATGATAGCTACACCATTTTGATGTTGTTTGTTGCAAAGTATATGCAATAGTCAAGTACTGTATTGCATCACAAGCCCTTCCCATAATTTCCATCTTCATCCTATCCATTTCTTGCACAATGTTGTGAATCTTTCCATCTTCATATGCACTCTGCACATTCCACTAGCCTACTCTTATTGGTTTAGTCTTTTTTGTTGCGTTTTTGCGCTGTGGTTCTTTTCTATTCTGGACTAGGAGATTCTTTGCACTCCTGACCCATTTAAAAGACGCCAATATTCGACGCCGTTTTTAGTTTTGTCATAATGATGATTGTACTAGGAATGTCTTAGAGATCTTCAATGCGGTAGTTTCCCGTTTCTTATCGCATTATCACGCCGTTGACCAGTTTGTCGGTTCCTCCGCCTTTGGAAGTGATTTCGCACTTCCAAGTCAAGAAATTGCTCCACTCCTGCCAGCTCCTCAACCCGAAGCTGTTGCTGGCAAGAGGGTGCTGCTTATACCGGCAACAACTCGGTTAAGGCAATAAATAAGTTTAATGCAACAAATTTACAGTTATTTGAAGATAACAAAATATGTTTGACTGACAAACGTCAAACTTATCTACACGTTTAAATTTTGAACATTTTTCTTAAATTTCTCGTATGTATTGTCAAACAATTTGATCTAAATAAAATCTAATCAATTTGACTTCAACAGTCTAAAGCAGTTCTGTGGCCGACATTCAATTGTGTGTGCCTTACAACAAAATAAGCGTTTGAAATTGCTTTGTATGCTTGAGTGGCAGTTGACATTAATCTTAATTGACATACTATATTACTTGCAAAATCAACAATAAAATTTAATATCAAATTTTAAAACAAACAAAAAAAAACTAATTTGAGAACGCAGTCGGAATCTATGAGGTACAAACATGAAACGGCATGCATTGCAACTCAATTGGATGCATAAGTTCTTTTGCGTAAAGAAAAAAAAAATTGAAAAAATTCTAGCAATCTGTCTTGTTCGGTTATGTTGGATTTTTACCAACTAAAAATCCTCCCATTTTGCCACATCCTCTCTCTAAGGCCAATTATGTTAAAGTATTCATTAAAGCACCCGTTGCCACTTAAGATTTGAGTCAAGTATTAGTCAACTTACCCAAATCCATGTTTTACCGTTCTTGTCATTCTGGAATAGACTTTTTTTAGAGTCGCTTTTTGTTTTATTTGTCTTTTTCATGTAGTGATAGCAATTTTGTGAAGTGAAATTTTATCATACAAAACATGCAACAAGCACAACGATTAAAAAAAATCATTTTGCGAAATTGAACTAAGCTTGGATAAATTGTTTGATATAGATATTATTTTTTTACCATTTTTTTATTGTATAATTTTTTTAGAACTTATTCTTTTGATGTATACATTTTGTATCTTATTAAATAAATAAGTTAAATTCACCGTTTATGTGAATATTCTTATTTGAATAATATCTTGATTTACAAGCATTAAATTAATAGCCTTTGTAACCGCTAGAATAAATTATAATTATGCAAAAACGACGGCGTATTTTGAAAGCAACCTCATGTAAATTCCGCCCCCATAATTCGGGTTTTGCAACTTTATGCAGGAAGCTTTAGTAAACATATAAAAGTAAGACGATTATTGCTATTGTTTTGATGTAGTTTTACCTAATTTGTGTTCTGAGCCGGCTAAGTAGTTTCCAGGCGCTCTTAAATTTTCCAGCACATACATACACACACCACCCGCTGCCACAGTTGAGCTACATCTACCGCTTCAATTTAAATTATTTTAATGGCTTATTTAAGACAAATTCTCAAGTCTTAATCACTAAATAATTTATCAAAGATAATATCGCAATATATGTCAAAATAACATATAATTCCACAATTGTGCAAGCGGTCTACGTGTTCTGCAATTAACGACGCTAAATCACGTTATGCAGATGTAATAAATTGCAATGTCCCTTTTCGGGTCTTGTACAATGATATTACAATATAAAACTAATTTTGATAACTTTACTAGGTTATAAAAAAATTATGTTTAACATTTTTGAAATGGTATTATCTGTAATAATATTAATTTTACAAAAAAGAAACTTTCATTTTCCATTTAAACAGTAGATGTCTGACAATGCAAATACTTTAACAATACGGTATAATTTCATGCATTTAAGCAATTAAAACTTTTTATAAAAAAATATATAAGATTCATAAATTGTTAAATTCTGGCTCATTATTTTTGATTGCCAATGTGAATTAATATTACTTTCAACCTTAGTTACACATACCCCTTTCAATAAACTTAAGTGCTAGCATTCAATTTATCCTTAATTTGCTTGAAATTAGTCTGTTATAACTATACAATTTACAATTCCATTCCCGTAAATCGACACGCAAATATTTGTCGATATTTTATAAAAAGAACGTCTTGATTTGTAGATTACTTTTTCTTAAAAATACAATACAATTGTATCGATGGTGTTTATATAATGCATTATTACATGATATAGTTAAGCATATAGATAATAAAATTCAAAATTATATTACTAGTTTTTGATAATAAGTTTGTAAAAACAAAATGCTTCAAAAATTTTTTTTTCAAATGTTATTTAATCCTCAAGTACAATAAAAAATTATAAATCATAAAATCGTACAGAATCGAAAAGTGTACCAAAATCAAATCGCTTGTTAAAATAGAACTATTAAAGGTACGAAAAAAAACTATAAAAAAATATCAAATGAGTCAATTCGTACCCGAAAAGTAAATCTGATTGTTATTATGTGCTTGCCCGGGTTTTTTAATATTATTTTTGTATATAAAGATAACAATTTTGATAAATTAATAAATAAATTTAACAAGTTATACATATTGGAGTATTTAATTTTAAAATTATATTTTATTTATAACATTTCAGGTAATTTTTATCCAAAAAAGTATCAGCGCAACTGGTGCAACGTAAGTTGTTTATAAATGATTTAATAACAAAAAGTAAACAAAAAACCCGTCTGTTGGATTTAGATTAGAATAGACTTAAGATTAAAAAAAAAAACATTTTTACATTTACATATTATAAAATTTAAAAAAAATATACTGTACAACCACGAACGATCAATTATTACTAAAAGGTTAGACTCGGTAAAATTAACAGAAAAAGCTAACTAAAAAAGAGGTAAAATATGCTTTTGTGAGCATGCAGAAAAAGCAGCAAAACTCCTTGCAGCAAAAAGGAGAATAAGCTCAAATTAAAACAGATGTAGAGTGAAAAAAGTCTCTCCGCCAAAATGTTACGGAGAAGACAAAAAGATGGCCCAGAACGCTACAAAAATTGTGCGGAACAAAAAGCATAAAATGTCCTGCTTTTAGAAATTTGCAAAAATTAAAGGAAATAGAAAGGACTGCCAGAGCCAAACAATAAAGAAAGTCCAAGTTAATCTAAACAAATGTAGAGCGGCAATAGAAGTACTAGAATAAAATTGCCAAAAAACAAAAGCGGACTTTGCCTTAGTTTCAAAACCAAATAAAAAATTGGCAACTAGCAGAAAGACAAATTCAAAAACTTGTAAAAGATTTACCAGGGTAAAATCACGGATTGTAATTATGTACTTTTGTTACTTCTTCCCAAATAAAAGCACCGAGTAATTAAAAAAAATGGCTGACAGAATTAAACAAAAACCAAAAAATAACATAGAAAAAACAAAACTATGGGCGGATTTCAATGCCAAGTTAGGCATATGAGGCTTATCCAAGGACAAGTAGAAAGGAGACATGCTAGCAAATGAGCAAACAAAAAAAAAACTAGGCATCTTAAATAAAAGGAAAGTACCAACTTAAAAAAAAACAGGATAAAATCATACATAGGCATAACTTTGTGTTTGACTATCAGGCATATTTTATAACTAGAAGCAATCTTGATACAATTTTATAATCATTGCCGAACAATTATGGCGCTACAATGTGATTGTTGACAAACAATGCCATTGCTGACAATTGTTGCAAAATATCAATTTGACATACATTTTTTTTTTATTGATATATTCTTTCTTTTCTTTTTTTTTCGGTAATCTTTAATTCCAAAATCCATACCATTATTAACAACTAAACTGCGTATTCTTAAAAACCGTTTTAATTTTATAATTTGTAACATCTGCAACAATAAAAGTTTTTTTTTAATACATCAAACCTGTCAAAGTAAAAGTCGCAAAAGAATCAATTTTATGTTTTGTATAAAACAATGCGTTTTCCAGCAATCTTCGTATGTTGCTGTTAAATAATAACAAACAATCAAACTAAAATGTAGTCGTGCACCATCGTACATAAACCACATTGCAATCCTTGTTGTCAATGGTACATAATCTAGAAACTGAGGTAGCATGTGTTCCAAAAAGTTGCGATACACCATTCCGGTAAGTCTTTCTGGTAGAAATACTGGTCTAATTAGACAGTTGCCCTTAATTAAAACCAAAATATTCAAGAAGAATTTTCACATACCTGGTGCGGATTTTCGTCTGCCCACACATGGTTGTTATCAAAACTCCTTATTGCATTTTTTTTTTAAACTGGCTTTATTGGTAAAAAGAATATGTGTCAGAAATTAAGAAATTAAAACTAATGTTTGCAAAAGCCAATGACATAACGCAATACGTAAAAAAAAATCAGCAGGTAGTAGTGCTTAAACACGCTGAATGTGGTATGGATACAACAAATTGCTCTAAGAATTTTCCAAATTGTTCAATGACTAACATTTAAAGTATTTTTCGCGTTCAACTACTAGGATCTTCATCTATCATGTCACATTCTGTTCCAGTTGTCCCGTTCTTACGGTCATTGATTTTCCAGGCCCTCCATTTCTACTATTAAAGACACGTCAAACAGCCAAAAGTCACTCAATCTAAACAACTTCAACCGATACATGTATTGATCAATAAAAAAACGTATTTTGTTTACCTTGTATCTTCAAATACTCTGAACCGCCAATAGATACAATACGCCGGTAGCAATTAAAAACCACAAAAAAAAATTCTGTTACGTTTTACAAACAATAACATAAAATTTAATAGATCACTGAAATGTGACTTTCAATGATTAATTATTAAATAAATGCTTTTTAATAGTTAATAATAATACGACACACAACCATTAACTGCATTTATAACTTTGCTAAATCATTATCTAAGCCATAAACGGTTTGTTATAGATCTAATATTGTAAACAACTATCTAAACCGAAATCTTTCATATACCAGCTTACACTTATAGATTTTTTCTCTTGCCGCATAGTGCATAACAACGTTATATACCCATGACTGACGTCACGCGCTGGTTGTTGAATGACATATGCCCCACAAGTAGTAAAATTGTATAATTTTACAATTTTTGGCAAACATTAAAAAAAATATAAATAAATATTGTAATTAACTTTTATTTTTATTTACAAAATAAATTTGTTTTTGTCAATTATCAAATAACACATTCTTTTTATCACAAAATTTATGGCAAATTTGCTGGTCTTTAAAAGTAAAATTTAAAAAAAATACAACCATTTTTACGTATGTAAGATAAACTAGTAGTGTACAGTAAAAATATTACATGTACTATTTAGTTTAATAAAATGTTAACTAAATATTAGAGAATTAATATATTAAAACATTCCTCATCCCAACCAAACTTTTCAGTAAACGACCTATTCTAACCCCAGTCTTAAAAGCTAGCTCTCACCCCTATAAACTGTCTGTGATTTCTAATGACTTCGTCACTTTGACAAAATATTAAACTAATGTGGGCATAAAAGTTTGGATTTTACTATTTTTATCTTTCTTTATTTTTATTTCTGTAAGTTTATTTGATTTATTTATGCTATACCCATTGTTGTGTGCTATAAATTTTATTCTCCCTTCTTTGCTTAAAGAAATTGCAATAACTCTTTAAGTTTCTGAATTATAAGCCTAGCAGTTTCTTTAAATAAATGATTTAGTTTGTTTATTATTCTTGTAATCGTAAACGTGTATTTTTAAAATTTTAAGTATTTTATGTATGTATGTTTAGTATGTTTTCTTCTGTTTTTACTAATAAAATAACTTTTGGACGTATTTTATTAATAAATCCCAAAAGCATTGGTAAATAACGCTAAAACCTTAAAAACCCTGCAAATATACATCAGATTATTTTGCAGCTTTAGAAAACATTAGTGGTTGAATGTTTATCCTATTGGCAATTCTGTTTTTTGTAAATAATATTCACTCAAAAGTTTAAATAATTCTTAGTTTAAATTCCTGTTTGCTTTTTTTAGACATTAAGTCCTCTTTTTTTCAAAACATTACTGATAATTTTTCGTTGAAGCAAACCAGTTTGGCATTTAAATGAACGTTTACATCTTCTTCTTTATGCTCTAGAAACCTGTAGTTTTTTTTTTATTAGTATAAACAGATTATATATAAATTTTTTGCCGCAATAACAAAACTCATGTAGAAACAATTCTGCTGTTTTACTTCATAATTAATTACCAATTAACTTTTTTTTGTGTAAGTTTCAAACAAGCAACACAACATCATATTAAATGCCAAAAAAGCAAAATAAATCTGAAAAAGTTGTGACTATAAAAATTAAAAAAATGCAAAGACTGTAAAAAAATACACAAAAAATTAAAACACGATATAACAAACTTGAAAAAAATCATACTAAACAAATCAGGTTTTGCTTATTATACATTATCAAAACTAAAAAAAACATGTATTATACAGATAGTAATGAACGAAGTTGTACAAAAAGACTAAAATTAAACTTATTGAAACCATTTACAACTTATAAACATGAAAGTAACACGCAACTATTAAATAAACAAGAAGAGGCGCGTTCGTTTTGCCATATCAGTGAAATTTTGATCACTTAGTGATGACGTCAAATATGACTTAATTTTTGTTTAAATAATACATATCAAAGAACGATAAATCTCACTTTATTTCAGATCAATTTATTTATTTCCCGCCATATTTTTAAATTTATGTTACCAAAACTACTTGTTAGTTAATGCAAATGCAAAGTTGGTTGCGTATATAGATGGATGATGCACAACATTATGTTATAAAATACTTTCTGACAGCTGACTTAATAGCAATATTAATGATATTTTAATGACTTAGAAAAACTCAAAATAAAAAAAAAATTGTTTTTATTTAAACAAAATAAAAATCAAAATTGGTTTTAGTTTTTTTGTTAATTTTAAAATTTTAAAATTTTTTTGGTTTATTTATTCAATCAAACAAAATTAAAAAAATCTAAAAATATTTTTTTAAATTTTGTTTAGAAAACTTTTTCACTATAAAACACACATCCGCCTTAACAAAAAAACTAGTTTGATCAGTGATGCATTATTGGTTTTTGAACCATTAACTTCATTATATTTTTTGTCCACATTTTAACTTTTATTGATTTTTATACAAATTTTGATCAAATGAATTTAGTTTGAAGGTAGTGCAGTTGCGACGTGACTGGTAGCTTGATTATTTCCATTTCATAGGTGATATGACAACGCCGCACGTACAATTTTACAAATATGAATCACTTTAAAGATTTAAAGTAAAAACATCAGTCAAACAAACGCATCTACTGATGCGACGTGATCGAAGTGATTGATGTGATCCATGTGACACAATATTAGTAATATTTATCACTTTAAGTGATAACGTCACACAAACAAACGCACATTACATCAAGCAACTTTTTAGTATTTCAAAACCTTACACTGAATAGGAATTTACATTTTTTTTTAAATTTGTAATCTTTTTTTGCTTCATTGTTCTTAATCACCCTCTAAAATATATTTATGTCTGGCTTACTTTCATTTATTAGAGTAATCTAGTAATGTAAAAACAAATAATAAATATAATAAAATAACTTAGAAATTGTTATATTATAATAATAAATTGGCATATAGTAACTTTTATCAATATAAATCTAAGCAAATAACTATGCGTATATTTGCGTTATTTAATAAAATATTAAATAGATTCTCATATTTCAGTTATGCTTGAAATGAGTCTTTATTCAAAAATGTAAAACATAAGTATAAATCATAAATGAATGTTACTTCACTTGTAACGAGTCATCTCACTTTGTATGCTGTTTAAATATTAAACATTTACTGTTGATGCATTATTAATTAAATTTATATTTCAAAGCATAGCAGAGACTGCTGTAACCTTAGGTAGTAAAGATACAACATAATTTAAATAAATAAGTTCCTGCAAGTTTACGATGGCGTAAATAGAAACAAGTAATAAATTTACAATAAAATTTATTATATTGGAGTTCGATAACATTTCGATTTCTATTTATTTTTATTTTGAAATTGAAATCAAAATATGTTAAGCAAAACAGGTAAACAGTTAAGTACTTTATAGTTTCTTTCATTATCAGCTTTATTTATGTAATAGCAACGTTTGAGTGTCGTATTCATGGAATGTATGGGTGTATATACAAGGAAATGTACAGCAATATAAACAGAACCCAACAACAAGTTTCATGTTTTTATTACAGTATTGGGTTAGCTTTTGTTGAAAATGCGGCAACGGTACGATATATTTGGATATGGGACATAGCATAATGTATGGAGTTGGAACGCCTTTGTAAATAAAAGTTGTATGATTTATTAATGTTGTATTCACTTATTAATGATTTATTTATACAAATATTATAAAATACGCGTCATTCATTATAATGATATTATTGTAATATAAATTAATGTTTTACAAATATTTAATAAATAAATAATTAAAACAGTAAACGGTAATGTATTAAAGAGCTCCGTGAATCCCAGAGTAGATCACCCGTTTGATTAGTTTAGAATAACTAAGAAATATGTAATTTTTTTAATGCATAATGATATGAGTAATGCCATAAAATATAATGTGTTTGGGTTTCAGTACAATTAACAACTAAATCTGTTGATATAGGCACCCTATTTTTAAAAAAGGCTTGCTTCTTCAAACAAATTTTGATAAATAACTTTGTTGTTTATTCTATTACTTAAACGAGCGCGGTAATTTATAAATAGCATGGGGCGCAGAAACGTCAAAAACATATGAAAAAAATAATGTCTTTTAGCAAGTTAATGATAAATTCAAGAAGTAAAATGCAAATGTAATTTTAAAATTAGTAATAACATGTATTAAAACTTATCACAATTAATAATAAAGTAGATTCAAATATGTAAGGCGTGTTCGTTTCGCAATATCACTAAAATTTTGATCATTTGGTGATACCGTCAAATTATTATTATTATTATTTTTTAATTATACATTACAAAGAACAAAAATTTTTACTTTCTTAGATTGTTTTATTCATTACATTATTTTTAAATTTATGTCAACAAATTTAATGTGATCTTATAAATATATGCTGACTTAAAGGATATAATTACAAAATAAAATAAATAATTTATTAAAATTGCGACGGCGGCAAAGTGCTGCAAATGTTTTCTTCTCTTCTTTTGAAAAATTTGACTTAAATAATAACTCTTTATAAACCGGGGTAATTTGGAAGCCACCTAAGCCATTGGTACTATCAACTTCTTTAAACATGTCGTAAGACTTCTAGGGCAATGTAACACCTCTAAAAAAAAAAACAAAAAAAGATTAATAATAATAAAGATGTGCTGCTCTTTTGTATTTCCTGTTATTACTATGTCATCTAAAAAACAACATACGCTATTCATTTTTCCAGTTAAACCTTCCATAAGTCTTTACAACTACGCAAGAGCACAAGCTATACTGAAAGGTAAACGGTCATAAACAATAAGACTTTTATGAGTAAAAATAGCAGTGCAGCTTTTTTACCTTTCATTACAAAAAACCTGCTAATAAGCATGTTTAAGATTTATTTTTAAAAATTATCCTATTTCAATTTAGTGAATTATTTGATCTTTGGTAATGGATAACAATTAATTATTAAATTAAAACTAACCGTGAGTTTATAGATAATAAATTAATTAATACTCGAAATCTACTTTATTTTTTAAACCAAACAATAATTCTAATTTTAATTTATTGTTCCGCCATTAGAACGTGCTTAATCACAAAAATAAATCTTATTTAATCCGCAATACTCGCGTATCAAATTGTGTTGCACCAACACAATCCAGTTATTTTGTAGCCAATAAACCATTCTGACTAAAATATTTGTTTTATAATACAAAAAGAAAACAATCCCAAATTGTTGAAAAACTGCAAATGTCAACCTACACCAAAAAAAAAAACAATTCTGATTCTTTAAATTATAGATCCGTTGCATTACTGTTCTAACTGTTCAAATTTTTTAAAAAATAACTTAATTTCCACATTGTCAAGTTCTAAAAATCAAATAACTTTATTTTAGATACTCAATATAGATTTTCTGACACAAATTAAATTCTACTTTAGACAAATATTAGGAATTTTTTTAGTAGTTTTAAAAAATTCCATAGCATTTAATAGGGTATGGCATCTTAATCTTATTAAAAAGCTCTATAGTATAAGTTTTTATCACAAATGTAAGTCTTATCAATAGCTTTTGTTCCTCAAAATTATGCTCTTTTGCCGACTTTGTCTACATTATTAAATTTCTAAATATAACCCAAAGTACTATTCATAGTTTTGCAGATGGTATTGCCCGTCATACTTCATATTTTCCAAAAACAATATCAACAAATATGATAGAGTATCATAAAATTTTTAGGTTAGAATCTGTAGTATCTATAAATAAAAACCAATATCTAAATGGGATTTGCCAAACTTCTAAAAAATATAATTTCAGATAGTCTTCTCTGAAACGACCATGTTGTTATATAATTTCAAAAGTATCTATAAAACTAAGATGTTTTTAATAGATAAAAACAGTTTTTTTGCATTTGTACCACTTTTACGTATATACAATGTTATCCAATAGGAAATGTTATTTTTATTTAATAACTTAAACACATAACAATAATAATAATAATAACACGTAACTATATTTGTAATTCAATTTCAAGTAGAATCTCTCCGTCTACTTGTGAAACACAATATCACTTAAATGGCCGCCACGGCTGCGGTTACAATTTTCCATTCTTTTGAAGAAATTATGCATCACTCTGCCACACATTAGTTGCTCTATTTCGCAAATAACAGCCCAAATATTATTCTTGAACTCTTTGATTGTTGTGAGATTATTGGCGTAAACTTCGTCTTTAACAAGAAAATAAAAATAAAAATCACCTACGTTCACCTCGTCCAGTATTGGCTACAAAAATCTGTGAGCATTGTACGGTAACGCTGCGCATTGATTGTAACTGTTTCGCCATCACTATTCTCAAAAAAATATAGCCCTATCACCTCACCGACCAAAAAACCGTACCAAATTGTAACTCGTTTTGAATAAAGTGATTTCTCAACAATTAATTGTTTTTTCTAAACCCCTAAATTTCTTAAATATCTTCACAATTGCTGTTCGTTGCGGTGCTTCATTTGGACCTAATACACCGCAAACTCTACGAACCGTCTCATCTAAATTTTCACTATATCTATATAGTTTTTACTTTTTAACTGTAAAAAAAATAACATTAATATTTTTACAAGTACAAAAACGGCGCAAAACTTAAAATGACACTTTTTATTGGTAACCCTACATAAAACAGTGTTGACTATTTTTTGTTACCAATTATGTTAGAGTGCTCTTTCAGCTCAATGTTATTTAAGCAAACTGCCAATGTGAGAGCTCTATGGCATTCTTTAGACTTTGTTATAGCAAAAATTGCTGCTCTGCTGTCCGATAAGATTTGCACGTTTGTTATCAAATATTGTTTGGGTTATTATTTCCATTACCACATGAGTTATTTTGACTCTTTTTACCTAGATAATAATCGTATATGTCCCTAGTAGTAAGGATATTAAGACGTCTAAATCTTAAAAAAAAAATCCAGCTCCAGAACCTCAAAAAGTTTTTGAGCCATCATTGTAGATTTGAAGTTTGTCCTTATCCACTCTTTGCTCTTGTTGTTTATATGTGAGTACACTGTAGGGTAGTTTAAATACAAAAATACAAAATATAGTAGCATGATGCCTATTTGCGCTTCTAGTAAATGTGTTTTTTTTACAGTTTCTTCTAGGAGAAAACATTGTTTCCACTCCTTCCTGCAGTGTACCAAAGTCCTGTTGCATTTAGGCGCAGTGCCGCTAATGCTGATACGTCCTCTATATAAATGTCAAAGAGTGGCAAACGTTGTTTGCACTTAAACATTGGCAACTGGTTTAGTTGGTTTGCTGACGTTTTCTGTTTGTTTTTTAGCCACCAGACTAGTGCACCATAGGTGTAAGCATAGGTTTTACAATACCTATGTATATCTAAAATGCTATCTTTGGAGGTATGGCCCCCATGTAAACTTGGTGTTAAAAATTACACTTATCTATTTTACCTCAGTTGACAACGGTAATAGTGTGTTTAGGAGTTTTGGTAGATTAAGTTAGCCAATTTTCTTTTTTTTTGTAATAAAAACCAATTTGTTTTTTGTGGGTTAACCGTAAGAACCAGGTTTTTGCACCAATTTTCTATTATTTTTAAGGCCTTTTGTATTAGGCTGCAGTATGCCCTCAAATTTGCCAATTAGCAAAACTGTTATAACATCTGCGTATTCAAATGTGTAGAAACCACGGTTATTACGTCATTAAATTAGGCTGTTTATATTTTATAAAAAGTAGTTTAGCTAAATGAGTACTCCTAAAGTGAACATTCTCGCATTATACTAAAAGCAGTTTTTTGTGCAAACTCTAAAACCTACAAAAAGTATAATATAATTTTAATAATTTTAACAAAATTATAATTTTAATAAAAATACCATGTAGGTATTTCTACTTTTTCTTCATCAGCCGTATGTACGCCACTGCTGGAACGCGCAGCCTTTTTTTCTGCCCGTAATGCTAGCAACTTAAAATGCGGGTAAACCCACAGTTTTGAGTAGATTTCAAACCACTGGAGAGATTATTCATCTAGTCCAGACTAGAAAACTTTTTTAGAAATAAAACCACACGCTGACAAAGTGGGTTAGAAAATGAGAGAGCGTATATGCGTTTGATTAACTTCAGTTGTAAGATTTGAACCCACGTACAATCTTTGGTGTAGAAGTCTGATGCCTAGACTACTGCGCTCCCCCTTTGTAGGTATTTAGATTTAAACAATAAATTCAAATAATTAAATGCAAATAACTCTTTAATTACAGAACTACATAATATTTTAATATAATATAACATTTTACATTTTTTTATTTATATAATCAACGCAAACATAATACATTTTTAAATACCGTATTACTACATAGATGGTTCACCACGGAGGGTGATATATTAAACTAGTTGATGAACTATGCACATAATTAATTACGTTGTGCCATGCAAGACTACACCACACATTCACACCATACCTACACACTCGTATTTTCTTGCTCATTAAATGTTATGCATATATTATATATTTCAGAGTTAATTTGGTAATATAATCCTCGCTAACTAGATTTTTTTAATGTGCCAAATAACGTTCTTATAAATTGGAACGAACATCAAATTACTCATATTATAAAATGAAAGCAATATTTATTAAAAACAAAATGTTAAAATAATCTTAACAAATTTAAAAACATAATTAGAGATTATCCGCTTTTCCAAGCAACATCTTATAAATATTAAAAATTACTTTTTTATTAATATAAAAAAGTATATGATAATTTTATGAAAAAATTAATAATTGGTGAAATATTCTAAAAGTGTAATAAAAGTTAACAAGTGAGAGAGAATAAAGAATTATTTAACTTTTAAAGAAATAAAAGGAGTCCATAAAACTTTTGGCTTTTTAATTAAGGATTCAAGTAATATCCTTTAGAACAACTTCACGGTTTTGCAGGAATTGAAATTTTACATTATAATTATGTAAAGATAAAAATCTGGTATTATTGTTAGTGTATTCATTAAATAATTGTATTATTCTAAATTCATTTTAAAATTGTATCCAAATTGCATTCTTAATAACCATAAAACTACTATGTTGTCAATAATAACTACATTATATTGTAAGTGCTTAACGTATACTGAATAAATAATTGCCATCATATATGAAAGAAAAGACTGATAAATTATCCTTCACTATAACGAATTGTACATATAATTTTGCATAGTTGATGAAGTTGACCGTTACTACGTGATAATTCATAATACAAGATTAAATAAAACAACTACTATGTTTTTATATCACTATTTATTTTCATGTATTGTCCGAAGAAGGCTGAGGTTCAGCCGAAACTGCAGTCACAGTGTGACAAAATAAATAGTGATATAAAAACATAGTAGTTGTTTTATTTAATCTTATATAATTTTGCAGTACTACTTTAATTAATAACTGTAAATAAAAAACTTACATGTAAAAATTCTATTTTTTTTTAATTATCAACTATAAGGTAGATATGACCATATAGTATTAATATTAATTAGTAAACTACTAAATGTCAACGTTGAATACCATGCATGTTATATCGTTATAAATGAAGTTTTGTAAATTAACTTGTGGCAGCTAATTTTGAGAATGTTTATCGGGCATCTAGTACTGTTATTGTGTTACATTAATAATGGTGCTTATCGGATGGTTCTGCACAATTTGTCTATTTTATCGTATCATTTTGGAGTATACCCTTGGGAACGCTTCTAATACAAACAATATAACAGCAACACAATTTCTAGCTACAGTAATTGTATATAAGAGATTTTTAAATATCATAAATAAAAGTGTTTTCTATTATATTGCCTCTAAAAGTATTGCAATGTCACATACAATTTTTATGAATATATTAAATTAAATATTCTATTGAAATATTTCATATCGATTCAAACATGCATATTTCAAAGCATATTCACGCTTCTATTTGATGCAGGCAATAATTTAAAAATCTGTGTGCGATAAGAAACATCAAGATTCTTTTATACGTTTAAGAATGTATATGAATGACGAAGCATACTATAGTAAAAGTATAAAGATCTGTATATAGTGATAAACTTCAGAGGGGGTTAAAGAAAAGACGACTATTTTCTTTAAATGGAATTGATTCTCGTATATATATTATTTCTTTTTCATGCACATCCTGTAGAATATTCTCGTATATATTTTTATGCTTTTGAAAAGAAAAGAAAATAAGGGCGGAAATGTGATAGGCAAAAAAAGAATAAATGGGTTGTTTCTTCTCGCGAGATGTATAATAAAGGTGGATCGGCAAGTTTTCAATAAACGAATAATACGATTTGATAATGGATACAGTTGCAATACTATCAGTAATATAAAACAAATATCTAACTCATTTCATATTTTCAATTAATTAAATAAATTTCATTTAAATATTATAAACATTTACATTCGTATACGGTTATTTTGATTGACTCATTTTAATTAAAATATATATAAAACGTTTGCATATAAATGAATTTATAATGTAAAAATTATGTATTTGTATAAACGAATTTTAATGAAATTTGCTGTAGTATCCGGAAAAAACGGAAATGTTTATTAAATAAAAATGCGAAAACTTCTGACGTTTAAATTGTGGTGGGACCAAACCCGTTAAAACATTAAACAAGTACGTACAGCAATTGTTTCACTAACATATGATAATACTTTCCGGTTTCTGAGAAAAATTACGGGGAATGCTGCTATTCGCATAGGAAGGAAGACTAGAAATGTGCTGTTTATGAAACATTTGCTGAATCCTGTATATAGAATTTTGGTTACAGCAAATAGAAATTAAATGGTTTAAAATTTAAATATAAAATTTTACAGATAAATCAAATAAAATTAGTGCAGAATGACTTCGGTCGATAGGGCTTCTATTTATAACTTTGTTTACCATCACAAAACTTATAACTAATGTTTGTGTTAATATATTTATTTACTACTACTACTTAAATAAAATTGATTATTTAATATAAAAGATAGTTGAGACCTTTACTATGTAGTAATAATATTGATGAAATAGAACAATAAAAGTTTTTACTACAAATACTTTATTGATATAAATAAATATAAATCACCACTTTTTAAATCCCTAAGATCATCAGTAAAATAATAAAAATTTTTCTCAATTTAATTTTTTAACATATATTTTGTATTTTATTATATATTATATTTATCATTCAGACAGTGTTTATATTGTTTAACAAATAAAATAAATAGAACAATTTTGGTGCATGCGCCGGGATAGATTTATAGCTAACTCTTTATTACACAACATAATATTTTACATTCCTAGAACTACCAACTCCATATCACACTTAGATGTTATTTTATTCATGTGTTCTTACCTTTTATAATATTGTATCATTCATCTCAAAAATAGAATACATGTAGTTAATAAATAATCTCAAAAAAAGAAGTTTTGATCCATTAATATTATTCAAACAAACACATTCATACCGAGTAAGATCTGACAAAATATCATTTCATGTTATTTATCAACTTGCAATGGTTTTCTTTTACGGACTTATGAATAAAAATAATCGCCACTTATAACAAAGGCTTACGACTGAGATTTACGGAGCCGTAAAAATATCTTGCACGTACCTACACCGTACGATCATATCTCTTTGAAGCTAGTCAGCCGAGTGTACGAAATTCAACGTGTTTGTCCCTTTATCCTTCATTTTGTTTACAGCTTATTCTCGATGCAAATTACATCATTACCTTCTGTAAAGAGGCGGCTAAAGAAATCGTAAAAAATATATGCTTTTATTTCTTATTTCTATCATGGGCTAGGCTAGACATAAACTTTTAATAGATCCTAAATAATATAATGAGAATATGTACAATTATAGTATTTTTTTATTATTCATCATCGATCCAGTTTTATTGAGTGTATTTAATGATGCGGAAGGTTAAGGCACATAAATTTTAGTGCCTTATAAAAAATAAAAGCAATTATAAATTTGCACAATATACAAAAAATATATATTTACATGAAATTTTTATGGTCCAATAAATCTTTGATAAATACGTTTTATATTATAAATAGCTTTACAATATAACCTGCGATTTATTTTTATTATGTGTTATAAATTATTCTGTCAAAACATAAAACAATTTTAACTCTATTTTTTATTTTAGAAATATATTATTAAGTTATTTGTATTTATTTATTCAATGTAATTAATTATTATTAAAATAGTTTTAAAGAATTGAGGCTATATAAAAATCATTTCAATACTTTATAATGAATTTCTTGGGCTGCATATTAAGTTCTAAGTTTTCCTTAATTGAAAACGTATTTTAATCAATTTTAAAACAAACTAAATTCATAAAATATTTAGATTCTTTATCACACTTCATTTACAGAAACATTAGTTGTAGATAAAGTAATGTTTCAACTATATTAACGTAAAAAGTATCGATGCGTCCGGCCGTTTGGATTGAAATCATATAACTAATTATTTTTGTGCTTAATTTGTATTGTTTAACTATTAATTTTTTCAAAGTATGTTTAAATTATTAATTTAATGTAATAAAATTTAATTAATTGGTTAATTCTGTTATTTAATTACCAAAAGGTAATGGCCAATAAATAATATTGTTTCATAATAATAATAAAATTTGTAAAAAATCACCCTTTTTTTTTAATTAGAATTAAGAATCTTATTTTAGTGTAACGGTGTGGATTTTCTAATTAAACATGTAGCCGATATGTGTAGTCGTTGGGAAGTTACTAAATAAATATTGAACAATATTTATCATTTCTTTTGGTTCGGCCAAAACCAGACAGTAATCCTTCATAATACAAACTTAAATAAGTTCAGTTAGCGCTGACTGAACCAGATAATTAAATCATATTCTCTCAACTACCACACATATCGACAAACAAACCTCCAACCTATAACTTCTTTTAATTAATATACTTGCCTGTTATTTACCATTTTGCCCCTTTCAGTCCACTTGCACTAGCATCAAACACTATCAAACTACACTTAACAATAATTTAATTAAAATGCTATTGTAAACAAACGAACCTGTTTAGTGAGGTTACGTTTGTTTTCCACACATTGAATGAAACGTCAGATACTGTCAGACGCACGTGTTTAGCTAAGTTGTTTGCGATGCGCAGAGTCCTGTGGTATTGTAGGATACTGTAAATGCGGTTAGTTGATAGTTCATGCGAAATACATTAGATGGTACTGCTAGTATATTAAACTTAACGCAGTTTGGTTTTATTGGTTGGTTTGAATTAAGCGCAAGGTGCGCGCATATATTATCAAAGTATAAATCAAGGTTTTGATAAAGTTTGAAAGTTAAAACGTAGAAGATTAATCCTTCTTTTCTGATCGCGACTTGGTGGAGTAAACCATGCAGTGTGTTGTGTCTTAATTAAGCTTCGTTTTGTGAGGACCAGTAATTTCTTCATGATCAGCCAATAATTATTTGAATAATTCCTGTAAAGTGCCATTGAATTATTTGAACCTATATAATCATGAGTATTTAAAATAATGTACTCCACCATGCAGTCATTCAGAAAAAGCAAAACATCATCAAAAGCCAGACCATCAGGTAAACTATTAAATAAATATCAAACTCGGTTTAATTGATTTATTATTAAAACTACATAAAGAAAAATATACAACTTATAAATTTTATGTAAAGGCTTTTAGGACCTTGTGGTTAGATCCAATTACACATGGTCGAATTAAAAATCTTTAAGTATCGAAGTCATCCTGCTTCCGATTCAATCAATGCCTTCATGATTACTAATCAATCTACCAAGAAGCGTAGTGCAGCCTATAGTTTCCTTGGAATGCTGAATCAAGAGTTGCGTAGGACGTGTTAAGGAATCTCAGCTAAGTGAATGTTTGCGTATATTTTTCTGTTTACTTTTGAATATTTAACTTCAATCCGTCAATTTTCAAATGTTTAATCCATCAGATTAACATTTTTGTGCATCTGAAATTTAATTTAAAAGGTTTATAAACCTGAAATAATGCCAGGTACCCATTAGGGGGTACAAAATATTAAGCTATATGTTTGTGTATGTTTTCGCTTTACAAGAGCTAATTTTGTTTAAAGATTGTACAACTAAAATTAAAATTAATATTGTTACGGGATGATAAGCTTATCGGCGGAGGTACCATCTAAGTCTAATAAGATTAAATGATAAATTTCTATCATAACAAATTAATCGTTGTGTTGCGCTGAACCTACATACTTGTACTGTTTTTTTAAGATTAATATGAATATATATTTCATTAATGGGAACCTCGTGCCTAATTCATAACACCGATACCTACAACCAATACTTATTTTTACATGTGTCACTCATTGTGACTGGAGCCCATATGTATTTTTGTATTATTAATTAAGTTTGAGAACCACGACCCACTCTGCGACAGGAGAGCTGCCGTACCGCAGGAAACAAATTATCAAGGTTTCAATATTTTTAAAACCATTGCCTTTCGCTGATAAAGAAAACTTTGGGTAAAATTCATCGCAATATGATTAAGAAGATTTATTTTTTTAAGTAAAGCAATGTCCCTAGTTTAGAACTACATAAATATTTTTAGCCTTTCATCTCTTTCGGCCTTAAAATGCAGACCAAAACAACGATTTAACAGCCCAAAAGCCAAAAAGTTTTTTGCGGTTTTTGATGTGCTCTAAATTACATGTAATACCCTAAAATCTGATAGTAGTGACAAATCATAATAAATTTTAAAACTTCTTAAAACACTGTTTGTTTATGTTTGAGACAGACAAAAAATATTGCGGTGAGCTGCTTAAGCCTATATTCAGCCATTAATTCACTAAGCTTGTTTGCAAATTAATTGTTTTGTTTATGTGTTAATTAAGTATGGATTACTTTTTCTTGTATTTTGTTTAGTGTTGATAATAGTCGATAATTTTCTGGCTTTTGTTTTATTTTCTATTTTAGATATTGGCAATATTATTGTGTGTTGTGACATAGATAAATACCTGTTTCAGTTTGTTTTATTTTTTTGTTTTTAGTCAAAACCGGTTTATTGTCTTTTGTTAATTTCTTCTGCAATATGTAATCAAAGTCTTTGTTGTTTTTTTTTGTTAATGTGATTTGTAATTTCTCATTTGTGTGTTTAATTACTTTATATAATTTTTATAATTATCCATATGTTTTGCATATTTTTCTACTAGTAATCTTCTTGTTTGTTTTATAAGGTCTGCACAATTTGCTCTGTACTGTAAAATATGTGCACTTGTAATAAATTTAATAAATAGTTCTTTAAAATTAAATGTAACTACAACTAATATTAATAATTTGAAATCAAAATAAACCAAAATAATGTTAGAATTAAATTGTAAATAAGTGCATGTTTGTTTTTTAGATAATTAAATGTTTTAGATTAATAAACAAGACAAAAACAGAATATCTAAGAATTAGGCACAAAGAAAAAGACCCACATCTATATATAAAAAAATTAAAAGATGTAAAGACTACAAGTATCTAGGTAGCGTAATATCTAAAGTTAAAAATACCAAAAAAGATATCCAAACCAAAACGGTACAAGCTCGAAAAGCAATTAATATATTAAACTCCATGCTATAATCCAAGAGAATTAGACTAAAAACAAAAAAGACAATCTATAAAATATTAGTAAAGCATTTTTCTCAAATGATAAAAAAGAAGCTGTTAACAGGGGCAATAAAAACAAGCAGTTAAAGAAATACTATTATTGCCACTTTGCCTGAGGGTGATGGCAAAAACAAGAAAAGCAGCATACAGACTGCGGAAAAATGAACACATAGTAAACCTTGGCACCTACAGGGCCTACTATAACAAATATTTTGCAGAAGTAAAATCTAATAATAAAATCAGACTTCATAAAAGACCACTGCATCGGTAAGAGTTTTATGTAATACTACCACAGCAAAACAAATGGTTAAAAAATAGATTCCTAGAAGCAGTCAACTTGAACTATCTGGTACACAGATAGGGCCAAAAACCAAAAAGGCACCAAAGCTAGAATCTACAAAAACAAACACCAAGAAAAGCAAACTTTGCTATCTCTAGATAAATATGCCTCAACTTTTAAAGCAGAGGTGGCTGCCATTAAGTAGTGCGCCAAGAACATGATCATGTCAAATAGTCAATCGGCATTGCAAACCCTGCAATCGCCAGTAATAAAATCCAAATTATGACCTGCATATACAATCTAGAAGCAGTAGCCATAACCTGCAAAGTTTGTCTGGTATGGATACCAAAAAATCAAAGAATAAAAGGAAACATGGCAAATTAACTTGCCAAACAAAGAGCAAAAGAGCCATTTACTAGACAAAAACTCGCTTATAAAATGCCATACAAGACCAAAAAGGAAATAATCTTCAGCAGAAACGGAACACAGCAACTTGTAAAAAAGCAGTAAATGATTGACACATTCTAGAATATACTCATAACTGGACACTCAACAAACACTTGCATTGTTTACCTTAAACCTTAGTTAAGAAAAGAATATAGGATTTGTGGGTCTTGTTTTGCCAATTTAGTTGTATCATAATCAGTGTTCGATCTTTATCTATAAAAAACTAAACTTTGTATTCGTTGGTTTAATACAATCGTCTAATAAAATTCTATCCAATATTTTGTTTAAATATTAATTTATTTGTTAGTAAATGAATAAAAAGTAGGTTCAATAAAAGACAAAGTAGAATAGCTCCGGGTCAAATAAATAACCAATCTTCAAAAAGTAGATTTAGCTTCTATGAGTACACATTACACATAGACGCCAATTCTCTAAAGCAGAATCTGTTTACTAAAAAACCGCTACACAAATGACAAATCTAGTTTCACTGCGTTATTTGCTTCATACTATCTCTACAAAAGTATTTTTTTTTACAAATTATGCCAAAGTTTCTTGCAAACTAATCAGGGTAGTTGAGATTGTATTTGGAAAATTTAAACATTGTTTTCAACTGAAAAGGCTTCCAAATACCCAAGTATTCAGTGACGTGCACCAACCTTTTTGTAAATTAGAACACTAAAGGCAAACAGAAATAAAAATCCAATTCAAAAGATAGATAATAAGGAACCGCATTCTTTGTTTATATTATTTAAATCCTATGCTCAATAATTGCAAGTATCAAAATCTAAAGTACTAAATACATTACATAAAAGTAGAAGAAAGTTTACCATTTGTAACCTATTTGAGAATTGCATCCCAAAGATCCGGAAAAAAATAGCTTAATCCAAATTTTTGGCATAAAATTTTATAGGCGGACAAAAGTACATTTACAAGAGCAGGAATTAATATTATTGATTAATTACTGCAATCTTCATGTTTAATCATATAAAAATCCTCAAGAAATACAACCACGTTCTTAAATTTAGTGTTAATGTTTGTATTGGTATAATACATAATACTATTTGTTTTCCTTTCTTTCTGCCAGCATGATTAAAAACAAATCTATTTTATAAGTTTCTTACAAATAACTTGAAAAATTTAATAGTGGACATACCTTTTTACTTAAAAATTAAAATTGGTTTCAACTGAATAATGCTTCGGAATATTTTGTATTAATAGTCTAAAAATGATTCAATACAAATTATTCATAGCATTAGATTGGTTTTGCAAGATCTTAAACCATTAAATCTTTATGGTTAGGGAACTCTAAAAAATAGAGTAGATTATGAGACACCAGTTAGAACCCAATTAAATTTAAAAAATAAAAAAGCATGCAGTGAGATGTGGCAAAGCCAAATACAAATATCAAGTGTAAATAATGCGTTGATTTGACGTTGCAGAAAATGTATTGATATTGGCGGATTTCTATTTGAACATTTGCTAAAATATTTTTTTTATTTAGTTGTTTGTTAAATCGTTACCACATCTTTGTTAGGAAGCATTTAAATATACATATTTGTAGAACTGTTTTGTTTCATTTGATAAGTTGAATACACTGTTTAAATTTACCAAACATTATCTAAACCACCCTGTATATTGAAAATTACGTCGTCGTAAAGTCATTACGTCACTTAAAACTAAAATTTAAAAAATTTACACCGTAACATTTAAGTAAATTCTTTTTATCATCAAGATGTTGTAGATAATATAAAACTTAATAATGTAGTTCTTTGTCAATAAACCAACAATAAACAAATTGCTCTAGTAATAGAAGATCAAATTTATTTTGTTTGCTTTTAGACAATTGTACCTTATCTATGTCGTTTATGTTCTTCTTCATAACAAATTGCTTACAAAAACTTTTGACAAATAACTACTATAACCATCAAATTTAAATCAATTTTTTGCTATTTTAAAATATAAAGCTAGACCAAAAATAGAAAACTGTAAAAAAATTTAGAACTTGTTCATGTATAAAAAAAATTCTGCCATTTTAAAATCTAAAGCTAAACCAAAAATACAAGATTGTAAAAAAATTCAGAACATGATCATGTATAAAAAAATTCTAATTAAACTCTAAAATATAAGTCATTAGATATTTTTTCAAAATGTTGACAATAAATTACTCAATTTTTTATAAAAATGCGTTCGATATACTCAAATAAATTAACTCTAGATATTAAAAAAAAAACAAAAAAACAGAAATTTGAAAAAATGTTAGATTGAAAAAAAATTTCAATAAGTAAAGAATAAAAAACTACGGCCAAATCAAAATTAATTTTGGTTACTGATCCATTTACATGATAACAAACTTTATAGTATGCATAAAAATGATTTTACTTTTATCTAATTTGTTGTTGTTTTTACGTATATTAAGACTTATCCGTGATCCTTTATTCTATACTTAATAGTGTGTTTTTCTAGTTTAAAATGTTTTCTAATATAAAATTTATATATAATTTAGTTTATCCAAAAAATCCTACATCACATTTTTTGTTTTTTTTTTTAGTTTTCTTAAAATGATATCAAAATATGACTTCTATATTGCTAACCGTGATTTAAAAACAGACAAACAAATTTGTAAACAACTCATTTTTCTCTTATTGCACCTAAAACAAACCTGTAAAATTTGTTGTTCAATAATAGATCAATTATTTGAAAGTGAAGCATTTTTAAGCGCGCACCACTACTTAACGCGCACTTCTCTGTGAGTAGTCTTATAGAATATCTTTGCACCATAAAATACACCTACTTTTTATGTAAAAATTTGATTCTTAAACAGAATCAAATTTTTACAAATTAAGTTGACAACGTATGACTTCACATTTAACTAAAAACAAATATTTTGTTTGATTTAACATTGTAGTACTTTTGTTCTAGTTTTAGATTGCAAAATTTCAAAATTAAAAATTATTAATTTTTGACATAAGAAAGAAGTATAAATTTAATAAATGTTTTATATAACAATATAAACAATTTAAAAAATCACAATAAAGCTTTAAATTATGAAAGAAAATTATTTAATAAAAATATTTGAATCCATTTTGGTCATAGTAGTTATTAATTATTATTATTTTTTTTTTAATAATGCAGACGTCAACTGTAGAGAGCTTAAATATTTAAATAATATTAAAATTGATGAAAGTGGTAACACATATTATTTTTTTTAAAGCTAATATTATTCGAGAAAATTTAATTATTGATTTTATTCTATATTTTAATACATTCATACATTTTATATGCTGATTCAAAATTAATTTAAATATGAATAATGTACTTTCAACTGAATTTAATTAAATTATAATTGTTGACATGTTCAATTTCATTTAATCAATGTTCGTGCTCATTTTGCTCTCTAATTTCACCCTTTAATTTGGCCGTGGTTTTCTACATGAGTTTAAGTGGGTTCGAGATCACATGCAGGAGCCGTTCTCTAGGTCGTCCGGATATGTGCGGTGGAAATGAAGATCCGGCCGACAATAATAAAAACACACGCAGATACCGTTAAAAGGCTGTAGTAGGGTCAGGCAGCTCCGGCAGAGGGACTAATGCACGATAAGGCCGGACTTGGAAAGGGTTGATTCCCATTCCTGAATTTCGAGAAACATATTGATGGTATTCATGCAACGGGACGGATCCGATCGGATCAAATTCCTTTCGACACGGAATATTTAAACACACGGAATGAAATATTGCTTTTTATTTCAACTTTACGTGGCACACTAGAAGTTATAACACATATCTTGCATGTTTATAATCAAAATTAATAAATATCAAGGTTGAATGAAAAGGACCAATAAATCGTTGGTATGATAAGCATCCAATTTGCAATACTTCACTGCACGCCAATTTACCTTTTTTTTCCAGCAGATCGACATCATCATTCCCATTCAAAACTTTTTTAAAAGCGACCCAGCTTTTTTTATTTTATTAGACCCCTTGGCAAAGAGGGTGTATAATAATATGCTTGTCTTTCTAGCGGAACAGTTATAGGGCCTTTATTGCCTACTTTTTTATCAATTGATACATTCTGGGATAAAATTATCATACCGGTGTGTAATTGAATTTCATAGTTGAAATATATTTGCATATACAATATAATCAATAGAAAAATCTTATTATATGGGATCGCATAATAAAATATGGAACATATATTATTCATTCGATGAAGTTCGGCATTCAACATAAACTTGACTTGATATATGTTTGATCAATAAATTACATGCTATAATAATTCAAGCAGTGACAACTTTATTCAGGAAACTTGAACTTAAAAGCCGGAAAGAGAAAATAAATAATGCAAGGCTTGTTGGCTATATTGTGGTTTTTAATATTCATAACGCCAGCCAATGTCTATATTCTATGTAAATGTTTTTGTTATTTATGGCAAACTGTAAATTATATCAATTAGATATTTAATAATTTTTTAGGTGTATTTTCATTTTAGTTTATTGATTTTTATATTAGAAGCAAACATAAATGATGGATGGAATGATATTGCACAAAGAATGTTGAATACGACACCTGCAAATATCAGAGTACGCAATTCCGTTTGATCTGCTCACACATCAAATAAATGTATTCTGTATGAGCTTACAATCTCTCTGTTTCAGGAAAAAAATTAATATCAAACAAAAAGGTTACATTTACATGTCAAATATTTATACAACAAATTTCATAAAACAAGTTAAATAAAGCAATATTAAACTGATGGGTTTTGAGTGATTTAGTATAAATACGCACTATAACCTACTGTTTGGTATTATATAAATAAACAAAAAAAATTATCTATGTCTTTATATTGTTCGTCTGCATTATATTTGAAATTTATGTATTAATTCATTTTTCCAAATAAAAAACTCTTTTTGCGCAACCGCATCTAAAGATTACACTACAACTAAGCTCAAAAGTTTATAGTTATATATAATATTGACGGATTGTCATAATAAATACAATAAACGCGTAAGATGGGTTTTTAAAATGCACCAGCAGTTGTTCCAAACAATCTTTTGTTTTGTTCTAATCCAACGCTGTTATCAGGGTATGCTCACTCTTACATAAATTACCAAACTCGTGTTTATTCCTGTTTAAAGTCTATGATTTTAAATTTAAGAAAATTCAACAGAGGCGTAATGTTGTTGATAAACTACTATAAAGACAGCCGTGACAGTCTTTGTATGTTGTTTACAATTTTCCGTTTGTCAGTGTCATTGTTTGAAGAGTTATGAAATTTAATTGATCAGTTTTGTTATCGTATATTTGTTTATAAAGAAATTAATTACGTTTATTTATATAGTGAGAATAAAAAATACTTCCTTTTTTAGCAAACTTTTAATATTTATTCTATTTAATAATAATTATAAAAAATTAAAATTAAAATTATATATGTATATAATATTTTACGTTAATATTTTTTTATTTATGGCAAACTAGTTTCACAAAATAATTTGCTTTTTCAATGCCATTTATATATAGTCCAGAAGCTGGTAACAACAACTTTTGGAAAGTCTGATATTTTTAGATCAAACTGTATTTTGGCCAAAGAACGCCTCTGTAGAGTCAGTTTCGGGACACCTGTTGCTGGCACACTACAAAATGTGTAATTTTAATTAGCACCCAAAAATTGTTTTGAAAAAGCTGAAAATCCATCGGCAGATAGTCGATGCATTACAAAACCTTAATCAAGCAGTCAGGCAGCTTAACAATCAAACGCACGGCGTCAGCACAGCTGCTGCGTACATGTTACAAAAATTAACTCAATACTAACAATTTGATGTTGATATTTTCTCCAGGTGGCACGTAGGAACGGAACGAGTAGTTCTATCAAACTGATGCCGTGACGTATTTGTGACAATTATAACGCATTGGTTGTCTATGCTTCATCCGCTTCTTAGTTCTACCAATAAATAAATGTTTTTTTTATTTTTTGACGTAAGCCTAATAACGACTTTACTGACTGATTGGGTTTTATAAAAACTATGTATAACTGTTTTTTTCAAGAATTTAATAATGTAATTTGACAATCTAAAATTTCAGTTTTTCCAAATCATAGTCATTCAAGACCGGAATTCTGACATTCAAAGCCAGAATTCTGATTTCAAGTAGACTGATCCTGTTTTCAAGAAGTAGTATCCAAAATACCTTATTCCTATTTATTCTAAACCTAGTTTTTAGGATTGGCGACCTCACGTACCCGAGGTCCGTGCCCCAGGACTGTCCTATTTCATCCTTTTTAAAACTTACTTCTTAACATAACTACTAACAATAACTACTAACCCCGCACGTAAAACAACTTCTCATTCGGATGTGTGGGCAGGGGACGTAGATTTGAAACAAATTATCCAAATTATCAAAAGTACTACTAATGCAAGAGTTATATTGTCAAAGAAAGCCTACAATACAATTAAACTAGCGGAACAAGGCCTTGTCTGTTTCACAAAGCAATATAATCAACCAAACACCAACTTAGTTGGCGCCTCAAAAGTTTATTATATATATAAATTCTGTTCATCAACATTTTAAGTATAGAAAACTCATCTTCTTTTTGACTAAAACCAAAGTAAATATTGATCTCTATAATTTACTTTAGTTTCGTTTTAATCTAGTAGATTCCGATTATCTTGAACATTCATTTGCTTGGTTTGTGCCTACATCCACAAATAACAAGCACATTCTAGACTGACAACATACAAAATTCAAGACAATGGTTATATTAGCATATTTTCTATAACTAAATTTTCCCAATAAGACTATTTTTGTAATAGGCATATACTGTTCTTCAATTAAGGCAACTCCAAACTTTTTTGATAGTTTTTCTGAAAGTTTCCACAAACTTTTTCAAAGTAATTATAAAAAAAAAATATTTTGTTTAGAGATTTTAATGTACATAATACATAATGACTAAGTCGTTCACTTTCTACAAATCTATACAGACAACAAGCTATGATTTTTCATCATAATCTTACACAACTTAGTCAACAACTCACGTATTTTCCTAGTGATGGACTTGTTGGTTAACCATGATTATTTAATTTGTATCTTTCAACTATTGCAGAACTAATGTTAAAGCTGCTTTAGAAAATTCTGATCATTCACTTATAACTTCTGTTGTTAATACTTCTTTTCCAATTACTATCAAACCTAAACCACGCCTCATCTATCATTTTTAAGTACCACACCCACCCAACTATTCAAAAGTCCCAATAAAATATTTCTTTTGCCAAGTTTTCTAGCACTTATGATTTCATTCAAAAACTGCCAAAACTAACTCGACATTTCTATCCTCACCACTAACAGACGCGTACGATACCAATATTCTTTTAATGCCAATTTTCATACATATCTATAAGATTTTTCACAAAAATAATTTGTGTTACTAGTTGCTTAGTAGAAAGGTTTAGAATTATGTTTACATCTTAACAACCACTCATCCATTTATCTACACCACACCACAAAGCTTGACTACCGTCATTCATAGTACCCACATCTTTCCTTTCTGTCTTCGACTCAAACACATAAAATATCAATATTTTCTTTCATTAATTTTTTTCAACAATTTATGTTTCTTGCCAAATACTCCTTTTACATTCCAAGTACTAATAGACTATGTCTTTACCAAAACGTTATCAGATAACCCTGTTTTTTTTACCTAATTTGCCCACAATAGTTTCGGCCACCTGAGGCACATGCATTGTTTGTAGTACTCAACTAATAGAATAGACCAGGGCACTAACCTGATCGTACCAGTATTCGATGCTAACGGTAAGGGTGCAAATACCGTCAGACGTTAGTCAGTTTAGCCAATATACCACAAACGCAACCTTTGTTCAGTTCTATTGTGTCGAGCAAGCTTGCATTATTCCAAACAAGCTAGTATCACTATTAGTAATATTACCGACTTTTAATATACCGCTGCCCAAGTTACTACGACTAAGAAGTAAGACGATGTCCATCATGTTACCCATCATCTTCAGACTTATGGGGTGCTCACTCTATTAGAAAAAGTTAAATCTATAACTGAAGTGTTGATTAATTCTACTGCGCAGCAAAATCAGCTGGCTGGCTATGATTGACAAATAACATTTGTTGATAAAAATAATCTGTTAATCTTTTTTTAAAGTTTTTTTTTTATTAAACTGTGTTTTCTGTTATATAGTGTTTCTTCTGAAAATCATTTAAATGAAGTAAATAAAACATTTTTTAGTAAGTGTTTAGGTTTACTATTGTTTATTGTTCTTATATTTTAAAAAATTATTAGAAATAAATCAAATAATTCCTATTTTAAACATTACTAAATTAATATTTTTAAATTATTATTAAATAAATAACAATAATTAAATATATATTTGCTTATTTTTTTAACAATATAAACCCTTAATTAATTATATAGACTTTTATTGGCATAATCGTACATACATCAGTAGTTATAATACTCAATTAATAAATAACATCCTTCTTTAAATTAAACAAAAAAAAAACAAATTTTTTTAAGCAAATAAAATAAAAATTTAAAACTTTACCCTGATAAATTTTCTTTGCCTTCTTTAATTTTTTTAAATATTTTCACTCCTTTCTAATTTTTACTTAAACGTTTTTTTCATTGTCTTGCCTGCATTTGCTTATTATAATTCCACTTTAGTCCATTACATTACGTTACAAAGTAACGCCACTGTTGTTAATAACATTGTGCTAACAACAAATCAATTTTAATTAAGTTTTAACCTGTTTAAAATTACTTGTGTCATTGTTTTATTGTGATTTTATGTGCGCTAAATTGGCTTGTATAGTTATTATCTGTGAGATTTATCTGATTCATCTGATTCGATTATTTGTGTAAGTAATCTAACTCCACTTACTCAGCATATACATCTATTGCGCGAGCGCGCAAACAAACCCAGCCTTTGTTGTGTGCCAGTGGCGTAACTTGCAGTAGATACTTAAGGTTTAATTTTAAATATTTTTAATATGTAATTTTTATTTATACAATTATCCGTACTTCCTATTTTTACCTTTGTTGCACATATTTTAATATTTCCACGGTCCAGTTAACCAAGTTTGTCATTTATAAGTCTCCACGACGGACCTCGTAGGAGTGAAGTGTGTAACCCTGTGTTGTTCCTATTAGTATTGTTTTCCATTTTTAATTACTGCTATTTTTTATTATTATTATTTTTTTTTTTAAATTTATTCTTATTTATATATATAATGGCTCTTTGTAAATGTTGTAATAAACAAACAAAAGATTTGGAAGCCATTCGATGTTTTGTCTGTGAAGATTATTATGCATGTTTATGTGTTGGTCTTCCCCTATCTGACTCTCGTGTGCTACGATCAAAAGCAAACTATAAATGGACGTGTAATAGTTGCTCTGACTCAGGAAACACAATATCTGTGTTAAAAGGTATTGTGTCAGACTTAAGTCAACAAGTTAAAGAGCTAACAGCTGCTCTATCAAAATTATCAGCTCCAAATAACGTTTCAACCGGAAATCTAAGTTGCGCAAATACGAAAAGGTCATTGTAGAATGTCACGAACGAGAAAAGCGGTCTACAAATATTATCATATTTAATGCTCCAGAAAATAATACATCTGACGGCAATGTTGTAGCTTCAGTTTTGCCGATATTAAAGTCTATTGTACCTGCACTGCCAACAATTTCTCAAGTTGTCCGTCTTGGAAGACCGTTAAATAATAAACCACGCCCGATTAAAGTAATTTTTACTAGCAGGACAGACGCTGTAAAAGTATTAAAAGAAGCAAAAAAGTTGCGTAGTTCTGCTACATATAACAAAATTTTTATTAATTCCGACAAAACTCCCCAACAACAAGAGTACGAAAAAATTATTCGTGCTTCTTTAAAATCTCGCATTGATAACGGCGAAAAAAACCTTTATATTAAGTATATAAACGGTAATTCTACAATACTTGTACAAAAAAACTAACATTGTCCCAACAGAATGAATTAGTAGCTCATTTTTACTATCAAAACACACAAGGATTAAACACAAAAACACAAACTTTCTTTGATAGCGTATGTTCTTCTAATTTTAATATTATAGCAATAAGTGAAACCTGGTTAAAAGACGGAACGCTCAGTAGGGAACTATTTCCAGAAACTTATTTTGTGCATAGAGTTGATCGTACACGATGTAAAGCTGGTGGTGTTTTAATTGCTGTTGATGATGCTACTGCACAATGCATTCCAATTACTAATGCGCACTGTCCAGTTGTTGAAATAGATTTTTCCGCAGCTACCATTCATTTTCATAAATACAAGCTTACTCTTTTAATAATTGTTTGTTATATACCACCCTCTCAATCAATAACTGTACATGAAGCATTTTATGAATTTATCGAAGAAAACTTTGATATCAGCACTAATACAATTATTGTAGGCGACTTTAATATTCGTAATCTTCAACAATCACTATCTGGTCATCATCCTGATCAGTTAAGCAGTAACTTTTTAAATTTCTTAAACTATAACATTTTTTTGCAACATAATAATATTCTAAATACTAATGATAGAACACTTGACCTTGTTTTAACGTCCTCTGATATTAAATGTAATTGAGGATACACACCATCCAGCTCTTGCTTTTGACATTAAAGTTTCTACAACTACTAATTTGCCGTTTTGTTCACAACAGACATACAAATATTGTTTTAAAAAAGCTAACTTATCCAACTTGTACACTGCTTTTCTTGACACTGATTGGTCATTAGTGTATGCTGAGACAGATGTTGACGTATGCTGTGATAAGATTTACCAAACAATATCAAAAATATTGGACAGACATGTTCCAAAGTCAATTCCACGTAAATCGTCGTCCAGATATCGTCGGTGGTTCAGCACTGATTTATGCAAACTTCTTGGAAAAAAAAAGCGTTACCACAAGTTATATAGTCAACATAAAACCAATTATTATCGGCTAAAGTATTTCAACCTTCGAGGAGAAACAAAACGCCGTATTTCATTGGACAGAAAAATGTTTACTACTGCAGCTGAAGCAAAATTGAAAAACGATCCAAACCAATTTTGGTCATACATTAATTGCTTGAAAAACAGTTCAAGAATTTCATCATTTATGATTCATAATGGAATTATGACGTCAAACCAACAAGAAATTGTAAACTCATTTGCAAATTTTTTTAGTAGTGTTTACAAAACTTCAAATCTTCCATCAAATTCTAATTCCGTCAACAATACTATTCCATTTGGAATTAAATCCATATCATCCGATGAAGTGCAAGTGCAAGCTTCTAAACGTCTAAAAGCAAAATACACGTCAGGTCCTGATGGCATTCCTTCTTTCTTAGTCAAAGACTGCGCTACTGTCTTAGCCAATCCACTGCATTATTTGTTTAACTTAATATTAAAAACTTCAACTTTTCCAAAACTATTAAAAATTGCCCGTATCAGCCCAATTTTCAAAAAGGGAAACAAAGAAGACATATCAAACTATCGTCCAATTGCTTTAATTAACAACTTTGCCAAAGTTTTTGAACGGATAATATCAGAACGGCTTTATTTTGGAGTAAAAAGTCTAATATCAGATAACCAGCACGGTTTTGTTAAGAAGAGGTCTACTTCGTCAAATATGCTATGTTTTACAGAATTTGTTTCCACATCGCTTGATATGCGACAACAAGTGGATGTAATATACACTGATTTCAGTAAAGCATTTGATCACGGGATTATAATAGATAAACTACGTGTTCTTGGATGCGATAACAATCTTTGTAATCTATTACAGTCATATCTTAATGACAGATTGCAGTATGTTGAGGTTTTAAACTTCAAATCCGCTAACTATCCAGCACTTAGTGGTGTTCCCCAAGGGTCCAACTTAGGGCCATTAATTTTTATCATTTTTATTAATGATATTTGCAAAACCTTAAAAAATCAATGTCTACTATATGCTGACGATTTAAAAATATTTTCTACAATTTCATCTATAGCAGATTGCATATCCCTTCAATCTGACATTCAAATGTTATCTATGTGGTGTAAAACAAACTACTTGCAACTAAATATATCAAAATGCTGTACGATGACATACTCTCGCAAAAAATCAAATATAGTTTTTGATTATGCCATTGACAACCAACCTTTATCAACAATTACAACCTACAAAGACCTTGGTGTGCTGTTCGACAATCAATTAACATTTAATAGTCACATAGACAATATTGTCAACTCAGCATTAAAATCGCTAGGATTTATTATTAGGTCAGCAAAACCATTCTCTAAGAAAGAATCTTTGCACGTACTCTATTTTGCTTTTGTCAGAAGTAAATTAGAGTATTGTAGTACGGTGTGGTGAAAAAGTTCAAAGACGTTATTTAAAGTATATGTGTTACCGAGAAGATGGCCACTACCCGCCTCGTGGTCGTACAGATTATAACGCCATATTAAGCCGTTTTGATTTTGACTCTCTTCAAGATCGTCGTAAAAGTGCTGATATATCGCTGGCCACTAAGCTGGTTTGCGGAGATGTGGATTGTCCAATCCTATTAAACAGTTTGAACTTCCATGTACCAAGGCTAGCAGCTAGAAACCAACCAACATTTACTTGTTTTAGGTCGCACAGTAATTTAGGACTAAATGCACCGATAAACAGAGTAATTAATGCTGTAAACTCCGTAGCGCCCAATCAAGCATTTTTTTAACCATTTTATTTTATATAATTTTTGTATATTTCTGTAAAACTTTTGTTTATTTTTTGTTCATTCATATATTTTTTTTTTGTCTTATATCATAACTTCTTTATTTAATTTTATTGTATCATAATTATTTTCTTTCCTTGTATCTATTTACCTATGTCTGTATATTATCTCCATGTTGGAACTATTAGTTCTGTTGGGATAATAATTTGATAAATTAATAAATTAATAAAATAAATAAATAAATTACACTCATTCACCTAATAATTCAAGTCCCTACTCCATCTTTACAAATCTCACATTTTTTATATTCTTCGTTTATCCAATATTTATTACCATTCTCTTCACTGCCACGCCTAAGCCTTGCAATCAATTGTTAAACATCCTCTAATTGAATTTCCTGCAAATAGGCTGATAGTTTATTATATTCTTAAACACATTTGTATTTGGCATTGTATCTGCTACCATCAATTTTTCCTTGCCTATCTTGCTGTTCTACCTTTTCTGGTCTGTTCAATAATTCTCCGTCTACATTTTTACCTGTTCTTTTACTCTCTGTTACTTTTTTCACTGACATTTCACCCCCCTCATACAATTTCTTTCTTTCTATACCAAAATTTGTTTGTTTTCCTTTCATTCCTACTAACTTTATTAATTTCTTTACTAAACTTTTATCGCTACTTAAAAAAACTTTTGATTCCAATTTTAGCAGTTTTGCTGCTGCCCATGAGCCAACTTTCTTACAGTTGGCTTTCTGCAAAACTATGTAGCCATGTGTTGAATGCTGTACTCCTAATGCTCGCTTTAATAATTTCAGTTGTACCTTTTCTATCAACTGCTCTTTTTTCACACCCCTGCTCCATATAACATAACACTTCTAATACATGCATTCAAAATTACCATTTTCTCTGTAAAATAATTTATAAATTTTTCTTTTCATATAATCATAAATCTTTCAGCTGCTACCCATGCTTTCTTACTTACATATCGTACATGCTCTTAATTAGATCCATAACTAGCAAACATAAATCCTAAATACTCTTCTGTTTTGTTTTTTTTTTCTTTTTTTCTAAACAGCATCTATTTGGATTTATCAACATTTACTTCCAATTTCATTCGTTCAAAAATGTTTGTTACTCTTTCAATCATCTTTTGCATGCTACTACTTGTTGGTGATAGAATTACAACATCGACAACGTATGCTAGCGACCACACTTTTTTTGTCCAACTACTACTCCGCCAGCCTGGCTCATTTCTAATACACTTTCTTGGCTTGCCGTATATATCGTAGTAATCCTCTAGTCACTTTAACCTTTCACTTCTACATTCACCCACTTTTACTCGACACTAAGTTTCCTTATATATTTCTTTTATTGTTTCTATTACCCGCTCTGATACACCCTTTATTCTCAAACATACCTCTGTCAATTATGTCATACGCTACCTTTAAGTCAATATAGAAAGCAAAGATCCTTTTTTCGTTTTGTCCTAGCTTAAACCCTTATTAATAAAGATAATTTTTTTTTTGTTAAAATGTACTATCATAACTATAAATATAGATTTTCATGTTTCTCGGTTGTTCTATTGCACCTCTTGTAGATTTCTTGTACTCAACGCTTTTCCTACCCCTTTTGTCTAAGTTTTTGAAGGCCTTTCTCTTCTTTTGTTTGTTTGTTCATACCATATTAATTGTGATCCCCCAATATCTGTTGTTAATGACCCTTCTACTAATATGCGTTTTTTCCGGTCAACTCTCTTCTGAATACTAGTGTTTGCCTAAACATGTCTATTTTGGTTACTTTCAATCTTCTACAATTTCTTTTTGTAATTCTCCACGCACCATAGATTAGTGTACTTTTTATAAAACTTTCGTAGACGGTAAATTTGCGTATTTTCCCAATTTCCTGACTCCACAGTATTCCATTGAGGCATCCAATCAATCTTCGAGCTTGTGTTACCCGATTTTAAATCTCTTTGTCATCATAACTAAATTTGATATTAATATTAATAATTCAACAAATTAATTATATATATTTTTAATAAAAACAAGTGACAGACATTTTCTAATAATAAAGGTTAGATTGTAAAATTGCTTTTATAGACTTGAATTGTGCATAATTAAAACAGGAAATACAAAAAAAATTAACAATACATTATCATCATTCCGGTTGTAAACTAAAAACTCACAAAAATTCACCGGCATTAACGATAAGTGTCAACAGTTAGTTATATAAGCTTTTACTATAAATAAAATTTATTGCCCTTAAATTAAACTGCAAGAAAGCGGCGTTTTTTTTTTCAAATATGTGCAAACAGGCGCAAATTGACGCTGCATAAAAAAGTTGCAATGCATTTTAAAACTTGAGTTATACTCTTAAAACTATCTAAATACTAAGTTATAAAAACTAATAAGTAAAGTTATCTTGTTAAAATTATATTTTTTTTTTGTTAAAACAAAGTAAAAATAAACAAAAATATAATTGTTGCAACAAATTTATGCTATAAAACTTATTTTTACACGCTAGATAATTAAATATGTATTTTATTGCGTAACTGCAATGTGGGGAGGAAAAGTTCTTTTATGTTAACTACCGAGATTGGTTTCAGTCGCTTAACATTTGTCATTTTTATACCAGTTTATTAGTTTAAGAAAGCAAAAGTGAATGATTTAAAACTTGAACACAGAAATATATATTATAATTCTTTTATTATAAAAATGCAGTTTGCCAAAGATAATCCAATAACTCCCATTTTCAAGTTAAATATTGGTGTAAGCAATTCAAATAAAGCAGCAAATCCATGCCCAATGTCCTAAAGTATAGAAAACTTCTAAAAACACAAGCTAAAATAAACCATCAACAAGTAAAAATTAAATTTCAGATATTGCTAGAAAAATAGTATTATCAAAAACAAGTTTTTCTTTAATTTTTCAAACAAATTTGAAGCTGAGAAATTGTTGGCACAATAGATTCGCAAGCTGCTCAATCTTAAACAAAAACTGTATAGATTCCAAAAATTGCAAAAAAAAAATTACCTGATTTATTCCAAGATAAAAACTTCTTTTATACAATTATAACTAAAGTTGAAAAAAAAGCTACATCACTGGTATCGTTTTACAAAACAAAATTCTATGTCTTGGGTTCATTAGAGCTGTTCACCACCTAAGAAGGCAAAAACGCTATTTTGTCCGCAAGAAGTAATAAACACAGTTTCCTAAGACGTTAAAGAGATTCTCTTAAGTAAGTTTATGCCAAAAAAGATTACAATAACGGGGTATGTCTGCAAAAAACTTGAAAGCAACTATACACAAAGAAAATCCTACAGTTATGCTAAAAAAACTGATTCTGCACGACATCTACAGTTTATAATGCACAAATTGTTCAAAAAATAATCAATAAATGCGACTTATTATAGCATCTACCTCACATCCTTTTCCAAAACTTAAAAAAACACTTAAGACAACGTCGTTTTTTATCAATTAACAACTTTGTGGATACGTATTTTGCAGAATTATTAAAAGATTTTTTATAATTGCATTTTCAATGTGCCTGTGTAATGGTGGTCTAATAATTAACATATAATGCGCCTGATAGTGTTATTGGCCAGTAACAAAAATGATCTTCACAATTAATTGAATAGTTTTTTTTTAAATAAAACTATAGATGAAATTAGTTGCAATACTATGTATGCTACAGAAAATAAGAAAAGTATAAAAAAGAATTGTCAACAACATAAAAAAAAACATCTGATAAAAAAATTCTTCAGTTTATATTGAACGCTAAAATAAATGACAAAAAAATCAACAGATTAAGAATTGCTCGGTACCCGCTAGATTGATTTGCAGTTCCAATCAACGTTATAAGTATATTTAGTAAAGATTCTGATTTAAAACAGTCAAACTCAAGCAAGAAGCTTATTATGCAAGTGTCAATCTTCACAATCGTCGGATATAAAAAATCTAAAATACTTATCAACCGGAGTTAACGCTAAACTTTTGAGCAAACTTAAAAACCACATTATTGTTGCCGGTCAAAAACTACCTCAGTAAAATCAAAATAGTCTAGCAAAGACAACTTACGTTGGTAAATTTTTAATATGCATAAAACATATTATTAATTTCCTTTTTAGTATCACATATTAGTTCAAAAACCTACCTATTCAAAATAATTAATTTTTATTAAAATCATCTTTTTAAAACAGCTAAAGTTTATAAACTGCAGATGTTAAACCTAAATATAAAAGCTTAGTAATAAAACGTAGTGTTTTGAACAAATAACTATCTCCTTTTAGTATCAAAATGCATTTTGCAAAAAAATGCTAAAAATAACGCAATGAACAATAAATATAATAAAATTTACATTAATATAGATTCCATATAAGCAAAAATAGCAGCAAGAGATGTTAAAGTTCTTTACTATATTAAAACTTATAATCGTACAAAAACAAAAACAAAACAAATTGTATACAGTTTATTTTTCTGGTTGTAATTTATGTTATATAAGCTAAATAAAGCATTATATAATAACACATTTTTTTCATAACAAATTATTAATAAAAATGTATTTAGAATACAAACAAATCCAGCAGTGGGTAAATGTCATAATTTTAAAATACTGCAAAAATAATTAAGAAACAATCTACTTGCAAAGTAACAAAACAATAGATTTAAACATAATTCTTAAAAATAATACCTAACTTGGCAATATATTATATCCATTTACAAATCAAACTATTAAAAATGTTAGGTTTAAAGTATTTTGTGTAGAATTTTAATTATAATCTACGACCACTTATAATTTTTAGTTTAATTGTAAATAACAACAAATTATTTAGTTATATAATCATAATCCTATTTTCAAAAATTAAATTAAATCTAAATAATTAATTTTATTCTAAACCAACAGGTTCTTATAAATTAATTGTATATGTACGTAAAATCGAACCTTGGGTCATTTACACAGATTAACAGGATTATGCTCGGCTTTGTTAATTTAATCCCATAAATCCCGCTCCTTACTCAATGTGTACTAAAGATTAAAAAAATATAATATTAGATATGATTTTAATATTTATATTAGTACTATCAATATCTTATTATTAAAATAAATGCATGTTTTATCATTACCTAATAAATATATACAAGTAAATATGACTACAAAACTAAAACAAAATTATTATGTTGTACTTAAGTCCAGCAAAGACAAAAAAATGAATTGTTATAATTCTATACAATTCCTAAAACAAAAAATGCTTAGAGATATTAAATATCAAATATCAAAGTACAATTTATATTATATAAAAAACCTTAACTTTTAAGAGGCCTCTAACCGCTAGTCTGTATAGGGAATTACATGTATACGGCAGTCACTGCATCGGTTAACAAAATTGCAATCAGAACCCGGATTTTAAAAAAATTAACATTTATCTACGATTGACTTGAAAGGTTTTAAAAATAATATTGTTATAGATTTATTATATTAAATAAAACTTGAATACTTTCTTAATTTTATAAATTTTAAAACCCTAGTCATTGCATTAAATAAATCATCAAATAAAGAAACTGGCATAAATACTACAAGCTACAACTGGTATCGGTATTAGTTTTTCAAATGCAGAAGAAATGTTCTTAATAATTGATGTTTTATATTTAGCTTAACTGCAATAAATTGGATAAAGGCGGCAGTTTGTCAGAAACCTTGTCTGTGCAAGAACCATTGAAAGTGTTGACAAACAAGAACTACCTTTAATAACTGTTGTAGCCGACAAACGTTGGTCCACAGTAACAGCTATAGTAGGCCAACAGTTTAGTCAAATATTAATTATGGATGTGAGGAATAAATAATGCTGTGTTTGCACAAGATTTGAGTCCGTTTGCATAAGTGCATTAAATTTTTTGAAAGTAGCTCTACAAGCAAGAAAACCGACATTATTGTCTCAAGTTTTCAAAATAGTAAACTTAAGTATAATATAAAATAAAACAAATTAATAGCTAATGAAGATATAAGGCTTTTAAATGTCAAAGCTTACAAAAACATTTCAGTAAAGAAAATCGAATGCAGAAACCATCTTTTGAGATTTGTTTGTAAAAAATAACACACGGCCAAACTTGAATTGGCAACAAATTAAACTGGTTGTTTAAGAAAATATCAAAATTAACAATTATAGCCTTTTTATTTTTGTTGATCATCTTTACCCAGATGGGTTTATATAATTTGGTTGTAGAAATAATGGACAGGTGATATATATAAAAGTAGAATACATTTGCCACAATAAACAGTTATAGAATACAAAAAATGCTTCTTAAGCTAAACAAAATTTATATTAATTGTATGATGCCAGAATTAGTAGACCTTTGTCATACCAGAAGTTTGCAAATCCTACATCCACCCAAAATTGCAGAAACAACAACATGTATGACTAGTCCCAGCTAAATTAGTTTTTATTTTTTTAAGTTATATCTTTGTCTATGGGTTGCTTCTTACAACCAGCAAAAATACTAGCAGCAGTATTCTTTTGCACCACCCCCAGCAAATAGATTTTTATTTTTATTATTATTATTATTACTATTACTATTTTTATTTATTAATTCTCAGCCTTTAACTAGTAATAGGTGCATGGAAAAGATAAATTAAATTAACATCAAATCAATAATAGACAAAACTTAAAGCTGTTTGAGAAGTCCTGCGCCTTTTAAAAATTTGACGCATTTTTTCATAGATTATCCATAAGCTCACCATTCCTCCAAATTGTTCTTTATTGTTAAAAAGTAACAGTTTAGAATGCGTATTGTTTTTTGCCAGTCAGGAAATACAAATAAGTCAAGTTAGTATGTCCTATATGCAAACAACATAAAGCGGACTTTTTTATGCTAAAATCTACCGTCAACTTCCATGCAGTCACAAAAAACTGCAATTTGCTTTCAAAGCCGTTCCATATTCGTTGCTTATTCTCGATGATCTTTGAAATAACGTACTTCTTTGAGGTCATCGGTCTTACAAGAATGCTGTTGATATTGATCCCTGTTTGCTGCCTGACCGCCGGTTTTATTGGCCAGCTTGATGCCCTCAATATGCTTTTTTACAAGCTTGCATATCCATATTCTATTATAATAATTGATGGATTAAACATAAAACAAGCATTAAACATTTAACCTTTAAGCTTTTTGTATTATTTATCCAAAACTTGCATAGTACTTTATAGAATCAAAAATCAATATTTTTTTTATTAAACTAAGATGTTTACATATATGTAAATTTATTTATCAAATTCTTTTGTACATTTAATTATTTCTTTTAAACATTTTGGTTTGATTTTGCATATTTATTGCTTTTTTGTATTTTTTTGCCTACTCTTAGTTTGAAATTTGATAAATACAATAACCTAAAAACTTCAAAATTCTATTTGCGTTTAATTATTCTTTCATTGAAGCTTAATCCTGATGTTCCACATATACCTTTGAGTAATCACTACAAGTAAATAAATAAACACCAGAAAATAAAGATTTTGGCGTTTATTTGTTGACTTGTGGTGATTGCCCAGAAGTATATGTAAAAGCAAAAAGAAGCTTCAACTAAAGATTGACATTTTTGTGCAAAAAAAAAAAACTAAAAAAATCCAGATATAGCTTAAAAACATTTGTGTGTATAATGACATGTTCTTTAGAAAACAACTTGTATAACGTTTAAAAAGTAGATTCTAAATACTAGTGCGTGTGTCTCTCATTTAATGAAAAGATAATTTGCATAAAATTGCACTAATTTATTTTTATTTTATATATTAACAGCATGAACAGCATGTAAGTTATGATAATTATTTACAACATGTTTAGTAATTTGTGCCTTAATAATAAAATTTTATTCATTAATAACTTTTTTTACCATAAAAAATATAGTATAAAATTCATTGTTTTAATTATAATTAATAATATTAAAAGTTGGTATTACTTAAAGTTCTGCGCTACATTAATAAACATCTTCAAATAACTAAAAGTCTTATCCATAGTTTTTAGATAACAATTATGATAGAGCGTCTTGTAATTGTCTAATCTAAAATCTATATCATCTAAAACAAAAATCATAAAATAATAAAATTATAAAATAAAATAAATTTTATACAGTTCTAAAATTCTCACATTGAAACAAAAATTTAAAAAATAACCGGCTATACTTTGTACTTTGTACTGTACTTAGACCATATTTATGAGCAATAGTAGCAGAAAATTAATAGCAAAATTAAATAAATTGATCAATGATTTTATATTAAGATACAAAGATACTTTTATTAATATTTTTATTTGAAAATAACATAATTAATCCCTTACATTTACATTATACTTTTTGAGACAATATCTCATATACCCGCACCTTCCTTTAAGATAAATATTAACTTTACATATTTTTTTAGATAAATTTGGTAATGGTTGATGTTGAATTGCATATTTAGTGATGCACTCTCTACATTACCTAAGACAGTGTTTGTAGGATTCTTGCGTACTATTCCGTATCCATTATTAACAAAAAATTCACATTCGTAATAAAAACTCTCTTGTATGTTGTTCACGTTGCTATCTAACAAACACTGAATAAATTTAAGAGATACGTACAACTTTATTCACTAACTTGCATTTATTAATTGAAGGTATTAAGTTTATTGATCATCCAATTACTCGATAAATATTTTTTAAATTAAAAATGAAACTATTCAAGAGTTTTATTTAGATTTATTTAAGCTTTATACAGACAATTTGTTTGTAATAAAACTAAACGATAAATTAATTAACATTCTTTATACGTAGTGCATAGGTAAAATATTTAAAACTTAAAAGATTTTAAAATTGCATTATATAGTAAAGAATGCAATTTTCTATAAAAATGTAGAAAGGTAAAACGAATATTTAAATTGTTTGCAGAATTTTGCGATAAAATATAAAACGGATAAAATATTTTTATGAAATTCTTATTCGATGTATCGGATATACATAGTTTATTAAAACACGAAGAATTTACAAATCACTGAACTGAATTGTAATATAATTCTATATATTTAATAATAAATATGAATAATGTGTATTAATATAATTGAAAAACTGCACACCCAATAAAAAATCTTTATAGGTTAATATAATGTTGTAACAAACTGCGGGCAACATAAAAATAAAGTTTATAAAGACACAGAATAACATTTTTTCCCTCATGTGCACTTAAAACAAGTGTGACAAACGTTGAAAGTGACAAGTATATTCGGGATTTTTTATTGTCGAAATACATTCCAAACACGTCCCAGTATCTTTTGTCTAGCTCCGAGAAAATTTCGTAGGCGGACGCGGGGCAAATCCGACTTTATTGACGCAGAACGTTTGCATCAGACTTAATACTGTAAAACTGCCAACAGTGTACAGGAAATAACACTTTGTACTTTATATTTTATATAAAATAAATTATTTATGTCAAACATAAGCTACGAGAATTTACTTTACTATGAGAGCTATAAAAATCGGAAAATACTCAAGCCCAAGAATATCTTTTCTGAACATGGCTTTTACAACAATTTATTTATGTTTTAAATTAAACATATTAATTTTCAATAAACTCACAACAGTATACTGATGGAAATAAAAATCCACTCCACACATAAGCTCAATTAGAAAAAGTATATTTTGCAAAATGAATGTCGGAATTTGTGTAAATTCATCCAGTTTGACAATGAAATATCGTTAAAAAACCTCTCATGATGCAGCAGAAATAATTGCGATCAAATTGATAAATGCGCTTAAATACATGTCAGATCGTAACAGATAACGATTATATATGGATGCTATCTGGTTTTTGTTAATTTCATATATTTTAATTAGTGTGAATCGATAATCTCATTAAAATAGTGGAATTACATACGACTTTAAACAAATTGCGTGTTTTTGATATATACGTTGACAAGTTGAAAGCGTTTTGCATTAATGCAATTATTTAGTATTTGCAGTGACATGATGAATATTAATTATAATTGTTTAACATTATTCTGCATGAACATGAATAAAATTTAGCTTCAATAAATACATTCAAATAATAAACTCAAATGAGTTTTAAGATAGCATTATTTAATAATCATAATTATTATACTATGATAGATAATTTATTTTCTTATAGATTAATAATTGAGATGAAATAAAGAATGTCCTCGTTATAAACTACCCTACTATGCTTCGGTATAGAAAGTATGTCATAGAGACTATATTAAAGCGGCAAACTGCAGCCACGGATAGCAATAAATCACCTGATATGATGTCAAACGAACCCCTTCCTGTAGGAAGGTAGGGAATGTAACATGTTGACTATATTAAAAATAACAAATATGCAATAACTTAAAATTACATCTTACCGCCAATGCAATTTGAATATTAAAACCATAATGCAACACCATATATTATATATTAGTACCTTACAAGCAAATAAATATAATTTCAACGTAATTAAAAATTGTATAGTTTTTTATATTTACATATATTTATGAATATGATCTTTGATAGAAATCTAGAACAGTATTATTACTCACTATAGTAAAAAGTCATAAATGTTCAATAGTTTGGAAGTATTCACATGATAATCGATTATTACCAATTTAGTCGCAAACAATGTTCGTGCAGATGCATTAGAAAATGTAACTTTTATGATAGTTGCGAGTTTGGCGATGTTATGATAATGGGACAATAAAAATGATATTTAACGTTATGGCATTAAAAAATTTATTAGATATTGTACATAAAAGAATAACGATTGGAAGTTTATTTTTTTATAATCAACTACATAATATGTAATTTGCAGTATGCATTTTAGTATTTTAACTATATATAAATATGTATTAAAAGGTACTTACTAAAAAACAGCAAATTTAAATATAAATCAATTAATTTTTTGTGTTGCTACTGAAGTCTATTTATAGTATATTAAACAAAATACTGTGTTATAGCTACATATGGTTAAATCATATTCTATTGGTATATTTAACAAATATCACAAGCATTGAAATCATATGCAATCACTTGTAATAACTAAATAGTCGAATTCTCTACTCTATTAATTTTTAAATAAACTATTTGTGAATCAAACAAATATAGAACGATTGTTACAAAACTTACTTGACACAATTTTTAAACAACTTTTTTGCACAACCGCAACTAATTCATATTATTTAAAAAAAATGACAATTTATTTAGTTAACAATAGCACGTTTTAATTTTAGATTTTAGTTTTTTGTATGGTTGTAAGTTTAAGTGAATAATGTAATGAATACATTTTTAATTATAATTGCTTATAAATTACTGTAAAATGTCAGAAGGTCACTCACAAAACAAATTCAGATTGTATGTTTTTTTTAAATATAATTCTTTGTTTAAAATCATTACAATACAGGCAATACTATATGCATATCATAAAAGTTTTAATATGTATTTTTTGTGTTTATTTTGACATTGATACGTAAAGTTTATATATAGAGTGATTCTTAACAGATAGAAGAAAATAATATGCCAAATTTTGAAAAAAAAAAATAAATACGTTTTTCAAAATGTTGCTTTGAGTTAAAGATTTAAAATTATTTATTAAAAAAATAGAAAAGAATTTATGAAACATTATAAAAATTGTTTAACGTGTCCGCGTTGGTTACGAATGAGCTATATATGTAACTAAATATATTAAGATAAAAAGATTTGATTCCTACATCATTAGATAATATCAAGTGTGTTTTTCTGCATGTTACGTGATTAACACGTAGTACCACATAAGCATTTTTGTAGATTAGTATAAATACTAACCCCTATTAATTAAGTTAGTTATAAAGTTGTAGCCTATAAGGCAATATGTTTTATATTTAATTAAAAAAAATAATGAAAAAAATAAATAAATCAACTACTTATTTAATGCAACTTTTGCATCAATAAATAAAAAGTTGTACATTTCTTGGATTATCTGCAAATTCCGGATAATATATTTACAGGGTTGGGTAAATGTATAAGAACTCCCAATAATTAGCTGCATTTTTAGTTTATGTTAATAAAAGTTTTTGTAGAAATGTTAATCTATATAGTGATGTATTTTAATTTTTTATTCAAGCCCTGTTTCACGATATATGACGTCATCATCAGTTTTTTTAACAAAACACCCTGTATTTTCTATTATTTTTAGAAAAAAACATTTTTTACAATTTCAATGATAAATGGTTTTATGAGTCTACAACTGCCGGTTTTTGAATTTTATATAAATTTGAGTCGTGGAAGGACAAAATAGAAATATTTTTGACACATAAAAAACATAAATGTGCTGATCATTTCAATGACAACAAGTAGATAGCAAAACTGACATATTTCATTAAAATTTTCTACCACTTAAATGAGTTGAACACAAAATTGCAAAGTCAAAACCGTACTGTAGTAGACATTAGCAAAAAAATTACAAAACATTAATTGGCAGCGTTTTCAACATTGAACTTGTTTTTAGAAGAGCTTAACAACAATATTCTCGTGGAGACAAGCATAACATTTTTCAAAATATTTTAAAAACTTTAAAAATAAATTAGAAAGATATACTCCACAAAATGTCCATATTGAAAAGTATAGTTAGTTTAGAAACATTTGAAGTAGATGTAATAAGTGTTGAAATGATTCGGATGGATTACAAGAAAATTCCCACAAAATGCAAGGTTATAGAGTATCACAAAAAAGACTTGCTAGAATGAGTCTCACCAACAGTGGCGTAGCAATCTGTAAGCAAAAGTATGTAATGCAAAATACAAGACATTTTTATTAATTTCAAAACCTATGTGTACAGTAGCTATATCTGTTTTTGACATTTTGTGTATAAAATTTAGAACTTTTTACATGAATTTTGAATTTATTACACAATTAAACAATTGTTTAAAATTTCATAGTCAAATTCATGTATATTCAACAGTTTATCCAAATTTTGTTTATTTCTTACAATATTTTTAATATTTCAAAGCTAGAATTTGCTATTTTCAAAACTTTATTGAGTATGGCCAAATTGTTGTTGTTTCTGACAATTGATTAAAATTTTTCAAGGCCGGATTTTGCTGTTTTGACATTTATAAACAAAATTTTACAATTTTCAATAATTTTTGCCCGTTTTTTTTTAATATATTTAAATTTTTAGACAGGTTTTTACTATTTTTGACTTTTCATAAATAGAATGTTGCATGTTAACAGTTTATGGCCAAAATTTGATGATTTCTTGCGTAAACATACTTTATAGCCTGATTTTAAAACTTTTGACATTCAATAAATATAATTTTGCACTTTTTGACAGATTTTAGCCAAATTTTGTTAATTCTAACGATATTTTAATATTTCAAAACCAGATTTTGCAGTTTATGGGTTGCATCGACAATTTATAGATTTTTCAACAGTTCTTGGCCGGATTTTGATGCTTTCTGACAATATTTTCATAGTTCAACGACAGATTTTGCTAATTTTGACTTTAAAATTTTGGTTTTTTTAAACATATACATTTCATAAATAGAATTTTGCACTTTTCAGCAGTTTATGACCAAATTTTGCTATTTCTAACAATATTTTGATATAAAAAAACTTAGAATTATACAACTACTATTCAAAAATGCATAATTATGACACAGAAATAAATTTAATATAACTTAGCCTAATTGAACAGATCGCAAAACTGCCTAACTTATTATAGAAGCAAGATCCCGACACATTTAAAATCCTTACATGTAAGCCTATTTAACTCAAAACTCAAAAAATTTGTGATACAAATCTCATTTCATAATTTCAATGAGTTCTTGAATTATAACTTTCACTTCTTCTTAATGTACATTTTAATTTATTTTGTTATTTTTTTAGTTTTAAAATGAATTGAAGTTTTAGTAGTTAGTATACATTAAAAAAAAAGAGTTTCATAGAATAAATAAAGAAAAAATTTTAATCTTTATATTTTTTTAATATATTTTAGATTTATTTCTAGTTAGTGTTAGCTTAAGTTCAGTCAATAATTTTAAATAATTCTGTACTTTTTAATATTATTATTTTATAAACCTGACTAAATTTTGCAAATTCATTTTTAATTTTATAGTATTTTATGTTATTTTTTTGTTGGTCCATGTTTTGTAGTATAAGATAATTAACTAATAAGTACCTGATGTGTGTAAACAAACACAAATATAAATTATTAAAAAAAAATACATTTTACAACAGTTTATGGCCAGAATTTTGATGCTTTTTAACAATATTTGAATGTTTAAAAACCAAATAAAATAAAATAGCAATTTTGACATTTCATGAATAATTTTTTTCATTTTTAAACCGTTTTTGGTCAGGTTATGATACTATTTGAAAATGTTTTAATGTTTTATAACCAAATTTTGCTATTTTTGACGTTTTATTAATAAAACTTTGCACTTTTTGATAGATTTTTTAATTTTTATTAATAAAATTTGGTTCTTTCTGACATAATTTTACTATATTACAACCAAATTTTGTTATTTTTAACATTTTATAAATAGAACCATAAACTTTTCAACATTTTATAGCTGGATTGTGGTGTTTTTAAAAAATATTTTAATGTTTTGCCACCGTACATTTGTGTACATTTTTACAATATTTTGATATTTTATTACAGGATTTTGCTGTTTTGACATTTAATGATTTTTTTGCACTTTTTAACAGTTTATTTTAGTGTATTTAGAATTTGAAACTTTCTAACAGATTATGTCCAAAATTATCTTTTTTCCAACAATATTTTGATATTTTATAGCCACATTTTAATCATTTTAAAATTTTATAAATAGAATGTTACAGTTTTATTGCCTTGTTTCGGTGCTTCTTAAAAATATTTTGATATTTTTTTTAATAAAAATATATGTTGTGTATGCTTTTTTCTAAAACTGTAAAGAATTTTCGGCAAGGTCCAAAAATGTTTCTGTTTTGCTCTCATAATAAATCTCAGCATCGGATAAAGAGTACACTTTCTTTAAACAAAAAACTTTATATGAGTTTTTTTTTTTCAAAAATACAAATCTTTCAAGAGTTTTTTAATATTATTTACATATTTCTTGAAAGATTTTTCACCTAATCATATACCAGCAAGAACGCTTGTTGATATTATCTAATTAACAACAATAGTTCAAAGTCAACTTTAAAAGTTTTTAAAAACATTGATACATTTAGATAAATATAACTGTAAATAAATCGTTGAACTAGGCAATCTAAATATGTTTGATTTAAATATAAGATGCATTTGCAAACATTTTAATGAACAGTTAATGTTATTGCAAACTCTGAAACATATAACTGAATCATAGAGAGTTAAATCATCATATAATGAGTTTCGAATACCTGAATACCAAATATTCTACAACAAAGACAATTTCAATAAATTTCATGGCATTATAATCTATGTAACGCCAAATGTGTGACATATACAATTATAAAAATATTTTAAATAAATTATCATTTGTTATCAAAAACATTCTTTTTGTACTAACAGCCTCAAATTGATTAAACCCACAACAAAAAATGTAAAATAATTTAAAAAAATTAAATTAACTTTTTCAAGAGGACTACGGCTTGAGCCGCTTTCAGAGCAAATATTTTACAATTATATTCTCGCGGTTGTTGCGTTTATCTTCTGTAGTAGGATCATATAATTTAGTCACTTGGTGTATAAATATAGACACTAAAAATGTATTTTAAAAATTTACAATAATTCAACAAACAATTTTTGTACATATTTAGCACAGCATGATCCAAAAACGAAATACTACTATTTATATTATTTTAATAAATACCAAACTCCACAAATCAGAACAAGTTTTGTAAGCTCTTAGTGAGAAAAATCCATTTCCTAAAATATTGAAGTACAACTCTAAAACCAGCTTTCAATAGTAATATAACATTACATTATTAATAATTAATTGTGTATTATAAAATATAACAAATTAAAATTTTATTATTAAAATTAAAACAACTCTATATGTAGATGATTAATTTGCCGTCAATACAAAACAATGCGTGCATTATCAATATAAATTGAAAAATGATGTTAACATTGAATCATAACAGTATTTACAATGCACTGCAAACAAATTTTCAGAATAAAGAATTCAAATGTAAATGAATGTTTACTTTCGTATTCCAAGCTTTACTAAAATGCATAAACAATGAAACTACTTATAAAGTAAAATATTATTAGTAAGTTATTGATTTGAATACCATTTCAAATAAATAATGCAAGAAACTTATAATAATAAAAACAATTCAATTACTAAACTTGAAAAATGTAAACTAAACACAAAACAAATACAATAGAAATGGTATTTACAACTAAATTCAATAAATCATCTTAACTAAGCCAAACAAAATAATTATTACATGCCTACATAAAAAAATAGTATATAAATAAAAATTAATTATAGTAACTAATTTAATTATTCAATAATAAATTAAACAAAAAATTAATTTTGGTTTTATTAAAATTTACTTTAAAATCAAGCGAGTCCGCTTTTACATAAACTTTGAAAGTAAGACTGATAGTAAAACGCCTTACTTTTATAGCCCGGATCTTAACATTTCAACCGTTTTACAGTTTACTGCTATATTTACGTTAGTAAAGAAACATCTATACAAACTTTAATTGATACAACAATTAGCTTATTTTTTTTATGTAATACAATCATTACCAATAAAATAAATATAAATAACGAAACAAATGGTTGTAGCTTCATCTGCTGCAATTAATTGTAATAATAAAAGAATTGTCTATGCTTGCCTATTGACCGCTGTGAAGTACGAATATATTGTATAAATAAATAACATAGTTTTAAATACAAAAAACAATTTATTATTAAAACTAAGTATAAAAAATAATTCAAAAATGACAACTAAATATATACAAATGCAATCATAACTTTTTTGTAAATATAAAAACAAGCTCACTACTAAAAATGTTTTTGAACATTATTTAAAAACATGTTTTCAATAACTGCAGGCCCTATTAGCCTTTAGCAAAATACACCTTTTGTAGCTAAGGGGGTTCCTTTCTAACACCTCCTCCTAGTTATATTTTTTTAAGAAAAATTTAGCTCATAAAAAGTAGTAGTGTTTTAGAGACATTTGTAAAAAGCAATAAAATAAAATTAAAAGTTTTTTACGTTTTCTTTGATTTTCTTAATCACAGATTAAGTACACGAGACTAACTTAAAAATTTTTTGGATCCAAATTACGGTTTATTTATTTTATTTATTGAATCTTTCTTTTTGTATTGTTGTTGTGAAATATATAAAAAGACGAAGTATAGCTTAAAGCTGTTCTTCCACTTAACCTTTTTAATTTTACAAATAAACTTTACTTTAAAATAAAATATAAATATAATCCTGCATTCATTACAACATATTCTTGCTCTGTTTGATCCACGAAATATGTATCATTTCAATATTTTTATTGAATTACACTGGCGTTCCATTTACTAATAAATTTTAGGTTAAAAACGATAACTGAAAATACTGGTCCTGCAAATAAGAGAGTCAACGTCAACCCCTATTATATCAGTTTAATACAGTAATTCTACATGTAAGGTGTTTAATCTATAAGCTATATGATTAAAATAAATCTATAAATTTCAGATCGTACAATTGTATGACTTATGGTAGAATATAAAAAACCACCAGCATATATATTTTTTTAAATTGATTAAATTTACAAACCATAAACATGGCTGTCGTTCAAAAAGTATACAGGAATTTTATATAACCATGACATGCCGAATAGTAAAAATTTTATTATAAGAGACCTTAAATTCTTGAAATTAAAAAAATGTATGCATTTATTAACCTGTAGTTTTTATTTAGCACATCCCCAATAATGTGCTTAAATCTATATAAATAAAATAAGAAAAAAAATATATTAATTTTATAGCTATTTTATATCTTATATAATTTATAAAGTATAAAAATTTTTATACTGATTTTATTAAATTTTGTTTGTTTGTTAAAAACATTAAATAAAATCAATTTTTCTTTTTCTTTCAACAATATACATTTTAAATGCGAGGCTGCTATTCAAAGAATTTAGTATTAGAAAAAAAGCAAAGATAATTAAAGACATATATCTATTAGAAAAACATACTTCGCACAACTGCCGAGCAGTTACAGTAAAATTGAAACGAGATGTAATAGAATTACAAGTTCGATGCGGCCGAAATGTCACAGCGTGATTGAGTTATGGTCCACTTACTTCTGGGATAATATTGTTTACGCGCCAATTTTAAACGAAACCATTAAACTGAATCAAAATTAATGGAGCACATTTAAAAGCTCGCAATATATAAAATCAATATGCTATAAATGTTTTTGCATTTATATTTTCTCATAGTGTTGAACGATTATAGACGATTATAATCTCATAAATGAATAATTCAAATTAAAAAATTTATTTTATAATTAATGAATCGTAATTAATTATTATTTAAAAATATTCATCACCAACCTGTGCGGGGCCAGAAAATTAACGATCTTAGTATTTTGTAACACAATTTTCCGTATAAATTAATTATACCCTTTGTTTCGGATTATAGCCACCGTGCAATAAATCTTAATTTCAAATAATAAAGGAGAATTAAAACCAAATCGATGAAGAGATGAAAGTATAATACAAGCAGTAATTATTTCCGCATTTCTATACACATCTTGAATGCTTGCTCTCCCCTCAGTTCTTCGAAATAATTTATTAAGTCCCACCGTCAATTATATCCAAGGTTTGGGCACCATTCAGTCTTCCATTCGAGTAGGTGACATGTACATTTGAAGGATTTTAATCTTTAAACGACGACACGATGAATTATTAATGAAATTTTAATAGAATAATCTAGATGGAGTGGTTTATGATAATCCGAAAATGGATTTTATATTAATTAAAACACAAAATTTATTTTTAATATCAAAGTTACAAAATTTAACTTAAAAATTTGCATTATGTAAATTAATTTACATACATGTAAAATAACGTTGTTTGATGTATTTACACTTAACGTTCTTTTTAATTAATATAAAGTACGTATTCAATTAAGTGGAAATCTTGTTAGTCTATAAATATGTAGTAGGATCAGGACTAAAAAATACTGCATACACTTAATCAAGTAGGTTGTTTCCGTAGTCTTAGATTGATAGCAGTTTATCTCTAAGTAATGCCCGCCAGTTCTGGGTCATTTGCAATGACCAGTGAAATACGTGCTGGATTATCTTTAATAGTATTTTGGGTCAAGTAACAAATTCGCAAATAAAAAACGTTATAATGATTAATTTTTAATTAAAAAGTCTTGTTTTAAACAAATGTAGTACTCAATATTAATATCTAAGACATTCAAGTTTTCAATGAAATATAATTACTACTAAAATAGTTATAATAATAATATTATATTATAATACATTAAGCATTTTTAAATATTTTTGAATAAACATTTTGTTTTAATAGGTTTAATAGGTTACAACAATATTACAATTCTATCACGGTCAGAATAAATCAAGTTGTACCACAAAGATAGTATTTCAGATCCTATACTGCACAGTGCACAACTCAGATACACATGATTAGTAATCCTTGACTAAAATTTTGTCAAATATCATGAGCAAAATAATGTATAGCAAAATTAAAACTTTAATCTGATAGTTGTGTGTCAGCTTTTGCAAATCCAAAATCTTGATATTTTTACTATTTGATCATTGAATATCATTTTGTAATATCAACTCTCTATTAATATAAAAGCGCAATTAGGCAGTATCAGCTATAGCTATTCTAATCCATTTGCAAGTTAAGCACCGCAGAATATAAAAAGTATATAAAAATAACATTTTTGAGACTAGAAATATATAATTAAAAAAAAATTAGGTTAATATCATATAGATCTATTTTACCACTTGGCATATTCTATTATAAAAAGCTTGTCCTTGATTTAAAGACGGTATTTGTAGTTAATGTTGAAACATAACATGAGACTGACTGTTATTGTATTTTCCCTTTTTTAGTACTATTTTTTGTCTGATTCAGTGCGGCAATCTCTATGATTAAATATATTAACCGATATAAAGTGACCGGTTTCATTTAAAGAGTAGGGTAAAGTAGAGTTCTTTACTTCTTTAATTATTTATTTAACACCTTGAGTACTACGATTCTAATAATAATAACAACTAATATACATACGTATTTAACTTCTTAAATCAATACTACTATAGTAAAAATATTATACCTTTTCCACAAGTTTACTTTTGTATGTTAGAATTATATTTCGCAATGTTCATTGGTTTAATTTTATAATATTATTTATTTCATACAATTTCAATTATTTTATTATTATTTTATGCAACAAGCTTATAGTACATGTATATAGATAAGCTATATAATTGCATAATCTATGATTGAATTAATTAATTAGAACGGTTCTCCAAATCATTGTTAAACTCAATACTAAAGCCCATTGATTTGTAGAATATCAGGAATATTGTCCAACCCTACTACCGCTAATGACATTGTAATTGGCATACTAAACTAACACATGTGAAAATGCATTTTAAAGTTTCCTTAATGTAAACAACTTGTTAAACGGCAGGTAAGTAAAAAATGTCATTATTTGTTGTCATAAAAAAACATTCAATTAAGTTTACACCAACTAAATTGATGAATCAATGTGACTAAAATTCACTATTACAATGTACTTTTATACAATAAATGCAATAATCTAACTGTTTTCTTTTTGAATGCTGGAGATAAATCTACAATAAAAAACATAAACTAAAAAAAAAATTATAAGAATAATTACAATTAACAAGCTACTTCACACATAAGTTTAAATTTTACAATATATTAAAATAAATATTTGGACTTCTAGCCTTAAAACTAATAAATAAAAAAAGATAGTTTTCTATGCAAGTATATATCAGTACGCAAAATAAACTAATTCACGTTCAGCCGTAAACATACATTGATATATAACCAAACAACAACAAGAGCATACCATCACATAACCAATGACATAGTAAATCGACTTTTCAAACAACTTACCAAATGTCATAATAACCAGCAGTAGCAAGTATTCTGACAACCCCATTACATTGCGTGGGTGCCAAATAATAAAACAATCCTATAGATATAGATATGATAGATGAAATGTTTTCACATTCACAAAAAATAACTTTTGCTATAAGCAAAAAAACATTAATTTTACAGTTAGAAGTCTCATAAAACAATTAAATGATTTAGACTAGTTGAGATTATTACAAATACAAAATGATAGATAAACAAATGCGCATCTGGTTTTGGTAGCAACACTGTTTAACAAAAAACAGCAATATCTTAGACGAAACATAAGATTTCCCAATTAACCAGTTTTAAACAATCCCATTTTTTAAACATATTTGTGATATAGTACATTATAAATGTATTTTAAAATTTTCCGATTGCAAAGCATAATATTATGGTCAAACAAGAAAAGTTTTTCAGAGATGGCGTAAATATTATTCACAATAATCATGTCTGGTCATAGAAAAATCCGCATTGTAGATAACAAAAAAGTGAACAACAATTTTGTGTTAATGTGGAGTAATATGATATTTAATAGCCAACTATTTTTAGTTCAAGTAATTCCAAATGGTGTAACTGCTAATACATATTTGCATTTTTTTATAAAATAACTTCATAAATTTATTGGATAACGCTCCTATTGACTTATTAAATCAAATGTGGTACCCACATAACGGTGCACCCCCACACATTAGAAGGAATGTAATTGCCTGGCTCAATAAACATGTTTATGGTAGATCTAAAGTCCCTCAAAAATCCGAATAACACAACAACGTTTTTTTCCTCCAAAATATTATTTAATGTAGTTTCTTACAAATAAGTTGTACAATTTACTAGCAAAAGTGTCTCTTACGTTAAAAATAAAACTGTTAAGTAGAAACTATCCACAAAAGTAGATTGGCCGTGCAAGGCCAGTAGTTTGGCCTCCAAGATTGCTATATTTTGTTCCATTGAATATTTATGTTTAGAAAACCCTAAAAGTTAAAGACGTCAGTTAATACAAGAGGCCAATTAATTTTAAAGATTATATTAAATAATAAATATAAAAATATCAAGCGTAAATAATACGTTTTTTTGGCGTTGCAAAAAACACATTAATGTCGGCAAAATTCAATTTGCTAAAATAATTTTTTTATTTAATTAATTTGTTAACTTATAATAAAATAATACTATAAACTCTGTTAGTTGGACTTTTAGTATTAAAACTTTACTATGCAACATTTGTGTTAGGAAGCATTTAAAGATATAGATAGATATTAATAATAGCTTGTTTGTTAATATACTGGCTAAAATCTTTCAGACCGGTGCAAGCATATGTGTTCCTTGCGAGACCTCAAGATTAATATAGTCAACAAAACTTTTATTTTGCTCTATTGCAACGGTTTTATAATGCCTTTTTTAGTATGTAGAAAAAATTTCTCGAGCCTCCTAGGCTGAAGAAAGCCATATCAACAAAAATATCCCAACCGTTATAGTCCAGCTGTTTTCAACCTTTTTGGCTGGCAATCCAAAGTACAAATATACTCAAAGTCCATTAACCTAAAAGTTTTATTTTATACTATAAAATAAAACAAATAAATCCAATTTTTTACTTTACTTATTTATCATAACAACAAAACACGAAAATCCTGGTTTATACAAATGAGTTGTTGGAAATTGGGCTTTACCCAACGTACACAATTTTGTTTTTTTTTTTAAGTTTGGTTATAAACTATTAAAATGTTGCACTCTATTTATAAAATGTTAGAAATAACAAAATCCGGTCTTAAAATATTTTCACAAACAACCAAAATCCGACCAAAAACAGTTAAAAAGTGCAAAACTCTTTATTTATAAAACGTAAAAAATATTAAATTCCTTCTTCCTTCCTCTTGTATAATATTATCAAAAAGCACAAAGTCCAGCCATAAACTTTTTTTTTTATCTCAAAAATAACAAAATTCGGCTATAAATTATCAAACCAAACCAAACATCAAAATCCGGCAAAAGGATTTTTTTTTATAAAACTTCAAAAATAGCAAAATCCGACTATAAAATATCAATATATTGTTGGAAAAACCCAAAATTTAGCCAGATTTTGATTAAAAAAATTAACATTCTATTTATAAAACGTCAAAAAATGTAAAATCCAGTCATAAAATTTAAAAATTATGTGAGAAAAAAACAAATGTTGGCATAAAACAGTTAAAACGTAAAAAAATTCTATTCATAAAAAACCAAAAACATTTTATTGTCAGAAAGCACAAATATCCGTTATTAATTTTTTTAATACTGCTTGTATTTTGGACATTTTTTTTTGTAATTTATTTGAATATTTTTCAACATCTATTACATCTAATTCAAATGGGTATCTAACCCAATTATAATTTTTAATATATACATTTTGTGAAACATATCATTCCATTCCATGTTTGTTTTTTTAATATTCCAAAAAACAGGCAGGATACCCCTAAGAACATTGTTGTCATTAAAATTCTTAAAAAACAAGTTATAAATTGAAAACGCTACTAATTAAATCAGTTGCACAGTAGTAAAAAATATCACCTAAATATGCCAAGTGTGCTTTCTACTTGTTGTCATTAAAACTATCAGATGAGCTGTATCTGTCAAAAGTATTTTTATTTCTGTATTAAGAGAAACAGCTCTAAACTTGGAAACTGTCAATAAATAGTAGTGATAAGTCAATACTAGTGACATACGTATCTATAAAAATTGTATCACCAAAAAATTAAAAATAAAATGTTCTTTTCTTTTTAAGTTATTGGAGGGTTTGCCTACCCAAATAACTCACGCAACATGACCCAAATTTGAGTCTCAACCCGAAAAGATATATAAAAAATTAGGCTACAAACAAAAAATAAAAAGTATAACCTATAAGTAAAATTTATTTTTGTTTCAAAATTAGCTTTCAAATAATCTCTATTTAATCGCAACTCTAATTTTAAATAATATCAACTCCTTGTATTTTATAATCTTTCAATTTTATAAAATATCTGTATGTTGGGTTGTATGCTATAACATTTAGTGTTATATCATACTAATATATTCTATTCAGATTTTACTAGTTGCTTCACTGGCATGATTACATTTATGTATTCAACTAAATTAAATCAGTTAATACAGTTTAGTTTGTTTGTTCCCCTTTATAATATATATAATACTAAATTCAAACAAGACTGTATGCCAAATAGAAATAAGGTATTATAATGACAACATTATATCTTTCCAATGTAAATTAAAAAATTAAATTGTTCACTTATTTAAGAGATAACATTTTAAATCGCAACTACTTGCATTTTAAGTTAAAGACGTTTTGAACCTAATTTACATAGTCAGACAAAACACAAGTGTTAAAGAACTTTAATTGTTGTATATTTTAAAATAAAAATAAAAAATGTATTATAATAACTGAAATTACTTGCTCATCTTTGTAAACTTGATAGAAATACTTTTGTTTGAATAAACTATGCAAAAAAGTGAAAGGCAGAAAACAAATCAAGAAAGATTGAATTGGCGTAAATGATACGGAAATGAAAAAAGAACTTTACCAAACTACATGTACACATATATAGATTTTGCTAAGTGAAAACAGCATATAGCGTAAGGGTTGAAAAGGTGTATAGCACAGCTCAGCAGTCTAGTCTTCCAGTTCATATCCTCTGTTCATTGGACTAGTTCTATCATGTCCACATGTTTCTTTGTACAATATCATCCATATGTGTACTTTACCTGATAAAATGTTAGTTCTAGACACATTTCGATTCGGTTGTTAGTAATGCAACTTTTATTCATACCTGATCAGTATGTTCATACGTTAACATTGTTTTGCTTAATTTTAAAGTATCCATATGTTGCACGTCTAATACTAACTGATTATAAACTCTTAAATTGGTAATTTAATATTATTAAAAATCAATATTTAACTGAGCATTAAGAAAAACGACTGTTCAATAAAATAATGTAGTTACACAAAAAATCGATTTTTTATTAGACTAAAAATAAACAAAAAAATTCCTTAATCAAGGAAAATTTTATTTAACAATAAACATGTTTGCACTCTAAATTATTGCAGTTATAAACTGCGCCTCATTACCGCTCACACAGTGCTGATGTATGTACATAGTCGCAAATAAATTTAATAAAACTGCGAGTGGCGAGAATGCATTCCAACTTGATGTATACTAAGCATACACCTTGATTAACATATTATACGAACATCATGAGTTCCCCGTAACTTTTCCTTCTCCGTGCTCAGTGTGTCCTTTAGTCTTCCCCGCGTTTCGCCTGCCCGAACGATCGTAAATTCAATTACGTAACGGATATTGTTAGTTGCGGGCGCGGGCTACGAGACCAACATGTTTCCTTCGTAAGCGGGTCCTCCCTTTCACCTCCCTCGACTCACACTACTGTCTCATTTCGTTCTGCATAAAAAGCAATATTGAAATTTCATTAAAACACCGTTGCAGGAATATATTAAACTAGTTAAGGTGAGCTGGGGAATGGCGTCTCTTCAAATAATCAACGTGCCATGCTTTATTAATTCCATTTTGTAAAGTTGTTTCGAGTTTGTTGAGGTATAATCTATTAGAGGAAAATTGAATAATGTTTCATAAATTAAGCTTGTCAATATCAATTATAAATTCATAATATCAATACATTAAGTTTTTACATTACCAATAGTCTTATTGGTTTACTCGATCAAGTTTGTATCATTGTAATTGATTGATATAGTTTGCGTAACTAGACAAGCAATTATTGTAAGAGCTAGCATGTATTGTACACCTAACTCAATCTTTGTAAGGTAGGTAAGTGAATAAGACAAGTAAACAATTAGTTAATTGCCAAACTTCTGTAAAATTTATAAAATAATTATGCACGCGTTTTTTGCTAAAGCATATAACTGTAAAAAAATATTGATGTTAAGACAAGGTATGAGTTAAAATCCCGTGATAGATGTTGGTTCTATTTCTAAATTATATTATAATAAAACATGCAGTCAATAAAAAAATCATATACAAAATCACTTCTAATTACAGTTATATATAAAACATATTTTAAATAACATTCATTCATACATATTTAATCTTTAAGACGTGATTTTGTCTGACTGTTTTGTTTAGATAAGTATTAGAATAAGTAAAAATAAAAATTACACAAAATCAAAATAACATAAAATATTACAATAAAATAATCATTTAGTTTTGTAGCAAATAAGTAAATCAAACAATTGGCAACGTTAATATTCTAAAGAGACCAAATTGCTCCTTAAACAATTCATGTATCCCAACTCAACTAGAACTCTCAATGTAAAGCAAATAACCTATGTTTTATTGCCGAGTGTTTCCTAGCAATAATATAATAGGTAAGTTGACTTCAACAGATATGCAAAATATGCACTAATAAGACATTCTCTAGACACATAGTTGGATACATTTCTTAATAAATAAATCATTTGATTAGATTCTCGAAAACATGAAAGAATATAGATTTAATTTATTATCCAACTGCACTCCTAAAATTTGCATATTTCACTATTATTTCTCATCAAGAATATCATCTCAACTAATTTCCTGGCATTTAGACTCAGGCAGTTGACATATGTACATCCATGTTGTAGCTTTATTGGTAGATATGATGCACTTTATATGTGTATTAAATTTTTTTGTGTCATTGGCATATTAAATGACGTTTAGAGTAAAAAAAATAAACTTAGTGCAGTACTTTAAGTTATATTTCCTGTATAGTAGAGACCTTGAGGTATTTTAAAAATACATTTATAATTAGTATACTCAGTAGAGTTTTGGCAAATATAATCTCACGTTTATTAAGACCGCTACCTTGATTTGTAGTATTTTAACAATAACGGCAACTTTGGCTTCATTGCTGCTTCTACAAATAATTTGATAATCTATTTATTTTTTTACCAGTAGATTTAGAAAGGATTAAACTATGATATGTCGAAGTATTTTTTGTGAAATTATATTTGCAAATAGCAACAAAATGCATTTAAAAATACAGAAAAAACGCATTTATTTCAATATTTGATGAGTTTTTTCGGCTATTTCCTAACTATTATTTGACTAAAAGACTTCGACATATCATAGTTTAATGCTTTCGAAATGTACTGGTAAAAAAATTAATGGATTATCAAATTTTTTTAGAAGCAGCAATAAAGCCAAAGTTGCCATTTTTGTTAAAATACTACAAACCAAGGTAGCGGTCGGTATGCTCTTAAGAAAAGACTACAAATAAAATTTAAGAAAAAACTTACATATCCTTTAAATTGGCATTAGAACTAACCTGCAAAGATATAATGTTATTAGTAATTAAAATCAAATATGTTTTAGTAATAATAAATGTGATGATTATTCAACCTGGTTTCTATGACTATCAACACTATTTACTGTTTAATTATTTACTACTAGTTTTGTATCACGTCACAAAATTAAGCTTTTGAGTTAAAAAAACAAAATTATTAATTTACTCATTAATTGTCAAACTCAATAAACTTACATTTTTTTTTAGAAACTTTCATAACATCTTCCTTTGTAAACAAATAAGCATATTAATTAAATTTGTCTTTTGAAGTTCCTCAAATTTAATATTATTTTGATAAAAATGAATACATAAAATACATTATTTAAAAAAAGACAGATATTTTCTGAATTTCAAATCCCTAGCGCAACCAAGAAGGATTATCTGTCAAACAACAGCATGTATTAAAAGGACGTAAACAGTTAAAATAACTGATTTCAGAGAATGTTTCAGATTGTATATTCCATAGGGAAAATTTTTATTTAATAAAATATGTGACAATTCCTATAAACATACAAAATTTAAAATATAAAAAAGTAATTTTAGCAATAAAACAAAATAATTTTATTGAATAAATAATCTATTATTCCAAAAAATCAAAACTAAATAAATTCTTTGCTTTTAAGAATTTCTTTAAAAACATATGGCTTAATTAAACATCAAACAAAAAATAAAATAGTAGCATTTAAAGTAAAATATTTTCTTATAGATATAAATACTCACTATCTATCTTATCACATTTTTGTAGTTCATAGTAGTAGTAGAAGTAGTAGACGACAAACTTTATCTAATTGTAATTAATTATTTCACAGTTTGCATGTTATAAAATATAATTACTATAACATGCAAATAAAATATCAATCTTACAAACATAGAAGTTTTATTGAAAAAAAAAAAAAATTATCAACTTAATGTACCCACAATTTACATGTGAGTTTTGATTAATTCGGCATACAAACAATGCAACGGAAGACCAATTTCCAATAGCCCCAACAAATAAACACAATTTTGCACAAGAGCTAACAAATTAACCCGCGCAACGGCTGAATAATTAGATAATTAAATTAACCTCTTTGGAAATGTAATTATGAAAATAATTCATGGAATTTACACTCCCACTTCAATGTATTTTAGAATACAGCACACCATAATTATATTGGAACCGTCGATATATATATAAATTTAATTAATCAATAATGGATATTCTATAACATAATTTGAGAATTAATTACTTATTTATGACAAAATTCAATTAGAATAAAAATTTATAAATTTTTGTTAATAATTTATTGTAAGATAACTTTTACACTAATTAATGATGTTGACTTATATAGTCTTAAGCAAACGATAACATTTATTTATTTTCTGTTAAACGCTTTGAATCCTAATTCTCCAGTCCACACCAAAATCGAGGGTATACATACTATGCAGCAAATTTAAGCTCCAGCCAACGGAAGTGAAAATTAATTAAAAGAGTAAACAGAAATGAGAGTGTATGAGTAGGATTGAGTTTATGATTTAGCACTGCTTTGAATGTTCACTACTACCTGACCGTGGATGACAAATTATCATTTTAATTATTGAAATAAATTATAAGCATAATTAATTAAAAGCTGCAAACATTAATATGTTATCTATATGTTTTTTCGAAGTGTATAATAAAAAGTATTTATTATGCAATATTTCTATAGTTTTAGAAAAATAAATCTCATAAGTAATACCACTAAAAGCATCAGGTACAAAGTGCATGCTATGTCGTGCAATCAATCAATTGCAGTAAAAACTGTTTTTATTTGTACCGGTATAAAAGTAATCGTGTACAACCAGATTTAACTCATCCGTCAATATATCACAAACCAGTTATTTTGTGTGGTGGATTTGTAAAAGTTATCGGTTGATATTAAAACATATATTTGTATCAGTATCGGCACTATCAAATCAATATTTAATTGAATATCAGCTTAAAATTATTGTTATAACAAAAAGTACTATAAATTTTGTAACAGGCAGTTTGCAATATAATATCAATTTTACAGAAAAATATTAAAAAATTCAACTCAAAAAATATTCTTCTAAAGCAAGTGATGATGTATTCCACTTAACGCGACTGATTTTACAATAAATTACAACTATTGTATTTGATGTGACCGGTATTTTAAAATGTTATTACTAACTATTTAAGTTTTGTAATAATGATCTAAACTGGGTTAGTAATTCAAAGTATGTTTTACATCCATATTTGATAATAGTAGTAATAATATTTTAATCAAATATTTTTAAAACAAACATTTTTCATATATACAATTGTATTTGATATTTATTTATCATTGCTTTGTTGGAAGAACAAAGTACACATTAAGTATATCTTTTATTTAAAAATAAATATATATTTTAAATAATTTGACAAATTTATATCTGAGTTTTGAAAAAATAATGCGCCAGAAAATTTCTCGTTTAACACCGCAATTGTTTTATGGCCTGTAGTACTCATAGCGCTATTCTGCAAAAAATAAAAAATCAGTTAGCATTCTACGGTAGCATTCAGCATTGACTATAATCGTAGCATCTTTGTTGTTCCTCCAAAACGTAAAGTCCCATGACTCCGTCGACACATGAAGCTGCTCTGGGTAAAAACAGACGAGCTGGCGCGTAAACCATAGCGTGTAGACCTGAACCCGCTATACCACTCAAAAGATTAAATAACCTACTAAAAATTAACATACACAATGTACGGAGAAGGCGTTGGGATGACATTCCGGGCTACCTGGAGGCTAAGAAAACAATGACTGCCCCAAAGGCTAAGACTACTTGCATCTGTAAAAAAAAAAATATTCAAAATATGACAAAAATCTTGACAAGACAATCCTACGTGTAGAAGATGTAAAATAAATGACGAGACATTCAAGCACGTGCTATTTACATGCCGGGCCCTCTTATACAATAGAGAGTCCATGTTGGGGAGCTGCTAGCTTAAAATATCCTGTTTATGGCAGACCCCTCTAAGCGTTGTACTTGCATACATCAGCCATAGGGTTGAATGCCAGGGCAACAGAGTGGTGTCGCCACTGGAAGAGGTACAAAAAGCCTAATTGGTTTTTGTACAGTAGACTTAAGTTTACTCTCCAACTTTAAATCCAGAAACCAGACTCTGCCGACCCAAAAACCATACCAAATAGTAATTCGTTAGGAATAAAAAGATTTCTCGACTATTCTTTTAGAAACCATTGACAAACCCACTAATATAAAAATGGGTTTTGTCGGTAAAGATGTTAAAAATTAAAATTCCCTAACTGCGTTTCAAGCACTTGACGATGGTCATAATCAGCCGACTTCAATTCCTGCGTTAACTGCAGTTTATTAACATGTAGGCTAAGATCTTTATACAGTATGCGATAAAGACTAGACTGTAACATCGTTAATTGATAAGAATGTCTTAAAATAGACAAACCTGGATTTTCTGCAACACTGATAGCAACAGCGACAAGTAACTTGACAAGTTTTGCAATAAAGGATCCTTCCAGTTAACATAGGTAAAATGCCCTTCATCACGAATATTTAAATGACCTCAAAAATTACTTTCTTAGCATCAAAAAAACATGTTTGGTTTCCATAGGAGGCAAAAAATAGCATTTTCTCGTTTTTATTTTTTTTTTCTGTAAAAAAATCTAAAGAAATCATGAAAGTAGGGTTTTGGGCGGTCTTCAAACGCAATTTTTACCCCTCAAACCCTGTATACAACCCTTAAAAAAATTCCAGAAGGGTTGAAAATTACTTTTGGTTATCTAAACCTTCGATTGCATGCAATTTTATTTTTTTAATTTCATAAGTAATTATAAAATCTACATCTATAACTTTTTTAGAATATTTGAGAGTGCACTATTAAAAATCGTTTTTTTTTTTACTTTTTTGCCATTTATATTGTTTTTTTCTGCTTTTCAAATGCAAAGTATTTATAGCTTTCAAAATACCAAAATTCGGATTCTACAAAAATTGTACATCAAGTAGTTATTTTGGGTATAATATTTTTATCAATTTCTAATGATTTGACTGCTCAAAACACTATTTATCGTACTTTTTAACAAACTAAAATCAAATAAAGTAATTTTTTAAGGTTTTAAAAGTCAGATTTGAATTCCTGGCATCAAAATTAGTCAGTAAACCAAATTTCATCAAAATTGGTAAAGGTCAAAAAAACTACTCCTATCAAACTTTTTTCAAAGTTTTAAGACTTTTTGAACAGTTTTAAGACTTTTTGCACTAAAAAATCAAAACTCAAAAACGGTTAGTAATAAAGACACTGGACAAATTCCATTATTTTCATAACGATGAAATCTATTAAATTAATCGGTTAATTTTTTTTTAAATTTATTCCTTCTTTTTAGAATAAAACATAAAATTCACATTATTAGCTGCCATTTTTAAATGATTTAATTTTATCAATCTTTATTTTTTTGTTGGATAGGTTTTTATCAAAAACTTTCTAATGATGTATAATAAAGCAGCAAATTTTATGCAATCGGAGGTTTAGATTTTAGAAAAATCAATTTTTAATAGTGGCGCATCACCACTCGCAAAAAACTCATAAAATTCATAAATGCAGATTTATCAATTGCTCATTAAATAAAAATATAAAATTCTATGCAATCGAAGGTTTGGATAACCTAAAATTAATTTCAACTTATCTGGACTGCAAAAAATGGCAACAAAAAAATCGGTTTTGAATAATGGCGCACCACTCGCAAAAATCTCAAAAAATTTATAAATGTAGATTTATCAATTGTACATTAGATAAAAAATAAAATTTGATGCAGTCCGAGGTTTAGATAACCTAAAATCAATTTCAACCCTTCTGGACCACCCATACCCAAATATATATTTTTTTTAATTGCTTTATTATACGTTGTTAGAAATCGTTTGACCCTATCCAATAAAAAAATTAAAATTTAAAAAATTAAACCATTTAAAAATGACAGCATATTCCTCTTAGGTGATATCCATGCTGTCATTGTATTTTGTGTTGCTAATTTTATAGCCTTATTTCTCAACTATTGCCAGCTCTAGTCTTTCTTTCAATACTTACTTTTCTATGTCTTTAGTTACTAGTGCTACGTGGTTTGCAAATGCCGTTAGTTGTTATTTATTAAATTCATACTACAACAAGTCAAATTATGTAAAATTTATCTAAAAAAAAAATGTTTTGTAGAGACTAATTTTAGCATCACTGCTTTTTCTAATATACCCTAATGATCTTCCTATTCAGATAAACAACACTTCTATGATCTAACTATTTTTCTGACACAGACGAGCAATGGTTTTTAACACAACAATGTTTATCTGAATAGTTTCTTTGAAATAAGCTTACTACTCAGATAAATGATGCTTTAATACTCCTTTTTGCATTCAAACAAACTTAGACTCAACTAAAATAAAACTATTGAATTACTTTTTTTTCAAAGTGAAAGATAATGTACCAAAAATTAATATTACATAAAATTTCTAGAAATAAATTTACATTTTTAATTAACATCAAAAAGCACAGCAATAAAACTGCATATAAGGTTATGTTGTATCATATATTTGCTTAGGAATATGACAAATGTCCTTAATAAAACATCTAAAATTGGCCTATGTGGTGCTCTGCCAACCTCTTCTATATTATGGTATTTTGGTATAACTATAAATACTAAAATATTGGTTTACCACAGCGTGTAATACGAGTTATTGCATCCCTTGATTATAGAACAGATGTTAAAAATACTTATCAAATTTTAAATATTCTCACCTACTGTCGACATACATATTGAAAAATCTGATATTTATCCGGAAATATATAAATCAATATGTATGTCACAATAGCCGGAACACTCATCACACTAGAATCGCCACCAATATATACCCTTGCAGTATACGTTTGTGTAAATCAGAAAAAGGTGTAAAATATTATTTAACTTGGCTGAAAGACTACTGTCGATAACCGTTTGTACAAAACAAATTATTCCATTTTATGTAGTATTAAACTTTATATCTGTCCATAAACGTGAATTGATTTTAATTAAAACTAATTAACAATAACACCTTGCAGGAATTATTTTATAGTTTATAGTTTTGATTATTATTTTGCCAATAGCTTTACCGATGTATCTATAAGTGTACATATTTTGTTTTACAGGTGAATTTTATAACATATCTAATGAATTTAATCTGTTGTAAGTAAGTAGGGTAAATTTATATTTTATTTAAATTTTATTGCATTAATACTTTTGTATTACATATTGACATAATATATTAAGTTAAAATATAGTCGTATTTTTTTCAATGCCAAATAACATTTATTAGGTTTATAATATGTATTATACATAGATTCAAAATAACATGGACATTCCAAAAAAATATATATGTTGCTAATGTAAGTAAACTAAAAACAACATACATGTATATGCCTGACTTTATAGAACTCGAGAATCCAATTTAAATAGTTTTTGAATCATTCAAATAGGTTGAATACAAGCAAAATTATACACTGTACGTTTTTTGTCTGACACCATGTATAACTCATATACTGTAAACAAATTAAATATTTATTGCATTTTCTAAAACTAAAGTGTAATATAAACATTAATTTAAATGATATGCAAAATATTTTAATTTAAAACTTTTATCTTGATGAGTTGGAAGAAATGTATCCACACAATAAATTAAAGCTGATGTGTAAAAGTAGGTAATAAATTATCTGTGAAATCACTACAAGTAGTGGAAATATTCGGTTTCAACTTAAGTGTACACTTTAGGAATTTCTAAGTAATGAAATCGCACGGAAAAAGAACTCGTCCGCAAAAATCGACAAAAGAGTAGTTCGCGGATATAATACTGCTGCAAAAATAATCTAAAAAACCTTTTGTAGTAAACTACAGAGATATTTTACAACACAGCTTCGAGACTTCTTTCTATATGCACCATATATAATTCAATATAATATGATGTTATGTCAAGTAAAAGCTCTTTCAGGCATTATCGTCATCAGTATATTTAATGTTGCTTTAAAATTTTATAACTATAGAACATAACTTATTTATAAATTTATATTCTATACGTGAAGTGACACGGAAATTCTCTTAAGATGTGATTAAATATTAATTCATACACATTTTCAGTGTGTTATCATTATGGTACATAATTATGCAAATGAAAAAACTATGTATTATACTATTTTGTATAAAATTCATATAATATATGTTTAAACTAAATTACTAAATTAATTATGAAATTGTGTGTTTTGTATAATTATGTAGATTTAGTTTTTAATGTTATAACATCAATTAACTATGGTAATGTATAATTCAATCAGTATAATTTTATAATCTAAAAGTTTTTTTTTTAAATTGCACTTTGCTAATTGTTTAATATTAACACATGTGAGCTTACAAAACTGTATAATTTAAACCTTAGACAAATGTTAAAAATATAGGTTAATATTAAAAAGGAATGCCCTAAATGCCGCATATGCTTTATCTATGTAACAGAGAGTGTAGGTACATAGAAGATCATTTAGTAGAAGCAAGAAGGAAAGGGCCTCTAATATATGTCATAGTGATGGATTCCCATAGCCTTACCTGGTTATGTTCAAATTATACAGTACCGCTGCACATAACGCAGCAACAGCCATATACAAAACAGCATATGCCAGACAAAGACAAGGATGATATGTGACCTAAACGTGCAGGAATAAATGAGACAGTGTGTGTGTCGGGATTCTAATACGGAAAGCTTTAAGGACGTTGGGGAGACGAGAATTTAGTAGCTCGAGACCGGGAAAAAAGAAAAACAAGACATAGTATCGTGGCATAAAATTGAGAAATCACCTTTTTTAACGATATAGTTTCCAGATAAGAAAAAGGAAAACAATATGAGATATTCTAAATAAAAAATGAAAATTATTTTGACAATCCTTTTTATGAGTTTTTCCGGATAGAAATATCTTTTCTTTTGTTGTGCCAATAAAATTTAAAAGAATAGTATTAATTTATGATTTTTTTTTATATTTTATAAAATGCATATAAAATGACAATAATAATCAAATATATTTTTAGTTATACACTTTGATTAAATTTAGAATTATGATAAACTTGTCTAATTGGCTTGTAACATGCTTGCTGGTATGTAAGTTTGTTCTGTTTATATTATAGAGAACTTGATATGAATTAGTATTTCAACTAAATATATTACGTGACATACAAATAAAAACCCGCAAAAAAAATTAGTTTGTAACAAAAATAGTTACATTATATATTAGTCAATAATTATACTTTAGTAAAAATTTACTACATTTAATTAATATTATATTTAACTTCCTCGATTCTTTACATTGGTAGTCTAATGGATTCTATAAGATCCAATTCTAACCAGAATACATGTGAAGACTAATAAAATTTACAATTTTCTACACATTATCTACAACACTTGTTATTTAAAAAAAAAATCGGGTGGCAATCGCAAAAGATTAAAGTCGTTCTAGTCAATATCATTTCATAAAAATGCTACCCACGTGAAGTTGAGATAAGTTTTCCAAAATAAGAATTAAAAAAATAAAATTGAGCCCAACTACCTAAAGCCTTATTGTGCCCTGTAACAACACCTTATTTTCATATAAAATAGCAAATAAAAATTTATAAATGTTTTATAATAAAATTATAAGCTGTGACAGCAAAATGACTTTAACTGAAGTTACAATAATTATTGGTTTAAGTAGAGTCAAACCTCTCTAAGAAATATTTAAAAGCTACGCTTTTTTTCATTTTGCTATCTTATGAATTCATAAACAGAATCGAAAATCAACGCTAAATACTACTAAAAAAATCTACTACATTCCTTGTGTATTAGTAATAAATAATAAACATACAGATATATTATTTTTCTTTTGTCAGTTTTGTTAATAGTGCTAAGCAATTGAAAACGGAATAAATTATTTTGATCACATCGCATAACAAATGTCTTAAGATTTGTCAATAGTTGCCATTTTAGTAGCAGTAGTATTTTTATATTAACTGTATTTGTGGCTAGGAAGCTCACATCTATTGCATTTATAGAATATAAAATTATTATCTACGGTCTCTGGTGATATAACGGCCGTAGCTTAAAGGTTGTCAACGCAAGCTCACGACCAGAATGTCCAAAAAGAGATAGTAATTTTAAATTTCAATAAATAACAGATAAAATCTTAATAAAAACCAAGTAATAAGAAATTATTTTATTATAACAAAACTTATCTCAAAACCAAAGATTTTTTAGTCAAGCAATATGTTGTTCTCTAGTTTTAAGATAATATCTACATAAACAAGACTTTTTAAACGTTCCTAAAAATAATGATCGGAAAGATTAAAGTCGGAAGACTGTTGGCCAAGCAACTTAAGAAAATGTGTTACTTACCTACTAAAATAAAGTGCACCTTCTTATGGTATCCTCATTTATTGCTTTAAAAATAAAATAAAACTTATATACGGCACCAACATATCTTAAGCAAAAATGTTTCTAGAAAACAAGTATCATAAGTTTTTTTCCGAAGTGTTTAAAACTTTTAATTTCTCAACAAACAGCAACAATTTAATTTAATTTTTTCTAAAACAATCAATTTTAGGTTTTCTATAAAAATTCTTATTTTTCAAACTGTATGTAGATACCAGTCAGTATTGTGTGGGTTTTGTTATGATTAATCCACAATAGTAATTTAAATGCTTTATTTTTATTTTATTTTTAAAAACTTTTTTTTTATAAAAACTGTTTTTTTATGATAGTTGGTAGAGCAGTAACTAAGTTAGCCCGTTTCATTTTTAAACACTATAATACAAATTACTTTTTAATATCAACATTAAACCAACAATCAATACTACATCAAAATTATAACAAAATATTATTAACGTGCAAATCTGATATATTCCTTAACTTGTCAATTATAAAGTCAGTTCTTGAATCTAAATTCACTTTTATTAAATACATACATACTCGTATACATACTATGTTGCGTACATATTACTATAATAACCTATAGACATTAAAAAATGGTTTTATCATAATGAATATAGAATGTGTTTTATATGCACGAATACGCCCATAATTTGTATGCAACATGCCATATCACTAATTATCAATTTCTACACCTAATACGTGCTCATTCAGGGCGCCACAAATTAGTTTGAAAGGTATCCGTGGTCTAGTCACTATATGAAGTGATTTAATGTGGGGCATATTTATTCATGCAACATTAGTATAACTTTAATAAAAAAATTCTACTTAAACTTGTTTTAGTGCTACTACAATATTGAATGTTTATTAATATAAAACGTCTATTTCATATAGGTTATTGATTATTATTAAATCATTAGTATGGTTGAATTTGCTCATTAAAAGCAAATACTAATAACTTAGCGTGGTTGTATTTGAATTGTGTTGTATACAAAGTATTAAAAAAACGAGTTATTACAGTAGCCGCTGCTATAATGAATTTTTTTTTCATTTATATAATAAACAATCAAGATTCTACCTGATAAAGTGAGCTAAGAGTAAATTTGTAATAAATGGAATAAACTATATGTATGTGTTAATAAACTAAAATACCGTAAATAATATAAATAATTAAATCAATTGTTCAATAATTTAATTTTGACTAAATAACTCTTGGCCGCTGTGATTGTTAGAAACTTTTCTATTTTAGTCTTACCTATAAATTATTACTATTTACGCAACATCAAGAGTAATGCACAAGCAGGAAAATTCATTAATATTAAGTCTTGATATTAAGATGCTATAAATTATAGCATCTACAAGTTAGGATTTTGAAAAGATACCTAACTAAAGTATTCCTAATATAGTCAATCTTGCTTCTAATTTTGTATGTTTTCTAGTCAAAATACAAAAATATAAATGGAAAAGTAGATTAAAAAGTAATTTGAATATAAAACTAAATTGAGAGCTGTTTAGTTAGAGAAATTTATTATAAATAAATGACCATCGCAGTGTACCAAAAATAATTAAATTATACATTGAAACATCTGCAAAAATATAAAATCAGTACAGAAGAAAACACGTAATTTATATGAAAGTAGTAAATTGTGTAAATATAGAAAATATTGTGCAAAACCGGAATTCTTTATAATACTAAAAATATTAAAGTAAAAAACTTTTACAGACCGACATCATATGGTTTGACTAAGTTTATTAAATACAAAACCTAGTCTACCGTGGATTATAGAGCAAGTGGCACTAACTCACAATATCAAATATAACTTTTAATACAATTCAATTAGCCTCATTTACTCTATACACCAATTTAATCAACCAAACATTAACTTATTGTATAGTTTAAAAGTTAATTTCTCTAATATTTTGGTCTAAAAATAAATTTGGTTTATCAGCATCTTAAACATAGAAAACCCCATATTTCTTTAATACTAACATTAAACTAAACAGCAAAGATATAGATTTCTATAAAAGTAAACTGCAATTATTATCTTAAATATTTATTTACTGACCAACAGGAAGTTTGTGCCTACATCCACAAACAACAATTAGTTATAATAGCGTATTTCTTAATCTAAACCTTCCCAATAAGACTATTTTTGTAACACCTTTTTTACAAGCATCTTCAATGTAAATGTAGAAAATTTGATATTATTTTGTTATAATAATAATAATAATAATTGTCTTTATTTTTGTAATTTTACAGATAAGCAAAGTTCATCATAATGATGGTCTTCCACTTAACCTAATTTCAACATTTAATTTAAAACATATAAATAAAAATTAACAAATGGGTATCTTCTTATTTTATTCTACATAATACTAAATGGTTGAATCACTTAACTTCTACAACACTACCCGACCATTAAATCATCAAATTTTTGCTGTTTCTCATAATCTTACTCAACTTGTTCATCAAACCACCTATTTTATTTGTGCTAGACATCTTGGTAAACCAAGATCCGTATTTATTACCTATTTAAAAAAATAGAACAACTACTGATGAAGCTGCTTTAGTTGATTCCACTCATTCACTCATTACTTCTGCTGTTAAAACATCTCTTCCTCAACTATCATTATTTTAAGTAAAATATAAAAATTAACTATTTTTTTATAACTTTAATTGTTTACATTTTGACGACCCACAAGTTGCAGCAGAAAATTTCACAAAAACTATTCAGTCATTAAAAAAATTGTTTGACTCTCTGTTATTAAACCAAACCAAAAGTACTTATAATTATTAAAAATAGAAAAGCATATAACAAATTTATTAGTAATTGTTCCAATCTCACTAACAACAATTACAGTAAAAGTCGTAAACATTGTGACAAACTAATACAATCTTAAAAAATAGAATTGACAAGCAAAGCAAAATAGTTAAAATTCTTCAATACTTTTTTTCGAAATAATCAAAACAGTTTAGTTACTACTCCAAAAAATAACAGATATTTTTGCAAACCAATTTACATCTAACTCGAGTACTAAATCTTCCTATTGTTGATACAATAACGCTGGCTAATAATAAACTAATATTAGACTTATTATATTATATATATTCACATTAAACAACATTTTGATAAAAATAATTTTTTAAATTAAATACCAGAAAGGCATAATTTTTTTGTTGTCAAAATAAATACCAGAAAGGCATATTTTTTTTGTTGTCAAGGTTTTACAACAAAATAACTTTATCTTAGATACTCATAACAAATTTTGATTAAAACTTTCGACAACAAATCTTCTAACTTATGTTAGTCACATGTAAAATTATATTTAGACAAACATTAAAAAAATCTTGCACTAACTAACTAGACGTTTTAAAAGAATTGCATAAATTATGAAAACTTAATCTTATTAACAAACTCGTTGCACAGGTCTTGAGCATAAGTCTGTAAGTCTTATAAACTGTTTCTTTGACAACAAAAAATTATAGTTAAATTTGATTATTTTAATTTTGGACCAAAAATCATAAATTTTTGTTCTTGAAATTCTGTTTTTTGCCGGAAAACATAAAGATAAAAAAATTTACAAACAACTTCAATATGAATTAGATACAATCAACAAACAAGCAAAAAATAAAAAAGGCAACAACTTCGTAGAAAAAGAACAATTCAATATACCCATGCTCTTGAATAGATTGTCATTTTATAACACAAAGTAAATGTTTGTAAATTTTTAGCGTATTGTAATGGCGATTGGTAACCAAATATATTATTATAATTATTATTATTAAACAAAAACAGAGAAATTCTGGTAGCATTTTGTGCGCAAAAGAAATTCCAAATAAAAAGTAGGTGTTATTTTGATAATAAATCTACGTAAAATATGTAACTAGGTTTAACTCTAAAGAATGATCTGTTACAGACTATATAATATTAAATAAGACATTACACCCATCTCAAATATTAAACGTACGCATTCTGACATCCGTAAATATAAAATCCAATCTGGGATTTATTCTTAAGGAAATTACAACTGAAAAATTAAAAGTTTTAAGCTGATTTTATAGCAAAAATGGGAAAAGATTTATATAGGTCTTAAAGAAAATATGAAGCCTACTGAGCCGCAGAAAACAAAAAATCAAAAAATACTTACAGTCACAATCAATCAGTAAAGACATACTTTAAAAATATGTACCAAAACAGAAGACTACTGAAAATTATACTTTATCTTCAGGAAAAGAAAACACAAATATACAAATCATTTGTTAAAGAAACCATTAAAAAACTCAAAAACAAAAAGAAGCCAGGCCTGAATAAAATACCAAACAACTTTTTTAAGTATAAGAGTCAAGAAGTCTTGACAATAAAACCGTCCTTAAAGAGTTTAAAAAAAACTACAACAATCCCCCTCCACCAACCACCAAATTATTGAACAAGTAACAGCAAATCAAGATCAAATAAAAGAAATAAAAGACCAAGCAACACAAACAGCAAAAATAGAGAGAGGCCTTAATAATATGATCTGAAATAACAAATAAACTAAGAGCTTAAGATACAAATATGCTTAATATGTGTCAGCCCTTTAATGACATACACTGCAGAAACCCGGACAAATAATACAAAAACAAAAGCCAAACTTAAAACAAAATAAATTCGGGTGCTTAGAAACATGACCAGTTATATGCTAAAAAACCAAATCCCAAGTGCTAAAGTACGACAAAGATGCAACACACCAGATTTAAATAAATGGATCATGTAAAAAAGCACGGAATTATCACGTAACAAGTATAGAAGTTTACCTCTTTGTGAAAAAAGCAAGAGGTAGGACGGGATACCAGAAATAGGCAGATTACCCGACAGACCACCAAATTATTTGGGTGTAATTGTGTGCTTTCTTTAATTTTTTGTTTGTTCCGGTTTTTGTCGCTCAGAGTACATTTTGACGTAACGCCTGCCTCTGCATTTCCTAAACACTCTCCAAGGACTAGATGCATATTACTCATCTCCGTGTTACTGTACCGATACATTTCAAGAAAAAAAAAGTTAATTAAGAAAGCACAATTACTTACACTCAAACAATTTGTGACGTTTATGAAATTTAATGTGACGTCCACGGCTAATAATATTTTTACAATTTTTGTTGTTTTTGAAAAATAATGACCTCTGGTTTTACTAGATTTTCTCAAAAACCCTGTATCTGATCAAAATTTATCAAGAAACAAAAAAGTTTTCAGATTAAATTTTCCACAAAAAATATAACAAAAAAAATATACTTACCTAAAAATTAAAAAGTTCCAGAAGGTTTCTTCCTGAAGACTTTTTTTATTCAAACTTTAACAGTTTGTGTAAATAAGAAATAAACTACTGTAAACAAAAAATTGTTACAAAATGTTAAAAATTAAAGCAGTTTATAAAAAAAAACAAAAATTTTTGTAAACTTTAAAGAACTATAAATCCGAATTTATTAAAATTAATATACTACTTTATTAGGTCAATATTACTCAATCTGCTTGTAGTTTCTAGCATTCATTTTATGACTAATTCATTCTGGACACCCTGTATGTCCAAAGGTATATAATTGATCATGATCTTAAAATGTTTTTTAGTAAATCGTATTTAGAAATGTTAATCTAATGTGTTTTTTATTCATTTTAAAGAAATAATTTTGTATATTTTTAATCTTTAGAATTTAGTCTATAAATATTAAATTTATTACACAGGACACCTAAATATACTTTTTTGTCGAATTTTTTCACAAGAGCGCATATATTAAATAGAGACGCTGACAAGTCCTTGAAATAGTACAAGCTCTATTTGATTCACTGCACATAGCGTTGACTCTCATCCAGTTACTATAAGTATATAATTCAATTATAGTAATAAATACTATGAAATAAACTATCTGGCGGCCAATTTGTCAACATGTCTATGCTCACATAAGTCACGCCAGCAGTGTTCATTCATGTCAATTTTATTGACTTACGCATGTAAGCAAACCATAACAACCACTAACAAAAAAGTAATTTCAATACTTTATATATTAAAATTAAAAATTAGTTATAGTACAATTTAAAATTAACGATGTAACAATAAGAAAATAAAATAAAATTTAACAAATAAATTCTTTTTTAATGTGTAATGAGTGATGACATATATAGTATAAAATATACAACAGATTACTATTTCTTTACTGATTATTAAACAAATTACAAATCAGTAAATCAGGTTTTTTTACTTGATTCATACTTTGGGCTTTAATAATATATTGCAAATCTATACATTTAATCCTTTGCTCAGTTTATCTAAAATTATTTCTAGTTTTAATGCTGATTTAAAAATAAGAATATCAACTATTATGAACCACGACTAGAGATGTATATGGTATAAAAACCTAGTTTTTATATGTATGCCCATAAATTAACAAGAAACTTTTTTTAAATATACTTTTTATATATTATATAAAAAAAGCAAATAAATGGATATTTGTTTCATTTTTATAGCCTCTTCTTGTAAAATAATTGCATCCAGACTTTTTGTATGCAAACAGTAAAAAATATACACAACAAAACTAAATAAATAAAACTTATATTTTTTAAATTTCAAAACCAATCATAAGATCCGTGAATTACTAATTGATTCGGCAGAAAAGTAAATTAAAAAGTAAAGTGCACTGTTTGATCTTATGTGATTATAAATTTACCGAGAACCACTTTTATTAGATAAAAATCCGCATCAAACTTAATCTAAACTATTAAAGTACTTTTAGTATAACTACGAAAGAATTATTTCTAAATTCGCAATAATTATTTAAAACTTTTATTGCTACAACTTCTTTATTAGAAGATGTGTTATATCAATTGTAATTCATTCATCATATTGATCACTCATAAATAGATATTTGGTATTCCAGGTATATATTAAACACATTATCTGTGGCTATACTATATTAACAGATATTGCCAAGATGCCAAATCAACATAGAAACAAGCCAAACAAAAATGGCAAAACAACATTAATAAAACTAAACAATCTTTTGTATTAAACATTACATATAGCGTTGCCACTGCTTCATATTTTGCAACACAATTTATAAATCAATTGGCAGAAAAAGGTGTACAAAAGTATCCTGTCCCTGGATAAGGATAAAAAGCTAAGAATATATTGGAACACCAAAAACGGCATGATCCAATATTTGAAAGCAAAATACGGAAGAACATGATCAACCAAACAGATTATATTATCAAAAATACCAACATTGTTTGTACAATTGACACAAATGACACCCATAATTATCACTAGTACACTAAGAAATAATATAAAGCGTAAACTTACAAGAGCATAAATTATAACTGCATGCAGAAATGCAATTAAATTAACTGCACTACGGGAAAGATATTGGATTCTAGACGCCCAAAGCACAGTGCTCAGAAAATGCATTACGTGCTGCAAGCATAAACCAAAGGCGTTACAACCAATTATAAAAAACCTTTCAAAACTCTAAGTAACATTATCACAACCGTTTCTAATAACCAGTGTTGACTACTGAGGGTCATTTTTAAAGATGGTCAGACAAAAAATAAGAAAAAAATAAAAACAAATGTCAAAATATTTGTATGTTTGTCAATGAAGCATGCACACATAAAATTAGTAACAGATCTTTTGTAAGATACATTCATTGCATCACTACAAAAATTTGTAGAACAACAAGGAAAACCACAAAAAAATATAAATTATGTTGGACAACGGAACCAATTTAGTAGATATTAACCGAGAGTTGCATAAACTTCTATCTTTCATAAGTAAACATCAAGAGCATGAGTCGATGACACATAAAAGTATTAAATGGACCTTCATAAAACACGTTTGTCTTATTTTATAGACCCTTGAGAAGCAGCAGTAAAAAGTTTCAAACGTTATTTTGAAAAAAGTAGCAGGTGATGCAAGTCTCGCGTAAGCAGAAATAACTCTAACTCATTAACCTCTATGTTCGAGGATCTACACGATCTACAAATTAATGTTATAACAAGCATTTCAGTACTGAGTCTATTAAACATAAAAGTGAAACGACTATCCCGATGGCAACCCATTCAACAAACGCAACAACCTTTCTAGAAAAAGTGATCCAAGAAATACCTAAGCAAACTGCAAACCAAAACAAAATAAAAACATCAACCACGGGTCTAAATGAAGCCATATAACCAGAAAAGATAGTAGTCATACGCGACTATAACTCGCGTCGTTCGAATAGACGTTACGCCAAATTGTAGAAACATTCCCAGGAACTACAAAAATAACAAAGCTCTGTCCGTTTCCCATCCAAACTTTTCAGGCGGCCGGTATTTTAGTGCCCTTCACGAAGTAATTTATAGTGTTCTTGTAATAATTATTTTTATGTATTTTTGCTTAATTGCATATTTTATTTATGTATTATTCTTAGAAGAATTAAACCAGACGCGATGGGATTATTGCCGTGCAGCTGCATAATTAGTTTTATTATGGTAGCGTTCGGAGACGGATTATTTTAATATTAAAAAACATCTAATGAAGTATATATTTTGTATATATATATATACATATTTGTAAAACCTATTATATAAGTCAGTTATATTTCATACTTAAAAAATTAAACAAAAAAGTTTTTGTTAGTAACCATCAAATATCAACGTATCTTATAAAAACGCTTATTAAAACAAACACGTGTAGAATATGATTATGTATAGGTATTTCTTTATTAACATTACTTATATTAATGACCTAATTCTAAATTGGTTGAGTAAAAATTATAATAAAATATGTCAAATATACCTAATTATTGAATTGAACTGTATTATTAATTTTATCATTTCACAAAATTATTTAAGTCATAATTTTTATATTATATATATAATTTCCTGCTGCTTAGTGATGTATTTTTTAAGTGAAAAAGTTACTCTTATCATATTAACAAACACGTTTTATAAACAACTATTAATAATTATTGGTAGTTAAGTTGTATATGAATCGACTGATGTGAATATCGAAAATTAATTATTGGAATTTCTATTATATGACATCAATCATTTATTGTAATAAACTAAACGTTATTTTATTGGCCATACTACAATGGTAGCCAAAACTATTAATTCAGTTTAAACCGGCTATTAATATTAAATCCAATCCACACACTTTACTAGTAAACTACATCCGGTAGTCACCGGTAGTCCGCTGCGAGATAAATTGTACACATTAAATGACTAATAGTATGTTTAGGAGAGAACACATAAAAAGAAACTAATTTCTAATTGAATTGAAAGCTACAAATTATCAGCATTGTTGTTTTATTCAAATTGATTTCAGTATGTAATTTATACATACAATCAGCCCAAATAGTTCTAATTACAATTAATTTCCTAATGCCAAATACTGTTATATACAAATTATTGTTCACCTTAATCGTATACTTATTCAATAAGTATTATAATCATTTGTTTGGTTTGTTTACTTAGTATTACGGATAAAGATTAATATCTATTTAGCATTGGCATCATTTCCTATGCTATTCAATTTCCCGAGCTTTGAAATATTACAATTCCTTTTATGTAATCCATTCTTATACTTCTTTTTCTCTAGTAGATTAAGGATTCTACCTCAAAACATTATTATGTGCTTAATAAAATGTTTTTATTGTTACTAATGAAATAAAGTAAAAACTATTCTATCAGTAGATTTGTAATAGAAATATTCTGTCACTGCTACTTGTAAACATAACACACAAGCTATTTACTAAACTAAAAAATATCACCGCTTAGGTTTAAATAACGAAAAGGACTTTTTAGTATGATAAGTAGCCTACATAAAGTAGATATATCTGTAAAAAACAGCGTCATAGTATTTTTTTTAAATTGTTGTAAATGCCTAAGCTTTTAAATATGTTACTCCAAAAATAAAAAGTTAATCAAAAGTTAAGAAGAATATATTACAAACAAGTATTTTTTTTAAGTTGTAGAACGCAACTTGTATCTATCTAAATAACCGTGCTTTTATTGTAGCACTCACTGTCTGATATTTTTGTTTAAGCTCTACAATGAGTCGAGTACAAAATCTCATGCAAGAAGATAAGATTTACCGTGCTGCACACATAGTGTGCACATGCACATGCACGGTAAATTCTGAATACATATATAGAGTGGATTGTGAAATAGAGTGAATAGATGCGCACAATGGAGACGATATTAAACGGTAACTCGCACTTGACACCAGAACAGATGGCGACATTGTAATTAATGAGCATTCTGTCTGACACTATCATGTCACTGTTGCCCATGAATTGATTAATATACCCGTCCGACCGTCCTACGGGATTACCGTCACAACCAATGCATAAAAATATTTCACTAAATTATTTAATCTTATACAATTATGAATTATTAGCTGAACAAATGAATATAATATAATTAAAAAAAATCAATAAATTTAACAAACAGCGCAGCGCATTTGCTGTTGATTAATTTGTGCACACGATTTTATGAATTTTTATTATATGGGAATTTTTGAGTGAACAAATATTACTTTCATCAAAATTTTTGGTTAAAATAAAAACTCGTCTTTTGCTATGGTGCAAAGCCATATTCCAACAAGGCACACTAAAAAGTTTGTAGAACCCAAACAATTGCTTGACTTTTAGCCAATAAAATTGTTGAATTGAGATTAAATAAATTTATATTTTTTATCATTTTTAACATTATTTAATTCAATACCAATCCAATAAAGCAAATTTGGACAACGGGTTCTTTAAATGGCTCCATTAAGTTGCCCCCCCCCCCACTAAAAAATTTGAAAATTTGAAAATTCCAAATTAATGCGCTCGTAATGCGCTCAAAAGCGCTGAAAAAAAAATTACGCGCTTATCTTTAAATTAAATATGATTTTTGAACAATTTTAGATGGGGGGCAACTTAATGATTAGCCCCCTAAAGTATTTTTTTTCAATTTTAAATATACTATATTAATGCGCTCGATATGCGCTTTTATGCGCCGCAAAAAGAATTTTATGCGCTCAATTGTAAATATGATTTTTGAACCATTTTACGTAGAAGAGAACAACTTAATGATTAGCCGGTTCTATAAGATTGGCCTTCCAGGAAAAAAAAATTATGAATTTGAAAATACCTCCCCACCTAAAACTGTTCAAAAATCATATTTAAAGACAAGCGCATAATTTTTTTTTTGCAGCGCATTACGAGCGCATTACGAGCGCATTAATTTGGTATTTTCAAATTTTCAATTTTTTTAGTGGGGGGGGAGGGCAACTTAATGGAGCTTCTTTAAATACCTATCAATTTTAAAATATAAAATAATAAAGATTAACTTTAAACTTCAATTAATTTTTGAATCAAACAACAAACCCCACCAACAAAACTAAGTTGACTAAAAATGCATTTGTTCGCTTATTAATTAATCAATAAAAATGCACTATTTGATAGCTCTTGAAACTTTAAATACGGTGATATATAACATGTATAGTTAAAAAAGCAATAATAATTTAAAAAAATTATCATAACTAGACCTAATTAGCAAACTGTCACTTCAAGATTCCTAGTTTATTATAAAATTTTCCTTATAACAAATAATAACAATCTACAAAAAAGCTCTTACTACCGATGGTGTACCTACTACAATTAATTGAAATTTGATAAATAAAATGAATTAAAAAAATGTATTTACTACTAATACATACGCCAAACAATCAATTAAAATCGCGTTTAGTAATATATAACATGTTCTCTTTGAATAAGATAGTTAACTACATAATTAAAAAAAATAATTAATTGCAATTATCGTATTAACGCACTGAGAACAACACAAAAAAAAATCTGGCCACCGATTTGAGATTACGTAACCTTAAAAATGTTTTAACGTGGTAAGATTTATTGTAGAAGATTGATGTTTAAATCAACTTTCTACAATAAAACTTTTCTAAACACCATTTTTAAACAAGTTATAACGTACCAAAACTTTGGACAATATCTTTGTTGGTGGGAGTACGTGACCTTTAGAATGTTGGAATTTTCCATCAAAAAACTTTTTTCACCACCAATTTTAAACAAGTTATGATTTACCACTTTCTACAATAAATTGTTAGTGGCATGTACGTGACCTTTGAAACAAGTAAAGGATTTATTTAGTATTAACTTATAAGCCAATATAAGATTAATGCTCACAGACTCTTAAATCTCGTCTTCAATGTAACATTTTCAGCAAATGTGGTTTCACTCGTTAAAACTCAAAGATATTTTTATGTTGTTGTGACATATTAGGTAATTCCTAAATATTACATTTTAAAATTTAAAACAAATATAAAATAGAGGGTCAACCCCCGTTAAGCATTTAACATGAATGATACTTTACTTTATTTATTTTCACAAAATTGTTGCCAAACCTTGTCATAGCCACTTTATCCGATCTTTGCTTCAGAAATATTTTCAATATAAAAAAAATTCTATGATGTGCCTAACCTTACATCTGGTATCAAGTCAAATGTAAAAAACTCCAGACCAATACAATAACAATCTTTTTAATTATGCTTAACAAATTTAAGAAGTTGATACATTACGTTTTTTATTTGTGCTTTCAATAATATTATTATTAAAAAACGACATAATTTCTTCCTAAAACTATCAACTCAAATAATGAAATCCTTGTAAAGTCAACCTGAGGTTTATGCCATTTAAAAAAAAAAGAATGTTACAGCTTTTTATTCTGTTAATCATAATTTATTAATCCAAAAATTAAACGTCTAGAGCGCTGGTGTTTAAATGGTTAACTTCGTATGTGCAAAAGTTTAAAAAGAAAAATTGAATACACATCTCTTTAACTTGTTTAAAGTAACTTCACACGTAAATATACTAATTGAAAAATAATGCTATTCCCAAATTTTATTATTAATTCCTTTACTAGTGTTGTATATGCAAATAATATTAAATGATTTAAAATAAAATAATACAGTTGATATTTGTTAGCCATGTAAAATGAACTATTTGCGGTAAATAATTGTTGGGTTTAAAATTGCATAAAGCTTAATATTAAAAAACGATTGTTGTTGTATAGCGTTCTCAAAAACCGGAACCCAGATTAACCCAAAAAAAACTTGGTACGTTTTAAATCATTAAAAAAAAATTAGATATGATCGAAAACAACATAACATCAATGTCTTAAAATGGTAAAGCAACTTAACATATAACAATTAACAGTTTTGGTATATTTTCATATTAGAAGTTTTAGTAAACAACAAGTAAAGCATTTTTGATGCACATGGTTATTTATAATTTAAAACCTTAACAACAATTTTTGGTGTATGTGTGGGCTATAATTGTAAACAGATTACTTATTAAACTATAACTGTATTACTATTCAATAACAATAACATTTTAACATCGGAAGATTAGGTGGATTGGTCCACTAAAGCTCATTATCTAATCTGCTCAATCGCCTGATCTAAAAGTTCTGGTTTAAATTTTTTTTAAAGTATAGATACACCGTTCAAAATTAACACTGTGCATGAATTGCAAAATGCTACGTCATGACAAGCTGAAATCTGCATAGAAAATCATGGATAACTATGAGCAAATGCTAGCTACTGGTGCGCCTTTATAATTTTAAAATAATTAATGTATTTGTGCTTTAATTTAAACTTTCACAATCAGAACTTTGTTATTAAAATACTCTTACAGATTTTTGTAAAATTTTCCATATTATCCATTACCAGCAATCATTTCTGACAGTTTCTTTTTGTTCTTTGCAATTTTACTTTTTTAACAGTTTTTTTTTAATTATCTTTGTTAATGCCGTCATTTTATTACACATTTTTTTATCACTGCTCATTGCAAGCTTTTAAAACTTTTAGAATACATAAACTAAGTTCAAAACAACATACTTTTAAAATTACTGAATGTTTAAAAACATATAAGAAAACTATCATAAAACCTAAGTATTTTAAAAAACTATTATTAAAATAACCAAAGATAAGTGCAATAACATATTATCTAAAGAATTAAAGTCTAGAGACAAAAAAGTTAGTGCCGTAATTCATTTCAACCATAAATATATGCGGCTCGTAAGTTTTGATAAATACTGAATTTAAAAGTTTATTCCGTATGTCAACAGTACGTTTAAAAAAAATCTCTCTTAAAAATGTCTATCGTACAACTTTGAACTGTCAGTGAATATTTGTGAGAATTCCTAGCAAGCTTTGTATTACAAGAAAATATTTGTTTACACGGCAATATGTCTAGAATTTTGTTTAAACAATACCCATAAAAATATCTATAGAAAATGCAAAGATCTGCAATATTAAGCCGGTATTGTATCTAAATCTTTAGTTAATTTTGGGTCAGCAATAATACAATTGTCTTGCTTTTAAATAAAATTTAAAAGAAATAATGTAGTTTTGGATGCTCTTTCTTAAACTTGGAAACAATATTTAATACAAGAAGAAATATAAGTTTTATTTATATGCAAAAACTGAACAGAAGTAAAAAACTGTCTAAATCTATTAAAAAATCCTAGTTTTCTGAATACTTTCAAAGCTATTTCAACAACATAGTTGTTTCAAAAAAGATCATGTAAGATTGTAACCCTTAGAAAACAAATTTAAAAAGATTTAGATATAGATTTGTTGTTTAGTTTTGGTTTTAAAACGGTAAGTTAACGCTAGAGAATTACAGGGTTTAGTCGCCCCGTTCTGTTGTGGTGCCACTAGTAGTATTGTTATGGAAAAATATTAAATCTTATCACATCTACGAGAATATCAATGAACTTTTCTCTTTAGAAAAATATTGACACGTACAGAGCCATTTTTAAATTAAAATTAGTTTTTATTGGACAAAACGCCAACCAACTCAATATCCAAACGATAAGATTTTAGTCATCACTCTTTTTATATGTTAAACTACATACAATATTCTATGTTTTTATGTTTTTGGTTAAAGATTTGAAGTTATATTTTAAGAGTAAAAAATTAATAAAAAACTAATTAAAAACGTCACTTTTTAAAAATTAATTGCGAAGAAACGACTAATTGCATCAAATTTCTACAAATTAGAAGACACAGATTGGACTTTCTTCTACAATGTGTTAACATTTTATTCAATTATATTCAGGCGTTTTCTTGCTGAGATTAATGCTGTGAACCCTTATAATAGCGCAACTATTCTCTCACCTTAAGTATTTTTAGAGTTAAAATTAAAAATGTTGGAAATTTTTCATTCAGATATTGTTTTGAGGTCTTTGTTTATGGATGCTACAGATTCTAACTTAAAAATTTCAAAACGTTCTGCCATATTTGTGAAAATTGTGTAAAAAAAATGTGGAAAGTATAAAGTATAAAGGGTGCTATTATCAGCAAAACTATGAATAAAACTTTTGATTATTTGAAGATGTTTATTAATGTAAATCAAAAATAAAGTCGACAAAAAAGTAAAAAAAAAGTTGAAATATAAATTTTATATAATTTTTTTATTGTCAAAAAAGTTATCAATTAGGCTTACAGATTTGTGATCCAAAGCTATGCAATGAAGCTTGTTGATAAGATTATGATGCTATACTCTATCAAATGCTTTAAAAATGTTTAGAAATACTGCAAGATATTCTTCAACATTATTTGTGACTAACATCAGAAGTCAGAAATCAGAAAATCTGTTTAACGTTTTGATCAAAATTTACATTAAGTATTTGAAATAAAATTATTTTGTTCTAAACACTTTACAATGTAGAAATTAATATATATTTTTTTTTTTTTTTTTTGACAAATTGGACAATAGTGCAATTAGTCTTTAATTTAAAGAATCAGACTTGTCTCACTTTTTAAGTATAGATTAAACATTTGCATTTTTCCAACAATTTGAGAATGTTTTTTTCTATGATAAGGCAAATATTTTTGTCAAAATAAAAGCTAATTTATTTGCACATGTTTTAAGAATATGAAGAAGTACCACCAATATTTGATGCCTTTCAGATATTTAATTTTGGACAATATCTTTTTACCAACCCGTGTCTAAAATGAATTTGACCCATCAATTTATCACAAACCGGCATTGTAGATTCAACAGTAGAAAGATTTAGAATAGGAAAACTAGATACAAATTTGGTTAGAAAAAATATTTGCTTTTTAATTGGATTAGATTGTTTTGATAATTTCAAAGAAGTATTAAAAAATTTGAACCAGCTTGCAATAAATTTATTGTTTTTTGTTGTTTATAGAAAACTGAAGAAATTTATTAGCTTTGTTTTTCTCAATCCTATTTTTTAGATTGTTATTTGTTATATGCTTTTAGCTTCCTATTAACTGCCTGTTTTATCTAAATTGAGTACAAATGCTTTTGTTTTGGTTTAATAACAGAGAATGAAACAAATTTTTTAATGAAATTCTGAATCGTTTTTAAGAGATTTACTGATATGTGAATCCTCAGAATATAAACAATAAGTATCAAAATCAAAATAAAGTAAATAATCAGAATTACCCAAAGCAACTTTAACAGTAATTGTTTTAACGTCTGGCATACTTAAAAAATACAAGTCTAATAATCTTAGTTCACCAAAAAGTCTAGTTCAAAAAAACATATGAGTTGTTGAATAAGTTGAGTACGATAATGAAAAACAGCAAAAACCATTGTTGTCCAAATAGTTCTGTAAAAGATGAGTGACTTAACCATTCAGTATTATGTACAACAAAATTTCCTAACAAAAATATTTCAGATTTTTTATGATTACCTTAAAGAAACTTGTCAATTTTTTTAGAGAAGTCATAAAAAAAGTTTTGAGTTGCCTTATTTAAAGAACGGTATATGTATATGCTTACAAAAATAGTTTTATCGGAAAAAAATAGTTTAAAAATATGCTATTATAACCAATGTCTTAAATTTCATATGTCAGTCTAAAATATGTTTGTTGATAATAATCAAAATCATCTAAATTAAATCAATCTGGATCTTATAGATTAAATCAATCTGGATTTTTTGATTTTGGTATATTTAAAATGCTGATGAACAAAATTTTAATATTTAATAATTGTGGCAAAACGTTGTTCTGCCAATTTAATTGTAACGTAAGCCATGTTTAACTTTGTAGGAGATTTGTTTAGTAGATTAGTGCTATTTACTTCACAATCCACGGTAGATTAAGATTTGTACGCATTAGACTCAGTCCGATTATCTAATAAAACTCTCGCGTTAGTAGTCTTTTCGACAACTCGTTCCAAATTTACGGTCTCTGCCCGCACATCCAAATGAGAGGCTATTTTGCGTGCGGAATAATTGGATTTAGAACAAACTATCATAACATAATATTACGGCTTATACGTACCGCCAGATTAGGATTAGTAGTTATTGTTAGTAGTAAGGTTAAGGAGTAGTTTTAAAAAGGACGAAACAGGATGGTCCCAGGACAGGGAGTTAGAATACGCAAGGTCATCGGTCCTCAAAATAGGAATAGGCAGAAATCAGATCCAATCCGGGTCACGGAAGTTCGGGTACACAAAAACACTACTCTTAAAAAACTGGATCTGTTTATTCGAAACTTTAAATACCAGAATTTTGTCCCAAATGACAAATCCAGTTTTCCTGTAAAATTGATTGCTTTTTTACCTCGGTATTACAAGATTGTTCTGCTGGCAAAAGTGTCACATATTTTGAACAATATTTAATTTACTCATTACAAACGCAAATATATACTTACGTATATATAGTATGTATATAGTTTTTGCTATATAATGCAATTATTAATCCCACAGGAAATAATATTAAAAAATAATAGTTTTTATTCCTTCTTTTAAAATTAATCAAATGATTATATTTATACATTTAGTTTTATTAAGTTTTTTAATTATGAAATAACCAAAATATATAACCAAGTTCTAATTTAAGTGACAAATATAATAAACGTCATAACAAATTAAAAATAAATTTTATACTTATATAAACTATAGTAAATAATTTGCAATACTAGTATATTTTATTTTTACTTACAATTCAGATAATATATATCAGAGTTTTGTACCTGCAACAAAAAAAACATGTTAATAAATATATGTAATAAAAACACAATATTAAAACAAACCTTGAAAATTAATCATTTCAATAAAGATAATTTTTTATTAATTATTTAGAAAAAAACATCTAAGTTTAAAACTTATACATATTTCACGACTACAAATTATTCTTAAGTAAAATTGCTTATAGAATCCCAAGAGAAATTGGATGTAATAAAATCTTACTAAATGTAATTTTGTGGAGTAACGACGGAAAAAATCCCTGAGTTTGATTTTTTTATTCCAAGTCCGTATGCCCCGAAAGAATCCCTCCACAGAGCAAATCTAATTTATTCCTCTGTAAATAAGGGATTTCTTTAATAACAAGGAGCGACCCGCATTAAAAAGAAATACGTTAATGTATTTATCAAATTTGGCTTATTGTTTGAACTGCGATCAATATTAATATAATTAATGAAAAAAAAATTTTACCTATAAAAACTTATTTCTTTGAATTTTATTTCTGGATATAAAAAAGTTTGAAAATTTAAAAGAAAATCTTCGTAATTTCAAAAGTAATAAAATAAGAACAATAATTCGTTTTCAAGTGGACACAATTTCACATTATGATGTCACGCAAGCGAAATATATATAAATCTTATTCAGGGCAAATGGGGAAGAGCATGGTGGAATATCTGGAGGCTTTACGAGTGTATTATACGACGATTGTTGGTTTTAATATAAATTGTTAGGCAGTGGAATGATGTTTTTACCCGCACCACCAGCACTATAATTCTCAATCTTGCAGGATTTATTACATTAAAAGGGTGGGGTGGGGGAGATTAGTATTCCAGCTCCTTAAATATCACGAGATATTGTTAAAAATAAATTACGGTTTAATAGTAAATACATTTGTTTTGTTTTTGTTTCATTTTTACATTTAAATTAATGAGTTTCAGATTGCAATACTTTAATGGAGCTTTCGCATGATTGCTGCAGGAGTTGTAAAATGTATTAAATTCTGTCTACAAAATTACATGTTAAAAATGTTCCATCTTAAATTAAACAAAAAGTGCATATTAATTTTTCTTTTAGTTGATACCTTTAACGATCAAGAAATCAACTTTGTTTTATTCCATGACAATGTAACTATAATATGTACTAAAGCTCTATAGCTACAAAAAGTTTTAATGTTCCATTAAAAAATTCGTTGTAACGTAGAGTTTTACATTACATTTCACTGTATTGTTGACAGCAATAATGTATTAAAAGAAAATTTATTACATGAAGTACACAATACTCTATATTCTTTATTACTCTAAATTAGTTTTATTTATTTATTTTTTATTTTTAATACCTTATTGTATTTCCATAAATACTTTCACTAATTTAGCCTCTATAATAAGTATTGTATTCACCTAATTTTTTAAATTTTGTTTTTAATGGACAAAACAGTTTGCATTTTTAAACGATAAAACATGCCTGTAGAAATTCCTTTTAGAAATTATTTATAATTTAACAACACAGCCACATAATTATTGCAGCATAAAATTTTGCTATTAGCATTGTATACATATTTACTCTATAATTGAGTAAATTGATACTAAAATTTCATTACTAAGATTAATATATTATTACATAGTATATTATATTGCTCCCATTTGTATACTTATTCTTTCTTTTTATTGTATATTCCTATTGAATGCATTAATTTTATTTTGCAATAAAATATATTTCAATGTTACTTCAAAGAATATTGTCTAGAGGAACATTTTCGTATTCGCATATTAGTTATTGAATATTGTCGTAGATACAAAAGGCCACTATATACGTCGGGGAGAACAATTCACCGTGATAAAAACAATAGCTTATCTGATGATTTGACATATCAAAAATTCGTTTCTCGAGCATAAAAGTATTATTTTTGTCATCCACCATGTACATTATAACCACAGCAGAAATATGTATGTTTCAAATTCTTGAATTATATGTTATCCATAATCCATATTATTAATGAAAACAATAAAATTAAAACAGTTTATAAAATAAATTTAAATCATGTACAATGTTGATAATAAAATTTATAAATAATTTGATAATAATTTGAAAGTTTATTTATTTGAGTTAGTTAAAACAAATACCGCTGTTGCAAACGTTTGTATACGTTGTGTTGCAAGTTTTACTGACAATATTGATTTAAACAGAATATTTTATGTCACTTTGTAATAAAATTATAAATTCCCTATGAAGTAAAAATGCACAAGCGTTCCGGGCAGTAAGACATGTGAATAGGCGGACAACTTTAGATCATTCCGTTTTTCGACATACATATATACCGAATAGGAATTGATAGACAGTATCAACTATCGTCTTCCTATTGAAATGCAGTAACTAAAAAATATAATACTACGTTTAATACCATCAATTACTTCGTACAATATTGATATTGCAGTTTGCAATTAATAGTTAATCAATCCGGAAGTTATATAAAAGAATCTCAGTTTATTTTAAATAATTTAGTAAAAGATTAGAGAAATTTATAAAAATCTTAACAAAGCGTGTGACAAACTGCAGGTTAGAAACTTTTCAAACAATAAACTCCATAATAGTTAGTTACATTTCAACGTCATTTTTCGTTTATTATATTGACGACAGGTTGTGAAACGTTAAGATTTATCAAAGAATGTAAATTGTGTTATTTGAATTAAACTGTAGACAATTTGAGCTCAAACACAAAATTAATATGCAGAAAACATTTTTTTTAATTTTTCAATCAGTGCAATTTGTGAGTTTCTATTAGTGGTCACTTTTAATAAAACGACTCTTTCATTGGTCTCTTTAAAACCATTTTTCATTGATTACGATCTGTACTCGTTCTAGATCTACAGGGTGTCCGGAAAATACGTGTACAACGTTTGACGACAGACTCCTGACGTCAAAATAGGTCGATCTAAGCCGACTTAGTTATATCCAAAATTGTCTCGTTTAGCCGGTAGAGGGCGTCAAAAAAAACAAAAGTATAACAAAGTTGAAAGTATCTATTGTAAGAAACTAAGTAAAACAAAAACATTACTTAAGCAAATGTGTAAAATGACCGCCATCTTGCTGAATACACATATTAACACTCTTTAAAAAATGATATTGGACCCTATCTAATGTCTCGGGATTATTAAAATGGTTGCCTGCATTTAAAATCCGCTGCAATAAATCATCGCGTGTGTTTACCGGAGTCTTGTAAACTTCAAACACAAAAAGAAGTCACACATATTTAACTCAGGAGAACGTGGTGGCTATTTTACTGGTGCATCATTGCCTCTTCCAATCCATCGGTTGGGATATTGATGATGTAAGTATTGCCGAACGGCCACGGAAAAATGGGGCGGGGCACCATCATGCATATACCACATTTCCCTCCGAAGTAAAAGGGGCAAATTCTCCAGAAGAATTGGTAATGTGTCTTGCAAAAAATTTAAATAAATATTTCCATCTAACCTGTCTGGAATAACAATGGGACCAATAAGGTAGTGATCAATAATACCTGCCCAAATATTAATTTTAAATTGATGCTGATGATGTGCAACTTTAATGGCATGTGGATTTTCATCGGAATAAATATGTTCGTTGTGCAGATTGGTTACCCCAGATCTTGTAAAGCATGCCTCGTCAGTAAACATAATTTTTCTACAAAAATTTGGAACAAGGATTCTTTTGTTTCTAATAAATTGACAAAATGTAAGCCGCATAGGGGGATCAGTCGGTAAAAGTTCCTGGACTTTTTGTATGTGGTAAGGATGTAACAACTGTTCTCTTAAAACCTCATTGACAATCGTTTTAGGAACATTTAATTCACGTTCTAAGAGACGGGTACTGGTACTTGGTTCTTCTTCAACTCTTTCCAGAATCATCTCTTCTGTTTCCACAGTTCGAGTTGTTCGCATACGACCCCTGCCTTCAAACTTTTTCTCAAAACTGCCCGTTTCCCGAAGATGACGCTCAATATTGGCAAATGTTTGGTGGTTTGGTATTCGACGGTTAGGAAACCTCTCCATGTAAACCCTAACACTCTGACGCCCATTTCCTTGACAAAACCCGTATACCAGGAGCATGTCAACTTTCTGAGAGTTTGTATAATTTTCCATTTTTAATGGTAAAATGAACTTGTAATTCAAGAATGTTGATCGTATACTTGAGTAAATTTCATAAACTGGTGACAATTTGTCAATAATTGTCAAATTAGTAAACGCCATAGCAACAAGGTCACTTAAAAAATTATTGTTACAGGTAATTTCTTTTTAATATTTACAAATTTTTGACGCCCTCTACCGGCTAAACGAGACAACTTTGGATATAACTAAGTCGGCTTAGATCGACCTATTTTGACGTCAGGAGTCTGACGTCAAACGTTGTACACGTATTTTCCGGACACCCTGTATAACTTACCATTTTTTATTGATTACGATCTGTACTCGTTCTAGATCTATAACTTTTAATCAGAATATTTAAATTTACTTTTTGTTCAAATAAGTTTAGTAGAATTAGTTCTAGAGGTTAAAATAGTAAAACTCTATTATTAGATATGCTGGTAGACGTCTAATCTAAAACTTCCTGGTTTTATTTAACAAAACTTACCAAGCTTAACAAGTATGTCTAAAATCTATTTTTTAAGCCTAAAAACTAGTTTTGATGCCATTTGCAAGTTCAATCGTGCAAAGGCATTGTTAAATTTTTTGTACATGCAATATTAGTTTATTAATTAGTTATACAGAGTGTTCAAAAAATAATGTAAAATATTTAAGAATGTACAAACCACAAAATGGGTTGTCAATGCAACTGTTTTGGAGATATAGAACATTATTTATTTTTATAAATTTTCACAAAGAACAGAGTTATAGAAGATGTTCAAAGTGGAGGGCACTTCCATTTCCAAACAAGCACGACATCATTGTCTGAAAGTCATTCGTACTCTAAACTGGCTCGGATTTCATAGCACTTTTCATTAATTTTTAACTCAAGCTCCTAGAGGCTATTTACAGGAGTAGCATTCACTAATAATTTTAAATATCCCCAAAGAAAAAAACCAAGATGGCTTAATTTAGGCAATCTTGCAGGCTATAAAACTGGTCCGTTTCTTCCTACCCACCTATGTGGAAAAGTTTGGTCTAAACGTCTTTAACAGCAATCAAATGAGCTAAAGCATCATCATGCTGAAACCACATTTGTTGTCTGTAGGCCGAAGAAATGTCATCCAGAATCATACATTGTGTTCTGCAGAAAGTTGAGGTGAGCGCCTGTTAACCGGTTTGGTAAAACAACAGGACATAGAAACTTGTCGCCTACCCATCCAAATGTTTAATGAAAAACATGTCTGATGTCCACATTCAATTACAGCATAGAAATGTTTGTAGGCCGAACGATGTACATTATAAAAATTAACAACTCCATTTTATGTAAACCCGGTTTAATTCGTAAAAAAAAAATTGGCATAAAACTGCGGATCTTCAGCATCTTTGCGTAGAAACCAGCGACAAAAAACCAAACGTGCCTGATAATCAGTTAAATTTAAGACCTGTACTCGTTGTTCATGGTGTGGATAGAACAGCTGCTCGTAGAGAATTCTCCAAACAAGAGTAGCACCAATTCCTACCTCGGCTAATATTCTCCGCACACTCGTCCCTGGATTTTGCTCTATCCGTGCTATAATTTCTTGTTCTGCTCTAGGAGTACATACCGACCTTGGTCTGCCGGAAAGATAAGACTGTTTTCAAACCGGTATTTCTCTATATCTGGCAATTGAAATAAGTTTCTACATAAAGACGTCGCGTTTTGGTGGAAATCCCATTAGCACTACCATACATGAAATGCATGTTGGCTAGTTCTGTATTAGAGTAATCAACCATAGCAATTAAAGCTTGTGCATTAACAAGAACTGTCAAATACTAAATGTTTATATTACAAAATATCAGCCAACTGATAAGAAAATGCACGTTTTTGCAAAATAAAAAATGGATAGAAAAAGAATAATAAAAATAAATAATGTTTTATATCTCCAAAACTGTTGCTATGACAACCAATGTTTATTAAAACTTTTTTGTTTGTTGTGGTTTGTACTACTACCCCTTTAAATATTTTACATTTTTTTTAACACCTTTTATAAATAAAATTAATTATGAAATAAATAAATGCAAAATCATAATGTTTAATTTGGACATTTAGTATTAAATTGCACTAGATGGAGTCACAGTTATTTGGGTTATTGTTTATAAAAATTTGCCAATTTGAAACTAACCAAGAAAAACTTTATTTTATTTCCAATTCATTTTTTAATTAATTTTAGCGGCCGTCTTTGTGTGTTCCATATTTCAACATTTCAATTATTTTTGTACATTAAATTTTTGAAGATGACTTTTGTAGAAATAGACAGTAAATCTACTTCAGATCTTAAATATTGTATATATGCAAAAAACTAAATTTAATTGTGACTTTAAAAATATAACACTTTATTATACCCAACATTGCCAAAAAATACTTTTGAGAACTTGTTAACTCGGCATAATTACTTATCCATAACATTCTGACACTTACGAATTAAGCTCAGTTTCTAACATATTTTAATGTGTATCAACTTTCATAACGTTTTATACCTCTTTTTATATAGAAAGATAAATAACTATAAATAAGTCAAATAAACCAAATTTTGAATTAAAATTTACTATATACGTTGTAACATTATTTATATATAACATATCTAAAAAAATATTTTTATTATTATCTTTTAATTGAATTTGTTTAAAAATATGCTACATACTTTAAAATATAACTAAAAACATGATAACATAAATATATATATATATATATATATATATATATATATATATATATATATATATATATATAAAATAAATAATTTATGTCAACTTAAAAATTTAAAAAGTTAAATAGACTAACGATATTATCTATTTTAAAAAATAAATTCGGCAGTTTCATGATCACATGATATTATTGTAGAGTTGTAAGCTCTATAACCTATATAAAAGATGTGTTAGATTTGGCAGGTCGCATCGATATAACAAGCAATCGCAAAGAAAAGAATAAAAATAAAGATTTCCCTTCCTTTGGTACGTCACGTACAATACAAATAATATAATAAACCTCAATAAAAGATTGAGAAAATGTTATTTTGATGGCAACAGTAGAAATATGTTTTATAATAATCAACTAAACGTTTATATTTATTAATACTTTATAAAAAGGTTTTATAATAATTAATATCTAGACGTATATATGTAGTAATATTTCATAAAAGAGTATTCACATAACATATAATTAAATATAACAAACTTTATAACTATAAAATAACTAATCACATTATTACAAAACTGTTGTTAATTGTACAAGATGTTCCATAAATAAGTTCAAAATTAATTCAGCTATAGCGTAACAGATAAAAATAATGAAGGTTCGGTGAGGGTTTTAATTTTTAGTTTAGTCTTTGGAAATTTAGTTGTAGTTTGTTAGTATTTATTTCTCCTAGTTACGTAGTACATTAAAAGGAAAAGATTAATTTCAACTAAACGGTATATTATCAAAACTTGACAATCTACAATTTTTAATAATGTCAATTGCATATCATAAATTAAGCTAAGGGTGCTTAACATAAAAAAAACTTAAATTATCAAGCAAGTATATCAAAGTTGTTTAAGACTTCATCGATATGTTTTCTTTAACTTTAATGTTACGATTATATAATAAATCAAATACACCACAACCGGTCATTTTTTTTTAATAAATTAATAATGTGTTAAGATAAATAAGAAAAAACATAGTCTAGATCCATACTAAAATTAAAAAGAAAACATTAAAAAAATTTGAAAACATCTAGTGATATGTAATAAAATAAATTGGATCATTTCAGCATCGTTTATTACAACTAAACTCGTAACTGCCTAGTTAAATGTATACATAAGATTAAAAAGATTGATCAAACAAACTTAAACATGAGTGAGATAATTTTGCGCAATGCAGTTATATGTTAGAAGAGTGCCTTATCTGTAATAGTTCAACAATATGAAACAATATGAAACAATATGAAACAATATGAAACAATATAAAACAATATAAAACAATAAAAAACAATATAAAACAATATAAAACAATATAAAACAATATAAAACAATATAAAACAATATAAAACAATATAAAACAATATTTTAAGGATTGTAAAATGTCGCAATTGTTCTCATATTATAACAATGTTGGTTTTAATTAAATAATTAATGAGTTCTTAAAAACAACAAGAAAATGTAAACGTTTCAAAAACTGCTCTGCTTCCTCTCTTAGTGCTAAAAACATTAAATTACGACAGATAAAAAAAGATTATAAAACTTATATATAAAATTTTTGACAATATTTGACAATAACGCAACAAAAAAAAAAACTAAAACTAAATCAGATTTAATACTTAATGTATGTTAAGAGAGGGGCTTAAATTTTTGTTGTCAAATTTTTATGTGCGCCGGACAAAATTATGTTCTTGTATAAAAAAAATAACATTCTGAAATTTTGCTGCAGATAGATTGAATTTAAATGGTGTCGCAAGCGCGGAAACTACAAGTCACTCATTGATTAAAATGTTCGAACAACAAAAGAAGTTTTTGTCAAACTTTTAAAATAAGTTTTTTTTTTTGTTAAACAATGTTGTTTTCTACTAGACTTGTTTTTAAATTAATTGTCACCAACTACAACAGTGGTTCTTAAGGTTTTTGGCTGGCGACCCAAAATATAAATATACTTAAAGCCCGCGACCCTATCTGTAAGTAAGGTATACAAATTATATTAACTAAATTTATATAATGTAGAATCAAAATTAAAAACAATTGTGTTTTAGTATAAAAATATTTTTTCTATTAACATTTTACTTATTATCAGCATAGTAGCACCATTAACAGATGACTACTCTGGTGTTGTATTTTTTAGCAAAAAACTTAGACGTGATCCAGTCTATAACTGTATTTATTTATCATGCCAGCAAAACAAAAAAAATCCTGCTTTACACAAATAAGTAATTGGAAATAACAGAGCCAGATAATTCTGCCCACAATTTTGTAAGCAGTGGCGTAGCTAAGATATCTAGACTTTACCGCAAAATATTGAGAACTTCTTCATAATTTTGAAACAAAGCGTACACAATTTTGTAATATTTTTTTTTTAGTACAGTCACAAACTATTAAAAAGTGCAAAACTCTATTTATAAAATGTAAAAAATAATAAATCTAGAAACATCAAAATGTTATCAAAAAACATTAAACGTGTTGATAAATGTAAAATTCTGTTCATAAAATGTTAAAAATAGCAAAATCCAGCCGTAAAATATTAAAATATTATTGAAAAAAAAAAAAATCTAGCCTTAAACTTCTAAAAAGTTTAAAATTATATTTATAAAAAAAAATCTTCCCTTCAAAAATAGCAAAATCTGGTCATAAAATATTAAAATTGTATAATAGTAAAATTGTACCAAAATCCGGTAGTAATATTATTTTAAGTGTAAAATTCTTCTCATAAAATGTCAAAAAGCACCAAAAACTCGTCCATACACTGATGAAGAAGTTCTATATATAAAACATCAAAAATAAGAAAATCCGGTCATAATTTATCAAATTTATGTCAGAAAGTACCAAAAATCCGGCCAAAAACAAATGAATTGTACCAAAAGAGTTTGGTACGATTCAATTGTTTTTAAATCAAAAATATCTAAATGTCAAGAAACAACAAAGTTTAGCCATAAACTATTAAAAAGTGCAAAATTCTATTCATAAAATGTAAAAAATAACAAAATCCGATCTTAAAATATCAAAATATTGTCAATAAGCACCAAAATTTAATCTTTACTTATTAAAAACACTATTTATAATAAATCAAAAATAGTAAAACCCGGTTATAAAATACTTTTACAAAGATCAAAAGTTTATCCAAAAATGATTGAAAACTGCAAAATTCTGTTCATAAAATGTCAACAACAATCCGTCTTTGAAATTTTAATCAGTGCACTGTACTTTATCCACCCATAAACTTTTAAAAAGGGTAATTTTTTATAAAATCTTAAAACTAGCAAAACTCAGCTTTGAAATATCAAAAAAAAAAACAAAACTGTAAAAATGTCCAAAATCTTATATTTTATGTAATTATCAGAAAGTACCATAATTTTTTAAAAAGGTAAAAATCTTCATAAAAACTTAAAAACAGCAAAATGCAGCTATAAAATATAAAAAACATTTTCAAAAAAAAAAACAAAATCCGACCATTAACTATAAAAAAATCAATTCACGTAATGTCAAAAATAGCAAAACGGCCATGTTTAGAAATAGACGTTGAAAAAGCCTTGTATTTGTGGGTTCTTTTAGATTGCATACAGATACACTGTTCATAATACAAATTCTGACTTTTTTTTATATTTTAAGCATTTTTTTTTTGTAATTTATTTGAATCATTTTCAATATGGAACATTTTGTGGAATAAATTTTATAAATTCTTTCAAATGTTCTAAAAAATATTCATAATTCCCACAAAACTATTGTTGTCATTAAGATTTTCTAGAGCATTTCTTTCTTTCTTATGTCTACTAGAATACGGGTTTCACCATGCATTTCTGTATTTTTTCTACTGATTTAAATATAAAAAATTTATAATTTTTTAAATTAAAAGTAACAAACCAATTTTTGTTAAAAATTTTGTGCAAAAAATCATCATGTTTGATTTTTACAAAAATATTAAATACAAAAAAAGTTTATAGCTTATAACTTTAAACAATTTCAGATTTCTTTTTTTTTGGAATTCGAACATAATTTTTTTGCACGGCGCTCAACAATTTGACCAAAAAAAGTCCCATTTTAATTATAAAAAAACATTTATTTATTTTTAAGTAATACATTTTTTTAAATTTAAATTCAAAGTACAAACAATCTGACAAAGATATCCAGTAAATGTCTATTAACTCTGTCTGCAAAAGGTCCATCTTTTGAGATAGTTTTGCAAGACATTTTTGCACAACTAAAGTTCTATCTGACAACCTCGAATATTTTCTTTGAGAACCGTATAGTTTTTTATGACAAATGTCAAAGATTTAAGTCTTGCTATTCAACAAATCATAAAAGCCGCGAATATTTACATGAGACTTTGCACATACATTGCAATAACTTAACTGTTAATAAATGTTCAGCAAATACAACATTTGTATCAAAAGAATAATATATATTATAAAGTTACGGCTGTGCTTGCTGAAAACCTTCGATGTATATAAAAATAATTAAATCTAAATTTGTTTATTCATTTCTTTTAACTAGTTTATAAAGTGCCATCATACTGTACTAGTGCAGAAAAATGTAACATTACACTAGAATTAAATTTGTAAAGTTTGATATGGCAGTATAAAAGTAGATAAAATAATATTATCGTTTAAATAACGCCTAAAAGTAGATTGCCTTTCCACGATTTGCTATGAATTTATTTGCATGGCAGGGTAATAAAAATTATATAATTAACAAATCTACCTATTGATCAACATAAAAATGCTATAATTTAGTATATATCTCTGGATATAATATAATTATTAAATTATAATTTATTGCAAAAACGTAATAATTTGTTAAAAATCTGTTTAATAAATTTAATGTTTCCAATCCGCATTAGATATAAAAAAAAATTTAAAAAAATAGTAAAACGTATCATAGCATAACATACACATTATAATTTGAAAATATGCAAAGATATTTAATATTCATTACTCATTCAGCATTATTTATTATAAATAATTTATTATTATTATAATTCCTACATGTTTAATTAAGTAAATGTTTTATTGTTTGACCACAAATTTCTACACGTAAATTATACTCATGATAATATCAAAATAATTTATTGAGACTGAAACGTGAATTAATAAACTTTACGCAACGATTATATAGACCTATCAAGTGTAGTAGGAATAAAGTTAATATTCTTTTCCGTTTCTATGTAATATAAAATTCTAAAATAAATGGTCTAAATAATAATAAAAACATGTTTTCCATTATTTGAATAAATATAGAATGCGTTCAAGCTAATTGGCAAAATGCAAACTGAACGTTACTACTTACTACGACTTTCATCGTTTGCTGGCAAGCAATTGTCATTTTGCATCTACATACCACTACAAATAAGATTTCATATAGGTTATCTATTTGTATAAAAATATTGCTTATAATGTAACTGATGAGAGTGAGAAGAAAGAACATATTGATGAAAATAGTTTACAAATAAAATAAAGTTATTGCCATCAAATAAACTACATCTTAAAATACAATTTACAAAATATTTAAATAATTCTATTTGATATGGCTTTATAAAACAATTAATTAATTTAAATTTAGAAACTGTGTTACATACTCAGCATAGCAGTTTGTTTATCTCTAATTGATATCTCATCAACGGCAAGTGATGAGTCTTTGTGAACGCAGCCTATGTTACATTTAATAATACAAAACTTATTAATCATTTATTGTTAGGATTTGTTTAAACCTCAACGTCAGAGTTATTTTTCAATATTTTCTTTCCTAATACATATAACCAAATAGTTTACCAAATTTGAGGTATTTTTTTTGTTAGTAATTACACAATACTATCGTTATCGTTAATTAAGAGAAAGGCGATGTAAATACTGACAAAACCTAGTATCTAGTCCACTTACATATTAAATGTATAGCTACATGGACACAATCGTGTATTGATCTGATTTTTTATAAAAACTTAAAACAACGCTGACAATATATTTAAGCTAAAACAATCATAAAATTAGGGTGTAAGAGGTGAGAGCGGAAACATGCTCCTATCCAACTGACAACCTTCCCTGAGAGAGATGAAAAAACTCAGAATGAACATACTAAGAATAAGTGACATGTAGTGGCCAAGGTCAGGAAAATATGTAAATGTAACAACGAATAAAAGAATATACTTTTCTGGGAATAATGACACCAAACATCGATATAGTGTAAGCATCCTTGTTGACAAATCAACAGATAGAGCAATACTTGATTTTTTACCAAATTTGGATCAAGTGATGATGTTGAAACTGCGATCAGATATAGCCCCCATTAATGTTATTCAAGTTTACGCTCCAATTGCAGATAAGAACGATGAGGAAATAAAGCAATTTTACCGACAATTGACCACAGCACTCAGATCAACTAAAAATCATGAAGCAACAATTACCCTCAAAAACTTTAACACCAAAGTTGGACAAAAAACAGTAATGTCTTGCGTAAGAAAATATAGACTGGGTAACGTGACAGATTGATTGAATTTTGTCAAAACAAAAAATTCACTATTACAAATACCTTATTTAAGCTAGCAAAGCGCAGGCCTTATACATGAAAATCTCTTGCAGATAATAATAATAACATAGTCAGAAATCAGATTGAGTATATTCTTATTAAAGATAGATTTAAAAACTCGATCAAATCTGTCAAGACATTCCCAAGAGCTGATATAAACTCCAATCATAATCCAGTCGTTGCATTTATGAAAACTAAGCTGAAAAAGTAAACTAACGGGCATTGAGACTGAACAACAATCAGATTCAACAAAAGACAATGGATAAAATCAATCAAAATCATCAAGAAGCAGACAAGCAAGATACAAAAGATGTAGATACAAAATGTAAATCTATTCACAAAGCCTTGATATCTGCTGGCAAGAAAACTTTAAGCTCAGCGACGATAAAACTAAAACAAAAATGGATGACTGATAAAATTATAGATTTTATGAAGGAAAGTAGAATGTTTAAAAACAGCAATATGCTAAGGTACAAAACGATAAACTATAACATCAGAAGAAAAATAAAGCAAGCTAAGGAAAGTTGGTTAAAAAGTGAAAAAAAAAATAAAAAAGTGTAAAAAGAAAAACGACAGTATTAATATGCATAAGAAGATTAAAAAAATAGCGAGAACAAAAAAAAACAGCAAGCAACCATGATAAACACTGCAAACAAAAATGTTATAACAAATATAACAGAAAAACTAAATAGATGATCAAAATATATAACTAAATTATTTCGGGATAATAGACCAGAAATGGTAAACAATTATGTTAACAAAACGGGATACAGTAATACCAAAGAAAGAAAGGGCAATGGGACAAATCGAGATTTCAATCAAACTCATAAAACTTATTAAGGAGGACTCGGTAAAAGTCTTAACTAAACTGTTTAATCTAATTTACTCTTCTGGAATAATACAACGTCAGTGGCTAGTGTCCACGATTATCACGCTACCAAAAAAAATAAAGCTAAGGATTTTTCAGACCACAGAACAAATGCGCTGATAAGCCACGTTTTAAAAATCTTCTTCAGAATCATCTACAACCGGATTTACAGCAAGATAGACTCGAAAGTTACTAAAAGTAAAATGGAATTCAGGAATAGCACGGGCACCAAAGAAACGTTATTTGCAACAAATGTGTTCATACAGCAGTGCCTAGTTGTGAACCAAAACGTATACATTTGTTTTATCAAAAAGAACAACAGTGACAACCGGGACATCAAAAATATATACAACCTCTATTGCCACCAAAAGTCCAAGATCAAAATAAACAATAATCTATGAAAAAGATAGAGATTACACGTAGCGTTCGCCAAGGTTGCGTGCTTTCCCCCATGCTGAGGACACAATAGTAATTGCAGAGAGCGTTGAACATCTTCAAAACTTAGTGGAACGCTTCAATACTTTATGTAACAACTATATAAATATAAACAAAACAAAACTAATGATCATCACAAAAAATTATATTAACAACAAACACTTGTACATATCTGGTACGGGCGTACAGAGGTTTACACAATATTAATATCTTAAAACACTGGTCACCCAAAACTCTAAACACAATGTAAGAAATAAAAGCTTGCATTGAAATTGCTAGAGAAGTATTTACAAAAATGAACAAACTATTCTGCAGTCGCAACATCAACTTGAATCTAAGGATACGGATGCTACGCTGCTACGTATTTTCTATCTTACTACCAGACTATAAGAACACTGAAGATATCGTGGATAGACAGAGTCACAAACATAGAAGTGTTTAAAAAGACCAATAAAAAAGTTTTTATAAATACTATCAAAAAACGTAAACTACAGTACATGGGTCATATCATGTTAGAGGAGAGATACAAGACTAGTTATAAAAAAAAATGAAAATGTGTAGAAAAGTATAAGAAGAAGAAAAATCTCATGGCTTCATAATTTAAGGGAATGGTTCAACTTCACATCAAATAAACTATTTCGAACATTGGCTAATAAAGTCAAAATTGCCAACCTCTGATAGGAAACGGAACATTAAGAAGACAAATCATAATGTTAAATAAACTTGCAGCTAAATTTGTTTATTATTTTATTTATTGTTGGTGTAATAGTCAACTGTTTACAATAGAAAAGATTAGTATATCAAGTTTAAGCAATTCTATAGAAAACTCAGATCAAAAAGAAAATTGCGGCCAAATTTTAACTATCAAATAACATTAGTATTAATTATCTATTAATTATCTAATCATTTGCCATTCCGCATTAATTCTAAATTTTTAAAGATTTAAAAAATATTTATTTATTTTTAAAAACATATTATTTATTAAATTATTTATAAATTAAACATAGTTATTAGTTATTTTGTTTATTATTTTTTTCAAATAAAAATATGATTAAAGTTCTGAACATATTGTAACACATCATAAAGTCGGTCACTATAAGCGCGAGCCTATTAAAAATATACATGCACTAACTGGTACAGTTGGATCTTTATTGCTTCAGGAACAGTCGAGCTGCACATAAAAGTCAGACTTTTAAAATAAATTGTTGTTATAATTCTCGCTTACTAATTTATTTTAAATTTAATATGCTACCTGACACTATTTTCATGTTAAATGTCATCAAATAGTTCTAAGATGATATAATAAGTTTGTTTTATTTAATAATAAATAATTTAAATATTATTACTCCAATAGGGTTTTCATAAATGTATATTTTTAAGAGACATTTTATTATCGTATACTGAGCGCATAGAGCATTGCTAATTAAAGCAACTATATCTACAAAAAGAATACTAAAATTTCATACTCTTAACTTTTCATTAGTTCAAAATAAAATATTAACGAATATATTGGTCACATATTCCGTATCATCTTGGTCTACATAAAAGAGTATAAGCATTAGTTTATGTGAAATAAAAGATGATCAATCATAAAATTTGAAACAGCTTGACTCATGTTAATAATTTATGGTTATAGGAGCAATTTTTTGTAACTCAACCCAACTGCTACATCCAGTAAAAAAACCTCACTGACAGCGCACCGTCATAATTAATAATTTGAGATAATTTTTGTTTCAAATTTTTTATTGATTCATTATTCATTTAAACGATTCAGTAAAGCACATATATCAAACACAGCAAAAGAGTTAATTATAATAATGTCGCATCAAATCAAATCTGCATTAATAAGTCTATTAAATAGTTTATATTGTGTGTAGTCAATAGATTAATTACATGTTATAATAAATATGCTCATGTTATCTTAATAGAAGGACTATGTATTTAATAAACACTAATATAAATATATTTAATTTACCACACGATACATACTAATAAGCGTAAAGTTAAGATCTTAGAAAAAGTAATACATTATAACATTAGATTACATATGTTACAAAATGCTATTTCTGGCGACTTACCGCAATTACATAACTACGTAAATACAAGTACGTAAATTTAAAAAAATAAAATACACAATAAACAACGACCGTTCAAAAAATGCATTCCATACAATTGCCAAAATAAATACAATTGAAACTCGCGTTTCATAACCTAATAAATTACATTATTATTAACTACTATTTAAGGCAGTCTTACAAAATACCGTCGGAAGCATTTAATTATTATCCCAAATTGTAATAAAAAGTTTTGCAAAACAGTTTTTATCTCAACGGCATTCTCAAAATGGTTTTTCCAATTTGTTTACATTAGGATTTCATTGTCAATCTTGATGAGTGTGCCCGGCACTTTTTTATGTTTAAATATTAAAAAAAAACTAATATTCTTTTGGCGTTAATAAATTGAGTCTAAATGATGTCGTATCACTATCAAAAAAGAAGTAAAATTGCCCAAAAATAAATCTTTGTCAAACTTGACTAAAATTAGCGTTTTTTGCAAAGTTGATTTCTACTATGCATTTTAAATCAAATGTTATTAACTAAAAAACTTTAAACTAAAATAATTTATTCAAGTGAAGGAAAATCAATCATTTTGTAAACGTGTACTAATTTTTGCTGTAAATTTTGTGCAAAAATTCATTTCGTTTATTTTTTTCTAAAATATCAAATCCAAAAAAAATACGACCATACCGCACTAAAGTATTATTGTTCAAAAAGCAAATTTGAAGCAAAAAAATCGTGTATTGCAACACGCGTTCATTTTCCTACAATATTTGCGTACGAGCGTCAAACATAATAATATTATTCACTATCAATAAAAAGTTTGAAAAAAAAAAAAAATTAAAGCGTTATTTTAGTAAACATCAAGAAACGTAAATATAAGGTGATTTACACCAGAAGGCAATCATCGTGTTTAAGATTGATGTCTAAGCAAAAAAAAAATTATTTTAAATTAAAAAATTTGCAAACCGTTAATTGTCTTTGACATTCATAGCGTATTTCATCATCCTGAGTACTACAAATTTTGTATTTTTTGTCAATTCCATGGCAAGCTGCTTACATTTTTTAAACAAACGCATGTTGGTACCAATGGTGCCAGATAATTGCATTTCAGAAGCAAACAATTTATAAATATGCTTTCTGCAAAAAAAAAACTTCTTTAAATCTTTTGTTTAATAAAATACAGAACTCCATTTACCTACTTGTATTTAACGCAGATGTGTTGCAGCACATACAGCTGGCTTGACCAACAATCTAAAATATTTCGCGTTTACTAAAACACGATTTTTTGCTTAAATTTTGTTTAGCTTTACGCAATATTGTAATCGTAAATTTTTGTATTTAATATTTTGAAAAAATGAAACAAGATAGACTTTTGCACAAAATTTACAACAAAAATAATGTTGCCTTAATAAAACTTTTCTTACGGCTTCTAAAGTATCCTCTGCATACTTAATAAAAACAATTTAAAAACAGAGTTAGTACAACAATCAACTATGTAAAAACTAACAAACCAATATAATAAAAGTAAAATTTCAAATATAAATTCGTTTAGTTGATTAAAAATAGCATTTTAAAAATAAGTTAAAAATATTTAACTTAAGTTACAATAAAAAACATCAAATATTATTACCAACACATTTTGTTACTAACATAGACTTCTTTTTGTGTTAAAATATAAAAACGTGCTAAACCACAGCAACCAATTAAAGGCAAGAACTATGTAAAACCCAATGCACATCACTATACAGTTTGCAAAAATATAAATCTAATAAATCTAAAAAAAAAAAAAAAAAATCCAGTAATGTTATTTCAAATAGTTGTCATTGATTTCGCTGCTTCATTGACAACCAAAAGCATTTTTTTTCAACCAAAGTAAACCCAGTAATTTTAGCACCATTTGGATAATTTATAAAAGACTTTTTAGACAATAAAAGTACTTTTATCAAAACAATAATAAGCTCAAAATAATTGTGACAACTTATAAAATACAAAAGAATTAACACTAAAAGGTCTCAACATAATTTATACTCAAATTAATCCCATTTTAAACAAGTAACAAGCAATGCATATTTTACTTTTAAGCAGCTTTACACTCTGCATTCATAAATTGAACCAGTTTTAAAGTCACGCTTATTTATCCCATTATTCTCAAATCCAAATAAACTTAAATCTATAACCATCTATAACTTCTCATTTTCTAATTGGTTGCTAAGTTAATGCATTACCTGACTGAAACTTACTTCAAGTACCTCAAAACAATCTAATAGAATTGAAACAGTTGTAACAAGTCTAACAACATTTTTGTTCTAGGTGGTAAATCAAATAACTTCACATGCTTCAACATACTTACTACAAATCTAAAGATTGAAAACATGGTATAGTCATACTAGCCATGTATGAGTCAAGTGTACAAAATAATTTTTTTTTGCTCAAACCACTGAAAACACCTTTTTTGCATGAATCCTGGTTATGTAAATTTTTTTAGATTTTTTCAGATAGTCTTTTCTGAGTAATAAGCAATCAAAATTTAAAAAAAAAAATGCGTTTTTCATATTTTTTTATCGATTGTAACTTTCAAGATTGGATTTTTAGCAAAAAATTAAAAAAAACTTTTTTCTTCAACATTGTTGAAAGAATAATAATAATAATATATTGCAACCAAAAGTTGTTTTTTTTTAATTTTGAAAATTTTTCAGAACATTAAAAAAAGTTTTTTTTTTAGATTTTTTGTTTCAAATAAGGATAAAAACGACCTTTTATATGATACCATAAAAAAATCAGAAAATGCCGTGCATTACGCTCCGAGATATCAAAGATTTACAAAAAACAGTTTTTCTTAAAAAATATGATTATTCTTTGAACAATTTAAAAAAAAGCTCTTTACAATTTTCTTGCATTTTTTGGCAACCCTAAAAAATTACAAACAATTAAGTATTTTGTTCAAACTAGATGTTTTAAAATTTAAAACAGTATTAATTAAAAAAAAAGTTATATTGATTAATGTAAAGTATCAATAAATACTTCAATTGGGTCAAAATATTTGATTGTTTTTATTGTTAAAAACTTTAAAATATTTTTGGACAATTATGTTTTTTTAAGTTACTTAAAGTTAAAGTTAATTATACCAAACTATTATATGTTTTGATGACAAAGCAAACGATACCCAATACTGTAATGTTGCAAAAAGCATATGTGCAGCACTAATATTATACAAGAAAGTATAACTTAAACTACACACTTAATTTGACTAGATAAGTAATAGTTAATAAAATTAAGCAAATAAAAAAAAACCATCGGAATTACATTGTATTCAAATTTAAATTAATACTTATTCCATTAACAAAAACATGATTAATCAAAAATTAGTAGACGTATATATCAAACTTCTGCCCGTTTTAATGTATTGTTTTCTTAACGTATAAAATGTACTTATTGAATATGTACTGAAATATATAATTTTTTATTTCAAAATGCTTATTACAATACGCGTTCCACAATAAAATCCGGTTAACTTTAGTATGAACAGAAAATAAATATGAGTATTATTTTCGTAAAATGTAATTTTAGATAATAAAATAAGTTGATTGCTGATTTTGATTTCCTGCTCTGGTCAGCTGGATGCAAAGTTAATATAACTGAAAAACATTAATGTTAAATCCGTTCAATTTCGTGAGAATATATGTAACCAAGGGTGCTATATTGATACATTATTCGAAGAGTATAATAAATCTAAATTTCAGAGTAGTTCGGATATGTTTACAACTCGTAGGATAATGTGATTTATATTTAGATATTGGGGAACCAAGCAATTAATCTTTTATAGTACGTTGGGCTTATTTAAAATAAAACAAGATTTTCATCAATCATTTCCCGGAATCAAAATAATTATACCACTTGATGTTACATAATAATATACTTCCTCCTTAATTTCATAAAATAAAAGCTTTGCCAGAGCCGTCTATTTCCAAAGTAGGCACTACTGCTGAGACGTCAGTCTCATGCAAGGGCACCACAAGACATGAGCGTGATGCATTACTGTGGTTCCTGACCGGCAATTAGAGTTATCCTGTCAGACCTGTACACCGCCCTAGGCATACAACCAGAGACTGCATACACGCCGCACGGTTTCATGTGGCTGGCTTAGATTGTTCCGTGTATTGCGTGAATAAATTATCCGCTGAGTAAATAAACTTGAAAAACTAATTCCGCATTTTCTGAATGAATTCAACATTTTAACAAGAGTTTATAATATCTAATCAATAAAGCGTCTCAGACAGTACCTCAGATAATGCATTTACATGCAAAATAGTTTTCCTGGATAAAATTTTAAGCATTTTTGCACAGGAGTAATTTATTAAATTATTGTCGATGTTTCAGTTTTATTAAAGAATTTCATAATCGCTAAACAACTTTGTTCACTAAAGCCATTTATATTAAATTTTCTAGTGCCCCTTCTCTATTATTGGAAGCTTACTATTATCTTCAATTATCTTTTAACATTTTCAAGAAACTATTGTATTAAGGATACTCGCCTAACAGGTGGTGCTTCAATTTTGGTTTAGTTCTACCGGGACCTTGACTTGAAGCCCTGATCAGTAAAGTTATTATGGAATTAAATAGTTCTACGGTTTAATTTCATTAATGTACGGACAATTAGTAGTCCCGTGTCACATAAATTTATATAAATGATAAATTACTAAAGGCTTAATTAAAGCATGGTTAAGGACATGGGTCTGCATTTAATATCAATTTTAATACACACAATAAAGTTGTGAATGTTAAACAAATGTTATATTATAAATACAGTAACGTTTTTAAAATATTAAATTTTCGAATAACAAAAATATACTAACCACTTTAATATGATTGAATGCAGTTATATTTAATAAACTGCTATAGTCAATTTTATGTGCACTAGAACTCTTATTGGGTTAACGTAGGTCAATCCGAACCTATATATCGTCTATACTTGATATAATTTATGATATGTACTATAATTTTGTTATTAAAATAGTTTTATCAAAGATTAAAAAATCTGAAATTAATTATATAATAACTTTTCTGATTTAAGTAGTACAAATCATAAATATGATAAATTTAGATAGTGTTTACAACTTTGTAAAATATACACTTTTTTATATATCTCCTGATATATTTGGGTTCGAATTGCTTAATACATTAAAAAATAAGGCTAGTGGTCAAAGTGTTTGGCTTGCATAGGAAGGGTTCCGAGATCGATTTCCTTACTCTGGCGTAAATTATTTGTAGATTTGTTCACCGCGGTGACCGCATTATGGTTCAACAACAAAAAAATCATTAATCATCTCGCTTCATTTTTACCCTTAATACTCAGAAGCGCCTTCACCCTGCTTGAACCATGTTGTGTAAGGTCAATATAAAATCAAAATGGTCATTATATGTTTTGACATTAAAAAATTATTATTTTATAAGTTTAGTTGTCAGACAATTAGTTGTATTTATCAATTATTTGCAGTAATATTTCTTAATCATGTTAAAAAAAAACAAAGTCGCTTCCACTTCCTTTTTGCTATGGTATTTTTCTAGTTTTTGGAGCTGCAAGATAAGATAAGAAAAGATAAACTTTATTTGCATAAACATAATAGTAAAATAATGTGGTACAAAAACGTCAGGTACAAGTTGTGAGTTATTATTAAAAGACAACATTTTTACATGCAAACTTATGAACATTAACAAAACAATTTAAAAACTTAAATTTAAATAATCATTAACATGATATAATTCATTGTTTAATAATATTTTTTTAGAGATAACTTAAATTCCTTAGCTGGTAATTTTTGAATTGTTTAGGGTAAAATATTATACATTTTGACTGACATATAATGAAACAAATTTAATGTTATTGTTAGTCTGCAGTATGACAAGCAGATGTTTTTACTTGATTTGGTACAATAATTATGCAATTCATTTTGAAACTTGTAATTTCAAGCATCTATACCTTCTCTCACATGCACCAAACATGCCAATACATATAAACTTGCAACAGTCATAAAACCCAGTTTTTTTAAATGAAACCTACACGTATCTCTGAAACCAAGACCCGCAACTACACAAACAGCAAATAACCTTTTATAACAAAATGGAGTCATTAATTAGTTTCAAAATTTTTAGGTTAAATTACTTTTTCTGTCTTAAATGTTTGTATATTCTTTACAAATTTGATACTAACAAGTCTCAAAATCTAGCTTCCCAATTCCCAATATTATGGTTTTAAATAATAAATATTCAATGAATAAAAATTAAATCGTCTATAAGCAATATTGATAATAATAATTATAGACTTTATTGCATTCTGTAAAATTTAAGTTGATGACTCAGTAACATAACTTGGTTTAAACCAGGGTGCCAATCCAAATGATTTACCATTTTTATTCATAATTTTTTTTTCTATCCAAACTAATTTTTATTTGTTTCAAAAATCTCTATCTGAAGTTTGTTTTCTAAAACATTAAAAACTAAACTATGCTGTGCCAGTACACAAAAATATTAACAAGACTAATAGTCAATTATTGTCCAACAAGTAAACAATTTCAGCTACTTAAACTGCGTGACAAATTAGTTTTTGTACTACAAGATTTACTGCTACTAATCTCTTTTTATATACTACCTTTATATTCAAAAGCTTGAAATCTAAAACAATGGTTGACTATATCTACACTGACTTTTGATACAGTAATTATAATATTCTGATTAAAAAAACTAAAATCACTGAGAGATATTAGAACTGTTTTGCAATTGAATTGAATAATATTGAACTAACAGATTAGTGTTATTTTTGGTGTTCATCAAGTACCGCTTCTGTTTAATGTATTAATAAAAAATATCAGTGTCAATTTGGAATGCCACAATATGGCATACTTAAAGTATATAACTAGTGCCTAAAAACAACATAGAACTTAATAATAATAAACATTTGTTTTCTAATAAATATAATTATTTTCAGTTCAATTATAAAAGTGGTACTACTATTCTGAAATCTTTAAAAAGTATCAAGCATCTTTATGATAATTTTGATTGCAAATTAGATTAGTCAAAATAATATCTAAAGATTTTAAAATCATAAAACCTATAAAAGTTATATATAATAGTTATGTGAGATCAATACTGAACTTTAGTTGTATTATTTGTCACCGCACTTTCAAAACTTTGTAATGCGTTTAGAAACAGTCCAAAGGTTTATGAAATATTTTTGTTATAAATACGGTATAGAATTTTCAAACCAGTACTATAATATGTGGTTATTTTACTTTAAATTACATTTACTTTTAAAAAGAGATAAAATATGTTTTCACTACATTTTCTTATAAAGTTGTAAATTGTGATTTAAAATATCCTGCAACTCCGTGAATGTTTTCTTAATATACCCTAAATATAATACAAAATTCCAAACAATGTTGAATTCAACCTGTTACAGATATAAACATCCATTAAACTAATGTGTAATTAGTTTCAATAATTATTGTGATACTTTTTTTTTAATGTCATCTGGAATTGTTTTAAAATCTGTTATATTTCAGAATTAAATGTATTGAATTAATATAAAGCTTAATCCGATAAATATATAATTTATATACTTTTTATTACATTTTTTACATTAACACATTTGCGTTAGTTGATTGACATTTCCGGAACATGTGTATTTTCTTAGAACATACAAATGAATGCACCTGCATACATAATCCGTAAGTCAGAAATTAGCAAAAGAAATTTTAAATTTTGCATAAACATGAACGTTAAGTCTAGCGTTACTCTCATGCAAATATTGTATTCATCAAACGTCAGAAAACAGTAATTAAAGCCATTAAATATTCAATGTAGTTTTTTTAAATTTATTTTTTCAATTTATTTTTTACATAAAAATAATAAAATAAGGGCAGAAAGACCTCGGTCGATAGCCCGTTTCATATTCAACTAACCATTTCTACAACGTAGATATATATATATATATATATATATATATATATATATATATATATATATATAAAATCATCTTTCTGTATAATATGAAATAAATATATTTACTACAACTAATAAAATAATTTATATTTACATGACATGAAAAAAAAACTGAAAACTGTCATTTGACACTAAATCATTTATGAAACTTATCTATTCTGTTTAATGTGTTATCAAATGTTCTAAAAGTTGGTCGCAATGACAGTTATTAGTGTAATTCAATTGTTGTTGAGCATTATTGAAAATTTTGAATTTTTTATATCGTCGGTGAAAGTGCAACCTTGTATTTGCGTTTTTGTAAAAAAATGTATGTACATACATACGTGTTCATAACCTCGAATCTCTCAGTTTATTCTTATTATCAAATTATGATAAATATAAATTTATAAAGATAGAACATGAAACTTTTGTAATTATACTTGAAATATGAAGTATTTATCGTCTCTTGTAAAATTTTTGTGAGTGTACATACGAGGATATGTTGTATGCAATAATTAATACAATAAAAATAATAAAATACTTGCAAAAATATGCCTATGTTATTGAACATAATTGCTCGTACAGTCGTACAAGATCTTGCAAAAAATAAATTTATACTGTCAATAAATGCTTATTACAAAATGATAAAATTTTATATACATTGAATTCCGTAGACAGCATTTTACATTAAATATGTACATTTTATAAAAAATATCGTTTGGGTGTTAAAACACATATGTTATATAACTTTATAGGACGCTTTTTATGTAGGTGTATCCCATACTTATTTAAAAGAGTTTACGTGGGGTAATTTTATTGTCGCTATATAATTCTCGCCAAACGCCGATGCCGATATCTTTTGTTTTATGCATGTGCGATACCAGCCTGCAAATAAACTGAATATAATCGTAAGTTATTACCGGATAACCAGAACCAATAGATTTTTGATATTTTACAAGTTTTGCATCCGTTTGTAAAATGTTCAAGTACCACAACGAATAGTTACTCTATAATAAATTGAAAGAAATGTGTCTCAACTTAAATCATCAATTATACATTGATAATATTTTATTTGAAAACAAAGCGTATACAATAATAAAATTTTGTTATCAATGTTAAATTAATATTTTATAAAAATACTAATTATTGCGTTGAATGTACATAAATGGGTTTAAAATGTTTTTTCATATTAATTGCAATTAGTATGAAATACTATACAAAACAAATGAAGTTGACCCTTTATGCCAATATAAATTTTAATTAACCGCATATATATATATATATATATATATATATATATAGATTGTAAACCTATTAATATTTTGTATTACAATTTTAATCAACAAGCTAATAAATCGTATAATCGCTTGCGTCGCATATTCATACGTCATTTTGATAGATATTTACATTATATATGCTCTTCCATTGCTTAAAATTACAATTCAAATATTTTGGGTATATTTAAATGCATTTCCTTAAAAGCATTTTGTGTTACTATAATATAATCAAAATACACATTTACATTTATAGTGCAAATATTCTATATGAATAATAAATATTTTATATAAATTAAATTATACAATATTTAAAAAAGTAATGTACTAGTGTAATAATAACTTATTTCTGAACTAAATAAAAACTTATGCCTATTATAGTATGTTATTGTTATGATTGTTCTTGTTTCTTGTATATTCTCCACATTTTAGTTATATTACTCCCTTGATAAAATTTAGTGTTGTCGGCCTACTGTGAAAATGCAGGATGAGCTGTGATTGCCTCCATGATTGCTCTCCACATTTCAAGCTCAAGAGTAAAAATTGCGCAATTCATCGCACGCAAAATCTCGACTTTTACAAATTACTTTATTGTAGAATTTATTTAACAAATTGCATTCTGTTATAATTTGATTCATTTTTTTTTTTAATAGTTTAAACTATCATTTATTGTAGATACGTGATTAAATTAAACATCTTAAAATATATCAGCAAGCTACATAACTCTTAAGCAACAAACGTTTTCTGAATTAGAAGACACTAAATTTATAATTAATCACGCACGTAAAAAAAAGTTTCACATTGTACACCAATAAATTCTTTGTTGCTTTTGAAAAGTTAAGCGAGCACGTTGCATCTGACCCATTCATTAATTCAGAGAGATTCGAACAAATATTTCCCTTTTAAAATGCGATTGTGTAATATAAAGAAGCCGGCAATATTATTCAGGTGAAATTCGAAAACCCTTTTAGCCCCAGCACGTAAATTTGTTTCTATAATTATTCTTTAATATGCATGAAAAACTGGTGGGAATCACGAGTACAAAATGGGATTTGGCAGAAATAAATTCGCCCGAAAGTTAAATATTTATAAGGGACATCTACCCAGAAATAAAATGGTTACAGTTTGCTTTCCTTTGTGTACTTTTGTTAAGGACGGTTTTTGAGTTTTAATGTGTACATATTATATTTTCATTTCATTTCTAATTTTAATTTAATTTCAATTTAATTATGTATAAAGTCAATTAAAAATATTATACCATATTTAAATATAAATTTCAGTTGCCATATTCAATTTATCATGCAAATTTCTGGAAATTGCTAATGTTTTCCGTTGTTAGTTAGAAATACAACTAAATCAACTATGGAATTAAATTATAAATAAAGTACTTCATACAGCAATAAAGCAAAATGTTATATTTATTAATTACTAAAAAACATTTCTATTTATCAATAGTCTGGTTGAAAAAAATTTACTTTTGGTTTTGGTACCATATCTCTAAAGTAACAGTAAATATATGTAAAATGTCTAGCAAGCATTACAATGCTTGCTCCAAGTAATAATTTGTTGCTTAGATGACAATGGTATGGTGAGGTAGTTTCAGATGCTTTTTTCCATTGAGTACAATAATAAATACAAAACCAAATGTAAGTTTTCAAAAGTTGCAAAATTTTTTAGTTGGTTAAAACTAATGTTAAAAATTGAAAAAATTAGATAGTTTTGTAAGAACTTTATTTATAGAAGCTTAAAGATTGTATTGTAGACATTTCAAAACATGCTGACATATTTGTTGATGTAATCTTTAAAAAGTATGCAAAAATAAATAAGAAAAACTTAAAAAAAAAATTATTAATGTAAATTTGTAAAAAGAACAGATCTTCAAAGAATACTAGATATGAATTACTCTCCCATTTTGTTACGTCTGGTATTGTCATTTAATAAACAAAATAAAAACAACCTACATATTAAAATATGTTTGCTTAAAAAATGTGCGACAAAAACTAATTATCCCATGTTTAATTTTGTGTTGCTTGTGACATACTTGTTCGTATAGTTTCTAATTTTAATAGATTGAACGAACAATTTGTGCTTAAATAGAGAAACAACTCAACCAATTATATTTTCTACATCTTATGTAGCAAGAAGTAACAAGCAAGTAAAGATTTTAGGTATCATATTTAATGATCATTTAACGTAGATCAGTCACATAAGAGTACTTGTTAAAAACATATCAACTTCTTTGTTTGTCAAGCGTAGACTAAGTGAGTGGACTGACATCAATGCAGAAATTTTGGCCTATCACTCTCTACTTGGTTTACATCTTTTGAATAGAACCAAAATGTAGAGTACTTCCAGCTGCGCAAGTAAAGTATTTGTACTGCAAAAACGGCAGTTAGGATATTGTGCAAACTGAAATTTAACTGGAGTTGTAAACAATACTTAATTAAAAATCTTAACTTTGCCGGCGTTCTTTGTACTTGGTACACTATCTTATAAACAAAGAAACAAACATAATTTTCAAAAAATCAACAGCGGCCATTATTACTCTACTAGACATGATAACCAAATTTTGAATAACAAGTTTAAGCTTAAAAAACTGCAAGATTCCAGAAAATATTAAAAATTTGTCATAATTTAAGTTTGAAATCAGGTTAACGTTAAAAGATATTGCACCATACTCTGTTAATTTTTTTAAATTATATTTATGATATGTAAACGTATGTGTATAAAATACTAAGTGCCGTATACTTGTGTATGTGTATCTGTATTTTGTATGCCTTCCACCATCTATACCTGCCACAATGTAAATACATCATATATTAACATGTTATGTTATTTTAAACATTATTATTTATGTTGGTAAAATAAAATTTATTATTATACACTGGTACAAAATAAATGTGTAGTAAAAACTGGGATGTAAGACACAGGTAAAAAAAATAATATTGGTTCAAATCTAAGAAAAGCGTCTGTAAGTTTGCTTAATTGAAATGTTACTACTGTAAAGATCTGATGACAACAATCAACATCTGTAGTTTGTTCATGCTCGGTTGAAATAGAAGTCCAAGATAAAATGTTTAAAAACAAAATAATAAGTAGGAGCGCTGTATATATTGCTTAACACTGTGACCTTTTGAACTTTAGTGGAACAGAACAGTTAGTAACTTTCTCATATTAGTAAAAATTTTAGTGTTGTGGCCTAAAGTCAAAACTAGCATCTTATTCCTCTGATTGAACTCTGTTACCGGTTCCATCCTCGGTGAAGTTAAAACCGATTGACAAATTCGGCGTACAATCCATAGTCTTCTGCCGCACTTCTCTGTTTCCATCAGGCCAAGGTGAACGGACTGCACGACGTGGCTTGGTAATTTCCAATCTGCTTTGTCTTGCGACTTAGCCCCTCTTCTGCTATCAGTATGATGTGTTCAGGTGTTTCATCTGCTGTGTCGGTGATGTTCGTTCTTTCAGGTGCAGCATATGTGATACAATTAGACGGCATTGTTCCAGTCTGCGTTGCAGTCACTTTGTTGTGGTTGAAGCTGTTGACAATTGTTGCCGCTTTGTGCAGGTTTGCGTGTTTTACTTTGCTTATGCAATTTTTTCCATCTTCTATGTCGATGATGCTGTCAGCAATGTATGCTTTCATCAATGTCATTATGTCCGAGATTAATAACTCCGCTACTTGGAACTCATCGAGCTCGACCTGGGTGGGATCGTTGACTTGGATTTGCACTTCCAAGTTGTCGTCATCGGAGATTTTATTAACGAAGTCGTTGCTACTGACTGACTAATGTAATTTGGTTGCTGACGGTTTGATCAAAAGGTGTGGTAATTTTCTACACCACTAATCGCTGTCGACAGGGTTCTCGACCAGCGTAGAAACAAAGATGTTATTGTTCTCCTGTTCGTATATTATTCTGGCGTTGTCAAAGTAGCTCACTTGCCTGTGATAACTCTTGCGGTCGCAAGTGTTCCTGAATGGGTTGTATACGTTCTTGTTAGGTATACTCCGGGTATTGCCAAAGTAGCTAACCATTCAATAGTATTTTCGTAAGTTTCTGCTGATATTTATAAAGTTTCCTCTCAGGGTATGCTCGTGTTTTATGAAACTTGCTTGCTTGCTTCAGATTCCGCCTTCCAGTTGAGTTCCATTTGTTACCGGTTTCATCTGCGGTGATGTTGAAAGCGATCGACAAGTTTGGCGTAGCGCCATAAGTATGCCATTCTTAAGCATACATTCCATTGTTTGACTTTCTCCTCTTCTTCATCACGCATTCATCCATGTTAACACGTTGGGTTGTGTCTCGGTGCAAGTCTAGCGTTTGACCTTGATGAATTCCAACCTAGTCGGTAGCACGCGTGACAAAGTCCCGCTTACAAGCAGAAGAGAACTGTGCTTGTGCCCGTAGCGGTGTGTGCAATGCCTCAGGTAAAAATGTTATTATTGTTTGAGAAAAAATGCGTAAAATGAAGGATGTTAGGAATGTGAAAAGTTAGTGATTGCCAGGTTTGGCAAAGCGTCGTCGTCGTCGTAGAAGTTAGCTGGAAGATCAAGAAAGATAGAATTCCTGACTGCCTGAATGCCAGCGGCTTTGCTTGCACCCACAGGCAGTTGTATTTACATAAAATAAACAATAAACTATTAAGCCGACTAAAAGTGTGTATTAGAAAAAATAGTTTAGTGTATCTCAAAACTTTAGTTTAATCTTTCAGAAACTTAAGTAAATATGGTATTGTTGATATAATACACTATTAGTAAAAAAAAACGTAACATTAAGTAAAACAACACTAAATTATAACCCCACTGCTGGCCCTTTAACTGGTCATAATAATAGACCTTTGCGCAAGAATATTTATTTATTTATTTATTAGTTAACAAAAGCCATTACAAAATAAGTATATATTAACAATTTAAAAAACATAAATTAAACATAAAACAACTAATACTAAAAATAAGCTGGGACATGAATACCTATAGAGCTGAGCAAGACAAATCCTAAAAGTTGATAAGCTTTAGCCACAACAGTATTGATATGTAGTGTACATAAAAGACTTGAATCAAACGTAATGCCTAAATCACGAATAGTGTTAACTCTTAACAATATTACATTCATGAGTAACCATACATCACCGTAGACTGACGTCTAGAAAATGTCATGCACTTATTTAAATTAAGTAGTAAGCTATTGACACCAATTAGAAAAAATCTGTACTTCTTCATTAAGTAGTACAGTATCATCCATCATCAAAAAACAAAACAAAAAAATCTTAGTAGTTGAAAAGCTAATACTCATGTTTAGAAGAGTGTTAATTCTGACACACTACTTTACCTATAGCTTTTGGCAAAACGGGAGGTTAAACCTAACCCAGTTATAATCAATAAATTTGCTATTTCTTATGTTTTGGTAAGGAATTATTTATTTGGTTATAATTAAAAGGTGTGCTTTGTTATTTGTCCTTGCAGTATACGTTGTATTTGCAAAAGGCTTTTTATTTACATTTATAAAACCTATATTGCTTATTGAGCCCAGGCAATTACATCAGTTTGTAATGTAGCGTCCCATATTTTGTGGTTCCGTAGTGCGTGGAGTAACTAAGCAACAAAGTTTATTATAAAAAAAATTAACGGACGAAAGAGCCAATAAAGTTTATAAAAAAAAATTGTAAGTTTGATAAATGATTAGAAAGTGGCTGAAATCTGCTACATTTTTTTCCATTTTTATTCACAGAACTGATTATTTAATTCTTGTAAAAAGTTAAAAAATAATATCGTACTAATCAAATTTTTATTTTTTAACGTGCCTTTTTACAGCATATTATTTTTACTTTATATATTTAGAGAAAAAAATTTGAATTAATAGCTTTTTTTAAGCTAATATGCCAAAAATCAAAACTAACTAAATTATAAAGTTAATTAAAATTTAGCATCTTAATCTATAAACTATAAATTTCTCAGCATAAAAAGTAATTGTGGTATTAATATGAAAAACAAATTGTTATATATATATTACAAACAAAATGTTGCAAATAAGCAAAAATTGATATCAAACAAATTACTTATTTTATAACGTACTAACCATAAAAGTTGTATCTGCAACTCAAACTGCAGTCACAGTGTGACAGCCAAATAAATAAACTTTTGTAGCTAAATTTTGCAAAATCTTTTTTGCATATATTACAGTTAATCCTACAAAACAACTTTTTCTCTCAATATTTTAAACAATGTAGTTTTATACGTAAATCGAACTTATTTCATGATATGATACACAAATGACAAAAATAAAAACAGTTTTATGTAAATTAAATTTCAAACAGAAAATACCAAAGTATGTTCAACGCAGTCTTGGGTTAACAAAAAACATCAAAACGTTAGTTTTCACTCGAGCCCATTGAGTATACAACTCCAGCTTTTGATAGGTGGTGTCCTGGGATACCCAAACTCCCGTGTCCAGGGTCTGTAATATCTTATTCCTATTTAGTCTAAACGCAGTAAAATCTAGTTTCCAAAAACTTGCAATTTTGCGTAGTCATTGTCTTGAGACCATAATTCTTTGTTCTTTATAAAACTTACTCCCTAACCAGTTACTAGCAATAACTACTAATCCCAACCGGCCGGTATTAAAAACAATAATATTATATTATGATAGTGTGTTCTGAATTGATATAATCTGCACTTAAAACTGTATTCGGATGTGCAAGCAGAAGCCAATTCGGATCGCGTAATCAAAAAAACTACTAACGCAAGTTTTATTAGATGTTTAAACTGAATCTGATAAATATAAAGTTTAGTCTACCAAAAATAGTAAAGCAAATCAGCATTAATTTACTAGATAGTCTACAAAGTCAAATGTAAATTATAATGCGGAATTGGCGGAACAAACCTAATCTGTTCCACAAACCAATTTAATTGACCTAATATATTTTACTAATACTTAAATTAAAAAAATTAAATTCTATTCATCAGCATCTTTAGCAGTAAAAACACCATATTTTCTTTTTTGCTAAAACCAAGGTAAACAATAAAAATCAAATCGCGTTAACCTAGTAGATTTCAATTAACATCTTAAACATTTATTTGCTTACCAACAAAGTGTTTGTGTTTACATCCGCAAACAACATGCATATTCTAGATTAAAAACTTACAATATTTAGACTATTAGTTATAACAGCATATTTCTTAAAGTAATTTTTTCCAATTATACCATTTTTATTAAGTATAGATCAATCCCATAATAAAACTACTCCAAACTTTTTTGATGACTATTCTAAAAGTTTTAATAAGCTTTCTCAAGGTAATCTCAGTAAAACTAATAATTTTGTTAAGAGATATTAATGTACATAGTACTGGATGGTTAATTCAATTATTTACAACATTTGCAAATAAAAAATTTTTGCTTTCCCATATATAAAAGAAAAATTCCTAAATTATTAAAAAACTGCAAATGTTTAATATACCAAAAATAACAGACAAATCTAGTTCTTTAAATTATATGTAAAAAAATATATTATTTTCCACATTGTCATGTTCTTAAAACAGAATAACTTTACTTCAAATACTCATTATAAATTTCAATCAAACCGTATGACAACAGATCTAAAATATGTTAGTTACAAATGGAATTCTATTTCAGACATAAAAAAAAATTACTAATTATCGTATTTCTGCGTTTTTTTTTTTCAAAAACATTAATTTTTTTTTTATTTGTTTGGTTTCAAGCTTAAAAACTAAAATGCTTTTATCATAATTCTGAAAAATAAAAATAAGTTTAGTGTACTACATATAATGGCTTACTCATCAGTAAATTTTTATTTATGTTTTCAAAAATATTTGACAAAATGGAAAAAAAAAACTGTGACAGTAATGTAATAGCTAAAATCTGCTTTAATAAAATAAATAAAAACAAATCACATATTAAATAGTATTATATTTTACTTATTATAAATAATAAAATTAGCTTTGATTGCATTGACTTTTATATATTAGAAATTTTTTAAAAAATACCTTATTTTACATTTTAATTTTTTTAACAGTCAAAAGACTTTGTGTAATTTATACTTACAAGTACAGAATTTAGGAATAGAAGAACTCACCTGCAATAATAATAAAAAAATAGTTTTGTTTGCATCTAAAATATTCGTTTGGATCATATTTCATAAATTACTATAATTACTAATAGCTTTAATTAATCATTCATTATAAAAAAATAAAATAACAATATTAGCTAAAAATTAAATTAATTAAACAGTGTCCATAAGAAAAACAAATCCTTTTTATTTATTTAAAAATATAAACTCATATATATGCGAAGCACTTGAAACTTGATTGGTTTAAATAATGAAAAATATCAAGTAGTTGTGTGATGCGCATTGATTTTAATTAAAATTTATTGACCTAATCACAGTTTTAATTAAAATTATTAATTAACAAACAAAGAAATTGCTATCGAGTAGTTGAATTTATTGCTTATCAAAACGTATGCAAAATCTCTAGTTTATGGCGCTGTACGCGCCCCGACTTTTATACGCAATAAAGACGAAGGGAAATGAAGTTCTTAGAACAATGTGGCGCCCCAAATTGAATCTGAAACACCGAAACTTATTTATGGCATCGTGAAGGTAACAAACTCCATTTAATAACTAAACGCTGATGGTTCGCGGTTTAGTAATGTAGTTAGCCGGAGTTGTGAGTTTGGTTTTCGTACTTGGAATGCAGTTAGTACTCACTGCGGACTATTACAGTTGATAACTCTTCCGTTGATGACCTGCCACTTCACATTACTTACCGATATGTCAATTATATTTGAAATAACGTTCACAAATTTAATTTTATTACAGTTTCTGACATAGGTATACTTATGTAAGATAAATTAAATTATTACTATAGCAAACTTTATAGGAACAAGAGTTTATAATGCATCAATTTTGTAGATAATATTATATAAATTTATATTTTAGTCATCTTTTTTTTTCTTTCAAACAAAAGCAGAAAGTTAAATAAGAAAACTTTTGCATTATTTTTTGTATGTTAAGTGTGATATGAACTTTAATGTGGCTAAAATGTACATTTAGCTACTAGCTTGAACATTTAATTAATGTTTAATTTAACATCATTATTAACAGATTATTGTTTACTTTTTTAACATAAAGATGACCTTAGCAGCATATAAAATACTATGCATGTGTTAGGTTATGCAGTTTAATTGTTATCATATAACAACGTATGTAATTTTTAAATTTTTTTGAACCAACAAGACTTTATACTTCTGTTTGTATAAAAATTTAGATAAATTTACAAATAGAATTAAAAAAAATCAATTCGTTGTTATTTAAATAAAATTAAATTGTCGGTCTGGTAGTCGCCGATTTAAAAATTTCAACCCATATTCTAGAGCAGCTGCTACTGAGTTTTCATCACAAAAACTGTAAATGTAATGGATATCGGCGTACTCTCGCGTTGTAAATGTAAACATCAACACTGTTAATAAGCGCAAACAAAGAAATGAACTTTAAAGGTGCTTTACTGTTTGACAAGTAAATATTTCCATAGTAACGTAGACAGTTTGCATCAAATATCACTTAATATCATTTATTGTTTCCGTATTTAATTAAAAGAGACCATAACTTTAATATTCTTTTTAGAGAAAATGACAACTTTTTAGTTTCGCATTTTTTTCACTTTTCCTAGGTAAAATGGAGATAAGATCAAGGGAACCCTTTTTCTATTAGAAACTAATATAGTGAATAATTCGCATTTCTAGCTTGCCGTGCAACACTCAATCTGCCCAGTAGCGTGAACTTTTTTACATACCATTTAATATAATCTGCAATATGCTTTTAAATATAAAAGATGCCTTTATATTGTTGTGCACCCATGTGCAAGTTATCAACTAGATTACAGACGTGTTGACAAATCTTCCGCCAAACAGCGTATTCCTTAGCTGCGATTGATTCTTCCGTTTACTTTTCAGCTAATTTTAATTAACAAATTCAATTAAATACTTAAAATTTTTATTATTAGCTAATATTAATATTTATATGTAATAAATATGTATTTTTTAAAATTATGTCAAATTTTTTATTCCATTATTACTCCTAAATGTAGAATATTTTCACAAAATACATTCTGTAATATATCGTTGAACTGAATGCACAGCACACTTTTTTATAAATACGTAATTATATAACTAATTCCAAGTTTATGCTGCCAAGCAGATTGAGCATTCTACCGCAGGCTAGAGACGCAATCTTATAAATAAAGCCAACTCGCCCACGTTTAGAAACGCAATACAAAACAAAGATATTGACATAAGCTAATTATAAAATAATCTTAAAATTGTTGTAATTTTTTTCAAAATTAATAATGTTTTTGTTGTATTTATCAAACCAAAATTTTTTTTTTTTTTATTTAAGTTTAATGTAGTATTCATTGAAAATTTTTTAAAACCAATTTTTTTTTGGTTTTTTGTAATAAAAGCAAAATTAACCTTTTATATCGCCGATCGTATTTTTAGACAAAAAAAAATGTAAGTTTAACCTTAAGTTACAGTTATACGCAAAAACTTTGTATACTTGTATACCAAAAACGTTTGGACGTTAACAGATGACTTAGCAAATTGAAAATAGTCTGCTGTTGTTTGTTAAACCAATTCAAGCAGACGATCAACATCAGCAATCTGATTAGCAAGAATTGAATAATAAAAAATAGCAAACAGTTAAAAGAAAACAAATATCACAAACTGGAAACTTGTTAATGCGTATGAGAGATCAGCATTAACCAATGCGCAGTGTAGTAACAATATCGCCTTTCATACACTTTAGCCTAACAATATTTGTTATTAGTTTTGCACCTTCAACACATCGTAACCAGTTGTCCTGTGACATTCCAAACAAAACATCAATTTCTGTAAAAATATACAAATATACCAAACATAATCTTTATCAGTATAGTTTTTGAAAATAATTATCGCTACTTTTGCTTAAAAACATTCAAACAGACAACAAGATGCAATTTTATACTGTCAACTTTAGTAATAGTATTTTGAAGTTTTAAGAAATGAATTATTTGTTTTAGACTATACACCTGCCAAAATTAGTGCAAATGCACAAAACAACACCTTTCCTACAGATAAACAAGCTAAAAACAAAAACAATAATAATATAACTTTATTTACGCATCTGCATCAACATATTACAATATGTCATAATGGTATCCGTCTTAAGTATTATATATTCATTAAAAAAAACATTCTAATAACATACATAAGATCAAAAAATAAATAATGTAAATAGTTTAGTAGGTGTTTTCAGAAAATATACAAAGACTAATATTTTTAAAAATTGAATGGTGGTGGCTGTTACTACAAGATAGTTCAATATAAAATAAATAAAACACATTTACTATGTATTATATCACAAATATATTTAAAAAAACCTCAACTAGTTTCAACCTTTACAAAGCCATCATCGAATGTTAATACAAATAAGTATAAATATTAAAAAAAATTTAGAAAACATACATATATATGACAGTAAAACATAAAATGTACAGAAGTGGAAAACTACATTGAAATTATTATGATTGTATTGTAATTCATCATTTTGATGAATTACATACAATAATACAAAAAAGAAAAAACAGATTAAGCAGTTACAAAAAAGATTAATAGCGGTTTTTACTTAAAGGTAATTAATTCCAAAAAAATAGGATATAATTAAATTATTTCTAACAGAAGAATTTTACACAAGTTGGTTTGATCATTAAGCAAATTTACAAAAGATTATTATTCAGTATATTCAATAGCTTCTAACAAATTTAATTTTCTGCAGTTGTGAATAATTTTAAGTTTATCAATATCTAGAAAAAAGTAAATATTTTCTAAAATATGATTTGAAAAGTACTATCTGAATGGCGTCATTTGAAAGAGCGGTGATGTTCTTTAAATCTAGTTTCAAAATTTCTTCTTGTTTGCCCTATATATTGTGCATTACATGTGGGACAACTTAACTCATAAACTCCTGATGTTAAAATTGTATCTGTGCGATCTTTAGCGTTGAATAAAATATTTGATAACCAATTTTGATTTTTAAACGCTACTTTATAATTAATTTGTTTGAGAATGTTCCCTCGAATATATTATCAAAATATGTTATTAAATGTACTTTATAGGTTTGGTCACTTTTATCTTAAAATAAATTAACTGTGTAGTGAGACTATACTTTTCCTTGTTAATAATTCATTGTTATGATCTATAATTATAATTTGGTTTAGCTTCTTTTGATAAAAATTTGGTGATAATAATAAGCTTACAAGTCTATAGACAATGAATGGTAGGCTGCAAATTTGTGACTGTTACGGTGTACGAGTCAAACAGAATAGTTGAGTCTATATAGGTTGGTTAAAAAAATCAAATAAAAGATTATTATTATTGTAAAATATCGTTCTAAGTCTAAAAAGTTAAATTTTATTCCGAGTTTTGGTCTCTACTGTAAACCTAAAACTGGGATGAATACTATAGATTTAAGTTAGAAAAGTGTCTAATTAGCGTAAAATACCTTTAGAAAATTAAATTATTTTTTTTTAAGAGAGACATAAATATTTCAGCTAATAAAGGACTTAGGAGTAAGCCTTTGTTTACAGAACTTACTATTGAATTGAGAGTAGAAAAGTAAAATTTAATATTTATATTTTCAAATAAGTTTGAGACTAATTCAATGGAGAAATAGTAGTAATATCAAAAAATGTGTATATTTTTTGATTAACTAATGTATGATACCGGGCGTATTGGAGCATCTGGTTTGTAGTTTTTTATAAGTCTGTATAGTTTTGGTACTAATAGATTGCTATTGATTACAGTTATAGTTTACCATTAAAAAGAAGAGATCGGAGTTCGATTTGAATTTTCTTCGTTCTCAACGTAATGTTGGTAGATTTTCACCGTTAATAAATTGCTGAACTTTTGACTGATATTTGAACTTTGAAAGAATTACTATAGTATTAGGTTTGCCAACTTTTGTAAAAGTAAAGTTATAAACTTTAATTTTAAGTCAAAGTTAGATTTTGGAAAAACGACAATTTAATATACTAAAATGCAAACTCTGATTTAACAATAAATGTTTCTATAACATTGCTGTTATCTACATGTGGTGAGTATTTTAAGCCCTTACTTAAAAACGACATTTTTTTGTAAACAAAACATCAATATTTTTAAAACAATTTAAAAATTAGAATGTAATTGCAATAATTAAAAAAAACTCAAAACACGCACGTCTTTTAATTAATGTTGAATGTTGCCAATTAATTTATTCGCTCCCGACACATATTGAAAAATGAGAGTATGGCCTGTCCTTAGCCATCTTTGAAAAAAATATTTATAAATACACTTTTATTCTTTGGTACAAAATTTTTTAGAAAAAAACAAGCTTTGTTGCAAATCTGGAACAGCTTTGTCAATTTTAATAACTGGCGCGGGGCACCAAAACGAAGAGATTCCAAAACTCAACGACAAAGATAAAAACGCCAATTTTTATTATTAAAAGACGCAAACAACGTCATTTACATTTCTAAAAAAACACGTTCATACGCAGCACTTTTCGTTTTTTCTGGTGACATCTCATATGGTCCTTCCTTGATCAATAGACCACAAAACAACATCTTTTAAGTGCTGTTTTCCATTTCCTATGAACTTCTTTTTTTGATAAAAATGAATCAATTAATCTTCTGAAAAACCAGAAAGGAAAGCGGCGACTTTTAGTAACCTGTCCTTTTTAGTACATATAGATCTAATATTTTAAATTACACAATACAGAATATTATAAAATATATCAACCATAACAATTACAGATTTACAAATAGTAAGAATAGACCAGTCAATACGCGCTAAAAAAATAATAATTTTGACGTAGTTAACACGCTTATGATTATACATTAAGTAAGTACTATTGTTAGGAATCATCACATTCTTCAATGACAAGGCTAATAGAAAAAGCAAAATAATATCTATCGCAGAGAATGTTAAAAGCGCATTTAGAAGCTAGCAAATTATCACTATTAACTAAACATAGATCGAAAATAGTTTTAAAGTCATTAGAAACAGAATTAAATTGGTTTAGACCTAACGCACCGACACTATCACAATAAAACATTTCTAACATAGATAAAACGTTGGTTTAATTCCAGCCGAGTTTTTTTTTCAGTTAATTCAGAAATCTCCGATAAACACTACTTTGATATCTAGGAACATCAAGATGGTATTTCTTATAGAACTACAGAAATTAAAACTCCACCAGCACTTCATTTAGAGCTGATGTTTTAGTCCTTTTTATCTAATAGACAATGTATTGGTCATCAAAAATTTGCTATCAAATATCAAAGAATAAAACCCGGTTTCAGTAAGAACTAGTACATAAAAATCTTTAGTCAAACCAGAACAAAAAAATCCACTTATGTAATCTTTCATAGTTTCACATTTTCATAGTCCATTGCAAGAGAGTTTATAGATTTTAAATTGTTTAGTAGACACATTTAATAAACAAGTTGTGGTGAGTAAAAAATATTTAACATCATTAATGCCAAGAGAATCTTTTTCTTTTTCAGTTATTTAATAATATCAACATCTTTAGTTCTAAGCATAACTCTAGCAAAATAAAGCCAATGCTTTTTTTTGCAGATTAAAAAGTTGATCAGACGTCAAACTTCCTATTACTAATGGTGCTTTGCGTTTGGCTAACTATAAACCTACTCCGGGGTAATTGGCGTTTGCATGGTTTTGCAATGTATTAACAAAAAAAGAACTACAACCTGCATTATAAAGAGATGTTCAATAAACAGCAGAAAAGCACTCTTAAGTGCAAATGTTGTATCAAAAATAGCAACATTCAAGTTCACGTTTTTAGTTCTAAAACTATAGCAAACTTTTAAAACTCACCAATCTCCATAAATTACATTTTATATTAGCAATAAAAAAACTAAAATATAAAAACCATAATTTATCAAAAACTTTTTATCTATCCCAGTTTTAAGTTCTAAAATTTTGATAGTTAACTTCCAAAACTGACAAATACAAAAGATACCTTAATCTTCTCAAACACCTGTAGTAGCATTAATCCTGTTTAGAAAGCTGCCTGTTTAGTATCTTTATTTCTTTCTAAAGATATTTTAGTACAGCGTTTTGCAATAGGTGTTGACTTTTCTTGAACTGCTGTGACAAACATAGTAAAAACACAAATTAAAAAAAAAAAATTTAAATTTATATTTTTTTAAAATAACATTTTTTAAATGAAAACCATATTTTCTTGAAAATTTGTTTAAAACTTTTGCATAAATATAGAGACTTACGTAGCTTGGTCTATCAAATTAATAACCAAAAAAGTATTCCAAATAAAGTCACACTACATGATCACTTTAAGAAAATAAAGTAATTAATTGCAATTTTTTCATGCTGTTTGTCAGAACAGTATTGGTAACCTAACCTAAAGCGGTAAAATAACGTAACACAAAAAATGCGTTGTTGTATAATAATAGTATTACTTTCTTGCACTGCATTAAACTTAATAATTGCAACAAATGATTTAAAGCGCCTTTTTAATTTTTATACGACGCAGCAAACATTAATAACTTTGCATATCGTTATACAAATATGCACTGTAAAATTTATTAAAACATTTGTACTTGATATTTTATTTTATTAATAAAAATCAATAAATAGCTTGTTGATATAAAATATCAATGAGTACTCGTAGCAAAGTTTGAGAACAACTGATAATATCCAATAACCGTAATTGTCCTTTCGCCTTTAAACATCAAAGAAAAAAAATCTCTGCTACTCCAATCTCGTAAATCGTAAATTTACATTAAATATATATAAAAAAATTTGCACATTGTTTCAGATAATGTTTTTACTTGCCACAATTGATACACGTGTTGCATTACCCGTGCATCATCAATAAAACTACATCGTGCCAAAATGTTGCAATTGAATGTTTTCAATCATAGAATTGGGGATGAAGTACATAAACCAAAAATAAAATGCGACTTTTACAATTTCATGTAATTTTGCCGTGACAAAAACCAGTTCTTTCCTGCATTTATTCATTTTTGAATTTAAAAAATTATCCTAATATGTTTGCTTTCAACTTTCACAAAAGAACAATCTACATATTATTGCTTTGCTAAAAATGTTTAACTTTTTTGCAGAAATTAACTTACTTGATGTTCAAAAAAGAAGAAATTTGTTTAAAACTCAGATTAATTTCAGCGCATATTACAATCAGGTACTTTTTGTATTATTTTATTGCAGTAACTATCATAAGCAAATGAGACTTTTCAGTTCAATGTTTATGTTTATATTATTCCATAATTGCCTATTTACCACGTCACAACAATACATTTAATTAGCTAAACAAATTAACATTATTTAGTTTTCGCCAGAAAACAACACAAATTAATATCATTATTTTGATGATTAAATATTTTGATGCATGCAGCTTTTTAAGAAAGTGTCTCTATGCATTGATCTGTTTAAAATCTTTTGTTAGGCCAAAGTTTAATATTCTGCATGGAAAAATCCAATTCCTATATTTAATTCTAATTTATGATTTGATTAATTTTAAATTTGCGTATAATGTGTAAATTTATGTTGTAATATTTTAAATTAAACTTCAATTGTGCAAATTGCGGTACAGATTAGATTAAATTAATTTCTAAATCTATAATTGATATGTTTTGCATGTAATTGCTGTTGCTCGAATTTGAAGTGAAATGCGTAATATATTCTGTTAAATTGCCAACAAACATATCGGACAACCTCATAGTATACATAATTGATTTATTTGCATTACTTGTCATGTAGGGTTTTTGTTATTTTACAATGTGTAATACAGCTATTAATTAAAGTATTCAATCAAACATGTAACATAATCATAACATAACATGTATTTTCACATACTGCAGAGAAAATCTGTATAAAACGAGAATAATCTCCTAGAACGTAAAATTGTTAAACGTAAGCCACAGGAACTAAAAGGGCCGCTGTAATACCTACTGATTTATTTACAGTCCAGCCAAAGGTACGCGTAATAGCGTATTAGGAGCATTAAAATAAATTTAATATCGCGGAAATATTTTGAATATGTTTCTCATTGTGTCTCGGTAGTTATTACAGAACGCATTATTTATTACACACAATAGCTGTTTATATACAGCTTATTTATATTAATAGAGATTTCCAGATGATACGTCGAAATTGTAGGTAGTTTATCATGCCGCAGAAGTAAGGTATGCATTATGTAATGTGTGGGAGGATCTTTATTATAAAACACGCACAAGGGTGGTATAAGTTTGATATAAGAAGGTGTATTTTTTATATTGTAATTTTGGAAATGGCTTTTTGTTATTAATGCCGGCTTTCAAGGGTGTGATTCGGTCGTATTTTTTGCAGGTTTGAATTTCATTTGTTAAAACTTATGTTAACATTGTAAGTTTAAATTGTAGATGTAATATATAAATTAATGTTTACTACAAACTTTATACCTGTCCAATGTAGCAAATAGAATTACTTCCATTGTACGTAAGGAGTTCATAACTTCACATCTCTGCTTGACATAAGTATATTTGCGAACACATATATAGTTATAAAGTTTTCCAATAATCTATCAAGTTTAAAGACAATGACATCGATCCCGAGTAGAATCGGTTATAACAGTTCTAACTCATTAAAAGTTTGAGAAGGATAAATCGTATAATTTAAACCGTGAATATTAAAAATTTTATTTTATATAAAATATTGATGAACACGCATTTTGTATAAAACATTCAAACAATCATAAATTTTATTGGAAAGACCATTTTTGATTGATAAATATTAATTATTCACGATCCATTTTATATAATTTATTATGTATCACAATATACTTCTATTTTATTAATTAATAATTCAATACCTATATGAATGTTTCTGCAATAAAATACCAGAACCACTGCATTCAATTTATAAATTGGAAAAGCTTTATCGTAATTATACCGTTCTGTTCTATTAAAATGGAATAGGTATATATTGGTTATTACAAACTGGCGGTTATACATTATCGGTTACAATAAAAAGAAAAATATTTTCATTTATCGAAACAACTTTCATTATTTATGCACCTATTATTTACTAGCACAAGTGTGGAAGTACTATAATAATAACAAATTATATAATACTATTTTTATTGTGGTCAACAATCATAAATTATGCATATTGATCAATATAAGATTTGAAATAAAGAAAATAAATTGTTATATAAAAATAGAAGTATGTAGATACTATCTGAAATGTGTTTCTTATTTTTAGTTTGTTGAAATACACAATAAATAAAACTAAATATGTCTTTTTCATTATAATTTTAAATACTCAAAAACATAAAAAAGTGCGGATATCTGCATTTAGGATGTTTTTTTTTAATTTCTGGAAATAGATAAATCAATAAATTATTTAAAAAAATATTATCGTGCATAAGATCTTCTTCTTTAGATGCCTTCATCATTCTAGAGGTTGGCAATCATAATTAATATGCAGATTTTTAAGTCAGTTCTCTAAATGGTTAATTTGTAGTGCAACTGAACCATTCACGTAGGTTTTTTAGCCATGAGTAGCGTCTACTTCTTTGTATTTTTTGTTGTATTATTATTTTGAGAAGATGGTATTTTTCCCCTATTATTATTTGTCCCAAGTATTGTATTTTTTTGTGTTTTAATGATATTTATAATTTTATTACCTTTTTTTAAATTTTCTATTTACTTCTACATTGCCTACCCGATCTGTCCATGGTATTTTCAGTATTCTTCTGTTTATCCATAGTTCAAATGCTTCTAACCTTTTAGTGTTTGCCTTATTTATTGTACATGCTTTTGCTCTATATAATAGAATATTATGTATGTAGCATTTTATTAGTCTAATATTTAATTTCGGCCTTAAGTCATATTCACATCACGCTTTTTTAATAGTTTTAAGGTTGCTCTTGCCTTTGCTTGTCTTGTTTCTATTTTCTCCAAACTATCATTGTTTTGATTTATAGATAAACCTAAGTAGTAGTTTTTTGTAACTTTTTTATGAGTTCGTTGCGTATATATTTATATATTCCCCTAATTGCTGTTTTTTGTTATTCTGTTAACAAGTTGATAAGTATACGAATGACTTTTACTCCTATTGTATTGTGTCTTCTAGTGCTTTTTTTATAATTTCTTCTGCATATATGTTAAATAGGGTGGCTGATAGTACGCATTTTTGTCGGACCCAATTTCTTATTTCAATTTCTTTTGCTGCCGTTTGTTTGTACGGCTGCTTTTTTATTTTAATATAATTTAGCAATAATTTTGATGTCATTGGTACAAAGCTTCATTAGTCGGAAAGACTATTTGTTGATTGGCTTTAAGCCAATTCACGGATAATGTGACGGCAACTTTAGTTGCATTCAACTAATGTATTCTCTGCTTAATTCTCGGATCGAGTTAAAAACTATGCAACCATCAATATTCAAATAATCTTGAGTGGTTCCAAAATTGTTTGAATCTAGGATTATATTGACGGTTGCATAGTTTTTAACTCGTTCCACCCCTTCACAATATCCGTGAATTAGCTTAGAGCCAATCAACGACTATCAAAATGAATCTCGGAGTCATGAATCTAGAATTAATCCGAGATTTAATCTCTGACTATTAGTACTGGCATAAATATAATTTTCTCTTAGTCACCTTTTGTAACTAGAAAATTACCGTACCGTTATGATAAAGTTCTCGTCTTTGTTAAATTGTTCTAATTGATCACCGTATTCGTTTCTGGTTTCAAAATCATATTTGCCAATGTGTTTTCCGCTTTTCCCATTGTTGATTTTGGAGTTAAAATCCTCTAAAAGTATTGTGATGTCACGTGATTTAATTGATCTTAAGATCCTCAAAATGTGTTTGTAGAAAGTCTCTATCTCTTCGTCTGGTTTGTCAGCGGTGAGAACATATACTTGGGTTATATTGAGATTACAGTGTTTTGTCTGCAGTTGCAGTAGCATTGCGCAATCTAACATGTTATAAAATTTATTTGTGTCTTTTGATACTATCACTGCAATTCTACATCTATGGTAAGAGGTGTCGTTTTCTGAGTAGTAAATTATTCCGTTGGTTGTGTTGTATTGACAGTTATTTGGCCATCTTGTGTCTCTTATGCCTAAGATATTTAGGTTCTTTTTTTAAATTTCTTTTGCTATAATTTGCGCATGTACCATGTTCTAATTTAGTTCGATGACACACCCTAAAAAAACTAACTAAATTTATTATCACAGCCTAAGCTAACCTTATATATTATTACAGCTCAACAACACAAACTCATCAATAAAAACAAATAAATAAATAAACATCAAAATCATTAAAAGACAACACAAAAATTAATTACACTTTTTTAAAAAATCCTGCGTTTTTTTTTAAATTGAACGCACTTTTCCATAGACTCTTCTTTATTTGTCAAATAGATTCTATGTTAAGAAAATTAAGTCAATTACGGTGGGAAAAATAAACTTGGTATTCTTTGCTAGTCAAAAGATACAAAAAGCTCAAGTTGGTATGTCCTATGCGCAAGCAACATAAAAAAACTTTCTCTCTCTTTTTAAAATCTACCGGTAACTTTCGTGAAGTCACAAAAAACTGACGTATCCTACAAAATTCGTAGGATCCGCGTCTCCCGCCTAGCAGGTGGTTTAGCTAACCAACTGGTTGCCCTCGATACCCACATAATCTCTAGGTGATCTAGAATTAACATGTTATAGCAGGTATCGCCTGCTATATAAATCTCCAAATCGTCAACGTACAGGCATTTATCTACAGGTGTAACTACTGTAACCGCAATATCGTTTACTGCAATTGCAATAAAATGAAAAGTTAATCGTTGACCTTTAAGGAACACCGTTTTCTAGACATAACGTCTTCGAGTTAGCAGTTCCCATCCTTACATTATAACTTTCTGCAAATGCAAAAGATATGAAAAAGGGCTCCTGAATTCCACTGCGTGCAGCTTCTTCAAAATTCCATAACGTCAAATCATATCATACTCTTTCTTCAAGTTAAAAAAGCGATTAGGATACATTTTTCTAGAAAGATTAAATAAATAATCAACGGTTTTGTCTGAAAGTCGCCTAGTATTTAACTAAAAAAACGCGACTTTTCAACATCAACACCAGATGATTATTGATATTTTTTTCTAAAATTTTACGAAGGTAAGCAAAATCGTTTTGTAGTTGCTTAAGTAGTTTAGATCTTAACCCGGCTTCAGCAACAACAAAATAATAGCTTCTACCTAACATTTAGCGCAGTAGCAAAGGCCCCGCGGTGCGGGAAGGGCTGATTCGTTTTGGGGGGCCTCCAATCCTACAAAGGAACCCTACCTATAAAAGAAAAAAAGTATAAAATACAGGTATTTTTAACTGTAGAGGGTCCCTTTTAATTTTTTGAGGGTGGGAGGGGGGGCTACAATCCTAGCTACTCCACTGCTAACATTTCAAATAGAAGCCGTTTTTCAACAAAATGTTGTTGAGCTAAGTTTTTAAGAAAAATTACTGGAGACGCAAATTGAATCGTCAATGCGTCTGCAATAAAAAAAACCCGATACGGCTCCTACCTTTTTTCACAGTTCACACCATTTGACTTTAGTAAAACTAGATGGTTTTAAAAACTTTGCCAGTCTGTGCCGTTGAGACACCATCTAAGGTAGGAAAGATTCATAATTGTTGTTTACGAATAAAGTATGCTTTGTCCAAAATGCAATTACAAACTTTTAAAATAACCACAAATGGGCTGTAGAAGACCTACATGCTATAAGTAAAACCATTTACTAAAATCAATTTTCTGTAAATGTTTAAATTAGAATACATTTTTTAATTGGGCTTATGTTGCCCAATATAAATCTTTTAAATTTCTTTATTTCAACGCACTTAAATCGTTGTTGTACTCCAATTCTTAATGTGAAAACTAATCCGCCAGTCAATGCTAAAGTGCATAAATGCAGTTTTGTATATATTTGTTTAAACTTTTTATAATATTAATTATTAAAGAATTACTTTTTTAAATTTGTCTACGTACTTACTTAACACTTTTTATAAACAACAATAAAAATTTCTGCAAACCAAAAATAATCTGTTTCCGAATTTCAAATAAAACACACTAAAAACAAACAAATTAATATATATATATATATATATATATATATATATATATATATAAATCCAACCATCGTTTTTAGACCCGCTATGTTTAACAGGCAACGACAGGCCCACTAGAAACCTTTGTTGTAAGTGTGTGTATATTAAGTAATTTTGATTTATTAATTAAGAACTCTAAGACCAGTGAAAGAGGGGTAAACAATTATTAAGAAAACAAAAAGTTGATGTCTGGCAATCTCTGTTAGTCCCAGACAGTAGAACCGACGGTTTTAGACCCAGCAGTGTTGTCATGTTTTGTGGCCTAGATAGGTATGTAGCACATATTCTTTGTGTATGTCTATTTTTTGTGTCTATTGTATGTGATAAATACGTGCCGTGAACGTTTTAAAAGTCTGAACAACTTAAGAAATTTTAAAACGTATATGCAAGTTTATTTTAGTTTTGTGTTTATTTAGTCTCTTGTTAGAGTTTTTTCAGTTAACAAACTACAAAAATTATGCAAATTATTAAAACATTTACATAATATATGTTATGTCATTTAATAGAGTCAAACATTGATAAAATTAAAAAAAATTATATAAATGTAATAAATGAAAAACATAAATAATAAACATTTTATTCTCAGATTAGACAGATTTAAATAAATTGCCGTTAATTAATATTTAATAATTTATTGACTAATCTTTTTTATAATACTTTAAAAACGTTTCAAACTTTTTAACTTATTAAGTTTTGAGCTTCTTTTATTGGTTATCTGCTGCCTAATGCTGACACTGTACAGTAAAACATGTTGCAATTTGTCAAATACAACTGTTAAACTTGAACTTATGTTTTTTTTTTATTTACTAAGAAGTTATTAGCGTTTCATTGAGTATATTATTAATAAAATACATAGATTATTCAACTATGCTCAAGAAAATCAGTAAAGGTATAGAAGGCATTACTTATCAGCATATTTTTGATAGATATTTTAAACTTATTAAACTTTAAAGTTTTGGTATATGGAGCTAGTTTGTTGTAAAATTTGATCGCATACTAATTGAATCCATTTCTACTTTTAAGCAAACGTTTAAAGTCAAACCTTAAATGATTGTTTTGCCTTGAAGCATAATCATGCAAAGAACTCTGTGTGGTATATTAGTTAAAATTATTCTTAATATACAGAAACATTCGTAAATGTAAACACAAGGTACCGTTAAAATACTCAACGCAATAAAACTGAGCTTACAATCATATCTATACCCTAGACTAATTATAATTCTGATTGCTCTTTTCTGTATATTAAAAATTATTTGCTAAGATAGGTGCATAACCCCAGTTTAATATTCCGTATTTTACGACTGAATAAATTCTGAGCAATAGTTTTTGTAAAGTAATACTTTTTAATTTTCTCAATAGATAGATATACTTAGAAATTTTATAGCTTACGTAGGTGGTATGAGCTATCCAAGTAAGTCTATAATCTAGCATTAATCCTAAAGACTTAACTACTTTAGTGTTGGTGTTAATTTGTCTTAGTGAGAAAATTAGATGCTCTGTCTTACAGTCGTTAAGATTTAACTTGTTTGATAAAAACCAATCATTTACAATTGATTGTGTATTACACACATCTACTTTTAATTCAACTATATCTTTATTAGATCTTACAATGGTTGTATTATCTGCAAATAGTGTAAAATGGGCTTGGATGTTACAACATGGCAAATCATTAATATAGATTAAGAATGAAATTGGCTCTAAAACAAAACCTTGTGGAACATCCATGCTTACATTTTGCGTTTCTGAATTTATAGAATTCACTGTTGCATATTGCAAACAGTCACTCAAATATGATGACAGAAGATCAATACTAGATTTACTAAAGTTTTTATATTTCAGTTTGTTAATTAAAATATGATGTGATACACAATCAAAAGCTTTAATCAAATTGCAGCACCGAGCACAAGTATGGCTACCAACCTCAAATCCGTTTCAAATTTCATCAACTAAATGTTTTATTGCAAATACTGTAGGTCTATGACGGCGAAAACCATATTAATTTTCACATAAAATATTATTTACTTCCAAATGTTGCGTTAGTTAGTTAGTACTACAGACAATTTCACCTTTTTGAATACTGGAATAACTTTTGCCAGTTTTAAAACACTTGGAAAATGATTTGACATAATTGATTCATTAATAAGTTTTGTTAGAGGAATCAAAATAATATTTAAAATTGATTTTATTATTTTGCTATTAATATTGTAGCAATCCATGCAATTTGAATTTTTTAGATTTGATACGATATCATGTAGTTCAATAAAGGTAACTTCTTTAAAATTAAATTGATTTGAAAGTTGTGTTGATTTGCTGGCGTAACTTATAAAACACTTGCAGACAAGTTATTAGAAATAGTCGAAGCTATGTCAACAAAATAATTATTAAACTGATCCGGTGTGAAAGATTTATTATTGTTAATGCTTAAGCTACTGCTTTGCGATTTGATTACCTGCCACATAGCCCTTTGAGGATTATTTGATTTATAAATAAAGTCATCATGTGTTTTTTTTTGGCTAACCGTATTGCAACTTGATAGTCTTTTCTGAGTAGTTTTAATTGAGTAATTATATCAGAATGAACATGCTTATTTAAGTTATTTAGATTTTGAATGTTTTGTCTCATTTGGAATAGATCATATGAGAACCAATTTACTATGTTCGATTTATTTAATATCATGGTTTTTTCTGGAATAGCCTCAAGCATAGCACATGCAACAGTATTTATAAATACGTCAAATTTTGATTCTATAGTTAAATTGCGATTGGCAACAAAACTCCAGTATACAGTATCCATTATGTTGTACAATATTAACAGTCCTTCGTCTGTAATAGGTCTGTAATTAATGCGTTCATTGGTTTTTTTTTTTATTGTGACAAAAGTTGATGCAAAACTAATTGCTAAATGATCTGAAAAACCTAGATTAATGGTTTTAACATTGTATTCTGCTTTGCTTATGTTTGATAAATATATTATCGATAGTATTATTTTTCCTTGTACTTTAATTTAGTTTTGAATACAATTCAAACGAATGAAATAATGATTGCAGCTGTACGGAAATATTATTATTTTTTTGGTTAAATAATACATTAAATTCACCTGTAATAATAATTTAAATAATATACATCTAAGGAACAGTTATCGCTTAAAAAAATTAAAAGTAGTTATGACAAAATAAAAAATGCAAAAACCAGAACTATTGAAACAGAAACAATATTTTCTATATAATTACAGATGTTCCTTGTTTAATCGGATATTTGGGCACCAATGCAGCGCATGTGTTCTATTAAAGAAATGTAGCATATTAGCAACGATTAAATTGAGTAAGAATTATTATGCACGGTACAAAAAACAAACAATAGCCTTGCTTCCTTGTCACTCGGAATGCTATAGCCGCGTTGGGATAAAAAATAAATAAATTTAATGTATGTAGATTGCATGTGATAATATAAAAAGCATCAGTGTTGTTAATTTTATAAAGTCCCGATCCGACCCAAAACTCAGCCCGTCAGGCTTAAAATCCGGGCCCGGCTCAAATCCCAACTCGGGCAGCCCAAAACCAAGTATATTATTATTAAAATATATAATAACTATTAATAACAGTTTCTAATAATTATATAGATAAAACTAATAACAAATTCTTATTTTAAAATTATATTATAAGTAATAGACATCTAACGGAATAGAGTTGACCGCTACTATGTGATAATTCATAATAAAAAATAAATTAAAACACAGTAATTGTTTTATTTAATGTTCTATCCAAACGAATAGTTAATGAATAAAAAGAAAATTGAAAGCGGCTATGAACTATAATAAAAAACGCAAAAACTAGCACTATTAAAAAAAAACAAGATTTTCTATACAATCACAGGTGTCCCGTGTTTGATCAGATATATGGACATTAATGCAGCGCATTTGTTTTATTAAAAAAATAAAAAAAGCAAATCATCAACAATTAAATCAAGTAAATAATTTCATGCACGGTACGCAAATTAAAAAAAAGTTTACGGACCCGGGGCACCTGGGTTGCAGTGCCCGCTCACATGTTTTGTTTTTATCCGCGCCAGCCCGTAGGTTTTATTGCGATGTGTGCTGTTTTTTAAATTTTGTTGCGTGCCCAAAACTTTGGCCGGGCACAAAGCCAAGTCAGTTGCGAGGTATATTATAGCTTATTACAACGTTGCCAATGTTTGGTTTGAAAACGTTGGTATGGCATGGCTGGTCTGATAACGTCTTGCAGTGCTTATACAAATACGACGAGCGCGCCCTCGTCTGCCATATTTAGTGAACTAAACTTGTATGTGTTGACATATTTGATATACGTTTTCAGTCCCAAAATAATTTTGGAGTTGTTTTGTCTTCTGCTATATTATGCTGAAAAATAACGAAAAACACATGAAAACGTTGTCGGACCCAAGGCCGGGTCCGTCGGATTTGGTCTGAGAACGTCGGTAGTATATAGCAAGTTGGGTCTGTATAGGCGGTTTAACAAATCTATATATATATATATATATATATATATATATATATATATATATATAAATGCTATCAGTAAAAAAAGATTTAAAAACAAAATAAAAATCTCAAACCTCAATATTCAAGTCAGTTTTAATTTTTGACGATAGCGCTAGAGAATTGCCGGGTTTAGTCGCCACGTCCTGTTATAGTGCCACTAGTGGTATTGTTATGGACAAATATTAAATTTTATCACATCTATGAGAATATCGGTAATTTTTTTTCTCTAGACAAATATTGACACGTACAGCGCCGTTTTTAAATTAAAATTGGTTCTTATAGAACAAGACGCCAACCAACTCAATATCCAAACAATAAAATTTTAGTCATTACTCTTTTTATATGATGAACTACATACAATATTCTATGTCTTCATGTTTTTGGTTAAAGATTTGAAGTTATATTTAACGAGTAAAAAATTATTAAAAAAACCAATTAAAAACGTCACTTTTCAAAAATTAATTGCAAAGACACGACTTATTGCATCAAATTTCTACAAGTTTGAGGACACAGATCGGACTTTCTTCTACAATGTGTGAAAATTTTATTCAATTACATTCAGGCGTTTTCTTGCCGAGTTGGATGCTGTAAACCCTTATAATAGCGCAGCTATTCTCCCCCTTAATTAAATTTTTAAAAAATTATTGCAATTTATTTAATTTTATTTGTAGATACATACATAAAAAAATAACGATCGATTGTGATAATAGAAAAAAAATGTTTTAAATTGCAATTATATTAAAAACGACATTTTTGTGACAGTTTCGTCTTACAACCGTGCTTAACAGATCTAGCATATTTAATTTCAACAAAAATCAAGAGTAAAAATAGATTAAAAAAACTGATAGTAAATACATGCTTATACTTCTTTTTAATTGAGACTCAAAAAACCCTAGAAAAAAGTTATCACGCTAAGCAAACAAGCTAAGACTATCTGGTTGGCCGGGTCATATTCATGCAATTTGTTCCGTTTTTATATTTCACCTTCTATTAAATTCATTATTACGTCCAACAACTCTCAAAGAAAAAATTGTTTACAATGATAACTAAAACTGTTGGTCATGTCTTGATTTATGGTGTAAAATGTCACAAACATTGCTAAATTGTACAATGCATTTATTAAATACATACAATTTATAAATAAACGATAAACTGACGGTTTTGCTCTCTAATCCGATAGTGCAAACAATGCAATAAGATATGACAAACAGTTATTATTTTTCCCGACCATGTTGTATGTTCTGTATTTGTATTGTATTGTTTATCTACAGAAGCAATTAAATATTTAAAAATATTTGCTTAAAAAATTAAAATTTTCTACACTAAGCATAAAAAACCCTTATTATTGGGTTAAAAATATTTACACAAACATAAGTAATTTGCTTACCATAGTAAAATGGATAATAATTATTAAGATATTCAACAATATTCAATAACACCAATAAAATGAAAACTACATCTTTTGTAAGAAAAACTTTTTTATTATTCTTTTGTCCATAACAAAGTCAAATGCCACAACAGAACTATATGTAATCATTAACTATTTATATAATAATTAAAATATATAAGTTACAATAATAACAATAAACAATAAACATGTTGTTATTATTATAAATTAGGTATAGTTATATACGCCTTAAGAGAATTCTTTGATAAATTGTGAATTAAGCTGTATAATAAATGGGACCATTTTAGTTCAGTTTACTTACTCAATTTATCAGCACATGTAAGGAAGAAGTTTACACACATCACCTGTTAGTCGGGAGGTAAAGCCGGCACCTCGTACGACCTACAAAAAGTAGATATATCGATAGCATTTCCGAATTATAGAGCCCTCAATATAAAGGGTGTACTAACCCCATTATCTAACCGGCATGTCACTGTTCAACGGAAAGCCGAATCATTTATATCCAGCGACGGCTCTTGTATCACATATCAGATTCTCCCGCCTGTTGTTCTCCTACTTGATAATGTTTCTACATAAAACATGTGAGTTGCTCCTATGTCTACTCTGAACCCTTGTCAAATCAATAAAAAAAATTAAAGAATAGCAATTGTCCTTTCATCGCCTTTTTATAGCCATGGAAAGGAATCGAAAACAAACAAGAAATGAAGAATGCCACATAGTAATCAATCATATTATAGGTACTTTATTATATCAAAATCATTGTGTGTACAATATTACAACCGTATTAGCTAACGGTGAATTTGATAGCAATATACCTCTATAAGAATTTCAAATAAAAAATATGTTTGCTTTTTATTGATCAACTGTGAGTGGCAGCCAGTCGTATAAATTTATATATAATAATAATAGCACTAAATAAATTTAAAATTTAAAATTGAAATCAGATTAAGATGTATAAATTGTATGTTTAGTTAGTCATTACTTGATAGTGCGCTTTCAGGATGTTCTGGTAAAGATTACTACAGGGACTAATAGAGCGTCAGCACGATGCGGAGGGCTCATTAATTTAGTGGCCCAACAAGGAATACCCTCCCGACAAAAGAACTAACTAATATATTCAAAAATTAATTAAGAGTACTTTAGTATTATGTTTATTGGTTTCATATAAGCAAATAAATTATTTTTATTATGTATGTAAACAATACAAAAAATACGCAATTCAGACTTTTTGAAGTAAAATTGTTTATTTTTTGTAAGTTGGCAGCTAGGTCTAATTAAATAAATAAAACACTCATGCATAAATCCTTCCCAATGCACCTGCATCTGAATATTTCAACCACAATCCAATCTCCCACATTATAAATTTCACAACCGGCTAATTGAATTTATGTAATATTCACTGGATTATATTTGATGGTTGAACAAACCGTAGCCATACAAATTGAAAATGTTAACAAAAATTATTTTATTTTTCCTTTTCCGCCAACCCATATTCTCCTCGTAAACAAAATAATGCATCATATATTCCACACATGAACTAATAAACACATCATTCCGACTTTGTTATAGTGTGAATTTTAAAATTTATTGAAACGACTGAAACATATTTTGAATATATGGCAATGTTCAGAAACAATTATAAATAAAATTAGTCTCTGTAGCGTTTGCGTTACATTTTCATTAGTTTATTTTATAATTTGGATATACAATGAGAAAATTGTGTTAAAACATATAGATTGTTTTTAAATATATTTTAATTAATGTGTATTCGTTCGTTTGAACACAAAATTAAGTTTTTTAGTAGTTTGTGTAGTTGTATAGTATATTTATTAATATAAATAAAGATAGAACTAGAAATAATTTTTATTTTGTGTTCTTAATATAATTAAATTCAAAACGCAATTTTACATATATAAATATAACAGCAACTACATTAAACTTGTGAGTATGCTTTATTGGAAAAATATATTGAGAAATAATCTTCCTAACATAGCGAGTATTTTAATATAAACCGAATCCAACCTTGCTTAGCCCAATTATTAATCAATTTTAACACGGTTATAAAATGATATAAGTTTGTGAAATCTACTAATACCTACTAATGTTAATCTTCTCTAATCTGGGCATCCCAATTTTTATTACTACCGTTAAATTTAATATCACATTCTCCAAGGAATAGTAAACATAGTATGTATATATACTTCTTTAGGCAAAATAGTTCATATAAACATGTATCTAATACTTAACGGTTATGAAAATACAGTTACAGTTTCAATGCTTCTCTTAAAAAATCCCACAAAATGTGTTAACAAAAATAAAATCATCTTTTGGCCATATTTACAGCATATTTTATTTTTTTATGTTTTTGTTAAAATACTACGTTCCACCGACTAAATAATGCATTCATCAATATTTACATTTTTTTTTTATGTTGCTACTTCTGCACAAGCTGCCTTTTGATATGTACCTATTAAACTATATTATTAAAAAATCGTCCATTACATTCTCTACAAGCAACCAAAGCATTCCAGTTACAAAACCAAACATACCATATCTACATGTTCATCATGCATAAAGACCTGCTGCATCATTGGCGCACAGATACAAACACTTGTTATATCATTCTTCAGGTTACAATTATCAAGTGTTATTCAAGAATGTTAAGTTATTTTCTTTTGTTTGTATTTTTGCACTATAAATCTATGAGGAAATGGTACAACGATATACAAACGGCTATAATCTGGATAAACAAGAAGACAGCAAAAAAACTAATAAGAAAATCATAAATATTAGGCGCTCATGAGATGCAGAACAGGGACACAAGCAAAAGCTAAAAAAAGCAAATTTTATAAATGTTGGGTAAAAGGTCACATAACAAACAACATAGGAGAAAAAAGATCGCTACTATGCATAAAGTGCGGAGAAAAAGACATCAAATAGACAACTACTGTAATAGGGAATATTGTATAGAGTGTAAAGTAACATTACACAGATCAGAAAAATTATGATGCTCGGTCACAAACAAACAAAAATAACCAAGAAAGAAAGTAGACAAGAGAAGAATTCAGATAATACAATACATACAGCACCAGAACAATGACAATTACAAAAATGTATAACAACATCCAAACAAATACAGGCAGAGAAAGATAGACGCACAACCTACTGAGTATCTGAGCAAGGGGTAAGTGTAAAGATAAAGTAAAAAAATGGGAATGGGAGGAAATAGTGTAAGTCGATATAAGAGGTATAATGTATACAACTGTCACTTGCAGAATAAAATATTATTAGAACTGGATAGAAAAATTAAAACACAGCTTAAAAAAACAAAAGAGCAAATTCTGATAAGAGGCAATTTCAACGCAAAATCGCCAAGATAGAGAGGAACAAAGAGCGACAGGAGAAAACAAATTCTTAAAAGATAATAGAGACAGTAAATCTTCCCATATGCAACCAAAGAAATAAACCAACGTTTGTAAGAGAAATATCCAAACCATACATTGACATAGCAACATGGAAAATGGGTAGAGTAGTAAATTGTTGGAATATGCCTACATAAGTACATACAATACAGTACTGACAAAAAAAAAACAAAAACGACAGAAGCTGGAACATAAGAAGGATAAATAGAGTAAAAATCAAAAAAACTATAAAAGCAGAAAGAGTGACAAAAAACAAAAACATAGAAAAAGATGCAAAGGAAAAGTTGAGAAAGGCAGCAAAAGAATCAGTCCCCAAGTATAGAGAAAAAGGAAGAAGAAGACCGTACTGATGGTGCTAAGATGTATATTCTGTCAAGAAAACACGCATGACAACGCAGAACATACGCTAGTAGAGTACAAAGCGTAAGAGAAAAGTAGAAAAAAGTTAAAAGACTCATTGGAGAACAATATTGACAAATCTACAAACATAAATATATGCAAATGACAAAAACAAACAAAGAGCACAAAGAATCTATGGAACGTCAGTACTTAAAAAACCAAAATTAAAAAAAATGAAGCTTCAAGATTAAAATAAACCAAATTAGAAAAAACACACAGATTTAAAGCCACAGAAAACAAAGAAAAAAAAGCGAGAAACTAAATAGAAACAAAAAAACATAAAAAAAGCAATTAAAAAAAAACAAAGAAGACCAAGACAACTACGCTTACCAAAAAAGAAAAGGTGAAAATATAGAATATAACTAAAACTACCAAAAGAGATACACCTAATAAAGCTGCACAAAATAATTATAAAAAAAAGATACAACAAAGAAAAAGTTAATAAAGATATAGAGAAACTAAAAAATACCTAAAAACAATACAAATAACTAAGCTGAATAACACAAGAATAAGAAAAAAAAGAGATAAACGTCGGTGTAAGAAATGGAACAGAAAAATAGAGTATAGTAAAAAATAGGTCGAAGGCAGCATGTGTTTCTGCGCAGCAGACTGAGTAATTATACAAGGCCAAAACCAGCCACTAATACTACATAAGTGGCAGACACAAGGACAAATTACCAGCAGGACTAACGCAAAAAAGAAAACCGAAAGATATTGCTATGCGCTAGTCATTCTCAAGAACACCATAATAATGCAAGATCACACACATCAGCTCAAACAACCAACACCCAAAACATCAAAACAGCCCTGATTTAGCACCCAATAATTTCTGTTTTCTTTAAAAAAGAACAAACTACGTGCTCAACGCTTTTTGGCACCACAAGAAACTGTTAATGCATTTAAAACCCATGTTTTCTGGATACCTACTTCGGAGTGAAAAAACTGCTATGCCAGTTGATTTAATAAAATGCAAAAATATGGTATAATTAAAAAAAGTTTTTTAAAAAACAATAAAAAAGTGTCAACACCTCAATCATTGTTTTAGTTATTCATTCTCAATACATAAATAGCAACCATCGTAAACCCACGTTTACCACAAGTTTATGCTAAAAATTACTTTTAACTTTTGCGTAGGGCTTTTTGTTTAACTAGTTGTGAATATTATTAATGTCGTCACGGGTGAATGTTGCTTTATCTGTAAAGTATGCGCAATACAACACAAAGATTAAATTACGCAACAACTTTCAGTTTTCTTTTACATTATTTTCACGGGTGCAATATATTCTATTAGTGCAATGTTTTAAAATGCAACAAATCTATCGGCTCACAGCAGTAATCAACGTAACCGTTCAATTTTAAAAATAACGCCTCTTTTTATGAAAAGTTTTGCTTATTGCTCAAAATTTTTTAACCATAATTATATATAATTTAAATGTAGTATTTTAACTGCTTTGTATTAAACAAAAAAAATTAGATAAAATTTAGACCTTCAAAACTATTTAACTTGGAGTTAAATAATGAATATATTGCAGAAACCCGTCAATTGCCTTGCTAATTTTTATTTTTTTTTCAAAATGAGAACATTGGCGTTTGACGGATTTATGAAATAATTAATTAATTAAGGTATCAAAAAGATACAACCAAGTTTTTGAGTAATGATCTTAAAGTTAATGAAATAAAATCAAGACAAAAACAACATTTACGTTTTTTATGTTAACTATAAAAACATAATTCTAACATTATTCTATTGCATATAAATTTTATTTTCAAGTTTTATTCCAATCGCTTAACATAAGTGTGACTTATGTAAACTTAAACTCAAAAGCGCTACAAAAAATATCCATAAGAAAATGGTGGCAATGTATAATAAAGCAAATTTTGATGCAAACGGAAAATACAGCATACAATCCATTTATGATAACACAAAATGTAAATGACCTTTAAAAGCACAAACTGACAAAATCATCAACAATTTTGAAAATTTGGTGTTGATTGACCGTAAAAATTTTAGTTATTGCTAAAAAATCAAAAATATTGAAAAAAAGTTTTTTTTTAAATTTTATATAAAAATTAGGAAATGAGGAAAGTGCCACTATGAAGTGAGCAAGCTGTTCAGTCCTAAACAAAAATTGCGTAGACGACAACTTTGCGAGAAGAATTTAACTTTTTCTATACAATTGTAACTTATAAAAATACAATTAAAACTTGAAAACGGCTTTAAATAAAAGGTTTTTCAGTTGGCGCGTGTAGATTTTGGCGGCCCGTGACGGCCATTTAATTTTACGACATCTATCAAATCTTTTGTTTGCTATTCAGTTACTTATGCCAAATTACCATGGCAAGTTATACAATTAAACAGCACGTTCAAATGATAAAACTTTATACAGCCGACTCTTCAACGTTTGGTGGCCAAATTTGAGACAACAGGTTCAGTAAATAATCAGCCAACACCTGTACGTTCAAGGATTGCAAGATCGGTAGACAACATCGTCGCGGTCCAAAAAGTGTATGATTCCTCGCCGAGCTTTTGCAGACTTCAATTTGGGAAATTTTGCGTCCAAATTTAGGCTTACACCCGTACAAGATCTAATTGACCCAAAAGCTCAAAATTCATAACCATAGTTTGTTTGGGGTCAGCAATATTTTGGCAAAAAAATATTTTTAGCGACAAGGCGCATTTTAAGATGAATAGCTATGTTAACAAGCAAAATTGCCGTATATGAGACGACACCAACTCACACGAGGTTCAACAGGTGAGATAACTCAGTTATAAAGCGTTAGTAGCACGCTAACAGTCCGGGGTTTGATTCCCAAATATGACTAAAAATAATAACTTGCTTTTTATTCACCGGGGTTCGGAAGTCACCTAACAAGCCGTTGGTCCCATCAACCCCCTTCAAACAAGTCGTAAGACTTCTGGGGCAATGTAAAATAGCTGTATAAAGAGCAATAATAAAGATAACGCATCCTCAAAAAGTTACCGTTTGGTGTGAATTTTGGGTCGGAGGAGCCATTGATCCATATTTTTTTTAAAACAACGTCGGCGGTCACCGTCAACGGCAAACGCTACAGAACAATAATAACCAATTTATTATTGCACTTGACTTTTTCTTGTAAGGTTTTTTAAAGTCGCAAGTCTATGCAAATAAACCACAATCGACCGATGCCTTAAATGTAAACATAACACAAACCATTGCTCAAATTCAGCCGGATCTATGCGAAAGAATCATTAAAAATTAGACTACTCGCATCCGTGCCACCATAAGAAGCCAAGGCAAGCATTTGAACGATGTCATACTCCACACTTAATAGCATACATAAGCCTTTCAAAAAAAATTGTTAGTAGTTTACACACAGCTTGTTTTATTCCATTTCAACATATACCCGCCCTTATTATAAAACCCTTTATAAAAAAAATACATCGCAATTATGATCAGAAAACTATGTCTTGCACGACAACTGCAGGGTGCATAAAGCTCAAACTATTAAAAAAGTAGTCAATAAATGCGGCTTTAAAAAATAACAAAATCTACCTTACAGTCCTGATCTTGTCCCTGTAATTATTATCTCTTTCCAAAACTCAAAACACACATAAAAAACCATTGCTATTTTATCTAATGGCAACTTGGAAAACGCCGCAATGTCATGTTTTGCTAAACTACCAAAAAAAATTTGTATATTGTGTATCAATACTAAAGTTAAATCATCATTGCTGTTTACAACAATTCGATTGTCGCGAGTATTTTCAAGTCAGTAAGCTTAATTAGAGTTTTTTATCATGAGATTTACTTTATAGTCTCCCGATTACGCAACAATTTAACATAATACACTCATTGCAATACTCTAAAAGTTTTTGAAAATAATGTTTGATGAATATAATTTATTATATTCTATGACTTAAACTTGTTTACTTTAAACAGTTTTTACTTAAGAAAAAAAAACATGGTAGAAAAGTCTCAAACTAATTTGTCTTACTCTGGGTAGGTAAGTGATCTTAAAAGTGCCGTGTTTCATAAAAAACAACTTTACAATTAGTGCAAAATGAGCAAATACACTTCTCCTATTATTTTTTTGTAATTGGTTAAATTGTCATCTTATTAATGTTTTACACATGCAATTAGACAATATTTTGCCATAATTCCTCAAACTTTTACAATAAAATAAAACCATTCAAATACACTACTGTAACTTAATATAGTTTTCAACACCTGGTTAGTTTTGTTTCAATTTTAACCTAATGTTTAAATTGTAAACAAAAATTAAATTAAAAAAATTAAATAGTAAAGGCCGTTCCTATGTAATAGTTCATTTTAAGATAAATAAAACTCATTTACTATATAATACGTATCACGAGTATATTTAAAAAACCGTAACATGTTTCAACCCTTTAGAAGGCCGTCATCAGACGGTGATACAAACAAGTACAAACAAGTACAGCGTCTGATGATGGCCTTGTAAAAATTTAAAATATGTTAAGTTTTTTTTTAATATATTCGTGATATTCTTAATAGTAAATGTGTTTTATATATCATAAATTATATTCTTCACAATATTTGTGATATCTTAAACTATATAATGTCTTTTGCATTTAATTTATTTACTTATATAAAAATGTCCATATTCAATATTTTTATTAATGCAGATAAATATTTTAGATAGATTAGAATTATCAACCTAGCATAATATTCGCATTCCAACAAAACAAAAACAACTTAATTAAAATTTGAATTAACTATAAACAATTACAATAATTTTGTATACAATACCTACATTATATTACAAACTAATAGAAATTTAAGCGCTACAAAAACTAATTTCACTTATAATTACTTTTGACCATTGGCACCACATATCCAAAATGTGTTTCAGTAGTTTCATTATATTTTAAAATCCACTCTAAACAAAGTTTGAATGATGTTTAAATTAATTCATGTATGAAATATGCAATTACTTTGTTTACAAAATGCTAAAAAATAAATATATTAAAGGTTATATTTTCCTTTTATTAAAAGATTATGTAAGATTGTTGATTGAATTAAATTAGCCATCTTAGGTATACTTGTTCAATATCTTAATAATATAGAAGTTACAGGTTCTAACATAAACATTTTAAGGCTCATACGTGTTATATAGACTCGTCAAATGTTAATGTGGTGAATGATATTTGAAATTATAAGTGTGCAATTTAACTGATTTATTATCAATATGGTTCTACAAAAGCGCTGTATGTAAAATATATTTTAAAAATAAAAAACGTGCTGTTAAAAATATCTTTAAAAAAATTCCTTGTTTTGTTCAGTTTTATTCTATCGTGGCTTGTATGTATTTGTTATTGTCAATCACCCTGATAAGCCCCTGGGTGTATGTCCCTGTTTTTTTCTTTAAAATTATATTTTTTTTGTAATTGACACTTTTAATTATTTTTTAATTACTTTATCTGTTTTAAAATAATTTATTTGTCAGTAGTATTAATTTATTTATTAGTACATTTATTTATAAAATATTGAAAATGTTATCACATGCAAAAATGTTACAATAATTTTAGTCCCAAATCAGTGGCGCTTACGTATGGAAATTGTATAATTAGTCGAAATTGCATTAATCATTGCATTGTTTTACAAAAATATATTAGCTTATGTCCAAGATACAAATAGATCTGCGAGATATACATGCCGTTTGATTATAGAAAAATCAATAGATTACTGATAAGTTTTATGTCAGATTTCTTGGTTGGTATTTAAAACATTTGACGTACAAAGTATTAGAAGTGAGTTTCGACAATAAAGCAAATGATAAGCAAACAAATATACTATAAAAACAGAATCTTTTAGAGTATATCGTGTGTGAATCAATAAAACTTTGCAAACAGTTGTTGTTTTTAAATCAAAAATAGTAACAAACAATGCCATTTCAAAACGTCAATATAAGCAATATAAATTTCAATAATAAATTAACAAGCTGTAATATTAATTTTTATTACTATTTCAAATTTTTTTTTTTTTTTTTTTTTTTTAATTTTATTATTAAATATTTACATATTTACAATTTTTATTTTTTTTTCTCCCCACTTGCTGCTCTACACTGTTTCCATGTGGACTGCAGAGCTTCGTATTCGGAGCACCATTTTATGTTTCCATTTATCTTCTTCTATCTTCTTCTAACTAGATCTAGTTAATATATAGTGTTTTTTAATTTTAATTTTGAATTCTTTATAATTTTTTGTTTTCTTGATACTTTCAGGCAGTTGGTTGTACGTGACAAGTCCATTGCCTAGTATTGATTGTTTTGCTTTTTCTGTCCTTGTGTGTACATGTATATTGCTTCTTCTTCTTGTCTTATGTCCGTGAATTTCTTTGTTGCATTTTATTTGGAGGTTGGTTTTAATTTCTTTATTTTTAATTTTGTATATTAGTTTGCATTTTTCTATTTTTATTGTTTTGTTTATCTTTGTTTCGTTAATTACTTTGTATACTTCGTCTGTTGGTGTTTTAGAATTTTGTTCTGTTGTCTTTGTATTTTTTGTATTTTTGTTTTTGTTGTTTCTCCCTATATGTTTATTTAATAATTAGATACTTAATGCAGTTTCTTTTGTAATGCATTCCCTAGCTCTATACACAGCTCCTATTGTTGTTAATTTGTTAATATGTGTATCCCAGGTGAGTTTCTCAGTTATTATTATTCCTAAGTATTTTGTCTGTTTTGTTCTAGTAATTGGTATGTTATTTATCAATTTTTATGTTAATATCTTTTGTGTTTTTTTGTCTTATTATCATATTCGTTGTTTTTTCTTCATTTATTGTTTGTATGTTTTCGTCGTATCAATTAGTTAATTTCTTAACGACTTCATTTATGTTTCTCTCTATTCTTTCTTTATTTTTTTGTGATGATATAATACATGTGTCATCAACATATGTATATATTTCACCAACTAAGTTTATATTATATATATATATATATATAGATGTAAAACAACTAATACTCCTCCAAAACATATACACGCTGATAGTACTGGCCTCCAGAACGGAGGCAGGTACGAAAAACTGGAGGCAAATACGTTTTGGTGTGTATATCAATTTATTTCAACATAATACTTTACTAGAAGTCATTCTACAAAATTTTGTTCGGTGACCATTTCGACTCATATACATATACAGTTATACATTGTAGTACATTAAAGTCAACACTACGTGGCGCTATGCTTTTATACTGATATACATATTTTGTTGCGGGCCAGTAGAATAAGCCTCCTCATAAGTTAACGTTCGAATACGCCTCTTACAATTGGCAACATAGCAAATACAATTTATAAAAATAATTATATACTTTTAATATATCTAAACGGTTCACGTTGTTTATTAGTTTTGTACAGAAAATATGTAAAAATAAAACTGAAAATATTACTCAACTTTACGTTCAATGAAACAAATAAATAACATTTTTTATAATATATTATAAATATTTTTAAAATTATTCTATCGAGGTATTGTGCTATGTAGAATGGATTTTATGGATATTATAAAATCGCAGATATAATACTATTTAATATTTCTTTAATAATAAATTATTAAAATGTGCAAACAAACAAAAATAATTATTTTTAAATATATTTTTTTAAATAAATTAAATAACAATAATATTGTTTATATTAGTTTTAAAATTGATAAAAAATTCTAATTTTAGTCTTGTTTAGTAAACTTGACATCATTTGCATGTTAAATTAAAATTAATTCTTTTCAGTTTAACGCTAGAGAATTGCCAGGTTTAGTCGCACTGTCCTGTGGGGGTGCTACTAGTAGTATTGTTATGGAAAAATATTAAATCCTATCACATCTACAAAAATATCGGCAAACCTTTTTCTCTAGAAAAATATTGACACGTACAGCGCCGTTTTTAAATTAAAATTGGTTCTTATGGAACAAAACGCCAACCAACTCAATATTCAAACGATAAGATTTTAATCATCACTCTTTTATATGTTGAACTACAGACAGTATTCTATGTTTTCATGTTTTTGTTTAAAGATTTGAAGTTATAATTAACGAGTAAAAAATTAAAAAAGAACTAATTAAAAACGCCACTTATAAAAAATTAATTGGGGAGAAACGACTTATTGCATAAATTTTTTACAAATTTAATGACACAGAGTAAAGTCTTCTACAATGTGTGAAAATTTTATTCAATTATATTCATGGGTTTTCTTGCTGAGTTTGATTCTGTGAAGCCTTATAATAGCACAACTATTCTCCCCTCTTAATCAAAGTTATCATTATTTTTTTATCAATTTGAATAATTTGTTAGATCATTAATTACGGAGATAAATATAACTATCTCATATTTACATAATTAAAATTATTGTACAAAAGAGGTTTTTTATGTTATCTAACTAGCTATAAGAATAATATACTATTGCAAAAAAAAAATATAGTGTCATCTTCAAGTTTAGTTTCAACTGATTAACACTTGAACACAAAAAACGTAGTAATTTTTTTTTACAAAAGGCTGTAAAGTTTTTTTTTAATATAAACCTAATAGCGTGCGGTTGAAGATCTACATTAAGGTTCTAACTAATTTAATTAAGTAACTCATTGATTGCTAGTAGTGACATGTTAAAGAAGGTTGACATCGTACGTGTTGGTATAATGTTCAAACCAAGATAAGTAATTGCTACTAGCGTTCTTGGAGTCTTGTAGCACATCAGAGATGTTCAGATTTTTGTAGAGAGATTTATTGGTGATAAATATTGAACTGTTTGTAATTGATATATCTTCAGCTTCAGAATGTTAGAAACTTACTATCCCATAGTTAATAACAGTTGGCCCATACAGGTTTTAAAATTTATTTCAAGGTACTTTGCATTGGTAGATTGTAATAATTGTTTGCCGGAGAGTGACTGTGACATGCTTAAATTTACTTTGATTGGCTCTAATTTTCAAGGTTTTAAGCTATTTTTGGATGTTTTTAAAAAAAGTCTGAAGTTTCTCAGAGACAAAACTTGGAATTTTACTAACTGTTAGAATATCAAACGTAACTCTTGAAGGTTTTCTGTAAAAAGTAGATATAACACCGGTCCAAGTATACCTTCCTGTGGTACCGCTGATTTGATGAGGTGTAAGTTAATTACTTTATCTTGATGTTTAACCATAAAAATGTTTGGTGTTGTCCAGAAAAGCAGCCAAACAATATTTTTTTTGTGTTGTTAATTTGCTTTATTACTCTGTAAACCTGATCTGTAGTTGTGTGTTAGTTTAAAAAAGTTTCAAAGATACATTTTAAATAAACTTATTAAGCAACAGAAAAATGTTTCTGTCACAGGTTTATCAGAATGATTTGTGCCACTTTTCATTGAGATTGAAAATGTTCAGATCTAAGTAGTATAACATTAAAAATATGTGTGAGTGATTTTTGCACATTTTTTGAAACTAATTCTAATTGCTGTAACTTTTTTCATAGACATATGAAGATCATAGCCATGTTTTAATCACGTGTTTGACTCACATGGTATGATGGCGTTAATAAACAATATCATTGATAAAGGTATTCCAAGACTGATGACTGTTTTTTTGTCTGCTTGTAGTAGTGGTAGTTTTTTTAGAAAATTTTTGATTTTTTAGTTTTTTCTCTATGAGTAGGCTTTTAGCGGGTTGTTGTATTTAGTTTTGTTTTGTGGATTTCTAGTAAACTTCCATATTTAGTTGTGCTTTTTTAGTTACTTTTTAATCATTTTGTAGCTTGTTTGTAGTGTTTGTGGGTTCCAAAACTGCTTAATGCTTAAATGTTGTTTTAAGCAAGACAATTGGGTGTATTTCTTTTTCTAATATGTTTTAAAACTGGTTCCAGTTATTTTATTGGTTAAAAAATCTGGTTTTTGTTTATGGTGTATGTGTGAGCTTAAGTAGATTAGGACAGGGAATTTGTCTGAAAAGATATTAATTTTTTTTTACTTGCAGATAATTTAAGGGATAACTTTGTATACAAAAAAATGGAAGACATTTGTTTTTTATATCACATGTCCAGTGTGTAGTTGCTTTGGGCTGGCCAAGTTCTAGGTCTCAGCGCTGGAAATTATGTTTGCTGCACTTTCTTGTAGACTCTGATCATGAATGCAGTAATTTTTGTACGTCCAAGTTGAAGGCAGTTAGCACCATGAGGCATCATTTTTGTTTTGCTCACTGATTTTAATATGTATTTGTAGTAATAAAGGTATTGCAATTCATAGATGAATAACTTGTTGTTACTTTGTGGTTTCAATGAGAGACAGAATGTTTTTAACATTACATAAAAACTGCGTTCTTGGTTTAAATAAAAGGTGTAGTATTGCACATCACGATTTTTTGGTTCTTGAACAGCTGCTTGATATTTTAGCACATCTGTTGTCGACAATTTAGTTATTATTTATTTTAAGATTAAATTTTTGTTTATTATCCTGATTGTTGTTTAGCATATCAGTAAATTATTTAATGTTTGCTACTGCTGGGATGTATATCGGTGAAAGTTTTATGTAATTAAGTAGTTCATTTGGTGGTGTACTCTTGTTTTTAAGTTTATTACATGTTTGTAATAATCTATTAATAGCCGTTGTTTAACATTCCATGGTTTGGTTTCTGAAGAGTTTTAAACGTATATTAATGAATAAATAATAACAAAATAAATTAAATAGATTAAAATATTATAAATATTAGTTTAACTGAGGCAGGGAATCCATTCATGAACCGGTAACAAACAGTACAGTGTAGTATTTATTATTAGTGGTTAATTGTTTTGCAACATATTTTTTTAATAATGAGAGGTAAAATACCACAGCAGTAAGTCACCGCTTAAAAAACGCTATAATGTAGTAACAATTAATCACTGATAGCGTACTATAGTTGTTGTAATGTACACCACATAAAAAATTAAAATCAAAACAACTTTAAATAACTGTTCGTACCTACATTCGATCATTTTTGAAAATAACTATTTATTGTAGACTGTGTTGCGGTTTCAATATTGTTATAATCTTATACACACAAAAAACAACTAAACTAAACTACCTCCTGAATAAAACAAATAAATGCCTATTAATAATAGAAATTTACAAAATACGATATATTGATAGTGGCAACATTGGCAGAGGCGTATTCGACATTTTCACATATATATTTTATATAACTGGAGCCTAAAACGATGCTTTGGCATTTGGAGTTCTATTGCTATTATTAATATATCAATTTTTTTGTATATAATTAATGTTATATTTCTTTACCCCTCTTTGTGCGTCCTAATAAAAAATATTTTAAATAACTAAATGCAAAAAAATACACAGTTAAAACTATTAGATTTAGGGTGGAGGCTAGGTCGCCTTATGTGTGTACGGAGGCGAGTAAGATAGCTATGCATATATATATATATATATATATATATATATATATATATGTAGGAAATAATAATATTCAGCGGCAAATAAAACAGTCCCACTCTATTTAATTCACCTGTAGGTTTATTGTGGTGTCATGTCATCAGGGTTTTTCTTTATGACAGATTAATTAATTACATATTACATCTACACTCTTGATACATTTTTTATAAATTAACTAATATAAACGTACGAAACAATTAATAGCGCGATCCTTACTTCTTAACTCTTGTACGTGACGTTCGTCTTGTCGGTTCAGTTTCGACTCTCTCGGGTCGGGCGGTTCCAAGCGTCTTGTATCGTACAGGGGCGTCCGGTCCTACAACTCGGCCATCCGTACTTTCGATCTCGTCCTCGTGGTCGACGCCGGTTGCCTCATCCTCGGATTCGTCATCTTCTCCACGGTCGCCTTCGGAACAGAGTGCCCACGGTTTCACGAAGTCGGCTGCAGTGGATGTCTTCTTGGGACCCTTTTCTGGACCGTGTCTTTTGACTCTGGTTACTCTGTATGGACCTAGAAATTTACGTTTTAATTTGCCCAAATTGGTGAACTGGGTTCGCTTTATGGCGATGAGGTCACCAATCTGGTAAGTTCTGGCCAGCTTCCGTCGTTTGTTGTAGGTTCTTCGGTTCTCTTCCTGCAATTTCAAAATTTGCTCTTTAGCAGCCTTTCGGACTTCTTCTCGATCTTCCAGGAACGTTCGACGGTACTCCTTTTGTATTAACTCTTCCAAACCAGGATCACTGGGATGACGCATCTGCACTCCAAACAACAGTTCGAATGGGGTCGTGTCGATGCTCCTTTGGTGAGTCCTGTTCAGTGCCCTTTGTACGTCTTTTACATTTCGGTACCATTTCGCCTCTTCTTCCAGTGAAAGTTTCGTAAGGATGGGAATTATGGTTTTGTTCATTCGTTCTACCTGACCGTTCGCACGAGCAACTCCCGTGGTGATGTGGGTCAGATCGATTCTTTCAGTTCTGCAGTAATCTTCAAAGGCTGTAGACGTGAAGGCGGTCCCTCTGTCTGCGATAATGCGCTTTGGATTCCCAAAGGTGTGCTTTTGGACCTCAAGCTTTGCAATGGCTTCTTGACTTGTCACCGTTTTCGTAGGGTACAACCAGACAAATTTGCTAAATCCATCAATGATTACAAACAGGTACTTGTATCCCTTGCCTGTGGCTGCCATAGGACCAAGGTGATCGATATGGTAGGTAGTAAGTGGTAGCTCATCCTTGCTAATAGGATTCAGGAACCCTTCGGCCTTTCCCGTCTTCTTTTCGGATAGGATGCATGGGATGCAGTTCCTCACGCATTCCTCAATCCTCTCTTGCATCCTTGGAAACCAAAATTCTCTGAGAACCAGGTCCTTGGTCTTCTTGATAGCAAAGTGAACATTGTTCTCATGGAAACTTTTTACGATGCCAGCTTGCATCAGCTCTGGGATGACCAGCAATGTCCTACCCTCGTGTTCTCGGTAGAGCAAGTCGTTCCTCAACACGTACTCTTTGTATGGTCGACCAGTGGATAGAAGTTGCCTAATGACGCATAGATGCTCATCTCGTGATTGACCAGACTCCACGGACGCAATCAGTTCATTCTTGACGACTAACATCACACTGTTTCGGGATAGAGCGTCAGCATGTTTCATCCTGGTGCCAGGTCGGTGCTCGATGGAATAATTGAACTCGCTTAACAGCATGGCCCATCGTGCAAATCTAGTACATAAGTCTTGTTTCTTCATCGTTAACGTAAAGGCTGAGCAATCAGTTGCGATTTTGAATGTCAACCCGAGTAGGTATACTCTGAATTTTCGTAAAGCGTATATGACGGCGAGAACCTCCAGTTCGTAGCTGCTGTACTTTCGTTCGGCCTCTGAGGTTTTTCTGCTCATATAGAAGATTGGGTGAAGTTCACCGGAGTCGTTCTTTTGTAACAAGATCGCCCCGAATCCGTCTATACAGGCGTCTGTATGCAGTTCGGTGACCGCGTTTACATCGTACATCCCCAGGACTGGTTCTGTCGACAGTATTCGCTTCAACTTCTCAAAGGCTAGATTTTCTTCGTCGCCAAAGGTAAAAGGAACATTCTGTCTTGTTAAGTTGCTAAGGGGTCTTGCGATTATCGAATAATCCTTAACAAACTTCCTGAAGTACCCCGTCAAGCCTAGAAAGCTTTGTACCTGCTTCACCGTAACGGGTTTGGGAAATTTCATCACGGCATTCACTTTCGCTGACGATGGCCTTATCTTTCCGTCTTCGATCCGATGTCCCAAATAATCGATGGTATTCGTTAGGAACTGACACTTCTTCCATTGAATTTGGAGACCATACTCTTCAGCCGTCTTTAAAACTATGGCCAATCTCCTCACTGCTTCTTCTTCGTTTTTGGCGAGCACTACCAAGTCGTCCATGTAGGTTAGTAAGATTCCATCTTTGATGTGTTCTTTGAATACTTCGTTGATGAATCTCTGGAACATGGCCGGCGAGTTGCACAAACCAAATGGCGTCTTTATGAACTCGTACTGGGCTGTTGGCGTGACAAAAGATGTATATTTTCGACTTTCTTCATCAATTGACACGTGGAAGAATCCGTTTTTCAAATCAAATGTACTAAAGATACGGTATCCTTGCAGACGATCTAATTGGTCTTCGATCAAAGGCAGAGGGTATCTGTCCTTGACGACTTGTTCAATCAGTCGTCTGTAGTCTTGGCAAATTCGTACTGCTCCGTCCTTCTTCTTCACCAAAACGATCGGACTCGCGAATTCTGACTGGCTAGGTCTGATTATGCCTTCTTGTAGCCATTCTTCCATCTGTCTGTCCACTTCGATTTTTTCCGCATGTGCCAACCTTCTGGGTCTGTGATAAATGGGAACTTTGCTCTTCAAAATGATCTTCATCTTCAACGAACTCTCCTTCGTCTTCTTAGTTGGATCGTAAGTCTTGTGTAACTGGTTGATCTCGTCTCTCAGATCAGCGTTGATGATGTGACCTAGATCTAGTACAGGTGCTTCACATACAATGTTTAACATCTGTGCTTCGTCATCGGAAAGGTCGTCGCACACTTTCTTCGTCACCATTATCCCATTTGCGTCCATCTTGATGACAGAGTTCTTCAAAAATTCTTGGCCGATGACCATTGGGATCTTCAAAGCGTCGCTTGGTACCACGTACATCTTTGTGCTTACCACGACATCGTCGACTCCAATGTCGATTTGGAAGTTGCCTAAAGTGTCAACTCTGCTGCCTCCAATGCCTGTTAACGTTATTGTATCGTTTTGTAGACGTATTGGACCCAACGTCATAAAGGCATCGCGTTTGATTAGGTTGATGTCGCTTCCGGTGTCAAACAATGCAGGTATAGACTTTCCTCGTATGTTGACATCTTTGACAGCATGGTTCTTCTCGTGGTTGATCAACATGGTGCTCTTGGTATTGGTATCTTTTGGTTTGGTAGGACACACCCCCGCCTTGTGTCCAAATTCGTTACAGTTGAAACATTTTACTCCTCGTTCCTTGAACGGACAATCCTTGGATACGTGGCCTTTGCTTCCGCATCCATAACAACGCATGCGCGTGCCCTCGTCTTTCGTGGTTGGAGGTTTTCCACCACTTGGCGTTTTTACTTTGGTGTTAGGAGGTTTATCTTTTGAGTTTGATTCCGTCGTAGTTCTTCTGTGCATCGCTTCGTAGAGTTTGATCTTTGCTTTAAACTCTCGGAAGTCGTTGGCTCCGTACAAAATCATTTTGTTTGCAGGATCACCTGGAATTCCATCAAGAATGTATTGAATGGTGGTTTCTGGTTCGATGTATGCGCGGCTAGCTATTTCGCGCATGACCAGAGTGTATTCTTGCATCGTTTCCTCTTTCTTCTTAGCTCTGCCCATCAATGTTCTATGCACTTCCGCGCTGCTAACTTTCTCTTCAAATTCCCTCTTCAGTAAAGCCTTTAATCGATGCCAGGTAGTTATACCTTTTTCGGACTGAACTAAAAGCTTTGCAAGTTCATCTAGAAGTTTTTTGGCATAGATCACTTTCTGGAAATCGTTCCAGTTTGCAAGTTTAGCTAATTCTTCGAATTCGTCAATCCATTTCAATATAGGATATCCATCCTTGCCGTTGAATCGTCTTATCGAATCTTCCATATCCCTAAAAGCGATCGAACAGGCTGCAAAACGGTTCCTCATAACGTCATAATTTCGAGCTACAGCACCTTCATCGTCGTCGTTGGTGTCTCCAGCTCTACTGTTCTTCTTTGATTTCGTCTTATTTGCATCTTTCGTCTTATCACTGTCTTCTAACCCATCTGATCCGTCTTTTCCGTCTTCTTCGTCATGTTCGTCGTATTCGTCGTCTTCACTTTCTTCTTCGGCTTCGTCTTGGTTAATTCTTTCATCACTTTTGTCTACGATATTGCATAGAAATGTCAATATCCTTTGCCGAACATCGTCTTCAGACCCGTCGTATTCGATATTGAGTACATGACACACTGACACTAAATCTGCATACGACAGTTTTGCTTTCATGTCGTCTAATTTTAATGAGTACTCATCTGAACCCGTTTTGTACGTAAATCCTTGGAATTCTCTTAACATCGTTCTGTTGAGTCGTCGGTTCGGATCATCGCATAATATTCTGAATAATACCCGCAACGTTTTACACTGGAGATGCGTAATATTGTGGTCAATATCGGCAATGTCCCCTAAAGCGGACATCTTAGCGCGCGCCACTATAATACCAGCTGTACTCAAGACTTTACTCTCTGCGTGTTCTGTATCCCGGTTGAGCCCCCAAGTTGTAGGAAATAATAATATTCAGCGGCAAATAAAACAGTCCCACTCTATTTAATTCACCTGTAGGTTTATTGTGGTGTCATGTCATCAGGGTTTTTCTTTATGACAGATTAATTAATTACATATTACATCTACACTCTTGATACATTTTTTATAAATTAACTAATATAAACGTACGAAACAATTAATAGCGCGATCCTTACTTCTTAACTCTTGTACGTGACGTTCGTCTTGTCGGTTCAGTTTCGACTCTCTCGGGTCGGGCGGTTCCAAGCGTCTTGTATCGTACAGGGGCGTCCGGTCCTACATATATATATATATATATATATATATATATATATATATATATATATATATATATATATCATTTATGTATAATATATACAATATTGGCGCTAGTACTCCACCTTGTAGTAGCCCATATTCTGCTATTGTAGATGTACTAAGTATGTCGATTATTCTTGTTTTTTTTTGTTCTGTTTTTAATATATGTTTTTAGTAGTTTTAAGTTTGTGTTTTTTATTTCAAGAATTTCCATTTTGTTGATCAATTTGTCTTTGTTGATTGTGTCAAAAGCTTTCCTCATGTCTATAAATATTGGCATAACCAACTGTTAGCCAAGTTGTTTCCCACTGTTGTAAAGTAGTTGTTCAGTTTGTCCGCTTTGTCAATTTTATCTGTTTTTTTTTTTGTTCGTGTTTTGTTATAATTTCAGAAATTTCTTGGTTTGTTTTTTTCTTTGTTTTATTTAACATACTATTCATTTCCGACCATTGTTTAGTTTGATTTCCATTTGCATTTTTTATTTTGTTTTTGTAGTAATTTTTTTTTCTTTCCTTAATTTTATCATCTACTTTTTTTTTCTTTTTTCTTTTCATTTAATATTTTTGTAATGACATCTTTGTTTGGATTTTTGATGTATCTCTCTTGTGTATTGTTTCTATCTTGTATCATTTTTATTATTTCCACATTTATCCACTCATTGTTTTCTTTTCTTTTTATTTCCGTTACTTTTGTATTTCGTTTTATTGTGTTTTTTATAGATTCAGTTTACAGATACAAATAAGTGCAAATTACTAAAATAAATTAATTTTAATATAAAATATTAATGTGCAATTTAAATGGTTTAAATGTTCAAATTGTCATAAATTGATATCACCAAGCCACTTTTCACGCTACTGCTAGTGCACTAGCATACTCTCTGTCTGTAATGCTAGCAACTTAAATTACAGGTTGACAAACAGTTTAAAAACAAAATAATCTACTCCGGACCAGAGATCTTAGTCATGAAACCGCACGCTGACAAGGCGGTTTATGGAGTGGAAAAACGTATAAACGTTTGAAATGGTTTCCGTTAGAAAATTTCTTCCTATCAAAAAAAGATAAAATCATTTTAAAATAAGACTCTAAGTAAGATCCTAAAAGCACCTTAAACTGAATGCTGATACGATTCGACCCAATCAGAGATAATATGTTAGTTTTAGCAAAAAAACTTCTTCGATAAAATTGCTTAGATTCCAAGCTATCTCGTCTTTCTATACAAGACAAACATACTTCAAAATACAAACAACAAATCAACATGCTCGTTGTATAAATAAAAACTTTGTTTCTCTTCTAAATCAACGCCTACAAAGCTGGCGCAAGATGCGCACATCTAATGACCTTTCAAAACGTCACCTATAAGGCGCAGTCAGATAGGAACGTTGTATACAGAAATAAGTAAAACTTCCTGGTGAGTGTTTACACTAGGCGCTTCTTTAAATTGACATTTAAAATATAATCTACAATACAATACACTTCTGTACATCCGTGTAATTAGTGCAGTAGCTCCAAAATAATATTAGTTAATATCAATTTTAATAAAAGCGGTAATTCCAAATCATTGAGTAATGCAGGGACTTTCTAAAAAACAATCAAACAAATCGTTAAAAATATTAGAACTTAAGTGGTAAATGCATCGTATCTTAAGTATAAAAGACAACAAATGAAATAAACCCTAATCAAGTATTAACTGTTGACCGTCCGCAACATTCGGCCAGTATAAAAACACTTTCCTTATAGTTAGGCCATATATTCTGATTGAAGCCCAAAATTAACTTCTACATCTGTAACCAAAATATTTTACCTAAACTCAAGTGTATGAAGTCAGTCGCTGAAGTAATCTTAAACAGAATATGCCTAACCTAACCTAACCTAACCTAAACTCAAGTGTATGAAGTCAGTCGCAGAAGTAATCTTAAACAGAATATGCAACAGCCAAAACAAGCTCCGAGCTAGTTTTAGTATTGCAAATCTTTATAACAACAGTGCATTTGTGTCCAAGTTTTCAACCTTGTTCCCCAAAAATTGCGGTACCGTTGGCCAACAACTTATTAATTTTTATTACATGGTTCTGACGTTGAAATATTTTAGTCTAATTACAATGTTATCTGTGATATTAATTTAAAATTTTATTTATATTGATCAAAATAATTAACAACTCATCTGTGATATTAGTTCTAAAATTATTGTTTTGATATAAAAAAATTTACAACTCCTTCTCAATTGTGACAGTAATTCTTGAGTTTACTTATTTTATAGATATGACATCAAAGTTTTACTACTTTGATGTCGGCAGTAATAGCCCATGCCCTTATGCGTGTGCTTTTAATGTTTAATCATAAGAAATGATTGCTGGTTCACTGAACCATCTATATTAATCAAACCCTCAAAACTAGACTGCAGCTAAATAAAAATGCAGACTATTTATATCGGACTTTAAATAAAAGTTTCAATATTAACAATTTTGTTCAAACTTAACCGGTGGTGCCAAAGGTCTGATAGATAATCTCTTCAATAATATGTCTTCTTTAACAATTGTGTGCACTTCTAAAGTAGGAGACATAGGTACAATTTTTACGAGTTAATTATAAGGAAATTTAGACCTCTAAAAATCCAACTATCTAAACGTTTACCCATGTCTATTATAAGTTCCTTAGAACAATATAATATTTACTTTTAATATTAATAAAACTTTGAACTATTTCAATCTGATTACTATAATTAACCTGAGTATCTGTGAAGTGTAATAAAACATTTAATTTATCTATATAATTTAAAAAAAACGTTAGAAAACCTTATCTTTTTTTAAATTGTTATAAAAAATCTAATAAACTTATTAAAAAGGCTAGTTGATGTCACTTTTTGATATAATATTCCTTTATTAAAACAAAAGCTCTAAAGACCGCTAACAAGAGTAGTTTGTATGCTCAATTTTAAAATACAAATTTAAGGTTCAGTAGAAAACCAGTACTAGAACAAAAATTCGCCTTTTTCTGTATGATAATCACATAGTTTTATAAAATTAGTCTGAAAGTAATAAAAAATACGGTACTCACTCCATATACATTAATAAGTGTATCATTCTAAAAGCAATCCTGGAAATAAAAAAATTGCAGAAGAGAAAAAAAAAACAAATTCCATCGTCCAAAGTGCCGCGTGAGTATTACGATACAAATGCGTATTTTTATTTACCATGTAAAAAAATTATATTTTTCATACACTGTAGTGAACTAAGCTCTGATGAAATGATTTAGACACGTCTTGCATTAGGTTGCAACACTAGAAAATAAAGCCAACAAAACAACGCTTGGAGACTTCATCAATGAGTCAATTTTAGACAAAATATGCACTGAGACAAAAGCTTGCAAAGTTTTCACTGACAATTTGTAGTCTGTATCTCTAATAAACTTAATGCACTTATTGCAATTTTGTATGCTAGAGAGGCATATGGCGCAAGAACACTCAAACTGCATGACATGTAGAATAAAAAGTAAGGCCCTCCGTTTTTCTCACATACTATGATAAAAAATAGGTTCAATAAAATACTAAGATTCCTGCAATTTGACAAAAAAAACTCGTGCTCGTAGAAAACAATCAAACAGAATCTGATTAGGTTCTGAACTATATAACAAATTTATTTAAAACTGCATTGCAAACTATAGACCAACAGAAAACAAACTATTGATGAGCAATTGTTTCCGTATAAGTGCCGTTGTTCTGTTACTCAGTACATGAGAGAAAGTCAGATACGTATTGAATGGTTTTTTATACCACATACCTATAAGACCTCAAAATAGATCTCTAAATAAGCATGTCGTCGTACGTCTTCTAGATCAAGAATAGAATGTATTTATATACAACTTTTATACATTACTGAAGCTGGAAAAAAAAGAAAACTAGTGTAGCGGGCACATAATTCCTAATAAGGTGCCACTTTTAGTAAAAACGCACGCAATCCTCTAAAAACTACTGTTATATACAAAACAAACAATACTACTTTGACACCGTATCAAGAAAAGATAAAGAAAAATGTCCTTATCCTTAGCTTGCTACATTGTGGAGTTATGGTGGATAAAACATCTGAAGCAAAAACTCCTGAGACTAAAAAAATAATACAACAACACTAAATGCAAAGTAAATCTACTAGATCAGATGTCACGCAAATAGTGTGCGTTCTAGTACTCAACATTGGCCCATTCGTTACGTGTTCTACAACGTCCTTGACATAGCAATGATAAACGCTCATACTTTATATAAAATGATAACTAACACAAATGTATCGCAAAGTGCTTATTATATTCAGTGTAGCTGAAGAGTTATCGGGACCCTACAATAAAAGCAGTATTGCAACTGCTACCGCTATGACGAACCAGCAAGGCTTGATGTTCAACTTCAACAAACCAACAAACGCAAACAATGTCAATATGTTTTTGAGATACAAACAGAATAAAAAACATTTGTTCAAAATGCAGACGATTTACGTGTGCATCCTGTTTCCAGAACATAAAAATTTGCCAAAAATGCTAAATATTAAGCAAAATGTAGTTTATTCTTGTTGTATAATGTTTGTTCGTACAAATAAATAAAATTATTTTTTAACTAAAAATTATCTTTTTAACTAATATAATGTTATCTAAAATAAATAATAGTATACTAAAAATAACATGTTTGAAACTTGTTTTTACAATCTGATATTTAATTGCATAGATACGCAGACACAACACACATCAACAAACAAACAGTAAAAACGCATGTAAGCAGTCAACCTACGTCAATAAAATCGGTTTGTAACCGTTTCAAACAGCAACTGTTTCTCAACTGCACATGACGCATTTTGGGTTAGTAACAACAACACCAATGCACCAAACAACTATCTGATTTTTGGTATTTGGTCGTTTAACACCAGCCACAACGCGTAATGGCTGCTTTTTGCAAAGCAATTGATTAGAATTAGAATTTCTTCTTTAAATAAATCCAAACAATAAGAGTGTAATTATGTAATTGATAATAATGCTAATTGCATGTTATTATAGTTTTAAATTACCAAAGTTATGCAAGGCGTATGTTGTTTCAACAGAATTGTCAAAGTTCGTTATCACTTATAGCATAATGTCAACTAGACAGGTAACTTTGAGTACATAGAAATTTAATTTATAAACGAGATAAGGAGCGCACAAGTCTAATAATTTCATATCCAATGGACATTTCTAATTCATGCACACAAATAAATCAATAAAAATATAACAGTTGATTATACTGTCTAATAAACGCATATTATAATATATTGTGTACTAATTCTAATAAACAATTAATTAATATATGCATAAATTTAATTATTTCAGCACTTTAAAACAGTATTTTATTATTAAAACAAAAAAATATTTTACCATTAAAATGTTTTCTATTCAAACATTTACAGCACATTATATATTATAATATAAATTATGTAATAAGTGTGATAATACAAGCATGAACCGTACTTGTATTATACAAAAAATGCTATAACCTAAAATAAATATTAGCTTTAAGTGAGAGAATAATAAGAAGAGAAACAATGCTAATATATTTTTGCATGTAAAATATAAATATTTGTCCTTTTCATATCGCACTCAAGCACGAATCTATCAGCCAATCATCATCTCCAAACCGGGACGATTCTATCAAAATGGTCCCAGAGATTTGAAAACTTGTATGAACAGAACAAATACATTTATAGGACGGTATTAGAGACTCAATATTCTGTATTTGTTTATCTCACAACTAATTCGACTAATTTTATTACGTATACTTATCTAATTCTACCATCTCCAATAAACGACATGATGTTAGATAAAATAATATAATACTACTTATGCATTAAAATTAGTTTTACAAAACTTTTAACAAAAATCTAAAGAAATATGTCAACTTGTTTTATTGTTAATACACTACAAACCATTAACATATAAATTAGTCATGCAATTTGTAGATCGACTGAACACGGGGCAATTAATTCAGTACATTGCAGAAATACTTTGTGAATAGTTGAGGTGGCTAATATTTTACATAAAATAGTTATTAATCATAAGGTAATTATGAAATTATGCAATAGTTTGCATAGTGCGTTATGAATTATGAGGTACAACTATAATTAGCGTTGTAAATTTTAATTACGTCTCCAGAGACACCTGCAACAAGTCCGCAAAGGCGCTTAAGAAACACGTTGTTAGTGTATTCCTACAAACGTAATGTATTCATATAAATGTAGGATCAGAGTAATGCACGGGGGCATAATCATAAACCACATATACGTATCATGCGGGCTAACTGAATAAACATAAGGGGCTGTGGTTCAGCTACGCCTGTAGACTGTGTGTACCCTGTACCCCATACACTCGCCTTTGTTAACCTCAAACCCCGATATGAGCCGCGAGCACACATACATACTACTTGGTAATTAGTTCGGGATTGAATTATCGACGCGCCGACGACGGAGTGAACGTGTTCCAACCCCCATCGCTTTACTCTCCGCTCTCGCTGAACTTTAATTGTATTTTCAATTAGTGCAATTTGTTATGGTTACGCGACACACGTTTGATCGGATATGACTGCTTTTGAAGTTTTTTATATATCCTACAGCGTCGCCAAGCTCAATTGCACGGAAAAATCGCAAAAGGGAATAACGAATCACTTTGACAAATAATCAATGCTATTTAAACGTTATTCTCGGAAATTCACAATTTAAAACGAGCAAACATTAAGTAAACTACTAGTTACATTTATATACTGTTCATACAAAGAGCTTTCACAAAGTTGTTTCACTACAAAAAATATTTGATTGAAATTTTTATGTGTATACCTACGTCCTACATACATACATGTAATGACTGATAAATTTTATGATTTTCATCATTCATCACAGTATAACAATTTAATTTTTATTAACTTGCAAAAAATGGTTAAAATATGGCATCAATAAAATTTTTATTTTTTTGTAATATGACATATTTAGACATATATAGACAGAGCGGGTAAACCAATTATTTATTAGACCGAATTAACAGGTTCAATAGTATATAATTGTGTTAAAAAGTTCTACATATTCAACTGTACGGTAGTAACACAATCGAAAGACTTAAAGTAACCCTTAACACACACAAAAAGTACATGTACGTTAGTTAACCGGACTATTTGTATTTAACCCTTGTTAGGAAACCACTTAACACTTGTGTTTATTTTTCAAAATGTTAATGTTATGTAATTGACAAAAGTCACAACAATTAAAAAAAAAATTGAAATATTAACATTTAATTTTTTATTGAGGTCAAATAAACCCGAGAAACACAGCAGGATTAATCGCCTAGAATATTTCACAGAGCAGGTTAAACCTATTTAGAATACAAATAATATAAGAAAATCTAGTTACATAAATTATACTACAATTTATAAATATTTTATAATTTTTAATTCATAAAAAAAGTTATAAATAAAAAATTATTTAGACATAAATTTAAGTATATAAAAATTAATTATTTATACCATTTAACTAAGTAAATATTACATATTCATAAAAGATAAATTTTTTGAACGATGAAATTATTTCCATAAAACATTTATTAAATATGTAGCTGTAGACACGTTTCACATGGTCAATTATAGGATGAGTGACCGTCTGCAATTTGAGATTAGAAATCAATTAACGGCTAACCACTCAAGCCAGAATCTTGCTAAAATTATTATATAATATAAAGCAAATAAAGTAAAAACAAAAGTTATTTCATGTTTACTTTTTCTCAATATCAATAAAAAAATAATTTAAAAAACAAAATTTTCGAAAAAGAAACAAAATACTTAGTAAATAAACAAATAAATTATTAATTGCTTAAATTTGATACAAAATTAATGTATCTACCTATATTGTACATCATTATATTAAATTAATGCAAACAAATATACAATGTGTCAACAGATTGTCTGCGCGATATGTAGTCCCATTTTTTAAGCAACCTGTACGTCATTTATAATCTAAGCCTGATTAGTATAAAACAAATCTTCATCATATTTCAGATAATATAAGATTTAGATGGCATTAGCACATTAAATATAGAAATCAATAATATTAACATTAACTCTCCCAAATTAAAAATGATCGTGCAAAGAGGAAAACATTCATAATAAATAAGAAATTCATTTTGATAAAAGTTAATTTTTTTTTCATTTAGTTTATAGGAAAGTCACTTTACTTACAGTTATCACAAAGAGTACACAAATTATACTACTTCCAGGCCCATTTCCATTAAATTGATTTAATCTAAATTTGATGTTGATATGTTCTAGATTATGCAGCTTATAATTAGTTAAAATAAATAATAGAATTAGTGTTTAAAAATAATATAGATAAAAGTTATTTTCACAATAGTCTTATTATACATGGTGTCTCAAATTAACTAGTCATAAAATTAATGCCAGAAACTACAAGCGAATTGAGTAATATTGACTTAATAAAGTAGTATGTATACAGGGTATACATTTAAAAATGCAAATGATTTAAAGGTTATTTTTTTTATATAATAATAATAATTAATATTAATTTATTTACTGTTTTAGACCACAACTGCGGTATACATTTGTCAAAAATTTCAACTAAAGTTTAAAATTAAAATTTAACTAATAAAACTAAAACATAACATACATAAAACACACTAAAAGTTAATAATAATATATAAATTACAATTAAATCTATAGACATTAACATAATATAAAATGTACTATTCTAATGTGTTTAAAAATTCATTCACGGTATAATAACATTCAGATAGTAGTATTTTTTTAATTTCATTTTTAAAACTTTTGGCTGGTAATAGTTTTGTGCTAGTGTTTAATTTGTTATATATAAGGCTGCTTGTGTAAACTGGGGAGTATTTATACATTTCCATATATGCACGTTGTTTTAGTATATTTGATTTATGCCGAGTATCATAAAGATGCATATCTCCATTGTGCACAAATTTATTTGAATGTTCATGAATGTATATTAAAATTTTATAAATATATATTGCACATGCTGTCAATATCTTGTTGTTTTTAAATGTTTCTCGACATGATTCTCTGTAGTCGAGATTAAATATTTCGCGAATAATTCTTTTTTGTACTACAAGTATTTGATGTTGTTGGTTTGATTTGAATTTACATCCCCATACGGTTATACCATAACTCAGCACGTTGTGAACCAATCCGTAGTACACTGTCATCAAACTACTATTGCTCAGTTTTTGTTTTAAGCTGCAGATTGCGTAGTAAGCTTTGTTTAACTTATTTAAAACATTAGTAATATGAGGTTGCCATGATAAATTTGAATCTAATAAAACTCCAAGAAATTTTGTTTTATCCATAACTTTTATCTGCTGATTATTAGCATTAATATCTGTAATTGTAGTGTTGTTGTGTTTATTAAAAAATTCTACTGCTACAGTTTTTTCGATATTAAGTATTAACTTATTTCTGTTACACCAATCACTGAATTGATTAAGAATAACGTTTGTCTTTGTTATGCATTCATCTGTGCTTTTTCCAGTAACACATATTGTGGTGTCGTCTGCAAACATGCATAACTTTTTACAATCTATAAATTCAATAATATCATTTACAAACAATAGAAATAGTAATGGTCCACCTACACTACCCTGGGGTAGTTTAAGAAGGGCTTAGAAAAGCTTAACTTTAAATTGTCGACCAAGATTTCTAATGAGCTTTCTTGATAAAACAAAAAAAAAAGTGTTTTGTGATAACTCGGCTTTCCGACGTGAAACAAAAATTGCGACCCTATAATTTATTATTGATGTTGTACGCTCTATAATTTAGGTTAAATACTGGCGAGCAAAAAATAGAAGCCACTTTAAAATTATGATTTATTTTTGGAATTTTTTGTTTTAACTTTATCTTTGCTGCTTTAACTTTATGTTTGCAAATTGTAAACCAAAAAAGGCGTTTAGTAATTCATTTTCTGACAAATGTTATCTATCTGTCAGTTATTATCACCGTGTTGCAGACTTTTATGAAACATAACCCATTTTGCTCTCATTGAAAACCTACATTTTGTTGTGGTTTTTATACTTGATTTTTCTCTGCAAAACTTGTCATTCATACGGTGTACTGTACTTAATAAGTCATAATGCCTTTAGACCCTATTGTGTAGCAAGAACTATAGCGTCGTTTGAAGGCAAGCAAAACGTGAAACTGCAAGGATTGTTGGTAGAAGCCTTTGTGCTGTACAAAAGGTGTATCAGCGTTATTTGAATAATGGCTTGAAAATCAGAAAATCAGAAATTCAGAATCCGGGCAAAGAAAAATCACCACAAAAGTTTATCTACAAAATCAACTTCATAAAGTTAGAGATGTAAAAGTTAGTGAATTTACCGTTAGGAGAAGATTTCGGGCTGCTAGATTGTCTTGTAGAAAGATAGCTACAGATCCACCTTTACAACGCCGACATCGTGTTGCAAGATTGGCTTTTGCCCAAAATCACCAAACATGGAGTAATAAAGATTAGAGCAGGGTACTGTTTTTAGATTTAGAGTCGCGCTTTTGCCTCAATAGATCAGACGGACGTCGGATAGTGTGGAGAAGACGCGGAAAAAGATACGCTTCAGTTTGTATTGATGGTTTGGGCAAGAATTTCTACCGATACACGCACAGAGTTGGTTTTTATAGAAAATGGCTCCCTGACAGCTCACAGATACATTATGGAGGTTCTCAAAAATTATGTTATGCGCGGCATTTTTATGCAATATAATGCTAGACCTCACGTAGTCAGAGTTGTCAGAGATTATCTGGATGAAGTAAGAATTTTGCAGTTCGGTTGACCAGCTCTCAGCCCGGACATGAATCCCATAGAACATGTCTGTGATGAGTTGGGACAATGTATCCAAAAGCATACACCTGCTCCAAGAACTGCTCAGAAGCTAAGACAGTTGCTACTGCATCAATAGCATAATATCGACCAAAATGTGATACTTAATTTAATTTAAAGTGTTCCTCGTTGCCTTCAAACAGTCATTAATGCAAAAGGGGGTAATACTCGTTATTAGCGAAAAGTGTATTTTTCATATTTTTTGTTCCATATTAGTCCTAAGAACAAAAATTCAAACTTTGTCAAAATTGTAAATTTCTGATATTTCCAAAATATGCAACAAAAACATAGCATTTTTAGTTTAGTGTGCAAAATATAGTACAATTGTTTACAATTTTCAAACATAAAGTTAAAACAAAAAATTCCAAGTCATTATTTTAAAATGATCTCTATTTTTTGGTATAACTTTTTTACGTAATAGTAATAGTTATTGAGATATTAAACAAGAAATTAAAAAAAATATTTTTTATACCATCATAGAAGTAGAAATTGAGGCACGTTTTTATATGTAACCTGTGACAAAATTTAAAAAATATGCAAAACCTAAAAAAATTTTGTCTACACAATGTTTTGCGTAGATTAACAGTAACTGCTCAACATGATTGTTCCCATAAACAACATTAATTGATAACTTTTCAAGCCTTACTATAACGTTCTTTAAATTTAATGGTAGTTAATGGCTTCCTAAATATTACAAACTTTACAGTTGTATAGTGGCTGATCAAATGTAACAAAAAAAGTTTTTTTTAAGACAACTCCTGCATATTTCAATAGCATTAAGAAGCAAAATAAGAATAAAGTCATAATCCAATGATAAATGAAAGGCAGATAACTTTTGAGAGTTGGAATTGCATATTATCTGTTATTTTTCAATAAAATTTTTGTATCTTAAAATTTGGCAAAAAATTTCAACATTTACGAAGTATATGAACTGTAAATGTTTTTCGTTAAAAGTATTAAAATCATACTAAATTGTACAACTTCTGAAACCAATTTATTTTTGAAAATAAAAGAAATTACAGTTTTACTCTCAGTAGCGGTGTTTGAATTTACGAAATGTTTTACAAAATATTAAGTTCATTAACATGGTTTTTTGACCAAATTTTTTATACAGAAAAACTCTGACACTAAGGGTGGTATTCATAGACAAAACTCAATCTCCGACTCGGCGCGATCTCCGAAAAATAAGCGTACAGATAAACTTAATTTTTTCTTTACTACTTTTTGGTTAATACAAAAAAGTCATACGTCTAACTCATATGCTTTTTGAAAGCCTAAAATCATCTTGAATTTCTTATAGCATATAGACAAATCCAATCGCAGAAGATTCACAGTTCCAGAATATTAAGTTGTCGTTTTTGTTTTGGAAATATAACCATCTTCCCAAACTGTGTGTTGCAAAAAACGCCGCAAATTTATTTTACCATAACTTTTCTATCGCCGTCTTAATTTTAAGGGGACACACACGATTTTTATCAGAAAACAGAAAAATTTTATACACCAACTTTAAAAAAAAAATCTAATGCTTTAATTTTAATTTAGTAGCGTAGAAGTGAAGTTATTTAACATTACGGCAAATTGTAAATAATTGCTCCTCGGTTATTTAAAAAAAAAAATTGTAATTTTATTTTTATGTCATAATTCTACTTACAATGGGCGAGTTGATTATTTTTTTCGGTAAAATCGGCCGGTAAATAAACTTTATGTAATAAAAATAGTCTATTTTTTGTCTGTTTTCATAAATTTGACAAATTTAACACAAGAGTCGCAGCTACTTCCGGTTTTCGTTATTTTGCACCGATCATCTGTTAAAATTGTAACTCTTAACTACAAAACTTTTTATTCTTAACCGTACTCAAAAACATTATTTTATGGTAGAAATTGGTAAAAAACGCAAAATAATCCTTCGCGGTTGTTTGATAGACAATTTTAAATCTCAAAAACTGGCCAGTAATTAAACAGTAAACTAAAAAATGTGTTTTAAAATCGACTCTATACTCTTACCAAAGTTAATTTTTAAAAAGAAAAGTCGCAAAATAAACCAAATTGTTTAAAATTTAACATAGATCATTTTCTTTCCTAAAAATATCAAAATATTCCACCAAAATTTTTTCTTTCAAAGTCCGAATTTATAATTTTTCAATAACGCAAAATAAATTTTGAGCAGTGGCGTTTTAAAAAAAAGCAACGTTTTGAAAGTACTAGTTACCCAGAAATTTACAATGTGCTTAATCTCAATTTAAAGATCTATGCATTGTCTACAAATTCATTTTAGTAACCTTTTAAATTATTTGTACACATAAATCAATGACGGTTTGTGAAAGAAATTTTAGACCAAAAGTTGTTTTGCGCCAAAGAATTAAAGTTTTTGTAAAGATTTAACTTAAAAAGTTGCGCATAGACTAATTAATAAAGCTGAAATTTTATGCAATTGCATAATCTATAATATTTACATGATAATTAAATAATTAGGTATCTACACAAATTAGAAAAAAACAGCTGGCAAAAACCATTATTTTTTTGCATATTTTGCATATTTTTCAGTTTCTAAACTTATTTTTGCAAATCAGTGCATATTTGGTGCTTATTTGGTGCATATTTAATGCATACTTGCAAATTCGTGAATATTTATATATGTTTACCAGTACAAATTGTAATAATTTTAAATTATTTTTAACATTGCCTTTTGTAAAATATATTGATTTTATAGGTAAACAACACGTGCAAATGATTGCATTTACGTCCTACAACTTAGTTGAGCGTTTTTTCAACCTATTCTTTTCTGGAACATAAGACTTTTTAAATAAATTAATAATTTAAAAAACATTTTACTGTACACAGTAATTGCGTGCATATATATGCGCATATTTTTAACCTTTCGAGTGCATATAACTCACAGCTTTACTCAATAGAAATTTTTTTTAACCCAATTTATGATCTTCCAAACTGGACCAATTTTTTTTTGTATAAAAATTCGGTAAATTAACTTTAATCACAATTAATAAGGGTCAAAAATACTACCCATATATGCCGCCAGACTCAAAAACAGTTATTTTTTTTGCAAATAATGTCTGGCATTACTATTATACGTAAAAATGCTTTATTAGACAATTTCCTTCCATAGAATTAGAGCATTTGATGTCTAACGCGTCCAGAAAGATTGATAAATGCATAAGAGTACGCGAAGATATGACGCATTTTTTTTTTCTTAGTAAATATTATATTTCTATAAATATTTATTTAATTCGATCATCAAGATGGTTGCGACGGTTACTATGTGGTACTTCATATTTAATAAGTAAATAAAACAACTACTATGTTTTTACCACTAATTTATTATTGTAAAATTATATATAAGGCATATACAATTTTACAAAATACATTTCACGACTTAAGTTTCAACGTTTTACGGTCATTATCAAGTGATAATGACCGTAAAACGTTGAAACAATTTTACAAAATACATTTCACGACTTAAGTTTCAACGTTTTACGGTCATTATCAAGTGATAATGACCGTAAAACGTTGAAACTTAAGTCGTGAAATGTATTTTGTAAAATTGTATATGCCTTATATATAATTTTACAATAATAAATTAGTGGTAAAAACATAGTAGTTGTTTTATTTACTTATTTATTTAATTGTATATACATACAGTAACTAATTCTATTAAATTTTAGAGTTGAACGTCAACTTTTTCAGGTCAGTTTATTTTTTTAAACTCAATGTAGTACATTAACTAATATAACCAATGCTAACAAATAAAACTATTAACATATAATTAAATGTAATACAGATTATAGCATTATATATATATATATATATATATATATATATATATATATATAAATATCTGCCGTTTATAAGGTAATTAAATTCTTTAACACACCAGTTCTGTATTGCCACTAACCTTACATAATATCAACTCATTAAGAGACGTTTTCCATAAATTAAACTTAAATAAAGTATATTTATATATTTAGAAAAAAACTTACTATCAAATAAAACCAGTAAACACCAAATCTGTGTACTAACCTGTAACAAAACAATTAAAAATTAGTATTAAATATACACTTTCAAAAAAAAAACTACATTATACGAGAAAATGTAGAAGCAAAGAAAAATAAAGAATAAAGTTTTGATATTTATTTAATAATAATAAAAAAAAAAAAATTATTAAACAATAATACATCAATAATTTATATGTCAGAACATTTTTTTTTTCGGCCTTGCAGAAATAAAAAAACACGTGTCGCACTGCCTTTAAAGTTTTAAAAGTAAACCCCTTACCTTACTTAAAAAAACATGATTAGAAAGCTACAAATTTGACAAAATAAAAAAAAAATAATATTTTATTCTAATAATTTTATGTTTAAAATTTAAAATATAATAATAAAAATATGTTAATTAAAAAAAATTTCTCTACCATAAATCACTATACAAACGCCGAGAAAACTGACATGCATTTCATGTTTGGACTTGCTGATGGCAATTCATTACAAGCTAGACGATTGTACATTGAACGGTTTCCTGGCCGTAATATCCCCGACCAAAAAATCATAGAGAAAGTAGTTCTACGCAAAAAAATGCCAATACTTTAAATGTAAGTCATTGGACAGTTTGGAAAACTCTTAAGGGCAATTTGTTGTATCCATACCACATTCAGCGTGTTCAGGCACTACTACCTGCTGATTTTCCTTCAAGTATTGTGATATATCAATGGTTTTTGCTAACATTAGTTCTGATCCCTCAACTCCTGACACATATTTTTTTCACCGATGAAGCCAATTTCTCATGAAATGCAATAAAGAATTTTCATAACTATGTGTGGGCAGATAAAAATCCGCATCAAGTATGTGAAGATCGTTTTCAACATCAGTTTTACTTGAATGTTTAGATTGAAATTGTGGGCGACTGTCTAATTGGACCAGTATTTCTACCAAGAAAACTTACCGGCGAAGTGTATCGCAATTTTTTGAAACACATGCCACCTCAGTTTCTGGATGATGTACCATTGGCAACAAGAATTGCAATGTGGTTTATGCACAATAGTGCACCACCAAGTTTCAGTTGGTTACTCAATAGCAATATATGGAGATTGCTAGATTGGTTGAGGTGGGCCACACGCATGACCTGCTTGATCCCCAGACTTAAACCCCCTGAATTATTTCATATAGGGCTATCTGAAGTAATTAGTTTACGCTGCTCCAGTAAAGAATTTAAACAATTTGCAAAATTGGATAATTGCTGAGTGTAACTCAATTAGAAACAACCCTGGTTTATTTGAAATAGGCTCATTTCAAACATTTGTGGTAGATTCAGCAACTTTACATGTACTTTTTGATAATAAAATGTTGTAACTGTTGCAAGTTTTGTTCACCCTGTATCTTTTTTCAGAAATCATCATAGGACAAAATATTCTTAGAATAAGCCAAGAAATAACCCCTTAAATTTTTGCCGCATGTTTACCTAACACCCTGTATATAAGACATAGTAAAATATTGAAAGATTAAAAAGTATAATCACACGATAATGTACAAAAAACTTACTTAAAAAAAATATAATTAAAAATAATAGATTAGAAAAGTATTTTATTGATAAAAATTTGGTTTGTTTTTGTAAAGTTTTAGTTTCTAGTTATGAAGTCCTTATGTATCCTTGGAGTTGAAAAATGTATTGTATTGAAACGATTTTTAAAAAGAAAATTAGACTTTACAGTTTTTTTTTACTTCACAATGCTATTAAACAGTTTTTTGCCCACATAAATCAAATCTTTTACCAATTGATTTGAGCATTAATAGTGTAACATATTTAGTAAATAACTTAAACAACGCATGTATAATTGAATTACATGCACTAGAATTACAGTTTATAATCTCCAACTTTTTCCAACTTGATTAATGCAGATAATATTAGAGATATAATTAATAAAAAAAAATTAGTTTAAAAAAATGTTTATATCATTTAGGATATGTGTGGTTGCTAATGGGATATGCAACTTTATAAAAAAAAAGTAAAATTTACTTGTTATTATACAATAAGATTACAGAATAATATTTATTATTAAAAATACATAATAATTATTATTAATAAGTTAAGTAAATTATAAATATTAATTATAAGTTAATTAAATTATATGCTATTTGCATGTCAAAAAATATTTAATCTTAAAACTATTGTTATGCATATACGGTGCCCATGCATGTGTATCATCTATTCCAATAGTTTGCATTTCCAGGTTATTACATCCGTTTCAGTAAAACCAATAAAATTTCTTTCATAACCCCAAAGAAATATCTAATTTCGAAACAGAAAATCGTTCTATGATTATGCCTTTCCGTTCGCTTTATACTCTAAGAATAATATTCTATCATACAAACTTTACACATAATGCGAAAAGTTTAACATTGTACATAATTTAAGTTTTCTGTTTCTATATTTGTAGATTAACCTATATTGTAGAATATAAGTTAACCAAAAAAAAACTGATGATTCATTACTATTTGTTTACTAAAAGGCCTAAAATTTCGTATCAGCATATTTTTTAATAAATAAATTTATTTCTAATTATTAGTTATATAATTTGTAAATAATTAGTTAATATAATATATACATTTACTTTGTTTCCATTTCAATAACTTTTAATTTTATTATATATTGAACTGTGAAAATTAGTACTAAATTGAGTGAAGTTTAATTGCATTTTAATTAATAATAACTAGATAATTAGATTAATAACCAATTGTATCCAACATATTGAAAAACTATTGAAATATTATAAACAACTAAAAAAAAATGTATTTACAAATAGTAACTATTAAGAAAAAACGTAAGAATGTAATTTATTATTGAATTAAATTAAACTATATTGAGAGCATGCAATCTGAATTTGAGGCGTTAAACACGATCTGATTTCTAGAACATTGCTCCATTAACAAAAAAACTACTCAATTATATAAAAAATATAAACAAAATGTTTATGATAAAAAAAAACAACAAGACACAAGTGTACTGTTATACACTGGATAATACGTTTCTGACTGTATACTGCTACAAGTTGCAAATATAATAATCGCTTATCGTTATATTTTTGGATAGCTATAAGATATGAAAATTTGATATTCTTTACATATTTATAAATTAACAATGAGGCTTCTGCAATATGTGTAATTAGTAATAATCGATGTGATATAAATATACAAAATGCAACTAACGACCAATCGTATAAAAACTCAAATCAATAAGCATTTTGTCAAAAAACTTCAAATAAAACTACGTAAAAAACTAAAAATTTTAGTGAAATAAAATGTAAAACTCCAATTTTTTGTTGGCAAAGCACAATAATGTTAACAACGCGGTATGATTGTATTATAAAACGTATGCTGTTGAGAAAATAAAACACATGTTAACCGTGGTTTTTGTTAGCATTGTTTATAATAATTAATGTACTGTATACGTTGTTATTTACGTACAAGTAGTGTTTGAGAATGACTGAGGTTATTCACACTAAGACCAAGTGGGTCTTTGGACTGTAAAAAGTACATTGACGGAGTCTTTGAAGCACTTCACAACTGTCTAAAGGTGATTCATACATATGGCAAAAAGGGTTTTAAAAGTGTAAAAAACAAAGTACATTGGCATTGTGGCCATTGAAGTACTTGACACTTTTGTTGTACTAGGCTGTAAAAGACTATTCTTACACTGGCATATAAAACCTTGATGTTTGTGCACTTTATTTTAGCATTGAGGTCTTATACGTAACAGTCAAAAAAACATAATGTATGCACAAGGATTTAAGCCCTTGGGGTTGCACAATAACTTTATAATAATTTTATGTTTTATATAATATTCTTTTTATTTTTGTTTATTTTATATATCTAAAACTACAATATACAAAAATAAATATATTATCATAAAATTTGATTAAGAAACTTAATTATAAAAAATTGCCGAATTTACTTACTTCTATAGTAAGTAAACTATTAAAATATTAAATCCTATCACATCTACGAGAATATAGGTATACCTTTTTGTAAACATATTGACACGTACAGCGCCGTTTTTAAATTAAAATTGGTTCTTATAAGACAAATCGCCAACTAATTCAATATCCAAACAATAAAATTTCAGTCATCATTCTTTTTATATGTTAAACTACATACAATATTCTGTCTTTATTTTTTGGGACTAAAACTAAATAAATAAAAGCACTACTTTTTAAAAATTAATTGCCAAGAAACGATTTATCAAATCAGTTTAAAGGACACAGATTGGACTTTCTTTTACAAATTTGATTCTGTAAACCCCTATAATAGCGCAACTATTCTCCCCCCTTAATCTATCAAGTTCCATTAATATTCCAGTGCATCGGTACATTTTTAAAATTAATAATTTCTTAATCGGTTGAGACAAAAAGCAAATACTGCACTTTAATTCTAAGCGTATTTATAATTGGTTTCCACCAACTGATCCAATACCACACACTTCAAAAAAGTTTCTTGCACTGCTAAAAGTGTCCATTATAATTTTATACAAACTTGTCAAATAACTGCTGTGTTTTATTGTTAACAACTTCAATAAGTTCAAGCAGCACTAATCCAGAAACATTTTGATTTAGTCAATAAAAGTGCTAGACCTCATACCGCAAAAATAACCCAAAAACAATATATACTAAACTTGAAAACGTTTCTTTATTTTTCTCATATTTTGCCAAGTAAAAAATGTCATTACGTTAACCATAAAATAAAATAATAATTAATATAATAGTCATTAAATTATTCAATAAATAGTATTTTATTTAATAATGTATTGTAATAATAATGTGTTATTACAATTATTATTACAATACAAACTTCCCGCGCTACCTCCTACTCTAACAAATAAAGCGGCGCGCGACCTTCTCTACCACAACCGATAAAACGGCGCGAAGAGTAGAGATTAGCGGGCAATGACGTTAGCAAACTCTAGCACTTCAAAACGGGGTACAAATGCGCAAACCCTACACAGAGCGCCAGTCTTTTCTCAGAGTCAAACCAGGCTCAATACCTGTGTGGTATAAAAGCATAAAACCAATACTCTACTATCATATCTTGTTTAGAGAAATGTTTGATAGAACTGTTTAATGTTAAACGCTTAGATGACCCATTCAAGTCTCTTTTTAACATTAAACCTCTTCAATCTTCCTATCATTAAACATTGCTTGTTTAGATAGAATATACGTGTCTCCTGGCTATGTTTACCAATTAATCTAATGTTAAATGTCTAGACAGCTCATACAAGTCTCCTTCTAACATTAGATCTTACACATACTTCTCAACCCTGTCAAATTATTGATGTTAAATTTATTTATTAAATATATTGTTTTAGTTCGTTAAATAATTGTTTTATTTATTATTTTTTTAAATGAATTTATAATTTGTTGCCACCTGTACTTTTCCCCTTTATAGAAAAAACTTTGTTTTATGTAACTGACGCAACAAACAATTAGCCACTCAATCACCACACCGTGCATGCAAGTTATATATTAATTATTGCCCCTTATCGCCAAACTATCCTCCGCTACCAACTCATTCAACAGCATCGCAAGAAATCCGAAATAAGTCGTTTATGGAATGCCAAATAATCGTTTTAATGATATTGTATTTCTATAATAGAAGATATACCTCAAAAAAATTCTGTAAAATATTATAAAAGTATCATGTTATCAAAGCAAAGCTATATATTACTCACAATTTTACAACACAATAATGCACTTTTCTAAGTATTTGTACATTTTTTGATTGCCGAACTTTTTATTTTTAATATTTGTTTTAAGTTCACGGTTATCCTATTAAAAAAAAAAAAAAAACACTACAAAAAACAATTAAAAAATATCTTACTGCTAGTTACTATCAAATCAATGACTGATGGTTAAATCATATTTAAAAAAAAATTTCTTAAGCCGCGAGAACATTATTAAGTTGATTCCAGCTATAATAAGTTGTGATCATAAAATTCTAAGTATTTATATTATTAACCTTGTTAATGCTAGAAAAATACATCCGCTGATAATCGTAAGGTCCACAAGTGTGTTGTTACAATATTATGCACTGTTAACTAACTAACCTATTTTTTAGAAAAAAATTTACACAAAATTTAATCAAAAAAGTGACAAGCGGCTGCTAGAAATAAAAAAAACCATTTTTTAATAAAAACCAAAACGGTTACAAAACTCTATTATTATCACTAGGGCAACCAAAAATATGCTCTAAAAAAACTACTTTAAGCGCTTAAAAAATGCTCTATAAAAATGAAAATATGCTCTATAAAAGTAAAAATATGCTTTATAAAAATAAAAATATGCTCTACAAAATATTAAAATAAGCATTTAAAAATGCTAATTATTTTAAATCTATAGGTAATATTTTTATTTAGAATAAAAACTATATAACATAAATAAATTTAATTTAAGTTGATTACAATAAATGACAAATATCTCACTTAAACTGTCAAAAAGGAAACTTTGTTTGTGCGCAACACATTTTTATAAATCAAAAAACTTCTCTCTATACAACACTGTATTTTTGATTTGTTGTTGTAGATCCTTCAGCCAAGAATACCGAAATTTCTTTCAAAATTGAAAAAACCTGATTTTTTGAAATTTGTGACGAGTTTTTTTTCACTATTTACGTTATTGCTGTTAATTACATTCTGAACATGTGTTACCACCCCAATCTGTACAGAAAGTGGCAGCCCAGACAATTCTAATTTTTTTTATTGATGCGCTTAGGAATCCATAACTTGATGCAATGAAAATTAAATCTAATTTTATTGTATCGTCACTTAGGAGGTCCTTTGAAATCTTAACTGACGCGGCATCCTCTTTGTCCGATGAATCAAATACTCTCACAATTTATTCAAAGTTGGTGGCATATAGTTTGCGGCGTCCATATATGTATGTAAAAAAATTTACCCTTGGTTGCGCTTTTAAAAACACTTTTTTTTACATTTGCTATAAGGCGATGCTACGAATTTGTTCACAAACTCGATGAAGTCCATGTGCAAGACAAAATAGTGTTGTTTTTGGGTAAAATATTTGTATGGCCTCTGATATAAAAAGTAAAATCAAATCTCGATTGAAATTTTCACCCAAAATCTTAATTGAAGTATCTATAGTCTTTACCACTTTTTCAATTACGATATAGTTTAAATATGTTTTATTCACGCTAGCGAAGAGAAGAGCACACAATCTTTTAGAATTATTACGCGTGACTAACGAAACGGAACGGTCGGAAAATTGGCCGGCAAATAGAAATCGGGGAACCACCTGGCGAGTCTGACGACAAAGCGGTACGAACGTCGCAATCTCTCCTTTTTCCTCTCTTACTGCCGCAATGGTCATATCACTATTTTGTTTTTCTTTATTAGCACTACATAGTCCTTTTTACTTTTTAAATAATCAAATATAACTATTTCCAAAACAATTATTTATGTATTTCAAAGTTTTACCAAATTATTAAATTTATAAAAAAACAAAAATATCGAAAATATGCATTAAAAATATGCAGTTTTTTTCCAAAAATGCCATATAACTTCTCAATATGCAATATATGCTTTTAGAGATCAAATATGCAAAAATATGCCTTTTTAGATGAAATATGCAAAAATATGCCCTCACAAATAAGGCTTATAAGTCACAATTTAATCTGAAACAAATTTCTGTCTATTTCACTACTCTATCAAATGCTTTAAAAAAAATATGCATTTGCATATTTTTGGTTGCCCTAATTATCACTATAAGTTTTGTACAACTTGAAATGGTAGAAGATAAACGTCCAAACCACTTTTTTACTAAATGTTGCGTCCAAACCAAACGCTATAAAATAAAAAGTTTGTGTGAGAGTTTCTCATAAAAACTCATTACTTATAATAAATTTAAAGATAAATCAACTACATCTACAGCATTTGCACCAAAGAAAACACTGACTTTATTGTTTGATGTATCTTTATTAAAACATCAATATTAAATTATTAGAAATGCAGCAAAAGATTTAAAATAGAATATTTTTCTAAATTATAACAAAGTACTTGCCACAAAGCAAAAATGTTACCCAACAGATATAAAAAATACTAAAAATTACGCTTATATAGAATTTAACAATTTATTAGACAAAAATATTTAAAACTAAAAACAAACCTGCAATTGTGAGTAAAGAAAGTGTCTTTGTTTTAAATAAAGATCCGATGGTTCATTCTGCCACAATGAGTATAAACAAACAAAAAACATTATAGATATTTAAATTTATTAGAAAAATACATGTTTATGATCCACAATCCCATATTACTCTAACCACTGTCGCCGCTGCAAAACAAAAAAATGTGGACTCCTTTTGTTGCACCGCTCTATTCTATTTCAAATAATTTTGAGATAAAATGAGGTATGTAGGAGTGATGCGTCCGTCATAGGGGCTTCAAGCGTACAAAAAACAAATATAAAACCTCTCTCTAGCATAAAACCAATAAGCCGTGATGCCAAAATACCCATCATAACACCAATACATAATACACCATAATACCAGTATTTATTAAAAATTTGCACACAGCCAAGTTATACAACCTCGAGACCTAACCGGCCAGTGTAAACTTGACAACCGTTTGCACTTATTGCGCAACTCCAAAGCCCCATATACCAGTGCACGCAACATGCTCTCAATGGCTAGTGCGTATAAAACCTCAATGCTAGATACAAACAGCCCCAAATGTCAATGTAAAAATTAAAAAAAAATGGCTGAGTACCTAGCTTGCTACAACTCTCGCTCTTTTTGTTAAAAACCTGAACCTGTAAAACTTCCTCTAAAAATGATTACAGTTTATGATATTACTAAGGCATTAGGAGAATATATTAACCAATAACATGCGGATGTAAATACCATTACTCCGCTAATAAGTTGTAACACCGACTTACAAAAATTAATATTAATTTGCCTATACAATACAAACCATACAATCAATCATAAAGAAATAAAAAATTAAAATTGCTTTTAAATTAGTATTCAATAAAAATAACGCATTAAGAGGGAAGAAGTACCTAGAATATAATTAGAAGTCTAATGTTAATCTATGTGCAAAATTAGCATTTTCCCAGTAGTAATAAGCATAGAGTTTGTGAAAGGGCTGTAAATTCAGCACAACGAAATGATGAGTTATAGATTATACTGTTCCACGGATTCCATGCGGAATGTAAAACATTTTCCGTGTAGATATAAATTAGTATAATTGAGTTACGTACACAAGCTAAATTAGGTCAATTGAATTGAATGTAATGCCTCATTAAAATTCTAGTAGCTAATATAGGTAAATTTAAAAAAAATATGTGATACCGTAAGTTTATTATGTGAAATAATATAAAATGTAAAAAAAAATTGTGTTAACACATGTAAAGGCAACACTTTTAGTCGAATAAAAGAGAGAAATGTGAACATTCAGTTCAATCAGCAATTGATTACACACGATATTTTATCCAGCTCGAAAGCATTAACTTTTTAAGGGAGGTAAACGAGGACGACGAGAGGGATAAGGGACTCACAAATGAACTTAAGTATTAATTCAGGTTGACTAATGATTCGTGAAATTCGACATTCGGTGATCCCCGAAATTCAGAGATATTCCCTTTTTTTAATTCACGCCCCATAAAAAATGTTCTTTGTATGTATTTGAATTTGGACGCAGAGGGATTTAAGACTTCTTTGAATAATCTATCATATGTTTTTTGCTTACAAAGTTCAGCGCTAAAAGAAAGTTTGCTCTTTGAATCATTTTCGTTTCGATGTTTACTTATCTTTTTCGTTTACATAGGAAGTAGAAGCAGTAATACTTGTTTTAGTATGTATACATTCTGTATATACATAATTTATTTAAATAAAATTGTATGATGTATTATAATTTTAAACAACAATTAAATCAAAATAAATATTTAATAGCAGTAAAAATAATTAACATATTATTAATTTAAATCTATTCAAAATCTCACAAGAAGATAAGCGAAAATTTTATGGTCTATAAATTTGGCCGTATTCAGTGGTGATAATCATATATTTGTGTACAGTATACAACGCGCTATTATTATGGATGTCCTGGATAATAAGCGATGTTTATCGCAGACGTAGGAAGAAGTGAAATAGGATGGCAGTGGTTAGACTGTTAGGAATGGTTAGCCAGGCGTCACGTCTGTTCTGATTATTTACTGCAACTGGGCAGACCAATGTCACAGAGCACGACACCCCATATACAACATTACCACCGGCATCACGAGCCAAACTCTCAAGTGTCGTATTTACACTAATTTGCCTAATTTAATCATTATCGCTCGTATTTGCGTGCACACAATTTACTTAAATAAGGAGACATATACATATAGATGTAATTAATTTGAGATTATAATAAATTTCATGCTAATTTCGTATGACATTAACATAACGAATGATAAAATGGTGATAATGATGAATAATGAAAATGATGTACGCTTCACCAAGCAACTATATATCTATATTTTAGTTTAATTGTTATTACGGTAATAGTATTTAAATCGAAATGAATTTTTATAGCTGATAAACAATCTATAAGTAAACAATAACAATAATAAATAAATACATAAAATATACAAACTCTATAGTCTGTAATCGATATGATAGTAACAGTAATTATATAAAAAATCTAATATTTGTACAATAGATACACCTAAATACCATATTTCAGTTTTTATCTATATTTACGTGTAGTATTTTGAATTATACTTTCTCAAATTATTTTTAAACTAGAGCTGATATTTAGACTATAAAATACATTTGCTAAAAATATACCAAATAATTAAATAAAACCTAACCTTATTCTTATTTCCAGATTAAAGTTTAACACCTAATGTTAGCAGTCATAACATGATGCATGTAAAAAAAAATCTTTGTATATATTTAACATCTTTATATTTGTTATAATCAAATTTAGTTTTCTTACAAAATGTAAAATTTACTTTATTATAAAAATTATAAACTCAGCATACTTAAAAAAATAATAATAATAACAACAATAACCAATTTTTTTTTTTTATTTGTTGCTTAAAAAATGTGTTTTAAAAAGTCATCGATTATCACTAGATTCTAGACAATCGATTTCTTTTAACCAAGGTCCAAGTTAGCAGCAATTGTTTACCACATCATGCAACCTCACCTCAAAACATTTTTCTTGGATGGTATAGAAACCACATGTGTATCCCCTAGTAATTGAATTAATAAGTTCTGTTGCATCTTAAAAATATAAAAACTGTTTAAAGGTCGTAAGAAAATATCCGACATAATCAAGTGCTAGACTAACATCAACACTAAGGAGACAATAAACAGCTTTACCGCCGGACATTACACATGTTTTTGTTTAAAGCATAAAAGCTTGCAACAACAATTTTTTACTAAATATTAAACCACAGCTTCAGAAATATAAACTTAATCTCTTATAAACGCAAGCATACAAATTTCAAACAGATTTTAGTATATTATCAAAACCCAAGTACAAAAATATAATTTTCCGCAACAACATAGTCATTATGTCTGAATAAAAATGCAAAAGTGTTATCTTTTCTTTGCAACTTACACATATATGGAATACAACCATAAACCTTTATATATATATATATATATATATATATATATATATATATATATATATATATATATATATTTATTAATAGTAGACTGACTCATTTATTACATAATATAGAAACATCAAACTTTCATTTCATGTTTATAACATATAATCCACGCTACTTCCAATGATATCACGTTTCAAATGTGTGTATGTGTGATATTAAACAATGCAATACTTGTAGCTCTTTTAACTTGGTTCAATCGCTGTTTTGGTAATCTTCCCTTTGAATCTTAATCTTTGGCCAAAATAGCATTCATAAATACGTAATTTAGGATTCATAAAATGTAATTAAATGAATAAATTATAAAAATAACCATTGTGGTTCATATATTTTAGTTAAAACTCACACATTTCTTTTTTTTTGCTAATCGCAAAATTCTTAAAAAAAATCAAAATTCAAAGACGTCAACTTTTCTTCAGTTTTGCGCTTTCATTGTCCTTGAGTTGGCTTTGTAAAAAATCACAAAAAACTCAAATGTTTACATAATATACTTTTTAGTGTTTAATCTGTCCATGATTTTGTAGGTGATTTTCTTTTAATTTCTTAAGAATGTTTATCTTCTTTGGAAATTTTGTTATTAGCTTTGTCGATGATCAAGACTTTAGTTTCTGTATAGTTAATATACAATCAACAATAAGAACACTTTTCTTATAGTTTTAGTCGTATTTCTGACAATTCAGCTTTTATTTTAGTTAAGTGAACCGTGTAATAGAGTAATTTCTCTATGCCACTTGTTTATTACCATTATGTATTTATATTTGTTTTTGATAAATCAGGAGTATAATAGTTTGTGGTCCACTAGTATAGCTGCTAGGCTTTTTATATAAATGTTATAAAAAAGCATAATTAATAAGTTTTTACTTATCTTTCCAACACTTCAATATCCGGCTAACTTTAATAACTGTTAAGGTCAAAACCTCAAATATTCAATTTACTCTTGGTCGGCGTTTATAAAGTTCATTCTACATTTTTAAATATTAAACAATCATATCTAAACATAATTTTTGGCAAGCTAACGTAAAATGATATCTTTCTGCCAATTATTTAAAATTTTAAAATCTACCAAATGATCAAAGTGTATTATTGAATTTGTTATTCTCTAACATAAAAAGTGATACAGTTACAATTTATTAGTAAATATGCTGCCCAAGGTTGGGTTTGCTGGAATGAGCGTAGCAGGAGCTAGAGATTGAACTTTGCTGGACATTTCGTGATGACCAAAAATGGTGCTGATGCAAATTTATCAAGTACTTTAGACTATAGCAAAAATACCAAAGCATATTAACTTGGTGGTGGAAATTTAGTTAAATCTTAAAACCTTCAAGGTGCACACACTATTTTCAATGTCGGTAGACCAAACTATTTACTTCCAAATTATTGTTACATCACGCCATTATTTAACCCGTTGATTGCCAAAAACACATTTCGATTTTATTACATAATATTGTTCAAAACTACAATTATAACATAATAATAAAAACACACCGTTAAAAAAAAAACTTCTACGAATTATTTTGTAACTAGAAGTTGTTTTCCGCAATAAACTTTCTGTTACATACGTCAAATGTAACAGAAAGTTTATTGCGGAAAACAACTTCTAGTTAACTCGTGTTTATGTATATATTCTTTTGTTTATTTATAATAAGTTGTTTTTGTAAGTCAAACTTTTTTCTTATAAAAACCATAAATTTGTGTTTATTTACAGTGAGTATGTTTTTTGATAATTTTTAGATAAATGTTCTGTTTATGCATTTTAACAAAAATTCAGAAAAAAATATTTTCAGTTCGACAAAAATGTTGCATGAATTAACTACGGGATAACTTGCATTTGGCTTCCCTGCCCAGTTTTTCAACTACGAGTTAACTTGTAGTTGTCAGTGATTGTGTTAAAGATGATAATAAAGAAAATAATTCCAACAATGCCGTTGTAATACAGTCTAAAATACCAAAAATGTTGAACAAACTAGTTGCAAATCAACTTATGTGTTAACTATTTAAGAGCAGGGAATTTTCACACTAGTTCGTAATTCGCAATTTTCTAAAAAAGTATTATTCATAACAAATTTAAAAAAAAATTATATGTAGAAATGAACAATAAAAAGCATGAATTTATTAAAAAAAAAAAAAATTATTTCAAATTTTATTATTGTTTCTAAATAAATAAATTTACTTTAAAAATTTATTTTGGTTTCATGCTCTAAAAAACAATTACTTAAGTATCAATTCCAAAATAATAATAACAATTGGATGCGCGCGACAAAATTTAGTTCAGCGCGTTGCTCGCATGTAGCGCTCTGACAAGTTTCAGCGAATCTTATAGAAGACGACCAAGTGTGTATATATTAAGAACGTGTTTTTGTGTTTGCATGGGCAAAGCATTGTTATAGTCATAATAATATTATAATAATATTATACGGGGCTATTCTCGATGCACATTGCTAGAAGTAAGCAAAGTATATATATACAGGGTGTAGATTAATTAGCAGATAAACGCCAGGTAACTTTATAGGTCGTGCCAAAAGAAAACGAAAATCTTAATTCCAAAATGCTGAAAAACTTTTCGTTTGGCCGCACGAGGTCCTCAAAGTTTTGTTACGCTTGGCAACGTTCAAACTTTCTAAATTCAAACCTATAATGTAGGCAACTTAATACACATAAAATAGGCAATTTAATACACACATCCAATTTCATTTTTTATTATTAACTACAAATGTTCAAATTGGCCACCGTTTACTTCTAAACACTTTACAGCACGTATCGATATCGAATTTATGACGTTCTCAAGCACCGCCTCAAGTAAATGTTAAATCTGTCAGAGGTGCTATATTCATGTCAATTATTTTGAATATATTTTCAAACAATCAATTGTGCATTGAAATAATTAATATTTTTATTTATGACAGAATCTAATAATTTATAATAGTTGTATCAGCTGCAATGTATAAATTGTTCTATAATTCAATAATAATTATATATTTTGAAAACGCATTTTAGTCGCATGGTGAAACGATAAAAGTCACCAATGGTATTTGTCAAGGGTGGTCATGGGATTGACATGGCAACGTAGTAGTTGTTAATCCGAGACAGACATAACCGCTGGGCCACGAGCCATGACGCTATGAGCGTAAACGCTCGGCGCTGCAAAAAGGAGCGTCAAGCGTCCAATTCAAATACATGGGTTTATACGTACCAGGCCACGAAATAGCGCTGCAAGACGCAGCGTCGTTTGTTTCTAGCGAAACAAACACGAGCGTCCGTTGCGTTTGACGCTCATCTTATAAGCCTCTTAAAAACAAATTAATACAAAAAATCAAGTACGTACACATAAAAATTTGACTGTTTATACCTTTGGAGCGTATTATTTGAGCATCAGCGTCTGAAACAAATCGGTTTGTTTCAAACGCTCCTAAATATAGACGCCCGAACGTTTTCTTTTTAATTGATAATTTTGTCTAGATTGTAATTATAAAAAAAAAATGTATTTTATCATTATTATGATTTAACTTATTTAACTATGTATATTAAATTAAATAAATTACTATTAATTTTTTTTTTTGTAAAATTATTAGTTAAGTAAGAAAAATAATGTATAATTTTATGATATGTTTGTATAGGTTTTGCACTATACATATAAAACACATTTTGTCAGTTTTCAAAATTTACTGGCATAATTTTAGAAAGGATGAAACCTACATTGTTTGATAGATTATATTCTTTTATCAAGTTTAGTTTGCCAAAGCCAATTCTGCCAAGATTTTGGGTTTTTAATTATTAAATTTGAAGAAATAAAATTTATTTATTTTTTATCATTAACGTGAAAGCTAGAAGAACAAAGCTAGAAAGCTTTGAATAACAAAAATCACAGTGTTTTACATGTCATATTCTAAATGACAAATAAGTAAATGAAATTATTTTAAAAGTTAATTAATTTAGTTTTTAAAATAAATTTAGTTTTCCCGCGTTTCGTAGTTTTCTGTTTGTAAATATACTTTTTATGTATTTAAAATTTTGTACATACATCTTATATTGAAAAGTAAGATTAATATAATTTACCCTTAAAAGATTTATTAGTAGAATGAATAAAATTTGAATTAAAAAAAATATTAAAATTTTTATATAAACAAATATAAAGGTATCATAACCTTAAATAGAAATGTCAAATATAATACGGAATTGACGCTACTGTGTTTAGACGCTATAAGCGGTAAGATTATTTTTGTTTTTTTTCCGCATTCTATGATTTTTTGTTTATGTAAATAATTTACATTTTTAAAATTTTGTATATTTTGAAAAGTAACATTAATATAATTTATCTTTAATGAATATATTGGCAGAATAAATATTTAAATTTAAAAAAAAAGTGTCAAAAAGTCTAAATAAACAAATATAACCGCTGGGCCACGAAACAAACGCGCCGCTTGTAGCGTCAAGACGCTGGAAGCGTATTTTAGCAGCGTCAAAAACACGAGGCCACGAGCCTGTCAATTTTTGTTGGAGCGTTTATTTTGACATTTCTGTTTAGGGTTATGATACATTTATATTTGTTTATATAAACTTTTTAACATTTTTTTTTAATTTAAATATTTATTCTGCCAATATATTTATTAAAGATAAATTATATTAATGTTACTTTTCAAAATATACAAAATTTTAAAAATGTAAATTATTTACATAAACAAAAAATCATAGAATGCGTAAAAAAACATAAATAATCTTGCCGCTTATAGCGTCTAAACACAAGTAGCGTCAATTCCGTATTATATTTGACATTTCTATTTAGGGTTATGATACCTTTATATTTGTTTAAATAAAAATTTTAATATTTTTTTTAATTCAAATTTTATTTATTCTACCAATAAATCTTTTAAAGGTAAATTATATTAATCTTACTTTTCAATATAAGATGTATGTACAAAATTTTAAATATATAAAAAGTATATTTACAAACAGAAAACTACGAAACGCGGGAAAACTAAATTTATTTTAAAAACTAAATTAATTAACTTTTAAAATAATTTTATTTACTTATTTGTCATTTAAAATATGACATGTAAAACCCTGTGATTTTTGTTATTCAAAGCTTTCTAGCATTGTTCTTCTAGCTTTTCACGTTAATGATAAAAAATAATAGTTTTAAATTAAATTTTATTTCTTCAAATTTAATAATTAAAAACCCAAAATCTTGGCAGAATTGGCTTTGGCAAACTAAACTTGATAATAGAATATAATCTATCAAACAATGTAGGTTTCATCCTTTGTAAAATTATGCCAGTTTAAATTCTTCATTATTAACTATTAATATAAAATTTTGAAAACTGACAAAATGTGTTTTATATGCATAGTGCAAAACCTATACAAACATATCATAAAATTATACATTATTTTTTTACTTAACTAATAATTTTACAAAAAAAAAAATTAATAATAATTTATTTAATTCAACATAGTTAAATAAGTTAAATCATAATCATGATAAACTACAATTTTTTTTTATAATTACAATCTAGACTTAATTATCAATTAAAAAAAAAAACGTTCTGGCGTCTATATTTAGGAGCGTTTGAAACAAACCGATTTGTTTCAGACGCTGATGCTCAAATAATACGCTCCAACGGTATAAACAGTCAAATTTTATTGTGTACGTACTTGATTTTTTGTATTAATTTGTTTTTAAGAGGCTTATAAGATGAGCGTCAAACGCACCGGACGCTCGTGTTTGTTTCGCTAGAAGCAAACGACGCTGCGTCTTGCAGCGCTATTTCGTGGCCTGGTACGTATAAACCCATGTATTTGAATTGGACGCTTGACGCTCCTTTTTGCAGCGCCGAGCGTTTACGCTCATAGCGCCATGGCTCGTGGCCCAGCGGTAAATGTATCATAACCCTAAATAGAAATGTCAAAATAAACGCTCCAACAAAAAGTGACAGGCTTGTGTGTTTTTGACGCTGCTAAAATACGCTTCCAGCGTCTTGACGCTACAAGCGGCGCGTTTGTTTCGTGGCCCAGCGGTAAGCAGACCGCCGCATACTCCGCATACTAGACGAACGCAACATAATATATTTTGCAAATGCATCAAAACACCATTCATAATTTAATAATGCGGTATGTGTCGTCAATGTGCAACCTCACACAATTTTAAATTAATGATTATCAAAAGAATAAAGTATATCATAATATTTAAATTGAATTTTATTTGAATTTAAAAGTCACTGATGACAAAAGTCACCGGAGATCAGAATTGACCCCCTGACATTTATTGCATTGCATACTTTATAATATGAATTTTATTAAAAATTTTGCTACGTTGCCAAGCGTATTTTTAATTTAAATTTGATTTATTCTTCAAAAGTAATTTGCACATTTTTCAATGTTTTTTATTATTAAATTTCAATAAACCTCGTAATTTTTATTATACTAAAAAAGAAAGCAAATTGGTACATAATATACGCAATTAAATCAATATTTGTATTGACAAAATTGAAACTTTGAGGACCTTGTGAGGCCAAACGAAGAGTTTTTCAGCATTTTAGAATTAAGATTTTCGTTTTCTTTTGGCACGATCTATAAAGTTACCTGGCGTTTATCCGCCAATTAATCTACACCCTGTATATATACTGCTAGATAAAGATTTTTGTGTTACTTTACTTTATAAGCAAGCAAGAGCGCCAAAATTCATTGCAGCCCTCAAAAAAAGAAAATAATTTTCTAAACAAAACTTTTGTTTGACAAAAAACTAAAAAAAATATTGTAAATTGTAAAAAAAATCGAAATTTCAAATAATGATTTTTATTTTGTTTGGTTAAAAAAAACAAAAAAAAATTATGCAAATAATTGTCGTTTTTGTGACATGATAAAAAAATTACTATTTAGCAATATCTTCTTTATAGCGCGTTTTACAGCTATTTTACATCGCCCCAGAAGTCTTACGACAAAGAGGGTTGATGGAACCAACGGCTTATTAGGTGACTTCCAAATCCCGGACTGTTGGCGTCCTTCGGTAACGCTCTATAACTAAGTTATCTTACCGTTCAATATTCATAGAGAATTGGAAAGAATATCTAATAAATTAAATTATCAAATTATAAATATAATATGTGTTATATGCATTATACATACTTGTTTTTTATTAAAATTAATAATTATTTTTATTGCATATGTAAATAATAATGTTAAATTGAGGAGTAGTAACAGAAACGGAACGAACACTACAAAACACGCATCCAAATGTAACATCGGATCATGCCAATGCGACCACTTCTGTTTACTCTAGAACCTAGAAATTGTATTGTATCAAAACAATTTTAAAGTCAGTTCAAAATTCTTTTAGTGTAATAATTAATCAGTTTAATTTAAATTTTAGCAAATGTTTTTTTTTTTAATTTTGATCAAAAGATGTAAGATTATTTAAAAAAACTATTATTTTAACAAACATAAACTTGTTTTTATATAAAATGTGAACGATTTAAGAGTAGTTTTTAACAGCAGTCTTACATAATATACTAAATTAATTAATTAATTAATTATTTTTTAGGTTTTATTAGGCAGCTTACTAAGCCATTTTCCGTATAGACATCAAAAACCTTGTATTTATCTTTAGTTGACCCTACTTTAGAATAAGCTTGTCCAATCTGGACACCTTATTATTTTATTGCGATTGCACATTAGAAAAAGTCCAAAACAAATATTTAAAATAAACAGCAAATCGTAAGATCTCCAATATTTTACGTATTTTGAAAAAGAACTGCCGATCTCTGTATTTTACACAAACTGGTTAATAGAAGCATTGTCTTCACTGATACACGCAAGACGCTAGAACATTTCAGTTAGCCTGTCATCCGTGCAATTATAGCTTTCATGCGCCTTTATGTAGCTTTATGCAATATTACAATTTGCCCGTTATTAAATAAACATATTAATGCAGTCATATTCATTATTTGCTAATCATTTAAAATTAGATTTGTCCGTCTATGATATACTCCAGTTAATTTGCTTGTATATTAATTGTTTGTTTACACTATATAATATTTATTAATTATTATGTTTAGTTTTACCGGATAAACATTCCAGTTTTATATTAGGTTAAAGTTGTCAATATGTTTCTACCTATTGCTGATTTTTATATGTATTATATCTGTATAAAAGATAAATATATAATTATAATATATAGAAGCTTTATAACAATCCTAATAAATCCCATTTTTATCCCTTTTTCTGTCATGAAGCCAAAAAATGCGTCTGCATATAACCTCCAATAATTATTTATTTTATAATGAATTGTTAAAACAACAATTATATTGAATATGCCCTGTAGTATATTTTACATTTGCATAACTTTATCTTTAATATCATGTTCATCTTTACACTTAAGTGTTATATTTGTTTAAACATGTATTGTTATTTTATTCTGTCGGGCAATAAAGTATTATTGGTTTTGTGATTATTAAAATAACCCCGTTAAATTATATAATATTTTAAATAAAATATTAAAATCTGTTTCTATTATAATAATAATTTATTTAATAATAATTAATATGTAACTATTTTTTCTTTGCAGAACAGCGATTAAGTTTTTATAAATTTAATTACATTTTATGACAGTTCCACCACATTCATACTAATGGACAGAAACACTTATTCTTTTTATATTCAAAACACAGCTGAAAGGCCCTTATATTATTCCAATTATTTTTACATCTTACTAAGCAAGTTTGCTACATATAATTGTATTGGAACTTGAGTAGTATAGTATAATCATTATTAATAATTTAATGCTTAAACAAGTATTATATTTTAAAGATAAGTACATTAATTGTCTTACAGTAACAAGTTATTGTACAAATATTGCATTAACGTAATCAATATTAATTAAGAAAAAAATATCCCATCTTTAACTCAATCTAGGTTTAATTTCAAATATAGGTTGCAAAATAAACCCAGCTAGAAAATTAACATGTAAGCCAAGGGAATTCAGAGTGAAATTCTAGTGGAATTAAAACAGTACACCTACATTGAAATGTTGGTGGAATGTAATTTGTTTTATCTGGCAAATAATTTTATAGATTACTAGGATTGTATTTGCACCGATAATAGTAATTACATTTAATTAGATATGAACAAGGATTATAAGTTAATTAGTAAACTTATTTTTTTAATTAGTAATGTAATCATAATAACAAAATTTCAACCAACTTTGTTATAAGTTCTTTATTGGCATAAAATTAGTTTAAAACAATCCACTTAAAATAATAACATTTTTGAAAAATGTTTAAAAATTTAATAAAATAAAATAAAACCGTTAATAGTTTACAACCAAATAAATATTTTGCCGTTCATAATGATATTTCTTTTTGCAATGTTTTTTTAATGCGTAGTAATATAAATACCTTGATGAACCTTTTTCATCTCATTATTTGTTGGTTTTATAGGCATTTTAAACGTTCATATTCTTTTACCTTGTAGTTAATTTGTTTTCTAATTTAAGCCACAACAAATTCATTAGCAGCTTCTACAAATTTTGTTTTCTAAGTCATATTTTGAATTAAATGGTATGCAATTTCTTTTATAGATACTCCAAAACCGTTCAAATTTTATAATATTCTTTACTTTCTCGACAGAGAATATACAAATTGTTCTGCAAATATTAATAGGAAAGATCTTCACAGTGCCATAACAATTTTATTCGTATTTATACTGTAGTATTGATTTCATAAGATTAAAATTATATTTTGTGCTTGAAAAAATAATGTAATATCTCAATGGTGAGAACCTTAAATCAGTGTTAAAAAAATAATTTTAAATTTTGTTGTATATTTTCAAATATACCAGTGTTTAAAAAAAATAATTTCAAACAATAATGTTAGTTTTTAAGCATTAAACAATTCAATACATTACTAGTTATATTATACTATTACTATTATACTGAGCATAAATCCTAAAACTAAGACTATAAATAAGTTGGTTTGCTCAGACAATTTTAAACTTAAAAAATATCAAATTATAGTGCTGCCTGTGAACAGTTTGGAGAATCTGAAACATTAAAAGTTTGCTTACTACAAAAGAACAACAACTTCTCAAGAAAATAATATATTTTACTGCAATGTTTGTTAATCAATAAATGATTATTTCATTGTAAAGAGGAAAGTATGACATTAAATGGCCGCCACAATTTCGGTTGCAGTACCACATTCTTTTCAATAAATATTACATGACCAATTCGCACATTTGCGGCTAAATGTCCTCTATAACTTCAAAAATTTCATCTTTAAGGTTTTGAATCAATTATGGAATATTGGCATAGACCTTATCTTTTAAGTGGCCCTAAAAAAAAGTGTAAAATCACAAGATCTTGGTGACCAATTGTAATCACCTCTTCAAGAAATGATACTGTCAGGAAACATTTCTTGCAAAATTGCAATTGTTTCGTTGCTTGTGTGGCACGTAGCGCCGTCTTGCTGAAAATAAACGTCGTCCACATCAATATTTTCCAATTCCGGCCATAAAAAATCATTAATCATAGCTCCATCTATTCACCGTAACAGTTGCAACAGCCTCATTTTCAAAAAAATAGGGTCCAATCACACTGGCAGCCCAAAAACCGCACAAAACAGTGACACGTTGATGATGCAAAAACCTTTCAACAATCATTCTTGGATTTTCTGAGCTCCAAATGCGACAATTCTGCTTATTAACGTAGCCTCTAAGATGAAAATGGGTCTCATCACTAAAGATGATTTTTAGATGAAATTCCGGATCATTTTGATGCATTTGAAGGACCCAATCAGCAAAGATACAACGTTTATGGTGATCGACCGGCTTAAGTTCTTGTGTTAACTGAACATTAAAAGTCTTAAGAAATGACAAAAGATAATAGCTTCAAAATTGACAGCTGCCCAAATAGCCTGCTGTTCAAAATAAAACTTTTTATTGAAAAACCCTTTAGAAATAAAAAAAATTAAGCTTGGTATGTAAAATTACTTTTTTCAAAATATAGTTATTAAAATAATAAATATTTTATTTTTTAAATGAGTAGCACATTAATTATAATTTAGTATTATATTACTATGTGTAATAGTATTTTTTAAATAAAAAAAATATTAAAATTGTTTTTTATAATCCATTCACAACTAATAATCTTTTTAGTAAAATATTATATACAATATTTGATGTTCTGATTCTAATCAAAATTATATTAGTCAAATATGTTAGTTTAAAAAAAAATTTAGAACAACATAAACGTGATTGTATAAATTCTAAAGATAATTGTGCACTTTCCAAACATTCAGTTAATAAAAATGACCAAATTAATTTAAAAAAAAAACAAAAACAAATTATTTTTAGAAATGTTTTACATCAACAGAAATAAATTTAGTAGAAATTTTGGAAATGACATTAATATTAAGTATTCTATCTTATTACTAATAATATTTTATATTAATATCTTTATTTTAGTTTTTTATTTTCTTACAACCACCGATGAAGAAGAAAAATTGTATCTTTGAAATATATACATATATAGATATATATAGTTTAATTTTTGTTTAATAATGTTATTATATACAAGACTGGATTTTTCATAAAAAATAATTAAATAATATTAATAATAACAATCAATAAACATAAACAAATAATTACAATATTATTTATGTGTATTGTATAATTATTTTTATTTATTTAAAAAAATAATACAGTGCAATCAATCATACAAGAAATATTACTTAGTAGAAAATCAAACAAATTATTATTTTTTTAAAACCAACTTTTTTTAACTAAAATTGTATATTTTAATTTTTTATCTATTGGATTATTATGTTATAACTAGATATACAGCTACCAGTCGGTTAAACTAACTATTTATTTTTGTTAAAAGAATATAGACTGATAATTTATTATATTATAAATTTACTGTAAAAATATAGTTAAGTGGAAGAACAGCTTTATAGCTGAACTTCGCCATTTTGTACAATTTAATGACAAATAAAGTACGCAATAATAATTATAATAATAATAACTAAAAATTTCCTTAAAAAATATGTTTACAGTCAAAGCCTGCTTTAGTAGTGATGAAGTTTTTAACAATCATATTCTACAAAAATAACCAGATGAAAAAGTGAGCAAATTTCTTCAACTGCATTTTTATTTGCAAAAGTAAGACCTTAATTCCTTAATTCATTTCGTAGTAATTATTTTTTAATTAACGATATTTCAAAAACCATAGAAGCGTTTATACTTTTCTTTTGATCTCTACTACCATTTGTCAAAACGTGAAAGGTTTTTTTTAATTATTTATTAACGTCTTGTATATATTTAAAAATAGTTGAACAGGTTATAAGCATTACAAAAGTTAAAAAAAAATTACTTTAACAACTTTATAAGATATATTACAATTTTCCATAGTCACAGGTATTAGGTATGCTAAAAAACTTGTGTGTTTTAATTATAAATTTGTATATACATTATGTCTATAGAGTAAGCATGTAATGACCGTTAACAATATACATGAATAATGGTTTACTATTAAAATAGATAATGTTGCAATCTGTGATATTTGATCAATATTAATTAGATTCTATTTAATCTCTCAATTTCAAACCGTTATTAATTATAAAATAATTATCAACTTTGTTTGATATGTGATTAGGGAAAATAATCGTAATATAAATTGATATTGATACATGTATAATTAAACCATCACAACAAAATTACATACATCAAAGTAACATTATAATTAGTTCTCAATGTATCAATAGATTATTTACGTTATAATACATTAAAATCATACAGTATAAATTGGACCATCAACAATAATTACTCGAATATATATTTTGTATAAAAAATTTAAATAAAAAAAGATTTACACTAAAATGCCAATCATTTGCAATAAAATGATATGTTGCTATTTTATAATAATTGTAAAAATATTTCAAAAAGTATATATAACATTATATTTGCTTTGTAATATTAGATAGCACTATCACTAGTAGCACTACTCAATTTTATTCTCTTACTAACTTTGACATTCATATTAAAGGTCGGCGTTTTCAATTTTTTTAAAGCCAGGCCCAACGCAGGCCCAAATAACGGCTCAAAGCCTAACCCAGCTCATCTTAAACGTGACCTTGTTTGTTGCTAACAAACAATAGTGCTTTCCTTACCTGGTTTTAAATCAATAGTTTTTTAAGATCAAAATTTAAGTACTAAATATAAGCATCAATCTAAAAATTAAGTTTCTTTTGTTAGTTTCGTCTGATACAAGACTGATTTTAGTATTACATTTAATATTAAATGATGCACGCGCCAAGTTTGTTCTAATTTCTTGGACAAAGCAAAGAAACACGCGCATCTTTTAATATTAAATGTAATCAGTCTTGTGCCAGACGGCTCTATGATAATTTTCAGATTAAAGTTTATGTAAAAAACTTAATTTTTCAACTAAAAAAACAATTTATTTAAATACTCCGGACTCCAAATGCTAATAATACAACACAAGTAAGGCTAAGAGTGTAGCGTGTTTTTATTTATACATTATTTTTGTTACCACGCCTCACTATTTTTCCCTTGCTCAATTTTATTAATCTTTAACCAATTTTTTAATTTAACACAATGGTTAATGATACTTCGGACACACATGACGCACCGACAAAAATGTTAGACACACAAACAATTAATTTTAAAATTTCACAATTTTGGGTTGCTGACTCAGAATTGTGGATTGCGCAACTTAAAACTACTTTCTCTCGGCATCGAGTTTTCTCCGAAAAAACAAAATTCGAATTAGTAGTTTCATCTTTGGCCCCAGAAGTTGCTACTGAAATTCGCAATATAATTATTAAACCTCCATTTGAGTCTCCTTTTAAAAAACTTAAAACCGAGTTTATTTTGCGAACTTCAATTTGCGAACAGAAAATATTAAAACAATTTTTGACTGACAAAGAAATTGGTGATAAAACACCATCACAGTTTCTTCGTAAAATAATGCAACTTCTCGGTACCAAAAGAATAGACAATAACATTTTAATAGAAATTTTTTTACAAAGGTTACCAACTGATGTAAGAAAAGTTCTCATGTTCTTGCTGATTTTCCAAAATAAGTCGATAAAATTGATGAAATTTTAACAATTAATTCTATAAATACAATTTCTAAACAGACCAAACAAAATTCCTTGCAGATACAAATTTCGAGATTGGAACAAAAAGTTAGTAAATTAACAAAAAATGTTTCTCAACAACTCTCCCTTAGGTCTTGTTTTCCTTCGAGAACAAGATCATATTCTAAATCAAATTTAAACAAAAACAACAATCAAAACTCGGACATGTGTTGGTATCATTACAATTTTGCTAACATAGCAAAAATATGTGTAAAACCATCTTCCTTTAAATCAAAAAACACGAAATTCGAATTAAAGTTGCAACTGCTTTATTGGAGGTTTTACCTAGTCGCTTATTTTTTTTTTTTGATATTAATACAAGACACAAATTTTTAATCGACACAGATGCAGCAGTTAGTATTATAGCTATAAAAAACAATTCGTCAAAAATCAAATTAAGTCAATTGATTCCTTTAGCAGCAAATGATTCACATATCTAAACTTATGGATATTAAACTATTAAAACTAACTTAGGTCTAAATAAAATTTTGTCTTGGCGTTTTATCTTAGCAAAAATAGGAAATTCAATTATCGGTGCAGATTTCTTGAGACACTATCACTTAATAGTTGATCTAAATAATAACTAGTTAATAGATTCTAGATCTTTTAGCTCTTGCAGTGGTGTATCATCAAATATTTCTAAATTTTTTTCTAATTTTACTTAATAGAAATTTAGATCCTTATAACAAACTATTAAAACTTTTTTTCCAAATTTAACTTTACCATTGCAATTAAATATTAAAGTTAAACACAATATAACTCACTGCATCACAACTTAAAGATCACCTATATTTTTTAAACACAGACAAAGCGTCTGAAAGACTTTGGTTTTGTCAAACCATCTAACAGTAATTGGTCTTCACCTTTACATATGGTGCCAAAATTAGATGGTTCTTGGCGTCTTTGTGGAGATTATCAAGCTTAATTAAAATTACTAAACTCAATCGCTATCCATGCCCACATATTCAAAATTTTACAAACAATTGTTACAATTGCAATATTTTTTCTAAAACTTATCTTATTAAAGCTTATCATCAAACCCCAATAGATCCAAAAGATATTTCAAAAACAGCAATTACAACACCTTTTGGCTTATTTGAATATTTAAGGATGAGTTTTGGTTTGAGAAATGCTGCTCAAACATTTCAAAAATTTATTGATAACACTCTTAGAGGTCAAAATTTCTGTTTTACGAACATAGATGATTTTAATCTGTAGCAAAAATCAAGAAAAACACTTTACACATTTAAAACAAATTTTTGAACGATTAAATAACAATGGTATTAAAATTAATCCTAATAATGCAAATTTGGTGTTGAAAAGAGTACTTTTTTAGACTATACAATTTCATCATCAGATGTTATTCTTGCACAAGATAAAATTAAGGCAATTTTAAATTATTTTCAACCAACAACACATCGTTCCTTGTTACGTTTTCTTGGAATGGTCAATTTTTAGCATCGTTTTATTTTTTTAAATCAGGTGCTCAATCAACCACTGGCGAATTTGTTAAGATTAAATAAGTTTTAAGCAAACGTTCAATTTTAGATTTTCCTGACAATAAATCTGAGATTAGTATCATGGTTGATGCTTCAGATTATGCAGCAGGAGCAGTTCTATAACAAACATCTACTAATGGTACTCAACAACCAATAACATATTTTACAAAAACTTTCCCTAAAACAGAAAGAAAATATAGCATTTTTGGTAGAGAATTATTGGCAAATTTTTTAACCGTCAAGAAATTTTGTTATTTAATTGAAAAAAGTGATTTTTTTTATTTTAACAGATCATAAACCATTAATCTCAGTTTTCAAACAAAATTCCACTTATTAATCATTACGAGAAATGAGAAATCTAGCTTATATTTCTCAATTCACATCAGACATCCGATAAATTAAAGGATCCTCGAATAAATTGCAGATGCCTTATCAAAAGTTGAGATAAATAAAATAGTATATTCTCTGAATCAATTAAGCAACTTACAGCTTATCGATGAAGAGTTACAAAACCTACTTAATTCAAACAATACAGACTTGATTTTAGAACCACGACAATTACCAAATTTCTTGCAATCAATTATTTGCAATGTTTCCCATAACATGGTAAGTCCTTTTATTCCAAAATCATTATTTCCATTCTCTATCACATCCAGGAATTAAAACAACACAAAAACTTGTTTCTATGAACTATGTTTGGTCAAATATGAAAATTGACATCGCAAATGTCGTAAAACCGTGTATTGATTGCCAAAAAGTCAAGACGCATAGACATACTAAAAGTCTAATCCAAAATTTTGATTTACTTAAGTTTCGTTCCGAAGTTGTTTATATTGAATTTATGTTATGTTGTTATGTTGTTTATTAAATGTAAAAAAAGATACATATATAATTACTTAAGTAAACAGCATGTTTGTAAATAAACTTACATACACGAATATATTACAAGTATAAAACATTACAGGTACATTTTGTATAATATAATATATTATATAATAATTAATAACATTACTTATACTTTTTAACATAATATTATAGTTCTATTAAGTTATAATTTAATATCATATATGCTTTTAGCAATCACTTGGATTGTAGAATACTCATAGCAGCCTTAATGTGCGGTTTTAATTCATTAAATCTTATCATTCCTTCTTAAAATAAAGATCTATATGTTGCTTGCTTGTGTACCGTATTAACATGAATGTTGTGTCTAGATCTGGTGGCGTAATTATGAATATCACTGTTTTTAATGATTGTACCACAAAGATATTCCGGTAAACAATTAATTAATAATTTGTAAATAAAACACATGTTTCCAAAATAGAGTGACTGTCGAACTGAAAAAAATTTCAACTTTTCTAACATGTTTTTGATAGGTGTGCGTCTGTCACATTGAAGTATAGATCGAAGACACTTACTTTGGAGAACCAGTAACCTATCTAGTTCAGTTTTAGTTAAATAAAATAATACTGTTGGGCAGTAAACAATTATAGGCCTATTACCTAATTGTAACGAACATCGTTACCTCATGGTTTGTATTGATTGCTTTACCAGATGGCCTGAAGCCATTCCATTATCTGATATTACCGTTGTCAGTGCTACTAAAGCATTTTTGATTATTTGGGTTTCCCGTTTTGAAGTACCAAAAACTGTAATAACAAATAAAGAAAAACAATTTCATTCAAACTTTTGGCACAAATTTAGAAAACTAACAGGTTTTGCTTACAAATCTACTACTTCATATCATCTACAATGTAACGGATTAACTGAAAAGTTGAATAAGCAAATTAAATTATTTATTAAAATGTCAAAATTATCACCTAATTAGGTTGATTCTTTACTTTTAATTCTCTTAAGTCTTAGATCAATTATTAAAGATCCTTTAAACGACGCACCATCAGAATTTTATTTATGGAACTTCTTTAAACTTGCCTGGTCATTATTTGAAGTTTAATGATCATGTTACACCAACAAATCTAAATTTACCGTTATTTTTGACAAAACTAAAACAAACAATGAATGTACTGCTACCTTGTCGGACAAAAATTACTAAACAAAATTGTTTTGTAAATCCTGATTTAACAAATTGTTCACATGTTTTTATTCGAAATGACCATGTTGAAAAGTTTTTGGAACCAACTTTTTCCAGACTTTTTTTAGTTATTTCTAGATCATCAAAGTTTTTTATAGTTCAACTTAATGACAAACAAGACTCGGTTTCAATTGATCGATTAAAGCCAGCTTATTTAAAGTTGTTACTACTGCTACCCATTAGAAATTTTGACAAAACTAGATAGACCGTTTCATTTAACTATTTTAGTGGTTAATGGTTTTTTGGTTTCCTTTTTAGTCTTTCATCTTTGGGGGGAAAAGTGTAGCGTGTTTTTATTTATACATTATTTTTGTATTTATTTGATAAATAAAAAGCGTGGTTATTTGAATTGGTAACTAAGGTAATACAAAATGTAAATATTTAATTTTTAATGTTGTTTGTCAGAAAAGATAATAATTTTTTTAAATATTAAAAATTTATTATTTATTTAAAGTATTTTATTAAAGTAATATTGTTACCAACTATTACTTTACAAAAGTAAGCCCCGCGTCTCTAAGAAAAAATTCTTTGCACAGAACAAGTTCTATCACTCAATCACAATCTTCAAATAGAAAAAAAGCTGGCCACTTGGAAATCTCTACGCCTCCAACTGTTAAAGTCGGTCTGCAAAACTGACTGGTACCCGTTTTCTCTTATCCTAGAATCAGATCATCAGATTACTACCTGACATTCAAACTGCAGAAATTGACAGCGCAATTGTTGACTTTACTATGATGAGACATCGAGCTAGCAATAGAAAAGTCTACCAAAGCTTTACCAAAAATTAGATCAAATCGATTGGGTCTCAACATCCGTTTTCAAAATCGTGCCAGACATAAATGGCCAATATCTCATGATCCAACTGACATAAAAAAAACCTTGAATACACTTTAAAAAGCAAAACCAAAGCATTTACTGACAACCTTAAACTACAATTCACGCCACTTTACAACAAAGACTTAGACTTGAAACAAGTGAAAAAAGTTTACAAAAAACTAAAACAGTGTATACAGCACACTAACACCTCTTCAATCTGTCTACAGTAAGAGTTATCATCACTCGCACTCTCAAACCCAAAGTGGCACCTGGTCCAGATTGCATTCGAAACAAAACTTTAAAAATATTTTTTGTACTCAAAGCTGTAATGTTTCTCAAAAACATTATGCAATGCTTAAAATGTTGCATTTTCAGTCTTCATGTCTATTGTAATTCCTCTCACAAAGGTTGAAAAAGATACACACACCTATTAGTATTCGGTCAACCCTAAGTAAAGTGGCAAACGCTGTAATCGTAAATATAATCGGATGAGAGTTCCCCACAAACTATACTTACCAATGTTACTGATTAAATTAAAATTTATTTTCGTACAAAACAGGCCACTGGTGTTATATTTTTCAATGTTGAGAAGGCACTTGATAAGGTATGGCACCAAGATCTACTCTTAAAACTTCAGAAAATAAAATCCGGCTTAGTCGCTATTTATCTAAACGGCGTTCTAATTACATAGATGAATACTAAAAATACCTAGGAATAGAGTTAGATAGAAGCTTAATTTTCAAATTGCACATAACGGTAATACTGGGTAAAACCCAGATGACAAACAAAATTTGAATCTATCAACGATCACATGATAGTCTTAGCAATTTTTTTTTTATAAAATCGTTTATCACTCATATCCTAAATTATTTGTTGTTATTTATTAACTCACTTATTTTCTTGAAATAACTAGAAATGATTTTTGACGTTATGATGTTTGCAGTGTAATTATATTTGTATTATCTGATAAAAAAAGTGATTCAAGTTTTTAAATACTATGAGTTTCTAAAAATTTGTTTAAAATTTTTTTTGTCGGTCCGCATATCTGGGTTTATTAGTAAAACTTTTTCAGAACGTAAAACGTTGACAACATATAGATAAATCATAAAAAAATCGTTCAAGTTTTTCAGACCAAATTAAGATAAAAATACTTACAATAATAAAATATAGTTTAATCCTTTTTAAAAATACTAATAAAAAAATTGATTATCAAGTTATTTGTAGAATAACTAGTTCTACCAATAATGTCGTTACTGTTGCTGTTTTTGTTATAATACTACAAATCGAGGTACCGGTTGGAATAGTCTTAAGTGCCGTTTCTGTTTTATTGTAAGTGCTTGAGTCGACGTAGTATACGTTTTTAGTTCTTTGGCTGCTTGGATTCTATTTTTTATCACCTCTTCTGATTGTAAAGAAGAAATAAGGGCTCTTAACAAAACCAAAAAAAAATTCCAGGCCTTACAATTATTTCAAAACCACTTTTTAAAGCAAACACAGAATACTTAAATTTCATCATATGTAATTTTATAGATATCTGTATTCAAATTCAACTCAATATTCAATCTTTTCTAAAGAGGACATTAGAGCATCAGCAAAAATAAAATTCTAAAAATTAATAATATGGTAGTATATTTTCATTTGAACCAAACTGTATAACATATTTAATTTGTATAATAAAAAATTAATCTTTTTTTTAAATTTTATACTTATATTAAAAAATACAATTATTTTTTCCATACATATTTACACTTGCAAAACATGACGCATTTGATTTATAGCATTGCATTTATTTGCAACCCGTAAGGAATTTCTCCAATTTGTAAAAAAAAAAAGTGACATGACATTAATAAAATAAACAGATAGCGACAAATGGCCGAACCGTCCAACGTGTCATGTTAAATTAATATTTGTTTGAATACACATTGACAAATATTAATTCGGATGTTGGTAAATAAATGCATGTAACAAAAATTTAATTAGCCGTGCTACATAGTTAAAATAAAACTAAAATACAGATTAATTAAAAAAATAAAACGTTGGGTTTTTTTAAATATTTATTTAGTAAATTATTTATTCAGATGTTGCAAATGAGGGTCTCTCGGCAGAATAATAATTCATCTCCTGCTGTGGTTTAAATTATTATTTACTTGAATTCGCATCGACGTTTATTAATTCGCAGCCCCGTTAAAAATTTATAGAATCTACAACCCCGCTTATATAAAGCACCTCATCATGTACCCTTTGAAAAATTCATTCAAGTTCTACTTTTCTTTTTCTGTAAACGGCAAATAAATAAAGACTTCCCATCAAATATCTAAAATACATGAATCTCGTTACACCAGGTCGTAACCGAGAAGCATGTGTACCAAAAGAAAAGCCCTCGAGGTCATTCAATCATTGTTTAAAGTTTAATGGGTACGTGACGTTTCCTGATTTTATCCAAGGTAGAGATATACCACATCCTTTTAGTGCAGTCGTATTTTAAGATGAGGACTTTGGAAGAACTTAACTGTGTTATATATCATGTAAAAGGCGTGTATAAAATGCGAAATTGAAATAAGTGGCTTTTTTATAAATCACTGGCTGTTTATGTGCACTGTGTATTCGTTTGAGTGATAATAAAATTAATGTTAATGGTCATTTTAGGTTTAGCAATGACAAACAATTTATAAAACTCTTTAATTTATGAACTTAATGTACAGTAATTATTTCCTTACGTAAATATTAGTGTATAGCCCTTGCCATCAATATGTACATACACAATATTCATTTAATATTAATAACATCATTACAAACCATTAGAAACATTACATAATACCAAATTTTACTTATATTAGTAATTAATAGTATAATTAAACTATTTCCAATCTACTATTATTGATTTATTTAACTAACTATTACATAATTGATAAACGTTCTATGTTATTAACATAAATTATTAGTTTTGAAATAATACTCAAGTTTTAACCAGTTTCATAATTTCGCTTATAGGCACTATCAGCATGACAAGCATATATAGAGAAAATTTATTTGCTGAAAGTCATGCTGCACCGCATGTTTTTGTTGACTACTTCGTCAATTAGATTAATGGCTTTTGAAGTTTCCTTCAAAAGTTTCACTATGTATTAACTCGCTTTATAATATATTTATATTAAAATTATTAACTACTAATGTATCCAAGCTGCTTGTACTGCGACATACCGCATTAAACATGTCTATAAAGTTGACATTTATATTTTAAGTGCTTTATAAATTATATGTGTCAACCTTTATTTAACAAGGGTTATAAATTAAAGAACTGATTAATTGTAATAAGAAACTATGTTGTTATATATTATTAAATAATAAACTAACTAAGAGGAGATAAAAATCAGCTAGATGTTTTCAGATATAAGCGCAACTCCTTACTTTTTGGGTGTTTTACGTAGATAGAAATACTTAAAGCTTAAATTTAATAAAAGACGTATTCTATACCAAGTGTAAGACACTTACGAGAGTGTTTCAGAGTATGTAACCTTCATGATGATGTATATATTTTAGTTTTTAAATAATATTTAAAAATAAATTTTATGCAAGTTATTCTTTTTCAAACTATACAGGATGTCTTAAAATAACTGTATACTAGGTGGCCCACAATTAGCGTTGCAATCTCTTTAGTATTCTTAAAAATATCAAAACTTTCCTCTCTCATCAATTATTTTGTTAAAAAGTTACGGATTGTATTAATAAATATAATCTAATATTAACAAAATCTTTCTTTAAGAACCATCCCTAGATTATTTATTTCAAATAGCACCCTGTTTTTCAATTTTTCAAAATACCCTGTTATTATATATTAAATAACATACAAAATATATAACTTCCTACAATTTATTTTAAAAAAATTTAATTCTTAATCTCATATTATCAAAATACACAGCTTTTTATTGAAAAAAACTTTTGATAAATAAAAAAAAACAAACCGTAAAAATTTACTAAATATATGTATGCAACTTTAATTAATGTTAAAACTGTTAAATTAAAAAAATAAATAAGATAACTATGATGTAGTACTGCATCTCTTCTGTCTTGCCTCTAATTCTAACAATTATCAATTTTTTTCAAACAATACTAGCAGACACAAAAAAGACTTGCCCAACAAAAGATCTATTCTGTTGTCAAAATATTAGTTATTGAATACTCTTCAATAACGGTTTTGAAGTAGAAAAATCCACAATAAAAACGATTTTATTGTGGATATTGTGTCAAAACAGCCTTAACTTATTTAGTACTCGTAATTATCATCATATTTGTATTGATTTTTTTAGCTGTTCAGGTTTCGTGCGATTTGAGTTGTACTTTTGTATCCCCTTCCTACATCTGGTCCATCTAGCTATAAATGTTAGTTTCACTTAAGATAAGCAGCCCATAAACTCTTTTGTTGATGTTACAGACTCAATTCTTGCGTGAGCAATTATAATTACAAATCAAAAGTCAAGTAACTGCAATAACAAAACAATAACTGCAATAACAAAACAAATAGTAGTCGTAAATTCACTGCAATTCTTATCAAGAAAAACATCCCCTATTACAGTACAGACTGTCCACAAAAGTTCACCGTTAAAGCAATAACTTTAATTTCCAGTTTTGGGTTTAAATGATCATCTCTGACAATCGCCAAAAAATACATTCAGATTCTGCTAAACATAAAATCCTAAACGCAAAGCACAGTAGCTAAAATAGATTACAAACGTAATACAAACAAAACCAAGTATAAAAAAATTTAACAGAAGTACCGATAAGTTTAGGATCGTACGGAAATAACCTGATTTGGCAAACTGGTTCGCTGCACAAACCCTTACAGAGTGACGCATTCAATTTTGTGCAAAAGCATCTGTCAACACTGCCCGTTTGTTGTAACAATCAGAAACCAGTCCCTCTAAATAAACTGCAGAAAAATGTTAGATTTTTAGCACGCAAGGACGACAACATTGGCAATACTGCTATTAAGTATCCACTCAAACGTACTCTAGAACGGTTTTGCTACTCCAAAAATCAAAAAAACACAAATGGTTAGTAAACCATCGTTTATTAAACTTTTTTTTGGGTCTGAGTAAGCTGTTTAAAAAAAACAGTTCACTCACAATTCCTAGACTTCATCTCTGCAAAAAAAAACAAACAGTGCTTTTTGACAAAAACACAATAACATCCAACAATTTCTTAAGTTTAATAAATACATAACGCAAGGTTTTATTAAAGGAATATGCACGCGCGTTGCATTTAAAAACGGGTTTGATAAAGTATGGCTTGACAGACTTATTTATAAGCTTCTTACTCACAGAAATACGTCAGATTATTATATACAGCTCATCTCAAATGTAACATAAAGAAAGTTCTACGTGACAATAAAAAATCTCAAACATTAGAAATATTACAGCTAGTGTACCGTAAAACAATGTTGTGTGACCAACATTGTTCATTTTGTACGTTAATAACATGCTACTATAACAAGTGGCTGTTTACAAAGCAGTAATACCTGGGCTACGTAAGCCTAGGTACAACAATCATACGGTATTAAACAAAAACTCGAAAATTAAATATCTATGCGTGAAATCTATACCGCCAAACTAAGTTTAAACTTAGTAACTGTACTTACAGTTACCAAAAAAAAAATAGTTCTATTTTATTACCTACAGTAAAGTATGAAAGATGAATAAATTTATATGTAGCCTAAAAAATCACCAAAAAATGGAATAAAAAACTCAATGTACTTATAAAGAAAATAGGATTTTAAAAATCCAATAGTGATTAATGTTTATTTACAAAATTAGTTAAATTATTTGTTTTATTAAATGTAGATGATTAATTAATACTAGGTTCTTATCAATTTGAAATTCGATAAATTTCAAAATAATGGATTTGAGCTTAAAATTTTAGGAATTAACATAATTCAAAATTTAAAAATAGAAATAACAAAAATAAATCAAACGTATTGAATTTAGTGTTAAAGACGTTTGAAATGGAAAAATGTAAACCAGTAACAACTCTTGAAAATAACTTAAATTCAAAAAGGAAAAACTGACAAAAACAATGAATAAAAAAGTATATCAAGTAGATAGCTAATCGGATGTTTAATGTATGCTGTACTAGGTTTAAAACTTGACTTATGTGCATCAGTATCTATATTAAGCTTGCATCAAAGTTGTGCAAACATTGTTTTGTAAAAAGAATTAAAAAAAGTGTTAAGGTACATTAAACGGTCGTTAGAACTAAACATTGTGTATAAACATAAAAGTGGTGCAAACTTCTTGCATGGATAAGTGAACTCAAATTGGCGAGGATATATCAATATGATAAAAAGTCAATATCTAAGTATATTTTAAAGATCTACATTTTAGAGTAGCATAGAATTTTAAGAAAAAAAACCTACAGTAGCATTGTCTTCAACGGAAGCAAAATATATGGCATTCAGCTAAACTGCTAGTGAAGTGTTCTGAATTCAAAACATATTTAAAAATTTTTAGTTGATAAAAAATAATCCTGCAATAATCCATAAAAATAATTAAGTTTTAATTAAGTAAATAAAAGTCTTGAAAAATGCAAACATTTAAAACATGTAGATATAAGACTCATTTTGTCCACAAAAAAATAAGTAATGGTATAATTGAAATTAAATATGTTCGTACATAGGATTACGTGGCTGATATATGTATTTACTAAGTAGCGTAATTAATTTAATTAAGTAAATAATTTTTTTTTAATATTGCTTAAATTTAGGTCTAAAATAAGTTTTAATTTTAATAACAAAAGTGTATTAAAGTCACAATTAATACGTTGCGTTTGACTTATTCTGCAACATTCCTACGTAAGCAAATTGCTCAGCTTTTGGATTCATAATTATCCCCCTTCCTTAAAAATAAGATAATTATGTCAATTAACACAGAAGCTGTTGAACATAAAAATATATATAGCCATTTTGCTCAAAAAGTTCAAAACCAAATTTAACAAATATGTATTTTTCCATAGTTCCAAAGATTTGATCATTGAAATAATGTAGATATTATAATGTATTTTTTGACAAAACTAGGAATTTACAGCACATGTATTACACTAATATAATAAAGATAAAATCAAAATCTAAAATGAAGTTCTAAAATTAAAAAACTACTTAATTTAAATTTAAAAAAAATAATTAAATGGTAAAGCATTCGTTAAGAAAAATTATTGAATAATGCTATTAAAGATATAATAGAAAAAAATACATATAATGATAGAGAAAATGTACAATAAATTGTCTTTTGCAAAAAATTAGAACAGAATAAAAAATTGTGCAAGATAGATGAGAAGAACGTAAAACCTACAAAAACAACAAAGTTGTATTTTGCTGTCATATCCTTGTTTATTGATCTTAATACAAATAGACAGACTTATGTTTTGCAGTTTTACATTTATAATGATTGAAAATTGTGAATTCTATTTGGAAAACTAATTATCAAAATTAAAGCATCATCACACAATCAAACCATAAAAAAGACTTAAACTTAAGCGCTATTATATTATAAATAGTTGCAATCATAACCTAATAGTCTTAAAACACAAGTGTATGTGTCTCTCATCAAATAGAAAAAAAATGTACATACAATTTAATATGTATAAGACGGCAGAAGTAGACTGCTAGCTATACGTATCAATGATCGTTTAGGAAAGAAAATCACCGATCAGTTGAAATCGTTTATTTTAAATGATTAATCTATCCGTTAAATTAACTAAGATTTATCAACTAATATGAGCTTAGTATATAACAATTAATCAAAGAATTTTGTAAAAAATATGAGATTAGCTACTATTGTTGTTATTGCTACTAACTGTATTTCAAATTAATATCCTTTACTAAAAAGTTATAAATTAATCAAATTTTTTATCTAACATAAATAAATGTATCAAATCCTAAGTAGGGGTCCCATACGCACATGTTAAATATCCCAATGTTAAAAAAAAAAACGTTGATATTACTACATTAAAACTTTAAAATCACAAAATTGTTTTCCGGTTTTACAACTATTGTTTAAAATCTGGTATGTTCATTTGATTTTAAATTTTGAAACCGTAGCGTAACTTTTTAGTGTGCCGCAGCAAATAAAAAAACATAAAAATAATTCAAAAATAAATAAATCAAAACGTTTTTTAAACTTGGTTTAGTCAATTACATAATATATTTATAAAAGTAAAATAAAAACGTCGTATTATGTTATCTAAAATTTTTATACATTTTGATTCAATATTTATACTTAAATAATTATATAAAAAATTTAAAAAAAAATTATAATATAAATTTGTATATAATAAATTAAACAATTTTCCCATAAGAACTAATATTAGGTTTAATTAGTATTATTCACAATAAACTGTTAAGTATAAATAAATAGAATAACATGATATTAATAATTTTTCTTTGTCGAACGTTGGAATAATTTCCAATATAATACTACATAGCACGATATATTATTTGTGTGTTCCTGATGAGTATATTATTAAATTTCCATAGGCAACGATAAGGTTGAAATAGGGCAAGTTCTGGGATCTACATTATAATTTTTCCCCGTACGTCAAGCCGCCATACATTCAAAGTTCAATTAATGAATCTTTCACAAACCTATTTGACAAATTGAATAGAATCCGGGAATTACCATATCGGGCTTCACGCGTACCCAAAGACTGGGTGCCCGGTTTTGCGGTTAGCTAGTGAATAATTTGACCTGTCTCCTGTTTATGCGCATATATTTACATGTAATCTGTCCTTTCATACCGCACTCTTAACTAAAGATAATGTATACTGACACAAATTGGAGGCAGTTAAAAAATAAAACTGCTGTGAAAAATTTTATTCATCCATCATCTACTTTGTGCTATAAATCATAACATGCAAGTTATTTTATTTAATTTTTAATTAATCGTTCTTTAAGTAAATTGAATTACAAAATATATATTTACAAGGTTCTTTGTGCTTTCCCGGCGCCTTCACCTTTATTGTCAAATATAACTTTAATGTTTGCCGCACTTATTTCGCTTAAATGCAGTGCTGAAAACAATGAAATAATTAAAACCAAATTGTTATTCAACCCATGTAATTTCACATTGCCACTGGGTATATTTCTCACATTTGACACTTTATGTAATTGTTGTCGCTTAATGAGGGTTAAAATTGAGATATAGAGCGAGCATGACGAATTGACAAACGTATATATCTTGTTCATTAACGTCTATTTCACGTAACCCATACAGATGCATAACACGTATTATTCGCAAGTGAATATTACATTACGCTTGCTACACATGCACCCCATGTCTGCTACATACAATATACACACTACATGTAATCCTTGAATAGAAACTAAACAGTTATTATTAAATTATAATATAAGATGCCGCGTTTGGTTCGATCGTCAACACATCCCTCATATATCGACTCAAACACATACTTATATGTTATATTAATTTAACTCAACTGTATTTTTATTACAAAAAAACATAATCAATGTAGGATATAAAAGATTGGTTTAGCACCTGTGGCACATTCAAAATTCCTTTCATACTTCAAACGTATTGAACAAGTTTCTAAAAGTGTTAGCTAACTTTGCAAATAGTATCAAACTATTCTAAAGTAAAATGGTGAATTCGACATGGCATCGTTTAGATTAAGGCGATTAATCGCAGTTTTTTGCTCGTAAAGCACGACCACTGAATTGATCATTGGAGAGCAATGTGGAAAATCGAGTTTATATATCAAATTAGAGGCAATAATGTATTCCGCTAGACACAAACGATATTTTATTTTATCTAAACTAAATTAAAACTATTAATCGTTAATTTTCTTTATTTTTATTATTATCAATAATACATTAGCTAATTATAAAATACTAACTTAAAACGCAATAATCGTATAGAATAATAAAACAAAACGTGGAATTAATTCGATTATAATATAAATATTAAAATAAAATAATTAACTAATTTTATTTGCTCAACTGATGCCACAAAAAATATCCTTTCTATTGCATAGAATAAAAACACAATTAATTAGTATTGTTAATAACATTAGTAGGTCAGTAAAAATAGTAAATTACCTCTTTCATACTGCCAATATATAACTGCCGTAGCCATATAAAATAATTATATACCAATTACAGTAAGCACATATTATTACATATTTATTTAGCTACTAAAAAAAAATAGAAGTTAAATGTTATAGCATTAAACAGTTTAAGCCATGATGTACCACTATTATGTAAATATGCGTACGTATTTCTTAATGCATAATGTATTTTGTTTTACTTCTTATTGTAATGTGTCATTAATAAATATATTGCTCAAGAAACATACAATATTTTCTACATTTTATTACAAAACCATAATGTATATATAATTTATTTTTACTTATTGATTTATTTATTTCAAACTTGGACAGAACAGTAATAAAAAGTTAAAAAATTCTTTAATTTCTGGTGACAACCGCATCTCTAGTTTATTAAATATGTGTAATCAAAATAGTTGACAAATATTTATAACAATTCAGTCAATAATTCCACATTCTCTGAGGTGTGCAATCCGCCCGGTTTTTACTAAGAAAGATTACTTAATTGATTTGATATATTATTGACCTATCTTAATCTATTTGCATGCTTATATTTCTCCTCATCAACATAGTTTTTTGTCTGGTCAATCAATAACCACAAATTCAGCTATCATTACGCAGGATATACACTGATTTTTTGCGTGTTTTTAATTCAATTGATTATCACATATTACTTCACAACCTAAATTGGTTTAGTCTTACTAATAACATGTTAAAGATTGTATTGTCCTACTTTCAAAATAGAGTTAATTATGTCAACTACAATAGTTTTAAATCTATGAAATTTATATGAAACTCTAGTGTTCCTTAAGGTTCAAATTTAAGGTTTTATCTATTTTATGTCCTGTTTTAGCTTATGAAGATGATATTAAATTATATCTTACAATTCGTACATCTGTTAATGCAATTAGTAGTGTAGCTTAAATAAATTAAGTTTAAACGTCAATAAATGTAACGTTGTCACGTTTACCCGTTAGCATTTTTCGTTGGTCCATAACTATTATATCAATAAAATTTTGATAAATCGCAATTCTAAAGTTAATAAACTTGGAGTCCTGTTCGATTCTTTCTTTGACAACATATTAATGTTAGGTTTCCTCATGCGCACGTCAAACTATTTTAACAATCTTAATTTGTTAAAAACGTCGTATTAAATAAAAATTTAGCTAAGAGTCAAGCTAAGTTTCTACAATTTTTAACAACATCATTGATTCTCCAGAACTATTATCCTGTATTTATTTTAGTGTTCCTTGTTGATCGTTTTGTTATACTAGTAACTTTTTTTTATCTACATAAAAAAATTTATTGTTTATAATTTTTTCAATTTTTGTGTTTAGAGATGTATGTATTTATTTTGTTATCATTACCAGATATATTAAAGCAAAAAACGTTGTTTTTATAATTTTACATAAAAAAAATTGAAATTAAAAATGTTGTAGCTCAAACTTAATACTATACCTAAGAACCCCTGGTTCATACAAAAATAAGCCTTGTTGACCAAAATACCAATATTTGAAAAGAAGTATCTCACAATTTAAACAGGATGATTTATACCATGTAGCAAAAAATAAAAATTTGTGTTTGAGATTGGATTCTAAACAAAAAATACAAAATAACTTTCCCGATCGGCGAAGATATTGAAGTTCAAACTTTTGAAAGATATGATATTATAAGTAAAACAAAAAACTAATAATAGAGCATATAGAAACTTTTTTTAAGCACCATTACTTTAATTTACAACTCATGTTAAAACAACCTCCAACTGCAATGCAAACCTGAAAACGCAAAACCACTAAATTATAAACTGCAGCAAAAAATTGCTCATTTTCATCATCTGCTAATAACTTGTGCAAGTGATTATTCAACAATATTCTTCATTGCTAAACTCCATTCTTGATCAAATTTGTATTTTTTACACTAACAATTAAGAGCAATGTCCAATGTACGTAACAACTGTAAAAAAAACAAAACTTTTAAAAATTAATAAATAAAAAACAATTTAAAACAAAAAAAATAATCCAAATTAGACCTAATTTTGTTGCAATTTGACTTTGTCACGGCATAATCAATGTATAGATGTTTTTGTAACTTTAGGCTACTTTCTATACAGGCCCGAAGGAGTTAAGAAAAACAGAATTTAAAAAAAAAATCAACTTAAACTAAAAATATTATTTTAAGTTAATAATGTGAGTGATTTTTTAGCGTTATTATGAACTTTTAATGAATTCTAAAAATTAATACCGTGACTTAAAGAGCTAAAAATTTAGGAAACCGGTTTTTTGGGACCTGCTATAATATCATATAACATATATTTAATCTTGAGCCAATTTAAAAACATACATTTGATTTACAACTTTGTTAAAAGTAATGCAATTGTCTATGTATATAAATTATACAGTTGATTTAAAAAACTAAATTTAAAAAACATAAAAATGGAACTAAAATAAATCATTTTTTTTTTTAATTTTTAAAAATCTAATTTACATAGTGACATGAGATTGACAAACATCTTTATTGAAATCATTAAAGATGTAATTTTTTTATATAAAAATTATTGGCAGTAACCTTGTTTACAATATTGAACAGCATATTAGAATGTTTAGACTTTGAAGATATATTATAATATAAAAAAATGTGAAATAAATATTAGAAACTAATAGTGTAATATTAAATATTTTTCATAATAAATATTCAACTGCATGCATATATTTCATCGCATATTAAATATTTTATCTTTATTTTTGCATCTATATACGTATATACGTATAAAATAATTACATAGTGAAAATGCGGTAGTAAATTATATGAAGTATTTTGCACCTCGGCAACATTATTGCATGATTCGTGATTGACCAAAAAACTTCCTGTGCATGTCACAAATTTACAGTAAAATATATACCGTGCATATATAATGATATATATTTACAACGTATGAATGTTAATATTTTATAATAAAACTCATTAAGATTTAATTTAATTATATTACTCACCATTTATATATTGACGTTTTTACTAACCTGAAACAAAAAACATAATTTATCATTAAATCATTGAGACAAGTGGTAAATTGTTATAAAGGTACAATTAAGATATAAAGCGATGACACATTAAGACCATTTTATACATACCAACAACAATGTTAAGTATTCACACTATGATATAATTTACCGGCAAGTTAATAAAGCTAAGTATGGTGAGCCCATTAAGTCAGGGCCCATAATAAATTTCGACTTAATTTAATATAGACCACACATCCCTCCTCAATGTGTTGTTCATAATTAACATCCAAGTTCTCATTCCATCTTTTCTACGAGACCGCATTTCAAGCCACCACATAACAAATTACCGAATCTACTTGCCCTGTTTGAGAGTTTATAATTTATTGCACACGCATGTGGATATTATCAGATATATTTTTTGTTAGAGTAAAAAGGCAAATGTATATATGCAAAAGCTTTTTGAATTTTGTACAAATGTGATTTTCTTTCAAAACGAATAAAATGAAATCATTTCTAAACATCTAACTTCACCACAAAAATAATGTTATAAATAATACATTTATGATTATTTGAAAACTTCCATAGCAAAAATCCACACAATTTTCCTGTCGTATTATTTACTATTAAGATTTGTTTTAGTCGCTTTCGTTGCCTTAGTATTCTAGTCTCGTAAAATGTTTGGATTGAAGTGAACCGCAAGGGAGTTTCACCTCGTCATTTGACCTATGTTTCTTGTTTCCTAAATGTTCTGTCAGCAATGCAAACAAATGAAAGGAAATAAATAACATCTCGTTGGTAGAAAACCGTAAAAATTAATTATTAAATCTTTCAAGAAAGATTCATATAGCATATTTCTAGTTTATTTTATAATGTAAATAAAACTATTTGTAATAATATAAATCAATTTCATCATTTTTATCAATATTTCAAATGCACATTTAACATTATTATTCAATAGATACTAATCGAATAATGAGCACTCAAGATTATATCAATAATAAAATATGCCCAATTATTTAATAGAGAATAGTAAATTATATTTTCGTAGATAAAATTAGTATTAATTTTAATTTTTTTAATTTTAAAAGCTTTATTATATTATATTATTTTAGCGTATATTTGTTTTACACATTTTTTAATTAAATTAAATTCAATTTATGTAAAATAAATAAAATAAAATAAAAGTGTGAAACAAATATACGCTAAAATGTATAATACTAAGTTTAATATTTTAATAACAATAATGCATAAAACATGTAAACTTATTTGTTAAGATAAACCATTTAAAGATTGAACCGTATTCAATTGTTTCAACAATTCTTAAAAATACAAAATACCTACAGGGTAAAATTAATTTTAAAAGTTTTGCAATATTAAATGTAATTATTACAGATCAAGTTTTCAATTAAATTCACAATGTCATCTAAACTGATATGATCACACTAACAAATTTTCATTATCTGTGCATTAATCAACACCAGTAATTCGAGTTATTTATTAATAAATTTATTATCTGTGATAACAACAATTTTAATTATAAATAATTATAAAAACTTATTTAAAAATATCAATATTATTTATTTTAAGATTTTTCATAAAAAGTCTACAAATTAGAGATTATTTTTGATGAGTAAACATTTTTGTAAACCCAATAGTATCTAAAATACGTATATAGAAACTAGAAAAATACAATATTGTGTAATATACTGTTCATATATTGTAATTAAAGCTTCCTATTAAAGCACAAGTAATATAAATATAGTACTTCCGTCTTGTTGAAATTTATACAGCTTCTTGGTAGCACAATTACATACGATAGGCATCAACTCGCATGTTTTGTGTAACTAATCTACCCTTTAACTTTGAGATATGTCCCTCTTTTTATATTTATACGCACACTTAAGCCTACCCCATTTTTATTTTGCTTTGAACTAACGTAAATCTATGCAAAACACGTTAAAAATGCATTCGTACTTGTCAAGAATAATAAGAGAAAGTAGTATTTGTAAATAGCGGTATGTTGGTTGCAAAAGGAAAATCCCTTAGTAACGGTTTTTAAAGGAAAACTTCACTGCCATGTTCCATTTTCCAGCAAATATTTCAGGCAGTCACAGCCGCCACAGAGTGCACACGATTTCCTTGAACGCTTATTAAAATCATTTCCTTCTTATTGTCATGCTCCACTCCTCTCTGTTTTATCGACATTTCATTTCATTTTAGTAAAATTACTTATAGCTTCTGCCTCGAAATTTTAATACTCATAAAGCTACTCCGCTTAATTAATTAATAGTTTCCTTTTAGGTGCTAATTTAACAAATAAACCGTAAAAAAACAATCAATCATTATTAAAGACTCCCACTTCGTAAAATTAATAACCATAATAAAAGCAGTTTATTGCAAACGTATGTTAATCTTCTTTGCAGGGAAACGAGTATACGAGCCAAGGGATATTATTTTCTATTATGTTTGTGACAGCGGCACAATAGTTATTAATTAATCGGATTACAAACTTGGATATAATCTCAATTTAATGAAATCGATTACTGCTTCTTGGTTTCATCCAATAGGATTATGATTAGGCTGCTCAAAATAATTTCATTTTGCAAGAATCATTTCTTGTTTAAATTGATATAAAGATATACAAATTTAATCTAATTAGATCTTTTAATTACTACTAATAATTAATAATACAATTAATTTAATTTTCTTAATATTCAAGATATTAATTAAAATTAAATATTTACTCAAGAGGAAAAATATATTAGAACGCAAATTTTCTTCTTAACGCAAGCAAGCGAATTCAAAATCCTGCTTAATCCTGCAATTTTCCACCTTTTCAAATGCTATCACTCAAGGGTATATAACCAAAGACACAATTAAGCTTTGTTTCATTTTGAATTTTTTCGTCCCGTATTTATGGCCCACCTACTTTTAAAGCTATTGAAAAAATTTGCTGTCAACGAGAATTCCATTATAAAACGAATTTCAAATGTTGTCGTCATTCATTCCATTCATTACATGTACACAGGTGTTCTTCGGCATTGTTACAATCTTTTATTATCGAAAGGCAATTAATTTAGCGGCTTTGTTCACTATTAGAACATTAATTGCAAAGCAAAGGAACATAATAGAACCTAGTTTTTGTGCGAGTATTATATGATATGTAAACTAAGAAAATGTGTAGCAATAAAATAAAATAACTTTAAAAAACTAATTTAAGCTTAAACATAAAACGTTACTCTTTGTACTCTTATTTAATATTTCAATCATTTGCAAGCTAACTGTTACACGTTTATTTTAACAAATTTAAATTAGTTTTTGGTTGAGTAAAACTTTATAACACGATGTGATTAGAACAGAAGCTGCAATGCAGTACAATATTATGGAAACCAAACGTTAACTTACGAACAGTTGTTTAATTAATATCATGAATGGTGTTTGTTTCTACAGAAGATATCATATTTGTTTTTTTAATTACCAAACAAATAAATTAACTATTAAAAGTAAGATTTCATTTTGTAAGTAGTAAAAATGAGTAGAAAAATAGATAGGCAAATATATACTCCTTTTAAATGATGCAAATTAAATATTTCATAACTATAGACATTAGGTGCCAAGCGAAGTAATCTAAAGTAAGACAAAATACTCTCTGAACCTCACAAATATTTGTTCTTTTTTAAATTAAAATTTACTTGTTGTCGTTGTTTACAATTTTATACATTTATAAATGATTTTAAAATATTACTTAATTAATTTCCATCCCGCCATAAAGTAAAATTCTTACTTTGGCTTGCTTACTTGTTATTGTACAAATAGAACTGTCTATTAAGTGAGATGAAGTAATATGCAGTAAGAATAACTGAGAATAGTGGTAAAAGGAAGCACAGTATTATGACATAATTCTGTACCAACTATATAAGCTGTTTTATTTAGAACATTTCAAATGTTTTCAAATCCTTAAGAGTTTTAATATTTCAAGATTGGTTAGAGTTTTCTTCATTTTTATCTTGTCAGATATGACGTATATTTGATTTTTGGTTATGTCAAAGATTGCTTATTTAGATGTTATATAAAAATAAATAATTTTTTTTGCAACTGTTTTATGATGTGTTTCAAATACTCTATGTCACTTTGAGTCTTTAATAGTTTATTTCTAGGGTTCCTTATTATATATCTTTATTCATCTAGACCAGAGTGATATGAATTTAAGTATTATTATGGTACATGTTTTGAACACGTCAAAAAACTTGATTTGTAGTATAAAACAGCAACTTTTGCGTTATTTTTATTTAAACATTTATGAAGAATTTTAGTCAAATTATTCTTGCAAATAACATTAAAACGCATTCAAAAGTATCGAAAAACAAATTTATTTTGAAATTTGAATTTTTTTTAAGCTACTTCTGTATAACTATGGTTTGGCTAAAATACCTTGTCAAAATATAATTTAACCATTTCTGAATATACTAGTGAAAAATAAATTGAATCAAATTATACTGCTTAACAAATAAACTGAACCTGTTGCATATAATGGTGTAATTTTTTAAATAATTAAACGTTTCCCAAAAGAACATAACACCTTTGGAATCTTTAAGAATTGTGTAATCATAGTTTTTATTGTTTTGTTGCAATAAAACTAAGCCATAAGAAAATATTATCATTTAATTAATAAATAAATAATAAATTAATTAACTATTAAGTAGTGATGCGTTCCGTTTAAATGTTAAATATGTCTTAAAAAAAAATGGTTAATTAGAGATAGGAAAGTACCACTGTTCTGTCAGCTTAAATGTATCACATAATGTAATAGAGAAGGCCTCGTAAAGGTGCCTAAAAATGCTATGCCAAATTATGAACATGGAAGAGGCGCAAGAAAAAAAAACATGATACAGAGTACACTAAATACCGTAGAAAAATGATAAAAAATGGGTTATCAGTAAACTCAAGCAAAACAACGATTGTAGCGTTCACAAGACGGCAAAACACTACAGTCTTAAAAAAACTGACAATGTATGGAGCTACCAATGTCAAAGAAAGTAAAATAACTGAGACTAACGCTTGGCACTAGGTTAAACTTAAACACACACCTAACTAATATAATAACAAAAACCATTCGGAAACTTTTTGCAACCAAAATGATGCATGAGGACTAACACCTAATATAACCAAATAGTTATGCACGGTGATAGTAAGACCAATTATCACATACGAAACGCTTGTATAAGAAAAAAAACTCTTATGTGTACAGTCAAACAATTAGGCATAGTTCAGAGCATGTCTGCTGATAACGGGAGCAATGATAACAACGCCCATAGCAGCTATAAAAGTACTGCTACCGTTACCGCCACTTTACCTAATGATAATGGCAAAAACTATACAACATACTCATTGCGGATAAATAAACACATTGTAAACCTCAAGACCCACATACCTAACAAAACAAATGTGTTGCAGAAAAAATAAACTTTATAATAATAATAATAAGTTTATTTTCTCAACAGTACATACATACTAATAACAGGGAAAAAGTAATAAATGATAAATTAATAGATATATAACATACATATAATGCGCACTCTACACAAATAGAAAAAAATATTTAGAAAACTAACAGTATAACAATATAACTATAAAATAATAATAAAGAAAAAAAAACTTACATAATTACGTAATTCTGAAATTGTCTTTACAAATACAGACTATCTATAATTAAATATATCAATGCAGTATTGAACAACATAAAGTCTACACATTGTATTAATCGGCAAATTATAGTAACAAGTGGTGTTGCAACAGTTAACAAAAAATGTTACTGCGGTTCTACTTGTAACTCGTAGGACGTAGATATTAATTATAGTCAACAAATTAAAATCATAGATGCTCTGTTTACTATCTGATGCAAATGTTTAAATATAATGATATTCTGCCTTGTTGTATATAGATATCTCATAAAATACTTTTTAACCCTTTCAAGTGTGTGTATGTAAATAGCATAGGATGGAAACCAAACCACTGCTCCGTATTCTAACTTTGATCTAACATATAATTCGTACAATTTTTGTTTCACTAAAAAAATTTAATGATGAGGTCAGATTTCATGAAAGACCACTGCATCAGAAAGAAATTTGATGTGAATACCACAACAAAACAAATAGATAAACAATAGATACCTGGAAACAGTCAAAGAAACTATCTGGCACACATATAAACTACAACTTTTCAAAAATAATTTATAGCGCGCAAAGCAGTACAATTTCCAAAATTAACAATTTTGCAAAAAAGAAAACGTATTAGATGGGCCGGGCAAAAAACATTAAAACTTGAATAATGTGTAGTGAGCTATTTGCTTATTTACAGATGAATCTAAATTCACAGTAATATCTACGGACTAACGTATGCAAGTATAGCAAAAACCTTCACAACGTTACAGAAAAAAACTTATGGTTATGGCAAAGAACTACGCAGATGGACTAGTTAGCAAACTCACCAGAACAATAAACTCTAGAAAGAGAATATTAGAGATAATCTAGAAAGTATCTTAAAGACTACCAAAACCCACTACACGCCTTACACATGCTCGGAGAAGCAATTTTTTTCAAATATTAACAGTTTGAGTTAATATTTGACAATAGTGCAATTACATATACTTAACATAAGCTCTTTAAAACAAAAACTCCAGGTTTTTTTTCTTTGTAACAATTGAAATGCCCTTAACTTCCATGCTATTTAGAACCGTATTAAAAACGTACTACTGTAGATTTAATATACAAAATGTGCTGCTTGTCCACATAAACTTAATTTGATCATAAATGTAAACTGCTGCAATGTGGACATATTAAACTCAAATGCACTTCAATTAAATTATTGTTTCCCAAATTTTATCGTATTAAATTTTAAGTTCTAGTTTTCATTACAACTAGTTAAAAAATTAATGAAGGAAGAATGATGCGTGATGTGAAGGTTCTCAATTACTTAATAAGATAAGTTTGAGGGTTTGTAAAAATGTAGTATTTACAACAACCCCATTGATCATTTTCAAGGTAACTTAAACCAAAATAACATTTTAATGATTAATATTAGATTTTTGAGCGCTGACAAATTATCAACCCACTTATACTCTTCTCATCCATTTATTCTCAAACTAGCATCAAATCAATAAATTCATGAAAAAAAACATGCACTATATAAACAAATCTCAACTTTGCAAACACTTTTAAGTTTTTCACCAATCTAGGATCCCATGACAAATAACGTTCGTCCACTACAGTCTCTAAATTCAAAAAAAGGTAATTATTTAAATATCGGATTAGGTAAACCGTGGACAAGTACGTAATTATTTTGTATTGCCATAACTTAAATAAATAATTCGAACCTAATATAAAAATTCTTAAACATTAAAATATTTATGCTCAAATAACAACATTGCGTGTTCAATCAATTTATATAAATAAACTATAGACATCAAACTGTCATATCGCATCTCAAAATCGGATGGTCGAACAAATGTGGACAAATGTGCTAAAGCCATCACGTATTTACTAACTGTTTTTAAGTAAACCCCAACATACAAGCTTGTGTCTTTACCAAGAACATCAAGACTCTAGACTAGACTATACCACAATTATATTTAGTCAATCAATTAGACCCTAATATAGTTTAGACTCTGATATTTTAATTTATTGTTTATCTTTATATTTTAAAAACTCCTCTGAGTTACTGCTTCTAAACTCATCAAACACTTATTAAATAATTAAAATATATTAGTTCCTAACAAATTCAAATCATGCAAGTTAATATTAATTACTAAACTTGTATTAAGATCAATATTACAAAAAAATTTATTTATAAAAATTGTTACTATAAACTGCCTTTGAAATTCCTTATGCAGATAATTATCCATTATATTTAGCATATTTCAGTTTCGTTCTTATTGTATATTATAATAATTCCAAAATTTACAATGCAATACAATACTTTTAAGGTTTCCTAAAATTCAATCATCTACAATTTAATATCATGTTCAAGAATATTGAATAAATACAAGAATATTTTTAATTAATATATAATAATACACAACAAACCGCATTTATTGATTTGCAATATAAAATAATTATGTCGTTTATATTAATGTATTTCTTTTAACTTTAAACTAAACGAATAATAGCATATTTTATGTCCCAAAAACACAATCTTTCTTCCATGACTCCATAAATGATCATCTGCACGTGTAAAAAGGATAGAGTAAAACTTGGAGTCTAAGCAACTTTTGTATAATTTATATCCTTGGAAAATTTATGGGGATAAAATGGCCAGCGGAAATATTTGATTTCGCTGTGTTTCCCGCATGCATATATTCACCTCACGCTCACTGTGGAAATATTTGCAATTTTAATAAACTTTATTTCAATCAATTATTAAATAACAGAACTAGTTTGCATACCGATCTTTTAAACACATCCCAATTAAATTTATAAAAATTTTATTATTATAAATTATCTTTTTAATTAAATTGCATACGTTATAATGGAGTCATGCGCTTGGTGTAAATAATATCCGTAAAATGTTATTGTTCTGTAGAAATTATGAACAAAGAAGTGTGAACAAAGCGTGCGGTTATTTGCCCCGTGCTCATTTTAAAGAAGACACTGGCCAACAGACCGGTAAATGTCGGACTAATTACAGAACAAAAAGGATAAAGTTCCAACTAAAAACATGTGAATCGTTTAAGCGTAAAACCTCAGGGTATATTGAAAAGTGGCCAAAAGTTAGACAACTTTTTCTGGAGATGCACTAGTTTAAAATGTTGTTTTAAATGTAATTAGTTTGCGTACAAAAAAAACTATTGTTTAAATACAATGAGTTTTTAGTAATAAAATTTGGTTTTAAGTAATTTTCAATATTCGTTTATTCAAATTCCTGCAGACTTAAATAAACAAACATTGCTCGTTTCCCGCTCTTCGGCATTCCACAATAAACAGTAAAATCAACAAACGTGAGTGTACAATAATACATATATAATTCACTAAAAAAATGATGGAATGTGAATGAATTTAATTAAATTATTTTATAAATGTTTATAAAATACCATTCCAGTAAGTTTCTATTATTTAAAATTATTTGTCAAGGCACGTTTGCTATACAGGGTGTTTCGAAACATGTGTTGGAAAATAAAAAGTGGGATTGGTTAGCTAATTATAAAAAAAAGTTCCATTAACATAATTCCGCAAACGCACCGTTATCAAGATACAGGATGTAAAAAAATATCATTTTTTTTATATTTTGACAATATCTCAGGAACCGTTTGAGGTTCAAAACTCAGTTTTTGTACACATCTTAGCATTAATATTAGCTACTTTTTAAGCGCATATTCAATTTTTTTTAATGTGCCATTGACGAGATTTTAGGGTTGCGTGAGGTTTTTATTGCTCTAATTTCTATGACACTTGGGAAATTGCCATTCTAAAAGCACATTGCAAACCACCAATATTTTCTACACAAAAAAGGTACTTCTAGTGAAAAACTCTAACGTAAACCGTTTTAGAGAAATACGACATTTTATGATAAAAAATATGAAAAAAAATAGCAACATGTTTTGTTGTTTATAAAAACATTTGTTTTTGATCTAGTCGTCAGCGTTCATGCATTTGTTTTATGCATTTGAGTTATTGACAATTGTCGTTTAGTTGTTAAATAACCTTTTTTCGAAGGGAGTCAATATCGCGGAAACTTATTATCTTTATTACCTAATTAATTTGCCCATTCTTAGTATTTTGCTTGCGTGGTGATAGCAAAATGAATAATTACAGTGATGGCAAGATGTGCAATATGCATTTTGTTTATGGCGTTGCCGATAGAAATGCAGCAAAGGCTTGTCAAATTTATCAAGAAAGGTTTCTAAACCAACAGTTACCAAATGAAAGAACATTCATTTGTATTTAGAAACGTCTACATCAAACTGAAAGTGTACATAAAAAAGCTGCAGGTAATGAGAGACCTCGCATGCTACCTCCGCAAACTGAAAAAGAATTCAAGAAATCAAAAACTATCCATCAACTAGCACTAGAAGAATAGCTATAAACTTAAACCTCAGCCACGTTACAGTGTGGAGAATAATAAAAAACCAGATGTTATATCCTTATCACATACAGCGAGTACAAACCCTTTTACCAGCGGATTTTTTGCAAAGATTGGCTATATGTCACTGGTTTCAAGAAAAAATTGCGCAAAATCCTCGATTCTTAGAACAAGTTTTATTTACGGACAAAACAAATGTTTCTCGCAATGCGATTATGAACTTCCATAATAATCATGTATGGGCCGACAAAAACCCACATGCCACAATAGAAAGCCATCATCAGCAAACATTTTCCGTTAATGTTTGGGCAGGTGTTGTAGGAGACCATTTAATAGGTCCAAATTTTTTGCCATTTAGACTAAATGGTCAATCAAATCGTAATTTTTTTGAAGAAGAGCTACCAAGACTTTTAGAAGACGTTCCGGTTCAATTAAGAAACAAAATGTGGTTCATGCACGATGGTGGTTGCACGTCAATTTTTAAATGAACAGTATAGGAACCGTTGGATAGGTCGAGGAGGCCCACAGGCTTGATTTCCTTGATCTTCAGATCTAAATGTTTGGCTTTTTTTTTGTTGGGTCACTTAAAAAGTTTAGTTTACACTACATCAGTTAATACTGATGAAACACTAAAAGATCAAATTATTTCATCCTGCAATACGATACGAAACACTCCAGGCATTTTCCAACGGGTACGTCAGTCACTAAGACGTAGGTTAAAAGCCTGCGTTACTGTAGGAGGTCATTTTTCAACAATTTTTGTAATTTTTCTTGTTTATTATTTGTATTTGCTTAGTTTTGTAAAATAAAGCTTTGTGATCATGTTTCTACTTTTTCTTTTCGTTCCTAAGATATTGTCAAAAAATAAAAAATAAAATTTTTTTTTTGGATTTTTTGAGATACAGGGTGTATCTCAAAAAATCCAACCCTTTATTTTCAGACACATGTTTTGAAACACCTTGTATATATATATATATATATATATATATATATATATATATATATATATATATATATATATAATTTATATATTATCAAGTAATGTGTTGCTTTTTAAAGCTATTATATTTATTACTTATAAAAATCAACGCCTACAAGCAGACAGCAACTAAATTAAAAATACGCGTATCATATATTTTCTAAACAAATTTAGAGAATATAATATTCATACTATAACAATAACAAGATTTACATTATACTCCAGCTCCTAGTTTCAATTTACCTTTCTATTATATCCAAAATACGCTACACTAATTGTACATTTACTAATATCTACATTAATTAACTGAATTAACAATGTAGCTAAAGATGTTGATACTCAGCAAAACGCCCGGACTTAATGAGCGGTTATTGTTAGCGGTTACAAATATTATATTAAATAGTATAATGACTATTAACAAAATGTATTTATTTAAAAATTCAGTTACAAATTAAATGTAATGTAATGTGAAATTATGTATTTTAATATAAATAAAATTTAAATAATTCACTTTAGTTCTATTGTTAGATCTGGCATACAATACCAGAATTCTGATTTTCATCTTTACAGCAGTGTCAACCGTTTTGTGTATTGAGTATAAAATACCTTATTAATTTCATTTCAAGCACAAGTAAACTAAATATAGCTTTTAAGAACTGGCAGCCACGTATACCCAAGCTCCCTCAGAAACGACAGCAACTTTTTTTGTAAAACGTACTAACCAAATACTAACAACAAAAACTATTAAGGCAATATACAAATTTTAACTTGTAGTTTTTTAAAACTTTTGAAAGACATATTTGAACAATTTCTACACGTTGCCAAGTTTTTTGAGATAACAATAGTATTACTATCTTTGAAGCAAATAAACCACTCTTAGCATGCTATTTTAGCAATAGTTCAAATAAATCTTTCAGATCGAGAAATGACTCAGCATCTTACCACCCTTTCTCAAAGTGTTTGATCATAATGTGGCGTATCTGTGTATGGTTTTTGATGTGCATTTTAGTTTAACTAACCGTATTAGAAAATTATATCACTTATAAATAAAAAAAAAACGTTTAAAGATAGATAAATACAAACAAGTTAATAGAGCAATTAAAAAAAAACACGTATCGCAAAAAAAGTATGACTTCAACATGCACACAAAAGTAAATAAATTTCAGTAACAATAAATGATAATATGCATTCATGCTCAAAGACCGACAGAAAAATATTATCGTTAATATAAAAGACAAACTAAAAATATAAAAAACTTTTTGAAAATGACATCAACATCAACCCAAAAACTGCAAAAAAAGACAAATCTAAGAATAACAGAAAAAGAAGTAATTCATGCTATACAAACATCAAAGAAAAACACACGCAAAAAAGTACAGTGACTACTGTATGATCAGTACAATAAACAACACACTAAATATCCTTCTTAAAATCATTCATAATAAAATTTATAAAAATGTAGAAAAATATATAAATAATACTCAAATTGGATTTTAAAATAGATATAAAACCCAAAAAGCATTATTTGCTTATAATATTTTAACTCAAAAACCAAAAGATACCTAGATGTAAACCAAAAAGTATTTGCCTGCTTTATTAACTACAACAAATTCTTTCATAAGAGTAGACACTACCAGCTTGTTGAAATATTAAGAAAAAACTAGACACCCAAGATTTAAAAATAATATCAAATCTATACTATAAGCAGAAAACAATAGTTCAAATGAAATGCAACACGACCGTAAAATCCAAATTAAAAGAATTAGACAAAAATATGTGCTGTCACTGTTACTGTTTAATATCCACTCTAAAAAGATAATAAAAAAAGCATTATAAAAGGAAGAGATAGGGATATTTATCCCATCAATCAATGAAAAGTCTATCAACAGTATTAGATACGCCAATATGTATTATTCTTAATTATAAACAGCTTACAAGATATGTTAAACAACGTATTAACTGTTAATGAAGAGAAAAATTGACATTTAATAAAAAAAACATAATTAATAATTATTTATCTCAAAGACATAAGAAGTAATAGAAAATATGCAATCATCGCAGTCCCGCCCCATTGATCGTGTGCACAAATATAACTACGTAAGAACAAGTGTCAATAACAACAATGACTTAAATAAAAAAATAACAACAAGGATTAAAAAAACCAGTGCTGCATTCATGAGCATAAAGTGCATTTATTGTAGTCACGAAATAAATACAACTAGTTAGATACTAAATTTTCTTCATACTGCTCAATTGAATGGATATATAAACAAAATTACTAATGTTAAGAACCTCAAACAAATAAATAAACAACAAAAAAATCTTGATAAATTTGAACACCTGGGCCACGTTATAAGAAGTCAAAAATAACAACTATTGCAGCTGATTATGCAAGAAAATATTCAAAAAAGAAAGAAGTACTGACCACCGGCGTCCATCTTAACTACAAAATCTCAGAAAATGGTTCTAGTGCACATCTACTCAATTTAGAATAACTGTTTCAAAAATAAGAATAGCAATAGAAAAAAAATCCTAGATACGCAAATACTTTATAATTTAATGAGCAAAATGGCACATTCATTAAATAAAATCAACATTTACCCAATTTAAAAAAAAATAGCAAAATTAGCTTAATTAGCGTATGTCTTCAAAATGTTTTTCACCGACTGGTATACTCTTACGTCGACTACAACTTTAAGTGACTTAAATATTAAGAAAAAAAACCCTAACCAAGAAGTAATAAATTTAAATTAAAAATTTGCTAACCAAAAAATTTTATTGTAAAAAAGTGGTAAAATAGCATTAAGCAGCAGCGGACATAAAACACTGAACGCTTACAATTCTTATTATACCGGGTGGTTTTTAAAATATGCAAAAAAATTTCTATCAAAAAAGGTTATAGTTACAAAACAAAACCATAGCTTTTTGTTTTATACAAACTATCAAAGTAAACAAATTAAATAATAGTATTTACCGGCAATTTTAAAAGCAAATGCCAACGTAACATATACGGTATATTATGCTATAATACTTGGGTGGAAAGCTGTTGAACCATTTTGCAACTTCAACAATCTTTTAAAAAATAAAAAACGATTAATTAATCAAATTATCATAAATAATAAAATAACTTATGTTAATCCGTCGTCAGTTTTTAGATTATAAATTTTGTATTAACATTTCTAGTATTTAAAGCAAGGTTTTACCAGTAAAGTTGTTGGAAAAAATAGTTCATAATTTAATTATATATTGCAAACTTACTTCATGATAACTCAAAATCTATTTCAAAATATCAATTACTCATAGTCACAATTGCTTCAAGACATAAACACCAACAGTTTATAACAATATTATATTCCATTATATCATTTGTTACAATATTAATTACAACGCTAGGTAAAAAATGTAATTACACGATAAAATTCAATAGCTTTCAGCTCTAAGTACTTTGCTTGCTGTAACACAATAACAAGTATCAAAGGGAAAATCAAATCATAGTTTAATTGAAAAACTAAATCCTAGCAAGCAATTAAAATAATCAAACGGACACTTTATCATTCAGCTTTCACGCACGCGATAACATACTGTCGCATCGGACTAGTATCAGTTCATATAACTATGTTGTCGGTCTACATAAATACTACATACAATAAATTTCTAAAAAAACGTTTGCAATATATCTAATACATTAGCAAACTTTGTAATATGTTTGAAATTTTTTATATTTAGTATAATGTACTATTTTTGCAGCATTTTTTTATGTGGTAGTTTAATAAGAACAAACCCAGCCTTTGTTGTGTGCTAGTGGCGTAACTTGCAGTAGATATTTAAGGTTTAACTTTAAATATTTTTAATATGTAATTTTTATTTATAAAATTATCCATACTTCTCATTTTTACCTTGCGTGCACATATTTTCACGGTCCAGTTAACCATTTATAAGTCTCCACCTTGTAAGAGTGAAGTGTGTAACCTTGAGTTGTTCCTATTGGTATTGTTTTATAAATACTGCTATTTTATTTTTTTCAATTTATTCTTATTTATATACATAAAGGCTCTTTGTAAATGTTGTAATAAACAAACAAAAGATTTGGAAGCCATTTGATGTTTTGTCTATGAAGATTACTATGCATGTTTATGTGTTGGTCTTCCCTAATCTGACTCTCGTGTGCTACGATCAAAAGCAAACTATAAATAAACGTGTAATATTGCTCCGACTCAGCAAACACTATATCCGTGTTAAAAGGTATGGTCTCAGACTTAAATCAACAGTTAAAGAGCTAACAGCTGCTCTCAAAATTATCAGTCTCAAATAACGTTTCAACCAAAAATTTAAATTTAAATTTAAATTATAATGCTCCAAAAAATAATACATCTGATGGCAATGCTGTAACTTCAGTTTTGCCAATATTAAGGTCTATTGTACCTGCACTGCCAACAATTTCTCAAACTGTCCGTCTTGGAAGACCGCTAAATAACAAGCCACGCCTAATTAAAAATTTTTTTTTAGCAGGACAGATGCTATAAAAGTATTAAAAGAAGCAAAGAAGTTGCGTAGATTTGCCACATATAACAATTTTTTTTATTAATTCCGACAAAACTCCCCAACAACAAAAGTACAATCATGCTTCTTTAAAGTCTCGCATTGATAACTGCACAAAAAACCTTTATGTTAAGTATTTATATAAACAGTACTCCTACAATACTTGTACAAAAAAACTAACATTGTACCAACAGAATAAATTAGTAGCTCACTTTTACTATCAAAACACACAAGGATTAAACACAAAAACACAAACTTTCTTTGATAGCGTATGTTCTTTTAATTTTAATATTATAGCAATAAGTTATTAAAAGACGAAACGCTCAGTAGGAAATTATTTCTAGACACTTATTTTGTGCATATAATTGATCGTACACGATGTAAAACTGGTGGTGTTTTAATTGCTGTTGATGTTGCTAATGCACAATGCATTCCAATTACTAATGTGCACTGTGTCGAATTGTTAAAATTGATTTCTCCGCAGCTACAATTCATTTTCATAAATACAAGTTAACTCTTTTAATTATTCTTTGCTACCACCTTCTCAACTAACAACTGTACATAAAGCATTTTATGAATTTATCAAAAAAAAAACTTTAATATCAGCACTAATACAATAATTATTGTAGACAATTTTAATATTCGTAATCTTCAACAATCACTGTCTGGTCATCATCTTGATCAGTTAACATGTAATTTTTTAAATTTTTTAAATTTCTTATACTATAACAATCTTTTGCAATATAACAATAATTTAAATACCAATAATAGAACACTGAACCTTGTTTTAAATGTTCACTTTCTCGTTGTTATTCCCCATTTGTAATTGAGGATACACACCATCCAGCTCTTGCTTTTGACATCAAAGTTTTTACAACTACAAATTTGCCGTTTTGTCCACAACAGACATACAAATACTATTTTAAAAAAGCTAACTTATCCAACTACTACTCTGCTTTTCTTGACACTGATTGGTCATTAGTGTATGCTAAGACAGGTGTTGACGTATGCTGTTATAAAATTTACCAAACAATATCAAAAATATTAGATATAATATTATATTAATTTGTCATCTAGATATCCTCGGTGGTTCAGCACTGATTTATGCAAATTTCTTGGCAAAAAAAAGCGTTACCACCAGTTACATAGTCAACATAAAACCAATTATTATCGGCAAAAGTATTTTAACCTTCAAGCATAAACAAAACGCCGTATTTCATAAGACAGAAAATGTTTACTACTGCAGCTAAAATAAAATTGAAAAACAATCCAAATCAATTTTGGTCATACATTAATTGCTTGACAAACAGTTCAAGATTCCTATCAATTATGACTCATAATAGAATTATGACGTCAGACCAACAAGAAATCGTAAACTCATTCGCAAATTTGTGTTTACAAAACTTCTAATCTACCATTAAATTCTAATTCCGTCAATAATACTACTCCATTTGGAATTAAATCTATACCATCCGATGAAGTTGTGCAAGCTTCTGGTCTAAAAGCAAAATACACGTCAAGTTCTGATGGCATTCCTTCTTTCTTAGTCAAAGACTGCGCTACTGTTTTAGCCAATCCACTACATTATTTGTTTAACTTAATATTAAAAACTTCAACTTTACCAAAACTATTAAAAATTGCCCCCACAATTTTTAAAAAGGGAAACAAAGAAGACATATCAAACTATCGTCCAATTGCATTAATTATCAACTTTGCCAAAGTTTTTGAACGGATAATAGCAGAACGTCTTTATTTTGGAGTAAAAAGAATAATATCAGATAACCAGCAAGGTTTTTTTTTAAAAGAAGTCAACTGCGTAAAATTTGCTAAGTTTTACAGAATTTGTTTCCACATCGCTCGATATGCGACAGCAAGTGGATGTAAAATACACTGACTTCAGTACAGCTTTTGACACATTAGATTACAGGATTATAATAAATAAACTACGTGTTGTTGGATGCAATAGCAATTTTTGTAATCTATTACAGTCATATCTTAATGACGGATTGCAGTATGTTGAGGTTTTAAACTTTAAATCCACTAACAATCTATCCTTTAATGGTGTTTCCCAAGAGTCCAACTTAGGTTATTAATTTTTATCATTTTTGTTAATGATATTTGCAAAACTTTAAAAAAATCAATGTCTACTATATGCTGACAATCTAAAAATATTTTCTACAATTTTATCTATAGCCGATTGCAAATCCCTTCAATCTGACATTCAAATGTTATCTACATGGTGTAAAACAAACTGCTTGCAACTAAACATATCAAAATGCTGTACAATGACATGCTCTCGCAAAAAAAACAAATATACTTATATATTACAACTTACAAAGATCTTGTTGTGCTGTTTGACAGTCATTTAACATTTAATAGTCATATAGACAATATTGTCAACTCAGCATTAAAATCGCTTGGATTTATTATTAAGTCAGCAAAACCATTCTCTAATAAAGAACCTTTGCACGTACTCTATTTTGCTTTTGTCAGAAGTAAATTAGAATATTGTAGTACGGCGTGGTCTCTTTACTACGCAACTTATTCTTATGCTCTGGAAAAAGTTCAAAAACGTTATTTATAGTATCTGTGTTACTGAGAAGACGGCCACTACCCGCCTCGTGGTTGTACAGATTATGACGTTCTATTAAGCCGTTTTGATTTTAACTTTCTTCAAGATCGTCGTAGAAGCGTTTATATATTGCTGGTCACTAAGCTGGTTTGCGAAGATGTGGATTGTCCAGCAGTTTGAACTTCCATGTACCAAGACTAGCAACTAGAAACCAACCAACATTTACTTGTTTTAGGTTGCACAGTAATTTAGAATTAAATGCACGGATAAACAGAGTAATGAATGCTGTAAACTCCGTAGCGCCCAATCAAGCTAAGTTAATAAAATAACCATTTTGCATAATTTTTGTATATTTTTGTAAAACTTTTGTTTATTTTTTTGTTTATTCTTAACTCATAACTTCACTATATAATTGTATCATATTTTTTTTCCTTGTATCTATCTACCTATGTCTGTATATTATCTCCATCTTGAAACTATTAGTTCTGTTGGGATAATAATTTAATAAATTAATTAATTAATTAATTAATTAAATGCGTTAATAAATGTACAACGGCAAATTCCTGAATAATATACAACTTTTTTACTCATAATTAGAGATTAACTTGTATGACTATTGATTATCCTTTACTGAAAATTGTTGTTGGTAATAGATTATTGTTTTTTTATAAAACTGTAAGACTATCAAATTGAATTATAAATGAGATAACAGATTTACTAATATAAATGAGTTATGATCATTATCAATCAAAACAAAATTTATTATTTGTAGAGTTCAATATCTAGAAATTTATAATTTGTAGCTATTAATAAATAAAATAATAAATTGCTTCCTATAACTAGAATCATGTATTTCTTCCAGTAAAACAATTTCAATGTACACTGAAACTGTATATAAACTTCGTAACTATATGAAACAGTAAAATAAATTGCAATAATCTTAACAAACTAAACCAGTTCCTATTTTCACTTCATGAAGACTTATGTAAATTTATTCAAAATCAATATAAAAAAGCCGGAAAGTAAACGCTTTCGAGTAACGTCTTAAAATGATTCGAGACGGAGCCGCCGGTTAAGCATAACAAAAGGAAACATCGTCAGATTCCATTCTTCGTTGGCTCTGCAAAACTTCGAACCGTAACAGTTTCCTTTTTTCCCTCCACCATTCCTTCCTAATTAATTTAAGTTTTAGATCGAATTAGTCCGACTTTATAATACGTATGTCGTAGTTGCTGGAAACTTGAAATGCGTATAGAATACGTTAAAATTAGAATCAAATGAAAACCCAGACAAGTGATTTAGGAAGATTAAAGCGATGAAGACTTGACTGATTAAACATGGCTCAGGTATTTGAATATCTTAATATCAGGCTGACGCATCTACATGCGACGTTTCTCAGCGACGGTGGTAATATTTAATCGGTTATTCCCTCCTATTCCTCAGGCAAAACACCGACAAATAATTAATCTTTCCTTGATTATTGTAGGTGCAATATAATAAGCTTGGCTACACATTAATATTGAATTGAATATTAAATAGCTATAATAATTTATATTATAAAATCTTTAATTGTACATTTTGACTTTAGACAAAATAAGCTAAATATTATGTTTGAGTTAGGCAGAAAGACTTTGGTCGATAGCCTTTTTCACATTCTTATTAATTTTTACTTTACTTTTAAATATGTTTATCTTCTTAATAAAACTTTGTATGTGTGCATATAAAATAAATTTGTTTACTACTACTATTATGTTTGAAGAAAGATTTTTTTTTTCATTAAAAATTATAAATTCAAATTTCACTAAAAAAAATAATGTGCTTCTATATCAAAATAACCTTTTGTAAACGCAAGTGTAAAATAATAAAAATAGAAAAGAATTAATACATTATAATGAACAAAGTTATAAGCAGCTAAATGTGCTTGTACTAATTTGGCTAATAATGAGCATCAGACAAATTTACCAAATATTACATAAAACAAGTTAGTCATATATTAATAGGAAACCTAGGTAAGACTGAGTGCAACTGAAATAAAATTCATGAAACAGCATGTAAATAATATTTAAGAGCATTAATTGAATCAAGGACCTAGAGATTCAAAACTTCTGAAGTATATCTGATACTTAAACTGCTTTTTGTAAGTGTTAGTTAAGTTTGTAGTCGTGCTAACGGTTGATAAGTAAATTATTAAACTAATGATTTTATTTATGAAAAGTAACGTAAGTCTAAGTCTGGTGAAAACTTGAGTTTTAGACGGAGTTGATGTATTCTTCTGTGAGATGTAGTACCTTTAGAAGTGTTTATTAGGTATCATATTCTAATTCAAAGTAAAGTGAATAAATGGTTTTCGTGTTAACTTCAGATTAAAATTTGCAAAATGTTCATTAGTTGTTTACTGTAAAAATTTGTGAAAGTAATTGTATATATGTTTTTAAGATTTATGTTTAATTAGTTCATGTCACAATATTTTTGAGGTCCAATTGTGTTGCTCATGCATTGATTATAAGTTATTTTGGTTTGCGAACTGATATTCTATGGTAAGGTCGTGCATATTATTCAGGTGATGCTATGTATTAGTTGTATCATTTTAGATTCCAGCAGTATTGTAAAGGTTTTGCTGAAAGATAAATTAATAAAAGCAAATACATTATAAGTGTCTGAGGTAACGTGTCACACATAAACCAAAAAGGTCTTAAATATGTATAAAACAAAGTACATTAGCATTGAGATTATCGAAGTATTTTGCTGCTGTATCATGCTAGATGCTATATTTGAGGTTATAAAAAACTGTAAAAGATTGTTATTCACACACTGGAATAACTTGTGTGTTAACATCGTATTTGGTATTAAAATCTTGTACTTGGGCAATTCCATTTCAAACGGACCAGTGCTGGGGGGGGGGGGGGGGGTGCATTGAGAAACTTGCTCATGTATTTTTTTTTAGTTTCTATAACTTATTAGTAGTCTTTTGAACGGTATATGAGAGCATGAAACCCATAAAAAAAATTCTACAATTTTTTTAAGTTTTTTTGTCGTTTTTTAACTTAATCGCATTTTTTGTTTAAAAACCGCAATTTTAACTCAAAAAAATAAATTTACTAATGAAATCGATCAGAAGTTTTCCGTAGAGTCCAAATCTGGTGCCATTTCAAGTCTATACCCTGTCTATAAGCCGCAAAAGCCATAAAACCATGTTTTTGTTCGCAGTGGGCTGTGCAAAAAGGAACATTTAAAAAAAAAATTTAACCGCCAAAGTTGACATGTTTTGATGAAAGTTAATTAGAAAATATAAATTTGTTCTGTGTAATTGAGTTTTAAAGGTCTAAAACACAAAAAACTGCAAAAATAAGACTCTTTTTTAACATAAACTTTTACAAATGCACATTTATCAGTTTTCAGAAAAACTATACACCAAATATTATTAAAAAACTGAGTTTTGCAAACAATTTCATAGAAAATAGTCAGTGTTGTGTTTATCTGGCAATAAAAAACACATCTAGAAAAAAAAAATTTGTTCAACATTTACTTAAATGTTTTTTTTTTAATTTTTCTTAAAGATTATTTGAATTATATTTTTTTAAGCTTATTTCAGAAGTTTAACAAAGTCATCTTATGTTGTTTGAACCAATTTTGGGTCATTTTACTCTTTGTTTGATAGTTTTTGCGCTTGCGGCACAAATTTAGACTCGATCTATCGGCGCAAAAATTAGAAATTATTATTATTTTTGGCATTCAAACATAAATCCTCCTGGCGCTTATCAAAATTTGTTAAAAAAAAAGTTTTAAACCACACCCTACTGTGTTTATCATATTTTTTGTGAATATAAAAAATAATTAATTTTTAACGCATTTTTTGTCTGAAAATTTTGTAAACATTTCTTTCTAGATAGACTTTTCTATAGACGATAAGTACAACACTGACTATTTTCCATGTAAAATTGTCTCCAGAATCCAAATTTTTAATAATATTTGGTGTATTGTTCTTCTGAGCGCGGCTAAACGTGCATTTGTAAGAGTTTATGTTGAATAATAGACCTACTTTGCAGATTTGCAGAGTTTTAGACTCTTAAAACCCTAATACACAGAACATATTTATATTTTTTAATTAATTTACATCAAAATACGTCAACTTTGGCGGTTAAAAAAAATTAAAAAAATGCTCCTTTTGCCCGGCCAACTGAGAATAAAAACATGGTTTAATGGCTTTTGCGGCTTATTGACAGGGTATAGACTTAAAATGGCACCAGATTTAGATTCTTCGGAAAATTTCTGATTGATTTCATTAGTAATTTTTTTTTTTTTTAGTTAAAATTGAAAAAAAATACATGAGCAAGTTTCTCAATGCACCCCCCCCCCCCCAGCTCTGGTCCGTTTGAAATGGAATTGCCCACAGTTTAACAACCGTTAAAGACATGCTGTGTACTAGCAAATCTTGGGTTATAGTGTGGTGAGCCGCGTCAAACAAAAAATAGCCACACATCTACATTATAACAAAAAAATTATAAGAATCCTGATGATGACTAAAATTTTAAGCAAAACTAGTTGAAAATAAAGAACTAAACAAAGCATACAAGTATATTATATTAATACTTTCCCAACATAAGAAAATAGTGGGGGTTAAACCAAACGCAAGCTGATAGAAATAGTGGGCAGATCCTCTTCCACTGTAAAATGATGGACAATAGTTACAAAAATTGTCGGCTTGTTAGAGTAAAAATGTATCTAAACTATTATACAACGTGTACACTTAGCTAGTAGTGTCATTTGTTTAAAAAACTAAATTAAAAAAAAATCTTTTGTCATTGTTTAAAAAAAAATTCAAATATATAGTTTTTATTTTTTATGATTTGTATACTTGCCATACTATGCCACGATATTACCTAATTTATAAGCTCTATTACAACGTTTTCATGATGCATGTTGTGTAAGTAATTGTTGTTATATGTATATATTATAAATATATTGACATAATATGTATAATTTAATAGTTTTATTAACATTTAAAACGCATAATAAAAATTAAATAAATTAAAGGTCAGAGCATTAAATCAGTAGTATATTTACATAAAAAAATAAATATATTTGAAAATATTATATATAATTAATTGATTTTTTTAAATTAAATTCTAATGTAACATCATTATATTTGTGTTCTTAGTGTTTCTGTGATACAATCAAAACGTAATATTAGCCCTAAAGAACTTGCACAGATACAGATTATATTAGACAAAAAAATTAGTGTCAACACTATGAAGATGGTAATTTGATGTCATAATAATAGCTCATAGACATGCGACGTAAATAAAACTGCAATAAAAGAAGTACATTACAATATTCAACCACTCTACAATAACACATAACATACAAAAAACACAAAATAAGTCAGAAGATATAATATAATGTATATAAATTTAAATGATTATAAATTTTCCTTAAATCATTGAATAACTGCAATAATGTTATTAATAGATTAATCAAAATTAGTTGTCAAAGTTGTGATTATATCATATGCAAGTTTGCATTTTACTTGTAATAATCCATTGTGTTAGCAAAGTATGCACCACTTTAGAAAATTACTACTATTATGTTATCTTTTTTAATATACGTCTGCATACTCATACTACTAAAAGAATTGTTTTAGAAAATTAGCATAAGTAATGATATTCTCCATGTAAATTACTACAATTATATTTGAATATTGTGTTTTGCATATGATGTAATTATTACAAAATGATTAATCGTGATCAAATTGCATAATGGAATTTAATCGTGTCTAGATTGGAATTGGAACTATTATTTCGGAAATATAATTAATAATGTGTTATGATGCAGGAATATTGTCCTTCCTTATGAATAACACACTGATATTAAATTAATCAATAAAATATACAATGCGCTTTTAGAATAAAATAATATTCAGAATACTAAATAATGTATGTATATTAATTATTCTGAGTAATATATTTTTTTAATTCTTAATATATAATGCCACATTAAAATTTATTGTTTTATAAGATAAGCTGTTTTATCACGTTTTTTATTTTGCAAGTTTTACAACCAGTAATAGAATTACTACTATGTACTAAAAGTAAGTTCTTTCTAACAAGAACATTGTATTTATATCAAAGTAATAAAACAGATTTATTTACAAGTAGTAAATAATTGTATGTATCATTATAAAATTAAAATACATAGAGGTCAAAGTATATTATAAAAATGTCCCATTTCTTATCTAGAAATTTATAACTCAAAAAAGTTTATATTTTAAGTCTTAATCATGTAAATTAAAAAGTTAATAACAAAAATAATTTGTGTGATCAATGAATTTGTACCATGTAGTTAAAACGCTGTGTTACATTACAATAATAGCGGGATGTCCCCATAAATAGTATCTCACCAAAAAAGTAACTTATTGTTATAATAACATTATTTATTATAAGATCAAAAGTGTATATACAGGGTGTTAACTGATTTATATGATTCAAAAACTATTTTAAATGGTTTTTTGAGTATTATTAAAGCAGGTACACACATATCCGTTTTTATTTTTAGTGTAGTTGCTATGGCAACCAACTTTATTTTTTTAAATAGCAACGTACATTTTTTTTTTAATTTTTATAATATTTTTAATACAACCATGTAAAATAATAATATACTTTTATAACAAAAATTTTTGTTATAAAAGTATATTATTATTTTACATGATTGTATAAAGAATATCATAAAGATTCCAAAAAAAATATTAAAAATGTATGTTGCCATTTAAAAAACAAAGTTGGTTAAAATAATAAAATATAATACCCAAAAAACCATTTAAAATGGTTTTTGAATTATATAAATCGGTTAAAAAATAACTGAGTTATGCAGCCGTACGTATTTTGTCTAACACCCTGTATATAATATGCCAACAAAAGATAAAAGTAAACTCCTTAGACTAGTGCAGTATAAAAAATGGATTTGACCAAAATTAATTTCTTGAATTTGATATAAAATCTTCAATTTAAATCTCTTCGAAAACGCAAAATTCACTGCAAGCTTATCTATCTGCATAAAACTATACATTCATTGTAAAATAATGCAAAATATTTATATATCCTATTTGAAATTAACACAAACAGTAACAAATCAAAAAAAAAACAATATTTTTGCAAATAACCGACCTTTTTTGCCAATTTACTTATAAAAAAGTATCATTTTAAATTAAATACTAAAAAAGCTTTAAGTATTGATAACATTTTATATACATATTATTTTAACTTTTACAGATAAATTAACACAAAATATTTAAGAATTATACTGCAAATGTTTATCCTATACCTATAGTATATACTGCATCAAAGGCCAACAATCGGCTTTAACAGCTCGCCGCTTTTAAAAGCAAAAGAGCTGCTAAAGCATTTTGGCATGATATTTTGTTACCTGTCCTAAATAAAAACAGTGTTTATTTTCTTATTCAAAAGCTTTTTTACTGACTGTTGTGTTTCTTTGAGAAGTATGAAGAAATCCAAATCATCAAGGTCATAAAAGTCTTCTTCGGGGATGGAAGTAATGCCATTCAAGCACTTTCCATAGAAGTTATAGCAAATGTTTGTGCACATTATTCCTGCTTTTTGGCAGCCTTACCTGTTTCCACATCCAGTTATACATTTGCAAGAAATGAGGTTGAAGAAAGCTTCAAGTGCTGCTGCGTCTTTTGTAGTTACTAGAGAAAGTTTATTCCCTAACCAAAACTGGAATTGGTAGTATACACAAAAAACATACTGCATTGCTGCTCCTTCTGTAGGCACCAGCGCAGAAAAGTCTGGTTTAGCGTTCAAAACCAATTTTGTAAAATCATTGTAACGATGTATGTTAAAAAGGTTTGCTTGAAGGATGCATTGTACAATACCAGAAATATTTTGTTTTCAGCTTCAACCACAGCCCCATGGGATAAACTTGAGCTGTTGAATACATCAGTAATATTTTGTAGTGTAGTTCGCTCCTTAGACAAATTGAAACTGACAAGTTTTCCATTTTAATATGCAACGGAAGTCGTATCACATTCGCTGAATGCATGCACCAGAAGTATGCAGTCCTTCACTCCCATAATTTTCAATTGCTGACTACTTTGCTAGAGTTAACGCCATATAAATGCTACTTTGTCACTAGTTAAAGATTCCATGACTCCTGTGCGGATAATCAATGTATCAGCGTTACTAGATGCTTGTTCTGTTTCAATTTTACGGCCGTGAGGGGCAGAATGAAATAAGTTTAAATTTATTGTGTTTATTAGAAAGAAAATCATCTGTTTTTGACTGTGATTTGTGTTTTGTGTTTAAAGTTTATATCAATTGACCTCTTTAACTTGAACCTTCGGGTTTTATTTAGTTTTCTTTATACTGGATTATGCCGCTAAATAATCATTAAACACAACTGTACAGCTCTTGCCGGCATAATGCTTGACAACAAAGGCAACAAACATTGACAAATTGTTAAGATTGAGGATTTTTTGGCTCACATCTTGTGTAACAGTAAGAGATTTGATTCTTTTTGTAGTACAGAAAAAGTATCGTATACAAGTTTTCTCAAATAAAAAAAAAGAGTAAAAAGCAATTAATTTAAAAAAAAAAATGTCTAAAAAATCTTCTGCCGGCTAAAACTTAAACTTTGCCGCTAGATAAGCTTTTTAACACTCCAGATCTAGCAAAATTCCACTGTCCTGGCACGTGAACGATATGTGGAAGAAGAGGAAGGTAGTTGAAAACAAGAACAAAATATTTAGAGAACTGCTGGATAATGACCATTGTCATGCCTGTGACACAGAAAGTTATAGCATCTCATAACTTAGTCACACTATTTCAAACCAGTTGACGCCAAAAACAGAAGTATGATTTGTTGAAATTTTGAGTACCCCGAGCTACTTCACAATATATCAAAAGGTAAATTATAGGAATCCAGCAGTCCTGTGTAGTTTAGTGGAAGAAAAGAGAAAACCGTCAAGATGGACAAAGAAAAGGAAAGGGAGTAGGAATGTATACATAAAAAAAGCGTTGCACTAAACAAAAGAGACCGGTTTCTTGGCTCGTAACAATACAAAAAACCTTTTTTTTATTCTTTAGCGCCCTATAACTCTGTAAGCGCTAAGAATACAAAAAAAAATGTATAGGATCATTTATCAGCTTTCATTGTGTATATAACTTTACCTCCGATCTACAGTTTTTGAAATATTAACAAAAAACTAAAAACTAAAAGTGCCCTGTTTTTGGTATATTCTTAATTAGATACATATAATTCAGTGTAAAAAGGTTCAAAACTTTTGGATTTTTCTAGAGATGAGATCAATTATTGAGCATGTTTGACTAGACTATAGCTGCCATAAAAAATCAACAATCTAAATCATTAACAAAATAAATGTCAATTTCTAATAATTTATCAGTTATTCGATGGAAGTATTGCTAAAAATATACTACCTAATATAAGATAAATGTTTGTATCTACAAAACCAAATTGATGCTCTAACAAATTGGTATGATTTCAATAGATTTAAGTATGTCTAAATGAAAATAGTCAGTTATACGTTACAAAAAAAAAATATTATAGCATACATAATAAAGCCGTAAAGCGTACGTAATCCATTTAAAAATTATAATTATTAATTATAATAGTTATATTTGAAATATAGTTATATTACTAAACATATAAAATACATTGTATCAACATCTCGAAAAATGTGTAGTTTTATAATGCAAAACTGCTAATTTTTAAAAATAAATTCAATGCTTTAAAAACACTACATTTTGCAATAGTGCGCTAGAATACTGCATTCTTATATAGTATCCATTTTTATAATAATCGTAAGTCAGAACTAGAAGCAGTGCTTCAAATTTTCAAATTTATTAAACTTAAAAAAAACTGATCCAGCTAGAGTGTCTAGCTGGATCAGTTTTTGACTAAAATATTATTTTTGAATAAACTGTTAAACAATAAGATAATTATCCTTACTTGTCAAGTTTGCTAGATTTTAAAGTTGCGGCTTTTTTTTTCAAGTTATTCAGTGTCGCACTAACGTCTATACAAACTCACCTAATAATAGAATATGTCGTCATTTTAATAATGTTGTAAACCTAGATTTAGACATATTTTTTCACAGTTTTTCCTGCGTTTTTAAAAACTGTTTGTACATATTTTCATACTTATGTATTTAGTTTAGTAATAGTATGTACCATGGTATAGAGTTATGTTATAAATTTTATTTTATCCTGTCATGAAATGTATTTTTGGGCAAATAAATATATTATTATTATTATAGTTATTATTATTATCTTTTGTTTTCTCGGACAATTCCGGTAGCAGTTACTTATAACGCTGGGTGAACACCAGAAGCTTTGTAAGTTTGTTTTAATATATTTTAATGTAAAAAATTTCCTACAGCTCAACATTTAAAATTACTGATTTTTAAATTTGAATGTAGATGTTAGCTAGTAAGTTTAGGGTTTGTATGAATTTATGCAAACTGTGAGGAATAATGCTAGTACTTAATATTATTAACGGCACTATAATTACATTCCCCAGATTCTGCGTATTTCATCTTCCAGATCAGTGTATTTTTCAATTTTTTCCGTATATGTTTTCTCAATATTATGTGTATTAGGAACGGCAATATCTATTACATACGTAGTTTTATAACTTTTGTCAACTAGTGTTAAATCTAGTCGATTGTGATGTATGGTTTTATTCGTTATTATTGCTCGGTCATAATACAATTTGTACAAATTGTTTTCAAGTACTGGTTTTGCTATGTACTTATAACACGGTAAATCTACTGTTGACAACTTAGTGTTTTTTGCAAGATGTTGGTGTATTATATTTTCCACGTGGTTGTATCTTTGCAGGTAATCGGTTTGTGTCAGTATTTTACACCCAGATGTTACATGCTGTATAGTTTCTGACTGAATATAAAATCGTATGCATTTATCCGTTGTTATAGTGATGTCTTTAATAATATACTTCCTATAATTATATGTATTATTAACTTGATCTTGTATTGAGATCATAAACCCCTCCGTTTCTGGGAATAAATCGCTTCAGTGTCAACGTATAATTGGTTTAAATCATGGTAATGTCTTCCATGTAGTGTTTTTTGGGCCCATTGGTTTTTTTTTATTTCTACATCTGTTGTTATAGAATGTAAGTCATTAGCTATTGTGTCCTGAAAGTTGAAAAGTGTATGTCTGTTATCAGCCAAAAGAACAACCTTGTAAAGATGGGAACTTTCTTGTTTAGCATAAAATTTTTTTCTTAAACTGTGAATTTGTTTATTATGCAGTCTTATAATATTTACCAAGCCTCTTCCCCCTTCTTTTTTTAGTAGGGTAAGTCTATCAGTATTTGCTTTGGGATGATGAGCTCGGTATTGAGTTAGTATAGATCAAGTTAGTCTTTGTAGCCGTTACAAATCAGTTGTTGTCCAACAACTCTAAACAAATACGTCAAAAGTGGTGTTGCGTATGTATTTATAGCTTTTATGAAGTTTTTGCTATTTAAATATGATTTTATTATATTATGAACTCTTTGGGTGTACTTTTTTGTTAGTTCTGTCTTAATGTGTGTATGTTATAACTCCCTATTTTGTTAGAAACCCAAATATTTATAAAATTCCCCTTCTTCCATTGGTTCTATAACTTCTCCGTTCTTCACAGCTAAGTTTGTAAATTCTCTTGTTTCTTGTGAGATGCACTGCACTCTGCATTTATAAATTCCAAATTCCATGTTAATATCGTTAGAGAAAAAATCAGTTATATTAGTTAACTGGCTTATTTGGGTTTGTGTGTTTGCGTACAGCTTTGTGTCATCCATATACATAAGGTGAGATAATTTAAAATGTGTTATACTGTTTTGTTTTATATTAAATCCGTACCCCTTGTCATTTAATATGTTTGATAGTGGATTTAACGCAACACAAAACCAAAGTGGACTCAAAGAATCACCTTGGAATATACCACGATGTATGTCGATTAGACTGGTGGTTATTTGCAAGTTGTTAGTATTTAATTTGACAACGGTATTCCAGCTACACATAGCATGTCTACGAAAAGTTGTTATATGTGGGTGTACCTTATATAGTTTTAATGTTTCAATCAACCAGGAATGCGGAACAAAATCAAACGCTTTTTGTAGCCAATAAAGGTAGTGTATATGTTTCTACAAGATGTCTTTCCCTGTCCAAGAACTACCTTATCTATCAAAAGTTGTTCTTTGTATCCTTGAGAACCTTTGCGACAACCTTTTTGCTGTTCAGTTAGTATGTTGTTATTATAAATATGATTTTGTAGCTGATGCGTTATGCACGATGTAATTATTTTATCCATCTCAGGTATATGTTTTGTTCGCTCTTTTTTTCTTTAATCCAATAAGCATTTTTATTATGTTCAATTTTCGTAGACCAAATAGTTGACCAGAATGTTTCTTATATTCATTTATTATTTATTCTATTTATTATTATTATTATTATTATTATTAAACACAGTCAACAACTCAAACATTAGATATACCACGAGAACATTTCAAACAAGTCCTGCACTAAATTTTTGCTGTAAGTCAAAAGTTGGTCATTCGTCGCAGTAACTTTGTACTCACATACAATGCAAACAATGAAATGCCACAGACACTAACTAATATTTACCAACAACAAAACGCAGCAACGCCTACAAGACCTACCGTCATTGATGATTTTGGGAATAAAAACTTGTCTTGATCTGACCTCCCAGAGTAAACAAGAAATTGAACGTTTTATGATATTCTTGCAAAATACTCTAACTTTTCACGGTTGTACACAGACGATTCAAAAATAGATCAAAAAGTAGAAAATGATTTAACCTTTGTAACTAAGCCATTCATGATCTCTCCTTACGTGTACACCGCAGAATTATATTCAATACATGAAACCATGCTGTACTGTGAGACGACATCTCATGACTCATGTCTCTTTTCTTATGCTGAGTGCCAGTCTCAGTATAAAGTTTATAAATTAATAATTAAAATACAGGTGCTTTAGAGTATCATTTTTTTTTAACTGCTACGTGTTTCACTACACAGTGGCATTATCAGACAGATGAATAATTATCTGGACATAATATAGAGTTTCATCACGTATCCGCTGCATCAATTCAATATATAAAGTTTATGAACTCAGCCGATCCGCAAACCCAGCTCGTACAAGCTTCGGTATACCGCTTAGCTTTGTTATTATGTAGACGCTAGCTCATGTGGATATCTGAGGCAACAAACTAGCCAATGAAGTCATCCGTTATGCATTCCCGTAAGGATGATCTCAAAGGATACATTATTTTTGAGGCCATTAAGAATTGGCAACAACTATGGATCGGCTACAACAAATAGCCTTGATGTGTTTATTTTCAAGGCTCTAGCAACAAAGTTTTCTACAACTTTAGTGTCACTTGTGGTATTAATTTTAAATTTAATTTTAAATTTTGGTAAGTGTGCTTAACCTGAGCTTATTATTTTATGCAAGGTGTTAGACAAAAAACGTACGGCTGAATCTCTTCGTTATTTTTCAATGAATCTATATGATTCAAAAACCATTTAAAATGGTTTTTTGAATATTATAAAGGCAAGTACACACATATTTGTTTCTATTTTTAGTATAGTTGCTATGGCGACCAACTTTACTTTTTAAATGGTACCATACATTTTTTATTTCATTTTTTAAATTCTTATAATATTTTTAATATAACCATGTAAAATAAAAATATACTTTTATGACAAAAATTTTTGATAAACTTAAAAAACTTATTATGTATTAGTTTTTTTATTTAAAATGATCGTAATTAAATAGTTGACATTGAAAATAAATAATGTTAATTTGTGTTTGTGTTTTTACGCTCTTATGCATAATATAGAAACAAAAATTAACGTTTTTAAAAATTTAAAAAAATAAATTAAAAAAAAATTTTTTTTTTTTAATTTTAAAATCAAAATTTTTTAAGTTACTCTATTATGCATAATAACATTAAAACACTCAAAAAAAAAATAACATTTATTATTTTCAATGCCAACTATTCAATTACGATAATTTAAAATAAAAAACAAATATTATGTTTTTTAAATTTTTCAAAAATTTTTGTTATAAAAGAATATATTTATTTTACATGGTTATATTAAAAATATTATATAGATTTAAAAAATATAATAAAAAATTTATGTTGCCATTTAAAAAAATAAAGTTGGTTGCCACAGCAACTATACTAAAAATAAAAACAAATATATGTCTACCAGCCTTTATAATACTCATACTCAAAAAACCATTTAAAATGGTTTTTGAATCATATAAATCGGTTAAAAAATAACGAAGATAATCAGCCGTACGTTTTTTGTCTAACATCCTGTATGTAGCTAATGACTTTCAGGTGGACGATAAAAAAAAATTAAAAAACTAAGCTACATTCAAAGTAATCAGTATAATTTAAAAAAATATTATACAATTTTTAGGAACATAATTATTATAAATAATATTTATGCTGACAAAAGAAAGTTAAACATATTTATTAGAACTCGTAATAAGCAACTCACTATACAATTAGCCATTTTTTACTAATATTAGTCAGTTCTGTTTTGTTTACATAAAAATTATGCGTAAATACAGTCGCAAATATAATACTTTTATTTACAGCATCAGATCTAAATAGTAGGTAAACTTACCTGAAACAAAAAAAATATGTAATTATAATTTAATAGAATCAATAATTGTCCGTATTTTTAAATAATCTCAAGTTTTGGGTAATATAATAACAATAAGTATTTATTTAGCATAATTGCTACTTAGATAAATGTTTAAAATATTACATACACTGATGTCAATAAATTAAAAAAAAAAATCATAATTTTTATTATTATTGATATCCAATTCATAGTTGTTTGTCATGGCTTTATTTTATAAAATTTTCTATACATATATTTTTTTGTTTTTCATTTAACATATACAATATTGTAAAATATTTATGTATTAGATTAATTTTTGTATACATTTTTATATTCGTTTTTTGTGTGTAAAAATGTATCCATGTAAACAATTTTTTACATTTATAATTTTCACGATACAAAATGAAAAAAATAATCAAACACCGTAAGATCTAAATGGAAATTCATATCGATTGAAAAGTCAATTGAATTAACGAAACAATTGTCAACTCTCGCGAATACATGTATTTTTCCCAATTCCGATACGCCTGTTCCACACACAGCGTGCGCTGACATGAATAAAATTAAATCAAACCAATTCTCTCTATGAACATTGCCATCCCTTTTGTCGTGAACATTTGTATCTTGCATCGCATATTAATCTGTTAAAACAACAACGTTTTAATACCCGGATTATTTTAATACAAAACGCATGTGTGTGATTACTGCGATGCATATTAATGTAATTAACAAATTAATTCATTACATGACTATTTCAATTATAAACTCAAAAAATTTATTGATTTGGCAGATTAAATTGTTAAGTGCTCTGTTGTACAATGATAATTAGCTCAATTTTTATAGAAGTGTTAATCATTATTTATTACCCATCATATTAAAATTAATATATACCAAACAACGTTATTATCAATCAGTTGTGATATAATGATAATGTATTATAACTTAAACGTATAAGATTAATCGCTACAATTTTCTTGCCGTATTAGAAAAAACAATATTCTCCTGGCAGCAATTTCTCATTTTTTCTCTCTCGACTAGAAATATGGGAGCTATAAATTCACTGTCTTATATATGTATTAAGATCTACAAATAACAATAAATGCAACTTTTATATATTACATTTTTAGCTTATATATAATATTATAGTTAGTATAAGATATTGAATTAATTAGTTATATAAATATAAATTTAAATCTCTCATTAAATATAAACAAATGAGTAAAAGTGATGAAATTGCATCAGTTATTTTCTCTCAATAAAAATCGATATATTAATATTGATAATTCCATTCTAAATCTAATGACTTTTTAATATATCATTGTTATTATAATACTTATATACAAGTATACCAACTTTTAATATTATCTTGTCAATATACATTATTGAAAGTCTAAGTAATTTGTTCAAATAAATTTTTAGTGGTGCAAGTATCATCGATAAACTTCAACATCTTAACTGGCGACCAAATTGTAATATTTAAAAAAGTACTACCAAGATTTGAGAATTTGAGAAAACCAAAGTCTTGGGTTTAAGTAATTAATTTTAAACTCTAAAAATTAACCCGATTTAATCTTTGGCTATTAGTACAGGCATTAGTGTATAATGCAATTCTTGTTGCAACTTTGTTTGCATCAGTGTTGGTTAATTAATTGGCGATTTATACAAAATAGTAGTTTGACAAAAGTGCTTAGTGTCCTTAGCTAAAATGGGTTTCTCATTTTGAATCAATTTGGTAGTGATGCAAAAATTAGATATAAACGTGAGAATGTAGACTATATCATATTCAAAACTTAATAAGCAAACTAAACTCGGTGAGTTGTCTGCTTCGCGAACTATCAAAAGTAATGGAATATCCAACACTAAAAACTGTGTGTTATGCAAATTTTGAGTCACTCTTAAGATATGGAATTATATTTTACGGGGAAAGCAGCCATGCACAACAAGTGTTTAAGTGCCAAAAAAAAATTAGAATATTGTTGCGTCTGAAATACAAAGAATCTTGCAGAGAACAGTTTAAAAATCACAAAATTATGACATTTTACAGCTTGTATATATATATATATAAACTTTTTATTTTTAATTTTAAAACCAAAAGTAATTTTAAGAAATTTAGATTTAAACATTGTTAACACAAGACAGCACGACTATGCATTGCCAAATTGCAGGTTACACATCAGCTCAAAATTGCCTCGATATAGTGCTACAAAATTATTTAATCAGAAAATATTAAAAGTATAACTAACTTACATCAATTTAAAAAAGTATTAGCTAATATGCTAATTGATAAAGAACTGTACAGTATAAACAATTTTTAAATATGTTAGTCATGTTTGTGTTTGCATGTTTTTTTTTTAATTTCTGTACTTGTAATACTTACTAATTTTTAACATGTTTTTAGATATATCTGATTTATGACCATTTTATTTATATGTATGTATGCTAAGAAAATAAACTTTACTTTACTTTACTTTACTTTAACATTGTCCCTATTATTTAGATCATTTCAATGATAAACAGTGTTGGATTTGCCAAATAGAGTAGGTTTTTTTGATTATTGTAGATTAATAAGATTTACAATTGAAAACCTTAGAATAATAAGTGGATAATGCCCAAAGTAAGTATTAAAAGTAAATTGAGAAAAATTATGTTCGTCCAGTTATCATACTCAACGCACTATACAAAATACAAATAGACAACTATCTAGCAACAAATATATGTAACCTATCATGTATCGTTATCATTTTAAACAACAGGACAATTTGTATATTATAAGAATTCATTAAAAAGTGGGTTTTGCCAAAAGTGTTCTTTATCCACTTATCATTCTAGGGTCTTTAATTGTTTAAATATATAGAATCAGTTATGGATTTTGGACTGCAATGCAAATTTTTGGAACCAATTTAGATTTTTTTGACTAACGTTATTTTGATATCTTACAGGGCTTTAGACTATTTTGAAAACTGCAAACAGAATTTTTAGAATGCTAAAGTTTATATTATCATCAATAGTAAAAATTTTTATGAAGTTGTATAAATTTTCTGAATGCAAAAACGCTTTAGTTGTAGAGACTTGACTGCAGTTTGTTTGTTTAAATTTTGAATAAAATTCTTTTTGCAACTTGTCAGCTGTATTTGATGACTTGCCAACATTTTGAAAATTTATGTTAAATTAATCAGTAAAAAAGTTCAAATAAAATTGATTTCCAATATGTACATTTAGATTGTTAGAGTTTTATTATATATGTTGTACTAGAGTTTAGATTGTTGAAAACAGTTGATTATGGTTGTAGAGCTTTATGTTTATTAATTTAATAAATTATTGGTCGGCTTAAGTCAAGTTGTAATTAGGCATCCAAATTTTTAGAGCAAATTGAATTGAGTTTGTAAACCTGATATTAGCATTTGTCAATGTAGTGTAAAATTTTGTGAACCTGGTAATGTTGACTTTGTGTGTCAATATTTCAACTTGTGCTTTAGACTTTTAATCTCGGTTCTAACTTAGCTTGTTGTAAAAAACAAGACAACTTGCATTTTATGTTTTCAATACAAAGTAATTTCTAGAGTACTTTTTTGGATAAAGATAAACCATTGTGTTAAATATTCTTAAACACTACTAGAATAAACTAATCAAATGTATATTACCAAAGATATATACTTTGAGATAAATTAGTAAGTAAGTAAGTAAGTAAGTAAGTATATTTAACAAACAAACAAAATGAATACAATGTACATAAAATATAAATAATAAATTTTCTATAATAAGAATATTAACATATATGTAAGTATTAAAGGATCTATTCAGATAACCGTGATAGTCACCTAAATACAAGTGTATTTGTGTCGTGACTACCAAGATTAAATTAATTCATTTAATAATAATAATGCAGTAATAGTAAAGTGGAAAAGAAAAAAGAAAAAAAGTTTAGTTAGAGAAGGTGAAAAAGATTAAAAAATTATACAATATAAAAAAGTAATAGATAGATAAAAAGTTAAAATGTAATACAATATAAAAAAAAATGTAACAGACAGATAAGCACAGATAAAAAATTGTTATGTAATACAATATATATAAAAAAAAGTGATAAATAGATAAGCACGGGTTGTTATGTTTCTATACATAATCTAACTTTTTTTGAAAAAAGCTTGACGTTTGTAATTGTTTTTAATGGAGTAGGTAAGTGATTATATAATTTTATGCCGTAGTATACAATAGACTTTTGTGTAGAGTTGGATTTAACAGCAGGAAATTTAAATTTGTGCATGTTGTTAAATCTAGTATTGTGTACATGATCAGGCAGTAGAAACAATTGTTTATTTTTGTGAATAAATATAACAGTAGTTAGATGATGTAATTGCTTAAAGTTCAAGAGCTGTGATGATTCATACAATAATTCCGTACTGAAACGTTTGTTTTTCCGAAACATTATTTTAATTATATAATTTTGTGTGGTTTTAAGATGTTTTAAATAACACTCATAAGCTGTTCCCCAAACGACAGTACCATATCTTAAAATTGATTCTACCAGCGCGGAATAAATTTGTTTAGGAATAGTTTCATTAAACACTTCTCGCAAAAAGTAGAATTTAGTTATAAGTTTTCTAATTTTGTTTTTGGTCATATCTATATGCAGATTCCATTTTAAATTGGGATCAAGTAGCAATCCAAGATATTTAGTTTTGTCCACGTATTGTATAAGGTTATTACAATTACAATTAACTGTATCTGTATCACAATTTATGTTGTGTACTTTTATGTTACTAAAGTTAGAACGGTTATAATTATTTGGTGTAAACGCCATGAAGTTTGTTTTAGACCAGTTTAGTGAAAGGAGATTGTTATCAAGCCAGTGTTTAATAATTCTCATATCTTTGCAAATAGTTGCATTTACTTTTTCCCAAAATGTATCCTTTACAAAAAGAACTGTGTCATCTGCGTAAGATATTAGCTCACCTACAATATTGTTTTTAAATATGTCGTTTATATATAAGATGAATAATATAGGACCTAACACCGTACCTTGTGGGATCCCCATATTTACATAACCTGTTTCACTTTTAACTTGGTTAATTTTTACTTGTTGAAACCGAAGATTTAAGTAATCCTTTAACAATTTATAGGACATGCCTCTAATCCCGTATTGTTCCAGCTTTACTAACAATTGTTTATGTGATACAGTATCAAATGCTTTGGCCAAATCGAGGAAGACAGCAGCACACTTGTAATTAGAATTAAAACTATTTGAAATTAAAATCGAAATGTGTACTAATGCATTTTCTGTTGAAACGCCAGCTCTAAAACCATATTGATTGTTTGATAGTATGTTGAATTTATCACAAAATTTTAATAATCTAGTCTTTAACACTTTTTCAAAGATTTTGGCAAGATTATTAATAACTGATATGGGCCTGTAATTGTGCATATTGTTTAAACAGTGTAATGAGTGATAGTGTAGATTATTCAAAACAAAAATATATTTAAAATAATATAAACATATCTTGGTACAGATATGATTTTGTGACTTCAGTAGTCATATAAAGAATTTACGTTTTAAGTAAGTGCGCGGAGTATGTGTTGATTCTGTTGAACCATCATTATTATTGTTTGCATTTGTGATATTAATTGCATTTTGTATTATGTAAAAACATACGCAAAAAAGAGTAGTTATCAGTAATGAATAAAAGTATTATCTTCTGTTTATTTTGTAGACGTTGAAGTGTTGGGGCTTGGATGGTTGCTTGATAGTAGTAGTAGTAGTTTATTTATCTAAAGATCTGAATACAGATATAAGACATGTCAAAAAAATACAATAAAATCTTATAGTCTAAAAATATCACATATAATACATTTTGTATAAAAGTTACAAAGTTACATTTAAAAATATAATATTTAAAATTACAACATTAACAAAACATAATTTACAGTTTATCATTAAAAAAATCATGTATGTTATAATAACATTTAGACACTAAAAAATTTCTTAATTCAGTTTTAAATATTTTATAGTCATTTAAAACTTTCATTTTTGGAGCTAATTTATTATACATTTTTACGCACATATATAAATTTTGTTGAACAAAAACTCGATTCAAGTCAACAGATGAACCCCATATCAATATATTGTAACACATATGTGAGTAAGCCATTGCATAATATATTGCCATAATGGATTCGTTGTCAAGTACCAATTAAATTTGTAAAATGGCATAAAAAGCTTGATTAAGTTTCTTACAAACTTGTTCAATTTGTAAACGCCAAAAAAATATTAGAATCTATTGTGATTCCTAAAAATTTTACGCTGCTAGAAAAATTGATTTGTAAATTTTCATGCTTAGTTATAAAATTGTTTGACAATAATTTACGTCCATAAAAATGAACTGCGACTGTTTTTTGGTGATTAAGTATTAAACTTTTCTAAAAACACCATTTTTTAAATTCATTAATTACAGCAATGGTGTTCATTAAGAGTTCTGTTTTATTATCAGCAGAAACGGCAATTGATGTATCATCAGCAAACATGACAACTGTACCATTTAAAATGTGTGATGGTAAACCATTTACATACAAAAGAAATAACAGAGGTCCTAATACTGACCCTTGAGGAACACCTAATGTAACATCATACTCAGATGAAGAACAATTTATTACATTTACAATTAATTTTCGGTTTTCTAAATATGATTTTATCCACTGAGCAAGTAATCCTCTAATGCCAATTGAGTGTAGTTTTTTAATAACAAAGTTAATATCAACAGTGTCAAATGCACAAGATAAGTCAAAAAATAGTACAAGCACAAGCTTATTTTTATCTTCATTAGTTTGCACAAATTGCAATAATTGAATGGAAGCAGTTTTTACAGAGTATTTTTTTCTGAATCCATGTTGGTTGTTGACTAAATAAATAATTGTTATGCTGTGGAGTCGGTACTCATTAAACAAATAATGAAACGTTTGGTAAAATTTATTTTCTAGTTCTGACTTTTATAAACTAGCAGTCAAGTTTGATTTTGTATTAAAGAAGCTCTTGTAGAAGCAACTAACCTCGGGGTCAAGATTTAGTCGGGATAGCCAAATGTGGGTTTCGTTACTATTGTTTATAATAATTAATGTTCAGCAACGTGCTGCAAACAATGCTTTCCCACTCTTCTTGTAACAAGCATGTCTAAAATTTGTAGTGGGTTTTTGCAATGTCTAAGTTGCTTTCCCAAACAATCCCAATAATATGCTCTATACTATAGAGCATATTATTGGGATTGTCTATAGAGTCTATAGGGTCCAGGGGCGGTCAAGTATTATTGTCTAAAAGAATGATATCATTTTCAAATACCTGCACATATACTACAACAATAGGCTCTAAAACATAATTCAATAAGCAATGCATTTTGCATTCACAGACTCATTTCTAAATGTTACTAAATTTGTTTTTTCCTTCTAAAGAACTATAAAGTCTTCTATGTAGCGCTGTCTAAGTTCTCGCATATGTCCGTCCGTAGAAAACACTGTAAATTCAAATTCATCTGTAAATAAACAAGTAATGCACTAATCATTCCAACTTATATGTTCTTAAGCCCATCTTATAATTTTTTTTTTAATTTTTAAAACTGTGTTGGTCTCCAAAGCTTCAAATTATTTTCGCGCAATCTTCTTTGAACTGTTTGCTTTAACACTTGCAGCATTTTAAAAAGCATAACTTAGGTAAGCTACAATATTAAACCTATTCCAAAGTAAATGTAAAAACCTGTCTTGATTTGCTGTAGTTCTTTCTTGCGCCTCCTTAATGTTCATAATTTGGAGTACCACTTCTTAAGGATCTCTGCCAGGCCCTCCTTATTAGATGTTTATATTTCCAACTAACCAACTGATTCATTTGATTCAACTACACTAAGTCTTCTTAAAAACATAATTAACACTTAAATCAAAGACCAAACACCAAAACAAACAAATAAATAAAAAAAACATAATAATACACACAAACAAAAATAAAAAGAAAAAAAAAATAGTGCCCTAAAAATACAAAGCTTTGCAGCCTACCATATATGAAAACGGTGTAAAGCAGCAAAAGGAAAGAAAAAAAAATGTAAATATGTAAATATATAATAAATAAAAAAAAAAAAATTAATTAATTAAAAAAAAAAACTTAACACTACTTTATAATTAATTAATAAGTATATAACAAACTGGAAAAATAAAAGTTTTGTTGCTACAAAACAATATAAACAATTGGTTGCTATAATTACACAATCATCAAAGGATTTCAAAAATATCACGTTGCTTGTATAAATAGCATGTTACATAGCATTCCTTAAAATGAATGTTGATCAACCATCAACTCCAAAACCAATAGCAAGTTCATTTCTAAACTACTTAAGAATGTTGTGGATTGTTTTCAAACAAATACATTTATGTGCAGATTTGTATACAAGTATTGTTTCATGTATTTATAATTACCAAAAACCAACAATCTTTTGTAAAATTAGCAGTTTTTAACCTGTTAAATTAAAACAAATGTAAATCAATTTTGAATGTGTAAATACATTTTCAAGTTTACGAGTTAGTAATATTTTTGTCAGTAAATACTAATTGCAAATTGCACCTAAAAATTGCTAATTTATTCTGATTTTCTTGAATCATATATAAAGTTTTAAATGCAAAAATTAGTCTGATGACAAAATGTGTTAGTATGGTGCAATGCTTTGTTAAATAATTAATTGAACAACAATTTTTAGAAATTTATATAATAAAGTAATCTACAATAGAAATACCATTAGTAACAAGAAAGATCCACCCACACTTTCATATCAAATCTAATAAATTATAGATTAAGTTCAAAATTGTGGATCAATTTTAATTGTCAAATAACTCAAAATTACGGATTATTTTGATGGTTTTAAATCCATTGTAAACTGCATAAATATAAATGATAAGAACAAAATTAAATACGTCTATTAAGCAGTACTTTCCACATCCTTCATAACTTATCTTACTAAACACATATTTAGCATACAGTTTTAAATTATTTTTATTTGCTCTATTTATTATTTATTATTTATTTTCTATGTTTTGTATCTGCAGAGTAATCAAAATAAATAATATAACTAAATAAAATTATGACACTGATAATTTTGAATTAAGAAAAATTATAAATTTAAAATGATAAACATTAGAATATTAAGTTCGCTGCTTAATAAAATCCTTTTAAGCATTCTTTTGTACTACTCTAAAAGTCCAGTCGTATTTCTTTGCTTCTAAAATATGAATAAATTTCTCATCATAAGAAATAATTTTATTCAACTAAAATTCTCTTTGCAGTTAATAATTACAAGTACGTCATAATTATCCTTGTTTAATTATTTTAAGTTATTGTAGTTAATTAGTAAAAATTATTATTGTACAAATAATTGATTCAAGAAAATAGTTTAATGTTGCAAACTTAAAATTGTTCATTTATAGTGACAGCAATATTTAATAAATATTGCATTTATCAACAATTTGTATATTCTTCTTTTCTTGTTTTTAATCTACATAGGTCTGAGACTTTAAACTGAGATGACCAGCTCTTACCAGGTGATCTGTTTTCTCTTGGTCTCCCGTTTCTTGATATTTTCGAGAGTCTTTCAATTAGTATATTAATAAACAAGAGGTGTTAATCAATCACGGTCGTTGAATAAAGTTCAGTAAAATATTATTAACAAAAAAGTGAAGTTAATAATATAAAAGACATAAAATGTAAATCAAAAATTATCTTCTAAACTCAATCTGATTGTAAAATCAACTTAGATTAAGTTAATTCTAGAATCAGATTAAACCCCAATCGTCATAAAACTAAAAAAAATTCAAACAAATCCAACAAAATCATTTCAGCAAACATGCAAGCAATAAGCAAAAAGCCAATTGCAAATTAAGTAGAAATTAAAAAAAAACAGAAAAATAACAAAAATTGTCCACTTGTAATCTAAAAAATCTTTCAGTAGTTTAGTGTCTAAACGCGCAACAAAGTCGGTGCTATCTGTTAATAATAACTTTGAAAACCGTAAGCAAATAAACCATAAAGATAACTTTTCTCTCATTTTATTTTTTAATAAATTGATTATAAACAGTTTTTTAAGTGTTTTTATTGCTTTAAAACCTTTCTATTTAAATGTCTCACACAAAAAAAATGATCATAGAAACAGCAATTCAGTTTTTTTTTAATAATTTCAAAACTTAATATTTAAGAAAATGTAACAATAATATAAAAATACCTTTGAATTTTAATAAGTGAAACCACACTCGCTGTGTGTGGTTTCACTTATTAAAATTCAAAAGTATTTTTTTAATTATATTGAAGATTAAATTTAAACAATCTGTAAACATTGACCTTAAATATTTGCGGTTTTTAAATCTCAGGATATATTACATTTAAAAATGTATTCCATGCGTCAATAAAAAATCTCTCTTTAGGTCATACATCTCTAAACAATCAAAAAACATTTGTTAGAATTTTTAGAAAGCCGTGTACAACAACTAAATTTATCTATTAAAAAATCCATAAAAGTATTTATAAAAACTGCAAAGTTCTATAACATTGTGTTGTAGAGTATCTCAGTTATAAGTCAATTTTCGATCGGTATTATGTGACCCTTAGAAGACAAACTGAAAAAGATTTAGATATAGATTCTTTGTTTAGTTTAATATTTGGTACTAGTAATATCTCGGATTTTGATTTTAAAACAATTATTATTATTTTTATTATTGTTTTGAGGTTTTTGTTTATATATTAGATAGATTATAGACGTTTCAAGACGCTTCGTCATATTTGTTGATATGTTTTTTTTTTAAGTATAAACTATGAAAGGTACTATCACTTGCAAAACTATAAATAAGACTTTTGATTATTTAAAAAAATTCATTAATGTAAATCAAAAATAAAGTTGGCAATAGAGCAGAACCTTGCACTTTTAATTTTGAGGTCAGAGATAAAACCATCAATTCTAACTATAATTGTTCTATTGTCAACAAAGCTATTGATAAAACGTACAGATTTGTGATTAAGTTTATACAATGGAACTTGTTAGTAGGATTGGAATGCCATACTCTATCATATGTTTTGAAAATATCTAAAGCTACTCCCAGATTTTCTCCATGTTTCTCTAAAGTAGAATTCCATGTGTGACTTACATATGTCAGAAGATCTGTTTGTCTGTCAAACGTTTTGATTGAAATTCATATTAAGTATTTGAGACAAAGTTATTTTGTTTTAAAAACTTAAAACGTAAAAATTAATATAATTTTTTTTTTTTTTGACAGATTGGACAGTAATATGTTAGACATAAACGAGCATATGCGGTGTGTGCACTTGACATAAATATTCAACATGTCTTCAGCTTCCATGCTAAAATAACCAATAACCAATGTAACAATTTTCTTACTCCCGCAGAATTAAACAATTCGCAAAACTCAGTACAGCAAACTTTTAAATAGAACAAACATCGTACAAGAAAAATTTCACAACATTTAATGAGCAACATATATTTTAGTTTATACATGTCCTAAATTGTATATTATGCAAACAAAACAAAACAGTTTATTTACCGTTTACCCTGTTCATTTTCTCCTATAGTTTTATGTGGTTAAATCTCGTTTCTAGTTCATCAAAGACTTTTCTATCTCTTCATCATCGTGTTTTGTGGTAGGGATATACGCTTACACTATTAATGTTTTTGTTGATTTGTTAGTTTTGCAAAACTAGTAGTGAATTTGCCATTTTGTGCAATATGCAAATATTAATATTTTTTACAATTAGTCAGAAATTGGACAAATCCTTGAAAACTAAACATAATTTTTTTTTAAATTACAACTGCATTTGCTTAGTAGTAGTATATTTTTTCAATTTATAATAACAGATTATTAAACAACCTTAAATTATGTTCTTTATTGGCCCCACAAACTAATACGTCACACCAAAACACTGTATCTTTGAAATATTGTTCTATTACAATACTACACTTCATTCTATCACTGCACTGTATTTGATCGTGATATTTAATTCAACAAAAAGTACTTTATTAATTAATTTGTTAGCAATTACTTTTGTAGGTTAATAGACTCTAATAACAATGAATCTTGTCACTCATATAATTAAAAAAAAAGTTAAAATCGATATATTAATAGGGTCATTAATTTTGATTAGACGTTACCAGGCTTACATATTGATATATTTATAGTACACTTTACAACTTCTAAATCATTTATTCTATCAACTTTTTATAATGAATAAATAACAATGTATTTTGTCGATATCTATGTGATACAACTAACTGTAATTAAAATGTACATGTGTAGAGTGTGTGTATATAAGAGATCAAAAACTTTATATTTATATTTAAATTCTTATATGATAAGGGTGTCATTTAAATAATACATAATTGATTTGACTAAGTTTCGTATTCACTAATGAATAAAATTGAAATAATTGTTATTTCGTTAACTAATTACTTCAGCAAAAATTACGTTAATAAATGTAAATGTAGTACAGTACATTTTATAGATATATCCGGTACATTTAATTTCATTTCACCTTAATTCAATTTTAATCTGTACTACGAAACCTGCTAGGCGAACGGGCATTTACATAATTCGAATTAATTTGAATGCGGAATCAAATTTAACAGACAATACGGGATAATAAAGAAAGAAACGGCGGTTGGTTTCGTTTTATTTTCCTCCTACCGCCCGTTTATGCATAGCAACAATGGAGATTGATACTTGGTTTTATAAAGTCGCTTTTTTGCTGACAATTACATTTGTATAACGAGCTGCATTGTGTCGCGGAATTAAGTTGACGAGTCTGAAACTGCCTGCCAAAGAGAACTCAGATAGATGCAATATGATAGAATTGTCTAGCATCGTTACCCCTTCATATCACACCAGTATTCATTATAACGCGTTTAACCCCCATCATCCCTTATAATTGCTATCAATTGGTTTTGATGTAGGTTCTCAATTGGTTTTTGTTACATATTCAAAAGTTTATTAAGGTTTTAAGCTGTATAACATTTTTTATATTATCGTGCATTTTTGTTATTTCGGAAATTAAAAAAATTGTAATGTAATAATTTATAAACCTTTTAAACAATTTTAACTACTTTAGAGATTAATATGTTAATAGAGCAAAGAAACAAACAAACAAGTAGTAAATATGACTAATTATAACTACTTTGTCTGTATATATACAGGGTGTTAGACAAAAAACGTACGGCTAAATATCTCTGTTATTTTTTAACCGATTTATATGATTCAAAAATCATTTTAAATGGCTTTTTGAGTATTAAAAAGGCAGGTACACATTTTTATTTTTATTTTTAGTATTGTTGCTATGGCAACCAACTTTATTTTTTTAAGTAGTATATTTTTATTTTACATGGTTATATTTAGAATAGTATATAGATTTAAAAAATAAAATAAAAAATGTATGTTGCTATTTAAAAAAATAAAGTTGGTTGCCATAGCAACTATATTAAAAATAAAAACAAATATGCGTATACTTTCCTTTATAATACTCAAAAGCCATTTAAAATGGTTTTTGAATCATATAAATCGATTAAAAAATAACGGAGATATTCAGCCGTACGTTTTTTGTCTAACACCCTGTATATATAATAATAAACTTCTAGTTTAAATATTCAATAGTTTAAAAGTAAAGATTTATCTAAAGCTGTACAAAATGTCACTCGCAATTATGGCCTTAGAAACAGGAACGAGAAAAGTGGCCGTCTTGTAGAATTCTGCCAAAAACATGGCTTAGTTATTATGAACACTTTGTTCTAACTCCCAAGCAGGTGACATACACGTGAAAAGCGCTGCAAAACAAACAGCAAAAAAAATCATACAAAATCAAATCATTTTTTTATAATTAAACACCGTTTCCGCAACTCAATAAAATCAATAAAAACGTACCCAGAAATAAGACAGACCATATTCTGCTAGTTGATGTCATTAAACTAAAACTTAAAAGACAAATAAAAAGATTCAACTGATAAAACTGGATAATCAAGACATCAGACTATCAAAAGCCTTATACTATAATCAGTTTCCAAAGGTTAAAATTGTCGCTGATATAAGGAACAAAACTCCAATAAAACGAGGGGTTAGACAAAGATGTATTCTGTCGCCTGTTCTATTTAACCTGTATTCAAAGCTTATATTCCGAGAAGCTATAGAAGGTCGATCTGAAAGTATAAACCAGTGTTTTCCAACCTTTTTTGTCCTATGCCCCACCTAAGCCTTTCTAAAATTGTTATGCCCCTCTATGTAACATATACATTTTTTTTAATATTAAAAATTGAATCGTTCACTTAAGAATCTTATATGATACGTTTTAGAAAGAAATCACTAAGAAATTGTTAACACTGCATTGTTTAACGAGATTTTAAAGCGTCCGGGGGACCCCGCGGAGCCTTCCGTCTGCCGCAGGGAGGTTAACTTGACGACGCCAAAAACCTAGTTGATTTTTTGGTCTCGTTAAACGAATTTTTAATATTCATTGACCGCAATTATTTAAGATTTTGCCTTTCTCTTTCAATTTTGGCACCGAAATCTAGCATTGCGTTTAAATGGAGCAAAATGGTTAAACTCGTGTCAAGTTCATTTCCAAATTGCCCTCCTTAACACTCAAATTGCCCACTGTGGGGCGTAGGCCCCACGTTGGAAAACACCGGTATAAACAGAAAGAAAAAACATTGGCTGCATCACGAACGCAGTTGATGGCATTTTTGGCAGAGAATATTGAAAGTCTGCAAAACCTGCTCAATGCTGTTAATAACTCTGTGAACGTTTCGAGTTAAAAATGAATGTCAGTAAAACGAAATAGTTGATAGCTAAGAAAGTCAGGGTAGCTAATCTAAAAAGTATGTGTATATATAATTAAAATAAAATTGCACAATTAAAATATAGATCCTAAGTAAATTCAAAAAAACATACATATTGTATAGTATAAAAATGTTAAAAATGCACCAAATAAAATATATAAAATAATAAATACAGTAATATAATACAAAATCCTACAAACTAAAGTCTTGGAACTTATTACACAACACCCCAATAAGCATGAAAACCTAAATTAACATTAGAAATAATACTGCCAATACCACTCAAGAAAACTAGTAAAATTGTGCAAATTTAAATGTTTATAGCAAATCAAAAATTATATTTTTAACATAATACCATTATACCATACTTTTGTCTTTGTCTATTATAAAACCTAGGCGATAAAACTATTTATCTGCAGTAAATAATAAATTTATTTTAATAAAACTTCCAAAAAGCAGCTTATATCTAACAAAAAGAGAAGCACACGGCGATGATAATAAACATAAATACAAGCTTATGTTTCTATAATAGCAGATATAGAATACGATAAGGTCACAATGAACGATCTGATATAACTTTACGTTCATAGCCAAACCACATTCATGTGATTTATCTTTCAAATAACTACACGGTTATTTTATAACTAAGTTTATGCACCCGATATAAATCTATATGTTTATATTCCATGTCCTTTAGAAATTGTCGCTGTAATATCATATAAATATTCTAAGTTAATGTCACTTTTTTATAAATATATACATATATTGTATTTGATAAATTTAATAAACTATTTCAGAAACTATTAATCATATAAAATTAGCATCGAAATACATCATCTGTCTATTTTTTATAAAGAAAAACAAACAGTTTTACCAAGTTGAAAACTAAACTTTACATTGAATAAATTTCAACACGATCGGAAACATCCATCTACAGCACGACGTGCTATTTATCTTATTTGGACTAAATGCTAAATGCATTTAATCAATAATTAAAATCTATATCAAAGCACAACATATCTGCACGTATGGGTCGTGCATGCATTATTTTCCGCATATCGTTAGCATAACATTATTTAACTGTTAAGAGAATGTCTGCAACTGTTGTACTGAGGATCAGCTACAATATAATTTATATTCGTGGTGCATCCTCCGTGAACTTTTTTCCTTATGTTGTTACACTCTACTTGCAGTTTTCATCTGCAGAAGTTTGAGAGAAAATTCATGTTATTTTTATTTTCAACCTGCTACAATACCTATACATTTTTCAGATGTAAATACAAATACATAATGTATAGAATTAAAAATATAACAGGAAGAACAATTTTATATCAGGTATATGTACACAGAGAGAATATCAATTAAAGGTAGCTACTCTGAGAGTAGAAAATATGCAAAATAATATTTGTACTGTATAATTAAAAATGTGTAGTGAATATTAATACAGTAATATTATATATTTTTTCGGAGTGTTTATTCTACTGTTTACATTATAAGTTAAATCAAAAACAGTGGTAATTTTATGGCCACACTGGGAATTTTTATAGGTTGTATATAATCAAACACATAAATACAAAATATATACAACACTTTTTTATGTATTAGGCAGCCAAAGTTTAGCCAAAGTTTATTCTCTCATTGTACAATAACTAAACAAATATATACAAATTTATAAATAATTATCTTCATTTAAAATTTTCCATGAATTACTTATTATCTTTTATTAAAAGTTTTTTTTAATTATATAGAAGTAGTTTAATAATTATCAAAATTCGTAAATTTTTATTAAACAATATATTTGTTCAATTTTTTTATTAAAAAAGTGCAGTTTTTGCTTATTTCAGCATAAAGGTCAAATCATTTTAACAACCAATCTATGTCTATGTCAGGCGGTGAACAATCTGAAGCCCACTTTTGTATACTATATACAAAGTGTTCAAAATCAAAAGAATGTAAAATGTTTAAGGGGGTGGTAGTACAAAACACAACAAACAAAAAAGTCTTAAACATGGGTTGTCATAGCAACGGTTTTGGAGATAAGGAATATTATTTATTTTTATTACTTTTTTTCCCCCCATTTTATATTTTGCAAAAACGTGCATTTTCTTACCATAGTTGGCTGATGTTTTGTAAAATAAACTTTTAGTATTTGACAGTTGTTGTGAGTGCACAAGTTTCCATTGTGGTTCGTACTACCATCCTCTTTTACATTCTTTTTTAAACACCCTGTATACTAACACTCTAAAAAACTCTTTAACACATTCTCAAAGTCACTTCTATGCGGATGACACTATGCAATTATACTTAACATTTTCAATTCAAAATAGTAACAAAGCATGCAAAAACTTTAACTCTGATATAAACTCATTAATAGATTACTCACCAAAACACAATTTGAAAATTTTAAGAAAACCAAATTAATGCTTTTTGGACCTAAACATTTACAAACATAATTTGCCAATTCAAATCATGGGTGAAGTACTACAATTTAAAGATATGCAAAAAATAGGTCTAATAATAGAAGTAAATCTTAAGTTTAAACAACACATTAATAAGTGCATATAAAAAACATATAGCTCATTGAAAAAGTTATATACAAGTAGACACTATCTGACTAAGAAAATAAAATCTCAGCTATGCAAATCTTTGGTACTTTCGCATTTGAATTACTGTGATAGAGTTTATAGTTCATTTCTAAACAAAACTAAAGCATTGAACTGTAAAGGTATTGCAGAATCTCCCACAAACTAGTAGAACATGCAGCCTGTTTCATAAAATTATAGTTACTTTAAAACCAGTTTATCTCCTGCATATCAAAATTAACTTTAGAACAGACGTTAAAAACTTAAAAATTAAGAGTACCATTACTCCTCCTAAACATAAATACAAAAAACTTAAAAATTGCCAGAAATATCATATCATTTATATAAAAAAGTAAGTAACAATCTAAAAAAAATGTCAAGGAATATATTTAAGTGTGTTATAAGAAAAAAATGGTAAATAGACTTTTACAGTAATGTGCTAGATGTATAATATGTTAATTAAGTTAAACGATGTAAAATGTGTAAAATTAAAAACCTTGTTTAAAAAACTTACATACGGCCTTCAGTTGAATATTATTTCCAAGTATATTTAAGGAAAAGCATCTAACACTACACTATTTCTTTTAAATTCTATTTAAAAACAAGCTATTCAAATCATTACCAATCCTAAATTGACTAATGACAAAGGTACAACATCATCGTAATGTTGCAATATTTATACTTATAGATATTTTTATTTTAAAAATAAATCAAGGCATATTGGTATCTAAATAAATATTTACTCGTAGTACAAGGTTTGCCGACAGTTCCAAAATGTAACACCAAAACTTTTTAACCGAAATATCAACAAATAAAATTAAACTTTTTAGCCAAGATTTATAATTCGCAACAAGTTTTATGTTGTTGTGACATATCGAGTAATTCGTAAGCCCATTTTGCATTTTAAAAAAGAGATTGCATTTGTCACAAATCCACATTGGAAAACAAGATTAACTACAGTGCCCGGTTAGTTTTACAATATAATATTGACAAAGTACAAAAACAAATATTCAAAGTAGTTTAAAGAACAATTCAAGAATATTTGTGAACAACAAAATCAAATTTTGCTTTAACATATCAGTTAAAAGCCATCAACTAACATCGTTAAGTGCTGCCGTCATAAACCATAAAACATATCTACAAACTCATTGTTAATTCAAAATTAAAAAAATTTTAAACTAATATGTATATAATAACTTGGTTGTTCAAATTTGTAACGCTTTTGAATTTGGAGCGGCTTAAGCAGCCACAAGCCGTAATCAAAAACCTTTTTATTTAATTGTCTCCGGCGCTACCACACTTAAAATGTAGACAAAAAAAATTAACAAATCATTCAATAAATACAAAATTTATGTATATAAGAATATTTTATATTTGTAGACACCTTTTAACAATGCAAATTGTCCACAAATATCTCAATTAAATTCCTTCATTGTACTTTCAGTAGAAATTCGTAACAATCTCAGTTGTTCCACTAACATGTTGTGCGGCATCTAGCAAAAAAACCAAAGTTTTCTACTCTGCGTCTGTTTATTCCACGTTGTTATAAATTTTTATAGAGTTTATTGTTGTTGAACACAACATAAAATTAATGACAACATTTTTTTTTTCAAAATTTTTGACTTAAGTTGTTGACGTTGACGTAAATCAAGCATAAAAAAAATAAATTGTTAGGTACTAGATAAGTTCCAAAGATCTGACTGAAAACAAAAGAAATATCGGTTAAAACTTTTATCAACGTACTTTCTATCATCTTTCTGGTATAATAATATTATAGTAATAGTAGTTTTAAAATATAATTTAATTATGCGCGTACTATTAAATCTATGCTTGGATTGTTCTTGATTCATAAATCAAAACTTATTTATTTAAATTTATGTCAAAGTTTAAATATATAGTTGTACATTTATACTCCATAGATCATGTAAGTACTTGTGAAACATAGTTGACATTAATCATTTATTTATGCCCGGTTGCATCAACGTACCTTAAGCTGTAGCTAAAGCTTAAGGCTTGCTTACATCTTAAAGTCTTATTAAAACGTTGCACCAACACAAAATTATCTCAGATTGACACATGTCGGCCTTACATCTCAAGTAGATGATTTCTATTACTTAAGTTTTATTTTATTGGTTATGTATAAACATTGATGACATATGAATAATAATGTATATAAAAATAAATTATTTTAAAATAATAATATAAGTGAAATTAACTTTGATAGTTAGAACAATATAATAACTTTTAAGATCCAACTGTCTGTGTCTACATCTAGTGTTAGTTTGTTGAATTGCATTTTGCGCAGTTGCCAAACGTATTTTAATGCTAAAGTAAGGCTCTGTCACATTTAATTGATACAACAAAATGTAAAACTTATTGTATAACCGTCTTAGCTGAGCTGCACCTTAAGTTGCGTTGGTGCAACTGGGCATAAGTTTAGTAAAGCTTTACTCTAAACTCATTATACATTAGAATAAAACCAATATTACCAAATGTCATAATTAATAACTAAAACTGCTAAACAATCTAAGATTGATCTTGGGAGGTTTAAAAATTATTTAAATTTATGATTATATTGATGATTGCATTGTCAACAATTAACTCTTACTTAATCGCAGTCCCTGCTAATCCGTATCAATAAATCTCGGAATCATAAATCCAGAATCAATCTGTGAATTGATCTCCAATTATTAATACGAACATTAGAAACAAGTGGTTACCAGTCGTTACCGTACTCAGCTGCTACAATATCCTCTTAAACTCAAATTCAGAACAAATGTGTTATAAGTGTATGTTAAAAAATCTAAAAAATTATATTAAAATTGCTGAATTTGGTACAAAATTCCCAGATTTGGTAGTCTTAACCTGTAGCATTAGTGATCATCCTGGTAGCAGAAATCATCAACGTTAAATAAAAAATTAATCATGCTAATAGAAACCGTAAACGGCCTTCAAATTAAAATAACATAAAAATTATTTAAAAAAATAAATATTTAAATAAATTATGTGATATTATATTTATCTGATGTAAATCTTTAGTTTTATATGTAACAAAAATCATATTTAAAAAAAACATGTACAAATTATAATACTTTAATTATGTTGACCCATAACTCAATTTGTTATATCAGTATTACTCATTATATTTTTTCCTAAATATAACTCGTGGTTGATTAATATTCGATAATTATATAAGCATTTTAATACTAGTTTTTGGAAACTTTCAATAATAATCAGACCACTTGTTATGTTACGCTTGAAAATATATATTTATAATAATCAATATCAATATATTTTAACAATGCAGTCTTTTGATATTTTATAAATAAAATAATGAAAAACTAGATTATAATAATAACAAAATAACTATTCAGATATTGTTAAAAAAAGTTCTTTGTTCTTTTAATTAAACATTTCTTCATTATTTAACCAAATATCACACAAAACTTTTGTGTGACTGACCAAGTATAAATAAACAATCAAATAAAAGATTTAAAATTTATATTATATTCATTTATATGACTTTATGTGTATATTTAATATAATAATGTCTGTTACCAATTTCGTTTTTGCAAATAATTACAAATAAATGTAAAAACGATTTCACGCAATATTAACAAATATATCCACTATAAATTATTTATTAATTAGTTATATAAACATTTCATATAAATAAATTAAAGCTTAATTAGTTCGTAAGTAACTTTGACAGTTTCCTTAAATATTGACGGAAACTCGCATTTTTTACCCGGCTCACAAAATATACCACTTCCAGTTTTATATCTCTCCGTTTTCATTTCTTTTATAACGAACAAAAGTATAAAAATAAACAAACTTTGAGCATTTATTATTTCAAGACACTGTAATACGTTTTATAGAAACAACCCATCTAATTGAGATGTATTTTGTACATTTCTTTTTAGAAACAACGCATATTACTGTAAAAACAATAGATTTAAATTAGTGAATTACAAATGTTATTTAAGATTATGACAGGCTTTTATTACAATAAGAGTAATGTAAATGAATAGTATTTGATTTTAAATTTGATTAATTGAATTATTTATTAACGCAATAACATTATAATCTCATGAGTTTTATAATTTATTTTACAAGTGTATTCTTAACGAAACTCTCCTTTGGGATGGTGACATATTCCTACTTAAAATTCAAGAGAAGTAATCCTTCATCGCTGTCTTATCTTAAAGTGGATAACTCAATAAATATACTTGTCGAGTTGGGTCAACTTAACGAGTTAGAGGTTACAACCCCTACAGAGTGACCCTATAGTTGGAGAGACTACTTCTCTAAGGAGTAGGCAGCGGTCAGTTCACAGTCTAGAATAGTTATCCCTAGATGTTTAGAATCTGCAACTACCATTTTTATGTGAACAATAAGTGTTAATCTATGTAGGTATTACTATTTTATTGAAATATAATTGTGCGTGTTAAAATAAACTATGTAGTATTTTATTATTAACTATATTTTAGAATATACATAAATTTAATGCAAATCGACAATTAGTACTTTTAGTATTGTTATTACTGATAATGATATAATGAAGAGTTAGTACACACATAATTTGATTAATGGTTTTACAATACAAATAAAACAAGGTGGTAATATATTGCAATTAACATTGTATATAAAACAAATTATTACAACTTGCCATTCTGTAAAACTTTAAGCATACGTATAAAATTAAATTAAACTTAAATTAATAATAAGTTTATTATTAACTCCAATTTTTTGTTGAGTTTATAATTCTAATCCATTTAATATTTTTATTATAATTAAATACTAGAACGCTTCTGCTAAAAGTAATTAATTAAAAGTACTAGTGAGAGGAATTAATATGTCATGGCTTTAAAAACTTTTTTAATTATTGCAAATGTTGCCCTAAAAATCGCTTTAAGGCTACATTTTAATTATTCAAGTTGTTTTTATTTTATTTCATAGATTATGGTGCTCACGGGATCATACAGCTTAAAGTTATCAAACCGTGTGTTATATCTCCGTTGGGGTCTCGTCAAGTTATAAAAGGGTTGTTAAATCTCATAAAAAAGTGTACACTTTACATCAAACTGTCATTAATAAGATACGAGATTGTAGTAATTAAATACCCTAAGCTTAATTGCATGTAAGCAGGCATTAATAATATTATATGATAAATGCTTTACATTGAGTTTTAAATTCTTCATACTATAACAATAAAACAATGTTGACATTTAATCAGTCGCTTTGCACATAAAATCTTTTAAAATAAGTTATGATCTGAGCTTTTGCAAATAACAGTACTTGTTAAAAACAAACCAACTTATACCGTTGCACCATAAATAGTTAATAACTAAGCTTAACTGCTAGCCAATTTTTTTTTTATATTTGCGTCGCTTATCGGTTAGTATAGTCATATGTAAACAATCAATTTGCAATTTACATGTTAAGATTGTTTTATTTAAATATTGTAGATAAAAGGCATGCAACCATGCAAACTCATTATTAAGAATAAACACATGGGTGCTGTTCCTTATTGTCTAACAGTTTTTAATTTTGGATATTCTAATTATAGAATTTACCGAAGTAAGTTCTGTTCAGTTCCATTGCATATTGTAATATTTCGGTGGTCCAGAACTCTTCATATCGGAATTCACAAATGTTGATAGTTTATTATATTTATAAAAATTGACTGTATGTTTGCTACTTTTTCTTATGCATAATGTATTACATATTGCGGTTATAAATAAAGTAGAACAAAATTCCATTAAATTCTGCTAACCATATCCAAAAAATGCTAAAATCTAACGTTATGCAATTAACATCAGTAAAAAAAATTAAATGTTGACAACTAATCTGTCAATTTGCAGTTAGAAGTTACAGCAAACACATAACCTAAAAATGTTGACACTTGCATAATCTAAAAAAATATAGATTTTTAACTTGTCTTACTATTGCAGAGTGTGTTGTATATTGGGGGTTAATAAATTCTCATATCATATTAGTTTCTAATAGATAATGATTTTGTTATCCTACAAAATCAAAACATTAGTATGTAATGTAACGTTCGTTTTCTTCTCCGTTACTGGATACAAATTTATCATCTGAGAAAAAGAAGGACAGGGATTAGCTAAAATATTGTTTACGTATTTTACTTTCCTGTCTTGTCATTCGGTTAGGCCAAACCGAATGATGAGCCTGTTTTACTCTTAGGAACACCTTTTTGGTTCATTGAGCGCTGATGTGACCAATTTAATTTGATACCGTACCAGTATTGGGGTGGAGATAAACAATATGAAAATAACCATTTAATTTATTACCGATTTATAATGTATATATTATTGAATTCAATCTTTGTTAAGTCCTACATTTTTAACTAATATTTAGTAATCAGTTACCTTCCCAGAACTCAGTACTATGTCAATAGATGAACTTCGATTTTTACATGAAAGTGCTGAAAGAAGAGAGGAGTTTTTGGATAACTTACCACAAAATAAGGAAACGAATAAATTATTGGATGATTTAATAGTACAAGTGGAAGAATTAGCAGTTACTAATTTAAGTAAACGGAGCACCCCTGGTTCGCGGAAAGAAAAGCAGTTCTCGTAACTCGTCCACAACCGCCACCTGCAACGACTACAACACCTACGGCTGAAAAAAGAAGTAGAAGAAGAAAAGATGCGAAGACCAGAGTGCGGCGTTATAGACTACGCGTTTCAGAGACTGAAACCCTTAAATTTTTTCGACACCCAGTGCGCGAGTGATCAGAAGACAGTTTATAGAAGATAAATATCTGTTAAAAATTCATGTAAAGACATTGTTATCTATGATTTCTTGTTATTGTTTAATATTACATGTTGACTATTTTTTTTGAATCTGACAATTAATTGTCAATATTTTTTTGTAGAGTGTTGTGATTATTTTAATCAATAATTTTAGGTTGACAGCCCTGTTTATTTTTTTGTGAGTTGGGTCACTTGTATGACACGTGACTCAAATGGCCAATCAGGCTAAAATGTATGTTCCCCCACTACTTTTTAGAGGGTATATAAACGCGTGCAGCGTGTCGTTCCGGCAGTTGGACTAGGGTACTGACCAGACCAACTGAAATTGGACTGGGTGTTGACCAGACCAAAACTGAGTAGGTAGTGTGGATAAGGGTGTTGACCTATCCAGCTTTGATAATAATATTTCTATTTATAAAATTAATTAATTCAGATTATGTATTGTAAAGTCAATTTAATTATATGAATTTTTGAAATTGTATTTTCTTTCTTTCTATTTATTTAAAGGTCTTAATTAAATTTTTTATGTTTGGGTAAAGGATATAAATTTAATTTTATAAAACACCTCTGGGGAATTATTGTTTATACCCAAGAGGCACCATAATACCTGGGATTGCCTAAACTAGTAAACAATTGGAGCCCAGCCTTTAAATAAAATAGACGAAAAATTAAGCCCACGACTCGCTCTCCGACAATAAGAGTTGCCGTTAGCAACGAACGTTCTGTCGGCTAGAAGTAAGGTCGGGAGAAACGTTTCAGTAAAGCCAACTCAAATGTACTCAGTGATAGTACAAAAAATACAATTACCAAGAAAGTAAAACTATAAAAAATAGCATATCATTTTGAATCTTTTTGTACCGTGTAAAAAATCGGCTTTTAAATTAACTTGTTTATTTATTCGTTTCATTCTTTTCTGTTTTTTGCTATTCTCCTTGCATCTAGCCAACTTAAATTTATAACTTAATATTTCTCCTAGATTTATTTCCTATGTCTTCAAAGATTGTCCTATTTTGACAGTTTTGTTATCCTTGCATTACATACTTGCATTGTTTGATTATCATCTAAAATTCTGTCCAGATGTCTATACCATGCTTGCTGTTTTTTATCTACTCTTATTTGTTCTTTCTTATTTTGTCCATTCTTGTTACACTTTATACTCTCCTTAGATAATTCATTTTCGTTTTTGATTCATTGTTTAAGTTCACTCCCGAACTGTGCCAAACATAGTTTTTTTCAAATAAACCGTATAAAGACACCAGTTAAAGCCAAAACCTTCTAATTATTTCCATAGTACAAATAATCAAATTATTTAGTTAACTGTTAAACACAACCCAATTATACAACTGAAAAACTATAAGAGATAAAAAACCGCAGTACGGAAATATAGCAAACAAAACATTATAACAGCATAAAGTACTTTAACAAGACTAAACTACCCAATATACGCCAAAGCCTACGTCAGTAAATAACTTAAAAAAAACCGCGTCATCAAAACAAGTCACAGCCCAAACAGCAAACCACAACTCGCTCACTCACGTTACAAAAAAAAAAACAAATTAACTCAAGGCCATCCACCTAACAGATCTCTGCCACCAACAATTGAAGCACCAATCAAATTCTTTCCAAAACACACAAAATACCAAGTAACCGTAAGTTTCTAGTCATAATTACCACAAACAAAAATAAATTTTAGTCCCATTACCGGACTTTACTAGAACGTAACTAGTCCAAGAAAGGCAAAACGCTAACGTGAGTTAAGTGTGACTTAAAACCGTAAAGCATTCCTTAAATATACACAAAACTAGCGCAACACACAAATTTCTTAACAGCACAAATAGTAACTCTAACTGCGTGATTTTGATATAATTCCCAAAAGAATAGATAAGACTAGGTCTCAATAAATTTCACAAGTAATAAGATAAAATAAATGACGTGTTACATATAATGAGCAAAACTAATGCACCCTGAAAAAAATGGAAAAGGTGCATTGTTCCCGGAGTTTATTTACAATTCAATAATTCGCAAAGATGTTAATTAGTAAATTAACAAGTTACACCGCAAACAGCTCTTCTATTATCCCAAGAACCCTAGCGAGAAGTGTTTTGGTCTGTGCGTTTTTAGCTAGTATAGCACTGACTGCAGACAGACTTCTATTAATTCATTGTAGCATGTAGACTCAACATAAAGTGTTCAATAAACTCTATATTTAAAAAATACCAATCCCGTAAAACATAGATAGTAGTTAAAAATACAAATAAAACATTTTTTGTAGATTTATCTAACTCTTCTATCAATTGTGTTTAATTCAAATAAACCCGGATGTATGTAGTATAATACTAACCATTAATTTTAACATATTTATAATAAAGTTGTAATGTAGTTGCTATTTGCACTTGCATTTACCCTTCAAGCAAACATGGCTGCGTTCTTGCAATTGACATTCTAATTAGTTTGCTGTAGCGAAATTAGACCTCACATTTAACTTAATATAGTACATAACATCATCAACCATAAATTAGTAGAATGTACAATGACAATAAATATGTTCTAAAGATTTTCAGTATAACAATTCAGTTTTATTATTAGTATGCGTTATTTATTTTATTTTTTTCCAGATCAACTGATAATTGAAACTGCTTGACCCGTATCTCCGCAAATTAGTTTTGTGGTGCTCTCGTGTGCTTGGTGACATTTAATTTTGGGTTGGCGTCAGTTATCATTACAATTTCGTCTTCGTCCCCTTTTTATGAGCGAAAACAGAGAAAGAAATATATATTATATTTTATAGTAAGGCGTGAATATGTCTGCTATCTTAAATTATTATATTATTTTTTTTTTCATAAAATATCTGGATATGAAAGGCATTATTATTTACTTTTATGAAGGGAAAAGATATATTTAAAAGCACTATTTATCACATTATAATAGGCTATAAAATCTAACATATATACTTTTAATAACTTCTGATTTATATTTCATAATTAAACCAAGCAAATAATGTCGCTCTAAACGGTAGCACAGAGCGAGAGGTGTAATAAAAAACTACATAATCCCGCTAAAGATGATAAAAGTCTTAATTTAAAGTCGAAAAAGTGGCGCGTTCCACCTCTTTATGGGCAAAGTTTAAGTCAAAAACGTGCGAATTACTTTCCTCCTCTTATGCAGATTTCTCACATAAAGTTTAATTATTTTAAAATTACCCAATGTAGAGCCGGTGTGACGGCTTCTCCCTTTTCTCCTGCAAGTGTCACTTAGTTAAGTAACTAGTCACGTAGAAAAATTTGTACAGGACACGGAGGCCCGTAATTAGTGTAGTCGTTGGAACTGCGTAAAAAAAGTTTACATCAGATTTACTGCTGGCTTCGTGAAATAAAAAAAGAGGCTAAAAGAGGCTAATTGAAATAAAGTTACAAATGAAGAAGTTATTTTTTCCTCTTCAACTAAAATAAGAAACTCCCGAATACATAAAACTATATTACTCATAAAACGTTAATACCAGAGGAAGAAACCTTAAATAATATATAAACTAGTTTTAGTCTAGCTCATATAGTTTATTATTAAATTCTAAATTAAAACTATAAACAAATAATTATCACTTTATATAATAAAAAAAAACTAATTTTAAAATGCAAATCTAATATTTCATATTATGTCACAATAACAATTTACTTTATATTTTCTTTCATATCATTATAAAATAACAAAACAAATACCGCAATCTATTAATAGTTAAATTGTAGAGTTAATCTTATTATTTCTCAATGAAAATAGTAAATGATGTTATTTTAATATTTTCCTGCCTAGCAGGGAAGGTTTTCTTTGCCGTTTTTCGTACTTTTTTCGGAGCACGACATAATATTTACCCTTCTCTCCATTTCTTTTTTTAATTTAGCCTTTTGATTGATGATCTCGACTTCTTTATGGAACAGAATATTACATTAAAAACAGTAAATATATTCTTTAATTTATTTAATATAAAAAGAAAGTATTAATATTAAAATTGATTAAGTAGATATTTTAATATCTAGATAATAACGATGTAAGCAATGATGCTATTTAAATAAAGTGTTTTATAAAGAAATACACGCCACACTGTAAAGTTTCTTCGCATAAAAACCATCTTATTGTTTCTTAGATAAGATAAGGATCTTTATATGAAAATTAGTGTCTCCTGGGGATTTTAGGACGTAATATGTCAGGATCAACTGAAGTAATTCCATAAAAAAAGAAGAGTACAAAGGAAATGTGTTTAGGGGAATTCTTTGTGCTTCAAATAAAACATCGCTATGCGACTACATTTTTCAAGCCTTTGGTATCTCAGGGGGAATGAGTTATTTATAACAATAATAAAACAAAAATATTATATGCAAAGTATTTAGTTTTTTTTATGTAATAAATAATATTTATTTTTAATTTAAAGCTAAAAATAAATATATTACTACGTATTCTTTAAGAATTTTAAAAAAATGTTAAACAAATGCAAATTAATCTATTACAAATATTAAATAATGGCACAATTAATAAATTAATTGAATAATAGCACGTCGCCATTACATTATTATATAGCTAGTTCGTGACAATGAATTAACGTAATGACATCAAATTATGATGACCCTATACTATGCGCAATGACTATCACGTGACATCTATATTTTGTCAATAATTATAAGTTTTATTTATTAAAATCTGTCAAATATAAAATGTTACATATTATATTATAAAATAGTCGCAAATATAGTTTAGTGTATTCTCGCGTGCAATTGTTTATTCTTTTCAGTGCCCAAATTGTACTAATTAAAATAATTCTTCTGTAATTGAAATAATTTTTCTGGAAAAAAACTTGTAACACTAAATTCCAAATTTCCGTTTTTTAGCCTCTAAGATAATTTGAGCCCATGTCGTAAAATAACTGTAATATTTCTTCGACAAATTTTCTTTATCCAGTGCGGTAGTTACTCGTCAACAGTATTTCGCCATATAATCTTTTTGGCAGATCTTGTAGCTGCGGTCTCTGTGTTTGTGTATAAGAGTTGTCAAAATCATCTATCCTTCGACGGTATGCCGTGTACTGTCCAGGTTTCTGCCTCATAACTGAACACGGAAAATACAAGGGTATAAACTACATTACATTTGGTGTTATATTATAGTCTTTCCATATTGTAGTTAACTGGATACAGTAAAACATCTCTAACTCAAACTTTTTCAAATCGAATTATTTCATAGCTCGAATACCTTTTGGAAACATTAAGGTTTAAATAATTTTTATACAGATTTTTATCTCCTTAAGTCAAATTTCTATTACTCTATTTTTTTTCTTACTCGAACTAATATTTATGCGTAGCTAAACTTAACTCAAATATTTTGGAAAATTCCTACAAAGTTTAACCAATTTGCGGCAACGATAGAAAACAAACTTGTCGGGTGCTGCTAGAATTGCATTTCTTGGCACGTGTAAAGTAATCAAATGACGTTAATTACGTTTAGCATGTTGATAATTTGTCCAAAAAACAACTTTTCAACAAATTTTTTATTGATTTAAAAAAATTATAAATTGAGGTTTTTCAAAAATTTGTAAAGCATGGAAATTTTTTACCATAAAATTAAAAGTTTTGTTTAATTTGTAGTATGTATTATGTGATAAATTTTAAGACTTAAATTAGGCATATTTTTCTATAATTCAAATTTTCTCTAACTTCGAATTTTATTTGGTTCGAGTTAGGAAAGTTCCACTGTATATAAACTGTTTGACTACTTTGTATTTCCTATTTTGACGTATATTTAGACAGTTATCATTTGCACAATCATATATCATTGCCTTATTTTTTTGAATATTAATTTCTAGTCCATAGTCTCTAGTATTTGAATTAGGTCTACTAATTTATCTTCGCTTATTGCAAGTAGTAGCGTATCATCTGCAAAACTTGATTAGAATCTTTACAACGACAGTACTATCTTTATAAAGACTCTTTATTAGTAATACCAAATAATTTGGTACACCCATTCGAGTTAAGATAAGCCAAAATTTATGCCATTTATCCTTATCGGAGGCTTTCACAAAGTCCACAATACATACGTATGTATGTACTATGTAGCGATTATTGCATTTGGTGGATGATCATTTTTTACAAGATTAAATAAAACAATTACTATGTTTTTATATCACCATTTTAAATGGTAAGCTTATTATTTTATTTTGTACTTTTTAAATTATAACTAGTACATTAAATGATATTAAAGAACTGATTAAGGAACAAAAAGTAAAAATAAAAACTGAAATAAATAGACTTCACAATAAAATCATAGCGGAGGCTACTTCACTAACAAAGAAAAATAAATTGCTTAACCAAACATTTAACAGTTAGAGCACAAATTAAAGAACAATAATATTATCTATGGTATTTAAACAATAAACACGGAAGTTTCTTAAAATGATATAAATAACATTATAGTGTTGGAAAATAAAGATGATAGTCATATATATATATATATATATAGAATTTCTCAGATACAAAAACCAAACCCAGATGCTTAGCCAAGTGGTAAATTAATATGTACCAATATTTATTTAAATAATGACCTTACACTTGCGGGCCGCAAAATATGTTGCTTCTATACTATCGTAAAGCTAAAAAAACAAACAAAACTCTTCACAACACACGTTTTCATAAATAAGTACAAATATAATCTGCAAATACTTCAACAACAAGGTGCTATTAAAACATAAACAAAAACAAAGACAACTAACACATATTAATCTATATATCATTATAATACATAAGATAACAAATATCTGGTAAATCTATATTTCTGTAACATTGTGATTTATTCTTATTTTATTATAATTTTATTCTCAAAAAAACAACAAAGAACTAATCTAAACTATGTTAATGGAGAAAATTGTGAAAGAAAAGAGATAAATAAATTAGAAGCTAATAAAGATGATTTAGAAATAACAGATACTAGCAATAAAATAAATATATTATTTTGGAATGTAACAGGTATAAATAACAAGGATGAATATTTTTGAAAATACATAAGAAAATTTGATGAAATTGAAATGGTGAAAACATGGTTTAGATGGAAATGCCAACCAGCTATTAAAAAAAAAATAGAAGAGCAAAAGGAAGCATCATAACAAGAATAAGAAGAGAAATACCACAAGAAGATAACAAAGAATTCTAAATGGAAAGGATGGTGCAGCAAAATTTGATACTGGGAAGAACAAAATACAAAATAGTTACGTTGTATATCAGAGGGAAAAAGAACAAAGTTAGAAAACTCAATACAAAAAACCGTAAAGACAAAACTAATAGTAGGAAGAGATTTCAACGCTAGGATTGAACCAAACGAAGAAAAAATGATAAACGGACAAAAAAGCAAAAGAGAGTCAAAAGACAAACTAGAAAATAAAGAAGGAAAATAAATTATGGAAATGATTAAAGAGAATAGGTGGGACATACTAAACGGAAAATAAAAGGAAATAAAGAGGGAGAATATACTTACATAGGAGCGAAGGGACAATTGGCAATTGATTACGTAATGGTAAATAAAAAAGCGTGGCAAAAGATAGACACATTTAAAGTTAGAGAAAAAATAGAGTCGGACCATCAGCCACTAGAAGTATATATAAACGAAAGCATAAAAGGAGAACCAAAAAAAAAGAAAGAGGTAACAAAAATAGTATAGACACAAAAGACCGTAGAAATGTACAGACAAAAATTATATAAAATACATTTTAAAGAAAAAGGCGTAAAACAAAAAATAGCACAACTAGAGAACATAATTGCAGACGCAACAATAAAAAAAAACGTTTTTACAAACAGAAGAATCATTTGCAAAAAGCAAATGGTAGAGCACAGAATGCACACAGAAAAAAAAGTGCTCAAAAGGTATACAAGAATAAATGCAAAGAAGTTAAAGCAATATAAAAAAAAAAGAAGAAATGGAAATACATAAACAAAGAAAAAAAAAACAGAAGACAAAAAAACGAACAAAATTTGATAGAAGATTGGAGGATACACTTCTTAAAAATGTATGAAAGGTCGGAAAAAAACCCATAGACAGCCAATGACAATACAACAACTAAAACAAGATGTAGATGAAATAACAAAAGAAATGATATAAAAGCAAGTAAAAAAACTAAAAAAACAAAACCCACCTGGTGTAGATAGAATACAAAATGAAGCATAGATGGAACGGAAAATCTCATTGAGAGACTAAGTGAAATAATAAATAAAAAATGGAGAAGGGTTTCCTAGTCAGTGGAGAGTAAGTCTTGTATGTCCAATACACAAAAAAAAAAATTAAAAGCTTGCAGAAAATTACAGAGGTATAACGTTACTAAGTACAGCATACAAGATCTACGCAATGGTACTAAAAGAAAAACTAAATAAAGAACTAGAGATGAATGGGATATTGCCAAACGGACAGGCCGGGTTTAGAAAAAGAAATGGGACCATAGATAATGTATGGGTAATTCCATTACTTTTCGGCCAATTTGAAAAAGTCGACCTCTTTGATTTTGCTCAAATTTTCAGGGATCAAAATATAGGTGAAAAAAATGAGATTCCCAAAATTTTGGACCTTAGAATAATGTCTGTTCAAAATGACACACATTTGAAGGTCAAAAATTTTACAATAAAACGTTTTTTTTTAGCTTATTTTGTATCTCAATTTTTGAGCTTCTGGAAAAAGATAAATAGGTCTACGATGTCTCAAATTATTTCTTATTACATGTACTTTAAAACCCATATTTTTATGTTTAATATCGTAGCAGTCATTTTGATATATTAAGCTTCAAACATTATTCCAAAAAAACCCGTAAATTTAGCAGAATCGCAAAACTTTGCTTTCTTTAAACCGTTCTAACTTTGTCAAATCTTTACAAAATTTAATCCACAAGGTCTAGATTTCTTCGTGTTTAATCTCTTTTTAAAGTGATCACATAAGACTTATAGAACCAATACGTATACACCACTATTTTGATGCAGGAAATTGCACATATTTTTGCGATCTTCAAAACTTGTAAATTTCAGGTCCCAAAAAGGCGCTGTCACCCTATGTCGATTTTAGTACAAATTTCAGTAAATACTCTTTGAAGCACAAGAAAAAGGGGTATTTATATGAGAAATGGTATATCGGGCATTATCAAGAATTTTTTAATATTCAAAAATTGTCAATATTGGCAAACCGCACTTTTTTGTATATCAGTTTTTGGGTGTTTAGAAAAAGATAAGAAGGTCCACGATGGCTCAAAATATTCCTTATTACATGTACTTTAAAACCCATACTTGTCTATTTAATGTTGGGGCAGTAATTTTGATACATCAAGCTTCAAACATTATTCCAAAAAAAACCTTAAATTAAGCAAATCTGCAAAATTATGCTTTGTTTAAACCGTTCTAACTTGGTTAAATTTTAAAGAGATTTGATACACGAGGTCTATATTTCTTTGTGTTAAATCTTTCTTTAAAATGATTACATAAGACTTATAAAATCTATACATATTCACCACTAATTTGATGCAGGAAGTTGCACATGTTTTTGCGATCCTCAAAACATGTAATTTTTAGGTCTCGAAAAACCGCTGTCAACCTATGTCGATTTCAGTCAAAATTTTAGTAAATACTCTTCAGACCACAAAGAAAAGGTTATTTATATGAAAAATAGTATATTGGGCATTATCAAGAATTTATTTATATTCAAAAATCGTCAAAATTCAGAAAATCTAAATCACTTTCTGTCTATCTTGCTTTGTTTTTGAGATAGTCAACAAATACAAAATATTTAAAAAACTTTTTATTTAGCAAAAAAACACAAACAAAACAACATTACTTTAACAAGTGTGCATTGATGCAAGCTTTTGATACTTGTTAAAACAGTTTTCTTTGGTTCGGTTAGTGAAATTTGATAAAAATGCTGTTCCATCATAGAGAATACGCAAATATCATTTTTGTATACGGACTCTGTAATGGTAATGCCCTAGCAATTGAGATTTTCTGACAGAAAACAACTTTTTTAACGCGTTTTTTAGTGAAAATGTTCACCCATATTATTATCAAAAGTAAAACACCTACAACCAGGCGACGCAGCACAACGACTTGCATTTTCTCAATGGCTTCTTGATAATACCCAATATACCATTTTTTATATAAATAACCTTTTTTCTTGTAGTCTGAAGAGTATTTACTGAAATTTTGACTAAAATCGACATAGGGTGACAGCGTTTTTTCGGGACCTGAAAATTACAAGTTTTGAAAATAGCGAAAACATGTGCAACTTCCTGCATTAAAATAATAGGGTATACGTATTGATTCTATAAGAATTGTGTGATCACTTCAAAAAGTGATTAAACACGAGGAAATCTAGACCTTGCGAATCAAATTTTGTTAAGATTTGACAAAGTTAGAACGGTTTAAAGAAAGCAAAGTTTTGCGATTTTGCTAAATTTACGGTTTTTTTTGGAATAATGTTTAAAGCTTAATATATCAAAATGACTGCCACGATATTATACATTATAATATGGGTTTTAAAGTACAAGTAATAAGGAATAATTTGAGCTATCGTAGACCTTTTTATCATTTTCCAGAAGCCCAAAAATTAAGATACAAATTAAGCTAAAAATGACGTTTTATTGTAAAATTTCTGACCTTCAAATGTGTGTCATTTTGAACAGGCAATATTCTAAGGTCCAAAATTTAGGAAATCTCATTTTTTTCATCTATATTTTGATCTCTGAAAATTTTAGCAAAATCAAAGAGGTCGACTTTATCAAATTGGTCAAAAAGTAATGGAATTACCCGTATACATACTACAACATACAGTAGAAAAAGAAATATCAAAAAAAAAAGAAAAGTTGTATGCGTTATTCTTGGACCTAAAAGCGGCATTTGATAGTGTAAGTAGAGAGAAATTGTGGATGTCAATACAAATAAATTAAGAGTAGAAACAGGACAGCGTGCAACAAGGTATGAAGAAAGAGTGAGAGAAAGGAATGAATGTAAAACATTACAAGAATGCTTGAAGAAAAAAATGATGAAAAGGCAAAAAAATTGAAACGTGTAAAGAAAAATATTTTAACCGGAATAGATATGCTAGTGAAAATGCAAAAAGATTAAGAATGGATAGAAGTATGTGGAAGGAAATTATGATGAGAAATAATGATATACAAGTGCAAGAGCAACGAACACGGATAAATAAATCTAGGTACAATACAAATTATGAATACATTATAACGGATGCACTACCAAAGTACCTAAAAAAGGTAAATCATGGAAAAATGAAAAAACAAATGATTGCAAGATTTATATGTGGAAATGAGGAAAAAGTGTGCAAATTTTGGATAGAAGAGGAAAAGAAGGAAAAGAAAATGTGTAGGATGTGTGGAGAAATTAGGGAAAACAAGCTAAAATGCAATGAGATGAGAGAAGAGCAAATAAAAAGAAATGAGGTACTAAAAGAAGATGGAAGAGGAATGAAATGGATGATGAAGGTAAGAAAGAAAGAAAAAAGAAAATCAAAACAGAATTAATAAATAATTAATTAAAAACTGGGTTAAGGGTTATTAAGAATATATATTATATTGGTAGTAAATTAAGTTAAATAATAAATGTTATGTTATGTTAAGTTGTAGAATTTTCAAGACCGAAAATCAAGAAATAAACGATTATTATTATTATTCCCAATCTAAATTGTAAAATATAACATTGTTATTATAAATATAAGATTCCTTGCTCACAATATTTTTTTTTTTTAAAGCCAACCTTAATATTATAAACTTTGATATTATAAGCATCTCAAAAACCCGGCTTAAAATTGTCATTATCAACTAAGCAATTGTTGATTAAACTGATTATTAATCATAAGTCAATTGCATTTAGAGAAGTATATAGATTATTATTTCAGAACCCAAACAATTAAAATTTTTAATTAATTTGATAATATCAAATGACTTCATTAACATAAATCATTTTGTTTAGCTGACTACTCATTGATCTGACTCCCAGTGAATTCTTAAATTATATCTATGGTATATAAATAAAATAAATATATAACTAAAATCATCAACCTAAATAATATGAATAAAATAAATCGATTTTATAAAATAAATATGGAAAATATATAATATATATATATATATATATATGCAGTCAAATAATACAAAACTTTTGATATAAATAACATTAATGATAAAATAACCTACAGCATACTGGCACACTTGATAAACGTGTTAAACAAGCATGCCCCTGCAAAGAAAATATCTAAGAAGTCATCACAGTGGGTAACATATCACAAAAAATCCTGTTTATTATAATTATTACAAGACTTTGCAAAATCATACAAAAAAGCAATTCGTGTTGAAAAAAAGCGTTTATGCAACTTAAAATAGCAAGTTCTAACGAGGACTTAAAACAAATATGGTCTGTATTAAAAAAAACATTATTTCTAAAAACAACATATCCATTCTAGAAAACCTTAAAAACCCAGATTTTATTAATAATTATCTTGTCTCTGTGGAACAACTGCCCGCGGATGTTAATATTGTAAATTATTATAATAACAATAAAAAACAAATTTTAATTTCAAATTAAAACTTAATATTATCACAAATGCTATATCAGCATAAAAATGACTAACAATACAAAAACAATGTATAATATTGTGTATACACTCAAAGTGATTACTTGCATAACTAGTTGTAAGTTTGTTGACAATTTAAAAAAATTAATTCCAACAATCAAAAACCCAGCCGTTTTTCCAATTTTCTCAAAAAATTTAGAAAAAATTATTGATAACCAAATTTGATTTAACAAAATATAATATTTTACCTAAATTTCAAGTCTAGATTCAGACCGGGCTATAAGTGCTTGCTCTAACTTACATAAGTGATGATATTATACTCGCAAAAAATCACAACTCTCGTTTGAATTGATTTTAGCAAAGCGTTCGACAGATTGAAATACTAAAACCAACAAAATTAAGATCTAATTTTGTTGGTTTTAGTATTAAAACTATTTTATTTTTCAGTAATTGGAAAAAATAGATTTCTCTTTACCGTTGCAGTCTGACTGTGATACTAAACAAGGCTTGCTATACATGTTTTTTTTAATAATAATGATATTCAAACTGCCTAAAATAACTTGAACAATGATTTAAAAAACTTAGTAAAATATTTTACTTATTCACTTCAAATAAAGAAATCGAAAAGCAAAACTTCTTTTGGCCCCACTAAACTAAGGAACGCTGCTGCTGCAAAATTTAGCATATTTATCACTATTATACCAGCCAGTAACTGTGTATTTAGATGTTTATTTGGACAAAAACTTAAGATTTATCCAAAATATTAGCAGTCTAAGAAAAAAGTCCTAAATTGCTCTTAAATCAATTTACATAAACCACTACTTACTTGACCAAAAAAACAAAAATACTATTATGGGATGATCTGGTATTGTCAAATTTTAATTATATAAAAAATGCAGAACTCCTGTCTTAGACTTATGTATGGTATACATAACCGTATAAGAATATCTCACAATTTACAGAAATCTTCTACTATAGGATTATAAATACAAAATGTCCACCCTATTTTTCTAAACAAATTCGGCATAAAAGCGATGTTCATAACATCAATATCAAAAAAAAAAATTGGTTATCTATAATATAAGCATACATTACAGATCTTCAAACAGTGCCTTTTCTATACCAATTGCATAAATATTCCGATATAATAATTTTAATAATTTTAAAATAAACTATAAAAATATGCTACTTCAAATGAATTGATGTATGTATAATTTTGTTATATTAAATTTAACTATTGTTATATTTCATTAAGTTTTTGTTTAATTAAATTAGTTACAAAGCTTGCAGGATGACCTGTCTTAAGATGGAAATTGTCTTAATAGTATGTTATTATCAAATAATGCGAATGATCTAAGCCCCTTTGACCATTGTAGTTTTATAATTTATTTTTTATTTTTGATGTATTTGGTATACTTTTTTTATTTTACTTGCCTTGTGCCAACAAATAATTTAATATTACTACTATTATTATTATTATAAGCTTTTATAAAATATTTAAATAATATCTAAATAAATATACAATTATACATATACATTTATAATTAATAAATAAGTGTTCTATAACTAAGTTTTAAGTATTTTAAAATCTATACTAGTATTACACAACAATAAAATTCAAATAGAAATGAAAAAGTAGCACTTTTATAACTGATCAAAAAAGTCCAGCTTTCAATTTTTTTTTAAGTTAGAAATTGACATGTTAGTAACCGATTGTAAATAAAATATTATGCACAATCATTATATCATACCTTAAAAAAACTATTACATTTTGAATACGTCGGTACAATAATTTAACCGGTTACTCATAGCCGTAAAGAGGCCTCTTAAAATAATGTTTTGTGTAAGTACCGTGAATATCTATGCACGTTTATATAAAGCATAATTTTAATAAATATAATGTACAATTGAGTTCATTGTACAAAATTACTTCACGGCTACCTCGGATTGTGTAAATTCGTAAACATAAAACTAATAATCCATATTTTATGTTTATCTGTAGACTTCAATAGACAATCAAATACCGCAAAAATCTTTTTGGCTCATGAGCTTCTAAATCGTTGTTTTGGCCAGTATTTTAGAGCCAAAACAGACAGTTTTAGTAGAAATAGGCAAAAATAGTATAGTGTATCAAAAAATAAGCTTAAACAGCCCTTCTTTGTTCTGCTAAAAGTGAAGGGCTGCTAAAACACTTTGATACAAATTTCACTCAATATTTTTTTGCCTGCCCCAAATAAAAACATTGTTTTAGAAAATTTCAAAGTTTATTATAATCTGGCACTACAGTCAGATTTTAAAGTATGACGTCATCATGTAAAGTCGTGGTTTACAGCCAACCAAATACCGCAAATGATTTTTTTGCCTGCCGCTACCAAAACCATCTGCAGTTATACAATGCAATTGAACCTAAAAAAAAATTGCCGCATTTAATTGGCTGTAAATCACAATTTCACATGCTGACATCATACCTTAAAATTTAACAGTAGTGACAGATTATAATAAACTTTAGAATTTCCTAAAACTATGTTTTTATTTGGGGCAGGCAAAAAATTATTAAGTGTAATTTGTGCCAAAATGTTTTAGCAGCATTGTGCCTTTTTTTGGCCCTTGATACACTATACTATTTTTGCTGTTTCTAATAAAACTTTCTGTTTTGGCTCTAAAATTCTGGCCAAAACAACAATTTAGAAACCTTACTGACTATAATTAAACATTTTTTTTTGTTAGATATGCGATAATAGTGAATAACGATAATTACTTAACATTTCATTTTATTGTATATGGTTTCAGTCAGAGCCATAGATCTTGACCATATTTGATTTTATTAGGATACCATACTGCTAAAGAAATAATCATTTAGTTTTAATTTTTTTTGTCGTATAACTTCACATGAGTTGCCAAACTCAGAAATAAAATGTGATTTGATAAAATTGATCAGAATGTTATTAAAAGAAGATGGCCAACAGTTAGTAATAATTTTTCATATTTAGCTAAGTACATTTTTTACATTAATAGTTTTTTCTTTTTTTTTTTAATCCAACATTTATGACATTAAAAACGCTCTAGATCACAAATAGTGTTTGTGGCAATATATGGCAATATGAATTCTTAGTTTTTTTTCTCTAACCAATCATATGTTTAAATTGAAGCATATTATATTTTTGTTTGCCTGCATCTACTGAAACTTTCTCTTTTTGTCCTAAAACGCAAGACAAAACGTTAATTTAGAAGCCATTGAGTCTCTATAGTGTATAGTGTATCAAAAACCGAAATTAGCAGCTTGCGGCTTTTAGCAGCATGAATGAGCAAAGCGAAAAAGCTAAGGGCTGCTAAAGCATTTTGGCAGTTACACTCAATATTTTTTCACTATAACACTATAAAATTCCAATATGCTATCCAGCAATAAACAGTTATAACAAGCATAGTTTGTAAAAAACGTATGACAGTTTAACTTTTATAAAAAGTATCAAGACGTGTCACTTAAAACACCCAGAAACTACAACAAAATTCTGTTCTTATTATCCAAATACGCAAAACAAACTGTGTTATATAGACAATCTTCATTGTTACATACTTACTAATAAACAATAATAATAATATAGCTCTGCAATTTATGTTTGGCCAAAAACAACTCAACAGCCGGGAAACGTTGACTACGTTATCCCTGCGCTAACATAGCTCAGTTTATCAATCAAAAATAGCTGTTATTGAATAGTGTACTAGAATTATGATCAAATCAAGTCATCATTTTAACAAACGGCACCACGGGAATACTTTATCTAAAAACAACAAAGTCTGTCTGATTGAACACCAAAAAAGCAAGGTATAGAAGAAAATATAACGGCGGACCAGTTCACCAAAATCCATCCAAATTTTAGCAATCCATATAACCCTAACAAAACTGCAAAAGCTTGCAGGAACTAGATATTGTTGTATAAATAAACATACTATGCATAAAATTCAAATCTAAACGGATGTCTGGACGACAAAGAAAACAACTCCGCTAGTGGCTTTTTTGGCAAATACAAGCTAAAAAGCTTAGCAAAATTTTCTGGACTTTATTGAAAAAACTACTACAGGAATAACAATTAGAAAAGAAAAATATAACAATTTTAATCATTTCAAATAAAACGCTGTAGCTTGATAAAATAGAATTAAAATATTTCTCTCTAACAGTTTGAAAAAATTAATTAGTTTACATTTATAACAACATGTGTTATTATATATTAAGTTATCATAATCTTATGTTATTTTAACTTGTTATATTTAGTTAAACTTAAATTTATTTCATTTATTTCAATATAAAGTAAGAAATATGTATATTTCTACGTATAAAATGAATCATCACAACAGATTATGGAAATCCAAAGAAGATCGTAACTTTGAAAAGTCAACCGATAAGATATGCGGATGACGAAGCACTGAACAAGTTTATATTTAATTAAACTAATTAAAATGATTTAAATTATTATTAACCAAACAACATTTAATTACTACTTGCATTGTTTCTATTTAATGTGCAGCTATGCATTTATTAAGAACTATGCTGAATATATAATTACTTTTCATTATTAAGTTTAACTATATTATTAAACTTATAAATCCCGTATGTTTGCAATTCGTTGAGAAGTGATCTATAACCATAACGTTGTATATTTTATAATTAAAATTCATGGTGCATTAAAGTTTAAATGTTAGCGCTAAAATTACAGCCTCCGGTTTACGTTTCGCGCTGATATTAAATTATAAACATTGATATTTAATAGGTGTAATTACGTTTAATGTCTTCGGCGTTAGTTAAAATTCAAGGAGCATTGTGTGTATGTCATTAGAATATTCAGACCAGCTGGCTAATTAGGATTACCGCGACGACAACACTGAACATTTCCTCTTGCATATCTGTCAGATTCAATTAAGACTCATGCATACTTTACACTTTCGTATTGCAGAAATCCTGCAGGATTGCCAAATTAAATTATATCCAGCAAGCCCTGGTATCTCTGACTAGTTTGCGTTCAGTTCGCATGTCTTTAAAAATGTATAATAAATATTCCCTTGCATACCTTCTCTTCGAAGTTAAATTAATTAATTAAGGCACCGATTTTCAAACTGTGGGTAGCGACCCCTTGAGAAAACTCTTCTCGCCCCCATTCATAGTCTCTGAGGTATCTGATTTCACAGCTAATTAGTTTTATTTTGTGAGTGGATAAATGAAAATGATTAAGTAACAAAATATCATCAAGTAAGTAATATTTTATAAACTTTTTAATCAATATAATGATTTTAACTTTTTCAAAGCACACATTAATTGCTCAATAATTATTAATTAATTGTTTTAAATTACTAGTATGTTAAAGATACCGTTAGTAATTGTATAAACTGCAACATTTAGAATAGACACACAACTAAGCCGGGTAAATTCTGTTCTAATTGAAACTCTCGTCGAATTGAAATAGTTTAGTTCAGGTTAAATTTTATTAGATTGCGGTATGAGGTAGAATAAAGTATTAATTAAAAGTAATCTATCAAAATAAGTAAGTATAATACTAGGTAAATTAACTATGAGCATTGTCTATTAAAACCTTTTTTTTATATAATTATAAACATAAAAGCTCAAAAAAAAATCATTTCTAATTATTTATTTACTTAGCTTAAAGGTGTGCTGTAACAATCAAAGAAAATTAGATAGGAAGACATATTGGAATATTTGAAAAGACTTATGTCTTCTTTTACAATTATTTTACTTAACATAAAATTACTGTCACATAGTTTTCGACATTAAGTAGTAACATACCCATAGTCACATTTCAAAACCGTTGAAAGTATCTTATATTTTACAGGAATTTTTGGATTCCTGTAAAATTCATCTTATACAAGCATTTTTAAGGATTCTTGGTGGTGATAGGTCTTAACTCAAAAATTGCATTAAAATATGTACTTTTTATACTTTGTGTACAATTAGTAATTTAACTATAAATATTATAATTGAAAAAAATAAATTAAAATCAGGAATGTCATTTAAACTTTCCATGACTAGTCAATCATTGAATACCCCCGCTTGACTAGAAACTATCAAAAACCGGTTCAGTGTAAATATGTAATGTAAATTTTCAATAATTCTCTGCAACCATTATTCATTTTACCATCAAGAGTTAATGCAAATAAGTATTTACGTTTTTAAAAAATTAATTTGAAAAAATAGTGGATAATATATCACTTACATTAAATTAGCGTTTTGGAAAAAGCAATATTTTTTTAATAAGTAGTTTGGACGTGAAAGTTTTATACCATGGCCCTCAAAAAGAATCCCATTGATTATTTTCTTTGGAGCCACATTAAGCAACAATTGTACGACGTGCCAATAAATATGCCACAGCAATTCTTTGCAAGAATAAAGAAAGCTGCCACATGCATGCATACGCTCAAATAGTCATCATTTCAAATTTTATTATAACTTTCTACTTAGTCTAAATTATTTTCTATGTATAATTAATTTACTATATTTAATTAATGTTTCCCAGTGCTCTAACATACACCACTCGACAAGATTTAAAAAAAGCAAAAAATATTCTGGCTTTAGTAAAAAAATATCCAACGATTAGCTCACGGAAAATTGGTACTCAAATGAGCATCGATAAAAAAAGAGTAATTGACATTGGCATATCCATACTATCTATAGCGTGTACTTACCACTGGAAGATTGTGCTAAGATAAAGAAATCAATCAATTATACTCGAGACAAAAACAAAAATCCACACTCAACTCAACAGTTGAAACTTGTAATTTTCAACACAAGCTTTCGGTAAACGTGTAGTCTAGTATTGCAAAACGCTTGCGAGAGGTGGTAGCAGACAATAATTAAACTCCAGAATAAAATAATAACTTCTCTTTTATTCATCAATAATATTGGCTGTAACAGCAAAAATGTGGTAAATTTACAATAAAATATATAAAAACAACCAATTAATTAATTAAACGCGCACTTACCTAATGCAAGCGGTTGTGGTTGAGTGAACCTTAAAATATTGCCGAGAGCACATGTGTTTCTTAATGCAATAATTGCAAATGGTCTTTTCGGTGAAAAAAACCAATTATATTTTAAACAACCTCGCGACTCTCGAGCGTTGATATCGGAGGAAGGATAAACTATAATAATAATTATATTAATACAGTACACATGTTTGAAAAGCTACATAGCAACTTATTAAAACTAATCTGCAACAAAAACAAATTTACATTTAGAATACGATGTTAAATAATCAGATTTTTACACAATTGTCTTAACAGTAAATTATTTTAATAATTAATTTTAAAGTGTTACCGATAAGTTTAAACCAGATACATCTCTAGGTTATACATAAAAAAATAAAAATTTGTTTGTTTAGTCCAGCTGAAATTATATCAAATCTTATCAAACATTATATTTAGGTCATCAAGATGGTTGCGACGGTTACTATGTGGTACTTCATATTTAATAAGTAAATAAAACAACTACTATGTTTTTACCACTAATTTATTATTGTAAAATTATATATAAGGCGTATCGCGTTTAGACCAAGTTGTAAATTATCAAACATCCTTTTTAATGCTAAAGATAAAGTTGACCCCTTAAAAAAGTCAGGTGTATATAAAATGTCATGTCCTGAATGTAATAGCCTATACATAGGTCAAACGGGCCGTAGTTTTGAAAAAAGATACGCTGAACATTATCGCGCTTTTCGTTTAAGTAAAAATTCAAGTTCATTTTCAAATCATTTTTTCGATTGTAATCATTCATTCCCCAACATTAATCAGTTAAAATTTTACATACCTGTACAAAAGGTACTAAGCTTAATCTTTTAGAAGCCGCCGAAATTTATAAACATTCCCATAATCCGCTCGTTAACCTTTTGAACGAGCAAACCGATCTAATTCAGTATAATCCACCACTTTTTAATATTCTGTAAAATTCCTTGTATTCTCCTGCCAATTCACCAATTGCTCTGTATATATATATATATATATATATATATATGTATTGTTTCATTCATTTGTTTCTCACTTGATAATGACCGTAAAAAACTTAAGTCGTGAAATGTATTTTGTAAAATTGTATATGCCTTATATATAATTTTACAATAATAAATTAGTGGTAAAAACATAGTAGTTGTTTTATTTACTTATTATATTTAGGCATTTATTAATCCTGCTTGCAGTATGATCAATTCTTTATAATGCATTGCATGCCATACAAAGAGTTATATTTTTAATAAATGTAATACACTAAATCCAAATCAATTTAAAATTAGAAAAAAAAGATCAACTAGATATAGTTAACGTTCCAAACAAACTATACTATTATCCCAACAAAAAAAACAATGATTAAAATTTTTCCTTAATTCGGCAAAGGCATTTGACTATCTAAGGTTGTAACACCTAGAAGACAAAGTTGAGTTTTTTTGAGAGTGTCCCATTCAAATTTTGTTTTAAGGTCTTTTTTATAGATGTTACTTATTTGTGAATACGGACCTTGGAAAATATAAAAGGTGATATTATCTGCAAAACTATAAATAGGACTTTTGGTTATTTGAAGAATTCATTAATGTAAATCAAAAATAAAGTTGGCAAAAGGGCAAAACATTGAAAAACACCAGCATTTATAATTTTGGGGTTAAAGTTAAAACCATCAACTCTAACTATAAGTTTTCAATTGTTGAAAAAAACTATTGATAAGATTTACAGATTTATGATCAAGACCTATACAATAGAGCTTGTTAATAAATTAAAGTAGCCATACCTTACCAAATGCTTTTGAAATGTCTAGAGCTTCTGCAAGATTCCATGTATTATGTAAAAATATACGAAACCAACTAAAATACTTTACTAATCAAAACAGTGGTTTCCAAGGTTTCGTAGTAAAACCTCTAATGTTTGTAATATATTTAAATGATGACAAAAATGTAATTCTATTTACAGATGCGATCTTATTTTCAATAGCAAATAAAAAACAATTAACGGTATCCGCTGGCCCAAATAGCTTAATTGTCAATTCCAACAAATCATTATTTATAGAACTTAATTTGATAAACGTTGCATACAAAGACAATAGTTTAGTTTGATTAAAACAGAATAAAATATCAAGACTAAGTAAAATTTTTAACCAAACGTGGTATGAAGTTTGAAATACCGCAAAATTTAATTAATGTCCTAAATAGTTATCCATTAAATGTTTTAAAAAATTACCTGATAAGATAAAGTTCTGTAAAGTAATAGTTTGTAATAAAACATAGTAGCAAGTGTTTCATTGCAGCCAAGGGTAGACTATAGCGCAATGCGCAATGATAAACTTTTCATGAGGTATGTATAATATTTTTTATACAAATTTTAACCAAATATGTGACATTATAGATATTTTTATGACTGACCATTGAAACAATATATAACAAATAAGAATTAATTAAATCCAATTTAAAATTGTCAAACTCAAAACCATAAATGAATTTCTATATAAAAAATTATATCAAATTTAAATAAAATAAAAGATGACAACAACAATAACCTAATAATAGTAGCCAATATGACTAAATTAATTGAAAAGACGTAGACTCTAAGCAACTTTAAAGGCTAAAAAAACTAAACAAGAAACTAATCAATTTAAATAATATCATTATGCTATAATAATGTTCTTTCCGACATATAAAAACTAATGTAACAAATTCAAAAAATCCAGTAAAAAGAAATATGAGTTTGTTTGAGTTAAAAATCAATTTGCAATAATCCACGTGAATCCACGTGAATCAGCAAATAATATTAACATTCACCATTTTGACTAAAATTGTTACTGATGACAAAGAATGGTGTTTATAGATCCGATATCAAAAACAGAAAAAAATGCCGTAGCCACAACAAGCAAGCAACTCCCCGTGCAATAGCTGGTATGTACCCATTCACATAAGGTAATTTTTTGTATCTGATTTGATATGAAAACGTCATCTCCAAACGGGTCTAAGATTATTGCCAATAACTCCGTCGCCTATAGACAGCAATTTAAGAAAAGTCGTTTTTTTAAGACGATATCAAGTGCTTGTACAACATAATATGTCGTCATGTTAAATTTCTTCAGACAAGTAATAACTTTTTATAATTAACTATAAACAATGTTGCGTTCAAAACAACTCATCAGTTGCCAGCGCTGATTCATCAATCAATCACTGATTGATGAGTTACTTGCTCAGCAACCAATGTATGATGAGTAAAATGTCAAGCGCTGCCAGCGAACGATGCTCAGCGCCAGGTGGGCGGAACTGTTGAATTTTAGGAACTAGTTTCAACGTTCCAGTTCCAGCTGAGTAACACGTTCCAGATAACCGTTATTTTTGGAACTAGTTCCAAGAACAAATGCGCATGCGCAGTGCTTTAGAATTTCTAACTTCTCACTGGTGGCGCTAGGGCCACTAATAAATAAAGTAACCTACTATACCTACTACTGCAAATATGTATAACTGTTTGGAATTACACTTTTAACAACCTTTTTAATATTTTTTATTCATTTATGTAATATTTTTTTATATTATTATAATCTGCGTTTAATAAAAATAACAAAATTACAATTTATTTAGATTATTACTATAAAATACTAAATAATATAGATAAAACTCTAAATTTTCAATAAAAATTATATAAAAGTTGTAAATTTTTATATATCAAGTAAATTCATTACACTCTTATTTACCATAAATTTAATTGCAGCTTTTATTACTGTATTGTTGCACCCTATTTTAATATTAATTTTTATTTAGAGTAATAATATGTTTTTGTTTAAAAAAAATATTAATAATAATAACAAAACCCAGTTATAGAAATTATTAATTTTAACTAATATATAAAGAAAAAATATAAGCAAAAATATAATTTAAAAAAATAAAAAAATCAATAAAATCTGTTGTATAGAATATACAAATGCCCGCCCACTATCCGCAGTCCGTGTCCGGCGGCAAGCGTCAATTAAAAATCATACATCATTTAAGTTTAATAATTATTAAGATCCCTGCTTGCATCTTATATAAGACCGGCCGGCGTCGGCAAGCGAGTACTAAATGTAAAGGTAAAACGAATAATAGTAAAAGTTCCAAAAGGAACCTCAAGTTCCGTGTCTTATAATTCTTAAATTGTTATATAAGATACATGACAATACCTGAAACAAAACATTTCAATGTTATGTATTATTTAAAACGTTTCATTAAATGTTCCAAAGAGTTCCAGCGAAAGAAGTTTTTAAAACGTTTCAAGTTCCAAGAGGTTCCAGCGAAACTTACGTTATTTAAAACGTTTCAGCGAAACGAGTTATTTAAAGAGTTTCAAGTTCCAAGAGGTTCCAAGAGGTTCCAGGCGTTCCAGCGGAACTTACGTTATTTAAAACGTTTCAACGAAACGTGTTATTTAAGAAGTTCCAAAAATAACTTGATTAAATCAATAACTAGTTCCACGCGAAACGGTTCCACGCGTGGAACTGGTTCCTTGAAACGGTTACGTTACATTCCGCCCATCTCTAAGCGGTAGTCGCTGACTGCGAGCGCGTTCAGTACGCATGATGAGTCGTTCTGAACGCGGCCAATGCTAGAGAATATATTATTATGGATTACCACATAAAAAAAGTCTCAACCATCCTTCATCTATTATTAAATAGTTTATCTATTTAGAATAATTACAAAAATAAATTTTATATTTAATTATATCACATAAGTACAAGGTGGCATTATTCATAATGTCCGGTTAATTTAAAAAATCAATATTACATAAATAAAAATTCTAAAAACACTGGACATTATTGATGAAAATGTATGTTGATTACATTTTTTCCAACTGCAAATGTACTTTTCAATTATTGTTACAATATAATTACTAATATAATTGATGATTGTGACCTCTACTACGTGATAATTCATGTTAATAAAATAATAAAGCAATTTACAAATTAGTGATAAAAAACATATTAAATTGTTATATTATTTCATTTATATAATTACTATTTTAAACCACAATTTTTTTAATACTTTTTTATTACTTTAATTTTCTCTTAATTTAATTTAAACAACTAAACCTTTTTAACAATAAACAATAATTAATTTGTTATAACATTCTACATTTAGAAAAATATAATAATTTAATGTCTAGTAAAATTTTATAATCTCATTATTCTCAGTACACAAACTTTTTTAATCATAATGATATTTATTCATACATCTTTTAATATATAAGTCGGCAAAGAGCATATTCATTTTAATACAGATACAGATTTCAAAATATATGAGCCGATTTTCGTGGCTGCATGATAAACTAGCCAGGTAATATATCGTCCGTTCACTAAGCTTAATTTTATGACTGAATGGGCATATTAAAGCAGCAAGCGGAGTACCAAAAAGAGATAATACTGCTTACCAGTATGTTATTACACAGTCATAAATCATAATAATATATTGAAATGCACATATAATGCGCTCGGTATTTATTATTAAATAATTCAAGCATTTATGTTTATTGTCGGTTGGTTTAAAACTACATTAACAGCAATTCCGCAGATTTTGTAGAAGCATTAGCATTAGGCAATGTGGTTGGCAAAAGTTGTTTTAATTTAACTTTCTTAAACTTTCCCATAATTTATTGGACAAATTTTAAACGTGGCATAAATATGATTCGTGCATAATATTTTAATTTATATCAAAAATACTCGTAACTAAAGTACAAATAATTCCGAAACCTTTTGTTAGCTTATAACAATAAATATTAGTATTATTTGAACATAGCAAATTTTTATTAATATCATATTGTAGCTACTTCTAACTTCTTATAATAAAGGGTAAAAGTAATCTACAATTAATCATTTATTATTTAATTTATGATGACTAATTGAGTCAGCTGGGGGATGAGATACAACTTTAATTAATTATCAGCTTATTGAATGATAAATTTTCAAGAGGGCACACAATTTTAATGTATTTATTATTAATTTAATATCTCATCTAACATCTAGAATTCATTAAAATTTTGTTTCGTTTCGTTTTAATACTGCTTTATCATTCTTAAATTGACAAACAAAATATATTATGACGTGATTACTAACAAATTAATATTTTATTAAAAATAATTAATATTGCTTAGAAATTAATATTTATCATATAATTATTGTAGCATACCCAAGTAATTTTTACTTGGATATATTGAAATTTAAGTTAATTACATAATTACCTAAAAAGTTGCATAGTTACTGTAGACTAACCTGTAACAAAAAAAAAACAATTAAATTACAAGATTTCATTGGTGTTAAATAAAAATTCTTAAAAAAAAAATAGTATATAGTAATAGTACGATAAGCTAATTATTAGTTTAAAATTAAAAATATAAAGTTTAACATTTTTATGTATTATCTCTCCATACATAAACATACTTTTAAAATAATTATGAATAAATATTTTAGTAACGTTGTTTTTTAAAGATAGATGCAAAATCTAAGAGTGTGCATTTAATATTAAATAATAAATCAGTGTCATGTTAAACTGCTCTAAATTAAGTCGTAAAAACATTATGATCAAAATATAACAAAAAAAATGATATAAATACAGTCCATATTCCTATAGAATAGTAAGTAGATGCTTATATAAATCCCAAATAATGGCGATGCTGCAGAGCAATTTTTATTTTCCTACATATTACTAAAAGGTTTTTTAATAAGAGCGGCTAGATGTTAAAATAGAATAAAACAAGCTGTGTGTGAGGTATTAACAAAATTCTTTTTTTTATTTAAAAAGCCCATGAATGCCATTAAGTGTAAAATATGACATTTTCAAATGCCCGCCTCGGCTTTTTATAATGACACGGATCCGAGTGGTTCAATTTTCAATAACTCTTCCGCATAGATCCTGCTGAATTTGAGCAATGACCTGTGTTATGTTTACCTTTAGGGCATCGGTCAATTGTGATTTATTTGCATAGACCTGCAACTTTAAAAAACCCCACAAGAAAAGTCTAGCAGAGTCAAATCGACCTTGGTGGCCAATTTACATCACCCCTGCAAAAGATAACTTTACCCTCAAAACATTCATGCAGAATGTCAATTGTGGCGTCTAGGTCCATATAGTTCAATTTGGGCCATAAAAATTAGTTATCATCGGTCTGTAGCGCTCGCCGTTGATGGTGACCGCCTCACCATCGTGGTTTTCAAAAAAGTACAGACCAATGACGCCGCCGGCCCAAAATCCACTTCGTGTGGGTTGGTGTCGTCCCATATACGGCAATTTTGCTTGTTAACATAGCCATTCATCCAAAAATAAACCTCGTCGCTAAAGATAATTTTTCGCAACCAAAATTGGGATCCTCTTCCAAACGATTTAAAGCCCAGTCAGCAATCAAACAGTGTTGTATATTAATCTTGAAAAACGAAATAATCGTTGGGCTTGTGCATACGCGTCTTACAAAGACAAAAACAAGTTACTTAGAAAATAAAAGTAACTTGCACATTACAGTTAGTACTACTAATACTGCAACATTGTTGTATATGATCATAAACTTTGAGCTCCTGGGTCAATTGGATCTTCTACGGGTATAAGCTTAAGTCCCGATGCAAAATTTGCAAAATTGAAATTTGTGAAAACCCGAGTTCTTGTGCACGGCAAAGAATCGACTGCCTCGCGTTCTGCTGTACACTTTCACAGACCGCTGCAATGTTCTCAGCCGATCTTGCGTTTCTTAAACGTACAGGTAATGGCTAATTATTTTACAAACCCGTTGTCTCAAATTTGGCCACCAAACGTTGAAGTGTCGACTGTGAAAGGCCACCACGTCTATCGAAAACGGGCGCAATGCGCGCAACATTTGAGCTAACAAACACCCATTATGATAATAAACTTTTATCATTTGAAAGTGCTATTCAATCGTGTAACTTGTCATAGTGATTTGGCATAAATAACTAAATAATAAACAAAAAATTTGATAAATGTTACCAAAACGAAATGGCCGCTACGGGCCGCCAAAACCTACCCTCACCAACTGAAAAACCCTTTAGTAGTGTAGAACAGTGTTTATCGCTTTCAAACGTTAACTTTTTGAAGATGCATTATCACCTGGTGAACTTTGTGTGGGTTGTTGTTGTCCCATATACAGCAATTTGGCTTGTTAACATAGCCATTCATCCAAAAATGCACCTCGTCGCTAAAGATAATTTTTTCGCCAAAATTCGGGTCCTCTTCCAAACGATTCGAAGCTCAGTCAGCAAACAAACAACGTTGTGTATGGTCATAAACTTTGAGTTCTTGGGTCAATTGAATCTTGTACAGGTGTAGGCGTAAGTCCCGACGCAAAACTAGCCAAATTGAAATCTGCAAAAGCCCGAGTTCTTGTGCACGGCAAGGAATCGACTGCCTCCAGTTCAAACAATTTAAAGCCCAGTCAGCAAACAAACAGTGTTGTATATGATTATAAACTTTGAACTCCTGGGCCAATTAAATCATGTACGGGTGTAAGCCTAAGTCCCAACGTAAAATTTGCCAAATTAAAATCTTCAAAAGCCCGAGTTCTTGTACACGGCAAGGAATCGACTGCCTCCAGTTCTGGTGTACACTTTTACGGACCGCGGCAATGTTTTTTGCCGATATTGCGTTCCTTGAACGTACATGTGTTGGCTGATTATTTACCAAACCCGTTGTCTCAAATTTAGCCACCAAACGTTGAAAAGTCGACTGTAAAGGGCCACCACGTCTATCAAAAATGATGTGATTTGGCATAAATAACTAAATAATAAACAAAAGAATTAATAGATGTTACCAAATCAAAATAGCCGCTACAAGCCGCCAAAACCTACCCGCGCCAACAGAAAAACACTTTAGTAGTGTAGAACAGTGTTTATCAAACTTATTTTCTACAAAACCAAAACTACCGCCCGTGGCCATACACTGAGCCGTGAAAAGCTATTCTTCACTCTTCAACAACGTTTTGCCTTGTATAACAAGACTCTACAAGCTACAACACAAATCAAATTTAACTGTTTCTGCTAAAACATTTTTATATTTAAGTTTAATACCCTCACACGTAACTCTATAGTATTTAATGTTAATTTTTTTTGTTAATACTGTCAAAAAACTGCTTTCAAAAATTAGCTAACATTTGAAAAACCATTTAATCTTCACACATAACGCTAAAAATATCCATTAGGATTCTTAAGCCATTTATCCGTATTAATAACGTCAATGGTAAACAACAGCAATGTCTCACTTATTTTCAATTTGAAACTACTTGGCCCTTTTGTCATTTAACCTCATTGCCATTTCTTGTCTCATATACAAATTACCTATCAGTCTTCAATCTTTCTAATCTACTTACTCATTTAGCAATTTCCGGCCTTTTTCCGCTATTATAGTATTATTACATAATGATGTTAATTCTTTTATTCATTTTTCCTACAGACATTTCAAGAACTCTAACAATTTTTCATCCAACCCTAAAGCCTTTTCAACCTTTATATCTTTCATAGCTGATATCCTCTATTACATCCAACTATTCTGGTTTTTTTTTTCATCTATTCAAATTTTTTTTTTTTTAATTTTTCAATATTTTCTCTTGTTTGTCCTCTATTTTAATGCTGCTACTTTGCAGTTTTCTCTTTCCGATTATTTGATTAATTTTGATATGCATCAGACCGTTCCTACCCATTCTATCCAATGTTTCTATTTCTATAGGTTATTATCATACCATTGCTTTCTGGCTTTTTTCCGTTTTTTTTCTTAGTTTGATCAAAACAATTAATGATAAGTTTTTTGCCTTTTCTGAAAAATGCCGGATTATACTCGCAGAAAGTTGGAGCATAAAAACCTGACAAAAAACTACATAAAGATTTTCCCAAAAAATTGTACATTTTTTTTACTAGCATTATTCTATGTTACAGCATCTAATTTAAACGTAATCTCCTAAATCAATCTTCAATGCATAATATATAATCTCATAAAAAAGCTGTTCATGTTTGTCACACGTAAAAATTTTAGAAATCAATTGTATCACCTTGCCATTGTCTACAATATACTTGTAACAGGTAATTAAGAGACAGTTTTTGAACCAATAACAAGTGTCATATCTCACCACTCAACCAAAAATTTGATTAATTTCTGTCGACTCTCGTAAAAAGTGCTTATAGTATTTAATGAAAGATTTGAAATAACAATTAAAAACGTCTTAATTAAGAATAGTACGCAAAATTTTGTTTGCAATATTTTCAAATAATAGAGGTACTTTTTTCATTAGGTGTAAAAAAACCGTCAATAATAACAGAATAACATCATAATCTAAGCATTTAAAAAAAGACCAATATAGCACAAAGAATAAAACATAAATAAAAACCTTTTAAATTTTGCTTAAAAAAAGTCCCAATAATTCACCAAATAAATCTTTCTGCGTGCGCACTTTTTTAATATTTTTGTTCCTTTTTATAAAATCCGTAAATGTATAATAATGTATAAATCGATCTGATTTTCCGATCAGTAAAAAGCAATTCAGCCTCTATCAAAAATACGCCAAATTGTCTTTTCTTTATTTTTATCTTTAGTTTTATAATTTACTACAGTAAATCAAAAAAAAATCTTAACTAGAAAAATAAGTTAAACTGATTGGAATTTTTCCGAAAAAACCCGTCGGAAAATGTTTACCAGACTTCAAATTACTTAGCTAGTATCACTATTAGAGCAATAAAATTAACATGAACTAACTGAAAAAAATACCAGTAAAGTACCAAAAAACCTCACTAGATCCTGGACTGGCTGTACTATAAGTATACGATGTCTATCTAAATGGTATCGTACCTTAAATTTTCCCGCTCATAGTAGTAATGCTAGGCCAGCGCCACTTTGCACAGTAGAAAGAGACAGTTTAATGCGCATGCTTATTTCTTTTTCTCGGCGTCCCGGTGCGTCAGTTGTTGTCTATTAGCCGTCAAGTGAAGTGTTGTTATACAAGTTCGTAAATTTTGATTTCTCTTAAAATGACTGAACGAATTAAACAATAGTACTGCATAAAATGTTGCCAAAAACTTGGTGATTCTCAATGCAAAACAATTTTTAAAATTCAGCAGTTGTTTGAAAATGGTAAAAAGTGATCAGCGTTCTGGGAGGCCACAATCGGAATGCAGCTGTAGTTGTGAGGGTAAAAAATCTAATAAAAAAATATTGTCGTTTGACCGTACAAGAGATTGTCAAAGAAGATGAGATCAGTAAAGATTTAGTGCATGCAATTTTGCGTAAAAATTTTAGCAGAGTGGCTGCAAAATTTGTGCCCAAGCTATTGTCGGCAGAAAGAACTCCGTCTTGCGGTTGCACAAGACTTGCTGGTTACTATCAGCATTAAACCTGAGTTTATAGACACCGTCATAACTTAAAGACAAACAGTGACAAAAGTGTATTATCAAGAAGTTTTCCGCCGACTCCGTGATGCAGTTCGGCGCAAAGTCCAAATATCTAAACAGCAAAAAAATTGCATCACAACAATGCTCCTTCTTATTCATCGCACCTAATACAGACTTTCTTGGTACTTACTTTTCCATCCTTGCGACTTCAGTTTGTTACCAAAATTGAAAACTTTCAGAAGTGTTTTAGGCAGTGAAAGATACGATAGAGTAAGTGTATAGAGACGCAAGGGCCTACTTTAAAGTCCCCATCCCGACATGTAAATAATAATTTTTTTCCAGCCGGTCGGATACTTTTTAGACAGACAGACCTTATATTTGCTATAATATTTTATCAATAAATTTTTGTGTTGTTAAAATGAAAATATCATCCACACCAATTTATTTTTCAAATGTTGAATAAAAGTAATAATCTCTACTTTTGTAGATAAAAAAGATAGATTGGTTTTTGCATCACTTCCAATTTAATACAGCTTAGGTAATCTTGGTAGTTTTAAATTTATGAATTATTTTCATGTTGTGGCAAAAATTAAAAAAACGCAGTAAAAGTGCTAACAATGTTGAGTACTGGTTTACACACTGTTTATTGATAGTGCGTTAAAACATGTTTATTATAAAAAAAACTTAAGTGGTTACATTTTTTTTAACCAAACTATAGTAATTTATTTTGTTGAGTACACACAAATAGAATATAATTATATTATAATAAAATCATTCAAAACGGTATATCAAGCTATAATAAATTTGCTCCTAATAAATAAGCGCTACCTTAAAGTACGACACAGAACTCGACTGTAAATACTTCCGGACACGCTACTCGGTATAAAGCAGTTTTTCTGTAGTATTTGTCTTGGGTAAAAGTTCATGCACTACTAAGTCTCGTATGTCCAGTAGTCTTTAAAACAATCAATCTAATAGTGACAAACTTGACACAATATTTCTATCATATCATCTAGTAGCAAGCACCTTGAGAATAGATCAATCTATGCAGCAATCTTAAAAATTAAATATTTTTCCAATTGTTGCCTGTTAACAAGTTAGCAAGTCTACTGAATCAGATTTCAAGAGCACGGGCATCACTTGTATAGTTCATGCGTCCACCTTTGTTCTTGTGAATTTATTGGAAAGCTGTGTGACAACCAGTATACCTTAAATTTTGTTATCACACTGTAGTATTAGAATAAAATACTCAATAGACCTGGAAAAAACTTTCTAACTAATTTAGCAAAAAGGATTGCCAACAAATCAACAAATTATAAGAGTAAAAGTACGGCATATGTTTTTTGCTAATTCTCGTAAACCAAGAATTAATACTAGCTACTATATGTACTCCAGAAAGCCAACGGTCGTTATAGAAACTTTTGATAGTGACGTATACAGTACATTTAAAAACTATTGGAATCACAATGACCCATAATAAAACAAAAACCCACACATATGATTGAAAAAAAGTGTTGCAAATTTTTGAATGATAAAAAATAGAAGACAAAAAATAGTATAATTAAAAAAAATAAATATTAGATTTCAAAATTAAATTTTAATTTTAATAGTCAGTATGTGTTGAATTAATTTAATTTTTATTATCCTATGATATAAAGATAGATTTTATAGTTAGTGCTTTTAATAATTAGGTGTTTACAGTTTTATATGTTGTTGATTAATTATTAAATTTTTATAAATTAAAGTATTAATTTAAGATAAATGTTATGTATTTTTAACGCCAAAAAACAATATCAAGTTATCGATCTGAAAGTTAAAGCAAATTTCGCATAACATATGTCAGAATGTCCCATTGTCATCGAATTGAGAGAATCAAGCAGCTAGCGGTTTTTATTTAAAATAGTTGATAGAAATATAAATTATAATATATGATCTATAAGAACAGTACAGTCAAATGATAAGCTTATCATCATATCAACCACACACCAAAAACCGTAGGTTAGTTTAAGACCAGTGTACATAATATTGCTGCTGTATAGACTGTTGACCTCAATTTATTATTTTTATGTCATACGTTTCCTATTTTATAACCTAAATAATTCAAAATTATATTTCATCCTAAAATAACAAAGGTGTATTTATTTACAAATTTCGCAACGGTCCTGTTGTAAAATTCATCCCGTGTTAATAAAAAATGTTGTTCCTTATATTCTTGACATGTGTATAGATTAACATACTCTATAATACAAATATTATCAATAATAAAAATAAATAATACTTTCCGATCTCATAGCTAGGATACAGGACACGCAATTTAAATAGATTATTAAAAACTCTGTTACAAAAGGTATCTCCATGTTTCACATTTTTTATCAACAAAATTGAATTATAACTTTTTTATTTAATGCAGAGTTTTAACAAAATATCTAAGTAATTTTTTTATATCATAGTATTTGCTTTGTTACTTAAAAATAATGAAACTGTTACTTTTTGCAGCGCGCGCGACAATATTTTTTTTATATTTTTAGGTATGTGACTAAAAAAAATAATCTACTATATTTTTAACATTGGTTAGTTAATACGTGTTTTTATTTTATCAATATATCTCGCCAAACTAGACTAAATTATGTATTATTATATTCAGTTTCTTTACACTTCAAGTTGTTGTATATGTAGCTCCCATTCCCTCCTTCTCGCGCCGATTAAAACCAGAGATTACATCGAAGTTCTTTGTAACATTAGTATGAAAACACGAAGGCTTCAGTTAAACAATCATCTAGTATACAAATATCAACAATTAAAGAAGAAGAAAATAATACGAGCCATTCTAATTGAATCAATGTCATAAATTATACTTAATGCAATTAGTAGTATTATTTCAAATATCTAACTACATGATCAATAAAAAACTACATTAAATCATGTTTTACTTGAATAAAAATAAAAATATGCTTAACGGAGACAATACTGTCAGTAAAATCGATTTTAAATTAAATATTTGAATTACTATGAGGCATTGATTAATGATTACTAGATATGCAATATATCCCTCATTCAGTTGGATATAAATTTACAAACACAACGTATACATATTTCATTATAGATTTATGTTCCGAATTTTACATGTAAAATTACATTTATTTAATATTCCAATGTACACTTATAATAGAATCAACTCTCAGAACATAATTTGTAATTTTCAATGTGTGCATATCGATTCTAAATTAGTATTGTTTTGGTATTAGTTTCATACATATTCTGGAATATTTAATGAGCTGATACGTATACATAATAAAAGTGATATATTATTCTACGTCTACATTATTTGATTTAAAACAATTTATTATCTATTTCTTTGCATAATTATATATTTATTATAAATTTAAAATTAATTGCTGTCTCGTTATTGCATTAAATGTACATCAAAAAAGTCGTGTAGATTGTATTGTTTATTTATTAAAATTTCCTAAAACAGTTAATTAATATTGAGTTGCATATAATTAACAACAAATTAAATTGTTAATTTTAGGCTATAATTAGAAACCCAATAATAATCAACACATGTAATGAGTGTTTAATGTGTGTCAGATGTGTCCTCGTTTATTTTGCTAATGTATGTATATTCCAGCAAATTGTGTTAGTTTTACATTTAAATGTTGACATTCTCAACTCACGGACAGTTTTTAACTCTTTATATAATCATTTTTACTATTAAATATTAAATATGTAAAATAGATTTGTTATTCTATTGGTGTGTAAATTCAATAATAATTTCTTTATCATTATCTCAAAATTTATAATATTTCAAATTTACAAAAGAAACCTCAATAATATGTAAAAAAAACTTGACTTACCAATTCTAGTAACTGATTTGTCTGATAGCAGACAGCGTGTTTCCAGTGAGAAATTGTAATCTCATATTGTAAAGCACTGCTCTCGCTTTTTTGAGATTAATATTTATTTTTTCAAAGTAATTCCACCGGTATTTCCTCACTTCTTCAATAGTTTTTTAACAATAAGATGACAATTTACCATATGAAATTTACTTAAGATCATTATTTTTTGTTTGTTTTTTGTTACTGTTAATATCTAAGCCATATCTTTTGCCACTTTCTATCACCCGAATGATTGTAGGAAAAAAGGTAAAAATTAAAAAAAAAAACTAGTCAAAAAAAGAACCAGTAAAAAAAGCAAGGATAAGAGCAAGGAAGAAGACTATAGAAAAAAAAGAAAAAAATGACAAGATAACTAATCCCGGAGATACAAGAATGAGTAAAGAAGAAATCTGAGACGTGTTATTATACAACACAAATGACCGGGAACAGAGCCTTTGAAAAGTTTAAAAAATAAAAATAATCAAAAAAACAAAAGATGTCTATTCTTCTATTCTGTCAGGAAGAAACACACGATAATGCAAAACACACTGTAATAGAATACAAGCCGTATGAGAAAGATAGAAAAAAACACCTGAGAGATGAAAATAAATGGAAGGCGCTAAGATACTTTGCAAAAAGATTACTAAGAAAGAAAATTGAGGAGTTTAACAATGAAACATGTAGAAAAACAAACAATGGAAGCAAACACACAAAATAAAAACCACAAAAGAAAAAAACAATAGACAAGAAAATAACAAGAAACAGACATGCATGCGTAGAAATCCGCAAAAATCCTCAAGGTAGTGCCAAATCTAGATTAGATTGAAAAGGACAATACAATTATACAACAACAGAAAAAAAACCGAAAGGTTATGCTATTCTTAAAATCCACTTGCTGAAAACCAATACCTCACTACGTTAAAAATAAAAATTACTCATTTAATAAAATATTGTAATTTTTCTATTAAATATAACCATATTATGCGCATAGAATTTATATAAAATAAAGATTTTCCTGAGTTTCTCTAATGATGTATTCTAAACAGATGTTGAACATTAATGAAGATAATAAACACCTTTGGCTTTCCTCTCTTTCTATTATTTAAGAATTTTCAATCCATGTATTCAACATTGTTGAATATCATCTATTATTGTACTCTATCAAAAGTGATCTGGTAGACAAACACCAAGCAAAAATGTCCTAGTTCTAATTCTTGGTTCATTAGAATACTGTACAGAGCTTTCCATGTACCCTTTCTCAAAAACCAAAATTAGTTAGTGTTGCGGTTTATATATTTTCTTTGTTATAATACTCTATTTGTCAATCATTGCTTTTTCTTAGCATTATTTAATATAAATAATTCTTCTTTGACATATTTAATTAGATTGTTTAACATTTTGAAATGTTTTCTTATACCGCTTTGTATTGTTTTGAATTCCAATGATTCTCTGAACAGTTATTTTCTTACGATTTTCATTGTTATTTTAAATACTTCCATTCAAAGATTGTGAGCTGATGCCAACCACTAGATATGTCTCCATCGCTAGTTTTAGAAATGTGATATTTAGAAATTAATTAATATGTCACAACAACATAAAAATACTTTAAAACTTTTACAAGTACAACCACACTCGATGAAACTATCATATCAAAAACAAGTTATAAGCAGTCTGTAAATAATAACCTTAAATATAATAAAATATTGAGTTTGGAAGCTTATTACATCATTTGTCCAGCTGACAAAATCTTTTATAAAAGTTTTGGTCCTACGTCTCTGAACTGTCAGTAAATATTTGTTAGAATTTTTAGCAAGCCTTCTACTACAAGTAAATATTTGTTTAAATAGCATTTTGTCTTGTATTTCGTTTGAACAATGTCCATAATTTTTTTTTTAATACAAAAATTTGCAACATAACGCCAATGTTGTAAAGTATCTACATAAGTCATTAATCAATTTTAGATCAGCTATAATTCAAATAGCTTGTTTATTAATGAAACATTTGAAAAATAGTGTAGTTTCAAACGCTTTTCCCCATACTTGAAAACAATATTCAATCCAAAGTTTGCTATTAAGATTAGAATAACACACCCTATAAAATGCTTTAAAAATGTCTAATACTACTGCAATATTTTCTGTATATTTGTTTAAAGTAAAATTCCATTTGTAACTAACTGCGGCATAAATTATCTCAGAGCGGTTATTGTTAGGATTCGGGCTGGAGTGCAAGGTTAAATAAAATCAAATCCTTCCATATATTTTTAATACCTATATACTTAAACACTTACCATTTACAATAATAAACGTATTAAAACTATTATATGTCTATATATAACACAAACCTTCCTTAAAAATAGTCAAGTTAATTAGTTGCCCAACCAAATAGTTTATAACAACACTTACCAGCAGGTAATATCTTACAACCCTTTGATAAACCTATAAACACATGGATGACAATATTAAGCAGTTTAGCTAATTTTGAAACGGAAGATTGGGCATTGATACGTGTTAGTACGTTAGCACGCATCACATAATTTTAAAATCAACTTTACATCTCGATAAAGATGTTTCCACTACACTTCGCGTCTTAACGCAGCTTATATCTTACATATTCCAAAAAATGTCCAATTGCAGCATAAAATAATTGAACTACATCTGCAATGGGTTGTTGTGGCATACTTTAATAGAATGCACAAAATTCACCACAATTTACATACAATATATTATCTTTGACTTCATAAAGTTTGCAATATAAATAACATAAATCTTTTAACGCTAATATAATGTTAACCAAAAACAAATCTAAACGCTGTTTTTCATGCAATGAGCCAAAAACTACAAACTTCTAAGTCATTGTATAAAGGTTTTCTTTTCAGAAATGCTGTAATTACGTTCTCTGTCCAAAAATAATCTGCTGGTATAGACAATAACATGTTTTTTATTATCATTTTGCTAAAGATAGCTCCAATACCTAGATTGGATACGTCAGTCTAAACAAAATATTGTGAGTTGTTCAAAAGAGTTTGTTTTGCAATAAATTCTTTTGTTAAAAACTTTTATAGTACTTCTCCCAATACCCACTTATTTCTACCAAAAAAAAATAGTCCAATGGTTCGGCAGGGTTAGCAAAATTAGAACAAAACTTTCGGTCGTAATTACAAAGACCAAAAAAACATGAACTTATTTTATAGTCTTAGGAGTTGAAAAATCTAACACAGTTTGCACTTTTGCAGAATTAGATTGTAGGCTCTTCTGCACTAGCGCATGTCCTAAGAACGTAATCTTATCATAAATAAATAACAGTATTTTAAATTTTAACGTAAAGCCAGCTAGTAAAAACTTTATCTAGATAGTTTATGTATTCATTACAGTTACTAGAATAAATTAGTAAATCGTCCACATATACAATTGTAAAATTGCAAAACTCTAGCCAAAGAATAGTGTCGATGCACTTAATAAAGACGACAACGGCTGTTCTAAGACCAAACAATAAAACCTTAAATTGGTAACACCGAGTGACTGCCAAAAATCCCGTAAACCGTTTGACAGGTGGTTTTAACGGTATTTGCCAATACCAGTTTGTAAGGTAAAGTGGAGATGACCTTTACCGTTTCTATATTATGTAAAATGTTATAAATTCGGAATTAATTTCCATCACCAAATTTAAACGTCGTGCACCAAGACAAACCCAAACATTACCATTGCGCTTCACTCAGTGGCGTAGCTAGAATTTGTAAACCTCTCCCCCTACGCAAAATATTAAAAAAAGCCCCCCTAGAGTTAAAAATAGCGTGTATTTTATACTTTTTTTTCTAACCCTAAGAATTAGAAGCCCCTACAACGTCTCAAAAATTAGGAAATAAATTCACTATATGTGCATTTCTATTAAAAGCGCATAATTTTATTTTAAGCCAGTTTATAAGTTTAAACTCATGTAACAGTTCAATTACCGGTACCTCTATTTTTAAATTTGGTATAGCTAGCCAGGATTTATCCAAACCAGTCTATTCCATTAATGACTGAATAGGCAAGTTTGGGAATAAAGAGAAACTCTTGTGTAAAACTAATATGTTTTAAACTAAATGTCAATTGCATTGGCTAAGATATTGTTCTACTGACAAAAAATACCGGTATCATAGAACTGAACTCTATTTGATTCAATACAATGATTGACAAATAGCTGACATCGCCAGTGTCTATCAGTGCAGAGTAATTAAGGCCATATAGTAATATACAAACAACTGGAGTGAATACTTCAGATTTATAATTGAAATCACAAGATGGTTTTTGTAAAAGTGTAGATTTTGGATCGTTAATAGAACAAAATAATTCAAAGCTTCAATTTCTTTAAGTATAGTTATTGCTATTATTATTAGCATAGCTTGTGGACACAATAATTAAGACTATATAAAATTAGTTTTTGGCAAACATTTTATATAAAAAGTTTAGTTATTAATTCATTTCATAACTATTAAAGGTGACATGCAGTTATACCTAGCATCTGTTTTATTACTTTACTGTCGTCCTTTTTGTTTAGTTTTTTGGGTAATATTTTATGATGTATTAGACTAGGGCGGAGCCTATTATAAAAATTTAAATTTAAAAAAAAAATTATTTAACTTATTAATCAACAATAATTATAAAAATTAATTTCTTAAAGAAAAGCAGAATTGTATTTTAGAAATATATTGTAAAAACATTTTTTTCTAAAACTCATATTCAAGATTTTACGTGTAAAATTTGAAAAAAAGAGAGTACATGCGGCTCTTAAATTGACTTGGCACTTAGTCATTTTTATCACCAAAATTATTGCTTACTCATTTTTGTGCACATAATTACTTTAATTTTAGCCAAGCGTATTTGCATACAAATAGAGCCGCTTCTGCTGATAACGCCGCATGAATGATTGCATTCCATGCTGAAGAGTTTCTAACCGGGCTCACCGTAAGTGAGGTGGTACCTTGTGTCTTCCGTGGAATTGCTCCCGTACTGATATGATCGGCGGTATCCATCTGCTGACACACCTTCACTTGCAGGTGGTTTGGTTATGCTTCAATCCACTAATCGCATGGTGTTCTTCTGAATTTTATTATTTTATTTATTCCAATAATTGCTTGCATGAATTATCTCAGGACGGTTATTGTTAGGTTTAGAGCTCTGGAGAGCAACGTTAATTAAAATCAAATCTTTCCATAATTTTTTTCTAATACCCATATTTGTACATATATTGTTCCATTTACAATAATAACCCTATTATTATTTTATTAACTATTATATGTCTATACGTATAACAAACCTACATATAATAATAGCTAAGTTAATTAATTTTTCAGACAATTAGTTTAAAACAACACTTACCAGCAGGTAATAAGTTACAACCCTTGGAGGCTCAATGTTACACATTTCAAAACATATATAGAGAAGACCCAAAATGTCTTAAGAAGAATCTAAATCCGAGCAGCAGATAAGACGTGGTATTATATCCAGCAAATTTAAAAAAGTTCAATAATACTATTGCGGTCTAGTCAGTAATCATTATTTTGTAAAATTACACCTCCAGAAAATTTTCTACACAAAATCATCAGAAATGTCAATTTCAATAATTTAAAACAAAAAAACGGCGAACAACACTTTAATTTCCTCAATCTTTAAAAAAAATAAGCTATTAAAGAACATTTTTTATGGTTTGCGAATGAAACATTCCAAATTAATATTTTTGTCTGTGCCATAAAGGTCCTAATGATTGAAAATAATACCATGTAACTTTGAAAAACATTTAAATGCATCATCTTCCACATAAAACTGTCTAAAATGATATTAACTTAAAATAAAGAAATCGGATCCAAGTATTTAGGTTTTTTTAAAACCTTCTAAACTTTTTTTGAAAACTTTTTATGAATGGAACAACAATGCATTGTCATATCTACATCGGTGTCAGACCCGCATTGATTGTTAATAGAAATGTATTATGTGCTACTAATAGTTATTTATTACATAATAGATAAGACAGAATTTAACAAAGCATAGAATAAACAGTAAAAACACTTATATGTAAAATTTAATAAAAACAATTAAATATTTTATTAAATCATACTTAAATAATCATTAAAAAAGTGCATTTTTATTAAAATATTTGTAGTGGCTCGTTTTATAAACCGCTTGACGTAGAATAAGCTTTAACATTATATTGCAGCACTTATGTATGTGCTGTTGGCAGAATTACACCACCATGCAAGTTTTTATTTCGGTAGAATATTTAACACATTTATTATCCTTTGGTTATTTGTAAGCGGAATTTTAAACGGTGTTTTTCTGATGCATCTGATGCACAAATCCGAAATTTTACCTACCTAGATAAAATCCACTAGATTAAAAAAATTTCAGTCATATTTGGGTATTTAAAGATGCTATCATAAAAACTATTTTTCTATAATTTAAAATGAAAACCGTTTAATAATAAAAACTATTTTTCTTTAATTTAAAATAAAAACTAGTTAACTTAATATTTTTATAATTATTATGTTATAATGGTAATGCATGTTGTATATTGCCAACTATAAAAGTAACTGATGCTTGCGGAGTTAGTTTATAAATGTGCACACGTAGAAGACATTTTCCATAATAAACTTAAGATATTATGTCTTGTACGAAGTTAAATTTAATCCTTGTGCTTTAAATTCCTTAGTCATACAATTAAATTGAATATATTATTCATTATGCGCAAAGTTTGAGGCTTACTAACAATAAAACAATATATATATTTTAGAAGCATTTGCAAAAACATACTGAATTTCAATATGACTTACCTACTTATTTATAAATAAAATATCAGTAACAAGAGACACTTCACTTTGCTAACACTTTCTTAATTATGCATCGTCTTAAGAGACGTTTAATTAATTTGATTAATGTCGATCCCAAGAGAGTACTTTATTACACTCCGTTTATCATGGAAACAAAAAACCGTCGTAGTAATTAGCAGCATAAAGCTTCAATAACTTGTTATAGTTCGATAACTACTACATTATGCATGCTAGTCGAGATTGTGTGTACGCTATACAGGAAACTATTGAAAAATGTAACGGGAACGGTATAAATAAAATCAGCATTCGCCGGAAAATACGTTCAACTTGTGAGCTAATAAACTCAATATATTCGAGTGGAGATAAAAAGTTTAGAAACAGTGATTGTAAAATATATTCAGCGCATAATGGAAAATAAACCTGCAGTGCATGTGACAGAAAAAAAAATCAGTCGCCGGAAGTGTGTGAAAATTCTTGAAAAAAGGAAAAGAAAATACCTTAGCAATTTGAAATTCTGGCCAGATTTGAAGTAAATATATAAGTACATACATAAACAGGACTCGGCATAGAGGATTAGAACTTTCGAAGAGCTACTATATACACTCAGGCGAGATTTGTAAATCTTTCTTTCTCTTTTATTTTTTGTCTCTAGCTCTTTGAATTTATTACAGGCTTTGTTACGTCCAGATTGGCGCTATCTCTCTTTTATTCGACAAACAGATCCTCTCCAGGTATTTTCGTTGAATTGATCATTCTGAATGTTTTGTTCGCATTTCTGTCGATTCAGTTAGTCAATCTTGGTTCATATCACTTTGTGGGCTACAAAGTTTATAAATGATTATATTACGTATTTCAACATAAATGTAGGGAGAACTTTATATATGAACGCCGCGTTATATTCAACTAAATTTCAATGAATAAGAATGATAAAGTTGAAGCTAGATTATTACAACTAATTACACAATTTTATTATATTAATGTAATATTTTATATTGATCAGCTTTGCAAATTGTAGTGTAAATTAAACAATCAAGCAAATGTTTGCAAGACTGCTGTTAAACCACTATTTCATTCACAAGAACATAAACAATGTTTATTTCTGAAACGTGCATATAATTTTATACCAGTTTAGATTTAATTTTTAATTTTACGACTCATTTATCAGGTGCTTGTTTAGCGCTTTTAATTAAAGTTTATAGGAGTCCGTTAAACAATTATTTATGTGTAAATTTTATTATAGCAAAATAAATAAAACTAAAGTATGCAAAATGTGTGCTAAATATAAAAGTATAATTATATATTAAAACAATATCATAAACTTATTACTTTATATGCTTTAAATAAATAGCAACTACGTATTCGTATTTCTCTTGTCAACGGTAAAACACTATAACTACTCTTTTGTATTGTGTTGTATTTTTATGAATGTTTTTAATTCATTCTGCAGCTAATAAAGAAAATAATAATAAATAATGAAAAGCCCAAAATGACTTGTTTTGTTTGAAACAACCGTAATGGCATCATACATACAGTTGATATTGGTATGAGCGCTGTTATATCTGACATAGGATATATGCTAGAATAGTTTTCACGGTTTGAACGAGTACGGCCAAATAAATATTGCACGGTTACAGAGGTTCTTAACCTGTCGCTTTTTACTGCATTGATAAATAGGGTGTTTACCATTTTACCATTGCGCAATGTTCAGTGAAAACCTGGAGCTCTTACTAAATGTACTTTCTATTGTGACAACACTAATAAACAATGGTATATTATAGTTAATTTTACGCGATGACGATTAATGAAGTGTGATGAAAAATTTTGGTAATGTGTGTATCGGTTAGTGAGTCTCTAGACACCGGAAATGTTTGTAATTATAGCTCTGACATTTCACATGGTGATCCGTTTCCTTTTAGAATGTGCCAGATATATGTGTTGGACTTGAAATAACAGATGGGGTGAATATATTTTCGTAAAGGTCGTGTCTTAATGTGTACACTCTGCCTTTACTTTGTGTTTCCTCTCGAATGTGTTGTCTAGACAACGAAATAAAAACAGTGTTAACTCTCTTCTTGTGCTACCCTCGCATTGCTTGGCTTGTCGGGATTATATGAAATTTGTGAATATTTACTAACACAGCAAAGTTTCATCCATACATAACTTTAAGATTACATGACGAATGCTAAAATTAAATATTTCAGTTATTACATTCCAATATAGAACTTAAACATAATTGAAGTATTTTTTAAATTATTATATAAATAAATAATCGTGTATTGATTTAATTAAGTGTAGATATCTAAATAATTAACATGTTAAATATTTGCTTTCATTTAATTCTATAAATAATACTATATTGTTTATGATAATGCCTCATGCCACAGTGTGATCCAAATTTAGGTTATGTCTTGTCGACTTGTCAACTTTGCAGCTTGTTGACCGTTCTCTAGACGTAATTGTAAAACTAATTAATTAATATTGGTGTATACAATGTATTTGACTAAAACAATATATGTATTTAACTAAAAACCGAATCAGTAAAAACCGTCATTTGCAGTTATCATACGGCTACAAAAATAAAACTGAAATTAAAAAATGAAACCACAACCTTATCAAAAATCGATTTCGATATTTTAATGCACAGTACTTTTAATCAACAAATTATTATAAGAATTATAGCAGTAATCTACGTAAAAGCAATATTAAATATTATGTTGCTCTTACTACATAGATTCATTTTTTTTATATTACAGTTAAATCTTTTTTTTAATTTTCCTAAAAAAGTCATAATAAGTGCTATTTCTTCTTTTAATATGCGAATCAGGCCTAATTTAAAAACATACATGTTCTTAGATGCGTGTAGAAAGAAGTATTATAATAAAATGTCCATGACACTCATAGCAAATAAATAAATTATTGTATTTATGATTGCTAAAGGTAACGGCGCACAGTGGTTCAAAATTTAAAAATGTCTATCAAAAATCAAAATTTCAATATTTTATATGATTCTATTCACACATATAATTGTTGTTCTAGTATCTGGTCAACATCTGAAATACATAATTACAAAATTAAATAACGTAGAAAGACAATTTTAGTTTTTGAACATGCAATAACAACACATGCGTTGATATATACGCAACTTTTTTTAAACACGTCTTTTTCTATAAACTGTGCAGAATTGGAGATATTTGAAAAAAACGAATATGTATAGTTAAGTTTAAACCTTTAACTATAATTATAATATTATTAGTACTTAAAATGCTTTTCATATCGGAGTCATTTTTGCGCTAATTGTATTCTATGAAATTGCTCTACCTCTTGTAATGTCTGATAAACCGCACACTCGATTATTATCTTTTTGCACATCATTGCCAATTGCATATTTAATAGCTGTTACGCTGTTATTTGATATTGTATACAACTATTTGAAAGATGTATTGTAATTTTGAAGGCAATCAATGACAACTATGAAATAAATGCAAAGAATATTGTGTGAAAACAGCACACAAAATTATAAGTTGTATGGCTGGTACTAAAGGCCCACTTCCGTTCACAAAATCTTATTTCATTAAACATTAGTTGTAGAAAATGCAGAATTAGAAAATTATCCAAAAAATAAAGATTTGCGACTATACTGAGATCACTGCATTAGGAAAAAATAGTGCCTTAAAAATAAAAGTTTTCCACCGATTAATTTTAAGTTAAAATCCCCAATTAAATTCTTTTGTCTACCAATTAATCAATATTTCCGAAAGTATTCCTATTTTCATTTTTCTACATTACTACATACTTTCTTTGTTTTTTTTTATAAGCAACATTTGAAATCTTTTTCATCCATTCTATAGAGACATTTAGCAAAACATAGACAAAGAAACCTTTTTTTAAATAAACAACTGATATAAGATTGAGATTGACGGGTGTCGTGACATTTAGTAATAATATAAACAATAACAATAAGTATCCTCTACATTTAATTGAATTTAGTGTGCAAGTTAGCCTTGGAACAATACAATTATAAATGTCACTCAGTAAGTCAAACTATGCACATGCAATATTAAAAATTGTAAGCAAGAAAGAACGAGTGAATAATAACATTGAATGTTGTTTCTTTATTAATTACAGGTTGGATTAATAATATAAATAGTTAATGTTAATATATTATAAATGTTGTATAAAATAATAAAGTCTTTATTAATTACAGAAACAATGTATGTGTTATTCCTGATTCATCTTATATATATTTAAAAACCGTAACTAGTTTCAACGTTTACAACGTCATCATCTGACGGTGATACACACAAGTATAAATATTAAAAAGAATTTACTGAGTATACATACATACGACATTAAAACATAAAATTATACAGAAAAGTGGAAAATTATATGGAAATTATTATGAATTACAAACAATGTACTATGTACTGTGTACTATACTCAGAAAAACAGATTATGTAGGTAGAGAAAGGATTAATAGTTGGCGGTTTTTACTTAAAGGTAATTATGACAAAACATTCCGCAAAAAAGAAAAGATTAAATTATTTCAAACAAAGAAGATTTTGCCGGTTTGGTTATTAAGGAAGTATCCAGATGTAAAAATAACCATTAATGGCCGATCTCACCAACACTTCTTAAATCAATATTTACCTAAAGTTTTACTTACAGCTAACTGTTACTTAAATATTATATGCGTCTCACCAGTCATTTTAATTAGACTTACGCTAAGTATAGTAGAGTTTTCAGATATCAGCCAATATACATTATATTGACTCTAAACTTGGCGTGCACTTTCGTTGTATTGTGTGTACAACTTAATACTAATATAACCATAAAATTAAAAGTGTACATTGGAAGTTGCTTATCGGTTTCTGGAAATAACAAACACTGAAACATTGATTTAAATGATAAAAAAACTGCTGATAAAATGAAATGTGTAAGAATCCAAATTTTTTTTCTGGTATGATTACAACATTAGGTTGTAATTTTTATTATCATACATGAAGGTCTCAGATCTAAAGTAATTCAAAATCCACAAACTAAAATATTTTTTGTACTGTAAGGAACCAAGTCAATTGATATTATTTGTACAAATAGATGAAATTATTATGTTGAATTTACAATAAATAAACAAAAAGTTTCATTTCAAATTAAACTTCAAATTTATACATTAGCTCTGAATCCTTTACACGATGTCCTTTTTAATTGTTTTGGTTAATATACTTATATACCAAAATGTATTTTTTTTAGATCAACACTTTATTATGATCTAATACAATTGTATTGCATTTTTTTGAAATAGAAATAAAAATTAATATTCAATTGGGCATTCCACAAACAACTCCACGAGCAAAATTTAAATTCTGTTCATCATTATCTTGAAAATACAGAACCCCATGTCCTCTTTTTGACTGAAACCAAAATAAATAATAAAGATCTAGTTGGCATTAATATAGTAGATTCCAATTATCATCTTGAACATTTATTTGTTGACCAAAAAGGTGTTTGTGCCTACATCCACAAACAACAAGCATATTCTAGAGTGACAACGTAAAAAGTTCATGGCATCGGTTAAAATAGCATATTTCTTAAACAAATTTTTTTGATAAGACTTGGTTACAGTAATTGGCATATACCGTTCTCCAAATAAGGCAACTCCAAACTTTTTTGATAACCTTTCTGAAAGCTTTAACAAACTTTGCCAAGGTGGTTATAGAAAGGCTAAAATAATTTTGTCACTCATTTTCTACAACATTATCCGGACAACAAACTATGCTGCTTCTCATAATCATACTTAACTTATTCAGCAACCCACATATTTTCCTCGTGATTAACTAATTGGTGAAGGATACTTTAAAATTTTGATAATTAAGAATTCCTGATGTTCTCTTCTTATTACTACTAAACCTTAAAAGCGTCTCATCTATCTTTATTCTAAGATGAACATAGTAAAAATGAAAAAAATTCTTAATAAATTTGATTTCGATACTTATTGCTAAAATTCTAAAGATCCATATATTGCAGCAAAAAATCTCACAAAAACTAATCAGAATGTCATCATTATTTTTTTCATTCTCAGTTATTAAACCAAAACAAAAGTACTTGTTTCTAATTCAGACAAAACAGGCAGTTAATAAGAAGCAAAAAGCATTTAAGAAACACAGCTAGTAAACATGGTGACAATCTAATACAACCTGAAAAAGATAGGATTGACAGAAACAAAAATTTCTACAAAACAATAAACTCATTGCAAGGTAGTACAAAGTTTTCAGTACCCCCTCTTCAAAATGATCAAAACAATCTACTACTTACTTACTAATCCAAATGAAAAAACAAACATTTTTGCAAACCAATTTGCATCTAACTCTACTATTATAAATCTTCCTATTGCTGTACCTACAACGCCGGCTAGTGGTAAAATAATGGGTCCAATCCATTTTAAACAACAGGTTGTCAAAATTGCAAATGTTCAACCTATCCCTAAAAAAAAATTACAAGTCTGATTCTTCAAATCAACCCGTCAAAAAACTTTAAAAAATATATTAATTTCCATATTGTCAAGTTCTTAGAACAAAATAACATTATCTCAGATACTCAATATATATTTTGAACAAAACGTTCGAAAACAGATCTTCTGACTTATGTAAATCACAATGAAACTCTACTTTAGACAAATATGGAGAAAAGCATTTAATAGGGTATAGCATCATAATCTTATTAACAAGCTCCATAGGTCTTAATCATAAATAAAACTGTAAATCTTATCAATAGTTTTCTAGACAATAGAAAAATTATAGTAAGGTTTTATGATTTTAACTCTGGCTCCAAAATTATAAATGATGTTCTTCAAGGTTTTGCTCTTTTGCTAACTTTATTTTTTATTTACATGAATGAACTTCTTCAAACACCTAAAAGTCCTATTCATAGTTTTGCAGATGATAGCCTTCATACTTCATACTTTCCAAAGATCATATCGACACATATGGCAGAACGTCATAAAATTTTAAATGTACAACCAGCACGATCAGTGCTGTAACTAGCTTCTGATGCGCCCGGTGCGAGAGCGTTATTTTGCGCCCTCCAAACTCCAAAATTATGAAGTTTAGGTGGTTATAAAGTGATTATACCGACGGCACCGCCCTAGTTACAGCACTGAGCACGATAGAGCTTATCTGGTCAAACAACTGTTGGACAAAAGTTTCCTGCGCGTTAGATTGGTTGCGGTGGTCCTATTAGTGATAGTGCTAAAATTTTCAGACCTCATAGCATTAGATTATTGTTTATAGGGCTGGTTCCAAAGATAAAGTAGACAAAGTAAAGGTGAAGACGTGCTCTATTAGGAATAAAAAAACTTTAAAACAAATAAAAATCATTTACATATAATAACGTTTCAGTTACTTACTCTCTGTATATGTGTACATGTTGGATACCTAATTTATAATGAAAATTTTGTTCAAAGCTACTTCACAACATATACAACACATTTTCGTTTAACACCGATCCCGAATCACGATTTTCCATTGTTTTGTAGTAGTTAATCTATTTTCCACATATGTAGTTGTATGTGGGTTATTATGTGTACGTACGTTTGAAGTTTAACATTTTTATTTCAATAGATTTTTTCTAATTAATAGGAAACCTTATTCAAATTTAAATTATTTGATTTAAAAGTATTATAGTTTAATCTATTGATTTTGATTTCAATACATAAAATAGTAACAGTAAAAATTTAAACTACAAAAACATGTTAATATATACCAAATGTCTTTTTAATCAAATTTATTTCTGATTAGTTAAAAAACATTTATTGAATTGTGTAAATATTATGCAGACATTTCAAATATTTTCACCAACACGAGCTATCCACATTAATATATATGTTAATAAGAAACATGTATGTTATAGTTCAACGATATCACATTACAGTAATATTGTGTTACGTGCTAGATATGCACCTTATACGGGAAAATTGCATTATAATAAAAGCTAGAAGCTGCTTAAACAAATTGGTATTGTAAGCGATAAATTATAATTAAACCACGTCGAGTAGATTTGATTGTCATTAACATATGTTTTTATTTGTTGCCACAATAATTATTAAATACTATTTTAATTAACTACAGTGAATAATCAGCAGAGCTTTGTGTAATACAAGTTACATATATTATATTCATTAAACCGGTCATTAGTTTTCCTTTCATGATAAGATGATTAGTAGGTACTGTTGAGCTACATAATAACACATCTGTGATTGCGAGAAAGAGTTTCAAGCACCTACCCGCCTATTATATTCCCTTTGGTATAGTTTCAACAAGTAGACTGAGATAATTACCGGAACTATGGTTTTGCAAACCATCCAACCTCTACATGTCATTGCTTCTATGCTTCAAAAGATTATTATCCTAAAGAAGTTGTACGTTATATCTGCGTAAAATAATAATCCAGTATTATGTGATTCACTTATTATTTGGGTGAAAGTACGGTATTACTGTACATTTGTGAATAATTTGAAAGTTATTATTTTAAATTAATAGTATGGAAACAGAAAAATAACTTTTATATTATAGACAATAAAATAACAATCAATCAAAATATATAGTTTCCTTTTTTAATTTTAAATGAATTCGTAATCATATTAATTAATATTAGTAAAAAATCAATAAAATGTTACTTCACTGTAATCGAGTTATGCTTTAATATTAAAAAAATTATAATAACTTATTTACTTGAAACAAAAATAAAACAATTTTAATTTACAAAACCTATAAAAACAATAAAAAAATATAAATGTTTAAGTATTTCAAGAAGTCTCAATTTCCAAGGTATAATATGATATTCTCTTGTGTGTCTAACGTAATAAAATATTTAAATTTATTAAAATATCTGAATAAATTTTACAATAAAAATAATAAATGTCAGAATATACTCTTTCGTCAATATAAAAACTGAACAGTAACATTTTAAAAGTTTGTTTTTACAGCAATCTTATAGTTTGTGCAATATTTCACGCCACATACGCTAATACTGGGTGTAAATTTGAATAAAATACTTCCACAATTGTGTAGCGATCTGACAAAACCAGATAAATCTTTATGTGAAAAATGTGTTAGATAAGTTCTTATAAAAATGGGGATAAGATAAATCTATTGGTGAAGTCAGAATTAAGTTAAACAATTTAAATCCAATTCAAAATTGCGGTCAAATCAAGCAAAAGCAGATAAACCTAAAATAATGATTGCATTTCAACCAAAGCAAGATAAATCCATTATTAGGGACGTGTAGTTTTAAGATTTATAAGGTTAGAATATGGCGATAAGCACAATATTTTTCTGTTAGTAGTATGTGGTTATTTCCCACCGTTTTGTTTGCAATGTTGTTATATGTTATAAAAATCATTGATTTCTGTTACTATTGTCACATTCTAATAATCAGTTTGTTGTTATTTTGTTCGTTATTCTTGTTTTTAATCAGAAAATGGAGATAGAAATTACAAACGTTTCTGTGCAAGGTAAGGTCTATAAAATTCCTATAGTATTTTTTTTGCAGATATGGTGAAACTCTGCTATACAGGGCTGGGCAAATGTATGGAAACACTTGATTATTGGCTACATTTTTAGTTTATGTAAAAAATGTTTTTAATAAAAGTTTTTGTAGAAATTTTAATCTACATAGTGATGTATTTTGATTTTTAATACAAACTGTTTTTTAAATGAAACACCCTGTATATTTTCTTTTATTTTTAGAAAAAAAAATTTCAACAATTACAATGATATAAGGTTTTATAGGTCTACGACTTACGGTTTTTGAAATATTCATTAAAATAATGAAACAAAACGTAGTAGATTATGTTCCAATTACCTTAGCAACAAGTAAAAACAATTATAGTTTTTCTGTTATTTTTAATACAATTTAAAATAAACGTAAAAATAAGTGAATATTTTAAGCAAAAAGTCAATGTAATTGTACATATGATTATTATTACTATAAATCATATAAAACGTACTACATTTTGTGTTATAATTTTAATGAATATTTCAAAAACCGTAAATCGTAGACCCATAATACTTTATGTTATTGTTTTTTTAATAATTCGTTACATAAACCAAAAATACAGCCAATAATCAGGTGTTTCCATACCCAACCCTGTATTTCAATTAATTATTAAATTATCAATTGATTTTGTAATATAAATAACATTTTCAAGCTAACATAAAATATAAAATTATAAACAAAACTAAAATAACAATGATAATTCAATAAAATAATTTATCAAAAAAGTTTTTTTTATAATTATTATAAAAAGTGTTAATAATTACTAATTTGTTTTTGTCCTTAACAGGCAGCAAATGAAATCAAATTAACAAACTTTTCAAAAAAAAAATTACGTAAGAAATAAAAGTACTTCATTAAAGATCCTGACTTGGTATTAAACGAACTTGCGATTATGTGTAATTCAATTAGTATGCGAGACATTAGACGAATTCGACAATTTCTTTTTAATGTACTTGATAAAGTTACTTAGGGTATTAAACTTTGTCATATGTTTGTAATGTACAAAGAAATCGATCTATACGTAACGACCTTCAAAAATGTTCTATTAATATTTGCTATTGTCTAAAAACCAGAGAGAAGAAATGGGTTCGAGTATGCTTAAAGTATTTCACATTTTTTGCATATGTAGAGGTTTCTAAAACGATATAAATAATCTACACAAATACATCATCAACTACACCCCAATATACATTTTATACTAGAGTCAGAGATCAACAATAATCTAAATTTTCTAGATCTCACCATAACTAAAATCAACAACCATCTTGAACGTAACATCTATCTCAAACCCACTAACCCCGGAATCATAATACCCTATGACTCCAACCACTGAAACGCCCATAAGTTCTTTTTGTTTCACTCTCTCATACACAGAACCATCACCATCCCGCTCACTCCTGATATCCAAAATCAAGAATTTAACATCATTAGACAATTAGCACTAATATATAAATCCCCAATAGCTTTTATTAATAAAATCATCTATAAATATTAGATCGCAACTAAATGATTTATCACTTACCATAGCCAAGGATCATAACAAGATTCTATACCGTAAACTCACATACCATAACCACACAAGTGAAAAGACAAGAAAACTTCTTTGTAAATATGACATAAAAGCCACTCTAACATCATCCAACACTCTTAAGAATGCTATCTGTAATAATAAGCAAAAAACAAACATACCTGAAAAATCAAGAGTTTATAAAATCAGCTGCAACGACTGCCCCGCAACCTACATACGCCAAACCGGACGAGCCTTCAAACATAGAGTGAACGAATACCTTCACAAGAATAAAATCTCAATTTTCTCTAAACACATTTATTTTAATAACCATAAAATCAACATTAAACAAAATTAAATTTTTTTACATAACTGCACAAAAGGACTAAAAATGTCTATTTTGAATCATCTCTAGAAATAGACAAAATAAAAAATAATCTAAATATCTTCTTCTTCTTCTTGAAGTGCCGTATCCGCTTAGCGGACGTTGGCTATCATGTTAGCTATAATAATTTTGTTGACAGCGGCGCGAAAGAGTTCGGTTGATGTTTCTCCAAACCATTGTCTTAATATAATTTTCCTAAATGATCAACTTAACAATAATTTTCAACATATCTACACTTTCCTAAAAACTGATTAATCATAAATATAAATTAAAAACTACACCCGAACAAAACTACTAACGCTATCCCACGTAAATATCAATAACATTTTAAGCACCAACTACAATTTTGCTACATTCTGCCTAACCTAACCTCCTACACATATGTTACGTCGCAAACGCACAAGTGCCTAAAAATAAATGTAAGTCCTTTAATTATTTTTATATTTTTACATTTTATATTTTTTAACTTTTAACTTATAATATGTATCATCTGACAATTGTATATATTATGTTTATATTTTTTGTATACTAAACTTACAGAGCCAGAAGATGATAATTTAATTGTCGAAACATGTTGCTACATAAATAAAAAGTAACACCACAAAACAGCATACTAGAATATCAATTATACCCAACTCACCTATTTTTACAAAATATGCAAAAAATGGTTAATCAAAACAACAATATATATATTCTTTTTCTACTGCCATCTCTATAATTAGTTACACATAAAGCTAGAATGTCCCCAAGTGTTCTCTTATTATTACAATTTGTAGCGCGCATGTTCATAATTCATTCATTGTGCAATCAGCATTCCCATGGCACGTAAACCATTAAATTGAGTCAGATTTTGTAAGATTGTTTTACATAGAACTTCTATGTAAAACAATCTTATTTTTGTGGATCAAACCAATTTGATCTATGAGTCTTAAGCCGGTTGTTCTGTTTTAAAGTGTTATGGAACTGTATTTTTTGTAGATCTTAACTTATCAACTAGAAAAATATTAATTCTTCTAGCAATTCTTTGTTGAAAACTTCATTCTTCAGCACAAACAAAGTCTTTATTATAAAATTTATATAAAGAAAACTGAAGGTACTGGCTTATTCAGAGCTTATTTATCAATGTAAACAATCGACAGTTTTTGTTTTTGGAAAGAGCCATACACAAAAAGTCGTTTGCGCTTCGCTACGCAGTATGACACTAATAGTATAATTTACACAAACCACAGTAACATTGCAATTACCATTAACGAGAGTTAACTTGGCTGTAATATTTGCTACAACCATTTTCTTAATTATATTATTTGATTATAGTAAATTAACTAACACGAAAATTAATAATAAGCATTCACTATTTTTCTCAAAATAAATTATTAATGAAGTAAAACTATATATTTTGATCATTTTTCTTTGTTACAAGCAACTAGTAGCTGGACAAAATCAACAAGCAAAATGAAATTTTAAAATATCGAGTGCGTAACTTTTGCTTTGCCTTGCTTCATAAATCGCTATTTTAATTCTATTAGAGATATTATTTTGATTTTCAGTATTTTTATTAGTTATTTTAAAATAATTGTTTTTATCTTTTTATTTACCTTAAAAAAATTGTTATTTGTCTGAAATTTACATTTGTGTTAACTTATATTCTATTTTTTTTTTAAGTATAATGAATTTCATTCTGGACCTAATATTGCCCAAAGAGCCCAGGAAATCACTGACTTTATAAAAAATAATATTGGCTGGATTTTTTCTGTTATCTCTAAAATATGCCCATTATGAAAATGCGTACGTATCATTATGCATGGAAATTAATAACAATAAATGACAGATAACATACTATAACATTGTTAATTATTTGTTTTTTTTCATTTTAGATGTATTACTGATTATATAACCGCCAAACGTTCATATTCGTAAAAAACGTTTTTTAATTTTACAGGTTTTATACTACATAGAATCTGTTTAGTTTCATTATTGCCAAATACTTATATTTACACCTATACCTTCTAGTAATAACATATTTTTAAAGATTTTATTAAGTTGATGCACAATTAACCGCCGTTTTTGGGTTATGCTCATTTCTTTATCAAATCGTTAAAAATTTAAACTTTAATAAGCTTTGTGGTTGACTGAAAACTAATAAGGGGTACATTTGGAAAATGTCTATACCTTGCTAAGTTTTCTGAGATGACAAACAATCGTAGGCTGATTGTTGCTTAAGTTCCTACAAACCCTTGAATAATCATACCATACTACTCCAATCACAGCAATAACTGTTGTTTTTAGCATTCCACTCGTTTAGTCACGCACAGAATACTAAACTTAACACATGAATGGCAACTTCGATTTCGTGTTTTACAGCATCAATCGTCTCCGGATGGTTACCGTAACACTTATCTCTGGCGGCTTCTTGCTCATGTTCGATGCATAGGCTGTTCATTTCTTGAATTAATTAAAAAAATTTGGCCTTTAAACCGAGGTCTTTATGCAAAATTCTCCTCAGAGAAATGCGAGAAATGTTCAGTTCCTAAGAACGATAACGAGTTGATGTTGATGCATGTTCACGCACACTCTCAGCAACAGCATTATTTTTTTTTGGCGGAGCGCACTGGTCGAAAGCGTGAACGTGTTGTTTTATCCACTAATGATCCAGTTTCGCAAACTCGCTTCACAAATTAATCCCCAAACTGTGTTGAAGGCACTTTCTTTCTATCAAATTTGTTTCCTAAATTTCTAACCGTTTGAGTAGAAGACTCTCTAATTTGGAAGTAAGTTTTCATTATTTTCAAACTTTGTTCAAGTGAAAAGCGTCTTATTTCGTAAATGTCAAACATAAAACTAAATTTTTGTCAACTCATAAATGTAATTATACCTGAAAAACAAAATAAACGGTACTAGTAACGGTATTAGTTGTAATAATTTCATTGCAATAGTATATTTCAAAAAATGAGTCCTATGTGTAAGTTGTACACTATGCCATTTCTTAGTATTTACAACGTATTCACAAAAAGAATGAACAAAAACAATGTATGTATGTATGTATGTTTCTGGCTATTTACTCTATTTAGGTCACATTTTTATATATTATGTATGTGTGCCTAATGAAATATATAACTCAAGCATTTTATCATATCCTAATATATGTATGATAAATGTTAGTTAAACTTTTTTAACATATCACTAAAAAGACTAATCCTAATTCCTTCTTACTATAAAAATAATAATAATTTATTTAAGTGTTTTTGTACAATAAATATACATTACACGTGTCATACACAAATATACAACACAAATTATACATTTAAAATTTAACAGAAAAAAAATCTTTAAAATCATATAGAGATAATTCTATTAACATGTTTCTAATACTACTTTTAAATTTAGTGCATGTCATACTTTTGTACTTTGTTGGTAAATAGTTGTAAGCCTTCACTGACCAATATTGAGGCCCCTGTTGACACGTGGTGAGACGATGACGCAGAATTTTTTTGTACTCCTCACGATATCTGGTGCTATAAGAATGGGTGCTTCCGTTTTGTTGGAATGTAGTTACATGAGCATATTTAAGACATTCATATATGTAGAGCGATGGAAATGTAAGTATATGCTGTTTTCGAAAGATATCTCTATGGGAATCTTGGGTTCTCATTCCCAGCATTGCTTGAATTGATATTTTCTGTAAAATGAAGACATCCTTCATTAAGTAAGACCCTCCCAGAACAGAATTCCATACTGAAAATTTGCAAAATATGCTAATTTTGCCCCGTAAGGTAATATTGCTTAACGGAACAGCGTACACGTAAAGTTCTTGGGTTTTTTGGTGTTTAGTTTAAGCTGGTTAGCTGTAAACCAAGCCGCTGCAGCTTTAATTACATTATCATTTGGTTTATGTATTATTGTCGAGTCATCTGCGTATAAAACCATATTACTGTTTAAGTATGCTGGTAAATCATTGATATACACAATCAAAAGAAGAGGGCCAAGAATGGAACCTTGAGGAACACCATGTTCTACTGTACCGACGTTGGAGTATTTATCATTCCAGAATACGTGCTGTTTTCTTTCATAAAGTTAAGATCTTATCAGTTGTAGTACTATGCCACGTATGCCATAATTAATTTATCCAGCAGCGTCGAGTGTTTAATGCAATCAAACGCCTTACTCAAATCTAATAAACTTGCTTGAATTTCTTCTTTATTATTGGTTGCATCTATTGCCGCTTCTATTACCTTTGCGATGGCAGTGTTTGTTGATCTTTCTCGACGAAAACCATGCTGGCTGTTTGACAGCACGTTGTACTTATCAAGAAAATTTTGTATTATACTATGAATAATGGTTTCCAAAATTTTTGAAAAAGCTGGCAGTATTGATTTTGGCCTGTAGTTATTCATATTACTTAAATCGCCATTCTTATGAATTGGTATCACTTTTGCCAACTTTAGCTCTTCTGGAAAAACTCCATTTAGTAGACATTTATTCAATATGACAGCAAGGGGTTCGGCAACTGTATGTATTATTGTTTTTAGTAATGCAGTATTCCAGTTATAGATGTCTCTACCTTTTTCAGTTTTATATTGTTTGTTATTTTTATTATTTCAGCGGACGTTAGTGGATTCATGTAAATGCATTTGTTTATTGCACCGCCGATCCCAGAAAGCATATTTAAAGCTGTGGTGCTTCCATCATGTTCAATGTCAGCTAAGATGTTATTTGCTACTTGTAGAAAAAAAATATATATTTCATTTTTATTTAATTTATTATTGCTTTGTTCTATAAATATTTTATTTTGTGTTTGTTTAGATTTCTTGATATCTTTTTTATGTTTCTTTTTTAACACTTTGAGGAGCTCTTTTGCATCGCTATCATAATCAGCAATGATAGAGAGATATTGGATAATGTCTCGCTGTTTCTTGAGGTTTTCGTTAAACCACGGAGTATTATTGAGTTTGTTTTTATTTGAATTGATTAATATTTTTGGAAAAGACTTGTCGAAGCTTTCTTGCATTTTATTGTGGAAAATACTATAATTTTGTTGAGCACTTAAATCTGAATTATAATGCCAACCAATACTTGTTAGCGTTTCAATAAAATTGTTTGTATTTTTTTTACTAAAGTTTCTCAAATATATGTTTTTTTATTTGCATATTTCTTTATTATCAGCAGCAATAATTATCATTTGTGCTTTATGATCAGAAATTCCATTAGATAGAGTTTCTTTTCCTAAAACGTTTACGCTTTTATTCTTTATTATATTATCTATGCGCTATGTGGGGTTACACGACTAAGCGAGTCAAAGCATTCTGCCATTCCATATGTGACAGTATATTTAAAAGATCATATTTTATCTTATTATCAATAAGAACGTTTATATTAAAATCGCCGCATATTATTGTCTGATGATCCGGGTATCTTCTACAAATAGAATCAAGTGTAGTGTCTAGTTTCTCTAAAAACAATTTAACATCTGAATCGGGCGTTCTGTATATGCAAAGAATGACTATCTTAAATTGTGTCAGCTCGGTATCACATATTTCAAATACAGATTTTTCAGCGTTGTCTTTAATTGCAACGGTCTAAATCTTAGCTCTTTTTTACCGATAATTAACAAACCACCGTGCCTTGAGTCACTTCTATTAAAATGATCGTGTAAGTGGTACCCTTCAAAATTAACTGCTGTAAAATCAATTGTATACCAACTAACAATCCAAAAATTCTTAGACTTCTACATCAAATGTGTTCTCATTTTCAAAAATCAGTTTTTCTGTTCAAGAAAATATGTGTTTAAGTACGCCTTTTTTCGGATAACAAACAAAAACTTTTTTAACGTTTGGCGTCAATGATCAGCTACAAGCAGAAATAAACCGCCATTAGATAAAATAATTAAAAAAAAAAACAAACAATACTGAATAAATAATGTTGTGCTTATAAACAAAATTGATAATGTAAAGTAACGGTAATTCGTTTCATTTTTTTTTTTATAATATCTTGCCAAATATTCCTTGTAAAAATCCATTTATAAACACTATATCTATTGAATGAGACTATGCGTGCAAACTTTGTAACACACACAGTAACTTAAATGAATTTAACTTCAACATTCAATTGCATAAATTTTACTTACACATTTGGCACTCAGTTTACACTGACTTTATAATTTATTTGCCTAGTTTTATTAAAAAAATATATACATTCGAGTTTGACAGACGCTTCAATCACACAATTCTAAGCTGTTAGACTAAGTATTTATAAATTAATAACGTAGCTGAATATCAGTTTAAACCTTCGTCACAATAGTCATTTAAATATTGCGTGATCGGATTGTAAATGTACACCATGTTAGTGAAAGTTTACAACCCCAAATCTTGGATATTATTAATTTTTATTTCAATCAAGATGCTATTTATGATGTTTGTATGTTTTACATACAACAAACTTTAAAAAATTTAATATGTTTTGCATTCAGAATTAACTTCAAACAAATTTTAACATCGTCATGTTTTGTAATAAATTTTATCATAACATTTATTTAATATGTAAATTAATAATTACTATACAACTATTTACATATAATTATTTCCAGAAATTCTAGATCAATAAACTCTGTTTCAACGTATAATGAACTTTATAAATATTCAATAAAATATTAATTATTAATATATAATGAAGTGCAAATTTAATAGTTAGTTCAATTAAACTTGATGAATTCCGTAACAATATTATAGCATCACATTATACATTATATGACATTATTCTCCCAACAATAGTACAGTGTAACAATAATCGTTTATTGAAAATAATGAGGCATGGTTATGGAGTTGTTTAACATTGTCTTAAGATAATACAAGAACCCGTTGTCTCAATACTGGTTACTATACAATACATGTACATTGAATTCAAGAGAGTCGCCGTTTAATATTCTAATACAATATTCTGACGGCCAATTTAATAATGCCGAGTTAGTGGTTGAGGAAGGACGACGGCACAGATAGGGGATGCTGAAATGTCCGAGATGTGTAGACTGGTATACACATGTCGGACCACAGCTACTGGATAGTTTGCATGTTGTCCGACGCTGTTCAATAAATGTACTACAAGTGGGAAGTTATGCGAACATCCATAGTCGTGGTGAAAATGACACGTCAACACAATTCTGATGCGGCTATATGCTATTTCCGAATATCGTTTTATTTGGATAATGGTTTATATGGTGGTTATATTCGATTTAACTCATAATGGAGAATTGATCGATGTTCAATAGTTGTCTCTACTGCAACAAATTGTTCTAAATATCATATAAATACGCCTACCAGTAAATTCCGTAAATTAATATCATACAGCATATATGACATACAATCCATGTATTAAATGAACTACAACAGCTTTGTAGTAATTATATTATTTTAAAGCTTTTAATATTATTGATTTATTTCCGTTTGTTGCTTAAATTAGTAGTAATAGTAAACATAATAATAAATTATTAATTATGAAAGATTGATTGATCACAACTTCTGAAACAGATCTTTCTTTGTAATATTTTGTTGTGATGAATTTTAGAAACATATAATTATCATTCAAATGGGAACGTCATATTAAAAATTTGGCAAATAAATTAAATTAAACCTATATGGTAATGTTTTGTCATTAATAACTATTATTTATATAGTTATTTACATTTACTACCGGTAATAAACTATTCATCAAAAAATTGTGAGACTGTTTTATGGCATAAATAAAAAAAATCTTATTAACAAAATAACATTACTTACTTTAAATTCACTTATAAATGAGAAGTTATTTTTATTGGTAACTCACTAAACACATATTGTAACGGTCTGTTAATAATAAACTATTTTAGCAAAACCCGTTAAAATTTAATTGGATTTGGCAATATTGCATACAATCATTGACAAGATTTTAAAATCCACTCAAAAGTGTTAGTTAGTTAGTGTTAATACGCGTTTTTGAGTCTTTGTGGTTAGGCGTACCAGACATAATAAAAGTAAACTAATTCTATTTGAGTTATTCTATGTTATTCTATAATAATTACAAACATTACGATATAAACTAACAATTCGCATTTGACATTTTATTGACAAATCTAAACAAACCAATTTTAAACTTAAAAACATGACAGTCATTCATTCATATTTTTTGAATTTACCAAACTGAAACTTTGCAATATAGTTGACGTGAAGTCGTACATTTATGCAGTCTATAAAATAAGCACAAAAGTGCCACCCAAACAGTTCAATTATCAATCTTCTTCGAATTGTAATTATTTGAATGCATATGCATTTAAACCATTTGGGCAACTTCTTAAACCACAACATTCGCCTTCTGCCTATGCTTCTTTTGTCCATTATATTTTCCTGTATACTTAAATGTAACAATTGATATAGATGGCTTCTCAAGAGGTAGCCAAGATATTCTAATTCTCTAACTTTGATCGTAATGGCAACTTTCTTCTCCTTGTCCATTCTTCTTAACACTTCTTTGTGTGATTTTGTGTTTTCATGATATTCTCATAATTATGCAATATGGCTACATCTCAAAGCTATCCCGTATAGTAAAACTGGGAATATCTAACACCGTAACATCGTATTTGAATGTCATTGTTGATGTCTCCGATTGTGAAGAATTGCTTTGTTTTGACAAATGTTGCTCGTACATTTTCTATCCTACTACTAATTTTTATTGAGTCTATTTTGCAAACGTCATCGTTGTGCAATAAACTGAAAAGAGCTTATCTCATGCCAAGCGCGTTTCTGAACCCAAATTCGGTCTCACCTATATTGTGATCTAGTTTCTCGTAGATTCTGGAGTAAATTATTCTGAGCAGCAACTTTAGAATGTGAGTTATGAGTTAGAGATTCTGTTGGCATAATCAATGTAATATATTTTTGTTGAGTAGTTCAGTTAGTACTTTAATGTCATTGACCAGTTTCTTTTGTTTAGTTTTTAAAGCAGATCTTATTTTGTCATTAGTGATTTCTAGAACATTGTGTGCTTCTACCAACACGTATACGACCTGTTGTGAAATACCTGTTGGATATATTCCTTCCATGCTTTCAGATAGTCTTTAATGTTTATGATAAAGTGACCATTTAGATCTGTTATTGTTGGGTTATGGCTTTTCTTGTACCGTCCAGTATTTTTTGTTTTGTTTTTTATGAATGTGAGTTTTTTTTTAGTAAGTTTTTGTACTTTTTCTAGTTCTTTGCACTTTGTTTTTAGCAACTCCCCTAGTTCTATTTTTGTTTCTTTTCTGAATTTTTAAATACTTTTTTTATATTTGTTTTAGTATAAATAAAACAAATTCCATTTTATTTTCGAAAAAAATAAACTTTTGCTCAACTTATTCATTCCAAAGCTTCAAAACGTTTTATCCTCACAGCCCCAACCTCATTTAATTTAAACTGGTTTTCAAGTTATACAATATACACGCAGCAAGTTAATAAATTTTGTTTTTACTTTCCAATTACATACTGGATGTTATCCTAACACCGTCACCTTGCAAACTTTCATAAATTGCATTTAAGTATACGTAGTTTTTATCATCAGCCTTTTTAAATAACTTACAACCTAACTACTTCATTATAAATAACAAACCAGAAAACAACTATATGATAAAAAAAATTGAAAGTTTAATAACATCAACAACGTAGTTTTGTTTGAGTCTGTCTAATTGTATAACATTATATTTAAAATGTATATTTAAGATGCACAAAAAGCGTTGTTTAGTGTTTTCTTCCATCTAATTAAATTTATTTCGTGCTCCCAAGTGTGAGCGTTATGCAGTTTAAAGATACCAACGCTGGTAAAATAAGTTTATTCAGACCATATCAATATTCTAGAGAAAACAGCATTGTCTATTGTTTGTTGAAAAAACCACTTGGAACATTTTCTTTTTCACGGCAGGTAAAAAAAATGAACTTTTTGTAGATAATATGGTTGTCTGCTTTCACAGTGCTTTGCATATATCCTAATTGCCAAAGAAAATCTTTGCGTACTGATAAAAGACGTGTCATCAAAGTGTTCCAAATCTGTTCTGTTCTTTCATTCAAGTGCAAAAACTCCATTTCTTTGTGGCAGCAATGAAGTTGATCTTGGAAATAGAAAATTTTGGAAAACACTGATCTAACAACCAATGTCTTTGTAGGTAATCTACAAGCGTAAACTACCATTGCAGTAACCGTAAGAATGGGGAGAAGAACAATATAGATTTACAAAGGGAAGAACGACTCTAGGAGCCATTGAAAAGGTAAAAGCCATAGCAAAAGAAGCAAACAGTGGACCATACAGAAAAAGACAACACTGTGTCATAATAGCGTTAGATATACAAAATGCGTTCAACAACATACTATGGGAAGCAATTATAAAAGCAGCAAAAAAAAAAGAGAACTAACAAATAAAACTACTAAGATAATATGGAGATTCTTTCATGAAAGAAATCTACTGACCAAAAATGGAAAATTTAGGCTGACTAGAGAAGTACCACAGGGTTCTGCACTACGTCCTAAATTATGGAATTTAGTTTATAATCAGCTACTCAGAATGCGGCTGCCGGAAAGAGTGACAACAACGACATTTGCGGATGATGTAGCTCTGGTAGGTAGGAATATAGACATAGAAGTACTAAATGAAAGGTTAGAGTTGGCAATGGAGATGATCAAGAGATGGATGAGAAACAAAGCCTTAGATCTGGCTTCACAGAAAACCGAGGCGGCATGACTATCAACAAAGAGGACAAACAGGGGAAATGGAAAACTACAGGTAGGTGAACAAATAATAACTATAGACAAAAAAATTAAATACTTTGGAGTAACATTTAAAGCAAAGGAATGGAATTTACAGGTTAAGGAAGCGGTAAAAGGAACAAAAAAATGGAAAGAATGCTTAGTAGGCTTATGCCGAACAAGGGAGGACCAGGAGAAGGGGCAAGAAGACTAATAGCAACTGCGGCTAGAAGTAAACTATTGTATGCCGCAGAAACATGGGAAGAAGCTTTGAAGACAAAAAAAGAAAAGAAGTAAGAGGAGCTATGAGAGCAATTTCGTTAAGGATATGCAGGGCTTACAGGACGGTGTCGCAAGAGGCACTAGAAGTAATTGCGGCGACACTACCCGAAGATTTAATGGTAGAAGAAAGATTAGGTATAAAGAAAATGGTAAATGGTAAATGAAAGAACTAGTAAGGAAGAAGCAAAGAGACAAGCAAGAGAGAATATGATGGAAAGATGGCAAAGACAGTAGAAAGAAAGAGAAAAGGGAGAAAGGACAAGAGAACTAATACTAGAAATAAAAGAATGGGTAGGAAAAAAACCGGAGACGGGTTACTATCCAACACAACTACTTACCGGACATGGAGTGTTTGGAAAGTACTTACAAAAAATAAATAAGATGGAGAAAGAGGAAAAATGTATATTTTGTCAAGAAGACACGCATGACGACGCAGAACATATGCTAGTAGAGTGCGAAGCGTGGGAGGAAGATAGGAAAACGCTAGAAAAGATATTAGAAAACAAAGTAGACAAATCTACAATTATTAAAATATGTCTGAGTGACGAAAACAAATGAAGAGCACTAAGAAACTATGCAACAACAGTACTGGAAAAAAAAATAGAGGAGTTAAAAGCTTTGAGATTTAGGTAAACCAAAATGGAAGAAAACACTCAAATTAAAAGCCACAGAAGACAAAGGAAGGATGAGCGAAAATCTAAATGAAAGCAAAAGAATATGAAAAAAAGTAATAAAGAGGAAAGAAACAAAGAAGGTCAAAACAACTATGCCTGTCAAGCAATGGAAGATGAACAGAAAAACAAGAGAAGAACATATACTGAAACCCTAGTACCAACAGAAATTGCAGAAATAAGGAGGAAAAGGAGAGAACTGCTCAAGGAAAATAAATTGACAAAATTGACTAAACAATTTCCAAACGGAAGATACGCCATCTTGAGGTTGACAAAAAATGCAACTTTTGAAGTATATCTGGCAACTAGGGGACACGAAGAACTAATCCCAAATGGAGATTCAAGAATCTCACTAGAAGTTAAACTGGCAAATATAGGACAACCAAAAGAGATGCATTTAATGGAGCTGCACAAAATATTTATGAAAGGAAGAGGATGCAACAAGGAAAAAGTTAATGAAGATATAGAAAAACTAAGAAGATACCTAAGGACAATGCAAATATCTAGGCTAAATAACACAAGAATAGGAAAAAAAAGAGGAGAGTGCCAGTGTATAAAGTAGAACAGAAAAATAGGGTATAAGGAGAGATGGGCCGGGGACAGCATGTGTTGCCGCAGCAGACTGCGTGAATTCCGCAAAGCCGAAACCAGTTCACCTCAAACTAGTACCACATTAGAGACAATGATTATGACAAATTAACAGCAGGACTTACGCAGAGAAGAAAGCCGAAAGGTATTGCCATGCGTTAAATATTCTCAAGGGCCACTTGTTGAGGCCAACACCTCACTACGTTTTAAAAAAAAAAAAACGTAATAATAAACACAATATCCACGTATTCAGCAGCAGTGTAAATGTTTGGCTAAACAGAAATTTCAAAGAAATGTTGTCAAAGTTTTACACACGTAAAAAAAAACAAATATAACAGCAAGCATTTTATGCAAAATTGTAGCAATAAGCTTTACAAAAAATATTTTAATTTGAAAAATCAACTCTAAACATTAGCAGTTTAACTATGGATTCCCCAGGTGTATTGTTAAATTAAATTTTACAAAACATTATAAATATGAAATAAAATTTAAAAAAAATTACGCTATCTGTCACAAGTTACATTCTAAAAAAAAATTAAAAGTATACATATAAGATTTTGTTGCTAATTAATTTTTTGATGAATTAATAAATAGTTCGAAGAATTGATTAACTTTTATTTCTAATACACCTATACTCAACAATGAGTGCTATAAAAAACAACATAGTTATATTTAATCAAACGTGTTTTTATAAAATAATGTTTGATTAACATAACATTTTGCCCTTATTGGTGTTCGCATATCGGCTTAACAGAAATAATCTATTTTTTCATCTTATACAATGCGAGTCAGGAGGAACGGACGATTTTTATTTGTTTTCAAGTTAAAAATTTTAGTAGTTATCTCTTGTGAAGCAGTTTTTCAAAATAAAAAAACAATTAAATAACCATCTACCACACCACACCACACCGGAACTATTCTATTCTATTGAAAATTATTTTTTACTATTGCATGGGGATTATCGTCTGACCATACATAATGCACGATGGAACACGAGGATTATTATTCATCCATCGACAAAATACCATTCGTTTAAGAAAATCTTTTGGTTGTAGGTATTTCTACACTGTACACTCAGTACATGGTATGAATGTAAACCTTGCTTGTGGAGTGTTTTTATTACTCGTGTTTGTGGAATGCCCAATTAAATACTAATCCTTCGTGAGCTGGTTGTTCCATCTTCTTCTACCACATCCAAAATATCTTCAACTTCTTCTAAATCTTGTCGAGTAGCTTGTGCAGATGTTATGTTAACACTGGGAAACATTCCGGTCTCGCACAGTTTGTTGAAAACTCTGATAAATACATTTTTATTAAAATGTCTCTGATGTGAAACCATTAACAATATTTTTCAACAGCAGTTGTAGCGTTCCCATTATAAAAACCATAAACAAACAACATATTAGCATATTCTAAATTTAAATTTGAAGTGTGTGGCATTTTGTAACACTTTAACCGTACAAACTTAAAAATAAACGTGATTTACTGTCACAATAATAAATAATTTTTATACAAAATAAAATTGTTGCAGAGGTACCGTTATTTTTAAGCCCAACGGTTTTCTTCTTTCTTTAAATTAGAACCCACATATTATTTTAAAGTAATTATTAAAAAAATAAGTACAATTTTATAACATACATTTGTTTCTTAAAAAGTTTTTATTTGGATCAATTATTTTAATCACTCTTTTCTCACTATTGCACTAATATTAAATAAAATATTTATAATTGCAATTATTTCTCAATGCATTTGTAGTTAGAGACTAATTAATATTTTGAATTAAAACTTTTATACTTCAATGTTTCACAAACTTAATTAAACATTAATTTAATTTCAAAATCAAGAGCTGTCAATAAATTTTGTACAGGCAGTATAAATACATATATAATAACACTTCCTCTCTTTTGTTTCTTAGACGCTCCCAACATTTATCAACCCCCAAATATATTTAAACAATGATAAATAATTGTAAATTTTTTAGGTGTGTATCCACCTACAAATATACAATGATTTATTGGGTTTAATAAGCTAGACGATGGCAATGCTCACTGAATGAGCCGAAAGCAAGGGCGTGACATCCGGCAAATATTCAAAAGCGTGACACTTTATGTGTAACATCATATCTTTTACTTACACGGAGTATGCACACTTCAATCCCCGGGTACTATTAAGCTAACCGACTACGGAAACTGGAGATTATTTACATTAATGCTTTGTGTTTTAGGGTTTCTGAATATACAAATCAATTGACTCGTATAATAATATTATCGTTATGCAAACATTTTAATATATACATTACGGTTAGCTAATTTACATGTTCCCCATAAAGCAAATTATTATTGCCGCAATTAAGTGTAATATGCAATGTAAATATTCATTAATAAAACAATGTAAAAATATTTTAATCACCACATGTGGAATTTTTCTATGCGGATAATTAATACACTGTAAATTTCTTTAGATATACGCTGTATAAAATAAAAATTCATTTTAAAATGCGTGTTGTTAGGTATCACAAATGAGTTTCGATTTTTACATTTCAAACCAACCATTCCACTGATTTTACAGTGAACATAAACTAGATATATAGCTAGCGACAAAGGCAATTGGTAGTCAAATTAGCATGCGAAACTAATATTCAATATCTGCCTTGTTTACAAACAAAATTGGAACGCAAAGAGTAGGAAATCATTTCTGGTTGTTGAATGTGCATGTTGATATATTGTAACGCTGTATTCACAATAGATTTCAAATTTATTTAAAAAAAAAATTTTAAACTGTTAGCGGAGAAACATAAATAACTAATAATAATTGTTATCTGTAAGAGTCAAATTTAAAACCGTGGTTATTTTTAGTAATCATGAACAACTTTTGTAGTATACTTAACTGTAAATGCATGCTTTATGCTGACGCTATAAAACTTTACACTTAGTAAGCACAAACCGTAATACACAAACTAACTTAATAGACTTTATTATATTAACCAATTTATGCACCAAAACTGTCATAATCAACCAGAAAAAAAAAACATTAATTTAATTTTTCTAATTTCAATATTAGAAAAACTAAGTGTGGTTTTTTTATAAAACAAGCTGTAAATTAATTGAATGAGGTGTTTACGCACAACTGTAAGTAATGTAACTGTTTGCACAACAGTAAAATATATATTTATAAAATGTCCTGCTTGTTAACACTATGGCAATGGTATTGTATAAAATAATAAAGTAATCGTACGTACATAATGTCCAAAAATAAAAAACTTTACTTAACTGTAATTAAAATTTATTTAAGATTTTAAAACAAGTTCTAATGTAAAATTTTAGATCAAATATCTAATTTCAGATTTAATTAAAAAAAACTACAATAATCTCTACCTGACAGGCAATTGTAGAATAATATAGAAAAGTTTATTGGTTTAAAACTACACAAATGTATATCGCAAAAACTAATACTGGATTCACTTATGTTTTTGTTTGTTACGTACAAAATAATATAATAAAAGCTATTGAGATGTAGCACTATCAGTCAAATTTGTCTTTAGTCATATTGACTTAAAATAAGGTAGTTTGCTTATTTTTCATTCATTTTTGTGTTTAAAATAGAACAATTTTACAGTAATCAAAATTATGTTGATATAATAAAAATATTAGGTTATAGCATATGCTCAAAGGTTTTTAAATTGTCAGCACGCACATTTATGTTAAAACCATAAGAACGATTATTAAAAACTGACAAAAAACTAATTTTGCCATTGTTGAAGTGGATGCATATACAATCGTTTAAAATACAGGACTAACTCATTTTCAAAAAAATACAACTTACAGATGCTTAAGAAGAAATGGCTTCTATCCATTTAAGCCTCAAAAAGTTTTACATGACGTCAATTTTTGGCAATGGCTGTTTTTTCATTTAAAGTATTCTGTGAAGTGAATCCACTTTTACAGAAGTGGGCATTATCAATACTCATAATCAGCATGAATTAGGAGAAGAAAACTTTCATAATGCGGAGAATTTCTCAGTTGGGTGTCTCGGCGCATAATTTGTCCCAGGTTTGAGCCCTAGCTCTAACAGAAAATTTTAAAAATTATTGCATTTATTAATTCAAAACGTTAGTCTAATATATGATTGGTGTCCAATTAACCATAATTACATTTAACATAAGAAAGTGGGTGGATCAGATACTAAGCCTCGTCAGTATCTACAACGCCTCCATTCTCTCAATTCACGGGTGCGATAGTATATATTTGTCTTTTTTTCAGATAAACATTCAAAGGCAGTTTGTGTGGTAGTAGCAGAAGCTTAAGCCCTAAAATATTGGCCCTTGCAAATAAAAATAAATATATATATGATCATCATGTATGAATCAAGGGTACGGAATGAAAATTTGTTTTTGCTCAAACCACTGAAAATACCTTTCTCTACAGTCTACATATATCCTAATTATGTGATTTTTTTCAGATTTTTTCAGTGAGCCATTTGCGTGTAATAAACAATCAAAGTTTTTTTTTACATTTTTAATCATTTGTAACTTAACAGGACTGCATTCTTAGAAAAAAAATTATAAGAAACTTTTTTTTTTCAAAATTGTCCAAAGAATAAGTTTTTATAGCCAACATTTTTTTTTCCTAAGTTTTGAAAATTTTGAAGAACTTTAAGAAACAGTTTTTCTTAAAAAAAGATGATGGGTATGTTCTTTTTTTTAGAATATGAATAAAAACGTGCTCTAATATGTGCAATAAATACCCAGACAATTTCAAGAAGTGCCGTGGGCTAGGTTACGAGATTTACATTTTTTGATCGTTTGTAACTTTTCAAGGTTGCATTTTTAAGAAAAAGTTATAACAATTTTTTTCTTCAAATTTGTCTAAAGAATAAGTTTTTACAGACTTTTTTTTTGAATTTTGAAAATTTACAGAAATTAAATTTGATGGGTATTTTTTTTTTCAAATGTAAATAAAGACGTGCTTTTATATCTAAAACACGTTTTGAACTATATTTGGAAAAAAGAAAATACCTATCATCTTTTTTTTTCATGAAAAACTGTCGCTTATAGTTTTGCAAAATTTTCAAAAATAAAAACTTATTCTTTCGACAATTTTGAAAAAAAAATTATATATTTTTTTTAAGTGCAATCCTGAAAAGTTACAATCGATCAAAAAATGTAAATTTAAATATTAAGTTTTTTTCGCTATTTTTAAGTATTTCTGAGGATACATTTTAAGATATCTCAAAGCGTAGCACACGGCATTTCCTGAAATGTTCAGGATATATTTGCATATATAAAAGTACAAAAAAAAATACACCAAAAATTATTTTCCTTAAAAGATGATGAATCTTTTAAGGAAAATAATTTTTGGCTATGAAAACTTATTCTTTGAATAATTTTAAAGAAAAAAGTTTTTCTTATTTTTTTCTAAAAAATTCAACCCTGAAAAGTTACAAACGATCAAAAAATGTAAAAAACTCAAAAACATTGATTGATTGATCCACATTCTTTAGTTCAATTTTTTGACAGGAAATTTACTGCTACCACTGCTCAATAAAGTTTCATTTGGTACTAGTATGACAGCCACATAATGGTGGTTATTTTCTGAATAAAAATTATTCTAACGTGTGCAGTGGAAGAAGTTTACCCACACCATAACCTTCTAGATTACTCGATCTAAATCTTTTAGATTTCTTCTTTTGGAACTATTTGAAGGAAAAGTCATGCTACAGATGGTTTGTGCCTTCAATGTTAAATCATGCCAATCATTGTCTTCAAGTAGAAGGCAATTTATTTAAACAGGATTAGTGAAAAAAAGTGTAAACAATATTATTGTTACTTTATATAAATAATAAAATATTCTCAAATTAAATGTTTTCTTAGTTACTCGTAACAATTGGAAAAAAATAATTTAATTTTCGATTTATTTTGGCCTACTAAATCAGATTTCAAATGCACGGACGTCTGAAACACCCTGTAATCTGTATATGTCAAACGCAAAAACTCATAAATTGTGGTCCTATATCAAAATTTAAAATAAAGATTACACATCAAACAACAATTAATAAATTGACCTTTTTTGTAACTTTTAAGGTATACTGGAGTAGAGTATATATGAAACCTTCTAGAAAAGATGAAATAAACCTTAAAAAAAACTATGTGATGTATACTTGGAAATTAGAATACAACTGAGTTTAAAAAAAAAATGCATTTAAGAAAAATATATTAACGATTTTACCCATTTATTTAAATAAATGATTTAAACTTGTGAAAACCGCTGCAGAAAGAACTATATCACAATACCAGATCACATCAAAGAATTTTGTTAAAAAAAATTGCATTGCTTTAAACGCTATTTAAGTGTAAATTATATTGTAGTCGTAGTATGTGCATATACATTCAAGGTTCACGACTGACATTAAACGCATTCAAATCAAAAAAAGTTTGTTTTTTTTTTCAGCGTTGTCACAATAAAAAAATCCTATGCAATTGAAAATATAATAACAAAATAATTAAATATTAATAGTCATTATAAGTTAAACCTATCCAATATACTACAATGATCAAAAATAGGATTATTACTAAATTAATAGTTTTGAATAAAGATCAGACAATTAAAGCCGTGTGCATAGTGTTAATGTTTGAAGATAGTTACTACAATGGCATCGAGTGAGCAAAAAAGAAGAAATTTAAAAAAGCCTTTGTAAAACTTATAAGGGCGTTACATGTGTTTGCTTTTTATAAAGAAGGTAATAGACAAAACCGTAAAAGATTACGTAAATTTACTGATTTCAATTATGATATATATTCTATGTAGTACGTTGCCAAAGTTGGCATTAGTTATAAAGCAGCAAATGAAGAATTAATACAGACAAAAACAAAAACCTTACTGATAAAAAAAATAGAAAAAGATGACGGAGTTTCAAAAATAATAACACCCAGTGGCGTGCAAAATGGAACGTCCTGAGAATGTATAGCAAACATTTTTGGGACCTGGAACACACAATTCGTCCATTTGGTAGATCTAACAAGTATTGTTGGAATTATACGCTAAAATTATGTTATAAATTAGTCAAAATTAAAAAAAAACATATTATTTGAAGGAATTTACGAAACAAATCATCTTAGCGGAACTCTATAAAATGTAGGTCCCCCAAAACATTAACAACAACACTAATAAAGAATCAATTATGAATACCTAATTTTATATCAAATAAAGCTATACTTTATGGACCATTAAATGCAGACGACTACAATTGCAATATTATGCAAAATCAAAAAATGAACGTCCTCATATCACATATCTCAACGTAATGCAGAAAACCAAAAAGAAAAAAAAGATCGTGCTATATCTAGTGATGACCATCAAGCATTAAATTGTCCGAAAAGTAGACCCTGGCGTGCTGACCAAGAAGAGCAAGAAGCTTGAAATCAACAATGTTAATTGAAATAAAAATTGTGAGGTTAGTATTGATTTCGGATTCAAGATCAAAATTTCAAAAGTAGTAAGTGTTGTATATTGCAAAATCATGTTTCTTTTAATTTGGGCTTAATAGTATTTATGAGAAAAAAGTCAAAATTTATGATATTATACTCGTAGATACGTCTATACTATTTTATGTGGTATCTTATCATACTATGAAATGTGATGTTACACTGGGTCGTAATTTTATTTTTTCACCAGATATCAAATTATTTTTGATCATGACTGCGTTTGATAGTATTGGAGATTATGTTATCTAAACAAGTCTTACTTCTAGCTGTTATTTTTGTTTGTTCCTTTATACGTAGATTTTGAATAGAAGATAACAGAAGTAATTCAAAGTCATTTTTATTTTTGGTTTCTATCAATGTATTTATGTTATAATCTCCTACGCCAATAAACTTATAGTTTTTATTAAGTAGGATATCTAATATTCTTTTCTAGCATAATAAAAAAGCACCAATGTCTCCAATAGGTCGTCTGTAGATTGATATAATTTACAGTTCCATATTGAATTTAAGAAGTTGAGCATAATGATTCCGTATAGATAATTTGATAAATTCATCATATGTTTTGAATTTTAAATTTATATTTGAATAAATTGCTACTTCTCCATGTTCCTTGTTTTCTAGGTCACAAAAATATAATGTCATGTGCAAGTTGTCTACTTTTATTAACTTTTGATTTAATTTATATAACTAAAGTTCTGACAAATATAATGTCACAACGTTTTTGTGTATTTTGGGGTATGATATTAATACCTCTATCAAAAACTAAATTCTTATCTTGTTTTTTTCTAAAAAAAGTGTCCATCAAGTTGTATGTGTTTCTGAAAGTTAAAACGGTTAAAACCAACATCTGCTGGCCAGAATTTTTTGTTATATAGTCCTAATAGTAATATCATTATATGGGGTACAAACTTTGAAACATTTTTTTTTTTTTTTTGGTTTTCTTGTGTTGGAAGTTCTTTCGCAGAAAATATATTGTTTTCTGATTTTGATTTGTCAATTAAATTATTTTTATATTTTGAGTAGTAACATTTCTTTTAACTCTTGTTAAATAAATCCATAATTTCTTTTCTTTCCCAGTAAATTCAAAACTATTCTCAAAAGTTTCAGTTACAACTTTTTTAGTAATTAATTTATTTTTATTTGTTTCCGTTGATTCAGCTTTATTGTTGTTTATTTTCTTGATTGTTTTGTTTTTCTTTTTTGTAGTACAATAATCCCAGTATAACATCGCCTATAAAATGTGTAAGCGCGAGAAAAAGAAGCTAAAACGAGCGAATACATAAGTGCAACAGAGCAAACAATATTTTCGTGTATATTAAGTTGCCATTTATAACGACCAATCTGTGTTTAGAGCAGTCTAGCATAACTTTTGATATCAGTCGGGTGGCGTTGTCCACAAGGTTATTACCTTAGTTGTTTTTTTAGTTTTTATTGTCCGGAATTGGAATCTTTTCTTTTCACGTCACAAGACAAATAAAACTTACATTCGTTTATATTTTCAACATTATTATTGCAAAGGGAATAACATTCTCTTGTTTTTATTTTTTTCTCCGCACCTATTGAATAATTCTAAAAATTCTAAAATTCTAAAAAAATCATGAAAGTTGGGTTTTGGGTGGTTTTCAAACACAATTTTTTCAGCCCCTCAAAATCTGTTTCCAACCCTTAAAAAATTCCAGAAGGGTTGAAATTTACTTTTAGTTATCGAAACAATTAGCATTGCATGGAATTTTATTTTTTAACTTCATAAGTAATTGAAAAATCTACATCCATAATTTTTTTGGAATTTTTGCGAGTGCACCACTATTAAAACTCGATTTTTTTACTTTTTTGCCATTTAGACTGTTTTTTTCTACTTTTGTGACTCTGCAAAGCATTTATAACTTTCAAAATACCAAAATTCGGATTCTACAAAAAAATTTACATCAAGTAGATATACTGGGTATAATATTTTCATCAATTTGCAATGATTTGACTGTTCAAAACACAATTTATCGTATTTTTTACCAAACAAAAAACATTTTTTTTTTCAAATTTTTATATGTCAGATTTGTATTCCTGGCATCAAGGCATTAGTCAGTAAACTAATTTTTATCAAAAAAAACCACCCCTATCAAACTTTTTTCACAATTTTAAGACTTTTTGCACTAAAAAATCAAAACTCAAAAACGTTTAGTAATAGAGACACTGGACAAACTACATCATCTTTAGCAGGATGAAATCTATCAAACTAACCGGTTTTAATTTCAGCTCTTCTTTTTAGATAAAATAGAGTTTATTGAAAAACTTTCTAATGTTGTATAATAAAGCAGCATATTCTATGCAATCGGAGGTTTAAATAACTTAAAATCAATTTTAACTCTTCTGGTTCACCCAAAACTGAAGTATTTCACTATTACCATACGACATAATGTAAAAATGCATACACTTGATACACACGAGATTACTATTTCACTGTGCATTCTTAATATATTTTATTATATTATATTAAATAATAGTACGCGTAGAATTTATGTTAGTATGTGTATTGGTATGTACAGCATAATTTTAACAACCATGGGTATCTGCTGCTACTGCTTGTAATAAATATTTGTGGTCTTCGCAACGACCCTATTGAAAATAACCATTCCCCCTTTTCATTACATAATCATATCTCTGCCCTTATAATCCCGTCATTGAATCTTATGTTTCAAAACAACAGCGTACAGAGGCAAGATATCTGATAGAACCTCTTTATCTACAATATTACACCTCTCCTTGAAGTAATCTCACCTAATCTATATAAATCTTGCGGAACTCTTCTGGCAATCCGCCTTGATTATTTTTATTCGTAATGAGATTGGATGTGGAATGTGAGTATTAGAATGCAGTAAATCGCATAGTGTAAATCCTATTCAAGTAATTTCTAGGATGTTGTGTAAGTCCAGTGTGAATGGGTGAACATTCCAATTTAAAGCTGCCCTGTTCTGGTTCCGTGTATGTACAGGAACGTCCCATAGAAACCGACGCCTATTTCTATTGCGTCCGCAGGGGAGGACTAAATGCCCCGTTGCATTGTATCTTGCCAACTCCCACGGTAAAATAAGTTTACTTTATAGTGGTTATGCCATTGTAAAATTTTACCCGTCCTCGCTATATATTCTTTTTTTAGCGTTATATCATATTTTATACAATATATTGCAGTTTTATTACTATACTTCATTTATCAATTTTTTTTAACAAAAAATCACAATTCATAACAAAGTTTATACAGTTTTTTTTAATTTATTTTACTTTAATATCCACCACAAATAAAAATACCCAACGTTTACAAATAAATGCAATTAATCAAATTACAATATCAATTACTCATGTAAATTGGATTGAATAACATATTTGTATCAAATATTTACAAACTGAAAAATCAATAAAAATTGATAGGGATTTTAATAAATAATTCCATAGCTTATATAGTTTAAACAAAAATGTAAAAGAACAAAATAAAAACTCAAACAGCATCCTTTCTTGCGGAAGGCATATCCTGACTACCCGCACTAAAAGCGCCCTTATCTTGGTCCAAATAGATTACTATCATATAACCTCTTTTCTATAGCCACCTAACTAACTACTCCTTGCTTAATAGTAATTGGATTTTCGGTAACTGCACAAACTTTAATTGAAAATAAAAATCATAAAATAGGCAACAGAACATAATTTTGTTAATGGCGTTGAGTCACTTTCAAACTCTATTATGAAATTGAGTGTTCTAAAAATATTACAATGCGTTGTTGCATTTAATCATAATTGTTTTTTATTGCTATAATTTGAAGTTTAATTAATTGACCCATTAATTACATTTTAATTAATTAAATGGAACAATAGCAAATACGTACTAATATTTGATATGTAACGTATCTATTTCATTGCAATTGCGTAAGTGAAATATATTGCTGTATTATTACTGTAATATCCGACATGATACAAAATTATTAATTAATAAAATTATCCTTGGTAAGGTTAACATTTATTCACATTTCCTTTTTGTGCTATATAAATATAGTCATAATTTAAAAAAATCCATTACCAAGCAAAAATAATTAATAATTTAATGTTTTTTAAGTATTTATTACTGAAGTTGCATGTGTTTGCAGATTAAATGTGTTTTTAAATAAATAAGCAAACACAAAGAGAAAATGTTTCCATAGCAAACAAATACTATTGCATTTCCTATTTGTGAGCTCGCATTTATTGATTTGGACCTGTAGAAGAAAATTAATCTTAAAAATTTTGATTTTGTTAAGTTTTAATTTAGATTCAATTTTGTGTATATAACTAGTAATAAATATAATCGTATAGAATACTTATTAATTATTATTATAAATAATATGTAGTTTATATTGTAATGGTTTCAACAATTCAATTGTTGTAAAGAAAATATAATTCATATATCACGTGATGTTATTTGAACCAATCATATACTTGCTACTTGCGTACTATTAACAGGCAATGCAACTCGCTGTCTATAGAACGTTGTATTAATACATGTTATACATTTTTAATTTATTTTATTTCATTTTAATTAAATAATTAGAAACGTCAGATTTGTATTATTATTTCTTATATTCTCTTTCTATATAAAACGCGCAGGCTAATTAATAATCAATAAGTTCTTACTCAGTTTATTACCAACCTTAGTAAAATATTTCTCTTGTGGTTATATCTTTTTTTGTTAATTTAAAAAAAAATTAATGCGGAGATATGATATTAGTAATTAAACTACTATTAGACTATAGCATAGATTTTAATAGCTAATGATTTAGCAGCATCGCTGCCTTCCTCAGAGCAGAACTAATTAATTTTCAAATGTCCTTTAATCATAACTTATTTCAACAACGTTCTTTTTCAAACTGAAAAACCTGATTTTTTTATTTGACAATATTTATTCGTTTAGTATGAATGCCTAGTTAAAGCTTTAACTATAAAATTTTTATTCTATCTGATTTTCTCTTAACCATTTTCTTGCGTTAAATAAATAATATCTACTTTTCTTTCTTTTAAAGTAACCAAACTATCTTTTTATATTAATAATATTCTTTTTCTTCTTCATTCTGTAGACTTTTGCAACAGTACCAAAATGTAGGTGTTTTCGCTTGTGTATTCGTTTCTGATTAGCCATTGGTTGTAAAAACTGTTGAAATGTCAATTTTTAATAGTTTTACTAACAATCAATGGTTTTGATTTATTAGTACTAAGTTTTCCAAATCAAATATCTACTCTAAATAGAGTAAATATTAAGATAAATAACACACCTTGTTTTAAATTTTTATTCAATTATTCGATATATTTTTTTTATTAAGCCAATTTCTTTCCAAAAATCCAAATTATTTTTTTATCATCTTAACCCGTTTTACTAAAGGCTTTTCACAATAAATACTTAACTTAAAAAAAGATAATCATGCATTACATAGATGTATCAAAATATGAAATGATCGCAAACTCTTACAAGTAATTTAATTCAGTATTTAGAAGTAGACAAATCACAACATTTTTTGTATTGTAAGTAATTCCATAGTGAGATTAGTTAAATTTACAAACCAAAGATTTTGGCTTCAAGTGGACAAGTCCAGGGTCCAACATACCTTATTCCTACCAATTCTAAACGCAGGGAAGCTTAATCTAGTTTTTGAGGGCTGGTGACCTCGTGTACTTACTCCATAGCCTAACTACTAACAATAACTAATAATCCCGACTTGGTAAAAAAAAATAAAACGCAATACTTTACTCATAAAAATGTTAGATAAAAATATAGATGACCGAATCACAGAAACCCGCCATGGCAATGCGCCAAGAAGCTCCTCCGATTCTGAGGAAAGCAACCTAAAAATGTAACACCCGTTAGAAGGACAACCTCCAGTGAAGACATCGAGTCCTATATATACAACAACGCGCTATTTTTGGACATAAATAATACGATTAAATTGGCGCAAAAAAGCCTCGCCAGTTCCACTGATCAATTTAATCAACCAAACATTGACTTAGTTTGTGGCTTAAATACTAATTTATCTAATATTTGAAAAAATAATTTAATTTTTCTTTGTCAGCAACTTAAACATAGAAAACCCTAATAACGTACACAATTTAAAGCATCGGTTATAAAAGCATATTTCTTAAACTCAATCTTCCCAATATACCGTTTTCCAAATAAATTTCAAATTTTTTTGATAAGTTTCTTCAAGATAATCTGAGAAAATCTAAAATAATATTGTTTAGACTATTCTAAAGATTAGAACAACTACTGTTATGCTGCAAACAATTCTGAGCATTTATTTATTACTTTTGTTGTTAAAGTCTTTATTTTTTTTTATAATTGCAATTTTGATACGCATTGCTTATATTCTAATGATCCACATATTGCAGCAAAAAAATTCACAAAAACTAGTCAAAATGTCAATTTTTTTTTTCATTTTCTGTTATTAAAACAAAAGTATTTGCTTTGAATTCAGACAAAACAGGCGGTAAATAAGAAGCAAAAAGCATTTAACAAATACATCAGTAATCATTACAAACAAACTAAATAAGATAATAAAAAACTCGTAAACATTGTAAGAATCTTTAAAAATCTGAAAAAGATAAGACTGACAAAAACAAAGTTAATGGAATTTCTTTTCATAAAAAACAAAAAATTCTATAAAACAATAAATTTATTGCAAGGAAGTTCCACGTCTACAATAAATTCTCTACAAAATGATCAAAACAATTTAGTTACTAATCTAAACGAAATAACATATAATGAGTTGTTGAAAAAAATATCTTTTTAAATTAAATACCAGAAAGGCATCAAGTTTCAATTTCATCTATTACTCTTAAAACATTTGCAAATAAATTAACTACAATTCTGACTAAAATATTTTCATATCATACAAAAAAAAACGTTCCAGAATTGTTGAAACTATGCAAAAGTTCAATCATTTTGCTTAAAAAAAAAGACAAGTTTGATTCTTTAAATTATATACCCATTGCAAATTGTACTGTCAAATCTGTAAAAAAATATTACTTTCAACAAAATTATTTTATCTCAGATACTCAATATGAATTTCGATCAAAACGTTTAGCAACAGATCTTCTGACATATGTTAGTCACAAATGGAATTTTACTTTAAACAAACATGGACAAAATTGTGCTGTAGCACTAGACGTTTCTAAACCATTTGATAGGGTATGACATCCTAATCTTATTAACAAGTTTAATTAAGTAAGTTTTGATCACAAATCAGTAAGCTATCTTGACAGTAGAAAAAGTTTAGTTAGAATTGATGGTTTTAACAAATCTCAAAATCAAAAATGCTGGTTACTTAAAGTTGTCCTCTTTCGCCAATTTTATTTTTAATTTACATTAAATAACTTTTTAAAATAACCAATAAGTCCTATCATAGTCAAGCTCAACAGGGTCTTCTTTCCCCGCTAATTTTTCCAAGCCTGGCAGTGGTTTAGCTAGATAGTAGATAGGGACAGTGGGAATCTCGTTAATCCATTCATGCGCGTCAAACGTCGTTACACTAGAGACTAACCTATAGGCCTACACTCAATATTATGACAAAAATGTTCCTCTGTCAGCGAGGCCGCCTCCCACGATGTACCTCTAAAGGCACATTCGGGCCGGAGAGGCGGTGGGACCGGGTCGTACTACGGACGTACTCCCGCCCATTTAAGGGTCATGCTCCCACAATCAGTAGAAAAATCCAACCCCCCTATCTACCAAGGTAACGACACGGCCACTGAGAAACCAACGCCATACGAGTGGGTACCGACAGCCAGAATCGGTAGGGCTCCCACTCTCCCTCAGTACTTTTATCAGTTCTCAAACCAAAGAACTACGGAGAAAAGTCACCGTTCCAGGTTTCACCCTGTACCTCACTAAATCTGGGAGGAGAGCCTTTTACCCAAAAGACTTGGGATAGGGCATCAGGACTCCCAGTTTCAGGGGATACGCTCGTGAGGTACTAACGCATCCCGTGGTGAACACTCTGAGAGTGTCCCCGGCAACACCGTACTCGTGGTAGACAAGATTTCTCGTCAACGTGGGACGAGTCGCCGTCGTGGGCCCTAGCGGAACACCACTACTCCACATCATTTCTGAGGATGACTTCCTTTGCCTCCCGCTCCACGAGGTAATTTGAAGTGGCAGCATCAGAGGATCGGTTAGTCCACTTCCTCAGTTCTATGAGTATACGCCGTGGAGTCAAACGTTTACCCGCGCTTGCTTGAATTTCATCACGTTGACATTCAGAGCACTGGGCAGAAATCACATTGCGTCAACACCCGCTGGGGCCATCAATGGCAGAGCACTTGCATATCATGCGAGCAGTCCGGGGTTCGAACCCCAAATATGACTAAAATGATAACTTGCTCTATATCCACCAGCGTGGTTCGGAAGTCACGTATTAAGCTGTTGGTCCCATCAAACCACTTTAAACAAGTCGTAGACTTACTGTGGCGATGTAAAATAGCCGTAAAAAGCATAATAATAATAATAATATCCACAAATATGACAGAGCGTCTTGAAGTATATTGGATAGAATTTGTAGCATATATAAACAACAACTTTAAAAAAGTATTCAGATAGGGTACTTCCAACTTAGTCAATTTTAACTCTAAAAAAACTTAGCTTCTTGCTGTTTCAAAATCAAAATCCGAGCTATCGTCAGTACCAAATAAACTAAATTAAACAACGAATTTATATCTAATACTTCTTCAATTTTTCTTTTAGGTGCTACAATCTCACATAATCTTCTCAAGAATGACCATGTTTTTAAAGTATATAGAAAACTTAAGACTTCTTGATAGCAAACAGTTTTTTACTTCTCTTTAACTTTTGCTTATTTATGAAACATATATTCCTCCTTGTATTGAATATTGTTCCCAAGTATGGAGAAGAGAAGCATCCGATACTACACTATTTCTTCTATTGAAAATGGAGGTATTCATATCATTTGTTGATCCAAAATTGATTAATGACTTAGATTCTTTACAATAGCGGTAAAATGTTGCAGATCATTTCATTTTCCATAGATATTTCCATAAACATTGTTCAAATGAAATACAAGACATATTGCCAATTAAACAAATATCACAAGGCATGCTAGGAATTCTAACAAACATACAATAAACTTCCAAGTCAGTATTTCCCAAAACTTACAAGCCGCAAATATTCAAGATCAATGTTCACAGACTGCTTAAATCTAGTGTTCAATGTGATAGTTTCAGCAAGTGTGGTTTCACTCGTTAAAATTTCAACCAATTTTTTGTTGTTGTGACATATTAAGTAATTCCTAAATATCACATTTTGAAATTAAAAAAAATATTTAAAAAATAAACTTAAACAGTATTAGAATTCAAAAAACTTTTTATCCAAAGCGGCAAATAAAGTTGGTTAAAATTAGACTAACATTTACACTTAAATTTAATCTAATCTATATTTTACATTCTTAAAATTTCAACCAACTTACTAGAAGAATTCTGTACCTCTTGCATCTAATCATCATCAATAAATTATATATTTCATACCACATAATTTATATTATATTTGATGTCCAACGAGAAATATTCGCCAATGAGAAAAAGGTGGCTTACCTGAAACATAAAAGAAATATGTATCAGATTTTATTTGTTCATATAAAAATGTTAAATTTACAACAATAGAGCAATTTATTTAAAATAAATAATTTATTCAGTTCACTACAACAATTAAAATTTAAAAAAATTAACAGAACAGAATTGATAATTATACTTTTTATAATCTTCAAAAATCAAATGAATAACAATGTCGGTTGTAATTTCAGGAAAACAATATAGTTTAAGCCTCAATAATGTGTGCTTTTAGTGAGTAATATACTAATATAAAAAGCTAAATCAATGTCTCGCAGTGTATTACCAAATTATTTATTAATACTAATTAAGTTAACTGTAATACATCACTTATAATAAATGTCTTTTTTATTACGTACAAAAAAACACGATTATTCATTATAACTATACTAATTATATAAGAGATTAATTTTGCTATATAGCCGTAAAAGATTTATAAAAAAAATAATGCATAAAACTAAGCAACTAATAAAAGATTTAACATATCCCTACAGAGTCTATGGTGTAAAAGGTCCTAAACACTGATGTATTTTACAATACACAAACGTTTATTAAACACCATAAATATACATTAATACCCACATATCTGTTCCGTAAAACTAAATTAAGCGGACGATTGACATAAAAACTGCCGACAATAAGATAAGACAGTTAATGGAACATTACAGATATCACAAACTGGTGGCATCTGACCCTCACTCCACGGTGTAATTATGCTTTTAGTATATCGCAACTTGTTGTCTTGAATAACAAACGGCTCCGACTGTCAGTTAGACATCATCAGAATATTATAAATATCTCCGACACAAATAACATTTGCAACGCTAGTTATTGCATGGCAAGCGCATGACTGAGAGTCCAGACAAAGCCTACAGTGATATTTATTTTAGACACTTTAAGCAAAATTAAATGAATAATCAGGATATTGGTTATCTATGGCGTTTAAAACACTCAACGTCTGTACATATAACATAAAATGTACTTGCACTTAGTTGGATGTAGAGAAAAATCTGATGGATAACATAAGGTTTTGCATTATAAACACTACTAACAATTGGCAAGCTAAATGTAGAGTGCAGCTCATCTAACAGAAAAGCATAACCAACACTAACACTACTTTTTGAGCCATTGGTAAAAATCCAAGTGGCATTAACGTACCTTTCTTGAAATCAATTGAATATTCAACTGGTAAAGTTGATGCTTTGTTAATTTTTGTCAATGCAAACACATAGATTATGAAACCATAATACAGTTTTGAACGCTCTAAATTGCAATGAAAAAGTAAAAATCCAGAAAGTGACTCAGTTGGGTGAAGCGCCAAGCTCAAATCTTGGCGCATAAATTGTCACTGGTTCAAGCCCAAGTTCAAGCTAAGCATTTTAAAAAATTGTGGCATTTATTAAATTAGGACATTAATCTAATACATGATTAGTGTTCATGTAACCATAATTACATTTAATATGAGAGTGTGAGTGGACCAAATATTAGGTCAGTATCTACAGTTCATCCATTCTCTCAATTAACGGATTCCATAGTATATATATTTGTATCTAATTTCAACTAAATATTCAAAAGCAGCTAAGAAGTAGTAACACACGCCCTAAAAAATATTGTTTTCCAATCCCTTCCTGATTTCCACTCAACGACCTGAGCAAGTTTAGTGCCGGAACACATCTTTCTTGACATCAAATTTAATAAATGCCAGGCACGGTCAAATGCGACTTAAATCGACACCTGGAGCAATGTGTTACGCTTTAAATAATAACAAAAAAACTACATTTTGTTTTAGAACGTGGCTGGAATCTACAACAAGGATAATGAGTTCGGAAAGTATATAAAAACTTTTGATACAATTGGAATGTTAAAGACGTGAAAAATGACAAGAGATAAACAAATTTGAAACTCAACATGCCGGCCAAATACATTTGTAAATGCCAACCGGCTATAAAAAAAAGTAGGAAGAGCTAAAAGATGCATAATTATAGGTATAAAAAAAGGAATAAGTAAAAAAAAAGATAGAATTTTAACGCAAAAACTGGAAAAAGAAGATAAAAATTAAAACAAGATGACCACACAAGACACAGAAAATCAAAGGATACCACAAATTTGATAGTGTAGAAACTGTGGAAGTGTATGAGAAAAAATGGAATTAGTAATCTGGTAAGAATAATAAAAGAAGTGTATGAAGAGACAACAAGTAAAGTGTGTGTTAAAGAAAACATAAGCTTTGAATAACAAAAGGAGTGAGACAAGGGCAACAGAGCTGCCCATTGAGTCCCACTTTGTTTGCGACTTACATAGCAGATGTAGAAGAAAACCGAAAGGCGTAAGTAAGAGAAAATAGTAGTAAATAGAGCAAAAGTTCGGTCGCTGTCGTATGCCAACAACATAGTAATAGTTGCAAAAAAACCAGAACATTTAAAAACATGATAAAAAAAATTTAAAAAAAGTTTGGAAGTATGTAGTAAAACAAAAATAATGGTTTTCAGAAAGGAAGTTGGGAGAAAAATGGGTAGAACTGGAAATGGAATAAGCAAAGTATTGCAAAAGTAAAATCTTTTAATTATTTAAGATTTGTATTTTGTACAAGTAATAGCTAGAGCAAGCACATTAAATAGATGGCTCAAAAGTCAAATAATATATTGGTACATACAAGTATGAGAAATAAGTAAAAAAAAATTAATTACATAAAAATAAAAAAGTTTATGTTTAATAGTCTAGTTAGGAGTATAATATTGTACGGGTTAGAAATAATAGAAGGAACAAGAAAAATTAGAAGCAATGCATGCAAAATACGGGTGCTGGCTTTAAATAGAGTAACACCAGCATATATCGTGCTGAAAGAAAAAACAAAAGTAAGAGTAGAAATAGGAAAAGAACAATGAGGTACAAAGAAAGAATAAGAAAGGGACACAAATGAAAAATCTTAAAAGAATGTTTAAAAGAAAAAATTATAGCAAAAAAATAATGCAAAAGAAGATCAGAGAAATCTATTACAATAGAAATAGTTATGCTAGCCTTTTAGTCAATAAAATGAGAGATACTGAGAGAGAGAAACATGGCACAAAATTATGGAAAAAAATATTCAAAAGGAAGACAGAAGAATACCAGTAAAGGAGTCTAAGTACAATATTATAGAAAGTAAACTGCCTGTACCTAGGAATCGGTAGATATAAAACAGATGATAATTGCAAGATGTAGATGTGGTAATAAAGGCCAAGTGACAAAATTTTGGATTGAAAAGGTTTTGAAAGTATGCATTTTATGTGAAGAGGCTAAGAAAAGTATATAACACATATAAAAAAAGTGTAACAAGATGAAAAAAGAATAGATAGAAAAAAGTGAGATACTGAAAGGATACCAAAGAGAAATAGATTGGATGTAGGTAGTTAAAAAATGAAGAAAAAAGTAGAAATAGTAACTGTGTCAATTTATAAGAATTATAATTTGTTATTTTAGGAAATTATAAATATACAGGGTGAGTAGGAAAGAATAGACAAAACTCTAAGATTTAATGTACACGTGCAAATAATGTAAAAAACTTAAATGTTGTTATCCAATTTATTTGTTTTTAAGTTATAGCCTCATTAAAAATGTTTATCTAGTATGCCACAAAAGGTTTCCAGTGCTTTAGATTGGTAGCAGAGGTCCTATTAAGTTTTATCCTAAGATTTCTTGATTTCACAACACTAAATTATTGTTTATGGGACTGATTCAAAGATGAACTATACACAGTAAAAGTGGATACTCAGGTACTAATTTATCGTATTAGAATTTTATTGTTGCAACCGATTTTAAACGAAGGCTTGACTCAATCAGGAGAGATCGTAAACAAAACAGAAAAGGTTTAGAGGTAAATGAAGGTATTTTTGAACATTTATAATAAAAAGGCTGTAATTACCAAAACGTTAATAAATGAAATTTTGATTATTTCTCTATAACTTGAAAACCAATTAAATATCAGATAACAACATTTGAGTTTTTTCATTATTTTTTACGTATACAATATGTTCCTGAAGTTTGGTCCGTTCCTCCCCACTCACCCTGTATATGCTCATGACAAAAATGCAAAAAATAAACGTATTGTTATTATACTTAAAAAACTGTTGTGAATATATTGATTAGTTTATAACAATATACCTTGCTGTATTTTCTATCTCTCTCTGGCTTTCGTATATCTTATATTTAAATCAATTCACAAAAGAATTAAATATAGTTCATTTATATTTGTATAATAAAACAAACGTGAATATAATATACAATAGAATGTCAACATGAATCGGCTATTGACACTTCTAATATATATTATATTTTTTCTATATTAAAATATTAAACTTTGAAGATAAAATACATTATAATAATAAATAAATTTTACATTTATTAGCATATTCTGTGCTTAAGTTATTATTCGAAATATATTGGCAAATTAAAAATAAATACAAAATGCAGAACAAGTGTACTGGTGTGAATCAAATTAATTGAAGCAGTTTTCACAAACAAAAAGCTTTTTGAACTTTGTATGTATTAAATCGCTGCAGCTTATATTTAACAACTTTTCCATACACTACTCTATTGTAATAAAAATATATGTACGTATATTCAAGTACAAACTATAACTGGGATGCATGGAATTGTTAATTAACTTGAAAGTCATGTAAGTGCATATTCAGTTGCGTACATTCAAATAAATTGTAATGTAAATTAAAAATGGTACTATAAAACAATTTGTACAATAAAAAAATAAATTGCGTTCCACTGAAAATATGCGAACGACCATTCCGGCATTTTAATTCGAATGTAAATATTATCTCCAATAACAATGGAATGAAATAAACCTTTAATACGTCCCCATGGGTATTATGAATATAAACGATTATTTAAACCTTACCCTTATTTAAAAGTGGAGCACATGCAATTCTAATATTTGGTTTCCCTTGTAATAATTCTTGTTTTGCAACAGAATCAACTTAAAAAGTTTTTGAGGGGACTTATTTCGGTTGCCAAACTTTTAAGTATACCAGCCCACTTGGCCTTAAATCTTAAACAACTTTAGAATATTTTAAAAATAATACCTTTCGGTGTTACGGTTTAAACTTTTTGCACATAATATATTTCATTATTGCACATCTCCCGTAAATTCTTCTTGATTTAAAATCTGCAAAAAAGTTTATTTTGTTGAAAAAATAAAGATGATTAACGAAACGGTCCACATAATAATTAAAAGAGCATTGTATAAGAGTTTAATGAGTTAAATCTCCAAGGTGCTTCTCCGTGCAGATTCCTCTGTGTTCTTTCTAAACCCAACCGGGTTTTACATAAAAAATACATTCTCCTGAATAAACTTTATAATTTTCCGGTGCGCGTCTATTAAAAGTGAGTGCCGCTGAATTTATTCTCATTTTACACTAATTTAATATGCCCTTCCCCTCTTGCCGGTGGAAACCATGATTTTTAGGAGCCTTAAATTAAATATCGTTTTCGATACCCATCCAAACACACATTACGCAGTTTAATAATAAATATGTTAAGACACATGAAAAAAATCGTTTTTATAATCTAGAAAAAATATGTACAGTTTTCAATTGTTGTTTAGAATATTATAGAATTGATTTGGATTCTATATAATTAACATCATTATAAATTAATGACGACGATATCATCACCCTTATGCTTTTATGTAAGCTCGTTTATTTAAACACGAACTAACCGACCTGAAATATTTTAAACTCCCACATGAATTATTCCAAGTTGTGTACGTAAATAATCGCAATTTGTATTTGTGTGCGAAGGATCTGAGAAAAGGGGTAAGCCGTGTTTTGCATAATCACATATGTCGAGTTAGTTTTAATTGCGTGTACTTTTGTATATGCACAAAGACCTGCTAAGTTGTGTATGTGTATTTGGGTTAATTAGTTTTTAGATCCTTTCATTACACATATTTTTTAAATAAATCATTTTTTTGCAATAACTAACTTTTATGTTGTGTATTGATAAGGATCGCTGTGTTATGCGTTAATATAATTAACATTGTGAAATTAATGACTATATTTTATGGGGTTGAAATATTAAGATGTCAGCGTTATTTATCACTGTGCCTTATTTATGATTCGCCTTAATCATATTAATCATTTTATAAATACCGATTTGGTAAAATTGGAGGTAGTTTATTACTAACACCGTTTTAACATAGGGTGTGAAAAATGCATAATCACTTTATAACCTCATATTCTTTCGTATCACCAGTCAATATTTTATTTATTATCATAGTTCTATGTTTTACTTATAAAATATTATTATTAATAAAATTTATAGATTTCTTGTATGTTAACCAAACCGTTCAGTCATAGTTTAATGTACAAATACTTTTTATTGTAACCAAGTAAAATTATTGAATAATAATAAATGACATTAAAATAAGTGAGGTTAGGGTATTTTAATAAAAAATTTATACTTTATTGTGCTGATTTTGTTTTTATATATTAAGACCGGTTTCGGCGGTTAGGCCATCATCAGTTTTTTCTTTTCTTTTCACAGGTGTTGTTGTGTGTTGCGGGTGGTGTGAATTCACACCACCCGCAATTATATCTATATATAAAAATAAAATCAGCACAATAAAGTATAAAATTTTTATTAAAATACCCTAACCTCAAATTATTTTAAACTGTGCAATAATCAGAAACTACTATTAAAATAAGTATTTTAAATTTTGAAATTAAAAAAAAAACTATCTAATTATCTATGCAAACAGATAATTAAAACTTTTTAAATTTGTTAATCGCATTGTTTTTAAAACTGAGTTATACTCGTACATAAACACTTAGTTTAAAATTTTTATACGTTCATACAGTCACTAAACAGTATCAAATTCCCATTTCCCTCATTTCAATGTTAAAAGCTTTGCAGCGTTGGTAAATTGCTGAGTGGTTTCAGATATTTATGAGTGTCTTGATATACATAGTAACATATGTGGTACGCATACAATCACTACGTACCGACCCTTTTAAACAAGTAGGGTGTATCGGTTTATCTCATTTGCAATAAACCCACTGTACGCCTTAAAGCTGTGCATGGAGTAAATCTTAACTTCTGGCATTGTGGTTGATTGTGTACTAGCAAAGCCGGTATTTAAAGAAATACTGCAAAACTAAAATATTATGGAGGTGTAAGTTGTATAAATGCTATACGCATATTACAATAATTGTTACTTAACGAAGCCAGTTTCTTTAAAAATTAAAAGCCATAATGTCTTAAGAGTAATCTTTATAGTAAATTTTAACTAAAATAATAAATATTGGTTTTTCTAAAATTGTAATTATATAATCAATAATAATTAAATACAGTATTTTGAAATTGGTTTTCTTTAGGGCATAGCTTTATTAAAAACTATATTGTTTTAGAGAAGTTATATATATTTTGTACTTTTGTAGTAAGCCATCATTTTTGAAAAATTATTTTGTCGTTATCGTTAACTAATCCTGAAAAATTAAGTTTTAAAAAAATAATTCAAATCACAGTTCATTCTTCGTAGGTTATTATAAATTTAGGGTACGCCAACAAAGTATAATGGTAGTGTTGCCACTTTTTAAACCTTAACATGTTTGCATTTAAGCTAAGTGATACGCAAAATTACAGTTGTCATCTGGGTTCCGAAAATAATAAATTAAAACCAACACCTACAGTTTCAATAAGTATAATTTGGTTAGGCACCATTAAATGCTTGTAGTCAACTCACAGTAAAGATATGTTCCACGCAACAACTTTGCAGCAGTAAACGGTAGATCAAAAGTGTAGCATTTGCTTTCAAAGGTCCTATAACACTTTTCTCTCGGGTCGTTTCCTATTGACTTACTTCCAACACCAAACTAAACAACAAGTTACTATGCAAAACTTGTTACCACTCATAATACGTTCAGATTTTTAAAAGACATGACAAAGTCAGTTTCATAAAAATTGTTACATACAACCTGTAACTCCTCTTTGGCAACGGTTTTAATGAATGCGGTAGAAGTTCCATATGACATAATATCGTTCTGTTGGCGGTTTTTATTTGAACAGTAAACACTGGTGTCTTATAAATCAGATAAGCTTACAAAAACAACACATACCAAGCCTTTTGCAGGTTCAATTCCATCAAGTAATTTATTTGCGTTTTTAACCATTATTTTTTAAGATAAGATAGTATTAATATCACTTTAGTAAGAACCTTTTTATAGTGTGTACCCATTTTGACTGTTATATGTATAACACTACTTTACAATACGTAATTAGTGCATTTAATGCAAAGAATTCAAACTTATCTATGTTATAGTCCTATTTAAATACCCTAATCGCACTTCTTAAAACAAACCGCCTACAAAGTCAATTATGGCTTATAATACAATTGAATTGGCCTCGCCTGTTCCGCTAACCAATTTAATCAACCAATCATTAATTTAGTTTGTGGCTTGAAAGTTAGTTTCTCTAATATTTGTGGTTTAAAACAGAATTTAAATTATACTCATCAACATATTAATCATAAAAAACCCCATATCCTTTTTTTGACTAAAACCAAAGTAAATAACAAAGATCCAAATCGCTTTTATCTAGTAATTCCAATTATCATCTTGAACATTCATTTGTTAACGCACAGGGTGTTTGTGTCTACATCAACAAACAACAAGCATAATTTATTCTACAAAAAAAAGCAACTCTGAGATTTTTGAAAAGCATAAAAAAACTAAAATAATTTAGTTACGAGATTTTCATGTACATAATACTAAATTGTTAGTTACTCATCATCTACTAAACTAAAAGAACAACAAACTATAATTTTTGTTCATTCTCATAATCTTTTCCCAACTTATTCAGCAACCCACAAATTTTCCTCGTGATAAACTTCATAATAAACCAAGATTATTTGATTTGTATCTTTCAACTAACTAACTAACAACTACTGTAAAGACTGCTTTAAAAAATTTTAATCACTTATTACTGTTATAATTCTTCTTTATAATGATTTAGCTTAGGGTTAATAATAACTGAAACAACCGAGCGCTGGAAATGAACTGCTTTATTTTAAAACTCTCACATACAATAAAAAACAATTCACGTTAATACGCATAAATAAAATAAAATAAATACGAGGGAAAATAGAAAACTAATAATATTATTCTACCCAACACCTTCCTTCTTAAATATAACATTTGTTTTGAAGTAAATAACTAAAACTTAACTTAATTATAAATCTTGCTTGCTACTATTGCGTAAATAGTATGGACACTGGCTATTAACTAAACTGTTTTGTTATCATCTTCAACATAATTGTCAGTGTCTGGTGTAGCAACCGGAATTGAAAAACGTTTGGCTTTTATCGAATGCATTTGATTTGAAATTTTTTTTCATTTGCAGTTGCTACGTCATATAATACAGATCAATGTTTTGTTTTTACCCTACCCTCCTGCCAAGTAGGCTCTGCCGGTTTCTCAAAATTTTGAATTAATACCTTTTCACCAATTTCAAATTGTCTCAATTTATTTGTATGGTCTTCCGTTTCCAAATTATCTTTACTGCCCTTATGTGATAGTAATAAATTATTAAAACGGGTACGTAGCTCTCGTCCAAACATTAATTTTGCTGGACTTTCTGCGGTAGTTGCATGTTCAGCAACTCTGTAATTAAACAAAAACTGAGACAACGCTAAATCTAAATTTTTATTGCTTCAATAAGCCTTTTTAAAGCGTTTTTTAATAGTTTTTACGTTTATTTCAGCAGCGCCGTTACTCGCAGGATGATAGGGTGCAATAAATTTATGTGTTATTCCGTTATTTTTTAAAAACATTTCAAATTCATTTAAAGTAAATGGTGGTCCATTATCAGATATAAGAGTTTTCACTAAGCAGCCAAATCTTGAAAATAAGGATTTCAAACATCAATCGTTACCTCCGCTGTAGTTTTTTTCAATTTAAAAACTTTTAACCATTTTGTGAACGCATCAGTAACAACTAAATATTTGTATCCAAACATTGGACCTAGAAAATCAATGTGTATGCGTTCCCATGAGTTGTCAGGTCTGGGCCAATTTTGGACTAGCACTTTTTTAGGGCTTGGTCTATAAGTGTTGCAAATATTACAGGATTTGCAAACATTTTCAATGTCCTAATCCATAGCAGGCCACCAAAAATACGATCTAGCAATTGATTTCATTTTGTTAATTCCCAAATGTGTATTATGTAACTCTAAATTATTTTTTTTGAAATTTTGATGGAATTACAACGCGATAACCCCATAAAATTTTACCAAACTGTAAATGTAGCTGTTCGCGTCTAACAAAAAATGGATTAATATTTAGATCATATTTATTTTCTGGAAAATTCCACCCATGCAAGCAATATCCATACACCTTATTTAAAATACAGTCTTTACAAGTCTCCGCAACTATTGCTTTAAAACTAATTGGTATATTTTCATTTAAATATAAAATGTGGCCTACATCATCTGATCTTTCTGAAGTTACCAACCGTGGACATCGTGAAAGAAAATCCGCGTTAGCATTTTTATTAAAACTAATATATTTAATTTCATACTGATATGCAGCTAATATTATTGCCCATCTTTGTAGCCAACTAGCTGCCATAGTAGGTATGCCTTTTTTACTACCAAAAATAGACTGCAATGGTTTGTGATCGGTTAAAAGAGTAAACATTCGTCCATATAAATATTGGTTAAACTTTTTAATGCCAAAAATAATAGCTAATGCTTCTCTCTGCGAATAACCCTGTTCGCTCTTAGATAAGGTTCTTGATGCGTACACAATAGGTTTACTATCGCCGTTCGGGTAAAGCTAAACTGAGAGGCGAATCTGAATTGTAATGTACCAATATTTTGTCTGACATTAACTTTTTTTTTACTAAATCAAATACTTTTTGACACTCGTCATTCCAATATCATTTAGTTTGTTTTTGTAGTCATTTATGTAAGATATGCAGTTTAAAACTTAAATTTGGAATAAATTTGCCATAATAATTCAATAAACCTAAAAAAGACTTTAACTCTGTTACATTGGTTGGAGTCTTGCATTAAAAAGTGCATCTACTTTATCTTTACTTGTAGTCACGCCTTTTTCATTAATAGTGTATCCTAAGTAATTGATTTCTTTTTGAAAGAAACTGCATTTTTCAATTTTTATCTTTAGTCCATGTTTGTGTAATTTTTCAAAAACTAGTTTTAATGTATTATAATGTTCTTGCTCATTTTTTCCTGTTACTAAAATATCATCTAAAAAAATTGCTACCCCTCGAATTCCTACAAAGAGTTGATCAATCATTTGTTGAAAAATCGCTGGGGCAGAAGCAATTCCGTAAAGCAGACCGTTATACTCAAATAGCGCTTTGTGAGTATTAATAGTTACTATTTTTTTTAAATTTTCCTCTAGTTCTATTTGTGCATACGCTTGCGATAGGTCGACTTTGCTAAATAATGCACCTCCTTTTAAATTACAGAATATTTCTTCTATTTTAGGTATGGGGTATATATTTATGTGTAATTTAGGGTTTACTGTGACTTTAAAATCACCACATAAACGAATTGTTCCGTCTATTTTTATTACAGGCACAATAGGAGTTGCCCATTTATTATAATCTATTGGCAATAAAATTCCTTCTTTATTCAATCTATCAATTTCCGCTTCAACGTTTTCTTTTAAAGCAAATGGTAGTGATCGAGCTCTACAAAATAAAGGTATAACCTTCTTTTAAAATTAATTTAGCTTTAAAATCTTTAAATGTCCCTAACCCATTATTAAACACATCTGGAAATTCATTACATAATGATTTTTTATGTCTAATTTATTTTCCGAAAAATTGCAAATTTTTAAATCTGAGTTTATAGATATTTTTAAAAGTTGCAGCCACTCTCTGCCCAATAATGGTGGGCCACCATGGGGCACGACATATAAATTTAAATTTGTATAACATTTGTTTTTAAAATTTAAAATTTAAGACTTTAATTACTTTGCCAGTATATGATTTTAGATTTAAATGTTTCTTTACAATTGGTATAAATTTAAAATATTTATTGTATGTATCATAAGAAATTACTGAGATACCAGACCCGGTATCAATTTCTATGGAAAGGCAAACATTTTCGATAAAAATGTTGACCTTCAGCGCTTGCGAAATTCCAATAATATTAAATATATTTTCATCTGACTCTGAATTATATTCTTTATCCGCTACATAGTGATTTAAATATGATTTAGAGCCGCTTTTACAATCGTCGGTTAAACAAGGAATAGCGCTATCTAAGAAATATATAAAAATGCGCTTTTACAATCTCTTATAACTTATATCTAGTATAGTAACTAAGTAACGCGCACAACAAAATAGTGTATAAACAACGTATACGTCAATTTATAAGTCAGTTCCAGAAACGGCCATCTTCGTGATAAATGATTTTTTAGAAAATGCATAAACGTGTAACAGCTAAAGTATGATTTGTTCCTAAAATTTTTGAACAGAAGAAAATTGATAATCGTCGAGCATTATTTCCTTGATTGACCTAATTATTAAGACCTTCAGGTGGTTTGTCTTTATTAAAATTTTGCAATGACCCCAATTACTTTAGGAGTCCTAACAATTTCATAAAACTTTACTTGTATGTTTTGAGGAGAATAAACCATGGATAACTTATCCGGTGCTGGAAGCAGTAGTTTTCTCTAGTATACTAACCAAGTAACGTGCACAACAAATTTGTGTATAAATGATTTATATGTCAGTTTATAAGTCATTATTGACGTTTCAATAGGTTATCTAGATTGTAACAAGGGCAAAACTAATGCTATACCAGGTATATACATTTAGATAAATTTAATCATGGTATAAGTTATCTGACAATTGTAAAAACAGCCCTTATTTGATTTACACATTGATCTAATATGACCCTTATTTCCGCAATTATGACATTTTGCATCTTTAAAATAACACTCACTATTATTATGATTCTTACGGCCGCAGCTTTTGCATGTGGTGTTTCTGGAGTTCCTTGTACTACCAAACGTACGGTTTGATGACGTCGAAAGTGTCAACTCTCCTATCAGATTCACCTTGCCTTAAGCGGTGGATTTGGTGTACCGCATGCGTCTTATCTAACATGATGACCTCTTTTTCTGCAAGCTCCATATTAATCGCTATTTCCACTGCTTGATTATACTTGAGACTTTTTTCGGTAAATAAACGTTGTTTGATGCTGTCACTATGTACACCATATACTAGTTGATCTCTTAAATTTTCTTCTAAAATAGCCTTAAAATTGCATGTTTTAGCTAGACTCTTCAATGCCGTTACATAACTTGCCACACTCTCTTCTTGTACTTGCTTTCGTAAACGAAATTTATATCTCTCTGCTATTTTAGAGGGTGCTGGTTCTAAGTGATTTTTTATTACTTCTACTAGTTCTTCATATGACTTTGCTGCCGGTTTTATGAGATAACAAAGATTTAACATCAGTTCATACGTCTCGTCACCCACCACTGTTAACAATATGGGCACTTTGCTCGCAGTTTTTAACACCGATTTCGAATCTTGCCTATATTTGCCATTTGTCTACTATCCTTGTCGCCACTGTTATAATTCTTCTTTATAATAATTTAGCTTGGAGTTAATAATAACTGAAACAACCGAGCGCTGGAAATGAACTGGTTTATTTTAAAACTTTTACATACAATAAAAAACAACAAAAAACAATTCATGTTAATACGCATAAATAAAATAAAATAAATACGAGAGAAAATAAAAACCAATAATATTATTCTACCCAACAATTACTTCTATTGTTAAAACTTCTTTTCCAATTACTACCAAGCCTAAACCGCGTCTCATTTATCATTATTTTAAGATAAACAGAGTAAAAATGGAAAAATTTCTTAATAATTTTAATTTTGATATTTATTGCTTGTTCTAAAGATCCACATATTGTAACAAAAAATCTCACAAATACTATTCAGAATGCCATCAAAAAATTTGTCCCATTCTTTGTTATTAAACCAAAACAAAATCACTTATTTTCAATTCAGACAAAACAAGCAGTAAATAAAAAACAAAAAACATTTAAGCAACACATCAGTAATCGTTCCAAATAGTCTAAACAAAATTATAAGAAAGCTCGTAAACACTGTGACAATCTAATTCAATCTGAAAAAGATAGGATTGACAAAAACAAAGCTAATCAAATTTCTCAGCTTTCCATAAACAAGAAAAATTTCTATAAAATAATAAAATCATTGCAAGGTAGTGCAACATTTTAAATACCCTTCTTTGAAATGATCTAATTCAAAGAAACAGCTGATATTTTTGCTAACCAAATTCTACTATTATAAATCCTTCTATTGTGCTGTAGCTACAATGCCAAATAGTGGCAAAATTGTAAGTTGAATTTAATTTTGGGCAATGTGTTGTCAAATGATATCTTTTCAAATTAAATACCCGAAATGCATCAGATATAGATAAAATTTTACCCATTATTTTTAAAACATTTGCAAATGAATTAACTTGCATTTTGACTAAAATATATCATACAAAAATGAAACGTCCTCAAGTTGTTAAAAAATTGCAATAATCAACTTGTACCTAAAAAAAGTCTGATTCTTCAAATTATAGACCAATTGCATTATTGTGCAATCTGTCTAAAATTTATGAAAAATATATTAATTTCCACATTGTCAATTTTTTAGAACAAAATAACTTTATCTCAGATACTCAATAAAGATTTTGATTAAAACGTTCGACAATAGATCTTTTGACTTATGTCAGTCACAATAGAATTCTACTTTAGACAAACATGGAGTGGTTCTTAACATTTTTAAAACATTTGATAAGATATAGCATCTTAATCTTATCAACAACATTGTATAGATTTTAATCATAAATCTGTAAATCTTATCAGTAGTTTTCTTGACAATAGAAAAATTATAGTTAGAATTGATGGTTTTAACTCTGACCCCAAAATCCTCAAGGTTCTGCTCTTTTGTCAACTTTATTTTTGATTTATATTTATAAACTTCTTCAAATAACTTAAAGTCCTATTCATATTTTTGCATATGATAAGTGCCTTCATACTTTCCAAAGACCATATCAACAAATTTGGCAAAACGCATTGAAATTTCTAGATTAGAATCTGTCGCATCAATAAACAAAAACCTTAAAACCATATCTGAATAGAGTATACTCAACTCTAAAAAAACTCAACTCAAGTAAACAACAAATTTATATCTAAATCTACTTCTATTTGCCTGTGCGAACACAACAGTAAAACAGTAAAATTATTTTATTTAAGTAAAAAATGTAAAACGCAACTCCCTCTCACGCCGCTAAAAAAGTTTCAGTTTAAAATAAATACGAGGCTCGAGCAATGAGCAAGAGTCCGAGCTTAGAACCAATGTTAGTGTTCTATGGTCGGAGCGCTGTTCGATGATCGGAGCGCTGTTCGATGATCGGAGCGCTGTTCGATGATTGGAACTAGGATCGCCGTTGTGTCCGCACAATAAGGGTTACAATTTTACATAATCTTCTCTCAAACAATCGTTTTGTTAACATAGCTTCAAAAGTATCTAGAAAACTGGGATTTCTTAACAGATGTAAACAGTTTTTTTTCTTCTGTTCAGCTTTTGCAAATATATAAAACATATTTGTCCTTGTATTGAATATTAATACCAATTATAGGAAAAAGCATCTAAAACTACGCTATCTTTTCTAAATTCAAAAACGGAATATTTGGATCATACCCAACCCAAATTGGACTAATTACTTAGATACTTTACAACACCTGCGTAATGTTGCAGATTTTTGCATTTTCTATGAATAATTCTATGAACATTGTTCAAACAAAACACAAGACATATTGCCACCTAAACAAATACTTGTAGTACAAGGCTTGCAAGGAATTCTATAAATATTTATTGACAGTTCAGGACAGATGTAGGATCAAAACTTTAATACACATAAAATAAACTTTTAAAATCAGTATTTCCTGAAACTTATAAACCACAAATATTTAAGGTCCGTGTTCACAGACTGCTTAAATTTAGTCTTTAATGTGATAGTTTCAGCGAGTGTGCTTTTCGTTGTACTGTGTACTATGGATAAAGTATATATTCTACACTGTATCGTAAAAAAAAATTGAAGAAAGAAAGGAAAAAGTATATGCGTTATTCCTAGACCTAAACGCGGTATTCGATAATGTAAATATAGTAGAAACTGTGAAAGTGAATGAGAAAGAGAAAAGAAGCAAACATCTAGTAAAAAAAAATAAGTGTATGAGGAGACAGCAAGCAGGGCGTGGGTTAACGGAAAAAATAGTAAAAAGTGTTGGTCAACAACAGGAGTCAGACAGGGTTGCCCATTTGTTTGCGTCGTACATACCAGATGTAGAAAAAAAAGATAGTGTTCAGAAAATGAGCTAAAAAAAATGAAAGACTAGAAATGGAATGGGCAAGGTATTGCAAAAGTAAAATATTTTTAATTTTCAAGATATATATTTTGTACAAACAACGACAAAAGTAAGCACATAATGGCTCAATAAGCAAATAAAGTAGTAGGACTTATGTTTGATAGTTAGGAGTATGATGTATGGATCAGAAATATGGAGATGAAAGGAACAAACAAAATTAGAAGCAACACATGCATCATATTGGAGATGGGTGCTGTAAAGATAATAAAAATATGATTGCAAGATTTAGATGTAATGAAGAGCGAGTGACAACATTTTGAATGAAAGAGAATTTGAAAAAAAACATTGTCTAGTCTTATAGTATTTATAAGCTCATTAAAAAACACTTACATTAACGTGCGTCTCATTTCACCCAACATACTCCAAGAAATCTGTTTAAACTAGTTTGGGTAAGGTCAATAGTGTATAATTTAATTTCTTGTTATATAAAAAACTTTTTATCTAAGTTATACGGTTACTTATTTGATTCTTCTAAAAACGCTTCACGACACTAAATAGATTAAAAATGAATAATTAATTTGAATATTCATTTTTTTCTTTTTAATAATGTCTTATTTAAGTCAATCTACAAAAGTAACAATCGTGGTAGATAAATACAATAAAGATATTTTAAATGTACATAAAGCATATTCTATATCTATACAATATAACTAGAATCGAGAAACTGCGGAGTAGAAATTACAGCGTAATTGCAAATATGCTTAAATACACACAGAATTATAACGAGACATTGTGTTGGTGCACAATGATTTCTAGTTCAAGCACAGTGGTGCAATTAATTCATAATTAATTACCTTATAATTATTTACGATACTATGTTTACTAATAACAAACGAAGCACTGAATAAATAATTGTCAATACATAACACAATTTCAAAGTAAAATCAAAATGATAATTTTACCTGCAATAGTAATATTAATATTATAATACCTAAAGAAAAATTTGTTCATTAAATTTATAGTTGACTTTTGCGTAAAAGTTAGTCTATTTAAATATTATTATGGAACACAGCTTTACAGTGCATTATAATAATACAACAATAACTTACATAATATTTAGTATTGTTCATTTATTAATTAATATATGTTTTATTACCTGAATTGAAAATGTATTGTATAATTCGATGATGATTGCGCAAATTCTTGATAGTATTCAAATGTAATTGTTATCTCCGTTTGGTGTGCAAATCGACTAACACAATTCCAATATAGAGTCCATGATGCCCTAGTACACGCAGGAGGATTGCTTAGCCCGTGATAGTCAATATGCAAATAACGTAATGTAGATTTTACAGATTCCTCTAATCTGATTTCCACCTGTCATTGGAACACACGACTTATCATGCTTATTCCCCGAATCCCCGACACGTGTCGCAACGCACACCGATGGATAGATACAGGTGCTAATCGAAAAAAACAACAAATCCCCTAAATCTCGTGATTTGGTAATACGTCAGTGGCTTGTTTTTTACACTTAACAAAAACGGCACTTTGATAAAAGGATTACGTCCGTCGCTGCTCACACATTTTGCGCAGACTATTTTACAATGTGATTTTTTTCTCTTCTGACACTTCCGCTACGTATGCACATAGATCTGGGGAATTCTTACACCGTAAACTTTTATGCATCACGTCTAAAAATGGAAAATGAGAAAATTTACATCCCAATTCCGAATTTGATTCCTCTTTACATCTTTCAATACATCCCTATTTTATGACTGGCTTCATATTAAATAATCTACGTTTATGTTATTACCCCTCCGTATTTCCAAATAACTTCGCATATTTGCCGACTATAAAGCTCACACATTTCATTTCATAAGTGCACAACATTAAAATATATTACCAGCGCTTATTACGTTGTTAAAAAATCGTTTATACGCGATTGAGTCATTTTGGGAAAATAACTTTACCGCGGCAAATACATATTTTAAAACATGACATATTTATGTTGTTAATATTTAAAAAAAATATTTGTTATAACTTCTAATGACAAAATAACTACAAATTATTGTATGGCACCAAATTGTAAATTATCCAATCATTAAATATAAAACAAAATATCAAAACAAGTCAAATTTTTCAAATAAAATGTAGACCTATAGCATAATAAGGTAATTTTTTTTACTTGCATTTCATAAAACAGCAAGTAAAAATAGTTTTTTAAAGCAAAATCTTTTATAGATGTATAAAAAAGATATCAATGTGCAGCTAAAATTTTATAAAATAATAAACTTATAAACCAGGCTAACAACCAACCTAAAGCAATGTCAACTAATAACTATTTACAGAAACAAATCCAAACGTGATATTGAACGCAATATAACTTATAATGATGTTAATCATTTGTTTGCCCATACAGCAACTAATGTTTTGCGTCACATTCTCAGTGTAGATTCTAGAAGTGAATCTTAAAGTTATTCAAACTAACAGACAAGTTTATAAAAAGTCATTTAACAATTTTATAGATGTGTCAATTAAAAAAAAAGGTTTATTAATAATAATTTTTGTATGCCATAATAAACCATTTACAACTGCAACACACAACTATATAGAAAACAATGACAAACAAGTACATTTTGTTAATAACCTAATTGGTTAGCATTTTTTATAATAGTTTATGTACCATATACATTGTTATTTGCGTGCAACTAAAGCGCTTAAGGTTGTATTAAGAGTAGATGAGTAAAGGACGAGTTATACAGGGTCATTATAAAAGTTCAGAGAAAAAAAAAAATAATTACACAATGGCTATAGGTACTTTTAGGGGTGTAATTCAACTCTCATAGGTTATTTACACATATACAATGGAAGTTTTGAAGGTGTGTAATACAAGGTATATTGACGTGAAGTCATCGAGGTACTCAACACATGTAGCTTGCTTGGAAAGTTGTAAAAATTATTATTTACACGGTTAATGCATTGGGGTTGTGTGATTACACTGTATCTAGCAGTGAGACTTTATACGTAATAGCTAAAAGCATGTTGTGCAGTGGCAGTTAAGGATTTGGGGTTACTTTATAACTGTAAAAGATTGTCAAAGTTGAGACTTGAGATTTTTTTAAGGACGTAGTGTAGTGTTGGCCTTAACAAGTGGCCCTTGAGAATATTTAACGCATAGTAATACCTTTCGGTTTTCTTCTCTGCGTAAGTCCTGCTGTTAATTTGTCCTAGTCATTGTCTCTAATGTGATACTAGTTTAACACATGCTGTCTCCGACCCATCTCTCCCAATACCCTATTTTTCTGCCCTACTTTCTACACAGGCATTTTTCTCTCCTTCCTCCCATTCTTGTGTTATTCAGCCTAGATATTTGCATTATTCTTAGGTATCTTTTTAGTTTTTTTTGTTTTCTTCCAAATTGGTTTACCTAAATCTCAACGCTTCAAACTGCTCTATCTTTTTCTTCAGTACTGTCGTTGCATAGTTTCTTAGTGCTCTCCATTTGTTTTCGTCACTCAGGCATATTTTAATGATTGTAGATTTGTCTACTTTGTTTTCTAATACCTTTTCTAGCGTTTTCCTATCTTCCACCCACGCTTTGCACTCTACTAGCGTATGTTCTGAGTCGTCATGCGTGTCTTCTTAACAAAATACACATTTTTCCTCTTTCTCTATCTTATTTATTTTTTGTAAGTTTTTGTAAGGCTCCATGTCCGATAAGTAGTTGTGTTGTATAATAACACGTCTCCGGTTTTTTCTCTACCCATTCTTTTATTTCTGGTATTAGTTTCCTTGTCCATTTTCCCTTTTCTTCTTCTTTCTACTGTCTTTGTCATCTTTCCATTATATTCTCTCTTGCTTGTCTCTTTGCTTCTTGCTTACTAGTTCTTCCATTTACCATTTTCTTTATACCTAATCATTCTGCCACTATCAAATGTGCAAGTAGTGTCGCCGCAGTTACTTCTAGTGCCTCCTGTAAGCCCTGCAGATCCTTAACGAACTTACTCTCATAGCTCTTCTTACTTCTTGTCTGTTTTTGTTTTGTCTTCAAATCTTCTCCCCATGTTTCTGCGGAATACAATAGTTTACTTTTAGCCGCAGTTGCTATTAGCTTTCTTGCCCCTTCTCCTAGTCCTCCCTTGTTCGGCACAAGCCTTCTAAGCATTCCTTCCATTTTTTTGTTCTTCTTACCGCTTCCTTAACCTGTTGATTCCATCCCTTTGCTCCAAGTGTAAATCCCAGGTATTTAATTTTTTTTCATATAGATATTATTTGTTTACTTACCTGTATTTTTCCACTTCCCCTGTGGACTTGAGCTTGTATGCAGGGCATATTACATTAGTACGGTGCAGTTATAAACACAGGTATTAGAAAATACCTTAGGTTTGTGTTAATTAAGTGACTAGTATTATGGTATTGACTATTGAGTCTTTTGCTAAAGAAAAAACATTTGTGTGCAGGTTTAATTTATAAAACCAATAGCGGGTCGTAACAGTGACGCAATCATGCAAGAGGACAAAATAGACTAACTTGATAACTTGAGCGCAGCGCAGTAAGGCAAGAGCAACCTAAAGCAGGATTCTGCAGAGCAAACCAAAAAGTATCAGTAACTTTTCCGCAGTAATGCGGTCAAATGATTTGACGTTGCCGTTGCAAAATAAATTAGTGTTTAGTTAATTAATATACAACGTAAACGCATGATGTGATGGATAAGAGTTTGTTGAGTAATTTATATATAAAAAACTTACTTAACTGGTGTAACAATATGTATACAAAATAATACTTATATTAAAAATGTTACTTATATTAAAAAAAATACAATAATCAAAAACATAGTTGCAAAAAAAAATTGCAGACAAATAAAATTTCTTACCAAATCCTCAATTTAAAAGCCATTAGTCTAAAAAATTATGACAGAAATAGTTGCGTTACCACTTCTCTCATAATATTATTTTCCGTATTGAAACGTTAATCTGTGTGTGTAAAGAAAGCTGTAGCTGTAGCTGTATTTTTGGCGCGTTTTAATTAAATAAATCGGAGACCAAAACAGATATATTATTTAAACTTATTAAATAATGTATTTTATGTAAATTGAATCTCCATCCAGTATGAGACACATACACTAGTGTTTCAGAGTAAATACCTTTCATTAGTTTGCCTAGCATTTCACCGATCAGAGGTATTATTTATTTTATGTATAAAAATATATGAGAAGTAGTAACATAATGCCCTATATTACAATTTGTGTATTTGTACAAAAAGCTGTACAACAGTTAAACCCTTACATAAAACACGCCTAACTATACTCTTTTAATACATACACACAATTCAATTAATTTGTAAATACTGTGTATGGTTTTCCAAATAACTTAAGCAACAAACCACAGTATCATGACAATTGAAATTACAAAATGTAGCAATCAAACACTATAGCTTAACAGTCAAATACCTTTAAAAAATCTGTGTAAATAGAATAAATTTGCAAATTTGATTCAAAAGCATTTAATATAATAAGTCGTTTTTATAACAGAAGAGATTTGTCAGTGTGAACTGCTTTTTACAAAAAATATGTTGCTTTTCTATTAACACCCATTGTATTTGACTAGTAATTAATTTATCAAATAATTTAGGTATGGTTTAGTGGATACAAATAACTCTATAGTGTTTTAAGACTTTCTTGGGTCTAGTTTTATGCAATAACATGATATAGCTTAGTTTCTATGCATTAAAGAACGTAACTTTGTTTAAAAATGCATTAAAAAAACAATGTATGTAATTCTTTAATAGTAATGAAGGTCCAGTGACAATGTTACTTGTAAGGCTTTCCATCATATTAAAGAATCCATTAATAAACTTACTAAAAGTTTTCTATAGAATACTTGTCATATTTATACACAGGTACAACATGAAAATCATAAACGAAACAAAAAAATTAGCAAACTAATTATCACAGGCGTCTCCATTATTTCTCCTCCGTTCATGATAACACATGGTAGTAAGAAAAACATTATATTTTCTAGATTCTTCTAATGTTACTACACAGGTAATTGTGTTTACACACGTCAGAATTAAAATCAATACAATTAAAAATTACAATTAAAATTAAAAAATTAAACATATTAAAATTTAAAAATTCATTAGTTGAATAAAAAACATTGGCTAGCAACAATTTGTTTACAAATATTTTAGAATTCTTGATGAATAAGCTTCAAATAGAAACAGGTAAATTGTATAGTAATTAGATCTATATTGTCATTTATTTATTCATGTATAGTCTATTACAATATTGCTTGCGTTTTGGTTGAATACAAATAAATTGAATTATGTGTAACACATAAGAACTCATTTGTGTTTACGTAGATAATACGTAGATATGAACACAAGGTATAGTATATTTAAATCTTTGTTTTACAGTTGTATTTTAATTTACTTAGTATTTACTTTGAATTATAAATACATTTTGGGTGCCACAAAAATACTCCCAGTTTAGAATGCTACATGTTAAAACCAAATGTATATTTAAATAATAAGTCAAAAGCTAAATGTAAGATGAGGCAATTGCTAAAAGTTTTTTTTTTTACCTTTGAAACTTTTTCACATATGTAATTTACATAATAATATTTTCAGTTGTTTTGTATCAATATGTACACTTCAAAAGTTGATGTTGTTTGTACCACTGATATCAATAAGGCTTGTAATAGTAAGTTGGTTGGTTTGGTAAAAACCATGGCTATTGCCGCAAAATGTTTCTATCTCAGTTGGTCTTGATCAATGTTGTAATATCGGCAAACAAAGTAAATAAAACGCGCATTTAGATCGCATTGCGGTAAATTATTAAAATAAATAAAACTTGTTCAGTACTAAAAACTTGCGGGACAGCAATCAGCAGTTGTTTATTTCTATTAGATACATCTACTGCCAATAAAAGTTGTTTAAATTTTGTTTTTGTGCAGGAAAAGTCAGTGTATAATATAAATAATTATAAACTAATTTCATTACTACCTATAATAATAAGTTTATTTTCTTTAAATACATAAACGGACAAATTAGTTAAGGTTCAAGTCACCAGAATAATCTGGATCTTACCATCTCAACTATACTAATACATTATAACTTAAAAATAATGTAAACATATAAAAAATGTTACTTATTATTAATAACATTTTTTTCCGAATTACATTAGTTTTGTTGCATTAATTATAAAATTATGTATATTTTCTTTAAATTTTTTAAACAAGTTTTATAGATTCATCTAAAATTGTAATTAACACCTTGTTGTGCATTTGCCATTTTGGATATAGAGTTGTTAATGACACATATTACATTCTATTTAACAAATAACTAGCAAAAAAAGTAACATCATTTTCTGACAAGCCAATATATACCAGAGTAGGTTAGAAGAATGCTGTATTTGTTCAAGTGTCTTTTTAACTGAAATGCAAAAATGTTTTTAATAATTTTGAAGTATACTTATGGTCTATAAATTATATTAACTTTGTGAACAATTCACTATTTTAGATTTCTTCTAAATATCAAAAACGCAGTTTTATTTTAAGCAAAAATTAAATATGTGTGTAAGAAATTCAAATATATAACTACTGTTGATATCGTCTAGCTCAATAATATAAAATAAAAGCATTTAATCTAACTAAAACTATACAAATCAGAACGACTGCTGTTATTACTTAATTTAATTAATTGATTAATTTTGCAAGACATGAATTCATGATCTGCTATATTAGAACTTCGAAACACGCCACTATCAAATATAAAATTGTCTTCTAATGCTGTTAATACAAAACTAATTAATGTTACAGAATTGAATTGAACTTTAAGCCTGTTACTTCACATAATGACTCATTTTTTTTGTAGAAACGCAATTATTCAACTAATTAATGTTAAAAACATTTCAACCAAACGATGCACAATATATGATATATTATATGAAAAAATAAATGTTATTTAAAACTGGCAGTTTATAAATGATTCCCACCCCAAGTTGATTTTTTTTTTTAATTAAACCCAAAGTTGCTATATGTTGCCTACAATATCATTAGTATATTCAAATGTCAAATTTATTTTAATATAGAAGCAGCAAACTCCTCTACCATTCATATCCCGGTCTTTCATAATTATTCTGTCACCATTTATTTCAATTACAGTATCATTAATGTCCTCAGCCTAGTTTCAGTCAATGTCCAGTAAGTAAACACATATTCAAATAAAATTTAAAAACCATAAAATAATTAGTGTTAACTGTATATACTAATATACTAATAACAGTTGTGTTTATTAAAATTATTATAATTAAGTATAAACTACTACTGAAAATTAATAATTTAAACTAATGCACAGAAACGAAAACATCAAATATATAAAAACTATATAAAAAAATGAGTAAAGCGAAATTTAATAAAACATTTTTCATAAAATACAATATTTTATTGATTCTAGAAGAAATCTCTTAATTACTATCGTTTTAATGTTTTTCTCTCCAGAAGAAAAACCATTGGGATCAGAATTACTCTGTGAAAGAAGAGTGCTAGTTTTAATTTGCAGTTTTCTAAATTATTACTACTTTGATTTGTATAACTGCAATACTTAAAAGTGTTTTTTGCTTTATATTACTAGTTTAATCACAAAAAAAAAAACAATAAAAACAATTTTTTGTTTTTGTAAACAGATGCTGAACACGCGTTGATGGACAATGTTATTAATTGCAAGTTACAAGCTTTTAAAAAAGTTTTTAAATCAACTAGCGTCTCGCTGATTAAATCCTATTTAACAGGCAGACGTCAAAAAGTCAGTATAAGTGTGAAAAATTGTAGTATGTAAAAATGGAATGTTGCCTCAAGTCTCTATTCTAGGCCCTCTTTTAATATTTAATGTACAAATAACAATCCTGTTAGTATATCCACGTCATAAGCATCATTTGCGGACAACACTACTTTAATGTAAAACGAAAATGGCATTGAAGAAGTAATTGAAGATTATTGGAGATATTTTTTTTCTTTGAAACAATAATTATAAAAAGCTGCTACCCTTAACCATGTTAAAAATAACTATGAACGCACAGCAAAGTTACTATAAATTCAGTTCAACAAAGATCTAAGATAAAATCACAATGAAATCATTCTTGCAAAAAGTAAAATATATTTTGTCTTACAAACATATCTTGCACTGTTTTATTATAATAACTAACATAACTATTTTGCTTTAATAGAACAAAAAGCTATAAAAATTATTTGAGACATAAAATATAGAGAAGAATGCAGAACATTTTTCAAACATCAAAATGTAAATTCTTAAAATAACTTTTATATTTTAAGAAAAATTTAGTTATTGAAATAGATGTTATGAAATAACATTTTATAATAAGTTATCAGCCAATTTGCAAACTTTTTAGCAAAACTAAAATCATTTTTAAATTTTACATGCATTTTACAATATTGCAAAGTGCAATCATGCATTATTATTAACATTTTTGCATTTCAAATTATTTTCTCGTATATTTATCTCGTTTTTTCTAAATCGTAATGTAAAAAATATTACATCTTAAAAAAAGTTTATAAAAATAATCAGATATACTTAAGATAGACTAGGACACAATCATCCTAAACCAAATAACTAAAATTACTATTGACTAAAATTCAAATTTTAAACCAACTAAGAAAACCAACTTGTACTACCACTAAAGACGTACAAACGTTCGCCCCAATATTTCACATTTGTGGAAAAACATAGTAATAGTTTTATTTTATCTTATATGGATTACCATATAATAAAGACCACAATCATAATTTATATTCAATAGTACATTGATGAGTCATACACTAGCTATTGCAAGTTTGCAGTTATACAATCTCCACACAATTGTATTTATTCTTTAATTGAAATTTTTAAATTAATTAATTAATTAGTAATCAGAAGTTCATTACTTTTTTAAACAATAACAAAACACATTTAAAACTATTGAAGTATATGTATTCAATCAAATTATTTGATATAATTATAACTTGTCAAAATCTATGGATTTGCAAAACATCTTAGTAGAAGAACAAATGGTTGTTTTTAAATTAACTTTTCAAAGCAAGTTTGATATTTATTATTGTCTTATAGTTAATTAATCAATTATTTAAAATTGAGTAAAACAAAAACCTACTAGAACAAAGAACTGTTTTTAGACTCTTCCATTTTCTATTATAAAATGATGTTGAATGTATGCTACATAACCACTGCAATTGCTAATTGAAGTATTTGGCAACAAATGTTAAAAACTTACTGACTTACTGAGCACTAAAAAAATTGCCAAAACCTTTTTTTTTTCAAATAACACCACCACCATTTGGTATTGGTATTAGCCCTGTGGCGAGCATCGTAACATGTGCAATGTAAATAGCAATTGTAAATAGTTAATGTAGTTGTAAAATTGGTAATCCTAATCCCAATATTAAGTAAACGTCTGGCGACACAGAATAGGGTTTTTCCCACCGGATAATAGATATTATGTAAATTCGATATTCCAGTTGTATCTCTTAGACCGACGGTAATAAACCAGGCGGCGACATAATGTATCTTTAATTAGGGTTTCCAAGAATATTCGATTCGACCGTAGTATATAAGCTGTGCATCCTGTAAAATAAGTATTCAGTCTCAGACCATAGTTGTAAATGTATCCAAATATTCATAATAAAATTAAAGCAAGCAATATTACGTTTTCTTATTTGTGTCAACCGAAGCAACCCAAAGCCCATTAATCTGGCTCGCAGATTTTGAAAATTAATTTTTCAAAAATCTTATTTTAGTCACACGACTGTATTTTAACTTATACTAGTATCAAATAAACGGCATATTCAACTATTTGCTCTTTTTGAATCATTAAAAAGAAACCAAACAACATATCAAATTTGTCATATGTAATCCTAATTGAGTAGCAACTGGAACTCTTAAAACGTTTTTAAATGTCCAACTTATAAAATTAAAATCCAATATGATACAAGTAGTTTGTTCACACAACGTCTATTATTCAAAAAGTTTCCGGATTAATCAAATGTATCAAAATGACAACAATGCAAAACAATTACGTGCCCTAATCGTCATTCAAATCATTATTCCAATTTAGACATTGTAGTAAATAGACGTATATACCTTTGTGTTATAGAATATAGTTTATCATCCAAGATAAGATCGTTTTTATATCACGCGGTGCTTAGGTTCTAACTAACTTTGTAGACGTCAGTATTATCAAGTCCAGATGCTTGACTACACAAATTGTAAATAGTTTCTTGTAATACTCTGGGTTCCTAATTCTGCTTCAAAATGTTAACCTTCTGTAACAATATTTTCACTATTACTTAGAAACGACAATTATAAACTACTGTTTCAATAACCAAAATCAACAAAACATCTATCCTAGCCACTTGAACTTACTGTCAACAAAAACAAAACAATTTCTTTAAAAATGTAGAAAAACTACGTTGCCAATAATTGAATTTGTTGGGCTTAATATCAAATAACAACACAGCTACATAAAAAATAATAATGATCATTATTATGTTAAATGACATTTAACATTTGAAGTCCATCAAGTATTAAAAACCGGATCGTTACAATATACTATTGGTTTACAAACATTCTCAAAGCAATAATGCCTAATTATTCTAGAAAATCACATAATGTACAATTTACTGTTACATGTAATCTTTCAAATAATATTATAGTCGTGTGTACCATGATACAAGTGCCAGTTCAGTCCATGATAGAAAATGCACAGGTAAATAAATCTAGTACCAACTTAAATACTAGTTCATATAAAATACAGAAACGACCATAAAAGTAATTAAGCTAATCAACAAAATCATGTTAAATCAAAAATATTAAATACTACAAATTAAAAACAAGTTGATCTTAGTAAAAAAATCTAGACAAATTATCACAACCATTTAAACATTACTTTGTTGGTATCCCATAGTAGTTCATTTGAGCACACTGTAAAAACATTTCTTTAACAAAATGAACAACATTAAGTTAATGACCTTGTATCATGTTTTGCGCTCCAGTAAACACTGTTGTAAGTTCAACTATAATATATAATATAACAATATAAGAAGAAAAAAAAAGAAGACGCCTAACCGACAAAATGCTTAAAAAATGTTTAGAGCTACTACAAAATTCTCTCCATAAATTATTTTAAACTTTATAATTGAATATTATCATTTGATTTAAATGTTATCATTTTTCAAAATACAAACTGTAACTGTAATACATTCAAAAGATATTTTTAGAAACGCACAAATCATATCATTGATTTAAAAAAATCATAGAAAGATAAAAATAGACATCACTCACGCCACTTGTCCAAGAATGATGTTTTAATACTGCAAGACGCAATGATTTACATATTATTATACTAAAAACATAGGTGTATCTACTTTTATAGTTCTTAAAAAACATCTTAACTCAAAATGGTTTATGTATCATTTAAATTGATTAAAATAATAATAATCTTTATTTTGCCCAACAGACATCCAATTAGAGAAAAATATAATAAAATAATATAAAATAGATATAAAAAACAATAATACAAAAAGTATAAGTTAATATGTATACAATAAATACAGAGTCTCTATAAATGTCTGGGATTATGTAATCACTTTAAATATGCAGCATTTTTAAATTTGTTTACCATACTATTTACTTTGTTTTGACAGTTCAACTTCAACTGTCAAGCAAGGTTATAAATATAAATTCACTATTGCACTAGAGCGGCACAAACGTACATTAGATGGTTACATAATCCCAAACTTTTATAATCACCTTGTAGTATGAATGAACTTGATTTAAATAATAACAGTACAACTTTGGCAAAAAACAACAAAAGTCAACAAATTTGTTTTAATATAAAACCTATCAATGTAAATGAGACAAAAACAGTAATTACAAAAATAAAAACTGAATTGTCAACTGATGATATTAACAAAAAGGTTATTTTAGCTGGTGGAGACTTTTTGATTACAAAAATTTGCAATATAGTAAACCATTGTATAATAAATAAAATATTCCCATCTCAATGGAAAACATCACGTGTAGTACCTGTTCCAAAAAAGAAAAACACATTAAAAGCAGAAGAACATCAACCTGTTAATATGGTACCATTCACAAAAGAAAAAATTAGAAAAAGTGGTTTACGACCAACTAATGCAATTTGTCAAAGAACATATTATAATATTAAGAAAAACCAATCGAGTTTTTGCCACCATCATTCATGTGAAACAGTTTTGCAATTTGTCATAAATAGATGAAAAAATGCACTGGATAATCCCATAAAGAATACTAAAATAGTTGCTGATTTTGTAGATTTTAAAATAGCATTTGAAGTAATCAACAAAAAGGTATTATTCGCCTAACTAAATAACTTAGGAATTGACGAACCGATGTTGAAATGGTTTAAAGAATATTTGCCAAACCAAAAACAAGTAACATCTATAAATGGAGTAGAACGGAATGAATTATTTACAACACATGGTGTACCTCAAGGTACAATTTTAGGTCTACTACTATTTACGTTGTACATAAATGACATAAACAATAAGTCAGAATGACTTTGAGTATGTTAATTGGTTTGCGGATGATACCCTGTTGGTTGTGGAAGATAACAATATAAATGAAGAAGTTATAAAAATGAATGCTTTGTTACAAAAATTTGAAAGTTGGACAAAAAAGAATCATATAATTGTCAACAGATCTGACAGAAACAAATTTATGCTTTTCAAACAGTTGAAAAAAAAATTGACATAAGTATTTAAGGAAGCGCTTCTAAACTTTTTCTAATGCAAAAGAAAGATTTGCATAAAGACGATACCAGTTGATGAATGCATACTGAAGTTTGCAGTGAACAAAGGTAAAGTATAATACTTTCAATAAGTCTGAAAATTCTTTAGTTGATCGTATTAGAAATTGGAGACAGTAAGTTGGTAGTCAAATAATACTCTAATACTGCGTGCACACTTGCAACAATCTGCCGTACCGCAACACCGTCGCGTAACATCGTTGCGTACCATCACTCCGCAACACAACTGCGTACCGCAACATCGTCGGGTAACATTTTCTTTAATCCAAAGGCAAAAAAATAAATACACACGTACCACATTTAAAATTGACAGTTGACAGTTACGTTTGTTTATGTTGCCTGTCAAGTTTCTAAATTGTTATTTGTATACTCTAGCGGTTAAATTGTAAATTATAATTTTATATTTCAATAACTGTTCTGTTTGACATATTTTATAAGTAATTGTAAGACAATTTTAAAGTGTTTGTAATTGTTTTTTAACATGTATAATTTGTTTTTAACAATTTTAAATGTGGTACGTGTGTATTTATATTTAATTGACTTAATCAATTATCATTAACATCGCTATCTTGTAAGTACACTTGTTTAATGTAATATTGCTGTTTTATCTACGTTTTTAATTATTTGACTATTGTTTGTTTTTATTTTTAATGTTAATTTATGTCTTATCTTGTAATTTATTGTAAATTGTAGTGCCCTGAGGAAGGAGGAATAATTCTTCGAAATATTGGCTGTTGATTAAATGATGATATGAAGTGATTATTGATTGTAATTTGGCCGCATACCCGATAGCTCTTTCTTTCTATATATATATATATAATTGCAATTCTACACATTCAGCCAATTGGATTATTAAATCCATAGTTGGTAGAATGTATAGATTCTCTAAATAATGGAGACTGTCTAGTTTGGCGATTGATGTTAGATACCTAAAACGAAAGAGATAGAAGTAGCTCTTGGCAGCAATCTCAGACATCTTAAAAATGAGCTCTTTTGCGCCTAAATTCCAGAGATAAAAGATTATATTGCAATGCAATGTAGATGAAATCGTAGTTTTTAGAGAAAATGACCAATTTGTACGATAACAAACAAAATTGTTTTGAATGCGTTCTATATTGCTTATATAAATGTTGTAGAATAGGCACCAAACTGAAGGAGCATACTTGAAATGAGAGCGTACCAAAGCGCAATAAAGTAGTTCAAGTATGCTTGGAGATAGGTCAGTAGACATTCTGTAAACAAATCTTAATATTTTCATAGCACGGTTGCACATATATGCTCAACAAAAATTAGTGTTGAGTCAAAAATTACGCCCAAATCTTTTATTTGTGTAACAAGTTCCAATACTTTATTTTCAATAGTATAATCATACGGTGCTTTACTTAAAGTTCAGTTAAATCTTATAAAAAAAACATTATTTGGATTAAACAACCAGTTTGCACATTATTATCCATATTTTTGCACAAAAATTGTGTTAAGACTGTTAAATTAGTTATTGTGAAGCGCCCTGGTAGAAACTCATGTTGTTGAGAAGAAACATATTTCCGCACATGTTTATAGATAATATCACAAATAATATGCTCAAATATTTTAGAAAAAAATTGCAAAACTGCAATAAGCAGATAATTATCTAGCAAGTCACCTTTTTTAAATACCGGATTTATAATAGCACATTTCCATTTGTCAGGAAATACACCGGTTTGAAGCAACAAATTAAATATAAAGAAAGAGGTTTTGCCCAACTAGTATTACAATCTTTACTCAAGAAACTAAGAATACAGTCAACACCACAGGTAAATGCATTTTTTAAACGTTTAGCACTAGAAATATCTGTTTTAAAAGAGTGAATTCATTTAAAAAAAATAGTAATCACTTTAATTATTGAACAAATTACACTGGACAACAGCATTTCTGATGATTGAGTTATGATACATGATACTGGCCTAATTTTTAATGACGTTTTCAAATCTGTGATCGAAATTTATGTATCAGCTCTTGTTTAAAAAATATGACACATGAGCCGTTTTACAATAAAACACAACACGTTTAAAGTTAATCCTATTTTATTGATTTCTTAAGTTAAAAAAACTTTCTTTTATAAGACTTCCTTACAGAAGTTGAAGTTGAAGAGCTGTTCTGAATGTTCCAACAATAGTCAGCCATCATGTGTGCGTTCCAGTAGCCTTGATAGCGTTCCTCCATCGTACGAAGGTCCTGGTGGAATCGCTCGCCCTGTTCTTCACTTACATCCCTAAGATTAGCAGGAAAATAGTCTAGGTGGTTGTAAAGAAAGTGTAACTTGATGCTCATGTTACATCCAAGCGCTTGAAAGTGACTCATTAATTGTTCAACATGTTGAGAATAGTCAGCACCTTTCTTATTTCCCAAAAAATTTTGAACAAGCCAATCAAACTCATTCCATGCCTTTTTCTCAATCTCTGTCATAGTGTCCGTAAAATTTGTGTCTTTTATTAATGATCTTATCTGTGGCCCATCAAAAATGCCCGCTTTTATCTTTTCTGCACTCAGTTTTGAGAACTTTTTTGGTAGAAAAAGAAAGCAATTTCCATTTTTGTCAAGACCTTTAATAAATTGTTTTATAAGCCCTAATTTTATATGCAATGGAGGCAAAATTATACGATCCCTTGATACTAAAGAGGGGTTTATCACGTTTTGTTGTCCTGGAACTAACATTTCCCGAGTAGGCCAATCCTTTTTAACCCAGTGTTGACCTTTAGCTCTACTATCCCATAAGCAAATAAAACAGGGATACTTTGTGTAACCACCTTGTTGGCCTAATAGAAAGTTGACCATTTTTAAATCAACACATATGAGCCAGTTGTTTTCCACATATTTAATTTTGTCCAAAACCAAAGCAATAGATGTATATTCTTCTTTTACTTTAGTAGAATGTGCAATAGGTAATGATCCTAATTTATTCTTATTGTGTAAGAGAACACATTTTAGACTCCGTTTTGACGAATCTATGAATAAACGCCACTCACTTGGAACATAATTTCGTAATCCCATTGCAGTCATTAAACCAGGTACATCTCTACAAAATACGAAATCATCTTCTTCATCAAAATATTTTAGGAGATTCTGTTCTCTTGTGCGGTAATATGAAATTTTAGTTCCTTTTGTTATTAAGTTCCTTTCTTTTAGCCTAGAAGCCAAAATTTCTGAAGCAGACTTCGACAGTCCCAGATCTCTGATTAAGTCGTTTAAATCATCTTGATTGAATGGTTTTGGCTTTTCCAGGTCACATTCAAAGTCACTATCACTACTGTCAAGTTTCGTCTCCAAATCAAATGGCTCGTCCTGTGAAGCATAAGCTTCAGGTTCAGGTGTCTTAGGACTCAAGACACATCTATGTGCCGATCGTATGGACGGATATTTCCATTTGGCTCTATTTGTTCGGTTAATGCCAGTTATGTTCACCAAACAAAAATAGCAGTCGTCATGGTGGTTCCGTGGTTCATTCCAGAGCATAGCGGTTTCGTACCGGAAACTATTTCTTTTCTTATTTGTCCATAAGCGTAGAAACTCAACGCACGTTTTGCATACCTTTTGAGGAATCCAAGGCTTATCTTTCATATCCAACGTGTGCCCAAAGTAATTTTTGTAAGTCTCATTTACGAACGTTGTCACATTTAAACGGCATACTTTAGACATATACTCTCCGCAAATGAAACAAAAATGGTTTGGATCATTCACACAATGTCTTCTTGACAATGCCATATCAAAATATAGTTAGATAACTCAATAATTTGTAAATTAATAGCAAATAAACACAGCAAGAAAGCTAATTTTAAGTGAAAGCTGTAACTTGTAAACAAGAGCTGTCAGAAGAGAAATGAGGTTATATTTAGAATCAGCGACGCCAAATTAGTAAACATCAAGTGACATAAGTCATTCATCAGTCATAAAGTTCAATTTTGTTGGCCAGTGTTATATATTAATATATTACTAACCACATCTCAATTGTATCTGATAAAATAATTTTTGGCAGCGCTACCACCACTACAACTTTTATGGCGTTATACCCAGTACTTACTAGGACCTGTTCGTTTATCTAAGCTAAACAATTCGGTGTAAACTAGTGAGGCAAATCAAAGGGGTTCTGCCTCATAAATTATCTCCCTTAATTTAATTATAAATAAAATAAATAAACATATTTATTTTATTTATGTGCTCTACAAAAAAAACTCAGGAATTCCACATTCTTTTCTCTATGCTTACCAACTCCTTTGGAACGCACTTTTCGAATTTTTGCTACCAGTATAGTGCCTACAATTAAGCTTTTGCTTATTGAACTACCAAACGCTCAAAGAGCCGATCCTAAGCTTTCTAAAATTATATCTGCGCTAGAAAATTTAAATGGTCCTAATAATTTCTTTATTCACAACCAAATGTTGTTTTGTCGACGCGAGGCCGATTCCGAGGCATATTTATGTATTCCTCAGACTTTAGTCCCCAATTTTGTTATCACTCCTTTCACGGCCATTTCGGCGTTTATAAGACATGGTGCACGATAAGGCGTGATTTGTGGTGGTCTAACATGTTTTGTTCGATAAAACGTACCCTCAAGCTTTGTAAACTTTGTCAGGCATGCAAACATTCTTCCCTTCCAAAGCCGAAGTTTGAAGCCATTATTCCAAAAGGGCCCAATGACCTTATTTCGGTAGACTTTTATGGCCCATTGCCACGGTCAACCGGTGGTGTGGCTTACATCTTTGGTGTGCTTGATGTATTCACAAAGCTTGTTACGTTGTATCCGATTAAGAAGGCTACGACTGCCACCATTATTAATCGTATGACGAAGAGTTATTTTCCTAATGTAGGTAACCCGTCCCGATTATTGTGTGACCATGAAACGCAATTTACTTCCAGACGTTGGCGGGAGTTTCTATGTGAAAATAAAATCCAACCCATATTTTCGTCAGTTTGGCATCCCCAGGGTAATCCTGTTGAAATAGTTATGCGGGAACTGGGTCGACTATTTCGCACCTACTGCCACGACAAGCAAGGTGGATGGGCTAAAGTTATACCTCAGTTTATTAGCTTCCTGAACAACGTCGTGCATGAATCGACAGGGTATGCTCCGGTGAAGTTGCATTTTGGCCGTTTTCCTTCGTCGCCGATTCTAGATCCAGATTTCTTCCCTGGTCGTACCAATCTCGACTCCAGCGTAGATTTAGTGTTGGCTCAGGAAACTTTAAAGAAACGGTCGGTTAAGCGCATAGACCATAGTGGTAATGGTAAGTTTGTTGGTTCTATGTAGGAGACGTGGTATGGCTTAGAGCCAATCCAACCTCTAACGCAGTTTCACAAGAAACAAAAAAGTTTTTACATAAAGAAGTGTGTTGGAACTAAGACCTATGTTTTGTTTAATACAAACAATAATATGGAACGGGGTACGTTTCATTCTTGCCATTTAAAGCATTTCTATTCTTCCGCGAAGCTCGATGAAACTGCTCTTCCCGGAATGGGGGCAGATGAGGCAAATCAAAGGAGTTCTGCCTCATAAATTATCTCCCTTAATTTATTTATGAATTAATATTTATTTTATAAATAAAATAAATAAACATATTTATTTTATTTATGTACTCTACAAAAAAAACTCAGGAATTTCACATTCTTTTCTCTTAAAAAATATCACTTCTACCTTGAGATAACCTGGTAAGATTAAATGTAATAAATTTACTCTTACCTGGTCCATTTACATGCGAGTTGTTGTCTAGCTAACTTGCTTCAAAGTTTTCCTACTGCCTCCTGGGATCGAAGAAATACTTAACTCAAGTATTTCATACCTGCGTAGGTTAGTACACTTTATCTTAAAATTCAATAAAATACCTCTCTAATTGTAAACTCACTTTTATTATAATTTTAACAATTACCTTAGCCATTTTATAACATAACCGCTACCGAACACATGTTGGTGGGTCTTTAACAACTTGTATTCTTTTAGGAAAATCTTGATTAACAAATTAATTATAACAGCAAGTGTACATTTGTTTATATTGGAATAAATATTGTAGATTCCTGGAAATCATTCAACTTATTATTGGTATCAACCCATAACACTAAACCCTGAGATCCCGTTTTGTCACACTAGATGCAACGTCAACATCAAATGACACCTACAACAACATACAAACAGAATCCATACAAGTTAGTACAGTTGACAGTTTACACATTATTACAAACAAGTCTACTAATAAAACAATATAATTATAGAATTATGAATATCTAAATAAAACTTTAATAAAAAAAAGAATCAGATAATTGTGAGGTTTTAGCATTATGTCAATATTTATAGTATCAATTATGTGTGTGTGTTTAAATGTCGATATAACTTATTAATATGTGAGTGCTGAGTTAAAAAATGTACCTTTCAGTTTATTGTGTTTGTAGTTATTAATATGATTATATTATTTATCTATTGAATGTTTGTTTACATAACAATTTAAGATTTATTAAACAATAAATGTCAATTTTCCAGAATTTTTCTAAAATTGTCTTCGTATTCTATGTTTTCATAACTTACTAAAGTAATACATAAAAGTTACTTAAAATTTGCATTATTCATCATCCTATTCTATTATTGATTTTTTTAGTGAACAATTACAACTCTAATTAATATGTACTTTATGTACAGCAAAGTATTAAAATATTGTTTAATTTTTAAATGTATGTACCTAGATAAATATGTACATGTTAAAGGAAATTCATGCAACTCATTCACTTTATGATTAAATATTACCATTTGGTTTATAGATTATAATATTTCAAAATACAAGAATTATAGACGTATCGGTGTACGTTAATGGAATAGAACTGTAATTCATTCAAAATTTATTTTTAGAACGCAAAGTCAAATCATGAAACAATATATAATATAAATATACAAATACATACCATGCACGCCAAAAATAATGTTTCAATACTGCAAGATGGGAAATGACTTACATATAACCAAGTTTCAAATAAGTATTGCTTTAATCAATTCATTAAATACAGTATAATATGATTTAAGCAACATTAAGTTTGTAAATATCATTACGCAGGTGAAGAAGCAAATCCCATAAAAATTATCAATCAAATAAATTGAATTAATCTATTACATAATATAATATCCAGATTAATTTAAATTTAATGCACTCCTACTAATAGTAATTCAGTAATATTGTTCTATGTACTATACAAATCAAAATAATTAAATCCTGTTTAATGTACATTAAAATTTTTAAATAATAGAATTAACTTCAAAAATATTTAATCAATATAATAAAACAATTAATTAAGGTTTGCTATTTTTTGTTAAACATAATCTGCTAATATTTTACCTCTTTTAACGTTTATACTTGACAATAGACTTAACAGGGTTTATACATAACATTATTTTATAATATTAAAATTAAAACAACTTAATCATATTAAAAATTTATTGAATAATTTGTATAATTTATGTATCAGATTAAACGGTTTCATACTCTATCAACTTTAAGTTTATTAATTCTATTAATACATTCAAATTTCATACCACCCTGTCGAGGTTGCTAATGATATCCTGTCCTTCAACAGGGTAAAAAAAGTTTATAAATTGAACATTCTATTAGTAACATTTTCACAACCCCAATATATAAAATTTCAATTTATTTGTTGTCGTTCTTGTGACTTCGAAAATTACTACCGCTTGAGTTTATTTGCAAACAAAGAAAATCAATTTTCGTTCTTTTGATAGTAAATGAGGTACAGATTTACCTCACAAATAACAATTCCTAACTTGCCCTTCAGCGCTTTAGGGAATCAGATAAAGATTGAAGATTTTACATGTTTTATCGATTAAAATAAATTCCAAAAAGCAAAATTGTTTTTAAGGTTTAGTCTCGGATTTAGTATATAAATGTTATTTCAATTAAATATTCAGCTTTAGTAAAATTCATCAGCCTGAAACAAAACAAGGATAATTCAACGATGTAAACTAATTCAATGAACTATTTATTCCACACAAACAATGTAGAATTTGTCATTCATGAATTTGTTTATAAAGAGCGATGAAGTTTTGTTTCGAGCATGAAGTAGTTACCAACACAACACCCGACCCTATATAAATTGAAATTGTAATTGTATCACTCACTCTCTGATGTTATTTCCACAACAATTTTCCCACACTAAACTCACTTACTTGGCATACTACTGTAGATATAATTACGGCGCCATCACATTTGTGTCGAACACAATTTCATTATAAAATAACTCCCTTTCTATAATAAAATTGCACGGAATAATTTCTCCTAGAAAAATTTATTATTATTAAGTATAAACTAATTACTTCCCCGGCGAGTTTTATATAATCATATTGTTACACTGTTATTAAAAATAACTTTATTAGATTAATAAGATTAATGTTATTTGCATTTAATCTAATTTTACATGCACACTATATCAAAGCAATCGCTGTTTATAAATTGTGAAGGTAGTAATTTTATACGTTAAACAGATTTGGCTATTTATTAAAGAGAACAATAATTTATTATGAAATAAATTAATAATTTATTCAAACTCATTAGGATTGAGATCAATTCAGACAATTGTTTCGGTTCTACAAACCTCGTCAGTGTTTAACTATAATTCAGTTAGTAATAAAAACATTATTTTTAAAAACTCCGTAAAATAAATAAAGTGCAATGCAATACATTTTACAATTTAATAAAATTTTAATTCTATACACCAGCCACCATAAATGTGTATGGCGCACACCTGATCATATAAAATATACCATTACCAGCATGTGCATAAACTTTCACACATGTTTTTCATAAACATATTTTAATCGAATACTCCTTTTCACTGTATTGCATTCCTCTTATAATTTATAATCCAGACACATAAACGAAATACGTTAGGATAAAAAAGACTACCCAGTCAAGATTATAAACGAGTAGATTAAAGGATGCTCGATGTCATGAAAGTTAATACAAGTGTAATTTGGTAGGGGATAGGACAGGATCATACAGGTGAAATGATGAAGAGTGCTGTATGGAATTTATAAAGCAACTTATCTCCTTAAATAGAGTATAAAATATCAAATTTTGTCTTTCATAAAAAATATAAATTGTTGTCGTCAAAATGTTATCGGATTTGCAAATAAATATTACATTTAGTTCCAATATATGCTAAATTTAAGAAATTTTATAGATGCCATTATACAGGGTGTTTCAAAACATGTGTCGAAAAATAAAGAGTGGGATTGGTTGGCTAATTATAAAAAAAAAAATCCATTAACATGGTTCCGCAAACGCACCGTTTTCAAGATACAGGGTGTAAAAAAATTATTATTTTTTTTAATTTTTGACGATATCTCAGGAACCGTTTGAGATACAAAACTCAGCTTTTGTACACACTTTAGCATTAATATTAGCTACTTTTCAAGCGCTTATTCAATTTTTTTCATGTGCCATTGACGGAGATTTTAGAGTTGCGTGAGGTTTTTATGGCTCTAATGACACTTGAGAAATTGGCATTCTGAAAGCACATTGTGAACCACTAATATTTTCTACACAAAAAGATACTCCTAGTCGTTTAGTTGTTAAATAACCTTTTTTCAAAAGAAGTCAATATCGCAAGAACTTATTATCTTTATTAGCCAATTAATTTGCCCATTAGTATTTTGCTTGCGTGGTGATAGCAAAATGAATAACTACAGTGATAGCAAGATGTGCGATATGCATTTTGTTTATGGCGTTGCCGATGGAAATGCAGCAAAAGCTCGTCGAATTTATCAAGAAAGGTTTCCAAACCGACAAGTACCAAATGAAAGAACATTCATTCGTATTCACAAACGTCTACATTAAACTGAAAGTGTACATAAAAGAGCTGCAGAAAATAGGAGACCTCGCATGCCACCTCCGCAAATTAAAGAAGATGTTCTTCAAGAAATCGAAGACAATCCATCAACTAGCACTAAAAGAATAGCTTTAAACCTAAACTATTGGCTATGTGTCAATGGTTTCAAGAAAAAATTGCGCATAATCCTCAATTCTTAGAACAAGTTTTATTTAGGACAAAGCAAATTTTTCTCGCGATGCGATTATAAACTTCCACAATAATCAAGTATGGGCCGAAAAAAATCGTCATGCCATAATAGAAGGCCATCATCAGCAAACATTTTCCGTTAATGTTTAGGCAGGTGACCATTTAATAAGTCCATATTTTTTGCCGTATAGGTTAAATGGTCAATTATATCAAAACTTTCTTAAAAAAGAGCTGCCAAGACTTTTAAAGCACGTTCCGGTTTAATTAAGAAACAAAATGTGATTCATGCACGATGGTACTCCTGCACATTTTAGTTTAGTTAAATGAACAGTATAGGAACCGTTGGATAGGTCGAGAAAGCCCACAAACTTGGTCTCATCAGTCTACAAATCTAAATGTTTTGAATATTTTGTTGTGGGGTCACTTGAAAAGTTTAGTTTACACTACATCAGTTAATGCTGATGAAGAACTAAGAAATCGCATTATTGCATTCTGCAATACTATACAAAACACTTCAGGTATTTGCGAACGGGTACGTCAGTCACTAAGACGTAAGTTGGAAGCCTGCGTTGCCGTAGGAGGTCATTTTCAACAATGTTTATGATATTTTTTTGTTTTTTATGTTATTCCTTAGTTTTGTAAAATAAAAGTTTTGTGATGTTGCTACTTTTTTGTAACGTTTCTGAAATATTGTCAAAAAACTAAAAAAAAAAAAATTTACACCAATTATCTCAAAAACGGTTCGTTTGCAAAACCATGTTAATAAGAACTTTTTTCTTATTATTAACCAAGAAATCCCACCTTTTATTTTCCGACACATGTTTTAAAACATCCTGTATAACTAAGCTCCCTATTTGCATCACCTGAAAAGTTTTTATTTAAAATGTCTATCGTCTTTCTTGTATCATTTCTATATCTTCATTTTCTTTTCTATTTTCTGTGGTATCCTTTGATTTTTTGTTTTCGTCTGGTCATCTTGTTTGATTGTTTTTTTTTACTGTCTTTATTTTTTGCTATTTTTGTTGTTATTTCCTTGGTCCTTGTAAAGTTTTTTGTACTTATGATACTATTTACTTTTTGCTTTGCGTTCACTCTTTTTAATATCACTTCAGTTGTATATCATACCCATACTCTTCTCCCCTTTGACTTCTCGTCCCTTGCTATAACTCTTAATTCCTTCTAAACTTTTTTTTCTTACAAAATCAAATCATGTTCTTCTTCTCATCCCCCTGAGTATGCAATAATTATTCCAGTTTCTATTTTTAAGTTTTTTTGTGTCATTTTTATTATGGTTTTTTTTTCTTTTTATGTATACCTCTAATCATCTTACTACAAAATTGTTTCTTTTCTTTACGTTCTAGCTTGTCTTCAATTGCTCTTATTTTACTTTTTAGTTTTTCTCATTTGTATTTTCATTTCTTCTCCTTCATATTTATATTAAAAATGTTGTTAATGGCAGAGCAAGACGTTATGTCAGTTATGCAGAATATAGAATATATCATACACAATAAGCAGCTTAAAATAAAAACGTGAAAAGCATGGTTGGTTATCAGTATAAAGTAAATCTTGACATAAAACAAAAAACCCTAACAAAAATAACTGGAAAAAAATTATTAAAACCCATTAATACACTATTATTCATCAAAATAATTACCATCGCACTAAATGACCTTTTGCCAACGTGATTTTTTTGTATCCCGTCATTAAAAAATTCTACGGATTTTAAATTAACTTGAGCTCTAAACTACCTTTGCCTAATATAGTTGTCAAACACCAAGAACAAATGAAGAAAACTTGGTAAAATGTCAGAAGAATAAGGAGAGTATAATAAAGTTTTCCAGCTTCTTGTGCGGTATGAAATCTAGTATTATCTTGTAAGAATTAACTAAATAGAATACAGCAGTAATGGTTTGACCAATTTTCATCAAAATGTAACTAAAAATAAACAAACTATAACTTGTCATTTCACTTCATTTGAAAAATTGTGTTTTTCACTATTTAAAGTCTCAAACAGTTGAATGTAATTTTGATTTTTGCCCAATTATTGCAATTAAAGTAACTGTTAAAAAAAATAGTAAAGATATTTGAAGTTATCAATACTCATGAGTGGTTCCTCAAGATTTGTTATCAACTCATTTATACGGCAAGGCATAATGTCAATCAAGTGATCAATTAATTTTTTGCGGTATATCATTCCAAACCTAAATCCGCAGCCGAAGATGCTGCAAGTCGCTTGGTGGGTGTGGTAAATTAATTAGACTTATACCGGTCATATCCCAAATATGTTCAATGGATGACAAATCTGGTGACCGAGCAGGCCATGAGAGGGCAACAATGTTAGCTTCTTGCAAACATTGTTGTAATTCTTGCCGTATGAGGGCGTGCGTTATCTTGTTAGAAAATAAAAATTTTAAACACTCAAAGAAATCAAAATGCAACAGAATTCAGCACATAGGCAATGTAACTAGATGCGTTTAAATTACCATTATTTAAGACCAAAGGTGATCTGCTACCATAACATATTGCACCCCATATCATCACTCCTTATGCGAAGGCTAAGTTGCGTTCCACAAAAATGTTGCATTTATGCGTTCTCCGCGCATACGTCTCTCCTACGACCGTCGTGGGCCCACAAACAAAATTGAGACTTGTCACTAACAGCATTATCTGTAAACAAAAGTCCGGCCTCTCTCATACCAATAATACGACCACGTTCAAAATCGTTTGTTGTCGATAATTTGCACGTTGGCAAACTCTTAGCGTTCTTAAATTTTCAGAAAATAATAATAGACAAACTAATCAAAAAATTAAGAATTATTACACACTAATAGCTTGTTTAATACACATAATTGATATTAAGTGACAACAAAAAAACGACATTAAAAACAAAACAAAAAAGATTTATAAATTTTAATTAATTTGAAACATTTGTTTGTTTCATTAAAATCAACATTTTGTAAAAAAATTCTGAAAATCGATCAACAACTTCTGTGTGGATCATTTTTTATTACTGTCAATATATATTAAAATATTTTAGAGACACTTTAATGACCACACTGACAAGGCTTTTTAACAAAAGTATTGCCAGTCATAAGAAATATTGTGGATTACATAGTCGGACGTTTTAAAGTGATGTTTGTGAGTGATACCTTGCAAGTTTGGTAAAGCTTTTGACTTTGTATTCCAAGCAACTTGTATACGGTAAAACTATCAAGCAGCCCTATTAAGCATGTCTCGCAGGAATCTGTACTACGTCCAATACGGTTCCTTATATACACACTCATATTAAAGTTTTATCTATTCCCATTTTAAATTATTTTCAAGTATTAATTAAACCATTACCACCACAATACAACATTATTTTATTTAAAAAAAACATAAACTTTTTTTTTAGTTGATACATTAATATAAATATTTTAAAACCTAATTAAACAACAAACGAACATCTCAAAATCTTAGCCGAGAAACCGTACATACCAGAGCTCAACCAGCGGTGATATTTCTGTCTCTCTCTATTTTTGGGTGATCGCGGAAATATCACAAAAACGTACTTGTTGTAAACGGTTACACTAGTCATTCATTTTCTTATGAATATTATTATTTTAGTAAAATATTTGCTATATATATATATATATATATATATATATATATATATATATATATATATATATTCATTTACTTACAATTTTTACTAATTATTTTCATAATCATTCTTGACAATTCATCTCATGATAAGTTATCATATTTAAATTTGACATACCGGATTTAATAAACTGCTTCCAACAGCGGTTTTTAATTCACCTCGCTGGTTGGTACATTTGGGGTCAAAAGTAAACAACCGGGGACTCGCGACAACGCAACAACGGTTTAAAACCATTTCATACCACAACGTCAACGGTATCTCACGGCAAAATGCTTATAAAACAGAGGAATGTTTGTAAACATAAAAATAAACTACTGCCATTCCCAGATCTTAGCCTATACTTAAGATAGAGAATAGGTTAGAGTACTTAAACTAAAAAAAATTAAGTGGTGTCATTTTTAATGTGAGTATATTGCCATATGCTATTAGAAAAATAATATGTCATAAGTTTTTTACTATAATAAACTAAATCTAGGATACATTTTTAAAGATAAATCAAAAATATTGAAATTAAAAAGAAAAAAATAAGAATATAATACCTATCAAATGATTTTAAATATCAAAAAAACTACAGCAAGATGTTCAAATTATAATTCTATTTATGTATGTCTGAAATTTCTTTGTCTGATAATTTGATCAAATTTATATTTTTCAAGAAAAAAAAAGTATTTAGATTGTTATTCAGAAAATGTTTACAATTTTCCGTAGAACTTAAAACCCAGCCATTGTTTGTTAGTAGGAATATTCCAAAAACTCTTTGCTTTTTTGTTAAAAATGAAAATTAAAAAATTAACTTTTAAAAAGTATTTTTTATAAAACGTTGACTTTTTTATTAAAATAAATAACTTTTACTAAATAAAAAATGATTTACTCCTGAAGTACCGCATATTTTACATTTGTACAACTAAATAATTAAAGTCATGGTCATAGTTAAACACACACTATACTATAAATAGTTACATACAAACTTAGGCCTTTGACCATATTCACATTATACAAATGGAGCTTTGAAAAATGCACATATTTATTATAGGTTATTAAGCATACGGTTGCGTCAGTCTTACAGGCGGAGCATTCGGCGAGCTTAACTGCAACGCCCTAAAATATTCTAAAATTTGAAACTTTATAGACTACAAAAAAACATAATAAAAATTTTAGTGCCAAAAACTTAGTTTGGTGAACAAAAATAGTATTTTTCTTAATTCAATTAAGTTTCTGATTTATAATTACATTTTTATCATTTATACTATATGCAATCTACTGTAAGTATCTGCATCATACAAAATTTAATAATCTTTATTAATATTTGAGAAATTTTTAGTTATATTAAACAATTTGCCGCTCTTAAGATCAACAACGTAAATATATTACAGGCAGAAAAAATATTTTCAGCTTTATAAACATCTAAAATATAAAAGAGTTAATTGATAATAATTGAAATTGTTACAAAAGGGTTACTATAATACTGCGAACATTACCATTTGATGTAAAGGTGATTGATTACCACAAGCATTAGCAATTGAGAGTCAAATACATTTCCATTATATCAAATTGAAAACTCTGCTTTGCCGCTTATTATTGTATAAAAAACAAAAGTTTTTCAGAATAAAATAATTTGTTTAACAATTTTTCTTAAACTAGATTACGAAATAATGATGAGCTTATTTAACAAACACGTAAAATTACGTGATTATGTAATTATTTATTTATTAAAAAAATAATATTATATTATTTGAATACAGCGAATCGACTGTTAAATTAATGTTGAATAAGCGTAATTCAACATTTGATTTTGTGAATACACGTAAGTATATATTTAATTATTTGAATACACATAATCAATGTTTGATTATTTAAATATACGTATTCAAAATTTGATCATTTAAATACGTATACTCAATATTTGATTACAAATGATTATTATTTGATTACACGTCTTCATTACATGATTACGTATTGTTATTATTGCGTGATTATTTAATGATTATTTGAATATGTAATAATTACGAATATCACGTAACTAATACTTGAATGTATAATGGTTATTAATATTTTCTACACAAATGTCAACTCTTTGGTTTTTGTATCAAAATGAATGTGTTTTTATCTTTCTTTCACTAATCATAAATAAAGACTACATTACGTAAACTTATCGTTATTTTTTTGTAAAAATGTGTATTTTAGTTTAACTTCAAGCTGCTCATATTTAAATTAATTTAAAAATAAAACTAAAAACAATATATAATATATAAAGGAACGTATACTACAAATATAAATTAACCATATTAGTAAATATAACATTATGATTTATATTTAAGAAATCAGAATAAATAATAGATATATTATATACCTCAGTGTGAATTTCAATTATTCAAAGGTTCAAATAATAATACCCGAAATATACATTTATGTGAAACGATTCTGGATCCATTTCCTTTTAACATAAAACGATGCTTCTCTGCCAGCAATGCTTTAAGATAGCGATACATAAAAATTCATGCTCCATTTATGCACGACAATAAGATGCATAAATATAAATATCAAATATTTCGTCCGCCAATATGATGCAGCTTAATATTATAGAAGGAAATCATATATAAATGACAATATAATGAAGATTTGTAAGAAATGTATTGTGATTTTCATTGAATCTGTGGTATTATTTTATTACCTTTTTTACATTAATATATGTTATGAATGACATTTTACCTTACAGTAATCGGTTTAAGAAAGAATATATTTCTGTCTTGCTGAAATTTATATCTGTTAACTTAATATATTACTTATAACCAATATTCTAAATCACAATCTCTAATTTTAATTAATTAATTAATAATTTCAATTTTAGTTTAATGGTATAAAAACACCTTTGAATCTTCAAATATATTACAACTACACTTCTCTAGTTGAAATTATTTTAAGTAGTTTCTGGGAACTCCTTAAAAATGCGTCTCAGAAACCATAATATCCATACTATGCTCTATAATTTACAAAGAATGCAAAGCTGCTTGCAGTGTATAACATGTACATAATCCATTAGATGTTCCAGATTTAGAATTAATAATGAATCGTGAATATGCTGACAATATTTTTCCGCATTTTGTTTAACGCATAACTGTTAAAGTGATTCTTATCTAAGATTTTATTATTATCAGCATATAAAGTTTAATACAATTATTTATAAGTTTGATAGTACCGTTATAATCTGAATGTGTATGACATGTAAATTTGACAATTTAGTTATGTTAATTTTAATAATATTTTTTAAATTACGCTTTCAGAGTTGTGGCTTGCAATTTACAAATCCAGTATATTTTATATTTGGTCTATCAGCTTGCGTATGTGCTGATTTTTTTTTGCAATAAAACACAAATGAAAAAAACAAATTTTCCAAAATAATATATAATGTATACGGAAATTCTTAAAAAAATTCATTTATGTGTACCGAAAAAAAACAAACAAACTTTCTTTTTACAATTCAATGCACCACGTTTACCTTTCATAATGATTGCAAAAAGATTTTTTTTCAAAGCATCAGGAACAACGGCTTAACATCTTTCATAAATTTGTCCGATAGGGGTAGTTTTTTTTGCAAATGCTCCCGCAGATAATTGCTGCATCTTTCCAAATGACTCTTAGTCTTTCTTCTTAAAAATCGGTAATTTTTTGGTTGTACCATTTCCTTCAAAAAATCACATAATCAGAATTCCAAAAACAAATCACACAATTGCGCTTTTATTTATTTAATTCATTTCTTTGTAAATTATTTTTTTACAAAACTGATATTAAGAACAACTTCTCCTTTTATTTGTTTTATCAAATCATTTATAAAAAACAAACATTCGTTGAAAAAGTTAATTTTCCTCATAACGTCATCTACTTTGTTCCCGATAGTCTTCGTAGTAGGTAGTGAATGCACACGCAAATTGCATTCTTGATAGTACTAAGCTCTTGCGACAACAAGATCAGATACATATTGAATAAGTTTCAAGATATAAAAAGCAAAACCATCGTCACGTCTATTAATGTGTTGCGCGATACTTTTTTTATTAATTTTTTTGATACTGAATAAATTATTTTTTGTCTGCTAGTCGGCAATTTAAATTAATTACCGATCGTAATTACTTCTTTACAAAACAAGCATATATTTTTAAAACCAAAAACAAGCCCAAGCTGCGGTTGTCCTTCTAGTTCTTTGGGTTTTTCTAGTCAGACTTACTATATTGATGTGCAAACAAAGCTCGTCTTTAAATTTCATATTTAATGTATTACGCACTGTAAACACTCACTAAATTGACAATTCCTAAAAACGCTCTCTAAAATGCTCGAAACCAACTGCCTGAAATGATACAAAAAGATGTTCCGCAACATGAAAGAGTCATTTATACCTTTCCCTTCTCTAAAACTCCTCTCAAATATAGAGCGTGACGCTAATAGCGGTAATATGACATTGTAGCTATTAGCAACAGTCACAATTTTCGTATCACGTCCCAAGCCGAGTTATCGCAAAAAAGTCAATTAAACTCAAAATAAAACTTAAATTTATATTATATTTAGTTACTAATAATGAAAACAATGTTAACTTCCATTTAAACGCGTCACGCAAATTATAAAAATATTAAACAACTACTATTAATTTAGACAAATATACAATATCTAAATGTTAATAAACGAATTAAAATCTCACATAGTTTTTCTTATGATTGTGATGATAGTCTGACGGGTGGCTTTCATCAGCCAAACCTCATGCAATACCCGTACATGTATCATAGCAAAACATGCAGTTAACTTAATACTAATTTGAGATCCAAACCTTCCCTACAACCAACAAGGTCCTACACTCCTACCCAACCACTGTTAAACATACCACCAACAAAATTAATTAAAGAAATAGAGAATTTGACAGAAGGAAGCACTGTTCAACAATGCCAAAAGAAACGGTGACTGTGTGTGTGTGTGTGTAAAAATCTCTAACATGGGGTAAACTCCATGCTGAAAAATATGATTAGAAAATTTTATACTGTGGCAATCAAACCCATCCTCACGTATAGGCAGCCGTATGGAGCAAAAAACACCCACAAAAGTACAACAAACTAGGTAGTACAAAGATTATTATAATTGCTAATATCGGGACTAATAAAAACAACTGCCACATCATCCTTAAAAACACTATTCTCGCTAAAACCACTGAGTGCAGTATATAAAAACAAAAACCGTCTATTATGTTATCTCTAAGCAAACATGTCTTAGTTTTTCAAGCTGGCATAGGTGTCATTAATTTGTGCGCTAGAAATATGAAATTAGGACACTTCAATAGACCGATAACCATCATATCGGACATCCAAACAGCACTACGTTCTCTAATATTAAAATCCAAACTTATGATGGAGAATCTAGAGAAATTAACACAAACAAGGTGATTCAAATACCAAAAGATCAGAATATGAAGGTAACCTTAAAGCGGATCAACTCGCCAAAAAGTTTTAGATTACATTGAAGAAACTGAACTACTAGAAAAATCCTAAAAGTACACAATAAAATTAAGAAAACTTTTATTTAAAAACATATCACATAAATAACTATTACATACATTTTTAAAATATTGATAAATTATTAAAAAAACTATAGTAAATATAATATAACTCTGAGGCTGTCGTCCACAACCTCTCGACTGTAACATATGTTTAAGACACGCTAATAAACGGTCAAAGATGAAAACATTCTTAATAGCGCCGTGACAAGAAATAAGAGAAGAGAGCTATATACATAGCAAGTAGAGAAACAACTGTGATCGGTTATACATAGTTTTAATTCAAACCGTAGTATATTTTTATTGCGTCCGTTTATATTTTTGCTATTTAAAAGTCAGGGTAGTTTAAACATACAGATTATTAGCGTATAGAAATACTATTTTACACTAATAAAACGAGTATGAAAAGCTAGCAATACCACTCTAAACCGACTTGCCGCTGTTTACAATGAATTATTTATCATTAATATATTATTGATAAAAATCAATTAATCATAACTTTATAAACCAACTTAAAATATTTTTTTTAATTTTTCATTCCCTTATTTTCCCTTGTCGTAAATAAATATGAAATATTTTCATCACTCACAATTTTAAACGAATCCCATACTGAATAAATAATTTACATAAAATATATATTTAAAAATAGCTCCAGTGATTAATTACTCATTATACGTAAAGGCCGGCAATTATATAGATTTAAAAAGTAAACTACAAATATTAATTAATTAGAAAAAAACAAATAAAATTTATTACAGTTTATTCTTTGACCAAAATTTATTTCAATATTTTTCTTTTCTTTTTATTTTGCCGTTCCATACCTTGCAATCTTTCACTTTTCTAGCATTTTACCTTAAAATGTTCAAGAAACCCGCCGCATGCATTTAAATTTCCTTTTATCGTCATTCAAGTAAAGCCCACATGTAGTGAACATATTTTTTAAAGATATTATCCTTAACAATTCCCAAAATGAGTTTACATATTCTAAACAAACTAATATAAAATACAGGTGCGGATAAGCCGACGGAAAATCTAAAGATATCTTTATATTCACAGCAAATAAATGAAAATATTTATAGAAAAATTGTTATACATTTATTTATGTAAATAATAAAAACATTATAACAAATTCAATATATAATATAGATAATCAGTAATTAACGACTAATGTCAATAGACTTCAAGAAAATAAAGCATAAATAAACAAAAATCCTATTTTTAATTATCTACTACAAACAAAAACAGTTTGTTACTTTTATCTCTTCTTATAATTTGTTTCACTTATTACCAGTAAATTTAATCAAATATATACAGGGTGTTAGGTAAACATGCGGCAAAAATTCAAGGGGTTATTCCTTGCTTGGTCCATTTTAAAATTGCGACAATTACAACATTTTATTATCAAAAAATAAAGGGTTTTTCAATAAGAAGTTTCATTTTGAAAAGCAGGCTAATTGGGCAGCTGTCAATTTTGAAGCTATTATCTTTTGACATTTGACAAGTAAAAACTACGCCATTATTAAAAATGGAACAATACACGCTTCAACAACGCATTGAAATGATTAAAATTTACTACAAAAATGGCGAAAATTTTTCAGTCACAGTTTGCAAAACTAAAGCACTTTTTGGTCGTCGTAAAGCACCTTCTCGGTCGGCAATAGTAAACCTGGTGGAAAAATTTGAGCTGTTGGGACAAGTTTGTGATGTGAAAAATCAAAACCGTGTGAATCGTTCAAGAACACATGAGAATATTGCTGATGTAGCCCGTAGTGTTAAAGAAAACCAAGGTTTGTCGATACCTTGTTAATCTATGGAATTAGACATACCACAAAAGACATTACACCATATTTTGCATAATGACTTAAATCTTAAAACTTTTAAAGTTCAGTTAACACAAGAACTCAAGCCGATCAATCACCACAAACGTCGTATCTTTGCTGATTGGGTCCTTCAAATGTATCAAAATGATCCGGAATTTTATCATCTTCAGTAATAAGGCCCATTTTCACCTCGGAGGCTACGTTAATAAACAGAATTGTCGCATTTGGGGCTCAGAAAATCCAAGAATGATTATTGAGAAAAGTCTTTGCATCCTCAACGTGTCACTGTTTGGTGCGGTTTTTGGGCTGTCGGTGTTATTAGACCCTACTTTTTTGAAAAGGAAATGGTGCAACTGTTACGGTAAATGGATGGCGCTACCAAACTATGATTAATGATTTTTTATGACTGGAATTGAAATATATTGATGTGAAAGACGTTTATTTTCAGCAAACCGCGCTACATGCTACATAAGCAACAAAACAATTGCAATTGTGCAAGAAAAGTTTTCTGACCGTGTTATTTCTCGAAAAAGTGATCACAATTGGCCACCGAGATCTTGTGATTTAACACCTTTAGACTTTTTTCTTTGGGGCCACGTAAAAGATAAGGTTTATGCCAATGCTCCACAATCGATTCAAGACCTTAAAGATTGAATTTGTGAAGTTATCGAAGACATACAGCCGCAAATGTGCAAATTAATCGTAGAAAATTTTATGAAAAAAATGTGGTACTGCATCGTTTTCAAATATTAATGGTATACTTTCCTCTTTACAATGAAATAAACATGTATTGATTTCTCTTAAAAAATACTCTGTTTTTTTTATATCAAAACAAAACCTCTTATCGGAAAACTTTATACATGTAAAGTTGGTAAATCTACAATAAATGTTCGAAATTACTTCTTCCAGCCTGGATACAAGCATTCAATCTTTTGGCCATTAAGTGCCAAACTCTTTTAAATACAACAGGGTTGTTTCTAATTGAGTTGCACCCAGCAATTACCCAATTTTGCAAGTCGACTAAATTCTCCACTAGAGCAGCGTAAACTAATGACTTCAGATAGCCCCATGAGATTTAATGCAGAGGGTTTAAATATGAGGATCTAGCAGGCCATGCGTGTGGCCCGTCTCGACCAATCCAGCAATATCCGTATGCTGCTGTTAAACAATCACAAGCAACCAAACTGAAATGTAGTAGTGCACCATTGTACATAAACCACATTGCAATTCTTGCAGCCAATGGTACATCATCCAGAAACTGAGGTAGCGTGTGTTCCAAAAAATTGCGATACATCTCGCCAGTAGGTCTTTCTGGTAGAAATACTGGTCCAATTAGACAGTCGCCCACAATTCCAACCCAAACATTTAAAGAGAACTGATGTTGAAAACGATCTTCACATACCTGATGCGGATTTTTATCTGCCCACACATAGTTGTTATGAAAATTTCTTGAAAAACTGGCTTCATCGGTGAAAAGAATATGTGTCAGAAATTGAGGGATTAGAACTAATGTATGCAAAAGTCATTGACATACGCATACATTACGCTGAATGTGGTATAAACACAACAAATTGCCTTTAAAAAAATTCTAAACTGTCCAACGACTTACATTCAAAGTATTGTCAATTTTTTGCTATTTAAATCTTCCTCTATCATGTCTAGCATATTTTGTTCCAGTTGTACTGTCATTCACTGATCTTCCTAGTCCTCCATTTTGTTTTAATGTGACTGTTTCACAAAAATGTCGATAAATATTTTTGAAGATTTTTTGGTCGGGGATGTCAGTCATCTCGGCATTAGCACATAGCGATTTACGGTAGAGAAATTTACTAATTATTAAAGACATGTCAAATAGCCAAACGTCACTCAATTTAAACAACTGCAACCGATACATGTGATGATCAATGACGAGACGTATTCAAATAAAATCCACTTTTTGTACTTCATAAACTCATTATTTTTTGTACTTAATATACTTATTGGCGTACCCCATATTTTTCAAATATGGTTTTCACAAATTTTGTTCACCCTGTATCTTCAAAACAAAGAGGTTTTTCAAAAATCATCATAGGACAAAATATTCTTAGAATAGGCCAAGAAATAACTTCTTGAATTTTTGCCGCATGTTTACCTAACACCTAGCCATCTAAGAATTGTATCCTACACGTGTTCAATAGATATTAGGCCAGGATAACAAAAAAACTATGTAAGTAAATTAACAGAAGCTAGTTCCAGAAATTCCATAATAACCCTAACTGCATACAGCTTTGCATTATTCTGCTGGAAAATAAGGGTTTCCAACTTTCTCAGATATTGCACTAATGTTAGTTCTAAAACCGTGTTAATGTAGCAATTTGCGTTTAATGCTTTTGAATTAAACCATAGAAAAGACTTACTTCTATAAACAATTGCTCCTCATACCATCACCTTGCGTGTAAGAGCTGTAGAGCTGTATGTCCTTCACCAGCAAACTGTAAATTTTTTTGTTCTTCTCAGCAACGTCTTACCATCTTACGACCATCGTGAGTATACTAACAAAACCTCAATTCCTCGCTAAAGATAATTTGTTTCCATAAGTCAATTAAGGGTAAGACAAACAAAGAAAATGGCTGTACCACTTGAGACCAAATTGTTAACTTTATTTATAAACTGATCAAACAAAGATTTTCATAAAAATAGGTTACGGGTTCTTAGTGTTCTATTACTTTTGACAAGTAGTATAATTAAAAATAATCACAAAAAATACCAAATATAAAAATAAACCATTTTTAGATACTATTGCATGTACAGGGTGAGTCGGGAAGAACGGGCCAAACTCCAGGAGTGCATTGTACACTTGAAAATAATGTAAAAAAACTTAAATGTTGTTATCCAATTTTTATTTGTTTTTAAGTTAGAGCGTAATTAAAATAAATAAAATTTCTAAATTAACGATTTGGAAATCATAGCATTCATATAATAAATGTTTAAAAATACAGTAATTTGTTTCTAAACATTTTTTGCTTTGTCTACAAAGAGCAACAAGTGCTCCCCTGATTGAGTTATGTCTTTGTTTAAAATTGGCTGCAACATTTCTAATGCGTTGAATTTGTGCATCTCGAGTGTCCATTTTTACATTGTACACTTTGAATTAGCCCCATAAACAATAATTTAGTGCTAAGAAGTTTAGAGATATTGGAGACCAACTAATAGGACCAGCGCAACCAATCCAACGCCCTGGAAACCTTTTGTGGCATACTAGATAAACATTTTTTATAACTCTATAATTTGAAAACAAATGAAAATCGGATAACCACATTTAAGTTTTTTTACATTATTTTCACGTGTACAATACACTCCTAGAGTCTGGTCCGTTCCTCCCAACTCACCCTGTATTTTAACACTATTTCTAATTATATTCATGGCACACTAGGCCGTTAACAAGTACACCAGACCTTGTAGTACACTAGACCATTAAAAGATTTACTGTGATTCACGGCACACTCAACCGTTACTTCATGTGTGATTAATAATGTAAAATTGTTCTAAAACAAATAGTAAGTCTAAATTGCATACAATATTAATAAAGTTAATCCTGGGGTTTATAATTATATTCCTTATCGCATTGATTTTTTCTTAATTGTTCCTTTAACGCTAGCTTGCCAATGTGCAGCCCAGTTTTTTATAAGTTAGCTACAATCAATTTGAAGTTTTGTAAAAAAATCTGTTGCCACGATAAGAATTATTTTATTTCATCAATACCAATTCCTTCTCAATCTCCCATATTATAGTAACCTTTAACAACAATTTATAGCTATCAGGCCTTTAATTTTATTTAATAGTTTTTAACTTTATTTTTCTACAAAAGGTTTGATTTTTGTTTGGTATGTTTTTGGCATTACTTTAACATTTTTTTGTGCAGCATAATATAACACATAACTAATAAAATCAATGTTATGTGGTCGCTAAAACATCAGCAATGCAGCTGATCCACCTGTGAATATAAGTAAAGTATTTATTTTTCCTTTATTTTCCAAAACTGGTTTTAAATCTCAATTTGATTTAAATTGATTTTATACTTCTTTGTTTTGATTGTCAACACTATTAGAGCTAGATGCGTTTTACTTTTGTGTCCGAGTATCGTATTTTATTGTTGACAATAACGATCAGCTTATAAATAAACTGCTAACCACTGTTTTGATTTGTAGTAAAATAACGTATCATCATAACTACCATCAAGTCGGATATCCCATTTTAAATTGTGCCATTTTAATACATTTAATGAACAAAATCCACATTAACATTAAAACTAGCTAGCCCAGCAAGAGACAATATTATTTCGTAAACTAATGCTTAAAGAATGCCCGTTTCTACGTTGTCCAATATGGTTTCCTTTAAATCTAAATTTATCCTAAGACAGGTGACTGAAAACTTGTCAAGTATACGTAGACAAAAAAATTGTGCAAACACTATCGCAAAAAGTGTCAGTTTTGAGTCAATCGCCAATACAGTTTACAAATGACGCTTTATATATATTATTTTTATATATTGTATTTTAATTATCTTTAAATATAAGATAAAGTTAAAACATCTAGCGTGTGCTAATGATGGATGATTAAACGTTAGTAATCAATGAATATGTACTTGTTAACTACGCAGTTACCTGTTTGGCAGGCATAACACTATATATACTAATAGAAATAATCTAAAATTATTACCAAAAATCCTATAATAACAATAAAAAATAGCACCATTAACATAAAAATTTGATTTATATTTTACATTGAAGATAACCATTAACCGATCGCAGATAGTCTTTGTCCTTGTTTGCTAAAATTCGGCAAATATATCAATAAAGCCTTCTTCATCAAACGTAAAAAGCACATCAAAAAGTTCAAGATATCCAATCTTGTTAACTAACATAAAGCTTTTGCCACATAATATAAACACCACAAGTACCTAACGGAGTATAAAACCCTTCATAAATTCTGACAAAAAGCATAATACAAAAACTGCGTAAATAGACATGATAAAGTTTTTAATAAAAGTGTAATCAGAAAAAAAGAATATTCACAAAACTCACCTAAAATTTTAGCAAAGCTAAGATCTTTTCTAAAATAAACTCAAATGATAAAAAGCTGTTGACAAATCAAAGGCTGTAGTAATTCTTCTAGTCCGAATATCAGTCAAAAGTTCAGCAATTTATTAACGGTAAAAACCCTATAACATTAAGTTCAGATCCAACTAAGAAAATTCAAATCAAACTCCGATCTCTTCTTTCCAACAGTAAACTTTTATTTTCTTCCCCAAATAATTTAACTGTAATTAATAGCAATCCATTAGCACCAAAACTATACGGCCTTATAAAAAACCACTAGATGCAAAAATTCATAAGTTAGAAATTAAATTAAATAAGTTCATCAAAGAATATACAATTTTTTCTTTAAAATTTAGTGTAGGTAATTTGTTAGAATTTGCTTACAATATAAAAAACTAAAAACTCCAATTTTTTTTAAATTAGTTTTTTTTTATGTCAGTAGTATGTTCTCAAACATTCCTCCAAATAAATGCATTAAGTTAGCCTCAAACTTATTTGAAAATATAAATTTACGAAATAATGTCTTGTTTCAAATTTTGCATTAAAAATAACTACTTTCATTAGTAAAGTTGTTCAAACAAAACACAGGTCTAGATATGGGTTTGCCCCTAAGTCCCTTGTTACCTAAATATATATTATTTATGGCTTCCTTCAAAGAAAAGTTTCAATTTAGACCTTGCTAAGAAACATATTTCTTTTTAGTATCGATATGTTGATGACAGTTAGACAATTTTATAACTTACATTAATAGTATTCATCCCAGTATTAAGTTTACAGTAGAATCCAAAATTCAAAATAAAATTAACTTTTTAGACTTAACGATATGTCACGATACTAATAGTCTTTCATTTGACCTAAACAGACTTAACCATTCCGTTTGACTCTCTACTCCCTAACAGTCACAAATTTGCAGCATACCATCCAATGGTACATAGAGCCTTCAGCTTACCATTAACACCAAATTCTCGGCAAAAGAGCATAATAAAATCATATTAATAGGTCATAACAATGAATTTCCAAAAACATGATAAACTTAAAATCATTCAAAACTGCTCTAAAGGCAGAAAATTAAATGTGTTCGAAGCTTTTAAAATTACTAAATTAAAAAAATCCTTCAGTAAACTTGCTTAATGATCAAACCAAATCAATCTCCTTTGCTCAAATAATTTAATCCTCTCCCCCTTTTTGCGGAACGTTATTTGTCTTAAAAAACAATACCCTCAACGACATTTTTAAGACTGGTATCAAAATTCAACATGTATCCATCTCAAGTTGCAAATTGCTACAGTAAAATCCATATTTCATGTATTATAACACAATTCTGCAAGAAGAGGGTTCTTCATGGTGTAGTATAATGATAGCGTTAAATTAATAACTACTCCTGTAACTGTTCAAATCATATTTCGGTAACTAGTAGAAAATTATTTAAGAGTTCTGTAGTGTAATAATTTATCAATTTATTATATCAAATAGCAGATACATTTGTTAGTAATGGTAATAAAGAAAGTACTTAGAGAAATATTTTTTACTTTTCATATTTGAATAATGCCATCCTATCTATAAGGAAATAATTTCACACTTTTCATATACGTCTGATATATTAAATCAAATACTTTTATAATGAATTTTGAGCACGTTCAGCATAACAAAGCTAAATCAATGTTGTTATTTATTATTTTAGTTACATTTATAGTCACGGTGTACTAAAATATGAATAATTTCAACATGCAATTAATGTTACACCATCAACATATTCATTGAGCGCACTGGATAATTAAATTGCTGTAAAATGTATGTACACTTCTGTATAACACTATACTCCAATTATGTAAATTTTAAAATTATTTACGGGGAGTACCCCCCAGTTAAGAAATGTTGTGAAATTCAGCATTTAATGATCGCATTCAATTGGGACGCTCTCTTTCATGAAATTGTATAAAACGCATGATGAAACTGGGCAAATTTGCATTGAACATTTATTTTAATTTGGGTTATTCCAACAGTGTTGGCTAGTCGTATTTTCAAGTAAGCCCTCCATTCAACAGAAAATTAAGAAAGTTTCCAATACAATTCATAACCATGCTACCCTTGACAAAAAGAAAATATTTCATAAATTTATGTAAAATTTATTTCTTCATTACATTTCTTTAATATAAAGAAAATATGTAATAAAATAAATTTGATTAAAAAATATTACCATATATACACACTGGTAAAGAAATATTATTAAATGTCATCACGGCAGTTAGCGTTTCCAGTTTAAGCACATTTTAAAAAAGCAAACGACTCATATATAACCGCTTTAAATCAACATATATAACCCTGCTGTTTGTTTCGATTAAATTAAATGTGTGACTTTAAACACGGTTGCTGTGTTGTTTTTAGGCGTTAAGGTTTCATATGTATCCATTTTCATTATTCTTGACACACACACAAAAGGTATTATTTTTATGTCGGAATCCAAAAATTCATTTTTTTATGCGGCCTTTTATATATGAATACAAATTTCATTCGATGTGTGTATGTAGGGATATGTGTGGGTGCGTTGCAATTCACCTAAATATGCTTGTAATTTCATTACATCGATTCAATATGAGGGTGGAAGTTGAAAAAACTGGTATTGTGTCTTTGTTTATTATGTGAATATTCTTTGTAGTCTTTATTGCTTATTTCATTTTGTGTTTACATACAAAGCACAGTATAGGATGTGCATATTTTAGGCATATTATTTTTTACATTTTTAAATTATATTTACTAAATGTGAGCAATAAATATATAGTTCTCCTCAAACTATAATAATTATAGCAAAGATAACATTTTGATAATCACAGCATTTAATTTAATGTTTTCTTTTTTCAAATGAATTTATGAAATGCGCTGTTTTTTACACACACTTTTTATCTTAAATATTTTTTACATATTCACTTAACTTAAAATATCGCCATATAGCAATGTTAAATCTGGGACCAAACATTTGTTTCAAAAATGTAAAGCCTAATTATTATGGATTAAACATGGATATACTTTGTCAAAGAAAGTAAACAAAAATATATATTTTTTATGGTTATCAAACTCGGTGTTTTAAAATATATTACAATACTTTTTTATATAGTATATAGACATGGATACATAGTAGTTCTATGTCTAAACTTTAAATTGTTGAAACGAGCGTATAGTTGCAGGAATAGCAAACTGTCGACAAAGTTATTGAAATTTGATGATTTTAACTCTTTCCTATGTGTTTATTTATAAATGTCTATTGCATGCAAAACAACATATCCACGACTACAATAGCCATAAAATTATGCATGAACTAAATCAAATTTAACTACAAATTATTCCAGATTAGTAAAAACCGAAACTGGATCTAGGTTTTATGGAGTAAACTGTTTTAATGTTTTACCAAACATAATCAAACAACTTATGCCCGTATTCATAAAAGCTGATTAAATTTGATGACTATTAAATGTAACAACATAACCTCACAATTCGATAAAACGTCAAAACTATTTTTATAAGTTTGATAGAAATACATGTTATTTATTTTGCGTTATTATTAAATATTATTTTTTATTCATTTCTGATAGTTATTTATTACGCCAAACTTGTTTTTATGGTATATATATATAATAATAAATAATTTTGCGGTTGTCAAATTTAACGATCTGTTACTGTAACTGACTTTTATGAATACGGGCATTAGTATTATAAAATTTAAAAAAATTAATTAAATTATATTTATGCAAGACGGCATTTAACTCTACGAAAGAATTTTTATTAAATAATTTTGGTGTCTTTTTATTTAATTTTTAATTCTGTTGTATGCTATATTTTAACGTGTTAATATTCTAGTACTTTATTTATTATTTTTTGTTTTACATAATTGTGTACCAGTGTGTTTTTATATTTAATTTATAATTATGTTGTATAAAGTTTTTTTAAGTGTTAGTTCAGCTTGTTTATTTGTTCTTTCAATTCTTTTCTGTTCTTCGCTAATCTCCTTGCCAGCTTAAGTTGTTTCTGTTTAATATTTTTCCTACATTGTTTTCCCATGTCTTCAAATGTCCTCTATTTTTCAGTCCTCTTATCCTTACTTGATATCTTTGTCTATCTTCTGGAATTCTTTCTAGATGTCCATATCATGCTAATTGTATTATGTTGTGTATGTTTTCAATTTGAAGATTTTCTCTTATCTGTTCGTTATTCTACTTTTATCTTTTTGATTCATTACTCATGTTTCACTTCAGTATATTAGTATTGGTCTGTATATTGTTTTCTATAGTGTCATTTTTGTTTTTTTATATCTATTATGTGTTTAAGATTACTTTATTTATTGAGTGACAGAAGTTATTCTGTTTGTTGTCTGCATTCTCTTGTTTATTTTATTTTCTATATTTCCTTTGTTAATTAAAGTTACACCTAAATACATAAATGATTCTACTTGTTTTATTTCCTTTCTATTTAGCATTATATTTGTTTAATTTGAGGTTGATTATTTTGAAAGTAGGATCTATCCTAAAAAAAGATGTAATCAAATCAACATTTTTTTTTTTATATTTGATTTTGCTATCACAGATTTTTGTTCTCTCTATATTTATAATCATGTTGTGTTTAAGTAATTCTTCGTTTCATAAATTTATGTTATGTTGCATATTCTCCTCATATTTTTAATATTATAGCTAAATCATCGACAAATGCACATTCTGCTAATGTTGTTTTTTTTAAGATTGTGATATCCAATTTCCACTGTCTCTCAATCTTAGTCGTAAATTCTTCTTACGCCAATTTTCCAGTTCTTATGTAATTAATTATGGTTCAGTATATTTTTTTTGCTCCAAGTAGGTATTCTGTCAAGTATACAAACGTTATATAAAGTTTGCTGTCTTGTTTTTTTCAATTAATTTTTTAATTGTGAAAATGTGATCTTAGCTTGAATTACCTTTTCTAAACCCACTTTGAACTTATTCCAGTGTTCCAGTTCTGGCACTTTTCCATTCTTTAGTTTTATTAATACTACTTCCATTTCTTCTTTTGTTATGTCTTCTGCTTCATTATTACTTATGTTGTTTCTGAGTAGTTGGTCTTTTTTTTCTTCATTTTTTTTTAACTTTAATTTTCTTCTAGTAACTCCTTTAAATGTTTTTTTCATCTATTCATTATTTTCTTGTTCAAAGTATTTCCAATTTCTTCCCAGCTTCTTCCTTTGGCTATTTTTATGACTTCTTTGTGTTTTGTAATGTTTGTATTTTTCTTTGTTTCTAGTCTAAATAAAATTTTTGAACCTTTATTTCTTCTTTCTTTCTTTCTTTTTTCGTTCTTTCTTATATTTCTCCTGTTTATTAATTTTCGTTTACTGTCTTGATATTTCTCTCTTGTATGTGTGTCCTTCTAATCTGTATTTGCATATTTTGATATTTTTCTTTCATGTTTTCTAATTCGTTTGTTTTGTCTGTTCTTTTCCTTTTATCTTTGCTATTGTTAAGAAGTGATCGCTTCCAATTTCATTACATTGTGTATCTCTCTATGATCAAACATTGTGTTGAGTATTTTCAACCCATTTGTTATACACAATTCTATTAGTCTTTTTCTGTTGTTTTTCCTAATTGATTATGCATGTCTGATCATTATTTCTTCTAAACCTTTGCTTATATTTCCCAGTCTTGCATTAAAGTCACCCATTATGTACAGGGTCTCTATAAATGTCTGGGATTATGTAATTACTTTAAATATGCCGCCTTTTTAAAACGTGCACCAAACTATTTACTTTGTTTAGACAGTTCAACTTCAGATATATTTACGCACACCTAATGTGAATTCACTATTTCACTAGGTGGCACAATCGTACATTAGATAGTTACATAATCCTACATTTTTATAATGACCCTGTATAAAGTTTCTTGTAGGTTTCCATACAGTACTTTTTTATTTTTTTCCCAAAATTTGTCGTTTGTTGCTTTTAATTTCGATTTCAATCAAGCCGTATATTATCAATAAACTTGCTCTTGTTGTATTGTCTTTTAATTTGATTATTATTATTCTTTCATTCACACTTTTCTATTCTTTGTTTGTTTTCTCCATTTTATAATTTATTATGTCATCCTATTCCGTATTTTTACTCCGCTATACATAAGTATATGATTATGTCTTAACTTTACCACTTCTTGTTCTTTCATTTTTGTTTCTGTTATGGCTGATATGACTAATATGTCCAATTTTCTTATTTTTTTTTTTTCATGAGTTTTTGTAAATATACAGGTAAGTCATACCAAGTAGGTTAAGCGTTGCTTTATTGACCTAGAAATTCCCAAACAATATTACATGTTATAAAAATAATTGCTTTCTGCATTTTGTGTTTATTTTGATCGTATTTCTTTAATGTTATCTTTTAATTTTGATAAAATTATTCCTGTAGATAATACTATTAAAAATTATTTTTACTTGTTTTTGTTTCCACAGCTTTTGTATTTTATAAGTTGAAGGTAAGTATTTTTTCAAATTTTCTTTGCTCTAAAAGGTAAATTGTACTGTTAGTTTTTATTCTGATAGTAATATTTGGACGATTGTGAGCAATTATTTTATTTGTTAGTATTGTTCTGTTCCAATATAGAATGCATAATTCATTTTCAAATACTGCTTGAAGATTGTATTTGTATGCATCTTTTTTGAAATTAAGTTGTATTTTATTACTATTTTTTGCTACAAAATTTTATCTTCTGCATTATGTCTGTCTGTATATTATGTAGCAGCGTAAGAGCAAGTATTGTAAATCCATTAGTTTTATGTTCAATTGTTTCTGCTTCAATATTGTATTTTCTGCACTTATCGTATAACTATTTGTGCTAATGAATTGATCTTGAATTGCCTGCATAAAACCCTCAGTCTCTGGAAATGATTGCTCTTCTTCTAGGTTTCAAATACCTAGAAGAAGAGCAATCATTACACTTTATTCAACATCGAGTTTGTGACTTTGATCATTATTACCTACCATGTAATTGTATTAGTACCCATTTTGTAATGTTTTCCTGCTTTAGATATTTAAAGTCATCCAGCCTAAATTCTGTATTATTAAGTATAAAAAATCTGTACTTTTTATCTGGTTTTACAATTGCCTGATGCAGTTGACTATCACTTCTAAGATAAAATTAATTTCTTAAATTTGCTCTATAATACCTAGTAGGCATTTGGGTGGTGCATACTATGTTTTCTTAAGATTGTTCTTGTCATCGTATTTAACAAACTAGATCTGTTTCGGACCATATAATAACTACAAACAAATAAGTGAAGATGGGTATTACAAAAGTATATATGGCTATACGTAAGATTCTTAAAATTTAAATTTGATTTTACACGCAGTTTAAGTCTTAACAAATACTTTTCACTGAGTTTTGTTTTTAGTTGAGTATAGCTTTGTTATTTGTTCAAACCCAAGATATTTATAAAATTCGCCTTGTTCCGTTGATTTTGGTATATTGTCATTTATAGTTTTTATCTCACCCGTTTTTATCCAAGTATCTTTTTAAATCGCGCTGACTTTGCATTTGTTAATAACAAATTCTATTTTTATATTGTTTATTATCTGTACAGTTATTTTGATCAAAACAAAAAAATGTTTTTTGTTGCAAGCATATAGTTTAATGTTGTCCATACAGAAAAGATAATTAATTTGTTTCATTAAGTAGCTCCGAAACAAATTAAGGCAAGGCATATACGACCCGATAATGCACTCAATAAGTCGCCTTAAAATATACTCCTTTTATATTTATTGTGTCAGTTTCTATTAATTCTGTTTCTGACCTTAAATAGTCTGTTTAAAAAAATTGATTATGACTGAGTTAATGTGGTATATATAAAGTATTTTCAAAATCCAACTGTGAGAAACACTGTCAAACGCTTTTTTGTAGTCTATAAAAGTCTCGTAAAGATCTCCCTGTTGTATCTGCGTTTGTTTTAGTATAACACTGTCTATTGTTAATTGATCTTTACATCTATGACATTTTCTCATGCATCCGTTCTGCTTTTCAGTCAGTATTTAATTATGTGAAATATAATTTTAAATGTTTTCTCTTATTAGTGCAGTGATAATTTTATATAGTGTTGGAAAACATTCTAGAGCAAAAATTAGAAGAACCATTAGTATTTTGGTATTAAGTACGTTATACCTTGTGATAGAAATGTAGGCATTGCATTAAGGTTATTTATCACATAGTTTATGTGTCTTGTTAAAACACTCTTAAGTCAATGTTAGTTGTTCGTACAAAATATTACAGTTATGAGTTCTTTTGACTACAGATATCAAATTGTCCTTACGTATGGTAATAATTTTATCTTTTGATGTTTTTATCCATTCTGCGTTGGTATTGTGTTCTACATTATAAGACCATGTATTTTTCAAGAAGTGAAGTTTATGTTTTCCTGGTTTTTTGAATTAGATAAACTTTTATAAAATAATAGTTTATAGTATTTCTATAAAATGTTTTCTTGTTAGATTGGAATAGTTGGTTTTCGTTTTTTTTTTTATTACTTTTCTTATAAAGTCTTTCCGCATAAACAGATAACTTTGTTTTCTAGGTATTTAGTTACTGTAACATTTTTAATTGTAATACTATTTTGGTTTGGTATTAAAGGTTTTATGTGTTTCTATAAATTTGTTTTGGTTATGTTTTCTGCTAGTTATGTTAAGCGTCCGATATCCTGTTGCCATCCTGGTTATTCTTTTAGTCTTTAAAGGTTTTGTTGCGTATTTGGTTCTTGTTTGTTCAGTTTTATAACCGTATATAATTGAGATTGCTGCTATAGTTATTGATAAATTAAACTTAATGGTTTTATGCACTTATAGAACACCATCTACTAATATAGATGAATACCTTCTGGTCCTAGACGCTGAGTTAACGTATATAGAGCAACATTACAAAGCCGACATAAACATTATATTAGCTGTCGATACTAACGTAGATCTAAATAAATTATTAAACAATCAAAAAAATTGATCTAATGTAGTAAAGGAGCACCGCCTTAAACGAACAATATATGAACCAACAAGATTTGACAAAAAATCTAGTTCTTGTATAGACAATATATTCACAAATTTAATATTTTATCAATCACATAATTATAGAAGCGTAATATCTGATCATGAAGCACAAGTAATTGAATTTTCTGCAACCATCTCTAATTCCAAAGACAGTTGTAAGCAAGTTAGACATTTTACAACAAAAAATAAAGCTCAATTCATAGAATATCTAAATCAAGAGAAATGGAATAATTTACAATACATAAAAAACTTAAGATGATCAATTTACTTTTTTTCACAACACATTGCTGATGTACTACAATGCTTCATTTCCACATAAATATAAATATGCAATTAAAAAAAAACCTATGAATGAATCTTTACATCTACGTGAATGCAGACTTACGCTAGAGTTAATATATAGTGCATATGTAGATAGAAATATTAATAACTAAAACAAACATATTTAAGTTATAAAAAGTATTATATAAAATTAGTAGAAGAAGAACATCAACAGCTAAATTTAAATAAAGTTATTCAATCCGAAAATAAAACTAAAACTCTTTGGAAAATTGTAAAAGAAGAAACTGGAAAAACTAAAAAGCAGCTTTTACCATCTAACGCTCTAAGCAGCGAAGAATTTAATAGTTATTTTTGTAATATTGCTCAGAATATCTATAAAAAACTTCCACATTCATGTAAAAAAATAAATTTGAAATTGAAAGAATATCTAAATCAATCAAAACCAAACAAACTAAAGATATTTACAATTTTGATACAGCAATCATGAAAACCATAATACCATCTGTTTCAACAATATTATCAGATATTTTTAATAACTGCATCAAAGAAGGAAAATTTCCTGATGTTTTAAAACTAGCTAGAGTTGTTTCTATATATAAAACAGGCGATGAGAGTGAAACAAATAACTATAGGCCAATATCCATCTTGCCATCTTTCTCAAAAAAATTTGAAAAACTTATATATGTCAGAATATTACAGTTTCTAGAAAAATAAAATATTTTAACAAAACAACAATTTGGATTCCGAAAAAATTCAAATAGATCTGACGCTATTTATATATTAGTAGAACATATATCTATTGCCTTGGAAAATAGGAAAAAATGTGCCTGTATTTTTTTCGATTTAACAAAAGCATTTGACTGTATGAAACATGACATACTTTTGGATAAACTTTCTTTCTATGGTATAAAAGGACTACCGATAAATTTAATAAAAAATTATTTATCAATCAAATAGGCGACAAATAGTAACTTTTAACAATCTTGAAAGCAACACAAAATCAATCAGCGATGGTGTACCACAAGGATCAATTTTGGGTCCATTACTTTTCTTGTTGTATATAAATGATTTGCCAACCTCTATAGAAACTACGTCCATTCTCTTTGCCGATGATACAACCTTTTTCCAAGAATCCGACACACAACTAGACTTATTAGAAAAAAGTTCAAAATCAAAAGAAGATATGAAGAACTGGTGCGTTGCAAATAAACTTACACTTAACGAGTTTAAAACAATGACACTACAATTCCAATGTTCCGGTGGTTTGGAAACTAAAAAAACTGCAACATTTTTAGGCCTGACACTTGATAGTATGGTATCTTGGCGTGATCATCTGGGCTGCTTAGAAACCAAATTATCAAAATCCATTTAATTAATAAGAAGATTGCGACAAACAATAAGACACCATGCAACTAAAATTGCTTATTTCACTCAGTTTCATTCAGTTATGGTACATGCTATCGAAGTATGGAGAAATGCTTCAAAAACACATATCAACAAATTATTATTATTGCAAAATCGAGCTGTACGTGCTATTGAAGGTTTGAGATACAATGTGCACTGCAAGCCACTCAAAAACATGGAATCCTAACCGTCATCTCGGCATTTATATTTGCACAAGTTTTATACATTAAAAAACATGAACAGAAATATACAAAAAGAAGTGAAGAACACATAAAATGTTTAAGAAATTGAGAAGATCTGTCATTGCCATCAGGTAAACTTTAATCTAGTATTATTATTTTTAAATTTCTTTTTTACTGACGTAGTTTTTAAAATATATGTTATGTTATCTTATGTATGTATGTATCTTCAAAACTAAATAAAAATTATTATTATTATTATTATTATTATTATTATTGTATGAATACTCTTTATATCATTTGTGTTGTTAGCGTGTTTTTCTTTTGCTTTAATAATATTGTTTAATAAAATTAACGAGCGCTTGTTTACAAGTAGCTTTGGTAGTCTGAGTCTATACGTTGGTTTAGTATGTATCTATTGAAATAGAGATGTGTTAAATTCTTCTGTTGCTGCTTTTAGATCTGTATTTTCAAGCTCTACCGTTAAAGTTTCATCTGGTTAAACTTTATTAGCATTCGCTGTTAAAGTTTTTTTCTTCTTCATTTATAAGGACGCGTTGGTAATGTATAATTTCGTTATTTTTAGTATTTAGTTCGTCTATTACTGATGTTCTTTTATGCTCTACTTCAAAGTTGGTTAATCTATTGTTTTTAATCGCTTAACCGTTGTTCGGTTTTTTTTATAGTATTCTGGATAATCATTTAAAAATATATTTAGCTTATTGTTCGGTAACCAGTTGTAATAGTTTCTAATATTGCTTTGTAGTAGCAGCGCATGACATCAATGTTCATTTCTTTGGTCCATGCCAAACAATGTCTACGTAAACATGCTTTAGTAGTTGCTGACTAATTTGCCGGTAAAACTTTTTCAGCTTGTTGGTGATTGCTGCCGTTATTTTCGTTGGCGGCTGTAAATGGTTTGGGTTGCACGGTAGATGCCCGCCTGTTCAGCACACTACCACTAATGGTTGTAAGCTTGTCACGTCTAGCATCAGCTCCAGACGTATCCTGATGCAGATATCGGCAAATTTTCCAAATCATTTAAATTGACCTCTATTTTACTGGGTGTTAATATTTTTACGTTACTCTTACCAAAACGTATTTTAAACCGCCCCTTTGGGATACAGACGTTTTCAATATGTCTCCTTAACTAGAGATCAGATACATATCTCACAAATAGTTTGTCCGCTCAAAATTGTTGACCATCTTGTGTCCTGTTGGTCCGCAAGAGCTTTACGCTCCTACCCTCTATATCTAAAAGCTTTGCCCTTATCCGCCACTTTGAAGACGCGTTCCGTAGAGATTACAAGATTCCCCCAAATTATTATTATTATAAAAATAGATATCCATCGTCTTTGATTTTTAATAATGTTAAATAACTGTTTCTTTATAGCACTAAAAAAGAGGACAGTTTGCTCTCCGAAACGTTTGCTATTAATTTGTTTTAAGAATAAAAGCTTTAGAACTAAACTAAAGTAGTTCTTTTTGGCCACCTAACTCCTTTTCAAGAATTAACCTAAGGATCTCTAATTTATAATAGAATTAATAAAAAATCTTTGCAAAAATGGCAACTAATCCTCTAAAATAGCAACTTCCTTTGCAGAAACCAACACAAAGTAGTGTTTGGAGCCGACTATACTAACAAGGCATAATCCCATTAACAAATTTGATTGTAATGAAAGTTAACTTTTTTTATAATTCAAAGATTTATTAAACAGTTCAGATCTACCACTTTACTGTCGTAGATCACACTTCTTTGTATTTGTCTCCAAAACTGACAAAAGGTACCACGGCATCTTAAGAACCTACAGTAAATAATCATCATCAAAACTTGTTCTTCGCCATGTCCATGACTAAATGCAAACCCTGCAAGGACTCACTGTTTCTATATAATAAAAAAATATTTATAACTTCTTTTGCTTAAAAAACTGATATCTACAGATTTATTATTAAGATTTTATTTGTATTAATTTCTTCGAAGAAAAATGGTAGTTGAAAGTTCTGAAAAAAACATTATTTATTACGTTTGAATAGTTATTTTAAAGCATCCTGTATGTATAATAAACAAACAAAAACTTAATTGTAGTTGAACCTAAGCCACCAATGATTATAGTTATTTATGTACCAAGTGCGTTGCAATAAAAATAATGCCCGAGGGTCTATAAGCCGCGAGATGGAGGTCACCTATCGGCATTATCATCCAGTACCGTTCGTGGTGCTAACAACATTTTTTATAAATTTCACAAAAAAAATGTTTTTTTAATTTTTATTTTATTTAAAACAATTATTACTGAAATAGTAAGCAAAGCTTTTATGGTCGAACTAGTTCATCACATTATTCCCATAATGGCAAGACACGTGGCTGTGTGTCGGTATATTATTTGTATATTTTAGTAGTATGCCCATAGATATAGTGTCGTTACGACATGGCCTTAAATCATCTCAGCAGAATTACTAATCGCTTTGGGGAGACAATTATGTTTGTATTATATAATTTATATACCATAAATAGCTTATAACACCTCGATGGTCAAGGGTGAAAGTATTATATAAATATACAATATTTTTACCCTTAAAAATTACTTTGGGTTACGGGTATATAATACAATCATAATTTGTTGCTAATGAAATAATCCGTTGGGGTAAATTAAGCACATATCATAAAGACACTATATCTATGAGCATACTATAAATATACAAATAATATATCGACACATTTAATCATTTAAACTTTTTTATATTTCAATAAAACTTATTTTATTACCAAAATTATCATTTTAACAACAACAACGATTACAATTTAATTTATAGTGGCAATAGTAATCTAAAATCCATTAAGATTATATTTATTGGATTTTATCACTAATAGGATTTTACAGATATGATTCAATGATTTTATAATGTATAATTACACTTAGAAAGTTATTTTTATACTTTCTTTTGAAGCAGTACGTAACTAATAATTTTTTCAATATCCATATTTAAATCCTCTGTTCTATATGAGATTTCGCCGTTATTCTTACAATACTCATTATCTTATAACGTATAATTAACAACTGTATTTTTTGCAGATTTCTACTACTAACGGCTTTTTGCAGTCATCGCTACGCACACAAAGAAATGTCTATACTTAGATATTTAGCAGACCGAAAAAGAACGTCGTGATGAAGATCATTCAGAAAGTTGAGTTGTTTTTATTCGTTACTGACCCCCGCATCGCAAGAAAGTTATTTATAAACCCCATGCAAGTACATTGACTAAGTCGCGCTCTGCGGACGTTGTTAATTTTAGAATTTGTTTGAAATTGCTGGCTATATTCAGTTTTAAATATTAAATTCCATACAGTTATAATGAAAAAGTATGCATAAATAAATATTTGATGAAAATTAACAAAGATACTAACTTGCTTTAATTTAATTTAATAAGTTTGTTGAGTTGTTCCGAGTATTTATCGATTTAATTAAATTGCTAGAGCGTGAATGTTTGCACAAGAAATGATAATTTTATTTTGCAAAAGAACAATGTAAAGATTACTAGAGCAAAATATATTTTACATGTTTAAAAAGAAATAAGTACATAACATTTATTTACCAAAAAAAAATATGTATATAATTTAACAATGTCTCATTTACTTCGAACATCGAGTTATCTACAATACAAATTTAATGGTTGTGATAATTGACATTATTTGTCTAGGTCAGGTTAAGGGATCTTATATTTAGTATTGATTGAATTTCGGTATAATCGGTTGTTAGGCATCTGGATAATTTTGAGATTTAGAGTGTTTGTAAGTGATTATTGAATGCTGATTTCAATAAAAATAACATTAATGTATTTATTCTATGTAAAATTAAATTGTGTATATATAATATTTTTTAAATACGATAAATAAGTAAATATGACTTTTCTATCACGCATACACTTCAGTGTTCAAATCACCAAGTAAATCTCAATATTATATTTAATTACATTTGTCACGACAACATAATATGATTCGTGCACTAATAAATCAAATACATTATGATTAGATATTGTTTTTACACATGTTTTTTTTTCTTTTAACATTACTTGATGAAAACAATTATTGAACGTTAATATTTTTGTTTTGTTTCTAAAATTACATGAGTGTTATATTATTTTTCTTCCCACTGAAGTGGGCTCGCTGATATTTTTCTATGTTTAAGCGAATACTGAGAAGTGTCGATCTGGCTACCAGATGTTTGTGTAAGGAAGTGTAAAATATAAAACAACATTGTAAAAGAAAACACATTACAATGTAGGTGCATAAGACAGCTTAATACAATTATTTAATAAAATAATTCATTGTTTAAATTATTTATATGTTATAAAATGTTAATTTAAATTGAATTTTATTTGTGATGTGAAGTTATCCTGTATTTTCATATTGCTATTATTTTGATATCCGAATGAAAGACAAATACAAACATCGATGCACATGAGGGAGGCTCAGTAACTCAGTAACCTTTAAAAAAATAATTTTTGAGTTAGAAAAATATGTTTTTTATAATTTGTTGCTTTTCTAACAATATATAAATAAAATTTCGAGATACACTTCAGACACTTAAAAACACATTTTTTCAATATTTTATAACCCAACGTTTTTTTTTATACAGAGTAATCCATTATTAACATGTATACGAGTTTAAAGTAAAAACTGCAAACTTTAAATTAACAATAATTTTGTATAACATATATATTACTAATATGAATTTTGATTATTACAAAACATAAAAATTAGAAACAAAAACTTAACGTCTATAAATATACAATTTAAACAGATAAATAAAAGTGTTTAGCCAATAAAAATCAAATAAACTTTTAAGATTAATTTTCTAACCTCAAATATTCATAAATTGTGCAATAATCAGAAACAAATATTACTTTTAAGATTAATATTATGAATATCTAATTTTTAAAAGAATGATAGTAGTTCAAAAAATAGTATTAGTTTAGCACTAAGATTATTCTTATAATTGTACCCATTTCTTTAAATTTTATGCTGACTTGCGTTTTTGTTTCCAGAATAATTAATTTTACAACATTAGTAGCAAAAATATTTTTATAATAGAAATATATTACTATTCTATATGACCCAAAAAAACACATTTCATATCTGAGTCAAATGTACGGAACAAAAATTTGATTTTGTTCAAACCACTAAAAATGCCTTTCTCTGCATAGTTCCTTCCAATTATATAAAAAATTGACATTTTAGAAAAAAAACTATCCACAGCTATATACTTAGGTGTATTTGGACTGTCTGAAGACTATTTTCACCTAGCGCACGCATGAAAAAGAGTGGTTTTGGAGTAATACATATATTTATATCAATTTTTGCGTTTTTAAATGGTTTTAAGCATTTTTAGCAAAAACTATGCGTTTTGGGCAAAAATTACTTCTACTAAAAGTTGTAGAGCGGAAAATTTCCAATCGGTATAGGTTATTTAAATTTTCCTATAATTTTTAGTTTTTCCGCTAGAATCAAATCAATTTTTTCAAATTATGATTGCTTATTACTCAAAAATGGCTTATTAAAAAAGTCTAAAGAAATTCACAAGATCTAAACTCAAGTAGAGAAAGGCATTTTCAGTGTTTTGAATAAAATCAAATTTTTGTTCCGTACACTTGATTCAAACATGGCCATATAAATATTATCAATAATTTTTTTAATGGGGTCAAATAAACCGAAAACTGCGATAAAAATAGTCTTCTATAAAATCCCTAAAAGTTCTTGTTATGATTTTCGGGTTTTGTCAAGAATAATCAAAAAACATGCACCTGCAAACACGTATGTACGTTTTATCAACTTTTTTAGAAAACAATAATTTTTTTTTTCTTTTGTGAGTTTATTTTTTTGTTTAAATAAATATTAAATAAAAGCAAGGTTAGTTATATGCTTATGTGCTATTTATTAACAATTTACATTGGTTTTCCTAAATAATAATATTTGTCTAGTGCGCTTATCATAAATTGGTAACACAGTGTCATGAAAACCAAGTATAGCAATCAAGACATTATGGCTTACACGGTCAAAAGCGTTTCAAAAATAAATAGAAATCAATTTAAAACTTTGATTCGAAAGCATTTATTAAGTCGTTTTGATAGCATATATTTTTGAACATTCATTGTATTTGACTAGTAATTATTTTATAAAATAAATCAAGTATGACAGATTGGATACAAATGCCTCTATATATTTTATAATAATAATAATAATAATAATAATAATAATTTATTTAGTGCTTACATATACAATAATTTACACAAGTCATACAAAGTTGGATATATAAAGAAAAAAAGATATTACATTAAATCCTCTAAATTGTTATTTACAAATTCATCCCAACTATAAAAGGTTTTTTGAGACAAAAACGTTTTTATAGTAGTTTTAAATAACTTTTGTGGCAGTTCTTTCGCTTGTCTGGGTAGTAAGTTATAAAACTTACTACCATAATAGTTTGTGCTATTTCTAGAGCTATTTAGACGAAGTGCACATGTTCTTAAATCACTCCGGCGGCGAGTGTTGTGGTTATGATTATCTTTGTTTAAACTATAACTATTTTTATTTTTATGAACATGCATTAAACATTCTAAAATATACAAACATGGCACAGTTAAAATTTGGTGTTTCACAAAGCTTAGCCTACAATCATCTCGATATTTTATTCCCGAGATAATCCGTACAGCACGTCGCTGCAATGCAAATATGCGATGTCTAGATGTTGAGTGGCCCCAAATTATTAAGCCATATTGTATGCAGGATTGACAAAGTGCAAAATATACAGATTTTAATGCCGGTTCAGCTATGATATTTGCAAGGTTACGAAGCAAATATATATTTTTGTTTAGATATTGCGCAACTTGATCTCCGTGAGTTTGCCATTGCAATCTGCGATCTAGATGTATCCCTAAAAACTTAATTTCCATAGTATCATCTCCAGCATCGGTTGGTTTGTTGGTAAATATAGCTGCAATAGTTTTGGTTTTGTTCAAACACAGTTGATTACAGGTAAACCATTCTGTAGATCTTAGTAGTGTCTCTTCATTTTTCTCTAATATTTGAGAATGAGATATACCTTTATTTAGTATTGTTGTGTCGTCAGCGTATAACACCAATTTATCAGCTTTTACATAATTAGGATAGTCATTAATATATATTAGAAACAATAATGGCCCTAATATAGATCCTTGGGGTACCCCAACATCAACATTAAGTAGCTGTGACATATCCCCATTCACTTTAACACATTGTTTTCTACTTGTTAGATAATGCATTATGAGCCTACAACTTTTTGGGTGAATATTGTATGTGTACAACTTTCTTAATAGCAAACTATGTGACACACAGTCAAAGGCTTTACTTAGGTCAAGGAATGATCCCATAGCGTAGCATCCCTTTTCAAAACAGTCTATAATTTCTTCCACTAGGTCAATCATAGCTGTTGTGGTTGATCTTGCGTGACGAAAGCCGTATTGACAGTTTGAAAATAAATTGTTATTTTCAAAAAAATTTGTTAGTTGTTTTTTTAAGATTTTTTCATACACTTTTGAAAATACTGGTAAAAGCGATATTGGGCGATAGTTATCTGGTAAGTTTCTCTTTCCTTTTTTGTAAATAGGGACTACAACTGCTATTTTCATTTGAGATGGAAAAATAGCTGCTTTTATGCAATCGTTTATTATATTTGTAAGCGGCTCAATAATTATGTTTTTGATACATTTTATTATATTTGATGATATTCCATAGTAGTCACGGCTATTGCTATTTTTTAAGTTATCGATAGCATCCCTAACGTCTATGAACGAAACTTGGTTAAATTTAAAAAATGATTGGGTATTTGTTAAAAGTACATCACCCATAAAATTAATTGGATCATTACTTGGCAATGGTAAAGACGTCACAATATTTTCAGCAACAGACACAAAAAACATGTTAAAATCGGTAGACGTTATATCACAGTTTATATCACAGGTATTATTATCACAGAAAGTTTGTTTTTGAGAGTTTACTAGACTCCATAAAGCTCTGGGTTTGTTATTTTTAGATACAACGTATTGTGTATGTGCATTAACTTTTGCTTCTTTTAATGCAGCTTTATATTTATTTCTGAATAACTTATATTGAGTTTCCGTATGAGTATTTGTATTATGTTGATACACTTCATAATACAAATGAAGAACTTCTCTCATTCTACGTAGGTCATCATTGAACCAAGTTATAGTTTTTTTATTATATTCAGTTTTGTACCGTTTTAGAGTAAATGAACGGTTAAATGCCTGTACAATATGCTCATGGAAATAATTATATTTAACTTCAGGCGCAATTTGGTTTGTGTTTGTAAAACTCCAGTCTGTATTCGTTAATTCATTAAAAAGTGTAAATTTTCCATATTCTGTGATAGGCCTGGAGAAGTTGACAAGTTTAACTTTTTCCTTAGTTTTGTTAATTAATAAACTTGCAGATATACCTACGTGATCAGACAGATAAGTTTTTATAGGAGATATTATCAAATCACAATTACTGAACACATTATCTAAACAGTTGTTTTCTCTTGTTGAAAAATTTACATTAATTTTAAGACCGTAACCTTGCATAATATCACATATTTCAGTAGCTCGTTTATCATTTGTTCCAAAATGTGCATTAAAATCGCCACCGATAACAATATTTGCATTGCGGGGATAAATTATATTTAATAAGTTGATTAAAATGTTGGTAAAACTGTTAAAATCACCGTTTGGTGAACGATACAGAGATATTAAAATTAAATTAAAATTTGCTACATACACAGCTGCTATTTCACAATTTTTATCTATAGACAAAACATTTAAGTGATCCATAGTGAAATATATACATTGCGGTTTTAAAAGAATAATTGAACCCCCACGATTACAAAACTTGCGTGAATAGTACGATCCAGTAGCATAGCTATTTAATTTAAATAATTCTGCTTCTGTTTTGTTGAGATTATGCTCACTTAAACATAGTGCATCGTAGCATATTTTACTATTAAGCAAAAATGCTTCATATTCAAGCATTTTATTTTTAACTGACTGCAGATTTAAAAATAAAATATTAAATTGTTCAGTTTTAGTTATTTTTTTTGAGGTTTCTTCGTTAGGTAGTGAAAAAACCGATCAATACGCACTCCTTTTGGCCAGAATTGTGGATTGTTTATTATATCTTCCTTTTCTAACGGAACTGACACCTTATGTCTGTGGGTCCAGTTTTATGTAATAACAAGATGTAGCTTTGTTTCTATACATTAAAAAAATCCTTTCGTTTAAAAGTACATAAAAAAAAACACAATGGCTTTGAAATTAAATAAATGCAAATCTTTAATAGTAATAAAGAATATAATGGAAAAGTTTGGAAAAGTTACCTGTTTTCCATTAAAAACGTCTAATAGATTTATCAAATGTTTTCTATAGACTACTTGTTTGTTGTATTTATACTCACACAAGTATGCAAAACATAAACGAAACAAACAAAATCAGCAAACAAATTAACACAGTCGTCTTCATTATTACTCGTCCGCTCGCCATAATGCATGGTAGTAGAAAAACCATTTAATTTACTAGATTTGTTAACAAACTTCCAAAAATATTTTGGGTTAGTTTGAATGTCATTCTCAGAACGTAAAATGTTGTGATTGAAACTCAGTATAAACTTATATTATAGTCCAGAAGATTTATATCGCTTATGTACAGTTTTTTCTGAAATTGGTGAGCAAAATTAATTTTTTCAACGCAGAATTAAATAAATCTAAACACGCTTTAACATCACAGTTACAAAATAGTAAAGACTAATCAATCTTAAACTAAAAATCATTAATGGTGCTAACATCCGCAAATTTAAAATCATAAAAAAAACATTATTACTAAATTATCACAGCAAGTACCACATTTTGTGGCATCTATCACAGATATATTAGGGTCATTAGTAAAACATAAGTAAAAATATACCTTCACTGTTAAATAAAAATATACATTGTGTACAATTTAAAAAATTAAATGAGTATGCAACTAAATGCGCACTTGGATGCTTCAGACATTAGTTATCCAAGTAGTAGCAGGACTCAACAGATTAGCTATAATTTACATACTTCTATCTATCTACAGGCAAATAAAGTAGAATATATGTCACACTAAAAATGTAAGATATATGCTCAATAACAACAGACCCAAACAAATGATCGATCAACAATAGCATAAATAGATTGTAATAATGTACATTTTAGTCTTATTCAAGCAGCAAGTAACACTTCTAGTGTTGAGCTAGATAAAGTAGACTGATCACACCTAAATAAATTATGGCCAGATAGTTTTAGTTCCAAATCTTAAACATCTAGAGAGAACCAAGTTTTTGCAAGCAATGACTTCATTCATAATTGGACACAGTAACGGCTAAAAACAGTTGTTTCAGTTTAATTTTCATGCCTTTGACGTTCTGGTTTAAAAAAAAACGATGTCATTTATAAAAATGAGTCCAAACTGTTAGTAGAGTTGGATCTGAGTGCAAAAATATACAGCTGGTTCAGATAGTAAGTGTTGTGCACAGTCATAAAACATACATTTTTTAACGGCAATATCAGCAGGCCAAAAATCTATTGAAAAAAGTTGACAAGTATGATTAACTGAAATGGCTACTTTAAAGCCGCAGTAGCTTCCAGATTTCACATAGTTAACTATATAAACTTTTTCGTTCCACGTTTGGTTCATAGATATAAAAAGTGGTCCATTTAGTGTTCCCTTTTTAAAAATTCAAAAAAATTAACAAAAATCAATTTTTTTTTGCTATATTATTGGTTTATTCGAAAGAGCAAACATTGTCTTCAATTTCCGGCCACAAAAAATCGTTTATCATGCCTCTGTAGCGCTCACCGTTGACCAAAATGGCGTTTTCAGCAGCATTTTCAAAGAAAAATGGGCTAATGATGCCACCGCTTCAAAATCCGCACCAAACTGTCACTCTCTGAGGATGCATTGGTTTCTCGACAATCACGTGCGGGTTTTTCGATTACCAGATGCGTAGTTAACATAGCCGCCGAGATCAAAATGCGCTTTGTCAGAAAAGATAATTTTTTGAGCACAATCGTGGTATATTTCGAGCTGCTCTAAAGCCCAAACTGAGAAGCAATATCAAATCGGATAGTCGTGTGCCTATAAATGCTGAGTCAATTGGACCTTATAAGCAAATAATGCAAGGTCTTTGTGCAAAATTCGCATCAGGCTGGTGCGTAAAATGTTAAGTTGTTGAGATCGATAGCGAGTCGATGTTTCAGAACTGAGTTGCACATTCTTGTCAGTGCGCACCGTACGATGGCGGGGACCGTGTGTGTTGGCCACTTGCATGCCAGTCTCATAAACTTTTTGCACAAGTTGCATACAGCACGCGCGGCGGGGGCCTCATTTCGGCCAAAACTTTTTTTCAATAAACGCACTGTTTCGGCTACACAACATTGACTTTGGAAATAAATTTACAAATATTTCCCAACGTTGTTCAAGCGTGTCGCAGAGATATGATACTGACTTTCTGTCAAGATTTCTTACGAAAAAAACCTGTCACTGTCAAAATAACAAATGATTAAAAAGATACCACTAAATGGACCACCATTTATAATAATGAAATATAAGTTTAAAGTTTGTCGTTGCTAGGACTAGGACTAAATAATTAAAGTTTTTGGCTGCACTTTGGGTTTAGTTGATCTTACAAACGTTGTTGAGTAAAGAAACCATAATTATTGGTTAGAGCAAATCAACCACTTTACCATTAGGTACCACTTTATTAATTGTAGGTTTATAATAATAATAATAATAAACTTTATTTATCCAGTGGAACATACATACATGATATAGGACAAGTCATATAAGAAATTCAAAAATATAATATAATAATACAATGTACAATACAATATAAAAATATTAATAGTCTTATTAGGCTGATACGCCAAAAATCTAAAAAACAATATAAAAAGCTCTATGTAGACTTAAAAATAATAAATATGAAAAAAGTATACTTAAATATAAAAGATCAATAATTAAAACTTAAAAAACAAAACAATAAATTACAATAATATAAAACTGTTATCCATTAAAAAATCATCTATAGAATAATACGCTTTTGTGTATAAGATAGTTTTTACAGAATATTTAAACTTTTTAAGATCTAATTTCTTTATGCTGTTTGGTAATCTGTTGTATAATTTTACTCCCATGTAATGCGGACTTTTTTCAAATAGTGACAATCGATGTTTGAGGTACTCTAGCTAGTGTTGTTCCATTTCGTGTTGTATAAATATCGTTATTTATAGTAATAAAAGTTGACAAATTAGATTTTACGTATACCAACATTTGAAATATATATACACTATACAATGTTAATATCTTATGCTTAATAAACAGTGATTTGCACAAGAACCTCTATGGTTTGTTAAACATATTTCGAAGTATACGTTTTTGTAGTTTAAATACTCGATCTACTCCACTTGACGCTCCCCATGCTACTAAGCAGTATTGCATTATGGATTCCAAATAGCCATGATAAAATCTTCGTAATCTTGATTCTCCTACTAGTTTATAAAGTCGACCCACTACATAACATAATGGCGCAAGTGCCTTACATACTTTGTTTATATGTGCCTTCCAGCAGCAATTACCATCAATGATGACTCCTTAAAACTTTTTTTCATCTTGATTGGGTATAGATTTTCCATTGCATTTTATTAAAAGCGAATGGTTGTACGTAGAGGTGTTAGCACTGAAACGTATTGTCGTTGATTTTGTAGAGTTTACATGCAACTTGTTAGACTTAAACCAATCATTTAAATTTGACATAATATTTGAAGATGTATGTACTAAATCTTTGATACAATTTGAACTAACAATTAATGTAGTGTCGTCCGCATATAGGTCTCCAGTATCAATTTTTATATCGTTGACATATATTAAGAACAAAAGTGGACCAAGTACCAAAGCTTGAGATACACCTTTTGCAATTTTAATTAAATTTGAAGTTTTAGTTTGTATTTTAATATATTGGTATCTATCGTCAAGATAACTTTTAAATAAATTGTACGCTTGCCCGCAAATACCGTAGTGATGCAATTTGTTTAATAAAATTGAGTGATCAACAAGGTTAAATGCCTTGCTAAGATCAATGAATATTTCTGCGCATTTTTTTCCGTCATCAAGGTTTTTGAGCAGTTTATTAAGATATTCCACTATAGCACCTGATGTAGATAATTGAAAAACAGTTAAATAAATTATGTTTATTAAAAAAATTATAAACTCTATTTGCTAGTAAACTTTCTATAACTTTAGAAAATGTATTTATTATTGATATAGGTCTGTAATTTTCGGCTAATTTTGCGTCTCTTTTTTTTTAAATAGGTACTATTTTTGCTAGTTTTAGTTTTTGGGGGTGGATACCTTGACTTATTATATTGTTAATTAATGCTTTAAATGGAGTAGCTATTGCATGAATACATTTGTTTAGTAAAATTGTGTTTATACCATATTCATCTGATACAGTTTCTAATATTTCATTTTTTGATACCGGCGTTAAGTAGATTGAAAATGGATTAGTATGGTGATTAAAGATTTGATTTGTAGAATCATTTTTGTCAGATAGAGAATCAGCAACGGTATTAAAATAATAGTTAAAATGATTTGCTATGTTTAAATGATTATTGTCTACTTGATTATTAATATTTAATAAAACTATTTCAAAACTGATTTTAGTTTTATAATTTTGATGAATAAGTTTCCACGAGGTTTTGTTTATGTTCGGTGAATTTAATATAAGCCAATTGTTGTAGTTTCGTTTAGCTAAACGTATAACTTTACTATATAAATTTTTATATGTTTTATAAAATAATCTATCATTTCCATTGAGGGACAATACTTCTTCAAATTTTTTGACAAAATTCGTATACCATTTGTGATCCATTTGTTTTTACGTTGACCATTTACTTTCGTTTTCTTTAACGCAAAAGCTGAGTTAAACGATAAATTTATGTTACTCAGAAATTGAACAAGAGTCTTGAACATTATCTTCTTGCATTATTTCAGGCCAAATTTTGATCAATTTTTTTTTGTCAATGTTTTCTTTAATGTTTGTTTCTCGGTAGTAAATTGTTTTCTACGACTTTAATTCATAATTTACATTTATAATTGCTGTTTGCATATTGTGGTCTGAAAAAGCGTTATCACTAACTGAACATTCTACGATTATAATATGTTTACTTACACATATATTATCAATACAGTTTTTGTTATGTGTTGCTTCTTTTATTTTTACATCTAAATTAAAAGAACTTAATAAATCACAAAAATTAAGTGTATCTTCTGATCTTTCAAATTGATTTATATTAAAGTCCCCACACACTATTATGTTTTTGTTTGCACGTTTTTGTAAAATTTTAAGACATTCTTATAATTTATTTAAAAATATGCTTAAGTTGCCTGCAGGACTTCTGTAGATACTTAAAACACTAAATTTATTATCACCTAAAATTATTTCACACGCTGCACATTCAAATGATTTTTCAATAGATAAATTATTACATTCTTCAATTTTAAACACTTTAAAAATATATTTTACTAGTATAAGTGACCTTCCATTTTCAAAAACATTTCTAGAAAAATTATCCGCAATACAGTAGCCTGGAATATTTATATAATCTAAGTTATCATTTTTAAAATGGTGTTTGGTTAAACATACAACATCACTATTATTACTGTCTAAAAACACCTCTAATTGTTCAATTTTATTTGATAAGCCTTGAATGTTTTGATGTCTTATGGTGAACGAATACTGCGAGTCCATTTGCTTCTTCCTAAAAAAGTTCTACTATTATTTCCATGATTTCCATATTTCATTTGTTTGTCGACGAGTTTGGCTTGAATTATTATGACGATTTGTTGCCTGTAGGTTGCTATGTTGCTTGTAGTTCATTTCATACGCAAACCCATCCTCTATATTATTTACTGGTAGCTTTGTGCTTTCTTCAATGATCGGTAGTAATACATTTTTGTGCTGAAGTTTGTTGTATATTTTGTTTTTAATTATATCGCACGATGTTTTATAAATTAATCTCTTAGATGCACTGTGAAATTCAACAAACTCGTTTTTAAAAGTGTTGTCTAAATAGCTAATATTTGGCAAATTTAATTCGTTGATTACATTTTCTATGCTAAGATTTACTTTATAATTAAAAGTATTTAGAGTACGTCGATCTCGGTAGTAAAGACATCCAATAATTATGGCATTTGTATTTGATAAACTATTTACAAATGTTTTCAACAAATTCACATCAATTTTTTTGTCTTTTTGTGCATTGTTTGCTTACTAGCAGCACTAGTTTAGGCTCACTAGCAGATTTTAGTAAAGTATTTCATTGTCTTTTCTTCAATAAAAATTTTATCCAGAAACAGTTCATTATTAAAACAAACTTCGTCTAACAATATTTAGTATAATGAAATATTGTCTTTATACAATTTTAGCAGTTAGCATAAGAACAATTAAAGGAAATGATATAATAAAACAAAATACAAAATTTCAGTCTAATGCGGTCTTTCACCTAGTGACTAACTAAAAAACTAACAGACACACCACGGATAATGAAACAATAAAAACAAAATAAACTATTAAAATCAAAAATAAAAATAAATTAATAATTTAAAATTATAAAACCACCAAGTTACGCCACTTGCCGCAAAAGACGTGGATACAGCAATACGCGATAAACAATTATTGTAAGTTAAATGTTATAAGTATTCAAATAACGTCTGTACGAATGGCATTTCATCATGTGCAAAATTCTTCTGGTACTTGTTGCTAATAAATTTAACGCTTCTGCATGTGGTCTCACCGATCAATTTAAATTGCAAACATTTGATTGTATGTAGTGCATGTAAAAAAAAATAAAGTTTTTCATTTATAAAGTTATGCAAATTTCCTACTACCAGTTCATTTTCTCATTTAAATTGACTCATTCTATTTCCACTTACAAGACCAATACAAAATTACATTTTAAGTCGGAACTTTGCAAACATTAAATTAAAGACAAAATAACCACTGAGTTACAATTATGAAACCAAATCTAATAAAATATTTAACACTTTTGTGTGACTGTGAAAATTGTTATCAATCATTTTTACGGCATTCTAAAAATAAACAAATCATAGTATAAAAGCAAGTATACAGGATGTCAACAAAATATTGTAAAAAAAGTAGTAATATGAACCAAAATTAGCAAAAAAATCTTAATAAACATGGATCCGCAAAGCAACGGTTTTGGAGATATGGAAAGTTATTCATTTTTTACTTTCTTTTTTAATTTTCAGAAACTTGCAGTTTTTATTATAGTTAGCTGGTGGTTTGTGTAATAAACATTAAGCATTCATTTGACTGTTCTCGGTGCACAAGTTTTTGTTTGCTATGGCTGTTTACTCTAACGCAAAGTTAACCGACATACACTTCATGTATGGTTGTTTTTATAAGATTGCAACCAAAACGCGTCGTCTTTATGTTAAAGCTTATCCAAATCGCCAAATTTCTTCACATCGCTTAAAAGAATTCACCAAACATTGTGTAATACTGGTTCATTCAGCAAACAGTCTTCTTGTTTGGAAAATCCTCCACGAGCTTTATCCGTACCATATTTAACGAGTGCAGGCTTTAAATCTGGTTTCTACGCAATAATGCCAATTTTCTTTATACGGTTGAATCCGGGTTCACACGAAATAGAGTTAATTTTTACAATACGCATATTTGGGCCAACAAAAATCCCCATGCTCTAATTGAATCTAGACATCAGACACGTTTATCATTAAATATTAAGTTGAGTATTGTAAGCGACATGTTTAGGGTAGTAGGTCCTGTTGTTTTACCAAAACCGATTAACAGGCACTGCTTACTTAAAATTTCTGCAGAACACAATGACTGATCTTTTTGACATTACAACTTACCACAAGCAACAAAAGTGGTTCTAGCATGATGATGCTCCAGCTCATTTTTTTGATTGCCTTTAGAGAGCATTTTCATCAAATTTTTCCACAAAGATGGGTAGGAAGGAGCGGACCTGTTTTATGGCTTGCAAGATCGCCTAATTTAAACCATGAAGATTTCTTTTTTTGAAAACATTGGAAAACATTAGTTTATGGTACTCCTGTTGTCTCAAAAAGCTGTAGCTACAAATTAATCAAAAATGCTAACAAATTCGAGCCAATAAGAGGGTTTTAGAAAGAGTTCGAATATCCTTACTTGGAAATTAAAAAAGGCACTTTGAACATATTATGTAACTGTTTTTTTTTTGTTTTTGCTAGATAAAAAGAATAATCTTACTTATCTCCAAAATCGTTACTTTGCAAACCCACGTTTAGTAAGACTTTTTTGTTTAATGTGGTTCATACTACTATCTCTTTAAATTATTTATTTATTTTTTTACACTCTGTAAACATGTATTTTGTTGTTGTTTTTAGTATATTTGCAACAACAACTAATTTTAGATTTTAAATTAAAAGTAAATCTAAAAAATAAAAAATATTTTGTAAAAGAGATCATATCCAAAACATGTACAAACGCATTGACACAAGTACCTTTTTATTTTAAAGCTTACTACATCAATCTTAAAATCGCACAACAGGTGATGACTTATTCGTATTGCAGACAAAATGAGAAATTCATAATCACTACAAATTTCTTAACTATATGCTTTTGAATAATGTCGACAATATAATATAAATGTTAATATTAATAACTCAATAAATTGGACCGATTTATGTTCATTATTTTTTGATTCCCCTAATAGTGTATTAGTAAAATAAAATGATTTTAGTCCACTAATAAATACAGTGTGAGTTAGAAATAAATAGAATGCATTACAAAGACAAATTCGTAGTAAATATTGGACAAGTAAAAACAATACAAAAATCTATATTATCAAAATTAATACGCTCTTAATATTAATTAAGAAAAAAAATTCTGTATTGCACGTACAAATATAATTAAATTTCTAGTTAAAGCATTTTTATCCAAAAATATGAATTGTTATTAATATCAACAAAACCTGCTGAAAAAAAATTTCGTTTATAAATCCAATTATATATTTCAATTAATGTTGAAAAAATTTAAGATTGTTAAAAAATTTACCTTTACCTTGTAACTTATTATTTTTATTTTACCTTAAAGCATTTATTTTAATAATTTACGGTACATAATTACGCAAAAGGTAAATATCACAAAATATTATAATATTATGTAATTATAAAACGCTCAGTACAACTCACCGCAATAACATTCCTTAGAGAAATATAAATCTCTGAACCCCCATAGGAATCGTAATTAACAAAACACAAACACTTGCATTGTTCTTAATTTATACTCACAATTATCCAAACTAACATTCTTCCGTAAACATACTATTACAGTGACCTATATAATCGCAGTGTGCCATTGGAAACTTCTTAATCTTAACGAATAATCGAAAGAGTCCGAAAAAGTAATAAATAAATCTACATATCCGCCTAACTGTTGTAGAAAATCGTATAGATAAACTAGATTTATAAGAAACTGGATCTTTAGAAAAAAAAGCTCAGCTATAAGTATCATCACTTTTATCTCCCCATTATATGTTACGATTTAGTTCTATGTTATGGTAGATATATTTCAACATTTAGTTCTAATGAATTATTAAATTATTTATTTATTATTATATATTTAAATTATTAAAAAATAATTGATTTAGTTAAATATTTATTTATTTTATACTATTTTTATTATAAATGTTATAATAACAATTAAAATATAATATTATTTTCATAAAAACGTTTATTTTGTTATAATGCCATTAGTTTTGATATATAGAAACAAAATGCTTAATATAACCGTTCGTATTGAAATATTATATTATCTATATGAAGTAATCCTGAATCCTGTACCAAACCACTAGAAATTCAAATATATAAATGTACATTTATTTTCTCTACATAAAAGACAAATTCTGTTTATATAGTTGTAATGCAATCTTTGCGTTAACTGTCTAATATTAACAAATATGTAACAATAATAATCAACATCATTTTTAAACGAAAAAAATTAAAATTTTAATGTAAAATATTGTATTTCCATACAATAAAAATTAGACTGAATCTATATTTGGATCGTTTACCATTAAAAGCAAAATAGATTTTTTTTGAAATATTAGACATAGCTTTTTGTTTCTAATCCAACTGACGTAAAAGACGAGAATTAATAGTATTTCGGCTTTGTTATGACTGTTATGAGTGTAAATTTATTTTAATTTATAAAGATATATTATAAAAATAAACTATCAAGAAGTATGGTAAGGTAATAAATACATCAGCGTAACCACACGTTAAATGCTTTTCCAAGTTTCAAACAAACATAAAAACATGAAAAAACTGGAATCAATATTAGTTCAGTATTAAAAAATAAAAATAATTCATTTGATTTCAAATCATATTTGATTTAATAATAATCAACTGAAGTAATATTAAAACTGTCTTCAAATAAAATAATGTTTTCTTAGCATATAACAATAAAAACAGATCTGAATTAAAATGGTTACTAGGACATACTTAATACCTTAAAGATCATTATAATTATATTTTTTTTCTAATGTTATTATATAGTTTATAAATAATCCGTTCTGTATTTATTTGCATTAGATCATAATAACAATGAAATTCATTAATCATTTCTGGACATTAAACATAAATAAATAATAAAAGTAGCGAGCGCTATCTTACTACAAATCTTCTATAGTATAGTCCTTGATATGTAAAATTTTTATCCAGAATATTTTAACATACTTAAAACTTTTTGGAATAAAAACATAATAAAATTATTTATTTTAATGTATGGTCTTCTGGAAATAAAATATATATTTTCTTTTATCCTGGAACCATTTGTATAAAATTATTCAAGAATATATAAATGTGATATGGGTAGTATTCTTTTATGGCAAATTTCATTAAAGCAATAAATTTGTAAATTTATTTAATTACATTTGAATAAATATTTGCAGTAATAATACAATTTAATCATATGAATTAATGAGCTTTAAATTATAATATTTGTCATGCATGTATTTGAAATTCATGACAAATATCATATTTTATTTAAAGAGCACCAAATCAAACCCAAATTAGAATTAATGGATTAAATTTAATTACATAATTATAAAACCACTTAACTTTTAATTACTTAAAAAAAATATGATGTCGGTATATTGAATACTGAATATACAATGCATGTTTGAAATATTATTAGAATAATGTTTTACCTGTTAGAAGTTGCAAACAAAATAAAATTCCAACAATGCAATCGAATCGTGCGCCCATTTTGCTGGAACGAACTTATCTTGATTGTTCACAACAATTCTCCTTTTTTAATTCAATTAAAACATAGCACTGCCACAGTAAAAAACGAACTGGTAAAACAAATTGCGCATGCAAAACAAAAAAATCTGTCACAAAGGCGCACCAAACATATTGTTTAAAACTTGACGAAAACTTTTTCCCCTGAGTCGTTAAACAAAGTTCTTAGAAGTTGTTAAGACATCTACAACCGTAAACGCAGAGGAATCCTCGGGACGTGGAATATGATAAGAAGACTCGTAATGGTCCGACTAATGCACCTGAAAACTTCGGTTTGCTAAAAACGCGCGCGTCTCGACGCAGAATTTGTAGCGTAGTGGATAGCACCTTCCCCAACGGGCGTCGCGACGAAACTGGCAGACGCACAAGTGATAAGCGAAGCGATACGGTTCCATTCCGATGCGCCTCGGTAAAAACCGACCAAACTCGAAACAATTGTTGGCTGGCGCTCTTTAGATTGAAAAAAAAATTAGTAATTTTAATAACGGAAGTGTAGATTCATTCGCGTGATACATCACGGAACCAAGCCTTTTAAACAGCTTATGTCCATATAATAAAGAATTTCAGGATTTGTTATCGGCTTCGAGCGCAAACTTCAGCGAACAGCCGTTTTATACTACCACCGCACCCCCAGCAATTACAATTTTAAAGTTTCAAACTGAATTGAGTAGATTTAGATTGCAAACGCTATTCATCGTGTATACAGCATTATTGACAAATGAATAAAATATAAGTTATTATAGGGGATATTATTTCAACAATTTTCTGTTTCAAATTTATTCTATTAACGTTTGGGTTTATAACCCAATATCCTAATATAAATACATAATGCAAGTCTTTGAAAATTCGTGATTTAATCATACATAATGTCTGTCAATACTAATATCTGCATATATTTGTAACTTAAAATTACTAGTTATAATTCTGTGCAAAAATTAATACTGTGTTTATGATATTATAATATCTTGTAAATATTGTACAATTATTTATGCACTTAAATTGCAAAAAACGCTAAAAATATTTAATATGAATTTAAAGAAAGTTAATACAATAATAGTCACTTAAATTATAACATACATAAACATAATCCTACATAAATAGTAATTTATTTTTTTACTGATTTTGCTAAACTAGAAATGGAATATTATCAATTAAATTGAAACTTTGTATTTCGACTTGTCTATTGTGTCTCTTGCCTGAAGTTGTTTTTATTGTAGCTATGCGCGGATCTTCTATTCTGTGTCCCTTTTTAATATCATTTTAATTCATTGACAGCTGTCAAAGTTGATCTGTCAAAACATATAGTATAGTGGACAATTTTAGTGGACAATTTTAAAAAGGCTGCATACTTAAAGTGATTACATAATCCCATTCGTTTATAAACTCCCTGTATATATATATATATGGCGGTACGGCTGAATAATTTCGTTATTGAAGAATAAAAAATTGAATTACTCTAAAATGCAATATCACATAGCTTTTTTTTTCATTGTTTTTATTGTTCTTTTATAACCAAAAATTTCTATTAAATTATGATTATTGTGTGCTCAAGATTTACAGTTCTTAACTTGATTTCTAAATTTTTCTGGTAGTAATATGTATCTATTTGATATATTCTTATATCTAAGGCTGACATTTATTAATTTATTCAAATACCTAAAAAACAAAACATTTTAATAATCCAAAATATTGCACCAGAAAATCTAACAAAAACTAATCAAAAAGTCATCAAAAAATTTGTTCCGTTCACTGTTATTAAACCAAAACAAAAGTACATGTTTTCAATTCAGTCAAAACAAGCAGTTAATAAAAAGCAAAAAGGATTTAAGAAACACATTAGTATTTCATATTCAAGCAATAATTTCAAAAACGCTAAAGTCGCACTCTCAACAGATTTCGCAATTATAAAATCAATCAAAAGTAAAATTTTAAATAATAAACTTACGGTCACAAAAGCAGATAAATCTAACTCAGTAGTCATTTTAAAAAATAGTAAATATAATAACAAAGTAATATTTTTTATTACATCAGAAACTTTACTACTCTTAAAGAAAAATCCAACAACGTTATTCCAATCAAAAATTAAAAAACTTTTATAAAACACACGTATTATTTTTTCAAAATCTAATAAATATTATATAAAAAATATGAACCCTTGAGCTCCAAGACTTTGCGGCTTAATAAACACTCATAAATTAGACGTCCATATTAGACCGGTAGTTTCATATATTAATAGTCCTTTGCAAACTCTAACAATTAAATTAAACATTCTTTTTAAAAAATATACAAATTTTACTTCAAAATACCCTGTAAAAAATTCACTTCTCCTATCCCAGCATTTAAAATCAATAACCACTCCAAAAAAACTCTAAATTAGTATCTTTCGACGTCACGAGTATGTTTTCAAATATCCCAACAGATAAATGTCTTGACATTATTTAGCATATCGTCGGTGAAAATGCAAGACCTTGTATGTACATTTACAAAAAATGTACAGGAGATGATAAAAACTTTATACTTTAAGTATAAATAAGAGTTTCATATTCTTCTTTCTGAATAATTATAAATCATAATATGTAAATTAAAATAAACTGAAAGATTTGAGGTTTTGTGCACGTATGTGTAGAACAACCCCGGTTTGAATGAAATAAAACAATTTTTTAAATAAATCAGTTAAAGACCCTATTACTCATTTAGAATTTTATAATGCTTCACCTAAAATTATTTTCAATTTAACAACCAATTTGATCAGAAAACTACAAGTCTAGCAATGCTTACCGTTAAGCTCTTTGCTAGCAGTTATATTTATGTCAATTATCGAAGATAAAATCTTTAATTTAAACTTTACCAAAAAACATATATCATTCTGGTATCAATACGTAGAGAATATAATTTTATTGCGTGTTTTAGCGGCACATTACGTCAACTTGATCAATTCTTAAATAAAATTAATAACATTTATCCCAAAACTAAATTTACACTAGATACAGAACAAAATGATCAAATTAATTTCATAGACTTAACTTTAATTCACAGCAATAAAAAAAGTTGAATTCAATATATTTAGAAAACCGACCAGCGTCAATACTACAATTCTTTTTAAATCTAAACATCCCATGTCACATAAGCTAGCAGCTTATCATTGTATGGCACATAGATCGGTTACAATTTCATTATCAAGTCATTATCTTAATTTAAGACTAAATAAAATTATATCTATAGAAAATATGAATGGTTTTCCAGTCAACTCTATTCAAAATTTAATTAATAATAAATTGTATCAAAACACAATTTCTCACATTTGCCCGAAGGTTTTAAATTTAAACAAAGACTCATTCACAACATTAATATATTTTGAAAAACCCACAGAAAACGTAGCGCACATTCTTCTAAAACAAAATCAACAAATTGCTTTTAGACCAAGTTGCAAATTAATGCTAAAGACAAAATAAATTCCTTAAGGAAATCAGGTGTTTATGAAATAGTATATATGTTGGGCAGACTAGACAAAGCTTTGAAACACGATATACAGAACATTTTAAAGCGTTTAGACTAAATCACATTATAAATTTATTTGCAAATCATATTATAAACTCTAATTATATCTTTCCCAAAATTAATAAAATTAAAATTTTACACAACTGTACAAAAAGCACTAAGCTTAATCTGTTAGAAGCCGCCGAGATTCACAAAAAAACAATGTAATTCTCTTGTTAACCTGTTGAATGATCAAAAGAACTTACCATAATATAAATCACCACTTTTGAAATCTCTCTAGACCGGTGTTTCTCAGCGTGGGGCCCACGCCCCACAGGAAGGCAATTTGATTATTAAGGGGGGCAATTTGAAAATGGACTCGACGCGAGTTTAACCTTTTTGCTCCGAGCCAAAATTGAAAGAAAAAAACAAATTCTTAAATAATTGCGGTCAATAAATATTAGGTCTGTTCCAACATACGATTTGGACGGTTTGCAAACCGTTCAAACTGTGCACACAAACAAATATTTGTCAACCTTAGGCAATCTTTTATACACAGTAATTTGTTTGTGTGCATAGTTTGAACGGTTTGCAAACTGTCCAAATTGTATGTTGGAACAGACCTATTATAAATTTGTTTGACGAGACCAAAATATCAACTGGGTTTTTGGCGTCGTCAAATTTTCACTCGATGGTAAAGCATTTGTGAGTTATTTAGCCGATGTCTTTGAAAAACTAAATATATTAAATAAGCAACTTTAAGGAACAAATAAAACTCTTGTCAACGCAAAAGCAAAGATATATAGTTTTATTACCCTTATTGAGTTATGACATATATTAACAACAAAAACTTTGAACACCAAAAATGTGAAGTGGCATGGCTTTGTAAGAAAACAGAAATCAAATACCCAAATTCAACCAAATATGCAAGAAATCTATTGTTACCATTTCCATCTTCATATTTAGCTGAATGTGGATTTAGTGTAAATGATTTACTAGTAAAAAATAGAAACCGTTTGGATATAACACAATGGGGAGACTTGAGACTGAAGCTAACCAAATTGGAACCTAACAAAAATTTCTGTGCAGCAAGCATCAAGCGCAAGGATATCACTAAATTAAAATATTAAATTAATATAGAAAAATCTTTATTAAAATTATTTCGAATTTGAATTTCAGTTTTTCATTATATGTTTTAAAAATTTTCTTACTGTGTTTAGTTAATAATTTCTTAGTGATTTTTTCTTAAAACCTATCATTAAAGTATCTTAAGTAAACAATTCAATTTTTTAATACTAAAAATTATGAATATGTTACATAGGGGGGCATAAGAATTTTAGAAAGGCTTGGCACAAAAAAGGTTGGGAAACACTGTTCTAGACCATCAGTATTGCGATTTATTTTTCCTTTACTTCAATTTCTATTTTAACTTTTCTGTATAAATGTACTTTTTTTTAGTTTATTCTTACTTGACAATGGCCTTTAAAACTTGAAACTAGAGTCGTGAACTTTTGTTTGTATTGATATGTATTCTTTAGTAATACATATTTATATCAATAAAGTATTTGTGGTAAAAAAGTTAGTTTGTGTTTTATTTTATTATTATTATGGATTACCATAGTAAAAGTCTTAATCATTCTTTATATGATACCAAATTAAATTTTAATCAACATATCTCACTGAGATTTACTTTAATTTTTACATTTTTGCATTTTTACATAAAGTTTTGAAAGTATATACAAAATCACAGTTCTTTTGCATTTTATAGATAAAGAAGTAAAACGTTTAAGAGAAGCATTTTTAACTAAAAAATCGAGAAACAAAATAAGCTTTAAAATTTATAATGTTTCAAAAATTATTATACATAACTATTTACACAGACATAGACTCAAAGACTACATAAATATTATTTTTAATATAATAGTTTTAACAAATGCTTACATTACATTTTAAAATTTAAAATTAAAAAAATAAAAAAATATTATTTTTCTTTAAATTTCAAAATGTGATATTTAGGAATTACATAATATGCCACAACAACATAAAAATACCTTTTTTCATTTCATTTCTACAAGTAAAACTACACTTGCAAAAACTATGACATTGAAGACTAGATTTAAGCAGTATGTGAACATTGACCTTAAATATTTGCGGCTATAAATCTTGGGAAATACGGTTCAAAATATCTCTCTTAAATGTTTTGATCCTACATCTCTAAACTGTCAGTGAATACTTGTTAGAATTTCTAGCAAGCCTTGTACAACAAGTAACTATTTCTTAGATGGCAATATGTCTTGCGTTTTGTTTGAACAATATAAAAATATCTAAAAAAAAAATGCAAAAGTCAACAATATTTAATACAAGGACAATATAAGCTTTAAATATAGGTAGATTTAGTTGCAATAATTTTAAAATATTTAGATAAACAACTTGTAATTAGTAAATAATATGTTATTGTTTAACATATAACTGGATCATAGTAGTAAATCAATTAATTAAGTATATTTTTGAAACTATATTTTAGAAATTTTGTGCAAGCTAGTTAGGTGTTTAAAATGTATTTAGATTAGCAGTTATAAATACCAACATACCGCAAAAGTTTTTAAATAATTTGTTTGTCTAATCGCATTTTTAATATCTTATTCAGCATTACAAAGTGGCTTATTTCTGGTAAATCATCATATTGTGACTTTATCATTGATTCATTTAATATTACACGTTCTTTAGGTTTGCGTTAGTTGTGAGTTCAGTTTGTCATCTTCTGTATGTTTAGATTATTTGTAGTAACTAGTTTAATATAACTTATGTAAAACTTTTCTTCATTTTTTTCTAATTTTTTTATTTTTTATTTTTTTAAAGCTTTTAATGATATAAGAACAAACTAATATTTTAATAATATGTTTTAATTTTTGTTTAACTTTCTTACTTGATGGCGTAGACAGATTATCTAAAATTTGTTTTTTATTGTAAAATTTTATTAAAACAAAGAGTTATTATCTTTTCAAATTTTGTAAGTGATAATTAGAATTTATTAAAAAAAAATGTAACCCAAAGTGTCCATTTATATTAATTAAACATTATTTGTTAAAGTAGTTTAGCAAAAAACACATCAAAAATTGTATAGAAAACATTACATATATTTGAAAAAAATTGCTTATAACTGTTATTGCGCTATCATATTTATGGCATCAAATTAAAACATTAAATGTATGCATATCTTAAAACACAATAAACTAGCACATAAAGCCAATTTATTGATGTCAAAAAATTAAAATCATTTTTTGGATAAAATTGTTCATAAAAAATTGCATAAAAGTTAATCTATTGCTTAAAAATCAATCAAAAAAATATTTCTAACACAAATCATTCTTGCATAAATTCAAAAAATTGCAATTATAAGCAATACGAGTATCTAATTAATGCGTAAAATTTGTCAAAAGCAGATAACTTATTTACCATATAAAATATAAAACTAATTAAAAATGATTTATTTTTTGTACAAAATATATAAAAGATTGTTCAAGAAACTTTTTTATTATACAAAATTTATCCAAAATCGCATAAAAGCCGCACTGATCAAAAATAGCAAAAATAATGGCATAATTAATATACATAAAAAAGCGCGTATACATTTTATTAAAAATAAATGTTATGTTAAACAAAAATGGTGCTTTTTTGCGCATGTACAATTTGATAAAAATAGACAAAAAATGTATATCCTATTTTATGAAAACGTCAAAAACATATTTGTTGCACGATTTGCTGACATACATTTTTACTAAAACGGCGTGTTGGCAATGTAAAAGTTGAAGTTTACGGTCTGTTATACATATGAGTTGACTGATTCATCATTCGTTTTAGACAAGACACTGAGTAATATTATATTAGCTTGTTCAGTAAATGTAACAAATATACAATAAGATATTTTTACTCATAAAAAACTATAAAAATCTGAAAAATCAAACTAATTTAAAATATATAAACAATCGTTCAAATCAACTAAATAAAATGTTTAATAAAATTGATGTAGCCAAGGATGGATGTGTGTGTTGCCACTAAATGAAGTAGAAAATTGGATATTAGGGTATTAGAACAGTCTTTTACAAACAAAACATTACACTTTATCAAATAAATATATGAAAGATGTTGAAAGCGTTTTCGTTTCCCCAATTATTACAAAAAATAAATGGTGCATTAGAAAATTAGAAAAAAAAAATACATTAGTTTACTCAATAATAACAGCTGTATGTTCTTGTTTGTTTCTTTCTACGCTACAGTGTTGAAGATTTCCTGAATAAATTTGGTCCAAAAAATCTTGTCAACATTTTATTGACAAAAAATAACAATTTTTAAAAATTTGTGTATACATCGAGCTAAACTTAATTTATAATTTGTTAACAGTGTAGAGTTTAACAATAATACATTGACGGTCATGAAACATTTTACGCAATAAGAGAAAAACATTGCTTAATCCGAATACCGCTATCAAGCGTAAAAAAATCGCAGATTTGCAGTCTATAATCATTGCCAAAGTCAAATTATTTTGAAAACTTTCACGCAAAATTAATTTTACGGTTTTAAAGAGAAAATAACTATACCAACGCTCAAGAGTTACTTGCCTTTCGTTTATCAATTCCTCAAAATCAGATTACAACATTACTTATTTTGCTTATTGAGCTGTTGAGAAATGCACAGCGTTGTCATAAAAAACTTTTTCTCAAACATTTAATTAGCCACTATACATCATAATATAAATATAATAACTATATATAATTAGTAGTATGATTATGTTAGGCAGGTAAACACATTTTTTTTTTATCTTGCAAAAGTTTTCCGTTTTTATATTTTATAACATGGTGGTGTGGAAAAAAAGTTTTTTTTCCATTATTGTTTAATATCTCAACAACAATCACTAGTACGTAAAAAAAAACATATAACTTAAATTATTGGCGTAAAGAAAAATTACGTCGGAAAACCGCGTTATCGTCAAGATGACGGAAAAAGCTTATTTTATTGATATTTTGAGGTTAAACTTTTCTAAGAGCCGGTATTATAAAGACAAAATAAATCAATGAATAACAAATCTCAAATTAAATATAAAGGGTTCGCCATCTATAGTTTTTTTTTTCAACTAGTGCTTCGTGAATGGTAACACTTAGCTCATGTCAGATTTGACAGATAATTAGTTTTATCCTTCCGCTGAACGAATATGGTTGTGTATACGCTTGAACAACGCTGGGAAATATTGCGACATTACTTTGAAAATCATGGTAATGTTGCAGAATGTGTGCAAAAATTGCGTACGGATTTTGGAAGAAGAGAAGCACCGTCAGCTCCGTATGTTCGTTATCTTGTGAAAAAAGTGAAAGAAACTGGCATCCTCATCGATAAACCAAAGCGTGAAAAGCCAAAAATAGTGCGTACACCCGAGAATATTGATGCTGTGGCAGAAAGTGTGCGTGAAGCGCCATCAACATCAATTCACCGTCGTTCTCAACAATTGAACATTTCGGAGACATTATTGAGACCAATTTTGCATAAAGACCTTGGTATGACGCCGTACAAAGTCCAATTGGTTCAGGAGTTGAAGCCAACTGACTACCCAATGAGTTTTCGCTTCGCTGAGTGGGCTTGCGATCGACTTACAGAAGATGCCGATTTTGCCAAAAAAATCATCTTTTCGGATGAAGCTCATTTTGATCTTGGCGGGTATGTAAACAAACAAAATTGTTGCATTTGGGGCACAGAAAACCCGCACGCATACATTGAAAAGCCGGTACACCCAAAACGAGTCACTGTTTGGTGCGGATTTTGGTCCAGAGGCATAATTGGGCCATTTTTCTTCGAAAATGAGCAAGGAGTGGCCGTTACAGTCAATGGCGATCATTATCGGGCCATGTTGAACGAATTTTTGTTTACAAAAATTGAAGAGGAGGATATTGGCAACATTTGGTTTCAACAGGACGGCGCTACGTGCCACACAGCCGAAGCTACACTCGATGTTTTGCGCCCTGTTTTTGAAAATCGCATTATCAGCCGCAGAGCTGATGTCGTTTGGCCACCTCGGAGCTGCGATTTGACACCGTTGGACTATTATTTGTGGGGTGCCCTCAAAGATAAGTGTTACGCCGACAATCCAGAGACAATTGACGCTTTAAAGGACCATATTCGTGAAGCCATTGGTGAAATACAGCTGCCAGCCGAGGCAGCCATTTAAATGAAATTATTTTCCATTATTAACCGGAAGGATTGTACTTTCAAATAAAAAAAGAATTTTACAAAATATTCAGTAGTTTTTTTTTATAGCATTTTCAAAAAAAAAAAAAGTTATTTGGTGGACCCTTTATTTGACGAATAAACATATTCCGGTATTATAAAACTAAATTAACTATTTGTAAAATAAGGAATTGCAACGCCGCATTTATATGTTACTTTAATATTGTAGTATTGATGTGTTGTATTGTAGCCTTTGTTATATTACAATAATCCCTTACAACATTTTGAAAGTCAGTTGCATAACATCGTAGAGCAATCAAAAGTTGATTTTCAACAGAAATTGCTCCACATTAAAATTAACCTAAGAAACATGACATGTGTCAAGTTATTCATTGAAAAAATTTTAATCTCTAGATTTTGGATGATTAATTTATTCCATAGATTTAGTTACCTACTTTTATTATTTGACGTTTATAATACCGAAATCAACCAAGTAAAATAATTTACTTGGTTAGTAAATAAAATCTACAGATTTTAATGGTTTATAATACCGGCCCTAAGCCGTTAAACAATATAAAAAAATTATGACCTTAAAATTATTTGCATTTTCCAATATATATTATTAATATATAGGCTAATTATCAAATTTAAAGTTTAAAATTATGTTAATGTATCGATCATCTCTTTGTAATATAGAATTTTTTTATAATAAATACTCTGAATCGTTTCTGTTCTTAACAAAGTAACTTAATATTGAGTAACTAATATTGTTACTGTATAGATTATAGTTACAAATTTAAAAAAAAATTTATAATACATTTATTTATACATAAATTTGGTTATAAAAAATATGTAATATTTTTGCAGATGGCGGTATCTACTCGTAGTAATTTCCAAGGCCTGATATTAGAAATTTATGTCAGTGTTGTGATGTGTATTAGTTTTTTATTTTTATATTTATTTTTATTTTAAATGTTGTTTTTTGTTTGATTTTAAACTTCTAATTCCTTCCGGTATGTTATTAAATTTTGTAATGCCTTTTACAGCTAAGCTTTGATTATTGTTCGATTACTTTTCTTTTTTGTGTGTTGTGAGTATTTCTTTTTTAGTTATCAATTTTAGCTCTGTTTTAGTTTAGTTACATTGTTCTGTATTTTGTTTTAACAAAGTTAGTTGGTTTTTTTTTATAAATTTTATTTGTAGGTTAGTTTGTTCATTTGATATAGTGTTTTTATTATCTTATTTTATTGTTGTTGTAACGTGTCTATTTTTTGTGTTCGTTTCTGATCACATGGGCATTATGTAGTTAGTTTGTAAACAAAAGATTGCATTATAAATAATGTTTCTTGTTTTTTGTGTAGATTGGTAAACTCTTATAGCTATAGTGTTTTTACGTTTTGTACGTGTTTGACCTATTTTAGGTTATTTGTAGTTGTAATACTAAGATACTTTATGAAACATCACTTAATTGTTTACTATTTATAAATAACGTAATGTAGTTGTTTTTTTTTTGTAATATTATCATGAAATTTGTTTTGTGCTTATTATTAGTCAGTACTTATGTCATAAGCGTATATGTATAGCTTTTTATTTAGTTTTAATTTAAATATGTCATTAATATATAAGATATATGCAAGCACACCACAAATACGTAGTCGTTATATAATATATTTTACTATACTTAGGGCCGGTATTATAAACGTTAGTTTAATCATCAGTTAACTAATTCAAAAATAAATTTAATTGTCAGTTAAATAGACATATAACCTTAAAATATAATGCATATAAACGTCAATTAAATTTGAATAGCATGATTTTAAAGACAAAATAAAGACAAAATATGATTTTATTCAAAGCATTGGTACACATTTTTTTTAAGTAAATTTAATCAATGTTGCTCGATTAAAACAATTCTTTGTTGCTTATCATCATTGTTAGTTAGTTTACTTAGTTGATTTAATGTTTGACTCTAGCATAAACCACTGTTAACACAAATTTTCTGAAAATATAATATAATTTAATAGTTTCTAGTAAAGGATTTTTTAACAAGTAGATATTACAATGAAACAAAACAAGCTGTGTGTGAAGTATTAATCAAAAAAATAATTTATTTATAAAACTTATGTATGCCATTAAATGTGTGTTATGTTTACCTCTTGGGCATCGATCGATTGTGAATTATTTGCATAGACTTGCAACTTCAAGAAACTCTACAAAAAGAAAGCCAAATTGCATGACCTTGGTGGCCAATTCACATCACCACTGCAAGAGATAAACTTACCTTCAAAACGTTCATACAGAATATCAATTGTGGCGTCCGCTGTGTGGCACGTAGCGCCATCCTGCTGAAACCACATGTCGTCTAGGTCCATATGGTTTAATTTGGGCTATAAAAAATTGGTTATTATTATTCTGTAGTGCTCGCCGTTGACAGTGACCGCCTCACCAACGTCGTTTTTAAAAAAGTACGGACCAATGACGCCGCCGACCCAAAATCTACACCAAACGGTAACTTTTTGAGGATGCATTATTACCTGGTAAACATGAAGTTTTGCTTGTTAACATTTATTCAAAAATGCAACTTGTCGCTAAAGATGATTTTTCCGTCAAAATTGGGGTCCTCTTTCAAACAATTCAAAACCCAGTCAGCAAACAAACAGCGTTTTCTATTGACATAAACTTTGAGTTCATAGGTCAATTGGATCTTGTACGGGTGTAGGCCTAAGTCCCGACGCAAAATTTGCCAAATTGAAGTCTGCAAAAGCCCGAGTTCTTGTGCACAGCAAGGAAACCAAACGTTGAAGAGTTGACTGTAAAAAGCCACTGCGTCTACCGTAAAATGAGCGCAACGTTTGCACTGAGAAACACTCATTTTGATAATAAAGTTTTATCATTTCAATGTTCAATTGTGTAAATTGCCATGGTGATTTGGCATAAGTAACTAAATAATAAACAAAAATTTTTGAAAGATGTCACATGGCAAATTGGCCGCTACGGGCCGCCCCGGGCCGACATAATCTACCCGCGCCAACTGAAAAACCCTTTACTTAAAGTTAAAAAATAAATACTCCTCACATTTCAGTCCTATCGATAAAAAGTATATATCCAGAATGATAATAAAATTTAAAAAAACAATATTAATATTAATTAGTTTACATAAAATCCAAAAATATGATTCTGAATATTCTAAACAATTAAAATAATTTCATAACGTTTAACTTTTTGTAAAAATTTGGAGTTTATTTACCCAAATACCAAAGAAAAACCTACTATGTAGCTCAATAGCCAAATTTAAAATTTATGCATAGTTGGATAGCTTATAGTTTGCAATATACATAAAAATAATATTGTTTTTAAAACTGAAACGTTAATCAAAACTTCTTGCTAGTTAATATTATTATATACATGTTGATTATTACCAACTTTCATTTTATGTGTTAGATGTGTGAAAAGAGTAGGGTTTTCCAATAAAAAGTTTCATTTTAATGTAAAAAAACGGGTATTTTTTAAGAGAAATTAATAAATGTTTATTTCATTGTAAAGAGGAAGGTATGCCATTAACATTTGAAAACGATATCAGTCAAATGACCACCATGATTGCAGTACCACATTCTTTTCATAAAATTTTGCATGACCAATTCGCACATTTGCGGCTGTATGTCCTCGATAACTTCACGAATTCTATCTTTAAGGTCTTGAATCAATTGTGGAACATTGGCATAACCCTCATATTTTACGTGGCCCCAAAAAAAATCGAACGGTGTTAAATTACAAGATCTCGGTGGCCAATTGTGATCACCTCTTTGAGAAATAACACGGTCAGGAAACTTTTCTTGCAAATATGCGATTGTTTTGTTGCTTGTGTGGCACGTAGCGCCGTCTTGCTGAAAATAAACGTTGTCCACATTATTATCTTCCAATTCCGGCCACAAAAAATTATAGCTCGGTAGCGCCATCCATTCACCGTAACAGTTGCACCAACCTCATTTTCAAAAAAATAGGGTCCAATCACGCCTCTAGACCAAAAACAGCACCAAACAGTGACACGTTGAAGATGTAAAAACTTTTCAACAATCATTCTTAAATTTTCTGAGCCCCAAATGCGACAATTCTGCTTATTAACGTAGCCTCCGAGGTGAAAATAAGCCTCATCACTGAAATATTTTTTTGCTGAAATTCCGGATAATTTTGATGCATTTGAAAAACCCAATCAACAAAAATACAACGTTTATGGTGATCGACCGGCTTAAGTTCTTATATTAACTGAACTTTAAAAGCCCTAAAACTTAAGTGATTATGCAAAATACTATGTAATGTCGTTTGTGGAATGTCTAATTCCAAAGATCAAAGAGGAATCAACAAACCTGGGTTTTCTTCAACACTACGGGCTACATCAGCAATATTCTCATGTGTTCTTAAGCGATGCACACGGTTGTAATTCTTCACATCACAAACTTGTCCCAACAGCTCAAATTTTTTGACTAGCTTTACTATTGCCGGTCGAGAAGATGCTTTACAACGACCAAAAAGTGCTTTAGTTTTGCGAACTGTGACTGAAATATTTTCACCATTTTTGTTGTGAATTTTAACAATTTCAATGCGTTGTTGAAGCGTGTATCGTTCCATTTTTAATAATGACGTAGTTTTTACTTGTCAAATGTCAAAAGATAATAGCTTCAAAATTGACAGCTGCCCAAATAACCTGCTATTCAAAATAAAACTTTTTATTGAAAAACCCATCACTATACTGACTTGCTACTAAGCAAACAAAAAATAAAAAGAATCTTTTTTAAAACCTCGGCAAAAACAATATGCACACCTGATAGAACCAAACCAAAACACGTGTCTGATATATGATTTTTATAAACTAATTTCCAATTTACATTTGCAGTACAAAGTAGCTGATATTAACTAAAAATAACTATTTTACAATGTAAGAAATCATTGAAACTTATTGAAAGAGTATAAAGAAATTTGAGCAATTTTTAATAACTAAATTCTAAGTGTGACCCAACGTTTCCTTTATGAATATAAATAAGAGACCCAGATTAAATTATTTATATTTAGACTAATTTATGCGCAGCCATAAACAATTTTATATAACAAAATAATATTTTTAACATAATATTTCCTATTTAGCATGAAGACTGAAACTATTTTAATAACATACATAAAAATATAAACTGTCCAGGTAATAAAAAGCGATTAATGGAAAAAATTGCATGTAAACTTAGTATGCCTAGCTTTCAAATCCTTTTTCTTAATTTCTTTTTGTTAGTATCTAAAACTAAAATGGCTATCTTATTTAAATTCTACGAGTTTATATTGTAGATCTAAAAACAAAAATAAAAGTACAATGTAAAAATTACAATCTAAGCAACTAGAACTTCTTTTAAATTAAGTTTTTTTTATTTCAAGTTAGAGTTTTTAAAAAGTTTAATAATATAGCCTGTAGGTGTAAAAGTAAATAAGTTTCTTCTACCCTTAAGAAGACCAGCAGAAAAGAAAAATTATAAGATTGCGAATCATTATCTACAACTCATCTAAATATACAAAGTGTTATAACTAAAATACTAAAACTTAAGTGAACTTAAAGATATTTGATTTTTTTTTTATTTTGAGAGATATATTCTGCGTAGCAGCTACTATTGTTTTCCCAATAAACGTGAAGTGTTGCATTAATTTTTAGTGGGTTAGTGAGTGCAGCTGAGGTGTTCTGTATAAATAAAAAGTATTTAATAATTGTTGTATATAAAAGTTATTAGTTATTAGTTTATCATTAGAAGTTACAATTTTATTTTACCATTAAAGAATCAATTAGAGTAGCAAAAAACTCAAACACATAATATCTATTCATGTGCTTGAGTTTTTAAATATTTTTAAATAGTGATATAAATTAAATTAAAGCAAATGCAATTTATCTGATGACTATAATCAGTTTTTAGAACTAAGTTTGTTATTACAATTACAATATTTCAAAAACACTAGGTTTTAAAAAAACGTATCATTAATGAAGATTGTTTGCATCTTTTTGTATCAGCTTAGAGAGCACTTGCTGGGATCGAGTATTTAATAAGAATTATCTTAATCAAACTTTAAATTTTTTTAAATATTATATTTAATGTTTTATAAGAACAACACATTCTACTAAGGGAAGAGAATAGTAACGATATTATAAAGGTTTGCAGAAGAAAACGCCTGAATAAAATTGAATAAAATTTTCAAACATTATAGAAAAAAGTCCAAATGTGTTCTCAAACTTTAAAAAAAATTATCCAATAAGATGTTTCTTTGCAATTAGTTTTTAAAAATTAGACTTTTTATTTAATGCTTTATTAATTTTTTACTCGTTAAATGTAACTGCAAATCTTTAACCAAAAGCATGAAGACATAGAATATTGTACGTAGTTTAACATAAAATAAGTGACGCGGCGACTAAGCCCGGTAAATTTTCTAGCGTTAAAAAATTTCTAACCAACGCTGCAATTAAAGATTATATAAATGAATAACTGCAGATATAATAAAGCTTAAAAGAACTAAAAAGATGATCATATTGTTGCAAATAATTTATATCAACAGTATCTGAAGCAAAAAAGAAATGCTGCAAATAAAAATAAATCTATATGGCAAATTATAAATAAATTGTAAGAAAAGTCTGATAGTACTAGAGCATTTTCTGAAGTATTTAAAAATTAACTTAAATGATACAAAAAATGCCCGCAATGCATTAATTTTTTTTTTATATAATTACTTCCAATTCAAACAATGTTTGGATGAGGAAAGAGGCACGATGTCGTTCAACAATAACAGATTTTATTATTATATTTACTATTGAAAGGAGATCGGTGCGTCAAGTGCGCCGGACGGAGCTCATCCGAGCGCCGGTTGCACTCTTACCAAAGAGAGCGGCCATTTAGCAAAATGCGTCGCGTGTGGTGGGGACCACACGGCAAGTTATAGGGGCTGCCTGGTTTACCAGAAACTAAAGGCTAGTCCCAACGCAAGCGGGGATAAATCCTTTGCACAAGCTGCGGGATCGGCGCCAAGCGCCTCTCTTCTATCAGCTAAAGATCAGCTGTTACTTCGCTTATTGCAAGCAAGTAATGATGACTTCGTCAAGCTATTAAAAGCTCTATTAGACGACTAGACGTCTAATAATTTCAGACCCGGCCCGTCAATCTGAAACTCAGACCTAGAAGTGGAACTAAATCCCAGTTCTAGGCATCACCTATATGGTTGGCACACATGTGCATTATGTAAATATTTCCCGTGTTGAACACACAACCATTCAGGAAGACAAATAAGACAATGTCCATGAAAGGACAAACTTCCAGCAGTCAAAGTCGGGGGGAGTTTAGTCGGTAAGTGCCCGCGAGGGCGAGTCCGACACTTTGCGAGTCTTTAGGAAGATTCTCCTCCTAGCACCAAAAAAAAAAAAAAACTATTTTTAAGGAGATGCAAAGCTAAAAACAAAGAATACCACAACGGTTATACCAGCAACCCAAAAGATTTTATTTACCAATTTAATTATAAATTAATTTTGTATTTATACTCTTATAAATTCATTGTATATTTTGTTACTGAAATTATTATCATATAAGAAGTAAAATATGTCACATTATGCATATGTCGGCATGCTTTAGCATGCCTCAATGTGCAATCTAATCAAAAAGAAAAACATCACCAGATATCGTCCAAATCACCCAATTTGTAAATTGTATATAAATTTTTGGGGGTAAAATTTATATTAATTTATCTCTTTTCTCTTACACGTACCCTCAAGTAGCGTTTTGTATGTAAGCGCTCGGCTCGATCGTGACAAATCTAGCAAAATAGGCACAAAAACTGCGGCCTTTTAATAAATATGGCGTTTTCTACCTCGAAAAAACACATCGAATATCTAAAACGCTATTGACAAATGGAACAACTTATTAGTCGCACCTATAAAATTAGTGCCACTAAGTGCGACTATTTCGTCAAATGGAAATCAGTTTATGTTTACTACACTTTGCAGGTTATGTCATTTGTTTTGAATTGATTATTGCTACAGTTAGTTATACAATTAATGAAAATAATGAAAAATAGAAGCAGAACAAATTAAAAAAGTGGTAGCAATTGCAATATGTGGAGCTGCAGTGGTAAGATTAAAAAAATATTAAAAAATACAAAATGATATGCGCACATCACGTTCGCGTCGATTATAGATGGGAAAATAGAACATGTTCTAATTTTTCAAGATATAATTGTGACCTTGATAGTTTGTGCGTTTTACACACGTAAATGGTCTGATCTATAAATATATATACATATATAATTCAAGACATAATTATGGACAGTGTCATACGGGTTTAACAACCATTCAAGATTCAAAATAAATTCTTTTTTTTACTTTTATATTTATTTGTTGTGGAATAAATTAATTGCTTTAGTAGATGAGGGCACTGGGACTAAGGTTATGAAGGTTTTCTACAAATAAAATTGATAAATAAATGATAAAAGTAGAATAAACATTGCAGGGTGTCCGCAGCACTAAAACGATGCCAATACATCCAATGCCGATAATATGGACATATCAAATGCGGAATCTACTTTTAGACAGACCGTGGAAGAAAGCGATATTCAAATCTTGGAAACCTTCTTAGAAAAAGATTATCCAAATTTGCCCACACCTTCAACAAATGCAAAAAATAATAGCAGATATGATGTCCAGGCTAACTTAAATTCACCTATTTTGTCTGGACGTGGAATTGTTGATATTGGCGGTTTATTTGAACAAATACTGGAGGTTTCCGTTCATAAGCCATTTTATTGTGGATGGCAAAATTGCATATTTATTAAAGAATGCCAGTTGGGTCTCAGAAGTGTGGTTATGTTGTAACTGCCCTTATCCATTCTACCCCTTTTCCGTCCCCTTTCAATATCTTAATTTTTCCCATCTGTTCTTCTCTCATTTTGTTACACTCTTTCAACATATGTTGTATAGTTTCCTTAGTCTCTCCGCACATTCTGCACATTTTCAAATCCTCTTCCATCTAAAATCTTGTCACGTGCTCTTCATTACCACATCTGAATCTTGCAATCATCTTTTTGTCATCTCTACTATATTTATCGCTCTCTATTCACTTTCTATAATATGTTCATAATTTGCGTTGTACCTAGACTCTTTCACTCGCATTCTCCTTTCTTGCCTTTGTATATCTCTATCTCTTTCCATAATTTTGTACCATGTCTCTCTTCCAGATTATCTCATTCTTTCAATTTCTTGGCGCGCATATTCATTTCTATTGTAATAATTTTCCCTGATCCCCCCAGCTTTTCATTTCTTGCTCTCATTTTCTCTTTCATGCATTCTTGTAATATTTTGCATTCGTGTCTCTGTCTCATTCTTTCTTCATACTTCGTTGCTCGTTTTCCTGCTTCTACTCTTAACTTATCTTTTTTGACTTCCTTCAGCACAATATATGCTGGAGTTTCTCTATTTAAACCTAGCACCCATCTCCAATATTTTACATGTATTGCTTCTAATTTTTCTTGTTCCTTCCATCCTCATATTTCTGACCCATACAATATTATACTCCTAACTAAAGTATCAAACATAAGCCCTTTTATTCTCATACATTCAAATTTTCTTTTACTTATTCCCCAAACTTGTCCCACTACTTTATTTGCTTTTCGAGCCATCTCTTTAGTGTGCTCGCTTTCGGTGTTACTCGTACAAAAAACATATCCCAAATGTTTAAATGATTTTACTTCCATAGTACCTTGCCCATTCCATTTCCAGTCCTCCATTTTTTTTCTCCCACCCCCCTTTCTGAACACCATATTTTTTGTTTTTTTCTGCATTAACTTCTAAACTTTTTTTTCTAAAATATTTTTCTAAACTTTTCATCATCTCTTTCATTTTCTTTGCTTTTTTTGCTAGTATTACCATGTCGTCTGCATATGCTAGCGACCACACTTTTTCTCTACCAACTATTACTCTTCCTGCTTGAGCCAACCTCAATTTTTTCTACATCTGCTATGTAGGTTGCAAATAAAGTAGGACTCAATGGACAGCCCTGTCTTACTCCTTTTGTTATCCAAAATCTTTTACTCATTTTTCCGTTAACACATACCCTACTTGCTGTCTCCTCATACACGTCTTCCATTCTTTTTACCAGGTGCTTGCTAATTCCTTTTTCTCTCATACACTTCCACAGTTTCTCTCTATCCACACTATCAAATGCCGTCTTTAGATCCACGAATAACGCATATACTTTCCCCCTTTTTTCTGCTATTTCCTTTTCCACAATATGATGTAAAATATATACGTTATCCATGGTACCTCTTTCCTTCCTGAAGCTGGCTTGCCCATCTGGAATTATCTCATTCATACTTAGTTCCTCATTCAACTTTTCTTCTAATACCATGGCGAAGATCTTGTATGCCGTACCCAGTAGTGTTATTCCCCTGTAGTTATTTACTAGCTTTTTGGATCAACTTTTGTGTATAGGACATACAAGACCTTCTCTCCATTGACTCGGAAACCCTTCTCTCTTCCATACTCTGTTTATTAACTCACTCAATCTCTCAATCAGTTCTTTCGTACCATACAACCACGCTTCATTCTGTATCCCATCCATACCTGGCGCTTTCTTTTTCTTTAGTTTTTTTATCTTCTCCCATATTGTCTCTTTTAAAATTTTTTCCGCTTGGTGAATTGGTTCTTGTCTCTCTAGTTTTTTTTATTTTTTCTTTTCTCCTCCAAACAAACTTGAAAAATGTTCCTTCCACGCTTCCATTGGTATTTCTTTAATATCTCCCTGTTATCTTCTTATTTCTTTGTTTATGTATTTCCATGCTTCTGCTTCTGTCTTTATTTTTTTAATTTCTATTTCTTCTTTTTTTATAAATTCACTTTTAGCTTTTTTACATTGATTTTTGTAAGCCTTCTGTTTTTTCATATATTCTTCTTTTGTGTTTTTGTTGTTTCTCCAGTGCCTTAACATCTTTCTGGCTTCTTGTTTTTTTTTTAGTACATTTGCTGTTCCACCATTTGCTCTTTTTTATTTATTTTTTTCTTTTCTTCTATATGGTTTTTTTACTACCGCATCTCCAATTGTTTCCTCTAATTCCCTCATTATCTCTTCGACATTTCTTCCGTTTTCTCTAATTTTTCTCAGTTTTTTTTTGTACTTTATCACACTTTTTTTCGTCCATGTTATCCTTTCTTCACTTTTTTCTTCATTTTCCTGTTTTTTTACAGTTTCCTCAGTTAAATTGAGTTCTAATGGCTGTGGTCTGATTCAACTCTTATTCCTACTTTAAGATTGTCTATCTCTTCCTACGCCTCCTCATTTACAACTACGTAGTCTATTACTGATTGTCCGTTTGTCCCTATATAAGTAAATTCTCCCTCTCCATCTCCTGTGATGTTTCCATTTAAAATGTCTCAACCTCTTATTTCTATCATTTCTTTTTCTTCTCTATTTTTTGTGGTATCTTTTGATTCTCTGTTTCTTGTGTCCTCGTGTTTGATTTTTTCTCCCTTCTTTCCAATTCTTGCGTTGAAGTCCCCTCCTAGAATCAATTTTCTTTCTTCAGTTTCTGGTATTAGCGTATCTAACTTTTGTCTAGTGTTTTTCATGCCTCTACTATATACTGTTATTGCTTTATATTTTTCTCCTCCCCTCAAAAAGTTTCGTTCTTGTATTTTCTCCATTTCAATAACATCATCCTCTTCTTGACTTATTTCTTTTTTTATGCCGGTAATTATGCCTCCTTTAGCTCTTCCTTTTTTTTTCTCTTTTATAGCTGGTTGGCATTTCCAGATGTATTCGGCTGGCATGTTGAGCTTCAACTTTTCCCATTTCTTGTCATCTATCCACGTCTCTACCAATCCAATTATGTCAAAAGTTTTTATGTACTCCCAGAACTCGTGATCTTTGTTGTCTATCCCAGCTATTCATATAGGTTCATATAGGTCTAACTACAATGCTTCATCCGGAGTTGCCTGTATTATGGGGGCTGTTACAAAGAAACCTCTATTTATTGGCATAAAAAACAAATATTGTTCATTTTGTCAAAAACACCAAGGCAACGAAATTCCGGAACACAAATGTTTCAAAAATTATAATAAAAATAGTACTGCTGTGGAAACAGATATTATTGTAGAAGGATTTTGCCAAAGTATACATATGCATCAGTTAAAATACACGGTTCTTATAGCTGATGGCGATAGCAGTGTTTATCAAAAACTTGTAGATGCTCAACCATACGGACATCAAACAATTATAAAGAAGATAGAGTGTAAAAACCACATTTTGAGGAATTTGTGTGGTAAATTAAAAGAAATAGCAAGTAGAACTAAAAGTTCAAACGGATCTAGAGTTCCTCCATTGCTAAGGGATCTATTATTAAAAAACATCCAAAAAGCACGGGTAAACATGTAAAGGCAGTAAGGTACAGAAAGAAAGAACCGACGTCAGAAGCTGATAAAATCGTAATGTTAAAAAATCTTCAAAACGTTCCTTCTCATATTTTTGGGGAACACTAAGATTGTGCAAATTTGAAGTATTTTTGCCATCATCCTTCAATTGTTAACTTAATTGTAGAATAAATGAAAACTTGTGGATTGTGGACGGATATTCAACATGCATTTTATAGAACAATTCAAAATGTGGCAAGTTATGTTGACACGAATATTGCAGAATGCTATAATTCAATTGTTGCCAAATTTGTGGGAGGCAAAAGAATTAATTATTTATTATAAATTGAAAATGGTACAAATATATCGAAACCGGTCTGATATAAATTATAAAAATAAAAAAGACCAAAAAATAAAATTTATTATTAATTAAAAATGAATTAAAATTTATTGTTATATATTTAATTATTGTGCGTCATAATTAATTAATATTGTCAATGTCATTTATTTTACTGTCAATATTATAATTATATTTATTTTCTATATTCTGCCTATAGATTCTGTGTCGCAAAACATAATTTATGTATGTACAGGAAATTAAAGTTTTATTTTGAAACAATTTTTTTATATCTATCTCTTACTTATCTATTCCTTATATACAAAGATTCTGAATATTTTACAAAAGTTCACTTCTTTGAAATCACGTAATCACATAAAAATAAACAAATATATTTTGCCGAATTTACACGGCAGCAATTCTATAATATCATATTTTGTTAAATTGTATTGTGATAAATTCAATATGTAGTTGAAAATGTGCGTATATCAGAATACTTCGGAGTCATCAAATCAGGCAGAAAAGACGCTTAAATAAACAAAACTTACTTCCGTTCGGACAATGCTGGGGTATTTAAATTTTTAACCAATAAAGTAGCATAATATTTTTTCTAAACATCACGCTTCAAATGCTCTATCCCCTTACGGGCACCCCTTTTAAAAACTGGAAAGACCATAGCAAGGACCCTTAATAGCATTATTTGTAAAGCCTGTTTGTTTTAAAATGGCAGAATTTGATAGTTTACTGTAACAAATGCTCAAGAATAATCTATAATCACTAACAATAAAACATTTTCTTTATTGGTTGCAGATATAACAACATTGTCAATAATAATTACTGTTGTTAAAGCTGTGTTACAGCTAAAGCCAGACCAAAAGTCAGATTAGTAGTCCAGCAGTACCTTTTTCGACTGGAGATATTTGACAAGCTGTGAGTTAATTTTTTTTTTCAAATATCTTTGACAATTTTGGCAATATAAGTCTAAGATATTTATTTCTGTAAGGTTGTTGTTTTTTGCTATTGAAATTATTTTTGCTTATTTCCAAGTTAATAAATACGTATAAACACTAATACAAAAATTAATTAAATAACAGCCCAGTTCAATCATTTTTATGCTTATACCTTAAATACCTATTGCTTGCAACTTAATTTAGTTGATTAATTTAGTAATAACTGGTTTTTTAGTATATTTAAAATTAAAATAGTTGGTGAATTTAAATAATGAAGCATAGTCTTGTTGCAATTTTTTATGTCTATTTTAGGGTTATCCAGAAAAAAGTTGTTTTGCGTTTGGATCAGGTAGGTTAAGTTAGGTTAGGTATAGAAATGTTTTTATATTTAAGTAATCCCAGTTTTTTTTTTATTTTACTTAGCATTGAGCTATCTTAATTCAAATTTATAATAAGCTTTTAGTTTTTATAACTTTTGTTGTTGACTTACGCAACTCTTTATAATAGTCCCAATGTGCAGGTAGTATAAACATTTTTGAACGTAAATATGCATTGCCTCTTATGTTTTGCATTTGTTTGATGATACTTGTTATCTATGAAGGCAACTGTTTTTTTTATGTAAGTGTATGACTCGAGAGAAACGTGATGATCAAACAAAGTTAAAATAAATAAATTTAAAATATTTTTTTTTTATTGATGTTTTAGTATAAAGCATATAACTATCATTAAAAAATGTAGCATAATTAAAATTGCAAAAATATTGAAATGATTTTAGTGCATAGGTTTTAGCTGCATTGCTAGATTTTAAAATGCAGTAAATTTTATTACTGTCAATTTTAGAATAAGCAATAATATCCATTAACTTTTGTCAGTAACTTGAGTACGATTATTGATTACATGACGAATGTTAAAATAGCCAAGTATGTCTAAATAATAGTTAAGTTCTTTGGAGTAGTTTAAAAAGTCACTATTTATATCTCCGGTTAGTATAATATCTGAAATAGTGGGATAAATGTCTGACAGAAATGGTTGACTATTTAATTTTGGTGTTTTATATGCAACCCCTATTAATGTTGTATTAGATTTATTTTTTATTTCAAGCCATAATTGTGTAAATAGAACTGCAACTGATATAAAAGCCTGTTATTTTTTTTAAAGAAACTTATTAGCTAATAAATTATCTATATGTGTTTTCTCAACAAAAAAACGACTAATTTTTTCACCGTTTATCGTAAAGATCTTGAATGTTTTCCTACTGATTCGTAAAACTGTTTTCTGCAAAAACTTTGTACCAACATTAAAATCAGTAGCTGTTTAATAACAAATTTTTGTCATTAATAGTATAATAAATCTAGATTCTGCCAAATAATATAATTTTTTTTTACATATTTATTTATAAATAATAAAATATTCTACTATAAAATTATTTATTTATGGCACATGTTTCGCAAATTTACTTGCATTTTCAATGCCATATTTATTAATCATAAATAAATAATTTTATAGTAAAATATTTTATTATTTATAAATAAATATGTTAAATATAAAGAATTTCTACAAGATAAATGAAGAAAATATTAATAATATAAATTTTGGTTATTTATTTGTTGGATCTATTGTTTAAACAACTTTTGTTATCAACAACGGTCCTCAATCTTGTCTATAAATAATTTTAATGGCGGAGGTCATACAGTGTGGTTTAAACCAAATTAATGTGCTTGGCCGTAACAGCCAATCTATTTTCAAACAATAATTACTTTATCGTGGTCAATAAATTGTCTTTAGGTATTAACCTTACTATGTATTTTCCAAATGTTGCAGCATTATTAGATTAAAAAGTTTTGGAGAATCTTTATAACAATGAGCACTTTTTAATATTAATTCGTTTACTTGTTTATGAAATTTATAAAAACTGAAAATGTTAAAATAAATAAAATCTATTAATTAAAAAACACTAATCGAAAAGTTGTGAAAAATAGACAACAACTTCTATTCAAACCGCATCTTTATATATTATATTTATTATTAAGTTATTGTCAAAAGATCAAATCATTATTAATCTAAGATACGGCAGCAGAATCGACGTGGATTGGTTTTCTTGCCATTAATTTGTAAGTTGGTGCAGAAAAGGGGTTAAAAACGAAGTTATAGCGAGTTGTGCTCTGCGGAGTCGGGTTAGAATTAATGTTGAATTTTTAAGTACAATTTTTGTCAAGTTTTTTTGCTGTTAACTAGAACTATGTTTTCAAAGGTTCCAACAAATCCAAAAAGGTCATGAACAGCATTCATGGCTGTCGCATCCAATGTTGAAGCCGGATTTCTACTAAAGCCGGAAAAATGGTTTATGATGCAAGTTTACAAACAGTTTTTCTACAAAATGTAGCTTAAACATAGTTTTTATAAAGTCAAAATACTATTGACACCAATTTGTCGCTAACAAGATTATTATTCAACCTTTTAACATCACCAAAAACACATATTGCATTAATTCTTTGAGAATTTGTCATCATAGGACGTAGCCTATTCCTGTAAAAAAAATGTCTTTTCTTAATGTCACATTTAACCCAGATCCATTTAAAAGATGGAAAAATCAAGATGTATTACGGCACTAAACATACTAGTCGTAAAAAATTATGATAGTCCAGTCAAAGTAGCTTTTCATCTCTGAAAAAAATCCAAAAGTTTTGAAACTTTTTAAACTGATTTGTAGATACCAAGTGAAGAATATACTAAAAATCTTGACAAATATGATACGAGCTCTAGCGGCAATGACCAAAAACAAGGCACTTTTTTCGTTTTTTTGTAAATATCTCAAGAACTGTAGGTTCGGAAGTAAAAACTAATTATATACATAATAAAAGCTGACAAAATTTGCAATAAAAATAATCATATACATTTTTCTTGTATTCCCAGCAATTACAAAGTTATAAGGCACTAAAGGTAACCTGAAGTAATGAGTGTAACATAGTTCAAATAATACAAAATTAACAATAATAAATATATTTACTTATATACACTGTCAAACAAGTTTGCTTGTGTGGTGCATTGTACAATGCCAGGAATATTTTGTTTCCAGCTTCAGTTTTATTACATCAGTAATACTTTGCAGTGTAGCTAGCTTCTTGAACAAATTAAAACAGACAAGTTTTCCTTTTTGATATGTAGCGGAAGTCGTATCACATCCGCTGAATGCATGCACAAAAAGTAATCAGTTTTTTATTATTGCTGACTCAAATATACCTTCCTTTTTACTTTGCCGTGGCTTGGTTTAACAAATAATATCTGTTTTTTAGATGGGGTTAAAGCCATGGGGAAGACAATAAGATCAACATCTTTGCCAACTATTTTATTACTCTTGTGCGGATGATCAATGTATCAGCGTTACTATATGCTTGTTCTGTTTTAATTCCATACTCCATAGACGTAAAAAGTTGTTAAGATAAATAAAATAAATTTGGATTTATTGTGTTCATTAGAAAGAAAATGATTGCAATTTGTGTTTTGTGTTCAAAGTTTATGTCAACTGACCTCTTTAGCTTGTATTTCAGTTCTGTTTAGCTGTCTTCATACTAAATAAAGCTGCTAAATAAACATCAAACACAACGGTACAGCTTTTGCCAGCATAATGCTTGAGAACATAACATTGGCAAAATTAAGATTGAGAATTTTTTGGGCCACACTACACCACTTTGTGTAACAGAAATTTTCTATTTAAAACAATATCAAAATTGAAGAGATTGGCTTCTTTTTGTAGTACAAGAAAAGTTTTGTATAAGGCGAATTTTTTGTTTTGCGCATCCAGTTTCCTCAAATAAAGATAAACGGTAAGGAGCAAGCTCATGCTATAAGTAGTTCTTTAAATCTTTATCATTCTGCTTGTTGATAACTATCTTTAGAAACATGTTAAAGAGTTGATTACCACACTTTCTCCATGAACAAAGAAGGTAAAAGACAGACCGCACTAACACTATAGTTTGTCGCGTACCCTACGCGTATAGTGAACACTATGTTGAAGAAAGGAATGATAGTTGGGGGAAAGGTGGAATACCGTTAAAATAGACGGAGGAATAGAAAGGGCGGTAAAAATGTGCTCGTAACAATACAAAAAACTTTTTTTTTTATTCTTTTGCGTCTTATAATTCTGTAACCGCTAAGAATACAAAAAATGTATAAGATTATTTTTAATGCAAATTTTGCATTATGTGTATTGTCAACTTTTACCTCCAACCTACAGTTCTCGAGATATTAACAAAAAACCGAAAAAAATGCAATGTTTTTGGTCATTACTGCTAAAGCTGGTGTCATATTTGTCAGGATTTTTAGTATATTTTTCATTAAGTACCAATAAATCAGTGTAAAAAGTTTCAAAACTTTTAGATTTTTTTAGAAGTGAGATAAATATTTGAGCACATTTCACTGAACCATAAAGAGCAGATCAAAAAACAATGTTACTAGAGCATCGCATTTTGGTAATTTTAAACTGGATTTGGTTCCATAATTTATGACTCAGTAGTTCTATCTACATTATTGTATTGTAAACTATACAAAAATATGTTCAGTAACTTTTTTGCAATATTACTATTATGTTTTGTGCAACACAGCTAAATCATCTTTATCTTTGACGTAAAAATTCAAAAGTTAAATACGCTGCAAGACATCATTGTTCTATGACAAATTGCTTTGTTTATCATAATACAGCAATAAAAAACGCGTTTTTACAAAATCAACATCTTATCACTACTTTTTGAATTTACAAAAGCATATGACATGACTTGGAGGTACGGCGTTCTGCAAACGCTTAATTTGTAAGGTGTTCGCAAAGTATGGCGTTGTTTATAAAAAGTTTCTTAACTTGTTGTTTATCAAAATACATGTAGGCAATAGCATATCAAGAAACTTGCTAACACTAGTCATTCTAAACTAAATTTTGATTTCGTAATTTATATTCAACAATCATCTACATTACGTGTCGTAGATCATGTACACCAAACAAGAATTTGTTTAGTGACTGGCTCTTTCCCTACTATTACTGTTATGTTTTGTGAAATACAGTTGAAACATCTTTATTTCTGGCGTAAGATCTTAACTTTTAAATAAACAACGTTTCCTGCCAAACATAATAATAGTTTTGACTTTTTATATAATATCAGAATAAGGTTGCAAAAGCCGGTAGCTTCACAAAACTGCAGTGTACTTTAAAAAGTAGATTTCCAACTTTCTAAACTCAACTCTCACTGTCGTGATCCTTTCAGCATCAGATTAAAAACTGTACTAACAAAAGTAAGCAAAGAATCAACATTGCCAATTAAGTATTAAGTTGGATTTGCAACCAAGTTTTTAAATGCTACTTAAATTTTACTGAAAGCTCTAAAAGTAAAGAAAGACTGAATTATGTTTTTGTGATAGATCATCTCTAGTTTACATTTGTATACAGTGCAAAACTGTATGCTACCTATTAAGAATTCTCTATATCCAACTAAGTACATATTTGTAAAGCAGATTTATTCAATTTTGGCAACATTTGTTGGCATCCAGTTTGTGATATTTGTAATATTTTATTATATTATAGGATTGTCAACAATTCTTGGAATAGAAAGCTGCATCAGAGTCAACTTATTACTTTACATTTATAATTTTAGAAATAATTAAACCTAAACTAACTTAAGAATATAAAAACAACTACTACGTGCTTATGTACATTGAGCGGCAAAATTCAAAATCCATCTCTAAATAATATAAATAAATTATACGTATCTTCCATCCACCGCTCGATGTACAAAGTAAATTTCATAGTTCTTGTACCTTTTTTATTTATTATGTAAAAATGCAATCTTTTGAAATACTTTATTTTATACCGTGGGCTATTTTAACAATCCACATCGTTGTTTAACATCCGTTACTATTAATGCCGGAATGTAAGACGAGCAGACAAAAAAGCATTAATGAAATGTCTCTGCGCGTTTTTCCCGACTTTTCGTCTTTACGCTTTGTTCGTTCTTTTGTCGGGCAATTTCCGGGTAGTCATTATATCATGCGTTCCACGTTCCTCTTCCGATTGTTTTATGAGTATGCATTTATACCGATAAATTATTAATTAACTAGATACGTACGATGCTATGTCAGAACGATGATGTATTACATTTTTGTTAAATCAATTTCTACCCTTTTAAATAACCATAAATCTTCATTAAGCACTGACAAAACGAACTCTTTATGTCATATCATATTAAAGTATTATATAGATTTAAGCATAATGAAGAATTCATACTTTTACTTGTGAAATCAATCGACTAATAAATTAATTCCTTGATTCAACGTAGGGTTGACATTGTGTTATATTTTGTTGTCACAAGACTTTTATTAATTATCTTTATGGATTAAATTTATTTCTATTCATATAGATTAAGTATTTTCTTACAGTTACAAGTACACTTCATTTTCATCTTTTTAGGATTTAAAAGATAAACTGTTTAGAATTGTATCTATCCATATACATGTTGTTAATAACATTTCATCTGTTACCTTATCTTACTTTAAATTTCCAAAATACCTTAAAACAGTAGTGTATGTGTCTCTTACTGAATGAAAAGGCAATTTATATAAAATAAATCAATTATTAATTTTAAATAATAAATTTGTTTTGTATATTGTTTATACAATGTCTATAAAAAATCTCAAAAAAATACAAAGATCTGCAACATTACGCCAAAATATAGAAAACAATATTCAATACAAAAGCGTATATAAGTTTAATCATCTATTAAGAGCATACCGACCGCTTCCTTGATTTGTAGTATTTTAACAAGAACGGCAACTTTGGCTTCATCGCTGCTTCTACAAATAAATTGATAATCGATTTATTTTTTTACCAGTACATTTAGAAAGAATTAAACTATGATATGTCGATGTTTTTTAGTCAAATAATAATTAGGAAATAGCCAAAAAAACCCATTAAATATAGAAATAAATGCGTTTTTTCTGTATTTTTGAAAGCATTTTGTTGCTATTTGCAAATATAATTTCACAAAAAAGTCTACTAGTAGTGTTCTAGATACATTTAAAGCTATATCTTCTAGAGAAGATTATATGAAATTGTAACTTCTAAAATACCAACTAAAAAAAATATATGAGTTTGTTGTTTAATTTAATGTTTGGATTTTAAAACAATAAAAGTTGAGTTTTTTTAGAGTTAAAATAACATAAAGTTTGATTTAGATATTGTTTCAAGATTTTTGTTTATAGATGCTACAAATCATATTTGTGAATATGGTTTTTAGAAAGTATAAAAAGTGCTATCATCTGCAAAACTATAAACATGACAAACACCAGTATTTATAATCCAATTCAAAAAAGCTATTGATCTTTATTTACAAATCCGTAAGACTTAGATTTGTAAATAGAGATTCCAAACCAGCGTTTTGAAGAACAATCTCAGCATCTCTGTTCTTGTCGCACAACACTGTAGCCTCTCCTTCTCTCTACTAGTAATCAAGCGACTTTTTGAAGAGAAACGTCATGGTGTGACAAAGACAGGTATACGAGAATGTACGCTGCATATACAGAGTGGCCAAGATAAAAAATATGTCCCTTGTGAATAACTTAATATTTTTTTATTTAAAAGTAGTAAAAACAGAATGGCCGTGCCCAACCGGATGTCAGAAATCCAAAATGGCGGCCACAGGCGGATTTTGGACTCCTTGTAAATGCCCATAAGAAATTGTCTCCGTTCCCGCTTAGTTCCTCTACTAACAACATACTAAACATTCAATAGTTCACAGCAAGTGTTAAAAGTGTTTACCGTTAACTTCGATACACATATCAGCACGTTTCTACATGTTTTGGAAAACTTTTGCCTATTCATTTGGTGTGATTTCTGCAATCGTATTGCAAATGTTCATTTTCAACACTTCAATTGTATGCGGATTGTTACAGTTTACTTTACCCTTTAAATTACTCCACAAATAATATTTGCAAGTAGACAGATCGGGCGATCTGGAAAGTCATAAACCTGCGGAAACTGTACGTTCTTCTCCGAAAGCGTCATGGACGTATGCCATTGAAAACCGTGAAGTATGCGCCGTAGCACCATCGTGCTGATAAAACACATACTCTCGTTCTTTCTCCGTTAACAGAATGTTTGAAACAATTCCGTTACATACACTTCAGAGTTTACGATGTTATTAAAAAAAAAAAACTATAATCCGTAGGGCTGACACTGCACACCAAACGTCTATTTTTGCGTCATGTAGAGGCACATCAAAATGTTCTCTGGGATTGTTTGTTAGCCAATAGCAAGTGTTCTGAGAGTTCACTTACCCGCTAAGGTGGAACCATGTTTCGTCTGTGATAAAATAAAGATTTGGATCCAGATAACCATCAGCAACATAAGTGAATAACCATTCGCAATAGTGATGTCGTTTTGCGTAGTCTGTAGGTTGTAATGTTTACATCACCCTTATTTTGTACGCTCGCATATATAACTGCTTCAACATGTTTTGGCATGACGTTCGTTTGATGTTTAATTGGGAGGATAGACGTCTGTTTGATTTCCGTAGACTTCTTAGCAACATTTTCCGGCAAACAGACTGAACCTGTAGCTCTAAATTTAGCAATCATTTTCTGGGCAACACTTTTAGCAAAAGCAACATTATATGAATATTTTGTGGTGAACCTTTCATTTAACGTTACAAACAATTTACATCAGAAATAAGTTTCAACAATAAACACTCTTTGTTCGATTAAAAATTGAATTCTGCAGAACTTATTGACAACCGTTATTAACATGTGAAAACACAACATTAAGCAATACACAAGCGCTCAATATCACTTTTAGTACACTGGGCCTCTTTTATCTTGGCCACACTGTACATTGTTTAAACGGCAGCTTCAAATCTCAAGTTATAGAACTTTTTGTTGTTAATACGATTAGGATACCATACTCTATCAAATGCTTTGAAAAAGCTACTGCAATATTTTCTCCATGTTTGTCTAAAGTAGAATTCCGTGATGTACGTTTTTAATAACATTTTCATGAGTGTATAGATTGAGGTTCTTGCCTTGACAAAGACCGTCAACGGCAATCAAGTAAAATAGAGTAGAGAACGGGGGAATAAAAGAAGTAAGAAATATATAGATATATTTTTTAAAACGTTTTCCTCTTCTATGTAAACAATAAGTAAGAACAAGTTATTTCAAACCCGGGACACGTAAGTTCGGGTACGCGAGGACATTACTCATCAAAAACTGGATCTGTCCACACAAAGCCAGAATCCTGACTTTGAATGTTAGATCCAGTCCAGTGTATGCTAACGACCTACTGCTCCAATTAGAATCTAAAACGATAGATATTGTGTTTTCAACTAAATGTAGTAAAAATCGTGATTCTACCAACTTCTTAAGAATACATGTTGACATCAGACTAAATTGAGCTATACACAGCAAGTATTTGTTTTCAAAATTATGTAGAATATTTGTTTTGTAATTTGTTTTGTTACCTTAACATGTACTAAAACTTGCATATTTTGCGCTGTTCTATTTAGGAAGAGTCATTATAAAAGTTTGGAATTATGTAGCCATCTTATGTACGTTTGTGCCGCTCTAGTAAACGAGTAAATAAAGTTGCTTATCTTAAGATTCAATAATAAAAATATTCTTTTCATATGTTTACATTGTTTACTGCTGTCGAAACTCTCGAACACAGTTCGGAATGAAATAGAGCCATTCCCCATTACCAAACCGCCTACTCCTAAAATAGGATTCAATAATAAACATATTTTCGTCATCTGTATACATCCTTATAACCTTGCTTGACATTTGAACTGTCAAAACAAAATAAATAGTTTGGTGCCCAATTAAAAAGGCAATATATTTAAAGTGATTATATAATCCCAGGCATTTATAAATACTCTGTATATCACATAAAAAACTTAAATTGGGTCATTCCAATATTTCAAATAAATTATTTAGATTAGAACGATTCGCTATAAGAATTATACCATTTTTCGTATACAGATAAAAATGTAAAAAGATTGTATGTTTGATAAACATCACATCCTATACTATAATGTTACCCAACTTATTTAGCAATCCACATTCTTTCTTTGTGATAAACTTTTTGGTGAACCAAAACTATTAGATTTGTATCTTTCAACTATTTCAAAAATATTTCATATTAATAAACACATCAGTAATCGTTCCAAACAGACAAAACAGAACTATAAAAAAACTTGTAAACATTGTGACAGTCTAATACAATATAAAAATGATAGGATTGATAGAAACAAAGCTAATCAAATTTCTCAAGTTTCCATAAACAACAAAAAAATTATAAAACAATAAATTTATTGCAAAGTAATACAAAACCTTCAAAATGATCAAAACAATCTAGAAAAAGCAGATATTTTTGCAAACCAATTTGCATCTAGTTTTACTATTATAAATCCTACTATTGCTGTACTTACAAGTGGTAAAATAATGAGTCCAATTTAATTTAGTCAACGGGTTGTCAAAAAATATATTTTTTTTTAAATTAAATACCAAAAAAGCATCAGATAAAATTTAACTTAATATCAGATACTTAATATGGATTTTGATCAAAACGTTTGACAACAGATTTTATCTTTTTTACAAATAGAATTTTACTTTAGACAAACATGGAAAAAATCGTGCAATAGCTCTAGACATTTGATAAGGTATAGCTTCCTAATCGCATCAAAAAGCTCCATTGAATAAGTCTTGATTATAAAATTATAAATCTTATCAGTAGTTTTCTGGACAATAAAAAAATTATAGTTAGAATTGATAGTATTAATTTTGACCCCAAACTCAATAAAGCTGGTGTTTTTCAAAATTGTGCTCTTTCGCCAACTTTATTTTTGATTTATATTATTAAACTTAATAATAATAGTAATAATAAACAACTTTATTATATTAAAGAATACATTAAGTGTTACATTAAGTAAAATATAATAATATAATGGCAAAGTTCAGCTCAATTAAATTAAATTCAATCAAAAATAAACATAACATAACAAAATTAAAAAATTATAATTATAATTATAATAATACATACAATGTTATAAAATATTTTAATATTAGATCCAAATTAGGATTTGTTTATAGGCTACTAAGTTGATCACTAACTAACCACTTTTTTATATTTATAGTTTGAGGCAACATGATTATAAATAGTTGTTATATTATATTGAAACAATCTTTTAAATAACTCTGTTCTATGTTTTGGTGTTGGGAGTAGTCCCTTAGACCTAACATTAATGTTGTGAACATCAGTACGGTATTTGATTTTGTTGAATAAATACGCAGGAGTTTTAGTATTAATTAATTTGTGATAAAACACTGCTGATCGGAGTCGTCTGCGTCTCTGTATGTTAAGCCATCCGATGTCTAACAACTTGTGTGAAATTCTTTAATTTTTTTTATACCAAATATTCGGCGCAAACAGGAATTCTGCATTTTTTTAATTCTTTTTTTGTCTTTATAGTCTAAGCAAAAGCCATATAAAGTATCACAGTGAATAAATTGTGACAGCACTAACGTTTTACAGAGCTTTACTTTTGTTTTTAAATTTAAAAAATGCCGATTATTATAAATTAGTTTTAAATTGAAAAATGCTTTTCTAATGCACATGGTAACATGTGATTTAAAGCGCAATTTACTATTGACAATAAGACCTATGTTTTTTGCTTCATCTTTGAGGGGTATTTTTATTGAGTTTATGTGTAAATAAACACTATCTTTATACATAGAAACTTTTTTTTATCCAAACATTATGGCAACAAATTTAGATGAGTTTAGTGTTAAGCATGATTTTTAGCAAATGTTGCCACATTATTAAGATCGTAGTTTATGTTAGCAACTGCAAGTTCTATATTTTTAGCAGGAAATGTGCTACTGTATAATTGTGAGTCGTCGGCATAAAGATGTAATTGATTATGTTCAACAACTACAAGCATGTTTGATGTATAACAAGAAAAAAGAAATGGTCCAAGTATAGAGCCCTGTGGTACACCAAAACTTTTTCAAATAACTAAAAATTCTATTCATACTTTTGCAAATTATAGCACCTTTCATACTTCATACTCCAAAGATCATATCGAAAAAAATAACAGAACATCTTGAAATATCTAAGTCAAAATCTGTAGCATCAATTAACAAAGACTTCAAATAATATCTAAATGGAGTACTAGGAGTACATGGTCAATTTCAACTCTAAAAAACTCAACTTTTTACTGTTTCAAAAGCAAAATCCGAGGTATCAACAGTAGCAAACATTAAACTAAACAACAAATCCATATTTATATTTTCTTCAATTTATCTTCCAAGTGTTACAATCTCACATAATCTTCTCTGAAACGACCATGTTGTTGACATAGCTTCAAAAGTATCTAGAAAACTAAGATTTCTTAATGGATCGGCTGTTTTATCTACTAATGTACAAGTGAATTTCATTTCAATACGTCTCGTCATTGATCATCACATCTATCGGTCGCAGTTGTTTAGATTGAGTGACGTTTATTTTTACTTAAATTAGTAATTATGTAACTGCACCTTTGTATTTTTTAATTGAATTCACACATTATTATTATATGTATATATCATAAAACAAATAAATATTATTATTATTATTATTGTACGAACGCCGAGATGACTGACATGCATTTCAGACTATTGCACATTAAGCGGCTTTTAATGTATTAATTCAGAAATGTTTGTTTTTTGTACACGACACATTTTAATCAGCTATAATTAATTAATAAATCAAAACTACTACATTGTCAAACAAGTTTGTTTCCTTTCTTAAACAACCTTTCTGTAACATCGTGTGTAATTTTCAACACACAATGTTACAAAAAGGTTGGCCAAAAATAAAACTGCATATTTGTCACAAATATGAAGATTTTTATATATAAAGTGTAATAAATTTTTGAAAAATAAGCAATTGTAAAACTCGATTAACATTGCACTTATTATACATTTTGCTGATACTGTTGTAAAAGATAAGTAACTTAACCATTCAGTATTATACAAGGTGTTTCCTAACTGGAAGCAAACAACTACAGCATGTTATACAATGAGGACATTAAAGCCAATTACAGACTTCAATACGCTAAAATTGATACGGCAGAGCTGGGCAAACTGAACAAATTTTTAAATGTCAAAAAAAAAGCTGTGCGTATTCTTTTTAATCTACAATACAGAGACATCTGCAGAAGCTACTTTAAAAAAGCTAATATTCTAACTTTTTACGCACTATATGTGTATGAACTAATTGTATTTAATTTTAACAAAGATAAATATTTGAAATAAAAATGAACTAAAGTACTAAACAAGAAATAAATCATTATATTTATTCCCAATACATAGACTACCAGCCAGTGAGAAAGCACCGATGTATGCAGCAATGCCATTTTTCAACAAACTTCCTACGTTTATACAAGAAATTACAAATTTAAAAATGTTAAAAAACAATTTAAAACAGTATTTAATAACCTTAGAGCCGTATTCTTTAAATGACTTGTGATTTTGTAAGTAAATGGATTAAAAAGTTTATCTGTTTGTATTAGTATTTACTTTCAGGTGATAATTTTATTTTTAATTGTAGTTTTTTATGTGTACTTTTATTATATATTTTAAGTGTGTATTGACAAATATTTTTTTTATACATGAATATTATTATTATTATTATTTTTGTATGATTGTATAATTTTAGAAAATAAATATATTATTATTATTATTATTATTATTAGTAATAACAAAAAATAAAACTTTAGGTACATTTTTTAATTTGCGCTCAGGAAATCTAAATTACTGTTTTGTCTATCTCGCTTCATTTTCGAGATAATACACTTTATTTAGAAAACTTTTTATTTGGCAAAATTTAATTTAAAAAAAACATTTGTAACAATGATAATAACAAAAAAAAAACAATATTACTTTAATAAGTTCTCAAACTGACCACCTAGTGTTGATGCAAACTCGACAACGCACTAAAAGAAAATGATAAACGGCTTTAAAATCTGTTGTATTTCGAATGAGCAATGCAGCATTTATAATTCTTTTTTGTAGCTGCTCCACGTTGTAGTGGTGATCCATCGTGCTGGTACCACATCCTGTTACGTAAGGCAAGAGGGACATTGTTATCCAGAAAATTTTCCATCTGATTTTCGAGAAATTTTGCGGTATAAACCAGGTTGTAAGATTTAAATTAGCAGTTGCCCATTAAAAACCCCACACCATGTGTTAACTGAAATTCTTTGTTAGTAAGCTCGTACCCTAACTGCGTACAGATTTTCTAATGACTAGATATGCTCATTATGTACAGGGTCCATTATGAAAGTAATGCTCATTATCTATGAAAAATAGATCGTACTGATACAAACGCTTAAAATTCTTCAAAATACTCTCCCTCTGCATCAGTACATTTTCGGAGACGTGTCTGCTACGCTTGAAAAGCACCCTGAAACTCCACGACAAGAATGTCTTTTAATGACCCTGTAACATGCTTTTAGATATTTTCCACGGACTACCAATGCTTTTCTTTCATCACACTCTTCAGTCGGAGAAACAAAAAAAGTCGAACGGAGCGAAGTCGGGACTGTAGGGGAGCTGGGAGACCACCGAGGTGTTGCTTTGGGCCAGGAAGTTGGTAACAATGACTGCCGTTTGACATGGTGGAGTTTGACCGTGTATCTGATAGCAGTCCTCAGGCGATCCGGCAATTCAATCTTGTGAGCACCTAGAATTAAAAGGTTGAGTCAAAATAGACAATTCCTCGGACGTCAAAGAAGATAATAAGCATCGTTTTGATGCGAAACTGCTCATTCGCGATTTCTTGGGGCGAGATGATTTTTTGTGCCTTTTTGGTTCTGGGTGGTACTTGAATTTGTCTCTAGTTACGACAGAGTTGAGAAAATCTGGCTCATTTTGAATCAAATCCAAAAGTTTTTGGCAGCAGAAAATCGCGCTACAAAATCGTGTTACAAAGTCAAAAAACACACTTCACGCGCAGACACATCTTTCCCGCTCAGACAGTCGGAGCAAGTTGGGGACTGCCTGCGTAGGAAGGGCAGATCCTCCACCACATTGTCTGACCGGTTTTACCTGGCTGGTATGGATAGTTGCGTCATAATAAAATTATGCGCATTACTTTCATAATGTATGTAACCCTGTATGTATATTGTTAATGCCATCTCTCGGGAAATCTTAATTGATACTCGCGACATGCAGTTAGGGCATTTTTATCAAATTTTAGTAACCAAACCAAAGAAAATTAAATTGATCAAAAGCTTGCATGAACGCAAACTTGTTAAAGTAATGTTGTTTTGTTTGTTTTTTTATTGCTTAATAAAATTATTGGTTAATTAAATTGGTTTGATGTGGTGAGGTCTTGTTCCGACAATTTAATCGTATCATTCATCTCTAAAAATAATGCTGTGTCGTCGTATATTTAGGAATGATACCTTCACCAGAAGTAGTCTTCCCTACCGGTAATTCATGATCGTAAAGTCACCGTTTGGTGCAGTGTTTTAACATTTAGAATCGTAGCACCTTATTTTTTCAAAGAAAATGCTCAGTTATTATTAATTCTGAACGTTAATTTCATATGGTAGAAATATGTTAAAGGCAGGAATTACGCAAACTTAGATAAAACCAAGTATGGTTTCAACAAGATGATGCCACCGCTGTGCTGTACGTCCCGGCAAACTCGAATTGTGTTGCAAAACATATTTCGAAGTTTGGTGACATAACATGGTCGCCCAATTCTTTCTTTCTGTGTGGATATCTGAAGCAAAACATCTACGGGAGTCGCCCTCAAACAATAAAAGACCAGTGGACCAGAATTGTTGAGAAGAGTAATACAAAACTTTAGACAAATATTGCAGTACTGCATCGAGACTCAATTTAAATAAAGTAATTTTTAGAAACTAAAACTGCACATAATAAAGTTGATATTCACATCAAACATGTTTCAATCCATCACTTTTATCCTGAGCAGGTTTTGGAAAATAAGAGATATCAACTGCCGTACCCTATATAAACTTTTTCACTTGAAATATCCACACTATGACCTAAAATATTTACTATTCCTCTCTGGACACCATGTACAGTATCAAACACCATTTTAGAAATCTGACAGTCCTCTATAAGACTGTATAGAACATTTTAGCTTGGGCGCCTTAATAAGTAACGTGTGTATTAACGTAAAAATCGTTTGCACTCAAGTTCCCTAGACCAAAACAAAATTGGCTATATTGTATATATATATATATATACCATTTTAATTTCATTAAACTAAATCCATATATTCAAATCTTTTTATTTTATTTTATCATACATATTTTATTTCATTTATTGGATAATATAATTGCATCACTTTTTCAATCATTTCATTTCTACCAAGATCATCTTCAGCTAGAGTATATTTGATCAACCCATATTTCTTAGAATACAATCCATGAGTATTTTCCAAAACTTTTAATAATTTCTGTTTATAGTAAGCAATTTTATGATTTAATTCTAAAACGTATAAATTGTAACAAATATTATTATACATAAATAAATACTAATTACCTGAAGTAAGTGGATTGTTGATTTTCATCAATACTTTTAATATTTTATCATACAATTCGTATAAATAATCATGGTGTGGGCTATATATATTCTCCATTTTATCAACAATTCTTTCTAAATGTATTAATGATTCAGCTTTATCTAATATTGATATATACTCATTTGCCATCTCAGAATATTTAGAATATGGATAAGACGATTTGCAATTTTCACATTTCAAATTATTGGATGTATTGAGTGTATTTGGTACTGGTTTTTTACAATATAAACAATTGTAACAGTTGTATAGTGCATCCTAAAATGATTAAAAAAAACATTACTTTGAATATATTATTTTCATAATACTTACATATTCCAATTTAGGATTATTACAAACAATGCAATTGCATTTGAAATAATATAATGATTTTAATGTTTTCTGTCTGCGTTCCCTTTTCATACTTTTATAATCAATTCCATAACAGTTATAAATTTCTTGTCCTGGACTGATATCTTCTGCAGCTTTCACAATAATATTGTCCTCTATAAAACTATTCATTTATGAAAATAATAAATTCACTCTATTATAAAAAAAATAAAACATGTTCTTAGTTTTTCAATCTATAATACAAAATTGACCATTTGTTAATGTTTCATCTATATAATAAAAACTAAAAAAAAAAAAAAAATATGTTGCCATTTGATAAACTAAAGTTGGTTGTCATTGCAAGTATACTAAAAATAAAACCATACATATGTGTACCTGAAAAATAATTTTAAATGGTTTTTGTATCAATCAAACGGAGTTTGTTGTCAAACACCCTGTATATACAAAGTGGGTTGGAAAGAACGAACTAAACTGCAGGAGACAATACACTCCTAGAAAACACGTGAAAATAACGTAATAAAACTCAAATGTTGTTATCCAATTTTTATTTGTTTTCAAGTTATAGTGTAATTATAAATGTTTTATTATTAATTGATTCATAAGTCACCTAATAAGCCGTTAGTCCCATCAACTTCCCTTAAACAAGCCGTAAGACTTCTGGGGCAATGTAAAATTGCATTTGAGTTTTTTTTTACATTATTTTCACATGACCAGTACATTCCTGAAGTTTGGTTGGTTGGTTCCTCCCACTCACACTGTATATATAAATTGAAAATAAAGGGTCAGCGATCAAACTTCAATCAATTGTTGCATCCAGAACGACTCATTAACAGCTGAATCCTTCTAAAAGGTTTATATTAGACTTTTGCAAATTTTGAATTTAAATAAATTATTGAAATAATTTATAAAACGTGGCAGCGTGGGTTAGTTGCTTAGATGCTTACCTATTTTGTCTCCTTACAAGATTTTTTTTTTAAGTTTTATAAAATATATACAAATATTTTGTTGTTTATTATATTATTTAAAATATTGCGTTAGATAATTTTTGAAGTATGCATTACTTTTTTATTGTTGTGTTGTTTTTGTGAGTTTACTCCATTTTATATCGTAAATATAAAAACATCTTGATTTTTTCATTCAAATATACATAACTTCTACATTTAACCGCTAGTGATTATAAAAAAATTATTTTTACAAAAAATGCTCAAAATTAATTTTAGAATCAAAAAAATCTAAAAATATACAAGGTGTTTCATTTGACAAAAAAAAGTTTACCAAATTTTTACAATAAAATAAACACCCTGTATATTAAAAATATATTTAAACAAAAAACTTTTGTTTGAATCTTTTTTTGAAATTCTTTATGGTTGGTGAATTATTTAGTTGTTCCGGTAATTTTGACTAACCATGTAATATATCTTAACTTTCATAGTAATATGTTATTATAAACCTAATAAATATGTTATTGGGCCTTGAAATAAACATTGCTGTTTCTAAGTAGGTAGCTGTAAGGATAAACAAATTTCTTTTCCTGAGATATGATAATTGTATTAAACATTGTTCCAAAGTATGAGAAAAGCATCTAAAACTATCTCTTCTAAATTCTATTCAAAAATAAGCAATTTGATTCATTTCAGCTTCAAATCAGTTGAAAAATATCGCTATCCACCTGGACATTTATTATCTTACACCCTAATTAAAACCTGTATATGGCATTGTATTTAATACAATTCAATACTGTTCCCAAGTATAGAGAAAAGCATCTGAAACTATCACAATCTGTTATAAATTCTATTCAAAAACAAAAAACAAGCTGTTTGATATTTCAATGAACATTGTTCAAGTAAAGACACTAAATCTTCTTCAACTTGTCTTCTAGAGGTTACAATCTCACATAATCTTCTATGGACCGACCATATAGCTTTGATAGTATCTAGAAAACTAGAATTTCTTAATAGATGTTAACAATTTTTTACTGCTGTTTTTAAACCGATTTGAATGATTCATAAACCATTTTAAATAGTTTTTCTAAGTACTATAGAAGCAGGTACATACATGTTATGCTATTGTTTTTAATATACTTGCAATGACAACCAACTTTAGTTTTTTAAATAGCAACATACATTTTATCATTTTTTTTGGATTCTCCATTATATTTTGAATACAATTATATAAAATAATTATACACTTCCATGACAATATTTTGCTATAAATTTAATAAATTGTGATTGTACATTTAAATTAATTAAGTTGACAGATGAAAACAATAATTCCATAAAAATACAGTTATGTAATTTTAAAAAAGCTATTAAAATTAAATGATTTTTTTTATATTCAATGTTTTCTTTTTTCACTCTATGAAACGTTTGTATATTCATTATTTTTAATTAACATTGTTTCATATTATGTTATTTTTATTTTTATTAATTAATATATTATTACAGCTAGTTTAGATAATATATAATATTTTCATTGATTTATAAAACATTTTAAATTGAAATTGTTCAATATTGTGCCTTAAGATATTATTTCCTTGGCTAAAGTTTTGACATGTATTTAGTAAAAGCAAAAGCAAAAAAACAAAAATACCATTTCAAAATTTATAAAAAATATGTACTTACTATGTAGATATATTTGATTTGCAGGAATGATTCATAATGCTGACTGAAGGATAAATACCACAAGCTACAGCATTTGAAGAGTAGAAATCTATCAAATTATTCGATTCCATAAAATCTAGAGGAATTAATGTATTATTATTCAGTTGATCCAATGTTATCCAGTGTTTAATTACACTTGAATTGCAAGACAATTGAGCAATATGTCTCACTAAGACACCACCAATTTTCTCTATTAAATTGTTTTCTTCTGATGTTTGATACGTTTCCATTAATTTTTCAAAGAAGTCAGTTTTGGTTTTTAGATAATTTACAATAACGGATGCCATCTAAAAATTAATAGTAATAATTTTATAAGTATTTAAAAACATATTTTTTACATACAATTAGCAGAGGTGTAACATTATCCATTTTGTGCACATTAGTAATTAATGAGTTAAAATACATATAATTATCTTCAGGATCTCCAAATTGATTGACACAATTTTCAACATTTTCAGTGTACTTCTTAAAATTTGATGGAATTCCTTTAATCATACATTTCAATGCTGGAAAAGAAATTCCCAAATCATACCACAATGCCATTCCTGCACATTCATAGTTATGTCCTAATTTCCAAGAATTGTCTCTACAGTTTTCATTACAATACAAACACACTGTACATACTTTACACCTAAAAACAAATTATAAATTGTTTTTTTTAAATATTACATATTTTATTTAAACTCTTACGGAATACAATATCTATTATCCTTTAAGCAATTAAAACATTTATTTGATATTAAATTCCCATTTTCTTCAAAAATTGGAGAAAAACTAAAAGCCTTCTCTACAAATAATATATCCCCAACTTTAATATCATCTTTGGCTACAACATGCCTCCCTTTTGAATCAGTGAATCTATAAATTATAACCAAATTAAAACATAATAATTTTGGAATCAAATTATTTACTTGATACAAATTTTAGAAGATCCATGTAAAAATTCTTTATTTTCCACAACTGGCAAAATTATGTTAAGTTTGTTATAATCATCCAAACAGTTGAAATCTTTCAAATGTTTAATTTTATCTAAAAATAATAACATTAATATATGAATAAAGAGAAATAAGCTAAATTTACCTGACAATTCAGTCTTATTAAATGATTCAATGTGTACAATTAAATTCTTTAATTCATCATACATTTTAACATGATAATAACAAGATGCTTTACGTACAAATAATTTGGGTTTTAATTCATCAGGATATTCTGATTTTAATGATAAATCAATATCATTTATGCAGTTCTAAAATTAGTATATTATGATTAAACTATTAGATAATTTAATTTAAATTAATACCAAGTAATGTTTGAGTTCAAAAGAAGCAGCAGATCGATTGGCCAATGCTAATCCATATTCAGGACTATTAAATGTCGCATAACATAAACTATCTGTATATTTTGCAATACTTTTAACTAATTGCCTTTTTTTAAAAAGCAGATTAGCAGATTCTCTTAACTCTTTTGATTTTGTATTACATTTATATGTGGTCTTCTTTTTGAGTTTTCTATCAGTCCAGTCTATTATAGGTGTCCTATAAATAAAACAGATCATTGCAGTTGTTTATAAAAATATTAAATACACCTAAAAAACATTACGCACCAATTTCTTGATTTGAGATCAAAGTGAGGAAAATGAATGAAGATGAAGTATGAGAATTGGTTGGCTAAAACAAACTTTGGTGAGTGATAAAAAACGCAAGAATGTGGTAGAACTGTCTAAAAGTGATGACAATAGAAATTGCTTACTAAACAGAAAATAAAAAATCTTTGAGACAAAAATTTAAATATTATTTTTTTGCTTATCATCAAAATATGTTTGACTAAAAAACCTGATTTTAATAATTGATGATTTAAAATGCAATAATACACAATGCAGTAGCAAGTAGAAAAGTTCCTGTACCACTTAAAATTTAAGTATATTAGAAGTCGATGTTCTAACAAATAAGAATTTTTTTATTCCTTTTTGTAATATAAAATTTAACAAAACTCGCACAAGTAGTTAAAAATAATTTAAGACTGCTTTATTTGCCAATTTTAGAATAGTTTCTATTAGAGTTTGCAATAAAAACAACTTAAATTTTAAATTGTTGTACCAATTAAATATTTTCTTAATATTACTATATGATTAGCAACAGATAAACTTGATTTTTATGTTGTCATTGCTGTTTGCGCATATTCAGTTTTTGTAAACTTCTATTTCAAATTGTGTTTACATTGTAATTGTGTCATTTATTTGGGTTACAAAATTTATCATAAACACAAAAAAAAACAAATTAATTACAATATTCTTCAATATTCATAATTCATAACTGTTAACAGTTTCAATATAAATTTAAACAGAAATTATTATTATAAGAAGAGCTAAGAGAGAAGTCGTAGTAATAAATAGAACTGGAAATTTCAGTAAAAGCAATAAGACAGAAAGATCCCCAAAAACAATCAGCAGAAAAAAGAAAAGAAATAAGAAAAAGAAATCAAAGCATAGATAGAAGAAAAAATCACTACAAAAATATAACAGAGCTAGAAGAAAAATTGAAAAAACAGACAAACAAAATTATTGTTATAAAAAGAAAAGAATTTCAAAATAAAAAAGCATAAATACTTTCCTAAAAAAAGTAATAGAGATGGACACTTGTACCTTTCAACATCAACTGGGCTGAAAAGGCAGCTGTAGTAAAGTAAATAAAAGTGAAACACAAAAATAAAAGTTATGAAAAACTAATAAAGCTACAAGAAACAGTATTTAAAAATAATATGACAAAAAATGAGAGCATAATACAGAAACTAAGAGAGACGGCTTCGTTCTTAGCTGTCTCTCTTATAGAGAAAAAAAACATCAGGCAATAATAGACTATCAAGAGATCATAATAGATGGGAAACTGTGTAAGTAAAATAAAACAAAAGAAATAGAACCATTAAAAGAAACAAAAATTTTTTAGCAATAAATCCGAAATGATATATTCCGGTGTTTTATTTTCTATTTTTGTTGTTTATTGACAAAAATCTAGAAACTAAAAACAGGAGAAAATAAACACCGGAACAAATTGAATATAGCAAGCAAAGCAAAAAAAAATAACAACAGAGAACAAAAAGATGAATAAACAAAGTAAACAAAATTTAATATTATTTTGAATTCGTATCTAATTGCACAATATAAAACATTGTCAACGATGATAAAGCTAAATATAATTATGACAGGACTAGAAAAAAAACTCTAAAAACAGTAGACTATTTCTACTGTTCCATTTAAAACAATTGATGATCAACCTTGTTTGTTCCAAGTTATCTTGTAACCTTTCAAAGTAAAGAAAATGTGACAAAAATTCATGCCAAGTAGTTATTGACAATTAAAAACATGAACTTCACCGTCTGTGTTTACTTTATGCAACTTTGTGGAAAAAGTAAAACAACAGCAGCATTAATCAGAATCATATATGAGGAATTCAAATGTTTTAAGTAAAGAAAAAAAACTAAAAGTTGAAACTGAATTTCTATTGCGTTCCAATAATACTTCAGAGCTTTACATAAAAAGTTCGTTATTTAGTCATCAGTATAAAAAAAACTATTTTTTAAATAATTTATAAATTTAAAAAAATGTTCTGATTAGTAATTCATGTAAAAGTGAAGTAAAAACAAATCAATTATGCATACTTCTGTTTAATTAGTGTACTTACATGTTTTCATTCTTATAAAAATTACTAAACAATACAAATTCATCAGAACCTTTACAGGGTTCATATTTCGAAAACAACTGTTCGATATCCATAATTTATTATGTTTCTATTTCTATTTTTATTAGAATTTTCAAGAACAATTCTTGTTGTTTTTCTTGGTTATGTTTGTATTGAATGTATTGAATTGAACATTTAAAACCTCGCTTGTGTATGAAGTTGCATATATGCTTGTATAATGTACGAGGTAAATCAATGAGTAGAATGGCTAGTGCGTTGTACAAATATTTTTAGTTTTTTTGTATAATTGTCGAAAAATTTGTAGACATTAACAGTTTAAAAAAATAGTTGAGTTATATAATAAATGCCATTTTTTACATTTTATGTGATAATTATAAAAAAAACTAAAAATGTACATAAAATTTCAATCTACAATAAAATTTGGTAATGTGTGCACACAAACTTAAAGTTTTATCCATAATTATATAATAATAATTGTATATTTCTTGCCTTTTGGCCTTGAAAATTCTACTACTTAACATAACATAACATTTACCATATAACTTAATTTACTAATCATATAATTTATATAATAACCCTAAACCCTATTTTAATTAATTATTTATTAATTCTTGTTTTAATTTTCTTTTTTCTTTTTGTTACTGCCATCATCCATTTCATTCTTCTTCCATCTTCTTTCAGTACCTCAATTCTTCCCATTTGCTCTTCTCTCATCTCATTGCATTTTAGCATGTGTTCTATGCTTTCCCTAACTTTTCCACACATCCTACACATTTTCTTTTCTTCTTCCATTCAAAATTTGCACATTTTCTCCTCATTTCAACATCTAAATATTGCAATCATTTGTTTTTCCATAATTTACATTTTTTAGGTACTTTGGTAGTGCATTCGTTATAATAAGTTCATAATTTGAATTGTACCTAGATTCATTTATCCGTGTTTTTTGCTCTTGTACTTGTATATCTCTATCTCTCATCATAATTCCTTTATACATACTTTTATCTATTCTTAATCTTTCTACTTCTTCACTAGCATATCCATTCTTGTTAAAATATTTTTCTCTGCACGTTCCCATTTTTCCGCATTTTCCCTTCATTTTCTCCTTCAGGCGTTCTTGTAATATCTTACATTTATTTTTTTTCTTACTCTTTTTTCATACCTCATTGCACGCTTTCCTGCTTCTAATCTTAATTTGTCTGTTTTAACTTCTTCCATTACAATGTATGCTGGGATCTTTTTGTTTACTCCTAATACCCAGCTCCAGTATTTTGTATGAATAGCCTCTAACTTTTCTTGCTCTTTCCATCCCCAAATTTCCGCTCCGTACAATAACATACTTTTTACTAAACTACCAAACATTATTCCTTTTATTCTCATACAATAAAATTTTCTTTTACCAATTCCCCATACTTGTCCTGCTGCTTTTTTTGCTTTATTTGTCATATTTTTTTGGTGTTTGTTTTCACTATTAGTTGTACAAAAAACATATCCTAGATATTTAAATGTTTTTACTTCTTCAATTTCGTTCCCATTCCCATTCCATTTCCAATTTTCTACTCTACGTCTTCCTACCCCCTCTCTAAAAGTCATCATTTTTGTTTTACTTACATTCACTTCTAACTCTTTTTTTTAATACTTATCCAGGCATTATCTATATCATTTCATTTGCTTGTCAATCACTATGTTGTCTGCATAAATCTTCTACATCTGCAATGTATGCCGCAAACAAACTAGATCTGAGTGGGCATCCTTGTCTCACACCTTTTGTAGTCCAAAACTTTCACTCATTTTGCTATTCATACAAACTCTGCTAACTGTTTCCACGTATACTTCTTCTATTCTTTCTACTAAGTGTTCATTTAATCTTTTTTTCTCAAATACATCTACAATTTCTTTCTACTCACACTGTCAAATGCCATTTTTAGGTCCAAAAATAACGCATACAACTTTCCTCCCGTTTCTGCTATTTCCTTCTCTACTATATAGTGTAGTATGTATACGTTATCCATGGTCCCTCTTTCGTTTCTAAACCCGGCCTGTCCGTCTGGCAATATCCCATTCATTTCTAGTTTTCCATTCAATTTTTTTTTTCTAGTACCATGGCGTAGATCTTGTATGTTGTACTTAGTAACGTTATACCTCTGTAATTTTTTTCAAGCTTTTTATTTCCTTTTTTGTGTATCGGACATACAAGACCTACTCTCCACTGGATAGGAAACCCTTTTCCTTCCCATACTTTATTTATTATCTCACTCAGTCTCTCAATCAAATCTTTTGTACCATACATCTATGTTTTATTTTGTACTCCATCTACACTTGGCGTTTTTTGTTTTTTTAGTTTTTTTATTTGCTTCCATATCATTTCTTTTGTTATTTTATCTACATCTTGTTTCAGTTGTTCTGTTGTCATTGGCTGTCTATCGGTTTTTCTGTCCGATTCTTCATACAGTTTTAAGAAGTGTATCCTCAAGTCTTCCATCAAAAAATTTGTTTGTTTTTTTGTCTTTTGCTTTTTCTCTCTTTGTTTATGTATTTCCATGCTTCTTCTTCCGAACGTATTTCTTTTATCTCTATTTCTTCTTTTTTTATATATATTGCCTTAACTTCTTTGCATTTATTCTTGTATAACTTTTGAGCACTCTGATAATCTTGTTTAGTCGCTTTGCCATTTTTCTAACTTCGGAGTATTTTTCTAGCTTCTTTTTTTTCTGTGTGCATTCTGTGCTCCACCATTTGCTTTTTGCAAATGAAACTTCTGCAATTATGTTCTCTAATTCCGTCATTTTTTGTTCTACGATTTTTTATTTAAATTGTTTTTTTATATAAATTTTGTCTGTACATTTCTGCGCTCTCATTTGTCCATACTATTTTTGTTACTATTTTTCTTTCTTTCTTTGGTTCTCTTTTCATGCTTTCGTTTATATACACTTCTAGTAGCTGATGGTCCGATTCTACTTTTTCTCCAACCTTAAATGTGTCTATTTCTAGCCACGCTTCTTTATTTACCATTACGTAATCAATTACCGATTGTCTCTTTGCTTCTATGTAGGTATATTCTCCCTCTTTGTCTCCTTCCATATTTCCGTATTTTCATTATTTCTTTTCCTTCTTTATTTTCTAGTTTGTCTTTTGACTTTCTTTTGGTTTTTTGTTCGTTATTTATTCTTTTTTCTTTTAGTCCAATCCTAGCGTTGAAGTCTCCTCTTACTATTAGTTTTGTCTCTTTAGTTAATAGTATTGAGTTTTCTAACTTTGTTTTAATTTTTTTCATCCCTCTGCTATACAACGTAATCATTTTGTATTTTGTTCTTTCAAGTATAAAATTATGCTGCACCATCCTTTCCATTTCCAATTCTTTGTTATCTTCTTGTGGCAATTCCCTTCTTATTCCTGTTAAGATGCCTCTTTTTGATCTTCCCATTTTTTTTTCTTTAATAGTTGGTTGGCATTTCCATCTAAACTCTTTATGCATTTGATCTCTTTCATCTATCCATGTTTCCACCAGTCCAATTACATCAAATTTTCTTATGTATTTCCAAAAATTGTTATCCTTGTTATTTAAACCTGCTACATTCCAAAATAATATATTTATTTATTGCTAGTATCTGTTATTTTTAGATCATCTTTGTTTGCTTCTTATTTTTGTATCGCTCTTCTTTGCATTAATAAAAATATTGTTCTCCGCTTGAGCCTCGGCTACCAAGCGCTCTTTTGAATTAACGTATTAACTTTTGTATTGCTTTAATAATTCGTTCCTCTATTCTAATAAAATATTGTAAGTGTCATACGGGCATTATGCATAGTTACATTTATGGCGTTTTCGGTTTTGTCAATTTTTGCGCACTGGGATTTGAGCTCTGCTTGACGCAAATAAGGTGAGATTTTGCTTTCATGCAACGAAATAAGCTCGGCTTTTAGCTTAAGGCCTAGCCAGAAGTTTAGTTAGGGCTCAAGACATGCTAGAAAAACCGGGCGTTAGCCTTGCATTATTCAATTATTGAATTACTAGACAATTTCTTATGCAACAATTGAATGGAGGTTCCAGATTTTTGTTGTAAATCAAACTCATGAGACAACACACGCGTCTCATGAGTTTGATACAACAGCCGTGCATAGTAGAAGTGTTTGTTTTACAATTTATGTGAGTGGGCTTACTCAGACAAATGCTTCTGCTGTGTACTTTATAGTGGTGTTCTGAACACAAATGTTAGCATTAACAGCGCTGTAAAGTTCTAACGTCGATAGATGTTACAAAAATGCTATTCTGTACGCGACTGACTGTTAACTACATCGATGTATATTAACATTTTCGCTGTTATATTAACATCCGTCAAAACACTCGACGCTACGACTGTTAGGAGATGAACTGAAGTGAATTAATCAAAATAAATTATTTACCAGTAATTATTACATGCTTTGTATTAAATAAATAACATAACCACTGGAGATAGATTTTTTTAATTTGATTTGTTTGTTGGTTAGGTTAGGAAGGATATTACGCGATTTATTGTTTAAGTTTTTACAGACTGAGCAAAGATGTGTCAATAAAATAATTGTATTGTATTACTGCGGAATACATAATCACCTTCCATCTCTTTTAAATACAATTCTTACTGCTCATCTGAACTGAAACATATACTAATATATAAATAAAATGATTAAATACCCAGTGCAGCTACTCGCACCGTGTGACCCTGTGACCCCATCATACGATAATAGCAAGAGACAGTAATTCGTATGATGCGGTTACACAGGTGCGAGTCAGCTGCTCTGCAATAACTGACTAGGCCAGCTCGGATGTTACCTAGCACTTTGTAACCAGGTATTTTTTATTCAAACGATGTACTGTTGAGTAAAGCACACATTATTTTTAAGAAATTTAAAACGCTAACCTAAAATCAATATTTTATTTGACAGACGGACAGATGAATGAAGTTAGCCGCGCTGTAAATGTGGCGAAGTAACAAACTAGTTAACATCGGGTTGTTCAGATTACCATTTTTAACAGCGCTGTTCAATTTGCCTTAACATTGCATGTTCATTACATCGATGTTAACAACATTTGTTCAGAATACCACCATTAGCTTCGCGGAGCCAATGTAATTGTAAACCAACAACCCTGAAGTACACAGATGAAGCAACAGCTGCTTTCCCATTACGTTCCGACAGATTCTAGTGCACGCTAGAGCAAGATGCTTTTTCCTTCCGCTTCCTCTTCTAGCCTCAACTTTCAAGCGAGTCAAGTTGGACTCAACGACACGACACTGACCAGCAACAATTGTTATTATTAAATTTGGCAATAAGTTTATAATTGTTATTATAAGATATGTCTAATAGTAGTAGTCATCAAGACGTTAAGTTTTAGGCTAAATTCTGTAGCATCTCTTTCTCTGAACGGTACAGGCGTTTCAAGTAAAACTTTAGGTAAATTAAAAAAATATGGCTAGAAATCAATGTTATATTTGTAACCTTAAACATTGTTTGCATTTTTCAAGCAAACTTTATAAAAAAATGTGGCGAAGTAACAAACTAGTTAACATCGGGTTGTTCAGATTACCATTTTTAACAGCGCTGTTCAATTTGCCTTAACATTGCATGTTCATTACATCGATGTTAACAACATTTGTTCAGAATACCACCATTAGCTTCGCGGAGCCAATGTAATTGTAAACCAACAACCCTGAAGTACACAGATGAAGCAACAGCTGCTTTCCCATTACGTTCCGACAGATTCTAGTGCACGCTAGAGCAAGATGCTTTTTCCATCCGCTTCCTCTTCTAGCCTCAACTTTCAAGCGAGTCAAGTTGGACTCAACGACACGACACTGACCAGCAACAATTGTTATTATTAAATTTGGCAATAAGTTTATAATTGTTATTATAAGATATGTCTAATAGTAGTAGTCATCAAGACGTTAAGTTTTAGGCTAAATTCTGTAGCATCTCTTTCTCTGAACGGTACAGGCGTTTCAAGTAAAACTTTAGGTAAATTAAAAAAAATATGGCTAGAAATCAATGTTATATTTGTAACCTTAAACATTGTTTGCATTTTTCAAGCAAACTTTATAAAAAAATGAAAAACGTTTTTAATTATAACATTCGTAAGTAGAATTTGGTTAACCAATAAGAATTTAGTTACATTGATTATATTAGAAACTAAAAAGTATCACCACTTAAAACTTTGAAAACCAGAATAATATTCAAACTACTTAGGTCATTTTCAAACGGAAAGTTTATTAAGCTATGCCAAAGTTTTAACCAAATTTTGTTCTGCATATTTTTTTTTATTATAGTAAATTGTCATCTTTACTGATAACTAAAGTTTTATTGTTTATTTCTAATTAACAAGATACGTCAAATGGAAATTATGTAGTTACTAAATCTTTATCAGCGAAGTCTTTTTTATCGATTTGAACGTCTGCTTTACAATAATTGTAAATAGTAATTATTACTATATTAAGTTTGTAAATAACCACATTTTAAAAATCTTAGATTGGAAAAGCTTTGTTTTATACTGCTTTCCATAAGATAAATTTGTTCAAAATTCATTTCTAAAAGAATTGAAATCTATAAATAGTGTATTTAGGGCCAAAAATAGGATTTAACAGTAGAAATAAGCGAAGCAAGTGTGCACAGATTACAGTCAATATATTTTTGCCTGCCCTAAGTTTCTTATAATCTCTCACCACTGTCAGATTATAGGAGACCCACATGTCAAATTGTAATTTGGAGTCTACTTAAATACCGCAAAAGATGCATATTAACTTTTTGTCCCTCAAGCTGCTAAATCGCCCGCATTTTTTAGCTGAAACAGATGGTTTTGGTAGAGGTAGGCAAAAAAGTTTTTTAATCCTGATATAAGTTATAACACAATTATCTGGAAAACTTGCTGTCATACTGGGCTCACGTTTTTGTTGATTATAATCAGTAAAGTCTAATAAATCATGCTTGAACAACGCTTTGTTGAAAAACAAAGGTTAATTAAAAAACTCATACACAACTTCGCGATTTTTATAGCGTACATAACCAGCTAACCAACCGTCAAACTGTTTATATATTTTATACCACATACTTTCTAAATGATTCAAACATACCAACTTGTCAAAAGAATGTGCTTACTGAAGAGAATATCGACGCTGTAAACAAAAGTGAACAATTTAGATCAGCAATGTGCCTTACAATGTTTTGCATAAACCGGTATGTAAATAGACAAAATATAGAGCCGTACAAGGGTTGCTATTTATGTATTGAGAATAGAAACAACAAATATATGAATTTTATCAAAAATATTTTTATTGCTTTTCAAAATAATTGCCTTTAAGATGTATATACTTTTGCATGCGATTGAACCACCCTTCAAAGCACTTTGTCCAGTCAAAAGATGATAGCTCTAAAACATGCGTTTTGAAGGCCTCAACCGCTTCCTCGGGCGATGAAAATCGTTATCCACGCAGTTTAATTTTAATTACTGGGAACAAAAAAAGTCATTAGGTGCCAGGTCGGGGCTGTAAGGCGTTGGACCCATCAATTCGATCTTTTGTGTGTCTAAATACTCATTTGTTTCATGTGATGAGTGTGAGCTCGCATTGTCGTGATGCAAAATGATTCGACGTTTTGGGTTGTTGTCTCTCAATATACCAAAAACTTTAAGGAAACAAATGGTCGTATACCATGCTAAATGCTAAAAGACGGTTAGTCTTTTGACTTTCAAGAGCCACAGTTGCCACATGCCCGGCTTTCCTGAAGAAACACGCCACCAGTTGCTTCTTAACGCTTCGAGAACGAACAACTTTTGTTGGCTTTTCTTTACATTGAAACACCCAAACTGCCAATTTTCTTTCTGGCTCATATGCATAAATCCTCGACTCATCACCTGTGACGATGCTGTGTACGACGTTGGATGCACCACAGTTGTATTTTGTAATCATTTTACGGCACCAATCAACATAAGCATTTTTTTTGAGCATCTGTCAACAAATGTGGAATCCAACGTGCACACAGCTTCCAAACATCCATGTTTGTGCAAAATCTTATGTTTGCTGGTCATACTAATGCTTAAACATGTGTCGATTTCGCGATATGTCACATGACAATTTCCTTCAATTAGTTTTTGCACAGTATCGATATTTTCCGGCATAACGACCAATTTTGGACGACCTTCTTTAACTTCGTCCGTGAGCAAACTACGGCCACGTTTAAATTCAGTGTACCAGCGATATACAGTGGCTGTAGATAGCGCTTCATCGTCAAAAGATGAATTCAGTTGATTGAGTTCTTGAGTTAGACCACGTCGAAAGTCATAATAAACTATACCTCAAACATTTTCGATACTTAATTCCATCTTTTGGCCGAGATGAAATTTTACTTACTGTAAATAACACAAATAGTGCTCGCACGTCAAAACGTTCTGAGTACGTATATGTCAAAAATGTCAAACTTAACGATGGCAATGTCAGATTTCACCTGACAATACTAGTGTTGCCAGTTCTCAATACATAAATAGCAACCCACGTATATAGAGTAAAGCTAATACAGAAGAAACCCTACAGTCTGTATTGCATCTAGAAATCATAGTTTGGTGAGTTTTCACGCTCCACAGTTACCCTAAAATCCAGTATTAATTCAAAAATTAAAGTGCAGCAAATGCATTCGTTTTTATGGCGTAGTGTAGCCAAAACTGCGCGTGTCTAAGAACTAATAAAGCCTTTCTTTACCCTTGCCAAAATGGAGAACAATAAGTTTTGAAAACTAAAACAATTTGTCAAGTAAATTTTAAAGACTGTGCTTTGTTTTTTAAATCGTTTTAAATTTTACTTTTTTAGCATGTAGCTGTCAACTCAGGTATGTATTATATTTCAGTAATTTTCTTTTTGTGAAATATTAAAACACTCAAATACAAATGTTTAGAAGTCATCATTGTAAATTTTTCTGCAAATTAGTGTATCTGTAGAAGTAAATAAACTTTTAGTTGTGTATCAACCCACATCGAGCACTTTTGTTTGCGTGGTTAAAATGTATAGTCATGATAGAATTAGGGCACATTTTAAATTTTTGCAATTTTCGTTTTAATAGTTAACGATGAGGCGGTCTTCTGTGAGTAGTTGAATTTTAATAATTATTTTCTTGGTTTCAACAACTTTTGACAATATGTTTATAATACAAATAGAACGTTTTTATGTTTTGAATAAAATAAAATAAAAAATTAATTAATTCATTTATTTAACAAACCATAACTAACTAACAAACCATAAGTGTTCTGAAGAATATATAAACAGCATAAAAAGCAAAATATGTCATATTTAAGTCAAGATGCGTGAATGCAAGAAGATCAAAAGCTAGATTAGATGAAACATAATAATTGGCTAAAAACTTCAATTTTGTTTACATGCTCCCACTGTGGAATTTAAACATCGAGAACGTTGCTTTTGAAGAAAGTTATGAACGAACTAAACGCAAAAAAAACGTAACATTGTAGGATTTTAGTTATGTCTTTTACCACCCTATTTTATCCAGATGTTTTTCACTATTTTTTCAAGTCAAATTATATACAAATCGAAAGTTTCACAGTTTTACTCGGCAATTTCTACTCCAGTTTATTAATGAAATTTGTAAATGCAAAAATTCAAATAATTAATATTTACCTGGTATCTATCGATACCAAACAAAACAACAAACAGTTAACAGTTGCATTACAATTATATAGGACAATTTCATTTTTTTAAGAAAACCACAACAGTTGTGTAGCCGGAAAATAAATAAAAGATAAAACATGTGACTATTTGGTATTAACTTAAAGAGGTAACTGTATTAGATCGTTAATACATAAAATACTATCATATTCAATATAAAAAATATATCCATAAAAAAAGCATGGCGGCATCGCAAGACAATTTATTCAGACAACCCGGAATAAAATATGTACATATATGTTGGTATAATGAAGCTGACAGCAAATGTCAGTAATAATAAAAAAGAATATTTTAAGTGATCATAGTTTAGAAAGTAAGATGAAATAAGACATACAAAATATGCGCAATGTAAAACGTCTGCATGTTTTTTTGTATTTGTAAAATTTTTATTTTTTATTGAATAATATTTATTTCCTACCTTTTTATAACTATTTAGGTTAGATAAATAAAAATAAAATATACAATTAAAGTGACTAAAAAACAAACTTTGTGTTTTTTTTAATGTAATAAATTTTTTAAAAAGATATGCAAGTATATTTAAAATAGCAAAAAAATGCTAGTCTGAGAAACTCCGTTTCGTACGAAAAGAAAAAAAATAAGTTTGTAAGGCAATGCTGTTAGAAGCCTGATATAATTCTGCATAGTTTTGTCATCCATAAGCAACAAAAATTAAATATTGATCATATATGAACAAATATCTTGAATAAAATTGGACTGCAAATGTGGTAATGATACTCTCCAGACCATCATTCATTGAACATACATACAAGATGAAAGTGAAGGAAATATTTTGTGATTTATGAATAAAATATTTATAACAATAAAAGTTGATTCTGCAACATACAGTTTATAAAACATTTACTAATTTTATAATAAATCTTATATAAGTAATATGATACATTTTTATTTATAATTAATTAATATATACTAAATATCAAATATAAATATTATCTTATTTTAATTGTAGATTCATCAAAATATTTATTATACTTTTTATATCCATAACGCTTTTTAGGATCTTTCTTGCTATTTGCTGGATTCAGATTTGGCATCAAACCTACAACAAATTAATATTATGAGTACTTAAATTTAATGATTAATTCCTATAAATTTACTAAAATTGCCCATTGTTTAATATAATAAAAAAAAGAAATATATCCCCTTTATTATTTAAGTGCAAATACAACAATAATTGCAACATTAAAATCACAATTTTATAATTAAACTTTTATGAGATTATCAATCATCTTTTAGCTTGAATTATTACTATTAAATTATTGTCAATAAACAGTAAATTAAATTGAAAATCTCAAAATAAATAAATTTTCTCATTTTCTCACCCGCTTTTTGAGCCATGGTGACTAGTGATGACATCTTCTTTTGTTGTTTGCTACACAATCCTGTAACTCGTTTTGGCAACATGCAACCATCTGATCTAACAAATTGACTTAAAATCATAACATCTGTATGCTTGACGTCTAAATTTAAAGCACATAAAGGACATTGTTTGCCTTCTCCAAGATTTAGCATATAAGGGGTTCTTGGAGATGCTATTTCAATTCCTTCAATTACCAATTCCCTTCCTTTCTGAGTCTCGGTTACTAAAATAAATACAATAATACAATAATTTATGTATGATTACATAATACAAAAAAAATTTCAAACATTTATACAAGAATAAACAAACTATCGTGAGACTTATACTTTTATTTGCTAATTCGTAACGACATGACAATGATTCGTTATTAAACAAAAATCGTTATTTACAAATTCATTACGCTTTTATTATTCTCTAAAAAATGTCACCTTTCGTTATTAAACAATAGATTGTGAGCATTCGTTTAGAAACAAATTCATTGTTTGCCGTCCACCGAGGTGCAAATAATAATTTCTTTTAAAATGTAAAAAATAGCTCATACAAATACTTCTAGTTATGTATATAAATAATAAAACAATACTATCCATAAAATCGAACTTTGATAATGACACCCTCCAGTTGACCAGAAGTGCCTCTGTAATTTTTTGCTGTATAAATAACAAACTCTATTGTTTAATAAAAAATTAATGAAAAAATTATATAAAAAATATATTTTGTCTAATAAAATTACTATAAACCAGCCCTTACACTTATTTCAAAATAAAACATTAAAAAACAAAATAGTTTCTCGCTAGCTGGTTCACAGTCTTCGTTGATTATAAACTATAATAGACCCGGTTGGGACCGCATAGTTCGATTAAATTGAGAACCAAATGTAGATTCTCTTGGCAATCAACATGTTAATATTAAAAAAAGTTTGCTAAAAAGACTGCACTGTCACATTATACCCATTAGAAACATCTGCTCTTCGTTATCATTCATACCAATAATTTTATTTAAACGAATCAAGGTAGAGCATAACATTTTATCAAATATCATTACATTGTTAAAATTGAAATTTTGTTTGTAAACGATTTGTTAAATAACAATAGAATAAAGACATTATTATAGCTCAGGGCTTCTTAAACTATGAGTCCTGACCCCAAATGGGATCGCTTAGCAAAATCCTAGAGTTGTGAGATTCTAAAACTATATATTTTCATATGTATGTATATTGTTACTATATTTATATAAAGTCGCCCAAAAACTCATAAACATAAATGGGATTGTGAATGAAAAAAGTTTAAGAAGCCCTGTTATAGCTGATACCATGAATTGAGTGTAGCAGTGTGCTGCCATAGTATAAATATGTTATTTTAAAAGAAAATAAATCAAATATTTAACAAACTTACTTTCTTTTAATTGAAGCCTAGGAAATAATGAAATGGATCTTGACACAATATTTATAATTCTTGGTTTTTGAATTAAATTCATTCCTAACCTCAATATCTTCGACATGTTGAAAATATTAAATTCAATATTTGCTTGTGAAACTATAATATTACACACAAGAAAACAACTTTATAATCATTCTATATTTCTAATTCTACAAATTTAATAAATTATGTTATGAAATGTTTTGGGAGCAAGTACGAATGCAAATAGAAAGTGGCGTAAACAGATGTCGCCACGGCCAACATCATATCTTTTTTTAAATTTAAACTTTTAATTTCAATATTTTAATTTACTGCCTTTTCAGAAGCAGTAGAGGTACTATACTATGTATTAAAACTAAAAATAGTATACAAATAATGGCATATATTGGATATTCTATGGGCAGCATCACCAATAAGCAAAATGGAATTACTGACTAGATTGACTAATATATAGCGTGAGCGAGAAAAACTAAGGTTTCCAATGTAGGCAACACTTATTGTACCAGAAAATATCTTAAATTTTGATGTAATTATCATAATTATAACAACAATTAAAATAAATACAAAGAACATAATAATTATAAAATTATTTTAGAATATTTTCATTGATTATACATTGTAAGGTGCTTTCCTTTTGCCAAGTCAGGTAAGCTAAGGTAAGCCAAAAAGGTTAAGTAAGTATTAACCTTACCAACATTTGCTCATTTTTTTAAATTAAAATTTATTTGTTGTCGTTGTTTACAATTTTATACATTTTTAAATGATTTTAAACTATTATTTAATTAATTTCTATCCCGTGATAGAAGGTCATGAGCAAAGGGGAAGCAAAATTTTTACCTTGGCTTACTTGCTATTGTACAAATAGAACGGTCTATTAGGAAAGATAAAGTAAGAATATCTGAGAAGAGTGGCAAAAGGTAAGCATCTGTAATATATGAATAAATCCCATTACTCAGACATCTACCCAATTGTTATAAAACAACTGATCACATTCTAATGGCTTATAAACATAATAATTTTAATAAACATACCAATATTTTGCATGGGAATTACTCATTTCTGCGCGTTTTTAATATAATTATATAAACAATAAATGATGACATTAATTATATTATTAGACAACTTTTAGTACTACACTGTTTAACACTTAATATAAATTAATACTATTTTATACAAATTTTGCAAATATCATTTACATACTAAAAGTATGCATGCATATGTATTTTAATGATGTATGTTTAATTATAAATTCAACATAAAATCAAAAATAAATTAATTATAAACGTTTGCATTAATCGGTATCATTTAGCATTTATGCAATTGGCAGTCATTTTGCGGTTTTTTCCAATTGTGTTTATAAACACGTACATATTTATTCAAATTTGTCTTTTGCTAACATGCGATGTCGTGGTCGTTCAAGGCATACTGACAAAGTTTGTAAAACCAAAACAATTGTCTGTGCTTGACCCTTGGCTTCTGTGATTGTTAGATTGAGTTTGAATAAATTATTAATTATTTCAGAACATTTACAATTATTTATTTATTGTTTTGAAATTCAAAATGCATTAACAACTATTAAGCTATCAATGTAATAATTGAATTTATTGATAACATGTGATTGTGCTTGATATTTATAAAAATATTTATATAAAGTATATTTACATACTACCAACTATTGCGCCACCAACAAAACAATAGTACTTATTGTTTTACTTTCATTTCTTTAATAACACGTGACTGTTTCATTAATCGATTTTTTAAAATAAAGCAAAGCAGTTATAAATAGACTGATAACTACAGCCAGACACGAATAGTGTGGCCTCTATAATAGGCAAATTAGTATACACAAAAATTCTGTTAAATGTGGTTAAACTAATGCCTTTGCCCGTTTTAGCATTTTTTATTTGCGTTTTCGTGGGCGACGTTGTTCTGGGATTGAAAGATGCTAAAACGGGCATAGAAATAAGTTTAATCACATTTAACTTTTATCACTTTGATAACATGTGAGTGTTTCTTTAAAAAATTGATTAAAATAAAGCAAAGAAATACACTAACAACTACTGCGCCACCAACAAAACAATTGTATTGTTTTGTTAGTTGCGTAATAGTTATTAATGATAATGATGTTTGATCAACTAAAAAAACAATTTTGAAGTTATGTTTGGCAAAGTCAGGTCACGTGACGTAAGATAAAAAAATGTAATAACTTAAAAAAAACAGTTTTGAAGTTATGTTAGGCTAGGTCAGGTTAGGTCAGCCTGTGACGTCTCGTGACCTAAACTTGCCTAACATAATCTCAAAAAAAAGTTTAAACTGAAAGAAAAAACCAGTTTTGTGGTTATATTAGGCAAAGTAAGATTACGTGACGTTATATCAACCCTAAACTAAAGAAAATGTTTAACATAAACAAAAAGAAAACAATTTTGAAGTCGGCCGGCTTAACTTTACGTCACGTGACGTGACTTTCTCTAACGTAACTTAAAAAAAAAATAAATTTCAAGAAAAAATTTTTTTGTTAATATTAGGCCAAGTAAGGTCGCGTGACGTTAGATTAGACCTGATAAGAAAAAAAAATGTTAGATGTATGTTCTAGATTGAAAAAGTTTTCGCTAAAAATATCAATTTTTTTTTTTTTAATCTTGTTTGATTTAAAAAATAAAGACTTATTATTGCAGTAAAACAATCAATAAAAATGGCACAAGTTGTACTCTCTTCAGTTGTGCCTGAATTCATTTAATAAAGCTTTTTCTAATGCAAAAATGACTAATAATAATAAAACGTTTGTGATCACAAAATATTGACAGTTTAAAGAAAATATCAATTCATTCTAACTGAAGAGATGGTTTACAGTTTACAGCATTGCTGAAGCAAAATAAAATCAAAAGTAAATTAATTCTGCATTTGCGTATAAGAAATTGTTACTTAAATTACTTTCACTTGATTATGAACAAGTTGCATATTGCAACTGGTTGCAACATTTAAATAATAGTAATATATTAAATACGATCTTTAGCAATTAGCAGTAACAAATGTTAAAAAAATTCATTTAAAATTATAGTGCAATACCGTTGTTTTATAAAAAATTCCTGCATCAAAAAAAGTTTTATTAAATTGATTCAGACACAGGAGCGGAGCTGCCTGTAAGCAAGGGTTTGCAATGCGGAAAGGCCCATGAGCATAAGAGGTCCATCAAAATTATTTCAAACCATGGCCCCCCCTAAAATTATTTTAAACTCTGGAGCTTCCCAGAATTTACAAATTAAAAGTTAAATAAATGACAAAATTGTATATTTTTTTTAATCTGTCTTCTAATGGGCCCTTTACAACATTTTGCGGTAAAGCCCAAAAATTTTAGCTCCGCTACTGTTCAGACATAACTAAAGAGAGTACAACCATGTGGCATACTCATTGATAACTCCACAGCAATGATGAGCCTTCACTATTAGCGTTCTGTTCTTGTGTAAATGCCACACGTACATATAATTTAAATATCAATTTACAATTCTGTTCAATTCAGTTTATTCATAACAAATACTTACACATTATTTAAAAGTTAGACATTTTTTTTACAATTCACATTTCAAGCGTCTAGATGCAAAAGCCGATTTGTCCACCCATACTTGTTTTATGTAAAATGTAGAAAAAGTTAATAAAAAAATTTATACTATCAAAAGCCGCTTGCATTATCTTGCTTAACTGCTTAAGTAATACTTTATTTCTAAGTAAACCTTATACTTATTCCACCATATACTAAGTAAAACATAAAAACCTCTAAATAGAACTTATTTTAAACTAAACTTAGTTTAGTTTACGCATGTAAAAATATAACCTAAAATTAAACATCACCATTACATTAGCTTTGTCATTTTTTATATAAATTTGAAAATTGTGTTTGAAGTGTGTATTCTACACTATTTCAAGTGTAAAAACATAGGCAAGCTTTATTTAAGTGTAAAAAAGTATGTCAACAGCGTCTCGCATCATCAGACTGACCAGACATACTCTTTTTCAGTAACATGTACTCTTTTTGAAGTATTCTTTACTTTTTTTAATTCAAAATAATAGATACTTATTTTACGTATTTTTAAAAATTTATATTATTTAAAAACTAACATAAAAACAACAATTGACCAAATCGGTCCCGGGCAAAACCACTTTGACGCTCAGATTCAAAAAATTAAAAAAATGCAATATCCGTAAATTAATATGTAAAATTGTTTTCTAAAAAAGTTATATAAAAAGAAAAAAAATGGTTGGTTTAAAGACATTTTAAGAAAATTGGATTTTTGTTAAACACAAAAAAATGGCATTCTGAAAGTTAAATTAATAATTTATACAATAATAATACGTAAAATTAATAAAAATGACGTTTTTCAGGCTAAATTTATTAATTAGACAATACCGATAAGTGGATTTGTACGTATTATATTCTAAAAACATTTTGAGAAAAAAATTAGTTTATATGAAAATTAAAAAAAATAGATTTAATACAACTTTCTTTCAGTTTCCGCAATTATGTTCTGGAAAACCTCTACCCATCTGTTCAAGTGTTTGTCATTAAGTGATTGTATGTTATTTCTTGTTTTTCTAACATGAAAACTTCTAAGGCTTGTTTGAAAAAATTGTATGATGTCAAAGGAGGTGATGGTAATATCAAATCTTCTTTTCTAACAAAATTTATTTTGCACGCTCGTGGCTTGCGGACGTAATGCTAAATTCGGTGTTTTTGGCATTCCAAAAAACGGCATAAACTGAAAACCTTAAAAAAAATTAACGTTTTGGCACACCTTACAACAAAACTTTGTAAAACCGCGAGATGCCATAATAATTAATAAAAACAAAAAAACAAGTTTTTTGTATGAAAAGGATGAAGAGTGTTTAAAACTTAAGTATAAGATACAACAAAATTATTTTATACTCTTATTAAATTATAAAAATGTGGTAATGGTGATAAATGTAATAGCAAGTTCTTCTCAAGAAATAATGCAAACAGAATATTTTGTTTAAAGTTGTTTCATTTCTTACAGTTATATGAGTGCGCTCGCTACTGCTCAAAACGAAAGACAGAATAAAACAAATTTTGCTGTTTTTCCGCATTTATCTGTACCTTACGTGAGTGCAGCTTAAAATACAGTGGTGCAACAAATTACATGTTTAAGCTTTACTTGGATATAAGTAATACTTGACTAAGGTCAAGTTTTAAGCAAGATGGTGCTAGCGGCTAAATGTTTAATTTTGTGCCGATTGAGCTGGGCGATTTAAAACGTATGTAACCTATTTAGCCACAAAATTGATGTTTATGTCATATTTTGCATAATATATTTAAGCTTCAAAGTTAATCTAAAGTCAATCTTGTTGGGTTCTATATGAGAATTTTTTTGTTTATTTTTCCATAGAAATTGCATTATTTTTGTGTGATTTTTGTAAATGCTTTTAACTCTTACAAAAACAACATTATTGCGTTTTATAAAGACAAATCTCTTTGTGGTTTGAAACTTAATTATAGGTATGTAGTTTTTCAGACTTGTAAACAGACCGGCAGAATGTATGAGTGTCCAATAATTAAAAAAATAATTCAATTTTTTAATAAATACTGGAGCTGAATTTTATGCCAATAAGACAACAAACTAACCATTGTTGAGTTTTTGTTTTGTTCTCCGCAGCCATCACATATTAATCAAACATATATAGTTTTAATTTTTCGTTGGATGTACCACATACATCATGCAAATTTACTTGCATGCTAAAATATGCCAATTGGTTTGGTACTATTGGTAGACTAATGCAATTTCTAGTTTATCTGCTGTTAATAACAAATAGAAAGCAATAGCGTTTTGTAAACTTGTTAAATTATAAATTAAATGTTAAATTTCATGTTAAATTTATTTCTGAAAAAACTTTTTTAGTTTTAAATTTTCCGCAAAAGATTTATTGTACAATTTACAGTTTATTAATATTTAGTTTGGCTGGCAAGTAAATCCTGTTTCTTGACTTAGTATGGTAATAATACGATTTTGCACATCTTATTTAGCACTTGAGAGATACAAATAGAATTGCAATAATTGTATTGCCACATTTTTCGAGACACATTGAACGCTCACGTACATTTGCGTTAAAGCGCGCACACCTAGGTAATCATCAGACACGCTACATATTTCCAAAATAAAAAACGGGCTATTTTTGTGGTGCAACATGCAACACATTTTATTTTTTTAGATTTTTCAAAAGCGTTTGACTGCACAGATTATTACATATTGCTTAGTTACATTGTTATAAAGTTTAAAGTATTGCACATTTGTTAACCTAACCTAACCGATAAAGTACATTAAGTTATGCGGACGATACCTTGTTACTTATTAGAAACAACACTTATCCAGCTGTTGAAAAGAAAAGGCTAACAAACAATAAATTAGTGTTAATGTTGACAAAACGGAATGCATGGTTTTCAAAGTTAATGAAGTTTTAAAAACACCATCATCTATAGTTTATACTATTGAACAATAAATGTTTAATTCTTAGAAATATTGTTAGTTGATATTCTTTGTTTCTTTCAATTAACGAGTTCAGTGTGTGACAAAGTCAGTAAAAAATGTTTTGGGTTAAAACTATTGATAAGAACAACCAACTTTAATATAGCTAAGCTATTTTAGTTTGTCACCTCAGGTATGGATTAATATTTTGAGCAAGTCTAACAATAATTTGTATGTGATTTGAGACAGTCGATGATAAGAATAACACTTTTTTTCATGTTTAAACTTTTTCAAAACTTTGAAATTTTTAATACTAACTTAACTTAACAATTATTATAAGAATATCCAGCAATAACGCCTTCTATTATTTCTAATTAATTTCCACATTACATTCCAATCGTCTTTGTTCGTTAACAATAATGACGACGACATAATCGCAAATGAAGTGAAAACCTTTTAATGTGGCTTTAGGTATTCCTAGGCCTGTCTGCCAACAAGTATTAATTTTCCGTCTTATTTTTTATATTATAAACAAAAAGCTTTTTTTTTGGTATATGCTTTTTTAGAGTATTAATATTACAATTACCGCATGCGTGCAACAGCGGCGAGACACTCTTTCATAGCAATAAAGTTATCTGCATCATATTTCAATTCACGGACACATACATTTAGAACAAATATAAACATTGAGCATATAATTTGTTAGATGCTCGGAAGTGTTAATAAAATAAAACAAATTAATAATTAAAAATAACTAACGCTAATGACAAAGATTATGATAAATGAATTCATGAAGTTTAAGCCTATATGTTTAACATTTTGCAGTTTTAAATTTTGGAGTTTTTATAACCGTTGCCGTTCCATAAATCAAACACACTTTTCAGCAACCGAACATTGCGCCGTAACCTAAGCGCCGGAACCTTCCGTTGACTTACAAAACGCACTATTAATTAACCTTTAAATTATTTTTAATAAACATTAACCTTGCTTAAAAAGTGACGAACGTTTATAAAAATTAAAGTTTATTTTGGTGACTTTTAGGATTATTTTGTTTCAGAGAAAAATATACACTGCAATATCAAATGAAAACGATGACAAATAAAGGGCATCGGGTAATTTAAAATATAGTTATCTGCAACGTTACACAACGTTTTGAAATTTAAAACATATTGTTTAGTTTTTAATGAAATTTAGAACAAAGCGGTTTTATTGTATATCAAATTCAATTGTGATATAAAATTTCCATAACTCAGTGTAGATTGACAGCCTCTTACTGTCACAAAAGTTGTTCCGAATAGAGTTAGAAAAGTTATAGATAAATTGGGACGTTGTCAAATTTGTCGAATAAAGAAATAAAATTAAAACATCATAATAGGATAACAGTAGTTATTATTTACAGTTTGTCATAGTATTGTATAATTTCACTCACTCTCACATCATTAGATTAAAAATATTACATTATACTTTGTTTTTAGTTAAAATTAAAATTGCAATCTGTACGCAGGCTTATTTAAGTACGTGTTGAGTCCGAGATTGAGATTTTACCATAAATACTGCCTTTGGTGTTTATGGTCCAAAACTAGATATATGTATATTTTATTTTTTTTGTAATTTGTTGATGTGAATTAGATTGTCTATACAAGTACTAAATAAACGTGAAAACAAATTTATTTTGTAATAATCATTGTTATATGCAGGTGCATTATAAACCAAATGAAATAGCAATTTATCTTTACTAATAATAGCTAAATAATGACTAAAACATTTTTTACAAATTAATTTTACTAACAATCTTACTCAATTTTAATTATTTTTTTGAAAATGTTCTATATTACTATTTATCATGGAATAGAGAAAATAATAAAATTATCAAAAATAGCTCATGAAGAATACAGTTATAATTTTTATGCACGTATGAGTAATTTATGATATAGGTACTAAATTTCATGTTTTTTTATTATTGTCATGCTCGATAAAATTTCACAAAAAACGAAATATTGCTTTTATAATACTTATTGTTGTAAATTAATTTTGCATATAATAAAATTTACTTCTATTATATAATAAGCACTGTTGAGTATTATCTCTTAGTACTTACTTCCAGTTTGGAAATGAACAATCTTTTATTAGTATTATTTTTAGTTGGAGTGCAGGTAATATATTTTCATAATAATACAGTAATCATAATGTATTAAATTATATATTATATATTATAAAATTCCAGATTTATGGTGGAGTATCAAGAAGGCATTATTATAGCGACTATAATGACTATGGTAATACAATTTTATGATCTTAAGTAGAACTAATTGGGAGTAGAATTTTTATTAAATGCACAATTAATTAGATGCCAATTAATAAATAAGTCAAAAGTCTCGTCAGTTCACCTTATAAGTTGAATTAGTTTTTAAAGAAAATGTAATATAATTTGTTTTTAAATGTATAATTATGTAAATAGCAATATTTGGAACTCTCCAAGTTAAATAATCAGGTAAGATTGTATATTTTCGTTATACATAGTTAAGAATTTTTTTAATATTTATGTTCAAATTTATTTAGGTCAAATAAGAAGAACAAACAGGTTAATAATAAGTGTATTTGCTTCAAAAACCAGATTTAAAAAATGTTAAATAGTATTCTGATTCACACATTTTAAGTTAGATGTGTTTCAAAACATAAATAAAGCATAAAAATATGTGACCTGTAGCTCTTATCTACACTAATGCCACAATAAACTATGCTGCTAGCTATATTAAAGTATAGTTATTAGTAATGTTGTTTTGTAGCATTTCTTTTTCTGGTACAAGCGCCGATATTTTAGGGCTTATGCTTCTGTTACTACCTCACAGCTGCGTTATTTGAGAGAATAGAGGCGTATCATGTTCTATTCACTATTAACCCCCATAAAGTTTTGGGCTACTGCAGATCCTATTTATTTAAATGGTTTGGCCAAAGCTCACCCGACTATTGTGGTAACTAGTAGAACATAAAACCAATAAAAACTTTTAAAGTTTAATTTTCTGTAAATCTGTGTAAGTATTTTATGAGCTTTATTATAAAAATGTTTGTAATAATAAACCACTTCTTCAATGAATAAAAACATGTTCTACCTGTTGATATATATTTTTTTTTAATATAAACCAACCGTAACATCAAATTGACTCAACACATGCACATCATTATTAAGAAGCATGTCTATTAAAACAACTTTTTTTGATCTTTAGTTCAGTAGCGCGGTACATGCTGAGAAACTTAGTAAATAATGCCAAATATAATTTTTTTTTAAGAAATGAGATTTCATTAGTGAAATTTTATAAATGTTGTTAACAGAATGTAGTCAGCAACCAAAAAGTTATGTGTGGCATTGTAATGTTAATTAGTAGCTTTTACTAATTACATAAACTAAGTTCATTCCCTAAATTTAATAAAAACATACGCTCTAATTGTATCAGTAAATATCCACATTGCTCGACTGCCTGCACAAAATTTACCTTTTTGTCGGTAACATATCTACATCTCTCTAATTAATATTATTTACAGTTAAATATAGTTTTAGTCATATTATGGCGTATCTATACAAATAGATAAAAAAAATTATTCCTGTTTTCCTGCTGATATAATTCCAGCACACTTTTATGGCAATTGAATACGTAGTAAGTTGAATAGTTCTATAGTTCACAATGTATTTATGCTAAAGTACATTAGTATTGAGGTTACTATGAAACCATGGGTGTGTTTATAACAATTTAATATGTGTTTATAACTGTAATATTGAGCAAAGTTCCTATAAACACATTAGTATTACGGTATATATGTAGTATATTTGTATTATAACCAGTATTCTGTCAATATGGTCTATAGATGTATGCTAAAAAAAATCTATAAGTATTTTGTCATTAAGACGTACAGGTTGTATGCTAGAGAGAATCTATAAATATTAGCTGAGCTTTATTTAAAAGTAGTTTTTTTTTTAATATGATATTAAAAATTACTTAATATGTCATAATAACATAAAACAGTTTTAAATTTTTACAAATAAAGCCACATTTATTGATACTATTACGCTAAACTTTAAATAGTTGCAAGTTATAATTTTAGAAAAATAATAAAGTAATGATAAAATAAAATAAAAATTTTATCATTATTATGGGTTTTCCACATAGTAAGCATGTTTTATATTTAATAAACTTATTTTATTTGTCAGTCAGTTTCTTCTCTTTCTTTTGTCTATATTTATTAATGAATGTTTGCGACCACATGATCTATCTCTATTTGGTTTCTGCTTTTGGTTGTCTACCATATACTCTAAATGTACTGTTTTTCTTTTTTTATTGTATGCAGTAGTTTCAAGTTTTTACTTACTTGTCTTAAAACTTCATTGTTTGTAACCACATTTGTTTTTTGGTTGTTTTTAACGTCATATCATCCCATAAAGAAATAATGACCATATGTAACATTTAATAAATTCCATTTTTAGGTTTTGATCAGTCAATGTTAGAAAATACCTTATTGAGTTTTATAAAAACGCTACGTTTACTTTCATTATGCTGAAATAAGAAAGAGTGATCAAACATCAGTTCTTTTTACTTGAGCAGTTTAATACTAATACACACTTTCTATACATTGTATGTCCTTTTGATCAAAATCTAACTTAAGTGTATTAACAAGCATGGGATGTTTTATTTTGTCAAAGGCTTTCTTATAATCAATAAAGCACAACTATGCGTGTTTTTTTTATCTGAACAGTTTTCTATTAGCACTTGGGTTGCAACTATTGCATTTTTGTGCTTAATCCTTGCCTTAGCCGAAACTGTGTCTTGTTTAGCGTGGCTTTGTATTTACTGTATAATTTTTGAGATGTAATATATTGATAAATAGTTTCAACGTATATCTTCACATTTATTGCGTTTTCTTTTTAGAGTATTTATACATTAAGAAAAACTAAGACATTAGACGTATTATTAAAAATAATAGTACAACCCACACGCTGTACCAGTTTATTCTACACTCAAAAAATTGCCATATGCAAATAAAAAAATAGTGAACCGGCAGGTGCAAATATGGCTAGACGATGGAATGCGGAAGGGTTCTTAAATGTACTGCCTAAAGAATATGCAATCTTGTTTCTTGAAGACGTATCACATTAACCATTTTTAACCCTTAAATACGACCAACAAAAATTACAACCACGTCTTGGCTATAATAGGCGCTTTTACAAAGTTTACGTTGCTGTACCTCACAAATTCACCGATGTGAAGACACCAACAAACCCCACCAACAAAACTAGGTTGACTAAAAATGCATTTGCTCGGTTATTAATGATCAAAATAATTAAATAAATACACCATTCGATAGCTGTTGAAATTTCTAATTCGGTGATATATAACATGTGTAGTTAAAAAAATTTCGTAATGAATGGCTTAATTAACAAGCTTAATTAGACCTAATTAGCAAACCGACACTTCAAATTTGCTAATTTTTTGTAAAAATATACCTTATAACAAATAAAACCGATCTACGCAAAAAATATTGCCTGACCACAGCTTGTGTACGTACTACGGCTAATTTCAAAATGATTACAAAAACTAATCAAAAATTAATTACTCGATAACCGTGCGTCGGAGAAAACTGATAAATACACCAAAATAGGATAAGGATATGTAGAACAACTTTCAATAAAAAAATGCTTCTGATCACAGTTTTTAAACAAGTTATGACGTATCATCATTTTGCGCGACTTTTGTCAAATGCACTTTTAGTCAACCTAGTTTTGTTGGTGGGGATTTTCCACCAACAAAAGTCGCGCAAAATGATGATACGTCATAAGTTGTTTAAAAACTGTGATCAGAAGCATTTTTTTATTGAAAGTTGTTCTACATATCCTTATCCTATTTTGGTGTATTTATCAGTTTTCTCCGACGCACGGTTATCGAGTAATTAATTTTTGATTAATTTTTTAATCAATTTTCAATTAGCCGTAGTACGTACACAAGCCGTGGTCAGGCAAATTTTTTTGCGTAGATCGTTTTTATTTGTTATAAGGTATATTTTTACAAAAAATTAGCAATCTTGAAGTGACCGTTTGCTAATTAGGCTTAATTAAGTTTGTTAATTGAGCTATTCATTACAATTTTTTTTTAATTAGACATGTCATATATCACCGGATTAGAAATTTCAAGAGCTATCGAATGGTGTATTTATTTATTTTTTTTGATCATTAATAACCGAGCAAATGCATTTTTAGTCAACCTAGTTTTGTTGGTGGGGTTTGTTGGTGTCTTCACATAGGTACAAATTCAACAACTACCGCAGATGTAATAAAAAAATTGGATAAAAAAAGTATTAGCAACCCACTGCAAATCTTATCGAATAAAGGAACTGCATTCATAACCAATAATTTTAAAAAATATTGTAAAAAGAAAAAGATTGAACATAATCATAATAGAAAGGTTGAAATGTACCATTATAGCAGTTTTGAAAAAGATTGCTGTGAACAATGCAACAAAATAATACAAATATAATAATGACGTCCAAAGAATAATCAATTTGACTGTGCACAAAAGCATAGGCACCACAACATTCAAATTACTGACAAAACTGCAAATGAAGAATTCCAAAAGTTTTAGAATTAAGAAGCTTATTGAGCAGGAAATGATCAATAAGTTTCAGAAAGATAGGGACACATTAAGCAAAGCAGTTAAGCATTAAATACTAAAAGTTCAAAAAAAAAAACCATCAATTCTACAACACTAAGAAGAAAAGTCCAGAAAGATATAGAAGCGGGGGCCTAACAACTATCAAGCAAACAAAGTTTGGCTTAAGGATCAAGCTTAAAGGTAAATATTTGAGTATATACCAGCGTCTCAGTAATGGTGAAATCACACGACATCTACAACGTGAAAAAATAAGGCACCCAGGAAGGGTCATTCAAGACATCCATCTGCAAAAAATATATGAATGTCCAATAGACAATGAATTCTTTGGAAAACTTTCAGGATAGCCAAAATATCTACTCGGCACAAAATAGAATTAGTGACTGTTGCCACGATATAGAACTGTTATGTTAATTAATGTTTTGTCATTTGTTGGAGTAGTATTTTTATAGTTTAAATTAAGATGTTATTTAATTAAAGCTGAGAAATATATCTTATTTAATTGTCCCACACATATATTAACTAATTCTTAAGTATTAAAGTTTAAAAACTAAACAAAAATTGTCATGCTGCTAGACGTTTACATATAGTATGCTTATAGATATAGTGTTTTTGCAACATGAGCCTGGGGGGTTATTCTGGCATGTGTCGCATATCACTTATCGCAATTAATGACGTCATCATTAATTAAAAAAATCTGCCGGTGATCTCTTTTTGTACTACAGGACCATCTAGTAATATAAACTCAATACCAAGCTTCATGTTAATTGTATTTTTTAACGTCAATATGTATTATTAATTACAAATTTATAATTTAAATGTCACACTTCCCCTCCGTTAGGGGAAATCTATGACGTAGTGCAAGATCGCAATAAGTGCCAGAATAAGGGTCCTGGATCTCGAGGTAGTATTCAAGGCTGAGAATATTGTATATTTATATAATATCTTCACCCTACAATAGCAAAGTGTTATAAGCTATTTAGGGTATTCAATACAAACATAATTGTCTCCCCCAAGCGATTGGTAATAAAGTAATCCGCTGAGATATTTAAGCCCATGTTGTAGAGCAGTGGCGAAGCTAGGATTTTTGGGCCCCACCGCAAAACATTAAAAAGGGCCCATAGACATAAACAATTAAAAAAAAAATACAGTTTTGTCATTTATTTAAATTTTATTTTGTAAACTTTCAATTTTGGGAGGGTTCCAGGTTTTGAAATAATTGTCGGAGGGCCCTCTATGCTTGTGAGTCTTTCCGCATTGCAGACCCTTGCTTACAGGTAGCTCCGCCCCTGTCGTGGAGACACTATATCTATAACTTTATCTTAGACCATGACTAATGTACATTTCTAATAAAATATGGGAGATCATTAACTTGATAGAAATACTTCTAAGCGCAACACGGATCGTAATTTTTAAAGTAACTCATAAAAAAATCATTTATTTAGAACTGCTCTCTATACATTAATTTGTCGAGGAGCATCAAGATTGACTAATATTTACATTATTGCTATAAATGATTTATAACTTGTTTGAAAAAAATTGCGCTCATGATAATAAAGTTTAAAATAAAATGATATACAAAGTTGTCATTATTGTTGTTTTAATAAATATAATCAAAATATCTTCTTAATTGATAATAACATATTGTTTGTTTATTATATTTATTTAATTGCGCAAAACCTCATAAATAAGTTCCCACTCATTTTTTTTCTACAAATTTAATATGTATTACAACGTTTTATTACTTCATTAATAAACAAATATGACTCGTAAAGGTCGATTAGTAATAAGTTTAACAACTCTGCTTAAGTTTGCATTAATGTGTGATGCAGCTAAAATCTTAGGAGTCACGCCATATCCATCCAACATCCATACAGAGAGTTTTATACCGTTATGGAAATATTTAATAAAGAAGGGCCATGAGGTAAATTTAATAACTTCAAAACCATTTACAGATTATAGAATCAAACAAATTGATGTAAGTGAATTATATGATACAATTGTAATACCTGATTTGTATGAAAATTTAACCGGATGCGATGTTGGAAAACACAATACAATTTTTAGAGCTATTATGCAGATTCCGGAAATACGAGATATGCTCTTAGATAACACAGAACATTTTGATTTAGTTTTGTTTGATTTTGTGTCACCTATATGGGCTATATTTGGTCATCATTTTAATTCAACTATGGTTGCTTTGCTTCCATTTGATTTGTTTAGAGTACATAACTTTTTTGGAAATCCAACTAATCCAGCTATACACGCCGATTATTATCTTGAATATGGATTAGATCTTACATTGATAGAAAAAATGCTGAATATATATCATGGTTTAATTATAATGGGTTACGAATATTTATATTTGTATAATACTATTAATAGATTTATATCTGAATATTATTTTGCACCGGTAAATGTAGAAGAAATCATAAAAAACATTAATATAGTTTTTATTAATTCAATTGAAGGATTTTATAATACAAGACCGATTACTTCAACAACTATTTACTTAGGTGGCGGAAATAAACACATTAGTTCATCAATAAATATACCAGTAAGTTATTGTATATTAATAAACAGTTTTACTAAATAAAATACTTTTAGAAATTACCAAAAGAACCATTAATTTTATTGGATATAAAAAATATGGACATGAGAATGTCAATTCAAATACTAAAGGTTATATCTAGGCTACCTTATAAATGTATACAACTTTCATACAACTGTACCATACATAATAATACATCTATATTGTGTTTACATGATATTGAGCGGTTTCAAATTTTAGGTAATAACTGTATATTTTAACTATTTTATTTAAGTTTTTTATTAATTTTAGAAAACGCCAATATTCAGTTAGTAATAACAGATGGCGATACGCCTAGCATAGAAGATGCTATATATTATAAAATACCAATGATAATTGTACCAAATTATCATTACCAAAAACTCAACGCAAAAAAAGTTGAAAAAGAATCTATTGGTAAATTTGAACAACTTTATGAAAGCTGTGAGAGTTGTGAAGAAAAGTTTGAGGAAAGTATTATTGAAGTATTAGAAAATCATAGGTAAGAATAATGATCATAATACTGTTATTAATATTAATGCCAACTATTTCAGATACAAGTTAAATATAAACATATTTTCTGAAAGTATTAGAAAGCCAATTTCAGGGTTAGAAACTGCAAGTATGTGGATAGAACTATTACTTCAAAAGAAGCCACTTTATAAATCAGTAACAAAATTAAATTTATTAGAATCATACTACATTGATGTCATTGTTGCTTATATATTAGTAATTATTTTAATAGCCTTATTATTTTTGTATTTAATGGAAAAGTTTATAGTGTTTGTTACTAATCGTGCTTATAAAAAAGAGAAACAATTTTAGCTAATTATATTTTTAATGTAAAAATGATATTAGAATAATTATTTAATAATTTAAATAATAATTTTGATCCATAATTATCGGGTATGATAATCTGTATTTAAAAAAAAGTTTGAATAACAATTAATAATTAATAATAAATTAATACTGGTTATGTCCTTTTTATATTTTTATTAACTTCATTAAAGGATAATGTATCTACAACTAGCTGAATTAAAGGTAAGATTTTCAATATTTAGTTCATAGCTAACTGTAATAGAAATAAGAAAAATTAAGAAATCTTAGCCATTTGAGACCGTTTGTTTTTTGGTATCACTTTAAAAGTTTATTAATTTGTGTATATTTCCAAGTCGTATTTAATTTCCGTAAAATTCTTACATTTAGTTTTGGCAACTGAATATTTATAAAGTTTATTTTTGAGACTTTGTTAGCTTTAAAAATATTTGGTTTTCAATGTCGATGATGCAATTTGTGTTCAATTTAATGATACGTTCAACATTTTTGTATTTTTTTTTCTCCAAAAATAACTATTATTTACTTATTTAGAAAAATTCTTGTAAATTTATTTATATGTTATCAAAATCTGGTGATAATTATTAGTTTTTCTTAAGGTCAAATTTGAATTGTGTTGTTGTAAAGACATTATACCAGTATTATAGACGATTTAAAATAAAACAAAAAGAGAGCATATTGCTCTTTTCATGTTAAATTTTGGTCAACAATAATTCTAAAAAAAATTGTAGATAGAACAAAATTATAAAGTTTGTGATTAATAAGTATGTTTTTTGAAGTTTCAATTGTGTTATTTAATTTAAACAACACACACTGTGTTTTTTTATTTAACATAAGTCTGTTGTTTTGAAACTATCGTTCCAGCGGCAGTAATGCCAATGTGCATCATTGGCATTACTGCGTAATTGCTTAAAATCATGTTCATGTAATATCAAGTTTGTATTGTCTGCATAATTAATTATATGTTCACTAATTTTATTGGAACTGTAAACATATACATTTTTTTGTGTTCTAGCGTCGACTACTAAGGTCATTAGCTATTTAATTTAATTATAAAAACCTCAGGTTATAGACCTAAAGAGACAAAACAACACATCAAAATGGTTAAATAAATAAATAAATACTAAATCTATTATGACAGTTGCTAAAATTAAAAACTAAATTTAAAACTAATATCACAGAACCTACTATCACAACTGACAACAAATGCCAGTACCTATACTGTGAAGTGCTTCGATGCCAGACCCTAAAAACTAACTAAATTTAATATCACAACCTAACCTAATATCACAAATGACATCAAAGCTGTAAAATGCTTCAGACCCTAAAAACTAACTAAACCTAATACCACTGATTGCACCAAAGTGGCAAAAGACTACAATGCTTTAAACAACTCAACAACACAAACTGATTAATAAAAATTAATTAATTAATTAACACCAAAATCATTACAAGACAACACAAAAACTTGGTTACACACGTTTGAAAAGTAATGCGTATTTTAAAAACTAGACGTACATTCCCATGAACTCCTCTCTATTTGATAAAATAGATGCCACGTTGTTACGGAGCTCGAGTAGATTACGGTGTAGAAGGTAGGCTTGGCGTTCCTCAAAAATGTGCTTCTCCGTTAGAGGGTCGTGACATGTTTGGCATGTTAGTTGTTCGTCGCCGATCAGGAGATACAAAGAGATCAAGTTGGTACGACCTATGCGCAAGCAACATAGGGCGACCTCTTCTCTCCTGTTGAAATCTACCGGCAAGTTCTATGCCGTCCCGGAGAACTTGATTTCCTTTAGTTTGCTCTCGAAGCCGTTCCATACTCTTTGCCAATCCTCGATGACCTTTGATATGACGTATCCTTTAAGATCATCGGGTCTTACAAAAATGTTGTCCATAGAAGCCGCGTCAGCCGTCTGACGGGCGGCTTTATCGGCCAATTCGTTGACATTGATACCCACGTGACCTGGTGTTTATAAACAAATAATTTTCTGCCCAAACCCGGCCAAGCGGTATATCAAAGTTTGTACGAGCTGGACCAGCGGAATGACCAAGTACGTAGACTGTATACTCAAGATGGCTCTCAGCGAGTCGGAACAAAGAAGAAACAAACTGTGAGATGACGTCTCACAGTTTAGCAAAACTTTATGCATTGCGTACAATTCTGCAGTGTATACGAAGGCTTCTTTAGGGAAAGACCATAAATGGGCCGTACCATCTAAAACGAAAACACTTCCTACTGCCCGGTCTGTTTTTGAACCGTTCGTATACAACCGCAGAGAGTCTGGCTATTGGGCAACAATTTCAAGAAACTTGCTCCTCAAAACGTTGGAGCAAGTTTTTTGTTTGCTTTGAGCCTCTTTAAATATCAAGTAATTTACATTCAGACTCTCCTTTAGCTCCTGCGCTCAAACGCACACCGGCCTGCTAACAATAGGTCTGAGTCTATATTTGCGTTACTGCGTTTTGTTGGCGGTAAATATAAGTCGGTTGTTGTGACCCCTCAAAGACAAAGCAACTACGACGAGCGGCTAGAGGAGGTACATCCGACTCGCCGCAAAAACTCGGTGCAGGACTCGGTGCCTGCGTTGTGGACTGCGTTTAGGGCAGCCGTAGTCGACCCTGGATACAACCAGGGCCTTGTACAGCCGCAACAGTACCTCTCTCCGCGCATTCCAGTTGATGTTGGTTAAGCACTTGATTGCGTCCAGCTTTTTTGCACTTTGTAATCAATTTATCAATATGTGCCCAAAAGGATAAGGTCCTATCAAGCACAAGCCCTAAGAAACAGACTGGTTTGACGCACGTGATTCTGGAATCCCTCAAGACAAACGCGGGGTTCTAGTAAGGTTTTCTGAAGTGGAAAAAATGTACGCACAAAGTTTTTGTAGTAGAGAAGCAAAAACCTCTGCCTCTCTGTCCACTTTGTCTATGGTGAACTGGAGTCCACGTGTTATGGCGGGGATGGTATCTTCCACCAGGTAGATCACTAAATCATTTTTTTACAAGTGTAACCACATATGATGCAATATCATTTACTGCAATCGCAAAAAAAGTGACGCTGATTGTCGACCCTTGGAAAACACCGTTCTCTAGACATAATGTTTTTGAGTTAGTGATTCCTACCTTTACTTTAAATTTGCGATTGCGCATGAAAGATTCAAGAAAAAGAGGCATACGGCCCCTGAATCTTCATGCGTGCAGCTTCTGCAAAATTTCATATTGCCAAGTCATGTCATACGCCTTCTCCAGGTCAAAAAACATCACTACCAGGTGTTTTCTTGCTAGGAAGGCGTCATGGATAAAATTTTCTAGACAGATTAAATGATCAACGGTACTGTGATTTTGTCTTAAACCCGCCTGGTATTTAGCTAAAAATCCGTTACTTTCCAGCATCCACACCACGGTTGTTGACCATTTTTTCTAAAAGTTTACTGAGGCAGCAGGTAAGTAAAATTGGTCTGTAGCTGTTGACATGTTTAGATCTTTGCCCGGCCTTAACAACGGCAGTATGATAGCTTCCCTCCAACATTCCGGGTAGACGCTTTCCAACATCAGGTTATAAGTTTCCAGCAACCGCTTTGTCATGCGGGAGGGAAGCTGCCGGATAACCTGATAAGGCACGTCGTCTGGTCCCGGTGCGGAAGAAGTACCCATACCGTTAATTGCCGTTTCCAACTCTTTAAAGAAAAGAAAGTGTTGTAGGGCAAAGAATCCGGGAAAAGAGAAATTTAACTGAGTTTCTAGTTTTTCTTTTTGACGCAGCGATTGTTCACCATCATTTTGAGAGCTACTGGCAGACGCAAATTAAATTGCCAATCCGTCTGCAATTTTGGCCGCTTTTGTGATTTCGCGTCCGTCGATAATTAGGATAGGAGCCACTGAGGAAAGTTTCTATCCCGGTGCGGCTCCTACCTTTTTCCACACTTTGTCGACCAACGTGGTCGGCAAAATTGTTGACACGTAGCGCAAAACGGCGCGCTTCTTCTTGAAAGCAAATATGTTTTCCTGCGTCGGAGTTCTTTTAAAACAATTAAAAGCTTTCTTTTTTTCTTCCACAGCTACTCGGATATTGTCGTTCCACCAAAAATCGACGGACCGGCCAACTGACCGCTAGACTTTGAGACAAACACATCTGCTGCTTGGATAATACAATTAGTGAAAACTTTCACGGCGGTTTCGACACCCTCACTATTTGACTCTAGTTGGACCAGGCTGGCTTAGAAACCTTGCCAGTTTGCGCGGTCATGACACCATCTAAACGTGTGGCTAGACGTGGAAACGATAAGAACAAATCAATTGCCAAAAAATTTGTACCCCTACCTCCGAAATGTGTGGGAGAACCCGTGTTGAGGAGAACAGCTTTGCTTTGATCAAGAAAATCCTCTATCTAACGATTTTGCGTGTCTTTTCTTAGGAAACCCCAAAGCGGATTGTGGGCGTCGCCCACTAGAGATAGGGCTGTGGAAGCTGCAAAATAAGTTTTTATTTATTTTCCAGAATATAATCAAACTCCGAAAGATACAGGTTGCATATTGTGGCTTTTATTGGGATAATAAGCCGGATTGCAATTGCCTGGAGTCTAGTTCTGAGGGTTATTTCTGTAAACGGTCAATTTTTTCTCAGAAAAATAGCGACTCCACTTTTGGTTTGGACACTCGGCAGAACGTCACTTCTTGTGCACGTAAAACTTGGACGATTAAAATGTTCTTGGGGCTTGAAGTGCGTTTCTTGTAGGCACACGCAAAAAGACATGTGCTTTACCAAGATCATTTTTAGCTTACAATATCTGCGTTTGCAACCGTTGCAGTTCCACTGTATTATAGTCTCCATAATTTTAGATAATTACTAAATAAATAAAATAAATTAAGAAATAAATAACACGTAATAGACGGACAGCTATTAAAATAAGTTAACACAAATCAAATAAAACACCAAAGTTGTAAAAAGATTTTAGTGTTTGGACGTAGACAAGATAAAAGATAAATTCTTAAAACTAATATCACCGATGACATCGGACTTGTAAAATACTCCGTTGCCAGAACCATAAAATACATAAAACTTAAAACTAATATCACAGATGACACCGGAGTTGTAAAAGACTCCGATGCCAGAACCATACAATAAATAAAACTTAAAACTAATATCACAAATGACATTAAAGACAAAAAAAAATGTAATGCCAGAACAACAACAACACCGCAGTTGTAAAAGACTGCAGTGACAATACAAAACCACACTTAATTAAAAAACACAATAGAAAGCCTACAGCTGGGAGCGTGATCTGCCCTTTTTCCAGCCAGGTTTCCTTCTTCTTCTTCTACCTTGTTACTTGCACTGTCGACAACAGAAAGTTTTGATGCCAAAACAAGTTTGATCAGGTCAGTTTTAAAACCAACCTAAGAATGTGTAAGGGTGGTGCTTCTTCCACGTTTTTGGTTAAGGAGACTACATTTCTCCTCAACCGTTGTTGCCCCGGAGGATTTGGTAGGAGCATGTTGGTTTTAATGACCGGAATTGTTAGATTCTTTGCTGCAGGAAGCTGAATCTGTCCGCTTAGTGCAGCAATAAGAAGCGGTAAAAGTTTACATATAAGCTTGTCCACACTGTGTACAATATTCCGGCAATTGGTGTAGAGACTAATACCAATTTGCGTGCTTCAAAATATGTTAGTTGGTTTTTTGTCATTATTTCTTTGATAGCAAATTTGTTACCTTCATGCAAAGGTTTTCCACACGCGCAAATCTGCTTCTTAGAACAACGAGCAGCTGTGTGTCCAAACCTCTGACATTTGAAGCAACGCATTGGTGTCGGAATGTATGGCTTGACTGCAAGGATATAAAAAACCCCTTTCACGTTGGTAGGAAGTTGTGAACGGTTAAACGTCAGTATATGGTTAAGGGTTTCATTGCGTTTACCGTCTTGCATACTAAAAATGCAACGCACGTCGATTACCCTTTGACCTCTCATATTTTCTGCACTTTCTTCTACCGTGCAATTTAAAAAAAACCAGCAATAAACAAAGCCTTACAAGTATTTAAAGTTTTATGTGCAGAGACTATCACGTTCATATCTGCCATACAAATACATTTTAAAAGTTTGGTTGACTGAGCGGCTGAAACCGTTTCTACAAAAAGGCTATCTCAGACCTTCTTGATACATTTGGTATTGCCCATCAGTCTATACAAGACTATATTAATTAAGAAAGGGATAATTTTGTCAAAGTTGCCTTCTTCTTTAGTGACCAGGATGAACCAAGAGACAAGTCCCACCTTCTCATCACCGGCACTTTTTGACAAAATAACTTTGCCAAATTTTTTCCCTTTTGTTGAAGATGAAGCTGGGAGGTTTGATTTGTCATCGGAAGGAGACCGGGTAGCATTATCCGTTGTTACAACCCGATCAGTTACACCAACTTTTAGCTACTGCGCTACCGCAGCATTGTTCTTCCACTCCAGTAGTTGCAAAATCTGTGCTGATTTTGAAGCCCTTGTCAGATTAAACTGACGGCACAGATTGGGGGCGTGTTTTGTTATTGTCTACTATAGAAAATAAGATGCGTTTTACCTACCGCCAAGTTGGAAAAAAAAAGAAAAAGAAGATTAGGAGTTTAGATGTAAATGACAGGAAAATAGGAAAAAGTAGCTAAGAGTAGCTTTGGGTGGTTTGGATTCTGCTCATTGACCCATCCGGCATGGGTAGCCCTGCCAAGAGTTTAATTCCCGCCGGCATAGCTCGAACAGAAGTTACTCAGCTCCCTCACTACGACAAAGTCGTACAAACGAGGGGATGTAAACACATTATTTATATAAATGTTAAATAATAATTTATTATTAATTTATTGCACTGTCTTGAGGAACCACTAATATTGTATCAAGCTTAGTTAATTTATATGTTTTGTTATTAACTACTACTTAAACAAACTGTTTTTTTCTAATTAGATTAGTTTCAAACTAGCTGTTTGCAACTTATCTTATGCCATATTTGTTGAGTTTGATAAGTAAACGGGTGTGTTTCATACTATCAAAAGCTTTTAATAGATCAAGAAAAACGCCAAACTAATTCACCTTTTTCTATAAGGTTTATTACATTATTAGTAAATTAAAAGATAGCTGTCTTAATTTTTTTCTTTCTGTAATACCATGTTGTGAATGATACAAAAGTGTATTTTTGTTAAAAATCATTAATTTGCTTAAACTGTTATATTTCTGTTTCAAATATTTTTGAAAATGTTGATAAAATGCGAATAGGTCTATAATTGTTATAGTCATTAGCGTCGCTTTTTTGTGAATATGTTTTAACACGAATAGTTTAAAATGTTGAAAAGTTTTTGCAGAGTAAAAATTAATTAATTAAATACATCTAATTATATATAAAAAAAAAACTAATTATTCATTTTGGGACAATAGAAAGTAGTCTTGTTTGACATAAAAAAGCCAACAACACGCAGAGTAGTTTAAAATTATCAAAAATACTGATAGATTTAATTAGCGGTAGTAACGAAACTAATAATGTAAAATTATGTAATTGAGTTTCAAATTTTCTTCACAATAAATTGATTTTGCTACCATAATCTTTAATATTTAGCAGACATGTGTAGTATCATTGAAAAATTGACAATAAGAGAATTCTAAATAACTTTTTGCTTAAGTTAGTGGAGTTAAAATTGATCAATAGAAAAAATTGTTTAATTATTTTTAGCAATAAAACTAATTATTCATTTTTAGCATTACGATTTAAGTTTAAGAGTAAACTTGTATGGTACCATTGGAAAATTGACAATGGGAAGATTCTAGCTAACATTTTGCATAAGTTAGCGCAGTTAAAATAGTTTTTTCAAACATAGAAAAAATTATATAGTAATTCTTATGAGCTTATTTCGAACATATTTTAACATCAATGTTAGCTAACAGAGCAACAAAATAATTTTCTTTTTGCACTTAATCACAGTTAAACAAAAAAAAAACTTACTAAACATAAACAGCTTTATGCATAGTTGCTTGGTTAGTATGCTACTATAACGTTATTAACTAGAAACTACTTACACCCAGTGCCGTAACTAGAGCAATGCCGTCAGTGCCCACGCACCGAGCGCAGACCGGTTGGAGGGCGCAAATAACATCACAATAACATAATTTTGAAAATAAGAAAGAAAAAAATGAAGAATTTGCCAGCAATAAAATTAAAGGATAGCGCAAATCTCTATGAACAGAGACCGTGGAAAAAAATCTAAGTTTTTTTTCAATGTGACACATTAAATAATGTATATTTTTCAATTTACAAAAAAATTATAACGGACAATATTTTTTTTTTTTTTTTTTTGTGGTCAGGGCGGTAAAATCTTCTAAAGACTGACTCAAAGTGTCGGATTCACTCTCACGAGGAAAGCGCCTACCGACTAAAAACCGCCCCATATTGAGTACCGGGAAGTTCGAGACCTGTGCTCATAAACCTTCCATTTGGAGAAAATTAAGGGGATGAATAGAGGTAGGAAGCCGTATAGGCTATGGGGTGAGGTTGTAGGATATGGGGTGAACCCACCTGGTTAGATTAGGTTGACCGGTCTTCGATAGAAGTGGCCCTGTTTGTCCGGCTCTGCCAATCTGGCTAGATCGGTGTTCGAATGAATCGCTAAATTCGTAAAATATTTCTCGGCGAGCGCCTTGAAATGTTGTCGTAACGGAGTGATGCCTAGGTCGTTGTGAATATCTGCATTCCTAACGTACCATGGCGCTCCTATAATCCAACGAAGAGTTAGATTTTGAAATGCGTCAAGACGCCTTATATGACTGTTTGCCGCCGTTCCCCAAATTGGGTAACCAAACGTCAATTGCGGTCTAATGATAGACGTATACATACGGAGTTTGTTCCGAATCGATAGCCCGCTATCCCTACGAAGCATTGGGACTAGCAGGTTTTTTGCCAATTTGGCTTTATCAAGAACAGCCTGAACGTGCAATTCGTACGTTAGACCTTTATCAAAAGTGATCCCCAAATACTTTGCAGCATTTGACCATGGAATCGGTACATCATCGATGAAGACGTGATCATGCGGTTGAGTTCGTCGCCGCGAAAAGAGAACAGCAACGCTCTTTTCAGGATTGACCTTAAGCTGCCAATCATTACACCATTCTTGGAGATCATCGGTTGCTTTTTGAAGCCTCGTGGTAACCACCATAGGCGACCTTGAGCTGTAGGGACAATATTTGGACCAAACATGGTTATTTATAGTAAAAAACGGAAAGCAATATTTTGCTTTTCCTGTCTTCTTTTTAATAAAGATCAAGGATTGAGTAACTCAGCTGTATTGTCTATAGTCAATACAAAAAAGGGTTCTGTAAGAAACTGGCAACATTTAAGTCCGCAAGTACCCGATCATGAAAAATCAGCTTTTTACCTATAAAACGCCATAAAATAAAAAACTTTAAAAGTTTTTTTGCATAAAAAGTGTTCAATTGACTTATTTATCTAAAGTGCAATAGACCATAAGAAAGAATATTTAGCATTTCTTCTAAGCTGCAAAAAATTAGATTAGCCTCATTTCGGCATATTTTTAGGCAAAACTGATATGATATCTAAGTATAATCCAGAATTAAGGTCACACATTAAATCTCATAAAAAAGGCAAGTTTTGTATTTTTTTCACTTATACAATATGAAATAATTGAGTTAATGGGAAATGCTGTTATAAGACATATTATTAAAAAAGTGACAGCTAAGACAGCTAAGTAAGTACTTCTCTACTTTGTTTGACTGCACCCCCGATGTATCACATTATAAGCAAATGTCTCAAATTTTAAAATTTGTCAAAGTAACTGACAGGCTATTGTTGACAAACATTTTATTGACTTTAGTTACTCACACAAAAAAACTGGTGAAGGATTAGCCAAAAAAATGTAAAAAGAAAACTGGTGAAAGATGGATTGAGTATAATCGATATCAGAAGACAAGGATATGACAATAAAAGCAACATGAGTAGAAAGTACAGTGATGTTTAAGCAATGTCAAAAAAACCAAGACCAATTTGTACTATGTACCGCATATAGTCTTAATTTAGTACCCTTTCACGCGCCAGTTTTACGACAGATATTATAAATAATAAACCAGTCTTTCGTTTGATTATTTATAATAACATTATGCTTTGGCAACACAGCATTATGTGACACAAAGTTTGCATCAAGTTACATTTTTGCGTGGTAAAAACAAAAAATGAAAAGGTTTTGCACAAAAATAAAGATTTAATAATGATTGTAGAACTTGTAAATAAAAACAAAATTAACAAAATTAATTCAAAAAATATGCAAACGTATAAATATAGTTTTGTTTAGTTTTAAAATGTTATTTATTAATATCTAAAATAAATGATGCATTTATTGCAATTGAAGAGCTTAAAAAAATAAGGCCACACACAATTAATTACTTTTCAACTATAACAATTTAAAGTATTATTAAATAACATAAACAACTGTTATGTGTAATCAGATTAACTTTTAAAAAGTCAAAATCCACAGCATCAGATGTGTTTGCTGCTTCCACATTAATTTTTATAACACGATTTTGAATGTGCTGCTTTCTTGCAGAAAAAGAGTAAACTAATTTAATTATTAAAATGAATAACATTAATTTATTTTATTAATTATACTTTTTGTTGCTAATATTTAAATATTACCATACATTGCAATAAATAAAGCAATGTCATTAAATGATGATAAATATCACAATATTTACAACTGACAGTTGTGAGTTATATTTACAATGTGTTTAATCACATGTAAAACAAAACAATCTGGTTACTAAAGTTGTAGTTGGCAACTAAGCTTAGTAGCGTTTTAAATATTTCTATGCATACGGTCAACAGTAATATTCAGCTAGTTGCACCTTAGTAGCTACTAAATATAACTATGCATAAGGGTGAAACTGTTTAGTAGTTACTGTGATTTTATGTAAATTGTCCTTTTGACTAGTGAGATGCTAGGCACACTGCTGATGGGTGCATATTCTGAAACACGAGTGTACGTGTCTCTTACTGGGTAAAAAAGCAATTTACATAAAATACATCATTTAGATAATTTTATTTTCCGTGTTGTTGTCTGTCTGTGTAGGGTTTAACTGTACTACAACTTTCCTTCACACACAAACAGTTCAAGGTTTCTCTTAATAGGGGGCATTGCGTTACCACCTTCGACGCATACTAAACATAAACTGTTCAATAATTACTGTGATTTTATGTAATATACGTTTGAAAACCAATGAACAAATTCTCACTGTCTACACAAATGTGTGTTATTGATGAGTTATAATTTATTTTTCTACAGCTTACTTTAACAGTTAAACAAAAAAAGCATGTTTGTTAAGAAACATTTAAATATGCATGTTTATAAGAACTTTTTGTTCTATTGATGCGTTGATATATATTACCGTATTTTTAAAATAATTGTGCAAGAAAACCACAAATTTATTTATAAATTTTTATTAACAATTTAATATAAAACAACATTACTTCATAGATTGAACAAACAAATGTATTTTATATAATACTGGCAAAGTCATTCATTTTGTAAAATTACTTCCATTTATTTCAAATTTATTAAGATCACAAAAAGAATGTGTTTGAAATATGCAACACATTCTTTTGACATATTATTGCAAAAATACTGATTAACGAATTGTCTTTTGTGAAAAAGCAGGAACGTCAAACCATTGATAATATTTTTCTCTAGTTGTATCTAATTCATATTTAAGACACTTTTTAATACTAAAATAAAAATATTAATAAATAAATATATTGCATACAACATTATACTTACGGAAAATAACTGTATTTTAAACATTTACTTATAGGATATTCAATTTGAAAACACTGTTGTCCAATAAGATTAAAATAAATATGCCCCATAATTAAAGAAACTTTGCTGTTGACCGATTTTAAACATTTCATAAATTGGTCATCACAATTACAGTTTAACCTAAAAACAGTTAATATCTTTTTTTTATAATCTTAAATTTTATTATCTTACCTAGTGTGAAATTTATTGTTTGTTAAATTATGTCTAGTTTCATATGCTTCTATAAAATCATCACATAAATCATGAGTTCTGCAACACTTATCTTCTGATGCATAACTGCCCAAATCATGAAAACTCGAAGCAATGTCACCAGAACCACACCATTTTGTACCTTAAAATAAATCAAATTAAGATGTTTGTATAATATTTATAGATTTTAATTTTACCTGGAAAAATTAATAACCAATTAGCAAGTCGAACATCATCTAATCGTATATTCTCACCAATATCATTATATAATAGAGGATCTGTATCATTTAAAACAATATTAAAACCGGTCACGCTTACACATAAGAACAATAATGATACACACGCGAATCTCATTTTGACTTTTTTGTATTAATGATTATATCTGCAATATCCTGCTAAAACAAGCAATCTATATATGTACAAAAAAACATAAAAAATTTGCATATCAACAACCTGTTCCAATTTTAATATCTTAAAACGTTTAATAATGGTTTCATAATTATAATAATATAAGTTTTATTCAGCAATAAGTTAATGAAAAAGGTTATACTATCTTCAGAATTCAGGGTTAATGAGTTTTACTGTATTAATTGCAAATAATTAAAATTGTGATGGTGGATATTTGCAATTTGTTCTTTGTTTTCAGAATAAATTATCGTTAACAAATAAAATGTTTCATTGATGTTTTAAGTGTTTAATTTACACATTTTAATTATCATAACAGTTATGATAATATACGTTTTATCATTTAATGTAATTTGTATTTGTTTGTAGGAAACTTGCACTTTGGTATATCTTATAATAACTTAAGTAATTATTAAAATTTAATTTACATACAAATTTATTGAAAACATTAAATATGAGATTTTTTATTAAGACGCCCAAATATAATTGAATAAAATTTTCACACATTGTAGAAGAAAGTCCAATCTGTGTCCCCTCAAATTTGTAGAAATTTGATGCAATAAGACGTTTCTTTACAATTAATTTTTAAAAAGTGGCGTTTTTAATTAGTTCTTTATTAATATTTTATTTGTTAAATATAACTTCAAGTTTTTAACCAAAAACATAAAGACATAAAATATTGTATGTAGTTCAACATATAAAAATAGTGATGACTAAAATCTTATCGTTTGGATATTGAGTTGGTTGGCATTTTGTTCCATAACTACCAATTTTAATTTAAAAACGGCGCTGTACGTGTCAATATTTTTTTAGAAAGAACCGATATTCTCGTAGATGTGATAGGATTTAATATTTTTCCATATCAATACTACTAGTGCCACCCCAACAGAACGAAGAGACTAAACCCGGCAATTTTCTAGCGATAACCTTTCTACGTATTGTCTGTGGTTGTTTTTACACATTTCTAAACTTTTACAATCAAGTTTTAAAAAACTTTTTGGCGTCAATCTATTAAACATAAGTTTATTCAACAACTTTTCGAATCAACTTTTTTATTATAGCTATAAGATAACAATTTAGTCAATCTTATTTTGTAGACGAAATAGAAATGTGCAACTTAAATTTGTAACTTATCTAGTTAGTGTCTGTCTAAATTAACAATAGTGTGAAATTAATAATACAGTATAATTCAAACTTGCACGGAAATGTTTTAGAAACTTGATGCTTGAGTCAAAATGAGAATAAAAGTTTATATTCTACCTATACTCATTTGTCAATTTTGATATTAATTGAGGTATTCTTAAACCGCTACATATAATCTTTCTAAACGTAAACACATCTGTAGCGTCTTCTATAATAGCCACAACTTTTTGACACAAAATGGCCGACGATGATACATACTACATTTACTTCATACATCTCAGTAATACAAGTGAAGTTCTTTATGTTATCTACCTAGCTATGATAAGAAGAAGTTAGAAGACAAATTAAATTTTATTTTTTAGCGTAAAAACCATTAACGGTACTATACTTATTCAAACATTTTCTAGTAACGCTATGCAATTGAAAACAAATTTATTTGGTATTAAACAAAGTTTTCTGAGCATATTTTGTTGGTCTTTTTTTGTGTATATCCGCATTTAAGTTTTTAATTGTCATTATAGACATGTAGAATTTTAAAAACACTTGTTTCTGCTAGTAACTAAAGTTTTTACTCAACGCTCAATCAACACTAAACCTTAAACTTTGTTGATGATTCTGTCAGTTTGTGCTTTTAGAGGTCTTTCACTCTTTAGGTCATTATGAATAAATTTCGTGCCTATTTGAACTACTCGCACCAAAAATAGGTTGGGCTATTTTCTCTATAGACTATTACTATTCATGAATAGTCTTCCGGCTACTGCCTATTTTTCAATTTTCTAACAATCTTGAGTTTAAGTTGCAAATCACTCATTTTTGCCTTTTTAAACTGATATAAAAATGAAAAATGTTGAACGATTAAAATCAAATTTGGAGATGACATTATAAAATGTCACAGAAATTTTACATAACAAAATGTTTGCAATAGCAAATATAAGGGTGCGTTCAAAAAACCGGAGCGTTGGTGTGTGGTGCGCACACCAAGTGTGTAGATCACGTGAACACACCAAGCGTCAATTCTCGAACGATTCGGAGTGACACCAATGAGTGATTTTTTGAAGTTTGAATGTTATAAATTTTTTATAGGTAATTTGTAATTGTTTATATAAGTTTTGTTTAATAATAATCAAATTACACTGCAATTGCAATTCATCGGTTACGTTCTCTAAATACCCATTCATTTATTGAACATAAGTTTCAACATAATGAACCTAATATTATTTGAGTACGTTATTATAATGACTGTAATCCTCAAATTATACTAAAAGAATAAGACAGATATGTTCTTGGCAGTTTTATTTCTGTTCTAGAAAATGTGTGCGACATTTTTACTTATTTTTATCCAAATGTATTAAAATTGCTAGTTTTAATTGTTATTTGTGTTAATTAAATGTATTTTGTCCTGACTTGTCCCTGTTACGTTTTTTGTTTCAAACTTTGATGTAAAACTTGAGAATAAAATACTCGCTTTTTAAACACATTTTGCGCGTAAATCTCAGAGTAAAATCCACCCAGCTCTAGACTTGGGTAGACAAGATCGCGCTCTCGGTGCGACGCTCTCAAATTTCGAACGCTTTGGAATGTCACACCAAGAGTGACACTCCAATTTTTCGAACGACATAGAGTGCGCTCTTTACCAACGCTCCGGTTTTTTAATACATGAATTATTTTTGCGCAAGCCCCGACTTTGTAGTAATTTCTAACTGAATACAACCGCTTGTCGGTTGGAACGCGCCACAACTAAGTTTTTGACTATTGTTTAAAAAGTAAGGTTATAACGCTTAATCTTGAAAAAAGATATTTTACAATGATTAATTAATTATGTAATAAGTTATTTTTTTATTAAGTTATAACTAAGTTTCAGACAAATAAATTATGGTTATTAACATTAAATTTAAATTGTTGAATGTAATTAATTAAACGGTATATAGGACTTGTTTTTTATTTTTTAAAAATACATACAAAATGTGAACGTTTCGAATCACTTCTGGATTCTTCCTCAGCACTAAAATATATAAAAGATGATGATATGAAACATATTAAAAACATATTAAAAAAGATTTTACAAACATATTACAACCATATTAAAAACTATTAAAAACAATGAAAAACAATTAAAAACAATTAAAAACAATTAAAGACACTTAAAAACATATTAAAAACATTTGTTAATTTGAATAAATTTTATTTTAAAAAATCAAATGACTTACCAATTTGTTATAAATTGATTAATTTTGTCATTAACATTGATTTCATATCTTTTCTAAATTAAATTGAAGAACATTATTATTATTTTTGCAGGGAGATGTTGTTCCCTTGGCCCGTATAATTGGAATGTACTATTATTTATTTCTATTCTATATTTTTGTTAAATTTATAAAAACTATTTTCTATAAAACATATTGGATACATATTTTGTTAGTGTTTAAAAAAACTTAGACAAAAGAAGTGATTCGAAACGTTCACATTTTGTATGTATTTTAAAAAAATAAAAAACAAGTCCTATATACCGTTTAATTAATTACATTCAACAATCATTGAAGGACGAAGAAATAATAAATAAAGAAAGAATTAAATTTAAACACTAAATAAATAAATCGCAGTAGATGCGGCAAGATTTATTTCAATTTCAATAGCGGCAACATTTTTACTCTTTGGGCATGTCTGGCATTTTTAGTACATGCTTCTGATAGATGACTGCTTCTGACAGTTGTGGACAATTTGGGGTCACGTTGGAACGTACGACTTCTAATCAGAGTCATGGTTTATGTACGGTTAGAACGCGTAAATTCAACTGCGCACAATCCTGACAGTCCCAACTGCGTTTGGTGTCGGTTAAAACAAAGAGATAACATAAAAAACTATCCTCGTAAATTAAAAAAAAAAACATAATAATTATTCATAAAAAAAATTTCTTGAAATATAGATAGTTGAAAAAAAACTGCCTTTAGCAGCAATAGTTTTCACATATAATGCAAGTTTTTACTCACATGCTTTGTAGTCATTATCAATTTTCTGCTCGATCAAATTTGAACATATATAGTCAAAGATAATCATCAGATTATATTTGTTCAAATTATATATTATATTACTTTTAAAAACGATATGTTAATAGATGTGATATCATTAAGTACATTAGCATTAAGATTTAGGTTATAGAAGTACTTCACAGTTGTCTGAGGTTATTCACACATTGGTCAAGAGGATCTTAGGTGTGTATTAAAAAATAGTACATTGACATTGCTTTGTAGTTAAAGTCACATAAGGTTACACTAACTGATAAAACCTTAAAATTGTATGCAAAACATAGTACAATAGTAATGAATAGTTAGATATATACACACTAGCAAGAGGGTTAAAAATGAGCAAGAAATTGTCTTAATTAAATGACTGTGAGCATAGTTTTTATATAAAAAATAAAAATTTGGTATTATGGTATAGCATATATTGGTGTTATCATGGGACTTCTGTCATTACAAACTACTAGATATATGTTAAAGAAAGATTTTATAATTAATAATTAAGCTGTTTCTGATAATTATATTTAGGATAAGTTTAATGCGTGACCAATGGCAACGCACGCTAATGCAAGAAAACAAATGAAGGCTAGTAAAGTGAGTAACAGACCAAGCCAAGAGAATAGTAAACAAGCATTTCCTCTTTTAGTGGCAAATGTATTTGAACAAATAACTAAAATAATAAATATCAACAACTAAATTAGATATTTTAAAACTATTTATTTTAAGTAAAATCCAATTTCAAAACACTTTGTAAGCAATTGAGATGTTATGTTTGCAATTATCTAAGTTAAATTTGATTCCAAGGCGCCAACAGTTGCTAGTTTATTGGCACAGACAAAGATTTACCGTAGCCCCAATAAAAAAAAAAAAAATCATATAGACTTCGGAAGCCAGTTCAAAATAGTTTTTTACCAAATTGCCCTCTTAATAATTCTATTGTTGCGTTAGGTGTACAACATGTGGCGCAATCATGTTTAAACTACGTTCTTTCCAAATCAATATTATTCAAATTTGAAATTAAATAATTAAATAATAATCAATCATTGTTTTGTAACGTTTCTTATTAAAAGTTACTTGCTTTTTATCTGAATTCTTGAAGAAATACGGCCAAATAATGTCACTAGCGTACTATCTACACTGTACGGTGCATTTTCCTGATGCAACTTCAATTATTGGATCATTTGCAGATTATTTCTACTTCAAAACCGGCAATTCTGTTTATTAACGTAACCATTTAGCTTAAAATGAGCGTTGTTGCTAAACAAAACTAGTAGTCAAACTCTGCTTCTACTTGCAGTTGATTTTGAGCCCAAAGCTTGTAAAGCATCCAATTAAGATCTTTACACAAAATTTTCTACATAGTCAAATAACAAATTCCAATTTCTTGCAACCGTCAATAAATTGATAAACTTTATCAAGATTTTTAACAACAACGGTGATAATTTCTTAGATAGACAAAGTTTGTTGTTTTGTTTTAATGTTAAGCAGCGTAAAATGAGTTTGCAACTTGTCCGTAGTTTGGCAAACACCTTGTTCGGTTGGGCAATTATTTGCACCATAAAATTTGCAATGTGTTCTAAAACTTTTACGCACAAAATACTGGGTTTGATAACACATTTTGCCAATTTGTAAGCATTCTATGATAATTTGCCAGACTATACTAAATATTTGACAATTTTACAAATTTACAATTGGTTTGATCAAAATTTTTATTAAGTTTCTAAACTTATATGTAAAATTAAGGTGGTTATTAAGTGGAAAAGCAGCAATTGTGATGAATTTTGCTATTTTTATTTATTATAACTATTTATTAAAGTAAAGACATACTAATACTTATACTAATAATAAAAAATCTGTGCTAGCAGAAAACCAATTAAACTAAAAAAAAAATTGTATGTGCAATTTTTTAACAATAGTTCTATTATAAGAAAAATACAAAACGTGCTAAAAACCACTACTTTTCAAACTGTTTAATGCGCCAGAAGCTACACTAGTGTACTATTTTTAATTAAACTAGATCAATTAATGACCAAACCACACTCTATAACTGAAAAGATATATAAATCAATAAAATCAACAATTTTTTTGTCTTAGAAACTTTTACAAACAAGTACAGGTACAACTTACATTAAAACGCAACTACAGTATTATTGAGCATATGCACAAAATAAACGCTGCTTTTAAACAAATGCTATTACTGCACATAAGTTTTTTTTAATTAAACATTACATAGGAACTTAAAATACTATATAACGGTATTTATTGTTCTATATGGCAGTGTACTTAGCGCTGTATTTAATGTTATTATTATAATAAAAAAATTCTACCACTCTTCTTCTCATATTTGTTTTGCAAGTTATGTGTTTTTTATCTTTTGTGTGTTTAATGTATAAAACAGAAGTGTATCTGTTATAGAAAAAGTTGTACAAAAACTTTTGCAGACAACATAGTAATTAATGCAACTTCTTAATAAAACTGCATAGTTTCAATAACATATTAAAATGATTTATGTATTTACGTACAGACTAAAGTATCAAAACAAACAAAACAAAATTTGCACAAGTCCTTCTACGTTTTCACATTCAACCGATTAAAAATTCCAAATTATATAAAAAACTTGGTATTTATCTCTGCTGTTGTTCATTTTCATTAAGTTCCAAAAAATCTAAGCTGTCCCTAAACTATCAAACTTCTAAACTATAAACGCTTTCCAAAATCTAAATAAACTTAAAGCTTCCAACTTTAAAATACATCTACAAACTCCAACGTCAAAACTTTACAATAATTTTAATAAAAAGTTCTTAAAATAACTGAAATTGCAACGTACCTATCCTAACAGTTAGAAAGAAAATCAAAACAAAAATTGTCACTTACAACAACCGACTCTAAAATCACTAGTTATTTGAGGCACCATCTAGACTAAAGATAGAAAGTGGGGTCTTTTTTATAAAGACTAGCACTACCAGCATACAAATGTATGGTAGGTATTGTTAATTTTTCTTTTCATTCACTGTATCTTTGTTATCTAAAAACATAAGTTTGTAAAACTATTTTCTACGTATTCGAAATTTTTATTATTAAAGTTTGAGGTAAAATAAAGTAAACTTTAGGCAAAATATATAAAACAATTCCGAAACACCACAAATGTAAAAAAGAAATCTTTTAAAAGTTATTGATAAAATTAGAGCGGACTATTATAAAATCTTCAACTTAAATAAAATGTACATTTTATGACTGTTTAAAACTATAAAAAAATTCAAGCTAGTTGAAGTTATATTTGAGGTTAAAAACAAATTTAGATCTTAAAGATATTAAATACACTCGAAAATGCTTAGTTTATTACATTTTTTTAATAGTCATTTAATATTCATCTACTTAGGGCCGCTTTTACAACCGTCGGATAAACTAATCCACAGTTATACCTAGTTTAACACGCAAAGCATTTTACAAATGCTAAGTTAGTTTATTCTCTAGGATAACCTATTGAAACGTCAATTGTGCCGTAAGTTATTTTTAAGCAAATTTATATTGTCTTCTCTATAACGTAAATATGTTTAAATCAGACAGTGACAACAAAAAAACAAAAATCGGAGCAACAAACCTTACTTTTTTCCTTATTTATTTTTACTAATATGATATGTGCGGCGCTTACGAGGTTATGTGCGTTAAACTAGGTATAACTACTGCTTCGAGCACCGGATAAGTTAACCCCGGGTTATTCCCCTCCAAATCCTAACTATGCTTTAACTGGAGGTTGTAAAAGCGGCCCTTAGTATATTAAGTTATGTAATCATAACACCATTGTTAAAATTAATGTTTGTTTGATACATGAATAAAAAATAAATAGGTTTTATATAAAAAAATGTAAAAAATTCTATTATGTACCATTAAATTGTTAAATCAAAATATTATCAAAATAATAAATTATGCAATCTAACTAACAAATTATCAATCTGGAGTTTAATCTATTATTTAAATTGTATTTGTATATCATTATACATACATTATCATACTAGATACAATAAGTGGAACGTATTTGATATGTAAATTAATAAATTTTATATAAATTGGGTAGAAAATTTTAATAACATTACAGTATGGTTTACTTGATCAATATGGTTTCTGCTATAAGTTTTTACTGTCTAACGGCTATTTTTATGGGGACGGAATCTATCAACATTATTTGGGATAATGACGCCCCTATAGATTTCAATGATGTTGAACATGGGAGAATGGAAGATGTTAGAATGCCCAATTGGATGTTTATTTATCCAGGTAAGTAAATAAAATGTGTAAATTTAGCGTGCGTAGTTTCTTTAAAAATAAATTAAAAATAAATTACATAACCTTGTTTTATTCGCAGGTACAAAATGGTGTGGTGCTGGAAATATTGCAGCAAATGGTGATGATTTAGGTGATCTTGCAAGAACCGATAAATGTTGTAGAGCTCATGATTTATGTACCGATATTATAGAGGCTTACCAAACAGCGCATAACCTAACTAATAACCGATTTTACACAAGGTATTCTATTTATTTATAGTATATAATAATACACAATAATATACTTTGAATGTTGTAATAACTAAAATTATGTTTATTTTAGTTTAAGTTGTAAATGTGATAAAGATTTTTATAAATGCTTAAAATCAATTAACACCAGAGATTCTGTAACAATTGGAAATATATATTTTAATGCTCTTGGACAACAATGCTTTAAGAATGCTTATCCAGTTAAAAGTTGCCAGAAATATGTTTTCTTTCCGTAAGTGGAAATGTACATTTGAGTTTAAACCATTTAAATTAATTTATTTATTTTAGGAGCAAAAAATGTGTTTTATACGAATTCAACGACACTTTAGAGAAGATATATCAATGGTTTGATGTACCTATTTTTTAAATTTAGACAAACATTATTGTATCTACTTAACATAATATTTTAATTTATATCTGCAACTTATTTAATTAAACCGATGGATTTAACAAGACAGTATACGCCACATGCATACACGATTTGAATAAACATGTTAAAGCAGTAAATCAAATAACATTGTCTTAGTTATGTCAACAAACGCATAGCAAAAAATATCAACTTTATAGACACCAAATTACATTTTTAAACTTAATGTACCTATATTTATACCAATAAAGAATAATGTAAATGAATCTTATTGATTAATATAAAAATATCACATAAAAAAATTAGAAGACACAAATGCAGGCTTTAGTTTTAGTTTTTTATTTATTTAAAGAAAATCTCTTAGTTAAATTTAGAAATAGAATTACTGTACAAACTAAAATTTGGAAACATTTATTCATAAAATGTTTAAGAAAAATCAAATTGAATTAAACCTTTTAATTATTTTTGAGTTGGGTGATAAAACTAAGCTTTTGGGTTTTTTTATGGATAGGCGAGACAATTTTAAGAAAAATAAATTTTTACAAGAAAATTATATTTTTTAATGAATCAACATATTTTTACCAATAGAGAAGTAGTATCTCAACATTGCAGATAGTAGCTAAGAAAAACCTTTATCCAAAAACAATATTTTCTAAAAGTTAATGTGTACTCTATCACGTATCATAAGATAATTGAACGGTATTATTTATAGAATTTTAAATTATCAAAAGTATTTAGAAATACTTTATAAAACAATTATATTAATTAAATCTATTTTTTTAGATTAGTATTACTAAAAATTTAAAAAAAATTGGAAAAATGGATTGTGTTGTGGGCCGGGATTTTTTTTTAAACTTTGTATTTTATTTGTTGATTCCGTGGTTCAATATTGTAGTATTTGCACACGAAAATCAAAAGCATTTTATTAATACAAAAAGATGTCTTGTAAATTTTTTTAATACTATAAATTTTTTTATACTGTTGTAACATTATTTACTTACATATATATTGATAGAAGAAAGGTTTAATAACATTTTTGTTTTGATGAATAAATAATTTAAATATAGTTATCAACGCATTAAAATTTAATACAATAAATCTTTTCTTTCCTAACAATTTTATGTGTACATCCTATATGTAACCAATAATATAATAATATTTAATATTATTGACTTATAACGTTTGTATAACATCTCAGTTTGACATTTTTTGTAATTCATTATCAACTTTTTATTAATTGACATATTTTCAGTATTGTTGTTATTTAAATTGATTTAACCACGGCAATCACTTGAAACCGCTTTAGCGTTTTTGTGTCTAAATTCAACTAACGTGGTAGGTATATTATATATCTGGAATTGCTGAAGTCGTTTTCTGTCAAGTTTACTTGAGTTAACTACAAGTATGTTCCAGACATGTATATACATCCGACGTCATATTTTGACGTCACAAAAATTTACTTACTATAATTTTATAAAAGCTTTGTTACAACTTACTAAAATCTACGTGTTCAATATCAATATTATTTTCATTTATCATAGCCAAAAAAGCCACTAATTTACAAATAATTACACCTACTCACATAATTAGACGTGCTTGTCTAAGAAACGTTCATTTTCCAAATTAACATATTTGTCTACATAAGTTTGATTTACTTCATCATAGTTTTGTTACAAATTTTGTTATAAGTCACGTCTTTGGTTAAAATTATTGCTACAATTATTATTGCTTGTTTGTCTAAAATTGCGTCTTATTATTAGCTCTATAATTATTATTATCCCCCGGGATGCTTTACGGCTCCTCGACCTTCACCCGACCCAAAACCCAAGACACGTCACTTTGTCCCACAGTATAATCTAAAATTTAAGCCAGGATGTTACACCGCATGCAGACTTAAGAATTTCAGAAGTTTAAAATATCCCTGTCAATATTGCCCAGGTTGCTGCACGCGTCCATGCTGCAAACACGTTTCATGCTCGCCATGTTGCAAGTATGACGATCCTTGTAAAGCGGTTTGTTTCGATCATCCAGAAATGCTCCCATCTGGAAGATATCCTCCAAACGTTTACAAATGCCCTAAGAGATGTTAATCAGATATATTGCCAATCGCCATTTTTATACATAGTAACTACATTTTATTTATTTTTGGAACTACCCAAGATTTAAGATTAAAACTAATTAAAACTAATTATTACTTTTGTAACTATCATAACTTCTGTAATTATTGCTAAAATTACTTTTGTTAGTATTTACAAAATTTTGATTATTATTGTCAACATTAAAATGATTTGTATTTAATAGACATTTGTGTTCAACGTGATTAGAACGTCCACAATTGTTGTAGCTCCATCATGTTGCTTCAACTAAAGAAACAGTTTTAAACGAGTGGAAGTATTAATTTTAAATGTATTTACATGTTGATTGATTAATTTATTTATTGTGTGTTTATTGTAATTTAATGAATCTGCTATTTGTAGGATCATGTTAAATTCTGATTTTTTGTGTGACTCTGAAAGAAGGAGATTGATTGCTCTATAGATCATGCTATTAAATGCTGCAAGCTGATGTTTCATTGGGTTAATTGAATCTGCGTGAGTATAATTAAATGTGTGGGTAATTTTCTATAATGTTAAATACTAGTTTTTTTTTATGTTTTCTAATTATTAAAATATTTAAGAAAGGGTTGTTGATTCAAACATGTGTGTTAAATTTATGCTTCTATATAAACTATTGAATGATGATAAGAAAAAGTCTATATTCATGTCTGACTTAATTATTGCAAAAATATCATCGACATAGCGAAACCAAACCGAATACGAAGCTTTGCAGCCTACCATATATGGAAACGGCGTAAAGCAGCAAGTGGGGAGAAAAAAAAATATAATGTTGTAAATATGTAAATATATTATAATAAATTTAGTTAAAATAAAAAAAAAAAAAAAAAAAAAAACTGTTGAAAAATTTGGTACCGTATTTCTTGCTGTATTTCTAAATAATTTAAAAAACATTTGGAAGGAAGGGGATAGTTGGTTGCCCATTGCCATTTATTTATAAAATATGTTAAAAGAGTGTAACAAAATGAAAGAAAAACAGATAAAAAATAGAAATATTAAAAGAAGACGAAAGAGAGATACAATGGATAAGGGCAATTAAAAAACAAACAAAAAATGGACAAACAGAGAAGAAAAAAAATTTAATTGTGTTATTTATAAAGAATAATATATATTATAGATATATTTGTGAATGTAATTTTCAGAGCCAAAATTAAATATTATTTTGTTCTTTTGTACGCCACTGATTTATTTACAAAACAATTTTTATGAAACTTACAAAATTTTCAATGTTATTATCATATACATAATGCATGTAATGTATATAATGTTAAAACTTATTTTAATTAGTAATTACACTAGAATAATTAATTTAATTTGTCATATAAAAAATCACTTTAATTTATCAAGTTTCTGTAACCTTTTATAGTGTTATCTCAAAGTTTGTTTTCAATCGCTAAACCTTTTAATTTTATATTGGTTTAAATAGGAAAAAATAAGAAATAGTATTAGTTTTAAGGCAAATATTGATGCAAGCAGTTCAAACCAGATTCATTCATAATGAGTGTAAAATATCTGACAAATCCAAACACTGGTGTTGATTTGCCGCGGAGTAAAAAATTTTGTTATTGCTAGAGAAATAAGAATACATAAAGATTTTAAAATGAACAAAATGTTGGCACGATAAATTCCAAGCTGCTCAGTGCCGAACAAAATCTGTGCAGACAACAAATTTGCGAAAAAAATTTGACTGTTTTATTTCAAGATATAAACTTTTTCTGTAGAATTGTAACTAGGGATAAGACGTACACCACTTTGATCCTCGCACAAAACATGAGTACGTACAATTTTTTCATAAAAGCTTTTTACCACAAAACAAAGGCGCAATTTACCGAGCAAAAAATGATGTTTTTTGAACGTTGATTTTTTAAATTGAGTATATGTTAAAAAAACTACAATAACAGAGAGTGACTACAAAAAACAAAATTAAAAACTTGAAAGCAAGCATACACAAAAAAAACTTAACAATTAAAACGCTTTTGCACAACTGCTGAGTTTTTGAAAAAATAGTCAATAAACGTGGCTTAAAAAAATACTACTTCTACTTTACTTTGTGCCTTGTAACTATTACCTGTTTTCAGAAAAAAAGTTAGAATAGTTGCTAGTCTTAATGGTTATTAAGTAAAAAAATAAAACTTTATTTGTCTTCTAACTTTTTGTTTTTATAGCTAGGTAGATAACTTAAAAAGACGTTTATTAACACTTTTGTTTTATTGGATAATAATTTAAATATAATTGATAATGCATTTAAATTTAATACATTATTAATATTATAATTATTAAAGGTGCTAGATGAGCTTCTAGGTGACCGAAAAATAATGCAGTATTATTATCTCTTAATATGTGTATAACATCTCAATTTTGTGTTGTGCATGTCTATTGCATACTAGGTACGTTGTACACAACAATTAAAAATGAAATAAAATTCACACCACCCGCAACACACAACAACACCTGTGAAAAGAAAAGAAAAAACTGATGATGGCCTAACCGCCAAAACCGGTCTTAATATATAAAAATAAAATCAGCACAATAAAGTATAAATTTTTTATTAAAATACCCTAACCTCAATTAAAAATGAACCAATTTTATTTGTAGGATCGATTAAAACAGTTAGTCTAATTGAAAACATTGAGTAACAATAACTATATTATGTTAAAAATAACTTGTTAGTGCGGTATGATCTGTATCCCCAGAAAAAATTAAGAACAGTTATGCTCTTAGCTCGTATTGAAATGTACGAAAGTAGTTTATTTGAATAAATTGTTTTTTAATAAAGTTCAAAATAAACGTTTTATAAAGTCTAATAAAAAGACACAAGTTCATAAAAATAAGCTGATATTTGTAAAATTTAATACATAAATCGATGATTTTTTATTGCAAAAAAAACTTTTCTTAATGACGTCTTACCATAGTTGGAAGTAAAAAAAGCTATTTTAAAATTAAATTCAACAAACATTTGTTACTTTCAGTTGTGGAAATATTAGAAAACTTAGTTTATTCAAAAATAGATAGATTGTGTTATTATTCACATCTAAAATAATAATATTATGAAACAAACAATGATAATACATTACATTATATAAACAAAGAGATCAGTAGAACAAAACAAAATTTAGTATTAATATTATTACGTAATATTTGAAATGTTGTATCCATGCTAAGAAAAATAAAACATAATGTAAAATTGTTAAAACTTATGATTTATTAAGTGTAGTTTATATACAAATATTGATATAAGAGAATGTAGAAAATCAGTGCATGTAGTAACAGTTATCATCATGTTACGCAAATTATTATTGGCATCAATAATTTGGTATACAAGTTGCAATCTGATAGAAGATGTAGAATATGAAATAGAAGACTTTGTTTTACAACCACGTGCTTTAGCGGATGTAGGTGTACAACTTATCAATTGGTTATTTATAATTCCAGGTAAGAGGCTGATAAAAATCCAATTGAATTTAATTAGTTTTATCAAATAAATGTATTAAGAAATGATGATCAATATAAGATAAGTTTATTGTATTGAGATTAAGTACTGATAATGTACATTATTTTTATTATTATTTATGTGCTTAATGATTCATGTAGGGTAGCTTTATCACGTGTCGCCTGACAAATATGAACCTCACATATTATTAAAACATGTAACAAATAGCATATTTGTATAATTTATTAAAACAATGAAATTTAATATAAACATTCTAAACCATAAATAACCGTTTTATTTTTATTTTTTATACTAACCACAAAAAATTAGTTAGTTAGGTTAGCTTACGTTAGCAAGTATTTGTGGCTTATTATAAATATAATGAATAATACATGTTCTATGTCGCATGTAACAGTTGCCTTCATCAACATATTCTATACTATATATTATTTATTTGATTCGAGATAAACATAACAATAAGGTTTTATTAATGTTTATGAATTAAAATTGATAATTCTATATCAGCAACAGCTGTTTAAATCTAAATTAATTTAATTCAGTCAAATACGATTGATTTCGAGATGATATTTATTATGTATTAATATTTACAAAACAAAACAAGATTGATTTTTGTTTACTGCTACAAATTACTAAGTTTTTTATCACAGTTATTATTCTGAGACAATTTACTATTTTTTATTAGTTCTTTATTTTTATAAATAAATTACAAATTTTTATTGAATTAAATTCTTTTACGGTTGAAAAGAAAAAAACTAGTACTTGTGTATTTACAAAAATAAGTTTTATAATAAAAATTAATATGTTACAATTGTAATTTAAGATAACTTACAACTAATAGAGCAAAACCTAATAGAATCAGATAATAAATACGTGTATAATATGTATTCAGCTAATTTTCTGTATGCTAATTTTATTTTATTAAAAATCTTTTTCACGTGCAAATACAGCCGGTTATATATGACCTGTATGCGAGATGCGGAATCTGAGACGCTGTATCTGGGAAACGTAAGTAGTATTTTCAAAAGTAATATAAGAAGTCTAATTATTATCAAAAATTGCTTTTATTGCCAAATGAAAAAAAAATCATTTTCTAAAAATTTGTAATAAACCCAGTAAGTAAATTGTTAGTTAATAATAATACTTTATTAGTCTTTTGATCAATACAGATATTAGACACGTCAATACACATACGTTTTATAAAACAATAAAAGTAATAAAAAAATATAAATTAATTAAAATAAAAGTCATTACAAACTTAAAACCAATAAATACATCAAATAGCACAAATTATCATTTAAGTATTCGTCTAGGGCAGCGGTTCTCAACATCCTTTAAAAATTGTTCGATAGCTCGCGGACCCCTTTAATAAAAAAAAAGTGTCTTGAATAAAACATTTTTTTTAGAAACAATTTTATATATTCAGAAAATATTACATCTTATGTAATAGTTAAATTTAAATACAAATTTTAATGGGATTGATGCATGTGCTATGCCTGAACTAGTTCTTATATGTTTGCCTTTGTTTTGGCCAGTGGAACTCCCATGTGATTTGTTGCGTATAATCTACTTCAAGATTTTGTCTTAATAGTAAGTAGCGTAGAAAAAGCTGACTCACACTTATAGGTGGTTGAGGCATCAGGATAGGACTGTGCCATTTCAGTGCAAAAACCTCTAAGTTTTTCAAAAAACATGTTTTGCAACCACATCATTTATCAAATCAATAAACTGATTACTAATGAAAATTTCAAATGGGTTAGTGATAAAACAATGATGTTTGTTAAATTCTCGTAGATCAGAAAAAAGAAAAAAAAATCTTTGTTAAGAACGAATATATGCTGTTTTATCACCTCAAGAATATCGCCATCCACTTTAAGCTAATTTTTATCAATATATGTGTTGAGTTGTGGAAATGGGACAAAATTCTTATTCTATAACATAACAATCTTATTTTTTTCAGAATTTATTAGACTGTAACAGTATTTCGAGGTCCTACCAAAACAGCTTTGCAATCCCATAGGAGACCACGGACCTCACTTTGAGAACCGCTGGTCTAGGGAGTTATAAAACTTTATTATTAACATAGATTTAGTTGCATATTTAAATTGTTTTAATTGAATGTTTTAATTTGTGCCAGCAACTTATTGTAAATTTTAACTGCCATATAGTTTAAATTATTTTCAAATAGAGTTAATTCATAAATATAGAGCTATAAGAAACTCATAAGTTCCTTATAGTTTTTTTCTGCAGTACAAATAACCTATTGATGCGGTACTCAAACAAATAAAGCTATCTCATTATTGATTCAAACTTAGTATAATAAAATATTTTATTAACATACAAGTTAGAAATATATAAAAGTCTTTTCAGAGCATAGCATATTGATGTTAATTTTGAGCATATTTTATTAATTTAAAGTTCAAATAATAATTTTTTTCTTCAATATAAATGCGTCAAAATTTACAATTTTGAAATTGATGAATAGATTTACTGTGTAATGTTTTAAAAAATATTATTTGTTGTTATTTTTTTTTGTGTAAAATTTTATAAAATTTGATTTATTAGAATTTATTTTTAAACAATTACTATCATACCACGTATCCAAAATACAACTAACATTGTTAGTGTACAAATAATTTATTCATATTGTTCGACCTAAATAAAACAGAAGTATCGTCAGCAAACATCACAAGCTTATCACCATTACATTTGGCAAATCATTTATATAAAATGTAAAGCAAAGATCCCAGGACTGACCCTTGCAATACCCCAGTTTCTACTAAAGTTTTTCTGATTTGTATAGTTTATATATTATATACTGCTTGTTTTTGGTTTTCTAGATAGTGTTTAAACCAGGATAGTACAACTGTTCAAAATCCTACATTTTTAAGCTTTATTTAAAAGTAATTGATGATTTACCAAATTAAAAGCATTACTCAAATCCAAGAACAAACTCAATGTTTGCTGATGAATATCTAAACCAAAAAATTTATAATAACTAAAACTGTAAAAGATTCGCGTCAAAACCCATATTGACAATTTGTTAATTTATTAATACATAAATATTAATACATAAATAACTCTTGTAATATATAAATTGTATTTTCAGTTAAATCAATTTCAATTATCATCTTAAACATTTATTTGCTGACCAACATGGTGTTTGTGCCTACATTCATAAATAGCAAGCATAACATATTTTTTAAACTTAATCTTCTTAAGAAGACTATTTAGTTACAAAAGGTGATTAAGAAAAAATAACTTTTAAAGATTACATTAATAAGCATGCAGTACTAATGGTAAACGGATTATATTACAAAACAAATTAAAAAATACTTGGTGATTATCTAAAAAATAAAAACAAATGGTTTTAAATATTAGGAAATATATTAAATCTATTTGATCATTTAAAGGGGGTGCGGCGTTACTTTTTTTTTTAATTTCCAATGCTTCTAATAAATTTAGTGAGTTATGTAGAGTTTTTATGATGATGTTCTAGTTGCCAATCACGTTCAGGAACATACTTTTCCAAAGCTGAAGGACGTAAAATTTTTACATAATTCACAAAAAGGATTTAAATTAAATTTACTAGAAGCACTGGAAATTTTTAAACAATTTGTTATCTTAAAAAAACTATTTTTTAAAGTTCTAGAAAATTTTCAAAATTCAACGAAACAAATTTGTGTAATATTATTCTTTGAACAATTTTAAAGAAAAATTTACAACTTTTTTTTTTAAATGCAATCCTAAAAAGTTACAAACGATCAAAAATTGTAAAAAACGCAAAAAATGTATTATTTCAAATTTTGCTTATTACTCGGAAATGGCTAACTAAAAAAAAATTTAAAAATACACATAATTAGGATTCATGTAAAAAAAGATATTTTACACTTGATTCATATGTTGAGATTTTTTAGCTGCTTTTAAATTAACTTGTTTATTTGTTCTTTCCATTTTTTCCTGTTTTTTGCTATTTTTCTTGCATCTTGTCAACTTAAGTTGATTCTGCTTAGTAATTCCCCTACATTGTTTTCCTATGTCTTTAAAGGTCTTCCTCTTTTTTGTTTGTTTTGATATTCTTGAATTACATACATGTTTTGTTTGTCTATCTTCTGGCATTTTTTCTATATGTCCATACCAACTGTTTTTTGTCTATTGTGTTAAGTATGCTTTCAATTTGACGATTATCTATTATCAATTTGTTTTCTATTTTGTCCATTCTTGTTATACCTTCTACTCTCCTTAGATACTTTATTTCCGTTGCCTGTATTCTACTTTTATCTTTTTGATTCATTACCCATGTTTTGCTTTCGTATATTGTTTTGTATAGTGTCATTTTCGTTTTATTTTTATATTTGTTTGTTGTTTAAAATCACTTTATTTATTAAATAATAACTTCTTTTTGCTGTCTGGATTTTTTTGTTTATTTTATGCTCCATATTTTCTTTGTTATTTAAAGTTGCTCCTAAATAAAATTATTTTACTTGTTTCATTTTCTTTCTATTTATCTTTATATCTGTTTTTATATTTGATTTTGATAACACTAAAAATTTTGTTTTCTTTATATTTATTGTCATCTTGTATTTTAGCAATTCTTTGTTCCATAAATTTATGTTATGTTGCATATCTTTCTCATTCTTTGTTATTATAGCTAAACCATTAACAAATGCACATTCTGCTATTGTTATTCTGTTGAGATTGTAGTATCCAATTTCTACTTTTTTTGTTTTATCCTTAATATTTTTTAATATATTGTCTAAAAAAATAATAAAAAGTAATGGGCTTAACTCTCAATTCTTTTGTAGTCGTAAGCTCTGCTAATGCTTATTTTCCAGTTCTTATTTAATTAACTGTACTTTTGTATATGCTTTTTATTGCTTCAAGTACGTGTTCGTTTATTTGTCTTTTATTCAATATTTTCCAACTGTTTTTGAGGTACTCTGTCAAACTTTATTTTAAGTCAACAAACGTTATGAAGAGTCTTGCCTTATTGTTTTTTCAATTAGTTTTCTAATTGTAAATATGTGATTTTGTCTTGAATGTCCCTTTCTAAAAACAGTTTAAGCTTTTTCCATTGTTGATTCTATTCAATGTCTAAGTTTATTTTCTATTACATATTCATAGACTTTTGCTGTTGTGCATAGCAAAAATATATTTCTATAGTTGTTACAGTTCTTGCTATCTCCTTATTCCAGTTTGTAAGAATTGTTTCTATTTTTTATATCCTATGCTCCAGTTTTATTATGTCGTGTCCTGGCGCTTTTTCATTCTTCAGTTTTTTCAATACTATTTTAATTTCTTCTTTTGTTATTCAGCTTCAATGTTACTTGTGTTGTTCTTAAATGATTCCTCTTCTTCTTTATGTCTTGTGTTTGATTTTCACTAGTAACTTCTTGAAAAATTCCTTCCACCTATTCATTATTTCTTTGTTATCTTTTAGTATTTTTCCTAGTTTATCTTGTAGTTTTTTTAACTGAAATTGTTTATTTTTTTACAATTCTTCGGTGTTATGTAAAATAACTTCTGGTTGTCCTTAAAATTGTCCTCTAGTGTATTTCCAAATTCTTCCTAACTTTCTTTGGCTATTTTTATGACTTCTTTTACTTTTTTTCATTACGACAAGTATACTATCTTCACAAACATATGTTTCACCGCTAAAGAAAATAATCTACTTTGTATTTGTAAAATAAAGGCTACAAGTACTTCATAACAAACAACAACAACAACAATTTACGGGAGCAATTGGCCGAAATAGAAACCAGCATAAACGGATATTCAACCAACAAAACTATTAAAAGCCACATTATAAGAATATTTAAACAAGTTGAAGATAAAATGAACAATCAAAAAACACCTCATCGTAATAAAGAAACTGCAGTTTTCAAACAACTTAAAATGAAATTAACGGACAACAACACCATAGCAGCCATAGCAGACAAAGGAACAAAAATGATATTCATCACTTAAGCAGACTACAATTACAGAATGCTAGATTACATTACAACTCCAACAACTTTTTTGAGGTACTATTTAACACCAACAAAACTTTAAACACCTTTGTTTCTCACATGTACAACCCACAATACAACACTGTAATCTCCATAAATCTCAAATACTTTACGGCTAACCAAAGCTACACAAACCTAACATCCCTATCAGACCTATAGTCTCTACAATTGATTTTCCCTCTTGTAAATGAACTAAACTTCTTACCAATATATTAACCAATAGCATAAAACCAAAATATATAATACAAAACTCTATGGAACTTTACACAGAACTTAATCTAATTAAACTCAATCCTAGTAATACACTCGTTTCCTTTAATATCACCAACTTATACACCAACGTGCCCATAACAGAAATTCTTTAAACTCTACAACTAATCCTCACAACAAAAAATACCTATCCCAATTAAATTGCTGACATCATAAAAATAGCAAATTTTATCACCAACAAAACAACCTGCATATACAACAACAAAATATATAAAATAACAAATGGTTTACCTATGAGTGCATCCAGTTTTACTATTCTAGCCAATATATTTTTAAACATCATCGAAAATATAATTCTTAGCCCCACTAACCCACAACAAGACCAAATAATATTCTGGTTATGTAGACAACATTTTTTGCATATTTAGAGGTTTTCAAAACGATATAAATAATTTACACCAATACATCAATCAACTACACCCCAATATTGATTTTACACTAGTCAGATATCAACTAAATTTTTTAGATCGGACCTTAACTAAAATCAACAACCATCTTCAATTCAACATCTATCGCAAACCTACTGACCCCGGAATCATAATGCCCTATAACTCCAACCACTGTAACGCTCATAAGTACTCTTCTTTTCACTCTCTCATACACAGAGCCATCACCATCCCACTCCTAATATCCAAAACCAATTTTTAACATCATTAGACAATTAGCCCTAATAATAAAAATTTCTAATAATTTTTATTAATAAAAACATTTATAAACACTCCCACAGATCACTACTAAATAATTTATCACTTACCTCAGCCAACGATCATAACACATTCAATACCGTAAACTTACATACTATAACCACACAAGTGAAAATCTTAGAAAACTTCGTCGTAAATTTGACATAAAAACCACTCTAACATCATCCAACACTGTCAAGAATGCTATCTGTATTAATAAACAAAATACAAAACATTCTTAAAAAATCAAGAGTTTACAAAATCAGCTGCAACAACTGCCTTGCAACATACATAGGCCATCACATCCATTTTAATAATCATAAAATCAACATTAAACAAAATCTAAAACTTTTGCGTAACTGTACAAAAGGGCTAAAAATGTCTATTTTGAAACCTATAGAAATAGACAAAATTCATATTTTTAACTATCAATTGTATTATCTTATGTTTTTATTTTCTAAGTATTACCTTACAGAGCCTGAAGATGACAATTTTTTATTGTCAAAACATGTCGCTACATTAAGGAGGGAGAATTATTGCGCTATTATAAGGGTTCACAGCATCCAACTCAGCATGAAAACGCCTGAATATAATTGAATAAAATTTTCACACATTGTAGAAGAAAGTCCAATCTGTGTCCTCAAACTTGTAGAAATTTGATGCAATAAGTCGTTTCTTTGCAATTAATTTTTAAAAAGTGCCGTTTTTAATTAGTTTTTTGTTATTTTGTTACTCTTTAAATATAACTTTAAATCTTTATCTAAAAACATGAAGACATAGAATATTGTATGTAGTTCAACATATAAAAAAAGTAATGACTAAAATCTTATCGTTTGGATATTGTGTTGGTTGGCGTTTTGTCCTATTAGAACTAATTTTAATTTAAAAACGGCGCTGTACGTGTTAATATTTTTCTAGAGAGAAAAGTTTACTGATATTCTCGTAGATGTGATAGGATTTAATATTTTTCCATAACAATACTACTAGTGGCAACACAACAGGACGGAGCGGCTTACTCGGCAATTCTCTAGCGTTAATAAAATCTTACCACAAACAGCATACTAAAATATCAATTTTAACCAACTCATCTATATTTTTTCACAAGTATGCAAAAAACGATCAAAACAATATTTTTCCTTTGTGTTTTGTAAAGGTTGTATTCAACTTTTTCACTTCTGTTTTTTTTTCTTACTTCTTCACTTACTCTTTCATTCCACCAGTGGGTTCGTTTGCTGTTTTGTGTGCTTCTTGTTATTCTACATGTTTATTTAATTGCTTCTAGTAAAATGTGTTTAAAATTGTTCTACATTTCTTCGATATTGTCTACGTCAAGTTTTGTTGTACTGTTGTTTATTAGTTTTCTTATACTGTCCTGGTATTTTTCTATCGTGAGTGTCCTTCAGTCTGTCTATTCTGTAGTTGCTTATTTTGATCTCTTTATTATTTGCTTTCTGAGTCGTTTGTTTTGTCTGTTCCTTTCATTTCATCTTTTCTATTGTCAAGAAATCATCACTTTCAATTTTATTACCTCTTTTCACTCTTACATCGTTTACATTTTTCATTTGCGTTCAATTATTAATTTTTCGTTTCTGCTCTTTACAAATGTACTAGATTTGTGTATTTCTTTATGTATATAGGTTCTTGTAAGTTTTCAAATTGTACTTGACATATTTTCCAGAATTTGTTTTTTGTTGTTTAATTTTGTCTTCACTCGGGCCGTATATTATCATTAAACTTGAAGTTATTGTTTTGTATTCTAATTTAACTATGATTAATCTTTTATTTACACTTTTCCATCCAATCCATCTTTTTTGTTATTTTTTACTCCGCTATAAATAAGTATATGACTATTACCTAACTTTACTATACCTTGTCTTTTTAATTTTGTTTCTGTTATGGCCACTGTTTGATCTCTCTTTCTGTATTCTGTGCTATCTTCAATCCTTTTATTATAGTGTTGTTTTTTTTTTTTGTTCTCTCTTCCCTTTCTGCTTTTTTTTCAATATTTTCTACTTTATCTGTTAGATTCTTTAGTTTCTTTTTGTAGGTTTTTTCTTTTTTCTCTAATTCTACTTTTATTGTTTTTATCTCTTGTTTTATTTCCTTCATATTTTTATTCATCTTAAGCATCATTGTTTGAACCATATCTTTTATTTTCTCCATCTTTGTCTCCGTGCCTTCGTTGCTTTATTATTTTGTCTTGTTTATTTCCTAAATCTTCTTTTCCCTTTCTTTGTTTGGGTGATCTTATTGTTTTTCTGCTTCTGTTAAACAAATTTTGATGTTCTTTTATTTTTCTTCTTCTTTTGTTAATTCCTGTTTAATTGTTTTAGTTTTAGTTTTCAATTTTACAATTATTGAAATTATGACTTGCTCTTACTATTACTTTGTATGACATTGTTTTAATTATATAATTTAATATAAATTTAAATGCAGAGGCCTCTGACTTTTCTTCTCTGTTGAGTTGGAGTTGCTATTTGCGTTCTGTGCCACTCGCACCTCTCTCCTTCTAACGCACCCTCTTCTTATATGTAAAAAAAGAAGAGAATAATAATCTATAAAAAAAATTATATTTTCAAACAAAGTACTACAATAAAACTATATTTTTGAGTTTCAATTGATGTTTGTTTGTTTGTTGAATTAAAAGTTATAAATTTAATAATTGAAATTCAAATCAATTGCATGCGTGACACTTTTATATTAGCCAAGTGATGGTAATACAAAAACTAATGTTATCTAAAACCAAGCTTATTTAAGTAGGTTTTTTTTAATTTCAAAATGTGATATTTGAGTCTGAGATTGAAATTCAACTATAAATACCACCCAAATAAAGCGTAAGAGCAAAACTCGGCGTTGTACACTTTTTATAATGATCTAAACACTGGTCATATCACATGTTATTATTATTAAATAGTATAAATAATAGTGTAATTTCTTATATATAGGTACAAAATGGTGTGGAGTAGGAGATAAAGCTAAAAACTATAATGATTTGGGAACATATTGGCAAGAAGATTCGTGTTGCAGAACACACGACCATTGTAAAGAATGGATTGATCCACTTCATAAAAAATATGGACTTCGTAACACTAATTTTTTTCATGTAAAGTACGATATTTAACAATTTATATATAAAGTAGCACAATATTGTAATGTACCAAAAAAGGTTTTTTTTTAATCTTTTAGTTATACTTTATAGAAAAAAAAAACAATACACATAAATAACTTTGTTCAAACGTTTTAAAGTTCACTGGTCTTAAAACTCAAAACCTATGTATATAAGTATAAGTGAACATGTTTTTAAAAATTGATTCGTTTTGGCAAAATAAATCAATAATAAAAACTGATGCTTTTCACCGTTAAGAAGCACAAATGCAAACATTGTTCATCATTTGTGTCATTGTATCCATTGAACAAATTTATATCAGATTTAAAGTAATAAGTTCTTATAAAAATATTGATAAAAAACTGCAAGTTGTCGTATTTGTCCTAGAACCATTAGACAGGATAAAAATTATTCTCGTATGTATCATAAAACACATTGCGGCAAACGCACGCTAGATAAGTTTTTGTACAAATACAAGTTTAATACGTGTGCGTGAAACAGCTTTACTGTAGGCTAATTTTTATCAAAATTTTAATCAATTTATCTTGAAGTTAAATATAAACAAGATTTTATTGCTATTTTTTTAGATTAACTAAATCAGCTAATTAGTTCCTCATTTAAATCAAAGTATTTCAACAACTAAGCAATTTTAAACGCAATAAAGTAATTGGGCTCAGATAAAAAGGCTTGTCAATTCCTGATATTACCTAAGAAATATTTTTTTTACAAGAAAATTAAAAAATAGGCATTATTATAATCGGAGTAGAAATCTCACTTTCAGTATTTATTTATGTTTAAAACTTGAACTGATTTTTTTATCAATTTATACTGTTTACTTGTTAAATTTATTGGTTTTTAAAACTAGTATAATTATAAAAGTATTTTTTTATGTTATGTTTTAGGTTACATTGCAACTGTGATCTTGAGTTCTACAAATGCCTAAGTAGTGTAAACTCAACGTTTTCTAATTTTATTGGAGGCATTTATTTCAATACGATTGGTACAAAATGTTTTAAAAAAGACTATCCTATTAAGCAATGTAAAAAATATTCCTCATTTCCGTAAGTTACTTATAGATTTTATATAAATTTCTAATTATTTTATTTTAGAGCTATAAAATGTGTCGAATATACATATGATGAAAACAAACTCAGAAAGTACCAATGGTTTGATGTGCCAAATTACAATACTACAATAACAAAGTTTGTAAAATCTTCTGTTTCTAAGTATTATTTAATATTTTAATAGTTTCTTGTAAACTTTGTTTGTATTTTGACTACTATTATATTTGTTATCTACAATCAACTGCATTATACTTTATTGTTTCCTATTTATTTAACATTCCAACATTCGCTACATGTAAAATAAATTTAAAAAATATATATGTGTATTGTTTGAATGTACAATGCAAAAACTTTAAATAAGAGTTATAAAAAGTTATCATATTACATTAATTGGCTCTAATTTGCAAACAAAACTTTTCAAATCATTGTGTATTTTCAAGAGTCAAGTCAACTTTATAAATAAATTTAATGTTAATAAATAATAGTAATAATATTATTTTAAAACTTTTGTATTGTTTGTATTTGTATTGAGAACGGTTTTTAAAGTCTCATATCACAATGTTGTAGTCTGGTGTTTTAAAGCACACTAAAGTGAAGACAAAAAAGAAAAGGTAAATACGATTAAATTGTGGTAACACATCTAAAACACCGGCACTTAGCCCAACATAAACAAACAAAAAACAAAAAAAATAGACAGTATTTTAGTTTTAAGATAATCTAAAATATTTAAAAAAGTTTTTAGTACAGTTAAAAGTATAAATGTATATTTACAAAAGATTAGTTTATTACATTGAATACCACGTTTGTCTGTGGAATAAAATATTAGTTAAAACTGAGACTTTTTGGTTACATGTAATGCCAACCAGAAGGTCTGAATTTATATATTTGTTAAAATCATATTATTTGAGTCAATCTTTATTTTTCATATTTCTAACGTATACTAAAAAACAAATCAAAAACAAATTCATTTTAATATACTGAGATTTTTCTCTATTTATTGAAGTAATTACAAAACTTTAAGTGTATACCAAAATCTAAAATCAGTATGGTAATATAAAAACAATTTAAAAAAAATTATTAGATATAATAATTCTAATATTATTTTAGATATTTTATCTGATTAATAGTGTTATATCTAACTAATTGTAAATAAGAACTATGCATTTATCTTACCTATATTTTTTGTTTATAATAAATATGATTATCAATGTAATTAATCAGAATGATTTTATATCCTAGTATATAAATTAATTAACATACCTACATATTGTCTGATAACAAAACAGTTCCTCATTATCATCAAATACGTCAGATTAAAATAATTTACAAAGCTTTCGCAATTTATATCACATATATCACAATAACCACTTGTATTATCTTGAATAATAACTTATAGGTATAAATATTTCTATACCGTACCTACTTCAATTAGTACTTATAATGAATTTACTGCAAGTGTTATGTATAATTAGTTTTCTTTGCGTAAAAATTTACGCAGGAGTACTTACAAGTAATGAAATTTTGGTGGATGAGTTTGGTGAATATAATGCAGAACCGTTATGGCAAATAATTTTTCCAGGTAAGTGTTTAAAGTATGTTTTAATTATTTATAATTTAAAAAAATCAAAACATACTTTTTAATTTTATTAAACTAAATATGAAATGTTACATTGTAATACCTGCAATTACTCGAAGGCAAGCTTGCAGTTTAAATCCTGGATTGACATAATAATAATAATAATTAATATAATTGATGGTTGTGATCTCTATTACGTGATAATTTATGTTAATGAAATAATAAAACAATTTACTATATTTATTATACAGATGATTATATTGTAAGTAATTGTTAAAAACAGGCTTCAAAAACATGCAAAATGGCATAAATAAACACAGACATTTATTAATTTATATAGTTTACATTTATTTTTACAGTAAATACTTTGACCAATATATAATAAATTTTGATAATGGTTGATTGAAAAAAAACTCTCTATTTAAAAGTCATATAACAAGTGGTTTAATTGTTATCAAAAAATAGTCAGTTGTAAATAAATAGAGTAGTATATAGTGTTTTAAGAGCCAAAAATAGGTATAGCCCGACGCTTTTAGCAGCACAAAGAAGTAAAACAAGTAAAGGCTGCTACAGTATATAGTGTATTAAAAGCCAAAATAGACTTTAGCAACCCGCAGCTTTTAGCAGCACAAAATATCAAAGCAAACAAAGATTGCTAAAAGCAAAGCTTATTGCATTAAGATATCTCTACTGGCAGATAACTTTTCGGCCTTTAGGTCTATATCTCGTTATTTTGGCCCTAATTTTGGGGCTAAAACAGATAGTTTTGGTAGAAACAAGCAAAAAAAAGCATGTTTGCTTAAGTTACAAAACTAATATTTTTTACTTGCCTATATACTATACACACCTCAATGGAAAGTTTATAGCAATCTTGCGTTATACTTGTAGTTGCGTTTTAAAACATTTTCTGCATTGTTTTATTATTATATGTGCAAAAAAATTCATTTACATACTAAATATTTTAATATTTACTAGTATTATTATAGTGTTCCGCTAATGTTAAATTTACGCAATAGACAAATTTTTGGATATCAATTTAATTGCACAAAAAATTTAATACTATTTTCATAATTAACCTAAGTTAAAGTAATACAGGTATTTCTAGCTTTAGATAAAACCTAAAAATAATTTGAACCGTTGAGTAATAAAAAAGTAAGCTATAAGGGTACTTTACTTATAGTTTAACTTTTTCTAACTCCTAACGGTTTTCCAACTTCAATCTAGATACTCAATTGGCAAACTTCGTATTGTACAAACGTATTTTATAGATTTACATTACAAATTTAATTATTAAGCAGCAATCATATAGACAAAAATGAGCCCTTCTTTGTCTTCTCTAATAGATTACGTAGAATACATTATATAGAATTTCAACTTACATTTATTATTTTTTAAATACAATATTTCAATTGTTTTCTAAAGTTAGCTTGACAGTACATACGCCATACATCTAGATCAATACTGTTGGTAGTTTCAATTGCAATTTTTTATTCTTGTCTCTAATTATATATATTACAAGCGGTTGCAAGCATAAACAAATGCCTTTTACATATATTATGAATTTTATTATAGTATTAAAATTCAAGCTTAGATTAAAAAATTGTAAATAAATATAACGAATATAGAATCAACAATTTATATGAATAAATAAAACTGAACTGAAATGAAAATGAAAATTTATTAAATAACGTAGTGTAAAATAGTTTTTAGGTTTATTTATTTAATGTAGTATTATATATTTGTCATATTTATTATGGTTTTTTTTTTCTGTGACGCAGAAGTGACATTGAAGTTTTTAAAATCATTGCGTTCCATATATTAACCAAGATTTGAACAACTATTTATACTTCTACTAGATAGTGTGTGTCTCGCTTCGTATAAATCATAAATAAAGTGGTAAATAATCCATCAAATTTTATACAACAGTTCTAGCGGATGTATGTGCTTGTTTTATAAGTGTTTTTGTGTAGATTAGTTAACTGTACGTGAGTTTTTAAAGCGTTTGTATTGTCTACAATATAAGATAAAACAACAACAATGCATCTATAAATAAAGTGATAACAATAGAACATAAAGAAACACTCTTACATAGACATACCAACTTAACAAACAAAAGAATCTTTTTGCAGATTTATTAAAGTCTGACAAAAAAATATAATATTATTATTATATTAAAAAACCATTTCACTCGTTTCAGAAAACTAAACCTAAATCAAATTAATTTGCATCATTAGCAAGTTCGAGACCGCCCTAATATTGATAATTAACACTAAATTGTCAGTTTTAGTACGGGAGTGATGGCTAAAAGGGCCCGAAAAAAAATCTATTTAGTTTAAGTCGTTTTCTATGCAGCTCTTCATCTGACGTCATATTTACATGTCACAACAAGTCTACAAAAAATTACTGGCTAGATAACAAAAAGTAATCATTGGCCGCGTTCAGAACGACTTTTTTTTTTTAATTATTTATTATATACATATTTACATTTTATTTTATTTTATTATAAAGTGGTTATTCCAGCAGTGCCGCCATCCATCTGTAGAACGATTCGAGGGGCCTGGTATTGGAAATTTCTTTCTGATGTAATTATTTATATGTTTGATTGTTCATTAGAAATTCTTTTAGTTTAGTTTTGAATTGTAGTGTAGTGTCTTCTATATTTAATATTTCTTTGGGAATTGTATTGTAGTCTTGTATTCCTTTAACAGCTAGATTTCGGTTTTTTGTAGTTGTTCTGTTCAGTTCTATGTTAAGATCATTCTTCTTTCTAGTGTTATAGATGTGTATTTCTTTTCTTCGTTTTATTTTAAATTCTGTTTTGACTTGGCCAAGTTTAATCTTTTGAATAAAGATTATATTTTGCTGTATAATTTTGTTTTTTATTGTTAGTTGTTGAGATATTTTATGTATATCTTTAGTAGGCGTTAATTTTTCCAGTTGGTAAATAGTTTTTATAACTCTATTTTGCTATCTTTGTAATTTTTCTATGTTTCCTTGTTTAGTGTTTGCCCATATTTTCATTAGATAATTTGTTTGTGAATTAAATAATGCACTATAAATTACTTTTTTTGTATTTATATTAATTATATTTGTAAGTTTATATAGTGCGTCAATTGCCTTTGTGTTTTTCATAGTTAGATGTTGTATGTGATTATCCCATTTTAGATTGTTGTTTATTGTTAGTCCTAGATATTTTGTATTCATTACTTCTTTTATAATATATAATATTGGTTATTCTTTTTTTACGTGTTATTAACATGTAATTTGATTTACTTTTATTAATGGTAAGTAAGTTATTGTAGTACCAGTCATTTATTTGATCTAAATCTTTTTGCATTTCTTTTTGGAGTTTTAATTTATTTTTATCGCTATGTATTAGGCATGTATCATCAGCGTAAATGTATAATTTTCTATGTAATTTAATTTCAAATATATCGTTGATGTACAATATATACAAGAGAGGTGCAAGTACGTCTTCTTGTGGTATCCCAAAATCACTGAACGTTTGTGTACTTAGTACGTTGTTAATTTTTGTTTGTTGATATCTTGTTTTTAAGAAAGTTGATATTAATTGTAATTCTTTACCTTTCACTCCCATTTGCTCTAGTTTTTTTGTCAATTTTGTTTTGGATATTGTGTCAAATGCTTTCTTCATATCGATGAAAACTACCAAACAATCTTTTTGTAGTTCCAGACTATTTTGAATGTTATGTATTATATCTATAGCTGCAGATTCAGTTCCAATGTATTTTTGAAATGCGTATTGCCTTTCATGTATAATTTTATGATGTTCAATGTGTTTAAGTAGTCTGTTGTGTATTACGCTATCTACTATTTTAGCTATTGTAGATACTAAAGCTATTGGTCGGTAATTTTCTGAAAGTTGATTATTTCCATTTTTGTGTATTGGTTTTATGATTGTGTTTTTTAAACATTCTGGATATTTGCCGTCTTTGATAGTTATATTTATCAGTTTGGTCAAGATTCTTCTTCTCTTCTTCTTTAATTAGTTTGACTATTTCTGTTCTTATTTTATCTTTTCCAGGCGCTTTTCCATCCTTAAGTTTGTTAATTATTTGTAAAATTTCATTATGTGTTGTTTCATCAAAAATTGCATTTGTTTTAATTTTCCTTTGAAGGGTATTTACTGTTGGTATTTGATGTGTGTTTAATTGTTGCCGTGCAAGTTTTTTTCCAATATTTGAAAAATAGTTATTTATTTCATTTGCTATGTCTTCGGATTTTGTTAATATGGTTCCATCTTCCTTCATCATTTCAGCAATGTCATCTTTTTTTTTCCGTTTTCTTATTAGTTGATTTATTTCATTCCAGGTTTTTTTTTTGAGTTATCTTGAATTCGATCAAATCTGTTTTCTTGGTTTTGTGTATACCGTTTATATAGTTCGTTTCGTCTTTTAATATTTTTAATTATTTCTGTATTTGTTCAGTGATTGCCTTCTTTATACTTTAAAGTAATTTCTTTTGTATTGGTTTCTATAATATTTGTTAGCGTCTTTGTTAGTGTTTCAAAAGTATTTATTTCAGTTTCAGTAATTTTGTTTTTGAAAGTTTTTTTTATGTTATCATAGTTTGTTTTATATTTTGTTATTGTTGTATATGTATTTTTTTAACCTTAATGTTCCAAGTTGTTATTATAGCATTATGATCTGAATATGGTTTTGCGTGTTATAATCATTTTGAAGTCTCTTGTGTTACTAGTGTCTTCGGTTATATTGATGTTTAAGTCTCCTATAACTATATATATTTTTTGTGTGTTTAGTATATTATTTTCAAGTACGTTTAATATGTCGGTGTTTGTTATTTCTGGCGGTTTGTAAATTGTAGTTAAATATATATTGTGTTCAATTAAATATACGGTTATTAGTTCAACTGCGTTTATTGTTTTATTTCCAATTAGTTTGTATTTAATGTTGTTTTTTATATACGTGTTTATGCCTTCACCTCTACGTTTTCTTGAGTTTTGTATGCTGGTGCAGTTTTTTACTTGGTAGTAATCTTCCTGTTCTTCGTAAAGTAATGTTTCTGCTATAGTTATTATAGATCGGTTATTATATAGTTTTGGCACAATTTCAAGTTCGTTTATTTTTTTCTTCAGGCTTCTAATGTTGTGATAATATATAGTTAGTAGATCCATAATGTTAATACTGTGTTGGATAAGTTATTGTATAATAAAATTATTTAATTAGTTTTTGAATATCCTCCATCGATTGGATTTGTGTGATTTTATCTATGTCAGATTTCCTCACAAATATCTTTCCATTTTTTGCCCATGCGTATTTATATTGCTTTGATTTTTGCAATTGCCGAGCTTCATAGTATAGCTTGTTATTATACTTTGTTAGCTCTTCGTTTATATAGATATTATTTTCTTTATTTCCTTTTAATCCACATTCTCCAATTTTTATCGATTTTATTTCTTTTCTTTTTTCTATTATTTGTTTTTTTATCTCTTTACTCTTTAGTTTTACTATTATATCGCCTAATTTTTTATCTATTGATTTTCGGAAGCAGTCTATTATATCATCCTTATGAATTTCAATTCCTATTCCTTTAGTTACTTTTTTAATGATTTCTTTTATATTTTCATTTTTTTTTCATTAATTTCTTGTATATCGATTCTTTTTATTATAATATTATTTTTAATTTTATCTTGTTCAATATTATTTAATTTCACTTCCATTATATTTAATTTACTTTGCAAGTGTTGGTTTTCTTTTTTTACGTGTTTAATATCTTCTTTTATTTCTTTATTCTCTTTTAATATTTCATCGAATTTTGATGACATAAATTCAATTGAGTTTTTTAAATCCCTTATAGTTTCAGCAAATTCTTCCAGTGTAAATGCTCTTTCTCGTGACTTAGCCTGCCTAGTTTGTGAACCCATATTCGGGTCTATTCTCTATGGACGCCGTTAAAATTAACACCGCTGTTAAAATTAATTTTATAACAGCAACGTTAAAATTATTAACCAAAATGCTATTCTCTAGTTGATTTTAACATGTATGTTAATATTCACGTTAAAATTGTAAATTATAACGCTGCAGGTTAAATTTTAAAGTGAAGTTAGCAGTGGAATTTATAAAATGAGGGGAAAAGTCTACTATGCACACTTCAGTCCTGTAAAAATCAAAACAAAAATAAAGTTTTAGATAATATTAAACTGTGCCATTTGCAATTTTTATTTGAATAAAATAAATAAATTTATTAATAATTGTGTAAAATGCAAAAATGATCAATTTAAATTTTATTTAAGTAAGACATTATTCTGGATATAATTCAAATTAAAATAAAACAATGTTTTTAACACAAATGTTTTAATTACAGTTTTGTGCCAGTAAAGAGTTTCATTATTTGTACAAAAACCACAATAATTATTTTATTTTGTCTTTAACACATTATTTTATATTATATTAAATCAACCCGAATAAATTATTTTTTCGTACTGCAGTATCAACCTACCGTCGGCCGTTATTAGGAATTCTCTCGTCTTGAAACTAAATATTGTTCTATTTTATTTATTGTATGCAGACAGCTATTTCTTTGTTGACTAAAAAATAAAACTTTAATTATTTATTATTTAAGAACTTATCTACTTAATTAAACATGCACAAAGATTATTATTTTATACATTGAATTGACGTTTAAAATAGGTAAACATTGACATAACCTTACAATTTTTGCTTATTTAAAATTGATTTATCTTCTTTTTACTAATGCAACTAAGAGTTTTGTACTTACCATATTTTCCTTTCTTCTAAATGCACTTTATTTAGTTAACCAAATTCTGCAATTTTTATTATTTCCGTAATTAAACCAAGCTGTTAAAAATTAAAGCCACCTCTATCGTCGCCGTTTATTTTAACGTGGTTTGGTTAAAATTTAACATCAAAACGTCAAAATTTTAATAGATTTGTTTGTACAGAATACGCAATGCAGTTAAAATAATTTTAACGCCGCCGTTAAAATTAACAGTGGTGTTAAAAAGTTACAGAATAGATCCGATTGTGTGTTATTTAAAAATATAAAATATTTTAAAAAGGATTCTGGTCTCCGGGATACGAACCTGCGTTGATATTACTGCTGCAATATGTCTTAACGGTGTGTATCGTTAGGCTAGCGTGGCTTGGTAGTAGGACGTTGTTGTTGTATTCCTTCAATATTTAAAACTTTGTTTTGTTTTTAATATTATAACCTACAAATTGTTTTTATTATATGTATATTGTGTTTAACGGTTATCCGTCGCTTCCTTCCGGCTATCTTTATTGATATCTGACCTTCCAGAAGTTTTCTTCTAATTTTGAGTTATTGTTAGCTATTTATTTGTATTTGTATTTTGTAGTTTATAATTTATAGTTTCACTGAGACACACATCAATTCACTTCACTCAATTTCCCACTCATAATTGCTGAGTCATCAATCGAAGGTAAGAGCTGAACCAGCCTGAACGGTATATTTTAGACTGTTGCCAACCCTGTAAAGATTCTCAACTACATAAACATAAAGCTCATAAGTTTTAAGTTTAAGTAAATGATTTAATTAGTTTATGATGCCGCTACTTAACGAAACATAATATATTCTCAATATGTAATGCCTTTTAATCCCGCTTTGTAATGTTTAATGTGTAATAATTTTTTTTAATAATATGTAAATTTATATGCGCCTATTAATTGCTGAGTTGATATGTCAGCAAGCAAGCAAACCTAAATGTATGATACAGTGGCAAATTAGGGCAAAAAAACATAACCAAAAATCCAACCGCTTCGATTGAATAAAAAAAAATTGGGGTTCTTTTATCTTTTGAAAACTATCCTGTCAAAGTATTTCTTAAAAAAAAATTTTGGCTCAAGATTTTTGGTCCAAAGTGCAAAGGGACTGACTCTTTTCGGTTAAGTTTGGAGAAAAATTAAAAAAACTTAGGAAGCCATTTAAAAAAAATAATTAAAAATAGCTCCGTTTATTGACTATTGATTCTACACATGATTCATCAAACAACTCTTGGTGCAACAACGATGACGCACCTGTATATAACTTTTAAAATGCTGATTACGTTTCTTCAAATTATGCTTTCATCAATACAAGGTAGGATAAAATGTTTGTAAATTTTAACATTGATAAAGCATGTTCTTGTTTTTTTTTTATTGATTTGACCTCTTTGTTCTAAAAATTAGTGAAACTTGTAAAAAACCTATAAGTTTCCTATTTAGTTTTCTAGAGAACTGAAAAACCAAGTATTTACTAAAAAAACTACACAAATCATATGTGATATCTCGTTCGGTAACTGACTACTACAAATTTAGTGCTACCCGTGATAAATGTAAGCAATTGGCTAATACGTGTTATTCTAATCACATTAAAAAGGTGGAAAATTTGTTTAAATCTAATCCTAATACTTTTTGGAGATACGTCAAACCTAAACGTAGTAGCAATCAGATTCCTTCTACTTTTATAGATGGTGTTTCTCAAATTGAGACTAGTGATGGTATAGTAGATCTCTTTGCAATTTTTTTAGATTTGTTTAGAGACCACTATCTACATTTACGGGTTTAATAACTATACTTTACTACTTATTCATACTCTTATAAATGAATTGCGTCTTGTTCTGACGTACTTGATGAACTATCAGCATTGAAATTCAACAACTGTCCAGGGACTAATAGATTGACTGCTTCTTACCTTAACAAATGTGCATTTAAGCCGACCTTTGCGGTTTTATTTAATTTATTTCTAACCACTGGTACTTATCCTGCTTGCTAGAAATAAGCTTTTATCACTCCAATAGATAAATCTGGTGCCAAAATGATGTTAAAACTTTAGGCTTATATCCATTTTATCAGTTGTGCCAAAAGTTTTTGAAAAGTTAGTTACAAGACACTTGTCTACCGCTCTGCAATCGGAAATTGCTCTCAACCAACACGGTTTTCAAACTGGTACATCAACATCTTTTAACCTCTTATTGTATGAAACTTATATTACTGATGCGCTTAAAAACCGATTTCAGGTAGTTTCAATTTATACTGACTTTTTAAAAGCTTTTGATCACAAAACACTAATTAGTAAACTGCGGTGTATTGGCATTGATGGCATCCTATTACAGTGGATTCAATCTTACTTATCGGACAGATCCCAACTTGTTTACATTGGTCAATGCGTTTTGCGTAATTATGACGTTACGTCAGGGGCTTCTCAAAGATCACAACTGGGACCTCTACTGTTCAATATTTTTATCAACAATGTTTGTTTTACAAATGCGCGTTGTTTATTGTTTGCTGACGACATAAAATCACTATTACTTAACACAAATAAGTGCAAAGTAATGACATTTTCTAGAGTTTACGGTAGTGTATAGATATTCTTTGATGGATGAAAAGCTGTCGAGAGTTAATACTATTCGTGATTTAGGTGTGACGTTTGACTCTAACTTATCATTTATTTTGCATATCAATATCATGGTAGCTAAAGCATATCAGCTGTTAGGCTTTGTCAGCACAATTCCAAGTAGTTTCGTGAATCTAAAGCCATTGTTATTCTTTACAACGCTTTAGTACGCCCATACCTCAAATATTATATATATATATATATATATATATATATATATATATATATTATTGAAGTTTAACGACTTTTCTTTAATATTTGTTAAAAAAGTTAACGGGTTGAAGTCTTTTAAAATTTTAAATATAATAAAATACAAAAAAATAATTATATATTTTATATATTTAAATAAGTAGAGACGTTTCGTTATTAGGTTAATAACTTCATCAGGCCTAAAAATAATACATAACTAACAAAAAATGTATATGGACATTAAAAATAAATACTTACAACTATTTGTATATAAAATTATAATATTATAAAGTAATTATCATAATTAGCCATTATAATTAAACCTCACCAAACAATTCTTTATCTGGACAATATATATACATATATATATTATTAGTAAAATTATTTTATTTTAAATTTTGATATTTTTTTGAGTGATGTTTTTTTTATAAATAATAAATTAATTAATTTGACAATTAGTAAAATAAGCTATCTTAAAAAAATTAATTAATTTATTATTTATATAAAAAACATCAAATTTTATCCGAAGTAGAAGACATTATTCAATGTTTTCCAGAAAATGAAAGAGATCTTACCCGTGCTAAAGCTACCAATTTAATAACAAATTTTATTCATCTTCCTGATACATCTTCAAATCAAATTAAAATTAAAAAATTAATTAACACCCGTATTTTTTTTTTTTTAAATAACCCTAATTTGTTAGTTACTAAGTCAGATAAAAGTAACGTCACCGTAATTATTAGTAAATCTTCTTATGAGTCTAAATCTCTTGAACTTCTCAATGACACCTCAACTTACCAATTAGTTTCACGTGATCCAACACCAAGTATTGAACGTCGTACTAATTCTCTAATAGATAAACTAAAAGATCTTAACCACATTGATAAAATTCTTGCAAAATCACTCAAATCTTACAGAGGCTCGTCCCCTAAATACTACGGTTTACCAAAAATACATAAACAGAATATACCCCTAAGACCTATTATTTCAGCTATCAATAGCCCAACTAAACAACTAGAAATTTTTATCTCTAAAATATTAGTTAATTTTTTTGAAGAGTTTAACAGATTTCGTATCAAAGACAGTTTTGTTTTTGCTAACAACATTAATAATTTTCAACTACCAGAAGGTTTTGTAATTGTATCTGTTGACGTAATATCTTTATTTACCAACATCCCTCTGGACTTAGTACTAGACATTATTACCACTAATTTTAACCTTATTGAATCACATACTTCAATGAATCTTGAATTGTTTATAGAAGTTTTTAAGTTCATTTTCAACTCTACTTATTTTTCCTACAACAATCAGATTTATAAACAAATTAATGGTTGTCCAATGGGCGGCTCTATCAGCCCAGTTATTGCTGAAATTGTAATGAATTCTTTGCTTAATTTTTGTTGCTCTACAGTCCCTTTCACTTTTCCTTTTATTTATCAATATGTAGATGATATTATTACCGCAATTCCTTATAACTTGACCCAATACACTTTATCTATCTTTAATTCTTTTAATCCACATCTTCAATTTACTGTAGAGGAAGAAACACAACGTAGCGTTCCTTTTCTTGACACATTGTTAGTTCGTGGAAATGAAAATATTATTACCCTTGATTGGTATGTCAAACCTTCGAGCTCAGGTCGTTACATACCTTTTTCTTCTAACCACCCTTTCAAACAAAAAATTAATACCGTATTAGCTTTAAAAAATCGTATTTTAAAAATTTCACATCACACTTTTCTTAAAAAAAACTTATCCATCTTGTTTGACACACTTACAAATAATGGTTACCCACGTCCACTTTTAAAACAACTTTTATATTACAACACTGTTAACAATAACATTACTCTACCTCGTGTGTCTTCAAACCAAATACTTCCGTTATTACCTAATGATAAAATAACTTACAAAAAATTACAATATGTTGAAGGTCTCTCTCATAACTTAATTAGACTTTAAAAAAAAAACAATTGTGTAAGTAAAAGCATTAACTCATTATTTTCTAAATTAAAAGATCCCACACCCACCTCCTCTCAGTTTAACATTATCTACAAAATTCCTTGTAAAGATTGTAATAAAGTATACATAGGCCAGACTTTACAAAAACTTAGTAAGAGAATGGCATTACACAAATGTGATACCAAACTAAAGCCTAACATTACTGGTTTAAGCGTTCATTACAGCACTACCGGACACCAACCAAATTATTCTGACACTTCTATCCTTGAACATGAACCAAATCAATTTAAAAGAAACTTTTTAAAAAAGTGTCACATACAATCTAACAATAATGTATTAAATTTTAAAAAAGACGTAATTGGACTTAATATTATACTTTATTACTCTCTTATAATTCATATAACTCTTAACTCCACCAATTTTACAAAATCTTTATTTATTATAAATATAATAAAATATATTTTACAATGTTGTTTCTTTTCTACTAAATCTATCATCTACCATCTTTTCAACTAAATCTACCATCTTTATTATATACTTATTTTATAATTTATCTTGCACTTTTATATTTATTTAATTTTAATTATATATATGTTTGTTTCCCCAACAACAACCACCTTCTACTAACAGACATCATAACTTACAATTCCAAGATGGCTTATTTTACTAATTGTCAAATTAATTAATTTATTATTTATAAAAAAAATATCAAAAATTAAAATAAAATAATTTTACTAATTATATATATATATATATATATATATATATATATATATATATATATATATATAATTAGTAAAATTATTATATATATATATATATATATATATATATATATATATATATATATATATATATATATATATTGTCCAGATAAAGAATTGTTTTGGTGAGGTTTAATTATAATGGCTAATTATGATAATTACTTTATAATATTATAATTTTATATACAAATAGTTGTAAGTATTTATTTTTAATGTCCATATACATTTTTTGTTAGTTATGTATTATTTTTAGGCCTGATGAAGTTATTAACCTAATAACGAAACGTCGTTACTTATTTAAATATATAAAATATATAATTATTTTTTTGTATTTTATTATATTTAAAATTTTAAAAGACCCGTTAACTTTTTTAACAAATATATATACATATATATATATATATATATATATATATATATATATATATATATATATATATATATATCTAATACCAATGTCATTATAACTACATCTTACTAATGTAATGTACCGTGCATACAACCTCAAGACCCAACTAGCATGTAAAAGTTTAACAATCTTTTACAATTATTATGCAACTCCAAGACCTCAACTGCCAGTGCACAACATGCTTTTGGCCAGATACAGTGTTATCACACAACACTAAGGATTGAACTGACAGTGTGTAAACAACAATCTTTTATAGCCCTCTAAGCATCTGTCAGTAGCTTAATGACTTCATTGCCAATGTGCTTTGTATTATATTACACACCTCCTATCCATTGTTTTATCTGTAAAAAACCATTGACAACTAAATTATACCTCTAAAAGCTTCACTAGCCATTGTGTAACTAATTTTTTTTGAAACTTGCAAGGTAAAAGTTTACCAATACTCTTCATATACAAATATTATAAATTATAGTCTAACTACTCTATTTTTTATCTACCTTTATCGCAACTTCAGACGCTCTAGTTGCACGCAAATAACAACGTATATGGTACATTAACTATTATAAACAATGCATTATAATACAAAATATAGCGAGTTGGAGTAATACAACTAAAAAGTAATAAACTTTATTTTTTAAAATTAATTATAACAATCTGATCCAACATACTATTTTACAAAAAAAAATATATAAACTGGTTAACTAAATGTAGCAAAGCCACTAAATGGCAAGAACAATACAAATGTTCAATTAAAATAGTAATATTGCTATTCACAACACAACTGAATCAATAAAAAAAACTATAAAAATGTTTGGTTTTATTTTTTTTTTAACTTTTATACAAAATTTTAATAGTCAACTGAACTAATCACATAATTTTTTTTAAAAGATTTGTTTTTTTTTTCTTTACGCAGTTACAAAACAAATTATTATTCATATATTTTTAAGTTTCAAAAACTACAAAAAATATTATAAGAACAAGGTTTAATCAACTCTGCCACCGTTCTTATTATTTCAATAGCTTCCAAAGTTTTCAAGTTATAAAACATACTCTAATAAAATTACAATACATGTTTAGCTATTATTTTGATATTATTGATATATATATGAAGATACTTTATAAAGTAGTAAAACACTATATTTGTCATTTTATAGGCACAAAATGGTGCGGAGATGGTGACATAGCAGAAAATTTTGATGATCTGGGTAAATACGAAGACACAGATAAATGTTGTAGAAGCCACGATTTTTGTGATGATATTATGGAGGCTGGAGAATCAAAAAATGGCTTAGAAAACACGGGTATGTTTACAAGGTATATGTGAATATATTTTAAAACAAAATATAAATCTCTATCTTCGTTTTAGACTACATTGCAAATGTGACTCGGCATTTTTTGATTGTTTAAAAGAATCAGGCAGTCAAGTTTCTACAATGGTTGGTACAACGTATTTTAACGGTTTAGGTGGACAATGTTATGAAGAAAATTACCCAGCAAATTGTACCAAATATGACACAATTATTGGGTATATAAAATAAATTAATATTATTTTTTTAAATTTGCTATTTTTTAATATATTGCAGATTGAGAAAAAGATGTGTTAAATATGAGTACGATACAACACAACCTAAAATATGGCAATGGTTTGATGTACCGAGGTATATATTTGGAGCAGCAGAAGAGTATTATCAATTATTCAAACATATGACTTTTATTAAACAAAAAGCTAGTAGCAATCCTAACTAACTTTGATTTTATTATAATTTAACATGTAATATTTATTTTAACTAAATTATTTTTGTTATTCAAGTTTAAAAGTGTTATTAGCTATAATATATAATTTAAGCATCTCAGTATGCACTTTATTTAACAATTACTGTGCTTTTCAATAGTTAAGTAAAAATGTTTTAAATGTTATTAAAATGTACGATGATATTAAATTGCTTTCACAATATTCCCACAGCATTGTCAACTATTGTCTACTAATTAGGTAAGAATTTAAAAAAAATGCTACCATATTTAATTTATCGTTTTATTTTTATGTTTATTACTCAATGATTTCACAAAATACATATATATAAATTTTAATTACTATAATAAAAATTTGATGGCAGAGCACTACAAACAATTACAAATGCCCATTGATTTGGTGCTCTAACATATAATTACTTTATTGGGTAAAATCAATTTATTTATTTTTACGTACGTTTGTCATCTGTGAAATACCATTGTTTAAATTCAATTTTTTTTTTTATTACGAAACTAATTTAAGATTTGTAAATATTTGAAATCAACACAAAACATTTTTTTGACATTTCTAACTACAAAAAAACACATTAAGAAATTAACAAAAATGCACAATAATTTAGTACAAAGATTAAAAATTATCAAAAACAATACATTCTATTCTGAATTGATATTGTAAATGTAACTCTGCCTCACACACAGCTTCATTGAGTCTTTTCGTTTGCAAACCTTACTTCTACGTCCTAACACATAGCCAAGTTACTTAGAACAGTTTTCTTTATGCTGGTCGTTTTTCACATCCGCTGCATATTGGGCTATTTATAATGCCCACAGTATGCATGTGTTGTCTTAATTGAGAGTGCCCTGTCAAGATTCCTGTCTTAAATTGCAAGTTCTTTCTGGACGCCGTAAGTAGTATTTGGCCATTTGGGAATTTAGGGCAATTATTGCTCATTTTGCCTGTCTACAACACGGGTCGCTGTACCATAGTGCTTTAAACGCATTTTGTGTATTTGCTTTTAGTATAGGCTTACTGGTAGTGCGGCCCAAGGTTCAGGTCCATCTTAAAGGTTAATCCTTCAAACGCCAATGTATCAGCTTTAACGTTACCTTTTGTGTTGTAGTAGTTTTTCACTCAGCAATTTAATGCTATTTGCGGAAACTGTCAATGTGTGGGCTCTATAGTATTCTAATATTAGCTTTGATGTGATTTTAGTTTTTTTTATAGCTACAATTGCAGCTATGCTGTCCGTTAGAATTTGCACGTTTTTACCAGATATTTGTTGGGTTATTATTTACATCACCCCATGAGTTTTTCAGGCTATCTTTGCCTGGAATACAGTGGTATGTGTAAGTGGTAAAGATTTTTAAACGTCTAAATCTTAGAAGTAAATTTCCAATCCAAAGCTGAAAAGTTTTTATGATATCAATGTAGATTTGAAGAAGTTTAGCCTTATCCGCTTTTTGTTTTTGTTGTTTATGTGTGCGTACACTTTTAAATACAAAGTAAAGTAGCATGATATCTGTTATGTTTTTGATTACGGCTTTGTTCCAAGAAAGAACAGTAGTTGCAGGCCCTCCCTGCATTGTGCCAAAGTCTAGTTGCATACAGGCGCAGTGCTGCTGATGTTGTAACTTCTTTGACATAGATGTAGAGAAATGACAAACACAGCATTGCTTCCATTGCTGCAGTTGGCGTTGTTTACATACCGTCTGTTGAACTTAGGCATGTGCCCCATACGTCATAAGTCTTATGAAAGCTGTGTATAGATAGATAGATAGATGTTTATTAATCTAATATGCAACTACATAAGTCGATAGGACATGTCATTAAAATAAGGTTCAATACAAGAATTACAAATAAACATTACAAAACATTTTAAAAATATAAACAGTATAAGCACAAGATATATAAAACTTAAAAATTTATATTTATGATTACAAAACTCTTCAATTGTATAAAAACACTGTTCGATTAAGAAGTTTTTTAAGTTATTTTTAAATATTTTTATGTTAGTGCAGTTTTTTAGTGAGTCGTTTAATAAATTATAAAAATGTGCCCCTGCATACTTTGGCGACTTTTTAAAACTTGTGGTTCGAGTTTTGTCAGTTCGTAGCTTGCTACAATACCTCGTATCATAATGTTGTACATCCTTGGCTGACATAAATGTATTTCTATTAATAAAAACGTAACACAGAAGTTTGAACAAATAAATTGAAGTAACAGTTAAAAGGCGGTTGGTTTTAAATGTGTTGCGACAAGATTCAGTAGGTTTTAGATTGAACATCAGTCGAATCACTCGTTTTTGTTGGATAAACACTCTATTAATGTCTGAAGCAAGACCCCACACTATGATATTATAACTGATTATAGAGTATGTTAATCCATAATAAACATTGATAATAGCTTCAGTTGGAAGTGAGCTTATTAGGTTTTTAATGGCAAAATAAGAGCTACTGATTTTAGAACACACAGTTTCAATATGTGATGACCAGTTTAAGTGTGAGTCTGAGTTTACACCTAGAAATTTGGCTTCAGATTGAATGGATGACTCGTTATTTAAAAAACTGTAACTTTCTGATAGAGGTGTAGCATTGTAGTTTTTAAAATTAACAATTACTGATTTGTTTATGTTTATTAAAAGATTGTTACAACTGCACCAATCTAAAAATTCCATTAATACACTTCTAACTAGGTGGTTTACTTTTTCAACTGAATCCGAGGATACTAAAATAGATGTATCATCTGCATAGAGAAAACAATGTCCGCTTTTAATAAAATGTGGTAAATCATTTATGAACATTAAAAATATTAATGGTCCGGTGACACTACCTTGAGGCACTTCCATATTTACGTGATACTGGTCTGAAGTAACGTCATTGACTCGAACACAAAGTTTTCGGTTTTCTAAGTAATTTTTTAAAACCTCTAGCATATTTCCTCGTATTCCTAATCTGGACATTTTTTACGCGACAAACTGTAAATTCAGACTATCAAATGCACTTGTTAAGTCAAAAAATATACCTACAACAATTTTCTTTGCATTTAAGTTGTCCATTATATGTTGAACAAAGTCAATTGTTGCTGTTTCGGTGGATTTGTTCTGCCTAAACCCATACTGTTCTTTTGCAAATAGTTTATGTTTTTCCATAAAATCAACCAAACGCTGATTTAAGGCGGTTTCTATTATTTTGGAAATGACACTTAGAAGCGCAATTGGACGGTAGTTGTTCATGTTTTGTTTATCACCTTTTTTATAAATGGGTACAACTTTGCTTTGTTTGAGTATTCGGGAAATTGGCCTAATAATACTGATTTATTAATAATGAAGCATAAATCACTCGACAATATGTCTACCGCAAATTTAACAAGTTTTATAGGCATATTGTCGAGTCCACTTGAACTTTTGTTCTTTAGAGATAAAATAATTTTTGTAATTTCATATGGCGTTGTTTCATAAAAATAGAAAGAATCTTGAAACGATTCGACGGTATTGCATAAGCTGTTTGTAAACAAGTTTTTGATTTTATTAGAAAAAGTTGTAGCATAGTGATTAGCCAATACATTGGATAAGACTTTGTTATCAATTATTAAGTTGGCGTTAACCTTAATTACAATGTTGCTTTTGAGTTTTGTTCGTCCAATTTGGTTATTGACCAAAGTCCAGATTGTTTTGTTTTTGTTTGCAGAATTATAAATTTTATTTATGTTACATTGTTGTTTTCTTTTAATTTATTTTTATTGTAATTTGATTTTTCCTTTTTGTATATGATATCCATGATTGGATTGTTTGTACTTTTTTTCAAATAGTGCAGTTCTTTTAATTTTTTACCTTGATTTCGTAAATCGTCTGTGATCCAATGATTATGACGTTGTGTAATTAATTGATTTTTATTTGGACATGTTGCATTAAATGATCTAACAAGTGTGCCGTAGAAAGCATCCATATATTCATTAATGCTGATGCTTGTAATTGTTGTCAAATCAGTGCGATATTCGCTAAAATCTTTGACAAAGTTAGTCATGGTATCATTATTCAAAATAATTTTATTAATTATTTTTTTGGGAGTTGAAACAACCTTTTCAGAAAATGAACATTCTAAAAACTGCGCTGTGTGGTCAGAGAATCCGGCTTCTATTACAGTGCTTTTGAAACCATGGCTATTCTGCAAGTTCACATTGATATAATCAACTGCCGTAGCTGATGTTTTTGTTATTCTAGTTGGACTAGTGATGGTCGATGTAAGATTAAAACTGTTTAATATGTCATTAAGCTGCCGGGTATTATTTGAATTCTCAAGTGCGTTTATGTTGAAATCACCACATAAAATAACGTTTTTTATTTAGTAGATATTTTGTTCAGAATTGTGCAAAGATTCAAAAAGAAAATATTAATACCACTATGAGGTGACCTATATACATTTATTACACACAATTTATTTTTTAAAGATACCGCGGAACACTCAAAACTTTTTTCGATACAGTAGTTTTTTAACCATAGTATTTCACGGTACTCTTCAGTTGTATGCGTTTTAACAAATATTGCTACTCCACCGTAAATATATATGTTTTGGCAGAAACTGGTTATTAATTTGAAATTATTTATTTTACAACATTTAAGATGATCGATTGATGTGATGTGATGTTCACTTATACAAAGAACGTCGCATTTCAATTTATCTAAAAATATGTCTAGCAAATCAATTTTGTTGCTAAGTGATTGTACATTGAAATGAAGGAGTTTAAAATCAGTGTTTACATTTAAATTTAAACTTATATTCTGACTGGTAGTTTTATCCATAATTTTTGTTGTCAACCCCTTAGAGTTGCACTTCCTAAAAAAATGTGGTTGTTGATATTTTCCGAGATTGATAGTTGTTCGATAATAGGTGGTGATGAGACATTTTCATTGAGAAAAGGTGCTGCGCAATTTAAAATAAGTTTACATATTTTGTAGAATATTGCACGCAGTCCCGCTCTGTTTAATTCATTAGATTTATTTTTAAAAACATCTAATAGTATAGCATTTGCGTCTATATATGTAAAGTTGTTACTTTCCTGTTCTTTGATAATATCTGACATTTCCTGATTAAATTCAAACGTAAATTTATTAATAGCTATTTGGTTTAGGTAATTCGTATGAATACCAATGAATATCACATTTGTGTGTTTCATTTTATTGATGGCATTCTTAATTGCCGCACTGTATATCGATTTGCCTTTTAGAATATTTGATTTTTCAGCAAATATTAGAATATAATCATTTTTTCCAAAGTGTTTGGTATCGGTGGATATATTTGAAACGACATCTTCAATCAGTGCGTTGGGTTTTAGTATTGTTTTAATATTCATTTCATTAGTCGTTATATAATTGGTAATAATTTCTCTGACATCTCTTCCGTCTTCATCTGCTTGTTTTTGTGCTTCCGTTTATATTCTTCGTCGAAGTGGATATATTGCAATGACTTTCATTTGTTTTACTACTAACATTGTTAATTTTGGTGTCTATTGGAGCAAGTTTTTCAGATTCAATTAAAATGTCATCATTATTTTTTGTTTTATTTGATTCAGTTTAAGTTATTAAAGTAAGTAAGCATTTTTTGATTTTTTTCTTTGATTTTTTAGTGGGTTAATTTCGGTGAGTATTGAATCAAGGTTTTCAGATTCAATCAAACCAACATTATTTTTTGTTTTATCTGATTTTGTTGAAGTTATAGCATCTTTTGCTTTTTTTCTTTCATTATTTAGTTTGTTTAATTTTAAAGCTTCAATTATTTTATTTTTATCCGTCAGTTCATTTTTGAGTAAGTCTATTTCTGTTTTTAATTTAATTATTTTGTCATGCAATTTATTATTTTCGCGATCGATATTAACAGATGATACTTCCAATTCTGTTACTAAGGCATTATATACTTTTTCCTCAGCATCCAAATCGGTTGTATTATTTGTATCACTATTATTAAAAGTTTGGTTCAATATATCGTCCGACTGTGTCGATTTAAATTTTTGTCGGGTCATTGGTCCCATCATAGTTTAATAATTATTATACTTAATTAAAGTTTACAAGGAGAATAGAATACAATGGACACTCGCTTCACACCTAGGGGCCTATCTAGGTGACTAACAATTAACAAACAAAAAGGGCCACGGAATAATAATAAAAACAAATAATAAAATAGGAAAGAGAAAAAGAAAACAAAAAAAGTTAATAAATTGAAGATTTGAACCACGGACCTTCTCACTTGAAGCTGTATAACCATGATACTATCTTTAGAGACAGTTTTCATGTTTTGCCAACAGCTGGTCTACATTCCTAAACAACATGTACGTCTCATGTTTAGGTATGCTCTCCATGTAAGTATTGTATTAAAAATCACACCTATATATTTATTGTTTAGGAGTTTTAATAGATTTAATTAGCTATTTTTTTTTATTGTTAAGAGGACCAGTTCGGTTTAACCATAAGAGCCTTTGAACCAGTTTTCTATTATTTTTGGGGCCGCTTTCATTAGGCTGTAGAATATGTCCTCAAGTTTGCCATTTAGCAAAATCGTTACATCATTTGAGTAGCCATATGAGTAGAATCCACGGTAGATAAATTGTTGAATTAAGCTGTTTGATTCATATTTTTTAAATATCGACTTCTCTTTTGCATTGCAATTGACAATTGTATCTACAATGTAACGTGTTTTGCAGTAAAAAACTGTACATACAGCAAGCAACCAGCAGTTATATTTACATCTTTCTTCATTTTTTATCGATCGCAGAAAACTCTCAAAAACATACCAATTGTAAACGATTACAACTTTTGTTGGTTATCTTAGATTGTTAAATTTGTAAAATTGTAAAATATTTCCTATATATACATTTACTTTATATAAAATATTCATTTCTTTATACTTAATTCTAATTTTTGCTAATTATTTTTTCTAATAATTTTTAACAATTTATTTCATAAATCTCATTATAAGTTATATTTGATACACTGGACAAACTTTGCGAGCTAAAGAGCAAGTTTTTGCGTTCGTTCTGCGCATGCGGCAGATATCTAGAAAATAAATTTTAGCAATCAAAATTGGCTTAGAACATAATATTTACCTTGTATACCTATATGTGATTCTGTAAGGAAACTTTACAACGTAAGACTATTTTGATTAGTATCGCGGTACATTAAGTTGTAGTATTATAACATAAATAGCAAATAACATCAATCCTATTGTTTAGAGTACATTTAAAAAAGACCATTCTATGTTTTGTCAGAGTGTTTTAGTTAAATTGTATTTGCAAAAATACCTAAAAACGCATTTATCTCTATATTTAGATATAATATGTTTTGGCTATTTCCAACTATAATTTGAGTAAAATACTCTGATTAATTAATTATCAAATTATATGTTTAAGCACAAATTCACCTCCCCGGTTGGTACATTTAGAGTAAAAAGTAACTAACTGATCAATCGCAACTACGCAACGAATTAAAATGCCTATAATGTACATATGCACAGTAATAATTGCAAGTCACGGCACATAACCTAAAAAGATTTATCTGTGAATTTCAAACAGAACTATAACAATTGTTAATTTAGAAAAATAACTTATTACACAATAAAATAAAATAACTATGCGGTGCAATAAAGTAATACATCTAAAATTTCTAAAATTTCAAACAACAAACAATTGAAGATTATGAATTCTCATTTATTTTATGTCACTAGTTTTTAAATTGCACGAGTTGTGTTCGAAGTATTATGACACTCAAAATGTCAAAATCTATAATGTAAATAAATAACAATAAAAATAAGGTCTCTTAGGGTGCGGACACAACGGCAACCCTCTTTCCGATCATATAGTATCGTACCCTCGCACATCGAACAGCGTAAGAACACTAAAAATTGTTCTAAGTTTAATATTTTATTCAAGTTTAATAACTTATTTATTTATTCATTTCATTATTATGATTTCTTTACAATGCTTAATACTACATTCTGGTTTGTTCACCGAGTAACATCGGATCCTCCCTCGAAACCTTGATTGCTATGGTCGGAGCTCTACTAAATACCAAGTTCAATTTTGTTTTTTGATGTTCCAGAAGCAGGAGCGATGCTGATGCATAGCTCACATATAAAAAACCTATTTTAATATAAATGTTTTAAATTAAATTTTTAAAAAATAATCATGCAACTTCTGTTATTAATATTTGAGTTTGGCAATTTGGCCTATTTGGTCATTTACCCTAAACCATCCTTTGAACGTAAAAACGCCTAAATGTAAATATCTTTGCCATTTTTAATCGAATAACTTGGAATTTTTCAAGAAACCTAAAAAACAAAATTTTGAAAAAAACATTAATTTTTTATCTTTTCGAATATACAATCAAACCAAAGTTTTAAAAACATATGTATGACTTATAGGTTTTTGAACCTTTTCTCAAAAATATTTTTTGTAATTAATATAACTTGACAGTTTTTGTATGTTTTTTTTTTAATTAGAATTAAATTTTTCTTATAATATAAAAACTTGAATAATTTGTAAACATAGATGGTAAAATTCGCCATACTTTTATTTAAGATTATTTTTTCATTTTTTTGATTATAAATAAAAAAATTTATTTAAAAATCGGAGCGACCGTTGTGTCCGCAAACTTATGAGTTTTCAAATTTCTACCAATTATGAAAAATTGTAACAAAAATAATCTGTAGATAGACAATATTCCTTGGTAATACAGTTTGTTGGACAATATTTTTGCAAATTTGCTCTGTACAGACTCCAATCTGTTCACTTGAGTTGCATATAATGGTGACCATACTAAGCAGCAATCTTCAAGGTGAAACCTTACTAATGAATTGTATAAAATTACAAGCGCCCGTATGTTGCTGAATTTAGCTGTGCATCGTTTTAGAAACTTTAACATTTTATTAGCCTTATTGATAGCATGACCTATATGTAAGTTGTATGACAGTTTTGGTTCCAATATTACACCTAAGTCTCGAATGAATTTTGCTTTGCACAATTTTATGCTATTAAGAGTGTATTCAAAGTCTATTGGTATTCTAATTCGTGTAAACCGCATGAAGTGACATTTTTCAATGTTTAATTCCATGTCATTAGTAATGCACCAGTTTTAAATTATAGTTAAATTATCTTAAATATTAATACAATCATGTGTTTCCTTAATTCTTAAAAATATTTTCAAATCGTCAACAAAAAGTAAGTGTGGACAGCTTATTATACTAGATAAATCATTTATAAATATCAAAAATAATAGTGATCCTAAATGGGAACCTTGAGGAATTACTGAAGTTACATTAAAGGTGTGTGAAGTATGACCATTTATTTTAACGCACTGTGTTCTACAGCAAAGATATGACTTAAACCATTTAAGTAATGGATCTCCTATACAATATGCTTGCAATTTTTGAATAAGTATTGAATGATTGACGCAATCAAAAGCTTTGCTAAAATCCGTGTAGATAGCATGAAGTTCAGCTCCACTTTCAAATAATTAGTGAATAATAATAAATTAGTTTGAGTGGAACGACTTGGATAGAATCCATGTTGACTTTCACTTATTATGTTTCAAAACCCTCAAAAAACTGACCACATATTAACTTTTCAAAAAGTTTGGATATGACTAAAAGCACAGAAATTAGACATTAGTTTTAGAACTTGCTTTATGAATAGGTGATACGTATGCCGATTTCCATGCGTCGGAAAAAATGCCCAAATTTAGCGACATTGAAAACAATTTATATATAGGATAAACTAATGTACTGCTACAGTTTAGAAGAAATATTGGAGAAATATTGTCCGGACCAAGGCCACATGTAATTTTTAACTGAGAAAGCTCCTTAAATACACATTCAGGTGTTATGTTAAAACTGTTTAAATTTACCGATATATCAGACGTAAATGTAGTCACTAGTTCAGTTGCAGGTTTATAAACAAAAGAGAAATATTTAACAAACAGATTAGAAATTATCTCGGGCGTCATAGCAGTATGTTCGTCGTACGTCATAAAAGTTGGTATTCCAGATGATTTATTTTTCTGATAAAAAAAAAAACACTTCATATTAGAAGGAATTGACTGCTCAACGTTATTTAAATACTATTTATAACATAACACAGTTTCAGATTTACATTGAGCTCTAATATGTTTAAATGCCATGTATTCAAAATTATTACAAGATAATATCCATTTTTGTGAGTTTTTTTTTTTAGATTTTATCATATTAATCAGCTTTTTTAAAAAACCAAGCAGCATAATTAACTTACACGTTCTTTAGATACAAACAAGTCTATAACAAAATAAATAATTAGCCCTATTCTGTATGCATATTGCTAGCTAACAATATTGTTATCAAGCAAGGTTGCTTAGCAATTTAGTAAAAAAACGTAATAAATACACAACATTGCTTAGCAACCTTCCTAGATAACGATATTGTTAGCTAGCAATATAAATAGAGAATAGGGCTAATTGTCATAAAATATTTAAGTAGCATTGTTAATATCAAGACTATTATTGAATGCAAACCAGTCAACAGATGTCAAAAAGTTATTAATTTGATCATAATTAGCACGCTTAAAATTAAGTTTATAATATACATTATCTAATATTGTGTCGCAGGTTTCTAAACTAATGTACGCATTAAGTGATGGGTGGTACACGTCACATGGAATTATAGAAAACAATTCAAATTATAAGTAAAGCTTCACTATTTAAAAATCATAAATCTTAAATTACTCCATATTTTTTTGGAATAGAATTAAACTGATTGAAACCGATAGATCCCATGCTATCACAAAAAGATACCTCCACAGGAGAATTCACGTTTCTTGATGTCAGTCCGCAGCTCTCATTATCATTGACCCAGTTAATATTTGGTAAGTTAAAGTCTCCGACAATAACAATTTTGTGATCAAAATGATGCATTACCAACTCTTCAAACATTTTGCAATGGTCCTCATAAACTTCTATAGAAGATTTGGGGGGAATGTAGCAGCAACATATAATAAATTTCCTAAAATTAATGATAACTTTAACACAAATCAATTCCAAAGTACCGTTTGCCTGTATTCTGGTAGATTTTAACTCATTTTTAATTGCTATAAGCACTCCGCCAAATCGGTAAACAGTAAATCGGTAACAATTTATGGTTTTTTATTGAGCAATACAACCCAGTTTTGGTAAGAGCGAGTATGCAGTAGTTTTCAGTAAGACAGGAATTGTAAAATTTTACAAGTTTTGTTCTTAAACCTTTTACATTTTGATAGTACAGAGAGAGACCACTTGTATGTTTAGTCATACTTAATTTGATTGATTTGATTGTTTTTTTGAAGGAGTATGCTGCTTTCCGTAAGAACCTCGGTGAAAAAACTCTTTTACTGCAATGCCAACAGGCCAGGTTCGGATTTAATAGACTTTGAATTAATAATTTTCTTACACCAACCTTAAATGAACTGGTATTGGCAGCTAGCGGAAAACATTTAACATTATCAATGTTTAGCACTTCATTCATGTATTTTATTATATCTTTAATACCAGGCATAACTCTACCAACATAAAGCCAGTGTCGCCTTTCAGCTGAACACAAAAAGGACAAATGATTGAGAGTGGAGTTGCCAAGAATTACAAGTTTACGAAGAGTTGTTGACCTAAGAGCATGACTAAAAGTGTTTATAATTGAAGATGTTTGAATTGGAATTGGTTGTGTGCTATTAATACCATTACCTACAGATTGAGAGAAGTTTTGATTTTTGGCAAAAGTATCCAAAAATGATATTTTGATTTGATTTGAGGCAGATTCGTTAATATTATTAATATTTTTTGATAGATTTCATACGTTATCATCAACAATAATTTTTACGTTTTCAAATTATTTATTTCTAAATTTTTGTAATCAAGTTGTTCAGTAAGCAACTTAACTTGATTTTTTAATACGGAATTTGATGACTTGAGTTCCTCAATTTGTTGTTTATATAATGATATATTATCTTCATAAACTGAGAAATTAAAAATACTAGCTGTATTGTCGATTACATTTGGCGAATTTACTACTAATAGTTTGTCACATTTAGGGCATGAATTTGCTAATATCAGTAGATTTGTATTTCTGATAAGATTTTAAACAGCCAGGGTGCCATATATTGTTGCATTTAGTACATTCAATTTTATCATTTTTTTGCGAAGCTTTGCACTTTGGACAAGTAAATGCCATATTAGAGCAAATATAAAATTAAAAAGTATTAAAAATAATATTTTAAAAAAAAATATAAAAAAAATTATAATAAAAAAGAAGAATAATTAATACAAGCAATTATACATAATTTAAACTGAAGTTCTAATTAGGATTACGTAAGTTCAGCAGTAAACTATTTATGTTCAAACATTTATTTAATTATTTAACAAACACACATTTAATATTAAAAATTGAATAAACGAAAGACAATAAAATAAAAGACGGTAGACAATAAAATAAAATACGGTAAAACAAGGGCACTTCTTCTTCTAACGGGGCATCGGCATCGATTGATTAGACAATACAGATGTAATAGGGCCACGGTAAGGAAAATTATGATAAAACAAAGAAAAAAAATGTCAATACATAAATTAAATTAGAATAAAACATGTACGTAAGTAGTTAAAAAAAATTGGATATTTGGAATGTTACAAAAAATTACATATATGTTAAAAACACTTATTTTGTGAAAATGATAAATATAGAATATATCAAACCTTGAAAATAATCGTTTTAATAAATATTACTATACAAATAATAATATGCTAATAAAACACGCACTATTAAACTTTTTTAAAACAAATTAGATACACATGTAGACTTAACTGTAAGAAACACATTGAATCTAATTTTGAATAATTAGACCGAATATTAACACTATTATAAATTAAAAAAGACATTTTTTAAAAACTTTACAAAAATTGTGTAAATAAATTTAACGCTAGAGAATTGCTGTTGTGGTGCCACAAGTAGTATTGTTATGGAAAAATATTAAATCCTATCACATCTTCGAGAATATCGGTGAACTTTTTTCTCCAAAAAAAAAATTTGACGCGTCGTTTTTAAATTAAAATTGGTTCTTACAGAACAAAACATAGTCATCACTTTTTTTATATGTTGAACTACATACAATATTCTATGTCTTCATGCTTTTGGTTAAAAATTACAAGTTATATTTAACAAATAAAAAATTAATTTAGAACTAATTAAAAACGTCCCTTTTTAAAAATTAATTGCAGAGAAACGACTTATTGTATTAAATTTCTACAAATTTGAGGACACAGATTGGACTTTTTTCTACAATGTTGCGTTTTCTTGCTGAGTTAGATGCTGTGAACCCTTATAATAGCGCAACTATTCTCCCCCCTTAAGAAAAACTCAGCAATAAATAAAATCAAACTAGGTGAGGTAGAAGCATACAAAAAAGTGATGATTAATAGAAATTAATCTAAACAATATTTAAATAATTAAAACATAGATCAAAAACAAGATAAGTTTAACTTAAAAAAAATACAATTACAAGTATAAAAAGATCATTAGTACATTAAGTATTAAGTAGATGTGATTTATATATCTAGTAAATTAACCTTAAAGTTTTTATTGCATTTATGTAATATTTTAAACTGACTTTTGAAGATATAACTGCATTCTATTAAATGATTATCATTTGTAATTTTTGGTACCAATACCAATACTGCAAGTCAACAAATAGTCGCTAAATTTCTTGTTACTATAATTTGAGTCTTTTAAATTATTGATAAATTTTTATAAAAAAATATTGCTTTTAAATTGATAAAATATTACATAAATATGATAAAGGCCTTAAAACTAATTTACTAAGGCCCGTTTGCACCATGTTGGCTTAAATCTACGCTTAAATAAACTCTAGTTAATTTTAAGGGTAGTTTTAATTTTCATTGCATTGCACCAACACGTTTTAAGCGTAGTTTAGCAAACTGAAGTTTAAAATAGATTACACATGGCAACATTGCACATTTCTAGTTATTTTACGAAAATTGTTGGTATTTGTGTCTATTTCTATAATAAAAATGCTTAAATAACATAAAACCTAACCTATAATAACGTATGTCAGTATAGATTATATTAAATTTTGACGTTTTTATAAATATTGTTGCATAGTAACGGAAATAAAGCCAGAATATCACTGCAAAAAATAAATTTTGACGTTGAATTATATTTTTAGTTTAAGTTTTTACTAAGCCAACAATATTGACCGCTTAAGTTAAGGGTCCCTTAAAGTCATAAACTCCCTTAAATATGTGGTGCAACGCAATAACCACCCTTAACGTTTTAAGGGCAGTTTAAGATTTAAGCGACGTTAGTGCAATCGGGCCTATAACCAATAAATTTAATAAACAATGCATATTAAATGATCAGACATGTGGAAATAAATCATCTCTACTTAATATTTAATGTGATAAGTTGGCATAAATCTTCCAAATCTAGCAAATTGACATTTGTCAAAAAATTATAAAAAGTTTTAAAAACTCAACAATTTACTAAACTGTAAAAAATATTACATAATATTTTAGACTGTCAAAAATGTTCCTACATCTGTCGAAAAAGTAAAAAAGATTACTACATCTGTCAAACAGTTTACAGTAATAATTTATGTTAGCAGAAATATACTATCAAAAAAAAATGTTAAAAAATAATTACTTTTGCCAAAAATATTATATATGTCAAAAAGTTACTGTCACATAGTTTTTAGCAATGTAGTAAATAGGCATGAATCTGCCAGATCTGTCAAACAAAATTTTTAAATGTTACTGCATTTGTCAAGAAATTACTGAAAACTTTAAAAAGTAACTAAAACTGACAAACAATTTACAGCAATCTAAGTCTAATGATATCTCCAATTGTATATCATTCTGTCAAATATCCAATAAATCAAATTTTAAACTATCAACAATTTTACTACATTTGTCAAGAAGTTACTAAAAAAATTAAAAAGTTACTAAAAGTTTCAAACAATTCAATAATATAGCATAAGTTTAACGCAAATTGTATTTTAACTGTCTAAAGCGTTACTAAAAATAAAGAAGAAGGCATACAATCTGCCAAATGTGTCAGATTTTATTCAAACTTGTTAAAAAACTACATCTGTTAAAAAAAACTTTTACAGTTTACAATAGTATTATAATTTGGCAGAAATGTATCAGATCTGTCAAATGTCACATGTTTAATAATAAATTGGCAAAAACGTAGTAGTTTGTTAAAAAAGTAACAAAAATATCATATGATAAGTAGGCAAAAAATGTATTAAATTTATTTCAAACTATTAATAAAGTTATTATTAGTTATTATAAGTTAGAAAAAAATACATGTCATATCATGACAAAAAAAAGTTAAAAACTTCCTACAACTTTTAAAAAGTTACTAAAACCATCAAACAATGTATTCAAATATAATAAGTTAGCGCAAACGTACCAGATTGCGTTAAATTACATTATATAAAATAATACTACAATTGACCAAAAGTTACTAAAGTTCTCAAACAGTAATACAGTACTGATTGTATTTTATAACATATGTCAATAAATGCATTAAAAATAAATAAAACTTTCAAAAAATTACAAGACTGTACACTCTTGAATTATTTCAAACTGTTTTGTGTAAAAAAAGTTAGCAATTATGTGCCAGAACTATGAAATTATGTTATAAACCTGTAAAAGTATGTCAACGTTTATCAATAAATTACCTCTAAAGTAATGTACAAGTTTTAGATGTCAAAAATTTGTTGTTTTGCTTCCTAACAAAGCTATTATATTAAACTGTCAGATTGTTAATTAAAACTGCCGGAAAGTTAGCAAAATAACAAAATTTGCTGTTAAAACGTTAAAGTTGAAATAAATAATTAAAATCTGTTAAAGTTTACTCTAACAACTGTTAAAAGTTGCACTAAAACTGTCAATTACATGAATGCATCTGTTTGTATTACTCAACCTGCGCAAAACAGTCAATCGAATTTTCAAAAAGTACTAAAATTGTAAAAAAATGATTTGTGGACATAAGTTAGAAATAATGTATCAAAACTGACAAGCTCTAGTTCAAAACTAATAAAAATTACTAAAATTATTAAGAACTAAACCAAAACTGTTAAAAAAAATAGATTTAATCTAAACCTAACCGGTTTGATAAAATTACATTCACTTATAGTTTGAGTTTCTGAGAAAGTCATTCACGTTTTTCTGGGTATTGCAATCAAGTTTTGGGTAAAGTTAAACCGAGAGTCAATCCAAGTAGTTTAAGTTTGGTGGTGGATATAGTCGTGGTCACTAAAGTTCAATCAATCACTGACAACAAGCCTTATTCTGCTAAGGGTCTTGAGTAGCCAGTTCCTGTTCAGGATCTGCTTGGTACACTAAGATGTGGTTGACAAGGTGTGTGGGGTCTCGCCTGGTTTGTGTAGAATCATGTGGGTGAGTTTTCTCAAGTAAAATATACTCTTAGTTTTAGAAAAAACGTACAAACTTGTAATTTTTTTAACTTTATTTTGTTTTAGACATGTTTCAGACTCTTGCTTACAGGTAGCTCCGCCAATGTTTCTAATATTTATGTACATATTTTCAAAAGGAGTTTTATTGCAATAGTTCTAAAACGCTCTAATATTACAAACTACATTATAAAATTCATATCGTAATAAAATGTGTACTATGTTATTGATACTAATTTAAGTAAACATAATTGCATATTTTTCTATTTGTAAAAGCAAACAAATAAATATGATTAATATTAAATACGCTGCAAATTTAATTTGATTAATAAATTAGATAAACTGTTTGAAAAAGGCTCAAGTAGTAACAAAATTATTATTATAATAAATGCAATTAATGATAATAGCTTATATTATAAATTAATTTTTTTAAATTATGACACGGATTTAACAAAATGTGCAATCAATATTTTTAAAAAATATCGTACAAAAAATGACAGCAAAGTTAAAGCATTCGTCTATTCGTCAACAAATACCAAAACCATAAATGAAATAAGTAAATTTATGTTAGAACAAAATTCAATAATAACAAATCTTGATGAAGAATTTAATACAAACATACATGCAGATTCACATACAATATTCTTGCTAGATAATAAAACATTTTTATATCACCGTTATTATGAACCCGCCATATTCAATATTATCTTATATTTAGGTCAGGAAGATATAAACAGCTTTTTTCAATCCGTTGGATTAATACGGATGCTAAACACAATAGTAATTAATAAAAATGGAAATGTTTACGGTGTGTTTCCATTTGAATCACATTGCGGTCTAAATAAATCAGCCAAGTTATTATTTTCATGTGTCAAGTCCGAAAGAAATTAAATTTAGCACTATACGGAATTTTAATGGATGTGAAATTAATTTATATTATCGTAAAGAATTCAATTCAATGCAATTCTTTGTAGTAAACCCAAAACAACCAAACTTACCAGGACTTGAAATGTTAATGATGCAAGTAGCTGCCAAATTATATAACTTTTCTATTAAAGCTGAATCAATAAAAGTACTTGAATGTGAAGATTGTGTTGTGTTGTGTTACGATTAGAGATGAGAATATATAAAACAAAGACTTTGTGTATCCATTTCTAACAGAAAATACAGTGTTTGTGATAGCTCAACCCAAGCAATTGCCTCATTGGATTGGTATGATCAAAACATTTCAAATAAAGTTATGGTGTTATATAATATTATCATTCATAATTTATTTAGATGCAACTTATCTAATAGCTAAATGTACCAAGTTTTCTGAAAACTGCAAAACATTTGCAATTACCAGTTTATTTATATTTGCTATTTTTATAGGCCAATCAGTTAAGCAACCAAATAGAATTTTAATGCAAACGATATTTATATTTTGGACCCTGTATAGTTTTATTATTATTAACTCATATGTTGGTCTTTTCTTTTCATATTTAGTAACTCCTTCATATGAGGCACAAATCAATCATATTGAAGACATGCCTACTCACAAAATAAAAATAATGTGGTTTGATGAATATTATTTAGATAATTATATTGAAAATAAAGATGTCTTAGCAGCAATTTGTTCTTATTGTGGTTTTGTGAGCGAACAGAAAACTTTTGGCTTGTTTTAGAGAAATGCTATCTACAAGAAAATCAGTAATATTTATGAAAGAACGAGAAGCCAAACATGTGTATCGTGTTTTGAAAAAGGAGCTTAATGTACCCAAATTTCATATTATACCGTTTTCGTATTATATAACAGTTATAATTTCAACTAAAGGATATCCTTACTATAAAGTTTTAGAAGAAAGCTTTGCGAGGTTTGTGGAGGTTGGTTTAGTTAAAAAATGGACTGATATGCGTAATGATGAAGTGGTTGAAATTACAGACGAACCTGAAGCATTGACGATGGAACATATGTGTCTAATATTTTATGTTTACGTAATTGGAATTTTAATATCTTCTTTAATTTTGGTTGGAGAATTTATAATACAAAACCTATATTATAGAAAATTAACTGCTTCAATAAATTAAACAAAAAAATTAGACAATTTTAAATATTTTCCGTTTTCAGTTTTTTACAACATTGCCAGAGTTACTACTTTATATACATTTTTGATCATCAATTTAGACATTTTGCTTACAAAAAACAAATCACAACCCGCATTTTGTGTAAATATTACAACTTACGCATTTTTTTTTTTAATATATAATTTTAATTTAACTTTAAGAACAATTGTAAAAAACTAAAATAAATTAATTGTTTGAATGTTTGTAAGTCCACCTGTAGCAAAACTAGGATTTTTGGAAATATTAAAAAAAGCGCTTTCAGAACGTTTGTCAAAAAAAAAATACAATTTTGCAGTTTACAGACGTGTAAAATCTTATAGATTAGCAAATCTGTACCATTACATCAAATTGTATACTAAACTATTAAAAAATTTACTACGTCTATCAAAAAGTTACTAAAACTGTCAAACAAGTTACTGTATTAATTTATGTTGACAGAAATATAGTAGATCTGTCAAACAGTATTCTTAACTGTCAACCAAAAACTACAACATTTTTAGTTAGTTACTGGAACTTTACAGTAATATGTAAAAACGTCATAAATTAGACAAATGTATTTCTTAAAAACTGTATTCTATACTATCAAATAATAAAGGTACGTCTGATAAAAAATTATTAAATTGTCAAAAATATTATTATATCTGTCAAAAAGCTACTAAAAGTAGATCTGTCAAAGAGTATTCTAAACTTAATAAGATACATTGGAAACATAAAATGGTGCCCTAAATACGAAGCTCTACAGCCATCTATATGGAGACGGTGTAACGCAGCAAGTGGGGATAAAACAAAATAAAAAACTCTGTTTACAATGGTGTACCTAACCTGGTAAAAAATTACTAAATTGTCAAAAATATTATTACATCTGTCAAAAAGTTACTAAAACTGTCAAACAATTTACAGCTTTGTAAAAAATGCATACCATACGTTAAAAATAAATAAAAATTTAAAAAATACTTAATTTGTTAAACAATTTATAGTAATAAATTATGTTAGCAGAAATATATAAGACCTGTTCAATAATATTCTAAACTGCCAAAAATACAGTCAAAAATAATGTATACAATGTGTCAGATATGTCAAACTACTACATCATATTTTAAACTTTCAAAAATGTTACTACATTTGTCAAAAAATTACTAAAACTTTCAAAAAAGATACAAAAACAATTTACAGCAATGTGTAAATATAACATAAGTTAGAATTAACTTGCCAGATCTGACAAATTATATTCTAAACTGTCAAAACATTACAAAAACAGTTTACAACAATATATTAAATTGTATTTTAAACTTTCAACAGTGTTACTAAATCTGTCAAAAAACTATTCAACATCTCTAAATTTACTAAAATTGTCAAAAAGTTTACAGCAATGTGATAAAACTCATAAATCTGCTAGATATGATAGATTGTAAGTCAGCAGATCATGCTCCTCCCCATACTTGGGAACAATATTCAATACAAGGACAAATATAAGTTTATATATACATATGCAAAAGTTGAACAAAAGCAAAAAACTTTTTACATCAATTAAGAAATCCTAGTTTTTTAGAACTTTCGAAGCTATGTTGACAACATGGTCGTTCTAGAAAAGATTATGTAAGATTGTAACACATAGAAGACAAATTGAAGAACATTTAAATATGGATTTGTTGTTTAGTTTAATATTTAGTACTGATGATACCTCGGATTTGGATTTTGAAACAGTAAGAGTTGAACTTTTTTAGAGTTAAAATTGACCATGTTAGAAGTGCTCTATTCAGATATTGTTTTGAGATCTTTGTTTATAGATGCTACAGATTCTAACCTAGAAATTAAAAAAAAATTATGAATAAGAAATATAATAGAATAAGACTTTTAGTTGTTTGAAAAAGTTTATTTATGTAAATCAAAAATAAAGTTGGCAAAAGAGCAAAACCTTGAGAAACACCAGCATTTATAATTTTAGGGACAGAGTTAAAACCATCAATTCTAACTATAATTTTTTTATTTAAAAAAACTATTAATGAGATTTACAGTGCAGACCTATACAATGGAGCTTGTTGACAAGATTAAGATGCCATACCCTATCAAACGCTTTGAAAATGTCTAGAGCTACTGCAAAATTTTCTCCTTGTTTGTCTAAATTAGAATTCTATTTGTGATTAATATAAGTCAGAAAATCTGTTGTCAAAAGTTTTCATCAAAATCCATATTAAGTATCTGAGATAAAGTTGTTTTGTTCTAAGAACTTGACAATGTAAAAATTAATATATTTTTAAAAATTTTTTACATATTGGACAAAAATGCAATTGGTCTATAATTTGATGAATTAGATTTGTCTCCCTTTTTATAAATAAGTCAAACATTTACAATTTTTCAAAAATTTGAGTCCTATATTTTGGTCAAAATGGGAAATAATTTGCAAATATTTTAAGAATTTAAAGTGAAATGTCATATATACCTGCTACCTTTCTAGTATTTAATTTTAAAAAGATATCTTCTGACAACCCGTTGCTTAAAATAAATTATACCCATTATATTTCCACTAGCCGGCATTGTACGTGCAGCAATGGGAGAATTTATAATAGAAGAGTTAGATGCAAATTAGTTTGCAAAAATATTTGCTTTTTCTTTTGGATAGTAATTAATCATTTCAAAAAGAAAAAAATTGAAGATTTTGTAGCACCTTGCAATAGATTTATTGTTTTATAAAAAAAATTGTTGTTTATGGAAAGCTGAAAAATTTGATTAGCTATGTTTTTGTCAATCCTATCTTTTTCAGATTGTATTAAATTGTCACAACAATTACGACCTTATAATCCTTTTTAGTTTGTTCGGAACAATTTCTGATGTGTTTCTTAAATGATTTTTGCTTCTTATTTACTGCCTATTTTGTCTGAATTGAAAACAAGTACTTTAGTTTTGGTTTAATAACAGATAACGGAACAAATTTTTCAATGACATTTTGAATAGTATTTGTAAGATTTTCTGCTGCAATATATGGATTATTAGAATATAAGCAATAAATATCAAAATCAAAATTATTAAGAAATTCCTTCATTTTTGCTATGTTCATTTTAGAATAATAGTAGATGAGGCGCGGTTTAGTAGTAGCAGTAATAGGAGGAGTTTTAACAACAGAAGTAATAAGTAAATGATCAAAATTTCCTAAGCAGCCTCAACATTAATTGTTATAATTTCTGGAACAGTTAAAAGATACAAATCTAATAATCTTCGTTCACCAAGAAGTCCATTACGAGGAAAATAGGTAGGTTGCTGAATAAGTTGGGTAAGATTATGAAAAGCAGCCAAAATTATAGCAATATGTTGAATTGCAGCAATTTAAGTGTTCTAAATAGTTTGAATTACCCGCCAATTCATTGACGTTAGAGGGCAGCATAACCCTGAGGACCGTCACGCACCACTCCGAGAAGACTCTCTCCCTTGCCGGTCGACTGTTACAGCGTCAACACGTGTTTCTTTTTCTTTTTACTCATTCTCGTAGTTATTACAATTTATACTAGTTTAATAAAGCATTCCTTGTTCGTGTTGTATACTTGTTGTGCGTTATTTACATTCCACGTAAACCAACAGATTATGGGCCCAGTATACCCGTAAGTGTATTTAACGTTACAGTGTGCACGCGGACACGTGTGAGTTTTGTTTTTTCCTTTTTTTTCTGTGAAAGGGGCACTGAGAGGGGCTGATCGTCCGAGAAGTAGATTCGTGTGACGCTCCTATCGCGGTATTAATAAACGGGTGCGGAAATGGCACAGGACGCGGATAAATATCGCATTCCCCTGTTCGACGGAACGAATTTTAGCAATTGGAAGTTCAGAATGGAGACGCTGCTGAACGAGATGGACTTGTTGTCGTTTGTGGAAAAGCCGTACACCGACATGGTGGAATTTCTAGCTACCGACACGGCGCAACAAAAGACTGCTAAGGAGGTGACCCTGGAAACGTTAGAAAAGCGCGATCGGAAATGTAAATCGCAGCTAATACTAAGGATCGCTGACAGCCACTTGGAATACGCAAAAGACAAGGTAACTGCATTTGATTTATGGTATTCACTAGGCGAGACTTTTGAAAGGAAAGGCATAGCTAATCAATTACTCGTGCGAAAAACGTTACTAATGACTAAATTTAATGCAAGTAGTGATACATTAATTAATCATTTTTTAAAATTCGATAAACTAATTCGCGATTTACGCTCGACTGGAGCTACCGTGGAGGAAACAGATATCGTCTGTCACCTTTTATTGACAATGCCGTCTGAATACGATGTAGTCGTAACCGCAATCGAGACGTTGTCAATAAACGATTTAAAAGTGAGCTTTGTGAAAAATAGGCTCTTAGATGAGGAATCAAAACGGAAAGGTGCTAACAGGAAAACCAGTAACACCGTACCCCCGACAGCATTCACTACAGGACAGAACTCGTCAAATAAAAATGAAAATTCAAGTCGTAAAAACAATGCTCAATCTAAGTTTAAGTGTTATAGGTGTGGTAGAGTAGGACATAAACGGTCAGAATGTTTTGCCAAACTACCAGAGAATCCTGGAACGAAAAATAAATCTGCAAATGTAGCCAATAATCAACAAGATGGTGCAAATGATAAAGAAAACAATGTCAGCTTTGTCGCATTCAAGGGAAATAACTCATCAGACGACGGAAAATGGATCCTAGATTCTGGAGCAACCGATCATTTAGTTAGTGGTGATGTACAATTGGACAATGTAAGGAAATTGGAAAAACCCATGAACATCAAAGTCGCTAAGTCAGGTTCGTACTTGCAAGCTTTAATATGTGGTGAACTTACTGTATCTAGTTATGTAAACGGAAAGGAAGTTAAAATAGTAATTAAAAATATTTTGTCAGTACCGGGACTCATTAATAACTTGCTTTCGGTGAGGAAATTAGAAATGAATGGCTATCGAATAATTTTTGAAAACTCACAAGGGTTAATTCAAAGGGGAAATCGTGTGATTGCAATAGCAAAACGAGATAATACTCAATTATATGTTTTGAACCTTAATCAAAGTACAGCCATGCTAACTAGTAACAATTCAGATACAAATATTAAATTATGGCATCAAAGGTTAGGACATTTGAATTATGAGAGTATCAAGAAGTTACAACCTCAAGTAGATGGAATGAATCTGGATATGTCAAATTTGCCAACAGAAAAGTGTTTAAATTGTATTGAAGGAAAGCAGGCACAGCTACCACATAACAAAAGTCGGACTCGTGCTAACAGACCGCTGCAACTAATTCATAGCGATTTGTTTGGACCAATTACGCCCGAATCTTTTGATGGTAAGAAATATAGTCTTACTTTAATTGATGATTACACACACTTTACAGTGGTATATGCGCTCGAATCAAAATCGGAAGTGTTGCATTATTTTAAAATGTATTACGCGATGGTTTCGGCTCATTTTAACTTGAAAATAAGTAGATTCAGATGCGACAATGGACGTGAGTACATGTCAACTCAAATAAAAGATTTCTTTATTGAAAAGGGTGTGCAGTATGAATTCACAATTCGGTATACACCTCAACAAAACGGAGTCGCGGAGCGAATGAATCGTACCATTATAGAAAAGGCTCGTTGTATGATACTTCAATCCAAACTAGGGAACACATTTTGGACAGAAGCCGTCCGCACGGCAGTGTATCTAATAAATCGTAGTCCTACATCGGCACTGAAAGGAGGGGTGCCAGCAACCAAATGGTTCAACGAAAAACCCAGTTTGAATAAACTGAGAGTATTTGGGTGTACAGCATTCTTACTTATACCTAAGGAACTGAGGAAAGGAAAGTTTGAAAGCAAATCTCTCAGATGTTATTTCACCGGTTATTGTCCGAATGGTTATAAACTGTGGTGTCCGGAACAAAGAAAAATTATTACGGGCAGGAATGTAATCTTCAATGAAGACAATTTCGTTTTTGACGGAACTTACAGTGATGACTGGATCCCTGTTATGGAAGAACAAAATGACAAAATTGTGGAAGTGGAAAAGGAAGAGGAAGACAGTCAAGAAAGCAAATCCGATGACGAAGTAGAAGAGCTAATCCCAGACATAACGGAAACACCTCGACAAAGTAAAAGGACCGTAAGAAAGCCAAGCCACTTAACGGACTATGCTGTTTTGGCATTAAATGCTGAAACATTCGTGGAAGACGTACCTGAAAGTTTTTCCGATGTAGAGAAGCATAAGGATAAAGAACGTTGGAAACAAGCTGTAAAAGAGGAACTGGAATCATTAATAGAAAATGAAACCTGGACATATACGACATTACCACCAAACAAGAAGTCTATAGACTGTAAATGGGTCTTCAAACTCAAGCGAGACATAAATGGAGATATTGAAAGATATAAGGCTAGACTCGTAATTAAAGGCTGCTCACAGAGAAAGGGATATGACTATGAAGAGACATACGCGCCGGTAGCACGTTATGGAACTCTAAGAACAATGTTATCTCTAATAAACCAGGAGGATTTAGTTGTTCAACAGATGGACGTTAAGAATGCCTTTCTTCATGGAAAACTCAAGGAAGAAATATACATGAAGATTCCTGAAGGTTTGAAAACCAGAAACGAGCAGGTATGCAAATTAAATAAAACCTTATATGGATTAAAACAAGCCCCCAGGGCATGGAACAAAACATTCGACGAATTTGTCAAAGAATTAGGAATGAAACAATCAAATGTGGACAAATGTTTATACATAAGTATAACTGAAGGCATTAAAACATACCTTCTACTCTACGTTGACGATATGCTAATTGCAGGAAACGATAAGTTGAAAATCGCTGAAGTTAAACTTAAAATAGCAAAAAGATTCCACATGAAGGATATGGGAGAACCGCAAACCTTTTTGGGTATCAACATCTTTAGGAAAAATGGGGAAATTCATCTCAGCCAATCAACATATCTACGCAACTTGCTAAGAAGATTTAACATGCAAGACTGTAAACCAATTAGTACACCGATGGAAGTCAATCGTGCATTTAACACAGAATCCTTGAAAATAGTCACAACTAAACCTTGTCGCGAACTGTTAGGATGCCTAATGTACATAATGTTAGCTACAAGACCTGATCTGAGCGCTACGGTCAATCACCTAAGCAGACAGCAGAACAACCCATCAGAAGCACTTTGGAAGCAATTAAAACGCGTTCTAAGGTATATTCAAGGAACACTCGATCTTAAGCTGTGTTATCGTAAAGGAAGAGAGGAAGTCTTGGTTGGATACGCTGATGCGGATTGGGGAGGTGAGGTAGATCGAAAGTCAACTTCGGGTTACCTACTTCAAGTATACGGAAACACAGTCTCTTGGGCCACTAAAAGACAAACGTGTGTTTCTCTTTCTTCAACAGAAGCCGAATATGTAGCCCTGGCAACCGCAACTTCTGAACTCCTATGGATGAAAAATTTACTCACTGATCTACGAATTAGCTTCAAACTACCGATACAGATATATGAAGATAATCAATCGTGCATTCATCTTCTTCAACGATGGGAACATCGTCGTTTGAAACACATCGACATAAAATATAATTTTATACGTGATCTTTACTCAAAGGGAACTATAGACGTCAAGTATACTCGATCAGAGGATCAAATTGCAGACATATTAACAAAAGGTTTGCCAAATACTCAATTTGTCAAGCTACGAAATTTATTGTGCGTGATTTAGGGATCATGTTTGTAATTGTTCATGTACTAATATGAGTTTGTTTTTTTAGTTTACATTTCTTTTGGGAACCATTAAATTGAGGAGGGGTGTTGAATTGCAGCAATTTAAGTGTTCTAAATAGTTTGAATTACCCGCCAATTCATTGACGTTAGAGGGCAGCATAACCCTGACGACCGTCACGCACCACTCCGAGAAGACTCTCTCCCTTGCCGGTCGACTGTTACAGCGTCAACACGTGTTTCTTTTTCTTTTTACTCATTCTCGTAGTTATTACAATTTATACTAGTTTAATAAAGCATTCCTTGTTCGTGTTGTATACTTGTTGTGCGTTATTTACATTCCACGTAAACCAACACAATATATCAATACTTTCCGAAAAGTCATCAAAAAAATTTAGAATTGCCTTATTTGGAAAATGGTATATTAGTTTGTTTTAATGCTTTAGCATGTGATAAAAAAAGTAAACAGTCATTTATAACAATTTTGTAATTATTTTAATTTATAAAACTAAGCAAATTAACAATTTTACCATAAATATAACATTATTTTAATTTTAAATTTAATTTATTCTGCATCTCTAAATTCAATTCTCATCTTATTTTATGCAACGTTTCATTTTTTTAACCGGTACTCAAAAATATTATTTATATTTATTTTATATGCTTAATAAGAAATAGTTATTTTTTTGTTGTAATATTTTATATTTCTTATGTTCCGTTTATGTGCCCTTGAATAAAACCACTTGTTTAGAGTAATCCAAACTTTTTTTGCCTTAATCTATTTTATCAATCAAAAACAATATCATTTTAGTTTACTAATCTAATTAAATAATTTCAAATAATTTATGATATAAATATTATTTATATTATTTTACTTTCTTTAACCAATCATTTTAAATAGCTGGAGACAGGTGATCTGTGACCGTTCAAAAAAAGAAAAACTATGAACAGATAATGTTTTCATATACAGAGAGTTTATAAATGAATGGGATTATGTAATCACTTTAAATATGCCGCCTTTTTAAAATAGTTTACTATACTACATATGTTTTCATATGTTTGCTTGACAGCTGTCAAAGTTGATCTGTCAAAACAAATAGTTTAGTGAACAATTTAACAAAAGCGGCACATTTAAAGTGATTACATAATCCCATTCATTTATAAACTCCCTGTACTACAATTACACAAATATAGACATTTCAGATTTCTTATCATTCTGCTGTAAAAAATAATAGAAAACGCATATTAGTTGTACAACAAAAAGATGAAAATTTACAACAAAAGCCAGATAACAGCTCTGCTATAAAGATAATAGATTTGCTATAAACAAATTTTTTTTTTATTATCTTTTATATACAGTAATTTGTTTGTGAGTATAGATAGTTTGAACGGTTTACAAACTGTCTAAATCGTAGGTTGGAACAGACCTATTACTTTCACTTTTTAGTTTTATGTTTAACCACTGAAGAAGAAGTAAAAAATTAGGTTCGAAATATATGGTTTTAATTTTTTATTATTGTTTTTATTTATAAGACTGCATACAACAAAATTATAATTAAACTTTTAATTGAAATATCTCAGTTATAAAAAAAAATTCCCTTTTATATTTTAGTGTGTTGTTAATACCTAGTTCATTAACATAATAAAAATTTGATTCAAAATTTTAAAGAGGAGATTTTTGAGAGGTGACAATTAGAACACTTTTATTTATTATTATGCGCTCGCGGAAAGTTGAAATACCTGAGGTATTAGTAAAAAATCTGTTTTATATTTTAGAATGTTGTCGTTTTTGCGCAGTCTATTGACACTAGAAAACTATCCCACAGCTTGCTAAAGTGGGACTAAAACAGCAATCACCGTATGTAATATGGCGTTTTAGTTATGAGTAAAAAACAATTCTTTAGTAAAACAAAGATTTATTTTTTGGTTTGTGCATAATCGACAAGTTTAACGTTAAATATTAAAAACCACTAAAATGCATTGCTGCCAATTTCAACATTAAATTAGTTTATTAATCATTTATTTTAAAGTTGTTAGTCATTTTATGATTAGTCAGCTTTACTTAAAGTCGGTTTCATAATCATTTTAAAGTGACTAAGTCATTTTAAAATTTCAAAGTAGACTTTACTAAAACTTGAGTTTCATAATGTTACTTGAACACTAGTCAATTTAAAATTTAAAGTGACAAATTTATGACTCGACTTTAACGTATAGATGCCGTTAAATTTTAATCTAAACTAAACTTCTGATGAAAATTGAGAAATTGTATTAAGAGAAATTTGAATAGAATTAGAAAAGATTGTTTAAATAAATATGTACAATAATTCCAAAATGTTTTGCTGGTACAGCTAGACACAAATAGTTTGGCCGGTATAATAAGCAACTTAATATACACAAAAATTATGTTGGCTGGTTAAATTCATGCCTTTGCCCGTTTTAGCATCTTTCAATCCCAGAACAACGTCGCCCATGGAATATGTAAAATGTAAGCGCAAATGAAAAATGCTGAAACAGTCAAAGGCATGAGTGCAATCACAGTCACCATAATTTTTGTGTATATTAAGTTGCCTATTATACCGGCCAAACTATTCGTGTCAAACTGTACATTGCTAAATAAAATATGCAATGAAATTACATTTCCTACAAATAAGCAATATTGTTGACTTTTTTTTATTCATATTGTTAATTAAATCTTTGCACCAACCTAAGGTTAAAAAGCACAAATCGGCGAATGCATTCAAAAATTAGTAAAATCAGTGATAATAGCAGTTTTCCAATTGACAAAATAGTCGCACTTGGTGGCACTTATTCAATAACTTTTGAATTTATTTGTCTTACATTTTTATGTAGAAAACGTCCCACAAACGCCGAATATTTTCTGGTGCGTTTGACGCTATTGCCGCAAAATTTAAAAATGTTTTAATCGAGGTTTTAATTCAAACATACATCGAATACCAACTCACCGGGTGCATGTCGCGCTATTATGTAAAGTTACTAAAATCCAGTAAGCAGCATTGCTGCTAATATTACTTTAAAGTAGTAATCCAAGAACTAGCGTTGCATTTTTGGTAGTAATTTTATACTAAATAATTTTTGGTTCTAGTAAATGATTAGGTATTAACGGTGTCTAAATAAAAATCAGTCTAAATTTAAATTAATTTTATACCGCTTCAAACTTTGTACTGTTGATTCCTTATATAATAATTATTAAAAAAAATAATCAATTGTATTTTAAAAGAAAGATTATACAGGGTTGGTCAAAATTAAAGCGTTCTTAAGAGCGCGGTTTTTAAAGTGTCATAAAACGTTGAGCATAACTCACGCAATTTAACTTTTTTTTTAATTGTTTTTTTGCAATGTGTAGAGAATCAAATTTCCAGTGTAATCAAATATATGTAAATCCAAAACCTTCAATTGTCTATTAAATTTTTGTTTTTTTTTTTCGAAATATTTTTGGTTAAACTTTAAGTTATACTTCATTGCACCTCAAAATTAGTAAACTTTTTGTTGTGCTATAAGTTATTTTTCTAAAATAACAATTGTTATAGTTCTGCTCGTAGATGTGAATGTATGATAAAATGTGAAATTTAAATTTTCCGCGTGTTTAATTTTTCTAACACTTTTGTTATGCTGCCATATTAATTAAAATTATAACGAATGAATCTAGTCATATTATAAATTGACAGGTTATGACAGACGGTGTCTTGATAATATTGTAAATTAAATAAAAAATGAATGGTATTTTATTTGTTAGTTCATTATAAATTAAATTCTGGTGTTTAAGTTATTCTAGTAAAGTAAATAAACAATTAGCTAAATCATGGAAACTGCTATATTATATATCACAATTATATTATATTATTAAGCCACAGTGCCGTAACTAGGGCGGTGCCGACGGTGCCCCCGCACCAGGCGCAGGTCGGTGGGGAGCGCAGATAACACCTTAAAAACATGATTTTAGAAATTTTAAACATGAAAGAAAAAAATTAAGAATTTGCTAGCAATAAAATTAAAGAAAAGCGCAATTTCCTCTGAACAGAGACCCGTGGAAAAAATCTAAGTTTTTTTCAGTATGTCACTTTAAATAATAAAAAAAATAATTTACAAAAAAATTAGCTAACGAGCTAACGGGACCAAACATGGTTAATTTATAGACAAAAACAGAAAACAATATTTTGCTTTCCTTGACTGCTTTTTAATAAAAATCAAGCATTGAATAACATGATATAGCTCATCTTTAGTTAATCCAAAAAAAGTGTTTAGTGATGGCGACATTTAAGTCCGAGGGTACCTTATCATGAAAAATCATCATCTCACTCTTAGAAAACGTCATAATGTAAAAAAAAAATACAAAATAAGTGTTTAATATACTAACTATCCAAAATGCAATAGACCATGAAAAAGAAAAGTGACATATTTTGAAAGTTCAATATTAGTGTAATATTGTTTTGTGCAGAAAATAATTTAGCACTTAGAAGAAGTTGCAAAAAAATAGGTTAGTCTCATTCCGGCAGTTTTTAGGGGCAATTGATATATTTAAGTATAATCCAGAATTAAGGTCGCGCATCAAATCTCATAAAAAAAGACAAGTTTCGTATTTTTTCCACTGAAATGATGAAATATTTGAGTTATTAGGAAATGCACATATTGTTAAAATAGTGAAGACAGCTAAGTACCTTTCTACTTTGTTTGACCGCACCCTCAATGTATTACATTATGAGCAAATGTTTTAAATTTCATTCACTTTATTAACTCACACAAAAAACTAGTGCGGGATTAGCCAAAAAAATTGTAAATTTTTTTATTTTCTGGGAAATATGAAGCACCTTAAAATTAGTTTGAAATGCTATTCAGACACCCGATGGTTATCAAAGGCAAAACAGTTTGACTGATGACTGATTTGACATCACCATCTTTTAATGTTGAAACAATTTACAATAAAATAATATTACAATAGATATCGCAGCAAAAAAGATTATGTAAGCAAATACAAGCAAGTATTTGGAACCAAGATTTTCAAATGTTTGAAACTGAGTGATAAAATAAGTATGGAAAGCATTTTTTACAAAAAAAAAAGAAAACGGACTAAAAGACAAGACATGGATGAAAGATTTTATGCAAGTTTTAATATGACTAAAAAAATAAGATGTTTCAAGTTATAGATACATTATTCATATATTTAATAAAGAAGCTTGAGAATAAATGCAGTAATTTTTTTTTTAATTAGAGTGTTTGAAGTTTTATATTAGTGAATTTTTACTAAACGATTCAACATCTTTTCTAAATCTAATTCAAGCATTACTTCATTTTTGATTAGAAGTTTTTTTTTTGTAATGTGGTTGCTCTTAAAAAAATTAACGTTGCCGGTTACAACTGCATCATGCAAAAGAAGTTTTACCAAGTTGAAATAATTAAAAATATTTAAAGTTGACAATGAGTCAAGAAAAGTGCTCAAAACTGACGAGTTTGCCTTAACCAAGGAAAAAAAGGTTAATTTTTCAAAAACGTTTTATATGTGTTTTTTTAGTTACTATATATTTTGTGTTACGCTTTAGAGTTATTGATGCAATTATTTTTAAATTTTTATTTATTGTTGTTTATACCATTATATAAATAAAAAATAATTTACTGTTTAATTTTTATTTTAATGGGGCGCAAAAAGATTTCCTCGCACCGGGCGCATCAAAAGCTAGTTACGGCACTGTTAAGCCACCGTCCGCCATAACCTACCAATTTATAATATTGATTTTAATTAATGTAGCAGCAGTACCAAACTGTTAGAAAAATCTTCTTTGGTAGTTTCTAACTACCATACCCACCATTACTGGTGCAGCTGACGGTCGGATGTTATCAGTAGAACGAAAACAAACGTTGGTAAGATTATCAGCCGGTATAAAATCACTTACCCAAATGTAACGCTAGCTCCCGGACTATAGCGTTTACTTCTACTAAATTAATTTATGAAACTGGCCTACTTAGCGTTATTATAGTTACTTTATATTTTAAAGTAAGTTTGCCTAGTCACTTATAGACCTATAAGATGAAACCATTAGTCATTTTAAGATGTATATTATAAAAATTTAGAGAGGTGCAATTATAAAACATTCATGAAATAGCATAAAATAAGCTCACTTAAAAAGCAATTGTTTTATTAAATAAAAAAATCATTGTATTTTAAAGTTTAGTAATATTTTCGCAAATTTTTAGACTTTCCTGAAAGATAAAGTATGTAGTTACACCCTTCAGTTACAAAGTCAAGATTTGTTCAAATTAGTCACCGCCTCATGTTTGATCGAGGTATACTTGCACAAATTATAGTAATGTTTTAATAAGTTCACTATTTTCAATTTGAGAAGGATATAAGGATTAAATAAAACTTGCAGATTGAAATAAAAATCAATTTGATCCTTCCAGTATCAACAAAACAATGATCTCGGTCCATAACATATTTTTAACAATCAGTTTACTAAATAGAAGCATTTAACTTCAAATTTGTAACAAATAAATTTGTATGTACATGTACATAATATATTCTTTTCTATCGACATTTCCATTAGTACAATTTTTAGAAAAAATCTCATAAAATTAATTCTATGCCACTTATGAAGTTAAATGCTAAAATTTTTAAAATTAAATCAATAATAATTTATTAACAATAAAAAATTCGATGTTTTTTTTCTTAGTATAAATACATTCACAATATAAGAATTAAATGCACAAATTAATTTTAATTATCAACCAATATCAGTTTATAAAATAATTTTTGTAATTAGTCCAGCTGCAATTGTAACTCCACCTACACGAAGCATAACACGTCCTAATTCTTTACAATCACTATATAATTCCACTGCGATTGGACGGGATATCTGAATTTCTACCATTGCACTTGTGTTATTGCTAAGAAATCTGGGATGTTTTTTCAATACTTCACCAGAGCTTTTGTTTAATTGAGAAATTAATTTGCTAACTGTGGCAGGTTCAACAAGAGATTGATGATGTAATACCACCTATAAAAAATAATTAGTTGCTTTTATTATTAAATTAATTACATACTTACTGGATATCCTTTGGTGATAGGTACTGTAACATTAAAAACAACAATCCTGCATTGAAACTTAGAAGCAACCTGTACTGGACTTTGAGGATCACTTAGAATAAAACCAACAGCAACATTTTGCATTTCTATACCCGATAGTGTGACTGATGGTTGATCACCTGCAAACACTATCTGATGTGGAAATTCCTCCATAGATATAGATTTTACAGTTGCTGCTTCTCGGCTAGGGCATATCAAAACGCGATCACCAACACTTAAGCAACCTGTTTCTACACGCCCAGAAACACAAAAACCAGATCCAGTGCCCTAAAATAGTATTATAAATATAATTAAATCTATTCAATACATTTGAATTTTACCTTAAAAACATCATTTACTGATAACCTGAATGGTTTTGAAATTGGTCTTTCGGGTGATTTAAAATTATCAATGACTTCAAGTAATGTTGATCCAGTGTACCAACTAATCAGTTCATTTTCTGTAGATGTTTCAGCTAGATTCTGCCCTGTTAATCCACTACAAGGAACAAAAGTAACATCTGCATCTCTAAACCCTGCTTGTTTCAAGAATATCCTGAGTTTATCTTTAATCTCATCAAATCTTTCCTTTGACCAACACACTGTATCTAATTTATTAATTGCAACAGCTAATTGAGTGACTCCAAGAGATCTTACAAGTAAAGCATGCTCTCTGGTCTGTCCTCCAAATTCAAAACCTGTTTCAAATTCACCTCGAGTTGCATCAACAACTAAAAGAGCAACGTCTGCTTGTCCTGCTCCTGATATCATATTTGGTATAAAATCTTTATGTCCTGGGGCATCAAGTAAAGTAACCTTAAATAGATTATGAAATGATATATATACACTAGACTGGTTCTTAAATTATTTTTTTTAGATTTTCTATGTGTGCACCCTCAGAAAGTAATCTTTATGCAAAAAAAGTAACCCATGCCAAATTTCAGCCTTTAAGAATAAAAAGAACCCGTGTCGCACTGCCTTTGAAGTTTTAAAAGTAAACCTTTTATCTTACTTGAAAAAACATTATTAGAATGCTACAAATGTGACAAAATAAAAAAAAATACGTAGAATACGTCATTTTAAAGGTTTTCTAAATTAAAAAAAAAATTATAGACCTAATCTTCAAATTTTAATAATTTTTGTTTACAAGTCTAATTATATGTTTAAAATTTTAAATATAAAGAAAAATATGTTAATTTAAAAAAAATTACACTGAGTATATTGATGTAAAATTTCAGGTAGAATCTAATTAGCTAGTACTCAATTGCATCGTTGAAGACTCAGGGTATGTCCCTGACTCAAATGTAGAAGCTAAGATACTTTTTTAAGTATATTATTTTTGAAAATTCAAAGGTAGTGCGACACGTGTTCTTTTGAATTTTAAGGCCTGATTTTGGCATGGCTTACTTTTTTTGCATAAAGATCACTTTCTGAGAGTGCACACAAAGAAAATCGAAAAAAAATAATTTAAGAACCAGTCTAATATACACACGTATTATTTTATATATATATATATGTTATTACCATTTTAGTTTTAGTTTCAAATAATGATCTGCCTACATCCATTGTTATTCCTCTATTGCGTTCTTCTCCAGTCTCATCAAGGACCCATGCATACATAAAGCTTTGTTTTCCCAATTTTCTACTTTCTTGTTCATATTTGTGCATAGTCTTTTGGTGAACCTTAAATATTACAAATATTTAGATTTAAATTGTTTGCAATTGATATGCATACCTGTCCCAATGAACATAACATATGACCCATTAATGTACTTTTTCCGGCATCTACATGTCCAATAACAACCATATATAAATGTTCTTTCCCATCTCCGCGCTCCTTTTTATATTGTGCTACTGCATCAATTTTGTTTTCTTTTTTAGAAACAGATCTATTTAAATCCTCGGATGAATTTTCTGTTAAAATTGGAGTACCTCTTCCAGAAGCTGGTGATTGAGAACGAGGTGTGTTGCTTAAACGGTTTGTATCTTTCTGAGCTACATCAAATCCTTTTGTAATATTCTTCATTTTTCCACCAGATGAAACAATCTTGATACTTGGTACTTCCAAATCAATTTGTGTAGGAAGGGCTGGTGTTGATACTTTTTAAAATAATCATAAGTATCTTATTGATTTTTATTTGTTAGTATTATGTTTAGTATTATAAAAATATTATTTATTTAATTTAATCCTATCACTATATTTATTAAATTTAATATCAATTGAAAGAATCCAGAGATCCAGAATCCAGAATGCAACCAATTTTAAGTGCTCCTTATCTTAGAATGACATTGTTTCATGATCCAAGCTTTGTATTAAAATTTTTTGAAACCAAATCAACATATTATACAGGAAAAGGAAATTTAAAAAAAAGTCTGTGCGAGACAAACGTGCATATATCAAACAACTAGAGCAAAATAGAGCCACCATCAATTGAAACTTGCTATGTAGCAATATGTAGCTTTTATTATATATGCTTTTCATGTTAATTATCAGTATATCAATTAGTGATGTGCAGACTACGGGTTTGATCAACTAACCGACTATTCACGGCCATTCAGAAACCGACTAATCTGCGATAAAACTAGAAAAAACCAAAAATACATCAAGTATGATACATTATCTTAGGACAAATATCATAAACCAGTCAACTAGTGCCTTAAATTGATTCAATTATCAACTTCCAAAATAAACCATTAACATGTTCTGATACCACAAATGCAAAGTATTAATTTATAAGAGCAAAATCTGCAAGATTGTGTCACTGATTGATAAATAAATATCAACTGATAGTTGGTAGTTGGTACATCTTCAAAATCAATTTTTTTCACCACTTCCATAATTGATTCAAACGCCTCAATTTGTTACACTTATGACAATAAAATGTCAATATCTAAAGTTTTCAATCTATGACAATGTTTATCTTTATTAATGATTGAAGTTACTTATTTCATGTTTAAGCATAAACATAGTCTTTATCTACTAATAAAGACATATTTGGTAACATATAGCATAAACACACTATTAATGTAAAAATCCTTGGAAAAATCTGTTTTAGGTTGCCTACACAACGCAAGAGCTGAACTATTTCAATTGTTATTTTGGAAAAATAACTTATAACACAATAAAAAATGTACTAAAGTTGCGGTGCAATGAAGCAAGTTTAGCCAAAAATTTACAATTTAATTTAAAAATTTAATAAACTTGAAAATTTTTGAATCTCATATATTTCATGTCAGTGGAAATTTTTAAAGTTTTATGACACTCAAAATATCAAAGCCGTTAGACTTAAGACCTCAGATTAAATCAATAACCAACCCAAATAATGTAATTTAGTTAAGAGTTTCACTAATATAAGGTCTGTTCCAACCTACGATTTGGACAGTTTGCAAACCGTCCAAACTGTGCACAAACAAATATTTGTCATCTTTAAGCTTCTTTTATACACAGTAATTTGTTTGTGTGTGCAAACTATCCAAATTGAAGGTTGGAACAGACCTATTATATAGGTAGGTCTTTAGTTATATCAAGTTTTTTTGTTTTTTAACCCTTTAGCTGATTACTCAAAATAGCAATACTTTTGTTTCTCAAACGCAGAATCAAATATTCTTTGTTATCACAAGTAATTATCAACTTTATTATAGATAAATTGAAAATATACAATAATCAATTCATTATTGCAACGAATAGTCAAGATATCTAACTAATTCATGGTCTAGAAATTTGCCATCTTCCTCATAAAGTATTAGAATATTAACCATTATTATAGATTCTTTCTTTTTTTTAATAATAAAAATAATCTACCTGAGACGTCTTGTAAAAATATAATTAATAACAGTAATATTGTTGACAGAAATATATTTCCTATATCTAAAAGTAAATTTAGTAATCTTTTTATATCACTTTCAAAAAAGTTATAAAAAATAAAACTATTCAAGTCATCACACTATATAGAATGATTACTAGATAATTATTGCATATTTTTATTTCAAATCTATAAAATATATGTCAAATAATACTAATTAATACCTCTACCATTTACAACTAGTAACACTACTCAAAATTACTATAAAATTAAAATAAAATATATTGAGTATTTCATTTAATTTTATTTCCTTCGTAAATATTTATTGATTAAATCATCCGGACTAGGAACACTAAAATTAAACTGTCGAACACCACGCACTTCTTCAAAATAAGATGGCGATATGTATGGAAGATTTTTTTTATATCTACGTGAAATAATTTTTCCAAACTTAGAAGGTTTTTTCCACAATTTAGTATTATAATCAATCATATTTTTTATATCCATAGTTATAGGTAAAAGAGGTTTAAAGAAATCTGTACTAGTCTCCACTTCACAATCAATAAATTTAGGTGTAAAATCTTCATCAATTAATTTAGTATTTGATTTTGTAATTGAGTCATTTGAATTACGTAATGCTTTTGAAAGATCAATATGCCACTCAGTTGTTTTGTCCTTGTCAACAGCAATATTAATATTACTCACATCATTAACTATATTGTTAACTTCGTTTTCTTTATCACTACTAATTTTCTTAGGAAATATCAGTTTACCTCCTAATGGTCGAGTATTAAAACTAATTTTTTGCAGATGATTGTTAGTCAGTGCAGAAAGTGAATTGAAATTAAGTGTATCTACTTTTGTGGATATAAGATTTGTATCTAAATTATTTGAAACTATATCCGAAAAGATATTTGTGTTCATTTTGGTTTTGAAACCGTTTAATTTAGGTATTGTGAATCCTTTAGGTGATTTTGTAAACGATAGACCTTACCTTACATAATTACAAATGAAGAACGTGAATATGAAAAAAAGAAATCAAATAAATAATGATGAATGTAGTTTAATTTATTATACATACCTTTTTCTTTCTTTTCAATTGGAATTGTGCTTGAAACTTTTGTTGATTGTTTATCTAATATAAAATTTATTGCTTTTTCTGAGTTGAAATTATTTATTGTAGCTGCTTCCACCAATTGTTGTTGAGTTATATTTGACCCCAGAGCTCCCTTCATTTGTAATAAACATTCATTCAATTTTGTTTTATCAATATTTGATAACTAAAAATTTTAAATAGATTTAATCTTCTTATTTAGTTTTTAGATTTAAATTAATTACCATTTCTTCACCCTCCCCTTCATCTTCTTCAGCAATATCCTTTTGAGTACTTAAAAAAGCTCCAATTCTTTGTGGGTTGTCTCTATTGTACATAAATGCTGCATCACTTGGTGACATGCAGTAATCATCTTCAACGGAATGTCCATAAACATCATCGTAACCATCGTATTCTTAAAATAGATACCATTAATATTTGATTATATATAGTATTAAATTATACTGTAACTCAGCATAACTTTATAATTCTATAGTTTTTGACTAAAAGTATTGAATGTAATGTATCAACACAGCTTCAATAAAATTCTCAATAGATTGTTCCTTTTGCTATAACTAACAATATCCTTAGTAATATTTTTAAAGATGCCATGAATAAAAATTTCTTTTGTTGATACAGAATATCTGACCCCACCCTTTCTTCAAGTGACACAGGATACATTAAGTCGGCACAATATTATAAGGTAGTTATAATTTTCCAATTTTGGTATAAAAATGTTTTATATTACATAACTTTATAGTTCTATAGTTTTTGACTAAAAGTATTGAATGTAATGTATCAACACAGCTTCAATTGAAAATCTTGACATGGAACGTGGAAGGCCTGCGGAGCATCCTAAAATCTACCTCAGAAACAGACATATTCGAAAAAGTAGATACCACTCCCTCACCTGCATATTCAAAGACTCTTTTGAAAAACAAATAAATTGACAACATCATATAAATCAATCTGTATACATTATATATATCCATATATCCAATCAAACTATTTGTAACAATAGGTAGGAAAATTTTGTAGACTTTTTGTCACGTAAATAAATCTATATATTACATAATTTTTATTTTGGTTTGGACTTTATTTTTCATTTGATAGACATGTTTGGCATACTGTTGTTCAAAATTTGAATCTCAAAATTAATTATAAGTTATTACCGCAAACAATATACATAATATAATGTTCACAATTCTGTTTTTGATGCGTATAAAGAATATAATATATGATGTTAAATGTAATCATCCAACAAAATTAATTTAAAATTATCAGTTATTGTTACTGCAATCTCATCAAGGTGAAAGTAAGAGTAAGAAGTAAGTTAACAAAAACAATTTTGTTTTGTTGATAAAATTATATTTATCAAAATTATTAACTGATTTTTAACAGAATTATTCTTATTTTTTATACAAACTATAATATTGTTAAACAAACAATATTTGTTAATTACAGGGTGTCAATTTTTTTAACCATACTATCGACAAATAGAATAAACTTCCAAATTCAGTATTTGCTGAGACTTATAAGCCACAAATATTCAAAGTCAATGTTCACAGACTGCTTAAATCTAGTCTTCAATGTAATAGTTTTAGCAAAAGTTTCACTTTTTGAAAGTCAAAGGTATTTTTATGTTGTTGTGGCATATTATGTAATTCGTAATATATCACATTTTAAAATTAAAAAAAAATAAAATAATTTACATGTTCTATGAGTAACTTTGTTATTTTAAATGAGTTAGTTAAATTAGCAAGATTGAGCAGAATTTCTAGAAAAACGTAATGCCAAATTTGACATTGCTCTTCAACTTTTTTAATTATTCCAAAAAAACTAAAAACGGTAATTTTTTTCAAATTTAATCAACTTTTTGTCTATCTACTCTAGAGCAAAACTAAAAAATACATTCCATAGATATTTTTGTGTAGAATTCAAATAAGTTAACAAAAAAGCCATGGCACTTTTGATTTTTGAGGTATAAACCAAACTTGTTTTGTTTTGGGTTCATTAAAACGCTTATTTTTTCTGATTTCAAAAATGTATAAATGGTTATATCTGATTTAATTAGTTTTTTCAGAATTTTAAAGTGTTTTGAATTCAAATTTAAGAGTAAGTCTAACAAATATTTCTTGCTTTATAAATATCAATATCAATGTTTTTAATTTAATAAAGCTGCTGTTTTGGTTTTGTTTGTTTTTAAGTTATGCGATTGAAACCATTTTAATAATTTAAATAAAGTGATTTAATTCTATTGTCTACTTTTTATTTTAGATGCCACAAAGATGTTGTATACACTGGAGACAAGTGGATCCCGTAGTTTTTTATTTCTACAATATGAAGAAGAACAGACAAAGTGCACTATACTAAATTCAAATCCACGCTGGACTAGAAGTAAACAAATACACGCGTTGTTCACGTGCATAGCTAAATAAATAAAATCTCACTTAATGGGATTTGGATTGAGCAGCCAAGCCCCATGCTGACGACCAATCACATGCAGGCTTGCGTGTGTTCATTTGCTTAGCATGCAGTTTTGTTTACATACTTTTAGTCCAGCGTAAATTTGAATTTGATATAGTTCAATATAAACAAAGCAATAAACTCTTTTATAATATAGTGTTTTTGTGAAGTATTTAAAAAAAAGTGATACCTGTGATATTTTGTTTGAACTTTTTAAAGCCGAGTCTGCGAAGAGAAAATGTTTTTAACAGATGTAGTTATTATCATATATTATAAAAGTGTTGTAAAAATATAATTATAAATTAGTGTCAGAGATGTCTTTTAATATAGAAAACAGTAAACATATTTATTGTACGTAAGTAGTAAGTAAGTTTTTGATATAAAAATAATTAACATGTTGCTAATTTTAAATTAACTCTTACTGTAAAAATCAATTTGCAAGCATTCTGTTTAGTCACTAGAGCTTTAATTATAAAAAAAATGTATTGTGTGATAACAATGTTTTTTTTATTTTCTGGCTGGTTTACCAAATAACAGCTAATTACAGCTAAAACCTCATTTATTTGTTCACTATTTTTATATGTAATTTATTTGCATTGGACTAAGCAATTTTTGCTTTTATAAGACTCAACTTTGGTCAGTAATTTTTGTTATTACTCATTTTGCATTTGACCATACCAAACTAGTCAATTATCCAGTAATTTAGTCAACTACTCTCGATTAAATTACTTGCTACTTGACAAAATTTTGCCAATTTGTATGTGTTTATTATTTAAATCTCCGGTTATTATATAAATTATTTATTTTTCAGTAATTATAATTTTTATGTAGTATATTTTGTTAATTATAAGCGTTTTGCCGTGAGAAACCGTACATACCAGCGATCAAACAGCGGTTTTATTTCCATCTCTCTCTATTTTTGGGTGATCGCGGAAATCTCACGAAAACGTACTGGTTGTAAACGGTTACACCTGTCATTAATTTTCTTATGATTATTATTAATTTTGTAAAATATTTGCTATATATACATTTCCTTGCAAAGAATATTCATTTTATTTATACTTAATAGCAATTTTTACTAATTATTTTCATAATCATTCTTGACAATTCATCTCATTTATAGGTTATCATATTTAAATTTGACATACCGGACTTATTAAACTGCTTCCAACAACGGTTTTAAATTCACCTCGCTGGTTGGTACATTCGGAGTCAAAAGTAAATAACCGGTAACTCGCGACAACGCAACGGTTTGAAAACATTTCATACCACAACGTCAACGGTATCTCACGGCAAAATGCTTAAAATCTGTCATGTCTCTGGTTATAATAATTTAGATTTTTCAGAAATTATCATTTTTATATAATAATATTTTGTTATAGGTAAGTATGTGTAATTAGATTTTACATATGTATAGTTAAATCTTCATATTTATTCCAGTTTTTTTTTTCATTTTTATATGTTTTCTAATTACTATTTGATTTATATTATTAAAATTTACATTTAATTAATTTAATAATTTACTTTTGTTATTTCAATTGTTTAGCAAGTTTGATCTGTACGTAAGCCTACCTCTGGGACCAAATCCAAAGTTGCCAAGCATCTCAGCATGGCTTGTAGTAGAGATGGCTGTGTATCAAGTATCCCAAAATCACATGATCAACATTGTGTATCTCTATAGCGCATCTACTAGCATACAGGGTGATTCATAACAGATGAAAAAAACTAAATGTCATACTCTACATCAAATTCTAAACAAAACAAAAATAATTTTTCAAAATTTTGCTTCGTTTCCAAGTAATTTGAGTGTAAAGATTTAAAACTGAAATGATTAATTAAAAGTAAAATAATAAAAATAACTATTTATTAAAGAAATAGAATAAAAGAGTGAACAAAAACAAAAAATATCTTCAAATAAACTATGAAACATTATAAAAATTTATGTTTTGTCATTGTTGCAGATTGTTTCTGAAGTGAGAATATTTGTAATTTCTATTATTTTATTTATTTCTTCATTGTCTATCTCTAGTGTTGATAGGGTATTTAGTAGAGCAGTAATAGTTTCAAGTATTGACGTTGAATGTTCTCACTCACTTCTCTCAAACATTGACAAAATTTTGGTCACTTATAATTGAAATTTTTCACTGTTTATAGTTAAATATTATTGTCGTTGGAATCAACATGGTGAAAAAGTTAAAATGTTCAACAAAACTTTGTTGTCATTTTGTCAAATAATAGAAGTATAGTCTTAAAAATGTCCCCATTGCAACTTCATTATTTCATCTTCAGATTCTGCAATTAACAACAATACCTTCAGTGGCCTAGCTAAGATTTTAAGACCTCACCGCAAAATGTTGATAAGGGTCCTCTTCTCAGACTGTCTTAGAAAAAAAGCATGCATAGTTTTGTCATTTTTTTTAATCCTGTTATTAACTGTTAAAAATGTAAAATTCTATTTATAAAATGTTAAAAACAACAAAATTCGGTCTTGAAAAATCAAAATATTGTCAGAAAGCACCAAAGTCCGGCCATAAACTATTGAAAAATGTAATTTTTTTATGGCACCTTAATAATAGCAAAATCCTGTATAAAATATCAACAAAATGAAATAAAAATGTATTGTAAATATTTAATATATTTAAAAAAAAAAATCAAAATTTTGCCATAAACTGTAGGAAAGTTTAAAATTTTATTTATAAAATGTGAAAAACAACTCAATAACGGCTTTGAAACATTGAAATATATAAAAATTATATCTGTAAAAAAATAAAATAAAATTGAAACTTTTTTATGAAATCTTAAAAATAGCAAAATATTGTCATAATGTATCAACAAACTGTTTAAAAATTGCAACACTCTTTTTATGAAAAACCAAAAATAGCAACATTTTAACATAAATTAAAAAAATAACCAAAATACGTCCAAAAACGGTTAAAAAGTGCAAAACTTGGCTCATAAAATGTCAAAAATAGCAAAATCCAAAACTTCAAACAATTGTCAAAAAGCACTAAAATCCAGTCGTAAACTGTTGAAAAACAAAAACTTCTATTCATAAATTGTCAAACATAGCAAAATTTGGTCATAACATATAAAAATATTGTCAGAAAATACCAATGTTAACCATAACTGTTAGGCTGCAGTCTCACTGCACCACCCACCGCCACCAACTAAAATTCGAACACGTTAAATAATATGGCGACGGTCCGACTGATTCACTATTCTCGCCGGCATCTGTCATTTGGTAACCACCGTTTCATAATTTCAAATCGGTTGGTGGTAGCGCGGCAACAGTTGATTGTCATTTGAAACATACTAACTTGATATTTTACAAATCAAAACATAATCTGTCATTTTCGCATTGATATTTGAGAATTTTAAAAACGGTAACATGGAAGAAACATGGATAGCACCCGACATTGATAAACTAATTACATATATACAATTTACAATAGTAAATAAAATATAAATATAGCACTCTTCTACCGACATAGAAATGAGTGGGAAATTTAAATTTTGGTGGTCACCAGTAGCTGCAGTGAGACCGTAGTACATTTTGGTGGTTAGTGGCAAACGGTGATAGTTGGTGGCGGTGGTGCAGTGAGACTGCAGCCTTAAAAATGCAACAATCTAGTTATAAAAAGTCAAAAATGACAAAACGTTGTCATCAAAAACGGTTGAAAATTGTAATTTTTTTTATAAAAAGTAGCAAAAATTCAGTTATGAGAAAATATTGTTAGAAAAAACCAAAATCTAACATAAACTGTTGAAAAGTACAAAATTTATTGTATCCTTGTGGGCTCTTCCGCATTGCAGATACCTACACCACTGCTTTCAATAAAATTTGCAAATAGTAAGTGGCTTGTCCGTTACTACCAAATGATATGGTACATTGTTCATAACCACGACACATTTGCCTTGCAATATATTAAAAACAAGAATAAGCGCTGATCAACAACCCAATTTTTTTATATAATTTTTTGTGTCCAGTAATAGAGAGTTTATGGCTATATTCATTATGTCTAACACACATCAAGTAGGCAATATATTTAGCGTAAGGTTTTTTGATTGGCTCCGCTAAATTAATAAATAGTGTAACAAACAATAACGTTATACTTATACAATATAATTATAAGTGAATATAAAAATCCGTTAAAACGAAAATGTCAACAAGCATTTAGAAGAATAAAGACAACCTTACCTGTCAATAAAATGGAAGAATCAGATTGCATTTCAATAGACTCTGCTGAATTATTAACATAGTAGAAAAGTTGTTAATAAAACAAAATGTAGTAAATTATGTTCCAATTACCATAGCAACAAGTAAAAACAATTATTGTTTTTCTGTTATTCTCAATACAATTAAACAAAAACATAAAAATAAGTGAATATTTGAAGCAAAAAGTCAACTACAATTAAATATGATTATTATTATTAATATAAATATATCAAAAACCGTAAGTCGTAGACCCATAATACCTTATATCATTGAAATTGTTGAAAAATTCTAACAAAAAATTTAAAAAAATACTGGGTGTTCTTTTTAAAAAAACTGATGATGACGTTATATCACGCGAAACGAAGCATGCATTATTACAATTATTTTTAAAATAAATTAAAAATGCAGTCAGCAATTGGGTGTTCCCATACATTTACCCAACACTGTATATTACATACACATACAGGAAATCAATTGCAATCTTACAAGTAAAACCTGCATTCTTGAATGATTAAATAATTTTGTTCTATATTTTCAATTTTTTTTAATTTTTTTTTTAATATAAAAGTACATATGTAGAAATATTATATTTTGTATACATATGTATAATATATTTCATATTTTCTTTGTAAGAAAGACTTAATTAACAAAATTTTTTTTTTTTAGTTCATCTAATTTTTGTATTTCACACAGAAGATTGGATTAATTATAGATTAAATAAAGAGACAAAAAAACTGTTTTACATATACAATACTTTTTTATGATAAATTAACATAAGTTATTGTCACAATTTGTAAACTATAGTGATTGCCTTCGTGGCTATGGATAGAGATAGCAACAACCACAACATTGTCAACGTTACACGTAATAGTAACCTGCCACTGTCGTAGATTATATTATACATTTCAAGCAATTTGAGTGTTAAGTATGAAATTTATATTTACAATATTATTTGAAAGATTTAACTACTATTACGAGTATTTGGTTTCTTTTATATAAGAGTACAACTCATATTTAATCATTTGTCATAATACAATTACATTGTTATTACTTTTTTAAATAGCTATTTACCTTTATATTTATTGCAGACAATATTGAGTACATTATGTTTCTAAGAAGTAAGTATGCCTATTTATTTTGAAGATAAATGATTTAACATTATTTTCAATGAAACAAAGAACTATTTAAAAGTTCTGGGTAAGCAAAATAGGTAAAAATATATTTACCTTCACTATAGTTCAAAGTCCTAATATTACGGTGTCTCGACATCTTGCTGTTTTTGATTAATTTGTATACAAATGATAATCAAAATTTTAATATCATTTGTAATATCTTCTATAAGCCACTAAAGAATTGCTAAATACTGTTATATATCCAAATACAAACATCTGGTTCTAACGTCTGCGGTGCCCTTGGAATTTGACACTTGACAGTACACGATAATGCTGAAAGTGAAGATAGCCACATCAGCTAGAAATAAATGTATTTTCAACCAGTGGCGTACTATAGATCCGAAAAATATACATTGTGATTTATAATAGGACTCTGTCACTTTTGACGTTGAAGTAGTTTTGAAGGTGAAGGTCAAATTAAGTTATGTTACTTAAGCACACACTAATTTATTTAAAAAAAAATGTTTTGTTTAGATTAAGTTGCTAGCTCCATTGTAAGTAAACACTATTCAATGTATTTTTATGTTTTGTATGAATTGTATAAATTAAACACAATAATACGGCTACAAATGGAGCTGACATTGCCAATCTTTTTGCAGACTTTTTCTCATTGGTGTATAAACCTCCTACGCACATTCAATCAGCGTTTGTATCCAATATTTCTGTGAATTTAACTAATATTCCAGTAAGCTTAGAGTGTGTGCTGAAAGCATTGGAAAAACTGAAAGTTGATAGTAGTCCTGAACCAAATAACTTGCTTTTCTTGTTTTTACAGAACTGTTGCCAAACGTTATCTTACCCACTCCACCAAATTTATTTGTTTTTATTGTTATCAGGAATCTTTCCCAATTTGTGAAAACAATCTAGTATTGTACCAATCTCAAAATCTATACTTTCAAAAAAATTTGAAAAATTTATATATAAACGTTTCTTTGGTGCTTTTAAAAAATATAATTATTCATCAACGGTTTCTTCCCGAAAAGATGAACTTAAAGAAACTTGTTTGTATTTACTAATTATATAATCAAAGCATTAGAAAGTGATGATGAGGTCCATGCAATCTACATGAACTTCAGTAAAGCATTTGATTTTGTTAACCATGACTTGCTAATTAACAAATTGAGTGCATATTGTGAAGGTAATCCATTGCTTAAATGGTTAACGTTGTATTTAAGTGAACGTGTCCAGCAAGTTAAAATTAACACTTATCTATCTCATTCCATTAAGGCGACATCAGGTGTACCCCAAGGGTTCCATTTGGGTTTTATTTTCAATTTTTATTAATGACATATCAGATATTTTAAACTGTCACTACCTGTTATTTGCAGATGATGTCTTATCATGCAAAGGGATTTACTAGCGGTTAATAAATGGTGTGTTTTTAACCACATGGATCTTAATATTAAAAAATGTCGTTATATATTATTTTCAAGAAGAAAAATCCTATTAATTTTATCTATACTTCTTGCTTGATTCCAAACTGTTATTCAATCTTTATTTAGATTTTGTTATTAATAAAACTAACAAGATGCTCGGCTTTCTTAAAAGATCTACGGCTGATTTTAGTAACATACTTGCTTTTCTTATCTTGTACAATTTTCTGGTAAGATCACATCTAGAGTACTGTAGCGTAATATGATCCCTATCCTACCAAACTTCTATTGACAGATTGGAGTCAGTTCAAAATATATTTTACAAACTTGTATCAATTAAACTCAGCCTTACTGGTGTAAATTTATCTTTTGAAAATATCGGAATTTACTTGGGATTGTCTGCGTTGGAAAAACAAAGAAATAAGATAGACATAAAATTTTTGTTCAAAGTACTGAGTGGGCTAATCTGCTGTCAGCAGATTTTGGATATGATAGATGTTCATGTTCCCCAACGTGCGGTTTGAAATTGCCCTCTTTTGCATATGTTCTATAGTAGGACTAACTATGGTCGGCACAGCTCACTGTCTCGTATTGCACAACACGGTAACTGTGTATCAAATAACGTTGACTTTGTTGGTATTTCATACGAGACGTTCAAAGCTAATTTAAAAAGATTATTGTAACACCTTAGCCAATGTGTAGGAATGTATGTATGTATCTATTCGTTTGTTTGTCTTACTTGTAATCTGTTTGTAAACAATTTTTATGTAATTTAACATGTAAATGCAGTTGCGTTAATAAATTATTATTATTATTATTATTATTATTATTATTATTATTATTTTTTTTTTTTTAAACAAACTTGTTGTCGTGTTTTATCGATATATACGCGGGTTTCCCAAGGGTATATATAACTATGTTATTTATTAAAAAAATGAATTTAGTTTAAGAAAGCACGTGTTATATGTGCTGTGTCTAGCAAAACGGATTTTATTATTATTATTATTATTATTTGTGACATTGAACAATAAATTAATCTAATTACATCCCAATGTTTGCTTACAAGTTCATAAATATAAACTGTAATGCAAAGTAATTTGAATTTTGCGCTACAAAAATATGCAACAAGAGCAGCCACAGTTTGCAAAAAGTAACTATAGAAGAAAGTAACACATCCAAAAACGCCATTAGTGTCATAGTTATAACGGCATTGGCAATTGTTTGTTTTAAAATATTCATTTAACTTGTATGTCAACAATTTTACAACATTGTAATAAATAACTTTTTTCAATTTTTCAAGGAAGGCAGGAGCAGACCACTACATTTGTCTATTTCTAATAAACAATAAAATGTCACTTTACCGCTACCAATTTATGACGTATAGTCGTCATTTTAAAGAAAGCTTTTTTTGTTTTTGTCACTTTGACATGTTTACGTATAATTTAACATTATATTTAAATTTTTTTTAACAAATAATCTATTAATTGTTAGACGTTTTGGTGGGTCAATTAATATGGGAGCGTTCCCCAACATTTGTCTCTGCTAGTTTGGTAGCAATCTATTTCTAATTGTTTTTGCTGCTCTGAAAGGCTTGATCTATTCTATTTCTAATCTTTTAAATTATCACTATACATTTTTAAAACCGCAGTTTAGTTAATAACTTATAGTTATTAATGGTTGCGTACAAGAACGCTAGAGCGAACTGCTCTTTTTAGAACGGAACTTTTTGCTCCCGTAAATAAACAACAATCTGTCATTTGAGTCACCTCATCGCTGCCGATTTGTAACGGAAAGTCGCCATTTTGAAGAACTTTCTTTTTTGCTATAGTTTGATAGTAGCAGAAAAGTGTTACTTTAAAATTGACAACAGTAGTTGTTACTTCAAAATAAATTCTTTGCAAGAAAATTTAAATAATATTATTGAATTATCTTATACATATAATAATTTGATATACAATGTAGTGCATAATAGGAAAAACCTACAACTACAAGTTAAATATTATTATATAAATATTATTTATTGATTTTTTACATAATTGGTAATAATGTAATGAAATCCGTTCAAAAAAGCAAAGCCGATCGGAATTGGGGCTATCTCTAAAAACCGAAAACCGCTCAAAAAGAGAGGACATTTCTCTAAAAGAGCGGTCCGCTCACGCATTCCTGTACCTCTCAATAAAATAATTAACACGATAAAATAAAGTTTGAAAATACTCTTTTCTGAACATTTTAAAATTATGATAAATTATTGTAATATACTTGTGTATATGTACATAATATATAAATTTGAACAATTTTTATTTTATATATATATATAAATTAAATATTTAATACAGCATTCATTAACTTATATCTTTAAACTTATCTTGTTATTTTTATAAATATTTTAATAAATTATTGATATATAATGGTCCGCTCCCGTCTTCCTGGACTCACCTATAGTTGGTCCGCGTTTAAACTTCAATACAAGGTGTTAATAAATAGGGGTAACAAACTTCTAGGGAGTAAGGGGTTCATTTGAGACACTTTTTATTTATACTCATAGGCAACTATGTTCACCCTAAAAACTGCACGACAAAAACTTTTTTGTTTTTTTTATATAATATTCGAAATATCTCTCTTAAAAGTCTAAATTTAAAAAAAAGAATATAAAAATTATAGGCAATTAAATTGTCCATCTTTTTTGAACAGCTTATCTGGATCTATTTCTAACCGTACTCATGCCATTAACCAAAAATAACTTTTTAATTTTTTTTTGTCTTTGTTAAAAATCATGCTTAAAAGTCAAAAATTAAAAAAAAAACTGACTTAATAACATGTTTAATGTAGTTCCTACCGATTGTGTGCTATTAAAGAAAAACAACATGTGATATCTCATTAAAGTTTCAAAAAATGTTCCCCTTAAAGTTTTTCTTTAATTTAAATGCGTTTCTTAACTCGGAAGATTTTCTATTGTAAATTGGGTAGGCCTAATCAATTAGATCATTGACTGCGTTCAGAACGACTCATCACTTGAAAGCGCTGAGTCATCAATAGGAGATAAGCAATAACTTAATGTTTTAATATATTTGCCGATTAAACGGTGGGGTCCAATGAGTTGCTTTGTCAGAAAAAAAGCGTACCTAAATGTATAATGAGTAAAATGACAAGCGTTGCCACAACACTTAGATGAAGGAATTAAAAAATATAAAAAAATGATAAAAATAATCAAACTTAAAAACATTACAAAGTTGAAATGGCATCACATATTGAGAATATATATATATATATATATATATATTTGGTTAGCGGTTGGTAGCGGCTTCATAAACTAATTAAATCATTTATTTGAATTCAAAACTTTGAGCTTTTTGATAAAAGTTGGCAACAATCTAAACTCTAAAACATGCCGTTTAGACGAGCTCAGCGCTTATTGATTGATTGATTGATTGATTGATAAGTCAGCGCTGGCAACTGATGAGTTGTTCTGAACGCAACCATTGTTTCCCAGTTGCTATAACTTAGTTAACAATAGTTGTATTCCATTTGACAAAATAGTCGCACTTGTTGGCACTAATTCAGTAATTTTTGAATTTATTGTAAAACGCGTCTTTCATTTTTGATTTGTTTTCGATCTAGAAAACGTTCTACAAACGCCAAATATTTTTAGTTCTAGTTTATCAAGTGTGAGACGCTCTTGCCCGCAATTTAAAAAATTTCTAACGCACCGGGTGCTTGAAGCGATCAAATCGAAACGCCTCTATATCAAAAATTACAGTATGCTTGCATTCTTGCATACTCTATTACATCCGTACGCCACTGTGGCTCCTACCAACTTCATGCTATTTTCAAGATATAGGTTAGGTTCACACAGAAGTTTGTTGGTTTGTTTATTAAGTGAAAATTTGTAAAATGCTTAAATATTAATTATTTTTTGTCAAATTAATTGGTGATAGTTAAAATTCCTAATCAAGATGGGTAGGCGATCTATAAATACCACTAAAAGTGGTAAATATATGAACCCCACTGATCAAGCCAGTAAGTATATTAATTATTTTATAAAATGTGCAACAAAATGATATGATGTATGTTATTAGGGAAAGAAGCAAGGAAACAAGAATTAAAGAAAAATAAGAAACAAAGACAATTAGTTAGGGCTGCAGTACTGAAAGGAAAAGATCCACAACAATTGATCGAAGAGTTAGAGAAAATTGATCAAATGGGTATGATTTTTTTAATTTAAAAGGTACAATAAGTCTGTCTGATATAACTTGATTCATTTCACGCCAGATTTCTTATGGGTTAGCTACTATATCAACCAACCAATATGTACAATCAGAATGATAATTGGTATTTTTATTAAGTTTGATGAAAGTGTGGAACATGCAAAATTGTAATTGCCATGGATTTGTTTACATAATCGAAAATGCAAATATTTCAATTAAACATTATTTAAATAACAAAAGTCTCTATTTATGTCATGCTTTGTGCCTAATACAACCAATCATATAGTATAAATTGTTTAAATATACATATTTAAAATCACCAATATCTTAGACTTAGCGTAACAACTGAGGTGTTTAATGTTTTGATGCAGAACTCCCGGTGAAAGTCATTTAATATTATATGCTGATTTGATAATTATTTTAAGCTGGCCATAATGCGTCAGTTGAGTTTTGTTTTAACCAATATTTTTTAACACATTAACTGCCACAATGGACATGTTAAAATAGGGTCCACGGAGCCATTATTTAAAATAATAATACTAAGTGAATTAATAAATTTAAATAAATTAAAACCTTGTTTTGCTGCATGGCACAAACGTTGTAGCTTGACAAGTCTCAACGCACGTGATATTTTTGCTATAAAATCTAAAACTATCAAATAATTTATTTATTATTCTTTTATGTTACATAACGTAAACACTCTTATTTATTTATTATGAGTTTTGAACAAGTGAACGTGCGTAATTTTTTCTTGTTACTAAATAAAATTCTTATTTATTTATATTATAATTTTATTGTTTATATATCATAAAATAAACTTTTTTTGCACCATTTCTGTTATAATTGAATCTTTTTAAATTTGAATTCTTTTCAGCACTGTTTTTAAACTATCTGTTCCTAATATTTAAAAAATAAACACGTTAGATGATAAGATTTCTTTTACAGAACCCCGCAAAATATAAATAAACACATGGCTCATACATTATGTATACCATGTGGCAGTTAATGTGTTAAACTGGATTGGTTGAATTGAGTGACATTTGAAATATTATATAGCAGGAAATCTAAAATACCCAGTTTGTAACTATGTTACGTTAATTTCCAATGATTCAAAAATATTAAACAGCTACCATATCCTATTGTCTCAAGCAAAGAAGATTATCATAGCTCAAAAATTACAGTTTTGATTTAATATATTGTATCTGAATTTTTCTTCTTTACAGTTGCAACTAATTTCACGCCCTTTGTTATAAATTTTTATTGAATTTCGAGTGTAAACTGTATTTTTTTCAAAATTTTGATCTTTTGTTGTTACCTTTAATTTATTTTCAGAATTTAACGTATGTCAACCATCACCATTAAATGAAAAGGTTCTTAAAGATAAGAGAAAAAAACTTCGTGAAACATTAGAACGTGTATTGAGTATGTATGTAAGTATTAATAACTATTATAAAGATACAGGGTCATTATAAAAGTTTGGGATTATGTAACCTTCTAATGTACATTTTGTGCCACTCTAGTGGAATAGTTTGGTGGTCAACACAGTTAAAGTTGAACTGTCAAAACAAAGAAAATAGTTTGGTGAACATTTTAAAAAGGCGGCACATTTAAAGTGATTACATAATCCCAGACATTTATAGAGACCCTGTATAAGATACATGTATAAAACCTGATTTAATATATTTTTTTATAATAGTATAAAGATGATCCGGATAAATGGGCAGATTTAAAAAGGAAACAAAACGAATATGAACATAAGAGAAATCAACTAGTCAATTTTTTTGAATCGGTAAAATCAGCACAGCAAGTAACAGTAGATGAAATTCCATTGCCACAATTACCACAGCAACCAGCAAATGCACCCTCATTACAAATCCCTTTACCATCAGAAATTAAAAAACCAGAACATACGATTTATTCAATAGCTACAGCACTTAAATTACAAGCTTTGGTAAGCAATATTTATATTATTTATTTCAATATATTGAAATGTGCATTGTAGGGACAACCAATTCGAGAGCCCCCAGGTTGTCCTCCTGGTCCCCCACCAGATATAGATAGTGATGGAGAAATAGAAGACTATACAATTGATGATCTTGAACAATACCAAGCCATACGAGAAGAATTGGCTCGAGAAGAAATGGATGGTGTTGATGTAGGAGAGAAACCAAAACCTACATCATTACAACAAAAAATGGTTGCTTTATCTGGACAAAATGTAGATGATTTCATGAAAGAAATGGAGCAAGTTGGTTCCAAAAAGGATGACAGAGAAGATAGGCCTAAAACAGTACATATAGATCCTCCAGCACCACCTGGTACTGATCCTATGCCAATGAAACCACCATTAAATCCTCCAGGACCACCACCTAATATATTTGCAGGTGTAGGTGGTTTGAGAGTTCCACCAGGTCCTCCACCTGGCCGCCCATTGCTTCCTCCAGGTCCGCCTCCAGGATTACCACCACGAATGCCTCCGTTAAGACTGGGAGGACCTCCTCGAATGTTGAGACTTCCTGGCCCACCGCCAAATCTACCACCACCTGGTATAGCAATTGGAACACCAAATGTTCTCTCTGCTGCCCCACAGCTTATTCAACGACAAGATGGTGGAAAACAAAGTGCTACTATATCAGCCAAACCACAAATTAGGAACTTGAGTGCAGATGTTACCAGATTTGTTCCATCAGCATTGCGCGTTAAACGTGAAGATAAAAAACCAAGACCATCAAGAGCTGCATTAGTACATGAACTTAAACAGAAGGACTTGATGATAACACATAACCATCCATCTGGACAACCCACTAAAGATGATGCTTACATGCAGTTCATGAAAGAAATGCAGGGATTATTGTAAGACTAGGATTCTTTATTAATTTGTATGTATATATTATGAGTTTAAATATATTAATTTGTAAATTAAATATAAATATTATTTTGCATGATTGTTGTTGAAATATGTACAAATAATATCCTGTATATTTCAATAACGCACATTACCTACTAATCGTACATACATAAATAGTAACATGAAAATCTTTATTAAATTTAATTAAACCTTTATGATGTGTAAAATCAATCAAAATATTTTAATAAAAGAATGGTTATACACCAATGAATACATATTATTTGATAATTATTTATTCTTAAATTATAGTACAGTACATGATTAAATTATCTTGAGTATTAAAAAAGATGTAGTATTGTATGTATGTTTGCATTGTAATAAATACAGGGACTAGGCATAGTGATGATAATGAGAGATGATACTATTTGATATGTAGACTACCTGGCTGAGAAAATATTGATTGAGTTTGTATTTGCTCGTTTTCGTACTAATCTAGCAGATACTGAAACAGAAATAAGTTTAATAATTAATTATAGAAGTAAACATTTGTATTGCAATCCATACTTGAACTATCCTGTGGTGTAAGTGGTTTTTCGAGAACTTTTTCTATAACTTGTATCCATTGGTCCCTGTCATTTTCGGAATTTGCTGATAAATTATAAACTCTTTCTGGTGTCTTCAGTGTAAATGTAAATCCTTGATGATCCTTTACTCCTGCTGATACACCTATTCGAACAGCATAACCGTCAAAAGCATGTCCTAAAAATTAAATAAATACATTGATTATATTTTTAAAACAACAATCAGGCCTATTTTGTAATGAGATCATTACAAGTTAACAATGTATGCAATTAATTATTAACTAGTGTAATAAATAATTTTATTAAAACCAAATGTGTTTCTCATTTACTATTTGAGTTTATGTTATAATTCAAAACTTATTTGGTCTGGTGTTTAAATGACTTTAGGATTGCTGCTAATCACATACCTCGCACTAATCACTCGGCTTTAAAATGTTGATATTATGAAAATCAATATTTAACGGAAAAAAAAATCCGAAAAATTTAGCATCTTTGTATCTGCAGAAAATTTTAAAATGGCTTAACAGAAGTATTTTTATTTTTTAGGTTATATTAAATAATTATTATTGGCACTGTTAGCATAATTGAGAAAATCATAATTTGTAATAATATTATTTTCTAACTAGGTGATTATTTGCTTCAATATTTTATCTGGCGACACATTTTCATTGTTATTGTAATATTTAAATCAATGCTATAATTATGAAATAACCTATACTGTCTATAAATTAGATCTATTTATCTATAACATTGCTTATATATTAACCCTTAAGTGGTCGCTACGACGCACTTAGTGCTCGTCAAATATTGCAACGCCATTCTGCCAAAAAAAGTTTCTTACTTTTGCCTATCTAACCTATGGGAATGATATAATACAGTGTTTGTGTAAATATTTCATTTGAGGAACAGTGCGTTACAAAGTTACACGTATTTTAATGTTGTGTTTCATATGAGAGAATAAAGTGCTCATAGCGACAATTAACGTAAATATTTCTTTTAATTATTTTGTTATATTATTTGTAGTACTTAAAAAGTTACCCTTACATATAAAAACGTTTCTTTTAAAATATAAAAAATCCACAGAGAAAATATTGCTCAAAAGAGATGTGGTAAATGTATTGTACCATTAGATGTGAACTGTGCTAACTTTGCATGCTATCTTTTTCATAACCAAATAGTATTTTACTTTTAAAATATAAAGTTTTATGTGTACCAGATATATAAATAACCTTTTTTTATATATTATCTATTTATTTATAACAAATATCCAGAGGAGCATAAAGTGCACCTAGCGACAACTTAAGTTATGAAAGATGTAGTGACTACTTAAAGTTAAAAAAAAATAAATTGTCCCAAATTTATCTGAACAAATCATTCAAGCTATTCTGTAACTAAAATAGATAGATATTGTTAACCGTTTAATTGCTACATTTCTTGTAAAAAATAAACAATGTTTCCATGGACATCATGTTATGAAAATAAATATTAAACTTAACTTATTTGTGAGTTGTTAGTTCAAAATAAAGCATATTTTTAATTAATAATATTATTTTTTGTGTGTAATAAACTTTAGTTTGAGTTAATATATAAAAAATCACAACAAAATATTGTCCCATTTTTACGTGTTCAAATAAAATTGAGAGTAGTCCAATATATGAAGATAGCACTCAAATAATTGGCAATATGGTAATGTAGCATTGTCTCTATTATATTCAATCATAAATAATTTTAACAAATGTACATTTTAATTGAGAAATTTAGATAACCAAATTCCATCTGGTGGTGAAATATAGAAGAAAATTCAACACATTATTTTGAACCAAAACCTCGAACATCTAGCGCAATGGCTGGACACTGCTATGCCTATAGTAATGACGTCTTTACGTACCAATTTAAAATATCTTTTTGTTGGATAGTATTAAGATGTAATATTATTGAGTAAATTAAAATGTAGTTTTTTAAATTAAGTGAAATTATAAAGTAGTGAATAAAAAAATCCATTTTTGTACTTTTAAATAGTCAAAATATGTGTACCCACTATTGCAGTCTTAATGTAGACAAAGTATAGATTTAAATTTATTAGTTACTAAATAATCATTAACATAATTTAATTACCTATGAATATTTCTCCTTTAGGATGTGCATCTAATGGTTCATCATGATACATAAGTTTTCTATTATCTAATGTGAACCAACGTTTCTTAAACCCATCACTAGTTCTAGGTCCAGTTTTCCATAACCATCCTTCTTTAGCAAAATCTTCAGTCAAATGACATACCAGTTCTGATTCACTAGCAGTAGGATAAGCAACTTGTAAACGATGCAATTTGGCACAACGAATTGCCATGTACCAATTTGTTATAACCTCTGGATCATCATGATATAGATATATATGCCTTGTAGTGCCTTCCTTTAAAAAAGTTAGTTGTAAAGAAGTGGCATGTTCTGTTTTCTCCGGAGCAAAAACTACATTTATTTCAGAAACACGAAGGATTGCTTTTGGATCTTTATTTTCTTTAACAAAATATTTGAGTGTGTCTTCAGATTCTGAGAGAACAAATTTTCTCATGTGATAACGACTATCTTCTTTACCTCGCTTCATCAAAAAACCTTGCATGGAACCACTAATATAACTTTGTCTTTCGGGATGGCAAAATTCCTCTCGTTCATACTTAGCTCTGATCCATTGTTCGATAAGAACTCTGTAAATATAATAAATTTAGACTTCCAAAAGAGAACAAATAATTGTTAATTGATGTTTTCCTAACATGTAGGACTTAAAAAAAAAATTAATAACGTGCTCATCACATGTATATTAAGATAGCACCATTTTACCAATATTCCTAACAATTTGTTGACAATTTTTAATGTCATGGGATATAATTTAAATACTGTTAAAAGTGGAAAGCAGGATCTTTAAAAAACGCTAACTTTACTGGCAACACAAAACTGCATAATACATTGCATTTGGATTGGTGACTTTTTTGTAATGAATTAATAATATATAAAATTTACGGCAGAGAGGGCATGTACAAATACCAGCGCTAACGAAAGTTAAGCAACGGCCGCTCTGGCCACAACTTGGATGGGTGACCCCAAAGTAATGCCGAGCGTAGCGTTCTTCCCAATATGGGTCCGTTACCTCATATAGGCTTTCAAACATACACATGTCTTCTCTGTGGCTCGGTGTGTCCGACACCTCGACACCTAACGGTATTAAGAGGTTATAGATTATATATAGATTATATATATATAAAATTTTATTAAATCTATTTTGTGTTTAACCGTTGAATTGTGAATCATTGTACTATAATTTATAAGATTTGCTCACTGTGGGTCATTTTCTTTAGGTCGTCTATAGCAGGGAGGCACTCTTTCTTCATATTTGAGTCGTGCCGCTGCATTCCCAACCTCTTTCATTCGCTCCACTTGAGAATCTTCCCACCTGTCTAATTTTAAATGTTTCACTTTGCTGATGTGCACACCCATACTTCGATGAACACCCGAACATCTTGTGCATATAAATATTCCTATATTGTATGAAGCCCATTCTGGATCTGAAATTACAATAAAAACATAATCATTTAATAATAAAATTACAATATTCATAGAATTAACTATAGTAAGTAGTAATAATGTGTTAAGGGCTTGATATTTTGAGAGTTATAAAACTTCAAGCGCAATTTAACTCCTTTTTAAAATCCGATTTGACATATATAGAATAAAATTTGCATTAGCATGAATTATATGACAATTCAAAATCTTCTATTGTTTGTTAAATTTTGAAATTAAATTTGTCTTAACTTTAAAAGTATTACTTCAAATTTAGTAGACTTTTTATTGTGTTATTTTTATAAAATGAAATTTGTTATAGTTCTAATACAGAACAAAAGATATTCCAAGTAAGTAAGTATTCCAAAATTATTTAATAGTTTGTCCGAACTCACTAAAAATGCAAAAACATTATGGACGACACAGCATCCCTAAAGCGATTCCATCTCCAACAGAAAAAAAAAACCTTATTGGGTGTCGAGATTGTCGAACACACCAAGCCACAGAGAAAACGTGTATATTCGGATGATTATATTAATCTCGACATCTGAGAGAGTACAAAGATTTAAAAAGATAATATATATTTGGATACCTATATGAGGTAACGAACCCATAAAGGAAAGAATGCTACGCTCTGCATCACTTTGTTGGTCACTTATCCAAGTTCGTTAGATCATGTACTCTATGCCGTACTGCCGATATAAATAATAATTGTAAAATGTCAGATGACAAACAATGCAGCATCGGCTAATGTCCCAATACACAACATGCGGTTACTAATGAAATTATAATAACAAAACAATGCAAGTTGATAACCTATTAAACCTGGCTTAAAATACATGAAAGGCTTTATAAAGCAAACCTTAAAAGCAATGTGGCCGAAAGGGTTAACTAATTTATAGATCTAAAAAACTCGTGCAAATTCATTTTGATGAATTTACTTTTACTGACACACCTCTTTGTGAAATTTATTAAGATATCTACAGCAATTTCATTCAAATATTTAGATATTAATTATGTCAAATATTAACATTAACATCTGAATAAAAAATAGTATTGAAATTTCTATTGATTAATTCAGTAAATTTTTCATATACATATTTTTATCTTGTTACATTAAACATTGTGCATTTGTTATATAATCATTGTTTCATTATATCAATTGTCACTTTGAATTACATTATGTAGATATGTTTGTATTATTTCTCTAAATGTTTTTATAACAATGGATTATCCTGGGCAGTATTATGTAATTTTAATTTATTTTGTTTGTTAGTTTTACAATCAGTTAATATAATTAATGTGAAGTTTCTTCTTCTTTGTAAGTTATTTTGTATTATCTTCATTAAACCGCCTAAGAATAATGGAAATGTAAATTTCCAAAACTAGTAAAATTTTACAAAAAAATAATTGAAAAAATATTTTAATATGTAATGTATTTTTATACAATCATATTTGGATGATTGATCATCATTTTCAATGATATTTGAATTTATTATACAACATTGAAAATCATAATCAATCATCGAAACATGTCTGTATAAAAATACATAATATTTAAACAAAATCTTAACCATTTTAAAATGTCTACAATAAAGAGATTTTATAAAATAAATGAAGAAAATATAAAGTATATCATGTATCAAGTTTTTTTTATAAACGTCACTTTGTAATTTTCGATAATAATCAAACTCTTAGTAATAAAATTTCTAATAAAACAATTTCTGTTTCCTAATTTCATAAAAAAATATTTTATATTTAGGCAACATCAAGGTTTATTTGCTTCATAATGTGTGTTGTACATTATAGATAAAACAAATACAATAAGTTTAAGTCAACCGCAGATATTTAATTGTTGAATTGACAATGGTTTTCTGACACTAATTTATCTTTATTATTAACCCTCCAATAAACAGGTTAAGCCTGTATGTCCACACAATATATAAAATTGATGTAACTTTAAAAAGAATTGTTATAACACTTTCACCTTTCAGCAATGAAATGACACTTTTTGAAGTACGTAATTAAAAACAAACAAACAATTTATTGTGCAATAGCATATTATGTCCTGATAGGCCTCGCCCTTGAGTACTTTTAACATATTGTTTATATCATAAAATAATTAAACTGAAAGTGCCGCCATATCTATACAACAAAATAACTAAATACAATATTATAATTTTCTATTTATAAATCTCACTGCTTGCAAATTTTGGTACTATTTACTTGTATACTATCACCATTATTTATTATTTATCTTATTTTATTTATATTCTGTCAGTCAGTCATTTAGTATAAATCATAAAATCATGTATGAATCTAGAGAAAATGAATAAAATACTTTTTGTTATGTTATGTTTTTTATGTTAAAATTCTAGACCAGGTTCAAGAATAGATGAATGTTACTACATTCAATCTAATCTTGAATCCATTGCCCTAACATTTGTTTTTTATGTATTTTTGTAAATATGTAATTGCTAAGATATATATTTGTACTATAGTCAATAAATGTATTTATTCTTATTATTATTATAGTAAAATAACATGACTAATTTTTTAAATTGTTTTTTGCTTCTTTTATTAGATTAGTATGAGTAAGAAAAATTGAAACAGAGCAACTTCTTATTTTGAGTAAATATCATAAGCTTGTCATTTTCTGGCAAGACTGGTGACATTACTGAAGCAACATTGCACAAGTGTTTATAGACACAAACTGCAAGATTATTTATTGTAAAATCATAAAATAGATAATGATAAAAATAACATGTTGAAAACCCTAATTTATATTTTATGTGTCAATTATAATTGTAAACAAAATAATCGTTACTTTTCAATTTCTAGTGAGTAACTTCTCATAAGGAATTTCCATTTGAAACCTTCATGCACCTGGTGCTTTTTACATTTTGAAATTTTGCAGACAAGAGCATCTCGTCTCACACTTGACAAATGTCCCAGAAAATGTTTGGCATTTGTGGGAGGTTGAGAACACACATCAAAAATATAAGATGCGTTTGACAAATAAATTTTAAAAAATCACTGAATTGGTGTCACCAAGTGAGACTATTTTGTCAAATGAAAAACAGCTATAGATATTAATGAAATCAGAACAATGACGTCAGCAAACATACTATTATGTTATTAAAGTAAAAAAAAATACTAGATAAATATGTAAGTAATTATTTTTTAGAGCCTATTTGAAAATAGTCCTAGGTCTCACCCGTGCGTTGGTGTGATATATTATTAAGCTCAAAAATGCTCTAGGTGAGCAAGGTATGTTTAAAAAGTTGTTTAAAAGGGTGGTGCAATTTTTGAATCATCCCACAAAAAAACGAGGTGTAAATTTTGCTTCAATTTGTTGATCAACTTTAATAGTTTTAATAAATACAAAAACAGGGTATAATGCATATACATTAATTATGTGAAAGTAAAATATGAATATTAACCAATTTGGGCCACTATACATGTTTATACTTCAGATATATTTATGTCAGGTAGCGAAATTAAAATATTTATAATAAATATTAGTCTGACCAAGTACTAGTAGGCATACTAGAGGTCAAACATAAACATAAATTTAACTAAAAAATGTCAATCAATATTCATCAAAATATTAAACAACATTAAATAAGTTTATAATTAGTTAGAAACATATGATATGAATGAAATTGGAGAACAGACAAACACACCAAATAATACAGCTCAAGTCAACAAAATTAACCTTTAAATTAATTAATTAATTCTTGTATTTTTAGTAAATATTTCTTTTTCAAAAGAACTCTTCTGTACTTATAAATACATTATTCTAATCAGAAATGTATGAATCATAATGGGTTTGGCATAAATCTGATACTAATGTGTTAAAGAGGCGTAAATAGAATCAACAACAAACAGCAACACATAAGCATCTTAGGGTGTATTTTGTTAATTGAAACAACACTAGACTTACTTCTACTGCAGCAATCTGCACAAACATTGTTTCCTGGATGTTTCAGCACTTCTATTAACACTTTTTCATTTCTATCAGCCATTTTAGCTTGTTTACATTCATCAAAGTCGGAATAATAATAAAAATTCACACTTGAAACCACTCAGCGTCGTCCATTTTTAAAACGTTGCTGCTGTTTTGACATGTTTTGATCATAAGTACTTCATATACGATACATAAGTCATTTGCTTCGCGATCGCGTCATAAGTTTGCAGTGAGTATAGTACGGATACTAATATTACTAATTCAAATTATTCATTTTTTTTTACAGGGAACCAAATCGATTTATTTTCTTATTTTAACAACAAAACTAATATTAAAATATTACTTACAGAATTATATTTAATAAAAGTGTACGTTTTTTAAGAATAATATTCAAATTAATGAATATATAGTTGGTAGCAATGTAAATATTGTAAATATGACATTTCATTGATTTCAAGTTCACGACAATTTTTGACTTATTGGTTTTTTTGACACTAGCTATAATTGGCTTATAAAATCACAGTTTTTGCGTCGTACTTTTGGGCAACTACAGTCACTACTTTAAAAACTAATACAAAATGAATTCCATACTAAGAAGCAGTCAACTCCGTCAATTGGTTAATAAAACTGGAAGCCCCATCAGATCTCTTGGTACATCTCTGTCCTGTGCGGATTCATTCAAAGTACAAGATGAGAAGGATTTTTCTGAAAAGATTAACAGCAAAGAACCTGTAATTGTTGATTTTTTTGCCAAGTAAGTTTTAATTTAATGTTGATGGATGTATTGCTGTGTATGAATGTAGACAGAGCCTTCTTTAACAGCTTTACGGACACTACCCTCTACATACCTAGACAACTGTCCAGTGTGCATATGCCTTAAGACGGCTTTTATTTTTACCAATATTATAATAAGATTCATTAAATATAATTATTTAGTAGTAAATATGTTTGTTTCATTTTATGTGAGAGTGATGGATACGAAAACAAATCTATAGACTGGTCTTTCTACACATTTTTAATAATTTTTTTTGTTAGTGTTAAAATATCAGACCATATTGCAAATCAAATTTATGTTGCATTGTTTATAAAAATATTTCTTATAAACCAAGGTCAAGGTTTTATTATGAAATATTGTGCAAAAAGATTAATGTAGTAGTTTCAAAACATTTAGTTATAATACAAGTACATGATATACATTAGACTGATAGTAAATTTTTATTGTTATGAGTGGCAAACTGGTTATTGTTGTATATGGGCTTTGACAAAGATTTACAAATAAATCACTTAGGGCCGGTATTATAAAGACAAAATAAATCACCGAATAACAAATCTCAAATTAAATATATTCGACGAATAAACGTATTCCGGTATTATGAAACTAAATTAACTATTCGTAAAATAAGGAATTGCAACGCCGCATTTATATGTTATTTTAATATTGTAGTTATTGATGTGTTGTATTGTAGCCTTTGTTATATTACAATAATCCTTTACAACATTTTGAAAATCAGTTGCATAACATCGTAGAGCAATCAAACGTTGATTTTCAAGAAAAATTGCTCCACATTAAAAATAACCTAAGAAACATGACATGTGTCAAGTTATTTTTTGAATAAATTTTAATCACTAGATTTTGGATGATTAATTTATGCCATAGATTTAGTTACTTACTTTTATTATTTGACGTTTATAATACCGAAATCAGCCAAATAAAATAATTTACTTGGTTAGTAAATAAAATCTACAGATTTTAAGGGTTTATAATACTGGCCCTTAATCAATTATTTCACACGATGTTTGCATTGAAAGGTTGAACTTTTAAAAAGGTTGTAGAAGTTTTAATTTTTTATATTAATAATTATAAACGGACATTATTTATCAAAATCTGTTGATTATTTAGATTTTTGGTCTTCTATGACAGCCAGGTTAATCACAAATTTTTGATTGCATCGTATAAGTAAAGCCTAGATTAATCCAGGATTTAATTTTAGTAGAAGCTGACTTTATTTGCGGTGCAATAGTCGGCTTAAAGGTAGAATTTAATAAAGTCAATTTTACAATTTTGGTAAAAGATTTTTCTCTGTTTTTTCGTCATAGTGTATTTTTATAAGTTTTGTTGTATATAATACTTTTCATATAAAACTATTTCATATAGACTTAGTAACATTCCTAAAACAAAAAATTGTTTATTTTAAAGTGCATTGTCTCAGACTGTATACTGTTCATGCCCCAGAATCGGTTACGGGTTAAGTATATATAATTGTACATATTTGTAGATGTATGTTTATTGTAATGTCCTTAACATTATGAAATGAATTAATAATTTATTCAAAATCAGTCAATCGAATCACAGCGGCCAACGATCAAGCATAGACAATTGTTTCGGTTCTACAAACCTCGTCAGTATGCCTTGTACGACCACGGCATCGCATGATAGCGAAGACAATTTTGAATAAATATTTCTGTTCTTATGAACACAATTGATATTATAAATAATCAAATGAAAGACTGGTATTGCCATTTTAGTATTAAAAATTGCAACTAGATGGCAATACCAGTCTTTCGTTTTATTATTTGTCCTTAACATTGATATTAATAATTTATTATATTTATAGTTGCTGTTGTTAATTAAAATCGTTTTGTTTTTAGCTCTGATGAAGGTAACGACGTTACCGAATTGTTAGCAATAAAAAAACCAATTATAAGCTAATTATTATTTTAACTATCCTATTTTTAAATTAATTAATCTTAAATTACTTAATATAATTTAGATTATATTTGTTGAATTATTATTACATTTATTTTTTATTGCATTTTATTTTTATATTTTAGCGTATATTACTTTATTATAACTTTGATCTGTAAATTGGAATTTTCTTTCTGTTGATCAATAAATATTATTATTATTATTATTTAATAATTTATAAAGTATGGAAGCAAGTTCAAAACAAGTTCCTTTTGATTTAAAAATCTTTGGTGACATTGATACCGGCTTTATGTAATTGAATAAATTTTTTTGGAATCTGAATTCAAGTTGGAAGAAAAATAGGATTACTATGTTCCTACTAAAACAGTACAAACTTGTACTATTACAAATTAATAATTCTAATTGCCTGCTTGATATTAATTTTATTTATGAATTTGTTCAGCATGTAATTCGAGCATATTAGGAGGTAGTATCTAAATAAGAGATAGCAAATTTGTGCAAAATGAAAATCGAATAAATATTATTAGAAGATATTAAATATTTTAAAGTTAGGGCAACAAATATAACTTGTAATCTGTTTATTTCAAATCTCTTTAAAAAAAAATATGTATAAATATTATGTTTGTGCAATTACATTAAGAAAACATTAAGCCTGGCTGAAAATATATGGAAAGTAACATTTATACTCTCCACTCGAAATATGTATTATAAAATTGCGTATAATTAAGCTTGTATCTAACATTATTTTTTTCAAAACTTTTAAACACTGTATAATATTAATAAACATATATTTGTTTAGTTGGTGTGGCCCATGCAAAGCTCTCGAACCAAGGTTAGCAAATGTTCTTGCCAAACGCCAAGGAATTTCTTTGGCTAAAGTGGATATTGATGATTTTGCGGAAGTCGCAGCAAAATATGATGTAAGTTTTTATTTATTGGATTAGTTTTTCAACAATCAAAGCGAGTAATAGATCAAAAATAAAAATCTTTTGCTTTAATCAAATTTTTATTTTTATTAAAAAGTCAAGAAAAATATTAATTTTTTTTTCCTTTTTTTTTTTAATTATTGATAAAAAATAAATGGAGTAGAATGATTAATATTTTCACAAAAAATCATTTTTGCAATTTGAATAAATACAAAGAATCTATAATGAATTTAATTATAACTGAGACCGTGGCCTACAATGTGACTGCCACGTTCTGATAAGTTTGAATATATTTTTATGGTATTTGTTTAGGTTGGATCAATTCCTGCTCTTGTTGTATTCAGAAATGGAAAGGTAGAGGAGCGTCTTGTTGGACTACAAGATGAAGATAAATTGGGTTTGTGGGTAGATAAAGTGCTACAAAAGAAGTAAACAGCTAGTAATTAAATTATTTAAACAGAATGTAAATATTTAATTAGAAATATAAAATTAAAATTCAATATTTAATAAAATGTGTTAATACGAATTTGTTTTTTTTGTACTGTCTTAAATTGTTTTACTAAACACTAAATTATGCATTTTATTAGCGGAATGTTTAAATTTAAATTCTATATACTGGCTAAGTATATTCCACCTGTTATGACTTTTATATTATCATGATTCCTGATTTATTAGACTTCAGCTCAGCATTTACTTAAATATCATATGATTGCAGAGTTAATAGACGTTTAATTATATTGTGAGAAGGTTAATTAATAGGTCTATTCTGTAAAACCTTTAACATCGATTAAAACAATCAGTTAGCAAGTTTTTTTAAAATTACCTAGCAACGTTCAAAATATTAATTAACATCGCTGCTAAAAATGTACAAAATAATCTATTTATAAAAGTCAATGTTTTGCCGAGGTTTTTTCCTATAACCATGTTTCATTACCTCAAAAATAAAAACCATATTTTAATGCCCCAGATGATGCTAAGAAAACCTCAGCGAAAGCAACATGAGTTTCTATTACAGCTGCATTATGAAAAAAAAAATCGTATCTTTTAAGAGAAAAGCACCATATTGAGTGATTTATTTAATCAAAGCAGTGTTAATTTTAAAAATGTAATAAATTAATCATTTGTTTTTAATTGGATTTGGATGAAGCACACATTTTTACAAAATATAAAATTTTTTGAGAATATAATGGATGCTAATGTCGAAAATAAAATTTCTTTATTGCAGCTTTTCTCTTGTGTAGTGTAAGTAATAATATACAGGGTTTATTATAAATATATTTATTTCTTAAAGCTGTACAAAAATATATATAGAAATTAATGATTATTAATTATTGAATTATACAAATGCTGTATTTCATCTGGAATAAATTGTTTAAAATAATCATTTGAATTCTTACTAATAGCTGAGTACATTTCCAAAAACTTTAAAGCTGTTGTTGATTCCATGGGTAACTCTGTATTTCTAGAACTAAAATTATTGCATAGAATCACTTATTGGCATTATAATGTAAGTAAATACTACCTTAATATATGCTTCGTTATATTCAGAATGTACTGTGATAAATTTTCGACATAAATCTGATTAAAATGTGTGTGAAATTGTTTAAATACAGTATGAATACCAATAACAAAAGCCCCACCATCAAACTCGTACATTTTTTTAGTAGCTCCTAAAATGATAATATGCAATAAACAAATCAATATATCATATTTATATACAATACCTGTAGATGCATATAAAAACATTTTTGGAAGATAGCAAATAGTAAATATGAATAAATTGACAGCATATTCTTCTTTAAATCTAACGGTAATATATATTTTATTCATTGGATTATTTAATCCTGCATAATCAAAATAATGCGATAGTTTATGCATTAACTCTTCAGGTGGTTGTAATTCCATATTTCCCTTCGATATCTCTGTTAGTAAAGCTCTAAAATTGCAAGTAACAATAACAGAGCACGAATCTATTTCTACTTACTTATTTAATGATGATAGAGAAGATTCTAAATTTTTGGCATCGAATTTACAAGTTGTATTTAATTGAAATGCAATTAAATTTCTTAGTAATTGAAGTTGTCCAATATTTAGCACAAGATCCATTATATTTGGGAATAATTTAAAAGAACGATTCACACAGTTTTGATAAAACTTCATTATATTTTGTGTATCATCAATTGATTTTAGTTCTGCATTGATAACACTAAGAATAGTATTCCATGATGAATTTTTTCCATCTTTATTCTCCAATATATCTATTGAAAATATGTGTTAAAATAGTAAATGATTGTTGTGGCAGTATTTTTACTTAGCATTTTTTTGAGATGTGTAGTAATCATAAATGAAAATAGACGATCCAATCCTACGAGTCCAGTAACTTCTATGGCTGACATAATTAATGATATTGTTTGTTTGTTGGCTATAGTTTTTTGTGTTTTCATGTCATACCAAGTAGATGTTTGTTCTAAATACACAGTTGTTCTATAAGTAGAAATAATTATTATAAAAAGATTAAAGTAAATTATGTTGTAATTACTTTGGATCTGTTATTCGTAACAATTCTCTAGCTAATCGACCAATAAAATTTTGGTTGATATTGTCGGTCGATGGATAGTGTGGTATAGGTACATATCTACTTTGATATGTACTTTCCCAACCATGGATTTTATTACGTAAGAAGCCATTACATTCTTGTTCAACATTGTAATTTACTATACGTGTTACTTCTTCCTGCCATATTTTTAGGCCATTTATGTTAACATAATCCTATAATATAAAGATATGAATTATTCAATATACAATAAAACGTAGTATGATAAAATGTGAAGAATGTTTAGTTAATTATGTTTGCATACCAAGATCTAGCACATTCATTCAACTATACCTTGCACATTCAAGTATATGATAAATATAGCTCATTTCTTTTGCTTTATTTTATGAAATGAATAAATAGTTATTTTATGTTATAATTAGCAAACCAATCAGATTTTAGATTGGAATATACATATGCAGATGACACATATATTATACATATATCATCATGGAAGGAATAAAGAATGAAATAGAAAAAAATATTGTTAAGAAATTAACTAAATGGTACAAGGAGAACATAAACAATAAATGAAAGAAAAAGGACATATATGGTAATAAGACAAAAAAACAATAAATAACATACCAATAACAAAACAGACAAAATAATTAGGAATAATAACAGAGAAGCTAACATGGAAGGGAGATACAATAGGAGCTGTGTATACAGCTAGTAACTGTATTCCAAAAAAAATCACAATAACTATTTGTTGTCATGTATAATAAAATTGTTAAAAATAATACATAAACTATCAAAATGGCTAACAAAACATCAATGAAAAATTAAATAAATTAAAAATAGAAAAACGTAAACTAATATAAAAACTAAAAATAAAATCAACTCTCCGAAATAAGAATTTAATGAAGAAATTCAAGGTCATAACACTAGAAGAAGAAGCAATAGCATGGAGAAAAAACTAATATTACGCAATAGAGTAAAAAATTATATAAAAATAAAACAAATAAATTAATAAAAAAATTATATACCAATAATATAATAACACCCTTGTGTTTATTAAAATTAAATCTATTGATTGACCGGGTTGGGGCCTAACTATAATTTCTGCTGTTATATGATATTTTGGGATATTTCCGTTATTTGTTTAAGTCCGGTTAAGTTTTTATTAAATTTCGAATTATAGAAACTGTTATTATTTTATTTTCATTATTTGATAGGATTGCAGAAATATACCTCCTAAAATATTATAAAAATTGTGATGTTTTGTGTGAAAACCGCTTCAAAGGCAATTGCAAGTCCTTTTCTTTTGGTCTGCTGTGCGAGAAAATCTAAAATATAGCTGTAGGGCAGTATGGAAGAATTTGTTATAATTCTGATGAACTGGTGTAAGGCATTTTCAAAGACAAGTATCGAAAGACATAGGAATAATTCTGATAGTGAATTAAATACAAGCCAGGGACTGACCAGCAAACTTATCGTAGGTTTTTAAGGATTGATTAGCACCATATTTATAAACGCTATAACCTACTTTATAACATTATGTACCATTGTGGTTATTTTTATCATCGTTTTTTTCACATTAAAAATACTGTTGTATTGTTATCTTGCTATTTTTTTTTTAAACTCCTTCCCTACTAGCTGCCGGCCAAAAGGGCAGTGACACAACAAAGAAAAAATAAGAACAGAAGATAATAATGCTGCCTTGAATAGGAGGTTTTGCAGCCATCCTTATAGAATCAGCAAACAGTAGCAAATGGGAAGAAAAATAAAATAAAATTACATATATTATTATTTATTATTTTTCCTTTTACCCTCTGGGTAATTTTTTCTATCTCACTTCATTCGATACCTCTTCTTTCTGTTGCTTGATGAATCTGTTCACCTCAACTCTTTTTTGGTCTCCTAATTTGTTTTTCCCTTGTACTCTTCGTGTATTTACTTTGTTATTCTGTTTCCTTTTAGTCTATATATGTCCTAGTCAATGTAGTTGTCTTTCTTCTATGATTGTTTCTAAATTTAGTTCTCCTTTTATGTCTGTATTTCTTATTGTGTCTTTTCTTGAGATTCCTATGATTGGAATCTCATCTCCATGACGTTGATTTTTCGTTTTTTCTTTCTGTTATTGTCCATAATTCATTTGCTTATATGTATTGGGGCTTGTCTTACTATTTATTTTTTATATAATTCTGTCTTTATTATCTTCATTACTTCTTTCTTCCCTAGGAATGAGTTTTTAGTGCGTTGTAGATCCTCCCTCCTTTTCCTATTATTGTACAATTTTTTATGTTATTTTATAATGTCATCTCCAAGTTTGGTTCCAATTGCTTAATATATGTGTATGGAGAAAATATCCCATAAGTCAAATATTGTTGCAAGCAGTTCGAATGGGGGAGAATGCTTTCATGATGAGTAAAAGTTTCAGTTATTGCTAAAGAAATTGGAATAACAAAAACATTTAAAAAAATTCTATATGAAGATTTGTGAATGAGCAAAGTATCTGCATGATGAATTCCTAAGCTGCTCAGTTCCAAACAAAAACTGTGCAAACGACAAATTTACAAGAAGAATTTGACTGCTTTATTCCCAGATGAAAATTTCTTCTATAGAAACTGAGGATGAGGCCTGAGCACATCATTGGGAAACAAGAATCCCTGCAATGTATTCGTAAAGGCTCTCCATAACTCAAGAAAGCAAAGAGGCAATTGTCTGCATAGCGTTAATAGAGAAACATTGGAATAAAAGTCTTACTGTTGATAGTTCTTACGTTAAAAAATAAAATTTTGTTTGTCCTGTAACGCCTTGTTTTCATAGCTAGGTAGGTAACTTAAATAACTTCTATTGTCTATCTTCCTTGTCTGATCTATTATTGTGCGGATATATTATAATATTATACTTGCTCTATTTATTGCCCTTCTAATTCTATAGTGTATCTTTGTTTTGCTTGTATTCATTTCCATGTTAATCTTCTATAGCTCTTCCTCATATATTTCGTTGGTTGCTATTCATATTATATCATCTGCAAACATGAGTATTTGGATTGCTATGTTCCATCCCATCTTCCATCTTTTTATGTATGGGTAGGATAATCCCTCTATTACAATCCTCCAGTATTTCAGTTGTTTTCATTAAGTCGTTTATTATTTCTAGGAATATCTCCTTTACTTTTTCATAATTTGAACCGTTATATCGTCTGTTCCCGGGGTTTTGCCTATTTTTATTTTTTGATTGCTTTCTCTAATTCTCTAGTTATTTTCTTGTTTGCTTCTTTTGTTTTATTTCTTTCTTATACCTCTTCCTCCATTATTTTCTTGTCTTCTGACAGTATCTTTCCATATATTTCCTTTATGTTTGTTTGTTTTTAGCTCTTCTTGTTCTTTATTTGTTTTATGTGTGTAAGTCTGTTTTCCATTTATCTTTTTTGTACTTTACTTCTTTCTATTTCCTCATTCCACCATCTACTTTTTTTGCCTTTTTATTTGTTATGATTATTCTGCAGCTCTATTCCTTGTAATTTCTTTAAATTCTTGCCATTTTTTTTTTCTACTTCCTTCCCCTTTATCTTCATGGTATATTTTTCTGGTATTCTTGTTTACTTTTTTCATCTTTTAGTGTGTAATATCTTTTTTGATATCTACTTGTATTTAAAATTACAAGTAATATAAATTTAATATTTTTTAAAACAAATTAAAGAAATTTCAATAAATGGTTTGTTTTTTACTATGAATTAAACTTTTTGCCATAACGATATTAGAAACAAGAAATTGTCAAAACTATTTTTAAGATTTCTCACTTCAAAACAAAAACTAAGCAATATGTCTTAAAAGTTTTATTACTAATATTGGTATTGGTAAATACTTTATGAAATTTTGAATCACCTCGAATAACCTTTTTTAAACATTACCTGAATATATTCAAATGATCTTTTGTAACCATCCATTATATGACCTAAAGTTTTTAGTTTATGTTCCAATTCATCAGGTTTTGGTTTACTGCTAAAAATTAATTCATCATGTAAAGCTTTAGATATGTGTTGAACCAATTCTTTTCTAATGCCATCTTCTAATAATTGTTTTGGATCCAAACAAACTACACCAACTAGTGTACGTTCCATCATTCTCATACCTAAAAACACATGATATTTGATCGATTCTAATGAAAACAAATTTAATACCTTGACTAAATACTGATATAGAATGTGTCAATTCTGCAAATTCAAACCTTTCATTTAATTGGGCATATTCCTTTAATTTATCTTTATCTAACCTTGTAGGTAATTCTTTTAAAACACTTGTTTGCATTTCAATAATTCTAGCCATCTTCTCAAACATTGTTTTTGGTATAATTTGCAACACCATTCTAATATAAATTTCCAGTTCACTACTGTAATATTGAGAGACAGACATTAAGTCTTCACTACGAGCTTGATTTATTCTTAATAATGGAATTTCAAGTGCTGAAGCCAATTTCAAAAACACATCTCTAAATTTAATGACCAATATCGGTCCTTGTTTTATACCATTTTGCATAAGTTGTGTGAACGAATCTATCAACTCCCAAGCATAACTGACATCGCCAATAATTTGTAATGTAATTAAAACATCTTCTTGAATCTTCATAATGCAAATCATTTGATTCAAATTTTTTCGAGTTTCGTTTAAGAACTGTATAATCTGCATATTGTTTTCCAATTGGTGAAACTCTTGTACTTCTTCCAATGCTTGAATCAGTTGTATAATTTTCATAGAAGAGTTATCACCATTTTGTTCTAAGCTATCAACTTGTTTAGAAATTTCTAAGAACCATTTTTGTAAATTGATATTTTTCTCAATGCGAGTTAGTGGTTTTGTTCCACTAAACACTTCCGATAATTCTAATAGGCTTCCATGGCAATCCTTTTTTAAAATCTCCCAACTTTTTTCCTTTTCTTCAAGCAAGTTCTTATACATATCTTTGACAATTAATTCAAGTTGTGCTGTATTCAATAGCAACTTAAATAGTAGTACGCGTTCATATTTTGTTTCTGCTATTACTAATTCACGTAATTGTTTACATTTTTTGTTCTTATCTACTTTCCCTGGTTTTAAAATTGTATGCAACATAATCCATCGTATTGTAACATTGCACTCTCTAAATACCTTAATGATGTTATTAATAAGTTGTAATAAATTATCCTTAGTTATAGTACCTTCTTTCAATAATCGAGTGGTTGTTTTTAATAATTCTTTGATTGAATTACCATACATATTAGAATACGTTTTTATATTAACAGTTTCTAGGGTATTATTCAGTGCAAGTCTTGCTGCTTTAAAAGTTTCCCATGAATCAACCAAATTAAATGTAAAACCCATATATACTGAAATGATCCAATTATCTGGGAAATATTTATCAACAATTTCACGCATCACTGCTGTTTGTGAATGCAATATGTTTGTTGAAAAAAATAAACATACATAAAGCATTGCAGCTTGTGTTGCCAGAGCAATGCTTCGATGACTTGATAAAGGATAAATTGATAATTGATTGTAAACATCATCAGAGCGTAATTTACCAATTACAATATCAATAAATGATTCCTTAATATCGATACGTCTAAAATTAGAACATAGTATAAATAATTATAAAAACTAATAAAATATTGTTTACTTAAAATAATCTTCAGGATAGTTGTTAGGTTTTTTTTGAGCTGTTAAACCAGTATCTCTTAACAATTTACAAACTTCATCTATACAGCTTTGCGTATCTCTTCTTTCAGGTGTGTAACGATAATATGACACTAATAATCTTTCTCGAATAATACCTTCTATGTGTACATCTACCAATAAAAGCATTGTACCATAAAGATACAAAGCTTCACACTAAAATAAAGAGTAGATGTTAATTATAATCAATATTACTACTAATAACATACTAGTAACTGCTTTCCCTCTATATCAGCAAAAACCGTCTCTATAGTTTGATGTAAATAAAACCCATCTTCTAATTCATCTAAATAATGATTTAGATCTGTAATATATGTATGGATGCTTTCAAATGCTAAATAAAATCTTGTTATTAGTTCCAAATGATTATCACGAAATTCTTGATCAAGTTCTCTTATTACCTGAAAAATATTATTCAAGAAATAAATAAGTATTGTTATGCATATATTCTTACATCATTATTCTCAATCTTCTGGTCCTGAGCTTCTACTATTTTAAAATATGAGAAGTCTAGGATTATCTCTCCATATTTTAGAGAATCTTGTTTGTTTAAACTACAAATAAGATTAAAGACATCCAATTAGATAAATATATCGTAATGCATACATTATAAAAGTAGTGCAAATTTCCGGTATAAAACAATAAATGATGTAATTGGCTCATTCCAATTTAGATTTTTTTTCATGAATTTATTGAATATTCCTGTTCTGATGAAGAAAACAAACCTTTGCAAGTAAATTTGACTGCATGTTTAGTCAATCACAAATATTGTTAAAGAGATTGTAGTGCTTACAGCTTATAGGAAGATGTTCTCTGACTTACAGTGAACAAGTTCAATAACTCGATACTAAATATAATATGGTAGATTACTGAATTTTAAATATAGTATTTATACTATGTATTACATTTTAAAGTCTACAGTTAATAAATTTTCTGATGCCATTAGTATGTCCTTTATTATGCATACTATGCTCCTTACTCTATATATGTAACTATTCGTTAAACACCATTTAGTGACAATGAACTTGTGTCTTGTAAGTATATATTCAACTTATGTATTTACTATTTAGCTATTATAATAATAAACACATTACCGATAAATATTTGGAATGTAATCTTTTAGACGTAATATTTCTGCAATTATTGCATTTCCTCTCGAGACGAGTTGTAAAATATTCTGTGCACAAATGTTATTATCTGCTAAAAATTCTGGCATTTTCAAATAAGTGTTCTTTCACATTGAAGAAGATTCCTACTGTACTATTGTAATAAATTTATATTTATTAATGAATTGATTATTTTTCAACAATTAACCTAAAAATTTATTTTGACACTGACAGAATATAACAATAAATTATGCTGCCATCTCTTGACATCTACAAATCACAATATATCAGGACCGGCTGGAAGTATTTTTTGGTTTGCTTGAACATTTTACAGTAGCAAATTCGTACAGTATTCATATATAATGGACTCGCCTACTTTTAAAGTAATATTAATATAATAAGTTCTCTTACCACATGTGGACTGCATACAGCTGTAAACAACATACCAAAATCTTTAAGCTCCAATTAAAAACTAACAAGAAAAGCAGCACAGGCGTATTAAACAATCAAAACTTCTAATGTCCGGGTCAGTTTACATCTTAGGCAATTTTTTGTAAAATATTGTTTACTATAGTGAACTGGTAAAAGACTTTATGCAATTTGGCAAGAACATAGTAACGGAAGAGACAGTTTTATCTGCGGTATGTTTTTTTGTTTATGCCACAGACCAAAACGTTTACACTGCACTAACGCGTTAAAGAAAATCATTGTGCAAATTAGTTACATCAAATTTATAGATACAATATGTATGCTGGGTTGAACCAATTTAATGGTTAATGTACTTGGTAGATCAGTTGATTTAAATTTGCAATTCTTTAATCGGAGCTCTTATTGGTATTTTTTTTTAAATTGTGAACATTGTTTAAATTTTTTAACATAGATGTTAGTTTTTAAACAACCAGTTATAAAGGTTTTTAAATATTACCTAACAAAGTTCAAAATTTTAAATTAACATTGCTGTTAAAAATATACAGAATACGGCCAATTATAAGATAATTTTTTTTTTTAATTTATTATAATTATTTACATATTTACAATTTGTATTTAAATATATAATATTCCAGCAGTGCCGCCATCCATCTGTGAAAGACTCGAGGCAGGTATTAGAAATAAATTTCTGCTGTCTTTTTTTGTTTTTTGTTTGTGTCTTAGTTTTGTGTTTGTTCTGTCATTAGGTGTTGTTTTAATTTTGTTTTAAATTGTTGGTAAGGTTTTTTATTTTATTAGGCATTTTATTGTATTCTTGGATTCCTTTAACAGCCAAGCTTTGATTTTTTGTGGTTGTTCTATTAAGTTCAATATTGAAGTCATTTTTTTTTCTAGTGTTGTAGGTGTGAAACTTTTTTCTGCTTTTTAATTTAAATTTCGTTTTTATTTGTCCGAGTTTGATCTTTGATTAATACTATATTTTGTTGTTTTATCTTGTTTTTAATAGTTAGTTGTTTAGATAGTTCATGTATCTCTTTAGTAGGTGTTAGTTTTTCTAGTTGATAAATTGTTTTTATAGCTTTGTTTTGTTGTCTATGCAGTTTGTTTATGTTTCCTTGTTTGGTATTTGCCCATATGTTCATTAAGTAATTTGTTTGTGAGCTGAATAGTGCATTATAAATCATATTTCTTGTAGTTAGATTATTATATTTTTTAGTTTATATATAATGTGCCTATAGCCTTTGTATTTTTCTTAATTAGAGTTTGAATGTGATTGTCCCATTTTAGATTATTATTTATTGTTAGTCCTAGATATTTTGTGTTAGCTACCTCTCCTATGTTTATGTTATTAATCTTTAATGTAATATTTATATTTTTTTTCTTACGTGTTATAAGCATGTTGTTGGTTTTTTGTTCGTTTATCGTGAGTAAGTTGTTGCAATACCATTCGTTAATTTTATCTAGATCTTCTTGAATCTCTTGTTGCAGTTTTATTTTATTTTTTTCGGTGTGGATTAGGCTTGTGTCGTCAGCGTATATATATAGTTTTCCATGTAGTTTAATTTTAAATATGTCATTAATATATAATATGTATAGGAGCGGCGCAAGCACGTTTCCTTGTGGTATTACAAATTCACTATATGTTTTGGTACTTAGTGTGTTGTCAATTCTTGTTTGATCTTTATTAATCAAATAAACCATATATGTATGTTAGGTGCTTTCCTTTTGCCACTATTTTCAGTTGTTCTTACTTCATCTTACTTTATCTCACTTAATTGACCGTTCTATTTGTACAATAGCAAGTAAACCAAAATAAGAATTTTACTTTCCTCTTGCATTTGGCGTCTTATCACGGGATGGAAATTGATTAAAAAGTATTTTAAAATAATTTAAAAATGTTCAAAATTGTAAACGACGACAACAAGTAAATTTTAATTAAAAAAAAACAAATATTTGTAAGTTTAAGTGAGTAATTTGGCTTACTTTTTTTTACCTCACTTTGCAAAAAAAACACCTGATAGCGCGGCAAAACATAATAAGAATGGTGATAATTGGTAAGTAGATTGTGGTTTTCTAATATTAGAAGTGGGATTGGTTTGCGTGTTGTAAATAAAAGTGACAGTAAACAAAACAAAAAGAAAAACAGTATGGACGCACAAACGGCTTTTCTGGAATTATTTCCAAAAGTTGAAGGAATTGTTGTATAATTCTAACCGCAAAAATGAAAATACTGCGTTGTTAATATTTAATCCGCTTTAGGCTGACAAAGGTGCAACTCTTTGGCGTAATGAAATAAAAAAAATTGGACTGGAATTTCAATATACAGGGAGAGAAGTGGTGGCAAGAACAAAACAAGTTTTAAAAGAAACCGCTTGCACATGAAAACTGTTTTTTGTTAGCACTGTTTATAATAATTAATCTACTGTATATGATGTTATTTACGTACAGGTAGTGTCTTAGAATTTGTTAGGGTTATTCACACATAGATCAAGTAGGTCTTCGTAGTGTGAAAAAGTACACTGACAATGAAGCCATTGATGTATTTTACACATAGACCGAGGAAGGTCTCGTATGTGTGTAAAACAAAGTACATTGGCATTGGGCATTGGGCAAGTACTTAACAGTTGTAGCTTGCCTACTACTAGACTGTAAAAGATTGTTATTCGTACACTGGCATGAGACCTTGGGGTTGTACGTTAACACCGTATTTGACATTGATGTCTTATACGTAACAGCCGTTGAGGGCATGCTTTGGGCACTGGGATTTGTGCACTTGGGATTGCACAACTGCAAAAGATTGTCAAGTTTGCACTGGCCGGTTAGGCCTTGAAGTTGTACATTGCGCATTATATTAGTAAGGAGCAGTTTTATACACTGTTATTAGAGTATACCTGTGTTAATTAGGTGATTGGTAATATAGTGTACTATGTATTGATATTATTATAGGAATTTTGGATTCACGATCAGTTGGACCTATGCTATAGTGAAATTATATATTTGTTAATTGCACAAGATATATTTATAATTATGTGAAGGTTTAATTTATAAAAAAGTACGCAGGAACGATAGCAAACCGTAAATGGAAATGCAGTCGGGCAAAAGCAACTTGGAGCATACAATAAAAAAAGAAAGTCAGTAACTTTTGCGCAGTAAAGAGATGCGGTCGAATGATTTGACGGCTGTTTCTTAAATAAATTAGTGTTAAGTTAATTAATATACGAGCTTAAAGCACGGCGTGGTGGTTGGGAGATTTATCATGCGTTATAGTTTAATTATAAAAAAAACAAATTGTATGAACCTACCATAGCAAGCCAAGAATACGATGGCTGGTATAACAGGCAACTTAATATACACATAAGTTATGTTTTCTCTGTTGCACTCATGCCTTTGCCCGTTTTAGCACCCTTCATTTGCGCTTACATTTCACATATTCCATTGGCCATGCTTTTCTGGGAATGCTGTATCTCTGTATAATACATATCATTTCACATATTCCATTAGCCATGCTGTTCTGGGATTGCTGTACCTCTGCATAATACATATTTTATTTTACATTTTTTTATTAAGTTTTATAAAATTTCTTAATAGTTCATTAAAATACATAATTATTATATATTACAACTGACAATTTATAATATAATGTTAAATAAACAATATATTTCTTATTAATTAACTATAGTATTCAGCACCGTCAGAACTAGTTTATTTTATTTCCTAAAATTATTCACATTGAGTGCATACTATTGCGTTTGATTGTACACACTCTAGCTCGGAAGATTCTTGCCGACTACATTGAAATCGCTGCAGCGAGATGACATTTTATTGTTTATTTCCGGAATTTTGCTAAGTGGAACCAATCAGGAGCAAGCGTTCTCGCTCAGAAAAGAGCGTTCCCACGTTCCTGTACGCACCCAATAAACCGGAAAATAGACCTTCGGAACAATTGCAGTTACAAATAATAATTTTTATTAGAAATTTTCAGTATGCATAGATTTAATATAAATTATAAATAATCGCTATATAAAAATGTTTTTAATTATAAAGAAGTCGTTTAATAATTATCAGAACAATATTTACGAAAAAATACATTGTTAAAAATTTTTAAAATAAAAAACTGAACAAGCGTATTTAAACTATGTATTTTTATTTACCTTTCATCTAAATTTGACTTAAATATAACTAACCGAGTAATCTCAAAATTTCCGAGCACATTTCAGCGTATGGATCAAATCCTTTTAAAAGTAAATAAACGTTTTTCCTGAGAAACTATGTGACTTTGGCAACCTAAACTATCCTATATACAATTTTATAGTAAAATATCCTACATAATTGTATTAAAATGTATTATTTACATATACAAAAAAACACACTGGTTCTCTCTCATTAATAAAAATTAAAATATTTATTGTAAAATATCCTATATTTGACTACCATTTATTTTCTCGTAAATGTAGTTTCTGAGTAATCACTGTTGGAACATATTTATTAAAACCAAAACAACCTTACAGCATTCATAGTTTCAACAATAAATAAACTGATCAAGGTTGATAAATACAACCAAATTTATAAAACTATTTTTATGTGCTCATTTGGCTGCTTTGATGAAGTTTGCAATTAATAACTCCAATAATAAATATTTAAATGGTACTCATATTCCTAGAATCCTAAGATTGTTTTTCATTATTCTTAAGGTGATTTGCCGTGAAAAATCGTACATACAGCAGTTATAGTTCAATCATATTTGAAATTTGACATACTGCGAACTAAACTGCTTTCAACAGGAAGATATACAAATTTATCTCCCCACATCATCAAAGGTGTCTCAGGGCAAAATGATACGTCGTTTTGAGAAAAAGCCATTCATAATAATTCCTGAAAGATTATGTCAAAATTAACAAGATAACTGTTCATAATTTTATTATCAACTTATGGATAGTACTACAACACTAAAATAACTAACAAATTATAAAAAAATCATTTCTTTAACATAGCTTCATCCTGTGCAGTCATCTGCCCGAGTTTTTTTCCTATACGATCATGTATATCTAAAAATTTTGCAACACACCGATCCAAACATACAGCTTCTCCTTTGGCTAATTCACTTTCACCATACGCAGGAGGAATACATTTTTTATAACATGTCGTCGTTAACCTATTATATAAATCGGCCATCATTTCAATTTCAAGTTCCTGAATCAGTTGTAACTTATCCGCATCTAGTTGTGCTGCCATTTTATTAGTATTATACTATAGATTATGATAGATATATAATTAATTTGCGTATTTTCTACTGCTGGCTTCGTATTCACCCGAATTTGATTGTCGCATGCGTTCTCTAATTCTCATATGCTCTCTGCGCTGTTGTTCCACACTGGTTTTAGATAAATAGAATGCGTATAATCCACTAAATGTGATTACTGCCCTGTAAGAATGATTCAAAATAAGTATTTGTATGACACAATTTTAGGTTATAAACTTTCAGTATAAATGAAATAGAAGAAAATATCAATTGTTTGAAACCTACCAGCTGATTCCAATTTTAGCGCTACTTCCTAATTTCATTCTTTGCAATACTTTTCGATATATTTGTAATTATTACCATGCATTTATATCCATTCCATCAATCGATAATCCGTGTTACAAACCCGCTTTCATTTTCATTGATAATTTTTTTAATAAAATTGTGTGTTGTGAGTGACATCTATTTATTCTGGTAAAAATTATACAATATTTTAGTTTAGTTTGGTTTCTCATAGATGTCGCTAACTGCATTATTTTTGATACTCAGCTATATCCATAGATATACTGGGTGAGCGAGAAATGTAGGCAACTAAATATATACTTAATGTACCAAATATTAAACTAAACAACGAATCTATATCTAAATCTTCTTTAATTTGTCTTCTAGGTGTTAACATCCCACATAAACTTTTCCTGAACGACCATGTTGTCGACATAGCTTTGAAAGTATCTAGAAAACTAAGATTTCTTAATAAATATAAAAAGTTTTTTACTTCTTAATGCAGTTAATTTGATTGTCTTTTATTTAATAATTGGGAAAAAGTTTTCCACTAGGGATGGATTATATAGACAATTTAATCTGTTAAATTGTCTATATAAGTTTTCCACTAGAGATGGATTATATAGACAATTTAATCTGTTAAATTGTCTATATAATCCATCCCTAGTGGAAAACTTTTTCCCAATTATTTTTTACTTCTGTTTCACTTTTGCATATTTATAAAACTTGTATTTGTGTTTGTATTAAATATTGTTTCCAAGTATGGGAAGGAGAATCGGAAATTATACTATCTCTTCTAAACAATATTCAGAAAAGAGCTATTCGGATCATCGATCTAAAATTGACTAATGACTAAGATACTTTATAACACAGGCGTAATGTTGCAGATCTTTGCATTTTCTATAGATATTTTAATGGGTATTATTCAAACGAAATACATTTTGAAATTAAAAATTATATCCTTAGACCCCATCACTATAGGCGTAAAATAAATTTTGTCTTTGTGGTAATTAATGTAATTATACATACAGTAAGTACTAAATACACAAAGATGAATTATTTTAAAATTTTATGAAAATTAACAAATGTATATTTTTATAGAGTTAATCATTATTGAAAAATTAATACTCACTATAAAAACAATAAAAATAATAATAATAACAGGTAATTGTAGAGGATTGTGAATTGAATGATTAAATTACACAATACAAATTTAAATATAATGTTTCTTAATTAACAAAATTACCATTATGAAAAGTAGCAAATGTATGTTTTTATTTAGTTTATCATTATTAAAAATATTAATACTCGGTATTTAACATAATAATAATAATAACAATAATAATTAAAATTAAAAGGTGCAACCAACACTCAAATTTTTGCGTTTTTTGAAACATTACATCTCCGAAAGTACTTAAGTGATCATAAAAAAACCTTAAGGGGGGAGAATAGTTGCGGTATTATAAGGGTTCACAGCATCCAACTCAGCAAGAAAACGCCTGAATATAATTGAATAAAATGTTCACACATTGTAGAAGAAAGTCTAATCTGTGTCCTCAAATTTGCAGATATTTGATGCAATAAGTCGTTTCTATGCAATTAATTTTTAAAAAGTGACGTTTTTAACTAATTCTTTGTTAGTTTATTACTCGTTAAATACAACTTCAAATCTTTATCTAAAAACATGAAGACATAGAATATTGTATGTAGTTCAACATATAAAAAAAGTGATGACTAAAATCTTATCGTTTGGGTATTGAGTTGGTTGACGTTTTGTCCTATAAGAACCAATTTTAGTTTAAAAACGGCGCTGTACGTGTCAATATTTTTCTAGAGAGAAAGGTTCATTGATATTCTCGTAGATGTGATAGGATTTAATATTTTTCCATAACAATACTACTTGTGGCATCACAACAGGACGGGACGACTAAACCCGGCAATCTCTAGCGTTAAGCATTTTGAAAGAGTATTAAATAAAGAACATTTTACTCGTGAGTCTAATTATACTGTAATTTTGCAATGTGGCACTACTTTGAAGTCAGGTTCAATTTCATAAAATGTGATTACAATCGGAGCGGTATACAGGGTGTTTCAAAACATGTGTTAGAAAGGTGGGATTGGTTGGCTAATTATAAGAAAAAAGTTCCCATTAACATTGTTCCGCAAACCCACCGTTTTCAAGATACAGGGTGTAAAAAGGTATTTTTTTAAATTTTTTGATGATATCTCAGGAACCGTTTGAGATACAAAACTCAACTTTTGTACACATCTTAGCATTAATATTAGCTACTTTTTAAGCACTTTTTCAATTTTTTTCATGTGCCATTGACCATTTTAGGGTTGTGTGAGGTTTTTATGGTTATAATTTCTATGACATTTGGAAAATTGTTAACCACCAATATTTTCTACACAAAAAGGTACTTCTAGTCAAAAGCTCTAACGTAAACCGTTTTAGAGCAATACGGCATTTTATGATGGAAAACATGAAAAAAAGTAATAAATGTTTTGTTGTTGATTAAAACATTTGTTTTTGATCTAGTCGTCAGCGTTCATGCATGTTCAAATGCATGAAATTTGAGTTATTGACAATTGTTGTTTAGTTTTTAAATAACCTTTTTTCAAAAGCAGTCAGTATCGCGAGATCTTTATTACCCAATTAATTTGCCTATTCTTAGTGTTTTGCTTGCGTTGTGATAGCAAAATGAATAATTACAGTGATAGCGAGATGTGCAATATGCATTTTCTTTATGGCGTTGCCGATGGAAATGCAGCAAAAGCTTGTCGAATTTATTAAGAAAGGTTTTCAAACCGACAGGTACCAAATGAAAGAACATTAATTTGTATTTACGAACGTCTACATCAAACTGGAAGTGTACATAAAAGAGCTGCAGGAAATAGGAGACCTCGTCTGCTACATCCGCAAATTGAAAAAGATGTTCTTCTAGAAATTGAAAACGATCCATTAACTAGCACTAAAAGAATAGCTTTAAACCTAAACCTTAGTCACGTTACAGTGTGGAGATAATAAAAAGCCAGATATTATATTCTTATCACATACAGCGAGTACAAGCTCTTTTACCAGCGGATTTTTCGCAAAGATTGGCTATGTGTCAATGGTTTCAAGAAAGAATTGCGCAAAATCATTAATTTTTATTTAGAACAAGTTTTATTTACGAACAAAGCAAATTTTTCTTGCGATGTGATTGTGAACTTCCATAATAATTATGTATGGGCCGACAAAAATCCACATGTCATAATAGAAGGCCATCATCAGCAAACATTTTCCGTTAATGTTTGAGCAGGTGTTGTAGGAGACCATTTAATAGGATCATATTTTTTGCCGTTTGGGCTAAATAGTCAATAATATTGTAATTTTCTTAAAGAAGAGTTGCCAGAACTTTTAGAGGACGTTCCGGTTCAATTAAGAAACAAAATGTGGTTCATGCACGATGGTGCTTTTGCACATTTTAGTTTATTTGCGCGTCAATTCTTAAATAAACAGTATAGGAACCGTTGAATAGATCAAGGAGGCTTACAGGCTTGGTCTTCTTGGTCTCCATATCTAAATGTTTTGGATTTTTTTTTGTGGGGTCATTTAAAAGGTTAGTTTACACTACATCAGTTAATACTGATAAAGAACTAAGAATCTGCATTATTGCATCCTGCAACACCATACAAAACACTCCAGGTATTTTTGAACGGGTGCGTCTGTTACTAAGACGTACGTTGGAAGCCTGCGTTACCGTAGAAGGTCATTTAAAAAAAAATGTGATTTTTTTTGTTTTTTTATGTTATTGCTTAGTTTTGTAAAATAAAGGTTTTGTAATTATGTTGCTACTTTTTCTTTCCGTTCCTGAGATATCGTCAAAAAATAAAAAAAAGTAGTTTTTTTTACAGCCTGTATCTCAAAAACGGTGCGTTTGCGAAACCATGTTAATAAGAACTTTTTTTCTTATAATTAGCCAAGAAATCTCACCGTTTATATTTTGACACATGTATACTAATGTATCTACAAGATACCTCAATGTGCAAAGTTTTCAAATCAAAGTACATAAATTAATAAATTTATCTATTTTCAGGGCTGAGAAAACAAAAATTAAAAAATAGCCTTTTTTAAGTCATTTTTCGGTCTTTTCAAGAGTCTTAAAAAAAGTCTAGAAAGCTAAATCTTTGGGAATCTTCTTTTGTTAGTTTATACTTCTATGTACTAAAATTTAGCGCAATTCTGAGACATCGAGTTTTTGAGACTTGTACAATACAATTAATAATTATGGCAAAGGTTATATTCTCTTCAGTCGTGCCTGGATCAATTAAATAAAGTTACAAGAATTTTTAATAAAACATTAGTGAAACACAAATTATTGAATAGTTTAACTGAAGAGGTTTGTTTACGATATACCGCATTGACTAGAGCAAAGTCTACAAAAATGTATGCAAAATTGTTATTTAAATTACATCCACTTGAGAATAAACAAGTTGCATAATGCAACTGCTTCAACAAACGTTTAAATAATAATAAAATATTAGATACGACTTTTAGCAGTAGCTTAGTCTTGCTGAAACTAACTAATTTGAAATTCATCGTAGCGTATTGTTGAAGAAATTCATTTAAAATTATAGTGTGGTACCGTTCTGCATTTTATCAAAAATTTATTCTTTATCTTAAAATTGCAACTCAAATACCAATTGAGTGTAATGTTTTGTGTTTTGTGTAACTAATAGGGATTGACAACAACCACCAAGCTTCATCAGTAAATAGGTTTGATTCAATATTTTATCATTATTTATATTGCAAACAACCTCTTCAATTACAATAAATGGTCGTTTCTTCTTACTTGTGCATAATTTGTAATTAGTAATTCACAACCGTTTTATAAAAAATTCTGGAGACTGAAGAGAGTACGACCTGGTGTCATCTTCATTGATAGTTCCACTGCGGCTATAAAAACACTCTGTTCTTGTATAAACATTATTGTGCATATAACTTAAACATTAAACTCTCAGTTTGCATAACACATAATTCACATTATTTCAAATTTACACTGCACTTTACAATTTATACAGGGTCCATTATGAAAGTAATGCACATGATTTTATTGTGACGCAACTATCCATCACAAAACGGTAAAATCGGTCGGGAAATGTAGTGAAGGATCTGCAACCGGTCGCCAACTTGCTTCCATTGTTTTGTGCGGATAGACGTGTCTTCGCGTGAAGTGTGTTTTTTGACATTGTAACACGGTGCAATTTTGCGCTGTCAAAAACTTTTGGATTTGATTTAAAATCAGCCGGACTTTCTTAACTGTGGTAACCAGACACGAATCCTGGATGTTCGAGTACGACCCAGAACCGAAAAAGCAGAGCAGCGCGTAGCACACAAAATTATCTCTCGTCCATTTTGAGTTTGTACCTCAAAGAAAAACTGTCAACTCAACCTTTTACTTTAAGATGCTCAAAAGATTGAAACGCCGGTTTGCGCGCGCAAGGAATGACATTGAAGACACTGTTAAGCTCCTCCAGTCAAACGGCCGTCATTGTTACCAACTTACTAGCCCAAAGCTAAACCTCGGTGGTCCCCCAGCTTCTTTACAGTCCCGATTTGGCTTCGTTCAACTTTTTTTGTTTCCCCGACTGAAGAGAGAGATGAAAGAAAAGCATTGGGAGTCCATAGAAAACATCCAAAAGCATGTTACAAGGTACGATCAATAAATTTATTTTTTATACAATACGCGCATAACTTTCATAAAGAACCCTGTAATTTATTATTAAATTGACTTAAACATATTTTTAATAAACATTAACTTTAAACAATGACTATTATATAATTTAAATACTCAATTAACACTTTTTTTCAATCACAGTTTGTGCATTCACTCTTCACAATACTTAAAACTCATTAAATACTTTACAACTCACATTTTATTGTAGTAAATTATCCTTTACATTATTTTTAATAAACATTAACTTTACTTAAAAAGTGACTAACATCTATGAAAATTGACGTTTATTCTGGTAACTTTTAGGATTTTGTTCAGGGGAAACAGATTAAGAAACTGATAAACACTAAAACCACTAAAAAATTTTCCAGAAATATTTAAAAAAACACATTCTTAGTTAATCACACGGTATCAGTATTCAGAAAAAAAACAACTGTCTATAATTATAACTTGAATTATATATATATATGACATATAGTAATAGATAAAACTTAAAATATCTGTAAAATGCACAAATGATCGTAATTTGATTGTAGATTAAAGTTGTTTTAGTTTTTTTTATAAATAATGCATAAAATGTAAAAAATAGCATTTATTATAACCCAACTACTTTGTTGTTCGTTTGTGCAAGTTGTCGGTCAATACTTTCTAGAGCTTTCATCGTCATCTTTAAAAAAGTAAAAAAAGTTTGCGACAATTCTGCTTCCCGACGTGTAATCTTTCTTGAGATATCAAATAAGAAGACAAAAACTAAACTTTTTGCTGTTTTTTTCTTTCTAATGACAAACCTCGAAATATGTTAAATATCAAAGTTGTAGAAAATGTAGATTTACAATGTAATTAAAAAAATAGTGAGTACTTTTAGCGCGTAGCATTTGAAGCAGTTATCAGCGTATGTTAAAAATTGTTTCTGATAACAGAACTGTAAAAAGAATTACAAAAAACTACAGATAGATGACATCTTGATTATCAATAAACAAAGACGGGATTAAGTGATTTGCTTTTGGAATGCTGGATATAAGATTTTTTTGGAATGCTGGTTATAAGATTTAAAAAAAAAAAAATAAAATCAAAAAATGTTTTAGACAAAAAAATTTTGATTTTAATTAAATTTAATATACATACTTCATTTTATTATAGAACTTAAAAAAAATTGCCATTAGCAAAGCTGCAGCAATATTGCTCAAAAACATTAGAACTGACTTTTATAAAAAGTAAAATTACTTTACCATATTTGTTGATATAGACCTTGAAAAGTAAATGAAAAAATAATTAATATAAATCAAAAACAGAATTGACAACAGAGCAGAACCGTGAAGTACACCAGAATTTATGGTTTTAGAGCCAAAGTTTAAACCATTACTTCTGACTGAAATTTATCTATTATCAATAAAACTACAGATATGTAATAAAGATAAAGTTTGTTAATAAGATAAAGATGCAATAATCTATCAAATACTTTAAAAAATTCAAAACCTATTACAATATTTTTTCCATGTTTGTCTAAAATAGAATTTTTTTTGTGACTAACATATGTTTAAAAATCTGTTGTGTGGAAACTAATGTTTCCCAAAACTTTTAGATACATTATAGTAATGCAAATAAAAGCTTACAATTTAACAAATATCTTTTTTTATATTTGAAAAAGCAAATATTTTGGTCAGAATAAAACCTTATTTGCAAATGTTTTAAGAATTATAGGTAAATTTTTATCTATAAGATTTTTTTACAAATCGTTTTCTAAATTGAATTGATCCCAATATTTTAGTATTAACAGGCATTACAACAATATCTGCTTTTTTTTAATTAGTAATTAGATTATTTTGATATTGGAAATTATCTTGCAATAAATTTATTGTTTAATAAAAGTTTTTGTCATTTATAAGAAGTTGAGAAATTGAATTAATTGCTTTTGGTCATGTCAATTCTATCTTCTTCAGTTTGTTACTCTGTTGTAATATTATAAGCTAAACATTGCGACAGAGATAATGTTAATGCTGAAGTTAGTTTACATAAGCTCAAAGACTTTAATAAAATAATAATAGTTATTTACTATTCTAGACAGTTGGCTGTATTTATTTATAGCCTTGCTAGATAACAAAAACTGTTTAATAAGTTTGCATTGTAAGTATTAACCATAAAAACATTTAATAAAATATTAAGAATTAATTTTAATTTTGAATCTCTATTGGCCAGCAACTTACATATTTGCACTAAATTATGTTAAAAGATTATGTTTGCTACAGATCAAAAACACGATAATAATAATAGTTGCAACAGGATACCTAGTTTATTACACACTTCAGATTAAATACAGAGTGCGTTTATATTTAGCTTGTAATTTGAAAAATTCTGATTGCAATGACTAACTGCAATCAGAATTGGTCTGCTGGAAAGTATTTCCTGCAGACTAATATAATAAATAAAAGTGTCCATAGAAACTAAATGCTTACTTTTTTTGCTTATGACTATGGAGACAGACGTAAATGTTTCAGTTTATTCAAAACCACCGATAAAAAATATTAGTATTGTTAAAACGGCGTGACTCGGCTTTTACATTTTTTGTTAATTCAGATTTTGTTTAGATTTTATGTTGTGCTTTTTAATTACTGCTCAATGGTGTTGTTGTAAGACATATAGGCGGAGAATTACAATTTTTCTGCTGTGGTTGAGCAAGGTGCATTTACCTGATACAGTTTAAGAATCTGGCAATTAGGTTTTAGAATTAATTTAGTAAGGTGTAGTTTGTGTCATAGGTAACTAAATTAATGACACAAAGACAAACAAAGAGAACATACAAATATTTAACATGAGCATATGATGTAAGACGGCGTAGTGTTAGCAAATGACTTTGTGCAGCAAATTCAAGTTCTTAAAATTGGCAGTAGCTTGTAATTTCTACACAATAAAGTATTGACAACTGTATTTGGTATACAATTATTTGGTTTGCTTTTTAAGATAAAATTATAGAAAATAGCCCGCACTAAAGTTACTAAACTATGGGTGTAAAGTGACTTGTTGCTGTTTTTGCCTGCCTTGTAATTGATTATGAAGTTTTGGCAGTTAGGGCACGTAACACCATTTTGTTCAGTTTAAAAGTAGTAAAAACCAGACAAGAGACAAACGACAAATAACGAGCCAAAACAAACAATTAAACCCAATAGATATAAAGTTTGATAACTTAATTTTATTATGCATGCGTGATAACAACTTTATTTAACTATTCCAACAATTACACAAAAAGAAAAATCAAGTTTCGCAACGTAAAATTACTAAATTATAAACTAGAACAAAATCTTGCTAACTTTTAATGTAAAGAGCAGCATTCATAATTCTGTCTTGTAATTGTTCTATATTGTGAATTTAGAATTTGTTCTGCATAGTTGCTTACGTAGCGCCCAAAGTAAAAATACAGCAGAACTGACTTAACTTAATAAGTTACTGAACTGAACCACGCTTACTAATCTACTTTCCATTAAAATAGTTGTCTAGTCATTTTACAACAACCCTTGCAGCGTACGCTGGCGTACCATCGTGTTGATAGACAATACGCAATGCAAGTGAAACATTTTTTTATTTTCATATAGTTGTTCTTTTTACAACTATCAACTTATTTATGGAGGTTGGTAGAACCAACAGCTTATTATTTATTAGGTGATTTTTGAATTACTTTTATTAATATTCCCGACAACTTTCTAAAGAAAAGTTTTATGAACAAAAATGAAATAAGTTAAGTAAATTTATGCTTTTATATCTTCAAAATAAAGATCGATTGTAAAAAAGTTATTTTGTAGTTTTTCTTAAAATTAAATCACAAACACAAATATACATATACATAGTACATAGTTTTTTAAATCACAAACTAAAATACATGTTGTCTCAAAATTGACGCCCGTGCTTTTGGAACTTGACTCAGGGGTTAAAACAAATTGGAAATTAAATGATAAAAAAATATACATTTTAATTGCACTTAAAGTTAAATATAATTATTTCTATGAGCATATTGTACAGGCATTTAACCGTCCCTTTACTCTAAAACGGTACAAAACTGAAAATAATAAAAAAACTATAACTTGGTTCAATGATGACCTACGTAGAATGAGAAAAGTTCTTCATTTGTATTATAAAGTGTATATATGTTATTCAAAAATAAATATAAAGCTGCATTAAAAGAAGCAAAAGTTAATGCACATACACAATACGTTGTATCTAAAAATAACAAACCCAAGGCTTTATGGAGTTTAGTAAACTCTCAAAAACCAACTTTTTGTAATAATAATACCTGTGTTATGAACTGTGATATAACGTCTACCAATTTTAACATGTTTTTTGTGTCTGTTGCTGAAAATATTGTGACGTTTTTACCATTGCTAAGTAATGATCTAATTAATTTTATGGGTGATGTACTTTTAACAAATACCTAATCATTTTTTAAATTTAACTAATTTTTGTTCATAGACGTTAGGGATGCTATTGATAACTTAAAAACATAATTATTGAGACGCTTACAAATATAATAAACATGCATAGAAGCAGCTATTTTCCCATCTCAAATAAAAATAGCAGTTCTGGTCTTTATTTACAAAAAAAGGAAGATAAACTCACCAGATAGTTATCGCCCAATATTGCTTCTACCAGTTTTTTCAAAAGTGTATGAAAAAATCTTAACAAAACAACTAATTTTTTTGAAAATAACAATTTATTTTCAAACTGTCAATACGGCTTTCGTCACGGAAGATCAACAACAACAGCTATGATTGATCTAGTGGAAGAAATTATACACTGTGATGAAAAGGGACGCTACGATATGGGATAATTCCTTGACCTAAGTAAAGTCTTTGACTGTGTATCACATAGTTTGCTATTAAAAAAATTGTACACATACAATATTCACCCAAACAGTTGTAGGTTTATAATGCATTACCTAACGAGTAGAAAACAATGTGTTAAAGTGAATGGGGATATGTCACAGCTACTTAATGTTGATGTTGGGGTACCCCAAGGATTTATATTAGGACCATTATTGTTTCTAATATATATTAATGACTATCCTAATTACGTAAAAGCTGATAAATTGATGTTATACGCTGATGACACAACAATATTAAATAAAAGTATATCTCATTCTCAAATATTAGAGAAAAATGAAGAGACACTGCTAAGATCCACAAAATGGTTTACCTGTAATCAACTGTGTTTGAACAAAACCAAAACTATAGCAGTTATATTATTTACTAGATTGTAGATTACAATGACAAACTCAAGGATATCAAGTTGCGCATTATCTAAACAAAAATATACATTTGCTTCGTAACCTTGCAAGTATCATAGCTGAACCCGCATTAAAATCCGTATATTTTGCACTTTGTCAATCCTGCATATAATATGGCTTAATAATTTGGGGCCACTCAACATCTAAACATTGCATATTTGCATTGCAGCGACGTGCTGTATGGATTATTTCGGGAATAAAATACCGAGATGATTGTAGGCTAAGCTTTGTGAAACACAAATTTTAACTGTGCCATGTTTGTATATTTTAGAATGTTTAATGAATGTTTATAAAAATAAAAATAGTTATAGTTTAAACAAGGATAATCATAACCACAACACTCGCCGCCGGAGTGATTTAAAAACATGTGCACTTTGTCTAAACAGCTCTAGAATTAGCACAAACTATTATGGTAATAAGTTTTATAACTTACTATTCAGACAAGAAAAAGAACTGCCACAAAAGTTATTTAAAACTACTATAAAAATGTTTTTGTTTCCTTTTATAGTTGGGATGAATTTGTAAATAACAATTTAGAGGATTTAATGTAATATCTTTTTTATATATTTAACTTTGTATGACCTGTGTAAACTATTGTATATGTAAGCACTAAATAAATTATTATTATTATTATTATTATTATTAATTTTAAACTTTATTTTTAATAAAACTAATAATATTAAAAATCAAGATATTATCTACATCTGTTTAGACTAAATAATGCCCTTCTACTTCAAGGCAAACATTTACAGGATTTATCAAGGAAGCTCAAACTTTTTATTATTGTCTATTAACGCCACAGCAACGTAAATACAAGCTACTACATCTTTAGGATTCAGAACAAGCTGCCGGTAAACTTGTTCTTTCAAATAGCCTCAGAACGTATTTCAACAAATTTAAATCCGGGGATTTTGGAGGTTATGGTATTGGCTCACCTCTTCCAATCCACTTTCCTCAGAGTTTTTTAAGTGAAGGTTTTAATTCATTTAGTGATGCAGATTATGAGTATTTATAATACCTGTTTTAATAAATGTGAACTCATTACTACACAGAATCTTTTCAATAAAATGTAGATTCTTGTTAACGCTTTGCAACAACCATTTACAAAAGTTGACTTAAAGTTTCCTATACTCGTCATGCAAATTTAAACTTTTTGAGGTCTAAATAGATGCAAACCATTTTTTTTCAATAACTTGTAAATAGTATCTTTTTAGATATGAGTTCAAATTCTATCGTTTTAATAGAATTCAAACGCTTGTACTTTTTTTAAATTTGCTCTTCTTGATAAACGCTTAGTGTGGGTTCACGTCACGTCTTGCCTGATTTTTGCGAGGATTTAAATTACCAGTTTTCAGTAATTGTTGTTCTACACGTCTTATAGTTTTTGCATCGGGGTGATGACGGTTTAGAAACCTCTCCGCATTAATCCTAGCCGCAGCAGTGGCATTGTCGTCATTATGTCATTACATGCCTCTAAAAGTTTCAACATATTGACATAATTTTAATTACAGTAGTATTGCTTTTTCAATTTGTTTTAATCATTAATTCCAAAAGCACGGGCGTCAATTTTAAAACATCCTGTATACATGTACTCTTTATTTAATCTGAAAATATTAATAAAAACTGATCAAAGTAATTGAGATTGTTTTAATCTTTAAAAATTCAATTTTAATTTAATTTGCGTGTTTTTTGTTGTTGTACTAACAATTTTAAAATAAAACTATTAAAATAAGTTATTTTAATCAAAACTATTTTTTGTGTGTGAATCAATTCGATAATAGTTTTATGTGTTATAAATAGCACCACAGTTTTAACATAACACATAGTAAAAGTTTTTTAGTTTTTTTTTTAATTTAAATTAGCAGTATCTTCTTTTTTTTAACGATTTATATTGATCTTTTGCCAGCTCAATCTTTAATTTTGTAAATTTAATATAATTTTGATTCAAAGTTTTTGAACTTGTTACAGCTAAAGATAGTCTACAACTCATACTTTAAGAAAGTTTATTGTTTTTTTTTAATTATACTATGTTATAGAATGTATATATATATATATATATATATATATATATATATATATATATATATATATTAATGGGAGCTTATGACAACCGATATGCTCTTAGATGGGAGCATGTAGCGGCCAAAAGGTAACGTCGCGGCCGGCGTCATATGACTCTCCTTCTAAGTGAGCATCTCGCAGCCACGTTTGCGTTGCCTATATTATTTTTTGTTGAGTTTCGCTGCAATATATCTGTCATCGTGCTCTATTGTAATATAATAAATGTGTTTACTATTTCAGTTGAAAGCCTTTTCAATTCGAATTCTTTGTCCACAAATGTTTTGTTATAATAAATGCGACCTTAAGCCATTTTTATAGTAGAATAATTTTGATTAATTTAAAAACTTTGCGGTACATAATTAAATAAATGTTATAATAATAAAAATAAGTTTTGTTTATATTTTTACTCATAGAAAATTTAGTATCAATTGTAGTCGTACTATTTATAATACAATTGCAAGTAAATTTAATAGAACAGATGTAGTTTGTTAAGTTTAAAAATTATCAGCACTTAATAAAATTTGGAAAACATCAGCAATCAACAAAATTGCCAAATACGTTTAAAAGTTGCCAAAAAGGCTTAAATTTTAAGTATTTCTGTGGATACATTGCAAGATATCTCGGAGCGTAGTGCACAGCACATCCTAAAATTTTTAGAGTATCTTTTGCACATAAAATTGATCATTATTCGTAAATAACTAACTCAAAAAATTTGAAAAAATTCACATGATCAGGATTCATGTAAAGAAAGCCATTTTCAGTAGTTTGTGCAAAACAAAATTTTTATTTCATACACTTGACTCATGCATGACAATTTTATGTTTGTTTATTTTATAATTAAGTTTTAAATAATAATTAATAAATAAGTAAAAGTTGCTCAAAAATTAATTTATAACGTAAAGAATTTTGTATACTTTTATTGTTTGAACATTGTATTACAAAGTGCATTTAAATGTACAATAATAAAAAATAACCATTTATTTACGTAAAATTTTAAATGTTGTAGGCTTAAACATTTCAAACTATTTGTATCAATATACATTTGCCATTATAACCTAAAATTTTAATAACATAACTAGGTAGTTTAGTAGTTTAGTAGTTTAGTAGTTTAGTAGTTTAGTAAATTAGTAGTTTAGTAGTTTAGTAAATTAGTAGTTTAGTAGTTTAGTAGTTTAGTAGTTTAGTAGTTTAGTAGTTTAGTAGTTTAGTAGTTTAGTAGGTTAGTAGTTTAGTAGTTTAGTAGTTTAGTAGTTTAGTAGTTTAGTAGTTTAGTAGTTTAGTAGTTTAGTAGTTTAGTAGTTTAGTAGTTTAGTAGTTTAGTAGTTTAGTAGTTTAGTAGTTTAGTAGTTTAGTAGTTTAGTAGTTTAGTAGTTTAGTAGTTTAGTAGTTTAGTAGTTTAGTAGTTTAGTAGTTTAGTAGTTTAGTAGTTTAGTAGTTTAGTAGTTTAGTAGTTTAGTAGTTTAGTAGTTTAGTAGTTTAGTAGTTTAGTAGTTTAGTAGTTTAGTAGTTTAGTAGTTTAGTAGTTTAGTAGTTTAGTAGTTTAGTAGTTTAGTAGTTTAGTAGTTTAGTAGTTTAGTAGTTTAGTAGTTTAGTAAATGTTGTTTATTAGTTGGTTAGTAGTTGTCCAAAAGTTGTTAAATAGTTAATAAGTAGCTGTTTAATAATTGTTTAGTAATTGTTCAGTAGTTTTTTAGTAATTTTTCAATAGTTGTTTAGTAGTTGTTTAGTTACTGTGCAGTAGTTTTTCAGTAGTTGTTTAGTAGTTGTTCAGTAGTTGTTCAGTAGTTATTTAGTAGTTCTTGTTTAGTAGTTCTTGTTCAAGAGTTGTTCAATAATTGTTTAGTAGTTGTTTAATATTTGTTTAGTAATTGTTCAGTAGTTTTTCAGTAGTTTTTCAGTAGTTGTTTAATAGTTGTTTAGTAGTTGTTTAGTAGTTGTTTAGAAGTTGTTTAGTAGTTGTTTAGTAGTTGTTTAGTAGTTGTTTAGTAATTGTGCAGTAGTTTTTTAGTAGTTGTTAAGTAGTTCTTGTTCAGTAGATGTCTAGTAGTCGTTGAATAGTTGTTTAATAGTTGCTTAATAGTTGTTTAGTAATCGTTCAATAGTTTTTTAGTAGTAGTTAAATAATTGTTTAGTTATTGTTTTGTAGTTGTTTAGTAGTTGTTTAGGAATTGTGCAGTAGTTTTTTAGTAGTTGTTTAGTAATTGTTAATTAGATGTTTAGTAGTTGTTTAGTAGTTCTTGTTCAGTAGTTATTTAGTAGTTGTTTAATAGTTGTTTAGTAGTTGCCTAATAGTTGTATAGTAGTTGTTTTGTAAGTGTTTAGTAGTTTTTTAGTAGTTGTTCAATAGCTGTTTAGTAGTTTTTTAGTAGTTGTTTAGTAAGTGTTTAGTAGTTTTTTAATAGTTGTTCAATAGTTTATCAGTAGTTGTTTACTACTTGTTTAGTAGTTGTTTCGAAGTTGTTCAACAGTTGTTTAGTAGTTGTTTAGTAATTGTTTAATAGTTGTTTAATAGTTGTTAAGTAGTTGTTTAGTAGTTGTTTAGTAATTGTTTAGTAGTTGTTTAGTAGTTGTTTTGTAGTTGTTTAGTAGTTGTTTAGTAATTGTTTAGTAGTTGTTTAGTAGTTGTTTAGTAGTTGTTAAAGAGTTGTTTAGTAGTTGTTTAGTAGTTGTTTAGCAGTTGTTTAGTAGTTGTTAAAGAGTTGTTTAGTAGTTGTTTAGTAGTTGTTTAGTAGTTGTTTAGTAATTGTTTAGCAGTTGTTTAGTAGTTGTTAAAGAGTTGTTTAGTAGTTGTTTAGTAGTTGTTTAGTAGTTGTTTAGTAGTTGTTTAGTAGTTGTTAAAGAGTTGTTTAGTAGTTGTTTAATAGTTGTTAAGTAGTTGTTTAGTAGTTGTTTAGTAGTTGTTTAGTTGTTGTTTAGTAGTTGTTTAGTAGTTGTTTAATAGTTGTTAAGTAGTTGTTTAGTAGTTGTTTAGTAGTTGTTTAGTAGTTGTTTAGTAGTTGTTTAATAGTTGTTTTGTAGTTGTTTAGTAGTAGTTTAGTAGTTAATTAGTAGTTGTTTAGTAGTTGTTTAGTAGTTGTTTAGTAGTTGTTTAGTAGTTGTTTAATAGTTGTTTTGTAGTTGTTTAGTAGTAGTTTAGTAGTTAATTAGTAGTTGTTTAGTAGTTGTTTTGTAGTTGTTTAGTAGTTGTTTAGTAGATGTTTAGTAGTTGTGTAGTAGTTAATTAGTAGTTGTTTAGTAGTTGTTTAGTAGTTGTTAGTAGTTGTTTAGTAGTTGTTAGTAGTTGTTTAGTAGTTGTTTAGTAGTTGTTAAGTAGTTGTTTAGTAGTTGTTTAGTTGTTGTTAAGTAGTTGTTTAGTAGTTGTTTAGTAGTTGTTTAGTAGTTGTTTAGTAGTTGTTTAGTAGTTGTTTAGTAATTGTTTAGTAGTTGTTTAGTAGTTGTTTAGTAGTTGTTAAAGAGTTGTTTAGTAGTTGTTTAGTAGTTGTTAAGTAGTTGTTTAGTAGTTGTTAAAGAGTTGTTTAGTAGTTGTTTAGTAGTTGTTTAGTAGTTGTTTAGTAGTTGTTTAGTAGTTGTTAAAGAGTTGTTTAGTAGTTGTTTAGTAGTTGTTTAGTAGTTGTTTAGTAGTTGTTAAGTAGTTGTTTAGTAGTTGCTTAGTTGTTGTTAAGTAGTTGTTTAGTAGTTGTTTAGTAGTTGTTTAGTAGTTGTTTAGTAATTGTTTAGTAGTTGTTTAGTAGTTGTTTAGTAGTTGTTAAAAAGTTGTTTAGTAGTTGTTTAGTAGTTGTTTAGTAGTTGTTTAGTAGTTGTTTAGTAGTTGTTTAGTAGTTGTTTAGTAGTTGTTTAGTAGTTGTTAAAGAGTTGTTTAGTAGTTGTTTAGTAGTTGTTAAGTAGTTGTTTAGTAGTTGTTTAGTAGTTGTTTAGTTGTTGTTAAGTAGTTGTTTAGTAATTGTTTAATAGTTGTTTTGTAGTTGTTTAGTAGTAGTTTAGTAGTTAATTAGTAGTTGTTTAGTAGTTGTTTTGTAGTTGTTTAGTAGTTGTTTAGTAGATGTTTAGTAGTTGTGTAGTAGTTAATTAGTAGTTGTTTAGTAGTTGTTTAGTAGTTGTTTAGTAGTTGTTTAGTAGTTGTTTAGTAGTTGTTTAGTAGTTGTTAAGTAGTTGTTTAGTAGTTGTTTAGTTGTTGTTAAGTAGTTGTTTAGTAGTTGTTTAGTAGTTGTTTAGTAGTTGTTTAGTAGTTGTTTAGTAGTTGTTTAGTAGTTGTTTAGTAGTTGTTTAGTAGTTGTTTAGTAGTTGTTTAGTAGTTGTTTAAAAGTTGTTTTGTAGTTGTTTGGTAGAAGTTTAGCAGTTAATTAGTAGTTGTTTAGTAGTTGTTTTGTAGTTGTTTAGTAGTTGTTTAGTAGATGTTTAGTAGTTGTGTAGTAGTTAATTAGTAGTTGTTTAGTATATGTTTAGTAGTTTTGTAGTAGTTAATTAGTAGTTGTTTAGTAGTTGTTTAGTAGTTGTTTAGTAGTTGTTTAGTAGTTAATTAGTAGTTGTTTAGTAGTTGTTTTGTAGTTGTTCAATAGTTGCTTAGTAGTTGTTTAGTAGCTGTTTAGTAGATGTTTAGTTGTTGTTGTTCAAAAGTTGTTTAGTAGTTGTTCAGTAGTTGTTTAGTAGTTGTTTAGCAGTTATTCAGTAATTGTTTAGTAGTTGATTAATAGTTGTTTAGTAGTTGTTCAGTTGTTTTATTAGTTGTTTATTTAGTTGTTTTTTTATACAGATTAAAAAAAATGATACTATTATTTATAAAGCCTGTTTTATTTAACTAACTATAGAATTTATAGAATTAATTAGTTCTAAAAACATGTTATAAAAAATAACTTTTTTTAAATTCTCAAAAATTAAGTAAATTAAGATAATAGATTTTAAAAGAGAAGAATTTGAATACGTTTCTGGGAAAATATAATTATTATTTGATAATTTGTATTTCAAGGTGAATGTTCAGCCAACCTAATTATTTAAAGTATAGTAAATGTTTAATAATTATGCAATGGTTTATATTAATTATTGATAATGATTCGAGAAAAAATGTTGTCACTTGATAAAGTATAAAAACAAACTGAAAAATGACAAGCCATATGATTGAAGATTAAACACAAATTATAATTTATAGCCCTACAATAATCTTTTTTACTTGATCTTATTAAAAAGACATTTTATTTTAATCTGATTATGTTTTCCCCACATTTTTTCTACTTTCTTAAGTCGGTTTTTGTTAGTCTAGCCAAATAGTTATCGATTACCGGATTAGTGCGGTATTCTCAGTAATGTTTAATAAAATTAATTCTTTTGTACTATATTATTGGGCACCAGTAAATTAAAACTCGATTATTCAGAAACTTCAGTCGTGTTGTACGTATTTTAGCGCTGTATGTACTTTTTGAGTTTAGTTTTTGGTTATTCTTATTATTATTATTGTTACATTTTTTTTAATTGATATTGTTATTGTTGTTACATTTTTTGTTTTTAAAGTGATATTGTTAAGAGTTAGCAAAGTTTTGGAATTCAATGTCGTCTAGAACGAAACACCTGTTCAAACTGGCACATGCTGTGCAGAGGTAAGTTACTTTAATATTATTTGATATATGTATTTGTTTTTAATATCATAGTTTTGGATCAGTTTATGTTAAAATAAATCACTTCAATATGATTTAAAAGTACTTCTTTAGCATTTTTGTCATGTAATTAATAATGATTCAATTTATTATTATGAATAATACTAAAACTTCTGTATAACCAAATATAACCATTTATTTATAACTTTTTTTAGAAATTACAGATATTTTAATTTGCTACAATAATTTTGCCATCAGAAATGATTTAATTTAGAGTTTTTGTGTAGTTCAGTTATATAAATTGCTCGAATAATAGCTTTAAACCTTCAATATTGTTATTTTACATATTAAAACTGAATTAAAATAAGCTTGATATGATCTGCATATATTTGATGTACAAGTATAATAATTATGTTTTTTAAAAATATACTGTAATCTGCTAATTGTTGATTTAATGTACAGACCGGTCTGTATATTTTTTAATAAACAAACCTAACTATAACTATTCATAAATAAATCAAGTACCTAATTATATTATAAACATTTTAGGTTATAATGGCAAATGTATATTGATACAAATAATTCAGTTTTAATATAAAAATTAACAATATTTAAGGTTTAATGCTATTTTTAGAGCAATTTATATAACTTGAACTACACAAAAGCCCTAAATCAAAACATTTGTATTGGCAATATTATTGTAGCAAATTAAAATATTTGTGATTTCTAAAAACAATGTCAAAAAAGTTATATATGAATGATTATACTTGGTTATACAGAAATTGTAATATTATCCATAATAATAAATATAAATTGAATCATTATTAATAATATGACAAAAATGCAAATCAAGTACTTTTAAATCATAATGAAGTGATTTATTTTAACCCAAACAGATCCAAAAACATGATATTAAAAACAAATTGAAAATATATCAAAATAAATAATATTAAAATAACTTACCTCTGCACGGCATGTGCCAGTTTTACAGGTGTTTCGTTCTCAATGACATTGCCCAAAACTTTTATAACACTTAACAATGTCACTTTAAAAGCAAAACATGAAACAATAATAACAATATCACTTATCACAAAAAAAATAACAATAATAACAACAATAACAATAAGAATAACCAAAATCTGAACTCAAAAATTCAAAATGTGCATTCAACGCTAAAATACGTGCAACACGACTGACGTTTCTGAATAATCTAGTTTTACTTTGCTGGTGCCAAATAATATAACAAAAAGATTAATTTTATTAAACCTTACTGAGTATTAATATTGGAACCGCTACTAATACGGTAATCGATAAGTATTTGGATAGACTAACAAAAGCCGACTTAAGGAAGTAGAAAAAATGTGGGAAAAACATAATCAGATTAAAATAAAATGTTTAAAAAAAAAAAGATTATTGTAGAGCTATAAATTATAATTTGTCTTCAATCATATGGCTTGTAATTTTTTAGTTTGTTTTTATACTTTATCAAATGACAACTTTTTTCTCAAATATTTTATCAATAGTTAATATAAAACATTGCATATTTATTAAACATTTACTATAATGTAAATAATTAGGTTGGCTGAACATTCAACATGGAATACAAATTATCAAATAAAAATTATATTTCCCCAAAAACCTGTTCAAATGGTTTTCTTTCAGAATCTAATATCTTAGTTACTTAGTACTTGGGTTTTGAGAACTCAAAAACGATATTTTTTATATCATGTTTTTAAAACTATTTATTGCTATAAATTCTAAAGTTAGATAAATAAAACAGGCTTTATAAATAACCGTAACATTTCTTTTAATTATATATGAAAAAAAAAACAACTAAATTAACAATTTTAATAAATCAACTGATCAACTACTAAACAATAACTAAACAACTACTGAAAAACAATTACTGAACAACTACTAAACAACTATGAACAACTACTAAACAACTACTTAACAACTACTAAACAACTACTAAACAACTACTAAACAACTACTAAACAACTACTAAACAACTACTAAACAACTACTAAACAACTACTAAACAACTACTAAACAACTACTAAACAACTACTAAACAACTACTAAACAACTACTAAACAACTACTAAACAACTACTAAACAACTACTAAACAACTACTAAACAACTACTAAACAACTACTAAACAACTACTAAACTACTACTAAATAACTACTAAATAACTATTAAACAACTACTAAACAAAAACTAAACAACTACTAAACAAACACTAAACAATTATTAAACACATAAACTAAACAACTACTACACATTAACTAAACAACTACTAAAAACTACTAAACAACTACTGAACAACTACTGAACAACTATTAAACAACTACTAAACATCTATTAAACAACAATTGTTGAGTACAACAACTACTGAACATCTACTAAAAAACTACTACACAACTGTTAATCAACTACTTAACAATTACTGAGCAACTACTGAACAACTACTGAACAACCACTAAACAACTACCAAACAAATACTGAACAACTACTCAACAACTACTAAACAACTACTGTACAACTACTGAACAACTACTGAGCAACTACTAAACAACTACAATACAACTACTAAACAACTACTGAACAACAACTGAACAACAACTAAACAACAACTACTAAACAACTATTAAACAACTACTGAACAACTACCAAACAACAACTAAACAACTACTAAACAACTACTCAACAACTACTGAACAACTACTGAAGAATTAGTGAACAACTACTAAACAACTAACAAACAACTACTGAACAACTACTGAACAATTACTAAACAACTACTGAAAAACTACTGAACAATTTCTAAATATCTACTAAACAACTATTAAGCAATTACAGTACAACTATTGAGCAACAACTACTAAATAACAAGTACTAAACAACTACTAAACAATTACTGAACTGCTACTGAACAACAACTACTAAGCAACTACTGAACAGCTATTGAACAACTCATAAACAATTACTGAAAAACTACTAAACATTTACGAAACAACTACTAAACAACTATTGAGCAACTACTAAACAACTATTGAGCAACTACTAAACAACTACTGAACAACTTCTGAATTACTACTACACAACTACTGAACAACTACTAAAAAACTATTGCACAATTACTAAACAACTACTATATAACTATTGAACAACTACTGAGCAACTACTGAACAACTACTACACATAAACTAAACAACTGTTACACATTAACTATACAATTCCTACATATTATCTAATCAATTACTAAGCAACTACTGAGCAACTACTAAACAACTATTATACAACTACTAAACAACTACTGAACAACAACTGAACAACAACCACTGAACAACTATTAAACAACTACTGAACAACTATCAAACAACTAGTTAAGAATTACTCAACAACTACTCAACAACTACTAAACAACTACTGAACAACTATTGAAAAACTACTAAACAATTTCTAAACAACTATTAAACTACTACTGAACAACTACTAAACAACAACTAAACAACTACTAAATAACTAAACATTTATGCCCATATTAATAGTCAGAGATTAAAAATCTCGGTTTGATCCTGGATTTATGAATCCGAAATTTATTTTGATAGTCGTTGATTGGCTCTAAGGTAATTCACAGATATTGTGACGGTACAGAACGAGTTGAAAACTATGCAACCGTCAATATAATTCTAGACTTAAATAATCTTGCGACCACCCAAGATTATTTGCATATTGATGGTTGTATACTTTTCAACTCGATCCGAGAATTAAGCGAGGAATACATTGGCTCAATGCAACTAAAGTTGCCGTCACAATATCCGTGTATTGGCTTAGAGCTAATCAAAGAACAGCAAAATGAATCTCGGATTTATGAATCCACTCTGACTATTAGTACGTGCATTAAACAATTAAACATGTAAACAACTACTAAACTACTAAACAACTATTGTATTCTCACGTAATTACTTATAATATTAAAACACAATTGAAGTTATTGCTAATGTCTATTAATTAGATTATTTATTCAATCAAGTTGTAAAACCCATTAATATCTCAGTTTTTGAAATAAATATTTTACGAAATAATAATTACATCTGTTAGTCTTTAAACAAACTTCTAAAATCCATTTGTTTTTAAGAAATCTGTTATAATATGTTGCATCTAAATTTAAGTGTAACTACAAAAAAAAATTAGGCAAGCAATAATATTCTGTAGAACAACTACACTGTCTAGCTTGTGCTATTAAAGCATACAATAGAGACATTTTCTTATTTATAGACCAAACTGTAAAATGCAATGAAAAATACACTAAATACAAAAATGATTTAACACACTAATAAAGTTGTTGTTGATTGATTTAATTAATCTATTTATTTAATCAAGTTGGAAACAGTATTGTTATTTTACTTTTTTTAAATAAAGATGTTACTAATTTTAATTATATCCGTAAGTTAATAACGAGAATCTTTAAAGTTCATCTTTATAAAATGATAATTAATATTTTGACATTTAAATTACCCTGCAATCACAAACAAATTTGATTAAGAAAGAAATAATATTTTGTAAAACGAAATAATAATAAAAATAAATAATTATGTCTAGCTTGTGCCATTAAAGCAATACAATGGAGACCTTTTCTTATTTACAGACCGTAAAACCCGGCGGGCGGTCTGCCGTGTGCATGCGCCACAAGCTCCCATACAAGCCCGGCCGCGATATGCTCCCCAACAGATAGATATATATATATATATATATATATATATAGTATAAATAGGTATAGGTTAGATTTTTGTAAACGTTAAAACTTATGTGCTAGTTTTTAATATGTTCATTGTCAACTAGTTTTAAAGTGTGACTTGTTTTTTGGAAAATCTTTTACATTAAAACGCGTGCATAAGTTTTAAAATACTGGCTTTTGAACGCATAAAAATGATCTAAATACGATAAATAAAAATGTATATATAGATACAATGTTTTAAAAAGATTGGCTTATACAAAATATTTTATAAAATTATATAGATTTTTTATATGAAAAACGGCTTCTAAAATTAAGGTCGATAGACACTAATTTGCAAAGTGTTTAACAGAATAAACGTTTTTGTGGCATAACATCACATATTATATTTTATCGAAAAATATAGAGCGTTAATAGATATTAAATTTTAAGTACAGTGTTTTAAATATCTTTTTTCTAAAATATAAGTTTTTCTGCATTTTTAAAAATATTTAATAATAAACTAGCATTTTGTTTTTGTATGCACAACCTCAATATGAATGTGAATATTATTTGATTTTAGATTTTTATGTGCGCTGACAAATAAAATTAAAATGTTATATTGACTAAGTTAGTTTATGCATTATTAGTCAAATTTTAGAATCACTGCATTAGAGTAAAAATAATTATTTGATTTGAAACTAAATTATGAAGAATTTGTTTATTCTTCATAATTTTGTACTAAATATATGACGTTTCCATTTTGTTTTTTATTATATTATTTATTTTTTGCAAGAGGCCCTTTTTATAGTAAAAAGTCGTTCTTAAAGAGGAAGCTATTAATATTTTCAAATTGTTGAAACATTGCAAATGTTCAATCTATACCTAAAAAGTCAAGTTTTTAGAACAAAATAACTCTCAGATACTCAATATAAATTTAATGCACAACGTTCGACGTTTTTCTGACATACGTGAATTACAAATAGAATGAACATCTTGCACTAACTCTAAACATTTCTAAAGCGTTTGATAGGGTATACCAGCCCAGCGTTCAGTTTGCATAACTAGCAGTGATGAGTCGTTCTAAATGCAACCAATATTTCAACTTTAAATCTAAAAAAAAACAACTTTTTACTGTTTTAAAATCAAAATCCAAAATATCATTAGTTTAAAATATTAAACTAAACAACAAATCAATATTTAAATTTTCTCCAATTTGTCTTCTAGATGTTACAATCTCATATAATTATTTTATAAAATTTAGTAATAATAGGAAGAGATGTTTCAACATCAAAAGTGAACGAATAAAATTTCTTAAAGCAGCTTTAAATGTAAGTTTTGTATTCTCTGGAATAGTTGAAAGATACAGATCTACTAACCTATTGGTGAATATTTTGGTATATACAAAATATTTACTATTCAGTTGTCGGCCTTTGGCATTGTCGCGTTGTTGGAAAATTTTATTATAAAATTAGGGTATTTTCCTAAACTACGCCGTCATATTTTTGTTTGGATTTAGGCTAGTGTTTACTTGTTTGTTGATTTGACTGGTACTGATATTTAACAAAAATTTGTGTTTTCAATCTACTTTATTTTGCTTTTGTATTACTAAATCCATCAAATTAGGGTTTAAACCTTACTCAACAACACATTGCTGCAACGTAGTTTATATATAAAGTAGCAGCTAATATAAAAATTTATTCTCTGAAATATATAATAGTTGATTCAGCAAATTACCGTTCAAAACACAGATTATAGTCTAAAAACTTTTTTTGAAGTAAAATGCACTTTACATCTTCAGTTTCTTAATGAAGAAGAATCTGTGGTACAAACTAAATTCTTTATAATCTGCAATTTCTGACATTGTTAACCTATAGTTTTAACGTTCTACTTCTACTTTAAGTGCAAAAATAAAGGTTGAGGTGAAGAACGAAAAACTCAACTCAAAATAATAACGTTGTGATAAATTCTATAAACATAAAATCAAAACCAAACTTATTACAGACATACTTAGTAACACGATTGACATTGACAACTGAATAAACTAAACCTTCATCTTTGTTTTCCTTACTTTTAAATTTATATTATATATATTTTTTTATTTTTTTTTTGCGGCTACCGCACATATTAAATTTCTACAGAGTTTTGGTATCAATCTTTTATACAAGCTACATTTTTTAATATGTTTAATGTATTCTAAAATATTAGATTTAATTCAAATAAAGTGCTGGTTTAAAAAAAAATATTGTGTAAGGCTTTGGTTCATATCCAATTTGTGTTAAAACTTTAGCGTATTCCACACATTTATTTTTATTTAAACGTTAATTATAATAACCGTTAGTTTTTTTGTGAAACCGACTGTTAGAAAAAAAAAAAACTAACGACACTGTCAAATCATCCATAATTTTTTTGAATCTGAAATCTGAATCACTTTTTGATTTAAACAGTAAAGTTTTAAGCTTTATGTTTTAAGTTTATGCCTTTACTCTAATTGTTATTGAATAGAAGGTTAAATTACAGATTACATAGTTTGTGTTTGTAGATAAAAAAAATATTGTGTTAATTTTTTTTAATAATATTGTAAAATTTAATATTTGTTTATTATTTTGTTGTTTTTATTTTGGTTTATTTATTCACTTATTATTTTTAAATAGCTTAAGTTAACTATAATTTGTATATTTACTTATTAAAGCATATTATGAATTAGGTATTTACGCAAATTTCAATTTACTGAGTACTTATATTTATTTATCTAACGAGGCATTAGTTAAAAACACGTCAAAGTGGTATTATAAAAACGCTTTTAGGGCTTTTAAATCTCCAAGTAAATTAATTGTCAATGAAACATTAACAAGTAATAATAATCTTGGATATATAACTAAACGTTACGCAAATCTAGGATTGTTTTTGATAAATTTAATAATGTTTTTGTAACTAATGTAAAATAACTCAAATAAATACATCTACTTGGCTCTTACGCTTGTTTTCCGTATTTTGTAGCCATTACCATATTTTTAATCAAATTGTTTTGTTGAACACTCCTAAGTACCCATTAGTTAGAAGTGTGTACACGCCAGTGGCAGCAAAATTAAACTAAAAAAAAGTAACAGAAAGACAACAACTCTTCTTGAGCTTTCATCTTCTGCGGCTCTGTCACAACATAAGAGAAACCTTGGTCGGGAAGGTGTTAGTAGTTGTTGGATTAAGGTGAGTGAGAATTACAGTGTCGTATTGTCGTATTTGATAAGAGCAGCATACACTTTGGTCAGATTGGAAGTTCCAATTCACAATTAATTAATTTCTCCCAAAAATTTGAGTTGTTTCTGTATAAATTTAATACATTCAAAAAGTAGGTGATGAAATGTGCCTAATTAACCACAACAATATAAGAGATTGTTTACTATATTTAGCTTGTACAGATGCCATATGACCGATTTAAAAAGCGTATTTTTGCTTCCCATGTCCCAGTTCCGCAATTTTGTTGGCATATTTGTTACCAGAAATTTTTCTGTTGCTTGGAACCCAGCATCATTGTACAACATGTTCTTTGTTTAGCAGCGATATTACTTAGTTTTTGATTTGTAAAACCCAAATATTGTCCTTAATGTTGGATGCCGTGGAGCATACCGCATCAATAAAACTTCGAGAGTCTGTAAAAAATACTGCTTAAAGCAAATTCTAGTACAAAATAAAAAAATCAATGCTCTATAGATTGCAATCAATGTCTTTTACACAAAACTTTTTATTTCAAGCCATTGCAGGGCAAGAATTGTAACCGCTTTTAAGCTCAAATCATGCATCAATTGAACAATTCGGCATTTTGTTCTATTTAACTGAATATTCTAACTAAGTAGACAAATTGACGCCAGATTCATGGTTTAATTGAATAACTAAATTACTAATTGAAAACATTGAAAATTGATGGGTGTGCATCTTTTGGGTTTTGAATTGAATATTCTTTGCCTTAATTGATGTTTCTACAAGATTTTGAATAAATCTGGCATCGACAAATAGTAACATGTTATTGAAAGGATAAACTAAAGTACAATAAGCAGCTTCTGAAAGAAACAAAATCGTAAAACTAAAAAAAAATTGAGCTGGAGTTTTTACTGGAGATCTGTTGCTAGTTTTTTTAACGTTTTACCAACAGACCCTTACCGTAAGAATAGTTCTTTATATTAGGGATCAATGACCTAACTGCTGAAAAAAAAACATGTCAAGAGATGCGAGTGAAAAGTAGGTTTGACTGCTATAAAAGCGCTAGAAAAATCTCTGTCTTATTGAGATTGAACTGTTTGGACAAATTCAGCAACAAAACTTAATAAAAATAGTAACCGTAAAAAGACATTGCTTTTTTAATTTTGGTTTGTCGTGAGTACTTAGGGCAGATGTTAGCTAATAAAATTTAAATTTTATGAGTAATTGTTATCTTTGCAATACAAACAACAGAGTAAGAGCACCGTAGCTAACTACTTTGTGCAAACCGAAACACGATGGGCATTTTGGTTTGGGGCTTTCACAAATTTTAAAGGTGTGATATGATGATGATATCTCATGCAATTAAAACACTGAATAACTTTTTATATGTATAGACATTGGACAAGAAGGTAAGGTTTAAAATAAAAGTTTTAGAAAGAAAATGATCTTGGAAGGTTATCTGTACGGTATTAGAAAATTTAAAACAAAACCTTTCTGCACTCTAAACTTTTCTTTTCTTTTTTTTAGAATCTGAACGTCCAAAGAATTTTTACCTAGTAACAATTTTTGTTACCGCCGCAAATTAATTCTTTGTACAAAATGTAGTAAGAAAGGATGTAAGTTTTAAGGCTATAATTTAGTAAAATCAAATCCTTTCAAAATTTATCCAAGAGACTATTAAAAAAATAAATTATTTCTCCTTAGTGGTTCCACTTTCAATTAATTACTTATGTTGAGTCTGTACAACGCAAATTTTTGAAGTATATAAAATACAAACTGCAATGTCAAAATATAATATTAACGTTGCAACAAGTTGGGGTATACGTCAACTTAGTAAATCTTTTAAAAAGGCGAGAATATTATGATATATGTTTTGCTTATAAAATTTTCAATAATTTGATCAATTCATCCGATTGCCTGGAATGCTTTTCTTTAAACGTACCAAGTTATAGAACACGTTATTCTTTACTTTTACGTTCCGTCAAACATCGTATCTCTTATATAGTCCGCTTGTAAGAATTTGTAACATTGTAAACAGATACTGCGACAGTCTTAACTTTGCATCATCTTTAAATCGTTTTAAGATTGATGTTCGTCGTGCCATATATGAATAACAGTTGTTTTATGTATTAATCTAGTGTAAGTGTAATTTTAAGTATAGTTTTAAGCCTTGTAAAATGTTTGTATGACGTTAAATAAATATTATTATTATTATTATTATTATTATCTTTATAAAAGTGATAAATTGGTTGTTAGTAGAAACTATGTATATTTGAAATAGACCAATTCTGCGGGATCAAAACTATCAACAAGTGCTGCAATAACACGTGTAAGAGCAATGATTGTGCTGCGTTGATATTATCAACACCATTATCTGTGTGTGAATTATTACTCGTTAATTGCTTGAACTATGCTCAGACAAGCTTATCTTAAATATAACAATTAAGACAACACAGTTCTCATCTTCCAAACGTTATTAAGCATAGGTTATTAAAAAATTGAATAAATAAATAAGAGAATGGATAGCTAAATTGCTTAATGCAAATAAACAGCTATCTTAACTACCGACTAGATCGGTCCAAAGTTTGATTCGAACTTGTTTGTTGTTTGAATTTGGCGTTCATGTGACATTGTCATAATTCTTTAATAAGGTTAGTTAACAAAATGCGAGTTGAAAACCATTCAGATGTACGCCACATTATTCTGTACCACTTTGAGAAAAGCTGGAAATCTTGACGATCTTATCTTTTCGGAAAAGAAACTATTAGCAACTGGGCATGCCAAGAGCAAATTTTTACCGATTTGTTTCAGAAAAATGAGCAAAACTTAAAAACGGTTTATCAACCCAATTCATTACGTCATGTGCAAACTTTCAGATGCGGATACTTTTTCAAGCAATGGCTTCTGATATCACCGGCGGCAAATTTATTATTTACCAATATTGATTTTCTTTATTTTATATAATTATAGAACATAATAAAAAATGTTTACAATTAATATTTAACGTAAGTAACTTATTTTGATTTAATAAATTTAAAATGAACATCGTGATATATTTTTTGAGGTCTACATTTTACGGCATTGTACTCACACATAACAATCTTCATTGGTAATTATCACTAATAATTTAAAGTTATAACAAATAAATGATTTTTTTTAAACTTAAAACTTAAAACAGTTTTTAAATATTTGAACTATCTTTATGTAGCACCCTGTATATATTTTTAAATTGGAATATATTTAAACTAAAATACATCTTTTATATCAGGACAAAGGAAATGAAATGAAAACATTTGTGCCAATACAATGTTTTTTATATTTTTGTCAGTCTAGTAACAAGATCAATTTGTGTTTGAATAGAAATAAATATGAAACTATCTATATGAATTATTATCTTAATAACACTATATGCAGGCAAAAAATAATATTAATAAATCTAAAATTAAGTACTTATTTATTATTTTTGTCTCAAGTAATGAATGTTATGATAAATAAATTAGAAAATTTAAAATCATCAGGCTTGGTTTTTGAAAGTATGTTGAGAATCAACATCTTCATTTATTAATATTGCGATGACATATAACATTCGTAATAAACTGGATTTTTTTTTTATTGACATGATATCTATCCAATTTAAATTAGATGTTTAAATTAACAATTCTATCAAATTATGTAAATTATTTATAAATTTATATATTAAAATCAGCCGCCTTCGCAATCCAGTCTCTTCTCATACGCCCGAACCCAATAGAAAGTGAATTTTATAGTTCGGCTCCAAATTAATAATTCATTCGCAAAAATATGATATTAATAGCTGAAGGCCGGAACCAGAATTTATGAAAACAGCTCGAGGCGAATCGATTTTTGGTTTTTTATATTTGGTGCAAGTAGAAAGTATGGCCTTCTCTGAGAAGGAGATATGCGTATATTTTAATTGGAGACATGTATAAAATACAGGAAATATTGTACATATTGCGGAACTAGCAAGAAATAATTTACGGGTTTTATCGCTTTATTTGTACATACCTATCAGCAATTGACTTGTCCTGTATATTTGAAATTGATTATACTGTTCTGTCGTGCGCAGAATTGATTTTTTTGCGATAATATAACGATTCTTCTGATTATAAAATCAAATAATTATAACAAGAAAAACTCTGTTCGAAAAATTTATGAATGTGTTTATAAATAACAAATATAATTTAATTAATTGCTTAGAGGAAAATAAATAAAGTTGAAAAATATAACAATAATTTGTATTGTATGGTTACCGTTGGTTAAATATACGTACGGATAGTAAAGTACGAAAATTGTGCCAGATTCTTTATGAGAGGCCACTTACACAATAAGTATTATTTATAATTTATATAGTTACGACCTTTAAGTATAAATGTTTTCATAAAATTATTATTTTAATAACAATAATGCTTATTTAATATGGGAGTGATATATGATAGATGTGACAAATAATAACGTCTTCTCTTTTGGAACGGGCGTTATAATAAAAATTTCAATTGTTTATATTATGTGGTGCTTATTGTAAGTTTAATAATTTTGTATATTAAATAAAGCAGTTACTATCAAAAACTTGTTTGCCAAGCAGTTATATCTTTATTGTTTTTATTTTATTTATTTTTATTTATTGCGAGGATTATTAAGGTCATTAGCTAATTATTTTAATTTTAATAATAATAACCTCAGGTTATTAACCTGAAGAAAAAAAAACAACACATTAAAATGGGTAAATAAATAAATAAACCAATACTAAACTTAATATCACAGTTGCTAAAATTAAAAACTAATATCACAAAACCTATTATCACAACTGACAACAAAATTTTAAAATACTTTGATGCCAGTACTTATGCATTAACATAACCTACTATCACAGATGACACTGAAGTTGTAAAATGCTTTGATGCTAGACTCTAAAAACTAATTAAATCTAATATCAAAGATAGCATCGAAGCTGTAAAATGCTTCGATGCCAGACTCTAAAAACTAACTAAACCTAATATCACAGATTGCACCAAAGTTGTAAAAAACTACGGTGCTTTAAACAACTTAACAACACAAACTGATCAATAAAAATAAATAAATAAATCAACATCAACATCATTACAAGACAACACAAAAACTTGGTTACACCTGTTTAAGGAGTCTTGCGTCTTTTAAAAACTGGACGCACCTTCCTATAGATTCCTCTCTATTTGATAAAATAGACGCCACGTTGTTAGAGAGCTTGAGCCGATTACGGTGAAAAAAGTAAGCTCGGCATTTTTTCAAAATGTGCTTTACCGTTAAAGGGTCGTGACATGTGTTCGTCGTTGGTCAGGAGATACAAATCGGTCAAGTTGGTATGACCTATGCGCAAGCAACATAGGGCAACCTTCTCTCTCCTCTACCGGCACACGAAGAGCTTGATTTCTTTTAGTTTGCTCTCAAAACCGTTCCGAACTTTTTGTCAATCGTTGATGACCTTTGATATGACGTTTCCTTTAAGATTATTGGATCTTACGGCAATGTTGTCCGTAGGATCCGCGGATTTATCGGCGAGCTCGTTGTCCTCAATACCCACAGTAACACTATACAAGATCCTACTTTAGTTTTTAAATTTTACTTCAAACAATTTGTTTTTACGTTACGTTTTATTTTTTGTTTCAGCAACATTTATACACCTGGTCATGCTTGCTCTCTTATTTTTTTCACTTTTAGTGTTTTTACGTGGTCCCTTTTTGCATTTTGATCAAAATACATTTTTATTATAGTTTTGTTATTCTTTCTTCAATCATTCTCTTGGCATAGCCAAACCAACGTAAAATACAACGTTTGTACTGGTTGTTACTTTCAAACCACATTTGTTTATTACCTACTATTTTCTAACTCTGTCCATACAAGTTTTTCCAAATACACTTGTTTTTATTCTTTGCAATCATACACATACTTTCTACTACTTTTTGCGATATATTTACTCGTCTCTCAATTTCTCTATCTGAATTACAATTCTTATTAAACATTTTTTCCAGATACACATACATCTACTTGCTCTAAGCGTTTACCATTTAACCCGATTCTACAATCACTGTCTACTTTGTCCTTATCGAAGACAATAATTTTTGTATTTGCTACATTTATACAGATATCCGTTTTATTTGCTGCAACATTCAGTCGGTTTAGCGCATTTTGTAGATTATTTTCATTTTCACCATCCACTCAAACGCACGTTTTGCTACAATCATATATAACAATAATGGCATATAATAAACATTTATTTATCACATACAATTTAAAAATATTTCTTAAAATACGTCTGTTCACTTGAGCATATGCTTTCTTTAAATCAACAAACGCACAGTACATTTTTTTCTTCACTGCTATACATTTTTCAATCATATGTTGAAGTGTAAAAATTTAGTCTATGCAGTCTTAATCTTCTTAGTTTTTATTTCACGCACTCTTTCAATCAATACTTTTCCAAACATTTTTCCTGGGATACTCAACAATCTAATAGAACAATAATTTTAACATTCAGTCTTACTGCTTTTAAGTTTGTACAAAGGAACAATCACAGCATTTTTCCAATCATTTGGAACTGTAGATTTTATAAAGCACAAATTAAATCAAAAGTGATATGCTCCATATCTTAACATTTTATCTGTAATCCCATCTACACACGCGGTTTTACCATTTTTTAATAATTTTAAAGTTTTCATCACTTTGTCTTTGGTTAGACTATTTGCTATTTTCTCAGTCTCTCTTTTGTCTATAGTAAGATTCACACTGTTGTCATATAATTGCTCAAAATATTTTTTTCGGTGTTTTCTAATACCGTCTTTATTTCAAATCATTTTCCACGATCATTTTGAATTCTACAACTTTTTTTTGTATTTTTTATTTTGCTCTTTTCAACCACTTTCATTTTTTTTTTTTTAATCATTTTGTATTTTTTCCAAAATTTAGAATATACTAATTATAAAATATTAAGTAAATTTGATAACCGAGATGAAAAAGTGATAGCAAGCAACAAGTGGCGTTACAATTTTGATAGTTATTAAGTCTACTCTAATTCAGCTCAGCGGGATGAAAACTGCTTAAACTTTGTTAATTGTAGACAAATGTCAAATAAAACATTTTTGCAGTTTTACAAAAACGTCAATACTAAAAAAAACAATCTTTAAAAAGCACTGAATATATTTCTAGCCAGATTAAAGCATTTGCTTAAATCCATAATACGTGTGATGAGACCAAACACTTTCAAACAAGCAATGCAATATATTATAGTGAAAGACCACATTTAATATTTCCAAAGACCAAATCAGTTAAACTCAATTAATAAAAAACCACAAAATTATGTTCTTTAATAAAAATATTATTATTATTTACAAAAACCAAAAAACAATTTTAATTATCCGCCAAATCATAATAATCAAGTTTTTAAAAACCGACTAATGCTTGAAAAAGTAAACCAAATAATCTTTACAAATTATAGAGCTCCAATTCATGTGTCCCTATGGAATGGTGTATCCAATTAATTCATATCAATATTATAATAAAAATTACACAATATAAATAGACAAAGTTTTGTCTCTGAAGAACTTTTTAATGTAGAACAATTTGATAAAAATCCAGCAATGTTTATCAAACATCTATTACTAAAGAATCAACAAACTTTAACATTGAAGAAAATAAAAACTCCCAAAGTCATAAATAAACCGGACGGAACTTAGTAAAAACCTAAACGTTTACAAATTTTAAAAAATTACGCTATTTACAAATTTCTAAAAGTTCCTTAAAATTATAGATAGATACAGGATCTTCTAAATCTTACATTAATTCTAAAATTGCTTCAAAATACTAAGATAAAATATGTTACAAACTTTTTATCGTATCTGCAAAATACCAATCATCGTCATACAATTACTGTGCTAAAATTCCTATATTAAAAAAAATATAATACAACAAAATTTTACTTGTTTAAATTCCACAATATATATATGGTGGACTTACAGCACTCGATAAAAGTTATTAAATTGACAATTAGATTTAAAATTAATTACACTTTTAAACATCAACCTTTACGTCAAAATACTTTATAAATTCACCCCGACACTAATGCAACAAAAATTCCAGTTAATCTCAAGAGTGGAAATTTAGGTTATGTAAAATTAACTGTATAAATTTTGATCTATTTTTACAGTTAGTATATTGTTATTGAGTGCATTGTTGCTAAGTTTCATAAAAACGCAAGACGGGGTTATAAAGTTATTTAACTTTTTCTATTTACAATTTCTAATTACAAATGTTGTTACTTTTAAGTTTATAAAAAATTGATCACATTTAAGTGCAAGAAAATTTAAATGCTTAACAATTTTGAAGCAATCAGTATAAAATAATTTAAAATGTTAATCAAACAAAAAATAATAATAATAATAATTTTGCAAGAAGCACAGTCGGTAGGAATTTGAGAAATTACGTGAAATAGATAAAACGCTTTATTAACTGCAACAAGATGACTTCTAGAACAGTAAAACGCATGTTAAAGAAAATATTTCTTTGGAACAGTCGGTATTAACTTGAAACACCTGAAAACTAAAAATGCAGTTTGAATGATTTTTGAAATAGTTTAGACAGAAACTTTTAATTAAAATGTAAAAAAAATGTTTTTTGTCAGTTGCGTCAAAACCGTTAGAAATTTCTTTTTGGCCAAAAAATGTTAACTAAAATGTAACTGCAATTGATCGATTTTATAGTAAAAAATCAAATATTTTTGTAGCAATAGATTTAAATCACATTATTTAAATTATTAAAATAAAGCATTTAACCATTGTTTAACTGTGTATTTATTAATTAATACTGATTTAAACTGGTTTTGAGTACATAACCTAAAAATAAACAAAACCAAAATACCGGCATTAATTAAATTAAAAACATTGATATTGACTTATAAAGCAGGAAAATATGTAGTATGACATTTTATAACTATATAAAATTTCAAAAACAATTAAGTTAGAAATGAGAACAGAATCTACATCTAAATTGACTCATTTAGCAACAACAAAATAAAAATATATTAGGCATTAGTTTAAAATGCTAAAGATCTGCTGCTCAAAAAATTGGTAAAACTTATTATTATAACTAAAACATGTTTTAATTATTTTGGTATTGAATGTATTTATGATACTAAACTGAATTAGGTTTGTTACAACATGTTGTGAAAACCATGATTTTTTTGGAAACATTTTTTTAAACGTTGCTGAAAGATTGGAGCAAATTATTTGTCAAAATAATCGATACAAAAAAAAAGTACAGTTTTTTGCTGTATTTGATTGCCTGTAAATTACAATTTTACATAACCTTAAAAACTGACGGTAATGACAAACTAATATAAACTTTAAAAATTCTTAAAACAATTTTTTTATTTGGAGCGTATCGAGTATCGAAATGCATATTTTACTTGTCTCTACCAAACACATCTGTTTTGGCTTTAAAATGCGGGCCAAATGCGGTATTTGATTGGCTGTAAATCACAGATTCACATGACGTCATACTTTAAAATCTGGCAGTAGTGACACATTTGCGTTTAACAGCTCTCACTCGCTTTGTTCTTTTCATATTTGTGCTGCTAAAAGCGGCGTGCTGTTAAAGTGTATTTTTGGCTTTCACTTGCTTTGCTCATTTGTGCTGCTAAAGCTTATTTTTGGCCGTTGATGCATTATATAATATAGCAGCATTTTTTTTTAGCAGTTTTCACTACTAAAACTTATTTTTAGCGCTTGATACACTTTACAGAGTAATTTAAAAAAAAAATAAAAAAAAAAATGTCAAACTCTGAACATAAAATAACGTTTTTCAAAGTTTTAAAGAATTTGGTGTATGCTAATTCGTAATGCTGTTAAAATATCCAGAATAGACAGATAATTTAAAAAGTGTACAACTTTTTTATCCTTTGATGCAATAGCATAGCAGACATGTATTTTTATAATGTTTTATTTCTTTAATAAATTTTTATTATCTCACTTTTAATTAATTATTTCAGTTTTAAACCTACATTTTGAAGCAAAATTTCAAAAAACGTTGTTTTTTATTTTTTTATTAGAATTTGATGTAGAATATGACATTTTATTTTTTCCACCACAGACTATTTTATCATTTGCGTTCTAAAAGCATGTTTATAATCACCTTACTCATCAGCAGTCAAAATATGTATAGGTAGAAACACTGTACAACTAAATATATTTGAATAAAACATACGTTCAAAGATAAAAGTAAATAGAATTTGCACTATAGACTACCATGATTTGTTTGATTGTGTGTGTTTAGGGAACGTTTACTTTTCATCTAACTTTTATTTTTTTAAAACGGTCTTGTTTCTAAAGTCTTGTAGTTGCGTGCAGTGTTTGTTCTAAACAGTTTTAAAAATGTTTAAAACATTGTCTTTTAAAATTGCGATTTTTAAATTTATTTAAAACAATATTACTAATCTCTGAATAATAACAATAACAATAGCGTTTTTTCACTAGCTTCTTGTTTATGAAGCGCTGCTACAAGACAGAATTCAAAAAGTGTTATTTATATGTAAAAACAAAAAGGCTTTTGTACATCATAATAATCATTTTGTAATTGCTTACATTAAAATATAACCATTCTAAAAATATTAAAAACTATTTTGATTATTTAATATGTTTATCATTAACTTGATTTTAAATTTTATATATTTGAAACACTGAAAAAATGCAAAACAGCTAGTTATATGTAAACGAATTGTTTGTTTGTTAAAGACATAATGACTATAAACAAAAAAATACATACCATGACCACATAAATTTACATAATATGATAATCATTTGGGACTACTCTTCCGTAATTTAATGTTCTCAAGTGGATATTTATACTTCATTGTTCCGGTATCAAAGTATACTTTTACCTAATCACCAATTGAAATTTGTAGTTGGTTGCGTAACTTGCTTTCCTAATATATATATTACAATTTATCCACTATTTTTATAATGCATATGAATTATTTAAATTATGTGTTTGTGTAAAGTACATTGATGCCATGTTTTTAAATTACTATAGCATCAAAATATAAACTTTTTGTTAAAATATATTCGAAAAATTTATAAATTGTTTTTTATTTATATGTATAGTAAAGAATTTTTTTACGCATTTTAGTTGTTCATAATAATGACAGTACATATTTATAAATAGTAGTGCCATTTTTGTAATAAAGTATAGCAAAATTTAATCTGCAGACGTTATATTAATATAATGAATTTTGAACTATGTATGCATGCCATAACATTGATACTCGTGAAAGGTTTGTTATATTTTAAATCTTAGTATAAAATCATTACCATATGTTAGGCAGATAGAATTTAATATATTGGATTGCAAGGTACAATGTTTTTGCATGTTTTATAGTAATTTTGCATTAATATTCATTGAGTGTCGTGTTGTGTCCCAACCCGATTTTATGACTGTAAAAACCCATTAAGATTATAAACCATCTGTTTATGGTCAAGGGTCGGTTTCATCCCTATCTACCAATATAAATATGCGAGAGAAATAGTTTTAAGTCAGTTATATTTTTAAGACTGTAAAGAGCGGTAGCTCTGAGCTTGGGCCGCAAGGCTCAAGTAAAGAAATAATTATTAATAAATAATATTAAAGTAGTGAACAAAGTTTTATATAATAACATCTACAACCAACCCAATCAACAGAAGAGTTACAACATTAAAGAGATACAACATTTTGGAGACAGCGCTGGGATCGAACAGATTCCAGTTGCCTTTGCCGTTCTGCCGCCACCGCCACCGACGCCGCTGCCCAATAACATACAAAATGCCATCCACGCCGTCCGAAGAATCGAAAATATCACCATCGTGTTGCCGCTCGCACGAAGATATTTTCGCCGTTTCTCCGCTGCTGTGTTGTGAAAATTATTCTCCACATCATGTTTAAATGTGGAAATGTGTTTACAGTAAATTTATTAAGGTATGAAACATATATCAACAAAACATACATATTGTATAGTCATTATTTAATTTATAAATAGATTTGACTCTATATTAAAATTTTAATTGTAAAATCATAAACAATATATAATTCTACATTTTAACTTTGAAAATCAATACATAAATCTTTGAAGATTGTAAATGGTTTTAGTTGATTAAACCTTAGCTAAGAGCTGGCGGGTAAATCAAGACGTATCCTGCTCTTGAAATTTAGCTATGTGCGATTCAAGAAGACTGGCGTCTATGTTTGTAATTTATTTGTTTCAAAGTAAGACAAATTTAAGTATTCAAAAATTAAAAAGTTTTCATATGAAGTAGTATTGATATAAAAAGTTGTAATGGTTGAATTAATTGAATCAAACATTTTTAAACGGTTTATTTAGTAAAAGAAAGAATCAAAACTATTTATATATTGTATTCAAATAAAAATAAATATATATATTTAGTTTAATGTTATTAGCTATTAATTTTATTGTATTTCTTTAGTCAATTAATTATTATTATAAATGTAAATTTTTAAACTCCACATAATTATATTGGTAAATTTTTGTTTCATAAAAATTTTTAATTTGAGGGGGAAGTAATGTTGTGTCCCAACCCGATTTTATGACTGTAAAAACCCATTAAGATTATAAACCATCTGTTTATGGTCAAGGGTCGGTTTCATCCCTATCTACCAATATAAATATGCGAGAGAAATAGTTTTAAGTCAGTTATATTTTTAAGACTGTAAAGAGCGGTAGGGCCGCAAGGCTCAAGTAAAGAAATAATTATTAATAAATAATATTAAAGTAGTGAACAAAGTTTTATATAATAACATCTACAACCAACCCAATCAACAGAAGAGTTACAACATTAAAGAGATACAACAGTCGGGACATAATCGATAACATTAATTCAGAAACAAGTTTATAAATTTAATGTTGTTTTAATTGATTGATTGTCAAGTGGATTATATGTGCAAATTTCAGAGGTGCCAATAAGCAGGCGGCACGAAAAGAAAGCGAAAATGATATAACTGTAGCTGATAGTATATGGGCAATTTTCTGTATTCGGATGAGCCAAACATTTCACTGTCATTTCATTAACCGTGGTAGTACGTGCTCGAATAAGTAGAACACGCAGTGAATGTATCCTCGAACATTGGACGCAATCACCCATTACAATAAAAACACAACTTTATGTAATAATGATTTTATTGGCAATGAATTTATGAAATGAATGTATAATAAACTTATCTACCTACTCGTATTACGAAAATTTTTGTATTCATCTTCTTTTAATAATTAAATAATAAATATTATAAAAAATGTATACGACTATAAAATAAAGACTGATACAAGAAACTCAACTCCTTTTTAGTTGGAAATAAAACAAAAAGTATGTACTTGTATGTATGACCCAAATTTCACTGGAAAAGTATATCTCTGATGTTAAATAATACTACACCGTTTTGTAATGTATTTGTTATTACTTAGGCACGTGGATTATAATAAAACACAACTATTAAATACTATTTAAGAATAGTTGCACTAGATCAGCTCATCACAACCCAAAAGCGTTATAAATTGAGTGTCATAACTCGCGCAATTTAACTTCTTTTTGAAATCGTTTTTTAGTAACGTGTAGAGAGAATGAAATTCTCCGTGACATGAAATATATGTGAATCCTAAATCTTTAATTGTTTGTTTAAGTATTAAATTAAATTGTATTTTTTGTTGTTGAAGTATTACTTTATTACACCGCTAGACTTTTTATTGTGCTATCTCGTATATTATGTTTTTTAAGCCTCTTAATTACTTAATTTAGATAAATTATTGGTGTATATAAATGATTATTTATAACTTTTTCTGTTCATATTTTTAGGCATATTTAAATATAATTGTATTCATGTTTTATGTTGTTTAAAATTCAATTAGATATATGTTTACAAGAGTACAAGAAACTCATTGATCATAAATACTGTTCACACCTAGCTGCCATAATAAATTTATAATGATATAAATAAGCGTGTTATTGAACCACATGGCTGTTATTAAACAATGTATCAATTAATAGTTGAATAACAATATATGTTCTTTTCCCATGATTTCTTCTTTATACTACTTAATTTTATCGTTAAATTAGATGTCAGTGGCATTGAATTGGTGAATGGTTAGCTGGAAAAGAAATTTAAACTGTAATTAGTAATGAATATATATTCTCAACGAATTTAAATTACTGTGCATATTTGTGTTTTAATTAAGTAAATTTTAAACTATTAAAAATGTATAAACTAAATTAATATTTGCTGTAAGATAACACGCGTGTGTATGTTGTGCTCCACTTGGAAAATTGGCAGAGAAAAAATCAGCATTGCAGGATAGTTGCGCTTCAAAGAGAAAATAAAGTTTTTATGCTCAGTAATTCAAAAATTATGTAGGTACCTACTTTTTTTCAACGATAATGGTAATATTTATGAACTTAAAAAACTTATAAGCTAAAATTGGAATGTAATGTCACAAAGCTCACAAATAAATAAACTAATTAATAAAAATAAGTTTTTTTAGTTTAACATTCTAGGCGCTGTCAAATGTCTCAGCCAAAACCGCCATTAACCCGAGAAGTACTATCATAATTATCTATTGAACTAATGCCCGTATGACACATTCTTGACATATTCTTTATAGAATTGTATATATAATTGTGGATGAAACTTTAAAAAGTCTGTATAATATTTAAATCTTAAAAAGTCTGTAAAATGCACAAATGATCATCAATTTTATTGCATATTGAAATTTTAAAAATATTTTTAGTTTTTCATTATAATTGACACACAAAATGTACGAATCAACAGTTTAAAGAAAATAGTTAGGTTATATTATAAATGCTATTTCTCACATTTTATGTGTAAATTATAAGGAAAACCTAAAAATATAATTAAAATTTTAATATACAATAAAATTGATGATATTTTGTGCATATTACAGACTTTTTAAGATTAAAATATTTTTATATATATATATATATATATAATTCAAGATATAATTATTGACAGTGTAATACGGGCATAAGTATATATGTAATTATGAACGAAACTTTAAAAGTCTGTGAAATGCACAAATGATCATCAATTTGATTGTAAATTGATATTTGAAGAACATGTTTTAGTTCCTTTTATAATCAACGCATTCTGGTTTTGATTGGATAGGTGTAACATTCAAAGAGTGGATTTGTTTTTTGCTGAAAATAAGGTATACAATACAGATCTAGATTGATGTAGGGTTATGATATCCATCTTCTAATACACTAACTAATAAACTATTAGCCGAATACCCTAACTTTTAATTTAGTTTATTTTATTAACAAATCTGCGCGATTAATATTTATTATATTTGTACTTTTTACTATTCCAGAGGTTACAACAACTACTGTTGAATACATGTATTGTCTGAAGAAAGATGAAGTACAGCCAAAACTGCAGTCACAGTGTGACGTAATAAATTGTGATATAAAAACACAGTAATTGTTTTATTTAATTTTCTGTTATAAATTATCAAGTAATGGTCAAATTCATCAACTATCTTAACTACTGTTGATGTTGGCTTAGAAAATTTTGATCTTTTACTTATTACTTCTGTAGTTAAAACTTATCGTCTTATTATTACCAAACCTAAATTGTGATTCATATATCATTATTTTAAGATAAACATAAAAATGAAACAATTGTTTAATTATTTTTATTTTGAAACGCATTGTTTAAGAACCATATATTTCAGCAGAAAGTCTCACTAAAAACAGTCAAAGAACCATCAATTTATAATTTATAATTATAATTTTTTGTTATTAAACCAAAACAAAAGTACTTGTACTCAATTTAGACAAAACAAACAGTTAATAAAAACAAAAAGCATTTAATCAGTAATGGTTCCAACTATTATTAAAAACCTATATTTTTTAAAACATTTGCTTTTATTTTGACTGAAATATTTGTTATATTATATAAATTAAAAACATTTCTAAACTGTCAAGAAATTGCAAATAGTCAACATATACCTAAAAAACTAGTTTTTTAAATTATAGACTAATTGTCTAATCTGTCAAAACGTTTGGTATTAGATGTTAGATGTTCAATATATACATTTTTATCAAAACGTTTGTCAACAGATTTTCTGACATATCTTAATCATAAATAGAATTTATTTTAGAAAAATCTTGCAGTAGCTTTAGACATTTTTAAAGCATTGGATAGGGCATGTCATTCTAACTATTAACAACTTATTTTAAATATGTAAGTTTTAATTACAAATTTGTAAATTTTATAAATAGCCTTTTTGACAAAAATAGTTTTAACTGTTTCTGCTTTTTGTTGAGTCTATTTTTAATTTACATAATAGTTTTGCAAGTAATACTTTATACATTACAAAGACCATATTGACCTATTTATTCAATTTTAACTCTACGAACTCAACTTGTTACTGTTTCAAACTAAAAACCCGTGTTATTGGTCAAATATTAAACTAGATTGATTAATAATTAAAACACAGGTTTTGGGTTTCAAAGATAAACATGTTTTACCGCACATCATTATTCCATTTTATCGAATAAATATTTCAAATATTTACCCAAAACTATTTGTGTTTTAATTATTAATGTAATATGAAGTTTTAACATGTATCCGCCGCATCAACTCAATATATTATACCAAAAAACAAATCTATATCTATTTTTTTTTTAATTGTTTTTCTTTTTTTTGGTTATTAATTCATCTGGATAAACTTTGTTGTTAATACGCCGTTGTATCTAAAAAAAACTATATCTCTTCTAAATTTTATTAAAGAACATATTTTATTTCTTTACATTTACTATAGATATTTATATAGACATTGTTTAAAAGAAATACAAGACATATTGCTATCTAAACTAATATTTAGTAGTACAATGCTAGAAATTTTAACAATTATTTAGTGATAATTCATTCAAAACTTTTGAAAGAGATTTTTCAACAAACTATTAATAAATAGAACAAGCTTCTAAATTTAATATTACTTAAGATTTATAATCTGCAACTATTTAACGTCAATGTTTACAAACTGCTTAAATCTCTTCTTTAACATAATAGTTTTAACAAACGTGGTATCACTTGTTGAAATTCAAAGGTACTTTTATGTTGTTAAAACATATTAAGTAATTAAGTATTACATTTTAAAATTAAAAAAAAAAAATCAAAATTGAAAAACGGTTACTAATCTATAGGACCACGATGGAAAACAACAAACAGCACTATATACTTACAAATTACTACAGCGGTAAATAACTGAATGTAGCATTATTCATTCTTAACGTAGCGTAGAGAGAACACCTTAGTAGACGGTAGTTTTGGCTGCAACAATACAAAAAGAAATTTAATAAAAAAATGGACGGTATCGAAAAGTGTCACGCTCACTTGAAGAATTTAATGTAAAGAATTATGGTAAGTACAGTTAGTGGATTAGATTGTGTTTTACTGGACATACATGTTTTAAAACTTATTTCTGCCGGTAAATTGTAAAACAAGACAAAGTAATGAACATATGAAAAAAACTGCCATAACCAAGACTACTATCACATATAGTGTAGTTAAAAGTTAAGTGAGACACGGTAAAATATGTTCAAAACCGTCCCGGTTTAGTGTATTCAGTCCAAACAAGTTTAACATTAGTCCGCCAATTATTTTTAAAAATTTGACTTCTTTGTTCTTACTGTGTATTATAGTATGTTATATTGTTTAGTAATAAAATATTAGTAAGATACGCTACGCTTTTTGAGTTGAAGAAGTATGAAAAAAGAGGGTACAGCATATGATTTAATAAAAACAGTAAGAAACTATAATTAGAACAGTTGGATTTTGTCGGTGTTGTGTTGTGTAGGTGCTAAAAGTGCATATTAACTGTGAGTATAACGCTATTAGGCGCAGTGTGCAGTAAAAAGAAAAGCACAAAACCATAACCTAGCATGAGGTAAAAACAAAATAACAAACTAATTTTAAGCAAAAAATTGCTGAGTTTAAGTCTCTGTGCTTTAGTGCTTAGTACTGTTGAGCAAAAAAATAGCTAGAAAACGCGGTGCAAGTTTGAGGTTTTTACGTAATCTTTTTAAATGTAAACGCCAGATTAAAATAGATAAAAACAATTGAACATTAAGCTTTTCATATTAAAACATACTAAATTGTCTTTTAAGCAAATTTTTTTTTTGATCTGATGAATAAATTCTAAAAAAAACTAGTTAAAACCAAAAGTTTACAGTGGGCTGATTTTTATGCACGCAAGTGTAAATAACATTTTTATTCACAAAAAGAAACACAAGAAGTATATATACATATATAGCATTACTTACAATATAATTACAAAAAAAAAGATTATTTTTGTAAAATGGCCATCGACCGTAGTCTTCAAGCTTGGATCTTAATACAATACATAATAGATACAATTAGACAAAACTATAATAAAACCAGTTTTGATATACGCTGCAAAAACAATAATGATAACACTAATAGAGCAAAACATGCAGTTAATATTAGAAAAAAAAGTAATGAGAACACAACATAGACTTATAAACATCAACAAAAACAAATACCAAATTAGAACAAACTAGAAGGTTTAAAAAGAAACAAAAGGTGAAAACATAATTAAGCACATTAAACAGCAGAAAGTTTGATGGCTGGGATACAAACGGAGAGCGAGATTTAAATCGACTATTAGAACTGTTTTTGAATAAAGTCCGAGTGAAAAAGAAAGGCACAGATCTAAATGGATTGATGAAGTGAAAAAAAAAACTGGAAAACAAAAACAAATGACAGAAAAAAAAGTGGTAAAACTTATACAATAAGCGGTAAAATTAGACAGTATTAATAGGAAGTGATCTACCGCGCAAATTAGATTATCAAAGTTTTAGGAAAAAATCTGTCAGATAAAATGTAACGTGTATATATGTATAAGATATGCAAAGCTTACTAGTGGATGCAAAGTATGAATGTAAAATTTTTGTAAGTTCTTTAATACCATTTTAATAAGTAAACATGATTTTACTTTTTAACTTGAACTGAAAATATGTATATATATTATTTTCGGTTTCAAGATAAAAAGTAAAATCATGTTTACTGCAATTAAACCTGATTAGATTCTAGTAGCTTTAGAAATAATACTAGAAGAAGTATACTCTCTACTTTGTTGTTTCAACACACAGCAAATTTATGTAGATGTATGCCAAAACATTGCCTAGAAGAGTTTTTTTATACTAGCCATGTTGAGGCCAAAGCTCAAATGCATTTAGACATAATGCTTTTAATGATGTAAAATTTTATAACAAATTACCAAATTACCTAAAAATGCTTAACTTTACTCAATTTAAAGATAAATTAAAACAGTTTTTTTGATCAATTAAAGCATTCTATAATTGGAATGATTTTCTTGTAAATTATTTTATATGTAACTATGTATTGTATTTTTTAATAACTGTATATGATTTGTGTAAATACCTCTGCATATAAGCATCAATATATTATTATTATTATTATTATTAATGTCACCGTTTTTTGGACATAAATTCTAAGCAAAAATTGCAGACGTTGCATTGTTTTCACAGTTGCATACTACTTGTTATACTTTGTTGCAATTGGTTTAGTTGACTTGGGAACGTTATTTGGTATTTGACCATCAGGCTAGTGCCCCATAAGCAGAATTGATTTTATGACTGCTGTTTTACAAATTTGTTTATACTTCTAGAATTACATGTACCTACAATTTTTTACATTTTATGTTTAGGTGTGGTGACTAAAAATTATTTAAAGTTACACAGGTATTTTATGTCAGTTTACAGTGTTAAAAAAGTGAAATTTAAACTTAATTAATTAAAGCGTTGGTACAAAACGAGTTTTTTATGTCATCTGCATAAGTTTTGTGTTTTGGAAAAAGATAATAGTCACAGCTGACAAAGTCAAAATTGTAGAAAAAGTCTTTAGTGTCTTAGAAACTGTGGTTATTACTTTTTGCGCATGAAATTGCGTCTTTGTCTTTTTTTTTAGTGGTTGGTGTTGTCTTATTTTCAGTTACAATTCTATAGATAAAATCTATATCTTGAAATAAAACAGTCAAACTCTTTTTGCAAATTTTTGACTAGACAGTTTTTGTTTGAAGTCAAAAAATAAAAACTTGTGTTTGATATTAGATTTTAAACAAAAAATACAAAATAATTTTTTTTATAATAAATAAAACTAAAAACTAATAGTAGATCATATAAAAACTTTATTCTAATTACCATTACTTTAATTTACAACTCATGTTTGAAAAGTCCACCTCCAGTTGCAATGCAAGCCTGGCAACGCAAAATCACTGAATTATAAACTGCAGCAAAATTTTGCTCATTTCTAATTTGAAGTGCAGCGTTCATAATTCTGTTTCGTAATTGCTTTTTATTGTGAATTTCTTCTGCATAAACTAGTTGTTTTACGTGGCCCTAGAAGTAAAATTCTAGTGGATTTAGATCTGGCGACTTAGCAGGCCACTGAATTGGACCGCGCCGACCCAGCGTTGTATCATAGATTTACACTACCAGTATGACGATTACTAATAGCAGGGCCACGAAGTGATGGTAGAGAGACACCTTGGCAAGAGTGATGTCACATGATCAAAAGGGGAATACATTTTATGAACGAGTTCGGCCAAGTTTAGGGTAGGGTATAGGGTATGCTGTCAAAAATCAAACGTAAAAAGATGTAAACAACAATATAAATAAAAACTGAATGTTAAAATAAAGATAATAATATTATTTATTCATTATAACATTTATTATTTAATATGGCATGGAAATGTTTTTCCTCACCGTCGCCTAAGTACTTTAAGAACGTACACCTGTCTTTGAAATGTATCCGAAAACAAACGGCGAGATGGCTGACGTCTATCCGGGAATCTTTTTAATGTTTCCGGCAACTTTTTAAAGCACTGCAGTTGCAAAAGCTGCTAACAAAAATAATGTCGGCATATTTTTTAAAGTCAAACTGCATTTTTGATAAAAAAAATTTTTACACTAACAGTTAAGAGCAATGCCCAAGTACGTAACGACTGTAAAAAAAACAAACTAATAAATAAGTCTTTTATTTTAAAACAATTTCCGTGATTTAATTTTATATAAGTTTAGAAAACTTCATGCCTCAATATTTCCAATACAAAAGCCAATCGGGAAAAAAAGTTATTTCATATTTTTCGTTTAGAACTCAATCTCAAACACAAATTTTTATTTTTTGCCATAAACACCCTGTATGTATAAAAAGTCTCCAATTTGTTCAAAATGTATAACCAACTATTTTTGAAATGTATTAGTATACATGAACTGCGTTAGTATATAGATGCTGACATGGTTAACTGTGTATAAATGATAACAAAGCTTTCAGTTAAATAAAAGCCAAAATATGATGTACAACGGTTAAAATTGTTCATAGTTCTTTAATGTAAAATAAGTAACTATGTTCAATGTTTTCACCGTTAATGTGTTATGTTTGTTTGCATTGTACAAAATTGATTGAATACCCTACAGGTATTAATTAATTATAGTGATGCTGTAACGTATATTTAATTATTCATCAGGTCTATTCGGATATAATCCATTATGTGCTGTTTATGGTTTGTTAATCTTAAATAAATTGAATTAAAACAGATTGATGTAATAATAGAAATGATATTAAATATTTTTTTAATATACATATATAATCAGGCAAGTTAATGAGACTTATTATAATCCCGATGCTGCACCTTTCTTCCAAATATGCAATTATGATACATCTCGCGGCCTTAATGTAACAGTAATATGTGATATATAATAGTTACGTAATAATGGAAGGAATTTCTCCTTGTGGACGTCGTTATTGCCGCCAAAATAAAATCATGACCTCAAAGGCATGTCTGCTATAACTCATATATACTTATTAGAGAATTCAAATTACAAGTGAAAGGAAATGGATGTGGCTATACCGCTTTTACTCTACACCTCTATACACTTTATGTTCAAGTTTCCGGTTTGTCGTAATATTGCGTCGGAACAAGATGTTGCCAGCTGCCACCACTTGGAATTTCTAGACCACACCTTCTGCTCCAGTTTAATAGTGGTTTCAGTTTTATTAATTTTATTTAGTGATAAATTACACAACTAAGCTTTAAGTAATTGCAGTTCATTAATGCATTGATAATGTTTAATTTATTTATTGCGATGTTGTACTTATTTGCATAAGGAGTGTGAAACGTTTGATAGTTTAGAAGAAAGAAAATGCAATTAATTTAGTTTGGATGTTTATCGTTAAAACAATCTTAGTTTATTCACAGATCTTTGGTATATTTAAATGCAAATAAAATAATTTATTCTCACAGACTTTCTTAAATTTTATATATTTTTTAATGCAATTACGTATAAGAGATAATATATGTTTAATTCGATTTCATGTATGTTTAATTTAGTTACTACTTTCATAATTTAATTATTTAATGAAGCAACCATTTCTAATTTACATACATTAAGATATAAAGAATATAATTTTTTTAAATACTAATTAAGTTGCATCATGTATTGTTAATAATAATAATAATAATTCATTTATTTTGTAAGTATACAAAAAATACAAACACAATTTGTGTCGTAAAAACAGATAACAAAAACGACAAAGAAAAAAACACTAACATTACAACTATAAACAAAAAATACAATCTTCTTTAACTAACAATTGTTTGATACGATTTTTAAAAATAGGAATTTTTTATATCTTCTGGTCTTTGGAGGTTTATTAAATAGTATGCTTTCATTATACATAATGCTTGATATGTAACAACTTGTGTGATGTTTAAAAACTATAAAATAGTTTCTATGCCTCGTGCCATACTGATGGTAGTCACTATTTGTTTTGAAAAGATTATATTTTTAAATACAAACACAAGTACTTCAAATATATATATGTACTGTCATAATATTTAACAGTTTAAATGCATCTTTACAAGAATCTTGATATTTCAGATTAAACACAATTATATTATATTTAGCATAGTTTTCATAATAAATATTACCATAACGTAAAATTGAATAAAAGCTGGCAAAATATATTGGTTAGTATGTTAGATCTACTACTTTTGAAAAACACACACAATGTTTTATCATTGTTAAGCACTAACTTATTAGCAACTGTCCACTTTTGAAAATCACATCCAAAAGATTTTGAACTTGAACAACACTTTTTCCTTCAACAATAAAATTATTATCACCAGCATATGATATTGTTTGACAGTTTACGAATATACAATTGCACAAGTCATTTGCATATATTACATATAAAATCGGCCCGAGTATAGATCCTGTTTTGGAGATCAAGCAAAAAATTGTAGTGAGCATCACAGCCATAAAAGTATTTGCAATATTTTGTTACCTGTCTCCCTTTATTTGCTTCTACAAGCAAACATAGACGTGCAGCTAACACTGCTTTTTTGAATTATACTTAATATACCATTGCTAGCTACTGCTGTTTTTTTTAATGCATAAACGCAATGTATTTGACTAGTATTACATAGTATATCTTCTAACTTATGGAATTTGAATGACAGCAAGTTCAGAACTATGAAGAAAAAACTTTAAAATTGTAGAAGATAAACAAAATCTTAATCTAGTTGATATTTGTGACTTCTATTACGTGATAATTCATGTTAATAAAATAATAAAACAGTTTACTATGTTTTTTATTACAAATCCATCATTGTCCTTAAAAAATCTAAATGTCTAAATTTTAGACTTAAATGAAATTCACCTTCTTCTATTTTTTCTGCACTTGTACTTTACTAGCCAGGCTTTAACACACACTTAACTAACGTATATGGTTGATGTATATTCTTTGTCAAATAAACAATTGTTTAACTTATATTTATAGGGTTATGTCTAATGCCAATTATTAGATTTTTATTTTTGTTCTTAGTTTTTGGGTTTGTTTCCTCATATAGACATCTAAACATACACATGTCTTCTCTTCGGTTTGGTGTGTCCGACACCTCAACACCTAACGGTATTAAGAGGTTATAGATAATAATGTATGTATATGTATTTTCAATTACAATACACAGATATATCATTTTGATGGACATCGTTAGTACAACACGTTTAAGAGTTTTGGTTGATTTATATTTTATAAATAAAATTAATACTTTTCTTCTTACAAAAAGCTATGTAATCCGCATTTTTTAGCTTTGCAAGGTAAGGTCTTAGCGATCCAGCATTGCTGGCTCTTGGTTCTATTAAACATCTTTTGTAGTTATTTTTTTAATAGTTTTATTTTTTTAATAAAATTTGCCTAGAGACTGTTTTGAGCTCTTTTTTGGTTAGCTTGTGCTTGCTTGAGTAAGCACTATGTCACTTAGCAGTTGTTATTAATGCCATTAGAGTAGTTATGCGGTCCGTAACCAATTTAGATTTTACTATCAATAGCAGCTATCTCCGCTTGACAAATTAAAGCATGTTTGCTTATGGATAACGTAATCAACAACTTTTTTTTTTATGTATTCCAGCTTTAAAACTATCGTAATCTTTAACCCAATCTACATATTAGACGGTTTTTTAAATTGTACTTAAATATTTTTTTTATTGCTCAGATAAAGAGCATTAGCAAAGCAAGCTAACAGTCAGGGGTTTGATACTCAAAATACGACTAAATATTAACTTGCTTTTTATTCACTGGAGTGGGGTGATTTGGAAGTCACTTAATAAACCATTGATCTTCAAACAAGTTGTAAAACATCTGAAGCAAGGCAAAATAGCTTCAAAACGCAGAATTAAAAAAATAGAACATTGTCAAATCAAATGAGTTTTGTATGCAATAACATTTTATAAAAAAATCTGATCTTATCTTTAGTGTCTCTTCTTTATGTAACACATTTGTTATTACCGGTCTGTGAGTTCCCGAGATTTACAGTGTTATATATCTGTAGTCGGTGTGTTGTTTATCTTGCCTATTACAACTAATCCAGTCGCAGTAGCTAATCAGTGTTTTAGAGGTGCTGTGGTAGGAATTCTCATTGATCTCGTTATTAGCAAACATGCTCACTAATAGTATCTATTTTTTGCACCCTCTTTTTACGGTGTTTAGTGCGTTCTACATTATGTTTTGCTTAAAACTTTTTGTTTACCAGAATAGTAAGGTCATTTGAGTAATTTTAAGACAAAGAAAACCATGTCATTTGTTAATTGCAGTAAAAGCTGTCCAAGATAAGGCACCACAGTACAGGTGATAACACACAATTCTGTGATTATTTGTCAACTTCTTTAAATTATACATATATAATTCCCAGGTGTAGTTGCTTGGTAAAAGAATTAGCCTAGCTTTGCAAATTTTACATAAAAGTTTTCCTTGAACATCATTATATATTGTGAGGCTGGTTTTATATAATGCTCAGTTACCGTTAGTCTTGGCATTGTGGAACAGCTTTTTAGTCCTTTCCCTTGCTCTGTCAAGTAACCTTATTAGTCGTATGTTTGACGGCGCTTAGGCAATTTCTCATAAAAACTGTTTTTTTGTAGTTAACAAACGTTTTTGTTATTATCTAAAAGTTATGACTTGTTCTGGCGACTTTTTAACAGCTCTCGATTTGACTATAGTTTTGTTTGTTTTTTACTGTAGAAGCGTTTTTTTAATTAAAAACCCTTCTAAAACGTGCCACTTTTTGATCACTTCACTTGCTTTATAATAAATAACATACTTTTTAAGTTAATGTCAATGCTTTTTCATACACTATATTGCAACGCATCCAAAAATTACCGGTGTATTGTTTTTTCTACTGATCACACTGGATTGTTACTGATAGCAATAAACTTGTGATTTTCTTTACTACTATAGCTATCTTGGCTGTCACTTAGTTTTCAAAACAAAGTATTTATAATGGCATTAAGTTTAGTGCATGTTTTGCTATGACAGAGATTGCATGAGAGTTTTGGCTGAAATAAAACTATCTGACCAAAATGCGTAGTTTCTTTATCGTTCTTTTATAAATCCAGTAAATCCAGTGTTTCTGGACAAGGTCAATGTCATGTTTCATAATGTATGCGCCGAGGGCTGCGAAAGTTGTTCTAAAGTGACGTACATTAATCTGCATAACTTTTAATTTTTTTATTTACTACTGGTTTTTTGGTGTTTTTTTGTAGTTTTACAAACCTTTTTATTTTTTTACTTCTTTGACGGGACGTGTAGTTTGCTCATAGCATTTCTATCTGCATTCAGGCGCCCTTGTCTTTGAATAGGACATGCTAAATTCCTATGAGGCTTAGATTTAATTTACTGCTTGCCTACTCTACTGATTAACAAGGTGCCCAATTTTAGTAGTAGCCTTGGTACTCATATTAAGATCCATTTTAAATTTGGCAATTTTATTAGATTAATTATTTAAACTTGCTTGCCTTTATGAAGGCCTTTTTTAGTAGATGTGAATCATATCATTTTTTGTTTGACTCATACGCGTATGAGATTTACAAAAATATTTTCTTATAGGTGCATTCTAAAAGTTGGGCTGATAAAGATATACAGTTTAACAGATTTTGCTTCTCTAGCATTGAGGAAACATTTTGAGTACTTTTCTGGTATTATTGCTAATGCAATTTCCGTAAGAATGTTCTTGTAGGTTCTGTTTGAAAACTCTGCCGGCATTTTGCTACAGGTTCTCCTTTTGCAACCCTACTGTGTCTGTAACTGAAAAAGTAGTGTTGAATGTTGTTGCTGCGTTCTTGCTTTGTTTACTGTTGCATGTAGTTTTGAATTTTTTACTATGTACTACACATCTGAAATTTGTTGTCTTTTGCTCGTTTTATGCCTACTGGCATACTGAAGTCTAGATTAGAGAAAAGAGTTTGACCAAAGAAGGCCGTCAGTTTACACGGCCAAACTAAACTACCATGCAATGTATTGGTTTGCGTTTGTAAATCCCTCATCCGCTGAGTAAGTATTTCTACCACTTCATATTTTCAAATTATAGAACTGTGTTTTAAATAATAAATTATTTTTTGTTGCAATAATAGTAGAAATTTTGAATACATGTTTAAAAATAAAAAAAACTTTTTTGTTTTGGAATCAATATTAGAATTTAGTAATATATAAGTAGATAATAAAAAATACATTGTCATAAATATACTAACAATTGGTTTGAATCATTAAATAAAATAATTATTGTGTTTGATATCTGCATCTATTTTAAGTTTATAACTTATAAAATTTGATGTTTCAATGCCATATTTATATTGAAAATGCAAATCATTTTGTAAAACATGTTTGCCATTAAAAAATAATTATATAGTAGAATATTTTATTATTTATGAATAAAAATGTTAAATATAAAAAATTTCTACAAAATAAAAGAAGAAAATATTAATTTTTATATTTGTTTAAAAAAGCAAAAATGAGTGATTTGCAACTTAAACACAAGAGCGTTATGAAATTTTTATCGAAAAAAGTAACCTGAAGAACATTTATAGAGAAAATAGGCCGTGCTATTTTCAAATTCAACATTGGTGCAGGCAGTTCAAATAAGACAGTGAAACTGTTTATGATAACCCAAAATGTGGAAACTTTCTGAAAGCATAAACTGACAGTCATCAACAAAGTTGTAGATTTGCTTCAAAATTTTACATAAAGATTTGTAAATGAAAAAACAAAAATTACTTAGACAACAAATTTGCATAACAAATTTGACTGTTTTATCCTAAGATAAAACGTTGTCTATAAAATTGTAAACTGGAGATAAAACCTGGTTACACAACTGAGATTCTCCTACAAAACAAGAACAAAACGCAATTTTTTGCGCAAAAATTCTTTTTTGCTATTGATATGTTTATTCTTCTTATTATTAATAATAATAATAATAATAATAATAATAATAATAATAATAGTAATATTAATTAAAATCTTATATTATTTATTTGAGGAAAAGCTATATCAATAACTTCAAGTATTAATGGCACAAGTCAATTACTAAATCCACCAATAACAATTGGTATTGTGTGTCGTCTGCAAATTTAAAAATTAATATTTTTTTACCATCAATTACAACAATTTGTTTAACACGGTAGGTTAAAGAGTAGACAACAAAATGGACCTTTGTTTAACCTTTTTTCTACGTTGCATTTTGAAGATAGATAGTTGTCAACCTTGACTACAGCAGTACTGTTGTTGTAAAAAGCCTTCATTAGAGTGGTTTAGTTGAGTGAAGCGCTTATCCCAACGCATAGTTTGTTGCAGGTTTGAGCCCCAGCTTGGAAAAAGTATGGCATTTATTAATTCAGGATGTTAGTCTAATATATGATTAGTGTCCATTTAATCATACCAATATAGTCTATATTGAATGACTTGTAGCATAATTTCACTTACATGAGATATAATAGCAATGAAACAATAGTTGATAGTTTCTTGAGTAAAAAGATGAATATTAATGTCGTCTAGTTTTTATGCCATCTACCAGTTTTTTAGATTTGTTAGCATATACGGTGAATAGCTTTTATGCTTTCTTCTCTCATTTCTTCTAGGATTTCTGTTATGATTTGATTTATCCCTAGAGACTTATTGTTTCCCAGTTTGTATAAGGACGCGTGCTTCCATTAGTACACCCGGTTCTTTTTTTCCACTTTGTTATGTTAGTGTTTATCTGTTTTGTTGTTTTTTACTGTTAATATCGCTTCCCTTACGTTTTTTTTTTATTTAATTAAGGCAAATATTTTAGTGAATATCTATTGTTGTTTTATTGTCGGCTTATAAAACGGTTGTGTAAAACAAATTGTACTTACGATTAAATGTGTTTATTACTTGCCACATACTATTTAAGTTTGAGTACTCGGTTTAGCTAATCGTTTTAGCAATTTTTGGGTTTAAAATTTCAATATATTAGAATTACAATTTGACATTTTATTTTATTTTTTTAGGGAATTATAGATTTTTGTCTTTATGCGCCTAGAAATATTTACTATTAAGTTCCGTCCGAGTAGTATTGATAAGCTGTTACTTCAGCTTAGTTTGGCTACCTCAGCTTAGTTTGGCATGCAAGACAAAACAGCTTTTTGGGGCATGACACTTGAAGCCATAAACTATAGTTAGGTTATTACATATTGAGTAGCAATAATTAAAACTTTAAGTAAATAGGGAATTGCATTATATTATTTGTATGAGCAATATATTTTTTGCTTGCCTACTGTGTAATAATGTGTCTATTATACAACTGGTATTGTATGTGTTTCAGGCTTAAAACGCAAGCTAAAACGACAATTATAGCGGGTTTTACATGTCATATCTTAAAATCTGACAGTAGTGACAGATTAAAATAAACTTTTAAATCTTTTGAATTACTGTTTTTAACTACTGTCAAAATGCTTTAGCATCCTTTCTGCAAAAACTGCCGGCTGTTAAAACCTATTTTTGGCCGTTGATACACTATATATATTGCCAACTGCTGGGAATATTTTTAATACATAGATGACGCTACATAGATGACGCCAGTTTAAATAGTATATTATGATAGGTGTTCAGTAAGTGCATTTTTAAAACCTAGAGCATTCACAGAATAATAATAGTGTGTTATTTTTAGTAAAAAAAAGATGTTTTGCTTTTACATTGGCGTGTTGATTATTCTATTTTATTGTAAATCAAAATTATTAATAAGTATCAAACAGTAGTTAATATTTATAATATTTTTTATCTAACAATATTAAATCCTAAAACTATATTATAATACTAAATAATAGTACCTACTTGTAATTATTGTTATAATAGAATTCTTAATTCAATATTCTACTAATTACATTTTTAAACATTTTAAAGTGAATGTTTATTTTAACAATATTAAATCCTAAAACTATATTATAATACTAAATAATAGTACCTACTTGTATTATTGTTATAATAGTATTCTTAATTCAATATTCTACTAATTACATTTTTAAACATTTTAAAGTGAATGTTTATTTTAACGAAGGAATTTTTTAATTATCTAATATTGTAGTTTTTTGAAAGGATGCTTTTAGTCGTGTGGGATTTATGGATTACTGTGTTTTGTAATATTAAATCTAATTTATAAACACACTTCTAAAAAATAATCGTAAATCAAATACTATACACTAAGCAATACAGATGATTCTTAGATAATGTTTAAAAAGCCTTTCTCATCTTGAAGCGAATAACTTTCATCATTTAATAAATAAATTACGCATACTTTATTTGGTTGATTTGATATAAAAATCGATTAATTAAAGGAATTATCACTATGCAACTAGACAGTTGGAAGTTAAATGTTGACTTATTATAATACAGGATGTATTCTTAATCAAATATCCATGTTTAAACATTCGTGCAAAATTAGTTGTGTAACTATCTAGTGTCTGCCTAGTAAGTTACTCGTAATTATGATAACATAATGGATACAGGTAAAACACTGTTAAATACATTACAAACCAATTATACCCGTGTTAGTTTTTATAAATAATTACTGCAACATTATTTAGAAATATATGATTGAACACTATTTAGTTTGACCCATTATCATTATTTGAATAATCAATTAATCATTTTAAATTGTAGTTGATTGATGAAAAAGTATTAAAATAGGTAAATCGCATTCAGTATAAAAATATAATTATATAAATGATATGAGTTTTAAAATGTATAAGCAACTTTTATAAAAAAAAGTTTTAAACTAGTTAGGTTAATTTGAATGTTTGCATATAAATTCGGCAACGATGGCTTTTATAAGTTCAAGTTGAGAAAATGTTTTATTAATTATTTAGATTACATTTACACACTTTATTAAAAAAAAAAATTTGATAAGTTTTTAATGATTTTTATGAATAAACTTGGTAACTTAATCTTACCAGTCAAATTCATTTAAGACTACATCCAAATAATGACTGATTTTGCAGACATCTAGCAAGTATACTGAAAGTACCTATATTTAATTATTGTGTTTTCTATAATTTCATGATACATATCTTATTTTCAAAGTAGTAAAACACTATTTAAGGTCAGTTTTTAAAATTTACGATTCCTTTTCAGAAATAATTTCCGATTTACTTTATATTTTTTAACAAAACATGTTCTCTTTTGCATTGCGCCGTACAAAATTGGATTAAACCGTTTTATTTAATATTACATATTTTGCAAAATTCTTTTTTTTAATGAAAAATGTTTTAATAATATTATTGTTGAATTTTAATCCAGCATTTAAAAAGTATTTATTATTGTTTATTATAGAATGACAATTTTTGTAATTTTTAAAATTATAAGTTAAAAAATTTTAATATTTTTTTTTATCAGTCTGTAATTGAACTGTTTCGAGCATATAAAACAGATGTCAAAGTTTTGACAATGTATGTTGAAAGTATGTATTACAATAGCAATGTCAAAGTTTTGATATTTATATTCATAGCTATAATTGTATGCAAATTAGAATAATATCTTCAAATTATAAGCAATTAAAATGATGAGGTACAACATCCTGAGTTTTGTAAAGATTTGACAATCTTAAAATTTAAAATATGCTTTTTGATTAAAAGTACAAAAAAGCTGAGACAAAAATTTTATATTTATTTATAAATTAATGGATTTTACTAAAATACGATTCAAAGCTTGTTTGTCCAAATAACAAAATTTATGGATTCAGATAAAAGTTTGCAGTGTTTTAAGATGTAGATTACAATAGATGTCAAATTATTAAAATTTATAGTAATAAGATTGAAGTTTTGACATGCATGTGCCGTGCAATAACACACAGGCATTTTGTACTAACAACATTATAATAGTAATAAATAAGCACAGATAAATTTTTGGACCCAAATTATTATTATTATAACTTTATTTATTTTATAACCATACAGAAAATACAAACACAATTTGTGTAGTAGAAACTGCAACACAAAAAAAACACTAATTTTTATATAACAATTATAAACAAAAGTTACATTTTGTGATACAGAGGTACTGTGTGCAGTAGTAGAGTGCAGTGGTAAAGTGAAGTTGGGTTATGAGTATTTGTAGTAGTAGACCCATTGTTTCAATATTTATCTACAAAATTTTGACTTAAATTAAAATTTGGCAAATTAAAAGTATTTATGGTCATCTGTCATCTGTCATCTGTCATCTGTCATCTGTCATCTGTCATCTGTCATCTGTCATCTGTCATCTGTCATCTGTCATCTGTCATCTGTCATCTGTCATCTGTCATCTGTCATCTGTCATCCGTCATCCGTCATCCGTCATCCGTCATCCGTCATCCGTCATCCGTCATCCGTCATCCGTCATCCGTCATCCGTCATCCGTCATCCGTCATCCGTCATCCGTCATCCGTCATCCGTCATCCGTCATCCGTCATCCGTCATCCGTCATCCGTCATCCGTCATCCGTCATCCGTCATCCGTCATCCGTCATCCGTCATCCGTCATCCGTCATCCGTCATCCGTCATCCGTCATCCGTCATCCGTCATCCGTCATCCGTCATCCGTCATCCGTCATCCGTCATCCGTCATCCGTCATCCGTCATCCGTCATCCGTCATCCGTCATCCGTCATCCGTCATCCGTCATCCGTCATCCGTCATCCGTCATCCGTCATCCGTCATCCGTCATCCGTCATCCGTCATCCGTCATCCGTCATCCGTCATCCGTCATCCGTCATCCGTCATCCGTCATCCGTCATCCGTCATCCGTCATCCGTCATCCGTCATCCGTCATCCGTCATCCGTCATCCGTCATCCGTCATCCGTCATCCGTCATCCGTCATCCGTCATCCGTCATCCGTCATCCGTCATCCGTCATCCGTCATCCGTCATCCGTCATCCGTCATCCGTCATCCGTCATCCGTCATCCGTCATCCGTCATCCGTCATCCGTCATCCGTCATCCGTCATCCGTCATCCGTCATCCGTCATCCGTCATCCGTCATCCGTCATCCGTCATCCGTCATCCGTCATCCGTCATCCGTCATCCGTCATCCGTCATCCGTCATCCGTCATCCGTCATCCGTCATCCGTCATCCGTCATCCGTCATCCGTCATCCGTCATCCGTCATCCGTCATCCGTCATCCGTCATCCGTCATCCGTCATCCGTCATCCGTCATCCGTCATCCGTCATCCGTCATCCGTCATCCGTCATCCGTCATCCGTCATCCGTCATCCGTCATCCGTCATCCGTCATCCGTCATCCGTCATCCGTCATCCGTCATCCGTCATCCGTCATCCGTCATCCGTCATCCGTCATCCGTCATCCGTCATCCGTCATCCGTCATCCGTCATCCGTCATCCGTCATCCGTCATCCGTCATCCGTCATCCGTCATCCGTCATCCGTCATCCGTCATCCGTCATCCGTCATCCGTCATCCGTCATCCGTCATCCGTCATCCGTCATCCGTCATCCGTCATCCGTCATCCGTCATCCGTCATCCGTCATCCGTCATCCGTCATCCGTCATCCGTCATCCGTCATCCGTCATCCGTCATCCGTCATCCGTCATCCGTCATCCGTCATCCGTCATCCGTCATCCGTCATCCGTCATCCGTCATCCGTCATCCGTCATCCGTCATCCGTCATCCGTCATCCGTCATCCGTCATCCGTCATCCGTCATCCGTCATCCGTCATCCGTCATCCGTCATCCGTCATCCGTCATCCGTCATCCGTCATCCGTCATCCGTCATCCGTCATCCGTCATCCGTCATCCGTCATCCGTCATCCGTCATCCGTCATCCGTCATCCGTCATCCGTCATCCGTCATCCGTCATCCGTCATCCGTCATCCGTCATCCGTCATCCGTCATCCGTCATCCGTCATCCGTCATCCGTCATCCGTCATCCGTCATCCGTCATCCGTCATCCGTCATCCGTCATCCGTCATCCGTCATCCGTCATCCGTCATCCGTCATCCGTCATCCGTCATCCGTCATCCGTCATCCGTCATCCGTCATCCGTCATCCGTCATCCGTCATCCGTCATCCGTCATCCGTCATCCGTCATCCGTCATCCGTCATCCGTCATCCGTCATCCGTCATCCGTCATCCGTCATCCGTCATCCGTCATCCGTCATCCGTCATCCGTCATCTGTCATCCGTCATCCGTCATCCGTCATCTGTCATCATTTTATGTGATAAGTAAAATTTCAATTCTTTTTGTTTAAATTATTGAACAATTTAATTCATAGATTATCGTTATTTTTCAGTCAACATATTGACTGAAGTTTTCCGTTCTACAACTTTGTTTTTTTATAAGTTAAAAAAAAAATGCATACTTCTTGATCAAAACCTCGAAAAACAATGTAATGCAGAAACAAATTTTTAAAATTTTTAGACTTCATATTAGCTTTTTAAAACAGAATTTATTTATACATGTTTGAAGAATTTTTTCCCAGAATTTCAAGTCATTTCATTTTAATAGAAAAATGTTACACCTGTTTGAAAATGTCAATTTTTGCGTTTTTTGTCAAAAATGGCCAACTTTGAAACACTACATCTCCGTAAGTACTTAAGTGATCATAAAATACAGGGAGTTTATAAATGAATGGGATTATGTAATCACTTTAAATATGCCGCCTTTTTAAAATCGTTCACTATACTACATATGTTTTCATATGTTTGCTTGACAGCTGTCAAAGTTGATCTGTCAAAACAAATAGTTTAGTGAACAATTTAACAAAAGCGGCACATTTAAAGTGATTACATAATCCCATTCATTTATAAACTCCCTGTACATTAAGCATTTGGAAAGGGTATTAAATAAAAAACATTTTGAACCCCTGTGAATTTAATTATATTGTGATTTTGAAATGTGGCACCACTTTGAAGTGATATTTCATAAAATGTGTTCACAATTGGAGCGGTATATATCAATGTATCTACAAGATACTTCAATATGCGAAATTTTCAGATCAAAGTACTTAAAATAACAAATCATTTGTCGTCGGGTACGTATTGGTACCTATTTCCAGGGCTAAGAAAACAAAAATTAAAAAATTGTCAAAACAAAGTCTTAATGGTTAAAATTTTGGGAATCTTCTGTTTTTGGTTCATACTTTCATGTACTAACTTTTGGCGCAACATTGCGTTTTTGAGAATTGTACAAAAGTAATGGAATTACTTATATATTCCTTATTATTGGATTATGTCTGTTTGGAAATAAAGATTTATTCATATTTATTATTATTAAATATAATAATAATTAATATGAATAAATCTTTATTTCGGCCGTTTCGATCGTGTTTGTTGTTTCTACTAATAATAATTAGTAGAAACAACAAACACGATCGAAACGGCCTAGTATTTGGATTCCAAGCATGGTGACCAACCCAACCCTACATATTCAAAAAATTAGTAGATTGTTACACTAAGAAACGCAAGCTACTCAATTTGACAACAAGTGCAAAGATTCCTTAAACCAAAATTTTACTTAGCATTTTTAATAGTACAACCATCTAACATGCAAGTCCAACAAGCTAATCCAAACACAACTTTCCAAATTTTGGTAGATAAAAAAACGACCACGCAGATTGGCGGTCAACTATCTCTTAGTCTTGACAACAGCTTAATTAAGTTCCGGACAAGACCAAGATTGAGATACCAACTCACTTATTTTTAACGACCTTTTAATTTTTTTTTAAGACTTTTACATGTATTTTAGTAACAACTTTGTGCCAACCGCCAATAAAACGGCTATTTACCAAATTTATTTAACCGACAAAACGTTACTACAAGCGTCTCAGTGCATTAACAATACACGCCAAAACGCCTAACTTTTTTTCTTAACAAACAGAATCATCAATCACAGCAAGAAATTGCTTTAATAAAAAAAAAAATAAACAAGTTTGTATTGATTGCATAAAACTGAACACCAACTTTTGGCAAATACTTATAACACACCAAATGCAGTCTTTCCTAGTAGAAGCACTTACTAATTTAATGTGATGCCATTCGGTTTGAAAAACTGACCCACAAACTTTAAAAAAATACATGTCAAAAGTATTAGACGGGGCTGTTGGTTCTACTTAAATAATATGGAATGCATGGCAATTGTGTGAGCGGTAAAGAAACGTAGAATTTACTTAAAATACAACCTATTTACCTTAAAACAAATAATAAAACCTTTATCTAGCTGTAAAAATGTGTAGACGTCAAAGCAAAGCAAAACGTCTTTGTCTGCTATCCCTATTAAATTACACTATTATTTATTAAACTATATTTAAAAAAAAAGCTATTTAGATCATTGTCGATCTAAAATTGACTAATGTTTTAAAACCCTGGCGTAATATTGCAAATCTTTGAAGTTTTTATAGGTATTTCCATGAACATTGTTTAAACAAAGTTACAAAAGCACTAGCAACGCAAAAAATAAACTTTTAAACTCAACATTTTTTGAGACTTAAAAACCGTAAACGCTTAAGGTCAATGTTTAGAGACTGCTTAAGTCTAGTCTTTAATGTGATAATTTTAGCCAGTGTGGTTTTAATCGTAAAAACTTAAAGCTATTTTTATGTTGTTGTTGTGCCATATTTAAGTATTATTTAAATATCACATATTCCATTATTAATTGATACTAACATTTAAGCTAGTACTTTTACTAAAAAAATACAAAAAACTCGGGAAACCAACCTTTAACCATTGTATACGCAGACTTGACAGCTTGCACTTATTGCATAAAGAAACCATCTAAGTAAACTTTTTGTAAAGAGAAACCTTAGCCAACAAAAAGTTTTAAACTACAGCCGGCCATTCAAGAACATGAAATCCACATCGCCATTTTACGATCATTTTATTGGACAAGAGTCCGAACTGATGTTATTATACACATTTGGTCATTTGGCGTTGTCTGACGTATTTAGATAGCAAAAGGATCTAGATCCTTGCAACTTAAGACATTACAGGTACACCCTCCCGACAAACCTTGGAAAAGTGTTGGCTTTGATTTTATTGGCCTTTATAACACCAACAACGTAGTCTTAAACGTCATGGATTTCTGCTGAAGTTGGTGAAAGCCATGCCGTTAGCTACTGCTACTAGCAAAGCTTTTATCCATGCGTTGAATATCTTTTGCATTGATGTGGTCACCCAAAAATACTATTGCCAGATAAAATGTTGAGTTAATCAAGAGTTTTTAACAAGTAAAATTATTGAACGCCGCAACAGTGTTAATTAATTAATAAAACGGATAAACCACAGTTTGCCAGACAATTGTTTAAAAACACCATGCAGAAGTAGAGAACTCACTATTGTAACCTGCTGGTTAACTCAGTGTAATGCGGAGTTGAAAAAATTTATTTGCATATCTCTACAAAAATACCCACAGAAGTAATAGAACAAACTTCTACCGTTAGCAATGTATTATAATAATAGGCTGTAATATATAAAAAAAGTTGAGAGGTCCGTGCAAATTAACCCGATGATCAAGTCTGGTACCTCAAAAAACCAAAAACTTTTCCAACAAGTGAATGGTAAATTAAATAGACTACGGTGTATAGAGATCACACATTTGAGCAATACTCAAGATGGGAGCGTACTAAAGCGTTGCAAAAGATAATTAGAGTTCTAGAGTTACAAAATTTCTTAGCTTAACAAATCCTAAAAGCTAATAAGCTTTAGTCACAACAGTATCAATAAGTAGTGTAAATAATAGGATTGAATCAAACACTTTGCATAAATCACAAATAGTGATAACTTTCGACATCATTTCATTCATCAGATTTCAATCATGCATTACCGTAGACTAATGTCTAAAAAATGTCATTACTTTGCACTTGTTTAAATTAAATAATAAGTTATTAGCCTGGCAACAACTAGAAAAAATTTGCATTTCTTCATTAAGTGTACTACTTAATAAAGAAATGCAAATTTTTTATCAATCAAAGAATTTTACAAAAATTGTTACATCGTCAGCAAACAATAAACAACGCTCATTAGAAAAACAGTGTTGAAAATAATATAATGTAGTTTTATAATTTGTTTCTTATGGTCAACGGTATTAATAGCTTTTGAAAAGTCTTTATTTTCAAAACGGTTTACGTGCGTAACACGTACTCAACCTTATGTCGTGGAACAACCTGTATATTAATGACATTGATTGGCTTATTTAAAAAAAATTCATATAAATAAAATTTCATATTTTTATTGCTATTAGTATCAAATTTTATTAAATTTATTTTGGATTTAAATTGCACATAAATCACTTAAAATGAAGGATAAAAATGCAATGAATAATTAAAGCTCACAATTATTTACAGCAAATTATACCCTGCGTGACAAAAATAATTAAATTAAATAATACCTCATTTGACATATTTTATTATTATTCAATTAGATGCTCATTTTGTTACGGTCATAACTCCAACACTAATGATTATTATAATTAGTTATTAAAATCAAATCATTTGAATATTTTATTTTTATTTAAATATTACTATTAAAGTATATTTATAAGTTAAATTGCGGCCTTACCTGATCCGGTCTTAAGCAGACTGAGATCAATTTTAAGTACCTATATAATACGAAAAATATATAATAGTTTTTAAAGTAAGTATTATAATTATGAGTAATAATCTTGATCGATCAGTGTCATAAATGCATTTTAATATAATCAAATAAAACTTTCACTATAAGCAATAAAATGTAAAAAAGGAAATACATCTATTGTTTTTGACCTTTCATAAAAAGTTTATAATTCTATTTTACTATATAAATATTTATAAAACTATTGTTTCAGTATTTAATCAATCCTCATTACATTATATAACTGTGAAGTGCTACATATTTTTAGAAACTGAATAAACTATTTTATTCTTATTGTTTATATATATATATATATATATATATATATATATATATATATAAAAAATTACCAAATAATGATGATATATTGCACGTTCATTTTATTATGTTTAAGTCATTGGCAAGGTTTATAATATTACATAAGCATTCTAGGTCAATGAATAAAATGCAGAATATAGTACTAGTGTTAACTTATTATTAAGTGCTATAATTATATATTCCAGGTGTGCAATTTGGAGAAAGTTGCATCTTCCGTTCATCACACTGACTTAAATAATATATTGGTTGAAACATTGCATGTCTTGGAAATTATATTTAATTGACAAATATGTCATACTGTCTATAAAAATAGAATACTTTTCTTAATCCTTTACGTATGACGTGTTAATATCTCATTAACTAAATAATTTTCAAATTATGATAATTTTTTCATTGCATTTTAATAAACCAAAAAAATCAATTGACACTTCTTTTAGTAAAAGTTAATAATTTTTAGTTAACTAATAATAAATACAACAAAAAATAGCTTTTGTGTATTTGTTGTATGTATTGGTTAATCTTTAGCTAAGTAGTAAAAATTTTATGTCAGGACGTTATTAAATTAATAGCAATGATTAATTGCCATTATTTTGTACTAATGTGTTACATCAGAATATTTTTTACAGAATTGCAAATTGTTTCATTCTGTACTTTCTCAAGTTAGTGTATATTTTCATATGATCTTTATATGCAGTATGTAAATATACATTTTTTTTTTTAATTCAAAAGAAAAATATTTTTTTAGTTGGCCGGTTTTGGTAATTGCAACTAAATATTATAAACAATTAAATGTTTGTATGAATGGAAAAAGCATCATTGTGTAAGTTTACTTTAAGCTTGTAATTACAAAAAAAAATATTAAAAAGTTCTATTAATAAATTAGGCTAGTTTTTAAGGAATGGAAGTAGAAATGGCTTAATAAAACTCTGAAATTTTGGATGCGTATAGACTTTGATCTACAATTTAACGAAAAAATAGTGAAAAAAATCTTTTAGATAAAATAAGGTAGTTTTTAGGGTGGCAAAAACTAAAAAAACATCATAAAAATTCTACAACATTCTGTTTTTATGAGCTTAGTGCGCTCATTACTTTTTTGATAAGCACAGTTTTTTCTTCATGTTTTAGCCAATTAATATATTCATAACAACTCTAGCTTTTGATCTTCTTACATTATCTATCCTTACTTAAATTTATATTTTATGAGATATATTTTGGTATTTAGATCATTCTACAGAACACATTGACATTTTTTAAATTTGGTTTGTTAATAAATGAACTCATATTCAATTTAATTTTGTCCGGAACTTCTCAAAAACATTTATAAATTTTTTTAAATTTTTTATTTATTTTAACTTTGATTTATATTATTTTAACAAAAACGGCAATTTTGGCGTCATTGTTGTTTCTGCATATTATTAGATAATCGATTTATTTTTTCACCAGTACATTCAGAAAAAATCAAACAGTGATATGTCGGAGTATTTTATTCAAATAATAGTTAGGAAATAGCCAAAAAAAATTATCAAAATTAGAAATAAATACGCTTTTATGCACTTTTGAATGCATTTTATTGCTATTTGCAAATATAATTTTTTTAAACACTTAAGCTTAAGTCTAAAATATGATAAATATTTTATGAATTAATAACCAAATTTTTTAATACTTCCTCTAAGAATGATTAAAATAATCTAGTTTCTAACCATAATTACTAATTATGTAATGTGGTGTGTGGGAGAATCAGATATTAGGCTTTGTCAGTTCCTATGTATCTTAGCGCCTCCATTCTTAATAGGTTTGGTAGTATATATGTATTTAGTGAAGTGGTAACACAAACGTAAGACTTTAAATATAGGCTTTTGAAACAAACAAAAAATTCAAAAACATTTGAAAATGAATTAGCTCCTATTTTTACAAAAATCTTTTTGTAATTTATAATATAACATTTTTTTTAATATTTACAAGATTAGTAGTATAATGTCAACTTATTTATGAGTAGATATTAAACTAGTTTTGAAATTTTTTTGGTTGCACCCTCAGAAACTGGTCTTTAATAATAATAATAATAATAACCTTTATTTACGGCATCCGCCTTTACAAAATGAAATAGTATTTAGTTATAAAGTGTATACATGTAATTTTATAATACTAAGTTTAATAAATAATAACCAACAAAAATTATTAAAAATTTATAAATAAAAACAGTTTAATGTCATTTATGCAAAAAAGAAACAAAATTTTTATTAAATGTAATATACTTAATTAGTAATATATCTTCCAGATTTGAGTTAGGTCATACCCTGGGTTTTCAAGAAAGCAATTAGCCCATTTGCTAAATAAATTCTACGTAAAACTTTACATCTGTTTAATTTTGTAATTAAAATATTTTATATTTTAAACTTAAAATTAGACTCTATTAGTTTTTTTAATAGTTCTTATGATTCTTAAGGCCTGAAATTTAACATGGCTTACTTTTTTGCACAATGATCACTTTTTGAGGGTGCACATAATATAATTTAACAACAACAATTTTAAGAATCAGTCCAGTATATATACAAAGTGTTAACAACTAAAAATGTTCAGCCTAGTATAAATACGCTTAAGAGTTGTGATTGTGTAATGACTACGTAATTATTTAATTAATACGTACAAATTACGCAATTATGATCAAGTAATCACGTAATTATTATGTAATGATACACGTAATCAATATTTGATTGTGCAAACACGTATACTCAGTATTTGATTACTTGTGATTATTCTTTTATTACACGTATTTATTAAACGATTAATCAATTATTACGTAGTTATTTAATGATTACATATTTGATTACAATTACGTATATTACGTAATTAATGTTTGATTCTGTAATAATTATTCTTATTTTGTGTACTGATTACACAAGTTGTTAATCTTTATGGTACATATTTAAAAACAGTTGTGAAATGACAACATAAACGTAAGACATAAATATAGGTAGTTGCACAACAAAAAAACTTACAGACAACATTTCAAAAATGCAAAAACTGATTTGTGGGTAGAATTTCTAGGTAATTTTTTTAAAAAACTTACAAAATAAATTTTTGTTCTATGATTTCTACTAACAGAAAAGTTTTTTTTTTTAATTTATATGCCACAAGAAGTTCTAGAAGTCAATCGGAATCAAGCATTTACGTATTTATAGTTGGCTGACAACAGTACGTTAAGGGTGTTGTCATTTATAAATTTAACTTATAGAATATATGTCATAACTTTGGTCATAACGCCCAATAAACATTCTAATACAAAACAACGAAATGTAAAATAAACATTTTTTTAAATTTTAATTTAAATAATAATCAGATCTCTTTGTTATATTGCCATTGATAATATTTTTAACAGTCTGAGTTGATTATTTCAACAAAGCAATACTGCATTATTTAGAACTTTGCTAATTTTTGTACTTTGTCATTTTATTTCAAACTGAAAGCAAAATGTCTTAACTAAACTAACTCTGTTAGTGATAATCATTATTTTGCATAGATGATGCTATAACATCTTTTTCTTAGAAACCGTTGTGCTCTTTTAAACATACGTAAGGTCTTCTCTATTTTTAAAAAGTTTTATTTTTGCTTTTTTATTAAAATGGCAATTTTCAAAAAAATAGGATACGTTATTATAAACATTTTTTTTTTTAAATTTTGTTCAAGAATCATTTTCTTAAATTAAACTGCATTAAAAAAATATGTACTACTATTAAATAAAATAGTCTCAATGTAATGTAATTATTAATGCTTTAAAAAATACCGTGAGTGCAAAGACGTGCAACATTTTAAGCTACATTATTTGAAAGAGGACAAATTTAAGACATTGTAAGATTGGCAGACGTGTTGGTCAATTACACAACAGCCTAACTCGAATTAGGAAATATTTTACAAGAACGCTTTACATATCAGCGGTGACTGCAAGTTTTATTTTAAAATTTTGTTTACCAATCTGTAGGTTTAGAGTTTGAATAGATACTCTTTTAACTAGTAAAATATTCAACTTAACTATTTGGTGGCTCTTGTACTCATACTATCACATTTAATGCGTAGCGATTAGTTGAAATTGTAGTAAACAATAAACCTTTTTTTGAACTTTTACACTATTTGTGTTTTATTATTAATGTTAATGGAGTTCAAATATGTATCAGCATCAACCATTCAATATTTGAAATTTTGTATTTATTGTAAATGTTATTTGTTGTGCAAAGTAAAACTCTAAATAAAAAATCTACATTATAACCAGTAACTCTAAATTATTTTGTTTGAATGCATTTATAAACGTACATACAATATAGATCTAAAAATTTAATTTTGTTTACAATTGCACTTAGAAAAAATATTTACATTTCTTTTGCGGATAAAATACTCACTCTCATGTTAATGGTATGTTAAAAATACATGTAATAAATAAAATCCAATTACACCACGTGATTATACATAAAAAAATTAAATTAAAATTAGCAAATTTGATCTGTGCAAGTCATTGCATTATAGCAAAAAGTGACAAATTAGTAAAAAAGTGTTTTGTAATTTTTTTTTATACATTTGTCATGTTTAATTATCACAGTTTTTATTTTTTGGTTTTTAAATTATTTAAAGCTATTTAAAACAAACAAAGTTATTCGGCTCTTTGTTTTTTTAATTTTTAAAATGTGATATTTAAGAATGACTTAATATGTCACAACATAAAAATATCATTGAATTTTAACGAGTGAAACCACGCTGAAACTATCACATTGAAAACTTTTCAGTCTTACATCTTTGAACTGTCAGTGAATATTTGTTAGATTTCTTAGCAATCCTTGTACTACGAGCAAATTTGTTTAGGGTACAAATATGAAAAAAGCTGACAAATAAGCAAGGTTGTTGCTTTTAATATAAGTTGCTTATTGTAAGCGCTTACAAGTATGGGGACAAACACGTAGAAAGCTGAAAGCGAGTGTTAGTCTAGAGCGGTGTTTCTCAACGTGGGGCCCACGCCACACAGGGGGTCAATTTGAGTGTTAAGAGGGGCAATTTAAAAATGGATTTGACACGAGTTTAACCGTTTTGCTTTGGGTCATATAAATGCAATGCTAGATTTTGGTGCCAAAATTGAAAAAAAAAGCAAATTCTTAAATAGTTGCGGCCAATAAATACTATAAGTTTGTTTGACGAAACCAAGATATTAACTGGGTTTTTGGCGTCGTCAAGTTAACTTCTCTGTGGCAGACCGCAGGCTCCTAGGGGACCCCTGGACGCTTTAATATCTTGCTAAACAACGCAGTGTTAACAATTTCTTAGTGATTTTTTCCTAAAACTTATCATTTAAGTTTCTTAAATGAACAATTTAATTTTTTAATATTAAAAGTTATGTATATGTTACATAGGGGGGCATTAGAATATTAGAAAGGCTTAGGTGGGGCATGGCACAAAAAAGGTTGGGAAACACTGGTCTAGAGAATACTGCATGTTTTGACGGACTGTGACCAGTTGTAAATATAACTGTTTAGTATCAATTTCATCAGTCATTATGGAATTCAGCAAATTAGTTTGCAATGAACTCAAATGACCATAAACAATATAAAGCAAAATATAAACTTTTTTTAAAAAACAAAAAAAGTAAAACCAATATCAAAAAAGATTATATTGAGTCAAAATAATTAGCAAGCATTCAGTGGATATAGTAAACAGACCAAACACACACTCTACTTTGTAAACAAAAGTTGTACGAGAAAAGTTAAAAAATACTGTTTTGCTCATACTTGCTGCTTATAAACGCGGCTTGTAAGTTACGACAAGTCGCAACAATCTTCTACGTGTTCGGGTTTATTTAAATGTATGGCAACATTTAATCTAGCTTAAAGTCGATTATCCCAGCATGCTAGTCGCAACTTACAACTTGCTTTCTACGTGTTCGTACCCTAAGATGGCAATGTGTTTTTTTTAAATTGTTTTGAGAATAACAGAGAATCATAAATTGTTTCTATTTGTTGCTATTGAAGTTGGAACATAATCTACTGTTTTATTATTGAATGAATATTTCAAAAACCGTAAGTTGCAGACTTATAAAATCTTATATTATTGTAATAATTGATGGTTGTGACCTCTACTACGTAATAATTTATGTTAATAAAATAATAAAACAATTAACTAAGTTTTTTATTACAAATTTATTCTTAGAAACACATTACTAATTTCAGCTTACTAAAGCCTTCTTCTGAAAACTCATATAACTTATTTTATCTGTAGAAGGCTTTAGTAAAGCCAAAACTAGAAATGTATTTGTAAGAATAAATTTGTGATAAAAAACATAGTAAATTGTTTTAGTATTTTATTATATTATTGTATTTGTTGAAAAAATTTCATTTTAAAAATAAAAAAAAAAAAATACAAAAAAACTGATTATGACGTCATAACACGCAAAACAAACGACGCATTAAAAAATAAATACAAACTTTTATTAAGGTTATTTTCAAAATAAATTAAAAATGCAGTTAGAAATTGAGCGTTCTCAAACATTTATTCAACTCTGTCTATGCAAAAGCTAAACAGAAATAAAAAATTGTTTACATGTATTAAGAAATCTTAGTTTTATAGACATTTTTAAAGCTATGTCAACAACATGGTTGTTTCAGAAAAGATTATATGAGATTGTAACCATTAGAAGACATATAGAAGAAGATTTAGATATGGATTCGTTGTTTAGATTAATACTTGGTACTGATGATATCTTGGATTTTGATTTTGAAACAGTAAAAAGTTGAGTTTTTTTAAAGTTATAATTAATTTTGTTGAAAATTTAGATATTGTTTTGAGGTCTTTGTTTATAAACACTACAGATTCTAACCTAGAAATTTCAAAACGTTTTGCCATGTTTGTCGATATGGTTTTTGTAAAGTATGAAGTATAAAAGAAGCTATCATTTGCAAAAGTATAAATAAGATTTTTAGTTATTTGAAAAAGTTCATTAATGTAAATCAAACATAAAGCAAAAGAACAGAAGCTTAAAGAACACCAGCCTTTATAATTTTAGGGTCAGAGTTAAAACCATCAATTCTAACAATAATTTTTCTTCTCAAGAAATTTACTGATAAAATTTATAGATTTATAATCAAGACCTATACAATGAAGCTTGTTTATAAGATTAGGATGCCATACCCTATCAAAAGCTTTAGAAATGATTTGAGCCACTGCAAGATTTTTTCTATGTTAGTCTACAGTTAAATTCTATTTGTGACTAACATAAGTCTAAAGATCTGTTGTCAAACGTTAAAGTTATTTTGTTGCAAGAAAATAACAATGTGAAAATTATTATAATTTTCAAGTTTTTTTGACAGATTGGCCAATAATGCAAATGTTTTATAATTTGTCTCCTTATTTAGGTATAGGTTAAATATTTGCAATCTTACAACAATTCGGATATGTTTCTTTTTTGTAAAATTAAGCAAATATTTTAGTCAGAATGGGAGTTAATTCATTTGCAAATGTTAAGAATAATAAATGGAATTTTATCTATACTTGATGCTTTTCTGGTATTTTATTTAAGAAGATATCCTTTGACAACCCGTTGCCTAAAACAAAATGGACCCATTGTTTTATCACTAGCAGGCATTGTTGGTACATCAATAAAAGGATTTATAATAGTAGAGTTAGATGCAGATTGGTTTGCAAAAATATTTGCTTTTTTTTTAGATTAGTAAACAGATTGTTTTGATCATTTCAAAGACTCCTTTTTCAAAATGATCAAAACAATTGAAGATTGTGTACTACTTTGCAATGAATTTATTGTTTTATAGAAATTTTTGTTGTTTATGGAAAGCTGAAAACTTCAATTAGCTTTGTTTGAGTCAATCATATCTCTTTCAGATTGTATTAGATTGTCACAATGTTTACGAGTTTTTTGTATAATCCTGTTTAGTCTGATTAGAACTATTTTTTAAATGCTTTTTGCTTTTAATTAACTGTCTGTTAAATTAAAACAAGTGTTTTTGTTTTGTTTTAATAACAGAGAATGGGATACATTTTTTGATGACATTTTGAATAGTTTTTGTAATATTTTTTGCTGCAATACGTAGATCCTTAGAATATAAGCAATGAGTATCAAAATTAAAATGATTGAAAAACTACATTTTTACTATGTTTATCTTAGAATAATGATAGATGAGGCTCGGTTTAGGTTTGGTAGTAATAAAAAGAAAAGTTTTAACAATAGAAGTAAAGTAAATGATTATAGCTTGTTGTCCGGATAGTGTAGTACAAGATGAGCAAAATTGATCAAAACACTCAAAAAGATTATCTAAAAAGTTTGGAGTTGTTTTATTTAGAAAACGGTATATGCCATTACAGATTTCAATAAATTAGGTAAGAACTATGAGCCAAAAAGATTCTATTTTATTATCTTTATTTTTGTCGTCTTTCATTACAAAACCAACAGGCTGCAAAGTTGCAAAGACAGACAAGACTGTGTTTATAAATTGACAAAAAATATTTAATATAAGGTTAGTTGATCTAAAGACTATTTTAATTCATTTGCAACCACCCAAAAAAAAATTTTGAGCAAAAAATTGCGCTATTACATTGATTTGTTTACCACATCCTACATACTCTAGATGAACTGCGCCTTCAGCTGCTTCAAGATGCATTAGACCATCTAATTTAGTTAGCATGCCAGAAAAGTTGATGAATGTATAAGAGTGGGAGATGTAACGTATTATTAATTTTTTTCTTAGTAAATACAATTATTTTTCAATAATCACCAAAAAGTGTACAAAAATGCATTGTTATGAAGTTTTATTTATTAAAATTTAAAAAAAATTATTTAAAAAAATGTTTACATTAAATAATAAATTTGATCTACTGATAAATATAAAACATTTCAGGCTTAATCAATTCCTCTGATACAAATACATTAGAGCTGACATTAATATTGACAATAATAATTTAATTATTTGTATTATAAGACGTTCACTCAAAACAAAATAAAATAGTTTTATCATTAAACTTTTTTTCTCCGAGAAAACTTGGTGAAAAACAACCTATTGTAAATTATGGTATAGATATAAGTTATTCCAGTTTAAATAAATAATTAATATATATATATATATATAAGTCAGTTCAGGTTTAAAATGGCATAATCATTAGTCAGCATCTCCACCTATTTTAGAAAGCTGCAACAAATCTTACAATTGTTCTTCATTCCAGCAAAATTATACAAATCAAAACATACAAATGCACTATGATTATAATAATATTAAATAATTTCAATAAAACAATTCTGATGTAACAATAAACTTGATCTTAGAACAAACTGAAATATATATATTATATTTATATTTAATTCAACTTTTGTCATTCCTAATGTTATATAATTAATTTTACTTACGTTAATTGTTTAAGTATTTATTAATCAAGGTGTGTTACGCAATAGAAGTACTGATTATTTTAGCATCCTCATAATTTATAAGAGCAATTGAAATAAAATACATATAACACATGAGTGAGATCTTAAACAGTAGATACTTTCATGAGTAAATATAGAGAAGCAGGAAGTACACATCTTCCAAGTTCTGAAAGTGACTGGAAAACGTCGATATGAAGATGAGCAATACTTCACTTAATTTACTTTCCCTATGTCAATTAATTTTAAATGACAGCTTCAAGTATGCATTATATTACATATTCATGCCATTTCTTAAAACAAGAATTTTGTGAATTGTATTAATTTTCAAAAAGAATCTTTATTCGGTGTGGTCTTGACATGAATGATAAATATAACCGATCTTGTGAAAATAGCCACCGTTTGTCCCAAGTGAAAACTGGCAGTATAATTTACTGTAATTATTATTCCATATTGTTGGTTGTAATTGTTCTCTCATACGCGCGCGATTGTCCACGCATTTCACTTCCCATTTCAAATGTGGGAAGATGCGCTGATCGCGACCGTTGTATTAAAATCTCTTTAATGCCGCCAGATACAACATTAGCTTTCCAACGGTGTTCTAATATTATAGTTATATTTGAATTAATGAGACGTGAAATTTATAGAATTAAAAAAAAGCAATACGTTTTCTATTATTATTCAATTCATTAATGGTGTTTTAATTAACTCGAATGAACTCCATCAATTAAAGAATTAAAAAAAGTATTTAAAGCACGTATAATGAAGAATATTTTATAACATTTCAATGTATAGGGATGGGTTTAATAATAGTAATATTACATATGTATATGGAGTTTTCAATTCTTACAATATCTTAACACAAATAAAAACAAATATTATGGTAATTTTTGTCTTGTCTACACCAAATATGTTCTTATATATCAAGAAAGTTGGTTTTTAATAGCATTAATTATTATTTTAATAAATAGTTTTAAATATTTTTCTTGAATAATTTTACATATTTTAGAATAATTTATTTTTTTGAAGATATCTTATGTATTGTTTAGTTTATTCACTACGCAATAGTTTAAATGTTTAATATCTGTAATGTAATAAAAATAAAACGTATTTTTTTGTGTTTTTTGTTTTACTTTAGTTTAATTATTATCTGTAGATTTGTTTAATGCTGTACCGTTATATAGCATTATCTCTAATAGCTATAAAAATACAGAGATCTGTATTAACCTTTTTAAGAAGAGTCGAGTATACTCAATAATAAACCATTATTTTTAGAAAAGTATATTTTACAATATACTATGCATATGCGTACATTTTATAGTATTCAAAGTTAGTACTTTCATTATTATAATTAAGTAACTGTGCCGTTATATTCTTAAGCTCATCAGACTCTTGTATTTAGAATTAGAGAAAGACGCTATTATATATGTACTTCCTGGACGTTCTGTGCATAATTTTAAAATTTAACCAATCTTATACATGGAAGAGGAAGAAAATTTATTATGAAGATTTTTATTTTAATTTAATTAGTTTAATGTATATGTAAAATAGAGAATTCACAAATAACTATGTTTTTAAAATTTATTTTGTTGTTTAATACATATTTTTTTATCATCGTATATATCCAACGTATTAAATTAAAACTTAATGTTATCCTTTTGCGTAACTAGAATATAGTTGTTTTTATTTCTTACGGCATTCCGGTCATTAAGTTACATATTATGATTGATTACATTTTATACGGTATCCTTCATTGCGCTTAATATATTATTTGTTTTATTTTGATAAAAAGTTAATCTATAATTTTTGTTTTAAATTAAAAATGTGATATTTAAGAATTACATAAAATGTCACAACGACATAAAAATACTGTTGAATTTTAACTAGTAAAACTTAAATATTTGCGGCTTATAAAAGTCTTGGAAACACTACACATGGGAAGGTCAATAGCAAATCAAACGCAACGCTCTTCTTCTTCCTTTCAAGATTGTAACCTTGCCGTGGTTATGAGGTTTGCGTGTTCCTTCTTGGACGTGGTCAGTAGGTCCAGTAAAAAAAAAAGTCTCTTCGTAATATTAAGCAACCAAGGACTAATTACGATCATCCCGCAACGTAGTAGTTACGCTTAAAGTCTGTGAAATGACTACAGGAAAGATCCTTAGAATTACCTGTGGCGCCTTACTGAGGTGGCTACAAAATGTAATTTTTGATCTACATGTTCTATGGCCGGAATTACAACTAGGCGTTGTGCCATTTTGTGTCATTGAGTCGGCTTCTTAGACTGAGAAAAACCACCAATAACTGGATAATGTGTTGCACAGTTGAACATGAGTTGCCTATAAAATAGTATGAAGAATCTGCTGAGCTATATGCTCAGCAAACCAAAAAAATGTACTACAGCAGGATGAAGCAATAGAAACAAAGGTGATTGATCCAATTGCAAGAAATCGGAATGGAGATACTACAGCAGGAAGAAGCAATAGAAACAAAGGTGATTGATCCAATTGCAAGAAATCGGAATGGAGATACACCACTGTCCCCAAATCTAATGCAACCCGCATCCCTAAAAGTTGTGAAGAACACAATAGCCCTAATCCAAAAATTATAGACTGTACAAACGAGGGTCTGCGGATTGGGTAAACTAAGTGGGAATGAGTTTTCAAACTAACGGTAAGCAAGGAAATGTTTTTACATACTCAAGTAAATAATGTATTTCTTATGACACAGTTTTCTTACAGTGACTTTATAACTGTCACATGACATACCACTTCTAACAAAAACTGGAGAATTTGGTGCACTATTATATTGTTATGTTGTTTGAAAAGCAAAAACACAAATGGCAAGGGTAAGCAACTTTACAATTTTATTATCAGTACTAACTAACCTAGAAATACTAAACCAACGTTTGTTACGTTTAGCAGCCAGAATGTAATAGACACCACAGTGGAAACTCTTAACATTTTAAACAACTAGCACGTATAGACGGCAGTCTCAATGTCAGATTAACACAAAACAAAGGCTTTACCAAAACCCAAGGCTGACTGATAAGGCTGAAGTAAAAATTTAAGTGAACAATATTATTGTAAAAAAATACAAAACTATAAACTTGTTCCCACTTAGGCCAGCTACTAAAATCTGACAACACCATATTTTGGTAGTATTAGGAACTTGATCAGCTTACGGAGACTGCACACAAATCCTTTAATAAAGAAAACAATCAGATTAGTTGTTATACAAAATGCACATGTTAAATGTTAAAAACTTTTCAACTTCTGCAACGCTAAAAAACAGCACAAATCTGGCCTGACGCTTCAACCACAATCGCAACAATGCATTGCTTTTTAATAAATACCTAAAGCAAGGCGTAACAATTACACCTTTGCAAAATTTTATTGACTGTAACGGGCAAAGCGCAGTTTACTCTTCGAAAAATGAGAAAAATAAAAAAAACATACATTTATCTTTCTCTTTGTATAGTTTTTGTGAAAGAAATTTAATTCTGGAGTAATCCGCAAAAAATAGCGCTCGCTTTTTATATTGCTTTGCGGATTTATACTGTATTCTGTTCAATCTACGGGGAGCATAACTTTTGCTACCATTTCCGTAATAAGGGATAATAATAGTAACGAATTACGGTTGTTTAACAAAGAGAGTGCATTTGTTATCGGATTTTTTACTGGCGCCCTACACCTCCTCCTCAAGCAACACGAAATACCAAGAAAAACCGCTCTTAGTTGCTGACTAGCCACCAGCCGTCGTCAGCCGACGTAAGTACCCTGTAAAGGGTTACATGACTAATTAGCCTCACGTCTCTTTTTAAGATATTAGAACATTTGCGCAAAAGATCAATTAGTGAAACGGCCCTTATCCTTAAGCCGATACACCCAAACCAACCACTTTATGCGTATTTATCTGCCTTAAAAAAATGTAAAAAAAAACTTTCAACACTTGATGTAAATCCTACAATTAGTAGATAGATAAAACACATGTTAGAGAAAAAAACTGTGATAGTTACCGTAGAGGATTTAAAGGTTAGAATAGTCGTTGCTATAGGTTGTCCCCAAAGGGGTGCATTTTCTCCACTATGAATATAATAGTTGACAGCCTCATACAGCTACTATTGTAGATTCTATACAATTAGGTATGCAGATGACATAACAATTTTGCTAAGCATTAAATTTGTGCGCAAACTCTCAACTTAATGCAAAAAACCCTAAAAATAATCGAAAATTGATGCACAGACCCAGCTCTTATAGTTAACCCTCTTAAAACCAAAACTGGTTTTTTCACAAAGAAAAATTAAAAATAAATTGAGCGTATCTTATGTAGATATTGTTTTAATAAGTTTACAGAGTTTAGTGTGCTGAAATCAGGTTAATGTTATACCAACACAATATAACGAAGCAATGGTTGCATTTGTGGTATATTGGCAAAACTGTGCCAAGGTTGTGCGTTATTGCACACTTACTGTTAGCAAAGAATACTGTACAGTGGCAGGCACAATCATGCCAATGTCCTAGTCTACTATGTTAGTTGAGCTTTACTTAAAATGCATGTGCAATAGCTTTGGGTGACCAAAACTATGATAAGAAGCCGAGATCAAAATCACAGATCCGGTTTGTTAACGACTCAGCCTTATTTTTAGACATGAATGATACTATTAAATGGGTGGAAGAAGGCTTCGGCTGTTCTACTAACCAACATTCATTACCTTAGTTTATAGCTTAAAAGTTAATTCTTCTCATATTTGTGGTCTATAAAAAATAAATTCTGTTCATCAACATCTTAAATATAGAAAACCGCATATTCTCTTTTTGACTGAAACTAAGGTAAACATAAAGATGCAGATTGTTTTAATCTGGTAGATTTTAATTATTATCTTTATTTGCACCCTGCTGGTCAGCAAATGAAGTTTAAGATTAGGGCATTGGTTATAATAGCATATTTTTAAAACTTTTCTAAAAACTTTTCCAATAAGACTATTATTGTAACAGGCATATACGGTTCTCTAAATAAAATTTTGACAAGCTTCTTTTAAGTAATTATAAAAAAAACTGAAATAATTTTGTTAAAAAAATTTAATGTTCATACTCATCAACTACATACTATACTATACTATCTGGTCAACGAGCTATAACTTTTGTTGCTTCTCATAATCTTACTTAATTTACTTAGAAATCCACATATTTTCTTTGTAATGCATTTTTTGGTAAACAAAGATTATTAGATTTGTATTTTTTATTTATTCCAAAAATTACAACAACTATACGGCTGCATTAGGAAATTCCTACCATTCGCTTATTATCTTTGTTGTTAAACTTTTTTTTACTATTACTACCAAGCCTAAGCAGTATCATTTGTTATTATTCAAAACAAAATGATAGGTTAAATTTGTTTTAGGTAACGGGTTGTTAAAAAACATCTTCTTAAATTAAACCAAATAGGCATCAGGTATAGAAATTCCACCTATAATTCTTAAAACATTTGCAAATAAATTAGCATTCTGGCTAAAATATTTGCCTAATCATACAAAAAAACATTCCTAAATTGTTGAAAGACAAATGTTTAAAGAGGAATCAGACCAAAACTTTTAAGAAGATTTTTTTAAATTGTTTTATCGATCTCATAGAATATACTTTCAAATTCAGTATTTTCTGAGACTTGTAAGACGCAAATAATTAAGGTCAATATTTACAGATCTAATTTTCAATGTGATTTTCAGCAAGTGTAGTTGTTTTTGTTGAAACTTTATTTATGTTGTTTTGACATAGTCAATAAAAAAGAGTAAACATTACTAAATTTACTGGCCGAGTTAAGCCTTCCAGAAATCTCAAGTCGTGGGGGGTTGAGTATGGAAGAGCGTTTAACAATTAATTTGAGAGAATTAATTTGAGGACTAAGTTGAGAAGCTAATGGTTCACTTAGAGAACTTACAATTTACTTCACTGAGTTAACTTAGTGGGTTAAATTAATAACATAGAATAAATAATATTAACTTTATTTTAATTCAAATGCTTTAATTAATAATAGTACAAAATCAAACAATAGAATAAATTTATGTGTAAACAACATTTACATTATATAGTATTAAAAGTGTCAATTCAGCATTTGATAAAAGCCCCCAGACGTAAATATTTACAATTAAGATATATCAGGTAGACAATAATATTTACTATAATTTATGCTACGTAAGGGTTTTAAGTACCCGTAACTACCGCAAAAAGTAAAAAAAAACACCAAGAACCTGTAGTTTAATTTTTATAAAAATTTCAGATAATATGTAAATGATTAAAATTTTAACAAACAATTTTTTTTTTAAATTCAGTAATGAGTTACCTTTCTACAATTTTTTGAGCACTCAGCAACATGCTAAAACTTAAATTTGTTAAATTTAGCCTAAGAGATTAAATCTCAAGCTTCCTGAATACGCATTCGAAGATCAGGTAAAGTGAGTTGTGGTAGCTAAAGATGGCCCAATCTTTTACCGATTGTATGTGTATCCCACACGTGTTCAACAGGTCTTTCAATGACTTTCAGTAGTTACTTCTAGGGATTCTACAGTAACCCTAGCTGTATGCGGTTTTGAATTATCCTGGGGAAGTTTCTAACTTTTTTAGATTAATGTTGGTTTTAGTATAGTAATTTGAGATATGTTCTTAGAATAAACACAAAAAATATACTTTCAATTGCTTTTCATATTATTACCCTGCGTGTAAGAACTGTATGTTATTCCACAGCCAACTGTAAAATATTTTTTTTATTGTGTCATGTATTATTCTGAAGTACAACCTCTATTATTTGTCGGTAGTTAATAAATTTTGTTGTTCAAAATCAAAATGTAAAATGTTTCATTAGTTCCGACTAATTTTTATTAATCTGTGATTTGCAGTCATTAATAGTTTTTTAGACTGATACGCCAAAAATCTGTGATAGTAAGAGCTCTCAATATAGAATTGAAAAAAAATAATCCATACTCTTGCAACAGCCCAGGTGGTGCACTGGTTAGCGTACTTGACTGCTACACAGAGGTCTTGAGTTTGACTCCCCTTTTGTAGGTCCCATGTACTGCTTTGCACGTTAACAAACTCAATAATTTACAGAATTGGACACTTCGGCGCCGCCATTTCGGCTTGTCCAAGTGTCGAAGTGTCCTGGACCCAATAATTTAGGTTGAAAATCTTGAAATTCTAGATGTGGTAGTCTTAACCTCTGGAGTCAGTGATAGAAAATAGATCGACGTTAAATGAATAAATTAAAAAAAAAACATACTTTTGCGGCAGCTGATTTATGTTATGTTATTTGTGTTGACTAAATTGACTAGCAGTTAAGTTGAACGTTTATTTAATAAATATGTACACTCGTATGTACATATTAAATTAATTTTAGGAACATCGCACATATCGCACATTGCTATAAGCGTAATGGATAATACTTGTCGGTGTGCACGTACACGAATATCAACTTAATAATTTATAGCGTAACTCTAAAGAGAGATTTCACTTTATAATATCATAAATTGCATGTTGGTACAACATTCAATTACACAAATTTTTATATTACATTAAATAATATCAATTTATGAATTAAACTACAATTAAGCAATTATTTGATTTATATAGTTTTAATATATTTAATAAAGCAAGTAATTAATTTTAGTTTGTACAATGTAATGATTATTAACTAGTTTTTCAAGAGCTTATAAATTAAAATTAAAAGTATATATTAAATGAGATAAATATATCGTACTTGTTAACATGAAAGTATTAATTTAATCGCTTCGACCACTTATCAAAATTGCCTTAAACTGTCTCCACTATTCACATGTCACTTTCTTTTACATCGACATATATCAAGATTTTCGATAGCATCTTAAGTGTTTTCTTAACATTAAGATTGATTGTTGTCATATAGATTATCTAGATTAATACCAATAATTTAATATCCATTCAAATATAATAATAAATAAGCAGCATTCACAACTATTCTTCGATCATGGTTTAAATAATGTGTGGTTTAATGATATTTGATACCAACTTATCCAGATGTTAAACCGCAATAAATTGAAATCGACGGCATTATATATTTCAATACAAAGCGGTGTATCGTGGTCATTTTCATTCAATAAATTTAAAGAGCACAAAACTTGCAAAGTAAATTTACATAATGAGTTGCATATATCATATTGCTATATGCATACTATGAATTATTCATAAGCGGAATTTAAAAATATATAAATTTAAATAAATGGATTAATTATAAAACATAAAAATTCTTTAAACGCACGCAGTTGTCTTTTATTCGTTTGTATGGTGAATTTAGTAGCTCGTTCTACATGTTTTGTGTACTTGAGCAAATACATATTTATATATTCAATGCTTTTTTTATTAATTCTATGAAATTCATTTATATTTGTTATTATATTCATAATATTTCATATAATTTTATTATTTATTTATTAATGTATTATTTACAACATGTTTCGTTATTTTTTAATAACATTATAGTATATATTATATAAATACTTGAAAATGTTATTAAAAAATAACGAAACATGTTGTAAATAATACATTAATAAATAAATAATAAAATTATATGAAATATTATGAATATAATAACACATATTTATATACTCAGTAGAAACACATGAGAGTTACATTGAACTAATAAATAAGATATTATTTCTCAATTTTTTTAATTTTATTTTAGAAACACAATTGATAATTATTATTGTTGCATTTGGTATTTTAAATATAATCTCTTAATAATAGAAAACAGCCGATGCCAATTTATTTTTTTATAGTGTTATTTAAAAAATAAAATACAGTCTAATTTACAAATTACTTAAAAGCATCTTAGTAAATGATCAATACAGCGGCTGATAAAGCAAAGCAAAACTAGTAGATGTAGATAACATCATATCAGGAGTAATCGAGGTGTCGGAAGTATCAACCATCAAACCGTTTTGCTGGTGTTTAGTATTGTTTTAAATAATGCTTTTGAAGCACTAAAACGGACTCTATAACCAGATTTTTTGGTTATAGTATGTTCCATGTGTTTTTGACTATATATTTGTTAAATTATTAAATTAAAAAATATAATTTTATTAATTTTTAGTTGTTTTTATTAATTAATTAAATTAATGTTGTCATATTAATATTCAAACAAACAAAAAATATTACTGCAAAAATAAATATTATTATCATTGCAACCAATTACAATTTATTCATAAAAGCCGAATGTTTTGCCGTTTAACTCAAACAAGATTTTCTATTATAATATTTATAGCTAGTTTTTACCCAGTTCTGCAAATTCTCTTGTAGTGTAACCCCGCAAGACTCAAAAAAGATAACGGATTGTGAAATGATAATAAGAAATTTTTTAAAGTGCATGTTGAAGGAAATTGTCGAGAACATTAGTGGTCTGCTGGCATGCAACACGGAAAACGCAAAGAAACTCCTAACCATATCCTGACATTTAACCGTCCACAGCTTCCTACTAACGTAAAAAGAGCCTTTTATAGCGTCGCAATCAAGCTAAATAATCCGGCATCAATGCGTTGCTTCAATAGTCAGAGGATTGTCTACACAACTGCTTGTTGCTTCAAAGAGCAAATCTGCGCGTGTGCAAAATCTCAGCACAAAGGTAACAAATGCAAACAGCAAATTACGTACATCAATTGCAAAAACACTCCGCAAGATCACGTAATTGTTCAAAATACAAAGAGAAATTTGCTATTAAAGAGATAATAACAAAAAACAAACTAACGTACATTGAAGCACAAAAACTGATATTAGTCTTTACTTTTGAAGAAAACTTTGGTCTTCTTAACCAAAAACGTGGGTGAAACACTCCCTCACATATTTAAGTTGGCCTTACAACCGATCTTACCAAACCCGTTTTAGCAAATACGTCAAATCAAACAGATGTTAATCAGTTTCATCCGGGTAATTTTTATTATTAAGTGTTGGTTTGAATGTTATCTGTAATATTTGATTTAAGTTTTATTTATTTTATGGTTCTGACATTGGAGTCTTTTACGACTTTGATGTAATTTGTGATATTAGTTTAAAAAAATTACCTTTTACTTTGTCTACGTCCAAACACCAAAGTCTTTTTACAACTTTGGTGTTTTAATTGTTAAATGTTAATTTATTTTTATATCTGTCTGTCTAATACGTGTTATTTATTTCTTAGTTTATTTTAACTGTTTATTAATTGTTTAGAACTATAGATACTTTAGTAAAACTGCAACGGTTGCAAACGCAGTTATTGTAAGCTGAAATTAATTCTAGTAAAGCAACTGCTTTTTTTGCGTGTGCGTTTTTAATTTTTGGGGTTTTACATGCTGATGTTCTGTTAAGTTTTTAAGCCAAAGGTCAAGTCGCTATTTTTTTAAAGAATAATTTAGATTATGGAAATAAATTATAAAAAAATTAATAATAATTTAAGGTTCTCTGAGAAAAGCCAAGCAAGGTCGTTTGATAAATGATCTTCTCAATGAAAGCAACGTTGTTTTTCTTAACACGGGTTTTCCACACATTTTGGAGGTACGGGTACACATTTTTTATCAATTGATTAATTTTTTTGTTATCACGGCTAGCTATACGTTTATTGTAGCAAGTGTTATAAAAAATTCTCTTTGTAATTGTCAACAGACGCAAAGTCACCGAAGCAACCATAATTGCATACGGATTGGCAACTCAGTAGTTTTTAAAATTATAGAGAAGAATTTTTGCGTAAAAAAAAACAATTAGAAATTCTGCTAAATTTTTCTTTCCCAGAGTTGCCTACAACTTTAGGTTTTCTTTCAAAAAACTAGAAACGGCTATCAACGGCATAGGTACTTTTTTTAACTTAAAACCAGACGATGTTCCTTATTGGGTTACCTATCAGCTTTCTACCAGCATTATAAAGCGGTTGTTAAAAATTTACAACTTGATATAGGAAAACGGCGTCTATCTGGAATGTTGAAAAAAGATCATTATCTTGCCGTTGCTGAAGCCGGGCAATGATCCAAACTACGTAAACAACTAGACCAATTTTGCTAACTTGTTGTCTCAGTAAATGCTTAAAAAAAATAACCAACAAACTCTTGGAGTAGGTGCTAGAAAGCTGAGGTCTCTTAGTTAAATACTAGGTAGAGTTTAGACAAAACCACAGTACCGTTGATCATTTAATCTATTTAGAAAATTCTTTATAAAACGTCTTTTTAGCAGTGTTTTTTTACTTAAAAACCGGTGTGTAACATGACTTGCAGAAACTGCACGCATGAGAAATTTGAAGGCTGTAAGCCCCTTTTTTTGATATTTTATGCACAATTGCAAAAAGTGATTTTCAGAACCATTCACTCAAAAACATTGTGTCTAGATAACGGCTAACAATATTACGACTTTGGTGGTTATACCTGTTCTGCCAGAAAATCCCGGTTTGAAAACTTTTAACAAAACGCAACTACGCAAATACAAACTTAGGGTACAAACACGTAGAAAGCTGACAAATAAGCGCGAATTTTGCTTATAATATAAGTTTCTTATTATTGCTTACAAGCATGAGCACAAACACGTAAAAAGCTGAAAGCAATAGCTAGTATAAAGTATACTGCATGTTTTGACGGACTGTGACCAGTTGTAAATATAACTGCATTTGTCATGATGCAATTCAATAAATAAAAAAATTAAAACCAATATCAATAATGATTATATCAAGTCAAAATAATTAGCAAGCATTCAGTGGATATAGTGAAAAAACTGAACACATACATTTACTCCACTTTGCAAACAAAAGTCGTACAAGAGAAGCTGAAAAATAATGTTTTGCTTATTCTTGCTGCTTATAAGTGCAACTTGTAAGTTGCAACAAGTCGCAATCTTGCTACGTGTTTGAGTTTATTTGAATGTATAGCAACATTTACTCTAACTTAAACTCGATTATCGCTAGTTGCAACTTACAACTCGCTTTCTACGTGTTCGTACCCTTAGGCTTACCGTCCGTAATCCAGTGTGTTTTTCAGCGCAAAAGTTGGATGAGAGTCTTAATGTAAACTATCCAATATTATTTGAAGTCGGTTTCCACTCTGGCTAATGCTGTGTATAAAGCTTGTCCCAATCTGACTTCTTATAGTAAACAAAAAACTTGCTTCCACGTATTGAAGAGCAAGTTTCTTGATGTTGTTGCCAAATATCCAGACTCTCTGCAGTTGTATACGGACAGTTAAAAAACGGATTAAAAAGTGAGAGTGCATCCGATTTAAAGTACGACTTATTTATAGTCTCTTACACACCGCAGAATTATATGCATTGCATAAATTCCTGCTGTGAGACGTCATCTCACAGCTTGTTCTTGTTTGTTCCAACTTGTTGAGTGCCATCTTGAGTATAAAGTCTATTTACTTGGTCGGTACGATGGCTTAGCTTGTACAAACTTTAAACATTCCGCCTAGCCGGGCTTGGATAAAAAGTTAATTTTTCTGGACGCTGGGCTATGTGGGTGTTGAGTTTTGGTGTTATTTGTGATATTAGGTTAGGTTTATGTTTAGGTGTTAGCATCAAAATCATTTACAACTTTGCTGTCAGCAGTTATAATAGGTTTTGTGATGTTAGTTTTTAATTTAGTTTTTAATTTACAAAAACATTTTACATATTTTTTGATATATTTAAATATATACAATGTTATATACAACTAATATTAAGCTCTTTTGACTAATTCTTAGTATTTTTTTGTAGAATGTTTTTGTGTGCACCCTTAGAAAGTAATTTTTATTCAAAAAAAGTAAGCAGTAAGAATATGGCAAATAATTGTTGGATCTATTAGAGAAAATTGTTTTGATAAATAAACAATTTTACTATTAGAGAGTTAAAATGTAGGCCAATAAACTATTTAGTGACTACGTTAAATTAGCGGTAAAATAGTAACACGTAATTTAAACGAGATAAAGCTACTCATACTTCAAGTTAATTTCCAAAAACAAGATGGCGGTGTTTTGCTCCGGTAGCGGCATTGTATAATCAGCATGTACAAATAGTGTAAGAAATTGAAAACTACTAAGTTACTCAGTACAAGGTTGATAGAACGTATAAGAGAATATCTGCAGAAGCATAAAAGAAGAATGGTGACAACAACTCTGATGAATTTGTATCGGAAAAGTAGTAAAGGTTACATTAGCTTATGAAGTAGGATGGGTACGCGTTTTTTTTTGTTTGTATTACTTTAATGCATACATTTTTGTTGAATATATCAATTATGTTGATCTTGTTTTTCTTAAAGTAAATTTGATGTCATTGCGTATTCTTAATTTATTTATACAGGTATACAAACCAACCAATAAAATTCTACTAAATTTAATTATAACAGCAATGTTAGTAATTTTTATAACAACTGTAGACAAATCGATTACATTTATTTATTTTTACCAGTTTATTAAATTCAATTAAATTTTATTTTATTATGTTGACATTGTATTTAATTCAAATAATAATATAAGATAAGTTTAAATAATTAAAATTGAATTTGATAATTTTTAATGCATTAATCTATCTAAGCGTTCATTAATCAAGTCAGTGTTAGCATTTCCTTTATCTATATGTTCAATTCAATTATCTGTTATTCAGCACTGATGGGTTATCATTAAAAGGTAATGATTACTACTTCCGTGAATGGTCCAAATCATTTCCTATGATAGAAACTTGCATATTTACAATACCACATTAATTAAAAAATTATTATTATATAAATTATTACTAGGAATTTCTCTGACAATCATAAACATTAATAAATTATAACTATTATTTATAATTTATTTTATGTCTTATAATAATTAAGTAATAAAATAGTTACACACTTGTAATAATATAATGTTTCATACTAAATAATGCACCTTAAAGAAAAATATCACTATTTAATTAGAAATGGTTACTATTTCCATTACACTGATGCGATGTGAAATCAACCAATATATTGTAAAATTTCTATAATAAACTGCGGACAATTAACAAAAGTAATTAATTATTCATTGATTAATGCGTAAAGTCTTAAATTTATTTTTTTGCTATTAAACGCTAATTGGTATCGCGCTTATTAAAAAAGCAGGATTTCATTAGACAACGCGTATTGTTAATCACGTATAGCAATACAAAATATTTTGTTTTTAAAAATTACTAACAATAAGAAAAAACGTTAAATGTGTCTTATACAGGATCCAACAACTGGCATCATCTATTTTAGTAGGCTGATTCAAAAACAATATTTTGTTATTGACAATTTTATTGTCAGATTTGTGAGTTAATGTATGCAGTTGAATAGATCATGAATAAGTTATAGATACAATGTCTTTATCTCATGGGCTTAAATTTTTTTAGCAGATTATTGAACGTTGGCTCAAAATTTACTGCAGGCGTACGTACAGTAAGAACACCCAAAAATATCGAACGAGTCAGACAAGCTGTAGGAAAAAGTCCAAGACAAGCAAAATTTACTAAGAGTTTTGTATTCAAGTCCTTCACAAGCTAGAAGATACCGATAAAGTAATGGAAAACGATGAAAATTATTACTTCATGATTGTAAAGTTATACTACACTATATTAAAAAAAAAAATTAAACGATTACTATTTATATGACGGAATTATTTATAACGCTAGAATTACGCATTACTTGGGCAAAATCAAATATGGTTTCAACAAGATGGTGCCACTGTACACAGCATGGCAAACTCAATTTTGTTGCAAAGTCTGGAGTTATCAAAAAAACCATTTAAATAAACTAACTTTTAGTTGTCTACAAATGGGTCCTGCATTTTTGACCTTAGCTGTCCACTATCGAAGCTATTGCACATGTATTTTTTGTAGTAATTAAATAGAGTAGATCATAGTGCTAACCTGATCGTACCCGCCGGTATACAGTACTTGCTGCTAACGGTAAAGGTTCAAATACCGTCCGATGTTGGCCAATTTAGCCAATATACCACAAATGCTCACCATTGCCCTATGTCCTATCGTGTTAAACACATTTGCACTACTCCAAATAAGCCAATATCACTAATAATATTAGCCTTGTAGGCCAGTATACCGTGTCACTATCACTAGAAGATAAAGCAATTCACTAGAAAAACAGGACACTATGATCACAATAACTGCAAAAAAAATAAAGTATATCTAGCATTCTTTTCTCAAACGCTTAACTTTCATTGTAGATAATGCAAATAGGCACAAAAAATAAAGAAATATGCACAAAAGTAACACAAGCGCTTAAACCAGCAGTGTTTGAAACCTGCTTTAAGTGTTATAATTACAACTTCTTGGCTATATAAAAGATTTTTTAATAAGAATGCTTATTTTTGTAATAAAAATAATACAAGTTGTATGTGAGACATCTACACAATATTTTTTACATTAAAATAATATTTTATGCCATTACGTGTAAAATATAACGTCGTTCAAATGTCAGCTGCGGCTTTGCTTGGTGGAACGTATTTGAAAAGTCAATTTTTTGATAAATTTGTCTTATAAATTTGGCGGAATTTGCGTTTATTATGATGACTTTAAAGGCATCAACTGTTTGCGGTGTATACGCATAGACTTGCAATTTAAGATTAAACCCTAAAAAAAGAAATCCACGTAGCACCGTCTTGTTAGAACCACAAGTCGTTGGTATCTATATAATCTAGTTTAGGCTACAACAAAAAAAAATTAATTGATATATAGCGTTTGCCGTTGACTGTTATGACTTATGGCAATGCTAGTATTGATTTGAAAGAAGTTTTTTAGACAAAAATCCGCACCAAACAGTGACTTTCTTGCAATGCGTTTAGTGCTGGTGTATCTTGTGTAGATTGGTATTGCTTCAAATCCAACATATTTGTTTGTTCTCATATCAATTTATACAAAAATGAGCCTCGTTGCTAAAGATTCTTTTTTTGGCAAAATGTGGGTCAATTTCCTGTTTTTAAGCCCAATCAGTAAACACACGGCGTTGTCTACAGCAACAATGTTTTCAGCAATTTTTGCGTTTTGGTGACGTACAAGTGTCAATCAAACCAAATGACTCAAATTTGGCTACCAAACGTTGAATAGTCGACATTACGGTTGGGGCAACGGCAACGGTTAAAATTACGTAATGCGCATAACGTTTTTTAAACAGAACACTGGTTTTGATAATCAAATTTGATAATTGGCACACGTTGTTCAACGCTATAACCTTCTATAGTAGTTTGCAATACATTACTAAACAATTTACAACAAATTTGACAGATTTTATAACAAAAAGGCTGCTATAATCTTTCAAATTTTGTGCGTTTTATTAAAAGGATTTTTAGTAACAGTTTCTTTAATTTTAACTACGTTCTGTGTGTGCTCATTTTTTGAATTTATGGAAATGTTGACAATTTTAGTTAACTGGGACAGTAATGCAACTGGCATATAGTTTGAAAAATTGAACTTGGTTATCTATTAATAATTTTTTTATTTAATTTTTCAACTATTTGCTGATTTTTTGTTTTTATATAATAATAGAAACATTTAATATGAATAGTATTTATTTTGTGCACTAATGATATTAATAACTCACTATAAATTAACGATAATAAGCATTTAATGATCTACCATAAAAAATCTATGAATAGTAATGAAACCAATCAGAAAAATTAAATATGTTATTTATTTAATTAAGTACCATATAATATTTGATAAAATTTTTTTATTATTATTTTTAAATGCATCAACTTTAAATTTTATATTTAAGTTTAATTTTTTATATTTTACTAGTTTAATATACCTTGCATTACAAGCGTCCAACTAGAGACATAGTATATCACATTTATCATAATGTGGTTGGTGTGAAGCAATTATGTTAAAATATAAATTGATGAACATCAATTCTTTAAATTAATTTATACGATTGTGATATGTCGTTATGTGTCAAAGGTATGTATGTAAGTTCAAGCTGGACAGAACACTTTCTATGTGCATTATTTTAATTGAGAAAGTTGCAGGAGGAAACAAGAAGTAAGATAAACTATGTATTGACTAAGTTCTGTAAATCAATAAAAGGCTATTATTTAGTATATTGATTAAATAAAATGAATCAATTAATTTGAGCTACATATTATGCTTTTTAATAAATAGCATTAAATTTTATTAGCTGCGTGAGTACGCATTACTACTTTTAGTGCTTTTAAAATATAAAATTATTTTTTAATTGCATAGAATTAATAGTTAATTTATGGATAAATTTATTTTAGTACCTTGTTTGCACATTCGAATATTAATTATTTATTGTGTGATATGTTAAGGCGGAACCGCTGCTTTCGTAAGAATGTAAGATATCAAACAGTTATGGAATATAATAATAGCTTCAAAATAAATATTGAATTATTATTGTTGCTGGTATTTATTTATTTCTATTAACATTTAACAATTATTTATAATAAATTTCTTTTAATGGACTTTACAATTATATTCTAGTAGAGATTATACGAATAATTTAAAATATCTAAAAAATGATTGCAATATTTGGTATAAAAACTACTCTTTTAAAGAATTTTTAGAATTATTAAGTATTGAATTTTAAACATTATTGTTCAGTTTTATTTGCCGTCCGTAAGGCGCATATATAAAAAAGGTGTTTTTTTTTAGAGGCGGCAAACTTTAAATTGGCAACACTCTTATCTGTGACAGCTGATTTGACAGTTTTCGGTTGTTTTGTTAGTTTGGTTTGGCAATTTATCATGAATAAACTCACGCCGGAGCAACGTTTGCAAATTGTTCAAATTTATTTTGAAAAATCTGGGTCAGTTCGAGTAACTCATCGGGCATTACGTGCATTGCATGTGCCGAGGAATTGCTATTGATCCATAGTTTTATTTGAAAATTTGTTCAGTGATAATGCACACTTTTGGATAAATGGCTATATCAACAATCAAAATTGTCGCATTTGGAGCGATAATAATCTACAAGCCATCCAAAAAAATTACTGTTTGGTGCGCTTTATGGGCCAGTGGAATCATTGGTTACAATTAACGGTGAGCGGTACAGAGACATGAATGCCAACTTTTTTGTGCTTCAATTGAGCACACAGCGCGCGATACAATTAATTTACTCAAAAAAACATTTTACAAACAATTAATTTTACGAAACAAACCTGTTAACTGGCCACCTCGTTTGTGCAATTTGACGCCATTAAATTAATTTCTCTGGGGATATGTAAAGTCCCATGTCTACAACAATAAACCAGAAACAATTGAGCACTTAAAAACCAACATTTGACGCATTATTGCTGAAATACAGCTTAAATTACTACAAACAGTTTGTGAAAATTCCAGATTATACCTTGTACGTTTCAGCCGCGGCGGTCACATGCTCAAAATCATATTAAAACATTAATGCTATAAAATTATTTGTCAAATAAAGTCAATATCATGGATATTAAAAACATTTTTCTGTTTTATTTTAATTTAAAGTTTTTTGTCTCTAAAAAAACAAATTCTAAGTTTGAATACCGGTTGTGCAATATATTTAGATTTGTTCACGGCTGTTATCTATAATATTAATAGTTAGTGTAATGAATAAATTTACGTACTACCATCTGGTTTTATGACTACCAAATAAAACAATTTAATTTGTTATAATGCCAAAATAATTGTGCAACTTTGAGTCTGAGCATAAACAAATGCGCATAAGCCAAACAATCTCATAATTTTGTTGCATCTGAGCATTCTGAAATTGTTTTTTTTATTAAAATATAATAGCCAATAGTGCTTATTTTTATATGTAACAATATGTATTTAAAGCACTAAGGATCTAGGACACTTCGACGCCGCCATTTCGGCGTTGGCCAATTCGGCGCCGGCTGTTTTGGCGCCAAAACTGTTCAAATAAAACATAGTATATACATATATATTATAATCATAAAAACTTATTTGGTATTTTTCACTATTTTATACTTTTAATTTTTTTAGTTATTTATTTTAATAGACTATTATCTTTTATATTTTTCAGGTTATTACCTATCATTAAAAAGTGATAATCAATCACCCATAAAATATTTGCGGGCCAAAATTATGTTTACTTATTATAATATATATTGTATATTTGACAATATAATAATATAAAAATAATATTATTAAATATGTACGTACATATATTATGATTTTTATCTACAATTTTTGTTTGATATATTATGTAATTTATATGTATTTTATATTTTATTTATCATACATTATTTGTTATGTCTCATAAAACAAATCAATTTTTATTATAATGTGTATATATACTTTTGTTTTATTTGAAAAGTTCTGGCGCCGAAACGGCCGGCGCCGAAATGGCCAGCGCCGAGGTGTCTTCGCGCCAAATTGGCCGCGCCGAAACGGCGGCGCCTAAATGTCCCATAAATAAGAGTTTGCAATGTGAGATTAGTTAAAATATAATTTAAAATCAAATTGCCAAGCTTTAACGCTTAGCCACTCAAACTCCACAATGTACGTTAAATCGTATATTAACTAATTAATTATTAATTCTTTTTGGATCGGCTATTGCCGTTTATTGCCAAACAGTTGTATGTTGTTAATTAATTAACCGCACCACTTCTTTGATAAAAAGGAATTGAGCATATCTTTTCTGTGCTTTTTTAACCACTTTCCTCACTGCTTTCTGTTTGAATTGGTTTAATTTATCTTTTCTTCTTGAATCAGTGCGCTATTGATACAGTGCTCTTCTATAAATTAAACCTGCACATGATTATTGATATGTTGTGTGTAATAAACAAATATAGAATTTTTTGTAGCATAGGACGTGTAAATTCTGCTTCTTCAAGGCCAATTCACAACATGCTTTTGGCTGTTATGTATAAAGCATTAATGCCTTGCACGGTGTTAACACACAATCTCAAGGATTTAACTGCTCAACACAAAGCTTGCTGATGTACTTTGTATTACACACTTCCAAGAGCACTCTCGGTGTATGTGTGAATAACTTCTGATAACTGAATTACATTAAAAGCTCCTTATTTAATATGTATTTATTTTTTTTTTTTTGGAACTTTTAAAGTAAAGATGGTTTCCATCAACATAAATAACAATTTTTAGTTGGTTTATTACTTATCTTAACACAATCTCTTACGCTCTACTTGTACGCAAATAACAATGTATAAGGTACATTGACTATCATAAACAATGCTAAAAAATAATACTGTTAACCAATTCTTAGATTGCAATTAATTTATTTTTAAGTTTTATAACTTGACTTTTAGCCGGCAAATATTGCTGTCAAAAAATGTATTAACTGTGGCCGACCGCAAAATTTACCAGTTACACCTGCAAAAGATTTTTGGATTTTATATTGGCTTAACAGTTTAGAACTCTTCCTGGAGAAGCCACCAACAGCTTCTCAATTTACTATCAAAACGTTGAGTATAAAAACTAATCTAAAAAACCAGCACTGCTACTCTGTCAAATTTTGAAAAATGTTTTTTCTAATAGTAATTTAATTCTATTAAGAGATTACAACATACAAGAAGCAACGTGGCTAAATAACATACTTAGAATTGGATTTTTTTGTCACAAAAACTACTCTGCACATTTAGTTGCCAACTTGTTTGGATTTTTAAACTGTATTCAATGGTTGCGTTCAGAACGACTCATCAATCAATCACTGTTGATGAGCTACTTGGTCAGCAACCAATGTATGATAAGTAAAATGACAAGCGTCGCCAGCAAACGAGTCGTTCTGAACGCGGCCAATATATATCCATACCAAATAGTATGAGTGTATTATTGGATTTGTAATTTACTAATGATTGTGATAATATTATTGTAATGTTTTGTTAGAAATATATGTTAGTATTATATTGCTTATGTGATAAATGTCAAATGTGATACTTCTTGTGATATTTTATATTGTAACTACGTTTTTAATCATTTTAAATGTGCCAATCAATAGTTATTTGTTTAACATTGATTGGTTTGCTTTTTTAACAACTGTGATTGATTTGTTTGACTTTGATTTGTATTATAAATTAAAAAGTGTGGCATGACAATAAACGTCCTACTTGGTTTAGCAAAAATTAATGTCACTTACAAAATTAAAAAAAAAATAGCATATAAACGTTTTGAATATTTAAAACTTTTTATTGATTACAACCAGTTTTCACAAACTGTATTTTTTACGTACCAAAAATAGCATTTGTTCTAATCTAAAACTTTTTAAGAGATTTGTCAACAAATCTAGAAAAACTATTTTTTTTTTCAGCTACAATGTATGGCGACTAAACCTGTTTTAATAGTGACAATCTTTGAAATAAATTTGAAACAGAATTACAATCTTTAAATATAAGTTTAGCACTGAATCTGACGTATTCCATCTACGCTTTAAAAATGTGTTTATTTAATTTTTAAACCTTAACATTTACATTTCAACGCTTTATTAAATGAAACTAAATTTCCTTAGGTATGGAAAAAAGAAGCATTTGCATTCAGTCTGCTATCAATAATTATTTGATCAAATAATAACTGGACAAATACATTGGGTGACTAAAAATATCTTAGTACACAACATTCTGGGTTTGTAAGGGTTGTTCCATACTTACTACTATATTACAAAAATTACATTTTAAATGCCATTGAATCTAGAGCTCAAGTTGATTTTAAATACAAGAACTTTTCAAAGGCTTTTAATTGTGTGAGCAACAGTGTTTGATTGCTAACCTTTGTATTTTAAATTTTTATGATGCTGTAGTTTCTTAGTTATTTGGTTTTGGTCAGGTAATCCTTAAGGATCTTACTGCAAACCAATTCTATTTCTGCCTAAAAACTAAAAAGTTTTAGAAAGTTAAAGATCTAAAGAATCTTAAAAAACTATCTTTCGAAACATTTTTTTTATTCAAACTTTAACAGGTTGTGTAAATAAGAAATAAATTAATGTAAACAAAAAATGGTTACAAAATATTAAAAATTAAAGCTGACAATTAAAAAACATCAAAAAAATTTGTAAACTTTAAAGAACTATAACTCCGAATTTATTAAATATAATATACTACTTTATTAGGTCAATATTACTCAATTTGCTTGTTGTTTCTGGCATTTATTTTACGACTAGTTAATTTGGGACACCCTGTAGATGTAAATAATTTTACTTATACTATCAAAACAAAAAAACAAAATTTATTAAAGCAATATTAAAAACAAGTACATATGTTGTTTTTTATGCAGTTTTTATTACTTAACCCTAAACATTTCAATTTTTTTAATATCTTTTTAAGTTAACCAACATTATTGTTTGCGGCAAGGCCAAGAAATGAGTAGGATGTGGTTAGACACTCAATGTTTAACTCACGCGCTTTTTGGTTTTTATAAGTATATTACTTAGTTTTGAATATGTAGAATTAGTAACAATAATCGTATTAGACAAGTCTTTCAAAGTTATCTGTTTTGTATATTATTAAAAAAATCAACATAACCAAAAGTTTTTTTTACAATTATAAACACATTGTTGTTTTAATGCTGAGGGTAATTGTTTTGGCATCCACCTTGTTAACACTTTATGAAACTAAAGAATATTATGCATGCATAGTGTACCGTACAGCGTCATGTCTCCTTTTAAATTTTATTTTGACAAGTACGTCGTTATTTTTTACTAAGGATTTAATTATTAAAAGCGACACAGACGACACAATTTGTTTGACCACACCAAACAGTTACCAAAGTAACCCGATTTTTGAAGTTGTTGCTTTGTTCATACATTTGTGGGTACAGACTACCCTCCAAAGCGTTGCTATCAAAGCTGTTTGCTTTACCAGGCAGAAATACTATCATGACGCTTCTTAATTTGGTGCCAATCAAATGTGGCATCAACCAAATTATATTTGACAATATAAAGAGTGCTGCACAAAGTTTAAACAATCTGGATAAAATGTGCATATTTATGTTTGATGAAATGAGTTTGACTCCCCCTCTTCAATATAACCAGCACACGGACAAAGTTGAAAGGTTTGAAGATTTTGGTGATCAACAAAAAAATAAAATTGCTGATCATGTTTAAGTTTTCATGTTAAAAGAATTAATGAAAAAATGGAAACAACCGATAATGTACACTTTTTGCAAAAGCTGTACAAAAACTTCAGATATGGTTAAACTTTTAGAAAAAGTTATCAACGCTGTACAAAGTACTGGGTTAAAAATAGCAACAGTCTGTGATCAAGGCAGTTCAAACTGTTCTGCAATTAACGAGTTGGTAAAAAAATCTAAAATTGAGTTTTTTAAAAAAGGAGTTGAAAATGTCGAAAGGAAAATTCTAATTGGAAGTGATGACATAATTCCATTGTTTGATCCTCTCTACCTTATGAAAGAAATTTGTAACAATTTAGTAAAAAGAAATTTAATATTGAAACACGAAACAGAAGTAAAATTAACTGCAAAGTGGGGTCATATAGAAGCTGCATATAAAATTGATTCGTCCAGTGGAGATTTCAGAGTTATACCAAAAATTATAAAACAACATATAAATATCAAATGTATGAAGAAAATGAAGGTATCGTGTTGCACACAAGTCCTCAGTTATTCAATGGCTGCGGCAATAACAATGATAGCCAAATATAGTAAGTATTGTGTTTGCATGCAATTCTTTTAAAATATGTAGAATATAAATATGTAAATTAGTGAATTAATTTAATTGTTTATTTACAGACATTGCTAGTGTTGACAAAACAATCAAAATGCCATCTGAAGCAAGGGAGACTTCAAAAGTGATTGGATTTTTTGATAAATTATTCGACAGTATTAACAGTGGGACATTAGATAACACAACTGGAAAACTACTTAAATGTGAAATAACATCAACCAGCGGACATATTGAGTTTTGGATGAGTGCAGTAAAGTCATTGAAAAATATGTACTTTCACAAAGAAGGTACAGATGAAATATTTAAGCCACCTTTTCTCAATTTTTTTATTAATACGATAGAAAGTTTTTAAATGTTTGGAAAAAGTTACACCAACAAGATATTAAATATTTAATACTACGGGGCATAAATCAGGACCCGCTTAAAAACATGTTTGGTCAAATCCCATAAACCCAATATGTTTTCAATTTAAACACTCTTTTAAGACCTTGTTGATGAACAATTTTGTATCTTCCCACTTAATAAGTTCAAATTGTGAATCTATTGATGACACTGACACTGACACAATTTGAGAATTTCATCGATGGATCTAAGGAAAAAGAAAATGAAGTACTACTGCTGATAGGTATTGATTATATTCCACAAACAATGTTTCAACAAAACTTAGATATATCTCTGATAGGATATGTGGCAGGGTTCATAAGTAAAAATGTATTAGAAAAATTTAAATGTGAACTCTGCCACATACATATACTTATTACTAATAATTCACCACATCTAGAATATAAACCCAAGTATGAATTAACAATTCATAAAGAATTTAAATCTCCAAAAAGGTTGAAATATTGCAGACCTGCATTTATTGTCAATTATATCTTGTTATAATTTAACCAAATATTTAATTAAAAATATAGATATAAAAACAATTTTGTAAACAGAACAACCGAATATGTTATCAAAAATGTTAAATTTACTTTTATATGCCAACACAAAGACGAAATAATATTTTATATTGTCAATTATTTTGTAAAATTAGTTTTTTAAAATTATATTAAAGGTGTAAATAGGATATTATTAGGAAAAGATCAAAGAATTAATTATGACAAACTTTATAAAAAATAATGTATGATAATAAACATAAAAATAAACGTTATCATGTCTTTTATTTTAAAACATTAAAATTTATTTTTATTAAGTAAAATTTTAATTTGCTGTGGGTTTCAAATTTTCTGCACGACGCAAATTAGTTCAAGTAACTCTCACTAGGGAGCGCAACCATAGCTTTAAAACCCTCCTGTTTTCATTCTATATTATATATTGTACAATTGTTGTTTTTGCAATAAATCATTTGCAAACTCTTTTTTATTATAAAAATAATATTTTTTTAATAACTGTAATACGCTTATATCCATAATCAAATATTTGGATTTTAGTATTTTTGTATGGTATTAACAATTGCATAATAACTTGACTATATTACCTGTTCTGATTTTTAGTCATAATAACCTAAAAAGACTATTAATGCCAAAGTTATATTGTTAAGATGTCCTGTCCTATACCTAACACTTCTACAATATGATAGGATATTAATTTTTCATATTTAACATGTTTGTCTATCGAGTAGTGATTTTTTAATTCTATTAAACTAGAATGCTATAATTATACACTCTTGTAGCTTATAAATATTAAATTTTTATTAACATTCATTTATTTATTTATTATTTTTCTCGATATTCTTTAAGCAAAAATCATTTTGTATGTATCAGAGTTTTATCAACGCTAAAGTTGCTTGACATGCTCATGATTTCCATCAGAAAACATTTCTCTAGCTCTTGGGTTGGTGCATAAATAAATATTAAATAATACTGAATAAATATGTCATATAAAAGTATGCAAATACCATAATTATATAACAAATGATAATTAATAATTAAAACGGTTAACAGATTTGTAGCAAAGTTAAAATTTTAGAATTTCTTATTAAGGTTTATAAAAGATTTATTTTTAATCATATCACTCAAATTTCTGAAACAATTCGCAAGCAAACATAAGCTAAGACTACTCAATGCTTCAAACGTATACGTTCATCTATGCTATAATATTTATATATTTTAATCTTCTTATTCTAAATGGCACTTTGTTTATTAATATGTATCAATAAATAAATAAAATTTGATATTTATCGACAATAAAATCAGTTATTGTGTTGATTTTATCGCATATATAATTATATCACTATGAATCCTTCTAATGATGGCGACGACTTTCTTGTTATATTATACCAACAATAATAAACATTGATCTTTCTACGTGAGTATGCTCGGCCATATTATTGGCTTGCTCAAGCTAATGTTTGCATTTAGTCGTGAGGTTCGTGATTTGTGTTAGACTTAACCTTCCGGTTAGGTTAGAAGTTTCTCAGTAATCTGGAAGTTTAAGTTCAAAGGTATATTAATCAAATAATAATTTTCATTAAATCGATAAATAAATTTATATTAAAACTAAAATTATATAAATATAAAATTTATTTAATTTATTGATATGAATTGTTAATTGTTAATATTCATTAAAAATAATGTGTTTTATTTATTTTGCGCCCAGTTTTTAGAAACGTACATTTTAAATGTTTACTCTGTTCACATTGTATGTAATTGAAAATTGCATCAAACAAAACAATAGTCTTTAACATTAAGAAGAAAATAAATATCTTTATGCACTTTATAACCGAGCTTTAAACATTTATTACTTCCTACTCGTGCTTCCTTTAGTTTCACGTCATTATGAAGGATGATAGGATATTTTTTTACTACAATATCAATTGAACTGATGTAGATGAAACATGTTACTATACTAGTATATAACAATAATGTAAAATAGTCCTTTTATTTTGTTTTATATAGGAACTTTCTTTAGATGCGATTCGTCAAATAGTTTACAGTTTAATGAGAGAGTGTATTTACAGAAATGAATTGACTTTTTATTATTATTATTATAAATTTATTTTGTTGTTGCTAAAGATTGTTGCATAGATACTAAAAATAGAATTTTAATATTCACACGAGTGGTTAAATTTGCTGTATATTCATGACTTCTATGATAAAACGTTAATGCGTGAAGTAGAGTGAAAACAATGGTACTGTTTCTACAATTATTCAGTATTAGCTGCAACACACACTATGCTTTGCATGTTTGTATCCGATATTATAGAAATGTAATTGTTCATTTGTGTACGTTTTTACATATGCATTTATTCACATATTAAAACTTTTTATATTATAGTACAGAAACTATGCAATTAATTTTAAAGATTATCAATAATTTTTATTTTTATTTCACTATCTTAGATTTATCAACGTATATTAGTGTTTGAATATTAATTTATTTTTATGTAATTATGTACTTAAATGTCATAAGTTATTTGTATTTAAATCTATAACAGTTTTTTTGCTGTGTTTTATCTTATTATGTTACAGTTAAATATATATCCAACCTTAGTTTTTTTGATCAAATTATTAAGAGCGATGAAATATACAAAAATGTTTTTTAATTTCAACAAATAAAACCAAACTTCCTAAAACTACGAATATAACATTAAATATGCTATCTATAAACATTAGTTAATTTTGAATTGACAATGATTTGAATAACACGTCTTGTATAGAATATAGAAGAAATAGTTTTAGATGCTCCTCCGTGGAAACAACATTAAAATTTACGACTTAATATATTTTTAACGGGAGTTGCAAATATTTTAATTAAGAAGTCTTGCTAATTATACATACTTATTAATAATATATCATATAATAAATTTAAATTAAATAATTATTAAAGACTACGTTTATTTTGTCGTCTAATTCTTATTTTTTTAACAATCGGACCACAAAAGCATAAGTCTGAATAGTTAATTTACAGTATCTATAATAAAATCATTTATTTTGATACACAAGTTGCTTTTGCTTAATCTTTAAGTTTTTCAAAGTAAATTATTTTAGATTTATAGATAAATTATGAGATGTGCAGCTTATAAAATTTATGGAGATCTTTCTTCATTATTTTTAAGTGATGAGAGATTATTAGGAAATTCGGTTTGGTCAAAAGTATAATAAATTTGAGTATCATTGGCGTATTGATGTTCGGTTCTCAAAAACACATTTTTAATTGATGTAGCAGTATAGAACTTTGAAGAACCCCGCAAAACACATTTATTATTAACTAAATGTTTTTGTAATCAAAACCGCTTGTTAAAAACTATTACTAAAATAACTTTTCAAAAATTAAATAGTTGCATTGTTCAAATTAAAGTTTTTTAATATTGCAAATAGAGATTTTGGAAAAAATAAAATTGATTTTGACGTGCTGCTGAAGACAAGCATTTTCAAACTACACTTAATTAACACTCTGAGGAAATTTCTGGAGCATATCCTAAATAACAAACTTCTAAAAAAAATAGAAACAAATGAAAGCCTGTTTAGAAAACAATATGGTTTTTGCAAGCGCAAATCTACGGTAGACACCATAAAGCAAGTGAATAGGGCCGCAATCACGGTTGATGTAAAAAATACCCTCAACTCCATTCCTTGAAAAGGAGTTATACAAACACTCTAAGATAAAGGTATTTTTTCCTATCTCATTAACATTAATTAATAATTTAATTAAAGCATACCTGAGAAATTGGACCATAACAGTTGAGAAATGCCAATGACGCGAGGTATTCCACAAAAGATGATTTTAGACATGACTCTGTAGAACATTTACTCTAACGGTGTACTGAGGCTTAATATAGGGAAAAGTATTGGTTATTGCATACGCTGATGATCTGGCAATAGTAATATCTAGTAAGGGCAAGAAAATGGGCGCTTAGAAAGATCGGAAAAAGATTGCAGGAAAAACCCAAATAACTAGCGGATTAACCTTAAAGAACATTACCACCGTAAAAGTGGGAAGCGTAAGCATTGACAGCCAAAGAACCATCAAATACTTTGGAATAATGTTAGATCATAACTTAAATATGTAGAGGCAAATGGCGAGACCGGATGCTAAAGCAGTAACGGTAACGAACGCGCTAAGTTGTCTAATGCTTAACATATAAAACGCAAGACCCAATAAAAAAAAAACATCATTGTGATATGATCGGGTAGCCAACATAAACTTTAGTGCGTTGATAGAAAGGTCACTGAAGAAAACGGCAACCATCTCAACACGGATTATACAGGAACTTACAAAAAGGAAGAAAACGCCAAGATCAAGAAGCATTTTTTTTTACTTGGAAGTTGAAATAAAAGTACCTAAATAAGACTGCAGCCGCAAGGACCATGGATCACTAGGAAACATAGGAAAGGTACTTTCTGACGCAGTTTCTGACATGACACGGCTGCTTTGAAAACTAATTACTTTTACAACAGGCGTGTTCCAAGATGTACTACGCTTGCAAATAGTTACACTTTTAAAAAGAACATGTATGTCAAAGACATAAAATATGTAACTGTTTAGTAAAACTACTTTAATTTTAATATCTGATTTAAAATATGTTTGATTTAAAATATATTTTATTTTAAGTGTGTGGACACAACGGCGATCCGACCATCGAACAGCGCTCCAATCATCAAACAGCGCTCCGATTATCAAACAGCATAGAGCATTTACATTATATTTTTTAATTACTAAATAATGTTACTATTACGCCGCTAAAAAAGTTTCAGTTCAATATAAATACGTGGCTCGAGCGGTATGCGAAAGTCCAAGCTTGAAACAAATTTTAGTGTTCTATGCCCCAAGCGCTGTTCAATGATTGGAGTGCTGTTTGATGATCGGAGCGCTGTTCCATGGTTGGATCGCCGTTGTGTCCACACCCAAAAACAAGTAAGATCACTTAAAAAATGAAACCAAATTAAAACAAGAATAATTTCTATAAGTAATAGTACGTGGAAAGATTTTGTCACTACTGAAATACAATACTGATAATGTATGCATGTCAATATGTTAGACATTTTCACACAGTAAAACAAGCTATTGATAACAATTGCGTTTAATAGAAGTTTAACTTAAAAACTTATACCCACATCTTTTCTGCTACAAAATTTCAGAAATACCAAGATTATCAAAACCATAATCATTTAATATATCACAAACCAAAATTAATTTTACATTGTAAACAGCAAATACATACATGACCTACACTCATAAATTGGTTACGTTTTTTTATAACATTACATTACATTACATTTGTCAATATCATTTATAGAATTTAAATAAACTAAATAAATAATTTTAAGATGTAAAAAAAACCGGAAGAATATTTGTCGTTCAAAGTCACCACTCTCATGTTATATGACAAAATTATTACTAATCCTAACAATTGACTGAAAAATGTAGAAATTAGACGTTTTTTCTACCACGGAAACAGCAACTTACAGAAATGTAATAAATGTAACTACTAAAAATGTAAACATTTTACATTTAAATGTACAGTCTATTAAATCTAAACAAAACAAATTTGAATCATTTTTTTGGAATATAAAAAATTATTTTTAATTTTATGTACTTGTGAACACTTGCTTAAAGAAAATAAAGCTTTACAAATAAAAATAAACAGCTTGGCAACAATTTTACAGTATTTTTGACAAATACTTGAGTAAGGTGGTGCATCGCTCAATGTTCACCCCAATCATTTTAAATAATATATGCATTGAAAAAGATTGTAAAGTAGTTGCAACTTTTATTGATGAGTGTAATTGCATAATAATTTTGTTATATTGATTCCCTTCATGAAATTTTAATGTGTTTTTAAATGTATTATCTGAAACATTTAAATCATTTAATTTTAATAAATTTAAGTCATTATTTAAGATGAATAGATACTCAACTTTCCATTATTTAGATTCCCAAATATTTACTACATTACAAAGAATATTAAAAAAATGAATAAAAACATAGGAAATTTAAGAACATACAACATAATAACATTTGGGTAACATTTTTACAAAACTAAAAACACAAGATCCAGAAAAGTAAAAGCAAATGTAGTGTATTCAATACCTTGCAGTGGTTGTGACAAAGTTTACATTGGACGAAGCAACATCTCAACAAAAGATTATACAACCATAAGCAAGACTTATTAATACGGTTACAACAACATTTAAACATTTGATTAGACAAAACAAACAGATCAAAATTTGCATTGTGTTTAACAGCATTACATTCTCGCATCATTCGCAAAAAAAGACTATAAAATCCATAATTGTTGCAATGCAACTTTACTCTAAATAGGTTAGAATATCGAGTGTATCTTTCTTGACAAAAAATAAAATTTAGTCTATTGACTAGTATTGACGAATTAATATAACCATTGACTAATTCATGAACAAATTAAAGTTCAATTATTATTCTCCTTTCTCTTAAAGTTTTAAAAGTTTGCATATTGCCATCTATATAATTGATACATTTAAATGAATACGATCTAACTTTTTTTAACCTTTTCAATACGTTCTATGTTGCATAGCTGATGTGAAGACCAAATTATACTACCGTATTCTAAAATCGATCGTATCAAAAAATAATATAAAGTTAAAAATGCCCGTGAACTTTTGATATGCGTGATATAAAGCCTAACATTTTCCTACTTCTATTACAAATGTTATCTAGGTGTGCTTTAAAATTAAGTTTATAATCAAATGTTATTCCTAAATCCATTATTTCGTTTACTGATTTTAATTGCGTATTGTTTATAACATATTCAAATTTAATTGGATTTGTTATTCTGGTAAAAGAAATAGAATAGCATTTAGATAAATTTAAAAAAAGCAAATTATCTCTACACCATTGGTTAATACTATTTAGGTCTTCTTGTAATAACACGCAATCATTTACTGATTTAACATTATAAAAAATCTTAAGATTATCTGCGTACAATAAGCATTCACAGTATACAACATTATTACACAGATCATTTATAAACAGTAAAAATAAAATTGGTCCGCAATGTGAACATTATGGCACCCCTGATGTTACATTTACAATTTTAGACATATGGTTTTATTTTCACAGTTTGTGTACGACTGTAAAAAACTTTCAATCCACATTATTGTAGTATAATGAAACCCCATTACTTTTAATTTGGCAATTAATACTTGATGGTAAAATCTGTGTAAATAGCATTCAATTGAGTTTTACTTTCAAGGGCTTCTATAGTTTTGTATTGATAGTCTAAAAGATTTGTTGTTGTTGTTGATCGTCTATCTATAAATCCGTGTTGTTTATCGGTAACATAATGTTTACACATCCACTTTAACTAGGAAGCAATAATGCAGTCAATTTTTTTTTAAATAGCCGACTGTTTACAAATTCTTCAATAATTGTTTATAATATTTCTGCTGCCTGATTTGTGAGTTGAAACAATATAACTTTTTTTCCAGTCCTCTAGAAATATAACGTTTTTCACCGATTGTTCAAACAATAAATGTAGTGGCTTTGATAGAGTACATATACTATTCTTTAAGAACGTATTAGGTATTCCATCTAGACCATAATTAATTGAGTCATCTAAGTTGTTGATAATCTCAAAGATATTTTTTATATTGACATATAATGGTAATACATTAACGTTTTCTAACAAATTACAATTTGGTACAACACATTTATCATTCACATAAACTGACAAAAAGAAATCACCAAACAAATTTACACAACTTTGTTCATCATCACATATAATATCACAGTATTGCATTTATTTGGAAATTCATCAGTCTACTTTTTCTCTTTTACAAAATTCCAAAAGTATTTTGGATTATCACAGATGTTATGACTAGCACGATGCGTGTATTCTTCATACAAAGATGTTATTAGAGTTTTACACATACGGCAAAGTTCTTCGAAACGATTATCTTCGATATATCCTGTGCTCTTATATGTAACATGGGTTTGTTTTTTAGACTTAATTACAGCTATAAGTTTAGAATTATACCATTTAGGATAAGTACTTTTTCGAATGCATTTCATTGGCACATAAAGAGATACTGCTTCATATAATATATTATAAAACAGCTCAACGGCAGCATTAATATCAAAACCTCAATCAAAACTATTAACTAACTTATCCCAAGTGATAAAAGCTAAAAATAAATTAATTTTAATAAGATTGGATGGCATAAACGGACTATATACAAGGACGTCTAACTACTCTTAAATTAATTTTATTAAAATTTTCTCGGGATATAAACACCACTAATGATTAAATTTTTGTTTTGCAATTTAACTAAAATGAAATGCTGTTCGACTGACAAATTCAGAATTACAGTTGCATTAAAATTTTTCTTTATGGCAATTAGGATTTCCTCCTAATGTTTTGTTGCTAGATAATGTTGATGTAAGATGCTTTGGCCTTACTAATCATGATATGAATGTTATTAACACAAATGGGAATGTTTTATATATGTGTGATAATTGCATTAAATCAATGAAGGAAATTGAATTAAAATTTGGATATATATTAGATGCTGTCAATTAAAATAATAAATCGTTACTAAACCATGAACACAAAATTAAAAAAATACTGGATTTGGTAGCTCAATCAAAGTTTACATATTCTAATGAACCAGAAAATAATACGTATGCGAAAACATTAAAAAAGCAAGCAATATTACAAAAGAAGATTTAAAAACGAAAGTTGATCCTACAAATTTAAAAATTAGCTTTTTTTTTTTTTTTTTTTTTTTTTTTGGGGCTAGACGGTAAAATCTTCTAAAGACTGGCAAAGTGTCGAATTCATTTCCTCTCAGCTTGAAATGCCTACCGACTAAAAACCGCCCAATAATGAATGCCTACGGAAGTTCGAAACCTTACGGCTCATGATGGTTAGGTTACGCCCTATAGGCTTGTGTGGTATTGGTTTGGGATTGTTAGTGGGTTAGTAGTTAGGGTGCGGCTACTTGGTTCACCGGTCGTTTATGAAAATAAGCGGCATAAGTGGAAATAAAAGTGAAACAGTGGCAACTGGATGCTCAAATAAAGCGGATAAAAACCAAATCAAAAAAATTGTAGAGGAAAAAATGAGAACAAATTATGAAGTAAAGATTGCGACTACAAGAAAACCAAAACTTAATTTATGTGGTTTTACTCAAAAAATTGATAAAAACATGTTTATAACAAAAATTTAAGTACAAAATGAATGCATTTCAAACTGCAACATTGAATGTATAGCAATATACGAAAGGACTCATAAATATAATGTTAAATTTAATGCAATTATAGAAATTGATGATAATGGATTTAGGCGGTTAATTGAAAAAACAAAATTAAATATTGGCTGTGATAGATGTAGGATATATGAACATGTAAATATGCTTCGATGTTATAAATGTCTAGGATTTAATTATAAGGCAAGTGAATGCAGCAACTTAAACACGTGTTCTAAATGTCTTGGAAATCATAAAATCGAAGAATGTGATAAAAGCAAAGAAATTAATAAATGTACAAACTGCATAAAAGCAAATATGAAACTAAAATTAAACTTAGATGTTAACCATCATAGTTTTAGTCCAGTATATCTAAAAAATCTTTAAGCAAAAAAGAAAACATAACATACTAGCAACTAACAATTATTAATTTTAAAAAGTATTGAAATCAGTATAATACACCAAAATATTCAATCAATTGGAAACTCGGTAGATGAACTTGAAGTATTTCTAAACGATCATCCAAGAGTGAGGATGAATTAGCAGTAGACAATCTCATAAACTACACACTGATAAGCTGTATCTGCAGAAGCTCTGAAGAACATGGTGGATTGGCAATCTATAACAAAACAAACGTTGCAGAAATATAAAAACAAAAGTGTTGGGAGGATTTAAATAAGTACACGATTATGTTAGATGCAAAATTTTTATGTGGAGATTACAAAATTGTTGTTTTAAATATATATAAGTCAACAGAAGGAAATATTAGAGTGTTTTTAAATCAGCTTAAAAATTTGTATAAAATAGCAACTATATTAATATGTGGTAACTTTAATATTGACTATTTTAAGATTCACAAATTACAAACACTTCTAGTACCTGTATAGATAATATATTTGCTAACATTTTTGTTATTGAATTTATAGTTTTGCATTCCTTAACATCAAACCATACTGCACAAAAATTAACAATGTCTATATATATCAATAATTCAAAAAATCATTACATATGTCAAAGATCTTTTAGTGATAAAAATGTTAGTTTAATTTTATTAAACTTCTTGATCAACAAAACTTGGAAACAGTTCTTAAGGTAGACAACTATGATGTGGATGATATTTCTGTTGTGTTTCAATGATTGTATTCGAAATTGACATTTGCGTTTTTATACTCTATCAACTTTACCAACCAGGTTTTAGCAGGCCAAAGGTCCTTTTGAGTATGAGTGATGAAATAAGGCGAGATGATTATTGTTTGTAAATTTGTTTGTCGCTGAAACCATGAATGCCAAAACGGTTAAAGCGGTGAACAAATTTACAAATAATATACGGCAGAGTAGGATTTGAACCCCCAGCATCTGAGGCAAGCATCTAAGCAACTAACCTACACTGCCGCTCATTGTTTTCCGATTATACATAAGCAAATTAAAAATGTAAGTAAACATTTTATAACCCCAGAAACTAGAATAATCAAAAATAATGTAGATGTATTATATACTATATTATGCAGTCAGCAAAAATGATAACATAAAAAAAATTAGTATTAAGAATCAAAAAATTAGTACAATCTTGCTCTTGCAAATAACAAACGGAAAATGTATGATAAACAACTAAACATCTTCAGTAATAAGTCTAGATGTGCATGGAATATAATCAATTCAATAACTGGTAAAAACAGAAACACTTCCATGTATTTTTTGAAACCATCTACAAATTTAGCAAATAGCCTAAACAAACACTTTGTATACTCTGCACCTAATGCTTTAAGCCAGCTTAGGCAAATACCGTATGATGACAACATAAATATGCTTTAGAACTCAATGTTTGTTACACCAGTTACATTTTAGGAAATTATTGAAATCACAAAAAAACTAAATAACAAAATGACTGCAGGCACCGATTACATTCTAAAAACTTTAGTAAAAGCATGCATAAATAAAATATTAGAATCTTTGGTACATGTCATAAACAATTCTTTAATACATGGAATATTTTCTCAACAGCTTCAGTAAGACTAATTAATAAAAAAAAGGTGATACAGATGAAATGAATAATTATCGTCCAATTGGTCTATCATCGTTCTCAAAAGTATTTGAATCTGTAATGCACAAAATAATTGTTTTGTACATGAAAAGCAAACATTTATTTAATGAATCCCAACATGCTTATTAAAAAAATAAATCGATAGATACGTCAATTTTTCAGTTTACAAGTTCAGTACGATTGGCTTTATAAGACAAAGATATTTGTCTTGAAATATTTCTAGATTTATCCAAAGCCTTTGATAGCATTGACCATTCTTAACAAAGCTAAATAAATATGGAATTAGAGGAACTGCCTTGAAATGGATAAAATCCTATCTTAAATATTGATGTCAAAAAGTTGTACTGTATCAACAATTTAAATAAATTGAGTCCAACATGCTAAACGTGAATGTAGGTGTCCCTCAAGGCAGCTTATTAAGACCGTTGTTATTTATTATTTACACAAATGATATAAATCTATGTTTAGCTAAAAAAAAGAGATTATTAGTTACGCCGATGATACCAACATTATAATTAAAGCAGCAAACTATTCTTTGCTGCTGCAAAAAGCTAGTGAAATTATGAATAAATGCACTGAATGGTTTATAAAAAATCGTCTCATATTAAATGAGAGCAAAACTAATTTTATGCTATTTAAAACGTCAACATTGCAGTGCAAATTGCCAACAGATTTTAGACTAAATAACGTACTATACAAGTATTTTTCAAACGTTAGATTTTTTGGCATATATGTTGACAAAACTCTTAAATAGAAAAAACACATTAAATATCTTTCGGGTAAATTAAATAGTGTATGTTATACCATTTGCATAACTTCAAATAGATTAAGTATAGATACTAAAATGTTAATGTACTATTCAAATTTTAAGATATGGAATATTTTTTGGGGTATGTGTGCCAACGAAGAAAATTTATTTATTATTAAAAAAAAACGCTTTGGTTGTTATTAAATATAAAATTTAATGAATCGTGCAGGGGAAAATTTTGTTCAAACAACATTTTAACATTGTCTGCAATGTTTGTTTTAGATTGCATTTTAATTATATTTAAATATAAATATTACATTAGCATTAATGAGTTTACACATAGGTATAATACAAAAAATCAAAATTATATATATCCAAAATGTCGATTAACTTCCACACAAACTAGATCGATATATTCCTGCATTCGACCATTTGCCGGAAAATATAAAGCAAATAACGCAATATTTCGTATTCAAACAAACAGTAAAAAACGTCTATTTTTTTATATTGAACCTTACACTGTAGAAGAATTTTAAAATTATGTTTTAGACTGAATCATCAATTATGTTCAAGTTTAATTTTTTTTTCTATGTGGTTATTTTTTAATGATATTTTTCATTTTATTTTTCTTTCTGTAAACAGATTATAAAATAAATTTATTATTTTTATTATTATTATATCTATCTTTTTTAAATATAATGTAATTAGATAATATAAATTCAGTTACTAAAATATCTTCCGTAAGCCATGTTTCAACAATAAGTTGTTGGTAAAAACGTTCAATGAAAAATTTTGAAATTTTGAAAGTAAATATTTAAAAGTTTTTTGACAATTTATTTTCCTCTGATTTCATTATAATAAGTCGATCATTAATATATTTAATAAAAATACCTTGTTCACTTTTGTTTATATGTATTAATTTGTTGTTTAGTACGGTCAGCACTTATTAATCATTTACTTTCTTTTTATTGCGGAGAATAGTTCTTGGTGTTTCTATATTTTCAAAAATTAATTTTAATAAGCGAGGTTTTGTAGAACTATGGCCGACTCTTAGAACTTTAATTAGCTAAGTTAAATCACCAAGAGGTTTTAATATATTTGCTAGTTCAAATCTTTCTTTTTTTATTCTACCTTCTCCAGTTGATAAAGTTTCAGCTACATTAAAAACCATTATGTTTTTGCTTCTCTTCTTACTTTACTTTATTATTGAAGAAGGCTGCTTTCAGCTTTTATATTCTTATTTTCCTCTTCAAGCATGCTTACTCTGTCACCTACTCTGCATAATTTAGTGTTGATGTTCTCTAATCTTTCTATTAATTTAGCTTCGAACGGAGTGAAATACGCTTCTAACAAATCTTCAAGCAAATTTAAATTTACATTAGATTTATCAATAACTTTTACTGCTACAGTAAATTGGCATGATGAAATATTATGGGAATTATATTGAGTTAGTTAATTTACAAAATGAAATATCAATTTAAAACAAATAAAATTAAATAAACAAAACACAGGGTCACTTGCTTCAGAACACAAGGTATATTGTGTTGACTTTTAAAGACGAATACGACAAAGGTAGACCACGGTTGGGAAGTCAGTAAATAAGTACAATGTTAATATATTTATTAGTAGAGAGCGGATTAAAAAGCATTAAAAATACAAAAGAAAGCGCTTAAAAAGGTATGAAAATGTTGCTAAAAAAGCATTAAAAAAGCACCAAACATGTAAAAAAGCATTAAAAAGGCATGACACAATTGAAAAAAAATAATAAAAGCAAAAAAACCTAAAACTATAAAATATTTTAATAAAGGTTTTATAACATTTATAATTACAACAGTTTGAGTGATGATATTTTTTACACACATTTTAAATAATATAAAAAAACTTTTAAATAACTGAAATAAAAGTATTCACAAAAACAGTTAATAATTAAATGTTGCTCTAAGTGTTTAACTGTAAAATTCTGCCTTTTGATCACTTAAAATGTTTTTGAAAGGGGAAAAAACTTCTTTCGACATGCACACTTCTTACTGGTGCATGTTTAAATTTTGCTTTAAAAGCTGGATTCATATCAAAATCCGGAACATAATCTTCACTCAAAATACAGTTTATTTTATTTAATGTAGATAAACCTCAATTTTTCAAAAATATATTATCGGATTTTGATTTCACTGTGTGCCCAATATAGCCTAGTACTTTTAAAATTGCATCTTTAAAATCTCTATTTATACTTAGACTTTCATTTAACGTATTTTCCTGTTTTTCTAGCGATTTTATAGCATGACTCACAACAACGTAATTATCTTTTAAGAAAGCTAAATTATTTTAAAGTTTTTTTATTTTTTAGAACTGCTTGGCAGGTTTTTACTGACTTACTTGCAGGATCCGAAAACTGTATTACGTTTTTAAAATTTTCGAAATTGAGAGAATCCCCGACCTATCGATTATTTTATAATACGCTATGAGTCAGTCGGGATTTACAGACTTATATTAAACTTGTCTAAATAATATTATAAAAAATATGCAAGATCTTGATACGTAAATTTTGCTTTACGTTTTTTAAAGCCCTATGAATTAATACCATACTTGACCTATGTTGTCATTTGAAATTTTAAAGTTACTTTCGGTTTCGGGTACTTCCGGATTATTCCGGTAAAAAATAAATTCATCAGTGGATTCCTTGGGTTCACTTTGGTAATAAATTTTTTTGTCCCAGTCACATTCAATCAAGCGTTGTCGAAATAAAAGACTGGTACGGGTGGTCTGAGACACCCGGTATATTAATAAAAAAACAGCATTAACACAACATTGTTTTAACAAAAATAATGTTTTTAATTTTAACAACACAACAATACGTGCGTTTGTTTGTGTGATATCACTTAAAGTGATAAATATTACTAAGATTGTGCTTTCGGCGTGCCATATCACTTGTCACATGGATCACATAAGTCACTATCATATCACCTATGAAATAATCAAGTCACGTCGCAACTGCACTATCTCTAAACCAAATTCATTTGATCACTGATAAAACAAGCGGCAAATTTAAAATTTATATAAAAATTAATACAAGTTGCAAAGTTGGTTGCGTATTTAGATGGATGATGCACAACAGGTTATGTTATGAAATATTTTCTGACAGCCAAATTGATAGAAGCGATATAACCTGTTACAACATAAATTTAAAAATATGGCAGAAAATAAATAAATTGATCTGAAATAAAGTGAGATTTGTCGTTCTTTAAAAAGCATAATTTTAAACAAAAATTAGGTAATATTTGACGTCATCACCAAGTGATCAAAATTTCAGTGATATGGCAAAACGAACGCGCCTAATACTAGACAGGGAATCAGGACACAAGAAAAGATTAACAAGTAATTGAGGTTAGGGTAATTTAATAAAATTTTTATACTTTACTGTGCTGATTTTATTTTTATATATTAAGACCGGTTTCGGCGGTTAGGCCATCACCGAAACCGGTCTTAATATAAAAAAATAAAATCAGCACAATAAAGTATAAAATTTTTATTAAAATACCCTAACCTCAATTATTTTAAACTGTGCAATAATCAGAAACAAATACTATTAACAAGTAAAGTATTATATATTACATATTAACATAACAAAAGATAAAAACATAAATTTTAAGACTGACAAGGATAAACTATCAAACATGTATCCCAATTTAATCCAAATGTGTAAATAAGATGTACAAAAAGTTAAAACTAAAACGACAAATTAAAAATATTAACAAAACATACAATTTTTTAAAGTGCTTATTTATGTCACGAATTATTTAAACAATTTTAACAATTTTTACAATATTTTATAAAATATTATGAAGATTTAAATTTAATATTTTTGTAACTTATCTTTTGTTTGTTGTTCCGATAAAAATATATCAAATCGTTAGCAATAAATAAAACCAAAAACATAAAATTGAATTATTTACCTACTTACCTAACTCCAAAATAATAAAATTAAAATTACTATTATACTAAACGTATAAATATTATTAGAAAAACCTAGAAGTTTAATATCACTCTAAAAGTGGGCAGACTTAGCGCTGGCCGATTGCGAATTAAGTTTAGAAAAGTTTTTTTTCAGGAAATCTGACGTGGATTCTGTTCAATTAATTTTTTTAAATATAAAATATCTACCTACATAATAATAATTTACTAGTACTCCAAACTTATTGTTATTATTGCATTAAATGGTAATAAGTATTACCTGATATGTATGTAAGTTACATATTATCTAAAAACAATAACAACAGGAAACATTGACTTATGTAACATTCGTAAAAAAACTCTTATATTTTATTGGTATAAACACCTACAATACCGCGAAGAAACAGACAGTGATGCTTTCTCCTCATACATTTTAGAGGCCAACTGTGCGATATTAACATTGTGTTAAGATCGATCTTATAAAGATTCCTTTCACTTCAAGCGTAGAAAGAAAATTATCTTTCATTAAACAAAATAATAAATGTTTGATATAGAAATTTATCATCAAAAATGTCATGTGTGTAATTAAGGAAGAAAAAATCGGAGAATTAGGTAACGCGATAAATGATTAATGGTTATGTAGTTGATGTTTAAAAATTTAATCCATTAGCCACGACAGCGTTTGTTAATTGGCACAGCACACCGCGGAAGTAGTTGACAGAGTCAAAATATTTTGAATTAATGGATTGTTCTAGATCTAACAATAAATTAGAACGATACTCATTATTAATTTGTTATTCTGTTTGATAAAACTAGTTTATAACACAATATTGTTAGTTATTATAATACTATTAATTAGTAAATTTCACCGTGTGCATTTACTAGTACCAAGATAAATAATGGATATAATTATCTTTCATCTTATCACTCTCACCGTGTAATTAATTTTGTTAAGATTGTATCTATTCTATTGAAGGTGTTTTTTTAAAATTAGCACATAATATGTTACATCAAATTAATATTAACTATATCTAACAAATAATATTTATTTATAAATTTTGCATAAATACAATTATGGTGATATTTGAGTTATTTTTAATTTGTATAATTAGAAAAAAAATCACAATTTTTTAATAGAATTAACTTATTTTTCAAAAAACTTTAATTTCTATTGAGTATTCGTTCTTTTAAATCTATTCTATAACGATTTTGATTCAGAGAAAAATAAATGTTAATTACACAGAATGCACTAAAATACTAATAATTTATTTTAGAAATTTTTGAATGGTATTTCAAAGTCATATATCATTAGATATGTATACATATTTTCGACAATCAACAAAGTGAACGTTATAACGTTAAATTCATATTTATCATTACAAATAATGAAGAGTGCATTGTTCAGTTTACATTTCCCAATGAAAGTTTATTTTCAAAACAGTCCATCATGTACGTAGGCGGAAAACCATCAGAACTAGTATGGAATTGAGGCGTGTGGGTATCACTCATGCTAACTATATAAGAATTCTAAATGGCTTATCGCTTCAATATCTTAAACGCTTTCATTCAATCTCTTATTAATAAGTATTAAGAAGTCGCTTGTTGATATTACCAGACTTTTATTTTGTATTAAAAATACAAATATTTACAATCTAATCTAGATAATTTTCATTATATAAGATTTGTAACAGGAAAAGACACATTTTATAATAAACAAGACATTTGAAATAAAAATTACATTTCTTTTTAATAATTGGTTTTTACATTTTTTTTATTAGTTATAGTTTTAAAGTTTAAAGTTATTTAAGTAGTAACTAATTAAACATAATTTTTTTAATAAAATAAATTTATAATTCATTCAAACTCAATCTAACAATTTATTCATTTATTTATTTATTTACCCAACAGACATAATTGTCCAATTACAGGATAAAAATATATCAATAATAGTATATTACTATTAATTATATAACATAACAAATGTAAACATAAACATAAATTTAAAAGAAAAAAAAAAACAATGAAAAATACACTAAAAACCAAAATAATATTTACAGAACACTCTTGACAACTTTAACAAAATATGAGTAATTATCTCCAAATACGTCAACTGAATGATTGATTTGATTATACAATCTTAACATAACATACAAAGGGCTGTTCATGTGTTGATTTGTGTTTGTTCTACTATACGAAAAAAACAAATGATTTCTTGAACATGTACGTGGTATAACAAACTTAATTTTATTTAGTAATTTAGGATTATCACAGATATTATTTACTAGCTTATACAATAGAACTTACACATCGTCGAGACTGCAAGGTGTCAACATTAAATATTAAAAGTAAATCTTTATATGAAACAGTTAAAATACAAATATTTTAGAATTTTTTTTTTGCACTTGTTCAAGTGTATTAATATGGTTAGCATAATGTGGAGACCATACAATACTGCAATATTCCAATTTTCATCTAATAAACGCATTATATAATAACACTAATGATTCAATTGAAGTAAAGTTTTTACATAATCTAACAATAAATCTTAAAAGTTTATGACAAGAATTAACAACACTATCGATATGAAGTACAAAAGACAATTTACAATCAAATATCACACCTAAATCACATACTTTATCACATTTAACTAAAATAATATTAAAAATGAATTAATAATTTATTCAAAATCAGTCAATCGAATCACAGCGGCCAAGGGTCAAGCATAGACAATTGTTTCGGTTCTACAAACCTCGTCAGTATGCCTTGTACGACCACGGCATCGCATGATAGCGAAGACAATTTTGAATAAATATTTATAATAAAATAATATTATTTAACGTGTATTCAAAAGATAAAGCAGACCTTTTACGGCTGTAACACATTGTATAACATTTATCAACATTTAAATAAAGCTTGTTTAAGTTACACCATTCCAATAGTGCATTAATATCACGTTGAAGAGATTCACAGTCTGACACACATTTTATTGCACGAAAAATTTTAAAGTCATCAGCATACAATAAACACTTAGAACTAATACAATTTGTGACATTATTTACAAACATAGAAAATAATAATGGACCAAGATTTGAACCCTGAACAATGCCACTGGAAGCCACAAAGATATTTGATTTAGCACCTTTATATTCTACAAACTGTTTTCTTTCAAATAAGTAAGACTGCAATAGTGTTATGAGATTATCATGTAGTCCAAATTTTTTAAGTTTGTTTAGCACTACACTATGTTGTATGCGGTCAAACGCTTTGCTAAAATCAGTGTATACTACATCCACTTGCAATCTACTATCTAAAGAACATGACACATAATGAGTAAAATTAATCAAGTTTGACGTAGTAGATCTTCCTTTAGTAAAACCATGTTGTGCATCCGTTAGGAAATTTTTTACATGGTTTAAAATGTTGTTGGCAAGCACAGATTCAAACATTTTTAAAAAATTGTTTAAGATAGCAATTGGTCTGTAGTTTGAGATGTTTAATGATTTACCATTTTTAAAAACTGGGGTAATTTTGGCTAGTTTTCAAATTATAGGAAATGTTGATGCAGTGATAACTTTGTTATATAAATAACTCAAAGGTGACACTAAGGCTTGCATGCAATCTTTAACTATAAGAGCTTTTTTGCTGCAGTAATGATTTCTTCATCAGATATGTATGTTATTCTCAGATCATTCACATTTTTGTTAGAAATTAAATTCAAACTTAAATCTGAATCTTTAGAGACATATACACTAGAAAAATAGTTTGCAAATGCATTTACAATCTCTTTTGGGTTTGTTAACTCTACATCTTTGTATACTAAAGTTCCCGGTATGCAAGTAGAGTTTTTTTTCTTATTAATATAAGACTAGAATGAACTAGGGTCATTTTTATTGCTACTTTGCGTATTATATATATATATATGTATATAACTTTTATGGTCTTCGCTCACGTTGATTTTAATATTTTTGCGAAGCTGACTTTTAGTTCACGGTAGAATTGATATTTCTTTCTACTGTATAATTTTAAATAATGATTTTTTGTACGTATTAATTTTATTGTGTATTTGCTAAACCACACCGGATATTGACTACTACTTTTCCTAGTAAATTTTTTTGGTACGTATATGTCAAAAAGAAAATATATGTGTTAATAGAAAAGAGTGCAGCATACATTAAGATCAGATTTACTATATATGTCACTCCAATCAACTTCCAACATAGCCTGGTATAATCCAAGAAAATTAGTTTTTTTGAAATCATATTGTTCTATTCTAAATTCAAATGGTTTTTCTTTATGGCCAGCATCTATAGTAATATCAACATAAAGGACAGGATGGTAAAAATTTTCTTTAACTAGTCTGTCATCATTACGATCAACAGTACATAATAGATCCAATAGTTTAGATTTATGATTTAAGAAATTATTATGTTGACTCATATTATTAAACTGTAAAAAGTTTGAAAAAGCTGATGTAAGTCTATTTCTATTTTCGTTCGACATATATGCATATAGTTCTGGTATATTGATATCTTCTATTAACAAAGAATTTTCGCTCAAATCTAACTGTTATTCTAAATATTCAATATATAGTCGTAGACTTACTGTGGCGATGTAAAATAGCCGTAAAAAAAAGCATAAATAAAATTCAACTTTTGAATGACGTAATCATCATGAGAGCAATCCGGTGGAATATAAATGCAAATCAAACTTAGTGTAATTCTGCGAATTGTCAATTTAACAGCAATAACATCTATATTTATTATAGGTGATTTAATATAAGACAAAGCCTCCAAGTTATACTTAGTATTGACAGCAATAACTGTTCCTCCTCTACGACAGAATGTACGGTCGGCTTGGTAGACACAGTAATTATCAGAAAACAATTCACTATTTAATATTCCATCTCTTAACCAAGTTTTGCTAAGCATTACAATATCATAATTAAATGTAAATAAATTTGATATATAGTTAATAAATTGCAAGTTTGTTGGGTATTTTCTAGTTTTTTTGTTGTAGTATTTTTGGAGATCCGTTTATATATTTTATATACAAATTAGCTTCACCACTATCCTAACGCTTTTTTAACTCTTTTCTTATAATAATAGCATACTTTTTTTGATGAGGTGTTTGATCGTCTCCAATTACTACATGTTTCAAGCGTAGGAGAGACTTCAGTTTGCTTGCTTTAGTTAAAATGTTTTTGACATCACAAGGTGCATTTAATTCAACTATTAATGGACGAGGCTTTCCATTAGTTTTAAATTGACCTATTTTTATTACTCGTTTGTGGGGTGGCACATTACCGGGTAAAACTACACTAAACATGTTTTCCACATTTGCAATATCACTTGCATTATCATTTGTTGTTTCCGGAACATTAAATATCATCACGTTAAATGATCTTCGAGTGCGGTCTTCAACTTCAGTTACAACTTGTTCCAAGGCTTTGCAAGATAAACTGGATTCAACATTTGAGTTTGGAATTGATAAAGCTCGTAGTTCTTTTACTTCTTTAATTAAATCCACAATAGTTGTTTTTAATTCAACAAGATCCCCATCCATTTTTATACATCCATTACAGGTCTATTTAATGTTAGATTTTGAGCGCAATACTCTACTATCAGGTTGAGACAGATCCACACAGTTTATATTAAAAGTCCCAGCACAAATAGAGCAGAGAATTAGTTTTAATTCTTCTACACTTTTTTTACAGCATTTACAAACACCCATTTTATTCAAAAAATCAGATTATATAAAAAGAAGGTCAATTACGTAAATTTGCAAATTATGGCAACGTCGCAAATAAATCACGACGGCGAGTTGTTCAATGAACAACACTATTATGCTCAAAACGGAATGTTAGTCACAACCTAAGTATACAAATCAGTCTTATGCCCGTATTACACTGTCAATAATTATATCTTGAATTATATATATAAAAATATTTAAATCTTAAAAAGTCTGTAAAGTGCACAAAGTATCATCAATCTTTTTGTAGATTGAAATTTTAAGAACATTTTTAGGTTTTTTTTATAGTTAACACATAAAATGTGAGAAATAGCATTTATAATATAACCTAACTATTTTTTAAAAACTGTTAATTTGTACATTTTTTGCGTCAATTATAAAGAAAAACTAAAAACATTTTTAAAATTTCATTCTGCAATAAAATTGATGATTATTTGTGCATTTTACAGACTTTTAAAGTTTCATCCATAATTATATATATAATTCTATAAAGAATTATAGATAGTGTCCATACAGGCATAAAACTCACAAACACACAAACTCACTATTTAAAAGTTTACTAATCACAGCGGTCAAGAGTCAAGCATAGACAATTGTTTCGTCAATATGCTTTGTATGACGACAACATTGCATGGTAGCAAAAAACAAATTTGAATAAATATTTTTGTGCTTATAAAAATTGATGAAAATAAATAATGATACAAATGGCTAGTAGCACCACTACTATTTATATGTACATTTTTTTCAATTTTAAAGTGTCATATTTAGGAGTTATTTTATATGTATTAAAATGAGTAGAATGTAAGCGCAAACAAAAGATGCTAAAACGGGCAAAGGCATGAGTGCAACGGCCAATCTGATCTTGGGTTACTATAACAATACTTAGACATTGACATTAAATAGTTACAAATTATAACTGGAAGCTTATCCAATTTGTCAAAAGTTTAGATGAAAAAAACTCTTTTAAAGGTTTTGGTTTCTACATCTCTAAACTGTCGGCAAATAAATATTAGAGCTTCTCAAAAATTGTGTTTATAGATGCTACAAACTTTAACATAGAATTTTTGCTTTGCCGTATCTGTTAAAATGGTCTTTAAAAAGTAAAAAGTGTGCTATCATTTGCAAAACAATAATAATAATAAAACAATTGGTTATTTAAAAAAGTTTATTAATCTAAAAAATAATAAAAAACAGCGCAGAATCTTGAAAAACACTAGCATTTTTGATTTTGACAAACCATCAATTTTAACTATTTTTTGTTGTTTTTAATTATTTATATTATATTATATAAAAAATAAAAAATATACAAAAAATAAACCTTCAACTAAAAATTGACAACATAAATTTTGAACGGGTAAAAAGTACAAAGTACTTAGGATTAATGTTGAACTGTGTTGTCCAGTATTTAGTTGTTGGTCAAATGTGCTGTCGTTTCAGACGTTACATTTGCACTATTGTAATTTTACTCGTTGCAGTTCCCAGTGTTTCACACGCATTTTAAGCGCGCACACACTTACACTAATACTGTTAAACGCCACAACCACAAACAAATAGAGCGCAATCACTGAACATGCAGCCCCCGTTGAAAAAGTCTAGAATTCTTTTTTAAAATTTGGCAGTACGGCAATCTTAGATATAGCGCGCATAAAAGATCCAGCATTTGTTTGCACTGTCACCACGCAACACATATCATCATCACCATGATAAAGTTGAGTGATTTGTCCAAGATGCTATTGCTGAGAAAGGACATTGTCTTCTTTTAAGATTACTATATCTCCTATCGCGGAACAGCTGGCAGCGTTGATACTTAGTGTTTCTGTTAACAGACATGTTATGTAAATTGGGTTGGGGATTGTATTGTACATTTTTTCAATCATTGGCAAGGGAGTTAAAGATCGGGAGTTTAAACAGGCTTCAATTTGTACAAGGACGGTATAGAATTGCTCATACGTAAGTCACTCACAGTTGATTAATTTTCTAAAGTTTTTATTTGACTTGACTGCTGCTTCCACTTCTGAATTTTTTGAGAGCGTTTGAAAACGCGGATGTTCTTAGATTAGTTGCTAATTTTATGTGTACTGTTTTAGTTGCAAAACAAACAAATATGCATAGATACGATTTTAGAATTTGTTTTTGTTTTCTTCCTGTGCCTTTCCGAATGTTAAATGATCGTAGCCTACACCGGAGACGAAAACTTGGCACTCTGGGCGCTGGAAGATTTCCCGTTGCATTCTGTATTGTCGGTGGCTTAGGGTTAAAGCAAAAACATCGTATGCAAGAGCTACAGATTTTTTTGACAAGGTTTCTTCAGCTAATGACCAGTATTTCAATTGGATTGACAATAATAGAAAAGAAGGTTCAGCATGTAGTAAACGGACATTTTTGAGTGATAATTAAACGTGCCAAAGGGTGTTTGAAATCTAGCACCATGGGGTGTTTGTGTTCATAGTTTGTATTTGCTTGTGATATTCTTTCCTCCACGCGGATGATTTTTTGTTCATCAAGATATGGGTGTAGAGTAATTATTTTGCTACTGTTCTTGACTTTTCTTTTTCTTAGAAGGTCGTTGACTTTCTCTGAGAAAATTTCATGCTGCATATTTTTTACAAAGAAATTATGTGATAATGTCAATTCCAATAAACTCAAGGGTCTATTCCTCTTGTTGTTAGCAGATTTGCAGTGAAGAAATCTTTGGCAGTAAGCAATTATTTGTTAAAGTTTTGTAAATAATAAATATCTTATAAATACGTCAAAAACCTTTTCTACGGTTACAGTGAGTGTTTGTATAGGCAATTTAAGGTCTGGTATGTCAATTAGCTTAATATTTATAATGTTGTTTGGCCAATTGCAGTTTAATGTGTGTAAAAATGTCCGTACGTACGACCAGAGTTTATTAGCCATACGTTCATTAACATGTAAACCTCGGGAAATTACATCTGCTGGATTTTTATGGATAGAAACATGTCGCCAATTTTTGACATTTGTCAAATCTTGTACTTTTGAAACACGATTTGATATAAATGTTTTGAGCTGGTTTGGTGGCGTGTTTATCCATGACAAACAGTTATTTAAATCACTCCAATAGTAAACTTTGGATATAGTTTGATCTAATGATCAAATTCTGTAAACTTCTTCATCAATTGTGATAACACTAGGGCACCACAAAGTTCTAGACGTGGTATAGTAAGAGTTTTAATAGAGCTACTCTAGATTTGGCTGATACTAGATTTGTGTTAATCACTCTGTCAGTTCGTCTGCATTTTCAATACACGTATGTGCTATATGCTTGCTCAGAAGCATCACAGAAACTATGCAACTACACGTGCTTATTATTGCCTAAATATCTGGGTATCTAAATGGAATTAGCATGCTGTAAACTAGTATAGTAAAATATCTGTCTATGCTGTAGATAGTTCTATGGGTACTGATGCGTCTATACATTTTCTCAATCTCTGCATTAATGACGTAGGCATGTAATTGAAAACGTAATAGAATACGTTACGTGTATTAGATTTAGTCAGAATGTCATTTAATAATGCTTTAGTGGTTGTGGTTGTTGGACATCAAAGACTACTCTGACCTTGGATGTAGTATTGGATTTTTGTTACACAATAATGAGGTAGATATAGTGTGTTGTTTGGATCTGATTTGATTGATGTTATTTTTGTGTCCTAACGTTTCATACTCAGTCATGAAAGTTGTATATTCGGATTTCATCTTTACGTCCTGATTGAGCTTTCTTTTAATTGAATAAAGGGTTTGGTAGATTGATTAATAGATTGACCTAGCGTTGATGCATCTGGTTTAATCAATAGTTGTGGAACAAATTTTTTATTCTCGTTCCGTATGGTATTTGCTGAACAGTGTTCTTCGCATAGTTTTTCTTAATTTGTATGTTGCTTGGCCCTTGGAATTTCAATGATTTTACTGAAAGGTTATATTTGCTAGGTTAGTGATGAACTTGCTGGTTTGATAAAAAATGCAACATAAACAACTCATATTTATAATAATTTTGTACTATGCATGAATTACTTTGGAAAAAAAATATTGTTTTTTTTGTATCTTTATAAATAGTTAAGAAAATTTATTAATTATGTCAATCCTATTATTTTCAGTTTGTATTAGATTGTTGCAATATTTATGAGATTTTTCCTTTTATTTAATTAGTTTGTAAAAAATATTAATATTTTCACGTTAACAAAGCTGACAAACGTATGTATAAATAAAACAATGTTTTTCAACATACCCATTTTTAAAAAAGACAATAAAGAAAACAAAAATGGTTATACGCCAATATCAATTTTTAGTATATTTGGAAAAAATTTGAAGTTGCAATAAAAAGAAAATTGGTAAATTATTTTGAAAAAAATTATTTGTTTTCTTTAAATCAATTTGATTTTGAGTAAATAGATTGACACCGTCAGCCTTATTAGAGTGTTTCAAAGCAATTAAAATTTGTAAATATGTCAGTGCATTTGACAAAGGCATTTGACTTTGTTTTGCACAATATTTTATTAAATCAATTTAGTTAATTCAATTATTATAAGGTAGGATTTAAAACCAATAGTTTTTTTTAATCTTACTTGTCATATTACAAACCGTTTGTTAAAATTAACAACAAAACATTGGATATTTTTTTAATAAAAAAAAGCATACTTCAGGAATAAATACTATAAATACTTGAGAAACAAAGGGCGATTAACAGCCATTGACGTGGCCACATCTTCTTAAAACCATAAATGTTAACGACCAATACTTTTTTTTGAAACTCAAGGATGAAAAAAGTGTTTATCATACAACTGTAACGTTTTTTCATGATATTGACAAACACATTAACTCACATATTATCCTTTTTGCGTAATAGCGTTACTACAGCATTAAACTGTCATACTAACTTAAATGAGACACTTCTGAATTCTGAATTATCATTAAATGAAAACTGCAAAATTGATTTCATAAAACTACACATAAGTTCAACAACTAGTTATGAGCACAAGATGCATAGATCAGTCTAGCTTCACAGAACCAGTTAAATTATTGGAAACTTACTTTGGTAGTAGTTTAATATGTACTAACAATTCTGATAAATTAACAAATAAATTGTGTTCATTTACTTATTTATTTATTTAAAAAAAATTCTGCCGTGTAATTATTAATTTTTATTTTTAAATTTCTTTTTGTTTTAGAACTTTTTACAAAAAGGCTTTTATTTAGTCTACTTGTTCCATTTTTTGTTATGTGAATGTTGTTTTGTGCTAATATTGGGTACTTCTTTATTTGTTTCCAGATTTATATTGCTTCTCATTTGTTTATGTTTTATAAAATGAATAATTGTAATGAAAATTTAAATAAAAATGTATCACTCAACGTTTTTTTTGTTATTAATATTTCATAGCTTGTTTCAGTTACTTGTGAGTTATGGTATTCATCATATGGACAAAGAAACTCGGCAACCGCAAAATAAGTTTTTGGTATACAAAGACGTATTATTCGAATAATAGCTGATGTTCACTACCAAGATGTTAACTTTGCCAGTGTTGTATATTTTTCAATGCTTGATGTATGTCAAATCCAATTCAAGTTTATACACTAACATAGAATGAGTTTATGATTATGCTACACAAAATAAATTGAATATTATAGGTTTGTTCCAACCGACATCGCTCGGCAGTTTGCAAACTGGTTGCGACTAATACATGGATTATTTTTGCGCAAGCGCCGACTTTGTACTGATTCCAAACTGAACACAAATTGCTTGCCGGTTGGAACGCGCCACAACCAAGTTTTTGACTAAATTCAAACATGAATTAATAAAACAATTTACTACGTTTTTTTATCACAAATTTGTGATAAATCGTTTTATTATTTCATTAACATGAATTATCACGTAGTAGAGGTCGCAACCATCAATTATATTAGATTCAAACAGTTTTAAAAAGTGAGGTTATGTAATGTAAACAAATATTAAAAACTAAAATTGTTTAACATATCACACCTGACGTTGTGTATCACGTTATTCTATTACTATTTTTATACAAATAAATATATAGTTAAACAGATACTCATCTTGAAAAAAATTATTTTACAATGAACTTTATTTCTTTATTTTTCATAAAACTATAATTAAGTTTCAGATAAATAAATTACTGTTATTATCATTAAATTTAAATTCTACTAATTAAATTAATTGCGGTAGATGCTGCAGGAGGTATTTCAATTTCATTAATTTCAATAATTTCAATAGCGGCAACGTTTTTACTCTCTGCGCATGACTGGGACGGTTCCGGATTTTTAATACATGCTTCTGATCGCTGACTGTTTCTGACGGTGAGACGGTCCACAACTTGGTTGCGGACGATTTGGGGTCAGGTTGGAACGCCCGACTTCTAGTCAGAGTCTGGGGGTATCAATAGGTATAGCCAAGGATGTTATACTATATACTGGATTGGCAACCAAGCCCCTTAAAGTGAGGAAAAATATCGAAATATGCAACCCGCCGTTGTGCCGCTTTAGCATCTCTTTTTATCTCACAGTCGTATACGAGGCAAGAGAGACAGAATTTTAGAAAAATTGATTTAAAACAATAATTATAAACTGTATTTTACTATTTTATATATCAAATTATACTACCAAGTATTACTAATTTTTCTCATAAAAAAAAGTAACATAATTTCAATTATTAATTACTTTAATAAGATTTATAAAAAAATAAAACAAACTTTCTTATTACAGACACTCAATATATTCAAGAATAATAATAAAAAAGTAAAACTAACTTGTACATTTGTTTAAAATATAAAATATATTGACAAATATACAAAATATAGTACTCACATAATAATTCGTTAACCAAACTGTGAATAATGCGTGCTTTAAAGTTACGCATTCGTATGTCAGTTTTTACTTGTACCTGATACATCTTACAAAAGAAATTTATTTATTAACTCTTAAGTTACTTAATAGAAACAGTAATAGATTTTTTACACGGTTAAAAAATTAGAGTTAGTAATTTTTAAAAAAGTAATAATTTTATTATATTTTATTACAAATAATTTAAAAAAAGTGCATAAACTCGAAAGTAAAGTATTAATAATAAGTTACATTGAGTCTAAATGTATTATACATAAAGATCTACTTTATAAAATTATTACAACTACAATGATATAAATATTAATAGAATGATCAAAAACAACAATTAATCACAATACAAAATGTTTGTTGTGAACTTTTGCATATATTTTATATATAAGATATTTAAGGGGAAGGTAATAATTATTCTAAATAAAATTAAAACTCAAAACTAGCATATAAAAGTATAATTATTATCCAACAATATTGTTTACTTGCATTTAATATAATTTTTATATTAAACAGCATAACATATTTTAATTGCAAATGCTTACTAATGAAATTAAATTCCATTTCCTATTTGTTTCAAAGATTTACATCCAAATGCAACCCAGTATTTAACCATTATTTCGCTTGTTAATATTGCTCATTTAAACCGTATATGGCGTAGTGACTAGTGCGACAGAGTAAAACATACAAATTTATACGGCACAACGGCAAGTTGCCTACCCACGGATTTGGACACACTATTTCCCTATGTTAATATACGGTGGTTGCCAATCCAGTATATAGTATAACATCCTTGGGTATAGCAGATATGGCCACACGTATAATTCACTGTACTGCACTGACCCAGGATTCATGCAGTGGCTCGAATAATGGTTTTATTTTATTTCCGTCAAGGTCGAACAGCTGTTTATTTAGACGCACAATTTCATGCGCATCATCAGGCATCATGCCATGAATGCCGGCATAACGGGCATAACCTATTCGCGTTCACTTCGATGTTTCCATAGTTTTTAGTTATTATTGTTATTAGTTTTGTAGTTTAATTTTAAGGATTGCCTCAAAGGCAATGTCACCACCAGGTATTTGCAAATATAAATTAAAAGTGTCAATTTGTAATAATATATATTACAGTTCTATAACTGTTAGCAGTTATAGGACTATAATATGTATTATTATTTATTTTTACAGAATTTATATTTTGTTTATTTTAAAGAATTATTATTTATTTTAAAAGAATTTTTATTTATTTGCAAATTCTGTGTGGATTTGCCATTTTTAACTCTGCCGTTGTCAGTTCCCAACCCGAAAATAAAGAGGGAAAATGGCAAGTTTTAAAAATAGCGCCTTTTATTGACACAAACGTAACTCAGCGCCGCTAGGCGTCCGTTTTACAAACTTAATGTTTCTTCCCAGGAGCGAAGAGGCGCTAAAACTCGTGGCAAAATATTTATAGGGAATTGACTTATCTTCTATTGTATGATCTGTGGTCAGAGTCATGGTTTGTGTACGGTTGGAACGCGAAAGTTCAACTGCGCACAATCCTGACGGTCCCAAACCGCGTTTGGTGTCGGTTGGAACAAACCTCATATTATACCAGTAAATTGTGGAATAAATAAAACAAAATACAGTACAAACTATTACGCAATAAAATTTTTTAACGCTCTGCCCTGCCTAATGTCATACATAATATATGTAATGTTAAATTTAAAATGTTTGTAAAACATATTTTAATAGATTGTAGTCCGTTTTTATAGACAAATTTTTTAGTATTAAGTTTTTAAACCGTTTGTAATTTATATAATTTTTTAGACTTGTTATGCAATATAATTTACTCAATTGATTAAATTTAATTTAGAATAGAATAATCGCTTAGATTTTGTCTAGCTTTAACAATCTGATTTGTCGATTTGACATATTATGTTAGAAATAACCTCGAAGATTTTCACTTCTAGAAAATAATGTGCTGCATTAAGAATAAGACGCACTAGATGTCATTTTGCTTGACAAATTTTATGTTAGGTTATAATTTAAAATAAGTTAAAATACTACTTTTTATATGATAAAACATGTTTATAATTAACTATTTATTTTACAGATATTTGTTTTATATACCATATAAAAATAACAATGAAAAAATTAAATAACTACTTTATAAACTTTACTTATAATTTTATTATAATAATTATAACCGGTGACGATTTATTTGTATTAAAAGAAAGTAAATTATTGTAATTGTTGTTTGTTTACAGTAAGATTGTTGAAAATATTTGTATGTAATCATAGTCAATAATTGAGTTTTAACACTGACTTACTTGTTCTAAGAATGTTGAGTAATTAAGTGAGGTAATATTCCTACATCACTTGTAAAAAGAAAGCTTCTTATGTATTAAAGTTGAATGAAAAATTACAAACCACATATCAAATAAAAGTATCATCTTGTTCGTTCATGTGCAAATAAAACAATTTACAAAAATTAATGGGCTATGTAAGAATAACCACCAATTCACACTATAAAAATTATAATCAAAATGATTTGTATAATAAATGTTTTAGTTTATTTTTTATGTAAGTGTGTTGAAGAACATAAAATTGAACATTGATTACTTAAATAACATATTAAAGGAAAATTATTGTTGGCACGTAAAAAAAAACCTAAGACCCGTGCATTTTAAAACAATACGTGGCAAAAAAAGACATTCCACAACAAAATAGTATATTTTGCGATAAAAACCCACTTTAAAGAAGCTGATGTAGAAATAGTTAGTATATGTTGACATAAAATAGGTTACTTCTAAAAAAATAATTTTTACTTATCTCTTTTATATTACCTAAGAGTTCATTATTGTTTATCTGTTTCATTGCATTAGTTTGCAGTCGTTCTTGTTTGATCTAACTCTTAGTGACTTGAAGAATGCCACGAGTGCAAAAACTCTATTTAAAAGAAAACAAATTATAGAAATGTCTGAGGTAAGTTTAGAATTCCATAAAATTGGCAGTCGTGTTGGTAACCACACGTGAGTGTAAGTAAAGTTTAAAATAATTTAGAAACTTTTAGCAGAACAAAAAGATTAACCGACAGAACTAACACAAACGATTCCAACAAATTAATAAATAAAGTTTTTATAAGCTAAGTTTTTAAGCAAATATGCTCTTTTGGATTGAGTTTTTGTCTCTTTTAAACAACATGTTGCAGTGGTGTCAGGACAGACAAGACTTCATGAATGGGCAGAAATTGTCTTCAGTAACAAATCCAGATTTTGTTTATAGTACTCTGAAGAAGTTTAAAAGTTATACAACCTAATAAAAAAACAAAACTTAACAATTTGTTCAACATTATTTAATAATTTAGAAGGCAATATGCTAAGAAAGAAGGTCTTTTTAACGTTCAATCCAGGCACATTAAAATACTTTGTCTATTAATTTAAGACCTTTCAGGTAATCTGCGGGCAAGCTGGATTAGACCATCTGTTTGAGCGGTATTATTAATTTTATTTTCAGCAAAAAAAAAGAATTGTTTATCAACATACACCAACTATTTCTAATAATTGTTGTACGCCTACTCAAGGTTGTTTAGTTTCTTTTAACCCAGTGTATTTTACAACAAATCAACAATTTTTAAAACATTTAAATTATAAACACGTTTTAAACACAAACTTTGATGCCAACAGGCACAAAAAATCTAGACATAATATAATAACTTAAATAATAATTTAAAGAAATAAGTAATTTAACTAATTTTGACATGAAACTAAACGATGGTTACAAAAAATGACATAAAGATGATTATTTACAAGAATTTTATTAAACTTATTAATTTTTATTGAGTTTAAACTATTACTACATTATATAAAGCATCATAGCGTAAGAAAACTAATTTTGTTGTTCCAGTTAGCAAAGTTATAATAATATTATTAAACAAACGTTTGATCTATATTTTAATGACATTGGCTTGCCAACAAAATTCTAGATTATTTGCGATGTCAGTATATTAAAATGAGAACGTTTTTATGAACAATAATAGAATTTTAATTATCTTTAGTTAATAAATTTTCTAATTACATAATTTAATATCTATGTTAATTGACATAAATAATTATTTAGTTTGTCATTCAATAATAAGATTGATTTAGTTTTTAATTTAATTATATAAATTTTTAACAATGTTTATATATTTTTTATTCTACATACTTTCTTCCATATACAATTTTATTATGTTATAATTTATGTTTAAAGCGACAAGATTATGAATCCTTTTCATGTGCCGAGCTGTTTTATTTGTTTAAACTTTCGCAGTGTTATTCAAGCGATGTATCGGCTTTTAGATATGATGACTGAAACTCTTTTGGAGCAGTCTGTAATTATAAAAATCAGCACAACACAGAAATGAAAGTGTATTTGTTATAAAAAATGTCGGAACCAGAATCATTTCACATCTTGATTGCTTATCGGTATTTATTATATAAGATGTTTATGCTATACATTCTTGACAGGTTTTTCAGACATTTGTTTTTTTAATTCTTACTTTTGTGTATTTTTTTTAAATTAAAAATTAGAAATTTTGTTTATTGATTTTGGGTGTTATTATTTTACAATCCTCTAAAATATTTTTTTATAGTATTTAAAGTGTTTTAAATTAAATACCTTAAACTCCTTGCACAATCAATATATTAGTAATAATATTGGTATAATAATGTTTAACTTTATGTTGATTAATTGAAACGAAAAACACCGTAGATTTAATGTTTAACAAATTATTTATTATTTAGAGAAAAACTACAATAAAATTATAGCTGATAATTAAATCACTTGTGACTAACTCTGCAACAAGCTCCTGCTAATAAAATGTTGTTGAAATACTATAGTTTATATACCCATAATTACGAAATGAGTGATTTAACAAAATATACTTAATTTAAATAAAGGAACTAGTTATTATCAATTAAATAATTATTACGATTCATTATTAATAAGTGTAAAAAGTCTAAGGATTATAAACAGCTTTTTATAGTAGTAGAACACAGGGTGTTTAAAAAAATATAAAATATTTAAGGGGTTGGTAGTACAAACCACAACAAACAAAAAGTCTTAATAATTATAGGTTGTCATAGCAACGGTTTCGGAGATATAGAACATTATTTATTTTTATATGTTTTTACAAAGAACAAAGTTATAGAAGATGTTTTAAGTGCTCTCCATCTATTTTTAAACAGACCGACATCATTGTCTGAAAGACATTTGTACTCTTTCTAAAACCTCTTCATTGGCTCGGATTTTTTGGCACTTTAATTTTTAACTGCAACTCTTTAAGGCTATTTACAAGAGTAGCATACACTAACAATTTCAAATATTTCCAAACAAAAAATCAGGAGGGTTTAAATCAGGCAATCTTGCTGGCCATAAAACTGGTCCGCTTCTTCCTATCTGTCTATGTAGAAAAGTTTATTCTAAATGCTTATTAACAGCAATTAAAAAATAAGCTGGAGCACCATCATGCTGGAACCACATTTGTTGCTTGTGGACCAAAGGAATGTTATCCAAAAGATCATACATTGTGTTCTACAAAAAGTTAAGGTAAGCAGCCTGTTAATCGATTTGGTAAATCCAAAAGACCTAGAAACCTGTCACCTACATTACCCATCCAAATGTTTAATAAAAAACGTGTCTGATGTCCACATTCAATTACAGCATGGGAATTTTTGTCGGCTCAACGATGTGCATTATAAAAATTAACAATTCTATTTTGTGTAAACCCTGCTTTATCTGTATTTTTTTTACAAGAAACTGCGGGTTTTTAGCATTTTTGCGTAGAAACCAGCAAAAAAACCAAACCTGCCCGATGATAAATTAAATTTAAAGCCTGTACTTGTTGTACATGGTATGGATAGAGCAGCTGCTCGTCTCTGGATTATGCTCTATCAGTGCTATAATTTTTTGTTCTGCTTTAGGAGTAGATACCGACTTTGGTCTGCTAAAAAGATAACATTGTTTTTAAAGTAAACATTCTCAATCTCAAGTAAATTCTTCCAAACATACAATGTGAAGAAATCTGGCAATTTGGATAAGCTTTTACATAAAGACGTTGCGCTTTGGTGGCAACCACATTAGCACAACCATACATAAAATGCATGCCGGCTAGTTCTGCTTTAGAGTAATCAGCTATAGCAATAAAAACTTGTGCACTAACAACAACTGTCAAATACTAAATGTTTATTTCACCAAACATCAGTGTACTATGATAAAAATGCACAAAAAATGGAAAAAAAAATAATAAAAATAAATAATGTTTCATATCTCTAAAACCGTTGCTATGAGTCCCAATGTTTATTAAAACTTTATTGTTTGTTGTGGTTTGTACTGTCACCCCCTTAAATATTTTACATTCTTTTTTAAACACCTTGTAATTTGTACTTCATTTTGTTGCAGGAACTGTTATTTATTTTAATTTTAATGCAAATTACATATTTTCAACAACCTGTAGTTTATTCATGAACAATTTTAAAAACTTTTATCAACTTTATGATTCTCCAACTCAAAAATGTTCTATTTGATATTTTTTTCTTTAATAACATTAAAAAATTAAATTTATGAAAAAATATTCTAAACTAAAAAACATCCATAGACGCGTTTCGAGGTTTGCCTCTCATCAGTATGGCTTTATTTATTTAAACTAATTGATTTTTAACTTACTTCGTCAACATTGTTCACCACCACAATTCAAAGTGAATATTTTAAAGGGTGTATTGACTATTTATACTAACTGACTTAATGACTTTCTCTTCTTTATATATTTTATATTTTTTCTTAAATTTAAAATTTGCATTTTTTACAAGTTCTAATATAATAATTGTAAACAGATAGACTCAAACACAAAACAGTTACCAAGCCTAGCAAAAAAAGATTATGGCATTAAAAAAAAATCTACAGTTTAATTAAACAAAAACTTAAAAAAAAAAAATTGTTCTTAAAAATATATATCCTGATAAAAACACAACACAAATTTTATAATCTTTACAAAGAAACAACTATGTTATATTCAAAATAATCTAACGCTTATATAAAAAAAATGAAGTAAACATAGGTAGCAGCAGTTTAAGCAATTAGACTTTCCACATATAGATTACGTTAGACAGTTTGTAGCTCTATTAGTTTGGTTTTGCTTGTATCATAATACTCGTCTTAATAATCCCAAATAATGTTAATACTTTTTGTTGTGACAAACTTGTTCCAAATAAACGTTTACAATCACCAATTGTGTAAAATCTACAAACAAATATAGTTTATTGTGCGTTTTACAGCTATATATTATTATTTTTATAAATGATTCAATTATAGTAATTTTTATAGTTATTAATGTAATATTTTGAGTGATTGAGAAACAATTTTTTTATTACAATTTAAATAGAAAACGTAACTGTCAAGTATATATATATAAAATATTGACAGTCATTCATCATTAATTACATAAATATAAAAATTATTATTTGAATATTTTAAATAAATTTTATATAAAAATTTATTGCCACTTAACCCATTTTCAAGAATCGATATTAAAAACGCCTAACTTACAATAGAATCAAAAATATAATCTCTAGTTGCAGTTCTGCACATTGTGCTAATTGGATTATTAAACTCATAGTTAAAAGAATGAAAAGAATCTCTGAATAATAGAGACTTCTTAGTTTGGCAATTATTGTCGGATACCTGAAATGGAAAGTTACTAATAATAGCTCTTGGCAATCAATATCCAACATAATAAATTTTTTTTGCGCCGAAATAAGAGCGTACCAAAGCACTATAAAGTAGTTTTTGTGTGTTTGGAGATAGGTCAGTTGACATTTTGTAAACAAATTCTAGCATTTTTATATATGCACATATAGTTTATAGACTCAACAATAGTTAGTTGGTCAAAAATTATGGTCAAATCTTATATTTGTGTAACATGTTCCAAAGCATTATTATCAAAACCATAGTCATACAACACATTTTAAGTTTTGTTAAAGCTTATCAAAAAGAGTTATGTATTTGCATTAAACAAATTATTAATAAGACACAAAAATGAACAGAATTCAAATTTCTTTGCAAACTAAGGCAATCATCAACAGATCATATTGTTTTATAGTTTTTTTATTGTTAAAAATAAAAAAAAGACAATAAATAAATAGAATAAAAAAGATTATTAGTTAAAAACAAAAACAGTTGAAAAAAAAGTTGGTCCACGGTGAGATTCTTGATAATGGGTTGTAATAAAAAGTTATTAATTTTTACACACAGTGTACGATTATTTAAAAAGCTTAACAACTGCGCAATAATAGAATTATAAAAACCTAAAGCTCACGATTTATTAATTAAATTTCTATGACAAAGTAGGTTTGTAAGAGTAGAACAACTCTTACAAAACCCATGGTGCTGTTTTACTAAAATGCTTTTGCACGTTCATTGTATTGCCAGTTAATAATTTAAATAAAATAATTTAGGGCTAACAAATCAAATGCATATACTAATGTAATTAAATAATATCTTCTCTATTTATTTAGTTAGTTAGTAACCATGAAAAACTCCGTAGTGTGAAGTTATGTGTCCCTGTCCAATAATGAGTAATAATAATAATAAAACAAAACAAAACTGACAATTCTTTGTAAAAACTAAAAATGTAAATATCATCAACATTACTAATGAAAAGTGAAAAAAAAAAACTTAGCAAACTATGAAAATACCATCAAAGCACTTTGAGATAAAATCAAAGATGCAATAAATAAAATTCAAGAGTTAAAATCAACAAACGGTAACTAATTAATTGTAACTCAGCATTTTTGATGTCATAATTAAGCCAAGTTTTGGGCAAAACAATAATATCGTAGTACTCAACCATAATTAATAAATTTCTTGACTGCTATATTAGCAAGTTAAAAATCTTTGCAAAGATTGGATCCAATGTGATTAGCTGGGACAGAAACTTCAAAGTTCCAACAATATCAATTGATATAGTAAGAACATGAGATTTAATTTAATTTACTATATTAGTTTTTAGTTCCATGTCTAAGTTTAGAAACGTGTACGTAAGAAGTAGGCACGTACGCCTTCAGTATATCATTAGGAAGTAGGCACATACGCCTTTAATTTATCATTGACTGAGTTTTTTGATTAATTTTTCTCCAAACAACAGAACTTACTAAAAGGAAATTGACAGACTTTTTTAGTGCAACGCAGTAATGAGCGCAGTTAGTTGCTTACTGCAAGCTTCATATTGAAAAATAATCTTATTTTTATTGGCAATCTTTTTTTTTAAATAAGTAATTTTATCTAAAAGTAATTTATTGTTTGACCGCAATTTGTCACATAAAACTTAGTAAAAAATAATGTTTTTTTTATAAAGTTGAAAAAATTCACAAGGTTGATACAAGAACACAATTCACACCAGTGCGGGCAATGATTGGTGACTAACTAAAAAGAAATACAAGTGGACCATAGCAGAACATAAAATACAGCAGGATTTTAAGAATTAATAATAAAATTAGAAGTCACGCTACTTGTATAAATAGTAAATAATACAGGCACTGGAAACACAACAAAAAATAAGTAGAAGACTATAATTTTAGATATTATATATAATTTAATAATAATTAAACCATTAAAATTGTAAGGATTGCAAAACAAAATCTTTAGAATTATAAACACTAAATTCCACATATACTTGCACAAGTTAAAATTAATAACGTTAATACACAGTGGCGTACTTCTTATCATCTAAAAACTTAGGAAAATAATTCGCTATTATAAATAATTTTATTTTGTCAAAGGGTCGTTATTTTAGGTTTTGTGTTTTGTGTTGACATAAAATTACTAAGTAAAGGAAAGCGATTTATTATTGCATATACAGTGGCGGGTTGAAACTTTACGTTGTTTTGGAAAAAAATGAATTTTAAGCTTTATGTACAGTGTTTGTTTGAGGTTGGATATTATTACTACAGTTAATTAGTCTAAACTAAAATGACAATATTTATAAAACTAATAAGAAATAAAATAACAAAAAAAATCTGGAACAAATACGTTGGTATGTTTGGTTTAAGTACAAATTGCAAATAAAAATAAAATATATATTTATTTTGTAAATTTGTTAAAACACTAAAACTGTAAGTATTTGTATATTTTACATAGTTTATTATTGTTCTAGCAAACACTTCAAAATTACTTTAAAGCATACTTAGGCGTTTTTTTTGCTCTACAAAATTAATACATCAATTACATATTATAACACAGTTTTAAAGCATTTTACGTTCTCTGGGCTTCTTTAGGGCCACAAAACAAAATTTATCATAAGATTTCATATTTTTTTGCAAAAGGTATTCTAAAATTTTTGAACAAAAAAATGCTGTGTAGTAAACTTTATGTCTGATAGTGAAAAACACTTTTTTGTGCGTTTAAAGTACAATATTTCAGTGCAACTTTAATAAAACCAATTGCTCTCAAGGTACTTCCCTATGTTTTGAGGTAATATTTATTTTTCATACACATAATACGTTTTTTTTATATTCTGTAATTGTAACAGATGTAAAATTTAAATCTTATAAAATTTGACCCACAAATTAACAAAAAAATAGTGAAAACAATCATTCTTTATTTTTCAAAAATCTTCTGATTTGTCAATTAAATTAATTCTCTTTTCATGTTATAAACCCATTGTCAAAAATTGTTGAAACCAAGACAAATTAGTAATATTCACTGAAAAATTGCAAAATTTAAAATAGGGCATATTTTAATACCATCACTATACATTTTAACCATGCAAACAAAAGTGTTTGATATAGCTCAATACACAACTAAAAGTTTACCTATTTCTACAAACACTCTATTTTGCAGAATAAAATACAATAATGACTTTTAAAAGTTTTTATTTAACTTTTTCACAAAATAAAAATTACTAAAATTATAATACATACTTGAAGTTGACGAATTTATGACAAAAAAGTAAAATTTAAAACGATTTAAAAAATAAAACATTCTTTAAAATTCACTGTACAAATTGTCTAACTATAACGCTAAAGCGGTCTTCAAAATGTATTTTTTTTAAATTTCGGCAAGAGACAAAAACGGCGTTATTGATTCTCAAGTGTAGGATAGACTAGACTGTAAAAACAAATGTATTTACTGCATAATATTTGAATTAATACCAGCTTTTAGGATAACTGAAGATAATTGATGTGCTAAAACAGTTATATAGCTATTTCATCAAAATTAAAAAAGCAATCTATTTAAAAACACTAAATCTATAATTTAATAGAAAATGAGTAATGTATTATTTTGTTGATTATCTGCACTACAAGCTATACGTTTCATAAAAGATAGAACGTAGTTGTCGACATAACAGTTAATACTGTTACATACATACCCAGTCTACGTCGTTCCTTTTTGGGGTAAGCAGTAACACTGTACAGTAGCCTACTTTGGTTTTTAAAACTTACTTGGTACTATTTGTCTTCACGTTTTGTTTGTTTCTGCAATATTTATACATCTAGTTATGCAAGCTGTCTGAACATCAACCAACTTTGACGTGGTCCAAGTCTGCATTTTAATCTAAATACATTTCCATAATAAATTTGCTTTGTTACTCTATCCTCTTTATTCTATTGGTGTTACTTTCAAACCACATTTGTTCATTACTCACTCATGTCTAACTATGTCCATACGAGTTTTTCCACACACACTTCTTAAGTATCTCATTCCAACCGCATTTATGTTATTTTTGTATTTCTCTTCCCATACTTCAAATCCAGACAACAGAGGTATATCAATACAGTTTTATAAACTGCCATCTTTTCTTCATTGGACAATACTTTAATCTTTGCAATCATCCACATACTTCCCGCGATAAATTTACTTGTCTCTCAATTTCTCCATCTAAACTACCGTTCTTATTAAACATTTGTTCTAGATACACAAAAGCATCCACTTGGCCTGAGCGTCCAATTACGGTTATATCGACAATATTTTTGAAATCTTATTTGTAGCGCCATTTCTCTAGTAGTATAATTTTACACAACTCACCATTACATTTTTAAATTCAATATTATAACTAATTAAAAAAAAAGTTATTTTGTGGTTTTTTTTATTAATTACTCTGTATTATTTTTACTATTTACCTATTATTTTAATAAATTTATTTGTAATTTCTGATTCACCATAATTATTTTAAAATTAGTTTGTGTGTCAATATAACAAATAACTCCTTCTGTAATTTTGAAACTGCCCTACTAAGGTTACAATATTGTATATCTTGTTGCTAATTAAGTTCTAGAGTTAATAAATAATAATAATAATAAGTAATAAATAACATATATTTTATTTTAGTAAAAAATAAGTTATTTTCAAAGTTAGAAATATTTGATTTGAAAGTTTGAAATATACAGCTCTCAAAAATTGTATTATGTATAAATGAATAGATGAATTAGATATACAAACCTATATACATTTAAATATATGTTAAAATATTCAACAAGTATACAATATTTTATAATACTTTATGGGAATGTATAAATAAATATATAAATATATTGTAATTTGTAATTGATACAACTTCTGTATGCGTGGTATTGTAATTTATGGGTATTATTCAAATTTAATTCAGAAAATATATTCACAAAAAATAAATTTTGAAGATCTATTTTGTACACTATTATTATAATAGTGATTGGCACATTTGTATAATTTGCATAATTACTAAATAGTAAATAAAAAGATATATGAAGTATATTTGTAAGACAATAATTGCAATTAACAGAACGCACATGTGTGTAAATTTAGTTTATTTGCCCTGCTTATAAACTACTACATTATTATGCAACGTTTGTATGTGTGCGCAAACTTGACCTTAAAAACATTCCAACAAGTCATTGTCAAATTATCACAAATTTCACAATGCACTACTTATGAATACTCACAGTGTGAATAGAAAACCTATTAAAATGATATACTATTATTATGCAAATAACAGTTAATTATTGACGCTTTAGGGAGTAGTAGTATAATTCTATTTATTTAAATACGGTTATTCGTTATATACTTAACGATTTTCTTGATTAAACGTAAATATACTTCGTCAATTAATACAATTTAATTAACTGAATTGAAGTGAAAGTTTTTACGCGTTTATGTTTTTGCTAGTCTACAAAATAATTATAATAATTACAAATAAATATTAAATTAAATTAAATTAAGTCCTATGAAGTTTATAATAATCAAATACCTAATTTATATCAAATACCTAATTTAAATCAAATACTTTGTCAATTATGAAATCAATAGTGTATGTATTAATAAAAAAAAAACACTTACAAAACTGATTTCAGTATTAGAAATATAATATTATAAATAAAAAGTTTGTCACTATCTAATTGCGGAAAAATAATGTAATTATGTGACGTATGCGTGAAAATTGAAACAATAAAATTTAAGAAGTGTAATATGTAAGATGCTCTACCGGATGTAGTTTATAATTATTTTTTATTTTCACAAGATTTTTATTTTACATAATTTTAATTGTATTCTGAGAATTGTTTCTGGAGATTACTATGGCGTGGCAGTGATTCAATTTGAACAAGCTCTAATTAATTATTTAGAAATTTAAATTTATGTTTGTTCTTAACAATTTAATTATTTTTTCTATATAATCATTCTATCTATACAAAATAGGAAATTAAAATTGTAAATATTTTAATGCCAATTTTATATATGTATAAGTTTATGTTTCAGTAAAAATAAGTATTACCTGATTTAAAGCATCTTTAAATCACGCAATGTAGAATTATATAAAAGCGAACAACAATTATGTACAATATATCTTTTTTAATTTATGATCCGGGAGTTATATTTAAAGTAATTTTAGTTAATGGCGTGCTTTCTCCAAAATGCTGCAATATAATACTTATATGTTGTTAAACTAATCAGAAAAATTAACATTAAAACTTATTACTTAACATTACTTGTTTAAATGTATTTTTATATTTCAATACAATTAAATTGAAAATTTAACAGAATACGATTATCGATTATCTGCTACAATGTAGTACATTAGTTATTGTTATTTTACATTTCTATACTACACGCCCATATTTATTGTTATATTTTATGGTCTATATAATGTTTAATACATGTAAAACACGATATGGTATTGGATATAAAAGAAAGGTGTCGAATATTCCCCGCAGGAGACTATTATTTAAGCGTAGAGAAATTTTAGATAGAGTGGAAAAGAATGCTGGTATTCATGTAAATAAAACTGGATTTATTATATTGGATATTTATTTTAATATCATAAAATTGGAGTATATAGCTAATCAATTATCATGTAACTATAACCTTGTCGTATCACTATTTGTATAGTTAAATAATTGGCGTCATTATTGTTGAATTGTATGTCTTTTTTTAAATATATTATTGATATTAAATTTATATATAAATACACACATAGAAGATAAAATAGTTGTACAGAGTACTGTACAAACCCTTTACAGAGTTCAGTGACAGTTTGAAGTAGATTAACTAGTTTAGGTAATTTAAATAATGCATTAATGTTAATCAATTAAAAGTGTTTAAATTTTACGTGTTACACCCAGTTCCGTTTTAATTGTTTTTAAGTCAACAATTCGAAGGTTGGTTTGACGTAACTTCTACTTTTACATATCTTAAAAGCCACTCTTTTTTTCTTTTTTCCCTCTTCATTCTGTACTATTTACTTGATTTGCATCTTAATCTACATATTTTATTTTCTGCCTTCCTTTCCATTCAGAACTATTTCTTCTCCTGTCTCATAATATTATCATTTTTTAACCTATTAATTCTAATTCTGTTTCAATTTTGTGCAACATTGGTTATTTATTTTCATATTCATATTGTGTTTAGAATTTTCTGCGTTATACAGGGTAAGAAAAAAGTAATGCACTGTGGCTATATATTTGTTAATATTGCATTTACAAATGTTTTAGATAAAAGTTACATGGTAAAAAGTGCTTCAAATTTTTATGAAATTCTGCTTTATATTTTTTAAATAACAACATAATTATTTTTTAAAAACTTTGGAATTAACCAGACTTTTTACTTTGGATAGTATAAAACTTTTGATGAGTTACGTAATATTTTTTTTTAAGAAAAATTGGATTAAACTAATTAAGGTATTTAAATAAATATAAAAAACAATCACTTTATTTTGTTTGACTTACATGTGATAAAACATTTTATATAATTTATAAACTTTTGAATATAATGCATTCAATCACTATACTTACTTTTCTAAAAAAAAAGAATTAATATTTTAATGATAGAAGAATATAATACAAAAATGTTCAAAGGTTTAAAATATATATTTTTTTTAATTGTTACTTATCACTTGTCAGTTAAAGTAAACTGATTATTTCTTTAGTTTGATTTAAATACATAATTTTTATTTATACATTGTTTGCATTTATACCTCATTGTAAAAGTATATGTTAATTTGTAAATACGTTACTATATGCAATTGAAATTATTATGCAACTACGATCTACCGTAAATATAACATTAACGCACGATAAATTCAATCGCGTCATCTGGCAACGCTGGATCGATGACGAATGAAGTAAAATTCGTACAAATAATGGCATTTAAATTAAAGTAAACGTCAAATTTGACAGCTTTTATATCTCATTGTGAAAGTTTATGTTAATTTGTAAATTCATTTGACATTTTTTGGGTTCTTCAGTTAATAAATAATTTTGTTTATTATAATGTTTAAAATAAAGAAAGAACGACTTTGGAACTACCATTGTTCTTATACATATATTTAAATTTTAAAACAAAAAGTGTGCAAAAACTAGTTTAAGAAAACCGACATTGGATATGATTAAATATTTAAATCTAAAAGATGACATAAAACTTTGCTCTGTTTGCTATAAAGATGCAAGATTAAGAACTAAAACTATAGATGATGATATTTCAAGTAATCATTAGTTTTCATATATGTACATAATTTTATTATCTGCTAACACTGTTAAATTATCAATAAATACTTAGGAGAAGTCTCAAACTCTTAAATATCGACTACTTCAAAAAATTTAGAGTATACAAGAGAGAGTGCTACTTTAGAAACCAACAATTTTAAAACGTTAGATTCGGATGAACGTCCTTCATAATTTAATTTAAAAGACGTTCAAGATCACGTCGAGTTTTTTAATAATCTCAAGAAAATTTTTAAAAATCCAACTACAACAAGAATTGAAAAAATACTTACAAAATAACAAGTATTTTTAGAGTCTCACACAGTTGTAGAAGCTTCTCAAAAAGTTTTAGAGGAGAATGGAATATTAGGTTCACCTAATCTAAAATTAGGTATATTATTTTGACCATCAATCTACTTGTCAATTATTTGATAAACTAAATTTGTACTTCTGGATTCTGGATTGAAAGTTGGAGGGTAAACCAAAGTCTACTGCACGTAGGCCTCATTAAGCCCTTTGTACTTCCTCCAGTGGTGACCTCACTCCGTTGTCTTAGCATTTAACCACCCTATGTGGCTGATGTATGCAAGTACAACGCTTGTAGGGGTCTCCCTTATGCTGGCCATGTCAAGCCAGCGGCTCCCCAACATGGATTCTCTATCGTATGAGAGGGCCGGGCATGTGCATAGCACGTGCTCGATTGTCTCGTCGTCCATTTCACATCCTCTACACGTTGGATTGTCTTCAATACCAATCATGTGCATGTGTTTCTTTAGTTGGCAGTGTCCTGTCAAGATTCCTGTCATAATTTGGAAATTCTTCCTAGAAAGTCGCAAGTAGTAATCGGCCGTCTTGGCGTTAGAAGCAGTCATTGCTTCCTTTGCCTGTCTGCAGCCCGGTGTATCATCCCAACGCTGTCTCAGTGCATTGTGTGTGTTAATTTTTAATAGATTATTTAAGCTTTTGAGTGTTAAAACGGTCCAGGGTTCAGGACCACACGCTATGAGGGTTGATCCTTTACGCGCCAGCTCGTCCGCCTCAATGTTACCTACTTTGTTGGAGTGTCTTTTTACCCAGAGCAGCTCAATGCTATTTTCGCAGGCTGCTAAAGTAAGGGCGCAATGACATTCATAAATTAGCTTCGATGTGATTCTAGGCTTGTTTATAGCAATTTGGGCCGCTTTACTATCCGTTAGAATTTGGACATTCTTGCCAGATATTTTGCGGTTCACAATTTCCATAATCCCATAGATTATCCCAACTACTTCTGCTTGGAAGATAGTCGTATGAGCCTCTAGTGGTAATGATATTTTGAGGTCCAGGTCTTGCGAGAAGATTCCCGCTCCAAAACCTTTATTAGTTTTTGAACCATCCGTGTAGATTTTAATCAAACCATTGACCACGTTTTGCTTCTCTTGTTCATGTGTGCGCACGTTGTAAGGTCTTTGAAACACAAAGAAGGGTGACATGTTATCTGTTTGCGCTCCTAACAGAAGTGTTTTCTTAACAGTCTTTTCCAGGAGAGTACAGTGTTTGCCAGCCCTCCCTGCAGTGTGCCAAAGTCCAGCTGCATTCAGACGCAAAGATGCTATTGTCGCCATTTCCTCGACGTAAATGTCGAGGGGCGGCAGACACAACATTAGCTCCATAGCTGCAGTTGGTGTTGTCCGCATGCCACCTGTTATACGTAGGCATGCCATTTGTTGCAGCTGATTTAGTTTGCTTGCAGACGTTTATTGTCAAGCTTTTGGCCACCATATTAGTGCCCCATATGTGATCATAGGTCTTATGACGGCTGTGTACAGCCATAGCACTATTTTTGGAGACAGTCCCTATGTTTTTCCCACAGCTCGTCTGCATTGCCAAAAAGACATATGAACTTTCCAGTTCGGTTTTCAAAGGGTTGAACGTAAGAGCCTGGTTTTTGCACCAATATTCAATTATTCTTAAAGCCTCTTGCATCAAGTTACAGAGTATGCTTTCGAATTTACCGCTTAGTAGGATTGTTATGTCATCTGCATAACCAATTGTGTAGAAACCATGATCATTGAGTAGGCGTATAAGACTGTCGACTACTATATTCCATAGTAGTGGAGATAAATAAATTTGTACTTATAATCATAGGAAAAATACTCGACGATGAAACAAAAGAGAAAGTTATTAACTTCTATTTAAAAGATGATGTTAGTTCACAAATGCCTAGTAAAAAAGATTTTGTTACCACTAAAAACAATGCTGGGGATAAAATAAAAAATTAAAATTGATTACTCTTAGGACCACTGAGAGAAATTTATGCTATGCTAAAAGAAGAAAAACCTGATTTGAAAGTTGGTTTCTCAACCTTTGCCATCTTACGACCGATTCAATGTGTATTTGTCAAGAGCGCTGGCACTTATTCCGTTTGCGTGTGCACTATACACCAAAACGTCAAATTATGTATATTAGGTAAAACAAACCACTCATGTGTTATTAATTAATTATCAATTTTTCAATAACAGGTGCAAATCTAAAAGCTTTAACTCAAGGCAAAAAACATGAGATTGCTACATATCAAGACTGTTTGAATTTAATTACGTGCAATATTCCAACAGATAGTTGTTATTTTTTAAAATGTGAATTATGTCCAGGATATACAAAATTACGTACATATATTGAGAAACTGTTTGATTTAAATGAGGTTGATTCTGTAAGTTTTAAGCAATGGGTCAACACGCCGTATTGTACACTCAAAACAATTACAAAAGATTCAACGGAATTTATTGAATACTTTTCCGAAAAAGTTTGTCCTTTTGACCCATGCTTACATCGCAAAACAGCAATCAATATTTTTGAGAGATTTAAAAACAAAAATATCTGAGACAGAGTTTATTGTTATTATGGATTTTTCTGAAAATTATAGTTTTGTTGTACAAGAGGCTGCACAAGGATATCATTGGAATAACAATCAAGCTACAATTATATTACAAGTCCAAAGAAGGAAACCTTTTGCATAAAAGTTATATTATTACCTCTAACAATTTAACTCACGACAATGAAGATTATAATTCAAGAATTAAAAAACAAATTTAAAATTATTAAAAAAATTCACTATTTTTTTGATAAAGCGCCGCAACAATTTAAAAATTATAAAAATGTTTTTAACTTATTTAACCATAAGAAAGACTTCAAAATTGATGCAGAATGGCATTTTTTCCCAACAGCGCATGGCAAAGGACCAAGCGACGGACTAGGTGGAACCGCAAAAAGGACTGCAGCAGCTGCAAGTTTGCAATTACCTGCCGATAAGCAAATCTTAACGCCCCAACAACTTCATGGTTTTTTTTGTGTCATCTGAACGGTTGCAAAATATCAAGTTTTTCTTTTCTCCGGCTTCTGATTATACTTTCAATGAAAAGAAACTTTTTCAACAATTTGTTAATAAAAAACGAATTAATCATATTCAGCCAAAACATCATCTAATTCCGACAGAATATGGTATGTTTTCAAAAACTCACTCTTTTACAAAACTAAAATAGTATGCTATAGAAGTTTTTACAATGTACAGTATAATAAATAAACGAATAAGTGTAATTACACAGAAGTTTTTTTTTTTTTTATTATGAAAAGCTTATTTGATAATAAAAATAACAAATAGGAGAATATAAGTATTATTTACAAATGCACAATAGCTAATCATTAAATTGGATTTTATTTAAATATATCATTTATCAATATCATTTTTAAAATTATTGTTAATTCTAAAATATTAAATGAAATAGACAGTGAGTAAAAAACAACATACTAAGAATAAAGTTGATTTTTTTGTACAGCAGTTATTTTACAGATTAATCTCAAAAATATATAGAAACCCGTTTTATTTTATATAAAGTTTTCCGTATAATTTAAATATTGCATAACAAAATTACTATACTTAAAATAATTTAGTCATTATTTTTGTTGTTTTTCTTTTTTCTTGATTACAAAAACGCTGATTTCTTAGAAAGTTCTTTAACTACCATCTTAAAAATTTCAGAGTATATCAATAACATATAAATATATTTTGTTGACCTATTAATCAAAAAATTAAAAATACCCAACATCTTTTTTTTATCTGTTTTTAATAGAATAAAAACATTATAAAAATTAACGGAAATGTCTTCAACACAATTTTTTTTAAATTTTTGATCAATTTTAAGCAATAAATGTTTTCTTGAATAATTTGCAAAAAAAAATCTCTAAAAAGTTATAAGCGTTTGAAAATTGCAAAAAAAATAAAAAATTAACATTTTTGAAAGTTGAACCTTAAATATTTCGGCACTGGGTAGCACAAAAAAATCTAAAAAAAAAAACAGGGGACCAGATGTTAAAAAACCGATTCCTAAAGTAGCAACATAAAAAAAATATTTTTGTACCACTTCACTCATACATGGCCACATATATATATATATATATATATATATATATATATATATATATATAATATTATATCAATTTATTTTTATTTTTGTTAGCTAAAAGTGTAATTGCAGGTTAACAAAATATAAAAAAAAAATTAAAAAACTTTGTTTTTATATTTTTAATGTTTGTACATTTATCATTACTAGAAACTTTGTAACAGCTTAGGTTTTATAAAATTCTAATTTTTTTTTTGGAGACTATAGATGATTAAGAAATTTTAATTATTTATTATTATATTACAATTATTATACTTATTCTTAAGTTGTTTTTAGACCCATTAAAAACAAAATTAAATAAAAAAAACTTATTTTATTAAAAATTGAGAGCTACAATTAACGCCTAAAAGTTTTAGAAAACCTAAAAGCCCAAGAAGTTTGTGGCTTTGTTTGCTAGTACTCAGGTCGTAGTGTCAAGGTCTTCTATTTTATAAAGCTCTAATTATTTATGTACATTTACATTTGTTTTATATAAAAAGATTTAAAAAAATATAAAACAATACCATTCTTTATTTTATTATTAACATTTTATTACTTGAAATTTTTTTATAATAAGTGTTTTTGTCTTTTTACCCCAAAATGAATGAATGAATAACAATAGTCAACCCAAACTAATAAAAAAAAACTTTACAAACTCGGTTTTAATTGATTAGAAATCATTATTGTATTGTTTTTTATAGTAGTAACTTATTGTCAAATCACATTTTTTACATTTATTAAGCAATTAAATTAAAGTTACTCTAATTAAACACGTAATAAAATATGAAATTTACTTTTTAACAAAGTTTAATTTCTAAAATATGATTACATTAATTTGCTTATGGAAACGCTTCTCTGAAGAAATTCTGGATCAATTAGTTTTTTATCTTGTTTCCGCTCGTATACTGTTAAATTTCAAATTGGTTTTTTTTTGCAAAATCCGCAGATAGTGCATCTTTTGATTAGATTTTGTTAAAATCTTACTTTACATTTACAAAAGCATTCATATAATTGTTTGATTGATTGATCATTAATCTTAGAGAACATTATAATAGTGTTTATTTATATAAATAATATATTTAGACATTGATTGAAACTCTTCTTAATTCAATATTACTACGTTGAATAGTTTGCTTTAAGGTACCGCTTCACTACTCGTGACTTGCAAATTACCTCAGATAATTTCTGTGAGTACGCGTAGAAATACAAATAGATTGTATGCAGCAATTATGATAAACGCAAACAATCGCAAAAGCCCGTTTTGAGACTATTTAGGTTTACTATGAATCATGTTAATAATAATATGTACTTTGTTTACGGTACATAAAAAAAACCATTTACTTCTACAACATTATGTACATAAATATATAATAAACAACAAAATATTGAAAAATAAAACATAAAAAAATATAAAATATAAAATTATCTATGAACACATTTTAATTGACTTTATATCAATATTATTACATAAGCTGATCGCAATTTTGCACATTCTACCAACTGGATTATTGAATTCATAATTAAAATGTATAGAATCCCTGAATAATGGAGACTGCTTGGTTTGGCAATTATTGTTGGGTACTTGAAATGGAAGAGATACTAGTAGCTCTTGGCAATCAATCTCAGACATCATCAATTAAGTAAAAATGCGCCAAATTTTTAGCGGCTGAAGATTATATTACAATGAAATATGTTTAAAATTGTATTTTTTGCCAAATTTGTACAATAATAAACAAACAAAAATGTTTTGAAAGCGTTTTATATTGCATATTTGAATGCTATAGAATAAGCACCAAACTGACGGAGCTTATTCTAAATGAGAGCGTACGCAATAAAGTAGTTAGAGTGTGCTTGGAGATAGGTCAGATGACATTCTGTACACAAAATTAGTTTTGAGTAAAAAAATACGCCCAAATCTTTTATTTGTGTAACATGTTCCAAAACATTATTATCGATAGTATAGTCATACAATACTTTACTTAAAGTTCTGTTGAAGCTTATTGAAAAACATTTATTTGCGTTAAACAACAAGTTATTAATAAGACACCATGGGGGTTATTCTGGCATATATCGCAATTAATGAAGGGAAAGTGTGACATTTAAATCATAAATTTGTAATTTATAATACATTTTGACGTTAAAAAATACAATTAACATGAAGCTTGGTATTGAGTTTATATTACTAGATGGTCTAGTACAAAAAGAGATCACCTGCAGATTTTTTTAATTAATGGTGATAAGCGGTAAGCAATATGCGATATATGCCAAAATAACCCCCCATAAATGAACAAAATCCAAATCATTTTGCAAACTAATGCAATCATCAATAAATCAGAAAAATCATTAACAAAGAGAAAAAACAAAATTTTTTCACAATGAGATGCTTGAGAAACCTTAGATGGAACCAACCACGCAACAACAGATTTATGAAAACTCAGAGCCCAAAGCTTAGCAATCAAATTTCTATAATTAACGTAATCAAAATAAAATAAATCAATTATTAAATTAAATGTAAAAACAGCAATAACGCCAAAGTTGCCTTTTTTTAAAATTCTACAAATTAAGGTAACAATACGTCAACTTTGGCGGTTAAATTTTTTTAAAAAATGCTTCTTTTTGCACAACCCACTGAGAACAAAAACATGGTTTTATGTCTCTTGCGGCTTATAGACTGGGTATAGACTTGAAATGACGCTAGATTTGGATTCTATAGAAAATTTCTGGTTGATTTCATTAATAAATTTATTTATTTTGAATAAAAATTGCGGTTTTTAAACAAAAAATGCGATTAAGTTAAAAAATGACAAAAAATCAAAAAAAAATCGTAGAATTTTTTTTTTATGGGTTTTATCTCCTCGTATACCGATCAAAGGACTACTAATAAGTTATAGAAACTAAAAAAAATACATAAGCAAGTTTTTCAATGCACCCCCCCCCCCCCCAGCTCTGGTCTGTTTAAAATGGAATTGCCCATGGTCTTAAATAGAATTATTTTATATTGTAAATAAAAAGAAAATCTATACTTAAAATATCATTCATTATTTATCAATAATACATTATATTACATTTGAAATTACTGAACTTTTATATAATTTTATTAAACAAAATCACTTATCCCATCTTCCAATAGTATTATTATTTTTTTTTTTTATTTTTATATCTAATTATACGGGGAGAAATAGTAAATATTTAAAGAGATAATAGTATAGATTATTTTGAGTAACAAAGTTTATACAAACACCTGTTTAGTTCTCAGTGGTATCAAAGATATAACTGTTTAAAAATGCCCTAACGATAAAAAGTAATCGATTAAAACAAATTTGAAATAAATATCAACTTTATTATTTTATTTAAATGGCCGCCCTAAGACCCGATGCAGTACTGCAATTTTTTTTTTAAATTTTGCATAATTTTTTTCAACAATTCTGGTTCAATACTCTACTTCTTTTGAAATACGCATTTTAAGATTCTTTTATGTCACCAAACTTCAAAAAGTTGTTTTTTGGTCACTTAATAGAGAAACATTTTTTTGCAACACATTTTGAGTTTGCCGTGCTGCTTTTGCGGAAGCACATTTTGATAAAGCCATACTTAGTTTTAAAGTGGTTTTTTTTTAGAAGTTTTGCTTGTTAACATATCACTAAAATAAAAATACGCTTCACCAAACATCAATAAAAAAAATGTTTGGTTTTCATCATCTGTCAAAATATGGAAAACAGCCCGGGAAAGCCAAACAAACTAGTTTCTCAAAATCGTTTAGCTTGTAAACGACTTGAATAAAATTAAGTAAAAAAGCAAATCAAAATCCAAAATTTTTATAAACTTTTTTCAAAAATTTGCAATGTCATTGAATGCCTTGTTGCCAAACTTTTTCTTACAGTTTGTCTGACGCGTTTGATTTTTTAACCAACGTTTTCTCTAATTTTAAAATCTACATTATTATTGTTTGCCTTATTCCATGCCATCCTACATCAAACTTACGACAAAACTGCTTTTGAGTGTTTGCAACTGATTGACCTTGTATAAAAATGTTTACCACGTATACTCGTTGATTAGTTCGAAACTTATGCATGATCTATTAAACTGCATAAATTAACGCACACAAATCTGACAACACAATTGTCAAACATATAAAATATTGTTTTTGTAACAGCCTACTAAAAGTACATTATTTAGTCGGTATTAGAGCTGTCTGACACGAAACTTATTTTAATACAAGTGTCAGTACAATAATTTTGAGCGCCAATTGTTTAAAAATTTAATTTGATAATCTAGTGATTTTGGCAACATATATATATATATATATATATATATATATATAGACACAAACTCTGTATTAGGAGCGTTTGCTCTCGAGAGGATTGGGAGCGTTTAATTTACTTTATAAAGTAACCGTGCCATGGTGTTTCAGTACTATCTTTATACGTGAAAACAACAACAATTTATTATTAAATTAGAAGATTAATAAATAGTTTGCAAAATAAATTTAAAAAATGATCAAGCAATTCGTTATTTTGCCGAAAGGTTAAATTAGAAACCTATTTTATTTAGTTTTTATTTTAATACATTTGGTTCTTGTCTAAGTTATTTACAGTTATGGCTAAACGCCCCCAAAACTACAAATTGATCATGTTTAGGGGCGTCTAACCGCATGCTTATCCTATTGAGTTTAAATGTTTACCGCTAGGGCTATACTACAGTTCACGGCTTTGCCGTTAATGTGTAAACGCCTCTAAAGCGTGTTATGTGCAAATAAACGCTTCTAAAACGTATATTGTGCAAATAAACGCCTCTAAAACGTAAATTGTGCATATTAACGTTTTTAGAACGCAAGCTTTCACGATCTCATTTTTCATACACGTTTAGTTTGATAATTATACATTAACAATAGATATGGTATAATTGACTTACCATTAAATAATCTAACTAAAGATAAACTAATAAAAAATATGGAATATTATTTATTTCAAATTAGAATACATTACTATTACATTAACTAGTTAAAATTATGGCCCGTGTTAAGCCTGCGTTTGAATCAATTACATATCATTGCAAAAAAAGTGCAATTTAGTTTTAGGCATTGAAATAAGTAGTTCTAAAAATAGACCTATTCTTAGTATTGAATGAGTTTTATGGTTAAAAAAAATAGAAAGTTTGTTGACATTGCCACTGCAATGCAAGGGTAACCAAACATTTTATTTCAACAAATTATGTATAATGGTTACATAAACGTGAAAAAAGATGTTTTAAAATTAGCAATATTATTTTTTTAATAATTTAATTAAATAAATTATTGATTATAAATATTGTAATAATTATAATCGGTATTAATTGAAGATTATTATTATGGAATTTATTTTTAAAGTGGGATGTTAAAAATTAAAATTAAACAACCATAAACGGCAGCCAAGACAATTTTTTTGTTTAATAGTATTTTTTTTTTACAGTTATTTTTTGTTAAAGCTGCCGATTATGATTAAATTAATTTATTTATTCTTAACATCTAGCTTGAAAAGTGCACACCATAATAATAATTTTCAAATCTAATCTGTTTATTTATAAGAATGTTGTTTTTCAATAGATTTTAATAATTTGACTTTCTTATTGTGAGTGGCATTCATAAATAATAAAATGTTGTGAACATCAATGTCATAATTGTGCCGCCTCTAACAGAAATTATGTTATTTTAACTTAATTATTGTAATGAACATACTTAAATACTTTTGTCTAACAAACTTTATTAAAAGTATAGAATTTTGTGTATTGATGTTATAATTGTGTCGAATTAAGAAATTGTGCCGCGTTCTAACAGAAATTTTGTTATTTTGACGTTTTGATTGTAATTGTATACTTAAGTACCCCTGTCTACCAAAAATTATTAAGATTATAGAATGTTGTGCATTAATGTTATAATTGTGCAGCCTCTAACACAAATTTTATTATTTTACCGTAATCATTGTAATTGGAATACTTAAATACCGCTGTTTACCAAAATTTATTAAGATCATAAAATGTTGTGCATTAATGTTATAATTGTGCCGCGTTCAACGGGAATTTTGTTATTATAATTTTATCATTAAAATTGAGATACTTAAGTATTCCTGTCTACTAAAAATCATCATGATCATAAAATGTTATGCATAAATGTTATGATTGTGCCGCTTCTAACAAAAATTTTTGTATTTTAACTTAATCATTGTAATTAGCATACCCCTGTCTACCAAAATTCATTAAAATCATAGAATGTTTTGAATTAATATTATAATTGTGTCGCCTTCATCAAAAATTTTATTATATTAACTTAACTATTGTATATAACATACTTAAATACCCTTGTCTACCAAAATTCATTAGGATCATAGGTGCATTAATGTTATAATTGTCCCACTCAACAAGAATTTTGTTATTTTTACTTTTTCATTGTAATTGACATACTTAAGTACCCAGTCTATCAAAATTCATCAAGGTCTTAGAATGTTGTGCACTAGTATTATAATTGTGCCACCTCCCAACAGGAAATTTGTTATTTTTACATTATTGTTGTAATATGCTTACTTAAATTTTCTTATCTACCAAAATTCATTAAGTTCATAGAATATTGTGCATAAATGTTATAATTGAGCCGCCTCGAACAAGAATTTGGTTACTTTGACTTTATCATTGTAATGGTCATACTTAAGTACTTCTATCTACCAAAATTACTCAAGATTATTAAATATTGTGCATAAATGTTATAAATGCGCCGCCTCCAACAAGAATTTTGTTGTTTTGACAATATCATTGTAATTGTCATGTTTAAGTAATTCTATCTATCAAATTTTATCAAGATTATAAAATGTTGTGCATAAATGTTATAATTGCGCCGCCTCCAACGAGAATTTTGTTATTTTAACTTTATCATTGTAATTATCATACTTAAGTACTTCAATCTACTAAAATTCATCAAGATCATAAAATGTTGTGCATAAAAGATATAATTGCGCCGCCTCCAACGAGAATTTTGTTGTTTTGACTTTATCACTGTAATTGTCATGTTTAAGTAATTCTATTTATCAAAATTCATCAAGATCATAAAATGTTGTGCATAAATGTTATAATTGCGCCGCCTCCAATAAGAATTTTGTTATTTTACCTTTATCATTGTAATTATCATACTTAAGTACTTTTATCTTCTAAAATTCATCAAGATCATCAAATGTTATGCATAAATGTTATAATTGCGCCGCCTCTAACGAGAATTTTGTTATTTTAACTTTATCGTTGTAATTATCATATTTGAGTTCTTCTATCTACTAAAATTTATCAAGATCATAAAATGTTGTGCATAAATGTTATAATTGCGCCGCCTCCAACGAGAATTTTGTTGTTTTGACTTTATCATTGTAATTGTCATGTTTAAGTAATTCTATTTATCAAAATGCATCAAGATCATAAAATGTTGTGCTTAAATGTTATAATTGCGCCGCCTCCAACGAGAATTTTGTTGTTTTGACTTTATCATTGTAATTGTCATGTTTAAGTAATTCTATTTATCAAAATGCATCAAGATCATAAAATGTTGTGCTTAAATGTTATAATTGCGCCGCCTCCAATAAGAATTTTGTTATTTTAACTTTATTATTGTAATTATCATACTTAAGTACTTCTATCTTCTAAAATTCATCAAGATCATCAAATGTTGTGCATAAATGTTATAATTGCGCCGCCTCCAATAAGAATTTTTTTATTTTAACTTTATCATTGTAATTATCAAACTTAAGTACTTCTATCTTCTAAAATTCATCAAGATTATCAAATGTTGTGCATAAATGTTATAATTGCGCCGCCTTCAATAAGAATTTTGTTATTTTAACTTTATCATTGTAATTATCAAACTTAAGTACTTCTATCTTCTAAAATTCATCAAGATCATAAAATGTTGCGCATAAATGTTATAATTGCGCCGCCTCCAATAAGAATTTTGTTATTTTAACTTTATTATTGTAATTATCATACTTAAGTTCTTCTATCTTCTAAAATTCATCAAGATCATAAAATGTTGTGCATAAATGTTATAATTGCGCCGCCTCCAATAAGAATTATGTTATTTTAACTTTATCATTGTAATTATCATACTTAAGTACTTCTATCTTCTGAAATTCATCAAGATTATCAAATGTTGTGCATAAATGTTATAATTGCGCCGCCTCCAATAAGAATTTTGTTATTTTAACTTTATCATTGTAATTATCAAACTTAAGTACTTCTATCTTCTAAAATTCATCAAGATTATCAAATGTTGTGCATAAATGTTATAATTAATTGCGCCGCCTTCAATAAGAATTTTGTTATTTTAACTTTATCATTGTAATTATCATACTTAAGTAGTTCTATCTTCTAAAATTCATCAAGATCATCAAATGTTGTGCATAAATGTTATAATTGCGCCGCCTCTAACGAGAATTTTGTTATTTTAACTTTATCGTTGTAATTATCATACTTAAGTTCTTCTATCTACTAAAATTCATCAAGATCATAAAATGTTGTCCATAAATATTATAATTGCGCCGCCTCCAACGAGAATTTTGTTGTTTTGACTTTATCATTGTAATTGTCATGATTAGGTAATTCTATTTATCAAAATTCATCAAGATCATAAAATGTTGTGCTTAAATGTTATAATTGCGCCGCCTCCAATAAGAATTTTGTTATTTTAACTTTATCATTGTAATTATCATACTTAAGTACTTCTATCTTCTAAAATTCATCAAGATCATCAAATGTTGTGCATAAATGATATAATTGCGCCGCCTCTAACGAGAATTTTGTTATTTTAACTTTATCGTTGTAATTATCATTCTTAAGTACTTCTATCTACTAAAATTCATCAAGATCATAAAATGTTGTCCATAAATATTATAATTGCGCCGCCTTCAACGAGAATTTTGTTGTTTTGACTGTATCATTGTAAGAGTCATGATTAGGTAATTCTATTTATCAAAATTCATCAAGATCATAAAATGTTGTGCTTAAATGTTATAATTGCGCCGCCTCCAATAAAAATTTTGTTATTTTAACTTTATCATTGTAATTATCATACTTAAGTACTTCTATCTTCTAAAATTCATCAAGATCATCAAATGTTGTGCATAAATGATATAATTGCGCCGCCTCTAACGAGAATTTTGTTATTTTAACTTTATCGTTGTAATTATCATACTTAAGTACTTCTATCTACTAAAATTCATCAAGATCATAAAATGTTGTCCATAAATATTATAATTGCGCCGCCTCCAACGAGAATTTTGTTGTTTTGACTTTATCATTGTAATTGTCATGATTAGGTAATTCTATTTATCAAAATTCATCAAGATCATAAAATGTTGTGCTTAAATGTTATAATTGCGCCGCCTCCAGTAAGAATTTTGTTATTTTAACTTTATCATTGTAATTATCATACTTAAGTACTTCTATCTTCTAATATTCATCAAAATCATCAAATGTTGTGCATAAATGTTATAATTGCGCCGCCTCTAACGAGAATTTTGTTATTTTAACTTTATCATTGTAATTATCATACTTAAGTACTTCTATCTTCTAAAATTCATCAAGATCATAAAATGTTGTGCATAAATGTTATAATTGCGCCGCCTCCAACGAGAATTTTGTTGTTTTGACTTTATCATTGTAATTGTCATGTTTAAGTAATTCTATTTATTAAAATTCATCAAGATCATAACATGTTGTGCTTAAATGTTATAATTGCGCCGCCTCCAATAAAAATGTTGTTATTTTAACTTTATCATTGTAATTATCATACTTAAGTACTTCTATCTTCTAAAATTCATCAAGATCATCAAATGTTGTGCATAAATGTTATAATTGCGCCGCCTCCAACAAGAATTTTGTTGTTTTGACTTTATCATTGTAATTGTCATGTTTAAGTAATTCTATTTATTAAAATTCATCAAGATCATAAAATGTTGTGCTTAAATGTTATAATTGCGCCGCCTCCAATAAGAATTTTGTTATTTTAACTTTATCATTGTAATTATCATACTTAAGTACTTCTATCTTCTTAAATTCATCAAGATCATCAAATGTTGTGCATAAATGATATAATTGTGCTTAAATGTTATAATTGCGCCGCCTCCAATAAGAATTTTGTTATTTTAACTTTATCATTGTAATTATCATACTTAAGTACTTCTATCTTCTAAAATTCATCAAGATCATCAAATGTTGTGCATAAATGTTATAATTGCGCCGCCTCCAATAAGAATTTTGTTATTTTAACTTTATCATTGTAATTATCATACTTAAGTACTTCTATCTTCTAAAATTCATCAAGATTATAAAATGTTGTGCATAAATGTTATAGTTGCGCCGCCTCCAACGAGAATTTTGTTATTTTATTTTTATCATTGTAATTAGCTTACTTCAATGTCACTGCCTACCAAAATTACTAGATTTGTAAAGTACCTCTATTTACAAAAATTTATTAAGATGAGAATGTTGTGCATCAATGTTATAATTGTGCAGCCTTTGTTAATATCATATAATGCTGTGTAGATTAATGTTTTAACTTTACCGTCTCTAACAAGAATTTTGTTATACTGACTATATCTTTGTAATTAGCATATTTAAATTCCGATAAATACTAAATTTCATTAAAATCATAATATTCTATAAATATTAATATAATACTTTTGCCGCCTCTAATTTTTTTTAGAAGCGACACCTTTGTTGACATTATCTTTGTAATTGGCGTACTTATCCTTGTCTACTAACTTTTATTATTTTTTAATTTGTTTAGTATTTACTATTCATTATAGCATGTATAAACGTTAGCGTTGACCTTAAACTTGGTGTGAGACCTAGAAAAATGATTGACCTTAAACTTCAACTTTTAACAAAATATGAATTCAAGCCTGAAAAATAAATACAATCTGTTGTGTTATCATGTAAACTAGTTATAAGATTTATATTTTTTTATAGCAAGTAATATTTTAGTTGATTTATAATACAGGCAGAATATTTTTAACTAATATTTTAAAAGAAAGTTTATTAAAAACTTGTAAAAAAAAACATTATGTATGTCAATAACCCTATTCGATTTGATTTTATTACGGTAGATATGTCCGCTACCAAAGCACAAATGTGTGGCTACAGTAATGTACTAACAAATTCTGTCAATCTTGATTTTAATGCCATCTATTAACACTCAATTTGAACTAACCATTGAACGCTCTTAACACGTAGTTTATATGCACGGATTGGGAGCGTACGCTTCCAATCCTTAGACGCTTTTACGACGTAGTAAGTGTGCGCTTAAACGCTCCTAAACCAGCGTTTTTATCTCTATATATATATATATATATATAGGTTTATTTTAAGTACTTTCGTCCAACATTAGTTACGTCTATTCTGGAGTAGTCCACCATGAGATTTTCCTCCTACGTAGGACGATAGTTTTGCGACTTATATGGTTTCGCGCTACATTTTTAGGATCAATAACTTAAACGGGTCTCTTGCCCGTGTAGCTCTAAAGTCAGTGATTAAAGTGCGTTAAGATTTATGGCCCCATAAAATTGTACACGTGCGTTTACATGTGAATGGAATTCGTTTTTACAACTTATCTTTACAAATACAAACTGTGTAGGAAATAATAAGAAAAATGCAGACATTTTATCGCAGTGGATGCAAATATTATTTAAATTATGCATACATTTAATTGATTATTTCTTGGCTATTTAAAGCTTAATACAACATCGACAAATATGACCTAAATGATAATTACTTTTATATCTTATTGTAGTACTATAAGTTGGAAAAAACCATAAAAAATAAACTTATTAAAGAAAAATTTGTTGTTTAAGTTCAATTACAACTATAATTGTTTTATAAAATAAGTAATATTACATTACTCCTACAAAACGGCGTAGAAAATAAAACGTACAAAATGTTTAGATTTAATTAAGAAAACAAAAATTTTAAAGTATGCAGATTATAAAGTTGATGATAGTACTAAAAACATTAGTAAACAAACATATTACAATATTCATTTTTAAAATCAATTGATTCAAATAAAACTGAATTAATCAAAACATGAGGTTTTTAATATGCGGATTACAATATTAAAGACAGATTTGAAGTTATAAAAGTAACGATTACACAAAGGGTTAACAACTAAGTAAAAAAATGTACAAATAAACAAAATGTTAAGTGATTATGTAATGATTACGTGATTATGTAATAATTACGTGATTATGTAATGATTACATGATTATGATTATGCATTGATTACGTGATTATGAAAATGATTATGTGATTATATAATGAATACATGATTATTCAATAAGTACTCACTTTTTTAAGATTTTATAATTCTAAATTGCATGCATTAATTATTTTATATAAATTATAAAATTATTTTGATGCTTAATATTAATATATTATTATAATACTTATGTTTTATAATAATCTTCAATAAAGTACTTACTACAATTTCTTTTATATAATAAGAACATAAACTAAAAATATACCTATTTTGATGTTTAATAATGTTTTATGTAGATTAGAAAAAATCCACAACCAAGAATAAAAATGTGTTTTATTATATTAAAAAATAAATAAAAATAAACATATAAAAATCTTTTCAACAAAAATAATAGCAATACATAATACAATTTGTATCAGTGAAAAATTATATTCGACTGAAGTAGGTATTTATTTTAATATAATAAATAAACAACTGCACATGCACATGACAAGGGTTGTATAAAAACACCTGTGAAATTGTCTAATAAATAAATCTCTAGCGGCACAATTAGATACAGATTGGACACGACTGAATTTACCATGCGAATATATGATTCCATAAAACCAATATTTGATTATGTGAATTTGTGTACTCAACATTTAATTATTTGAACACGCGTAATCAATATTTGATTATTTAAATACGCGTACTAAACATTTGATTATTTGATTACGCGTAATCAATATTTGATTATTTAAATACGCGTGTTTTAATATTTAACTACACTATTTATTACAAGATTATGTAATGATTACGTGATTATAAAATAATTACGTGATTATTTAAAGATTACTTGATTATGAAATGATTACGAATATTACGTAATTATTATTTGATTCTGTAATGATTATTTTTATTTTGTACACTGATTACGCAAGTTGATAACCCTTCGCGGTCACAGCATGTTAATATTTATGTTTAAAATATTTAGAGTAGTAAGAATGTAAAAGGAGTAAAAATGTATAAGTAATAAGAATTAAAGAATAGAGAGAATGTGAGAGAAGCGACAATGTAAAAGTAGTAGAAATGGAGAAATGGAAGAGTAGTGAGAATGTGAAAGTAGTTAGAATGTGAAAAACGTGACAATGTGAGATTAGTAAAAATGTGAGAAAAATAAAAATGCAGTAAGAATGTGAGAGTAGTAAAAATGTTAGAGTAGAAATTAATGATGTAATGAGAATGTGCAAGTAGTGAGAATGTGAGAGTTGCAAGAATAAGAGAGTAGTGAAAATGTGACAGAAGCGATAATGTGAGAGTAGTGGTATAGTAAGAGTAGTAAAATATGGGAATAGTGAGAATATGAAATTAGTGAAAATGTGAGAATAGGGAGAATGTGGGAATAAAAAAGTATGAGAATGTAATAAAAGCAACAATATAAGAGTAGTGGGTATGTGAGAATATGAGAGTAGTGACATTGTGAGAGTAATAAAAATGTAAAAATAGTGAGAATTTGAAAGTAGTGGGAGAGAAGCGATAATATGAATGTAGTGAAAATTTGAGAGTAGTGAGAATAAGAAAGTAAAAAGAATGTAAGAGTAAAAAAAAATGTGAGAGTAGTAAGATTGTGAAAGTAATAAAAATGTGAGAATAATAATGTTAGAATAGTGACAATGTGAGAATAGTGAGCATAGTAAAAATGTAAGAGTTGTAAGAATGAGAAAACAGTGATTATGTGAAAATAGTAAAAATATGAATGTAGTAAGAATGTAAGAGTAGTAAGAATTTGAGAAAAGTGATAATTTAAGAGTAGTGGGATTGTAAGAGTAGTGACAATGTAAGAATAGTGAGAATATAAGATTAGTGAAAACTTGAAAATAATGAAAATGTGAAAAAAGCTACAATGTGAGAGCAGTTAGATAGTGAGAATAGTAAAAATATAAGAGTAGTAACAACGTAATAATAATGAGAATGTATGAGTAGTAAGAATGTGGGAGTAGTGAGATGGTGAGAGAAGCGACAATGTGAAAGTAGTGAGATTGTAAGAATAGAAAGATAGTAAAAGTAAAAAGAATGTGACAGTAGTAAGAATGAGAGAACATAGATAATGTGAAAATAGTAAAAATGTAAAAATAGTGAGAATGTAACAGTTTAAAAATTGCAAGAGAAGTAAGATTGTGAGAGTAGTGAGAATGTGGGAATAGTGAGTACCTGAGAATAAAGAAAATGTAAAGTAGTAAAATGTGAGAAAAGTAAAAATGTGAGAGTAGTAGAATGTGAAAGTAGTAAAAATGTGAATGTAATAAGAGTATGAAAAAATAGAAAAAATGTGAAAGAGATGAGAATGTAAAAATAGTAAGAATGTTAGAATAGTGTCAATTTGAGAATAGTGAGATTAGTAAAAATGTGAGAGTAGTAAAAATTAGAAAACAGTGATAATGTGAAATTAGTGAGAGTGTGAGAGTAGTTAAAATGTGAGAGTAGTCAGACTGTAAGAGTAGTAAAAATAAAAATAGTAACAATGTGGGAGAAGCTACAATGTAAGAGTAGTGAAATTTTGAGAGTAAAAAAATAGTAAAACTAGTAAGAATATGAGAAAAGTAAAAACGTAAAAGTAATGAGAATGTAATAGTATGTGAGAATAATAAAAATGTGAAAAAAGTAAAAATTTTAGAGTAGCGAAATGTGAGTGAAGCGGCAATAAAAAAGTAGTGAGAATATGAAAGTATTAAGTTTGTAAAAGTATTGAGAATGTGAGAATAGTAAGAATGTAAGATTAGTGACAGTGTAAGAATAGTAAAATTTTAGAATTGACATATTGAGAGCTTTTTCTTGATTCTGTCTGGTTAATTCCAATAACGAACCAAACTGCTAACTTAAAAGTGAGTTTTTAACAGGTTTGTAATGCCCTTAGATGTTCTGAGCCGCACGCGCGCTAAACCTCTTTCGTGCTAGGGATCAGGGCTTGCAAATGTTTTCTATAAATAACGAAATCCCAGTAATAATTTAGTGAAGTAATAGGCTACAATTTTTGATGAAATACTATAAAATAACTGGAAAATAGAAAATGATAGTCAGCCATCAAAAAATCAGAAAGTACCCTTTTGTTAAATTTTATTTATATGTTTCAAATTAAATGTTAAAATTAGGTTAAATGGAAGATCATCATTGTGATGAACTTTGCTTTTTTTGTAAAGTTACAAAAATAAAGACAATTATTATTACTATTATTATTATTATTATTATTATTATTGTGAGAATAATATAGTAATAAAAATATAAAAGTAGTAAAATGTGAAAAAAAAAAATGTAAAAATAAAAAATGTGAAAATTACTACTATTACTTTCTCACTCTCACATTTTTACTACTTTCACATTTATACTACTCTCACTATATATCTCTTTACTCTCACAATCTCACTACTTTTACACTCACATTGTAGCTTCTACTATATTCTCACTTTTCTCACATTCTTATTACTCTCCTTACTTATAGTTTTAACTTTCAAATTCTCTCTACGTTAACATTCTTGCTATTCTCACATTCTCACTACATTCACATTTTTGCTATTTTTGCAATGTTACTGTTTTTCATTCTCATTACGAATACTATTTTTCTACTCTTACAATCGTACTACTCTCACATACTCACTGCTCTCACTTCTCTCACATTTTTATTATTCTCATTATTCTCACATTTTTACCTGTTTTACGTTTTACTACTTTTACATTTTTTCTACTCTTACATTCTCACTATTGTCAATACTCTCACATTGTCGCATCTTTTATTTTTTACTATTTCCACATTCTTATTTATTTTGCTATTACTTTATTTTTACATTTTTACTACTCACACTACTCTAACATTGTTGCTTCTTTAACATTTTCACTACTTTTACATTCTCTTTATGCTTACATACTCACTATTTTTACATTTTTTTGCTTTTACTACTTTCACATTTTTACTATTCTCACTATTTTTACATTCTCACTACTTTCATACTGTCACTACTTTCACATTCTCACTAATCTTACTATTTTTGCAATGTCACTACTCTCACATTCTCATTACTTTTACATTTTCACATTGTTTCTACTCTCACATTCTCACTACCGTCAATAATCTTAAATTGTCGCATCTTTTACCTTTCACTATTTTCACATTCTTACTTCAATCACATGTTTACTACTCTCACATTCTTACCACTCTTACAATCTCACTATTCTCAAATTTTTACTATTTTTACATTCTCACTATTTTTACTTTGTCAATACTCTCATATTTTCACTATTCTTACAGTTTTACAACCTTCACGCTTTCACTATTCTTACATTCTTACTACTCTTACATTGTTATTACTCTCACGTTCTCACCTTCTTACTATTCTCACATTTTCTATAATTTCACATTCTTATCCCTCTCATAATGTTATTACTCTCACCTTCTTACTATTCTCACATTTTCTTTACTCTCACATTCTTACTACTCTCACATTGTGACTTTTCTCACATTTTCACTATTTTCACATTCTTATTACTTACTCATTCTCATTATTCTTACATTTTCACTATTTTTACAATCTCACTTGTTTTACCTTCTAACTATTCTTAAATTTTTAATATTTTCAAATTCTTACTTATCTCACTTTTTTACTACTTATATTTTCACTACTCTTACATCTTCACTACACACATTCTGTATTTTTTCACATTCTACTACTTTTACGTTCTTATTATTTTTACATTCTCACTTTTCTCCCATTCTCACTATTCTCACATTCTTACTAATTTTAAATTTTCACTACTTTCACATTGTCACTACTCTTACTTTCTCACAACTTTTACATTCTCACTACATTCACATTCCTACTCTTCTCACATTCTTACTAGTATCACATTCTCACTACTTTCACGTCTTTACTACTCTCACATTTTTACTAAAAAATTCATACAGAATTTAAACACAAAACAACGTCCAGATCAAGGCGTTTTTACAGTACAAATATAAATCATTGTAACTTTATGTGTAATATTTTTATAATTATCTTATAATAAAGTTTAATAACTTAAGAATTGCATTATAATTAACCAACCTTATTTAATATAAAAAAAAATAGTCTTTACAACTGAAACAAAATGAAATTTAGATTACTATGCTACAAAATCTAAACACAAAACAAAAGCAAAGCAAATATAAATTATAATACTTTTATAATTATAGTAATTTTTAATTAACATATATTTCAAATTAAGCTTCAAGTCAGCTAATAATGCATTAAATTTAGTTAATTTTATTTATTGTACTGAACATTTTTATAAACAATTTGCTTAAAATATATAGACTTTACATAATTTTCTACAGAATTTGCACTTATCTTTAATTTTGTAAAATAATCTCAGGATTTTGTTACAGTTTTAAAGACTGTCATTAACGTTGTGATATGTACGCTTATGAACCTTTATAATTAAAAATGTAGTTATTATAAATATTATTATTGTTGTTTTCAAATATTATTCGGTCATATTGTAATAAGTTACAATAGCATACAACGTTAGACCAGCCGGTAACCGACGGTAAGGCACAACTTTTAATAAGAAAAACGTAAGCAATTTAATTAATATTAATATTACAAAAGGCATTTTTAATAAAAAAGTATTTTTTTTTTAATAAATACTTTGTACTAGAAAATGTATTAAATAAATTAATATAAACGTAATAATGTTTAAATGAATATAACAAGTAAAGTCTATTCTATTGAAACATTTGAACAAAAAAATTTAAATTTTATAGGTTGCACGGTCGGGTACGGTCGCACAGCAGGGGATATATATGAGAATATATATGCCCGCAGGCATATTTTTGTGTGTTAAGATCTAAAGGGGTATCGAGCTACACAAATCATGTAAACGACGATAACTTCTATACAAATGTAGGACTAAACCCTTTTAGACATCTATATATATATATATATATATATATATATATATATATATATATATATATATATATATATATATATATATATATATATATATATGGGTAATTCCATTACTTTTCGACTAATTTGAAAAAGTCGACCTTTTTGATTTTGCTCAATTTTTTAGGGATAAAAATATGAAAAACTGAGATTTCCAAAACTTTGGACCTTAGAATATTGCCTGTTCAAAATGACACACATTTGAAAGTCAGAAATTTCACAATAAAACTTCTAAGTCTTTTTTAGCTTATTTTGTATTTCAATTTTGGACTTCTGGAAAAACATAAAACGTCCACGATGGCTCAAATTATTTCTTATTACATGTACTTTAAAACCCATATTTTTATGTTTAATATCGTGGCAGTCATTTTGATATATTAAGATTCAAACATTATTAAAAAAAATACCGTAAATTTAGCAGAATTGCAAAACTTTGCATTCTTTAAACTGTTCTAACTTTGTCAAATCTTAACAAAATTTGATCCACAAGGTCTAGATTTCTTTATGTTAATTCTTTTTTTAAAGTGATCACACAAAACTTATAGAATCAATACGTATACACCACTATTTTGATGCAGGAAGTTGCACATGTTTTCACGATTTTAAAAACTTAACCTTTTTTTTGTGGTCTGAAGAGTATTTACTGAAATTTTGACTAAAATCGACATAAGGTGACAGCGTTTTTTCGGGACCTGAAAATTACAAATTTTGAAGATTGCAAAAACACAAATTTCATTAGGATTTGACAAAGTTAGAACGGTTTAAATAACGCATAATTTTGCAGTTTTTCAAATTTACGTTTTTTTTAAATAATGTTTAAAGCTTGATATATCAAAATGACTGCCTTAACATTAAATATACAAATATGGGTTTTAAAGTATATGCAATAAGGCATATTTTGAGTCACCGTAAACTTTCTTATCTTTTTCTAGAGGCCCAAAAATTGAGATACAAAAATGTCCCGTTTGCCATATTTGACAATTTTTGAATATTAAAAAACTCTTGATAATGCCCGATATACCATTTTTCATATAGATAACCTTTTTTTTTGTGTTCTAAAGAGTAATTACTGCAATTTTGACTAAAATAGACATAGGGTGACAGCGTTTTTTTGGGACCTAAAAATTACAAGTTTTGAAGATCGCGAAAACATGTGCAACTTCCTGCATCAAAATAATAGTGTATACGTACTGATTCTAAGTATTGTGTGATCACTGTGATTACAAAAGAGATTAAATGCAAAGAAATCTAGACTTTGCGAATCAAATTTTGCTAAGATTTGACAAAGTTAGATCGGTTTAAAAAAAGCCAAATTTTGCGATTTTGCTAAACTTACGGGGTTTTTTGAAATAATGTTTGAAGCTTAATATATCAAAAAAATATGGGTTTTAAAGTACATGGAATCAGGAATAATTTGAGCCATCGTGGACCTTTCTATCTTTTTCAGAAGCCCAAAAATTGAGATACAAAATAAGCTAAAAAAGTCGTTTTATTGTAAAATTTCTGATTTTTAAATGTGTGTCATTTTGAACAGACAATATTCTAAAGTCGAAAATTTTGAGAATCTTATTTTTTTCATCTATATTTTGATCCCTGAAAATTTGAGCAAAATCAAAGAGGTCGACTTTTTCAAATTAGTCGAAAAGTAATGGAATTACCCATACATATATATATATATATATATATATATATATATATATGCATAGCTATCTTACTCGCCTCCGTACACACATAAGGCGACCTAGCGTCCACCCTAAATTTAATACTTTTAACTGTGTATTTTTTTGCATTTAGTTATTTAAAATATTCTTTATTAGGACGCACAAAGAGGGGTAAAAAAATATAACATTAATTATATACAAAAAAATTGGTATATTAATAATAGCAATAGAACTCCAAATGCCAAAGCATCGTTTTAGGCTCCAGTTGTATAAAATATATATGTGAAAATGTCGAATACGCCTCTGCCAATGTTGCCACTATCAATATATTGTATTTTGTAAATTTCTATTATTAGTAGGCATTTATTTGGTTTATTCAGGAGGTGGTTTAGTTTAGTTTTTTTGTGTGTATAAGATTATAAAAATATTGAAACCGTAACACTGTCTACAATAAATAGTTATTTTCAAAAATTATTAAACGTAGTTACGAACAGTTATTTGAAGTTGTTTTGATATTAATTTTTTATGTGGTGTACATTACAACAATTATAGTATGCTATCGGTAATTAATTGTTACTACATTATAGCGTTTTTTAAGCGGTGACTTACTGCTGTGGTATTTTAACTCTCATTATTAAAACAAAAATATGTTGCAAAACAATTAATCACTAATAATAAATACTACACTGTACTGTTTGTTACCGGTTCATAAATGGATTCCCTGCCTCAGTTAAACTGATATTTGTTTTATTTTAATCTATTTAATTTATTTTGTTATTATTTATTAATTAAATACTTTTAAACGTAAAAACTCTTCAGAAACCAAAGCATAGAATGTTAAACAACGGTTATTAATAGATTATTACTAAACTCAAAAACAAGAGTATACCACCAAAAGAACTACTTAATTACATAAAACCTCCACCGATATACATCCCAGCAGTAGCAAACATTAAATAATTTACTGATATGCTAAACAACAATCGGGATAATAAACAAAAATTTAATCTTAAAATAAATAATAACCAAATTTTCGACAACAGATGTGCTAAAATATCAGCAGCTGTCCAAGAACCAAAAAATCGTGATGTGCAATACTACACTTTTTATTTAAACCAAGAACGCAGTTTTTATGTAATGTTAAAAAACGTTCTTTCTATCATTCAAACCACAAAGTAACAACAAGTTAATTATCTATGAATTGCAATACCATTAACACTACAAATACATATTAAAATCAGTTAACAAAACAAAAGTCATGCCTGAATGTGCTAACTTCCTTCAACTGAGACGTACCAAAAATTACTGCATTTATGATCAGAGTCTACAAGAAAGTGCAGCAAACATAATTTCCAGCGCTGAGACCTAGAACTTGGCCAGCCCAACGCAATTACACACTGGCCATGTGACATAAAAAACAAATGTCTTCGATTTTTTTGTATACAAAAGTTATCCTTTAAATTATATGCAAGTAAAAAAAAAATTAATACCTTTTTAGACTATTTCCCTGTCCTAATCTACTTAAGCTCACACATACACCATAAACAAAAAGCAGATTTTTTAACCAATAAAATATCTGGAACCAGTTTTAAAGCATATTAGAAAAAGAAATACACCCAAATGTCTTGCTTAAAACAACATTTAAGCACTAAGTAGTTTTAGAACCCACAAACACTACAAACAAGCTACAAAATTATTTAAAAGTAGCTATAAAAGCACTAATAATAAATAGAAAGTTGAGAAGAATATGGAAGTCTACTAGAAATCCACAAAACAAAACTAAATACAACAACCCGCTAAAAGCCTACTCTTAGAGAAAAAAACTAAAAAATCTAAGTTAAAAAAAAAAACTACCACTACTACAAGCAGACAAATAAGCATCAGTCTTGAAATAACTTTATCAATCACATTGTTTATTAACGTCATCATACCATGTGAGTCAAACACGTGATTAAAACATGGCTATGATCACCATATTTCTATGAAAAAAGTTACAGCAATTAGAATTAGTTTCTAACAAATGTGCAAAAAGCACTCACACATATTTTCAATGCTATACTACTTAGATCTGGACATTTTCAATCTCAATAAAAAGTGGCACAAATCATTCTGATAAACCTGTACCAGAAACATTTTTCTATTGCTATATAAGTTTATTTAAAATGTATCTTTGAAAATATGTTTCTCAAAAGGCTGAAATTAAAAGCATTTCATTTAATTCTAAATCACCAATTTGGTTTTTTAAACTAACACACAGCTACAGAGCAGGTTTACAGAGTAATAAAGCAAATTAACAACACTAAAAAAAAAAAGAAATATTGTTTGGCTGCTTTTCTGGTTTTTTATAAAAGTCTGACACCGGAGATTTTTAAGCAAATTAAAAACGCAATTACCCATTACACATTTCATGTACTACCAAAACATTTTTTATGGTTAAACACCAAGAAAAAGTAAATAACTTACACCTCATCAAATCAGCGGTACCACAGGAAGGTATTCTTAGATCGGTGCTATATTTACTTTTTACAGAAAACCTTTAAGAGTTACGTTTGCCATTGGCACAGTCATTCTAACAGTTAGTAAAATTCCAAGATTTGACTCTGAGAAACTTCAGACTTTTTTTAAAAACATCCAAAAATAGCTTAAAACCTTAAAAATCAAGGCCAATCAAAGTAAATTTCAGCATGTCATTGTCACTCTCCGGCAAACAATTATTACAATCTACCAATGCAAAGTACCTTGAAATAAATTTTAAAACCAGTATGAGCCAACTGTTCTTAACTATGGGACAGTAAGTTTCTAACATTTTAAAGCTGTAGATATATCAATTACAAACAGTTTATAGTGTACTGCACATTACACTACACACTATTATTCACTATTATAGGTAAAGGGTTGAATAAGTAACCATTAGCCCAAAACATGCTTTATTCTTCTATAGGTGAGAGATGCTACATGGACGGATGCTTAAGACGTACTGGCTTGCGCATAGACATCGGAAAAGAACGTCGATAAAAAGTACAACAAATAACAATAGATTCCTATACATTACACAGTTCTATATTTATCACCAATGAAACTCTCTACAAAAATTTGAACATCTTTAATGTGCTACAAGACGCCAAGAACGCTAGTAGCAAATACTTATCTTGGTTTGAACATCATACCAACACGTACGCTGTCAACCTTTTCCAACATTTCACTACTAGCAATCAATGAGTTACCTAATTAAGTTAGTTAGAACCTTAATGTAGATCTTCAACCGCACGCTATTAAGTTTATATTAAAAAAAACTTATGGCAAAATTTATGGCATTTTTTGTGTTCAAGTGGTAATCAGTTGAAACTAAACTTGAAGAGGACACTATAAATTTTTGTTTGCAATGGTATATTATTGTTATAGCTAATTAGATAACATAAAAAACTTCTTTTGTACTATAATTTTAATTATGTAAATATGGGATAGTTATATTTATCTCCGTAATTAATGATCTAACAATTGATTCAAATTGATAAAAAAATAATGATAACTTTAATTAAGGGGGGAGAATAGTTGCGCAATTATAAGGTTTCATAGAATCAAACTCAGCAAGAAAACGCATGAATATAACTGAATAAAATTTTCACACATTGTAGAAGAAAGTCCAATCTGTGTCATTAAAATTGTAGAAATTTTATGCAATAAGTTGTTTCTCCGCAAATAATTTAAAAAAATGGTGTTTTTAATTAGTTTTTAATTAATTTTTTACTCGTTAATTATAACTTCAAATTTTGAAACAAAAACATAAATACATAGAATATTGTATGTAGTTCAACATATAAAAAGAGTAATGATTAAAATCTTATCGTTTGGATATTGAGTTGGTTGGCGTTTTGTCCCAAAAGAACCAATTTTAATTTAATAACGGCGCTGTACGTGTCAATATTTTTCAAGAGAGATAAGTTCGCCGATATTCTCGTAGATGTGATAGGATTTAATATTTTTCTATTACAATACTACTAGTACCACCCTAACAGGACGGTGCAACTAAACCCGGCAATTCTGAAAAAAATTAATTTAAATTTAACATACAAATGATGTCAAGTTTACTAAACAAAACTAAAATTAGAATTATTTATAATATTTAAAACTAATATAAACAATATTATTGTTATTAAATTTATTTAATTTTGTTTTTTTTAAATAATAAATTTTTTTTGTTTGCACATTTTAAAAATTTATTATTAAATAAATATTAATTAGTATTATATCTGCAATTTTATAATATTTTTAAAATCCATTCTTCATAACACAATACCTCAATAGAATAATTTAAAAAATATTTATAATATATTAAAAAAAATATTATTTATTTGTTTCATTGGACGTAAAGTTGAGTAATATTTTCTGTTTTATTTTTACATACTTTCTATACAAAACTAATAAACAACGTGAACCGTTTAGATATATTAAAAGTATACAATTATTTTTATAAATTGTATTTGCTATGTTGCCAATTGTAAGAGGCGAATTAGAACGTTAACTTATGAGGAGGCCTATTCAACTGGCCCGCAACAAAATATGTATATCAGTATAAAAGCTTAGCGCCACGTAGTGTTGACTTTAATGCACTACAATGTATAACTGTATATGTGTATGAGTCGAAATGGTCACCGAACAAAATTTTGTAGAATGACTTCTAGTAAAGTATTATGTTGAAATAAATTGATATACACATCAAAACGTATTTGCCTCCAGTTTTTCGTAGCTGCCTCCGTTCTGGAGGCCAGTACTACCAGCGTGTATATATTTTGGAGGAGTATTAGTTGTTTTACATCTATATATATATATATATATATATATATATTTATAAAAGGTTTTTCAATAAAAAGTTTGATTTTGAATAGCGGGCTATTTAGACAGCTGTCAATTTTGAAGCTATTATCTTTTGTCATTTGACAAATAAAAACTACGCCATTATTAAAAATAGAACAATACACGCTTCAACAACGCATTGAAATGATTAAAGTCACTACAAAAATGGTGAAAAATTTGAGCTGTTGGGACAAGATTGTGATGTAAAAAATCGAAACCGTGTGCATCGCTTAAGAACACATAAGATTAATGCTGGTTTGTCAATTCCTTGTCGATCTTTGGAATTAGACATTCCACAAACGAGACTACACCGTATTTTGCATAAAGACTTAAGTCTTAAGGTTTTTAAAGTTCAGTTAACACAAGAACTCAAGCCGGGTTTTTCAAATAAATCAAAATGATCCAGAATTTTATCGAAAATTCATCTTCAGTAATTAGGCTCATTTTCACTTCGGAGGCTACTTTAATAAGCAGAATTGTTGCATTTTGGGTTCAGATAATCCAAGAATAATTCTTGAAAAGTCTTTGCATTTTCAACGTGTTATTGTTTGGTGCAGTTTTTGAGATGGCGGTGAGATTGGATCCTACTTTTTTGAAAATACGGCTGGTGCAACTGTTACGGTGAATGGATGGCGCTACCGAGCTATGATTAATGATTTTTTATGGCCGGAATTGGAAGATATTGATATGAACAACGTTCATTCAGCAAGACCACGCTACGTGCCACACAAGCAACGAAACAATCGCAATTTTGCAAGAAATGTTTCCTGACCGTACTATTTCTCAAAGAGGTAATCACAATTGGCCACCTAAATCTTGTAATTTACCACCTTTAGACTTTTTTCTTAGGGGCCACGTGAAAGATAAGGTTTATGCCAATGCTCCACAATTGATTCAAGACTTTAAAGATGAAATTCGTAAAGTTATCGAGGACATACAGCCGCAAATGTGCCAGTTTGTCATGGAAAATTTTATGAAAAGAATGTGGTACTGCAACCGTAACCGTGGCGGCCATTTGACTGATATCGTTTTCAAATGTTAATGGCATATCTTTCTCTACAATAAAATAAACATTTATTGATTTCTCTTAAAAAATACCCGTTTTTTCTTAATATCATAATAAATCCTCTTATTGGAAAACCATATACATTGACAGATTTATGTGTCAATTATTTAGTAAGATTTCATCAAAAAAATTAGAACCCGTTCTAATTTTTTGCTGGAAAGCTTGCTAACTATTTAAAAAATTGACTCGCTAAATTATTGTATTGACACTTGTATTAAAATCAGTCTCGTGTCATTATTATCAGTGTTCAACATTTAAATATTTTATAAATTCTGTTAAGAAATTAATTTTTTTAACATTATTTGTGAAACTCTTAAAGAGTCACATTTAACTATATTTTTTTACGTATTTAAAACATTCAACACGTGTTTATTCTAGTTTTTGCTTAAATAATTGCACACTACCACCTCTTAAAGCATTCACTGTTTCTCCTGGAACCCTTTGTATGTAGTTACTTAATTAAGTAAACTAAATTTATTATATTTTTGTAAACTATTAAAAAAATAATGTTTCTATTTGTATAACATATGCAAATTCGTTATTCTTTGCAAATACTTGCAGAGTAATGTGGAGTAACAACAGAAACTTTTTGCATTTATTACTCTTATCTTTTCACTTCAGACTATTTAGCGACAGCGGGCGGGATGTAGAAGTACAGCAACAAGTAACACAATCTTCACTACTCACGACTTGCTAAATACTTAGCAATGTGGCGTTATCTTTAGATTATAAATGTAATTTTTTTGCACATAACTTTGTTGTTTGTATTCATAAAACGTATATGACATAAACATATTTATAAAATCATTTAGAAAGGCCAATAGTCATGGTTTTAAAAGTAATAATATCTGGTATGGGTATTTCAGATTTAAATAATCATAAGAACTGTCACCGGCCTTAATCTTGAATGTTTTTTTTTACATTCACTGTAGTTAGCTACTGTGATTCATTGTTTATACAATGTTTTTTACATAACACTCTAAGTCATCTTTATTATAATATAAAATAGTTTGCTGCAGGCTACACTTGCTCCAGATATTTCAGCTAAAAACAATTGCTAATTATTGTAGGTAATACTTATTATAATAATTTTTGTACAATATAATATTATTAAAGCTATAAAACTACAGAATAGTTACATACGTTATGCTAAGTAGTTTATTCGAGCTTCTGGAATTCACAAATAGCCCATGTAGTTGTTGAAATGTTGTAATATTTTATTACATTATTTTAAAATGTTTTAACTATGGAATTTATATAACATGTTATTTTTACAGTAGTTTTGAAGATAATATTATATTATTTTTTAATTTTATTATATAAAATGTTATTATTTGTTATATAAAAGATGATTGAGGCATTTATTATGTGGTAATTCATAATAGTAATAAAATAAAGCAATAACTAAAGTTTTGCTACAAATACTTTATTAATACAAATATATAGAGTGTCTCAACAAGAGCGCCGGATTTAATTAATAAATAAAAACACTTTTTTTTTAAATTAAACAAATATATTTATTTCAACATAAAGAGGAATAATTGGGATTAAACATGAAATAGGATATCCGCCACACGGCTATAACAAAACTTCTAGCACAGGGTCATTCTTTTCTTAAAATTCTGGATAACGTTTTTGCATAACTGTGGCTCTATTTTGCCAATAACGCAACGTATCTCATCTTTAAGGTGTTCAACTGTTTGTGGTTTGTTTGTGTACACCTTTTCCTTCACGTCCCCCCAAAGAAAAAAAGTCTATTGCCGTTAGGTCGCACGATTTTGGTATCTAATTTTGATTGCCAAACCGAGAGATGACACGGCCTAGAAACTTAGTTTGCAGTAACACTTTGTTTTGCGTGCTGTATGGCAGGTTGTACCGTGTTGTTGGAAAAATATATTCTCCACAGCAATTCGATCTTTTTGGAACCACCAAAATTCTGTAAGCATTTTAGAATACCGCACACCGTTAACAGTTACTGCATATCCAGCTGCATTTTCAAACAGTGCCGTATCTGTATCTCCAAGACAGATATTATTTGTTTAACCAACTTACGACAAAATAGAAAAGAAGGTATTTTCGAGTCAACAATTGCAAACAATAGAAACAAAGGACTGCGTACTTCGTGTGCATGCATTCAGCGAACGTGATAGACTTCTGCTGCATATCAAAAAGAAAAACTTTTCTGTTTCAATTTGTTTAAAAAGCAAGTTACATTGCAAAGTATAACTGATGTATTCATCAACCCAAGTTCATCCCATAGGACTGTGACTGAAGCTGGAAACAAAATATTTCTGACATTGTACAATGCACTTCACAACCAAACCTCCCTTCATGCATTGTTACAATGCTTTTATCAAATTGGTTTTAAATGAGAAACCATACCTTTCTGCGCTGCTGCTGCTAGGGAATAAACTTTCTTCTTAACAATTGAAGTTGGAAGTTTAAAAGTGTCCGGCTAATCCCAGTAACTACAAAAGACGCAGCAGCACCTGAGACAGTCTTTAACCTTATGTTTTGCAAATGTATAATTGGATGTTGAAACATGTGGCTGCCAACAAGCAGGAATAATGTGCACAAACATTAGACAAACTGTCATGGAGAATGCTTGAATGGCATTTTCTGGAGAAAACACAACAGTCAGTGAAAAGACTTTTAAATGAGAATCAAAAATCAGGTGAGATTACACTTTCTTATTCTTCACTGATTACGTGCAGCTTAGCAGTGGTAATCAGTAATGCATACATTGATTTGCTGCTTGCTTACTTCATGTTATATATATAGAGTTCATATTTGTGTGACGATTTTCTTACACAATTATTTCATAGTTACTTTTCTTAATGTGTTTCAGTCAGCATGTGTTACTGCTTAAATAGATGTTCAGATTGCAGAGACATCTAAAAACAAGCAACCAAGAATTGATTGATTATTTTGACTATTTCCCTCCCGTCATCCGTCCGTCAAAGCAACCAATCACATTTAGCAAATATCAGAAATTTGACCAATCGCGTACGTATTTAGCGACAATTTTTGTTATTGTGGTATTGTCAGTAATGACGTAAAAATTGTCGCTGTAATTTGTTCAATGCAAAATTGCCGATATAATTGTTACGTTGTCATTGACAACATAATAAAATAATATATTTATATTTTCGATAGAATTTGTACCAAAACGTTTTCTTAACATTTAAAAAAAAATGTTTAATTTTTTTGCATAATTGTTTATATGTTGCTATGACAATAAATGAACATAACAGTGGACATAAGCATACGCGATTTGAATTTTAAATTTTTTTAATATTAAAATGACATTCTGAAAGATGTAATGTCGCTCAGGAAATAGTCTTATTAAATATTCCTCGTGCATAGAATATTGCTTTATAATTTATTGGAATATCACTCATGCATTCGTGAGATTCCAATAAATTATCGGCAATATTCTATGCACTAGGGATATTACATAAGATAATTCTTATATTTTTTAGAATTTCCATATTTAATGTATAAAAAAAAAACATTTATTATTCAATAAAGTTGTTTATTTTTTTTACCAAGTTGTTAAGTTTGTTTCTACAATGATCCAACGTATCCAAAATTGTAAGTAAAACATTGTCGAATATTGATTTACAAATATCTAACAAATGATGGTAAAAAAAACACTTCTTTTTTCTTGTTTTGGCATTTTTAATAAATTACATTACATATTGTGCCGTGCTTTTTTGTTTGTTTTAGAAAAACGCAATTTTTAGCGCTTTATAACTCCGTAACCGTTGGGAGTACAACAAAATGTGTTTAACATCTAGCAAGTGAAACAGGAAGTAGCAAAGCAGATATAACCAAAAAGAAACTAATACACGTTAAAAGAAATCTAAAATATGGAAAGTCGTCCGGTTTAGATGAACTTCTAGCTGAAATACTTAAATTAATCAAACATCTCATAGTAAATCTGCTTAACGCCATATACTGAGCAAGAATAATACAAGATAAATAACTGACATCAACTTTTGTAACACCCCTCAAAAAGAGAAACGTAAAGCTATGCGCGGATCACCGTATTATAAACCACTCTATTCAACATATATGCAAAATAAATGATAAAAATAGCACTAGATGACAAAATAATATAAGTAAAAATTAATGGTATACCTATCAACAACATAAGATATGCCGATAATACAGCTATAATTACGACTAACTTAAAAAACCTTTAAAATATTGTTATTATAATTACAGAGACTAGCAAAAAGTAGGAAACAAAAACCAGAGTAACAAAACGCTACATATATAACATACTATTATATAGACCAAAAACATGGACAATATAAAAAGCATATCAAGAGCATCTGAACTATGGACATGATCAAAACACAAAAATTGCAATACCTAAAACACATTATGATTGAAAAAATATACTATTTTTTTAAATAAAATCACAAATACAAACACAAGAAAGAAGCAGCATTGGAAGAAACCGACACTCATAGTTATAAAACCTACAAAATTGTTGCATTACAAATCAACTAAAAATATAATATGGACAATTTAAACAAAAAAAAACAATTTGTTTGCAAATCTATTATGAGTTTAGTTTGCTTTTGAAATGTTTACAGAATAAGCTTACCAAATTACTCAAATAGATTTTTTTTAATTTCTAAGTAAAGTTAAGGTCTGTTATGTACAAAGAAATGTGCAACTATTTCATTAAAATTTATTATTTGTTTAGTAGAGTATTTTTGCAAAACTATGTTAATTTGAATATGTACTTAAACATGATATAAAAATATCAAGTTTTCTTTTTAAAATTACGAAAGCAAATTTTGTAATAATCTGCTTGGAGTAACGAACCAATCTATTGGATTTAAATAAAATATTTTAGAAAAATTATAAGAAACATTGTTTTATTGAAAGTCAATTTTATCTATAATTATTTTTCTGTTCTTAATGTTTATAACAAAAAAATAAATACATAGAAAATGATAAATATTAAAAAATATTTTAATTTCAATTAAATATTAAAAATATTAAGAACACAATAGAAAAATTTACTGTTCTCCTTCATCCTTCTTGTTATAAACTGAATATGTAATAAGCCATAACAGAAACATCTTGCAAATTACAAAACAAGTGAAATAACTAATTAACTGATCTCAGCGATTAATCTTAAACAACCTATAAACTCTTAAAGAATAATTATTTGTATGAAAGTCGTATATATCATAATAAGGAAGTTACAAATATAATGTTCAAATGGATTCAATGTACTCTTCATACACTATAACAAATTAAGCACGCGGAAATAAATATCATAGAGATCCAGATATGCAAATAAAACGAAGCATTCAGTCCTTATCTTTAAATCACGAATTGTATTCAAACTGCTTATTTATCTAGTAACATAAAATTAACAATGCATTATTTATTTTAACTCGTAAGCGTAAATTATTCTGAAATCGATTTAAATGTTTAGACACTCTTCAAATATTGTGCAAATGCCACACCGTGTAACATGTTTTTGCTAATTCCTTTCATTGCTTTGACATCAATTTAAATTGAAGGATTTATGTGGTATCAATACAAATATAGCATACAGAAAATGTGATTAACATAAAAAGAGAGTTGTCTCATTCTCGGTGCTTCTTGACAATATATGGCGTTAATGACATAATGAAGACTGACCGAGCAAGACGAAGGGCACAGTGAAAGTGCAGCTCTCAAGAAGACGCGTTTTTGCTTGCACACAGTCATAATGTCAGGTCGTGAGATTTTATTATCGCAATTTTATTGTGCACTTAATTATATTTCGAGAATCAAGGTTTGAAGCCGTTTACGGTACCGAAATAAAAAACTGTTACATAAAATCCAGATTTAATTTTGGGCAATTATTATATCACAATACCATATTTTAAATTGATATAAATTGATTATATTGTACTATTAGACAAATTCCATTGTTCTATAATAACTACTTCTTGTAAGATATTAAATTTATTTAATTGATTATATTATAACAATATTGATGAGAAAGAAGAATCTCAATTTTTTTTACAAATGAGTTAATTCAAAAATCAAAATTTATTTATAAAACAATAGAACTTTCTAATTGAAGATAATTTAGATTTTGTCGTGCGAAACATAAATATCACGGTGATAGTTATAAATGATAATAAGATTTTTATGGATCTCTACATAAAAAGTTATATAATATCTATTCTAATTATAATGTACACTCTAGGAAAATAGAATTACCATATTTTATACAAAACTTATAACAAGATATGTTATAAAATATATAATGAAGAGACGCAATGTCCTCTAATGAGACAGTTGTAAAGCAATAATTTCGAATAAAGCCTAGTTAAATAGGTAAATTTATACGAATGCCACAACGACAACCCAATAATAACATTAAAAAATTAAATTTATGAAAAAATATTCTAAACTGTTGACGAAGTAAGTTAAAAATCAATTATTAAGTTTAAATAAATAAAGCCATACTGATGAGAGGTAAACCTCGAAACGCGTCTATGGATGTTTTTAGTTTAGAATATTTTTTCATAAATTTAATTTTTTAATGTAAGATATGTTATGTTTAATACAAACGTATTCTCAACTGAAAACTTTGGAAATGCGTCATAACTCCGCGGGCCGCATATCAAATTATATCCATATACACATATTAGATTTAGACTCACTATAGACATTTTATTGGAATAAAAATTTAAAACATAATAAATTATTATTATTGTGTTTACTACTCGGTTTACTATTATTTTTACTGTAAACATGGATAATATAATAATAATAATAATACTAGACGCAGTTCTACAGTTAATTTTTGAATATATGGGTGCACAAATAATGTATTTTCTTAATAAATTAATGATAATTTCTTTATTTAGGCATAATAAATTAAATACACTCAGATGCAAAAAAGCATTGGGTAAGTTTTTGCAAAAAAAACGGGTAATTTTTTTAAATAACATTTTTAGTGTTTTACAATCATAAAGACTATCAGGATATAGAAAAAAAAACAACAAATGGTACTTATCAGTTTATTTAATAAACATTAATAAGCAAAAATAAAATTTAAATGTATGCGTTCTTTACTACTTATTGCTCATTTGACATTATGCACAGAGGATCAAAGTGGCTACTGGGCTGACTTGTTTATTTTCGATTAACTATCATTCTCAGAGCAGATTGGTGTGTTGATTACGGTTCTGAGTGCTGAAGATTGTGCAAAAACTGTGGCAGATGGAAGAAGCTAGCGGTATGTGTCCAGATTTCTTCATGTCAGTCTTTTTATTGTAAAAAGAGCACTTGAGCAGTTTAGGGAGACCGGCAGAAATACTCGAACGCTGGGATCTGGCAGAAATCAAAAAAAGACTGCTATTGATGACCGATTTATCGTTCGTACTACTCTACGGAATTGTCATGTGACATCAGTGGAGACCAGAAACCAACTCCGTGATGGTTGCGGTACAGCTGTGAGTATGTGGACAGTTTGTCAAAAATTGCAAAAAGCTGCCGTAAAATCTTGTAAACCAGACGCTAAACCTAAATTACTCCAACGTCACCGAGTAGTCATGTACCCCAGATGGAAATTTTATAGAACATGTTGGGACATGCTAGGCAGACGTTCAGTTGCTCCAACCACAATAAACAAGCTTCAGGAAGAATAGCAGAATATTCCACAAAATGATATTCGTGAGCTTATTAATAGTTAAGGCTCAAGGAGACAATACAAAGTATTGAAATTATATTCAACTGAAATTTTCATAATTAATCTCTGTTAAGTTTTTTTTGCAGAAATGCATTTTTTTTCTTGTTTACGTACATTATCGATTTTGCTTATTAATGTTTATTAAATAAACTGATTCTACACCTTGATGGTTTTTTTGATTGTAAAACACTAAAAGTTTTATAAAAAAAACGGGATTTTTGCAAAAAGTTACCCAATGAGCCGTTTCTTTTTAATCTTAGTGTATACTTTGAAAAAGTCTGATAAATCTTGCGGGCCAGAAAAATGTTAACGCGGGCCGCGGATTGGCCATCTCTGTGGTAGGTCGTCGACATAAAAATACCTTTTAATTTCAACGAATAAAACTACACCATCAACTAGTCTGTAGACATTGATCTTAAATAGCTGCTGATTATAATTTTCAGGAAATAATAAATTTTGAATCTTATTCCAACAGTCCGGTTAAAAAATCTTTTTCTTAAGTTTCAGTCTTACGTTAGAATTTAGAAGATACAGATAGGTCGTGTAGTTTTGGATGTTTTTTGCATACTTAAAAACTAGTTTTAATACCATCATAATTATATATGCAATATAGATTTGATACATAAACACAAAGTTGTATAGAAAAAAAATGTTTGCATGAGTTGAGAAATACTAGTTTTCTAGATGCCTTCAAAGCTATATTAACAACATGCTCGTTCTAGATAAAATTATGAGAAATTGCACCCCATAAAAAAAAAATTAAGAAAGATTAAGATAGATTTGCTGATTATTGAAAATAGTGATATGCTAAAAATAAGTTGATACAAAATTTATAATTGTTTTTGTCAATCTGTACATATGGTGTATTATGCTACAGTAAACCTTTTTTTTATGTAATTGGTTTTATCTTAAATGATCTATTTTGACTAGTGTAGCAACTTATAATGCCTTTTTTATTCTGCACTTGTAGTATATTGTATGTCAGGTTTTTTAATTGTATTTCTTGATCAACTTATAATTATTTACTATATTTGAAATATTCAAAAACTAAATTTGTTTACTTCCATTTTCTATATTTGTGTTCCAACTAGTTTAATCAACCCTTATTGGTATTTCAAGTTCCATTTAATTATCTTAATATAGTTATTTTTGTTACTTTCTTCATTAAATAAAAATAATAATTTAGTTTAGCATATAAATCCATGAGATTCTGGCATGTTACCTCTGAAAGCATACAGCACGCACACCAATTATAAAATAAGAAAATGTGTGTTGATTGAAAATTGAAAAACCACATACACAGTAAACAAACGACTATTCCAAAAAGATTTAAGAATTAAACCCGAAGAAGGGAAATATTGTTAAGGTCGGATACATAAAAAGTATTTGATATAGCATCACAAAAGCTATTTATAAAAAAACAGAAAAATTAAAATGAACTATAAGAAAGCAGATGATTAAAAAAAATAATAACTTTATCGGTAAAAGCAAAGAGGTAGAAGATGCTATAGAAGCTAGAATAGCAAAGAGCATGAACCCATTTAAAATATTTAACGTCTATAACAATAGTAAAATGAAAAAGATTGTAGAAAAAATTGACAAAAGAACAGATATACAAGATTGAAAAACAATACTAGGTAGAAATTAGAATTTTGTATAGGAGAGAATGATACATACAACAATGAAAAAGAAATGACAAAGAAATGTTAAAGAAATCTAAAGACAAAATTTAAAATAGCGATAGAAAGAAATGGTTAGAAAAGTTAGATCAAAATGAGATATACTAAACGGCTCAATTAAAAAGGATTAAGAAAGAGAGTTAACCTATATTAGTGTAAAAGGATCAGTTATTGATTATGTGATAGTAAACAAAAAAGCTAAATCAACGGTACAAAGTGTGAAAGAATTTGATCACATGCCGTTACAATTAAACGTAGAAAATTGCACAAAAAATATATTAAAACAATACACAAAAAAGAGAACAAGAAAAGAGCAATTAATAATTTGAGACAAAATTGCAATATAACAGTACAGACATAAGCTTAAATGAGAGAAAAAATTAAAGGAATAATGAAAAAAAAATTATTAGCTTAACTCAAAAAGAAACAAAAAGTAGTTTTAATAATTGCAGAGATAAAAAAAAAAATAAGATAAGCTAAAAAAAACTAGGAGAAGGTAGCATTTCAAAATTTAATCAAAGTAAAAAAAAATTAAAGGAGAATGCAAAAAAAAACGAGTGGAAAATAGAAGAGTATGTAAAATAAAAAAAAGAAAAAAAAGCATAGGAATATATTAAGAACAACAATAAAAGATAAAAATAAGAAACTAAAAAAAATATTTAAAAAACCTGCTAAGAGAAGACAAAAATTAAAAAAAATCAATTAATTAATGCAAAAAACAAAAAAAAATTAGAAAAAGAAATTTAATAAAATAGTAAAAAAAAATAAAATGGGAAAAGCGGGAGAGCCAGATAGCATACCAAATAAAAGTTGGAAATTTAAAAAAATCCGGCAAACTATAGAGACAACACACGTAGATGGATGCTTTTTACAAAATAAAGGCTGTCTCATTTTTTCTGTGTCTGTTTTTTAAAGCTGTCATTTATAAACATTGAGATTTAGTTACGGAAAACTACATGAACGCACAACGCATAGAAATTATAAAAATACACTACCAAAATAGCAAAATTTTTGCAAAGATGATTCAAAGATGTAGTACATTTTTCGGTCACCGTAACGCATTTTTCCTGCTATGCAATTGTTCGATTAATAGAGAGTTGACTAAGTTAGTTCAAACCTAGTTTGCGCAGCTTAGTGTAATGAAAACATTGTAGCAGTTAATGAGAGAGTGTTGACCAAAATTCTTCTACTTTGATTTGCCATTGTTCTCTGCAGTTGACACTTTCACAATAAAGTTTACAGCAAATTTGGTCTAAGAATCTGCATTTTGCATGTTTACAAGATTGAATTAACACCTTTTTTAAGCCAGCAGACCATAACCAGCGCCAAACTTTAACAGAATGGGCCATAAAACAACAGCAAAAAATGGTGATTTTTTCTAAAAATCTGCATTTTGCATGTTTACAAGATTGAGTTAACACATTTTTTTAAGACAGCAAACCAAAACCAGCACCAAACGTTAACAGAATGGACCATAAAGCAACAGTAAAAAATGGTGGTTTTTGTAAATCCTTTTTTTTATGAGTAAAGCGGTCACTGTTAACAGCGTTTGTTACCGTGAAATAATAACAACTTTCCTGGCCTTAAATTACTGAAATGATCTTAACAGGATGACGCAACCTGTCACACAGCAAACAGAACAATAAATTTGTTGCAAACAACTTTTGAAGAGAGAGTAACCAAAGTTATGCAATTTGACGCCGAACTGAACTTAAACACGGCACTATGCCAAAATCTTATCAACACATTTTAACAAAAAGTTCAACCAGTGTCAGCAGTCACAAAACGGCCATTTATCTGATATTGTGTATTGTGTATTGTGTCATACACAACTTCCATGTTTACACTCTTTATTACAATAAAATCATCAAAACTTTTTAAATAAAGCAGTAAAAAGATATATAAGAAAACTTGATGTCGAGTGAAAGTGGGTGAATGTAGAAGTAAAAGATTTAAAGTGACTAGAGGGTTACGACAGAGATGTCCGTTAAGCTCCTTATTATTTAATATATATACGGCAAATCTAAAAAGTATATAAGAAATTGACAATTCTGGCACCAACAAGTAGTAGCATAAAAGAACTGATTAAAAAAGTAAAAAAGTTTTTTGAGCAAAAAAAATAGGAAGTTAATGTTGATAAAACCAAGTGGATAATGATTAGAAAAAAAAAAGTTGAAAATAAATAATCAATTGAATAAATAGGTGAAAATGTTTAAGTATTTAGAATTTATGTGTCAGTAATGGGTTTTAGAGCATGTACAATATGTAAATAAAAAAACATAAGTAGCAGCTGAAATATTTATGAATATATGGAAAAAAACTCAAGAATTGTTTTAAAGTAGAAATGGTAATTTAGAATGCATGTATTAAATATGTTTTGTTATATAAAACAAAAGTCAAAGGTGTGGAAAAGAAAAAAAATCATAAAAAAATTACAAATAAAATTTTTGAAGCGAGCATTAAGAGTAGACCCTTTAACACTTGGCTATATAGTTTTGCAGGAAACCACTGTAGGAAAGTCAGTTAGTGAACAGTGCAAAACTGCTAAAATTTGAAGAAAACGTTTTTTTAAGAAGCTATAAAACTTTAGTAAAAAAAAAAATAAAGTTAATAATGAAAGAAAATGAAAGTGTACTTATAAAATAGCTGAAAAGAGTGGAATGTTAGTGAAAGACGTAACAGAAAAAAATAGATAGATTAAATTAAAAAATTCAAAATATAAATGTATTCAAGAATATACTAAACTACCAGCCTACTTGCAAGAATATCAATTAAAGGATTTTCAACAATATTAAATGAATGAAAAATATAAAAAGTGTGAAATTTGTAAGAGTAGTGACTTGGTATCATGAGTGTAATGGACTAAAATGAGATGGTAATGAGGAAACAGAAAGAATGTTTTAATAAAAATGAAAAAAAAGGTAAAAATATTTAAAAAAATTAAACAAAGCAAAGAAAATCCAATAAAGTAAAGTTTTAAATTTTTATTTTTTTTAAGATGTTGTTTATTTATTACTTTTATGATTATAAAAAAAAAACTAATTTCAAAAACTCTACAGTAAACTGACAACAATAAAAATTGCAACTAATTCTTAATTTGTGTGTTTTATCAAACATAAATCAGCTGTTTAAATTTTGTAAGTTACTAAACAAAACTAAATTTAAACTATCTAGCAATGCTTCACATGAAAAGCAAAATACAGCAACTCTAAATAAAATCAAACAAGCGTCATGTGTTCTATGGTACACGCAAAAACAATCAATATTGCAGAAACGGTTCATTCTACACCATAGTTCATAAATAAATTTTGATTTAAAATCTTGATTCGAATCAATAACATTATAATGTAAAAAACTCACAACTGTACCAGCCATAGAAAATATGGCATAGAAATGATGGCGATTAAATGTAAGCTTAGCTAAGTTAGGTGTAGGACACGCAGTGTAGAATATACTTTAGCTAACGTGTTTAAATCCAAATTGTTTAGTTTTTATTTTAAATATATTTAAAAAAATTTAATTAGTAAAATAATAAAATATTAAAGCACAATATAACTGATTTAAATAATACTTACAAAATAAATAAAAAAGTTTTTTATACGTAAGTAAATCTAGTTATAAATGTTGTTATACAAACTTATATAATCACTAAAATACTATTATTTATAAAAAAGCATTATGAGATATAATCAAATATTATAAAAACATGTAATATGTACTTATGTGCATAACTTGGCATTCCATTATAATTACATAAAAATAATACTAAACACTTATTCTTGGCAATAATGCTTGTTCTGTTTATTTATTTTTTATTTTAATATTTTATTATGTTATTTTATTACTTAAATACACAACCTTTCTGCACAAATACCAAGATACCGCATGCAGTAGCAAAATCTGTGTTGTTGTGCTAAATGAGTTGCTGACAACCCAGCTATATTTTTGAATTATTTGTGAGCATATGTGCCATAATAAAAAAAAAAGATTATCAAGACATTACACAACTATAAATATTGCTGAATCAAATATATTTATTTTCATTAAATTATGTTTGATTGTTTGCCTCTTTAGACATTGTAATTTGGTTGCCAATAATAATCGGTTTCTTTGGTTGAAACAACATAATGAGGTTACAACTACTTTGCACCATTAAAAAAATATATTTAGTTGTTATTTTATTTTATCATCATTATGGATTACCATGATACTAAAACAGTAAGATATGGCCAAGCGCAGGTTTCTCCCACTTTTTCAGTCACATGACGCGGGCGATGACGCAAAAAAGAGACCTGCCGGCTGTTTCTGTTTACTACAGTAATTCAATTTTCTTAAGATTATTGTAAATTATTGTTCTATTTTACTTTAAATAAATAAAATATACACCATCATAATATTATAACTACATTTAACATATAAATACATCGTGGGCATACTGCCAAAAGTGACCAAGTCAATAATCATAGTTTCTAGATAATTGAAGTTGAAAATTCTCACATACTATTTTTTTTCAGAATATAGGAAAAATACTGCAACATTTTTTTTATCAAGATATTAAATATGTTTTTACTGATTTACAATAACTCTTCAAAACGTGTTTATGTGTTCTGGTTTCAAGAAAAAAATGACTTGGTCATTTTTACATGTACTAATTTAGAAATTTTTCTGTCTTGGTCAAATTATCGGGAATATTTATTCAATAAAAAATACAAAGAAATTAATATTACTTACTTTATTTCTTTACAATGTAATGCTAAATACAATGTAATGCTAAATACAAAAAGAAATTATTGGAAAAAATAAAAATAATGGAAATGCGGTACCGTATACGATCATTAATCCGAATCAGAATCAGACCATAGTGATGGCTCTGGAGCTACATCTTTCTTTTTACCACATGCTGTTATAGACTGATACCAGCCATGAAATTCAGAAGGAATTGCACCCGTTTTGCATAGCTTCAAAAGATCTTGCTTTTTCTGGTGAGAAATAGGAATTTCTGTCAAATACAAATGCGGTATTTTTGTTGCCATGATATTGCTGGATGTTCTATTACGCCCACCTGCATTGGGCACAAGGAACTCTGGATCACTATAATTATACTTAAACAGCACGTGCTGGGGTTTATCTCTTTCATATCGCAGAGTTTTAATTTTTAACCAATTAACACGATTTCCATTTTCGTCTATAGTTCGATTTTTAAAAGTATTAGCAGCTAGTGCCTTTAAGTCAAGGAAGTCGTTGTATCTTAACTCATGTACGTTGTATGGCGCACTTCTTTTATTTCGAACTCGATTGGAGCGTGCTAATCGAAAAATGTTTAACCAGTCATGCATAGTATATACTGGAACATTTTTATTCGCATTTTCAATTGCACTATGCATGGAATCTACTTCCATGTAGGAATGCCCGCTCTCTAAAAAATTGTGCTGTATAATATTTAAATTGCTGTTTTGTACTATGAACATTAATAGCGCTGCAATAAACTGGTTCCTATTTTGCCCACTACATGTATCCGAGAACAAACTTATTTCACTGATAATTGGTGGCAAATTTTGTATCCATTGAATCAGACATGTGCCTATTTCTGAACTGCCTCTCTGACCATTTATTTCGGTCCACGTGTAGCAATGAGCATTTTGCGAAGCTGCTTCATAAATTGTTAGATTGTACGCACATAGCTTTCTGCTATAATACATTAGCAAGACATCTGAAGATGGTATTTGCAAAACACTTTGTAAATCAAATGTTACGCTTACAAAACTAGCATCATTCAGTGCACGCTCCTTATTTGCTTTTTTTGCTGCATTTGCTTCGTCTCTTCTTTGAATATGAGTCTGATAGTTTTCTTCTAAATCAGCTGATTTTGTCTTCATATAGTTCGTACATATCAAGCACTGATCCCTTTTAGGCTTAAAGAAGGACAAGTTAAAATTATTACCAAATTCGCGGCGGTAAGTTATTTGTGATGCATATTCCTTATCAGCCTTCTTACAATCTTCTGCATATAAGGCGTACATTTTTGCGATAGATAAATTAGAATCTAATTACTCTCGACTTGTTGATGCTCTACAATAATGAGAGGCCATTGTAGGAAAACTTTTTATGTGATCATTGATTGATTCTATGATTTCTGGTTTGGTTTTATTCACAGGCACACGTGTACCACGTTTGTCACTTCTATCAAATATTCCATTTGCATTTGCCCCAGAAAAGGCGTTATCTACTGGTCCATGGCTTATACACAAAGTACGTAAAAAGAATAACTTACAAACTCGAACTTTTGTGCCCTCCTTCAAAAAATAATAGTACCTGCTGCTAGTTCTTTGTGCACCTGCTCCAGGTCGAATTCTTCTACAGACAAGTTCTTTGCTTACAACACAAGAGAGAATAAAAAAGTCGTGATAGTCAATTATTGCTGATAGCTGATATGCTTTAGTTAAAGTACATTAATTGACCAAGTCAATATGATCACTTTTGCTTGTATAGTACCTGAACACTGTGACTTGGTCAAAACTGTTTTATGTGTGTGACGCATCTAATTGTCATGATATTAACTTGGACACTTTTTCTATATAATCGGCAACATCTTACTACTCACTTGGACATATTTGCTTAAAATCATGAAAAAGTGACTTGGTCACTTTTGGCAGTATGCCCACGACATGCACGTTTCTCGCGCCAGGTTCACTTGATGACGCGGTGCGCAACACGTACCAAAACGCGTCCGGGTGATGATCATATCTCTATAGTTTTAATATCATGATGGATTACTACATACCAACAGTCTCAACCATCTTTTATATTAAATCTAAACATGTTTAGAGATAATAATATATGCTATTATGGTATATACAAACTACATAGGTAGTTGTTCGTGTTGATAAATAATATAAACAAAATGAAATAAATCATCTTCAATAGTAAAGTATAATATTCAAATAAAAAAAAAACAAACCAAATTTTAATCTTGTTTTAAAAATTCTAAATTATTAATATTATTTTATACATTTACAAATGTATAACAATCGTCTGGAAAACAATATTGAAACAAAACTAGACATCAATAAAAAGAACGTCAAGCAAACAATTCCTAAATTAAAAAAAAAAAAACAGATCCATCGTTGATGCAACATTTATACTATGTTAACTACCAAAGGAACAACAACGTTAGGAGCTATAGAAAAAGTGAAAGGAATAGCAAAAGAAGCAAACAACGGAACACAGAGGAAAAGACAACACTGTGTAATAGTAGCGTTGAATATACAAAATCCGTTTAACAGCGTGTTATGTGAAGCAATTATGGAAGCGGCAGAGAAAAAAGAACTGAACAGTAAAACAATCAGGATTATATTGAGCTACTTACAGGGTAGAAACTTAGTGACCAAGAAAAATAGACTCAAACTTACCAAAGGGGTACCACAGAGCTAAGCACTAGGACCAAAACTATAAAACCTTGTTTATAATGAGTTACTTTGAATAAGGTTGCCGGAAGGCGTGACAATAACGGCATTTGCGGACAACGTAGCACCAGTAGGTAGAGAATGGAGGAAAAAAATGAGAACAAACGAAAGAACTAATCCTGGAGATAAAAGAGTGGGTAGAAAACAAACCCAAGACGTGCTATTATACAACTTAATTACTGACCGGACATGGAGCCTTTGGAAAGTTTTTGCAAAAAATTTAAATTAGAAAATTAAATAAGATGAAAGATGTATATTCTGTTACAAAAAAAAAACACAAGATAATGCAAAACACACTCTAGTAGAATGCGAAATGGGGGAGAAAGATAGAAAAGAACTACACAATATATTAAAAAGCAAATTGGATAAAACAACAATCATTAAAAAATGCCGAGAAGATAAAAATAAATAGAGGGCGCTAAGAAACTTTGCATCAAGAATACTAAGGAGTTTAACAATGACAAAACAAAAACAAACAATGGAAACAAATACACATAGAAGAGAAAGAAGAGAAACAAAAGAAGCTAAATGGAAACAAAAAAACAGGGAAAAAGATGAAAAAAAAATATATAAAAAAAACATTTACAGAGACTACAATACCAAACAAAATTGCAGAAATAAAGAATACATTTTTTTTTGACGGATTGCGGATAAACAGAAATAACGAGGCAAATCACTAGCCCACCTCAAACTGCCAAATCTAAAATAGTTTGACAAAGGCATTATAACAAGAGAAATTAAACAGAAAAGAAAACTGGAAAATTTTGCCATGCCATGTCATTCTTAAAGACCACTTGTTGAGGCTAACACCTTACTACGTCTACAAATAAAATATTAAGTTAACTAATAGAAAAATAAATTGAGTTTAATAAAAACTTAAAAAAAACATTTATAGAGAAATGATTTAAGTAATAAAAAAATTGAACAGTAAGAACAAAAAAAAAATTTTGATACAGAACATATTAAAAAAATATTTTAACAACATTGGAAACAAGGACAACAACGCCTTTTTAATAAAGTAAAAACCACTACCAAAACATTTAACTTACAAATCTTAAATCAGAAGACACAATTTATAGTGATATTTAATGTTTTTATACAAAACAAACTAAAAGTTGATAAAACTTTCGTATAGCAGGTTTATGTAATTTAAATATTTTGGATCCAAAATATCTAGCTACAGTAACAACAAATTATAAGTGAAGACTCAGGCAACAACTGCAGCAGTAATATCAGGTGCTTTCCGGAATACAATATAGAAAAACAAACATATGCCAACAAAAAGTATAGTTTGAGTATATAAAACGTAAGACTAATCTTAACGCAGCTGAAAAAAGATACATCAGTTCAACAAAAATGACTACATTAAAAACCTTCACCAGACTGAGTCTACTTGACAGAATGCGCAACAAAATGATTCGTCACTTTTGTACAGTACAAATTGTGCTAACAAAAGACAGAAAAAAAAAGAAAGTCAGATTAATATGAATCAGATACACTCATTTAGACCAAGCACAAAACAACTTCTTGAAAAATTTTACAAACTTACAGTTGCAAAATCAACTATAAAAATACAAAAAAAAATGAAGAAAAACAAAGTTAACTTTTAAAATATAAAAAAGAAATAATCATTTACAAATACATTTTAGTAGATGAACAAATCTGTTATGCAAAAGATTGTAATCCTAGCAGACGAACAAGGAAGAGGATTATCTGCACGAATTAAAGAACACTGCAATCAAAATGAATTTGAGGTTTTTTCAATATTTCAACCTAATGCAACTTTTGAATATATTGTGCATAGTGGAAATAGTATTATTGATAAACTAACACCAAATGACTTTTTAGTATTATTAGGTGGTACTACTAATGCTCTTAAGGGGAATAACATATGTATCAAAACTATGGATATACTTACCAAATATGCCAAACAAACCAACTTAATAGTAGTTTCTGTACCATTTTGGCAAAATTGCAAAATACTAAACAATTTTATATTAAATTTAAATACAAACATTTATAATAAACTAAATGAAATTGCAAATATAATAGACATAAATGATATTTTAAATTATAATTATTTTAACCTAAAACGCGACTTACAAATGACTAAACAAGGCAAAAAATATTAATAGGACAGATTTGTAAAATTATTTCTACATCATTTTTTAGTGAATATTCTATATCCACAAATATTGAAAACAATCCTAATCTAGTTTATATAAAAACAACGCCAAATGTTTATATAACAAAAAATTGTCAATCATCGACACATGCTATACTTTAATAAATAATACAAAATTATCGAATAAAACTAAAAAATTAAATATATTTCATCAAAACATGCAAGGTGTAACAAATAAAATTGAAATGATAGAAATTTTTTTAGAATTAAAATATATTGACGTGTTATGTATTGGCGAAACGTGGGTCAAACATGATGAAGTTGGAAATATTTCGTACAACAATTATAATATAATTAGTAATTATTCTAGAAAACACTATCAACGTGGCGGCGTTCAAATACTTGTTAAGTCAAATTATATAGCATCATCAAAACTTGTGAATTTTGTGCAAATCAAATTAAAAATATATAATGAAATAATTGTTATTGTATGTATATATAGAATACCTCTAAGTGACATGAGTATATTTCTAGATCAATTAGAAAAAGTTCTTCTTATTATCTCTAGATATAACATAATTAATAAAAAAATTATTTGTGGTGACTTAAACGTAGACATTCTCAAAGACAGCACTGAGAGGTCAAAATGATTAGATTTAATAAAATCTTACTCAATTGATAATGTATTCTCTGAACCAACTAGAATAACTACAAATACTGCTACTGGCATAGATTATATTTGCACCGATGTTAATGAAATTATAAAAGACAAAAGTATTGTTGAGAACGGCCTATCTGATCACACAGCCTAAATGATAAGCTTTGAAATACCCATTAACTCAATTGATTTTGTACAGTATAGATCATTTTCAAACAAAAATATGAGCAATTTTAATAATCTATTGCAATCTGAAGATTGGAACAAAGTTTTTGAGGCGAAAAGTATAGATTTAAAATACAATTGTTTTTTTTTGATAAATTTAAAACACATTTCTTACGTTCATTTAAAATGATTAAAAAGATTCGAGAGACTAAGTTAAATGCATGGATAACAGAAGAGTTCTGCAATTTAATTAAAAGATTTGTTTCTGCTGGTTTAAAATAGAGTTATCGATCGCGAACAATATAAAAATCACAAAAGAATTTATGATAAAAGTATTACTGTAACAAAATCCAGCAATCTAAAACTGCTTGGAATCTAATAAATCGCGGAACAATACAAAAAAATCAAAGCGTGATTGAACTGGAAATCGGTGAAACACAGATATCTGATCCTAAAGACATAGTAACTATATTTAATGAATATTTTGCAAATGTTAAAAATAGAACTGATGTAAGTACTAATACTACAATACACAATGTTTTTAGAGAATAAAATTCTATCTTTTTGGATGCGACTACTAAACAGGAAATTACTCAAATAGTTGGCTCTTTATAAAACTCTCCTTCCTGTGGATACGATGAAATTCCAGTAAAAGTAATAAAATCAAGTTTACATTTTTTTATCGAACCTTTAGAACATATTATTAATGAATGTTTTACTCAAGCACAATTTCCTAGTGCCCTAAAGGTAGCTAAAGTAATATGTTTGCACAAAAAAGGCAATCCAAAATTGATAACAAATTACAGACCCATAGCTTTACTATCAATATTTTCTAAAATTATAGAAAAAATCATTGCAAAACGTATAGTAAATTTTCTAAAAACACATAATGTTCTTAGTAAAAACCAACATGGCTTTCGTGAAAACCATTCGACGATGTCTGCTTTATATAGTATTTTAGATTTAGTGTATACAAATTTAGATGAGTCAAAGAAAGTAATGGCATTATTTGTTGATTTCTCAAAAGCCTTTGACAAAGTTGATTATCAAATACTTTTAGAAAAACTAGATAACATTCGAATCCGTGGAAACTGCCTAGAACTTTTAAAATCTTATTTAGGTAGTTGGTCGCAACTTATAAGTTATTCTGAAAACAATAGTAATCAGGTAATTACAGACATAGGTGTGCCCCAAGGAAGTGTGTTAGGGCCCATACTATTTTTAATCTACGTCAACAACATTGAAGCAAACGTAAAAAACTTGTATTGTGCATATGCAGACGATATCACGCTTATATCTTCAAAAACTAATAATAATGAATTACGTGTTGATATGGTAGATAACTTAAAGAACGTCACAAATTTCTTTGCATCTAATAAATTAACAATTAATGAAGAGAAAACGTATACAATGCAATTTCAGGCTAGAGAATGTAACTATACTTTATATACTTATACATGCCAACTCAAAGTCTATTCAACAAGTAAAATCCTTTAAATTATTAGGTTTACACATTGACATGTTGCTTACTTAGAAAACTCACGTTGAATTTACAAAATTGCCAGCGTATGTTTTACATTAGGAAGACTTCGGCAACTTTATGATACTCATACGTGCAAAATGTTTTATCATAGTATGTTTGAGACACATATTCGGTATGGTATTATATTCTGGGGAGGATCAACCAACGCAAACAGAGTTTTTGTCTTACAGAAAGCCAACTTAATAATACTCATAACTACAGCACAAGGCACGGTAATAATTTATTGTATAAAAAACATCAGTTGGAGTTATTTAAATCAAACCCATCATATATTGGTGCTACAGTATAAAATCACCTACCAGCGCAAATTAAGGAATTAAATTATAGTTGCTTTATATCAAATTTAAAACAAAAATTAACCGAGTGTTGTTTCTGTTCTGTTGTAACAACTATTTTTGGTATTTTATGTAATTTGTTCAGTTTTATGTTTTTATGTTATATTCTTTATTTTTAGTCAAATGTATCTATTTAAATAATGTACCTTGTTTTTGTATTTTAAATTATACTTGTATATTGTATGACTTATCCTATATCATAAAAATGATCTAAATGGATTAATAAATTCTATTCTATTCTATTCTATTCTATTCTATTCTATTACTTAGTTTGTTTAAAAAGTTTGTATTCAAAAACAAATTTATAAAACATAATTAAAAGCAATATATATGCAGCAAGCAATCATTTTTATTAAAGTTAAATCCAATAAAAAAAATGAGCTCGCATTTATATAGTACTACAAAAAATAAACATATCTATTTTTTTCAATTAATAATATGTGTGTTCAGAAAGGGCAGGAGGTATTAGCAAATTCAATAAAAACAAAAATATAAGTTAAATTTTTTTTATTCTTTAAACAAAGTTTTGGAAAGTTAAAAGCCAAAAATTATGTTGTTTTAATATTGACTCTTGCGCCGTCACGCGTTGATACATCTTTTTGGAAACAGCGGCCATTTCGGTGCGGATGTTGTGTTTCAATTGCAGTAGAGTTTCTGATTTGTTTTTATAAACTTTCTCTTTAAGATACCCCTTTAAAAAATAATCAAGGAGTGTAAAATTAGAGCTTTTTGAAGGCCAGTTGATAGTGCCTCGACAAAAGATCACTTTTTAGTTGATTGACAACTTTAAGTGATTGTTTTGAGATGTGGCTTGTTGAAACTATGTTTCCACATTAAAACCTTTAAACACCTGCAGCTCTAGAACCAACAAGTTTCATAGCATCTTGCAATACCGTTTATTGTTTACCGTACGTGTTTGTCTTTGACGATCTTTAAAAAAATAAGGCCCAATGATGCTTTCACCAGACATGGCTGCTCACACAATAACTTTTGGACTATGTAGTAGTTGTTTATGTTTCTGTCTTAGATTTTTGTTGACCCAGTAGCAGCTGTTTTGTTTGTTTACGTGGCCATTTAAATAAAAGTTTGCTTTGTCACAAGATGTTTTCAAACATTGGGAAACGTTGAAGCATTTCATTTGTAAAATTCAGTCGGAGAGGATAATCGGCAACGTTCAGTTTTTAAACGATCTAAATTTTGTACGCTGTAAGATGTAAATCTTGCTTCAGAATCTTTTGCTACGACAATTTTTTAATATTTAGTTCTTGACTGCGTTTGAAAATTAATTGGGACAAATTTTTATGCATTGAAACTCTTACTTCTTCAATTGTTTGTTGGCTTCAAATAGAACGTGGGCAACCTGAATTGTAAATTTGTACACACGCACCGGTATTTTCAAACTTTTTTATCCATTTTTCTGATTGTATCATCTTTTACTGCATGCATAAACGTTGACTTGTGACTATCAAATTATCATTGCTAATAAACGCGTACGCAACAAGCGGGATGGTTTCCCGGGTACACTTCCATGATTAATAAATCGTCAAAAAATACTGCAACAACCAGTCCTTAATGCGCCTCTCTCACTTCTTTGTGGTTTTAAAAGTGTTTAATTGTATATCTTATAAATTATAATAAAACAATTTATTTTAAATGGTGTCAGTAAATGTGACATTTAAATATTTAATTAAATTGAGTAAATATAGAGTGTTTAGGAAGTAAGGAACAATTTAAATTTAACTTCATTTTGTTTTGCAAGGGTCACGGCTGCCGGTGAGTTTATTATGTGTGTTATCTGATAACCTTCCCGTTAGTAGCCCAATTGCTTTTGTTAGGTGAGCATTGTTGTTTGATGTTTATTTTAATCATAGAACGTATGTCAACTGAGCAACGTATTCAAGTGATAACAAGTTATTACAAAAACAGTGAAAGTGCCACGGCAACCGTTTGTGAATTGCGAGTGATACTCGGACGTAACATTGCTCCAACCAAATTCACAGTTCGTAAGTTAATCTGAAAGTTTGAGACCACGGGTTCTGCTTTAATGTTAAGAAAACGGGACGACCGCGTTCTGTTCGAACACAAGAAAACATTGCTGTTGTGCGTGGTAATGCGACCGTAAGCCCCAAAAAATTGGTTTGCCGACAAGCCCTTTTAAAAGATTTAAAAATGCATGCGTACAAGATTTAATTTACACAAGAGTTTAAGCTTGCAGACCATGAAAAAAGACATTGATTTGTTTAGTGAGTCTTGGCTCGACATGCAAAAAACAAAAACTTCACAAAAATAATAATTTTCACAGATGAGACGCACTTCCACCTCAGTGGATTTGTCAATAAACAGAACTGCAGAATTTGGAGTACTGACAATCCGCCAGTGACTGTAGAAAATAAGATGCATCCACAAGGCACGACTGTGTGGTGTGGGTTCTGAGCAAGAAGAGTGATCAGACCGTACTTTTTAAAAATTGATGAAGGAGCTGCCGTCACTGTTTTTTGATTGGTATTTCCCAGTTGTGGATCAAAATGACATCTTTTGGTTTCAAGTAGATACTGCAACATGTCACACATTTCGTGAAACAATTGCTCTGCTGACTAATCCTTGTAATTTTTTGTGTGGGTATTTGTGAATTTAATAGTGTACGTAAACAAACCACAATAATATACCAATTAAAAAAAAGAAATTTAAAGGTTTATTAGCAGCATCCCACCAGATGTTTGTGAACGCGTGACCAAACCTTCAATGAACGCATTGCTCATTGTCGCGCGGCCTTAGGTGATCATATAGAGAATATAATTTTTTATACATAAATAGGAGCTGTTACTTAATATGTTTGTAAAAAAAATTACATTTTTAATAAATTTTGTAAGTTCTATAGCACTTTAGTATTTGTCCCTACTTTCTGGCCACCTTTTATTTACAAATGAAAACGCTATCAGTAATAATATAAATGTATTAAGTACAATACTTAGTATCGACTATGACAAAGAGAATGAGTCTCTAATTTTTCTTCAAGTTTCTACAAAACAATTTCTATCTTTTTTTCTTATTTGAGTTTAAAGTTGACTGCTTCAAAAAAACAAACAAAATATTAAACAGTTGTAAAGAAAGTAGTTTAACTGCAAGATTATTTTTTTTAAATGTTATTACTAGTGCTATATCCGTTTATCAGCCTTGCTGCCAAAATACAGAAGATATATAGTTTGAACATCAATATTTACCAGAGTTTAACTAACAAGTAAAATATGCAGTGCAGCAAGCGTTTGTTTAATTTCTAAAATTAACTATTACATTACCAAATTTTATTTCAAAAATATGCACTAAAAAAACTGATCAGTTTACTTGGTGCATATTAATTACTTGTTAACGTAAGCAACTTAAACATAATTCACGACATTAAAACTAGCTAGGAACCTTTTTACTTTTTGTATACTGTAAAAAAACATGTAAAAAAATCAGCTTTAAGATTAACAGTTTACTTTTTAAATTATGTTACACCCAGTTATTAAAATTAGTTTTTTTTTATAACTGACGCAACAAACGCTATTCTTCTCATCCAGCACCCACACCATAGGTTAATGTTGTATGTTATTAATTTAAAACTAATTCATTTCAAAAGCGACTATCAAATTATTCAACCGCGTCATTTTACTGCCAAAAAATTCTTTAATTTTTTTTTTGGTATCGTTTATTTAGTATTTCGTCCTCATGGATTTACGCGCAATTGTTTCGGATTCTACAATTTAAATTTAACTTAACATAATTATTGATATATTTTGTGCAATTGGCAAAATTAGAATCTTTTTCTAGCAAAAAATTTATTAGATCGTGATGCCAGAACCCTTATCATAACATCAATATATAGTATACCATAATACTAGTCACTTAATTAACACAACTGCAAAGTATATTCTAATACCAGTGTGTTTATAACTGCTTCTTACTAATGCATCATGCCCTCTACATACAACTTCAAATCCCAACTAGCTTGTGTAAACTTGGCACTCTTTTGCAGCTATTGTGCAACTCCAACGCCTCAAATGCCAGTGCAAAACATGCTTTTGGCTATTACAAATAAGGTTTAAACGCCAGACTTAGTGTCAGCACCCAACCTTAAGGTTTCAACTGCCACTAAGTAAATAACATTTTTTATAGCTTTCCAAGCCAGCCAGCAGCCAAGTAAGTTTACCTCACTGCCAATGTACTTTGTATTACATATCTCTAAGACTTCCTTTCTATGTGTATATATCCTCTGCAGCTGATTTTTTTTTCTTTTTCAACTTGTAAAGCAAAAATTCACCAATAGTTTCTATCAACAAATATAATAACAATCTATACGTCTACTACTTATCTATCCGTAACAGAACTTCAAACACTCTACCTGTACACAAATGACAATGTAATGGTTTATTAATTATTATAAACAATGCTAATTGCAATTTTACTTGTGTATATGTTTGCTGCAGCTAAACATTTCTTTACTTTTGACACCAAATTAAACATAGAAAACAAAAACCAGCTAAAGTAGTTTTGGTCATCAAACGCAGTTGCTGGCTCTCGGACTATTAGAAGCACTTATTACTTAATATTTACCAATAATGCAACTGATAAGACAAACATGTGAGAATTAAATATAAAAGCTATTTTATTAAAAGCGGAAAAAATCTCTAGCTAGAAAATATGATTAAATAATCTCTACATTTATTATTTTCATTAATAGTTTTCTACTGCAACCAACAATAATTCAAAGTACCATAATGTAGATTTGTAAAAACCCTCAGACATACTCTATACACATACGAGGATAGCAAAATGTAAGGTTTAGGAAAATATCTAAAAACTGCAAAAGTCATAAATATAACAAAATTATACGAAACATGAAAAAAAGAATAAATAATAATAAGCGCAGGTTTACAGAAAAACATGAAAAAAGTAACTAACTATTAGTTATAGTTTAGATTAACAAAACTAAAGAACAAACAATGAGTAAAAATAAAACCTCGAACAAAGATCAGACAAATAATTTAAAACTAAGAAACGCACAGTCGACATTAGAATGAGTTTTGAAATATTTATTGAAAATCTGTGTGTAGCAGTTTTTCAATAAATCTTTGAAACCTAAAACCACCTGTTTTTTAATTATTAATATAATTTGTAGCAACTCAATACATTGTAATGAATAAGATATAATATCTATCAAATGATAGTTTCAACAATTGTGGTTTTACTTGTTGAAAGTCAAAGGTATACACAGACATACCGGATGTTTAAAAAAATTAATAGTATATAGACTGTTGTTACATAATAACAATAAACATGAGTATTAAAATTTATATTGAGTATAACTGAAATATTATTTAAAACTATTGGTAATAAAGTTATTAATATATCATGACAAATTTAATAATTTTTAAATTGGTGACAGAAATGCATATTATCATAAAAGTGAAATCAAGCAGAAGCCAATCCGAGCGACACAGATTTAATTCCATTTAAATCATAATTAAATTACTTCCAGTACCATGTGATTATTGTTATTAATTGTATGATAAATGCAACAGTATTGAGGTTTTCATTATCCATTATTGCGAAAGAGAAAATTGTGTTGTTTTTCATGGGCGCTAAATGAAGACACGCTGGTGAGGGAAATAATGAGATGGGTACCGGTATGTGCGTTATTATTACACAGCTGCCTATCATCTCTATGTGATTGCTTTTTATTAAGTTAACAAATCGCGTTTTCTAAAGTGCATAAGTAGGTTACTTGTAAATGCATCTCTATTGTATGTTTACATATGCATAACTCTGTAATTATAGTGATAAACCCTTGATGGAGTTCTTCAAGCAAAGAAAGTAGTGTAATTCATATTTGTTTAGTTGGTTGTTTTACTTTACTAAAATAAGTTCGTGTTGGCAATTAAAAAAAGTTAGCCAGCATTTAGGTTTTAATGAAATTAATTGAAGAATTATGAAACAGATTGCAAAATAAATAAGTACTTACATATTCGGTACTTACATTTTTTTATTAACCTGGAAGTAATATCCTGAAGCTATAATATATGATATTATGTATTATGATAATGTGGTTATTTTCTATTCCAAAATGATTCATAGAAGTAATAATGCTCAATGCAAAATAACTTATTTAAATTTAAAAAATATATATAAGGTATATTTTATAACACAAACATATTTCAAACATGAAAAAGATTTTGTAGCATGTAAATTTAAAACTAGAGATGTATTACCGACCGTTAGATGCTAATTGGAGTCAAAACAACGCTCATTACTATGAACAAAAGTTTATTTAAATTTATTTAATGATAGATGATTAGTCAGTTTCAAGTTATAATTTTTACAATCAAATGAATTATTTTGAATAAAACTAAATAATATACATAAAAATGTGTAGTAATTTAAAAGAAATCATTTTCATTAAAAAACTTATAACAAACTAAAAGAAAAAAGTAGTAGTTGAGCTTGTGTTTAGTTGTATTTCTAGTGTTTAAAACTGAAAAACAATATTAAAAATGCTTTTTACACTGCCAGAACTTCTTGAACTACTAAAAATACTACATTAGCATGAATGATGGCTGGAAACCAACAACAGACAAAACATACATCGTTAATCTATCAAAAAATAAATTATTACAGCCGATACTATTACTAAGTAGGTAAAACCATTCAACAGCAATTTCCAAAGTAGTTTGTGGTGATAATATTACTAAAGACAATAAACGATAATACAGAGAATTACACAAAGGTTTCACAAAATAAAATAGCATATGTTTTGTTTAAAATTATTTAAAAAACATACAAAACTTTTGTGTTTTCTAAATGCATTGTTTTTTTAATTCTTTTCTAAAGCATGGGTTTTACAATTCAAATAATATGCACACTGACTTTGTCAATACGATATTTTAATTTTATTTGTTATCGTAATCATAAAAACCTAAAAACTAATAATACTAATTTTTTAATTAAATTTATTATAGTAAATATATAATGTTATAGCTACTATGACCTCGTATGACTACTACACTTGCTTGTTGTGCTTACTCGGGTTGCTCCTTGGTGAATAATAGCAGCCATTATCATTTGTTGCTTAATGTACTGATATATAATTATTAACAGAACTTGCAATATTGCGTTTATCAAATTATATAAAATCTCTACAAATACGATACAAAAATTTAAAATATCACCTATCTTTAATTTAATTATAATATAAAATTATAATAAGTTTTTTTAAATCTACAAATACCATGAGTTTCTATTCCTACTTTTATTGTTTCTTCTATTATTGCTCTGATTGTTAAAATTGCCATTTGTGTTTTTTTTTAATTTTTCTTAAATCCGAATTAGTTTTTTGTCCAGTGTTTTTTTTCGATTTTTTCTTAATTTTCATATAAACTATTCTTAGCAGTATTTTAGTATGTAATCTACAATATACTTATAGTTTTATAGTTTTCACTTAAAGTAGCTCCTGCTTTTATTAGTATAGTTACTAATATACTACTCTAAATTTTTGGTATTTCTCACTCTTCATATATTTAGTTAACCAGTCTGTGTAATATGTTATTTATTTTTTTTAGAATGTTTTTATAATTTCAGTTGGTATCATGTCTATTCCTGACATTTTATTATTCTTTAAAGACACGATAATTTGACATAAAATATATAAAAACCCAAAAAGACTTAACTTCACTCAATTTCTTTTATAAGAGGTTATTTAAGTATGCCTTTTACAATTAATGATCTTAAACTTTGAATAACAGAATAAATACAACCAATTTCACCATTATTTGTTATAAATGTCTAACAAAATTTATAAACTGGTCACGACATTGACATTGATATTTCTAATCTTTTTTATTATGTTCAAAAACATTTTTTTATTAATTTGTTTTGTTGTGCTATTTTTGGTTTTTAATAATAATAAATGGCATTAAAGAATTTTACATTAAAAGGAAAAAACAACAACAAATACAACTCTGCAGAAAGTAATTAAATAGCGTACGTACCTACGTTTAGCATTTTGTTAATTTGTCTAAATGCAACATTTTGAACAGTTTTTGTAAAACTTTTATTTAGTTTCAAAAGTAAAAGAAAAAGGTTTTTCTAATAAATAATTAAAATTCTTCTGAATTATAAAATTTACTAATAGATGTTTTTCTGCGTTTTTTTTTTAAAGTAATAATTACTTATGTATTGTGTATAAAAAAATGCTTATCTGTCATTGTATTGCTTTTTACTCTTGCTTTACTAACATTAATTTTATAACAATTTTTTTCTCAGTTTATCCAATTTATTTACATCTGCTGTTTATTCATTTTTCTTTTGCTAATCTACATTTTTTATAAGTTTTGGTTTTTAATGTACTATATTTTTTTTGTTATTTTTTATATTATTTTCTTCCTTTTTCAATTTGTTTTTTGTTTTTTTTTTATATAATAATTAGTTGATTGATTTTCTTTTTTAAACTTCTTAGTTGCACTTCTTTAACAAAAAAATGTAAAAAATATAAATAAAATATAATTGAATTATTTTGGTAGAAAATAAAATGATGTTTTTTTTTATAAAATGAGTATTTCTGCTCTTAAAAACATTTTTTTAGATTATTTTATTAGGAAGTTTATTAAAATATAAATGTGCTTATATATTTAATAATTTTGCTAAAAGTAATCATGCTTCTGCACAACTTATGTTTCAATAATGGTTTATTGTAATACTTAAAATAATGAAATGAATACTGCTAAATTTGTTATAAAATAGTTTTTTAAGAAACTTTTCTTTATTTTGTTAAAAAAAACTTACTTTTGTTTATACATACATTTGACTTGTTCTGATAATAACTTAAACGGTAATTAAATACTCCTTCATATTGCAATTTTTGTAATTTTTTATTTTAAATGTTATAATCATCAAAATAATCAACTTTAGTGAAATTATTGTATGCGTTGCTAGTTTGACTATATAGTTATTTAGGTTAATAAGTTTTACTCTTTGTATTTAACCATTTTTATTATATCTAAAAAGTGTTAATCAAGTTAGTCAAGTTATATATAACTTTTTAAATGTTTGATATTACTTTATCGTTCCATATTTGTAAAAAAATATTGTGATTGGTGTAGCATATCTTTACAAACAGTCGCTGCAGCTACCTTTTTTGTACTAGATTTAAATCGTAAAAAAAAGCCACGGTGGTTGAACTATATGGTGTTCAAGAAACTTACTAACTTACACAACAACTTGGTTGCTGACGATGATTTTATTTTAATATTTTACACGAACGAGTAAAGAAGATTTTGTGTACTTGCTTGAGAAACTCTCACTTGCTATAAAAAAAAGATACTAATTTTTGTAAAACAATACCACTTTGTGTGAAGCAGAAGAAATAAATCAGTGCCATAACTACTCCTTTTATAGTTGTAAAGAAGTGTACTGGCATAACAAGTTGCAATCTAAACATTATATTTGCTCATAGCTGCTTCAAATAATGTATTATTTATTTTATATGCTTAACCATTGTTTGTGCTTTGGAGTTTAAATTTTACAGTTCATTAGCCACATGTTCTCTATTTGTTGCAAAATCATTTCTTTAACACACATTTTTAAAACAATATATACTTTTTCTTTGCGATCCAAAAATAATATATAAACCTTTGTGTAATTATTATAGAGGCAATATATTTTTTACGCTTCTTTTTACAGGTATTCCTGGCACGTTTATTGCTCAGTTTATCTAGCTTATAAAATTTATCAATTTTCGCTTGAATATGTTAACTGCTTCAGTTGCCTTCTTGTTCTTCTTCATGCAATTACTAAATAAATATATTAATTTTAAATTGTTGTTAGATGCCATGTTCTAAAGATAAGTGAAGAAAAATAGCAAACAAATTTAAAGATCTTTGGAGTTGATCTTGTAACGGAAAACACGTCTTTTAAAACTCAGAAAACAGAATCAGTATAATTTTTAACTACAAAAAGATTTTTAGCATTGTTTTGTAAAATCACTTCATGGTAGCAATAAACTATGATCTTATATAATCTTAACTGACGATGCGTTTTTTCTACAGAAACACATTATGAGACCATTTAACAAACACCACAACAAAAGCACTTGTCAAAGGCTATACAATTATTGGCATTCATGCGTTAGTAGAGTAGTAAAAAATATTTTTGGATTACTAGCATGTGTGTTTTGTATATTTAAAAAACCACTAATGATTAATTTGGAAAACGCTGAAGTTGTTACAAAAACTTTTTGAGAAGAAGTAAAACATTAGTGCACTATCCTTAAAAAATTTCAGACAATTAAATGTAAAACCAAAATATTATTCAATTAAAGATCAACTTTAAAAGCTAAAGAAGTCAGAAATAACTTTATAATATATTTTTAATCAATCAGATAAAAGACGTGTGCTTTGGCAAAACTTTTACGCCTAACTTTTATACGTAATATTCAAATAAATATTTCAATTACCCATAAGTTTATATGTATTTATTAAAAAAAAAATCATCTCAAAGTCCTCCTTATTACTGCCAGAAGCAGTTGACAATGTTGATTTAAGTACATCCACGCCCGCTAAAAAAACTTAAAAGCTTAATTGCAAACCAACATCTTTTTTGTTAAGAGATAAACCACTTTTTTTATTGTAGTTTTTTTGCTCACAAATATTCTTGATTTTCTCTTTTACTTCAAACACAGTACAATTTTATTTACTCGCTAACTGTTTTAGCTTATCAATTTTAATTCTAATATCTTTATAATTACTAATTTTGTTGTTCAATAATTCGGGTGAATAATAAATGATGTAGTTTTTTTATTATTCTAGTCCATGTTGCACGATACAAGCCAAAATGAATTAATGCGCCTTTTTTGACGAAAAAAACATTCCAAAGCAATAATGACCATACTTTAATTGCTAAACTTTTTTGTTAATTTTTTTAATAATATTTTCAAACGTCTAATCTACTAAAAGATTCTAAGTTTGTCAATAACCTGACATTTCTATCCACATTGCAGTAGCAAGCAAGATATATTGCTAGCCAAAGATCTTGCTATTGACTGATTGTTTGCTAACAATATTAATTGTTATTGTAACAAATTTTGTTTACATATATATTAATATTACTGTTCTTTGTATATCTATGTTCTAAAGCTTGAAGATAATCAAATAAGTCAAAACATGTTACTTTAATACTTAAATAAAAAAAAAAAAAATACGCCACAGTATACAATTAAATACAATTTTTTTTGCAAATACTGTAAAAGATCAACTGCAAAACTTTGCAATGCTTAACACAATTTGTATCAATTGCTATTTATATGTAAGAGCAAATTAGATACTTTAGATTATTAAATTATAATCCGATGTCAACCTTAGAACCTATTACGATCATATGATTTCAATTGGTTAAGAATTCAAACTTCAAATCAACTAAATACACATTTTTATTAATTATATTTGCAAAACTTTAAAAATCAATGTTTAAATACGTGTACTTAACTGTTTAAAACCGTTTCAGCAATAACAATAATCATGTCAGAAAAAGTAATAAAAAACACTAAATAAAGTGATTAAATTACAAAAAATGTATATACTTAAACCAACTACAAAGCAAATAATAATTACAGCTTGCAAACATGTTGTGGTATTTGACATTTACTTACAAAATTAGAATATTATAGTACGGTATGGTCTCAGTCTTGCGAACTCATTTTAATGCTCTAAGATAACTATGATGCTATTTAAAGTAAAGATCTTATAAATTGCAAACTGTATTAATTTTGACTTTCATCAAGATCGTTGTAAAAACGCTTATATATATCTGGCAACTAAGCTTGTTTACAAAGAAGTGGAATATTCAATCTTACTAGACCAAGATTAGCAGCCAAAAACCTATCAACATTTAAATAGTTTAGACCTCGTCGTAATTTAGAGTTAAAAACATCTATAAACAGATCAATAATTAATTAATCATTTTATATAATTCTATTTATTTATAATCTATAACAATACCTTGTAATCATATAAAATACGTATTTTTCCTTGTATGTCTATATATTATCATGTTGGAACTATTAGTTCTGTTCAAATAATAATTTAATAAATAAACAAGTGTTATTATTATTATTTTTCAGAAATAATAGTAATCTAAATGGATTATTATTGTTATGTAATGTAATTGTATGTTCTTATGAAATCCAATTTAATGACTAAAGAAATAAAAGCTTTTTTATAACAAGCTAATGTAGCTTATTTAATATCTTTATTTATAAATATTATACATAATAATAATGAGTGACATTATCACTGTAAATTGAATTGCCTTTAGCATATTAATGTAAAAGTTGTATACAGCCAAATTAACTATATACTGTATATAATTAAATATTCTCCCTAGTAAGTATATCCGCTTTCTTATAAATATATATTATAAATTTTATTTCTATCTATTTATTAAATACAGATACTAATTTTAATTAATTAAATGTATTGAATTGGATATTATTAAATATTTTAATGTAATTAGTAGTAATATTAACACATATAATTACAAGTAATACATACAATTTTTTAAATTTCACAGATCTAACATAAAACAATAAAATTATATAAGAATAATAAAATTGATATGGGATAATAATTATAATTAATAAATACTAATCTAATGAAGAATTGGAAAGTGAAATGTTTTGATTATGTGTTTATTTTTAATTTGACAAACATACTAACTGAGTTGTCTAAAATCTAGTCTATAATCTAAAGATTAATTAAAAACTTTCTAATATTCTGTTTTTTTTGTTGATAAGCAAAAGTGACATTGCATAATGCGTTTAATCTTATTGCGATTTCTATAAAAATACGTTTCCTGGAAATTAGGGATACTTAAAATTACAAATGAGTATAATAAAAATAATAACCAGAATAGTATACTCACGATGACACAAAAATTTTATGAAACGTGCAGAATCATTGCTGTATGGAACATTATGGTATCAATACTAAAAATATAGCTAATATGTGTGGGTAAATTATACCTGCCTCGGTTATTTTTAAATCAACTTCCTTTCTTTTATTGTCGATGACAGGTAGATGAAACAAGGAATTAGTTTTTCACATTTATTACAGTTAGATCATCAGACGTTTAAATATTTTTCTATTTAAGTAATAAATGTAATAGTATTTTTAATTTTGTTAGTGAACATTATTTGAAATTTAATTGTGATTTAAATTTTAAGTTATATATTGTAAAGTAAGTTATCTGTGTACATATGCAGCAAATTCTGTATTTAATATACTTAAAATTATATTTTGTTTTGTTTTTAAAATCTAACTATTAAAATCATTGGCTACATATAAAATTATAATAATCCTGGCTTAAAACATAAAAAAAGAACTGAACACATTAAAATGTTTAAAATAAATAAATACTAAATCTAATTTAACAGATGGCATATTAAAAAAAAATCATAATTAAAAACAAAACTGTAAAAAAATTCACAGATGACACCAAAATTGTAAAATGCTTCAATACCTAAATCTTAACGTAATATCACAGATTGTTGAAGCCGACGATGCAATAAACTATTTAACAACATAAAATAATAGATAAAGACAGCTAAAAGTAAATCACAACATAAAAGTTAGATACATTTTTTGTTATTTTTTTAAAATTTAACGTTCCTTCTGTAGACTTCTTTTTATTTGACAGAATGGACGGATTATCACAGAGCTCAAATAGGTAAGTTTAGACTTTCTATAAAATGTGCTTCACTGTCAGATAATAATAACCTAATTGATATGAAGGCTGTTGCCTTTACGTAATGTGGGTCTTGTGTGCAGACAAAAATAGTATTTTATGTGAGTTATGCTGTCAATAATTGAAGCACTTACCATTCCCAATCTGTTTTTAAGCCCAAAACGTGCGTGTACAGTTGCAAAGAATCCGGGTGTTTAGCAAAACGTTTTTATTAAAAAGTCAGGACCAGTTTTTTTTTGTTAACTGTAGGAGATCAGATTGAGTCAAGTTTTTATTTCAAGTATCACCTAATGTAAAAAACTTGCCAAAACCGACCTTGAATATTATCGGTTATATAACATTTTTTTTTTGCACCTAATGCGTTTGTACGCACAGCTGCCTAGTGATAGTAAGCCTCAGTCTGTATTTGCGTTTTTGCGTTATATTGTCAATACATGTTTGTCATTTGTTGTAGATTTGTTTACTTGCAATGCCACGGCCAATGTAAGTACAAAGCAACTACAACAAGCGGTTAGGAGTAGTAACTTCAGCGCAAAGCGAGGTTGTCCAAAATGTTCTCGTAGCAAATCTAATGCTTGTTTTGTAGATTGTTGCGTCTACTACTTCCAACTGTTAATTTTGAACAAAACATTGTCCTTGTACAGCCGCAACAGTATTTATCTATAAGTACCCTAATTAATGATGGCTAAACATTTAAATTACGTTAAAAGTTTTTTTGCAATTTGTAACTATTTAATTAATATGAGCTCAAAAATAAAAAGTTTGATCACAAACGCAAAAGAATAAACTGTTTTGACTGAAATGATTCTAAATCTTTGCAAAACAAGAGCATGTTCTAGGTGATGCTTCAAAATTGCATGCACTAGGTTTATGTTGTGAAAAAACAAAAAACTTTGTTGTTGGTCATCTACAGTTAGCGTGTTATGGCAGACATAAAGTATATAATATTTTGCCATCATTGGTGTTTAGTTAAAAACCAGCAATTTACTAGTATTCACAAAAAATAGATATTAATAAATTTTTGAAAGCTTTGTTTGATTTAACAACGGTAGCATTATCAAGTTTTTTTTTATTTAAGTAATTTTGACTATAATTTTGAGAGCCGACGCAAACTGAGTTAATTTAATAAAAACCACAAAAAATACGTAAGTATCTTTTGATTTTTACTAGTTTTTAATAATGTTGCGTTGCGTAATGACGCTTTTTCTTCAAAAAATAAATACTTCTTGGACGACACATTCAATAAAACTTTTTACAGCAGTCTTACTATTTCATTCTGTTGAGAGCAGATAACTTAAAAATCGCTCGTGTGCTTTGAAACACTATCTACAATAAACAGAACGTCTAATGATAATTTGAACTGCAATAGAAAAACTATTGCTGCTTTAATAATCTTATACATGCTACAATAGACGTGTGGCTGGACGTAAAAAAAAAAAAAAATTCAAAAAATACCTTTCTGCTTTCAAATTGTGTGGGAAAAAAATTACTCACACACAACCTTGTAAAAAGAAACAGTGTTGCATTGGGTAAAAAAATTCTCTATGAGAAAACATTGCGTGTCTTTTTTCATGAAATTTTAGAATAAGTTTTAGACGTTAAAACTGTCCACTAAGAAATAGGGTAGTGAAAGATACAATTTAAGTTCCTCTATCTAAATCTAATCAAACTTAGAAAAACGCAAAATGATAAAAAATAATAATAATAAATTTATTGGTGAAACTTATTTCTGTAAAAGTAGATTGTTTCTTCAATAAATGACAACTGTACTTTTAACTCAATTACCAGTATAATGTTACTAGTTATATATGAAAAAACTTTAAAACTAAAATGTTTAACCTTGCAATAGCTGCGTATACAACAATGACAGCTTTATTGTACTATTTTTTAAAATATTATTTAATAGTTAGTAAACAAATAAAATAAGTTAAAAAGAAATCACTCATACTTTGCGTAGGAAATTAATATCTTTAAAAAGCACTGGGCAGCTCGTACTGTACAGTAGTATCAGTTTTTTACTGACTAAAAACCCTACTTTTTTCTTTCTTTACCTTAAGCTGGTTTGTTTGGCGCTCCTTGCACTGCGATCTTATTTGACCTGTTGTACAACTTTAATGTTTTACTTCTTAAACAGCTCCGTATTTTTGATGAAATCCAGTACCTTTAGCTAAAATCAAATTTTGGTCTAGTAAATGTCTACTTTGCTTTTTGATTAGCAAGCTAATTTTTTATAAGGTTTCCTTCATTCCGCTGGTCTATTAGTAAACTTTGCAGTTTGTAATCATTGCTTCCAGACTGCATATGCAGGCCATAACCAGTTTAGATTTTATTACCGGCAAACTTGTAATGCCGCTTGGCTGTTTGACATATTTGTTATCAATCTGTTAGGCTTTAATCCTTCTTCAATCATGTTTATGGCGCAGCCACTTTTGTCTAAAAAGTTGAAGCATGTACGCACAAAAGTAACAAAGTTTGCTTTCCTTAGTTTTTGTCTTTATAGATTCCAGTCTCAATGCTTTTTTGGTTTTTGGCTTTATCTATGTACTAGATTGTTCTTTTGACTGTTCCTAGGTATCTATTGTTTATCTATTTGTTTTACAGTGGTATTATTACATCAAGTATATTTTAGATACCGTGGCCTTTTATAAAGTCGGACCTCATCATTAGAGTTTCTTCCTCATGCAAGTAATTTGTTATTTAAGGCATGTGGGTCCCGTGATTACAATGTGATTATTTATTTGGAGTCTGTATGCTGCTTGTCTTGCTATTGCCATTACAATCAGGTGAAGTAGTGGTAACACTAATAATACTTGTTTTAATTTTCAAACCATTAGTTTTACCACTACCGAAGCATTGTTCTCTAACTTCCGCAGTTTTCTTAGATGTACAGACAGTAGATCATATAAAAAAAAGTGCGTTTTACCTACTATATTTCAGAAAAAAACAAAGAAGTGAAGCCAAAAATAGAACTCATTTGCTATTGGCTCAGTTATTGACCTGCTAGTAGTTTATACCAGTATAGCTCCAGAAGAAAGTACTCAGTTTGCACCACAAAGTAGTACTCAGTAAAGTTGATTTATTTATTTGTTTTAATCCATTTAATTAACGTTTGTCTATTTCTGCTATTTCTCAAAAGTTGCGTATTTTCTACTAAAAAGTTTATTGTCCAAAAACATAACTCGTACGACGTATCAACAAAGTTTAAAATTGAGGACCAGAAGCATTTTTCTCTGAAAGTTATTCTACGTATGAATATAATAATAATGTTTAATGATTTTTTTTTTCAAAGTTGTGTATAGTGCGCAACATAATAATTACAATTAATTAATTTTCTTAATTATGTAATTAATTATCTGATTTAAACGGGACATGTTATAACCACTAAACGCACATTTTAATTTGCTATCTTTTAGCGTGTATTAGTTTTCTGCGACGCACGGTAATCGATTAATTAAATTATAATTAACACAATTGGTAAATTTTTTTTTTCAAAAGTTTACTTTTAATTAATTTTAGTAATTAAGCCATCTTTACAAGTTTTTTTTTTAACAATATATGTTCATATTACCGGATGCGCCGTTTCAAGAGCAATATATTAATAATGGAAAAATGCATTTTTAATCGACTTAGTTTTGTCGTTACCGTTTGTGGCGCTTTCACATCGGTTAGTTCTCTTAGAATGTTGAAAAAACTTTGTGAATACCTACATGTTCTAAAACAACATTAATTATAATATTGTATATAACTAAAATATATAATATATGTTATTAAATTAACTTTAAATATAAAAATACTAGTAATTAAATACAAATTAATAACACATAATTCGTGCAATCAAAATAAATATTCTTAGGTAAATTAATTACATTCTGAAATAAATAAATTTTAATTATTGCAAATTATCAATAATAATTTGATAAAACAAAAAACGTGTTATTAGAGAATACATAAAATTTAATTAGCTAAATAATTAAAATTGTTCTATATTATTATATCTCATTAACACTGTAGCAATTTATGTTGTTTGCATGGTGAACATAAATAGTGAATAGAAATGGTTTAGTTACAGACAATTTTTCTTAATATTTAACTAGAAATTAGCTATAATTTCTGATATTCTCACATTCATTAATTTATATAAAAAAATATATTTATGACTTTAACCTACTATAAACAAGTTTTAAATAAAAAAACTAACTTCACATAATATTATTTTATTAATTTAAGTTATGAATGAATTAAATTATGATTTTAATTAATTTTGATTCCAAAGATTAGTTATGTTTACTGCATGTTTTATTTTCACACATCAACAACTAATCAAGAGTTAATTGAGTAACCAAACGTATCACTTAATTAACTCTTGATTCTTTGTTATATAAAAATAAAACATGCAGTAAACATATGTGTTTATGTTAAATTACTAATAATGTATAGTTGAAGTAAGTAATTTAATAAACAAAATGTAAATTAATAAGTAAATAAAACAACTACTATGTTTTTACCACTAATTTATTGTTGTAAAATTATATATAAGGCATATACAATTTTACAAAATACATTTCACGACTTAAGTTTTAACGTTGTACGGTCATTATCAAGTGATAATGATAATGACCGTAAAACGTTGAATCAAGTGATAATGATAATGACTGTAAAACCTTGAAGCTTAAGTCGTGAAATGTATTTTGTAAAATTGTATATGCCTTATATATAATTTTACAACAATAAATTAGTAGTAAAAACATAGTAGTTGTTTTATTTACTCATTAAATATGGAGTACCACATAGTAACCGTCGCAACCATCTTGATGATCAAAAATTAAATTATTTTGTTTTTTTAAATTTAATTGAAACTTATGTTGCAGATAAGTTTAAACTTGCACCAGGTTTTGTAAAGGGTATTTTAACTTTAATTTAAAATTGTGGTACATATGTGTTTATATTTAAAATATTGTTTACAAGAAAAAAATGTGAGTAGATCTTTATTGATGTTGTAATTAATCTTTGCTCACTAATAGTTTTTTTATTTAGCGTTTTATATGTAGTGCTCCAAATCAAAATTAATCGGATACAACTATACTTTATTTTTTATAGTAATTTTTTTTTCATAAAAATCATATATCCGTCGTAAATCTAACGTGGTTGATTTTGGGTTTGCAAAGATTTATAATTGTTCTTTATTTCTTCAATAGTAAAGCCTTAATATCTGCTTGAAACAGGTTAAAGTTGATTTGATTTATTTCAGAAAATTTTTAATACACTTTTTTTGCTGCAAATGTTGTTTGCACGACAGATAATCAACACACTAAAACTAACGACAGATTATTTATTTTTTCACGACTGCAAAAAAATGCAAAGCCTAATCAAATAAATCTTATGACGCCAAAATAATGCAATCCACGACAATATAATACAATAATACATTGCACAACAAATAATAGAGATTGCTCTTCAGAATAATACATGACACAACAAAAAAGTATATTCCACGACAGAATTATAATTCACGACAAATAAATCTCGCACAAATATTTCTGTAACAGTAAAATTAACCGAATAGATAAACTGAATATGCATCCCGCATATAATAGCTTTTTTTACCATCACATCTAATATTAAATAAATGTTATCAAAATAAATAAACTCATTCAAAATAATTAAATATGTAACATAGAAAAAAGTATATTACGAGATACGGCTTTTAGATGCATTTACAACCTTGCTATCTCTATACACAAAAGTAAATTATATTATTTTAAATTTTAAAAAATAATTAATTTAGCGACAAATCAATATAATATTATTAACTAATAATTAACTGTTTTTGCAAATTAATCTACAGCAAATTAATAATTAAAATAATGAAGACTATTTTTTTAATTATTAATTAGGATAATAGTTTAAATTATTCTATGTTGTTGTTGAATTGTTCTATTCAACAGTTCATATGTCGTCGTAGCTTTCATATTAATAACTTGCATTGCTTTTTTCCGTGTAAAATTTTTTTTGTCGCGTAATATATTTTTGTGTTTTGCAAAACTTTTTAGAGACGTTCTTTCAACTTTACTGTATTGCAAACAATATTTTTATTTGTTCGATTATCTTATTTTGTCGGGCCGATAAATTTAACCCATTTTGTTTTACTATTCATCAAATAAGTCATTTTACGTTTCACCAAGGTATCTCAAAGATTAAATAACTATTCCGAGATTTTTATCAAGTTGGTAATATAGTAGACTGAAAATTCGCCAAATAAGTTCAAATGAACCTTTAAAAGTCAATGCACAAATTGTCATCAATATTATTGTAGATTGAAATTTTAAGTACATTGTTTGTGTTTCTTTATAATCACACATGTGAGAAAAGAATTTATAATATAAACCCAACCATTTTGTTAAACTGCTAATGAGTACATTTTTTGTGTAATAATACAGAAAAACTTAAATATGTTCTTAAAATTACAATCTACAATAAAATTGATGATCTACTGTGAATTTTACATACTTTTAAATGAGATTGTTCCGCTGATTTTGAGAATCCAAATTGTAATTATTTTTAATAGTGATTGCGTAGATTCTTTGTTTAATCAAAAATGATTTTTGAAATCAACATTATCAAATGAATTGAACTTGACATTCATTATTTACAATATATAAATGTCACACCTAGATGTTTTGAGGTTATTTGTCAAGTTATTCGATGCATTTTGGCAGGTTAGTTTATTAGGAGATTTATTCGACAAATAACGCTATTTAACGTTGGTGAAACGTTTATTGGGCAAATAAGGCATTTATTCGACGAATAAATTTTATTAGACGTTGGTGAAACCGGGCATTAGTCGATATTCTTTTTGTTGTATTATAAACCTAGCTGACTTTTTTTGGATTTTTAAATTTATAAATAAACAACCATATAAATAAATTTCTTACGGTATAAAATAACATTTTAAATTTTTAAAGTTTTTTGTATAGGTTTTATTTTTGGACGTAGTAAGGTGTTGGCTTTAGCAAGTGACACTAGAGAATAACTTACGCATTACCTTCTAAGTTTCTTAATTACGTAAACTTTATGTTGTACTCTTCTGTCAATCTAATCTAGATTTGGCACTAGTTTGAGATAGACTGGTTATTGCCTTTCAAATTTTCACTCAGCATTTGTGTGCCGCATGCTCTGACCGGCCCCCTTTTCCCTATGATCTCTATCTATGTCTGTCACTTGTGCTTTTTTCGTTTTTTTTTCAATCTTTTCTGCGACTTTTATTTTGTATGTTTGCTTCCATTGTTGGTTTTTCTGTATTTATCCGTTGTCAAATTCTTCAGTTTTTTATCTTAGTACTTTTGTTGCAAAGTTTCTTAGCGTAATCCATCATTTCAGACATTTTGCAAGTGACTTGACTAACTTTTATTTTAGAATTTGATTGGGGACTACTAGTAAACATTCACTAAAACTGTTTTATACCTAACCAAATACATTATAGAAATAGTTTTATTACATTTTACTGCAAAAACTATTCTTATGAGCAAGTTTTTGTGATTCATACGTTTAGCAATTGTTTCAGTCTTTCTATTGACTTAAAAGTTATATTTATACTTTTAAGTTTTTTTTTATGATTGGGCGTAAATCTTTGCTAAAAATGTAACTACCCACGACGTTTGTTTTTGTACATATTAGCTCTTCTAAGTCAAATTACATAGTATCAAGCATTTATTAATTTAAATGTAATGATTGCAAAACTTCTAAACTCATTGACGATTTCAGTAACTCTTAAAAACTGTGTTTTGTTGTACCTAATCTTTATTTTTTATTTTGTAGAAAAATCTGCTTACACTATACAAGATAGTTGGTTTTTGCGCTAATAAAACATTTTGCTTCTACTATATATGCAAAAACAAAAAACTTTAGTTCTATTGTAAATTGTAATCATCGTTCAATAATATCTGCTTCTAATTAAAAAAAAAGTTTTATAAAACTTTATACTACTCAACTCACAAAATAATAATTTTGCAAGATTTTATGTTTAGCAAACTATGACTAATAAGAATTTGTTGGCTTTTGTCCAATATTATCAAAATCATTAATATGATTAATTTTTGCAAATAAAAGTTAGAACTGTTTTTAATTTTATAATGTAAAATTTATATTCTGTCTAGAAAAAAGTTATTAAATGTGTTGCAAGCTTTGTTAGAAAACTTATTTTATAAATATTGCTGAGTAGTAGTTTTTTTTTTCTTTCTTACTTGTTTAAAAACCCCTCACGGTGACTCTGAAGTAAAATTAAATAAATAGCTTTTTCACTCAAAATGTTAATTTTTAATTTTAAATCTACATAGTTTCAACATTATTTTAAAACAAAAATGAAAAATACTAGTGGAAAGCTTTTTAAGACTTAAGTCACTTATTATTTTTGTATAAATACTAAAAACTTTAGTAATATACTAAATAGAAAAATTATAACTAATAGAATAGAATAGAATAGAATAGAATAGAATAGAATAGAATAGAATAGAATAGAATAGAATAGAATAGAATAGATTAAATTCATTTAGGTCAATACAAATACAAATAATTATATAACATAGATGTGAACGTCAAATAAAAGTACATAAAACAGTTGTATTGAACATATTAAATCGCAAACACACACAATACAAATTTCATAAATATTATAATATGCTGTAACAAATAACATGTTTTTTAGTTTTTTCTTAATGCTATTCATGTTTAGACTTTTACATTCAGAACTCAATTTATTCCAAATTTTTATACCTATACAAAATAAGTGTTATGGAAATTATTTAATTTTATGTAATTTATTGAATAGTAGATGATCATTTCTAATGGAATAATTGTGGTTTTTAGATAAAATCCTAAAGCTATGTAAGTTGGTTTTAATGTAGCACAATGTTTTCAAAATATACACACATGGAAATGTTAAAATTTTATTTTGTTTAAAATAGGCTTACAATATTGTTGAAATTGAAGATTAAAAATTAACCTAATAATTTTTTTTGCAAAATAAAAACTCTATAAATACTGCATCGATATTTAAAACATTTTATAATTGAAAAATAAAAAAAATAGGCCATATTTATTTTTTTGCAAACATAATCAATATGCCCAGACCACAAAAGATTAGCATCAAAATATGTTTCAAGATACTTAACTGATTTAGACAGATTATATTCAAAATTAATTAAATTTATATTAATATCAGTTGGTAGAACTTGTCGTTTAGAAAAGTATATACTGTCTGTTTACTTGTGATTGATTATCAAGGGATTACTTTTACACCAAGAAGTAAATTGTATACTGACTTGTAACGCTTCAGTTTTGAGTTCATCAATGTTAGATGCACTTACCAAAATGCTAGTGTCATCTGCAAAAATAATTACCTTGCCATCTAATATAGCATCTAACAAGACATTGATATAAATAAGAAAAAAATAGTAACCCTAACGTAGAACCTTGTGGGACACCAATGTTTATATCTTTAGTAGTAAATTGTTCTGAACCATCTTTAACAAACATTTTTCTGTTAAGAGATATAATTTAATTAGACTTAAAAAAATTTCTTTCAATGTTTTGTAATTTGTTGCGCAAAAAAAACGTGTTTATTTTTATCAATGTTTTCAACAATATGATTGAAAAGATTGCACGATGCAATTTATTAATAAACAAAATCATTCTTTTGTAGATGATTTTTTTGAACCATTTTGATATAGTGAATAATAAAGATATGGCTCTATAGTTTTTTTGTATTAGTTATTATTGTTAGTTCAATCACCTTTTTTAAATAATGGTATGACTGCAGCAATTTTTAAAATGTCCGGAAACTCTTCGACATCTAATGCTCTATTAAATAAATAAACTAAATATGCTTTTATAATATCAATAACACTAAAAATTGCATTGTGCAGAATACCATCTGATCCCGCAGAAAAAAAGTTTTGGAAGTAGAAATAATATTATACTCTGTTACGTTTGTCATGACAAACGTATTACAAATATTTTTCCAAATAGTACAATCAGTATTTAATTTAATTTCCGCAATAAATAAAAACCCCGTTGCACATTCCATTGCAAAGTTTGCAAAAAAATACTTATGTCAGCTTTTTCCAAAATTGCTAAACGTAAAAAACACTGCATAAACTTTAGGAATGATGCTGATCTTCAAATTATGTAATTTATTTTAAAAGATTCTAAATGCTTTTTGTAATATTACTTCAAAAGCATAAAGTTACTATTTTTTTTTTTAAATTATCAAACACTTATAATATTTTAATATTTACATTTTGCTCGTTGCGTAGAAGATCTACGTAGTCAAGTTTTTTGCAAATGTGATTTCATAAAAAGCATAACATGTGATTATTTTTTAAACTATCTCTATGCAATTAACAATATTGGTGGTAAAATAATAACTAATTTTATGTCTTTTGTAACGCTATTCCGTGTATGGATGACGAAAAGCGGCTAGAATAGCAACAGTCGTGATCAACAGGGTCCTTTTCATTTTTTCTGGATATGAAAATAACGCAAGGCGATATCGGCTCAACGGGAATTTATTTCAAGTACCACACACAGGATACAAATTATACACAAACAAGTGGCACCCGGATAAACGAGTGACAGAATTATGTATCACACAATTTATATGTAATAACTATTTATATTTGCACAAAAATGTAGGGCATTTTATGTACAGTCACTGTCGTACTTATAATGCACCCGGAGCTCTAGAGTTAGAGCCGCAATTTCTTCCACAACACGTCAAAATCGGGTTGTGTAAGAAATCATTGGCTTTTCATCTCCGCGACAAACAATTGGCAGCCGGATAAACGGGTGACAAAATTAGGTGTTACACAATATCTACAATAATATATTTACATTTGTACAAAAGTATCGAGGCATTACATGTACAGTCACAATCCTACGTATAATGCACCCGGAGCTCTTGAGTCAGAGCCGTGATTTCTTTCACAGCACGTCAAGATCGGGTTGTGTAAGATACATTTGGTTTTTGATTTCCACGGTATTTACCTTATAACTCTTTTTTTAATTTGTCGCTTTCCTGGTCTATGTCTCTATTTAAGTAGGTTAGGATCCACTAGCTAGATTTTTCTAATCCTACTTGGCCAGGCCATCTGTATTTATATCTTTACACAAGGAGTAAGGATGGCCCGCTAGGTTTGCCAGCTTATGGTTGGATAACATAAACATTCCTAACCCAAATTACAACTAATAACACTAAATACTAAAAACAAAATATATACATAGATAAGGCGTGCTTCTCGGAACCCACTCTGTAATTTACGGAATTGGATCGCTAGATTCCGAGATAACACGTCATACAATTTTAGATTTAAAATTAAACGTTCCGATAAGCATAAACATCCGGACTTTTGTCTAATCGTCTTAAAGCAATCAAACAGATGGCAGCAAACCATTGACCGTGAAAATAAAATAAACCCGAAAACAGCCAATTTGCAGAACCAGCTTCTGTTTCTGGCGTAACTAGCAATTGGTAGTGTTGTTGCTAATTGCGGGGTATTCAGTGAAGATAGTGGCAGTGCGCAGGTGAACTATGGATGCAAATAAACAGCAAGTAACAATTTTTATTAATACGTGGGTTATAGGTTAGGTATCTTATCTCGGTTGTTAATGAGTTTAGAGTAATGATGTATTAACCAAAAGTTGTTTCTGGCATTATTCCCAACAGTATGGCACTATAATATTTGCCCTGAAATAAATTTAATTAAATTGCAATTTAATTAATGAAAATACATAGTTAACAAAAATGCATTAAATCGACTTTTATACATCGAAAGTAAGGGAAAATGCCAAGGTCAACATTTGGATATAACTAAAAAGACAGAAACAAACTTGGGGTTTATTACACTTTGTTAGTTGTATTGTATTACTTGTGGATCTAAAATACTCACTTACTTCAAGTTTGCGGCATAACATCTGAAATATGTGCCAAAATCAGTTGCGATTGTACTTTTTAAACAGTTAATATTCAACTCAAACCAAAGTTGAGTTACATTTTTATAATTTTTTTGACAGTTTAAAGTTTCTTCTTATTATTGTTTCTTATTGGCTGTTTTTTTAAATAATTTATTGTACTGTAGTCAAACCAATTACTCAGATTACGCAGCCACAAAGTTCTGCGCCTGCCAATACTACATATTCTTTGAATTTATCTTTCTATAATTATTCTTACCACATGTGCAAAATATTTTTAGTTCTTTAATCTTTGATAAGGAAGAGTAGTTTACATTTCTTGTTCATTTTTGTTTACTTTAGCGTTTGCCACATCTCAAAAGACTAATTTTTGTCCATATAAATTGGTTTTAAGGTTCAGCTTTGTTTTTTATTAAGCTTATTTTTAGATCCTATTTGCTATAGACGGTGTTTGTAAGTTGAACCAGTTGTTAAAGGTTTTCTATGCTGGTTACTAAGAAGACTGTGTCGTCAGCGTACGGATGTTATTCAGTACATTATCTTTTATAAAACAAGCATTTTCTCGTTTTAAAGTTTTCTTAAAAATCTTTTTGCTATATACGTTAAATAGCAGTAGTGACAGAATGCATTACTGCCTCGCCTCTTGATTTCGTTGTTTACTTTAATATTTGAGGTTTGTTTCCAGTATAGATTTATAATAATATGCAATATATATTTTGTTTTAAAAAGATGTTTAGCAGTTTCTCATAGCAAACTTTATTGAACGTTTTTTCAAAATTTATGAAACACATATATTGATTCATATCTAAAGATTTTTTAAACAATATTATTAAAAAAATAAAAATTGGATAACAACATTTGAGTTTTTTTACATTATTTTCACAAGTACAATACTTTTCTAAAGATTTTTTCCTAACTCATCTTGTATATTTGTATCAACTTCAACAAAGTAATTGATACTCTAGACCAATGACTTATTATAAATAAACTACATGCTTTTAAATGCTGTTACAACTTTTACAAAGTTTTAATGTACAAAGTATACAGCATATAGTAGTGTTCTATTTTCCTATGCATTAAAAACATAAAATTTTATCAGAAAAGAAAAATCTTATTATCCCCGATAATTACAAAACTTGTTCACTTACTTGTCTTGTAAACGTCATTAATCGTGTAACTTTAGTTAGGTCAGGTTAGGTTAAGTTAGGTTTAGGTCAATGTGGAACAACTTCTACGTAATTAAATATGGACAAAACATATTATTAAAAACATTACAGTAGTTCAAAAATTGACTAACAATGGAAATTTACATATCAATTATAAAATAAATTCATCTGCTTACGGTTTAAATTTATTACCTTTTTAGATGAATAAATTATAGGTATAGATTATATTAAGGAAGTTTTTATATACGTTCATAATAGAAATTAATTAATTACTGACGATCAAATCGATTAATTTTGACATGCACATAATTAAAATTAGCAGTAGGACATTTAAAATATGTAGGCGTGTATTAGTGAAATTGTACTTAATTTTAATTAATACACATATAATGGCGAAAGGAGTATGCAAATTATAAAAAAGTAAATTTTAGAAATATTTGAAATAATATTCATTAATAACATGAATATTTTATTTATTAATAAGTTGAATGTTTTACAAGGTGATATTTAAGGGGTCGACGATTATTGATATAAAATAATTTCACAAGAAATCATTATAAATAGGAATTAATTAAATATACTTACCCGGGCTAATTTTTAATTGGCAATTACTTAGATAATGGTTATTTTAAAGCTATTGCAAACTATATATTTTTAATTGCTAACTTTCCTTGACGACAATTCAATTAGGTTCTATGTTGCAGAGAAAACAATACAATAGAAAACCACTCATCACAACACATTCAAACCATGCTCTAATTTAACTATTTTATGCTCTTTAAATGTTGCAAATAGTAACTAATTTATAAATTTATGGTTTTCACTCAAATTTACTACCAATTTTGGTCATTATTTAAATATTAATCGCAAAAACAGTTTATTATTATGTAAATCGTTTCATTGTAAACATTATTATAAATTTCACTTACAAATAACATTAGTTTAGATCTAATCTAGTTTTAAATAAATGTTTCTAATGGTAATAATGTAACGATTTTAAATTCAATTTTAAAGAATTTTTTTATAATAAATAATTGTTAATAATAGAGTAGCAACTAATCTACACAATTGTTACAAATGACATCTTAAATTCAATTTTAAAATTTTTTTAATGTCTAAGATAAATTAAAGGTTTTTTGATACGTAATAAACAAAATTACCAATTCTAAAATTAATTTTTATAAGGTTAATGTTTCAGATAGAGACTATTATACATATACATATTTTAATTTGTTTCTAATTGTAATTAGTGAATGCAATACCGTGCAAAAAATGAATACCGGTTTTTCGGTATTTTTGTATTAAAAAGCGGTATACCGATATTAATACCGGTATTGTTAAAATTTTTAAAAAGTTGAAAAAAATTAATATTTGTTTACAGTAAAATATATAAATATATTATATGGTATGTAAGTAATTATGAATATGTTGAATGAAAGTCGAACAAAATACAAACAAATATTTTTGGAAAAACCAAATACAAAATTTAACAAAACTAAATAATATTGTTTTAATTGGAAATCAAAACTTTAAAATCAATTATTCAAACCCAATCCAACTTCAAAGCGGGCAACCAAATACAAACAATTGTTTTGGTTTTCACAAAACCTCATCAGTGTCTACAGGGTGTTAATGAATAGAGGTAACAAACTTCTAGGGTGAGTAGGGAGGGTTCACTTTTTATTTATAAACTCATAGGCAACCATGTTGACTCTCTCTTAAAAGTCTAAATTAAAAAAAAATATATAAAAATTATAGGCAAATAAAATGTCCATCTTTTTTGAACATCATAACTGGTTCTATCTCTAACCGTACTCATGTTATAAATCAACAAATGAATTTTTTATATTTTTTTATTTTTGTTAAAGATCGTGCTTAAAAGTTAAAAACCTAATAACATGTTTTAATGTAGCTTCTACCAACTGTGTGCTATTAAAGAAAAACTTCAAGGGGTATATTTTGAACAATGTCTATGAAAATATTTATAGAAAATGTTTTATTACGCCAATATTGTTAATTATCTAGGACATTAATTGAATATAAAATTGTAATTTCAAAAATACAAATAAAAAAAAATACAGATTTGCTGTAATATTTAATACAATTATTATCTCAAATTTAGATTAAAGTTAAGAGTACTCAGATTAAAAATGTTGAGACGTTCTGCTAAAGACTAAATTGACAACTATGTTTGGTTTTTTGAAAATGTGCTTTCATCTGCAAACTATAAATAGGACTTATAGTTTGTTGAAAAAATTCATTAATGTAAATTAAAAACTGTCTACAAAATGCAACCCTTGAAGAATTTGTGTTTTTGGAGTTAAAATTATTAATTCTAACCATAATTTTTTTGTTGCCAAGAAAGTTTTTGATAAAAAAATGCTTGTGATCAAAATTTTTATATTAAAGCTTGTTTGTCTAAAGTAGACTTCTATTTGTAACTAACATATGTCAGAAAATCAGTTGTCAAAATCATTATTAAATATTTGACATAAAGTTATTTTATATTTAAGAGCTTGGCAATAAGAAAATTAATGTTGAAAATATACTATAAACTATGTACATGTACGCCATCTATGGCAATAATGATCACACAATCAAAGACAGAAGTAACGTCATTTGTTTTAAGTGTAAACAAGCAAGTCATTTATGTCAAAGTGCCCAAATAAGACAACGTATGCATTAAGTGCAGTGAATAAAGAAAAAATCCCAGTTATTAGCGCCGGTGATGTAAAAATGCAAAATATGATTGGCAGAGGAACTTCAAATATTACTTTAACAAATATAAGGTATGTTCCTAACCTAACAACAAATTTGTTATCAGTAAGAAAGTTAATCAGCAACGGCAATAAAGTGGAATTTGATTAAAAAGGTTGTAGAATTTATAATAAGAACAACATCTTAATCGCAATGGCAAAGTTAAAAATAATGTAAACAAACTGATCAAAAAACCGGAAAACATAATTTTGTCAGCAACTTCTCTAGCACCTAGCAATATATGGCTTAGACGGTTGGGCCATATGAATCCAAAATGCATGAATAAGTTGACAAATTTAATAGATGGACTAATTGACTTAGGAGCAGCGGACAGTCAGAATATTTGTAAAGTTTATTGTAAATAGAAACAAACTCGACTATCCTTTTTTCCAAAATAGGCTCTAGAGCAGATGGATTATTAGAGATAGTTTACAGTGATGTTTGTGGATCTATGGAAAATACGTCAATGGGTGGTTCAAATTATTTTATAACATTTATTGACGATTATAGCAGAATGAGCTTTATATATTTTATAATAACTAAGAATAAAGCACAAGAAAAGTTTAAAGTTTTTAAAAATTTGGTCAAAACACAAATAAATAGAAAGATTAAAATTTCAGAAACAGACAGGAGATGAGAGTATGTAAACAATGATTTCAAGAACTTTTTAGAAAAAAGTGGAATAATACATCAAAAAACAAATAGTCACACTTCTGAGCAGAGCGGTATTTCTGAAAGATTTAATCGTAGTACAGTGGAAAAGGTTTGCTGTCTACTTTTTGATAAAAACTTGAATAAATTTTTCTGGGTTTAAAGTACTGGAAGTACCCCTTTTAAAATTGGTTTAGTAATGCATATCTCCAAGGTCAGTAAACAGAAATGAGACAGAACGACAATTAAGCATGTTCTAGTAAAATACGATGAAACGACAAAAGGTACAGTCCAAAGACAAACAAAGTAATCACCAGCCGTGATATGATCACAATAGAGAATGCTAAAAAAAAAATTGTTGTCCGAAGCATCAGATTCAGTGGGAAAACAATTAATAATTGATTTAACTGAAGATAGGGACAAAGAATATCAAATTTCAAATGATCAGAAAAAAAATGTTCTTGAAGAGGATAAAAATGTATCCGGGAAGCAGTAAAAAGATTCCAAAAAGCCACCAAAGCCAAAAGTCGATAAAGATTTTGTCACATACATACGCAAAGGGAAACCAAATTTGGCAAGTCATCCAACCAGTGCTTCAAAAGCCTTTTTAGGTCCTGAAGAAATGTTTTAAAGAAAAACCATAGAGGAAGAGCTGGAGCCATTTGAACAAATCAACGCTTGAAAACTGGTTAACAGTAAAGAAAACTCTACTATCGTGGACAGTAAATAGGTTCTCAAGAAAAAAATTACTAGGGAAGGTGAAGTTAAGTATCGTGCGCGCATAGTAGCAAAAAGATTTATCTATAAACAAGGAATTGACTATAGTGAAACGTTTTCTCCCGTAGTCAACATACTACTGTTATTTGCATTGTCAGTGAAATGAAATTTAGACTTAAGACATTTAGATGTGAAAACAACTTTTTTAAACGGATTTTTGAAAAAGAAAGTGTTTATGAAAGCTATTGTTGTACAAACAATCACGTGTTTTAAAAAATACTAGACACATTGGACAGTAATGCAATTGGTCTATAATTTTGAAGATTTAAATTTGTGTTTTTAGATACAAATTGAATATTTTTCACAAAAATATCTGTTTTTTCTATTTAATTAATAGCTAAATTATTTTGATAATTTTGAAGATTTAAACAACAATAAATTTATTGTATTTGTTTATGATTATTGCACAGTTTAAAATAATTGAGGTTAGGGTATTTTAATAAAAAATTTATACTTTATTGTGCTGATTTTATTTTTATATATTAAGACCGGTTTCAGCGGTTAAGCCATCATCAGTTTTTTCTTTTCTTTTCACAGGTGTTGTTGTGTGTTGCGGGTTTTATTGTTTTGTAAAAAAACTTGCTCACAATTTTATATGACGTTATACCTTAAAATGTAACAGTAGTGACAGATTATAATAAACTCAATATAGTATAGTGTATAGGCCTCTAAATCGTTGGTTTGGCCTGCATTTTAGGACCGAAATAGATGATTTTGATAGAGGCTGGCAAAAATTTATTTTGAATTTTGTGAGAACTTATACGATACATTTGGAGCTTTTTCAGCAAAGTGACCAAAGCAAACGCCTTGCTTCAATCTAAAAATATTCTTACACAATGTCATTTTTTTTAATAAAAAAAAAACACATAACAATAATAATAACACGTAACTATATTTGTAGTCAAAACTTCAAGTAGAAACTCTCCGTCTACTTGTGGAACAATATCAGTTAATTGACCGCCACGGCTGCGGTTACAAACTTCCATTTTTTTGAAGAAATGCTGCATTACTTTGCAGCCTTTTGTTTCCTATATTTTGCAAATAACAGCCCAAATATTATCTTTGAGCTCTTCGATTGTTTTGGGGTTATTGGCGTAAACTTTATCTTTTACGTAGCCCCACAAGAAAAAGTCTAGCAATGTTAAATCTCACAACCTAGCCTGACCGCCGTCAGTTAATGTTTTTTTTTAGCAAAATAACAAGTCAGGGAAATTGCTTATTTTCCACTTGCGTAACATGTAGCCCAGTCTTGCTGAAAATTGACATCATCTACTTCCAATATTGGCCACAAAAAGTCTATGGCATTGTTTTCTGCAACACTTTCAGCAACAGCAGCAATGTTTTTGTCTGACTTAACACTACGACGATGGACTAGTGATTTAACCTCACTAGCTTGGACAAAATGTCACAAATTTTTGAATTATTTTTACAATTGCTGCTCGCGACGGTGCTTTATTCTGACCTAATACACCGCAAACTCTACGAACCGTTGAGGTTAGGGTATTTTAATAAAACTTTTATACTTTATTGTGCTGATTTTATTTTTATATATTAAGACCGGTTTCGGCGGTAAGGCCATCATCAGTTTTTTCTTTTCTTTTCACAGGTGTTGTTGTGTGTTGCAGGTGGTGTGAATTTCTACGAACCGTCTTCGCTAAATTATCACCACAACTGTAGTAAATTTTTACTATTTTTATTTTTTGTTAAAGCAAATACGGTACTATTTTTGTAAATGGGATAGTTTTTACTTTTTAACTGTCAAAAAATAACATTAATATCTTTACAAGTACAAAAATGGCGCAAACTTTAAAATGACACTTCTTAATGGAAAACCTTATATTTGTATAATTTAATTAAGAAAATAATTATATCATCTGAGATTGAATGACTTTAGCAGATACAGTATTGATTGTTATTAATTAATTTGTAAGCATTACACAAGTTTACAAGTCTTGTAGCTACTATAGATTCTATTATTTTTAATATGGGGCATACCAAAGATATTAAACGATAGTTTAAGACAATTGAGCTTGAAAGCAACTACTCAAAAAAGTTGAATTAATAATTAATAAAACAGGACGCCGCGCTCAACAGAAAAGAAAACTCAGAGGAGTCCGCATTTAAATTTATATTTAAATTACATAATTAAAATAAAAACGTCTGTAATAGTACAAGTAAGATATAATTTAAACAAATGTAAAAATAAAACAACATTTATCCAAAATAAAAATTAATAAAATAAATTAATACTAAGAAGGAATATAAAAATGTACAAAACCAAATAAATGCAAAACGAGAGAGAGGATACGAAAGAAGTCTATGTAGAAAGCCAAAAAAAAAAATAATTAAAAGAATTTCAAAAAAACAAAAAAATATTAAGATCTCCAGAAGAAAGAAAAATAAAGAAAAAAAGAAAACCGACAGTAAAAAAAAAACAATTTAACAGTGATACAACAAGAAATATAGAAAATAAACAGAAGGTAGAAGGATAAAACACACAGAGAAGAATACAAAGACAATACAAATACAGAAAAGCAAATGAAGGAACTAAAGTGAATGTTTAAAGAATTAATGAATGAGATGGCAAAAAACACAAAAGAATAAAAAAAAAAGATTACAGAGCTAAAGAAGAAAATAAAGGATAAAGAAGTGAAATGGCAACAAGAAAAATACAAATGATCCAAAAAATTTAAAACTTAGAAAACAAAGCTGAAAAAAAAGAAAGACAGAAAAAAAAATTACATTATAATAACAAGCATAAAAAACAAATAAAAATGAAAAACAAAAAAAAGTAGAGAACTTTTTGAAAGAAATACTTCAGAATAGTCAAAATAGAAAAAACTCATATAATTTATAAAAATAAACAAATAATAAGAGTAGATGCAGAAACATGGGAAACAAAGCAACAAAAAAATGAAAGCCAAAAAAAGTTTGAAAAGAACCAGGATTTACATTAACAATGACCTACGGGATAGTAAGAATACATAGAGGATACTGGTTAATGTGGACATGAGTAGAGAAAAAAAAAAGAGCAAAAGGAGAAGAAGGAATGATAATAACTCCGGAAAAAATAAAAAATACAATTAAAAAAACACATAAATGAAAGAATTATGACAGTAGAAATGAAGCTAGTAGATAATGAAACATGGACCATGATAGTAACATACGGACCAAATGAAGACGCAAAGAAATAAGAGAAAGACAGTTTCTATAATAATTTACAACAAAAAATAGACGAGAAAACAGAAAACATAATGATACTAGAAAACCTAAATGGGAGAGTAGGAAAACAAAATAACGGAATAGAAGAGGTAATGAAAAATGAAGGAAAAGAAATAAAAAATAACAATTAAGAAAAAGTTATTCAACTATGCATTGAAAACAATCTGGTAGTAACAAACACTAAATTCACACACAAGAAAATTTGCAAATACACAAGAACACAACCAACCAAGAACGAGAAATTAATTATCGACTACTTCTTAGTTAACAGAAAGAACTGGAACAAGGTAAAGAGCAGAAGACAGGCAGAAATAGAAAACGACCACCATTTATTAATAATCGACATGAAATGGAAAGCAAAAGTTAAACCAGACAAAAAAAGGAAGAAAGTCAAGATAAAGATAAGAACATACAAACTAAAAGAAAAACAGATACAAACAAAATAACAAAAAAAAAACAATTAAAAAATAATTTAAAAAAAAAAAACGTGCATAGAAAAAAAAATGAGAAACGTTCAAACGAATCATACTAAAAGCTGCAAAAGAAAACTGTGGAGCAACAACAATTGTAAACAAAAATATAAAAGAAACCAGTTAGTGGACAGAGGAAGTCAAAAAGTAGATAAAAGACAAAAAAAAATTGGAAAAGATACTTACAAACAAAAAAAAAAGATTATAAAAAATACAAAAAATGAAACAAAGAAAATAATAAAAGAAAAAAAAAAAAAATTATGGACAAAATTTAAAAAAGAATGAAAACAACCGGAACCAAAAACTATTTTACGGAACGTTAAAAATCTAAGAAAAAGAAAGAACACAATGAACATAAAAGATAAAAATGACAAAATAATAACAGAAAAATACAAGGTAATGGAAAGTAGGAAGCAATACTTCCAAGAATTAACAGAACAAGAAGTCAAAGAAAACAAAACAAGAAAATATGAAAGATTGATACAGGAGAGAAGAACGGAAGAAATAGAAGAAATTAAAAAACAAAAAGTAATAGAAGCAATTAAAAAAATAAAGAACGGGAAGACACCAGGAACAGATGATATAACGCCAAAAATTATAAAATTTAAGGGTGAAGAAGGAATTGCACAAATAACAAAACTAATAAATAACAAAAAAAAAAAATTGAAAATTACAGAGGATTAACACTAACGAGCATACCAAGCAAGATATTTACAAGAATCATAAAAAAAAGGATGAGAAACAAATTAAAAAATACAATAGAAGACAGCCAATGTAAATATAGAAAAGGAAGAAGCACACAAGACACTTAATAAGACAGCTAAGTGAGAAGATGATAAAAAAAGAATAGAATAGTGCACGGAATTGAGAAGGAAATAGTAAACGTAATTAAAAACATGTACACAGAAAACAAAAAAATAGTAAGAATAAACAACGAGAAATCAAAATAAATAACAAAAATAGCAGAACTACTATTTGCAGACAATATGTCAGTGATTGCAGTGACAGAAAAAGAGCTACAACACAACATGGAAGTAATAGAAGAGCAACTAAAAAAAATAAACTATGGAAAAACAAAGACTATAATAATTGTAAAAGAAAAACTGAATCACAAAATAAAAGAAAGAATAATAGAACAGGTTGAACAATACAGATACCTAAAAACAATAACATAAAGCAACGAAAAATTTGACAAAGAGATAGATGACAAAATAGAAAAAATAGCAAAAATATATAACATGCTAAAAAACATTTTCTTTAACAGAAAGAAAATAAGGGCAATTCCATTTCAAACAAACCAAAGCTGCATTAAGAAACTTGCTTATGTATTTTTTTTAATTTCTATAACTTATTAATAGTCTTTTAATTGGTATATGAGGGTATGAAACTCATACAAAAAAATTCTATGATTTTTTTTTTAGTTTTTTTTCATTTTTTAACTTAATTGCATTTTTTGTTTAAAAACCGCAATTTTAACTCAAAAAAACAAATTCACTAATGAAATCAATTAGAAATTTTTCGTAGAATCCAAATAGCCGTTTCAAGTCTATACCCTGTCTATAAGCCATAAAACCATGTTTTTGTTCTCAGTGGGCTGTGCAAAAAAAAAGCGTTTTTAATTTTTTTTTAACCGCCAAAGTTGACGAATTTTGGCGTAAATTTATTGGAAAATATAAATTTGATCTATGTATTTGGGTTTTATGGGTCTAAAACTCAAAAAATCTCCGAAGTAGTCCTATTTTTCAACATAAACTTTTACAAATGCACGTTTAGCCGCGCTCAAAAAAACAATACACCAAATATTATTAAAACTTTGAGTTCTGGGGACAATTTTATATGGAAAATAGTCAGTGTTGTACTTATCGTCTATAGAAAAGTTCATTTAGAATAAAATGTTTACAAAATTTTAAGGCAAAAATGCGTTAATAATTAATTATGCTTTTATATTTACAAAAAAATATTATTAACACACTAGGATGTGATTTAAAACTTTTTTTTAACAAATTTTGATATGTTTGAATGCCAAAAATAAAATGAGAAATTAACAATGTATACATGTCCGATGGTATATAACAAACTGCCAAAACTTGTAAAATGCTGTAACAACATAAAGCTATTTAAACTAAAACTGAAGAAATATCTAGTACAGAATTGCTTCTATACATATAAAGAATTTGTGCAATTTAAAGCTATTGGGTGAAATCTGTTTGATTGATTTATATTCTTTTAATCTGTTTGATTGTTTTGTTTTATATTATTTGATTGTTTATATTGTTTTAATTTTTGTTTTTTAATATGTTTTAGTAATTAAGTTAGTTTTTAAATATTCTGACGTACACATCCGCCGTAATAAACGTATTATTATTATTATTATTATTATTATTATATTTACAAAATTATCAAACAAAGAGTAAAATTGCCCGAAATTGGTTTAAGCAACAAAAGATGTCTTTGTTAAACTTTTGAAATAAGTTTAAAAAAATATAATCCAAATAATCGTTAAGAAAAATTAAAAAAATATATTTTTTAATTAAATGTTGAACAAATTTTATATTTCTAGAAAAATTTTGTTTGCCAATTAACACGACACTAATTATTTTCTATATAAAATTGTTTGCAAAACTCAATTTTTAATAATAATTGGTGTATAGTTTATCACCAAACAAATTTATATTTTCCAATTAATTTACATCAAATCACGTCAACTTTGGCAACTAAAAAAAACTTTAAAAATGCTTCTTTTTGCCCAGCCCACTGAAAACAAAAACATGATTTTTTGGCTTTTGAAGCTTATAGACAGGGTATAGACTTGAAATGGCGCCAGATTTAGATTCTACAAAAAATTTCTGATTGATTTCATTAGTAAATTTATTTTTTTTGAGTTAACATAGCGGTTTTTAAACAAAAAATACGATTAGATAAAAAACGAAAAAAAAAATTTAAAAAATTGTAGAATTTTTTTTAATGGGTTTCATACTCTCATATATCGATCATACTAATAAGTTATAGAAACTAAAAAAAAATACATAAGCAGTTTCTCAATGCACCCCCAGCTCTGGTCCGTTTGAAATGAAATTGCCCATAACAAAAACTACAAAAACAGAAATAGTTAAAAAAGTAATCAAACATTAACATATAGAAGCAAAACCTAGACTATGACAAAAAAACAAATAGAAAAAATAAATGCAAAGGAGATGAGATTTCTTAAGAAGATAGAAAACAAAACAAGAAAAGATAAAATAAGAAACTAGATATACAGAATGAATTTACAAATAAAACCAATTCAAGAAAAAATTACAAAAGGCCAAAATGAGAAGGGATAGACATATCAGAAGAATGAGTGAAACAAAAAATTCCAAAAAAATATATGAGACAAGAGTAACAGAAAAACAATAAAAAGACGCAGAAAAGAATGGAACAGCGCAATATAAAAAAAACCACAAAAAAAAACACTTGGGAAGAAATAGAAAAGATAGCAAAGGATAGGAAGAAATGGCGTGAATACTATACAAATTAATAATACGCCATACAGCCTTACACCAAAAGGTAAAAAGGCAATGAAATAAATAATTAAAATAAAAACAATTTGAAGGTTAATTGGTTTGCGGCCTTTGTAGTATTATGGATTACAACACTCTATTCTGGTTTTGATTTGTTTGGTGAATTTTTGATTAATCTATTAAAAAACATTTTTTTTTTTGCTTTAGCTATTAGATTTCGGTATACCGACTTACATATTTTATTGTACATTGTTCAGTAAGTATTTCCAGTCTCTAAAATTGTACAAATTTATTGAGTTTTGATTAGAAGTTATAACTTTTAGTGACCCAGTTATTATTTAACAATTTATGTTGTTGGTATGATGATTTGATTAAAAATGCTATATTAACACCATAATTTACAAAATCATTTATATCGCTAAACTTACTAAACGCACACCAATTTTCTTTGAAAAAAGTTGTTTGAAGTTAATATATTTTTAATTTTATTTAACTGTCTATATTGTGTAGTTACTTTAGTAATTTTATAGTTATCTTGAAATAATTTTGTAATTTGATCATTGTGATCAAATAGAAAATCGGTTAAATTGATTAATACAAATGTTATCAATAGTTGTTTATTCTAGTGGGTTTACTGATAGTCGGCATTAAGTAATATAACTCTTATATAGTTAGTTGCAAATTTGATGTTCAATTGAAATTGATATTTAAGTTGCCAGTTATTACTTATAACTTCATATCTTAAAACGTGCACAGTGCATATATTAAAAATTTTATTTAATTTTTAAATAAAAATATTAATATCACCTGAAAGACTTTTACATATATAATGCAAGAAATACATAATGTTTGTTATTTATGTCTAATTTAAGTGAAGCACATTCATAATGTTTTTCTAGTGACATGTTATTAAAGTTATCTAAACATACAGTACTTTATTCTTCCCGTCCTAAAATGGAATGGTATGTACCATCTGATTTTGGTAAGTTGGGTAACATCATGTCTACCATATTGGAGTTTGGCGGGTCTTGACTGAACAATAATAAATTTGCTACGGCTTGACAAGACAACTATTATTTTTTTTAGAAAAGCTAATTTCTAATCAATATTGAAAAAAATGACAAACAACGTACTTTATTAAAAATTAAAATTTTATATTTGGCATTGTTATGAAATTTTTAAATAGTTTATTTCTTACATTATGCAAAGTCTATTTATTATAAAAACTTGTTTACACTACGATATTATAATATAATATTTACAAACGCGTCGAACAAAAGTAAAACTCAAAAAAAAAATACTACCCAAAGTAATACAACTTTATCTATAATTTTTGTATTAAAATATTTTGGAATACTTAAATACTTTCTCAAAGTACATATATAGCTAATATTTAAACCATCCGGCTGAAACCAAACATATTTGTTTGTATTGTAATACAAAATATGTTTTAAAAACTTTGTGTATTAAAGTTTTGCAACTTAAAAATTTTAAAAAGTTTATAACTTTCTTTACAACTTAAAAAATGAAGCAATATCTTAATATTTTTTAAAAAGTTGATAATTATATTTTGTATGTACAATATAAATCGTCTACATTATTATCGGGTCAAATTCCGATAAAAAATATCAGTATTGATATTATCCTAAAAATGAAACTATCCAAATAAATTTTTAATTTTAATATCGTTGTGTATTATTATATGATATATAATAGAAGCCAATAAAATTATTTATTATTTATTTATCATTTTAAAAAACTTATAAAATTACCCGAAATTTTAAACAAAAATTGTTCTAAATGAACTTCAATTTCAGAAGTTTTCTGTGTTATTATAGAAGCCAACAGAAAACAGGCCACTTAAAGGTGCATTTGTTAAATTTAAGTTAATTAATTATTTTTAACAATATATAAATACCGTCCAGTTTAAAGACATTTGAAAAAAGTTTTTATTTCTAATTTTTGAGTATTTTAATAAATTATTTTAAGGTTAATGTTTTATTGTACAAATAATATTAACTTAATAATATTTATAACTATTTGTAATTACCAATGACCAAAACAAGTCTAACAAATCAAATTAAAATATCATATTAGTATACAATTTATATTTGTTTTTTAAAACATAATCTTAAAATGAATTTATTAATATCAAAATAATATAATATACACACACCAACAATAATATTGAAGCTTTTTTAATACACATTAGATGCATATATTCCGTGGCATACATAGTAAAATCTTGATGAAAACTTAAATCACTTTAACACTATAAAAGCAATTTTAATTTTATCACTGTATTTAATTTATTATAGTTAGTTGTTACTACTGAAACAAATCTTTTGTAAATAGTAATAAAAAATATGTTTATTATTATATTCGCATCGAAATTAAATTCACTTTCAATACTACCACGCAAGTATAATTATATACGCAGTTAATAAATGCATAATCAATTACAAAGAGAATTCAATGATTTAATCGGATTCACTGTATCTGTAACATGCGTTACGGTCTGGTAAATTCCGGTCATAATAAATAAGTGACTAGACATTAAAACACAAATATGAAATGATTCGAAAATAACCGCAACAAGATCATTTTTTATTGAAGGTATCGAGATAAAAACTAAATACATAATAAAAAAACTAAAATGGTAGGAAGTATTTCCCACCAAGCAACATGCAGCCAAGAAGAAAGCCCCTCTTGTGGAGCGCCGAATGTGTGTAAACGAAATGGGGGGAAAGTTACCCATGCAAAATACCGAAAGATTGCCCGGTATATAATCTCAGGTGTTTGGTGATATCTTCAGTAGACCAGCAGCGTCACCGTAGCGCAAAACAAACCCCAGTCCTGGGGCACACAACAAGATGAAGTGTTTTGCACTATTGGTTAGTGACAATTATTTTTTATTGGAATAAGTGAATTGTGTTTTGTGTTACTTTAAGTTTTGGACAAACAAAAAAAATTGTGCGACAATATTTTCTACTTGTGGAATTAAATTAAATTAAATTGGAATTATTTTTTATTAAAAAATAACATAATTTATGTTATTTAAATTAAATGATGATAAAAACGTCATCTACAAAATTTATATGAATAATTATGCAAATACACAAATTTCTTTAAATTTACATACGATGCAATGTGAATTATTAACACTTATGTTAATTTAAATAAGAATATTTCATGTGTGTGTTGATAATATTCGTCAAACTATTTAATATAATTTAAACTGTTTAATCATATTAACACTTTTTCTTTTTTAAGGTCATTGTCGGATGCGTATTCGTTGCGCCAACACATTCAAGCCCAACACTCACAAGTGTCTCGCGAGTAAAGAGATCCCATCATGAACCTGAAGGTTACTGGAGTAAAAAGTTAACATGGAAAACTGAATGGGTCAAAGTTTGGAAAACAGAAAAAAAATTAATCTGGAAACCAGAATGGAAAAAGCATCAAATTCCAATATGGAAAGAAATACAAGTTCCTATTTGGAAAGAAATCCAAGTACCAGACTGGAAAGTAATAACCAAACCAATCTGGAAAGAAGTCCAAGTTCCAGCATGGAAAGAAATTCAAATACCTGACTGGAAAGAAATTCAAGTTCCAGCATGGAAAGAAATTCAAGTACCTGACTGGAAGGAAATTCAAGTACCAGATTGGAAAGAAATTCAAGTACCAGCTTGGAAAGAAATCCAAGTACCAGACTGGAAAGAAATTCAAGTACCAGACTGGAAAGAAATTCAAGTACCTGATTGGAAAGAAGTTCAAGTACCAGATTGGAAAAAAGTATGGAAACCAATTTGGAAAGAAATTCAAGTACCTGACTGGAAAGAAATTCAAGTACCGGACTGGAAAGAAATTCAAGTACCGGACTGGAAGAAAATCTGGGTACCGGAATGGGTAAAGATGGGAATCCCAGGAGAGCACTATTTGGGTAAAGATCACCACGGCAACGAATACACAGCACATGATTTGTGGAAGAAGAAACTTATCTGGAAACCTGTATGGAAGAAAATATGGAGAACAGAAAAAAAGCAAATTTGGCGTTCAGAGAAAAAGCAAATCTGGCGTTCAGAGAAGAAACTAGAATGGAAGGCCGAATGGAAACAAATTTGGAGGACACAAAAGAAACAAGTATGGAGAACAGAAAAGAAACAAATTTGGAGAACAGAGAAAAAACAAATCTGGCGCACAGAAAAGAAACAAATTTGGCGTACAGAGAAAAAACAGATCTGGCGCACAGAAAAGAAACAGATTTGGCGCACAGAGAAAAAACAAATATGGCGCACAGAAAAAAAACAAATTTGGCGTACAGAGAAAAAACAAATATGGGTCCCTAAAAAAGAACTCGTATGGAAACAAGAAAAGGTCCAAATCTGGAGAACTGAAAAGAAACAAGAATGGGCTACTGATAAAAAACTAATTTGGAAAGACGAATGGAAACAAATATGGATTCCAGTATGGAAATCACGAGAGGTGCCTGCGTGGAAAAAAGTATCAAAACCCGTCTGGGAAAAAGTTTGGGTGAAAGTACATCATCACAAATCGCACGGGTGGGACTAAGTCATAATTATTAATTTTCTGTTCTTTCTGTAAATATTTCTTTTCTCGTATTCTAGTACAAATGTGTATATAACAGGTTCGATTAGCCAGTGAGTTTCTTGTTATTATTAAGCTTTTTATTGTTTGTTATTTGTTTTATATTATTATTAAGACTTGTATAAATATAAATAAAAAAACTTTTATATAAAACTTACTTAACGACTAATGAGTTTCCCCTAATCTTATAATTAACATAGCAGCTGCGCTTTCTCCGGCATTGCATAATAACAGATGTTAAGAGTTACACAGGTAACTGTATATGGGAACAGAACCTGCGACAACTTAGAAAAAGTGTGTCTTCCGCATGAATAACAGCAATATGTGTGGTGGCCCAATAGTTTTAAACTTTCACTATATGCTACTACATTTACATCAATATAAACAAGCGGAATACCACGGTGCACCAAGATCAAGGATACATCTTGGGGTCATGCTCTCATACTTTCTAATAACATTTAAATAGTTTTTAATTCTCCATGATTTGCACTATCCTCAACAATATTATCTCATACAATTATTAATACATCCAAGTGTTCAGTAATTTTGTCATAATTACGAGTTATGGCAATTATTTCATCCTGATCATCATTTGCTATTATATTATTTCTGTAATGATAGTGAAAGTTTATACTACTACATCTAGCTATAAGCGTTTTAATTATAATATTAATAGTTGTAATATCTTAAATAGAAATTTAAAATTTTCACATAATTAACACACATTGACGATGATAACGCATTTACAACTTTCTTGGTTTTATACTTAGAAAATTCGCATAAAAATATTATCAAAAGAATATTTTGGTGATGTTGTAAAACTTGAATATAATCACTGGAATTTTGTACATTTGTTCATATTAGGAATGTATATATAAAAAAGTGAAACTAATTAAAATATATATTTACTCAGCTTGTGTGTGTTTCTATTGCAATATGCAATAACAAATAAACAACATAATATATCCAAAAATTAGCAAAAAATTATTAATTAAAATTAATTAGAATTTTATTGACTATAATTCTTTAAAATTAATCTAAACTTAATATTTTCTTGACTACATTTGTGATATAAAATAGTATAAATAGCTACAGCAACAATAGAATTAAATTGTTTTTTAAGTTACCATTTTTACTAATTTTGTGTTGCTTATTACACAAATCATAGATGTTTGTGAGCAAGAACACGTAAATATATATTACATCAGACAATAAGAAAGTTTAGATTTTACAGGGTCTTCTTAAAAGACCAACCATCTAAGACGTATTGCTTTAAACAGGTTCTAGCACATAGCGATTGAATTTGTACAACATTTTAAATGTAATTTAATCTCTAATAATTCTAATTCAAAACATTAGCCAGCTGATTAAAGTCAGAAGAGTGAGAAATAATTCAATCTCTACTTTCGCGGTATTTTCAATCATGCTTGTATACATTTAATTGATTTCGAGTAAATATAATTAAGAATATAAGTTGGTTTCCTAAAGTCATCTAAAGCAAAACATTCTTAATTACTATTTTTATATTTAAATTATCTTTTATTATACAAGCTATTTTACCAACAGTGTGCCATATGAAAAGGCTTATCAAAAATGTCATTTTAAACAAAAACGTTTATTGCATTCTTTAATGAGTTATAAACATTTAAAGATGACAATAAGTAATTGTAATAAAATTAGTATCTATAAAATAAAATTTTACCAACGGTGTGAGATTAAAAATAACGTTATTTTAGTTAGTTTATATGAACTCCTTCAAATTGTCTTAGTTATTGAGTTATTGTCATTTTAGAACAATAAAAATTGTATTATGTACAGTAAATAATTAATAATAATAAGAAAAATGTCATAATAAAATTAAAAAATTATAGTTAATTAGAGATTTGTATATTTTTCCGATTACATTCCCATTGGTGCGGCGGCACAAAAAGTAATCAAAAGAATTCAAGTCTGGAGATTTTGAAGGCCACGGTATAAGACCTCTACGTCTAATTCACTTATTTTTAAAACTTCCAAAATGTGCAGGTGATACATTATTCACTATCTTTTAAAAATTGTTTTAAATAGTTGTTTGCGTTAACTGTTGGTGGTAAAATGAATGATTTCTTCTCACACATTTTCAATTATTTATTAATTATTTTAGTATAAATTCAAAGCGTGTTTTTGCAACGACGCAACACTTTCAACTTAGTGTTTGTCAAGCAAAACTGTTTTACAATTTGTTCGATAAGGTTAAAATTATTTAAAGACATATGCCACATTTTTCTTTACTTTGTCGGTATGCAAAAATTAACGCTCAATACAACAACAAACGTAGCTGGTATTTTCAACTAATAAACTGTTTGGCTTAACACAGTACGTCAAGAACAATGGTGATATAGTTCAGTTATAGAGCAAGTTAGCAGTTGGATTCCCAAAATATGACTTAATAAAAACTTGCTCACACCGGGTTAATTCTAAATTAACCCGGTGGGAGCAAGTTTTTATTACCTAATAATTTGTTAGATCTATCAATCCCTATCAAACAAGTCGTAGATTTACGGCAGCAATGTAAAATAGCCATAAAACGCACAAATAAATAAACAATTATAATAACTTAAATACTAACAATAAAATTATAATTGTTTTGAAGGTGGTAACACAATGCCTCTTATTAGGAGATACGTTAAACTGTTTATGTGCGAAGGAGAGCTCTAGTACAGTTAAATTCTCCAGGAACAGGCAACGGCATTTTTGACGCGATATATTTGAATCAGAACACCGAAACAAATTTATCATTTAAAATTAATAAATGATGTATTTTATGTAAATTGCCAGTGTAAGACACATACACTAGTATTTCATGTAATAAACAAATATTTTAGTCAGAATAAAAACTATTTTATTTAGAAAATGCTATTATAATCAAAGTTCTAAATTTAGTACGTTGTCAGTCAGCTTGGTTAGTTAGCAATTAAATGTTTGAAAAAATAATCAGAATCTATTATATTTATAAAAGATCTTTTTGTTATAAATCAAGTGTAGCCTATAACAACTTGCCTTGAGTTTAAAAAATTGTCTGTATCTATATTTAAACTAATACTAAAAAGCATTTATTACATTTGCAATGCTAATTTATGACGTTTAGTGTATATTTGTATGTATATGTATTGCTATTTATTTTTGTTTTTGATTATGAATGTTATTTTTACTACTTTATTAAAATATTGTTTATTATGATTTCTGTTTAGAATATGTTTTTGTTGTTAAAAATTTTGTATGTTTCTTTAACTCGGTTAAGTAGAACAGCATTTGCTGGACTTCGCCGAGTAATAAAGTATTTTCTTTTTAATTATTATATTAAAGCAATCTGAATCTTTAATGTTTACTTTCGTTTTAGTAAAAAAAAATTAAGGTTTTTTTATGTTAAAGGTGCTAATAAATTTTTTTTTGCCATAAATTAAACTAATGTTTGTTTAATTAAATTGATTTGTAAATAATAATAATAATAACAATAATAGTATTTAATTCCCAACATAAATTTCCAATTACAGGGAAAATTCAGTATTAATTTACAATCATTTTACCTTTAATAATTACTTATAAGTAACAAAAAATAAAAATAATAAAATACATAAAAATGCATAATAATACATAAAAATACATAAAAATACATAAAAATACATAAAAATACATAAAAATACATAAAAATACATAAAAATACATAAAAATACTTAAAAATACATAAAAATACATAAAAATAAATAAAATTACATGAAAAAGCAGAGTTTGTAAACAAGAAATAATATACATGTATATGTTACTGAGCGCGGAAGCCGTTAATGTGCACATCATCTAGATAATGTGCACATTAACTAGAATACTCAGTTAATGTGAGAATTATTATGTTTTTCTAACATTATCTAGATAATCTGCACATTACCGTATAGCTGTTCGTTAAAGTGCAATACAGAAATAAATCATGGCACGCGTTGAGTTACCTCTCACTGTATTGCGTACGCTTTCAGGTTATAACGTGTTAGTGGTCAATACACGTGGTTCCAAATAAGACGTGTTTGTTGTTATTTTTACTATTATTACTTGTTATTAACAATGCAAGAAACCACTTGTACAATGTACGATGCAGACATAAAAAATAAGTTCAACATTCTACTTTTGGCAATCCTCTTCCACTGAGCAGCAGGCTTAAGCAACAGGAGACAACCCCTAGTTATAAAAAAGAAGAAAAATGAGAACAAACTTTTGAGTCAACACGCTAAATATAATAAAGTTGTAATTACAAAGAAGAAATATGTCATTAATTGAAGACGTTAAACAAATTAAAACTTAAAAAAAAAATAGGAATGATGGAAGAGATAGAATGGTAAAACAATTTTAAAACGTTTCAAAAATATTACTCAAGTTAAATAAAAACGTTTTTGAAATTATGCTAACCGTGCCAACAAAAACAAAAAAGCAAAAAGAAAGATAATGTAGTAAAACCAATAATATCAACTCATTTTAATAGCAGATGTCAAGTCGACCTTATTGACTATCAATCTCAACCTGACAGAACGTTTAAATTTTTTCTTGTTTACCAAGACCATTTAACAAAGTTTATTGTTTTAAAAGCACTAACGTCTAAACAAACCGACAAAGTAACCTATTACATTCTTGACATTTTTCTTCTGGGAACTCTATGTATATTACAATTTGACAATAGTTGGACATTTTGCAATCAAATTTTAAAAAGCATAATGGAAATGTGGCCAGAATTAAAAATGGTTCATGGTAAGCCAAAACACAGCATCAAGACATTGAAAATATGTTAACCACTTGGATGACTGACAATAAGATAAATGAAGCAAAGATGTGCGATTTGTACAATTTATAAAAAAATCGTGCCTACCATTCTAATATTAAACAAAGTCCTTACGTAGCAATGTTTGGCTGTTCAAAAGTAAAACTTGCTTCATCATTCATACCTCAAAATACCTATTACACACTTACAAATGAAGAAGATTATGAAAAACTGGCAGATCCAAAATTACAAAAGATGATAAAATTTTTATTCAATTCTCAAGAGTTGCCTCTAAACCAGAAAACATTTAGTATTGAGCTTAGACAAGAGAGTTTACAAGTGCTTGTTTGTACACGCTATTTGTGAAGTGGTTTAGTTTAGTCTGAAAAAGAGGGTTTTGGTAAAACTTTGCTGTGTATAATTTGCAAAAAGCAGTTTGATCAAGATAAACAATAAAAAAAAGCAAAGAAAATTTTGAAAATATAAGCCAAAAAAATGCTAACAATATCCAATGCTAATGACCCAATGGCCAATGAGAGTACTGCCGTAAAAATTAAAGTGCCAGATGCAGATAGAGCAAAATTGGATGCTTAAAACGTTTTAAAACAATTGTATGCTAGATTACAATTCAGTGTTTGTAAAAAAAAATTTATTACAAAAGATGAAGTTCCTAACATAAAAGTTTCTTTAAGTCAAACCAATCTCTTGGTTCAAGTTAAGGTTTTAAAAAATGTGACTGTAAAACTAAATGCACCACAAAAATTGCGCTTGTCTTAAAAACAATTTACAATGCAATTCTAAGTGCCACCAGTTCTTAGATTGCACTAATAAATAATTTTTGAAATTATGTCAATAGTTCTAATTATTTTTAATTTTTGTTTATGTTTATTTTTAAATAAATATTTTTGTAGTCATTTTAAAACCATCCCACCGCTACATTGGTTTGTAGTATTTTAACAATATCGGCTATTTTGCGATGAAGCCAAAATGCTTCTACAAATAATTTGATAATCAATTTATTTTTTTACTAGTACATTTAGAAATGATTAAACTATGATATGTCAAAATCTTTTTTGTAAAATTATATTTGGAAATAACAACAAAATACATTCAAAAATACAGAAAAACGTATTTATTTCTATATTCGATGAGTTTTTTTGGCTATTTTCTAACTATTATTTGACTAAAAAATTTTGTTATATCTAAGTTTAATCCTTTCTTAATGTACTGGTAAAAACATAAATCAATTATCAAATTATTTGTAGAAGCAGCAATAAAGCCAGAGTTGCCGTTTTTGTTAAAATACTACAAATCAAGGTACAGGTCGGTATGCTCTTAAGTATTAACGTAGTTTGGAGTTTTGATTTTTTTTTTTGTTTAATACTTACTGTATAGAAGTATAGTGTTTAATTAAAGTATAATTGTATAATAAGCTTATAGTTCTAGGCACAATGTTTAATTTTTGATCTTTTAATTTTATATTTTATATTTTCTTTATTTATTTTAAAAAATTCTTGTATTTTATTCATATTATTACATTAATACATTGATAATGATGATTATTCATCAATCAATTTTATATTTTGTTAAAACATTGTACTAAATTTTAGTGTATAGTTGCATGATAAGACTAAATTGCATATTTTAGAATGTGTTTATTATAAACCAAACTGTATTTTTTTTTACTAAAAAACCTTCTTTAATTATATAACTTTCTTTCTCATATAGTTTATTTCAATAATTTATGCACTTTAACTAAGGTTCAGTTGATAATCTGAGAATTTTCTGCGTAATCTGCAGATTACATAGGTAAGGTGCGCAACACAATTAAAACTTTGCACTTTAAAGTGTATAGCTAGATAATCTGCGGATTCACTTGTTAATCTTCAGTTTAGCGGACTTTCGCACACTAGCGGTAACATATACATGTGTATTAAAAAAGAAAGGGGGGGGGGGGAGTAAAATAATAATAACTAAAACATGATAATGATTACAAATAATACATAATGATAGTTAAGAATTCAAACATTCTATTATATCACTTAAAAATACGTTTAGTGACAAAGAGAAAATATCGGCTCCATATTGTAATGAGTGATAAATGCGTATCGTTTTTTTGAATTGACAAGTTAGAATAATGTGATGTGCGTGAAGTACTATAAAATAAGGTGAGAAATTTTTTTAATGCAAATTGTCTTACATGGAATGATGTGTACTATATTATATTAAGTTTTCATTAATGTTATCTCATGACGTTTTTGTATAGAAGGTACTTTAAAAGTTGATAATAAAGATGCATGAGGTTAATGCTATTCCGGTTATGTGCCGCTGTTAAAAAAATACAAATATTTCAAAAAACGACGCAGTACTATTTTGAGAATTTCGTTATACTTTACATAATTAGGACACCAAACTGCAACACAGTATTCCAGCTTACTGATTATATATGACTGGTATAACAAAATTACAGTTTTTATACATTTAAAATATTTTGATGCTCTAATAATAAAACTTAGCAATTTAAGACATTTAGACGATAAGTTGACGATATGTCTGATAAAGGTAAATTTGTTGTCAAACACTACATCTATATCACGAACTTGATCAGTGGTAATTAACATATTCCCTTTAATGTTATAATTATAGTTTATAAGATGTACGTTTCTAGTATAAGACATCACGTAACATTTATCAACATTAACACAGAGTTCATTAGTATCACATCATTTATATAACTTATTAAAATTATGTTGTAAAATATCACAGTCATCCTTAGTTTTTATAGATCTAAATAGTTTAATATCGTCCGCATATAATAAAAAATCACAGTCAAGTTCATCACAGATTGGATTCAGATATAATTAAAAAAAAGCGGCCCAAGGTTTGATCCTTTTGACTATATATATGTTACACTTTGTACACGATTATTTAAATATGAAGCTAATACTGACAATACATTAGAAGATACGTTATAATTATTTAATCTAGATAATAAAATGTTGTGAGAAATCTAATCAAACGCCTTAGATAGATTAGTATAGATGACATCAGTTTGCAATATTTTTTCTAAGTTAACAGATATACTCTGAGTAATGTGCATCAAATTTGTTGATGTACTACGTCTTTTCATAAACCTATGTTAGTATCGCAAGATGTTGCAGCGCACTTCGTAGTAAAGATACTTAGTTAAAACTATATATTTTTGATAAGTTACTAAAACAAACTAAACCTTATTTTGCCAATTTAATTGTATTATAAGCCATGTTTGATCATGTGAGTGGTTTGCTACGTAGATTAGTTTTTGCTCTATCCACAACGGTAGTTTTGTCTTACTCTAGTTCTATATCAAAAGATAAGGCAAAGGAAAAAAAGCGATAGAATGAATAAGAAAAGAGCATGTAAAAAGTAAGTGAAGAGTAAGTTTACCTTACGCAACTAGTTTTGTCTGACTTCTATTATTACTTTTTTTTATGTTAAAAAATAAAGAACTCAAGCATATTTCATCTTGTGAAGGTAATTATATTTATTAGTAATCCAAAACCAGGCTCCTCGAATCTCTAACAAATGTATGGCGGCACTGCTGGAATATTATATTATATATTAAAATAAAAACTGTAATATGTAATTAAAAACCTATACACACTTAAAAAAAAGAAACAAAACTACACACCATACTAAATTTTTTATACTGTATTTTATTTTATTGAAATTTTTAACCTTGGTAATAACAATTGGTGGTGCAAAGTAGTTGTAATTTTATCAAAAATCAAATATTATTGATAAAACTTCAGTATTACAACAAGCAACCAAATTGCAATAAAGCAACATGATAGAGCTACAACTACTTTTCAAATTTATCCTTTACCATCAAGCAATGCCGTACCACCAATATGCACCAATGAGGATTTGTGAAAACCGATGCAATTGTCTGTATTTAGTTGGCCGCTTTGGAATTGGTTTGGGTTTGGGTAATTGATTTTAAACCTTTGTTTTTCATTAAACTATATTTGATTGTCTACCTCTTTAGACATTTCAATTTGTTGCCAGTTGTAATACTGAAGTTTTATTGATGATATTTGATTCTTTGGTTAAAACAACACGATGGAGCTATTGAACCACCAATTATTATCTAACTTCTGTTTAAAAACACATAAATCAATTATTCAAATTTATCCTTCACCATCAAGCATTGCCGTACCACTAAGATGCACTGATGAAGATTTGTGAAAATCAAAACAATTATCTGTATTTGCTTGGCCGCTTTAAAGTTGAATTGGGCTAATAACGTTATAGAAAAATACGTGAAATACTGAAAGAAGTCCAAACGGACCCTATGATAATGTATGTGACAATTTGGCTTTTATGGGTAAATTGATTTTTTTTTAAAGTTGTTACAATATTTGTTTTTGCAGTAATATTTGTTTGACTCATAGAAATAATAATATATTAAGTATTAATGACAAAACAAACATTGTTTGCAGTAAGTTAATGTTTAGACCAGGGGTGGCCAACCCGCGGCCCGAGGGCCGCATGCGGCGCGCCTAGAACATTTTTGCGGCCCGCGAGATTTATAATACATTTACAAAATATATTTATTTTATAATGGGCAAAGTAGTGAAAACCAATTTTCTTTTGTACATATATATGACAGCTATTGCCTGTTTTATTTATGAGTTTACAGTTATAAATTTGCAGAATATTATTATTATTTATTTTTAGTCCTTAATACCCTTTTCGGGCGCCGGATGTATTATTTTATAACTTTTTTATTCTTTTTTTCCAAATTTGTCTATCTTAAACCATTTTTGCTATCTCGCTCCACTCTATTCCTCTTCTTTCTGCTGCTTTGTGGGCTTGGATCAGCTGTTTGTTTTGTCCTTGTTATCTCAATTCATGTATTTTCTTGGTTATTCTGGTTCTATTCAGTCTGTGTATGAGTCCTACCCTCCTAGCTGCCTCTTCTCTATTACTGTTTTTATAGGTTTAATTTTTAGTTCACTTCTTACTTCCGAGCTTTTTACTTTATCTTTTTTTTGTTATTCCTTTAATTTTTATTAAAAATCTCTTCTCCATTTCATTAATTTTGCTTTTATTTGTGTGTGCATTGAATATACTTCTTTCTAATTAAACTCTTGCATCTATTTCCATGTATATATTTCCTGTTTTTTCTATTATTGTACTAACGTAGTTGTAATACTTTACTTGTTCAATTATTTGTCAATCCAATTCTATCTTTTGCTTCTTAGGTTTTGTTGCTAGTGCTATTTTACTTGTGTTTATTTCCATGCCTATCTTCTTTAGTTTTTCTTTGTATATTTTTATGTTTTCTTGTAGTTTCTCTTCTTTGTCTGCTATTAATATCATGTCATTTGCAAACATTAAGATTTAAATACTAATTTGTTCCATTTTTTTTGTATCTTATTCTTGTGTTTTTAGCTCTTTTTTATAGCCTTGTCTATTAATGTTGCTAAGCGTATAGGGCTTAGAGTTTGCAGAATAATTAAATTATATTCTATGTTTAATTTTTCAATTAAAAAAAATGTCTATAGTGAATTTAAATCTAATATATAGATATATAATTTTATATGCGGCCCGCGGAGTTATGATGCATTTCCAAAGTGGCCCGCAAGATCATTTGGGTTGGCCACCTCTGGTTTAGACAAAAATATAAAGCAGACATCAATGTGCTGCCAATGCTTTCTTGCTCGTAGTAATTACGACTATTTTTTGCATGCCTGATTTTTTAAATTAATTATATAAAAAAAAAAAAAAATTTAAGTAATTGCAAAAAGTTTTTAAGTTTATTTTATGAATTAGGCAAAATAAATTTTTTTTTTTTTTTAGAATGAGCAAGCAAACAAATAATGCTGACAAAATGAATAATATTATGACATCACAAAAATATAACACAAGTTACTAAGAAGCATAAGACACTAACTTAATTAATTAAAAACAACTAAAAATTAATTAAAATCTATTTTTTAGTTGTACAAATAAGAAATATTATTAATTGAAGTTTGCTACTAGTCGCTAAAATGATTGAGTTAAAAATAAAAGTGACATTAAGTGGTCAACAAGATAAATTTTATTTTTTTTTGCTTTCAATCTAAAATAGTGTATACAGCAATCAATCTTCTAACAATCCACCTGCTTAAAAAAAAGATTTGTATTAATCCTCAATTATGCTCAATGTTTTAAATATTTGAAAAAAAGGTTTTATGCTTTTTCACACTTAATTATAATAAGTAAATATGAAAAATGAGAAGTGCATAATAAGTTCTTGTGGTTAACGACTGATAGTGCTATTGACTAAAAAAACTGTAACAATGTTTAGCGTCAATTTTAAAACAACGTTTATCTGTTTAAATTAAACAAGTTTATGTGTGTTTTGCTAAACAAAAAAGCAATAATAAGCAATAATACAATTTTTTTAGATCAAAACACGTGTGAGTATATCAAAGTGAAGTTGCTTAGCATTTAATTACAATATCCATATAAATGTGATGTTGCCCAGATAAAAATTAAAGAGATTGATAAAATTATAAACATCTCAATATATACGTGTTTAGTATATAATACAAGGTGAGTCGGGAAGAATGGATCAAACTTCAGGAGTGTATTGTATACATAAAAAAAACTCAAATGTTGTTATTCGATTTTAATTTGTTTTTAAGTTTTACCGTAATTAAAATAAATAAAATTTCTACATTAACGTTTTGGTAATTATAGCCTTCTTATAATAAATGTTCAAAAACGCCATCATTTACCTCTAAACATTTTCTGCTTTGTCTACAAAGGACGCCTATTGCTCTCCTGATTGAATTATGTCTTTGTTTAAGATTGGCTGCAACATTTTTAATGCATTCTATTAGTGCATCTCGAGTGTCTGCTTTTACTGTGTACATCTTTAAACCTGCCCCATAAATAATAATTTAGTGCTAAGAAGCCTGGAGACATTGGAGACCAAGTATAAGACCACCGCAACCAATCCTACCCTTTAAAAAGTTTTTGTGGCATACTAGATAAACATTTTTAATTACACTAAAACTTGAAAACAAATGAAAATCGTATAACAACATTTAAGTTTTTTTACATTATTTTTACGTGTACAATACACTCCTGGAGTTTGGTCCGTTCCTCCCAACTCACCCTGTATATACAATCAAAGATTAGATTAATTTAATTTTTTTTAATTTGTGTTTTACTATTTCTGTTTGTTATTAAATAAAGATTTTTTTTTCATTTTTTCTAAGCATATACAAAAGGTAGAAGTATTTTTTGCTGGTTTGCTAGTTTAAGGACAGAATTGTCAGGAATGGTTCCGTGATAAACCACCGGGAGCGCTTCACTCGCATTGTAGTAAAATACCGCCCATGACGACGATTACCCAATAAAATCAAACTACCAATTATGTAATAAAAACAGTACCGAACGTAATGGGCGGAGCCATCGGTGGGCTTATTGTTTACACCCAAAAGTATCCTCATCTTCAGTGCTACTTTTAAAGCAAACAAATAATCATTTTGTGATCATTTTTGCGGCATAATTTTTTTTATATAAATATTATTAATATGAACTAAGTTTGAAATAAATTGAACAATTTTTACCACTAAACTTTTTTATTTATTAATATATTTTTACCAAAATAGCTTATTCAAATGTTGTTATTATACTCATAATAATGCCAAAAACGGAAATGTATTATCTTAATTAACTTCCGAGAAAAGCTGCACGATAGTTTTATCGGACAATTTTCCCACCTTAAGTTTATTTATTAAGATTTTTTATTTATACTTTGTTAAATTATATGTGTTAAAAATTAATTTGCTGTTTTTATACTTTATTGATTTTATTCAAACTGGCCCGTTTAAAAAGCTTAGCGGTCTTTCTAAGTATAGAGAGTAAATTGAGACAACTTAATGTTTATAAATTAGTTATACTTATTGGAAAACCTTATATTTTGTATAAAACGCTAAGTTAATAAATTATTTTGAACATCAAATATCCCACGTTACTTAAAACGTATACTAAGTAACAAAAGTTCAGATTTGAGTTAATTTATGTTACATATAATATAATATTGTTTGCAGAAAATAAAGGATAAAACACAAAGTGCAAATTATAATAGTAAAAAAAAAGGTAAATAAAATAAACTTTTAGAAAGAAAGACAACAATTTGAGTAGTAAACTGGACATAAAACAAATCAAAAATACAAATTGCTTTGTTTGGAGTGTGCTTACATATAATGTCAATCGTACAGAAAAATCAACAGCGTATGTAAGAATTTGTGATGTGGATCAAAAGCATTAAGTACTTAGATAAAAAAGTAAAACTGTTAAAAAAATAGAACCTTCACACTATATATGTGTTTTATTATAAATGTTATAATGAAGTTCAAACACGTATCAGCCTCAACCATTCATTATTTACAAATAGAAGAGAACAGAATAATAATAAATGCTATCATAAAAATAATGTAGATAGAGCATAAAAGCACGATAAAATTTAAAGAGAAGATCAAAAAGAACGTTAAAATATAATTAGATTAAAAAAGGTACAAAAGATTGTAAAAACGAAAGAAATTTATCATTCTTTAAGTAGTTGCATATCGAGAAAACCATGTCTTGTTTTAATATAATTTGATCCAGTTTAATTTATTTGTCACAGTAAAGATCCAAATGCGTAAATGATTTATTTGTAGTTTGGTGTCTTTATATGGAATTTACTTAACTTTATCCTTGGCCTACTTACGATGTTGGCTTATTCAGAGTTTCATTTTTACCCTCGGATATAGATTTAAAAATAAATAACTTGAGAAGCGTATTAAATATACTATTTATCTAAACATTTTTTTTAATAGTAATTGTTCAATTAATTATTTTAATTTATTTAAAAACTACTTTTATAAACTAAATATATTCTGTTTATGAGTAACAAACAAATATTATTCATTTGCAATTAAAAGTCCTTGTACCATTTTATATATTTGATCTAGGATCCGTCTACGATTCTGAAATATTTATTTATGCAATATTCATCAAATTATCAAATTTAGTAATACCATCTGTATATTCATATTCTATTTAAATATTAAGCCTATATACATTTGTAATGATCAATTAACAAGCAAATATTATTTTTAGATTGTGTATAGTCGCAGAAAATATTTTTTGTATACTTTATTACAAAGAATAAATATTATAAATGTTATTTTAATTTTGATAAACAAATATACGTGCCTATATTTTTTGGGTTGTTAACATCTTGTTTGTTATAAAATTAATTAAACTAGTAAAATTTTGTCAGTTTATATTTTATAGTCAAAATATAAACCTACGTTACATAAAAACAAAAAATATACTTAGTTTTAGTTTTCTATTCTCGAATGAGATCAGTAAACAAGTTTTAATTTTTAATAATAGCTAATTTTAAGTAATAACCTTTTTGCTAATGATATTTATATTACATTAAAATCAAAGTTCAGATCGACTTTCCTCATTCACTTTCTCAGGCATACTGGGCGTTAGGAAGTTCATTTAATACGTAAAACTTGTTAGAAGCATTTAAAGCCAAGTTTTTAATTTATTTTAATGTTTTATTTATAAATAATGCCAGTTTCAAATCACATCAATTTATAAATAAAATAATGTTTCATACCACAACGTTTTGGTTTACGGAAGATCCTGACATAAAACAATAAACACAATTTAAATTACGTTTATGTAACCAAATTTCCAAAAAAAAATAAACAATTTAAATCTTAATGCACATTATAGAATAACGCTTATATAAATAAATTACAGTTGTATATCAAATGCATATAAAAGATAAAGTCAGATAACATCATTTTTAACATAACAATAAGTTTTTTTACATAAATAAAAAACCATTTTCATTTGCATTTAGAATTGCTTGTGGTTATAATAATTAAATAGTTCAGTCGTTCGTTGTAATCGAATCTACTCAATTGGAACACTAACCATTAATGTATTGCGTGCCTTCCCATTGAATAATCATTACTATGCATTCATCAATTTTAAACCTAAATTCTATTCATAAACAAAATTATTTATGCAGCGTAAACACAATGCTTAGAAAATAACTAAATTAATAATCCTTACTCATTTATCTGCTTTCTTCTTATACGCATCATTTATATAAAACAAATAATTAGTCATACTGTATATGCTAATTCTATTGCATAATGTTAATTGAGATGTAATAGGCATAAAACATTATATGGCAATTGGTAAATCAAACAGGAATTTGCAACAACAATGGATACTATTCAGGAATAGAAATGGTCGGCTCTATATTTCGTAATCAATTTATTTGCATTTACAGGTGAATATAATTTAATGTTTAAAAGTATTCTAATTTATATTACAATCTTATTAAATTTAATGTAATTTTAATAAGGTTATTGTCACCCAATGTCGGTCAAAACAAAATAATTAAAGAGTCAAACAAGAATTAAAGTTTAAATATTATTTATTGACTTTATTTGGAATGTATCTTGCTAATAATTAATGCAATATTAAAAATTAAATATTTACTATATAAACATAAAATGCTTAACGAAATTTAGTAGTTAAAGCATGCAATGACAAAACTAAATTTTGATGAATTTAAAATAAATTAATAAAATGATTGTTGTGCCATTTACAATTTTCAAGAACTCTTTGATGAACTAAAAGATATTTATTACTTGTGATAGATAAAAAGCAAATATTATAATTCTTTATTTAATATGTCACCATAACATTGAAATACCTATGACTTTCAACAAGTGCTGAAACTATCACATTAAAGACAAGATTTAAGCAGTCTGTAAACATTGACCTTGAATATATCCTAATTCTCCAAGAAATACTGAATTAGGAAAATAATTCCGTGTATCAATAATTAAAAAAAAAAACTCTTAAAAGTTTTGGTTCTACATATCTATACTGTCAGTAAATAACAATAATCATTAAAACTTTTGAAGAAAACGCAAAGATGTTGCAGATTACACCGGTGTTGTATCTAAATTATAAGTCAATTTTGAATCGGCAATGATTCAAATAGATCTTTTTGAATAAAAAAAAACAGTAGTTTTAAATGCTCCTCATACTTAGAAACAATATTCAATATAAAGATGTATATAAGCAAAAGTTGTACAGAAGTAAAAAACTGTTTGTTATTTGGTTTAACATTTAGTATTTGGTACATATGTTACCTTGGATTATGATTTTAAAACAGTAAGAAATTGTGTATTTTTAGAGTTAAAATTGACCAATTTCGGAGTACCCTTCAGATACTGCTTACAAGTTTTTAAGTTTTTGTTTATATTGATACACCCAAATATCTTATAATTGGCGGTATGGTCTTTAGAAAGTATAAAGTTTAAATGGTGTTATCATCTGCAAAACTATAAGTAAAACTTTTGGTTATTTGAAAAAGTTCATTAATAAAAACCAAAAATATAGTCAACAGATGAGCAAAACCATGAAAAGTACCAGCATTTATACCACAGCTAACACCATCAATTTCAACTATAATTTTTCTATTGTCCAGAAAGCAATTGATAAGACTCACAGATTTGTGATTAAAACCTATACTATAAAGCTTGTTAGTAAGATTAGGATGCCATACCCAAATGCTTTTAAAATGGCAAAAAGATACTGCCAAATTTTCTGCAGGTTTATTTAAAGTAGAATTTTATTTGTAACATATTGTTGTCAAACGTTTTGATCAAAATCTATATTGAGTATCTGAAATAAAGTTATTTTGTTTTTAGAACTTGACAATATATATTTTTTTTACAGATTTGATTAATTGCATATTAGTCTATAGTTTATTTTTCTTGGTATAGATTAAACTTTTTTAATTTGGAAATATTTTAATTAAAATAAGAGCTTGATTTGCAAAAATATATGCTTTCAGCTTTGAGTTATTAATTAAACAGTTTTGATCATTTTAAAGAAAAAGTCTGAAAGATTTTGAATTACCTTGCAATAAAATCATTGTTTTATAAAAAAAATGTTATTTATGGTAAGCTAAAATTGATTGACTTTGTTTCTGTCAATTTTTTTTGCAAATTGTTTTAAGTTGTCGTAATTTTAAGTTTTAACATTTTTTTTATAATTCTGATTAGTGATTAATCTAAACAGTTACTGATAAATTTGTTAAATGCTTTTTTTTTATTAAATGCCTGTTTTGTCTAAATTGATTACAAGTACTTTTGTTTTGTATTGTAGTATCAAAATCAAAGAACTATCTTTATCTTGGAATAATTATAGATAAGGCCCAATTTAAATTTAAATATAATAGTAAAAGATGGTTTAACAATGGTACTTTTGAAAATAATAAATTTGTATTAATATTAATAAAAATAAAAACAATAACGAGCAAAAAATATACGTGGAATTGCAAAAATTACGTAAAAATATACAAATATGATCAACATTGAGTCAAGAATAAATAATAAAGTAAAAAAAAGGTAATGTGGTAAGACTAATTTAAGATAAATCTAAGTTCAAGCAATTTAGGAACAAAAATGACTTTTTTGTGACCAAAAATGCAATTTGTAATTGCTATCCAGTGTACACAAAAACCATTTGGGTAGAACAAAAAATTATAGTTTAATTCTTTTTGATAACATTAAGATGGTGGACGAGACAGATGTTATCAAAAAAAGTGCTAATAAAAATTTATGCAAATGTGGCGCAACCGCGATAGCTAGACCTAAATGTGTAAATTGTGGAAAAACCTTTCATCAGTCGTGTTCCAAAAAGTACAAAAATATCAAATTAATTGATAAAGATAATATTCAGTGTTGTGAAAATAATGTCGTCAAAATATCGAAGGAAAATCTTTTAATGGAAAACCAACTGCTTAAAAAGCTTATTACGGAAATGGAAGATAAGTATACACTTAGCAAAAAAATTAATATATTACTTACATTTAAAACAACTACTTTGGAAGAAAGGTTAAGTAAACATAAACAATCAAACAGCAATGGCAACATCTCTGGTTCGATAACAAAACCTACTAAGTCGCAAATAACAGGAAACGAAAATCAGATAAGCGTTAATGTTTCTGACTAACACAAAACAAACTTATGCAAACATTACAATAGATGGCAATACTTCAACTGAATCAATAAATAAAACAAATAATATAATACACAATACTCAAGAAACTAATAAAATTGAAAATGACAAATTTAAAACAGTCACATACAAACCAAATAAACATATTATAATGGGAAAAGCAATTAATACCGAAACTATTAAAGCATCTGAAAAGATGGGTCATTTACATATACGCGGACTACATGTAGATACAACAGAAAATAACATAATGGAATATTTAAAAACAAATAGTTTTACAAACTTAAAATGTAAAAAAATAACATCCAAATGACCAGATGAATATTCTTTATTCCATTTGACGTTCCAAATAAATGATCTAGAAAGCATTAAAAATCCTGAAATATAACTAGTAGGTGTAAAGATAAATCGTTTTTTCTTCAACACCAAGGCAAAAAACCGAAAACATAAAAGAACCTATACATACAATTAAAATATTACATCAAAACATAGATTGCTTAACAAATAAAATAAACTCTCTACAAAGTATAGCAAACCTGTTAAACCTAAATATAATTGCCGTAAGTGAACATTGGTTATAAAAAGAAAATGAACATCTATATCAATTAAAAGATTTTAACTTAGTAAACTGTTTAGTAGAAAAAAATAAAATATATTCGTGGAGGTGTATGTATATATGTTAAAAAAAGACATTAATGCAATAACACTAAAACTAAGCATTGAAAAAATATGTGAGATTGCTGCTATATTTATTGATAAATTAAACTTAATTGTTTTATGCACTTATAGAACACCATCTACTAACATAGATGAATACCTTCTAGTTCTAGGCGCTGCGTTAATTAGCTGGCAATACTAACGTAGATCTAAATAAATTATCAAACAATAAAGAAAAATTATCTAATCTACTAAAGGAGCACGGCCTTAAACAAACAATATATGAACCAACAAGATTTGACAAAAAATCTAGTTCTTGTATAGATAATAAATTTAATATCTTATCAATCATATAATTATAGAAGCGTGATATCTGATCATGAAGCACAAGTAATTGAATTTTCTGCACCAATCTCTAATTCCAAAGACAGTTGTAAGCGAGTCAGACATTTTACAACAGAAAATAAAGTTCAATTCGTAGAATATCTAAATCACGAGAAATGGAATAATTTACAATACATACAAAAATCAGATGATCAATTTACTTTCTTTCACAACACATTGCTGATGTACTACAATGCTTCATTTCTACATAAATATAAATATGCAATTAAAAAGAAACCTATGAATGAATCTTCGCATCTACGTGAATGCAAACTTACGCTAGAGTTAATATATAGTGCCTATGCAGATAGAAATATTATACAACTAAAACAAACATATTTAAGTTATAAAAAGTATTATATAAAATTAGTAGAAAAAGAACATCGCCAGCTAAATTTAAATAAAATTATCCAATCAGAAAATAAAACTAAAACTCTTTGGAAAATTGTATAAGAAAAAACTGAAAAAACTAAAAAAAAGCTTTTACCATCTAACGCTCCAACCAACAAAGAATTTAATAGTTATTTCTGAAATATTGCTCAGAATTTTTATAAGGAACTTCCACATTCATGTAAAACTGCTACAGATTATATTAACTCTAACACAAATTTGAACTTTTTCATTCAACTAACGGATAAATTTGAAATTGAAAGAATATCTAAATCAATCAAAACAAAACAAACAAAAGACATTTACGATTTTGATACAGCAATCATGAAAACCATAATACCATTTGTTTCAACAATATTATCAGATATTTTTAATAACTGCATCAAAGAAGGAAAATTTCCTGATGTTTTAAAACTAGCCAGAGTTGTTCCTATATATAAAACAGGCGATGAGAGTGAAACAAATAACTATAAGCCAAATTTTGAAAAACTTATATATGTCAGAATATTACAGTTTATAGAAAAACAAAATATTTTAACGAAGCAACAGTTTGGATTCCAAAAAAATTCAAATACATCTGACTTTATTCATATATTAGTAGAACATATATTTATTGTCTTGGAAAATATAAAAAAATGTGCCTGTATTTTCTTCGATTTAACAAAAGCATTCGACTGTATGAAACATGACATACTTTTGAATAAACTTTCTTTCTATAGTTAAAATTAATAAAAAGTTATTTATCAAACAGGCAACAAATAGTAACTTTTAACAATCTTGAAAGCAACACAAAATCAATCAGCAATGGTGTACTACAAGGATCAATTTTAGGTCTATTACTTTTCTTGTTGTATATAAATGATTTGCCAACCTTTATAGAAACTACGTCTATTCTGTTTGCCAATGATACAACTTTTTTCCAAGAATCCGACACACAACTGGACTTAAAAAAATTAAAATCAAAAGAAGATATGAAGCACTGGTGCGTTGCAAATAAACTTACACTTAACGAGTTTAAAACAATGACACTACAATTCTAATGTTCCGGTGGTTTGAAAACGAAGAAAACTGCACAATTTTTAGGCCTGACACTTGATAGTATGGTATCTTGGCGTGATTATCTGGGCTGCTTAGAAACCAAATTATGAAAATCCATTTATTTAATAAGAAGATTGTGACAAACAATAAGACACCATGCAGCTAAAATTGCTTATTTCACTCAGTTTCATTCAGTTATGGTATATGCTATTGAAGTATAGAGAAATGCTTCAAAAACACATATCAACAAATGATTATTATTGCAAAAACGAGCTGTAAGTGCTATTGAAGGTTTGAGATACGATGTGCACTGCAGCCACTTTTCAAAAAACATGGAATCCTAATCATCTCGAAATTAATATTTGCACAAGTTTTATACATTAAAAAACATGAACAGAAATATACAACAAGAAGTGAAGAACACATGAGATGTTTAAGAAATTGCAAAGATTTGTCATTGCCATCAGGTAAACTTAGACTAACCGAAAACAGAAAACTCCAAAATTCATCTATTTAATAAACTCCTAACAGAAATTAAAGCAGCTACTGTTAACAAGTTTATAATAGCAGTAAATAAACATCTTTTAATATATCCGCTATATAATATTAATGAAATTTTTGAAATTGAATTTTAATCTAGTATTATGTTTAAATTTCTTTTTTATTGACGTAGTTTTTCAAATATATGTTATGTTATCTTATGTATGTATGTATCTTCAAAACTAAATAAAGATTATTATTATTATTATTATTATTATTATTATTATTATTAGTAAAAATTGAAAGACGCCAAAGTTGAAGTTTTTGCAAAGCAATAGAAATATACCTCAACATTTATTATTAGACAGATTAAAAAATAACGTCTCAAAAAGTTTTAATTATATCAATTTGATAGTTTTAAAATGACCTTTCTGCAATTTTGACTGTTTTAAAATTGACTTTTGTTATTGGATAGTTGGTATTATTTAAATTTAGTAATAATAATGTGCAGTTGTAATTTTTTGACATTATTTGTTTAACAGTTTTAATGGTAATCCACGCGCACCAAAGTTTTAGTTAACAAGAGGTTGGATATTACTATATTTCTATCAAAGTGACTTAAGATCATGATAACGCATGAGTTGTTTGAACTAAAGATTTGATATAAATCTTTTTTCTTGTGAGAACGTGTTTCTGACTAGATACATATTTACTTTTTTGAGTAAGTGGGAACTCATTTAGAATTGAATGTTGGATATAACCATCTACTTTTGCAACAAAATTAAAAAAAATGTTTTGACTAATTTACACAATTGGTACTGTTTATATTGAAGCGTGTTAATTTAAATGTTTCTATTGTTTGATTCAGCCAATTGGCTCAAAATTGATATTGACTAAACTGAGGTTAAGTAAATTGATAATATCAATTTGTTTAAGTTTTACACAAGTAGTACTGGTGATATTGGGGTATACTGGTACCAAATATAATCAATTTTCAATGGTTGGTTTGACAGTTATAAATATTTCATAGTTAAAATCAACCAAATCGATTAAATTGAGGTTATGTTAAATTAAACGTATTAATTTGTACAAACTTTACACATTTAATACTGATTATACAGAACTAAATTGGTACTAACTATAATTAATTTTCAATAAACAGTTTAAAACTTATAAATATTTTATTTATTATGTAATATGTTAAAGTTAAAATCGTCAAAATCGATTAAATTGAGATTTTATCAAATTGAGCGTATCAATTTGTATGAATTTTACATACTTAACTAATACAGTTGATTTTGAAGCACAATTCTGTCAAATTTCATCAATTTTTAATAAACAGTTTAAAAATTATAACTAGTTTACTGCGCTTCAATCCTCGAAGCTAAGATTAGCCAAGTTAATTAAATCAAAGTTATGTGAATTAGGCGTATAAATTTTTACAAATTTTGCACATTGGTACTAATAATAATGACGTCCATTAACAGCAAATTTTATCAATTTTCAATAAAAAATTTAAAAATTATTAATTATTTACGGTTCTTTAATATCAAAATCAAAAAGACGATTAAATTGAGGTTATGTAAAATTGAACGTATCAATTAAAATATATTTTACACACTTGCTGCTAATAATAACAACGTATATTAACACCCAATTTTATTAATTTAAATAAATGGTTTGAAAGTTATTAATAATTTACTGAGCTCTAAGCGTCATACTCAAAATCAATAAAGTAGATTAAATAGAGGTTATGTAAAACTAAGCGTATTAGTTTGTACAAATTTTACATAGTTGGTACTATTGATAAAGATGTAACAAAACAATGGGCAATAGTAAATTTTGAAAAACAAAACAAAATTTGCTAATATAAATAGATGTATGATTTAAAAAAAAAATAAATATAATCTTAATTACAACTATTTATTTTATTATTTAAGTTGTTTTATATCAAATTGACATAAAAACTTAAATTATAATTTATATTTAAAACTTTAATCAGTCATTAATTGAACTTTAATTCTAAAAACGTTATTATTTTTTTTTATTACCTAAATTTATTATAATATTTACATATTTACAACTTTTTTTTTTTCCCACTTGCTGCTTTACACTATTTCCATATATGGTGGGCTACAAAGCTTCGTATTCGGGGCATCATTTTTATTTTGTCTTTTCATATATCTTCTTTTGTGTGTATTATCATGTTTGTTTATTTGTTTGTTTGTTTTGGTCTTGTTATTATGTAGTGTTTTTTTATTTTTGTTTTAAATTCTTTATAAGTTTTTGTATTTTTAATATTTTCAGGTAGTTCGTTGTATGTGATTAGTCAATTGCTTAGTATTGTTTTTTTCGCTTTTTCTGTCCTTGTTGTGTGTACATGTATATTACTTCTTCTTCTCGTGTTATGTCCGTAAATTTCTTTGTTTAATATTATTTGTAGATTTGTTTTAATTTCTTTATTTTTAATTTTACATATTAGTTTGCATTTCTCTATTTTTATTTTTTCGTTAATGTTTGTTTTGTTGATTATTTTGTATACTTTTTCCGTTGGTGTTAGCTTTGAGAGTTTTTGTATTATTTTAAGTATTTTGTTTTGTTGTCTTTGTATTTTTTGTATATTTGCCTTTGTTGTCTCACCCCATATATTTATTGAATAATTAGTTTTTGCAGTTTTTTTTGTTATGCATTGCCTGGCTCTATAGACAGCTCCTATTGTTGCTGCACTTTCTTTTAATATTTTGTTTATTTGTGTATCCCATGTTAGTTTCTCTGTTATTATTATTCCCAAGTATTTTGTCTGTTTTATTCTGGTAATTGGAATGTTATTTATTTCAATTTTTATGTTATTATCTTTTGTATTTTTTTAGTTAATTTCTTAACGTTTTCCTTTATATTTCTTTTTATTGCTTCTTTGTTTTTTTCGTAATATATAATGCATGTGTCGTCAGCATATGTATATATTATATAATATTGGTGCTAGTACTCCACCTTGTGGTAGCCCATATTCTGCTATTGTCGATGTACTAAGTATGTCGTTTATTCTTGTTCTTTGTGTTCTGTTTTTAATATATGTTTTTAGTAGTTTTAAGTTTGTGTTTCTTATTCCAAGAGTTTCTATTTTTTGATCAATTTGTCTTTATCGATGGTGTTAAAAGTTTTTCTCATGTCTATAAATATTGGTATCACATACTGTTTTTCATCCAGCTTTTGTGCTATGTGTTGTATTATGACAGTTGCTATGACCATTGTGTTTGAATTTTTTTTTAAATGCATATTGTCTTTTGTTTATTATGTTATGTTTGTTTATTGATATAAGCGATAGCGATCTATAATTTTCTAATTTTGATTTTTCTTCTTTTTTGTGTATTGGTTTTATAATTTGTTTTTTTAAGTATTTGTGGATATTCACCTATTTGTATCATTTTATTTATTAATTTTTTCAGTATTGGTGCTATTTTTTTATAGCTTTTATTACGTCATGAGTTATTTGATCTTCTCATGGGTCGCTTCAAATTTTTAGTTGTATGATTATATTTTCTATCTCTTCTTCTGTTGCTTCGTCAAACATAGCTTCTTCTTCTATTCTTACAATTGTTATTGTTTCCCTGCCATCATTCTTCTTAATTTTGTTTGCTAAGTTTTCTTCCACTGTTGCAAAGTAGTTGTTCAGTTCGTTTGCTATGTCAATTTTATTTGTTTTTTTTTGTCCGTGTTTTGTTATAATTTCTGTTATTTCTTGTTTTGTTTTTTTCTATGTTTTGTTTAGCATACTATTTATTTCCGACCATTGTTTAGCTTGATTTCCATTTGCATTTTTTATTTTGTTTTTGTAGTAATTTTCTTTTTTTTTCCTTAATTTTATCCTCTACTTCCTTTTTCTTTTTTTTTAATATTTTTTTAATGACATCATTGTTTGGATTTTTGATGTATCTCTCTTGTGTTTTGTTTCTATCTTTTATCACTGTTATTATTTCCATATTTATCCACTCATTGTTTTCTTTTCTTTTTATTTTTGTTACTTTTAAATTTATTTTTATTGTGTTTTGTAATATTGTTGTTAGAGTGTCAAAATCAGGTACTGTTTTATTATCTATGTTTTCAAATTCTTTTTTAATTTTGTCGAAGTTTATTTTATTTTTTAGAACTTTTTCATATTTTGTTTCTTTACACATTACATTCCATTCCGTAATTACCACATTATGATCTGATAATGTTAGTTTTTTAACTTTTATTTTGCTGTTGTTATCTTTTATGTTTGTTATAACGTGATCTATAATTGTCCCAGGTTTATTTGCGTTATTTCTTGTTACTCCTTCTTTGTATATTTTATTTAAAATATAGTGACCATTTTCTACAATTATATTTCTGTAGTTGTTAGTTATATTGTTATTGTCTCTTAAATTTATGTTCATGTCGCCTAATATTATATATTTAGTACTAGTTTTTGTTATTTTGTCTATAACTTTCAAAAGATCATCGTATTTTGCTGTCTGCGGTTTATATATTGCATTTAAATGTATATTGATTTTATTAAGTTTTATTGTTAATATTTCAGTATTTTTTGATTGACCCTTTTTCTTTTTTCTTTTCCATTATTTTCTTTTTTTCTTCTCCTGATTTGAATTTAACCAGTATTGGTGCATCCGGATTCTTGTTATTTATAGAATAAAGCTTCAACAATTTTTTTTTTGGAATTTCAGTATTTATATTTGTGAATATTTTTGCTACTATTTCTTTTATGTCTTCTTTTTGATACTGTTTCGGAATCCCTTCTATCACAATATTATTTTTTATTTTATCTTGTTTGTATTTGTTAACTTTTTCTTCCAGATCTTTCATTTGTTTTTTCATTTCAATATTTTACTTTTTTATATCTTTAATAGTTTTTTTCATTTCCTCATTTTCTTTTCTTCCTTCCTCAAATTTTGCTGACATAAAGTCCACTGCCTTTTTTAGTTTTTCCAAGCTTGTTTTTATTCCCTCATCTTCGTTATTTCTTAATTGTTTTGGTGGCATTTTTATTATATTTTATTTTTGTTTTATTTTTTGTTTTTATTGATAAGTTTTGTTGAAAAAATCAATCGGTAACACAATTTCATTACTAAAATTTTTGTTTATTGTTAAAGATAAAGACCTAAACAGGTTTGTGCACATTTTTATAGATTTGGTTCCTGGGTTTGAGTGAGAGGGTAACACATTTTACGGCACTTAAACCTCATTAAGTTATTTTTCTTTCAGCGGCCACTTTGTTTTGCTCTCCCAATCTCTGGTTAATAAATTATAGACATTGCATTTTTTTTTATAATGACTGTATACTATATTATTATCAATTGTCTTGTCTATTTAACATCATTTACATTATTAACTTATTAACAATAGACATTGTTATTGTATGCATGTCTTTTCTGTTTTTTTTTAAGCAATGTATCTAATATGCCAGTCTACTACTTTTTATTCAGCCCAGCTACTCAGCACAGCTACTCAAATTAACCTTAATAAATTTTTGGGTTACTGTTTCCATTGTTTCATAGATTATGAAAAATATCTTATTTTAAGTATCTTCTTGAATTTATTCAAAAATAAAAATAATAATAAAAATAATGAAATGTTTAGATTTTGCAAGTAAACTTCTGTTCTAGAACATCATATTTAGATATTTATTATTATTTATAGTTAACCTTGGTTAATAGTGAACATATTAACGCTCACTGAAATTAAAACAAACCAAAGATTGTTACTTTTTAGTAAAATATGCTTAAATTAAGTTATATCTTTTTGCAAATTAAAAAAAAAATGTGTTTTTAATTACGTAAAAAACCTACTGAACATGTTTTTGGTAAATTAACTTTTGTTTTAGACAAATTGTTTGTCAGAATAAAAAGTTTTAAATTATTTTTGTTTGATACATAATGTAATAGAACATTTTTCATATATCCATAGCACTTGTTGATGACACAAACAACAACAAAGTTTATTATTTTTGAAAAATGACCAGCAATATCTATAATACTTCCTGGCATCTTCCAAAATGGAGCTCTGGTGCAAAATATTTTTTATTTTTGAAGTCTTACAAATTTCAACTTTTTTAATAATTTTATCAAAATATATTATTTTGAATAAACTCACTCTGCAAAGTTATGTGAGTGAGGCCCAAAGTTTCCTAAATTATTTAAATAAAATATTATTATAACAAATTAAATATTTGAAAAAAAAAACTTGCATAACTGATTGTCTAGACACTCAGCATCCTCTGCCGTTTGCCGCAGTCCTTCTGTGGTCGGCTTTGCTTTCTATAAAAAAAATACGATAGGTTTTTAAATAATAGTGTCTAATATTACGTTGAATTATTACTTTAAAATATTACTTAGAAATTAAAAAAAATATTTTTAAATATAGATGAGTACTTAACATCCAATTTAACAAGTATTTTACTTAAAAACCATATTTTTAATCAAAAAGTTTAGACAATGATAAAAAACCACTAACTATAAAATAAACATGTTAAAATTTTACTTCTAACATTTGTAAAAAGTCGATAACAGCAACAAAATCATAAACTGAACCTATATATGCCTAGCGTATACGTATAAGTACATTAATTCTAGAAAATTGCTAGTAACAGTTTTCTATTTTTGAATTTGCGTCATACATTGTATTCTCTGCCTGTCTACAACCCGGGTTGTTGTACCATCGAACTTTAAATTACTTGTATGTGTTTGCTTTTTGTAGAGTGTTAAAGTATTTTAGTAGAAGTGCATTCAAGATGACATATTGAACAATCATTAAAAATTATATATAGTCGAACAATTTGCTTAAAAAGAAGAAAAATAAAATATGCAAATATTAAAAACTGTAATAATAATTATTTAAATTTTTTTTTTTTTTGCAAAATTGATTATTTTTTTTACAAAAATGAATTAGTAATATTATGAGTATTGTTGTTTATCTTAACATAAATTATACTCGCATTTTTATAGTAAAGTTTGAGTAAAAATATAACCAACATGTATCAACATGTTATGCTCATTTTTAATTTCATATCCTAAAATTAGATACACAGTTTTAAAATCTCAACTATCAATATTTAATTTAATGGTTATTTTACTTAATCATATTAACACAACAAAAAAAATCCAAAGTAATTTACACTTAATTGAAATAGTTGAAACAATTTAGTTTAAATTTATATTTTTTTTAGTCTTTTACTATAGACAACTCTGTATGTACTGTATATGTGGTTACATACATTGAATAATAACAAAAACAATTTTTATTTTAAGAGTAATCTTTAGAATTTAATAAATTTATTATATTAATTAATTAGCATATTGTAAGTTATGTTAACTCGTAATTCATATTATAAATTTAAATTTACTTACATGTAATTTTTATCTACTATGATATTAAATTGAAATTATAATTTGTTCTCACAATGTTTTAGCATAGACAACTGCATGTACTGTATATTTAGTTATATACATTAATTACTTATTTATTTATTTATTTATTTATTTACTAGTCAACGGAAGCCATTACAAAATAAGTATATATTTACAATTTAAAAAACATAAATTAAACATAAAACAACTAATATTAAAAATAAGAATAAAACTTAAATAGTTACAAAATATAAAAAAGGTCACGTATGGGTGACAAGTGCACGTCGCAGGGTATTAAAAGAATCTTTAAAAAAATCCACATTAACTTCGTTGGCATGCCGCACATTTTAACTAAAGATTAGTTACGTTATAAGTAACAATTAAATAAAAAACTAATAACTTGTAAAAGGGGCATACATAAACAGCTTAAATAACAACAGTTATACCTTTTTGAAGAATAGTGATTCTTTATAAATAAATATAATATTTTTAACTATAATATTGTAGACGTTAAAAGTACTGCATTGTATAATCGAGAATAGCAAGTGTTTGCTAACTGTCAAGAACTTTTGATATTATTTACTTGATCATCCAACATTAAATTGGGCATTACAATAGACTACAGCAACCTCTGTCTTATGTATCTTTACTAATAAAAACTTGCAGACAAAGTAACGCATGTTATGACTATTTTGAATATATAGTCCAGACGTAGGAAGAATGATTGTACTACCGTTTTGGTTTATGAAGTAAACATGTGGTTTGTTTTTGTAATAAATTTAAGATGGTCTCAATACAAAAAGTGCTGCGGCAAATTGCGTCGCAATATTAGACCAAATACCTAATGAGTAAGATTTTTTTCAAGAATAGTGGATTACACAAAGGATTAGTTTATATAAAATTAATAAACTTTAAATTATTTTAAGCTTGTACACATGCTATATAAGTATGTTTAATACCACTTCAACAAGAGCTCTTACCAAAATGACATCTGTATTGTTTGATCAAAGCTCAACTTCTAATATGAGAAACACTGCGAAAAATGTAAAGCATAACACAAAATAAGTTATGTAAATCGCTTTATTGCTTCTCAAAATATTCTCCTTTAAAATCTGTTCACTTTTGCATTCGATAAAACCAATCTTTAAAACAATTTTACCACTCTGAGCGAAGTACCTCCAAAACAAGTGATTTAAATGCTTCAACGGTCTCTTCAGGCAATGAAAAACGCTCGATACGCATTTTATTTTTGTTATGTCGAAATAGGAAGAAGTCATTGGGCAATAAATCAGGCAAAAATGAATAATAAGTCATTAATTGGATGTGTTACTAGTCAAAAACTCTACAGTTTGTCGTGCTGTGTGAGCGTTTGCATTGTTATGATGAACAATAACTCGCCGGTTTATGTTGTTTTTTCTGATTTCAGCGATAACTTCCGGCAAACAATTTAAAGTATACCAGTCAGCATTAACTGTCCTTCAATCCTCTAATGCAACAGTTGCAACAAGACACGTTTTTCCAAAAAAAACAAACAATAATTCTTTTTGAAACGCTTTGTGAACGCACCACTTTTGTGGGTTTAGGTTAATTTTGAAACACTCATACAGTCAATTGTTGTTTAGTTTTAGGCTTATATAAATGTATCCAAGATTCGTCACTTGTTACGATGTTATATACCGATTTTGAACAACCCCCTTCAAATTTCTTTAGCATTTCCTTGCACTACTTGATACGTGCATGTTTTTGTTCTTCTTTCAAATTGTGTGGGATTCAACAAATGCAAAGCTTCCTGACATGCAAATGATCGTGCTAAATCGTATGTATTTGTTTTGCTGCAATGCCTAGGGATGCTTCTATCTCACTATAGGTCACATGCCAATCTGACAAAATCATTTCAGGCAAAGCATTAATATTTTTCGAAACAACAAAGATGCATAGACGACCTTTGCAAAAATTGTGATCAAACGTTGGTCTTCCACGCTTGAATTCTGCAAACCATTTGTAAACCATAGTTTTTTATCTCCAAATAACAAACTAAGTTTTTCCACACATTGTTGCGGTGTTAAACCGTATTGGAAATCATAAAAAATCATTACTCGGAAGTCACGATTTAAAATTTCCATTTTTCACACAATTATTACTCTCGTTAAATTTTGTTGAAACAAAACCGAGCAGTTTGAAATCAAACTGTCAACTAAATTATAGATTAAAACGTCAAATTTTACGAATATAACAATTGCAGAACGCTGGCAATACTGGCAGTACTTGATTTCGCAAACTTTAGCAGTTCTCCTCGTATTTTGGTAGAACGGTTAGCAAACATTTGTGAATTAGTTGTTTTTTGTAACTATCGGAAGTTAACTTAAAGAAGATAGTACTACTTTTATAAAATATTATTAATTAACATGTTTCACATTAAGATTGCCGTCTATTACAGCAGTAAAAAAGATTAATGTAATGTGTGATATGCACAATGTTCCATTTGGTCATTAAACACTGACATACTGTGTAGCACAGTATGCACTATATGTATATAATTAACTAAGCAGACGTGTCTGATGTCAATTTTATTAATCAATCAATATTTAATCAAACAAAAAAAAACTTTGACAATATTGGATCAACTTATCTATATCTGTAGAAAACACAATATACATTATAAAACATGGTGTCAGTATATAGATATTTAAACGACTCTAAACCACAAAAGAAAATAATTGATTCTTGTATCACGCTATAGAATACAACAAAATACGTTATAAAAAAGCTGTAAACTTTAAAAAAATTACAAATTTTGAAAAAATAAAATAAAAGAGAGGCGCATGACCTACTGGTGGCAACAGAGGTATGAGGAAAAATAGACATAGTGATAGTGAGTAAACCAAATAAAAACAAATTAAGTAAGGAGTGGATAAAAGATAAGAACTCAGGCGTGGCTATTTTAGCAAAGAGTAAGAATAGAAATAAGGTAAAAAAATGGGGAACACCCAAAGAGGTAATAGTGTGAGCCGATATAGGAGGTGTGATGAATAAAATATTATCAGGAGTGGATAGAAGAATTATATCACAGCTTAAACAAAATAAAAAACTAAACATATTATGATAGGAGGCAATTTTAACGCAAAATAGCCAAGGAGGAGATAATAACGGCTGTAAATTTTACAATATGCAACCAAGGAGATAAATGAACGTTTGCAAAAAAAAATTCAAATCATACATTGACATTACTATAGCAACGTGAGAAACGGCAGGAATACTAGGAGGCTGAACAGTGAAAAAAAAAATAGTTAAGCCTACATAAGTACATACAATATACTACAAACAAAAAAGGAAAAAAATAAAACAAAAAAGACAAAAAATACATGAAAAGAATGAACAGAAAAATTATATACTTGAAAATGTTGAGAAAAGCAGCAAAAGAATCAATCCCTAAGTACAGATAAGGGAAAAAAAGAAGACCGTACTGGTAGTGCAAAGAAATCAAGGAAAACAGGAAGAAAGCAATACAAACAGCAAAAAAGGTCAAAAGACAGAGAAGAAGAGGAGAAGAATTTGACAAAGCTGAAAAAAAAACTAAAAAATGACAGAAAGGATCTGAAGGAAGCAATCATGGACAGTAAAAAAAGATGCTGAAAAGAAATGTTAGAATCCAAATATGGGAATCCTTGAGGAAAGCCATACAAAATAGTCAAAAATAAATTAAAAGAAATGAAAGCAGTTTGCTTAAAGGAAGAAGAGAGTGAAAAAGTAATAATTGAGAAAGCAGTACCACAAGGTTTTGCACTTGGATCTAAACTGTGGAATCTAGTCTATAATGAGCTACTCAGTATGCGGCTTCAGTAAAAAGTGACAATAACGGCATTTGCAAATGACGTGGTTCTGATAAAGGTAAAGAGGTTGCCAAAACGTTAGCAATACAAAATTATTTATAAACTAATTTAATTATTCTATTTTTAAACTAATTAATCTTTAATTAATTAAAAAATATATAACAACAAAATTAATATATGACAACTTTCTAATGCTTGTAAAAATATGATTATTTTGTTAATCATACTTAAATTCTTTAAATAAGTGCATATATTGTTAATAATTCACTGCTTAAATAGTTAACTTTGTATTTTAGTAAACGAATTCATCAAGTAAACATGAATCAAATAAACTCATCTGTCACAGTGGTTGAAGGCAACATCAGTAATACTGCAAAGATTCCATTTGAGACCAATTTTATTTACAATTTTTAATCAATGATCAACCTAATGTGTTAAAATGTCAGTATTTTGTTATTTGTAAGTAATACAATCGATATATTTGCTGTTATCAATAAAACTAATAAAATGCTTAGATTTATCTCAAGAGATCCACCATGTTAAATAACTGCAATAGCATACAGCAAAACTAACTACAGCATGCATAGCTCATTTTTTCAACTTATAAAATGCAATTCAATTCTATTATAATGATTTATTTAAGAGTGATTTATTCCGCACCTCATTTAAATGTGCAGCAAAAGCAAATTTAAAACGGTTTATGAAAAAAAAAACTATTAACTCGTATAGAGATTTATTTAAAGTATAGCGTAAATAGTGGAGCAAGTTGCACTAATCCGCAAAAGTAATCGTGCAAACTTGAACATGGTTTGTGATACAGTTGCATTAGCAAAACAAAGCCTAGTCTATTCTGTAATGATAGACATTAGTACAATGCACTTTGGTCGGTGCTAGACGTTCCTCTATCTATACGGTAATAGGTAATTTAGACGTTTTGTTAATAGCGTAACTTACACTAAACCACGCGTAAATAGTTATTAGTGGTAGTCCGAGAAATGAACGTCAGCAGTGTTTACATAGTGTAATAGAATAGAAAATCAAACAAAATACCGATTAGGGCCGGTCTTTTAATATTAGTTTAAACTCAAACTTAGGTTTAAACTATGTTTGTACGTATTATCGCAACTTTCAATTCAATTATCATAGCAGAACCTGATCTCCCCAGATTGACCGTTTAAACTTGAGTAACCGGTTTTATTCCAACGGCGATGCACACATTCGCTCATAATGATTTATGACGGCAACGTTTTGATGTTGTTTATATAAATATAACAAAACTGTTAAAATTATTGCTAAAATATTTTTTTTAAATTAGAGAAAGTTATAATTGATTGCGTGTGTTCCATCAATAATATAATATGATAACAATACGTGAATAACATTACATAAAATAATGCAACATTTTAATGTAAGAACAATTACCACAATGTCTTTTTTGATTAAATGAAAATGGATAAATTTGTTTACTGTGTATTTATAAGATTTTATTTAAATTTAACAAAATGCTCAAATTATGTAATTCAATAAAAAAAATAAAACAAATGCTACATTTTGTTTAAGAGAAATTTTACAACAAAATTATTATTTTAACAATGTAGATTAATTAATTATTGCAAACTTATTCAATTATATTAATACACTTTTTCTAAAATTAAAAAAAAGTTTTTAATTTTTTGGGTAGCGAACCGTGGACATTCTCTCTGTAAAGCTAGTATTATACCAATAAATAATAAATAAGTAACTTTGTTTAAGTGAACTTGTATTGGTATTGGAAGTTTGCAAATTAATCTTTGTTTGGTTAAACTTACGTTTAAACTAGTATTGAAAGATCGGCCCTAAATCAGATAAACCCACAGAAAAAAACCGGTCATAAGTAAAGAATATAAAAGTGAATTTTACATTTAATCAGTTTGAAATTTAAGGGAAAAAAAAAACTGTTTTACAAGTCGTTGTTTTTTTTTTATTAATTTAGAAAATCAAAGAAAATGAATGAAACAAAAAAGTCAAAGTTAAAAATAAATTAGATACAAGAACTCAACATAATGTGATATCAAAACTTATAGCAAATCAGGTAGAAGAAATACGTCAACCACAAAAAAATTAATTAGCTTTACTGAAGACAAAATACAAGTTTTAGGAGAGACTACATTAGATTGCATTATAAAAAAAAAATAACCAAGAATAATGTTTAAAGTAGTAGCTAAAAAGGTTATACATAAAAATACCAATGTAAAATATTTTCTGAAGATAAGGATTCCTCAAAATACTTTAAACTCGGTCACAAAATAAACAAATAATAATAAAGCACATGAGAATTACATGTGCAAAAATGATTAAACAAAGTAATACAAACAGCATTATAAAAACAATATAAAAATATTTCAACCATTTTAGAAAGAAACTTTTGTAATAAATTAGGATTAATAAAAAAACATATTGAAACATTTAAAAATAAAAGCACAAGAAGGACACCACTTTCAATCAGAGAAGCAGTAAAAAAAATATAGATTCAATAGTTATGTTATATAACCAATAAAAAAATTAATGGTAATAGTTAAAAAAAAAATTAAAAAATGAATATGCAGTGATCCAACCGACGTAAACAAAAATAGTTTGAGACAACATTTTCCACAAAACAACGATTAATAAAAAATGCGCAATGAAATTAGTACATACAGAATCTTTGGAAGTATTGGAAGGCATTACAAAAAAGTCATAAAAAATTACATAAAATGGAATTAAAATTAAACAAAAAAATGCATATTTTAAACAAAAAAAGTAACATTCTTAAAACTAGATTTAAAAAAAGTAATATGGTATTAAAAAACATTAATAAGAAGAAACTACAGAGTTTATCTAAACAAATTCATTACAAACATGCTGGAGCTGACAAAACTATTAAGAAATTTATTAAAAGAGACTGAAATCTGAAACAAAACTTAGCATTTACCCAATTAAAAGATACACTGTTAACACCACTAGTACTTAAATACTACAAAGTAACTAAAAATGAAAAACTGTCAGTCAATGCGAGTGCAAAAAATTTAAGCTCAATACTATTACAAGATTATCTATTAGTATTTTATGCAACTAAGGCATTAACAACTAGCCAGTTAAACTACTCACAGATAAAAAAAAAACAACAACAATAAAATTTGCATGTAAGAAGTTATACCAATACCTGTATAACAAAATTTTATATACAAAAACAGAGTTTTAATCATTAGAATCTATTAAAAAAAACAATTAAATGTGCATTGTTAAAAATATAAAGAATATTATTTGATAGTATGCAATACTCAGCAAAAATCAAATACATAAAAGGCACAGAAATTCCAATAAAAATGCTTTAATAAGAGATTGTGGTACAAATAATACTAGTAATGACAAAAGAAACCAGAAAAGTGTTAATAGATGCTACAAAACAACATTAATAAAGTGCATACGTGTTAATTTTTGCGATGAGTGCGGTAAAGTACCAAAAACTATCAAATATTTAATTTAACTTTTGCGATCATCTTTCATACTATAAAAAAACTTTTATTTAAAAGTAATAAAACTAGTATATAAACATAATTAGTTTAGTAAAACAGTACAAAATTTGTCAAAGACGACAAAGATCAAAATACAAAAAACCAGTCGTAACCAAAACAATCCCAAAAATATTATGGCATATAGTGACAAGAATATTTAGTTATAAGTGATAGTTATATAGGATTTATAAACTATAAAGTGTTATAAAATTACACATCATACAAAACCTTAAAATAGTTAAAAAAGAGGTGTACATGATCTAGCAGAAGCTACTTAAATAACAACCCACAATACTCAAAATTTAAAAATAATTAAGTTACATGATGTTCTAAACACAAAACTTTAAGCCCATATCATTCAAAAATAAATGGATTAACAAAACAAAATGAACAAATTGCAATAACATCTAAAGAAGGTGTACCATGGATGGAACAAATACTCAACTTGTTCTACTAACCTTGAGAAACTTTAAAAAAAATAAATTTATTAGGTTGCCAAACCAATGGTTAATGAGCAGAATAACTAAAACAATACGGGGAGATATCTAAAAAGAAAACTGATAACAAAAATAGTTCAAAATGTACATAAAAGTTTAACAAACAAAGACAAAAATAAATGATAAAAACTGCAAATAATTCACAACCGGTAATGGTCAAAACAAAAAAAAAAGATGTTAAAAAGATTAAAAAGATTATTTTATTACAAAACAAAAACAGACCAGAAGATCCACAAGAAATAGTTGCAGTTCTCAATAAAAAGACACCAAACAAAGTTTTAAGAATTTCAAATATTGTTCAAGTTTAATCTAACCTATAGGTAGACACAAAACAACCAAACAACACCACATTAGCCATGACTAGATCTAGCCGAGTAGTCAAACTAATAATTAGAATAGACTGTTATGTAATGTAGTTATATTATTAAAAATTATTTTAGTTTAATAAAAAAAAGTTTTATTGTTAATTTGTAAAATGCACCTTGGTCGGCGCTGGATACCTTTGTACTTAGTAATATGTAATTCAGACGTTTTGATGATAAAGTAACCTAACAATAAACCATGGGTTAATAGTTATACGTGTTTAAATTTAACTCAAACTAAATGTTGATTTAATTTATAGATTAAAAAATAATTTCACAACATTTGTGTTCTAAAAAAAATTAAATTATGTCCATCGGCGGCTTAAACATAGAAAATAAATAACAAAGATATAATAAATAGTTAACTCACTCATCTTCTAAAAGACTATCCGGCCAACAAGCTATGATTTTTGATGCTTTTTATAATCTTACTCAACTTATTTAGTAATGCTTTTCTTAAAATGAATTTTTTGATAAACCAAGATTATAAAATCTAAATCTTTTAACCATTTCAAAAAATACAACAACTACTGTTAAAGCTTCTTTAGAAAATTTTGACCAAGTAAATTATAAAAGCAGCAAAATAAAAAAAAAAAAAACGCCTATAAGTATACAAAGATGAACTATATATAAATAAGGTAATTGTTTTAAACAATTTCTTATTTATTTTGATTTTGATACTCATTTCTTTTACTTTAAAAATCTACATATTGCAGTAAAAAAACATACTAAAATCATCAAAAAGTCATTAAAAATGTTTTTTTTTCTGTTATTAAACCAAAACAAATGTACAGTTAATCAAATGCAAAAAACTTCAAATAATTTACTAGTATACGTACCAATCAAATTAGTCAAGATTATAATAAGAAGTTGTAAACATTGCAACAATGTAATACAAACCAGATAAATAGAAACTACAAGAACAAAGCCAATCAATGTTTAAGTGCATTACGTTGTTATCTATTAAAATATATATATATATATATATATATATATATATATATATATTAATTTTTACATGTCAAGTTTTAAGACAATATAACTATCTCAGTTACTCAATATAAATTTTGATCAGAAAGTTTGGCAAAAGATCTATATGTGTGAGAACAGAATAGAATTATACTTTTGATACATAAAAAAATGTTGCAGTAGATTTAGAGAGTTCCAATACAATTTATAAGTTATAGCATTGTAATCTTAATAACAAGAAACTAACTAGAAATTAATTAGAATTGATTATAACTTTAATTCTAAAATTATAAATGCTGCTATTCTTCTAAGTATTACTCTTTTTCCAGTTTTTTTTTAACAACCAAAAGTTCTAGTAATAGTTTTGCAGATGGCAGCACCCATCTTATTTCATACTTGCCAAAGACCATATCGACAAATAAAATATAGCATTTCAAAACTTCTAAGTTACAATTTGCATCTATATACAAAAACTTTAAAACAATATCTAGGATACTTCTAACTTAAGGTTAAAATTAACTTAAAAATTGTTTAAAACAATAAAAATCTAAACAGAGCTATCACCCGTATCAAATAATTAAACTTATCAACAAATCTATATCTAAATGTTGTTTAATTTGTTTTCTTTAGATTACAGTTTTGCATATTTTTTCAAGAACAATTGAGATAATGTTACAGATTTTTGCTTTTTTATAAATATTTACTTGTAATACAAGGTTTGCAGACTCTAAATGAACGCAGTAGACTTCTAAAAAGTTAAATAAAATGCAAAATGCTATTATTGACAGACTCAAAAAGTGTAAATCTTAGAAAACTACAATAAACTCCAAACTTTGCCAAGAACTTTGTAAACCTTAAAAAAAGCCTTGTTTTTAAAAAATACTGTATTGTCCAACTGAAATTTTGTACATTACAAAATAACGATGCATAGTTTTACAAAAAAAAAAGTTTTTGGTAAGTTTAATTGATTTTGTCTTTGATTATTACACAATGTTTTAATGGTTATATTTATATGTTTTTTAATTGTTAAAAAGTTTAAAAGTAACTGGAGCAGATGCTGGAAATAGCATTTTAGATTAGCAATTAAAAAGTAATAAAAAAAAATTGATAAACAAAACACATAAAGTGCATTATATTTAAATTAATTATTTTGGAATGTACACTGTTACCCTACATATTGTTTGTTTAATTTTTTCTCAAAATATTTACACAAAAATGGTTGTATCAGTAAAACTATTATTTTTAAAATATCAAAAGTTATGTAGTTTCTTTAAATTGTATTGTATTAATAATAGTATATTGTATGTGGTTATCGTGGAATTGTAAAATATGGGTGTATTCATGTTCAACAAGTATGAACGTTGTACACAGACATTGAAGATTTGTGCAATTTATACCAGTGAAAAATCCCACTTTGTGCGAGTTTTACAAGTAGAATAGTTTTATAAAAAAAAAAAATATATATAATAATAATTCTCTTTATTGTAATGTGTTCATTATAAATCAGGTATTGCTAAAAAATATGCTATTTGTACGTTGCAAAATGCACAATGAATGCAAAAAGTGCTAAATTACACGGAACCATAAAAAAAAGATATATAACATTTGATAAAAAATAACATTTAATAAATAATTTAATTTTTTTGTATACGACTATTATAGAAAATGATTCAAACTTTATATAATGTCAATTAATACGAATTAATAAAATTTGTTTATAATAATATAATTAATATTACATAAAATTGCTTACAAATATGGTGAAAGCAAAGTTCGCGAGAAAAGAATGATTTTTATAATTATAATTTAAAGTTTCTTTACAGGTAAACTTATTATTGTTAATTAATCAATCTTATTAATTGTTTCATCAATGTCATATAAATTATAGCTATTAAAAATTGTGTTGTGGTTTTCACTCTATTACAATTTTTGTAATTATACTAATAATTTATTATAAAATCAGATTAAAAAAATCTTAAATATCTCTGGTAATAAGTTAATAGAATGCTAGCGTACTCGTTTACTACAAATAGACCTTTTTATTTCAGTTTTATATATGCTATTAAAAATAGAGTGTGACAATCAATCATTCTCAATAAATATAATGCATTTTCTAATTAACATGTGATATCTTATTAAATACCTGAAACATGTTCTACAATTATGGTTTGCTATATTACCATGAATGTTAGATAAATATCAAAATAGAAAATCTATAAATCATTGATCTTGATATCTCTATACTCCTGATATTAAAATGAATGTGAAACAGAAGGTTGCCTGAAAGTGCGTATTGACCTAGTCCTTGAAAGTAAAAGTAATCACTACAGTGCGATATCATCTTTACATGTTTTATTACTCAGTATTAATTGATACTTATGTAATCACAGATTGTTTCCTTATTTTTAATAAAAAATACTTCCATTTAATATGCGGAAAACATATAGGAAATAATACTGTATTTATTAAATTTATGTAAAGAATTTTTATTTTTAAAGTACGTAATGTTTTTTACAATTTGAAACTATTATTGGTTCTAATTAACAATGATTTCTCTAAATAATTTATAGTTAGTCATAATAATAAAATAATTACAATGCAATTATTGTGAACCTATTCCGAGTATTCTTCAATGTTAATACTTAAAAGACAATAACGCATTTAAATAAATTTTACTTTCACGCTTTCAGAAATAATTATTAATTATTATTTTTTTCTATCGAAATAATCTTCAAGTACATAATTTTTTTTAATAATAGGTTAATTAAATATTTGTATTTTATGATTTTTTCATCATTTTCATTTCGATCTAAGCCGACTTAGTTATATCCAAAATTGTCTCGTTTAGCCGGTAGAGGGCGTCAAAAAAAACAAAAGTTGAAAGTATCTATTGTAAGAAACTAAATAAAACAAAAACATTACTTAAGCAAATGTGTAAAATGACCGCCATCTTGCTGAATACACTTATTAACACTCTTTAAAAAATGATATTGGACTCTATCTAATGTCTCGGGATTATTAAAATGGTTGCCTGCATTTAAAATCCGCTGCAATAAATCATCGCGTGTGTTTACCGGAGTCTTGTAAACTTCTGTTTTAATAGCGCCCCACAAAAAGAAGTCACACATATTGCCTCTTCCAATTCATCGGTTGGGATATTGATGATGTAAGTATTGCCGAACGGCAACGGAAAAATGGGGCGGGGCACCATCATGCATATACCACATTTCCCTCCGAAGTAAAAGGGGCAAATTCTCCAGAAGAATTGGTAATGTGTCTTGCAAAAAATTTAAATAAATATTTCCATCTAATCTGTCTGGAATAACAATGGGACCAATAAGGTAGTGATCAATAATACCTGCCCAAATATTAATTTTAAATTGATGCTGATGATGTGCAACTTTAATGGCATGTGGATTTTCATCGGAATAAATATGTTCGTTGTGCAGATTGGTTACCCCAGATCTTGTAAAGCATGCCTCGTCAGTATACATAATTTTTCTACAAAAATTTGGAACAAGGATTCTTTTGTTTCTAATAAATTGACAAAATGTAAGCCGCATGGGGGGATCAGTCGGTAAAAGTTCCTGGACTTTTTGTATGTGGTAAGGATGTAACAACTGTTCTCTTAAAATCTCATTGACAATCGTTTTAGGAACATTTAACTCACGTTCTAAGAGACGGGTACTGGTACTTGGTTCTTCTTCAACTCTTTCCAGAATCATTTCTTCTGTTTCCACAGTTCGAGTTGTTCGCATACGACCCCTGCCTTCAAACTTTTTCTCAAAACTGCCCGTTTCCCGAAGATGACGCTCAATATTGGCAAATGTTTGATGGTTTGGTATTCGACGGTTAGGAAACCTCTCCATGTAAACCCTAACACTCTGACGCCCATTTCCTTGACAAAACCCGTATACCAGGAGCATGTCAACTTTCTGAGAGTTTGTATAATTTTCTATTTTTAATGGTAAAATGAACTTGTAATTCAAGAATGTTGATCGTATACTTGAGTAAATTTCATAGACTGGTGACAATTTGTCAATAATTGTCAAATTATTAAACGCCATAGCAACAAGGTCACTTAAAAAATTATTGTTACGGGTAATTTCTTTTTAATATTTACAAATTTTTGACGCCCTCTACCGGCTAAACGAGACAATTTTGGATATAACTAAGTTGGCTTAGATCGACCTATTTTGACGTCAGGAGTCTGTCGTCAAACGTTGTACACGTATTTTCCGGACACCCTGTATATTGTAGGCCTATTATAATATCAAAAGTTTTTTTAACGTTTAATCGTTTTGTACTTGATATATTGTAAAATGATAAATAAATACAGATTTTTTTATAACTTAAACAGAATGTAAATCTTAGGCAACGATTAGATTCTAGTCTTACTGTAAATGTTTATTTAATTTGATTTGTTTTATAATATGGCTAGAAAAAACTTTACGTGTTTTATAAAATAAAATTTTGTAAAATTGCTAAATTTTATAATAATTAAACAGTAAATTAAAATTTGTACAAAGCAAATAAAAACCTTAAGAACGTCGATACACAAAATTGCATTACTTTTAACTTTTTGGAAAAAAAAATGCCTTGCTTGAATGACTTTATCATTACTTTAACATTTTTTTTACTTAATGTCTCGTTATTGTTTCAATTCTAAGATAGGACTTACTTTGATGATTCTTTATGAAACTGAAAGATGTACGTAATGTGGTGTACAGATGAACCATAGCTCATATTTAAAACTGCCACAACAAGCGTTAATTGACTAATTAGTAAAATTTGTTTAATTTTATTGCTTAGTTTAAGTTACTTTAATCAAATAATTATAATTAAATGTTATTATTATTTGTACGCAAGTATAATTTTGTTACAACAACGTCAAGACTAAAAATACAAAAATGTACAATTTATTATGTGTACTACTTGCTACAACAGCTCAAAAAGCATTAAAATTTTTTTTAAAAGACCTTGACAATACTATATATATATATATATATATTTACAAATTGCAAGCACATATTGAGGACCGCTAAAAAAGATAATTAACTTGGAATGCCGTCGGATGTCTTACAAATGCCTACAAGAGCGTAAAAGTGCTTAGTCTAAGTTATAATTTAAATTAAAAATAACTTGGCATAAAAAAACCATGCAAAGAAAAGCCTCGATGAGCAAAAAATAATCTGACATAAAATTGTTTGCGGTGCGATGTGCTGTGCGAGTTTTGGCATTAAAAACTAAACAATTTTGGTACACCATAAAAGTCAAGAACAGACAAAAAAGACTTGAAAGCAAACTAGTTTTAGTTTGGTGACATTTGTTAATTTTTTTTTGCCAAACTTTTTATGAACTATATTAAGCAACAGCAACAAGTACATCATTTTCTGCAATGTTTTGAATGTGCTATAAATTTTTATGATTATTGTGAGGTTATGTGTATCAGCTCTTTTATCTTTTTGTTTAGTATTTTTAATGTTTTTTTTTTTTTTCAAATAGATATTTTAAGAATCTGGAGTTTAATAATATTTCAACAAAATTTAAATTATAAAAAAAAATAAATAAATAAAAAAAAAGAAAAAATTTAAAGTTAAATTGAGAATCAAACCAAAAACCTCAATCATAAAAATTAAGTGCAGTAAATTAGTGCTTTAGAATAAGTAGGTAAGGTACAAAACAGTGACCAACTTGCATTATTAAAAAAAATCACTCAGTCAGCGAGTGATTTTTTTTAATAAAAGAGGTTTTTTATGTTATCTACCTAGCTATAAAACTAATATGTTATTGCATATGTTTCTGTGACATTTTATAGTGTCATTTTGAAGTTTGGTTTTAATCTTTTAACATTCAGTCATTTTTATTGGTCAGTTTAAATAAACAAAAATAATTTAAAAAATAAGCAAAGTGTTGGCATGATAGATTACCAAATTGTTCAGTCCTAAACAAAAATTGTATATATGATAAATTTTCAAGAAAAGTTGACTTATTTATTTTAAGATAAAGACTTTTCTATAGAATTGTAACCAGAGATGAGACCTGCGTACACCACTAGAATTCTTCCACAAAACAAGAATCTATGCAATGGGTTTAAAAGGACTCTCTACCAAAATGTTTTTTTAAGAAAGTGAAAGCAACTCTCTTAATTAAGAGATGCCAAATAAAGACTACAATAACGGGGGGTGTCTACAAAGACATAACATAATTAAGAACTTAAACGCTATATATGTATATATATACAAAAAAAGGTATTATAATTATGTTAAAAAATTCTGCTTCTGCACAAATTGTTTAAAAAGTTTTAAGTAGCTACAACATTTACCTTACAAATCCAACCTTGCCCTTTCTGAAAATTATCAATTTTGTTCACTCATAAACACCAAAAAAGCGTTGTTTTTTATCAAATGACTAGTTAGAAAACGCTGTGGATTGTATTTTGCAAATTAAAAAAAAAAAACAGAAAGCTTGTTAGTGTTAATAGTTGTTACGTTAAAAATGAAAATTTTGTTTATTGTGTAATTTCTTGTTTTTATAACTAGGTAAATAACATAAAAGCTTCTTTTGTATGTAGACATATTATAAACTCAATACTTTAGCAAAAGTATTAAAATATGAAATTTCAAACAAAGATTACTAGAATCGAAAAGTGTAATGTGGTGTCAAAAAAATGCTAGTCATTTTTAACTGGAACAGTCAAATTGAATATTTAGCTGTGATATTGATTGAGATTTAACTATTATCCATAAATTGTTGCAAGATAGATCCCATAGTTACCTAACACAATATTAATTGGTTAAACCTCATTAAGTTCAGAATTTTGCCTATAACTCCAAAATGGTGCATATTATAAAACAAATTTTTTTACAAAAAACACTCAAAATTAATATTAGAATAAAAAAATGTAAAAATATACAGGGTGTTCTATTTTAAAAAAAAGTTTACAAAGTTTCCACAATAAAATAAACACCCTGTATAATAAAATATTTTTATAAATTAATTTGCTTAAAACTAAAAAAACTTTTATTTGAATCTTATTTTGAAATTTTCAACTATTGGAGAATTATTTAAGTGTTCCGGTAATTTTGACTAACCTTGTATATATACACAGATAAAAACATATAAAAACTAAACATATAAAATACCAAAAAAATACGTTTTACCTAACAAGAGACTTTACAATAAAATATATTTTTTTTTATACCGGGTGTCTCAGACCACCCGTACCAGCCTTTTATTTCGACAACGCATGGTCGAATGTGAATAATCCGGAAGTACCCGGAACTCAAAATAACTTTAAAATTTCAAATGGCAACATAGGTCGAGTATGGTATTAATTGATAGGTCTTTTTAAAAGAAACAACTTTTATTGAAATGTTTTTTTTAATATTTTGCATATTTACAAAAATAAACAAAAAAAAACTAAATTAAAAATTAGTTATCCATTCCACACTCAATTTACTTAAGTTGGCTTTGCTTTTTTGTTATGTCAAAATAATTACGTTTGTGAATATTTGAAGTAAAATAAATTATTATTGTCAAAGTATTGAATGTGTCAACATGGTTTTTACAAACCTCGAAGGTTTTGATTAGCTGATGATATTAGGTGCTGCTGAGCAAATTTATGATGAGCGATACCCTCAACGAGCCAATCAGTCAAAAAATGTTTTTCGGCGCCGAGCAAAACAAGTTAAGATAACTGGTAAGCTACAGCACAGCCACAACAAAGATCAAAGTATCAGAAAACGTGTACAAGATAAAAGAGCACCAGATATTCTTGCAGCAATTGCTCTGGACCCAAACATCTCAACTAGAAAAATTGAAATCGATGCTGGAATAAGTTGCTCCACTGCTTGGAGAGTTTTAAAAACAAACAAATTCTATCCATACCATATATCTCTACACCAGAAATTTGAAGAGCGGGATTTTCAAGATAAGTTGAATTTTTGTGAATGATTGTCTCATAAAAATTATAATTTCCATCACAAAATTTTATGGACAGATGAGTCGACATTCAAAAGCAACTGAGTTGTTAATTTACATAATGTTCACTACTGGAGTAATAAAAACCCTCATTGATTAAGAGAAGTTGATAATTAACACGTGTGGACCCTTAATGTTTGGTGTGGTATTTTAGGAAACCAAATAATTGATCCGCATTTTTTTGATGGTTTATTAAACGGAGCTAAATACGCTGATTTTTTAGAAAATAATCTTATTGACTTTCTAGATGATGTTCCATATGTGACTCGTTTAACAATGTATTTGCAACAAGATGGTTGTCCAGCTCATTACGCAAGAGTTTCTCGTCAAACCGTTGATCGCCTTTTCTCTGGTCAATGGATTGGAAGGCTAAGACCATTTCCATGGCCACCTCTTTCTCCTGACATAACGCTTCTTGACTTCTTCTTGTGGGGACGTATCAAAGACCAAGTCTGTAAAAAGCTTCCAACCCCGAGAGATAATATGAAGGAGAGGATACGGAATGTCTGCCGTTAACTTAGTGAAGAAGAAATACTACGGACCGTCAACAACGTTCAAAAGCGGCTACAAAGATGCATTGATCAAGAAAGAAGGCAATTTGAACATACCATAAATAATTGAATAGTTGTTTTAATTATCATTTTCTTTACTTTCACACACTTATTTGAATTGTTAAATAAAATAGTTTCAAACAATTAGTATTTTTGATGTATCGTAAATATGTAAAATATTAAAAAAAACATTTTAATAAAAGTTGTTTCTTTTAAAAAGACCTATCAATTAATACCATATTCGACCTACGTTGCCATTTGAAATTTAAAAGTTACTTCAAGTTCCGGGTACTTCCGAAATATTCCGGTAAAAAATAAATTTATCAATGGATTCTTGGGTTTGTTCACTTTGGTAATAAAATGTTTTGTCCCAGGCACATTGTAAGAAGCGTTGTCGAAATAAAAGGCTGGTACGGGTGGTCTGAGACACCTGTATATCACAAATGTTATGGTCATTTTACCACAAGTCTTACAAAAAAACTTTGAAATACATTTTGAAAAATGATGTGTTCCTAGATATGTGCTTTTTTGTTTTAAGTTTTAAACTTAGAATTGCTGTTAAAAAACAATGCAATGTATTAGGCAATGTTCAGTTAAACATACTGGACAAAATATCATAAATAATTTATTTTTATTGTTATGTAAATTTTTTTTAATCATCTTTAACATTAAAATATTGAGTATTGGATCTCGGTGATAAAGATAAAGTTTTTGCAATTACCAACATTGTTGCAGATCTTTGCCTTTTCAATCAATATTTTCATAGACAAATATAAAACATATTACCAACTAAACAAATATTTACGCGTAGTACAAAACTTGCTACTCTAACAAATATTCACTGACAGTTTAAAGATTTTTTAAACCGTACGTATTGACACATTGTGAGGTTTTACTCTTGCAGAAACACTATCCAAAGCAAAGAAATAGCTTTGAGTGCTTCTCTGGACATTAAAAGGGCATTTGACAATACCACCTTCAAATCTATTGCAAAGGCAATGGGAAGCCAAGGAATAGACCCTCTCGTTTAACATTGGGTCAACTCCATGCTCAAGAACTGAACTGTAACCATAATATATAGAAAAATTGTAGAAGCCAAAATTGCCGACGGGTACCCACAAGGCATCTTTGCCCTAGGTTATGCAGATAATCTGACAATTCTTGCATGCGGAAAGTTTGGAGAAACCGTGTCAGACATTACACAAAGTGAGCTAAATACCGTAGAAAAATAGTGCAAAAAGAAGGGGTTATCAGTGAACTCAATCAAATCAACGATTGTATCGTTCACAAAACGGCAAAACACCACAGACCTTAAAAACCTGAAGATGTATAGCGCCAAGCTCCCGATGTAAAAAAAGTAAAATATCTGGGACTAACGCTTGACACTAAATTAAACTTCAAATCACATCTGACAAATATAACAACAAATGCCATTCGGGTGCTTTTTGCAACCAAAATGATGGTCGGACGTACATGGGGATTAACACCTGGTATAATAGTTATACACGGTGGTAAGACCCATTATTACATACGGAGCGCTTGGATGGGAAAAACACAACAAGAGCAATAAGAACGACGCCCTATGGAAGTACTACTATCATCACCGCCAATTCACCTGATGGTAATGACAAAAGCAAGACAAGCAGCATACAGACTGCGGATAAACAAACACAATGTAAACGTTGGAAACCACAGACTTAATATAACAAAGGTGTTGTTTGAGAAAGAAATTCTAACAATAAGGTCAGACTTTATGAAAAGCCACTGTATCAGCAAAAAATTTGACGTAATAATACCACAGCAAAACAAATGGATAAAGATTTTTGAAAATAATCAAAAGAATTATTTAGCACACAGATCGTTATGACATGCATACACAGTCTAAAAACAGTAGCTACAACTTGCAAAGTTTACCTGGTATAAATACCCAAAAACCAAGAGATAAAAAAAATCTTAGAGCAAATCAACTTGCCAAAAAAAGGAGCACAGGGGACAATTACAGGACCAGAATTTGCTATTGAGATCTCATACAAGACCGGAAAAGCAATAATTTGCAGCAAACTTGAGGCGGAGCACAACAACCTGTGGAAAAACTGTAAGAAATTGACACATTCAAGAATATTCCTAGCAGGACCATCGTATGATACCAAAACAATGGTAATACAAATAAGTCGTAATAGACTCCAACGGCTCACAGGACTGATAACCAGACAATGTAGACTCAACAAACACTTGTATAGAATAGAAATAGAAATTGGCCCTCTATGCCGCGGGTGTATGGAAAAAGATGAAACTCTAATACACTTGCTGAATGGATGCAAAGCTTACAAACAGCAACGTATAACCATTTTTGGCAAACACAACCTAAACAAAGACTTGCAAAAAGCAACCAACTGGGTAAAAGTACTGGACTTCATCGAAGAGACAACGCTGCTCGAGGAGTAAAACACCAAAAGTGTACAACAAGAACCGCAGCGCAAGAGGCGCCAAGCACCTCAAGGTAAGGAAAGTAAAAAGTGGTTTTTTTAATCAGTAAAAATCTGACATTAGTGGACATCACGGGCTGTCCAGTGTCTTTTGAAAAAACTTCACTTTCTACGCGCAAAAAAGAGATTTTACTTTTTAAAATTCAAAAGTATTTTTATATTGTTGTGACATATTAAGTAATTGCTAAATATCTCATGTAATAATTTAATTTAAAAAAAATCAGTTACTAAACAGCTGATTAGTTTGAAAATTAATCAATCATAAAACGTTAGAAATTCCAACTCTAAGTTTGTTTTGCAATTTGACATCTAATAGTAAAATTGATCTTCTAATCTATTTAATTTTAAAGAATTTTTATTAGTTTGTAAACTATTTAAAAAATGAAATACGAATTTTTAATTATTTAATTTAACAGTTGATAATTTTAAAATATTTGAAAGATAATTGTTTGCAATTACTAGTTACTTGTTAGTCCAAAGTTATACAAAAAGATGGTAAGCTAAATCATAATTCTCTAGTGTAAAGGTAACTGTTTTCATCAAGTACAAAACATTACCTTTCAAGCATCTCAATAAATAAGAAAACTTTTCAATTTTTCTTAATTTGGTGCAATGAATTAAATTGTTATACAATGCAATTTAATAACTTTGATTTCAGGCAAATAAGGTCAAGTTGTTGAGTAAATCACAGTATTTGGAACACTTGCAATAAAAAAATGGAATTACTCAATTCAGCTTTTACTTTAAAATTAACAGCTAAATTTGCAGTATTCAATTCAAAATTAGTATGAGTATTTTCCATAATGAATATCTGGTCTAACACTTTCTCATGTTGGGAGTAAGTTTTCAGCTCTTACCTTAAAGACAAAAATATCTCTGAGCAAAGTCAATCAATCATTTCAACACACAATTGCAACTTAATAAGATATCGCCCTCTTATTGTTGAGACCTGCAAACTTTCTTTTGTCAAAACAGATTTAAATTTTTTTTAAATATTTAATTAAAATTTTGACAAAGTATTTGTCTTTTTATTAATCAATTCGTTTACAAATAATATTAAATTAATTTAAAATAATAAGGATTACCCGGAATATCCGGCTTGCATAGACCAATTTTTGTTGGGTATGAACAAACTGTATTTGTTTTTTTTAACTATACGCATAAAAGCTCAGTTTTCTTTAAATTTTTTGTTTTATTTTTTTCAACATGCCCAAGTTACGGGTACCTAAATCCCTTACGTATCATAAATTATAGTAAATATTATTGTCTGTCTGATTCATTTTAATTGTAAATATTTACGTCTGGATGCTTTTATCAAATGCTGAATTGACACTTTTAATACTATATAATGTAAATGTTGTTTACATATAACTTATTTTATTGTTTGATTTTATACTATTATTAATTATTGCATTTGAATTAAAATAAAGTTAATATTATTTATTCTATGTTATTAATTTAACACACTAAGTTAACCCAGTGAAGTAAATTGTGAGTTATCTAACTGAACCATTGGCTTCTAAACTTAGTCCTGCAATTAATTCTTTCGAATTAATTGTTAAATGGTTTTCCATACTCAACTCGCCACAACTTTAGATATTTAGAAAGCTTAACTCCCGCATATAACTATTTGTGTACTATTTTAAAGTTTTTATCATTATTGTGATCAGTTTTTTTTTTTTTTTTAGGTTAAAATGTTATATTTCTTTTCAGCACATATTCCATTACTATTATATACTTATTATTGCTATTCCCTCAGGGGCTCACAGTTGTGAGTACGAGCATGACGCGCCCGAGGTGCCCTAGATAGACATTCACTTTGCTTCCACTAGTCTTGGGTGTAGTCTTCTCTTACTGTAATTTTTCCTATCAGTCTCCCTTAACTAGTTCTTGTTCTCTTTCCCCGATGCTAGGGGTTACTATCTTCTATTTTATTTAACTCCTAATCCTACGGTGGTGGACCTTACTCGTGCCAAGAGGATGCATGGCCAGAAGGAGGTTAGTCTGGTCTCTAACAAAAGGAAACCTGGCAATAGGTTTAAATTGCACCCCCCCCCCCTCAATGGATAGTGAAAAACAAAGAAACAACTACTAGGTGTGTACGGGCAGCAGCTTGGACTCCCACCCTGCGCAATCAGGCCGCCCAATCGGATCTGGTGTGGGCTACAATCTATTCTCAGAACAAAAGTTCCCCATAAAGACCACCCGTAAAGGGAGACCTTCGTCCTCTAAGGACAATACAAACAACAGGCTAACGCAACCTGGGCCTGGCACTGATGCATAGCTGAATAAAGAGGCATCCAGCAAAAAAGAGGTAAAACCGTCGGTCAGAGCCAATAGGGATAGAAAGGCGTCTTACAAACTCCTCGATAAATTTATGGACATCCCGGAGGAAAAGCAGTCTAATCAAGACAAGGCGAAACTTGAGTGGGCCCTTAAAGTAACAAAAAAAACATGAGTCAGCGGCAACTCAAGGATCGTCCAAATAAAAGGATAGGTCGATGGATAAATCCCCGTTCGTAGAAAATAAAAAGGCACGCTTAGGTCTCTTGCCACAGTCCAACAAAAAGAGACTTCCAAAACGCTCATACAGCGAGGTCATGAAAGATGACTTGGTATGGGCGGTCATGGACAGAGGTCACTGAGATGGGAGCATCGCGCCAGCCAAATGGGGACTGGTAGAAGCGGCTCTCTTGGGCAAATACTTAAACATTCTCCAGAAGAATCCAGGCCCACCTTTGTGCTGCAGAGACGCATGTTGGCACCAAGGACCCATCAAGCAGGTGGCTTGTGCAGATTAACAATCAGCGGACCTGTATAAGCAAGCCATCGGGGAAGTAGAGGAAGTCTGGCCGGGCGCCCGAATTGAGGCTGTCTCAAGGAACAAGATCCCGAGCAGACCGAAATCGAGAGCCTGGATTCCGACGGAACCCTATGACCCAAAGACAATACTAAAAGTAAATCAAACTAGCAATCTTACGCTTCTAACTGAGGATTAGAGCGTAATTAAAGTCAGCGAGGCAACGGGTATGAGAAGGCAAGTAATTGTCATCCTCAACAAAAAATCTTTAGCGCCACTGGCTGAAAGTAAGGGAGTGATCAGCTACGGCTTCGGCTCCACTACCCTAAAAGTATACAAGAGTGACCAGAAAACCCCAATCCCTTTGAGGGAAGGGGAGCCTCGGTCACTTTCAGACAGTGAGATGTCAGACATGGAGGTCAGCAACATGCTTGGACCACTCCAACTAGGTGAGATACGCAAAGCAGAGGAGAATCTGGCGCTAATCTCTGACACCAAAAACGACAACAACCAAACGATTGTCGAGGTGCCAGAAATACCTTTCAGCAATGGTGGGGGTTTTACAATGTAACCTTCACTATTCCAAAGCAGCCTCGTCTGCTCTGCTTCTCTAACTGACAAAAGGAAAAGTCAACATTGCCCTAATCCAAAAACCTTGGGTCGTAGAAACTAAGATCTGTGGGCTGGGTTCTGATAAGTACAGGTTACTGTACGCAAAATACGCAGGTAAGCCACGCTCGTGTATCCTGGCAGACAAAAATATCAACGCTTTTATGATTCCTAACCACAGCGCTTGCGACACTGTCACTGTATCAATGGGACTTTTTAACCGTAGGTTATGGATAATCTCAGAATACTTTGCCCAGGAGAAGGAAAGTCCCCCAAAAAGCTTCCATGACATTATCAACGAAACCAACCGAGTAGGGGCGGACGTGATTATTGAAGCCAATGTCAATGCCCACCACACCATATGGGGCAGCTTGGACACAAATAACAGAGGTAAGTCTTTACTAAAATTTATACTAACCTCCAAAATAGAAATATGTAAAATAAGTAACACTCCCACCTTCACTACAGCCGTGAGAGAGGAGGTACTTGACATTATACTAGTTTCCACTAAAACGCCTAACTTTGTAAGCAATTGGAAAGTGTCAAAAGAACACTCCTTCTATCAAAAGAGCCGCCCCCAACACCAAAAACAGGAAATGAGCTAGACAGAACTGTACAGCAGTTTACATCTGCCTGTAACAAGGCCATACGCACATTATGCAAAGTTGTGAGCAAGAAAGGTAACAGCAAACCACGGTGGTGGACACCGTTAATAAGCAACCTAAGAAAGGAATGCAGAAGGTTGTTCAACAAGACATAAAACACCATTGAGTAAACTGCCTATAAAAACAGCCTGCAGAATTTCAAAACGGAAGTCAGAAAGGTCAAAATGTCATCCTTTGCTTGGCTTTGCAAACAAATAGAGAAAACCTCAGAAGCCAGCCGACTGCAAAAAATATTATCTAAGGATCCGGCAGTCCAAAGCTTTATACAGGAGCAAGATGGAAACTGGACAACCTCATGTACAGAAACACTGAAACTACTTATAGATACACACTTTTCAGGCAATGGAATAAGTGTAGAGAACTTCACCATAACTGCTTCATCTCGGTATCTAGCTGACAGAATTGTAGGTAAAAACAAGTTAATCTGGAACATCAAAAGCTTCAAACCCTTTAAGTCACCTGGACCCAACGAGATCAGTGCAGTTGAGCTGCAAGAGGCTATTGATATAATTATACCTTAGTTGGAAACTATGTTTAAGGCATGTATAAACCTTTTATACATCCCAAAAATTTGGAGAGAGGTCGAGGCGGTCTTCATCCCAAAAAGAGGAAAGGCCTCACACCTCTCCCAAAAACCTGAGACCAATCAGCTTATCATCGTTCCTGCTAAAGACGCTTGAAGGACTGATTGATTTGCACATAAAGGAGGCACTACACCCTGAAATTCTGTCAATGTCTCAGCACGCATACACAAAGGAGAAATCCTTGGAAACGGCACTCCACGTCTTGGTCCACCAGATTAAGAGCTTAATGAGGCACACGGAATTCACAATAGTTGTCTTCCTCAATATAGAAAAGGCATTTAACAACGTTAAGCCTGAAGCGATAGAATCAGCTTTAACTGGACTAGCAATCGACAACGTTCTATGTCACCTGATCGAAAAAATGCTTCGTAAAAGAAACATCAGAGCAACAATGGGAGAATCCCACATAAAAAGGAAGGTGAGTAAGGGAACCCCACAAGGGGGCAAAACTAGCGCAATAGTGCAAAAGGTGTGGCGTAGATGTCAACCCGGCAAAAACTGAGCTAGTCGTTTTCACAAGAAAACACAACATTCCAGAATTTAAGCTCCCAATGCTAAAAGGCACTGAACTGACAATCAAGGAGAGCGCCAAATACTTAGGTCTCATACTAGACCAAAAGTTATCATGGAAGCTCAACATAGACGAAATAGTACAGATAGCAACGGTGGCGCTGTACTCTTGCAAGAGAGCGGTAGGAAAATCCTAGGGCCTCAACCCCAAGTTTACCTTCTGGCTATACAGAGCCGTAGGTACACCAATACTCTACTACGGCGTATTCAGATGATGGCCGGCACTTAATAAAAGAGTCCATCAAATTGCGCTTACAAAAGTGAGGAGAATGGCGATTCTCATGATAACGGGAGCCATGAGAACGACGCCTACAAAAGCCTTGGAGACAATCCTGGACAAAGCCCCGGTCGATCTAATGGGCAAGCAACTTGCCATTACCACAACACTTAGACTAAAGTCGGTGCAAATACATAAATAAATAAATAAAATAAACACCTGCTTTTGGCAACAAATTCTTATACCACATACCCTCTAAAGAGGAGTGGATAGAGAAGAAAGGGATACCAGCAGGACACACGCAGGTCTATACAGGCGGCTTACGGAGGGAGGACAAAGTGGGCTGCGGAGTTTTCTCCAACGACCTCAACCTCAGAACCAGCTTACGCCTGCAAGACTACTGCAGCGTTCTACTAGCAAAAGTAACCGTCATAAAAAAGGCAGCAGAGTGGCTGATGGTAAATGGGAACCCTGGTGAACAGATCCACATTTACACCAATAGCCAAGTTGCTCTTAGGGCAATTACTAGCGTGTGCACCAACTCAACAGTGTCGGAGAAAGCTGAACAAGCTAGCAGCACACACAAACTTAAAACTCATGTGGGCACCAAGCCACAGCGGGATCCCAAGTAACACAGAAGAGGATTTTCTTGCAAAGATTGGCACAAGCCTGCCCTCAACCGAAGTATTACAGGGTATTGGTATTTCATTTGCTTTGTGCAAAGAGACTATAACCAAAATAACCTCCAACCTAGCGAAGCAAAGGTAGAGGAAAGATGAAAACACTTGCAAGGTAACCCGGCAAGTATAGCCTCACCAAAACAGGAAAAGAAGCACCAACATCATCTCTCTAAAAAGAAACAATATCAGACTGGCAGTGGGAGTCATCACGGGACACTGTCCAGCAAAGCGAGACTACTGCAGAGGTTGCCTGGACGAGGAGGAAAAGGAGAGTGTTCAGCATTACTTATGCCAATGCCCCTCTCTGTCCGCAACACGATTGCTCTTCTTGGGTCGACCTTTTTTTGATAACCTCTCTGACCTCGCATCAATAGATGCGCAGACTCTCATAAAGTTCATTCACGGCTCAAAATGGTGTGACAAAACACACAACACACAACGGGCCCATCTGAGACCTATGTGCGCGTTAGATGCCACTTAAACCTAACCTAACCTATTATTGCTATAACTTGACTTGAAAATTCATCTCACAGTTTTGGAATTTTTGCTGCAAAATAAAATATGCTAAAAATTGTTTTCTTTTTTAGTTCTGTTGTAACCAGTTTTTTTCAATTAAAAAAAAAAAAGCTTTTTAAACTTTTAATTGTGGTGTGAGTATACTGATGTGGCAATGCGCATGGTTCTATCTATCTCTTTCTAAACTGTGACGTCAAGTGGGTAATAAGAACTTGCATAATTATTATGAATTTAAACGCTTTAAGCAAGTATACATATAAATAAGTATACATTTCGTAGTAGTTAATGTAAAAAAGTACACATACGAGTAAACAAAACATAAAATATTTATTCTAACTTATTGTTTTATGTTTGATTTATTATAAAGTATTTGCATTATTACTTAGAAATATGATTAATATTTTTCCTACAAAATAATTTTATTTTTTAAATAATAATACGTTCATTCATGATATAAAAAATCAAAAGGTAGTTTAAGCACACACATAGGTATAAAATACAATACATAAAGCAAATGTATGTTTTCCGTAATAGTACTACCCCAAAAGATATATATATATATATATATATATATATATATATATATATATATATATATCTCAAACTTAATAAAAAACAGTAAAAACTGTATAATTGTTTTCCGTAATAGTACTACCAAAAGATATATATATCAAACTTAATAAATTAAGTTGTACTAAAATAATTAAAAATTTATTGTAATGTTAGTAAAAACTGTATAATTGTAAAAACAATAATTTTTGATCTATTAGTACTATAATAAAGCTATTTACATTCAAAATAAAGTTTTTTTTTTTTAATTTTAATAAATAACTCAAAATAATGTAAATATAAAAAAAAATCTCTTACATAAGCTGGCATTTCTTGTTTAATATTAATATTTTCATTATTATTTAAAATATCATTTTGTTTGTGTCTATTTCTCTTTATCAATCTCACTGTTCTAATTTTTAAATTTGTTGTTATTTGTGATTGTGATTTAGGTAATTTTAAGAAAAGAAAAGAATCTACTGTTTAAACTGCAAGTTTTTTGATTGGTAATTTAAAAGTCTGTAAATTGAACAAATGTTAGCATAAAAAAATCAATCCTTCTAATAAAATTATTATTACATATAACTGTAAACATTAAAATTATTCTTGGGAGTACACTCTTTTATAAAATAAAAAACATTAAGTGAAAATTATACCATATATTTTTATATTAATTTTATTATTTTAGTATTTTATTTACATACTACTGAAGAAGTCAATAATGACTTTGAAACATATGGTATAATTTTTATTTAATGTTTTTTATTTTATAAAAATCTATACTCTAAATAGTATACTATAAAAATTAATTAAACAATATTAACATAACAGTCGATAAGGAAACAAATAATTACAATTACCGTTATTATTATTAATATAAAATTTATTTTTTTGTTTCATTTCTTTAATAAATCATTGTTTTTCAGAAATCAAAAATATTTAATATCTAATTTTGTCGTTTTTATGTAATTTGCACATTCATATACAGAACAAGCTGGCATAATGAACAATTTTTAATAATTATAATTTGTTTGTTATTTTATCTTTAAAGTAGAACATAAATATTTCACTGACAACGCTAATAATATACTGATCTAATGGTGAGATTTAATTATAGGTGAATTGCGCCTTGCCATAGATAACTGCCGTATAACTACTACCACCACATTTATATTACCCAAGAGACGTCATGCGCGAAGTGGTTCAAAATGCGTTCTCGAGACGGACACACCATTTATTCCTCACCCTACGCTTTTAACTACAACCAAACTAAGTAGATAAAAACATGATTTAACAAAATATTGTTTTATAAATACATTTTACGTATTATATATTCCTAGTTTGCAAAGCAGTGATTAAATAATAATCATACATGAGGTTAATACAGTTTTTTTTTTTCAGATAAGTTATTAACTTATTTTATATTTACTTCATCACGAGTTTAATAAAAAAAGATTTTATTTAGGTATTCTTAAAATCAAATTGACCATGATAAAGAAGTTTAATTTGATTTGTAGTATGAGTTTTAATTAATATATTTTAAAAAAAGGTAAAAACGTTTACACTTATTCCATAGTCTAACAAAATAACTGCAACTTGCATTCATTATACACAACTTACGTACATAATAATGAATAACCTATTATCAATATAATTGCAGATATTATCATATAATAAATATGACAATAGAGAAGAATTACGATTGGAAAAACTAAAAAAAATAAAACTGTCCAAAATTTACAAACAATGAAATAAATAAAGTAATATAAATAAATCACTTACATTGCAATAAAAATATTTAATTAAAAAAAAAAAAGTTTGCTACCCAATTAAACAAATTAACTCTGCATGATGTGAGATTAGTCAAAAACTTTAATAATAAAAACTCTTCCACTTAATTTTCAAATAAGAAAAAGAGAAAGGTTGAACAATATTTTCCAATTAAGATTTTTGACTTTTTAGTGTAAAATAACATCTGCATAACAGTTGGAGATGTTTTAATCTATGTTCATGTATGTAATATGATATTAGTTTTTTATTATAATTAATATGTGAGTTAACAATTTCTACATACAATTAGTAACTATTGTTGAAATAGCTTTTGTTATTACTATGAATGGTAATTAATTAGCATACAATTAAACTACCTGAATGAATTTAATAATTACATTCATTTAATAAATGATACAATTATGTATTATTACAACATACAAAAGAAGCTACACACGATTTGTCACGTTTTACTAAGTATTGATTAATCACTATTAATAAATTATTTAAAAAGTTTGTGTTGTAATAAACTGCGATATTGATTAATTGTGAAAATGCTGAATTGTCATTTACTTTACAATTAATGCATAGTCAGAATATTATTAAAAAAGTCAAATACATTTTATTTAATTATTGAATATAATATTTTTAATAAATTTAAACTTATTTTTATTATAAATGTGATTAATAAAAATAATAATACAATAACAATTAAAATGCGGATAACATTCAGGCAGAAAAACGCCTTAAAGTTGAATTAATAAGCCTAAAAATTTTTGTAATTAAAAGAATTGTAATGCGTTAACCAATAGAGAATATCTCAGCTAGGTGAAGCGCCTAACTCAAATCTCGGTGCAGGTTCAAGCCCCAGCTCCAGCAGAGCATTTTTAAGAAATTGTGGCATTTATTAATTCAGGACATTAGTCTAATACATGATTAGTGTATATATAAACAATAATTACATTTAACATGAGAGTGTAAATAGACCAGATACTAGGCCTCGTCAGTATCTACAGCGCATCTCAATTAACAGGTTTTTGTAGTATATATTATGTCATTAATTTACAGGTACATATTAAAAAGGCAGCTGTGAGGTAGCATCACAAGCATAAAAATAAATAAAATGACTTTTAACTGATAAAATAGGCTGGGTAGGTGTAGCTACCTTAAGACCCAAAGTAATGATTACAAATTTAACGATAAACGTAACCAGTTACAGTTGCAGTTATTGCAACAGATTATGTTTCAGCTGCTTATGTAAACAAACAAAATATGTATTCTAAGTAAATTGATACCAGTACAGCTGAAATTTGCTAATGTAATATTTAAACAAATATAATACTTTGTTAGGTGTTTAGCAAGGTATATATTTTTAGTTCTCGCAGTTACAGATGCAAAACTGTATCTTTCACTAAAAATAAGCATATACTCACTATATTTAAGTCCACAATAAACAATTGCAAACCAACTTTAACCTGAACTGACATAGAACATATTATATTCTATACATATAGAAAAACCACTTACAAAATGCTTCAAATTTGTTGTTCATTTAATTTGTTTTATTTAAACGGCAACTAGAACTTTTTATAAAAATTTTTATTTAATTGAGGAGGACGTTTTGGAAGCTAGCATAGTTTTTTCAAACGCAACAATGTATATAAACTAAGTTTTCTTTTTTTAATATAAATAAATATTTTTTTTACAAACTTGTTTTTTATTTTTATTTTTGTCACTTATAAGTAATTATTACACTTTTGTTGCTTTGCTCCTTTATGCTGCTAAAGTCTATTTTTGGCTTTTGATACACTATATACTTTTCAAAGACCTCTCTTTTGTGCTGCTAAAAATTACAGGCTGCTAAACCCTATTTTTGGCTCTTGATGCACTATATATTATATACTTTTTAAACACCACATTAACAAATATTAGAACGTCTTGAAATTTTTAGATTAGAATATAAAAACCTTGAAACAATATCTGAATAAAGTATGCTTAACTTGATCAATTTTAATTCTAAAAAACTCAATTTTCTAATGTTTTAAAATAAAATAAAAATCTAAAATATCATCACTACCTAATATTAAACTAAACAACGTATTTATATAATGAATAACTTTCAATTAGTGAAGTTACAACTTCACACATCTTCCCTGGAACGACCGTGTTGTTGATATAACTTTAAACGTATTTCAAAAACAAACAGTTTTTTTTTTTTTATTTCCGTCTCACTTCTACATATATATATATACAGAGTGTCCCTTTTTAACTACTCATAAAATGAATGCTAGAAACTACAAGCAAAATGAGTGATATTGACCTAATAAAGTAGTATATTATTTTTAATAAACTCGAAGTTATAGTTTACAAAAAGTTTTTTTTAATTAACTGTTTTAATTTTTAATTCTTTGTAACAAATTTTTGTTTATTTCTTGTTTAAACAAACTGTTAAAGTTTGTATAAAAAAAAGTCTTCAGGAAGATAGTTTTTTAAGATTCTTTTTATGTTTAACCTTTTGGAACTTTTGGAACTTTTTAAGTAAATCTATTTTTTTGTGGAAAATTTAATTTGAAATTTTTTTTGTTTCTTGATTAATTTTAATCAGATACACAGTTTTTAAAAAAATCAAGTAAAACCAGAGGTCATTTCTTAAATATAATAAAAAATGTAAAAATATCATTAGCCGTGGACGTCAAACTAAATAAATTTCATAAACGTCACAAACTGTTTGAGTGTAATTGTGCTTTCTTAAGTAACTTTTTTTTTCTTGAAATGTATCGGTACAGTAACACAAAGATGAGTGATATGCATCTAGTCCTTGGAGAGTGTTTAAGAAATGCAGCGGCAGCAGCCAGCGTTACGCCAAAATGTACCCTAAGCGACAAAAAGCAAAACGTAGATTGTTTTTGGCATTAGATCAGCAACTCCAAGAACGTGGTACATTTGCACTTCATAAAATAGACTGTGGGCGTCATGCAAATTTAGATCCTAAAGTAGATAAACAAATTTTAAACTAGATATTCTACCATCCAACGGAGAGCATTGGACGCATTGTACATTGACTTAACATTTCACGTAGAGTAATACATCGTATTTAAAAAATAAAAGAACTTTTATCCGTATCATTTACAAAAAATGCAAGGTCTTCTAGAACCAAAATTTTATAGTCAAAAACATTTTTTGTGCTTGGCTTATTGCTAAAATTGCAAAAGATGTTAGTTTTTGGAAAATAGCGTTGGCTACTGACAAAGCAACTTTTACGCAAGATGGTATTTTAATCAACATAATATGCATATTTAGGCTCAAAAGAATCCGCATGGAATTATCGAAAATCATCACCAATATAGATTTAGTTTGAATGTTTGGGTAGGAATTGTGGACAGTTGTTTAATAAATCCGTTCATTTTTCCTTTGCGTTTAAATCCTGAAAATTATATGCGTTTTTTAAATAAAGATCTACCGGTTTTATTAGAGAAAGTACTTCTTACTTCAAGATGGAACATGTAGTATTTACACAATGGTACACCGCTACATTATGTGCGCGTCGTTAGAAATTGACTAACAATGAATTATCCCTAAAGGTGGATTGGAAGAGATGATGATGCATTTGTGGCTTGGCCACCTCGTTCTCCAGACCTAAATCTAATTGTCTTTTATTTTTGTGGACATTGAAAACAAAAAGTTTATACTAAACCTATAAACACAATCGAAGAATTAGAAGAAATACGGCATTCTAATAAAATCAAAACACAACATTTAGCTAAAGTGTTTCCAAAGGTGCAATCTTCAATGCAAAAACAAATAAATAAATGCATAAATCAAAATGGCGGGTACTTTGAACAATTATTAAAATAAATGTTTTTTTGAGTTAATGATTACATTTTCTAATTTTTTTTTTTATTCTTATTAATTTAATCCTACAAAATGGGCAACAGCCTAATACTATTTTAGAATCACTAGTTTAATTCCTAAAACATTCTGCTGCTGCATTTTTTAAACACTTCAAGGACTAGACGCATATTACTTATCTCAATGTTATAAATATGATATTTTTATATTTTTTATTATTTTTAAGAAATAATTACTTCTGGTTTTACTTGATTTTCTCAAAAACTGTGTACCTGATTAAAATTTATCAAGAAACAGAAAAGTTTTTAAATTAAAAAAGAGAAATAACAAAAAAAATAGATTTACTTAAAAATTAAAAACTTCCAGAAGGTTAAACATCTAAAGAATCTAAAAAACTATCAACCCAAAAACTTTTTTTATTTAAAAAAAAATTGGTTATAATTTTTTTCTAAAAATGCAATCCAGAGAAGTTACAAACGATTAAAAAATGTAAACTTAAAATTTAAGCTTTTTTTGCAATTTTTAAGTTTTACTGTGGATACATTGCAAGATATCTCGGAGCGTAGCACACGGCACTTCCTGAAATTGTTAGGGTATCTTTTGCATATATAAAAGCACGTTTTATTTTTATTTGAAAAATTAAAAAATACCCATCATCAAAAAAACTAGTTATTAAAGTTCTGCAAAATTTTCAAAATTCAAAAAAAAAAAATTTGATAGTTTTGAAAATAAATGTTTCTTATATTTTTTTCTTAAAAATGCAATCCTAAGAAGTAACAAACGATCAAAAAATGTAAAAAAATTATTTTTTTAAATTTTGATAATTACTTAGAAATGGCTCACTAAAAAAATCTAAAAAAATTCACATAATCAGGATTCATGTAGAGAAAAGCATTTTCAGTGGTTTGAGCAAAAACAAATTTTTATTCCGTACACTTGACTCATACATGGCCATATAAATACAGTGTTTCTACGAAAAGACTGAACTATACGTGTAAACATTATTCTTGAACAATTTTTGAAAAAAGTTATCTTTTAACAGTTCTCCTGCTTGTTATATAAATACTCTATGGTGTCATTGTAACAATAGCATCAGTAATTCTTTTTTTTATCTCAATATTATCTTATCTTGCATGTCCGTGGCATACAATATAGGCTTAAGATAGCCCTACAGAAAATAATCTATTGCGTTTAGGTCTGGAGACCGAGCTGGTCAGTGTATTGGTCCATTGCAACCTATTCAATTTAAAAAATGTTCATTAAGCTAATTTGTAACAATTAAGACATTATGCGCTGTGCAGCCATCCTTCTAAAATATTATATTTCTTCTAAATTCAAAATTTTCTTTATCTAATTGAGACCAAAAGTATTCACTAAAAGTTTTCAAATAATAATTTGCGTGTAAACATTATTCTTGAACATTTTTTGAAAAAAGTTATCTTTTAACATTTCTCCTGCTTGTTATATAAATACTCTATGGTGTCATTGTAACAATAGCATCAGTAATTCTTTTTTTTTATCTCAATATTATCTTATCTTGCATGTCCGTGGCATACAATATAGGCTTAAGATAGCCCTACAGAAAATAATCTATTGCGTTTAGGTCTGGAGACCGAGCTGGTCAGTGTATCGGTCCATTGCAACCTATTCAATTTAAAAAATGTTCATTAAGCTAATTTGTAACAATTAAGACATTATGCGCTGTGCAGCCATCTTTCTAAAATATCATATTTCTTCTAAATTCAAAATTTTTTTCATCTAATTGAGACCAAAAGTATTCACTAAAAGTTTTCAAATAATAATTTGCGTTCAGCTTTCTTTTCAGGAAAAATTAACCAATTACTTTATTGTAGGTCAATGCACATCATACATTATTAAATTTCTGACTGTTTGTATAAATACTGAAACGTGGATTTTGTTTTGCCCGAAAGCAACAATTTTGATTAGAGGGTATTTTATTTGTTGTGAAAATTACAGCGATCAAGTATGCGTTAACTCATTATTAAAGGTAATTTTAGTCGGTATGAAACATTGCCTTCAAAAAGGTTTATTAATAAAGGTTAATTTGAATGCGTAAAATTTATTTGTAGACAGAATATTGCATACAACTAATTTGCTCTTGCTCTCAAAGAGAATCGGCGATTATTGTTAACTAATTTTAACACTAAAATTGATGCAGCATAATTTTCAAAATGTTTTTTTTAAATATTTTTACGTTTTTAACATTACCATAAACATCAAATTTATGTATCAAATTTCTTAAAATATTTTCAGATACTTGCACTCTGAAAAATTTCCGGGGGAATACTTCAATTGCTTATTTATAGCGTAACATTTGACCAAGTAAATGCGCTGTTGTAAGGTCAGCATCTTTCTGGAAATATTAGTTCAAAAATTAACAAATAATTGTAAAAAAGTTACTTAAGCATCACTTGTTAGCAACAATTTTGATTTCAAATTACAAAATGAGATTTTATTCTTAATACCAAATATAATCTCTATCAATAGCTCCTATAAAAACAATTTTTACAATACTTAAATTTTTTAATATTGCATTTTGATATTTTTAAGCACCCTGTACAACAAAATCAGAAATTTTTGATTATGAAGAATGACATTTTTTTTATCCGTGGACATACTGTATGTATGTATATTTATATAAAACTTATATATGTTTTTGTATTGAATATTATAAATTCTATTAAAAAAGTAGCTATTTAAATCATTGCCGATCCAAAATTGTTTTAACAAATATTCATTGACAGTTTAGAAATGTAGAATCAAAATTTAAAAAAAGACGTTTTTTTTTAAGTATTCAGTCAAAGTTTATAGATTGCTCAAATCTTGCCTTCATTGTGATAGTTTTAGTGAGTGTTGTTTTTCTCGTTGAAATTCATATATGAATTAATTCCTAAATATCATATTTTAAAATTAAAAAAAAATCTATTCTAAGTCACTAATGGCCGATCTCACCGACACATCTTAAAATTTAAGCCCGAGTTAAATTTCTAAGTCCGGGTTAACACGTTGCACTGACAATATAAACGCAGACTTAATGCTTAATTATTGTTTAAATATAAGTTGCCATTTTCGTCTTCACTAATAGATAAGCTTCAAGTTTGCGTTTATAATGCCGGTGCAACGCAAGTCGGTGAGATCGGCCATAAGTCTTAGAAACAATACTTGTAAAAACGTAACGTTTAAAAAAAATAAGAGTATTGAAATGTAATCAATCAAAATGTTGACAACACAAAAAGCAAGAATCGAATGATTCTTAATTTTTTCAAAATGGCTAGTCATGGATTTATATATGTTCAATTATTAATTCTATTTGAAGCAAATTGCTTGCAATACAGTAGCGTATAAGTGCCACATAATTCTGCTCATTAACTATAATTGACCGGTCACGAGATATTTAGCTAACTGCATGTTTTTAAGTATTTTTCTATTTATTGAATTCTTTTATTGTTTTTGTATTATTTATTTTCTCTTTTTTTTTATGTATTTTTCCCGTTCCATTAATATCAAAAACAAACTGTAGTAGCAAATAAAAAGATTGCTACCACAAAACAATAAAAATATTTGCAATTACGCTAGTCCGATAGTATTTGCAATGTACTACTTGTTAAACTATATGTATTATATATTGTTCTATAGTTTATATACAATGCAATTGCAAATATAAGATGTTTAGTAGAAGAATCGTTAATGATATCTATAACATTTAATTCGCGCTTCCTTAATCTTGTTTTAAATGTAGTTCTGGCTATCATATTACATTACATCACAATACATTATTATCATTTGTAATAAAATATAATTAAATAGTTTCATATCTTATATACTTAATACGTTTTATCTTAGACTTATTACCTAATATAAAAATTGATTTGTTTTTAACTATAATATCTATCTCTATATTAAAAAATGTAGAATGTAGAATGTAAGAATAGAAAATTCTAATAAAATTCATTTTAAACATGAATACTAAACATTGAAATAAATTCAACATTTTAACGATGTTCTAATTTTAAAATTGACGTGATGCGCCTCCAATTTTTATGCAAAGGTACTTTATTAATGATTTATATGTGATAGAACCGCAAGTGAAAGTTTTGGTAGCAGACGTGATCGCAAAAAATAACGCATATAAAACGTACACGAGCCAATACAACGCGCTTCCAATGAGTATTTAAATATGCAAGGATGGTTAGTATATCAAGTGAAACTTTAGTCATGATTTAAATTCTAAATTAATTTTATAGTTTATAATGATGTCGCTTAAATTATAGATTCATTAAATAATATCGCATTGAAAATTATCATATTAAATTTGTATTACGCTTCAAAAAGCCCCGAATGCAAAAAGAAAGTATTAGTAATGATGAAATTGCATTGATAAAAAGTGCGTCTGTATATGTAGTTAAAGAAAATGGGTGTAATTTATTTTGATGGATTTAAAATTTAAAAATAACATTGCGTGTTGTTTAAGTATATTAATTAAAGTAATTATCTTTTTTATTAGAATGTGTTGGCTTGTTTATATGAAATTACAATGCAAATAAATAATAGATTATATTGAAAGTAAGCTTAAAGTAGATAATATTCAGTTGCGTGTGGGCATTTTTTTCAATTTTCATTATTTAAATAATTTCAGATATAACGTCTTTTATATGTTCTAGCTGTGTATAAAAAATAACTGTAATATATTTTCTTTTTAGTTATTTTAGCTTGACATAGTCTGTCCCAAATATATTTGTATACAGATGGGCGAGAATGCCCGAGGTTTACGATGTAGGCAACAACATATTCACTTATTGTAAATATTAAAAAAATATATCTCTAGGCTGCCCTTGATCATCAACATTTTGTGGTAATTAATGTAATTATAAACAATTAAAATATATACAAAGTACATAATAAACAATAATGAATTATTTTAAAACTTTATTTAAAATAAAAAAACAAAAATTATAAAAATAATATTTAAATAATTAACTACTTTTAAATAAAATATTTTTATTTTTTAATTGGCAACTTAACCATTGTGAAAAATAACAAATGTATATTTTTTTAGAGGTTATTTATATAAGAATACTAATAATAATAATAATAATAACAAGTAATTGTACAGGATTGGAAATTGAATTATTAAATTATATGTAAAGGGTTACCCAATAAGAAGTTTTATTTTGAATAGCAGGCTATTTAGGCAACTGTCAATTTTGAAGCTATTATCTTTTGACATTTGACAAGTAAAAACTACGCCATTATTAAAAATGAAACAATACACGCTTAAACAACGCATTGAAATTATTAAAATTCACTACAAAAATGGTAGAAATTTTTCAGTCACAGTTCGCAAAACTAAAGCACTTTTTGGTTGTCGTAAAGCACCTTCTCGGCCGGCAATAGTAAACCTAGTAGAAAAATTGGAGCTGTTAGGACAAGTTTGTGATGTGAAGAATCAAAACCGTGTGCATTGCTCAAAAACACATGAGAATATTGCTGATGTAGCCCGTAGTGTTGAAGAAACCCCAGGTTTATCGATTCGTCGTTGATCTTTGGAATTCCACAAACAAAATTACACCGTACTTTGCATTAAGACTTAAGTTTTAAGAGGCCTCCTTAGGCGCCCAGATATTTATTGCAGAGAGAGAAACTTAAGTTTAAACGAAGGCGAAAGATATACGATGGGCGGCTCGTTTTTTGATGCTCGGGGCGCGGTTGAGGATTTTTGATGTGCCGTCGCGCATATATGTGTTTCCCTCTTTGTTGTATGTAACGAAAGCGAGCAGATTTAGACACTACATATAATTTATAGTTCATACTAGTTTCAATTTATTGTATAATTTTCATGCACAGATTAATTATTATATAGAATACATGTATTAATTAAAATTGATTATTTACAAGCTGATAAAGCAATTATATTTTATATTAAATAATAATTTAAATTAAAGTTAATAAACTATATTGTTATTTATATTTATATTAATTATTTGTTTTTTATGATTATAATATATTTATTTTATATAATCATTATTCTTTGATACATATATAATTTGCCAATTTAACTTTTTTAAATAATCAGTTATTGTTTATATAAATATGTTACAATATAATTTTTTATGTGTATTGCTCGTCTAGTAGTGAGAATATGCTCATACTCTTAGTCTCTATAAGATCTAGCACAAAAAGCAAATGAGGTGGTAGGACAAGTATGAGAAACAGGTAAAAGAAAATTGTGTTAAAATATGTGATACTAGTTAGTAAGAAGCAAGCTGTTATATGAGTAGACATTTGGGGTGATAGAAGCAATAAAGCTACAGACAGGTAAAATACTGGAAATGAACATCGGGTTACATAAAGAAATGTTAGCATACATGCTAGAGAAGATAAAATAAGAAAAAGTAAGAGTAATAGCAATTCATCAAAATCATACAAGAGTATCTAAAAAGAAGGAATGTACAAACAAATTAAAGTAAAAAACAAAACAATTATTATAATTTAAAATGAATATGCAGGTTTGTAAAAAAGTAAAAAATATAAGAGTGGATGGAAGAGAATAGTTGAGAGATATACAAATACAAAAGCATCAATTTACATTTAATAATAATAATTAGTGATGCCGCTGGATCCACTTTTTGGTCGAAACCGGATACCGGAACCATCACCAACAAAATAAACCGGAACCGAACCGGAACCGAATCCAAGACCGGATCTAACCGAATCCGGCCGGATCCTTAAAAATATAAAAAAATAATAAATATCTATAAGTGTCTATAAAAAAAAGTCTATAAAAAAAAAAACAAATTATATAATATAATATTCTTACATTATTTAAATATTATTGATAATATTTTAATTAATATTTATTAATATTAATATATTATATTTATTTTCATTATTTTCATTATTATGATTTTTATATTTTATATTTTTTTTGTTTACATTTTATTAATAAATTTTTATTCTACTTTTATTAGTTTCATATATTTAAAAAAAATCGGATCCGGCCGGATCTGGTTGAATCCGACCGGATGTTATCAAGATCCGGCCGGAACCAAATCTTTCAAATATTGGCCGAATCCGCCGGATACCGGATCTGGATCCGGTTTCGGCTGCATCACTAATAATAATTAATAACTATCATTATTATTTTTTCGACATATCATAGTTTAATCCTTTCTAAATGTACTGACAAAAAAATAAATCGATTATCAAATTATTTGTAGAAGCAGCGATGAAGGGGAAGTTGCCGTTTTTGTTAAAATACTACAAATCAAGGTAGCGGTCGGTATGGTCTTAATTGGAATAATTCTAAATTAGAAGACTTGAACAGGCAAATAAGAACAACGTTCACTAAATATAAAGTAAAGTAGAGTAAAGTAGTTTATTGGTGCTATATAAGTAATTACAAATTTTTTACACATTCAAGTAAAATACTAACTCTAGATATTACAATAGTAACATAAGCTCACATATACAAAATTATAAAATACTTATTAAAATTAGTTCTGATAAAATAGGTATAACTTTAAATAATACTGTCGGGAATAATAAAATAAAATTTTAAAAAACATACATTCTAGTACATATTAAAATATTTGCTAAGCGAGTAAAAACATTTATTAATTAAGAATTCTCATCATCCAAAATCTTGTATGCAAAGAATGACACTGCCAAGACCTAAAAGTAGAAGAAGTATTAGCGATAGTACATATCACAACAAACAAATAATAGATCAACATCTTACTTTAAAACAACTAAAGGCACATTATACAAAACTGTTATAAAATTTGACAAACATCTAATACTTTTAAATCTAGTTAATGGCATAGAACAGTATAATATTGTTATAACTGAATGGTCACAAAATAAATTTATGGAAAGCACTACTGCCATCTGCACAAAGATTGGGTAAACATAAGAATATCAAATGTGTAGCTTACCAATGGAAAATTGTTCTCTAAAACAGAAGGAACTATAATAGAAGTGTTTCAAAACAGCTCAACTATTTCAGTTAAAAATTAAAAAACTTAAAACTTATTGTAATTATTATTTTTTTGTACCAATATAAAAATTTAAAAAAAAAGTTAAAGAAGATACGTTATCTGCTACTCAAAAGTCAATTTTATTGAATGCTACACATCACCCACATCACCCGTGCTTAAACTAATACCTTTTTAAACTAAGTATATATGTTTACCAAAGAAATTGTCAAATCTAAAAAAATAATAATAAGAGTTCCAATCGTACAGACTTGCCACATTGCAAAAAAAAAATATAACATGGGATAAAATTATTTTTTTCTATGCATTTATTACCAACCATAAGCTGGAAATTAATAGATAAAAATAATAATTATTATTAAACCAAAAACCCCCCGCGGGAAGGGGTAGTGCAGAAGAATACATTTGCTAGTCCCTTTATTTACTGGCAGTAAATGGCAAATTATAGGCAAAGACATAAACTCACCTGAATGTTTGTTGTACTTACTTGTACAACTTCCGCCTCTATTTTTACTTATGGGTGATAACACTATGTGGGGTTTAAGTCAGACTGATGTACAAGATTGTAACTTGCCAACAATACCAACTTTTTTGTAGCTAATAGATTATGTTCTGCTATTGACCGTACAATTTCTTTTCCAAGTGTTCCAGCAGCGTTTTTTTGGAAAATTTCGGAACATCTTTATGATAAAGAACGCGTGCTGGAATTTATAAAATTTATAAAAAACAAAATCGGAATTGAAAAATAAAAAATGCTGATTGGGATACATTCAAGTGTTTGATTATGATTCAAGTTCAAGTAACTATCAAAATATTTTTTTTTTTTTTCTGACGGAGGTGGAATCTCTTTACGGACAAAGTGTGGGACTTTTCCTCTTATTCAAAAAAGGACATACCGACTAAACCACCCCCCAAATGTAATCAAACTAGGTTTAGGTTTAGGTGTATTAAACTAGAGTAATTGGCAACTCGAGTTAAATTTGAGGTCTCGAGCCATTTACAACTCGAGTAATTTTTGAAGATTTAAGTTATTTTTAGAACTACTATTTTTAAAGGCTCACTTGAGTCATTGAAATTTTTTTTATAATCGATTATTTATACTTTTTTTTCTTTGTTATTTTTTGTTGTGCCTCTAAAATTTCGGGCGGATCCCGGATTTGCAAACTTTTGGTGTGACGAGGATCTACTAATTCTGGCAGCATACAATTAATGTAAAACTTTTTTAGCTTAGGAAGCATTTTTGTGTTCCAAAATTGATTATCGCGGCGAATGTATTCTGCTTTCATTGGATATTCATCACCTATTCACACTCCAAAGAGACATCCTAGTCTTCCAGAAATAATCATTTGTTACTGAATTTGGTAATAACAGGAGTGGTGTGAATTTAAACGACAGCAACCGTTTTCAAATTTCCAGAAAGGTATTTTTGTTAGTTTAATTGCATCAATTGGATCTATCTTAAACGCAGAATATGCGCATTTTATTTCTACAACCAAATTATTTCCTATAATACCATCTGGAGTTGCTCCGAGGTAAAGATGATCAATAGAAATAAAAAATCACACAATCATCAATTTTGACATTTTCTTGAATAGCCAGTTTAATTTTTGCTGCCGACTCAAAAGTTTGGCCGTGCTTTTAGACTGTGAATTTATGATGCCATCACTATAAATAATTTTGTTTACAAGATTCTTACAACTTGTTGATGGTCTTCTGTTACAAACGGTAAAAAAATTTGAAGCAGTTAAAACTTTTCTTCTGTGTTCAATCCATTGGCCACTTCCTGCTTGTAAAATTGTTACTTTTTCTATAAGTTTGCCATTTTTAGCACTCTTTTTGTAGAGTTTGTAAAAACCGATTTTTTTTAGCTTCATACTCTTCTAGCGACACCTTTTAAAGAAAAGTTTATCCTTTTTCCACCAACAAATTTGACGACAATTGAATTAAAATGTTCAACAACATTGCTATCGACATCTTAAATAAGAGATCTAACATTCTTTGAAAGAGTTTGAAAACAGTTTAATAACTTTGAATAGAACTCACCACTGTTTTTAACTTCGTCTAAAATATTGGGTTCTTTTGATTTTTTTTGTTTGCAAAAACAATCTCTGCAATTATTCTGGTATTCAAATACATGTGCTATTACATTATCAACATCGTTTTTTTAAAAAAGTAATACTATCTTCTTTATATTTATTATGTGCTATCGCACCTACAATAGCATTTCTCATTCGCACAATATTTTTAGATACATTTTTTCTTAATTTTAGTAAATATTTTGTATCGGTTGTTATCAAGTGTAATTTATTACAAAAATTTCTTAAAAGATGGTTTCTACATTCAATTTTCTCTACTAAAATATTTTTGTAAGGCTTTGCATCTAGAAGTCTTTTATTTTTATATGTGCTACTGTCTCCATCAGCTATTAATTTGTTATATTTTATATTATACATTGCTTCACTATTTTTAAAACCTGAAACAATAATGTCGGATTCCATGCTTGTAGAGCTACCTTCAAAATTTTTGAAGCACTTATGCAAAAGGACGCTTTCTTTTCTTGACTTAAATCTTGTGCAAACACAGCAATATTTATTTCTCACACCTATAAATAATATTTGACCAAATTGTTGGCCCACTATTGCTCCTACTCCTGATAGAACACTATAATTTTGGCCATATGACCGCTTGGACCAGCACCCGTCAGCTACTACAGTTATTAATGGTACTTCATGTTCGTCAACACTTTCAATGCTTCTTGCATACTCAGATTCCTGACGAGCTGCCGCCTCCATCTGATCTATTGCAGTTTTTTTCCATTGAGCAGAAACCAATGTATTGTATTTTAAATAAGTATTTGAAGCCATATATGGAATATCCATTATTGATAACATTTTTGTAATTCTTTTTTTATCATGTTTTTTTTTTTTTTTTAATTGTATATAAGGCAAATTTTTTTGCTGGTATTTAAATAATTATAAAACCGATTAAAAACTAAAACATAAAATACTATGTTGCCATTTAAAATAAATCACAGTAACGTCATAATTTTTTCAAGGTCATTAAAGAAAACAAACAAGTTACATCTTTAAGTAGGTTTTTAAAATTACTGTTTGACGTTTTTGAGTTATTTTTATAAACTATTAATAACTTTTTTATTTGGTTGTTTTAAAACGATATCCGCAGTATTTACATAGTATTTTCTAACTAGGGAAAAAAATAAAACTTTAGGTACATTTTTTTTATTTCAATCAGAAAATCTAAATAACTTTTTTGTCTATCTCGGTTTGTTTTCAAGATAATAAAAAAATACACATTACTTAGAAAACTTTTTATTTAGCAAAAAAAAAACAAACAAAACAACATTACTTTAACAAGTGTGCGTTGATGCAAGCTTTTGATACTTGTCAAAATAGTTTTCTTTGGTTCGGTTAGTAAAATTTTGTAAAAATGCTGTTCAACAACGGAAAATACGCAGATATCATTTTTGTTTACAAATTCTGTAATGGTAATGCTCTAGCTGTATTTCGCGAGTATTAATTAAGATTTCCCGACAGAAGACAACCTTCTCGTTACGTATTTTCGGACGCATTTTGAAAAATCTATAAAGGTGAAAATGGAAATCCACATCAACAGGAAATTTCTTCACCCATACCATTATTAAAAAGTATAATACTTACAACCAGGCAACGCAGCACAACAACTTACATTTTCTCAATGGTTTCTTGAACAACATCAACAAGATTCTATCTTTATTAGATCAATATTGTTCAACGATAAATCTTTGTTTACAAGAGATGGCATTAACAATATACATAATGAGGAACTCTGTACGCAGTTAGGGTACAAGCTTACTAATACAGATTTTTAGTTAACTTATAGTGTGAGGTTTTTAATGAGCAACTACTGCCAATTTAAATCCAAATACCAACTCGTTTTAATGCTGGTTTTAATGCAGAATTTCTCAAAAATTAAATTAAAAATTTGCTGGATAACAATGTCACTCTTGCCTTACGTAAACACATTTAACACAACAGATTTTGAAGCAGTTTATCATTCTTTTTTAGTGCGTTGTCAAGCTTGCATCAACGCTCATGATGGTCATTTTGAGAATTTATTAAAGTAATTTTGTTTTGTTTGTTATTACTATTGTCACAAACGTTTTTTTTTACTTATTTTGCTAAATAATTTTTTTTTTTAAATAATGTGTATCTTATCAAAAACAAAGCGAGAAAAAGTTATTTAGATTTTCTGTTTGAAATTTAAAAAAACGTACCTAAAGTTTAATTGTTTGCCTCCAGTTAGAAAACACCCTGTATATTTATGTCCTTAATACACACATGCGCATTTTTAAGCTGCCCCTTTTTTACCTTTTACTAAATGGGCAATATTTCCGCGCCTTTTCTTTCTAAAGGCTTTAGTGACACTTGCTTATTAGCTGCACCTTTTCCCATTATAAAAAAAATGAAAGATCACAAAAATATGAATAAAATTGCAAAAAGTAAACACAAACAACAGTAATATAATAAAACGCAATTTTTAATATCCGTGCAGTGTTCAAAATAACAACGCGTCTGATCATTTGAGACCAGTTATTTTGTAGGCGTTGCTTAAAAATGTGATGCGCAATAACAGCCAATATTGCTTATGTTACGCGCACAGATTAATATAGTGCCGCTGTCTCCTACTATGTGGCAGCACATTACTATTGCTAAACAAACAATTATTTCGTTTATGTAAAGACAAGAATGCGGCTGTATTACGCAAATTTTTTAATTCTATTTCGATGGAAGGAATTTTTATAAAACGCAATATAACTTACGTAAAAAAATGTTGAAATAAATTTTAAAAATTAAGAAAGTATGCAAGCTTTATCCATCATAATTAATTAATAACAATATTATTCTTAAAACCCTACCATCTAACGGTAGATAAATGTTTAAGCTTTTTAAATCCGGTCTCGGATTGTAATTATGTTAACCAATGCATTAGTTATCTTGGCGCCCGTATACATGTAATTCCCTATACCAGCTAGGGGTATAGAGACCTCTTAAGGCTTTTAAAGTTCAGTTAACACAAGAACTCAAGCCGGTCAATCACTATAAACGTCGTATCATTGCTGATTGGGTCCTTCAAATGCATCAAAATGATCAGGAATTTCATAAAAAAATCATCTTTGGTGCTGAGGCCCATTTTTACCTTTAATAAACAGAATTGTTGCATTTGGGGTTCAAAAAACCCAAAAATGATTGTTGAAAAGTCTTTGCATCCTCAACATGTCACTGTTTGGTGCGGTTTTTAGGCTAGCGGTGGGATTGGACCCTACTTTTTTGAAAATGAGGCTGGTGCAACTGTTACGGTAAATGGATAGCGCTACCGAGCTATAATTTATGATTTTTTATGACCGGAATTGAAAGATATTGATGTGGACGACGTTTATTTTTAGCAAGACGGCGCTACGTGTCAACAAGCAACGAAACAATTGCAGTTTTGCAAAAAAAGTTTCCTGACCGTGTTATTTCTCAAAGAGGTGATCACAATTGGCCACCGAGATCTTGTGATTTAACACCTTTAGACTTTTTTTAGATAAGGTCTATGCCAATGCTCCACAATCGATTAAATATAGAATTCGTCAAGTTATCGAGGACATACAGCCGCAAATGTGCGAATTGGAAAAATTCATGAAAAGAATGTGGTACTGCAACCGTAACCGTAGCGGCGATTTGACTGATATCTTTTCAAATGTTAATGGCATACCTTCCTCTTTACAATGAAATAAACATTTATTGATTTCTCTTCTAAAATATCAGTTTCAACTACAGCGTCTATAAAAGCATTCTGTTCTTGTATAAACATTACTGTTCATACAACTTAAACATCTAATTTGCATATTAGTCTTGAAAAACGAGTTAATCGTTGGGCTTGTGCATACGCGTCTTACAAAGACGAAAACAAGTTACTTAGAAAATAAAAGTAGCTTGCACATTACAGTTAGTACTACTAATACTGCAACATTGAAAAAAATAAAATTGAAAAATGTGGTTAATTTTATTTTTTTCAATGTTGCAGTATTAGTAGTACTAACTGTAATGACTAATGTGCAAGCTACTTTTATTTTCTAAGTAACTTGTTTTTGTCTTTGTAAGACGCGTATGCACAAGCCCAACGATTAATTCGTTTTTCAAGATTAATATTTAATCACTTGTGTCATGTATTAATGGACATTTGTTCTAATGTTTACATCTAATTTGCAGTTTGCATAACACATAATTCACACTATTTTAAATTTTCATTGCACTTTACATATTGTAATTTATTATTAAACTGACCTAAACATATTTTTAATAAACATTAATCTTAAACAATTAGCCCTTTTCTGTGGGGTTATTCTAGCATGTATCGCATATCGCTTATTGCAATTAATAACGTTTAAAAAAATCTGCCGGTGATCTCTTTTCATACTACAGGACTATCTAGTAATATACATTCAATACCAAGCTTCAAGTTATTTGCATTTTTAAACGTCAATATGTATTAATAGCTGCTTTCCCGTTACGTTCTGACAGACCCTAGTGCACGCCAGGGCAAGATGTACTGCGTTCCCGTTACATTTTATAAAGGGTAACTTGCACAAGTCGTCTTTCCCCTTCCTTTTCTAGCCCCAACCTTTCAAGCGGTGCGAGTTGCACTTGCTCATTTGATTGGCTTGTTTAAAAATTACATCTGACAGTTATAAATACAGACGTTAATTAATTAAAATATAAATCAGAAATGGCTAACGAAAGAAATTGCAAATCAAAATGAATACAAATCAAATAATAATCACATAAATGTAAAAGATTACTAATTTTAAAAAATCTTACACATGACACTTACGCGAACGCTATAGAGACATGTTCTCATAACCGCTAGGCCACGAAACAGACGCGCCGCTTGTAGCGTCAAGACGCTGGAAGCGTATTTTAGCAGCGTCAAAATCACGAAGCCACGAGCCTGTCAATTTTTGTTGGAGCGTTTATTTTGACATTTCTATTTAGGGTTATGATACATTTATTTTTGTTTATATAAAAATTTTAAACTTTCATATCATAGAATGCGGAAAAAATCAAAAATAATCTTATTATGTAATTTATTTATATTTGTTTATGTAAAAATTTTAATATTTTTTTTAATACAAATTTTATTCATTCTACCAATTAATCTTTTAAAGGTACATTATATTACCTTATCTTACTTATCAATATAAGATGTATGTACAAAATTTTAAATATATAAAAAGTATATTTACAAACAGAAAACTACGAAACGCGGAAAAACTAAATTTATTTTAAATACTAAATTCATTAACTTTTAAAATAATTTTATTTACTTATTTGTCATTTAGAATATGACATGTAAAACCCTGTAATTTTTGTTATTCGAAGCTTTCTAGCTTTGTTCTCCTAGCTTTTCACGTTAATGATTAAAAAAATAGTTTTAAATTAAATTTTATTTCTTCAAATTTGATAATTAAAAACCCAAAGTCTTGGCAGAATTGGCTTTGGCAAACTAAACTTGATAATAGAATATAATCTATCAAACAATGTAGGTTTCATCCATTCTAAAATTATGCCAGTTTAAATTTTTCATTATTAACTATTAATATATAATTTTGAAAACTGACAAAATGTGTTTTATATGTATAGTGCAAAACCTATACAAACATATCATAAAATTATAAATTATTTTTCTTACTTAACTAATAATTTTACAAAAAAAAAAATTAATAATAATTTATTTAATTCAATATAATTAAATAAGTTAAATCATAATAATGATAAAATACATTTTTTTTTAATATAATTACAATTTATTTGCTGCAGGTGGAGGAAATTATCAATTAAAAAGAAAACGTTCTGGCGTCTATATTTAGTAGCGTTTGAAACAAACCGATTTGTTTCAGACGCTGACGCTCAAATAATACGCTCCAACGGTATAAACAGTCAAATTTTATTGTGTACGTACTTGATTTTTTGTATTCATTTGTTTTTAAGAGGCTTATAAGATGAGCGTCATACGCAACGGACGCTCGTGTTTGTTTCGCTAGAAGCAAACGACGCTGCGTCTTGCAGCGCTATTTCGTGGGCTGGTACGTATAAACCCATGTATTTGAATTGGACGCTTGACGCTCCTTTTTGCAGCGCCAAGCGTTTACGCTTATAGCGTCATGGCTCGTGGCCCAGCGGTGATCCAGTGTAACTTGCACTGGCGCGCGCTGGGGTAAGATGCCCTGGGTTAGTTACACTAGTAATGGGAAAGCAGCTATTAATTACAATTTTATGATTTAAATGTCACACTTCCCTTCCGGTAGGAGAAATTTATAACGTAGTGCGAGATCGCAATGAGTGCGAGTTTAGTTAGGAGTATGATATTGAATGGGTCAGAAATATGGGGATGGAAGGAACTAGAAAAATTAGAAGCAATACATGTAAAATATTGGAGATGAGTGCTAGGTTTAAATAGAGAAACTCCAGCATATATTGTGCTGGAGGAAGTCAAAAAAGATAAGTTAAGAGTAGAAGCAGGAAAAGAGCAATGAAGTATGAAGAAAGAATGAGACAGATACACGAATGTAAAACCTTACAAAAATGCATGAAAGAAAAAATGAAAGCAACAAATGGAAAGATAGGAGAGATTAGGGAAAATAATTACAATAGAAATGGGTGTGCTAGCCAAGAAATTGAAAGAATTAGAGAATCTGGGAGGGAGACATAGTACAAAATTATGAAAAAAGATAGAGATATACAAAGGCAAGAAAGGAAAATACGAGTGATAGAGTCTAGGTACAACGCAAATTATAAACATATTAAAGTTAAAAATGTATTTGTAAATGTAATTTTCAAGGCCGAAAAGCAAGAAATAAACGTATTATATATAAGTAAAGTACCATCTCTTAACTTCTTGTAAGAATTATTAATAATAATGTTAAACAAATTTTAAATAGAGTTAATCAAATAATATAAGTTTCATAAATGTAAAAAAAAGGATTACTACCGGCCTCCATACTGTAGCACAATGCAGCAAACCTTTTATCTATCACTACATAAATAATTCTTTGTTCTAAAGTTAAACATAACAAGCCAATTAATATAAATCAAAATTTTTTGCTTACAGAAGAAAGTTGTAAAAACTATTTGTAACCTTCCATATAATACTCCTACTCTGCTTGCAATATATATTTTTAGTACGATCTCTTACATAAATGCAAACCGAAATAATTTTGCAACAATAAATGAATGCCATCAATATCCAACACGATTTGGTAAAAACATCAGAACAACTAAATTTAGGTTGGCAAAATCCGAAAATAACTCAATAAATATTAAACTTTACAACTCGCTTCCACATGGTCTTAAAAACATGCAACCAAAAGCATTTAAACTCAAGATAAAAAATATACTAAAAAATATGGCACCAAATTCGGTTCTAAAATTTTATCAAGACATATAGAATGTCACCATACTTTAATGTTTTAATTTATATTTTATTTTTGTTTTTTTTTTAATCTTATATTTTATGTAATTTTGTTTGATTTACCAAATACCTTGTTTTATTATAATTTTTTTTTTGTATTATTTTAATTTATTATTGGCAAAATAAATGTATTCTATTTTATTCTATTCTATTTTATTCTATTCTATAATAATAATAATATCTTTATTTTCACTTAAGCTACTTTTTACAAGTACATTACAATGTTTTCATGTACATTGAAACGGATGTGGATGTCAAACCTAATACTATATACACATACATACTTAAACTAATTAAAATATAATACATTTAGTTATTACAAAAACATATTAAAAAAAACATATTAAAATTAGTGAGCAATAAACTCATTAAAGTTGTAAAAGCAGTTTTGCACGAGAAATTCTTTTAGTTTATCTTAAAACGTTTTTATACTTTTAGAGATTTTAATATACTCTGGCAGTTTGTTGTATATCAGTTGGCATAAATATTTAGCTGTTTTCTCGTACATGGTGCTGCTATGTGCAATGGTTCTTATATTAGATCCATGCCGCGTTGGATAATGATGGACGTTACAGTTTTTAACAAAGTTACTTTTATTTTTATAAACATATATTCCGCACTTGTATAAATATATATTAATTAAAGTCAGAACTTTATATTTGGTAAATACTAGACGGCAAGATTTAGTACTTCTTATACCAAATATTAAGCGAATTATTCTCTTTTGTGCAACAAAGACTCTATTTATGTCGCTCCTGCCCAGACTAGTACATTGAATGACATATGCGAGTATACAAGTGCGTAGTACATGTCAATCAATGATTTAAAGCTAAAATTACGTTTCAGTTTTAATATGGCATAATATGCGCTATTTAGTTTACTGGTTACGTGATCAACTTGCTTATCCCATGACAGTTTGTCATCAATTAGGTTCCCTAGGTATTTGACAAACTTTGAATTATTTTCTATAGGTTTTTCAGGAAGCTTTCGATTACAGAATTGAATAGAAGTAGTTCTTTTCTTTATTTAAAATAAGTTTATTTTTAAAACACCAATCAGTTACTTCTACATTTGTAGTATTTATTTTAGATACCAGGTCTTCCTGGTTGTCAGCTGATAAAACTATTGCGGTGTCATCGGCAAAGTTGATCATGAATCCTGTGCTAATAGACTCACTAAGATCATTAATAAACAGAAGGAATAATATTGGACCTAAGGTTGAACCTTGCACATTTTTTTTACTTAGATTACATGTTTTCGAAGCGTGTTGTTCGATTTGCACATACAGATTACGGTCTGTCAGAAATGATTGCACAAGTTTTAACGCTGTTCCTCGTATGCCAAGCGCATTAAGCTTATCATTGATAAATTTCACTTCCACGGTGTCAAAAGCTCGCGAGAAGTCATAGAAGAGACTTGCAACGCACTTACCCGCATCAACATTTTTTGATATGTGCTCTATCAACTCTACACTTGCTGTTTCTGTAGAATGGTTTTTTTCAAAATCTATGTTGCGCTTTATTAATTAAGTTGTAGTTTTTAAGAAAACTCTGCAATTTTAGAGTAATGATTTTCTCGTACACTTTTAAGAACATATCCAGAAGTGCTATAGGACGGTAATTATTCATATCTTTCTTGTCACCTTTTTTATGTATTGGCACAAACTTGAATGTTTTTAGTATGCTCGGAAAAATACCAGTGTTGAATGATAGATTTATTAGGTATTGTAATGGTTCTATTATCTCATTTACTGTACTTTTAACTAATAGTAGTGGTAATTCATCTCTGCCAGAACTTGCACTATATTTAAGATTGTGAATGACATTACTTATTTTGGTATTGATTAAAACTTTGTTTAGTTTAACCTTCCTTTTACCAGAAGTTAGGGTTAAAATATTGTGTTAGAACTAATACTCTTCCAAACATGCGTATTAGCACTTTAACTACCAAAATCCCTTTTCTTTGCCTTTTGGGTCACTTTGCATAACAAACACGCAGGTGTGTTCTACAAGATTTATAGTGAATTATGTCAAAAGCAAACTCACAAATAAATTTCACATGTTCCAGACAAACTGTGGGTTTTGACAAGGTTATCACTATGCCTATAAGTTACCTTTTAAGACCAACAAAAAAGTTAAAATTAAGTGCATTTAAAAAAAAATGTCTGAGTATTGAGTTTGTGTTGAAGAAAGTGACGTTTTAAAATGCTGCACAAATTTAATTTATTAAACCGTTAAGTTTTTTAATGTATTTAGTTTTTTTATGATCATATTATTTCTTAAAAAAAAAAACAAATTATTTGTCAACGAAGAAAATATAGACTTGAATGTAAGTAAGTGTAAAGTTATTAAAAAAAAAGTATTTTATCTTTGCAAATTTGTAATAGACAGACTACATTGTCTCTATAGGAGTTTTATTATTAGATATTTTCATTTTTGTTAAATTTTCTTTTGAAACATTAAAAGTTCCGTTAACAAAAAAAATTATAATTTTTGGTTTATATTCGTTTCAAAAATCAAATATGAAAAAAATGTTTTTTTTGTTTTTCTTAACTTATTTTTTACAGAAAAATATATACAGAATGCATTTTTTAGTTTTACTCTAAATTTAAAAATTTTATCCGTTTTTAGTCTTTTTTAGAACAATTAAAATAATCAAATTTAATATTGACTTTACGTTTTTCTAGAAATTTTGCCCAACTGTGCTAATTCTATAACTCTATAACTTTTAAAATAACAAAATTACCCATAGAACACATATTAATTATTGATGCTCTGTATATAATAATTATATTATTATTAAATGCATTCTCAATTATTTTTTCTAGATGAAAGATTGATCAATTATAGTGTACATAAAGTGTTGATATGAATATTATTAATGCATTTGTTTGTTGATGCTAACTAGATATATGTTAATAAAACGTGGAGTATAATAGCAAATTGCATTGATCTGTTTAAGTATATATAAAAGATATTTATTTACATTCAAATAAAGAAATTCGAAACGTCTTTAAATAATCACGTATTGTTTAAAACAAGAAATATGACTCTTAGTTTAATTCCTATAAAAATTATGATAATTTCCAATACAAACCGCGGATGCACATCACTAATTAAAAATGTAAAAGTGACAAGTAGTTACAAACGAAGCAAGAACAAATAGTGTATTGTGTAACCTTGTCTTATAAACCGTAAAATATTTAAAAAAGACAATGATTAGTTATCTAAAACTAATAGTGGCTAAGCAAAGAAAGTTACGGTATGTGGTAATGGGTTTATTCTATTATGGCAGAGCAGCGAAAGTTTTAAAACGTGACGAGTTTGGAATAAGCTGTTTGAAAAATAAAACTGACCTTGTCGTTTACACTTCCGATGCATTGAACTTGCCATTGGAAAACTGATGTTTTTTATATTAAACTTTTACTAGCAAATTTTCTTTATATTGCGAATTTACAACGAGATAATGTCTTTTAGAAATAACTCTTATGAATAGCTTCAGTCTGTAATTTTATGCGTGACACAAGGAGATAATTTAATACGGAATTGAGTGAAATTGGCTATGCATACAACAAATATATTATGATTGTAAGTATAGTTTATTATAATTTTGCTTATATTTAAATAGAGGAAAAGTATAATATACTACAGTTAAATAGACATAACTATACAAATAATGATAATTTGATTTTAATCGTCTGTACACACGCTGATAACATAATAAATAAAACTAGAATCGATACAAGTAGTTTAATTAGTTTATTAAAAAATAAAAACTAGAAAATGAATATCATTGTATATATTATGAAGTATTTGGAAATTCTATGAATAGAAACAAAAAATAAATGTTCTTCAAACAACTTCCTGCAGGGCTACGTTCCTAAACACGGAGTGGCGAGAGCGATGTCACATGATCAAACAGGGTAACATTTTATGAACGAGTTCGGGCGAGTTTATGGTAGGATATAGGGTAAGCTGTCAAAAATCAAACGTATGTACAATATAAACAATATAAATAAAAACTGAATGCCAGAATAAAGATAATAATATATCATGAATATATTATATTCGTGATATAGTATGAATATATATTTGTAATATAGTACATAGTAAATGTGTTTTATTTATCTTAAAATGAACTATTACATAGTAACGTAATTTGAAAGATCTACCAGAAATCCAAAAGCAAAAAGTAATTAGAGTTACTGGTTATCTACAAAAAACTATTTCAAAATTTAGATATAGACAATTTCAAATTCAGTCGGGTGTGCCTAAGTACTTTAGGAACGTACTTCTGCTGTTGATTAGATGCTTTTCTACGTTAAACGCATGCCCAACACAGTGGCGGATGTAGTTTTAAAATATGACATATCTATTGACTAATTCAATTGCCTAAACAAATTGTCTTGTTCTAAATTTAAATTGTGTTCATTGCTTTATAGATGTTTTCAGTAATTGCGCTATTATAAAGGTTTACAGAAACTCAGCAAGAAAAAGCCTGAGCATAATTGAATAAATTTTTTACACATTGTAGATAAAAATCCAATCTGTGCCTTCAAACGAACAAAAATGATGCAATAAGTCGTTTCTTCGCAATTCATTTAAAAAAAGTAGAGTTTTTATTTAGTTCTTAATAATTTTTTACTCGTTAAATATAACTGCAAATCTGTAACCCAAAAAACGGCATAGAATATTGTATGTAGCTCAACATATAAAATAAATGATGACTGAATCTTATCGTTTTAATATTGAGTTGGTTGGCGTTTTGTTCCATATGAACCAATTTTAATTTAAAACGGCGCTGTACGTGTCAATATTTTTTTAGAGGAAAACGTTTGATATTTTCGTAGGTGTGTCAGGGTCAGAATCAGGACGCGGCGACTAAACCCGCCAATTTTCAAGCAGCTTCTTGATCCTTTATAGGAATGATCTCGGCACTGAAAAAATAGATTTACACAGATCAGAAATCAAGTCTTTTAAGTAATCGGGCCTGGTGCTGTAGACAAATAAAGGGGGTAATTTTGACTTTTTAACCCTTGAGATTGCTATAAGCCCACTCTTTCAGTAGTTTTTAATTAATGGTCAAATGTAGCGCTATGTGCAACTAAATAAATAAAATGTTGCACAATTGATTTTAATTTATTTTTTGTATTATTACAGCATATACGTGTTAAGCTATGAGTATAAGACAAAATGGGTGGTTTAAAGGCATAAAGTTTATATTTCATTTACCGGGTTGGAGCACTAGTAAAATCATAATTAAAAATATATTATTGCATTGTTGGAAAATATAACTGGTTTAGTACAATTCTTTAAATAACCAGATGTTAACAGATATAAATTTTATTAGATATACGGTTTTTTTTCCTGCCTACAACAATAATCACAAATTTGAAAAACTCTGTATTAAATAATATATTTAGACTGTAAACATTTATTTGTTCTAACGCGTTTAACTATATTTTGTGTTGCAAAGTGTATACATATTTTAGTTTTTAAACTTCCAATCTATGCAGCAAAATTTGAATTTTGTTGTTTGTCATAGAGGAATTAAAAGTGTTACCTACTAAACTCACTTTTACCAAAATCGGTGTTATAACCATCTTGCTAGGTCGTCTAGAAGCTTTCAACAAAACTGATTTAGAAAGTTTAAGATTAATCGTAAAACTCAAACATGTATACTCCCCCCAACAGTAAAAAAACTCTAAGAACCCGTAACCTTAGTTTTAATAAAAATTATAAATGATATATGAATTATTTACACTAAAATTTTAGCTAATACATCAAAAATTCAAACTAATAAGGTTATACTTTGTTGTTGGTTTTTTGTTTGTTGTTAAGAGTTGTGGTCAAACATTGGGAGTACATTTAGCTAAGGTTGGTTAACTAATGTAGACGCGACTGTTGTTGACTATTGCTGTTTATTTTATTTTTTGATGGACATTATACCTGCAACAGTTTAATAAAGTACTTGTAAAAATTGCACAAAAAATGTATTTTCAATTTTTTATTTGAAAGAAATCACATTAAAAACGCAGTTGGTAGATAAAAACTTAATTCAACTATGTAAATTATGGTTGGTATATATTATGTTGCCTTAAATTAGTGTTGCATCCTGGTGCATTCAAGCTAAAATATTTTTGATTTGTTTATTAAACGGAACTGTGTTTGTCATAGAAATTGAAGTAGCGCAATCGCTAAATAAAATGTTTTGTATTTCTGATTTGTTTAACTTGACATTCCTTTTCAAACTGTATGATATAGAAAATTGTGTTTAGCATAATAATCAAAATGGCGCAGTCAATAGGTGAAATATGAAAGAGTTAGTAGCTGAACAGTTTTCTTTTGGCATTTGGTTTGGGTAACAACAAGTACCTTGCATTTAGCCTATGTATAGCTAGAAGTCAATTGTTGTGTCTCTGTTTCGTAATAATATTTTTTACGGCGCTTGTTTTCAGTAGTTTGGCATGTCGACGTAGTCTTGACTTATTTCAGACACACTGATTTTTGTGAGTATGTACACTATTGCAATTAATGTCAACAGCAAGAAGTCTTGTTATTGTAACATGAAAAAACATTTTTATGTATAGTATACTCATAGATATAAAGTTTTTACGACACAGCTCAAATTATCTCAACGGATTCTCTCATCTCATTACCAATCACTCTGGGGAAACAATTATAATTGTATTATATACCCTAAGCATATAACACTTTGGTATTCAAAGGTAGAATTATTATATAAATATACAACATTTATACCTTTGAATATATAATACAAACATAATTGTTGTAAAGACACTATATTCATGGATACACTATAGTCATTTTTTTTTTCTTTATGTGCTATCTTTTACACATAACTTAGCAATTAACATGGCTATTTTTACTTTGGATACTGCTGCTCTAAACAGGTTCTTTGAATTACAACTGTACCAGTCTCTAAGGTTCTTCAACCAATTGTTCCTTGCATTATTAGTTACAGTATTTTATATTTGTCCCCACGCATGATCTAAATATTCCAGTTTTCTAGTTTTATTTGTATTGATGACTTCAAGTTCTTTTCCCATCCTTTTTAGCACCTCTTTATTTGTAACGTTATTAGTCCATGAGGTCTTAAGGACTCTTCTGTATATTCACATTTTAAAAGCTTGAAGTTTATTTGTGAGTTGTTTGTTCAGTGTTTATGCTTCCATGCTGTACTGTAATATAGAAAAGACATATCACCTCAGCATTTTCAGTCAGAGTTTCAGTGTTAGATCGCAATTGCTGAACATTTGAATCATTTTAAGAAAAGCATTTCTAGCTAATTCATTTTTTTTTTTATTTTTGTTGTCTGTTTGTTGGTGCTAGTTACCCATGTCCTAAGATATTTGTATTTGAATATTTTTTCAAGTTTATTTTTAACCCGTATTTTGAGCTAACACCATTCATTTGTTTTACCGTTTTTTGTATCATATCTAATTGTGTTGATCGGTTGCCCGTTAGCCACTAATCTAGCTTGTTCTTTGTTGAGTATTGCTTTCTAAAAAACCGCTTCCGAGTACAGATTAAAAATCATTAGTGACAGTATGCATCCTTGTCTGACTATTTTTTGTAGGTTTTTGTATATTTGTCATCCACTCTCACTACTGTCGTTTAATTCCAATATAGCTTTTCTATAATTCGTATGTCTCCCGCATCGATGTTTTTGTCTTTTTGTAGTCCATACATTTTTGTATCAATACTTGGAATTGAAACAGTGCTTCCCGTGTGCTCAAACCGTTTTTAAAACCAAATTGCGTATCACTAATATTTTCCTCTAATTTAGTATATAGTATTTTGTGTATAATTTTAAGGAATACATTTATGGTGTGACTCATAAGACTTATAGTTCTGTAGTCTCTACATTCTCTACTATTTGGTTTCTTAGGTAAAGTTAGTAATGTAGATCTTAACCATTTATTTGGGATTAGTCCTGTATAATATATCGTATTAAATAGGTCTATAATAATTTCTATTTGGTCCTCTTTTATGAGTTTTAATAGCTCAATTGGAACTTTATTTGGTTCAACGGCTTTAGCTCTTTTCATACTTTTGATGGCAAACTGCACTTTATCTTTTGTTATTAAAAGACTTCTTATGTTTTGTTGTGTATTACTTGGAGATCCTTTGTGGTCGCCAAATAGTTCGTCAATGTGTTTTTTCCATCTCAATAATGTTTGAGCTTAGTCGGTTATAATTTTTCACTTCTTTGTCTTTATAATTGAAAGTGTAATCTTAGACATTGACCTATGTTATATTAGGCAGATTGTCTTTGATATCTTCTTTAATAAAATATTTGAAAAATCTTGTATCACATAAAATTGGCGTAGGTAGTAGTAGTAGTTTACACAAAACGTTTGTTACAGCATTCCGTCATTGGCTTTTGGTCCTTTACTTAAAGTTGGCAAAATATGAAAACACATAATTTACACATAACAAGCTACAATAAATTGCATCATTTAGTATTCATGTATTTTGCGCAAATTATACAATATTTTAAAATGGTGAATGTACTCTTAATCCAGTACGTACATCAGATTTTGCAATAATGTTTGTTTTCCGTGCTCTTTCCGTGTAATTGAATAAAGCGTAGTAATTTTATTCTATTTTACAATAGTTTTGAGAACTAAAATGAATTTTGTTTTCCATTTTTTTTTTAAATTGCTTTGGATTGTTTCTTTGCAAAGAATGGCTGTGCAGTAGTTGTTTTAAAGGTTGCTGTTTTTTTTCTGATGACAAGATGCCGTATGACATTTTGTAATAGTTTGTGGTAAGGTAATCAATCTGCTGCTTGACATCATAGTTTGTTGTTCATTTTGGTTATTTTGTAGTTTGACAATAACCATTAATAAAAAAAAATCATTTTATAATAAACAGCTTTGGGCAAACTATAATCTGCTATACTACTTACTACCTTGAAGACTCTTGGGGCGCTTTTTAAACCTATTATTGCAAATTTTTTATTTGCTATTCGAGTCGTATCAAATATTAAAAGCATTGTCAAATAAGTTTTTTAGTTGGTTTTGGTTCTTTTTCATATATGTAAGTCCACCACCAAAAACAATTTGTTAAAAAAAGTTGTAGATACACACTATAATTGGTCACTGCTCAGTTTTGGTTTGTCGGATGCTAGTTTTTAAACGCCGCAGTTGTTACTGTCAGACATATCTTGGTGGCACTGTCGGTACGGTAATGAACCATTGCGCAGTTTAGATTTATCCGAGTACATCCGTGAGTGGACAGTCTCTTGGTTGCCGTTTTTAAATTTATTTTTAATGGAAACCTTAGCCGATACTGATACAATCTTGCATCTCGTTTAATTTGAAGGTTGATGACGTTGCCGACCAAACAATTTTTATGTGATTTTTGTAAATAAAACAAGTGTTATTACTGTTAGACACATTTTGGTGGCATTGTCAATACGGTAAAATCTTAAGCCAATACTGACATAATGTTACATCTTAATATGTTTAAACTAGTTTTTTTTTTTAATTAATTTGTAATTTTTTTCTAAAATACCATATTGACGCAGTCGCTAGATCAACGTTGTCAATAAAACGGTTTCCATGTCATTTTTGTAAGTTACATTAGAGTTGGAGTGATAATAAGTGAAAGTCTTATCTGTTGGTAGGGACATATTATTATAGCTTTGGCGTATCAGCGTACACAGAAATTTTGTTATAGTCCAGTGGATGTACGTAAGTTATGCTTATTGAACTGCTTATCCCAAAAAACTGTATAAAGGTTCTTTAACTTTTGGTATATAGATCTTACATATTTTCCTAATAAGTGTAGATTGGGCATCAAATACACTCACTTGCTATTGTAATGTATATACCACCAAGAGTCTTGGTTTGCTTTGGTAAGTCGTGCAAAAATTAAAAATTTAATTTCCGACGTTATTTCTTGTAACTTTCGTGGATTGTCACTCTCATTCGTGGGTGGGCGAGAACCTCCAATTAAAACTAGTCGCTTGCAATCAATAATTTAAGTGCCTCAGTCACCCATTTGACTGTTTGTTATTAAGAAGATAAATCCTTCACTCTCCTTCTCTAATTTAAATACAAATAACATTTTTAATGATCCAATTTCTGGATTACTGATGGGTGGGTGGGAGGGACACTCTAGTTAAAACTACTTCCTTGCAATTAATGATCTAAGTGCCCACCCAACTTTTTGTTATTAAAAGGATAGACCTGTTACTCTCCTTCCCTAATTTAGATACAAATAATATTTGCATTAAAATTATCCAATTTATGGATTATTAACGCTTGGGTAGGTGGGCAAAAGTATAACTAGTATATTCAATTTTGTGATAGAAGATTGATAAAGAAATATATTAAATTATAAATTGTTTTAGATAAAATAGATAATACCCTTACTGAGCATAAAACTTATGATTATCTTTACTGTTTCAGATTTTAGATTCGGCCTGGCAGAATAAAGTTAATACCAACTAGATTTACGTTTATATTTGATTAATAAAAGTAAAAAGAAAACCTTTAATTTTTTACTTAATAATTTAAGCCGTAACATATGCAATCACACCTGTATGGTAATAGTGTGTTGTTAAAATTTGTATTGAATCATACTAAAAGCTTCTGGTAGCTATACAAAAAACAAACTCTAATTGGGTGGGTAAGTCGGATAAGTTCTATTGCCGCCGGTCAATCTCAGAAGAGAAAGGTTTGGGGTAGAACAAAAGAGTCATAAATTTAACTTTTTATTGATCTTGAACTTACGTTTACTTTCTTCACCAAACGACATATTAAAAAAAAAACAACCAAGTTTTTGCGAAGTACTAAATGCAGTATAGTTATACACAAAAACTACAATAACTACTACATATAACTAAATACAGTTTATTTGTTCCAGCACCTAATGCTATTTGTGATATTCAAATTATAAATTTTAAAATACACTTAATATAATTAATTTAACTAATAAAATAAATAATATAATAAATGTTCAAATAATAATAGAAAAAGAATTTATCTATACCTTCAAATCTAAAAAATAATTACAATTCATTAGTATTAAATGAAATCAATTTCTGTTATTCTAATAACGATTCAGTGAACCCAAAAACCAACAATAGTCTAACTGGCAAACTTTAAAATAACGACCTACTCTTACAATCATATTAAAAATGTCAGTGTAATATAACATGCCTGTTAAAAATCATCTAACTTTCACGAATTTGTTGCAAATAAAAATAATTTCATGCGAAGTATCAACTGTTTTTGTTCCATATACTAGTTTCTCTATCTGTAAACAATATAGCTTTATAAATTTTATTTCCGTTTTCCTTTTTTTAATATCAGTTAATAACTTTATTTTCTAATAAAAATATATAATCTTAAGACTCAATCCTATTACATATTTAGGCAATTCTCTAAAATTTAGATCTTGATTACTTTTACTCATCACGATATTATTATAAACTACCTTTCTAATTCAATATTTCAACAATATACAGAATCCATCACAACTAATGAGTCTAATTTTAAACACCAAATATATCCTTAAGACATAAACAAAACTTACATTTTGGAAAGTATGCACATCTTTAAATCATCATAAATAATTATTTTTACTGGACAGATAAATTAATTAATAAATGAGTCAATGAGTCAATGAACTCTTCTTTACAAATTTATTATTAGTAAATTATTTTAAATGTTGTTATTTATATTAGAAATTACAATTGTGTTGATGGAGTTTAAGAAGCAAAAGCTGGAATGTGTACATGTTTAAATGTTGTTAATTAATTACATACTAATTATGAAATTAATAAGATTATTTACGCTAAAGGAAAGTACAATAAAATTATATTAGCATACATAAACGATAATTATACTACATTTTAAAACGCAATGCATGTAAAGGATTCGCGTGCATTATTAAGAACTTAAATTGTTGAAATACTGTAAATAAAGCATTAACACTGCAGACAATTTAATTGAATCGTTTATTCTTTTCAAAGAACACATATAATTGAAGAATTTCAAATAGGAAGAACTTATTGTTACTAATACCATACAATTAATACTGATTGTAAATAATGTGATTTTGTGCGATTCTAATATTTTACTAAAATTAAATTAAAACAATTTAAAAATATAATTAAATAATTATAAATGTGAAACCTTTAGGTAATTATTTTTTATTTACAGAATAAAACCACTTTAAGAGTAATATACCAGAGAAAACGGTAGCCTTGCACTTCCTCATTTTTATTACGTTTATTACAATTCGAATCTTAATACCATACATAGAAATTCCCAGTACTTATTAAAGCACTCGTTTACTTTCATTAGTAGAATCAGGTATTCTAAGATAAGAAAGACAGGTTAAAGGAGTGAAATGGTAAACTTGTGTCTACTTATGACTTGTTATTGCGTGAAATGACCACTGCATGATCACAGTGCACTTTCACACATATTTATCAGGTCAGTTAGCATTTAGCTGTATATACTCCCAGAAGTAATCATTACGAGATTAAACCGCAATAACAAATTGTCAAGAAATTTCTTTCAATGTCAATGACATTACTGTTAATATTCGGAACGAATTTAAAGTTTTGTAGAAACGTATTTATGCTTACATACTTTACAAATTTTATTAATCTACTTATAACATTTGGATTTTGAAAAACTTATATTGGTATGTACAAAAAAACTCGTAGTAGTTTTGTATTGTAATAACTAGGGCAACCAAAAATATGCTCTAAAAAAACTACTTTAAGCGCTTAAAAAATGCTCTATAAAAATGAAAATATGCTCTATAAAAGTAAAAATATGCTTTATAAAAATAAAAATATGCTCTTTAAAATATTAAAATAAGCATTTAAAAATGCTAATTATTTTAAATCTATAGGTAATATTTTTATTTAGAATAAAAACTATATAACATAAATAAATTTAATTTAAGTTGATTACAATAAATGACAAATATCTCACTTAAACTGTCAAAAAGGAAACTTTGTTTGTGCGCAACACATTTTTATAAATCAAAAAACTTCTCTCCATACAACACTGTATTTTTGATTTGTTGTTGTAGATCCTTCAGCCAAGAATACCAAAATTTCTTTCAAAATTGAAAAAACCTGATTTTTTGAAATTTGTGACTAGTTTTTTTTTACCAAGTTAGCTGCTTCACTATTTACGTTATTGCTGTTAATTACATTTTGAACATGTGTTACCACCCCAATCTGTACAGAAAGTGGCAGCCCAGACAATTCTAATTTTTTTTATTGATGCGCTTAGGAATCCAGGACTTGATGCAATGAAAATTAAATCTAATTTTATTGTATCGTCACTTAGGAGGTCCTTTGAAATCTTAACTGACGCGGCATCCTCTTTGTCTGATGAATCAAATACTCTCACAATTTATTCAAAGATGGTGGCATATAGTGTGCGGCGTCCATATATGTAAAAAAAAATACCCTTGGTTGCGCTTTTAAAAACACTTTTTTTTACATTTGCTATAAGGCGATGCTACGAATTTGTTCACAAACTCGATGAAGTCCATGTGCAAGACAAAATAGTGTTGTTTTTGGGTAAAATATTTGTATGGCCCGATATAAAAAGTAAAATCAAATCTCGATTGAAATTTTCACCCAAAATCTTAATTGAAGTATCTATAGTCTTTACCACTTTTTCAATTACGATATAGTTTAAATATGTTTTATTCACGCTAGCAAAGAGAAGATCACACAATCTTTTAGAATTATTACGCGTGACTAACGAAACGGAACGGTCGGAAAATTGGCCGGCAAATAGAAATCGGTGAACCACCTGGCGAGTCTGACGACAAAGCGGTACGAACGTCGCAATCTCTCCTTTTTCCTCTTTTACTGCCGCAATATCATCGTCATATCACTATTTTGTTTTTCTTTATTAGCACTACATAGTCCTTTTTATTTTTTAAATAATCAAATATAACCATTTCCAAAACAATTATTTATGTATTTCAAAGTTTTACCAAATTACTAAATTTATAAAAAAACAAAAATATCGAAAATGCATTAAAAATATGCAGTTTTTTTCCAAAAATGCCATATAACTTCTCAATATGCAATATATGCTTTTAGAGATCAAATATGCAAAAATATGCCTTTATAGATGAAATATGCAAAAATATGCCCTCACAAATAAGGCTTATAAGTCACAATTTAATCTGAAACAAATTTCTGTCTATTTCACTACTCTATCAAATGCTTAAAAAAAAATATGCATTTGCATATTTTTGGTTGCCCTAGTAATAACAGTTTAAATATTGATAGAAATTAATAGTGCAAGACATAAACTGTCTGTGAAATAAAACAACTTTTTTTTAAATTAATCAATAAATCAAATATTTAGTTTGTTTAATTATAATTTTTTTGTCAATCCTACTGCATTGATTTAAAAAATTAATTTTAATATCTTAAGAAATTAGGGAACGATAAGCAATACTACGTGTATTGGTTTCAATAATTACAACAAAAAGTAAATCAATGTATTTTTAATAATCTAGTTATTAAAGAATAGTACTCTAACAATTTTCATCCTTAAAATAAACTATCCATCAGCAAAATAATATTTTCATATTTACTTTGGTAGAAAAAGTATTGTTATTTTGGCTAACACACTTTTTATTTGTTTTCTCAAAACATTTTGGAGTTACCTTATTGCACCACAAACTTTTTTTTTCAAAAATAAAACATTTTAGAAATATTGCAAAAAAAAACAAACATTCTTATGATTTTTTTTTGTATTTCACTACTATTGCGCCACAAAAATAATGAAAAGGGTTGCGTTTTTTTTCTAAAGTTTTTAAAATGTTGCTGCTTTGTTAAGCAATTTTTTTATATTTTACTTCATCTCTTCCAATGTTGCCGTAACAGTTTTTTTTTTCTTTTTTGGTTCTTCTACCGGTTTTTTCTGCTGCTTTTCTGAGTATCTTTTGCATCTCTTTTCTATGTTTTTGTGTTCTGTCACTTCTTCTTTTTCCACGGCTTTTTCTATCTTCTCTTTGTCCGTCTTTCTTACGTTTTATCTATTTGTTTTTTTGTACTCCTGTTTTCCTTTCTTCTTTGTATTATATTGTATATGCTTATATAAAAAAATAATTCCTATTTTGTCATGGTCTATTCATTCACTATACCTGCTATTTTCTATGTTGCTATGGTAATGTCAATAAATAGTTTTGAATTTTTTCTTACAAACAGACAAACCGACTTTTGTTGCAAATGATAAGGTTTAACCCCGCTATCATTTCAAGATTTTTTCTTTTAAGTCCTTCTTGTATTTTCTCATCTTGGTGATTTTGCATTGAAATCTCTTCCTATTATGATTACTTTTTTGTTTTCTTAAACTGCTTTCTCATTCATTTATCTACTCCCAGTAGTACTCTAGTCTGCAGTTTGGACTGTTATAATAGCTTTTTGGTGTTTTCTATCTGTCCACCTTGTCCCTACATTTCCCTTAACTAAAATAACCGCATCTGTTTTTTGTCTTTTATCCACGTATCATTTAGTTTGTTTTTATTTAGTTTCTCCTCCTCTCACTATGTTTGTTTCTACAAATTTTTAAATTTTGGTTTGTTCTCTGTTGTTTGTGTTGTCTTCAGTTATTGGGGTTGTTGTCCTCTATATTTCTTTTTGTTTTTTTTGTTTTTTTTTCTTTGTATCCGGACTTATCTCTTTCGTTCTGTGTCTTATTGTTTTGCATTTTATGCAATATTCTTTGTTCCTGCATTTGGCAACCTGGTGTCTCTTCTTTTTGCATTTTATACTTTTTTGCATTCCGCCGCTACATGTTCTTTTATCCAGCATTTGTAACATTTTCTCTTGCACAATTTTATACCAGCTACTTGCACATGCCAGCTAATATCACGTGTATTCCTTCAAATGGCATGCTTCTAGCTGACATACAAATCAATTGCACAAAATCAAGATCAATCAAGATTTGATTTTATGACATGCAATGTGCAAGTAAGGTGGTGGGGGACAGCAAAAAACATACCATAAGACATGTATAAACGCACACGACAGATACTGGCATGCCAGTAGACAGTTGCTGACACGGAGGTGACAATTTGTATTTTTGTTTCTACAATTTATTTTCAAAATGAGTAGATAGAGAGATAAAAAACTATTAACTTTATTAGTTTATATAAAAATTTTGAAAGAAAAATAAAATAGACCGTGACAATGCTTACAAAAAAATATTTAAAAAAATGAATTATTATAGTTTGACAAACAAATGGCATGTGTATCCCCGCTTGTCAGCTACTTGCTTTCGCAAGCGTGCTACGAGCGGCTTGCATGCAATTTCACTTGCACATGTATTCTCACTGTGCTATTAATTGGCACATGCCATTTTTGAGCATGAAAACTACTTCCCAAATTTTATGGCATGTGTATTCCCGGCTTTATTCAGCATCTTATAAGTCCTATGATTATTTTGCCTTCTCCTATTATATGTTTTGTTGATTTTGGTCTATCTTGACTATAGCAGTTTACTCTTTCTATACTCTTTATTTATGGATATTATTGTTTATTCTTTTGTGTTTGCTTTGTTTATAATTTTTTTGCCTAATATTCTTGTTCATCACTAGTTCTGTGAGTACATTGTTAGCTTTTCTAACATTGGAACCCTCCATTTTATTTCTTATTTTTTCCATCTCCTTTTTAGTCTAATTTTTTTTTGTTTATTAGTAACAACTCTCTCTTTTTGTTTCTCTTATCTCCTAGAATGTTGATGTTTTCAACTTTTTGTTTTTGCCCGTCTCAGCAAGTTTGTATATGTTACGCCTTGTTTGCTCACTATTATAGCTCCAATTTTTGTTCCTGGTATTTTGTTTTATTTGTCTCTAATACCCACGCAGTCTGACTTTTGTATGAGTTTTTCTTCTTGCCATCTGCCATCATACATTTGTTTGCTTCTCTTGATGCTATTTCAGTTGATATTGGTATATTTATTTAATTAATGTTTTTGCTTTGGTATATATTTGATAGCTGTTAAAATATCAATCTTTCTTTTTCCTGTTGTTTAGAATTTCTGTTAAATAATGTGCACTTTTTCCACATTTTTTTTGCTTAAATTTCTTAATATTTTTACTTATGGAGTTTTTTTCTCTCCTTCTTCCTCTATTAATTCTGAGTATTTTACTTTGGCTTGTAGTAGAATACCCAATTTTCTTTGAATTTCATCATTATTAATTAATATAACAGTATTACTCTCTTTTCTTATTATTGGGTTCTTTTTTTCTACTGTTACAAATTTGTGTCTTCTTTATTAAGTATTTCTATTATTTTTAGGTCCGAGATAAAATGGTTTTCAACATTTTCTGCCGTATTGTCTCCAGTCTCTATTGTTTGTGTCGACAATTCCCTCTCTGTTTATTTTAATTTTCCGTCTCTTGTTTTGTTTTTGCACCTATTCAAACAACGGTCTCTTTATATTTATCTCTAGGAGATTAGCTATCTTTTTTATCTCCAGTTTAGTGTTTGCATATTCTCTGGTTAAATCTCTAAACTCCCTAATTAATTCCCCCATTATTTCAATTGTTGTAGGGTTATTTACTTTTTTTTACCTTGTTGTTGCAAATGTTCTATTGCGTAAACACTAAACGTGTTACACGTCACGACATGAGTGTGTTTTTAAAACAAAACTGCACCTATTTTAATGTGTCCTTATCACAGGTTTTACACTTTTTGCATTTTCACAAAACTTTTCCAGGCATTTTTTCGTTGGCATCAGCCTGTATTAAGCAACTACTGTATTGCATTTGTATATTGTCTCGCCATCTTAACATGGGTCTGCCAATGCTTTTTGGTTTTAGTTTTCACTGCATAATAATTTTCGTTCATTTTACATCATTTTGAACAATATGGCCAGCGTCGCTTTTAGATTTATTGTTATTTACACAACATAGTTATGATCACAATGTAGTCGGTGAATCGGAGATAATTTAAGAATATTTTGTCTATGTTGACTCCTTTTTACTGTTGTGTCAAGTTCTTACAAATGTCTTCTAATGCTAGTATAAATAACTTTAGATAAATTGAATGACCTTGTTTTACCAATCTCTGTATTAAGACCTTCTTTGTTTGTTAAGTTTTTATCTATTTTGACATTGAGTGTAGCACCTTTTTTTTAAGTGTAGCTTAATTACCTTACGACAATTTTGACGTACTCGCCAACAAACCAGAACATGTTGGCAAAGTGTTTGGGCAATTTGCGACGAGTCAAAAATTGATTGTCACATGTGACAAACTATTAGAAAATATTTACAAAGCAAACCACGATCATTTATTTAATAAAGCTTCTATTGAAAAGGCAAGACTCCAAATTTTATAAGTTAAAAACAAAAATTATTGCGGCAATTACTATGTGATCACAATTACATATAAGATTACCTATTGCAGATTTGCAATTTTTTTCAGTCAGTTTTACAGATTAGGGTGAAGCATTTGAAAATTACAAATGATAATTATTGTATTAAGCGCGGACATCAGCAAAATGCACCGTCAAATTCTAATTAGTTCAAAATATTTGGATTATTAAAAAATCTTATACAGATTTGCGGCAAACAAGCCAATAATGATGTATAAACTTATAACTTTAACTTACAAAACCCATACAGTCAGTTTTATTGCTACGCAATACTTAAATAAATAGAAATTGATTTTTTGTTGTATAAAACAATTATTTGCAATTTTTACACAGATGACCGTTTTGAAATAAAATAATAAAACTCTTGGAAAGTGTTGGATTTTTATTAAAAAATGGGATATTAATTTCTAAGAACCTTTACTTAGTTAAAGATTGCAAAGAGTCTAAGAATACTAACACAGTTTCTTGGTTTTTTGTACCTAATACTTTTAGATACAAAAGTAACTTAGTAGAATTGTCAAGTGCTGCAAAACGCACCATCTTAAGTAATATTGCTAAAATATTTAAACCTTTAGGTTTTTTTTTATTCAATCTTAAACTATACTGGAACAAATTAGCTTCTTTTGAAATTGTAGAAAATTATTACAATTGAGTTACAGCATTTCAAACCTTATCTTATCCGTTAATTGTTTATGAAAACTGTAAACTTAAACTCACGGTGCGTGTATTTGCGGCAGGAAGTAACTATGGACAAACCATTAACAGTAGGTTTATTTGTTCTAATTTGCACTTTGCGTCGCCATCCGTAAAACATTAAGCACCATTAAGTAAAACGTAAAATATGATATAACAAATGTTAAGTACTATTCTAACTCAACTGTAGCCTTATCGTAAATACATTCTTGCCAAAGTTGATATAAATGGTTTATAACAATTCAGGTTTTTAAAATTTAAACGAACTTTTAGCTCTGAGTCGTGGTTCCAGCCACAAAAAAATGTTGTGTTTTGTAATTGTTTTTTTGACCAATTGGCTGCCGACAACCTTCGGTACAAGGCTTAAACTTTTTAATCAATAAATCATTTGTACTTACTTTTTAGTCTAAATTATAAAAAAGTTGCACCAAATGCTAGTGTTTTGATTGATCAAAACAGCAATATTTACGAGTGAAAGTTTGTTTTTTAAAATTTTTGTTAATCCCTAATCTTTTTTAATCCTTTTTGTAATTATACTAAGAAACCATTTAATAGATTATGTTAATGTTTTTGTCATTTTAATTTGTTTTTCTTACATACATATAAATATGTTACTTTATTAATGTAGTCATGTATTATCTGAAAAAAGCTCAGAAAAAACTGCAGTGTGACAAAATAAATTGTGATATAAAACATAACAATTGTTTTATTTAATCTTCTACTATGAGTTATTACGTAATAACGGTAAACTCTTCTTGTTTGAATTATTGAACAATTTAATTATGAATATAGATTATCGTTATCTTTCAGTCAAATTTGTAGATTTTCCTCTGTGTGTCCTCTAGCGATAAAACTACGCAAAATTTGAAAAAAAACACATCAGCTCATATCGACAGGAAGTTTTGAAAAAAATGCATACTTCTTGAGCAAAACCTCGAAAAACAATGTAAAGCAGAAAAAAAAACTTAAAATTTTTAGTTTTCATATTAACTACTTTAAACTCCGAGTTCCATATCTAAACTATCAAAATATATTTATACATGTTTGAAAAATATTTTCCAAGAATTTCAAGTCATTTTATTTTGATAAAAAAATGTTTGAAGTGATCACCTTAAACATTTGGAAAGAGTATTAAATAAAGAACATTTTGAGCCTTGTGAATCTAATTATATTGTGATTTTGCAATGTGTCACCACTTTTAAGTCAGGTCAAATTTCATAAAATGTGTTTACAACCGGAGTGGTATATATCAATGTGTCTACAAGATACTTCAGTATGCAAATTTATTAAATCAAAGTACATAAAATAAAAAATTATTTGCCGCCGGGTACGTATCGGTACCTGTTTCTAAGGCTGAGAAAACAAAAATTAAAAAAATATCTTATTTTAAGCCTTTTTTTGGCTCTTTTAAGAGGCTAAAAAGGGCAAATATGGGTTAGAGTGCTAAAACTTTGAAAATCCTCTTTTTTTGGTTCATACTTTTATGTACTAAACTTTGGCGCAATTCTGAAACATTGAGTTTTTGATAATTGTACAAAAGTAGTTTTTTTTATTTTATAGAAAATTAGTTTTCTCTTTTTTCAAATTTTTAAATGAATGATTTTGCTTTTTTAATTTTCATTTTGAAATGCAAAATGTTTAAAAAACAAACAATATTTAGTTAGTATTCCTAACTAAACATACGTACATATGTACCACGGGCATAATTACTGATAAAATTGAAAGTTTTCATTCAGGCTTTTTAAACATTCCTTCTTGTGAGTAATATTACATAAAATAAAAATAGTGTAATTGAAAAGTACATTCAGTTTGCATCAATTTAACTTAAATCTAAATTTATTTTATAGCATGGAGTATTTAAACCAATTCTATATTTTAAATACCATAAAATGTTAATACATCAGAACCCCAAACGGTTTATGTATTTTAAATATTTAAATGTAATTTGTTATATTATAATATTTTCGAATTTGGTTCTAAGCTATAATACAATTAATTAATACAATAAAGGTGGCACAGTGTCAAGCAAATATTATTTACGACTTCATGATTTAACATGATTTCATGCTCACTGAACGATTCTAATGTGCAGGACCCAATTAATAACCCGTTTAATTAAACATTAATTAGCATAAAGTCAACTTGATTATAATTATAATTTGAACTAATTATTTCAAATTATTATTGATAAAATAACCAGATTGCAATATGAATAATTTTCTACCGTTTTGCAATTAATAAATATTTCTTAATTATTACACACTTCAGTGAGCTTTCGTTCATTTTGTATCGTATATAGTATCTAACTTACTATCAAAAGACTTTTCCACATAGCCGTTTGCTACTGTGATGGATTTCTACCTATTTGCCTTTTCAGAGCAAATATATATAATAAGTTTTTTTGAAACGTGTATTTTTCAACAATTAAAACATTTTACTTTTTTATTGCTTTTTTATATCTATCTACGTATTTGCAATAATATTAAATCTAAATACATAGTTCTCTTTCTCAACAATTTGCAATAGGAATATTCTATGCTCCCATTTTAAAATTAAAAAAAAAAAGATTATTGTATGATTTGCTTTCAGGATTAGATTTTGTAGTTAATATTTAGATTATAATCAATCTTTTTATATAAAGAAACCAAAAAGTAGTTACATAATATTATATTAATAATATATAGCAAACGGGTATGTTATTTAAATAAAATGGTATTATTTGTAATGTTGTGCATATAATCCACATGATACATGATTAAAATAAATTGTGTAGTATGCGCAAACAATAGGTACTTTTTTGCCAGTGAAGTACGCCAAAATATTCATTTACCTAACCTAACCTACAATTATTTGTTTTTTTTTAATTAAAATTCACTTGTTGTCATTTCTAATAAAATGTTTGTGATCCACAAGTTGTTGAACGGTGTGAAGAAAAGAACTGCACTACTTGGCAGGCCATCTAAACTAAAAAATTTGAAAAACAATATACATCACAAACTAGAGCAAAAATTAATAAAAAATATCTGCTCAAACTGGAGTTTCATATATAAGTTGCAAACAAAATTTTGCATTTGTACCAGTATAAGAAATTGTTTGTAAAATTATTGATACTTGATTATAAATGAGTCTCAACAGTACCGTTCTGCATTGTTTTATTAAAAATATAGGTTCATTTAATCTTTGCTTTAAAATTGCAACCCAAATACCAATTTAAATTTAGCGTAAAGTTGTGTGTAAGTTATGGAAATTGACAAAAATCAAGCTACGACCGACCATGTGCCATTCTCATTATTAGTTCTACTGCGATAATGAGACTTTACTACAAAGGCATTTTAAATTTGAGTAAACACTATTGTACATATAATTTAAATATTCAATTCAAAATTTTGTTGCAGTTTATGCAAAACGCATATTCACACTATTTAAAATTTTGACATTACTCTTCAATTCACATTTTATTTTATTAAACTATTTTTAATAAATATTAACCTTACTAAAAATATAACACGTCTATATAAATTTTGGTGACTTTTAGGATTATTTTGTTCAAGAAAAACAAGTTAAGAAATATTTGAAGTATCTCATTATTTCTCGCTCACTCTATATCAATCAAATCAACCAAATGTTAATCAAAACATCTTTATGGTGATAAAGCAGAACTAATTGAATTTAATATTTATAACAGCTTTATTTAAAAAAAAGTTATTTGAGTTCTAAACAAAAAAAAATTTGAAGCAGTAAAACATTACAAAAAGCCAATTATAATAATTATAGTAACAAAGCTGTTTGTCTCATATACCTGAATAGTAATATACTGCATCCGTTTTGAATGTGCTAATTAAATTAGTATACATAAATCAAGTGATAGCATCAAAATTCTACTTTTATATTAAAACAACGATCAAAACAATATATTACATAAGACGGTTAGAAATTTCCATTTGAAGAATTTGATTACCACCAATTATAATCAATATTCATTAAACATTGGAGATTCCTAACATTACTAAGTCATCTTATCTTATATAATTCATATACAGAAAGTGAAATTAAAAGATAGCAACAACATACACTAATAAAAACAAGATTTTCAATTTGGAGAAATCATGCATATTCAAATAATTTTGTTTGCATACATAGTGCGTTGGCAATTAACTGTTCTGGTGTTATAAAATATATGTACATTATAATAAACAGGTTTTAATTTAGATATATGTTTTTTTAATTAATCTTAATATGTTAATAAAAGTATTAATTCATTTTTTATTTTATTTTACAAATTAATCAGAATAATTCAAATCTGATTTTAAATGATAATGAACTTGTTTATACGTAGTAATGCAAAACAAAACATCACTTAACCTAATTTATAAATAAACATTAATGAACGGCTGTATACAGTTTGTAAAATACAAATACATAATAACAATCAAAATATTGTAAGCGCAAGTATCACAGCCTTGAGGATAAATAGTATATTACATAATACAGCAAATTTCATTTAAGCTACTATGTAAACGCATTATTTTTTATTGGTATATTGGTTAAATATGCTAAAGCATAATATAACAATAATCTTAATCAAAAGACCTGAGAAAAATCACATTAAAGTTTTCAAAATAAATAAATGCTAAATCAACAATCATCTAGCGCTATTAATACACATACTACCGGAGTTATCATACAATGCTTTGAACTATACACTAATCAATAAAGCAATAAATTAGTTAACATACTAAATCTATTTAAATATTTTTTACCTTGGATTGGGTGTCTCGATTTTTTTTCTTTATTTCATTAGCTTTATAAATTCGTTTTACTGTTTTCTGTTTATTGCTTTTTCTTTTGCTTCCAGCTTTTAGTTGTTCTGTGTTGTTCTTAATTGGTAAGTCTTCTATTACGTTTTTCCATTTTTTAGGCTTTCCTATTGTTTTTATTCTGTGTGTCTATCATTTGGGATCCTGATCGTGTGGCTGTACCAACTTCGATTCATGTGTGAATGCTGCCTACTTTTAGGGTAGTATTAATAGACAAATACGCATACCAATAAACTTATTTTTTTGTTACCACATGCAATGTTTTTTTAAAGTTTTTGCTAAGAAATAAATTTTGGTTCTTTTGTTCGCTACGCTCACATGAAGAAAAAACTTGTAAAGTCAAATTCAATAACACCCATCAGCGCGCACTAGATAGTCGATTTATTGTTAGACTTTCATAAAAAAAGAATTTATCAGCATTAGACAATTTACATCAACTAGCTTTAAAGAGGTTCTATTTATTAGAACGAAAACTATCAAGAGATGAAGACTTAAAAACAAAGCGTACCAACTTTATCTCAAAATAACAATTATTTGGCCATATGCAATTAATGAAACCAAAAGAATGTGAACACAAAAATATTATCTTCTTTATTATTCTGTCATAAATGAAACTAGCTAAACCATCAAACTACGGGTAGTATTTGACGCATCTATATAAACAACAAATAAGAAATCTTTAAACCATATTTTGTTTAAGTTAGTTCAGCAATTCAAGATGAATTATTTAACATTTTATACTGATTTAGAACTCATACATATGTAATATCAGCAGATATACAAAAAATGTACCAATAAATAATAATTTGGTAAGATAATGCAACTTACCAACAAATACTATAGCAAAACAATATAGAAAAAATAGTTCAAACATATTGACTAAATACGTTAACATATGGAATACAAAAAATAGCTGAAAAAAGTAAGAATAAATATCAAACAGCTGCACGAATTGCTAATAAGGATTTCTACGTAGATGACATGATCACCAAAGTCAAAAATATTGACAATTTAAGCAAGATTTAAAAAAAATGTTACAATGATACTAAATAATAGCCGTATTCTGAACATTTTTTACAGCGATGTTAATTAACATTTTGAACGTTGCTAGGTAATATTTAAAAAACTCGATACCTGATTGGATAAAAATCAATTTCTACAGCGATGTTAGCTAACATCGATGTTAAAATATGTTCAGAATAGACGCATAAGAATCTAATGGAACTCCAAAATGAATATCTTTGGATACAAATGCGTTTAATGTAGAAAAATAAACAACAAAAAAGATTATTTTAGATAAGATTTTAAATATTGGACTCACTTGGATTAATGATAGAAGCAAAACAACTGTGACAAGAAAAGATTCATTGTGATGAGTCCGTACCAGCGCATAAAATGAAACAGTTTTTTAATACAATTAAATGATATCTATGAAATCAGCATACCAAGGTACTTGGCAACAAATAAGACTTGCAGTCTGAATATGCATCCTTTTAGAGATACCATTAAATTAGCATATGTATGATGCATTTTTGTAAAATCAATTTTCAGTTATTCTTACTTCACACCTCACCTTACCTTTTATTTTACTTAATAGACCGTCCCATTTGCTAAACAGCAAATAAAGTAAAGTAAAGTAAAATTTATACTTCTTTTCTTCCCCTGGCGGCCTATCAAAAAATAAAAATTAATAATGTATTATCGTTGATTGACAAATATACTAAAATACGCAACCCGGGATAATATATTGTTTATGACATGTAGATGGCGTATACACGTTAAAATATTATTTAAATTATTAATAAAACTGTGATAGTATTTATTTTGCAAGTGTTAACTAAACATTTTACTTATATATATATATATATATATATATATATATATATATATATATATAGGTTTATTTTAAGTACTTTCGTCCTACATTAGTTACGTCTATTCTGGAGTAGTCCACCATGAGATTTTCTTCCTACGTAGGATTATAGTTCTGCGACTTATATGGTTTTGCGCTACATTTTTGGGATCAATAACTTGAACGGGTCTCTTGCCCGTGTAGCTCTAAAGTCAGTGATTAAAGTGCGTTAAGATTTATGGCCCCATAAAAATGTACACGTGCGTTTACATGTGAATGGAATTCGTTTTTACAACTTATCTTTACAAATACAAATTGTGTAGGAAATAATAAGAAAAATGCACACATTTTATCGCAGTGGATGCAAATAGTATTTAAATTATGCGTACATTTAATTAATTATTTCTTGGCTGTTTAAAGCTTAATACAACATCGACAAATCATACTGTAAGTTGAAAAAAATCATAAAAATAAACTTATTAAAGAAAAAATTGTTGTTTAAGTTCATTTACAACTATAATTGTTTTATAAAATACGTAATATTAAATTACTCCTACAAAACGGCGTAGAAAATAAAATGTACAAAATGTTTAGATTTAATTAAGTAAACAAAATTTTAAAGTATGCAGGTTATAAAGTTGATGATCAAAACACGACTGAATTTACCATGTGAATATATGATTCCATAAAACCAATATTGATTATGTGAATTTGTGTACTCAACATTTATTTATTTGAACACGCGTAATCATTATTTGATTATTTGAATACGCGTACTAAACATTTGATTATTTGAGTACGCGTAATCAATATTTGATTATTTGAATAAGCGTGTTTTAATATTTAATTACACTATTTATTACAAGATTATGTAATGATTACGTGATTATAAAATAATTACGTAATTATATAAAGTTTACTTGATTATGTAATGATTACAAATATTACGTAATTATTATTTGATTCTGTAATGATTATTTTTATTTTGTAAACTGATTACGCAAGTTGTTAACCCTTCGCAGTCACAGCATGTTAATATTTATGTTTAAAATATTTAGAGTAGTAAGAATGTGAAAGGAGTAAAAATGTATGAGTAATAAGAATTAAAGAATAGAGAGAATGTGAGAGAAGCGACAATGTAAAAGTGAAAAATGAAATGAAGAAATGAAAGAGTAGTGATAATGTGAAAGTAGTTAGAATGTGAAAAACGTGACAATGTGAGATTAGTGAGAATGTGAGAGAAATAAAAATGTAGTAAGAATGTGAGAGTAGTACGAATGTTAGAGTAGAAATTAATGATGTAATGAGAATGTGCGAGTAGTGAGAATGTGAGAGTTGCAAGAATAAGAGAATAATAAAAATGTGACAGAAGCGATAATGTGAGAGTAGTGGTATAGTGAGAGTAGTAAAAATATGGGAATAGTGAGAATAGTGAGAATGTGGGAATAAAAAAGTATGGGAATGTAATAAAAGCAACAATGTAAGAGTAGAGGGTATGTGAGAATATGAGAGTAGTGACAATGTGAGAGTAATGAAAATGTAAAAATATTGAGAATTTGAAAGTAGTGGGAGAGAAGCGACAATATGAGAGTAGTGAAAATGTGAGAATAATAAAAATGTAAAAGTAGTAAGAACGTGAGAGTAGTAAAAATGTGAATGTAGTGAGAATTTGAGAGTAGTGAGAATGTGAAAGTAGAAAGAATGTAAGAGTAAAAAAAATGTGAGAGTAGTAAGATTCACAATAAGTAATAAAAAAGTGAGAATAAAAATGTTAGAATAGTGACAATGTGAGAATAGTGAGCATAGTAAAAATGTAAGAGTAGTAAGAATGAGAAAACAGTGATTATGTGAAAATAGTAAAAATATGAATGTAGTATGAATGTAAAAGTAGTGAGAATTTGAGAAAAGTGATAATTTAAGAGTAGTGGGATTGTAAGAGTACTGACAATGTAAGAATAGTGAGAATATAAGATTAGTGAAAACTCAAAAATATTGAAAATGTGAAAAAAGCTACAATGTGAGAGCAGTTAGATAGTGAGAATAGTAAAACTATAAGAGTAGTAACAACGTGATAATAATGAGAATGTATGAGTAGTAAGAATGTGAGAGTAGTGAGAATGTGAGAGAAGCGACAATGTGAAAGTAGTGAGATTGTAAGAATAGAAAAATAGTAAATGTAAAAAGAATATGACAGTAGTAAGAATGAGAGAACATAGATAATGTGAAAATAGTAAAAATGTAAAAATAGTGAGAATGTAACAGTTTAAAAAATGCAAGAGTAGTTAGAATGTGAGAGTAGTGAGAATGTGGGAATAGTGAGTATCTGAGAATAAAGAAAATGTAAAGTAGTAAAAATGTGAGAAAAGTAAAAATGTGAGAGTAGTAGAATGTGAAAGTAGTAAAAACGTAAATGTAATAAGAGTATGAAAAAATAGAAAAAATTTGAAAGAGCTGAGAATGTAAAAATAGTAAGAATGTTAGAATAGTGTCAATTTGAGAATAGTGAGATTAGTAAGAATGTGAGAGTAGTAAAAATTAGAAAACAGTGATAATGTGAAATTAGTGAGAGTGTGAAAGTAGTTAAAATGTGAGAGTAGTAAAACTGTAAGAGTAGTAAAAATGTAAAAATAGTAACAATGTGGGAAAAGCTACAATGTAAGAGTAGTGATATTTTGAGAGTAAAAAAAATAGTAAAAGTAGTAAGAATATGAGAAAAGTAAAAACGTAAAAGTAATGAGAATGTAATAGTATGTGAGAATAATAAAATTGTAAAAAGAGTAAATATTTAAGAGTAGCAAAATGTGAGTGAAGCGGCAATAAAAAAGTAGTGAGAATATGAAAGTATTAAGTTTGTAAAAGTATTGAGAATGTGAGAATAGTAAGAATGTTAGATTAGTGACAGTGTAAGAATAGTAAAATTTTAGAAATGACATATTGAGAGCTTTTTCTTGATTCTGTCTGGTTAATTCCAATAACGAACAAAACTGCTAACTTAAAAGTGAGTTTTTAACAGGTTTGTGATGCCCTTAGATGTTCTGAGCCGCACGCGCGCTAAACCTCTTTCGTGCTAGAGATCAGGGATGGCAAATGTTCTCTATAAATAAGGAAATCCCAGTAATAATCTAGTGAAGTAATAGGCTACAATTTTTGATGAAATACTATAAAATAACTGGAAAATAGAAAATGATCCAGTCATCAAAAAATCAGAAAGTACCTTTTTGTTAAATTTTATTTATATGTTAAAATTAGGTTAAATGAAAGATTTTTTTGTAAAATTACAAAAATAAAGACAATTTTTATTACTATTATTATTATTATTGTGAGAATAATAAAGTAATAAAAATATAAGAGTAGTAAAATGTGAAAAAATAAAACGTGAAAATAGTAAAAATGTGAAAATTACTACTATAACTTTCTCACTAATCTTACATTTTTACTATTTTTTTATTTTCATTATTTTTAATATATAATTTTTTTCTCATTTTACTACTCTCACATTTTTACTACTTTCACATTTATACTACTCTCACTATCTCTTTACTCTCACAATCTCACTACTTTTACACTCACATTGTAGCTTCTACCATATTCTCACTTTTCTCACATTCTTACTACTCTCCTTACTTATAGTTTTAACTTTCAAATTCTCTCTACGTTAACATTCTTGCTATTCTCACATTATCACTACATTCACATTTTTGCTATTTTTGCAATATTACTGTTTTTCATTCTCATTACGAATACTATTTTTCTATTCTTACAATCGTACTACTCTCACATTCTCACTGCTCTCACTACTCTCACATTTTTATTATTCTCATTATTCTCACATTTATACCTGTTTTACGTTTTACAACTTTTAAATTTTTTGTACTCTTACATTCTCACTATTGTCAATACTCTCACATTGTCGCATCTTTTATTTTTTACTATTTCCACATTCTTACATTCTTATTTGTTTTACTATTACTTTATTTTTACATTTGTACTACTCACACGATTCTAACATTGTTGCTTCTTTCACATTTTCACTACTTTCACATTCTCTTTATGCTTACATACTCACTATTTTTACATTTTTATTACTGTTACTACTTTCATATTTTTACTATTCTCACTATTTTTACATTCTCACTACTTTCATACTGTCACTACTTTCACATTCTCACTAATCTTACTATTTTTGCAATGTCACTACTCTCACATTCTCATTATTTTTACATTTTCACATTGTTTCTACTCTCACATTCTCACTACCGTCATTAATCTCAAATTGTCGCATCTTTTACCTTTCACTATTTTCACATCCTTACTTCAATCACATGTTTACTACTCTCACATTCTTACCACTCTTACAATCTCACTACTCTCGAATTTTTACTATTTTTACATTCTCACTATTTTTACTTTGTCAATACTCTCATATTTTCACTATTCTTACAGTTTTACAACCTTCACGCTCTCACTATTCTTACATTCTTAGTACTCTTACATTGTTATTACTCTCACGTTCTCACCTTCTTACTATTCTCACATTTTCTTTAATTTCACATTCTTATCATTCTCACAATGTTATTACTTTCACCTTCTTACTATTCTCACATTTTTTTTACTCTCACATTCTTACTACTCTCACATTGTTACTTTTCTCACATTTTCACTATTTTTACATTCTTATTACTTACTCATTCTCATTACTCTTACATTTTCACTATTTTTACAATTTCACTTGTTTTACCTTCTAACTATTCTTAAATTTTTAATATTTTCAAATTCTTACTTATCTCACTTTTTTACTACACTTATATTCTCACTACTCTTACATCTTCACTACACACATTTTGTATTTTTTCACATTCTACTACGGTTACTTTCTTATTATTTTTACATTCTCACTTTTCTCCCATTCTCACTATTCTCACGTTTTTACTATTTTTAAATTTTCACTACTTTCACATTGTCACTACTCTTACTTTCTCACAACTTTTACATTCTCACTACATTCACATTCCTACTCTTCTCACATTCTTACTAGTATCACATTCTCACTACTTTCACGTCTTCACTACTCTCACATTTTTACTAAAAAAATCATACAAAATTTAAACACAAAACAACGTCCAGATCAAGGCGTTTTTACAGTACAAATATAAATCATTGTAACTTTATGAGTAATATTTTTATAATTATCTTATAATAAAGTTTAATAACTTAAGAATTGCATTATAATTAACCAACCTTATTTAATATAAAAAAAATAGTCTTTACAACTGAAACAAAATGAAATTTAGATTACTATGCCACAAAATCTAAACACAAAACAAAAGCAAAGCAAATATAAATTATAATACTTTTATATTTATAGTAATTTACATATATTTCAAATTAAGCTTCAAGTCAGCTAATAATGCATTAAATTTAGTTAACTTTATTTATTGTACTGAACATTTTTATAAACAATTTGCTTAAATTATTTATAGACTTTACATAATTTTCTACAGAATTTGCACTTATCTTTAATTTTGTAAAATAATCTCAGGATTTTGTTACAGTTTTAAAGACTGTCGTTAACGTTGTGATATGTACGCTTATAAACCTTTATAATTAAAAATGTAGTTATTATAAATATTATTTATGTTGTTTTCAAATATTATTTGGTCATATTGTAATAAGTTACAATAGCATACAAGGTTAGACCAGCCGGTAACCGAAGGTAAGGCACAACTTTTAATAAGAAAAACGTAAGCAATTTAATTAATATGAATATTACAAAAGGCATTTTTAATAAAAAGTATTTTTTTTTAATAAATACTTTGTACTAGAAAATGTATTAAATAAATTAATATAAACGTAATAATATTGAAATGAATATAACAAGTAAACTGTATTCTATTGAAACATTTGAACAAAAAAATTTAAATTTTATAGGTCGCACGGTCGGGTACGGTCGCACAGCAGGGGATATATATATATGAGAATATATATGCCCGCAGGCATATTTTTGTGTGTTAAGATCTAAAGGGGTATCGGGCTACACAAATCATGTAGGACTATAACTTCTATACAAATGTAGGACTAAACCCCTTTAGACATCTATATATATATATATATATATATATATATATAAATATATATCTGCATTATTCACTGTAATATCATTGCAGTTTACAAACAAACAAAGTTTACGTAATATAAACGTTTATAAATTTTGGTGTCAGTGCCATCTATCTCATAAACTGTATTTTATCTTAGGTTTTAGTTTAGTACATTTATTAATTAACTTTGTAACTTTTTTTTTCTTCTTTAGCAGCCTTTTTCTGGACGTAAGCCTCCCCTTTAAGTTTCCATGACTTTTTATCTTGAGCCAGCTGAACCCAGTGTCTTCCTGCCTGCTGGTAGATGTCATTCAACTATCTCTTCTACGGCCGTCCTATGCTCCTCTTATGCGTTTTTGGCTTCCATTTCATTAATAGTTTTGCCCATCTAGTAGTCTGCTGCCTAGCGACGTAACCTGCCTATTTCCATTTTGCTGCAGCTTTGTTTTGCATGACGTTGAGTACTTTTGTTTTTTACCTTATTTTTACATTTTGTATCTTTTCTCTTAGGCTTACTGACTCGCAATTTATTGACACTTTTGAAAGTCAGTGTCACATTACGGGAAGCATATACATGTTATTGTTATAAACTTTCCTTTTTAGATTTATAGGAACCTTGGGATCTTTCAGAATAAAGTTTAACTTTCCGAATGCCGCCCACGTCATGCGTACTCTTCTCGTAACTTTAGTGTTTTGGTTTTTTAACGTGTTTGATTAAGTGGCCATATTCTTCTACTTTTCCGATGACTTTTCTTTTAAGAGATAGAGTGATTGTCTCATCCTGGCTCAAAAACTTGGTTTTTCCGAGATTTATTTTTAGGCCGACTTCTGATGACGTTGATTTTAGTTCTTTTAGCATTTGTTTTAGTTTGTCCAGGTTACTGCTGTACATATGACTATGTTGTCCGCAAACCTTAAGTGGCTTAAGTATTTGCCATCTATGTAACACCTTAAATTGTAAAACAAGAGAGGAAATAAATTAAAATTAAAAAAAAAAAACAAAAATCAAGTCAAATAAGTATTTTGGCTTACCTTGGCTTACCTTACTTGGCAAAAAAAAACCTTACGTTTTGACCTGCACAACAATAGTATTAATATATTTACAAATAAATAAACAAATGTCATTAAAAAACAAATCGAGTTTTAATTTAATAAAAATAGAAACATAACAGCATTATGTAGTATCAATCTTTAAAATCATCTTGCAAATAACATAACTTAAAAGGAAATTATTAAAAAAAAAATGCTTACACAAGGTGTTAAAAAAAAATTGTAAAATATTTAAAGAAGTAGTAGTATAAACCAAAATAAACATAAAAATATTGTCAAACATGAGTAACGATTTTGGAGATAAAAAAGTTTATTTTGTTTTTTTAGCAAAACCAAAAAACAAAGTTACATTGGATTTTTGAAGTGCCTTCCTTTTATTTCCAAACAGGCACGATATCTTAAATTAAAAGATATTTAAACTTTTTCTGTAACCCTCTCATTGACTTAGATTTGTTGGCATTTTTTATTAACTTGCAGCTGCAACTCTTTGAGACTATTTAGAATACTATAGACCAATGTTTTTAAATATCCTCAAAAAAAGAATTTTAAAAAAACTAAGCAATTTGCAGGTTATAAAACAGATCCGCTCATTCTTACCCATCTACGTGGAAATGTTTGATGTAAATGCGGCAATCAAAAAATGAATTGAAGTACCATCATGCTAGAAGTACATTTGTTGCATTTGGTTAATATTAATGTTGCCAAAAAGATCATACATTGTGTTCCGCAAAAAGTTTAGGTAAGCAGCGCATATTAATGGGTTTGGTAAAACAACAGGACCTAGAAATGTTGCTTACTTTACTTATCCACATGTTTAATGAGAACATCAGACACGTTGATGTCTAGATTTCAATAAAACATGAAGATTTTTGACTCAAACAAACCCAGTTTGATGTAAACTCGGCTCCGTAAAAAAAATACTGGCAAAAAAACGGAGGTCTTCATCATCATTGCATAGAAATCAGCGACAAAAAGCCATACGTGCTTGATGATCAAGTAGATTTAAAACCTGCACTTGTTGTACATGGTACGGATAAAGTACAGCAGCTCGTGGAAAATTTTCTCTAGATTGTGCTGTTTACGTGATAGAATTTCTTCTTCTGCTTTAAGAGTAAATACCAATTTTGGATAAATAGCCACTGTTTACGAAATAAACCGAGGTGAAAGAATCTAGCAATTTGGATAAGCTTTAACATAAAGATGTTGCGCTTAGGTTCCAACCCTATAAGCAGAACCATACATGAAATGCATGTCGGCTAATTCTGCTTTAAAGTAAACAGCCATAGCAAACAAGGCACTGACAACAATAGTCAAATACTTTGTTTATTTTACAAATCATCAGCTAACTATGACAAAAAACTGTTTTTGAAAAATAAAAAAAGTGGTAAAAAAAGAATAACATTCTATATCTCCGGACCCATGTTTATTAAAACTTTTTTGCTAATTTTGGGATATACACTTAGGGCCATAACCAGAGCCAAAAAATCGATCCTAACTTAAACCCTGGAACCACGAGAAACCAATTGAAATTACAAAACCGAAATCAAAACCCTAACCGTAAATTAAAATTTTATGAACCGGCATTAAAACCTCGTTAAACAAACACGGTTTTAAAGGTTTCGTCTTTGGATGTTTCAGACAAGATCAGCTGTCGTCGGCTTACCGTAGTATACCCAATTTTTCTTGCTTTTACAAGCACAGTGTAAAAATTGTCTTGTATATTGTTACAGTTTTGTATTTAGTGGTTATAGAAAATAAAAAAAAATAATTATTAAATAGATATGACCTGATGCACATATCCAGAGAAAACATCAACATCAAAAATAAATATTAAAGAATAATCAATTTAAATAAATTTATAGGTTATTATGATTATGTTTTTAATTGAATATATTTTTGATTACACATCTTATTTTGATGTATTGTTAAACTTGATAGTTTTGATTAAAATTTTATCAATTAAAGAAAATTGTTCATTCTTTTTCACTATTTTAATTTAACCTTGCGGCAAGAATAAAATACTAGATAGCTTACGAGAGAATTACATTGTTGTCGGGAATCGAGTGAACTAATTTTAAAATTAAATAATAGTTTTAATTTGTTTTTTATTGTAGCGACATGTTTCAACCAAAATTAGTTTTTTTTTTAGTTTTAACTTCAAGAATAAAATTTCATACAAAATAATATTAAATTGAATATAAACTTCATCTTATATATTAATCATTAAATCAAGATCTTTAATGCTTAAATTTACATACGGTATTTAACATAAATAGAAATCCTATATAATAAAACTAGAATTGGAAAAATTAGGTCATTCAAATTGATATGATAACTGATTTTTTGGCAATTTGAATAAATGTATTATGATTTATTACTATAATTAAATTAACGTTATTAAAATAAATCTATCTTCATATTATAACTTAAATACATATCCAAATAATTATCATAATGTAATTGCAAAATAGTTCTGAATTAGAAACATGAAGTCATATTTTCATTATCACAACACTTGTATAACATATCCATATAGGTGAATTAAGAAATGTTTTCACCGATATTGCCGGCAAGTCGACCCAGGCCTTGGTAGCCTTCGTAGAGGGTGCTGGGGAAAGTGCGCTGGTCCCCACCTGAGGCATCGTCCCCGTAACTCTAATATCTTGGCTATATATTATAGCAAATCTTCCTTGGCACAATAAGTAAAGTTTTTCTTCTGCGAAGAACTACAACAAATTTCTTGGTCCCGTGGCGCCAATCCAATATGAGGGTCCACCGGAACCTAGTGGTTAGTGAATAATTAAGTGCTTTTATCAAATGGACTATATTAGTGAGCAATTGTGGGTCGTGATATTTTAAATATTTTACTAATTGCAATATATTTTAATTTTAATAATAAGGGTAAGGTAGAAATCATAAAATGTATAACAGATAAATTAATATATTCATATTTTACTAATAATTAAAAGTAACTAAAGGTAATATAATTTAAAAAAATGTATTATTTTTTAAGTATTACTATCAATTTTATTATTAATTCTATGTTATCATTAATATAGTATCATAAAATTATAACTCCATATTAACAATTAATCATTTCTAGAAGAAAATTAATTAATATAAAAAAAATTAATTATATTGGATGTTTTAGATGCATGACAATATATTTATAAATGATTTGAATAGAAAGTTGTTTATTTATTTGTTTAGTGATATGGAAATAATGTAATTTCAATAGTTCAGCTTGAATAATAATTAGAACAATAAAATATTATTAGAATAAATATTACTATATAGATAAATTCTATATATTAAAACTTTATTGTATAGATAGACATAGGAAAATTAAATTTATTTGGAGAAATGATAATGATTTTTAATAATTTATTTGCATTTCTAGCAGCCATGTCAATTATTTAGAGAAAAAAACATGACATGATTTTAGAATAATGACTTAATAACACTGCGTTTTGTTTTTATAATTGTGTTTATTTCTAAGTTTTCACATTGTATATAAATAAATATTATGCTACTTCGTGTCCCGGTTTAACTATTTCTCACAAGCAGAGAAAGCAAATGATAATATTGAACTTGACTCTTCGGAATGCTTCTTCTTCGCACGCTTAAACGCGACTCTCATCACTGGACCCTGAAATCGTTAATTAATGGTTGGTACGCTCATAACAGTAGAAGCGTAAAACATATTAGTTGCACGCTACATCATATATTACTAACTAGTTTTTTTTATTTAGATACTTTTGGGGGTCCTTCTACATACTTCACTAGTTCTCTGTAAGGCAGTCGAGCCGGTAAAAACAGACGATAATGTTCAACCGCAACCGTGAGTTATTGCTTTTTATAATTATGTATTTTTAACTATTAATGTTTTTTTTTTTAATTTAGGATAGCACAAAAACGAGTAGGATATGATTATACACCACCAGTAGAAGAGGTACATGTAGATGATAATCACCATATAGATCACCACGACAATCATTTTGATCATGGACATCATGAAGAACATCATGTTCACGATGACCATCACGAAGAACATCATGTTCATCATGATGATCACCATGATCATCACGATCCAGGATTTTGGAAAAAGAAAGTAACTTGGAAAAAGGATTGGAAAAAAATATGGAAACCGGGAAAGAAACAAATCTGGAAACCATCATGGAAAAAATATTATAAGCCAATTTGGGTACCTATTCAAGTGCCAGGATGGAAGGAAATTCAAGTGCCAGATTGGAAAAAAATTTGGAAACCAGTTTGGAAAGAAATTAAAGTTCCAGCTTGGAAAGAAATTCAAGTACCAGATTGGAAAAAAATATGGAAACCAGTATGGAAACCTATACAAGTACCAGCATGGAAAGAAATTCAAGTACCCGTTTGGAAAAAGATTTGGAAACCTGTTTGGAAAGTAATTGAGGTGCCTGCATGGAAAGAAATTCAAGTACCTGCTTGGAAAAAAGTTTGGATTCCAGAATGGGTAAAAGTTGGAATTCCCGGTGAACATTATTTAGGAAAAGATCATCACGGAAACGAATACACAGCACATGACGTATGGAAGAAAAAGTTGGTATGGAAACCACTTTGGAAAAAATATTGGAAACCAGCCAAGAAACAAATTTGGATTCCAGAAAAGAAATTAGAATGGAAAGAAGCTTGGAAACAAGAATGGAAAACAGAAAAAAAGCAAATTTGGGTTACAGATAAAAAATTAGAATGGAAAGAAGCTTGGAAACAAATATGGAAAACCGAAAAAAAACAAATATGGGTATCAGATAAAAAATTGGAATGGAAGGAAGCATGGAAACAAATTTGGAGGACAGAAAAAAAACAAATATGGGTAACTGATAAAAAATTAGAATGGAAAGAAGCATGGAAGCAAATTTGGATACCTGATTGGAAACACATATGGGTACCTGGATGGAAACAAATTTGGAAACCAGTAATAATTCAAGAATGGTTCCCTACACCAGATCATCATGATGATCATCATCATCATGAATCACATGGTTGGGATAGAAAAGACCAATCTAAAAACCAACCTTTAGTTACTGTGTCATCAAATGAAATATATAAGAGAAATACACAAGAACAAGTACAAACTAGTATTCAACAGACACTCCAAAGTCAAAACAAACAACCAAAAAGCAGTTGGCAGTTTCCAACGTCATAGTGTTTAAAATATTCTTTCTAATCCTTTGTATATAATTTTATTCTTTACTAATATTTAATGCATAATATACAACCGACTGACTCAATTTATTACAAATAAGATTGTTGTGTGTATGTGTTATTTGTTTTATGTTGTTATATATTTTTATTTAAATAAACAAAATAATAATAAAAACTACTTTGATTACCAATCTTTAAACAAATTTTTCAAGTTTTACATGAATAATGATTCAAATTAAACATAATTTACTATTTATTTGAAGTTACTTATACAGAATTATAAACACATAAAACTGACATTAGATTTATTAAAAAAAAACGAAACAAGCTTAATTTGTTGTTTACGTTAAAATAAACAACTTTCCAAAAATTTCATTGTCAATAAACTTCTATAAATTATGCAATTTCGTGCAAAACTATGTAATCTTTTAAATTAAATAATTCCTATATGGCACGCAGTGAAAGCATTCGTGAGTGTACAAAAAAAATTATGTCGTAGGCGATAATTTTACTTGAAGGAAACCGGAATGCAGTTTTTCTCCCGTTATGAAACTGCTCAATGATTAATCTTCACTTTCACTAATACTCGGGAATATGTAAAGCAAATTTAATGAATGATGTCACATAGATGGAGCGGAGAAATTATTATTCAATATTTTGTGCACATACTGAGTGAAAGGGGATATTCTTTTTTAACTGTGCTAATAAGTAGCATGTGTTAGATACGTTACTTAAATTAAATATTTTATTAAATTAAATAGTATTTAGTGTTTAATAAGATTATGTGCATTATTAAAGTTTACCGGCATTAATAGTATTCTTATACCGATATGCTAAAAATATAAACTAACTAATTAATTTTTAAATTTAAGAAAAATAACATTAATAAATAAATGATTAAACTATCTCATAATTAAATTAATTAAATGCTTGATGCTGTCACTGTGTGGTAAAACATGTCTTAGTTTATCAAATAAATCTTTGATATCCAAACAACGTGTGTTTTAATATAAAGGATGGTTGAGACCTTTACTATGTGGTAATCCATAATAATAATAAAATAAAACACAATAATCAATAAAGTATTTGTGGTAAAAAAAACTTAGTTTCTGTTTTATTTTATTATTAACGAGTGTTTTAATTAATTATTAATTTATTAAGTATCATCAATTCAATACAAAAAACATAAAATAATAAACAATAATTAAAATTTAAACTATTTAAAATAAATAAAACACATTTACTATGTACTATATCACAAATATATTTTAAAAAAACTGTAACTTGTTTCAACCTTCTACAAGACCATCATCAGACGGTGATACAAACAAGTATGAATATAAAAGAAAAATTACAAAGCACCAGAAGTACTTTTTTTTCTGTAATTGTCATTACATTTTATTTTTTTGACAGTATATAAATCTGCAATTATCCACGTCGGATTTTAAACGCCTTAAAAAAACTGGCCAAAACCCATAATCTTGATGTTTTTAATAATTTTACTTAACAAAGTTAGCAACCGACCGATTTTCTTTGAAATAAACTTTTTGGAGATGAAAGTTATTAGATCTGCACCTTTCAACTATTCCAGAAATTTAGCATTTACTGTTGGTGATGCATTAAAAAATTTTGGGTATTTCCTGGTATTTTATTATTAGTCAAACATCTAGTTTATTGCTAATAATTTAACAATCCAGTTCTTATTAATTACTAATTTTACAAATCATAAAAAAGTGTACCAGTTTTTAACTGTTATAATCAAACTGTTTAAGATTATAAAAAAGCTTGTTAACAAGACCAAATCCAATTAGTTCTTTCGTAAACAACAGAAAACTTTAAAAACAAATCCATTTCTTAAAACTGTAGGCCAATTGTATTACTTTATAATCTATAAAAAAAAAATGTTTTAGATACTCAATTTAGATTTTAAAACATTTAGCAACAGATCTTATGACATATGTCCACAAGCATAGTAACATTTTTGCTAACAAATATATAAATGATTATAAAATTAATTGAGAAAGTAAGATTGACATAAATTTTTATAACATAAAAAATTATAAACAATACAACATATTCAATTCATTATGATCAAAAGTGCAAAAAACTTTTTTCTTTTACGGGAATGATCAAACTCATCAAATTTAATTTTATGTATTTAAAAATACTAAGAATATATACACATTCGACTGAGTTGTTGCACTACAATTGATATGTTGTACCGAGTTATTTCATGTTACAAAATGTATACTGTTTTTACTATTTTATTTTTTGAAACTCAACATTTATGCATCCGTTACTGTGAATACATTTTAACAAGAGGTATAATGTAAAATAACTATCAAAACAATAATTCTGTGGTCAATTCTCCAGTAAGTCTAATAATTGGTGGTTTGAGATTTTGTTTAATTGACTATAATGTTTATATCTATTTAGAATAATACAATAAATAAAATTATACAGTTGTATAACGCAAGGTTACAACTTTGTGTAAGTAATTTTTTGACAAAATATAGTTAAAGTTTATTAATGCTCTAAAATAATCTGCAAAGAGACTGGATCTGGCATTTAAAGTCAGAATTTTTGGGTTTCCAATATCCAATTTTTAATTAGTAGTATGCTTAAGTACAGAAAGTTCTGTGTTCCGGATCCAAAATACCTTATTCCGACCTATTGTATACATAAAAGGCAAAACCTCTAAAAAAGTATTTTTCACCTTTTGTATTTCTTCAATCCTCTACCTTATCCCACTAGTTTTGCGTCAACAACCAATCTTTTCGGCAGGTTTAAAACAATGCAAAGACTTTATTGTATACTCTCATGAATATGTTAGATAAAAACGTACATGTTCTTTAAAGTGATAGTGACCTACTTACAAAATATTTTCAGAAAGAAATTTTTTTTTTTTTTAAATAACACAAAATAACACTGGGTGCTTTTATTGAAAGTAGTCCCCACTTTCAATAAAATCACCCAGTTCTGGGTATTCAACAATTTAGCATTTTTTTTTTAAATTAATGCTACAAGAAAATTTGCGAAACAAATCTTAGTGTGTGTTACAAATGAGTTTAATCAACCAATCATTAATTAGTTTATAGCTTAAAGGTAATTTCTTTAATATTTAGCAATTTAGTTAATTTTTTTTTGTGATAGACTTTTTGGTAAAATATTATTAGAACTGTATCTTTCAATTAATCTATAGATTACAACAACTTTAAAGTTTTTTTTTGCTTAGAATTATAATTATTATATCCGAGTCCAAACACCTTAACATAACTTCATCGTCTAAATCAATTTGGCAAATAAGGTATGTTATCCTAGAATCGGCTTTTTCATGCCCCTCCTAATATAATGATTCCTCTTCGGTTTGAATAACTTTGTTGTTTTTAACTCGATAGCACTGCTCAACATTTGAACTGGTACACATATAACATGCAGTAAAAGTAATAATAAATAATTATATAGGATGTGTTTTGGAATGCAAACAATTGCAAATCAAATGACATTTTTGAAACAATTGTTGTTTATCTGTCATCGGTGCAGTTACTGAGCATGCGGACGCTTATACTTGTCGAGTTTAATAGATTTTTTGCAAATATTTCAAGTAAGTTTTAATTCAAGTGGTTGACTGCATTTTGAAGATGCCATTAAAACGTTTGTGTGTTGAAGAAATGAGCTAAGCGCTGGGAATGCTTATTACTGGTGCATCGCTAAGAACTGTTGCTGCCCATTTCAATGTAAACTACAATGTGATCAGAAAAGTTCAAATGCGTTTTAATGACAATGGAACTGTCCAACATAGGCACGGCGGAAGACAAAATTGCAGTACAACAGTCAGAGATGATTGGTTTATTACAATTTAGTGTCAAAAGAATAGATTTTCTACTGCAAAAACACGCCAAGTTCATTTAATGAATGCAACAGGTAGTCAAGTATATACTCAAAAATTTAAAAAAAGCTCCATGCGGTAAATTTACGGTCCAGATCTTCTAAAAAAGAAAACTAGAGTGGGCACACCAACATGCAAATTGGAGTGTTGAAGATTGGGGTCGTTGTTTATTCAATGACAAGACTAGAGTGCGTCTCTATAGCTCTAATAGAAAAATAAAAGTTTTGGAGAAGCAGAGGAAAATGTTATATTAGGATCCCCGTAACTTACCATCGAGGTTATGGAGGCGGATCAATTATCATTTAGAGAGGTATTTCTGAAACTTGTCGTACTGAATTGGTTATGCTTGGAAATGCTACAATAAATAGTATCAGGTATCTTAATGAGGTATTAAAACTTGTAATGTTGTCATTTGCCAATAAAATAGGCGATGGTTTCGTGCTTGTTGATGATAATGCGAGTCCTCATAGAACAAGGCAAATCAATGCATTTTTTGAAAAAAACAATATTACGCACATAGATTGGCCTGCAAATTTTCCAAATTTTAATCCCATAGAAAACGGATGAAATTACCTGAAAAGGTTGATAAGGTTACAAGGTGTAGATCCAAACAATCACTATTAGCTCCAAATTGCCGTTTTGAAAAAATGGCTAAATATTTCTTAGCATTACATTTAGAACTTGATTTTCAGCATGCCAATACGTTGCCAAAGAATCATAAGAGCTAGAAGAAGTCTTACGCATTATTAATCTTTTAGTGTTTGGTTACCATTTCTTTCCAGAGCAAGTTGTTCTGTAATACTAAAATAAAAATTTTGTTATTTTTCTATTATTTAAGTTTTATTCTTTTAACTCTTTGCTCTAAAAGTGTTTCCAGAACCATATACTATTAACTAAGCAAAAAAACGTTCCTAAAAAAAAATTATCTTAAAATGTTTTGAAAATGCTCAATTTTTACATGTAGCGGGGTGCTGCGCACAGGTATACGCAACCGCTTCCAGCTGCCATACGCGTCCGTATCTATCGTCAATAAAAATAGCAAATTATCCACAAACTAGTTGACTTAAAATGCCTTTGCTAGCTGTTGTACTAAAAGCTAGTTATAATTTTTAGCGTTTTCTATAAACAACAAAAAAATCTATAAAACAATAAATTTATTGCTATTTAAAATTGTCAATACTTTTTTTTTAAATGATCAAAACAATTTAGTTATTAATCCAAAAGACAATTAATGTCAACCAATTTGCATTTAAATCTTTTTATAATTGTACTTACATTTGCGGCTAGTGGTGAGTAACGTTTAGATTTTTTAAGTAAGCTTTTTAAAAACGTTCTAAAGTTTTTAATGAATTTTTAACTTTTGATGTAGATTTAAAAGACAAATGTCTCTGCCCACAATTTGTTATTATTATTTATGTGTGTCTACAATATATTCAGATATCACAAAATATTTAAAATAATAAGTTTTCTTACAATTTTAACCAAAAGAGAATAGTGTTTACCGGCCCTCTGTTAGCATAGCTATTTTTTACGAGCGTAGTTGGTTTACAAAAGCTTTTTCTGCTTGGTTTTTGGCATAACACTGTTTTTGGAGAAAATCCTCAAGTCTTTCTAATCATGGCAAAGCAAATTTTTTTAACTAACAAAACTTTTGATGAGCCAAGCTAATGTTTAGTTAGTTTAAACTTTTTTATTAAAAGTATAACTTTTGTTTTTGTTGATTGGTTTTAATATTCTTTATTGTAAATTATTATTGCATAATTTTTTTAGTATTTTAACATTTTTTTTACGTTTCTTGTAGTAGTTATTTAATTTTATCTTTCACAAAATTTAATTGTTTTTAGATGTAAGCATGTTGTAAAAACTGTTTCACAAATTAAACTTCTACACAATTACTCAAATAATAAAAAAAAAAACGTAAAACTTGTATAAAAAGATTTACCTAGAGTATAATCACAGCAATATAAAAACAACTTTTACTTTTTTATGTTTCTAAAATATAACAAATGGCTATGCAGGATGATTCTTAACCTATGCGCATAAACTCGAGGAATTATAGTTTACAATCAATATTATTGATAAATGTTAAAAAAATATAGTAAAAGTTTTATAATAAGCGATATAATTAATTATAGTTTCTGGAAAATTAAAATTTATTACTTGAAAAAAATCGGTATGCCAAGCCAAAATTAAAATAATAAAAATGTAGTAAAGCTTTTAATCAACTAATTATCAAAATAATAAACAAATAACAAAAATGTAAAATTATTAAAAAACTTAATATCATAATAAATGCTCAAAACTATTTCTTCTATTTTCCAAACACATCTGCGCCCGCTGAAGCCATGTTGCGCTACATGCACGTTGTCTCGGTGGTTGCCGAATTGTGTCAGCGACAGCTAGTATGCGATGTCGCAACTCTTTAACACTGTGAATTTCAGTAGCGTATACCAGATGTTTCATATGCCCCCAAACATAAAAGTCTAGGGGATTTAGGTCAGGTGATCTAGGAGGCCAGGCAGTTGGACCTCCTCGACCAAACCACTTCCTCAGGAACACATTGTTTAAATGTTGTCGGACATCTATTGCAAAGTGTAAAGCTCTGTCGAAAAAATATCACATGCGCTGTCTAACATTAATTGGAACTTCTTCCAGTAGTGCTGGTAAGGTCTCTTGTAAAAAATTTAAATAAACAGCGCCCGTTACACGATTTGGCAACAAAAACGGTCTAATAAGATGGCCGTTTACAATTCCAGCCCATACATTTACCGAAAATCTGTGTTGAAAGTTTATACGCCGGGTAATGTGTGGATTTTCAACTGCCCAATAAAGCGTATTGTGCACACCGCTACGAGTAAAAATTGCATGTACACGCTGCACATGATTGAGATACAGTAATTTATGTTTTAATATGCGCCATACAGTTAACTGCAATACCCCAGTTTGATCGGCAATTACCCGGGTACTGATGTCAGAACGTTCTTCAGCAATATCGACAATATCCTCCTCAAGATTAAAAATATGCCTTGGTCTAGAACGTCCCTTATATTGTCCAGGTTTAGGCTGCAAGTGCCCAGTTTCTCTTGCACGCTGTACCAAACGTACAAACGATCCACGAACCGGATTATACCTTTGAGGGAATCTCTCGGAATAAAGGTGAGCTGCAGCCACTAAATTTTGATGACCTTTTCTATACACCAATATCATATCCACAAATTCTGCATTAGTCATGTTATGTTGCGCCATAAATTAATTTTATTACACACTGACAGGCGCCACCTAGTTTTTTTTTTAACTTTTCAGCAACAACCTCCTGGATTTGCAACGTGCATTATTTTAATTTTGGCATGGCACACCGATTTTTTTTAAGTAATTAATTTTAATTTTCCAAAAACTTTATAATTTATTATCTTGCTTATTATAAAACTTTTACTACATTTTTTTAACATTTATCAATAATATTGATTGTAAACTATAATTCTTTGAGTTTATGCGCATAGGTTAAGAATCACCCTGTATATACCATTCAATCTTGCAAACATACATGGTAAAGTTTTTTTATTGGCTAATTTATGCACGTTTATTGTACAAAAAAAAGACCTTGTCCCAATAGTTGCTGCATTAATTGCTTAGTATTAGAGTAGTACAGCTTAAAAAGTGAGTGTCTTGCACAATATTATAACTGCAAAGTATGCCCATATGCAGTATTGCTTTATCTTTTTTTTTAATATAACGTAGTAGTGTCTTGATTTGTACTTGTCTCCCGCACAAACATTTTGTTTTTATAAAAAATGGGTTTTATGCAAAGAGTTCTATAACTAATGATTCTAAGCTGCCCATTAAACAATGTATAGACATCGTACACTCTCGGTATCTACGTCTTTGTTGCACCATGATGATTTTCTATCAAATACAACGTAACGCCGTACGCAAAAAGAGAAAAAAAAAGCAGCTCGATTACTAGTAAAGAGAGAGCGAAGAGTGTGCGACAAAAACAGAGATATTGAGATTGTACGGCAAAACGCTGGCTTGGAATCTCTAGTTATAGAACTCTTTGGCTTTATGAGTGTGTGCGTTTTTGACAACCTTGTTGTTTTGGTGTTTTTTATAATATATGTTTTTCTTTAGTTTTTTGATCTTGAAAATGTTTTTAACATTTTTTATATTTTTTTAAAAAGATTTTAACTAACAAATTTTGTTGGAATTTGTTCAATTTTGTACAGAAAATAAACTAATCATAACCAACACGTTTTTCAAACACCTAAAACAACGTCTATATACATAAAAAGCTTATGCAAAACTCAAACAGATCATTTGAACAACAATTTTTTACCCAAAAGTGCAATAAAATTAAAAAATGCGTTAAACAGCACAATATGTTCTAACTCCATGAGAAAGTAAAGAAGACTGCAACAAGACAGACTAACCAAAAGCAATGTAGACTTGATTTCAAAAATTTAAAAAAAAACTGAATAAATAGAAAGAATATGTAAAAAAACTATTTGCCGATAATCAAACACAAAACTACAGTGCACAAAGTACTTCAATTTGTCTACTCATAAATACATTAGAGGTTAAAAAAACAATCCAAAAATGTAAGCAGTAATGTTTTCTTGTGTTTTGTTGACTTTGAAAAAATGTTTGACAAGATGCAACACAATAAAATAATAGAGATATTAAAAGCTACCGGCAATAACAATAAAAGCTTCAGTATAATTTCAAAACTCTATTAGCTAAGAACAATGTCTGAGTAGTCAATAGTTTCACTTGTAACGTTTTTCTTATTATGCACTGATAAACAATGTTCCGATTAATTATTTTGATTGCACAGCCCTGTATATGCTAACATTTTGACGGGCCTTGTATATCAATATAATTTTGATAATTAATTGATTAATTACTGTAAGAGAAATGTTTTGCTTGAGACATTACAAATCTTGATCCTGCCGAGACTTGTAATCTTTCAATATTTACCTGTATATATATAAAAATATGTTAATATTTTCTCAGTAAGTCTTATTTTAAGTTTTCTATACATAGTCTTGATTTTATTTTATGAATATGCATTTGAAGTAACTCTCAGCAGAATAGTGTATTGCCTGGTTTTGACAGGACAAACATGTATTCTGTGAAATGCGGTATTGGTAAACAATATTGCGTGTCCTAATCCTGCCGGAACATTGTAGTATTGTCCGCTAAATACAAATATTGCTAGGTAGAGGCATTACAAGTCTTGATCCTGCCGAGACTTGTAATCCTCCAATATTTACCTGTATATATATATATGCTGATATTTTTTCAGTAAGTCTTATTTTAAGTTTATACATTGCCGTTAATTTACGAATAAATCTTTTGTTTTTGACTTACTTTCTTTGTTATTATCTTTCTTTTCTTTTTCTCTTCTTCAGGTCCACATTTATATGTGGTGGCGTCTGAGACATTTAGAACACCCGAAATCCGAACCTTGTTAATCACGACTGTTTGCTACCCCGCTTTCCAGTTTCCGGAACGGGGAAACGTTACACACTGACTGTGTAAACGTACTGTCCCCGCTTTATTTAACATCTATATTAAAGAAATATTTAAAGAAGCGCTACAAAAAACACAAAACAAGATAAGAATTAACGGTATCTCACTCAGTAATTTAATAATAAAATAAAACATTATTTAAGTCTTTACCGCAAATACTTTATTGCTATAAATTTTTATTACTAAAGAATCTATATTATTATTTTTCAATACAACAAAAACTTTTAATTTGAGTTTTGACTTTTAAAGGCTAGTCAAGTAAGACAACTAACAAAAAAAATGTATAAACAAATTAATATAGAAATTGAAGGGAAAAAATAAATCGCATTAATAATAGTCTGAAAGAATTTAAAAAGTAATAATATATTCAGGAGATTGATAAAAAAAATTAGATTGTTTTTTGTAAATTTTGGCGGCTTCCAACAAATTAAGCTTAGTGCCTTTTGTATAGTTATGTAACATTTTGAAATTATTAGTGTATGCTACTCCTCTAAATAGCCTCGAGGAGCTGCAGTTAAAAATTAATGATAAGTGCCAAGAAATCCAAGCCAATTAGAGGGTTTTAGAAAGAGTACGAATGTCCATTAGACAAAAATGTTGTGCTTGTTTGGAAATGAAAAAAGGGCACTTTGAACATTTTCTATAACTTTGTTCTTTGTAAAATTATATAAAAATAAATAATGTTCGATATCTAGCACCAATTCCTACCTCGGTTGATATTTTCCGCACACTCCGTGGATTTATGCTCTATCCGTGCTACAATATCTTGTTCTGCTCTAGAAGTAGATACCGACCTTAATCTGCCGGAAAGATAGCACAGTTTTTTAAGTAAACCGGTATCTCTCAATTTCTGGTAAATTCTTCTAAACATACAATGTGAAAGAATTTGGCGATTTGGATAACCTTTTACATAAAGACATCGCGCTTTGGTAGCAATCCCATTAGCACAACCATACATAAAATGCATGTCGGCTAGTTCTGCATTAGAGTAATCAGCCATAACAATAAGAACTTGTGCACTAACAACAACTGTCAAATACTAAATGTTTATTTTACAAAACATACAACATAAAAAATAGAGGAAAAAAGAATAATAAAAATAATTAATTTTCCATATCTCCAAAACCGTTGCTATGACAACCCATGTTTATTAAAACTTTTTTGTTTGTTGTGGTTTGTACTATTACCCTCTTAAATATTTTACATTCTTTTTTGAACACCTTGTATAGCAGCAGTAAACAAATTTATCATTATATAGTTGTAGTTGGAGATGGTGTACCTCTTAGCTGTGGTAAAAAGCTGTAACATAAAAATGCTGTTATATACCTAGCTACAAAACATATTCCTTAAAAGTTTGCCAAGTTTACAAGTGTTAGATTTGATTTAGATTCTGCAATTTACACTTACAAAAATTTATGTTACTTATCATATTAACCAGTCAAAACCAGAGATATAGAAAACGCGCTTTGACAAGTGCGCAACAGAACTGCAAGGCGATGACACTGAAGCTGCCATTTTGCCCGATATTTGACGTCACGTATGATGTGAAGAATTTTATAAACGACATGCACGTTGTTTATATTACTGTTGTTTAAGATTAATTATTATCTAATTTTATTATTATTATTGTTGAAAAATCCGTTATTATTTTTAGGAATATGGATATACAGATATATTATTTGTGTTTGTAATTTTATTGTAGACTTGCCGTAGCCAGTTATATTCTGCTAATTACGTAATCGCATTTCAATTGTGTTCAATTTACTTGGAAGTTTCAGAGATTTGCGCCCCTTAATTACTATATAATCAATATTTTATTTATTAATTTTGTAGAAAATGTTTATATTTATTTTATTTAATAATAATTAAAATATTCTACTTTAATATATTTTTTTATTTAAGGCAAACTAGTTTAGCAAACTAAATTTGCATTTACAATGTTTATAATACTATATAATTCTTTTAAAATTTACTTAAATATAACAACAGCTAAAAAAAGATCTAAATTTTTTTTGTAGAAGTTGAAATGAATAGAATTATAACCAAACATGTTTGGAATTTATAAAAACATTCAAAAAGTTACTAATGCATTCACATATTTCAGAGCGTAGTGGAAACTGTAGTCTTGGACCAAACCACAACACTGACTATCCGAAGCACTCTATAATGTATTACCTCATTGTGAGTTATCAAAATTGTCTACAAATATAGTAACTTTTTTGTTAATTAAATTATATTTTTTTTACTATTTGAAATTGAATAGTGTACATATAGAATAGTTTAATAAAAAAGTTAGCGTATGGCGTATAGCATATACAATGCTTATTATATAATTATTCGCTCTTAGTATAAAAATTTTAAATATTTGATTAGCGTGATATGGAAACAAATCTAATATGATTTAGGGCCGTAATATCCAACTCTAAATAAAGCACCTAATAAACTATTAGCTAAATAACCTTACTTTTTAAAAATTTAATTTGGTTTATTTTATTACCACCTCTGAGCAACTAATAAATTATGTGCTTAATGTTTTTATTTGTTATAATGGTATATGTTAAACATATATTTAATTGGCTGTCTATAAGTTTTAATAAAATGAATAAAATTAAAAGTAAGGTTAATCCGCTAATAGTTTATTAGATGCCTTATTAAGAGTTGGATATTACAGCCCTTAAATAAGTATTTTTATTAGTAGTAGTAGTAAAAACTATCTTCAGTTTATATACATGGTTATATTATTAATATACGGTTTGTCAAAATTTTAAAAACAGCAAAAAAAAATTATCGTAAAAAAATTGAAATGTAAGAACTGTTATATTTTTTAAAGTTGATAAGAATTTTTTCATAAAATCAAGTTTGTAGCTTGACAGATGTAAACAAAAAAACGTATTTTGTGCTTTTTACGACTATTTTACATTGCACAGTAAGTTGTTATTTTTCAATTTAATAAAATATACCAACTGGGCAATTCTATACAGGGTGATTTTTATGCGCATAAACTCGAAGAATTATAGTTTACAATCAATATTATTGATAAATGTTAAAAAAATTTAGTAAAAGCTTTATAATAAGCAATATAATTAATTATAAAGTTTCTGGAAAATTAAAATTTATTACTTGAAAAAAAATTGGTGTGCCATGCCAAAATTAAAATAATGCACGTTGAAGACCCGGCGGTTGTTGCCAAAAAATTGAAAAAAAAAACAGGTGGCGCCTGTCAGTGTGTAATAAAAATAAATTATGGCGCAATATAACATGACCAATGCAGAATTTGTGAATATGATATTGGTATATAGAGAAGTTTATCAAAATTCAGTGGCTGCAGCTCGCCTTTATAACGGCTCGTGGATCGTTTGTACGTTTGGTACAGCGTACAAGAGAAACTGGGCACTTGCAGCTCAGACCTGGACAATATGGGGGACGTTCTAGACCAAGGGATATTTTTAATCTCAAAAAGGATATTGTCGATATTGCTGAAGAACGTCTTGACATCAGTACCCGGATAATTGCCGATAAAACTAGGGTATTGCAGTCAACTGTATGGCGCATATTAAAGCATGAACTACTGTATCCCTACCATGTGCAGCGTGTACATGCCCTGTTACCAACAGATTTTCCTCTTAGTATTTTGCAAATGGTTGTTGCGTCAGCATGATGTGAACCCAAATTATTTTTTTTACATTTTAGTGACAATTTTTATTTGTAGCGGTGTGCACAATTTTTACAATACGAATTATTGGGCAGTTGAAAATCCACACATTACCCGGCGTACAAACTTTCAACACAGATTTTTGGTGAATGTATGGGCTGGAATTGTAAACGGACATCTTATTGGACCGTTTTTGTTGCCAAATCGTGTAACAGGCGTTGTTTATTTAATTTATTTACAAGAGACCCTATCAGCACTACTGGAAGATTTAATGTTAGACAGCGCATATGGTATCTTCACGACAGAGCTCCACCACACTTTGCAATAGATGCGACAACATTTAAACAAAGTGTTCCCGAGAAAGTGGATTGGTCGAGGAAGTTCAACTGCCTGGCCTCCTAGATCACCTGACCTAAATCCCCTAGACTTTTATGTTTGGGGGCATATGAAATATCTGGTATACGCTACCGAAATTCATAGTGTTGAAGAGTTGCGACATCGCATACTAGCTGCCGCTGACACAATTCGGCAACCACCAAGACTTCAACGTGCATGTAGCGCAACATGGCTTCGGCGGGCGCAGATGTGTTTGTAAAATAGAGGAAATAACTTTGAGCATTTATTATGATATTAAGTGTTCTAATAATTTTGCATTTTTGTTATTTGTTTATTATTTTGATAATTAGTTGATTAAAAGCTTTACTACATTTTAAATATTTTTATTTTGGCATGGCACACCGATTTTTTTCAAGTAATAAATTTGAATTTTTTAATAATTCATTATCTCGCTTATTATAAAACTTTTACTACATTTTTTTAACATTTATCAATAATATTGATTGTAAACTATAATTCCTCGAGTTTATGAGCATAGGTTAAGAATCACCCTGTATACAGTCGCTTTCGCTTAATCAGACCGCATCGGGACCGGAGGGTTTTTGTCCGATTAAGCGGCTGGTCCGATTATGCAAAATTAACAAAAAAAACTTATATTGGCTGATTTTTAATTTGATTCAGTGCTGCAATTTTATTTGAAAGTGTTAAATCGTTTCTCGGCATTTTAAATTTTAACGTATCTACAGAAATGCACGTGCACCAATCGAAACTGAATGACTGAATGCGTGTGTTATTTCATCTCGATAATTCCCGCGTCATATTCACAAAAAAAGTTGTTATTCAGTTTACAAGCACAAAAAATGTTAACTAATAATATTTTATGAAGGTATGAAACTTACATATAAAATTGTATATAAAAAACTTTTTTTTCTTGTTATTGTGAAGTGTGAAGTTTAACTTAATTTAATTTAATTTACCGAACCGATAAAGCGGAAGTTTGTCTCAAATATATCTATAGTTTGATTTCTGTTCCTGAAGATTTGGATAGGCGGCTGGTCCGATAAATTGGTGGTCCGATAAAGCGGAATCGACTGTATTTTTAAAATAATTAATAAATGTAATAAATCTTAATGTGTATTATCTATGTTAAATTATTCTTATTGTTTCTCTTTTGCTGCGATGCATCTATGTCACGTGTTACACTTTGTGATTTCTCTTTTAATAATTGTTATTACAAATACATAGGAGACACACAAGACATTTGCATTCAGGAAATGCCTTATTAGAACTTCTAATTTGTATTCTATATACAAAAAGTCTTAAACATTAAAAAATATTATTATATAGTATTAAAACTGCGTAGTTGAAGCAGTAATATTATGAAAATGAGAATAAAAATTGTCCTACACTCCAATATCAATTTAAAACATTTTTTTATTATGGCACTACTTTTGACAATACATAATTAGTAATTTTAAAGCTAAAAAAGAAAAAAATATATATATCCAGTTAAAAATAAATAAAACAATTCATAACATAAAACATATGTCAAAATAATATTATTTTTAAAACAGGTTGTATTTTATTATTGTTTTAAATATTTTCATTGGTAATAGTATTCTACAATCTTTTAATAATAATACTTAATAGGGCAGAAAGACTTTGGTCGATAGCCTTTTTCATATTCATATTCATACTCATTTCTATCTTACTTTTATATATGTATATTTTCTTTAAAAAAACTTTGTATGTGTGTATATGAAATAAATTTGTTTACTACTACTAATACTTAATAATAATAATTTAAATTATACCACACCAAACACAAATTGGGCAATAGACAACTTAATATACACAAAAATATTGTTTGGTCTGTTGCACTCACGTCTCTACGCGTTTTATTTAGCTAACTTTGTGGTTAAATAAAACGCGCAAAGTGTTTTAAATAATTATATACAATTACACAATTACTGCACACAATTAATAATTACAATCCTGATTATCAAGTACAAGTGAAATGATAACTAAGAGAAACAATTTGTGACCAAAATAGTGTTGTCCGATAAAACCCAGTTTAAACTTATCGAACAGTGAATCGGCATAACTGCATCTACTGGACACCGGAAAATGTGCATGTTTACGTGGATAAGTCAATCTACCAAAGGTTTATTTGTGGCGTGGACTATCATCTAAAAACTTAATAAGACCCTTTTTATGCTACTGCCACTAGAGAAGTGGACCTGAAAATGATACGCACATTAATGTTGCGCCAGTTATAAGTGCGTTTTATAAAGCTAACAATAATAATTATAATAAGAAAAAGTTTTAGCGTTGTTAAGAAAAATAAGAGTATCAAAAACATGCATTTTTAAGATTTTACATAAAGATTTGTAAATAAATAAGAGAACTAAAACCTTAAACAAAAATCTGTTAGACAACAAATTTGCAAAAAGAATTTAAAGGCTGCATTATAAAATAAACAATATTTTTTTTACTACGACATATTGACAATACAAAAGTCTATGCAATGAGTTCTGAATTCTGGATTTTAAGTGAAAAATAAAACAATATTTACTCATTTAGGCTTTAATAGGCTTTTTGTATATCCTCCAATAGTAAACTCACTTCTTTGCCCCGACGCAAAACCAACCTACATATATGTTTGATGTATGTCAGGACACTGATGTGAAACCAGAATTTCCCCAGCATAGACTCCCTGTCGTAGAAAAAGACCGAACATATATATTATGCACATGATTTACATTTTGAGCTGTTTTTAATTTCTAACGTGTGCATGTGTTTCCTAAGCTAAAAATGCCATATCAAGTCCTGTTAATATTTGCATTTTTTTCTAGAGTAGTAAATAATAGTGAAATATTTTAATAGAGTATTTATTGTTTTTTAATAGAGTTGCTTTTAAGAAGTAAAGCGGTTCATAGTTCATATCCATACATTTTGGTAATTTACCTTCTGCGCGCCAGCCAATCAGCCATAGTATTTTTGTGCTTTTTCATCCAGCACAGCTAAATGTTATTTGCACGTGCTGCTACAATAAGGGCAGAGTGACATTTTAATATAAGCTTTAAAATAATCTTAAGCTTTTCTTATAGCTATGATTGCTGCTTTGCTGTCTGTTAAGATTTGCACATTTTTGCCAGAAATTTTTTGAGTTATTATTTTCATTGTTTCAAAGATCTTAGCTACCTCTGCTTGAAAGATAGGTGTGTGTATATATATTAATATTAAAACATTTTTGCAAAAAAATTTCCGCTCCAAAGCCTTGCATTTGTACACTGTAGAGTTTTTGGAATACAATACAGGATGGCATTGTGTATGTTTGCACACAGTGTTTTATTAACAACTACGTTTAAGAGAAAATAGTGTTTGCCAGTCCTTTCTAATTCTGAAGTGTACCAAAGTATAGTTGTATTCAAGTGCAATGCTACCGCTGTTGCTACCTCTTCAACGTAAATGTCAAGAAGTGGCAAATGCAGGCATTTCCTCTATGGCTTAGGCATGCTATTTATTGCAACTGATTAAGTTGGCCAGTCCTAAAAATCGACAAGTCAAAAACCTAATTTTGTTTTGCGTAGAAAGGCGTCTAGGTCGTAATCTTCGCCTTGGTTTTTGTTCCTTGATATATCTATGTTAACAATGAGCTATTGTACTAACACTTTTGTTAATTTGTTGGGCAATATTACAAATAGATTAAGTCCAATTAATTTACTGCTTTCAAAATTAGTTAATTGATGAAAAACGCCACGTTAACAAACTCACTTAAAGACTACATTTAAATTTAAAATGCATATATGCAATAGATAAATATACTATCCGCCAAATGTAAAAAACACCAAAAATTAATTTTTATTAAAATTTCAGATAATATGTAAATTATTCATATTAAAAAAATAATTAAAATAATCAAAACTACCATTTTTGATTATTTTGATTATTTTTTTAATATGAATAATTTACATATTATCTGAAATTTTAATAAAAATTAATTTTTGGTTTTTTTTACATTTGGCGGATAGTATATTTATCTATTGCATATATGCATTTTAAATTTAAATGTAGTCTTTAAGTGAGTTTGAAATCACACCGTTCTATTTTACATTAATTGGCAGCAATGTTTGTAAGAGGAAAATATTTTTAGGCAATAAGGTTTTGCCTGGGAGTAGTCTTGTGTCAAAGTAGTACAACCTGGAAAATGAGTTTTAAAAAGTATTTTAATTGCTTTCTAATGATTGGCTGTGTATGTTTTGTCTGTACGTTAAAATAAGCAATTTCTTGTTGGAAATTTTTTTAAAAGATTTTCAGCATTGCGACAGTAAAAATGTTTTTACCATTTAAAAAAAAAAGATCTTCTAGTTTCCCTCGCTTGTTGACGTAAAAATTTTATTGTAGTCTTTTTAGACGTTTTTGTAAGACGTCTGATTGCATTTTTAATTTTTTGGGTCTGTTACAAAAATTTTTTGTGGTTGCCTTAAGTTGTTCAAATTCTTACATTACTATGATATAACAATCAAATTTTAAACAGTAGTTTTGTTTGGTTAAACTGCAGCGCTCTAGCTTAACACGCTAGCAGTCCGAGGTTTAATCAACAACAAAAACAAAACATAAAATAAAGAAATTAACAAAAGTAACAGAGTTAATTTGAATATTAATTTTAAAATTAATAAATGTTGCATGTTTCAATTTCAATTTATTATAACAGTTTAGGTAAAAACAGCTTTTTATTATTTAAAAATAATAAAAAACTTAAGAAATTGCGCTTAATACCTTGTTTTGTAACTGCATTTAGTTATAATATAAAATTTTAAAATAAATAATGTTGAATGTATAAATGCGTATAAATGTCAAAACTAAATTATATTTAAACTTACTCATAAAACAGTTTTTGGAGCTGCCCTACCTTCCGCATACAGAAAAGGGCAACCAAATAAGCTCAAATATGTCAAGAAGTAATGGATGCCAAAGATTGAAATGATGTGAAGTATAGCTGCTTGAACGACGTTGACTCAACCAACAATACTTGGGAAACCAGGTTTACATGAGTACTGGGATGCAGAGAGTATTCTTTAAATACTCTAGTTGAGACACAGTTAAACTCCATCTATGGCTGTGTTTCCTGAAACTGGTCGGACCCCGACTGACGAGGTTTGTAGAGCTGAAACAATTGTCTGTGCTTGATTCTTGGCCGCGGTGATCGTTAGATTGATTTTGTATAAATTATGAATTTATTTCATAAATTATATTTAATTTTTGTTTAAAAATCAAAAATGATATATTATGCTATGTCATTTTTTTTAACTTAGATTATTACTGTATAAAACTAATTGCACGATCTACTCTTCGTTTGACTAGCTGTGTATAATAACACAAAACAAACATAAGGGTACGCTTAAAAAAATTATTTATTTATTTATTTTTATTTTAACAGACTATGCCCTAAAAATTTAACATAAAAACTTTTTCTTGCTATGTAGTGGTATAAGTAATAATTTCTTGAAATATTTAAGTTTTTTATTTTTTTTAAACACTTACTTTGCAATCCTGTTTAGTTTAGATTTTCTTCACAATAACACAATAAATATTGAATTGTAATTTACTATTGATTATGTTAAATTGACCTCTAATATTTTAATGAAATAAGAAAAATAATTTACTTTGGTTTTTTAACTTAATCTTATTTTAAACACTACTAGTTTTGCCTTAACTAGAGTCTTCTATAGATGTAACAAGCTCAACTTGCTTAATTGTAAATGTTCACTACCACCATTTATCTTCAAACTTACAAAACAAAATATACAGCTTAGAAGTAATACTTATATATATATATATATATATAGATACAAAAACGCTTTTATAAAACGTAAATTTAACAAACTAATCAAAAACATTTTAAAAGTTATATACAGTGTGTCCCCATTAGGAAAAAAAATTATTATTCATTTTACGACCAAAAATCATTCTATATAAAAGTTCTGCTTATTGAGAAAATAAATTGACGATAAGAAAATTTTAGACCACATGTACAGGATGTTAATAAATTAGAAGAGTATAAAAATGCTTTAAGGGATAAGTAAAAGGTTTTCCAAGAGACGCCCTTATTTTGAATAGCTGCTATTTGAACATGTGTGAAGTTAGCTCCATATTATATACGTCAATTTGTTCGAGACTTTATACCATTTCATCATGGTGCAAATTATTAAAATTTATTACGAACATTCGAGTTCGGTCACCGCAACTTTACGTGCGTTGACTCCGATTTTTGGTCGTTATAATCGTCCGTATAAACGGTCTGTGGTTTGTTTAGTGGCTAAATTCGAGTCGACCTACTCATTATTGGATGTTCCCGTGCCGAAAAGGGCAAAACCAGCCAGGAGCAAACAAAATATTGGCGCTGTACGAGCTTCTGTAGCCGAACAACCAAAACAATCGATTTCACGCCGTTCTCAGGAGTTGGGGATCAGCCAGACAACATTGTGGCGGACAAATAGGATGATTTCGATGTGGACAATATGCGGTTCCAACAAGACGGGGCCACATGCCATATAGCCGGCAACAACATTGACGGAGCTCCAAACCAATATTGAAAGAGCCATTGCTGACATATCGCCAGATTTGTGTGAAAAAGTGATGGATAATTTGTTATTTATATTTATTATTTGGGCTTAATCAAACACTTTCCGTTGATGTAACCACAATGTTTTTATTGCATTACTACATAAAATATCATGAACTGTTTTATTACATATGTGCTCTCTATACATTTACAACTGCAACTACTTGACATTGTATTTGTGAATATCTTATTACAGTGAACATAGGAACTGATACCAACTTAACAATAATTTTAGTACTAATAAACTTAATATAAATAATATTCTAACGCTCATCCTCAATTTGAAATGTTTTACACAAACATGAAAATTGCACTTTACAAAATATGAGTCTTATTTCTAAGATAGATATGTGTATCTTTACATAATGGTTTTGTTAACATATCAGCTAGATTTTGATCTGTTGATACATAGTCAATTTTTATTTCTTCTTTTAAAACTAAATCTCTCAA